>OY728131.1:1491816507-1501816507 GCA_963277665.1 Viscum album
GAATTTATTTTTAGGATAAGGTGGTTTTTGGTCAAAAAAATCTCAACCAATTGGTATTATACTGGTTTTGGTTACCATATTAACCTTATTTTTAGATTTAACTCTTGGTTAAATAGTTCAACATTTACCATGTCTCCTTGTTTATTTATATTATGTGGTTAATAAATATATTATAAAATTTAAATAGAACCCAAAGTGGTTCATTAATGACATATCTACTATTATATAATTCCTTTAGTCGAACCTTATAGTTTTAGGACAATTATATCATTTAATAATATAGTATTTGTTTTAAAAACTCATTTATGTCAATTTTGACATTATTTAGTATTTCATTTTTGTGAAAGTTATAACAATCTGATTTCTTTGAAAAATCTATATTTAATCATCCCTAACATGTAATAATAACCTATAACATTTATGGAATTCATTAAAAGTTTCAATTTAAATTTATGTTAATATTTATAATTTCAATTATTTTAATCTTTTATTAATAATGTAGTTACTACATCATCATTGTGTCATAATTAATTTTAATTATTTAAGGTATAAAGATTATAAATAAAGTAACATGATGTAGGAAATCTTATTATATTTCTAATGAATTTTTATAGTTGAAATTATCTTATGTATAACCCTATATTTAAAATGTTTTAGTTATTAAAATTGTAATTTAACACTTTTAACTCTTCTTTAAAAAAATAATTAAAAATGTCCTAATCTAAACCAAGTTCACCAAAAGGATCATATTGTATTACTAAGGATGATTTTGGTCGAAATAAAATTATCCAATAGAATTATAACATGTGTTTGGGTAATTATAATATCATTTTTACCTTTAATTACCCTATTTACTTTTAACTGTGGTAAATAAAATTCAAAATTTACTATACACCAAAAATTATTTTCATCTTATTAAACCAAATTTTACTTAATGATGTCAACTGTGTCTCTCAGATTTTTTAAATTTAATTCATGTAAGTGTTAAAATTACATTTTATGCAAATTTGCTAACGTGCCTAGAAGGTGGGTAAAAGACGTTAAAAATTCAATAAAATTTTATACATCTAATTTTATTATAAACTTATTGAAATGAATTATATTGAACTAATATAGTTATTAGGTATCTATTTTCAATTAAAATAAATTAAATTAAAATAAATAATTATTTAAATAAAAATTTGGGTTTTAAACAATAACATAGTGTTTTTCACTGTTCATCAAAAATTGAATGTTTTCATAAAAATAAAAAGAATTCACCCAAAGTTAATTTTGATATTCCAAATCCAAAAATGATTTATATTTTACCAAATTCAAAACATGTAAGTTTCATTAATTAATTTAAAATTAATTCCCATTGTTAAAACCAGAATGCGGGTTTTTGAGAAGTAAAAACTATCAAAAGATTGATATGTGTTTATATCTGTTTTAACAGTGAAGTTACTTCCAATTACCAAAATTAGATTAAATGATAATAATTTTGTTTAATTATACTTGAAAAACATTAAAATGTACCGTTTATCAATTTAAATTATTTTGATTAAAAATATTGTTTTTAGTTAAAATTTAGTATCTTTCCCTATTCAACAAAATATAAAAGTTATTAGAAAAACACCAAAAATTTATCAAAGCTAAATTTTTAAGTCCCTATAATAATGAAGAATTTAATTTAATCAAATTTTATATATAAAAGTGTCAAAAATTGTATTTAGAGAGGGTTCTTTAATTAAAGGGGGAAAACTGCATTTTTTGAATTTTTTTATCTGAAAATTTGAATTTGTCCTTATATAATGTCTTAGAAACATAAAATATGATTGTTAAAATTATATGGGATATATATATAATTTATAATGGGGTTTTTAATATTCATAACCACTTTTTAAACAGATAGTTTGATAGGTCAAAGTGCACTTGAAATAGGTGTTGCATACATGACACGTTGTTGTATTTTTCGAAAAGAAGCATACCGTGGAAGATTGGGGTGTTACATTTTTCCCTCATTAAATAAATTGAGTCCTCGAAATTTTAAATTGTTTTTCAGAAATAAAAGGTAAAAAACAGAAAATACCTTTGTGGAAAACCCACATCGGAAATAGGGTTAATGCAATTTAGTCTTGATAATTGGAAAAAGGAAATTAAAAAGTCACCACTAAATTAGGATTTTGAATAGGAGAACATTTGTGGAAATTATAATTGGAGGAAAAATGTAAATATTTATAGGGAGTGATTGAGGTCATCAATCACAAACAATTGAATGGAAAATTAAGTGCCTCAAAGCCATACATTTATGATGAATAATGTAAGGTATTAGGATAATACATTTTTGGGTTTAAGATCCTTTCCCTAAGGATTAAGAAATAACTTCTTCATAGAATAAGAAAAAAATAATTGATAAGTATAGTTCCATCCTTTAAGTAATTTATACCACAAACTCATATTTCACTCCAAATGATGAGTATTCAAGATGACTTGGTCACACTTGAAGTGCTAGAATAAACATATAGAGAATCACATAATCCACAAAGGATGAACTATTTGTTTCCCTTGTCTTTAGAGATTAATCAAAACCAAAATGGTTAGTATAAGTTGAGATGATCCACAAAAACAACAATTCTTTAGAGAAAGAAATTATAATATTAATTTCTAAAATTAAACCAACAATACCCAAAGTTCAGTAAATACCATTCAATAAACAGTTATCCTTAAAATCCTTCAATATAATCCAAACTAAGATTGAAACCCAAAACTCAGCAAAATTTTATTACGTTGTCTTCCACATTAAATTCTGTCTCCAAATAACTTCAACTACTCTCAAAGTCACATACATAAAAGTAATTATCCTAATAAAACATTCTCTATGATAGGTTAATCATTTCCATAAATAACCCAAATCTTTATAAATGCACAATAAGAACATAGATAAAAATCCACCATTACTCAAATGAAGTCCCATAGTATTATATTTTCCTTAGGAATTAGTGTTTCCAACAGAGCGAATGTCTTCCAAAATTACATTTATCACTTAATAAACAAATCATTTTCTAACACTAATAATATCCATTTGATAAAACATATGATCCCAAATCAACTTATTATTGATCAATAAAATCATTTAACTAAAAATAATTAGTCACACTAACCAAGGACTTCACGTTGTCCAGTGGTAGGTGATAAATCCTAGTCCGACTTTGGTTGTGGGTTCGATTCCCGCAGCTTTGTGTGACGTGACGGGTTGTCACATGATCTGTGTTTTGTCCTTTTTCAAAAACTACATTTTATAACATTCCCAAAATTATATAATTTTTTCAAAATAAGAAAAACATAATTTAACCACCAATGTTATCTCATACCTCGCATTTTCATCCCAAAAATTAAAAACCTCTAATTGCCTCAAATTCAAGGATTATAAAACCCCAAATGACTTTTTATAACTATATGAACAAAAGAAAAGACAATTCTTACTCAAATATCATTTTCACATAACAAATTTTAGGGTTACACATACAAGAGAAAAGTCTTCTAAAGTGATCCCGTCAACAAATAGAACTAATAATTTTAAACATTTCACTATCCATTTATTTTCACATAGATTATTCCTTGAATAAGAGGTAATCTTACTGAATATGGAATTAACGTGGGTAAATATCAGGTCCCCTAAATTTACAAAAAACTACTGTAAATGGATTCTTAGGATCATTTTTATTTTCTCCCATTGTACTCTTCATTTTTCCTCGGCAGTTATTTACTTTATATCCTTATTTCCCACACATAAAGAATTTCTTTATGCCATTGAGAAACTTTCCTGTGTTTCCCCTTCCACATTTCTTTCATGATGGAAATAGAGCTTTCTTTTCTCCATAGTCTCCATTATTGGATATCTTATTATTCACCTCCTTTCTCTTCTTTTTTGAGTTTGGGACTTGGTTAATATATATGTTGTTGATCATATTTTTGGAAAACTGATTCATCGTGGACACAATATATTTTAAGCCTATCGACATTCCATTTTGTTTCTCATTTCCACCACCATGACCACCTTGTACATCATGTTCAATGTTACTATGAATTCCATGGAATATATCCATTTACTAAAACGAGAAAGCATTATGTGAGTATCAATAGTCATAAAATCATTTAGAGAATATCATGACACATTATTTTCAATCTAAAACACCTTAAGATTTAACAAGGTTATTTATTATCATCTTATATTAAAATCATTCATATCAATATTTAAAGAAAATGTTAATTATCCTATGCATATCCTCTGGGAGTGTCATAACCAATAGTGCAGCAAAGCCTGTTGTCATGAACCAGTTCCCATTCGAGTCTATCTCGAAGCAGTGTTTTCGAGTTTTACCCCTAGGTACATCTATGCCAGAGCCGCCTCTACCTAACAGTATCTAGATAAAGATGTATTGTTTAGAAAACAAACATAATATTTACATTTCCAATTTTTTATGTTCTTCTATACTATTTCCCAAAGTCTATCTTTGGGTAATTTTCTCTAATCATAGATTTTGTAAATCTAGTTTCCAAGGTTTGTACTAAACTTCCTCTAATCCCAACTATAACTCCCCGAACCTAGTTACCTAGAGTCGGTGCATTATTACATATCATTGGCATGATCAAAAAAGGTCAAGTCCTGAAATACCGATTAGTTTAGTAGCCTTGGAAGTACTAGATACATACATAAGTTTTACATTACATCATGAAATAAAGAAAAAAACACTGTATCCCCTTTGAACACACTCATATCCCTTAGCATATTCTGATAGGTTAATCACGATATACTTATTCACATCCTGAAAAAAATAGAACATAGAAAGGGGTGAGCTCAGATGCTTAGTAAGGATAACAATATAGCCGAAACATTCATAAATAAGCATAAACATTTAAGGAAATATATACGACTAAAACAAAATCCTTTTAAACATAAATTTCAGCATAATATAGTAAATGTTAATAAAATAATTCCATTTACTTATTCACATGGATATTATATTAGTCTAATAATCACATGTAATATTTATAACTAATTTCATAATGATAGAATGCATAATGTCTGGCATCATAACCACATAGTCAAGGCCTTGTGGAAAGACTACCAATATGATTTTTTCACGGACTTGTGCTAAGACACTAGTTTGTCTCATGTGACCTACCGATGCATCAAGGAGATATAGCGGGCTCCACCCATCACTTACTAATTCCAATGCATTCATCATATGAAAAGGTTGAAACATAATCTAAACATTCGTATTAAAACCAGCATACGAAATGTCAATATTTTAACCACAAACCATGAATATCACATCCACAGTCAAACATAATTCATTCAATACAATACGGAAGATTTTATTATAATAAATTAACCTCATTCAAGAATAATGTAGGATATTGACATAGATGAAAATAATCATTAAAAATATTTGAGAGAAATATCCCCTTTTTCTTGAAAACATTTAAAAGTATCAATTTTTATCAAGAAGCTGTTAAAAATAGATTTTCGAATCAAATTTTTCCATACAACATTGAATATTTTAAAATGAATTTTAATTTTAAAACATTCATATTCATATAAATAAATCCCTAAAATAATTTTTAAAAACATGGACATTAATGAGAAATATTTAGAAGAATAAATCTATAAAACATTTGAAATGATATTTTAGTTAGAGTTCCTAACAAAATGAGAGACACTTGAATAAAAATAATTGAGGTAATAAAAACATTATAATATCATGAGAATAAAGATATTCATGATATACTATGTCAAAGTACAATATATACACCATATAAAGTGAATTTGTGCTTAACAACAAAGAAGTCTCAATGGAATGTTAATTGAGATGAAATCCCCTATAAATATTGTATCCTTAGATTAAGGATAAATCAATGAAATATTTATGTGTGAAAATTATAAATACAATAAATATGATTTGATATTCAGTGTAAGTTAATCAGAGGACATTCACACTATAACACCCCAAGATTTTATAGTGTGTTATTTCTTTAAAATAATTCAATAACTTTCACTACACGCAACACCAAGTTCAATTGCACCATGACTTACCAAACAAGCTGTTCAAAAGAGGTTATGAATAGTGTTAACTAAATTTTAAACTTTATATAATCCTTATAATTTTAGAATCCATATTATGAGTTTCTTAGACATGATGTAAGAACAAATTCATTTTCAGTATTTCACTTTTACCAAATTTTAATAGTGAACCCTTTTTAGATACTATATTTTAAACTTTTTGACTAAATGGGGACATCAAAAATTTAAAATGAAACATCCCAAGCTTCCACGGTACGCTTTCCTTTGAATAAAACAGTAGCGTGTGTTGTACGCAACTTCGAGTTTTAACACACACCACAACCGATCAAACTAGCCGTTATGAATAGTAATACCTAAATTTTGAAATTATATATATTTTATATTTTGAAATGGACTTCATTTTTGGATTCGGAATATCGAATTTAGCCTAAGGTGAAATTTTGGTACATTTCGGATAACTTTCATATTTTGATGAATAGTGAAAATTACTAAATTTTAATTAAAAACAACTTTTTTAATCAAAATAATTAATAGTGATAAATTATAAATTTGAGTGGTTTTAAAGTATATTTAGAATATATTTTTACCATTTAATATAATTTTGGTCATTGGTCATAATTTTACAATTAAACCGAACATAAACAAGTGTCAATCTTTTGATAGTTATTATCTCTTAAAAACACGCTTTTTGTTTTGACAGCGGGAATTAATTTTAAATTAATTTCTGCCACTTCTGTGTTTAGAATTTAGGAAAATGGATTCCATATTTTTAATCAGGATGTTCAAATTGTGTAAATAGGTAACTTTTATTTTTAGACATTTTGAATAATTACTGCGGTAAATATTTTATTTACCATGGTTAAGGGTAAATCCGGTAAATAAGGGTTAAAAACATAATATTATAATAATACTAAATTACCCTAAAACGTGTCTTAACCCTATTGGTTGATATATGGTCGACCATGGGAATCTTTGGGTCTATTTTGGGACCCCCTGGATCCACTTGTAAGTGATAATGACACTTTATTTTAATTTAGTTAAAATGAATACAAAAATGACACAAGCATATATCTTTTAGAACAACAATTGTTACATAGGGTAATATATGTTGGATTTTAGATTCTAAATATTCATTAGAAATCTAAAAATATTTCCTACATAATGATATTTTATTTATAATTTTTAGACATTAAATAATTTATTTTATATATGACACAATGATGATGCAGTAATTACTATAATAGTGAAGAATTAAAATAATTGATATTATAAATACCCAAATAAATATAATATGAAACTTTTAATGAATTAAACTAATTTTCTAGGATACTATGATATATTAGGATTGATTTAATTGACTTTGTTAGAAGTAATCAATCTGTTATGAGTTTCACAAAAATCAACTATTGAATAGTGTCAAAATTGACATTAAAGAGTTCTTAAAACAAATATTATATTATTAATTGATATTAAATTCCTAAAAATCTATGTTTCGGCCAAGAGACTTATATCATTATAGGTTCATCATTAATGTACCACTTGGGGGTCTCTTGGAAGTATATAGTAAGTTTATTAACCATATTATATAAAAATACAAAGAGACATTGTAAAAGTGAAACTAATTAACTTAGAGTAAATACTTAAAGATAGGGTTAATATAAGTACCCAAACCTGTCTAAATTCTATTGGATGAGTGGTTTTCGACCTATCCCCACCTTAACCTTTGAATAATCAACTTTGGAGCCATTAGAAACCGAATATGAATTTATTATAAATTAATATTTCTAGCTTTTCCAAAGGTGCCCCTCACCCCTCTTTTAAAAGGGCACTCCTCCTTCTCATTTATTCACACCATCAAAGCCTTTTGGTTCGGCCAAACTCTGCCCAAATACTCTCCCAACATCCCTCACTACAACCTAGGGGCCTTAGTTTGATCAGAAATCCAACCTAAGGAGCCCTTTTGATCAAATCAAAAGGGAGAACCCGAAGAAGAGGTAATGATTTCACCACCCTTTTCCAAGTTCATTTCTTCTTCCACTTCTTCTTCCTTTGTTGTTACCATTATAAAATAATAACTCCAGTATCATATATATTCTGTGATGTTATTATAAATATGGTACAACCATATTCAGTATTCTATCCACCCTTTGAATGACATGTCACCATACGTGCGTACGTACGGCTTACCGTCTCCACGTCGTGGTGTAATTGTTATTCAATATATTATTATTTGGATGGGTATAATAATGATATGTAACTCATGTAAATAATAAATATAACATGTTAATTATTCTTTATATATTATATAACAACCATTTATATATTATTTTAATAACAAAAGAATGATATTGTCGCTCGTGCGTACGTACGGACTACCGTCTCCACGAACGCGATAAGATTCATCTCCATCGTATCCATTCAAGTATAATTATCATTTGATGATTTAAAAATGATGTTTAAGGACTTGATATCATTATGGATATGTATAATATACAACCTATCCATTACAAACATGTCTTACGTAACAAAACATATAAAAGAAAACGAGTAAGTTAACACCCGAAACGACGATAATTCTAAGATATTATTAACAAAGCAATTTTAAAAGATCATATATGATATCATATTAATGTATATGATTATTGAATAATTTAATAACAATTATTTCACCATTATACAGGAGGTTAACCTACCCCATCCAAGTAAAAGTGCAAGGTAAGGGTTTATTTCACAATCTCTTCATTTTTCGAGGTTGTTTATACGTAATAATCTACTGGGATTTCTTTATCATCCACATCCATGTTACTTCGAAATGTATTTCAAAACATTTTTACTATTTACAAAGAATATGGGTTATAGTCATTTATACCCTTATGTGTTTTTAAAGGAATATTTCCATCGTTTTCCAAACAAGGCACTTTTTACCTTTTGACAAATTTAAGGTAAGAAGGTTTTTTTTAAACTTATACGGCAGGTGTAGCTATTTACCGCCGTTATAAAATCTTTAAAGCTTCCCTTACAAGCTTACAAGGATATTTTCAAAGTAAATGTTTTATTTTATAATTATGTGACTTTTAAATGATTTCAAAATGAATAATTTAATAATTTCATAAAGGTACTCTTTATCAAAATCTGAATTTTAAATGTTTTAAAGATTTATCTTTATAAATCTTTTTAATTAATGTATTCAAAATGGTTTTTAAGGATTTATTTATATGGACATGAATGTTTTTAAAAAATTTTAATTCCTTTCAAAAGTTTCAAAGTGGTATGGGAAACTTTGATTCAAAAATCTCTTTTTAATTACTTCCTTTATAAATGTGTGACTTTTAAATGATTTCAAAAAAGGAGATATTTCTCTCAAATAGTTTTGATTTCATCTATGTCAACATCCTTGATGGATTTTAAGCTTATTTTAAGATGATTTATTATGATACAAAACTTCTATATTGTATTGAAGGTTTTGTGATATGTTTGACTGTGGATGTGCTATTTTTATACCATTCATAGTTTATGGTGAAAGTATTGACATTTCGTATGCTAGTTTTAATACGAATGTTTATGTTATGTTTAAACCTTTTCATATGGGAATGAATTGGACTTAATATGTGACGGGTGGAGCCCGCTATAGCTCCTCGATGCATCGGTAGGTCTCATGAGACAAACTAGTGTCTTGGCACAAGGCCTTGACAAAATCTTATTTGTAGTCTTGGCACGAGGCCTTGACTATGTGGTTATGATAGTCTGGCATTATGCATTCCAACATTATGAAAGTGGTTATTGATTTTTTATTGTGATTATTCGATTAGTAGAATATCCATGTGAATAAGTAAATGGCATTATTTCATTTTATTTATGCCATACCATGTTGAAAGTTCATGTTTGAAAGGCTTTTGTTTTAGTTATACATTGCCTTAAAAGTTTATTCTTATTTATGAAAGTTTCCGCTATATTTTTATCCTTACTGGGCATTTGAGCTCACCCCTTTTCTATGTTTTATTTTTCCCAGGATGTGAAGATGTAAGTTATGAATGACCTGCAGGGATATTATGAGGGGATTATAGTGTGGACTGTGGAAACATTATGTTGTTGTAGTAGTTTTTCATTTTATGATGTAATGTAAAACTTATAAATATATCTAGTGTTTCCAAGGCTACTAAACCAATCGGTATTTCGAGATTTGATCTTTCTTGTGATCATACCAATGTTATGTAATAATGCACCGACTCTAGGCAACTAGGGTCGGGGCGTTACAGTTGGTATCAGAGGAAGTTTAGTACAAACCTTGGAAGCTAGATTTAGATAAACTCTGATTAGAGCACGTAGACCTAAGATGAACTTTGGGGATTAGTATAGAAGAACTTCCTATAATTTTGGTATTGTAGAGATTTTGTGAGTTTTCCGAGCAATACATCCCTGTCTGGATACGAGCAGGTAGAGGCGGCTCTGGCACAGATGTACCTAGGGGTAAAACCCGAAAACACCGCTTTGAGCTAGACTCGAACGGGAACTGGTGCACGACAACGGGCCTTGCTGCACTCTTGGTTACGACACTCCCAGGGGATATGCTTAGGATAACTCTAATTTTCTTTACAAATCATTATGAAGGGTTTATGAGTATATACATCCTCAAAGAAGACATTTTTATGATTATGGATTATATCCATAAATATTTCAATTTATGTTAAGTGTTTTATAAGTATGAGATTATGTATTTTGATTCATAAACTGATCTAGTGTATGCCATTGTTTAGAAATGGCACCCAGTAGAAGGAATGAGAACTCCAGAAATGCACATGATCCAAAGAGAAGGAAGGATCATATCTTTCATGGTCTTAAGCTATAATTTATAAGAGAAATAGTCTCCCATGTATTATCATCATATGAAGAAATAATATCATGTGTTGATAAGATAAGTAAAGAGTTTACTGAGTCCTATGGCTTTGAAGGGAAGCAAGAGAAGAAAAGGATGGAAGAGGGAAAGATGGATAAAGGGAAGAGGGAAAAGAAGAATTTTCTCATATGTGGTAACTGTGGAAAGAAACACCCTGGAACTTGCCTAAAAGGAATGGGAGTTTGTTATAAGTGTGGAGGAAAAGGGCACAAAGTACGTGACTGCAAGGGTAAGAAAATGGTTTCAAATGTACAATGCTTCATTTGCAAGGAGTTTGGACACTACGCGAACCTATGTCCCAGTCATCAGACTATGCCGCAAATGATGCTATTGGATAATAATCAAGTTATGATACTACCACAGATGAAGAGGAATGATTAGAGTTCTTAAGTTGATTATGTCAATTGAGTGTTGTATCAACAATGTACTTGTTATAATAATTATGGAGTATATAAGGATTGTACTGCAGTACTATTTCATTAAGGACTTGAGATTGTGTGGAACAAAGAAAAGAGACTCAATAGCAGGATAAATTTTTGGAAAATATATGGTTGAGAGAATGATAAATCATAATATAGTTCTGATACTGAGGTAGTGATTTTGGAATAATATGTGATTGTTTTGGATAAATTATATTGGATATTCTTGACTACCTTGTAACTGATTAATGATTTGTATATTCCATCATTGTTGGGGTTTAAAACATTTTTGGATTAATGAAGTATATCCATCATTCTATATGGAATAAGGGAGCATGAAAGTAATCAATAAGGAATATGGTAATGCATGATGAAGGTATTAATATACTATTACGGGGTAAAAAGGATCAATATTATGTTTAGCTTCCTTATAAATGTTAGACTGTGAGTTTGGACAGAAGTATTTTGGATAGTTCTAGTTTGGACTATTTTGGATTGCCATAAAAGGACAACCCGGAGGTCGGGCGGCAACCCGTCGCGTCCAGCAAGGCTGCGAGACTTGAACCCGCAACCGAAGGGCGACAAGGGTGTATCACCTACCACTGGCCCATGAGATGTACTGGATTAAATAATGTAGTTTTTATTAAAAGATCATGTAGATGAATTATAAATTCATTTATTTTGGAACCCTGTACGAATAGTATAAATAGTATTTTTTTTACGAGTGAAAGATGAGTTTGTGGTAGAAATTTATTAATGGACAAAACTCTAATTATAAAGTAAGTATATCTCCTTATGATCTAAGCCAATCTCATAAATAAATTCCTCAACATTAATAAAAGGAACTTAAAACAAAAATGTTGTCCTAGATGGTACCTTAAATCATCACTAATTTATGGCTTTGGGATTTTTGGCCTTTTCATAGCCATGTTCTCTACCACTCTCCATCAGATAATTGATGGTTAGATTTATCCTCCATATCCATATTTTCCTACATGGAACCCTAGTATGTGTTATTTTTGGTAATCTTCATACTTTCCACTCTTTATTTTAAATAGAGGCCTCATTAATTCATTTTTCGATGTGGGATTTCAACTAAGATATTTTGAAACGTCAAAAATGTGTTATCCTAATACCCTATGTTTTGTTGAACCGATGGTATTTCAAATCATCATAGATTGATGAATTTAAGGACCTCAATTATCCACTTGTTTGTGATTGATGACCTCAATCACTACCTATAAATATTTACGTTTTTCCTCCGATTATATGTCTCTAATTGCCACCTATGTTCTCCTAATATAGATCATAATTTGGTGGTGATCCTTTCATTTCTCTTTTCCTCATATTAAGACTAAATTTTAGTAACCCAATTTCCGATGTGGGTTTTCCCACAAATATATTTTTTTATTTTCATCCTTTTATTTTCGAAGAACAATTTCAAATTGCGAGGACGCAATTTATTGAAGGAGGGGAGAATGTAACACCCCAAGATTTTATAGTGTGTTATTTCTTTAAAATAATTCAATAACTTTCACTACACGCAACACCAAGTTCAATCGCACCATGACTTACCAAACAAGCTGTTCAAAAGAGGTTATGAATAGTGTTAACTAAATTTTAAACTTTATATAATCCTTATAATTTTAGAATCCATATTATGAGTTTCTTAGACATGATGTAAGAACAAATTCATTTTCAGTATTTCAATTTTACCAAATTTTAATAGTGAACCCTTTTTAGATACTATATTTTAAACTTTTTGACTAAATGGGGACATCAAAAATTTAAAATTAAACATCCCAAGCTTCCACGGTACGCTTTCCTTTGAATAAAACAGTAGCGTGTGTTGTACGCAACTTCGAGTTTTAACACACACCACAACCGATCAAACTAGCCGTTATGAATAGTAATACCTAAATTTTGAAATTATATATATTTTATTTTTTGAAATGGACTTCATTTTTGGATTCGGAATATCGAATTTAGCATAAGGTGAAATTTTGGTACATTTCGGATAACTTTCATATTTTGATGAATAGTGAAAATTACTAAATTTTAATTAAAAAAAACTTTTTTAATCAAAATAATTAATAGTGATAAATTATGAATTTGAGTGGTTTTAAAGTATATTTAGAATATATTTTTACCATTTA
Source organism: Viscum album (assembly GCA_963277665.1). Classification (NCBI taxonomy): domain Eukaryota; kingdom Viridiplantae; phylum Streptophyta; class Magnoliopsida; order Santalales; family Viscaceae; genus Viscum; species Viscum album. The sequence continues at coordinate 1,491,830,041 of OY728131.1, forward strand.
ATATAATTTTGGTCATTGGTCATAATTTTACAATTAAACCGAACATAAACAAGTGTCAATCTTTTGATAGTTATTATCTCTTAAAAACACGCTTTTTGTTTTGACAGCAGGAATTAATTTTAAATTAATTTCTGCCACTTCTGTGTTTAGAATTTAGGAAAATGGATTCCATATTTGGAATCAGGATGTTCAAATTGTGTAAATAGGTAACTTTTATTTTTAGACATTTTGAATAATTACTGCGGTAAATATTTTATTTACCATGGTTAAGGGTAAATCCGGTAAATAAGGGTTAAACAAATAATATTATAATAATACTATATTACCCTAAAACGTGTCTTACCCCTATTGGTTGATATATGGTCGACCATGGGAATCTTTGGGTCTATTTTGGGACCCCATGGATCCACTTGTAAGTGATAATGACACTTTATTTTAATTTAGTTAAAATGAATACAAAAATGACACAAGCATATATCTTTTAGAACAACAATTGTTACATAGGGTAATATATGTTGGATTTTAGATTATAAATATTCATTAGAAAGATAAAAATATTTCCTACATAAGGATAGTTTATTTATAATTTTTAGACATTAAATAATTTATTTTATATATGACACAATGATGATGCAGTAATTACTATAATAGTGAAGAATTAAAATAATTGATATTATAAATACCCAAATAAATATAATATGAAACTTTTAATGAATTAAAATAATTTTCTAGGATACTATGATATATTAGGATTGATTTAATTGACTTTTTTCGAAGTAATCAATCTGTTATGAGTTTCACAAAAATCAACTATTGAATAGTGTCAAAATTGACATTAAAGAGTTCTTAAAACAAATATTATATTATTAATTGATATTAAATTCCTAAAAATATAAGGTTCGGCCAAGAGACTTATATCATGATAGGTTCATCATTAATGTACCACTTGGGGGTTTTTTGGAAGTATATAGTAAGTTTATTAACCATATTATATAAAAATACAAAGAGACATTGTAAAAGTGAAACTAATTAACTTAGAGTTAATACTTAAAGATAAGGTTAATATAAGTACCCAAACCTGTCTAAATTCTATTGGTTGAGTGGGTTTCGACCTATCCCCACCTTAACCTTGGAATAATCAACTTTGGAGCCATTAGAAACCGAATATGAATTTATTATAAATTAATATTTCTAGCTTTTCCAAAGGTGCCCCTCACCCCTCTTATAAAAGGGCACTCCTCCTTCTCATTTCTTAACACCATCAAAGCCTTTTGGTTCGGCCGAACTCTGCCCAAATACTCTCCCAACATCCCTCACTACAACCTAGGGGCCTTAGTTTGATCAGAAAGCCAACCTAAGGAGCCCTTTTGATCAAATCAAAAGGGAGAACCCGAAGAAGAGGTAATGATTTCACCACCCTTTTCCAAGTTCATTTCTTCTTCCACTTCTTCTTCCTTTGTTGTTACCATTATAAAATAATAACTCCAGTATCATATATATTCTGTGATGTTATTATAAATATGGTACAACCATATTCAGTATTCTATCCACCCTTTGAATGACATGTCACCATACGTGCGTACGTACGGCTTACCGTCTCCACGTCGTGGTGTAATTGTTATTCAATATATTATTATTTGGATGGGTATAATAATGATATGTAACTCATGTAAATAATAAATATAACATGTTAATTATTCTTTATATATTATATAACAACCATTTATATATTATTTTAATAACAAAAGAATGATATTGTCGCTCGTGCGTACGTACGGACTACCGTCTCCACGAACGCGATAAGATTCATCTCCATCGTATCCATTCAAGTATAATTATCATTTGATGATTTAAAAATGATGTTTAAGGACTTGATATCATTATGGATATGTATAATATACAACCTATCCATTACAAACATGTCTTACGTAACAAAACATATAAAAGAAAACGAGTAAGTTAACACCCGAAACGACGATAATTCTAAGATATTATTAACAAAGCAATTTTAAAAGATCATATATGATATCATATTAATGTATATGATTATTGAATAATTTAATAACAATTATTTCACCATTATACAGGAGGTTAACCTACCCCATCCAAGTAAAAGTGCAAGGTAAGGGTTTATTTCACAATCTCTTCATTTTTCGAGGTTGTTTATACGTAATAATCTACTGGGATTTCTTTATCATCCACATCCATGTTACTTCGAAATGTATTTCAAAACATTTTTACTATTTACAAAGAATATGGGTTATAGTCATTTATACCCTTATGTGTTTTTAAAGGAATATTTCCATCGTTTTCCAAACAAGGCACTTTTTACCTTTTGACAAATTTAAGGTAAGAAGGTTTTTTTTAAACTTATACGGCAGGTGTAGCTATTTACCGCCGTTATAAAATCTTTAAAGCTTCCCTTACAAGCTTACAAGGATATTTTCAAAGTAAATGTTTTATTTTATAATTATGTGACTTTTAAATGATTTCAAAATGAATAATTTAATAATTTCATAAAGGTACTCTTTATCAAAATCTGAATTTTAAATGTTTTAAAGATTTATCTTTATAAATCTTTTTAATTAATGTATTCAAAATGGTTTTTAAGGATTTATTTATATGGACATGAATGTTTTTAAAAAAATTTAATTCCTTTCAAAAGTTTCAAAGTGGTATGGGAAACTTTGATTCAAAAATCTCTTTTTAATTACTTCCTTTATAAATGTGTGACTTTTAAATGATTTCAAAAAAGGAGATATTTCTCTCAAATAGTTTTGATTTCATCTATGTCAACATCCTTGATGGATTTTAAGCTTATTTTAAGATGATTTATTATGATACAAAACTTCTATATTGTATTGAAGGTTTTGTGATATGTTTGACTGTGGATGTGCTATTTTTATACCATTCATAGTTTATGGTGAAAGTATTGACATTTCGTATGCTAGTTTTAATACGAATGTTTATGTTATGTTTAAACCTTTTCATATGGGAATGAATTGGACTTAATATGTGACGGGTGGAGCCCGCTATAGCTCCTCGATGCATCGGTAGGTCTCATGAGACAAACTAGTGTCTTGGCACAAGGCCTTGACAAAATCTTATTTGTAGTCTTGGCACGAGGCCTTGACTATGTGGTTATGATAGTCTGGCATTATGCATTCCAACATTATGAAAGTGGTTATTGATTTTTTCATGTGATTATTCGATTAGTAGAATATCCATGTGAATAAGTAAATGGCATTATTTCATTTTATTTATGCCATACCATGTTGAAAGTTCATGTTTGAAAGGCTTTTGTTTTAGTTATACATTGCCTTAAAAGTTTATTCTTATTTATGAAAGTTTCTGCTATATTTTTATCCTTACTGGGCATTTGAGCTCACCCCTTTTCTATGTTTTATTTTTCCCAGGATGTGAAGATGTAAGTTATGAATGACCTGCAGGGATATTATGAGGGGATTATAGTGTGGACTGTGGAAACATTATGTTGTTGTAGTAGTTTTTCATTTTATGATGTAATGTAAAACTTATAAATATATCTAGTGTTTCCAAGGCTACTAAACCAATCGGTCTTTCGAGATTTGATCTTTCTTGTGATCATACCAATGTTATGTAATAATGCACCGACTCTAGGCAACTAGGGTCGGGGCGTTACACACACATATTCTTGTAAAAACAACACCAATGACTTGTATGTTTAACTCAATGAATGGAAATTGAGTTAATATTACTCTTATCAAGTTCATATCAGTGACATGAGAATTTATCAATGGAGTGATTATATGTATAAAAATTATATCCACCAAAGGGGGATTGGAAATTACTACATAAATAATTAGTGATTCCACACAAAATATTGGATTAAAATAATCAATGAAGTTTGTGTAGAACCCAATGAGTGGAAATTGAAATTTGAAATTCCCTTACAGATTTGGTAACTTATGAAACATAAACCCCATTAAAGAAGGATAGTACAATGATGATGTAAATACCCATAAATTAAAGTATATTACACAAATAATACCATCATGGTTAGTACATACACCATACACAAGGTAATGGTGTCAAATATAGCATGAATCAGACGAGAATAAAGGTGAGATGAAAACCCATTACCTTGTAATTTTCCTTAGTTGAGGGTAAATTAACCTCCTTTATAATGATGAAATTATAGTTATTAAATTATAAAAGAATTGTATACATAAATATTATATCATATATGATCATTTAATATTTCTTTGTTAATAATATTTCAGTAGTATCATTGATTCAGGTGTTAATTGATTCTTTTTTCTATATATGTTTTGTTACATACATGAGGTTTGTTATGAAAATGAAGTATTTTATTTGTATCCAGAATGATATTATGTTCTTAAGCATTATTTTTTAATCATAAAATGATATTTATTCTTGAGTGGTTCTGATGGGGAATGAATCTCATCACATTCGTCGAGATGGTAATCCGTACGTACACACGAGTGACAATACCATTCTATTGATGGTGAAATAGTATGTAATTGTATGGTATATAATATATACAGAATAATTAACATGTTATATTTATTATTTACCTGAATTATACCTATTATTATACCCATCCAAATAATTAAGTTTTGAATAAAAAACTACAACATGATGTGGAGACGGTAAGCCGTACGTATGCACGTATGGTGACTTGGTCATTCATAGGATAGATAGAATAACGAATAGGGTTGTACCATATTTATAATTACATCACAATATGTAGAAGCTTCTAGATTTAATATTTTGGTATGGAAACAGTAAATAAAGAGGAAGTGGAAGAAAAAAAGAACATTGAAAGAGGTGATAAATAATTACCTCTTCTTCAGGTGATTCCTTTTGATTTGATCAAAAGGGATCCTTAGGTTGGATTTCTGATCAAAGTAAGGCCTCTAGGTTAAATTGAGGGTAATTGGGAGTATATTGGATCCAGGGTTAAAAAATCCAATTGCCTTTGGAGGTGTGATTTTGAGAGAAGGTGAAGTGCCCTTTTATAAAATAGGTGAGGGTCACTTTAGGAAAACCTCAAAATATTATTTTATTATACATGCATATTCAGTTTATAATGGCACCAAAAAGAATTTATTTTAAGGCTAAGGTGGGTTTGGGTCGAAAACCTCTCAAAAAATTGGTTTTAGATAGGTTTAAGTTACCATATTAACCTTATCTTTTATATTTAACTCTTGGTTAAATAATTTAACATTTACCAGGTCTCCTTGTATTTTTATATTATATGGTTAATAGACATTCTATAAAATTCAAGAGAACCCAAAGTGGTTAATTAAGGAAGTATCGATTATCATATAATTCCTTTGTCCAAACCTTATATTTGAAGACTATTAGATCAATTAATAATATATTATTTGTTTTAAAAACTCATTTATGTCAATTTTGACATTATTCAGTATTCGGGTTTTTTGAAAGTCATAAAAATCTGATTTCTTCAAAAAAAATGAATCAACCCTAACATGTAATAATAACCTAGAAAATTTATGGAATGCATTAAAAGTATCAATTTACATTTATTTTAATATTTATAATATCAATTATTTTAATCATTCATTAATATGTTAGTGACTGCATCATCACTGTGACATAATTAATTTTAATTATTTAAGGTCTAAATATTATAAATAAAATACCATGATGTAAGAAATATTCTTATATTTCTAATTAATTTTTATAGTTGAAATTATCTTATGTATAGCCCAATATTAAAAATGTTTTAGCTATTAAAATTTGAATTTAACACTTTTAACTCTACTTTAAATAAAATAATAATAAATGTCCTACTCTAAACCAAGTGGACCAAACATATCATATTTTATTCCTAAGGTTTATTTTTGTTGAAATACACTTATCCAATAGAATTATGACATGTTTTAGGGTAATTATAATATCATTTTTACCTTTAATTACCCTATTTACTTTTAAGTGTGGTAAATAAAATTCAAAAGTTACTATTCACCAAAAATTATTTTTATCTTATTAAACTACATTTTACTTACTGATTTCAACCGTGTTTCCCATATTTTTGAAATTCAATTCACATAAGTGGTAAAATTATGTTTTATGAGAATTTGCTAACATGCCAAGAAGGTGGGTAAAAGAGGTTAAAAAATTCAATAAAATTTTATGCATCTAATTTTATTATAAAATTAATCCAATGAATTATATTGAACTAATGTATGTATTATTTATCTTTTTTGATTAAAATAAATTTAAATAAAATAAATAATTATTTAAATAAAAAAGTTAGTTTATAAACAACTACACTACGTTATTCACTATTCATAAAAAATTAAATGTTATATGAAAAATACTAAAAAATTACCCCAAAGATAATTTTGATATTAAGAATCCAAAAATGATATCTATTTTACCAAATTAAAAACATAAATTTTACCTTAATTAATTTAAAATTAATTCATGTTGTCAAAACCAGTATGCGAGCTTTTGAGAAGTAAAAACTATCAAAAGATTGATATGTGTTTATGTCCAGTTTAAAAGTGAAATTACTTACAATGAATAAAATTGGATTTAATGATAAAAATATAATCTAATTATACTTAAAAAAAATTAAAATGTATAATTTATCACTATAAATTATTTTTATTAAAAAATATATTTTCAATTAAAATTTAGTATCTTTTACTATTCATCAAAATATTAAAGTTATCAGAAAAAACACCACAAATTTTTCGAAACTAAATTTTTATGCCCTGCTTATAAATAAGAATTTAATTTCACCAAATTTAATATATAAAAGTTTCAAATATTGGATTTAGAAAGGGTTCTCCATTAAAAGGCGGAAAAACTGCATTTTTTTAAAAATACATTTTTTATCTGAAAAATTGAATTTGTCCTTATATAATGTCTAAGAAACACAAAATATGAATGTTAAAAATATATGGGATACATATATAATTAAAACTTTGGTTATTAATATTCATAACTGCTTTCTAAACGGCTAGTTTGATAGGTCGTGGTGCGCTTGAACTTGGTGTTGCATGCATCACACACTATTGTATTATTTGAAGAGAAGTATATAATGGAAACCTAGGGTGTTACATTACCAATTTAAAATGAGTATAATTGTATGCATCATAAAATAATAAAAATTATATGCATATTTAAATATCATATATTTTACCAAAAAAACATCCATGGGAATCATAAACACACCACAAGATAAATAAGTTATGTATATGGCATATGTACCAGAGAAGTAAAAGTGAGACAAAATAATCCCTTACATTAGGTTTGGGTTCCTTCGTATGCGTCCAAACTTCTTATATAAGGGTTTAAATAAGTATATTATCATATTCACTTTTTATAATATCATAATTGATCATATTATTACCCTTTGGTTAATAACATTATTACTCATCCATCGGATATTAACCGCTTTATTTTATTACGCATGTTTCATCAAATAATTTTTTTGCTTCTCTTATTAGATAATATTTACATAAATTATAGAATTATATAAATATAATATATCATATTTTTTCTTTAAATACATTTATAAAATCATTATTTAATATATATCATGTAGAATGAATTGAATCACATTGTGGAGATGATAGGTCATACGTACACACGAGCGACGATATCATTCTAATAATTATGAAATGGTATTAATGTGGATGGTATATAATATTTAAAATTAAATATAATTTTATAATAATCATATATAGTTATTATTCCCATCATTACATCCATTCATTTAAGGTGGTAGTGAAAAACAGATTACACCAAGACATGGAGAAGGTAAGTCGTACATACACACGCATGGTGATTTCGTTTTCCATATGATGGATATAAGGTGGAATATGGTTGTTTTATAATAATAATACAATCTAAGTATATAATTGATACTATAGTTATTACTTTAAAATGAATCAACTCATGAATAGGGAGTAGAATAAGAAATAAGTTTGAAAGAATTGGTAGAGGAGAATACCTCTTCTTTAATGTGCTCCCTTTAGATATCCTATTAAATTCACTATAGTTGGTCTTTTGAGAAGGAGAGAACCTCTAGAATGTCACTAGGGAAGTTTATAAGGTAAATAATCATGGGATTTCTAAACTTTAAGGCGAAATGAGTTGTAAATAAATGAGGTAGGAGGTTCCCTTTTATAGTTGAGGTTGGGGGCACCTTGGGAAATTCAAAAAATATTAATTTATAATAAATTAAAAACACATCCAAAAACATAAAAATTTTCTTATTTAGAATATTACATGAGATAAGGTTGTAATATCATAAAAAAATAAATTTTATATGTGTTATTATTTATTTTTAAACCTTATCATCTTGTTTAACCCTTAATTATTCTCTTTTAATTTCAACTATGTTATCAAATTGGTCAATATTTTAAATAGTGTAATTTTTACTTATTTGATGTGAATTAGAAAAAAATGAAAAATATAGAAAAATTAAGATTAAACCATAATTATTTTATATTTTTTAAAATATATAATTATTTTTAAATAATTCAATAAAACATTACTTTGACATAATATCAATAGTGTCAATTTTGACACTATTCATTTAATGGATTTTTAAGAAATATCAAGATAAGATTTCAACCTCAAAAAAAATATTTTATTATATCTGTATGGGGCCAAGGTAATCTTGAAAAGATGTAGGATATATTAGTTATCCTAAATTATATTTATTTTAGTATTTTTAATAATCTTAATTTGATATTTCCATTAATAAAATAATTGCTACATCAATTTTGTATAACTATTTAATATTTTCATTTGTTGGGTAAAAATTAAACAAAATACTATGACGAATAGAAATACTATATATTTCATGATAATAATTATAGTTGAATATATCTCTTGGAAAATATTAAATTAAAAATGTTATATGTGTTAAAAGTTGAATGTGACAACTTTAACATCACATTAAATAAAATATTATTAGTGTCATAATCATTTTAATATAGCTTCAAATGGTCTATAACTCTACTGTTGGATGATTATTGTCTATATATATTCAAAAAATAAGATTTGGTCAAGTGTTTTGCTCTTTTAATGGTTATTATAATTCTAATAAACATTATTTTATTGATTTTCCATGAATTAAATAAATTCTGTGTTATCCACATATAAGACTTTAAGATAATTATTTAATTCTTAAAAAATAAAAATAAAAATTCATGATAAAAAATATAATTTATATTTAAAATGAGTATTTATAGTCCAATTTATCTTCTGTAAAACATTATATTAAAAATGATAAATTTATTAAAATTTGGGTAAGAAATATTTAAATTTTCATTAAATAAAATATATTAAATGTCCAAATCAAATAAAAGTGGTTTTCAAAGGGTATAATTTATACCCAATGGTGATTTTGGTAAAAAATAACTCATCGAATAATATTATTACAATTGTTAAGGAAATTGTATAACATTAAACTTACCCTTAATTACCTGATTTACATGTTTACTATATGAATAGAAATAACTGAAGTTACTATTCTTAATGCCCAAAAATAAAATAATTATATTTAAAAAATTTGTACCAATATATTCCAAACATGGAATAAATTTTTAAAAAATCAAAACAATGAATTTTAAGTAATTAATTTAAAATTAATCCTATTTTGGGAATGAAAAATGAGTTTTTAAAAGTTAAAATATTGCAAAAGATCAGAATATTTTACATCAAAATTCAATATAAAATTAATTCAAATGACCAAAATTATATTAACAGATAAAAATAAATTCTATTTTTTACTTTTAAACCATTAAATAATAAAATTTATCCACATAAATTATTTTGTGAAAGAAATTGTTTTCCATTCAAATTTAGTATATTTTTACTATTGATCAAAACGTAAAACTTGTCATAAAAATTTAATAATATAAACCAAAGTAAATTTGTATATCAAAATTAAAAATAAGATGTTTATTTTGTTAAATATTATATATAACAGTATCAAAAAATATATTTAAAATGTGTACTCCATCAAAAGGTGGAAAAACTGCATTTTTCGAAAAATACTTCTTTTATCTGTACAATTGAATTTGTTCTAATATCATGTCTAGAAAACATATGAGATGAATTTTAAACATTATATTGAATATATTACATATATATTACATTAATAAAATCCATCAAGTGTGATTTTATTATTTTATAAACATACTTATTTTCATTTAAATAGTTTTTCACATAAAGTTAATACTGTTTATACTTGATAATATAATGACTAGGTTATAAGGTAACATAGTAATATTTAGTTGTTGATTTAGACATGGTATTTCATGAAATTAATTATTTCAAAATAACTTGATTTTTTTTGCAACACAAGCTAATAATAGTGTAACATATACCATAAGTTAAGTCAGTATTGCATATAGCACAAGGTTATCTTGGGGTAGCATACAACACAAGACACCAAAGTAACTTAAAAAATATATCTCTTAAAAATATTAGGGTGTTAAATTCTAACCACCTTAAAATTAAATTCACCCTTTAAAAATTTTCAGGGTTATAAAGGGATTAATACTTTAAATTATCTTTCATAAAAACCCACATTGTAAAAGGAATACTAAAACTTTATTTTAAAAAAGGAATGTTAGAAACATAATAGTTACCTAAAGTGACTCATCATTGGGTTTTAACATAGTATAACAAAATTGGGAAGTGAAAACATGGATATGGAAGATAAATCTAGCTATCAAGTTCTAATGGAGAGTGATAGAGAACATGGTTAGAAAAAATTAACAATCACAAAGCCAAAAATCTATGAAGATCTAAGGGACCATCTGATTCATCAGATAATAAGGTACTAGGTTAATATTTTCGTTTTAAAGATCCTTTTCCAAAAGTTGAATATTTTTTTTATGAGAATAAATACTTACTTTATTTTGGTACAATCTCACCATTGTTCATGCCTTGATCAATACCCATATCATCTCTAAATAAAAGAAATGAAGATGAGTTTATCATTTGTGAAGAATTATAAGATCAGGTTATACATAAATAGAATGATAGGTCTATCCATCTACCTTTATCACACAAAAATATCTTTCACAAGTTATTAAATATGAATAATTCCACCTATAGTGAGATAATACAAACTGCATTATACGTTTAACTTATACTATCCATAAATGGATAACCATACAATCCTTTAATAAATTGAAAATAAAAATCATTAGAAAGAGGTACACTAACTAATCTTAACATTTATCCCCCATATATCAAAAGATATCTCTTGTTGGTCACATTCCAAATGTGTGATCATGTTTATCATGTATTCTCTTGAGTCATGGTAATAACCTGAATTACCATATATACTTATTGAAAACATTCATGTTTCATTATTATAAAATTTATGGGATATATTTCTTCGTTCCCAAAAAATTTTATACTTCATCCATGATAACATAAACCTATTGATAATAAATTTATAATTAGTTCTCAAGAAACTAGCATCATCCAATTTACTTATTCAAATCCATCATATTTTTATACAAACATCATTATCTTAACATAAGGGACATATTAAGGGTTATATTTCCATTAATCATGTGTTCTCTAAGTATATCATCCTAACCTTAATGAACTTTTATAGGTCCTAATAACTATTTATCATATCCTTTATAATCCTTATTGAAAAACGTATACTAAAAAAACTTATATATTTCATGATTCATATAACACAATATTTGAATTTGGAAACATATACACCGCAATCATCAAACTTTATTCTTAAATCGTTAATCAGGATCCATTATCTTTGTATTTCCTAAAATATGAATCATGTATTAATGTTCATCAACCTTAATAAAACCAATCTTCTTAGGTTTAAAGTGAAAAACTAATTCTATAACATCTCATGACTTTCACATTCCATTTACAATATCTTTATCATCATCAGTATAAAAAATATTCATACAACCTTTAGGATTCTCTCCATGATATCTCCACTTAGTAAATTAGTTTTCACAATTACTATACATTCCACATCTAAAACATGCAAGGTTAACTATGTTTTATCTTGTTTTGGATATTGGATAAGACCAGAAAAAAAGTGTGAGAAATACATATCAAAGATTAAAAACACATAAGTAAGGTAAATTACTTATAATGTTTGAATCTATGATATATTAGGTTTAATCCTAGGTTATATATGATTATCACTAAAACTCTACGATTGTAACCTACACATAGACTTATCCTTAAGAAATCAGAAGACATATCTTTATAAATATCTCTAGGGATATCACTAATGTTTTCGTAACCTAGTTTTGAAAGGTTGAATAAACCTGCTCTCTAATACCAACTATAAAGACTCAATCTTGACATACATGGAAATTACATTACTTTTGTGGAATACATAAAACATTACACAAACAGATGCCCAAATATTTTATTATTTTAGTTTATTTATAAACATAGAACACATTCTTATAATTGGTGAATGATCTTCAACATCTACCATAAAGATCTTCCCCATCATATTTCCTAACAAAAACCTTTATTTATATCACAGGGAAAAGAAAACGTATGAAAATGGTGAGATCAAATTCTCAGTAAGTGTAAACATATAAAATTTCAAACAAAACATGATCATAAGAATGTAAAAACATCAAAATAACTTTTTTAAATCATAACATGTATAATATATATCAGAATCTTGAGTCATTAAATAAATCATAGTAGTTCATAAAACATAAATCATAAAGGAACGTAATATATGAGAAAATGACATTGATATAACACATGGAATTATGGAAAGCACATAAGAATATAAAATTGTAGTTTTTTTAGGATTTTTATTTATCTTGGGGTTGGTATAAAAAATTTTAGCTTTTTAAATCATTTTTCTGTTTAATACATATTCTTCCATTGCTAATTTTATTTTTTTATTAGTTTCCCCTCTTATGCTAGATGTTTATTTTTCTTATCACTTATTTAATTGGATTACTTTGATTATTTTAGATACTTGTTATTATTTTTTAATAATGGATAAATAATTCCCAAGGTATGTTATATGATGCCCAGATAACACTTTCAAGCCTATGGGGATTAGGACTGCCTTTCAGGATTTATGGTGGAAAAGGTTGGGAGCTGAGTTTTTTTGGCACCCTAGGTTTGTTCATTACAAAATGGTATCAAATGAGGCTCTCAATGTTACCTTGGTTATGAGATTTAATATTTTTATTTGGTATATTTATAGTTTATATATGAGGTTATTGTAACTTGTATGGTAGGTGAAGGGATAGTGTCAAGAGCCTTTTGTTTCTCCCTCAACCTCGAGTTACCTTGAGTAGTTAAGATTTTGGTTTTGATACATGATGTTTTTTTGATGTCATTATTGGATTAATGTTTGATCCCTATAGGGATAGTGTTTTGGTACTCAATTAAATGATCTTATATTCCTTGGAATATCTTGTTTTGTGTTTGGTATGGATATGGAATAGGGTATTGAAGTCTGTGGTTGGATTTTAGGTCCTAAAAAACCATATGATAGATAAACAGTTGATACCTAATACACTATAAGTTCCAATACTTGATTGGCATATGGACATCAAATATGTGTCCTTGTTGGAAATGTTTCAGCATCCTGAGGGATTTGTTTCTTTAGACACCTTGATTCTTGGATTTCCTAGTGTGTTAGGGACATGAGAAAAGAGCCATGGTCAATATTGTTATATGTTGGTATCTTTGGATTTTGATTGAATCTCATGTTATGAAAATGATTATTAAATTTTGTGTGTTATGTGAATTTTTTTTGGGTGTGTGAAAAATGGATTTCTTGGTAAAAATGATTTCAGTTTTAAAATAATTCCTTAGGGATTATTATAAAATGGTAATAGTTTCTAAAAGTGTTTTAGAACATTTAATTTCATCTTGAAACTGTGAAAGAGTTTTTATGTGTTATTTATTTTCTAATCAAGTGAACACAATGTTTAAAAGGGTTGGTTTTCTGTTATAAAGGGGATTAGTGATTTCAAAAATTGGATTTTGTTAAAATTTTGGAGTTTTACTATTGGCATGAGTTTTAAGTGTTATTGATGTTTTTTTAGAAATTGGTATTGGAAATGTTGTAGAAAAACAAAGTCAAATTAACAAATGGATATTAAAATTGTAAATTGGTTTCCCTTTGTTTTTTAATTAAATAAGGACCTATTTTAATAGTACATTTCAATTAAAAATAGTTTTTTGGGACCCCTGGATATGGGTATATTGTTCTGAAAGAGATGAATTTTTAAGGAACATTTCTTGTTATTGTAAAAATTGTCTTTTGGAAGTCCTTTATGTGTTTTGGGACTACTTTTTATGATTTGAGATATATGCCTAAGCTAAAATCATGTCTCTTGTGTTTTGATATAATCCTATGAGAAAATACTAATGTGAAATAAGAGTGTTTTTATTGTGGGGTTTTCATACTTTTTGTTTTTAACACTAACTGGGCTCCAAATGGAGAGGCATGTTTTGTTCACTCATCTTAGTGGAGTTCCTTATAGTTATTTCAATCCATTATAGTTGATAATTCTTTCTCCATAATTAGGTGGGATAAGTGTTTTAGAATCATGATCCTTGGTTTTATGGTTGGAGTAGAGTGGGTCAATTTTCATAGAGACTCTTTTGTGGGCCCTAGTTTTGGATTTTGTTTGATTAATCTTCGGGATATTTTAGATAGAGGAGTTTCTATCATCTGGTTCCACCTTTAGTGATTGGTTGCATCTATTTTGGATAAAATTCCATTTTTTATTTGTGATTTTTGTGTTTGGATCAGTTGTGGAATGAGTAATTCTTGCCCAGTTTTTTATTTGGTTTCTCCTAACGTTAAGGGGTTCTTTTGGGAAATGCTTGTGCCTCATATTTATTTTCTCCATTTAGTGGTTTAGACCATGAGATTGTTTTTTGTATTGGTTGTACATTGGAAAAATATTTGGGTGATTTCTTGGGTGTTTTTATCTGTATTTTTGTATATGGTTAGAGTGTGGATGCCACAAAATTGAGTTTCAATTGGAATCACTATGGGATGGTATTATGAGGTTTTGGATCAAAACACCCTCATATATCAAATGTTACCCTTAGGTTAGAGATGTGTTATATATTCTTCAGCCATGTACCCAGGGGTTATGTTTCTTGGTTTTTATATATATTGAGTATGGTGATCCATTTTTATGGTCTTTCAGGGTTTTTTGAGGTTTAGTACCTTTCATTGGTGGTTTTGATCTTGTGTTTTGTAGTTGTATTTGGTTGGATAAATTTTATAAATTACCTTTGGAAATTTTGGAAATGTAGTTTCTTGATTATGTGATCTTCTCATAGAAAATGGTTTCCTATTATTTTACAATTTTAGATCGATTGTAAATGGTAAGGAGGCATATTCTTGATCTTCATTGATTTAGATATTCTCTTTGATCTATTGTTGATTATTTTTTCTTATCGATGTTCAATTTTTTTAATGATCTACCAAATTAGTTGAGGTTTTTTATTTTTCCTTGAGTTATTTTTTTCATAATACATTTAATTTTGGACCTTTACTTAGACCTAAGAATTTATGGGGGATAAAAGTATCATGATGGGGATAATTTATACAGCCACTTCAAAACTATGGTGTTTGTTTTATATTATTTTATTTTGTTAGTTGTAATTTTATGTTTCTTAGATGTTTTATCCCAAAACATAATGGTTTTAAATTTTTTCATGTTTTAAAAACTTTTAATGCATGGTTTAGAGGAAGCCATGTAATTACCCTTATATTACTGATTTTTTAGTTCAAATTGGTTTGCACACTATTGGTCTATATGAGTGGCACATGGTTGAGAACAAAATTTGTGGAGCCTAGGAGAAACCTTGGGAGAAATCTAATGATTTTGGGTTGTAGTGCATGACTAGTATACACTTTTTTGAACTGCATGAAGGGAATGTTAATTGGATCTATAATTTTACAATGCCATGGTAATGGATAGAACATAGTTTTTCTAATTACGTGGTATCTCTTGGTAAATCATGCGGGTAGATTTTAGCAAGAAAGTGTCTTGAACATGGTTGGAACATAGTTTAGAAAATAGCGTGGCCTTCCTAGATAATTAAAACATAGAATTTATGGTTTTTCACTAGATCAAATTGAATTTGGAACCCCTCATTTCCTTCCCACTTTCATTGGAATGGGATTATATTTTCACCCATTGTAGTCTATTCCATTGTACATCTAGTTTATTGGTCTTATAAATTGATTTTAAGTTGGTTTATTCTTGGTATGGCCCTCCAAAACTTTTCCTCTCCATTATTCCTTCCCTTTCCCATGATTCCTCTCCTTCCCTAGAATCCTAATCTGGATATTGGACGAATATAGTGTTAGAATTAGTCTTAATAATGGGTATATCTCATATGGCGGTTATCGAGGGTGTGTATTGTCTTATAGAAGTGTTCACCATTGAGGGAAAAAACTTCCATCTTGATATGCATTTAACTAATGTAGGCTTTTATTTGTTATCACTTTATATTAAAAATCCTTTGAATAATTATGGGTTTGAAGCACTTATTTATTAAATGTATAAATTTTTATGTGTTCTTTGATAAGAAAATGATATTATCCAATTAATATAACCCTTGGAATTGAATAGTATTCCATGTTAGCTGTCTGTGAAAATTTGAAAAATATATTTTGAATAAACCGTCGAGCACAGAGCCAGGGGAAAAATCAACCCTGCTAGGAAACAAAAGAGATCAAAGGGACCCTCCACGTCAAGAGAGGTCAAAAGGACACAAAGCAGAACATGGAACACACATGGGTCCCACACTACATGTGTCCCCAAGTCAACCCTATCCAAGCACACAAATTCTCTCAGGAACCAACATCCACATGTACCTCCCAGTGTTCCTATATACTCCCAGAGTATACCACGTTCCATCCCAAAGGCTATTGTGCATACGACACCCAACGTCAACGTGAAGGTGTAACATAACAGCTCCAACCTTCCACCTCAACGGCTGAGGCACAGTCAACCACATCTCTTCTAACACAAACCTCACTCCGGCGAGGCGGTCCGGTGAGGTGCGGTAATGTCGGCGGATCGACGCGAAGCTCTGGGCGAAGTCCAACGAGGTAGGATGTTTTGTTTCGCGTTTTACTTCCTGCATACTTTGAGCCCAATTTCCCCTGTCAATTTGTTTCCCAATCGTTGAAAAAATCCAAAAATCGCATAACACGTGTTCCAAGCTTCCCAACGCACTTCTCAGATCAAAAATCCGAGTCCTGGGGTGTGCGGGACATCCCCGGGAAGTCCCGGCCGATTCCCTAGTTTTTATGACGGTCCGAGGCAGCGGTGGCGGATTTCGGCAGTCCGGGATGGTGGCGGCGGCGGTGGATTCTCAGGTGGTGTAGTGGCTCGGCTGGGCACGATGGAGGTGCGACATCCCGACGGTGGTCCGGGTTCTTCAGGTGGGTGGCGCGGCTCGGGCTCGCCGGCAGAGGGTGCCGATCGGGGGTGCTGGCGAGGGGGCATCGGGGTCGCAGGCACGCGACCCCACGGGGTGATCGAGACTCGCATGATGCGGGTCTTGACGTGGAAAGTGGACCGGCCGTGTCGGCTGGTCGGTGGAGGAGGCGCCCGTGTGGCGCATGGCGAGGGGGCCTCGCGGGAGGCTGCGGCCCGCGGTGCGGCGGCCTGAAGGTAACCCCCCCCCCCTTAAAAATTTGGACGCCCGTAACATTGGATATGGGCGTTCGTTTTGTGCGCCGTCTACGGCAGTGGGGACCTGACGCAGAGGCAGACCTTTTGAGGTGGTTTGGGAGTTTTAACTTCCGAGATGAGGGGCTCGGGGGCACGACACGTTCGTAAAGCAGCTTAGCGGGCTTCCCAGGAATTCTTGTTTTGGGTGGCGCAGACACGTCCCGAGTCTGTTTTACACACCGTCAGTGGCGTTGAGACCCTGACACCAAGGCAGAGTTTTCCAGGGCAGTTTCAGGCATTGAAAACAGAGTTGAGGCGTGGGCCCCACGACCGTCCTTCGAGCTACGAGCAACGTTTGGCACCTTTCTCACCGGACGTCCGTTTGGGGCGTGCGAGTAGTCACTTCTGCATATTTTTTTGAGGGAATTGCAATGGCGCAATCCGCCCACTTTCATTCTGCACAGAGGTGTGGGCCCCACGTGGACCGTTTTTGGAGTTGACGGTGAATTTCAACTCCTTCACCAGGTGTCCGATTCAGATGAGTGGTTAGCCAAACTTGGGTACTTTTTTGAGAGGATCGTAATGGTGTGATCCGTTCGTTGTGTTTCGAGACCGGGTTGCGGGTCCCACGAAGCACCGCTCATGTGCGGTGCGCCGAAATGCACCTTTTTCTCCGGATATCCATTGCACTCAAGTGATTAGTGCTTTTGACGTGTTTTCCCTAGGGGATCACAATGGTGCGATGCGCCTGACTGTTTTTGGAGCCGAGGCTCGGGATCACGGGATGTCGTTCGGGCATGAGGTGGTGTTGACGACCTTTCCATCAGATATTCGTTTGAGGTGAGTAAGTAGTCTATCTCGTGTGTTTTTCGGCGAGGATTACAACGGTATGATGTGTTTGGTTATGCGAAGCCTCATACGCGGACTTATTAAATATGGAAATATGCAAGGTGCACTGGTGGAGGTTCTTCTACCGTGTTTGTAGTGGACCTTTAGCGTTTGATCACGTGCACTCCTGGAAGAGTGAGGTTTGTGTTTAAAGAGATGTGGATGACTGTGCCTCAGCCGTTGAGGTGGCAGGTTGGAGCTGTTACGTTACACCTTCGCGTTGACGTTGGGTGTCGTATGTACAATAGCCTTTGGGCTGGAACGTGGTATACTCTGGGAGTATATAGGAACACTGGGAGGTACATGTGGATGTTGGTACCTGAGAGAATTTGTGCGCTTGGTTAGGGTTGACTTGGGGACACACGTAGTGTGGGACCCATGTGCGTTCCATGTTCTGCTTTGTGTCCTTTTGAACTCTCTTGACGTGGAGGGTCCCTTTGACCTCTTTTGTTTCCTAGTGGGGTTGATTTTTCCCCTGGCTCTGTGCTCGACGGTTTAGATCAATAGGGTTGAGTGGTTTCCCCTGGGTTTTTTTTTTCAGAGTCAGTTGGTTGCATGATACCCACTCTGTGTTCGGTTGGCCAGTGTTGTACCATCCACTAGAGATGGCCAGAGCAGTTCTAGGTTTATCCTCCAGTAGAGACTGGGCAGTGGGTCGCTCATCGACTTCTTAGGGTTTACCCTCCAGCAGGGCTGGGAAGTGGGTTGCTCATGAACTTCTTAGGGTTTACCCTCTAGAAGATACTAGGTAGTGGGTCACCCGATGAATCTTAAGGGTCTACCCTCCAGCAGAGACTGGGTAGTGGGTTGCTCGTCGTCTTGATTCAGGTCTACCCTTCAGCAGGGCTGGGTAGTGGGTCGCATGTCGACTTTTTTCGGGTTTACCCTCCAGTAGGGCTGTGCAGTGGGTCTCCTGTCAACTTGTTCCGGGTTTACCCTCCAGCAGGGCTGGGCAGTGGGTCACCCGTCAACTTATTCCAGGTCTACCCTCCAGCGGGGCTAGGCAGTGGGTTTCCTGATGATGTATTAGGGATTACCCTCCTATAGGGCTGGGTAGTGGGTCACCCGATATCCTATTAGGGTTTACCCGCCAACAGGGCAGGGCAGTGGGTCACCCGATATCTTATTAGGGTTTACCCCTCAGCAGGGGTGGGTAGTAGGGCACCTAATATCTTATTAGGGTTTACCCTCCAGCAGGGCTGGGCAGTGGGTCACCCGATATTATATTATGAATTACCCTCCAGTAGGGCTGGGCAGTGGGACACTCGTTGATATTCCAAACTCAGTCCTTTATACTTAGCTATTATGTGGCATTACTTCGTGATCACTAGAGCAGGGCCCTTGGTTGTACGGGTCGATGATAGAACAAACATGACTTTGAGGAGACCTCTTGACCGCGGGGTAGTGACAAGGTGTGGTTTGACTTAACCCAGAACTCTCAAGTATGAGGGGCGCTTTCCCCCACAGAGACGCGTCCTTGTGACGCGACTTAAAACCATATGGGCGAGTCAGTGCCGCCCAAAGCGAATAGTTTTGAGGTGCGGTGCTTTGAGCCGTTGACTTGTAGTTCGGGGAAGACGTGCGGGATGTTGGGCATCGATGATGTTACTTCTAGGACTGTTGGTGACTCACTTTCTTGGGATGAGCTACGGGATGAAGATCCCCTTACGACCTTGTTTGGGATTCTTAGTGAGAATATGAATATGTATATACCTTGTTCTGGTACCCACTTATTGGGTTTGGTCACTCTCTTTCCAGGTGAGGCGAAGACGTGCTAGGTATGCCACGTGCTTTCCGTGTCTAGCTTCTCGTGGTTGGACGAGTATACTCTCCTACTAAAGGTAGCGAAGACTCGACGAGAAGTTCATCTTCTCACCGTTTCCAGCTCCTTGTGTCAGGACGAGTCTACCTCCTTTATCTTGTTGGGTTGAGCTGGACTCTCTACTGTACTCTTTACTACAATTTCGGTTGTACTCCTTTATTTTCCCTGTTTGTTCTACAACTCACCCTTCAGTACCTCCTTTGTTGCTCCCTCGAGCCTTTGGGGTATCCTACTGAGTATTTTTATACACACTCTTGCTTGGGATTTTCCCCCACATGGTGTGACCTTGAAGACGATAGACAGGTTGGTTGTGACGTTAGAGGAGCTTGGGAGCTTGGGAGCTTGGACCGCATTCGGTGGTCGGAGTCAGGTTCCAGGTGGGGGACCCTACCAGCTATTTTCTTTTGTTCACCTATTACTGGGTTGTGGAACATTTTTGATTGGGCGTGTGTTTTGCCTCTTTTCTTTTCAGCTTTTACTTTGTACTGTTTAGAGGTCGATGCACTCTTATGGTTATTTATAGCAGTTTTCCGTTGCTTTACTTTATACTCTGCATTTATTCATTGAGTGTGTTGTGTGTGTGTGTACAGGTAATTATGCAAAGGCCTCCCTGAGTTATTGTGCCTTCAGTTCTGGTCTCCAGCCCCTGGCCTATGGAAGCGGGCTTAAGGTAGTTGCGGCATGAGCCCGGGTAGGGTCGGGTCGTGACAAAGTGTCATCAAAGGTGGTTCATTCCTTGGGACACTGTTCGGACATCCCTAAAATAAAATTAATTAGTTGGGATTTAGGGAAATAGTTTAACATGTCTTGAGAGCGGCTCTCAGGCCAGAGAGTCCAGTGATGGTGCGGCGGTCGATGTATCCATTCACCAGGACACTGATAACCCGATTGTCGACTCGGCATGCTGAGACACTTGTTTCAGGGAAAATTTGATTTGTGCATCATGTAGGGTTAAGTCTTTGACTATCCTTCTTGAGTCATCTCCCCATTGTTGTTGTTATTGGTATATACATATATGCTCATCTGACCACGACACTCCTTGATAATTTTAAGGATGTCTCCGCGAAGACAGCCATCCAAGATGCCAGCTTTGGTTCGTGACAACGACCCTGTGAGCTACGAGGCCTCAGTCCAGGACCCATCATGTGACCCCTTTTCTCCGGGTGGGCTGGTAGCAGCACCCCCACCTATTGAGCAACAAACAACTTAACCAGAGCAGGCTGAGTTTGAGCGTAGGTTGAGCACGCTCCGTGAGTTCCAGTGGCAAAGAACACTGAGGTTCAGTGGTGAGCCAGACCCTCAGGCAGTAGTGGTTTGGCTAGAGACAGCTGTTCACCTTTTCAGGCTTGTGTAGATGCTGACAGATCAGAGAGTGGCTATGGCATCCAACCTTTTTTGTGGAGTAGCTCGGCGTTGGTGGAGTCTGGTGACATAGTTTTTTTAACGAGTCATCACTTTAGAGGGGAAACTTCTAGTTGTTGTTTCGTGAGAAGTTTTGCCCCTCCTGCTTACGCTCCATTCGAGTTCAGGAGCTCCTGCTGTTTCAGAAGGGAGGGATAACGGTGGCTGAGTATGCGGCTAGTTTTGCAGACCGTGCATGCTTTTACCCGGACTTGGTCCACGACGACAACACCCGAGCGCAGAAGTTTGAGCAGGGTCTCTGACGAGAGATTCATGCTGCCATAGTACCCTTGGTCATTTCCACTTATGTCGAAGTGATAAAGAAGGCATTGGTGACAGAGAGCTTCCTGTCACGTTTTGCGGTTGGTAGTGGCAGTGGACATGACGAAGCCGAGACGTCTGCCATAGCTAGCAGGCACCGGAGGACAAGACCTTAACGCAGGTGGCCTTCCCACTGCCGGTTTCGGAGACATGGTCATATACCACTGTGACGGAAAAGTGCAGGGCCTCAGCTGAGGGTTCCCTTCTGTGAGTGGGCTCTGGGCCGTGTTCATACACCACAGTGGTGCCGGAGGGCACCAGGACAGCTCAGGGAGTGGTGGTGTTATGCTTGTGATGGGCGAGATCACTTGGCATGAGACTGCCCGACTAGAGATGCTGAAAACTTCGGGCAGGAAGCAGGTGCACCACCATGTCAGGGGCAACGCCATGATCTGAGTAGTACCCAGGGAGGTGGTGCTAGCATAGGAGCGGGAGGAGCTGTAAGTTGAGGATGAACTTACGAGGTCTTCCCATCACCACTAGGCGGTCCACGCCTGGCTCCGAGAGCTGATAGTTGGGACCGCGGATAGCCGCAAGCTTTGGATGTATACGATCCTACAGAGGATGAGTTGATAAGAGGTACGCTCAACAACTTTTCTACTTTTTTGCGGTAGAATTTTTATACTCTGCCTGTGAAATGCTTTTCTCTCGGCTCCTTGCTTGGGTTGTTACCACGATAACGCAGGGCGTCGGGTGTAACCCAGTGTAGGTAGAGTAGAAGGTGTGTAACCTTACTCTTTAGTCGATGGCGTTGACTCCATCGCTCCCCGAGCATGTAAGAGATTCTTGGTTGAGAGACATTGACTGTGGAACCTTGCATGACCAGATATCCTTGGGTGTTTCACCATATTGATATTCTGAAGGAGGGAATCACCGAGCCTTGTCCAGGTGTGGGCAGTTATTCCAGTCACGGTGTGTGACGTAGGGGCTCGGTCAGGGAGGTGAGCTACCCCTGACAGCCTTCGGGCCGTTTGAGACCGTGCGAAGGGATAGTGAGGTTCCCTACCGCATTTCCCTAACCCCAAGGTCTGGAGTGGGTTCACGATATCTTCCGTGTGGTTTACCCGAAGAGACGTGTGTGTGCTCCTATGCATGCCATCGATAAGGGTAGACCTTGCATGACCAGATGAAACCCTTTGGTCTATGTGCGGTGACACGGGATTGTGTAAGAGTTCTTCTAGGTACAGGAGAGCAAGGTTTGGGCTTAGTACCCTGAGTTATTCCCTGGTTTTTCTTTTGAGGGAAAAAAATCTTGATGGAGGGAATGATGAAAGATCCCAGTTTTTGCTTTGAATTAATTTGGAATATTCTTGATGATATTCCAGAGCAGCGCCTTCAGACGACATGCGATTCTGAGCCCCGCTGTGGCCGAAATTAAATTTTCAGTGTATTCACACTGGAAATGCCAAATAAATGCGATAACTCCTAATCAGTGTTTCAGATCAAAGATCTGAGTGTACGGATGGGTCAGGAATGGGGTGTTTACCCTAGGAACGACATAAAACATGTCGGCGTGGGATGTTTAGACCCCTCTATCACTTTCGGAATGTTAAACGGATTAATTAATTAATTAATTTATTCGTTTAATGGTGAAACTCAAGTATCTCTTAAAAAGTGGCTCGGATTGGAAATCCAAGGGCACCGTTGAGTCTGGAACATGCCGCTTACCCTAGGAGGGGTGTAAGTTTTGCGGGCGCGACCCGTATGTGAAAAATGGCCCCAGGGGTGTTTTCATAATTTGGCGGCCTCGGGCGCGGTTGTTTCAACTTTTGAACGGGGCCTCAGATTAAAATTTTGATACCTCTGTTACGCTAGGAGCGTGGTTTTTAGCCTAGGGGAGCCTTAATCCTGACCCCGCAAAATTTCGGGTTCGGGGCTATCGGGCGGGCGTTTAAGTATTTTCTACTTAAACGCATCCCCTCTCCTCATCTTCTTCTCCTTCTCCCCACAAGATTCCCCTCTCCTCCATCTCCGGTGAGGACTCTCTGGTGAGGCGACTCCGGCGAGGTGCAAATAATGCTGGCGGATCGACGCGAAGCTCCGGGCGAAGCCCAGCGAGGTAAGAGGTTTTGTTTCGCGTTTTACTTCCCACATACTTTGAGCCCGATTCCCCCTGTCAATTTGATGACTGATCATTGAAAAAAGCCCAAAATCTCATAGCACACGTTCTAATATTTCCAACACACTTCTCGGATTGAAAATCCGAGTCCTAGGGTGTCCGGGACAGCCCTAGGAAGTCCCGGCCGATTCCCTGGGTTTTCCGGCGGTCCGGGACGGTGGCGGCGGTGACGGCTTCCCAGGTGGCGTGGCGGCTCGACTGGGTGCGACGGCGGTGTGGCATCCTAGCGGCGGTCCGGGTTCTTCAGGCGGGTGGCGTGGCTCAGGCTCGTCGGCAGAGGGCGTCGATGAGGGGGCATCCGGGGTCGCAGGCGCGCGACCCCATGGGGAGACAAGGACCTACGTGACGCGGGCCACCGCGTGGAAAGCGGACCGGCCGTGTCGGCCGGTCGGTGGAGGAGGCGCCCGCGCGGCGCGCGGGCGAGGTTGCCTCGCGGGAGGTGGCAAACCGCGGTGTGGCTGCCCGTGGGTTCGGCTGGGCTGAGCCCAGCGGCTGGGCCGCGGCTCAACGGGCCAGTCGGAGCGGGCCGACCTGAGCGGGGCGGACCGGCCGGACCGGGCCGGTCTGGCCAAGAGGTAACACTCCCTTAATAATTTGGACGCCCGTAACTTTTGCTACAGGCATCCGTTTTGAGCGCCGTCTGCGGAGGAGGGTACCTGACACCGAGGCGGACCTTTTGAGGTGGTTTAGGGAGTTTTAACTTCCGAGATGAGGGGCTCGGGGGCACGTCACATGCGTAAAGCAGCTTAGCGGGCTTTCCGGGAATTCTTGTTTTGGGCGGCGCTGACACATCCGGAGTCCATTTTGCACGCCGTCAGTGGCGTTGCGACCCTGGCACCGAATTAGAGTTTTCCTGGGCGGTTTCAGGCATTGAGACCGGAGTTGAGGCATGGGCCCCACAACCATCCTTCGAGCTGCGAGTAGTGTTTGGCACCTTTCTCACCGGATGTCCGTTTGGGGCATGCGGGGAGTCAACTCTAGGGGTTTTCCCGAGGGCATTGCAACTGTGCAATCCGCCCGCTTTAATTCTGCATGGAGGTGTGGGACCCACATGGGCCATTTTGGGAGTTGACGACAAATTCCAACTCCTTCACCAGGTGTCCGATTCGGACGAGTGGTTATCCAAACTTGTGTAATTTTTCGAGAGGATCGCAACGGCGTGATCCGTTCGTTGTGTTTCAGGACCGGGTTGCGGGTCCCATGAAGCAACGCTCATGTGCGGTGCGCCGGAATACACCTTTTTTATCCGGATATATGTTGCACTCAAGTGAGTAGTTCTTTTGACGTGTTTTCCTAAGGGGATCACAATGGTGTGATGCGCCCGACTATTTTCGGGGCCGAGGCTCGAGATCACGGGACGTTGTTCGGGCGTGAGGCGGTGTTGGCAACCTTTCCGTTGGATATCCATTTTAGGTGAGTAAGTATTCTATCTCGTGTGTATTTCCATGAGGATTACAACGGTACTATCTGTTTTGTTGTGCGGAGTCTCATATATGATCTTATTAAATGTGGAAATATGAAAGGTGCCCTGGTGGCGGTTCTTCTACCGTGTTTGTAGAAGACCTTTGGTGTGTGATCAGGTGCACTCCTGGAAGAGTGAGTTTGGTGTTTAAATAGATGTGGTTGACTGTGCCTTAGCCATTGAGGTGGTAGGTTGGAGTTGTTATGTTATGACTTCGCGTTGACGTTGGGTGCCGTGTGCACGATAGCCTTTGGGATGGAACCTGGTATACTCTTGGAGTATATGGGAATGCTGAGATGTACATGTGGATGTGGGTACCTGATAACATTTGTGTGTTTGTTTGGGGTTGAATTGGGGCCACACATCGTGTGGGCCCCATGTCCATGCCATGTTCTGCAATGCATCCTTTTGACCTCTCGTGACGTGGAGGGTCCCTTTGTTCTCGTTTGTTGACCAGTGTGGTTGAGTTTTCCCCTAGATCTGTGCTCTACAGTTTAGATCAGCAGGGTTGATTGGTTTCTCCTGGTTTTGTTCCAGAGTCGGGTGGTTGCACGATACCCACTCTGTGTTTGGTTGGACAGTGTTGTACCATCCAGTAGAGATGGCCAGGGCAGTTCTAGGTTTACACTCCAGTAGAGACTGGGCATTGGGTCTCTCATCGACTTCTTAGGGTTTACCCTCCAGAAGGGCTGGGCAGTGGGTTTCTCATGGACTTCTCAGGGTTTACCCTCTATAGGAGACTAGGCAGTGGGTCACCTGATGACTCTTGAGGGTCTACCCTCTAGCAGAGACTGGGCAGTGGGTCACTCGTTTTCTTGATTCAGGTCTACCATCCAGCAGGGCTGGGCAATGGGTCACCTGTCGACTTGTTCTGATTTTACCCTCCAGCATGGTTGGGCATTGGGTCGCCTTTCGACTTGTTCTGGGTTTTACCCTTCAGTAGGGCTAGGCAGTGGGTCACCATTGACTTCTTCCAGGTCTACCCTCCAGCAGTGTTGGGCAGTGGGTCGTCTGATGATGTATTAGGGTTTACCCTCCAGAAGGGCTGGGCAGTGGGTAACCTGATATCTTATTAGGGTTTACCCTCCAACAGGGCTGGGCAGTGGGTCACACGATATCTTATTAGGGTTTACCCCCAGCAGGGCTGGGCAGTGGGTCACCCGATATCTTATTAGGGATTACCATCCAGCAGGGCTAGGCAGTGGGTCACCCGATATTATATTATGAATTACCTTCCAGCAGTGTTGGGCAGTGGGACACTCGTTGACATTCCAGACTCATTCCTTTCTACTAGGATGGTCTCTGGCTTTCCTCCGTGATCCCCGGAGCGGGACCCTTGGTTGTACGGGTCAGGGATGGAACGACCTTGACTTTTAGGAGACCTCTCGACTGTAGGGTAGTGACGAGGTGTGGTTTGACTTAACCCGGAACTCTCAAGTATGAGGGGTGATTTCCCCCACTGAGACGCATCCTTGTGACGCGACCTAAAACCGTGTGGGCGAGTCAGTGCCGCCCAAAGCGGATAGTTTCGAGGTGCGGTGATTTGATCCCTTGACTTGCAATTTGGGGCAGACGTGCGGGATTCTGGGCATCGATGGTGTTACTTTTGGGACTATTGGCGACTCAATTTCTTGGGCTGAGATATGGGATGGAGATCCCCTTATGACCTTGTTCGGGCTTATTAGTGAGCATATGAATTTGTATATACCTTGTTCTGGTACCCACTTCTTCGGTTTGGTTAATCTCTTTCCAGGTTAGGCAAAGATGCATGGGGTATGCCACATGCTTTCCGTGTCTAGCTTCTCATGGTTGGACGAGTCTACTCTCCTGCTAAAGGTAGAGAAGACTCGACGAGAAGTTCATCTTCTCACCATTTCTATCTCCTTGTGTCTAGATGAGTCTACCTCATTTCTCTTGTTGGGTTGATCTGGACTCTCTACTGTACTCTTTACTGCACTTTCGATTGTACTCCTTTACTTTTCCCTGTTCGCTCTATTGGTCACCCTTCGATACCTCCTTTGTTGATCCCTCGAGCCTTCGAGGTATCCTAGTGATTATTTTTATAATCACCACTTCTTGGGCTTTTCCCTCACTTGGTGTGCCCTTACAGATGACGGACAGGTTGGTCGTGACGTCAGAGGAGCTTAGGGACTTGGGAGATTAGACCGCGTGCGGTGGTCAGAGTCAGGATCCAGGTGGGGGACCCTACCAACTATTTTCTTTTGTTCACATGTTGTCGGGTTGTGGAACTTGTCTGGGTGCTGGATCATCTGGCAAGGCCGGAATCGTGCAAGGTATTAGGGTATCATCACATCGCAACCTATGCTCATCTTTAGAATGATGTCCATGACCATTGATCTCACTCATATTATCAAGAATGGAGAAGGGGAGGCCTCCCTCAGAGGCATTCTGACGAACAGAGCTCCCCTCCCTAGAGCCCCTCATGGTCATTGGGTGCATTGGATACCACCCAACTTTGGATTCAATCTCAAACTCGATGGCTCCTGTGGAATGGGGGTCATTTGCGGTGGAGGTATCTTCAGGGACCACTCTGGTTCTTCAATTATGGTGTTTTCAACTTTCATTGGCAGCGACAACTCTCTACAAGCATAGGTGAAAGCTATACTCACTGGTCTTACTCTCTGTAGTGAGAATCATATTACCCTCTCGGCCATTAAATCTAATTCCCCTATTATTCAGCGTGCTCTGCAAGGCTGTGTTACTACACCCTGGTGCATTGTATATCCTATCCGTAAGTGTCACAACCTCATTAACTCCTACCTGGAGGTTCTTCATAATTTGAGGGAGGGGAATAGAGTTGCTGATTTTCTTGCCTCCATGGTCGGCCCCAGTGATAGGATCTCATTCTATTACAGCCTCAGCTCCCTTCCTCTAGAGTGCATGGCTTTTGTCATTAGGGATGAAATAGGTCTCCATCATTATAGACCCCCACGATCCCTCTCTTTTATGTCTTTTTTGTTCTCTTTTGCTTTGTTTCCTCCCTATACTTTGCTTATGAAATAAAATAAATATCTTTGGTGGTGGAGGATGTTATCCTATTATCCATACTTCATTCTCACCACCACATGACTAACTTTCCTGATAGAGTGTCGATACACCCCTAAGTTAACAGATGTCATGCATTCTTGGTAGGGTACTGATAGAACCATAAGATACAGGATGAATAGATTTATTGGCATGGTGTTGATACTAATTTGAGATACTTTATATATTTATTTCCTTGATGGTTTTGGATATTCTTATGAGTTATGAGATAACTTTACTTCTAATAATGGTGCGGATGCCCCCTAAGTGTTAGGATGTATTTTTTTAAAAGTGGTGTAAATTAACCCATGAGTTTTGAAATGACATGATTACCCAAAAGGCGTGGATACACCCATGAGTTTAGAGATGGCATGTTTTCTAGGCAGGGAGTGTTTGCCTGTATGTTCTAGATGAGGGTATGTTCTTAGAGACTCCCCGAAATTGGTTTATGAAAATGTGGTCAATCTCGAGTGTCACATTGGATATTATGGACCAACAATGGTATTTTATTTATTCTTCCACATAATAGATATTTATTTAATTTTCTAAATATGTCATTATATAGACCATGAATTTACTAGTTAAGTATGGGAACATGTTATTGGGGGCCTAATGAGCTTTACTCAGACCCTTTTGAGGGAACCATGGAACTGGGTACTTGAGAGGATATTACTTTTTATAGGTTTAGTTAGGGAATAAGATTGGGTGTGCATCATCCAGTAAGATACATTTCACATAGTCATGGGATGGATGAGGTATGACTTGATTATATAATTGATCCTCCTATTTTTTATTGTTTTTGTTGACTTTTCTATGTGATCATCCCAGTGGGTGATCAGTTTTTTTGTATTGGGATGAATATGAGTGTGTATGTCTATATTCTTTAACATTACATTTTGTTAAAACATTATTAATTATTTAATAGATTCAGTGTACACTTTTTTATTATTTTAGGTTAGTCTTGTTTATATCTATTATTATTTCACACTCTGATATGGGGGTATAAACTCCCAATTTTAACACCATAGACCCACTCTTACAGTCATAAACCTATTTCATACGGGAGGCACTCCTGAGGTCTTGTGGAAACTGAATCCAGTTACTGTAGAGTGAATCAAGGTGGGGAATTTATACACGTGTTAAGTAATCTCAAGTATTACCTAATTTAGAAAATTACAATATTTAAAATATGATTTTAGGTATGACGTATCATAAACGCATTCCATATGTGCTAGAGATAAATACCACAACATCAATTGATCTTTATAGAGGTTTCAGAGTTTAATCTAATGAATTAAATCATTTACATGGAGTATTTCATGAGTTACATATGGATAAACATGTATTATAGTGAATTAGGGGGCACATTACTATAAAGGGGGAAACACAACATTTGGTGGGTGATAGGTGTGTGTTGGAGGGGTTAAGTATATTTTAGAGAGAGTTAAGTGTGTATTTATCTCACTTGGATCACTAGTTTGAGATGCAATTAAGATATAGTGGGGAGTACAATAAATATTATTCCACCCAATGTATTTCATGATATAGCATATATGGAGTAACTCCATGTCATATTTTTAGTTAGTATGGGTAGATAGTTTATAATCCCATCCATGTGGTCGCATAAGTTAGGAGAATCTACACTAAACCACATAGATTCTTCCTTTGGGTGGTCCCTACATATTCATTATTCATCCATTGAAGTAGTTATATCGATGAATTTATAAGACTTTCCATTTCTCATGGGTCCTCGACCAATTTTCCATTACATGTCATTAAGCCCATGCATGAATTTCCTTATAAGGATATCAATGACCTTAGATCTACTCTCTTGAGGGTTGAAACCATATTTTTAATCAACAAAATACAATTTTTTTCATTTATTCACATTCATGTAGATTATACATATCACATGGATATTCTATTTTATTAATATATGTCCTATTAGTTTATTCTTATGAAGCATGTATAAAATTTAATTTCATTTGACATGGCATGGAGGATTTTCATTATATTTATACATGTTCTTAAATT
This sequence comes from Viscum album, assembly GCA_963277665.1. Lineage (NCBI taxonomy): Eukaryota > Viridiplantae > Streptophyta > Magnoliopsida > Santalales > Viscaceae > Viscum > Viscum album. The sequence continues at coordinate 1,491,860,826 of OY728131.1, forward strand.
ATAATATATTAATTCAGATTCAAATATATAAAATTATTAAAATAAAAACTAAAAGGCATGGCCATGATAATTTAACTTAGAGTATCAATTTAATAAATAAAATCACAACATTATACAATATTTACCATGAGATAAAAAATATATTAATCTACTAAATTTTTAGTAAATTCCATTATTACAGAACATTGGGATAATATTATAAATGAATTAAATGATAAAAATAGAAAAAATACCCTTTATCAAGGATTATGAATTTAAAATTATAATTATACTCTTAGCCCCCCATTAACCCCATATTAGGAATTTAGGAAACATTAGGTCTCCTTGATAGAGAAATTGAGGCTTCTCCATTAATTGAATACATGTTTCTCTCTACGATTAATGAGATAAACATAAAATGCAAGGCCAGTCTTCAATAATCTCACATGTTATTAGATTTATCTCTTCCCAATCATTCCATATCTCCATCTATGTAGATTTATCTTATTGAATTAGATCTATAGTGGGAGAATTATGAATTTCAAATAAATAATAAAATAAAATTGATATTGTGTTATTGTTGATAGGGTTTAAAGGATTAGATCAAGGTTACTAACATGAGGCCACGGTTTTCTAGGATTTTTTTATATTGATAACGTATGACTGGTGGGTCTTATTCATTCCTTGGTAAATTATAAGTCGTTTTTTGTGATTGAAATTTTTTATGATATTTTCATATATTTTGTGTTTATTTAATAATATTATAAAATAATTTCATAAAATTATTATCTTAAAGATTTTGGAAAAACATTTTTTTAGTTTTAAAATAAATAAGAAATATTATTTTCATTAAAATATTATTTTTCTCGAAAAAAGGGTTTTGGTATCTTAAATTGGATGAATGTAAGATATTGGATTTTGAATGTTTTTGTGTGAAAACAATATATTAAAGTTAAAAGTATTTTATAAAATTGAATTAATTAGGCATTATCAATGAATGAGATGTTTCAAAAAAAGGTGTTAGTGCTATGTAATTGTATTGGATGGGATGTTCCATTTTATATAGGGTGGCTAGTGAGATCTAGGAAAATGAAAAATAATCTAGTGGTTCTGATCTATTGTGAGTGTTTTTTTAATTATATGTTGGTTTTTATGTGAATAATTTTATATTAGTTACATCTCTTAGAATTATTGTGGATATATTTTTTTATTTCTTGTTTTTTGGGAATGTAGTGGCATGTGTTATTTTTTTTGGATTTATGACATATTTTTCAATAAACAACTCTATTTTTAATTGGTAATATTATATTTTCAATATAATTGATTACATGGTTAGGGATATATCTTACATGGGATTACATTGGTTTCATATGGTGAAATCATATTAGATATTCATGTACTCACTAGTACTCACACACATCAATTTTTATATAGTTGTCTTATATCATGATATAATAAAGGGAAATGATATTATGTTTATGGATGATAGATTTTAGGAGATACGGTTTTAGTGGACATGGATATGTTCTTTAATAGATTTCTAGGGGATTTGAACTATTCCAATTGAATAAGCATCATATGATTTAGTTTTCTCTATTGTGTCAGGATATGTAATCATTTTCTTTATATTATACTCTATTTTTTGTACACCATATTATTGTTTATTTTAAATTGTTTTCATGTATTTTCAAATGATACCAATTTTGTGTCTCATGTATATGGATGTTTATTTGGAGACAAAATCATTCCTCGATGATTATGTTTATCCCTTAACAATAGTTACTAGACACTAGTGATTAGGGAAAATGCTTATAGACTTGAGATGATCCCATATTGGGTATCATGATTTGGGATAATGTTCTAGGGTTTTCGAAACAAACTTTTCTCATAAAATTTTCATATTTATAGTGAATGGATTGACATAAGAGGAATCATAGTGAAAGAATAAAAAACATAGTGAATGAAAGATTTCCCCCCAAGAACATGACTAATGTAATGGAAACATGTGTTAAAATTATTACAGTGGTGAAAAATCAAATATCTCATGTTATAAACAATATAAAAAATCATATAAACCCTCCATATTTATCAGGTAAGGAATAACTAGTGATTCAGTACTTTCTTTGAAAATCCCCACTCTCCATTAATAAATCATTTAACTGATTAATTTTTGAGAAATTGATCCACACTACAGAATTTTTTTGTTTTAGTTTACGGTTCTACATAAGAAAATGTCATCATAATTTTTAAATTAATAAAAAAAAGAAGTTGATTAGTAGTGGATAACAATTATGTGAACAAATATAACATTACCCAACTAACTGATGCCCTCCTTGATGACATTACAAAGATTGGTCCACCATAATCCCACATCCTGCAGGCCAAGTGATGGTGACTAGTACCAAGTAGTTATATCACTTAGATGGGAGGAATTTTCCTAATGTACCCATACACATATACAGATATGTTTACACATACTAGAGTAATAAAAATAATATATAAATAGATTAATAAATGGTTTCATAACATCAAATAACCCACAATAGTGAATAAAAGACCAATGAAAAGAGGGAAAAAATATAAGTCTGAAAACATGAAACTATGTCCAACTTGATGGTTAAAGACAATATCATCTCAGTCTGAAACCTCTAAATCCAAAACATGGAGTTGCTACTACCTACTCCAAGAACCACTAATCACCACCTTTAGCAGGTCCATGTGGATATTCATTGATTATCCTATCATCTGTATAATACAAGACACATGTGGGTATATACCATGTAGGGGTGAGTACATACATACCTAGTAGAACACTTCGAAATCACCAAAAATTAAGGTATAAATAGAGTCACTTTAAATTCATAATCAAGAGTTTAAAGGGTGATAAACCTATATATTATCAAAGATGTAATCACGTTATGGAGTATGGTCTCCAAAATCATAGAAATATAATATAAAACAAAAAACTTTGTCAGAGTTCCTACATTACCCATGTAACCTCACAAAAATCATAATATAAGTCTCACACCTCCCTGATGGACACCTCAATTGAGAAAGTACATAGAATAATGGGGGACCCACATCCAGTCAGATATCTTATATGGGAGAGTTCCAACATCACAGATAGAGGACCCATACCATTAGAGTGTATGTGAGAGTATCAACCTAGCAAAATTATGGGATATAATAGACCCACAAACTAACTAATTCCTGTAGTTATGGGAATACCGATCCTAGAACCAACTCTAATGATTGTACCCAGACACAGTCATTGGATGTCCTTCACTAGAATAATTTTCTTAATTGTATCAACCCACATAATATCTTTGATATTTTCACTATGAACATTATCACATCCTCAAAGGAATTATAAAAATAAAAGAATGATCATATTTGATATTTCATGTGAAAGGAGTGTACACAATGTGTTTAATGGGGTATATGGCATCTCAATTTAAGTAAAAAAAACTTGTCTTCACAACTAATCAACATGGAATGAAAAAGACCAACTATACCATGTATGACTCCAGTCACATGGTGTGTAGGTCTGGGTTTGGTACTCAATATGTGACTCATCTCCCAGGTCATGTTCAATCAAGGTGACATAGTTTGTGGACCCTATACATTTCTTGTGAGAAGCACTGGTTCCTGACCATCTGGACTCTGTACATGCTGGGTTGGTCATCTAGGGTTACATGACATGTGGTCATAGAAACATAGATATATGATGTTTTTATCATTTGGAATACCAATATCCAAATCTATTGGGAAACACAATGTGGGTTCTTCTGAACTACATGACATGTATTTAGGTTTTCTCCAAAATCTTCAACCTAGAAATGTATTTAATAAAATAATTCTAGATAATTCCATTTCAATTCCAATTAGGAATGAACCTCTATTAGATACATCATCCCCAAATGACCCATCGTCATAAATCAGATAACAACCATCGATTATTGGAATCATCATCGGTCATCAAAGGTAAATCGTCCCACACACCCCATTTTGAGAGATCCATTTTAATTATTCTCTCTATAATTGTTGTTTTCATTGATGACCCTATTCCAAATCATAATATGTTAATACTAAAGCATAATAATTAATTGATCTACGAGTAAGGGTTGAATCACCAGCCAAACTAAGTACCAGTGAAAAATGCATGAATAACGAATGGGGAAATCAATAAAATGCAAAATAAAGAACCAATTATGGATATATAAGATTAGAAATAGTCTATAATAGAGAAATTTGAATAAAGTGATGAATATATCTAGTTATAAAATAAACAATTCTAAAATAATAGGTTCAACCAGAACACAAATTAACAGGGGTTGGAAATGGTTTATTATAGTTTAAATTCATCGGGGAATTAATCTGTAATTATAATGATATTAATATAAGATAAAAAGAGAAAAATGTCCTACCTCTATGTTGGATTAATTACTAAGAAGGAAATAATCTGTTTTGATGTCAATGATGAGTTTTGTTGACTCTAATATCCGATTTATGAACCCCCAATGTTCATCATCGATGTCTCTCCACATATTGGCTCCCCTACCTCTCAATCTCACTAGGTTATGAACCTAACCTTGCAGAATGGATATAATAGATATTATAATTTGATTATCTAGGTTAGGAATTTAATTATAAAATTGAATTAATTATTTAATTTAATGAATTTATTTCATCTAATACCTACCCAATATGGTGAATCATTAGAAATTACAACGTGAATGAACCTTATGTAACTCCTTGGGTAAATCTCATGCTCTGTATTCAAATGAAGTCTAGTTCTCCCCATCCGAGACACCATTTAGAAAGAAATCCATTATTTCCAATTTTAATAGTTTATGTGAGTTAATATTTTTAGTATTACTACTATAGTAAAAACATTGAAATTTTATTTAAGAAACAATATGGAAACTAAATTACTAGCTCAAAAGATACCATTCATATTATTCAAAGGGTCTAATTAAATAAAATAGAGCCATTAAATTCCCCCACCTTCAGAGATTTTAACCTTTAATGGAACAACCTACTCAAAAAGGCGAGGGTAATGAGATAACATATATTTTTCCTACTCCCATGATCTCTCTTAAGGATATACATGATGCAATTGAATGCACACAAGGGGAATCATTTACTAATAATGGATCTTCTCTTATTAATCCTCAATCACCACCTGGTCCTCTAAGAAGGTGTATATGTTCTCAATGTCTTGATCCCCGAGTCAATAACATGGGATGGATCATTCATGTATCTCACAAGATATGACATATAAAAGAAATCGGGAATTTTATTCAGCAACAGAGGTAAATCCAAGTGGTAAGAGACTCAAAAATATTTTAAAAAAAATATAAAATGACAAGATGAATCTCAGATATATCATAGCCCTATGGCCAAATATCCAACAATTGATCAATGGTTAGATCTTGAAGAACACATGACCACCCTCACTATACTCAAAATATCTATAACATCTTTCCATGTAGGTATGTTGAACACTGTATGTTTTCTTCATCTTCTTTTGAAAATATGTACTCTCTCTACAATTGTTCGTACATACTTTGACCCTATAATTTATGATTCCCACAACTCTTCCATGCATATTGGAATCCTATAAGGTCTCTTATAAATGACCTTGAAAGGAAACGTACCAATGTTAGAGTAATTGTTACTGTTGAATGAATACATTTCAAAGGGTAGTTGATCCCCCAGATGTAGAAAAATTCCTACCTGAAATTTTATAGAGTTTCCTCTAGTAAATAAATGATCCATTCAGTTTAGTCATTAAACTAGGGATAGAACATTTTAATCATCCATAATTGTGTCTTGAAAGACTCCTGTAATCCAATTTACAACCAAGATGTGATATGAGTATCATTTTTCAAGGCATTCATCAAGGGAACAGAGTGGAGTGGGATGATATCTTATACATAATGGTATATCATGATTTCCATCAAACATAGATTTATAATGGTGAGGAGGTGGGATGGCTTAAAAATTTGATTGATGATCACCTAAATGACATCATTTCCTCTCACCATCATTGGAGATCCCATCACAAAATCAATGGGTATACCAACACACTTCCATTCTAGTACCTCAATAATCTTGGATAAACCTGACAGAACATGATTGTATTCATTCACCTATATAAAGGTGAGGCATCAACTAATAAACTCTATAACACCCTTATTTATTGATGTCCACTAGAAATTCTTCCATATATTCCAATAAATACTTCTACTCCAGGATATACTGCTAAGGGAGAGGTATGTAACTATTTGTAAATATTCTCTCGAAGCATGAAAGGAACCATAGACCATATATAAAAAATAATTTCTTGATCTCTACATTCAAATAATCCACCAGGATCATGTCCCGTGAATATATAGACATACCATACCTCAAAATCAATATATAAAATATGGGTTTTCATCATGAATTATAGAAGATGAAGGATCAAAACCATCAATCAAAGTCATGATTCTACTTTCTTATCCAAAAAAGATGACTACAATGATGCTAACTTCTATCATGTCTCACTTAACAACTGAGAATGATATTAATTGATAATAGAATATTCCACAACATTACCCATGAAAAGATCATATATCATATCAAAGTCATATTCATATAGGATATCCATCCATAACCTCTATCTCAGGTAATGATATATCTGAGTGAATATATATCTGAGCCTATTATGGTAGAAATAAATAATCAATCACTCACCAAGAAGGTAGTGTCTCCACATCTTTAGAGTCAACTCTACACAAGCCATCTACGTCTTCTGGGATTCCAATTTTATCATTTAGCATGCCAACCATTGGGATTAGTATGAAATCAAAAACATCATTTACATAAATACAGAACAAATCCTAGCTAAATAGAAACTAGAAAACACCATGTACTCAAAACCTAATTCTAGAAAACTCAGGATGAGAGTTTTTATTAACCTCTACCATAACCCCTTAAAGGCCTTCTAGAACTTCTTTGACTAGAAAAAATGTTGTCCCTTCTAGGTCAATAATTTCATGTTATTTTAAATCCTATAGATATTTTTAATGAATATAAAGTAATAGATATCCAATATAAGAAATATTTATACCTCCATCATGCTCTTGGGTGGATCTAAAGATAAAACTAACCCGATCTTTACTGGATCTATAGATACTCACTCCTCTGATATAAAATTTCTCTGGAAGCATAACAATCAAATCCATAACTAACACTTTGAGAAATTCAAATAAAAACAATTATCTCAAAGTATTTCTAAGAACATCCTCAAATGATCTATATGCATAGCCTCTAATGTCAATTAAATGGGAATTTCAAAGATAAATTTTAATAAAATATGTTATAATAAAGGATGTAATATCCAGATTATGAGCCCCATAAACACTACAAGAGAGTTCATCGTGAGAAAGGGAATAACAGGTACTCATAATGATCGTAGAGACAAACAAATTCCATCTTAGATATATCCACCTCATAGACCGACAACTGTTGTTATCCTAACCTAAGGTCATTCTTTGGGTACCAATTTTCCATTTCAACTAATCAAATTGGTAATTGATTCATGATAGTGGATAATTTATATTTATGGTTATCTAGTTTAATGGATTAAATATATACAAAAACATAGTATCCTATATGAATTCTTAGTGATTAGTATCAATGCTTCTTAAAGAGACATAATGGATCTGATAAAGCCTTTCCTCTGAAAGTCCCATAACTACATCCCCAGCTCTTGAAGATAAAATTGTGGCTATCTGATTTGAAACTTAAGAGGTGAGAGTAGTCCTAGGATAATAGAAAATACATATGGAGACCTACCGATAAGTAGTTATACCATATATGTCCTTGAGAAACACATATACATACTCCTCTACCATTTTATGGAATATAAAAATTGACGATTCTATTGCATTGAGAGTCAACCTATCCAATTTATTTGAAATTGGTTGTAATCTCCTATACATGATCCCATACCACTCTAACTGAAATACCTTTTCATTAGTGAATGAAAATCAGATACCATTATCCTTTTTTATATCACAGACTCTATAAGAAATTGACAAAATTGGAATGGTGGGTTGATATATAATCCATACCATAAATGAAATAATATGGTCTCATCATATTTATGAAGAGATCCCATGAAAATTTTTTCTCCTTAGAGAGCCAAATCCCACTACTAACAGAAGAGTGAGATCACAGTATCCTTTTTATTAGGAGTCTCAAGACGTAAGGGTTGGGCTATAGGATCCGTTGAATCTTTAATTATTAAATTGGGGATAAGGGTAGTAAGGAATGGGTCACACATGTATCTACCAAATCTGATGCTAAGGTGGTGAAGAAACATATCATACCTTGAATCATATTAGGGGCCTCAAAGCTATAATCCTCAACTACCTATAATAGTCTATGATCCTTTCCACTATCCCTATGATCATAACACTTCAAATATAGAGGTAATAGTGGTAGTATAGAATCATAGTGTTGACTATATCCCATAGATTCTAGGGTTCTCCCAGACCATATGTGAGACTTCTTTAATAATGCCATTGTTTCTCGAATGGTGGTCTATCAACAACTTTCCCTATATTTATTGAAAAATATTTTAGGTATTCCCATGAAATATTACCTCACCCATCACTTTTAAAACATCTCATATATTCAAATTTACTAGAACACCTATAAGAGTCATGAGATGATATTTTCTTGGTCTGGGTTTAAGTATGAGTATACCTTTACTATCGATGGTTTGGAACCTAATGATTATCGACAGTGGATGATGAATCTTTTACATGGTTTCTATTAACAATTTTAACCATTTATAAAGATGTTCTCTACCACCATGTGTCAGTTAATCACCCCTATAATAGGTTGGGAAACAATGGTGGACTATTCCAGCTCGAATATTTCAATAAAGTATATTCTTGAACTTCTATGCTCAGAATTACACATCACGAATGACATCAAGAAGGTATCATGTGTATTCAATAAACCTTGATTAATACTTAGTGATATTTATATTACCATGTTGTATCTTAAGACTCTCTAAGATACCTACTAATCATAGACTCACCGGTAAATACTCCTCTTAGATTAGGTAATCTAAATTAGTCTGAGGAAGAGTTCTATAAACATTAATATAAGTCACCAAGATCCAACACTATCAATCTATTCCATAGATAATGAAAACCAAAAGCCACACCATGTGGATGGTAGGGGTATGAATATAATTTAATAATCTTACCATCGACTATAGTAATTTCTCTCTTTCTTATAGGTCCATATCACTAGGAATACTCGGTAGACTCTGCCTCTGGAACTCATGAAGCACACCCAACCAACACACCTCATCATCCAGTACTTCTAGAATAGTCTATTTCCCAAAATAACGAAAATTTTACCAGTTCTAAAGGGGGTAGGTCTTATCATTTCTCGATATAAGGAAGAGTCGCTCACTATCCACCCATAGAAAAAACCTCCTAAAAATATCTTATCTAAGACCTCATCGATAATATCATAATTATCACGAACCTATGGTAGAATATGTGTTTGATGTCTATGTTTAGGCATATATTAATATTCATGTTATACCACGATGAAAAGAGAATATTTGTGGATCTATCTCAAGAAGGATATGGAACCCACAACCAATTCTAATATATTTCATGTACCATTTTTTTCATGAAACCATTTTCTTGGTTCTTAGTGGACAATAGGATTATGGAAGTCCTGAAAAATGGATATAGTGCCCACCACAATATCACTAGAGTCTGTAGTCATTGATCTTAACTCCAGAAACTTTAATACTAGTCCGATAAATATCAGACCAATCGCCATAATAATTCAATCTCAAAACACTATCCTAGGATAAAGTCACTGAAATACTCATATAAAATGATCCAACCCACCTAGGTTGTCATGACCCATCCTTGGGACCCGTGCCGTGACCACCACAAGCCCACCTCCCATAGGCCAGGGGCTGGCGACTAGCACCAAAGGCGTAAAACCCAAAAAAAGGGGAAGGAATTGCCTTATAAAGTAAACAAACACAACAGAGTAAGCCAGAAGAAGTAAACACTAAGTAAAACTGGGTACAATAGTAAGTGCGGAAAGTAAATGGGCAAGAATACAAACCCAAACTAAAAGTAAAGTACAACTGGAAAGAAGTTACAGCAACTGAAAGTAAAGCAGCAAAGTCGAGCCGTCCACTGGAAGTGCCACCTGACGGGTGGGTACAGATAGCCTCCTCAGCTCCTCGGGTCTAGCCGTACGCTCCGTGTATGTCATGCCCAGTGGTCCAACTCCAGGTACCGACCTACTCCACAAGTCTCAAACACGATCACCACTGTCCGTCGTTTGCATCCAACACAACGTAGTGCGGGCATAGCCCGTGCAGGGGTGAGTACACGCTACTCAGTAGGTACCCTGAGATCCCCGAAGGTCTCCCAGAATCCACAAATGATAATCCACAAAGGAAATATACAATCACGAAGTAACATCCAACACTACTTAGGTATACGCCCATACATATACCTAAGTCATAAATTCTAGTTCGGCTCCAACATCCAAGCCCAAGTTCGATCACGTCCACACAGGATACTACAACCCAATTCCAGAGAGGAAAGCCCAACACAATCCACATAGGAAAGAATGTAAATCATATCAAAGGTAATGATTGAAAGTCAAGACTCAGCTCACACAGCTATACTTCTTCGTAAGGTGATAAAGATGATCAAATATAGCCACTGATTCATCTAAGCTGGGACCCACGTAGGATACTAAACCAGCTAAGTTGTCGGACCCACATAGGATACAGACCAGCTACTCTGCCATACCCACGTAGGATACAAGAACAGAGTCAACCACTGCTGGACCCACGTAGGATAGAAGAACAACAGTACTGTCGGACCCACGTAGGATACAAGAACAGTAGTCATCGTCGTAGAAACCACAAAGGATTTCAGTACTGTCTTCATTGCTGCTGAACCCACGAAGGATTATAGTGCAGTCTTCATCAATGCCGAACCCACGGAGGATGTCAGTGTAGTCATCGTCGCTGCCGAACCCATGAAGGATTTCAGTGCAGTCATCATCGTTATCGCAGTCACAGCCAGATCTAGGGTTCCCCCACACAGTATGATCATTTTTGGGAGGGTCCGCTCCACGAGCCAAGGGGTGAATACATCAACTGACCCGTAGTCCAGAGTTGATGTATCCCAAAGTTCCGTCTGGACAAAGGGAACTCCACGCGACAGACGAAGCGTTAATCGGACGCCCGGTCTGAGAGTTATTGCCTTTTTCGTTCCAGGGGCCCGGTTGGTTTTTAAGCTAAAACCAACCCAACTACACTCCAATTGCATCCAAACTATGAGCGGAGTAATCCAAAAGGTCCTTCTAACTAAGAGGAATCCAACAAAGTCGACAGCATGTCAATCGGACGTCTGGAGCTCAAGTTATAAGCGTTTTCGCTCCGAGGGCTCGGTTGGTTTCATGTTCGAACCAACCTGGCTATAACCAAAGTTCTCCAAAACCTTGGGTTTAATATATCGAAACGACCGTCTCGATCCAAGTATTGCATCGCAACTGACGATGTGTCGATCTGAGGTCCGTAGCCCAAGATATGGGAAAAAACAAACCTATCCAGTTTTAGGGGGTTTTGGGCCCGAACCGACCCAGCCTGAGACCCCCTGGGTCGGCCCGAACCGAGTTGACATGACTAGGTCTGGGTCCAGCCCATTCGGGCATGACCTGGCTGGGTGGGCGAGGCCGGTTGGCCCGGCGCGGGCGCGGCCCGGTGTGTCCAGCTTGGCGCTGGCCGAGCTGAGCGGAAAGGGGGGGGGGGGGGGGGCTGCCCCCTTGATTGAAACTGCGGCCCCACGTGGGGCCAATCCTTTTCCAGCCAAGGGTTATGACCCCCGGTCTTCTTTACAAAACGGCTGGCCCGGTCGGCTGACCGGTGCTGCCGCTGCGGGACCCCACGGTCCCCCCCCCCCCCCCGAGGTGCCGGTGGCCGGCGGTTCCGGCCGCCCCGCCTTGCACCAACGCAGCTTTGAGTCGCAACCTTGTCCCTCCGGCGCGGCACGACGGCGTCGCGCCCCTTCATCGTGGACCTACTCTGGCCGCAGCCTCTTCATGGTTCTCCGGCGCGGCGCGACGACACATCCCTTCTTCTTTGTTTCCACACGGTGTCGTTTCACCGCGCTACCTTTGTTCGTGCCGCGACAAACACATAATCAAAGGGGGAGGAGGGTTGGCTGTGTTCATGCGGTCCGGACCCCTCCCATTAATCCGGTATCAAGTGGCTATGAAATTGACGTTTGGACGACCAAGAATATTCATGAACCAAAATCAAACCCCTACCTCGATGAAGTCGTCGAACGAAGTTTGTCACGGGAAAGGGACGTCACAAAAGACGGTGTCGCGGAAGGAGGATAGTCGGGGTCGCGGTACATGGCATCGCGTCATTGATATCTGAGGAATCAGCATTATTCGTCGTCCTTCATCGGAGGTCGGAGTTCTTCGTCGGTGACTGTGCATTCTTCGTGTTCTTCAAGGAGGAAGATGAAGATTCCAAGGCTTGAGCAATTCCTCTCCTACCTTCTCGCACAACGAAATAATCCTTAATGAAATAAGACTTGTCTTATTTAATTAACACACACAATCCAACATTTAATTCAAAATTAAAAATAAATTCAATAATCTATTACATTGAATAACTTAATTCAATTCATTAATTAAGAGATTTGACTTGGCATTTAAAAGGGGATTGCGGGTGAGTTACAAAACTAAATGCACGTGGGAGGTTAAAAGGAATTAAAGGGGGTGGGGCTCGTGTGGGCCCCACCTCACTAATATCTTACCTAGTGGAGTTAGGATATTAGTGGGTCCCACTCCAACCACCATGTCTAGGTTATCACTACTTAGAATGGAAATAAAATTTCTAGCACAATATTTTATTTTATTCTTTAGTTAACCCATTTAATTAAAAACCTCACCCGAGAAAACGCAACTCCGAAAAAGGTGTTCTTAAGTAATTACCGGCACTGCGGTTTCATTGGTGCCCTTGGATTTCGATTCCGAGCACCGGTTCAAAAGTTAAGAAAACCTTCTCGTTTGTTCACTGAACGTACCAGAGCTAAACTTAGGAAATTGATTTCGGGCACACCGGGCCTCAGAATCAGGTGCCATCAGAAACTGCATTCTCGTAAAATCTCAAAGAAAATTACAAATAAATTTCCATTGAATTTTATGGGCCTTAAATTACTCCCACCTCAGGGATTTACATCCCCGTAAAGATACATCATAAACTAAGGGAACAAATGTGGGTACTGTGCATGCATATGAGCCTCCCGATCCCAAGTGCTCTCCTGGAGGTTCCCGTGCTGCCATCTGATACGCACTAAAGGAATCGACTGCCCACGTAGGACCCGCTCCTGTCGATCCTCGATCTCCACCAAGACCTCCGCAAAAGTCTCCCCATCGTCAATGTCCAGCTCCCCCTGGCCGATTATATGCGTCAGGTCGTGCATGTATCTCCTCAGCTGAGATACGTGGAAGACGTCGTGCACCTGGTGCAACTGAGGTGGTAGAGCCAGGCGATAAGCCACCTCGCCTATCCTGCTGAGAATCTGAAACGGTCCGATGTAGCATGGAGATAACTTGTCACCCCAGCCAAATCTCCGTAATCCACATCGAGGTGAGACCCGTAAGAAAACATGGTCACCATCCTTGAACTCTAGTGGCCTTTGCCTCCTGTCAGCCTAAGACTTCTGTCAGCTTTGAGTTGTCTGCATCTGCTCCTGGATGACTTGGACCTTCTCTGTTGTGGCTTGGACCATCTCTGGTCTCACAAGTGCTGACGCCCCAAGGTCTGTCCAGCATAGAGGTGATCTGTAAGGTCGGCCGTACAATGCCTCGTAAGGTGATATCCCGATGGTGGAGTGGTAGCTGTTGTTTCACGCGAACTCCGCCAAGGGCAGGTGGTCCTCCCAGCTGCGACCAAAGTTGAGGACACATGCACGGAGCATGTACTATAGAGTCTGAATGGTCCTCTCCATCTGTCCATCCTTTTGAGAGTGAAAGGCGGTGCTCAGATGTAGTTGTGTCCCGAATGCCTCCTACAACCCCTTCCAAAGCCAGGAAGTAAAGCGAGCATCTTGATCGAAGACGATAGATGATGACACACCATGAAGACGTACGATCTCTTCAATGTAGAGGCATCCCAATATCTTCACTGAGCCCTGCTCTCTGATGGGTAAGAAGTGGGCCGACTTGGTGAGTCAGTCGACAATCACCCAAATGAGGTCATGACCTCTAGAAGTGTGTGGAAGTCCAGTCACGAAATCCATAGATATCCCGTCCCACTTCCTCTCTGAGACCTCCAAGGGCTGTACCAAGCCTGCTGGTACCTGGTGCTCTGCTTTCACCTGCTGGAAGGTGAGGCATCGATAAACGAAATCTGCCACAACCTTCTTCATACCCAGCCACCAATGCTGACATCTGATATCCTGGTACATCTTCGCCACTCCTAGATGTACTGCTAAAGGGGAAGTGTGAAACTCTCTTGGCACCTCCTCTTGTAAAGCAGCTGGTACCATGGTACATCTTCTGAAAAGGACGACGTGCTCTCCTCCCACAGAGAATCCATTAGGTGCCTGTCCTGAGGATATTTGTGTACGCCGTGTCTCACAGTCAGCGTCCCCACGCTGTGCCTCTCTGAACCACTGCAGTAGTGGAGGAGTGACTGTGAGTGAATGAATAAAGGTTGCTCCATCTCTATCCACGAAGGATATCTGCAAAGCGGCTAGCTGCTCCGTCGCCTCCCGAAGTAGCAGAATGCCCATCCTCCTGCTGGGAGCATCAGCTACTACGTTCCATTTTCCAGGAGTATAGACTATCTCAAAGTCATAGTCCTGGAAGAACTCTATCCATCACCGCTGTCTCAGATTCAGATCCTTCTGCGAGAAGATGTACCTAAGACTCTGGTGGTCAGAGTAGACTGTAAAGCGCTCGCCCATCAGATAGTGTCACCACATCTTCAGAGCGAAGACCACTGCTTATAACTCCAGGACATGGGTAGCGTAGTTTTACTCATGCTGGCTCAACTGACATGATCCATAGGTGATCACTTCCCACTCCTGCATCAGGACACATCCGAGTCCGGTCCCTGATGCATCGCAGTAGACTACGTACCCTACTCCCTCCTCTAGAAGCCTCAAGATAGGTGCGCTGGTCAATCTCTATCTCAGCTCCTGGAAGCTCTGCTGAAATCTATCTGACCAGACGAAGGGTTTCCCCTTCTTCATCAAAGATGAAAGCAGTGCCGCAACTCTGGAGAAGTCTGGTACAAACTTCCGTTAGTACCCAACTAGCCCCAAGAAACTCCGCACCTCCATCACGCTCCTGGGTGGCTCCAAATCTAGAACTACCTCGATCTTCGCAGGATCCACTGCAACTCCCACCTCAGTGATGATGTGTCCCAAGAAGTGGACCTCACATATCTAGAACTGACACTTCGAGAGCTTTCCATAAAGCTGGTGCTCTCGGAGTGTGTCTAGTACAACCCACAAGTGGTAGGCGTGCTCCTCCTCAGTGGTCGAGTATATCAAAATGTCTTCGATGAAGACCACGACAAATCGATCTAGGTATGTCTAAAATATCTTGTTCATGAGACCCATGAACACTGCTAGAGCATTGGTTAAATCGAGAGGCATAACTGAGAACTCATAGTGGCCATACCGAAATCTGAAGGTCGTCTTCTGCACGTCCTCTTCTCGAACTCTAAGCTGATGATAGCCTGATCTATGGTCTATCTTTGAGAACCACCTCTCTCCCTTGATCTGATATAAGAGGTCGTAAATCCTCGGTAGCGGATACTTGTTCCTCACAGTCACCTAGTTCAGGCGACGATAGTCGACACACAGTCGCAAGCTCCCATCCGCCTTCTTGGCGAACAAAATCAGGGAAGCCCAGGGTGAAACACTGGGTAGGATGAATCCCTTGCCCTGAAAGTTCTCCAACTGTACCCGTAGCTCTCGAAGATCAAAGTGTAACACCCCAAGCTTTCACAATACGCTTCTCTTTCAATAATGCAATAGCTTGCATTGTACGTAAGTTTGAGATTCTAACACACTGCGACCAATCAAAGTAGCAGTTATGAATAGTAATACCCACTTTTTGAAATTATATAAATTTTATATTTTAAAATGGACTTCATTTTTGTATTCATAATATCAAAATTATCCTAAGTTGAATTTTTTGAAATTTTCTGAGAACTTCCAATTTTCTATGAATAGTGAAAAATACTTAAAAACAACTTTTTTAATCAAAATAAATTATGGTGACATATTATAATATTGAGTGGTTTTAAAGTATAATTAGAATATATTTTTAGCATTTTATTCAATGGTGGTCATTAGAATTAATTTCACTTTGAAATTGGACATAAAAAATTGTCAATCTTTTGATATATATTGTTTCTTAAAAAACGCTATTTGTTATGATAGTGGGAATTAATTATAAAATTAATTAATGCAACATATATGTTTGGAATTTTGTAAAATAGACATCATTTTTGAATTTGGAATATCAATTATATCTTAGGGTGAATTTTTGGCATTGTTTTAAAAAACATCAATTTTTGATGAATAGTGAAACCACTAATTGGTAGTTAAAAACTGATTTTTCATTTAAATGAAACATTACCACTTCTGTGATTTGATTTTCAAAAATCTGACATATATGGTTGTCATTAGGATGTAAAACGTGGTTCAATGGGATTAAAATAATTTTTTTGGTGAATAGTAACTTTTAAGTTTAATTAATCGCAATTAAAGGTAATTAGTGAAATTTAAGATAAAAATGATATTATAAAAATATAAAAATATATTTACACTTATCCTACACTTATTGGATGAGTCATGGCAGAACAAGACAATCCATGGGTCAACATGGGGACCCCATGGAGCCACTTGGGTAAGAAAATGACATTAATAACTTTTTATATAAAGTAAAAATAAAATTGTCACAAACAAGTGTTGTTTTACTAAAACAATTATTACATGGGGTTATATAAGTTAAATTTTTTACTATAAATCTTCATTGGAAATCTAAAAATATTTCCTACATCATGGAAATTTTTTTATAATTTTTATACAATAAATAAATTAAATTTTTTATGACACCATGATGATGCAGCGATTACCTCATTAATTAATGATTTAAATAAAATGAAAATATAATGTAAAATATAAGACATAGACTTGTCTAAAACCTATTTGATTGGTATATTTCGAACCCTTATCACCTTATCCTCTAAATATATAATTGTGGGACCTTTGAAATCTGAAAAACACTTCATAATAATGTAACATTTCATTACTTTCCAAGAGTGCCCCTCCTCTCCTCTTATAAAAGGCCCCCACCACTACCACCTTATTCACACCTTCAAGCCATTTGGCTCGTCCAACCTCTTCCCAAATACTCTCTCAACTTTTCTCTCTTAATCGTAGAAGCCTCACTTTGGGCAGAAGTCTTCCCAAGGAATCCTTCGGCTCAAATCAAAAAGAGTTACTTGATTTTAAGGTAATGTCTTCTCTTATGTTATTTTGTTTTATTTTGATTCTCCAACCCCCTAAACTCTTTTTATTATTATTTTTGTAACAACACCAGTATCCTAAATATACTTGGATGTTTTTATGAGAAGGATTTTATTTACACTTACACACACCTTCGTTTAATGGTTCAAGAACATACTGTTTCTGTGGGTGGCGAATTAATGCCTCACGAAACGATGATTGTTCAATCTTCTATTAACACATCTCATGGTGGCCATTTTGATGACACTATTTTAGTATATGATATATATATTATTTTTATGTTTTCCTTATGCTTCTTTATTTCTCATTTATGGCATACCTTTATGATTTCCATTATGGGTAAACGCGATAATTTCATTTTAGGAAGTGCGGACTATGACCCTTTCAAAGTGATTTGAATTGTTAACTCCATATGTGGGACATATAAACGATGGAGTAAATGATATTATACATGATATTATACTGGAATTATAGTACACCTTTATATAATTATAATTTCATTCCATTAAATATGAAATAGAAATGAAAGTAGCGTTCATGCGTACGTACGGATTACCATCTCCACGAACGGTGCATTTCATTTCTTACCTTTAAATGTTATGTAATATTATAAATTCATGTATATACTGGATATATATTATATATATGATATCTACATCATGAATATAATTCTGGATATAATTGATATTTCACCACATGAACAACTTGTAATTATAAGAAGTTTATTTTTGACTCAAGTACCAAAGATCGACAAAATGACCGTTATTAACTTAAATAATTATATAATGTTCATAACATGGTAAAAAGTGATATAAAAGGAATAATGAACATGAAAAAGGTTCTTAATCACGATGAAATTAAATCTAGTTTATTATTCTGGAGATTAAGGAATGATCGAGTCAAGTTAGACAAGAGGTAAGCGAACTTCTTAACCCAATTTCCGTTCTTTGGGTTAATATCCTACTTTCAAATTATGTCATGATATTATTATGTCATATCTTGTATTTTTACTTTATTTATGTGTACTTATAGTGAATACACATAATATATCTATTTTATTTTTAAAATGATCTTTGTAAGGGACATCGTCTCAATCTTTTTTCATTGAGGCATATTTTGTTTTATACACAACTTTCTTTTATACGGTGTATAAACCCCTTTGACATTTACGTTTATTCAAAAGGAATCTTTTTATATGAAGCATTTTACTAAATGACAAAATGGAATGTTTTTTTTGTCATACGTATGTGGAAACAAAGACCTCTCTGCCATCGTGACAATTATTTGAGTTTCGACATCCTCTATAAGCCATAACTTTTTTAAACGAAAAATAAATACAAAGTTTTAATTTTATTTTATTTTGGCATTGAAAATGGTTTTGAAAGTGTTTTTTTATTATATCAATGTGTTGTATTGATATCTTGTGATTGAAATGTGGAAAGATTATGTTTCCTTTATGCATGTTTTATGTGATACAATTATGTTATGGTTTATGATATGTTTAAACCTTTTCATATGAGGAATTCATTGGACTTAATAAGTGACAGGTGGAGCCTGCTATAGCTCCTCGATGCATCGGTAGGTCTCATGAGACAAACTAGTGTCTTGGCACGAGGCCTTGACAAAATCTTATTTTTAGTCTTGGCACGAGGCCATGGCTATGGGGTTATGATTTTATTGCATTATGCATTCCATCATTATGAAAGTGGTTATTGATATTGCATGTGATTATTCGACCAGTAGAATAACCATGTGAATAATTAAATGGAATTATTTCATTTTACTTTTTCCATATTATGCTGAAGTTCATGTTTAAAAGGCTTTTTTAGTTATACATTGCCTTAAATGTTTATGTTTATTTATGAAAGCTTCCGCTATATTGTTATCCTTACTGAGCATCTGAGCTCACCCCTTTCTATGCTTTAATTTTTCCAGGATGTGAAGAAGTATATTATGAATGACCTGCAGGGATAGTATGAAGGGATATAAAGACAGGATGTTGTTGTAGTTTTGTATTACTTTATGATGTAATGTAAAACTTATGAATGTAGCTAGTGTTCCAAGGCTACTAAACTAATAGGTCTTTCGAGACTTAATCTTTGTGATCATGCCAATGTAACGCAATAATGCACTAACTCTGGGTAACTGGGCTCAGGGTGTTACAGTTGGTATCAAAGGAAGTTTAGTACTAACCTTGGAAGCTAGATTTAGATAAACTCTGATTAGAGCACATAGCCCTAAGATAGACTATGATGATTAGTATAGAAGAACATCCCAGAATTTTGGTATTATAGAGATTTTATGAGTTTTCGGAGCAATAAATCCCTGTCTGGATACGAGCAGGTAGAGGCGGATCTAGCACAGATGTACCTAGGGGTAAAACCTGAAAACACCGCTTTGAGCTTGACTCGAATGGGAACTAGTGCATGACAACGGGACTTGCTTCACTCTTGGTCACGACACTCCCGAGCGATATGCTTAGGATAATTCTCATTTTCTTTACAAACCATTATGAAGGGTTTATGAGTATATACTTCCTCAAAGAAAACATTTCTTTTTATGATTATGGATTATATCCATAAATATTTCAATTTATGTTAAGTGTTTTACAAGTATGGAATTATGTATTTTGATTCATAAACTAATCTAGTTTGTGCCATTGTTTAGAAATGGCGCCTAGTGGGAGGAATGGAAACCGTATAAGTGCACGCACTCCATGTAGGTATTTCCCTCCTACTCAAGATAATTATTGTGGAGATGGAGATACAACTGGTGCTGATCAACTTATCACCATAGTGGGACAACTCACTCAGGTTATGAATAATAAACTTACACGTATGGAGCACCCATATCCGCAACGTAGAGGATCAATGTTAGACCGATTCATGAGGAAACAACCACCATAATTCAATGGGAGTACAAATCCCTTAGTAGCTGATCAATGGATAAATTCCTTAGCGAAAATATTCCATGACTTGGGGAGTAGTGAAACGGAAAAGGTTATAATGGCAGTTTACCGCCTCACTAGAGATGCTGATCAATGGTGGTCATTGATACAAAACACGAAAGAAGATAGTGAAGTAACAAGAATGAAATGGAGGGAGTTCAAAGAGCATTTCTTAGAAAAATACTTCCCTCATGACCATCGAGCATATATGGAAAGGAAATTTCCGTGTCTAAGACAAAAGGAGGATGAGAATGTCGCAAAGTATGAGGCTAACTTTACAAGGTTAGCAAGGCATGCACCAGATTATATACGTAACCCAAGAAGTAATATTGATCATTTCTTTGATGGGTTAAAATCCATTTATCCATCGAGAATTAGTCTCACAAACCTTCTCGTCGTACGAAGACATTATCTCATGTGCTATCAAGACAGAAAAGGAATTCTCTAAATCTTATGACAATAAAGTATAGCAAGAGAAGAAGAGAACGGTGGAACAAGATCCAGATAAAGGGAAAAAGGGAAAGAAGGATTTTCCATTATGCGATAATTGTGGGAAGAATCACCCTGGTACTTTCCTAAAAGGAATGGGGGTTTGTTATAAATGTGGAGAAAAAGGTCACCAGGCTCGTTATTATAAGGGAAAGAAAGAGGCTGTCAATGTTGAATGCTACAATTGTAGGGAAATGGGGCATTATTCTGATGAATGTCCTAAGCGTCAGGGAAACGTACCTCAGAAAAGGCCAAGGGATCAAGGACAATCTTATACTGTTACTACAGTTCAAGTGGAATAATTAATGTATTGGTGCTTTTGGACTCAAGGATTATATTCTGGTTATAAGAATAATGTGATATATATAAGGATTGTACTACAGTACTTGTTGTTTTCATTAAGGTTTTAATATGATGAAGGTAATCATATTTTTGTATGTAAAAATAAGAGAAACTTTACTTTGTTTGAGGAATATGATGATACAATTGATTTTGGAATTTAGAGACCTTTTAGAGAAAGTCTAGACAGAGGTATTTTGGATAACTATAAAGGTTGGAATGGAATAAGTTGAAATTTGGATAGTATTGTTTAAGGTTAAAACATTTCTGAAGATTATTTTTGGAATATTATAATACTATAGTTTTAGGAAAATGACAACCTGCAGGTTGGGGCATAAACCACCGTGTCGGACAAAGCTGCAGGAATCGAACCCACAACCATAGTGCAACAAGCTTTTATTACCTACCACTAGCCTATAAGAAGTCCCTGGTTATTACAAAATAGTTTTCCTAATCTAAATGGTATGTGGTAATATTTGGAACCTTATACAATTAGGATAAATAGAATATTTTTGAGTTCTATTACCATTTGGAGTGAAAGATGGGTTTGTGGTAAAAATTTATTAAATAATGAAAGTCTACAGGACAAGTAAGTATATTTCCTTACATTCTTAGAAAATCTCTTAAATAAATTTCTCAACTTTATGAAAGGTAAATTAAAACAAAAACATTGTCGGTTAACTTTTCCAACTGGGGATTCAATGACCATTTAACCAATCACAAGTTTGTGATTTTCTTGTGGTTAACTTTCTCCTAATCCTGTTTTCTACCACTCTCCATCAGACCTTGATGGTTTGTTTTTCTCCATATCCATATTTTCATAGAATCCTAGTATGGGCTATCTAGGGTGACCTTTGTACTTCTTTTTCTTTCTTTTAATGTTATATTTTTATAAACCCTATTTCCGATGTGGGTTTTCCACAATGGTATTTTATATTTTCAACCTTTTGTTTTCTAAGAACATTTTTAAATTGCAAGGATGCAATTTATTGAAGGATAGGAGAATGTAACACCCCAAGCTTTCACGATACACTTCCCTTTCAATAATGCAATAGCTTGCATTGTACACAAGTTCAAGATTCTAACACACTACAACCAATCAAAGTAGCAGTTATGAATAGTAATACCCACTTTTTGAAATTATATAAATTTTATATTTCAAAATGGACTTCATTTTTGTATTCGAAATATCGAAATTATCCTAAGTTGATTTTTTTGTAATTTTCTGAGAACTTCCAATTTTCTATGAATAGTGAAAAATAATTAAGAACAACTTTTTTAATCAAAATAAATTATAGTGATAAATTATACTATTTAGTGGTTTTAAAGTATAATTAGAATATATTTTTACCATTTTATCCAATGGTGGTCATTATAATTAATTTCACTTTGAAATTGGACATAAACAATTGTCAATCTTTTGATATATATTGTTTCTTAAAAATGCTATTTGTTGTGACAGTGGGAATTAATTATAAAATTAATTAATTAAACTTATATGTTTGAATTTTTTAAAATAGACATAATTTTTTAATTCGGAATATCAATTATTTCTTAGGGTGAATTTTTGGCATTGTTCTAAAAAAACTTCAATTTTTGATGAATAGTGAAACCACTAAGTAGTAGTTAAAAACTGATTTTTCATTTAAATGAAACATCACCACTTCTGTGATTTGATTTTCAAAAATCCGACATACATGGTTTTCATTAGGAAGTAAAATGTGGTTCAATGGGATTAAAATAATTTTTTGGTGAATAGTAACTTTTAAGTTTAATTAATCGCGAATAAAGGTAATTAGTGAAATTTAAGGTAAAAATGATATTATAAATATATAAAAATATCTTGACACTTGTCCTAAACTTATTGGATAAGTTATGGCCGACCAAGACAATCCAAGGCTCAACTTGAGAACCCAATGGAGCCACTTTGGTAAGAAAATGACATTAATAACTTTTTATTTAAAGTAAAAATAAAATTGTCACAAACATGTGTTGTTTTACTAAAACAATTATTACATGGGGTTATATAAGTTAACTTTTTTACTATAAATATTAATTGGAAAGATAAAAATATTTTATACATCATGGTAATTTTTTTATAATTTTTATACATTAAATAAATTAAATTTTATATGACATCATGATGATGCAGCGATTACCTCATTAATTAACGATTTAAATAAAATGAAAATATAATGTAAAATATAAGACTTACACTTGTCTAAAACCTATTGGATGGGTATATTTAGAACCATTATCACCTTATCCTAGAAATATATAATTTTGGGACCTTTGAAATCTGATAAGCACCTCATAATAATGTATCATTTCATTACTTTCCAAGAGTGCCCCTCCTCTCATCTTATAAAAGTCCCCCACCTCTACCACCATATTCACACCTTCAAGCCATTTGGATAGGACAAACTATGCCCAAATACTCTCTAAAATTCCCTATATTACTCCTAGAAGCCTACCTCTGGGCATAAGTCTTCCCAAGGAAGCCTTTGGCTCATATCAAAAAGAGTTACCTGATTTTAAGGTAATGTCTTCTCTTATGTTATTTTGTTTTATTTTGATTCTCCAACCCCCTAAACTCATTTTATTCTTTTATTTTGTAAAAAAAACCAGTATCCTAAATATAATTGGATGTTTTTATGAGAATTTTTTTTTACACTTATACACACCTTCGTCTAATGGTTAAAGAACATACTGTTTCTGTGGGTGGCGAATTACTGCCTCACGAAACGATGATTGTTCAATGTTCTATTAACACCTCTCATGGTGGCCATTTTGATGACACTATTTTCATATATGATATATATATTATGTTTATGTTTTCCTTATGCTTCTTTATTTCTAATTTATTGCATACCTTTATGATTTCCATTATTGGTAAACACGATAATTTCATTTTAGGAAGTGCGGACTACCACCCCTTCAAAGTGATTTGAATCATTAACGCCATATTTGGGATGTATAAAGGATGGAGTAAATGATATTATACATGATATTATACTGGAATTATATTATACCTTTATATAATTATAATTTCATTCCATTAAATATGAAATTGAAATGAAAGTAGCGTTCATGCGTACGTACGGCTTACCGTCTCCATGAACGGTGCATTTCATTTCTTACCTATAAATGTTATTTAATATTATAAATTCATGTATATACTGGATATATATGATATCTACATCATGAATATAATTCTGGATATAATGTATATTTCACCACATGAACAACTTGTAATTATAAGAAGTTTATTTTTGACTCAAGTACCAAAGATCGAAAAAACGGCCATTATTAACTTAAATAATTACATAATGTTCATAACATGGTAATAAGTGATATAAAAGGAATAATTAACATGAAAAAGGTTATTAAGAAAGTATAAATTAACTCTAGTTTGTTATTCAGGATATTAAAGAACGATCGATTCAAGTCAGACATGAAGTAGGGGAACTTCTTAACCCAATTTCCGTTCTTTGGGTTAATCTCCTACTTTCAAATTATTTCATGATATTATTATGTCCTATCTTGTATTTTTACTTTATTTATGTGTACTTATAGTGAATACACATAATATATCTATTTTATTTTAAAAATGATCTTTTTAAGGGACATCGTCTCAATCTTCTTTCATTGAGGCATATTTTGTTTTATACACAACATTCTTTTATACTGTGTATAAACCCCTTTGACTTTGACGT
The DNA here is from genome assembly GCA_963277665.1 of Viscum album. Taxonomy (NCBI): domain Eukaryota; kingdom Viridiplantae; phylum Streptophyta; class Magnoliopsida; order Santalales; family Viscaceae; genus Viscum; species Viscum album. The sequence continues at coordinate 1,491,885,920 of OY728131.1, forward strand.
TTATTCAAAAGGAATATTTTTATACGAATTGTTTTACTAAATGAAAAAAAGGAATGTTTTTTTTATTGTACGTATGTGGCAACAATGACTTCCCCCGCCATGACCATTATTTGAGTTTCGGCATCCTCTATAAGCCATAACTTTTTTAAATGAAAAATAAATACAAAGTATTAATTTTCTTTTATTTTGGCATTTAAAATGGTTTTGAAAGTGTATTTTTTATTATATCAATGTGTTGTATTGATATCTTCTGATTGAAATGTGGAAATGTTATGCCTCCTTTATGCATGTTTTATGTGATACAATTTTGTTATGGTTTATGATATGTTTAAACCTATTCATATGAGGAATGCATTGAACTTAATAAGTGATGGGTGGAGCCTGCTACAGCTCCTCGATGCATCGGCTGGTCTCATGAGACAAACTAGTGTCTTGGCATGAGGCCTTGACAAAATCTTATTTGTAGTCTTGGCACGAGGCCTTGGCTACGGGGTTATGATAGTCTGGCATTATGCATTCCATCATTATGAAATTGGTTATTGATATTGCATGTGATTATTTGACTAGTAGAATAACCATGTGAATAATTAAATGGCATTATTTCATTTTACTTTTGCCATATTATGCGGAAGTTCATGTTTAAAAGGCATTTTTTAGTTATACATTGCCTTAAATGTTTATGTTTATTTATGAAAGCTTCCGCTATATTGTTATCCTTACTGAGCATCTGAGCTCAACCCTTTCAATGTTTTAATTTTTCCAGGATGTGAAGAAGTATATTATGAATGACCTTCAGGGATAGTATGAGGGGATATGAATATAAGAAGTTGCAGTAGTTTTGTATTAATTTATGATGTAATGTAAAACTTATGAATGTATCTAGTGTTCCAAGGATACTAAACTAATCGGTCTTTCGAGACTTGATCTTTGTGATCATGCCAATGTTACGCAATAATGCACCGAATCTGGGTAACTGGGATCAGGGCATTACATAGAGGGGGCCATCCGATATGATGAAGTGGATATCGGGGATGTCCCAGGGTACAAGTCAATATAGAAGTCTACCTCTCTGCAAGGAGGTAGTCCTGGAATGTCATTAGGGAAAACGTCTGCATACTGATCCACCACTAGAGGAAAACTAGGACTCCGCACATCAACCGCTCCTAGGATGAGGCTAGTCAACTCATGAGTGATCGGTTGTCCTCTCCTCTACATGAGTCCATCCTGTGCTACTAAGGATCCCTTCTCACCAGTGAAGGTGAACCTGCTCCCATCGGTGCAAACACATCGCATCTTGCGCCTAATACAGTCGATCTGAGCATATACTATAGATAACCAATCCAAGTCCAAGATGACGTCGTAAGGCCTCGACGCCGCTACAAGAAGATCCCAGCCGAAGCTCTCGCCTCCTAGAGTAATCTTACACTATCGGCACCAGTGCATAATCATCAAGTCTGCTCCCATAAGAGTTTCTAGCCGTAAGGATCGAGCCAACGACTCTGTCGGAATCTCCAAGCTACAAACAAGGGCAGCGGAAATGAAAGAATGACTCGCTCCTGTGTCTATAAGAACTGCAGAAAGGGTGGAGTAGACACATATAGTACCTCGAATCATCTCTGGCGCACCGTGGTCGTAGTCCTCCGCTACCTGAAGTTGAGCCTATCTCTGCCCTCCAGCTCCCTGTGGTCGGGGTGGACCTCCTGGTGGTAGTGGTGGTAAAGCCTCAAAGAGCCGCCCACCACCCGCAGCTCGGCCAGCTCCTCTTCCTCATCCGCCTGATCCATGCGGACCACCACGGTCGACCCTCTGCCTTTTCCTAGGTTTCCCCTCAACCATCTGCTGCTCCTCTGCACGGTGGGTCAGGCAGTCACGAGCCATGTCGTCCTGCCCGCCGCATGTGTAGCACTGTCTGCTCCTCGGAAGGCTGGCTCTGCGCCGTGTGCCCCGCACCTCTGAGCCAGTGTCCTAAGGTCGTCTTCCTAATGGTCTGGTCCACCTGGACCCCTGTGAAGTCCGTCGACTTCTAACTACAGACGACTCTTCTTCGTGCCGCCCTACGGTAGGTCTCATTGCTGGTGTAGGCTCAGCAAGAAAGCTCTCTACGAGAAGGGATCGCTCCAGTACTACTGCCTGTGTCGGAATGCCGAGGGAGATCATCGATGCCCTAATCTCATGCCTCAGTCCCTGCTCGAAGGTCCGGGCCAGGAAGAATGGGTCTCGTACCATGTCTGTCGAATAGCGTGAGAGATCGGTAAATCTCGCCGAGTACTGGGTGACCGTCATGCTGCCCGACCGCAGCTGTAGTAGCTCTTGGATGCGCACCGCATGGAGGGTGGCTGGGATGAACTCTAAGCTGAAGAGGCTCTCAAAGTCCGTCCAGAGAAGAGATGCCTCGTCGTGCACTTGGATCATCAAGCTTCACCATCTTCCTACTGCCGCGTGCAGGAGGCTCACTGCAAGGATCACCATGAGGTCAGCTGGTGTCCCCACTAGCCTGAAAACTTGAACTACAGCCTCCAGCCAATCCTCATTTGCCTAAGGGTCCATCTCCCCATGGAACCTAGGCTATCTCTAATGCTGAAACTCGTGCAGTGCACTAAGGCGACATGCACTCTCAGCGGCTGGGCCTGGTGGCATCGGTGGCTCGGTGGGTAGTGGTACCGCTGGTGCCTCCACTATAAGAGGGACCTGCACCGAGGCCTCATCGCTCGGTGGGCTGTCGTCTCGCACAATGCTTGGAACCCTAGCTGTCTGCCATCGTGGGGCCATCATGAAAAGAAACGGGTGCACCACGGTCAAACAGTATACCTGGTGAGTTGAAACAAAGTAATCACAAAGAAAACCTTTGAAACACAAATACAATCAATGTTTTCATGCATTGAGTCAGAAATCAGAAGTCATGGTCCTGGTGTACGGATACATCGGCCACCGCACCAACACTGGACTCCCTGGACTGATAACCACACTCAATACCCTTAACACTATTTATTCAGATAGAAGAAAGATTAGAGTCCTGAGTTTTGTGGTAGAAACGAACTCCTCTAGTACCAATTTGTCATAAACCATCCTCGGGACCCGTGCTGTGACTACCCCAAGCCCGCCTCCCATAGGCCAGGGGCTGGCGACTAGCACCAAAGGCGTAAAACCCAAAAAAGGGGAATTCATTGCCTTATAAAGTAAACAAACACAACAGAGTAAGCCAGCAGAAGTAAACTCTAAGTAAAACTGGGTACAATAGTAAGTGCGGAAAGTAAATGGGCCAGAATACAAACCCAAACTGAAAGTAAAGTACAACTAGAAAGAAAGTATAGCAACTGAAAGTAAAGCAGCAATGTCGAGCCATCCACTGGAAGTATCACCTGAAGGGTGGGTATAGATAGCCTCCTAAGCTCCTCGGGTCTAGCCATCTGCTCCGTGTACGTCCCACCCAGTGGTCCATCTCCAGGTACCGACCTGCTCCACAAGCCTCAACCACGATCAGCGCTGTCCGTCGTCTGCATCCAACACAACTTAGTGCGGGAATAGCCCATGCAAAGGTGAGTACACGCTACTCAGTAGGGACCCCGAGACCCCCGAAGGTCTCCCAGAATCCACAAAGGATAATCCACAAAGGAAAGATACAATCACAAAGTACCATCCAACACTACTTAGGTATACGCCTATACATATACCTAAGTCATCAATTCCAGTTCGGCTCCAACATCCGATCCCATGTTCAATCACGTCCACACAGGATAGTACAACCCAATTCCACACAGGAAAGCACAACACAATCCACAGAGGAAAGCAAGTCCATCATATCGAAGATAATGATTGAAAGTCAAGACTCAGCTCACACAGGTATACTTCTTCATAAGGTGATAGAGATGATCATATATAGCCACTAATTCATCTAAGCTGGGACCCATGTAGGATACTAAACCAGCTAAGCTGTTGGACCCACATAGGATACAGACCAACTACTCTGCCAGACCCCCATAGGATACAAGAACAGAGTCAAACACTGTCGGACCCATGTAGGATAAAAGGGAAGTAGTACTGCCGGACCCAGGTAGGATACAAGAATAGTAGTCATCATCGTCGAACCCATGGAGGATTTCATTACTGTCTCCATTGATGCCGAACCCACGGAGGATTACAGTGCAGTATTCATCGCTGCCGAACCCATGGATGATTTCAGTTCTGTCATCATCGTCGTCACAGTCACAACCAGCTCTAGGGTTCCCGCACACAACATGCTCTTTTTCGGGAGGGTCTGCTCCACAAGCCAAGGGGTCGATACATCAACTGACATGTAGTCTAGATTTGATGTATCCCAAAGTTCTGTCTCGACAAAGGGAACTCTATGCGATAGACAGCGCGTCAATCAGACACCTGGTCTGAGAGTTATTGGCCTTTTCGTTCCAGGGGCCTGGTTGGTTTTTAAGCCAAAACCAACCTGAACGCACTCCAAATGCATCCAAAACTCAAGAGAAGTAATCCAAAAGGTATGTATCACTAATAGAAATCCAAAAGGTCGATGGCACGTCAATCGGACGTCTGGAGATCATGTTATAAGCGTTTCCGCTCTGAGGGCCCGGTTGGTTTCGTGTTCGAACCAACCTGGCTGTACAGAAAGTTCTCCGAAACCTTGAGTTTAATATACCAAAACTACTATCTCAATCCAAGGATTGCATCTCAACTGACGGTGCGTCGATCGGAGGTCCGTAGACCAAGATATGGGCAAAAGATAGAACCAGTCCGGTTTTAGGGGGTTTTGGGCCCGGACCGACCCAGCCCGAGACCCCCTGGGTCGTCCCGAACCGGGTCGACCCAACCCGGGTCTGGGTCCATCCCATTAGGGTGCAGCCCGGCCCGGTGGGCGCGGCACGACCCAACCGGCACGGCCCAACCCAGCCGGCGTGGCCTGGTGCGGCCTGGTGCGTCTGGTTGGCCTGGAGCGAGCACGACCCGGTGTGGCCAGCTCAGCGCTGGCCGAGCCGAGGGGAAAGGGGGGGGGGGGGGGGCTACCCCCCTTGACTGAAACCGCGGCCCCACGTGGGGATGCTCCTTTTCCAGTGGGGGGTTATGACCCCCAGTCTTGTTTCCGAAATGGCCAGCCCAGTCTGGCCGGCCGGTGCTACCGCTGCGGGACCCCGCGGTCCCGCCCCTCCGAGGTGCCGGCGGCCGGCAGTTCCGGCCGCCCTGCCTTGCACCGTTGTGGGTTTGAGTCGTGGCCTTGAACGACCGGCACGGCACGATGGCGCCACGCCCCACCGTCGCGCCCCTCCGTCGCGGCCCCGCTCTGGCCGCGGCCCCTTCGTGGTTCTCCAGCGTGGCGCAACGTTGTCGTGTCTTTGTTCGGCCTCAACGACGTGACGCGATGGCGCCACGCTTCTTCTTTGTTTCCGCGTGGTGCATTTGCACCGCGCTACCTTTGTTCGTTCCGCAACAAACACATCATCAAAGGGGGAGGAGGGTCGGCCGTGTTCGTGCGGTCCGGCCCCCTCCCATTAATCCGATATCAAGCAGCTGTGAAATTGACATTTGGACGGTCAAGAATATTCATGAACCAAAATCAAACCCCTACCTCGATGAATTCGTCGAACGAGGTTTGTCGCGGGAAAGGGACATCGTGGAAGACAATGTCACGGAAGGAGGATCGTCGGCGTCACTGTACATGGCATCGCGGTACACGGCGTCGCGTCGTCGATCTCCAAGGAATCAGCATTATTCGTCATCCTTCGTCGGAGGTCGGCATTCTTCGTCGGTGACGGTGCGTTCTTCGCGTTCTTCAAGTAGGAAGATGAAGATTCCAAGGCTTGAGCAATTCCTCTCCAACCTTCTCGCACAACGAAATAATCCTTAAAGAAATAAGACTTGTCTTATTTAATTAACACACACAAGACAACATTCATTTAGAAATTCAAAATGAATTCAATAATTGATTACATTGAATAACTTAATTTAATTCATTAATTAAGAGGGTTGACTTGGCATTTAAAAGGGGATTGCGGGTGAGTTACAAAATTAAATGCGCGTGGGAGGTTAAAAGGAAATAAAGGGGGCGGGGCTCATGTGGTCCCCACCTCACTAATATCCTACCTAGTGGAGTTATGATATTAGTGTGTCCCACTCCAACCACCATGCCTAGGTTATCACTACTTGGAATAGAAATAAAATTTGTAGCACAATATTTTATTTTATTCTTTAGTTAACCCATTTAATAAAAAACCTCACCCGAGAAAACGCAACTCCAGAAAAAGTGTTCTTAAGAAATTATCAGCGCTGCAGTTTCATTGGTGACCTCGGATTTCGATTCCGAGCACCGGTTCAAAAGTTAGGAAAACCCGCTCGTTCGTTCACTGAACGTACCCGAGATAAACTTTGAAAATTGATTCCGGGCACACCGGGCCTCGGAATCAGATACCGTCAGAAACTGCATTCTCGTAAAATCCCAAAGAAAATTAAGAAAAAATTTCCCTTGAATTTTATGGGTCTTTACATAGGTCTTCCAGGCCTACAATAATTCTAGTGTTCCACCCCATTACCACCTCTAACAGGCTAAGGGATGTTGAATATCACTGAGTTGGAATATTACATATATAGGAGGACATAGCCTCATGTACCTATATACACAAAAAAAATATCAATTAAAACAAATTTAATGTTGAATAATAAAAATTTAGGTTAATAAATTTATACATAATATCTTATAACCCATAATAGAGCATGATAAACAATAATCAATGTGAAGAATAGAAAAATATAGGACCACCAACAAGAAAGATGATCCAACCTGGTATTATATAGATTGTTGAACTAATATGCAACATTTAAACCCAAACCACTAACCTCTTACTATAGATACAAAAATACAATTAAGAACAACCAGTATGAGGTCTAGCTATATATTTTTCAAACGATTTATCATCTGTATAAGATTGGAAAAGTGTGAATATATCCCATGTCTAGTTGAGTGTATATATACCCATTAAGACACCAAAACATAACAAATATGTATAACACCTAAAGGGAGTCAGATAAAATATAGAATAAATTGGGAAATGATAGAGGAACCCTAATATTATCAAATAAGTTCTCAATTCATAGATTATGATATTTCTATTCACATAAAACAAATGTAATACTGAAAAATTTATCAACGATCTAACATTACTCTTGTAAAATCTTGGAAACCATAATGGAGGAGCCATACCTCACTAAGGTACACCTCATCTGAGGAAGTACCAATATTATTGGAGGACCAACACCTCAACAAAGCTCTTAGATGGGGGTAAGGGTACCAACTCCATAGACAGATAACCCATAACCTAGATGTGTATGGGTGAGTATCGACACCACATATATAAAAAATATCGGAGACCCATACCCTAACATAGTCCCAATATTAAGGGAGTACCAATCTCAACACAGAGTATTATTATCACACTTGAAATTTTTTATTATCTAAACCTTACTGGGTGAAATGGCTTATTCATACCAACTTCTATTGTATCTCTGATATCTTCACTATAGCCACCATCATATAATACATGGAATTTTACTCAAGAACGATGCTCGAATGTCCTATTTAAAGTGTAAGGAAAGTACACATTATGTCTAATGGGGTATATGGTATTTCAACCTATGTGAAAAACCTAGTCACTCATTTCCACTCAATATGATGAGAAAAAGACAAACTATATTGTGTGCGATTCTAACCACACATTATGTAGGCCAATCTTCATCCCTGGGAATGTGCCTCACCACCTGACTAGTATTCCACTATGGTAACATGGTGTGTGTTCCCTCCATAATATGTGTGATACCACTCAGGTTTCTAGGTGTGTATACTCTTTACATACTATTATATAATTCTAGGGTCACAAGGCATGTGGGCTCGAATACATGAATTTGTGATATTTTTCCCAATCAAAAACCCCTATTTTGGGGACTTTGTTGAGATAATGAATAAATTATGTCATTTTTTTGGAAATAAAAATACACTTCTTATGAAATTGATCTAACATCAATTTTTTATATTTTTATGGTTATGAAAAATAAACATCTAGAAAAATGAAATACCCAAACTCTAAACTATTCTACAAAAATATGGTGATCTATAGATCCAATGTTAGATTACTTCTATCAGATTTAGAATAACAATAGAGGTTTTTAATGAATTTATTAGTAGATAGAAAAATATATTGATTCCATCATATGATGAATAGTAAGATAATACCGATACCATTTCAACTGATCCCATGTTTTTTGGAGTTATACCAATTGGATATTGTTAAAACTTTACCTATAAATAAAGAAACACCTTTAGAATCCAAATTATAAATTTATGATAATTATGTGTTCTAATATATATATATATATATATATATTTCATTTTGAATCATTGTGGTCTCATGTTTCATTGAGTTATTCTGATCTATGAATTTTTTTATTTTTAATTGTTTTTTAAGATATACTATTGTGCGAGGTTTTCCTTGTAAATCTCTCCAAAATTTCCATTATAATAATCTTTTATCCAATATTGTGGTATTGATTAATTCTGAATATAAGATGAAAGAAAATTTGATCATTTAGTCAGGTTCATCCTTTGTTAAGAAGATAGAGATTTGGTAGTTCTAGTACATGGAAGTGAGATTATACCCATTGATATAGTTGAGGAATTACAAGGATAGGAAGATAGAACTTCTGATAGATATCAAATCAAGGATAACTTACAATAGGTTGATAGTTGTATATACCTCAAATCAAGTTTATAGATCAAACTTTCACACTGGTTGAAATGTGATGTTTTAATAAATATCCCTTTAAAGGAGTATTTGTTTTTATAAAATAATTTTTATTTTGTTTCTAAAACATCAGTTGTTGAATTTAAGTTAATATAAATTTAGGATGTATATAATTTTTTTATTAGTATTTTAAAATGAAACTCATTACATTTTTTTATTATAATATTGTTTCTAATAGAATTTATTTCAATTACTCTGATATATAATTTAACTGGTAATTTGGAAAACTAATTAGTCTTGAAATACATTGGTAATATGAACAAATAATCAACTTAATACTTATAGATAAAAAAATTGTATCTTTATTTTAAAACTATAATCACTCATCTATTGTATTGTTTCCATCACACTTGTAAATCATTGGTATTATAGGAGTCTTTCATTTAATTTTTTGATTTTCTTCTTACAAAATAAAAATTTATAATGTAAGCTTATCAAAACTTCAAATTAGTTTCATTAAACTAACATTGTTGGTAAGGGGAAAATATTTTTTTAATGGTATTAGTACCATTTACAACACATTGAAACATAAATCCGACTAGACCACCTATTTTTGATGGAACAAATTATGATTACTAGAAATAACATATGAAATATTTTATTATAAATAAAAGTGTTGGGACCTTTATTATGATGATAAGAAATTATAAATTTATGGTGAATGATTTCATTTAATTATCTCATGAAGAGAAAAAGAATACAAGGTAAAACATAATGTTCATAATAGATTACTATTTTTTATGACTAGGAACATCTATATCTAGATATCTTCTTGTGAAATGGAAAATTAAATTTGAAATAATCTAAATACTACACAATTTGGAACATCTCGCGTTTTAGAAACATGCAGAGCTATGCTGAGAGATGACTATCATGCTTTGGATTTTATTTCTAGATAAACTACAACATAAATTTATAAAAACATAATGATAATATTGAATATTTTACAATATTGGGTGAAAAAGTGTAATCTGAAGGTTAAATCATTGAAATGATTATTGAAATTATAACTAAAGAATGAGAGTCCAAGAAGGATAAAATTAATGACACCAAACACTTAACAATATCAAATCTCCATGGATTCATTATAATAATAATTCATCATGAGAACATACTAAAATAAGATTCTAAAAATTTTAAATGGAATAATAAAGTATAATTTTATTATACTTTAGGTAATCCAAATCCTAAATTTTTAATAATAGTTCTAACACATATAAATATCTTCTTTCAAATTGAAAATGTAACCATTCAGAGAAAAACTATTTATATGACAATGAAAATGAACTTTCAAAAATTGAAAGGAAGTTGAATAAGCATTTTATTAATTCCAACATCAGACATATTCCTTAGAAATTCATGAATAACATAGAAGATAAGAAGGATTATTTAGAAGTTATTTGATATAAGTGTAAGAAGGAAGGTTTCATCAGTCCTAGTCATCCTAAATTAAAGAATAAAAATAGATAGCCAAGAAGTTATTCTAAAAACAAAGAAGAAAAGAGATTTAATTCTTTAGATACATAAAGCACTAGTGAAAATAACACGTCTTCACATAGTTCCTCAGATGAAAGGGGAATAGAAAGTCAAAAAAATAGTTGAATTCAATTAAAATATTACATGAAATGAAAAATATTTCATGACAAAGATAAATACAAAATCTCCTATAAATATAAGTCTTGATTCAAAATTTACTTATAATACTAAATAATATTAAAAATATAAACCATTCTAAGACTAAAAAGTAAACTCATCAAAATATGAAGGAACGTTGCCTATTATAGTTGAAATAGATAGATATGTTAGTATTATGAATCAAAAAAATAATGAACTAAAAAATATTAATGAGTTTAAAGATGAAAATATTATTAAATACAATAAAATAATTTTTAAATTAAATTAATAAATTTCAATAGAATTAGATTAAAAAACTAATTCTTCTAATAAATTTTTTGATAATTTAATTTTAGCTTATTGAAATTTGGTTGATCTGATTTCTTATAAAGATAATTAGAATTTTATTGTTCAACTCAAATATGATTTTTAATCATTAAATAATTTTTTATAACTTTTCAATAGGGTAAGAATATTTTTATAAAATGTATAAACAAAAAGACCCATAATAACTTAAATTGGGATAGGTTTTAGTTATGATAAATATTATTTTATATCAAACGACTGTGAACCTAATGTGTATGTTTTTTATAATAGATGTCAATGAGGAGGACACTAAATTAAATACTATTATTTAAATAAAATTTAGTCTTTTTTATCATATCACTTATTTAAAGAGAACTACAATTTTTATAATATAAAAGGGTATTTTCTAACATAACATTACCCAGACATGTGTGGGTACCAAGAAAATAATTTCTTCTTTTTTAGGAAAATAAGTTGAGTACCAAAAGTAGGAAAATGTTACATAGATAGTGGTTATTCTATATATATTAATAGAGATAATTAATTATATTGAAATAAAATTAGATGAAAGGAGAAAGATATAGTTTTTTAATAAAATACACTATATTAAATCATTAGTAAATGTGAAATTTATTTTCTTGTAGAAATTATTATTTAAAATGTTATTGAACATAAGCACAACCTTATTAGCATAATTTGGTTATGTGATGAGAGATATCTTCTGAACAATTGGAATTATAAATATAATATTCAATGATCATAAGGAAATTTCATTTTATTTACTGGTAGGCATAAAAATGTTTACGCACTTGACATAAAAGAATTTAGCCATTAGTATTTTACTCATTTAACTAAAACAAAAGACTTATCTTTGATATAGACTAGGAGATTAAGAAAATTTATTTTTCAGAAATTAACTATTTTTTTGGAAATGAAATGTTATAGATCTACTGGAACATAATATTAATTCAAAAAGAGTCTATAATTAATCATAATTTGGCAAGAAAAAACAATTCATGTTTTAAATCAAAATGTGAAGTCTTAACTAATGAATCATACAATTAGTAAACATGGATCTATTTGGTCCTAAAAAAATAGGATGTATTGAAAAAATATGTTTAGATATTAGTTTATAATTTCACTAGATTTACCTGGGTATATTTTTTCACTTGAAAATCCAAATATTTTAACAGTTTCAGTGAATTTTGGGATCAGTTAAAAATGATAGAAACCTACCTTTGTTAACAATACAAAGTAATAATGGTTGCGAGTTTTCTAATTATGGTTTCAAATAATTTATTTGTAAAAAAGTTTTACTCATAATTTTTCTACACCAAAAAAACCAAAGAAGAAGAGAATAGATGAATGAAGAAATAGAAATCATAAATAAATTTTTCTAAATTTTCTAAGAGATTATTTTGTTACAATATATTTTTGGGATGAGGATATGAGTATTTCTTATAATAAAATAAATCAAGGGTTACATAGAACTTTTCACAATAAAACTAATTATGATTTGTGGACTAGAATAAAGCTAAAAAATTCTTACTACAAAGTGTTTTGATGTAAAATATTCATCCAAAATAAAATAGATCAGTTAAAAAAATTTGTCCCTAAAATTGATGAATAAATTTCTATGGGTTATTATATAATATATAAGGATTATATAGTTTTTAATAATATAAATTATGTTCTTGAGGAAATATTTCATGTAACAATTGATGAATCAGACCCATTTGTATTTACAAAATCCTCAGATATTCGTAATTATGACAATACTTTCAAAAATACATCTTTAAATTTATCTAAATACCAACTATAACAACTAATTGTAAATTCTTTAGAAGTAAGATGAACATACTTTATATATCTAGAAGCTACTTCTATAAAATCCTCAAACCCATTCACCCAGATCTGACCCTAAAAATATAATCATTACATTTATGGATTTGATATTGACAAGCATGAACCAATTTTAGACATCCAAAACATATACGATAAAAATAAAATACTGGATCACTTAAATTCTCAAATACCTTTTTGATTTAGAGTTTTAAAGAATTTACAAAACACATATATAATAATATTAATTAATTCATGTGATATTTTCCAACTATTCTTATTTCACATTACATCATCAACATATACTATGATATTATTCAAACATAAAACCTTCCAAGAAAGAGTTCATTTATCTTTAATCTTCATAACATGAGGAAATTGAAATTAAAAGAAGTGTTAATTTAAATGTTCATTAAGGTTAAACATTAGGATTAATAATCAAATTTCATTAGTGAGCATAAGATGAGAACAAGGGTATGATGGCATAATGAAAGTGAACGAGCCTAAAATAATAGAAATCACACCCATAAAACTATTATTATAAATCATTAGACATGGAATAAATATTTAACATATGAAAATAGTAATATAATTAAACAATCAAGAGGTGTGTGAAAAAAATCCTTGAGCAAAGGATATATTTGAACTCATAATAATAATTGAAAAATTGAATACATATCTTGGAACATATAAAATTCATCATGGAATAACATAATAAGATAATTCTCATATCTTTTAGGAGAATGTTTTATTACTAAAAAATAAATCATCTATCTAGAGTAATGTAAATCTATCATGTCTTAAGATTAACTTTCATTCAGTTAACTCTGCCTTATTACCCATTGGATTAAAGATATATAATAAACCAACATATCATTGGTTTATAATTTACCGCCTACCCTTGGTTCATAATTAAAACACCCATCACTATTTTACAATGGAACCACCCATAAATTTTCTATATATATATATAAATATATATTTAGTACCATATAATGATCAAAACAATTATAGTCTTTCACTTTTTGAATATAATAATAACCATTATTCTATCATCGATTGGCTTACCCATGATAAATAAACAGGTTCCATAAAAATATCCTTTAAAAAACAAACTCATTAACCAAACCGGAAAGGGTAGTATCATTACAACAAATCCCTAGTGTATCATAAGTAAAATTGAGTGTTTTTATCATTTATTAATAGAAATAACATTTGTAGATCATTAAAATCATTCTTGAGTAAAATACCTTTTCACTTTGAAAGTCATGTTTAAGGATTTAAAATTCATAAAATATTATGGAAATTTTTTTTTTGAGAATATCCTTGGAAATTTTTAAATAATTATTCAGTTAAAAAATATTATTGGTGAATTAAAAAGGAAGTTATGCTGTGTATGTTAAAATAAAACAATCCTTTCATAATTGTTTAGTGAAAGTCAAAATGTGTCATATGAATAGTGTTAAAATATTACTTTTAAAAAACTATGTAAAAAATAAAATGATACCTAGAAATGACTTTAATAAACAATTAATGTGTAAATAATAACTTTATTGAAAATATTTTACAGAACATTGATATATAATAGAAATATTCCCAATCAAAATAAAATAATATATCATTATCACTTACAAAAAACTTACTTGAGTTTTTCTTGATAAATAAAGACAAAAATAGAAATTAAAATTAATTCATAAAATAAATATGAAGATAATATATATGGTTCTATTAAATAAGAGAATATGATCCCTCCAGAAGGAAATTTTAACAAAGAAAATCTTTAAATAAGAAGAGATTGTATTATAAAAATCCTTACCATTTTAGTAACCTTTAAATAATAATCTTGTAAATTAAATGAAATGAAATAAAACTTTAAATAGCATAAATATAAGAAAATAATTGATATAAAATTTCATGGGGAAGTATATATACCTATAAAAATAATATAGGTTCATAACAAAAACATATGTCCCAAAGAGGGAAAATTTAAGATAAATTAACATTTTGAAAGTCATATCATTGAATTGAGAATTAATCAATGAAGTTATTAAATATAAAAAATAAAAATACACAAAAAATAATTGTAAATTAAACTTAAATGAAAAAATGTGGCTTAAAATATAATATTGTCATAACATAATATTTTAATAAATGATATGAACCAAGGAATGAAAATTGAGTGAAGAAACCCCTTACATCGGGTCCCAACTTACTATGGGTTTCTTTTAACCCATGTATAATAATTATATATTAATTATTTAGTTGTTTACGAAACATTACGAGTTTTATTAATTTTTCATTAAACATTTATTCAATTTATGTCAATGATATATTTTATTATTTAATCAGTTAATTCCATTTTAGGTGTTTTGAGGATGTTCGGTTCATAACTTCAAAATGAATATGGTATGTTGAATGTGTTAAATTCAGTCATTTTTTCACAATTTATATAATAATAATCATGTAATAATTATTATCCTTTTAAAATAATTAAACTTTTAAAACCAACCATGTCTATTGGTTATGAAAAAATAATTATGCTACAAACATGGAGACAATAGGTCATATCATGGTTCTGTAACATTTACTTTTTTTAATAAAAATGACGATTAAAAGGTAAGTAGCATTTATTTCTTCCATAATGATTAATAGAACATATATATTATTTGAATTATTTTAATACACTTATATATACTATCCATGTGAGGCAGTGATAAAAAAAAATTTACATCACTTTATTGAGGTGGTAATCCACACATACGCACAAACGATGTCACAATTTTTCAATGGTTTGAATGGTATGAAAATAGATGATATATTATATTTAAGTAATCATAATTAATCATATAATATGAAATATATACTTTAAATCTATATTTATAACCATCTGTGAGAGGTGTTGATGAAAAATAAATTACATCAATTTGCTGGGCAGTGGTCTTTCGTACACAAGAATGAAGGGTTTATTTCCCATTAGATGAATAACAAGATTTATTAAAGTTAATAAAAATAATAATAAAATATTAATATATGGGACATAATTATTTTATTATATCATAATGATTATATTATTTTTGAATTATGTAGAATAAGAAATAAAATTAAAAGATTCGGTTAAAAGTTATACCAATTCTTCAAACAACCTCCTATTCTTCACACCTAAATCCATCTAAGGATGGTATTATGTATAAAATAATACCTTTAATATGTGTTGAGAGAGTTTATTAAGGTATTTTATTAGATAATGTACAAACTATAGTTCTCAATGGGTGTGAGGAAGAGAGGGGGAGACATCCTTTAATAAGTGAGGGGAGGGGCATACTTGAAATTAGAAAAAATATTAAATTAATATAAGTTAATTTTCATCGAACTTTTTCATAAATTTTTATATTTTGAATATATTATATGTATAAGTAAAAATAATATCATTCTGTAAAATTTATACAATTACAAGTTATGATTCTAACCTTCTTTGTGTTAACATACCATTAACCTTTTTGACGATTACCACAATATCAATGTAGTTTACTCTTTAGGGAACAAGAAATTTACTATAAAAGGAAAATTAAACCTGAAATTTAAAATTTATCATATTATCGGACATATAAAATTAAATTGGAAAAAGATAATATTTTTACAAATTTTATATCATTTAATTAAATAATGTTTATTATAAAATATCATTATTGTAATTTTTGGAACAATTCATTTTATATGAATTTAAAGCCATCATGATAACAATGGAATTAGAATATAATTAATTTTATCATAAATTGTAAATTATTATTAGAAATAAAACTCATGTGGAACCTTAATTCATTAAAAATACGTTACATTTTTTTCATTAAAATTATTTACTTTTATTTTTCCACTCCTTATTCAAGAACATTGTCAGCGTTGTTTAAGAATTTAAGATAATTATATAACAACTAAAAATTAGAATTAAATTACCATAATATTTCTTTTCATTATTGTAAAAATAAAATTTAATATTTATTTAAAACATATTTTTGTACAATGTTATCTTATAAATAAAATTTAAAATAAATATAATGAAATTTTTTATTATTCATTAATTAAATTATTATTTATGTCACTATGAAAGAAACAATTATCCAACTGACCATAAATTCGAAAAATATATGAGGGTGGATGAAATTCACTCATCCAGTATGGTAATTTCAAGTGTTAGGTATATTTTAAATCCTTTTGAAATTAGTTTTATTCTTAATGAACTCTATTTACCCTTTACTATGGTTATATTAATTTGTCATACTTATTGTTAACAATGAGGAAAAATAAAAGGGAACTGTTTATTAAATTTTAATTATGTTGATTACTATTATAGAAACCATTTTATAAAATTCAATTCATATAAGTGGTAGAATTTAATTTAAAATTAAACTCACAAAATGTGAAGAAAATTCGTTTTCCAAAAAAACACCATCTTAAGTATAAAATTATTTATATCAAAATAAAGAATAAAAAATATTAAATTTAAATTAATTATATTTCTAATAATAAAAATGAACTAATTTTACATTTAAACTATTTTAAAACAAAATTTACCCTTGTAAATTTTTGAAATGAAAAGATGATTTCCAATAAAAATAATTATTTTTTCACAATTAACTAAAAAAATAATCATTTATAGAAAATTATATAAATATCATCCCAAGATAATTTAAATATGATTATTTCTAAAATTATATTCATTTTATATAATATTATTTCTAAATGTGTAAAAAATAAATATAATATTCACTTACAAAAACCAATAAAAATCATTTTTGGGAAATGAAATTTTGGAAGAATAAAACGAATTTACTAAAAAATGAGTGCTTAATTACTAACCATTTTTCAATGATTTTTTTATTTATTATGATATATATTTCATAATTTTGTTAATTATTTTCATAAATTAAAATTCAAATTCTATGTTAGAACAATCATATTTAAATTATAATATTTCATGGCTTGTTTATTCTTGGTGTTTCATGTTATATATGCTATCAAACATTGTGTTATTTTAAAAAATATCATAGTTATACTATATCCCCATTTAATAAATTGAGTCCTAACAATTTTGAATTTAAGTCAGTAATCAAGGGGTTTAATAAAATTTAAAATAAATTCCAAGGAGTGGAAGATATGTCATAGGATCATGAAATGGAAAATATTTGTAATATTTAAAAATAACTTTTTTGAAAATGAATAATAAAACAATCTTTTCAAAAGTGGAAAATTTCATATGAAATAAAAAATTACAACATTTCCTTATAGAATAATATTATTGGTATGTTTAAATATGGTCATTGAAGAAAAAAATGATGAAATAATAATGAGGAAGAGTGACATAGAACATTGATCACAAGAAAATGAATGATCATGAGAAGTAAATGACTACAAAACCATAAATCAATAAGTTATTAATAAGAGCAATAATTACTTATAATGGAAGGTATTATTATAAAATGCTTATTCCAAGATCATTTTATAAGATTTGATAAATTACATTAACATCTATACTAAAAACATAGGGAAATATAATTACATGATTATATTCAAATCCATAAATGAAATTTCATCATGTGTTTGTGTGTTTCAATAAGCTTCCACCTTTATCTCATCATTTACTCTATATTATGAGTATTATTATTTAATTCATGAAGTACTATGATCAATTTATTATTAACCATTAATTATTTAAAACAATGGAAAAATATTCATCTTGTATTTACTAAAACCAAAATGGTCATAACAAGGTAATATAAAACCCAAAATGAATAAACCATCATATAAAGAAATTACACATTAATCTCTAAAATTAAACTATAATTCCTATATATAAAATTAAATAATCTGATAAATAATTAATCATATATCTAATACATCATTAATAAGAACATATTAAACTCAAATTTTATCTTATGAAATTTATCTTACATTACAAAAAAGAAATAAATTTATTCCCAAATTTTTTTTATATTAAATCAATTCATACACCTAAGGTTTACAAGTAGTTAATTTTATAAAAATATATCCCAAAATACCATTAATTACCTTAAAATACCTTCAATTAAAAACATAAAGGGTTTTATATGAATTTGAACATATGATCAATATTAATCTTATAAACTCACAATTTTATCCATAACTCTTACTTTTAACTCAAATTAATACATCATAATCTTCAAAGTTATCTAAACTCTACCCCAATACTAACTATAACATCCCTAAACCTGTACTCCTAGATCTTGTGCCAAAACATAATCTTAACATTTATGGATATGATACCAATAAATATTACCTAATTTTACTAATCCAAAACATATAACCTCAAAATAAAATATTATATCACATAAATTCACATAGACCATTTAGGATTACAATTTTAGGGAATTAGGAAAAACTCTTACATAACATTACTCATTCTTTCATGTGAGCATATATTCCACTACTCCCCACTTTTCTTATTTCACATTATATATTAAACAAGTCCCATAAATTTCATCAAACATGAAACCTTTTAAGAAATAATTCATTTAACATAAATCTTCATGAAATAGGGAAAAAGAAAACATGATAAGGGTGAATTCAAACATTCTTTAAGCGTAAACATAGGGATAAAAAATTGAAAGTCATAGGTGAGAACAATATGAGTTCAAGGGTATGATTATATAGTCAATGTTCATGATAATAACATAATAGAATTCATTCCCATAAAATCGGTATAATAAATCAAGAGACCTATCATAAACCTTTAACATAAGACAAGATTAATATAATTCAATAATTATGCGCCATGAGAACACAATCATTGAGAAAATAATCTATTGAAACTCATAGTAAGAATTGAAAATGTTTTCAGGTATCATGGAATATAAAACATTCTTCATGGAAACACATTACCAGATAATTCCCATATCACTTATGCATAACCTATAATTGGATTACATCATCATCTATAAGGAGTTACGTAACTCCATCACCTCTTATGAGTAATCTCTATCAAGTTAACTCAGTCTCATTACCCAGTACATTAGAGAGATATAATATACCCACCCATAATTAGTTTATAACATAACCACACATCCATTTCATATAATGGAACCACCCATAAAGCATCCTTACAATTTTATAACTACAAAAAATGACCAAAATTATTAAAGTATTAAACTTTTTCAACATAATAATAACCATTGTTCTTTAATAGATTTATTTATCTGTGAAAAATAAATGATTTCCATTAAAATAAATTTGAAAAAATCATAATCAATATAGAGATAGAGTAAGGATGAAATAATTACAATATACACATAATAGACAATATATAAAATCATGTTTTTTTTTGTCTTTTATTAATATAAATACCATAAAAATATCATTAAAAAAATTAATTAGGAAAATACCCTTTCTACTTTGAAAATAAATTTTAAAAAATAAAAATTTCTTGAAGAAAAGGAAAAATATTTTATATAAAAAATAAACTTGTAATATTTCAAATGAATCTTCAAATAAAAAATATTCATGGTGGAGAAAAAATGTAGTTAAGAAGTATATGTTAAAATAAAATATTTCTTTCGCACTTTGGTAATAAAATATTAAATGAGTTTTGAAAACAATGTTAAAAAATATTATCTTTTAAAAAAATCTATAATTAATGTAAAATATACTTGAAAACTAACTTAATAAATCAATGATGTTTAAAAAAACACTCTTGATTTTTTTTTGAAAACATGTATATTGAAGAGAAAGACTATATCTCTAAAATAAGTTACAAAGTTTGGTATCACTTACAAACAAATATCTTGATATTTAATTAATCAATACTTTAGTAAATGGAATATAAACCATATTTATAAAAAAGTAGAATAAAAAAGATTTTTTTTCTTCTATAAAATAAGATCATATGATCCCTCTTAAAGGAACTTGGAATATAAACATTCATGAAATGAGATGGCATTGTATCATCAAAATCACTATCATCGTGGTAAATGATGAATCTTAAGCCTATAAAAGAAATGAATTCAAGAGAAAATTTAAATACAATGAATATAAGGAGATATATAATATAATATATAATGGGGTAGTATATTAAAATCATTAATGAGTATAGGTGAATAACATTAACATATTTACAAATAATGAAAACATGAGATGAATGACCGTAACAAATATCATATCATTAAATTTAGAATTAATCAATGGAGAGATTATGTATAACAAATTTAAATCAATAAAAAGTGTAAATAGAGTACAAAAAAATAAAGTCCAATTCACAAATAATATTGGAATAATATAATCATTAAATATTTAACATAAACAACGAAAAAAATTATGTTAAGAAAACCCTTACATTGAGTCAAAACTTTCTTTTCCCATCCTTTGAGTCATATATAATAAAAATTATAAAAATTATTAAATTATTTAAGAAACTTAAAAGGGTTATTATTTTATCATTAAACCATTTATTTCAATAAAATTTTTAATTAGTTAATTATTTAAATCCATGTCGGCTATTTTGATGATGTTTAGTTAATATCTTAAAAATGACTTTGGTATCTTGACTGTAGTCAAAGAGGCCATTAATACATAATCTCTTAAATAATAATATTTATTGAATTACCATATTTAAAAAATAAATATACATTTAAAATGAATCATGTAAGGTGGATATAAAAAATGAAGTATGTTACAATCATGGAGATGGTAGGCTGTACGTATGCATGGGTAACATTTTAATTTTTTAACGAACATGAGGGAAAGAATATACATGCCATTTAATCATTATAGAATAATAATTATTTTATAAATATCATATTAATTATTTAAATAAACTTATATATTCTATTAATGTGATTTAGTGATGAAAAATGAATCACATCACTTCGTGGAGGTGGTAATCAACATGTATGCATGGATGCCATTATTATTTTTAAATTCACAACATTATGATTTTTAAATGAATGTAATGTTAATAAAATAGATGATTTATTATCTCTAAGAATAATATTTATGTCATGAATATCATATAAATAATTTAAATTCATCATTATAACCAACTATGAGAGCCCAAGATGGAAAACAAATTTCATCGGTTTGCGAGATAGTTGTCCACCATACGCACAAATGATGGTTTTGATTCCCATTAAATGAATAAGGTGATGGATAGAAGTTAATTCATAAAAATAATAACATATTACAATATGTTAGATACTACTTTTATTATATAATAATGGTTTTAAATATTTTGAAATATGTAGAAGAAAAAATAAATCTAAAAAACCTCGTTAAAAGTTATACCTATTCTTTGGACAACCTCACAAAAACTAATAAAAAAAATGTTGATTTTTTTTTCTGAATAAAATTAACTTACTATAAAATTAGTGAATATTTACTTATAATTTTTCAATAAATTTTTATAGATTAAGATACTTATATATTGTTTTATAATTTAGTTACTTTTACTCATACCCGCTAATTCATTGAATATGTTATACTAGTCATATTAAAATAAAAATATTTCATGGTTTGTTTAAGCTTGGTGTTTCCTATCATATATGATGTCAAATATATTTTTATTTAAAAAAAATAAAACATTATTAAAACATAACTGGAAGATATATATTTTATAGTGAAAGTTCATATAACCACTTCACCCAAAAACCAGTTGATCTTAATGATTTATCCTACCAATTATATTATTAGAGATGTAAGTTAATCGGATAAAACTATAATTTCCAAAAGAAATCATTGTGTTCATCATAAATTATTATAAAAAATTGAAACTAAAAATATAGATGATACTTTAGGTTAAAAATTTTATATAGGGGATAGGTAAGATGATCTCAATTAGATTAAATGAAATCATGTTTGGACCCTAGTTAAATTTTCTACAGATCTATTGGTAATTGGAGTAAAATCTGTTTTATAAAACATCTGATGAAAATGTAATAGTTATTAATATTAAATAAAATCTTTTTTCTTTTTATTATTTTCAAGAAAAAGGAATAAATAATGGTGAAAATTATTCTTGCATAGAGAGATTAGAGTCTATCATAATTTTATAAGATTTTATAGGACATATTAATTTTACTTTATATAAAATGGATGTGAAGTGCTTCCCTTATTGTGTATGTTCAATTGTAAGTGTTTGTTGAATAAGATCTTGGTTTTGAAGATTTTTAATTTTCCAAAAAGTTATTTAAACTTACAAAATCACTTTATAGACTCATGAACTCCCAAAGGGTTTATATAAAAGACTTAACTGATATTTACTTTAAAGAAATTTTATTAGGCTAAGTGATGATATAACTCTTTTCGTAGTGAAAATTTTCAAAAAAAATTTTAAATAAATTTTGATGATTTTTTAGCTCAAATCATAATGCTATTTCAGATAATATTTGAAAACCTATGAAAAATGAGTTTGAAATCAACATAATAGGAGTACACAACTTTTTCATTGGATTTTAGATTTTTCAAAAACTTGATAGAAATATTTTAATATATATATATATATATATTAAATATTTACCAAAAAAATAGTTTTGATAATGAATAACATATAATTAATCCTATTTCAACATCTATTATACTTGACATTGACAAAACTGATAAATTGGTAGATTAATAAAATTATAGAAGTATCATAATATGTTTTCTATATTTTACTGAGAGTCAAATAGATATAAATTTTTTGTATATTTACGTGTTATATTTAATGATAATCTAAATGAATCTCATTTAAATGTGGTAAAATCTAATGCCCCAACCTGAGAAGCCTGGATTCGGTGCTTTATTTTAATACATTGGAACAATTACAATGAATAAAGTCTCAAAGAACCGATTGGTTTAGTAGTCTTGGAAAATAGATTACACACATGAATGTTACATTACACTTTATAACACAAAACTCAGCATAGATAATCCTTTGATAATTCCATTATTCCCTTAGCTTAAACTTTCATATCAATCATAATACACTTCTTGGAATCCTAGAAATTAAAACATAAGAAAGGGGTGAGATCAGATACTCAGTAAGGGTAAATAATTTTTTGAAAGCTATAAAATTTTGAGGAAAGATGTGTAATAAAAACAACATCCTTTATAAACATAATCTTGAACATAATATGGAAAAAATAAATCAAACATTACCATATAAACATGAACATGGATATTCTACTAGTCGAATAACCTCATGTAATAACTAATTTCATAATGAGATAATTCCTAACATCAGACATCATTACCACATATTCAAGGCATCGTGCCAAGACTAAAAATAAAATTTTGTCAAATACTTGTGCAAAGAAACTAGTTTGTCTCATGAGACCTTCCAATGATTTGAGGAGCTATAGCAGGCTCCACCAGTCACTTACTAATTCCACTACATTCCTCATATGAAAAAGATGAAACATAACATAAACATTCCTATTAAAACTAGCATACGAAATGTCAATACATTAACCATAAACCATAAATGTTATAAAATAGAACATCCATAGTCAAAAATATCACAACTCATTAAATACAATATGGAAGATTTTATTATAATAAATCAACTTCAATAAAGAATAATATCCATTAAAGGATGCTGACATAGTTGAAAATGATCAGTAAAACTTTTGGAGAGAAATATCACTTTTTGTGAAATAATTTAAAAGTCACACATTTATAAAGGAAGTCAATTAAAATATATTTTTAAATCAAAGTGTCCCATACCACTTTGTAAATTTTGAAAGGAATTAACATTTTAAAACAATCATGTCCATATAAATAAATCCTCAAAACCATTTTGAAAACATGGACATTAATGATAATGATTTAGAAGAATAAAATTTACAACATTTTAAAATATTTTTTAGTTAAATAGTACATTAAATGAATCATTTTGAAAAGTATTTTATGAAACATGGACATGGAAAATAAATATGTCACCAAAAATACTTACACATAAATAATCTCAGATAATAATGACATTGAGAAACTAACCATTACCTTGTACTTTACTTTAGTCATGGGTACATTTAAATTAATGTATGATGACCATAGTATGTTATTAAATTATAATAGGACCATGTTAATATTTATGATATCATACATGATTCATTTGTGACTTCATAGTACCAATTTAATAATAATTTCCATATTAATTTAACATTTCTGGTAATAATCGCTTTCTTTATCATATGTGTTTTAACTTGTTATTCTTGATCGTATCACTTAGCTAATGATTTAACTACTTCCATTATATAAAAAATTATTTATATAAAAATATATATTTAGAATATAAATATTTAGAATAGAACACTATATGAAATGGAAAATACTGTTTATTGTGATAGTTGGTCGTACGTACGCACAAATGTTGTTTCCGTTTTCATATCATATTGAACGGTACTAAGTGAATAAGATATATTGAAATACACACACACATAGACACATATATATATATATATATATTTAGAAGCATTATTATTTCATAAATTACATATTTATTAATAATATATATATTTTTAATCATCGTTGAATGGTGAATGTGGAAATGAATCTCCTCACGTCGTGGAAACGGTAAGTCGTATGTACACACGAGTGACAATATCATTTACTTAATGATTAAAAGGTGTGGAATTGGATGGTATATTAATTATATAGAGACATTATCATGTTATTTTCATTATTTATATACATATTACTCATCATTATATCCATTCAAATAACATAGTGTTGAATAAAAAATTACACTATGATGTGGAGACAGAAAGCCGTATGCATGCACACATGGTGACATTATCATTCACAGGATGGATAGAATAATGAATATTATTTTTCCATATTTATAATAACATAAAATTATGTAGAAGGTATTTGATTTATTATTTTTTAATGGAAATGACAAAGAAATAGAAAGTGGAAGAAGAAAAGAACTTGAAAGAGGGTGGTGAAATTATTATCTCTTCTTCGGGTGTTTCCTTTTGATTTGATAAAAAGGGATCCTTGGGTTGGCTTTATGATCAAAGTAAGGACTCTATGTCAAAGGGAGGGAAGTTTTGAGGAGATTTGGGTAGGGGTTGGCTGATCCAAATGGATTTGGATTTGGTATTTTGAGAAAAGGTGAAGTAACCTTTTATAAGAGGGGTGGAGTCACTTTAGGAAAAGCTTGAATTGGTATTTTATTATTCAATCATATTCGGTTTATAATGGATTTAAATGAATTTGTTTCGAGACATAGGTGGTTATGGGTATAAATCCTCACAACAAACAGGTTTTATATAAGTTTATGTTACCATATTAACCATATCTTTTAGATTTAACTCTGAGTTAAATAGTTTAACATTTACTATGTCTCCTGGTATTTTTATATTATATGGTTACTAAAATTACTATAAAATTCCAATAGAACATAAATGGTTCATTAATGACATATATATAATTATAAGAGTCCTTTACCCTACCCTTATATTTTTCTAACTATTATATAATTTAATAATATAGTATTTGTTTTAAAAACTAATTTATGTCAATTTTGACACTATTTGGTATTTTGTTTTTTTGAAAGTCATAACAACATGGTTATTTCAAAATAAATACATTTAATCACCCCTAAAATGTCATATTCATCTATAAAATTCGTGGATTTCATCCAAACTATTAAATTATAATTATTTTAATATTTATAATACAGTTTATTTGATTCTTTCATTAATAAGGTAATTACCGCATCATCATTGTGTCATAAATAAATTTAATTACATAATGTCTAAAAATTATAAATAAAATTACATTATGTAGGAAATATTTTTAACTTTCTAATTAATATTTATAGTTGAATTTATCTTATGTGTAACCCTATATTAAAAATGGTTTAGTTATTAAACATTGAATATAACACTTTTAACTCTTCTTTAAATAAAATAATAATAAATGTCCTAATCTAATCCAAGTGGACCTAAGAGGATCCAATATTATTCCTAATGTTTATTTTGGTCGAAATACACTTATCCAATAAAATTAGGACATGTGTTAGGGTAATAATAATATCATTATTACCTTTAATTTCCCTATATACTTTTAACCGTGGTAAATAAGTCCAATGTTACAATTCACCAAAAAATATTTTCATCTTATTGAACCAAGTTTTACTTACTGATTTCAAACGTATCTCTTGGAGTTTTGAAATTCAATTTACAGAAGTGGTAAAATTATGTTTTATGCAAATTTGCAAATGTGCCTAGAAGGTGGGTAAAAGACATTAAAAAGTTCAATAAAGTTTTATACATCTAATTTTTTTATAAAATGACTCCAATGAATTACATTGAAATTATATAGGTATTATAAATAAATTTTTACATAAGATAAATTTAAATAAAATAAATAATTATTTAAATAAAAAGTCGGTTTAAAACAATAAAGCAGTTTTTTCACTATTCATGAAAAATTGAATGTTTTCAGAAAAATACCAAGAATTCACCCTATGATAGTTTTGATTTTCCAAATTCAAAAATTAATTCTATTTTACCAAATTGAAAACATATAAGTTGCATTAATTAATTTAAAATTAATTCCCGTTGTCAAAACCAAAAAGTGGGTTTTTAAAAAGTAAAAACTACGAAATGATTGATATGTGTTTATGTCAAATTTTAATATAAAATTACTTATAATGACCTAAATTGTAATAAATTAAAAAAATATAATATAATTATACTTCCAAAACATTCAAATTAATAACCTAACACTAAATTAGTTCGATTAAAAAACTTGTTTTCAATTAAAATTTAGTATTTTTCATTGTTCATCAAAATATGAAAGTTATCAGAAAAGTACCAAAAATTTATCCAAACTAAATTATTATTTCCCATTTCTAAAAAAGAATTTAATTTCATTAAATGAAATATATAAAAGTGTAATATATTGGTTTTAATAAGGGTTCACCATTAAAAGGCGTTAGAATTTCATTTTTTGAAAAATACTTCTTTTATCTAAGAAAATGAATTTGATCTTATATTATGTCTAAGAAAAAAATAATATGGATTCTAAAATTATATAGAGTATATAAAATTAAAAATTTATTTAATATTATTCATAACCACTTTTTGAACGGCTAGTTTGGTAATTTATGGTGCGCTCAAACTTGGTGTGCGTGTAGCGGAAGTTATTGAATTACATTGAAGAGATAACGTACTATGAAATATTAGGGTGTTACATTCTCCCCTCCTTCAATAAATTGTATCTTCTAAATTTGAAATTGTTCTCCGAAAATAAAAGGTTAAAAAATAGAAAATACCTTTGTGGAAAACCCACATCAAAAATAGGGTTGATAAAATTTAGTCTTAAGAAGAGGGAAAGGTAAATGAAATAGTCACCACCAAAGTAGGATTTATAATAGGATAAAATTGGTGGAAATTATAGTTGGGGGAAAACGTAAATATTTATAGGGAGTGATTGTGGTCATCAATCAGATACAAGTTAATGGAATATTGATGGCCTCAAAGCCTTAAATCTATGATGATTTAAAATATCATCAGTTCAACAAAACCTAGGGTATTAGTATAAAATTTTTTGGGTTTTAAGATACTTTACCTAAATGTGGAGAATTAATTTATTCATAGAATAAGTAAAAAATAATACATGACATGTAGAGTTCCACCAGTTAACTAATTTCTACCACAAACTCATCTTTCACTCCAAAAGATAATAGAACTCAAAAATATTCTATTTATCCTAATCATATAGGGTTCAAAAAAAATGAATTTATAATTCATTTATTTGAACTTAAAAAAACTACATTATACAATCCAAGACATCACATAGGCTAGTGGTAGGTGATTCACCCTTTTCGCCATTCAGTTGCAGGTTCAAGTCTTGCGGCCTTGCCGAACGCGACGGGTTGTCACCCAACCTCTAGATTGTCCTTTTTATAACAATGAAAAAATAATTATAAGAAATTATTTAACCATAAAAATATTAACCAAAGTCAAACATAATCCATTCTAACCTTTATACTTATCCATAATACTTCTTTTAGAACTCACAGCCCAAAATTTATGATGAAGGCCACATAATATATATGTGAATACATTAATCGGGTATTCTCTAAAAATGTGGTAATAAAATGAATTACCAAAAAACCATATTTGAATAGGTTTATACTTCCTTATTCCTTCTATAAAATATAGAATACTTGATATACTCCTTAAATCCAAGAATGTTGTAATCTCCAACAATTATGGAATAAATAAACCATTAATTAGTTCCAAGGTAGTCAATAATATCCAAAATAATTTATCCAAATCACTCATCTATTATTCCAAAATCAATACCTCTATATCAGGATTGTATTAAAGTTTATCTTTCCTTTAACCATGTATTTTCCCAAAAATTTAACATGCCATTGAGTCAATTTTCTTAGTACTACACAATCTAAATTCTTTAATGAAATAGTACTGCAGTACAATCCTTATATACTCCATAATTATTATAACCAGTACATCATTGATACAACACTCAAATGACATAATTTTTTAATATCAACTTAATAAATCTAGTCATTACTCATCATCTATGGTAATATCATAACTTTATTATTATCCAATAGCATCATTTGTGGTATACTCTGATGATTGGGACATTGATTCACATAGTTTCCCAACTCTTTAAAGATGAAGCATTGTACATTTGAAACATTTTTCCTACCCTTGAAATCACATACTTGGTATCCTTTTTCTCCACACTTATAACAAACTCTAATTTCCTTCAAGAATGTAATAAGGTGATTTTTTCCACAATTATCACATATTGGAAAATATTTCTTTCCCTTATTCCATTTATCCATCATTCTCTCTACCATCCTTTTCTTCTCTAGCTTCCTTTCAATGCTATAGGACTCAGAGAATTCTTTACTTATATTATTAACACATGATACTACTTCTTCATATGATGATAATACATGGGAGACTATTTACTTTCTAATTTTTGGATTAATACCATGAAATGTATCATCCTTTTTACTCATTCAATAATGCTTGTTGATGGAGTTCTCATTCTATATACTGGGTTCCATTTCTAAAAAATGGCATACACTAGGTCAGTTTTATGAATCACAATGCATAATTACAAACTTGTAAAATACTTAACATAAATTGAAAAGATTATGCATATAATCTATAATCATAAGAAATGTTTTCTTTGAGGAAGTATTTACTCCTAAATCCTTCATAATGGCTTGTAAAGAAAATGTGAATTATCTTAAGCATATCCCCCAGGAGTGTCATAAAAAAGAGTGCATCTAGGCCTGTTGTCATGTACCAGGATACCCCAAGTCAAGCCCGAAACTCCTTATTGGAGTTTTCACTTTTAGGTACATCTATGATCGAGCCACCTCTACCTTCTTGTATCCAAATAAGGATTTACTATTTGGAAAATTCATAGAGTCTCTACATTAACAAAATTCTTGGATGTTATTCTATAATAAACATCAAAGTCTATCATAGGGTAATGTTCACTAATCATAGTTTTTCTAAATCTAGTTTCCATGGTTATTTCTAAACATCCTCTGATAACAACTCTAACGCCCCAACCCCAGAATCCTGGAGATGGTACATTATTTTAATACATTGGCACGATAATAAGGAATCAAGTCCCAAATGACTGATCAGTTTAGCAGTCTTGGAAAATAGATTACATACCTGAATGTTACATTACACTTTTTAACATACAACACAACATAAATAATCCTTTTATAATTCCATTATTCCCTTATCTTAACCCTACATATCAATAATAATACACTTTTTGTAATCTTGGGAAAATAAAACATAATAAAGGGGTGAGCTCAGATACTCAGTAAGGGTAAATAACTTAGCAGAAGCTATAAACTTATGAGGCAAGATGTTTAATAAAAAAACAGCCTTTTAAAAAATAATATTTAACATAATATGGAAAAAAATAAATCAAAAATCACCATAAACATGCACATGTATATTCTACTAGTAGAATAATCATATGTATCAAATAATTTCTTAATGAGGGAATGCCTAATGTCGGACATCATTACCACGTAGTCAAGGACTTGTGCCAAGACTAAAAATAAAATTTTTTTCAGTCCTTTTTCCAAGAAAATAGTTTGTCTCATGAGACCTACCGATGCATCAAGGAGCTACAGTGGGCTCCACCCGTCACTTACTAAGTCCATTTCATTCCTCATATGAAAAATTTTAAATGTAACATAAACATTTGTATTAAAACTAGCATACGAAATGTCAATACATTAACTATAAACCATGAATGGTATAAAAATAGAACATACATAGTCAAACATATCACAACTCATTCAATACAATATAGAATATTTTATTATAATAATTCGACCTCAATCAAGAATAATATCCAGTAAAGGATATTGACATAGTTGAAAATGAACAATAAATCTTTTTGAGAGAAATTTCTCTTTTTGTGAAATCATTTAAAAGTCACAAATTTATAAATGAAGTAATTTAAAAGATATTTTTGAATAAAAGTGTCCCACACCACTTTGTAACTTTTTAAAGGAATTAAAATTTTAAAACAATCATGTCCATATAAATAAATCCGTAAAACAATTTTGAAAACATGGACATTAATGAGAAATATTTAGAAGAATATATATTTAAAACATTTAAAATGATGTTTTAGTTAAAGAGTACCTTAAAAGAATCATTTTGAAATTTATTTTATGAAACATGGACATGGATAATAAATATGTCCCAGAAAATACTTACACATAAACAATCTTAGATAATAATGAGATTGAGGAATTAACCCTTACCTTGTACTTTCCTGTAGTCATGGGTACATTTATCTTCCTATATGATGACCATAGTATGTTATTAAATTATACCAAAACCATATTAATATTTATAATATCATACATGATTCATTTAAGACTTTATACTACCCATTTAATAATAATTTCAATGTTAAATTCTTATTTTTGGTAATAATTACTTTCTTTATCGTACGTGTTCTAACTTGTTATTCCTGATCGTATCACTTAGATCATTATTTAAATACTTACAGAATATAAAACATGATTTATATATCATATATATTTAGAATATAAATATGTATAATAGAGAGATATAGGAAATGAAAAACACTATTTATTGAGACGGTAGGTCGTACGTACGCATAAACACTATTTCCGTTTTCATATCGTACTGAACAGAACTAAGTGAATAAGATATATTCAAATAAACACACACACACACACACATATATATTCAATATCATTATTATTTCATATATTATATACTTATTAATAATATATGTTTTTATAATCATCGTTGAATGGTGAATGTGGAAATGAATCTCATCGCGTCGTGGAAACGGTTAGCCATACGTACACACGAGCGACAATATCATTTCCTTAATGATTATAAGGTTTGAAATTGTATGGTATATTATTTATAAAAAGATATTATAATTTTTTTTACATTATTTATATACATATTACTCATCATTATATCCATACAAATAACATAGTGTTGAATAACAAATTACACCACCGCGTGGAGATGGTAAGCCATACATATGCATGCATGGTGAAATTATCATTGATAGGATGGATAGAATAATCAATATTGTTTCACCATATTTATAATAAAATCAAATTATGTATAAGGTATTGAAGTTATTATTTTTTTATGGAAATAACAATGAAAGAGAAAGTGGAAGAAGAAAAGAACTTGAAAGAGGGTGGTGAAATTATTACCTATTTTTTGGATGTTTCCTTTTGATTTGATCTAAAGGGAACCTTGGGTAGTCTTTAGAAGAAAATTAGGGCCTCTAGGTAGAAGGAAGGGATGTTGGGAGGAGATTTGGTTAGGGGTTTGTCCGAGCCAAATGGCTTTGGATTTGTGATTTTGAGAGAAGTGGAAGTAACCTTTTATAAGAGTGGCAAGGGTCACTTTAGGAAAATCTTGAATTATTATTTTATTATTCATTAATATTAGGTTTATAATGGCTAGAAATTAATTTATTTAGATACTTAGGTGGTTATGGTTTTAAATCCTCACAATAAATAGGTTTTAGACAATTTTAGGTTACCATATTAACATTATCTTTTGGATTTAACTCTTAGTTAAATAGTTTAGCATTTAACGTGTCTCCTTGTATTTTAATATTATATGGTTAATAAAATTACTATAAAATGACAAGAGAACCGAAAGTTATTCATTAATGAAATATATATAATCATAAAAGTCTTGCGGCTGAACCTTATATTTTTAGGACTATTATATAATTTAATAATATAGTATTTGTTTTAAAAACTAATTTATGTCAATGATGACACTATTTAGAATTTTGTTTTTGTGAAAGTCATAACAGCATGATTACTTCAACAAAAATACATTTAATCAACCCTAACATGTCATATTCATCTTTAAAATTCATGTATGTCATCAAAACTTTGATATTATATTTATTTTAATATTTATAATTCCAATTATTTGATTCTTTCATTAATAAGGTAATTACTGCATCATCATTGTGTCATAAATAAATTTAATTATTTAATGTATAAAAATTATAAATAAAATACCATTATGTAGGAAATAATTTTATCTTTCTACTTAATATATATTGTCTAATTTATCTTCTGTGTAACCATATATTAAAAATGGTTTAGTTATTAAACTTTGAATATAACACTTTTAACTCTTCTTTAAATAAAATAATAATAAATGTCTCTAAGTGGACCAAAGTGGATCATATATTATTCCTAAAGTTTATTTTGGTCAAAATAAACCTATACAATAGAATTAGGACATGTGTTAGGGTAATAATAATATCCTTTTTACCTTTAATTACCCTATTTACTTTTAACCGTGGTAAATAAAAGTCAAAAGTTACTATTCACCAAAAATTATTTTCTCTTATTGAACTACATTTTACTTACTGATGTCAACTGTGTCTCTTTTATTTTTTAAATTCAATTCAAAAAATCTGTAAAATTACGTTTTATGCAAATTTTCAAATGTGCATAGAAGGTGGGTAAAAGACGTTAAAAAGTTAAATAAAATTTTATACATCTAATTTTATTATAAAATAACTCCAATGAATTAAATTGAA
This sequence comes from Viscum album, assembly GCA_963277665.1. Classification (NCBI taxonomy): domain Eukaryota; kingdom Viridiplantae; phylum Streptophyta; class Magnoliopsida; order Santalales; family Viscaceae; genus Viscum; species Viscum album. The sequence continues at coordinate 1,491,919,585 of OY728131.1, forward strand.
CTTATATAGGCATTATATATCAATTTTGACTTAAAATAAATTTTAATAAAATAAATAATTATTTAAATAAAAAGTTGGATTTAAACAATAACACAATGTTTTGTTACTATTCATCAAAAATTGAATGTTTTCAGAAAAATACCAAAAATTCACCCTAAGATAATCTTGATATTACAAATTAAAAAATTAATTATATTTTAGAAAATTAAAAATATATAAGTTTCATTTATTAATTTAAAATTAATTCCCGTCGTCAAATCCAAAAAGTGGGTTTTTAGAAAGCTAAAACTATCAAAATATTGATATGTGTTTATGTCAAATTTAAATATGAAATTACTTATAATAACCCAAATTGTATTAAAGGAAAAAAAATATAATCTAATTATCTTCAAAACCAATCAATTTCATAAATTAACACTATAAATTATTTTTATTGAAAAAGTTGTTTTCAATTAAAATTTTGCATTTTTCACTATTCATCAAAATATGAATGTTATTAGAAAAGTACCAAAAATTTATCCAAAATATATTTTTATGCCCACTTCTATAGAAGAATTTAATTCCATTAAATGGAATATATAAAAGTTTCAAATAATTGTTTTAAAAAGGCTTCTCCATTAAAAGAAAGTAAAATAGCATTTTTTGAAAAATAATTGTTTTATCTAAAAAATGAATTTGTACATATATTATGTCTAAGAAACAAATAATAAGGATTCTAAGATTAAATGGTGTATATAAAATTCAAAATTCAGTTAGTACTATTCATAATTGTTTTTTGAATGGCTAGTTTGGTAAGTCATGGTACGCTCGAACTTGGTGTTTCCTGTAGCAGAAGTTATTGAATTACATTGAAGAGATAACCTGCTATGAAATCTTGGGGTGTTACATAAAATATATATTTAGATACATTAAAGGTACTTTATAACTTGGATTATTTTATTCTTCCAAACATTATTTTGTTTTAAAAAAAGTTACATTGTTATTGACATTTGAGGATGTAGGTTTGATATAAAATATTAATTGAGAGAATTTCATTTCCTAAAAGAAACTTTTTTATATTATCCCAGAAAGAAATTTTTTTAGAACTTTACACTACTGAAGAAAAATATGTAGAATCCTAATTTTTTTGTGATTAAGTGTTGTGGATGTGACTCACACTCATAGATTTTAGTTTAATTTTTGTGTGAACACCAATTTATTGGAAAAATTCTAGTGCAATTTTTCTCTCAAAACTAATAACATCACTCATTATCTAATAACATGGATGTAAAAAACCATTTTCTTAGATATCACACTCAAAAAAGATATTTTCCTTAATTTTATCAAAATTGAAAATCAAATTGAGAATATTTTTACAAAACCTCATACCTAAAATATATATGAAATAATTACAGAGAAGTTGGGAGTGATCAATCTTAGGTGATCTCCAATACACATCTTATTTCATCTATGTATTTAAAATAAGAAAAATAATCTAGAAGAAAGGGGAAGACAATACTTTCTAAAGTTATCTGAATTTTAAATCTATATTATTTTTTAAATTATATAATTTTGAAAAATAATCTATTTTGTAAAATTATCTATATTTTATAACTAATTTTTCTTCCAAAAATAACTATATTTCAAATATATTGTTTATCATTATTTATATAAAATATGTATATTTTTTTAAATCAATTATTGAATGATCCTTGAAAAGGTAAGGTCGTCTATTATTTTTTGAATACGACTACAAGTTGGTTTAATCTTTTTAAATATTTATTTTAATATTTAATTTCTATTTTTATTTAAAATAGGGGATTTACTGAATATTTCAAAAAAAAATTATAACAGGGGAGGTATTTAATAATTATAAAAAGATAACGTTTTCTATTCCATTCAATGATATTTTAAATTAAATTCTTAAAATAATTTATCCAACATAATTTTTGGACTTTCATTTTGTAAGAAAGTGTTTGATAATTTCTTGTACATCAAAGTAAAATTTTGTATGATATAAAACAAAAATTTATTTATAAGGAATGAAATATGAAGTTTTTATTTGAAGTATATTTACATCTTCTCATTTTAATGGAAAAATTATTCTGAAAGAAATTATCTTTCTAAAAGATTATCTAATGAAGATTAGAAGACCATTTATGAAGATTAAAGTAAAATAATTAAATGTATCCAAAGTTTTTTCTATGTTTATTGTTGAAGAATCTATTGCTAAATTATTGATAATATATAATTATATAATCTATTAGAAAATTATACTTTTTCATCAGGGATTTAATATTAGTTTTTTAATAACCAACCATAAAAGTAAAGAGGGAATATTTTTTATGCCATTTTTCTATAAAAATAATAATAAAAAGTATTTGGAATTACCTTTAAAATTATTTTTATAGAAATACAATGTCAAATGTAATTATGAAATAATATTTATTTATATAAAATATATGTTATAAGTGTTTAAAATTAATCTATTTCTAGGGACATCACCTCATTTTCTTGACACAATCATTTTGAAACCCTCATCCACTCAACTCTTGATGACACAAAACCAGGATTGATATTCAATTTCATTCAATTTTAATCTTATTTTCACATTGTTTCTCCTCATTCTTCTATCCTTCAAACATCTTCCATGATTCTTGACATTATTTAGTCCATGGAAACTGAAATCTACTTGAACTGTAACCACACTCCAAGGTCTTTGTTCATTTTTTCCTACTTCATTTTCGTGAAATTTTCTCTTTAATATTGTAGCATTATTTCAATTACCACCACCATCAGGTGAGTTAATTTTAATTAATGAACTATTTTCTATTGTCCACTTTCAAATTTAATGATTTTTCCAAAGATAAATTATTTTTCTATTAGATAAATATTAAATTCATCTATTCATTGGTTTGTATACATACTATTATTAATTTTTTTAAAGCTTGTTCAATGTTATATTTTTTTTGGATTATAAATTGTTTGTGATTTCAAATTTTTTGTTGTATTTTTTTGGTATTTATAATTGTTTATATTTATAAATTTTTTATCCTTATATTTGTTTGTGGTTGAAATCATTTTTTATTTAATTTTATTTATCTATATTTTTTTGTGATTTTTCCTATTTTTTTTTTAAGAAACTTCATCCAAACTACTTGAAGTTTCAGTGGGAATTTAAATTTCTGTTTTTATGAATGGGTTGTTTGGAAGTATGAGAATCAGAATATGGGTTTGAGTGTTTTTAATGTATAAACATGTGGTTTTTTGATGTGTTTTAAGTTATAGTGGAGGTCCTAATTGTTTGGGTGACCAATGAAAGAAGAAAATACATGTTGGGTTGCTGAAAATGGTGGTAGAAAGAGATTCACAATGATAATGCCATTGAAAACATGAATGGTTTTCATGGGGTGTAACCTGGGGAGATTTTTGATGTGAAAGAGGATCTAGAGACCCTGAGGAATTCACGATGTGAATCTGGTTCACTTCATGCATCATGCAAGGTTATCTTTTAAAAATGTTAAATAAGATATTTATCACATTACTTCTAAGGCTAGATAAGAGGGTGCGCAGGGGCCATTGAGAAAAACCGATAACCCTCTATTATCCGTAGATCAATGCGTTCCTGGGTATTTTTGACAATGTTGGGGGATATGGTTTTACTCATTCCTCTTCCCTTGATGGTTCTCCATCGTTGTTGCTAAATCTAGAGATGTTCATTTTCACCCAAAATGCCAATTTCATTAGAGAATGGTGAAACTATTGAGTTTCTTAAAGGGTTTTAGTAAGATTAGAAATAGGTAATCAGGAGAAATTGTCTACCTACATTCATGCATCGATCCATTGAGGTATGACTCCATTTTTATTTTTTAAAGAAGGGGTTTTACCCTAAAATGATTTTATCAGTTGTCAAATTAGTAAAATAAAATTTTTATTTTGTGAAGCCAATGTATGATGATGCATCGATGGTGCATCACATCATATTTCCAATGGTTTTCGAATGACATTATGACCTAGATTCAAGATGGTTCCTGTTTGAAAAGGGAGAGTATGAATGAGCTTGGAAGGCCTTGGAAGACAATTTCATCCCTTGGCGTCAAAGTGGAAAAGCTACATTTGAAGTAGGTGGCCTCGCATTATTTCCCTATGGAAGTTAATGTTATTTTATATTGGAAGTGGATGCTTAGTAATTCCATTGAACACATTTACCAAATTTAATTTAATTATATAATTTTTTAATGTAATTCAAAATTTCTGATTGGAATTGCAACTGCTAGGGGTCATTAACAACCCCTTAGCACTTGCATGACATATCAACCACTGATGGCTAATACCAAGACCTTGAGACTATGGATGGCCTCCACATATCTTTTGAGGTAATTCTAGGACTTTTGAGAACCCTTTTCATAAATGTTTTATTCAATTTATCTAAGTGGGTTTAATTAACTAAAAATATCAATTTAAAATGAATAATCAATAGGGGTCATTAACAACCCATGTCTTCTAGCTGGTTTCCTCAGCCATTGATGGCTAGGTCCGAGATTGAGAAATACTAGTAGGCCTCTAGAACTCTTTATATGTGATGATATACCATGAGATACTTATCCCATGGATTGGGGATTGATACTTTAGATGACTCCCTTATTGACATCATGTCATTCAGGATCATCAAGTTGAAGATAAGACTTGTAATACAATCCTCTATGATGTGACGAAGCCTTTGTGGTTAAACAAAAAGGTTACTAAAACTGGGTTTGGGTGAGTAGACCAACCAAGTGTGACTCTAATGACCATGATGGGCTATATTCCATATCATTATTGATTCCAATGTGGAGAGACCCTCTGTTGTCGGTACAGATGTGCTACCCTATTGTTGATGTGGAGAGATGAATTGTACCCATGTATCGGGTGTTGAACAAAGACCATGAATGAGAATGAGGACTAGGTCATAATTAATCATCTATTTTGAGACTGAAGGGACCCTGTGGTTTCCCCATTGTCAGACAGACGTAGAGAAGGTGGCGTGATATGGTAACATGGGTCATCACAGAATCCATACCAAAACTTGGAGCCTGAGGGGTTGTGGATAGAGATTGTGCATTTTTTTCTTGGTTCTTGGCCATGTGAAATCATTACTAGAATATTTTTCTGATATGACCAATTTTTTATTGATGCCTAAGGGTGTAGTGTTTCAGGACCTTTTGGTTTAAGTCTTGTTATGAATTCTTGTTAGGTTGGTTCCTAAGGGCCATGTGCATAATTGTAGTGAGAAAGAGGTCTTGATTCATGGTACCAACCACATGGGGGATGATGTGTTATAATTTGACACCTAAGGGATGGGTGAAGGATATTTTGTACTAACCATGGGATAGGTGAATGGGTAATTTATGCCTGATGGAAGAGTGTATGATCATAATGGGTTCCTGTGGGATGGATGAAAAGTTATAGGATTACTAAGGTAAAGTTTCTAGTATTTTTTAGGGAGAGGTTCTTGTATACCCGAGGGTGACATACTAGATGCCTATAAAATAGATTCTTGGCGAGCCTATGGAATAAATTAATTTTTTCATGGTATGTTTCTGTATGTTAAATTCATCTTAAGTAAGAGAATCTTCCATGAATTTATTAATTCATTTGGATATAGGAGGATTCACCCTTAAAGTGATATATCTGGCATGGTGCTAAGGTAGGTATGTTAAATCATAGTTACATAACTGAGGATTAACAATAATTTATTTATTTGTAGTTTTCCTTTAATTATAGTTGATCATGTCACATTCAAATATAACTATTTATGATGATTAGTATGATAATGTTTTGGTGGTTCCCTACTATGTTTTTTACTCACACCTAGATCAGGATACCACTACACTAGATTACTTTATAAGATGTTTACTTTGTCAAAGGCGTAGGTTCAGATGAGGAACTGGATAGAATGATCAAGAAATATAGCTCAGATGGTATTAGGATACTGGATGCAGTTCATCTTAGAGTTACTGTAGAACCATTTATATTTTCTTTTCTTTTATTCTTGAATATATCTATAACTGGCCCTATGGGGAGTCCTGTATGTATAAAATTGTTGTTTGGGACCTTAATATATTTCATATGTTATTTCTGGCTGTTTTTTTATTTAAATGTACTCAGATTAGTTATGATTTGTTTTGGAATTTTGTTATTTATTTATTATTGTACCCTCTAATATAGGGGGTATTGTCTCCCCACACTACCATCATAGACCCTCACTGTTAGTCACCAACCTATGGTATACGGGGAGGCGGGCATGTGGCCTTGGGTTAAACCAGTATGACTACCGGTACATATTTATCCACGTTGAGTCATTACATGTTGTAACTTAATTTTCATTTTAAAATATTTTTAGGATATAAATTAATTTTTAAATATTTAAGCATGTTCATACAATTATATTGTTTTATATTTTAACTTTATTTTTTAAAATATATTTTTTAAAAATTTTAAATTTGTCAATATATTACACTATTATATTGTGATTTTTATGTAATTAATGGATCATAATCGAATAAATGCACAAAGAACTACTGGAGAATATGATTAAGGGATCGATAGTTTCATATAATTTTCTCAAACAAATATAGAAAAAAAGACATGATTTCTTATCCATGTGTGAAATGTTTGAATATGTGTAAAATAGGATATATTGAAACCAAAGACTATTTGATTTTCTATTCTTTTATTTATAATTATACATTCTGGTTCTAACATGTTGAAATGACAAACAATTCAAGATATATTGATGATAAAGAAGTTCTTTATGAGACAGAAGATCATCTTGATGAATTAATTCATGATTTAGGTGTCAAACCCATTGAAAAAACATGTATTGAACAACTATATATAGATTTTGAGAAACAAATATAATTAGGTTTCACTACATTAAAAGTGTTATTAATAGAACTGATATTAATAATTTTACAAAAAATACTGGTTAGAGTGATAAAGGTTTCAATAAATTTCATAAACTTTTAAAATAGATACTTATTAAATGAAACAAGATTACATATTCAAATAATGATGAACAAATTTTATTTATAATGGGATTGTGGTATATAATTGTATATGACTTACATAATGAGTATGTTCTATTTAGGAATAAATATAAAAGTCTACCAAAATATCATAAATGTAGTACATCCTAAGATAAAATGGATGAAAAATCTAACCATGATTCATTCTCAAGAATAGGCACCAAACATCCTTCAAAAGAAATCTAGTATCTTCCAGTAATTCCTTATTTAAGGAATTTATTTGAAAATTCAAATAATGAAAAGAGGATAAGATGGAATATAGAAGATCACACATCTAATGGAAAACTATTAGAACCATGCTGATGATGAATGTGTTTGTTTTGAAAGGTTAAATTTTATTTTCAATGAATGTTTTTGAATTGTATTTGGTGATAATTGTGTAGATGGTTGTTTTGAAAAGAATCAGACTCACCTTCTATTCATAATGGGATAATATCATAATGAGTAATTTATCCTTATATGGAATGAGAGAATCAGTCACATGGAGAATGTATCTTGCTTGAAGTAAATGTCCATCAGATTCATCCTAGATCCGGTATAAAATAAGTGATCATATTAGAGTGTGCATGACTACAATAAATTAAATTTCATGGTGATTTTATGATTTTTATTTCACATAAATAATTATTTTTTTGAATAACTTATGATTCATGATTGATGGAAGAAAAAGAATAATAGGTATTCCAAATCATACCCATATTTATTATATCCGGGTGGAAGAGAAGAAAGAGATTCTGGAGATTGAAAAGAAATTGTACTCAACCCAATTGTATATAGGGAAATTGTACCAATAATGATGGTACCCATACTCATGGTGTGAATGAAAGAAAGAATCTGAAATGAATGGAAATTAACAATACTTTCCAATTGAAGTCTAATGATGTTGAAGCTAGTCTCACCTGAATTTAATGTCATAAATAAAGTCATGATACCTATAGAAGTTCTTGAATAAAGAATGTTACTGAAGATGAGATGCAGTTAATGAAAATTTTTATGAAAAAAAATGATTAACAATGTAGTCAACCACTCAAAAGGGGTTGAATTACATTGTAGGTTTCAATTGGGTCAAGAACCCTTAATAACAAGAGTTATTTTTTTTTAAATTTCCAACTCGGTCAAGAGAAGAAGTGAAGAAGTAAAAGTGGTTTGAAACTATAGATTAATGAATGCGTTATCCAAGGGGATCCATACATTCAAATGAATGAATGTATTCAACATTCATAGTCGTATCCATTTCTTCATAAATTTATATATTCAATTGATATAGATAATTTTATTTTAGAAATCAGATTTAGAAAATTGGAATTATGAATTGAAATTGAACTGGATATTGAAATGAAATTATGGAGAATAAGGGAGGATTTTAAAAGAATCTAGAAGCTTTAATAAGAGTTCAAAAAGTCCGAATACACCCTGGATTTTATGGGAAATTGATATTTGGGTGAATTTGATTAAGAAGAACATTTTTTTTGGGATTCCCATCAAAGCCACTCAAGGTTCACCTTTAAATGGCTAAAAGTACATTGTACTTTTCTAATGACCAATGTACAATTAATTATAGAGGAGAGAGAATCAATTATTTTTAGATATAAGAAGAAGTTTCTATATTCACTTGTGTTGAAGATGTTTTTTTGGATAAGAGAAAGAGAAGAGAAGATATCACGACATTGTATTCAACACATTATCTTACCCAGTGATTATCATACTCATCTGACTACCATATTCATCTTTTCAATCATATTCAACTAATAATCATATCAAACAGGATAATCAGATTGAGTATTGTGGTACTGATATTTAAAGATTGAGAAAGAATAACACAAGGAGAATCATACTGAGTTTTTCATACTCATAATTGAAGTGGTTCTGATTCAAATTTACCGTATTCTATAAAATTCATATATTTTTTTGTACTGGGAAGAATTGGACCTTGAATAATCTTACCATGAAGAATCATATTGGGGAGAATTTTACTTGGAAGAATCAGACTGGAAAAAACATACTGGGAAAATCGGATTGAGTTTTCCTTATCAAAGTCCGTGAAGTTCTTACCTTATTTTATGTAATAAATTGAATAAGTGTTTTTAATTGAATACATTTTTGAAATTGAAGAGACGCATAGGTAACATGAGTTGTTACAAAATCATTTTATTGCCCTATTTTTTTAATATGGTGCATATGTACATTTTGATTGTCTTCAAAGTACTACCCAAGTTAAAGGGTATATCATAATCATTGTAATACAAGGATTGTTTTTTAGTAGATTGTGTGGTATTGGATAATTTCCGTACCATACCAAGGATTTAGCTATTCTTTTTGAACATTGAACATTGTAAATACGTTTGTTTCTTTGGATGTGTCTTTGAAATGTTTTCAGCTGGGAATATAATCTTTAATTGGAGGTGAAGGTTGTTTCAATTTAAGATAAACATAAATTAAGAAGTGTCAATGATTCACCCCTCCCCTTCTCAGTGATATAATTAAATTGACTGGGCATTTTCAACTGGTTTCAGAGTATAAGTTCCCTTCTCTTATTCATTACTGATGTAGAATTTGAATTGTGTGAATAGTAAAGGTATTTTAGTTTTTTATGGAAATAATCATCACATCTGGAATGATATAATCTTTACCTATCTTATTTATATTGGATATCATGTTCTTGAAGTTACAATAGATGGGTTTCCTCTTATTTATTTTAAAACTCTACTTACATCTGTTGATAAGAAGAAACTAGAGAATGATGGAAAAACAAAGAATGTTATATCATTATCACCATCTAAAAGTAAATTCATAAGAGTGAACGGTGTTTCCACAGCCTAATGTATATGAAATAAACTAAAAAACATAAACAAAGGCAATACAAAAGTGAAGAAGACAAAAATTCAAATCGAAAGATTAAAGTATGCAAACTTGAATATGGGTGAGTTAAAATCTATTGGGGACTTCTTTACTTGTGTAAATGAAATTGTGAGTACTATCATATGTTTTGGTAAAAAGTTATATGATTATATATTTATTGAAAAGATTTTGAGAATAGTTACCAATAATTTTGATGCAAAATTTTCTTCATTGGAAGATAGAGATACTGAAAAATTATCTCATAATGATTTTCATAGAACTCTAATAACATAAGAAATATGAAGGGAGAAATCTATGAAGATAAAAACAAATGTTGATAGAGAAATGTTTTTCAAGGATTATAAGAGAGAAAAGTCAAATAATATTTTTATTGAAGATAAATATGGTGAATCCAAATATGAAAATGAGGTATGTAAAAATCGTAATGATATTTTATCCTTGTTTTCTAAAAATGTGAAAATTAGTATAGGGAAATACAATGAAAACGTCCTTTGAAATGTTTTGAATGTGGATATGTTATTCACTTTGAGAATTATTATCCACGAATAAAGAAAGAAGAGGATAATGATGAAGAAGAAATAATTCCAAGAAGGTTGTGGAAGAATTAGGGAAATAAAGGAAATTTAAATTCCATAGGGAAAGAAAAAAAATTATTCAAATCCAAAATGAAGAAGTTTCTTATATAAAGATGAAGAATAAGAAGGTAGTGATGGTGAAACAAAAAAACTAGTTGAATATGGTATTGAAAATAATTTTATTTCAATAGTCAATTATGAAGAATATAGAAGTAGTTGTTCTAAAGATGAAGAAATTCAACTTGAATAACATTTGCAAGAATAATTAACAGAATGTCTGAGAAAGATAGAAGGCTTGAAAATCAAAAAAAGCTAAAAGATGAATTTTCCATAACAAGAAAGTAAGAAAGTTTTTCAAATTAGAAAGTGAAGCTGGAAAAAGAGATTGATGATTCGAAGAAATACCTTGAAGAAGAAAAGAATCATAATGAGCATCTGGAGGTGAATCTAAAAGGAAAAAAAAAGAGTTGGAAGTTTTCCAAAAAAACATTCTAAAGTTGGAAAAAGTACAAGTTTCAAAAACTCTATCACTAAATATAGTGAAAGTTATTGAAAGGAGAAAAATTGGAATAATAAAAAAATACCTTTAAAGGTTAAGAAGAGAGATTAAATTGTTTTTAAGAAATCTAGGAACATCATGTATGTGGACAAGACCAATAAAATCATGAATTTAGTAGTCGCAAAAGAATCCTGAGTCTAAAAATGTTTTAAAAAAATATGAGTCTAGAAAAGTTTTAAATACTTTTTGTTTCGATAAAGGAAAAATGGAAATAAAGACTTTGATTGATAATAGAAAGGTTGGTGGCTTAGAAAATAAGTAGAATAAGGTGGATGAAAAACATATTCATAGTTCCAATAAATATAGAAGTTTCAGAGGCAACTACTCCTTCTATGGATATTATTGGTATTATGGTGAATTCATACACACATAAAATATGGTTTTGTTCAACCGAAAACATTACTATTATTCCACAGTTTATGAAAGGTAGAGGTTGGGGGGTCAATTCCTTCAAAAGAAGAAGTCTGAGAATATTTTTTTGAAGAAACATGAAAATGTTGGAGTAATTATTGAAAATAGGTTTCAATACCTAGGAACTATTTGTGAAAGATATGAACAAGTTATATACCTTAAGAAAGGATGTCTTTTTTTGTTACAAGCACAAAAAAATATTCTTACAAATTATAATATGCCAAAGATGATGAAAGAAAAAGAAGTAGATAATCATTTTATTGTTGTAACCACATTGAAAGCCACAAAAGGAGAAAAAAATTGGAATCTTGATAGTGGGTGATATTCTAATATGAAATGGGATTTGAAATTTTTGAATATTGTAAAAGAATTTAATGAAGGAACAATTACAATTTGCAATGATGAATCTCCGAGAATCGAAGGTGTTGGATCAGCAGTCATTGGAAAATAAAAGTTGAAATGCAAGAAATCTTTGTACGTTGATGGGCTGCAACACAACTGACTAAGTGTTTCATAGTTGTGTGATGTGGGTAACAAAGTTATATTCATGAAAGACGGGTTTGTTGTGAAAAGTGAAGAATATGGAAAGATTATTATAAGAGTGCAACACACAAAAGGAAAATTGTTTTAGTTTGGTGAAGTAAAATACTCATACTACACAAGTTTGGTGGAAGAGAATCAATTTTGGCATAAAAAGATGAGACACATGGGTCAAAGAAACATAAGAAAATTGACAAAGAGATAAATCTTATGAGATATTCTAGATTTTCCAAGATAAAGAGATCGGTGTTGTACTATTTTTAAAAAAGTAAAGATTAGAAAATGTTGTGCATAAGAAAGTTGATATTTTTCCAAAAAATCACTTGGATTATATTCATTCTGATATCTAAATAACAATGAGAAAACTGACAAAAAATTGAGATAAGTACATCATCACTTCCATTTATGATTTTACTAATATTATTTTTGTTATGCTTATGAAATATATGTCAAATTCTTGGAAAATGTTTAAAAATTTTAGGAGGAAATCTGAGAAATAATGTGAGTATTCAGTGAAGAAGTTGAGAATAGATAATGGTGGTGAATACAAAAGTGAATAATTTGAATGTTAACTAGGGAATCATCGAATTAGGCATGATCATAGTTCGCCATACACTCTTCAAAAAAATGAGGTTTCTGAAAGGAATAATAGATGCCTAGTGGACATGGGAAACACTATATTACGTGAGTATGGTCTTTCCCATTACTTTTGGTGGAAATCCATGAGTATTTCTATTTATATTACGAACCACTCTTTCTATATTTCTCATTTATAAATGACTCCATATGAATTTTTATTATGGAAAATCTCTAAGTTGGAAACATTTTAATGATATTGGGATTCCATTCATTATAAACTAGAAAACTAGAAACTATGGAAAGTATGAGTAGAAAGGTGATGATGAAATCTTCCATGGAAATTCACTAGAAGGTAGATGATGTAGATTCCTCATCAAATAGAATAAAAGAATTGTTTATTCTATTAATTTGAAAGTAATTGAAAGATGTGAGAAATAAAAACATATTTAGGTATAAAAGGAAGTTGAGAAAGTTGAAGAAAACAATTATGATAAATATAAAGACAATTATATTCCTACTTAGGAATAAGTATGAGCCTCAGTTATTTCTAGTGATGACAAAGATACTCAAAAATCTCATCCAAGGCTGTGGAAGCCAATGTGAGCTCATAATATAGTTGGTGATCATCATTATAAGGTTCATACAAAAAGAAAAACACATGGAATTAAACTACTTATTTTTATTCAAAGGTAGATCCAAATGATGTGAAAGAAGATTTTGACCATCCTGAAAGGGTTCAGGACAAGAACGAAGAGTTGGATCATATTGAAAAGAATGATATATAGGAACTCGTACCCAATCTTGAAAAAAACATTATTGGAACAAAGTGGGTTTTTTGGAAAAATATGATTGAATAAGGTGAAGTTATAAGAAATAATTAATGATTGTTGTGCAAGGTGTATTTAGAAATTGAGCATATTGATTTTGGTGAAACATTTTCTCTAATGGAAATACTTGAAATTAATAGAATATTTCTTGATATTTCTACAGAATGAGCTACATGATCATTTAAATGGATTTTAAATCCACATTTTTGAATGGTGATATGGAAGAGGAAGTTTATATTGAATAACTTAGTGGCTTTGTTTTTGGGAAAGAAGAAATTTATGTGTGTAGATTAAGGAAAGAATTTTTTGGGATAAAACAATCTCTGAGGTCATGGTTTTCCAAATAAGATACATTCTTAAAGAGGATAAGATTTTACAAAGGTACTTTGGATATAAATATCTACATCAAAGAAATTCAAGAGTGTTTAATCATTTTAATAGTTTATATTGATGACATTATCTTTTCTCGGAATGATGAAAGATATTGTGAATGGTTTGATAAAGATATAAAAATGGTTTTTGAAATGTATATATTGGGGGAAATTAAATACTTTCTTAGATTACAAATACATCAAAGGAAGGAATACATTTTTCATTATCAAGAAAAGTATGCTACAAAAATTCTTAATAGAATTGACATGGAAAACTAAAAACATGTTTTTACACCTATTTCAATGGGTAACATGTTTTATAAAGGTAAATAATAAAATGAAGTTGATTAGAAATAGTTTCAAAAGTTGGCTGGATGTTTTTTATATTTGACTTACTCAAGACCAGACATTGTTTATGTTGTTAAATTATGTGAAATATTTTAGAGTGCTTCAAAATAATCACATTTAATTAATGTAAAATGAATTATTAGATACATAAAAGGCATAAAATAATTTAAAATTCAGGTATGGAAGCTCATATTGTCACGACCCGTCCTCGGGGCCCGTGTTGTGACTACCCCAAGCCCGCCTTCCATAGGCCAGGGGCTGGCGACTAGCACCAAAGGCATAAAATCCTGCTAACTGGGAATGAATTGCCTTTATAAAAGAAAACAAGCACCACAAAGTACAAGCGGAAGAAGTAAACACTAAGTAAAAACTGAGTACAACAATAAGTGCGGAATGTAAAAAGGGGCTGGAAATACAAGCCCAACTGCAAAGTACAACTCGAAAGGGAAAACAGCAACTGAAAAGTAAAGCTGCTACGCCGAGCTGTCCACTGGAAATCCCACCTGAAGGGTGGGTACAGATAGCTCCTCTGCTCCTCAGGTCCCACCGTCCGCTCTGAGTTTGTCTCGCCCAGTGGTCCACCTCCGGGTACCGCCTCGTCGTTACGTCCACCTCTGGGTACCGCCTCGTCGTGAGGTCCTCCTCCGGGTACCATCTCTTCGTATAGTCCACCTCCAGGTACTGTCCAGTCCTCGAACACTCGGCTTCTGTCAGCACTACCCGTCGTCTGCAACCAACACAACGATGTGCGGGCATAGCCCGTGCAGGGGTGAGTATAACGATACTCAGTAGGGACCCCGAGACCCTCAAGGTCTCACTAAACCAACAAGGATAACCACAAAGAAGATCTCAACAGATAACCTCTACTTAGATATATGCCCATACATATAACTAAGTTATCAAGTAACCCATCTCAATCATGAGGAAAACACAAGGTCAAAATTCTCAGCTCAAACCAGGATTTTCATTATCGAAACCGTAACTGCTGAAGAGCTCCGTCTCTGGAGTGTACAGTGGTCCTGTCATGACTCCGAGGTACTGCTCACTAACCTAAGACTGCTAAAGAACTCCACCCTTCGAGTACTGCGGGCCAGCTGCTACAACCAAGCGCTCCCATGTGCCGCTACAACCAAGCGCACCTCTGTCGTGGGTCTGCCGCTACAACCAAGCGCTCTCATGTGCCGCTACAACCAAGCGCGACTCTGTCGTGGGTATGCCGCTACAACCAAGCGCTCCCATGTGCCGCTACAACCAAGCGCAACTCTGTCGTGGGTCTACCGCTACAACCAAGCGCTCCCATGTGCTACTACAACCAAGTGCACCTCTGTCGTGGGTATGCCGATACAACCAAGCGCTCCCATGTGCCACTACAACCAAGGGCAACTCTGTCATGGGTCTGCCGCTACAACCAAGCGCTCCCATGTGCCGCTACAACCAAGCGCACCTCGGTCGTGGGTATGCCGCTACAACCAAGCGCTCCCATGTGCCGCTACAACCAAGCGCAACTCTGTCGTGGGTCTGCCGCTACAACCAAGCGCTCCCATGTGCCGCTACAACCAAGCGCACCTCTGTAACACTCCGAGTCATTCGATCAGCAGTCGTCGGGTCTCAGCCAGCTACACGGTCTCCGTACTCCGCACGCTCGTCATTGAGAGGGTCCGCTCCACGAGCTACAGGTCGATACTCCAAGTATCTCAAAGTCCCATGAAGAAGTATCTCAAAGGACCTCCATGTCATAGGGGTCTCAACGCAACAGACGACGCGTCAATCGGACGCCCGGTCTGTGAGTTATTAGCCTTTTCGTCCCTGGGGCCAGGTTGGTTTCGTGAGCAAACCAAACCCGGCCGTATCTCAAATGTACCCCGAACTCTCATAGGGTAAACTCATAGGGAACGTTTCTCAACGCAATCACCAATTCCGCTGACGGTTCGTCAAACAGACGTTCTGTCAGAAAGATATCAACTTTTCCGTTCCTGGGGCCCGGTTGGATTTCGGTGCGATCCAACCCGGCCACTATCCATCTGCATCCAAAACTCGAACGGAGGATGCCAAAAGTTTCGTATCGTCAACAGGAACTCAATGAAATAGACGGCGTGTCAATCGGACGCCCGGTCTGAGAGTTATTGGCTTTTTCGTCTCACACTCACCTTGGGAAACTTCCCAGGAGGTCACCCATCCTGACCACTACTCTAGGCCAAGCACGCTTAACTACGGAGTTTTAACCACGTGGGCTCCCGAAAAGGAAGGTGCACCTTGAGTATAGTATACTGAAACGACCGTCTAGATCCAAGGATCGTGTTGCCGCTAACGACGAGTCATTTGGAGGCTCGTAGCCCAAGATACTGGCATTTGACCAAACCGCTTAGTAATGGGGGTTTCGGGCCCGGGCCGTCCTGGCCCGAGACCCCCCGGATGGCCCGAACCGGGTCGACCCACCCCGGATGGGTCGACCCGGCCCGACACCGCCCGGCACGGCCCGGCCCGGCATGGCCCGGCGCGGCGAACCGGCCCGGCGCGTCGGTTCGGCGCAAGGCAGCGCGCTGGGCGCGCTGCCAGCTTGGCCGAAGGCCGAGCTTGCTGGAAACGGGGGGCCGCCTGCCCCCCCCTTTTGTGAAATCGGCCCCCCTCATAATGGGGGGACAAATAACTGCCTGGGGGAATTAAATTCCCCCGGTTTCCACCAACCCGGTCGGCCCGACCTGGCCGGCCGGCTTCTTGTCAACAGGACCGGCAAGGGCCAGTCCTCTTCCGTCTCCCGGCACCGGCGGCCCGGCTGGCCGCCGGTCATCACGATCCGCCGCGGCCCGGAACCGGCTGCGGCCTTCGTCATCCGGCGCGGTGCGACGGCACCGCGCCCCTCCGTCGCGGCCCCGCTCCGGACGCGGCATCTTCGGTTTCCTTAGACGCGGCGCGACGGCGTCGTGTTCATGATAATTCTTTTCACGGCGCGGCGCGACGGCGCCGTGCAATAATTTTCGTGTGATTCCCGCGTGGTGCGACGGCACCACACTATCTCGTTTCATCCGCAAGAAACATTCAAGAACAAAGGAGGGGGTTTCGGCCGTGTTTGTGCGGTCCGGTCCCCCTCTCGTTAGACGATAACACTTAAACATTCATCCTCATGTTTGTCATGCTAGAACCAAGAACGGAAAATAATTAAATAAAGCAACAACAAACCCCTACCTCGTTTTTCGTTATGTGTTGACGAAGTCGCGGAAAGGCGGCGGTGATTCGTCAACATCGGAAAAGAGAAGCCGTTGACGACGTCAGCATTCTTCGTGAAAGGCGCTCCCTTCTTTATTCCGGAAAGAGTGGGAAGGAGGCATCCAAGAAGGGATCGACGTTGGAAACTTCACGTTCTTCTTTGGAAAAGGCATTCTTTGTCGAGAAGATGTTGTTCCATGTTTGGAGATGTCATTCGTGTTCTTCGTCGAGGGTGAAATTCTCTTCAATCCTTTCATGACTCTATCACAAAGATTTAGCCAACCCCAAACAATAAAACAACACACCTTATTATAGTGTTAGCTTAATTAATTAAAAATAATTCAAATTCATTAAGTTACATCCTTCATTAATGGGTGGAGAGGCTCCAAAATTAACGAAGGTGGAAGTGAAGAGTCACATTTAATTGGGGGGGGGTTCAAGGGAGTTAAGGAGTTTAAGGAGTTAGGAATTTGAGGGGTTTTGGCACATTAAGTGCAAGGGAGTTTAAAGGGGGTAGAAGAGAGTTAAGGGGAAGGTGAAGGGTTGGGGCTCGTGCGGGCCCCACCTCACCTTAATCCTCACTTGGTTAGTTAGGAACTTGTGATTCCACCCCAACTTCCACACTTAGGATATAACCACATAAGAAGATAAATAAAATTTGTAACACAAATTTTATTTTTCTTTACACTTAAACCACAACCTTAATAAACAACTGCTCCCAAGCAAACGCAACTCCAGGAAAGGCATTCCTAAGCAAAAACCGGCGCTACGGTTCCATCGGTGCCCTCGGAATTTGATTCCGGGCACCGGTTCAAAAGTTAGAAATTCCCGCTCGTTCGTTCACTGAACGTACCCGAGCCAAACTTCGGAAATTGATTCTGGGCACACCGGGCCTCGGAATCAGGCGCTGTCAGAAACTGTGTTCTTGTAAAATTTCAAAGAAAATTTAGAAAAAAATTTCCTTGAAATTTCCGGGACTTTACATTACTCCCACCTCAGGGCTTTACATCCCCGTAAAGCTTCATCACAAACTAGGGTCACAAAAGTGGTACAGAGCACGCATCTGAGCCTTCCGCTCCCATGTGCTCACCTGGAGGTTCCCGTACTGTCAAAGGAAGTGCACCCAAGGAATCGATCATCCTCGTAGGATCTGCTCCTGTCTATTCTTGATCCCCACTGGAACCTCCGTGCATGTCGCTCTATCATCAACGTCCAACTCCCTGAGGTCGATGATGTGTGAAGGAACAAGCACGTATCTCCTCAATTGAGTTACGTGAAAGTCATTGTGCACCTGGTGCAACTGAGGTGGATGGGTCAAGCGATAAACCACCTCGCCTACCCTGCTGGGGACCTAGAAAGGTCTATTGAACCTCGGAGATCTCTTGCCGCCTCAGCTACATCTCCGTAAACCTCGTCGAGGTGAGACCTGTATAAGAACGTGGTCGCCATCCTCGAACTCTAAAGGTCCCCCTTTTTAGGTTAGAACTGAAACTCAAAACTCATGCTGCCATGAGGGTAAGGTTGGCCGACCCAAGAATGATCGGATACACCCTCCCATGAACGAGTTTATCTTGTGCTGCCCAGGGTTTCCTTTTCGCCGACCAAGGAAAACCCATCACAACGTTTGCCTAATACCGTCAATTTGAGTATAAACAGTGATTGCCAAATACATACTCAAACTAACGTCGTAAGGCCTCGACGCTGCCACCAAGAGGTCCTAACCAAGACTCTCTCCTCAAGGTTCAGATCACACCGTCGGAGTAAGTGTGACTATCGAGTATCCTACCAAAGGTATCTCCAGATGTGAGGGTCAAGTCAACGACTTAACCGGAATCTCTAGGTCTGGGACTAGATTCATGGAAGTAAGGGATGATTCGTTTCAATGCATGTGGCTACGGCAGCTAGTAGAAGATAAATTCCGCACTTCGAATCATCCTTAGAGCCCCTTTTTGGTCGGACTCCATGACCGCAAGCAGCGACCCTCTTTCCCTGCTCTCCAACTCCCTGAGTCTAGCGGGGACTACAAAGGCGGGTGATGGTAACATGTTGAAATGTACACCACCACGAGCTGCTCTCCAAGCTCTGCCTCCATGTCTGCTGCTCTGCAGATTCATCTGTCCTTAACATTTCCTCTTCTTGAAACATTTTACATGCCCAAGTCTCCGAGACTGGTGTCAGTTTCCTGCTTTCCAAACTTCTAACATTCTCTGGATGTATTCGATCAGCAAAGAATTCTCAACCACAAAGGTTCCTTCTAGCACTCTTGCCTAAGTAGAAATGCATAGAGAAAAGGTGCTGGCTCGGAAGCCCTTAAACATACCATGCTCAGAGTTCCGACCTCTATTGCACTGATTGAAATGCTTCCATCGAGTACCCGATATGTTCGGTACGCCTCGATGAATTCTCAACTAGGCGGAAAACTCTAGAAATCGCCTCCAGCCACTGCTCTGCTGTCTGGAAATCTGCCTCGCCTCATAACTTCTGAGGCCTCTACTGCTGGAACTCGTGCAATGCGCTCCGCCAGCGTGCACAGTTTGCTAGTATAGCTGTTGGAATTTGCTGCCCAACAGGTGGTGATGTACTGGTACACCACCCGAGGGTGCCAACATAGTAAAAAGGGCCCTGCACCAGAGCCTCGTCGCTCGGTGAGCCGTCATCGAGTACTCTCTCAGAACTCCAACTGATTGTCTGCGTGGAGACATCCGGAATAGATGTGACACGGTCAACGTCTTATACCTGGTGAGCTGACCTGGTTTGAGCTGACTTTAAAACTTTGGAAACACACACGCAATCAGTGTTTTTGTGTACAAAGTTAGAAATCAGTAGTCAGGGTCCTGGTGTACGGATACGTCGGCCGCCGCACCAACACTGGACTCCCTGAACTGAAAACCACACTCGGTACCCTTAACACTATTGCTTCACAGAAAGAAACATCAGAGTTATAAGTTCTGCGGTAGAACCGAACTCCTCTGATACCAATATGTCACGACCCGTCCTCGGGGCCCATGCCGTGACTACCCCAAGCCCGCCTTCCATAGGCCAGGGGCTGGCGACTAGCACCAAAGGCGTAAAATCCCGATAACTGGGAAGGCATTGCCTTTATAAAAGAAAACAAGCACCACAAAGTACAAGTGGAAGAAGTAAACACTAAGTAAAAACTGAGTACAACAATAAGTGCGGAAAGTAAAAAGGGGCCGGAAATACAAGCCCAACTGTAAAGTACAACTCGAAAGGGAAAACAGCAACTGAAAAGTAAAGCTGCTACGCCGAGCTGTCCACTGGAAATCCCACCTGAAGGGTGGGTACAGATAGCTCCTCTGCTCCTCAGGTCCCACCGTCCGCTCCGAGTATGTCTCGCCCAGTGGTCCACCTCCGGGTACCGCCTCGTCGTCACGTCCACCTCTGGGTACCACCTCGTCTTGAGGTCCTCCTCCGGGTACCATCACTTCGTATAGTCCACCTCCAGGTACTGTCCAGTCCTCGAACACTCGGCTTCTGTCAGCACTTCCCGTCGTCTGCAACCAACACAACGATGTGCGGGCATAGCCCATGCAGGGGTGAGTATAACGATACTCAGTAGGGACCCCGAGACCCTCAAGGTCTCACTAAACCAACAAGGATAACCACAAAGAAGATCTCAACAGATAACCTCTACTTAGATATATGCCCATACATATACCTAAGTTATCAAGTAACCCATCTCAATCATGAGGAAAACACAAGGTCAAAAGTCTCAGCTCAAACCAGGATTTTCATTATCGAAACCGTAACTGCTGAAGAGCTCCGTCTCTGGAGTGTACAGTGGTCCTGTCACGACTCCGAGGTACTGCTCACTAACCTAAGACTGCTGAAGAACTCCACCCATCGAGTACTGCGGGCCATCTGCTACAACCAAGCGCTCCCATGTGCCGCTACAACCAAGCGCACCTCTGTCGTGGGTCTGCCGCTACAACCAAGCGCTCCCATGTGTCGCTACAACCAAGCGCACCTCTGTCGTGGGTATGCCGCTACAACCAAGCGCTCCCATGTGCCGCTACAACCAAGCGCAACTCTGTCGTGGGTCTGCCGCTACAACCAAGCGCTCCCATGTGCCGCTACAACCAAGTGCACCTCTGTCGTGGGTATGCCGCTACAACCAAGCACTCCCATGTGCCACTACAACCAAGCGCAACTCTGTCGTGGGTCTTCCGCTACAACCAAGCGCTCCCATGTGCCGCTACAACCAAGCGCACCTCTGTCGTGGGTATGCCGCTACAACCAAGCGCTCCCATGTGCCGCTACAACCAAGCGCAACTCTGCCGTGGGTCTGCCGCTACAACCAAGCGCTCCCATGTGCCGCTACAACCAAGCGCACCTCTGTCGTGGGTATGCCTCTACAACCAAGTGCTCCCATGTGCCGCTACAACCAAGCGCAACTCTGTCGTGGGTCTGCCGCTACAACCAAGCACTCTCATGTGCCGCTACAACCAAGCGCACCTCTGTAACACTCCGAGTCGTTCGATCAGCAGTCGTCGGGTCTCAGCCAGCTACACGGTCTCCGTACTCCGCACGCTCGTCATTGGGAGGGTCCTCTCCATGAGCTACAGGTTGATACTCCAAGTATCTCAAAGTCCCATGAAGAAGTATTTCAAAGGACCGCCACGTCATAGGGTTCTCAACGCAACAGACGACGCGTCAATCGGACGCCCGGTCTGTGAGTTATTAGCCTTTTCGTCCCAGGGGCCCGGTTGGTTTCGTGAGCAAACCAAACCCGGCCATATCTCAAATGTACCCCGAACTCACATAGGGTAAACTCATAGGGACCTTTTCTCAACGCGATCACCAATTCCGCTGACGGTTCGTCAAACGGACGTTCTGTCAGAAAGATATCAGCTTTTCCGTTCCAGGGGCCCGGTTGGATTTCGGTGCGATCCAACCCGGCCACTATCCATCTGCATCCAAAACTCGGGCGGAGGATGCAAAAAGTTTCTTATCGTCAACAGGAACTCAACGCAACAGACGGCGCGTCAATCGGACGCCCGGTCTGAGAGTTATTGGCTTTTTGGTCTCACACTCACCTTGGGAAACTTCCCAAGAGGTCACCCATCCTGATCACTACTCTAGGCCAAGCTCGCTTAACTACGGAGTTTTAACCACGTAGGCTCCCGAAAAGGAAGGTGCACCTTAAGTATAGTATACCGAAACGACCGTCTCGATCCAAGGATCGTGTTGCCGCTAACGACGAGTCATTTGGAGGCTCGTAGCCCAAGATACTGGCATTTGACCAAACCGCTCGGTAATGGGGGTTTCGGGCCCGGGACGTCCCGGCCCGAGACCCCCCGGATGGCCCGAACCGGGTCGACCCGCCCCGGATGGGTCGACCCGGCCCGGCACAGCCCGGCCCGGCCCGGCGCGCCGGTTCGGCGCAAGGCAGCGCGCTGGACGCACTGCCAGATTGGCCGAAGGCCGAGCTTGCTGGAAACGGGGGGCTGCCTGCCCCCCTTTTGTGAAACCAGCCCCCCTCATAATGGGGGGACAAATAACTGCCCGGGGGAATTAAATTCCCCCGGTTTCCACCAACCCGGTCGGCCCGACCTGGCCGACCGGCTTCTTGTCAACAGGACCGGCAAGGGCCGGTCCTCTTCCATATTCCGGCACCGGCGGCCCGGCTGGCCGCCGGTCATCACGATCCGCCGCGGCCCGGAACCGGCTGCGGCCTTCGTCATCCGGCGCGGTGCGACGACACCGCGCCCCTCCGCCGCGGCCCCGCTCCGGCCGCGGCCTCTTCGGTTTCCTTCGACGCGGCGCGACAGTGTCGTGTTCATGATAATTCTTTTCACGGCGCGGCGCGACGGCGCCGTGCAATAATTTCCTTGTGATTCCCGCGTGGTGCGACGGCACCACGCTATCTCGTTTCATCCGCAAGAAACATTCAAGAACAAAGGAGGGGGTTTCGGCCGTGTTTGTGCGGTCCGGTCCCCCTCTCGTTAGATGATAACACTTAAACGTTCATCCTCAAGTTTGTCATGCTAGAACCAAGAACGGAAAATAATTAAATAAAGCAACAACAAACCTCTACCTCGCTTTTTGTTATGTGTTGAAGAAGTCGCGGAAAGGCGGCGGCTATTCGTCGACATCGGAAAAGAGAAGCTGTTGACGACGTCGGCATTCTTCGTGAAAGGCGCTCCCTTCTTTATTCCGGAAGGAGTGGGAAGGAGGCATCCAAGAAGGGATCGACGTTGGAAACTTCACGTTCTTCTTTGGAAAAGGCATTCTTCGTCGAGAAGACGTTGTTCCATGTTTGGAGATGTCCTTCGTGTTCTTCGTCGAGGGTGGAATTCTCTTCAATCCTTCCATGACTCTATCACAAAGATTTAGCCAACCCCAAACAATAAAACAACACACCTTATTATAGTGTTAGCTTAATGAATTCAAAATAATTCAAATTCATTAAGTTACATCCTTCATTAATGGGTGGACAGGCTCCAAAATTAATGAATGTGGAAGTGAAGAGTCACATTTAATTGGGGGGGGGGGGTTCAAGGGAGTTAAGGAGTTTAAGGAGTTAGGAATTTGAGGGGTTTTGGCACATTAAGTGCAAGGGAGTTTAAAGGGGGTAGAAGAGAGTTAAGGGGAAGGTGAAGGGTTGGGGCTCGTGCGGGCCCCACCTCACCTTAATCCTCACTTGGTTAGTTAGGAACTTGTGATTCCACCCCAACTTCCACACTTAGGATATAACCACTTAATAAGATAAATAAAATTTGTAACACAAATTTTATTTTTCTTTACACTTAAACCACAACCTTAATAAACAACTGCTCCCAAGCAAACACAACTCCAGGAAAGGCATTCCTAAGAAAAAACCGGCGCTACGGTTCCATCGGTGCCCTCGGAATTTGATTCCGGGCACCGGTTCAAAAGTTATAAATTCCCGCTCGTTCGTTCATTGAACGTACCCGAGCCAAACTTCGGAAATTGATTCTGGGCACACCGGGCCTCGGAATCAGGCGCTGTCAGAAACTGTGTTCTTGTGAAATTTCAAAGAAAATTTTAAAAAAAATTCCTTGAAATTTCCGGGTCTTTACACATATAGTATTGATTTGTTTGGGAATTCAAATGTTTATTGGGTAGGAAATGTTGATGATAGAGGATCCTCATCTGGTGGAGTATTATTTTTGGGAATGAATTATGTTAGTTGGCTCTCAATGTAAGGCCCCAGCCTTAAAAATTACAAAATATTGAGCTAAGATAAGAATTGGCATTGAAGATATTTTTAGGTTTAGAGTTTTAGAGAATTTGGTCATAACTATTACATCTAAAAATATTAAAAAGTAGAAAATTCTAATATATCCAATAGTTTTCACAATAATGAATCTCCTTAAATTAAACAGGAATTATTTTCTTGATATTAATATTCTTTAATTATTCCATTCCCTTAACCTTCCTTATACCTCATGAAAAACATTTCAAAAACATGGGATAAGCATAAAAAGCCCAGTAAGGTTTAAAAAAAGGAAATAAAACATTAGTCCATCAATACATAAAAATCAATGAAAACATACTTTTCAATCATAAAACATAATCTCCTTAACATACCTCACAAAATTATAAGATTTATGAATAACACATTGAAGTCATAAATCATAAAGGTAACTTGTGGCATCCATATCATACTTACATTGAAGCTTTCGCAGCTATATAGGGAGTTTTGTTTAGAATAACCATTATAATATATTCCCTAAATCTCTTAGGAGAAACATTAACATTTACCTCCATCATGTTAAACAATGCATAAGAGATCTATCTTGGACTCACCTGCCATAGATTTATCATGGAACCACTCATATATGTAAATAATTCCCAAGAACCATAACATAATCATAACACATGAACAAGCATAAAGGAAAGATAATATTTCTACATTTCAATCACAAGATATCAGTTAAATATATTGACATAATCAATCCATTATAAAAACTATTTCAATCCCAAAATACGTAAAAAAGGGTATATGGTATTTACTTTTCCTTTTAAAAACATTACAACTTGTAGAAGAATCCAAATATAAAATAATGCACGTGGTGGAAGAAAGGTCGTTGTCACCACATACGTTAAAAAGAATCATTGCCTTTGTCATTTAGTAAAACACTTCATAGAAAAGGCTTCCTTTGAATAAAATTAAAAGTCAAAGGGGTTTATACACCATATAAAATCATGTCGTGAATAAATCAAAATATTCCTCAATGAAATGAGATTGAGACGAAGTCCCTTCTGAAAATTTGGCTGCCTAACGGAGTCACATAAAAATTTAGAAAATGTTTTAATGAGAGCGAAAAAAGTATCTCATCACTTGGAAATAAAATGAACAGAAATAAGGATATATAATAACATACCCCAACATGATAAAATGGAAATTAAAAGACATAACATAAAATATATCTTTGACTAAAATATGAGGGTGAAAGGTCCCCTTACCTTATGTCTGACTTGTCTTGTTCATTCTTTATCTACATAAATAATAAACATAAGTTAATTATACTTTATTAAGAAACTTTTTTCTAGTTTATTATTCCCTTTATATCCCTTATTACCTTTCTATAATAATCATATAATTATTCAAGTTCATATTGTAATTTGTGTCGATGTTCTTTACTTGAGTCAAAAATAAACTTGTTATTATTACAAAATTTCCATGTGGTCAAAAATATATTATCTCCAGAATTGTATTAATTATTTAAATATCATATATATATATCTAGTATATGTGTGTTTATAATATACCATAAATTTTGTATATAATAAAATGAAATTCACTATTCTTGGAGACGGTAAGCTGTACGTACGCATGAACGCTACTTTCATTTTTTTTATTTTTAAAGGAATGAAAACTAAATGATACATAGGTATATTATAATTATAGTATAAAATATAATTTATATATATTACATAAGTTCATTAATTCTATATTTTATATGTTCCATGTATAGAATAAATGAGTCATATCACTCTGAGGGGGCGGTAGTCCGCACTTCCTCAAATGAAATTATCCTAATTACGTGTTATGGAAAACATAAAGGTATAATATAAATGAAAAATGCAAAATAATAGAGACAATATAAAATTAATATATACCATATATAAATATAGTTCCATCATAATGGCCTCCATGAGAGGTGGTAGGAGATAATTGAACAATCATCGTTTAGTGAGGTAGTAGTTCGTTGTCCACAAAAACAATATGTTCTAAATCCATTAGATATATTTGTGTGTGAGTTTAGGTCTAATCCTAGGAATATAAAATCCTAGTATATTTAAGATACTGGTTTTTTTATAAAATAATTTAATAAATATATTTATGGGGTTGGAGAAGGGAAAAAATGAAAGAAGTTTGAGAGAAGACATTACCTAAAGTCAGTTAACTCCTTTTGATTTAAGATAAAAGGACATCCTGAATTTACTTCTACCCAAGGTAAGGATTATAGGAGGAAGAGAGGGATGTTGGGAGATTATTTGGTCAGAGGTTTGATGAGCCAAGGCGGTTTGAGAGTTGCGAGTAAGGGTTAGAAGTGGTGGCCTTTTATAAGATGGAGGAGGGGCACTTAAGGAATATCCTGAAATATTATTTTATTATAAATTCTATTTCAATTATAAATGAGTCCAAATTTAGTTAGTTTTAAGATAATATGTATATAAGTTGAAATAAAATCATCCAATAATAATTACACATTTTTTGGATATTTTTTAATCCTTATCTTGTTTATTTACCCCTTTTTACTCTTACTATTTTATCAATCATTTAACACTTTGAGAATCAAAATAGTTACTAAAACATGAAAAAATATCCAATTAAAGAGTAAATAATAAAATTTTAGACTTATGATAACTATTTGGATGAATATTATATTTCTTAAGTTTAATAATATTATATAAAATATTTTATATTTTTAAATATGAATTATATCAATTTTGACACTATTCATATCATGACTTTTTTAAAAATCCATAACAACTTGATTATTTCTAAAAAACGTCATTAATAAATATATAAAATGTAAATATCATCCAAAAAATTCGTGTATGACATAAAAATAACAAAATTATATTTATTTTAACATTTATAATATCATTTATTTGAATTCATTATTAATGAAGCAATCACTACATCACCATTGTGTCATAATTAGATTTATTTATTTAATGTCTAAAAATAATAAATAAAATATCATGATGTATAAAATATTTTTATATCTTTACTAACTTTTTATAGTATAAGAGATCACTTATATAACCCCATATAATTTTTTAGTAAAATATATATGTTTATGTTATATTTTCCTTAACTTTAAATTAAAAGTAATTAAATATCATTTTCACACACAAGTGGATTCATGGGGTTTTAAAATCGACTCAAGGATGACCACAGTTGGAAATGTCTCATAAAATAGGATTAGGACACACGTTAGGGTAATTTAATATTATTATATTATTAATTTTTACCCTTATTTACCAGATTTACCCTTTAACCATGGTAAATAAAATATGTACTGAATTTACTATTAATAATGTATAAAAATAAAAGAAACATATATACACTATTTTGACCCCATGATTCCAAATATGGAATCCATTTTTACAAATTAAAAACATAGACGTTGCAGAAATTAATTTAAATTCAATTCCATTTGTCAAAACTAAAAAGTGTGTTTTTAAGAAGTAAAAACTACCAAAATATTGACAAGATTTTATGTCCAATTTCAAAGTGAAATTACTTCCAATGACCAAAATATTATTAAATGACAAAAAATATAATCCAATTACACTTTAAAAACAATTAAAAGTACAATCTAACTATATAAATAAATTATATTAAAAGGGAGTTTTGAAATAAAATTCTGTATTTTTCACTATTCATTAAAAAGCGGACTTTATCATAAAAATACCAAAATTTCATCCAATGTAAATTTTGATGTCACCATTCTAAATAAGAATATTATTTTGTCAAATATAACATATAAAAGTGGAAAAAACTATATTTAAAAAGTGTTCCCCATTAAATGGTGGTAAAATGACCTTTTAAAAATATTAGAGTTTTTCATGCTGAAAATCGGATTCATTCTTATTTTAAGCCTATAACATTTATTGGATAACTATAATGAAATTTAATAATAATATTTTAGTTAGTTATTCACATTCATTCCAATAAAAAATCTACGTATTAACTATCATTTATAATAATAATAATATTAATTAGTTTTTTGGTATAACTCAAAGATGTGTGAAATGTAAGATTTCAAAGAAACCTATTATTGCATGTTGAGTACGCTATTGGAAAAAGTGTCCTATTTAAAAAAAATTAATATCTTATTCATAAATATTAATTGATATGAAAATTTATTTCTCTATAAATACATGGGTCGTTACATCCTTCTCCCTTTTGGAAATTGCATCGTCTCAATCTTAAAATTGGGCTTAGAAACTTCATTAAAAGTCCCACATCGGAAAAAGAGTCAATAAATATATCACATTAAAAGAATGAAAAACAAGTATAATGGTCACTTGAGATAACACATACAATGATTCAATGAAAACATGTACATGGATGAGAAACTAAGTGTGATGTTCTTATGGAGAGTTATAGAAAACATGATCAGGAGAAAGTTAACCACCAGAAAACCACAAACATGTGATAGGTTAAATGGTCTTTGATTCCCCAACAAGAAAAGAAAATTAAAAAAAAATTAGGTTCCCTTTAATAAAATTTGAGAATTTATTTATGAGATTAAATAAAAACATAAGGAAATATATTTACTTTTCATGTAGAGTTTCATCCTTTAAAAAGTTTCTACCAAAAACTCATCTTTTCAACAAACGATGAGTATTTAAGATTACTTAGTAACACTTCAAGAACTACAATCAACTTCTAGATAATAACATTATCCAAAAAAGATAAACCATATATTTCCCCTGTCTTTAGACATTAACCAAAACCAAAAAGGTTAGTACAAGATCAGATAATCCCCAAAAAGGATGATATTTTATAAAAAATAAATACGACTCTTAATCTCCAAAATTAAACAAACAATACCCAAAGCATAACAAAGACCATTAAATACAAAATTATCCTTAAAATTATTTAAACTAATCCAACTATGATTGAAACCAAAAATTTAGAATGATTTTATCACATATCCTTTCGCAAAAATCTTAACATTTATCTCCAAATAACATAGGATACTCTAAAAGTCTCATACAGAAAAGTAATTAACCTATTCACATATTCTCTATGATAGGTTAATCAATTACATAAATAAGCCAAATCTCTATATGTACAAAATAAAAACATATATTCTTCCAAAATAAAATTCCACCATTACTCCTTAGTTGAAATACCATGGTATTCTATTTTCCTTAGGCATATTGAGTCCCCAAAAGAGCATACGTCTTCCAAAATAATCTTTATCTCCTAGTCACCAAATAATTTTCATATAATAAGGATATCCATTTGATAAAACATAATATACCAAATCAGTTTATTCTTGATCAATAAAATATTATATGTAAAATATAATAAGTCATACTAACGAGGGACTTCATATAGACTAGTGGTAGACGATGCGCCCTTGTCGCCCTACAGTTGTCGGTTCGATTCCTGCAGCCTTTCTAGACGTGATGGGTTTTCACCCATCCTATGAGTTTTCCTTTTTCTAAAACTGTATCATTATTACAACATTCTCAAAAATATGATAATTTCCTCAAAAATTACCATACCCTGCTTTCTCTTCAAAGGCTATATAAACCTTTCATTTTTCATCCCAAAATTATTAACCATTAATCACATAAAAAAGATCATATGAACCCCTAAGGTTATCCATTTTCTCAACACAAGAAAAATTAATTCTTCATTGAATAAAATTTTCACATATCAAACACTGGGGTTACACATATTATAAGAATTCTTCCCAAAGTAATCCCATCATCTAAAGTGCATTAATACTGTTAAGAATTTCATCATCCTACAATCAACCATAACTCTTGAATCCCATATATGTTGACTTCTTACTCATTCAACACTCTTAATAATACATTTTCTATGAATTTCCACCTTATATCTTAATACATTATTCCTTTAGATCCAATATCATCATCATTTATTAAAGTCAATAAAAAGATGCTTCATTCTTTATTGATAAGAAAATAAATCATACCTTGATTCGAGATATCATTATCTTCAGTATGTTCCCTTCATCTTTCGGGATGTTTTCATACTTTCAAAAATTAAACGTTCATTCCACTTCTGTAATTTCACTTTTCAATAGAATTGGAAAAGTTGGGATCTTTAAATCCTATGAAAAAGATACCATGACCCATAAAATTGTTTTAGAAATAAGTAGGTGTTGGATAACTCAAACAATTTCATGCAAGTGATTTGAATACTCATGAAGATATCAAAATAATTTGAACATTCTTTTACCAAAATAGTGATGATAAAATAATCCAGGAGTTATAAGAAGGATATGTAAGATATCTTTCCTTCCATTTTGATAAATGATCCTTAATCTACTAAAAAGAATCAACACTTAAACATGAAATAAATATTTATTAAAAAATTATAATCTATAGGGTAAAGATAACATAAAATCTTTTATATTACCATAATACAACAACCTCCATATATCTTCATTAATTAGGTTTTTATTCAAAAAACATATTTTACATTAACCCTCAAAATTCTTCCATATGATAATAACACTCTTGGTTATATAAGATCCTTTACCTACACCATGATAAAACCATAATCTATAAAGTTATCTAAATTGACCTCTGATACCAACTATAAGGCCCCATCCTTAAACATTAAATAATCATTAGTTAAATCTAGAATTCACATTGATGATATTTTCATCTTTAGAGTTCTAGAGAATTAGAATGTAATTATTACATCTCAAAAGATTACAAAGTACACACTTCTACTCTATCCAATTTTTTTCACAATAATAAAAATCCTTAAATAAAAAAAGAAATATTTTCTTGATATAAATCTTTTTTAATTCTTCCATCCACTTAACCTTTATTATAACTTGTGAAACAAATTTCAAAAACTTGGGATGAGCATAAAAAGCTCAGTAAAGGTTAAAAATAGGGAAAGAAAACATTAGTCCATCAGTACATACAAATCAATTAAATCATACTTTTCAATCATTAAACATAAGCCTTTTAACATACCTCCCAAAATCATAATATTTATGAATAAAACATAGAAATAATAAATCATAATGGTAAATCATGGCATCCATATCATACTTACATTATAGCTTTCATATCTACATAGGGAGTGACGTTTGGAATACCCATCACAGTACATTCCCTAAATCTCTTAGGAGAAACATTAACATTTACCTCTATCACATTACCGAATGTGTTATAGAGATATCTCGGGCTAACCCACCCTAGTTTTATCAAGGAACCACCTGTATTCCAAAATAATTCCCAAGAACCATAACAAAATCATAACACATGAACACACATAAAGGATAGATAACATTTCCACATTGCAGTCACAACATATAAGTATAGTATATTGACATAATAAATACATTATCAACACCATTTTCAATGTCAAAATACATAAAAGGGTATATAGTATTTAATTCTCCATTTAAAAACACTACGAGATATAGAGGAAGACAAAATATCAAATAATTCTCGTGGCGGTGGAAAGGTAGTTGTCACCACGTATGTTAAAAAGAAATATTCCCTTTGTTGTTTAGTAAAATGCCACATGGAAATAAATTCCATTTTAATGAAATTAAAATACAAAGGGGTTTATACACATTATAAAATAAAGTCGTGTATAAATAAAAATATGCCTTAATGAATAGAGATTGAGACAAAGTTCCTTATTAAAATTCAGCAGCCTAACGACGTCACATAAAAATTCTGAAAATGTGTTAATGAGAGAAAAAATGGTATCTCATAAGTTGGATATAAAATTGAAAAAAATATGAATGTATAATAACATATCCCAACATGAGAAAATTAAAATTAAAATACATAACATAAAATAAGTATTTGACTAAAAGATGATGGTGAAACGTTCCCTTACCTTGTACCCGAATATCATTGTTCATTCTTTATCACCATGAATAAGAAAGTTAAGATAATTATACTTGATTTATAACCTTTTTAAAGTTTAATATTCTTTTTATATCACTTATTACGTTGCTATAACAATCATATAATTATTCAAGTTCATATCGGTCTTTTTGTCGATGTTTGGTACTTGAGTCAAAAATGAACTTGTTATGATTACAAATTGTCCATGTGGTCAAAAATAAATTATCTCCAAAATTGTATTCATGATTTCAATAACATATATATCTAGTATATATTTATTTATAATATTTCATAACATTTGTATATAAGAAAATGAAATGTACCGTTCATGGAAATGGTAAGCCGCATGTACAAATGAACGCTACTTTCATTTCTTTTTTTTATTTTTAAAGGAATGAAAACTAAATGATACATAAGTATATTAAAATTATCGTATAATATATATGTTATATATGTTACTTAATTTCCGTAATTCCACCCTTTATATGTTCCATGTATATTATGAACAAGTCAAATCACTTTGAGGGGGCGGTAGTCTGCACTTCCTCAAATAAAATTATCGTAATTATGCATTATGAAAAGCACAAAGGTATGCTATAAATAATAAATACAGAATAATATATAAAATATAAATATATTATATACCACATATAAATTTATTTCCATCATAACGGTGACCATGATAGGCGGTAAGAGATAATTGAACAATCATCGTTTCGTGAGGCAGTAGTTCGCTGTCAACAGACAAAATATGTTATAAATACATTAGATGGAGGTGTGTGAGTGTAGGAATAATAATTTGAATAAAAAAATCCTACTTAATTTAAAATACTGGTGTGGTTTTAAAATAATTGAATAAAGATATTAATGGGGTTGGATATGGGAAAATAAATGAAATAAGTTTGAGAGAATACATTACCTCAAGTCGGGTAGCTTCTTTTGATTTAAGATAAAAGGAATTATAAAATTACCTTCTTCCCTAGGTAAGGATTATAGGAGGAAGATAGTGATGTTGGTAGCTTATTTTGGAAGTGGTTGTATGAGACAAGGGGGATTGAGAGGTGTGAGTAAGCGTTAGAGGTGGTGGCCTTTTACAAGAGGGAGGTAGGGCACTTAAAGAATATCTTGAAATATTATTTTATTATAAATTCTATTTCGATTATAAATGTATCCAAATTCAGTTAGTTATAATATAAGATGAATATAAGTCGAAATAAAACCCTAAAATAAGAATTAGACATGTTTTTTATATTTTTTTAATTATTATGTTTTTTACTTAACACTTTTTTACTCTTACCATTTTATCAAGCGTTTAACACTTTGAGAATAAAAATAGTTACCAAAACATGAAAAATATCTAATTATGGAGTCTATAATAATTTTTTAGAGTTACAATAACTATTTGGCCTAATCATAAATTTTTTTAATTTAATAATATTTAATAAAATATTTTATATTTTAAAATAGAATTATGTCAATTTTGACACTATTCATATCATGACTTTTTATGAAATACATATCAACTTGATTACTTCGAAACAACTTCACTAATAAGAATATAACATGAATCCATCATCCAAAAAATTTATGGATGACATATAAATAACAAAATTATATTTATTTTAACATTTATAATATCATTTATTTGAATCCTTTATTAATGAAGCAATCACTACATCACCATTGTGTCATAATTTAATTAATTTATTTAATTTCTAAAAATTATATATAAAATTTCATGATGTAGAAACTATTTTTATATTTCTAATGAATATTTATAGTTGAAGAGATCAGTTATATAACCCCATATAGAAATTTTTTTAGTAAAAGTTATATGTTTATGTTATATTTTCCTTAACTTTATATTAAAAGTAATTAAATATCATTTTCAAAAAAAAGTGGTTCCATGAGGTCCTAAAATCGACCCAAGGATTCCCATAGTAATAAATGTGTCATCAAATAGGATTAAGACATGTGTTAGGGTAATTTAATATTATTATAAAATTATTTTTTACCCTTATTTAACATATTTACCCTTTAACAATGGTAAATAAAATATTTACTGAAGTAACTATTCATAATGTGTAAAAGTTAATGTTACCTATTTAAACAATTTAGTCCTCCTGAATGAAAATATGGAATCCATTTTTCCAAATTCAAAACATAGGATTTACATAAATTAATTTAAAATTAATAACTGTTGTCAAAACAAAAAAATGTTTTTAAGAAGTAAAAACTACAAAAAGATTAATATGCGTTTATGTCCAATTTTAATGTGAAATTAATTCAATGACCAAAATTGGATTAAATTATAAATATTAAATACAATTACACTTTAAAACCAATTAAAATTAAAATCTAACTATATGAATAAATTAGATTAAAATGGAGTTTTGAATTAAAATTCATTATTTTTCCTTAATCATTAAAAAATGAACTTTATCATAACAATACCAAAATTACATCAAATGTAAATTTTTATATCCTGATTCTAAATAAGAATATTATTTTTTCAAATATTGTAACACCCCGAGATTCCACGATACGCTTCTCATTCAATAATGCAATAGCTTGCATTGTACGCAACTTCGAGTTCTAAAACACCGTGACTAATCAAAGTAGCCGTTATGAATAGTAATATCCACTTTTTAAAATTATAGAAATTTTATATTTCAAAATGGACTTCATTTTTGGATTCGGAATATCGAAATTAGCCTATGTTGAATTTTTGGTATTTTTCTGAGAACTTCTCATTTTTTTATGAATAGTGAAAAATACTTAAAAACAACTTTTTTAATCAAAGTATTTTATAGTGGTAAATTATACTATTGAGTGGTTTTAAAGTATAATTAGAATAAATTTTTACCATTTTATCCAATGGTGGTCATCAGAATTAATTTAACATTGAAATTGGACATAAACAATTTTCAATCTTTTGATATATATTGTTTCTTCAAAACACGCTATTTGTTGTGACAGCGGGAATTAATTATAAAATTAATTAATGCAAATTATATGTTTGGAATTTTTACAAATAGACATCATTTTTGAATTCGGAATATCAATTATATCTTAGGGTGAAATTTTGGCATTGTTCTGAAAAACTTTAATTTTTGATGAATAGTGAAACCACTAAGTGGTAGTTAAATAACTGATTTTTTGTTTAAATGAAATATTATCACTTTTGTGATTTGATTTTAAAAAATCCGACATACATGGTTGTCATTAAGAAGTAAAATGTGGTTCAATGAGATTAAAATAATTTTTGGTAAATAGTAACTTTTAGGTTCTTAATCGCGATTAGAGGTAATTAGTGTAGTTTAATGTAAAAATAATGTTTTAATAATATGAGATGAGATTGACACATTTCCTACCCTCATTGGATGTTCCATGGCAGACCAAGACAATCCATGGGTCAACTTGGGGTCCCCATGGAGCTACTTTAGTTGGAAAATGACATAAATACCTTTTATTTAATGTTAAAGTAAAAACTGACACAAACATGAAATGTTTTACTAAAACAATTTTTACATGGGGTTATACAAGTCATATTTTTGACTATAAAAAGACATTGAAAAGCTAAAAATATTTCCTACATCATAGTATTTTTTTATAATTTTTAGACATTAAATAAAGTAAATTATTTATGACATCATGATGATGCAGCGATGACCTCATTATTTAACAATTTAAATAAAATAAAGAGATAATGTAAAATCCAAGGCTTAAACTTGTGAAAAACCTATTGGATAAGTAGATTTAGAACCCTTATCACCTTATCCTTGAATTATATAACTGTGGTACCTCTAAAATCCGAAACTCATTTTATAATAAAGTGACATTTCTTTACTTTCCAAGAGTTCCCCTCCTCTCCACTTATAAAAGGCCCCCACCTCTACCACCTCATTCACACATTAAAGCCATTTGGCTCGGCCAACCTCTGACCAAATACTCTCCCAACTTCCCCCTATTACTCCTAGAAGCCTCAATTTGGGCAGAACCCTTCCCAAGGAAGCCATTGGCTCAAATCAAAAAGAGTTACCCGATTTTGAGGTAATGTCTTCTCTAATATTGTTTTGTTTTATTTTTCTTCTCCAACCCCCTAAACTCTTTTTATTCATTTATTTTGTAACAACACCAGTATCCTCAATATACTAGGATGTTTTTATAATAATGATTCGAGATTCACTTACACACACCTACATCTAATGGTTAAAGAACATACAGTTTCTGTGGATGGTGAATTTCTGCCTCACGAAACGATGATTGTTCAACATTCATATAACACCTTCAAAGGTGTCCATTAAGATATCACTATACTTATATAGGATATATAATATGTTTATGTTTTACTTATGCTTCTATATTTCTCATTTATGGCATACTTTATTGTTTCCATTATGGGTAAACGCGATATTTTTATTTTAGGAAGTGCGGACTACCACCCCCTCAAAGTGATTTGAATCGTTAATACCATATGTGGGATGTATAAAGGATGGAGTAAATGATATTATATATGATGTTATACTGGAATTATAATATACCTCTATATCATTATGATTTCATTAAATACGAAATAGAAATGAAAGTAGCGTTCATGCGTACGTACGGCTTACCGTCTCCATGAACGGTGCATTTCATTTCTTACCTCTAAACGTTATGGAATATTATAAATGCATGTATATACTGGATATATATGATATATATGATATCTACATCATGAAAATAATTCTGGATATAATGGATATATCACCACATGAACAACTTGTAATTATAAGAATTTTATTTTTGACTCAAGTACCTAAGATCGACAAAATGATCGTTATAAACTTGAATAATTACATAATGTTCATAACATGGTAATAAGGTATATAAAAGGAAAAATGAAAATGAAAAAGGTTCTTAAGTAAATAGAAATTAACTCTAGTTTATTTTTCAGGAGGTTAAAGAACAGTCGAGTCAGGACAGGACACAAGGTAAGGGAACTTCTTAACCCAATTTCCATTCTTTGGGTTAATCTCCTACTTTCAAATTATGTCATGATATTATTATGTCTTATTTTGTATTATTTATGTGTACCTATAGTGAATACACATAATAGATCTATTTTATTTTAAAAATGGTCTTTTTAAGGTCTTCGTCTCAATCTCCTTTCATTGAGACATATTTGGTTTTATACACAGCTTTCTTTTATACGGTGTATAAACCCCTTTGACTTTTACGTTTATTCAAAAGGAATCTTTTTTATACGAAGCGTTTTACTAAACGACAAAAAGGGAATGTTTTTCTTTCCGTACATATGCGGCGACAATGACTTCTCCGCCGCTGTGACCATTATTTGAGTTTCGGCTTCATCTACAAGACATCTTTTTTTTAATGAAAAATAAATACAAAGTTTTAACTTTCTTTTATTTTGGTATTGAAAATGGTTTTTAAAGAGTTTTTATTATATGAATGTGTTGTGTTGATATCTTGTGATTGAAATGTGGAAATTTTATGTTTCCTTTATGCATGTTTTATGTGATA
This sequence comes from Viscum album, assembly GCA_963277665.1. Lineage (NCBI taxonomy): Eukaryota > Viridiplantae > Streptophyta > Magnoliopsida > Santalales > Viscaceae > Viscum > Viscum album. The sequence continues at coordinate 1,491,957,523 of OY728131.1, forward strand.
CGATTATGTTATGGTTTATGATATGTTTAAAACTATTCATATGAGGAATGCATTAGACTTAATAAGTGATGGGTGGAGCCCGCTATAGCTCCTCGATGCATCGGCAGGTCTCATGAGACAAACAAGTGTCTTGGCACGAGGCCTTGACAAAATAATATTTGTGGTCTTGGCACAAGGCCTTGAATACGTGGTTATGATAGTCTGGCATTATGCATTCCATCATTATGAAAGTGGTTATTGATATTGCATGTGATTATTCGACCAGTAGAATATCCATGTGAAGAAGTAAATGGAATTATCTCATTTTACTTTTGCCATATTATGTTGATGTTCAAGTTTAAAAGGCTTTTGTTTTAGTTATACATTGCCTTAAATGTTTATGTTTATTTATGAAAGCATCTGCAATATTGTTATCCTTACTCAGCATCTGAGCTCACCCCTTTCAATGTTTTAATATTTTCCAGGATATGAAAAAGTATTTTAGGAATGACCTGCAGGGATAGTCAGAAAAGGATATGATTGTGGACTATGAAGACTTTGTTATTAGTTTTTCACTTTATGATGTAATGTAAGACTTATGAATGTATCTATTGTTTCCAAGGATACTAAACTAATCGGTCTTTCGAGACTTGATCTTTTGTGATCATGCCAATGTTATGAAGTAATTCACCGACTCTGGGTAGCTGGGGTCGGGGCATTACAGTTGGTATCAGAGGCAGTTTAGTACTAACCTTGGAAGCCAGATTTAGATAAACTCTGATTAGAGCACATAGCCCGAAGATAGACTTTGAGGATTAGTATAGAAGAACTTCCTGGAATTTTGGTATTGTAGAGAAGTTGTGAGTTTTTCTGAGCAATACATCCCTATCTGGATACGAGCAGGTAGAGGCGGCTCTGGAACAGATGTACCTAGGGGTAAAAACCGAAAACACCACTTTGAGCTAGACTCGAAAGGGAACTGGTGCACGACAACGGGCCTTGCTGCACTCTTGGTTACGAAACTCCCGGGGGATATGCTTAGGATAATTCTCATTTTCTTTACAAACCACTATGAAGTGTTATGATTATATACTTCCTCAAAGAAAACATTCCTTTTTATGATTATGGATTATATCCATAAATAGTCAATTTATGTAAAGTGTTTTACAAATATGGAATTATGTATTTTAATTCATAAACTAATCTAGCTTATTCCATTGTTTAGAAATGGTGCCTAGTGGAAGGAATGGAAACCGTATCAATGCACGCACTCCGTGTAGGGATTGCCCTCCTGCTCAAGATAATTATTATGGATCTGGAGATACAACTGGTGCTGATCAACTTATTAACATACTGGGACAACTCACTCAGGTTATGAATAATAACCTTACTCATATGGAGCACCCTGATCCGCAACGTGGAGGATCAATGTTATACCGCTTCATGAGGCAACAACCACCAACATTTAATGGGGGTACAAATCCATTAGTAGCTGAGCAGTGGATAAAATCCTTAGAGAAAATATTCCACACCTTGGGGAGTAGTGAAAGGGAAAAGGTTATCATGGCAGTTTACCGCCTCACTGGAGATGCTGATCAATGGTGGTCATTGATTCAAAACACAAAGGAAGATGATGACATATAGAATATGGAATGGAGGGAGTTCAAAGATCTTTTCTTAGAAAAATACTTTCCTCATGACCATAGAGCAGATATGGAAAGGCAATTTCTGAGTCTGAAACAAAAGGAGGATGAGAATGTCGCAAAGTATGAAGCCAACTTTACAAGGTTAGCGAGGTACGATGCAGATTATATACGTAACCCAAGAGGTAAGATTGATTGTTTCTTTGATGGGTTAAAACCATTTCTCCATCGAGCTTTAGTATCACAATCATTCTCAACATACGAAGATATTGTCTCATGTGCTATCAAGACAGAAAAAGAATTCTCTAAGCCTTATGACAACAAAGTAAAGTAAGAGAAGAAGAGAACGGTGGAAGAAGATACAGATAAAGGGAAAAAGGGAAAGAAGGATTTTCAATTATGTGATAATTGTGGGAAGAATCACCCTGGTACTTGCCTAAAAGGAATGGGAGTTTGTTATAAATGTGGAGATAAAGGTCACCAGGCGCGTGATTGCAAGGGAAAGAAAGAGTCTATCAATGTTGAATGCTACAATTGTAGGGAAATGGGGCATTATGAAAATGAATGTCCTAAGAGTCAGGGAAACTTACCTCATAAAAGGCCAAGGGATCAAGGAAAATCTTATGCTGTTACTACAGTTGAAGCAGAATAATTAATTTATTGGTGATTTTGGACTCATGGATTATATTCTGGTTATTAGAATAATGTGATATATATATATATAAGGATTGTACTGTAGTACATGTTGTTTTCATTAAGGTTTTAATATGGTGAAGGTAATCATATTTTTGTATGTGACAATAATAGAAACTTTACCTTGTCTGAGGAATCTAATGATACAATTGATTTTGGAATTTAGAGACCTTTTAGAGAAAGTCTGGATGGAGGTATTTTGGATAACTATAAAGGTTGGAGTGGATAAAGTTGATCTTTGGATAGTATTGTTTAAGGTTAAAAAATTTATGAAGATTATTTTTGGAATATTATAATACTATAGTTTTAGGAAAAGGACAACCTACAGGGTGGGGCATAACCCGTCGCGTCGGACAAAGCTGCAGGAATCGAACCCACATTCATAGTGCGACAGGCCTTTATTTCTTACCACTAGCCTACAGGAAGTCCCTGGTTATTACAAAATAATTTTACTAATCTAAATGGTATGTGTTAACATTTGGAACCTTATACAATTAGGATAAGTATAATATTTTTGAGTTCTATTATCTTTTTGAGTGAAAGATGAGTTGAAGGTTGAAACTCTAATTGTCAAGCATAAATATATATATATACCTATCTCTTATTCAATGAATAAATTAATTCTTAAACTTTAGTATAGGGATATTAAAACAAATAAATGTGTTATCCTAATACCTCATGTCTTGTTGAACTAATGATATTTCAAATCAACATAGATTTGAAGGCTTTGAGGCCCTCAATTTGACAGTTGATTGTGATTGATGACCTCAATCACTCCCTACAAATATTTATGTTTTTCATCCAATTATATGTCTCTAATTTCCACCAATGTTCTCCTAATCGAGATCCTAATTGGGTTGTGACTTTTTCATTTCCCTTTCCCTCTTATTAAGGCTAAATTTTATTAATCTTATTTCTGATGTGGGTTTTCCACAAAGGTATTTTCTCTTTTCAACCTTTTATTTTCAAAGAAAAATTTCAAATTATGAGGGCGCAATTTATTGAAGGAGGGGAGAACGTAACACCCCGAGCTTCCACGATACGCTTCTCATTCAATAATGCAATAGCTTGCATTGTACGCAACTTCGAGTTCTAAAACACTGTGACTAATCGAAGTAGCCGTTATGAATAGTAATAACCACTTTTTAAAATTATAGAAATTTTATATTTCAAAATGGACTTCATTTTTGGATTCGGAATATCGAAATTAGCCTATGTTGAATTTTTGGTATTTTTCTGAGAACTTCTAATTTTTTATGAATAGTGAAAAATACTTAAAAACAAATTTTTTAATCAAAGTATTTTATAGGGTTAAATTATACTATTGAGTGGTTTTAAAGTATAATTAGAATATATTTTTACCATTTTATCCAATGGTGGTCATTAGAATTAATTTAATATTGAAATTGGACATAAACCATTGTCAATCTTTTGATATATATTGTTTCTTAAAAACACGCTATTTGTTGTGACAGCGGGAATTAATTATAAAATTAATTAATGCAACTTATATGTTTGGAATTTTGACAAATAGACATCATTTTTAAATTCGGAATATCAATTATATCTTAGGGTGAAATTTTGGCATTGTTCTGAAAAAGTTCAATTTTTGATGAATAGTGAAACCACTAAGTGGTAGTTAAATAACTGATTTTTCGTTTAAATGAAATATTACCACTTCTGTGATTTGATTTTCAAAAATATGACATACATGTTTGTCATTAAGAAGTAAAATGTGGTTCAATGAGATTAAAATAATTTTTGTTGAATAGTAACTTTTAGGTTCATAATCGCGATTAGAGGTAATTAGTGTAGTTTAAGGTAAAAATAATGTTTTAATAATATGAGATGAGATTTACACATGTCCTACCCTAATTGGATGTACCATGGCCGACCAAGACAATCCATGGGTCAACATGGGGACCCCATGTAGCCACTTTAGGTGGAAAATGACATAAATACCTTTTATTTAATGTTAAAGTAAAAAATGACACAAACATGAAATGTTTTACTAAAACAATTTTTACATGGGGTTATACAAGTCATATTTTTTACTATAAATAGTCATTGGAAAGATAAAAAGATTTCCTACATCATAGTATTTTTTTTATAATTTTTAGACATTAAATAAATTAAATTATTTATGACATTATGATGATGCAGCGATGACCTCATTATTTAACGATTTAAATAAAATAAAGAGATAATGTAAAATCCAAGGCTTTCAATTGTCAAAAACCTATTGGATGAGTAGATTTCGAACCCTTATAACCTTAGCCTAGAATTATATAAGTTTGTGACCTCTAATATCCGAAACTCATTTTTATAATAAAGTGACTTTTCTTTACATTCCAAGAGTGCCCCTCCTCTCCACTTATAAAAGGCCCCCACCTCTACCACCTCATTCACACTTTCAAGCCATTTGGATCGGCCAACCTCTGCCCAAATACTCTCCCAACTTCCCCCTATTACTCCTAGAAGCCTCACTTTGGGCAGAACTCTTCCCAAGGAAGCCTTTGGCTCAAATCAAAAAGAGTTACCCGATTTTGAGGTAATGTCTTCTCTAATGTTGTTTTGTTTTATTTTTCTTCTACAACCCCCTAAACTATTTTTATTCATTTATTTTGTAACAACACCAGTATCCTAAATATACTAGGATGTTTTTATAAGAAGTATTCGAGCTACAATTACACACACCAACATCTAATAGTTAAAGAACATACAGTTTCTGTGGATGGCGAGTTTCTACCTCACGAAATGATGATTGTTCAACACTCATATAACACCTTCAAAGGTGGATATTAAGATGTCACTATACTTATATAGGATATATAATATGTTTAGGTTTTAATTATGCTTCTGTATTTCTCATTTATGGAATACTTTATTGTTTCCATTATGGGTAAATGTGATATTTTCATTTTAGGAAGTGCGGACTACCACCTCCTCAAAGTGATTTGAATCGTTAATACCATATGTGGGATGTATAAAGGATGGAGTAAATGATATTATATATGATTTTATACTGGAATTATAATATACCTTTATATCATTATGATTTCATTAAATACGAAATAGAAATGAAAGTAGCGTTCATGCGTACGTACGGCTTATCGTCTCCATGAACGGTGCATTTCATTTCTTACCTCTAAACGTTATGGAATATTATAAATGCATGTATATACTGGATATATATGATATATATGATATCTACATCATGAAAATAATTCTGGATATAATGGATATATCACCAAATGAACAACTTGTAATTATAAGAATTTTATTTTTGACTCAAGTACCTAAGATCGACAAAATGACCGTTATAAACTTGAATAATTACAAAATGTTCATAACATGGTAATAAGGGATATAAAAGGAATAATTAACATGAAAAGGTTCTTAAGTAAATAGAAATTAACTCTAGTATATTATTCAGGAGGTTAAAGAACGGCCGAGTCAGGACAGGACACAAGGTAAGGGAACTTCTTAACCCAATTTCCATTCTTTGGGTTAATCTCCTACTTTCAAATTATGTCATGATATTATTATGTCTTATTTTGTATTATTTATGTGTACCTATAGTGAATACAAATAATATATCTATTTTATTTTAAAAATGATCTTTTTAAGGACTTCTTCTCAATCTCCTTTCATTGAGACATATTTGGTTTTATACACAACTTTCTTTTATACGGTGTATAAACCCCTTTGAATTTTACATTTATTCAAAAGGAATCTTTTTTATACGAAGAGTTTTACTAAACGACAAAAAGGGAATGTTTTTCTTTCCGTACATATGCGGCGACAACGACTTATCCTCCGCCGTGACCATTATTTGAGTTTTGGATTCCTCTACAAGCCATCTTTTTTTTAATGAAAAATAAATACAACGTTTTAACTTTCTTTTATTTTGGTATTGAAAATGGTTTTTAAAGAGTTTTTATTATATCAATGTGTTGTATTGATATCTTTTGATTGAAATGTGGAAATGTTATGTTTCCTTTATGCATGTTTTATGTGATACGATTATGTTATGGTTTATGATATGTTTAAAACTATTCATATGAGGAATGCATTGGACTTAATAAGTGACGGGTGGAGCCCGCTATAGCTCCTCGATGCATCGGCAGGTCTCATGAGACAAACTAGTGTCTTTCCATGAGGCCTTGACAAAATATTATTTGTGGTCTTGGCACGAGGCCTTGACTACGTGGTTATGATAGTCTGGCATTATGCATTCCATCATTATGAAAGTGGTTATTGATATTGCATGTGATTATTCGACTAGTAGAATATCCATGTGAAGAAGTAAATGGAATTATCTCATTTTACTTTTGCCATATTATGTTGATGTTCAAGTTTAAAAGGCTTTTTTTTTAGTTATAAATTACCTTAAATATTTATGTTTATTTATGAAAGCTTCCGCAATATTGTTATCCTTACTGAGCATCTGAGCTCACCCCTTTCAATGTTTTAATATTTTCCAGGATATGAAGAAGTATTTTAGGAATGACCTGCAGGGATAGTCAGAAGAGGATATGAGTGTGGACTATGAAGACTTTGTTATTAGTTTTTCACTTTATGATGTAATGTAAGACTTATGAATGTATCTAGTGTTCCCAAGGCTACTAAACTAATCGGTCTTTCGAGACTTGATCTTTTGTGATCATGTCAATATTACGAAGTAATGCACCGACTCTGGGTAGCTGGGGTCAGGGCGTTACAAATATAACATATAAAAGTGACAAAAACTATATTTAAAAAGGGTTCTCCGTCAAAAGGCGGTAAAATGACCATTTAAAATTATTAGATTTTTTCATGATTAAAATTAGATTCATTCTTAATTAAAGCCTCTAAATTTTATTGGATAACTGTAAAGACTTTTAATAATCATATTTTAGTTATTTCCATTCATTCTCACTAACTCAATGGCTATACGTTAACTATCATTTAAAATAATAAAAATATTATATTATTATTTTTTGGTATAACTCAATGTTGTGTGAAATATAAGATTTCAATGAAACCTGTTGTTGCATGTTAAGTACACTATAAGAAAGAGTGTCATCTTTAAAATAAAATTAGTATCTTATTCATAAATATAAAAAGATATAAAAATGTATTATTCTATAAATACCAGGGTTGTTACACTCAAATAAATAGAATTATATAACTATCAGTACGACTGCATCTAAGTATGTTTCTTCCACTCAATCCACTACTAAACTTATGTTGATGAAATCTTAATTGGATGATTTACTTATTTATGTGAAGTTAACCTTTATTTTGGGTTGTGATAATCAAAGTACAATCAATCTCACTAGGAATCTAGTTCAATATTCTCATTCAAAAAATATTGATATCAAATATAATTTCATCAAAGAGAATGTGTATAAGAATGAATTAAAGATGAAATATTTTCCAACATCAGAAAGAGTTGTTGACATTTTCACAAAACCATTAATGAAGGAATCATTCTCAAAATAGAGGTTGAACATTAGTTTCAAACCTCTTTATCATCATGGTTGATGTATGTGTGTTTGTCCCCTCTCTCATATCACCTTTTGATAGTGTTTTCAACATAGAGAATTAATTGTTTCATTAATCTATCCATTTGATCCATGTAAAAAGATAGATTTGTTGGTATGTTGTAAATCCAACATTGTATTGTGAATGAAGTATTCTAACTGATTTTTTAGAGTTTTTTTTGAAAAGAAATTGTTTTTTATTCCAGTTATAATGAAGAAAAGGTAAAGATGAAGAAGTTCTGAGGAGTAAAAAGTAAAAGGTTTTCATAATCACTAATTTTGGATAACATGGTTTCACTGTCAATGATTCTTACCTCATATTAAGAGTTAGCTCATGTATGCTTAGAATTATTTATATGTACTCCATTGATTGAGGATAAAAGGTTAAGATATTTATGAAACTTAGTGGACATAAAAATATATGGAAGGAAATATTTAGGACCAAGATTATTATGAAGGTTTTTGTTTTCAAATGATGTATTTTGTTTTCAAGGAATGTATTTAAAGAAATAAAATCACCTCACTTTTTATTTGGTGAAAATAGTATTGATGGTTGTTTTCAGAAGAATGAGACTCACCTTGGGTCTAGAATGGGAGAATATCATAATGAGGAATTGATTTTTATCTGGAATGAGATAATTGTTCACATGGATAATGAATCATGCTGAAAGTAAATGGTCATCATATTCACTTTGGATCTGGTATGAAAGAAGTGATTGTATCAGAGTGTGCATGACTATGATAAAATTAAATTTGATGATGATTTTCTATTTTTTATTTCACATAAATAATAAGTTGGTAGAAGAACTTATGATGCAAGATTAATGGAAGAAAATGGGGAAGAGGTATTCCAAATTGTACCTAGATTTATCGTATCCAGGTGGAATAGAATAAAGAGATTCTATTGATTGAAAATAAATCATACTCGGCCTGATCATATTTAGGGAAATCATATCTAGAATAATCATACCCATAGTGATTGTACCCAGAATGATCATACCTAGAAAATTGTACTCAGGATGTAAAAGAAAGAAAGAGGTTAGAATTAATTTAATGTTATAATATATTCCAATTGAAGTATAACATTGATAAAGATGGTGTCACATGAATTTAAATTCCTGCATAAAGTCATGATAAATGCATAGGTTTGGGAATGAAGGAAGTTTCTGAAAATGATATGAGGCTGATAAAAGGTTTTATGACAAAAACTAATCAATAATGTAGTCAACCATTCAAAAAGGGGTTGAATTACTTTGTAGGTTTAAATTGGGTCAAGATCCATTTTCAACAAAAGTTAAATTGTTTTAAATTCCTAACTAGGTCAAGAGAAGACTTAAATAAGTAAAAGTGGTTTGAAAGTGGATATTACTAAATAAATTATCAAAGGGGAGATTGAAATTCAAATGAATGATTGTATTCAACATTCAGAGAGGTGTCCATTTCATTATAAATTTATATATTCAATAGACACATAAAAATGTATTAAAGAAATAATATTCATAAAATCAAGCTCAGGAATTGAAATCAGGCTGGAAATTGAAATGAAAATATAAAGAAGAACTAAAGATTGTATAAGAATCAAGGAGTTTTGACAAGAGTTTATGAATTCAATATACAACATAGATTTTTGGGTAAATTGATATTAGGGTTAATTTTATTAACTGTAAAAAATTTTAGGATTCATTCCAAAGACACTATAGGGTCAAATATAAAATTAAAAAAGTACATTGTGTATTTCTAATGAATGATGTACTGTTTATCATAGAATATTGATAAGAATTTATTTTTAGAGATAAGAATATGTTTTCGTATTCACTTATGTTGAAGAAGTTTTGATGTAGAATTGAAAGCAAAGAGACAATTACACAATGTTGAATTTAGATGATCATCATACTTAGTTATTATTGTAATTAGTTCATTACCATATTTGTCTTGTGAATCATATTCTTCTGATCATTGTATCAGGCTGGATAATCTGATTTGGGGTTTTCATACTGACATTTTTGGAATGAGAAAGAATCATACAGGGAGAATCGTACTAAGTTTTCTATACTCATAATTTAAGTGGTACCAATTCATCTTTACAATATTTTTTCAAAGTCATATTTTTAATACTAGGGATAATCATACATGGAAGAATCCTACATGGAAGAATTGTATCAGGGAGAACCATACTTAGAATAATTAGACCGGAAAAAATTATTTGAAAAATTGGATTGAGTTTTCCTAATCAAAGTCCTTGAATTTACTACCTTATTCTAGGAATGAAATTAAATATGTGGTTTTAATTGAATACATTTGTGAAATTCAAATAAATCTAGGTAAAAATTGTTGTTACATAATTATTATATTACCCTATTTTTTCTAAGAGGGTGTAGACATACTTTTTAATTATCTTTAAATTAAAAAATATGTGAAAGGGTACATACTACTCATTATAATACAAGGATTATTTTCTAGGAGATTATGTTGTATTGGATCATTTCTATAACATACCAAGGACATAGATATTCTTATTTAATAGTGAACCTTGTAAAAAATTTTGTTCCTATGGATGAGTGTTTGAATTGTTTTCACTAGGTAATTAATTATTTTACAGTAGGTGAAGGATGTTTCAATTGAAAAGAACCAAAAAATAAAAAGTATCACTGTTGCACCCCCCTCTCAGTGATACAATTACACTGACTGGGAACTTTCAAAAACCAATTCCAACCTACTGATTATCCACAATGTCAAAGAATTGATCAAAAATTTTCTGATTTTTGAAATTAAGTAATAAATCATAGAATGGTTTTGTGCATAAATGGAATGAATCCATATATCAGTATAAGTAGTCAACCGAGACATGACCTATTTTTCTGGTTTTATATAAATTTTCCCTGTAGATATATATGAAGAGGAAATATGTGATGATGATATTTATGATTTATAGACCAAAAAATCCTATAAATAATATTGATGTTTTGTCTATCACCATTGATTGATGAAGTTATATTTCTATGGGTGATAGGTTTCACCATATTTTATGCATACAAAAAAATGTATTTTCTTTTGTGTTCTATGATGATATTCACTATAAATGACATTCCCAAATATGAAAACTTATCTCGATAAAATGTTAATAGACATATGTTTTACTCTATTTGCAAAGAGGGGACTTCAAATCACCAACTGTAGAGGGAATAAAAAATTGTGTATAGGACATCAGATATTTTAGAAAATAGATCACCCTTATTGAAGACATAAAATTGAATTTAATTGTTTACAAGAGGATGATTCTAACCCAAATTTATTTTCAGCTGAAGAATATTACAAACATTTTAAAAACAATAATGTCACATTTATAAGGAAAGGAGGTTCTGGTCACCAACCAAATACAAAGAAGAAATTAACAATTTTATTCAAGAAACCATAAAATAAATTATTAGTTGTAATAGATAAAATTAATATCAATCATGTTGAGAAAAAAATTCATGATAGTCTAATTGGAGCATTTTTTAACATAAAAGTAAAAAAAATTATTGCAATCAAGTCTGGACTTAATAAACATGGAAATACATTTGGACTTAGCTCACACACTCAAAGTAATAAAAGAGTTCTACCTTTTAATTTTCACACATTAAGAAAGAGTGAGAAGATAATTTTTTTAAATGTTGACACTCTATTAAAGTACCTAAAGATATTTCTTTAATTCTAAATAATTTGGTGTCATTGAAGGATTTAATGTTAATAGGTATGAAATTTAATGACCATCATGTATTGATGAGACAATTCCTATGAGTTTCATTGCATGGAATATTACTGATACTTTTCAGAAAGTTTATAATCTGGTTCTTTTACCTTTTCAATTCAATTTTTGGAAAGTGATAGATCTATATTTATTAGATGTGTTAGATGTGTTGGATAATTAATATATACTCAAATGTTTTCAAATAGAAATTTATTTTAAACAATTATTTTTTAAGATAATTTTAATGCCATGACCCCAATTACCAAAGTTAGTGCATTATTATATAAAATTTTCTTGATCACAAGATATCATGTCCCGAAAGATGGATCATTTTAGTAGACTTGTAAGTACTAGATACATACATATGTCTTACATTACATAATGAAATGAAAAAAAATCAACATTGTGTCTCCTTTGAACACACTCATATCCCTTAGCCTATCCCTATAGGTCAATAATAATATACTTCTTCACATCTTGGGAAAAATAAAACATAAGAAAGGGATGATCTTAAATGCTTAGTAAGGATAACAATATAGTGGAAACTATCATAAATAAGCATAAACATTTAAGGAAATGTATAAGACTAAAGCATAAGCCTTTTAAACTTAAACATAAACATAATATAGAAAAGATAAATAAAATAATGCCATTTACTTATTCACATGAATATTAAACAAGTCAAATAATCACATGTAATATCAATAGCTAATCTCAAAAGGATGGAATGCATAATGCTGGACATCATAACCACACATTGAAGGACTCGTGACAATACTATAAATAAAAATATTTTCAAAGCCTTGTGTCAAGATACTAGTTTTTCTCATGATACCTACTGATGCATCAAGGGGATATAGTGGGCCCCACCCATCACTTATTAACTCCAATGCATTACTCATTTGAAAAGGGTGAAATAATAATGAAAATTCGTATTAAACTAGGATAAGAAATATTAATACTTTAACTATTGACAATGAATGAAAAAAATAGAACATCCATAGTAAAGAAAATCATAAAACTATCAATAAAATATGAAATATTGTATCATAATAAATCAACTTAAATGAAACATAAAATCTAACAATATATGTTTACATAGTTGAAATCAATCCAAAAAATATTTGAGATAAATATCCCTTTCTACTTTGAAATCATTTAAAAGTAACATATCTATAAAATAAAACTTTTATTTTTAAAATATTCTTATAATATTTTAAGGGATTCTTTTAAAGAGTTTGAACATCTAAAAATAGATACACCCACCGTATAAGTTAAAAAAACATTATTTCCTTAAGTTGTCGAAAAGGTCATAAAGTACCTTGTTTGGAAAATGACAGAAAGATTCCTTTCAAAACATTATAGAAAATGTCAAAAAATGGTATAAATGACTTTAACCCATGTTTAGGAATTAATAAAAATGTTTTGAAAAACATTTTTAAGAAACACATATGTGGATGAGAAAGAATTCTTAGTAGATAATTACGTATAAACAATCTCAGATAATAAAGAGATTGTAAAATTAACACTTACCTTGTACTTTTCCTTAGTAGAGGGTATTTAACCTCCTGTATAATGTTTAATTCATATTTATTAAATTATAAAATAACCACATACATAAATATTATATCATATATGATCCTCTAATATTGTTTTTTTAATAATATTTTAGTAGTATCAGTGTTTTGGGTGTTAACTAATTAGTTTTACATTATATGTTTTGTTACATAAATCATGTTTTTTATTTATAGGATGAATTTTATTCATATATATAATGATATTAAGTTCTTAAAAATTATGTTTTATTAATAAAATGGAAAGTATTCTTGAATTGTAAGGATGGGGAATGAAATCTCATCACGTCGTGGAGACAGTAATCTGTACGTATGCATGAGCAACAATATCATTCAATTTATGGTGAAATCATATGTAATTGGATGATATAGTATATATACAGAATAATTAACATGTTATATTTATTATTTACATCAATTATACTCATTTTTATACCCATACAAATAATGAAATATTGAATAACAAACTACACCATGACGTGCAGACGGTAAGCCGTACATACACACGTATAGTAGAATTGTCATTCATAAGATGGATATAATAATGAATATGGTTATATAATATTTATAATAAAATCATATTATGTGGAGGGTACTGGAGTTATTATTTTATTAATGAAACAAAAAATAAATAGGAAGTAGAAGAAGAAAATAACATTGAAAGAGGTGATAAAATAATTACCTCTTCTTCAGGTGCTTCCTTCTAATTTGAACAAAATGGATCCTTAGTTTGGATTTATAATCAAATTAAGGCATATAGGTTCATTTGATGGTAGTTGGGAGGATATTTCATCAGTTATTGTCAGAGCCAAATGGATTTGGAGGTGTGAATTTAAGTTAAGGGGAAGTACCCTTTTATAAGAGAGGTGAGAGGCATTTTAAGAAAAGCTTGCACTATTAATTTATTATAAAATTATTTTCCATTTTTAATCGATTGAAATGGATTTATTTTGAGGGTAATATGATTATGGGTCTAAATACTCTCAACCAATAGGTTTTAGACATGTTTATGTCACTATATTAACCTTATCATTTATACTTAACCCTTAGTTAATTGGTTTAACTTTTATGATGTCTTCTTGTATTTTTATACTACATAGTTAATATAGTTACTATAAATTAACAAGAGATCATAAAGTTGTTAATTAATGACATATATAAAATTATCTAAGTTATTTGGCTGAATCTTAGATTTTTAGGACTATTATATAATATAATAAAATAGTATTTGTTTTAAAAAGTTATTTATGTCAATTTTAACACTATTTAGTATTTCTTTTTTTTGAAAGTCATAACTACTTGATTAATTCAAAAAAATACATTTAATAAAACCTATAATGTAATATTCAACTATAAAATTCTTGGATGTCTTCAAAAGTTTCAATTTACATTTATTTTAATATTTATTATATCAATTATTTTAGTTATTCATTAATAAGGTAATTACTACATCATCATTACATCATAGAATAAATTTAATTATTTACTATCTAAAAACAATAAATAAAATACTATGATATAGGAAATATTTTTATATTTCAAATGAATATTTATAGTCTAATTTATATTATGTATAAATTTCTATTAAAAATTGGTTAGTTATTAAAATTTGAAGTTAACACTTTAGCCCTTCTTTAAATAAAATAAAATAAATATCCAAATCTAATAAAAGTGGATCAAAAAGGATAATAATTTTATCCTAATGTTTATTTTCGTCTAAATACACTTATCAAATAGAATTAGTACATGTGTTGGGGTAATTTTATATTATTTGAATATTATTTTTACTTTTAATTACCCTATTTACTTTTAACCGTGGTAAATAAAAATCAAAAGTTACCATCCACCAAATAATATTTTCATCCTACCGAACCATATTTTACTTAATTATGACAACCATGTCTATCTAATTTTTGAAATTCAATTCCCAAAAGTGATAAAATTACATTTTATGCAAATTTGAAAATGTGCGTAGAAGGTTGGTAAAAGACGTTAAAAAGTTCAATAAAATTTTACAAATCTAATATTATTATAAAATTAATCTAATGAATTATATTGGAATAATATTGGTATTATGTATTTATTTTGAATTTTAAAAAAATTAAATTAAAAATAATTATTTAAATAAAAATTCTTGTTTTAAACAATAACACAGTGTTTTTCACTATTCATCAAAAATTGAATGTTTTCAGAAAAATACCAAAAATTTGCCTTAATCTAATTTTGATATTACTAATTCAAAAATAAAGTCCATTTTCAAAAATAAAATTTACAAAATTTTAAAAAATCAGTGTTATGGTTCATAACTACTTTTTTAAACGGTTAGTTTAATTGGTCATGGTGTTCTTGAACTTAGAGCTACGTACATCACAAGCTATTGTTTTATTGAAAGAGGAGAATCCCATGGAATCTTGGAGGGTTACATTCTTCCCTCATTCAAATAATTTTATCCTAGAAATTTCTAGAATATTGCTGTATAGAATGATTTTGGTGGTTCTTTATCTTGTGTTCCTCAGATTCCCACGTTGCCTCTTCTATTTTATGTTTTCTCCAAATAACTTTTACTAGATGAGTCATCCAGTTTCTCAACACTTGTTCTATGGTATCAAGAATTCTGATAAGCTCTTCACAATAAGACATATCTAGTTCAAGTTCTATTTATTTATAGGTGAGTATGTGCATTGGGTCAGGCATGTATTTTCTCAATAGTGATACGTGGAACTCATCATGGACTTTGTAGAGACTTGGTGTCATTGCCAAATGGTAAGATACAACTCCAATTAATTATAGAATTTTTGAAAATTATGATGTATCTTCGAGTTAATTTTCCCTTCTTACCAAATTGTATAACACCCTCCATGGAGATACCTTCAAGAAAACATGATCTCCTACTTGAAATTCCAAATCCTCTTTCGGTTATCGGTATAGCTCTTTTGCCTACATTGTGCTTTTTATATGTGGTTTTGGATAATATTTTACTTTTACATTGTTTTCTAAACAAATTTTGGGCCAACGAGTTTTTTTCACCAACATCATTTCAACAAGTTGGTGTGTGACATCTCTTTCTATATAATGCTTCATATGGTGCCATCAGAATACTTGAATGGAAGCTATTGTTATAGGAAAATTCTTCTATAGGTAAATAATAATCCCACATACCTTGAAAGTGAAGTGATCAAGATCTTGAAATGTCTTCTAAGGTTTGAATAGTTCGTTCTGATTGTCTATCAGTTTGAGGGTGATAGGCAGTGCTCAAACAAAGTTCAACATCTATGGATTTATGAAGAATTTTTCAGAATATTTATATAAAACAGGGATCACAATCAGAAACAATTGATAGGGGTACACCATAAAGTCTTAAAACTTCATTAATATATATTCTTGCTAAATGTTCAAGTGGAAAATCTTCTCTTATAGAAATAAAATGTGCTAACTTGGTAAGACGATCGACAATGACCCATATTACATCATTTGTTCTAGGAGTCTTTGGTAGCCCCATGACAAAGCCCATTTTAATATAATCCCATCTCCACTCAGGTATGGGAAGAGGTTTCATGACTCCCCTAGGATGTTGTCTTCCGGCCTTCAACTATTGACCAACCATACATCTTGACACATTATCAGTAATCTCCCTCTTCATGTTGTCCCACAAAAAATGTTCCTTCAAATATTTATACACCTTAGTGCTACCAGGGTGTATAGAGAAATTGGAGGTATGAGCATCATCCAAAAATTCCCTTTTTAGATCTGGTATATCGAGAACACAAAGCATCTTCCCAAATTTCAAAATTCCATCTTCATATACAATGTCAACCGGTCCCTCATCATTCACAGCTATAATTTTCTTTTGAAACTACACATCACCAGTCTGAGAACTTTTTAACTTTTCTATTAAAAATGGTTTGGGAATCATCTGAAAAAGTATTTATGTTTCAACTTCCATGATTATTACCATATCTATCTTTACTAGATCCATGAACATAGGATCCCTTTCAACTCTCATCTTTTTTAGAACTCCATGATCCTTTTTTCTCAAAGCATCTTCCACCTTATTTTCCTTCCCCAGGTGGTAGTGTATTATGAAATAATAGTACTTGAGTAGCTTGAGCCATCTCCTTTGTATCATGTTGAGTTCCTTATATGAGAAAATATACATCAAAATCTTATGATCAGTATATATCACACATTTTTAACTATATTAATAGTGTCTCCGTGTCTTTACAGAGAATATTATAATTGCTAACTCAAGATATTTAGTTGAATAGTTTTGTTCTTGAATTTTTACCTGTTGTGATATATAAAAAATAACTTGACCATTCTTCATAAGAACACAACCATGTCCTTTCTTTGATGCATCACCATAAATAACAAACCCATCATTTCCCTATGGTAGAGTCAAGATAAGAGCATTGAATAATCTTAAATTCAATTTATGAAAACATTATTCATTCCCTTTTTTCCAAACAAATTTAACCCCTTTTCATGTGAGCTTGGTTAATGGGTTAGCTAAACTGGCAAAATTCTGGATGAAATGCTGATAGTAACCAGCTAAACCAATTAAACTACATACCTCGTTTATACTCGTTGGTTCTATCCATTCTTGTATTTCCCTTGTCTTTTAAATATTAAAATATATTCTATCCTTAGAGACAATATAACCAAGAAAAGAAATTTTTCGAAGCTAGAATTCACACTTACTAAACTTCCCATATAATTTATTTCTTCTATGATTTTTCAAAATAGTGCACAAGTGATTTTCATGATCTTCTTAGCTTCTGGAATATACAAAGATATCATCAAAAAATACCACTATAAATTCATTAAGGTATTCCTTGAAAACTCTATTCATTAGATCCCTGAAAATAGAGGGTGCATTAGTCAGTCCAAAAGGAATTACTGTAAACTTGTAATGCCCATACCTTGTTTGAAAAGCTGTCTTTGGAATGTCTTCTTTATCCATCCAGAACAAATGGTATCTAGATCGAAGGTCAATCATTGAAAAATATTGAGATCAATGATGTTGATCAAATAAATCATCAATTTGAGGTAGGGGATACTTGTCCTTTATTTCTATATTGATCTCCCTATATTCAATGCACATCCTCATAGATCCATCTTTCTTCTAAACAAAAAGAAAAGGGGATCCCCAAAAAGAAACACTAGGGAAGAGAAATCCTTTATTACTCAATTCCTCTATTCATTTCATTATTTCCACTAAATCCATAGTAGTAATTCTTTATGGGGTATTCGAAATGGGCCTTGAACTATGAATTAAGTAAATGGAAAAATCAATTTACCATTCTAAAGAATGTCCAGGTAAATCCTCTAGAAACACATCAAAATATTCTAACATAATAGGTACATCCTCTATTTGAACATTCCTCTCCTCACCGATAGTTATTTTACTCCTTTCCTCCATAATAATTGAATATATTAGAGCTACTGGGGGTGGATCTAGATGAAAATCAGATGGTGATGTTTCTTCTCTAAAGATAATTTATTCATTATCATCATAAAAAATTGTAACCTCATTCTTCTTACAATAAATTTTCACATCCTAGTCTGAAAAACAATATATTCCGAGGATTATATCAAATTCAATCATGGGTATGATAATAATATCAGCAGATAAATCAACTTTATATGCCATAATGGTAACTGATTGACAAAACTTTGTTGAAATTTTACCTCCCTTAAAAAGTTTTTACTGGCAACTTCCTTAATAACTAAAATTGGTAATATCTAATTTTTTGGGAAAACTAGATAGATATGAAGGAATGTGATGATGCAGAATCAAATAAAGCATACGATTATTTTGAGGAAGCTATTAAAGTACCTTCCACCATGTCATTCGAAAAATCAACCTTAGTAGTTGTGATTGCATAAGCTTGGCCTTCCTCCCTTTGCCTTTTCTGAGGTAAGTTTCCTTGATGCTTATGACATTCATTTGAATAATTCCCTATCACTTTACAATTGTGGAATTGAACATTGAAATAATTTTTCTTCCCCTTGCAATAACGATATTGGTGGCCTTTTTCTCTATACTTGTAACAAACTCTCATCCCCTTTAGGCATGTACCATGGTGTTTCATCCCACAATTACAGCATGATGGAAAGTCAAATTTTCCCTTCTTCCCCTTATTTCCTTTTCTAGAGTGTTCAACAGATCTCTTCTTCTCTTGCTTCACATTAAATTAATAATGCTTAGATAATTATCTTTCTATCTTGATAGCACACTATATCTTTGTTTGATGAGAAATATTGTGAGACTAATGCTCAATAGAGAAATGGTTTTAACCCATCAAAGAATCGATCAATCTTACTTCATGGGTTACATATATAATCCGTAGCATGCCTTGATAACCTTTTAAAGTTTGCCTCATACTCTACGACATTCTCATCCCCCCCTTTTTTTGAATTAATGACCACCATTGATCAACATCTTCTAAGAGGTGATAAACTTCCATGACAATTTTTTCTCTTTCGTTACTCTCTAAAGTGTGCAATATTTTCCATAAGGAACTTATCCATTTATCAGCTACAAATGGATTTGTAGTGCCATTAAATGTTGGTGGTAGTTTCCTCATGAACCAGTCTAACATTGATCCTCCACATTGTGGATCAGGGTTCCCTATACAGATAGGGTTATTATTCTTAACCAGTGTGAGTTGTCCCAGTATGATAATAAGCTGTTAAACACCAGTTGCATCACAAGCTTCAATATAATTATATTTAAGTTTAGGAAAATACCTACATGTATTATGTGCATTGATACAGTTTCCATTCCTTCCAATAGGCACCATTTATAAATAATGGTGTACACAATATTAGTTCATGAATCACAATTCATAATTACAAACTTGTAAAATACTTAAAATAAATTGAACAGTTTATGCATATAATCTGTAATCATAAAAAATTTTTCTTTGGGGAATTATTTACTAATAAATCCTTCATAATGGTTTTTAAAAAATCTTAATTATCCAATGAATATCCCCTAAGAGTGTTAAACCAGGTGCACAGTAAGGCTCGTTGTCATGTACTAGGAAACCCCAGGTCAAGCCCAAAACTCCTTGTTAGAGTTTTCACTCCTAGGTAAATTTGTACCAGAACCACGTCCACTGGTAGTATCTAGATATGGATGTATTGCTTGAAAACCCACATAATATCTAAATTACCAAATTTTTTTTGGATTTTCTTCTATTCTAATCCTTAAAGTCTATCTTATGGTAATATTCTATAATTATATTTTTTATGAATCTAGTTTCCAAGGATTTTTTTAAACTTTCTTAGATACCAACTGTAACACTCTAACCCCTGTTACCCAGAGTTGTTTCATTATTACATAACATTGGCATGATCACAAGAGATCTTGTCCCGAAAGACCGATCATCATATTAGCCTTAGAAGTACTAGATACATATATAAGTTTGACATTACATTATGAAATGAAAAAAAATCAACATTGTCTCTCCTTTGAACACACTCGTATCTATTAGCCTATCCCTACATGTAAATCATAATATAATTCTTTACATCCGAGGAAAAATAAAACATAAGAAAGGGGTGACCTCAGATTCTCAGTAAGGATAAAAATATAGCAAAAACTATGATAAATAAGAATAGAACTTTTAGGCAATGTATAAGACTAAAGCACAAGCCTTTTAAACTAAAACTTTAGAATAATAAGGAAAATATAAATCAAATAATTCCATTTAATTATTCACATGGATATTCTACTTGTCAAATAATCACATCTAATATCAATAGCTAATCCCATAATGATGGAATACATAATGCTGGACATCATAACCACATAGTCATGGCCTCGTACCAAAAAAATAAATAAAAATATTATCATGGCCTTGTTCCAAGACACTAGTTTGTCTCAAGAGACCTACCGATACATCAAGGGGATATAGCGGGCCCCACCCATCACTTAATACATCCAATTCATTCCTCATATGAAAAGTGTGAAACATAATATAAACATTCAAATTAAACTAGCATAAGAAATGATAATACTTTAACTATAAACCATGAATGACAAAAAAATAACACATCCATAGCCAAAAATTTCATATAACTGTCAATAAAATATGTAATATTGTAACATAATAAATCAACATCAATTAAATATAAAATCAAACAATAGATGTTGACCTAGATGAAGTCAATCCATAAAATATTTAATAGAAATATCTCTTTCTACTTTGAAATTATTAAAAACTCACATAATTATAGAAGAAATCATTTATTTTGAAAATATTCTTATAAAAATGTAAGGGAATCTTTGAATGTGTTTTAACAGCATAAAATAGTCTCACCTTCCATATAAGTTATAAACATTCTTTTATTAATTTTTTGAAAAGGTTATAAAGTACTTTGTTGGGAAAATGACAGAAAGTTTCCTTTCAATTTTTTATAAATAAGTCAAAAAAGGTATAAATGAATTTAAGCTATGATCTAGGAATTAGTAAAAAAAAATTTGAAATACAATTTTAAGAAACATGGACGTGGCTAAAAAAGATTTCCTAGTCGATACATACATATAAAAACCCTTGAATAATAAAGAGATTGTAAAATAGACCCTTACTTTGTACTTTTCATTAGTTGAGGGTATGTTAACCTGTTGTATGATAGTTAAATTATTGTTATTAAATTATACGAGAACAAAATACATAAATTTGTTATCATATATGATCCTCTAATATTTTTTTGTTAATAATATTTCAGTAATATCACTGTTTCGGGTGTTAACTGATTCATTTTCCATTACATGTTTTGTTATGATAATCATGTTTCTTATGGATAGGATTTATTTGATTCATATCCATAATTATATTAAGTTATTAAACATTATTTTTTAATCATCTAATGAAAATAATTATTTAATGGTTATTATGGGGAATTAAATCTCATCACATTGTGGAGACGGTAAGTTATACGTATGTGCAAGCGACAATATAATTCAATAGATCTTGAAATCATACATAATTCTAGGATCGAAATAATGATGTAGATGACCAGTATAAAAGAGGGTGGGGGTGAATTGTATCCTTTAAAAATTCATTTGGAACATTTAAAGTTGGTTATAAAACATTCATTTTCAACATTAGGGAAAACTATGTTTAACAAAGTTAAACAAGGTAAATTCACAAAACCTCTTAGTTCTACAAACTTTCCAGATTCCATAAATATGGTTCAGGAAATGAATATTAAGAAAATTTTTCAAGGAAAAGTATTCTACCTCAATGAATGTAGAATCTTACTAATTAGAGTATACAAGTACAAGAAAGTATAATATAATTATACTTTCTTTATTAATCAAACTACAGTGAGAAAAAAACATTAAACAATATAAGTAACAAGTATAAAATCTTTTAACCCAAAGATTGGGGTATATAACAACCTAGGATAAAGGTCCATTGATTTATACTTTCAAGAAAATATGTCTTATTGACACCAGGGTAATCCCTCAATAGGAAGTATTAGAGTCTGTCTTGCTATCTCTACAGGACCTCAAACTTCAAGGTAGTCAACACCTCTATCTTCATTAACAAGGAAGTCCTTGATCTTTAAGGTAGTCAGCACCTCTGTCTTCATATCCTTGGAATCCCTCGATTATACAGAGCAACAATCAGAGTCTCTCAATGAATTTTGAACAAGATGTTCAGTATTCACAAGGAATGAGAGTCTCTCTCTCTAGAAATCACCTTAGCAAGATGTAATCTATAGAGTTCTAGATCAGTATTGATCTAGTTCAAATGAGATCCTATTTATAGGTATTTCTCCAATGTTTGGATCCCTCCTCCAATGATCATATTTTTCCTTGAATCTCAGAGGGACCTATACATGTGTCACTCAAACAACGTTTAGTTAGAAACAGAATGCATGGAATCATTTCATAACTATAACTGGGGTAAATAAAATATGGTTTCTTAACTAATTCTATATTTTGGTGTCTAATGATAAATAAATTTTGGAGTCTAAGAAAAAAATAAAGTTCGGAGTCTAAGGAAAAATATATTTAGATTCTGTTTTTCAAGGAATTTAGAATCAAAATTCTATAGACTTAGGGGTCTAAATTCAAAAGAATTAGGAACCTGGATTCTGAGGAATTCAGAGTCTGAATTCTGAAGAATTTGGAATGTGAATTCAGAGAATTCAGAATCTGAATCTCAGAGAATTTGGAATCGGAATTCAGATAATTCAGAATTTGAATTCAGAGAATTCAGAGTTGGAATTTAGAGGATTCAAAATCCGAATTCTGAAGAATTTGGAGTCTAAATTTTAGAGAATTCAGTGTCCAAATTTCAGAGAATTCGGTGTCTGAATTTCATAGAATTTGGAGTCTAAATTTCAAGTAATTTAGAGTCTGAATTTCAAAGAATTCAGAATCTGAATTTTAGAACATAAAAACAAAATTCTTTATATCTAAGTATTTATAATATTTTGGGGTTTTATAAATGAAACCGAATCATACACTTAGAAATAAAAATAGTTAGGTTTAGTGAAACTAAATCATGAACAATGAAAAAAAATATAGGGAGAAATTTTCCTTGGGAAGGAAAATTTTCCTTAAAAAGATAAATCTTATGGTAAATTAAAATTTCCTTGAGATACAGTATTTGTGATTTTCAAAACATAAATAAATGGAAGATTTATAAGGAAACATTATTGACTCAATAATCTCCCCCTTTTTGGAAATCTCAAAAATCATTACTAAAAATAATTTAAGGAAATAGAAATTTTATTGTCTTGAAAATAAAAAACTAATCTCTCCTTACATATAGATCATAATGAATATGACTAACTCCCTCTTAGGCTTTGTAATAACTAAGGATTGTATTCATGATTTGTTGAATGAGATTTTTCATTTTCTAACATTTGAAAAACATAATTGATAAGAACATTCCTCTATATGAACTCCCCTTTACTTAGTGAAATCCCTCCTTTACTTTTTATTCTTTTTATCATTCCTTTCTCCCCCTTTGTGATTTTCCAAAAGCAATAGAGGAAATGTAAAAATTGTAACTGAAACATTCATACTAAACAACAGAATATATGGAGAAAAAAAATATTTCATTAAGACTAAAAGTATTTGTACAGTGAGAAAAATACAAAAAAATATTGGAATGGAATGAAATTATTTTCCTTTCTCCTTCAGCATCAATTTCTTCACAATAGTTTTTAGCTTCTTAAGCTCTTTGTGATCCCCTTCTGCATGCTTTATCAAATGATCTAGATCTTCACTTTTCTTCTCTAAGGTTTGAATTTTTTCTTCTTGAGCCTTAATAATTTATTCATGAACATTAAAGACATCTTCTTGTTTAGAAAGATTCTCTTTAATCTCTGTTCTAAGATCCATTTACCTTTTCCAATTCATGGCCACTGAATTTAGATTTCCATTAAAATCTTTAACGTCCTTCTTCTGAGTAGTCTCTTCAAGGCTTAACTTTACCTTATAACTATTTGAATGGTCCTTGATCTTCCCATATTTGGTATTAAATTAATCCTTTACATTATCAAGAAATTCATCAATGATTCTCATTTCTTCAATCGTCTTCTTTGACCAGCTTGTCATCTTCTTGCACGATCTTTTAAGAGCCTCATAACCAATGAGGAAGGTCTTGAAATCTGCCTCTAGTACAACACATTTGTACATCACTATGGAAACAAAATCAAACATATAATTTATTGTATTCTGAAGCTTCTGGCATCATGAATCTATTTTTGGGAATAAAGGAATAGAAGTAACCATATTTTTCAATAATGGAACAACAGAGTCATGTACGAGGGAAGATGATTCCAAATCTGATTGTTTGGATGGTGAGGATTATTTTTCAACATCCTCAGGTTTCCTATTTTATGTAGAACCGATATCTTTCTTCTTCACCGCATATTTTCTAGGTGTATCTACTTCTACATGATTTCCCTTGCCATCTCTCAGAATGATGTCTTGTTCTTTGAGAGACTCATGCTCACTATCAGATAGCTAAACAATATTATCTTCATCAACTTCATCTTTATCTGCATCAGCCACTATATCTTTAGGATGAATAAAATCATGATTAATACTTTCATCATCTATTGTCTTATTCACTTCTTCTTCACCTTTCTCATCTTTTCCTGGTGTACCAATTTTTGAGGATTCAACTTCAGAAGTCCAGATTGATAATTTTACTGATGGAATTCCTTTCTCATGGTAGTCTTCAACTTCCTTTATGATATCATCAGTTTCATTTCCTTCTTCTTCTTCCTCTTCTTATTCTTCTATTTCCTCTAACACTCTTTCTTATTCAACAATTTCTTTTTCATGATGTAATTATGGAACCGACACTTTCTTTCCCAGCGTCTTTGGTAATTTTTCTATCAAAAATTATTCTAGTACTGGAATTTTTTCAGTTGCTTTATCAACATATTTGATAAGTGATTGTACAATCTCAGCTTCAGATAAATTCTTCCTTTGCTTATTCTCTTTATGTTGATTCTAAAGATTATCAGCAGCCTTCCCAATAAAATAGTTTTCCTCAGCATGGTCCAAGCAAATATTAGTCTCCCCTTCCTTCCAGTTCTTCTTATCTTCTCTCCACTTAGCCACTCCTTCTTCAGCATAAGCCTTTTTCTTATTCGGCTTCGGTGGTGGTGATTGGGTTTGCTTGGCCACATGAGTTTTTATTTTCTCTTCCGTCTCCTTAGTCTTTCTCTTCCTTCCACCTTTCTTAGAGTTTTCAGCCACTTACAGCTTCTTTGACAATGCTTCCATTTCTTCTTCAGAAAGATCATAGAATTTTTCGAATTCACTAGAAAACACAATTTTCATTCTCTTTAAGGTGTCATCACTCAATAACAACAATTTTTAATTTCTTGTCTTGGAATTGTAGGGGATTTTGAATGACTAAAGGCAAAGAACAATAATCTTTGAAAGGATTGCTGGATACATGTTAATATGAGACTTCAGATTTCCATTCCTGATATTCTCAATCCTCGCCAAGATATACTTAACCGAGTTAATCTTCCTGAGGTTCACCAAGAAATCCAATATATAGATATCACTCTTCTTCAGAGTATCCTTATCCCATTTCCTTGGAATTATAAATACTTGAACCACAATTCAAGAATCCACAAATTTGTTAAGAGATGAATGATCTTCGGAGTCTTCACACCTTTCAAGACAAGACACTATATTGCGTTTTCTTTATCAAAAGATCCGGATTCATTAGGTAGTTTTTGAGTTCATAACTTTTATTCACCTACATAAGGAATACAAATCAGACTCGTTGCCTTTCTGTATGAATGATAATAGGTATTTCCATAAAACTTGAAAGAAAATTTATCTTTCCCTCTTCATTGAAAAAACTAACTATTTCAAAAAATTCAACCATCAACTCTGGATACACCAGATCCTATGATATTGGTTTTGATACACATACACTCTCCCAACCATTCAACTTGACATTATTAGATATGATAGAGTCATACTTATCATAAAAATTTGGATTTCCCAACCTTTCCATGTATATCTTCCACTCAGATATTTCCTCAACAGTTGAAATTTCTTTCTGAGGAGAGCCTTTAATAGACATACAGAACTGAGGAAACTTTTGAATATTTGGAACGACCTTATGTATAGTGATAGAACATTAGCACAAGAAATCTTGAAAAAAATACAATGTGGGACAACCATCGGGGGTGCTTATATAGATGATTGAAATGACAGTTCAACTTCCATGGTTGATCCAATGGTTGAAAAAACATCTAATCAAATCTCACAGATGACATGATAATCGACAGAGGATTTTGATAGGTTCCGATCTTTTGAGGTTTTTAAGATAAACATTCAGATTTAAAAAAAATAATATGAAAAAGTTTCTTAAACTATATAAAAGTACCAATAAATAAAAATATGATTACGAAAACTTAGGAAAGAAAACATGCCTTCCATATTTCTAGGAAAATTATTTGTAATGAGGAAAATTTTTCTTGTCTATGAAAAATTTGGACTAAAAATTTTTGACTATGAAAAAATTTTGATTACGAAAAAATTTATTATGAAAAATTTAGACTACTAAAAAAATGTACTCCCCCTATGAAAAAGAGTTTATTACTATAAAGAGATAGGTTTCAATAAGATGTAAATATGGAAGATTACCTTACGATTATCATTCCAAACATTTGTTTAATATATTCAAATCTATCAGAGGGTACTGATTTTTTGAAAATATCATCAAGTTGATCTTGCATTATGATAAATTAAAGAATGATATCTCCTTTTTGTTTGTGATCCCTAAAAAAGTGATACCAAATATCTATGTGTTTTTCATGAGAGTGATGTGCATGGTTTCTACTTAAGGAAATGGCACTCATATTATCACAAAATATTTGTGTTTTGGTAAAACTAATACCATAGTATGTAAGTGTGTGTTGCATCCACAACAGTTGAGCACAACAACTTCCAGCTGCAACATATTCAGCTTTAGTATTGTAAAGTGCTACTGAGTGTTGCTTTTTTCATGACTAAGAAACTAATGAATCGCCTAATAAGTGACAAGTTATGGATGTACTTTTCCTATCCATTCTACATCCACCAAAGTCATCATCTGATTTTTTTTAAAAAAAATCATTTCCAAAATTTTAAGAGTCCTGAATCCATGGTTTCTTTTAAGTAGTGAAAAATCCACTTAAGTTCCTTTAAATGAGATTCCTTAGGATTTGATTGATATCATTCATATAATCATACTAAAAACATTAAGTCTGGACGACTAGCTTTCAAGTAAAGTAGACTTCAGGTCATACCCCTAAAAGATGTTTGATCTACTGGTTTCTTAGCTTCATCAAGATCAAGTGAATTTGAGCTACTAATGGGAGTACTTATACTTTTGGTTTTGTTATATCCATACTTTTTAAGATGATATTTAATATACTTATGTTGGGATATATCGATTCCTTCTGGTTTTTGAGAAATTTGAAAACCAAGGAAAAAAGTTAACTCACCCATCATACTCATTTTAAAATTAGATTTCATTATATCTGAAAAGGAATCAGTTAAAGATTACTGAGTTGAACCAAATTTATTTTCATCAACATAAATTTAAACAATCAGAATAGTTTTCTTATCTATATTTATAAAAATGGTTGGATTAGAATTTCCCTTAACATATTTTTTTGAAGCAAGAACCCTGTAAGTCTATCATACCAAGCTCTAGGGTCTTTTTTAAGTCCATATAAAGCTTTGGTATGTTTGAAAACATGTTCATGATGTTTTGTATCTTCAAAACAATGATGTTTTTTAACAAAAACTTTCTCTTGAACATAACCATTATGGAAATCACATTTAACATAAATTTGAAAAAGTTTTAAGTTAAAGAAAGTTGTAAAGGAAAGTAGAATATGAATAGATTCAAGTATATCTACTAGATCATAGGTTTATTCATAGTCTATTCCTTCTTGTTGATTATATCATTTAGCAACCAATATAGATTTATTTCTTACTATGATTCCATTCCCATCACACTTATTACTGAAGACCCATTTTACTCCAATAATATACGTTTCCATAGGAATTTCAAACAAGGTCTAGACTTTATTATTTTTGAATTCATTTAGCTCATCTTGTATAGATTTTATCCAATAATCAACACCTAAAGCATCATCAATACTTTTTGGTTCTAATTGGGAATTAAATGCTAGACGTTCTACTTCATTTATTAAGGAACTTCTAGTCCTTATAGGTTGATTTATATCACCAATGATAATATCATTGGGATGATTCTTAAGAAAATTCCTTCATTAGATTTTGGTGTGAAACTGTGTAGATTATATTTAGTATTCAGAATGAATACTTTGCAAACAAAAACCTTAAAGTATGAATGTCTAGGTTTTCTACCATTCTATAAATCATAAAGAGTTTCATTAAGAAAAAAGTATAATAAAAAAACGATTTATATTATAACAAGCAGTACTTACAACTTCAACCGAAAAATGTTTGGCTACCGAATATTCACTCAACATGGTTCCTGTTATCATTTGAAGAATTCTGTTTCTTCATTCAACAACACCATTTTGTTGAGGATTTCTTGGTGCTAAGAATTTTTTTGTAATTCCTTTTCTACTATAAAAAGTTTCAAAATCATAATTTTGAAATTATCATCCATGATCACTATGAATAGTTATCAAAGGAAGGTTTTTCATATTTTTAACTTGGGCTGTAAAAATTTTGAAAAAAGAAAATGCTTCAGATTACTTTTTTAGAAAATAGAACCATGTAAATCTTGTGTAATCATCAACTTAGATAAATACATAATACTTTCTTCTAAATTCATCCAGTTTGTGTTGGACCAAAAAGATCCATGTACACCAACTATAATGCATCAGTGGTTGAGACTTCATCGATTGATTGAAAACTTGATTTATGTTGCTTTCCATATTGACAAGAATCACAAAATTTTGAAGAATCAAATCTAAGCTTCGGTAGATTCTTAACTAGTCTTTTATTATAGAGTTTTCATAGGTTCCTAAAGTTACCATGTCCTAACGTTCTATGCCATAACCAAGAATGTTATTCTATTTCACTAAGACAAGGTATATCATGACTCCTAAGGTATTCTATGTTTAGTTTTTAAACATTTTCTTGCCTATGGGTAGAAAGAATAAACACTTCCATGGAATTGTGTGCTAAACACATTTCATTAAGAAAATTAAAAAGGTAACATTCATCACATAATTGAATTATTCTAATAAAGTTGTTCTTAAGAACCTAAACAAATAAAACATTTGAAGTTGATGTTTTTACAGGAAAATGAATATTACCTATACCAATAATTTATCTCTAAGCATTTCCACCTAAAGTTAATTTTCCAACCTTCGTCTTGATAATCTTTTCAAAGAATTTTTTGTTACCAGTCATGTTTTGGGAACATCCACTATCCATGTACCATGTATTGCTGTAAAAACTATCTTTACTTTCTAAAAAATATGAGTCTTATACTTTAGGAACACAAAATTTCTTGGATTTAGAAACTTCATAAAGAAAAATTTTAGGAACCCAAGTTTTATTTAAAAAATATGCTTTATGAAAACCTAAAGACTGTGTTTTGTTGATGGAACAATTTTTCCCCAATGCCCACCACACTGACACTTACTGCAGAATGGATCACTTTGAGGAAAAAAATAATTATTACTAAAAATAAGTTTTGAATGAGTATAACCAAATCCAGAATTATTCCTTAGAGGTCAAATTAGGGAATACATATTGTTAATGTTTTCCTTACCCATGGTAAATGTTTAAATACTCTTCCTCGAGGAAACTATTCCTGACTTTAGTCTAATAATTAAATTTTTATCCTCAAAAACATTAGTTTTAGCTCTAGAGTTAGTCTATAAAACATTTTTCTTAGAAATTAATTTTTCAAGATCCTTAGAAAGTTTATCCTTCTTAGAATTAAATTCCTCAAGTGTTTCTAAAACACTTTCAAAATAATAAATTTTATTATCACGATCCTATACATATTTAATAAGAATAGACATTCTAGAATTTTCTTTATCATGATTTTTCTTGACATTTGAATTTTCATTCTCAATGAGCTTAGAAAAAATAGAAACTTCTTCATAAGTAAGTAAAGTATTATCATCACTAGAAGAATATTCTTCATCCAAATATTCATAATATTTACAAACATTTTAATTATCATTCAAGGATACATTGGTCATGGATTCATCATTGTGTACCTTGTCCATTAAACAATGATTTTCAATAGATAATCTAGCTAGTAAACCAAGATATTTACGACCTGAAGATTCATACTCTTAGGATTCATCATAAAAGTCCCCACCACTGGCACTCCAGGTGTCATTAGCTTTCAAAACATTCATAGCTTTAGCTTTGTAGTACTTCTTTCTATTTCTCTCAGAATTATTTTCCTTTCTATCCTTTCTCTTAAGCATCAGACTATCTGGCCTAATATTCCCTACTCTTTTGCATTCATAACAAGTAACTCTAGAGTCTTTATTGTCCTTCCTTTCTTTCTTCTTATGTCTATAATGAAAGTCTTTCTTCCCAACTATCTTGTTCATCCTTTGAGAAATATTAGCTAGTTCATTATTAGAATGTTCACTTTCACTTGATTCAGATAAAATAGTAACCTTCTTCGACTTGGATCTGGTAACCATTTCAAGAGTCTTTGCTTTAGTAGTTGTAAAGGCTACACTTCTATTTCCATTATTCTTCTTATTTAGATCAACATCACTTTTCATTCTTGTCTCATGTTGAATAAGGGTTCCAAAAATCTCATCAAGAGTAATCTGAGATGCTTTATTATTCTCATTAATAGTTGTTCTCTTAGATTATCACTCATTAGGAATGATATCTATAATCTTTTCAACAAGTGTCTCATAATCTAAAGCTTTCTCACCCATGGATTGTAAACTATTAACAATAGTCATAAATCTCTATTTTACCTTGCACACTGGTTCTCCATAAGGAAATAGAAATCCATGATATTCTTCTCTAAGAATAGATCTTATAGTTTCTATAACCATGGATTTACCAAAATGAGTAACCTCCAATTTCATCAAAATATAATTTGAAACTTCACAAGAAGAAATATGACTATATATATTCCTGGTCATTGAACTCAAAAACGTATTGCGTACCTTGTAGTTTAGTTGATATTCAGACTTTTATTAATTAGTAAAAGCTCTTACTTCATTATTAATAATCTTGTAATCTCCAGTAAGCATAAAAAAGTTGTGTACTCCAGTATTAATAAAAAAAGTCTTCATACGGTCTCTTTAATATTCATAATCATTTCCATCAAATATAGGTGGTCTAGTAGGATTAAGATTGTGAATGAAACCAACATTCATTCATGTCATCTAGAAGAAAATAAATTTCCATAGAAACTAGTTAATGATAAATGGTTGTAAACAATGATAAATGTCCTAAGCAAGGAAAATATAGAACAATGAAAAATGAGTAATAAAACTGATATCTGAATATATGAATTTCTAAGACCTTCTCTGATACCAATTGTAGGTTCAAAATAATGATGTAGATGCTCAATATACAAGAGGGGGGGTGAATTGTATCCTTTAAAAATTCTTTTGGAACATTTAAAGTTGGTTATAAAACATTTGTTTTCATCCTTAGGGAAAACTATGTTTAACAAAGTTAAACAAGGTAAATTCACAAAACCTCTTAGTTCTAAAAACTTTCTTGATTCCAAAAATATGGTTCCAGAAATGAAACTTAAGAAAATTTTAAAAGGAAAAAGATTCTAACTTAAAGCATATAGAATCTTACTAATCAGAGTACACAAGTACAAGAAAGTATAAGATAATTATACTTCCCTTATTATTCAAAATGCAGCGGATAATAAACTTGAAAAAATACAAGTAACAAGTATAAAATCTTTTAACCAAAAGAGTAGGGTATCCAACAACCTTGGATAAAGGTCCCTTGATTTATGCTTTCAATAAAGTATGTCTTACCAACACCAGGGTAAGACCTATATAGGAATATCTGAGTCTATCTTACTATCCCTTTATGCCCTCAAACTTCAAGGTAGTCGGAACCTTTTTCTTCCTTATAAAGGAAGTCCTAGAACTTCAAGATGGTCGACACCTCTGTCTTTCTATCCCCGAAAGCCCTCGATTGTACAGAACAACAAACAAAGTCACACAAAGAAATCTGGACAAGATGTTCAGTATGCATAGGGCATGAGAGTCTCTCTGTCTAGAAATCACTTCAGCAGCATGTAATCTCAATAGTTCTAGATCAGTATTGAGCTCGTTCAAATGAGCTCTTATTTATTGGCATTTATCCAATGGTCAGTTCTGTCCTCCAATAGTTATATTTTTCCTTGAATCTCAGAAGGACCTATACATGTTTCACTCAATCAACGATTAGTTAAAAACAGAATACACGACATTATTTCATAACTACAACAAGGGTATGTAAAATATGGCTGCTCAACCATTTCTATTTTTAGGAGTCTAAGAAAAAATAACGTTTGGAGTCCAAGGAAAAATAAAGTTCAGAGTATAAGGAAAAATATTCGAACTCTATTTATCAAGGAATTTGGAATCGGAAGTCTAGAGACTTAGGGGTCTAAATTATAAGGAATTTATAACCTGAATTCTGAGGAATTCGAAGTCTAAATTCTTAGCAATTCGGAATCTGAATTTAGATAATTCATAATATGAATTTCAGAGAATTCAAAATCTACATTTAGAGAATTCAAAATCTGAATTTAGAGAAACTAAAGTCTGAATTTTGAGGAATTTGGAGTCTGAATTTTATAGAATTCATAATTTTAATTTCAGAGAATTTGGAGTCTGAATTTCAGAGAATTTGGTATCTAAATTTTAGAACCTGAAAACAAAATGTTTTATATCTATGTATTTATAGGATTCTGAGGTTTTAGAAATGAAACCAAATCTTACACTTAGAAATATAAAGATTTAGGTTTATTGAAACTAAATCATGAACAATTAAATCAATGATAGGGAGAAAATTTCATTGGGAAGGAAAATTTTCCTTAAAAAGATAAATCTTATTGGAAATGAAATTTTCCTTGAGATAGAGTGTTTGTGATTTTCAAAAGATAAAGAAATGGAAAAGTCATAAGGAAAACTTATTGAATCAATTGTAATTGGATGGTATATTATATATAAAGAATCACTTACATGTTATAATTATTATTTACAACAATTATGCTCAATATTATACCCATGAAAATAATGAAGTGTTGAATAAAAAACTACACCATGACGTAGAGACGGTAAGTTTTACGTACACACGTATGGTGACTTCGTGTTTCATATGATAGATAGAATAATGAATATGGTTGTACTATATTTATAATAACATCTCAATATGTATAAGGTACTAGAGTTATAATTTTATCATGTAAACAACAATGAAAGAGGAAGTAAAAGAAGAAAAGTACTTTGAAAGAGGAGATAAAATAATTACCTCTTCTTTGGGTGTTTCCTTTGGATTTGAACAAAAGGGATCCTTAAGATGGATTTATGATGAAATTAAGGCCTCTAAGATGAAGTGAGTGTAGTTTTAAGGATACTTGATCAGGTTTTTTCCAAGACAAATGGCTTTGGATGTGTGAATTTTAGACAAGGGGAAATACCCTTTTACAAGTGAGGTGAGGGACATTTTTGGAAAACCTTGCAATATTAATTTATTATAAAATTATTTTCGGTTTATAGTAGATACAAATGGATTTAGATAGAGTATAATATGAGGATTATCCTAAATACACTCAACCAATATGTTTTATGCATGTTTAGGTCACCATATTAACCTTATCTTTTATACTTAACCCTTAGTTAGATGGTTTATCTTTTACGATGTCTTCTTGTATTTTTATACTACATGGTTAATAAAGTTACTATAAAATGGAAAGATTCTCTAAATTGGTTAATTAATGATATATTTAACATTATATAAGTCATGTTTACTAATATTATATTTTTAAAACTAGTATATAATTTAATAAAATAGTATTTGTTTTAAAAACTTAATTATGTCAATTTTGTCAGTATTTAGAATTTTGTTTTTGTGAAAGTCATAAAAAATTTATTACTTCGTAAAAAATATATTAAATAATACTTAACATGTCATGTTCACCTATAAAATTCATGGATGGCATAAAAAGTTTCAATTTACATTTATTTTAATATTTACAATATCAATTATTTTAATGTTTCATTAATAAGGTAATTACTTCATCAATATTATGTCATAAATAAATAAATTATTTAATGTATAAAAATTTTAAATAAAATACTATGATGTATAAAATATTTTTATCTTTCTAATTAATATTTATCATTGAATTTTTTTATGTATAACCCTATATTAAAAATGGTTTAGTTATTAAAATTTGAATTTAACACTTTTAACCCCTCTTTAAATAAAATATAATAAATTTTCTAATCTTATCTGAGTGGATAAAAAAGGAAAATATTTCTGACCCTAGTTTTATTTTGGTCTAAATAAACTTAACCAATTGAATTATGACATGTTTTGGGGTAATTGTATATTATTATAATATTATTTTTACCTTTAATTACCCTATTTACTTTTAACCATAGTAAATAAAATTCAAAAATTAATGTTCACAAAAAATTATTTTCATTCTATTGAGCCATATTTTACATAATAATGACAATTATGTTTATCAGATTTATTAAATTCAATTCAAATAAGTGGTAAAATTACTTTTTATGCAAATTTGCAAATGTGCTTAGAAGGTGGGTAAAAGACATTAAAAGGTTCAATATAATTTTATATATCTAATATTATTGTAAAATCACACCAATGAATTATATAGGACTAATATAGCTATCATGTATCTATTTTTAAATTTAAATAAATTTAAATTAAATAATTTATTTAAATAAAATGTCAGTATTAAATAATAATGCAATGTCTTTCAGTATTCATCAAAAATTGAAAGTTTTTAGAAAATAGAAAAAAATCTACCTTAAGATAATTTTGATATTACGAATAAAAAAAGGAAGTCCATTTTGAAAAATAAAATTTAAAAATTTTAAAAAGTAGGTATTAATATTCATTACTTTTTTTAAATGGCTAGTTTGATTGGTCGTGCTGTGGTAGAACACAGAGCTACGTACAACGCAAGCTATAATATTATTCAAAGAGAAGAGTATCATGGAAGCTTTGGGTATTATAATAATGGTCCATATATTTATTTATTTAGTGTAGAGATATGAATATATGGGCCAATTTAATTACATTGTATGTATTCGTTTGAATGATATATGAATATTTTGACGGGATATGTTAATATTATATATCTACCAAAGGCATCTATTATTTAAAATTAAATATAAAATGAGGTAATTGAGTTTTTTACTGATTATTTTTATAATTTGGAGTACGTTGGCCACATGATATCCTAATATTTGATAGTTGATACTGAAGGTAAAGGGATTCATGGATTAAAGGTAAATATTATTCCATGTGATGAAGTGATGCATGAAAATTTATATATTTTGAATGAAATAAGTGATTCTCAACCACATATAACATCACATATTACATGATTTAAGGTTTGAAATCTGATAATAAAAGAAAAGTGGATTAAGAATGAAAATAGAAATAATTTTGTTTTATGGTTTACAGAGAAAATAAACAATGATTTATCCACCCCAGAAACATTGAAATGGTTTGCAGGGTGACAAAATTTTAATGTGATCACGTGGTCCAGTTTTGATATTAATGGTTACACATTTTACACAAAAAACAAGGATGAAAAGTGTACCGTTAAACATAGTGGAGTAATGGTTGTTGCTAAATCGTTATTTTTATTAATTTACAAATACAAAACCACTCTTTTTACATCAACATAATATTTTAAAGTTGTAAATGATATATGGGAGATTAATTATTCAAAAGATCTTTTAAAAGTATGTAATTGTAACTGGGTTTATAGTAACAGTGGTGTGAAACATGATGTGTATGTATTTATACTTTTTGATAAGAAAATATTTAGTTGCAAGGAAGAATCATTTATCATAGTGATTCATGAAAAAAAATATTTTATATTGCTGACCTATCAAGTAATCATTGGTCCTTCGTTTTTATAGGGGAAGAAATTCATTTGGGTGATGAGAATATCGATGATGTTAAAGAATTATCTGAAATTTATCCATTTATTACATGATTACCCAATGATAACAATGGATGTGATGCAGAAATTATCCTTGCAACAAGAAAAGATCATGTAGAAGTGATATGGGAAAACAGTCAATCACTCTCCAAACTAATATGGAAATCTAATTTTTTTGAAACTGATAGAGTTAAAAAGCTTTTTTAATGTTTGAAATTTATATGATAGATATTGGGAATTACTGATATTTGTTTAATATTTTTATTATTCAGGAGATTTACATTGCTGTTGTTTGGTTGAAAAAAAATTATTTTATCATTTTGTTGTGACTATTTAATTTATATTATATTGTTTTAGGATAAATCTATTTTTCAATAGAATATATTTAATTTTACTCCTATTATGAAAAATTATATATTTTACTATAAAATTTATTTATTTCTAAAAAAATATTGGTTCAAAAAATACACATTTTTAGAAAATCATTTATGTCATTTTTTTGTTAATTTTAATGTACGGTTGTTTTAGTTTCCCATTATTTTGGTTGAAAAATATAACGTTAAATGTTTTTTTATATTATGAAAAATAATTTCTTTATTCATTACATTTATTTAATTTTAGTCAAATACATGTACACATAATTATTTTGAGTGTCATACATATTTCTAAATTACAAAAACAAATATTGGGGAACCGAGGCATGTAAATTTTTTCATATAAATATATATATATATATATAATTTAAATTATTTAATGAAATTAAACTTATATTTATTAAAATTACATGAATATATTCTTATTCTCCAAATATTATGGTGCCTAATGATGGTAGGCATGAGATTACACATTTACCCAAACGTTCCTTTGCATGTGGAGAGAAGAGTGATAATTATCTTTGATGTGAATGACCACCCAACTGGACCCTATTCCATGAAGTTTAGGAAATTCCTAGATATATAGTGTCATTATAGGAAAATTATTTTATTCTATAATTATAGGAGTGCCAACTATTTGGTGAAATATAGATTATGGGATTCCATAATGAAAGATTTTCTAAACACATTTATTTAGTTTTCCAACGGTTTAAATATTATAATTTTTTTAATATTTTATCTATTCATTTAAAAATGAAATTTGAATATCAAGAGACAAAATGACTTAATAGAAATTTTATATCATTTTAGAATAAAGATGGATAGAGTTTAATACCAATTTGAAATCATTTTATATATTTGGGAGTAAACTGAATCATGATCCATGCATTAGGTATCGATTTATAGATATGGATACATGGAATAAGTTTGTCTCTTGTTGGAGGGAGGAATCGTTTATGATATGTTTTTGTTGTTGGATAATTTTTTTCATCAATTTTAACTAATTTATAACATATTTATTCCTTATTATGTAACAACCCTGTACGAAAACTTACCAAGAGAAATAGTCTCTGGATTTATACCCACACACATTGTCCTGTAGAGGGTATCCATTATTATAGCATTAAAATATTGCTAAAAAATTTAGAGTATTAAGATCTAAGTGAATTAGAAGCTATGAATATATTCCACCTAGCCCTCTATACCCTCCCTCTCATCATGAAAAATGGAAAAGTGTAGGAATTGAAAAAATGGGGAAGTATATTACTGATTCAACAACGTAAGTAGTTTATAAGATTATAAGTAATGAGGTTTTTACTTTTCATCAAGATTATTATATTTTAAATTTGTCTCACTAATATTACATTTGAAAATATTACTTTAGTACACCCTTTAGAAGAAAATGATGCAATTGAAATTAATTCCCCGTGGTAATATGGATATTCTTTCCACCGGTTTGGGAAATTATAAACACCTTGTCCGAGTTAGAGGTAATAAGTTGGGTATATATTTTAAAAACAATTTTTACCATGAACCTAGTTCCAAATCGATTAGGGAAGAATTTAAGAGATAAATAGTTTATTTTAAGGTTGAGCTACGAAACTTTAATGATTCGATAGAGGATAGAATTAAATCATCTATATTATATATTCTTGTAGAAGAAATTAGATAGAAATAGCTTACAAAAACTACCTACTGAGACTCAATACATACTTCTTCAAACCAGACCGTATGTTGTGGGTTGCGTGCTGGGGATCCCTATGTACATATTTTACATTTAGATACTCATTTTGAAGATGATTGGGTAATATATTTATCAAAAAATTTATCTATATTAGATAATTAATATAAATTTTAAATGACTAAATATCAATACATAAGAGGATATATAATAATTTAAAAAAAATGGAATCATGAATGTTGTAAAGGGTGACCAGATCATAGTACCTATGTTTGAGTTTTTTTTCCATGTGAGTAAATTTTAATTTTCAATTTATTTTAATTAAGTAAACATATATTATATTTTCTAAATTAATTAATTATCTAATCAGGTATCTCTGCACTATTTGAATCTAATATGATTTCACTTATGTTTGTAGTTTTATTGATTATGAATACATTAAAACAGAGGTGAAATAGTTTAACCAATGATCTAGAAATGAATATATATTTGAATGAAAAAAAACACCGAGATTAAATTTTGGTATTTTCTGTAACATCCTGTTACTATTATATGATATTTCTAACCTATTATTTTTACCATGATTTGGTTTAGTTTAATTTGGGGTTTCTTCAGGAGAATTTTTTTATTTTTTTGGGTAATTTTTGGGCTAGTGCACAATTGGCACACGAATAGCCAAAACCGTGAGCCCTCTAAGTGCGAACTGTGCAACCCAAGGTAGTGGGATTTTTCATGTTTATAACATGATTATTTAATACATGCACCTTATTAGGGGAAACTATGTGGCCTAATAAAAATAGTTGCACTACGAGGCTACATGGTTTGGTCTAACCGTGTGGGTCTACCTCGAAAACCACACATACATGTTTTTAATTAATCTTAATTTTTATTAGAAATTCCAAAACCACTGTTTTCAGTTCCGAACAGACCAAAACGACGCATAATAATTTTCCCCCATCCTTTTATCTCTCAATAAGAGTGTTTGGCCCCCCAGATCCTTACCAGAAGTGATTTGAAGATTGAGGAACCCCCTTCGATCTTATCTAAGTTAGTTTCCTCACTGAGATCTATATATCCTGTGATATACCTTCTACTCCCTAGGGTTTTGTAGATCCCTATGTTTCTTTTCGGATCTAACACCCTCTATTTTGGATTATAAACTTAGTTTTAATCCTAGTTTCCTAGATTTCTTTATCATTATTCTTTGTGGATAAATCTGAATTTGGGTTTGGTGGTGTGAGATTTGTTGATCCTAAGGTATGTGGTTCTATCATGATGCCCAATTTATGTTAAAATTAAATTTATTTATTCAATTTCAATTATTTTAATTTAATTAATTGTCTGTATTTTAATTAAATTCCCATTAATAAGTTTTTTAAAGAATCCAATTCCATTGAATTTGGGTTTAAAAATGAGGTTTTGGCATAATTTGTAGAAATACCCCAATTTTATTGTATTTGGGTGTGTTTATGGAAAATTTTGTAATTTATATTGTTTACTTTAAATTGTGGATTTGATTGAAGTTATTCCAATTAAATTTTTTAATTTAATTGTGGAAATGGATTTGACGGGAAAAGTGTAAAAAACCCCAATTCCAATGAATTGGGGGTTTATTTGTGGAATTGATGGAATCTTTTTAAAATAAAATTGTTGAATTTAATTTGTGAAATTGGATTTTGAAATTAAATTTTGAATTGATTTAAAATTATTATTTAGAAAATGGAATAAAAATGGTTTTTATAGAAACCTAAGGGTTTTTTCTTAGTGAAAAGTGTAGGTTTTAATTAAAGACCCATTTTGGGTTTAAATGAAAATTGGAATATTTTAAATGTTGAATGTGATTAACTGAATTTTATGGTTTATTGAAATAAATTTCCCATCATTTATTTTCTAGAATATATGAAAAACATAGGTAGTTAGTGAGTTGTTTTGATGGAACTTTACACTTTAATCATTCCAAAACATAAATGCATCATGTCACACCCCTTAGGTGATGGTGATGAGTCCTCTAAGGACTAATTGTGAAGGGACGTGTGTACATATTTTTGTATCACCTTGAGTGTGGATTTTATATAGCCTGTAACTATCATACCATCTTAATCATATGACCATGTTTCTAACTAGTTTTTATTTCGAATGAAAACATTCCATTGTTATAAACTGTTTTATGTTCCATCAAGTTTGTAGAAAATGTTTTATATTAAATTTTTTATTTAATTAATTTCCAAAAAGTACCATTGTTTTAGAAATTTTCCATCAATTTAAAAGTAAGTAACTTTCTTAAAGTATTTCCATATTTTTAAATTCAAAGCACAAATTTCTTTAATCAATCTTATGAAATAAAAAATTCTATTTGTTTCAAATTGAAATCTCTATTTAGTTAATTTAATATTTAAATATATTATTTAGTCCTTGGTGAGACTCTACTAGTATTTCCACTCTCATTTTTTATGATTTTAGGTGCTAGTTGCCAACCTATGGGGACAGGGAAGACCCTTCAGGCTATGTCAGGACCAGCTCGGTTATTAGGTTACCAGGGTACCCAAGTTGGTTTCTGAAAAAGTTGAATCAAAGGGTTCATGTTAATCTTTTTTCTTGAATTTGGAATGCATTTTTATAATTTTTTTGGGACTTAAGAGGTAGTTCTGATAGAGTGTCTGGACATCTCTCATCGTAATGATCTTTAATTCACTATGGGTAGTTAGGGAAATATGTCTTGAATATTAGTTTTATTCTTTTCCCTACTTTTGATTTGGGTGTATTGAAATCTAAATCTTATCAGTCTATCTATTGGGATAAATTTCCCGGTTAATCTATTTGAGTTTTAATATGATGTATTCCTAGTTGTATGCTAATATTGTGTAGCATAATGCCTCTAAGA
This sequence comes from Viscum album, assembly GCA_963277665.1. Lineage (NCBI taxonomy): Eukaryota > Viridiplantae > Streptophyta > Magnoliopsida > Santalales > Viscaceae > Viscum > Viscum album. Next base: position 1,491,999,260 of record OY728131.1, read on the forward strand.
AGACGTGAGAATCAGATCCAAGAGGAATATGCTACTGAACCTCAATGATAGAATCCTCTCGTGGACCTGAATCTGATTGAGGAGATTGTGTGCACTATCCAAGACCTGAGATAGCAACCACCTCCAGTTCCCATTTAGGCTCTCGCGGTTGAACCCTAGAGATATGTTCTCAATATTTCCTTCACTATAATCCAACACCATTTGAAGGATCAAATGGTCCTCAAGAGGTTGAGGCGTGGTTGAGAAGAATGGAGTAATTTTTTGGGTTCTTGTACAAAATCAATGAAATCAAGCTGAAGTGTGACATCTTTATGCTAGAAGGACCGAGAAGGAGATGGTTGGACATAATGGTGATGGGGAAGAAAAATGAGGGCTTAGAGTGGAAATACATCAAGGTCCTTTTTACCGACTAGTTCTATCCAGAGTCGATGTTATTTTCCAAGGGCATTGAGTTTTTCAAACTCGATTTGTAACGACCCAAAAAATATACTTCTTTTATTCATGGATCTCTTTTCTAATAATAAATTTTTATTATGTTTTACAATAAAAGCACATAAAATTACTTCAGACCCAAATTTTAGTTTTCAAAAATGATATAATTATTATAATAAACTAAGGTATATGGAATAATGATTATTTCAGTTAAATAATATGATTAAAAACACATGTTTTTAAATTTAAATGATAAAATAATTTTACTTTTTTAATGTTATAAATTTCACTATGAAATTTCACTATTCATTTTCTATCTGCTATTATTTTTAATATAAAAATATTTTCATATTTAAAAGTCAAATTTCTCATACTTAGATAATTATTATGGTTAAATAAGCATCAATTTTTAATTCCAAATGTCAAAAATAACCTAGGATGAATTTTTATAAATTTTCAAAGAAGTTTTAATTTGATAAATAGTATTTTATGAATATTGTTTTTTTATGAATTGTATAAAAATATTTTATTATTAAATAACTATTTTTGTGAATTTATTTTCAAAAATTAGTCTTCTACAGTTGTGTTCAGTAGTAAATTTAGAGTCTAATAAGATCAACTTTATTTTTAGTGAAGAGTAATGAATGAATACTTACATACCCTTATGAATAGTAATGAATAGTTAATTGGCCAAAAAAATGGAAACTTCACCCATGAATGTATAAACACAATTTAAACATCTTTAAAGTGAAAAATGTTCATAATATAAGTTTTGGTATTTTTGTATGTCATAAATATTTTATTTTAAATTTTATAAATAATTTAATAATTTAAAATGGAAATATATTTTTATAAAATGTAATCATAAACTGTTACTTTATTGTCTTATGGTTATACGATAATTTTATGGGACCTTGATTACTTTCTTATGGTGTTACAAAATAAGTTATAGTTTTAAAGTTGAATTTTTGGAAAAAATAATGATTTTATTTGAAACTTATATTAAAAATATTTAAAACATTATTTTCATAAAATGGAGTTCAATTTTGAATTCAGAGCATTGATATTAGATTAGAGTGAATTTTTGGGATTTTTCTTAAACAAATGATTTATCAGTGAATAGTAAATATACAGTTTTGAGTTTTCTGTGTTTAATGACATCATTAATGACGTAATAATGATGTAAATAATCTGGTAGACTTTTGAATAGTAAGATATGTTATGAGGTGTCCCAAGTAGCAAATACCATGAGTAAATACCATGGTAATGCCCATGGTTTGGCAAATACCACTGATGAGTTGTCTCTTGGAAATTAATAACTTATTCCCTTACTTTTCATATAAATACCAAGACATTCCCTCAATCATCTCATTCAAAAGTCCTTATCAACGAAGAAATAGTCTTTTTAATAGCCAAGGAGTCCCCCCCAAGGTACCCTCAATCCTCCAAAGGTCCCGACCTTCAGGCTTTCGAATTTACTCATCAAGGTAAGGGAACCTTTCACCCTCCTCTTTTAAGTCATGACTTCATTTATGTTATGTCTTATAGTTCCATTTTAATATGAGAGGGATTGTTCTTATATATCTTTGCTACTATAAATTTCATTTCCAAATTATGAGAGACCCTTTCCACTCTCATCAATTGATTTTATGAATTTTTATGTGACGTCGTTAGGCTACTGAATTTTCGTAAAAGAAATCACACTTTCTCATTCCTTTCAAGTTTATGTTTCATGTGTTGTGTCATCAAATGTCCACACCCTGATCTTATTTCTTTTTTATTATATCACTATACTTTAAAAATTTTCATTTATTGATGGGATACCCTTGTCCCCTCTCTTTTTATTATTTTCTAAAACCATGATATATAGTTGTTATGCTGTAGAAATTTCACCTCAAAATTTCTCTCTCTTTCTCTCTTGTTTTATTTATGTGAATACCAAGACCTGTTTTATTTCTATGGGTGTTCATAAATATAAAAAAAGATATATTTTATTCTTTAATTGACATACATATAACCCTCACTACCTTTCCATGGGTTATAAATGACAGAATGATATTTTTTAACTTTTAAAACGTCACAATTTTGAAATGAAACCAATTTCATTTGTTCTCTATGAGTTATTTATGAAATATTTTACTATAATCTATGTTGATCACATGTAAATAATGAAAAATTAAGGGTTCACCCTAATACTTCTCTAATGAATTGGGAAAAGAATTTAATCTCTAGAGATGACAAGTTTCACAATACCTTGGTAAATAACCTTGGTAATTTTTATGACACCTTGAGGATGAAATGTGGTGATATGTTCATGAATGTGTAAATTAAATGTTGTAGCCACATATTCATGTTATGGTTCAAGTTATTTTCTTTATGAAATGCCTCAAATTTCATTGCTCATGTATTTATGTTTTTATCAAGTTTTTATTGATTTCATAAGTAAACTGATTCCCTTGTTTTCTTTACTGGGCCTTTAGCTCACCCTTTCCTTGGATGTATGTCTCCAGGTTATGAGATGAAGTAATTGTACATAGGATGAACCTATGATTAAGACTTACATGTGTATTAGAAATATGTTTTATATTTTTTTCATGTATTATGTTCCTAATTTCCCAGACACTAAACCCAAAAGATCTTCTAATATGTTAAATTTGTATCATGTAATGAAAAGTTATGTAATAAAAAGGAGGGATGCCACAGTTGGTATCAAAGGGTAGTTTAGTTATTTATGGAAATTAGGCTATGAAAACTTTAGTAATAACTCTATAGAAAAGTTTAAATATAAAAAAACTTCCTTGTATTTTGGTAAATATTGAGTAAGTTTTTGGTCAAAAAAATACATCCTTGTCTGGATACGAGCAGGTAGAGGAGGCTCTGGAACAGAGGTACCTAAGAGTAAAAACTCCGAAAAGGAGTTTCGGGATTGACCTAGGGTATCCTGGTACAAGATAATGAGCCTTTCTACACTCTTGGTTACGACCCTCTCGATGGATATGTTAAGTTAATCATAAGCTTTTTATGAATCATTATGAAAGATTTATAGAAAATTAAATTTTTATTAAAGAATAATATTTTTTTTAAGTATAATTTTAAATAAATTAAATTACTTTATAATTATATGATTCATAATAGGAAAACAATTTCTTATAAAAGAAAATTTTGAGGACACAATTTTCTTAAGGGGGAAGAGTGTAATGACCCGAAAAATATACTTCTTTTATTTATGGATCTCTTTTCTCCTAATAATTTTTTTTATTTTTTACAATAAAAGCATATCAAATTAAATTAGACCCAAATTGTTGTTTCAATAATGATATAATTATTATAAAAAATTAAGGTATATGGAATAATTATTATTTTAATGAAATAGAATGATTAAAAACCAGTTTTTAAATTTAAATGATAAAATAATTTTACTTTTTTTTAAGTTATAAATTTCACTATGAAATTTTACTATTCATTTTCTATCCGCTATTATATTTAATATTAAAATATTTTTATATTTAAATGTCAAATTTCACATACTTAGATAATTATTATGGTTAAATAAACATCATTTTTGAATTCCAAATGTCAAAATTAACCTAGGATGAATTTTTAGAAATTTTATAAGAAGTTTGAATTTGTTGAATAGTATTTTATGAATAGTATTTTTTATGAATAGTATAAAATAGTTTATTATTAAAAAACTTTTTTTATGAATTTAATTTTAAAAATTAGTCTTATAGAGTGGTGTTGCGTATGAAATTTAGAGTCTAATAAGATCAACATGATTTTTAGTGAATAGTAAAGTATGAATAGTAACATACCCGTATAAATAGTAATGAAGAGTAATGAATAGTAAATTGGCCAAAAATATAGAAACTTCACCCATGAATGTATAAATACAATATAAAAAATCTTTAATGTGAAAAAACGATCATAGTATAAGTTTTGGTATTTTAGTATGTCATAAATATTTTATTTACAATTTTATAATTAATTTAATAATTTAAAATAGAAATATATTTTCATAAAATGTAATCCTAAATTGTTACTTTATTGTCTTATGGTCATACAATAATTTTATGGGACCCTGATAACTTTTTTAAGGTGTTACAAAATGAGTTATAGTTTTAAAGTTTTATTTTGGGAAAAAATAATGATTTTATTTATAAATTAAATTAAAATTATTTAGAAAATTATTTTCATAAAATTCAGTTCATTTTTGAATTTATAGCATCAATATTAGGTTAGATTTATGTTTTGGGATTTTTCTGAAACAATTGATTTATTGGTGAATAGTAAAAATACAGTTTTGATTTTCGGGTTTTTAATGACATCATTGATGATGTAATCATGATTTAAATAGTATGGTATAATTGTGAATAATAAGATATGTTATGAGGTTTCCCAAGTTGAAAATACCATTGGCATGCCCATGGTTTTTCAAATACGACCGATTAGGTGTCCCTTGGAAATTAATAATTTATTCCCTCAGTTTTCCAATAAATACCAAGACATTCCCTCATTAATTTCATTAAAAAATCATCCTCAATGAATCTATGGTCTCTTTAACTCCAATGTAGTCCTCCCAAGGTTCCCTTAATCCTCCCAAGGTCCTGAACTTCATGCTTTTAAAGTTACTCTTCATGGTAAGGGAACCTTTCACCCTCCTCTTTTAAGTCATGAATTCCTTTATATTATGTCTTATAGATTCATTTTATTATGAGGTGGACAGTTCTGATATATCTTTACTACTGTAAATTTAATTTCCAAATGATGAGATACCCTTTCGTCTCCTATAAATTGATTTTCTTAATTTATAGGTGATGCCTTTAGGTTGCCGAATTTTCGTAAAAGAAATCGCGCTTTCTCTTTCCTTTCGAGTTTCCTTTTCTTGTGGTTTTTCATTCAAATGTCCACACCATGATCTTATTTCTATTTATTATGTCTCTATACTTTAAAATGGAACATTTATGGATGGGAGAACCTTTTCCTCTATCTTTTTATAATTTTCTAAAACCATGATATATAGCTGTAATGCTGTAGAAATCACACGTCAAAATTTCTTTCTCTTTCTCTATTGTTTTATTTATGTGAATACCCAGACCTATTTTGTTTCTATGGATGTTCATAAATATAACAATATATATATATTATTCTGGAATTGACATAAATATAACCCTCACTCTCTTTACATGGGTTATAAATGACATAACGATCTTTTTTTAACTTTTAAAATGTCACAATTTTGAAATGTATCAATTTCTTTTGTTCTATAGGGGTTATTTAAGAAATGTTTTATTATGATATATGTGGATCACATGTAAATAAAGACATATCAGTGGTGTGCTTTGATAGTGCACCAATTCATTGGGTAAATAATTTAATCTCTAGAGATGAAAAGTTTCATGATACCTTAGTGAATAACCTTGGTAATTATTATGACACCTTGGGGATGAACCTTGGTGATATGTTCATGAATGTCTAAATTAAAATTTGTATCCACATATTCATGTTATGGTTCATGTTATTTTCATTATGAAATTCCTATACTTCCATTTCTCATGTGTTTATGTTTTTATCAAGTTCTTATTGATTTCACAAATAAACTAATTCCCTTGTTTTCCTTACTGAGCCTTCTTCTCACCCTTTCCTTTAATGTATGTCTTCGAGTAATGAGTTGAAGTAATTGTACTTAGAATGAACCTATGATGAATCCTTAAAAGTGTATTAGAAAGACGTTTTATGTTGTTTTCATGTATTATGTTCCTAATTTCCAAGACACTAAACCTAAAAGATCTTTTGATATGTTAAATTTTTATTATGTAATGAAAAGTTATGTAATAAAAAGGCAGGATTCCATAGTTGTTATTAAAGGATAGTTTTGTTATTTATTAAAATTAGGCTATGAAAACATTCAGAATAACACTATAGAAAATTTTAAATATAGGAAACCTTCCAGGTATTTTGGTAAATATTGAGTAAGTGGTTTGTCAAGCAAATACATCTGTGTCTGGATATGACCAGTTAGAGGCGGCTCTGACAGAGAGGTACCTAGGAGTGAAAACATGGACAAGGAGTTTCGGGTTTGACCCGAGCTATCCTGGTACATGATTATAGGTCTTTCTATATTCTTGGTTACGACACTCCCAAGGGATATCTTGGGTTAATCATAAGATTTTTATGAATCATTATAAAGGATTTATAGAAAATTATATTGTTATTAAAGAATAATATTTTTTTAAGTAATATTTTTAATATATTAAATTACTTTATATTTATAAGATTCATAATAGTTAAAAATTTATAATAAGAGAAAATTGGGAGGAGGCATTTTCCTCAAGGGGGACGAATGTAACTACCCGAAAAATATACCTCTTTTATTTATGGATATCTTTTATCCTAATAAATTTTTATTCTATTTTACAATAAAAGCACATCAAATTACTTCAGACCCAAATTATAGTTTTCAAGAATGATATAATTATTATAACAAATTAAGTTATATGGAATAATGATTATTTTAATATAATAGTATGATTAAAAACACATATTTTTAAATTTAAATGATAAAATAATTTTACTTTTTTTGTGTTATAAATTTCACTATGCAATTTCACTATTCATTTTCTATCTGCTATTATTTTTAGTATCAAAAGCTTTTCCTATTTAATAGTCAAATTTATCATACTTAGATAATTATTATGGTGAAATAAACTTCATTTTTGAATTACAAATGTCAAAAATAACCTAAGATGAATTTTTCGAAATTTTCTAAGAAGATTCAATTTGATGAATAGTGTTTTTTATGCATAGTATAAAAATATTTTATTATTAAAAGACTATTTTTGTGAATTGATTTTCAAAAATTTGTCCTCTAAATTTGTGTTCAGTAGAAAATTTATAGTCTAAAAGGAACAGTTTGATTTTTAGTGAATATTAAAGTAAGAATAGTAACACACCCATATGAATAGTAAAGAATAGTGAATTGGCCAAAAAAATAGAAACTTCACCCATGAATGTATAAATACAATTTAAACATCTTTAAAGTGAAAAAATGATCATAGTATACGTTTTGGTATTTTTTTATGCCGTAAATATTTTATTTAAAATATTAAAATTAATTTAATAATTTAAAATGGAAATATATTTTCATAAAACGTAATAATAAATTATTACTATATTGTCTTATGGTTATAAAATAATTTTATGGGACCTTTTTAACCTTTTAATGGTGTTACAAAATGAGTTATAGTTTTAAAGATTCATTTTTTGACAAAATAATGATTTTATTTAAAAATTAAATTAAAAATATTTAGAAAATTATTTTCATAAAATGGAGTTGATTTTTGAATTTATATCATCTAAATTATTTTAGAGTGAATTTTTGGGATTTTTCTGAAACAATTGATTTATTGGTGAATAGTAAAAATATAGTTTTGAGTTTCGGGTGTTTAAGGACATCATTGATGATATAATCTTGATGTAAATAATCTGGCCAACTTGTGAATAGTAATATATGTTATGAGGTTTCCCAAGTGGCCAATACCATGGTAAAATACCATGGGCAAGCCCATGTTTTTGCAAATACCGCCGATAAGGTGTCCCTCTGAAATTAATAATTTATTCCCTCAATTTTCCTATAAATACCAAGACATTACCTCATTAATTTCGTTCCAAAATACTCCCCAACGAAGATCTAGTCTCTTTACCTCCCAAGTAGTCATATCAAGGTTCCCTCAAGCCTCCCAAGGTCCCGAACATCAAGCATTCGATGTTACTCTTCAAGGTAAAGGAACCTTTCACCCTCCTCTTTTAAGTCGTGACTTCCTTTATGTTATGTCTTATAGTTCCATTTTATTATGAGGGGGATTGTTATTATATATATTTATTACTGTAAATTTTATTTACAAATTATGATAGACCCTTTCTGCTCTCATCAATTGATTTTCTGAATTTTTATGTGATGTCATTAGGCTGCTGAATTTTCGTAAAAGAAATCGCGCTTTCTCTTTCCTTTCAAGTTTTCTTTTCATTTGGTGTGTCCTTCAAATGTCCACACCATGATCTTATTTTTTTATTCCTCTCTACTTAAAAATTCTTCATTTATGTATGGGATACCCTTTTCCCCTCTCTTTTTATTATTTTCTAAAACCATGATATATAGCCGTTACATTGTAGAATTTTCGCCTCAAAATTTCTCTCTCTTTCTCTCTTGTTTTATTTATGTGAATACCCAGACCTATTTTGTTTCTATGGGTGTTCATAAATATAATAAATAAGATATATTTTATTCTTTAATTGACATAAATATAACCCTCACTCCATTTCTATGGGTTATAAATGACATATCGATCTTTTTTTAAATTTTAAAACGTTACAATTTTGAAATGAAACCCATTTATTTTGTTCTCTATGGATTATTTATGAAATGTTTTATTATGATATATGTAGTTCACATGTAAATAAATACTAATTAATGGTGTTCCATGATAGTACTCCAATGCATTGGGTAATTAATTTAATCTCTAGGGATGACAGGTTTCACGATACCTTGGTGAATAACCTTGGAAATTTTTATGACCCCTTGAGGATGAAGCCTGGTGATATGATCATGAATGTATAAATTAAATATTGTATGCACATATTCATGTTATGGTTCATGTTATTTTCATTATTAAATTCCTCTACTTCCATTTCTCATGTCTTTATGATTTTATCAAGTTCTTATTGATTTCACTAGTAAACTGATTCCCTTGTTTTCCTTTCTAAGCCTTCTGCTCACCCTTTCTGTTGATGCATGTCTCCAGGTTATGAGATGAAGTAATTGTACTTAGTATTAACCTATAATGATTCCTTAAATGTGTATTAGAAAGATGTTTTATGGTGTTTTTATTTATTATGTTCCTAATTTCCAAGAAACTAAACCCAAAGGATCTTCTGATATGTTAAATTTGTATTATGTAATGAAAAGTTATGTAATAAAAATGTGGGATTCTATACGATTAGGCTGACAAGACCATGGAAAATTATGTAAGTTTTTTGATGAGATTATATATTTTTCACATGATATTTTATCAAATGAGAGTAATAAGGATCAATGGTTTGATTTGGGACATCGATATGATATTCATTCTCGGGTGTTATTGCAAAAGATTTCTAATTATCTTGGTGTACTTGATAGAGCACTAATGGTCGAGATGGACCTAGCTGGTATGTCAAGGTTATCTGGAGCTCCATTCACTCCCTATGGAAGTTTTTATTCCTCTATAGAAGAGATGATGAATAATTATTATCATAGTGGTTCTCGATAGTAGGGTCATTATAGACATCATATAGTGCCTGGGAGATGCATGTTAATTTGATACTATTGTGGAAAGCCAGAGAATTCAAAGAGGGGTAGCACTGAGGCACCGAGAAATATGGATCCTACAGATTCTTGGGTAACTTAACAAGATTCAATCATTTTTATTCTACTTCTCATAGTGTCATGGGATCATAAAAACTTTCTAAAACTGTCACGACCCGACCCAATAGGGCTTGAGCCACGACTCCCCAAGCCCGCCTCCAATAGGCCAGGGGCTGGCATCCAGCGCCGAGTAGGCTATCTCACACATGTGAGGCATTAGTCTAAGGTAACTGTACACACACACCCACAAACACCTCCATTCAACATTGCAGAGATATATAAAATAGAAAAGAAAATGCATGCATACATCTATCCCAAACTAGAGTACAGAAGAAGTACAAAGGGAAAAATAGGTCCCACCAAAAGAAAACTACAAAGTGCATACAACCTGCTCCGAAGAAGGGTAACACTACCACAACACCCACCAGAAAGATCCCTCGGCACCACACCAGCAAACACCCCGGTCAGTCTCGCTCACTCAGCTCTGTCTGCTCCGGGTTCACCTAGGACTCCGTCAGAAGGCATGTGGTCTTCACAAGACACAAACATGTGCGAGAAAAGCCCATGCAGGGGTGAGTATAAACATACTCAGTAGGAACCCCAAAAACCCAAAACCAAAGAGAGCAATTGAAAGGCAACAGTCCTCTCATCCTAGCTAGAGGAAACCCAGACGAGAGAGAAACTCCATCTCGTGACCATCCTCGGCTAAACACAACTAGTCAGATCAGATCATGTGTATGCCCATACATATAGCTTGAACAATCCAGATATACTCAGCTGGGCATTGGAGGATTTTGGGGAGGGGGAGATTGATTATGTTTTTTTTAAACAACTCAATTAACTCTCCCCACCAACTCGCCTCCGTCCCGGCACCCGATGCAAACAAAAGTAAGGTCACCCCTAGGGTAAACGTGTCATTCTGAATGCAACGGAAGACTCAGATTTTCAATTTGAGACTCCGTTCAGATGTTATTCGAGCCAACCCTCGTAAATGGACTTTTCCACTTATTTACAAAAAATTCCCCCGGTGGCCCTTTCCACCGCAGGCCCGCGCCCGCAAAGTTTACACCTCACCTAGGGTAAACGGCACATTCCAGACACAACAGTGCCCTCAGATTCCTGTTCTGAGCTACTATTTAGGAGATATCACACGCCCGCCACGTGAATAGTATTAAAATACTTAATAATTTTATAAAATTAATTCCGGGCACACCGGGCCTCGGAATCGCACCCCGTCTTCGCGCCTAGCTCTGGAATTATTCATAGAAATAAAACAAAGTCTGACAAGGCCAAAATCCGAGTTGCTACATACTCCCCCTTAGAACTTTTCATCCCCGAAAACCCATAAGCTCACGGGAAGCAACTGGACTCACAACTTGGTCTCATACACCAGCGAGTTCACTAACAAACACCCCTGCCAGAGGGCATAATTCAGAGGGACTCATCCACCTCACCTCGATACTATACGCTTTGGGAAGAACTGACTTGCCCGCACGATTTTAATAGCATCACAAAAACACATCTCGGTGGGGGAAGGATCTCTCTTCCTCACGTATTCGAAGCACACTGAACAACACACACATAGGGTCTTACCAATGCCCTAAACAAAACTCGAGCAAGCAACAGAAAATAAGGGTACCGCTAAACAGTGTCTATCAAACTACTGCAGTAAGTATAAAAGACACAAGGCGTACCTTTATCCATCCACATAGCCTATGGGACAACAGCCTTTAGGGCATGCAGCTATCCTCACCCTCGGCCACCAGCTCCCTGAGCTTGGTGTGGACCACCTGGGGGTGGTGGTGGTGGAAACTGGTACCGCCTACCACCTCCTCCCACTGCACCCGCTCCACCGCCACGTCTGCCACCCTACGGACCTCCTTGCAGGAGACGCTACCTCCACTAAGGCGGTACATCGACCGGCTCCCTCACAGCAGCATGACGGGTCAGACAATCTCTAGAAATATTTCCCCGACCGTCGCAAGAATAACACTGCCTCTCCTGCGGTTGACCAACACTGGCCTACGATCCATGTGAACCCTGAGCCTCAGATCCTCCATCCTGGGGTTGCCTCCTGAAACGTCGGCCACATCCAGACCCCTGAGTCTGTTGTCGGCTACCAGATGCCGACGTCTCAACCCTCATGTGCCCAACACAAACAGGGGGAATCTTCTCACCCATAAAGAACGGGTCTCGACCCATATCCAGGGAGTAGCGCAAAAGGTCTGTAAACCTCACTGAGTACTCCGACAGGGTTAGGCCCTCCTGTCGAAGCTGCAGAAGCTCCTGGATCCGCACTGACCTCGGCGTCACCGGATAGAACTCCTCCCTGAAGAGATGCTCAAACTCTTCCCACGTGAGTATCTCCTCATCATGGGACTACGTCACAAAACTCCACCATCTCCCAGCAGAACCATGTAGAAGGCTCGCCGCTAGGACCACTATCTGATCTGGAGGTGTCCTTAATAGGTGGAAAACTCTGGTGACTACCTCATGCCAGTCATCAGCTGCCAGGGGATCTGGATCACCCCGGAACCTCAGAGGTCGCTGCCTCTGGAACTCGTGCAGCGCACTAAGCCTGCGCGCAACCTCATCCTGCACTTCTAGCACAACCAGCTGCTCGACAGGTGGTGGCTCAACTAGAAGACCACCTGGAGGTGCAACCTCATAACTCGTACCCTGCTCCATAGCCTCTACATGGGGTGGGTAGTCAGCACAATTCTGCTGCAGAACCCTCGTTGGCTGTCATCGTGGAGGAATCATGAAATACATTCAAGATGCACCATAGTCAAAGAGTATATCTGGAGAGCTGACTCAAGAAGGACAAGGAAAACCGAAAACCCAGTCCTATATGATGCATGTACTATTATGTCCCTGCGACCAGTGTACGAATGTCCCGAGTCAAAAGGCAGGTTATCAGAGTCCTGGTGTATGGATACGTCGACCACCGCACCAACACTGGAGTCTCTGGCCGGAAAGTCGAGCACGAAACACCCTAACACTGCCACTACGCAACCCAAACCAAACTCACAGCTAGACCAGCTGTGCTCTGAGATCCCAAAGGTGGAACCTCCTTTGATAGCACTCTGTCACGACCCGACCCAACGGGGCTCGAGCCGCGACTCCCCAAGCCCGCCTCCAATAGGCCAGGGGCTGGCGTCTAATGCCGAGTAGGCTATCTCACACATGGGAGGCATTAGACTAAGGTACCTATACACACGCACCCACAAACACATCAATACAATAGTGTAGAGATATATAAAACTAAAAATGAAAATGCATGCATACATCTATGCAAAACTAGAGTACAGCAGAAGTACAAAGGGAAAAAGAGGTCCCACCAAAAGAAAACTACAAAGCGCATCCAACCTACTATGAAGAAGGGGAACGCTACCAAAACACCCGCCGGAAAGCTCCCTCGGAACCGCATCGCCAAAAACCCTGTTCAGTCTCGCTCACTCAGCTCCGCTTTCTCCGGGTCCACCCAGGACTCCGTAGAAAGGCTTGTAGTCTGCACAAGACACAAACATGTGCGGTGAAAGCCCGTGCAGGGGTCAGAATAAACATACTCAGTAGGCACCCCAAAAACCCAAAACCAAAGAGAGAAACTGAGAGGAAACCGTTCGCTCATCCCAGCCAGAGGAAATCCAGATGAGAGAGAAACTCCATCTCGTGACCATCCTCAGCTAAACACAACTAGCCAGCTCAGCTCAGGTGTATGCCCATACATACACCTTGAAGAATCCATATATACTCAGCTCACGCTACAAAGCCACAAGAGGTACCGACCTCATCACTAGCAACTGTCCACAACCAGAAGAGTACACCGCATGATCACTGTCATCCCAGATGACACTCATCCGAGAGATACACTCCATCGGGTTTCTCTCAAACCTAACACACGCTCACCCGAGAGATCACACTCATCAGATAGCATCACTGAGGATAACTCACCGAAACAACATAACCACCAAACTTCTCGGATAGGGGATCGATTGTAACGGCCCGAAATTTTGAATAAATCTTGTTTCCTAATTTCATGTGTTATTTTATTTTATTTTTATACTCAACAAAAATGTTTTATTTGATAAACATGATTATAATTAAAATGAGACCATTGGGTTTTGATTGTTATATGACCATCGGTCAATATGACCACTGTGAACAAAATGTTTTGATTATTGTCTCTAAATACAAGTAATCTTGGTTAATTATTATAGAAAGAAGATTCGATGGCCTCACCTAGTAGTCTTGGACCGATCGAATCCCATCTAACAGAGCTTGGGAAGGAGGTAGCACCATTGGGCTTTGCTCTGGATCAAATCCAAGACGAACTTCATCATGTGAAGCTAGAACGGAATCGCCTTCGCGAGAAGTTCAAACTGATAGAAATTACTACTCAAGCAATGTTGACCGAGCCTCCCCAAGATTCTATCACCCTAGCACACCTTACTCTTAGGTCCTATGCTGGTATTATAAGGGACTATGTAACGAGACCGTAACTGCCTTGTGTAATCCTTGTTTTAAAAAAAAATTGGGATTTATTCTTATGATGAAGTTTATGAATTTTGAAATGACCGGATAAATATATTATGCATATTTTTGATGAATTTTAGAAAAAGGATATTTTAAAAATGGTTGTGTAAACCTTAAATAATTAAAAATGTGTATTGATTTTCAAAAAATGGTCTTCTACAATTATGTTCAGTACGAAATTTGGAGTCTAATAAGATCAACTTGATTTTTAATGAATAGTAAATTATGAATAGTGATTTTATGATTAGGATTAGTAATATGACCAAATGGATTAGTAATCTAACTTAAAGAAAGTTTTAAAATAATCTAGGCACCTTGATTAAGTAATGTGATTCAATAAAATGGTTAAATAATGGTTTCATAAATTATTATTCAAGTATTAGTTTTTTCGGGTGAATAGTGTTTTTTAATTAAAAATTTAATTAAAATTATTTAGAAAATTATTTTTATAAAACAGATTTCATTTTTGAACTCAGAGCACCGATATTATGCTATGGTAATTTTTGGGGTTTTTTTCTGAAAAAACGAATTTTCGATGAATAGTGTTTTTATTTAAAAATTAAATTAAAAATATTTAGAAAATTATTTTTATAAAATGGAGTTCATATTTGTAATAAGAGCGTTGATATTTGATTATGGTGAAATTTTGGGATCTTTCTGAGAAAGTTGAATTTTCAGTGAATAGTAAAAATGCAGTTTTAGGGTTTCAGTATGTTTAATGACATCATAGCTGTGTCATGATGATTTCATGAGTTATTTTAAGGGTTGGCCGGCCAAGGGTGATGAATTATTGTTTTGGGGGCCCCATGTGGCCTAACTCCATGATAAATGCCAAGGGAGAGCACATGGGTTTGAGAAAAGCACATGTGAGGTGTCTTTTGGCCATTAAAGCCTTGTCCCCTCACTTTCCCTATAAATACCAAGCCCTCCTCTCATCCATTCGACTCCCCACTCATTCCCAACGAATTTATGGTCTCATTACCTCCCAAGGAGCCCTCCCAAGGTGCCCTCAAGCCCTCAAGGTCCCAACCTTTGAGGTTTAAGAGTTACATTTTAAGGTAAGGGATCCGATCTTTCTCTTTCTTTTCAAGTGATCTCTTTTATGTCATTTCTTTTATGCTCCATGTTCTTATGTTAAAGGATGTTCGTTTATACTCCTCTTACTTCCCTTTTCATGTTCATATAATGAGAGTCCCCTTTTTTCTCTCATTATTTCGTTTTATGATGTTTTAAGTGGCGTCGTTAGGCTGCCGAAATTTTTGTAACAGATTCTTTCTCCCTTCTCATTTTTCAAGATCTATTTTCATGTAAAGTATTTCAAGTTCCTTTGTATTATGTTGGGGTATGATCTCTAAATTTATCATACTGATCTTTTATGATCATATGATGAGAGACCTCATTTGATCTCTTCAATTCAGTACTTTGATGTTTAAGTGGCGTCGTTAGGCTGCCGAATTTTTAAGTGGTTCTTCACCCTTCTCGTTTTGAAGTTCTCCTTTCATGTCAATTCTTTCAAGTTCCTTTTTGTTATGTTGGGGTATGATCTCTATATCTATTATACTAGACTCTTATGTTCATATGATGAGATACCCCATTTGATCTCTTCAATTTAGTATTTTGAAGTTTTAAGTGGCGCCGTTAGGCTGCCGAATTTTTTAGGGGATTCTTTCACCCTTCTCATTCTTTTCAAAGTTCTACTTTCATGTCATGTCTTTCAAGTTCCTTTTTAATTATGTTGGGGAATTATCTCTATATCTATCATACTGAACTCTTATGTTCACATGATGAGAGATCCTATTTGATCTTTTCAAATCATTTTTGTTGAAGTTTAAGTAACGCCGTTAGGCTGCCGAACTTTCATAAGAGAAATCTAATTTTTGTCTTCCTTCCATGTTTTTCATTTCAAATGGTATGTCCTTAAAATTTCATTACCATGATCATGTATCATTCTTATTCTGTCCATCTACTGTTTTATGGGTCATTTATGAATGTTTGACCCATTTTCCCTCTCTTTTTAATGTCTTCTAAACGTCGTAACATAGCCGTTATGCTGCAGAATTTCCGTCTCAAAATGTCTCTCTCTTTTTATAAAGTTCTTTTATATTACTAAGTGAATACTCAAAGCTCTTTCTTCTAAAGGGGTATTCACATATATACCAAAATGTCTATTTTAAATTCTGGGATTTACATACATGAGACCCACCTTCCTCTTCTGTGGGTTTTAAAGTGACGTAAAGATCATGTCTTTAAAGCAGTTTTTAAAACGTTATGATTATGAAATAAAACCCATTTATTTTATGCTATATGGGTTATTTATGAAATGTTTGATGATGATATATGTGTCTCACATGATAATAAAGGCAAATTTAAGGGTGCGCCCTGATAGCGCTCCAATGCATTGGGTAAAGACTTAATCTCTAGAGATGACCATTTTAACGACGCCTTGGTGAATAACCTTGGTAATTTTTAACGACACCTTGGGGATGGACCTTGGTGAAACGAAACGATTGTCAATATTAAATGTTGCAGCCACATCTTCAAGTTATGAAAAAGTTTTATTTTTATTATGATATGCCTCATGATTTCATTTTCATGCCTTAAAGTTCTTTTCATGACTTTATTGATGTATCTCAAGTTCATATGTAAAATGTTTCACTTGTTTCCCTTGCTGGGCCTTCTGCTCATCCTTTCTTTTGATGTATGTCCCCAGGTTATGAGATGCAGTAATGAACCTAGGATGAACTTAAGGATTTGCCTTTCAAGTGTTTAAGAAGAATGTTTTATGTTTTTTTTTATGTATTATGATCCTTGTTTCCAAGACACTAAACCTTAACGATCCTCAGTTCCGTGTAATGAAATGAAAGTTATGTTATAAAAAGACGGGATGCTATAGTTGGTATCAAAGGATGGTTTAGTTATTTGTGGAAATTAGGATATGAAAACTTTAGGAAGAAGCCTATAGAAAAGTTAAAATATAGGAAATATTCCTGGTATTTTGGTGAGTATTGAGTAAGGGGTTTCCAAGCAAATACATCCCTGTCTGGATACGAGCAGGAAGAGGTGGCTCTGGCACATATGTACATAGGGGTAAAACCCGAAAACACCGCTTTGAGCTAGACTCGAACGGGAACTAGTACACGACAACGGGCCTTGCTGCACTCTTGGTTACGACACTCCCGGGGGATATGCTTTGGTAAATTCATAAGCTTAGTATGAACCATTGTTAAATGAACAAAGATAAAATAAAATGAAGATTCACATAAGAATATATGATCATGGATAACCTAGATGGGAACCTGGGGGATCACAAGTTAGGGTATACTTTTCAACTACAAGTTATCCTTATATGCTTTAAGTTTCTTTTCATGATTATTGGCTAAGTATTTAAGCCCCTAATTATAGTTTCTTTTCTTAGTTAATGGCGGGAAATGGAAGAACATGTCTCAACAACCAATGTGATAGGAAATGCTACGATTTCCATATTAATATGACAGAGATGATTAGGGGATTAAAATATGATTTTTATTTTGGAATACATTCACTATTTTGGGGACCCTATATGATCAAGGTAAATAGATGACAATGGTATTTTCATTGAGTAAGGTTGATTTATATTTGAAGAATCGATGAATTTAAGGTGGATTTATAGTAATTTAGGTTACTTTTGGGAATGATTAACCTATCTTGGGTTAAATATGTTTATATTAGATACTTTTGTTATAAGATGTTAGGAGTGGTTGATGTTGTTTGGAGATAAACAATGAAGTTTATTTTGGAAGACTATGTTATCAAATCCTTCTTGTATTTGGGTTTCAATCTTAGTTTGGTTTATTTTGAGTAATTTTAAGGACCGTTATTTATGGAATGGACTATGATGAACTTTGGGTAGTACCATGGAACTTTGAATATTTAAAAGTAGTTTCCATTCCAATGGGATTCTTTCTTTTTGAAGAGTTGTTTTACCTTACCCTTTCGGTTTTTGGGATAATGTTTAAAGATAGAAGAAATAGATAGTTGATCTTTTGTGGATTATGAGATTCTCTAGAAGATGATTCTTGTGTTTTGATGAGACCAAGTAGTTTTGAATGCTCATCATTTGGAGAAAAGATTAGTTTTGGTAGAAACTTATTAAAGTATGAAACTCTACATGAAGGTAGATATATTCCTTATGTTTTGTTCTATGTTGTAAATGAATTCCTCAAAGTTATTAAAAGGAACGTAAAACAAAAATGTTGTTGGTTTACATTTCCAACAAGTTAATCAAAGACCGCTTACACACATCATAAGTTTGGGATTTTATTATGGTTAATTTTCTCCTAATCATGTTCTCTATCACTCTCCCTCAGAACGTGACCCTTTGTTTTCTCCTCCATGTCCATGTTTCCTACATGGAATCCTAGTATGAGTAAACTCGGGTGGCCTTTGTACTCCCTTTTATTTATTTTAAATTAATAGTGTTACTGACTCTTTTTCCGATGTGGGACTTTCAATGAAATTTCAAAACCCAATTTCAAAAAAAATTGCGAGGATGCAATTTCTTAAGGGGGGAAGATTGTAACGGCCCGAAATTTTGAATAAATCTTGTTTCCTAATTTCATGTGTTATTTTATTTTATTTTTATACTCAAAAAAAATGTTTTATTTGATAAACATGATTATAATTAAAATGAGACCATTTGGTTTTGATTGTTATATGACCATCGGTCAATATGACCACTGTGAACAAAATGTTTTGATTATTGTCTCTAAATACAAGTAATCTTGGTTAATTATTATAGAAAGAAGATTCGATGGCCTCACCTAGTAGTCTTGGACCGATCGAAGCCCATCTAACAGAGCTTGGGAAGGAGGTAGCACCATTGGGCTTTGCTCTGGATCAAATCCAAGCCGAACTTCATCATGTGAAGCTAGAACGGAATCACCTTCGCGAGAAGTTCAAAGTGATAGAAATTACTACTCGGGCAATGTTGACCGAGCCGCCCCAAGATTCTATCACCCTAGCACACCTTACTCTTAGGTCCTATGCTGGTATTATAAGGGGCTATGTAACGAGACCGTAACTGCCTTGTGTAATCCTTGTTTTAAATAAAAATTGGGATTTATTCTTATGATGAAGTTTATGAATTTTGAAATGACCGGATAAATATAGTATGCATATTTTTGATGAATTTTAGAAAAAGGATATTTTAAAAATGGTTGTGTAAACCTTAAATAATTAAAAATCTGTAATGATTTTAAAAAAATGGTCTTCTACAATTATGTTCAGTACGAAATTTGGAGTCTAATAAGATCAACTTGATATTTGATGAATAGTAAATTATGAATAGTGATTTTATGATTAGGATTAGTAATATGACCAAATGGATTAGTAATCTAACTTAAATAAAGTTTTAAAATAATCTTGGCACCTTGATTAAGTAATGTGATTCAATAAAATGGTTAAATAATGGTTTCATAAATTATTATTCAAGTATTAGTTTTTTCGGGTGAATAGTGTTTTTTAATTAAAAATTTAATTAAAATTATTTAGAAAATTATTTTTATAAAAAAGATTTCATTTTTGAACTCAGAGCACCGATATTATGCTATGGTAATTTTTGGGGTTTTTTTCTGAAAAAACGAATTTTCGGTGAATAGTGTTTTTATTTAAAAATTAAATTAAAAATATTTAGAAAATTATTTTTATAAAATGGAGTTCATATTTGTAATAAGAGCGTTGATATTTGATTATGGTGTAATTTTGGGATCTTTCTGAGTAAGTTGAATTTTCAGTGAATAGTAAAAATGCAGTTTTAGGGTTTCAGTATGTTTAATGACATCATAGCTGTGTCATGATGATTTCATGAGTTATTTTAAGGGTTGACCGGCCAAGGGTGATGAATTATTGTTTTGGGGGCCCCATGTGGCCTAACTCCATGATAAATGCCAAGGGAGAGCACATGGGTTTGAGAAAAGCACATGTGAGGTGTCTTTTGGCCATTAATGCCTTGTCCCCTCACTTTCCCTATAAATACAAAGCCCTCCTCTCATCCATTCGACTCCCCACTCATTCCCAACGAATTTATGGTCTCATTACCTCCCAAGGAGCCCTCCCAAGGTGCCCTCAAGCCCTCAAGGTCCCAACCTTTGAGGTTTAAGAGTTACATTTTAAGGTAAGGGATCCGATCTTTCTCTTTCTTTTCAAGTGATCTCTTTTATGTCATTTCTTTTATGCTCCATGTTCTTATGTTAAAAGTTGTTCTTTTATACTCCTATTACTGCCCTTTTCATGTTCATATAATGAGAGTCCCCTTTTTTCTCTCATTATTTCGTTTTATGATGTTTTAAGTGGCGCCGTTAGGCTGCCGAAATTTTTGTAACAGATTCTTTCTCCCTTCTCATTTTTCAAGATCTATTTTCATGTAAAGTATTTCAAGTTCCTTTGTATTATGTTGGGGTATGATCTCTAAATTTATCATACTGAGCTTTTATGATCATATGATGAGATACCCCATTTGATCTCTTCAATTCAGTACTTTGATGTTTAAGTGGCGCCGTTAGGCTGCCGAATTTTTAAGTGGTTCTTCACCCTTCTCGTTTTGAAGTTCTCCTTTCATGTCAATTCTTTCAAGTTACTTTTTGTTATGTTGGGGTATGATCTCTATATCTATTATACTGGACTCTTATGTTCATATGATGAGATACTCCATTTGATCTCTTCAATTCAGTATTTTGAAGTTTTAAGTGGCGCCGTTAGGCTGCCGAATTTTTTAGGGGATTCTTTCACCCTTCTCATTCTTTTCAAAGTTCTACTTTCATGTAATGTCTTTCAAGTTCCTTTTTAATTATGTTGGGGAATTATCTCTATATCTATCATACTGAACTCTTATGTTCACATGATGAGAGATCCTATTTGATCTTTTCAAATCATTTTTGTTGAAGTTTAAGTAACGTCGTTAGGCTGCCGAACTTTCATAAGAGAAATCTAATTTTTGTCTTCCTTCCATGATTTTCATTTCAAATGGTATGTCCTTAAAATTTCATTACCATGATCATGTATCATTCTTATTCTGTCCATCTACTGTTTTATGGGTCATTTATGAATGTTTGACCCATTTTCCCTCTCTTTTTAATGTCTTCTAAACGTCGTAACATAGCCGTTATGCTGCAGAATTTCCGTCTCAAAATGTCTCTCTCTTTTTCTAAAGCTCTTTTATATTACTAAGTAAATAATCAAAGCTCTTTCTTCTAAAGGGGTATTCACATATATACCAAAATGTCTATTTTAAATTCTGGGATTTACATACATGAGACCCACCTTCCTCTTCTGTGGGTTTTAAAGTGACGTAAAGATCATGTCTTTAAAGCAGTTTTTAAAACGTTATGATTATGAAATAAAACCCATTTATTTTATGCTATATGGGTTATTTATGAAATGTTTGATGATGATATATGTGGCTCACATGATAATAAAGGCAAATTTAAGGGTGCACCCTGATAGTGCTTCAATGCATTGGGTAAAGACTTAATCTCTAGAGATCACCATTTTAACGACGCCTTGGTGAATAACCTTGGTAATTTTTAACGACACCTTGGGGATGGACCTTGGTGAAACAAAACGATTGTCAATATTAAATGTTGCAGCCACATCTTCAAGTTATGAATTTTTTTTATTTTTATTATGATATGCCTCATGATTTCATTTTCATGCCTTAAAGTTCTTTTCATGACTTTATTGATGTATCTCAAGTTCATATGTAAAATGTTTCACTTGTTTCCCTTGCTGGGCCTTCTGCTCATCCTTTCTTTTGATGTATGTCCCCAGGTTATGAGATGCAGTAATGAACCTAGGATGAACTTAAGGAGAAGCCTTTCAAGTGTTTAAGAAGAATGTTTTATGTTTTTTTATGTATTATGATCCTTGTTTCCAAGACACTAAACCTTAACGATCCTTAGTTCCGTGTAATGAAATGAAAGTTATGTTATAAAAAGACGGGATGCTATAGTTGGTATCAAAATATGGTTTAGTTATTTGTGGAAATTAGGATATGAAAACTTTAGGAAGAAGCCTATAGAAAAGTTAAAATATAGAAAATATTCTTGGTATTTTGGTGAGTATTGAGTAAGGGGTTGCCAAGCAAATACATCCCTGTCTGGATACGAGCAGGAAGAGGTGGATCTGGCACAGATGTACATAGGGGTAAAACCCGAAAACACCGCTTTGAGCTAGACTCGAACGGGAACTGGTACACGACAACGGGCCTTGCTGCACTCTTGGTTACGACACTCCCGGGGGATATGCTTTGGTAAATTCATAAGCTTAGTATGAACCATTGTTAAATGAACAAAGATAAAATAAAATGAAGATTCACATAAGAATATATGATCATGGATAACCTAGATGGGAACCTAGGGGATCACAAGTTAGGGTATACTTTTCAACTACAAGTTATCCTTATATGCTTTAAGTTTCTTTTCATGATTATTGGCTAAGTATTTAAGCCCCTAATTATAGTTTCTTTTCTTAGTTAATGGCGGGAAATGGAAGAACATGTCTCAACAACCAATGTGATAGGAAATGCAACGATTTCCATATTAATATGACAGAGATGATTAGGGGATTAAAATATGATTTTTATTTTGGAATACATTCACTATTTTGGGGACCCTATATGATCAAGGTAAATAGATTACAATGGTATTTTCATTGAGTAAGGTTGATTTATATTTGAAGAATCGATGAATTTAAGGTGTATTTATAGTAATTTAGGTTACTTTTGGGAATGATTAACCTATCTTGGGTTAAATATGTTTAGATTAGATACTTTTGTTATAAGATGTTAGGAGTGGTTGATGTTGTTTGGAGATAAACAATGAAGTTTATTTTGGAAGACTATGTTATCAAATCCTTCTTGTATTTGGGTTTCAATCTTAGTTTGGTTTATTTTGAGTAATTTTAAGGACCGTTATTTATGGAATGGACTATGATGAACTTTGGGTAGTACCATGGAACTTTGAATATTTAAAAGTAGTTTCCATTCCAATGGGATTCTTTCTTTTTGAAGAGTTGTTTTACCTTACCCTTTCGGTTTTTGGGATAATGTTTAAAGATAGAAGAAATAGATAGTTGATCTTTTGTGGATTATGAGATTCTCTAGAAGATGATTCTTGTGTTTTGATGAGACCAAGTAGTTTTGAATGCTCATCATTTGGAGAAAAGATTAGTTTTGGTAGAAACTTATTAAAGTATGAAACTCTACATGAAGGTAGATATATTCCTTATGTTTTGTTCTATGTTGTAAATGAATTCCTCAAAGTTATTAAAAGGAACGTAAAACAAAAACGTTGTTGGTTTACGTTTCCAACAAGTTAATCAAAGACCGCTTAC
Source organism: Viscum album (assembly GCA_963277665.1). Lineage (NCBI taxonomy): Eukaryota > Viridiplantae > Streptophyta > Magnoliopsida > Santalales > Viscaceae > Viscum > Viscum album. The sequence continues at coordinate 1,492,022,991 of OY728131.1, forward strand.
ACACATCATAAGTTTGGGATTTTATTATGGTTAATTTTCTCCTAATCATGTTCTCTATCACTCTCCCTCAGAACGTGACCCTTTGTTTTCTCCTCCATGTCCATGTTTCCTACATGGAATCCTAGTATGAGTAAACTCGGGTGGCCTTTGTACTCCCTTTTATTTCTTTTAAAGTAATAGTGTTACTGACTCTTTTTCCGATGTGGGACTTTCAATGAAATTTCAAAACCCAATTTTAAAAAAATTGCGAGGATGCAATTTCTTAAGGGGGGAAGATTGTAACGGCCCGAAATTTTGAATAAATCTTGTTTCCTAATTTCATGTGTTATTTTATTTTATTTTTATACTCAAAAAAAAATGTTTTATTTGATAAAGATGATTATAATTAAAATGACACCATTGGGTTTTGATTGTTATATGACCATCGGTCAATATGACCACTGTGAACAAAATTTTTTGATTATTGTCTCTAAATACAAGTAATCTTGGTTAATTATTATAGAAAGAAGATTCGATGGCCTCACCTAGTAGTCTTGGACCGATCGAAGCCCATCTAACAGAGCTTGGGAAGGAGGTAGCACCATTGGGCCTTGCTCTGGATCAAATCCAATCCGAACTTCATCATGTGAAGCTAGAACGGAATCGCCTTCGCGAGAAGTTCAAACTGATAGAAATTACTACTCGGGCAATGTTGACCGAGCCGCCCCAAGATTCTATCACCCTAGCACACCTTACTCTTAGGTCCTATGCTGGTATTATAAGGGGCTATGTAACGAGACCGTAACTGCCTTGTGTAATCCTTGTTTTAAATAAAAATTGGGATTTATTCTTATGATGAAGTTTATGAATTTTGAAATGACCCGATAAATATAGTATGCATATTTTTGATGAATTTTAGAAAAAGGATATTTTAAAAATGGTTGTGTAAACCTTAAATAATTAAAAATGTGTAATGATTTTCAAAAAATGGTCTTCTACAATTATGTTCAGTACGAAATTTGGAGTCTAATAAGATCAACTTGATTTTTGATGAATAGTAAATTATGAATAGTGATTTTATGATTAGGATTAGTAATATGACCAAATGGATTAGTAATCTAACTTAAAGAAAGTTTTAAAATAATCTAGGCACCTTGATTAAGTAATGTGATTCAATAAAATGGTTAAATAATGGTTTCATAAATTATTATTCAAGTATTAGTTTTTTCGGGTGAATAGTGTTTTTTAATTAAAAATTTAATTAAAACTATTTTAAAAACTATTTTTATAAAACAGATTTCATTTTTGAACTCAGAGCACCGATATTATGCTATGGTAATTTTTGGGGTTTTTTTCTGAAAAAACGAATTTTCGGTGAATAGTGTTTTTATTTAAAAATTAAATTAAAAATATTTAGAAAATTATTTTTATAAAATGGAGTTCATATTTGTAATAAGAGCGTTGATATTTGATTATGGTGAAATTTTGGGATCTTTCTGAGAAAGTTGAATTTTCAGTGAATAGTAAAAATGCAGTTTTAGGGTTTCGGTATGTTTAATGACATCATAGCTGTGTCATGATGATTTCATGAGTTATTTTAAGGGTTGGCCGGCCAAGGGTGATGAATTATTGTTTTGGGGGCCCCATGTGGCCTAACTCCATGATAAATGCCAAGGGAGAGCACATGGGTTTGAGAAAAGCACATGTGAGGTGTCTTTTGGCCATTAATGCCTTGTCCCCTCACTTTCCCTATAAATACCAAGCCCTCCTCTCATCCATTCGACTCCCCACTCATTCCCAACGAATTTATGGTCTCATTACCTCCCAAGGAGCCCTCCCAAGGTGCCCTCAAGCCCTCAAGGTCCCAACCTTTGAGGTTTAAGAGTTACATTTTAAGGTAAGGGATCCGATCTTTCTCTTTCTTTTCAAGTGATCTCTTTTATGTCATTTATTTTATGATCCATGTTCTTATGTTAAAGGATGTTCTTTTATACTCCTCTTAATACCCTTTTCATGTTCATATAATGAGATTCCCCTTTTTGCTCTCATTATTTCGTTTTATGATGTTTTAAGTGGCGCCGTTAGGCTGCCGAAATTTTTGTAACAGATTCTTTCTCCCTTCTCATTTTTCAAGATCTATTTTCATGTAAAGTATTTCAAGTTCCTTTGTATTATGTTGGGGTATGATCTCTAAATTTATCATACTGATCTTTTGTGATCATATGATGAGAGACCCCATTTGATCTCTTCAATTCAGTACTTTGATGTTTAAGTGGCGCCGTTAGGCTGCCGAATTTTTAAGTGGTTCTTCACCCTTCTCGTTTTGAAGTTCTCCTTTCATGTCAATTCTTTCAAGTTCCTTTTTGTTATGTTGGGGTATGATCTCTATATCTATTATACTAGACTCTTATGTTCATATTATGAGATACCCCATTTTATCTCTTCAATTCAGTATTTTGAAGTTTTAAGTGGCGCCGTTAGGCTGCCGAATTTTTTAGGGGATTCTTTCACCCTTCTCATTCTTTTCAAAGTTCTACTTTCATGTCATGTCTTTCAAGTTACTTTTTAATTATGTTGGGGAATTATCTCTATATCTATGATACTGAACTCTTATGTTCACATGATGAGAGATCCTATTTGATCTTTTCAAATCATTTTTGTTGAAGTTTAAGTAACGCCGTTAGGCTGCCGAACTTTCATAAGAGAAATCTAATTTTTGTCTTCCTTCCATGTTTTTCATTTCAAATGGTATGTACTTAAAATTTCATTACCATGATCATGTATCATTCTTATTCTGTCCATCTACTATTTTATGGCTCATTTATGAATGTTTGACCCATTTTCCCTCTCTTTTTAATGTCTTCTAAACGTCGTAACATAGCCGTTATGCTGCAGAATTTCCGTCTCAAAATGTCTCTCTCTTTTTATAAAGTTCTTTTATATTACTAAGTGAATACTCAAAACTATTTCTTCTAAAGGGGTATTCACATATATACCAAAATGTCTATTTTAAATTCTGGGATTTACATAAATGAGACCCACCTTCCTCTTCTGTGGGTTTTAAAGTGACGTAAAGATCATGTCTTTAAAGCAGTTTTTAAAACGTTATGATTATGAAATAAAACCCATTTATTTTATGCTATATGGGTTATTTATGAAATGTTTGATGATGATATATGTGGCTCACATGATAATAAAGGCAAATTTAAGGGTGCGCCCTGATAGCGCTCCAATGCATTGGGTAAAGACTTAATCTCTAGAGATGACCATTTTAACGACGCCTTGGTGAATAACCTTGGTAATTTTTAACGACACCTTGGGGATGGACCTTGGTGAAACGAAACGATTGTCAATATTAAATGTTGTAGCCACATCTTCAAGTTATGAAAAAGTTTTATTTTTATTATGATATGCCTCATGATTTCATTTTCATGCCTTAAAGTTCTTTTCATGACTTTATTGATGTATCTCAAGTTCATATGTAAAATGTTTCACTTGTTTCCCTTGCTGGGCCTTCTGCTCATCCTTTCTTTTGATGTATGTCCCCAGGTTATGACATGCAGTAATGAACCTAGGATGAACTTACGGAGAAGCCTTTCAAGTGTTTAAGAAGAATGTTTTATGTTTTTTTTATGTATTATGATCCTTGTTTCCAAGACACTAAACCTTAACGATCCTCAGTTCCGTGTAATGAAATGAAAGTTATGTTATAAAAAGACAGGATGCTATATCGATCCTAGGGTCCACTAGGGGATACCATAACCCACTCCAGTATATGAAGATCACATATAGGGGATCACTCCCAGGGTCCGCTGGGGGATACCACGACCTGATCTGGCATACGTAGTTCTCACAAATAGGGGATCCCACCCAGGATCTGCTAGAGGATACCACAAACTGATCTAGCGCTAGATAGAATCACGTCACATAGATAGAGGATCATCGCCCATATAAAGGTGGTAACGACGATAACGGAACCCTATCTGGTATAACTCACGATGTAGGGGATCAAACCGACGATGCTGCAACCCTACCGAAACCACGCGCTGAATAGGGGATCACATAACCAACAATACCACAACCCTACTATACACCTCATGCTGAGTAGGGGATCATATAACCGACGATGCCACAACCCTACTGAGCATGGCCCACTGCGTAGGGGATCATATTCCGGATGATGAAACAAACCCTATGGGCTTAAACTGCTAGATAGGGGATCACCTCTCGTGAATAAGCGGTCACAGATACCAAGAACCTGATCTGGGGAAAAGATGCTAGAGGATCCCGCTCTGGGCCCAACGGAGGGATTCTACAACTATAATAGTTTAAATAACCCATCGAGAGGCTCACAAACCTATACGAAGGTTGTGATGCCACACGAAACCTCATGGAAACGAACCATGGGAGTACCCTGAACCACTACTGGTCCAAAACTTTGCTAACCCGAGCGACTCACAACAATTCCATACTGCGCACATTCATGGCCAAAACCGAGGCCACCATCACGATTTATGCGGAAAATCATACAGGATAGGCTGCTTACTCGCCCGAAACAAACTACCGGTGAAAAAGAACTACTCACCGTAGCTAGCCCGTGCGGGGCCCACACAACAATCCCGGAACCCATTGAGCGGATCATACCACGGTGATCCCCTCGGAAAAAACAAGCAGAATCTACTAATCGTTCGTCAAAAACAGACACTCAGTGAAAAAGGTACTATTCAACGAAGCCAGCTCAGGTGGGGCCCACACCTCAATTCCAAATCTCATCGAACGGATCACACCATTGCGATCCTCTTGAAAAAACACACCGGATCGACTATTCTTCTACCAAAATCAGACTCCTGGTGTGAAAGCTGCGTTTCTCCGCAAACGCTAAAACCCGGCCTCATGGAGCCCACACCCCATTCTCAGTCCCAACACCCAGGATCCATCACAAAATGTCCGTTGTACCATCAGGGTCTCAACTCCATTGACGGCACATCATTCAGATGCTCCCGGTAGAAGTTTCAAGTGCTCGAAGTCGTAATGTAATAAAATAATATTATTTTATACGATGTTTCTAACTCTCGGGCCACGGTCTTGAACCCATAAAATCTCAAACCCACACCAGAGGGTTCACCTCATCATCAGGGTCACGTCTTCACAAACGGAACGCAAATCCGACTCCCGGATTGCACGATATGGGGGTTTAAAGACCCCCGTATGACAAAAGGGGCCGGACCGGCCTCGACCGGCCGGTCCAGCCGCTCTGAACCAGCGGCCGCTGCCGGCCCGCCCTAGTTGGCAGAGGCCAGCGCTGCCGCGCTCCAGCGTCTGGGTCGGCGTGCCACCGCGGACAGCCGCGCTCCGTCGCGGGCAGTCGCCTGCCGCCGCGGGCCGCCCCTGCCGGCGAACCTTCCGAGGTCCACCAGAGGCACCTCGGGGGTCCAAACGCAAATCTGGAAGCATCTGTGCACCCCCCTAGGACCCGATCTACCCATCTGTAGATTCAAAACAGAGAAAAACACAGAAATTCGGGATCCAGAATTTTCAAAATGTAAAACGCCTGCCTGTTGGAGGATCACTGACGCTTTGGATGCAGAACGGCACCTGCGACGCCTTGAAGATGGATTTGTCGACAAACGGTGATGAAAACGGTCGTCTGGAGCTTGAATCACTGAAGAATGGAGTGGGGAGGGGGAAGGGCATCTGCTGTGCATTGGAGTATTTGGGTAGGGGGAGATTGATTGTGTTTCAATATTTTTTTTAAACAACTCAATTAACTCTCCCCGCCAACTCGCCTTCGTCCCGACACCCGATGCAAACAAAAGTAAGGTCACCCCTAGGGTAAATGCGCCGTTCTGAACACAACAGATGACGTAGATTTGAAATTTGAGACTCCGTTCAGATGTTATTCGAGCCGACGCTCATAAATGGACTTTTCCACTTATTTACGAAAACGCCTCTGGTGGCGCTTTCCACCGCAGGCCCACGCCCGCAAAGTTTACACCTCACCTAAAGTAAATGGATTGTTTCGGATGCAACTGTGGCCTCAAATTCGAATTATGAGATAACTTTTAGGAGATATCACACCCCCTCCATGTGCATAGTATAAAAATACTTAATATTTTTATAAAATTAATTCCGGGCACACCGGGCCTCGGAATCGCACGCCGTCTTCGCGCCTAGCTCTGGAATTATTCATAGAAAAAATACAAAGTCTGGAAGGGCCAAAATTCGAGTCACTACATCCTCCCCCCCTTAGAACCTTTTGTCCCCGAAAATCCCTAAGCTCACGGGAAGCGACTGGACTCTCAACTGGGTCTCACACACCAGTGAGTTCACCAACAAACACCCCTGCCCGAATGCATAAGTTGGAGGGACTCATCCACCTCACCTCGATACTATCCACTTTGGGTGGCACTAACTCTCCTGCACGGTTTTAATCGCGTCACAAAAATGCGTCTCAGTGGGGGAAGGATCCCTCTTCCTCACACATTCGAAGCACACCGAACAAAACACACACAGGGTCTTACCAATGCCCTGAACAAAACTCGAGCAAGAAACAGAAAAGAAGGGTACCGCTAAACAGTGTCTATCAAACAACTGCAGTAAGTAGAAAATACACACGGCTTACCTTTATCCATCCGCGGAGCCTCTGGGTCAACAGCCTCCAGGGCATGCAGCTGTCCTCGTCCTCGGTCACCAGCTCCCTGAGCTTGAAGTGGACCACCTGGGGGTGGGGGTGGTGGCAACTGGTACCGCCTACCACCTCCTCCCGCTGCACCCGCTCCACCGCCACGTTCGCCGCCCTATAGACCTCCTTGCTCGAGATGATGCCTCTGCCAAGGCGGTCCATCGACTGACTCCTTCTCAGAAGCACGAAAGGTCGGAAAATCTCTAGCAAGATGTCCCCGACCATCGCAAGAATAACACCGCCTCTCCTACGGCTGATCAACATTGGCCTACGAGCCCTGTGAGCCCTGAGCCTCAGATCCTCCATCCTGGGGTTGCCTCCTGAAACATCGGCCATGTCCAGAACCCTGAGTCTATTGTCGGCTACCATATGCATGCCGATGTCTCAGCCCTCATGTTCCTAGCACTAACAGGGGGAATATGCTCATCTAGAAAGCTCTCCACCAGCAACGCTCGCTCCAACACTCTAGTATAGGTGGGCAGGCACGAGGAAACCACACCTGCTCGGATGTACCTACGTAAGCCCTGCTCGATGGTCCGAGCCCTAAAGAACAGGTCTCGAACCATATCCAGGGAGTAGCGCGAAATGTCTGTAAACCTCACTAAGTACTCCGACACGATCAGAACCTCATGTCGAAGCTGCAGAAGCTTCTGGATCCGCACTGACCTCAGTGCCACCAGATAGAACTCCTCCCTGAAGATCCGCTCAATCTCTGCCCACGTGAGCATCTCCTCGTCATGGGACTACGTCACCAAACTCCACCATCGCCCGATAGAACCATGTAGAAGGCTCGCCTCTAGGACCACCATCTGATCTGGAGGTGTCCTTACTAGGCAGAAAACTAGGGTGACTACCTCAAGTCATTCATCAGCTGGCTGGGGGTCATGATCACCCCGTAACTTCAGAGGTCACTGCCTCTGGAACTCATACAACGCACTCAGCCTGAACGGAACCTCATCCTGCACTGCCGGCACAACCAACTGCTCGATAGGTGGTGGCTCAATTGGAAGACCACCTTGAGGTGAAACCTCAGAACCCTCACCCTACTCCACAGACTCTACACGAGGTGGGTCATCAGCACAATCCTGCTGTGGAACCCTCCCTGGCTGTCGTCATGGAGGCATCCTGAAATACATTCAAGATGCACCACAGTCAAAGAGTATATCTGGAGAGCTGACTCTATATGGACAAGGAAAACCCAAAACCCAGTCCTATATGATGCATGTACCATTATTTACTAGCGACTAGTGTACAAATGTCCCAAGTCGAAAGGAAGGTTATCAGAGTCCTGGTGTATGGATATGTCGGCCGCCGCACCAACACTGGAGTCTATGGCCTGAAATCCGAGCTCGAAACACCCTAACACTGCCGCTATGCAAGCCAAACCAAACTCACAGCTAGTCCAGCTACGCTCTGAGATCCCAAAGGTGGAACCTCCTTTGATACCACTCTATCACGACCCGACCCAACAGGGCTCAAGCCGCGACTCCCCAAGCCCACCTTCAATTGGCTAGGGGATGGCGTCTAGCGCCGAGTAGGCTATCTCACACATGGGATGCATTAGCCTAAGGTTCATATAAACACACACCCACAAAAGCCTCCACACAACAGTGGAAAGATATATAAAACTGAAAAGAAAATGCAAGCATACATCTATCCCAAACCAGAGTACAACAAAAGTACAAAGGAAAAAAACAGGGCCCACCAAAAGAAAACTATAAAGCGCATCCAACCTGCTCTGAAGAAGGGGAACACTGCCACAACACCCGCCAGAAAGCTCCCTCAGCACCGCAGCAGCAAACACCCCGGTGAGTCTCGCTCACTCAGCTCCGCCTTCTCTGGGTCCACCTGGGACTCCGTCGAGAGGCATGTGGTCTGCACAAGACACAAACATGTGCGGCCAAAGCCCATGCAGGGGTGAGTATAAACATACTCAGTAGGCACCCAAAAAACAAAAAACCAAAGAGAGAAATAGAAAGGGAACAGTCCGCTTATCCTAGCCAGAGGAAACACAGATGAGAGAGAAACTCCATCTCGTGACAATCCTCGGTTAAACACAACTAGTCAGCTCAGCTCAGGTGTATTCCCATACATAGACCTTGAACAATCCAGATATACTCAGCTCACGCCACAAAGCCACAAGAGGTACCGACCTCGTCACCAGCAACTATCCACAACCAGGAGAGTACACCACCCGATAACTATCATCCCAGATGACACTCATCCGAGAGATACACTCCATGGGGTTTATCTCAAACCTCTCAGATGCTCACCCGAGAGATCACGCTCGTCGGATAACATCACGGAGGATAACTCACCGAAACAACATAACCACCAAACTCCTCGGATATGGGATCGCTCCTAGGTTCCTCTAGGGGATACCAGAACCCACTCTGGTATATGAAGCTCACAGATAGGGGATAACTCCCAGGGTCCGCTGGGGGATACCACGACCCGATCTGGCATACGTAGTTCTCACAAATAGGGGATCACACCCAGGATCTGCTGGGGGATACCACAACCTGATCTGGCGCTAGACAGAAGCACGTCACACAGATAGAGGATCATCGCCCATATAAAGGTGGTCACGGTGATACTAGAACCCTATCTGGTATAACTCGCGATGTAGGGGATCGAATCGACGATGCTACAAACCTACCGAAACCACACGCTGAGTAGGGGATCACATAACCAATGATACAACAACCCTACTATACACCTTATTCTGAGTAGGGGATTGTATACCCGACGATGCCACAACCCTAATGAGCACGGCCCACTGCGTAGGGGATCATATTCCTGATGATGGCACAAACCCTAAGGGGTTAACCTAGTAGATAGGGGATCGTCGCCCGTGAATAAGCGGTCACAGCGATATCAATAACCTGATTTCGGGAAAAAATGCTAGAGGATCCCGCTCCGGGCCCACTGAAGGGATGCCACAACTCTAACAGTTTAAACATACCATCAAGAGGATCACAAACCTATACAAAGGTTGTGATTCCACACAAACCCTTGTGGAAACGAACCAAGGGAGTACCCTCAACCACTACTGGTCCAAAACATCGCTAACCCGAGCGACTCGCAACAACGCCACACTGCACATATCCAGGGACAAAACCGAGGCCACCATCACGATCTACGCGGAAAATCACACAGGATAGGATGCTTACTCACCTGAAACGTACTACCGGTGAAAAAAAACTATTCACCATAGCTAGCCCATGCGGGGCCCCCACAACGATCCCGGAACCCATCGAGCGGATCATACCACAACGATCCCCTTGAAAAAAAAGCGGAATTGACTACTCGTTCATCCAAAACAGACACTTAGTGAAAATGTACTATTCCCCAAAGCCAGCTCAGGCGGGGCCCACACCTCGATTCTGAATCTCATCGAACGGATCACACTATTGCGATCCTCTCGGAAAAACACACAGGATCGACTAATCATCAGTCAAAATCGGACTCTTGGTGCGAAAGCTGCGTTTCTCCGCAAATGCCAAAAAACAGCCTCGCAGGGCCTGCACCCCATTCTCAGTCTTAACACCCGGGAACCATCTCAAAAAGTCCACCATACCATCAGGGTCAAAACTCCACTGACGGCACATCATTCGGATGCTCCGGGTAGAAGTTACACGGGCCCGAAGTCGTAAAGTAATAAAATAATATTATTTCATATGACATTTCTAACTCTCGGGCGACGGTCCCGAACAGTTAAACTCTCTAACCCACACCGGAGGGTTTTCCTCATCGTCAGGGTCGTGTTTCCTCAAACGGAATGCGTATCCGACTCCCGGATTGCAAGATACGGGGGTTTAAAGACCCCAGTATGACAAAAGGGGCCGGACCGGACGCCGCCGCCGGCCGGCCCTAGCCGGCGGCCCTCTGCCGCACGACGCCTAGTGCTGCCGCGCTCCGGCGGCTGGGCCGGTGCACCACTGCGGATAGCCATGCGCCGCCGCGGGCCTCCCCTGCCGGCGCCGCGTCGGCGAACCTTCTTAGGTCCGCCGGAGGCACCTCTGGGGTCCGAATGCAGATCCGAAAGCATCTGCGTGCCCCTCGGGACCCAATCTAACCATCTGTAGCTTCAAAACAGAGAAAAACATAGAAATTTGGGATCCGGGATTTTCAAAATGTAAAACGCCTATCTGTTGGTGGATCTCCGATGCTTAGGATGCAGAACGGTGCCCGCAACGCCCGGAAGGTGGATCTGCCGATGAACGGCGCTCAAAACGGTCGTCGGGAGCTCGAATCGCAGAAGAATGGAGCGGGGAGGGGGAAGGGAGTCCGCTGCGCGTTGGAGGATTTGGGGGAGGGGGAGATTTATTATGTTTCAATTGTTTTAAAACAACTCAATTAACTCTCCCCGCCAACTCGCCTCCATCCTGGCACCCGATGCAAACAAAAGTAAGGTCACCCCTATGGAAAACGTGCCGTTATGAATGAAACGACAGACTGAGATTTGCGATTCGAGAATCCTTTCAGAAGTTATTCGAGATGACACTCGTAAATGGACTTTTCCACTTATTTAAGAGAATTCCCCTGGTGGCGCTTTCCACCGCAGGCCTGCGCCCACAAAGTTTACACCTCACCTAGGGTAAACAACACATTCGGGACGCAACTGTGCCCTCAGATTCCCGTTCTGAGCTACCATTTAGGTGATATCACACCCCTGCCATGTGCATAGTATAAAAATACTTAATATTTTTATAAAATTAGTTCCGGAAACACCGGGCCTAGGAATCGCACGCCGTCTTCGCCCCTAGCTCTGGAATTATTCATTGATATAATCAAAAGTCTGACAGGGCCAAAATCTGAGTTGCTACAGAAACTAGAGAACAATAAAATTGTTCATGTGAAAAAGTGTTCAAGCCACAAGCATACAAAATTAAGCTTTTTATGCATTGGAAGAGTCTACAGAGGAAGTAGATACGGGTCTATCAACCGTGATAGGCACCATTACTATCGATTCATCATTAAAGACATCTCTATTTAATACTAGTGCATCTCATTTGTTTATTTCAACCCATATTGTTAATATTATAATTATTCATGAGGATATTTTTTCTTATGCAATTGATATTACTACACCCTTTGGTATGAAGAGGGAGAAGGGTCTCTATAACCCCTCTTGTTTTTTCACTATAGCTGATGTTGAGCTTGCTTGTAATTTTTTATACTCGACATGAAACTACTTGACTAAATTTTTAGATGTATTAGCTCATTTTCAATAAATATCATATTTATTATTATGTTTTATGGTTCACCTTCACTACACCTGATGCAGTGTATCGTGACTTTCATAGAGAATGATACCCAAGGTCGAGTAGGTCTAAACCTTCTTATCCAGAGTTAAGAAAAGTGATATTAGTGTTTTTCTTTTAATCTGGAGTGGGAATATATGAGCAGTGATCTCCCTCCAGTCATCATCGAGTTTCTTTAAATGTTACCTTCAAACCTCTATGGTTTCCCCCCTATATGGGTGGTTGAGTTTTCTATTGACGTAATGTGTCGTACTCAACCCAAATCTATTCTCTCTTACTATATGAAACAAGCTGAAATGAAAGAGATAAAGTCCCAGTTGGATGATATTCTTAATAAAGGATTCATACGCCCAAGCGTGTCACATTGGGCAGTGCCTATTCTATTTTCTAAGAAATACGATGATTTACATTTCTTATGTGTTGATTTCTAAAAGAAAAATCGAGTTATGTTAAAGAAAAATTATATATTTCCACTGATTGATGACCAATTTTATTCGTTAAAGGGGGATAAGTGGTTCTCAAATATAGACATTTGATATGGTTACAATTATTTGAGGATAAAAGAATATAAAATTCATAAAACTTCTTTTTAGAGTAGTTAATATCAATATGAGTACCTTGTCATGCCCTTTTCTACCATCCTTCCTTTTTTGATTACATAATTTTTAATTACATTTGAAAAACATAGGATATTTAATGTTTTTTCTCATGGATATCAAAACATAATACAAGAAAAAATAAAAAAAATATTATTCTAATAAACTTTTATGGATTCATCATAGGTTTATCCTATGTTAAATTACTCCATCTCATAATCTAGGGAGGTACATCAAAGTTTAGGGTGAACAGAAGGCTCAGTAAAGGAAAATAAGGGAAACAATTTACTTTTGAGATCAATAAGAATGTGATGAAATACACAAAGAATGAGAAATAGAAAAAAGTAATATCATAATAAAAATAACATAAATCTTAAATAGAATATGTTTCCAAAATAATTATTTTATACATTCATAATCATATCACTAAGTTACATCTCTATGGTGTCATAAAAATTACAATGATTATTCACCAAGGTATTGTAAACCTTGTCATCTCTAGAGATTAATTTCATTACGCAACGCATTGTAGTGATATCAGGGCACACCCTAAATATTTATTTATTTTCATATGATACAAATTGATCATAATAAAAAATGTCATAAATAAACCAAATATAATAAAAGAATTGGGGTTCACATCAAAATTGTGACGTTTTAAAATGTAATTAAAAAAAGACCATTATGTAATTTATAACCCAGGGAAAGGGAATGAGGGTTTTATGTATGTAAATTATAGAGAAAAATATATCAGTTTTATCTCTTGATGAATAAACCCATAAAAGAAATATGTTTTTTTATTCACATAAATATAACAAGAGAGTTTCATTGAGAAAAAGAGAGATATTTTGAGATGAAAATTCTACAGCATAACGGTTATGCTACTAGGTTTTAGAAAACATTAAGAATAGAGGGGTAAGGTTATACAATCCATAAATGAATCATAATACAGTAAAGGGACAGAATAAAATGGAAATAATAACATGGCATTTAAAATTACAAGGTATACCACATAAAAGAGGACTTGAATAGAAAAAGAGAAGTTAATAATTCCCTTACCATGAAGAGTAACTTCAAAAACTCTAAGATCGGGACCTTGGGGGCTTGAGGGAACCTTGGGATGACTCCTTGTGAGGTAATACAACTTGAACATAGTGTATAATGATTTTGGAATTAATGGGTAAGATGGAATCGGTGGGTATTTTTAGAAAAATTGAGGTAATATTTTATTATTTTAAAAGGATACATCATTAGTGGTATTTGAAAAACCATGGGCTTTCCCATGATATTATCCTGTGTTATTTCCCACTTGGGACACATAAAATTATATTTTAATACATAAGAGTTTACCAGCATCTTATATTACTCATTACATCATTATGTCAAAGTTATGATGTCATTAAACTTAAGGAAAACTCAAAATTGTATTTTTACTATTCACTGAAAATTCATCTTTTCAAAAAAATCTCAGAAATCCAACCTACCCATTTCTCAACGAATAGAATTCAAAAGTGAACTCCATTTTATAAAAATTAATTTCATTTTAAATTAAATTAAATAAATAAAATACTAATACTTAACTAATAATTTATAAAACATTTATTTACTTATACAATGATATAATTATATCACATTACCACTTAAGATGACTAAAACATATTTATACTTCCTTAGGTGATGTTACTATTACATTGGATAAATTACCATTCATAAGGGTAAAATTAATATTCTAAAGGTTAAAGTTACAATTCAACAAAAAAAAATCTTGATCTTATTGAACCACATTTTTCACCCTAATTACAATAATGTATGTCTGATTTTCCAAAATCCTTTCACAAGAAAAGTTATTTAATATTAATTTTTTAAATATTCATTAGAAAAACACTATTAATCAAATAATATTCACAAAAAAACAGAATTCATAAAAAAAATTCATAAAAAACCTATTCATAAAAAACTATTCATCAAATTGAAACTTCTTAGAAAACATCTAAAAATTCAGCCTTGGTTAAATTGGAAATTTGAAGTTCAAAAATGATGTTTATTTTAACATAATAATTCTCTATGGATGAGAAATCTTTGAAATGTAATTTTTTTTTCTAAAATCAATTTATCAAATTTTTCATCATTAAACTTATAATTTATTAAGCAAAACCATTCTTAAAACTAGAATGATGAAATAAAATATTTATTTATACCAAGAGATTACACATTATAACTAATGCCTCCTTATAAAAACCCTTATAATGCATGCATAATACGTAAGAGTGAGGTGTGAAATGGTGATAGAATCTTGGTGTGGATCAGACAACATTGCTCGAGTGGTGTTTTCTATCAACTTGAACTTCTCCTGTAACCAATTTCATTCAATCTTATCATGTTGAATTTTGGATTGGTCTTGATCTAGAGTGAATCCCAGCAATGCCACCTCCTTCCCAAGATTTGAAAAATGGGCTTCGTATGGCCAAAGTTTACTAGATGAGGCCATATAATCTTCTTTCTTCAATAACAACCATTATCATTTATATTTATAATCACTAATATTAACATTAAAAGTATAGTTTTCAACTGTCATACTGACCAACAGTTATATAGTAGTCAAAACAAAATAGTCTCATTTCAATTATAATCACTTCATTAATAAAGTGATATAGTTATGTTGAGTACAAAATAATATGACATATATTTTCAAGAAATAATTATTATTCAAAAAGTTTGGGCCATTACATTATCCCCCCTTAAGAATTTTATTCTTTGAAATTTCAACTCTTACCCTCAGAAGAGAAAAGTAGTTGGTACTTTTACCTTATTGTATCCTCTTATTCCCACATTGGCTTCTTCATATTTGTGGTCCATCCACAACACTTTAATAAGGTGGGTAGTCCTATTACATATAAATATTTCTCAACGATCCATGATCTCCACCAATTTCTCCTCATAAGAGAGGTCATGTTCCTGTTGCACCACCACAGGATTCAGTACATGTGAAGGGTCAGATATGTACTTTCATAAGAGGGATATAGGTAATAGATCATGAACATGATGTAGAATTGGAGGAAGTTCAAGCTGATAGGACACTGCTCCAATGCGGTCAAGGATTTCACAGGGTCTAATGTACTCGGGGTTGAGCTTCCCATTTTATCCAAACAACATGACTCTCTTCCATAGAGAAATTCAAAGGAAGATGTTATCACCAACACCAAAATCCTAGTCCCTTTGACGGTTGTCAGCATAGCTCTTCTTCCAACTCTGAGAAGCCTTATTGTGTTGCTGGATTTCATGAACCATTTCTGTCATCTCTTGCACAAGATCAGGCCCAAGAATCTTTCTTTCACCGGATTTATCCTAACAAGTAGGATTTCTACATCATTTATTATATAGGGACTCACAGGGTGCAATTTGAAAGCTCGAGTGGAAGCTATTGTTTTAAGATAACTCAACTAATGGGAAATATAGATTCCATCTACCTTTAACTTCCAATGATCCTGTTCTCAGCTTGTCCTCGAGTGTTTGAATAGTTCTTGCATAATGACAATCAGTTTGGGGATGATAGGTTGTACAAAAATTCAATTCAATACCCACATCATGTTGAATACTTCCTCAAAATTTTGATGTGAACCTTCTATGATGATCAGATATGATGGATAGTGGTACCCCATAAAGCCTTACCACTTCCCCCAAATAAATCCTAGAATGTTGTGTAGTGACTCAGGTTTTAGACCTATTAGACTTTTGGAATATTCTTATGAATAATTGCAGAACTAGGCACGAAGATGGCGTGCGATTCTGAGGCTCCATGTGCCCGTAATTAATTTTATAAAAATATTAAGTATTTTTTTACTATGCACGTGGTGGGGGTGTGTTATCTCTTAAATGGTATCTTATAACAAGAATCTGAGGGCACAGTTGCATCCAGAACGTTTTGTTTACCCAAGGTAGGGTGTAAACTTTGCGGGCGCGGGCCTACTGTGAGAAAATCCATCACAGGAATTTTCGTAAAAAACTGGAAAAGTTAATTTACGAGTGTCGGCTCAAATAAATTTTGAACGGAGCCTCGAATCAAAAATATGAGTCCACCATTGCATTTAGAACGTTGTGTTTACCCTGGGTGCGACATAATTTTAGTTGGCACCGGGTGTCGGGTCGGAGGCGTATTGGCGGGGAGAGAAGATGAAGTTTAAAAAAAAGTAATCAATATTCTTCTCCCCCACCTTGTACGCGTAGGCGACGAACCCAACAACTGCCTTCTCTATTTCTTTGCTGAATCGAGCTACGACCGTCCGTTTTCTGCGCCGATCGTCAGCGGATCGAGCTTTAGGGTGTCGTGGACGTCGTTCTGCACCCGAATCTTCGGCATTTCGCCAGCGAGGTAGGCAGTTTGAGTTTTAATCACCCAATCCTATTTTTTCTTCGAATTTCTTCCTTTTTTTATCGTATTAGGGAAGATCGGGTCTCGAGGGTCACGTGGGCACTTCCAGATCGAAAAACATACCACCGGGGTGGTCCAGGCGGTCCGCGGAAGACCCGCTGGCGTGACGTCACCGGCGCCAGTAAGGGGTGCCTGGCCATGGCGGGCCAGCATGGAAAGGCGTCAGCGTCTGCCTGAGGGGCGGCGGCGTACCGTCCAGCACGGCGGAGGGCCGCGATCCCGCGGTGGGGCGGGCCAGTCCGGCCGAGTCTTCGTCTGGGGGGTTTTTTAAACCCCTGTAGTTCGCTAACTCGGTGTCCGTTTCACGTTCCGTCTGTGGCTACATGACCTTGGCGATGATTCAAACCCTTCGGTGTGGGTTTAAGAGTTAAATTTATCGATCGTGACCCGAGAGCTTGAAATGTTGAAAAAAATAATAATATTTTATTATTATTCGACTTCGGGCCGTTGTATCTTCTACCCGGAGCGTCTGATTAACGTGTTGTCAGAGGAATTGAGGCCCTAATGGTACAGAGGACTTTTCTCATTGCTTTTCGGGTTTTGGGGCTATGTTTGGGGTGTGGGCTCCATGAGGCCGGGTTTGGGCGTTTATGGAGAAACACAAATTTCTCACCATGAGTCCGATTTTGGCGGATGAATAGTCGATCCTATGTGTTTTTCTGAGAGGACACCAATAGAGCAATCCGTTTGATTATTTTTGGGATCGAGGCATGGGCCCCACCCAAGATGGCTCTTGTGAATAATACCTTTTTCACCGGGTGTCCCTTTCGAACGAATGAGTAGTCGATCCTATGTGTTTTTTCCAATGGGATCGTAGTGGTATGATCCTCTTGATGAGTTTGAGGATCGTAGCATGGGCCCCGCACGTTTAGCTACGGTGAATAGTTCCTTTTTCACTGGTTGTCCGTTTCAGGAAAGTAAACAGCCTATCCTGTCTATTTTTCCATGTGGATCGCGTTGGTGGCCCGATATCAGCCTTAGAGGTGCGCGGTGTGGCATCATGGTGGGTCATTCGGGTTAGCGACGTTCAGACCAACAGTGGTTGAGTGTACTCCCTTGGTCCGTTCCTACGAGGGTTCACGCGACATCACAACCTTATTATTGGTTTGTGAACCTTTCGATGGGATGTTTAATCTGTTAGAGTTGCGGTATCCCTCTAGTGGGCCTAGAGTAGGATCTTATCGCATCGTTTCCCTAGATTGGGTTATTGGTATCGCTGTGACCGCTTATCCATGCGAAGCGATCCCCTATCTAGTAGGTTAAACCCTTAGGGTTTGTGGCATCATTAGGAATATGATCCCCTACGTAGTGGCTGTGCTCAGTAGGTTTGTGGAATCATCGGGTATATGATCTCCTACTTAGTATGAGGATTATAGTAGGGTTGCAGTATCATTTTTTAGATGATCCCCTACTTAGAGCGTGGTTTCTATAGGGTTGCATCATCATCAGTTTGATCCCCTATAGCACGAGATGTACCAGATAGGGTTTTTGTATCATCATGACATGGGTGATGACCCTCTATTTGAGTGACATGTTTTTGTACAAATGCCAGATTAGTTTATAGTATCCCCCAGTAGATCCTGGGAGTGATCCCCTATCTGTGAGATCTACGAAGTCCAGATCAGGTTGTGGTATCCCCCAGCGGACCCTGGGAGTGATCCGCTATCTGTGAGATCTTTGTATACTAGTGTGGGTTATGGTATCCCCTAGAGGACCCTAGGAGAGATCCCCTATCTGAGGAGTTTGGTGTTTATGTTGTTTCAGTGA
Source organism: Viscum album (assembly GCA_963277665.1). Lineage (NCBI taxonomy): Eukaryota > Viridiplantae > Streptophyta > Magnoliopsida > Santalales > Viscaceae > Viscum > Viscum album. The sequence goes on from OY728131.1 coordinate 1,492,041,711, forward strand.
TGTTTCCTCAGTGATGATATCTGACTAGCGTGGTCTCTCGAGTGTCATCTGAGATGTTTGTATGGGACTCGGTGAAGTGTAACTCTTGGATGAGTGTCATCTAGGATGACAGTGACCATGGAGTGTGATCTCCTGTTTGGGATCCGTTGCTGGTGATGAGGTCGGTAACTTATCAATCTTGGTGCTTGGTTGGAGTATACCTGAATTGATCAGGGTGTATGTATGGGAATACACTTGAGTTGTGATGACTAGTTGTGTTTAACCAAGGATGTTCACGAGATGGAGTTTCCCTCTTGTCGGGGTTCCCTTTGGCTGGAATGACTAGACTATTGCCTTTTAGTTTCTCTCTTTTGTTTTGGTTTTTGGGGTGCATACTGAGTATTGTTATACTCACCCCTACATGGGCTTTGACTACACATGTTTGTGTCTTTTGCAGACCACAAGCCTTTCGACGGAGTCCTAGGAGGACCTAGAGCAGGCGGAGCTTAGTGAGAAGGTTTGACCAGGGTTTTTACCGGAGCTGTGCCGAGGAGTGTACCGGCAGGTGTTTTGGTAGTGTTTTCCCTCCTTCTTAGCAGGTTGGACACTTTTGTATTTTTCTTTTGGTGGGCCATGTTTTTCCCTTTTGTACTTTTGTTGTTCTCTGGTTAGGGATAGATGTATTAATTCATTAGTCTAATCAGTTTTATATATCTCTATACTGTTTCATGGATGTGTGTGTGGGTGCGTGTGTATAGGTACCTTAGGATAATGCCTCCCTTGTGTGTGATAGCCTACTCGGCGCTAGACGCCAGCCCCTAGCCTATGGGAGGTGGCCTTGGGGAGTCGTAGCTTGAGCCCTGTTGGGTCGGGTCGTGACAGAGTGATATCAGAGGAGGTTCCACTTTTGGTATCTCAGAGCGTAGCTGGTCTAACTGTGAGTTTGGTTTGTGTTGCATAGCGGCAGTGTTAGGATGTTTCTAGTTCATCTCCCATGACAGGGACACCAGTGTTGGTACGAAGGTTGACATATCTATACACCAGGACTCTGATAACCTGCCTTTCGACTCGGGACATTTGGACACTAGTCACAGGGACATAACAGTGCATGCATAATATACGAATGGGTTTTTGGGTTTCCTTTTCTCTTCTTGAGTCAGCTCTCCAGATATACTCTTTGACTATGGGGCGTCTTGATTGTATTTCAGGATGCCTCTATGAAGATATCCAGTGAGAGTTCCACAACAGGTTTGTGGTGACGATATACCCCGTGTAGAGGATGTAAACTAGGGAGTAGGTTCTGAGGCTGCACCTCCAGGTGGTTTGCCAGTTGAGCCACCACATGTCGAGCAGCTGGTTTTTCCAAGAGTGTAGGATGAGGTTGCGCGCATGCTGGGTATGCTGCACCGGTTCCATAGGCAGCGACCTCTGAGGTTCCGGGGTGATCCAGTCCCTCAGGCAGCTGATGACTGGCTCGAAGCAGTCACCTGAGTTTTCCGCCTCGTGAGGACTCCCTTAGATAAAATGGTGGTCCTAATGGCGAGCCTTCTTTATAGTTTGGCCGGACGATAGTGGAGTTGGGTGACACAGTCTTATGATGAGTAGATGCTCATATGGGCAGATTTTGGGTGGATCTTCAGGGAAGAGTTATATCGAGCGACGATGAGATTAGTGTGGATTCAAGAGATTCTACAGCTTCGGCAGGAGGGCTGACTGTGTTGGAGTACTCAGCGTTGTTTGCAGACCAGTCGTTCTACTACTTGGACATGGTTCGAGACCCATTTTTAAGGTTCAGATTTTCGAGGAGGGCCTATGAAGGGACATTCGGGCAGGTGTGGTTTCCTTGTGTCTGCCCACCTATGTTGGAGTGCTGGAGCGAGCTTCAGTGGTGGAGAGATTTCTGGCTGACCAGGTCCTTCCTGTTAGTGCTGGGCAAGCGAGAGCTAAGACTTCGTTAGTCGGATCGACATCTGGTAGTCAGCAGTAGGTGCAAGGGTCTGGGCATGGTTGATGTTTCTGGAGGTGACCCCAAGATGGAGGATCTGAGGCCCAGGGTTCGCAGGCCAGTTTTGGCAAGCCGCAGGAGAGGTGGTGTTACGGTTACGATGGTTGAGGACATCTTGCTAGAGATTGTATGACCCGTCGTGCTACTGAGAGGGATCTGATCGACAGACCACCTTGGCAGAGGTTGCATCTTGATCACAGGGATCCTCAAGGTATCAGACGTGGTGACGGAGCTGGTGCAGCAGTAGGAGGTGGTAGGTGGTATCAGTTTCCACCACCCCCACCCCCTGGTTGTCCACGCCATGCTTAGAGAGCTGGTGGCTGAGGGAGAAGAAAACTGCATGCCATAAGAAATGTTGACCCAGAGGCTCCACGGATGGATACAGGTACGTCTTGTGTCCTTTCTACTTTATGAATTAGTTGTATAAACACTGTTTTGGGGTACCCTTCCTCTCTGTTGCTAGCTTGTGTTTCTCTAAGGGCGTTGGTAAGATCATGTGTGGGTGTTGTTCGACGTGCTTCAAATGTGTGATTTAGAGGGATCCTTCCCCCACCGAGACGCGTTTTTGTGACACGATTAAAACCGTGTGGGCGAGTCAGTGATGACCAAAGAGGATAGTGTTGAGGTGTGGTGGATGAGTCCTTCTGACTTTCATGTTTGGCATGGGAGTTTTTTGGCGAACTCACTGGCATGGGAGACACAGTTGAGAGTCCAGTTGATTTCCTTGTGCTTATGGATTTTTGGGGACGAAAAGTTCTAAGATGGGGAGGATGTAGAGACTCGGGTTTTGGTCCTTTCAGACTTTGGAATATTCCTATGAATAATTCCAGAGTTAGGCACAAAGACGACGTGCGATTCTGAGGCCTAGTGTGCCCGAAATTAATTTTATTAAAGTATTAAGTATTTTTATACTATTCACATGGCAGGGGTGTGTTATCTCCTAAACGATAGCTTGAAACGAGAATCTGAGGGCACATTTGCATCTGGAACGTGCCGTTTACCCTAGGAAGGGTGTAAAATTTGCGGGTGCGGGCCTGCTGTGAGAAGAGCCATCAGGGGCGTTTTTGTAAATAAGTGGAAAAATTAATTTATGAGCGTTAGCTTGAATAACTTTTGAACAGAGACTCAGATCAAAAATTCGAGTCTTCCATTGAATTTAGAGCATCGTTTTTACCCTAGGCGTGATATAATTTTTGACGGTGCCGGGTGCCGAGTCAGAGGCGTGTTGGCGGGGAGTGGAGATGAACTTTTTTAAAAAAAGAATAAAAATAAAAATCAATCAAGCTTGTTATCCTCCACCTTGTATGCGCAGGTGATGAACCCACCCCCTCCCTTCTCCATTTCATCAGTGAATCGAGCTGCAGCTGTCTGTTTTCTACGCCGATGGTCAGCAGATCGAGCTTCAGGGCTTCACGAGCGTCGTTCTCCACCTGAAGCTTCGACGTTTCACCCGTGATGAAGGTGGTTTGAGTTTTAATCACAAGATCCCGTTTTTTGCTTCGAATTTATTCATTTTGTTTTCGTATCAGGGTAGATTGAGTCCCAAGGGTCACACAGGCACCTCCGGATCGAAAAATGGACCACCGGGGTGGTCCCGACTGTCCGTAGAAGTCTCACCGGCACCAGCATGGGGCGGTCGGCCATAGAGGGCCGAAGCGGCACGGCGGTAGCGGAAGCATGCCACCCAGCGTGGCAGAGGGCCGTGGTCTGGCAGCGGGGCGGGCCGGTGGTGGCGGCGGCCGGGTCGGTCGGGGCAGGCTGATTCAGGCCGCTGCCGGCCAGTTCAGGCCGGCCGGACCGGCTAGGTCGGCCCGATCCGGCCCAGTCTTCATCCGAGGGTTCTTTAAACCCCGGAAGTTTGCTAACCGGTTGTCTGTTTCATGTGCCGTTTGTGGCAAGTTGACCACGGCGATGAGGTGAACCCTTTGTTGTGGGTTCCTGAGTTTTATGTTTCGGGATCGTGGCCCATGAGCTTGAAACGTCGAATAAAATAATAATATTTTATTATTATTAGAATTCATGCCATTGTATGCTCTACTCGGAGCATCCAATTGACATGCCATCAGAGGCATTGAGGCCCTGATGGTATGGAAGACTTTTCTCATTTTTTTTTTCAGCTGTTGGTGTCGAGTTTGGGGTGCGGGCCTCACGAGGCCGGGTTTGGTCATTTATGGAGAAACACAACTTTCTCACCAGGAGTCTGATTTTGGAAGATGAGTAGTCGATCCCGTGTGTTTTTATGAGAGGATGGCATTGGTGCGGTCTGTTTGATGTGTTTCGTGATCGAGGCGTGGGCCCCACCCGAGCTGGCTTCGGTGAATAGTACCTTTTTCACCGCGTGTCCATTTCGGACAAACGAGTTGTGATCCCGTGTGTTTTTTCAAGGGCATCATAGTGGTATTATCCTCTTGATGAGTTTTGGGATCATAGTGTAGGCACCACATGGGCTACCTACAGTGAATAGTGCATTTTTCACCAGTTGTCAGTTTCGGGTGAGTAAATAGCCTATACTGCGTGTTTTTTCACGTGGATCACGATGGTGGTCTCGGTATCGGCCTTAGAGGTGCACGGTGTGGCGTCATACCGGGTCGGTCGGGTTAGCAACGTTTGGACCAATAGTGGTTGAGGGTACTCCCATGGTCCGTTCCTATGAGGGTTCACGCGACATCACAACCTTATTATAGGTTTGTGTTCCTCTTGATGAGATTTTTAATATATTAGAGTTGTGACATATCTTCGGTGGGCCCATATAAGGATCCTATTGGGTTCATGGTATCGTTGTGACTGCTTATCCATGGGCGGCGATCCTTTACCTAGCATGTTAACACCATCGGGTTTGTGGCATCATCGAGAATATGATCCCCTATGCAGTGGATCGTGCTCAGTAGGGTTGTGGCATCATCGGGTATGCAATCCCCTACTCATTATGAAGATTATAGTAGGGTTGCAGTATTATTGGTTATATGATCCCCTACTAAGCATGTGGTTTCTTGTAGGGTTGCGGCATCATCAATTTGATCCCCTACAGTGCGAGATGTACCAGATAGGGTTTCAGTATCATCGTGACCATCGTGACACGGGTGATGATCCTCTATCTGAGTGACGTGTTTCTGTAAGAATGTCAGATCTGGTTGTGGTATCCCCCAGTGGAGCCTAGGAGTGATCCCCTATATGTGAGATCTACAAATTCCAGATCGGGTTGTGGTATCCCCCAACGGACCCTGGGAGTGATCCCCTATCTGTGAGATCTTCGTATACTGTGTGGGTTGTGGTATCCCCTAGAGGACCCTAGGAGTGATCCCCTATCCGAGGAGTTTGTTGTTTATGTTGTTTTAGCGATGTTTCCTCAGTGACGATCTTCGACGAGCGTGATCTCGCGAGTGTCAACTGGGATGTTTGTGTGGGACCCGATGGAGTCCCAGGAAGACCCAGAGCAGGCGGAGCTTAGTGGGCGGGTTTGACCAGGGTGTTTACCAAAGCTGTGTCGAGGAGCTTACCGGAAGGTGTTTTGGTAGTGTTTTCCCTCCTTCTGAGAATGTTGGACACTTTTGTAGTTTTCTTTTGGTGGGACCTATTTTTCCTTTTTGTACTTTTTTTGTTCTCTGATTTTTGATAGATGTATGCATGCATTATTATTTTCAATTTTATATATCTCTACACTGTTTCAGGGAGGTGTGTGTGGGTGCATGTGAACATGTAACTTTGGATAATGCCTCCCTTGTGTGTGATAGCCTACTTGGCGTTAGACAGCTGCCCCTTGCCTATAGGAGGCGGGCTTGGGGAGTCGCAGCTTGAGCCCCATCAGGTCGGGTCATGACATGTTGATCAAGAGATAAATCTTACCGAATAGAGATAAAATGGGAAGTCTTTGTGAGATGGTACACTATACCCAATATTGCATTATTTACTTTGGAATTTCTCTGGAGACCAGTGACAAAGTCCATAGTGATATTGTTGCACATTGATGCTGGTATGGGTAGTGGTTGTAATACCCCATTAAGAAGTTGTCACTCTGTCTTCACTTACTGACACACCAACACCTTATAGTGTAGTATAAAATCACTCTTTTCATGTTATCCCACAAACAATGATCATGATGGTCCTTATAAATTTTTGTGATTCAAGGATGTATAGACAATGTAGATTTATGAGCTTCATCCATTATCTCCTTATTTATTTCCAGAATAGACGGAACACATAATCTTGTAAAAAATTCCAGTACACCTTCTTGATCAATATTGAACTTGGGATACTTCCCATTATTTATAGCCTTAAACTTCTTCTGTAAAAAAGGATCTTCTTTTTGATATTTCTTGATCTTATCCAGTAATGATGGATGAGAAATTATTTGGGTTAGGGTTGATGATTTCCATTCCCTTATAATTACCATTTCTAGCTTTACTAGGTCATTGATCAAAGGATCTATTTGAATCCTCGTCATTTCCAGCAAAACATGGTCTTTTCTACTTAATTCATCAATGAATTTTTTCCTCTTCCTGGATGATAATGAATTGAACAATCATAGTCTTTAATAAGTTCCATCCATCTTCTCGGTCTCATGTTCAATTCCTTTTGGGTGAAAATATACTTCAATCATTGATGGTCTGTGTATATATCACACTTATCCCCATTAAGATAGTGCCTCCATATATCCAGAGCAAAAACAACCGCAGATAGCTTCAAATCATGTATAGGATATTTTTTTCTCATGAGTCTTCAACAATCGAGATGCATAATCAATCAACTTTTCATTTTTCATGAGAATAAACCCAAGCCATTTCAGAGATGCATCTCTAAAAATAAAGAATCCTTCTCCTCTTGAAGGAATATTTAACATGGGTACAGTAACCAATATCTTATTAAGCTCTTGGAAACCTTCATCACACTCCTTTTTCCAGATGAACTTGACCCTTTTTCGAGTTAACATGGATAATGGAAGAGAATGGCGTGAAATGTTTTTCACAAACCTCATATAATATCCCTCAAATACATGAAAACTATGAATCTTAGTTATTGTTGTAGGTTGGGGACATTCCTCTACAACCTTTGTGTTCGCAGGGTCAACTGAGATTCCTTCATTGGTTACAATTTTCCCCAAGAAGGAAACTTGTTGTAACCAAAACTCACACTTTCTAAACATTCCAAATAACCTCTCTTCTTTGGAGTTTGTAATATAACCCTTAGATTATTTTTATGATCTTATATACTTTTGAAATATATTATAATATCATGAATAAAAACTACCATAGTGTTATCAAGGTAGTTATTAAAGACTCTATTAATCAAATCCATAAAAATAGCACAGACATTAATCAAACTGAAGGTAGAAACAAAAAACTCAAAATGCTAATATCTTGACTGAAGGGTGGTTTTTTGGAATATATTCTTTATTCAACATCAATTGATGATAACCACATTGAAGATCAATCTTGGAGAAGAACTGATCCCCACAAAGATAGTAAAATAAATCATCAATTCTTGGAAGAGGTTACTTGTTCTTTACTGTGATCCCATTTAGTTATCTAAAATCAATGGATACCATAATCAATTAATCCTTATTCTTCACAAAGAGAACATGTTATCCCCAAGGAGATACACTTGGATTTATAAACCCCTTCTTCAAATGATCTTGGATTTGTTTTCTTAATTCCTTCATCTCCACATTCCCTATTCTATACAGGGGTTTTCAAAATAAGCTTGGAACAAGGCATGAGTTCAATAGAGAACTCTACCTCTCTTTCTGGGGGAGGTCCAGGTAACTCCTCCAGAAATACATCAATGTATTCTGGAACTATAGAAAAATTCTCTATCCTTAAACCCTCATTTTATTCTTCTACATCACTAATAAAATATATAAAGAAGGCTATAGAAGGTTACTCAAGACAAATATCAGGTTGAGTTGTCTCTCCTTGGAAGATAACTGTAGGTTTTCCATTTAAGACTACAAATATATCATTTCCTCTTCATTTGATCTTAGAATTATACTTTGAGAACCAGTCCATCCCTAGTACAATGTCAAATTCCAACATGGGAATGAAAACTAGATTTGCGATAAGATTGTGATTTCTAAATTAAATACTAGAATTTCTAAACACTATTGTTGCTTAGATAATCCCTTTAGGTGTCTTGACTAATAAATATACTTTTAGATGTTCTTGAATTGATTTTATATTATTTGAAAACATGGATGAAATAAAGGAATGAATAAAGGTAGAATCATAAATTGTACTTTCTAGGTTTGTGAGAAAAATAATAATACCTTCTACCACATCATTTAGAGCTTCAACATCAGCAGTAGTGATAAAAAACATATTACCTTTCTCCCTTAGCCTTTACTGAGGCTGATGGCGATTCCCCTCCAATGCCCTTAGATTCAGACATTGATTGGAAAAGTTCCCATGATGTCCAAACTTGAAACATTAGAATTTAGGTAGGGCTTGAACCATCTTCCCTTTTTCGTTAGTGTTGGGAAGTTGAGGCTTCCCCTCACTATGAAAATTTCATGTAATATGGTCTTCTCTTATACACTTATAACACTTCCTGCTTCTGATCAGACAGTTCCCCAAATGATTCTTACCACATATGTTGTATGTGGAAAGTTTCACTTGCATTATCCCACTTCCTTGATCAAAAATCCTCCCCAAGATTACCTCCATTGGACTCTTCTTTTCATTGGATTTGTGAGGCCATTGCATGTCACCAAACTCCAGTTCGACTTTCATAGCACTTTGCACAATCTTCTCAAATCTATCATAGTCTTGGTTTGTTAGATTCTTCCACAGATGAGGTTTTAGTCCACCAAAGAATCTATCAACCTTCCCACTAGGATCCATAAAAAGGATATAGGTGTAATGTGAAATACTTGAGAAGTTCATCTCATAGTTTCCTGAAGATTCATTCTCCTTCTACTTCAGCTAGAGAAATTAATTCTTTATTTGTGTTCTCATCAAACGAGGGGAATACTTATTGAAGAAGATCCCTTAAAACTCTTCCCACTTCATAGCTTCAAACTACCCTATTGGCCTCATGTTTTTAATCCATTCCAATCACTGATCAGCTTCTTTCTCTAAGTAGTAAACAACCAAGGTAACTTTCTCATGTTCAGAAATATGAAGTATGGAAAATATTTTCTCTATAGTGCTTATCATCTATTCCGCTATCAATAGGTTGGTAGATCCACTGAATGTTGGTGGTAATTGAAACATAAAGAACTCAAAAGAATGTTTTTCCCTTCTTGGTGAAATTAGTATCTCAACGTGATTCAAGTTATTTCCCATAACTTAATCAATTTGATTCATAATTCTCGTGAAAGCCTCCATTATGGATTTCATCAGAGGGTCATCATCACAAGGTCCATTGTGGTCACAATTTGCACGGTTCCTCCAGTTTCATGCCATTTTCTAAAATATTAAAACTATAGTGAGAAAATGGTTTCTTTTAAGAATTTTATATCTCTAAAATATTTTATGTCTTAAAACATTTTACTTAAACATGTTACTCAATAGAAACAACTACATTTCTTATAAATACTTCATAATGATTCATTAAAATCTTGTGATTATCTAAACATATCTCTTGGGAGTGTCAAAATGGGAGTGTAGTAAGGCCCATTTTCATGCACCAGTACCCATTCGAGTCTATATCAAAGCAATGTTTTCGGGGTTTATCCTTAGATATATCTATTCTAGAGCCACATCCACTTCTTTGTATCTAGATAGGGGTTTATTTGTTTAGAAACGACATACTTAATATCTCACCAAAATACCAGGAAGATTTACTATACTTAAAATTTTCTATAGGGTTCTTCCCAATGTTTTCACATCTTAATTTCAAAAAATAACGAAACTATCCTTTGATACCAACTATGTCATCCCGCATTTTTATTATACAACTTTTCATTACATTTGAAAAACAAAGGATCTTTAAGGTTTAGTGTGTTGAAAATCAACAACATAATGCATGAAAACATAAAACATTACACTAACCCACTAGCATGGCTTCATCATAGGTTTATCCTAAGTTCAATTACTACATCTCATAACCTGGGGCATACATCAAAGCATAGGGTGAGCAGAAGGCCCAGTAAGGGAAAACCTGGGAAGCAATATACTTGTGATATCAATAAGAAATTGATGAAATAGATAAATACATGAGATATAGAAAATGAGGCATATCATAAAAAATATTCATTAATTATAACTTTAATGTGTGGCTACAACAATTATTTTAGACATTGATAAGCATATCACCAAGGTCCATCCCCATTGTGCCATAAATATTAACTAGGTTATTCACCAAGGTATCGTAAAACATATCATCTCTAGAGATTAATTTTCTCAGCCAAATGCGTTAGAATGCTATAATGTTGTATGATTAATATGAATTTATTTTCATGTGATACACATAGATCATAATAAAAAATTTCAAAAATAACCTAATGTGAATAAAAGAAATGGGTTTCACAAGAAAATCCTGACATTTTAAAAAGTTCTTAAAAAAAGATAATTATGTTATTTATAACCCACAAAAAGAGAATGTGGGTTTTATATATGTGAATTCTAGAATAAAATATATCATTTTTATGTCTTGATGAGTAAACATATAAATGAAATTAGTCTGGATATTCCCATAAATAGAAGAAAATAATTTCTTTGAGAAAAAGAGATAGATTTTGAGACCAAAATTCTGCAGCATAACGGATATGCTACATTTTTTTATAAAACATTAAGAAGATAGGGGATAAGGGTATACTATATATAAATGACTCATAATATAGTATAGGGATATAATAAATCGAAAATAATAAAATCTTATGGAAACTTGGAAGTAATACCACATAAAAGAGGACTTGAATGAAAAAAGACAATTTGAAGATTCTCTTACCTTGTAGTGTAACTTCTAAAACCCTATAATCAGGAACTTGGGGGCTTGAGGGAACCTTGGAAGGTAATACCACCAGAAATTTATAGAGAATTATTTTTTAATGAATGGAAATGAAGGAATTGGTGGGTATTTATAGGAAAAGTGAGGGAATATTTTATTAATTTCAAAGGACACCTCATTAGTGGTATTTGAAAAACCATGGGATTTCTGATGGTATTTTCCCATGGCATTCCCACTTGGGACACCTCATATTATATTATAATATATAAGAGTCAAACATAATATTATATTACTCATTAAAACATTATGACAAATTTATTATGCAATTAAACTTACCAAAAACTCAAAACTATATTTATACTATTCACTAAAAATTCAATTGTTTCATAAAAATCCCGAAAATTCACCCTAAATTTTATTAACATGTTGAATTCAGAAGTGAACCCCATTTTACAAAAATTAAATTCATTTTAAATTAAATTAAGTAATTAAAATAGTAATACTTAACTAATAATTTCTAAAATATTTATTTACATATACTATGATGTAATTATATCACATTACCAATTAAGATGACTAAAAAATATTTATACATTTGTAGGAGATGTTACTATTCTATTGGTAAAATTACCACTTATATGGTTAAAATTACTATTCCAAAGGGTAAAGTTACTATTCACTAAAATATTAATTTGATCTTATTGAACCACATTTTCACCCTGATTACAACCATGTATGTCCGATTTTTGAAAATCATTTCACAAAAAAAAATTATTTAATCTCAATTTTTTTTCTATTCATAAAAAAATAATACTAATAAAATATTATTAATAAAATACTATTCATGAAAAAAAACTATTTATAAAAAAACACAATTCATAAAAAACTATTCATCAAATTGAAACTTCATAAAAAACATCTTAAAATTCATCCTATGTTAATTTTGACATTTGAAATTCAAAAATTATATTTATTTTACCCTAATAATTCTACATGTGTGAGAAATATCTAAAGAGTGCAATTTTTTACTTCTAAAATCAATTTATCAAATTTATCTTAATTAAACAGATACTTTATTAAAAAAGATATTCTTAAAACTAGAATAATGAAATAAAAAATTTATTTATACCAAGGGTTTACACAAAGTAACTAAGGCTTAATTACATTACCCCTTATAAATCCTACATAGGACCTAAGAGTATGGTGTGAAATGGTAATATAATGTTGGGGTGGATGGGACAACATTGCCCGAGTGGTGATTTCTATCAACTTCAACTTCCCTTATAAGAGATTCCGTTCAAGATTAACGTGTTGAAGTTTGGCTTGGTATTGGTCCGGAGACAGTCCCAGTGATGCCACATCCTTCTCAAGCTCCGAAAAATGGGCTTCGTATAGCCCGAGTCTACTAGATGAGGCCATCGAATCTTCTTTCTACAATGATAACCATTATCATTTCTATTTATAATCACTAATCTTAACATTAAGAGTATATTTTCCAATGGTCATATTGACCAACAGTCATATAAAAGTCCAAATCTAATGGTTTCATTTCAATTATACTAACTTCATTAATAAATGGATATAGTTTTTCTGTACAAAATAATATAACATATATTTTCAAGAAAAAATTATTATTAATAAAGTTTGGGTCATTACAACATTGGTTTAACCAAGGCTCCAAAAGTTTTCATGGAATTTATAAACAATATTTTCCATTAGTGTCATGATACATTCATGGTAGTATTTTTGGATGACGTCCTAATTTACTCCTCGTCTGAGGAGAATCATGTGCCTCATCTGAGAACAGTTCTGAGTTTGTTGAGAAATCAACAACTGTATTTCATGATTTCAAAATTGGATTTCGGGATTCAGGAAGTGAAGTTCTCAGGAAACATGGGGTTAGAACATGGAATACCAGTTGATCATAATAAGGTAAAGGCTATTATTACTTGATAGAGACCATGAAATGTATTAGAGATCAGGAGCTTCTTAGGCTTAACTTGATATTATTAGTGGTTCATGAAGGACTTCACAGTGTTGGATTCTCCAATGACTTCACTAACTTAGAAGAGAGTAAAGATTTAATGGAATGACAAATGCTAGAATTATTTTTGTTGAATTGAAATGTCTTTTTACTACTTCACTAGTGTTGACTCTTCTAGAGTCTGGCCAGGGGTATGTGGTCTTCTATGGTGCCACAGGTTCAGGTTTTGGCTAGATTCATATGCAAGGTGATCATGTTGTTTCTTATGGATCTTGTAATCTTAGGTCACACAAGAAGTATTATCTAACTCATGACCTTGAACTTGAAGCTATGATTTACTCTCTTAAGAGTTATAAGCATTAAATTTTCATAGAAACATTTACCATCTATTCATACCAAAAGATATTGAGTTGTATATTCTCTCAAAATGATTTAAATCTCCACCAAAGGTAATGGGTGGAATACCTATAGTGTTCTGATTTCAAAATCCCCTATAACTCAGGTTAAGGTAATGTTGTTGCAGATGATTTAAGTAGTAAACTCTCGACCTAGATTGTGATGGACTCATCAAAAGAGTGGAATGTGATGGTTATCTTTACACAATTTTATATTATAGTCCAGGAATTTGGGGTTGGGGTTTACGTGGCTAGTGTTCAGTTGAAATATTCTCTTCATTAATTGATTCTTAAATAGCAATAACTTGATGATGAGTTCTATTTAACTAGAGACTATGTTAATGGTGGGGAGACTATTATTAATTGGTTGTTTTAAAAATAAGTTATTCTATGCTTTCAGAACTATTTTGTGGTGCCATCTTTATTAAGGAAAGCTGTGATGTGGGATTTCCATAGTTCGCAGTGTCATGTGCACCCAAGATACAAAAATATATTCTATGACATGCAGTGGTATTTCTGGAGTCGAGGTACGAGATGGAGAATATTGAGTTATTTCCCATTTTTTATATTCCAAAAGGTTAAGTATGAGCACTAGAAACCTTTGAGTTTGCATTATCCACTTCCAGTCTCTACATGGAAGTGGGATGAGATCTCTGTGGAATCTTTGGTTTGGTTTCCATGCACCCCGAGAAAGAAGAATGTGATATGGGTTGAGAATTACATGATAACCAAGTTGACCCAATTTTGACCCATTCATGATGCAACCAATGTTAAGGATTTGAGAAATTTATATCTGGCAGACATTGTTCGTTTCCACAAATTTCCATCATCTATAGTTTCTGATAGAGATCCTCAGTTCACTACTATTTAATGGAGAGACATTTATGAGGCATTAGGATCACACGTCCGTTTGATTACAACATACCATATATAGTAGGATGTCTAGACAGAAAGGGCCATACAAATTCTTGAGGACATGCTTCATGATTTCGTTCTTGACTTTGGTGGATCTCCGGATGATCATTTTTCCCTGGTTGAGTTTTCTTATAAAAATAGTTACCGGTCCACAATCGGAATGGATTTTTTGAGGCCTTCCATGGATGGACTTTTAAATCCCCATTATGTTTTTCTGATATTGGTGAATGTTCCTTGGTTAGACCAAACATGGTCCAAGAGATTATATCAAAGATACAGTTGATTTTTCTGAGAATGGCGATGGCACAAAGATGATATATGTCTTATGTTAATCATCATTATAGAACTTTATTATTCTCAGTTAGTGACCAGGTGTTCTTTAAGGGTTCACCTTAGTTGTTTCATCGATGTATGGGAGGTAAGAAAAACTATCTCTTAGTTTTGTGAGACATTTTTAGGTTTTTGGGTAGGTGGGAAATGTTTCCTACTATTCATTGCTGCCACAATAGCTGAATTTGAAGATAACGTGTTCCATGTATCTTAGATTCAAAAGTATATATCTGATCCATGTCATTTTATGAGATGACATGATCATGAGGTGGAACCTAATCTATCAATGACTGAATATCCATTCAGGATATTTACTTTTGAAACCAAGGTACTTTATGGGAGGATGATACCTTTGGTTAGTATGCTATGGAAGCATAGTTTTGATTCTCATAAGATGTGGTTGAGGGAGGCACTGATGAGAGAGTAGTGGACTCATCTTTATGGCATGGGAGCTTATTCATAGGCTCTCTGGGGACAAAACTTTACTATGATGGTGAGGTTTTAACATCCTGTTACTATTTTCAAGTATTACTAAACCACCTATTTATACCAAGATTTGGTTGTGTTTTATTTGGGGTTGTTTCAAGATAAATTCATAAATGTTTTGGAAATTTATTGGACAGTTCACGATTGGAACAGAGTTTTCCCAAAGCATGATCCCTCACAGAGAAAATTGTACAACCCAAGGTGATGTGATTTTTAATGTTTGGTACATTGTAAGTCAAATTATTCACCCTTATAGAAGAATCAATGTGGCCAATTTAAAATAGGTGCACTACCAAGCCACACGGTTTGTTCTAATCGTGCGGGTTTGCCCAAAAACCACACGTACATTTTTTTAATTTATTTGAAATTTATTTTAATATCCTTGAACCCACTTTTAGGTCCTCGATAGACTCTAATGATACATAATCATTTAATCCCTTCCTTTTAGCTCCTAAGAAGATTTGTTGGCCACTCGAATCCCTCCCAAAAGTGATTCAAATCATGAGAAATTCTCTTTGATCTTCTCTTGATTATTTTCCTTAACCTGATCACTATCTCTCATGATATATCGTAACCTCACTTGGGTTCCATGGAACCCTATGTTTCTTTGTGGATTTAATAGCCCATGTTTTGGATTAGTAACCTAGGTTTGATCATTGTTTTTCTGATTCATTGATCATTGTTCTTCATTGATAATTCCCAATTAGGGTTTTGGCATAGCGAGATCTATTGATCTTGCAGTAGGTGGTTCAGTCATGATTCCCAATTTATGTTAACCCTAAATTGATTTATTAAATGTCAATTGTTTAAATAAAATTCAATTCAAGGATTTTAAAAAATGGATTTCAATTTGTTTTCTTGAAAAACCAAATTTCATTGAATAGGGGTTTAAAAATGGGTTTTTGGCATAATGTAGGGGAAACTCCAAATTCCATTGAATTGGGGTGTTTTTAGGAAAATTTGTGAAATTTAAACAGTTAAATTTAAATTTTGGATTATATGGATATTGTTTAAATTAAAATTTGGAATTTAACTGAAGAAATTTTTTATATAGAAATAGTGTGAAAAGCCCAAATTCCTTTGAATTGGGAGTTTTTTGTGGAATTCATGGAATCCTAAGAAAAATAAAATTACTGAATTTAATTTGTGAATGTGGACTATTAAATTAAATTGTAATTTAAATTCAAATTATAAATTAAAAAATTCCTTAAAAATTGTTTGAATAGAAACCTTAAGGGGTTATCTTGAAGAAAAGTGCATGTTTTGTTTAAATACCCATTTTGTTTTTTAAAAGGAACTTGGAATATTTTAAATAGAGAACATGATTAATTGTATTTTAAAGATTCTTGAAATAAATTTCCCATAATTGTTTCATACTAGAGAACATGCAAGCCTTAGGTAGTTAGTGATTTATTTGGAAGACAATTTACACTTTATAAGATTCAAAAACATAAATGGAGAAAGTCACATATCTTAAAAGATGGTGAGAATTCCGCTTTGGTATGAGTTGAAAGTGGAACATGTATATATTGTTGTGTCACCTTGAGCGTGGAGTCCTTATAGCCTAGAACTATCGTACCTTATCAATAATATGGCCATGTTTCTTGCTTGTTTGTATTTCAAATTAATATATTTCAATGTTATTAACTATTTTACATGGATTTTAATTTATAATTTTTTTTATATAATTGTGTTTATTTAATCCACTTTGGAAAAGGTCCATTTTTTTTAAATATTCCATCAATTGAAAATTAAAGACATTGATTAATGTATTTACATCTTTTTAAATGTAAAACATGAATTGTTTTAATTATGCTTAATAAATGTAAAAATTGTTTGTTTTAAATTGAAATCTCTCTTTGTTTAATTTAATATTAAAATTTATTATGGAATACATGGTGATAAATTAATGGGATTTTAATCTAAAACCCTACTTTTGCCTTCAGGTATTTGTATATTATCTCTTACTAGGTTTGAGGAGGTGTAAAGAAGCACTTGGAGGTGGTTCTTTCTGTTGATACATGGACATGGTGAGTTGTTTCGTGTTGGGACTTGGGGCAGTTTTTCATGTTTTATAGTACTTTTTGTTGCATTGTTTTGGGTTGTTATTTCTATTTGAATTATGGTACTCTACTCCCAATGTATCTTTTTTATTCATATTTTCTTGTTTCTTTTACTTCTTTAATGTTTGTGGAAAAATATTTACCACTCTCATTTTTTATGATAGAAGGTGATATTCCACGACCCATGGGGATCAGGAATCCCTTATAACTATGTGAGGAGAAACTCAGTTATCATGTTACTAGGGTACTTGAGCTGGTTTTTCACATTTTATATTGCACGACTAGTAAGAAAAAATATATTATTTTGAACTATTATTCATCATAATATTTTTAATGATGAATTTTTTATATTTTTACTACATTGGATTTTATGTGTATTTTTACAAAGAGAATGTAAGGAATATTGGATATGTTCTTTATTGGGTGGTGTTCGAAGAAGATTTATCAAATTTTTAAAAAAATAAGTTTTATTCTATTCTTTTAGTTATTTAATATTAAATAGATAATTTAAATAATTTTTATAAGTAATATTTACAATTAATGAAATACATGGATTGAGTCCAATAGGGCTAACTATAAACAATGGAACAAAGAGAAATTAATATGTGAATGTTCTGGTAGATTACTTTTATATTAGTGAATACTTGTTTTTTATTACAAATATACCTTTTTTATTTTTAAATTAATGTTTCATAAATGTACTTTCATATTAAATAAGCGGATTTTTAATGTGGATAATATGTTTTTTGAAAAATATATGAGATAATAATGAAAAGAAAAAAATATATAATTTGAAAAGGGTGGTTTCATTATAACACTTATAATTTTAACAAATAATTTTTCTAAAATTCATAAAACTTCATTTTCTAGTTTTTGATGACGTTTATTAATATAAATAAAATTACATGAAACTCATTCTACATTTTTTGGAAGAATATTTTGTATATTTTATTAATTTATATTTTTAGTTCCATTTAGCTGTATATTTATAAAAAATGAAGTAAGATTTTTTAATGATTGTTTTTTCTTTTATTCTATGTCTTCTCTTTCTTATTCGTTTGGTTTGGTATTTTTAGTTTTACATTATAGGATTAACTAATCCAGTAATATTTTTTAAAAAATATCTCTACATTGATTATTGGTTTTACCAAAAATTGGTGTTGAATTCCTTCCATAGGGAATTTCTATATCTATTTTATAAAAAACCAATGTTGAAATCCAAGTATGAATCCATTTAATATCATTTTTAACAAAAACTAATGTTGAGAACCTTTTATATTTCACTATTAAGAAGGGTTTTCAACATCGGTTTATAAAAACTAATGTGGAAAGTTCCACATTCAACATTTCCTATATTAACATTTCTTTATAAATTAAATTTAAAGGTAAAAAACCGTAATTAATGGTGTTTTTTCAACTAGTGATATTTTATTAAATAGATATTTCAGATTTGATCCATAAGTCTAGTAGAGAAATTGATGTTCCATATTAACTCACTTTATAAGAATATATTTTTAGAGAGGAAATTATGGTTAAAATTGAGTGGATATAGACAAATTTAATTAAATCAACCATGCTAAATGGATTTTTTTTCTTGATGATCAGAAGAGGTGCAGAAGTTCCCATAGCAACCAAAACCTATAAATGGAAAATTATAAAACTCAATTATTTTTTTTGACTTTATATTATTTTATCATATTCTTATTCATTTTTTAAATCACAATGGGGGATAAATTAGAGAAAATAATCTCTATAACTATTCTCTATCACACACACACACAAATATTCTAGATTCTGTAAGGATATATATTTAGGTATATTAGTCATTAATTTTCTATCAATTATCCATTTTTATGATTTTTGGGGAAATTTAAACTATTTATTTTGATAAATTTTATCTTAAAATTAAAATGGGGACAAAAAAGGGTTGGAAAAATATATATCATAACGAATGAAGGGAGACTTTTTTTTTAAATTCAGTTTCTCTTCAAAATTTCATTCGTATTTTGTGATTTATAAAAAGGGAGAAACTGTTGGAGAGTTTAATGAGATAACGAATAAAATATTTTTTTAAACCACAATACACTTTCTAAAAAAATTATCTATCATTTTGTTATTATGTTCTTATTATTATGCAGAATGAACTTCCAATAAAATTTAATACCATATCTCTAATACATTATATGAAAATATAGTGATTTGATGATCTAATGTCAAATTACTACCATCGGATTTACGAGAACTATCATGGATCTCAACCTAATAATTGGTAGATACAAAATTATATTTAATCCATTGGAAGATTAATAATAATATTTTAACGATACCATTACAATTGATATAAAATTTTTAGGAATATAAATATTATAGTTTGATACAAAATTTTCTATAAATAAATAAATACCAAGAACATCATAAATATGAATTTATGGGAATAAAAAATTATGAAAGATATTATTTTGAATCTTTTAAATATATTATTTATTGGAGAACTTATGATCAATGTAATTTTTTATTTTAGAGTGTTTCTACTAATAAATAATGTTGTGTCTGGTTTTTCTAGTAACACTCGTAGAAATTTCCATTATAATAATCTTTTATAAATCCTAGATGATCAAGGAATTCCAAAGATAGGAATATTAAAAATATAAATGTTTTATTTAGGGATTATATGTCTAGGAAGATAGTTATTAGGTTGTTACAGTACTTGGATGCAAGCTACAACCGAAATGTATAGAAGATAGATTTTGTGGATTTGAAGAAAGACCCTCCAAAAAGAAAAAAATATGGGATACCCTATGATATGTTTGAATTCATAGTTTCTTTATATATTTTTTACATATATACCTTTTAATTTTTCTGAACGTGACGTTTTAATAAATATCCTTTTAATGAAGAATTTATTTTTCTAACCAATACTCTATGTTTTGTTTTTTAAAATGAAATTATAGAAATTTAGTTACTGTATAATTTTGATATAATAAAATTTTCATCTATAGTTTAAATTAATGTCCATTTTACTTTTAGTGTGCAGAATGTATTCCAAAAAGTATACATTTGTCTTACTTTGATGTTTTATTTCATTGGTAATTTAAAAACCAATCAATATTTAAATTTATCAGTAATATAAAAAACCAATCTACCTAATACATTAATAAGACATAAATTTTAATCTTGTTTTAAAACTAATATTCACCACCATCTGGGATTATTTTATCCATCACACCTCTATACACTTAGCACTATATCTCTATGGAAATATTAAGTGTGTTATTCTGAACTATATGCCCTATAGTAGGGGTTTCTATGGAATAATCACCCTATAAATGTGTCTCTAGAATTATCATTGGATCTATATATTTTTCCACCAATCATACATGAAACTGTCTCTTTTAAATCATACATGGATTTATTTTCACTACAAATTAGATTTTGGCCATTGATTTTTGGAGTCTTCACTGCCCATCAAATGTCCATAGTTACACACACCTCAGATAATGAGCATTGTAACCCTAATTCTTCCATAAATTTATTTGGTAAAAAATGATCCACATCCCTGATTTAATTCTAACATCTAAATTAGTTTCAATGATCCACATAAAAATTAGTCAATCAAGAAGTAAATTAGTTCATGGGAAAGGGTCGATTCACTAGGAAAATCAAGTATCAGTGAGGAACACATGAGGCATAGAGGGGGGAAATCCATAAAATTGAAAATTCAGAACTAATGATGGATATAATCAATAAAACATTATATATGATTAATAAATAAAATGAAATAGATGAATATAACTTTTTATTTAATCCATTATCCAAAAATTATAGGTTAAAAAACTATTAGGGATTAATAATGGTTAATTGTGAATTAAATTCATAGAAGAATTAACCTGTAATCACAATGATGTAAAAATTGGAAAAAATTAGCACAATAAAAACTCAGTTCCTTAACATTGGACAAATCACTAAGGAAGAACAAATCTGTGTTGATGTTGATGATAATTTTCATAGATTCCGATCACTGATCTATGAACCCTCCCCATTTTTCATTAGAGCCTTTCCCTCTTGAAGATACCCCTCCCTATCAATCTAACATAGTAATGAGATTAATCATATATAATAGATATAATGAGTATTATAGAGAGATTATCATGGTTAGTTGTTTAATTAGTCAATTAGATTAATTATTTATTTTAATTAATTTAATTTCTATAATATCCACCAGTGATTGCGCATAACTCAGAAGTCTTGTGTAAAAATACCTTATTTTTTTCCTACGGTGAAATCCATGTTCCTAATTAAAAGGGGGTCTCAGTTTCCCCATCCAAGACTATAATAAAGAGAAAATCTAGGATTTATGAAATTAATCATGAATGTGAGTTAATATATTTACCATTTTAAATATATCAACATCAAAGTTATTCAATGCTCAAAACACCACACCAAATCTGCAAATAGATCAGAAAATATTCTTTAAAATATTCAAAGGTACTATTTACAATAAAATATTTCTATTAAAATATCCAACTAAAAAAATTTACTCTATAGAGTGGGAGGAATTAAAGAAGATCAATTTCAATAACAAATTTTCCCACAATCTCTCTAGTATAATTGATTTAAATCTAATAGATCTTATGAAATATGATAAAGGAAAATTCAATTTTTCTAAATGAAAAATTAAATAATTTCATTCTGCTACTTTTAATTTTCTAATAATCCTAAGTGAAAAATAAACTAATAAATTGGTGTATAAAAATTTAGTATCTAAAAATAACTTTTATATAGAACTATTTGATCTAAAAATATGTTTTTATTGTGATATCAAATTAGAAATAGTGATCAAAGACTATCAATATTCTCAAGGAATTGAAGATAAATAGTGAATAATAGATTTTTATATTAGAGGTTAAAATGAGAATGATCATATAGGAATGAAGAATTTGTTCCCCACTTTCTCCAAATATGGTAAAAGGAACCCGTAATACTACTTCAAAGGAATTATAAAATTATTCAAGTATAGAAACCCAATCAATTAAGATTACGATTTCTATATGCACATAAATATATAAAATAATAGGTTTTATATAAAAATGTTTTAACCTTTGAAATCACCCATTCTTCTATTCCCAATGTGTAAGAAACTTTTGAAACCATTTAACCAATAATATAAAATAAGTTCTTATAGGAAAATAAACACTAGCAGCCATTAAAACAAGGATATAATGGAAAATATTTTTTCATTGATAGTATTTATAAAAATATTTAAAATTAAGTGATTAAATTTATTCTCATTATCAACTCATGTGGGGAAAAAATCCCAATTGTATTATAATCATCCAATTAAAATTTGTGGGATTATTATTCTATGAAATATAATAATCCTCTCAATATTTTAATTTAATTTCATATTGGGATTATATTGGATCAAGTGATAAATTTAGAATTGTAATTTCATAGGGAATAACATTTTATTTTATGTTATAATCTATCCAATGTTTCAATATAGTTTCAAGTATAATTTTGAAAGTAAGATTCATTATAATTACTATTCTAGATATACAATGAATATACTTATAAGGACAAATGGTTAGGGAAAATTAAAAAATCAACATTAAATATATGTACATTGAAAAGGAATATGTGGTTGTATTTCTAGAATATTTATATATTTTCCCCCTAAATAGTAGAGTATATTTCTCAGTAGATATTATAATAAGTTTGATTAATATATGAAATGTACCCTATTTAATATCATTTTTAATATTAGAGAAAATAATGAAAAAATTAAATGAGAATTATGAAAAGTGATTTATATTCCCCTCAAGATTTACCTTGGGTTATACCCTTCCTTTTTTATGAAGGACTAGTCAAAATAATATTTAATTGATTATTAAGATGTGAACAAGGTCGTGGTTTAGAAAAAGTGTCCTCAATATTTGATTAACTTCTTATTTTAACAACATCATAGAACCTATTATTTCTCAAAGGTGGATCTTTTATCTTGTTATCATAAATTAATATTATAATATTATAATATTTAAAATATTTCCTTTCATAAAATATATTTATATCATAATTCTATAGTGATTTGATTTTTGTCATCAATTGTAGGACATGTGTTTTTTTCGGTTTTCTTAATGAGGTTTATTTTAAATCCAATTTATCAATTGAAGTGTATTTCATATGATGTTAAGATAAAAAAAAATTAGTTTTAATTATATGTTTTTTTTCTTCATGTTATTTCTAGATTTATTAAATTTTTGGTAAAAATGATTAATTATCTAGAGTTAATGTGATGGATTCAATTCATGAAATAATGTCATGGATGTAATTTTGAGGAATATGAAATTAATTCAAAGGAAATAACTAAGAGAATGTATTTATGTAATAATGGATTAAATATTTAATATGATAAAATAAGATACGTTATATAAATAAAATTAAAATGATTTGTTTATATTTGTGACAATTAATATAGTGGAATTGGAGGATTTAAGAAAATTCACCCCTTTAAATAATTTATGTTATAAAGAATTTATTAAGGTGGAAATTAATTTTTTCCATTGGTTATGACGAGATTGAAAAATAATTAATTCATAGAAATTAACTATTGGGTTTTTGTTGAATTTGAATGGATTATGGGATTTGATTTAGATAGTTAATTAGAGGAATACATAGTACTTGTCCACCATTTCTTAATTTTATAGAAAAAGATGCTTGAATGATAATTTAATTATAGTATTAAGATAAATTTCAAGATTTTTTGTAACATTTTGTGGGAAATTATTTACCTATATTAACATGAAACATCACCTAATAAAGGATACCAAAATGTGGAGATCCAAAAATCAACGAAACGAGTCCTGAGTAAAATAGAAGGGAAATAATCCCATAGTGTACAACATAGATGAAAAGTATAAATCTATAATAAATTATTTTTAAATACAAAAGGATATAATTGGAAATAAAAACATGAAAATATAGAAGCCATTTATCTTTATAACCAACTGTTACCACCAAACTAACTCTCTAATATGGTAAAGAAAAATAAGAGAAACTGGTCAAATTCATGATACCCATCCCTTTACCTGAGTCCTGTAAAACAAAATATGCAAATTCCCAAAGAAAAAATTAGGGTGTGAGAGAAAGGAATAGTAGGATCTCACCCAGAATCTATAAAATTTATAATACCATGTAACCATTAGTTCTTTCCTTAAAACACAACTATATTATAAAAAATTTCACATGAAAATCAATTTGTAAAAAATTGTTCCGTTACTTTATAATCATTTCATTTTCATGTAATCCTATAATATGGTAAGTACATGAAAAAAAATTAATGTAAATTAGAATTATCCATCAAAACACCATATCATAACTATGTGAGATATTAAATGTGGTATAGCACCACATTGTTTGAATCCAAACACAAGTATGATCTAGCTTATGTGAACATATACTAATAAACATAAATGATAACTAGCTAGTTTAACATGAATCTTAATAATATCAAGTCTTATTATAGTCTATTTATATAATAGAAATAGCACCTAATGGTTCCACAGTCACTGATATTTCATATTTTCATAACCCAACACAACCAAGGTTCCCAATGTGCTATCCTTTTCAAAATAATTAAACAAACCATCCTCACATTTTATAAAAAAATTTGTAGTGAGGAATCAGAACATCCATTTTTTAAAACCCATTTTATAGTCAAACCCACCAATGAGTTAATTCATCAAACACATAAATTTCACAAATATTTTTCAATGGAAATACCCTTTAAAACCCCTTTTTATGCCAATATCCAATCTATCATCCAATTTTACAAGCCCAGCTATGAGAATTTACTAGACCATTATGTAAATCATAGGATAAAACTAGTGTACAGAGATAGTTACCTTGATAGTGGTCAAATAATATTTACTCTTCAATAATATTAATGGAAAATAAGGTATGAAAATTATCACGAACATATTTTTAATAAAAACAAGGACAATTCAGAATGTCTTTTCAAGATCCTATGATTTAGTTTCATGTGTCATCAAAAGAATGGAAAAATAGTGACAAAAATAGATTATAAGGTTTCATCCCACCATATTATGAGTAATGTTGAACCAATTCTTCCATACAAACAATGATTCTATGTAGTCACTAAAATCTTATAAATCGAGTACATTTTTTCCAATATCTCTTGAACAAGGCTCGATCCAACCACATACCACTCTCAGAACTCTTCACCATATATGGGGGATGAAAATGGTCTCTCATATAGTGCTGTGATGTGTTATATATTAATCAAAGATTAATTAACTATTTTATAAGAAAATTCAAGAAAAGGAATATTTTTCCCATGAACCACCAAAATCAAGCATACACACTCAAAGAAAATCTTTAGGAATTTAAATAGATTTCCATGTTTTCCCATCCATCTCAGGGTGGTATGTCTTTCATAACATCAGTTGGGTACCCATATACTATTGAGACCCTTTCCTAAAACTATATTAATACCACATGTCCCTATCAGAAAATTGAATATGTAACTCCATGAAGCCTTAAAACCTATTGAACATAAATATTCCTGAATTACTCCACCCTTTTCATCACTTTTATAGAGAGAAAATGAGATGATTTTTTTCTATAGTTAAATGATTTAAAATATTGTGTCTATACATACCCTCACTTTTCATACATTAACATTACATCACATTTTGTGTAATTCTTAAAAAATTATAAAAACAGATGCCTGAAGACTTGATTATTCTAGTTTCCTTAGAAAAATAGAAATATAAACACTGGTACACAAGTGATCAGCATTATATCCCTGTAGGTTATTCATGAATAGAACTCTTTCTAGACTCATCATACATAATAAATATCTTTATAACCAGGGGAAGGGAGACATAAAAAAGGGTTAGAATATATTATTTTTAATGATAAAAAATAGATATATGTAAGAATAAACATTAGAATAAGGGTATGAGAACATGATCATGACATTAGAAGACCATACCCTACATATCAAATATCATAAACATGAATAATGACATAAATATTGGTAGTTCATAAGACAAGAAATTATAAGATAATAAAGAACATGAAACATGAGAGAATATAAAATTAATAATACATAGAATTTGTTATAGACACATAATCATGTAACATTATTCCCTATAATTTAAGGCACATTTCCAAAACATAATAGTGAACTTCATGGGGACTACACTTAATGGGTGCGACACACAAACATAAATAGCTTTAGTCCTTTACTTTTAAGAGATTGGGTTTCCCTATCTTCTCATAATGGACCAGGCTTGTTGAAATGATTCCAATCATTATTCCGTGGGATATAAATCATTACCCAATTTATTAGAGGGAGATATAGGTCCCACCCATCACATAATAAAATAATTTATACATGTGCCACAAGATAATAAAAATTCAAAAATATCATGATCCATAAAAAGGGATGGGTTTTATAAAAATAATATCATAACCCATGAATTAAAATGGGTATCAGAATTTTTTTATCATATCATTGATTATGGAAAATATATTGGTATCAAAATCATTTCATCAAATCAAAACCTGTAAAAAAAGAGGGTTTCAAAAGTATATAACCTGTGGAAGAGAAACAGGTTTTATAAACATCATTACATAAAACCATAAACCATTCAATAAATAATATAAATTGTATTCTTGGATCATATATGTAGAAGAGCATAAACTATAATTTGTTTCATATAATACGAGGAAGGATTTTGAAAGATCACATGGAATATTTCATAAAGAGAATAGCCTTTCATTGAAAATATTTTTCATAAAACCATTTCAAAAATATATTTCTTATAAATAATTATTTATGATTTCATTTAGAACATTTCTTGAGGAAAATAAAATTTTTATTTTATAAATGTTTTTTAAAACATAAATCATTTGGAAAACCTTTTTATTTTTAAATATCTTTAAAAACATATAAAGGAGGGTTGAAAATATTTTGAAAACAATTTTTTTTGGAAAATAGATTTTAAAACATATAAATGAATTTTGGAAAACATAAAACATTTATAAAATCATTTATCTTCAATATGAGCTTAAAAGATCATTTTTTGAAACATTTTTGAAAACATTTTTTTGAAAACACAGTTTTTAAATTTTATGGCATGTATCTCAAATAATAAAAATTGAGCCGAAACTAATCTACCGATTTGGTAGCATTTAAAACATAAACCCCATGGAATATATATAAAAAAATATATATGTAAATACCCATAAATATATGGATAAAAACCATATAATATATTCATGGGAATTATATACACCACATAAAAAAACGAGTTGTGAAGGAGGCATAAATCTCACAAAAGTAAAAGTGAGAATACAAATTCCTTTATCTTCTGTCTTGAATCTCTTCATACTTAGTAAAACATCATATATAATAACTATAAGTTTATTTTGAATATAATATAGAAATATATTCTTCTATATAATACCATATATAGATTTATATTACCTTCTCATTAACACTTCCATGTTAAGGTCACATTTCGTGTAATATCAATTTTGTTTTTTACATGTGTCTTAATTTGTTAATTTTTTTCCTCATACTTATATGAGGATTTATAGAATGTAAACCGTGATAATGATATAATTTTTATTTTTTTTAAATTTATTTATAATAATCAATGAATGATATAAATATGAAATGGAATATACCATTCATAGAGATGGAGGGCCATACATACTCTTGAACACTGTTTTCTTTTAATTATCATATTGAAAGAAAGAAAGTAAATGATAGATATGAATATATATATATATATATAATTATAATATCATAATTTTGTCATATATATAATATATTTTAACTTAACCCAACCTTAATGCATTCTATGTAGAGTGTGAATGAATCACATCACTTTGAGGAGGTGATAGGCCACACTTCATCATACGAAATTATCGTATTTTTTTAAAATGGAAAGAATGGAGGTATGCATTATAAAATAATTACATAAGAATAAATTAAACATAAATATCATATAAGTTATATTAAAACATCATTTCCATCATAATTCTGAACCATGATATGTGGTAAAGGAAAAACGAACAACATCATTTCCTAAGGTAATAGTTCACCATACACAAGAATGGTAAGTTCGTTACACATTAGATTGAAGTGTGTGTAAGTGTAGGTACACACCTTATAATAATAAAATATAAATATATTTATGATACTTATGATATTATATAATTACAGAATAATAAGATTTTATGGGTTGTAGAATGAAAGAAAAACAAAAGAGCTTAAGGAAGGATATTACCTCTTTATTGGGTAATTGCTTTTGGTTTACGCCAAAGAAATTCCTTAGATGCATTTTTCTCAAAGATAGGATTATATAATAAATTTTGGGATGTTGGGATAATATTTAGGAAGTGTTTTTTATACAAATGGATTTATATGTGTGAATAAGTGGGAGGGTTGAGTGCCTTTTTATAGTGGAGGAGGAGTGACATTATTGTAAATTTTTGAAAATGTACTTCCACTAACGTTTTTCATCTTCCATGTGTCTCCAATAATGGAAAAAATAAAATAAAATTGAATATAGGGAAAAATATGGCCATAAAATTGGTTTTGGACAAGTTCATAGGACATTTTATCCCTTAAGTTTATGGTTTAGCCCTTTGTAAAGATAATTTTTCTCTTAATCATTGTACTTAATTTTAATCACCATAACTAATATTTTTTTGTCAAAATCTAGGTTGAAATTATTTAAAAGTATAAATTATTATTATTAAAAATATGGAATCCATTTTCTTAATTTAAAATTAGATAATTGGTAGAAATTAATTTTAAATTAATCTTGTAGATGTGTCACGACAATGATTTTTTCTACGAACAAATGTTTTGGAGTTTTGAATGTTTTGATATAAAGTTTCCATGTGAAATCAGTAAAAATGAAGTAAATTCAATTAACTCATATAAAATTAATCTAATTTTAATTTTTAACCAAATTAAAATATAATCTAACTATAATAATAAATTGGATGAAAAGTAGTTTTCAATTAAAATTCATCAGTTTTCACTATACATCAAAAAATGAAGTTATTCAAAAAAATACGTAAAATTCATCGTAAGATAATTTTTAAATTATTAATTAAAAAACTATTTTAATTTTTTTAGTTATCTAAAATATTTTTTTTATTGTTCACAGAAGGACATTAAGAGCAGTTATTTTAGGAAAGTAGTTTTATCAGAAACATACATAACTTACTAAAAGTTGTGTTTCTTATTATAAATATGACATGTATATAAACATTATCAATAATATTTGAAAAGTTGTTATTAATATTCATGTTACTAAGTTTAATGATTTTGTTATAACTATCCCTTTTAAATAACTATAATAAAACAATGTTGTTTTATAGCAACTTAGTGTTTCATGGAACAGAATCCAAGTCTGTGTTTCAAGTATCACATGATTAAATTGGTATGAAGTATGAATAAAAGTTTTAATTAGTTTATCCTGAAATTAAAGGCATAAAAAGTATTAATTTATTCAAGAAAAAAGGTTCATAAAAGCTTGAGGTATTACATTTTCCCCCCTAAAATTAATTTCACCCTCAAAATTCATCATTATGATACAAAAAAACATGAATTCTTGAACTTCATCATAGCATAAAGTTTCCATTTTCCTTTCTACAATAGGTTATTCCTCTAAAATATTTATACTTGGTGAGTGGTCTGGTTTCATATAACTTTCTTTGTAAGATCCATAATTTCAACTGGTTGTTCCTCACAAGAAAGACCCTTCTCCGGCTATATGAATTCCTAGTTCTTTACAAGTGAAGGTTCAAGTGTGTAATTCATTATGAGAGATGTGAAAAAAATCATGGACTTGAGAGAGATTTTGAGGAAGTTCCTAGTAATAGGATAAAATTTTGATACAATCAATAATCTCAAAGCAATCAATATACCTAGGGATTAGTTTCCATTTCTCCCCAAAAATCATAAAATTATTCCATAGATAAATTATTAAAAATAGCTTCACAAAAACATCAAATTATATGTCATGCCGATGGTTATCAACATAAATATTCTCTTAACTTTGAGTTTCCTTGATATTTTACTGAATTGTTCTAACCTTCTCTTCCATTTACTCATCTATCATAAGTCCCAAAAAATTTATTTCTAAAACTTTAACCCAAAACGTTAGATATCCACATTTCTTCCCATATAAGTAATCATAAAAATTCATCATAATTATTGAGTGAAATCTATTGTTTTAAGAAAAATATACTATATGAAGGTGTTGATACCTAAAACCTTTGAAAACCAATAATAAAATCTAAAGATATCACCTAGGGTTTGAATTTTTTCTTTATACTGAACTTCCATATGATGATAATAAGAAGTGTTTGAACTGAATTCTATATCAATTTATTTATGAAGGCATCAACAAAACATTTAAGTAAGCCTTAGATCCATATTAGACACAATGGAAAGTGTTACTCCATGCAACCTTACCACTTTCTTAATGTATATCTTAGAAATATGATCCAAAGAAAAGTATTATGTGGTAGTAACTAATTGTGATGACATAGTAAGGTGATCTACTACCACCCATATATAATTAAACCCTTTAGAGATTATGGGGATCCCAATGAAAAAATCCACAGTGATGTTTTCCCATTTCCATCCTGGTAATGGTAATAGATGTAACACCCCCATAGACTTTTGTCTCTATTCCTTTACTTGTTATAATACCAAGTACTGAGATAAAAAATCTGTGATATCCCTATTCATACCATCCCATAAGAAGTATTCCTTAAAATATAAATACATCGGTATAATTTCAAGATGAATAGAGAATAAAGGAAAATGTGATTCTTCTAATATATCCTTCTTCCAATTCGATATGTATAGTACATATACATGGTTCTGAAACCTTATCATTTCATACTAATAAAGGTTAAATCGAGGAACATTTTTAACCTTATTTCACACCTCTACATATTTCTTATGCACCTCTTTAATATTCACATGGATTGAGGGTTGAACATTCAATTGAGAAAGATAAGATTTCGTTCTTTCCTTCAGGATTTCTAGATCCATGATTTGAAGACCAAATAATATTGTATTGTTTATGACCATCATAGTGTATAAGATAGCATGATCCTTTATGTAACACCTAATGATTTCATAGTAATTTATTTTCTTTAAATTAATTCAATAGCTTGCGCTACACACAACACTTAGTTTGAGCGCACCCTGACTTACCAAACTAGCTGTTCAAGAAGTGGTTATGAATAGTAATAACTGAATTTTGAATATTATATACACAATATAATTTTAGAATCAATATTATGTGTTTCATAGACATAATATAAGAACAAATTCATTTTTTCATATAAAATAAGTATTTTTCAAAAAATGCAATTTTACCACCATTTAATGGTGAACCCTTTTTAAAACCAATATTTGACACTTTTATATATTCAATTTAATGAAATTAAATTATTCTTTAGAATCAAGACTTAAAAATTTATTTTGGATAAATTTTTTGTACTTTTCTAAAAACATTCAATTTTTGATAAATAGTGAAAACATTGCATTATTGTTTAAAAACCGACTTTCTATTTAAATAATTATTATTTTAATTTATCTTATGTCAATATAGATACATAATTCCTATATTAGATCAATGTGATTCATTTGATTCATTTTATAATAAAATTAGATGTATAAAATTTTATTAATCTTTTTTACCGTCTTTTTCCAACCTTATAGGTGTATTTAAAAATTAGCATAAAACATAATTTTACCACTTCTGTGAGTTTAATTTCAAAAATATTTGAGACACAGTTGACATCAGTAAGTAATATGGGGTTCAATAAGATAAAAACAATTTTTGGTGAATCGTACCTTTTGACTTTTATTTACCACAGTTAAAAGTAAATAGGGTAATTAAGGGTACAAATGATATCATAATTACCCAAACACAAGAACTAATTCTATTAGTTAAGTGTAATTAGAAAAAAAACATCCTTAGGAATAAAATATGATCCCCTTTGGTCCACTTGGATTAGATTTGGACATTTATTTTTATTTTATTTAAAGAAGTGTTAAAAGTGTTAAATTCAATGTTTAATAACTAATACTTTTTTAATATAGAGTTACACATAATATAAATTAGACTATAAATATTAATTATAAAGATAAAAATATTTCCTAAATAAGTTTATTTTATTTATAATTTTTAGACATTAAATACTTTAATTTATTTTTGACATAATGATGATGCAGTAATTACCTTATTAATAAAAATTAAAATAATTGATATTATAAATATCCAAATAAATGTAAATTGAGATTTAGGATTAATTAGACTAATTTTATAGCTTAATATTATATTTTAGGGTTGATTATATAAATTTTATTCAAAGTGATAAAGTTTTTATGGCTTTGAAAAAAAATCAAATACTAAATAGTGTCAAAATTGACCTAATTGAGTTTTAAAAAAATTACTATATATTATTAATTGATATAATCATTAAAAATATATAAGTTCTGACCAAAAGACTTTGATAAGGTTATATATATTAATAATGAAACACTTGGGGTTCTCTTTCCTTTTTATAGTATGTTTATTAACTATATAGTGTAAGAATACAAGAAGACACGGTAAAAGTTAAACACTTTTACTAAGAGTTAAATCTAAAAGATAAGGTTAAAATGGTAACCTAAACATATCTAAAACCTATTTGTTGACGGTATTTAGACTAATAATCACCATATATTTTAAATAAATCATTTCTGAGCCATTATTAAATGAAAATGATTTTATTATAAAATAATATTTCATGCTTTTCCTAAAGTGACCCACACCTATCTTAAAAAATGGTACTTCCCATTTTCTTTATTTCTCACCTCCAAAGCCATTTGGCTCAACCAAAAACTGAAAAAATATCTTCCCAAATTCTCTCAATTTAACCTAGTGGACTTAATTTGATCATAAAGCCATCTTATGGATCCCTTTTGATCAACTCAAAAAGAAACACCTGAAGAAGACGTAATAATTTCCGCACCATCTTTCAAGTTCTTTCCTTCTTCCACTTCCTATTTATTTTTTTGTTTTAATACCAAAATAGTAAATCCAGAACCTTATAAAAACTTTTATGTTATTATAAATATGTTACAACCATATTTTTTATTCTATCCACCCTATAAATTATAAAGTCACCATACGTGTGTACGTACAGCTTACCGTCTCCACATCGTGGCGTAGTTTGTTATTCAAACACTTCATTACTTGGATGGGTATAAAAATGAGTAAAAATGATGTGAATAATAAATATAACATGTTAATAATTCTGTATATATGATATACCATCCAATTAAATATTATTTCACCATCAATATATTGATATTGTTGCTTGTGTGTACGTAAGGATTACCGTCTCCACGAACGCGATGAGATTCATTCCCCATCGTAATAATTCAAGAATATTTTTCATTTTATGATTAAAAATAATATTTAAGAACATAAATATCATTATGTATATAAATCAAATACATCATATTCATAAGAAACATGGCATACGTAACCAAGCATATAACGGAAAACGAATCAGTTAACACCCAAAACGACGATACTATTAAAATATTATTAATAAATCAATATTAAAAGATCATATATGATATCATATTTATGTATATGATTCTTGAATAATTTAATAACAATTATTTAACTATTATATATAAGGTTAACATTCCCTTTACCAAGGAAAAGTACAAGGTAAGGGGTTTTCATCTCACTTCTTATTCCCTTGAGATTCATGTTATATTACCACTATTTCCTTTTGTGTGTTCTATATACTGTCCATGATTATATTATTTGTGTAATATAAATTAATTTATAGGTATTTAAATATTCATTGTATGATACTTCTTTCATGGGGTCTATGTTTCAAAAGTTAACAAATCAGTAAGGGAATTTCAAATTTCAATTTCCACTCTTTGGGCTTTACAAATACTTGATTGATTATTTTACTCTATGATTATGTGTGGAATAACTATTTATTATTTATGTAGTAATTTACACTACCCTTTATATAGATATACATTTATTCAAATAATCACTCAATTATTAAGTTCTCACTCCACTGATGTGAATTTTTTAAGTGTAATCTAAACTCAATTTCCATTCATTGAGTTAAATATCCAAGTCATTGGTTTTGTTTTTACAAGAATATGTGTGAATGTAATGTGACAGATTTACACTGAATATCAAATTATATTTAGTGTATTTATATTTTTCACACATAATTATTTAATTGATTCATCCCTAATCTAAGGATATGGTCTTTATAAGGTATTTCATCTCAATTTACATTCCTTTGAGACCACTTTGTTGTTATGCACTAATTCACTTTTATATGGTGTTTATATTGTCCTTTGACTTATGATATCATGAATCCATTTATTCTCTTGATATTATAATTTTTTGATTAATGTTATTTCTCAATTACTTGTATTCAAGTGTCTCTTATTTGGTTAATAACTCTTTACCTAAAATATCGTTTTAAATGTTTTAAATATTTATTATTCTAAATATATATCATTAATTTCCATGTTTTTAAAATGGGTTTTTGTATTTATTTATATGTACA
Organism: Viscum album; assembly: GCA_963277665.1. NCBI lineage: Eukaryota > Viridiplantae > Streptophyta > Magnoliopsida > Santalales > Viscaceae > Viscum > Viscum album. Next base: position 1,492,076,421 of record OY728131.1, read on the forward strand.
TAAATTTTTTGAAATTAATATTTCTTTTAAAAGTTTCAAGGTGGTATGGGACACTTTGATTCTAAAATCTTTTTTAAACGACTTCATTGATAAATAGTGCGGCATTTAAATGTTTTAAAAAATCATATATTTCTCTAAAATAGTTTTAATGACTATTTTCATCTATGTAAATATCATTCACTGTATTTTATTCTTGATTGAGGTTGATTTATCATAATACAGTCATTCATATTGTATTTAATGGGTTATGTTTGACTGTGGATGTGCTATTTTCATGCCATTCATGGTTTGTGGTTATAATATTGACATTTCATATGCTAGTTTTAATACAAATGTTTAGATTATGTTTCACCCTTTCATATGAGGAATGAATTGGACTTAGTAAGTGATGGGTGGAGCCCTCTATATCTCCTCAATGCATCAGTAGGTCTCATGAGACAAACTAGTGTCTTGGAACAAGGCCTTGAGAAGATCTTATTTGTAGACTTGGCACAAGGCCTTGACTATGTGGTTATGATATACGACATTATGAATTCAACCCTTATGAAATTGGATATTGATATTACATGTGAATATTATACTAGTATAATATCAATGTGAATAATTAAATTGAATTATTTGATTTATGTTTTCCATATTATTCTTTAGTTTATGATTAAAAGGCTTGTGTTCCAATCTTATGCAATGCCTTAAATGTTTATTTTTATTTATGAGAGTTTCCTCTATATTGTTAACCTTACTGAGCATCTGATCTCACCTCTTTATTATGTTTTATTCTTTCTAGGATGCAAAGAAGTATATTACAATTAACCTACAGGAATAGGATAAGGGATATAATATTGTTCCAAGGGGACACAATGTTATTTGTTTTATTTCATGATGTAATGTAAAACTCATATATGTATCTATTACTTCCAAGGATACAAAACTAATCGGTATTTCGGGACATGATTCCTTCTATCAGGCCAATGTTATGTAATAATGCACCGATTCTAGGTAACTGAGGTTGGGGAGTTATAGTTGGTATTAGAGGATGTTTAGTACAAACCTTAGAAGCTAGATTTAGAAAAGTTCCTATTAGAAAACACTACCCTAAGATAGACTTTGCGGATTATAATAGAATAACATCCAAAAGTTTTGGTAATATAAATATTATGTGGGTTTTCAAAGAAATACATCCATGTCTGGATACGAGCAAGTAGAGGTGACCCTAGAACAAATGTACCTAGGAGTGAAAACTTCGACAAGGAGTTTTGGGCTTGACCTAGGGTATCCTGTTACACAACAATGGGCTTTCTTGTAGTCTTGGTTATGACACTCCCAGGGGATATTCTTTGGATATTTCACATTTTCTTTACAAACCGATTTAAAGGATTTAAATATAATATGATAGTAAATAACATTGGTTAATCATAAGGTGTTTTAGATTGAAAATAAGATGTTATGAAATTCTCTAAATTATTTTATGACTCACACTATGCTTTCTTGTGTTAGTCAATGTATGGATTCCAAGGAAGTCATAGTAACATTGAACATGATATACAAGGTGGGACTGGTGGTGGAAATGAGAAAAAAATTGAATGTTGATAGGTGTAAAAGATATCGTGTTTATGCCGAATTAGTTTTCCAAAAATATGATCAACAACATATATATTAACCAACTCCAAAACTCAAAAAATAAGTGAAAAGAAGTGAATGATAAGAGCCCTAGCAGTTGAGACCATGGAGAAAATAAAGCTCAATTTCCATCATGCAGGAAATGTGGAAAGAGACACCTAGAAAAGTGTCTCAATAGATGAATAAAATTCTTTATGAGTAGGAAAGAAGGACATAAAGTAAAGAATTGCCGAGAAAAAATGAAGAGTAATGTGGAAGAAAATAAAAATGATCCCAAGAATACATTTACAGTCATTTTCCATAAATGTATGGGAACTAGGCATTACTCAAGTGAATGCCCTATTCTACAGAATAACCTTTTGGTCAAGGAAGAACCTATGTGGAAATAAATGGATGGAGAAATGTTTAAAATTATTAGTGCTCTTTTTTAAGGGGATTACTTTGGAAGAATTTTCTCTTATATGTGTAACCATGCAGTATTTTAAGTGAAAATTATATTTGAGGAAGAATTATCTTTTCTTTTATGGATATAGTCATAAAGAACCATTTGGTTTTATATGTTTTTTTGAATTTGGGGCAATTATAGTTTATTAATTTTTGGGATGAAAATGTGAGGTATGAGATAACATTTGTGGTTAAATTATATCATGGTTATTTTGCGAAATTTATCTCATTTTGGGAATGTTATAAAATATAGTTTTTGAAAATGGAAAACACGCAGACTGTGTGATAATCCATCATGTCGGACAAAGCTGTGGGAATTGAACCCACAACCAGAGTGCGATTGAGATTTATCACCTACCACTGGACTAGATGAAGTCCCAGGTTAGTGTGGATAATTATTTTTAGTTAAATAATTTTTTTGATCAATAATAAGTTGATTTGGGATCTTATGTCTTATCAAATTGTTATCCTTAGTATAAGAAAATTATTTAGTGATTAAGTGATAAATGTTATTCTGGAAGACGTTCACTTTGTTGGGAACACTATGCCAAAGGAAAATAAAATACTATTAGATTTCATTTTAGGAGTAATGGTGGGTTTTTATTTGTGTTTTTATTGTGTATTTATAGAAATTTGGGTTATTTATGGAAATTATTAACCTATTATAGAGAATATGTTATTAGGTTAATTAATTTAAAGTATGGTACTTTAATAGTAGTCGATGTTATTTGGAGATACAATTTAATGTGGAAGACTACATAATATAATTATTCTATGTTTTGGGTTTCAAAATTAGTTTGGATTATATTGAATAATTTTAAGGACAATTGTTTATTGAATGGTATTTATTAAAATTTGGGTATTGTGGGTTTAATTTTAGAAATTATTATTAGTATTTATTTCTCTAAAGGATTATCCTTTTTGGGGATCATCTGATCTTGTACTAACTATTTTGGTTTTGGTTAATCTACAAAGACAAGGGAAATATATAGTTTATCCTTTGTAGATCATGTGATTCTCTAGAAGTTGATTCTAGCGCTTCATGTGTGACCAAGTCATCTTGAATACTCATCATTTGACAAAAAAGATTTGTTAGTTGTAGAAATGTTTTAAGGGTTGAAACTCTACTTAAACAGTAAGTATATCTCTTTATGTTCTTAGTTAATCTCATAAATAAATTCCTCAAATTTATGAAATGGAAATTCAAACAAAAAAATGTGGTCTGTTTACTTTTCATACTGGGAAACTAATGACAGTTTATCCCATTACAAGTTTGTAGATTTGTTGTTGTTAACTTTTCCCTAATCAAGTTTTCTATCACTTTCCATCAGAATTTGACACTTAGTTTATCTTCCATATCCATGTTTTCCTACATGGAATCCTAGTATGGGTTATCTCAGGAAACCTTTGTACTTCTCTTTATTTCTTTTAAAGTGATAGTTTTATTGGCTCTTTTTCTAATGTGGGACATTCAATGAAGTTTCCAAGCCCAATTTTAAAATTTCAAGGATGTAATTTCCAAAAAGGGGAAGAATGTACCACCCAAATATTTCAAAGTAAGTTATTTTCTTTAAAGTAATTAAATAACTTACGCTACATGCAACACCGATTTCAAGCGCACCAAAACTTACCAAACTTGCCATTCAAAAAGTGGTCATGAATAGTATTAACTGAATTTTGAATTGTATATACACCATAAAACTTTAGAATCCATATTATGTGTTTCTTAGACATAATATAAGAACAAATTAATTTTTTTATAAAAGAAGTATTTTTCAAAAAAATGAAAAATTACCACCTTTTAATGGAGAACCATTTTTTAAAACCAATATTTTACATTTTTATGTATTTAATTTAATGAAATGAAATTTATCTTTAGAATCAGGACATAAAAATTTATTTTGGATAAATATTTAGTACTTGTCTAAAAACATTCAATTTTTGATGACTAGTGAAAACATTGTGTTATTGTTTAAAAACTGACTTTTTATTTTAATAATTATTTATTTTATTTAATTTAAGTCATTATAGAAACATAATAACTATATTAGTTCAATTTTATTCATTAGAGTCATTTTTATAATAAAATTATATGTATAAAATTTTATTGAAGCTTTTTACCGTCTTTTACCCACCTTCTAAGAGCATTTGAAAATTTGCATTAACTTAATTTTACCACTTCGGTGAGTTGAATTTCAAAAATATGAGAGAAAAAGTTGATATTAGTATGTAAAATGTGGTTCAATAAGATGAAAATAATATTTTGTGAATAGTATCTTTTGACTTTTATTTACCACGATTAAAAGTAAAATACGGTAATTAAGGGTACAAATGATATCATAATTACCATAAAACATGTCCAAATTATATTGGATAAGTGTAATTAGACCAGAAACAACCTTAGGAATAAAATATGATCCCCTTTGATCCACTTGGATTAGATTAGGACATTTATTATTATTATTATTTACAAAAGAGATTAAAGTGTTAAATTCAAAGTTTAATAACTAATCCATTTTTAATATACTGTTACACACAATATAAATTCCACTATAAATATAAATTATAAGGATAAAAATACTTCCTACATAATTGAATTTTATTTTTAATTTTTAGACTTTAAATAATTTAATTTATTTATGACACAATGATGATGCAGTAATTACCTTATTAATTAAATATTAAAATAATTGATATAGTAAATATTAAAATAAATGTAAATTGAGACTTATGATGAATAAAAAATAATTTATAGGTTAATATGACATCTTAGGGTCAATTATATAAATTTTATTCGAAGTGATAAAGTTTTTATGGCTTTCAAAAAAATCAAATACTAAATATTGTCAAAATTCACATAATTCTGTTTTTAAAACAAATACTATATTATTAATTGATATAATATTCCTAAAAATCTATTCTTTGGCCATAGGACATAGATTAGGTTATATATATTAATAATTAACCACTTTAGATTATCTTTTCTTTTTATAATATTTTTATTAATTATATAGTGTAAGAATACAAGAAGACACTGTAAAAGTTAAACTATTTAACTAAGAGTTAAATCTCAAAGATAAGGTTAAAATGGTAACCTAAACATTTTTAAAACCTATTTGTTGAGATTATTTCGACCCATTCCCACCTTATCATCGAAATAAATCATTTTTGAGCCATTAGAAACCGAAAATGAATTTATTATAAAATAATATTTCAAGCTTTTCCTAAAGTGACCCTCACCCCTCTTATAAAAGGGTACTTCCCCTTCTCTTAATATAACACCTCCAAAGCCATTAGTCTCGGAAAAAAACCTTCCAAATATCATCCCAAATTTCGTAACTTCAACCTAGTGGCCTTAATTTCGTCATAAAGCCAACCTAAGGAGCCCTTTTGATCAGCTCAAAAGAAAACACCCGAAGATTAGGTAATAATTTCTCCACCCTCTTTGAAGTTATTTTCTTCTTCCACTTCCTCTTTATTTTATTGTTTCCGTACCAAAATAATTAATCCAGTAACTTATAAATACTTTTATGTTATTATAAATATGGTATGACCATATTTTTTATTTTATTCATCATATAAATAATAAATTCACCATATGTGCGTACGTACGACATATCGTCTCCACGTCGTGGTGTAGTTTGTTATTCAAACACTTCATTATTTGGATGGGTATAATAATGAGTATAAATTATTTAAATAATAAATATTACATGTTAATGAATATAAATATTTGATATACCATCCAATTACATACTATTTCACCATCAATATAACAATATTGTCACTCGTGCATACGTGCATATTATCGTCTCCACGAACGCGAGTAGATTCATTCCCTATCATAACCATTCAAGAATAATTTTCATTTTGTGATTAAAAATACTGTTTAAGAACATAATATCATGTTTTATATGAATCAAATACATTCTATTCATAACAAACATGGTATATGTAACCAAGCATATAAAGGAAAATGAATCAGTTAATACCCACAATGATGATACTATTAAAATATTATTAACAAAGCAATATTAAAAAAACATATATGATATCGTATTTATGTATATGATTATTTTATAATTTAATAACAATTATTTAACTATTATATAGGAGGTTAACTTACCCTCTACAAAGGAAAAGTACAATGTAAGGGGTTTTCATCTCACTTATTATTCCCATGAGATTCATGCTATATTGCCACTATTTCCTTTTGTGTGGTGTATGTACCACCCATGATTGTATTATTTGTGTAATATACTTTAAATTAGGTTTATTTACTTATTCATTGTATGATACTTCTTTCATGGGTTGTATGTTTCGTAAGTTACCAAATCTGTAAGAGAATTTCAAATTTCAATTTCTACTCATTAGGCTTAACACATACTTCATTGATTATTTTACTCCAATATTATGTGTAGAATATCTATTTATTATTTATATAGTAATTTCCACTCCCCTTTTTGTGGATTTAACTTTGATACACATAATCACTCAATTGATAAATTCAAACTCCATTGATGTGAACCTTTTAAGGGTAATCTTAACTCAATTTCCATTTATTGAGTTAAACATACAAGTCATTGGTTTTGTTTTTACAACAATATGATTGAATGTAATCTAATTTATATTCACTGAATATCAAATTATGTTGAGTGTATTATATTTTTCACACATAATTATTTCATTGATTCATCCTTGATCTAAGAATATGGTCTTTATTAGGTATTTCGTCTAAATTTACATTCCTTTGATACCTCTTTGTTGTTATGCACCAATTCACTTTTATATGGTGTATATACTATCTTTTGACATATTATATCATGAATCCCATTATTCTCATTATATTATAATTTTTTGATTAATTTTTTCCTCAATTACTTATATTAAAGTGTCTCTTATTTGGTTAGGAACTCTTTAACTAAAATATAGTTTTAATTGTTATAAATATTTAGTCTTATAAAAATTTCTCATTAATGTCCATGTTTTCAAAATAGTTTTATGTATTTATTATATGGAAATAAATGTTTTGAAGTTAAAATTCCTTTTAAAAGTTTCAATGTTTTATGGGACACTTATATTCTAAAATCTCTTTTAAAAAACTTCATTGATAAATAGTGAGACAATTAAATGTTTTCAAGAAAAAAAGGGATATTTCTCTCAAATAGTTTTAATAATTATTTTCATCTATGTCAATATTCTTCAGGGTATTTTATTCTTGATTGAGGCTGATTTATCATAATACAATCATCCATATTGTATTGAATGAGTTATTTTTGACTATGGATGTGCTATTTTTATGCCTTTCATGGTTTGTGGTTAAAATATTGACATTTCATATGATAGTTTTAATAAAAATGTTTAGATTATGTTTCACCATTTCATATGAGGAATTCATTGGACATAGTAAGTGAAGGGTGGAGCCCGCTATATCTCCTCGATGTATCGGTAGGACTCAGGAGACTAACTAGTGTCTTGGCACAAGGCCTCGACAAAATCTTATTTGTAGTCTTGGCACGAGGCCATGACTACATGGTTTTGATGTCCAACATTATTCATTTCATCATTAGGAGATTGGATATTGATATTACATGTGATTATTTGACAATTAGAATATCCCTATGAATAAGTAAATGGAATTATTTGATTTATATTTACCATATTATGTTGAAGTTTAAGTTTAAAAGGATTGTGTTCTAGTCTGATACATTACCTTAAATGTTTATTCTTATTTATGACAGTTTATGCAATATTGTTGTCCTTACTGAGCATCTAAGATCACCCCTTTCTTATGTTTTATTATTCTCAGGATGCAAAGAAGTATATTACGATTAACCTGAAGGAATAGGATAAAATATATAAGAGTGTTCAAAGGGGAAACAATGTTGTTTGTTTATTTCATGATGTAATATAAAACTTATGTATGTGTTCTGTACTTCTGAGGATACTAAATTGATCGGTCTTTTAGGACATGATTCCATGTATCAGGATATTGTTATGTAATAATGTACCAGTTATGGGTAATCGGGGTCAGAGTGTTGCACTTTAGACTCAAAGAATCATTCAAAATTTTCTCTTTCCTAGGTTGGTAATCTATTGAGCAGTCATGATCCATTATCATCTCCAACCATATTCTCTGGAACATGTTCAAATACTTCTATGTGAATATATATTTTATACTTTTATAGTCAAAATTTATATCACAATATTTTCTATAAAGACAATTCCTTTATATATTTAATGAAAAAATGAATGTTGATAACTCTAAATCATGATATGGTTAATATTTATCATGTATCATCAATTTTCATGAGTCATAAGAGGTTACCATGTTATTATTCATAAGAAGTAATCCCAGTACCTTCTTGGAATCATCACTATATATTAAAAAACCTTCTCCTCTATAGGGTAATTTAAGAACACATGCACTAACCAACCTTCTCTTTATTTCCTTGAAATTTTCCCCACATTCATCTATCCAGAGGAACATGGAACCCTTTTGAGTTAACTTGTTCAAAGGATTAGATAGTTTTGAGAAATTCACCACAAACCATCAATAATAGCTAGCTAATCTAAGAAAACTATGGATCTCAGAAACCATGGTTGATCTAGGACTACATTAAATTGTTTCCATCTTTGATGGATCTAATGCTATACCATCTCTTGAGATCATGTGACGAAAAAGATGAGACCTTTTTTCAACAAAAATTAAAAATTTATAAATTTTCCATATGGTTTCTCCTTCCTCATGGACATTAGTACAATTATCAAGTGGTATCCATGCTCATCCATACTATTTAAATAGATAAGAATATTCTCTATATAGACTACAAAAAACTGACCAAGGTAATCTCTAAAGACACTATTCACGAAATCAATAAAGATATTTAGGGTATTAGTAAGAAAAAAATGAATCACTATATATTCAAAGTGTACATATATTTTATGGAATGTTGTATTAGGTATATTCTCTTTATTGACCCTTAATTAATGATATCCAGAATGAAGGTCAATCTTCGAAATTTATTGTGCTCAGAATAGTTGCTAAAATAAGACATCAATATGCGGAAGAGGATACTTTTTCTTGATTGGGGTCTTGTTAAAATCCTAATAATTAGTGCATAATCACATTGATCCATATTTGTTTTTCATAAAGATAACATATGCACCCCAAGGTGACACACATGGATTATTGAATCACTCATCATGGTTATATTGGTGTTTCTTCTTCAATTCCAATGACTCAATTGGGTCCATTTTATAGTGGGTTTTGAAATTGGTGTGGAACCAGTTATGAGTTCTATCATGAAATCAAATTCAATTTTTATTTTAGGACTAAGAATATCTTTTGGGAACACATCCCAAAAATTGTTTAACAATAGAAATATCATCGAGGAAGAGTCTCCCCTAAAAAATTTGAGACAAACATGACATATTAATGGGAATTAATACCCATACACTGGATTTAATATCCATAGGAAGTTCATACATACCATCACATTGAAAAACAACCATAGGATGGTTTGAAATATCAAATGTAACTTCCCTTACTCAAAAATTGATGTGGTATTTATGAATATAAATCCAATCCATTTATAATATGACATAAAATTGAACCTAGGTGAGAATGAAAAGATTTATAGGAAGTATATTCCCACAAATTTAAACTGGATAGGAATCATAGAATTGAGATGAGATCATCACACCATTATGGGTTTTAACTACTAATTCCACATCTCATCATTTGGGTGAAATATTAATACCATTATAAAATTATTTAGATATATTAGAGTTAGTAGATCTAAAACCAAATAATACATTAGCAGTTATAGTGTGGATAATAATTGTATCTTCCACTACGTCATTATCAAACACCTCCTCATAAATTGTGATCACATGTGATTTTCCCACGACCCTATATTTAGGAGGTTTTTTAAGACAATCATCATCACCAAATCTTGGGTTTGGGATCTGGCTAGAATAATGACTATAATCCTTAAACATAAATAACTAATGTGTGTGGGCAAATTATTTGTAGATTTTCCTCTATTCGCATCATTGATCATAATATTCCCATTAGTGAGACAATTAGTTGCTCGCTGGAATTCTCTTGCGCACTTAAAACACATATTAGACCCCATATTCCAATTAAATCCATGCTTCTTTCTGCACTTAAATAATAAATAATGGATTTTCTTCTTCTCTCCATGGTTTTAAATTTTTCTTTTCAATACATCGTTCTTTTATTTTTTGAAACCATGAGATTGATGTGTAACTACAAACTCCATTTAAACATTTCTTGTACAACAAAAAAAATCTTCACAGCTACAAAAGTATGATAAGGGAAACACCATTATAAGAATTGGATTTAATCCACTGAAGAACCAATCAAATTTATAATCTAGTTGGATTATAATTCCAAAATCATACCTCATAAGTCTTGTAAAATTATCCTCGTTGGTGCTAAAAAATTATCATCATTTTTCATCAACTCAAGGAACTCTTTTTCCATCTTCATATGAAGTAAATGAGTAAATTAGTTATTAAAAACCACATTATTTAACTCATACCAATCCATGGATTAAATTTTATCTTTCTTCCTCATATTCAGTATTTGAGTCCACCAATATTTTAATTCACCTTCTAAATAATAAATAGCCAGAATGACTTTATCATAATCTGAATAATGAGGAACAAATAATATCTTTTCAGAAGTACTGATCTAGTTTTCAACAACAGGTGGTTCAGAAGACCAGCTAAAATAAAGTGGATAGTTTCTTATAAAGGACTCAATAGAACACTATTCTCACATTTTATAATTTGGAATCTCTTCATGATTCATAGCTTGAGAAATCTGTGTGAGAATAGAAATGAGGATTTTCATTATAGATCCCATAAAATTTGGATTATCAGGAGAACAAACATTTTATTATCCATAATTTTCACCATTAACATAGTTCCTTTGGGTTCTATCCATTGAATAAAAAAACATAGAGTAAGAAACAATTTTCAATGTGACGAAATACAAAATCATGAAAAAACACTTATAAAATGTTTAAATTATGAAATCTTCCTTAATATATGACACTTTTGGTTTATCATAGGTTATTCATAGAAAATTATTTTTAAATAATTCATGATTCATCATGAATACTTTTTGAATTCCCTATGAATATCCCCTACGAGTGCCAAAAAAGGTGCACAGTAAGGCCCATTTTCGTGTACTCTGTTACACTCAAGTTAGACCCAACACACCTTGTTAGAGTTGTTACTCCTAAGTACATATATTCCAGAACCATGTCCATTTTTAGTTTCTAGAAATCGATGCATTTATAGGAAACCACTAACTCTATCCTTTTCCAATATTCTAGGACATTTTCTTACACCATTACGTATCCTTAGAATTATCCTTAGACATGTCCTTAGTGATCTCAATAAGGTTTTATCATCCTATTTTCCAAGTGTTAACTAAAATTTCTCTCTAAAACCAACTATAGAGAGCCTCACTTTTCATAAATTAACCTTACACAATTTTTTTTTCAGAATACTTAAAATATAAAAAAATAGATGTCCAAAGACTGTATGAGTCAAGTTACATTGAAAAAATGGAAATATAAAAAATGGTACATAAGTGAGCTACATTATCTCCTAGTAGGTTCATCATGAAAATCACCCTTCTATGAAACATCATAAATAATACATATCTTAAAAACCTATGGAGTGGAAACATAAAAATGGGTGAGCTCAAATACTGAGTAGGTGTAAACAAGGGATAAATGTAAGTATAAACATGAGGATAAGGGTATGAGAATAGGATCATGAAATTAGAAGATAATACCATACATATCGAAGATCATAATATTGAATCCTAAAAAATTATTGGCCATTCATAAGTAATGAAATTATAATATGATCACGAACATGAACCATGTGAGCATATCAAAGGCATAAGACACAAAATTTGTGACAGATGTATAATATGAAATATCATTCTCTATAATTGAAGGTGCATTTCCAAAATATAAAATGGAACATCATGGGGACTAAAACTTATGGGTGTGACACACCACCATCCCCATTCATAGTCTTTTCCCTGTAAGGGATCAGGTCTTCACATCTTCCCATAGTGGATCGGGTTTCCCCATTTTCCCATAGTGGATTTGGTTTCCCCATATTCCCATATTCGACCAGGATTCACCATCATCAATAGTGGATCAACACCATTGAATTGATTACCAACATTATCTCATTAGATATAAATATTTACTAATTTCATCGGAGGATGATATAGGTCCCACTCGTCAGAAAATAAAAGCACACATACTTGTGCCACATGATAACAAAACATGTATCTTATCATGAACCATAACAAGAGATGGGTTTCCTAAAAATCATATCATAACCCATTAATTGAAATGGGTAAAAATTTCATCATATCATTACCTATTGAAAATATATAAGTCTCATAATCATTTCATCAAAGCATAACCCAAAAAAATAGGTTTCAAAATCTTATAAGCCATGTAAGAGAAATAGTTTCCATAAAAATTGTTCCGTAAATACGTAAATCATTAAATAAAAACATTAATGGTATACTTGGATCATATATACATTATATTATAAAATTTAACAAATTATGTCATCTAATATAGAGAAGGATTTTTAAAGATCACATGTTACATTTCTTAATGAAAATATCCTTTCATTGAAAATCCTTTTCAAAAAACCATTTCAAAAAACTTTTTCTTATAATGAAATCATTTTAATTTGATTTAAATGATTTTCTGAGGGAAATATTTTTCATTATTTAAAAAAAAAATTAAAACATAAATAACTTTGATAACTTTTCACATTGAAAATAGATTTGAAGACTTATAAAAGATTATTGAAAACATTTTGAAAACGTTTTTCTTTAAAAATCACCTTCAAAACATATAAAAGAATATTAGAAACAATAAAACAATTTTAAAATAATTTTTAATTTAAAATAATCTTAAAATATCATTTTTGAAAAAAACAATTGAAGAATTTTTTTAAAAAACATGGTTTTATGAAATTCATGGCATGTGTCTCAAAGAAAGAAAATTTATAGAAAACTACTTTACTGATTTTTTAACTTTTGAAACATGATCCCCATAAAAGAGAGATCATAAAATGGATATGTAAATTATAATACACTAATATTTTTCCAATAAAATTAACATGAAATTCACGAAACACTGAGTCTCTAAAAACACCACTTTGATATAATCTAGCCAGTAAACAAAATTTATAGACCTCTGTGATTTGAATTTTGAAAAAATGACATACAAAGTTGTGTTTAGTAAGATATTTAGTGTATGAAAAAGAAACCATAATTTTTAATGAATAGTAACATACCCTTATGAATAGTAATGTTACACTTATGAATAGTAATGAATAGTAAATTGGCCAAAAAAAATATAATCTTTTCTAATGAATGTATAAATACAATTTAGACATATTATAAGTGAAAAATGATCATAGTATATGAATTGGTATTTTTTTATGTCATACATATTTTATTTAAAATTTTATTATTTATTTATTTATTTAAAATAGAAATTTATTTTCATAAAATTTAATCATAAATTTTTACTTTACTGTCTTATGTTTATAAGTTAATTTCATGGGACCATGATTAATTTCTCAAGGTGTTACAAAACGAGTTATAGTTTTAGGGTTGTTTTTTGGAATAAATTATGACTTTATTTAAAAATTAAAATAATAATATTTAGAAAATTATTTTCAAAAAATGGATTTCAATTTTGAATTATAAAAATCAAAAAATGCATGGGGTAAATTTTTTGGATTTTTCTAAAATGCTTGAATTTTGGGTGAATAGTAAAATACGATAATTTACGATAAATGCTAAATACATGATTTATTGGTTCATAAGTGATGTAAGGATGATTTAATCTCACTAGTTTCAAACTCACATGAACTTATTAGTATTATTGTTCACATGAATCAACACTATTGGTTGTCTTGATGGAAATAATAAAATAATGAATAAAATATTCACAAATCACCCCCTCCTCCACTAAACCCCCCCTCACTCCCTCATCTCTTCACTCATCTCAAGCCTTTTACCTTGTCTAAATTCTACTAAAATATCCTAAAAATATCCTCCTCCACTTCCAAAATCACTTGGTCTCATAAAAGGACCAAAACCTCTCCCCTAATGAGGCCCTCAAAAAAGATTACTTAAAGAGGTAAATTCCTCTTATCATTTCAATTATTTCAAGTTATTTTATTTTATTTTTCTTCCCTACCCTCATTTAATCCAAATGTTGTGATGAATATAGTACCTTAAATTTAATATAATTTTTTTATTATAAGGTAATAATTATTCATCATGTCTCTTTACCCCTTCTTTTATACTAGAAATGAAAACACCATCCGGGATGTGTTGATTGATCACATTCGAGGAGATTAGGGTTTTCAATTTCTATTACTGTCTTCCATTATGGTCATGAAACCATTTTTATGGTTGAAAAAAACTATAATATTTTTATTATAACTTATTTATGGTTATTGAAGCCTTTTATACACATTATAATAATTTATGAATCAAAATGAGTTTATTGTGATCAAAAGCCACCAATTAACCCAAACAATTGTCATTGAAGTTTTATATAATGATTCATCTTCATTACCAATAACCAAATGAATTTTATAACCATCTAAACCTCTTGTTGTTCAATAATAAAATAAAACTTCATTTATGTATAACCATTCTCATTCTACATGTTTATCCATAAATGAATATAAGTAAACCAATCATGAAAACCAATGAAAAAAACACTCCCAAATAATGAAATCGAATCTCTTGACCCATCAAAAGGAAATGAATGAACCTAAAAAGGTTATCATAAATCAATTAAATCTAGAGGATTTTCTATAGGAATTAATTTATGGACCTAAATTTAATTATTTAAGTCATTAAGATCAAGTGAGGAATACCTTCAGACTTCAGGTAAGGGTTTTCTACCCGAACCTCCACTTTCATTCAGGTTAGTCTTATTCTCTACATACCTCAATTAAATTATTATTTATTCATATATAATCTATATATATTCTTTGAGAACGTTCTGTATTTGTTTACAAACAAGAATCCTACTTTCATTTATGGGGAGTTATTTGTTTTAAAAGGATCTTTCAAAAATTCTTCTCATAATACAGCCCTGATTCAAGGGAATTTATCAAATTCTTACCTATTTTTAAGGGAAATATATAATATATTTTTCAAAACCATTATATTTATAAAATATATTATTTTATTAATAAAATACAGTTTTACTTCACTTTTTGTTTTATACAAATATTGTTCCAAAAGAACTCTTCTTTTCAAAGTAAATGAGTATTTATATCAAGAGTTACTCGATGATTTTATAAGATCATCATTATCTATTTCAACAGTCTTGCTGATTAATATATATTATTGGGATTAATATTTAATGATATCATACAAAATATTTAATTGAAGTATTTATTATTAGTTTGACTATGTATGTGCTATCTTAAAACCATCCACCAATTTACTCCTAATGGTTAGTGTTTATGCTTAATGTTTAGAGAATGTTATTTACATTACATATATTAGTTTCAATATGAATGTATATGTTATTTATGTTTATATCCATTCATATGATATGTGCATTGGACTTAGTAAGTGTCATTTGGGACCCTTTATATCCCCTCGGTGCATCGGTATGTCTCATTAGATAAACTATTGTCCTGGCACGAGGCCTTGATAAAATGGATATTTATGGTCTTGGGACGAGGCTTTGACGGTATAATTATGATTTCCCGTATTTTGAATTCCCACATTATAAAAATAGAGTTTATAGTTCATGTGGTTATAAGACTAGTGTAACACCCATGATTCTGTTTTATTATTACATTATTTATTCAACTCTTATTCCTACCATAAGGTGTTCAAGTTTATTTTTAAAGGCATGAGTTTTTAGTTATTCACCATGCCTAAGGATTATGTTTATGATATATTACACAGTATTTACTTCCCATACTAAGAATCTGAGCTCACCCGTTTCTTATGCTTCATTTTTTAGGACATGGAGAAGTTTATTATGAATGACCTTTATGGATTAACTTATAGTTTTGGATGCTATAAATAAAAAATATATGTTGTATTTATTTTCAAGTTGTAACGTTAAACCAATGTATGTATATTGTTTCCAATTCTTCTAAACTTCTCAGTCCTTTAAGATGCATATTTATTGTCTATATACCATTGTAAAAAAGCAAGGAACCAGATCTGGGTAACTGTGGTTGGTTCCTTACAGTTGGTATAAAAAAAATTAGTGTAAAACATGGAAAATAGATTTAGAAAACATAGATTATGGAATAAAACCATAAGATAGTCATTTAGGATAAACATACAAGAAAATATAGGAATGGTGGTAATGAATATATTATTTGTATATTTCTAAAAAAT
The DNA here is from genome assembly GCA_963277665.1 of Viscum album. Classification (NCBI taxonomy): domain Eukaryota; kingdom Viridiplantae; phylum Streptophyta; class Magnoliopsida; order Santalales; family Viscaceae; genus Viscum; species Viscum album. The sequence continues at coordinate 1,492,092,961 of OY728131.1, forward strand.
AAATCCTTATCTGGATACTACAAGTGGATGTGGTTCCATAACAGATGTATATAAAAGTGAAAAATATGACAAGGAGTTTCAGGCTTGACCCAAGATATCCTAGTATACGACAAAAGTCCTTACTAGGTACCTCATTTGACACTCCCAGGGGATATGCATAGGATAATTCACATTTTCTTTAAAATCCATTATGAATTATTTAAATGTAATGTTTTCCTCAAATAAACCATTTTTGTGATTATGGGATTATCCATGCATAGGATTTCAATTTATGCTAAGTATTTTTCTATGTTGAGATTATACATTATGATTCATAACAAAATCTAGTGTATGACATTATATATAAATGGATAATAGTGGGAAAATGGAAATTGCATGAGCACACAAATCATATGTTGGGATTTACCTCTGATGTAAGATAATTATGTTGGCTCTAGAGCTATGAATGGGGATAAAAAACTTATATCTATACTGGACGACTGTCTCTAGTTATGAATAATAACCTTACCCATATGGATCATCCTAATCTATAACATGAAGAAGATATGTTGGACCACTTTATGAGACAATATCCTCTATCATTCAATGTGACTACAAACCCATTAGTAGCTGAGTAGTGGATAAGTTCCATAGAGAAGATATTTCTTTCTTTGGGATGTAATGAAAGAGAGAAGTTTGTAATGAATTTTTATCTTCTATCAAGCTATGTGGATCAGTGGTGGTCGTTAATACAATACACAAAAGAGGATAAAAAAATATAAGAGATGGAATGGAGTGATTTTAAGGAAATAATCCTAGAAAAATATTTTCCCCACACCCAACGATCAGATATTGAAAAGAAATTCTTGAATCTGAGGAGGAAAGAGGATGGAAATGTCTCTAAGTATAAACCCAACTTTATATGTTTTTAAAGACATTACATAGAATAAATATGTAATACATGGAGAAATATTGGCTGTTTATTTTATGGCTTAAAAAAATTCCTCATAAGGGCTCTAGTATCCCAAATTTTCTCATCATATGAGGATATAGTCTTATTTTCTATAAAGATAGATTTTTTTTAAGTCTTACGAATTTAAATTAAAGAAAGTGAAGAAGAGGGATGCCAAAAAATCGTGAAAAGGAAATATATAAATGTGGAATAAGGGAAGAGTTTACCTTCTATACTCCAGTAATTGTGGGAAAAAACACCCTAGCAATTTCTTTAATGAAATGAGTCTGTTATAAGTGCGGAGAAAAAGGCCACCTATCTCAGAATTGTAAATGGTAAAAAGAAGCTACCAATGTTCAATGCTAAAATTACAGGGTGATGAGATATTATGAACATGAATGTTCTATGTGTTAGGGGAATGTTCCCCAAAGAAGGCCAAGGAATAAAGGCCAAGCTTATGCAATCACAACTGCGGAGGTTGAAGTTTCTAATGATGTGGTGATATCCACTTCAATCATTTCATTAAACTTAGACAATTATTTATTTGATTTTAGATCATTGAATTATTTTATATCTTCCTATTTTTACAAGAAAATTAGATATTTACAATTTTATTTAATAAGGGATTTGTCAGTCTAAACTCCTAAGGGAAGTATCTTTGCAACAAAGTTGTGTCAGGAAGTCCCCATTACGGAATATAAACATTCTTTATTTGTAAATTTTATTATCATACCCATTATTGACTTTGAAATAATCATCGGAATGGATTTTATTTCAACCCATGATGTGGAGATTTATTACAAGAAGAAGGAGGTTACGATTTTTGATAATGATGTGTAACAACTTATCTTTAGGGAAGAAACATCAACATCTGATTCTCTTCTATATCCATCCCCAGTAGCTCAATTGAATTCAATTATTTGGGAGGAAGAGAACACAATATCTATGGGTGAGCAATGTAATGTTCAAATAGAGGATGTACCTATTGTGCAAGAATATGTTGATGTATTTTCAAAGGATTTATCTGGACATCCTTCTGAATGGGAAGTTGAGATATCTATTGATTAAATTCCTAGTTCAAGGCCTATATCAGAGACTCTATATATAATGGACACTGTAGAATTAGTAGACATGAAGAAACAACTAGAAGAATTTAGTGATAAAGGATTTATTCACTCTAGTGTATCCCCATGGGGAGCCCCAGTTCTTTTCATCAAGAAGAAATATGGATCCATGAGGTTGTGTATTGACTACAGGGAGATCAATGCTATAAAAATAAAGAACAAGTATCCCATACCTCACATTGATGATTTATTTGATCAACTTCATGGATCCCATTATTTTTCAAAGATTGGCCTCCGAACTAGATATCATCTGATGCTAGTAATGAAAGAAGACATTCTAAAGACAACATTTTGAACCAGGTATGGGCATTACGAGATTAGTGTAATGCCTTTTGGAATGCCTAATGCACCCTTGGTTTTCATGGATCTAATGAATAGTGTTTTCAAGGAATATCTTGATGATTTTTTGGTGGTATTTATGGATGATATATTTTTATACTCCGAAAGCATTGAAGATCAAGAAAATCACTTGCACACTATTATAAAGTCTCTTAGAAGAAATGAATTATATGAGATTTTTAGAAAGTGTGAGTTTTGGATTAAATCAGTTTCCTTTCTTGGACACATTTTCTCTAATGATGGAATATCTATAGATCATACAAAGAAAAAGGTTGTGCAAGAATTTCCTACTCCAAATAACATAAATTAGGTACATAGTTTTATTGTTTTAATAGGTTATTATCAACGGTTCATTCAGAACATTTCTCGTTTAGCCAATCCAATGACCAATCATACACATAAAGGGGTTATGTTCATATGGACAGAATAATGTGAGGATTGTTTCAATGAATTGAAGAGGAGATTAGTAAATTCTATTATCCTGACTCTATAATTGGGGAATTATGGGTTTGTAATATATAGTTATGCATAAAAAATGAATTTGGTAGTGTACTTATGAAGAATTATGGAGTTATTGACTATGCATCAAGGCAACTAAAAATTTGTGAACAAAACTATCCTACTCATGATCTTGAGTTAGAACCTATAGTCTTTTCTCTGAAAATATAGAGACACTATCTCTATGGTGAAATATGTGAGATATTTATGGATCATTAGAGTCTAAAGTATATATTTTAATAGAATAACTCAACATGAGGCAACGAATATGGATCTAACTACACAAGGATGAAGACTTTTCCATACACTAACACCCAGGAAAGGAAAATAAGGCAGATGATGCATTGAGTAGGAAGGATCATAGAGTTTTCAACAAAATTAGGACTGAAAGAGATCCTATCTTCATAGATCTAATAAGGATAAACATGGGAATTTTCAAAGATGGTGAAACATCATTACTTTTTTCTATTGGTTGCCCAAATATCTTTATTATAAAGGATTAAAATCTCTCATCCTAATGATGAGAACCTTCAAAAGAAAATTAATGTTGTGAAAGATGGGAAGTTGGATAAAATGATATATGGAGATAGAATTCTGAAATATGGTAAGGGGCTTTGTACTCCCTCTATAACTGAGCTGAAAAGGGAGTTATTGGATGACACACATAGCTCAAGTTTCTCTATAAACCATAGTAGCACTAAAATGTATATATATTTGAAAGAAAATTTTTGGTGGGACAACATATCACGGGAAATTGAAGATTACATATCAAGATGTCTAGTCTGTCAGTAAGAGAATGGTGAATGACAACATCCTAGGCAGTCATGCAACCTTTACCTATTTCTACACGGAAATGGGATGACATCATGATGGATTTTGTCATTGGATTACCAAAATCTCTAAGAAATAATGATGCAGTATGGGTAATTATGGATTGAATTAAAAAATATGCACGTTTCCTCTCTATAGGGGAGGATTTTCCACTAAATCAGCTTGCATGACTATATATAAATGATCTTCTAAGACTTTACGGAGCACCTATTTCAATGGAATCCGATCATGATCTTCGATCTACATCTAAATTTTGGAAAAGTCATCAGAAATCCTTGGATACTCAGCTTCGTTTTAGTACTGCTTATCATCTTCAAACTGATGGGAAATCAGAAAAGATGATCCAAACATTAAAAGACATGTGGAGATCATGCTTTCTTGACATTCAAGTCTTGTTGGATAAGTATTTAACATTGTTAGAGTTTTCCTATAATAAAACATTCTATTATAGTATTAAAATGGAACCATATGAATCATTGTACGAAAAGATATGTTGTACACCAACATGTTGGGCTGAAGTTGGTGAAAGGAAGCTAGTGGGCCCAAAGCATGTGGAGGAAACAATAGTGAAAGTAAAGACTATTCAAGACCATATCAAAGTAGCTCAAAGCATAAAAAAAGATATGCGGATAATCAAATGAACGATTTGGAGTTTCAAGTGGGAGATCATGTTTTCTTAAAAGTATCTCCATGGATAGGTGTTATAAGATTTGGGAAGAATGGGAAACTAAGCCCTTGGTACATAGGCCCTTTTGAGATTATAGAGGGAATTAGAGCTATTGCATATCATTTGGCTGTGTGACATAGACTGTCTAAAGTACACAATGTGTTCCATGTCTCATTGATGAGAAAGTACATCCCAAAACCAATGCATATAACGACCCATACTTTAAATAGATTGTTAATACTTCAAAATTGAAGCATACTTATTACAACATATAACAAAACCATGAAAGGACCATATAGGTATAATGTCTTTTGAAACTGGGAAACATAAACAACTGGTTCATAAAGCATCTACATTGTCTCCCATTTATTTCATCATATCTAGAGTCCCTGTTGGCATATCCTACTTAATAACCTTCTTCTTGACCTGGGGGAAAGAAAACATAAAAAGGGTGAGCTCAAATGCTCAGTAAGGGTAAACAAAACAAAAATCAATCACATCATATTCATAAGAAAATAAAATTTTAGAAATCTTATCCTGCAAAAGAAATCATAATTTCATAACATGGGATAAATCATGGCAATGAAATGTAATCACAATAATCATAACATAAAACATGAATATTTGTGGCATACACACATAATCATAGAGAATCATTTCTTATTAGTCAAGACTCATGGCCAAGACTATCTTAGTGGACAAAGTCCATTTCTGAACCGAGTTCACTCCTCGTTTCGGTCCTCTTTCACTGAACCGGTTTAACCTACCGTTCCCGCCATGTCTATCTCATGAGATATAAAATCTTTACCCAATGCATTGGAGGGAGATATAGGTCCCACCCATCTCATAATGATACCATTCTTATGTGTTCCACAAAATCATAAATCATACATCATTGCATAACCCATGTAATAAAAATGGGATTCTTAAACAACATGACATCATAAAAGTATTCATATAAGATAAAGAAATTCACAAAAGTAATTACATCACAAAATAATCAAATCAATTTAATAATAGGGATAGAAACAGAACCCTTTATTATCTTAGTTGGAAAATAATTTTGATAAAACACTTGAACTCCATTCTTGAAGAAAATATCGTTTCTACTTCAAAAACACTTCTCCTTTCTTAACATGTCATAAAATTATAAAGTAAAAGAAGATGATTAAAAATAAACTTGAAAACCTGTAAAGGAAGCTTCTTGTAAATAATGTTTTAAAAATCCATTCATGCTGTATAAGTTAAAAAAACATTCTTCGTACTTTTGTTGGAAAAGTCAAAAAGTACCTCGTACAAAAAATGACAAAAGATTCCTTTCATATGTTTTACTAAAAACTCACCGAAGGGTAAAATTGGACTTAAAAAATTGTAGGTTAATGGAAATAATATTACATATCGAGGGAACATGGACGTGGATGATAAAATACACCCCAGTAAATATCAAAATATAAACAATCTCGGATAAAAATGATATTGTGATATTTTCCCTTACCTTAGGTCCGATTTTCTTCGTATGTGTCCGAACCTCCTGTATAATGATTTAGATAATGTTATTGACTTATTATAGAATCATAATTTTTGTTATGATATCATATATGGTCATATTCTTAGCTTCTTAATAGTAATATTTCGTTGCTACTTGTTATTCGGGTGTTTATAACTTTTTGTTCTTATGCGTGTTTTGTTGAATAAATTCTTATTCTTCTCTTTAGGATATAGATACATCATTTCCAGAATGGTACTAATGTACTATATAACATATTTATTCATTCAATTCATTTATATAATCATTATTCAATGAAGATCATGTAGAACGAATCGCATCACATCGTGGAGATGGTATTCCGTATGTACGCACGAGAGATGATATCATTCCCATGATCGTGGAATTGTATTGGAGTGTATGTATACTATTTCAGAATCAATATCACTTTAAAATAATCATATATAGTAATTATTTACACCATTATATCCATCAAAGTAAGGTGGTGGGGGAAAATAGAATACACCACGGCGTGGAGATGGTATTCCATATGTACGCACGCGCGGTGATTTCCTTTTCCATAGGATGGATAGATGGTGAGATAGGGTTGTTTCATACATATAGTAACATATCAGTATATGAGTGATACTGATGTTATTAATTCATAACGAAACAACTAAAGAAGAAGAAGTTGAAGAAGAAATAATTTGGAAAGGATCGGTAATGGATATTACCTCTTTTTTGATGCGCCTCTTTTTAACCTCCTCTTAGGGCACTAAGGTTCGTCTTTGAAGAAGACCAGAATATCTAGGATGATTCTAGGGAAGTGGAGAGAAGTAATTAGTAGGTTTTGGCTGAGCTTGAAGGCTCAAAGTGGTGTGAAGAAGAGAGGGAGGAGGTGCCCTTTTATAATGGAGGAGAGGGGCACCTTTGGAGTTACTAAAAATATTATTTTATTATAAAGTCAAATTCGGTTTTTAATAGCTTAAAATTGATATTTTAGGAAGATAAGGTGGGTATGGGTCGAAATACTCTCATAGAATAGAATTTAGACAAGTTTAGGTATCAATTTTAACCTTATCATTTAGATTTAACTTTAAGTTAGATAATTTTACTTTTACCGTGTCTTCTTGTGTTCTTACACTATAAGGTTAATAAACATACTATAACAAGCCAAACGAACCCCAAGTTGTTTATTATTAATATATATAACCTTATATAAGTCATTTGGATGATCCTTATATTTTTTGGAATAAAATAACAATTAATAATATAATATTTGTTTTAAAAACTATTTTATGTCAATTTTGACACTATTTAGTAATTGATTTTTCTGAAAATCATAACAGAATGATTAGTTCGAAAAAAGTTAATTAAATAAATAATAACATGTCATAATAACCTATAAAAGTATTTTAATTCATAAAAAGTCTCAAATTATATTTATTTGGGTATTTATAACATCAATTATGTTAATATTTCATTAATAAGATAATTACTGCATCATCGTTGTGTCATAAATAAATTAAAATATTTAATGTCTAAAAATTACAAATAAAATACCATTATGTAGGAAATTTTATTATATTTCTAATGAATATTTATAGTCGAATTTTTCTTATGTATATCCCCATATTAAAAATTATTTACTTATTAAAATTTGATTTTAACTATTTTTACCCTTCTTTAAATAAATAAATAATAAATGTCCTAATATAATCCAAGTGGGCCTAAATGGTCATATTTTATTCCGAAGGTTATTTTTGGTCGAATTACACTTATCCAATAGAATTAGGATATGTGTTAGGGTAATAATAATAACACTTTGACCCTTAATTACCCTATTTACTTTTAACCGTGGTAAAAAAGTAAAAAGTTACTATTCACCAAAAAATCATTTTCATCTCATTGAACCACATTTTACTTACTGACATCAACCGTGTCTCTCGGATTTTCAAAATTCCACTCACAGAAGCGGTAAAATTTATTTTTATGAAAAATTCAGTTATTTAACCACAACTTAGTGGTTTCACTAATCATCAAAAATTGAAAGTTTTCAGAAAAACACCAAAATTTCACCCTAGGATAATTTCGATATTCTGAATCCAAAAATGAAGTCCATTTTGAAAAATAAAGTTTATAAAATTTCAAAAAGGGGTTATTACTATTCATAACGGCTAGTTTTAATAATATTTTAATAGCATATCATTGTTAGTGAAACTCGGTATTGCGTACGATGCAAGCTATCGAGGAAGGCCACGATTGCGTGTAAAGCAAGACAATCTAGTGTTGTGTGTAGTGAAAGATTCCTTTGATGATTTAAAAACAAAATATTTCTCATAAAAGTCTCGGGTGTTACATTCTACCCCCCTTAAAATGAATTTCGCCCTCAAAATTCGTCACTTTGTAACAAACAGATGAGGATACCTCTCCCTTATCATATCCTCAAGATCCCATGTAGCTTCTTATAACTGGTGGTTCCTCCATAAAACATTCACCAAGCGAGTGGTCTTGTTCCGTAGGACTTTTTCGCTACGATCTAGAATCTCTATCGGTTGTTCTTCATAAAAAAGATCTTGCTCCAGCGGTACAACTTCTGAGCGGAGTACATGTGAAGGATCAGGTATGTACTTTCTCAGGAGAGATACATAGAACACATCGTGAACTTGAGAGAGATTCGATGGAAGTTCCAATCGGTAATCTACCTTCCCAACACGATCCAGTATTTCGAATGGACCGATATATCTAGGGCTCAACATCCCCTTCTTTCCAAATCTCATGACCCTCTTCCAGGGAGATATTAATAAGAACACTTTATCACCCACTTCAAACTCTAGGTCTTTTCTTCGGTTGTCAGCATAACTTTTCTATCGACTCTGAGCTGCTCTTATGTGTTGTTGAATAGATTGGACCTTTTCTTCCATTTCATCAATGAGATCAGGTCATAATATCTTTCTTTCCCCAACTTCATCCCAGCAAGTTGGAGTCCTACATTCCTTTCCATAGAGAGCTTCTTGAGGAGCCATCTGAATACTGGAGTGAAAGCTATTATTATAAGAAAATTCCACCAAAGGTAGGTGTTGATCCCAACCACCTTTGAAATCCATAGAGCAAGCTCTCAAAATATCTTCTAGAGTTTGATTTGTTCTCTCAGACTGACTGTCTGTCTAAGGATGATAAGTAGTGCAGAAACTCAACTCTGTATCCAGAGTATGCTGAAGACTTCGCCAGAACTTTGAGGTAAACCTCAGATCCCGATAAGATATAATAGAAAGTGGTACTCCATGCAATCTTACCGCTTCCTTGACATATATCCTGGAAAGCTGATCCAGAGAGAAATCCTCTCTAATATCAATGAAGTGTGCAGACTTTGTAAGATGATCAACTATGACCCAAATAGTATTATTGCCTTTGGATGTTTTAGGAAGTCTTGTGACAAAGTCCATAGTGATGTTTTCCCATTTCCATTCGGGTATGGGTAATGGTTGTAACATCCCCTTAAACTTATGTCTCTCAGCTTTAACTTGCTGACAAACCAAGCATCGAGAGACATATTCATCAATATCTCTTTTCATTCCATCTCACCAGAAGTAGTCTTTCAGGTCCCTATACATCTCCGTGCTTCGAGGATGAATAGAGAATGAAGAACTATGAGCCTCATCCAGTAGCTCCTTCTTTAATTTGGGGATGGGAAGAACACAAACCCGATTCCTGAACTTTATTATCCCATCACAATCAAGGTTGAATTTAGGAACATTTCTCACTTTCTTTTGTAACTCGACATCTTCTATCTGTGCCTCTTTAATCTTCACATGTATAGATGGTTGAACACTCATTTCAGAAAGATAATATTTTTCCCTTTCCATTATAATTCCAAGATCCATCCTTTGTAAATCCATAAATATTGGATCTTTTGTGTTCCTCATCATGGATAAACTGGCATGGTCTTGTCGACTTAATGCATCTGCCAACTTGTTTTCTTTCCCAGGGTGGTAATGAATTGAGCAGTCATAATCCTTAATCAGCTCTAACCATCTTCTTTGGCGCATATTCAGCTCCTTTTGTGTGAAAATATACTTTAAACTTTTATGATCCGTATAAATTTCACACCTTTATCCATAAAGATAATGCCTCCAAATCTTTAATACAAAGACTACCGCAGCTAACTCCAAATCATGTGTTGGGTAATTTTGCTCATGGATTTTCAATTGTCGTGAGTCATATGATATCACCATATCATTTTTTCATAAGAACACACCCCAATACCTTCATTGATGCATCACTATAAATCACAAACCTTTCTCCACTATAAGGCAGTGTGAGCACAGGTGCACTGGATAACCTTCTTTTCAACTCCATGAAATTCTCTTCACATTATTCCGTCCAAACAAACATAACTCCTTTCCAAGTCAACTTGGTGAGTGGATTAGATAATCATGAAAAATCATTCACAAAACGTCGATAATATCCAGACAAACCAAGAAAACTTCAGATCTTAGTTACTATTTTTGGTCTCGACCATCTTTCGATAACCTCTGTTTTTGCTAGATCCACAGATATCCCCTCTTTTGAGATTATGTGACCCAAAAATGAAACTCTTTGAAGCCAAAATTCACACTTGGTAAATTTGGCATAAAGCTTATCCTTTCTCAGGGTATTCAATATAATTTTCAAGTGATCTTCATGTTCTTCCTTGCTCTTTGAATAGACAAGAATATCGTCTATAAATACTACCATAAATTGATCAAGATAGTCTCTAAAGACTCTATTCATCAGATCCATGAAGGTAGCAGGGGCATTAGTAAGACCAAATGGCATCACTATAAATTCATAGAGTCCATACCTTATACAGAAAGTCGTCTTTGGTATATCCTCCCTTTTTACCCTTAACTGATGATACCCTGAATGAAGATCAATCTTGGAAAAGTATTGAGCTCTGCGTAGTTGGTCAAATAAGTCATCAATGCATGGGAGAGGATATTTGTTCTTGATAGTGATCTTGTTAAGTTCTCGATAATCAATGCAGAGTCTCATTGATCCATCTTTCTTCTTAACAAATAGAACAGGTGCTCCACAAGTTGATGCACTAGGGCGTATGAATCCCTTATCAATATTTTCTTGGAGTTGCTTCTTTAATTCCCGCAACTCAATTGGGGCCATTCTATAAGGTGTCTTTGAAATAGGAAAAGCACCTGATACGAGTTCTATTGAAAACTCAACTTCGCGATTTGGTGGAAGGCCCGGTAATTCCTCCAGAAAGACATCATCAAACTCCCGTACAATGGGCATAATCTTAATCGTGAGTTTCTCACCAACCATTTGAGATAAATAACCTTCATTTTGTGGAATCAAGACCCATAAGATGGAAGAAATTTCCACTGGAAGGTTATGTTCATCCTTGCATTGATAGACGATCATAGATTTATCTAGAATATGAAATGTGACTTCCCTTCATTGTCAATTGATATGAGCTCCATATAAAGAAAGCCAATCCATGCCAAGAATCACATCAAATTCCACTATAGGAAGGATCACAAGATTTGCAGGAAGCACTTTCCCACAAACTTTAATCGGAGAAGAATTATAAACTTTTGATGCTACTGTTGTGCCATTAGGAGTTGTCACAGCTAACTCCACATCTAATTGTTGAGGTAATACGATGATACCCTTAGAAAATTCTTCATAAATAAAAGAGTGGGTGGATCCAGAATCAAATAAAACATTTTCTACTTTAGAGTGGATGGTAGGTGTACCTTTCACCACATCGTTATCGTACTCCACATCGCTGATAGAAATTTCATGTGACATTCCTTTGTCTTTGGCCTTAAGAGTTTGTTGACGTCGACCACCATCATCAACCCTTGGATTTGGGCATTGATTGACATAATGCCCCATCTCCTTGCACTTGAAATATTGATTTGTAGTAGGTTCATTCTGTGTATCCCTTCCTTTTTTTGCATCATTGGACATCTTCTTTCCATCATTATGGAATTCAAATGCCCGATGACCTTCGTTTCCACATTTGAAACATTTACTTGTCCCTTTAAGACAACTCCCTCCATGTTTCTTTCCACACTTTGAGCATAAGGGAAAGCTCGTCTTCTTTTTAGTGTGCTCTTTTGATTTTCCTTTGAATTACATTTTACTCTTCTTATCAAACCCATATGACTGATGGGTTACTCCAACCTCCATCTCAACTTTGAGAGCACATCGAACGATTTCCTCATAGCTATTGAAGTCCCTTATGGAAAAGGCCCTTAGAAGACTTGTTTTTAAGCCACTAAAAAACCGATCGATCTTACTCTCAGGTTGGATAATAATACTAGAAGCATACCTTGCAAGTCCTGTAAAATTTGCTTCATAGGTACCAACAGATTCATCATCCTTTTTCTTTAGTTCAAGAAACTCTCTCTCCATCTTTGTTCAGAGAATACGAGGGAAGTACTTATTGAGAAATAAGTTCTTGAACTCATCCCATTCCATGGACTCAATTTCATCCCTTTGCCTCGTATTCTTAATAAGATTCCACCATTGATCAACATCTCCTTTCAAACGATACACTGCTAGGATGACTTTATCATGTTCAGAACACTGAAGAACTGAAAATATCTTTTCAGTAGTACTAATCCATTGTTCAGCAACTAATGGATCAGTAGACCCGCTGAATGAGGGTGGACGCTGCCTCATGAAGGATTCAACAGAATGTTGCTACTTCCTTTGCTCATTTGGAAGTCCTGCATGATTCATAGCTTGAGAATGTTGTGTGAGCATGGCTACAAGATTTTGCATTCCAGCTCCCATAACGTTTGGTTGCTCAGGGGGACAATCATTTCATTGCCCATCGTATTCCGCATTAACACGGTTCTTTCGGGTTCCAGCCATTGAATAAATCCAAGAATCATAGTGTGAGCAACACTAATTATAATATGAAAACCACACAATCAAGAATAAAATTTCACACTTAAGGTCTTATCCTAGGTTATTCATGTCCAATAATAAAACACTAAGATTGTGTTCTATGCTTAGACTTATCCTTAGGGTTCTTACTAACGCCTTCACATCCTAGTTTCCAAAGGTTGACTATACCTTTCCTCTAATACCAACTATAACGTCCCATACTTGACATACATTGTTAATACTTCACAATTGATGCATACGTATTACAACATATAACAAAACCACGAAAGGACCGTATAGGTTTAGTGTCTTTTGAAATTGGGAAACATAAACAACTGGTTCATAAAGCATCAACATTGTATCCCATTTATTTCATCATATCTAGAGTCTCTTTTGGAATATCCTACTTAATAACCTTCTTCCTGACCTGGGGGAAAGAAAACATACAAAAGGGTGAGCTCAAATGCTCAGTAAGGGTAAACAAAACAAAAATCAATCACATCATATTCATAAGAACAATACATTTTGGAAATCTTATCCTACAAAAGAAATAATAACTTCATAACATGGGATAAATCATGGCAGTGAAATTTAATCACAATAATCATAACTTAAAACATGAAGATTTGTGTAATACACACATAATCATAGAGAATCATTTCTTATTAGTCAAGACTCATGACAAAGACTATCTTAGTGGACAAAGTCCATTTCTGAACCGAGTTCACTCCTCATTTCAGTCCTGTTTCACTGAACCAGTTTAACCTACCGTTCCATCCATGTCTATCTCATGAGATATAAAATCTTTACCCAATGCATTGGAGAGATATATAGGTCCCACCCATCTCATAATGATACCATTCTTATGTGTGCTACAAAATCATAAATCATACATCATTGTATAACCCATGTAATAAAAATGGGATTCTTAAACAACATGACATCATAAAACAATTCATATAAGATAAAGGAATTCATAAAAATAATTCCATCACAAAATAATCAAATAAATTTAATAATAGGGATAGAAACAGAACCCTCTATTATCTTAGTTGGAAAATAATTTTGATAAAACACTTGAACTCCATTCTTGAGGAAAATATCCTTTCTACTTCAAAAACACTTTTCCTTTCTTAACATGTCATACAATTATAAACTAAAAGAAGTTGATTAAAAATAAACTTGAAAACTAGTAAAGTAATATTCTTGTATATAATGTTTTAAAAATCCATTCATGCCGTATAAGTTAAAGAAAACATTCTTTGTACTTTTTTTCAGAAAAGTCAAAAAGTACATCGTACGAAAAACGAAAAAAGATTCTTTTTATATATTTTACTAAAAACTCACCGAAGGGTAAAATTGGATTTAAATTTTTTTTAGGTGGATGGAAATAATATTACATATTGAGGGAACATGGACGTGGATGATAAAATACACCCCAGTAAATATCAAAGTATAAACAATCTCGAATAAAAATGAGATTGTGATACTTTCCCTTGCCTTAGGACCGATTTGCTTCGTAAGTGTCCTAAACTCCTGTATAATGATTTAAATAATGTTATTGACTTATTCCAGAATCATAATTATTGTTATGATATCATATATGGTCATATTCTTATCTTCTTAGTAGTAATATTTCATTGCTACTTGTTATTCGGGTGTTTATAACTTTTTGTTCTTATGCGTGTTTTGTCGAATAAATTATTATTCTTCTCTTTATGTTATAGATAAATCATTTCCAGAATGTTATTAATGTACTATATATCATATTAATTCATTAAATTTATTTATATAATCATTATGCAATGAAGATCATGTAGAACGAATCACATCACATCGTGGAGACGGTATTCTGTACGTACGCACGAGCGATGATATCGTTCCCATGATCATGGAATTGTATTGGAGTGTATGTATACTATTTCAGAATCAATATCACTTTACAATAATCATATATAGTAATTATTTACACCATTATACCCATCCAAGTAAGGTGGTGGGGGAAAATAGATTACACTATGGCGTGGAGACGGTATTCCGTACGTACGCACACGCGGTGATTTCGTTTTCCATAGGAGGGATAGATGGTGAAATAGGGTTGTTTCATACTTATAATAACATATCAGTATATGAGTGATACTGATGTTATTACTCCATAATGAAACAAATAAATAAGAAAAAGTTGATGAAGAAAGAATTTGGAATGGATCGGTAATGGATATTACCTCTTTTTCGACGCGCCTCTTCTTAACCTCCTCTTAGGGCACTAGGGTTGGTCTTTGAAGAAGACCAGAACCTCAAGGATGATTCTAGGGAAGTGTAGAGAAGAAATTGGAAGGGGTTGTCCGAGCTTGAAGGCTCAAAGTGGTGTGAGGAAGAGAGGGAGGAGGTGACCTTTTATAAGAGAGGAGAGGGGCACCTTTGGAATAACTAAAAATATTATTTTATTATAAAGTCAAATTCGGTTTTTAATAGCTCCAAATTGATATATTTAGAAGATAAGGTGGGTATGGGTTGAAATCCTCTCATACAATATAATTTAGATAAGTTTAGGTTTCAATTTTAACCTTATCATTTAGATTTAACTTTATGTTAGATAATTTTACTTTTACCGTGTCTTCTTGTGTTCTTACACTATAAGGTTAATAAACTTACTATAACAAGCCAAAAGAACCCCAAGTTGTTTATTATTAATATATATAACCTTATCTAAGTCTTTTGGAAGAACCTTAGATTTTTAGGAATAAAATAACAATTAATAATATAATATTTGTTTTAAAAACTATTTTATTCCAATTTTGACACTATTTAGTAATTGATTTTTTTGAAAATAATAAAAGAATGATTAGTTCGAAAACAGTTAATTAAATCAATACTAACATGTCATATTAACCTATAAAATTATTTTAATTCATAAAAAGTCTCAAATTACATTTATTTGGGTATTTATAACATCAATTTTGTCAATATTTCATTAATAAGATAATTACTGCATCATCGTTGTGTGATAAATAAATTAAATTATTTCATTATTAAAAATTAAAAATAAAATACCATTACGTAGGTAATTTTTTTATCTTTCTAATGAATATTTATAGTCGAATTTATCTTATGTATAACCCCATATTAAGAATGATTTACTTATTAAACTTTTATTTTAACTATTTTAACCCTTCTTTAAATAAATAAATAATAAATGTCCTAGTCTAATCCAAGTAGGCCTAAATAATAATATTTTATTTCTAAGGTTTTTTTTGGTCGAAGTACACTTATCCAATAGAATTATGACATGTGTTAGGGTAATAATAATAACACTTTTACCCTTAATTACCCTATTTACTTTTAACTGTGGTGAAAACGTAAAAAGTTACTATTCACAAAAATTTATTTTCATCTCATTGAACCACATTTTACTTACTGACATCAACCATGTCTCTCGAATTTTTGAAATTCCACTCACATAAGCAGTAAAATTAAGTTTTATGAAAAATTCAGTTTTTTAACTACCACTTAGTGGTTTCACTATTCATCAAAAATTGAAAGTTTTCAGAAAAAAACCAAAATTTCACCCTAGGATAATTTCGATATTCCGAATCCAAAAATGAATTTCATTTTGAAAAATAAAATTTATAAAATTTCAAAAAGTGGTTTTTACTATTCATAACGGCTATTTTTAATAATATTTTAATAGCATATCATTGTTTTGTGAAACTCGGTATTGCGTACGACACAAGCTATCGAGGAAGGCCGCGATTGCGTGTAAAGCAAACCAATATAGTGTTGTGTGTAGTGAAAGATTCATTTTATGATTTAAAAACAAAATATTCCTCATAAAAGTCTCGGGTGTTACAATTCATTTCCTCACTTCTAAAGTTATATAATTGGAATCTGACCTATCTTACAATGAATAGCCTATCCAGATTCTGGACACTAAAGAACAAGTGTTATGGAATCAGAAAACTCTACTAGTAAATATACTTTGCAAAAATCATAAAATTGAAGATGAAACATGTGACCCTGAATAAATTATGATTAATAACTACCCAAATCTCTTTGTGAGGTAACATTCTAGTAATTTTAAGTTCGAAATTTTTGTAAGGAGGGGATAATGTAACATCCCAACATTTTGCCAATAAATTTAATACTGAATGCATGAAACACCGAGTCTCTAAAAAACACCACTTTGACATAACATAGCTAGTAAAAAAATTCAACCTCTTTGATTTGAATTTTAAAAAACTAACATACACGGTTTCTTTCAGTAAGATTTTTAGAGTCTGATAAGACACACTTCATTTTTGATGAATAATTACATACCCTTATGAATATTAACACACCCTTATGAATAGTAATGCTACTCTTATGAATTGTAATGAATAGTAAATCATCCATGAAAATAAAAAACATCACCCATGAATGTATAAATACAATTTAGACCTCTTATTTTTTCAAGAACAATCATAGTATTTGAATTTGTATTTTTAGATGTCAAAAATATTCTAATTACAATTTTATGATTAATTTATTAATTCAAAATGGAATTTTTTTTTCATAAAATGTAATAATAAATTTTTACTTTATATTATTATGGTTATAATATAATTTTATGGGGCCTTGATTAATTTCCCTAGGTGTTATAAAATGAGTTTTATTTTTAAAGTTGTTTTTTGAGATTAAATTATGCTTTTATTTAAAAATTAACATAAAAAATTTAGAAAATTATTTTGGAAAAATGGATTTAAATTTTTAATTCTTCAAATAACAAAATTATTGGGGATATTTTTTGGGATTTTCCTAAAATTGTTGAATTTTGGGTGAATAGTAAAATATGATAATTTATTATGAATGGTAAATACATGATTTATTAGGTTATAATTGATGTAAGGATGATTTAATCCCACTAGGTTCAAACTCACGTGAAATTATTACTATTATGGGTCACATGAATCAATACTATTGGTTTCCTTCAAGGAAATAATAAAATAATGAATAAAATATTCACAAATCACCCCTATCCTCCTCTATAAACCCCCCTCACCCCCTATTCTCCCCACTCTTCTCCAGACTTGTTCCTTGTCTAAAGTTTTCCCAAATATCCTCCCAAGATTATCTTTCATGTATATCAGCCATTGTTCTCATAAAAATACCAAAAACCCTCCCTTAAGAGTCACTCAAGGAAGATTTATTCAAGAGGTAAATTCCTCTTTTCATGTTTTTATTTCAAGTTCCTTTATTTTCTTTTTATTTCCTCACCTCCTTTCGTCAAAATGTTGTGATGAATATATTAACTTACATGTACTTAATTTTTTTATGATAAATGAATATCTATTAATGATTTATCTTTTCCAATTCTTTTATACTATAAATGAAAACACCATATGAGATATGTTAATTTATCACATTCAAGGACAACGAGTTTTAAACTTCTGTTATCGTCTTTAATTATGGTCATAAAGCCATTTTAATGTTTGAAATAGACTATAATAAATTTATTATAACTTATTTAAGGTTTTGGAATCCCTTTTTACAAATTATACTAATTTATAAATCAAAATGGGTTCATTGTGATAAAAAATCACCAATTAACCCAAACAATTGTCATTAAAGTTTTACATAATGATTCATCTTAACTCCAAATAAAAAAAATTAATTTTATGACCATGTAATCTTATGGTTGTTAGATGATAACATAAATCTTCAATTATGGATAACCAATCTCAATATAAATTTTGTCCATACATGAATATAAGTAAACCGATCATGAAAACCAAGGAAGAAAACACTCCCAAACAATGAAATTGAATATATTAACCTATGAAAAGGCCACGATTGAACCTAATAATGTTATAATAAATCAATTAAATGTATAGAAGATATTGGAATCATTACTTTTTCAACCTAAATTTGATTATTCTGGTCATTACTATCAAGTGAGGAATACATTCAAACTTCAGGTAATAGTTTTCTACCAGAACACCCACTTTCATTTGGGTTACTCTTATTCTATAATTACCTAAACTAAATTATTATTTATTCAAATATACTCATAATATATTGTATTATAATGTTATATATATTTTTACAAACCAAATTCCTACTTTCAATTATAGGGAGTTAAATGTTTTAAAAGGATCTTTCAAAAACATTTATTGTAATACAAGCCCGATTCAAGGGAATTTCTCAAATTCTTACCTACTTTCATGGGAACTCTATAATCTATTTTTGGATACCATTATATTTATAAAATATCTCATTTTATTATGAAAATAGTATATTAATTTACTTATGTTTTTATAAAAATATTTTTCCAAAAGAACTCTTCTCTTCAAAGTAAAAGAGTATTTATCTAAAGAATTGCTTGATGATTTTGTAAGAGCATCTTCATCTACTTCAACAATCTTGTTGATTTTTATATATTATTGGAATTAATATTTTATTATATCATCCACCATATTTAATTTAATGGTTTATGATTAGTTTTATAGTTGATGTTCTATATTAATACCATCCACCAATTTACATAGAATGGTTAGTGTTTATGCTTAATGTATGAGGAAATCATTTATATTTCACATATTAGTTTTAATATGAATGTATATGGTGTTTATGTTTATCCCCATATATATGAGGAATGAATTGGACTTAGCAAGTGTTGGGTGGGGCCCGCTATAGCCCCTCGATGCATCAGTAGGTCTCATGAGACAAACTATGGTATTGGCATGAGGCATTGACAAAATGGATATTTATGGTCTTGGAACGAGGCCTTGATGGTATGGTTATGATGTCCCACATTATAAATTCACTCACTATAAAAATATTATTGATCATTCATGTGGTTATTCGACTAGTAGAATACACATGATTATGTTTTATTATGAAATTATTTATTCATCTTTTATTATCACCATATTGTGTTCAAGATTACTTTTAAAGGCATGTGTTTTTAGTTATTCACCATGCCTAATGTTTATGTTTATGATATCTTCCAATGTATTTATTACCCTTACTCGGCATCTAGGATACCCCTTTATTATGTTTCATTTTCTATGGACATGAAGAAGTTTAATATGATTGACCTATAGGTATAAACATAGAGTTTTGGATGTTACCAATAAAAATTATTTGTTGTATTTATTTTCAAGTTTTAATACTTAACCTTTGTATGTATCTTGTTTCTAAAGCAGCTAAACTACTCGGTCCTTCGAGATGCATGTTTCTTGTCTATATAAAAATTTAATAAAATAAGGCAACATATCTGGGAAACTTTGGTCAGTTACATACATAAATAAACATATATTTAAGGATAAAAATCATTGAATATATTCATGGGTGTTATATACACCACATTAAAGAAACAAGTGGTGAACAAGACCAAAATCTCAAAAAAATAAAAGTGAGATTAGATATTCCCATACCCTATGTCTTAAATCTCTTTGTACTCATTCAAAACTCATATATAATAAATATATGTTTATTATACATATAATATGGAACCATATTATTATACATAATACCAGACATGGATTTATATTACACACGTATTCACACTTCCATGTTAAGGTCACTTTTCAGGTACATTCCTTTTTTATGTGTTTTAATTTGTTGTATTTTTTGTCCTAAAACTTATGTCAAGATTTAAATAATGTAAATATTTATTTAAATATCATGTATTTTTAGTATATATGTATTTATAATATTATATTAAAGATATAAATAGTAAATGAAATATACCGATCATGGAGACGGTAGCCCATACATACACATTAATGTTGTTTCCATTTAATTATCATATGAAAGAAAGTAAATGAAATATATTTATATATATAATAAGAATAGTCTCATTATAATTTCATATATAAAATATATTTTTACTAAATCCATCATTAATACATTCTATTTAGAGTGTGAATGAATCGCATCGCTTTGAGGAGGCGGTAGTCCACATTTCCCAAATGAAATTATCATATTTACACAAAATGGAAATCTTGTAGTTATGTGCTATATATAAATTAAAGATGAATAAATAGATAATAAATATCATATATATAATATAAAAATATATTATTTATCATAATTACAAACCATGATAGGGGTAATGGAAAATGAACTACATAGTTTTGTGAGGCATTAGTTCACCGTACACAAGAACGATATGTTTGTTACCCATTAGATGGAACTGCATGTAATTGTAGATTGGAAAATTTGAATAACTAAATATCATAATATTTATGATACATAGGCTTTTATATAATCATGTAATAAAAACAGTTCTAGGGAAGGAGAATGAAAATTATACAAAAGACATTGAGGAAGGATGCTACATCTTCTTTGGGTAACTCTTTTTGGGTTTCACCAAAGGGATTCCTTGGATGGTATTATTACATAATTGAGGATTATATGAAGAATTTAGGGTTGTTTTTAGAGTAATTAGGTAGCGTGTTTTTGAACCAAATTGTTTGATAGGTTAGAATTAGTGTGAGGTGTGAATGCCTTTTTATAGTGGAGGAGGAGTGGTATTCTTGTAAATTTTTGAAAAGGGAATTCCACCCACAATTTTCCAATGTCATGTGGATCAAATAAAATCCATAATCAAATAAAATGGATTATATGGTTGATATATGGAAAGAAAATGGATTTTGGAAATGTTTTTAGTTCATTTTAGGCCTTCAGTTTAATGTTCAGTCATTTGGTAAGAAAATTTTTCTCTTAATTATAGTAATTACTTTTAATCAATTCCTCTAATATTTTTATTGAAAAATGATCTTATTTAAAATTTTAAAATATTTTAAATCAAAATATGGAATCCATTTTTCCAAATTCCAATCACATAAGTGGAAGAAATTAATTTAATATTAATCCCGCAGACGTGTCAGGATATTGGGTTTTTTTAAACAAAAATGTTTAAAATATTATAATGTTTTAACATCTAGTTTCAATTGGAAATTGGTTTCAATGACGAAAATTTTATTAATTAATTATTTAATTAAATTTTATGAAAAATACGTTTTGAATTAAAATTCATTAATTTTTACCATTCATCAAAAAATGTTGTTTTTAAAAAAAATATCTAAAATTCACAATAAGATTATATTTAAATTAGAAATTAGAAAATGATGTTCATTTTAAAAAATTAAATTTCTAAAAGTTTCAAAAATCAATTATATTATCATTCATAGTAGTATATAAAAATATGTTCTTTTATGAATATCGTATTTTCAAATATATGTATACGTTACTGAAAATTCTATATGTTATTATCAAAATGAATAATCTATATAAAACAATTATAAATAATATTTTAAAAGTAGTTATTAATATTCATATTACTATATTTAATGATTGCAATGTAACTATCCCTTTTAAATAATTATAATAATAAAATGGGGTTTCATAGAAAATCAGTGTTTTCTATATTGCAAGTCAAGTCAGTCTTGCATATAGTTTAATATTAACTTGGTATAGAGTATTAAGAAAGATTAAATTAATGTAGCATGAAATTAAAGATATCAAAGAGAATTAATTTTTTAAAAAAAGGATCACAAAAACTCAGGGTGTTACATTGTCCTTCCCATTTTGAATCTAAGGAAAAAATATAATGAAGTCTATATATATATCGTCCCACTTCTTTACTGGAATGATCTACGGTTGAAACAAAACATCAGGTCTATGGTTTTCCGCATTAATTCTCTCAGAAGTTAGGAATCATGATAAAAATTCTATAATTGATAGCCTCATCCCTGAACAATAATACCAATGTCTCAGATCATGTTACATAATGGTAGTCCCAGGGTGTATGGACCAATAAATTGGTGTCCACTATTCAAAAATTCCAACCTCAAGAATATTGGACTCACTAACCATCCATGGAAAAAAATCACCATGAAAATATCCGGACTAATCACCCAAGGTATCATTACAATTTAAGATTCCGCTAAATCACTGATAATCAATGTATCTTATCAACTCAAGATGAACCCAATCATCAAATGAATATTCAATGTTAATTGAAGCTAAGAACACCTGATCACTAACCTCTTACTCACATAAGATCGTCTCATTAAAAAACATATTGGATACCACTCCTCCAATGATTCCATCAAGGCTTGAGTAAGTAAAATCCTACTGAATTCATTGGTCACCATATTTCCCTTTAAAATATTATCAGAAATATAAAAATTTAATGTCTATAGATAATCAACCCAACATCTCTATTATATGTTCATATCCCTCAGGGTGAAAATATACTTTAATATTTTATGATTACAATGTACTATAAACCCCCAAAGGGATAGTTGCACTATGTTTTGAGAGTGTTTTTAAAAATTTATAACTCAAGTTAAGGGGTAGGTTAGTTATTCTTATTATGGTATAATTGTTAAGATCCATAGTCTACCACCAATTTTATTTGGGTCGAGGGGTCTCAAGGAAATCTAACCATCCATCCTTCCTTATCCACTTTGAGATCTGGTTACAGCTGACAAGAAAGATTTTACCTACATCAACTTTAGTCCTATGGGCTGTTCATATCCTCTTCCCATAAACTAAGGTAGAAAGTTCGTGTCCTCGCAGCCCCGGGCCCTAGGACTTTGAACATCATCCACTTCCAATATCATATCTACATTATCATCCATGGTTGTCTTATGAAGTCCCAAGTCCTTCTTTAGATGGGAAAACACATTTACAACCCGCGACTCAGCCTCCCTTGTCTTCACCCGGGATACTACCACTGGATGAGCCAAGGAATTATGATCCTCCTTAACACCATCCTATGCTCATGAGCTAGCGAGAGAAATCACATCTCGAACAGCCTAGAGCACCACCACTTTCTCGACTATGCTATCAGTGTCCTGCACCATTTTTTTCACAATAGGGGAAATTTTCACCACATTCCCCTCAAAACCACTAGTCTAAACCAGTCAAACCCTGTACCCATGACTGCAAATAGGGGCCAAATGTCCAAAACGGTGGAACCCCAGGAAGAAAGCGGGACACAATTCAAACATGACCCTTTCTTTACAGTGGAACTCTTCTCCAACTAAAAGCCACATCCACTTTGTGGGATCCTTTGAAACATAAGCTTCAATACATACATGATGGGAGAGAGAATGAGAAACCACCGAAGTCCAGCTATCTGAACACAGGTATCTACCAACCATGTTTCATAGCATTCATAAAATTGATGGATTCTGAAAAGGGAGAGTAGTTCTGAAAAACTTTTCCAAACTATGGATGATGGAGCATCACGATTCAAGTTGATATCAAAGAACCATCGTAGAAGAAAGAAGCCACATTCATTGATTGGATGAGGGGCCCATGACCAAGTAGAATTCAGATCATCCTTAGAGGAGAAATTAATTATCTGTTGATGCCAATCAAAGACACCCACCACTGCGTGATCTTGCATATCCCATGAATCAAATACAAATTGATCAAAACCATCAACCGAGAGATGGTGACCCCTGAATCAATAAATTAGCATCAGTCAGAGAAGATTTGAGGCCTCATTGGACTCCTTTAATGATAACGCAAGTTGAGGTGCGCCGAGATGAAGATCAAGGACCTTTGGAAAAATTGGGATCATAGGAAAGTGGGGAAAAAAATGGATTCGTGAAAGAGATGAAGGGATAGCCGTCAATGGGGAAGGAAAGAGATGCCTCCCCCCCCCCTCGGGGAGGAGGGGCCGAAGCCTGATGCATCGTGCTTGGTCATCATCATCGCAGGCATCACGCTACATCATCACTGCTTCCCAAGTACATTCCTCCATTAATATTACACTACATAATGTGGATGAGAATAATAGAAAATGAAGAAACATTCATTAATTTTTAAATTAATTACAACTCAAACACTTAAGATATTACAAATTAAAGCGAAGAGAAAAGAATATGAAAACTAATAATTTAGTAAAGGAATCTGAAGTAAAAAATTGAGTTTATAAAGGCCTATTATGAATTTGGAAAGGCTATTTACTTTCCAATTTATCCTCCTAATATCTAAAATTACTACCCCTTTTAAATATAAGAGGGTGATGAATTTATAGCCAAAGGTGGTGGAATTATTTCATTCCAAATATACCCTTAAAGCTATCTCATCCATTTAAACATTTATATAGGAAAAATGTATAAATATTATTCTCCAAAGTTAATGATATGGATGTTTAAATTTTACACTTCAAATTTAGAGGCACATGGACTTTTTTAAGAAATGTTATGGATTTTGTCCTAAACCATGAAATATTGTCCATTTTTATTCATACTTTTTAAAGGCCATGATGTGATTGAGTGTTAGCCTAGTGACACACCCAAAAATAATCATCATTTATTCTAAAATGTTTGGTACCATTTTCATTAATCTCTACATAGAAAATTATATCTCAATTGGATGTCTAAATTAGGGGGTCTATATTTGTAGGTTGTACTCAAATCCCATATAAAATTGTGGGATATACTTTCTTTCATTGATTGGGAACCTTAGTAGTTGAGTTGGTCATTAAATTTTCTATAAAATATGTAAGTGGATATAAAAGAACATGATATAAAGGTTAATCATATTTGGGGTTTTAAAATAATCCCATAAATTCAATCACCATGCATGATTCAGTTTTCATCATAGATTAAGTGGTCCTTCTTTTATGGTCTAAATGGCCCTTTAAATGGCCGAATTATCCAATGGTAAAGTTGAATTATTAGTATTAATTTTAATAAGTAACATTATAAATAATTAATCAGAAAATTTGGATAATTTGGGAGAGATTTATGACTAAAATAGGGAATAAACATGAATCTGGATTATTTTGAACAATGATAACAAATTATGATTAATTTTTAAACATGGTAATTTCACCCCAATTATGAAAATTTACTTTTAATTACCTAATAAGAGTTGATATTAAATTAAAATTATGTGAATAAAATCATATGGATAAGTATTCCCATAGGGATGAGACAATTATATGTATGGGAATTTACAACCCCATTGGTATTAAAATGTTGTGGTGATATATTCAAGCCTATTATGTCACTACCAATGGTATGTATTATCACCAATTGAGTGGATTATTAAGTATTTTTTGGTGTATTAATGATTTAAATTTCATTATTATTATTATGGGAATGTAATTTAGTGCATGTTTTTTATATTCTATATTATGTTATAGAAACCATTACCATTATCCTATTGAGTTGTACTCAGAACCTATACCTGTATCCATGTCTGTCTGTACAATTTTTGGTTTAAAAAATTATTTTGTTAAACAACCCTCAGTGGATGGATGAGTTTAAATTATAGTATTTGATATGGTATGCGAGATTGGATGAGGACTTATATACCATTTTTTGCTCACATCCAGTTTTTGGATTATTTTTTCACCATGATGATATGATCTAAAGATGAGTAATATAGTTTATTTATATATAATTCATGTGATATTACATTATCTTCTTGAATGGCCCGAAGGCCTTCATTTTTTATTGATTTTTGATAACCCCATTTTCAAGGGATGAGGGGGAACCCTTACAAGGCAAGTAGGCTCAGAGATTACATGGCCTGTAGGCTTAGGAGATTACATGACCCGACGGTATTAGGGAATTCAACCAGACTATCTACAGGAACTGCCCATCCCCAACATCTTCATCTTGATATTAGCTCTCCACCTTTGCATGACCATCTGGAAAGGCTTCTCATGCAAGCACAGACTGGTACCTATGGCATAACTATACCCTATCATTTTGACAATCCATTTGGCTCTGCTCTGGTGAGTGCAGCTGCTCTGAATCCTCATCCTAGGATGCTCCTTTTTTGTAGTGTGTTTGGGGCCCGTATTCATGTGGCCCTAAGTCCTTAAGGTGGCCCGAAGGCCTTGAGAATCAACTGGACCGAAGGCCTTGGGTGGCCTGAAAGCCTTGTAGGACCGGAGGACCAAACCAGTGCCCCGAAGGCCCAAATGGATGAATAGTTTCAGCTGCTACAGTACTAAACAGTGCCTGATATAGTACTGCTACAGTGTCTGCTATAGTACTACTACAGTAACCCAGAAATACGCCTCCACCCGGATTTGATCTTGGGTCTCTTGGATGCACCTAGCAAGTCCTCACTAATTGGGATGAGGCCCTTGTGCTTTCAGTATCTCATTTTCGTATAGAATATGTTATGTTAATCCATTATGGTTTAAAAATATTAATTATTTCAATATTATGATTTTATACAGGGGTGGCTATTTCATATTAAATATTATACTACTAATTCAAATGATTTATACTGTTGAAAAAAGTGTCCCCAGGGTTCCCTAAAGTCCCTCAATACTAGTCAAATTCCTCTAGAATATCAAGTGGAAATATTTTTTTCATTTTAGCACCTCAGGTCTGGTCATTGTTTAGGTAGGCTAGGCTAGGATGCTACATAGTGACCTAATTTGAGACATGGGTCCTCAATCTAGTTCGTTACAGATGTATTGTAGATATATTTAAATATTTTTGTAATATAGTCATTGAAGACTCAATTTATAAATTTTTTGTATCTATTAAAGATGTTATTATCATTTCTTCAAAAAATTTAGTAGAACTAGAAAAAAATATAAGGATTATTTTAATGATTATATGAAATGATAAGTTAAAAAAATTAATTTATTAATACATTAATTTATATTCTTCTAGAATGTTTATATAATACAATTTATATTTATAGATCCTTTAATTAAAAATTAGACTAAATAATGGATTACACACATTATTATAATGAATATCCTTTTTTTTGGAATGACAACATATTATCAATTAATGTTGAGAAATCCAAAATAATTATTCATATTAGTTAAGAATTTAATATTAAAGGTATTAAAATTTAATTAGAAAAATTAATTTATTGGGAGATTGAACAATCTTTATAAGAGTTATTTTTGTACTCATTTACTCAATATAAAATAATCTAGAGAATATTTCATGATAAGTAAATATGATTAAAATATTATATTTTCTATGAAAATAAAAAGTATTTTACCATTCCTTGAAAAACATGGTAGATAAATTAGAAAAATTAAACTATACATGACCATGTTTTCATGGAAATAGTATTTACATTAAATATTTGATGGAATTATCTTTACCGTGGGAAGTGTGATGTATATATGAATAGAATGATCTCAAAAATGTCACATTCCTTGGTGGAGTATATTGTTTTCACCTTAATGGAAAAATTTTTACGGGGTATATTAATTAAAAATATATCTCTTCCAATCTCTATACCTATTTACACCTACTTCTATTATTTATCCTTTTTAGAAATTCTTTGGACCTTTATGAACCCATATCACTTTGATAATATGAACATTATATCATTTTAAAATCTCACAAATTAAATTACTCTTCCTATAATGGATCTTCTATGTAATTTAAATCATATATAACAATTATTTATAAGGATCATTTATATTAAATAACCTATGAGATTTCATTTAACATGTTTTTCTAGAATGGATGTATATGGTGGACTTTTACTTTTAAAATGTGATACTATATTAGGTTATTCCCCAGATATTCACAAAAAATATCTACTATTAAAAATTAGAAGGGGTATTTTATAGATTATTCACATATTAATTTTTTTTGGGAATCATTCACCAAGGGGTCATAAGAATAAGACCTCAAACATTAAGACATAATGGTCCGGTTTTCACAGATTCTAAGGGCCCACCATTAATTTGAGTTTTATGGCCTTAAAAGTAAATGGATTGATATTTATCTGATGAAAATAAAATATATGACATATAAAATTCAATTATATTTTTAACCTATATGATATTCCTTATTTATATGATATAATTGACAATCCCCATTCAGATGTGTGTCAGACCTAGTTACGTGGCTTAAATTTTTATATCAAACTGTATAAGTTTTTCAGACCATAGGGGATATATAGGAATATATCAATGGGATTAATCCATATAATATGAATGTTTACACCTCCCTTCATCTTAAATGACTTATAAGGTAATATAAAATTACAAATTTCTTTTATATACAACATTAAACTATACTATAATAATTTAATTCTATAAACTATTGGAAAATACATTCCTAATTAGAATAATTATTAAATTATAATTTTCTAAAAAAATAAATTTCATCAAAATGAATCCCAAATCACACCATGGATAGATTTTATAAATATACTTAAATCATTATGATAGTGTAAAATAAAATAAAATCCTTTATAGGGTTATTCTACCTAAAATCCTATCTTTTTCAAAACACACACCCTCATAGGTAGAAACCTAAAATGGGTGTGGATAATGACATGAAAATTTTCTGGAAATATATTTTTTTGAACTATACATAAAATTCCTTTTCCCTTATTAGTTATTGGATTACCAGACATTTACATTTGTGATAGTACACCGATGGGTTGTTAATTTTTAAATTTAGTAAGGCATAAAAAATGTCAGCCATAAATAATATATATAAGGAGAGGCGTGAAGATACTAGTCTAGCTTGAGAATCATTTTAATGGTATATGTGGTGGATATATATTTCTAAATAGTAACACTAAAACTTTATCTTTTTCTAATGAACTATAAAATTACTCAACTCAGAGGAACATATATTGACATTAGTTTACCCATCACCTGAAATGATAGATGATGAACTTGATATTAAATTTTTTTATCAGTAATGATGTAATTGTTCACATAGAAATAACCTATGTAAATTGGGATGGTTTGAGAACATAAGCTAACTCATAGTCACCATGATTTCAGAGGAATTTAATCCCTTTAAATACATCAACACAATTAGGAAGTCTCTAACCAAGTGAGAAAATGGAAATCATATTGATATTGTGAAATATCTAGAGGGAATATCTCAATACCACGTGACTACCTAAATTCTTTATAGGATGGATCCTATCGAACATGGTCCCTGTCACTACCACACAATCCTATCCACCATGAAAATTGAGGATGAAGAACCAAATCTAATTATTCAAACATGAATATCTTGGAATATATCCTTTTTGGGGAAACCAATTTTGGATGTTTAATAGAATTTACATGTCACCACAGCTGCTATCATACCCAAATCATTCAATCAAATCCAAATGGTAATCTAAGGAGAATTCAAAATCACTATATGATGGAATCTTAAATCATAATTAGGATGAGAAATAGTGACCTGGTCAATTGATTTCTAACCCTTGAGAGGGAGATAAACCATAATTATAGAGATCCCCCACATAATGATATATTATGTTACCATGGAGGTTATCCATAATCTAATATAAATGGAAATAAACCCCAGTGGTATTTAGGGGGTATCAACTATGGAGGGAATCGTTTTCAAAAAACATCTTGTTCTCATGTAGGTTATCCCTATGGTGATTAATAATCAATAATCCATGGATTCACTCCCCATGGAACTAATTTTGTATGTTATCCAATAAAGGAAACATCAATACACCATAGATATCCTCTATTCGTAGATCAATAATATAATAAAAATAATGTTCCTCTCCATAGAACCCATTACAGAGGTCCTCCCTATGGATTTACCTCAATGAACCAGTGTGGTTCTCCATAGGATGATAATAAATCTATCTTCCATGAATATGCTACTCAATTAACTCATTATAGAGGTCCTCTCTTCAGTGACACATCACAATAACATGAGTCCCCCTCCAAGAAATAATCTAGATTGAGAAAACCATAAAGGTATTGTCCATGGTTATCTCCATAGTGGTATTCGCTGCCATAAAACACCTAACAACCACAATGTCCCTCTATGTGGAGTTAATCAAGAAGAAAATCATACAGGTCCTCCTAAAGTATATTATTATAGTGGACTTTCTCAATATGAAACATATTTATAATGAGGGGGTACTCCCATGGTGATGTCAAAAAATAAATCTACCATAGTGGTCCACCCCAAGGCCATGATGTATAATTAACTATAAAGACCATCCATATAGGATTTATGCTAGAGGTTATCCTCATGATAATAGATCAATGTGACATGAAGTAACTTCTTATTTTATTATAACACTGAAACCCTTTATTTATTAAAATGTTATTCTAAAATAATATACTACTTTATTCAAAACTCCATCACTAGATGATGATTCATAGTTTATGTTTGTAAAAAGTAAGGATATAGACCATAATATGTTGATTTAAGATTTTTGAACATTTATAGAGATAAATTTGTATATATTTAATCTCTCCAACATGATGAAGTTAATAGGTTGAATCTATTATGGAAAGAAAATATTTTAAACCATTTTTTTATTTTGAAGAAGTTCATAATATTATGTGGGATTAAATGGTTTTATAAAAAAACATGCATGTTTTAGACCCTCTCTATAGATCATTATTCCATTTTTAAGTCTGTTGAAGAATAATTCATAACTTATAAGTGACATGATTTATGAGAAAACTTTAACATGTCTTGATGCAGACACAAGGCTAATAATTTTCTCTCCAATATTCTCAAGGAATTGGATAAGTGATGTCTTAATTTTAATCTTTTTTCATACTCGTATCATGGAACACTAAATATAGTAAACAATGACATTATATACAATAGTTTTTCTAAAATATCATAATAAATTCGAAATCTCATCAAGGAGGATTCCCCTTGTCTTTGAATGAAAGGTCAGCGATATTCTAGAGATTTTTTCCCAATCTTCTATCAACAAGATCATCATTAGAAGATAATTAGAAATATTATTACATTAAATCATCCCATGAATTAATTTTATGAAGAAATTATTTATTCACTTTAGTGAAACATTAGTTTCCTCAAATAATTAAAAGACCTACTCAATGCTAAATAGAAATTAAAAAACATTATTATCACACATCTAATAAAGAATAACGGCCCTCAAACCTTAGGTGGTTAAAACACATAAATTATAATACATCTTTCATAATGGTAAAATGTTAACCAATGCCTCTAAAAGATAAATAAAAATCTTTAACTCTTTTAAATACCATCTCAATAATTGATAAGAGTTTCAATAGACAAAGAAAAATCCTAGGGGAAACCCCATATTATCGATTTATGCAATTTTTTACCCACAAAATCACCCCATGTATCATTAATCAATCAAAATGATACCCGTGTCACTAACATACATCCTCTAATTAGAAAATTATTCTAAATAATGGAAATTTATCCTTTATTAACTCTGTAATTATATCATTTACCAACTATTAAAATTGGTCACTCTTGGTAGTGATCAGATGAAATATACTTAGAATTAATTTTTTTTTAGAATTATCCAATTTTATCATAATATGAGAAGAGGAAGTGGAATTAAAAATCCAAAAAGTGTTAAAATTTTATAGGGACGATCATCAATACTTGAGCAAATATAAAATCTTATTGGGTGTATTTTGGATTTTAGGAAGCCAAGGGAGCCTCATATTTGTTATATATAGATGATGAAATAGTCTATTGAAAAGGATTTATATCATCAAAAATTATCATTGTTAATCCTGGTAATACTATAAAAAATATAATAAGAGGTATTTTTAGAGAACAGTATCACACTATGATACATGAAGAAAATGTATTTACAATAAATAAAATGGAATCTCATGAATTTTGATCTACCTCATATTTTTTATTTCCATCTGCTTTGTGAGATGAAATATTGAAAATGGAAAATTAATTCCAATATCCTTATCCCACATTACACCCAATAATATCGAGTCCACATTTGATGAGGAATAAATATCCAAGTATATAAGCTAAAATAAATCGTATTGAATGAATTAATTTTGAATATATAAAAAAATATACCCTCTAAATATGTTTTTTAGATTGAATTAATACCTCATTTAGTTAACCACCTGGAAAGAGGAAACTATTCAACACAAAAAATTAGATTAAATACATCAAACTAACCCAATAGAATCACAACTAGTCTATTTAATCACCCATATAAAAACCATACGAGTCTCTTACATTGGGGTACCATTGTCCTCATTAACAAGAATATTATTTAGGATAAAAAATACTCAATTGTGACACCATCTGTCTTATTCTTATGAATGACATCAAGAAAACATTAGTACAAGAAATTACATCACAAATAGAGTTACTTAATTACCTTACTCCTTGATTAAGGACAATAAAACTCATTATAAACTAGTATATTTATAGGATAATCCTTACCCAAAGTATGTGGATCAGACTTATCCTCCAACTTATTTTTAGAATCAATACTTTTAAATTTTATAAATGAATGATATTAAAATAAACATCCCAACCATTTCTTATATAATTTTTTTGAAATCTATTGAAATGAAATCTAAAAATCTAATTATATTATATATTAAATAGAAATTAAAATTATATAATAATATAGAATATGAAAATTTAAATAAAAAATTATAAAATTTAAAAAAAATCTAGAAGTATCTATCACACTTTTATTCTTTGAAAAAAATTCCTTAATAAATTTTAGCTTTACAAATTTATTTTTTTTTGAATGAACACATACTACATGTAATTTTATTGAAATTTTTACCATTTTTGGTTTCTTATATTATTTTTTAAATAAATAAATGTTAGTATAGATTATAGTTTATGTAATTTTATGTTAATAATTCTTAGATATAGGGGAATATAATGAAAAAATTTGGAAAATTTTTTACCACAAGAGAGATAACATAAGATTGAGTAAAAAATATAGTTTATTATATAAAATAATTATTTAAAATTTGTAATAAACAATGTAATAATGAAAAATAATTTATTACCAAATTTTTATATTAAAAAATTTAAAATAACATTACAATAATATTTCAGAGATAGAATAAATATTAGAACCGTACTATGTTTTTTATCTTTCGTATATGGATTCAAATTTAATGAAATATAGGATTTTAGGAAATAGGTATTATAATAATATTGTTTGTGATATTTTTTTAATTAATTTGAGAATTATGATAGTATAGAAATATATTTTTGTAAATGGTAACTCTTTAATGATTAAAAGAATAATGTTTAAAAGAAAAATTTAAAATAAAAAAGGTTACCTTTGTGAATGGATTGAAATTAAATATTCTAAGGGTTCAATAATTATTTTAAAATATAAATTAGGCATTGTTAATAAAGAATATATGAATTTTCATGCGTTTAAATGGTTTATATATTTTAACCTTGAGAAAATAAAAAAAATATTCTAAATTGGTGTTGTATAAAAATCATGTTATCTTATAATAAATGATTAAACCATGTTAGGGAATGGAATACTTATTGATATTGATAAAATTTTATGAGATATATCACTCAATAATATTTTGTTCATCATTCAAAAAATATGAAAAAAGAAATAAGTCCATCCTATCACACTTATCGTAAAGCTATTTTGGCAATCCAAAGTCACATGAGAATTATAATTCAATCCAAGAAATCTAATTAGGTTATTAACTAAAAGAAGTAAAAAAACATGTTGATATGTAACAAAAAGATTATATAATTATTATTTAGAAACATTATTTTTTTGTTTTTTGATATTAATAATACTTCATTTTCAAAATCATTTCATATTTTGAATCAATTTCAATTCAAAACTAATGAGATGTGCAAAAAAATAAATATGGGTGTTATGAAATTTTAGGTATTTGAATCGTTTTCGTTATAAAGGTAAATGTATTTCAATATTGGGTACATATGTTTTTTTTAATATCATCAAAATAGAATAGGATACTGATGTAAAAAAATAGTGATGGAAAAATAAAATAAATATTTGATTTTAAACTCATTTAATAAGTCATATAAATAATAATACCATTTGTAAATGATGAAATTATCAAAGAACATATTTTTGGGAATATAGAATAGAAAGTGTTTTAAGATAAATACTAAAAAAAGTAATAAAAGTTACTAATAAGATTATTTAACACTCAATAATGATTTAAAAATATGGATCTCCTATTCAATGACATTTGAGATTGATTAAAATTTTTTAGGATGATAATATCATTAGGGATTGAAATTTTAATATTCAAATGATGTCAAATATGAGGAGACAAAATCATACTTATTTTTTTAAATTAGGACATACTGTTTTGGATAAAATATTGAATAGAAGAAGTTAATTAATGTAATGAATGAATAACAAGATCTAGTAGATATAAAAAATACATGAGAGTTTGTTCATTAATTAATAAATAAATAATATTTTCAATATAATGTGTGTATTAAGAATAAAACACCAAATGGTAAAAATAAATTGGAATAATTGTAAGAATTATTTGAAAAGGATATTCATAATTTAAAAGTATATAATTTGAGTATATATTCTCTTTAGTTTCAATAATGGTAATTATTTAAACTGTAAGTTAAAATTATTACTCAATGTAATTCAAGATCTTTTGAATTGGTGTATATTATATATGTTTTAATAATGATCTAAAAGTGGATGTTTATATTGAGAAACCTAGTAATTTATTTCATAATCAAAAAAGTTTGCGTGTTTTAAAAAATTAATAATGATTTATATATATTTTATCTATACCCATGAATATTGTATTCAAATATTGATATGTGTTATTAGAAATTTAATTTCAAAAGGGCGAAATATATAATAACCTTTATATTAAGGACAATGAAACTAAATCTTAAATTAACAATTTTATGGTGAAGAAATATTATCATGTGTTGGTGAAACATTTTTTAATGATTTTGATTACTAGATAAATAAAATATTTAATAATTAAATTATTTGTTAATTTCTAATTTTCTTATGGCTCTATGTTCATGTTGTATCTCAACGTATTTTTCATTCCCAATAAAAATTTGAATTTGAGTTATTGAGATGTGGTTTCCTATAATATAAAATTTAACGATTCCATAATATGGTGGTTTCCATGTTAATGGAAAAGGATAAGGATTCAATAAAACATTGTTTAAAATAGTATATATGATTAAATAATAAATTAAACTAATTCAATACATAAATACTGAACATTATTTTTTCTAACTCATTATGTAAAATATCTCCATTAATTTCCAAGGACTCCTAAATAATTAAGAAAAAGGGTATTATATGAAATTTTAAAGGAAATACTAATTATTTAACTAATTATTGTATGAAAGGATTTAAAAATTAATATGGGTTTCAGGATTTATATTGGGTTCTAAATATATTCGGTGACAAGTACACATCCAACGATGTGATATTTCAAGGGATGAATTGTGTGTTCTGTTATTGGAAGATGAAATATTTTTTAACATTAATAATTGTTAGCAGATTACTTATCTATGATAAAAT
The DNA here is from genome assembly GCA_963277665.1 of Viscum album. Taxonomy (NCBI): domain Eukaryota; kingdom Viridiplantae; phylum Streptophyta; class Magnoliopsida; order Santalales; family Viscaceae; genus Viscum; species Viscum album. The sequence continues at coordinate 1,492,129,005 of OY728131.1, forward strand.
AAATAATTAAAATTATAGAGGTTGAATCATGATAAGATGATTTTTTAATGAATCTTAAATTATAATTCATCATTGTGTATAAGAATATGACTAAAATAAATTTATCAAATAACTGAGTATGAGAACATCTATTATATAGATATTAGGTTCCAATTAATAAAATATTAGGAATAAAGAATAAAATAATTTTAATTTGATATAAAAATGGGGAATTTGAGGATATTTTCACAAAATGTTATTCAAATGAGGTGTCTCAATGATGAATAATGTATATGAGTGTCTTGTAATTTCCTATTCAAATATTATTTTATTTTAATATTCCCATTATTAGAAATGATTTGGATTACATTTAAAATACATGTAAAACCAAAACATACCAATTACAGAGATTGTTTAATAAATTGCATGGAATCATTGTAACAATGTTCTCTTTATAGAATTTTTTTGTTGAGGAAATAGAGTGTGATGCACCATGATCTGTTGATCTATTTATTTTTTAGTTTAGTTTTGGAATTTTGAGGCTCAATAGGCTATCAAGATTTGTGTGTCCCATATTTGATGTTTTTGGGGAAAGAGGAATGGAACATGGTTTAGGTAAAAAGTTTCTCTAACTGTTTAGTAATCGCGGATCATGGATCTATTGTTTTTAGTGGAAATTTTCACAGTTTGAGAACAATTATTCTAACAAGGGGAATCACCTATAAAATCATGCTAATGGATGGGTTTGGGATATTTAATATAACATGGATTTAAATAACTTTGTGTAACAATGTATTTAATCCTATGAAACCATGAACTATGGTTTTATAGGTAAAATATCTAACACATGGTTTTTGTGTTGTTTTAAAACCTTGCGGCCTAACCGTGTAACCCATATAGGTTTCAGAGAATTTGAAAATTTTCTGATACCCCTAGTCATTTTTCACCCTAATATCCACCTGATTACCCATTATATTAAACCAGACACATAAATCTCTAAAGGGTTATATCCTATATTCCATTGTAATTTTTGATCATTTTTTGTGGATCTCTTCAAGATATGTTCATATATCCTCTTGAATTCTCATCATTTCCCTAGATTTATCGTCAATCTCCCAACCCATTCTTTCATTATAACCCAAATTGGATATGATATCTAGATCTAGATGGTTTTATGGGGAATTAATAATGTTTATTTTGGATCTATGCTCATGAGGACCTAATATCTTTTATTACAAACCCTATTTTCAAAGATGACTAGGTTTTTTTTCATTTTCATGCTAGGTTTATATATAAATTGGTTATATCCCTTGAATTACCACGTGTTTTTTATTCAATGAGATCTTTACTAGAAGGAAAAGTCTCCTTTATTAAATAAAATAAATGTTATAAAAGTCTAAAATGATATTTTTTACAAAATTCATGATTCCAAAAGGTAAAGAGTTCATCTGAAACCTCATTGATCCAATATAAACTTGTGGCTATGGTCCCCTTGTTTTCAAGTCCATCAAAGAAGTAGTTATTCTCATGGAAAAAACAAGTAATAATGTATTTAAAGGATGAAAGGGATTCCATACAGTTGATCCTCCTAGTAGCAAGATTTTATGATGAGAGAATAGATCCATTTTTAATTGCTTTTACCACAATGATAGAGTCACATTATAGTCATAAATTGGTCCATCATCTCTACTTTTCCACCTCCACCACATTGATAATGATAATAATCTCATCCTCAAGTGAAGTGGTTAATCCACAAGGACCAAAGAGATAATCCATTGTGTTTAAAAAAAGATATATAAAACAACACCATATTTAGAGTGTCCATGGTTTCCCATTGGCACACCATATGTGTTCCATTTTATCCACCATGGAAAAGGAGGTATCCACATGACTTTAAAATATCCATAAGAAGGAAGATACTTACCTATATTATCAAATAACTTAAGAAAATATAAATCAGGTATAAAAATTTCACAACACCATTACTGAAGATCATTTTCATATTTTAAAACATTAATGATATGTGAAAGCATATATTTCTGACATAAAGGTATATCTTTATGAATCTTTTTGTTTTGGCTATACCAAATCACATGTAAAGTTTCCATATATGCTACCATGACTACATTATAATGATACTAAGAATCAAGTAGTTTCATACAAGAAGAAATATGATCTTTAATATTATATATGTACGGTAATAAGACCTTAAAAGTATATCCCACCCCTGTCTATAGAGAAAACACTTTAACACAACTAAAAAATAAATGGTCAATGTCTACTCAATTTTGTTTACAAAGGGAAAATATTGATCAAATTTAATATCTATAAAATGGAAAAAATCATCATTATGGAGCTTTTAATTCATAACTCTCTATGAAAGGTAAATTCTAGATGGGAGGATCAAATATTTTTTCAAGTGTTTCACCTGAGTACATAATTTCCCTTTTGTAATTTCATGATAGATATTTGGAAGATTAATTACCATCATTAGAAGGCTCCCAAACAAGAACATCATCACCATTAATGAAATCATAATTCAGAATAATGTATTTGATATATATAGAGAGACAATCTAGAGTTTTCTTCACTTGATATTTAATTGATATGTCATTGCATGTATGATTGATAAGGAGAGGGGTACCTATTGATTTGTATGACCGGCATTTGCGAGGAGACACTTTTTTGACCAACCAATGGAAGTTATTGTTGATATTAGAGAAGGAATATTTAAAATTTTCCATAAAGAAGACTCCATATACTTTTATGTACTAGTATTGAGTTTTTTTAGGAATATGACCAATATGAAAACAATAGCTTCTTAATTTACATTGACTAGATTCCACATTAAATTAGCTTGCAAATCTTGATTGTACTGGCTAAGATTCTTGATAATAATAATCAATAGACTGGTAGAAATTATTCCAAGGAATAATGGAAAATTTTATTTTCAAAATGATACTACTATAAACATAATTTATTATGGATGATATCATAATTTTTATAAGTGAAGATGACTATTTATATACCATAATGGAGTGATAAAATTTCAATACAAATAGAGTTCACAAGACTGATTCTACTAGAAATAGGAAGATATTTACCTTTCCATGAAGCAAGTTGATTTTTGGCCTGACTCACAATGTGAGGGGAAACCCTTGTGTGAGGTTTCCCCCAAAACATAGGGACACAACGATATATAAAATGAAAGAAACATTTTTTGATACCAAACTCTTTGATGATATTTATTTTTCTAGAGGTCGTAATTTTTTTTCCAAAATATAGGTATGAATTGTTCTAGTTAATAACCTAACCTAAAATATTCTTATAGAGAATGAGATCATTCTTGATGGATTTTATATTTTTTATATCATATGAGTAAAGAGGATGATATCATAATCATATAACAAGTGAGTGGGAACAACAATACCCCTTCTTCCATTATAGGTGTTAATTTTATCATGCTGACCATGTTGATGAAGAGTCTACTTAAATATCTTCTACAATATATAAGAAAGTAGCAAAGATATGATCACCTTATCTGATTCATAATGATTTGTTCAAATATCCCTCAAGATATCCATTGAAAAGTTTTGAAAATTGATCAAATCCCAAGATTAATTTTATACAAGTTATAAAAACCTCATCAAAACCAACCATGGTTAGAACATTAAAATTAAATCCCCAACAAACAGTGTATAAAAAATTGTTTACATCATAGTTAATGAAAATATTACCTCTAATTATAGTTTTCTAAATGAGATTAATGTATTCAAATACAATGATTAGACAATTTTGGATGTATCTTTCTTTCATAAAACCAAAATAATTTGATGAAATATTTTTATCCAAAAGGGTGGGAATCCTATTTATAAGAATTATATAAAAAAATTTATAACTAGTGTTGACTAGGGTCACTAGTTTGAAAAGATGGATCTTATTTTCATTCTCTATCATAGGAATAAGTGAAATAAAATGGCCATTTATACCTTGTGTAAGCTTACAAACATTAATGAAATCCTTAAGATGTCTCCATAAATCCTAGGGAATAATATACTAATAAGCCTAAAGTAAAGAGTTTATAAAGCCATCCAGACCAGGGTCACTCCCAGTATTTAAACTAAAAACATCTTATTTAATCTCAAAAATATAGAGTAATAGTGGATGGGTTTTAGTTTTCCTCATGATTGGAAATACTAGAAAATATTTTCTCCATTTTCATGATTCTAGGGATGGATGAATTTATTTGATTCATGTACTAAGATTCAATATGGGCATCCAAATCCTCATTTTTATAAAAAAATCACATTTTCACTAATAATATCAAGGGGATTATTTATTTTCCTAACACTCTAATGTGATTTTTATAACATATTGTTCCTATAAAATTATTTATGTTATTTTAGTTTTTAAGTTTCCTTTTTACAATTTATTTTGGTTTTAGATGAAAATTTAGATCATGATTTGTTTTTGTTTTCTACTGAAGATCATTTTCAAAGTTATAACCAGAATCTTATTCTTAGATAGAATGAAGAAGTGATTCAAGTTGGAAAATATTTTCATCATGATGGATATAGGATTCCTCCCTCCAAGAATTCGGTTTTTTCTTTATAAATTTACACATTAAAACACAAGCCAAAAAATCATATTTAATTTTGATTGAGTTCCTTGTTTCCTGAATCACTTTTATACAATACGAATGTAGATTTAAAGAATTTTTAAATATAAAGGGGTAAATAATCTTTTTTTGGATAAAATATTAAACAAGATAGGGTGATGATAAGAGTTGAATCTTGTGAGAGTAGAATAGGAAATATATCTACAATCAACAAGGGTCATTGAATTAATAAAGGCTCCTTATAATTTAATTTCCACCATTTTATTTAAATTCTATCAATGCCATGTGTATTTGAAACCAATAAAATTAACCTCATCAATACTGTTGTTTTCAATTCATTCCTTAAACTCTATAATATAAGCAGATCAAATAAACATGCATAACCATTCATTTAATTTTAGAATGGAATTAAATTATCCAATGACAATTCAGGTAAAAGTAATGGAGTTTTTAAAGTCTTTAATATTTTTCCAAGGATTCCTTCTTAATGATATTAATTTAGGGAATATATGTAAGAGAAATAATGTCGAGTACCTAGATAGAAATTATTAAAAGATACCATTTAACCACTATAAATGATGGTAGAAATTCTGCCCACCCTTAAGTGAGAAAAAACATAAAGCCTTTATATATCATTGGTTGAATGATTTGTGTCGATAAGATGATATCCCATGTGATTAAGGGAGGGAAAACTTTCATAGGAAATCCTTTTTGGTTTAGAGATAACAAAACGATTAGGAGTATTCTTAATAATAATAAGCTTTAGATCTATAAATTTTTGAGGGTTATAGTACCATGACTGTTCGAGAATAGGGTCTAAATTTAAACTCTTATTTAGATAATGTTCTCCATTTAATCTTCCCACAAGAGATTTTTTTCAGTTGATTATCTAGTGGCCACTAATTTTTTATCTTCTATATATAACCTATTTCCTTTCCCCATTGTGAAAAAATAAGAAATTCCCAATAACCACCTACAATTTTATAATTTTATCCACATTACATTGATCAATTGAGGTATTAACATCACTATCTTTGGAGAATTTTAAAACATTATCATAAAAAGTCCCATTTTGGTTACGCAGTGCACTTATATTGAATTTACTCATCTCCTCTAGATATTCTATGTCAACATTTCATGAAGATCATTTTTCTCAGCATATTCTTTAGAGATCAAAGAATTCTAAACATTTAGAATTATTTGTATATTAGTATGTTTAACCATTGCATTATGTTCACCATTTTTGCTAACAGAAATAGAATATGCCTCTACAGATGAATAAGTCTTATCCATAACAAGGGTGTCATCATTTATAGGGTCCAAAATATGTTTAGATTTCTTGGACAGATCAGGTGATATGGATTTTAAAGCACCATTGTTAGAATAATCACTAACATTAATAGAAAAGCTTATAGATCCCTCAGTAGCATCCTGAATAGAGATATGAGCTGGCACTATAACATTGTCCTCAGGTTGTGAGGTAGAGAAACCCCTTTGTTGTTCATAGGATCCCACTTTGTGTTTTTCAAGTAGATATACAAGAACTTGTGTAATCTCATGTGAAAAATATAGAGTAAAAGATCCATCCTTATTAGTTGTAATTCCATTCTAGGAAGTAGGTTCATTTGAAGTTCTAGTGGGATTTGAAATATTGGATGGACCCCTATATTCAAATTCATACTCCTATTCATAAGCATTTGAAGATCAAGATTTTCCATTGATATTTCTTACATCATAGGTGATATATTGTTTTTTCACCCATTTAGAAGGATCTTCTTCCTTTGACAAATAATTTAATTTTAAGGTAACTGCCTTGCCTTTCTTCCTCCAATTAATATCCTTTCAACCAATGTGTTCTAAAATAGGATTAACATGATTTTTAATATTTCTGAAATAAGATATATTATGCCCAATAATTATACAAAATTCACAAAATAGAGGGACAATTTCATATTCTACCATAACACAGTCTTATGAATGTTTTAAAAGAAATTGATAAACATTAGAAGCATTGTATCAAAATTATAATCAACTAAAATCCCTAAAAATAATCCTATATCACCATTTATGGTGAAGTGATCAATCTACAAAGGATTTCCAATGCAATTAGTAATATCATTCAAAATATTAGGATTCCAAAACACCTAGATTAAGCTATATAGTCTTACCCATATCTACAAAGTTGAGTTCCTTTGGTTATATGGATCAAATTTGATATTCTAATCTTTTATTATCAATATTTTAGTCATTAAATGAAGATTAAAAATTATGAAAACATCATCAAGATCATCTTTGTAGTGCATAAGGATGGGAAAAAATCCTCTCAGAATTGGTATCATCTTCTAATCCAAACCTCCACAACAATGTGATATTTTTTATTTAAGATCATCATTAGAATAAAGATTATATCCCTTGGACAACATAGGACATCTAGGAATTTATAATTTTCATAGTTGAAGCATTTTTTAAATCAAGGATGTATTGAAAGATCCTCTTTGTTGATATATGCATCCTAAATCACATCTACGAATGAAATTCATTTTCCTTTAAAAGGGATTGAATCTATATAAAAATATAGTTTTTTTCACCAAAATATTTTTATTTTTAGGGATTTCATATATCTAAGTCTTGATGTTTCATTCCCACTCTAGAAAAAACGAGTCCATGATCATAGGAATCAATCAGTGTGATGAAGTATCATTACAGTAGATCACTAAGTGTCGATTCTACAAGAGAGGGTTCTTACAACCAGTAATATCCTTCATTTTGAGATGCCCTTCATAGATACATCACAACTCCTCTTAGAAAATTCCATTGGTTTTGTTAATGGAAACAATTTATTTGAAATATTGTAGGATTGTATTGAAATTACATCATGAGAAGTTTTTATATTGGGTTTTAAAGGGGGGTTTATAAAAAAATATTTTTTGTGCTTGTTTCTTTTGATAAAATATCTCAAATAGATTTTTGGAATTTAAAATGGGTTTTCAGAATGGGATTGGTGATTCTTCACTTGGGAATATGTTTTGTGAAATTTTTATCATGTTTTATATGTATGTTTCTTGAAAAAATAGCACACAAGAACATTTTTGGATCATTTGGTTGGAATATATGGAAACCTTATTGAGTGTGGAACTACATGGGGTAATGGATATGATATCAATAGAATTTATCAAGATTAAATATCATTTGATTCATTTTTATGTTGACTTAGTGTTCCATTCATATCCATGTTACGTATTACCATAGTCTATATCCCAAATATGTTTCATTCTATTTGATTCATTTATGTGTCATTTTTTTTGATTAATTGTTTATCTTTCAAGATATGGAAGTTTTTATTAATACCATATATATTTTTAGTAATATTTATTTTAATATTACCATGGTTCTAAATATGGACTACTTTAAAATGGAAACAAACTATGTTTTATGTAAAAATTATTTCAATGAAATTTTGTATAAATGGGTTTTTTTAAATCTAGAACTAATATTTTCATGTTGAAAAAAATTGTATTGATTCATGGTGGTATACTATTTTCTATATTCTTAACAGTCTAAATATGGAATTAAGGATTTATATATTTATCTTTTCAGGATATTGATAAGGGAAGGGTGTTATGTAGCTCGCTAGAATCTCTTAGTAGTAGTTTACTTTATAGTGGGTTAGGGTGGTGGTGAGAGACGTTAACATGGATATGTGTTTTTTTCTGAGGTCTTGGATTTGGTTGTTTCCAATTCAATGTTTTCTTAATTTTTTATTTCTCATAGATATACCTTATATTCCTTGTTGAACGATTTTGGTTTATATAATTTCATTTATAAATGATACATGTTTTGTTATTTGTGTTTATATCTATCTTCTAGAAACTAATTTCAGGTGATGTGTCTGGTCAACCCAAATTGGATCATTAAAAAATTATATGAGATGGAATACCAGACCAAAAATGCGGTGATACTCACTTGGTTTGATTCATTTATTATGATATATAGGATTTAGGACCATTATAACTTAGTCAGTGAGTATGAATTGGTGCCTAGCTAGAAAATTTTCATATTTGACCCCATGTCGCAATGGGTGGTCAGTGGTTTCTCCTAAAGTATGAACTTGGTTTTAGGATATTAAGATAAACTTATTCTTTAGGGTTTGTTAAGATGAACTTAATATGGTCTTCTTTTTCATTCTCGAATATGTTGATGCCTTAAATTCATAACATTTTAGTGCTCCAATGTGGATTAATAAAATTTTATTTTGATTCGGAGGTGGATTACTATGCTAACCAGGTGTTATATGATGTGATTGGTAGATAATACCTCCTAGAAGATATATTCAAATGTAAGAGAGGTTTTTGGGTGAAAATTTCCACTAGATAACCCTCATATGTACCCTTCTTTTGTATAATTAATTATCTAAAAACTCCTGACTTTGGGTTAGATGGGTGTTAGAATATTGGGTCTAATAGTGGACCTTGGATCATAATTTTTCAAGAAAAATACACATATCATTCATGGTGATAAGGTATCCCAAGAACCTAAAGAGTGGATTAATGGTATTGAGAGGATCCTCTACTTTTTGAAGAATCTAGAAGAATCTGAGGTGGGTTTCACCAATAACATGATTAAAAGGTCAGGACGTGGATGGTGTGATTCCATATTGCAAGATAAGTTGCATCATGATCTTATATAGAACACTTTAAAGAAAGTCTTTTATAAATAATTTTATCCTAAGATGTTGTGAGTGGAGAAGAATCATTAATTTTAAACCTTTTAGAAAGGGGAGTGTTCAGTTATGGAGTATGCTACTCATTTAAAAATATATTTCACATATCTCACAAGCTTCTTTGTAATGAGAACCTTAATGATTGGAGGATTGGGATGGGATTGTGGGATAATATTTGGTTGATGTTTATCCTCATTTTCATGTAAAATTTTTCTAAGGTTATTGATAAAAATTCTATGGATGAGGCAGAATTAGCTAAGAATACATGTTTATGTGAAGCTTTGGTAGAACCAAAGGGTAGCCAGGGTGAAATGTTTGGACAGAAAAAGACACATAATAAGGGTTATTAGTTTATATTGGGAAGAGTTTCAGGTGATTCCTCAGTGTGATATACCTTTCTATACTAAGTATGATTATATTGTATCACCCATAACATTCCATCATTGTGGGGAATCCATTAATCTTCAATGTTTTTGTTGAAGAGTATCTCAAGGTAATAAAGATAGAACCACTCATAAAAAAAGATCTCAAGCTCATTATGATGAATAAAATGGTGGTTTATATTATTCTCATGCAATAGGAGATACCCAAATAGTGATAAATCCCTATAGAGGAGCTGATTTTGAATGTGTGTATGTTGTAAAGTGTATACTAGAGAAATTCAATGATTGGACAACTACTTTGGGAGGTATGATGTTAATTTGATTCTATGTGGTATTAATATTATTTGATACAACTAAATATAATTATTTTATATAATATATGCTAATTTATATGTTATCCTTTCTCTTAGAACTCATGTAATTTATGACAGATCTTTTCAATCCCTTGGGAATTGGTAAAGAGTTGGGTTTCACATGTTCTATATGCCTGATCATTATCGCAAACTATAAGATTATGTAGATTTTTGTTTTTCCTGATCTTTATAACCATGACCATATAATTTGAATGGATTTGATGATTTTATTTAAATATAAAATTAATTATTATCATTTTTGGGTTCAGTTTATATCTTCTTATGGGGCTACTCATGTTTTCAGGGTGAGTGGTATCCTAGATCCATAAGATAGAGACATGTTTTTTCAAAGGCTGGAATGATATCAAGATTATTTTCAGAGATGTTACTAGATGGAACTGATCAAAATTATATTAGTACAGTTCCTATCATTGTAGAGGAGTACCATGAGGTTTTCCATTTTGATTTTTTGGGTTACTTCCCCAAAAGTATGTTGAGTTTTCTATCAAATTGTATCCATGTATGAACCCCATCTTATTTCCATTCTGTCTTATGAATAATGCCACACATTGGAACAATATTGTTAAAATAAGAAAACGGTGTATGAAATCCCATGACTTTTTCTTGATTACCATAAGCTTAATAAGGATAAATTTAAAAAAATTAATCATTTCCCTATTATTTTTGACTTATTTTATCAACAGGGGATCTCGATGGTTTTCTAAGATCAATATTTCTTCGGAGTACATAAGTTAAGGGCCAAATATGAGGATAATTATTATGTAGGAATATAGATCATGTATGAAAATTATCATTATTTTTTTTATTCAATATGGTCTTACTAACTCTCCTATGATATTTATGGATTTGATGAAATGAATATTCGATAAGTTCTTGGATACTTTTTTGGTTTTTTGTGGATAATATTTTTTTATACTCTATATTGGAAGACAAAAACTAGAATTATCTAGATCTTATTCATAGGACATTGGAAAAAGTTATCTTTTATGAAAGGATTTATAAATGTTAGTTTTGCATCAAAGAAATAAATTTCATGGGCCCCATTATATCCGATATGGGTTTCTCTGTGAATCTTAAATAGATCCAAGTAGTGATATCATGGGAGAAACCGAAATATGTTCTTAAGATTCATAGATTCTTGGGATTGGATGGTTACTACAAAATTTTAATTTGAGAAATCACCAATATTGTATCTTTAATGACTGAAATAGACCAAAAGTGTGTTAAGTTAGAATGAAAGGGACATTTTCAATGATCATTTGAGGAACTGAATGTGATATTGACTTCATCTATAGTTATAATTCTTCTCAAACTGGGTTTGGTATATGATGTTTTGTATGATGCCTCAGGTATGGGATTAAGATGTGTTCATATGTAAGAGAAACATGTGGTGGATTTCGTATAATGAAAAATACATACTCTGGAGAATAATTATACTACCCATGATCTCAAGTTAGTTTTAGTGATGAATTCCCTCAATATATAGAAACACAACCTCTCTATTAAGAATCTTAATAAGTATTTAGATTAGAAGATCCTAAATTATATGTTCAATCAAAGAGATATGAACTTTTTATAGAGAAACTGTGTTTAATATTTTTAGATTTTTTATTTTTATATTTCATATATACCAGGGAAATGGAATGTGTTCAGTGATGTGATGAATAGGAAGTTACTAACCCATGACTTGAAGGAATTATAAGAGCAGTAGTCTTTGATGACTTTGTTCATTGAGAAGACAATGAATTTAAAAGAGGATCATGTATAAGTGTTATTAGCTAGAATTTAGGTTGAATTATCACTAAATGAATATATTAATCTTGGTAAATTAGTAGAAAATGATTTTCATAATTTTAATAAAAGACATAATGGTTGGGAGACTTTAGGTGTCGAGTCATGGTCTTCCACATGTGTCATATGGTTTCAAGGAGGATTTATTATTATGATATATCTAAGGTGGGATTTAATATGTGGTGAAAATCCAAATAAGTGGTCCTTGTAACTTGGTACTTCCTAGATGTATCGGTATTTTAGACATCAATATTCATTTTTTAAGATGACAAATTCCATTGAAGACTTCGTGTCCAAATGCCTTACGTTCTTAAAGATTAAGGTAGATCAAAAGAGATCTATTAGGTTTTTCATTCCTTTCCCCATTCATGTATTATAGAGGTATGAGATATTTATGGAATTGTATTTTGGTTTACCATATACTTATATTGAGAGATATTCTATTTGGGTTATCATTGATTGAAAAAAATCACCTCATTTACTTCCTATTAAAGAGATGATAAATGTGGAAGGGCATGTGATCATGTATATCTGAGAGGTTGTGAAACTCTATGATGTTCATTATGTGATAATTTGTGACAAGGATTTGTGGTTTACATCCATGTTTTGGAAATTTTTTCAGGAGGAGTGTGGTATTGAACTGATGTTAATCAATATGAATCAACTTCAAATGAATGGGATGACTAATAAAACAATTCAAATTATTATGGATATGATTCGGGCATGCGTTCTTAATTATATTTTTTTATCAGAGAATAATATTTCACTAGTCATGTTAAAATATAATAATATTTTACACAATTCAATTAAAATGGATCCCTTTGAAGCATTTTATGGGTGAACTTGTATATCACCCTTATTTTTGGTGGATTTGGGAGAATATTATTTAGTTAGATTTATCCTTGTTCAGGAGATGATGAAAAAGGTGAAGTTAATATGAAAATTTTAGCAATATATCAGAGTAATTATAAATCATATGCATATCATATTCATCACCCATTAAATTTTGTAATGGTGGAATGGGTTTTTTCTTAGGGTATCAACATGTTTGGAACAATATCATTTGGATAAGAAATATGACTTCACTGCAAGGTTTTTTATTTCATTTGAGATCCCAAAATGACTTGGAATTTATTCCTATCATTAAGACTCTACATCTATCTTAAATTTAATTCATGACATGTTTAATGTTTCATAATTAAAGAGGTATAATCCCAATCCCACCCATTTGACAAAATGGGGGGATATATACCTTGTGGAAAAAACTTCAGTGGTTGAGAAAATAGATTATATTACAAATCCTAAAGATAAGGTGTTGCGTGGTAGAAAAATTACATTAGTTTGTGTACCATGGAAGTGCTAATGAGATAACCATACTACATGGTTGTGGGAATCATTGACGAGGTAGATGCAACCTTCTCTTTTTATAGTCCAAAATCATAATTGATTTCAAGGGTATATTTTTTATATTGGAACCTCGGGGTCATAGGTATGTTTTTTAGATTAGTGTATCTATTTTTTGGTTTTATAGGGTTTCAGGATTCATGGGTCATTTTTTTTTGAGAAACAAGTTTGTTGTTTAGTTTAAGCACATGGTTTGTCTAACCATGCAGAAACTATACATTATGTATCTATTGTTTTTATTAGATATTTTCACAATTTGAATATGGTTTCTATAACATTTTTATTTTCAATTAAATCATTGTATATGGATTGGTTAGGGATAGTGGTTTTTTCATGACATGCACATGTTTTTTCTAACCATGTGACTAATTATTGGAAATCATGCACTATGGTTTTCAAGGGATAGTATATACCACACCATTTTCACATGATTTTTCTAACCATGTTACCTAATCCTATGACCCATATGATTTTCCAATAATTAGTAAATTACCTTAATACTCATGGTCATTTTTAAGCTTAATCTCTTTGTAATTCATCATTCACTCGAACTAGCCTTTACTTAATCATATTCTATCCTCAATTAATTTTTTATTCTCCAATATTTTTTGTGGATATCTGCAATTTATTCTTAGTTATCCTCAAAATTTATTCTATTTTCTTTATAAATATTCACAATCTCTATTATACTTATTTTTTTTGGAATCCAATTGACTTTGGATTCCATATCTAAATCATTTTAGTAGAAATTAATTATGTTTCTTTCAGATAAATGCTCCTATAGAACAGATATCTTAGATTCTAAACTCTTTTCTTGATGTTGACTGAGTTTTATTCTGTATCAAGGTTTATTTCTCTATAAAATGGTTATATACTTTGATTTACCTTGTTTTCATTTAAATTACTTTGGGTTGGTTTATTAAAACAACTATTTTAAAATGTATGATCAATTTTTTTTGTGAATGTACATCATGGGTAGCTTGTAAAATGAGTTTTAAAGTGGGTTCTATTCTAAAATTTCTTTTGAAATCAATGTGTTTATAAAATTACTCAAAGGTGGTTTTGACTCTAATATGGATTTTTAAGCATGGGACTGGTGATTCAACCCTTGTGAAAATGTTTTGTAAAATTGTGAGAATTTTTTATTTTTATGTTTGGTGATAAAATTTCTTATGGGTTCATTTTTTGATCCTTGGGTAATGAAATATATAATATTTAATTAGTGTAGTACCACTAGGTTTCATGTTTATGTTATATATAGTCTTTATAAGGACTCAAAATCAGAGGATTCATGTTTATTCCCAATTAGTGTTCTTAGTTTTTTGTAGTTTTTTATTCCCATTATTCAGGGGCCCAATTATTATTTTTTATCCTAGTTTCATATATATATATCATGTTTTGATTTCATACATATTTATATTTTGAGATATGGATTTTTATTACTACCCTCTATATATTCATTTATAAAAATATTCATATTACAATGGTTTTGACTGTAGATAATTTTTAAATCAAAAAAAATATTTTCTTATATTTTTTCAATGAAATATATATATATATATATATATATATATATTATTTGTTTTTTTAGTAATAACTATGGGTTACATAGTGAAAATAATTTTATTGATTCATAGTGGTATCATACTAGGTCCTTTCCTCACACACTTTATATGCCTTAATGCCTAAGTAGATTTGGTTTTGTAAGATATAGGTAATGGGGAGGGATTTATATTTCTCATCAGCTTTACTTGGTTGTTATAGATGTTCACATGGAGGTGTGGTTTTTTCCATGGTCTTAGCTTTGGTTTTTTTTGGTTTAGCCTTTGGCATTGTTTTAATGTACCATATATATATATACCTTTTTTAGGTATTATAATATATCTATTTATATCACATCTATTATATATGAGACATGTTTTGGTTTTTTTTATTGATCTCCACATTATGGAAAACCATCTTGGGTGACATGTCAGATCCTCTGGGGTCGGTTCCTTACATCGAATACCCATCCGAGTAAAAATTAAACAAAAATAAAAACCACAAATATTGATATTAATGAACAAATATTTTATATTATATGAATTTCCATGACATAATTAAATAGTATTCATATTTAATAATTAAAAAATAAATATAAATTGATATAATTAGGAGACAATGATGTCTATTTGTGAATAAATCATTCAAGATAAATAAAATACTCCAGTAGAATAACAATTATTTAAAATAAGGGAATTGAGTTTTCTTAAATATATCACTCTCTTTCATGATGTGATTCTAATAACCACTTCTTGATATCATTTTCTAAAATCACATCTATGATAATTGATATGTGTATAATAAGGTAACAATGGATTTTTCTCTAAGTATAATTTTCTAAAACTAATGAATTTATTATTAATGAAAAATTGGGATTCAATTTAAATTTTAATTTATATATTCAATAAAATTTTGTTATAACTATAATATTGTGGATTTTATTATAAGAGAATAAAATATGTAATTGTTTATCTTATAACCTTGTGACTTGGGAATATGTTGGCTATGTATTCGGATCCATAAGAAATAAAAAAGTAGTTTATATTATGTAAAATAATTCACATCGGGTATAATGGGGTGTGTTTGGGTGTATCTAGGACATAATATTATTAATAGTTTGAAATAAATTAATTTTGAATCATACAGAGTACCCGCTGGTGGTTTTTTAAAAACATTCTAGGTTTGATGGAACCCCTTAGAGAAAATTGTTGAATTATATATATATTTTAGTGTCATATCTTCAAAAAAATAAGAAAGGATAAAACTGATATAATTATATTTAAATAAGAATTATATAATAAATTTATTCATTATATTTTTAATTAATTTATTAAATATAAATCTAGATCATTAAAATAGATACATATTCACAATATTTTTATTAAAAGATAATGTTATTCATCTTGTTAATATAATTTATGAATAATTTATGATATATTTTTTTACTTTTTAATTTGTGTAATTGAAGATGGAGATTTTTTTTGAAAATAAAGAGAAATGGAATGATTTTATAAATTAAATACCTAAATATATAAATTAGGTATTTTTTTAATTCTTTATGTCCATATGAATTTATGATGTTTGAAGATCTCAAATTTTCAACTGGTGGACATTTAATATTTTTAATCAAGAATCAGAACAACATTTCAAAAGTTTGAGAACCTTAAACCATGTTTTTAGTGATGAATGTGGATTTAAAGAGGTTGTGGTAGTGATATGGGGGATTCAGAAATGACCAAAGACTGTAATATGCTAGTGTAGTCCCATTAGATCATTGGTATAGATCCACCAGCTATCCAATGGTCTACATAAAGAGAGTAACTTATTTCTAGGATCACCAGCTTTCTAGTGGTCCACTATCTAGATGGTGGTTTTTTTTTGACTTCTTTAAGAGGGAAAAAGGGACATTTAAACCCTTTAACCCCCTTTCTTCTTAAAACTTAATGGATAGTGCTTGGTCCATTTCTAGGTGCATTGGGGATTCCATTATGATCTCCTTAGATATGAGGAAACTCCCCTAATAATAGCCCCTTACTTTCTCCATTCATACTGTTGTAAATACTATGACGAGCCTTACAGTAGTCTATATTCTGTTTTTAGTTTCTATTACCATCAAAATGTTTTTCTTTATTTATTTGGTTTATGACATATTTTTATGGAATTTTTCTAGTTTATCTACATATGATATTATAGCCCATACCCAATGATGATACTAGATGAGTGGAATCTCCTATAGATAAGGTCAGTGGTCCCTATAATTTAACACATTGTAATTTTTTTCTAAGTGTGTTCCTGGTTCAATCTTTACAACTTCACTACACTCGACCTAATTAAAATTAAATTGTATAAGGTAGATTTTTCCTAACCTAATTACATGTTTAGCATACCTTAGACCTTAGGAAGTGGTAACATAAAGATAATGTTTATAAGGGTAATCATCTTTTAGTGGATTTCTATCATTAAATTCATATGTCTTATATTTTAAATATTAATGAGGAAACTTGGTTTGAATCTGTGGCTTTGTAATGAAATTTTAAAACCATCAATAATTATAAATGGTTTTGAACATTTTATATTACCTAATTTAATGTTCATATTGGGGAAATGGGTTGGGATTATAAAGTTGAAGTAGTCAATTAACAATGGTTTTGTTTAAGTGAGTGGATTCTATAAGAAAATTCTATTAAGATTATTATATGGGGATCAAGAACTCTATAATGTCTCTGTTTCTAATAATGGAAAATTGATTTTGGTTTTTGAAAAAAAATGTGAAATGGATTGAAGGTAGGGGTTATGTTTTATTTGAAATAATATTTTTAATTTTGAATCATAAATAGTATATTTTAAATGAGTTTTGAAATTTAATTTGGATTGAAATTGGAAATGTATTTAAATCATTTTAGACTAAAAATTATGTTTTGTCTCATAATAAAAATGTTTAATTAATATAGTTCCTTGTTTTTGTTTATTTTATTTCTTGGAAATATTTGTCTGTTTAATTATATATAGATTTGATAGGTTACCCAGGGTGAACACTATCCCTAAAGGATAATTATATTTTATACATAACCTAGGGTAAACATACCATGCATTTAATGATGATACATATGCTTAACCAGGGGTGATCACAACCCCTTAAGGATGCTGAGACAACTGGTTAATCCTGGGGTAAACATATGCATTAGTTGGATGTTGGGGCAGTAGGGATAATTATATTACACATAGATAATAGATTTGACCAAGTATGTGTATATCACACCTAAATGAGATAAGGTTTGAACATCCATTGAGATGTTCTCAAATACACCCCAACACTGGATGTAGTGGGTTTGTATTGATCCTGGGGTAAACCTGACCCCAGGATTGGAATTTTTTTGTTATATTTTCTTGAACTTATTTAATAGGATGTATTTTAAATATTCCTTTGAGAACCACTGTGTACATTTTATATAAGACTGGTTATATTTATGGATGTTTTTGGTGGTGGCCTTTTGAGTTATACAAACACCCGTCTAGGTCGACTATGGTAGTTGGGTACCCGAGAAGAAACTGTTCTGGTTTATAGGCACAAGTTTTGGTAAGGCACTTCGTTGATTCCCTTGGTTGGATTCCTGGTTTATAGTTGGATGATTGTATTAGAATGGACTCAAAACTAGATTTGGATAGAGTATGATCCTATGTTTTATTTTATTCTTTTAGTATTTCTTATGCCTAATATACCCAAGGGGGATGTATTCATTATGTATAAAACATTCATTTCTTATAACACGTGATATGTAATTTATTTATCAACACATTCCCTATTTTTAATTTATTCCTAGATGTTGTTTTTTTTCATTTTATATCAAATTTTATTGTACTTTAACAATAAGGGAATAGTCTTCATAAGGTAACTTATTAGGCCCTTATGGTTAGTTGATGTCCTCTAGAATATGTGATATAGTGCCTAAGGGAATTTAGCATTCCACCATTCGGGGTGAAAGTCAATGGTTCGGGGTTATGAGAAATTAGAAATTGGTACAAGAGATGTTTTTTTGACTTAATATTTTGTCACGGTAGGAAGAAGGGTATAATGTTGTCCAAGCTTGGTAATGAGATTATTTTAGGGTTCTTGTAGCACCACAAGTAGGGAAAACCAACGTTTTTATGGAAGGGAATTTTTATTCTTTATTTTAGTTTATACTGTTGAATGATTTCCAGCTTAAGTGGTCTAATTGGGTGTGATTTTATAGATTATGTGATTTTTACCACTTAGATCGGTATGAATAAACATGGTGTGTGCATTTATGTATCATGCTAGGAACATATCATTGATATGTCATCTGAATGTTTCTTATAATTGATAGTTTTTTGAAATTTACATGTTCTACTATTTTATTTATTACATATGGTGTATTTATTCTTGTAATTTTTATCATCCTATGGATTAAAAAAATTAATATGGGTAGGAATCTAATGTGTCCCCAACCATTTTATGGTTTAAATATAAATATATGGTTTTATTATACATGAACACCTCCTAAGATGACTACTGGTTGTTAGGTAGATATAAATGAGTTATAAAATATGTGTTTGGCTAAATAATGTTTTAATAACAAATGGATAAAGTGTTGTTCTATATAACTTCTGAATGTAATTATTTTTAGATAAAATAATGGAATATCAAAATTAATAATGTTGAGACATATTAAAATGATGGGTTATGAAGTGTTTTAAAATTTTAATCCTTGGTTATAAATTGTATATATTTTAAATAATATGGAATAAGAAATTTTGTATATCCCTTTTGTCTATGACTTGAACCTATGTATAGCTTTTTTGTGATATAGATAATTCTCGATTAGTGAGACCCTTGTCAATGGTTTATGAGAACTTGATGGGTTTGGGTGAACTAGAAAGTTGGATTCCACCAATTATACCTTTATTAGGGTTGTTCTCTTGTGGTTGGGTGGTTCTACCCTATATCATCGATTTTTGTTCCCCTTATGGGTTTTAGATTGTGCAAGATGTATAGAACCAAATAGAAGGTGTATTTTCTTGAGGTTTTCTTTCAATAGATGTGATTCTTTGGATTTGGGACCTAAAGTAAGTGGATTCCTTTAGTGTGTTTGGTACCATGTTTATTATAAGAGGCATAAGAGTTAAGCCCATGGGGAGTGTCTTGTGAGAGGTATGATCCTCTGGATAAGTGTGAAGGCCTAATGATCATGGGGTGTGGCTTAAACTGGTGTTGAGTTTAGCGATCATGGTGCCCTTCATTACCCATGAGAGGGGAAATCCCATTATTGTTGGTGTTCAAGATGTGTGAGGTGTGGGATGATTTTTTGAAAGGTGGAATTGATATATGTCTAGTACTATAGGTTTTCAAGTAAAGGTATAATTCTTCAATGGTTATTTGGAAGGGTAAGTACTTGGAGTGATCACTTTTCATTTTTAAAGTAATATTTGAGGGGAAAGTTCTTTTAGATTACTATCTCTTCTATTCTGACATTATCTTGACATAGTAATCAATGTTGACCCTAGGTGGATGGTTCTAGGGTAATAGATCATGATTAAATTATTATTATCTTTGAGTGAATCCTATGATGATAGGAGATCATGTGGTTACAATTTACTTTTGAGTGGTGTTCTTGTCTATGGATAAATTCATCGAGGATTCCTCATGTTTGGTGGAATTGGCATGTTAGGATGCGTGGGTTCATGTTTGATGGAACATTTGAGCCTAGATCTGTTAATTCAAAATTCATGTAATTTTGAGTTGGGTGTTGGAAAATGGTCTTTAGGGAAACATACAGCCTCAATGTTTTTTATGAGGCTAAGGTTCATGGTTTATACAAGATATAAACAGTACCGTTGTGATAGGTGATGGAATGGATCAAGAGTAAGAACCCATTACTTTTGGCGAGATCAAGGTGACACACTCAGGATACTCTTGAGGATGGTTTAGTCATGGATTTTTAAAATAGATAGTTTTCATTCCATGTAATTTTTTTGAATATTAGTGAAGGAGCTCAAGGTGATCAGTGGTAGTAGTGATGTCATGAACAATAGTTCCTAATTTCCTGGAAGAGAGTTGTGAGGTGGAAGTTGGACTTTTTCTTATCCCCTTTTTAAGGTAGGTGACTATGATTTATTGAGGTTATTGTTTAATGTGAATCCCATGAAAAATGAATGGTATTTGAGTCAACATTATAGTAGGATGTGACTTTAAGGAGGGAACCAGACTATTGTGAAGATTCTTGGGTTTGACCTAGATTGAGACATCTGGGGTTGATTGATACTTTGATCATGTCAAAAGGGACTTAAAGATTATTTTTACTAGGATTTATGGAGGTTCCACTCATAGGTATGTGTAAGTAAATCCATATGGTGTGGAGTGTACCATCAGTCATCAAAGGGAGAGACCCTCGTTATGGAATAAATACTAGTGAATGTCATGGACGCCATTCTCAAATGTCAGGAGATGGTGTTAGTAAGTGTCTCATTTTTTCCCTCTTGTGAGGTAGATACGACCATGTACAATCCTTAGGTTTAGTGATAAATGTAATTTGGGTCATTAAAGTTGGGCGTTTCTAGAATGGATTGTTGATAATGACACTCCTATGGTGGGGAGTGATTTATCAACTATGATCATGATACCCTTGGGCTAGAGGGGTAATGGTTGTGTAGAGCATGCTATAAAGTGGTCAAGGTGGTATTTGGAGGCTAATGTATAGAATATGAGATGAAAATTTTAATTCCTGTGGGAAATCCAAATAGGAATCATATGTGGTGATGAATCAATGTTTAGCCTAATTTTTAGGCTTAACAAGAAATTAAAGTTTACTAAGGGGACATGGTTTGGTGATCCCTTAGTGTGTGTGGAAAGATACACTGGATATTTGAACTATTTAGGTCATAACTAGGAATATCCATTAGATTTAGGTATAGAATCTGGAGATCATGTTTATGATGATGTTGGAAACCTTCAGTTGTGAAGGTGTCATGATGCGGTAGGTTAGAAATGCATTTGTAGTTGTAGTCAAATGTTTTGAAAGAGAGATATTTGAGGATAGTATAACATGGTATTGATTGTTAAAGTTAATGAACCAATGATAAAACCATGTATAGTTTGTGATTTTGTATATAAATGGTTTAATTTTGGTTCTAAATCCTGATTTTAATGAAAAATAAACATGTAACTAGTATATGCATGTAAAAGGGTTATAAATATATCTCAGTTTTCAATTTAGTAATGAGTATGGGTACTAAATTATAACTAGAATTCTTGTGGGTATTTAGGTTTGGTGGGTTGATACCAACACTGATTATTTCATTGGGATTTGGATTAGTGTTAAAATATAAAATTTCAATAGGGGTGGCACCAAGTATAGGTTGGTGGTGGTTGTAAAATAAAGCCAATGGTGGGGAGAACGATAGGACAACCAGGGGTTATGAATAACAACAACATTTTTGTTTTTGTTTTATGGTTTCTAGTAAGAAAAAAATAGATGTTGGTAATGGAAATGGGTGTTAGATCATGGTTTTGATGTCAAAATACCTTAAGTTGGAGGTTGTTCCTTAGACATGGTTGGAGAATTCAAGAATTTTAATAAAGTTGTTTATCCTTAAATTTACGACTAAAAAAGGTCAAGTGACATGGATGGATGCCCATCGATACTTCTCAAATATTAAAAGTGTCATGGAAGGGAGTTTATAATGTCTCGTGTTTATACATGTGTATAGAGATTGAGGAAGAGGTTGAATTTTTAACTCATGGATGGGTGAGATTTTGAACCAAAAGTCAGAAAAATTTTATGGGAGTTTGAGCAATGAAACCCATGTCTTCATAAAATAATGAGGTATTTAAGAGTTTATGAGAGATATAAAAGGGCCTAAAAAGGACCCCAGTCTACAAAATGTTGTTGTAGTCCCACTGGATACCTTGTATAGGGCCACCGACTAGCCGGTGGGCTCTCGAAAGGGAACCAATTTTTCTTGGGGCAACCAGCTGGCCGGTGAGCACATAACAATAGATATGGTGGGATCTATTTTTCATTTTATATTATGTAAAAAGGATTATTTATCCATATTTTACCACTTTCTTATTAACTCATAAATTTCTAGTGTTGGGTTCATTTCAAAGTTCATATCCCCCCCCCCTCTCATTGGCCATGGAAGAACTCCACTAAATCTTGTCTATTTTTGTTTTTTTCTATCTTTTTGGAAATAACTAGATGATGATAACACACCTCTATCAACCATTTTGTTTTATAATATCGTAAAATAGGTTTCATTTTATTTATGGTATATGCCAATATTTTTGAGTATTTTCAGATTTCTCCATATCTACCATTTTAGCTTGAATAGAGGTTGATACTAGGTGAGTGGAATCTCCTAAGGATAAGGAATGTGAACCCTTTTATTTAACCCATTCTAATTCTTATTTTGAAAGTTCCTTCGTAGTTTGGTTATTCCATATTCACCAGAAATAACCTAATTTAAATTAAGATGTATAAGGTGGAGGTTGCATTAGTTAAATCCTTGATTAGTAAACATTGGACCTTATGATGCTGTAATATAATGAGAATGGTTTTCAAGGAAAAGATCATTGAGTGGATCAATTTCATTTAATTCATATGTTTGATTTTTAAAATATTAAAGATGAACTTTGTTAGAATAAGTGGTTGTGAAATGGAATTTCATAACCATTGATAACTATTAACAGTTATGATATTTGGACTAAACCTAAAATAATTATGGAATTAACAAAATAGGTTCATAATTCTGAAACAAATTAAATTAAATTAAATTGTTGAATGACTAATGATATGGTGTAAGTGAGTGGTTTCCTTATAAAAATGAAAAATAATTTATTACATTGGAATAAATAATTTTATAATGGATTGGGATAAAATAATGGTATATTGTTTTCGTATTGAAAAAGTTATGTGAAATGTATTAATGATATGTGTTATGTTTTATTTGAAATGGTATTTAGAAAAATTAATGGGAATTTGTATGTTAGGATTTTTTTGAAAAGGTATTTGGATTAAAATTGGAAATGGTTTTTGAAACGATTTTGGTTAACATTAATTTGGATTTCTTTAGGAATGGAAATTTTTAATGATCCTTAGTGTCTTTTTTATTTAATTATTTTGTAATAATTTATCTTCGATTCCATGTGGATTTCAAAGTTAACCTATGGTGAATAATACCCTTAGTGTATTCTATGATTTTATGGTTAACCCCCATTGAACATGGTTCTTGAGGGACTCTGATACTTATTGGTAACTTGAATTGAACATGGCCACTGGGGGAAACTGAGGATAAAGGTTAATTCCAAGGTGGACATGACCCATTGGAGAAAATTGGGGCTCGAGGTATGGCTATATCACCCAATGATTCTGGTTTGAACTAGGGAGTGATATATTACTCTTGGCCAAGAGATTCATGGCATGGTTATGATAACATGGCAAGAGACACACTGACACTGGATGAATCTAGTATGTACTGATCCCAGGGAGAACCCAAACCTAGGTTAATTGTTTTACTATAGTGTGTTTTTAATTTATTTAAATTGTTATAAAGTATCTTTTTAATTGAGAATATTTTCATGCACTTTATATATGACTAGTTATATTTAGGGACACTGTTGGTGGTGGCCCACTGAGTTGTACTCAGGACCTTATCAGACCTCTATGGAAATTGTGTACTTGAGAATACACCATTCTCATTCATTGGAATAGGTTTGGGGAAAGGCCCATTGTTGATGCATGTTGTTGGATTCCTAGGTTAATGTTAGAAGATGGGACCATGAAGGACTCAGGACCTGACAATGATAGGTCATGAGCATCTATTTTATTTTATTTTATTAATATTTATTGTTAATTATCCACCAATGTGGGATCCAGTAAGTTTTTATGAAAAATTCACTTATTATCACATGTGATATTTTTATTATTTATCATCACTTTAATTATTTGTGATGTATACTTGTATTTTATCTATTTTAATTTATTTATGCTATTATTAAACTCTGATCATGAGGGAAGATTCTCCCCACGATAAAATCTTAGACCCTCACCGCTGGTCATTAGCCTCTAAAGTATAGGGAGGAACTCTTGTGTTCATGAAATATTCCACAAGTCCAAGTATTGTTTAGTAGTCTCGGGTCCAAGGACGTTGCAATGTTGATATATAATTCTTATTATGCAAGTTTTAACTAGAATAATTAATGTAGTTTATTATTCATTGGTGATATTTTCATCATTGATATTAATACTTCCAATTACTTTTGAATATCTTATTTATTATATAAATTCCTATTGTATTATGATCACAATGACGCATGGGGATCATTTCTTGTCAAAATATTCACCTGAAAGGGATTAATGTGTACTCATTAGCCTTAATGTATGTGTTTGATAAAGAGTAAAACCATGTGAAAAAGAGAGATCTTGTGATATATAAGATTATTTTCACACTCCCTAAAGTGAAACTTATAAAACCATTTCATGTTTACTTATTTAGTTTCATTCATTATTAATGAATAAATGATTCAATCATTTTAGAATACTTGGAGGATAGTTCCTTCTTCATTTATGGAAGAGATTTTTCTAAGATATTTCATAAAAAAATTAAAATTTTAATCACTAATTCATTACCCACATTATTATTAATTTTCCCTAAGATTCTAGGTTTTTAGAAAATAAATATCTTTGGTATTGATATAATTGAAATTATGAGGTTAAGATAATGTAATATCATTTTTGTTTCTTGAGATTCATGCATTGGAATTAACCTAAGGTCGGTTGTCTAAATTAATCCACATGAATTCCAATGTATTTTGATTATAATAATATTTTATGATTTTTTTTAAAATTTTTATTAGGTTTGGGATCTCTTATACCACCCCCATGGGGTTTGAAAGAAATGTAGGTTTTTCAAATTATTTTTATAGATAAATTCAATTATTATTAGAAATTCAACATTTTATGAGAAATTAAATCATTAATGTTTTCAAATATATTCATTGAATATGTTTTTGTTTTTATATTATATCACTAGGTATGACTTTAATGATAATATATACTAATAATTACAGTGAATTATATTTTTTCAATTTTTAAAAATTAATAAAATAAATTTTTTAAATTTAGTATTTAATTTTTAAAATAAATTCAAAAAATCCTTGAAAATGTTTATTTAGTATGATATACACCATATAAGATGCCAATAACATAATATTATTGGAATGTGATGTGAGATTGACTTCAGTCATGCCATGTAATTTATTATGTGTTTACCTGTGATTATTTGTGCCATGTTTGAATATTTCATTTTTTGATCTTTAAAATATATTTTAAATTAATGTGTTCATGAGCTAGATACAATTTTAGTGGAATAGATGTTTCACCTTTGGTTAAAATACATTGTTATTATTATTTTTAGGGTTAATGGTTACATTAACATGATTTCATTATCATGAAGAAATTCTTTTGAGTAATGTATTATTATTATCATTAGGGGAAATGTTCTATGAGATCACTTTCATTATCATTAATAGAGATAGATACAAGGTTCAATTTTAATATGTTATTATTTTCACACAAAATTAGAGACAAAAGGGACACACATAGTGTTTCACTATATTTTTTAGTACGGAGGCCTATGTAACCTATTTGTATTTATTACAGAGTTAACCTTTAATAATGGGGATTCTGTCTTAGATAGGGGTCATATGGTGTTCTTATTTATTTTTATTTTATAGATAGGTATCACAATCCATGTGTATGTAATTGTAGATACTTGTAAATGGGTCACTATGTGTGATATTTTTTGTTTGAGGGATTGTAGTTAAGAGAAATTATAATTCTTCTCCTTGTTTTATAACTCATATCATTTCATAATTAGGGATTTAGTTTTTTCAAGAATTTCCTATGAGATATGATGCAATATTCACGATGTTAAATAGATTAATGAGATTTAAAATTTCATTATTTTTTTTCATTGATCATGATTATAGAGAGATATGTTTAAATAAATTGTTGGTGTAAATTGTTATTATATTTTTATATGGGGTTATTTATGTGTAAACTATCTCCCCACATCATGAAAACAATAAAATTATATACATGGTATAAATATAATAATGAGTTTATGGGTTCATAAAGAATTATTACCAAGGGGGTATACCTAGTCCCCGCCGGTAATGACTTAGGTACTTATATAATAATTTGTTTTAATTTTGAAGTTAAATAGGTAAATTAATTATAAATGTACAATGAAATAAGTGGTATTTATAATTAAAGAATCTATAATAATAGAATAGTAACCTCACCTGTGATATTACAAATAAAATTTATATATATTATATGTGTATTCATGATATATTTATGTCATAGAATAAGTAAAAAAAATGTTTTGCGAATGATAAATGAAGTGTTTGTATTTTTATAAGTCAGTAATTTTTATTAAGAATTTTATAATTAATATAATGATTTAAATGAAAAAAATATTTTCCTAAAATAGATTTTTAAACAAATATTTGTTGTCTTATGATTATAATATATTATTATGATACCTTAATTATTTTTTTAAAGTTTCATAAAACTAATTATAATTTTAAGACAGGTATATTTTCGAATAAATGATGATTTTAATTAAAAATTAAACTCTTTATATTTATAATATTATTTTAAAAAAATTGAGTTATCATTTTAATTCTTCAAGTTGAAAAATGGTTCGGGTGTATTTTTAGGATTTGTTCTAAAATAGTTGAATTTAATGTGAATAGTATATTATAATAATTTACATTATATATACATTATAAGTTAAATGAACTATTACATGAGTTATCATTGATGTAATCACCATAATACATAAATACCATTAACTATTTTAATATATTTATTGGTATTTCTCAACCTATTCATAGTCTCAATCCAAAATAATAAAGTAATGATTATAATAATGGGAAAACATGTCTATCCTCCAATATAAATACCACCCTCACCACCTCTTCTCCTCACACCTCTAAGAATTTTTGATTTTTTATCTTATACCCAATTACCTTAACAATCCTTTTCATTTGTATTCCTATCATTTATTCATTAATTTTTTATGAATATACCAAGATTAAATGAAATTTTTTATCAACAAGGAACAATGTTTTATTAGATTTTTTGTAATGTGTTTTAAAGTGACAGAGGCGCTACACAAAAATACATTAGAAAATTTGAAAATTGATGTTCTATTATTATAATTTAAAAGGGAAATTATTTAATACTTCTTGAAAATCATGGAAATATACTATCCATGTAGTTACCTAATATGTTATGATTATTGTGTTGTTCATCAAGTCAACGACATGTACTGATGGATGAAAATTGATAATGTTTTAAAATATATTGATTGGGTTCGTATGAAGCTATATGAAGGAAAAATTGAAGAATGCTTACTCAAATATAAAATCTAGCTGAAGGTAATAAGAAACCATCCATTGAGCACCAAGTATGAAATCTGTAATATCATGTGATGAAGACTCTTTGGAAAACTATTTGAGTTTATTTGATGTTCTTTAGAAACACCTCTAAAGAGTTTGATTAGATAATCTTTTTTAAGTGATGTATAAAACTGTTGTGCTGGAATTAGAATATTAGAAACATCTAGATTTCATAATATATAAATTAAGTTTCCATAAGATAAATTTCTATCATTATAAGATATAATCCGTAAATCATATAATTTATTACTATGTTTTTAAGATAACTATAATATTGGAATATAAATCATCATAAGAAATTAGTTTATAAGAAATGGAATCACATCTGATTTACCATCTTTATAAGATATACCAATGGTGATTTCGTAAGAGGATAAGTTTTGATATTTGATTTTTATTAAGATTTGTTTAGTGTATAAGATGTCAAATTCATAAGATTCTCTATGCATAAGAATTATACCCACGCAAGTTGTATTTTCAAAGAGATGGTTTTATACATGTTTCCCCATATCAATAAGTATCACTAATAAATAAAATACAATAGTAAAGAAACTTTTGTCTTATAAGGAGGTTGTAGGATATATTAAAGGTGTCAAATTGGTTAATTTTTTTCGGATAAGTGTTAATAAATTATGCATTTTAATAAAGATTTTAAATAAAGATAATGATATAAAAATTATGTTATAAAAAATATGTATAATTGATTAAAAGGAAAATAGAAATAAGAATTGAGAAAACAACTATTAACAATTTTAAATCCTTATCCACTATCTTTTATCCAAGTTTATAATTAAAATATCACATAATATTTCTCAATTCCCTAATCAATACATCAAAGAGAACACCTAAACTAAAAATACAACATATCTATTCCCCTAATATGGGTTTTTATCCCCTATGAATGTGATTTTAATTAAAAAATACCTAACAACAATATAAACTGATTAACCTCAATTTGATTAAATTGAAGGCCTCCCCCAAGGAAATTTAAATAGTGAGAAAAAAAAGTTTACATTCACATATCGATAAATAATATAGAAAATATTTTAAGAAAGTGAATACAAGAAATAAATATTTCACCTGAAATGAAATAAATAATTTCTATTTGAAATTTAAAAGTAAAAAACTAAAGTAAAAAACTCAAAGGGTACGACAACCTCCAATCTCTACTAATAAAATCACCTGGGACATTATCCAGGCATGGATATATAAACTCCACTCCATTATTCATACTATAGTGATATTCTTTTACTATTATCAATATCTATATCTCTAACCAAACGGTTGAATATAAGTAAAGAAAAATTTATAATGATACTTTATGGAGAATGTTACCTCCATGTTTTATCCTTCAAAACATTGATTATTTTTGTCATAATAAATGGTAGATTATTATAAAATAGTCTTCTTAAATTTTTTTTCACTAAATGATGCACAATAGCCTTATAAATTTTACCTTATGTGTAAATTAATCTGAAAATAATTTTATTATTTATTTAAACTAGTTCTTTGTATATTTTCGTTTGTTAAGATTAATATCTATATTTATTTACTCTCAATTCAATGATACGGTCCACGTAAGGGTTATTCATCTCAAAATATATTTCCTTGGGAAATAAATTTATAATGTTCACAAATATTATTTTATGATCTCTATATACTAACATTTTTAAATAATTTATCATTAATATACTTATGTTTATGGTATTTAATGTTTCAATTGACCATATTCTTTCATGATAATACAATTGAAGAGTTACCCAAGTGGCCAAGGATTACCATTGTAATCTATTTTTTTTAAGATTATTTTTGGTCAAAGTTCCTTAGGGTGGGAAATAATAAGATCTAATATTCTTAATGTAAATATATTTTATTATCCTATGGTTATAAATGTGTTTTACATGCAAAATTTCCATTTTCACCTATACTAATTAAAGAAACATTAAGAATGTCATTTGTATGTGATGCCAGTCTTATATCTTTCTTTAGTTTAAGTATCTTTCAATTCCATATATATGTTTTTTAATTTTTTTGTAAAAAATTGTATTTCCTAATCACAAAAAAAATAATATTTATAATTTATAAGATACTTGAACAAATTTTATATGGTTTTAAAAAATTATACTTCTTAAGTTTTTCTAAATGGTCTACTTTTAAATCAAATTTTAAAAATGTTTGAGAAGAATATTCATTTTTGACATATGAAACATGAGTATATTTTCTATGTATAAATAACCTTATTTAATTTGAATCACCCTTAATATGTTTATAGGGATATTTTGATAGACAATTTTCATCACAATATTTATAAAATTTTTAGTTTTAAAAATTATGTTTCAATGTGAAAAGGTTATTTTACTTATTAGTGTTATAATGATATTTCAATAGTATTTATATTATAAAAAATCAAAAAACCCATTATATTTATTATTCTATAATTGGGATATTTTTTAATGATACTATCATTATTATTTCTTTATATAGATTATGATTTTTTTCAAAGAAATTCTCATGGAACCTATTCTGTTTACATGAGTTAATCATGTTATGAATTTAATAATCGTTTTGTTTCATTGAGTTTTATGATGAGATATAATAATTGTGAAATTTATTTATTATATTTTTCATGGAAATTTTTTATTAAGGGTTTATCCCCATTATATCTCATGGGTGAGACTGATATAGCTTATATGATGGGCGCAGCCAAATTGCACCGAGTGAGCCCGATATAGCTTATATGATGGGTGTTCCCATATAGTGCCCCAATAAATTAGGTAATAATTATGTGATCAAAATAATTTTATTAAAAGTTGAATGTATCTTTATTATAATTTATAGGGTAATATAAGGGTTCTATGAAGATAATTTTCTAAGATACCAATATGATTCCTTTATTTTTCTATGGGTAATCAATATTTTTATAGAGATTGACATCATGTGGCTCATGATTATTGATTCCAATGAATATGGCCCATGTTAAAGACTTATTCCATGATTCATGATCCATTTATTATTGGGGTTTTATTCTATTATGTTATGATCAAGAAATATGATTATGTCATTATACACTTATTCTCATTTTACACTCACCGACTACACACAACTGTTAATTCTTATGTTTGTAACTATTGAAAATTTCATCTCACCATTATAATTTTTTTCTTTCCCACTGGTTAAGAAAAATTATTATAAAATATTTGGGTTTATAAATGTTTCATATTTATATAATTATATGTGATATGTTAAATACTTAACATAGAATATGAAGAGTTCAGTATAGTGGGTGATGGTGTTGTTCTTTGTGAACTAGTTTCTTATAAACCCAAGATGTTAATGGTTTTTCTGAATTATGTAAAAATATAAACCTAAAATTTCATTGGTTATGTAAGTAATCCAATATTTATTTTTATTTTTTAGGTTTTTATGGAAAACATTTGTTTACTTTTATCAGTATCAAAAATAGAAATGTAAAGTTTATATTATTAGCACTAGATTCGGGAGTGCGGGGTTTCAGCTATTACAGTTGGTGTTAGAGCATGGATTATTAAATTTGGAGATTATGTTTTTTTAATTTTAGTTTACCTTAAGAGTTAAGGATATAATAATGGGTTTATAATATTGAGTTTTTTCCCCATTTCAAAGTCTTTGACACCCATTTTTATATTTTAAGTGATGGAATTTTGAGGCGATAAATGATATTTTGAGATATGTTTCTTTAGGTTGATGTATATTTTACACCTAAGTTAACATGATTTATTATTTTAGGAAATTTTTTCTAAATTATATAAATATAAGTATTAAATTTATTTAGATCCTTTAGGGTATGTAAAATATTTCATGATTAAGCTTATATTTTGGGCAACATTATAATAATTATATAGTTTAATGAAATGGAAAAACATCAGTCTGGGTGATAACTTGGGCTTCTAGGATAGCCACGGTCTAGAACTCACAACTAAAGGGTGACAAGGGAACAAAACCAACCACTAGCCTATGTGAATCCTTGGTTAGTATGATATTTTTCCCACTTAAATGACAAGGAAAATAAAGAATGATTTTTTTTGTGATCATTTGTTTTATCATGTAGATAACCTTGATATTGATAAATTAATCGGTGATTAAATAATTAATGATATTTTATAATCAGTACAATATTTTTTGAAATATATATGATTGATTTAAATATAATGTTGTGTGATTTTATTTAAGTAATAAAGTTTTTTTATCATTTGAAAACAAATATGAACTTAATGTGGATTAATACTGATTCAGGTTACTTATGAAAATGATTAGCATATCATGAAGATTATGTGATTAATACACATATATTTTTTGTGTGAGACATTAAGAGATATTTTTTTAAATAGAGATAAATTATAATTTTATATTGGAAAAATATGTCATAAAATCTTTTTAATATTTGGGTATTACTAATTAATTTTATAAATTGAGGTATTATTTCTTTATATGACGGTATATTCATTTTTGAAATTATATAATGTTTTTCAAAAAAAATTGTTTTGGTTAATATCTAAAGGTAATAAGAATATATTTTTATTCTTTTGAGTATTTTGTGATCTTGTGAACATATATTATAGTTTTTATTACATGAAAAGTTCATTTCACATACTCATTGTTTGGAGGAAAAGATGATAATGTGGTGGAAATTAATTATGGGTTGAAATTATACATGTCAAGTACATACATTTAGATATGTTATTAGTCTATATGATAAATGAATTATTCAAATTTAGGAAAAGTTTCTTCAAAAAAATGTTATCCTATTACATTACCTTCCAATGATTCAATAACCCTTTTCACACCTCTACAGCTTGTGGTTTTGTGGTCATTGACTTTCTCATAATCAATCACATTGTTTAATTCAATTATTTATATAACTCTACATCATTTTTTTATGAATTATTATTTTCGTCCCTATCCATAATTTCGTGTATAATTATTTTCTCTATAGAAACCTAGTATGTGTTATCCCCGATGACCTTCTTAGTCACCTTTATCTCTTTTCATGCAGAAGTTTTATTAACCCTTTTTATAATGTGAGATTCCAATGAAGGTATTTTAAAATGTAAACCTTTGATTAATGATATAAAGTTAAAAATTAATAAGATTCAATTTTTTAAAATGGGGAAAGGTGATATCTGAAGATTTTAGAAAGAAATTATGCTCAATAACATGTATGACACAAAACACTGAGCTTAAATGAACCTCAAAATATTATTATTTAAATATTATCATTATATCATAACAATTAAATTAGGGGGTATGAATAGGATTAACTAATTTTAGATATAAATATGAAGTTTCTAATCAATAAAAATGAATTGATTAAAAATTAGTAACTAAAAACACATATTTTTTAGTAAATCTATTTTATTCCTCAAAGATTTATTTTCCTCAATAATTAAATTGATTTATTTTTTATTATAAAATAATTATAATTAATTTAATAAATTTTTCTGATATTTTATTTTCTAAAAAGGGTAATATATTAGAAAAACGATTGTAAAAATTATAATGGGGTGAAATTTTGGTATTTTTCTAAAAACATATATATTTAGTGAATAGTGAAAAATTATATTTTTTATTGAAAACTATATTCTATATTAAAGTATTTAGAAGGTAAAAAAATAATTTTTATATTATTTATAAAATTTAATTACATCAGTTTGATTTTAGATAATCCAATTATGGGTTTTGAAATGAATTTTATACTTGAATTTGGTAAAAACATTTTATATTTAAAAGAAAATTATTCGGAAAAACTATTTTTCATTGCATTTTACCAGTTCAATTTTAAATTAACTTCATCCAATTATTTAATTTAAATTATGAAAAATTTATTATATATCTGGAATCAAGAGTTCTAAATTTGGTAAATAGGTTCCCTTTTTTGGTTAAATTGAAGAGTAACCTCACTAATTTGGATACTATGACAAATGGTAAATCAGGTAATTAAAGTTAAAAAATAATACGATAAGGAGTCAAAATTGAACCTAAAACCTTTTTAAATTTTATTTTATGAGTAAATTTATTCAATATTTATACAAGATTCATTTGTGTATCCTACTTTATATTTTCTTATGATTATGACCTTTATAATATTATATATGAACACATGTCCAAAAGTGTCCCACTCTTGATTTTAATAACTATAATATTTTAACAT
The DNA here is from genome assembly GCA_963277665.1 of Viscum album. Taxonomy (NCBI): domain Eukaryota; kingdom Viridiplantae; phylum Streptophyta; class Magnoliopsida; order Santalales; family Viscaceae; genus Viscum; species Viscum album. Next base: position 1,492,163,489 of record OY728131.1, read on the forward strand.
GGGGATAACTTGAGGATATGTTTGATTATTATTATTATTTTAAATATATATGATTTATAGTCATTATTGTTATTTATTTTTAAATTTTAGTGGAAAAATAAGTACTTTAAATTCTTACACAACACTAACAAAGTAATTTTTCAATTTACGGGAAAATTAAATAAATGATATAAAAACTACCAAAATTTTCATAATATGAAATAATTAATGTGAGACAAAAATTATATAGATAAAAAAATTTGGGATGTATTAAAATATTTTACTCTAGATTCTTTTGTTGTATTGATGTCATAAGAGTTAAAGTAAATGAATTGTTTTAAAATAGAGACGATTAAAATTTTATGAATATAATTTTTTAATAAATGATATAACATTAAAAAAACCTATATTCAGTAAATATATGAGTATATGATTTAAATTATCAACCAAGGTCCATTTTCGTTTGTAGTTTTTATCATGAACCTAAAAGCGTAACAAGCATTATTGTTATGGAAAATGTGATAATGGTTATTGAGGGGTTAAACCAAAAAGATAAGGATAACAAAATTGAAAAACATGTAATAATTTAATTTGATGATATTATTTATAATTTTACTGATATTAAATACTTATATTATAAATTCGTATCTATATGGGCATAAAAATTAATTTAATATTTAATTAATTCCAAGAGTACAAATCCCCTCTCTTTTAAAAGGGTACTCATCGTTCTCATTTCATTACACTTAAGGAACAATTTATTTTAGTGAATACCTAAAAAAATAACTTCCTAAAATCCCTAACCACACTCTATAGGTGTTATTTTAGTAAATATACCAAAATTAGCAGTATTAAGGTGTAAATCACAGAAGGATGTTCGATGAAGAGGCATGGTTCTTAACCGATATGTTTTTATTTTATTTTCTTCTTCCACCTCCTTGAAATATTTTACCAAAATGTTGAGAAAATAAAATAAGTATCTAACTTATAAATTTATGATATTATTTTAATTACATAAACTATATTTTTATCAAAAACATCCTCAAATTGGAAAAGAATTCATCATTTGGGTGTACGAAGGACTACCTCAATGTGAACCGATGTAATTTATTTCCTATCACCACCCATGACAGCTAGTTATGTGATAAAATTAACTCTTATATATTATATTCATGATAGATTTATGATTCTGAAGAATATAATATATCATTTAATTTCTTAATCTTCCATTCACTAAAAAATGAAAATATTTTTCCCGTGTATATGTGGACTACAACCTCTGTGAAGCATTGTGATTCATTTTTCATCACTGAATCTTATTAATGATATATATAAGTATTTTTAATGAAATAAAATGGTAGTTATGATATAATTATAATTATTTAATGATAAGATAATACTTAACTTATTCACATGTTGTCCGTTGAAGAATAGAATCATTACTCTTGGGTGCATACAGTCTACCGTCTATACGATTGTAACATTGTTCATTTTTCATAATCAGGTTTCATGATTGATTTTAAAATTAAAATTTATGTATAAAAATTATAATTATGTTATTATTAATATTATTTATAGTATTTAAAAATTACCCCTATGATAACCATCAACTCACAGATGCTCTTTCAAATTATAGACCAAACATTCTCAATATATTTGAGATGGAATTAATTGATTATGAAATTAAATATTTCATTATGATAAAAATAATAAATTATTTAAGGATAATATATTAATAATGTAAAATTATCTTATGAATTAAACTAATGGATATGATCTAATTATACAGGACTTAAAAGGAAGTACATGGAATGTATGGACTCGAGGTAATAGATTTAATCTTAATATTCCTCCATTGAGGCATATTTTATTATTCTGAACCAAATTTGTTTTATATAATTTATATAAGTACATTTTATAGGTTATATCATGAATAATTAATACTTAATTTTTTTTAAATTGAAATTTTAATTATGTTATTAAAGGTTATTTTACTTGAAATATACCAAGTGGTAAAGGGTTTCATAAATCAATTTTCTTATGTTGGGATATAACAATTTTTCATTGACATTTTCATTCCTTGATTATGTATGAATTTATCATTGAGTTTTTTTATTTTTTACGTCAATTTCTTTCACACGGATTTAAATTTCTTACACATAGTCTATCCGTTGATTGATTATTAATTCACTTATATGACCATTATAAGGGTTATTCCTATCAAAATTTCATTCCTTGTGACATACATTTATTAAGTGCACCTATCTTATTTTAGGAGCTGTATAAAATGAAATTTTGAAATAATATATCATTTATATAATTTTTTAATTATATTTATAGTTTTAATTTGTTTTGTTCATTCATGGTATTATGATTGTATAGTTATAGAAGTGGAAAATGATTTATAGCACAGTCAATTTTCAAGATTGTTTATGTTTAATGTTCCTTGGGGGAGAAATCATAAGATTTTATTTTATTTTAACAAATACATTTTATTGTCCTATAGTTATGAATATTTCACATGTTTAACTTATATTTCCTCCATTATTGTTTAAAGAAACTTCGAAAAGGCTATTTGTATGTGATTATGATCTTTTATCTTTTTACAGATTAGGTATCATTCTATTCCATATCTATGTATTATAAAATATTTCCAAAAAATGTTCTTTTAAAAGATAAAATATTTCATAAACCTCATTTATATGATCATTGATATTATTTTAAAAGATTTTGAAAAATAAAGTTCATATTGTATTCCAAATGGGATACGTTTGACTCAATTTTAAAAAATGTTTTAAAATAATATTTCTTTTTATAATCTTCAACATGAATTTATTTTAAAATAATAATCATCATTTTTTTAATATTATTTTCTTAATTTTCAAGGTTGTTTTCAACAAAAATGTTCTCAAAATTATTTTTTAAATTTTTAGTTTTGAAAAGTAATCATCAATGTGAAAAAGATATTTTACTAAAAAAAATTATAATTTTTTTAAATGGTATTTATATTATTTAACATAAAAATGTTGTTTTTTACTTATGATAAAATGGAGATATTTTTTAATGATACCATTCTCATTATTTTTTTGGATATATTGATTTTCTCAAATATAATCTCATGGAACCCATTATTTTTCCTTAGGTGAATCAAGTTATTAATGGAAGAACAAATGTTTGTATAAGTCTTATCCTGAGATGTAAGATCTATATAATTTATTTGTGATATGGTTCATAAACATATATATTAAGGGTGTGACCCATTATAGCTCGTTGGTGTTCCCAATATAAATTATATGATGGGTACTACCAGATAGCATATGGTGAGACCGATATATCTTATATGACCGGTGGTCCAAGATAATGATCCCATGTATCGAGTAATGATTCTGTTATCTAAACAATTATATTATAAGTCAGGCATCTGGTTATTTTAATTGTAGGAGTTTTAAGAAAATAATTCCCAAAGGTACCAAGATTTTTTCCTTATTCTTTCATTGGGATTTTATTGATTCCTTTGAACAATATTCATATAATGTAGGCCATGATTATTGATTCCAAATATTCTTGACTTTGTTAAATGTTTATTAAATGATTTTTGATCTAGGTATTTTTGGGTATGAATCCCATTATTTATGATCATGTACTATGATTATATCATCATACCATTATTCTTATCCAACTCTCATTGATGAAATTCAATTGTTTATGATTAAATTTACCTTTACTGACAATTTGTAATCAACCTTCTTATGTTTCATTTTCCCAAGGTTATAAAGAATGATTCTAAATTATTTATTTTTATAATGGTTCCATATGTGAAAAATATTTTTGGAGATATTGAATACTTAACATGTAATTTGAAATGATGGGTATAGTGGGATATGATGTACATCTTTATGAACTGATTATATATGAACCCATGTTGTTAATAGTTTTTATTAATTATCTTAAACACCAAACCTAAATGTTCCTTGGGTATGTATATGATACAATATTTCCTTTTGATGTTTTAAGTATTTAATATAAAAAATGGAATCAAATTTATTGATATCAAAGAGTGAAATGAATTTTTTTTGTAGCATCAGGTTTGGTAGTGCAGTTTTTTGGATATTATATCAGTGGCATAAGGTTTTTTGAGGATAAAATGATAGGTTGTATCCTTTTATAGTGAAGGAAAGGACACAGATGGAATTTCATAAGATATTTATATATAATACATTATTTTTTAAGTGAAAGTTTAACAAATTTTATATATTTCAGATGTAGGATGAGGATGAGTCTGAACCCTATCATAAAATATAAGTTATAAATTGTGTAGTTGTGTTTAAACCCATATCTCTTAGTTTTAACCATACATTAACAATTTTTTATGATCACCTTGATATCAGTATTTTTTACTCTTTAGGGATTAAGATAGGCACTATATAATGAAAAGTGTACCATAAGTAGAAAATGGATGATATGCTCAACTATATCCCATTCACTTGGTAAATATATATATTTTTTGAATTTTGAAGCATTTCATAAAATATAATTTTACATAAGATATTATTAAATACATTTTGGGACTATTTACTTTGTTTGACATTAAAGACAATGATATTGAGATTGATTTATAATATAAACTTTCAAATATCACAATTATGTTTTATTTGTCTAATTTTTTTTAGACAATTATAAATACATATTTTACAGGTTGTAATATTTTTAAAATAATATATGATTTTTCAATTGGTTGGAAAAGCATTATAGAGGTGTTTCATAAACAAATAAGTTAATTATTCAATCAATAAAAATTAAAAATAAATTACCACAATAAAAAAATTTATAGTTTAAATAAGTATCTATAACTATTTAGAAACACATTTTATCCCTAATAAAAAATATTAAAAACATTAATACAATGAAAGTGAAATTTAATATTTCTTATTTACTTAAAATAATATTAAGCTCATTATAAAAATAAAGTAGCATAAAATTGAAAAAATTCTAAAATGATATTTTACGGTATAATAGAACATATAAAAAAATTAATGGAAAGTGTTTTTGAGATTTATATGCCTTATACCAACTTTTTAACCACTTTTTACATGTTTTACATGTTTTACCATTACTAAGGTGGCATATATTTTTCACCGTTACTATTCATAATGATAAAAAATAAAAGGGACCTTTTTAGAAAATTTGAACATCATAATTGTAAACATGGAATAAAATTTCAAAGATAAAACTTCTAGATGTGAAAGATATCATTTTTATTATAAATGCATAAAACAAAATAGAAAATAGTTTTTAGAAAAATGATATTTTATGCCCAAAAATTGAACTTATAACACAAGAAAGTATAATAATAATTATTTTATAATTAATTATATGATTTATAATTATAATATACACATTTTACAATAATATTAAATTAAAAACATAATTGTAGTTTTAAATTATATTTTTTTTGAAAAGAAATAATATTTTAACAAAAAATGGTATTTTTGACTATTCACATTAAATTAAATATTTTTAGAAAAATATGAAAAATTAATTATAAAATAATATTGACATGTTTAATTCAAAATTTAAGCTCACCTAATCAAATGAAATTTCTAAATATAGTTTAAATTAATTATAATATCTTTTAATTAACTGCAATAAATACCATTTTTGATGAATATTATTTTCCGAAGCATTAAATGAAAAATAAATATTTGGTACTAATTTAGTTTGAATTAATAAATAAATTTTCATTATATAAAACATTTAAACATATTTATTATTATTTGTTATTCTTATTCATTCCATTATCATCCCATTAAATTTTTAGAATTAATCCTTTACTTATCTTCATCATCCTGTATATTTTTATTCAATGTAAAGGAAGGTACAAGAGGAAGCCAACCCTCCAGCCCCTGACACCGAGGACTAGATCTAGGAAGGTTAGAAATAAAGAAATCCAAGGGAATATCCTCTAATTAGATTGACTCCTAGGATTTATGTTATCCACGATATGAATACAAACATCTTACTAACCAGAAATAACCGGCGAGCCCAAGTGATCTTTGACTTTGTTACCCTCCCACCACATGTGATTCACATTAGTGTTGGTGCAAAGAAGACTCTTACAGTTTATGATGATGTAGAAAGTAAAAAATTGATAAACACCGTATCAATCTTGGTATTTCATCACAATTAAGGAATCATTTTCGGTTTCAATGATGTCTAAAACCCCTCGGACCACAAAGACTGAGCCATGTGAGCATTGCCATGGCCTTCACCTGGAGAGAGGTTACTTAACCCAACCTGACTGAGATGGCAATGTAGAACAACTCGCTGGCATTATGCACCACTCCCCCTCCTCTCATGATGCCCATGGCATAATAACATTATGTATTGAGCTTCAATCCTTTTGAATGAGGGTGCCACCAGAAAAATTTACTTCCAACACTTCTATTAGATGGAGGAACATCACAAGACCCAACATGGAACCAGATAAAAGAAGGATCCACCCTCCAATTGCACGCAATTTTGGCCAAGTCGATCATTAGATTTGTAGTCCATATAATGATAAAGGGAACCAACTTGACCCCCTCCCCCATTCATGTTACCATTGGGCGAGATGAATTTCCCTGACCACTGTAACTCGAGACAATTTACCATCTATCCAGGAAGGGGAGGTCCTCTATGATAGAAGAGGAGATACCAGTGAACTCCCCAAATAAATTCTACACCTCCTTTGTCTACTCACATTCAAAGAAAAAGTGGCCCGAACATTCCTTGTTGTGGAAATTGCAACAAAAACAATGAGATAAAATATTATTCCAGCATTTATTGATGTTATCATCAGTCAGAACAGTACCTTTCCTATAAATATATGTATGAAAATTATATTAAGTCAAAATTATAGAGACCAAAATAACCGCATTTCATTCATCTGCATTATCCTTCAAGTAATTAATATGGTGAAAATACATTGAAGAGAAATACCCTGAGGGAGAAGGAATAGAAACACATCTATCCGGGTCTGAGGACAACTGAATGAGATTAAAATGGCCCAACTACTCATTTTTCAGAAATTAATTAATTAAGGGAGGAATATGACTAGCCTTTAAGAAGGTGATGTGGGTGGATGAGAACTTGGGAAAACCTACAAAATACCAGCCCTAATTCTGATGCTAGAAAGAGAGGTCACCATGCCTGATAATCCAGCAGATGTGTGGATGGAGGATAGAAATGAGGGGGCTAGTTACTGACCAAAAAAATGAGGATTTCCCCTCCAATTATTCATAGTTCCTAGCAAGTTATGCATAGAAATCCACCAAAGAGTGTGTCATTTCAGAACACTCCATGCAAATCTTGCACTAATGTATCATAGTCTATCTTGGTGAATGTGAAAATTAATACCTCCTTCACTAACCGGTCACGCCATATTATTCTAAGAGACCCAGTTCCTTATTCCCTCAGAGAGAGGGTCCTTGATGAACCTATCTAGGATCTGATCAATATTCTTGATGATGCCCTTTGGGACATTGATCGGCGAGAGGGCATGCACCAAAGATGCAATAATCAAGTTATTGACTAGAGAGATCCTACCTCTAAAGGATAGAAATCTAATCTTCCTGTAAAGAACCCAATCATTAATCCTACTAAGTAGGTGGTCAAAATCATAGATTCAAAACCTTCCAAATGAGATGGGGGTGCCAAGGTAGTCTATAGGAAGGGAACCTCTATACATTCCCAAAATATAACTCACAGATGTAACCTACCAATAATTACAGTCGTTAGAAAAAAAGAAATTACTTTTAATATTATTGATCACTTTCCCACTCCAATGACAGTATTCCTCCAACACATTGATGAAGCCTCATAAGTATCCAATAATTTCATTCATGAATAAAATTGTATCATCCGCGAACATGAGTTGGGACACACTTGGAACATTCCTATTTCTTCTAAAAGGAAAAATAACTCCATTTTTTATTTATCTTTGAATGAGATGGATCAGAACCTCCTAGAAAAGGATAAAGAGGCTCAGAGAGATCGGGTCCCCCTATATTAGGTTACTGATATATTTAAAGAAGTTGAAGGTCTTCCATATAAAGGATGCAACACCCCTAGATTTTATGAGATATATTATTTTTAATTTCTTTGATGTCTTCTATTATACACTACACCAAGATTAGCTTGTACTATACGCAACACCGTATTAGCTTGCAGTATACACAACACTATTCTTGGCTTGTGTTACACAGAATTTCAAGTTCGTTTTGTGGAAATTATTCTACACAACATTAAGTATAGATTTTGTTCAATGTATAAATGAAATAAGTTTTTATTATTTTATAGGCAACACCAAACGGAGTTTTCACTACACGCAGCCCTGACATGGCTTGAATTATATGCAATCAAGACCTTCCTCAATAGCGTGTGTAGTATGCAATACTGAATTTCACTAAACGAGATATTATTATAATATTATTATGAACTAGCCGTTATGAATAGTAATACCCACTTTTTGAAATTTTATAAATTTATCATTCAAAATGGACTTCATTTTTTGATTCGGAATATCGAAATTAGCCTAGGGTGAATTTTTTGTATTTTTCTGAAAACTTTCACTTTTTGATGAATAGTGAAAACATTGGGTTACTATTTAAAAATAGACTTTGTATTTAAATAATAATTTATTTTATTTAAATTTATTTTAGGTAAAAATTGATACATAATACCTATATAAGTTCAATGTAATTCAGTAGAGTCATTTTATTATAATTATATATATATATAAAAATTTTATTGAACTTTTTACCGTCTTTTACCCACCTCCTAAGAGAATTTGAAAATTTACATAAAACATAATTTTACTGCTTCTGTGAGTGGAATTTCAAAAATCTGAGGGACACGGCTAATATCAAGGAGTAAAATTTGGTTCAATAAGACAAAAATAATTTTTGGTGAATAGTTACTTTTTACTTTTATTTACCATGGTTAAAAGTAAATAGGGTAATTAAGTGTAAAAATGATTTTATTATTACAATAAAACATGTCCTAATTATATTGGATAAGTATAATTCAACCAAAAACAATCTTAGGAATATAATATTATCATTTAGGTCCACTTCGATTAGATTAGGACATTTATTATTATTTAATTCAAAGAAGAGTTAAAAGAGTTAAAATCAAATATTAATAATTAAATCATTTTTAATATAGGGTGATACATAAGATAAATTCGACTGTAAATATTCATTAGAAATATAAAAATATTTTCTACATAATGTTATTTTATTTATAATTTTTAGACATTAACTAATTTAATTTATTTATGACACAATGATGATGTAGTAATTACCTTAGTAATGAAATATTGACATAATTGATGTCATAAATACCCAAATAAATGTAATTTGAGACTTTTTATGAATTAAAATAATTTTATAGGTTAATATAACATATTAGTATTTATTTAATTAGATTTTTTCGAACTAATAATTCTATTATAATTTTCACAAAAATGAATTACCAAATAGTGTCAAAATTGACATAAAATAGTTTTTAAAACAAATATTATATTATTAATTGATATTGTATTCTTAAATATCTAAGGTTCGGCCAAATGACTTAGATAAGGTTATATATATTAATAATGAACCACTTGGGTTTATGTTGTCTTGTTATGGTAAGTTTATTAACCATATAGTGTAAGAAAACAGGAAGACACGGTAAAAGTTAAATTATTTAACTTAGAATTAAATCTAAATGATATGGTTAAAATATTAACCTAAACTTGTATAAAACCTATTGGTTGAAAGGATTTAGCCCCATACCCACTTTATCTTCGAAATAAATCAATTTTTATCTATTATATACTGAATATGACTTTATTATAAAATAATATTTTAAGTTTTTCCAAAGGTGCCCCTCTGCTCCCTTATAAAAAGGGCACCCCTTCCCTCTTCTCTTCACACCCTTTTGAGCCTTGATGATCGGCCAAACCATACCCATTTCCCTTCTCATCTTCCCTAGAAACATTATATAGGTTCTGGTATCCTCAAAAGACCAACCCTAGTGCCTTAAAGGGAGGTTAATAAGAGGCGTGTCGAAGAAGAGGTAATATCCTTTACCAATTCTTTCCAATTTATTTCTTCTTCTACTTATTCTTATTTATTTGTTTCATAAAAAATTAATAACATCAGTTTAAATCATATAATGATATGTTATTATAAATATGAAACAACCTAATTTCATCTTCTATCCATCCTAGGGAAAACGAAATCACCGCACGTGCGCACGTACAGAATACTATCTTCACGTCGTGGTGTAATCTATTTTCCACCACCACCTTACTTGGATGGTTATAATGGTGTAAAAAATAACTATTTATGATTATTTTAAATTGATATTGATTCTGAAATATTATACATACACTTCAATACAATTCCACGATCATGGGAATTATATCATCGCTCGTGCGTACGTACGGACTACCGTCTCCACGACGTGATGAGATTCATTCTTCATGTTAACCATTCATGAATGATTATAAAGTATATATAATGAATATTAATGAAATATATGACATAATAATGATACTGGATTTATGTATATGTATTTCATCTACTTAATTCCATTCAATTCAATAAGGAAACAAAAACAGTGTTCATGCGTACGTACGGCCTACCGTCTCCATGAACGGTGTATTTCATTCAATTTATCGATATATCATATATATATATGTATTTGATGAATATATATTATATATAAATCATTTTTTACATTCTGAAATTATTTAAATCAGGATATATGTAATAATATCAAGAACAACAGGTCGAAACACGTATGATAAATGAAACGATTTTACCCAAAATGCTGCTTTAACATTGAATTTAAAAACGAACAGGTAATCTAAACTCATAAGTGAACCATATATGATATCATAAAAATTAATATGATTCTGTAATAAGTCAATGAAATTATTTAAATCATTATACATGAGGTTCGAATACGTACAAAGCATATTAGACCTAAGGTAAGGGATAATTATTCCAATCTCATTCTTATCCGAGATTGTTTATTCATAAGTATTTACTGGGGTTATGTTTATTATCCATGTCCATATGCTCTCAAAATGTTTTCATAAAATGTTTAATTTTCTTCCATGTATGTTTAATGTAATTTTTACCCTTTTTTTACTTTTACCACATCATATGGAAGGAATCTTTCTTTTGTTTACCATACGAGGTAATTTTTGAATTTTCTGACAAAAGTATGAGAATAATGTTTTTTAACTTATATGGAATGAATGGATTTTTATAGTTTTATAACGCCTTATTTTCATGAAGAATACCCTACAATATTTCATGATTATTTTCAACAAAAGTGATTTTCTTTGAAAATTACATGGAATTTTGTGAAAAGAAAATGATTTTGAAAAGAAATGATATTTCCTCAAGAATTCATTTCAAGTGTTTTATCAAAACCAATTTCCATATAAGATGACATTATTTCATATGTGTATGTTTCAAGTATAATGTCTATATGATTTAAATGGTTTCACTTTTCTTATGATGAAATGATATCCATTTGTTTTATATGTATTATGTGATTATGGGAAGATGTTTATGAAACCCATTTTATTTTTTGGGTTATGATGAATGATTTATGTATATTTTGTGGCACCAGTAAGAATGATTTCATTATGAGATGGGTGGGACCTATATATCCCTCCAATGAATTGGGTAAATATTTATATCTCATGAGATAGAAATGGCTGGAACAGTAAGTTAATCTGGTTCAGTGTTACAGGACTGAAACGAGGAGTGAACTCGATTCAGAAAAGGACTTTGTCCACTAAGATAGTCTTGGAAGAAATGCCATGGTTACTTTGGAAATCATAACATGTTCTTAATGATTGCCACAATTACATGTTTTATTCTCATTCTATTTTATTAGGATTAATGTTTCTTTATGATCTATGCCTTACGTACTGCCATGTTTTATGTCATTTTTCAAGCTCTTGATTTTTAAACATTATGTTCATTTATTTAACTTCAAATGTATATGATTTGTTTTATTTTCTCCATGATTACCCTTACTGAGAATTTTAGATTTCCCTTTTATAAGTTTTATTTTCCCCAGGATTTAAAGAAAGGTTTTAGGCAAGAAAACAAAAAGGGGAACATCTTTATGGGAGATATTGAAGATCTTTCACCACGATTAGAATATTTTGTTCCGAGTTTCCAAAGACACTAAACTATTAAGGTCCTTGTGTGTTTGTTTTTGTTATGTATAAATTATTCCACAAAAGTAATGTAATGTATATATATGTCAATATTTGGGTCTCTATAGTTGGTATCAGAGGAAAGGTCTAGTTAACCTTTGGAAACTAGGATGCGAAAACTTTAGTGAGATCCCTAGAGATATTTCTAAGGTATGTCTAGGGATGTCACTAAGGTTAAGTATAAGTACAGGTTATAGTCCTAGAATAACGGTAACGATCTTAAAATTAAACCTAAGATGTTAGATATTGAAGGAACTCCCCCTTTATTATGTTGTTTTCCCAAGCAAGATTTTTTCTTATCACACTATTCTTTTTGGGTTTTAGATGATGGATGGAACCCGAAGGAACTGTGTTGATAAATGTAATGGAAAATGTAATGATTGTCCTCCTGAACAAACCAATGTTATAGGAGATGGAGTACATAATCTTATTTCTATACTTACACAAACTATGAATCATTCTGGACATCCAAATGAGTAGATAAGGGAACAATATTCTATTTAGACCTTCCTGAGGCAACGTCCACCTTCTTTTAGTGGGTCTTCTGATATACTTATTGCTGAACAATGGATCAGTACCATTGAAAAGATATTTTCCATACTTCGTTGTTCTGAACATGAAAAATTCATTTTTTATATTTACCGTTTAAAAGGTGAGGAAGATCAATGGTGGACTCTAATTAAGAATAAGAGGCCCCGAGAAGAAATTGACTCTATTGAATGAGATGAGTTCAAGAACTTGTTTTTTAATAAGTACATCCCTCGTATTCTTCGAACAAAGATGGAAAATGAGTTCCTTGAGAATAAGCAGAAGGATGATGAATCTGTTGGTATATACAATGTGAATTTTACAAGACTTGCAAGGTATGTATCTGGCTTTATTATCCAACCTGAAAGTAAAGTTGATCGATTCTTCAGTGGCTTAAAACCAAGTCTTCGAAGGGCATTAGCTATACGAGACTTTAGTAGCTATGAAGAAATTGTGCATTGTGCTATCAAGGAATAATTGGAAGTTGGTGTAACATATCCATATCATGATTTTGACAAGAAACGAAAGATGGAGTTCAAGGAGAAATCTCAGAATAATGGTTAAAAGAAGATGAATGTTTCTTTATGCTCAAAGTGTGGAAAAAAGCATGGTGGAGATTGTCTTAAAGTGACTATAAAATGTTTTAAGTGTGGAAAATAAGGTCATCAAGAATCTGAGTGTCGAGGTAATGGAAAAATGGTTGATAATGATTTGAATAAATAAAATACTGTAGAGAAATCACCACCAACACTTTAATGCTTCAAGTGCAAAGAAATGGGGAATTATGCTAATCAATGCCCTAATCCAAGGGTCAATGATGATCAATGTGTGAAAACTATTAAGGAAAATGATAAAGGGAAGTCACATGCGATCACTATTTGTGATGTTGAGTATGAAAATGATGTTGTGTAATGATTAAGTGTTTATGTAATGGGATTTCAAAATAGTATCATGGAATCTCATTTATGGTATCGTAGAATTTCCAAATATCTATGTATTAGTTTTCAATAATTATATTGTACCGGTAACCATGAAAATTTATTCAAATATTTTTGGAAATAAGATGATATGCACATAATTAAGGGATAAAGATAAAATTAAATGAGCTCATGACTGATATCATGGTTTGAGTATATAGAAATTTTGGGCTTTTGGTATGTGGAAAGAGTTAACTTTTGACAGCATTCTTGTTTTCACTAAGGTTCAATGGGTATTCATTTTTCAAGAGAATACACGATTAAGGTATTCAAATGTTTGTAATACGACAAAAAATATATATCATATGATATATTGGGGATAAATTATGGTATTCAGATGCTCGACAAATGACATTTCTAGTATTGTTTTTCTTTATACTATGAGCTCGGACAGAAGTATTTTGGATAAGCCTAAAGATTAGAATGGATTGTGTTGGACATAAATTAGTATTGTTTAATGCTAGAACATTTTCGATATTATTGATCGAATTTTATAATAATGTAGTTTTAGAAAAAGGACATCCTGCAGGACGAGCGACAACCCATCATGTAGGACAAGAATGCGGGAATCGAACCCACAACCGAAGGGTGACATGCCTTTATTGCCTACCACTGGCCTACAGGAAGTCCTTGGTTAGTAGAAACTGGTTTTATTATATTAAGAAGTATGATACATGAAGTATAAGTCCATTTTAGGAACCATATATGATTAATATCACTATAGATGGACTTATGTATATTTGATAACTTTTGTTAACCTTTTATTTGAGACGGATGGAATGACTCGTCAATCTATCACATGATCTCCTAACACTTCACGAATGACAAATTCAACTTCATTTATTTAAGAGATGAAGTGGAAATTGTCCAAGGAATGACCAACGGTGACATTATACCAAAATCAAGAAATTATTTCTTCTAATTAATATTTCATCAACTTTAGGGAAATGATCTTGAAAACCAAAAATTTTGCCCTAGTGCCCTTATATCTGATGAATCAGATGGTACCTCGGATCATCGCAAATATATGGATTTTTTATTTTTGGATCTTTCATAGCCATGTTCTCTACCACTCTCTATCAGAACATGAAGGTTAGGCTTCTCTTCCATATCCATATTTTCACCTATGTTCTCCTATGTAGAAACCGAGTGATGAGTCAATTTGGGTAACTGATATGTTTCATACATCACTTTTTTAAAATGAATTTTTAGTACTCCTTTTTACGATGTGGGTTTCTATGAAATAAAATTTCAATTATTAAACCATTTAGAACCCCAATGAATTTCGAGGGTGAAATTCATTTTAAGGGGGGTAGAATGTAACACCACGAGATTTTATGAGATATATTATTTTTAATATCTTTGATGTCATATATTATACACTACACCAAGATTAGATTGTACAATTTGCAACGATGTATTAGCTTGCAGTATACGCAACACTATTCTTGGCTCATGTTACACACAATTTCAAGTTCGTTTTGTGGAAATTATTCTATGCAACATTAAGTATAAATTTTGTTTAATGTATAAATGAAATAAGTTTTGATTATGTTATACGCAACACCAAACGGATCTTTCACTACATGTAGCCCTGGCATGGCTTATATTACACACAATCAAGACCTTCCTCGATAGCGTGTGTAGTACGCAATTCCGAGTTTCACTAAACGAGATATTATTACAATATTATTATGAACTAGCCGTTATGAATAGTAATACCCACTTTTAAATTTTTTTTTATAAATTTTATCTTTCAAAATGGACTTCATTTTTGGATTCGGATTATAGAAACTATCCTAGAGTGATTTTTTGGTATTTTTCTGAAAACATTCAATTTTTGATGAATAGTGAAAACACTGGGTTACTATTTAAAAACTGACTTTGTATTTAAAAAATTATTTATTTTATTTAAATTTATTTGAGGTAAAAATTGATACATAATACCTATATAAGTTCAATGTAATTCAGTGGAGTCATTTTATAATAATTTTATATATAGAAAAATTTTATTGAACTTTTCACCGTCTTTTACCCACCTCTTAGGAGAATTTGAAAATTTTTATAAAACATAATTTTATCGCTTCTATGAGTGATATTTTAAAAATCCGAGAGACATGGTTAATATTAAGGAGTAAAATGTGGTTAAATAAGATAAAAATAATTTTTGGTGAATAGTTACTTTTTACTTTTATTTACCACAGTTAAAAGTAAATAGGGTAATTAAGGGTAAAAATGATATTATTATTACCCTAAAACATATCATAATTCTATTGGATAATTATAATTCGACCAAAAAAAACCTTAGGAATATTATATTATCATTTAGGTACACTTGGATTAGATTAGGACATTTATTATTATTTAATTCAAAGAAGAGTTAAAAGAGTTAAAATCAAAGTTTAATAATTAAAAAAAATTAATATTGGATTATACATAAGATAAATTAGACTATAAATATTCATTAGAATGATAAAAATATTTCCTAAATAATAGTATTTTACTTATAATTTTTAGACATTAACTAAATTAATTTACTTATGAAACATTGATGATACTGTAATTACCATATTAATGAAATATTAACATAATTGATGTTATAAATACACAAATAAATTTAATTTGATACTTTTTATGAATTAAACTAATTTTATAGGTTAATAAGACATATTAGTATTTATTTAATTATATTTTTTCGAACTAATCATTCAGTTTTGATTTTCACAAAAATAAATGATCAAATAGTGTCAAAATTGACATAAAATAGTTTATTTAAAAAATATTATATTATTAATTGATATTGTATTTATAAAAATATAAGGTTCAATATATATTAATAATTAACCACTTGGGGTTCTTTTGGATTTTTATTATAAGTTTATTAACCATATAGTGTAAGAAAACAAGAAGACATCGTAAAAGATAATTTATTTAAGATAGAGTTAAATCTAAATGATAAGGTTAAAATAGTAACCTATACTTGTATAAAACCTTTTGGTTGAGATTTTTTTGTCCCATACCCACTTAAGCTTCGAAATAAATCAATTTGGAGCTTTTATAAACCGAATATGACTTTATAATAAAATAATATTTTAAGTTTTTTCAAAGGTTCCCCTCTCCTCCCTTATAAAAAGGGCACCCCTTCCCTCTTCTCTTAACACCCTTTTGAGACTTGAAGCTCAGCCAAACCCTACCCATTTCCCTTATCATCTTCCATAGTAACATTATAGAGGTTCTTGTCTCCTCAAAAGTCCAACCCTAGTGCATTAAGAAGAGGTTAAGAAGAGGCGCGTCAAAGAAGAGGTAATATCCTTTACCGATTCTTTCCAATTTATTTCTTATTCTAATTATTCTTATTTATTTGTTTCATAATAAATTAATAACATAAATATCAATCATATAATGATATGTTATTATAAATATTAAACAACCCAATTTCATCTTCTATCCATCCTACAAGAAAACGAAATCACCGCGCATGTGTACATACAGAATACTGTCTCCACGCCGTGGTGTAATCTGTTTTACACGACCACCTTAATTGGATTGTTATAATGGTGTAAAAAATAACTATTTATGATTATATTAAAGTTATATTTATTCTTAAATATTATAAATACACTTCAATACAATTACACGATCATGGTAATGATATCATCGCTCGTGCGTACGTACGGACTATTGTCTCCACGACGTGATGAGATTCATTCTCCATGTTAACCATTCATGAATGATTATAAAGTATATATAATGAATAATAATGAAATATATTACATAATAATGATACTGGATTTATATATATGTATTTCATCTACTTAATTCTAATAAATTCAATAAGGAAATGAAAACAGCATTCATGCATATGTACGGCCTACCGTTTCCATGAACGGTGTATTTCATTCCATTTATCAATCTATCATATATATATATATATATTTGTATATGATGAAAATATATTATATATAAATCATGTTTTACATTTTTGAATTAATTAAATCAGGATATATGTAATAATATCAAGAACAACAAGTCGAAACACGTATGATAAATGAAACGATTTTACCCAAAACGTTGCTTTAACATGGAATTTAAAAAAGAACGGGTAATATAAAGTCATAAGTGAACCTTTTATGATATCATAAAACTTAATACGATTATGTAATAAGTCAATGACATTATTTAAATCATTATAAAGGAGGTTCGGATATGTATGAAGCATATCGGACCTAAGGTAAGGGATAATTATTCCAATCTCATTCTTATCCGAGATTGTTTATTGGTAAGTATTTACTGGGGTTATGTTTATTATCAATGTGCATATGTTCTCAGAATGTTTTCATAAAATGTTTACTTCTCTTACATGTATGTTTAAATCCATTTTTACCCTTTTTTACTTTTACCACATCAAATAGAAGGAATCTTTCTTTTGTTTACCATACGAGGTACTTTTTGACTTTTCCGACAAAAGTATGAGAAGAATGTTTTTTAACTTATACGGAATGAACGGATTTTTATGGTTTTATAACGCCTTATTTTCATGATAATTACTCTGAAATATTTCATGATTATTTTCAAAAAAAAGTCATTTTATTTTAAAATTACATGTAATTTTGTGAAAAGAAAATTATTTTGAAAAGATATGATATTTTCATCAAGAATTAATTTCAAGTGTTTTATCAAACCCAATTTCCATCTAGGATGAAATTATTTCATATGTGTATGTTTCAATTATAATGTCTATATTATTTACATGGTTTCACTTTTCTTATGATGAAATGATATCCATTTGTTTTCTATGGATTATGTTCTAATGGGATGATGTTTATGAAACCCATTTTATTCTTTGGGTTATGATGAATGGTTTATGTATATTCTGTGTCAGAAGTAAGAATGATTTCATTATGAGATTGGTGAGACCTATATGTATCTCCAATGCATTGGGTAAATATTTATATCTCATTAGATATACATGGCTGGAATGGTAAGTTAATCTTGTTTAGTGTTACAGGACTGAAATGAGGAGTGAACTCGATTCAGAAAAGGACTTTTTCCACTAAAATAGTCTTGGAAGCAATGCCTTGGATACTATGGAAATCATAACATGTGCTTAATTATTTCCACAATTACATGTTTTATTCTTGGCCTATTTTATTAGGATTAATGTTTCTTTATGATCTATTCCTTACGTACTGCCATGTTTTATGTCATTGCACAATCTCTTGATGTTTAAACATTATGTTCATGTATTTAAGTTCAAATTTATATGATTTGTTTTATTTTCTCCATGCTTACCCTTACTGAGCATTTAAGATCACACTTTTATATGTTTTCTTTTCCCCAGGATTTAAAGAATGGTTTTAGGTAAGAAAACAAAAAGGGGAAGATCTTTATGGGAGATATTGAAGATCTTTCACAATGATTAGAAGATTTTGTTTTGAGTTTCCAAAGACACTAAACTATTACAGTCCTTGTGTGTTTGTTTTTGTTATATATTAATTATTACTCAAAATTAATGTAATATATATGTACATCAAGCTTTGGGTCTCTATAGTTGGAATCAGAGGAAAGATTTATTTAACCTTTGGAAACTCGGATGCGAAACTTTAGTGAGATCCCTAGAGATATTTCTAAGGTATGTCTAGAGATGTCACTAAGGTTAAGTATAAGTATAGGTTATAGTCCTAGAATTACCGTAAAGATCTTAGAATTAAACCTAAGATGTTAGATATTGAAGGTACTCCCCCTTTATTATGTTTTTTCCCTAGAATGGTTTTTTCCTCTCACACTATTATTTTTGGGTTTTAGACGATGGCTGGAACCCGAAGGAACCGTTTTGATCAATGTAATGGACAATGCAATTATTTTCCTCCTGAACAATCCAATGTTATGGGAGATGGACTGCAGAATCTTATTGCTATACTTACACAAGCTATGAATCATTGTGTAAATCCAAATGAGTAGAGATGGGAACAATATTCTTTTGAGTCCTTCATGAGGCAATATCTACCTTCTTTCAGTGGGTCTTCTAATCCACTTGTTGTTGAACAATAGATCAGTACCATTGAAACAATATTTTCCATACTTCTTTGTTCGGAATATGAAAAACTCGTTCAGGCTATTTACCGTTTAGAAGGTGTAGCAGATCAATGGTGGACTCTAATTAAGAATACGTGTCCCCGAGATAAAATTGACTCTAAGGAATGGGATGAGTTCAAGGACTAGTTTTTCAATAAGTACTTCCCTCGTATTATTCGAACAAAGATGGAAAAGGAGTTCCTTGAGCTTAAGCAGAAGGATGATGAATCTGTTGGTATATACGAAGTGAATTTTACAAGACTTGAAAGGTATAAATCTGGCTTTATTATCCAACCTGAAAGTAAAGTTTATTGATTCTCCAGTGGCTTAAAACCAAGTCTTTGAAGGGAATTTGCTTTAAGATAATTCAGTAGCTATGATGCAATTATGCATTGTGATATCAAGGTAGAATTGAAAGTTGGTGTAACATATCCATATCATGGTTTTGACAAAAAAAAGATGGAGTTCTTGGAGAAATCTCATAATAATGGTTAAAAGAAGATGAATGTTTCTTTATGCTCAAAGTGTGGAAAGAAGCATGCTAGAGATTGTCTTAATGGGACTAGAAAATGTTTTAAGTGTGGAAAAGAAGGTCATCGATTAGGTGAGTGTCAAAGTAATGGAAAAAGGGTTGATAATGATGTGAATAAAGAAAAGACTATAGAGAACACACCACCAACACTTTAATGCTTCAAGTGTAAGTAAATGGGGCATTATGCTAATCAATGCCATAATCCAAGGGTTAATGATGATCAGCGTGAGAAACCTCTTAAGGAAAAGGATAAAGGTAAGTCACATGAGATCACTATTTTTGACGATGAGTATGAAATTGATGTTGTGTAATGATTAAGTGTTTATGTAATCAGATTTCAAAATAGTATCATGGAATCTCATTTATGGTATCGAAGAATTTTGGAAAATCTATGTATTGGTTTTCAATAATTATATGGTACCGGTAACCATGAAAAGTTATTGAAATATTTTTGGAAAGAAGATGATATTTTTATAATGAAGGGATAAAGAGAAAATGAAATGAGCTCATGACTGATATCATGGTTTGAGTATATAGAGATTTTGGGCTTTTGGTATGTGGAAAGAGTTAACTTTTGACAGCATTCATGTTTTCACTATGGTTCAATCGGTATTAATTTTTCAAGAGAATACATGATTAAGGTATTCAAATGTTTGTAATTTGACCAACAATATATATCATATGATATATGGGGGATAAATGATGGTATTCATATGCTCGATAGATGGCATTTCTAGTAATTGTTTTCTTTATACTATGAGCTCGGACATAAGTATTTTGGATAAGCCTAAAGATTAGAATGGATTATGTTGGACATAAGTTAGTATTTATTAAGGATAGAACATTTTCGATATTATTGATGGAATATTATAATAATGTAGTTTTAGAAAAATGAAAACCTGCAGGACGAGCGACAACCCATCGCATTGTAAAAGGATACAGGAATCGAACCCACAACCGAAGTGAGGTAGGCCTTTATCACATACCACTGGCCTACAGGAAGTCCATGGTTAGTAGAAAATAGTTTTATTATATTAAGAAGTATGATATATGAAGTATAAGTCCATTTTAGGATCCATATATGATTAATCTCACTATATATGAAATTATGTATATTTGATAACTTTTGCTAACCTTTTGTTTGAGACAGATGGAATGACCCGTCATTCTATCACATGATTTGCTAACACTTCAGGAATGACAAATTCAACTTCATTTCTATAAAAGATGAAGTGCAAATTGTCCAAGGAACAACCAACGGTGAGATTGTACCAAAGTCAATAATGTATTTATTCTAATTCAAATTTCATCAACTTTAAGGAAATGATCTTGAAAGCCAAAAATGTTTTCCTAGTGGCCTTAAATCCGATGAATCAGATGGTACTTTAGATCACCACACATTTATGGATTTGTGATAGTTGGGTTTTTCATAGCCATTTTCTCTACCACTCTCCATTAGAACATTATTGTTAAGTTTCTGTTCCATATCTATATTTTCACTTATATTATCCTAAGTGGAAACCCAGTGATGTGTCAATTTGGGTAACCGATATGTTTCACACTTCTCTTTTTAAAATGATGTTTTAGTACTCCTTTTTACGATGTGTGTTTCTATGAAAGAAACTTTGAAGTAGTAAACCATTAGGAACCCCGATGAATTTCGAGGGCGAAATTCATTTCAAGGGGGGTATAATATAACACCCCGAGATTTTATGAGATATATTATTTTTAATTTCATTGATGTCTTTTATTATACACCACACCAATATTATCATGTACTATATGCAACACTGTATTAGTTTGCAGTATACACAACACTATTCTTGGCTCGTGTTACACACAATTTGAAGTTCGTTTTGTGGAAATTATTCTACGCAACATTAAGTATAGATTTTGTTTAATGTATAAATGAAATAAGTTTTGATTTTGTTATACGCAACACCAAACGAAGCTTTCACTACACGCAGCCTTGACATGGCTTGAATTACATGCAATCAAGTCTTTCCTCGATAGCGTGTGTTGTATGCAATATCGAGTTTCACTAAACGAGATATTATTATAAAGTTATTATGAACTATCCATTATGAATATTAATACCCACTTTTTCAAATTTTATAAATTTTATCATTCAAAATGGACATCATTTTTGGATTCGTAAAATTGAAATTAGCCTAGGGTGAATTTTTGGTATTTTTCTGAAAACCATCAATTTTTGATGAATAATGAAAACACTGGGTTACTATTTAAAAACTGACTTGGTATTTAAAAAATTATTTATTTTATTTAAATTTATTTTAGGTCAAAATTGATTCATAATACATATATAAGTTCAATTTAATTCAGTGCAGTCATTTTATAATAATTTTAGATATATAAAAATTTTATTGAACATTTCACCATCATTTACCAACCTCCTAAGAGAATTTAAAAATTTACATAGAACTTAATTTTACCACTTATGTGAGTGGAATTTAGAAAATCTAAAATAAACAGTCAATATCAAGGAGTAAAATGTGGTTCCATAAGATAAAAATAATTTTTGGTGAATATTAACTTTTTACTTTTATTTACAATGGTTAAAAGTAAATAGGGTAATTAAGGGTAAAAATGATATTATTATTACCCTAACACATGTCCTAATTCTATTGGATAAGTATAATTAGACCAAAAAAAACCTTAGGAATATAATATTATTGTTTAGGTCTACTTGTATTAGATTAGGAAATTTATTATTATTTAATTCAAAGAAGAGTTAAAAGAGTTAAAATTAATGTTTAATAATTTAAATATTTTTAATATAGGGTTATACATATGATAAATTAGACTATAAATATTCATTATAAATATAAAAATATTTTATACATTAGATTATTTTATTTATAATTTTTAGACATTATCTAATTTAATTTATTTATGACACAATGATGATGTTGTAATTACCTTATTATTGAAATATTAAGATAATTGATGTTATAAATAGCCAAATAAATGTAATTTGAGACATTTTATGAATTAAAAAAAAAATTATAGGTTAATATGACATATTAGTATTTATTTAATTAGATTTTTTTGAACTAATCATTCTGTTATGATTTTCACAAAAATCAATTACCAAATACTGTCAAAATTGACATAAAATAGTTTTTAAAACAAATATTATATTATTAATTGATATTGTATTCCTAAAAATCTAAGGTTCAGAAAAAATACTTATCTAAGGTTATATATATTAATAATTAACCACTTGGTGTTCTTTTGGCTTGTTATAGTATGTCTATTAACCATATAGTGTATGAAAACAAGAAGACACAGTAAAAGTTAAATTATTTAACTTAGAGTTAAATCTATATGATAAGGTTAAAATATAACCTAAACTTGTCTAAAACGTATTTGTT
The DNA here is from genome assembly GCA_963277665.1 of Viscum album. Taxonomy (NCBI): domain Eukaryota; kingdom Viridiplantae; phylum Streptophyta; class Magnoliopsida; order Santalales; family Viscaceae; genus Viscum; species Viscum album. Next base: position 1,492,187,246 of record OY728131.1, read on the forward strand.
GAGATTATTTAGTCCCATACCTACTTTATCTTCAAAATAGATCAATTTGGAGTTATTATAAACTGAATATGACTTTATTATAAAATAATATTTTAAGTTTTTCCAAAGGTGCCCCTCTCCTCCCTTATAAAAAGGGCACCCCTTCCCTCTTCTGTTCACACCCTTTTGAGCCTTGAAGCTCATCCAAACCCTGCCCATTTACCTTCTCATCTTTCCTAGTAACATTATTGAGGTTCTGGTCTCATCAAATGACCAACCCTAGTGCATTAAGAGGAGGCTAAAAAGTGGCTCGTCAAAGAAGAGGTAATATCCTTTACCGATTCTTTCCAATTTATTTCTTCTTCTACTTCTTATTATTTATTTTTTCATAATAAATTAATAATATTAGTATCACTAATATACTGATATGTTATTATAAATATGAAACAACCCAATTTCGTCTTCTATCTATCCTACGGAAAACGAAATCCCCACGCATGCGTACATACGTAATACCGTCTCCACGCCGTGGTGTAATCTGTTTTCCACCACCACCTTACTTGGATGGTTATAATAGTGTAAAAAATAACTATATATTATTATTTTAAAGTGATATTGATTCTGAAATATTATACATACACTTCAATACAATTCCATGATCATGGGAATGATATCGTCGCTCGTGCGTACGTACGGACTACCGTCTCCACGACGTGATGAGATTAATTCTCCATGTTATCCATTCATGAATGATTATAAAGTTTATATAATGAATAATAATGAAATATATTACATAATAATGATACTGTATTTGTGTATATGTATTTAATCTACTTAATTCCATTCAATTCAATAAGGAAACGAAAACAGCGTTCATGCGTACGTACGATCTACCGTCTCCATGAACGGTGTATTTCATTCCATTTATCGATCTATAATATATATATATATGTATATGCTGAATATATATTATATATAAATCATGTTTTACATTCTTTAATTAAGTAAATCTGGATATATTTAATAATATAAAGAACAAAAATTCGAAACTGGTATGATAAATGAAACGATTTTACCCAAAACACTGCTTTAACATGGAATTTACAAAAGAACGGGTAATATAAAGTCATAAGTGAACCATATATGATATCATAACAATTAATATGATTCTGTAATAAGTTAATGACATTATTTAAATCATTATACAGGAGTTTCGGATATATACAAAGCATATCAGACCTAAGGTAAAGGATAATTATTCCAATCTCATTCTAATATGAGATTGTTTAATCGTAAGTATTTACTGGAGTTATGTTTATTATCCAGGTTCATATGTTCTCAAAATGATTTTATAAAATGTTTACTTTTCTTCCATGTATGTTTAAAGTCATTATTACTAGTTTTTACTTTTACCACATCGTATGGAAGGAATCTTTCTTTTTTTTACCATACGAGGTACTTTTTGACTTTTCCGACAAAAGTACGAGAAGAATGTTTTTTTAACTTATACGGAATGAATGGATTTTTATGGTTTTATAATGACTTATTTTTATTAAGATTACTCTACAATATTTCATTATTATTTTCAACAGAAGTCCTTTTCTTTTAAAATTACATGGCATTTTGTGACAATAAAATGATTTTTAAAAGAAATGATATTTTCCTCAAGAATTCATTTCATGTGTTTTATCAAAACCAATTTCCATCTAAGATGACATTATTTCATATGTGTATGTTCCAAGTATAAGTTCGCTATGATAAACATGGTTTCACTTTTCTTATGATGAAATGATAACCATTTGTTTTATATGGATTATTTGATGATGGGAAGATGTATATGAAACCCATTTTATTCTTTGGGTTATGATGAATAATTTATGTATATTTTGTGTCAAAAGTAAGAATGATTTCATTATGAGATGGGTGCGACCTATATCTCCCTCTAATGAATTGGGTTAAGATTTATATCTCATTAGATAGACATGGCTGGAACAATAAGTTATTCCAGTTTGTTTTACAGGACTGGAAATAGGAGTGAACTCGATTCCGAAAGGGACTTTTTCCACTAAGATGGGCTTGGCAGCAATGCCATGGCTTCTATGGAAATCATAACATGTGCTTAATGATTTCCAAAATTACATGTTTTATTCTCATGATGTTTTATCAGGATTAATGTTTCTTTATGATCTATGCCTTACGTACTGCCATGTTTTATGACAATGCTCAAGATCTTGATGTTTAAACATTATATTCATGTATTTAAGTTCAAATGTCTATGATTTGTTTTATTTTCTCCATGCTTACCCTTACTGAGCATTTGAGCTCACCCTATTATATGTTTTCTTTTCCCCGGTATTTAAAGAAAGGTTTTAGGTATGAAAACAAAAAGGGGAAGATCTTTATGGGAGATATTGAAGATATTTAACCATTATTAGAAGATTTTTTCCATGTTTCCAAAGACACTAAACTATTACGATCCTTGTGTGTTTGTTTTTGTTATGTATTAAGTATTCTGAAAAATTAAAGTAATGTATATGTACATCAAGATTTGTATCTCTACAAAGGACACTGAGATCCATGTAGAGCTAAAACACTAAAATATGATATCAACATTAAGAGAGTTAATACACATACTTGCCATGAATTTTTTTATGAAACAATATTCAACACGATCAAAATACTTATTTATATCGAGCTTGATGGACACATTAGAACCCCAGGTTTTGAAATTAATTTCCCTCATCATTTCCTTGGACAAATCAATAGCCTCTAGGATTGATCATACCTTAAAAAATCCATGTTGTTCTAATGAGACCCATCACAAGAGATGAATAAACGACCTTGAATTAATGATACACACTAGAATTTTGTATGAGAAATTACAAATGCTCATAGGGAGATAATATATATTAGATAATTGTTTTTTAGTTTTGGGAAGGAGGAAAAGTGTAGTGGGCATGAAACACGGGGTAAAATACCTCTTGGGAAGATGTCCTAGATAACTGTGATCAACTCCTCTTTCATGATAGCCTATAAAGTCCTAAAAAATGCATCAGGGGAACCATTCAGACTGATTGTTCTATTCTAGTTCAAACGAAACAAAGCATCCAACATTTCCTTCTCACCAAAAAAATACCCCATGAAATCATTATCCTAGTCTGAAATGAGGTTGGGAATCACATAAATAATCTTTATGCTCTTTGAGGGGTACCCATTGGGAATCCCAACAATGGTTCCCATGAGAAGCTCTGTAAAGTAGGAGTTTTCCAAGCCCCCACCACATCCATATCATCTATGGAAGACCCATAATCCAGACCTATATTTATATTAACCAATATCTTTATGTCCTTAATACATGTATTAAAGAAAGTAGTGCTTCTATCACCGTTTTGAGCAATTTGATCCTAGCCCCCTCACTAGCTAGTAATTCCTGCTTCAAAATCAACTCCACCAGAAGGTATTTTTTCTCCAAGATCTCCTCGATAGCTCATTCATCCAAATCCTCCTCCAAGACAAACTCGATACAATCAATTTCCTATATAGTGGTACGAATAACCTCATCAATAGGAGGAAAAACTGTAAACCACAAATAGTTATTCATCATCAGCCAATACAAGTTGTTATGAAGGGTAGACCACATATTACCCTGGGAAGGCTCTTCATAGGAGGCACTGATCATATCTTGATAAACTAGAAAATTATCCCAAATATAGAAAAATCTAAAACTCTCTTGGACCACCTACATGGAATAAAGAGAGACCAAAAGTGGAGAGTGATCAGATATCCCATGAACCATATGGTTATACTTTGAACTAGAATAGGTATAAATGGAATGTATGTTATCCAAATAATGGTCCAAGTGTACCCATGAGATATGATTCCCTCATTGATTGTTACATAATCTAAAATAACCCCCCCCCCCCAAAAAAATCCATGGTCTGAGAGACCCTTGTATGCCATGAGATGATTAATTTCTAAGCTTTCTTTCCTGGGAATAGGACCCCTTACCGTCCTATCCAACAAGTTCGTAACAACATTGAAGTAACCACCAATGATACAAAAAATAGGACTAGGGTGGAACTCGGTGAGATCCTTCCATAGGGACTCTCTTTAATGATGGTCACAACTCCCCTTGAATAAAAATAATCAACAACACATCAAATAGATTAAAGGATAATCCAAAATTTTAATAATATCACTAGAAACATGATTTTTCTTCCATCATAATCTATTTTATAATATCTTTTCCTAGTTTTGTTCAGATATTAAAATGTTCACAAATTTGTGAATTTTGAGGGAAAATGGGAAACATTGATCTTCAAAACCAAATTTGAAATTACCATACCTTCGATTATATGATTTTTATCTTTCTATATCCATAATTAGGATTTTCCTTAACTTTATAACAAATTCAAAAAAAATACTTTTTTTAGTTTCCATAAATTTACTCAAAATATATCTAATATTTTAATGTTAAAACAACTCCATAATAGCACCTTGGATTAAAAATTTTCACCAAAAGTAGTAAAAACATAAAAAAAATCACAAATTAGATCCCCCACACTTATTCTCTTCTAAATCATATAATTTTTACTTCTAGGTCATGTTGGATAAGGAAAAGTAGCTTGTAATGATTCAAAATATTATGTCATTCAATGCTAATAAGAGATAAAAATAAATAAATGTATTGGTATTAAAGAATAAAAGTGTTCTATTAAATTTGGGGGCTTTAATATCAAATAATTTCCACAATAATTAAAAAAGGGACTCAAGATATCAGGTTTTCAAAAAAAATGAATCAAATTATGGTTACAATAAGCATGGTTTGGTTCCCAAAATAAGTGAGTTGAATGTAAAAAATATGTAAATAAGTTTAAGAGGCCTCATATAAAAGTGATTTCAAAATATTTACAATGAGTTTTGGTATGGGATTAAAAATTAAAAATTAATTTCCTAAAATTATTAAAGCATTGGACAAGAAACAAATGCATTTTAACAATTTTCTTAAATACAATTTCATTGAAAAAACTGGTTCATTCATCGAAATGGGTTTCATAAGTGGTAACAAAAATAATTTTAGATCACAAGATTCAAGAACACATAAAATTTGAATGGAAAACAGAACAAAGGAATTAAAAAATAACAAGAAACAAATAATACAACAAAATACCAAAAAAGGATTTCCTCCCACACACATATTTTATGAAACAACCTCATTATTCCAAAGTTTATATAAGTTTTGAAAATGAAAAAGTTATTCCATGAAAACAAAGTGGATAGAAAAGACACAACTTGGTTTTTGTGTGGTATCCTCAAGTTAGACTCTAAAAAGATGCAACTTAAAAACCTATATAATAACAAGAAATAGGAAAAAAAGTTTTATATAAAACATAGAAAAAAAGGAAAAATGAAAAGAAAATAATATATGGTTGAACCCATAAGTAGGTGTTATATTTTATGTTTTCCACAACTGGATAGTGGATGTGGCATATCCCAATTTTTAATGAGGATAAAAATTCACTCCCAAAACCCAGAAAATTTTCATATCTCCATTATTTTTCAACTTTTAAATCTTATAAAAGTTCCCATGGATATATTTGTTTTATTTCCCTACCATGAAAGTGTGGTTTCAATAGATTAGTTTAAGAGGGAAAAAAATATAAGTTCACCTCCACTTCACTTGTTATTTATAAAAGACCTCAACTATATGTATATTAATTCTAGAATGTATTTTTTTATTTTTTTCATCTTGAAAACGATTTCTCCTTTAAAAAAATTGGATTCGACCACAATCCTTATGAAAACCACTGATTAGATCTGTTTGGAACTCTGTTTACTCTTAATCTTTTTCCAAAAATTTATCTTCCTCAATTAAAAAATTTGTCCACTCCAAATAATTATTTGTAAAATATATATAAGGAAAATATATTAATAATTCATTATCAACTGAGCATTACTAATTTAAATTTAAATTTTAGGATTTTCCAATATTTCTTAGATTCATTATCTGTGTGTATGTGGAAAAAATCATAATGGTTTCATTTCAAAATGGCATTAAATGATGATCCTCTAGATGTTCCTTAAAGTAGAATACAGAATTTATTTCTTCCAGTTTGGATAATGTTCGGTATAACAGTTCATATTAGTATTATTCAAAATAAGGTATTTCACCTAGGATATAATTTAAAAACAATTTAACCTAATTTATTTCAAAATTATCATGACTTTAGAGACTCACATCAATGGGTAAATTAGGGGTAATTTAATCATTCATATTAAAAAACAAAGACCAAATAAATTTATAAATTAGTCTCACAAATTTATTTAATAATAAATAGGGTTGGGATAAGTTATTCTTTTTCATGGGTTTCATTTTCCAATTATCCCACCAATGTTGAAAATATTTTCATTTATTTACTAAAATATTGAGGAAATATATCACCTTATTTCCTTATATAATCTAAAAACATATCACTATTAGAGTGATTTAATTTTTCAAGAACCTATAAATGATATGTTTAATCAAAATATGAACCATATTTTTAAAAGATCTAAATTATTGGATAAATTCAAGTTTGCAAAAAAATAAAAAAATAGGAAAACATCCCAAAAATGATTCCCATTGATAGAGAGGGTTTTAGTTATGTCCCCCATTATCAATAATTATCCACTAAAATGTAGCATAACGGTAACCATGAGGATATGTCACATGGATCCTACATAGTAAGTTCAAATTTTGAAATTAAATAATATTTTTCTTAAGTGTTAGTAAATATTTGATTTTAGAAATGAAAATAAACAACAATAAATAAATAAAAATAATGTTAGAAACTAGAATAAAAATAGATAGAAAAGGAATGTGAAATCAGAGCTGAGATAGCAACTACGGACAAGTTTCAATCATCCCAAACCCTCAATTATCGTTTTTTACAAATGAATTATAAAATTATATTTTTCAATGCTCACCTTGAGACGTCAAATATAACAATAAAATTTACTGTAAAAAATTTAAAGACCTTTAATATGGGTGTTTATCCCCTATAAAAGAGATTTTACATCCAAAACACATTCGAAAAACAAAAATACTGGAACTCATTATTATCAAAGTTGAAAAATAACTAAATAAATTAAAATTTTGAATAAAATACATCACATAAATAGTTTTATAAATTATACAACAGAAATTAAAATAATATGAAAAACATATAGAGACCTCCTTTATCAAAGAAGACAATTTTTAAGGATAATTTAATAGTAATATTGTGAAGTATATAACTCAAAAGGCACAAAATTCTTAGATCTACATAACCAAATTTTATGGGGAGGTTATCCAAGCATTGATAAATGAAATAATATATCTTATTAATACTATATCCAATATCCTCTTCCTTGAATTTATTGAAACTTTAGTGTTGAAATTTTCCCTCTAAATTTTTTTAATTTTATGTTTACACATTTTTTACAAATTAATTGGACTAATAACAACCTCCGGTATTCTTGAAGTCAATTTTTATATGAGTTTCTCATTAAAACACAAAATTTATGATTATTGAGACTTGTGTAGCTTATTTCATAGTTTTATATCTTTAGAAAATATTTCTAAAAAAATAGACTATTCTGCTTCGTCCACTTTCATACGCATATCGATTACCTTAATAATGAATTTTTTTCTATGAATTTTATTTAGATATGTAAATATATCTTCTATTTCATTGTTAACTATACTAAAAAAAATTAGAGTATTTTACCATGATTTGTGACTAATTTATTGAGTTTTAGTCAATTTTATCAACCCAAATGATTTCCAATTGGCATGATTTATTTGGGCCTTAGAATGCATCAATCAGAATTGGGTTTAATTTATGTAATTGAAACCAAAAAACCAGGGAAACCTAATGAAATGTATTTGGAAATTTAGATAAGAATGAGAAATGTTTTCTTGATATATAAATTTGATAAAAATAAGTTAAAAATACAAAAATTAAGTAATTTTAAAAATTTACCTCAAAACACCCTTAATAACATAAAATGATTCAATAAAACTTAATATCAAAAAACTAATGGGATTTTTTTACATGATATACAATTAAAAAGTTATTAGAAAAATACCCATATCATATTCTATTTGAGATACATAACCATATAAGATATACACCACATAATAAGCACTACTCAGAAGATACTAATCTCATATGATAAATATCTTTGTTTTTTATAAAATACTTTATACAAAAGATATTTTTATATGATATGAATTTTCAAAAATTTATTTGTTTTCCAAAATCAATATAGAACATCAAAAAAAAGGAAATATCAACTATTAGAATGAAAAAAATAATGATTTAAAGAAGAATAAATTATAATGAAAGGGGGATGAAATTAGAAGATTTTGTTTCACAGGAATTGAAGGAGTATACATCATAATTAATTTCAAATTAATGATGACTCAAGATAATGAGGAGAGTATTATTCTACACAATGAGCCTCACTGCCACATTGCTAATACATGTAGTTCATGTATATTCTATATGTATTTTAAATGATTTAAATTAAAAAATCTAATGGGATAAAAAGAATGTGGCAATTCAATTATCACAAATAGAAATAAATTTTTATTCTTATAGATAATTTTAATATATTATCACAAATTAAATTTCCATAAATAAATGATGAGATCACTGAATGTAGAAAATCATAATTATTCTAAAAACTAAATATTGAAATGAATTATTCATGAAATAATTAATGTATTATAAATAATGTAGATGTATGGGAGAAGTTGGGTTAGAGACCAAAATGAGTATTGTTTTCTAGATAAATACTTCTAATTAAAGAATAAAAAAGATTACTTTCCACTTCTACTTAAAGTGAAGATAATTTATGTTTTCGAAGATATAGGAAGGTGAATGAATTTTCTAATAATGTCTTATGCATAAAATAAATAATAATAAGAAAAATATCATATTCTAATATTATTAAATAATACTGAGGTTGAGTAAAGAAAAACTATGTTTTTCCGATCCTCTACATCGAGTCTCTCATGATATTGGAGAGGAAATATGGTTGAAAATAATAGTGTGTCTGAGTGGAATAAATGATCCAAATTGTATGAAGTGAATGAGTTTATATTATTGGAATTTAAAGACGTATTTTTTAAGAGTATCAGGAACTATAATTGAGGTAATGTGAAAGACTGACATGATTCTATAACAAATTTTATAGAAAATAAATGTTCTACTTGTCGATATTTTGTATAGACTCTTAAAAGTAATGTGGTACTAGTATTAAAAAACCACATACCAGTTAAGAAGATTGAAGAAAATGGGATACGGTATAATAAAATAATATCATATTCCACATAGTAGAGAAATTGATATTTCTAATAACTCTACTTAGGTTATGTGGATGATAAATTCCCATCCTGTGTGTTCCAATTTCTAGGATGTTGTAATCAACACAATTCAATATTAATAATGAAATCTATGTCTCAGAAAAATAAAACTAGGAAAGGAGTATGTTTCCTCATTGGATGATAACCATAAAAAATATTCATGTTTTATATACTTTTTTGGTCTGAATTATGTACAAAGGTGAGGATTGAGGGTGCATCATAAGATTAATATTTTTAAATTAGGATAAAGGTTCATGTTATAAGATGTGAAAGCTTATGAATGAATTTAAAACTTAGTAAATGTTGTGGACATTGACTCACACCTTTCTCATTATCACAGAATGATCTAATAGGATATATTAGTGATATAATATATAATAGAACTTTTTTGTAATTGGATATTCTATTAAAAACAATTTATTTCCAAAATATCAATATAAAGTGAAACATTCAAGAGAATATAGAAAATCATCTTATAGAGAGTTAAATATCCATCCATACAACCAATGATTTGAAATTATATACTACAAATAAAAATAATAGGAAAAAAATGGATTAAATGAATTCTAATAATGTTTTATAATATAATAATAATTCACCATAAACTGAAATTACATAAAGTGTATGTTTTCATCCAAATTATGAAAATATTATTCTTCTAATGAGTTGTGTATTTGCAGTAATGATTTTATAATAAGATAATCAATTATTTTGTTTTTTGAAAAATATTTTATAATGGTTCATGTATAATTAATTATATATATATATATATTGATTTTTTTCTAGATATTATATGATGAAAAGTCACAACTAGAGTACGAGGTTGATTTTATTTGAAAATAAATGATTAAGAAGATGAAACAATACCAAAATATGACCAAGGATATTGGAGAAAAGGAATATCTATTGTTTATTCACTAAATTAAATTTCATATTTGCTAAAAAACATGAAAAGTTTGTTGGGAATATATTTCCAAGAAGATGTTTTTTGAAGCTAGAAGTTGTTTGGTGTTATATTTTCTTGTTAATTAATATAAGAAAGAGAAGAAATCATCTCAATTTTCTTATTGGTTATCGAACTCACAGATCGTACTCAAAATATTAGACTCCCAACGCTTATGAATTTCCACTATATTGGAAAGATGTTTTTTTGGAAGAAATGAATTTTCTAAGACAACTTTAGTCTAGAATGAATGGAATATCATAACGAGGAAGTAAATAATATTATTCATTGATCTGGTATAAATCTAATGATGCTTTTATTATGTTGTATTTATCATAAATAATAATTTATCTAGGAACATGTGATGTAATCTATATAAAGGAATGGGGGAGAACAAATGCTTCCCATAGTATTTGGGTTATGATTGGAAGGAAAATGATACTTGAAGAATTATAGGTTAAAATACATTCAATGAAAAGTCATATGATATTGAATCCAATCCAAAAATTTATCAAAGACATGGTGATTCCATGATTACAATATCATGTATATAAAAGAATGAATTTTCAAAAGATGATACTTTTTTGTCTGATTTTATCAGTGTGAGATCCCCATATGCAGAATAATTTGAAGGTTAGGATTTTTTTTCAACGTGAGTTATGAAGATGATGTTTTTTAATTATAAAAAAAACATGAGATAAAAATATTCATAGAAATAAGTTTTGATAATCTTAATTAGAAAAGGAAAGAATTTTCTATTGTTTAAGATGTTGAAACTGGTCTATCATATGAAGTTTCCCACCCATCACTAGAGTGATGATGGTACTGATCATAAGATGCAGTAATGATTTAAAAAAGAATTAGAGGAAGAATTTTTTTTGCGAGAGACATTGGTACCAATTCAAAGAATAAAATTAGAGATAAACCAACAATGTATTCATCCATATTAATAGGGATGAATTTTAGGGTTTTTTATATTATAAGTTGGTTAAGTTATAGAGTAAATTTAATATTTTTGGTTAAAGAGAAAAGATGTTTTTTTATTTGTTTGTATCATGTGGTTCAAGAGTTAAAGGGATAAAACTAACAGTGATCATCAAAATGATGTTGTAACTAATCCATCAGACACATGATGACACTGTTTTCATTATCAAATGTAGGATCCCCAGTCTAAAGAAAATAATGAAATGAAGAAATATTTCAAGATGTATAAAAATGTGGTCAAGGGGATCTTGATGTTTCATGCATTTTCTGATATATTATAAACGGAGACATTATAATGAGAAGTTTATTTGGAAGATCATAATAATATTGCATTTGTTCTTCATATGTTACAACTGATTTGGAGAAATGTAATGAATTATCAGATGTATTGATTTATTTGAATAAGGGTTAATAAAAATAAAGGGACTAAATTCTTTCATCATAATGGGAAAATCAGAATAGCTAATCAGAATCAGACCGAAGAGTGTAAAGAAAATGATAAGGGATATGATGTTTCGATATTTTTCAAGAAGAATAGATAAGAGTAGAGAAGCATTGAGTAATTTGAAGATGTATTAAAATTTGAAGGTAATTTTAGGTTTCTTGAAATTTGGATGAGTGTGACTATTTTTCAGAATCCCACCCAAAACATATTTCAGTTTCCAATAAACAGTGGTTGTACTTTTTACTTTTTGACACTAATGTGCTTTTTAAGAGAGAAGGTGGATCACTAAATAATTTTAAAGGGAATGAGTTACTGAATTTAGTATTCTTGAGGAAGTTAATTGGAAAGAAGAATAAAGGAGAAGATAGAAGATAATATTCATAGATTTTGGAATTGGGTTGAGGAATCAGGCTGAGTTTTGCAAACTAAGGCAAATACTTTTCATATTTTTTTAGAGGTATCCCAACAACGCTATTTTATTGGACTGATAAATTGGACTAAGAAATCATAATGAGTTTCATTATTATTTCTAGGAAGGTTATTAACTACTTCCATGTAGGAATGTGAATAATTTGTTATGAATATCATATTTTTGAATGTTGGCAAGTAAATACAATAACATGTTTTTAAGAATCTAGTGATTATTTCTTAACTTCTTACACAAATTGCATTACATCATTTCATGAAACTTGAAGCACATTCAGTATTCTATTGAACATATTTCTTCACAACTGTAATGGAATGTCCTAATCATTGTATCGACACAAAAGGATTGTTTTCTAGTGGATTGTGTGGTATTGTATAATTTCCAAACCCTACCAAGGATGTATATACTCTTATTGGCTATAAAACCAGTAAATTATTATGTTCATATGGATATGTAATTATTTTGTTTTTATAAAAATAGATAACTCTTTAATATAAGGAAATGGATGTTTCAGAAAGAATAAACATAAAAGAAAATTATATCGTTGATTCACCCCTCCCCCTCTAAGTGTTACTTGATCTCGACTGGGCAATTACAAGTTGTATCAAACCCAAGGTTCCCGATTTTTACTCTTAAATGATGTTTTTAAATTGAATTTGGGATATAAAATCATAATTTTGTGATTAGTAAGAGGATTATAGTTTTTGATGGTATAAATTATCATATCTATAAAGGTAGAATGTTACCTTATCTTATGACTATTGGGTATGATATTATGGAAGCTGTAACAAATGGTTTACTTTATATTGTATAAAAATTACCTCTAACATTTATTGACAATAAGAATATTGATAATTACTGAAGGGATATTAATTATTTACTCTCATCTCATTCTGAAAGTGAGTTTTTAAGAGTGAAATATGTCACCTCTCCCAATGGTATCTAGGATAAAGTAAAAAATATTTATGAAGGAAATATAAATGTAAAGAATAAAAGTTACAAATCTGATGATTGAAGTATGAAGATCTCATGATAAGTGAATATGAATCCATTGGTGGTATATAAAATAGGTTGAATGATATTATTATCACTATTAGATGTATTAGTGAGAATCTTGAAGACTCAACCATTGTTGAAAATATCTATAGAATCCTCCCAACAAGTTTGGTGCTGAAGTTTCTTCATTGGAAGATGTAGATCCTGAAACACTATCTATGGATGATTTTCATAAAATTATCATTAATTAAGAAAATAAAAGGGAAAATTTTATGAACTTAAAAACAAAATTTGATTATGAAATTTCTTTCATGGATTCCATGATGGAAAATCCTAATAATTTTCCTAAAGAAGAAGTTGGTGATTTAGATTTCGAAAATAAGGTATATAAAACTATTGATGAATTTTAATCCTCATTTGCAAATAATGTGAAAATATGTATAGAAAAATATATGGGGAAACATCCCATGAAATGTCTTGAATATGGATTTTTGGTAACTTTTTGGCTAATTATCCTTGAAGAATGAAAGTGGAGGATAGTGAGGAAGATGGGAGAAGGCATAGAAGATAATGGAAGAAATAGGTTGATAAGGATAAATCCTATAAAAAATTATCCAAATCTAAATGGAATCTCTCTTTATAAAAGATGATGATGAAGAATAATGTTAGGATGAATCTAAAAATTATATTATGCATGGTTGAGAAAATACATTCATTGAAATAGTGAGCAATATAGAATTCCGAATGAGTAGTTTTAAAAAATAAGAAACTAAATTATAATTTCATCAGAAGAAGAATAAATTCAATTATAATTTCATCTGAATAACTACTAAAATAATGTTTGAGAATGATCTGGAATCTTGAAAAAGAGAATAGAAAGTTGAAAATAAAAAATTATTCCATAAATAATAATGATGTTTTCCCAGATTAAAATGTCATAATGCTAGAATATATTAATGATTTGAATAAATATCTTTTAAAAATAAAATAATAATAATGAAAATTTGGAAGTCATGATGAAGGAAAAAGAGGTACCATTGAAACTTGATCGAAAAAAATTCTAATACTGAGCATAGGGATTCATGTTTCCAAACTACTATTTCCAAATTTGGTAAATGTTCATTTATGTTTCAACATGAGAAGGAAAAAATAATCTTCAATGGTTTAGAGGATAGTTATAATTTTTTCTGAGAAGAATAAATCTATAAAAGTTATATACGTTTTGAAGAACAATAATATTGAAAAGTCAAAAGATTCTAAAAATTCCAAGTCCTAGAAAGATTCTATTAATTATAGTTATAATATGGTTGAGAATAAATATAAGGAGAACAAGAAGATTCCAGTTGATAATAGAATGGTTGTTGGTAAAAAATGTTTTAATAAGAATGATGAGAAGGTTTCTGAGAAACATTGTCACAATTCCAGTGAGTGTTGAAGTTATAGAGGAAAATATTCTTTCTATGGTTACTGGTGGTATTGTGGTAGATTTTGGCACATGGAAGATATGTGTTGGTTCGACAAAAAAAAATATTATCTCACAATTTAAAGAAAAAAAGTTTAAAGGGGAGTCAATCCCCTCAATGAATAAACTATGAGATGGAAGTTATGAATAAACCTGAGATGGTTGGTGTGAAAATTGAAAATAGGTTCCAACCTTAGAAAACTATTTGTGAAAGGTGTGAGAAACCTGGACATCTCACAAAAGGATTTCATGTTTTGTTACCGGCACAACAAAATTTTGTTAAACATTCTCATAATTTGGAAGTTATAAAAGATAAATGTAATGATAAATCCCTTACTGGTGAAATTGATCTAAAAGTTAAAAAAGAATAACTACCTTGGATTTGGTATAGTGGGTGTTCAATTCATATACGAGGAGACTTGAAATTATTGAAGGATTTTAAATACTTCAAAGAAGGAACTATGAAATTTGACATATATGAATATCCACGAATCATAAATGGTGGATAATCCATCATTATGAAAGAAAAATTGAAATCCCAAAATGATTTCATTGTTGATGCGATGAAAACAAATTTTATAAGTGTTTATAACATTTTGATAAAGGTAACAAAGTAATTTCCAGAAAGGATGGGTTTGTTGTGAAAAGAGAGGAATATGGGAAAATTGTTATAAGAGGTGAACATAAGAAAGGGAACTTGTTAAATTTTGATGATTTTCAAAACTCTTGTTACATAGGCATGACATGAGATAATCAGTTTTGGAATAAAAGTCTAGGACACATGTGTCAAAGAAACATGAGTATGTTATCAATGTGAGAAAGTGTCTATGGTAAATTGATATGTTGGGAAGAATAGATTGATGTTTTAATATTTTTCAAAAGGGAATGATAATAAACTCTACGCATAATAAAGTTTAAATTTGTTCAAAACATCCCCTAGAATTTATTCATTCTAATATATATGGGCTAATGACCAAATAATCATCTCACATAGATAGATAATTTATTAATTTAATTGAGGACTTTAATCGTATTACTTGTCTTTCGTATATGAAACCTAAGTCATATGATCTAATTTTTTTAAAAAAAATTGGTGGAAAGATGAGAAGGAATGTGAGTACTCAGTAAAGAATTTGAGAATAGAAAATGATAGTGAATACAAAAATTAAGAATTTGAAAATTATCTTTAGAAGCGTGAAATTTTGAATGTCTTCATTACACCAAACACACTTCAATAAATTGTTGTTTATAAAATTAATAATATAAGTCTAGTTGAAATTTGATGAATTATTTTACTTGAAAATTATCTCTCTCATTACATTTGGAGGCAATACCCCAGGACTATTATTTATATTGAAAACTAATGTTTCTACCTGAGACGATCATATATGACTCCATATGAAATATTTTATGAAAAAACTCCATGTTTGAAATAGTTAAGAGTTTTTGGGAGTCTATGTATCATAATGAAGAAATTTGGAAACCATGGAAAGTTTGAGAAAATATATGAAGATGTAATTTTTCGTGGTTATTTTCTAGAAGGACGTGGTAATAGATGTTTCAACAAAGAGACATTAATATTAGTTGACTCTTTTGATTTGAAATTTATTGAAAAATATGAGGAAGATGTTGAACATATTTATACTGATAAGGATGATGAACAAAATGAAATAAATTTTTCAAAAAATTATGTTATGTATACTATTAATGTAAATCATACTCAAAAAGATGAATCAAACCTAGGTATTTATTGTGATAAGGAAGAATCTCGAAAATATCATCCCAATCTGAGGAAGAAAGTGGAATATCAAAACATTATTGGTGATCTACATCAAATGGTTCAAACAATAAGTACATAAAAATTTATTTTACCTAATTCCTTAAATTAAAAAGTTGAGCTGAAAGATATCAATGAAGATTTTGAACATTTTAAATTGGTTCAGGATAAAAATGAAGAGCTAGATCAGATAGAAAATTATGATACAAGGGAACTCATACCTAAACGAAATGAATAAAATTTCATTAGTACAAAATTATTTTTCCAAAACATGCTGAATGAATATGAAGAAGTTATAATCAAAAAAAGAAGATTAGTGTGTAAATAGTACTCATAGATTGAAATCGTTTACTTGGATGAGAATTTTGTTCTAGTGGAATGATTAAAAATCATTATAATTTTTCATTCTATTACTACACATTGAATTTATTTCATTAGATGGATGTAAAGATCACATTTCATAATTTTTATCTAGATAATGATGTTTACATTGAACAACCATGTGGATTTTTTTCAGGAAAGATGATTGTTAAGTTTTTAGTTTGAATAAATCCTTGTATGCGACAAAAAACCTATGAGGGAATGATATTCCCAATTGGATACTTTGTTGAGAAATTTGAGTTTTATGAAAGGATGAGTTGATAGTAATATTTATATCAAATAAATTCAAAATATTTCCCTCATTATA
This sequence comes from Viscum album, assembly GCA_963277665.1. Classification (NCBI taxonomy): domain Eukaryota; kingdom Viridiplantae; phylum Streptophyta; class Magnoliopsida; order Santalales; family Viscaceae; genus Viscum; species Viscum album. The sequence continues at coordinate 1,492,204,338 of OY728131.1, forward strand.
GTTATTTATGTTGATCAGATTATCATTGCTGGGAATAATGGAATAACTTTTCAACGATTTTCTAAAGAGACGAAGGTATATTTTTAGATATCTATGATGGGTGAAATAAAATAGTTTCTTGGGTTACAAATCTCACTAAACAAGAAATATATTTTTCTTTCTCTAGAATATTATACTAAATATCTTCTTAAGAAGTTCATCATAGAGAATTCAAAACCTATTTCCATAATGATTTTAGTGGGAGCTAAGTTGGAAAAAGATGGTGAATGAAAGGAAATTGATTCTAAAGTATTTTAGAAGATGATTAGAGGTATGATATATTTGACTACTTTAGGAACCAACGTTGTTTATGTTGTTACCTTATGTAATAGATTTTAGGGCGCCCCAATGAAATAATATTTTTTGGATTGAATGAATTTTATGAGATATATAAAAGGAATAATATATTTTGACATCATGTATGATATCTCAAAAAATTATTGACTTGTTTGGGTATTCAGATACTGAATGGGCAGAAAATCATGATGATAGAAGATCAACATATGGTGTAATATTCTACTTGGGGAATATTTGTGTTAGTTGAAAAAAAAGAAAACAAATTCAGTAACTCTTTGCATGGCTGAGGTTGAGGATGATTCTTCCACTCATGTTTCCACACAACTTATATGGATGAAGGCTCAGTTGGAATTCTTAATTATTTATGTGAAGTTACCCTTGCTATTGGTTTGTGATAATGAATTTTAAATCAACCATACAACAAATACTATACAACATTATCATTTAAAAAATATTGATTTCAAATATGATTTCCTCAAATATAATGCGGAGAATAATTAATTGAAGTTGGAATATATCCCATCATCTGAACATGTTTCTGAAATTTTACAAAAACATTTACCAAAGGAACCTTTTTCTAAACTAAGGCTAAACATCGGAGTTCAATCTATTTCCCATTAAGTTTGAGTTATTTGTTTCTATCCCCTCTCTTACCTAGTATTCAGATAGTGTTTTTAAAGGGGGACAATTTTCTAATAAATATATCCATTCATATGTGCTAAACCTTTGAAGGAAGCATGCATATAGGGGGATTCGTGGGTAAAATGTGAATCTAACATTGAAACTGTGTGAACTATTCTAACTATCTATTATAGTGGTCATAAAAAACTTTTTTAAGCATGAAATTGGAAGACGTTTTGAATGATGTGAAGAAAAGATTAGGTGGTTCTCATAATCACTACTTTTTGACAATAGGATTTTACTGTCAATGATTATTGTTTCTTATAATGTTTTAGATCATGTGGGATTAGAATTTTTGGTAATTAATACACTACATGAGGTTACAAAGTTTAATGTTTTATGAACCATGGTTGAAAACAAAAAAACGGGGAATATTTTTGGGAATAAGTTAGCAAGATCTTTTTTTTGAAGCTAGAAGATGCTTTTGGTTGTATTTTGTTGTCAAAGAAGATAAGGAAGATAAGAAATCACCTCACTTTTTATTTTTTGGCAATCAGAGACACAAATCATACATAGAAGATTAGGTTCATTGTTCTTAATAAAGTCCATCGTATTGGAATGATTTTTTCTGGAAGAAAAGATTTATCAGATAGAACATTGGTCTGTAATGAAAGGAATTTCATAATAAAGAAATAAATTAGATTATTTAGGAATCAGAAGTAAATATGAAAATGTTTTTCTAAACTTTTAGTTCTTATAAATAAAAATTTTTATAATAACATATGATGTAATCCTTATAATGGAAAGGAGAAAATGATTTCTACAAATCATATTAAGGTTCATATTGAAAAAAAATGTTGCTGGAGTAATTAGAAGTTACAAATCATTCCATTATAAGTTAGATAAAACTAAATGCAATCCTAAAAGTTTTCCGAGAAATTATGATGTTTGAATTACAAGACGGTGTTAATAAGATAAGGCATTTTGTAAAGATGAAGTTTTCTAGTCTTAGTTCCTTCGTGTGAGATCAACAAATGAAAAATAGTTTTAAGGATGTGATGTTTCTATTTGGAACATGATGTTTTGAAGATGATGGTTTTTAGTTATACCCAAAAAATAAATAATATAAAAATCTATAGAGAAATAATTTATTTTAATCTTAATTAGAAAAGGAAAGAAGTTTCTAAAGTCGAAGCCTCTGAAAAGTTTCTATCAGATGTGGTTTCCCACTGATCATTAGTGTAACACAGATACCAATCATTTGATGTTGTGATGGTAACAAAAATAATCGAACGCATAATTATTATTTGTGGTAGACATTGGTACTAATGAAAAAAAAATAATATTAGAGATAAACTAATAATGTAGATAGGAATTTATATCAAGATTAATTGTTGGTTGTTTTCCATTAAAAGTGGTTCAATAGATATAATAACTCTACTATGTTTGGGTCAATAGAAAAAAATGATCGTATTTTTTTATATCAAGCGGTTAAAGGGTCATTAGTCTAACACTAACACTAATCATGATAATAAGGCTGACACAGATCTATCAGAAACAGGCTGACAGCATTAACATTATCGGATTCTAGATCACTCGTTTGATGGAAATGAATAAAATAAGAAATGTTTTAAGAAGTTTCAAAAGTTGTTTTATAGGGATCCTGTAGTATGAAGTAGTTTCCAAATTATCATATTAGGGGACATCAAAATGGAAAACTGATACTGAGGATCTTAACGAGAAGATATGTGTTTTACTAATTTTACAACTTGTGCTGGAAAATGTAATGAGTTATCTATAGTTCTGATTTATTTTCAAATGCTTTAAAAAAATGGAGTTCCCAAATTCTTTCACCGTAATGGGAAAATTGGAATGGGGAATCAAGATCAGATTGATGATTTTAAATAAATTTTGATGTGGAATGGTGTTTTGAGAAGTTTCGAGAAGAAGAGAAAAGAGTGGAGAAGCATGAAATAATTCAATTATGTATCCAAAATTGAATAGAATTTTATGTTCTGAGAAATTTACTTAAGTGGGAAAGGTTTCCAAAATCCAAACTAAACCATATTTGGGTCACCTATAAATTGTGTAAGTACTTTTCACTTTCTGAAACTGATGTACTATTGAAGAGAGAAGGTGAATCACTGAAGAATTTTAAAGATAAGGTGTTTCGGGATAGAGAATTTTTGACGAAGTTTTATAGACATAATAATAAAGAAGAAGAGTGAAGATTTTATTCATTGTTTCTAAAATTATACTGAGGAATCAATCTGGGTTTTCCAAACCAAGGTATAAGAAAATCAGATTTGTTTTAGTGGTATTCAGACAAAGATATTTTATCAGACTGAGCAATTGGACTAGGTAGATTAGATAGTAAAATCAGACTCAGTGTCGTTATGAAATCCAAAAAGATTCTTACTTACTACTGGGTTGGAAAGAAAAGAATTATTTATGAAGATCATATTTTTGAATGTTGACAAGTCAAAACAGTAACATGTTTTGAAGCATCTGGTGAAAAGTTTCATAACATGTTACACAAATTATAATACATTATTTCATTATAGTTCAATAACATTCACTGTTCTATTGGTCATAGTGCTTCCGGAGTTCAAGGTAATATTCTACTCATTTTATTCACACAAAGGGTTTTTTGGGGGGATTGTGTGGTATTAAATTATGTCCAAACCATACCAAAGACATATATACTCTTCTTGAGTAGTAATACTTGGAAATTCATGTGTTCTCATGGATGTATGATTGTTTTGTCTTCAAGAAAATTGATAACTATTTAACAGGAGGTGAAGGTTGTTTTGGAAATATGAAAATATAAAAGAAAAAATATCACTGATTAACACCCTCCCCCTCTCAGTGATATTTGATCTTGACTGGGTAATTGGAAAGTGTCTCGGTCTACCGGTAGTGGCAGCCTACCGGTAGCTCGGGCTACCGGTAGCCATAGCCTACTGGTATCTCGGCCTACCGATAGCTTCATCCTACCGGTAGCGCGACCCACTGGTAGCTGCGGCCTACCGGTAGCGCGGCTACTGGTAGCTGTCCCCCGCCGATAGCTCTTAGCCACCAGTGGCACTGGCATACCACGGGGGTTCTTTCCAGTAGCGCTTGATTAGGGTTTTAAACCCTATTTTGACTCCTTTAAGTGTGTTTTAAAGCCCAGTAATGCCCGTAAATGTTTCAATTAATTATTTTAATAAATTTACATGGTATGTGCGTCGGTTTAATCCACCCGACCCCTTAATAACGTGTGGGGCCGCATGGTCAACCCACGACCCCGCGCCTTACGTGGTTTTGCGTTCTTATCTCAATCGTCTGTGGCCCTTATAACTAAGGGTTCGCCCTGGGTTTCTTCTTTTCTCGATCACCCTTGGTGAGGAGTAATTTCACCCTGAAGAGCCGATTTTTGTGCCTCAGGCGAGCCGCATCGTTATATGTAAGGTTCCATGCCCGGCCTAAGCATCGATCTTCGATTAACAAGTATGGAATTTCTCATTCGTCTCTCTCTCTCTCTCTCTCTCTCTCTTTTGTGTATCATGCGGGGTGGGCGTGCTTTTATTCTATAGAATTGGATAAACCAGACCTAAATAAAGTTAATGAATGGATTCTATAAAGAAATAAGGGGGGTTGTGATCGTTGATGTTGTTATATTATGATCATCTTTCTGAGTTATGCTGGCTTACGCCTTCTAAATATTGAGGTCGTTGGTGGTCGTTGTCTGTGCACAAATGAACCCCTCGTGGTGTTAAAATGGCTTGTTTGGTAATTATAAACTCCTGCTATGAAAAGTAAATTGGTTGATCATGTATACCCAGCCGAATAATTTGGAAGCACCAGGATCAACCGTTCTGTGATAACTACAGGTTAAAACACACGGAATTGAAATCATTGAGTGTGTTAAATCTTATAAATCTGAAAATACAGGCATGGCCCTGCTTTGTGTTGGTGGTAGTGGTTTGGTTGTTTCCTTTTACGGGTTGTTTACTGGAGAAGTGGGATGGGATGGGATCCCTTGTTTTTATACTCTCGGTGGTTGTGGGATTGGGGATGAGATCCCCTGTTGTTATGGATTCAATTTTTACGAGTTTAATACCGGGTGGTTACCTTGTTTATATAACGAATTGGGGTGGGATCCTCTATTGTTGAGAATACCTTTTTGCTCCCGGATATTGGGCATGGGGCTGTGACTTAGGGTTCTCTTTAGTTGATGTGGGTTTACGAGAGAACCGGCTATGGGTGTTATGGTTGACTCTTGACTGTTTATTTTCTTGGAATTGTGCCTATGTTTTCTAGTTGCCCAAGTAGGTGCAGAACTTAATTAAATATTTCTACTGAACATGAAAACAAGAATGGGAAAAATGAGTTTTGTTGGCGAGAGTCGGGACTCGGACTTGAGTGCTGTTTTGATCTGTAGGTTGTCTGAAGAAAAACCTAACTTTGGGTGAGTGCTTGTTACCTAAGTATATACTTGTAGTTTTTTGTTTCTTATTCGCGCCCCACCCAAGTTGAGTACTTAGTGCTGAACACCCCCATTTCATGGGGGAGGGTGTTTTCCCCAACACTATTATTAGTGGCTGGTTATTATCTCCTTTTCTTCTCCATTTCCTGGATAGCTCAAGTATCTTCGGGCAGGCTGTGATGACCTGGGGTCCATTATTAGCCCAAGAACCTTCGGGCGGGATAGTGTGGTGGTTGGCCAGGTGTGTGCAGAAGGTGGTTTCCCAAGTGTCTTCGGGATGAGGCCCAAGATTCTTTCGGGCATGGCAGTGGATCTTCTAGCCCATGTGTCTTCGGGCGTGGTGGTGGTTGTTCTGGCCTAGGTGTTTGCAGGCGTGGTTACATGTGATATTTGTGGCCCAGGTGTTTGCAGGCGGGATTCGGCAATGGGGATGCATGTGGTTGTGGCCCAGGTGTGTGCGGGCGGGTGTGGTAGTGGGACTGCGGTGACAGAATGGTGGGATTGGTTCGATGCGTAGGATGTCTCAATAACCAGTGGGAATGTAGTGTGGGGTACCCAAACATCGATGTGCTCTTATTATAAATATATACTACTTGACTTGCATTATTTGGGGAGTGTTCCTTGGTGAGGCCTTGGTGGATAGTTTACCATGATAGGTGTTTGGTTTACTCATTTTCTCATGAGACTTTAGTATGTTCCCCCACTTGTGCACAAGAGTCTTTGGTTTTCCCTACTGAGTGTACTTGTATGCTCACCCTACGTATATAAGTCTACTTTCAGGTTTCCAGGAGGACTTCGGGGATCGCGCAGGAACATACTAGCTCAGATCTTTGGGGAAGTTGTTGTTGCTGTTTTCTTTTTCTTCTTTGGTACTTACCCTTGTAGTCACTTTTTTAATTTGTGGCATTTACTTTTGAAACATGCATGTGGGAATGGCTTACTTTTGGATTTAATTTTCTTTTAGTTTTGGTGTTGTTGGGTTCCATCATCTTATCTCCCAATCCTGTAAAATAGAAAAAGGGTAATGCCTTCCATTTAGTGTGTGATTCTGTACCCTTGGTGCTAGTCGCCACTCTGGGACCTATCGAAGGCGGGTTTCGAGGGTCATTATCTCTCCTTCAACTTAAAGAAGGAAGGGCCTGGCAGTCTACTGACCCATCCCTCCTTTTGGTGAAGGCGGGTCATGATAGAATGGTATCAGAGGGCGGAGGATGATATATAGGATAGAGTCTGGAGTTAGGAACAGTGAGGATTGCATGGGATAGTAGGGAAACAGTGTTAGGAGACCTCGGTGCGTGAATTAGGCCAGGGAAGACTGGCTTAGACACAGGATTTTAGGGCCCCCCGTGATCCGACGCAAGGACTTTGGACCTACCGAACGACCAAGTGATTCCACACTGATTGCAGGGTAGAGACCCTTGGTATGGTACATGCATCATAATGACTTGTGTTCTTGTGTTTCTGGGGTGTTTTTAGAATTAAGAATAAACGAAAAGTTGAAGAATTTTTAAAGACAATATTCTGCACTACTTGGGATTAGGTATTCCTTGTTTACCTTGCATCTATGGCACCTGGAAAGCGACCGCATGTGGTACAGGAGATTGAGGCCCCACAGAATACCTTGGCCGATTGGAAGAGAGCTGACCGAGAAGAGGAGGACGACCAGTGGAAGATGACTCTTTGGGCCTTCCAGTGATAGACCCTTGAGAGGTATAAGGGAAACACCTCTAACATGAAGACGGAAGGCTGGCTAGAGAAGCTAGTGATAGCTTTTGGCCTGATTCTGGCCCCGACCGAGTACTGGGTTCCTCTGTCCATCAGCCAGATGCGGGGAGCGGCGCGTCAGTGGTGGACGCTTTACCTAGGGTAGAAGAGAGAGTCTGAGGTGGCGTGGGCTGATTTCGAGAGGGAGTTCTGGGCGGAATTCCTCTCTTCGACGATGAAGGCGGAAAAGAGTCAGGATCTACTCTCCCTCCAACAGGGGAGTATGTTCGTGAGGGAGCTAGGGATCAAGTTCAAGGACCTACTACATTTTGCTCCGGACCTCTTTCCCGATGAGGAGTCTCAGGAAAGATGTTTGGAGGAGGTTCTCCGACCCTCCCTCTAGTATACTGTTACCCCCTTTACCCTTCCAATGAACTTGGAGGTCCAGAAGAAGGCCGAAGTGTTGGAGAGGATGCATGCTCTAGGAGGAGTGTCACGAGAAGGGATCCAGCTGGGACCATTGAAGGAGAAGGCCGTCAGCACTAGGCCTCCAGCGTCAGGACCCTCCAGGTTTCTACCGGTAGGGAGCATGCTGCAACAGTTTACGTTTCGATCCTCTGGTTCTCGCCATTTTCCTTCGGGACCAGGACTGCAGTAATTCGTCTACGGGAGCCCTGGACATCTCCGGAGTCAGTGCCCGGACCGGGTACAGTACGGCGGTGGTGGACAGCCCCACCACCCGCCCCAGTAGCAGCTTCCAGCCAGGCCTTTCCAGCAGCAGCAGCAGGGACAACGAGCTCCAGCTCCTCCGAGGGAAGACGTAGGAGGAGGAGACTGACCTCAGGGCGCTCCTCAAGGACCTTGAATGGGGTGTTGTCAAGGAGGTGGCCGATAGACGAGGGGAATAAGAGCTGGGTTTGGACAGTTACACACCGTGGAGGTAGTAGTTCCAGCAGGGCTAGAGGTTGTTCGAGGTACGATCAGTTTTTTTAGTAACCTTGATTATGCCTTGTTCGATACCGGAGATTCGCACTCCTTTGTTTCACCCAGTCTAGCCCGTGCATTGGGTCTAGATACCAAGAGACTCCCAGTGCCCCTGGTGTTGATCACACCAGTCGGGGGCCAGACTGAATTGTTTTTTGTTTATCAGGGATGCAGACTGATGATAGGGCCACATCAGTCAGTTAGGGATCTTCTTCTGCTACAGATACAGCCATACGATGTCATCTTAGGCATCGACTGGCTATTCTCTGTCTGTGTCGTCATCGACTATTTCTGAGGAAGGGTCATGTTCTCAGACTTGGGAGGCCAGCGTGTTACCTTCACCTGTGAGCCGAGCAGTCAGAAGGGCAATAGGAGAGAGGAACACCTCCTCTCCCTGTTAGAAGAGCTGTTAGCAGGGTCAGTAGATGCTGAAATAGTGGAAGTTCCTGAGATTGTCTGTGGGTTTATGGACGTCTTCCCTGAGGTGGTGACGACTCTACCCCCTCGACGTGATATCGAGTTCAGGATAGAGCTGCAGCCCAGCACTCGTTCGATCTCGATGGCTCTATACTGGATGGCACCTTCAGAGCTACGGGAGTTGCAGATCCAAATTGACGATCTGATGAAGATGAGTTATGTTCGGCCAAGTTCATCACCCTGGGGTTCTCCAGTCTTGTTTGAAAAGAAGACAGATAGTGGACTCAGGTTGTGCATAGACTACAGGAGGCTGAATCAGGTGACGATCAAGAATCGCTACCCTCTTCCGAGGATAAACGATCTTTTCGACCAGCTGAAAGTGGCAGGATGTTTCTCGATGATCGACCTGCGGTCTGGGTATCACCAGCTGAGAGTGAAGGAGGGCAACATCCCAAAGATGGCGTTCAGATATAGATATGGAAACTTTGAGTTCGTGGTTATTCCCTTCAGTGTTACGAATGCCCTAGCTGTGTTCATGGGGCTTATGAACTCCATCTTTCGGGAGTACTTGGATCAGTTCATGGTTGTGTTCATCGTCGTTATCCTGATCTATTCAAAGTCAGGAGAGGACTATGCAGAGCACCTGAGTGAAGTTTTAGAGATCCTCCGACATCATCAACTCTATGGGAAGTTGTCGAAATGAAAATTTTGGACCCAAGAAGTGAAATTCCTTGAGAACATGGTGTCCGAGCAGGGAGTAGCAGTGGACCCGTCAAAGGTTGAGGCAGTGGTTTCTTGGGCTGCACCCAAGAATGTGGCAGAGGTCTATAGTTTCCTCGGGCTAGCAGGTTACTATCAGAGGTTCGTACCTATATTTTCATGAGTAGCATCCCCTTTGACAGCAATGACCAAGAAAGACCAGGTTTTCGGGTGGAGTGAGAAGTGCGAGTCACCCTTCAGCTATCTGAAGGAGAAGTTGGTTAGTGCCCAAGTGCTGAGATTACCAGAAGAAGGGGCAGCTTATGAGGTGTTCTATGATGCTTCAGGACAGGGCATGGGATGTGTGTTGCTGAAGCAACAAGGGGTGATCTCTTATGGGTCCAGGCAGCTACGCCCTCATGAGCGTAATTACGCCACCCACGACCTAGAGCTTGTAGTGGTCGTTTTTGCGCTAAAGTTATGGCAGTACTACCTCATCGGAGAACGCTTTTTGGTCTTCACAGATCACAAAATCTTGAGGTATATATTCTCCCAGCGGGACCTAATCTTGCGACAGTGGAGATGGGTGGAGTTACTCCAGGATTACGACTTCAAGATCTCCTATACTGAGGGAAAGGGAAATGTAGTGGATGATGCCTTGAGCAGGAGAACGCAGAAGGATGCAGTCTGAGAGTCGACAGATGCCTGGAAGGCGATAGAGGAGTTGGCTGCCTTACACCTAGATGCGAAGATGGATAGCGATAGAGGTTTCCTATATCAGATGACAGTGCAGTCATCTCTGTTTCAGCAAGTGGAGGAGTCTCAGTGGGGATACCCAGAGTGCGAAGTGATGTGTGACTGAGTTGACCAGGGCAATGCTCTGGAAGGATGGACAGAGGATGGTGAGAACTGGATGCTTTTCCAGGGAAGGTTGTTTCTTCCGGAGGCGATACACGATAAGGATCTCAGTGAGTTCCACAACTCACCCCTGACGGTACACCCAGGAGTTTCCATGATGTACCAGGGACTGAAGAGGAAGTTTTGGTGGCCCGGAGTTAAGCGAGCGGTGGCAGAGTTTGTGGCCAAATGCTTCGTGTGTCAGCAAGTGAAGGCTGAACACCAAGTTCCAGGCGGCCTACTGCAGCCTATAAATGTCCCCGAGTGGAAGTGGGATGACATCTCGATGGATTTCGTCACGGGACTACCCACGGTCCAAGGGGGATACAACGCCATCTGGGTGGTAGTGGACAGGTTGACGAAATCTTCTCACTTTCTGGCGATTAGGGAGTCAAGTTCAGTGGATTCTTTGGCACGAAGGTACATGGATGAGGTGGTGTGGTTGCATGGGATTCTGAGTTCTATAGTCTCGGATAGGGATGCATGGTTTACCTCGCGAGTCTGGAGAGGATTGCGGCATGCTTTTGGCACCCAGCTACATCTTAGCACTGATTTCCATCCCCAGACAGATGGACAAATAGAGCGGACCATCTAGACCTTGGAGGATATGATGCGAGCATGTGTTCTAGACTCAGGGGGATCATGGGTGTGATACTTATCTCTGATAGAGTTTGCCTACAATAATAGTTACCATTATACCATCGGTATGGACCTGTTTGAAGCTTTGTACAGGAGGCCATGTCGTTCACCTGTGTTTTGGACTGAATTAGGAGAGGTAGGTATCCTTGGCCCGGAAGTGGTGCAGAGCACGACAGAGAAGGTTCAGTTCATATGGGAAAGGATGAAGGCAGCCCAGGACCGACAGAAGTTGTATGCTAATACCAGAAGGAGGCCCTTAGAGTTTGAGGTTGGAGACCACATGTCCTTGAAGGTCTCCCCTCGGCGTGGGCAGTGAAGGTTCGGCAAGGGGAGTAAGCTTTCTCCCAAGTTCAGCAGACCATTCAAAGTGCTGCGGCAGGTCGGTGAAGTGGCTTATCAGCTAGCGTTACCACCGCCGCTACTGAGGATACATGATGTATTCCATGTGTTCCAGCTCCATCAGTATCTGCACGACGATTCACACGTCCTTGATTGGGGTGAGATGGACATTGAGGACGACATGACTTTTGTGGAGAGAATAGTGATGATCGAGGATCGCAAGGAGAAGGTGCTTCGTGGGTGAACCAATCCCTTGGTTCATGTGTTGTGGAGACATGGTGTGCTTGAGGAGAGAATATGGGAGAGGGAAGCACAGATGCGTTCCCAGTACCCAGAGTTGTTTTGACTTTTATTATTTCTTGTACATATTTTAGTAGAACATTTTTCCTTTTTGGCAATGAAATGTATTGGTTTTCTTTCCTCTGAATGTGTGTGAAAATCCCTGGATATGGGGAAGGAGAGAACCTGACCCCTAATCAAGATGCATTAAGGTGGATGTGATTAAACCCATGCGGGCGAGTCAGTGCCGCCCAAAGCGGATGATATCTTGACATGGGGGAGGAGACTCCCCAACCCACATGCCTAGGTAGTTTGGCATGGTATGTATGGAAGTGATTTTAGTTAGCATGGGTTCACTCCTAAGAGGTATCTTTCGAGGTGGTTGTTCGGAACCACTCTTTCCTTCTGGTTTGTTTTGATTCTCGAGGACGAGAATCATTTAAGAGGTATCTGAGGTAATGACCCGAGTTTTTGGGGTCCTTTTACTTTGTGAAAATCTCATGTTGGGTTTTCTGGTCTGGGAATCTCGGTGAAGGACGGTAGGCCTACCGGTAGCTCTGTCTACTGGTAGCTCCAGCCTACCGGTAGCTCAGTCTACCGGTAGCTGCAGCCAACCGGTAGCTTGGTCTACCGGTCACTACAGCTTACCGGTAGCTCGGTCTACGGGTAGCTGCAGCCTACAGGTAGCTGCGGCCTACCGGTAGCGCGGCTACCGGTAGCTGTCACCCGCCGGTAGCTCTCAGCCACCGGTGGCTCTAGCCTACCATGTGGGTTCTTTCCAGTAGCGCTCTATTAGGGTTTTAAACCCTATTTTAACACCTTTAAGCGTGTTTTAAAGCCTGGTAACGGCCGTAAATGTTTTAATTAATTATTTTAATAAATTAACCTGGTATGTGGGTCAGTTTAAACCGCTCGACCCTTTAATAATGTGTGGGGCCGCATGGTCAACCCGCGATCCCGCGCCTTATACAGTTTCGTGTTCTTATCTCAACCGTCAACGACCCTTATAACTAAGGGTTCACCCCGGGTTTCTTATTTTCTCGATCACCCTCGGCGAGGAGTACTTTCGTCCCGATGAGCCGATTTTTGTGCATCGGGCGAGCCACATCGTTATGCGTAAAGTTCTACACCCGACATAAGCGTCGTTCGTCAATCAACAAGTAGGGAATTTCTCCTTCGTCTCTCTCTCTCTATTTTGTGTATCATGCGGGGGTGGGCATGCTTTTATTCTGTAGAATTGGATAAACAAGACCTAAATAAATATAATGAACGGATTCAATAAAGAATAAAGGGGGGCTGTGATCGTTGATGTTGTTATCTTATGATCATCTTTCTGAGTCGTGTTGGCTTACGCCTTCTAAAAATCGAGGGTATTGGTGGTCGTTGTCTGTGCACTAATGAACCCCTCGTGGTGTTTAAATGGCTTGTTTGGTAACTATAAACTACTACTCTGAAAAGTAAATTGGTTAATCACGTATACCTTGGTAAATAATTTGGAAGCACCAGAATAAACCCTTCTGTGATGACTCCCAGTTAAAACACACGAAATTGAAATCATGGAGTGTGTTAAATATTATAAATATGAAAATATAGACATGGCCCTACTTTGTGTCAGTGGTAGAGGTTTGGTTGTTTCCTTTTACGGGCTGTTTTCTGGAGATGTGGGAGGGGAACGGATCCCATGTTTTTATACGGTCGGTGGTTGTGGGATTGGGGATGGGATCCCCTGTTGTTATGGATTCAGTATAGCATCCCGCCATTTTATAACAAAAAATTTCATTACATTACACAAATCTGAGGATCGTTAAGGTTTAGTGTCTTGGAAACAAGGATCATAATACATAAAAAAACATAAAACATTCTTCTTAAACACTTGCAAGGCGTCTCCTTAAGTTCATTCTAGGTTCATTACTGCATCTCATAACCTGGGGACATACATCAAAAGAAAGGGTGAGCAGAAGGCCCAGTAAGGGAAACAAGAGGAACATTTTACATATGAACATGAGATACTTCAATAAGGACATGAAAAGAACTTTAAGGCATGAGAAAGAAATCATGAGGAATTTCATAATAAAAATAACATTTTTCATAACTTGAAGACGTGGCTACATCATTTAACATATACAATCATGAACATATCACCAAGGTCCATCCCCAAGGTGTCACTTGAAAATTACCAAGGTTATTCACCAAGGTATCGTGAAAATTGTAATCTCTAGTGGTTACATCATTACCCAATGCATTGGAGCGCTATCAGGGCGCACCCTTAAATTTGCCTTTATTATCATGTGAGCCACATATATCATCATCAAACATTTCATAAATAACCCACATAGCATAAAATAAATGGGTTTCATTTCATAATCATAACGTTTTAAAAATTGCTTTAAAGACATGATCTTTACGTCACTTTAAACCCACGGAAAGGGAAAGCGGGTCTCATGTATGTAAATCCCAGAATTTAAAATGGAACATTTTGATATATATGTGGATACCCTTGTAGAAATAAGAGCTCTGAGTATTCACTTTATAACATAAAATAATTTTTGAGAAAAGCGAGAGGCATTTTGAGGGGAAAATTCTGCAGCATAACGGCTAAGTTTCGGGGTTTTAGAAAACATTGAAATGAGAGGGGACATGGGTCACCCACTCATAAATGATCCATAAAACAGTAGGGTGAAAGAATAAGAAGGACATATGGACATGGTAATGAAATTTTAGGGACATACCATTTGAAATGAAAAACATGGAAGGAAAAAGATTAGATTTCTCTTATGAAAATTCGGCAGCCTTACGGCGTCACTTAACTTCAAAAGAAAATGATTTCACAAGATCAAAAAAGGGTCCCGAATCATATGATCATAAGAGATCAGTATGATTGATATAGAGATCATACCCCAACATAATAAAAAGTAACTTGAAAGACTTGACATGAAAATCGAACTTGAAAAATGAGAAGGGTGAAAGAATCCCTTAAAAATTCGGCAGCCTAACGGCGTCACTTAAACATTCTTAAAACGAATTGATGAGAGAAAGGGGGTCTCTCATCATATGAACATGAAATAGGCAGTAGGATGAATATAAAAGAACATCCTCCAACATAAGAACATGGAGTATAAAAGAAATGACATAAAAGAGATTACTTGAAAAGAAAGAGAGGGGTCGGATCCCTTACCTTAAAATGTGACTCTTGAAACTCAAAGGATTGGACCTTGAGGGCTTGGGGCACCTTGGGAGGACTCTTTGGAAGGTAAGAAGACCAGAACTTCGTTGGGGGAGAGTTGGGAGTGAAAACTAAGGGAGGAAAGGGTGGGTATTTATAGGGAAAGTGAGGGGACAAAGCATTAATGGCCAAGGGACACCTCACATGTTCTTTTCTCAAACCCATGTGCTCTCCCTTGGCATTTATCATGGAGTTAGGCCACATGGGGCCCCCAAAACAATAATTCATCACCCTTGGCCGGCCAACCCTCAAAAGATCTCATGACATCATCATGACACCATTATGATGTCATTAAACATACCGAAACCCTAAAACTGTATTTTTACTATTCACTGAAAATTCAACTTTCTGAGAATAACCCCAAAATTTCACCTTAACCAAATATCAATGCTCTGATTTCAAAAATGAAATCCATTTTATAAAAATAATTTTCTAAATATTTTTAATTTAATTTTTAAATAAAAACACTATTCATCGAAAATTCACTTTTTTCAGAAAAATCCCCAAAAATTACCTTAACATAATATCGATGCTCTGACTTCAAAAATAAAGTCCTTTTTATAAAAATAATTTTCTAATTATTTTTAATTAAATTTTTAATTAAAAAACACTATTCATCCGAAAAAAACTAATACTTGAATAATAATTTATGAAACCGTTATTTAACTATTTTATTGAATCACATTACTTAATCAAGGTGCCTAGATTATTTTAAAACTTTATTTAAGTGAGATTACTAATCCATTTGGTCATATTACTAATCCTAATCATAAAATCACTATTCATAATTTACTATTCATCAAAAATCAAGTTGATCTCATTAGACTCTAAATTTAGTACTAAACATAATTGCAGAAGACCATTTTTTGAAAATCATTACACATTTTTAATTATTTAGGGTTTACATAAACATATTTAAAATATCCTTTTTCTAAAATTCATCAAAAATATGCATACTATATTTATCCGGTCATTGCAAAATTCATAAACTTCATCATAAGAAGAAATCCCAATTTTTATTTAAAACAAGGATTACACAAGGTAGTTACGGTCTCGTTAGATAACCCCTTATAATACCAGCATAGGACCTAAGAGTAAGGTGTGCTAGGGTGATAGAAGCTTGGGGCGGCTCAGTCAACGTTGCCCGAGTAGTAATTTCTATCAGTTTGAACTTCTCACGAAGGCGATTCCGTTCCAACTTCACATGATGAAGTTCGGCTTGGATTTGATCCAGAGCAAAGCCCAGTGGTGCTACCTCTTTCCCAAGCTCTGTTAGATGGGCTTCGATCGGTCCAAGACTACTAGGTGAGGCCATCGAATCTTCTTTCTATAATAATTAACCAAGATTACTTATATTTAGAGACAATAATCAAAACATTTTGTTCACAACGGTCATATTTACCGATGGTTATATAATAGTCAAAACCCACTGATCTCATTTTAATTATAATCATGTTTATCAAATAAAACATTTTTGTTGAGTATAAAAATAACACATAAAATTAGGAAACAAAATTTATTTAAAAATTTCGGGTCGTTACAATCTTCCCCCCTTAAGAAATTGTGTCCTCGCAATTTTAAAATTGGGTTTTGAAATTTCATTGAAAGTCCCACATCGAAAAAGGAGTCAGTGAAACTATTACTTTAAAATAAAGAAAGGGAAGTACAAAGGTCACCCGAGTTAACCCACACTAGGGTTCCATGTAGGAAAACATGGACATGGAGGAGAAAACAAAGGGTCAAGTTCTGAGGGAGAGTGATAGAGAACATGATTAGGAGAAAGTTAACCATGAGAAAATCCCAAACTTATGATGTGTGTAAACGGTCTTTGATTACCTAGTAGGAAACATAAACCAACAACATTTTTTTTTACATTTCTTTTCATAATTTTGAGGATTTCATTTACTACATAGAACAAAAACATAAGAAAATATACCTACCTTCAAGTAGAGTTTCATCCTTTAACAAGTCCCTACCAACACTAATCTTTTCTCCAAATGATGAGAATTCAAAAACACTTGGTCTCATAAAAGCACAAGAATAATCTTCTATAGAATCACATAATCTACAAAAGATTAACTATCTATTTCTTCTATCTTTAAACATTATCCCAAAAACAGAAAGGTTAAGGTAAAACAACTCTTCAAAAAGAAAGAATCCCATAGGAATGGAAACTACTTTTAAATCATCAAAGTTCCATGGTACTACCCAAAGTTCATCATAGACCGTTCCATAAATAACGGTCCTCAAAATTCCTCAAACCAAACCAAACTAAGATTGAAACCCAAATACAATAAGGATTTGATAACATAGTCTTCCAAAACAACTTCATTGTTCATCTCCAGACAACATCAACCACTCCTAACATCTTATAAAAAAAGTAGCAAACCTAAACATATTTTACCCAAGATAGGTTAGTCATTCCCATAAGTAACCTAAATTACTATAATTTCACCTTAAATTCCTCGATTCTTCAAAATATAAGTCAACCTTACTCCTCAATGAAAATACCGTAGTAATCTATTTACCTCGATCAAATATGGTTCCCAAAATAATGAACGTCTTCCAAAATAATAATCATATTTTAATCCCCTAATCATCCCTGTCATATTAATACGAAAATCGTCGCATTTCCTATCACATTGGTTGTCGGAACATGTTCTTCCATTCCCCACCATTAACTAAGAAGAGAAAGCATAATTAGGGGCTTAAGTACTTAGCTAATAATCATGATAACGAACTGAAAGCATATAAGTATAACTTGTATATGAAAGGTATACCCTAGCTTGTGATCTCCTAGGTTCCCATCTAGGTTATGAATGATCATATATTCTTATGTGAACCTTTATTTTATTTTATCTTTGTTCCTTTAACAACGGTTCATACCAAGCATATGAATTTACCAAAGCATATCCCCCGGGAGTGTCGTAACCAAGAGTGCAGCAAGGCCCGTTGTCGTGTACCAGTTCCTGTTCGAGTCTAGCTCAAAGAGGTTTTTTCGGGTTTTACCCCTATGTACATCTGTGCCAGAGCCACCTCTACCTGCTCGTATCCAGACAGGGATGTATTTGCTTGGCAACCCCTTACTCAATACTCACCAAAATACCAGGAAGATTTCCTATATTAAACTTTTCTGTAGGGTTCCTCCTAGAGTTTTCATATCCTAATTTCCACAAATACCTAAACCTCCCTTTGATACCAACTATAGCATCCCGCCATTTTATAACAAAAACTTTCATTACATTACACAAATCTGAGGATCGTTAAGGTTTAGTGTCTTGGAAACAAGGATCATAATACATAAAAAAATATATAAAACATTCTTCTTAAACACTTGCATGGCGTCTCCTTAAGTTCATTCTAGGTTCATTACTGCATCTCATAACCTGGGGACATACATCAAAAGAAAGGGTGAGCAGAAGGCCCAGTAAGGGAAACAAGAGGAACATTTTACATGTGAACTTGAGATACTTCAAAAAGGACATGAAAAGAACTTTAAGGCATGAGAAAGAAATCATGAGGCATTTCATAATAAAAATAACATTTTTCATAACTTGAAGATGTGGCTACATCATTTAACATAGACAATCATGAACATATCACCAAGGTACATCACCAAGGTGTCATTTGAAAATTACCAAGGTTATTCACCAAGGTATCGTGAAAATTGTAATCTCTAGTGGTTATATCATTACCCAATGCATTGGAGCGCTATGAGGGCGCACCCTTAAATTTGCCTTTATTATCATGTGAGCCACATATATCATCATCAAACATTTCATAAATAACCCACATAGCATAAAATAAATGGGTTTCATGTCATAATCATAACGTTTTAAAAACTGCTTTAAAGACATGATCTTTGCGTCACTTTAAACCCACGGAAAGGGAAAGAGGGTCTCATGTATGTAAATCCCAGAATTTAAACTGGAACATTTTGATATATATGTGGATACCCTTGTAGAAATAAGAGCTTTGAGTATTCAGTTTATAACGTAAAATAATTTTTGAGAAAAGAGAGAGGCATTTTGAGGGGAAAATTCTGCAGCATAACGGCTATGTTTCGGGGTTTTAGAAAACATTGAAATGAGAGGGGACATGGGTCACCCACTCATAAATGATCCATAAAACAGTAGGGTGAAAGAATAAGAAGGACATATGGACATGGTAATGAAATTTTAGGGACATACCATTTGAAATGAAAAACATGGAAGGAAAAAAGATTAGATTTCTCTTATGAAAATTCGGCAGCCTTACGGCGTCACTTAACTTCAAAAGAAAATGATTTGACAAGATCAAAAAAGGGTCCCTCATCATATGATCATAATAGATCAGTATTATTGATATAGAGATCATACCCCAACATAATAAAAAGGAACTTGAAAGAATTGACATGAAAATCGAACTTGAAAAATGAGAAGGGTGAAAGAATCCCTTAAAAATTCGGCAGCCTAACGGCGTCACTTAAACATTCTTAAAACGAATTGATGAGAGCAAGGGGGTCTCTCATCATATGAACATGAAATAGGCAGTAGGATGAATATAAAAGAACATCCTCCAACATAAGAACATGGAGTATAAAAGAAATGACATAAAAGAGATTAGTTGAAAAGAAAGAGAGGGGTCGGATCCCTTACCTTAAAATGTGACTCTTGAAACTCAAAGGATTGGACCTTGACGGCTTGGGGGCACCTTGGGAGGACTCTTTGGAAGGTAAGAAGACCAGAACTTCGTTGGGGGAGAGTTGGGAGTGAAAACTAAGGGAGGAAAGGGTGGGTATTTATAGGGAAAGTGAGGGGACAAAGCATTAATGGCCAAGGGACACCTCACATGTGCTTTTCTCAAACCCATGTGCTCTCCCTTGGCATTTATCATGGATTTAGGCCACATGGGGCCCCCAAAACAATAATTCATCACCCTTGGCCGGCCAACCCTCAAAAGATCTCATGACATCATCATGACACCATTATGATGTCATTAAACATACCGAAACCCTAAAACTGTATTTTTACTATTCACTGAAAATTCAACTTTCTCAGAATAACCCCAAAATTTCACCTTAACCAAATATCAATGCTCTGATTTCAAAAATGAAATCCATTTTATAAAAATAATTTTCTAAATATTTTTAATTTAATTTTTAAATAAAAACACTATTCATCAAAAATTCACTTTTTTCAGAAAAATCCCCAAAAATTACCTTAACATAATATCAATGCTCTGAGTTCAAAAATAAAGTCCATTTTATAAAAATAATTTTCTAATTATTTTTAATTAAATTTTTAATTAAAAAAACACTATTCATCCGAAAAAACTAATACTTGAATAATAATTTATGAAACCGTTATTTAACTATTTTATTGAATCACATTACTTAATCAAGGTGCCTAGATTATTTTAAAACTTTCTTTAAGTGAGATTACTAATCCATTTGGTCATATTACTAATCCTAATCATAAAATCACTATTCATAATTTACTATTCATCAAAAATCAAGTTGATCTCATTAGACTCTAAATTTAGTACTGAACATAATTGCAGAAAACCATTTTTTGAAAATCATTACACATTTTTAATTATTTAGGGTTTACATAAACATATTTAAAATATCCTTTTTCTAAAATTCAACAAAAATATGCATAATATATTTATCCGGTCATTGCAAAATTCATAAACTTCATCATAAGAAGAAATCCCAATTTTTATTTAAAACAAGGATTACACAAGGTAGTTACGGTCTCGTTACATAACCCCTTATAATACCAGCATAGGACCTAAGAGTAAGGTGTGCTAGGGTGATAGAAGCTTGGGGCGACTCAGTCAACATTGCCCGAGTTGTAATTTCTATCAGTTTGAACTTCTCACGAAGGCGATTCCGTTCCAGCTTCACATGATGAAGTTCGGATTGGATTTGATCCAGAGCAAAGCCCAGTGGTGCTACCTCCTTCCCAAGCTCTGTTAGATGGGCTTCGATCGGTCCAAGACTACTAGGTGAGGCCATCGAATCTTCTTTTTATAATAATTAACCAAGATTACTTATATTTAGAGACAATAATCAAAACATTTTGTTCACAGCGGTCATATTTACCGATGGTTATATAATAGTCAAAACCCACTGATCTCATTTTAATTATAATCATGTTTATCAAATAAAACATTTTTGTTGAGTATAACAATAACACATAAAATTAGGAAACAAAATTGATTTAAAAATTTCGGGTCGTTACAATCTTCCCCCCTTAAGAAATTGCATACTCGAAATTTTAAAATTGGGTTTTGAAATTTCATTGAAAGTCCCACATCGAAAAAGGAGTCAGTAAAACTATTACTTTAAAATAAAGAAAGGGAAGTACAAAGGTCACCCGAGTTAACCCACACTAGGGTTCCATGTAGGAAAACATGGACATGGAGGAGAAAACAACGGGTCAAGTTCTGAGGGAGAGTGATAGAGAACATGATTAGGAGAAAGTTAACCATGAGAAAATCCCAAACTTATGATGTGTGTAAACGGTCTTTGATTACCTAGTAGGAAACGTAAACCAACAACATTTTTGTTTTACGTTTCTTTTCATAATTTTGAGGATTTCATTTACTACATAGAACAAAAACATAAGAAAATATACCTACCTTCAAGTAGAGTTTCATCCTTTAACAAGTCCCTACCAACACTAATCTCTTCTCCAAATGATGAGAATTCAAAAACACTTGGTCTCATAAAAGCACAAGAATCATCTTCTATAGAATCACATAATCTACAAAAGATTAACTATCTATTTCTTCTATCTTTAAACATTATCCCAAAAACAGAAAGGTTAAGGTAAAACAACTCTTCAAAAAGAAAGAATCCCATAGGAATGGAAACTACTTTTAAATCATCAAAGTTCCATGGTACTACCCAAAGTTCATCATAGACCGTTCCATAAATAACGGTCCTTAAAATTCCTCAAAACAAACCAAACTAAGATTGAAACCCAAATACAATAAGGATTTGATAACATAGTCTTCCAAAACAACTTCATTGTTCATCTCCAGACAACATCAACCAATCCTAACATCTTATAAAAAAAGTAGCAAACCTAAACATATTTTACCCAAGACAGGTTAGTCATTCCCATAAGTAACCTAAATTACTATAATTTCACCTTAAATTCCTCGATTCTTCAAAATATAAGTCAACCTTACTCCTCAATGAAAATACCGTAGTAATCTATTTACCTCGATCAAATATGGTTCCCAAAATAATGAACGTCTTCCAAAATAATAATCATATTTTAATCCCCTAATCATCCCTGTCATATTAATACGAAAATCGTCACATTTCCTATCACATTGGCTGTCGGAACATGTTCTTCCATTCCCCACCATTAACTAAGAAGAGAAAGCATAATTAGGGGCTTAAGTACTTAGCTAATAATCATGAAAAGGAACTGAAAGCATATAAGGATAACTTGTATATGAAAGGTATACCCTAGCTTGTGATCTCCTAGGTTCCCATCTAGGTTATGAATGATTATATATTCTTATGTGAACCTTTATTTTATATTATCTTTGTTCCTTTAACAATGGTTCATACCAAGATTATGAATTTACCAAAGCATATCCCCCGGGAGTGTCGTAACCAAGAGTGTAGCAAGGCCCGTTGTCGTGTACCAGTTCCTGTTCGAGTCTAGCTCAAAGCGGTGTTTTCGGGTTTTACCCCTATGTACATCTGTGCCAGAGCCACCTCTACCTACTCGTATCCAGACAGGGATGTATTTGCTTTGCAACCCCTTACTCAATACTCACCAAAATACCAGGAATATTTCCTATATTAAAATTTTCTATAGGGTTCCTCCTATAGTTTTCATATCCTAATTTCCACAAATAACTAAACCTCCCTTTGATACCAACTATAGCAACCCACCATTTTATAACAACAACTTTCATTACATTACACAAATCTGAGGATCGTTAAGGTTTAGTGTCTTGGAAACAAGGATCATAATACATAAAAAAAACATAAAACATTCTTCTTAAACACTTGCAAGGCGTCTCCTTAAGTTCATTCTAGGTTCAATACTGCATCTCATAACCTAGGGACATACATCAAAAGAAAGGGTGAGCAGAAGGCCCAGTAAGGGAAACAAGAGGAACATTTTACATGTGAACTTGAGATACTTCAATAAGGACATGAAAAGAACTTTAAGGCATGAGAAAGAAATCATGAGGCATTTCATAATAAAAATAACATTTTTCATAACTTGAAGATGTGGCTAAATCATTTAACATAGACAATCATGAACATATCACCAAGGTCCATCCCCAAGGTGTCATTTGAAAATTACCAAGGTTATTCACCAAGGTATCGTGAAAATTGTAATCTCTAGTGGTTACATCATTACCCAATGCATTGGAGCGCTATCAGGGCGCACCCTTAAATTTGCCTTTATTATCATGTGAGCCACATATATCATCATCAAAAATTTCATAAATAACCCACATAGCATAAAATAAATGGGTTTCATTTCATAATCATAACGTTTCAAAAACTGCTTTAAAGACATGATCTTTACGTCACTTTAAACCCACGGAAATGGAAAGCGGGTCTCATGTATGTAAATCCCATAATTTAAAATGGAACATTTTGATATATATGTGGATACCCTTGTAGAAATAATATCTTTGAGTATTCACTTTATAACATAAAATAATTTTTGAGAAAAGAGAGAGGCATTTTGAGGGGAAAATTCTGCAGCATAACGGCTAAGTTTCGGGGTTTTAGAAAACATTGAAATGAGAGGGTACATGGGTCACCCACTCATAAATTATCCATAAAACAGTAGGGTGAAAGCATAAGAAGGACATATGGACATGGTAATTAAATTTTAGGGACATACCATTTGAAATGAAAAACATGGAAGGAAAAAGATTAGATTTCTCTTTTGAAAATTCAGCAGCCTTACGACGTCACTTAACTTCAAAAGAAAATGATTTGACAAGATCAAAAAAGGGTCCCTCATCATATGATCATAAGAGATCAGTATGATTGATATAGAGATCATACCCCAACATAATAAAAAGTAACTTGAATGACTTGACATGAAAATCGAACTTGAAAAATGAGAAGGGTGAAAGAATCCCTTAAAAATTCGGCAGCCTAACGACGTCACTTAAACATTTTTAAAACGAATTGATGAGAGCAAGGGGGGTCTCTCATCATATGAACATGAAATAGGCAGTAGGATGAATATAAAAGAATATCCTCCAACATAAGAACATGGAGTATAAAAGAAATGACATAAAAGAGATTACTTGAAAAGAAAGAGAGGGGTCGGATCCCTTACCTTAAAATGTGACTCTTGAAACTCAAAGGATTGAACCTTGAGGGCTTGGGGGCACCTTGGGAGGACTCTTTGGAAGTTAATAAGACCATAAATTCGTTGGGGGAGAGTTGGCAGTAAAAACTAATGGAGGAAAGGGTGGGTATTTATAGGGAAAGTGAGGGGACAAAACATTAATGGCCAAGGGACACCTCACATGTGCTTTTCTCAAACCCATGTGCTCTCCCTTGGCATTTATCATGGAGTTAGGCCACATGGGGCCCCCAAAACAATAATTCATCACCCTTGGCCGGCCAACCCTCAAAAGATCTCATGACATCATCATAACACCATTATGATGTCATTAAACATACCGAAACCCTAAAACTGTATTTTTACTATTCACTGAAAATTCAACTTTCTCAGAATGACCCCAAAATTTCACCTTAACCATATATCAATGCTCTGATTTAAAAAATGAAATCCATTTTATAAAAATATTTTTCTAAATATTTTTAATTTAATTTTTAAATAAAAACACTATTCATCGAAAATTCACTTTTTTCAGAAAAATCCCCAAAAATTACCTTAACATAATATCGATGCTCTGAGTTCAAAAATAAAGTCCTTTTTATAAAAATAATTTTCTAATTATTTTTAATTAAATTTTTAATTAAAAAAACACTATTCATCCGAAAAAACTAATACTTGAATAATAATTTATGAAACCGTTATTTAACTATTTTATTGAATCACATTACTTAATCAAGGTGCCTAGATTATTTTAAAACTTTCTTTAAGTGAGATTACTAATCCATTTGGTCATATTACTAATCCTAATCATAAAATCACTATTCATAATTTACTATTCATCAAAAATCAAGTTGATCTCATTAGACTCTAAATTTAGTACTGAACATAATTTCAGAAGACCATTTTTTGAAAATCATTACACATTTTTAATTATTTAGGGTTTACATAAACATATTTTAAATATCCTTTTTCTAAAATTCATCAAAAATATGCATACTATATTTATCCGGTCATTGCAAAATTCATAAACTTCATCATAAGAAGAAATCCCAATTTTTATTTAAAACAAGGATTACACAAGGTAGTTACGGTCTCGTTACATAACCCCTTATAATACCAGCATAGGACCTAAGAGTAAGGTGTGCTAGGGTGATAGAAGCTTGGGGCGGCTCAGTCAACATTGCCCGAGTAGTAATTTCTATCAGTTTGAACTTCTCACGAAGGTGATTCCGTTCCAGCTTCACATGATGAAGTTCGGCTTGGATTTGATCCAGAGCAAAGCCCAGTGGTGCTACCTCCTTCCCAAGCTCTGTTAGATGGGCTTCGATCGGTCCAAGACTACTAGGTGAGGCCATCAAATCTTCTTTCTATAATAATTAACCAAGATTACTTATATTTAGAGACAATAATCAAAACATTTTGTTCACAGCGGTCATATTTACCGATGGTTATATAATAGTCAAAACCCACTGATCTCATTTTAATTATAATCATGTTTATCAAATAAAACATTTTTGTTGAGTATAACAATAACACATAAAATTAGGAAACAAAATTTATTTAAAAATTTCGGGTCGTTACATTCAGTGTTTGCGAGTTTAAGACCGGGTGGTTACCTTGTTTATATCACGAATTAGGGTTGGATCCTCTGTTGTTGAGAAGCCCTTTTTGTTCCCGGATATTGGGCATGGGGCTATGACTTAGGGTTCTCTTTATTTTATGTGGCTTTACAAGAGAACCGTGTGTGGGTGTTATGGTTGACGCTTGATTGTTTACTTTTATGGACTTGTTCCTATGTTTACTAGTTGCCCAAGTAGGTGTAGAACATAATTAAATATTGCTACTGAACATGAAAACAAGAATGGGACAAATGATTTTTGTTGGCGAGAGTCGTGACTCGGACTTGAGTGCCGTTGTGATCTGTAGGTTGTCTAAAGAAAAACCTAACTTTGGGTGAGTTCTTGTTACCTATGTATATACTTTTAGTTTTGTGTTTCTTATTCGCGCCCCACCCAAGTGGAGCACTTAGTGCCAAACACCCACATTTAATGGGGGAGGTCATTTTTTCCAACACTATTATTAGTGCCTGATTATTATCTCCTTTTCTACTCCCTTTCCCGGATATCCCAAGTATCTTCGGGCAGGCTATGATGGTCTGAGGTCCATTATTTGCCCAAGAAAATTTGGGTGGGATAGTGTGGTGGTTGGCCAGTTGTGTGCGGAAGGTGGTTTCCCAAGTGTCTTCGGGATGAGGCCCAGGTGTCTTCAGGCGTGGAAGTGGATCTTCTAGCCTAGGTGTCTTCGGGCGTGGTGGTGGTTGTTCTTGCCTAGGTGTTTACAGGCATGGTTACATGTGATATTTTTGGCCCAGGTGTTTGCGGGTGGGATTCGGCAGTGGGACTGCGTGTGGTTGTGGCCCAGGTGTGTGCGGGCGGGTGTGGTAGTGGGACTGCGGTGATAGAATGGCGGGATTGGTTCGATGTGTAGGATGTCTCAATAACCAGTGGGAATGTGGCGCGGGGTACCCAAACATCGATGTGATCTTATTATATATATATTACCTGACTTGCATTATTTGGGGAGTGTGCCTTGGTGAGGCCTGGGTGGATAGTTTACCTTGATAGGTGTTTGGTTTACTCCTTTTCTCATGGGAATTTAGTACGTTCCCCCACTTGTGCACGAGAGTCTTTGGTTTTCCCTACTGAGTGTACGTGTATGCTCACCCTACGTATATAAAACTTCCTTCAGGTTTCCAGGAGAACTTTGGGGATCGCGCAGGACCATATTAGCTCGAATCTTTGGGGCAGTTGCAGTTGCTGTTTTTTTTCTTCTTTGGTACTTACCCTTATAGTCACTTTTGTACTTTGTGGATTTTACTTTTGAAACAAGCATGTGGGAATGGATTACTTTTTTGCTTTACTTTTCTTTTATTATTGGTGTTGTTGGGTTCCATCATCTTATCTCCCGATCCTATAAAATAAAAAAAAGGTAAATGCCTTCCATTTAGTGTGTGATTTTATACCCTTGGTGCTAATCACCACTCTATGACCTATTGAAGGCGGGTTTCAGGGGGTCATTATCTCTCCTTAAACTTAAAGAAAGAAGGGCCTAGCAGTCTGCTAACGCTTCTCTCCATTTGGTGAAGGCGAGTCATGACACTAATGTTACTTCACATGCCTATAAATATTTAAAATAAAACTATTGGAAATAAAAATAGTAAAAAATATCGAGAAATATGCCAATACATAAAGGTGAATTACTTCTTTCCTATGATACATAATACTCCAAGTAGGTAAATTTTGTGTTAAATTTCTACCCAATATTTAATAGTTTACATAAAAAAATTATTATCCAAATTATAGTTGAATATAAATGAACAATATTTTTTGGAAAATTTTTTGTGTTTTAAGATTATTTTTAATAGTGTTATTGGGTGTTTTCATAAAACTACATTTAGTGATAATTATAGGAGACCAAAATTAACTGGGTAGAGAACTGATGTTATAAGAAGTCTTGGTGAACAAAACATGTGTCCACAAAAACTAATGATCAATCCCCAAATAATAAAAGTGAAAATATAAAAAACATCCATTAAATCTTCAAACAAAAGTGGCTATTGTTATATTTATTGTTGGTAAAATCACATAAAAATATAAAATTATCATAAATTGGAAGAAAACCACAATAAAAGAAAAATTAAAGAAGAAAAACTAATGTATTCTTTGACTTTAGTAAGAGAAGAAATGTGTTAATCAAAGGGAAAATGTTCAAAAAAAATTACCCATGAAAATTATTCTAAATATTGAAAAATCAACATAGAAATTGAACTTATATTATGAAAAAACATTCTAGAACATCAACCACTGTATATAGTCCATAAATTTAGTGTTTTAAAACAATTATAAATAATGTAATTTAATCAATATAAGAGAGAAGTAATAACATTCTAGTTATAGATGTAGGATTCCTTAATGAACATTTCAAAATATTACCTTAAAAGGGTAGTCAAATGACTATAGTGGAAGTGTATGAGAGTTAAACAGTTATGGAAACATTTTCCTTAATTGAATGAAACGATCACTCGGACATTAAAAATTATAGAAATCAAATATAATGGAATAGTTTATCTCTATAAAAAAATATTTATATAAGGTTTGAGCCTTCACACAAAGATAAGGATAACCATATACAAAATAATGTATAATATATTTTCCATCCATGTTTAAATTAGTCCAAATGATACTGGAAGCGAAAAATAGTTGATGTTCTTTGATATCTAGCATAAAGAAGGATTTTTTAACTAAGATGAATGTTAATAAGGAGAGGAAACCCATGATTTCCTTGAATTATAATGTTTGGAAAATAAAAGGAATTTTTTCATGAAAATTTACCTATAATGTAAATCTATAAAGAAATGACGGTCAAGGTTGAGATCCAAATATCAACCCTACTACATTTACTAATGAATTATGAAATCACTTTTCTATTCCCTTAGTCTCTTGTGTTTGAAATAAAATGCATAGAATTTATAACAACTCATATTTCAAATACAGTTTATTTCATGTTATTAAATATAATGATTCATATGATATAATCCAATAAAACTGAGAGGACTATTGTCTTTATAAAACTAGACACATAAACAATTATCATAAACTAAAATGAAACGTCATTATTCCAAACTCAATAATGTGTTCATAGTTTCCTTTGAAATCTTAATTCCACACAGGATAACCAATAAATATACAAAAGAAAGGGATGAGATATAAATCCTCATTGGGGAAAAATAAAAGAGTAGTATGATGATAAATTAAATATGTGAGTCAAGATGTATATCCAGTTAAAATAAATATGTACAAATCATACGTACCCACGTGGAAGAAATAAATGATAAAATGAAAAAAAATTCATGGTATCATTGAAATTTTTCAACAATATAGAACATGAAATCATAAGAATAAGTTGGTTCTCAAAACTAATACATAATGAAATTGAGTGATTAGGATAACCACCAACACACCATACAAGGTTTCTCATGAGATGAAAATAATACCCAATTAATTGGAGGGCCTTCAGGGAACACCCTTCACATGTATAACTTGATGTGTGCCACATCGATAATATAATATATGAAAATATTTCATCAGTTCCATAAAATGACTAATGAATATGGGTTTAATACATTGAAGTGACTAATATATGAATGATATTTATATCCAGTTTAATACCATTTAATTAAAATAGGGTTGGGTATTCACAACACAAGGGAGAGGCATAAAAAAAACAACTAATAATTTCAACAGCATAAGGGGATTCCCTAAAAGTTCAATGGAATGGATTAATAAGTGCTAAGGTTATATCTCTCTAATAGGGAATCAATTTTCTATTAAATTATGATTTCAAAAACATAAAAACATAAACAGTTGAAATTCAAAAGTCATATAACAAAGGAACCACTTAAATTGAAAAGAGTAGGCAAAAACCCATACCTTGAGATTTTTCTTCTCAAATCATGGGAGGATATACATAAAATATTAATAATATACTTAGAGGGATATAAAAGTGAGAATGAGAGTAAAATAATTCATCAAGGATTTTTTGTAATGAGTAACTGGAGAATGGGTGGACATTTATAGAAAAATTTTGGGGATTGTTTATTAATTTCCAATTTTAGGCCTTAGACAACTAGATAATAAAAAATACAAAATCACTAGACTACCCTTTTTTTATTGTGGTATTTTACAAAGCGGAGGGAAATTAAATATTTTATTAGTTTATGAATTTAAGTACATAAAATAATATAATTTATTATGTGGATGGGAATCATGTTCTTATATAATTTTTTTGTAAACCCTAAAATATCAGTTTAGTTTTGATAGGTTTTTTTCATAGAATTATAAAAAGAATATTTTCACACTAATGTACACTATTTAAATGAATTTTTTTTGTTGATCAAAATCTATATTGAATTTATTATATCTCTTTTAGGTTATTTATATGTCATACTACATATAATATATTAAAATGGTAATTAATTTTTACCCGATAATTCAATTATCTCAAAAAATTCTAAAAAATTCAGCATTGGAAAATTCTGACATTTTAATTTAAAAGAATGATATTTATCTTATCAAAATAAATTACTAAAAATAATAATTTTCAAATTTAAATAAAAAAATTATTTATTGAAAATAATTTATTTTTATGACATAATGAAAATTATAAACCTTATGAAAATTACATGTTACCATATAAAAATACATTATCATTCGTATTAAAATAAATCCATTTATATAAGAATATTTAATAAAAATTAATTTATTTAAAATTATTGAATTTATTATAAAATTTTTATTTATTAGAAATTATATATTTTATAAAATCTTAATTAGGTTTTCTTTGTATCTAAAAACTTATTTATCATATTAACTTTATATTCATATGGATCTTAATAAATATATTATTGATTAAATTAGTAATAAGGGAAGTGAAATTTCATTTATAAAAAGAAAATTAAACCTTCATACTATTGAAGTTAAGATATATAACCCCTAATTACTCAAGAATATTCCTTAGGGTTAAGGTGTGTGATAGGGGCACTCTTATGGGGTGGCTCAACTAACATTGATCCAGTGGTGATCTCTTCTAACTTGATATATTCCTGAAGGTTTTTCTACTCATTAATCACTTATTGAAGCATTATTTGGTGTTGGTCATGTGAAACCCACAACGATACAACATCCCTCCCATGATCTAATAAATGAGATTAATAATGAATGATACTACTCTTTGTGGCCATCATTTCCCCCTTCTGCATTGATTTAGTCACTAAATTACCATTGCTATACACTCATTACAATGGTCATATTATAATGGTTACATTACCAATGGTCATAATGGATTTATACCTCCTATAAACATCTCATATTTTATTCATAGAATTATTACTTATATTTCTATAAATGTAAAATATTATTCATTTTTAAAATAAATATTAAATTAATAATGTTGTGTTTCATTTTTATAGTGTTTTTTACTATAATAATCCTAGGAGACATGGATGATCTAAATTTTCCTATTCTATTTATTTTATTTTATTTATTATTTTTTTATTATAATATTAATAATTTTATTATAATTAATTTATGACTAAATTTAATGTTCTTAGTTATTGAAATAATGTGTTACCATTGTGTTTTTCAATACACTACATTACTTAATATGTCACAAATTCATATATATACATAGAAAGGAAATTATGTATACAAATTTATGGGTCATTATATTCTCCCCTTACGAATATTGACCCTTAAAATTTCATTTCAAAGCCTAAAAAGATGATATTACTTATGTTAAATTTGGTTTTTATGGTCCTCATGTTTCCTCTTCAAATATATGGTTCCTCCATAGTACTTTCACAAGTTTATTTGTCTTGATTTATATTAAATTGTCTCTATAATATAATATTTTCACTTGATTATTGTCCACATATGAAATATTATTCTCCAACAGTAACACATATGGATTTAATACATTCATGGGATAAAGTATGTACATCCACGAGAGCGATACATGAACATATCTTGTACTTGAGAACGATAATTTGAGAGTTATATTCGATAAGACACAGCTCTAATGTGATCATAAATATCAAAGAGACCAATATATCAATGAAATCGATTTCCATTCTTCCAAAATCCCACGATTTTCTTATGAACTAATATAAAATTGACACTTTATTTCTAAACTCAAACTCCATGTCTTCTTAATGATTGTAATCATAGCCTTATAATAATCATTGTTATGATTTCATATGAAATTTTATTGTTTAAACTATCTTTGTCCAAAATTAGACATGATCGGTCCTATAAGCTTACTTTCTCTAATTTAATCCAATCATATTGGTGACATTAAACTATCCCAATTTAGAGCCACATAAGGTTCCATTTTAATGCAAGTGTGGAATTTGTTGTTATATGAAAACTTAACCCTGAGTATGTGCTTATCCAAAAGTACCTAAAAATACATTAAACTTGATCTTATCATATCCTCTAGATTTTTAAAGGGTTTATAATAAAGTTCATCTGTCTAAGGATGATATGAAATATTTATACTCATCAATTTATCTAACACTTTTTAATCAATTATATATAACCTTAAGGTAAACCTTGTATCTTGATGAGATACAATTGTGATTAGTAGTCTTTATAACATTATAATTTATCTTATTTATGTTTTGATGATTTAGTAAAGAGATAAATCCTCATTGATTGAAATGAAATGTGTTGAATTTATAAGGTGATTAACTAGAACAAAATTGGTTTTATAGCCTTTAGTTGTCATACGATGTAATATAATGAAATACATGGTTTTTTCTCATTACTATAAATTTATGGATAAGGGTGGTGTCAAACCCCTATACTTGTTTCATTCACCCTTAAATTGTAGGAATATCAGGCGTCGAGATATAAATACGACAATTTCCACCTTCATGTTGTCCCACCAAATGCTTTTCATTTTGATCACTACACCTCTTAGTGATTCCAAGATGGATATATAGTTATGATATGAGTGAATCCTCCAAAATATTCCTCTCCAGTACTAATTTTTTTGGGAAACATATTCAAATTATAAACAATATAATTCCATATTTAATAAAGTTGAACTCAAAAATATTCACTGCCTTTCTTTACAACTCCACATCATCTTTATATGCCTCATTTATCTATTCATGGATAGATATTTGATAAGTTTTTTGATAAAGGTATTATGGATTTTATTCCTTTATAACTCTTATTTACATCCATGGCATGTAAATGATGAATAGATCCCAATAAATCCCTAATATGCATATCCATATGAGATCTTTATACTAAGAGAATATTCAATGTTATTTTCCATCATAGGTTTGTAATGGATAAAAATATCATAATCAATGATTAGTAGTTAAAAATTTCATTATAACATGTTGGGATAATTTTTTGTGAATATATACATGATTCTTGTATGGTCTGTATATATTTCACACATGTACTCAAAGAGGAAATTTCACCCAAACATTAGTGTAAAGATCACTATAGCCAACTCCATATAACTTTCTTTATAACTATGATCATGAAATTTCATCTACATACAGTAAAAACCTATCAAATTATCATTTTTATAAGGAAATATCCCATGAAATTATTTTGATCATCACTAAAGATCACAAATCCTTCAAAAAAATGGCAGTTTGAGTACAAGAGTAGTGATTTTCCTTATTTTCAACTCCTTTATTCATTACTGACATTAATTAGTATAAAAAATCACTACTCTCTTTTGAGTTTTCATTGTTAGTGGGTTTTAAAATCAGGAAATTTTTTTAAAAACTCACTAGTACTACCAAAAAATCCCTGGATACTATGGATCTCTATTATAAATAATAGTCTGGGCCATTATATAATCACGTATATTTTGAGGGATCTATTGATATACCCAATCTCTATATATAACCTCACATGTGATTAAATTAACTAAGAAAGAATCTTTTATAGATATAAATAACACTTTCTAAACTTAACATACAATTATAATTTTCAAATGTCCTTAGAAATACACTAGAATACCCCACATATTCCTTTATTTTCTAGTATATGAGAATATCATATGTAAATATTACCAAAAAAATGTCAAGTTAATCTCTAAGGATTTTATTCATCATGTTTATGAACATTATTGGAACATTAGTGAGTCTAAAAGGATTTTATATGAACACATATTATCTATATCATATATAAAAATAAATTTTGGGTCTCTTATCCTTCTTAAAATTTAATTGATTTTATCCAAATGTGAGGTCCATTTTATAGATCCACTATGATCTACGTAGCTGATAAAATATTCATCAGTCTATGGTAGGGGATACTAGTTCTTTTTCAAAATATTTTTGAGTTGTTGACAACCAATATTGATATAAACTAAATAATAAATCTTCATGATGACTAGGATAGGTGTACCCCTTAGTGAAACACTGGGCGGGGTGGGGTGGGTACAAAGAACATATCTATATTACCTTATAGTTTCTCCTTTAGTTCATCATGTTTAATAATGTCTTTTATTTATGGATTTTTTGATATCGATATTTCTCTAGGTGAATTTTCTATTGAGAACTCAACTTATCCACTATATAAAAGCATAGTAATTTAATTATGGGAATATATTAGAATATCTCCTTACAATGGGAATGGGTGATCTTCTCCTTTGCTTCAAATATTTTAACTATATGTGAATTCTCATAAGTAAATAATATCCATTCTTAAGAATATGATTCAAATGGAAATTCATCATTCCTCTTCTAGTTGAATAGAATCAGTGGATGATTTGGGATATAAAATTTATATCCTTCTCAAGAAAATTTATGTTGTCTCTATATGAGGAAACACTATCAATTCCCAATATAACATTAAATTTCACTAAAGTATAAGAAGGTTTTATAGAAGATTTTTTTTCATAAATATTGATTGGAGAAGAGTTATAAATGTGAGAAAAAAATATTTCACCATTTTTAGTTTTCACTAATAACTTAAATTCTATGTTTTTATGTGGTTTTTAAATAGTTCTACTATACATTAATTATATGAAATAATGTGTATAAAAAATATAAAATTTCTATTCTTGAATGGTTAAATAATGTACCTCTAACTATTTAATTATCTAGAACCACCTCAGAATCTCTAATATCATAAACCTATCCCTACTCTCATGGAATCAAAGGATGTTAACATCAATTATCTTCAATAACCCTTGGAATTACGAAATGGTTTTCATAATTTCCATATTCTGTGTGGTTAAAATATTAGACCATGGGATGAGGATTGAACAAAAAACATTTACTGAACTACATCAGTAGGATCATTAATCTACCTTAAGTATTGATTATCTTTATTCACATCCTTTCTAAACTTAAATGGTCTCCTCATTTCCTGGAGGCAATTTCTAGGATTCTTCTTCCCACACATTTTACAAGTGTATCTTTGAATGCTCTTGCCTCTATGAGTATTATATGATGGTCCCTCATATATAAGATTTATTCTACACTTTTTTTATTCAATTCTATAGGACCATAGAGATTCAGATATTTTCATTTAGAATTTATTTTGACAGTGGAAAATTTACTCATTGATATCAAAAAATCTAATTTGAAAATATTTTTTTTCAAACTCAGATTTACTCCAGGAAATAAGTGACAAAAATTAGTTCCATAGTCTATTATAACCTTGAAGGTATAACATGAAATAATTTTCATGTTCTAATCATACAAACCAATGGATTCAAAATTTGTTTCTTGATTTTCAGGAATTACCACTCGTTCTTATGATAGAGAGTTTGTGGGAAATATTTATTAAAAAATATATTTTCATTATTTCTCACTCCATGAATATAATAACCCCCTTTGGCCTAATATTCATGATCAGTTTCCACCACTGATAGGATTATCCCTCTAATTAATAAAAAACCAACATGAATTTCTCTTTCTTATAGAATTTATGGATAAAGAATATCCTCTCTATAGATTTAATATATTTCTCTATCATTAGGGGATCGAAAGGACCACAAAAAGGAGGATGCCGTTTTTATAAATGACTCGACCACAAATTGATGTTTTTTAGTGGAAAGAGGGTGTTAAATGTGTTTAATGATATTAATCTCAACTCAATTAAGTTTTTATAGTACTTCCATGAAATTCTCGGCTCCCTCCACCATCATATTATTAATTTACTTAGGATGATCATGGAATTTACAATTTCATATTATGTTGAAATGATTCCTCAAATTTCACACTATTTTTAAAAATAAATGAATTATTAGTATGATGATACATAATTCAATAATAATATAAAATAGAAAACTACTTTAATGTATAAGTAATTAAATAAATACCATAACTTAGGAATAACTATGTTTCAATCTAGATCATCCATGTTCAATTTCTTATTAAGTTTTCTAGCCTAAAATTCTATCTAAATAATTTATAATGGGTTTTAATGAGAAGATGAAATATATAAAGAATATCCCTATAAGTTTCTATATAGGTGTTCAATTCTAGGCCCACTCATCATCCACTAATTGAATACCAATTGAATTTTGAACCATCCTTTTTCAGAGTGATTACCCTTGGGTACATCTGTTCTATAACACCATCGACATTCCAATATTCAGACAGAGATTTAATTTCTAGGAATTCAATTTTTTCAAATCATTATGATAATTTAAGGATATATTTAGATTTATTGTAATATTATTCATTAATTGTTTCTCAATACTCATCCCAAAAAAACTATTCATTTCTCATATACCAACTACAACAACTGATATATCTAAAATATTTTATTTCATGATTTCAAAAACAAAGATCCATATAATACAATTCAAAAAAATTAAGAGTCATAGTGTGTTTTTGAAATTATGTACATAAAGTTGTAAAAATGTTTAAAATACAACATAATTATTTAGAACACTATCATATCCTCTTAGTTTCAATTGAAAACATAGTACTACATGGGATAACCTAGGGATACACACAAAAAAAGGGTGATCAATAATGCATAATAAAGAAATAATCAATCTATAGAATGATAATAAATAATAAAATTGACTTAAGAGGAATATCATGGTAACATAAAATTCTAAAAATCCTACATACTCACATGGAAGAATGAAATCATCAAATGAAAACATAAAATCATGGTATCATTAGAATAGAGAAAAAATATAAAACATGGAATCATATGTATATGTCACGGAAAACCATTAATACATATTAAATTAGTGTTCATGAGACAAAAAACCAATAAATATACATGGTACCTTATGAGATGAAAACATTACCCAACACATTTGAGTGCTATCATGGTGCATCCTTCATATGTCTAACTTTATATGTGATAAGATGATCATATAACATAAGAATGTATTTCCTCATTTAAATAACATGATAAAAGAACATGGGGTTAAAACATGGTTGTTAAAAATAAATGAAGGTAACTTATATATAGGTTTATAAACATGATTGAAAATAGTGTGGCATCTTCAAAACACATGGGTATGACATGAGATATTAGTGAATTATTTAAACAACATAACTTTAAAACATAATAGTTAATTGGATTTAATTAATGGGATATATGTGTACTGTATAATTAATTGGAACCATTTAGATAGTAATGGTTTATTATAATAATGTTAGACCATTTCCACCCTTAAAGAATAGGATAATATCTTTACAAAAAAATGTTCTTGAATTAAAAATAGAAGGGAGAGGAAACCTATCTAGAGATATTGCTTCTTAAATAATGGTAGGATCTCATTAGAACCATAAAATCTCTTTGAAAGGGAACTATAGAGGGAAAATGAGATTAGAATAATTATTATTGGCATTGGAATGATGAGGGATGAGATAATTGATTTGTTTTCATATCTAAAGAGATGAAATTTTTTATTATTTTTCAAACATTGACCTTAGAGACATAGTTAATAAAGAAAATATTGGAGTTCCCATGGATTATTCTCATGGTATTTTTCAAGGAGAAGTGGGTTTTAATATTTTTGTTAATAACCAAAATCCTTAAAATAATAAAATTCATAATGTGTATGTGAGTCATTTACATAAAAAATTGATTTTAAGATCTTAAAATAAACTATATCTTTTAGAATGGTTTTGAAGGTTTCTAAAAAACTTTTATCAAATTAAAATACCTTATTTTAATGAAAAACAATATTTTTGATCAATAAAACCATTTACTGAATTTATTTCATCACTTTTAGGTTTTTATGATGTCATAGTACATAACATATATTAATATTATATTCAATTTGTACAAAAAAATCAGTTGTCTTATAAAACTAGGAAAACCAATTCATTGGTTAATTTATATATATATATATTTGAGAATTGATATCTATTTCATTGAAATAAATTTATAAATAAAATTAATTTAAATTTTTAAAAAAAATCGTATTTTTTGAGGAAAATATTTCTATGACATAATCAACTTTCTGACCCTTAGAAAAATCACATGAGGCATTACCAAATTATATTATCATTTTTATTTAAAAATATAGTGTTTCATAATACATTTTTATGAAATAAATTTTCTTTAAATATTTTTCAATTAAAATAACTTTGTATTTTAGTTGAAATTATATATTTTTTGAAAATATATTTTTTTATTTATATCGAAAAAACTATTCATCATATTCATATTATATTTATATGTATTTTGTTATTTAAAATATTAATAGAAAAGGGATTTATAATACTAATCTAATTATAAATATGAAATTATACATTTTTAAAAATAGTTTCCATATAAAAACCCCTTATTACCCCATTATATTACTTAAGGGTAAGGTGTGAGATGTTGGTACATTAGTTGGTTGGCCCAGCTAACATCGATCTAGGGGTGATATGTGCTAAATTGAACTTTTCCTATAGGTTTCTCTTCTAGAGCCTGACTTATTGATGTTATGCATGGGATTGGTGAATTGTGAACCTCAACAATGTTACCTCCTTCAAATTCTCTGAAAAATGAGATTCACAGTTCTTGATTCTACGGGTTGAGGTCATCATTTTCTCTTATAGGTCAATTAAGTCTCTTAATTAACCTTAATATACACTGATTATACTATTCACGATATGACTTCCATGTTACTAATGATAATAATGGTCTTCTAGGTCTTTTAAATACCTCATTTTTGATTCAATAGTTTTTTACTTCAATTTATATCAAGGTTCAATATTTGTAACATTCCAAATGAATATTTCATTACTAAAATTATAGTTCATAGTATACATTATTATTGTCAAGTGAAATGATCCTAGAATAATGAGATGATAAAATTATTCATATTCTAGTTAATTTTTTCCCTATATTTTCCCAGTACAGTATTGTAAATCTTAAATTAATTAATTAATGACTAAATATATTATTCACAATTAGTGAATTAAAGTGTATTAATTTTGTTTTTTACTACACTAAAATACTATATTTGTCACACACACAATATATACAGTAAAATTTATATTTGAACTTATGGATCATTAAATAAATAATGGAGAAAATTTAAAAGAGGTGATGGATGAGGATGTAATTTCTATACAACAAAGAAGGAGTTTATCTTGATGGAAAAATTAACTTCCATGATTAAAGGTTAAGTGAATCCCTTGAGTTGGAGAAACCATGAATAGAAGTTATCAAAAAATAATTTTATAGTGACTATGAAATTTTGGAAATTCATTGAAGTAAAAGAGTTATTTTATAATCATAATTCTATATTTTTTTAAATATGAAAAAAATTTGTCGAAAAGGAATTGATTGATGTGTATGAAAAATTTAATGGGGACTATTATTCAATTTATATATTTATTTTTGGTGTTTTAGTTGACATGTGTGTGAACTGGATACCTTTCTTGATAAATATTTATGTATGACCCATAATGTGGGAAATTAAAAATTATATCACATATTTTATTTCATAACCGAAATCATTTATGCCTTCTAGAAATAAATCTTATTTTCTATAATGGTTTTTCCAACGTATACATAGAGGTAATTAATAAAAGGATCATGGATAAAAATTATATGATGTAATCCTACCCTAAAATAGTTATGATTGTATCCTAAAAAAATATGGGAGGAAAAGCTATTTTTATGAATCCTAGATTAGTGTGATGCTTCCATAAAAATCAATTTTAATTTATTATTAATGAGTGGGAGATGAAATGGTAACACATATTGACATAAAGACACATGGGTATTGAAAATAAATATATGGGGGGGTATTAAATATATCAGTCATTGAATGTATTTGTTTTCAATATTGAACATTCTCATTAAGATATAGTTTTCAATATAATTTTATATGTGATGGCAGTGGTGCTCATACATACTTGACAAGATGATCAAAGTTATGTTCTACGAACATGAATGTATATAAAAAATGGTTTATGAAACGTTATGATACTGAAATTATAGCTTCATTGTAGTATACAAATATATGATAATTGATGTGGAATTCCTCATGTTAATGAGAATAAAAAATCACTGATATGTGGTACTATCTATGATAATTTCTGATTTGATTCAGATGAAGATGGATGGAGGATAAAATGAACTATAATTATTCCAAAAATAACATCTATGTGATGGTATAGAGAACCAATCCACTGGCCAATATGTTTGAAACATGTAGTGTCAAGTATTGGATATACAATTAAAAATAATAAATTATCCATGTTTCTAAGTTTCATTTTTTTTAAATATGATTTTTTTTAATTTTGTAGTGTTTTAAAATGTTGATAATTTTAATTTTAACCGATTTTTCATAAAAACATGGTTATTTTAGGTGTGTTTCTTTATCCATATTTTAAAACATCATTACTTTTTAATTTAACCATGTTTTACAAAAAAACATAGGTAATTTAGATGTGTTGTAAAAAGTCACAAATTTACAATAACCCATGTTTTAAAACACCGACTATATAATTAAAATATATTTATTTATATTATATATATCTATAATCATTGGAAAACATAAATAAAACACAAATAAATATATATAAACATGCTCATGAGTTGAAATTTAAATGTAATTAATTAATAATAACATAATAAATTATCATTATAACCGACATGCATACACACACACACATATATATATATTAATTTATATATATTAATGTATAAATGGATATATTAATTTATAAGTTTTTTTAATCAATATACAGATATATATATTAACATATTAATAATACTACATAAATTATTGTATTATATGAAAATTAGATTAAATGTAATGTACATAAAACTAATATAAACACACATACATAAATCTAAACACCCAAACAAAAATGATAAAATAGGATTGTAATTAATTAATAATAAACAAATACATGATCATTAATATATAAATATGTAAATATCTATACATATGTATAATCACATTTATAATATTACATATATAATATCATTACGTAAAAATAAGATCAATGTTATATTATATATATATTAAAAATAATAAAATAAATGACCATTAATATATAATTCAATGCGTAAATGGAATATATATATATATATATATTTATATTTAAATATTTAAGTATATTTATATTAACTTATACATATAAATATGTAATAATATATTGATATATATATATAAATTAATATAAATGTAATTATAAATGTAATTTTTTTATTTATATATCAATATATATATGGTTATTAATATATTAATTAATATGGAAATATATGTATGATAATATTTAATTAATATAAAAATTTATAACTTTATTAATTTACATATAAATATGGTATGATATTTTTTTAGACAAAAAGAAATTCACAGATGTGTGGATCGAGTGTTTGCAAGGGTTCTTCTGTGTCGCTGGTTCGAGTGCCACAATGCCCGAATTTAATTTTAAGGGGGAAGGGATGTTGATGGATAAGTGGTTTATGGATTTGGGGCTAGTGGGGTGTACTAGGAAGCCTGTGTCTATAGTTTAAGGAATAGGGGGGGGGGGTAGACAAAACAATGTGGATAAAGATAAAGAATCATAGATTTACCATAACCTAGTTTGAATGTATTTTTTATGAAACATGTTTACTTCAATTAGTGAAATTTATTAACATGGTAATATTAAATAAAAATGTTGAAAATTTATTTTTTCAGAGTGAAACTCTTTAGATTCTTTTTGTATGATTCATTTAGTTGATTTAAATGTTTACAGAAGCACTCTAAAGAGTTAAATAGGTTTTAAGAATATTTGAGTGATGTCTGGAATTGCTACACTAGAACTGAAATGTTTTCTAAATGTGTATTAAAAAGATAGCAATTGATTATCCATTAGATTCAACTATGTAATAATTATATGCAACATAGACTTCATATGATTGATTCTATAGTTTGAAATATGTCTCTGAGTTTATAAGATACATATTCTTATGAAATGATTTTGTGATATATAAAATCCAATGTGATATAGAATCGTTGTAAGATTTTCCATTGGTAATTTCATAATATATGAGATTTCATAGGATATATTGAGTGCTTAATATTTCCAACATATTATATGACAGTTGTGTAAGAGGCAAAGCGATGTAATATGTATTCTTAGTAAGAAGTCGACCCCTCATAAGATGTTATCAATTTAAGAATCACATATCATAAAATACTAATCTCAATTGTTAACAAAATTATTTTTGTATAAACTTTTTTATATGAAATTTTATTTCATAAGATACTAATTTCAAAATATTTAGTAAATGTTTCCAAATGATGGTAGAACATTGAAATAATTAAATATAAAATATAGGAAAGAAAAAACCCATGGAATTCCAAAAGAATAAATTATGAAGAAAATGAGAAGAAACAAAAGGATTATATTGCAAGGATCTTCAAGGAATAATCATCATAATTAATTCATGATTAATTTTTAATCAAGATGATGATTGTAGAAGAGTTCTACATCACAAGTAACATTACCACTTCATAGTTAGATAGAGACCACATTTATGTGGATACAGATTTTATAGAATTTAAATATAATATATTATATGGATAAAATGACTTTGATCATTCAAATTTCACATGGTGACTGAAAATATGAATTTTATAAAGAATATTAATATACTAACTTGATTTAAATGTGTTTAAATAAAAGATAATATAGTTTAATACCATAGATCATGTAGTTTCCAAAAATAAATGTAGAAATGAATTATTCATGAAATAATTAAATTAATATAAAACAATCAAAGGAAAATGAGAAAGTTGTTAAGAGACTTTTTAAAATTCTATTATTCCATTGGAAAACTACCATTTGAAGAAGAATGGAGAGAACCAAATAATTAAAATACCATTTAATATGAACTATGTATCAATTTTAGAGGAATTTGACTACATTTAGAAGCATGGACCTATGTGTCATAGAAAGAGATAAGAAGAAGATCCCTATGATATTTTTATATCATTAACAATAACCAAGGACATGAGATTGGTTTCTATTTTTCCTTCCCATATATTACATCAATAGTGTCAAGATATTTAAGTTACATATTGATTTAAAATCAAAGGATGTTTGAGATGAAGAACAAGAAAACATATTTAGAGTATTACTGATCATATTCCTAGAGGTCAAAGAACAATTTTTGATAAATTAGCTAAATAAAAATAAAAGCGAAGAGAAAGAATAAAGTAATACTACATTAGGAGTTAGAAGAAGGTGAATTCCTAATTTTGGGTTCACTAGGTGTAATATAAATTTACTAGAGATTATAGTGCACAAAATTATTCATAGAAGTAACTATGTCTAATGAATGTGTCATATAATGTAAATAATTATTCACTTGAGTCATATAGTAGTGAAAGGGATTTTGATGATTACCTTACCTTGGAAATGTGGATGATTCCAACTTATCCATTCTAGGAACCGAATTCCACAAAAGACCATCAAAGTTATCTTTGGGTAAATTGGAAGCATTATTCGATTAATATAAGCATGATGAGAATTCAAAGGCAGGCACATTCAAGATCTAAGGAGTGCACACAAGTTCAAAATCAGAGTGCAAAGATCTACCATTCCTAATGCAATTTATGTCGCCCCATTTGTGTGAAGTCAAGGATAATCAAAAAAGGAAGGCATGCACAAGATATGACCTTTGTGTGAAGATCTGGTTCCACACATAATGATGATTCATGCCCAATATGACCTCTAACGGGCCGTTACATGCTATCTAAGGCTCGCCTACTTGAAGCTCCTATTCCACACCACAAATATTACATGACGCTGCTAAATACATTTTCTATATATATATATGTTCACCCCCCCTTTCAGGTAATCATTTGGAAGGCTAATGAACACTCTTCCGTGCATAATAATCTTACATGACATCGTGAAAGGCCATGGAATCCTCAAGGTATATGATCATGCATGATAGTCCCCCTATGGGTCCCCATTCATATGGACCCAAAATGTATTGGCCCTATTACAATATTTTCCTAAGTTTGGTATGCTCAAAAGCAATATCTTTCATGCCACCCTAGTTTAGAGAATCACCCAAACTTGTGGTCACCCCGTCCTTTTGCATGTATCTTGCCAATCTTGCATGCACCTCCTTCTTCAAGCTCCACAGAATTCTTCCATTCTAAAGCACCATGTATGAGGCCCTCTTTTGGGTTCCCTTAATGACTCCTCTGCATAGACCTCCAGGCTTGAACATATTGATTTATTGGTCCCTCCTATGTTTTTCTGTTTTGTGTTGCCTTACCAATTTCTTTTTTATATAGGTAGTCTAATGGATATTTTTTCTGCACGGTTATGCTAACATAGACCCCAATATCTACCAATACTCCTCACCATTAAAAACCAAAATTACTAAAGCCTAATATTCCCTAAGGCTGGAGTTCTGTAATTTATGTAAGCTCAAGGGGTGATGAGTGAGTTCCTCCTATCCATGTTGTAGGACATAAAACATCCAAGAATTTTCATCCTCAACACACGATGTTAAACTATAGCCTCAACCATTGCGATGCACATGGGGTGCCATGTCTCGGGAATTTTCCATGCCCCGTCATCCACATGGGAGTGATATCTTCCTCCCATGGAATTATATCCTCCTCACATGGAATAAGATCTTCATGGGAAGCTTATATATGTAAGCCCCACACTACCCTTCGCTGACACATCTTTCATGACACAACCATCCAGCCTATTTCTTCCTCTTGTTTATCACACTGAGCAAGATTCCAAGTGCATAGAGGTTAGTATTGTTTATAAAATATCATCCCCCAATGGACATCCCCCCTAGAGTAATCCCCAATTCCTAACATCCCAGGTTGGTTACCATGCATAAGCCCCATCCCCTCCAAACTACATGGATTTTGATCCTTATCTCCTAAACAGTAAACATAAGATGCCACCATGAATTTCAATCTTATCCAATGGTAAAAATTGGTTCAATCCTCCTAAGGGTGAACCTCTTGGATCCCAGTA
Source organism: Viscum album (assembly GCA_963277665.1). Lineage (NCBI taxonomy): Eukaryota > Viridiplantae > Streptophyta > Magnoliopsida > Santalales > Viscaceae > Viscum > Viscum album. The sequence goes on from OY728131.1 coordinate 1,492,249,307, forward strand.
TCAACCCTTAATCCACATCCATCCTGATCTCCTCTAGGTCATATCCCTAGTATGATCATGCCCCTCACATGGGAGACCTTGTTCTCTTCTTTACCACTAGGACTCTTCTATGAATGATCCCCACACCTTATTCACCATGTGCAGACATTTTTTTTCAAGACCCATCATGCCCCTCTCACATGGGAAGATCCAACGCGTATGTACTAACCTCATGTTCCATTTTGACTAGGCCTCCTCTTTAGGTATAATCCCTGACGCCCCATATATAACTATGTTGAATTTTCTTCCCAACCAAGTAGGATATGTAGGAAACCTCCATGAGGTTCAATCCCGACACTTCATCCATCTCATCACTTCCATCATTTTCACATCACTTCACTCTCATCCTTATTGCATGATGTTAAACTATATGGGGCCATAGAAATACTTGGATATTGATCCCCAACTAGCTTGGATAAGTAGGAAACCTCCCTAGTTTCAATCAAAACACCCTCAACAATCTATCCACTATACATAATCTAAATCATCCATAATCTATCTTGATTTAACCTAGGCCCCCACATCCTGGTATAGTCATTCCATCCATATTGGTCATTCCTACATGTATGCCCCTTCCACATCACTGCTCCTAGAAGCTCCCAAGTAGCTAACCATGTTAATCCCCAAAAATAATACTATATAACTATGTGGGTTTGGATACCTGTATTCTAGATAGGTTATGCAGGATGCCTCTCTGAGGTTCAATCCTAACCAATGGTTAATCTTGTTGTTCCCCTCATAGGGTTGCATCTCCCTTATCCACCTCTAGTGGTGTCTAGGTCAGCCTTCATTGTGTCACAACTTCTCTTTATGTGACACAACATTCCAAGTATGATCTCATTGGGAATTTTGACCCATTCCATAGTAATCATTATAGGTACTCCCTCCTAGGGATGTTCCTTCTTGATCCACTTCCATGGGGTGTTTTGGTTAGTTTCACTTCGTCTCCGTAAGATGTTAAACTCGTGACCTCTCACTATTACCCCGCTTTCAATATGAGATGACTATGAAAAACCTCGAAAGACATGACTATGAAATATGATACCCCATTATCACCATGGGTTTCCTAGGGTTCCATGCCCTTTATAATCATTCCTACGAAGAAGAATACAAGTGGCCAGTCTTCCAATGTCCAGCCATGCCAGCGAGGCCCTATGTGACAATTACCCATACCAAATTTTGCTGCCATATCAAGACCTGATATATTGTCTAGATAGAAGATGCATAATTAACTAGCTTTCTTAATGATATTGAACTATGAATTATTTTCAGGAACATGTCTTAATTTGTGAGGGAGACCCGGAATAGGCGATGAATTTTGAGGAGAAATCCACAAAAGGATAGACCGATGGTAATGACCTAGGTATTTATAGAATAATACATTTTCATATCTATTAATATTTATGAATAAGATATTAATATTATTATAAATAGGACACTTTTTGCGATAGAGTAATCAACACGCAACAACATGTTTCTTTGAAATCTTACCTACCACACAACTTTGATTTATACCCAAAAAATAATATAATATTATTATTATTTTAAATGATAGTTAACACCGAGTCATTTTATTGGAGGGAATGAACATAAATAACTACAACATGATTATTAAATGCCTTTACACTTATCCAATAAATTTTAGAGGATTAAAATAATAATGAATCTTATTTTTAGCATGAAAAACTCTAATATTTTTACAAGGCCATTTTATCACCTTTTGATGGAGAACCCTTTTTAAATCTAGTTTTTTTCAGTTTTATATGTTCTATTTGAAAAACAAATTTCTTATTTAGAAGAGAGATATCAAAATTTAAATTGGTTGAAATTTTGGTATTTTTCTAATAAAGTTCATTTTTAAATCAATAGTGAGAAATATTGAATTTTAATTCAATACATCCTTTTAATCTAATTTATTTATATAATTTTATAAGTCTTTTAATTGGTTTTAAAGTTTAATTGGTTTATATTATTATAATTTAATCCAATTTTTTTCATTTGAAGTAATTTCACTTTGAAATTGGACATAAACGAAGGTCAAAATTTTGGTAGTTTTTGTTTATTAAAAACACGCTTTTTAGATTTGACAACTACAAATAATTTTAAATTAATTTATTCAAATTTTGTGTTTTGAATTTGGAAAAATGGATTTCGTATTTGGAATCATTATTTCCAAACTAGGAAAATAGAAAACTTTTATTTTTAGGCATTATGCATGGTAAAGTTAATAAATCTTTTATTTACCAGGGTTAAAGGGTAAATTTGTTAAATAAGGGAAAAAAATAAAATTATAATACTATTAATTTTCCCTAAAACACGTTCGAATAGAATTTTAGGACACATTTAATACAATGGGAATCCTTGGGTCAATATTAGGACCCAATGGTGACACATTTGTTTGAAAATGATATTTAATTAATTTTAATTTAAAGTTAATGAAAATATAACATAAACATATATCTTTTAATAAAATAATTTTTATATGGGGTTATACAAGTGATCTCTTACACTATAAAAATTAATTATAAAGTTAAAAAGATTTTATACATCATGATATTTTATTTATAATGTTTAAAAATTAAATAAATAATTTTAATTATGACATAATAGTGATATAGTGATTGCATCATTAATAAAGGATTAAAATAAATGATGTTATAAATGTTAAAATAACTGAAATTTTATTTTTTTTATTTTATACAACAATTTTATTAGAATATTGTTATATGTTATATTTTTTATTAATGATGTTTTTTATAAGTAATCATGTTTCAATGCTTTTTTTATAAAAGTCATTATATCAATAGTGTCAAAATTGACATAATTCATATTTTAAAATATAAAACAGTTTATTAAATATTATAAAATTCCAAAAAATCTAAGATTCATTAAAATAGTTATAATAAGTATAAAATGTTATTATAAACACTTTAATTTGATATTTATCATGTTTTGGTAACTGTTTGGATTCTCAAATTATTAAATTCATGATAAAATGGTAAGAGTAAAAAAGGGTTAAATAAAAATGATAAGGATTAAAAAATATCCAAAACTAGTATAATTCTAATTAGATGATTTTATTTAGACTAATATTCATCATAGAAACTAAATAATTTAATTTGGACACATTTGTAATCGATATAAAATTTATAATAAAATAATATTTCAAGATATTCCTTGAGTGCCCCTCCTCTCTCTTATAAAAGGCCACCACCTCTAACCCATACTCACACCTCTCAAGCCCCCTTGGCTCATACATACTCTACCAAAATAAGCCCCCAAAATCCCTCTCTTCCTCCTATAAGACTTACCTTGAGAATAAGGTAATTCAATATGGAATGTATCTTAAATCCAAAGTAGTTGCTCGACTTGTGGTAATGTCTTCTCTCAAACTTCATTCATTTATTTTCCCTTCTATAACCCCATAACTCTCCTTAATAAATTATTTTATTAAAATAAAATTATATTCCATATAAAGTTATGTTTTTATTCTATGGATTAATCCTAAACTCACATATACTTTGATCTAATGGAGTTAGAACATACTATTTTTGTTGACAGCGAACTACTATCTCACAAAACGATGATTGTTCAATTATATCTTACAGCCTCTCATGGTGGCCAATCTAATGGAACTATATTTATATATGGTACATATTATATTTATATTGTCTTTATTCTTGTATATTTTTCATTTAAAAAAAACCTTTATGATTTATATAACGTGTCATTACAATAGTTTCATTTGAGGAAGTGCGGACTACCCCCCCCCCTTCAAAGTGGTATGACTCATTCATGATATACATGGAACATATAAAGTATGAAATTAATGAAATTATATAATATATATAACATAGTAATTATAATATAATTATAATATGCCTATTCTTCCATTATTTTTCATTCCTTTAAATGTAAAAAAATAAATGAAAGTAATGTTAATGAGTATATACGGTTTATCGTATCCATGAATGGTGGATTTCATTTTCCAATATAAAAATGTTATAGACTATTCTAGAAACATATACACTGGATATATATGATATTTAAATAATGAATAAGGGATATAAATGGAATAATAAACTTGAAAAAGGCTCTGAATAAAGTATAATTAACTTATGTTTATTATTCAGGGAGATAAAGAACGAATAAGACAAGTCAGACACAAGGTAAGGGAACCTTTCACCCTCTTCTTCTAGTCAAAGACTTCTTTTATTTAATGTCTTTAAATTTCAATTTCCAAATTTTAGGAATTGTTCTTATATAGTCTTATTTTTTTATATTTTATGTCTATGTGATGAGAGACCATTTCCTCTCTCATTAACCCATTTTCTAAATTTTTAAGTGACATTGTTAGGCTACCAAAGTTTTGTAAAGGACTTCATCTCAATCACATTTCATTAAGGAATATTTTGATTTATACACGAATTTATTTTATATATTGTTTATACCCCTTTAAATTTTCATTTCATTCAATGAAAATATTTTTTCTACAAAGCGTTTTACTAAATGACAAAAGGAATGTTTCTTTTTTAACATATGCGGGGACAAGGACATTTACACCACCATTAGTATTATTCGATATTAATCTCCCTCGAGAAGCCATAGTGTTTTTAAAAGGAAAATTAAATACCACATACCATTTTTTACATATTTTGGTATTGAAAATTCTTTTCATAATGGATTGATTATATCAATATATTTAATGCATATCTTGTTATTAAATGTTGAAATGTTATCTTTCCTTTATGGTAGTTCATGTGTTATGATTATGTTATGGTTCTTGGGAATTGTTTATGTATATGTGTGGTTCCATGATAATCCTTGGGTGGGTGTTCCCGAGATAGATCTTCAATGCATTTTGTAACATGATGAAGGTAAACGTTAATGTTTCTCCTAAGATATTTAGGTAATATATTGTGATGGGTATTCTAAACATAACTCCCTATGTAGCTGTGAAAGCTACATTGTAATAATAATATGGATACGAAAATTTAAATTTATGATTTATGATTTATATGTGTTATTAATAATTATTTTTATTTTTTTAGGTACGTTATGGAGATTAGGTTTTATGATTGCAATGTATGATTTTATTGATTTGTATGTATTGATGGACTACTGTTTTTTTAGTTTTTTTATAACCCTTACTGAGATTTTGTGCTCGTCCCAAGTTTTTGAAATATTTTTCATAGGGAATAAGTAAGGTTAATGGTATAGAATAATTAAATAAGATTTATATCTGGAAAAAAATTCTTGTTTTTTAAGGAGTTTTAATATTGTGAAAACAAATTTGATAGAGTAGAAGTGTCTACTTTGTAGTCTTTTGAGATGTAATTGTTATGGATTAATTATCTAAAACTATAAACCTAAAAAGTTCCTCAATGTGAACTCTTGACATAACTCAATATTATGTAATTATTAATGTTGGGGCCTTATAGTTGGAATCAGAGGTCATTTTAGATAACTTTAGAGGTTATGGTGTTATCTGGGTGTAGGTAAAGGATCTTATATAACCAATATGGTTATTATCATATGGAAACATTTATAGGGTTAATATAAAATAGGTAGTTTTAATAAAAATCTAAACAGTAGAGATATAATGTGGTTGATTTATTATAGTAATATAAATGATTTTATGTTATCTTTACCCTATAGAAAATTCTTTTTTTAATAATAATTCATTTCATTTATAATTGTTGATTCTTTTCAGCAGATTAAGGATCATTTTCAAGATATATGGAAAGAGATATTTCAAAACTTTTTTATCTCTCCCCGATGACTTTATTATCAATATTATGGAAAAACCATGTTTAAATGATTTTGACAGCTTCTGGAGTATTCAAATCTCCTACAATAAATTGTTTGAGTTATCCAACACCTACTCATTCGTAAAACAATTTTATGGGTCATGGTATATTTTTCATATGATTTCAACATTTAAACATTTCCAATTCTATCGAAACATGAAATTATAGAAGTGGGTTGAACTTTTACTTTTTGAATGTATGACAATATTCCAAAAGAGAAAGGGAATATCTAAAAGATCATGATATTTGGATTCAAGGTATGATTTATTTTCTTATCCTTAAAGAATGAAGAATATTTTTATTGATATTTATAAATTATGAGGATATTCGATCTGCAAGAATGATGTATTAAGAAATAGGATGGGAATTCATAATTAATATATTTTTAAGAGCATTGAATGAGTAAGAAGTCAACATATAATGTATTGAAGAGTTATAGTAGATTTTAGGATGATGAAATGATTAAAAGTATTGATGCTCCTTTGATGATGGGATTACTTTGGGGAAATGTTTTCTAATATGTGTAACCCTGGTGTTTTATATGGGAAAATTTTATTCTAGGAAGAATTACTTTTTATTGTGTGGCCATAATGGATAACCATAGGGGTTCATATGATCTTTTGTTTTCTTAGTGATTAATGGTTATTACATTTTGGGATGAAAATTGATAGGTATTAGATAACCTTTGAGGATAAAGTAGGATATGGTAATTTTTTAGGAAATTGTCTTATTTTTTAGAATGTTGTATGAATGATATGGTTTCATAAAAAGGAAAACCTATTGGATGGGTGAAAAAGCGTCACGTCTGGCAAGGCCGTAAGAATCGAACCCACAACCAAAGGGAGATAAAGGTGCCTTGTCTACCACTAACCTACGTGAAGCCCCTGGTTAGTATGAATTATTGTTTTCAGTTAAATGATTTTATTGATCAATAATAAGTTGATTTGGGATATTATGTTTTATGAAATGGATATCCTTATTATAATAAAATGATATGATTATTAACTGATAAAGGTTATTTTGGTAGATGTTTTCTATTTTGGGAGCACTATATGCCAAAGGAAAATAGAATGCCTTGTGATTTCAATTGGGGAGTAATGGTGGAATTTTATTTTTGAAGAATATTTTTTTATAGACATATAGAGATTTGGGTTATTTATTTAAATGATTAACCTATCGTAGAAAATACGTGATTAGGTTAATTACTTTTCAGTATGAGCCTTTAAGAGTACCCGATGTTATTTAGAAATAAATGTTATAATTTTTGTGGTAGACTATGTGATCAAATCCTTAAGAATTTTGGGTTTCAATATTAATTGGATTATTTTGAATAATTTTATGGAAAAATGTGTATTGAATGGTGTTTATTGATCTTTGGGTATTTTTTCATCAATTTTAAAGATTAAGAGTATTATTTATTTTTTATAAAATATTATCCTTTTGGGGATTATCTAATCTTGTACTAACCTTTTTGGTGTTGGTTAATGTATAAATAAAGGGGAAATATATGGTTCATATTTTTTGGATCATGCTATTATCTAGAAGTTTATTCTAGTGCTTCAGGTGTGACCATGTCATTTGAATAATCTATGTTCCGAGAAAAGATAATTTTTTGTAGAAACTTGTTAAATGATGGACCTATACTTTAAAAGTATGTATATTACCTTATGTTCTTAGTCAAACACATAAATAAATTATCCAAATTAATGAAAGGGAAACTAAAACAAAAAAATGTGGTCTATTTACTTTTCCTATTGGGGAATCAAATATCATTTAACCTATCAAAAGTTTGTGGGTTTTGGTGGTTAATTTTTCCTGATCATGTTTTCTATCACTCTCTATCAGAACATAACACTTATTTTGTGCTCCATATCCATGTTTCCATGGAATCCTAGTATGTTTTATCTTAGGTGACATTTGTAATTATATTTATTTATTTTAAAGAGATAGTTTTATAGACTCTTTTTTCGATGTGTGACCTTCAATGAAGTTTCCAAGCCTAATTTTAAAATTTCATGGACACAATTTCCAAAAGGGGGAAGGATGAATAACCCAGGTATTTAGAGAATAATGAATTTTCATATCTATTAATATTTATGAATATGATATTAATTTTTTTTAATATGAAACTTTTTCTGATAGCGTACTCAACATGCAACAACAGGTTTTTTTGAAATCTTACGTTGCACACAACTCTGAGTTATACCAAAAAAATAATAAAATAATACTATTATTTTAAATTATATTTAATTAATAGACATTGTATTGGTAGGAATGATCATAAATAACTAAAATACGATTATTAAATGTCTTTACACATTTCTAATAAATTTTATAGGCTTAATATAAGAATGAATCTGATTTTAAGCATTAAAAACTCTAATATTATTAAAAGGTCGGTTTACTGCCTTTTGATGGATATCTTGTTTTTATAACATTTCTATGATCTATTTAAAAAAATAACATTCTTATTTAGAAGTGGGATATCAAAATGTACATTGGTTGAAATTTAGGTATTTTTATGATAAAGTTCATTTTTTAATGAATAGTGAAAAATACTGAATTTTAATTCAAAACTGCCTTTTAATCTAATTTATTTATTTAGATAGATTATACTTATAATTGGTTTTAATGTTTAATTGGATTAAAGTTTTACCATTTAATCCTATGTTGTTAATTGGATGTAATTTCACATTGAAATCGGATGTAAATGCATGTCAATCTTTGGGTAGTTTTTACTTCTTAAAAACACGTTTTTGGTTTTGATAATGGGAATTAATTTTAAATTAGTTTTTAAAAATTATGTGAATTGAATACGGAAAAATGGATTCCATGTTTGAAATATGGAGATAAAAATTTTCTAAATAAGTAACTTATATTTTTAGTCATTATGAATAGTAAATTTAATAAATATTTTATTTACCATGGTTAATGGGTAAATCTGGTAAGTAAGGGTAAATAAAATATTATAATAATATTAAATTACCCTAACACATGTCCTAATCCTATTATATGAGATATGTCTGGCAATGGGAATCCTTGGGTCGATTTTAGGACCCCATGGAGCATGTTGTGTGTTAAAATGATATTTAATTACTTTTAATTTAAAGTTAAGGAAAATTTAACATAAACATATATCTTTTGCAAAAATAATTTTTATATTAGGTTATATAAGTGATCTCGTCAACTATAAATATTCATTAAAAATATGAATATATTTTATATGGAATGAAATTTTATATATAATTTTTATACATTAAATAAATAAATTTTATTATGACACAAAGGTAATGTAGTGATTAGTTCAATAATAAAGGATTGAAATAAATGATATTATAATGTTAAAATAAATGTAATTTTGTTATTTTTATGTCATAAAAATTTTTTGGATCATATTTATATTTTATATTTGTATTAATTTTGCTTTTTCTACATAATCAAGTTGTTATTGATTTTTAAAAATTACATGATATAAATAGAGTCATAATTGACATAATTCATATTTTAAAATGTAAAGTATTTAATAAATATTATAAAATTTAAAAAATAATATTTGGAAAAATAGTTTTTATAAGTATAAAATTTTATTATTGAATCATTAATTGGATATTTATCATGTTATGATAACTATTCTTATTTTCAAAGTGTTAAATGCTTGATAAAACAATAAGAGTAAAAAAGGGTTAAATAAAAAAAATATGGATTAAAAAATATCCAAAACCTATCTAATTATTATCAGATGATTTTATTTCGACTTATATTCATATTATCTTATGACTAACTTATTTTTTACTCATTTATAATCTAAATATAATTTATAATAAAATAATATTTCAAGATATTCCTTAAGTGCCCCTCCTCCCTCTTATAAAAGGCCAGCACCTCTAACCCTTACTCACACCTTTCAAGCCCCTTGGCTCATCAAACCTCTTACCAAATAAGTTCCCAGGACCCCTATAATCCTCATAGAAGCCTTAACTTGGGTATAAGGCAATTAAAGAAGTCTTTTTAGCTTATATAAAAAAGAGTTACCCGACTTGAGGTAATGTCTTCTCTCAAACTTCTTTCATTTATTTTCCCTTATCCAACCCCATAACTCTATTTATTAAATTATTTTATAAAAAAACTATATTATGTATACTAGTATGTTTTCATTCCATGTATTATAAATATACTCACACACACCTCCATCTAATATATTTTGAACATAATGTTTTTGTGGAAAATGAACTACTGCCTCACGAAATGAAGATTGTTCAATTATCTCCTACCACCTCTCATGGTGGCCATTATGATCGAAATATATTTATATATGGTATATATTATATTTATATTGTCTCTATTCTTCTGTATTTTTCATTTATATAATACCTTTACGATTTCCATAACACATAATTATGATAATTTCATTTGAGGAAGTGCAGACTACCACCCACTCAAAGTGATATGAATTGTTCATGCTTTACCTGGAACATATAAAGGATGGAATTTAGGAACCTATGAAACATATATAACATAGATGTTATACTTTAATTATAATATACCTATGTATCATTGAATTTTTATTTCTTTAAAAATAAAAAATGATATAAAAGTAGCGTTCATACGTACGTACGTCTTACCGTCTCTATGAATGGTGTATTTAATTTTCTTATATAAAAATATTATGGAATATTTTATATATATATATAGTGGATATATATTATATTTAAATCATGAATACAATTCTCGAGAGAATTTAATTTTGACAACATGGACAATTTTAAATTATAACAAGTCCATTTTTTACTCAAGTACCAAACATCGACAAAAAGACCGATATAAACATGAATAATTATATGATTGTTATATATAGGTAATAAGTGATATAAAAGGAATAATAAACTTGAAAAAGGTTCTGAAGAAACTATAATTAACTTATGTTCATTATTTAGGGAGATAAAAAATGAAAAAGACAAGTCAGACACAAGGTAAGGGAACCTTTCACCCTCCTCTTATAGTCAAAGAATTATTTTATGTTTTGTCTTTAAATTTAATTTTTAAAATGTTGGGATACATAATTATATATCCATATTGTTGAACATTTTATGTTCATTTTATGAGAGTCCCTTTTCTCTCTCATTAACTCATTTTCTAAATTTTTAGGTGAAACCGTTAGGCTTCTAATCTTTCGTATGGGACTTCGTCTCAATCTCTTTTCATTGAGGCATATTTTGATTTTTAACTGACTTTGATTATACAGTGTATAAAACCCTTTTAATTTTCATTTCATTCAATGAGAATCTTTTTCATATGAAGCATTTTACTAAACAAAAGGATTTTTATTTTTTAACGTACACAGTGATAATGAATTTTCTGTTACAATGAGTATTATTTGATATTTGGATTCCTCTATAAGACGTAGTGTTTTTAAAAGGAAAATTAAATACCATATAAACTTTTTACATATTTTTGCACTGAAAATTGTTTTCACAATGGATTTATTATTTCAAAAACTTTAATTGATATCTTGGGGTTGCAATGTAGAAATGTTATCTTACCTTTATGCTTGTTAATGTATTATTATTATGATATGGTTCTTGGAAATTGTTTACATATACGGGTGGTTTCATGATAAACTTATGGAGGGTGAGCCTGATATAGGTCTCTAATGCATTGGGTAACATGATGGAGGTAAACATTAATATTTCTTGTAAGATAATTAGAAAATATATTGTGATGGGTATTCCAAACGTAACTCCCTATGTAGTTATGAAAACTAAAATATAAGTATGATATGGATGCCCCAAGTTACCATTATGATTTATGATTTCTTTGTGTTCTTCAAAATTCATATGATTTTGTGAGGTATGTTAAAGAGTTTTTATTTTATAATTAAAAAGGATGATTTCATTAATTTTTATGTATTGATGGACTAATGTTTTATTTCCTTGTTTTATAACCCTTACCGATATTTTTATGCCCATACCATGTTTCTGAAAAAAATTTCACAGGTTATAAGGAAGGTTAAGAGAATGGAAGAATTCAAGAAGATTTATATAAAGAAAAGAACTGTTCTTAAATTTAAAGAGTATTATTATTGTGAAAAAAATTGGACAGAGTAGAAGTGTCTACTTTTTAATATTTTGATATGTAATAGTTACGAACTAATTCTCTAAAATTCTAAACCTGAAAAAATCCCCAATGTGAATTTGTGACTTAACTCAATATTATGTAATGTTTAATGTTGGGTCCTTACACCGACATCCCATTATCCAATTTGGAAAAGAAGCATACATCCCTAAGAAATTGATAAATTGGATCTAACTTTGGAAAGAGGGAATGAGGGGAAACAAATTCCATGAAAGTGTACGATAACACGCGAGGAAGACACACCCCATCAGAAGCACCAGAAATAGGAATGAAAACCCTGATGTCAAATATTCTTAGAAACATTGGGATTCATAACATTAGAGTCACCTACAGATGAGTGTGTCAAATGATCCAAATATCTAGTGCTTGGTTTTGTAAAGAAAACAGTCGGTATAGGTAGGAACTCACCATAATTCAGGGTAGTTAATCATTGGGAATTTTGGTCGATGACATCTTCATTTTAGATCTCTCTCTCCATCCATAGAAAATTAAAAGACATTGGGGAATTTGCCTTTTCCTTCTTGGTATTCATAATGATGGCTTAATATTCTTTCTTTGCATGACCCAAGCTAGATGAAATCAATTGACCCCCATCCACAGAAACGGGGGGTGGAGAGTAACAATGAGGAATCCTTTCACACCTCCACCATTGCCATGACTTTAGCCATGACCACGACTATCGGGCACCAATGCCCCATCTCACCATATGAAATCATCTATAGGACTATGATCAACACCCTTATACCCCAAAATGAGAAGGATGGGGGCATTCCTACAATGGATACGTCCCTCCAGTACTTTGGGGATTCTGTACCTTACTGATACCACCACCCCCAAAGGTTGCATAGGGAGCCGTTGTACCCCACTCCGACATCCAACCATTTTTGGAGCCCCTCCATGGAGATTTCTTACAACTCTATACACTACATCGAGAATGTAGGGGATTCTCGAGTCACCTTAGTAATGACTACCACCCGGGAGCCATCATGGAGGGATCCCACCATGCCATGTCAACACAACTAATGATCGGTCCCTCAGACCGAAGAACCGTTGGTCTACAGCCATGTTCCAACAACCCCAATATAGATGGCCTAACGGAAACATCGGGCCTAGGATCTAGAATATTTTTATCTATGGAATCATCTTCTATGAATCATGTGTCTCACACTAGCGCCAATGCATTCCACTAGACCCCATAAACTATAGAGTAGGGACCCATTAAGACTCGATCAGAATCGATACCTCAATTGCCTAACATGTAGGTCAATTTTATTATTTTAGTCACTAGAAACACTAACAACCATTTATTGGAAAACACTGGACAATGATATCCAGTATAGAGGCCCTCCCCATACCATCACCGTCCAGAGCGGAGGTCCTCCTCTCTCTCACACCCAACATGGAGTCCCTCACCATGATCCCAACATTGACCCAAGACGAGGTCCTCCCCACTTTGTTGACATCAAGTACAAAGGTCCTCCCCATTCCTATAGTTCCCAATATGGAGGTTGTCCCCATGTCACTGAATATAAATGTGAAGTTCCTCCTCATTCCATTTCCAGCTCAAACAAATGGCCTCCCAATATTAGCACCGACTAAAGTGAAGGCCTTTCTCGCTTCATTACTAGCCAGTGTGGAGGTCCTCCCCATACTAAAGCCAACCAGAATGTAGGTCCTCACCAACCCATCAATTTTAAGTATAAAGGTCTTCCCCATAATTCCACAAGATCATGAAAAGTTCCTCTCATCTCCAACAATGATCAAATTGGAGGCCATACCTACTTTATTGATGACTAGTATGAAGGTATTTCTTGTGATATCACTACTAACAGACATGGAGGTCATTTCCATGCCATAAAAAGACAACATGAATGTCTTCCCAATGTTTCCATTAGCTCAAACACAGGTCTTCCCTACTGTAGCACTCATAACCACATAGTTCATCCCCATGCATCCAACAACCCGTATGGAGGTCCTCCACGTACCCATGTTTCCCAACATAGTGGTCATCCCCATGTCCCATTTGAAAAATGTCAAGGTGCTATTCATACCTCAACTCATAAAAGTGGAGGTCCTCCCCAATCCATGAACAAACAACATGAAGGTACTCCCCATGTCCCTGATGACCGAATTATAGGTTCTCCCAACCCTCACAATAGTCACAGTGATGTCCCCCCCCCCCCCCTCTTCAATGATAATAAATATAGAGTTCTTCACAGTATGGAAACCATCTCAACTAGATATCTTTCCCACTTCATCAGAAACCAGTTTGAAGGTACTCCTTGGGTTGAAAAAAGATCCCTTCCCTAAAGAGGTATCTAGTGGAAGAAGGGAGAATCATCTCCACTAAAGGAACAACTCTTGGAAGAGCCATGTTTTTATCAACCCCATTCACTACTCTAATTCTGAATTCGAATGAAATTCAAGGATGAATCCTTCACCCCAGTTGTCTGCATCAGAGTTTGGGGCATGAGCATGATGGGTGACATCTGTCATCCCACAATATGAGATGTACCAAATCCCCAAATCCCTTCATAGGTATATGCATGTAGAGGAATACTCAAATCCCTTCCACGATCTCATACACAAATAATCTTTTTCATCACCACCTTCACTCTCTACCTATACATGAGAACACAAAGAGTATTTCTAAGATATGATAGAACACAAGCACCAGATACACCCACATATGATTGTTTCCACCCTTGAACATGAGGCAGTGGTTAGTACCCCATCCTACATGGATTCAATGATGTGTTCGACACTGTTTATGAGAGATGACACAATGTATAGTTATTAGTTAATGCATGCAAATAATTCTAGATCAGTTCAATTTCTAGTTTCTCATACAACACCAATTGGATTTTGGGGAAACTAAGAGTCGGGACTCACTTATGAGCAGGGGATCTTGTGGGATATCCCTACTGAAGATCTATTGTTCGAGATGTTATGGCTGATTACAGTTCCTGACTTTAAAATTTTGGAGACCCTCACCAAAGATAGGGTTACTTTCATTCACCGAACCATATGGAAGATGTGTCTTCACCTCCACAGCAATCAAGTTGTCTAACCAAAGAGCTAGGATCATTTCGATGAAATCAACTAGAATTGATGCATGGTTGAGATGGAAGTGCTTAAATTTTCCTAGCTCCCCATGTCATCCATGTACCATCATAACCTTTAACAATGACGCATTCAATTCTTCATGGTTCTCCATATAATTATTAAAACAGAATCCTTATATGTAAAGATCTGTGGTTGTGGGTAGCATGATGCTCTCCACTTCACTTGTATCATATGAAAACCTAACTTTCCTAGAAAAATTGAGGATATGACTCCAAGAACCATCAAATTGAACATGGTTATCCTAGAGATAAATAGAGATAGGGACAAAAGTGTGGGACTCGACAGAAAGAACATGACCCCTAGGGAAATGCAAAATCAAGTGGACCCCACATGTGTTCACACTCAACTAAAAAGGCCAAAACATGTCCTTTGATACGCCTATGTATAATTTCCCATTGGTAAGAACACAAAAAAGGGTATAGGTAAGATAAAGACTTCCAATCCACTTGAACCATCTAATGTCGGGCAAGAGACAGAGGTTGATCTCTCCATATATTCCTTTCTCCAGTAGATTAAAGATTAGAAGAGGATCATTAATGGGCTCCTTGTTGAGTGCCCTGTAGAGATAAGACCTGATTATTGTGATCCCTGACATAATCCTTCCCTTCTCCTCTAGGATAGTAGGGGCGGAAACATGTCATCATTGTCTAGTTGACTCCCATCAATCTCAACAATCATATGCATCCTGAATGTATAGAGACTAGAGTCTGTGGTTTGTGAGAATGATATTCATTTCTAAATACACCAGAGCACTATGATAATGTTCCTCAGGATTTGGATCAATACATTTGACATGTAGTTCTACAAGAAGCTCCACCAACTATCCCACCAACTGCTCTGTGAGGTGATTTACCCCCTATCATGTTTATGAGCCTATCAATACACTATTGGAAAAGAATCCTCACCAGGATAGGAATCCCTTACAAGAATATATGATAGGTTATATCACTACTCGCCTATAATTAATAGATATGCGACCAATGGAAATTACACCAAATGGAAAGTTGTATCCAGTAAGGGTAGATGATATGAAATCACCTCAGGTATCTAGAATCCTACCTTCATATCCTTAAATAGTATGGGTGACCTGATACAATATTTTTCGCACTTCATCTCAAGGTATGCACCCATGTTAGGGACCCCAAATCAGTAAGAGGTTTCCAATCTCTGAGGTTTTTTTCTGACATTGGAAGAACCTGTTTTCATCTAGGACAACAAGCTACCCTTGGGTCCATTCCCAATTGGGAAGATCTTTACAAGTAGTTTATATACCAGTTCAGTTCCACCACTTTAACGACAAGTATTGTAAACCTATTGGATTTCTAGAAATGTTTGGTTGGGCGTGTCACATACTTTTTCACCCAGTGGAAGGGCCTCACTAATTCCCTCGACATTCCAATAACTCAAGAGCCAAAATATAAAATGTGAATGGGGAATGCCAGGACTGAATTGGTTTACTCCCACATCACTCATATCATCCCAAATGGTTTTCAATATTTCTCTGAAAGTACTCAATGCCTAGAATAATAATTTTAGCAAGCCAATATGGAACATTCCTTACCTCGTCAGGCTCCTCCAAGTTGTTATTACGATCTAGAGAGTCCTATCGTTAGACAAATAGAGGCCCCCCAAGCCGCATGAGTTTTTACTAGTAGAGCCTCATCCACATCCTTACTAAGGGTAATAACGTTAGGCCTAGCCTTAGGCTCAGAATCTCCCAACCCAAAATTGGAAAACACCACCACGTAAGGCCCCACCACCATATAAAAATGAGAATTAAGCTCAAGAACTCATTAGGATTCAGTCCCACACCAAGTCCATGCTCTCATAACCCCTTCCATCATAAGAGAAATCATAACATCTCATTCAAATAAGCTCAGGTTCCTAGTTGTTTTATATGTTCCATAGAGTAAGAAATTCTAAAACTAATAGAATTCAGAAAACACCAGGAGGCCAATCTCGCTGATTTACCTGACTACTGCGCTTATGACATGATACATTGGAATAACATCAAGTGATGTTATGTTTTCAAGGACTACTTCTAGGACCCGGTAGAAAAATTATAGGCAGGTTGGGACCTTCCCCAGGGCAGGTGTAATTAATCTCTACAAATCCCGATAGTGAATGATTGGGTGAGTGGTAGCAGGTATCGAGGCATGGGAGTAAGAAATATGATGACTTGTTGGCTCACAGGGTAGTTGATCACAACCATGGTGTCATCCTACCCCATTTGAATCATTCCTCCCCTCCTAAATCCACTAAAACTCCTTCATCCACCACCCCTACACACATGGAATCCACATCATAGCCTTCTTTCTCTTAAAATATTAGGTGATTGTAGTTCAAGGGAAAGAAAAATCCTCCACTGGTGTTGATGTTGTCTTGAACACATGGTTATTTCATGCCTCTAGAGATAGGGATTTCTCCTAGAGTCTGTCAAGTATTGGTAGATTCCAATAATGATGACCAGGAGTACAACTTTGTGAATAACATAACATTGCTTGATCCTTATACGGTTCCCAATGATGAAGAGTATTAGGCAAGTCCTACGAATATCTCTAGTCGACTCTATCCTATATGGTGTTGAGGATATGTGAGTCGTTTGGATGACCATAACAAAGATTCAATCCAATACATGCATGCTACTAAGACCATGTAGTAGGATCTACACATGACCCAATAAAAACAATCCTCTCAATCCGTCTTGTCAGATCTGCTGCCTCCACCGATAGTGTTACTTGACCAGAAAAAATAGATGTAACTGCATTGTGATCAACTTTGTACAGATATGGTCCAACCTCATCCTAGTGATAGTCATCCATTAGTATTCCTATATGGATCAAATGTTGAGAAACATGATTTTACTATCACCATTCAGAATCCGATGTTTCGAACAATAATGCCCATTTTTTCCTTCTGCTAAAGAGAAAAATCATGTAGGTTGAAATCTGCGTTTGGAATGGAATTATGATGTACTCAATCACCTCACTAGAATTACATAACATATATAAGTTCCTGAAATTCTACTCCTATTATAATACAAACTAGAAGCCCTCACAGAATCTTTGAGAATCCCCACATGTTTGACACAGTGGTTGAGGCCACAAAGGCTTTCCATACCAAGGAAGTCGACCAGGAATAATTCCAAGTTATCATATCATTCTTAAGAGAAGAGGAAGTATCTCCCATGAAGGGGAACATCTGACTGGTGTACATCACTAGATAGTTCAATGGCATGTAAGTCTTTCTCTATCAAGGGGAAACAAGTTTTGGGATCAAAATTTTCCCAAACCAGACGCTCTATAAGCTGGGAATGACTGAGGAAAATCGGATTCCCTTTGACATTAAGATATAGTGTTCTGATAGGATCAAGAAGTGGATGTGTGGTAGAATCCACTTAAAGACCCTATTTTGTGGCCTTATTTCATGTACTGAATTCGTGGTTGTCTCACAAGATACCTCCTACAATGCATTGATGGGTAGACCCTAACTCCATTTGTCTAAAATGGTTCCCTACTCATATAACCAATCCCTCATTTAATCCATCAATGGTTGAGTGGGTGTGATCCAAGATGACGTGGTTCAATTTTCATCTTGTGAAGACCAAAATCTGTATGCCAACTAATACAATAGTAAGGAAAAACAAGTTTAGACCAATGAGGTTGAGCACACTGCCTATATGGATCACCCATGGATAGACATAGAGAATTCTTTTATCCTCCAAATTTATCGGTTGGATGCCACAATTCCAAAAATGGGACACTACGCCATCATTTCTATGCAGAGAGGAAAATGAAACCCCATGTACAAGGAATGTCAAAAGATCACCTTGTACCCCTACACAGGTCAGTCTCGAGTGATACTAGAACCCTTTACCCCTATGAGGTACTAATATGTTTGACCCATGAATATAGTTGTACGCCATAGTTTCTTATTCCATATGGTTGAGAAGACATATCCCAACCCATCACCATTGCTTTGACATCAAGCAGGGACCTCTCGGATGAAGGCTTGATGGAATCTGGTCGATAACTACCATCACCATGATCTCAACAAAGAATGAGTCACCCAATTGGGACTCCATCACCACCCAAATGAGACTGAGTGTTACCCCATAATAAGTTGTCTTGGATGAACCATCTCCTCCTATAAATTCCCCTACCTCAAATGACGAGATTGATTTGGAATATGCTTCTCCTGTATTTAAAGAAGGCATCTCTACCACTATTGATGAGCTTGTTCAGGTGAGTTTTGGCATCGAGACTGATCAAAGGATGATGATGCTTAGAAATACCATGCTTGGAGAGGATCAAAAATAGTATGTGAATTTCCTCAAGTAGTATCATGACATTTTTTCCTAGAGTTATAATGAGATCCCAAGACTACAACCTCAAGTCACCGTCCACCAACTTGGCCTTCCAGTAATTCGTCACATGTTCAAGAATCCTCCTAGGAAGATGCTTGAATCTCATGGTGCTATGGTCGAGGGTGAAGTTTAAAAGATCATCAAATCCAACTTCATAAAGCATGTTCAATGACCCTACTAGTTTCCCAACATCATTCTCATTAGGAAGAATAATATACAGATCATAGTCAGAATTTATTTCCAAGATCTTAATCATCACTACCTGAAAGATGATTTTACCCTTCAAGTAACAGAGTTGTTGTCAATTCCAATGATGGGTTATAGAATCTATATTTCATGTATGAGTACTCTGGATAAAATCAATCCTGGGTGGCCCATAAAGATGAACAGTCTAGTGCCAATAAGGTACCACAATAAATTTTCTTCTATCAGGAAATACCTTTCAGTCTGAAGAATGCAGGATCCACCCATCAGTGCACCATGGTCCACATCAGCAAATTGATCCATATGATGTTAGAGGAATTCTACATTGATGATTTGGTGGTCAAATACCACCAACATTAGAACCATCTCAAATATCTATATAAGGTTTTCAGCTTCCTCCGCTCCCACCATCTGAAGATAAACCCACGAAGTGTTCCTTTAGGGTTACCTCTAGAATATTTCTTGGTTTTTTTCAAATACCGAGGCATTGAGGGAGACCTATAAAATATCAAGGTCATCAAATAGATTCCTCCTCTAAGTAAACATCAATATATCTAAGGCCTTCAATTCCACTTAAGATACATATGAAAATCCGTCATAAATCTGGTCAGCATGTGTAATCCCCTTTCAAGACTCATGAATAAAGGTTTTGTTTACCAATGGGATGAAGAGTGCCAAATTTCATTTTAAGAGATCATGAAGTATCTGTAATAGCCTTCGGTTCTGATTCAATCAATCTTTGTGAAACGATTAGTCCTCTATGTGACTACCTTGGAATTATCCCTAGGTTCCCTACTCACTCATAATATCAATAAAGGGTTAAGTAAAGGTTTATACTCTCTTATTCGCATGCTCCTTGACCTCGATTCTAGATCCTCTCCTATTGAGATGATCTACGTGACACTAGTTTTCAAAGTGAAAAATTTATTGAACTATCTAAAGCATCATGAGATACATCTAATATCCTGCATGGACCTGCTGAAATATATCATATACCAAACTATGTAGATAGTATGTCTAGATTAGAGGGAAGTGATCCTTTATATGTTATACGTTAGATTCATTCGGTATAAGGCTTCTAATGGAAAGGCATTGATAGTCTTTCTGGAAAACCATATGTTCCCAAATGAGTAGTCCCTCATTCTTGATTTCCCAGATTAGGTTGTCCTTTTAGTAGATCTGGCTATCCCATATGGGCAGATGCATTTCTACGGTTCCTCTTGAAGCCTGACAGGTTGAAGGCTTAATGAAACCAGACACAATAGAGTAGGACAAGGTATTATCTTCATCATATCGACATGATTTGTACAACCATATTATTTCCTACTATAATAAGGTTAAACCCAAAATGTTGGTGTGTATCATGACCTAATTACTTATCTCAAGCTAGACCTCAAGATTGTTGTTCCCCATTTTCATATCAAGGGGTACTCCAAGTTAGTTATTAAGTAGATCAAAGGTGACTACGTCATCAGAAATCTAGAAATCATTCCCATGTTGGAGTGAACATTACATATTATAGCCCATTTCCCTTGTCTATGAGAGGTTACTCATGTTCCATGGTAAAATAATGGTTCAGCTCATTCCTTCTCCATTCTTACTACCTCCCTTACATATCCTAACCAGGATGACCTGTTTATCCATGTGACGTATCAAAGAGTCATCACCCCTACTAATTCATATGATGATGTCAATCATCAAGTAAATCACATGACCACCAGTGATACCACATAGGGACCTCTAGATCCCCCAATAGATGAAGAAACCTCCAGCTGTATGACTCCCTTTTTTAAGTATGTCCATTATGGAACTCTTCCATTTTAAAGAGATGAGCAAGAGTGAATCCATCTGCACGTAGTGCAATTAACCATCTAGAGTGGTACCAAAGCTGAGGAGACTCCTTCAAAATGTTGGTTTGATGTAATTATCCTCAATTACATTAGAGGAGAGTAGATTAATCAATTTATGTAGTAAGTTCATGCTGGGTTTTGTGGTTTTCATTAGGTAGGGTTGAAACTCTCCCATCAGATTCACAGTTTGGGAAACTTTTGGACTACCATGTCCCATAGCTATATCAAGTTCTATAATATTTTTCAGGAATTTAATATTCATAAAAACTTCATGAATCGACCACCAGAGCCCCTCCACACTACAATGTACTCTTTGAAATTTTTTTCTGGGGACTCAATATTGTGGGACCATATCCACCAGTGAGAAGTCACCAGTGAAGGTTCATCCTGACCGCGATACATTTTTTTCTATGTAGGAAGAATCAGTCCTTATCAAGGAATTTAAAGCCCAGTATAATGTTGAATTCAAGAGGTCCCATATTATTTATCAATTTAGAGTCTGTCATTCCATTATCACTAGAAATGGTACTAAATTCTGAGAAGCTAAGTTGAAGACGTTGTATGCCAAGTATAACATCTGGTCCAACCAAACTTCTAACTACCACACGCATGAAAATTTACATATTGATGCTTTCAAGAAAATGATCTCTAACATTATGTATTAAATGGTAGGTCGGAATAAGAAAATTTGGCTATAGAGACTCCCCAACGCTCTCTGGGATTATTAGATGAATACTCGCAATTCCACCCAGGTGACCCCATGTTCTCTAGTGTACAAAATAGAGGTAGTCCGACCCATTTAGATTCAACTACCTTCACTACAAACAAATTTCTATGATCAGAAGATGTCAGGAAAATTAGAAAATGTATGCCTAGACAAACTAAAAGCCCTTGATGAGAACATGCACCAAGCCTTAAATAATCTATAAGGGCACTAGAATAAGATATATATACCTTTCAATAGTAAAGTTTACCTATGCTTTTTTATCTAAAGAAATTTAGTTTTTGATCTTCAGATGCCAAAAATACCTCGAAGGAATCCACCAAATTTTGAACCTAAGTGGGAAAGAACATACATAATTAAAAGGTTATATCCCAATGGTGCAAACTCTTTGGTCGCCAATGATGGGAAGTGCATCAATCCTTCCACAAAATTCTGTGTTCCTCAAATAGTACTTCACATGAATGGATTACCACTTCCCTACCACATGAAGTTAAACTACATATAATTCTACATCATAGATATAGGACATTAAAATTCAAAACACCATTAGTGTCCTAGTTACATGATGTTAAAAAACCTAACAAATATCATCTTCGTCACATTACCTTAAAATTCTTGAAAACATACTAGTTACATGATGTGAAACTACATAACAACCAATAGTCCAAATTATATGACCTTAAATTAAGAATCCTATAGTCTATGATATAAAAATTAAAACTAAATTGCATCCTCATCCTAGACTAATGATGCTAAACTGGAAAACATTGATGGTTCTTTTCTAAAAAACATTAAATAGAAAGTTCCCCACGTCCATATAACATGATGTTAAACTTTTATGTATTGAATTTGTTTCATTATGGTAAACATTATAATATTTTACTTCCTCAGAACAAGATGTTCAACTCTGTAACTATGTCCAAATATCATGAATTTAAACTGTCTATGGATTCCACCTATAATTGTGTTGTATGGTGCTAGCCTCTATGGTCCCCATTCACATCAGGTTATGGATACCACATAATGGACCTTCCTATCACAATTAATTTCATCCTATATCACTATAACATGATGTTAAACAATACCGAAGCATCCTTAACACATGACAATAAACTAAATGGGAACGTCCTAGGCACACGATGGAAAACTAGGCACCAATAGTCCAAAATCTATGATGTTAATCTAAGATCATTTGGTCCAAACTCTATGACCTTAAACCAAGAGCCTTCGGATAAAGAAATATGACCATAAACTATATGTAATTCCATGGTCATCTATCCCGAGTCCTACTACATCCTTCAACTGAAATGCTCTGATGTGCTAGGATATTAGACATAAAGTGTTGGATTCCACACATACACTTCACTAATCCCTTACCATACATCAAGTATTTCTAGGTTCTGATCCCTATAATCATTCATATCTAGAAGGACACCCTAATAGTGATTGTATCATGCTGTTATGGCTCACCACCCGTCCTGGGCTCAAACCATAATGGATATCTAGAATCAAATAGATGTACATGTGTTTTGAACATGGTCAGTAGTCTATTGAACATTTTCATGACCCATAACTGACTTGTGTAGTTGATCCACTATTTCAAATTTCAACAACAGTTGTTCCTACCTATCGCTAACCATTTTTATTTTCTGAATCTCATAATCCTACATTCACCTCCTTTTCACTTCCCAATATTTTGGTGGAACCCCAGCACAATTGGTGTTACTCCTTCATTAATCTACTTTCATTGAGTACTAATGTCAATGTCAATGGGAATTTCCCACAAGGAACCTCTCTACCCTTGTTGTATGCCTCTACATATGATGGGGAAATCCTCACACCAATCCTTGTTTTCCATACTGAGCATGAATCACAAGGGATTATGAGTTTTGGTAGTGATTCTTCCCACATAGGGGAGCTACACAACATCACTGTTCTGAATTCTATGACCCTAAAATAAGAACCATACAGTACAATATTTATGAAGTTAAACTGTATTAGGATTCTCTTTGGATTATTTCATGTGGTGTTGAGGCCTCTTATATAACGACCCATTCATTACATACATTGTTAATACATCAAAATTGAATTACACTTATTATAACATATAACAAGACCATGAAAGGACCGTATAGGTATAGTGTCTTTAGAAACTGGGAAACATAAACAACTGGTTCAAAAAATCATCTACGTTGT
Organism: Viscum album; assembly: GCA_963277665.1. Lineage (NCBI taxonomy): Eukaryota > Viridiplantae > Streptophyta > Magnoliopsida > Santalales > Viscaceae > Viscum > Viscum album. Next base: position 1,492,273,754 of record OY728131.1, read on the forward strand.
CTCCCATTTATTTTATCATATCTAGTGTCCCTTTTTGGCATATCCTACTTAATAAACTTCTTCCTAACCTGGGGAAAGAAAACATACAAAAGGGTGAGCTCAAATTCTCAGTAAGGGTAAACAAAATAAATATCAATCACGTCATATTCATAAGAACATAACATTTTGGAAATCTTAACCTGTAAAAGAGATCATAATTTCATAACATGGGATATATCATAGTGGTGAAATGTAATCCCAAATAATCATAACTTAAAACATGAAACTTTGTGGCATAGTGTTTCCCTTAGAATTTGGGGATGAACTCCTTGATTGAAGGTTCAAACATTCCAATCGGTTTCTAATGGGTTTGTTCGTAGAACCAGAAACATCCAATGATTCCACAACCATTTGGACATACTTTTCAAAGGTAGGTGGTCATTAGTTTGTGGACTGATGAGGCTTAGAAATTTTCATTGGTCGAGAGGATGGGAGGTCGGACTCATCACAACTTTTTTAGGGGAATTATTTTCTACTTCGAGACTCTCTTTTTTGATTTATTTTATGTTCATGAATCCTTATTACATTACCAAGTATAAAATGAGCTTTCCGTTATATCTGACAATCAATGATTAAATATGTAGGAAATTTAGAGAATATTTTATATGTATTCGAGGTTCTTCATCGATAGAGAATCATCTATATTTATTAGAGATTCTTGGTCAATGGTATCCTTCAACATATTTATATAGAAGTATCTTGGTCATTATGATGACCATGCTGGTTTTCAAGCCACTCAGTGGGGCACTTGAAGTTTATTGTCATTCATAAGGACATGGATTATTTTAAATTTGCAATCGGACCCGCAGATGGGATACCTACGTATCCTTTATTTAGAAAAGGAATCAGAACCCACATAGTTCGATTAAGGGAGTATGATGTTTATGATTGATGGCTCAAAAAAGGATGTCATAATTACTTTTACACTCTAAGCTCACGTGGGTCATTCTCGGTGTGAGAAACAAGAGGTATTGGTAAAAATCAGACAATTGTGCCATGAAATATGCAATCATAAGAAATAATGTGGGACTTATGTATGTATGACTGCCCGGATAAATGAAGATTACGATTTTCTTCAGGGAAGAAATCCAAGAATAGGGTCCATAAAGGTATATGTGCTTTATGGAGATTTGAATACTCTAACTTGGGGATTACTCCTAAAATGGAGGACCAAATTAGGAGAGGACTTATGATTGGGTTTTACTCCTGAGATGGAATCCCGGATCAAAGGTAAATTAGGACTGGTTAAGAAAAATTAAGACTGGGGCTTACTCCTGAAAAGGAGGCCCAGGTTAAGAGACTTTAAAAATTATGGGACTTGGGGCTTACTTCTGAAGAGGATGCCCATATATGAGACTAGGTATTACTCTTGAAAAGGAGGCCGAGGTTAAGAATTATGACTGGGACTTACTCTTGAAAAGGAGGCCCAGGTTAAGAATTTATCTCATCTTACAGGATGAGGTTGAATGAATGAAATCTCAATCTTTAGTGACATAAAGTTGTGTAAATGACCAGGTTTTGAGAGATATTCCACAGAATTCCTTTCAGATAAGGAAGTCAAATCAAGAAATCATGCCATAAATAGCTTTTAATAGTGTCTTGAAGACTAAATCTTGAATAGGAGAGGTGTAATTCCTTAAGAGGGGTGAAATGGGAAAGAAGGGCACCCAAAAAGGTAGAGGCGCGCAAGTCCTGGCAGGCGCGCAGGTACTGTGTGGGCGCGCAAGTCCTGGTCGCGCAGGTATACCTACGCGACACATGGATACTTGCGCAATGGTTAACCAACAGGGTGATAATTGAGCGACTCTTGGTTAATGACTTTAGAATCATTTTGAGGTTCTTCCAGAAGAGTGGCACGCAAGTTCTATTAGAGGAGTTAGGCGGCGCACAAGTGTGGCCATTTCCCTTAAGGGTTGGCCACTCAGGCGCGCAAGTGTTGATGATTTTCAACGCTTAAGTCTTCCTTCCCCTCTTTAGATCTTCCATTCTATGTAAGAAATTACCCTAGAAGTGTTTCGGAAGCTTTGAAAAGAAGCTAGGGCACCGGGAGCTCAAATCTAGGTTTCTGGAAAAATTACATCCCGAATGGGGGGCCCACAGGGTCTATTTATAGGATGAATAAGACCCCAGGCAGTTATCCTTTAGGGTGCGCAAGTCACTTACGCGACCATTAGGTGTCACGCAAGTGGACTTGCGCGACAGTGCTGGAACTTGCGCGACACATGTGCTTTTGAAGCCTTGTTCATGCCTTTGCCGATTTTTGATGATTTCTTCAAAGGATGAATCAATTTGTGCTAAGTCATTTCCCTTTACATTCTTTTTAGACAATGTGACGAAAATAGAGTGTCAAAAAAAAGTCCCCCCTCAGAGTTGGATCTGAAAGAAATGAGGATGTGACTCTGAGAAAAAGAAGAAAACCAAAGGAAAGGAGGCGCACAAGTCTTTCAGGGCGCAACACTTGGCACGCAGGATGTGGCGCGCAAGGTATGGCACGCAACTTCCAGTGGGATAGACTTCAGTGCATAGGGTACGGTTGTGGCCTATAAATATGAGGCCCCATTTCCATACAAAGTATCCAGATTTCAAACTTTTGAGCTCTCACCACGCAAGTGGCCTTCGACACGCAGGTTTCTCTATTTTCCGTTGTTTCTTTGCTGTTGTGCTGCTGTAGAGGTGTTTAGACATGCACGGTTTATACTTGCGCGTTAAAAACTAGTGCGGCACACTAACAGTTGTGCACCAAGTTTATACTTGTGCGCCTTAATGCCTTTTAAATATATTTTTTTCTGAATTCCTTCACAAATTTTATGAAAAATAAACCCATTTAAGAGATAGTTTATTCAACTTTTGTGCAGATTCAATGGCTCCCAAGGGAATTGGAAGGGCTGATGAACTGGAAAGCAAGCAGATTGATGACATGATGAACATTGTTGGCTATTATTACTATGATATCTACGACATCACTCTCCCAAATATGGCTAAGTACTTGAAGAAATATCATCTTAATTTCCCAAAGAGAATCTACTTTTCCCTGTATGGACATGGTCATCTACAAGGAGTCAATGTTCCAGATGCAAAGAACTATAAGCCTGAAATGTAGCTGCACTGCTACTCCTCTATTTCGGTTATGTTGTGCATTAAGAGCAACAACAATGGTGTGAACTTTCAAATTTTCCTTCCATGCCATTTCCTAGAAGATATGAAAATGGAAAACCCATGGGATGAAATGTTTTCTGCTTCCGGTTGGTGGAGAGAAGACAAACATGGTATTAGAGAAATATCTGAAAAGAGTACTCTCTCCAAATGGATATTTACTTCCAATTCTCCATTATCAAATCCATGTATCCATCTTCCAAGTCTCCTGGACAAACACAGAGTCACTGTTTGATCAGTAGAAAATTTTCTCTAACCGAACTCAAGAACATCCTTTTATAATTGTTCTAAGAAGAACTGGTATCACTGCATCTCTTATTGTATCCAGGTGAATGAATTAATTACAGGGGGTTTCTAATAAATCTCGGGATTCCATAAATCAAATGAAGAGTTATGTTCAAAGCCTTTTGTAATTCTTGAAAAATAGAAGAGACTCTGGTCTGTGGATGTCCTTCTATCTCCTGTGTATCAATGAAAAACACATTCATCTTCAATCATTCGTAACTTCATTCCTTTGCTACATGCTTTAAATTTTACCTAAGCCAATGGGCCTAATAAGCATAGATTGATTTTTACTAGGATTAATATAAATAACCCTACAAACATTGAAACTCTTAATTTCTCAATAGTACCTAAATCATACAAAATGTATGTTTAGTGAGCTGGAACATGACTATTATTCAGAGTTCCCTTGTCTTTTGTGGGCAGTTTAAAGTCATGCACGTCGGATATACAGAGGCTATTGTTTAAGGTTGAAAATATCTTTGACCGAATGAATTAGAATTGAATCAATTATTTGACAATATATCTGAAAACATATTACCATACTCAAGTATGAAGGAAAAAAATGTAAACTATGGCTTAAGAATATTTGAATCTGAGGATGATATGAAAAAGAGCTAAAAGGCATCAGAAGATGTAGTTTCCAAGAATGAAGTTACTATTATTTAACAAACCCGTTAGGGGTTTAATTATGTAGGGCCACCTAAGGGAATTGGATGCATAGTCAAATAAATAGCATCTTTTGGCTAACAAGTATGCTTTGTAGATTATTTATGCAAGGCAGCCTAAGGACACGTGCTGCATAGTTAGGCAAAAGAACTCTCAGAAATTTACCTTTCTACTGTTAAAAGCTAGTGAATGTTTATGGAGATTAAAAATTTCCAAAGTATAGAGTTTCTTGTATGGAAAGAGGTACTTGAATATGGAGAAGATATTTCCGAACAAGATTATCAAAGAACTGGATGGATATCACTTCTACGAAGGTCTGACCCAAACGTAGGGAAGGAGAATATAAACCATAGACATGAATAATTTCAGATCATGAAAAAGGATATGGGACAAATATGTTAAGGATGGATATTTTTGCGGATCCCTACATACTGTCATTTAAGACCAATAAGAACAAAAGAGGCTTTCTTCCCAAGAATGAAGTTACCATTATTTAACAAACCCATTAGGGGGTTGAATTATGCAGGTCCACCTAAGGGAATTGGCTGCATATTCAAATAATAATATCTTTGGCTGACAAGTCTGTTATGTAGGCTGTTTATGCAAGGTCGCCTAAGGGCACGTGCTGCATAGTCAGGTAAAAGAACTCTCAGAAATTTGACATTTTTCTGACTAAAAGTCATGAAAAGGGCTATGAAGATATGAAAATATTTAAGGTTAGGATTATGACACATAAAGATGGGTATTTTCCAATGTATACAAAGATACACGGATCAATGCTAACCATAATCATGTTGTGGCTGGGTCATGAATTAAAATGTTGGGCTTCACTATGTATCCCAAAGGATGGGAATCAATCCATACGTAGTTCTTAAATTACAGTTTAACATCATGTGGGAAAAAGGATTAGAGATCTTAGTTTAGGGTCATAGAGCTTGGACCATTGTAAGAAATACACAATGTGTGTTTTCATGAGGAATTTTTAGCCAAGGGACTAGAAGTAGAATTTGGGGTTAGGCCCAAAAGACTTGGGGCTGGATTCGAGGGACACTTGAATGTTCCTACATATCCCATAAGGATGGGAATCATGCCCACGTAGTTCTAGAAATACCCTATGTACAAATTTGGTTCATACATGTGAAGGGTGAAAGGGGACTTTAGTACATTGAAGGTTTAACCCAAGATAAAAGGTTCGGACATTACCATGTATGCATGTAGTCTTTCAAATGAAACATGATTTAAAAATCAATGTAAATAATGTTTCCCTCTCAGGTGAGGGTATCAAATAATATTGTAGTTTATTGTCATACTGGACAAAAGTGTTGTATAGTTTAACGTCGTATAACAAGGATGAAAGTGAACCAATGTAAAGATATTGATTCTAGGGGCGGTTTCACGAATCAACATCGTATGAGATGGAGTTGAACTGATGTGAAGAGATTGGTTTTGGGCTTGAACCTTGGGAGGTTGCCTACGTACCCAGCCTGGAAGGAAAGGATCAAAGTCTGTGTAGTTCAATTAAAGAATTAATTTAATGATCAAGTTGTTCTTGGGGACAACGGCCTAGAAAATGATGTTGTTGGGACTTACACATGGTTAGTATCCCAGAGAAAGTGTTATGGTTGAGGTTTTCTCTAAGATCATGTGAGTCATACTCGGTGTGAGAAACAAGATGTAACAACAACCTTAACGATTCATAGTTTAATGTCATGTAGGACATATAAAGGGACTATGCAGTTTAAATTCTTGCAGTTAGGACTATTGGTGCAACACATTATAGTGTCATTTAGCAGGGACAAAGTACAGTTTAATGTCATGTAGGACGTATTAAAGGACTTTCTGTATAGTTTAACGTCATGTAGTTAGGACGATGGGGACAATATAGTTTAACGTCGTGTTCGACGAAAGGGGGACTGTGTAGATTAATGTCATGCAGTGAGGACAAAAGAGGACACCACTTAACGTCATGTTGGACGAATTAGGGAACTTTTTCCACAGTTTAACGTCATGTTGGACGAAAAAGGGATGATACAGTTTAGCATCATGTTGGACGACAGTGCGAATACTTTAAGGTCATACGCATGGACAATGGACGGTGCAGTTTAATGTCATGCTAGATGTAAGGGACTTCTGTACAGTTTAGCGTCATGTATTTTGGACGTCACAGTTTAACGTCATCTGATACGAAAGGACTTCAAATAGTTTAATGTCATATGTATGGACCGTTGATGTATAGTTTAACGTCAAATATCAAGGACGATAAAGGGGACACAGTTTAAGGTCATGTTGGACATATGTGAAAATAGTTTAGGGTCATATGCATGGACCGTTGATGATGCAGTTTAACGTCTTGCTGGATGGTGGTGTAGTTTAAGGTCATACCAGACCATGGATGATATATTTTGTGTTTGTACAAAATAATTCTTCAAAAATCTGGCATTGGTTGGAGTAGTGATGAGTTCTCCATCCATCAAGATTAATGAATAACTCCATTGGAGTAGACCCTATGTATTGAATAAAGTCCTTCCCATTTTGGCTCAAGCATGGGAAGTTTCTTTCCTAGTATCATTGGAGTTCTGAGAACTAATACCAATTCTCCCTGAGTGAATGAACAAAGATGAATTTTTTTAAAAGATCGTGCTATTTGATTCTGATAGACTTCCGACTGGTGCAAAGTGCACAATATTTTCTCATCTAACTGTTCCAATTCATTCAATCACTTTTGAGATTGTTCATCTGTAGATGATTGATCAAAAATGGCAAATCTGAGCGAGGGTAGTTGAACATCAATTGGCAAGACTGCTTTCATTCCATATACCAATGAATATGGAGTTGACCGAGTTGCAGTGCGGGTGGTAGTCTGATAAGCCCATAAAGCATGAAAGAGTTTATTAGGCCATGATTTCTTATCTTTATCCACCATCATTTGCAGTATATTTGACAGAGTCTTGTTGAAAGCTTCTATCTGGCCATTGGCCGCTGCATGATACCGAGATGAATGGTTGAATTTGATGTTGTATTCTTGATACAACTTCTTCACCTCGGATGAACAGAATTTGGTGCCATTGTCCGTCAATATGGTATGAGGGACACCAAATCTGGTAATGATGTTAGACTTGATGAAGCTAAAAACGCATTTAGAACTGACTTCCATGAGAGGTATTCCCTCTGCCCATTTGGAAACCAAGTTAGTAGAAGTAAGAATATACTTAAACTTCTTGGCCGTAGCTGAAGGGTAAGATCCCACCACATCCATTCCCCATGTGGCAAATGGCCATGAGTATTTAACTGTACGAAGAAACTCTGGAGGTTGATGAATGAAGTTGGCATGTACTTGGCATGAATGACACTTCTTTGTGAAATCAACACAATCTTGTATCATTGATGGCCAAAATTATCAAAGCCTTCGAATCTGATCAGACAGTCTATGTCCAGACTGGTGGGCACCACAAACTCCTGCATGCACTTATTTCATGATAGCCATTGTCTCTTCACCATCAATGCATCTGAAGAGAACTCCATCCAAACCACGTTTGTAGAGAATTTTCTCTAGGTGATCGGGGATATCATAAAGAGTAAAATTGACCACACGTCGCTGGATTTGTTCTTTCATGGCTCTATCAGGTGGAAGTGTTCCATTTTGAAGGTATTCCCTGATAGGTGACATCCATCATGTAGTATGACCAGACGGTTCAGGAATGGGACTAATTTCATTAATTTCCTCTGTTCTGATTTGAACATAAGGTGAAATTTCACGACAGTGGGAAATACAAATGGTTGTCTCGTCCCGATTTGGATCTGCCAGAGCTGTGGCTATATTATCCATTGCATCGGCTTCAACATTTTGTGATATTGGGACATAAGAAAATGTCAGTTCCGAAGGTAATTCTGCCATTAACTCTCTGACTTAATCATATAAAGGGATTAGTTCTTCTTTTCTGATGGCATAATCCCCATTGAATTGTTTGATTACCAGGTCTGAATCACCTTTCACCTTTAAGTTATTCACTTGTGCTTGAAGCGCTAATTCCAAGCCTGCGATAAGAGCTTGGTATTCTACTTCATTATTGGTACCACCTTCCCAAAATAAGAAGGAATAAGGTAACACTGCCTTTTCTTGTGAAATGAGAACAATTCCTAAGCCAACTTTGTTGAATTTAGGATTTTTCATTTTCCTCCATGTTGGACTTCTGGAAGCACCATCAAAATACATTTCCCATGCTTGAGGACTTTCTTGAATAGAGAAGACTTCCTCATCAGGGAGTTCAAAATCTGAAGATGTGTCTTCCACTGAAGGGTGTTCATCCAGGAAATCAGCCAGAGCTTGGCCCTTTATCGCCTTTTGAGACACATACTGAATGTCGAATTGCTGCAAAATAACTACCCACCATGCTATACATCCTCTAAGTATTGGACGACTAAGGATGAATTTGAGCGGGTTATTTCTAGATAAAAATTGGACCTCGTGATGTTCCAGGTAGTGTCTCAACTTCTGAACTGGAAAGATTAAGGCCAGGTAGCACTTCTCAATACTTGAATATCGGGTTTTTGCTTCAAGCATAGTTTGACTGAGATAGTAGAGGCTATTTTCTTTCCCAGCATCATTCTTTTGAGAAAGAAAGGCACCCAATGATCGCTCTAGAGCTGTCACGTAGAGGATAAGTGGTATTCCTTCAACAGGTGGAATGAGTACCAGTGGACTCAATAGGTATTTCTTGATTATATCGAATGCTTCTTGACATTCTTCAGTCCACTGGTAAGTGACTCCCTTCTTCATCAATTTGGTGAAGGGTAAACTTTTGCCTGCCAAATTGGTGATGAAACGCTGAATATAGGCTATGTGTCCTTGAATTCCTCTTAATTATTTCAAATTTCGAGGAGGTTACATACCAAGGATTGACTTGGTCTTCTCAGGATCGACTTCAATACCACAATGGCGTACAACAAAGCCGAGAAATTTTCCTGAGGTTACCCCAAAAGTACATTTTAAGGGGTTCATCTTCAAATTATGTTGTCGAAGATTCCGGAATATGATTTACAAATCATCCAAGTGATTAGAATGTTGTTTTTATTTAACCACCAAATAGTCTACATAGAATTCAACAAACTTCTCTAAGAAGGGTTTGAAGATACGATGCATGGCACATTGATATGTTGCACCTGCATTCTTTAAGCCAAAGGGCATTACCCAGTAGCAAAACACACCCTGAGGGGCTCTGAAGGCTGTGGATTCCTCGTCTTCTGGGGCCATTCAGATTTTATTATATCCTGAATATCCATCCATGAAGGAAAGTGTTTCATAGCCAACTGTTGCATCAATTAAATGTTCTGTAATCGGAACTGGGAAATCGTCTTTAGGACAATGCCGATTAAGATCTCTGAAATTGATGCAAACTCTAATTTGTCTGTTCTTCTTCTTCACAGGGAAAATATTAGCCAACCACTTGGGATACTGAAATTCTCTAACAATGTTATCTTTGATAATCTTATTCACTTCAGCTTCAATTTTGTAAGTACAAGTTGGGTGTGTTCTTCTCGCGACTTGCTTAAATCCTCGATGTTCTTCTGATAAACCCAAATGATGAGTAGCAACATTAGGGTCAAGCCCGGGCATTTCTGTATAGTTCCAAGAAAATATATATCTATTTTTATTTAGAAAAGAAATATGCATCTCTTTCTCTTCAAGAGTCATGGCCTCATTGATTAAAGTAGGCGTGGATCTTCTTTTGTACCCAGATTTATTTCTCTGAGTTCATCCACAGTGGTAGAGATACCCTCTTCAAATGCTGGAGGAGCATCTCTGAGATCTTCCTCTTCTTCTACATCATGTGTTATTTCTTCCATTTCTACTTGCAAAGTAGATGATAAAGCATAATTTTTATGATCAGAATAGATGTAAAAATTTTCACATCTTGAAGAAGAAGCTTCCATTTTTGACCCGATTGATGATGAAGGGTCTTCTTTGGGTAATAAAGAGGAGATAATGGATTGAAAATCAACATCATTATTCACCTCCGATGTTGCTATAACTTCTTATGGCCTAATTGGAGAAGTATAGACTTGTTGGATTTCAGCAGATGAAATGAAGATGTCACCATTTTTTCTTTCGTCACTGCTTGGTGGGTTACCAATTTCTCCCATGTTGTCTAGCTCGATTTTTGTAATTGAAATTATGGATCTTTCCATACGAGTATTTTAATTTGGGTCTATCTTGTAAATTTGACTGATAGGAAACACATAATATGTACTCACATGTGTAAATGGATTTACTGTAATCTTCTCCAAACCATATGGAGAATTAATTTTGGTAATCTCCTTTGCTGTGGATTTCTCCCTTCCCTTCATGTGATAGAATTCCGCCTCAATGTATTGAGACTCACATGTCTTGAACGTGGCCTTATCACCATACAATGTCCCAACTTGACCATCGAAACAATATTTGAGACATTGATGGTATGATGAAGGGATAGTCGCATGTTGATGTAGCCTGGGTCTTCCAAGAAAGATGTTGAAAGCTGAGTCTTGATCAACAACCATGAAATCCGAATTGGATACAAGATCTTCAAACTGAGTTCTGAGTGTAACTTCTCACAGTGGTTCTTGTTCATTTTTATCATATCCTTGTAACATCATGGTAGAAGGAGATAAATCATATTTCGTGAGGCCCAATCGACGAAGTGTATGAATGGGCATGAGGCTGACTCCTGAACCATTGTCAATGAATGATCTTCGGAAGTCTACACCATTGACCTTGATAGATAATTACAAAGGTCTAATATGCCCATGCAAAACATCATCTTTATCTTCATCAGTAAATGATATCATTTCATGGAATTCTGTAGGATTATTCTCTATGTTATAGACTTCATCTGCAGAAACTTCAGTTTCAAACTCCTGAGGACTTGAAAAAGGCTCGATGAGTGCTTCCCGAAGATCTTTTAATAGATTCAAGGCATCCAAAATTGATAAATTGGCTGGTACATGAGACAAGTGTTTCAATACATCATAATTTTGATCCAGAGGTCTGCATTTACCAATAGTAATATGTGGTTTAGCAGGTACCTTGGAAGAAGATGCTTTGGAAGTTGATGCATCTTGTATTGGGATATGAGTTGGCAATATTCCTGGTTTTGGAAGATCAGAACGATTAGATCCATTTACTTTCTGATAGGAAGAAGATGGAACCTTCAACTGGTCTTCTAAAATAACTATGGTAGGATTGAATTTGTTATTGGTAGAAGAACTTGCTTGTTCTTGCTGAGCTCACTGAAGGGCTCTACCATGAGTTTTTGTTGCGTACACAATTCTATCAGGGGTAGAATTGGAATAGTGGCTTTTGAAAGATTCATGTCTTCCCCCTTATCCTAAGCCTCTAGAACTTCCTCTGATTCCCCTGTTTGATATAGGGAATTCGGGCTCATCGAAATCAATACTGCGACTGGAATATGGATCCGTTAATTGAATCATATTAACAGAATCGAAGATTAACTCTTTGTCTGATGAAGACTCTGCCTGATTAGCCTATTTAGGCTGTGTCGTTTGGTGGGCCGGTGCCCGTGACTTTGAAGTAGATGGCATTAAGTCTTCCAGAGTCAAAGACAACTTAGGCTTTGACACATACTCATCTTCCTCTGATTCTTTTTCTTTCTTTGAATCATTCCATTTCATTGAGGACTTTCCCTCTGATGAAGAGGGTTTTTCCGCAACATTCATGGCATAAGACACAATCGCTTTCTTTAATTGTGTTCACAAAATAGCATGAGTTTGAATGATTGTCTTTCTGACCATCCAATCATCATACTTCTGTGCATTTTTGCTTTTGATTTCTTGCCATTCGCCTTCCTTCTCTAGAACTGTAGGAGTAACACATGCTACCGGAGCTGAAGAACCTTTCAGTTTGACTTGTCCTGAGTTGACCATCTTTTGTAGGAGGTATTTGAAGACAAAACATTCCTGGATGGGATGCCCCAACATTTGATGAAAAGATCAATAATTGGGAAAGTCTTCATCTCCTTCCTTGTTTGGATTCTTTGGCCTTGGCAATTGAACCAGATTATTTTCCAGAGATGAAATGAAGTAACCAGAAACATGGTAATTTTGGAAAGAGTATGTTTTTTTCTTCAGATCCTCAAATTTTTTTCATCTTTGATCTCTTTCATCATCTGGACAAAACGACCTTTTTTGTTGGCGCTCTGGAGGTGGAGCCCTTCGAGAAGATAAAGGTTTTGAAGTAGAAATAGGTATAGGTGCTTTATTAAGTATAACTGTAGCAGTTTCTGCTTTACCCATTCTCCTTCCTGAAGCTAATGGAATTACATGAGATTTAGCCTTAGCCTTTATAAGGGAATCTTAAATCTGCTGAGCGATTGAAGTAAGGTCTCGAATCCCTCCTGTGTATTTCACAGGGATCAATGGAATATGTAACTCATCACACAAATTTTCCACATAGATTGGAAAAAATTCTTCTTGAGGGAGTTCTAATCTTAAGGAATATCTTAATCCCTTCCAGCGAGCAATGAAACCTGAGACCCTTTCTTTCTCCCTTTGCTTACAGTTTGTATGATCGAAAATTGTTTTCTTTGGAAAAGTTGAGCTGAACTAAAGAATGAATTGTTGACGGAGATCCTCCCATTCGGTAATTGACTGAGATTTCAAGATTGTATACCAGACAAAGTCTGGTCCATTCAAGGTCCGTATGAAGCATCTGAGTTTTACTGCTTCTTGCTGCTCTGGAGTTCCCATCATAGGATCACAACAAGACACGTAATGCGTCAAATGCTATTCATGGTCGCCTGATCCATTGAAAATAGAGAATATAGGGTTTCCAAAACTATATGGAGGAGAGATTGAATCTACCCATTCAGGGTAAACATTCTTTTCTGGTTGAACCTGCGCAAGTTTCCCTTTCATAGTTTCTAACCGAGCTGTTAATGACTCAATGGTAGTTATTAACTTTTTAGAAACATCTGGTTGAACTTGGACTTGGGTAGGTTCAATGACTGGAGCTTGGATAGATGTAGTGGTTGGTGCTAAAACTGATGGTAGTACAACCAAATGTTGTTGCACTTGAACCGTAGGATTGGACCTATGAGGGTGTACTGATAGATGAGGATATTCTTGACCCATCTCAATAGCTGCAACAAATTCCCTTGGCTGACTGACTCCAGCACGCTCATGAAGAAGACTACCCTGAAGTAGTTCTACATTCAACCTCCTTAATTCCTTCATTTCTTCCTCCTGTTGTGAAAAACTTTTCTCTAATGAGAGCAATTGGCCTTGTCCAGAGGGATTATATGTAACCTAATTCTTTCCCCTCCCTTTGTTGGATCCTTTTCAGAGTGGGGGAAGTGGGTTACTTGAAGGATTACCTAGGTTCTGATTGGCCCTTTGATTTCGTGTACGCACACCTTCTTCATTTGTGTTGGTGCATACATCTTCTTGAGCAGGAACCTCTTCATCTGAGTCCCCTGAGTGAGCCTCATCTGGTGGATCAGCAAAAACGGCATTGATTACATTGATTGATGTATAATGCATAACATCCCTTCTATCAGCATTTCTGTGATATTGTCTTCTTCCATGTATTTGATGAGACATTTCCTTTTGTTGATTCGATCCCTCAGGAACTTCTTGACGAACTATAATTTGGAGGGAATCTCATGATAATTTGGATCTTCATTCCTCTTGAGGCTTCTTCCCCAATCAAGAAAAGACTGACTTTCTCTAAGGAGGGGATTGATGATTTGAAAAAGTCCCCAGTCCGGTGGATTGGGGCTATTCCTGCTGTTCCCGCTCAACTCCTCGAATCCTATTTATTGATTACGAGGTTTGGTTTAAACGAGTCCCCAGTCTGGAAAGCTGGGGAGGATCTTGATATGATATGTCTAAGACTTTCTTAAAAGCTATCCTGATCTTACGAACCTTAGTCTGGAAATTAGCTGGATGCATTAACATGTATCCACTTTTATCACCTGGTTAAAAAGACCATTGGATGATTTCCGACACTTCTATCAATTGATGATGTGCTTGCTCCAAATGAGAGGCATGTTCAATATTCTCGTTTGCTTGATTCAGGAGTAATTCAACAACTTGTTATCTGTATTCTTGATTTTGAGAGGAACTAGTTGAATCCTATTCTTGAGCAAGCTTTTGATTACAAACAAAGCCCATTGACTGTGACCGGCCAGGGGCAATAAAATTGCATGAGACCATTCTCAGTGGGCTTTTCTAACTAGACAGCACCGTGAAATGTAGTTCTCCATGAACACCCCATCTTCTGAAATGAATACCAGATGGGGCATTGGCAATTAACAAACGCAATTTTCTTAGTGTGCCAAGGAATGAATGTTGAAGGGCTCTCTGCTTCTTTTAAGCCTTCAGATATCGAGAGACTCATAGAGATGCCAAATTAATCTGACGTTATAACCCTTCTATTATCTTAAGATGATTTTCATATTCATCATAAGATAATACTTTCTTCTTCAACTGACAAATATTTTTCCATATGTTGAGATGAATATCATGAATTCCATCTTCCATCAACATCTTTGGAATGTCATACTAAGAGTCAGCCAGAGGCCAAAACATGACCGGTACTTCACCTTTTTCCAGTTGTATTCTCATGTTCAGTATTTCCTCTTTATCATTCAATAAAGATTATTCTACCTAATTTGACCAAAGTTGGTGTTTCCTTGTTGCTTCATCGGATTCAACAATATTGGTAGAGAAATCATTGATCAAACTAGAAGATGCATGAATTAGGTGTGGTTCAGAGAATGACCTACACCCTGGGATATATTTTGATTGAGAAAGTATTTCACCTACTAGCGATGAAGCATCAGACATGACTGGTTTCGCATTTGAAAGTGGCTCAAGATAAGAGGGCTTTCTCGGCACTAAATTGTCCACTGGAGCATTTTCCCGGCAATGTGCATCACTACTGTGGAGAGGAATTTCACAGCGAAATTCATCATCATGGAGAGGACCCCCATAATGGGTTACAGGAAAAGATGAGATCTCTTGATCCTTGGTCTTTTGACCACACAGAGGGTTCCTGTGGCTCTCATCTGAAGATGAAACTTCAAGATCGGCCGAATTGTCATGAAGCAAGCCTTCATGAGGAAGTGTCTTTTTAAGACCTTCGAAATTAATGTTCCCACTATTGGGAAATGAGGGAGTAGAATCTTGGATTCCAACAAGTAATTGTCTGAGGGCTTCAAGAACTCCAGCATCGAGCAAGACCTTTTTATAGATTGGCTCTTGATATTCTGACTGTGTTGGGTGGGTCTTTTTCTTAGACGCCTTCTTACTCACTTTAGAAATCACTTGTTGATGAAAGTGGCTGCTCTGAACAGGTGTATGTTCCTGATCAGGAGAGATAGCCAGGTTAGGCTGACGATCTCCACTCAAATCAAGTGTATGTGCCTGACTTGGTTGTCCGTATGATATGTGGGAGTTTTCCCCACAACCCTCTGGGACTGGAATAGATGTGTGTGTCTGTTCCGGATTGAATTGTTGATGTGTCACTCCACTGGTAGGGATATATTTATGTGTCTTTCCCTGAGATTTTGCAGAAGCTATTATAATATCCTGGCAGGCATCCAGAATATGAGCAGGGATTTGCTTCTGCTCTTTCACCATTGATAGAATATGCTTGGTGACTTCAGCTGCCGGAACGAGGTTATACATCCATTCCATGCTTGGAGTAGGTTTATGTGCCTGCTCCTATCCTCCTTTTCCTGTCAGTGAATCCTGACAGTACTCAAGTGTGGGGGCAGAGAGTTGAGTCTGCCTCCTGTTTGTCACTGGAGCTTTCTGACTAACTTATCCGTGTTCTACCAAGCGAGACTGTTGGTAGGCTTGATTAGTATTAGCAGGTGTATGTGCCTGCTGATTGCACTTCGCCAAACGTGGTTGATGATCTCCATTATATGTAGTCAGACGAGCCTGCGGACTACCTGATGATGGATAAACAGGTGTATGTTCCTTCCTAGAGTACTCCGCCGAAATTTCCTGGCAGGATTGGCGTGATGCTGCTAGACGAGTCTACTAGACATTGGAATTAAAACGGGCAGGTGTGTGTGCCCGCTCGTTTCCTACCACCAAGATAGGTTGGTGGACTTATCCGGAGAAGGTAGAGATGAGAACATACTCACTGTTGACCGGATTCCGCCTCTGGCGGTTCGTCTTGCCTGCTCGGGTTCGAGGAACCTGAGCCGAACGCCTAGAGTCGGTACCCTCATCATGATGAGGGTGCACTTCCGCACGAGTCTGGCGGCGATTCTTGATGGGAGACCTCGGGAAGGACTCCTGCTTCCTTAAATTAAGGCCCTGAGGGACCTGCTCATTCACCACCTCAGAATATGGGAGTGAATGGTGATTGCGTTCCGGGGATAACAACCCAAAACGGTTGGAGATGGCAGTTAGCACTGCCTGTTTCTTGATC
Source organism: Viscum album (assembly GCA_963277665.1). Taxonomy (NCBI): domain Eukaryota; kingdom Viridiplantae; phylum Streptophyta; class Magnoliopsida; order Santalales; family Viscaceae; genus Viscum; species Viscum album. Next base: position 1,492,290,339 of record OY728131.1, read on the forward strand.
ACTGGTCATCGTTGTCCAGAAAACCGGTGTGAGTTTTTCACTTGGAGGGCTTGTCAGGCATCCTCCAGAGTTGGTATGGTACCGTGTTGACGGTACTCCTTAACTAGTGCATTTGATACCCAGCGTTGAAGACGCTAAGTTGGTGATGTCATCCTCAGAGCGGACGATGATCCAATAGGAGTAGCAGCAGTGGCATTTGCAGTAGTAGTATTCACAGGTGTGAACTTGAGAGCAGCCATTCTGGAAATGCAGAAGATCTTGGAAAAGAGTGCATGTTTGATATAATAGAGGTAATCAAGATAAATTCATCCACTACATATTTTGGATGCTCACATATGTCAATGATTGTTTTTTTTGTTGGACCTCTCATTGAGTTTTAAATAGGGTCCTAACAAATAGGAAAAACATCATTTTAACTTGGTTAAGGATTCACGTCGGGTTCACCATTTTTTGTTTCCCTCGGAATTTGGGGATGACCTCCTTGATTGAAGGTTCAAACATTCCAATCGGTTTCTAAAGGGTTTGTTCGTAGAACTGGAAACATCCAATGATTCCACATCCATTTAAACCTACTTTCCAAAGGTAGGCGCTCAATAATTTGTGGACTGATGAGGCTTAGGAGTTTTCATTGGTCGAGAGGATGGGAGGTCGGACTCATCACACCTTTTTTAGGGGAATTATTGTCTTCTCCGAGACTCTCTTTATAGATTTATGTTATGTTCGTGAATCCTTATTACATTACCAAGTATTAAACGAGCTTTCTTTCAGATCTGACAATCAATGATTAAATATGTAGGAAATTTAGAGAATCTTTTATATGTATTCGAGGTTCTTCATCGATAGAGAATCATCTATATTTATTAGAGATTCTTGGTCAATGGTATCCTTTAACATATTTATATAGAAGTATCTTGGTCATAATTATGACCATGCTGGTTTTAAAGCCACTCAGTGGGGCACTTGAAGTTTATTGTCATTCAGAAGTACATTGATTATTTCATAGTTGGGATCGAACCCGCAGATGGGATACCTACGTATCCTTTGTTTAGAAAAGGAATCAAAACCCACGTTGTTTGAGTAAGGGAATATGATGTCTATGATTGATGGATCAAAGAAGGATGTCATAATTACTTTTACACTCTAAGCTCACATGAGTCATTCTTGGTGTGAGAAACAAGAAGTATTTGTAAAAATCAGACAATTGTGCCATGAAAGATGGAATCATAAGAAATAATGTGGGACTTATGTATGTATGACTGCCCAGATAAATGAAGATTATGATTTACTTCAGGGAAGAAATCCAGGAATAGGGTCCATAAAGGTATATGTGCTTCATGGATATTTGAATACTCTAACTTGGGGCTTACTTCTGAAAAGGAGGCCCAAATTAGGAGAGACTTATGATTGGGTTTTACTCCTGATAAGGAATCCCAGATCAAAGGTAAATTATGACTGGTAAAGATAAATTATGACTGGGGCTTACTCCTAAAAAGGAGGCCCAGGTTAATAGACTTGAAAAATTATGGGACTTGGGGCTTACTTCTGAAGAGGATGCCCATATTTGAGACTAGGGCTTACTCCTGAAAAGGAGACCCGGGTTAAAAATTAGGAATGGGGATTACTCTTGAATAGGAGGCCCAGGTTACGAATTTCTCTCATCTTAAAGGATGAGGTTGAATGAATGAAATCTCAATCATTAGTGACATAAAGATGTCTAAATCACTAGGTTTTGAGAGATATTCCACATAATTCCTTTCAGATAAGGAAGTCAATTTAATAAATCATGCCATAAATGGCTTTGAAGAGTGTCTTGAAGACTGAATCTTGAATAGGATAGGTGGAATGGCTTAAGAGGGGTGAAATGGGCCAGAAGGGCACCCAAAAAGGCAGGGGCGCGCAAGTCCTGGCACGTGCGTAGGTACTGTGTGGTCACGCAAGTCCTGGTCACACAGGTATACCTACGTGAGACATGGTTACTTGCATGACAGTTAACCAACAGGGTAATACTTGAGCGACTCTTGGTTAAAGTCTTTAGAATCATCTTGAGGTCCTTCCAGAAGAGTGGTGCGCAAGTTCTATTGGAGGAGTTCGGCGGCGTGCAAGTGTGGCCATTTCCCTTAAGGGCTGGCCACTCAGGCGCGCAAGTGTTGATGATTTTAAACACTTAATCCTTCCTCCCCCTTTTAGATCTTCCATTCTAGGTAAGAAATTACCTTAGAAGTGTTTCAGAAGCTTTGAGAAGAGACTAGGGTGCCGGGAGCTCAAATATGAGTTTCTGGAAAAATTCCCCCCCGAATGCGGGTCCCACAGGGTCTATTTATAGGATGAAGAAGACCCCGGGCGGTTATCCTTTAGGGTGCGCAAGTCACTTGCGCAACCAATAGGCGTCGTGCAAGTGGACTTGTGCGACAATGATGGAACTTGCACGACACATGTGCTTTTGAAGCCTTGTTCATGCCTTTATTGATTTTTGATGTTTTCTTCAAAGGATGAATCAATTTGTTCTAAGTCATTTCCCTTTACATTCTTTCTACACAATTTGACAAAAAAGTGTTTCAACACATACACACATAATAATAGAGAATCATTTTTATTAGTGAAGACTCATTTCCAAGACTATCTTAGCAGACAAAGTCCATTTCTGAACCGAGTTCACTCCTCGTTTCAGTTTTGTTTCACTGAACCTGTTTAACCCACTGTTCCAGCCATTTCTATCTCATGAGATATAAATCTTTACCCAATGCATTGGAGGGAGATATAGGTCCCAACCATCTCATAATGATACCATTCTTATGTGTGCCACAAGATCATACATCATACATCATAACATAACCCATGTAATAAAAAATGGGATTCTTAAACATCATGCCATCAAAACACAATCCATATAAGATACGAGGACATCATAAAAATAATTTCTTCATAACATAATCAAAAAAATGTAAAAATAGGGATAGAAAAAGAACCCCATATTATCTTAGATGGAAAATATTTTTGATAAAACACTTGAACTCCATTCTTGAGGAAAATATCCTTTCCACTTCAAAAAAACATTTTCCTTTCTTAACATGTCATATAATTTTAAACTAAAAGAAGTTGATTAAGAATAAACTTGAAAAATTGTAAAGTAAGCTTCTTTGAAATAATGTTCTAAAAATAAATTCATGCCGTATAATTTAAAAAACATTCTTCTCGTACTTTGGCCGGAAAAGTCAAAAAGTACCTCGTACGAAAAATGACAAAAGATTCCTTTCATATCTTTTACTAAAAACTCACCAAAAAGTAAAATTGGATTTAAAAAACTATATATGGATTGAAATAATATTACATATTGAGGAAACATGGATGTAGATGATAAATATTCCCCAGTAAATTCTGAAGTATAAACAATCTCGGATAAAAATGAGATTGTGGGATTTTCCCTTACCATAGGTCTGATTTGCTTCATAAGTGTCCGAACCTCCGATATAATGATTTAAATAATGTCATTGACTTATTCCAGAATCATAGTTATTTTTATGATATCATATGTGGTTATATTTGTAGCTTCTTATTAGTAATATTTCATTACTACTTGTTATTTGGGTGTTCCTTACTTTTTGTTCTTATGTGTGTTTTGTCGAATAAATTCTTATTATTTTTTTAGGTTATATATACCTAATTTAAATAATGTTATTATTGTAATATATATCATATTTATTCATTCAATTCATTTACATAATCATTATGCAATGAAGATCATGTAGAACGAGTCGCATCACATCGTGGAGACGGTATTCCATACGTACGCATGAGGGATGATATCGTTCCCTTGATTGTGGAATTGTATTGGAGTGTATGTATACTATTTAAGAATCAATATCAATTTAAAATAATCATATATAGTCTTTATTTACACCATTATACCCATCCAAGTAAGGTGGTGGTGGAAAATAGATTACACCACTACGTGGAGACGGTATTTCGTACATACGCACGCGTTGTGATTTCATTTGACGTATGATGGATAGATGGTGAAATAGGGTTTTTTCATACTTATAATAAAATATCAGTATATGAGTGATACTGATGTTATTACTTCATAATGAAACAACTAAAGAAGAAGATGTGGAAGAAGAAATAATGTTGAAAGAATCGGTAACGGACATTATCTCTTCTTTGAAGCGCCTCTTTGAGACCTCCTCTTAGGGAACTAAAATTGGTCTTTTAAGAAGACCAGGACCTCTAGGATGTTTCTAGGGAAGTGGAGAAGTGAATTTGTCAGGTTTTGGACGAGCTTAAAGGCACAAAGTGGTGTGAGGAAGAGAGGGAGGAGGTGCCCTTTTATAAGGGAGGAGACGGGCACCTTTGGAAAAACTAAAAATATTATTTTATTATAAAGTCATATTCGTTTTTTAATAGCTCCAAACTGATTTATTTAAAATCTAAGGTGTGTATGGGTCCAAATAATCTCATCCAATCGAATTTAGACAAGTTTAGGCATCCATTTTGACCTTATCATTTAGATTTAAATTTAAGTTAAATAATTTTACTTTTACCGTGTCTTCTTGTTTTCTTACACTATAAGGTTAATAAACGTACTATAACAAGACAAAAGAACCCAAAGTTTTTTATTATTAATATAAAAAACCTCATATAAGTCATGTTTCCAAAACTTAGATTTTTAGGAATAAAATAACAATTAAAAATATAATATTTGTTTTAAAAACTATTTTATGTCAATTTTGACACTATTTGGTAATTGATTTTTGTGAAAATCATAACAGAAAGATTAGTTCGAAAAAAAGTTAATTAAATCAATAATAACATTTCATATTAACATATAAAATTATTTTAATTCATAAAAAGTCTCATATTACATTTATTTGGGTATTTATAACATCAATTATGTCAATATTTTATTAATAAGATAATTACTACATCATCATTGTGTCATAAATAAATTAACTTATTTAAAGTCTAATAATTAAAAATAAAATACCATTATGTAAGAAGTCTTTTTATATTTCTAATTAATATTTATAGTAGAATTTATCTTATGTATAACTCTATACAAAAATGATTTAGTTATTAAACTTTGATTTTACCTATTTTATCCCTTCTTTAAATAAATTAATAATAAATGTTATAGACTAATCCAAGTGGGCACAAATGGTCATATTTTATTCCTAAGGTTGTTTTTGGTCGAATTACACCTATCCAATAGAATTAGGACATGTGTTAGGGTAATAATAATATCCATTTTACCCTTAATTACCCTATTTACTTTTAACCGTGGTAAAAAACGTAAAAAGTTATTGTTCACCAAAAAATATTTTCATCTCATTGAACCAAATTTTACTTACTGACATCAACCGTGTCTCTCAGATTTTTGCAATTACATTCACAAAAGTGGTAAAATTAAGTTTTATGTAAATTTGCAAATTCTCCTAGGAGGTGGGTAAAATACGGTGAAAAGTTCAATAAAATTTTTATATATCTAAAATTATTACAAAATGACTCCAATAAATTTCATTGAACTTATATGGGTATTATGTATCAATTTTGAACTAAAAAAATTTAAATAAAATAAATAATTATTTAAATAAAAAGTCGGTTTTTAAATAGTAACCTAGTGTTTCCACTATTCATCAAAAATTGAAAGTTTTTAGAAAAATACCAAAATTTCACCCTAGGATAATTTCAATATTCCGAATCCAAAAATGAAGTCCATTTTGAAAAATAAAATTTACAAAATTTAAAAAAGTGGTTATTACTATTCATAACAGCTAGTTTTAATAATATTTTAATAGCATATCATTGTTTAGTGAAACTCGTATTGCGTACAATGCAAGCTATCGAGGAAGGCCACGATTGCCTGTAAAGAAAGCCAATCTAGTGTTGTGTGTATTGAAAGATTCCTTTGATGATTTATATAACATAAAAACAAAATATTTCTCATAAAAGTATCAGGTGTAACATTCTACCCCCCTTAAAATGAATTTCGCCCTCGAAATTCGTCACTTTGTAACAAACAGATGAGGATACCTCTCCCTCATCATATCCTCAAGCTCGCATGTATCTTATTCTAATTGGTAGTTCCTCCATAAAACTTTCACCAAGCGAGTGGTCTTGTTCCGTAGGACTTTTTCTCTACGATCCAAAATCTCTATCGACTATTCTTCATAAGAAAGATCTTTCTCTAGTGGTACAACTTCTAAGATGAGTACATGTGAATGATCAGGTATATACTTTCTCAAAAGAGATACATGAAACACATCATGAACTTGAGAGAGATTTGGTGGAAGCGCCAATTGGTAAGCTACCTTCCCAACACGATCCAGTATTTCGAAAGGACCGATATGCCTAGGGCTCAGCTTTCCCTTCTTTCCAAATCTCATTACTCTCTTCCAAGGAGATATTCGTAAGAACACTTTATCACCCACTTCAAACTCTAGGTCTTTACTTCGGTTATCGGCATAACTTTTCTGTCGACTCTGAGCTGCTCTTATGTGTTGTTGAATAGATCTGACCTTTTCTGCCATCTCATCAACAAGATCAGTTCCTAATAGCTTTCTTTCCCCAACTTCATCCTAGCAAGTTGGAGTCCTGCATTTCTTTCCACAGAGAGCTTCATAAGGAGCCATTTGAATACTGTAGTGAAAGCTATTATTATATGAAAATTACACCAAATGTAGGTGTTGATCCCAACCACCCTTGAAATCCATAGAGCTAGCTCTCAACAAATCTTCTAGAGTTTGAATTGTCCTCTCGTACTGACCGTTTGTCTGAGGATGATAAGCAGTGCTGAAACTCAACTATGTATCCAGAGTATGCTGAAGACTTTGCCAGAACATTGAGGTAAAACTTGGATCCCAATCAGATATAATAGAAAGTTGTACTCCATGCAATCTTACCACTTCCTTTAAATATATCTTGGAATGCTGATCCAGAGAGAAATCCTCTCTAATAGCAATGAAGTGTGCAGACTTTGTAAGATGATCAACTATGACACAGATAGCATTATTGCCTTTGGATGTTTTAGGAAGTCTAGTGAAAAAGTCCATAGTGATGTTTTCCCATTTCCATTCGAGTATGGGTAATGGTTGTAACATCCCCTTAGACTTCTGTCTCTTAGCTTTAACTGGCTGAAAAACAAAGCATCGAGAGACATATTCAGCAACATCTCTTTTCATGCCATCCCACTAGAAGTACTCTTTCAGGTCTCTATACATCTTCATGCTTCTGGGATGAATAGAGAATGAAGAACTATGAGCCTCATCCAGTAGATCCTTCTTTAATTCTGGGATGGGAGGAACACAAACCCGATTCCTGAACATTATTATCCCATCACAATCAAGGATGAATTCAGGAACATTTCTCACCATCTTTTGTAACTCTACATCTTCTTTCTGTGCCTCTTTAATCTTCACATGTATAGATGGTTGATCATTCATTCGAGAAAGATACAATTTTCCCCTTCCATTATAATTCCAAGATCCATCCTTTCTAAATCCATAAATATTGGATCTTTTGTGATCCTCATCATTGATAAGCTAGCATGGTCTTTTCGACTTAATGCATTTGCCACCTTGTTTTCTTTCCCAGGGTGGTAATGAATTGAGCAGTTGTAATCCTTAATCAGATCCAACCATCTTATTTGGTGAAAATTCAGCTCCTTTTGTGTGAAAATATACTTTAAACTTTTATGATCAATATAAATATCACTCCTTTCTCCATAAATATAATGCCTCCAATTCTTTAATGAAAAGATTACCACAGCTAACTCCAAATCATGAGTTGGGTAATTTTGCTCATGGATTTTCAACTGTCGTGAGGCATAAGCTATCACCATATCATTTTGCATGATAACACACCCCAATCCCTTCTTGGATGCATCACTATAGATCACAAACCTTTCTCCACTACAAGGAAGTGTGAGAACAGGTTCACTAGATAACCTTTTTTTCAACTCCTTGAAATTCTATTCACATTCCTCCGTCCACATGAAATTAACTCCTTTTCGAGTCAACCTGGTGAGTGGATTAGATAATCGTGAAAAATATTTCATAAAACGTCGATAATATCCAGCTAAACCAAGAAAACCTCAGATCTCAGTTACTGTTGTTGGTCTTGACCATCTTTCGATAACCTCTGTTTTTGCTGGATCCACAGATATCCCCTCTTTTGAGATTATGTGACCCAAAAATGAAACTTTTTGAAGCCAAAATTCACACTTGGTAAATTTGGCATAAAGCTTCTCCTTTCTCAGGGTCTTCAATACAATTCTCAAGTGGTCTTCATGTTCTTCCTTTCTCTTTGAATATATGAGAATATCATCTATAAAGACTACCAAAAACTGATGAAGATAGTCTCTAAATACTCTATTCATTAGATCCATGAAGATAACAGGGGCATTAGTAAGACCAAATGGAATCACTATAAATTCATAGTGTCCATACCTTGTACGGAAAGCTGTCTTTGGTATATCCTCCCTTTTGACCCTTAATTGATGATACCCTGAACAAAGATCAATCTTGGAAATGTATTGAGCTCCGCGTAGTTGGTCAAATAAGTCATCAATGCACGGGAGATGATGTTTGTTCTTGATAGTGATCTTGTTAAGTTCTCGATAATCAATGCAGAGTCTCATTGATCCATCTTTCTTCTTCACAAAATGAATAGGTTCTCCCCAAGGTGGCGCACTAGGGTGTATGAATCCCTTATCAATGTTCTCTTGGAGTTTCTTCTTCAATTCTTGCAACTCAATTGAGGCCATTTTATAAGGTGTATTTGTAATAGGTAAAGCACCCGATACGAGTTCTATTGAAAACTCTACTTCACGATTTGGTGGAAGAACCGGTAATTACTCTGGAAATACATCATCAAACTCCTGTATAATGGGAATATTCTTAATTGTGAGTTTCTCTCCAACCATTTGAGATAAATAACCCTCATTTAGTGGAGTCAAAACCCATAAGATGGACGAAATTTCCCCTAGAAGTTTATTTTCATCCTTGCATCGATAGACGATCGTAGATTGATCTAGAATATGAAATGTGACTTCCCTTATTTGGAAATTGATATGATCTTTATATAGAGAAATCCAATCCATGCCAAGAATCACATCAAATTCCACTATAGGAAGGATCACAAGATTTGCAAGAAGCAATTTCCCACAAACTTCCATCGGAGAATAATTATAAACATTTGATGCGACTGATGTGCCATTAGGGGTTGCCACATGTAACTCAACATCTAATTTTTGAGGTAATACGGTGATACCCATAGAAAATTCTTCAGAAAAAAAGAGTGTGTGAATCAATAATCAAATAAAACATTTTCTACTTTAGAGTGGATGGTAAGTGTACCTTTCACCACTTCATTATCGTAATCCACATCACTGATAGAAATTTCACGTGACATTCCTTTTTCTTTATCCTGAATATTTTTTTGACGTTGATCATCATCAACAACCCTTGGATTAGGGAATTGATTGGCATAATTCCCCATTTCCTTGCACTTGTAACATTGAAGTGTAGGAGGTTGACTCTATGTATACTTTTCTTTGTTCTCATCACTAGACATCTTATTCCCATCATTGCGTCATTCAAATGCTCGATGACCTTCCTTTCCACATTTGAAACATTTACTTGTCCCTTTAAGACAACTCCCTCCATGTTTCTTTCCACACTTTGAGCATAAGGGAAAACCCATATTCTTTTTAGTGTGCTCTTTAGATTTTCCTTTGAATTCAATTTTCCTCTTCTTATCAAACCCATATGACTGATGGGATACTTCAATCTCCATCTCAACCTTGAGAGCACATCGAACGATTTCCTCATAACTATTGAAGTCCCTTATGGCTAACACCCTTCGAAGACTTGGTTTTAAGCCACTAAAGAATCGATCGATCTTACTCGTAGGTTGGATAATAATACCAGAAGCGTACCTTGCAAGTCTTGTAAAATTTGCTTCATAGGTACCAACAGATTAATCATCCTTTTTCTTTAGTTCAAGAAATTCCTTCTCCACCTTTGTTCGGAGAATACAAGGGAAGTACATATTGAAAAATAAGTTCTTGAACTCGTACCATTCCATTGACTCAATTTCATCTCTTTTCCTCGTATTCTTGATAAGATTCAACCATTGATCAGCATCTCCTTCCAAACGATACAATGCTAAGATGACTTTATCATGTTTAGAATATTTAAGAACTGAAAATATCTTTTCAGTAGTACTGATCCATTGTTCAGCAACTAATGGATCAGTAGACCCGCTGAATGATGGTGGACGCTGCCTCATGAAGGATTCAACAGAATGTTGCTCCTTCCTTTGCTCGTTTGGAAGTCCTGCATGATTCATATCTTGAGAAATTTTTGTGAGCATGGCTACAAGATTTTTCATTCCATCTCCCATAACATTTGGTTGCTCCGGGGGACAATCATTGCATTTCCCGTCGCATTTCGCATTATCACGGTTCCTTCGGGTTCTAGCCATTGACTAAAACCAAGATGAATAGTGTGAGAAACACTAATTATAATAGGAAAACCACATAATCAAGAATAAAATATCACACTTAAGGTCTTATCATAGGTTATTCATGGACTTTTCTAAAACACTAAGATTGTGTTCTATGCTTAGACTTATCCTTAAGGTTCTTACTAAGGCTTTCACATCCTAGTTTCCAAAGGTTGACTATACCTTTCCTCTGATACCAACTATAACGGTCTGGAATTACTTCCAGTGGACTATAATTGATACCTATCAGGGCACTCCATGAGCGGCTACACTCCATGGGCGGGACACACCACCATCCCCAGTGGAATCCATTTCCGCATGAAGCCCTTGGGCGGACAACCATCTTCGTCCAACACTCACATGTGAGAGTTCCCAAGGATCAGATACATTCCTACCTCATTTTCCTCTGATACCAACTATAAAGACCCATAATTTACATACATTGTTAATACATCAAATTGAAGTAAACTTATTACATCATATAACAAGACCATGAAATGACCGAATAGGTATAGCTTCTTTAGAAACTGGGAAACATAAACAACTGGTTCATAGAATCATCTACATTGTCTCCCATTTATTTCATCATATCTAGTGTCCATTTTTGGAATATCCTACTTAATAAACTTCTTCTTGACCTGGGGAATGAAAACATACAAAAGGGTGAGCTCAAATGCTCAGTAAGGGTAAACAAAAGAAATATCAATCACATCATATTCATAAGAACATAACATTTTGGAAATCTTAACCTGCAAAAGAGATCATAATTTCATAACTTGGGATATATCATAGTGGTGAAATGTAATCCCAAATATTCATAACTTAAAACATGAAACTTTGTGGCATACACACATAATCATAGAGAATCATTTCTTATTATTCAAGACTCATTTCCAAGACTATCTTAGCAGACAAAGTCCATTTCTGAACCGAGTTCACTCCTCGTTTCAATCGTGTTTCACTGAACTCATTTAACCTGTCATTCCAGCCATGTCTATCTCATGAGATATAAATCTTTACCCAATGCATTGAAGGGAGATATAGGTCCCACCCATCTCATAATGATACCATTATTATGTGTGCCACAAGATCATAAATCATACATCATAACATAACCCATGTAATAAAAAATGGGATTCTTAAACATCATGCCATAAAAACACAATCCATATATTATAGAAGGACATCATAAAAATAATTTCATCATAACTTAATAAAAAAATGTAAAAATAGGGATAGAAACAGAACCCTATATTATCTTAGCTGGAAAATAATTTTGATAAAACACTTGAACTCCATTCTTGAGGAAAATATCCTTTCTACTTCAAAAAAGATTTTTCTTTCTTAACATGTCATATAATTTTAAACTAAAAGAAGTTGATTAAAAATAAACATGAAAAATTGTAAAGGAAGCTTCTTGGAAATAATTTTTTAAAAATCCATTCATGCCGTATATGTTAAAAAACATTCTTCTCGTACTTTGGCCGGAAAAGTCAAAAAGTACATCGTACGAAAAACGACAAAAGATTCCTTTCATATCTTTTACTAAATACTCACTAAAGGGTAAAATTTGATTTGAACAATTGTAGGTGGATGGAAATAATATTACATATTTAGGAAACATGGATGTGGATGATAAGTATTCCCCAGTAAATTCTTAAGTATAAACAATCTTGGATAAAAATGAGATTGTGAGATTTTCCCTTACCTTAGGTCTGATTTTCTTCGTAAGTGTCTGAACCTCCTATATAATGATTTAAATAATGTCATTGAATTATTCCAAAATCATACTTATTTTTATGATATCATATATGGTTATATTCGTAGCTTCTTATTAGTAATATTTCATTACTACTTGTTATTCAGGTGTTTATTACTTTTTGTTCTTATGCGTGTTTTGTTGAATAAACTCTTATTATTTTTTTAGGTTATAGATATCTCATTTCCAGAATGGTATTAGTGTAATATATATCATATTTATTCATTAAATTCATTTATATAATCATTATGCAATGAAGATCATGTAGAACGAGTCGCATCACATCGTTGAGATGGTATTCCGCACGTATGCACGAGCAATGATATAGTTCCCATGATTGTGGAATTGTATTTGAGTGTATGTATACTATTTCAGAATCAGTATCACTTTACAATAATCATATATAGTCATTATTTACACCATTATACCCATCCAAGTAAGGTGGTGGTGGAAAATATATTACACCACAGCGTGGATACGGTATTCTGTACGTACGCATGCGCAATGATTTTGTTTTCCGTAGGATGGATAGATGGTCAAATAGGATTGTTTCATAATTATAATAAAATATCAGTATATGAGTGATACCGATGTTATTATTTCATAATTAAACAACTAAATAAGAATAAGTGTAAGAAGAAATAAAGTTGAAAGAATCGGTAATAGACATTACCTCTTCTTTGAAGAGCCTCTTTGAGACCTCCTATTAGGGCACTAACATTGGTCTTTGAAAAACACCAGAACCTCTAAGATGTTTCTAGGGAAGTGGAGAAGAGAATTTTTCAGGGTTTTTCCTAACGTGAAGTCTCAAAGTGGTGTGAGGAAGAGAGGGAGGAGGATCCCTTTTATAAGGGGGGAGAGGGGCACCTTTGGAAAAACTAAAACTATTATTTTATTATAAAGTCATATTAAATTTTTAATAGCTCCAAACTGATTTATTTTGAAGCTAAGGTGGGGATGGGTCTAAATTCTCTCATCCAATAGAATTTAGACAAGTTTAGGTATCTATTTTAACCTTATCATTTAGATTTAACTTTAAGTTAAATAATTTTACTTTTACTGTGTCTTCTTGTTTTCTTACACTATAAGGTTAATAAACTTACTATAACAAGACAAAAAAACCCAAGTTGTTTATTATTAATATATAAAACCTCATCTAAGTCACTTGTCCGAACCATATATTTTTAGGAATAAAATAACAATTAATAATATAATATTTTTTTTAAAAACTATTTTATGTCAATTTTGACACTATTTGGCAATTCATTTTTGTGAAAATCATAACAGAAATATTAGTTAATAAAGTTAATTAAATCAATAAAAACATGTCATATTAACATAGAAAATTGTTGTAATTCATAAAAAGTATCAAATAACAATTATTTGGGTATTTATAACATCAATTATGTCAATATTTCATTAATAAGATAATTACTGCATCATCATTGTGTCATAAATAAATTAAGTTATTTAAAGTTGAAAAATTAAAAATAAAATTCCATTATATAGGAAATATTTTTATATTTCTAATGAATATTTATAGTATAATTTATCTTATGTATAACTCTATAAAAATGATTTAGTTATTAAACTTTGATTTTGACTATTTTAACCCTTCTTTAAATAAATTAATAATAAATGTCCTAATCTAATCCAAGTGGGCCTAAATGGTCATATTTTATTCCTAAGGTTGTTTTTGGTCGAATTAAACTTATCCAATAGAATTAGGACATGTGTTAGGGAAATAATAATATCATTTTTACCCTTAATTACCCTATTTACTTTTAACCGTGGTAAAAAAAGTAAAAAGTTACTATTCACCAAAAATTATTTTCATCTCATTGAACCACATTTTACTTACTGAAATCAACTATATCTCTCGGATTTTTGAAATTCTATTCACAAAAGCGGTAAAATTAAGTTTTATGTAAATTTTAAAATTCTCCTAGGAGGTGGGTAAAAGACGGTGAAAAGTTCAATAAAATTTTTATATATCTAAAATTATTATAAAATTAATCCAATGAATTTAATTGAACTTATATAGGTATTATGTATCAATTTTGACCTAAAATAAATTTAAATAAAATAGATAATTATTTAAATAAAAATTCGGTTTTTAAATAGTAACCCAGTGTTTTCACTATTCATCAAAAATTGAATGTTTTCAGAAAAATACCAAAATTGCACCCCAGGCTAATTTCGATATTCTGAATCCAAAAATGAAGTCCATTTTGAAAAATAAAATTTACAAAATTTCAAAAAGTGGTTATTACTATTCATAACGGCTAGTTTTAATAATATCATAATAGCATATCGTTGTTAAGTGAAACTCAGTATTGCGTACAACGCAAGCTATCGAGGAAGGACACGATTGCGTGTAAAGTAAGCCAAGATAGTGTTGTGCGTAGTGAAAGATTCATTTGATGATTTATACAATATAACAAACAAAATATTTCTCATAAAAGTCTCGGGTATTACATCTTATGTCCTTATTCACCTTGGGTTTTCTATCCCATCATGCTAAGCATATCCTCTTGATGTCCTTTTACACATATGACCACAAACTAAGAGACTATGGTATAAGAATCATGATTTTAAATTGTTTTCAATAGCTCCAAGAATTGTGACATTAAACTCTTAACAACCCATGCCATCTAAGCATCATGACTCTAAACAATATGAAAGCCTCCTACGAAATATGTGATGTGGCGATGGACCTTCTTGAACCCCATTCATATTTATTTTTTCACATCTCCATGCTACATAAATCCTCTTGAGAGGACCCCATGGTACGAATTATATGACCCTAATCTAAGAATCATACAATATAAGATGTACGAATCTAAACTAAACAACACCACCATGATGTTCTCTTCTGAGAGGAAATCACTTCCAACATTGGTCTTCTACCATTCCATGATCCGGAACTACATATGGTTTGATTCCCATATTTATGGGATTTTTAGGAATGACTAGACATTTTGTCTTTGGGCCCATTATTAATTGCAACCTTTTGGCCCCATGGTACAAGTTTTCTCATGGGACTATGTGGTGTGGTATCATCCTCTATGGTCCTATTTCACATTGAGTTACTTTTCTATTCCATAAAAAATCCCCTCTATCATACCTCTCCCTATCCTATCACATGATGTTGAAACTGTGGCCCCATCATCTTGGCCACACAATGAAAAAAACACAACATGATGGTGGTATTTCCAAAGAGGACATATCTTTTTGTCACTAGTCATCTATCATGCCACATTTCTAGAATTACATATGGATTGATTCCTATACATATGGGATAAATAGGAACACCCAAAAAAATTTTCATTGGGTCCAGCTATACATTCAATCATTTGGCCTCATGTCCTAGGCTTTCATCTAGAGTTTTTGGTATGACACGGGCCTCTGTGATCCTCTTTCACATTGGGTTATGGTTGTCATGTCTTTAAATACCCATTGGGAACACTACTATTCCCTAACGTCCAAGGTCCCATTACGATAAACTACATTACAAATATTTTCCAAGCCTCACGGTGATAAAAGGCATAGAAACTGATTTCCTAACCACATGACGATAAATGACTTGGAATGGTCCTATCTCATGACCTCAAACTATGGCACCATCGATCATTACACATGATGAAAAAACCCAACATTATGGAGTTCTCACCTAATAGGATATCACTTGTAGTGCTGGTCATCAACCATGAAACTTGTTAAGAAATATGTATTACTTGATTCATTTCCACATAGGATATATTGTGAGGCAGGGATTTTATGTCCTTGTCTAGAAACTAAAAAAATAAGGGAAAAACATAATAAAAAATTATATTCCCTTCCTCTATGTGTATGGAATAGACCTGTACAGGGATATTTTCCTCTAAGAACTACGTTTGTCTTGATTCCCGACCTCATGGTATATGTAATGACAGTCGAATCATCAATTTTTGGTCAAGCTGCAACATTCTCTCTCCTTTTCAAGTTGGGTCACCTATGTACATAATGCACGACGTTAAACTAAATGGAATTCCAGAACAACTCATGACATGATTCCAATCCTCATGGGATATATAGAGATTCTAAAACACTTTGTCATTGGGCCCAAAAAAAAGATTATCATATTCATAGGCTTAATGGAATTAACATAGTCCAAGTAACATGACATTAAATTGTATGTGATATTGCTCAAGAATGAACATGTGGTGTGTGTGGACCTTGATGGTACTCATTCATGATAGGTTTGTTATGCCACTACATTATGCATATTCATCTTGGAGCACCTATCTTATGGTCCAAACATTATCACATTAATTAAGGAGTTAATATCCTCAACGCATGCCATTAAAATGTTATCCTACCCTGAAAACGTTTAGGATTCCCCATGATAATAATGGGATGTTTCAACTTCGTTTCGAAAGAGGATTTCCCCCATTAGTGTTAGTCTCCTACCCCAATGTGTTTTTGTAACTTTGTGTGGATTGATTCCCATCCTTACAGGATACATAGGGATTCACATACATTTTTTCTTCAGACCTAGCCACATGTTCATTAACCTTTTTGGCCCTTTTTCCTCAGTTACAATCAAATATTTTTTGACCTTAAACACTATTTCATCCATCCTATTGTGTGTATACAATGCATGAGCCTCCTCTGACTCATTCACATTTGGTGTTACCTATTACGTGCTATGTTCATACCCAAACACTGAACATTTTCTCTAAGTTCAAGAAACAAAACATTAAACTAATTTCTAGGGTCTGTGAAATATGACTGTAAAATATTTTCACAGCTAGGATTTTAATCCCACTATCTTATTTTTTTGGTCTACATTTTCATTCCACCTCAATTTGGGTTTTCTAGCATCCTTTAAATCCAAAAAGACCCCCTAATAGTGAATGCCTCTTTCCACTTTAGCTCACCTAACATCCTGAGAAAACAACCTAATAGATCATTAGAATAAAAAGATGAATCCTGTGTTTTGGACTTGGTCACTAATCAATTTCACAATTTTTTCGCACTGTTCTCATCTAGTATGGTTACGATCCTTTTGTTTTGAACTTGGTCAATGATCAATCCTTTCATACCAGTCTTCCTTTTATCCAGACCTTATAATTCTCGACATACCACATTTTATCATCCTTGTATCATGGTGGGATTTCATCATTGGTTTCACCCGTGATGTGAACTCCCACATGTTAGAAATACCCCTTTTCAATTCCTTTTTTCCCACATAGAGCATTTTCCATGTGGGATTGGAAGCTCTAGTATTGTTTTTATCAATGTGGTCAAGTTACACGTGAGCTACTATGTCCAAATTCTTGGACCTTAAACTAATATCCCTAAAGGGAAAGTGTGGTGTGTCAGGTTTTCTACTCTGTGACAATACAGATACATGCATTTGAGAAGCCTTCTTGTCATATATTTATTTATATTTGTGTGGTATGTGAGACTCTTTTGGATCATTCACATCAGGTTTCTTCCTTCCATTACACATATATACCTAAGAAAACTTCATAGTTCATGTAACATGAATTTAAACTATTGTTAAGGGCCTAGAAACTATAACTATTAACAATGTGAAATTTTCTAATCACATGACATTAAACTGTAGAACGTGTCCTGATCACACTTTGTTAAACTATACCATGCATCTTCCTCACCATATTAATTTAAACTTCTTGTTCATAATCCTAACTTGCATGACATAAAAATGCAACAAATATTAGGCATCACTCAAGAGGCCTACTCCCTTGATGATAGTTATCTACCACACTGTTCCCATCTTCAACTGTCACTCAGAAAATGAGATGATGCTCTACTAGAATATAGGCTAGATCTATGTCCATAACAGTTTTCTCACCCTTGTGTTTTCTACTCCATGGTGTCAAAATTATGAGAGTGTTTTAATCCATTTAAAAATTCTATCACTCCACTCCCAAGCTTTTAGTGACCCTTATTCGGATCCCTGTCCTCCTTCACATCTGAAGGGACACCCTAGTAGAATAGTGTCCAGAAAAGGCTGACATACTTCTCTAGAAAAATGTTCTAAAGGAATTTGGATCACATCTTGAGACAAGTACCATGTTTTCATCATGGTTATAGTTCAACCCTCATTTGTTTTCCCTATTTTAGAATAAGCAATATAGGAACTGTGATGAAAACATGGTAATCAGTTTTTTCATATGGCGACGCTGCTCTCTTTAGGTTTTGAATTTCAGGTAATTGTGATTCATGCTCCCTGTTAAACTTTTATTCGGATAGATTGAAACTACCATGGAATTATGACATTCATGCACTATAACAAATCAGGAAAGGATAGATGGATACTCTAAGAACCCTGTTCTCTAGAGACAACCCATCTGATCTTGAATTATCTCACATGTCAGTGAAAAATATCAGAACTTGAGTCCTTGATGATTATTTGACACACTCAAACAATGTTAAAAATTATGAAGTGATCCCTTATTTCTCACACCAGGAACGACCCATGTGATCTTAGGGATTGATCATTAGTTGTCATAAAGATATTGTTGAGATTGAACAATTAAATATAGAAATAATGTGTTCATGAAAACAATGCAAGTTGAGAAAACAAGAAAGTAATATTCATGTGTTTATAAAAAATAGATTATACGGATCATCCCCATTAATTGATCACTTCTGCCCCACCACCTTTTGGGGTGTGGCGTACAATTTTTTTTTTCTACTGATTTATCTCCATTTCTTCATCAATATCAAATGGATGGAGATTATCATCCTTAATCTAAATTCATTCCGTCTTAGCTCGAAGATCAAGCACATTATGACTAACCTATTTTAACTTCTATCGGAACTCTGCTAGCTGGACCCTCATTCATATGAATTGTTTTTATTCATTGATGATAATGGAGGAAATCCTATTTGTATGTTATTTTAGGAGTCAAGTATCTTGTTCAACATCTTGAAGCTTTTAGATGCGGTCAGATTTCTCCTGGAACCAGGTATCATCTATGTGTTGACTACTTTATCACATCTTCTCTGCATGATAGTCACAGATCAACGCATGAAGATAATTAGTGTCCACCACTCTAGTGCACAGACAGTGTATCCAGTAGAGGTGTGACCCCATTAACCTCACCGATTGTGCCTCTGGGGCCTCAATTGAATTATTAATACACTTCAACACCATGCACAGAGTCATGTGGCTTTCCTCATCCGCTTTAGGATCAGAGTCATCCATCTCTTTGGGATCTATAGGTTCATATTCCAATAAGATATCCAGGAGTCCAGCAACAAGGCCTTCCTATGGAATCCTATTTGAGGGTCTAGGTTATATGACATGGGAAATGCCATATTTACTTATTTTTTCCATAGAAACCTCACATCTGCTTTCTTCGAGCTCTACCCTATTTATGGAATCATCAATAGATGCAAATTCCATCCCGTCTATTTCAATGGATGGATCATCTTGGATGACCAATCCCTCATTAAATAGCACAGTAACTAAAAGTTATCTTGTGGATGCCATAGACTCACCTGTTTGTTGGTCATGTAGTCTTATGATCACTACATAGTATTGGAACCTTAGTTAACAAGATCCTCTAGTGATAGTTATAGGTCTATAAAGGCATAGACTTCTAAGAGTTGAGTACTACCAGATCAAGTTCAAGAGTAACTATAGGGACTTCCACCACTGGAGACCCTTTAGTTATTATTACTTCAATGATAAAAATCACTCCCCATGGATAACTAGAATATCTCGGGGTTCTAATTTTTTCACCTTGACTCCCTCGCTGGCCCATCACTAGTCACCTTATCCACAATTAGCTCGTCGTCTGGATCAACCCTAGGTACAAGCACAGGGACACATCCCTCCATATCGATTGGAATGTTCTAACCCCCTTTAGTGGGGCCTCCCTAATCAACACCAACATGATTTTGTTCAAAATTTATGGCTCACATAGAATTTTTTCATCAATTAGAGCCACATACAAACCACCCCTAATGCAATTAATGTATTCTATCTGCTCTAGAGAACCTCGTAAGTCATCCACCATCAAACTGACTAGTGCATGGAAGTGTTGGAAGTTGAAATTTTCATGGTTACCAATCTAGTGTTCTACCTTTTAATCATTAAGAATCATCATATGGACCCCATCTATGCTCAGTTGGGAGGGCCGCTGACCGGTACCTAGGGCAGAAAACATTGGGGAATTCATATCCTCTGAGATGTGATACAGTCTAATCTTGAAAAATATAAAATGGACCGTAGATCATCCTAGGAATTATTCCCCTTGAGATTCATCCCATAATATAGTAGAGATTAGACAACACATGCACTCCCAAGATTACCTTGTTATGAGCTTCCATAATCCTAGCCATCACCAGCATCTATGGATGAATCCACATTCTGTTTTCACTTACGGGCAGCAGCCATCTGCTCAGTAAAGTGGAATGAAAGGAAGAGTAATATATTGGCGGGTCCTACTCTTCTATCTTGTTTTCCCCCAAATATTGATATCCTCATGCCTCAAAGATCACCCAATATGATCCCTCCTTCCACCACTATGATTCCATTTGGCAGTGCTTCCCTCGACCTGGAAGC
The DNA here is from genome assembly GCA_963277665.1 of Viscum album. Classification (NCBI taxonomy): domain Eukaryota; kingdom Viridiplantae; phylum Streptophyta; class Magnoliopsida; order Santalales; family Viscaceae; genus Viscum; species Viscum album. The sequence goes on from OY728131.1 coordinate 1,492,311,185, forward strand.
CTCACCTTCTTATCGTTTTCCGGCAATAGATAAAACCATGCCTGGAATAGAATGTCCTTGTATAAATATTTGATTTTTTGTTTAACCTTCAATGCATCCATGAGATGCTATGTTAGAATGGGGGTCTATGTCTTATCCTACCAATAATTATTTGGAAGTAGGATGTAATCGTATAAGAGTTCCTCCAAAGGAATTCCACTAATGTAATTAATGCCCCACATTGCTTTTTTGACCTCCCCATGGTGGAGGTGAAACGGGTTTTTATCTAGAGACCATCGACTGAAGAGCTTCAGGACAAGCTCCAATTTCCAATAAAAATGGAATCGTGATGTACATACTACTACATACAGTCCGATGGGGTGAAGTTTCTCCTCAAAATCCTCTCATATGTGGCATACCCAGTATTTATATTCCCATTTATCAATAAAGTTTCCCCTGTGTCTCAATTCCCAGCCCTTCTTCCATCCCACACTGTCATTCTACAAAATGATTTGGAAGGTGCTGGAATAGTGGGAAGGGAACTACTCCTCCTCTTGTTTACCTCCCTTGACTATACTAGTTTTCATGTTCATGACATAGATAACTATTTATTGACTCCTCCTAGTAGCACAGTCATTCACAGTGATTTTGTATCACGTGATTTTCTCTTGTCTCTTGAACCATGATCGCAGTGAATCTGTTTCGATGCCCAAGATGGACAACTCATTAGGTATCCCAAAATTACACAATAGAAATTTGTTGCTGAGAAGGTAATATTTTTATAGATACATCATCATGCCCAAGAGAATCTGATTATCTGATAAAACTTTCCTTCTATAAAGTATTTGAGAGTTCCCGTTAATTTATTCTATTCACGAGGTGATGGATGCTTCGATCTTCTCAGTGGTCCACTAATTTACTATTTCAAACAACTCATGAAGATTTTTCAATGAATCCTGAAAGACTGTTTAAATAGAGTGAAATATTGGAGATATTGCATTCAAGATGCACAATTGTGCAAAGAATGGTTAATTAATGCACAAGAGCTGACTAGTGTTTGGTTTTCCATGAAGAAATAAGATCTTAAAAGCATGAAAGAATTTTTCTTATAACATATAAAGGTCAATATACCATACCTAAGGGCCCCTCACTAGTTTATATTCCAAAACTAAGTGTTCTGCATGCATGAGAAGCATCATTTGTGAAAGTGGTAGAATTTTTCATGCACCTCCTTGAAGGAATTTCTTTCGTCAGTTTTTCCCTCAGAGCCCTACCTTCTGGTCCAATTTCATCTTAGTTTCCATGGGGTTATTTTTTGGTGCAAAATTCCACACAAGACCGTAAATTTCATCTTTGGGTAAATATGAAGAATTATTTTATTCAAGGAATCTTGTTGATAATTCCAAGGTAGGCGCACGCAAGATCTAATGTGTGCACATATGATCTAAATTAGTGTGAATGGATCTTGCGCACCCAATGCGATGTATATTGCCTATTTCTATGATGTTGAGGAGAATCAGAAAATGAAGGTGCATGAAAGATCTTGATCGATGCATAAGTTGTTTTTGAGCCCAATGTGATGTCAAATGGGCCATTATGCGCTCACTGAGGCTTGCCTATATGGATCTCCTCTTCCATACTGAAAAAATTATATGCCACTGCCAATGATTTTTCATTTATATAGAAGTGCACCCCCCATTCATTGGGTAATCATTTGAATGTAAAATTTATAATCTTCCATGCATACGAATATTTCATGACATCGCGAAAGGCCATGGAACTCTCAAGGTATAGGATCTTGTGCAAGAGGTCCCCTATGGGCCCCTATTCATGTGTTCCCACAAGGGATTGACCCTCTTCCACTTATTTTGACCTAAGTTGGCTATGCACAGAAATATCTTCTTATGTGAAACTATGGTCTAGAGCATCACCCAATCTTACACTCACCCCATCCTTTTACATACATACCTATAATCTTGTGTGCATATCTTCCTTCAATATACATGGCTTTCCTCCATTAGAAATGACCATGTCTAATCCCCCCTTTTGTGCTCCCTTCACATCTTACATGCACATACTCCTTGAATCCCTATAGTATCGCATGTAGTGATTTCATGATATCTTGTGAGGTGCTACCTAATGCATTTCCTAGCCTATTTAATTTTTCACATAGGTAGGCTAATGGATATTTATTTTTTTCATAGCTATTCTAACATGGAACCCAATATCAACCACTCCTCTTCCCCGTTCCAATATAGGATTTGTGATGACTTTTCTTACCCAAGGGTTGAGGGTTTTAAGTTATGTATTACCAATGAGGGAAGAGTGAGTTCCCCCCATCTATGATATAGTATATAAAACATCCAATCATGGTCATCCTCCGCATATGACGTTAAACTATAACCTCACTCCATGTAATGCACAATGGGTCGCACGTATCAGGAATTTTCCATTCTCACTCATTTCCATGGGAGTGATATCTTAATAACAGGGAATTAGATCCTCCTCAAATAGAAAGGGATACTTCATTTAAAACATATAAATGTAATCATTACACCACCCCTCGTTGACACATGTTTCACGATGCGGTCTTCCTGCCTATTTCTTTCTCTTATTTCTCAAACTAATCCCAACTTACTTGGGCTTAGAGGTTTGTAGTGGTCATGAAATATACACCCTAATTGGAATAACTCATGGAGTAAGCCACATTTTACTCATTCCCTAGCTTCTAACATTATATAACCCCCATCCCTTCCGAACAAAGTGGCTTTCGATCCGTATCTCCTAAACAAGGTATGTAGGAAGCCTCCATGAGGTTCAATCCCAGCCAATGGTAAACCCTAGTTCCATAAACCTAAGGGTGTACCTCTCTGATCCAAGCATCCACCCTTTATAAATATCCAACATGTTCACCTCTGGTTCATATCCCTAGTAAGATCATACCGCTCACATAGAAGACTGTATTCTCTCTAAGATCACTGGTCCACTTCTGTACATAATACCCAGTCTTTATTATCCAAGGAAAAATGGTCTTATTGTAAGCCCCATCATGCCCCTATCACTTAGGAATCTTCCATATGTAAGCCCCAACAACATGTTAAATTTTTATTGGGCCTATTCCTTAGTTATAATCCCTGACACCCTATCCAAAACAATGTGAACTTTGATTCCCTACCAACTAGGATACGTAGGAATCCTTCCCAAGGGCAAGCCCAATAATTCTTCCATATCCTCCATTACATTCTATCCACATAAATCCACTATCATCCTTACAACATGAAGTTAAAATGCATTTTTTCCCCAGAACTATGTAGACTTTGATCCCCAACTAGCTGGGATATGTAGGAAACCTCCTGATGTTGAATCCCAAAAACCCCTACAATCCATCATCTCCACTTCATCCAATCCTTCCATAATCTATCTTTATTTTTCCCAGGACACCACATCCTAGTAGATTCATTCCATCCAACTTGGTTTTTCCTACATGTAATACCCATACACATAACTACTGCTAGTAGCTCCCAAGAAGCTAACAATATGTTAGCCCACACTATACCCTCCTGAACTATGTTTGTTTGATCCCTATCTTCTAGATATGGTTCATAGGATTCCTCAGTAAGGTTAAATACCAACCAATGGTATACCTTGGTGTTCCCCTAATAGGGGTGAACCTCCCTGACCCACCTCTAGTGGTGTCCAGATCATTCTTCATAGAGCAACACTCTCCTATTATGGAACACACCATCTCGGGTCCACTCTCATTGGGTGTCATGACCCATTCACTGACAAACCTTCTAGGTATTCCCTCATGGGGATGTACCTTATTAATTTAATTCCATGGGGAATTATGATTAGTTTCACTCCATCTCCACAAGGCGTTACACTCACGTCCAATCACTACTACCCATTGTTAAACATGGGATGCCTATGGAAAACATCAAAAGACATTCATATAGAATAAGATACCCCATGATCACCATGGAATTATTTGGGTTCCTCACCCTTGATAACCCCTCCTATGTGGAAGAATATAGGTGACCAATGATTCAACATCCAGACATTCCAGTGATTCCCAACGTGAGTACTCCACATACAGAAGGTTTCTCCCATGTCATGACCCCTTCCAATGTCCATACAAGAAGCATAATAATTAACCATCATCCATAAAGAGATGGAATTATGAATGAATTTCATAAAAATTTATTTATATATGAGGGAGACTCATAATAAGCAATAAATTATGGGGGGGATCCATAGAAGAAGGAATATAAATCACATCATCCCATTTTGATCAGGGAGGATACATTACCATGAAAATGATGATTGTAACCTGCCTTTGGAAAGAGTGAATGTGGGGTAACAAATGTGACACCAGCGTATAAGAACACACGTGGAAAACGTGCCCCAATGGAAGCATCTGAAACAACCCTTTTGTGATAATATCTAAGAACTACTAATATGTGGAGTTCATTAGAGATTTAAATAACCATGTCTTGAAAATGTCAAATGTGATAAGTAATAGGTTTTCTTATTATATCAAATCCTTATAAAAACTACTTTGTGTTAGCCTCTTATGTATTTCACATTTCATACTAAGGTGAGGGTTAATGGATCATCATTAGATATATTTCCCTTAACATGGAGAGTGGTTTGAGTTACAAGATGGGATTAATAAATAAATAATTTGGAACTCAATAAATGTTTGTTACACTGATTCACCCACTATCAGTTTCCTTATAAGATCCATTTTTCTCTAAATTCAATGTTTTCATATTATGGAATTTCTATGGTTCATGAAACATAAATACCCATGTCAGTATCTCTTAATCACCTATTGTTTTTTCAATTTTCTTTATATTATATGTAATTGATATTAAATTTTAAAAGTTTATTTCTTTATGTGATTTGGTTATATTCATATAAATATGACATGACCGCTACAATATAATTTTTATAATCATTAGGTATGATGCATTGGTTATCCTAGGCCAGTATGACAATGAGGATGTACTTTTACTCATCTAATATTTTATTTTTAAGACACAAATTAAATAAGTAAATGTGTAAAAATGGGTTTTTGGTTAATTTATTGATATATGATAATTAAAATAAATATGATAAAGATGAAAAATGTGAGAAAATTTCCTATTAAAAGTATAGTAAAATTAAATAATGACTTAAAATTTTTATTTGTCAACACACTTATTAATTATAACATAAAATCATTTATTTATGAATCCATAATAATTTAACATTCTTTCTCTATAAGTTTTATCTTCACTTCTAATTAAATTGATAAGTTTCAATAAATTAGACTTCAGAAAATATTTTTCACACTCATTTAAAATATTTTTTCAATTTTATATTGATTTTTGAGATAAATTATAACATCGTACTTATATTGTAAATAAGTGTTATTTGAGAAATCCGAGATGACCATACCCTTACATGTATCCTCATAGAGTGTGGCTCAAAAATTCCACTTCAATGTACCATAGATTGGTGTCTTCAAATAGGGGTCTAATATCAAATAAATATAAGGAATTTAAATTTTAAATAAAACCCTAAATAATCATAGTATATAATAAATACATATACAAAAAAAAAGGATTAATGAATGGTGTTTCTCCAAATTAAGTTAATTTACAAAAATTATATCAAAATCAGAATCGAAATAAATAGTTAAATGGTAAAAAAACTCAATTATTCATCTAGAAGATATAATGAAAATCCATTCCACTAAAAAGTATCTCATTTTTGAGTTGTGTCTCTTAACACCTTCACAAACACTATCTATTATATCAATAAATAAAATCTTATGAAGTAGGGATGGGAATATAAATATTTTATTGGGGTTTATTTGGTTGAAAATATCATGATTATAGGTGAATAAATTATTCGAAGTATTTCTTAAATGATGTAGACAATGAAATAGAATCTAAGAACCATAATTGAGGTATGTACTTGAATCAAATATATGTCTTTATCTATTGAAAAAACACATCCCAATCTTTATAATATGTCATATATTTCTCACAAAAAAATAATCCACCTTCAAAAATGTAAAAAAATTAGAAAGCTATGTATATACAAGGACATCACTGAAAGACATGTTATATTAGTTTTCCATCATCAACGACCTCACAGTATGGTATGATAGATTAGGTATACACTCACATATAAATAACTCAATGATATAATTATTGATAAAATATCCCCCATATATAATTTGAAATTACTTTGTATCTTCATTCTTATGGAACCTCCCCCCCCCCACACCACCAAAAAAAAACTCTTAAAAAATATAATGGATAGGAATATGTCCAGCTATAGAGAATTTTTTATTTGGTATCCACTATCAGGGACATACACTAAAAATACTAAATCATCATCTAATCAAAATGTTACATATACTATTCTACTTTAATATTTTAGTCCCATCTCCATGAAAATAATTTAAAATAAAATCAATATTTGGGAAGGGATTGAGTACCCCTTTAGTCAATTTTTTATTTACTTATTCCCCCCACACATATATATTTTTATATATAATTTAAAGGGATTTAATAACTTTATTAGTTATTTATAATACACTATTATCTAGGTGATTCTAAACTAATAATTTATGTTTTTTTCTTGAAAACAAGATATGTTCCACTAATTTTAGAAATTTATATGTTAGAAAATCACTTCACTAGTCATTTTATATAAGAAATACACTTTTATAATAGTATCTATATCCACCTTAAATTTTTTATATTCCATTCAACATCCACCATTACCAAACCAAAATCCACATTCCTTACGTGTACCTCCTCATATAATAGAGGCTACTGACCACCAAAAAAGGACTATGAATAATATATGGAGACTGTTCCCTCAATAATATAGATAGCCAAAAATAAAATTCGAAGAAATAATATTAAATTTTACACAAAATATAAAATAATATAAAATATTACATCAAAACTACATTACATTAGTATGTATGTAATGAATTCCAAAAAATATAAAAATTATATGTACTATAATATCAAATGACGTATATCAAATTCCGGGTTACCCATAGATTGATCATATTTAGGCTATCGAAAAATAATTAACTAAAATGATACTATATAAAAATGAATCCCGAGATACTACACAGTCTTATTTACTAGCACTATCTAGGATCCACCTTCTTGTCGACCAAAGTTAATGAATTTCCCCTTACCTATGCCTATAGATTTAAATTCTTCTTGGGAAATAGGGAACTCGAGCCTGGTGCGAGTTCCACTCAATGGGCCTACACCATTGGTTTTTCATTAAAACCCCAATAAATAAAACTTTATATATAGTGTGATGTGTGATTAAGTAAATTATAGAAGTTGGAAAAAATAATAATTATATCATAGCCATAGGTTTTAAATTACCACCCCAGTTTGACCAGACATGTGTTGAGCACTATCAGGGTTCCTATGAACATATCATATAAAAATCGACCAATCGTTACCTTATAAACTCTATAAAGTGGTAATATCATCCATTCAATTCCCAATAACTAATATATGTGAAATGTTTCACAATATCAGACTTATGTTCACAAGAATAACATCATAGTAGTAATAGTTTCAAATAGTGATAACATCCATATGTAATAACAATGAGCCTATCACCAAATTCTAATTAAAACATAAGATGAATTTATAGCGTCTCATTTCATTGGTGAATTGCAATAGGTCGATCTTTCCCAATACATGGGACTCAAAACATCATTGGGAATTGCATCTCAGGACTATCAAACAAATATGGACATTTTTTCTCTTTTTTTGGAAGCATCAGACAAGGGAAGAACATCACCCTCCATTGGAAATAGAAAATAATTGGGAATAGATTCCCATATCCATCATCATAGAGGGAAAATGGGTATTTTAATCCATGGATTGGTGGTTATCCTCTCCCACTACCACATACATAACAACACATACACGAGTACACTATATAATGGGTAGAACATCCCTCATCACAACCACCACAACACAAATGGGAATTACATCCTAACCATAAAAAACACCATGATAGAGGTTATATCATCTCTAAATAAAGGAAATAGTAGAAAAAGTGGTGAAAGAAACCCATAATAAATGATCATTTATAATGTTCCATAATAAATAGCTCATGAAATTTAATATAAGAAATTCACCGAAAGGTTGGGATAATGTCAAAAAATATCTATGTTCATGTCATGCTACTCCCCACATACTCAGCCAATTTCAATCCCAAAATAAGGCAAACCAACCCAATAATATAAAATATAGTAGGGTTAAAAACTCACCCTAAATACCATTTTACCAGAAAATGAGCCATAATATATCATAAAATTTATATATAAGACAATATTTAGGATGGATTCCCTCAATTACACTCTTTTTTTTAGAAAGATATTATAGGAACCTCTCTATGTCCATTATGAAATAATATAACTCATGTAAGCCTCATCTAGTGTTCTATGTTTAAGGTCTATTTACATTAGTTCATTTCCAAGATCATCAAGGAACAAAAAATTAGGGTATGGTGAATAAAGGGTATATCAAGGACAAATAAATCCTTAACCAACTAAAATGCATTAGAGGAATAAAGTAAAATTAAATTTCATATCAATAACACATTATTTGTGAGACAATATTGAAAAAATTAGTTGAAACATTCATAAACTATTGAGAATGGTTAGGGACCACCACCCTCTATATAAAAGAATCCCACTCATTAAATATCACTTTATTAATTGACCTTATCAGATGTTTCCCCATAATTGGGAAACAAATACCTAAATTTTAGCTTAACCATTTGAACATGAAAATATTATATAAGTGTAAGGTTATAAAATAATGGATCGTGATAGATATATCTAATTTTCCACCCGACATGAATTCCATTCAAATTGGTTCACTAACATAGGTGAACTGACACATAAAGGGGAGAATATAGAGTATGTGAGATGGGAGAATGATCCACTGGTTGAAAAAAATGAAAGGAAGGATCTCATATTAATAATAATAAAAAGTGTTAACTAGTTTAATTAAAAATTCGAAAACACCCACCTCATACCGACCAGGTATCCAACATCCATCCACTGAGTACCCTACACAACATCATCGGACACCTTGTGGCATATATAGAGATACTACACTACTTCGTACCTCCACCAGGTATTGGTGCCAGTCCATAGGGTACCAGGCAACATCTATCAAAATGGAGGATCACCTAGAACTATATATTTTCTCCTCAAATGGATCCACCTATCCCTCTCAAGGACCTCCAACATTACCAATTTATAAAAATACATGAGGTTTAGTAGAAATTAGATAAGAAAAAATTGAAAATATAGAGGGTGTCAAAATTTAAAAAGAGTAAGGAAGGTTATCCTAAAGACATGACATTGGGCCTCATTGATATAAAAAAGTCTAGATACTACACCAACATATCAATACACCATTCTTGAGTCTTCCCTAGAATATAATTTTTCTTCATCTATATGCATTCCAGAGGAACTTCCTTCTGGAAAACAATATTCTCACTTTGATCCACCATAAAATATATTAATTTCATAAATAATGCATTTGGATACAGCTTATTGTCATTGACCATGATCACTTGACAAGGATCATTGTGGTATCACTTCACTTAATAAACATGAATCTCTAAGAATTAATATTAAATTCCAAATATCTAAATAACCTCATAGAGACTTACATATCTGGGAGATTACATCCCCTAATTCCCAATAAAATGTCATAACAACTGTGGTGGAACATAGAAGAAACTATGTCATACACCATAATATACAAGTATTTTTACTCCTTCATCTTCAGTTGAACACTACCCTCTCTACGAAACAGAAAATCTCTTCTAGATCAACTAAATATTCTTTAACATATCTTGATTAACACTAATACATATAATATCTAGCTTTGATACATCTAAAAAGAATAAAGGGAAAAAATATAACAATCCCTATAGGCCTCAAAATGTGTCATCCAAATTGATTTCTGATAACAAAAATTTTATGTAAACTTAACTAATGATGGAATACAACACTATGAACCCCTGAAATCGATGAATTACACTGACAATATTTCCTCCAAAATACGGATTGTAAGCTTATACTATCCATTAGTCTATGTACTTTATGAATCAAAAAAACCAATTTTTTATAAATATCCATTTATAATCCTTGATAGAAGTGTGTTGGGAATCATATGTCCAAATATGAAACAATACTACTTAACACACTATAAAACCACAGTATCCATGGGATATATAACCATCCCATATTGTCAGTAGATTGATTCACCCTAGTCTATAAGAAGATCACGACATTGGTCTAATAGTCCCCAATAAACCATATCACATCACTGCATCGGGGAGGTCACATTAATCCATAATAAAATCCATCATCACATTATCCCATTTCCATTCAATAATGGGTAATTAATAACGTGTTCTAGTCAGTTTTTGATTATTAGGATTTACCTGCTGATGAGTAAGGTATCTTATAGAAACCTTGTTGGGTCCGCTTTTATCCCTAGACACCAATACTGGCTATGAATTTCATGGTACATGTTAGTTGTCCCTAGGTTGACAACCCATATTAAGGCATGAAAATCATGAATTATCTCATCATGTATGCTAGTGGAAACTATAAATAATCCTTATATATAAATTTTCCTACAATTTCCTTGGGAAATATTAGGTGGAGACTCCCTAAAAAATATATTTTCCCTCATCACATTTTAGTACAGTTTACAAAACTTATTTTCATTCACCTTATCTAGGAGTGACTAAGTAATTGAAAAATAATAAAGGACTACTCTACCTTTAAACACATGAATATTGATAGTAATCTAAATAAAGAGGATAACTAATTTCCAATAACTACTACAAATCTACATCACTAACACATAAGCTGTTTGAAATAATTCATCTGCCATGATAGTCCCCATTCCTAATTATATATTACTTCCATCTGTAAAAGGACTAAATGTGATAAACCCAACTTCTGTAACATAGTTTTATTCCATAATATGAAAATATATAATTGAATATATATTTTTTATTATAAACTAGAATCTTTTTGATGACAGGGTAGTGATTCCAAAATCTCATCACATGAACTACTATCTATAAATCAAAATCTAGAGTATGATAATAACAATATTGCATATGCAATTTCATATACCCATGGGAAAGTTCACACCAATCCATTATTATAATAGTTCCTAAACTACCCACTAATAAATCATAATATTGGGTATACTCCATAAAAATCATATGTAAGATAGAAAACAATATTGATTTCAATATTCACTTCAGTTCCTAGATGGCTCTCTCTTAATGATCAAACCACTTGAACTATGGCCCTTTTTAAAATGACATCATTAGTTCCAATAACTGAGAGAAGTAATAAATGTATATCCTATAGTATACTACAAATTCTATGAATCTGTAGAACTCAGATCCATTTTGGGGTTTCCCCAAGGGAAAATTTCTAAAACCATATAATGTTTAACTAGTTTACTTACCCATGATATCATATTTCTTAATAAGGGGAACCCACTGATCAAGAGTTGACACCACGAATGAATGGAACTAATACAAATCCTTCTTAGTATAATTAAAATGTTCATAAAATAATGATAATTAATTAAAATAATCATAGTGTAAAATTGGTTATTTTCAATGAATATGAACTATTATAATTATATGTAACGATAAAAATGTTGATCATCAAAGTGATAAAAATTTCAAGTGAAATCATCGAACAAAATAGTATCAAAATATATTCATATAGGGATCACTTTATCTTAAACATGGCATGAGGAGTATTAGAAGGAATCAAATGATATTAATGATAACCCAAAAGCAATTAATTCATTAATAATAAATTAACTCACCTCATACTATTAAAAAGTTCTTCCACACATGGAAGAAGATATCAATTATTGATAGTCATTTGGTTCATCCTCCAGTAATTCCTATATAAATGCAATAAGACATCGACCTTATTGGTGAATATGATAAGAGAACCCCAAGGAAATTTTCTTTGGAATATTAATATATTCAAGTCATGGTCCTATAGTTTACCATTTTTCTCTTTATTCTCTATCAGTTTTATCATATAATGATGAATTAATATAGAAACTATAACTAAAATAAAAAGTATTTTAAAACCAACCTCTATTGTGGTGAAAAACTCAATATGTCCATAGAACATGTTTCTTGTAAATATTAAAAAAATTTGGGGAAATATTGTTTCCTTAATCTTCTCCTCATCCTTATAAACATTAAATTTTTTCACTAGAAGGTCTCCCAGATGCAGATGGTCACATCTTGAGTAGAATTCTTGAAAATAATACTCTTTATTATGGGTATAACAATAATACATACTCAATATTAAATTAACCAGTAGTGATATAATTAAATATTAACTTAATAATGATTTAACTATTCTATACATAAGAAAACATTAAAACTCTACATCTCCAACATGATAAAATCCCAAATATGCTGACATCAAATGATAATAAGGAAAAACATTTTAAATTATTGAATACCATAAGATCTTAACCCTAAGAGCGTACCAAAAGACGTACCTCCATACATTTAATTTATCAAAAGCCATATATCCTTATTAAAATTTGTAGATATAAATTAATGAAATTATATTTTGTCAAATAAAATAGGTGAAAGGGTAGATTCCACTATGATCATATCTTGAATGATGGATAGAAAATCATCATTGAAGGAACAAGTCATGTAGTGGAAGCTACAAAAAGGTGGTATTTTAGATCATTTAACCAAGTATTGAAGTAATCATGTCGACTTCGGCAAATATCTGCCCATTTTAAGCTGAGGATCTCGCGTTAAGGTTTTAGGCACAAAAATAAACCATAAAATACCTAGTTTAAAACTGAAGCTGTGCACAACGCCTGCTCATCGTTGGTGTTCTCTACTCAAAGAGTACAAATTTAAATTTCTCTAGATCATCCAAAAACACTTTGAAGAATCCATTAGAATAACATTCATCATAATCTAGGTTCTAGAATGATATTCTGATGATGCCTTCGATGCTCTAATGATCACCACATCACACTTCTTGTAAGGCCTGAGAGAGAGCACGCTCCGAGCTCCATGGATCTAGAGAATATCTCTATAGAACACGGGAGGGAGGAGAGAAGATATAATTACCATGAATAGTTCTTTGTGAAATCCCATCCTTCTCTATTTATATTGTGTTATGTGTTTACTCAGAAATGACAACCCGACCCCCGAATAATCAACATTCTATTATGGACATATTATGACAACTAAATAGTGTCAAAAATATTATTATCATTTTCTTGTAATATATTAAATATATTACATAATAATAATTGTGTCCAAAACATTACTCATCATTCTTATAAATATTAATTAAACCTTGAATATTTTTAATATTCACCAATTAATATTTTTCATGTATTCACTTATAACTCATAAATACATTTATTAAATATATTCAATTATCTTTATTCTAAAATTTAATAATAATAATTTATTTATTGCAGTGGTGATAATTTAACCTTGGTAAAATCTCGGACTGTAGTGGTGGGTCCCACCATATCCAAAACTCCCATTCAACTGAATTGGGAAGATTCTTGAATACGCTATTGTGTGTGACCCTCTAGGCCCTTATCTCGATAGGAGTGTTTTTGTATAGACCAAGAGTGGGATCTAGAAATCCATCATGGATCCGAAATAGAGAAGGATTATCACTATAGTGACAACCAACCTATGAACATACACTATGTAATATAATCTCATTGTTCCTAATATTTCATAATGTTGGATGCACTCATGTGTCATCATCCTTTTATTTCTTTATTTTTTGTTGATATAATTGGAAATATTTACCCTCTACTACCATGACCATTCTCTTATAAAGGTACCGACATCCATATCAAGCTGTCCTAAGATACAATACTTCCATAACCCAGAACTGATAACTCCTTTATTGACCATTCAACCAATGCCATGCCACCAAAGATGCACCCAACACAAACAACCTCACCATGACTTCATTTCCATGGTTTTCATCTTTCATCAATGTATGAAATCAAGTGACATAAATTTGTAATGATATCAATTTAGGAGACCAATACACATGATCATAGATAAGAACATACAATGACACCCAAAACATGCAGTGTTCTTATTGGAGGGCCAGTCCTCATGAACTCACTATTAGAGATCACCAAGTGAAAAGTTAATGAGAAGAAGTCTCAATTCATTTGAGCCCCCAACACCAGATAGACAAACAAATAATGTGTCTGATCATTAAGATGTGTTGAGACCATAGAACATATATTTAATATTATTTTCATAGTATCTAGAGGTTCTCATTACAGCCCTGTAACTTATAAAACCTTTAGATAAGACAATTAATCAATGGAAAATACCATTTAAATAGTGGACGTAGAAAAGTCTACACTATAATGGTAACATGAAATCAAATATAGCTAACTATATACACTATATGGTGATCAAAAGAACAAAATAGTTGGGTCTAGGGGACCCACTCTTTCAACACTCCCACTTGCACTAGATCATATTTTATAACCAAACTTGTTTGCTACTCACATGATGAACATCATTATTTGGATGAGTAATGTATTTAGCTACCGGGTCCTCCACAGTTCTGTCGTGTGTCTATTCTGCTATAGTGACCTCATCTCTTAGAGTAAAACATCTCATGAGATGGTATCTTGAGTGTGTCCCAGTTGTCCAATATCATAACATGACATCTGGGATATTAAGAATATCATAACTGACATTATGATAATATTTTCTTACGATGTTAGATTCCAAGAACTGGAACAAATCATTTCATTTGTCTTCTTTTTAGCTTCCTTAGAAGCTGCAACATACTCGGTCTTTGTAGGTATGACTACCAATGGATTATATGAGCATGAATATCTTATCGTCTTTAGCCTAACATCAATAGTAGATCACTTTGATCTATGGAAGACTAGTTTGTATCCTCGAAAAATATTATCCTTTCTTCTCCACTTATTAGGTACATATCTTTTGTTCTTTTTTAAGTACAATTAGGAAGTTTTGACCACATCTCTTGCAATGCTGGTGGATATAATTGATATTTTTCTATTGTAATATGTACCTTAGCAATATCAGTACTTTTAAACATCATGGAATGTGTGATTGATCCATCCCTTAGATGTATGGATTTAACTCACAATTTTCATATCTTACCATGTCCCAGACTTTTCCACCTAAAGAGATTATGCCCTGTGACTAAGGCAATAATTCATCGCTTGAATTGTTCCATATTTGTCATTTTGAATACAACATAACTATTTGTACGATTTTCTAGGACCAAGAAACCAATAGATATACATGAATAGATCATATTACCTAGAACATATAACTCTAATTTAAATAAATCATTTTAGAATAAATTTCATCTTGGCCATAAGTAACTTGAAAAACAATGTGTATTTTCTATATGTCGTCGAACATACTTTTCTTGGATGAACATAGGTGCTACCACTATCCTCTGGTAGACACATCGAAAAAATTAGTTGTAAATATATATTTTATGATCATGTTTTTTACTTTTATCCTAAATTGAATTTTAGTAACATACAACCAATATTAACATTATGTAATGTGACCATCCCTTTCTAGTTGTATCGAATAGACACCATCCATGATTAGTGGTCATGAAGTCCAGCACTAAATAATTTGATCATAGATATTAGCTATAAAATGTAAAATTATAACAGATTTAGGAATAATGACATGGTGAAACCAATGGAACCTTATTGGTACTTCAATTGTATCACCCATGTATAAACTTACTTGAATATCCACTAAAGTATTCAAAATAATAATCCCATTTTCACTTTGATACATGGAATCCATTAATTTAATTTTGGCCAGTCTTATCAATTTTAGCTAATTTCTATACAATTATAACTTGTATGAAATATTATTCACATTGAATAATAGATCACCGACCATGGTAAATATAAATACCATCACCATGGTTTTCTCCTTCCTACACAGTTTGTGTCTCTTGAACATACTATGTTCTACATGCACTCATGGAACTATTTCATGTGCCAACTATTTGTGAATCTTGATCATTGACTAAACACTAGTCAATATATCTCCCACTATATATAATAGAGATGTGAACCCTTATATAGAAATTTAGTCTATTAATTGAACACCTACTTTTCTATCTTAGGGATTTATGTAACATCCTAATAAACCATTAGGATAATTACAATATATGCACATTGTTTTTATACCTGATGCATGTTTGTCTATGTCCTAACAAATTCTTTGCATCCAAACCCATGTCATTATGACATAACAGATATACATCATACAATGAATCATATGATATCCATTTTTCATTTTAGTTGGAATATGATTATGGGATTATACCATTATTTGCAAAGCACATCATGAAATATAATGGAAGTTTCTATAAGTTCCAACATTGATATTACTTACATCAATACTCTGATGTATAAAATGTGCATTTAGGAATTACTCCAAGCCACATTTTTTGGATCAATTATGACATTTAAAACTTCATCATCAATCCAAATCATTAACATCAATTTTGTGATGTGGATAAGGTAATATTAATTTAAGAATTACTCCATGCTACATTATCATGATCAATGATTGCACAGTCAAGATATTCTTCATCATGCCAGCTCAAAGAAGATCATAACTTCTAACCATGCATATATTTAACTTTATTATTCCTTAATTACTTACAGGAATATTATGATGTATATATATCTCTATCTTTCACATGGAATAGTTCACTCTTACTTGTTGAACTATTTCCAAAAGATTTGTGAGATACCTTTATTTCTAAAGGATCTTTTTCGAAAACTAAATATTTCAATAATACCAAAAGTATTTATCTATTCTAAGAATAAATAAAATACAGGGTATATTATTGACATCCACTTTTAGTGTTACTTGACAAAGAGTTATCTTGTCATAATTGGGTATAAGTCTTACATTTATTTTCATCACTTATTTCTGATGATTCAAGTATTATTGAACTAGTGATTGAGTTTGAAATACCAAATACAATATTCATTCCAGAACCATAAGGAATATCTCCTTGGGTCCAAGGATACATGATATTAATGTGTGTGGTTATAATAAATAATATTTCAACACAAATATTTCACTTGGTAATTAAAGAAGTCGTGTACTTCTCACAACTAGCCCAAGTATCACACTTTCATAGACACTAGGTGAATACACCTGACTTCCAATAATGTTTCTACACTTACTTGGTTACTGTATTGGAATAAACATATGTCACCAGCATATTGTATTTAATACTCAGGTAGTAAAACTAAAACATTACAATTGATGAATATTTATGAAGAAAAAGCGGGTAACTTGCTTCTTTAATTAATTTTATTTATTTTAAACATCCACTATTTTATTTTATTATATGTATTGAAAATAACCATTTTTAATACATCGTTCATTAAAGGGCGTCCCTAATGTGCCAATGTAATTCCTTTTCTTTTGGCCTTTTCACATTGTCTTTCAATTCAGTCCTCATAATAATTAATGATCAAACATTCTTTAATTAACTTGGCGATCATTACCAAAATTGGTAACATAGAATTTACTCATTAATTGTTCATTTTGTAACTTAAAATGATACATGAGTAATGTGGTGAAAATGATATGAGAAATGTATCCATTTAAAGATCATGATTGATCATTAAATTTACACATGATGATGTAACCATCGTCTTATTCACTTCATTTCTTCGGTTTCTCCTTGAAAATATCTCAGAGATGAGACTTCATGTTTATATAATCCATGTCCTGGTGTAGCAAAAAAAAATAAACTGGACATTGATGAAAGAATAATGATATAAATATTATACGATTTATACATTTGTCTCCTATAAGAAATTTCACCCTCACTTCTTGAGGTTGTTTGACAATGTTGGGGTCACAAGCACCTTGAGTTTCCTATATCATAATACTATGCACAAACATCCATATTATTCTTGGATACTCATGCAAGTGTGGACATATAATTTTTCCTATATTTATCATTGTTTTTATACATGTGGTATAACTTTAAATTTTTCTTCAAAAGTATCTTTTAGCAGATTTGTAGTTTTAATCTGGATTACCTATTTAGAAATTTTGATTAAATAAATAATTAATTGCCTCCACCAATTTTATCGGATTCTAGGAAACCTCTGTGTCAGAATTTGAATACTCTATTTATTGATTATTATAGTGGTAAGGATCCCTGGACCACCACTCATAGTGTACAAGATGTGGCTACAGCCCTACTTGGAGTCTTCAAGGTCAGATTTTGGCTAGCTGATCAGTTTAGCTTACGGTTCCTTGATCTGTTTAGTGAAGTCCCATATTCTAAAATAAAAATATTATTTACTCAAAGCCTTCCTCTAAAATGATATCAAATTAGCTATAAATAATCCTTAATATCACTTTAGTTAGGTTGACCCATCATTTTTATATGGACTCCCTGGTTGTAAGAGGCACCCTCCGCTATGGCATGACCGACACCCCAAACACCCATTTTTTCCAAATTTGAATGAGAGGGGGATGTTATGACTTAATATATCTTTGAGGGTTTTATTTTTATTAATGTGATTAAAGAAGTCATTTTCTAGTTTTATAAGCACATACTATGTGACCTCACTAACAACTGACCATGCAAGAAATAAAAAACTTCATCACATCACATTTTCATTTTATCTTGCATGCTTGTTTATTATTACCTATGTGATAATTAATTAACTGCACATTCACAAAAAAAAAATAAACCATGAAAAAAATGAAGACGTGATCATGATCTGGTACTATTGGTTGATCTGTTGAGAGAAAAACAGACTAACCGAAAACCTAGGGGTAAGTACCTCACGTTGCGTTGCATGTAACAAAAATTGTAGTGTATGTCCCTCCAATGCATCCAACTCTTGTCTGGTGTGTCGCCGTGACTCGACATGAACTATATCACTGGTCATCTCATCATTAGAAAACAATACTCACACACAAATGAAGGGATCCTGGGGTATAAATACACAACACTATGAATGGGCATGTAAGCCCGTATACATATAATAACACTAGAATGATATTCAAATCACTATTTATTTAACTAATTATTGCAAAACCATTACAATAAACAAATAATTAAATAAAATAAATAAACAATCACTAGACATGCATTGGTTAGTATCCAACTCATGACCATTATAGAAATTAACTCGTTTATATAAACTAAATGCAGAATAAAAATTAAAGTTGCATTAAATAAAGTTAAGGAAATTATTTTATTAAATTAAAATTTCACTCTAATTTTAATTCAATATAAATACGTTGTTCGATACCGTTTAATTAATTTAATTTTTAGAACTAAAAAATTAAAATAAGTATATAATTAATTAATTTAGTTAAATACAAATTAAAATAATTAATCCTCCGTTATTATTAAACCAAAAATTATAATTTAATTAATTTAATTATCAACTATAATTAAATTAATTATTTTAATTAACTTTGGATCAAATTAAATTTTTTGGGTCCCGAAAACATCGGGAAAGGCCTGTGTGGGTCAGGTCAAACCCACATAGGCCTATTCTGGAAAGATCAGACCCTTGTACTAGGCTATGTAGGCCCGACCATATAAGTTCTTGACTTGAAAGACCCATCTTGTCTCAATTCTGGTCTACTCGAGTCTACGGAGACTCATGGAAGGATACCTCACAATCAGGAAAAAGGAGTGTTCGACTCACGATGGTTCCACTAGTTCGAGGTAAGACCAAAATTGGTCGAGATATGCTGTCTGAGGTAAAACCTGAATAGGAGAGGGTCGTGCGGCTGCACGATTCTGGTGAGCAGTAGCGGACCAAGCCTAGGGCAGGGGCCATGGCAGTCCGCTGCATTGGAGTAGGGGGTTTCGAGATGGCGGCACACTATCACCGAACTGGAGGGTCGCCAATCATCATAGCTAAGGCGAACAGCGTGCAGCAACGACGGGGCATGGGCTGGATGAAGGGGAGGAATTGGTGAACTCAGGAGTCGCTGACTAGAGGTGGTTCTGGGGAAAGGTGGAGCATCGCTGGGTAGCCATCGATAATGGAGGAGCCATCCTCGGGGTCGGTCCACCAGAATGGAACATGGGAGGTGCTATATGGCAATGAAGAGAGGCAATTGGTGGGAGTGGGTTGGAGGCTAGTGGCACCGTGGGAAGGCCAAAATGCATCCAGCTAGAGGCACTTGGTGTAGAGGTGTAATGCCCCGACCCCAGTTACCTAGAGTCGGTGCATTATTATCTATAATTGGCATGATCAAAAAAGATCATGTCTCGAAAGACCAATTAGTTTAGTAGCCTTGGAAACACTAGATACATTCATAAATGTTACATTACATCATAAAGTGAAAAACTACAATAAGATAGTCCCCATATTCCACACTCATGTACCCTTTAGACTATCCCTATAGGTCAGTCATAAAACATTTCTTCACATCCTGTGAAAAATAAAATATAGAAAGGGGTGAGCTCAGATGATCAGTCTGGATAACAATATAGAAAAAAATTTCATAAATAATCATAAACATTTAAGGCAATTTATAACTAAAAGAAAATCCTTTTAAACTTGAACATCAGCGTAATATGGAAAAAATAAAATGAAATAATGCCATTTACTTATTCACATGGATATTCTACTAGTCAAATAATCACATGCAATATCAATAACCACTTTCATAATGATGGAATGCATAATGCCAGACTATCATAACCACGTAGCTAAGGCCTCGTGCCAAAAATACAAATACGATTTTGTCAAGGCCTCATTCCAAGACACTAGTTTGTCTTATGAGACCTACCGAGGCATCGAGGAGCTATAGAGGGATCCACCCATCACTTACTAAGTCCAATGCATTCTTCATATGAACAGGTTTAAATATAACATAAACATTCATATTAAAACTAGCATACGAAATGTAAATACTTTCTACATAAACCATGAATGGTATAAAAATAATACATCCACAGTCAAACATATCACAAAACCTTCAATACAATATGGAAGTTTTGTATCATAATAAATCAACTTCAAATAAGCTTAAAATCCATCAAAGGATGTTGACATTGATGAAATCAAAAGTATTTGAGAGAAATATCTCTTGTTGAAATAATTTAAAAGCCACATAATTATAAAATAAAACATTTACTTTGAAAATATTCATATAATATTGTAAGGAAATCTTTGAAGATTTTAAAATGGTGGAAAATAGCCGCACCCGCCGTATAAGTTAAAAAAATAGGAATTCTTACCTTAATTGGTCTAAAAGGTTTAAAAGGTCCTTGTTTGGAAAATGACGTAAAGATTCCTTTATAAACATCATATAAAAAGTCAAACAAGGGTATAAATGACTTTAACACATATTATGTAAAATATTAAGAATGTTTTGAAATAAATTTTTAAGAAACATGGATTTGGATGATAAAGAGGTCCCAGTAGATAATTATGTATAAACAACCTTGAATAATGAAGAGATTGTGAAATAAACCCTTACCTTGTAATTTTACTTGGTTGAGGGTAGGTTAACCTATTGTGTAATGAAAAAATAATTGTTATTAAACTATACAAGAATCATATACATTAATACGATATCATATATGAGATTATAACATTGCTTTGTTAATAATATCTTAGTATTATCATCGTTTCGGGTGTTAAGTGATTCGTTTTCCTTTATATTCTTCGTTACATAAGCCATGTTTGTTATGTATAGGTTGTATCTTAATCATATCCACAATGATATCAAGTCCTTAAAAATTAATTTTAATCATTAAATAGGAATTATTCTTGAATGGATATGATGGGGAAATGAATCTCATCGCGTTCGTGGAGATGGTAATCCGTACGTACGTACAAACACTACTTCCATTTCATTTTTCATTTTAAAAAGAATCAAAACCAAATTACACATAGGTATATTATTATTCTAGTATAATATAATATCTTATATGTGTTACTTAAGTTCATTAATACCATCCTTTATACATTCCATGTATGATATGAACGAGTCATATCACTTTGAGGGGGCGGTAGTCCACACTTCCTCAAATGAAATTATCGTATATATATACAATATGAAATGAATAATGGTATGATATAAAATGGAATTAAAGAATATTATATATAAAATAAATTTCATTAATATCATATTTAATTATAGTTCCATCATAATGGCCACCATGAGAGGTGGTATGAGATAATTGAACAATCATCGTTTCGTGAGGCGTTTGGTTGTCATCCACAGAAACATTAAGTTTCTCACCCATTAGATGGAGGTGTGTGTAAGTGTAGTTCTAATACTTCTCGTAACAATATCCTAGTATATTTAGGATACTATTTTTGTGACAAAATAAAATAATGAGAAGATTTTAGGTGTTAAAAAAGTAAAATAAAAGAAAATAAGCTAAGAGAAATCGTTACCTTTAATTTGGGTAACTCCCTTTGGTTTGAACAAAAAAGGACTCTTGAAGTGCCTTATGCATAAGGTAAGGATTCTAGGATGAGGATAGGGATTTGGGGATCTTAATTTGGTAAAATATGGACGATCCAAAAGGCTTTAGAGGTGTGAGTAATTGGTTAGAAGTGGTGTCCTTTTGTAAGGGGGAGGAGGGGCTCTTTACAAAAAACTCAAAGTATTAATTTATAATAAAATCATATTCGGATACTAATGGATCCAAAGTAGATTATTCCAAGTCTAAGGGGGATATTGGTCTAAAAAACTCAACCAATAAGTTTTAGACAAGTTTGGGTCACTATTTTACCCTTATCTTTTATATTTAACTCTTAGTTAAATAGTTTGACATTTACCATGTCTCTTTGTATTTTTATATTATATGGTTAATAAACATTCTATAAACTGCCAAGTGAACCCTTAGTGGTTTATTAATGACATAACTATAATCATATAAGTCCTTTGTCCGAGCCTTAGATTTTTAGGAATATTATATCAATTAATAATATAATATTTGTTTTAAAAAAAATCCTTTATGTCAATTTTGACACTATTTAATAACTAATTTTTGTTAAAGTCTTAATAACATTATTAATTAGAACCAAATTCATTTAATAAATCTTAACATGTCATAATATCCAATAAAATTCGTGGAATTCATTAAAAGTCACAAATTATAATTATTTGGGTATTTATAATATCAATTATTTTAATATTTCACTAATAAGGTAATTACTGCATCATCATTGTGTCATAAATAAATTAAGATATTTAATGTCTATAAATGATAAATAAAATACAATTTTTTACTAAATGTTTTTAGATTTATAATGAATTTTTTTAATCTAATTTATCTTATGTATAACTCTATATTAAAAATGTTTTTGTTATTAAACTTTGATTTTAACTCTTTTAACTCTTCTTTGAATTAAATAATAATAAATGTCCTAATATAATCCAAGTGGACCAAGGAGGTTCATATTTTATTCCTAAGGTTTTTTTGGTTGAATTATACTTATCCAATATAATTAAGACATGTGTTAAGGTAATAATAATATCATTTTTACCCTTAATTACCATATTTTCTTCTTACCGTGGTAAATAAAAGTCAAAATTTACAACTCACCAAAATTTATTTTTATCTTATTAGACCAAATTTTAATCTTTGATATTAACCTTGTCTCTCGGATTTTTGAAATTCCACTCAAAGAAGTGGTAAAATTAAGTTTTATGTGAATTTGCAAATTCTCATAGGAGGTGGGTAAAAGACGATGAAAAAGTTCAATAAAATTTATATATATATAAATTTATTATAAACTGACTCCAATTAATTAAATTGAAATTATATAGTTATTATGTATCTATTTTGAAATAAAATAAATTTAAATTTAATAAGTAATTATGTAAATAAAAAATCGATTTTAAACTATAACTCAATGTTTTTCACTATTCATCAAAAATTGAAAATTTTCAGAAAAATACCAAAAATTCACCCTAGGATAATTTTGATATTACAAATCCCAAAATGATGTCTGTTTTACCAAATTAAAAACATATAAGTTTCATTTATTAATTTAAAATTAATTTCCGTTGTCAAATCCAAAAGGCGTATTTTTAAGAAATAATAACTATCAAAAGATTGACAATTGTTTATGTCCAATTTCAAAGTGAAATTACTTAAAATGAATAGAATTGGATTAAATTGTAAAAATATAATCTATTTATACTTATAAACCATTAAAATTTACAATTTAACACTATAAATTATTTTTATTAAAAAAGTTGTTTTCAGTTAAAATATTGTATTTTTCATTATTCACCCAAATATTGAAGTTATCAAAAAAACACAAAAAATCTATTGAAACTAAATTCCTATGTCCTGATTCTAAATAAGAAGTTTATTTTGTGAAATTGAATATATAAATGTTTCAAATATTGGATTTAAAAAGGGTTCACCATTAAAAGGTGGTAAAAGTGCATTTTTTGAAAAATAATTATTTTATCTGAAACAAATGAATTAGTTCTTACATTATGTCTAAAAAACTCATAATATGGATTATAAAATTATAAGGATTATATATAGTTCAAAATTCAGTTAACACTATTCAAAACCTCTTTTGAACAACTAGTTTGGTAAGTTGTGTTGCGCTTGAACTCTGTGTTGCGTGTAGTGAAAGTTGTTGAATTACTTTGAAGAAATAACATACTATGAAATCATGGTGTATTACATTCTTCCCTCATTCAATAAATTGCAACCTCATAATTTGAAATTGTTCTTCGAAAATAAAAGGTTGAAAATAGAAAATACCTTTATGGGGAAACCCTCATTGGAAATTGGGTAAATAAAATTTAATCTTAATAAGAGGAAAAGTGGAATGAAAAAGTCACCACAA
Organism: Viscum album; assembly: GCA_963277665.1. Lineage (NCBI taxonomy): Eukaryota > Viridiplantae > Streptophyta > Magnoliopsida > Santalales > Viscaceae > Viscum > Viscum album. Next base: position 1,492,336,174 of record OY728131.1, read on the forward strand.
AATTATGATCTCGATTAGGAGAACATTGGTGGAAATTAGAGACACCTAATTGGAGGAAAAACATAAATATTTATAGGGAGTGATTGAGGTCATCAATCACAAACAATTGTATAATTATGGGCCTCAAAGCCACCAATATATGATGATTTAAAATTCCATCGGTTCAACAAAACGTACGGTATTAAGATAACACATTTTTTTGTTTTAAGATACCTTCACTAAAGTATAAGAATTAATTTCTTCATAGAATAATATAAGAAGAAAAATATATACTTGAAAAGTAGAGTCCCATCCTTTAAGTAATTTCTACCAAAAAATCATCTTTCGCTCTAAAAGATAAATGAACTTCAAAAATAATATTCTATTTATCCTGTTTGTATAGGGTTACAAAAAATGAATTTATAATTCATCTACAAATTTTTTTTAAAAGACTACATTATTCAATCCAGAAAATCACGTGGTCCAGTGGTAGTTGATACACCTTGTAACCCTTCGGTTGTGGGTTCATGTCTCATGGCCTTGCCGGGCACGACAGGTTGTCTCCCGATCTCCAGGTTGTCCTTTTATGGCCATACAAAAATAATCTCAAACTATAACTATCCAAAATACTTCTGTCCAAACTCACAGTCCAAAATTTATAAGGAAGGTAAATACAATGAAGATCCTTTTTTCCGTGTAATAACATGTGAACACCTTCATCATATATTCTTTTAAAACAATGCAACATCCTGAATTACCATAAAACCTTATTGATTATATTCGTGATCCCTTATTCCTTATAGAATACTGGATATACTCCTTCTATCCAGAAATTTTTTAAACCCCAACAATGATAGAATATACAAATCATTAATTGGTTTCAAGGTAATCAAGAATATACAATATAATTTATCCAAATCAATCATGTATTATTCCAAAATCACTACCTTGGCATCAAAATCATATTATGGTTTATCTTTCTCTCAACTAAATACTTTCCAAAAATTTTACCTTCTATTGAGTCTCTTTTCTTGGTTCCACAAAATCTAAAGTCCTAAATGAAATAGTACTATAGTACAATCCTTATATACTCCATAATTATTATAACCAGTACATTGTTGATACAACACTCAAATGACATAATTCCCTAATAACAACATAAGAACTCTAATCATTCCTTCTCATCTGTGGTAGTATCATAACGTGATTATTATCCAATAACATCATTTGTGGTATACTCTTATGAATAGGAAATTTATTCGCATAGTGTCACAACTCCTTACAGATGAAGCATTGAATATTTGAAATCTTTTTCTTACCCTTATAGTCACGTATAGTAGTGTCTTTTTTCTCCACACATATAACAAACTCACATTCCCTTCAGGCATTTTCCGAAGTGTTTCTTCCTTTAGTTATCACATATGAGAAAATTCTTCTTTTCCCTCTTCCCTTTATACATCTTTCTCTCTTCCATCGTTTTATTCTCTTGCATATCTTTAAATCCATAGGACTCAGAGAATTCTTTACTTATCTTATTAACACATTACACTATTTCATCATATGTTGAGAATACATGGGAGATTATTTTCCTTCTAAATGTTGGATTAATACTATTAAAGATATTATCCTTATTACTCTTTGGATCATACATATTGCTGGATTTCACATTCCTTCTACTGGGCACCATTTTTATACAATAGCATAAAATAGGTTAGTTTATGAATTTCAATGAATAATTCCAAACTTGTAAAATACCTAACGTAAATTGAATGGTTTATGGATATAATCCATATCATAAAGATTTTTTCATTGTGGAATTATATACTCATAAACCCTTCATAATGATTTTGTATAGAAAATGAGAATTATCCTAAGAATATCCCCCAGGAGTGTCATAACTAAGAGTGCAACAAGGCCCATTGTCGTGCACCAGTTCCCGTTTGAGTCTAGCTCAAAGTGGTGTTTTCAGGTTTTACCCCTAGGTACATCTGTGCCAGAGCCACCTCTACCTGCTCGTATCCAGACAGGGATGTATTGCTCAGAAAACTCACAAAATCTCCACAATACCAAAATTCTAGGAAGTTCTTCTATACTAATTCTCAAAGTCAATCTTACGTCTATGTGATCTAATCAGAGTTTATCTAAAAATAGCTTCCATGGTTTGTACTAAACTTCCTCTGATACCAACTATAACGCCCTGAACCCAGTTTCCCAGAGTCGGAGCATTATTACGTATCATTTTCATGATCACAAAAGATCAAGTCTCGAAATACTGATTAGTTTAGTAGCGTTAGAAACACTCGATAAATTCATAAATGTTACATTACACCATAAAGTGAAAAAATACAATAAAATAGTCCCCATAGTCCACATTCATATCCCCTTTAGACTATCCCTACAGTTTAGTCATAAAATATTTCTTCACATCCTGTGAAAAATAAAACATAGAAAGGGGTGAGCTGAGATGCTCAGTAAGGATAACAATATAGCGAAAACTTTCATAAATAAACATAAACATTTGAGTCAATGTAGAACTAAAACAAAAGCCTTTTGAACATGAACTTCAGCATAATATGGCAAAAATAAAATGAAATAATGCCATTTACGTATTCACATAGATATTCTTCTCGTCGAATAATAACATGAAATATCAATAACCACTTTCATAATGATGGAATGCAGAATTCCAGACTATCATAGCCATGTATCCAAGGCCTCGTGCCAAGACTACAAATACGATTTTGTCAAGGCCTCGTGCCAAGACACTAGTTTGTCTCATGAGCCCTACCGATGCATTGAGGAGCTATAGCGGGCTCCACCCATCACATACTAAGTCCAATGCATTCCACATATGAACATGATTAAACATAACATAAACATTAGTATTAAAATGAGAATATGAAATGAAAATACTTTCTCCATAAACCATGACTGGTATAAAAATAACACATCCACATTCAAACATATCACAAAACCTTCAATACAATATGGAAGTTTTATATCATAATAAATCAACTTCAAATAAGCTTAAAATTTATTAAAGGATGTTCACATAGATGAAATCAAAACTATTTTAGAGAAATATCTCTTTTTTTTAAATCATTTAAAAGTCACATAATTATTAAAAAAACACTTACTTTGAAAATATTCGTATAAGCATGTAAGGGAAGCTTCAAAGTTTTTACAACAGTGTAAAATATCCACATCCGCCGTATGAGTTAAAAAAGACATTCTTACCTTAATTTGTTGAAAGGGTTAAAAAAGTCCCTGTTTGGAAAATCACGTAAAGATTCCTTTATAAAAATATTATAAAAAATCAAACAAGGGTATAAATGAATTTAACCCATATTCTGTAAAATATTAAGAATGTTTTGAAATACATTTTTAAGAAACATGTATGTGGATCCCAGTAGATAATTACGCATAAACAACCTCGAATAATGAAGAGATTGTGAAATAAACCCTTAACTTGTACTTTTCCTTGGTCAAGGGTAGGTTAACCTCCTATATAATGGTGAAATAATTGTTATTAAATTATAAAAGAATCATATACATTAATATGATATCATATATGATCTTTTAACATTGCTTTGTTAATAATATCTTAGTATTATCGTCGTTTCGGGTGTTAACTGATTCGTTTTCCTTTATATGCTTCGTTACATTACTCATGTTTTTTATGGATAGGTTGTATATTATTCATATCCAGAATGATATAAAGTCCTTAAACATTACTTTTTATCATCGAATTATAATTATTCTTGAATGGATATGATGGGGAAATGAATCTCATCTGGTTCGTGGAGACGGTAATCCGTACGTACGCACAAACGCTACTTGCATTTCATTTTTAATTTTAAAAGGAATCAAAAACAAATGATACATAGGTATATTATTATTAAATTATATATATAATATCTTATATTTCTTACTTAAGTTCATTAATACAAACCTTTATACATTCCATGTATGGTATGAACGAGTCATATCACTTTGAGGGGGCGGTAGTCCGCACTTCCTCAAATGAAATTATTGTATATATATACAATATAAAATTAATAATGGTATGATATAAAATGGAATTACAGAAGCTTATATTTAAAATAAATATCATTAATATCATATTTAACTATAGTTCCATTATAATGGCAACCATGAGAGGTGGTAGGTGATAATTGAACAATCATCGTTTCGTGAGGCCTTTGGTTTCCATCCACAGAAACATTATGTTCTTCACCCATTAGATGGAGGTGTGTGTAAGTGTAGTTTGAATAATTCTCATAAAAATATCCTAGTATATTTAGGATACTTTTTTTGTTAAAAAAGGAAATAATACTAAGAGTTTAGGTGTTGGAGAAGTAAGATAAAAGAAAAGAAGATAAGAGAAATCGTTACCTTTAATTTGGATAACTCCCTTTGGTTTGAACCAAAAATGACTCTTAAAGTGCCTTTTGCCTAAGGTAAGGATTCTAGGAGGAGGAGAGGGATGTAGGGAGCTTAATTGGGCCGAGGTTTGATGAGAAAAAAGGCTTGATAGGTGTCAAGAATTGGTTAAAAGTGTTGTCCTTTTTTAAGGGGGAGGAGGGGCTCTTTAGGAAAAACTTAAAGTATTATTTTATAGTAAGTTCATATTCGGTTTATAATGGCTCAAAAGTTGATTATTAAAAGTATAAGGTAGAGATAGGTCGAAAACAACTCAACCAATAAGTTTTATTCATGTTTGGGTCACTATTTTACACTTATCTTTTATATTTAACTCCTAGGTAAATTGTTTGACATTTACCATGTCTTTGTATTTTTATATTATATAGTTAAGAAAAATACTATAAACTACCAATATAACCCCAAGTGGTTTATTAATGATATAACTATCATCATATAAGTCATTTTTCTGAACCTTAGATTTTTTTGAATATTATATCAATTAATAATATAATATTTGTTTTCAAAAAACTCTTTTATGTCAATTTTGACACTATTTAATAATTGATTTTTTTAAAGTCTTAATAAGATTATTAATTCGAACCAAATTCATTTAATCAATAAAAAAAGTTCATATTAACCAATAAAATTCGTGGAATTCATTAAAAGTCTCAAATTATATTTATTTGGATATTTATAATATCAATTATTTTAATATTTCACTAATAAGGAAATTACTGCATCATCATTGTGTCATAAATAAATTATATTATGTAATGTATAAAAATTAAATATAAAATACCATTATTTAGGAAATATATTGATATTTCTAATGAATATTTATAATTGAATTTATCTTATGTATAACCCCATATTAAAAATGATTTAGTTATTAAACTTTCATTTTAACTCTTTTAACTCTTCTTTGAATTAAATAAAAATAAATGTCCTAATCTAATACAAGTGGACCAAAGATGTTCATATTTTATTACTAATGTTGTTTTTGGTCGATTTATACTTATCCAATAGAATTAGGACATGTTTTAGGGTAATAATATTATCATTTTTACTCTTAATTACCCTATTTACTTTTTACCATCATAAATAAAAGTAAAAAAGTTACTATTCACCAAAAATTATTTTTATCTTATTAAACCACATTTTACTCCTTGATATTAATCGTGTCCCTTGGATATTTGAAATTCCACTCACAGAAGTGGTAAAATTAAGTTTTATGTGAATTTTCAAATTCTCCTAGGAGGAGGGTAAAAGACGATGAAAAGTTCAATAAATTTTTTATATATCTAAAATTATTATAAATAGACTCCAATGAATTGCATTGAAATTATATAGTTATTATGTATATATTTTGACCTAAAATAAATTTAAATTAAATAAATAATTATTTAAATAAAAATTCGGTTTTAAACTATAACTCAGTGTTTTTCACTATTCATCAAAAATTGAATGTTTTTAGAAAAATACCAAAAATTAACCTGAGGATAATTTTGATATTCAAAGTCCAAAAATGATTTCTGTTTTACCAAATTCAAAACATATAAATTTCATTTATTAATTTAAAATTAATTCCTGTTGTCAAATCTAAAAGGTGTATTTTTAAGAAATAATAACTATCAAAAGATTGACACTTGTTTCTGTCCAATTTCAATGTGAAATTACTTATAATGACCATAATTGGATTAAATTGTAAAAATATAATCTATTTATATTTATAAACCATTAAAATTTATAATTTAACACTATATATAATTTTTATTAAAAAGGTTGTTTTCAGTTAAAATATAGTATTTTTCACTATTCACCTAAATATGAAAGTTTTCAGAAAAACACTAAATATTTATTGAAACTAAATTCATATGTCCTGATTCTAAAGAATAATTTTATTTTGTCAAATTGAATATATATATGTTTCAAATATTGGTTTTAAAAAGGGTTCACCATTAAAAGGTGGTAAAAGTGCATTTTTTGAAAATTACTTCATTTATCAGAAAAAAATTAATTAGTTCTTACATTATGTCTAAGAAGCTCATAATATGGATTCTAAAATTATAAGGATTATATATAGTTCAAAATTCAGTTACTACTATTCATAACTTCTTTTGAACGGCTAGTTTGGTATGTTGTGTTGCTCTTGAACTCAGTGTCGCGTGTAGTGAAAGCTATTGAATTACTTTGAAGAAATAACGTACTATGAAATCTTGGGGTGTTAAAAGAGGCAAAGTGGGGATGATCAACGGGAGGCGGAGGCCAAGTACCGGGAGGTGGTAGTCCTGGGTGGTGCAACTGCCACTGCAGCGTGGTGGGGAGGATGCGGCCCTGCAGGGCCGCCACACAGTGAGAAGGAGACCCACTTTTCTAGTCTCGATATCCTCCTTTTTTTGTTACTTTTCTAGGTGCTTCCCAACCATTCCCCTTTACCTTTTTTTTTGTTTTTGGAGAACTTCAAAACAAGTCTCCCCACATTTAATTTTTTTTAGAATTTATAAAGCATATATATAAGGGTCAGGAAAACTAATAATATATTCATAATAACATTATAATAATATTATTATTATTATAATAACATTATAATAATATTATTATTATAAAAAAATTATTATTATTAAAATAAAATTTCCTTTACTCTATATTTAGAATATAAAATATAAACCCATATAATAATAAAATATTTTTTGTAATAAAATATTATAATAATAAAATTATTATTATAAAAAACTGTTATAATTATAATTAAATTATTATAATAATATAAATCATTAAGCTTCATCGAAAAAATTGTACTTGGTGTTAACAACTGCTTCGGGGGATTAATTCCATGGTTCATCGAATTAAAACCTCACAAAACTACCAGTTCAAATCCACTCTAGAACTTCGGATGACCGTAGAATGGTTATCCTTTGTCAGATTAAAACAAGGTTTGTGAAATTGGGACCATAACTATATCCATAGTACCAATTAATGAAAATTTTAATTATTTTTCTTAAAATTGACATGCATCCCTCTGATACCACTTCATGGAACCGAGCGTGCAGCAGAAGCCCCAAACAGGTGGGATTTTATAAAATTTCACCGAAGATCAATGTAATCTTGTCGATGTCGGGGAAAAACTGCTTGATTTAAGACAAGGGTCTTGCATGAAGTGTTTTAAGCAAAAAAAATAAACCGTAAAATACATGGTTTAAAACCGAAGCCATGCACGATGTCTACTCTTCATTGCCGATCACTGCTCGAAGAATCCAAAGTCAAATTCTTCTTTATCATCCACACACGCTTCAATGAATCAGATGGAGAATTTTTCATACTAATATTGGTGTTAGCGTGGAATTCTGATGATTGATTCGATGCTCCATCAATCATCTCGTCTCTCTTGTTGCGATGCCTAAGAGAGGGCTTGATCCGAGATCCAGGGATCCAGAGAATATTTCTCTAGAACAAGGGAGAGAGGAGGGTAGAGGGAATTCCCATGAATATTCTTTTTTGAAATATCCTCCTCTATTTATAGTGTGTTATATGTTTACCTAGAAATTCCAACCCAATCCCTGAATAATCAATGCACTATTAACAACAAATTATGACTACTAAACCATGTAATAAAAATTATTATCATTTTATTGTAATATATTAAATATATTACATGATAATGTTTAAGTCCAAAACACGACTTTTCATTACCATAAATATTAATTAAACCTTCTATATTTGTAATATTCTTTAACTAATATTTTTCATGTATTTACTTAAAATTCGTAAATACATATAATAAATAAGTTCGGTGCTCATTATTCTAAAATTGAATAATGTGAATTTATTTATTGAATTGATGATTGTTTAACCTTGGACAAATCCCAAACTCTAGTGGTGGGTCCCACCATGTCCAAAAATCTTATTCAAAAGAATATGGAAGATTCTCGAATACACTATTATGTATGACCCTTTAGGCCCTTATCTCGATAGTATTGAATATTATTCACAGACCAAGAGCAGGATCTAGCAACCCATCGTAGACCATAAATAGATAATGATTTTCATAGTAGCGACAACCAACCTAAGAATACACATTGTGTAATATAATCTCTTTGTCCACAATATCTCATAAAGTATGACACATTCATGTGTCATCTCTCTTTTCTTACTTTATTGATTGTTGATCTAACTAGATGGATTTACAATCATCTTCCATGGACATGGTATTATAAAGGTACTTCCATCCATATCAACATGGAATGAGATATATTACTTCCATAACACAGAAGCAAAAAATCCTTTCTTGACCATTAAACCAATGCCATGCCACCAATGACCACCCAACACAAAATTTCTCGCCACGATGTCATTTCCATGGTTTTCGTCTTGATTCAAAGTACAAAATCAAATTACATACATTGGTAATGATATCAAGTTAAGAGACCATTATACATGATCATATGTAGGAACATACAATGACACCTGAAACATGTGGTGTTCCTATTGGTTGTTGAGTCCTCATGTTCTCACTACAAGATGTCGCCAAGTGTGAACTTCATAAGAAGAAGTCTGAATACTTATGAGCCCCCAACAACAGATAGACAAACATATACTATTTCTGATCAGTAATATGTGTCTAGACCATATAACATATATTTAATATTAATGTAATAGTATCTAGATGCTATCATTATAGACTAGGAACTACTATAACCTCTCAATAAGACAATTAATCTTGGAACATTACCATTTTAATAGTATACATAAAAAAAATATACTCTATAATGGTAAGATGACATTATGTATAGCTAACTATATACACGATGCGGTAATCAAAAGCACAAAATAGTTGGGTCTAGCGCACCCACTATTTCAACAATCATGATAATTACGAGTTGGTTAAGTGACATGAAGTTTACCTTCCCCCTAACATCCTCTTTAGCCTTTAAATTTGTAACAACCCTAAAGATCACTTTTATGTTTCTTCTTCTAACTAGAAGACACATAACCATATTCATACCTTGACTAGATTGAATAACTCAAACTACTACTAAATAGGAAATCAACTAATATAGCCAGTAGTCCATATATCTATTGAAAATCATGGATAATAATAAGATTATAATGTCTTATCAAGAAGTAATTCAGATGAACCCACTTTCCAAAATAATCACACTCCATCATAGGTTGGTGGAAATATTGTTGAGTATGTTCAATCCTACAAAAATGATAACAAGGATGTACAATACATCAGGGATAGAGAGAAAAAATCACATCACTGAGTAGAATAACTATTATAGAACCAATAATTCTAATGAAATGTCACTTATCAGTAACTAAATCTCAACATACATTCCCAACATGAGAACCCAACAAACCAAAATATTTTTTTTAGCCAGGATCATCTCTATCATGAGTGTAACACCCCGAGATTTTATGAAAAATGTTCTTTTTAATTTCATTGATGTCTTGTGTTGTACGCTACACCAAAACAAGCTTTCACTCCACGCATCCCTGACTTGGATTGCATTACACGCAATCGCGACCTTCCACGATAGCGTGTGTTGTACGCAACACCGAGTTTCCCTAAACAATGATATATTATTAAAATATTATATAAACTAGCCGTTATGAATAGTAATACCCACTTTTTGAAATTTTATAAATTTTATCTTTCGAAATGGATTTCATTTTTGGATTCGTAATATCGAAATTATCCTAGGGTGAATTTTTGGTATTTTTCGGGAAACATTCAATTTTTGATGAATAGTGAAAACACTAGGTTACTATATAAAAACCGAATTTTTATTTAAATAATTATTTATTTTTTGAAAATTTATTTTAGGTAAAAATTGATACATAATACCTATATAAGTTCAATGTAATTCATTGGATTCATTTTATAATAATTTTAGACATATAAAAAATTTTATTGAACTTTTCACCGTCTTTTACCCACCTTCTAGGAGAGTTTGAAAATTTACATTAAACTTAATTTTCCCGCTTCTGTGAGTGGAATCTCGAAAATCTGAGACACAATGTTAATATCAAAGAGTAAAATGTGGTTCAATAAGATAAAAATAATTTTTGGTGAATAGTAACTTTTTTACTTTTATTTACCACGATTAAAAGTAAATAGAGTAATTAAGGGTAAAAATGATATTATTATTATTAACCTAACACATGTCCTAATTCTATTGCATAAGTGTAATTATAAAAAAACAACCTTAGGAATAAAATATTACCCTTTAGGTCCACTTGTATTAGATTAGTAAATTTATTATTATTTTATTTAAAGAAAAATTAAAATAGTTAAAATCAATGTTCAATAACTAAAATTTTATTAATATAGGGTTATACATAAGATAAATTCATACATAAGATAAATTCTACTATAATTATTCATTATAAAGATAAGAACATTTCATACATAATGGTATTTTATTTATAATTTTTAGGCATTAAATAATTTAATTTATTTATGACACAATGATGATGTAGTAATTACCTTATTAATGAAATATTAACATAATTGATGTTATAAATACCCAAATAATTGTAATTTTAGAATTTTTATGAATTAAACTAATTTTATAGGTTAATATGACATGTTAATATTGATTTAATTATATTTTTTAGAAATAATCAATGTTTTATGATTTTCACAAAAATCAATTACCAAATAGTGTCAAAATTGACATAAAATAGTTTTTAAAACAAATATTATATTATTAATTGTTATTTTATTTCTAAAAATCTAAGGTTCGGACAAATGACTCAGATAAGGATATATATATTAATAATGAACCACTTGAGGTTTTTTTGTCTTGTTTTAGTAAGTTTATTAACCATATAGTGTAAGGAAACAAAAATACATATTAAAAGTTAAATTATATAACTTAGAGTTAAATCTAAATGATATTGTTAAAATAGTAACATAAACTTGTCTAAAACATATTGGTTGAGAGTTTTCTACCCATACCCACATTAGATTCTAAATAAATCAATTTGGAGCTATTATAAACTGAATATGACTTTATTATAAAATAATATTTTAAGTTTTTCCAAAGGTGCCCCTCTCCTCCCTTATAAAAAGGCACCACTTCCCTCTTCTCTTCACACCATTTTGAGCGTTGAATCTCGGTAAAACCCTTCCAATTCAACTTATAAACCACTCTAGTTATATCATAGAGGTTATGATTTTCTCAAAAGACCAACTCTAGTTCCTTAAGAAGAAGTTTAAAGGAGGTTTGTCGAAGAAGAGGTAATCTCTTCTAACGATTCTTTCAAGTTTCTTTCTTCTTCAACATCTTCTTATTTAGTTGTTTAATTATAAAGTAATAAAATCATTGTTACTTATATACTGATATGTTATTATAAATAGTAAACTACCCCATTTCACTTTCTATCCATCCTATGGAAAATGAAATCATCGCGCGTGCGTACGTACGGAATACCGTCTCCACACCGTGGTGTAATCTGTTTTTCTACCACCACCATACTTGGATGGGTATAATGGTATAAAGAGTAACTATATGTTATTATTAGAATATCTTACTGATTCTATGATATTATATCATCCACTCCAATTCCATTAAATAAATATGGGAACGATATCATCGCTCGTGCGTACATACGGATTACCGTCTCCACGATGCGATGAGATTCATTTTCCATGTTAACAATTCAAGAATGATTATAATGTATATATAATAAGTAATCATGAAATATATTACATTATAATGCTACTGGATTTATGTATATATATATTTATTTCATATACTTAATTCCATTCATGTCAATAACGAAAGGAAAACAATGTTCATGCGTACGTACGACCCACCGTCTCCATGAACAGTGTCTTTAATTTCATTTGTCTATCTATTATATATATATATACTGAATATATATGATATATAAATCATGATTTACAATTTTGAAGGAATTAAATTATTATATAATTAATAATAATATCAATAACAACAAATCGAAACACGTACGATAAATGAAACGATTTTTACCCAAAACGCTGCTTTAACATGGAATTTATAAAACAACTGGTATTATAAAGTCATAATTGGACCATATATGATATCATAACAATGAATATGATTCTTTAATAAGTCAATAACATTATTTAAATCATTATACAGGAGGTCCGGATACATACGAAGCAAATCAGACATAAGGTAAGGGATAATTTAACAATCTCATTTTTATCCAAGATTGCTTATTTGTAAGTATTTACTGGGTTATACATTTCATCCATGTCCATAAAAATGTTTTTCATAAAGTGTTTAATATTCTTTCAAGTATTTAAAAATTCCTTTTTACCCATTTCTTACTTCTACTACATGGTATGTAGGGAATCCTTCTTTTGTTTACCATACGAGGTACTTTTTTACTTTTCCGGAAAATGTATGAGAAGGATGTTTTTTTAACTTATACAGAATGAACAGATTTTTATGGTTCTCATAACGCCTTATTTTCATGAAGCTTAATATATAAGATTTCATTAATATTTTCATAAAAATCCTTTTCTTTTAAAATTTCATGGCATTTTGTGAAAAGAAAATGATTTTGAAGAAGAAATGATATTTTCATCAAAAATTCATTTCAAGTGTTTTATCAAAACCATTTTCCATATAAGATGGAATTATTTCATATGTGTATGTTTCAAGTATAATTTTTCTATTATTTATATGGTTTCACTTTTCTTATGATGAAGTGATATCTAATTTTTTATATCGATTATGTTATAATGGGATGATGTTTATGAATCCCATTTTATTCTTTGGGTAATGATGAATGATTTATGTTTATATTATGGCATACGTAAGAATGATTTCATTATGAGATAGGTCAGACCTATATCTCCCTCCAATGCATTGGGTAAAGATTTATATCTCATGATATAAACATGGATGGAACGGTAAGTTAATCTAGTTTAGTAATACAGGACTGGAACGAGGAGTGAACTTGATTCAGAAAGGGTCTTTTTCCACTAAGATGGTATTGGCAGCAGTGCCTTGGCTACTATAGAAATCATATCATGTGATTAATGGTTGCCACAATCACACATTTTATTCCCATGCTATTTTATCATGATTGATGTTCTCTTATGATATATTCCCTACGTACTTCCATGATTCATGTCTTTGCTCATGATTTTGATGTTTAGATTTTATGTTCAATTTTTTGAATTCAAATGTTTATGGATTGTTTTATATTCTCTATGTTTACCCTTACTGGGCATTTGAGCTCACCCTTTTTTTATGTTTTCTTTTCCCCAAGATATAAATAAAGGTTTTAGGTAATAAAATAAAAGGGGAATATCTTTATGGGAGATGTTGAAGATCTTTCACCAAGATTAGAAGATTATATTCCGAGTTTCCAAAGACACTAAACTATTACGGTCCTTTGGTGTCTGTTTTTGTTATGTATTAAATATTCCGCAAAAGTAATGTAATTTCCATGTACGTCAAGCTTTGGGTCTCTATAGTTGGAATCAGAGTAAAGGTTTATTCAACCTTTGGAAACTAGGATGCGATAAATTTAGTGAGATCCTTAGAGATATTTCTAAGGTATGTATTGGGGTGTCCCTAAGGATACGTATTAGTATAGGTTATTGCCCTATAATTATGGTAACGATCTTAGAATTTAACCTAAGCTTTTATATATTTAAGGTACTCCCTTGTGATTGTGATTTTTGTCTCTCACACTATTCTTTTGGGTTTTATAAAATGGCTGTAAATAAGAAGATTCATGATAATGGAGGATATGATGGAAAAATGAATGATATTATTCATGATAAACCAAATGAAATTGGATCTGGAATTCCACATATCGTTATTATGCCTAATAATCAATATCATAATATGATCAATAATATCCACTTTGGTAAGTTTCCCGACCTAGCTAATAAGTGAAAGATGGAGTTTCATGATGATCATAGAGGAAAGAAAGTTCAATTTCCCTCATGTAAATCATGTGGGAAGAGGCGTCAGGGAGAATGTTTCAAAGGAACTGGAAGATGCTTTGGGTGTGGAAAAGAAGGACACAAAGCTAGTAATTGTAAAGGAAAAGGTTTAGTTAACAACATGGACAAGGATAATGGTATTTCTAACACATCAACAACAGTTAAGTATTTTAAATGTGGAATGTACGTGCATTATGCAAACCAAAGCCCTAAGGGAAATCTCATAAAGAGAATCAGCACGGTCATATGGGTAGTATTTATGTGGATGATGATGACGAGACTACAAATGATATATGAGATGGAAGAAATGATGAATCTCAGTTAGTGGTTTAAGAAGGTAGTTTAATGATTTTATGTTTATCAAGAATAATGTATGGTACTATGGAATAAAGAAAAATCTAAGGATTGTTACACTGTTTCCTTTGCTTGAGTTTTGAAAGTATATGTTGAATGATAATGGTAACCATGAATGGTTATTCAAATATTTTTGGAAAGCACCTAATATATGCATAAAGAAGGGATAAATAGATAATGAAATGTTTGATAGTATTAATGAGCTCATGACAAATATAAGGAAAAAGTGATATCATGGTTTGAGTATATAGAATTTTTGAATTTTTGGTATATAGAAAGAGTTATCTTTTTACAGCATTCATGTTTTCACTATGGTTCAAGAGAATACATGATTAAGGTATTCACATGTTTGGAATGTGACCAACAAGATATATCGTATGATATATGGGGGATAATTGATGGTATTCACATGCTCGGTAGATGACATTTCTAGTAATTGTTTTCTTTATACTAAGATCTTGGAAAGAAGTATTTTGGATAATCCTAAAGATTTGAATGAATTAAGTTAGACATAATATAGTATTATTTTTTCTATTTTATTGAAGGAATGTTTTTATAATGTAGTTTTAGAAAAAAGGACAACCTGCAGGACAGGAGAGAACCCGTCTCGTCGGACAAGGTTGTGGGAGTCGAATCCACAACTGAAGTGCAACAGGCCTTTATCGCCTACCATTGGCCTATAGGAAGTCCCTGGTTAGTAGAAACTAGTTTTATTATATTAAGAAATATGATTGATGAATTATAAGTCCATTTTTGGAATCATATACGATTAACCTCACCATAGATGGACTTATGTATATTTGATAACTTTTGATAACCTTTTGTTTGATACATATGGAATGACCCATAATTCTATCACATGATCTACTAACACCTCAAAAATGAAAAATTCAAATTTATTTATTTAAGATATGCAGTGGAAATTGTTCAAGGCATGAACAACGGTGAGATTATACCAAAATAAAGTAAGTATTTCTTCTAATTCAAATTCTTTAACTTTAGGGAAATGATCTTGAAAACCAAAAATGATGTCCTAGTGCCCTTATATCTGATGAATCAGATGGTACCTTAGATCATCACAAATTTTTGGCTTTGTGATTATTGGATTTTTTATAGCCAATTTCTCTACCACTCTCCATCAGAACATGATGGTTAGATTTCTCTTCCATATCCATATTTTAAGCTATGTTCTCCTATATGGAAAACCACTGATTAGTTAATTTGGGTAACAGTTATGTTTCATACTTTAGTTCTCAAAGATAAGTTTTGGTATTCCTTTTTACTATGTGGGTTTCTATTAAAGAAACTTTTTAGTATTAAACCATTTATAACCACGACAAATTTCGAGGGCGAAATTTATTTTAAGCGGGGTAGAATGTGACACCCTGAGATTTTATGAAAAATATTTTTTTTAATTTCATTGATGTCTTGTGTTGTACGCTACACCAAAAGTAGATTACACCGTACACATCCCGGACTTGTCTTACATTACATGCAATCGCGACCTTCCATGATAGCGTGTGTTGTACGCAATACCGAGTTTCACTAAACAACGATATGTTATTAAAATATTATATAAACTAGCCGTTATGAATAGTAATACCCACTTTTCGAAATTTTATAAATTTTATCTTTCGAAATGGACTTCATTTTTGGATTCAAAATATCGAAATTATCCTAGGGTGAATTTTTTGTATTTTTCTGAAAACTTTTAATTTTTGATGAATAGTGAAAACACTCGGATACTATTTATAAACCAAGTTTTTATTTATATAAAAATTTATTTTATTTAAATTTATTTTTGGTACAAATTTATACGTAATACCTATATAAGTTCAATGTAATTCATTGGAGTCAGTTTATAATAATTTTAGACATATAAAAATTTTTATTGAACTTTTCACCGTCTTTTACCCACCTCCTAGGAGAGTTTGAAAATTTATATAAAACTTAATTTTACCGCTTCTGTGAGTGGAATTTCAAAAATCTGAGTGACCCGATTAATATTAAGGAGTAAAATATGGTTAAATAAGATAAAATTCTTTTTGGCGAATAGTAACTTTTTACTTTTATTTACGATGGTTAAAAGTAAATAGAGTAATTAAGGGTAAAAATGATATTATTATTACCCTAACACATGTCCTAATTCTATTGGATATGTGTAATTCGACCATAAAAAATCATAGGAATAAAATATTACCCTTTAGGTCCACTTGGATTAGATTAGGACATTTATTATTATTTTATTTGAAGAAGAATTAAAATAGTTAAAATCAATGTTTAATAAATAAAACATTTTTAATATAGGGTTATATATAAGATAAATTCGACTATAAATATTCATTATAAATCTAAAAATATTTCCTTTATAATTGTATTTTATTTATAATTTTTATACATTAAATAATTTAATTTATTTATGACACAATGATGAGGCAGTAATTGCCTTATTAATGAAATATTAACATAATTGATGTTATAAATTCCCAAATAAATGTAATTTCAGACTTTTAATGAATTAAACTAATTTTATAGCTTAATATGACATGTTAGTATATATTTAATTAACTTTTTTCGAACTAATCATGCTATTATGATTTTCACAAAAATCAATTACCAAATAGTGTCAAAATTGACCTAAACTAGTTTTTAAAACAAATATTATATTATTAATTGTTATTTTTTTTTCGAAAAATATAAGGTTCAGAAAAATGACTTATATAAGGATATATATATTAATAATGAACCACTTGGGGTTATTTTGGCATGTTATAGTCAGTTTATTAACCATATAGTGTAAGAAAACAAAGAGACATAGTAAAAGTTAAATTATTTAACTTAGAGTTAAATCTAAATGATATTGTTAAAATTGTGACCTAAACTTGTATAAAAGATATTGTTTGAGAGGATTTCTACCCATACCCACATTAGCTTAGAAATAAATCAATTTGGATCTATTATAAACCGAATATGACTTTATTATAAAATAATATTTTAAGTTTTTTCAATGGTGCCCCTCTCCTCCCTCATAAAAAGGGAACCCCTTCCCTCTTCTATTCACACCCTTTTTAGACTTGAAGCTCAGCCAACCCATGCCAATTACTATTCTCAACCTTTATAGTTATATCATTGAGGTTCTGCTCTTCTAAAAAGACCAACTCTAGTGCCTGAAGAAGAAGTTTATAGGATGTGCGTCGAAGAAGAGGTAATCTCTTCTAACGATTCTTTCAAGTTTCTTTCTTCTTAAACTTCTTATTATTTAGTTGTTTCATTATAAAGTGATTACATCAGTATTAATTATATACTGATATGTTAATATAAATATGAAACAACCCCATTTCACCATCTATCCATCCTACGGAAAAAGAAATCACCACGCGTGCGTACGTACGGAATATCGTCTCCACGCCGTGGTGTAATCTTTTTTTCCACCACCACCTTACCTGGATGGGTATAATGGTGAAACGAATAACTATATATGATTATTATAATATCTTACTGACTCTATGATATTATATCATCCACTCCAATTCCATTCAATAAATATGGGAATGATATCATCGCTCGTGCATACGTACGGATTACCGTCTCCATGACGCGATGAGATTCATTTTCCATGTTAACAATTAAAGAATCATTGTAAAGTATATATAATAAGTAATCATGAAATATATGACATAATAATTATACTGGATTTATTTATATACATATTTATTTCATCTACTTAATTCCATTCAAGTCAATAAGGAAAGGAAAACAACGTTCATGCGTACGTACGACCTACTATCTCCATGAACGGTGTATTTAATTTCATTCATATATCTTTTATATGTATATATACTGAATATATATGATATATAAATCGTTATTTACATTCTTTATGTAAGTAAATCATTATATAATTAATAATAATATCAAGAAAAACAAATCTAAACACGTACGATAAATGAAACAATTTTACCCAAAACGATGCTTTAACATGAAATTTATAAAATAATGGGTATTATAAAGTCATAATTGAACCATATATGATATCATAACAATGAATAGGATTATTTAATAAGTAAATAACTTTATTTAAATGATTATACAGGAGGTCCGGATACATACTAAGCATATCGGAAATAAGGTAAGGGATAATTTAACAATCACATTTTTGTCCGAGATTGCTTATTTGTAAGTATTTAATAGGGTTATACTTTTCATCCATGTCCATAAAAATGTTTTTCATAAAGTGTTTAATATTATTTCATGTATGTCTAAATTCCTTTTTATCCATTTTTGACTTTTACTACATGGTATGTAAGGAATCGTTCTTTTGTTTAGCATACGAGGTAGTTTTTTACTTTTCCGGTAAAAGTATGAGAAGAATATTGTTTTAACTTATACGACATGAATGGATTTTTAAGGTTTTCGTAACGCCTTATTTTCATGAATCTTACTATATAATATTTCATTAATATTTTCAAAAAAATCATTTTATTTTAAAATTACATGTCATTTTGTGAAAATAAAATGATTTTTAAGAAGAAAGGATATTTTCCTCAAGAATTAATTTCAAGTGTCTTATCAAAACCATTTTCCATATAAGATGGAATTATTTAATATGTGTATCTTTCAAGTATAATTTCTCTATGATTTATATGGTTTCACTTTTCTTATGATGAAATGATATCCGTTTGTTTTATATGGATTATCTTATAATGGGATGATGTTTATGAAACCCGTTTTATTCTTTGGGTTATGATGAATGATTTATGTTTATTTTGTGGAAGATATAAGAATGAATTCAGCATGAGATGGTTGGGAAATATATATCCCTCCAATGTAATGGGTAAAGATTTATATCTCATGAGATAGATATGGCTGGAATGGTAACTTATTTTAGTTCAGTAATACAGGACTGGAATGAGGAGTGAACTCGATTCAAAAAGGGACTTTGTCCACTAAGATGGTCTTGGCAGAAATGCCATGGCTACTATGGAAATCATATCATGTGCTTACTAGTTGCCACAATAACATGTTTTATTCCCATACTATTTTTTCATGATTGATGTTCCCTTATGATATATGCCTTACGTACTTCCAAGATTCATGTCTTTGCTCAATATTTTGATGTTTGGATTTAATGTTCAAGTTTTTGCATTCAAATGTTTATGTATTGTTTTAGGTTCTTTATGTTTACCCTTACTGGGCATTTGAGCTCACCCTTTTTTTATGTTTGCTTTTCCCCAGGATTTAAAGAATGGTTTTATGTAAGAAAATAAAATGGGAAGATCTTTATGGGATATGTTGAACATCTTTCACCAAGATTAGAAGATTATATTCCGAGTTTCCAAAGACACTAAACTATTACGGTACTTTGGTGTCTGTTTTTGTTATGTATTAAGTATTCCGCAAAAGTAAGGTAATGTCTATGTACATCAGGCTTTGGGTATCTACAATGAGGTCTAGGTATATGATCTAAAAAAGACATATGTTAAATGATATCCATCAATGACTAAATAAAATATCTTAGCCTCTCCTCAAAACATCAAGAAATGGAAGTCTCTCCACTACCTTGTGAACAAGAAAACCAATGTAACTTGGTAAATTGGGTATGATTTTTCATCTCCAATAAGATCCCCTAAATTAGATGCATAAACATTAAATCTATATCCATTCTCAATGTCTTAAAATTTTTTATATGAAACAATCCTTAAATACTATCTAGGATAGCCCTGATATTGATATTCCTTGATTAGGGCATCCCATTAGGGTTTTTCAAGTCCTAAAAGATCATACATTACACGATTCATCAACATTACAGGAGGTTTCTAGTGATGATCAAATATAGTCTTTATAGACCCTATCTATATCTCATTATCTTAAAGCCCACCCTCAATAATAAATAGAGGATGATCTTATAATTGGAACTCTCAGGTCACATCCAATATATAAGGAATAACTATTAGATCTCTCAGTGCTATAGAAAATTTAACCAAAAGAAAACACACTTAAATAGTCTACTCAATATAAGACACATGTTGATGTGGGGATTCTAAATTAGTAACTGATGCTAAATGATCATCAACACCACCTAGGTGCTAAATCAGAAGTGACCATGGTTTCATGTTTTTAAAAATCCTAATGTGTGATTAAGAATCATATTTATAAGTGTTTTTATGTAAGAGATAGGATAATCAATAACATGTAGTTCATCCCTCTATTCTATATACATTCCCTAGCATACTTGTGGTCTCAAAAAAATTTATTGATCATTCTCTATCCTTGACTACCCACTCCTAGTAGTAAAATCATATTCAAATAAGATTAAAATTATATTTTATAAACCTTATAATATAATTGTATATCATTTAAGTTTAATTAAACCATAATATTATATAGGTAATATATATATATATGTTAAAATTGAAAAAATAATTTAATGAACCTCATATAGAAATAAAGGATTTCAAACACAAAAAAGAAGAAACATATTGTAGGAATCTTAAATGAAAAAAATAATTAACGAATTTATTACCTATTCCTACACTTGGCCCAATGTAAAATGAAAAATCAATAAATCACACAACATATTATCAAGAATCAAAAAAGAAGAAGGAAAATATAACAACCAGAATTGGGAACAATATATTTGTCAGTAGTAACATGAACATCCCAAGTATATTGGTTTTATAATCCCTTGTGTATACTCTATCAAATATTATGAAAACAACCTATCTCCTATCTTATATATCCCCAATTGTATGATAATTTAATTAAAATATATTATACCCCTTTTCAGAATCCCTAAATTTTTTCATCTTCACCTCAGTGAAACATGATTCTACATAACAACACATCCCCTATATTCAGCTGGATTCCAATTAACGGTGATGGTGTATGTATAATGTGGGGATATATACTATCCTTGGTATAAAGAATCACAAATATCAATGAAAAAAATAATAAAATACTTTAAAAAAATATAAAATATGATAAAATTATAAATCATAGCTTCATTCGTTTGGTAATTATGTAAAACTCCCATAGGCCACCACCAATAGTGTCCCTAAATAATACCATTTAATAAAAGTTCATGCATAGTGTGTTTTTATCAGATTTATGTAATGTAAAATGGAATCAATAATAAATATAAAATATCTATGGGTTCTAGTATGTGACCCATGTGTCACCATACCTAATTTGGTAAGCTGCAGGTCATGTATTAACATAACTCTCAAACACTAACTATGAATCCCATACCAATTTATATCAAGTGGAAATATCATCCTACCAAATAAAAATTTCAAATATATGGGGTAAAAAAATAATAGTATTATATAACTAGACATAATAATTTAATAGCAATAGTCATGAATTAAAATAATGTCTAAAAGAGGAACATTTATGTTGGTATCATGTCCCAATTACAACATCATATAAGGGAATAACATCCACAAACAATGGTAACAAAAAATAGGTAAAGGAAATATAACACTAGATCCTCAATATAACAGTGGATTCTACATCCCAATATCATGACACATATATCAACTCTTCATCCCCTTCCTTGGAGGAATCAAAAATTATACAAGGCACTCACTACCCACCTCCAATGGGAATAGAGAATAATTTAGCATTGATTTCTATTTGAATAGTTACCAAGGAAACATTGAACTTTTATTCCATGGTTTGCTGGAAATACTATCTTACTACCAGGAGAATATAATCCAGATCATGATATTACAATATAATGGGCATAACATCCCTTATCATAACCTGAATAAAAAATGGGCATTATTCATGAATCAAAAGAAAAAAAATCATTTTAGTAATATCATCCCTTTGAAATTGAAATAATTGAGAATAAAAATTCATCCAAAACATAACCACAATAATAATATGGCATAATAAGAGTATATATCATTGTAATATAGGTAATTCGCTTAGGGGATGAAATAACATCCATAACACTTTAGGTTTAAATCTAGATGACCTGACATGACCTATATAATTTCATTCCCAATCCAAGGTAAACATATTTAAATACATACAAGATATAAATAGAAAAAAACTCACACAAAATACCATTTAACTAGAAAAAAGGATATAAGGAACTCACAAGATCTATATGGGTGTATATTTTATCAGTCCTCTCTCTATTACACAAGTTTACCATATCTATGGAGGATAACCATAATTGTATAATTGCTTTAGGACATTTCATAATGCAGTGAAGAACCTTATACAGTTCCAATTATAAGGTAGATATACTTTATATCAAGAACATATTCATCACTGGACATAAAATTAGGGAAGATGGATTAACATAGTCCTAGATTCCCTTTCCTAACATATATAGATCAAGATAAAACTATTCAATGTTGTTTTAAATCAATCACATTTGCATAGTGAGATCACGTACCACACATTTGATAAAACATGTATAAACCATTGGGAATGGTAGGGTACCACCTTACTTGATTGAATGGAACCTCTCTTGTCAAATATCACTAGGTGAATTTGTCTTAATAAGAGGTTTAACTAAAAAAAAGGTAGTAGGAAATAAACTATATTAAAGTAGATGGAGGTACAATTTGTAGATTCACAAGGTGAGATAATTAAACCACAATAAACCACTCATGATAAAATAATTAGATTGGATCACCAATGGAGGATATCTATCCTATGGAGGGGGGAACATTGAGAATGCTACAAGGTAGCATGCGTCATTATTATCAGAAATTATAGTAGCAATCTAATTTTAAAAAAAGTTAAGAAATATTAATTAATTAAAATTAAAAATTAAAAAACATAGTTGGTATAGCCACATTTCCTAACAACTATCCAACAAGTACACAATACTCATCATGTACGCACACGTAGGTTATCAACCACCCAATGAACAACCATGATATCTTAACCCATTGACTACCTGCACTAGGTACCTCATACCATTCCAAAGGGTACTGAATGACTTCATTAAAAACTATATATATGGGAACATGAGGTTTTTTCCTTGAAATAGACCTCCAATCCCCCTCCAACACCTCCAACATTAATAATTTATCAAAATACCTGATGTTTAGTAGAAATTAGATAAAAATTCTCCTATAAAATACATATTTTGTCACATAACCCACCCTAATAAATTTAAAACTTTATCAATATAGTTTTATAGTTCTATCTATGGTTTTAGATAGATTCATAAGTCATCATAGCTTGTTTCCCACTACTCATGTTTCACTGGGAAACTAAAAAACATTCTCATTAAATAATCCTTATTAGGAAAAATAGATTTCACAGTAAATCATAATAGAAATGAATAAAATGATTTAATATATTGCACTCTCATATGATACTCCAATTCCCTGGTACCTTTCTCTACTCTATAGTATTTATAGTTAACATACACATTGTGATAACTCATTCATACTTGAATATATGCATATAATACTGAATTTCTACATGATAGTTAAAAATTTTATGAATTCCCCAATTAAATATCATCTAAATTAGTCATAGGTGATTGATCATTATAAATCATCCAAATCAGGGAACTATGAAATTTTTCAAAAATTATTTTATATTCGAGGGTAGTACCAACTGATAATATCCCTCTCTAACATAATACATTACATCAATCTGGATTTTGTATCATAGAGAATAACCATACATCCCATTAAAATAAATTGTATTCTATAGAAATGTGTGACTTTTAAGAATAACTAATTTCATAATATTAAATAAAATTTCACTATCACACAATCTAAATAAAATTTATATATACTCTTGGCAGTCATCATCTAATCATGATCAATACCAACTCAATTTTACATATCTCTTAATATATATGGAATAATAATATTAATCATTCCCATATCAAATCAATATGGTGTTAAATTTTTTTAGTAAATTTGATATCCCATATGGTGGATTAAAAATTTAAAATTTATAAATTTTATACGAAAAGTAATCTAATAGAAAATTATTATCCCATGTTCCAACAAACACTATGGTTCACACTAACAACATGTCCAATAAGGTTTATATTATTCTCTTATTTTGACCATATGATTGTGTTTAAAATTTTATAAATTGAAACATCTATTTTAAAAATCATAAAAAATCCTTTCTATATAATATGGGTGAACTATGAATCCTGATCAGATATTATAATCAGAGTAACTCAATGAAATCAATTTACTATGGTATATAAATTCAAATGAGGCTATCAACTAAACTTACTTGGTCTATACGAAATGTGATTATTCCATCAATTTATACATGGTGACCAAAATATCATTCTGTATTATGTGATCATTAGGTTATCATTTAATTGAATCTAAAGAAATTTCCTCCCATTTCCAATCTAGAATATCTTATTTTTTCAACAACCACTCTATCCCTCAAGGATAAATTATCACTTATTGATAGGTAATAAATTTATCTTAGTAATCTAATATATATATATATATATTAATTCATAGTTATCAATGAAGAATTTCGATATGATGTTGTATTATTCTAACACAAAGATAGATACAAAACATTGTACCATGAAATTGTTGTACTAAATTATCACATATATCTATAAGATTAAAACAATCTCTGAAAAATTATTTCATACTCCCAAACATTATAATGAACATATGGTATATATTTATGCATAATAAAATTCATCCATACCTCTTCCTCGTGATCTCCAGAAGAAGAATCTATTACACATCACATAAATGTATATGTCTATTAATATTATAGAAAATCAGCTCATATTTATAAACTCATGAATAAGTAATTAATATACAAATAACTCCATCAATTTCTATTCCTCGATATCATCTTAAGGAATGAAACCATATATATTATGACTCAAAGGGTTATCCATGACATTAAACATATTTACGGTATTTGTGAGATCAAATTCATAATACTAAATAAAATCTACTAATATTCTTAAAAAAAATTAAAATCCATCATAGATAAAATAAATCATAAGGTCTTATGAAATATAATGACCATAAATCATTTTACAAAAAAATTATTCAATAATGTCAGTGAAAATAACACCTCTACATGCTCCAAATAATTATACCCATGGTTATATTTATATGTAACTTCTGATCTTGACCTATATTTATTAACCACTAACCACTACATCAACATAAATCTAGTTCATATAAAATATGTATTACAATATACCTTCCATGGAATTCCTTATTTTGGTTATTAGAGAACCGAAGAAATCATCAATATCATAATATTCATTTTTATGAGAGAAAGTAATATCTTTTCTAGTCAAATATATTAGTGAATCTTAAATATTATAAAATTTTTGTAAAAATATTCTATAGTAACCTTCTATGATAATGAAGGATCTCACATTAGAAACAATATTTATAAAGATAAATACAATATTTGTTTTTATCATTTATAGGTATACTACTAAAACATACTATATAATAAAATAACATAATAATTGAACATCAATTGTCCATGAAACAACAAAACTATCTTAAATTCTTCCACATGATCCCCCATCACCAATGAGTTAAAATAAATTTTATTATTGTGTACAAGAAATTATATTAAGATGCTATCAAAATTACATACTTATAAGTCATACAAATACAATTGGTTCAATTTTTATTCTAAAAATAATCATTGAAAATTGAAAATATATATACAGAGATTGAAAATATATATTATTTATTTTGTTAACATTAACCCCCATATATTTATATTAGGATCATATGTTGACATTAGAAAACCAACTAATCCATTCCAAAAGGTCAATCAAATAATCTATACTACGAAGTGGAAAACTTTTCTTCACTATAACGTGGTTCAACATTAAATATTATGTAAAAAAATAATTATTTCATTCTTATTTCATGTTAACAAAAATAGAGAAACTAATGGTGATATAAAATTATTAATAAAATAACTATATTAGAATTAATTTATTTAAATACTTGATTCTTGAAGATACATTGATGTTATATGATATGATTTCATAAAAATAGAAAAGTATATTGGATATAGTTCAATGTAATATTTAATATGTTAGATTGATGGTAAAATAAAAATTACATCTAGAAAAATATTTGTATAATCCCTCCAAACTCTACTAAATTATTCTATCTTAAATTTTGGTACATGGCATGTCAAATTTTATAAATCTGAAATGAAATAATTTCTGGATCCAAAATAAAAATACCATTCCCCAATAAATAAAACATAATTGTATTTCATGTCATATAAAATCACATGACATTTATATAAATACAAAATAATATGTATAGAATAATTATAATCCATTAATAGAAAAAAACCATTTTAGTATATCCATAAAAATACGAGGTTCCATGAAAAATATCTCATCCCACAATAATATCCCAGTAATAATACACCTCATACAATGTCATCTGAAATGTCCATGGAGTAATCAGCACTAGTGTAATATAAATATTCTTAATAGGGGGATTGATTCCTTCAACAAGAGTAGGGTTTATGAATAAATGTGATGAACCAATAAAAATCATAATATATAGTAGAGTGTAAAAAATTAAAATCATACATCAAACCACCTCATCCCCCACCACATCATGAAATTCCAATGATTGGAATTATCTTTCCCTATTATAATATTTGTTAACCCAAATGTATTTCTCTAACAAATATTTGTTTAGTTAATAATAGATGAGGTTGTTTTCCACATCTATGATGTTCACTCATAGAAGCACCATTTTGAGGTAGTAACAACTGTTGTCAATCGTACTGTAGTTTTGAAATTTGCTTTGAATTTGGTTGATAAATATAATGGGGTATCATATTTACAAGAATAAATGACCCAGAAATACATAAAACACTCTTTATAAATATATATAAAATTATTTGAGTGCCCATTTAACTTTATGTGAATAACTTAATTCCATGCATTATTCCAAATTGTCACATTCTTATGATATAATCAAAATCAAAATCAAAATATTTTTTAATTACCATGGTTATTATTGAATAAAAATTCATTTAAAAATAAAAAAACAATGTATTTAAATCTGTATAAATAAATAATATTATCTGAAATATTCAAGAACAAACCCATCCTAAAGAATCTATTCTCATCAATATCTGCCTTCTCAAATATTTCAATATTAGAACATTGGGAAAAAACTCTTGATTCATTTTGGAACTCCAATCACATGGATCCTTATAAATGATTAGATAGAAACTTTTTATTCATCTTGAAATCAAGATACTTTCCTTACTACTCCATAAACACCAAAATAACCCCTAAATAGTGGAACTCCCTAGTGGAATAATTATTATCACTTGCTATAAATCATATATAATAGACTTAAATAAGAACTTCTTATTGAACAAGTTCAAGATAAAGTCAATTCAATTAATTAATTATAACAATATCTAAATCATAACATCAATTATAAACATTTTTACCCCCATAATAAAATCAAAAATATAAAGGAACATGGTGTTTCTAGAATACATATATTTACTAAAATACAATCTCAATCTTTATTAACTATCATTTTCTTTCATTATTTTATAATTCCCCTTTATACTAACTCTAGTGACTTTTTCACCTCCTCATGATGAAATTTATGATCCATCCCCAAAAAAATTACATTTACATATTTAAGGACAGACACGATCCATGTATATATATGGAATGCTTTAAAAACAAGCCAATATTATCCCCTTTTAAACCATTAACCCATATTCCTCACATATAATCAACATGAATAAGAACAATATTCTTTAAGAATATATACCTATAATGATTACATTAATCTCATATAGTCTTCCATTAATATTGATATATAGAAAATTATACTCTTTATTAAGAATAATTGAGGACATTTGAGTCCATAGATAGTTTCTCTAGTCTAGTTTACATATTAGTATCATATAATATGATTTCCCTCCCAAACCATGTAATTTTAATTCTTTTATATTCCAATTTTTATCTTAATTATTTTTCTTTTAATGTAATTATATCATAGTGTGACACCTCTAATACTCTTTGTGAGTGAGAAACAAGACTATGTGTAGCACCCAGAGGCCATATTCAGTTGGCCAAGGGTTTCAAAACTCATAAAAATAGTTTAATATCCTGAAAATGAAAGGTATTTTCCATTAAAAACTCTTCATTAGAATAATGTATAAAGATTAGTATCCCATCAAATAATACATGAATTATCTATAATCAATTTCTTTTATTGTCACACAAATATAAAAAACTCTCATTTTTATTAGAAAAGTTGAGGGGTAGAACCCCTTAAATAAAATGTGAAAAAATATACTTTTGAAGACTGGGAAAAGGAGTAACCCATTACAATGAACAAATGAGAACAAAAAAACCAATAGGGCAAAAAAGCCTTACATGGAATCAATTGATAAAAAAGAGAAAAAAAAACTCAAATAAGAACCAACCAAGAGTATTTTCCCCCATGTTAGAACCAATAACTGTGAAATCAGTCAATGATGATGCACTTCCCCCCTTTCTAATAATTGTGTCATGTTGGTAAGGAAATTATTGTTACTGGATTTCCCATTTTAGAGGCCTTACAACCATAAAAGTAAGTCATTTTATATTATTATTATTATTGATGATAAAAATCATAATATATAAAACATTTCCATCCTCATTAGTATCATAATAAAAAACATTAACATATTTGAATTGATTATGTTCCCCACAATAAATTAAATCATTCACAGATTCCATTATCACACACATATAGGCTACAGGGAGTTATAAAATATATCATGTATTCATAATATACTCAAAAATTGTACATTATCGATTTAGAAACAATTATGCTAAATTTTATGACTTGAATTATTATTTATATCATGGGAATTTATAAGTTTTACAAAATATTCCCTTCCTATTTAATTGATAAAATCCACTCTCAATATAGTGTTTATATACACCTAAATCATGTACATTAAAAATTCCATTTATGTATATAATGTATTTTTATATAATGTTTTAAAATGTATACATAAATAATATTTTATAGTCACAAATAACTCAAGTTCTACATTACAACTCAGTGTCTTAAAGATGAAAGAAGAATAAAAGAATCGGGGTGCAAAACCCCCAAGTTAATTAAGTACGACTGCATGATTAATTTTCTTGAAAAATATTAAAAATTAATGAACATTATAAATGTAACTAGTTAAAAATTCCATTCACTATAATTTTGAATATTCCACATTTTATATTCTAGGGTCCTCATTTAGGTACGTGTTTCACAACCCAATGTAAAACTAATTAACATGGGTTTAAAGTATATATTGGCATGACCCCATGGTGTTTGACACAGAGGCATAAAAAATATAACAATCATGGGATTAATTCCCCTAAAAATCGTATTGATCAATTAGAAACATTCTCAAACTATATTTATAGATTTAATAAAATTTCCCAATATAAATATTAAACCCCATTTCATAAACTTCATCACAAAAATATAATTATTATTCATTAACATATATTTTTAATCATAATAATTTCTATGAAAACACTATTTAATCATAACAGAATTCAATCACCACATATAATATACCACTGATTATTCATAAACAACCTTCCTCTAATGTATTCATCATATAATTTATTTTTATATAATTTATTAATTTTATGAACATCAATAACATTATATACTATAAAATACATTAATTTAAATTAACATGGCTAAATAATAGTGTTATTATAATTATTATATATAACTGTTTCCATCATACTCTAAATTTGATTTAATTAACAAATTTCCTTATTTTGCATGTATTTTTTTAGCACCCACATATATAATAATCATTTTTAACTCATTTATATTTAAGGTAGATAATAAATTAAATTCACGTTGATTTACTTAAAAAATATTAAACAATTTGACACTCTATGATGTATTTATCCCATTTCATTCTTCTTAAACCTCTAAAGATTCACTATGAAAATAAAATTCCCTAAAATTACATTGAGATGAAAGAGAATATTTTTTAGGGAAAGGAAGAATGATAATATAAGTGTGAAACCCCCACCCTATCATGATTTTAAAAATAAACCCCATTAACGTCTATTAAATTTTTTAACTTTTGAGGATGATATGTTTAACAATAATATTTTGTAGTTTTGTAGTTTCTACTGAATATTTTTTTGTAACTAAATTATCCTTTCATATTGGTTTTATTATTTTTTTCTAATAGTAAACTTTATTATGAGAAATTTCTCAATGAAAATAATTTGGTAAAAAATTATTGGTCATTCTGTTGTTTTATTACCCAACCTTAAAAAATGAGATGATTTCTAAAGATGGATTAATGTCATGTTATCCCAGTAAGGATGAAGATAAAGACTCAATAGGGGGTGAAAGGAATCCCTCATATAATTTCAATAATTTTAAGCTTAAAATTTTGGGTTTTATATTATATACTAATATAATTTGATCAATTAATGCAGTTTAAATGACTTATTGTAAATAGTAGTGCAAAATAGTTTTTTATTGTGGTTAGGGAACTATAAACCATCAAACACTTGATAAAAACCTAATGCAGGTTTCATGAATAAACTTAAAATAATTTCATAAAGATCACACAACTAAGTTAAATTTGCTGACACATGGTATATGTAATCCAGAACCATTAAATTGATCTTGATTCTATGGATTTTAAATTCCATATCTCCCCCATATATTTAAATATGTGTCCATTGAATATGAAAATGAATGAATTAGAAATGAATAATTATTAGAAAAAACTAACAAGTTATAATAAACTGAAAAATGGATCATTTTATTAGAGGGTATGTAATCTATCAAAAAGAATTTATAAAAATATTTCATTAATTATGGTATATTATCATTGGGTTCCCATAAATAGATTTTATTTTTTATAAATAAGTGAATATATTTTTATGTGGAGAAGCTATCAATATTTTTTGTGAATTTATGAATATATGAGTTGAGATGATTCCATTATAAATTGAAAATTAAATATCTTTCTACATGGAATTACATATTCATGTCTAATTAGAATTACATATTCAAGTATTAGCCCTTACATGTGATGATGTTTTTAGTAATCTTCAATGTAATAAAAAAATATTTCATTTGATATAGTGACACTATCAATAAAAATGTATAATGAGTGCTTTAGTAGAAATAAAAAAGGGTGATTTAAGAACTGAAGCTGAAATAAAGGATATATCTAAGATTTTATTGAATCTAACCAAATTCCTTTAACGTAATGAATGGTAAAACTAGTAATGATGTTCATTGGATAATGATTTGATATGGTTTGAAGTGTTTCAGAAATCACTTAGTGGTTTTGAAATTATCATATATTTAATTGAGTTAAGTCTCAAATATATATATTGGAGATTAGAATAATAATGTAATGTTCATAAATTAGATTTCTTAATGTTACATTGGTATGATCTAAAAAATAATAAGTATCGTTATTTAATCATCTAAGAATCAATTTGATATTTAATAAGCATGATTTTAGTCTACATGTGGATGATTTCTGACCTGTATAAGCTTGATTTCTACCTATGTGAACTTTATCACAAAGCCTCATAATAAAAAATTCTATACACAGTAAGGACGATTTATATATATTATAAATAAATTATTCAATTATAAAACTTTATAGTTTAAATAATTAATACTATAACGAAAATATAAATTAATTTAGATAAGGATATTGTACTATCATTCATGTATTAAACATCATGATCATTCTAGTAAATCATGATTCAAGATGATATAATAAATCAAGTCAAAGATGATAAAAAATGGACAGTTGTGATGAGTCCCACCTAATGTGATACACTAACATTTCCTAACTTCCTGGAGTACATGAACTGATGGATTAAATTCATGAGAATTAATGAAATCTATTTCTAGGGAGGAAATGGATGGTTTTTTTGAATACTTCTCAAAAAAGGAAAGTTGAAGTCTTAAGGTGGTTTTGAACAAGTACAATGAATTAATTTAATTTAGGACTTGGTGAGGTGATTTATGGTTTTAAATATATCATAGATTTGAATTTGGATGTGGAAATTCATTAATATTTATAGAGTTTCCATATATCCATTTTTGATTGAAATAATATTTATAGAATATTCTATCAATATATATAACATGAGATGAAGAAAATTAAATTTTGAGAGGCCCTTTAAGTTTTTGATACCCTAAAGTATCACATACAATTGAATAAGAATATTAAATCAATACAACAACCATTTGAGATCATTTTTTTTAATATTTGGAGTGAAAATACATCCATGAGAACACTTATTTATTGAATGAATAATAAAAGAGTCCTATAAAAAACTAAACCATTGAGGGTGATTGAGAAGTAATGGAGACAAACAATAAAAATACCATGTTGGAGAACTAAGTAGGGAAATTTGATCCAATAATTATACAGAGATATATATTTGAGTACTCGAAGAAAACACAACTTATTTTTTACTGCTCAAGAAGAAATATTTTGAAGACCTATACAGTTGGGTTTTAAGGAGGACTTGTCTTAAGTATTGTGAAAGGTAGTCAATACTAGCTTGTGGGATGAGATTTTTAAGACAATGAAAATAACCAGTGGGTGGAAATTCTATTTAATTTAGTCTAAAAAAAAATATGATGATGATTCACATTGTAAGATTCCATTTCGGAATCATCTGGGACTATATTGTTTAACTATTTGCATTGATAATGGAGAATCCATGATTGGTTCATCTAACCAATCACATAAAAGATTACTATTTTAATGTTCAACCATTTAAATCATTTTTTCTTATGACTTATACACTATATATTTGGGTAATCTAGAGAGATAAAAGGGTGAGTGGAGATATATCTCCATTGATCACATAGATTGAATTATAATGAATAAATACATAAAATGAAAAATGGATCGCCTATTCACCCTATCTTTATCTTAGTGATCTAATAAGACCAAGGATATACATGTGGTACTAGATATAATTTTGATACTCTATGATTGATCTACAAATTGATAATATTGAGATGTGCAACATAATTTTAGTACAAATTTGTGGTGTCAAATTCTTTAATAATAATAATTTTCATGGATTGAATGGTATAATGCTTCCATACATTATGTAAGAAGACCTATATGTTAGTTATTTCTTTATGTTGTGTTTTAATCAACATGTAAATGAGGATAAAATTAAATATAATAACAAATGAAATATTTATTTTTATGGGGAAGCTAAGAATTTCTTCATTTTATCTTTTTCTTATAATGTATACACCAACATTTCTGTTCTAAGAACAACCAATGAGATATGGTAAGATTGGAAAAATATTTATAAAGGGGATATGAAAATTAATGAATCTAAAATATAAAAATGATGATTTTTTAAATAATCATATAGATAATGAGGAGTCATTTTATTTTTATATTACCCAATTTAATGAGACAGTATGATATATTATACGAATTAATGATACTTGGGAATAAAAAAATATTTTAAAAAAATGGACGAGGAACTTAAATGACTGAATTGACTAAAATATTTCAATATTTGAAGAAATTAGAGACCTATATATTGATGAGTTTAATAATAACCTCAATAATTATTATATGAGTAAATCTATAGTGTTTAAAAAAATAAAGGAAGAAAATACATTTAGGTCTATACGAAAACATAAAATGAATTAACAAAAATATGATAATTATGAAAAATCATAAGATGGGAAGGGAGATGAAAGTTATTAGATATTGATGGATCTTATATCAAATATGTTCATGAAAGGTAATGGTAGGTATAAAAGATGACAGGGAAAAAAATTATAAATGAAATACCATTGTACACTTTCTTGGAAACTTCATGGAGAAAAGGGATATTGTATATTATCTAGATAAATAAGGTTATGTAACCTCTAGTATTAATAAGTCATATAAAGTAAAATCTTGAACTATAAAAAAGGTTGATTATATATAGAAGAATATATAATAAATAAAGAATAATTAACATCTAATAATGGGAGATAGTTTTGAAGACTCCCCATATTAGAGAGAATATAAAGGTGATTATTTATCTAAAAAAATCATTTCCCAAGTAAAAAAATCCTAGTGATATATCAAGAATTAATGATGGTGGATAAGTGACATAAAAGGTATACATTCTATGGTTTTAAATTTATGTATTCCTTTTAAAAACACCTCAACTAAAGAAGAAAATGTAACATCATGAGAAAGGAAAAAATGTAGAAAATGACAAGGAGGTGATCTCAATAATGAGATAAAAACATTTATGAAAAAAATTGCTAATTAGGTTAAAATATAGGAGGAATTAAATTCAATTTTTTCATCAAAGGATAAAGAGCCTAGTGGGTATCAATCTCAATATCTCACAACATAAAACACATCGAAGAAGATGAGGTGATTTTAAGAAAGAGATACGGATATTCATGCTGAATGATCCAAAGGTACTATTAAGACTATCCATATAAAGAAGGTATAGATTAATCCTAATTATCCATGTTATCATGAGATTGATTTATCTATAAATAATAATTTTAATATAAAAATATATATTTATGGGATAAATAATTTAATTAAAATTTCATGGAATTTCGAAGTTACGATATGGAGAGAAAACACTCCAAGAAGAAGGAAAAAAAGGCAATAACACACTAGGTTTACAAGTAGTTTTCATGGGAATATCCAACAATATTATTTAAGATCATGATTAAAAGGATATTATTAGTGTTTTTATACTTATGAGACAAATCCTATAACTACTTATTCAATAATTCATTACCCTAAAATCATCAGGAAGAAAGGGGTAAAATTTAATTAAAGAGAATAAGTAGATCTATGATAAGGAGAAACACTATCTAGAGATATATGTATATGGATGAAAATTTATAGGAATTATTCCCTCAAATATATATGATAGTAGGGAAAAAAGTGTTTGTGGTCCAAAAAACAAAGTCACAATGATGAAGGATAAATGATTTATTTCAATGATAGGTATCTGTTGATATCCGGAAAATAAGAATTAGAAAAAATTACAAAATAATAAATAATTTAATAAGGGTATTTCATTCCCCATAAAAGAAAAGGAATCAAGTCTTACATATTCTATGAGCCACTGAGGGACTCGGAAATTTGTGATCATTTCGAGGTCACATGATGACTTCACGCGCACCGTGTAACCTACGATGAGTCCCACAGATACCCCTTCAATGGAAATTCCTTCTATCATGATGGATCTCCATACAACCAATGGTCATATAGTGACAAAAAAATTAACAACCTAAGGTCACATGGGTTTTCATTATAATTTTCTGAACAAACCATCTAAAATTCCCATGAGAATAAAGAGGAATGCTATCCAAAGGGAGAGACCCCCAGTGGTCTTAAAGTTCATGCACCATATCATTGTACAAAAGGATAAATTTCTTTGGTAATATCCTTGTAAATTTTCATAACTCTTGAACCTTTATTGAATAAAACAAAGGGGATAATGGGGAGGAGGCGTGAGGTGATCGTAGTCACTTAAGGACATGTGATGTTCCCCTATAGATCCACAAGGCACCATGAGTCCCTAGAGACATGTTTGCCTCATCTCACAAAAGTCCTCTGTCTTGTCAGCCTCACCACATGAAAATACTTGGGTATGTACAAGAAAATTCACACTTCCATTTTGGAGATCTAAGAATAAATGTATAGATTTTCCGAAAAACATGCTCGTGCACCCCCATATGTCCCATATTGTTCATGAAAGCCATCATCATAAAATTGAGTAAATGTACATGAAATTACTCATGAAAATTATTATAACTCCAAAAAAATTGTAAAATAAAAAAAATAGGCTAATATATAGGATGTGAGAGGTTCTTGTGATCACTAAAGGATATGTAGTGTGACCCTAGTGAAACCGAAAGACATTGTAACTTGTCTGCCTTATATCAAGAAAGCCCTGTGGTTTGTTAGTCGCACGACACTAAGGTCCTTTGGTATATCTATGAAACTCCATGATTCCCCTTCGGTTCTATAAGGACAAATGTATGGACTTGTCCATGACATGCTCTCCCACCCCCTATGGCCCATATTGGTCACGTGACACCTGACCAAAAAAATAGAGTAATCATTCTTGATGTTACTTATAAAATATTACTTGACACCCAACCTTTTTCATATAAAAAATGAAAAAAATATGGAAGAGGTATAAGGTATTCATGGTTTTAAAACTATTATGATTCACTAAGGAAGTTTGTAGTGCGGTCCCATTATACCCCTAGAGAAATCATCCATATCTTGGGGAAGGTCCTAGAGAAGTCATCAATAATCTCACAAACGCCTTTCAACGGACACCTTGAATATCACAAAGGCCCTTGGGCATGTCCATATGATAAGATGATAATTCCTTTAACATGACCACATGATCAAACATGACTTCATTAACTAGAAATAATATGTTATAGGAAATGTTGATGAAAGAAAATTGTGACCATTGAAAATAAAGCGATGCAATCAGAACAACCCACAATAGAGACTCACGAAACCAAATAGTACCATCCCACTTTTCTGAGTCCATCCTAGATATGTTCTAGATACAATTCACAAATCGAAGATCATCTAGGGTGGTGAGGCTTAAAAATTTCCCACCCCAACTAGAAAATTGAACCAGATACTACATGAAGGAAACTTTGGAGATTAAAATTCCAAATCATCAAATCAGACTTCTCAGAGAAACTAATCATGTGACTGGTCAGATTTCAATTAGGTATTATTAGAATGATCAGTTGGACCGATCATACGCCCTACATATGTAACTTATTCTGATCATTCATAGACCACATGAAGGGAAACTAGAAAGGTGTATGAAGAACATACTAATTGTCTTCTAGATCACACAAGACTTAAAATAAACTAATAATAAAAAAGACAGAGGAATTTTTAGTACAAGGGATAAAACCAAGATCAAAGTTAGAAGACCTAAATGAAAGAGATGCATGATTACCTTTATACACTTCACATGAGTCATAAAAGGAAACACGAAAACACCAGGATACATCACTTAAGTCTCAAGACATTCCTTCAGCATGCAACTTTGGAAATGTTAAATCATCCTAACATGTCATAGAAAGTCACGCGACCCCTCTAGGCACACCACATTGGTATCGCAAAACCCTCCAGGTCTATCACTCGAGCCCTATGATGTCCTTTAAATACATTTTAAGACTCATATAACGACATTAATTCATATCAATTAAGTCTCGCTGTTTCATTTGGGAATGGAAACCAAGCTCTTGTGACCCCTACAAGAAATCCAATAGAGACCCACGACGCCCCTTGGGAAAGTCACCTGAGATTACCAATGCCCTTCAGGAATTCCAGTCAGGTCTCATGATGACCTCTAGGGATGTTATCTAATATACACGACATCATTTGAACTAGGTCATAGTGAATTTTTTGAAATCCTCTCTATGTGTCTAGATAGGTCATGCGATGGTTCAAAGTAAAAGCCAACCAGGTCCCATGAAGTCCCTTGGATAACTCAACTAGGGCATGTGACACCCCCTAGACAAGTAGGCCAAGATGCAAGGGCATCCCAGGATTTGATAGTTATATCCATCCTTAGTGTGTAAGCCCCAAATACAAGGGTATCCCTAGTGTGTAAGACCCTATATAAAAGGAACTATGAGGACTCTGATTCCTACCATATTTAGGATACGTCGGGCACATAATCAAGATTAGAGCTCCCTATTGATTGTATGGGATGATCACACTATCCAAGCCCTTATCCAAAGAAATGAAATTGACCACTTACTAAAACTAATTTCAAATAAAGAGCATAGTTCACGTCATCATAGGTTGTTTCACTGATCTTGGCTTCTGCACTATACACCCTTAAGACCCAAGGAATACCTCAGTGCATAAGACCAAACTATCGATATCATATGGTATCTCCCAGGTGAATAGAGAATACATCATGGTACCAATCCCTATAATTCCAAAATCATCAAGGACGATCATAATGTCTCTGATTGTGATCATCTACCTTATCCCATTATCATGTTATGGCATGAATGAACTACAAAAACTCAGTTTCCTTCCATAATCAGGATAGAAAGGGTGACTTTCTATGGCTCGAGATATATACCAAACATCCCAAGGATTGTCCCAACATACAACTCCCATATACATATTCCATGAGTCTGATCATCTATTCCTCCTTGTTTCTCACATCAAGCTTAACTCATGTGGGCTTAGGGGGGTACAATGAACTTCCCATCAGAAATCATGAATTTCTAATTACAATGGAAATCCCAGTATGTGAGCCCTGATGAGTGGTATAGTATGAACACACCACATTTAAGGGAATATACCATGGGGACAATCCAAATTGTTAAATTTATCAATGATGAATGTGATTCCTTCCATAAATAGGATACATAGGACATCTCCTTGAGACCCAACCTCAAACTTTTGGGGTCTTAGTACCCATACATATGTTCTATTCATATGATGCTAAACTGTATGGGATAGATGAATTATGTTGTTTTTGATTCCTACAATAACAAATATACACAAGATGCCTAATAATGGCTTAGTAACATCATTAGGATATTAACCACATCCTCGTGTGGAAGCACAGTCCAAAGCATTTGGTTATATGGTTTCATCAAAAAAAATTGTTATTCACCATTAATGGGATGGATGAAAAACATAGGACACATACAGATGGATTCACCAATGAGACCACACTCCCCATAGTTCATCAGTGAGGATACCTTTCTTTTTTTAATGAGAGAAATAACCAATGAAGCATTTTTTCTGAGCAACCAGTCTCGTATCATTATTAGGAAGAGATACATTAAGATATCATAAATATATAAGAGAGTATTAGTGTGGCCAAAATTTCCCCCCAAAAGGATGTGATGAGACCTACCTCCCATCCTCTCGTCCAATGTGAGTCCCCAAGATTTTATGGGCTAGAAAAACCATATTATAGTCTGACTTTGGAAATCTATTATATACTCAACTACAGATGGGGGAACCATTGGTATTTTCTGGGAAAATTTGAAATGGTAGCCCAATAAGTGATAACCATTGCACACCTTAAAAACCTAATAAAAAAATGGTGAACCTAACGTGAATCTTTCCAAAGAAAAAATGATTGGTTATTATCCATTGGGCCAATCCATTTGCATGATCTATGTAAAAATAGAATGACGGGGTTATAATTAAACATGCCACTTTATTTTGTAAACCCTATACAAACAAAGAAATAAGACCATCATGATCTTGTAAAATATCTTTTGTAACTAGTGTTCTCATGAAATAAGTCTATCCTTGTTTTTACATTTCAAAATGAGTTGAATGGTTAAATCGTAGAATATTAGGAAAATTTTATTAATCATGCATATCAGATTCATTGAATTATGGATATGATATTACAATAATTGGTAACATTGTTCTTTTATATATTCATGACTGGGGATATTGATAACAACCTGATTCCAGACAATATTTTCATCATCCAACATTCACTCCCAAAAATCATTAGTGACTGCAATATCTACAGGTTGCAATACAATCTCACCTTATCAACAGATCAAATAATAGGTGGGAAATACTATGGTCTATGAGTACCACATATATGGTACAATCCTAACCATGAAACATACTCATGAAGTTCTCTTAGAATGATGACAGTCAAGTTCGCATCACCCGGTAATGGTTGATTATATTCTAGGGGCTCTCTTCATGATGACCAATAGCTTTAGGTGATTTTCCCCAGAGGGTGATAACCATCATCTTCCATATCTATTGAAGGTGGACTAGGAGGGTGAATAAATCTCCCTTTCAATTTGGGTTCCATCATGGAGGGTACATGATGAACTCAGTCACAATAACCATCCCACTGGTACACATTAGTTTTCTACTGACCATACCATCTAACACATAAACACCTCTGATTCCCATGGACATGCTAAAAGGAAGACTCATCAGAAGAGGAAGGCATTGGATATCTAGGAGAGGGATATTATTACAACTCATAATTTTGATGACTTCCATCATATTCATCCTAGAACTATCAAGCTGACTCATATACCTACACGTTCAGAATAAATCTATGAGAATATACTCACATTAAGATGGTGGGAGCCTCATACTTCTACCCTCACGTGTGAAGACCAATCGAATATTCTAGTTTCACAAGGAGGAAATATGAATCCACATATCCCTACTTCAACTGAATATGTATGTCGTTTTATCATTTAAATAAAAAATGTGTAAGATCATATTTTTGTACACACTTCGATAAAATTAAAATATATTTTAGAAATAGTTGAGGAACCCTGCTAGAATATTCAAGAATTATTATAGATGAAGGGGAATACACATAATATTATCCCTATAGCCTGGATCCCTCAATTCTCTGATCATCAAGAAAAATTGGTTGTGTTGGAGTAACTCCACATTCTTTCTTCTATCCAGGATAATTATCGACATATTTTGATGAAGGATGAGGTATCGGATCGGGGTCAAATTCCAGACGTAATCGGGGCTCACAATGTGAGAGAAAAACATGACTCCAGATACGGGAACAATCCTATCAAATAATTCTGGTGTCATCTTCCAATGGCCTAGGATCGAGAACACATGCCCCTTCTTTCTAGGGATCACCACATGAGAGGGGCACATGCCTTGTGACATTCTCAAATTTCTATAGAATAATTCCAACGACATAATACAAATGCCCACGATCAAGTATGTACTCTCTTTGTGGCTGGGGGTACCAATATACGAATGGAACATGCCTCAGGATAGGCTCACATTCCTATTAATTAGTCTTCATGATATATTCCAGCAGATCACAGAATCCAGGTATATATATATATCTATTTCCACCAATGAATGATTGGGCCAACATCATTCCAAGAAAACACATGGGTAGTCTTGCATTCATTATCCAATTCCAAAGGTCCGTTGGAATATTCTGATGGGGAATGCATATTTAGAACATGCTCATATTCATGATGCATCTAGGGCCCACCATGTGAGAGCAGAACACATATTATAAAAGGTTCGTATTTCTGTCAAGAAAGACTAGTGATATATTCCAAACACCGAGGATCATTCTCATATTCCCATCCAAACCAAGGCTCATCAAGTGAGAATGGAACGCGCCTCGGGACATGATCACATTCTTATAAATTATGGAAAGGATCATTGACATATTTTGGAATCTTCTTAGTATTATACTCATACTCTGGTAGTACCAGATGGTTATAGACATGTTTCGACAACCATTACAAAAAAATATCATATCACTACACAATTACAGAATACCTATCAGTTTATTCCAACCATGATGGAGAACATGGTCCCTATTCCTAATCTGCTCAATACCAGTGTCCATGAGGTCATTCAAGACACATTCTAAACACCACAAGGGTTTTTTTAATCTTATATCAAGATAAAAGTACTAGACATTCATTAAAACAATATTCATCCTTGTGGTAGTGTGGAGATGGATCATAGGAACCTTACCCCTAACAACCACCATGGTGAACCTCCCAACATAGATATCTCCAATGGGAAGGCAATCCTCCCTTTTTCTAGACACCTTTGTGTAGAGAGATAGACGAAAATCTTACACCTTCATATAGAGAGGTGATGGAATCATTTAAGTCGACTATTTATGGTTCCCCCATAAAATTCTTGCAGCACCCGACACCCTTCAGTAGGAGACCATCAGAGCCATATTATATGGTCTGAATAGATGGAGGCATATAATTTTGATGGGGAGGAGGCCAAAATTCACATATTGAAAGATTTACATAAAAACAGCCTCTCTATAATTTCCGGGTCCCTCTCTAATTCCATCTATGAGATCCAAAATGAGATAGAATAGGAGTGCATTCCTTACCTATTCCAAAATATTTGAGCTAATCCTTAGTGGATTAAGGCTAGATATCTCCCTTATATAGGATATTATTTTAACCTTCATAAAATAAATATACTATGTTGTCATATAGACTTGGATGCTATCTCTTTGGTTTAGGATCCAAAATCGTAAAAGCACAATGTAAATTTTCAAAATTCTTACTCCAATTACATCACAACTCTTTGATAGCTAATATCTGAATCCATGTCAGGAATCCATATTCAGGTATGGGAATAGTATTGGTAATTACATTTTTCCACTCCCCTAGGACTAAATAACCCATTATAAATGACATCCATCAATCTTACAGTCTTTGGTGAAATCAGAGGATTGGGTGATGCTCGGGCTAGCTGGTCACTACAACAAAATACCCGCACTTCAATTGTACCCAGTCACTATGGAAGGGGAGAGAGGATAGAAAACATAAATTCAAACTTGGCCCCTCATGATAGTAGGAGGACATTATGAACCCTGAGACCTATGTTGTGATCACCCAGAAAACATCCCTTAAGGAATGGTTTTCACCATGGCCTATCATCACTCCTAACTTCTACATGGGAATAGCTACGCTGCATCACATGGACCGTAATAGTAGCTCCCATAGAAGCCTTATGGTAGAGGTCTCAACCCCATATGCTATGAGAATATATACCACCACCATAACCCCTCAGATTTCCAATTTAGGAGAGGATTCAGGACATACACACATCAAATAAAGGTGAAACCCATCCCACTGGACTAGGGGAATTTATATCTCAATGACCATCATCAGGGTCATCATCCCATGATAGGACCCTAGAGATATCAACGGTGATTTTAGATCACCCCCATCACACTAGGCTAGGGGAATTTATATCTCCATTTATGTACTGGGAATCATCAAGTCCCTAAATGGAGTCATTGGATCCTCAACGACTAGATCAATCCATGCCAATTTTGTCCTTAAATAACCCCCACTCTGCAGGGTTGGGGGAATTTTCACCATCATTAGCACAGAGGGAATTATTCTTCTTTAGGATGAGAGGAATCGATTAGTGCTCGACATTCCACCAACTCCCCCCACAAAAAGACATTCCCCTATTAGTTGGGGAAAATTTGACAAAAATGACTAAAAACACACTCAAAGTCACTATTTATAGACTAAACCAGGAGGAATGTATGTCAAATAAAATCATACCCCATCGGGGCCACAAACCAAAATGGCCTAACATGACCAAGGGTTCATATAACAACCCTAAATAAGAGAGTACAAAATCAATATCTTCTGTCGAGAGTAATGGAACAACCACCATTTCCCAAAATTAATTTATTATCATTTTCACTATCAACATGGAAATTATTGATCAAGATGAAATTAAAGATGTTCGTAACATGGAGAACATTCCTCGAGAGGAGGGTGACTTGGATGCACCAAATGAGGTTGCACACACTAGGAACCAAAGACGACTCCAAAACATGGCACCTCCAAGTATCGAGCTACCATCTCCATGATGTAATATTAGTAAGGGGAAGGGTACAAACAAATAATAATCCCCTCCAAGAAGAAACATGGTTCCTTCCCTATATGAATGATTTTCACAATATGAGAGACAAATAAAACTCTCTGAAAAATCAATGAGGATTTGCTGAGAAGCAATATCCCTACTGGGTAATGTCATTAGGTGATGATGAATGTTCTCACTCCCATGGATGATCTTCCAGTGAAAGAGGTATCTGAGAATCATGTTTGATCTATGTCTAGATATCTAGTCAGCATAAATAAGGAAG
Source organism: Viscum album (assembly GCA_963277665.1). Lineage (NCBI taxonomy): Eukaryota > Viridiplantae > Streptophyta > Magnoliopsida > Santalales > Viscaceae > Viscum > Viscum album. The sequence goes on from OY728131.1 coordinate 1,492,380,618, forward strand.
TTGAAAATGATTGTGAATTCCCTCTATTACAGAAACACCCTCTCCCTTACAAGGAAAACTATTCTATCTTATGATGATTCAAAAATCAGTAGGAGTTAAAAGTGGGTCCACCTCGTCAACACCCATCATCTCCCTATTGATGGGAGGAGGATCATGCAACGTTTCCCCCATAGCTTTTTGACATCATTTATTATCTACCTACTTGAATGGAACCCATATAAGGGAGATATTCACTTATTCAACCTGAGAGGAAGCAATTTCTAGATTGGGTAGAAGACACATTTCCACCACCTAATTTTGGAAATCCAATATTTTAAAATTTTGAAGGTGATGGAGACCCCGAAAAACATCTCACACAATTCGTATCCCAATGTGAGACAATGATGGGCCATAGAGATTAAAAAGAGTAAAAAAAGATGAGGTGTTTTATATAGACTATGATAGGGCTTGCCATTGTTTGTTATATTAGTCTTCCATTTGGATCTATGTCCAGATGTGAACACATTTTTCATCAATTACATTATCAATTATGTTCTACACTAAATAAGACAATGATAATAAACTTGAAAAATAACAAAAAATATTAGAATGAGAGGGTGTCTGACTTTATATAATGGTGGAAGGGTTTGACCTACTCACTCAGCATCCCTCACTCAAAAGAGAAATGATTGGAACTCTGTGATGAAAGTATTTGGGATGATTTTCAAATACCTATGATTCTAATGAAATATTGAGGTGCATTTGGCATGTTTTCTTAAATAGTACAAGGTATAGAAGAATCCATCTAGCGAACCCGATACAAAAATTGTCTCATGTCTGCAAAATAGTGAAAAAGGATAACCAGAGAAGAAGATACAGTGGTCACTCTCATTCTAAGAGTAGTGGATCAAAAAATACATGGGAACACCCTAAACCACCCATCACTTCTAATTGAGCCATGAAAACCAAATAATATTTTTTGGGTAGAAGAATAGAGAGATTATTTTTTTCTAGGGATTTGAGGAACTGATGAAAAAAGAATACTCCTCAAATGAGAAAGTCTCAGGTTATTTCTTGGAATCCATGGATAATAACCTACTCAAAAATCTGAAAACTATGAATCCAAATGAGCTCAAACTCATCAAACGTCCAACTTATTTACCTTTCCATAGAATGATGGTTCATAATATCCATAACTGATTCGTCTTCATATACATTCATCATAGAAAGATTGATTCTGTATCGGTGGTGATAGATAACTCCCCTAATCAGGTGGCTTGCATAATCACAATCCAACCAGAAGAAGAGAGTGAATCGAAGAAGCTTCTATCCATATATGCATAAATATTTGACATCGGTATATCTTGAATGTAGTTTATTGATCCCATGACACTTTGAAATCACAGTTGTGAAAACCTGACATAGCTTCACTACCTAAGAAGGAGACACCAAATGTGGCTCCTAGAGGTGGTCTTGACTACTAGGAGCCATAATAAATAGGGTAGGAAGAGTCATATTATCCTAAATAGTGAGGCGTAACTCTCTAAAACTTATTCCATATAGAATAGGTGGAACATGCACCACCCCACCAAACAGAATCTTCATCAGACGAATAGTTCATATTTTGTTCAGTCAATACGATACACTTGTCTAACCCCTTCTCTAATGATGGGTTTGCCCCATGGAATGAGTTTATGACATTTAAATAGAGAACAAGTGTCTTTATATGCTTGATCTTAGTATATAGGGGACAACACAGGCATTTCCAGTCCTAATATTATGGTCATGTCCCTAGGGAAATGCATATGCAGTTTTTACTCAAGGGAAAACATGCTAGCAAGCCAAAAAAAGGTAAAGAGGTGTCTCAGAACCCTTCAGTAGTCTTCTTGTACTCTATTTTCTTATATGATAGCTTAGAATAGGTCTAATATGATCAGCCCAGGAAATGGGGAGGGCCAGCGCGACCTGTGCCACTATCAACAATTACTCCCTCAACCTCTTCTCAAGTATCAGGTTCTTCCATACCAGACACCTCATATTCTCATTTGCATTTCTAGGAGAAACCATATATTGGGAATCATTGACCTATGGAACAAAAATATAATGTTCTAAAACATCTAGTGATAGTCCCATCCAAGCTCTCAATCCACTATACACTCCATACTTCAAGAGATCTCTGGGATGCACTTGTTGAATCCCTCCATAGCCTAAAAGAGTTCAAGACAGAATTTGCTGCAGCCCAGGTATATCAGGTAGAGACCATGGAATAATAATGTAATGTTAACTTCTAATTATCTAATCAAGATTAGGGATATTACCTACACGAAAAATTATGACCCCTATATGTCTCAAGAAGACTAAATAATATCAATGTTTAAAGGGATCTAATTGTTAATGGTTGAAGGATTAATCTTATCCCAGTCCGAGCCATATGATGTTTGGGATATAGAGAAGGGTATTTTTATCCTACTAAGACAAACATCCAATGGTATGATATTTGTGACAAATGTCCTCTTGGGAAGATCAAGCTCAAAGCCCATTTTATGGATTCTACATCAGATGTTGAGTTTATGGTAATCCATTAAGACACCGCGTATAACGTCCTGATCAAAAAGGCCCTCACATGATAGACACCTGGAGATACCTTCAACATTTCACCAATGTCTAAAGTATCATATTAATAGAAAAGTCATAATACTACATGGTGACAGTTCTCCCTTCGGGACATGCGGGGAGACACACGCTGAAGTACATTTCTATAAAAATGGCGGAAAACAACCAATGATGGATGATGATGTACATGTTGTCGATCCCAAGGGTTTTTGGAGCACCCCTATGAATATATAGAGTATTATCATTGATAAATATGTAATCATAATAATCCTAGTCAAGGTCACATATATAATCCCATATTTTAATGACCTTCCTTTACCCAATGATACCATCGAAGACTATCAGTCTCGAAAACTTTATAAAATGAATCGGTCCACAAGGGTTTACAATGTATCTTATCATGGAATCTCTCATTGGGATAATGAAAGTGGGGTCCCCATATTGCTATCTTCATCTAAAAATTCCTCCACAAACTCACATATGGAAGAATATGAGGTCAACCTCAGGAATGGCCCTCAAACATTCGAGGAAGGTGCCTCCAACACCATCGATAAACTTCTGAAGATAAATATCAGAATAGTGGAAGACCCACAACCTACATTATTTATCACCTCCATGCCCCTAAAAGGGAAAGATATGTATATCAAATTTCTGAAGAATCACCGATATTTGTTCCTATGGAACCATATTGAAATTCTCAAACTAAACTCAAATGTGGATACACACCATCTCAGGCTACCAGATGAGCATTATAAAATCAAGTAGGCAGTTAAGAGGACACACCCATCTCATGCCACCAATATAGACGTAGATGTCAACAATAAGATCAAATCCAACTTTTTTTCTGAGAAGTGGAATTCTTGAGATGGATTTCCAACATCATTCCTGTCATGAATAAGAGTGGGAATATTATGGTTTTCATTGACTTCAGGGAACATAATCAGAATTTCCCAAAGGATGATTTCCCATTGATGATCACAGAACTCTTGATTGATGCAACTGCTGGTTTCCCAGGCCTTTCTTCCATGGATGGGTACTTGGGGTTTAATCAGATCATAAATTTCCTCTGAAAATGAATAGGTCACTACCTTCAGATCACCTTAGGTGATATTTTTCTATCTGGCCATTCCTTTTGGTTTGAATAATGTTGTCGCCACGTATCAATACACCAGACACCATATCATTAATCCATTTATTAGGAATATAGTTGAATGTTATCTCAATTACATGGTGCTTCAATCCTAACAGTTGTGTGACCACTTCATGGATCTTCAACAATTTTTGATATGATACAGCAACACAATCTCAAGATGAATCTACTAAAATGTTCTTTTGGGGTAGCTTCAGGGAAATTCTTTGGCTTTTTGTATGCCATCATAGAATTGAGAATGACTCAAATAAGAATAATTCAATCATTGAAATTCTTTCCCCATAAATATTAGATATTTTAGGGGACTCTAAGGACACATTTTTTACATTCGGTGGTTCATTTCAAACCAGGCCGAAAAGATCTCCCCTTTACAAGTCTAATGAAGAAAGGAACCACTTATTAATAGGATGATGATTGCAAAAAATCCTTCGAAAGTCTCAAGAAGTAGCTATTTTACCCACTGGTTCTGATGACTTTGGTGGAAGGGATTCCACTCATCTTATATGTGTGCACCATTGAATGCTCATTGGGAACCCTCCTTGCACAAAATAATGACACATGAAGAAAATATAGTCTCTGTTACCTTAACCAGATTATGCTAGGTTCTAAGACCTGATACTCTGATGTTGAGAAGAACAGACTTTCCCTAATACTCATATTGAAAAATCTATGGCATTACATACATAACAATGAATTCCAATTGGTCTCTCACATTGATCTGCTCAAGTAAATCCTTGGCTGTCCGATGCTGATTGGGTGATTGGACTGATGAGAGGTCATTATTTATAAATACGATGTTGAATTTGTGTTAGAGAAGTCAGTGAAGGGATAATCCATGGCTGTTTTCCTTATAGCACATCACACCCTGATGAATATTGTAGAGGACACGAAGATTAAATATGAAGAGGTATTCTATGCACATGACACTCCACATACATGGGAGATATATTTTTATGGAACCTAACAATGGATAATCAATACAGGGATGGAAAACCCAAAGCTCAACCAGGTTGTCCAGGGGAAAGTATTTTTCTCTCCTAAAAAAGTGGGTTTCCTTATGCTCTCTCACTATCTGATGGTTGAAAAAATAACAAAAAATAATATCAGGTTCTCATCGCTGGTTTTGAATTGGTTGTACAACTGCAAATAGCCTACCTAAACATCAAAGGGGATTTAGAGTTAGTGATAAAATAGGTCAATGGGGAATATTCCATTAAGATGGATGAACTATCCCCTCTCACTAGCTATGTTATGGGAAAAATGGAAGAGTTCACTTTAGAACCCACACTGCATCATGTTCCCTGAACAAAGAATGATCACACTGATTCATTGGCCAATGAAACCTCCATCTTGGCTGATCCTAATCCAAAATAAATAAACATCCATATTAAACATCAATGAATGGTCTCAAAATTCATCATCTATGATATGGAAGAGATCAATTATATCAATATCATCCCATAGAGAGATTCATTGATAGTTTCCCCTAGATGGATGGATCCCATAATTGGCTATCTATGAGATGGGACTCTCCCAATGGATAGAGCTGGAAAGGAACCGGTTGGGGCCAGGCATCTACTTTACCCTACAGGATAGCCTGCATGACATGAAAACCCTCTTAAAGCATGGATTTTATGAATCCTCCTAAGATACATAGTAGAAGGAGAGATTTCTGCCATCATGGAAGAAGTACATGCGACCTCTTATGGCACACATCAATCTAGGACTAGGATCTCCAATTATATTTAGAGGATATAATATTACTAGAAATCCATGACACAAAACTATGCGGAATTCACCAAAAAATTTATGAATTCCAAATCCATGAGAACTTCATCCACCTTCCTATATAATTTCTATTTATAACTAAATATTCCAAGACATTTGTTGTTTTGGGGATGGATATTGTGGGGCCATATACCCCGGCCATAGTTAAGAAATTCATGTACGTCCTTACTACTACAGACTTATTTTCAAAATGGACTAATGCAATAATAGTCCAGGAGGTTGGGATGAGGAATATCATCAACTTCATGAACTCCCATATCATCCTAAGGTTCTGAGTCCCTCACACAATATTGACGAACAATGACCCCAAATTCTATTCAACGGAGTTGAAGAAACTGTACCAGACGAATAATATCATGTCAAGTCACACATATTTCTTTCATGGACCATAAGATGGATAGATAGAGGCCATAAATAAAAATGTATTGAATATACTCTATAAGATGTTGAATAAGGATAATAATCCTTGTATGGAAAATCTATTTCATTCTTTATGGGCCTACCGTACCACCACGTGCGTTAGTATACAAGAAACACCATACTCACTAGTATACGAAACTATAGAAGTGTTACCCATAGAATTATTGAAACCATCAATATGAATTTTCATTTGTGGACAAATCTCATATGATGAAAAAAATTAAAAAGTAGTTGGATGAGTTGGAATGAATAAATGAGATGAGGTTGCACACACTACACAATATGGAGATTCATTAGAATCAGATAGCTTGGGCCTTTAATAAAAAGGATCACCAATGTTCATTACATCAAGGAGAACTGGTGTTTTCCTTGAGAACCCCAATGATACCTGGAAGAATGACCTAAAAATTAGACCCCAAGAACAAAAGACATTATGTGATACATGATTTTTATCATAATGGAGCATATTCGTTGGCCACCATGTATGGGGAGCGCGTCCAACTTACCACTAATGTGGGTTTTCCAAAGAAATATATTCCACTAGTTATCAGCCTAGACATCCATATAAGATTATGTCCTATCATTCATCATGACAACATGACATTTATCTATATAGATTTAATCCTTTTTTGAATAAATTAAACTCTATAGTTTCTTAAGAACTATCCATGGCTTGATTCATATCATCATAGGATACATAGTGATGCATGAACCTCTATCTTGGGACCAATCATAGGCATATTTTCCTTTCAAAATAGGTGATATAATGTTCTTAATGTATAACATAATGCTACATGTTACCAGAACATCACCCTTCATGATGGGTAAACCAATATCATTACTGTATGACGTAAAACCGCATGGATCCATAATATCCATCTCTAGTAATGTCGAATCACCTACATCCTTTCTGTATGATGATAAAAATCAGGGTTCTTCTACAACTACATACGTATTGATTCCCATTTAGGATCTGATATGTAGGGATTCCAAGATCTTATATATTTTTCCAACCTCTACAAGATACGAAATTCCCTTATTGTACCCCCTTCTATCATTTCATTTTATGGAAACCCATGTCGTTCCATATTTCTCACAACATTCATAGTTCATTTGAGATTAGAAATTGTGACATGTACATGTCCTCACAAGCAAGGGATAATGGGGCACAACATGTCTATTATGAGTCCTCACCACAAGAAGTTAAAATGAACGGTCAATGTTTGTACTGCATGATTTTTAACTGTATAGTTTTCTGAGAAAAACATGTGGTTTGATTCTCATTCTCATGGGATACATAGTGATGGTCAAACTTCCACTTTTGGGTTGAAAAAAAATGTTTCAATTAATTCACGTTGGTTCACCTCCATCTACACCACGTGACGTTAAACTAGATGGAATTTCCAAAACTACGTACGGCTTGATTATCATTGTTATATGAGATAGGTAGTGATGCCTAAACATCCATTATTAGGCCCAGCCACAAAAAAATCCATTTATTCACATCGGTCCACTGTTGTACTCACTGCATGAAGTTAAATTTCAAAGAACATTGAGAACTACATGTATCTAGATTCTTGTCCTCACAGGATATGCAGTGGGACCTTGATGACAAATCCTAAGACCAATTATAATGGTCAATGAAAATAATGACCACCTCCAGGTATGGTTCATAACTGCATAGATTATTTCCCATTAAATACAAATTTCTGACTTGATTCATGTCTCGTATGATACATTATGATACACATATTTCAATCTTTGAGCCTAGTCACAACAAACAGGTAAACGAACACCCCATCCTGTATGGACCATACCTGCATAGGAAACATTATTTAGAACTATTTGTGGATTGATTCCCATCCTAATGAGATATGTAGTGATTGTCGAGTCTCCATATTTGGGCCCATCCACATAGTTTTCAAAGATTCACATTTGTTCCCATGTCCTTACTACATGAAATTAAACTACATGTAAGTATGTCCTTACCACAGGACATTAAACTTCGTGGACGTGTGTCCTTACATCAGGATTTTAAACAATATAGAAGTACATCCTTACCACATGACATTAAACTGCATGTAAGTACCTCGTTACCACTTAACATTAAAATTGCATGAAGGAAAGTACGTCTCCACTATGTGGCATTAAAATGGGAACACCATAATCCATGTTCACCCCTTTTGAAAGGACCGCAAGAGACTTACCAAGGAAGACTAAAGAACTGGGTGGGTATACCATCTTTTTAAAGCACCACAATCCATAATCCACACTCTATGACTCGACTTTCTCAGATCAACGCATCCTTCCATGGACCCTGGAAAACATATCGGGCTTCAAGGACCCATTACATAACTATACATACATACCCATGGATCATGCATATGCTCCTATAGTCTTCAACAAAATTCATCACTATGAAAAAGGAAATTCCAATCCTTTTAAGACATGAAATCATTTCAGAATCACTCAACAACTCAGTGTGTCTGAACTAATACCTGTATGACTATCCCATATCATTACTCATGAACCAAGAACCTTGATCCATGATTGAGAGCATTTCCATATCCTACTCAGAAGGATGTTGCGGTGCTCTTGAACCTGGGTATCCTCATTGGGATCTTATAGAATATCTCCAATATTTGGTGTATGTGAGTCATAACCCTGAACATCCTATACGTTGTTCAATGCTACATGACCTTGTAACTCTAGCCTATAATGTTCCAAATTTAAAGACCTTAATCTTCTAATGATAGAGACACAAAAAATTTCAGTTCAAAAACCCACAAAGGGAGATATAAGAAAATGTCGAGTCTCGGCTGACTAAAATATTCATTCTCAATGTTTAGGAAAAAATTATGGCATAAATATATAAGGAATAAAATCTCAAAGGTTCTACCCAGTAGTGCTAGTAAAATCCATCCTATGCTCGCTGGACACCAATGGTCTAGGAAATGTTAGAGTAATGTTTTTTTCACAACTCCTCACCATGAGAATATGTTCACTATGGTGTGGGAAAACTTCCAGTGTACTCAAAATATCCTTGGAATTTATACATTCTATAGATCAAAATTAATGATTTGTGGTGTCTCGGATCATCACAACCTTCCATGACCCTTGGAAAAGATATCTGGACTCATGGACCATTTCCATGACTATGCATACAAGCCCATGGCTCCTGCATATATGATTATGACCATCAACCAGATGAATTACTCTGAAATGTACATTCTTATCCTTGTGATTCATGACATCATCACGAAAACAATCAACACCTCGGTTCGTTTAAACTGGTCTCTGTATGATTATCCCATATAATTATCCGGATTTGAGTTCTCTAGGTCATGATTTATAATCCCCATACTAAAATGTCCAAGAAGATTCGATATCTTTGATGTTACGTCACTGTGTTTTGTACCCATTCTAAAGGACTAAGTGTTAAAATTCATTATATAGCCATTTATAGAACACACATCATGATTCGATACCATGGGACATAAGGTTCAAGCTTTATGTTTTAAGATCTAATTTCCCTAGGGTACAAGAACCCTTCTTGGATAAAATTATTTCCATATCCAACTCTATCATCTGGATGTATGAGTCCCCAAAAAAGTTTTATTCCCATTCGGAGAGAGGTGCAAATTATCTTTTACTTGGAATTATACTGATTCATAAGGCCCTTAACCCACCATCTAAAGCCTTTTACTCATTTCTATAAAGGATTATCAATCAATGTGAGTCCTGGAAACACCAAAACGGAACCAGGAATCTCATATTGTCATGCAATACACCTGAAATTTCATTACTATCTCATATTTATGGAATCTGAATTTTGGGTTATGATTTACATCACCCACATTCCAACTATCAAGGCAGATCCAGCTTCCCTAATATTTCACCCTCAACCGTTATCACCTCCATGAATCTTTCATAGCCCTTGTAATGGATATTAAACATCAAGGACCCTTTTATTTACTATGAATGCATGCCTGTGGATCCTATATATGCACCTATATTCATCAACCAAATGTGACACTCTGTAATAAGGGCCTTCTGATCCATTTAAACCTCAAAACGATCAGGGAAAATACCCCAAACCTTATTGTGTTTTAGGTCATTCTTGGCATGTCTGAATCATATATTGTGACCATATACTAGGTTTGAGCTAAAAGACCCTAAACTAAAGTGATACTAGGTTTGAGCTAAAATACCCTAAATTAAGTCAATAGAATGTCCAAGATAAAATATCCTAAATTAAATTTATATTAGGTTTGAGCTAGAAGACCCTAAACTAAAGAAATTGAATATATGTGATAAAAGACCTTAAACGAGAGAAATAGAAGGTCTAAGCTAAAAGACCCTAATCTAAATCAATATTAGTTCCAAGATAAAAGTCCTTAATGTTAAAAAATAGAATTTATAAGTTAAAATAAATTAAACTGAAGAAATAAAAGGTCTGAACAAAAGGAAATTACACTATATAAATAGAAAGTCAAAGACAAAAGTCCCTAAACTAAAGCAATATTAGGTCCAAGATAAAATACCCAAAACTAATGATCGTGGAAATTATTTAGCCTATGAGGTCTTATAAGGCTCTTCATATGGACATATTAGAATAAAGATATGCTCACCAAGCCTATCATCATGGTGAAATATTGGAGCACCCTCCATCTGGGATATATATTCTATTCAATTGTCCTTCGTAAAATAAGGTGATATCAATAGAGATGGAATAAATAATTAGTAGAAAATCTCATGTTTGTGGACATTCATGAGTACTCATTGAAAAATATTATTTTGTGATCCGAATCTCCCAATCCAAACATTCATGTTTTATTTAATTTATTGAAGGGGTGGGTATCATTATAGATTCTTTAAATATGGGAACAACAAGATATCATAGAAATCATGAAAAAATTAACGATCAATAGAATTATAGATTATTCAGAAAATTCATCTATCCATAGTATGAAAAAGTGGGTTGAATCTCCAAATTTCAGAGCCTCTTCGATGCTTCATCATGGGGGAAGGGGGGTGAAGTGAGATACACAAGTAGAGTTATAGTAAAATATAGTTCGTTTCACTAGAAATATCTGCAAGAGTCTGTTGAGTAGCATCAATTGAATGTTGAAGTGTAACTCTCCATCTTCTTCCACTTCTACCCCAGGACGAAGAGGTTTGACCATAGTAGAAAAATATTCAACCCTCCTATAAGAAGTATCTAGTGAGGATGATGATATTTAAAGGCTAGACCTTAGATGAGAAATCATCTCCTCATATCTCCATATCTTTGATGTCCGTGAATCCATATGATCTTGTAGTTTAGATAACAACTAGAAACCAAACTCCAATGCCTCCACCATCTCCCTCATTTACATAGCAAGGGAGGCCTCATTATCAAGATTGTGAAAATCCCTTTCATCTATGTCCAAGTTTCTTCAGGACAAGATGATTTTCTACATGATTTCATACAAAGGCAATCAGTCCAATCCATCTTCCCCTATGTCATAAAATAACTTGTGCAGCCTTTCCCTTGGGTTGAAAAATATTTCTACGGGTGTCTCAGTAATAATTTTGTGGATCTATTACTAGATAATTTTACTATTTGATTAAGCCTCTTCATCTAATGATGTAGAAACATTTGAATGATTAATGACTAAACACATCCGTGCTGAAATATTAGAATAATACTCATGTTCTCTTCTTTCAATAGACTCAACATCCATATCCTATTTTAAAAGATAAACATTCTTAATAGAATATGTTTCACCATCTGAGTAGTCATCACCTGAATGAGGTTTCTTTCTCGATGTCTCGTCTAGATCTTTGATAAAATCCATAGATTCCTCTAATAAAGGAATTGGTGAAATAAGAGGCTTGTCTAGATGAAGGACTATCTATCCCAACACACCATTGGGATATGCTAGTACACAAGCCTCATAATAATCATGGTTAATGAAGGAAGAAAATTCATTTGTAGGAAGAAGCATAATCTCAACCTCAGTGACTTCATATGTCAGCATCCTCCAAAATTTATGGATAACCCTATGATGTTTCTCCCCTCAAACAATAACCCAGGGAATATCGGAGACCCTCTGAACATAGAAAATCTGTCGAGCAAATAAATATGGTGTTTATGAATTATAGATGATTAGTTTCTCCAACTTGGTTGCTAGAACCGCATTCTGAAGTGATATTATATAAGATATTTCGCCAATTGAGAAACTTCCATCATCAATGATCAGCCCAAATGATGCATGAAAGTTATAATGTTGATGAATTTAGGATGGAATAGCATGAAAATAACCTCAACAGGGATAAGGGACATATCATAGACCCCAATGATGTACAACAATATTGAACAAGATATGTAATTTGAGATCCTGGAAGAATTTCAATATTCATAATAATGGAAATATTCCCATATCCAGTCAATTAAGAACTATAGAGGACCACATACCCTGTAAGGGGTGATACCATGTTGAATATGACCCATAATTTGATAAAGGAATTTAGGGATTGATTTTTCAAAGTTAAGGTGTCACCCTTCTTCGAGTCGTGTTTCCATCACTATCATGCTAACATGAATTCCTAAACATGTGTCCCCTGCCAGAAAGAGACAACCATTAAATAACGTGGCTATGACCTACCTATAATATTTTAGGAGAGATATTACATTTCACACAATATACCCACAAGGTATAATATCCATCCTCTAATATTTCCTAATATGAGCTTTCACAATCACGAACATAGTGGGAGGGGCACCTAAGGAGGCGAATATCTATTGGTCTAACTCCGTTATTATAGAGGGAAATATTGATCCAATAAAAGAAAGAAATGAGTGAGTGTATTGTCATAATGTTCTTTGATTTCTCCCTGTAAATAATTATAATTTCCCTCACCAAAACTGGGGTCCACTAAGGATCATCCCAAACATCCCCATCATAGGGGAATTCATCATACATTTCTCCAAGGGGAAGAACATCACCCAAATAATAAATGTCTAATAGGATAATTCCCACTTCACCACGGGACAAGTGAAATGTTTGTGTACTAAGGAAACAATGGTTGATAATCTCTCTAAAGAGGTTGGGTTGGTGATAGATGATGAAATGAGAGGTCCATATGGCCTTATAAAGGTGAACCCTATATAAGTCATTAGCAAACTCAAAGAATCATTGTCTAACCCAGAAAGTCCAAGCCCACTCTTCAGAGAAATTTTCCCCACGAGGTAGATTCCATTTCTAATAACATAAAATATGTAGATTATTCTAATAATAATATAATATACTCTAATATCTCTGAGCGACAGTTTTCTAGGAAAAATCATGGTCGTTTGGACCCAGCAGAGAGTTTTCCAAAAGATAAGAAAAACCCTGGGATTGAGCTTTAATTAGCCGACAGTCCTCAGCAATTGTTGTCTTAATACAATTAAGAGAACTATAATCCTAGTGAGATAGAAGATTAAAATATAGAGGTGGAATGTTATAAAGATCTAAAAAACCAATATAGTACATGAAAGTCGATGAGATAAGGGATAATATTGGACATCAGGGGAAAGGAACCACTTCAGGGTATCATTATCAGTATACACATGGTTTTGGGGATCAACATTATGAGTTCTAGGGATCATGGAACTTTGATTATCCACAACTCAGGAACCATGAAGAGAACCAGAATCCATTAAAAAATAATTAAGTGGAAAATGATAGAAGAATGAAATAAATATTATCAAAGCATTACGAGGACCAGTGACATCAAGCACATCAGATGACTCAGTAAGGGATTTACGAACAACATAATAAGTTCATAGATTCCCTAATCTCTATAGGACTCAAAGGTCACATAACCCTTGAAGGGAATCACACGAACCACATAAACCCCTTGGAGATATGAGACTACGTGATCTGAACATGGTCACACGAGTCGCAAATGACTGAATGACCAGGCCAACGAATCTCATAAAGTCTTGAAGATAACCAAAGACCTCAAAATAATAATTATAAGATATTAGAGAGGTATAATTATTCATTGAATCATAAAATCATAGAATAAGGATTATTCTTATGGAATACTTATGATGAAATAGACTTTTAGAATAGAATTACGAATGGTGCTCACGATCAGGGTTCAAGGCATGGTCTCACGATGGTGGAACATGTAAGATGAAAAAATGAGAGAAATCTAGAGGATGGGTGACTGGAAGAATGAATTTTCCTTCACCTCTATATATATTAAATTTCTTGGAACACCAAAAATCATTTAGAAGACACATGATCACCTAAGAAATCTATTTGTGATGCCGCCAATAACTCAGGTGGGCATTAGTTTTACTCATAACTGAGTCTTTGTCCCTACGGAAATTACTCCAAAGGGGGGGATTTGTTTATTTCCTCCAAATAATAATAAACCTAAATAAAAAAGGAATTAAAAAAAATAGGGTTATTAAATTCCCCAAAAAATAAATAGAGTTGATAATTGAGTATTTCATGAGCCTCTGAGGGAATCATGATCGCATGACCATTCTACGGTCCTAGGAAGACATCTCGTGCAACATATAACATGTGAAAAGTCCCATGGAGCCCCCTTAAATTGATCAACCTATGCTCATGATGGATCTCCATACAATTTTTTGGAAACATGGTTACAAATGAATGTACTCCCCTGGTTCACATAGTTTTTCTTTGGCATGTTCTAGAAAAACCACTGGAAATTCACTGAAGAATGATGAGGAATGATATCAAAAGGGAGATACCCCCCATGGTCATAAGGTTAAATTTACATATCTTCAATCTAAAGTACAATTTTCCTTTATAATATTCATGCATAATCTCATAACTCATGAACCTTTGTAGAATAAATGAAATGGGATAAAAGGGAGGAGGTGAGAGGTGCTTGTAGTCATTGAAGTACATCTAATACACCCCTAACAATCTGCAAGGCACCACGAGTCATTTCAGACCTGTCTTTCTTACCCTGCGAAAACCCATTGACTTTTTAGCCACACCACATGGAAGTCCTAGGGTATGTATAGGAAACTTTGTTGCTTCTCCTTTAGTAATCTGAGAAAAAATAGATAGATTTTCCTACAAACATGCTCATGCACCCCCATATGATCCTTATTGGTCACACAAGGAATCATCATAATATTAAGTAAATGTCCAAGAAATTACTCATGAAAATTCACATAACTATAAAAACATTGTAAAATAAAACTAATGGGATAAAAGGGGGGAGGTTAGAGGTTCATGAGGCCATTGAAGGACATGTGGTGCGCCCATAGAGAAACCACAAGACACTACAAGACTATAATAACCCATCATCCTAATATAAAAAAACCCCTTTGGCTTGTCATCCATGATGCATGTAGGTATTTGGGTATGTCTAGGAAACTCCATGCTTCCACTTTAGTTATGTAAAGAAAAACAACTGGTTTTTTCAATGACATTCTCCTCCCATATTTCCTATATTGGTAACACGATGAATCACCAGAAAATATAGTAATTTTCCTTGAAATTACATATTAAATCTTGCATGACTAACGTCCTTTTTCACATAATAAAACTAAAAAAAATAGGTAAGAAGAGAAAGTTATTCACATTCATAAAACAATTGAAATGCACCATGGAAGTCCAAAATTTGGTCCCATGAGACCCTCAAACAACTCATCCTTGTCTCATGGAAAGTCCAAGACAAGTCATCAAGCATCTTATGAACTCTTTTCAATAGGAACCATGGATCTCGTGAGGTCCTATGGGAATTTACATTGGGCAAGAGAGAAAATTCCTTTAACATGAACCCATGATAAAAAATATCTCCCTTAATTGGAAATAATATGATAAAGGAAGTGTTCATAAAAGAAACTCAAAACTGCTAAAAATATGGGGACACACTCGGAATGACCCATGATAGAAACTTGAAAAATTTTATAGTTTCATCCCACTTCACCAACTCCTACATAGATTCGTTCCAGATATGCCATCGAAATAAGTGAGTATCTAGTGTTTCCATTCCCATCGATTCCCCACCCCAGCATGAAAAATCCACTGGCTACTATGAGAAGGAAACTCTGGAGCAGAAAATTCCCAACCATCAAAGTAGACTTCTCTAAACAACCAATCACACAAACTTTAATATTTTCATCAGGTAATATATCGGTGACCCACCAGAGAAATCATGCACCATATATAAATTACTTCGTGTGATCATTCATCGATAACCATAAGGGATACCAGAAAGGCATGGGAAGAACATAATGAATGTCTATAAGATCACATGATACGTAAAATTAATTGATTTAACAAAAACCTAAGGAATTAGAAGTCTGATGGATAATACTAAGATCATAGGTATAATACTCAAATGAACTAAATGTTTTTCATCCCTCATGTGCTTCGTGTGAGTCATATGTAGACACATGAAAACACCAGGATAACTCACCTAAACCTCATGAAATTCTTTTAACCTACTATTTGGGGCATAAGAAATCATCCTAACATGTTAATGTAAGTTACATGACCCCCTGAGCACACCATCATGGTCTCACAAAACCTAATGGGTCCATCAAACAAGCCATGTTTATGTACTTTAGATACATCACCTCAATAATATAATTGTGTTCCCTCATATTAGTTAGGTCCCTCCATTTCATCGGGGAATGGAAACCAATCTATCGAAACAGCCTCTCAGAATGCCAACCGAGTCTCGTGACACCCCTTGGGGAAGTCATGTGAGATTTATGATTCCCTTTAGATATTTTAGAGGGTTCTAGTAATAATCTCTAGGTACGATAGATAAGACATGAACCATCCATCGAACCATGTCCCACTAACTCTTGAGACATACCCCATATGTTTCTAGATAGGTTATGCGATGGTTTCTAGGACAATACAATTCGTCCATGAGACGTCCCCCAGACATGTTTACTAGCTCATGCGACACACCCTAGACACGAAGGCCAGGCCACAATGATAACCCATGATTTTATAGCCCTATACATCCTTGTGGGTAAGACCCAAACCTAAAGGTACCCTCATTGTGTAATCCCCAATATAAAAGAAACTACAACAATTCGGATTCCTAACATTTTCAAGATACATCATCCAACACTTCAAGGATCAAGCTCCTTATTGATTATCCAGAATGATCCCAGTATCCAAGACCTTGCTTAAATTAATGAAATTGATCACTTGATGACCCTTGTTTCTCATAAATATCATATATCATGTGAGAATAGGGAGTTAAAATGGTCATGGAATCTATATAATACACCCCTGGGGCCACAAAGGCAACATCAGTGCTTAATCCCTAACTACCAACATCATATGGTATGCCCCCATTTAATTTGGAATCCATTTTGGTATGAACCCCAAGAATTGTTGAAGCCAGGAGGATGGACATTATGTATCTGAGTGTGATCATCCACCTTATCCCATTAGCAGGTGTAGGGATAAACAAACTACGAAAACAACTCTGATTCCTACCATTATTGGGATACATAGGATGCCTTTCCAAGGATCAAGATATATACCAAACATCCAAAATATTGTCCCAGCAAACAAGTTCCATATACACATTCCATGAGGTTGATCATTTATACCCCCTATTCCTCTAATATAGAATATCTCACATGGTCTTAGGGGGATTCAATTAACATCCCATCAAACATCATGAATCTCCACTCACTAGGGAAATACTAGTATTTAATCCCCGATGAGTTGTATGGAATAAATACCCCTCATATAAGGGTATATACATTAGTTCCTGTACCAAGGGAATAATTGAACTAAGATGACTCTGATTTCTACCATAACTAGGATATGTAGGACATCTCATTAAGACATGAGCTCAAACATTTTGTGTCTCTATACTAGTGCATATGTCCTCTCCACATGATGCTAAACTGCTCAGGATTAAAGAACTGTGTGGGTCTTGATTCCTGTAGTATCCAAGATATGTAGGATTTCATAAAATAGAGTAATCCCTTTCTAGGGATATTAACCACCTCCTCACTTGATATTACACTTCAATGTATTTGGTCATATGATTTTATCACATAAAATAGTTATTCAACATTAAGGGGATGGATGAACAAGCTCATACACATACAAAAATATTATTCAATGAGACCTCACCCCCTTCATTTTATAAAAGAGGCTACCTTTATTGGATTAAAGAAATCACTTAAAAATGAACCATTTTTCATGTTAATCGGTCCCATATTGGGATTTGGAATTTATACACTACAAATATCTTAAATATATAAGAGATTTTCAGTGTAGGGAATAGTTTCCAACAAAAGGGTGTGATGAGCCCAATCTCCTATACTCCCAACAAATGTAAGTCCCCAAGAGTCACTGGTCTTGAAAACCCAAATGACCATTGATTTTTGGATAGCATTTCTATAAATAGATATAGATAAGGGAACCATTGTGAGTTTCTAGGAAAAGTGTAGATAGTATCCCACCAAGTGAAACCCATTCCACGGATCAAAAAATCAACGAAATAGTATCACAAGCTACTAAGATAAATAATGATTAAATAAAGGGTAAGGTTAGAAAGGCACCAAAGAAGGGTTATGATAATGGTTAAAAAGAAAAACCACCATTTTTTGTTTTTATCCTGAGAAATTGTGGGGGAGGTATTCAAACCCCAGTTATAGATTCATGAATTATTCAATAAAACTACCAAATTAGGATGGAATGATGAAAATGATGAATATGACATCATGGGGGGGTAATTTTCAATAATTATATACTATAATACAATGAATCCATAGAATTAAATGGTCACATGAGATTAGGTGTCCATGAAAACTAGAAATACAAGTTATAAAAAAATAAATCGATGTATGAGGAGTTCCTTAATAACTGTTACAAGAAAGCATAGAGAATAATAGTGGGATATGAATATAAATTTATTGTTTTATTTCCAATATGCAATGAATTACCCCTAATTAATAGTTTTTTTATTTATTTTGTGTTATATTGTATATATATGAATAAATTAAACCAAAATGGGGAGTTGGATGAGTTTTTATAAACACTGTAAAATAAAATAATGAGATGTGTGTCATGGAACTTGTTCACTACTATAATGTTGTAGTGATTGTATCTAGTTAGGGGGAGTAAACATGAAGATTATCTATCAAAATGACATTCTATACTAAATATATAATTCTATAAAAACCTATAAAATTATATGTTTTTGGTATTATAATCACAACTTTTACCCTTGTTTTGATTATTTAAATTATTATTAATGGGGTGTTGGTTAATGTTTAAGTTGAATGAAAGGTGGTTTAGTATTTCATGAACCAAAATATTTTTTATTTGTGTGATTGAGATGAGTGTATATTTTAAGAGTACTCATTAATAAATTTATATAACCATAAAATGAGAATATTTAGAATGGTTTTAAATATATTGAAGTTATGGATAGATTTTATCACATTGGTTATCCAATATTATTTTTTATGGGTAAGTCCTTGTAGACTAAGACTTGACTAAATAAAATATCATAGATAGTTTCTGTGTAGTTTTAATATTCTCTAAAAAAATCTTATCATAAAATTATAAAAAATGATGAGAATAATCATTTTTGAAAATCAATGAAGAAGAAAAAAGATGTATGTCTCTTCAGTACAACATTGTATTTATTGTCAATAAGGGGAATAAGGAAAAGAAATATCCGACAAACATATTCACATTAGAAAATTTTAGGGTGTTGAAAATAATCATTATGAGGGTTATTTAATGATCCTAATAATGGATTATATTTGTTGTAAATAAGTGAAGGCATTTTTATGTGGTGAGGATATTAACATTTATTGATATTTTATAATGATATTAGTAGAAGTGATTACATCATAAATGGAAAAGTAAGTAAAAATTCTACTACTTTTAATTACATATTGATATATTCTTGTAATTATAGATTCATGTTGCATACCGAACATGTGATGATTTCATTACTAGTCATCAAGGTAATCAATGAAGAGAGTGGATGGATGTTGTGACACTGTATACAATATTTTATAATTATGTCATTAGATTTTGGATAATGATGAGATTGAAGATATGATATTTAAGGAAGATGACATCTAAGTGTTTAGAGAATCTATCCCATGGTCTATGTAAATCAAGGATGAAAAAATCAATAATTAAGTTATTTAGATTATTATTTGATTTGATTGGATGTTTTTTCGAATTAACTATTAGGTTTTGTAGTAATCCTAAATTTAGTTGAGTTAATTTTGAAATATACATATTGGATCTGAGAACAACATAGAGATGTTAAAACTGATTATTTTGACATCTACATAGGGATAACCCACACCTACGTCTGAATCATCACAAACTTATATAAGTAGTATATTTAGATTCTATCAAAATGATTTTGTTCTCCAGGTGGATTAATTCTAAACCACATAATGATGATTTACACATGAGTTAACATCTTCATTGATCTATATAACCTGTCAATAAAAAACCATATTGTCTATTTTTTATTTTTGAATGAATAAATACTTTATTCTAAAATTAAATTATTTTTAGATTTAGTGTTCTAAATTAATAAATAATTTATTCTGATGATGCTTTTACACTGAAATTCATGGTTTTAACATCATGTTCATTCAAATAAATCATTATTCAATTTGAGTTAATGAATTAAATTGAATCTGATTCATGATGGAGTATATATATGAATTCTATGGTATGTGTTATATATGAAGATAACTACTACACAGAGTCCATGAACGTGTGAATTCAAATTAAAATAATTAGAATAGTTGATTTTATGGGAGAATAAGACTATTATATTTTTAATATCTCTTGAAGAATTAGTGTTTGAGACTTAAGGAATAATTTAATGAGGAAATTGACTTGATTTAAATGAGTATTTTGTGATAGTATTTAAACTATAAAAAATCGCACGGATTTAAATTAGGAGATCAATCTACAACTGATATTTACAGAGATTCCATAAATCAAGTATTTATTGAAATAATATTCATTTAATATTTTTTGTATATATGTTGTAGGATATGAATTATAATAATGAGATATAAACCCTTCAACATTGAGATATGGTGAATAATAACTAACAATAAACAAATAGGAGATAAAAAATACACCCATTGGAGATAATCTATATTGTAATAAGGGAGTCAATCCATCCAGGGTAAAAATTTTGTGGTGAAGGAATAATAAAATGGTCATATGAAATACCTTTTTTATAGTAATATTTAGAAGAAATGTTGAAAAACACTAAATATAATGTGGTAGGGAACTGAGGAAGGTTGACTGATACAAGAAAAATAAGGAGGTATATACATGAGAAATTAAAGAGAATAAGGATAATATCTATCATCTTATAGGATAGAAGAAAAAACCTATTCAATTGGGTGTGAGGAAGGATGTGGTGTAAGGACTACGTGAGGTAGTCAATAACATCCTAGTGGTATAAGCTATATGGAGTGAAATCAAGAACCAGTGGGATGTTAGATAGTGTTGGGAGATAAAAATACATCTATTTTTATTATGGAACAAAGGATGTGATTCCATGTATTTTATGTGAAATAATATTCCATATATTTTCTTTCATTAATAATGGTGAATTTATGAATAAGGAAATTACGAAATCAAGGAAAGTAATAGACTTGTAAGGACGAACCATGAAAATAATTATTTTTTATTGCTTTTACTTTGTGAATATTCAGTTTTTGATGAGATGTAATAAGTAGTGTGGATTGAGATATTCATTGATCTTATAGTTTGATTTAAAATTTATAAATTCATGAAATAATTATGGATCACTGATTCACCCCTCCCCCTCTCAATGATCTAACTAAACCCAAGATCCCAACATTAACAATATATTTCTTCTTTATTACAAAATTATTTTGTTTCACAATGTATAAAATGTGTAGAATAGTTATAGAAGTCACATTATATAGTTTTTATGAGTATTCAATAACTTAAGATTAATTTTCACTTGAAATAAATTCATATTGTTTTTATACTATTCACCAATATTCCTAAAAGAGTATATATTAATATTTACAATAATTTTTATGATTTCCTCCTTGAAAATAACATATATCCAACATATAATTTTTTCCTTTCATGATAAAATATATCATAGTTATATAATCTATCCTTGTGGATCATCATACTAATTGGGACATTGAAAAAATATCTATAATTTCAGTATTAAAATTTTAATTCAATATAAAAAAAATTTCTTTAATTACAAAAATTTCTTAACTATGAATTTTCATTACATGTATATTATAATATTAGAATTTTTAATGTCATTTATTGAAATATTAGTCATACGTAACATACTGATAATACATTCACTTCAACATATCTTCAAAGTATCACTTAACATGGTTATTTGACATGCAATGTAACCTCACAATTCTCTTAATCATGCGACTATCATTGTAACGTTGTCTCAATATATTATTGAAAAATCATTTTATAATTTCATATTCTCACGATAAAAATTAATAATATGTTTCTTAAACATATTATGGAATCCATATCCAGATATATTTTTTTTTCCAAAATATATCCTCATAGATTTTCTTGATATAAAATTGGATAAAACATAATGGTAACAATTTCTTAAGTGTAATCATGGATTTAATTATATAAATTGTTTTATATTTTATCAAACTCATTAAAAACTATTTTTCAAAAATATTTTGAATATAATATTAATTTATGAATTGATAATACAAAGGCAATATACCAAAAAAATTAATAGAAAGAAATATCAAACAAATGAATAAATAGTGTAGCATAATATCAATTATAGAATAGAAACATCGTATCATCACAATAATCCTTATGATAAAATTGGTTTAAATTTTTAATTCTTGTATTCATCCTATATATAACATTGGGAATAATGTAATCATATATCATAATTTAGATAGTGTTACAAATATCATATTCCTATGTTCCAGTATTAGAGTATGTTCTCTTAGTGTTGATATGTAGAGGGTAAAAATAGAATAAATTCATGATATCGTAAGCTTATATAGAAAAACCTAGAATATTAATTATTTAAAATTCATTTCATGGGAAACATTATACATCATATGTTCCAAAATTGTAACCATTATAAAACACTAAAATTTTGAAGAAATTAACTTATGAAATGTCAAAAAAATATCCAATTTCCAATAAATATGACTCATATACATAGGCTAATTCTTCTAAAATATTAAAATTTGATAAATCATTTAAAGAATAAAAAGGTTACAAAGATACTAAGATAAAAAAACATTAACCTTAAATCACTCATGAACAAAATATTAGTGAAAAAATAAGGGTCTTTGTGAGCATCAATATCTAAAGTAATTGAGAGTATATTTGATTGAAAAATGTGGACGGTAATATAGTCTAATACTCTATCAATTTTTAAGATCATAAAATCCATAACACTAAAACATACAATTTTATAAAATAAAAAATATTTAATAATATTAGAAATATAGAAATTAAAAAATAGCTTTAAAAAAATTATGTGATCCCTAATATTCCTATGTTGTGACATCAAAAAGAAGTAATACAAGAGGGTTTAGAATACGAGTTTTTCACAATTAAATTAATAAACTATTATATTATAACACTTTAGATAAATAGTCATTGGAGGTGAATTATTTTAAGAAAAAATGAAATTCATAAGAAATGATTAAATAGAAAAAAAAATAACTTAGAAATTATAAAACAAATAGTGAATAAAAAATTAAAAGTCATTTGAATCCCAATAATACCTACTCTCCTTTAATAAAATAATGATGATTAGTAGGAAGAGAATCTGTGAAAATATCATCCAAATGATATTCAGAGTTAATAAATTCCTGATAAATATAACCATTTTGAGTGTGATATACTATGAAATTATACACAATGTAAATGTACTTTTTCCAATAATGGTTTATCCAGTTTTATTAAAATATTGATAGAACCAGTGTTGTCACATTTAAGTTTAATATATTGAAAATGAAAAATAAAATCATTTAAATTTAATTTCACATAAAACACTTTTAGAACACAAATATGAGATTCAACGCATTCAAATTTAATATTTGATTATGGAATAGAGTGTTGTTTTATACCGGACCACGAAAAGATTTATTTTCCCATCAAGTGGAAGGTTCCTAATGTAATATTTTTCTATAGTCTATAACAACCAATTTATATGTTAGAATATTAAATTATATCAAATCATTAGTATATATAAAAAATATGGAGGAATATCCACATTTTGGAGCCCCTCCAAGGCTTAATCATAATGGGGGGAGTGAGATAAAAAAGTTGAGATATTGTAAAATATATTCGGAAGAACTGGAATTATCTCAAATAGTCTAGAGAGTGGAATAAATTGAGTATGGAAGTGACTTTCTCCCCACTTCATTTGCATCTTACCTAGGATGATGATCTTTGACAAGAGTAGTCAAATATTTAACCCTCCTATGATCAGTAGCTGATGAGGATGATGATGTGGAAAGGTTAGACCTCAGATGAGTAATCATCTCATGATATCACAGTATAATTTCTATCCAAGAATCTATATGAGCTTCCGATTCAGATAGAAATTGAAAATCCCACTCTAATGCCTCCACCGTCTCCCTCATTTACTTAGTATGGGAAGCGTTATTCTCAAGATTGTTAAAATCCCTTTCATCCATGGACTAGTTTCCATGGGTTAAGATAATTTTCTACATGATTTCAAACAAAGTTTGTCCATCAAAGAAAAATTCCCCTATGTCATGAAATAACTTGGGAAGCTATTCCCACTTGTTTTAGAATATTTCCAAGGGTGTCTTAGTAATAAAGGTGTGAATCCATTATTAGATCATTATATAATGTGATTAGGCCTCTATATCTAACAAGGAAGACACCGTAAAAGGATGAATTACTAGAAATATCAGTGCCAAAATATGAGAAGAAGACATAGTTTCTCTTCTTTCAACAGACTCAACATCCTTATCCTATTTTGGAGGATTAACCTTTTCAATATAATATGTTTCAACATCCGTGTAGTCATCACCCAAATAAGGTTTCTTTCTGATGTATCGTCTAGATCTTTGATCAACTCTCTTGATGCCTCTATCAATGAGATTGGTAATGCAAGAGGCCTATCCAGATGATGCCCTATCTGGCCCAACACTCCATTAGGATAAGTTGTTACCCTAGCCTAGGAATAATCGTGGTTATGGAAAGAAGAAAAATCCTCAGTAGGAAGAATCATAATCTCATAATCAGTGTCTTAATGTGTCAGCATCCTCCAAAATTTCCAGATAACCCTATGATGTTGTTCCCCTAAAAAACTAACCAAGGGAATATGGGAGACCCTGTGAACATAGACAATCTTTTGAGAAAATCATTATGTTGTGTATGGATCACAGTTGATTAGTTCGTCCACACTTGTTGTGAGAACCCCATTCTGAAGTGATATCATATAAGAGAATTCATTAAGGGAGAAGCAACCATCATTAACGATATTCCAAACTGGTGTATGAAAGGGGATAATATTGAAGCTTTCAGGATTACATAACATGAACATATCTATGACATGGCTTTGAAACATATCCTTGACCCCATAGATGTAAAAACATCTAGTAGGGGTTATGGTGTTTGAGATTTTGGAAGCATTTTAATATTCATAAAAATGGAAATATTCCCATATCTAGAAAAATGTGAACCTAAGAGGAACACATACCCTGTAACGGGTGCTAACTTTTTGAATATGTCCCAAAATTTTATAAAGGCATTCCAAGGATGGTACTTCAAAGTTAAGGAATCACCCTTTTTCTAATTGCATTTCCATCACTAGTGTGCTAACATGGATTTATGAACGTGTGTCTCCTATCAAAAGGAGCCAACCATTAAAGGAAATGGCTATAAACAACCATTCATAGGTTGGGAGAGATTTTATAGCTCCCGAAATATCCCCATAATGTATAATATTCCTCATTAAAATGTCCCAATATGAGATTTCACAATCATGAACATGGTGGGAGGGGCACCTATGGAGGCGAAAAATTCATGGTCTAACTCCTCTGCTGTAGATGAAAACATTTATCCAATCCCTAAAACAAATAACCGAGTTCATTCTCAGAACATTCCTTAAATTATCCCTCAAAATAATGAGAATCTATCTCACAAAAACGGGGGTTTTCTATGGATCATCCCAGACATTCCCAACACATAGGAATTCATCAAATATTTCTCCAAGGGGAAGAATCCCACCCAATTAATAAATTTTTGATAGGTTAATTCCCAGTTCACCATGAGAAAAGTGAAATGTGTTGGTAATGAGTCACCAATGGCTGATCATCTCTTGTAGGAGGTTGGGTTGGCAATAGATTATGAATTGATAGATCCATTTGTCATTATTAAGGTGAACCTTATATAAATCATAAGTGAACTCCAATAATCATTCTCTAACCCATAAAGGCCATGACCACTCGTCAAAGAAATTGTTTCTAGGAGTGAGATCCCATTTCTAATAACAGTCACTTACTAAATTATTCAAATATGCAGCAAATATACACTAATATATCTGATCGATACTTTGTTAGGAGAAATAATGGCCCTTCATACCCAGAGGAGAGTTGTCCAACATATCTGAAAAACCCTAGGATTGAGATATATGTAGAAGACCATCCTCAAGAATTTTTGTCTGAATATAGTTAAGATAACTAGACACCTAGTGAGATGGAAGATTAAAATCTGTAGGAGGAATGGTAGCATCCCCTAGTAAACCAAACCAGTACAGGGAAGTCGATGAGATAAGGGATAATTTGGGACATATGGGGAAATGAATCACTTTAGGGTCTCATTATCAGTATACACACAGTAGCAGGGATCGACATTATGAGTTTTCAGGATCATGGATCTTTGATTGGCCATGACTGAGGAACCATGACGTGAACCATATTCCCTTTAAGAAATTAAGGGGTACATGTTAGAAGAATGAAATAAATATTATCAAAGAAAAATGAGGACTAGTGGCATTAGGAACATTGGATGAATTAGTAATGGATTGGAAAACCACATATGAAGTTCATAGATTTATTGATTTCCTATGTAATCACAGGTTAGACAACCCATTTAGCAAATCCTCAAAACCACATGACCCCCTTGGAGACATGCGACTACGTGACCTAAACATGGTCACATGAGTTTCAAATGATCGAATGACCAGGCCAACGAGTCTTGAAATGTCATGAAGATAACCACAAACATCATAGAAGAAGGATAATAAATTACTAAGGTATAATTATTCATTGTATTGGACAAGATTCTGTGTAAGGATTGGTCTTATGGGTGATTTTTTATGATACGTACTTTCGGAAAATATTCCCGAACAAAGCTCCTGATTAGGGTTCAAGGAATGGTCTCACAATGGAGGCACTTGGTAGATGAACAAATGAGATACCTATAGAGAATGGGTGGCTTTTATAATGAATTTTCCATCACCCCCATATATATGATGTTTTATGGAATACCAAACATCATCTAGAAGGCACAAAATCACCTCAGACACTAGTTTATGATACCACCAATGACTCAGGTGGGCATTAGTTTTCCTCAGATTCGAGTCCTTGTCCCCACAGACATCACTCCAAAGGGAGGAATTATTTACTACTACCAATTAATAATAAACATAATTCACAGAGGAATAAGTACCTGAATAGGTGTATTACATTCCCTACAAAAGAAAAGAAGTTTATAATTGTGGATTTCACAAGACTCTGAGGGAATCACAATGGCATGACCATTTTGAGGTCATGAAAAGACTTCTCACACAACACATAACATGTGAAAAGTCCCATGGACCCCCCTTAAATATACCTTCCTTCTCTCATGATGTCTCTCTATACAACCTTTTCCCACAGAGTGATAACTAAATGTTCTTCCCCAGTTTACATGTTTTTTCATTGGCATGTTCTAGGAAAACAATCTGAAATTCTCTCCAGAATAACGAGGAATTATATCTAAAGAGAGAGACCTCCCATGGTCAAAAGGTTCTTGTGCCATATCATTGGTTTAAAGAATACATTTCCTTGGTAATATTCATGAATATTCTCATAACTCCAAAACCATTTTAGAATAAACAAAATGGTATAACGGGGAGGAGGCGAGAGGTGCTCGCAGTCATTGGAGGACATCCAATGCACCCTGCTGATCTGCAAGGAATCTCGAGTTATTTGAGAAATATCTTACTTGAATCATGAAAACCCATTGTATTTTTATCCTCACCATATGGAAGTCCTTTGGTATGGCCATGAAACATTGCACATCCCATTCAGTTCTCTAAGGAAATACGAATATATTTTTCTACAAACTTGCTCACGCACCCCCATATGACCTGTATTAGTGACATGAGGCGTCATTAGAAATGTGAATAAATATCCATGAAATTACTCATAAAAATTCATATTACTCCTGAACCATTGAAAAATAAAACTAATGGGATAAAAGGGAGGAGGTTATAGGTTCTCACAATCACTGATGGACGTGTGGGGAGCCCTTGTCAAAACCACAAGACACTGTAAGAAATCATTGACACGTCTACTTCATATAATGAAAGTCCATTGGCTTGTCAGTCATGAAACATAGAAGTAGTTGGGTATGCCTAGGAAACTCCATGCTTCCCCTTCAGTGCTCTAAGGAAAACTTTTATTGATTTTTTCACGACATGATCACACACCACCATATGGCCCATATTGGTCAGAATATGCATCACAGAAAAATAAATTAATTGTCCTTAACATTACCTATAAAATTTATCATGACTACTGAACTTTTTCACATAAAAAAGGATAAAAAGAAGGGAATAAGATGAAGGTATTAGTGTTTATAAAATGCATGCGATGTGCCAAGAAATTCAATAGTGTGGTCCTGTGAGACCCCCAGAAAAATAATCCTTGTCTCACAAAAATTCCTAGTCCAGTCATCAAGAATCTTGTACAATATTTTCATTAAGCACCATGGATATCACAAGGGATCTTGGGAATGTTTTAAGGACAATATTAAATTTCCATTAACATGAAGTCATGATCAAACATGTGTTCATTAATCCCAAATGAATTTTTTATGGAAGAAACTTAAAAATGCTGAAAATTTGGCAACACACTTAGAATGACCCACGATAGAGACTTGAAAATTGTATAGTGACATCCCACTTCACTGACTCCTACCTAGATCAATGAAAAATAGTCCAAAAAAATTAGTGAGCATCAGGTGTGTTGAGGCCCATAGATTCCCCACCCCAGCATGAAAAATGCACCGACTACTACATGAAGGAAACTCTTGAGCATAAAATTCCCAAACATTGAAAAAGACTTCTCGATGCACCCAATCACACAAACTACCATATTTTAATTTTGTAATATAATACTGACCAACTAGTGAAATCATTAACCTTATATAAAGTATTTCGCATGATCATTAATAGATCACACGAAGGGCTATTAGAAAGGCATGAAAAGAATATATTGAATGTCTGTTAGATCACACGATAATTAAAATTAATTGATACAGACTAAGCCTAAGGCCTTTGGAATATAGGTGATAAAACAAAGCTCAAAGGTATAACAATTAAATGAAATAAATTCTTCCTATACCTCATGTGCTTCATGTGAGTAATATGTGGAAACATGATAACACCAATATACATCGTCTAGATCACAAGACATTCATTCAACATTCTATTTGGGATAGATGAAATCATCCTGACATGTAAAAGCAAGTTATACGACCCACCAAACACACTATCTTGGTCTCACGAAACCTTCTAAGTCAATCAACTGAGCCCTGTGATGTCCTTTAGATACATCCCCAAATTAATATAATAGTGTTACCTCATATTAGTCAAGGATCTCTATTGCATCTTGTTGAGTCAATAAGGTTCTCATTATGAATTTCCCATTCCTTCATAATTAGGGGAGATTATTAAGTCATCAAGGTTTCCTTATGACTTTACCATTCCTTCTTGTTTTGAAAATCAAAAACACCTTATCTCAAGATAAATCACTTTTCACCCTATGTTTTACTTATATAAGGAAAAATTTCCTTCCCCAAGGAAATTTATCCTTACCAGGTTTTTATGGTTCATATCATAATTATTTCTAAGTGTAAAATTTAGTTTGAAACCGAAACCTAGGAATCCTATAAATACCTAGATACGAAGCATTCTGTTCTAGGATCCGAATTCTCAGAATTATGGTTACAAAATCTTTAGAGTTCTGACTCCGAATTCTGATTATGAATTCTGGATACGAACACTTCTGAGTTCTGACTCTGAATTCTGATTAGAAATTCTAGATTTGAACTCTTCTGAGTTCTGACACCAAATTCTGATTATGAATTCTCAATACGAACCCTTATGTGTTCTGACTCCAAATTCTGATTACAAATTCTGGATACGAACTCTTCTGAGTTTTGACAACAAAGTCTGAATAAAAATTCTGGTTACGAACTTCTGTGAGTTCTGACTCTGAATTCTGAATACGAATTCTGGTTACAAACTTCTCTGAGTTCTAAATCTTAGTTCTCTGAATATAGACTCCAAACTCTTATGAGTTTTGACTCCGAATTATCATAAACTCTAACTCCGAACTTTGTACGTTCTGGTTCCGAATTCTTGTGAATCCAGATGCCAAATTTCTGTGAAATTTAGACTCTAGAATTCTATAGAATTCGGGATCAAAATTCCTAGAAAACAGAATCTGAATATCCTTATATTATAGATTACAAATTCAATTTTGGTTACACTCTGAAATTTCATATTTCCTTATATTCTGAATATTGGATTTTAGTTATGTGACCATATTTTTTTCTTACACTTTTTTTGTTATAAAACGATGTCATGATTTCAGTTACTAACTAACCATTGTTTGAGTGACACGTGTACAGGTACCTGTGAAATTCAAGGGAAAATTTGACAGTTGGAGGAGTGAGCCAACCATTGATGTTTTTCCTATAAATATAAGCTCATTTGAAAGAGATTCCATCTTTTGAAATAATACTGGATGACTCAAGAGATTACATGCTAATGAAGTGATTTCTAGAGAGATAATTTGACTACTTTGTGCATACTAAACTGATTGTTCAGTTTTTCATGGTGTGAATCCAAATGTTGCTAATTACATTCGAGGGATTCCAGGGATAGGAAGAGAGAGGTGATGAATACATTGAAGTTTAGGGCTTCCTTGATGAGGAAGACAGAGGTGCCAAGTACCTTGATGTTGAGGGCTTGCATGGATAGCAAGATAGATTCTGATCTTCGTATCGAGATCTTACCTTGGTGTGGGTAAGACAGACTTTTATGAAAG
This sequence comes from Viscum album, assembly GCA_963277665.1. Classification (NCBI taxonomy): domain Eukaryota; kingdom Viridiplantae; phylum Streptophyta; class Magnoliopsida; order Santalales; family Viscaceae; genus Viscum; species Viscum album. The sequence continues at coordinate 1,492,411,937 of OY728131.1, forward strand.
TATAAATCAAGGGACCTTTATCCAATGTTTTTGGATACCCTTATCATTGGGTTAAAAGACTTATTACTATTACTTTTTTTGTTACAAGTTTTCCAATTCATTTATATTGTTGAGGAAAGTATAACTATTTTAAACTTTCTTATACTTGTACTCTGATTTAGTTAGATTCTATACACTTTAAGGTAGAATCTTCATCTTTGTAAACTTTCATTAAGTCTCATTATCCAGAACCATATTTCTGGATTCACATTCTCGGAATCATATTTCTGGAATCAAGTAACTGTGTAAAACTAGAGGTTTTGTGAATTACAATGTTTAACTTTGTTAAACATAACCTTATTTAAAAGTTCCAAAAGAATTTTTAAAACTATTCAATTCACCCCCCCCCCCCTCTTGTATTTTGAGAATCTTTAGATACTAGATATATTATCTCTATTATTTCAATCCTATATTTGGTATTATTGAGTATGTCATACTCACATAAAATCTCAACAATTTGTATCAAAGGGTTGGTTTAATCTGAATTAATCACATGATTAGATTTAGAATAGAATTTATCTCATTATTTTCTCAGAATCAGTTTTTCGGACTCATCAATTTCAGATTCATATTTTCCTTTCTTAGGAATATTTTCCATGTTTACAAATTTTTTTTCTAACATGTTTTTGTGGAAAGAAATTTTATTTATGTTGGCAGGAATCAATGTTGGTTCAATAGACAATCTCAATCCAACATGACCACCTATTTTTGATGGAAATGATTATGAATATTAGAGAGATCATATGAAGAATTTCCTTATCAATACCGGTGTTGATAACTTTGTTATTCTTATTGGAGGATATAAAATCTCTGAAAAAGAAGTTATTACTTTAACTAATCAAGAAAAGCAAGAATATCAACCGAATTATATAGTACACAATACTTTAATTTCCTCCATGAGTAGAAATATATATAGAAAATTTCATCTTGAGATACAACTAATTGTATTTGGAAGAAACTTAAAGTTACTCACTTTGGAACGTCGAAAGTTATTGAAACAAGAAGAGACATTTTCAGAGATGAATACCATGGATTTAACTTTCCTTATGGAGAACCAATATAAAAGGTGCAACAAAGATTCATGAATATTGAAAATAGTTTACAATCCAGGGGTGAGAAAGGATTATATGATGATGATCTTGTCTATAAGATCATAGATATCATGCCGAATGAGTGGGAATACAAGAGGAAAACTATATATGAGAATAGAAAGGTTACTTAGATTTTTCTTGATGAATTGTTTGGAACTCTTTTTTAACATATGACTAGAATGAAGAGAGATGCTGATGATGTAAAGATGAATAATGGAAATGATAGTGTTGCTTTTACTACAACTTCAAATAATATGAAAGCCAAGACTCCTGAGAGAATTACCAGATCTAAGTCTAAGAAAGTTGTTATCCAATCTCAATCTAGTGGAATTGAAACCTCAAAGAATGAAATATCCAATCTTTCTCTAAGGATAAACAAGATAGCTGGACAGAGGAACTTTTATTCCAAATACAAGAAGAAAGAAAGGAAAGATAATAAAGATTCAGAAGTTACATGTTATGTATGAAAGAGATCCAGACATATAAGACTTGATTGTCCTATGCTCAAAAGAAAATAAAGAAAGTAAAAGCATTCTGAGTGAAACAAAAAGCAGTACTACAAGGATAAAGCTAATAAAGTCTTGAAAGCTAGTGACACCTGCAGTGCTAGGGGTTGAGACTCTTCAGATGTATCATCGGATTATGAATCTTCTGGATAGAATAATCTTGGTCTAACATCCAGGCAACCTATTGACAATCACTGATTAATGGCTAAGGTATACAATGCTGAATCAATAACCAGTGTTTCTTTAAATGAAAATTATAGTAATGATAAATACTATAACTCTTCTGATGAAGAATCATCTTCTAATGAAGATAATACTTTACCTACCTATGAAGCAGTTTCTAGTTTTTCCAAACTTCATAAGATTGATAATTCAAAAATCATGAAAAAATTTGATAAGGAAAAATCTAGGAATATTATTCTTACTAATAAAATAACAGATCATTCTAAAGATCTTGATTAGAAAAATGATGATTTCGAAAGTATTTCAAAAAATATTGAGGAAGTAAATTCTGAGAAGAATAAACTTTCTAAAGATCTAGAAAATGTAATTTATAAGAAAAATGTTTTCAAGTCTAGCTCTAGTTTAAAATCAAATGTTTTAGTAGAAAAGAACTTGGTTATCAAACTCAAATCCAATTTTTTTTTAAGGAAGTGTTTGTCAAACATGACCTTAGGTTATGATAATTTTGATAAAATTTATTCCCAAATCTGACCTCTAAAGAAAAGTTCGGCTTTTGGTTATACTAGTTCTAAACTGACTTTTAGTAAAAATTATTTTTTTCCTCAAATTAATACATTCTTTTCTAAGTGTCAGTGTCGTGGACACAGGGAAAAAAATTGTTCCCTAAACAAAACTCAGTCTTTAGGATTTCATAAATCTTATTTTTTAAAAAATATGTGGGTGCCTAAAATTATTCGTTCTGAGATTTCTGGATCCAAGAAAGTTTGGATTCCAAAAACCTAACTTTTTCTTTTTTTCAAGAAAATAGAGAAGGTACCAACATAATTACTTGGTACATGGATAGTGGATGTTCCCAGCATATGACTGATAAGAAAAACTATTTTGAAAATATTATCAAGACAAAATAAGGAAAAGTAACTTTTAGAGATAATGCTCAGGGAGAAATTATTGGAATAGGTAACATTGTTCTTCTTCGAAAAACATTGATTTCAAATGTTTTATTAGTAAAAGGTCTTAAGCACAACCTCATTAGCATAATCCAATTATGTGATGAAGGTTACCTTGTAAATTTTAGTAACGACAAGTCCCTAGTACAAAATTCCAAGGAAGAGTTTATTCTTTCGACCCATAGGCAATAGAATGTTTACACACTTAACATAGAAGACCTTAAGAGCCATGATCTACCTTTACTTATTGCAATGGAGGATCATTCTTGGTTATTGCATGGAAGGTTAGAACATGGTATCCTTAGGAACTTATGAAAAAAATCTAAGAAAAGATTAGTTAAGGATTTAATGGGGCTTAGATTTGATTCTTCAAAAGTTTTTGACCCTTATCAATATGTAAAGCAACATAAATCAAGTTTTAAATCAGTCAATGAAGTCTCAACTACTGATGCATTACAGTTACTGTATATTGATCTCTCTGGTCCAACACAAAATGGAAGCATTGGGGGAAACTATTATTTATTTGTCTTGATTGATGATTACACTATATTTATGTGGGTCTATTTTCTAGCAAAGAAGTATGAATATTTTTCTTATTTGTAAATTTTTAGAGTCCAAATTAAAAATGAGAAAAACCTTCCATTGAAAACTATTCATAGTGATCATGGTGGAGAATTTCAAAATTTTGATTTTGAACCTTTTTGTAGTAGAAAAGGAAATACTCATAACTTCTCAGCACCCAGAACACCTCAACAAAATGGTGTTGTTGAAAGAAGTAATAGAATTATTCAAGAGATAACTAGAACCATGTTGAGTGAGTATTCTGTAGCGAATCATTTTTGGGATGAAGCTGTATGTACTTCTTGTTATACTATAAATCGTGTTTTAAGTAGACCTTTTCTTAATAAAACTACTAATGAGTTATGGAATGGTAGAAAACCTATACTTTCATACTTTAAGGTTTTTGGTTGCAAGGTATTAATTCTGAATACTAAAGATAATATTCACAAATTCTCACCAAAATCTGATGATGGAATTTTCTTAGGCTACCCCACAACCTCTAAGGCTTATTAAGTTTTCAACAAAAAAACTTGTACTATCGAAGAAATAGTACATGTCAAATTTGATGAAACATATCTTTTATTTTCAAACAACCCCAACTTACATCTTCGGATGTGTTTTCAAAAACTGATTATCAACCATTGTAAGAAGATCCTTCCAATAAAAAAATTCCCAATAAAATGTTTCTGAAGAATTTACTCCAGAAGATTTCCTAACCTATGTTGATGAATAGGTTTTACAAAACTCAAATCAGCCGTTTCTAAATAATCATCCTAGTGATAGCATCATTGGTGATGTGAATCAACTTGTATGGACTATAAGTTCTATAAGAAATTAATTAGAACATCTATCATTCCATTCCCAATTAGAACAAAAAATAACTGCTGTGCAACATGAACTAAATGAATTTGAAAGGAATAAAGTCTGGACATTTGATGAAAGACCTAAGGAAACTTCTGTTATTGGAGTAAAATGGATCTTCCGAAATAAATGTGATGAAAATGGAATCATTGTTAGAAATAAAGCTAGATTATTTGCTAAATGCTATAATCAACAAGAAGGAATAGACTAGGAAGAAACCTATGATCCCGTAGCGATACTTGAATCTATTCATATCTTACTTTCCATTGCAGCATTATTCACTTTAAAAAATTTTCAAATGGATTTGAAATGTTCTTTCCTTAATGGTTATGTTCAAGAGGAAGTATTTTTTGAACAACTTCCTAGTTTTGAAGATAAAAAACATGCTGATCATGTTTTTAGACTTACTAAAGCATTATATGTCCTTAAACAAGCACCTAGAGTTTGGTATGATTGAATCATAGGATTTTTGCTTCAAAATAATTATGTTAATGGAAATTTAGATCCAAACCTTAATATAAATATAGATAAGAATTTTTTTTTGATTGTTCAAATTTATGTTGATAACATTATATTTGGTTCAACTCAGTAATCTTTAACTGATTTCTTTGCGGATCTAATGAAATCTATGTTTTAAATGAGTATGATGGGTGAGTTAACATTTTTCCATGGTTATCAAATTTCTCAAAAATGAGAATGAATATATATATCCCAACATAAGTATATTAAAGATCTTCCTAAAATGTATGGATATGAAAACACTAAAAGTATATGTAATCCCATTGGTACCTCAAACACACTTGATCTTGATGAAGCTAGGAAACCAGTAGATCAAACATCTTTTAGAGGTATGACAGGAAGTTTACTTTACTTCATAGCTAGTCGTCCAGACATAATGTTTTCAGTATACTTTTGTGAAATATATCAATCCAATCTTAAGGAATATCATTTAATGTTAGGGAAAATAATTATTTGCTACTTAAAGGGAACCATGGATTTAGGACTCTTTTATACTTCTAGAAATGATTTTGTTTTAAAAAATATTTCCGATGCTGACTTTGGTGGATGTATAATGGATATAAATAGTACATTTGGAACTAGTCATTTCTTAGGAGATTCATTAGTTTCTTGGTCATGCAAGAAGCAACACTCAGTAGCACTTTCCACTGCTGAAGCTGAATATGTAGTAGCTGGAAGTTGTTGTTCTCAAGTGTTGTGGATGCAACACACACTCATAGACTATGGAATGAGTTTTACCAAAACACAAATTTTGTGTGATAATAAAAGTTCCATTTCCCTTAGTAAAAATCTTTCACATTAGTCTCATGCAAAGAACATAGATATTAGGCATCACTTTCTTAGGGATCACACACAAAAAGAAGATATCATTCCTCAATTTATCGGAACACAAGATCAACATTCTGATATTTTAACAAAATATCTACCCTCCGACAGATTTTAATACATTAGAAAAAGGTAGAAATGATAACCATAAGGTAACCCCCCTTATTAACTTCTTGTTTAAAACAATCTCTTTATAATGATAAACTCTTTTTGATAGGGGGGTACATTTTTTTGTCAGTTTTTCATATTTCTCACATTGAAGTTTTTCAAATTTCTCATAATGAAGTTCTTCATATTTTTCATAATTATGTTTTTCATACTCAAAATTTTCACAATTAAAATTTTCACACTTACAATTCATTTAATGAAAATTCTCATAATAAGAATTTCTGTAATGAAGATTTTTGTAATGAAGATTTTCGTACTCAATTTCTTTTTTTAATAGAATTTTTTCTGTCGTAGTGATGTTTTTTTTCAGAATCGAAAGTTCTTCAAAAATAATATTACCTATTACGAATAATCTTCCTAGAAATCCAAAATGTATGATTCTTTCTTGAGTTTTTGGAATCACCTTTTACATGCTAGTATTTTCTTTTGTGTTTTTTGAAATTTCTTGGATTCTAGTTTCCTTAAATCTAAATGTTTTCATTTAAAAACCTCAAAAGATCATATCCTGCCAAATTTTCTTTGGAGCTATCTTTTCAAACGTTAGATCTGATCAGAATAATTCTCAGCCATTAGATTGAGATTGGAAGTTCAACCGTCGCTTTAACACCTATAAAAGGAGACCCCCTATAGTTGCCCGACATCGGTTATCAAGATTTTTCATGTCGAAGCTCTTCCCCACTTCAAAATCCCATTCCGAACTTTTCTGAAGTGCTCAAGTCCAAATGTCTAGTGATGTTCCTTATCAAGAGATGTCTACTATCAAGCCGATTGTGGAGTGACAGATATACAGGGAGAGGTTGGTACATCTGAACTTCTTCAACAAGTATGATTCTCTTATTTCAAAGAATATCAAGCTTAAAGGATGGGAGAGTGTATCCCTATCAAAACCAGGAGATCAGGATGTTGTGTATCCGGATCTACTAATAGAATTTTATGAATCAGTTTGTTCTTTCAAGGAAGATGGAAGAGAAACATTTTCCTTCAAGAGTTATGGAAAAACATATAAACATTCATACACCAAGTCTGCTAGCTTGGTAGGGTTATCATATGAAGGAGAAGCAGATTTTTTTCTCACAAGTTATAGGATGTTCAAGGAAGTTTTATAAAGGTAAAGGCTTTGGAATGTCTTGGACTTTCAGATGTCAAGACCGCAAATATTTCTCACTTGTCTACCAACAATTGGATCCTTGAGTTTTGGGTTTTGGGTTTTATCGTACCAATAAAGGGTGAAAAGGACACACTGAAGAAAAGTGATATGTATATCTTATATTTGTTGGTAAATCTAAGGAAGATCAATCTGATGAATCATATTCTCATTATGATAGAGAATATCAAGAATGGGAATTTCAGAGCAAAAATAATCATGTATCCTACCCTACTATACAAGTTGAATGTTCGGTTCTTGGAGTCCTTCAAAATTCATTGCAGTTCACAGTCGAGGAATTGAAAAGTTATGATAATTAGTGATGATACTCTCAAGAGGATGAAGGTTGGTTTCTCCAAGGAGACAAGAGAATTCTATAAATTTTGAGAGGAAGAATCAGAAGTCATTCTGAAAGATGCAAAAGAGGTTGAACCGTCAAAGAAGGCAGGAAAGAAAAGAAAATTAAAGGAAGTAGAAGCTGAAGTTGAAACCCTTAAGTTAAGGAAGCTCAAACAGCACCTCCAAATCCCAAAAATCCTAAATCCTATCCAGATGAGGTCGTAGAGAAATGGAGGGAGGATAAAAAGAATCAGAAGGAATGAGAACCACAGTTTGGTATAGATCCTACTAAGGCCAAGGCTATAAAATAAAAGGCTGCTGAAGATATTTAGAAGCAATCCAAAGAGAAGAAGCCTAAGAAGAAAATTTATGAGGCAGAAATTGTCCAATCTCTTTTGAAGGCTGCAGAAGTAGTATCCGAAAACATTTCTGTACCGAAATCTTTCTTCGTTGAACCCTTACATGAGACACCGGGGAAGAATTTTATGAATCTGGAAAAAGTACTTGAAAAGGTTGTTGAAGAAAAGGAAGTTTTGGAAGAAGTAAAAGAAGACGAATGCAATGATGATGCAGCTGATCTAATAAACCAAGTTGAAGACTTTCATGAGAAGGAAAGTGCATCCGAAAAAATTTCTCTCAAGACTTCTCAAGCTGGATCTTCAAAACTTGCTACTCATATAATTGATGATAAGGATAAAGACGAAGTGAACAAGCCTTCTGAGGAAGAAATTTAAGCACATCCCTTTATTCATCATGAAGATATCGAGGGAGGAGAAGGTAAAGAAAAAATTGATGAAGATAATACTGTTCAGTTGTCTGAAAGTGAGCATGAGTCTCCAGCTGAAGAAGATGTTCTGAAAACCAACTAGGGGAAACAAGTGGTTGTTGATACCCCAAACAAAGAAATTTTAAGAAAGAAGGAAGCTGGTGCATCTTCTAAAAGGAATAATTCTGAGCTTGATGAAGAACTATCACCAGGAGAAGTATCAGATTCAGAATCATCAGCTCTTGGACATGATTTTGTCATTCAATCTCTAAAAAATCTTATTGATGCTATTATGAACTTTCCAACCATTGACTCCAGATGTCAGCTGCTTCAGCATATCATGAATCAAAAATTGGATTCTGTATCCATGGTGATGGATAGGTTCATAAAGACTGAGGCTGATTACAAGAACATCCATATCAACTACGAATCCCTTAGAAATTATTGTAATAAAATGGTTAGCTGGTCAATGAATATAGTTGAATATTTGAGAGATCTTTATGACCTTAAAAATGATGTTACGGAATCTTTTGACACTCAAGACAGCAAAATCAAGGATCTTACAAATACCTTTGAAAAAAATCTAACTCTTAAGTAGAATACTTGGATTCAGGATGTCAAAGATCTGAATGGAAATTTGAATTATGTTGTCTAAATATGGAAAACAGAAAGGGATCTCTGGATCAAGATTGAATAAAAGATAGTGAAAAAAGATGACTTGATGAAGGCTCAAGAATAGGCTCTGAAGGCTCAAGATGATAGGATTAAAGCCTTAGAGAAGAAATCAGAGGAAGATCATAAGGAGCCAAAGAAGTTGAAAACCATAGTAAAGAAGTTGATACCCAAGGAGAATGAAGGAAAATAACACAATCTGATCTTTTGTTGTTTTTTTCCCATGTATAAATTCTTCCAATCTTAATGAAATTGTGGTTGTTCATTTTTGTTTGTATGTTTTTACTAATATTTCTGGTACTATATTTTTTTCCATTCTATCAAACTCTTTTTGAAAATCACAAAGGGGGAGAAGGAAAAATAATTCTAAGTGAAAAAGAAATAGCCTTAAGTAAGGGGGGTTTATCTAAGGGGGTTCTCATTACGAAGATTTCCATACTAAAGATAATGAAAATTCTCATTTCAAAAAACTAGAATACGATCCTTAGTGTTCTAAAGACTAGGGGAGTTAGTTGTATTCACCATTGTCCATGTATAAAGGGAGATAAGTTTTATTTCAATGTCTAGAATATTTTTTCTAAGTCCTTTTATTATTTTTCAAAAGGATGTTTGTGCATTCCAAAAACTGAGAGATTGTTGAGCCAATAAGGTTCCCTTTATGACTCTTCCATTCCTTCATACTTAGGGGAGATTGTTGAGTCATCAAGGGTTCCTTATGACATTACCATTCTTTCTTGTTTTGAAAATCACAAACACCTTATCTCAAGAGAAATATCATTTTACTCTATGTTTTACTTATATAAGGAAAAATTTCCTTCCCTAAGGAAATAAATCCTTACCATGTTTTTATTTTTCATATCATAATTTTTTCTAAGTGTAAAATTTGGTTTGAAACCAAAACCTCGGAATCCTATAATTAACTAGATATGACGCATTTTATTCTAGGATCCGAATTCTCAGAATTCTGGTTACGAAATATTCATATTTCTGACTCCGAATTCTGATTACGAATTCTGGATGCGAACTCTTCTGAGTTCTAACTCTAAATTCGGATTATGAATTCTGGATACGAACTCTTCTGAGTTCTGACTCCGAATTCTGATTACCAATTCTGGATATGAACTGTTCTGAGTTCTGAATCTGAATTCTGATTATGAATTCTGGATACGAACTCTTCTGAGTTATGACTCCTAATTCTGAATATGAATTCTAGTTATGAACTTCTTTAAGTTTTGACTCAAAATTCTGAATACGAATTCTGGTTATGAAATTCTCTGATTTCTAACTCTGAGTTCTCTGAATACAGTCTCCGAAATCTTATGAGTTCTGACTCCAAATTCTCATGAACTCTGACTCCAAAATTTATATGTTCTGGTTCTGAATTTCTGGGAATCAAGATTCCGAATTTCCTTGAAATTCAGACTCCAGAATTCTATAGAATTCAGGTTCCAAATTCCTAGAAAACAGAATCTGAATATCCTTGTATTATAGACTCCGAATTAAATTTTGGTCAGACTCCAAACTTTCATATTTCCTTACATTCTGGATATTGGATTTTAGTAATGTAACCATATTTTTTTTACACTTGTTTTTTATAAAACGATGTCATGCTTTCAGTTACTAAATAACCATTTTTTGAGTGACACGTTTATAGGTCCCTATAAAATTCAAGGGAAAATTTGACTATTGGAGGAGGGAGCTGACCGTTGAAGTCGTGACTATAAATAAAAGCTCATTTAAAAGAACTCACATCTTTTGAAATACAGCTCGATGAATCTAGAGATTACATACTGTTGAAGTGATTTATAGAGAGATAATTTCATTACTTTGAGAAAATTGAACTTCTTGTTCAAATTTTATTTGTGCGACTCCAAATTTTTTTGATTACATTAGAAGGCTTCTAGGGATAAGAAGACAGAGGTGCCGACTACCTTGAATTTTAGGGCTTCCTTGCTGAGGAAGACAGAGGATCCGACTACCTTAAAGATGAGGGATTGTGGGGATAGCATGACAGAATCTGATTCTTGTATCGAGGGATTACCCTGGTGTGGGTAAGATAGACTTTCATGAATGTATAAATCATGGGACCGTTATCCAAGGTTGTTGGATACCCTTATCTATGGGTTAAAAGACTTACTACTATTACTGGTTTTTTTACAAGTTTTACACTGCATTTATATCATTGAGGAAAGTATAACTATATTATACTTCCTTATACTTGTACTCTGATTTAGTTAGATTCTATACGCTTTAAGGTATAATCTTCATCTTCATAAACATTCATTAAGTTTCATTTTATGGAACCATCTTTCTGGATTCACATTCTCGGAATCATATTTCCGGAATCAAGAAAGTGTGTATAACTAGAGGTTTTGTGAATTACCTTGTTTAACCTTGTTAAACATAACCTTCTTTAAAAGTTCCGAATGAATTTTTAAAAGTATACAATTCACCCCCTCTTGTATTTGGATCATCTTTAGATACTTCATACAGTATGTCTGTTATTTAGATCCTATATTTGTTATTATAGAGTATATCATACTCACATCCCATCTCAACACATCTGGGAATGTAAACTAATCTCTTGCATCACCCACTGGGAAATCCAACCGAGACTCAAGATTCCCCTTGGTAAAGTCACCCAAAATTTTCGATTACCTTTCGATATTCTAGTCAGGTCTCATGATGAACTATATGGATGTTTGCTAAGACAAGTGACATCCTTTGATCCATGTCACACTAACTCTTGTGACACCCCCATATGTTTCCATATAGTTCATGCGATGGTTTCTAGGAAAAGTTAATTGGGCCATGCGACATCCCCCAGACAAGTTAACTGGGTCATGCGACACACCCTAGACATGAAGGCTAGTCCACAAGGGTATCCCATTATTTGATAGCCCTATTCATCCTCATTGTGTATGCCCCAAAACAAGGGGTAATCTCAGTGTGTAATTCCCAATATGATAGAAACTACAATGAAACTGATTCCATCCATATTCCAGATATGTAGGACACCTCTTCGAGGTTAGAGCTCCATATTGATTATAAAGGATGATCCTAGTAACCAATCCCTTATAAAAATTAATGACATTGATCACCTGATAACTCTTGTTTCTCATAACGATCATAGCTCACATGAGATCAGGAAGTTACACTAATCGTAGAATCCGCATGGTAGACCTATAAGGCCACGAAATAAACATCAATGCATAACCCCAACTACCAACATCATATGGTATTCCCCTGGTCAATAGGTAATATTTCTTGGTATGAACCCCTAGAATTCCTAAATCCTTGAGGATCATCATAATGTATCCGAGTGTGATCATCCATCTTATCCCATTAGAAGGATAAGAGATAAATGAACTATGAAAAATCTAATTTCTTCCATAATCGTGATATGTAGGATACCATTCCAAGGCTCAAGATCTGTACAAAACATCCAAATGACAATCCCAGCATACAAGTACCATATAAATACTCCATGAGACTGATCATCTCCCCCATTGTTCCTGACATTGATCATAGCTCTTGTGGTCTTAGGGGGATTCAATTTGCATCCCATCGAACAACATGAATCTCCACAAACCAGGGCAATCCCAGTATATAAGCCCCGATGAGTGGTATGGAATGAACACCCCTTATACATGGGTATATATGCACTAGAGACAGTCCCTAGGGTGTAATTGAACTACGATGAATATGATTCCTACCATAACTATGATAAGTAGGACATCTCCTTGAGACCTAAGATCAAAAATTCGGTGTCTCTATACTAGTAAATATGTGCTCTCTACAAGATGATAAACTACTCAGGATTAACAAACTGCATGCGTTTTGATTCCTGTAATTACCAAGATATGTAGGATTCCTTATAATGGATCAATACCTTCCTTAGGATATTAACTATCACCTCACTTGATATTAAATTTTGAAGCATTTGGTCTTATGTTTTTAGCACATAAAGCGGTTATTCTCTGTTAAGGGGATGGATGAACAACCTCAGACACATACAAACAGATTCAACAATGAGACTTCACTCCACACATTTTTCCAATGAGGATACCTTAATTTTATTAAAGAGACAACTAAAAAATGAACCATTTTTTAGGGTAACTGGTCCCATATTTGGATTAGGAAGACATACACAAACATATCATAAATCTAAAATAGAGTCTCATAGTTGGAAACAGTCCACCCAAAAGGGTGAGACTAGCCTGACCCCCAATCCTCTCGACCGATGTGAGTCCCCAAGAGTGGATGGGCTTGAAAACCCATATGACCATCGAAATTTGAGAATCATGCGTATACCTATATACAGATAGGGGAACCACTGGGAGTTTTTAGGAAGAGTGGTAATTATATCCTAATGAGAGAAACTCATTCCACACATCAAAAACTCAAGGAAACAGTATCACAGGCTATCGAGAAAAATAATTATTGAATAAAGGGTGAGGTTAGAAAGTCAAAATATGAGGTTTATTATAATTTTTTACAAGGAAAACCAAAAACAATTCATGATTATTTTGAGAAAATGTGGAGGATTTATAAAAAACCTTTTTATGGATTCATGAATTATTCAACTGGACTGCCCGATTAGGATGAAATGATTAAAAGGAAGAAGATAACATCATTGATGAGATAATTTTTATTCATTACTTACTATAAAAAAGTGAATCCAAAAAATTAAATGGTTACATGATATTAGGTTTCCCTGATAACTATAAATACACATGTTATAAAAAAAGAAATGGAAGAATGAAGAGTTCCTTAAGAACTATAGCTAGAAAGAATAGAGAAACCTATTTGGGATATGAATATAAACATTTTTTATTTCTAATAGTTAATGAATTACCCATAATTAATAGTTTTTTATTTAATTTTTGTTATATTGTAGATAGTTGAAGAAATTATACCAAAATGGGGAGTTTAATGAGTTTCTGTAAACACTATGCAATAATATAAAGAGATGTGTGTCACAGAACTTGTTCACTACTATAATTTTGTAGTTAGTGTATCTTGTTAGCGGGAATAAAAATCAATATTATCCATCAAAATGAAATTTTATATGAAATATATAATTCTATAAAACCCTATAAAAGTAGAACTTTTAGGTATTATAATCACAAATTTTACCCTTTTTTTGATTATATAATGTATTATTAATGGGGTGTTGGTTATTGTATATATTAAATGTAAGGTTGTTTAGTATTCCTTGGAGTAAAATATTTTTGATTGGGGTGATTGATATGATTGTAGAGTTAAATAGTACTCAATAATATATTTATATTACCATAAAATGAGAATCTTTATATTGGTATTACATACATGGATGTTATAGATAGATTTGATCACATTGGTTATCCAATGTTATTTTTTATATGGGTAAGTCAATGTAGAATAAGACATGAATAAATAAAATATATTCGATAATTTGTGTGCAATGTTATTATTATCTAAAAAATGGTTAATGATAAAACTATAATAAAAAATGTTGAGCATAAATTTTTTTGAAAATTAAAGAAGAGGAATAAAGATGTATATCTCTTGAAGGTAACATTGTATTTATTGTCAGTAATGGGAAAATAAAAAAGAGATATCTAACACACATATTCAAATTTAAATAATTTTATGGTGTTTGAAACAAACATTATGGGGGTATTTGATGATCCTGATAATGGATTGTATTTTTTCCCAATAAGTGAAGGCCTTTTTATGTGGTGAAGAAATTAACATCATTGGGATTTTATTATGACATTAGTAGAGGTTATTCCATCATAAATGGAAAAGTATGTAAAACATATTCAACTTTAAATTACATTTTTATGTTTTATTATTATTATATATTATTGTTTCATACACAACAGGTGATGATTGGACTACTAGTCATCAAGGGATTCAATGAAGAGAGTTGATGGATGTTTTGAAATTGTATACAATATTTTATCATTAGATCATTTGATTTTGGATAAAATTAAGATTGGTGATATGAAATTTAATGAAGATGACATAAAAATGTTTATAGAATCTATCCGATGGTCTATGGAAATCAAGGCTGATAAAATCAACAATAAGGTTATTTGGATATTTATTTAATTTGATTGGAGGAGTTTGTGATTTCCCTGTGAGGTTGTGTAGTATTCTTAAATTTGATTTAGTTAATTTTGAATATAAATATTGGATCATAGAGCAACAAAGAGATGCTAAAAATTATTATTTAGACATCTACATAGGGATGATACACACCTACAAATGAATCATCACAATCTCATATAAGTAGTATTTTGAGATTCTATCTAAATTATTTTAATATCCATGTGAATTAAGAATAACCAACATAATGATGATTTACACGTGAGTTAACATAATCAATGATCCATATAACCAATCATTTCAATAAACATAAGGAATATATATATTTTTGAATAAATAAATTCAATGTTCTAAAATTGTATAATTTCTAGATTCAATGTTCTAAATTAATGAATAATTCATTACAATGATGATTTTACAATGAAATTCATTGTTTTAACATCATGTTCATTCAAATAAATTATTATTCAAGTTGATTTAATGAATTAAAATGAAGTTGATTCATGATGAAGTATATAGATAAATTCCATTGATGAGTTATATATACACATCACAAATACATATAGTACATGAATGTGTGAATTAAAATATAAATAATTAGATTAGTTGATTTTTGGGGAGAATATTACTATTATATTTTTGATATCCCATGAACAAGGAGAGTTTGATTCTTAAGGAATACATGAATGAGTACATTGAATTGATTTAAATGAGTTTTTTGTGATAAAATTTAAACTATAAAAATCTCATGGATTTAAATTAAGAGATTGACCTACAATTGATATATATGGAGTTTCAATAAATCATGTATTGATTTAAATAATATTCATTTAATATTTTTTTGAATATATGTGGTAGGATATGAATATGAATAATGAGATAGAAACACTTCAACATTGGGATATGGTGAATAATCACTAACAATCAATAAAGAGGAAATAAAATCTGCACCCATTGGAGATAATTTGTATTAAATGAGGGAAGTAAATCTATATAGGATAACAATTGTGTGTTTTAAGAATAATAAAATAGTCATATGATTTAAATTTGTTAGAGTAATATTGGGAAGAAAAGGTGACAAACACATAAACTATTGGGTTAGAGAACTAAAGAAGGTTGAGTGATTCAAGAAAAAAAGGAGGTCTATACATGAATAATTAAAGAGAATATGGATAAATATCTATCATCTTATAAGAAAAAAGTATCAAAACTATTCAAGTGGGTTTGAGGAAGGACATATTTTAAGGGCTATGTGAGGCAGTTAATAACATCCTAGTGGTATAAGCTATTTGGGGAAAAACATGAACTAGTGGAATGTTGGATTGTGTAAGGAGATAAAAATACATCTATTGTGATTCTGAAACACATTATGGGATTCCATGTATTAATAGTGAAAAAATATTCCATATATTCTCTTTCATTGATAATGAAATGTCTATGATTATGGAATTGAAGAAATCATGGAATGTTATATAATTTTAAGGATGAAACATGAAAATAATTGTGTTTTATTAATTTTACTTTGTGAATATATATTATCTATACTAAACATGGATTCTTCCATGCTAACATGTCACCTTCCCAAGACTCCACGTCACCCTTAGTTCCCTATTTCTCCAACCAAATCCAAAAAATTAACCCGCTTTCCATTCCACCCCCAATCGGGATTTCCCTCCGTCTCGCGCTCCCCTCCCCGAAACCCCTCCCCAAATCCCCTATCCCCTATCCCCACTCCATGCTCTCCCATTCCTACTCCCCTACCCAAATCCCTTAGGTTTCTACTCTCCTCCCCGATTCTCCTCTCCTGCCCCCTTCCCGATTATCCCCTCCATCCTGCACCGTTCCCCTCCCCGAATCCCCTCTTATTCTACCTCCAAACCTAAACGCATATCGCTGTGCTGCCTCGATTTATCGCTCCATATTATGGTTTTGGTTTATTTATCTCTTCCATCCCATTCGCAGTGATTCTAATAGGGTTACGCATCGACATTTACCTCTACTCTTCCATCATTCTGGCCTCCATGGTCGGATACCTCTACCTCCTCAACTACCATGTGTGTGTTCAGCTTCTCGACCTCCTCCTTCATGTTCTTCGTATCAGCCTAATATATCTCCTTTGCCTTCTCAGCTTCAGCCTGATCTGCATCCTTTGTATCCATATAAATCACATGCAGATCCTACACCTCCTCTGATTAAATAGTGGCAACCATATATTGTAGTGGATTTTACTCTGCTTCAAGATGATACTGTTGGCATTGAGTCGGGGTTCTTTCAAAATCTTGGTTGTCAGCGAATCTTAATCGGGGGTCTAGGAGATCTTCATCAGCTAATGGCTTGGCTCGGTAACTCATTTATTGGTTCTCTTTACATCCTCAACTACCATTGACATTTTCATCATATTTAATTCATTCTTGGTTTCCTTGTTATAAATTGTTTCTTTGAGTTTTGATTTGTTTTTCATTTTGGTGTTATTTTTGATATGTAAATCTGCGTTCATGGAAATTTTTTGAGCTTATATATGCATAGAGGTTTGATTGTGTTTGGTGTCATGACTGAAGTTCATTCTTTGCATTCGGGTTTCAGTTATGGACTCCCAAAGATCTCTTCTTGCCTGTAGGTAAGTTTTACTAACCATGTAGTTGTTTTCCAACATCCACATACATTTTTTGTAGGGTGTATTCGATTTTTTGTAGCGTATATTTGATTTTTCCTGTAGGTATGTTTCCTTAACTATGTAGTTACTTTGTTTTTGTTGGATGTGAGGTATGAGTTTGTTCCTATTTCATCATCTTAATGACAACATAGTTCTCCCTAATTATTAGCATGATTAATGACAATGGATTTTTCCTTCACGAAATAAGAAATTACTGGGGTCTACTATTTCAGCCTGATAACTGCCCGTGATTTCGTAGGCTCCTGAAACATTGTTTTATATTTTATATTATGGACAAATATAATTTTTGATTCATTATATATACATTCCTACAGGTTATGTTAGAAAAAAGACTGATTGAAATTAAGGTAACGTTAAAATGGCTGAATGGTTTGTTTTTTAAATTTTCATGAACATTTGGGCTGTCTCAATTTGCATGGTGGGGAGAATTTTCAAGAATAAAAAAGGCTGAAATTGGTTCTATTATGTATGTTTTATATCTAAAAATGATGTTTTTATTTCTAACTTGCATTATATTCATTCTTTAACTTGATTTTCAATATGATGAATATGATTTTGTAGGAGATGAAGTCTCATTCACCTAGATATCTTCAAAACTATTCCATTCTTGACACACCCACAAGATGTTAACAAAAGGGTATTTGAGTTGGTGGAGGGATAAGGTATGTATCTTTATAAATTTTAGGAAATTGTAGTCATTTTTTAAATTCATTAAACAATTAATTCTAAAATTGTATTTGTTTAAATATGATTTGCATTTCCTGTTTTGATTTCCAATCTTTCTTCAGGGGAATAGTTCAGGTTATATTGTTATTCAAAGCATGAAATGAAATTAAGGTAACATTAAAATGGCTGAATGATTTGGTTTTTGGAAATTTTTAGGATCTTTTTGGTTGTCTGTATTTACATGGTGGTGAGATTTTTGAAGAATAGAAGAGGCTGAAATTGGTTCTGTTATGTATGTTTTATATCTAAAAATGTTGTCTATATTTCTAACCTGCTTTATATTCATTCTTTAACTTGATTTTCATTATGATGGACACTCTTTTGCAGAATATGAAGTCTCATTCACCTGGATATATTCAAAACTATTCCATTCTTGACACACCCAAAGGATGTTACTAAAAGGGTATTCGAGTTGGTGGAGGGACAAGGTATGTATCTTTATACATTTCATGAAATTGGAGGTATTTTTTAAATTCATTAAACAATTATTTATAATATTTTATTTGTTTAATTCTAATTTTCATTTCCCTTTTTGATTTCCAAACATTCTTCCGGGGAAAACGTAAGTTTATATTGTTCTTCAAAGCATGATTTGATCATGAGGCATTGAAGGAGTAAGTTCCCAACTTATGCATATAATAACTAATTACCATCTAAATTGTTTCTAATTAGGGCTAAAATAGCATTTAATGATTTCATTTCTTCATCAATAGAACTGTAATTCACAATTTTTATAGGATGAACTTGTTGCAGCTTCAAATACATAAATTGTGAAACATTACGAGACATTTAGTTTCTCATTTGAAACTAAATTCAAAATTGTTTAGAAGATGAATGATTCAATCTACTTCTGAATATAATATATATATATATGTTTCTATAAGACTGTATTCCACTGTAATTCTTCCTGAAATAAATATCTTTAATTATGTTTTTTGGGGATACTAAATGTTATAATGTTATTGAGTTATATTTCATCCCAGATGGGTCTTACTTCTTTTGAATTTAGATTAGTTTTCATGCATATTTACTAATATGCTAAAACCAGCAGGTCATATCAGAATAAAAAGGCATTGTTTCCCAAATTCTATTATTATTTTATATATGATAGCAGTGGTTGTAGGTTTCTCTATTTTTCAGGATAAAAGAGTTCTCTGGCCTACACAATTGAATATTACAGTGGTGGTCGATCTCTGCCTGTCTAATCTGAAATATTAACTTCAACATCCATCCATTTCAAACAATTTCAAGCCATTCACTTTAGCATCCATACATTTCAAACAATTGATTGTAGGAGGACAATGGCACAGAGAAATCACTTTTGGAGGAGAGTGTACTGATGAGGCATCACACCATATTGTGGGGGAGGCGATGGAACTAGTGGGTCACATGTTGGAGAGGAGGGTGGTGTTGGCGGGTTTCATGAGGGACGAAGGCTGAAGATGGAGTCAAAATGGGAAGGGAGGCCGCCGAATGGGGGAAGGGATGCCACAAAATGGGGGAAGGAAGGCTGCTGGAAGGCCAACCATTATTGGGTTATACACACTGAACATGGAAGGTAGAGGATATGTCACACTTCATAGGTGAGGGAAGGGGGGAGAGGGAGAAAAGAAAAACCTATAAAATAATAGTACTTTAGCTATTTTATTGGTTTTATTTCCTTTTTTCTAAAATCCTATGTGCATTAAATACTGTTCTAGAGTCTTCTCATTACAATTACCTTATTAGAATATGTATACTGCTCAGTTTTATGGTTTTTTATAACATTTACATACAAAATTTACATTATACACCAGTTACAAATTTTCTGGGGTTTTATCTGGGTCAATACTAATTCCACACAAATGAATTACAGTAGGAAAAGTCATTACTATTAATTCATGCATGTATATTCTATATTTTCCGATTGTAGGAGGACAGTGGGGGGGGGGGGTTACCGATGAGGCATCACACTAGAGAGTGGGGGGGGGGGGGTGACACCAGTGGGTCGCGTGTTGGAGAGGAGGGTGGTGCTGGCAGGTTTGATGGGGGAGGGAAGAAAAAGATAGAGTCTAAATTTGAAGGGATGCTGCCAAATGGGGGAAAAGATGCCACAAAATGGGTGAAGGGAGGCCGCTGGAAGTCTAACCAATATTGGGTTATGCACACTGAACATAGAAGGTGGATGATATGTCACACTTCATAGGTGAGGTAAGGGAGGAGAGGGAAAAAGGAAAAAACCTATAAAATTTCTGTTTTTCTGTGTGTATGTGATTTTCATCATCTCCCCTCTTTGAAACTTCCTTTCGAAGCCCTGAATTTATAACATTAATGCACCAGAAAATGGAATCGATGATATTATAAAACACCCTTGGATTATGTTATTTTGACTGGTCTATTATTTACGTGGATATTGTTCATTTAGAGAAGCCTTTCATTCCTTAGGTCAGTGTTTCCATACATACTATTTCATTTATGATATGAGTGTTTTACATTCATGGTGTTTTACATTCACTGTGTTTTATAAAGTTTAAAAAAAATATATGTTTCAATATCCATTATGTTAAAATCTGAATCTATATATTTGGAACTAAACATCTCATCAACAGGTGAGTGAACATGTAACACCAATGACTTATGGTATTTCACTGTTTTATTATGTATTTTTTTCTTATAAGAGGGTTAATAGGTTCATTTTTTTTTCTAATTTGTGCAAAAAAATTTTTTACAAAAGGTCCATCTTTTATTCCATACAGGTACGCAGATTTTGTTAATGATTACTATCATGAGTATGTACTAAGTTTTTAGAGCCAATGAAGATTTCTTCTTTTCTATACGTACGTGTTTCGCATCATCTCCCCTCTTTGAAACTTACATTACAAACCCTGTAATGTGGTAGGCCAAGAGAACATGGAAGTGTACTGAAGAAGAAGAGTATGGCTGGGAAGGTGTGAGCTCGAAGTAGTCCATGAATGAATTCAAGATTTTTTAGGTTCTGCATTTTTTTTTGTTTTTCATTTTTCCTGCATTTTTCCTGCATTTTTTCAGCATTTTTTTTGAATTTTTGATCACTTTTAGGTTCTGCATCATTTTTTCTAAATATTTTGGGCTGGGGGGAGGGGAGGGGAGGGGAGGGGAGGGGAGTTGGGAGGGGGATGCTGGGGGAAAAGATTAGGCATGGGTGAGGGGAGGGGAGGGGTAGGGGATGGGCAGGTTGGAGGGGTGGGGAGGGGAGTGGAGTGGAGCGTTATGGCAGGGGGGAGGGGGATACTGTGGGAAAAGGTTGGGCAGGGGGAGGGGAGGGGATGGGCGGGGGGCTGGGCAGGTCGGAGGGCAGGGGAGGGGAGGGGAGGAATATGGCAAGGGGAGGGGGTGCTGGGGGGAAAAGGTTGGGCAGGGGGAGAGGGGAGGGGAGGGGAGGATGAGGCTAGGGGGGAGGGGGATGCTGGGAGAAGAGGTTGGGCAGGGGGGAGGGGAGAGGAGGGGCATGGCTGGGTTGTGGAAGGGGGAGGGGGCTGGTGGGGGAAAAGGTTGGGCAGGGAGGAGGGTAGGGGAGGGGAAGGGGGCTGGGCAGGTTGGAGAGGAGGGGAGGAAGATGGCAGTGGGAGGGGTGCTGGGGGAAAAGGTTGGGTTGGGGGGAGGGGAGGGGCGGGGGGGATGAGGCCAGGAGGGAGGGGTTGCTGAGGGAATAGGTTGGGAAGGGGGGAGGGGGGGAGGGGCAGGGCTGGGTTATGGCAGGGGGAGGGGCCAAATGGGGGAAATGGTTGGGCAGGGGGGAGGGGAGGGGAGGGGCAGGGGGCTGGGCAGGTTGGATATTACATTCATGTCCATTTATCGGTAACATTAATACTTATTCTGCATACTCAGGTTGGATATTTTATTCATGTCCATTTCATCAACAAGTGATTGAACATGTAACACCCATGTCTTAAGTTATGTCACTGTTTTATGATGTATTTTTCTATTATAAGAGGGTTAATAGGTTCATATTTTTTTCTAAGTTGTTCACAATGATTTTTTTAAACAGTTCCATATTTTATTCCATACAGGTACAAAGATTCTGTTAATGATTACTATCATGAGTATGTATTGAGTTACTTGATCCAATGAATATTTCTGTTTTTATGTGCGTATGTGTTTCACATCATCTCCCCTCTGTAAAACTTCCTTTCAAAGCCCTGAATGTAGAAAATTACTACACCGAAAAAGGGAATAGATGATAGGATGTAACGCCCTTGGCTTATGTTATTTTGACTAGTCTGTTATTTTTGTGGATACTATTCATTTAGAGAAGCATGTCATTCCATAGGTCAGTGCTTCCATACATACAATTTCATTTATGATATGAGTGTTTTACATTCATGGTTCTTTACATTCACCGTGTTTTATACTGTTTAAAAAAAATATATGTTTCAATATCCATTATGTTAAAATCTGAATCTATGGATTTGGTTTTAAACATATCATCAATAGGTGAGTGAAAATGTAACACCCATGGCTTATGGTATTTCACTATTTTATTATGTATTTTTTTTATTATAAGAGGGTTAATAGGTTCATATTTTTTTCTAATTTGTTCACAATTTTTTTTTCAAACAGGCTCATCTTTTATTCCATAGAGGTACGTAGATTCTGTTAATGATTACTATCATGAGTATGTACAATGTTTCTAGAGCCAATGAAGATTTCTGCTTTTCTGTGCGTATGTGTTTCGCATCATCTCCCCTCTTTGAAACTTCCCTTTCCAAACCCTGTAAAGTGGCAGGCCATGAGAACATGGAAGTGTACTGAAGAAGAAGAGTATGACTGGGAAGGTGTGATCCCAGAGCAGTCCATAAATGACTTGATGATTTTTTTAGGTTCTGCATTTTTTTGTTCTTCATTTTTCCTTCATTTTTCCTGCATATTTTCTTCTTTTTTTTCTTCATTTTTAGGTTCTGCATCATTTTTTCGGCATCTTTTGGGCAGGGGGTAGGGGAGGGGAGGGGAGGGGAGGGGGGAGGAGGCTACTGGGGGAAAATATTGGGCAGTGGGGAGGGGAGGGGAGGGTAAGGGGCTGGGTATGTTTGATGGGTGGGGAGGGGAGGGTTATGGCAGGGGGAAGGGGGCTGCTGGGGGAAAAGTTGGGCAGGACGATGGGAGGGGAGGGGCAGGGGGAGGGGAGGGGAGAGGCAGGGGCTAGGCAGGTTTGAGGGTAGGGGAGGGGAGGGGATGATGAGGCCAGGGAAGAGGGGGCTGCTAGAAGAAGTGGATGGGTAGAGGTGAGGGAAGTGGTTGGGCAGGGGTGAGGGTAGGGGAGGGGCATGGATTGGTTATGGCCGGTGGGAGGGGCTGCTGGAGGAAAATGTTGGGCAGGGGGGGAGGGGAGGGGTAGGGGGCTGGGAAGGTTGGAGGGGATGGGAGGGAGGAAGTTGGAAGGGGGGAGGGGGTGCTGGGGGAAAAGGTTGGGCGGGGGGGATGGGAGGGGATGGGAGGATGAGGTCAGTGGGGAGGGGGCTGGGGAAGAGGTTGGGAAGGGGGGAGGGGAGGGGCATGGATGGTTTATGTCAGGGGGAGGGGGATTCTGGGGAAAAGGTTGGGTAGGGGGAAGGAAGGGGAGGGGCAGGTGGCTGGGCAGGTTGGAAATTTCATTCATGTCCATTTCTCGGTGACATTAATACTTATTCTGCATATTCAGGTATTCTGATGTTGTATACTTATTTTGTATTCTTATGCTGCATATTCAGGTACTCTTATGATGTGTTAGAAAAATAAGATTCCAACCAATATTATATTGGTGACGCAACGATGAAATGCATTGGGAACATCTTCTACTTGCTGGAAAATTACTCTATGTCTAAACATCACTACATCTCTATTTCTGGATGAATTTTTTTTTGTATTTAAATGAATCCTCGACACATCTCATATTTTTTATTAGATAAACTATTCATTAAGTAACTTCTCTTCAACTTTTTCTTTCATAGTATTCAATATTGTTTTCATAAATGCAGTTTATATTGAAGTCAGGTTTCCACCCTTGACTATTCCAAAGTGTTTCACATTATAATTGATGTATCATAATTTAAGATTTTATATTGATGTATTCTTGATAGATTCACTTATAATTCCAAATTATTCACCACTAAATTGTGAGTAAAATACATCAAACGTTACTGTTTCTTCGCAACTAATACAAGTGGTACTCTTATGAAGACAGATAATAAACTATTATGTTTTATAAATAGTAATCTATAGTTAATAATAAGAATTATTTTATAGTTATGTGCATCGCACGGGTGGGGTACTAGTTTGTTTAATGATGAGATATAATAACAAGTGAGGATATATAAATTTATTGATAATAGATATTGATATAAAATTTAAAAATACAAGAAATAAATGTGGACAACTGATTCACCCCTCTACCTCTAAGTGATATCACTAGACCCAAGCTCTAAACAGAAACAATATACGTCTCATTTATTACAAAATTATCTTGATTCACAATGATGAAAATGTGTAGAAGTGTTATAGAAGTCACATTATACAGTATGTATGAGTATTCAATCACTTAATATTACTTTTCACCTGAAATAAATTCATTTTTTATATGGTTGACCATTCTTCCTAGAAGAATATATATAAATATTTACAATAATTTCTTTGATTTACTCCTTGAAAATAACATATTTACAATATATAATTTCCTCTTTTTAGAATAAAATATATCATAGTTATATAATACTTCCATAAGGATCATTATTCTAATTGGGACTTTAAAACAATATCTATAATTTCAGTATTAGAATTCTAAATCTATATGAAATTATATTTTTAAGTACCATAATTTATTTACTAAAAAATTCATTCTATTCATATTCAAATATTTGAATTTTGAATTTCATTTTCTTAAATATCAGTCATAAGTAACATATTGATAATACATTCACTTCATTATATCATCACAGTATCACTTAAGATGATTATTTTTCATGCAATATAACCTCATAATTCTCTTATCCATATGAATATCAATGTATTTTTTCTTTGATATATTATTGATAAATAATTTTATAATATGACATTCTCTTGATAATAGTCAATAATATGTTTCTTGAAAATATTATGGAATCTACATTTAGATATATTATTTTTCCAAAATAGATCCCCATTGAATTTCTGGATATAAAATTGGTTAAAACGTTAGGTTAACCATTTCATAAGTTTAATATAGGATTCAATTATATAAATAATTTTTTTCAAACTCATTAAAACATAATTTTAAAAAAAAAATTTGAATATAATATTAATTTATGAATTTGTAAGACAAAGGGAATATACCAAAAAAATTAGTAGAAATAAATATCAAACTAATGAATAAATAGAGTATTAGAATTTCAATTATAGAAGGGAAAAATAATATCATCACAATAATACTTATGGTAAAATTGGTGTTAATTTTTTATTCTTTTATTCATACAATATATAACATTGGTAATAATGTAAGTAGAGATCATAATTTAGATAGTGCAGACAATGTATTATTCCTATGTTCTATTATGAGAGTACGTTCTCTAGGTGATGATATATTGAGTGTCGAAATATATTACATCCATGATATCCTCTGCTTATTTAGAAAACCTTATATGATTTATTATGCACACATAATTTCATGAGAAACATTTTACATTATATGTTCTTCTAAAATTGTAATCATTATAGAAAACTAAACATTAAGAGAAATTAACTCTTGAAATGTCCAAAAATATCCATTTTACAATAAATATGACTCTTATATATAGGATAATTATTCTAGAATAAGAAAAAAAATCAATACATAAATAAAAATGTTACATAGAGACTCTGACAAATAATATATTAACCTGAAATGCCTCATTAAAAAATATTAGTGATACAATAAGGGTGTTTGTGAGCATCAATATCTAAAGTAAATGAGAGTATATTGGATTGAAAAATGTGGACAGTAATATAGTCCAATAATTTATCACATTTTATTATTATAAAATCCATAACACTAAAACATATAATTTTATAGAAAAAAATATTTAATAAGAGTAGAAATATTGGAATTAGAGAATATGAATCAAAGAATCATGTTCTCCCCATTATCCCTATGTCGTGACATCAAAAAGAAGTTACACAAGAGGGTATAAAACATCCGTTTTCACAATTAAATGAATAAAATATTAGATTATAACACTTTAAAGAAATATAAATTGATGGTGACTTATTTTAAGAACAAATTAAATTCATAAGAATGAATTAAATAGAAAAAAATAAAGAACTAGAAAATTATAAAAACAAAATAGTGAAAAAAAAGAAGTTAAACTCATCTAAAACCAAATAATACCAGCTCTAGTTTAATAAAATATAGATGATCAGTAGGATGCAAATTGAATAAAATATCATCCTAATGATGTACATATTTAATAAATTGAAGAGAAATATAACCCTTTAGAATGTAATATTCCATGAAATTTTACACAATATAAATGTACTTTTTCCTATATGATTTATTAGGTTTTTTTAAACAATGATAAAACTAGTGTTATCACTTTTAATTGAAACATATTGAAAAGGAATTCCAAAAATCCGTTGAAATGTATTTTATCTATAATAGTTTTCAATCACAACTATGAGGTTCAACATATTCAAATTCTATATAAGATTACGGAAGAGAGTGTTGTTTCATACTGGACGAAGAAACTAAATATTTTACCAACAAGTGGATGATTCCTAAGGTAATATTTATCTATAGTATATAACAACCAAATTATATGTTAGAATATGCAATTAAATAAAAATAATAGGATTTATGTAATTTCAATGAAAGTGACGTAGAACATTTTAATGATGATAGAGCCCATTTAGAAAATTTTAGATGAAATTCCTTAGTATTTTCTAAAATTTAGGAATTTATACATTCAAGAAACATAAATGTTTTTATAATTATTTATATTTATCAAAATCCAAATTATACATCTATATAAATTTTTTTCCCATAGTTTTCTTATAACATATTCATACATGTACTCCCTGATCCTATACAAAAAACATTTTCATTACATTTCTTGATTAAATACCGACTAGTGTAAACCAATTTAATACAACCAAAACATATAACATCAAAATATAATATTATATGACACACATACCAAAGTATCATTTAGGTTTATAGTTTTAGAGAATTTGGACTGACTCTCACATGACAATACTAATGTATTCAAGTGGTCATTTTCCCCACAATACATATCTTTTATTATTTAAAAAAATCTCAAATATACCATATAAAATTATTCCATCATCAAAAACTTCTCCACAAAAATTACCTGAAAACATTATTCATAACCTATGTAAAAAACATAAGAAGGGTGAGCCAAAACACTTAGTGTTGGTAAACATAAGCATTAAAAATTGAAAGTCATTAATGACTAAAAGATGAGAATATGGGTGAGATGACATAATCAAAGTGAATGAATATAATATAAGATAATTAATACCCATAAAATCATGGATCATAAATAATTAAATTTGTTATGAATATTTCATATACAATAAGATTCATATATGTCCACAATTATTATCAATGTGAAAACAATCATATAATAAAGGATCCATCAACAACTCTTAGGAAGTATTGATAAAAGTTTTGGTATCATGGAAAATCATTATCATATAACTCTTATAATCACTCTTGTAAATTTAATAACTATCCTGGTAAATTCTAACAATATCTTTGGAGAAACCTATAGCTGGTTAACTCTTTCTATTTACCCAAAGCATTAGAGGGATATTAATAACCCAAACATCCTTGTTTAATAATGTAATAACCCTTCCTTAGTTTCTAATGGACCCACCCTTTCTTTATATATACATATTTATAAGTACCATAGAATGAGAAAAATAATTAAAAGGTTTTTATTTTAAATATAATAATAACAATTGATATTTTATAGCTTGATTTACCCATTGAAAAGATATGTATTCCATTTAAATATCATTAAAACAATCATAATCCATCCAAATAAAGAATAAGGATAGTGTTATCAAAACATGTCCCTATTTGAGAATAATTTAAATCAAGTGTTTTTTCTATTGATGAATATAAATACCATTAAAATATTATTAAAATAACTTTTAAGCAGGGTCCCCTTTACTCTTTGATTTTTTAAAATATAAATAATTCATGAATATTAAGAATTTTTTTTTAAAATAATCTTTGAAACTTTTAGATTATGCTTTAGAGAAAAAATCCACGGTGTATAAAAAATTTGGTTATTCTATATATGTCAATATTAAACATTCCATTCATTATTTGGTAACGGAAGTCAAAATGTTTCATATGAACCATGTTGAAAAGATTCATTTTTGGAACACTTGAAAATAATATCATGATACATAAAATGGAATAAATAAATCATTAATGTCTAAATAAAAAAATTCTTCAAAACATTTTATACAACCTGGATGTGAAGGATATAGATTACAAATATAAAACAAGATATAATATCCATATCACTTGAAAAATATTCTTGATGTTTCTTTAACCTAGAAGGGAGGAAACAAAAACTAATCATGTAAACAAATTTATTATCAGAGTATAAGTAATTATATGCGGTTCAAGAAAACAAGAGTATATGATACATCATAATGTAATGCTGAATATAGAAAATCCCTAAATAATATGAGATTGCATCATAAAAATACATACCATTTTGGAATCTTTTGAATCATAATCCTGTGAAAGTAATGAAATAAAATGAATCAATAATTACCATTAATATATGTATATATTTGACAGAGAATTTCCATAGGTAGAATATGCACCTAATAAATAATGATAGGTGCATAACATAAACATAAGTCCCAATGAAAGAAATAATGAGATGAATAACCCTTACAAAAATCATATCATAGAATTGAGAAAGACTAAAAGAAGATACTATGTGGAAAAAAATTTAATGAAATGAAAGGTTTTAATAAAACTTAAATCCAAAAATTATCATTTAACACATAATAATGTAATAATATAATCAATAAAGACGTGATATGACCCAATGAAAGAAAATTGAGTTAAAAAACCCCATACCTCGAGTCCATATTTGACATGTATTTACTTTAAAAAATATATAATAAAAATATATTAATTATTTACTCAATTAATAAAATTTTGTAGGTTTATTAATTTATAATTAAACCATTTTTTTCATTTTTTTCAATAAAATATTTAATTACTTAATTAGTTATGCCCACATCGAGTGTTTTGGGGTCCTTCAGTTCATATTTTCAAAAGTATATTGGTATGTTGAACATTGTGAAAGTGATAACTATTCCATAACATAAAAAATAATATTCACTCCATAATTATAATTTTATACATTAATTATACATTTATAACCACTATGTAAGGTAGTTTTCAAAAAGAATCACATTATAACACAAAGATGGTAGTTTGTATGTATACATGAGTAACATTTCAATTTTTCAATGAACATGCAGAAAATAAGGAAAGTACAATTTTATCATTTTATAATGATTATTAAATAATAAAAATCATATTATTTCTTTTAAATATACTTATACACACCATCTATTTTAGGCATTTATGAAAATAAAATCTTGTCACTTCTATTGAGGTGGTAATCCACATGTATTCATAAATGATGATATCAATTTTCAATGGATGGAGATGTAAGAAAATAGATGAAATATTTTAATTATATAGTTATAATTATTTCATGAATATCATATATAGGCATTAAATCCTTCATCATAACCATCCATGATAGTTGATGATGGAAAAGGAATCACATTAGTTCGGGAAGCAGTAGTCCTCCAAACACACAAATGATGGTTTCATTTCCCATTAGAAGAATAAGGATATGGATACAAGTTAATAAATTAGAAACAATATAATATTAGTATGTTGGATAATATGAATTATTATTATATCAAAATAGTTATAAGAGTTTTAAAGGATTTTGAAGAAGAAATAAAACTAAAACATTTAGTTAAAAAATATACCTCTTCTTCAGAAAACCTTATATGATTTACAACTTAAGCCATCTATGGTAGGTATTATGACTGATGTAAGACCAATATGATATGGAGGGAGATTTTAATAATGTATTTGGGATGTTATTTCCTGAATAACATTTCTATTTATATTTCTATAGGAGAAGAGAAGAGTTTCCTTTCATTACTAGGGGAGAGGACACACTTTGAATTTTTCAAAATATTAAAATATATTAACACCTTATTAAAGAAAATAGAACCAATAAGGACCATTTACAAAAATATGATGTTATGGGGACATAATATTCCCATAAGATATTTTTTATAAATGTTTTTATGTCATTTTATTGCTTATTAGTTTTGTTTAACCCTTGGATTACCTATTTTAACATTAACTATGGTAACTGATTTTTATTAATTTCACTAGTAACTATGATTGAATATTAAGTTTAAATCATTAAATAATATTAATTATGATGAATAATAATTTTTAATAAATTTTATAAAATTAAAATCAATGAAGTGGAATAATTTAATTTAAAAATAAACCCACAAAACCCAATGGAAAGTATTTTTACGGAAAAAATTTATTTTTATGTATAAAAACATTTTAAACCAAAAATATTGTTTATAATTTATTAAAATTTACATAATTATATTATTTATAGAAAAATGAACTAATTTTACTTTGAAAATTTTAAAAATAAAATGAATCTTTTTAAATTCTTTGAAATTTAAAGACAATTTCCAATAAATATCAGTTTTTTTCATTACTTATTGAAAAATAAAACATTTTAAAAAATAAAAAAACTCCCTAATATGATTTTGGCATGATTATTTCAAAAAATATGTTCATTTAAAAAAATATTTTTTCTAAAATTAGTATTAATTAATTATTATTATTTTCTCACAAAAAGCAATAAAAGCCATTTTATAGGAAAAATGTTTTTAAAGAATAAAATGACTTTACTAAAACTAGATTTATTATTTCCTAATAATTAATCAATACATTTGTATTGAGTATGAAATTTATATATATATCTCATAATTTTTTTATTCCTATACACAACATAAAATTTTATGGTTAGGTTATAATAATCATATTTAAATTGTTGTATTTTTTAGTTATATTCCACATGGTGTTGTGTGTCATATACACTATCAAACATGGTGATATTTTAAAATCTTCGGGTCTTATATTTTCTATCCCATTAAAAATTTAATCCTTTACATTTTATTTTTATATTGATACTAAATAGATTATTATTTGAAAATATCTATTTTGAAACCCCATTTCAAAAAATGAGTTAATAAAAATTCTTTTTGAAATGATGATATAAAAAATATAGTAGTCACTTGAAATAACACATTATCAGGTTCCCAAATAGGAGAATATTCATGACATTTGAATATATAAACATTGAGGAAAAAATTAATTACCACTTATTGATAGAGAGTGCTAATGAATATTGATCAGATTAAATTTAATGATCATGGGAATGTTAATGACCAAAAAATAATTAACCAATGTAGTATTGAATGGACCATCATTTAGTCAGAATTGAAGGTAACATGATAACATTATTATTATAAGATCATGTTCATAGAGTTAAATAATTCATTTAGCATATAGACTATAAACATAAGGAAATATAATATCTTTATTTTATTCAAATCTACAAATGTAATTTAATCCTCAGGATGCATAATTCTACCCATTTCCACTTAGATATCATATATTTCTTCAAGAAATAAATATCTCAAAAAAATTATTCATGATTGAAGAACTACAATAATATTTTAATGGATCATAAAATCCATAAAATGATTTTACTTTATTCCACTTTTATTTTTACATCAATGAAAACCAGAGCAGTTAGAACATGGTAAGATAATACACAATATGAATAACCAAATTATGAAAAAATACAACATCAATATCTATTGCCTCAATAACCATAAAAAATTTTAAAATTAATTAATTCAATAAATAACTACCCTAAAAACACTTCAAAAATATATGTAACTAATATTCAAAACCCAAATATTATATTTATTTACTCAAATATTATGCTAAGATAAACATAACATTTATCTCCAAAAACATTATTCTCACTTCATGTATCATACTAAAACTGTATATATATTGTTCATATATTTTTCAAAATATACTAATCATTTAATAAAATAAATTCACAATAAAATAAATTATTATTAAAAAATATAAGTCAACTTTCATTCTTGAAAAACCCCTTATTAGAAAAAATTATTTCCATTTACCATACTCATATAATTTCTCCAAAATAATGGACCTACTAAAAAATAACATTAGATAAAAATTCACCAAATAACTCTTTAATCACATTATTATCTATATAATAAATCATTTGTTCCCAACATGTAATAACCCCGTAATCCAAAATAACCATACTTTCACCAATAAAAAAGGTTAACATGACCTTAATTTTTATCAATAACCTTGAAATTTTATCGATAAAATATATGGGAATTATTTCTAAAATAACATTCTCTCTAATTCACATAGTAAACCCAAGGTTTTTTACCCAAAAAGTCTCCCAAAACAATTCTAATAAACTTAAACTACAATAAAACAAAACTTAAATAGGGGTATCTATTGCTTTAGAATATTTATCAACCTTAAACTTATATACACATGATGTTATAAATAACTATTAACTTAATCTCTCATGATAAAATCCTAATCTTCAAAGTTATCCAAACCCTTCATTGATACCAAATCTAACTACAAAAGACATGCAATCTTGGATCTGATACTAAAATATAATATTTACCTTCATGGATTTGATAATGATAAGTTTGAACTATTTTTATCAATCTATAACATATAACATCAAACCAGTATTTCAGTTAATTTAGAGTTTTAGATAATTATGATACTCTTAGATGAAAATAACCATGAATTTAATTGATTTGTTTTCTATTTTACAAATTTTGACATATTTCTATACAATTATTCAACATAACCTTTAATCTTATAAAAATATTACAACTTTATAGATACATGTCATTTAAAATCATACTACAAAACTTGGGTAAAAGGAAACATAAGAAGGGAGAGCTCAAATTCTCTGTAAGGGTAAACAAAAGAATTAAAAATTGAATTTCATCAGTGATCATAAGATGAATATTAGTTTATGATGACATAACCAAAGTGAACAAGCATAAAATAATATAATTCATAAACATCAAAAAAAATATCATAAATCATGAAACATGTGTTAAAAATTATGAATAAGAAAATATTCATATAAGCCAACAATCGTGACCCATTTGAAAATAATCCTTGAATATATAATCTATTAGAAACTAATAGGAATCATATAGAAACTATTTTGGTATCTTGAAAAATCATTATCATATAACTCTTATAATCACTCTTATAAATTGAATATCATACCCTGTAATTTTTCAAAATATTCTAGCAGAAACCTATAATAGTTTTTCTATATATCATTACCCAACACATTGGAGGTCTATAAAACACCCACCCTTCCATAGTTATAATGTATCCACCCATACATGATGTATAAAAAAACAACCCGGACTTCATCTATACACATATTATGTACCATATAATTAGAAAATAATTTATAAGCATTAAGTTTTCAATATAACAAAAAAATTTGTTCTTTTATAGCATGATTTACCTATAGAAAATAAACAAGATCCATGAAAATATATTTGAAAAAATAATTATCCACCTAGATAATGAATAATAATATTATCATTACAACATATCCCCTATAGAGTATAATTATAATTAAGGGTTGTTTTCATTAATGAATAGAAATTACTTTACAAATTTCATTAAAAACATTAATAAAAAAAGAAAAATTTCTTGTTGAAAACCATTTTTAAAACTAAATATTTATTGAATATTTGGAAAAAAATAATTCAATGAAAATAAAAATGGAAAATTTCGAAGAAATATTCAAATAAAAAATATTCCCAGTGGAGAATAAATTCGGTTAATCTGTATATGTTAAAATCAAAAATTTCTTTCACACTTTGGTAAAGAAAGTGAAAATGTTTTATATGAATAATATTAAAAGGATTCCTTTGAAATACATTTTAAATCATATATTGATACATTAAAATGACCATAATAAATCATTTAAGTTTAAATATGATATTTCTTAAAATTATTTAGAAAAATGTGATATTGAAGAGAAAGATTCCCGATCTAAAATAGTTATAAGATCAATATCACATACAAAAAAATTTTATGATGATAATTTCATAAATAAGGTATGAAATCGAAATTAAACAAGTAAAAAATTTTAATAATCATATTACATGGAAATATATATGGTTTAAAAAAATTAAATGGAATGATCCCTCCTAAAGAAACTTTGATCACAGATAAACCTGAAATAAGATGAGATTGTATCATAAAAATCCTTACCATTTAGGTAACATTTTAATATTAGGTCCTAAAAAGAAATGACATAATATGAAATAGTAAATACCATGAATTAAAGTATATCCATGATATAAAATTTCTAGGTTCTATACATACACCTCATAAAATAAGTTAGGTTCATAACATAAACATAAGTCTCAAAGAAGGAAAATTTGAGATGAATAACCCTTACGAAAATCATATCATAGAATGAAGCATTAGTAAATTAAGAGATTAGGGGTAACATAAGTAAATACACACAAAATATGTTATAAAAAAATATATATAAATAAAAAATCACCTCACAAATAATCTTTAAATAATATAATCAATGAAGAAGTGATATAACCCAATGTATAGAAACTGAGTTAAGACACACATTAGCTTAAGTCCGCAATTGATATGTTTCTCCATTGACATATGTATAATAAAATATGATTAATTAATTGATTGATTAATATCCTATTAAAGTTTTATTATTTTTTGATTTTTTCATTTATTTCAATTAAATATTGAATTACTTAATTTGTTATGTTCACGTCAAGTGTTTTGAGGACATTCGACTCAAAATTTCAAAAGGAATTCTGTATGTTGACCATAGTCAAAGAGGTAACTATTCCATAATATATTGAATAATAATAATCTATTAATAATAATTTTATTCATAAATTATAATTTTAGAATATTTTATGTAATGTGATTATGAAAAATGAATCATGTTACAACATAGAGATGGTATTCCATACATACACATGAGTAATGTTTCTATTTTTCAAGAAACATGAAAGAAAGGAAGTAATTATAATTTTATTTGTAAATAATGATGATTATATAAAAAATATAATATTTTATCATTAAATACACTAATATATACCTGAAATATAATTCCACAATTAAAAAATAATCTCATCGCTTCATGGATGTTGTAATCCACACATATGAATGGACGACACTATCATTTTAAATGGATAGAAGGGTAAGAAAATATTCTATATGTAATATTCATATATTGATAAATATTTCATGAATAATATTTATATACCCTAATTCCTTCATTATAACCATCCTTTATAGGTAGTGATGGAAAACAAATTGCATCTTCTTGTGCAGAGGTAGTCCACTGTACACACAAACGAAGGTTTCATTTCCCATTAGATGAAGAAGTAGTTGTTTGGAATAAAATACATCAACCTGATAAAATATAATAATAAGGGAGATAATATTTTATTATTTAATAATGGTTATAAGAGTTTTTTAGAGGTAGAGGTATAAATAAAATTAATCTATTTGGTGAGAAGATATATGCAATGACCCTCTAATTCTCATTGGCTTGAGAATACAACAGATCATCACTAGGACTTATGTGACATACCCAAGGTGCTGAAGGCAGAAAAAAAATGCCAAAGGATTTAAAATATTGGTAGGGGACGATTTAACCATTAATAACAAAACCATTAATCAAACATCTCACTAAATTATGCATGCACAAATGAAAGGAAACTCAACAACTTAATATATCTCAAAACCACATCAAAGTGTGAAACAACAGATGACCGAATGAAAAAAATGTAAATTGTGGATAAAAATCTATAGATTCTAAAAATAAAACAATACTCTATGTGTCATAAGCTCCATGATGTACAGTTATTGAATATCCCAAGTATCATGAGCTAGTGCTAAAAACATGTGATAATTTACCTTTTCCCATGTCCTGAAAGATAGAATCTACAAAATCACCAATGTGCAAGAGAAGGGGTAGGTATAAAACTTAGTAAGTTTTCGCCCAATGAGTTCCCTAACCATTTAACTTGTATATAAGAGTTAGAAACAATTACATAAATTTTTTTATAAAAATAAATTTCTCAAAATAGTTCTTAACTAAATATAAACAATTTTCCAAAACCATTTATAACCATGTATACAAGTGAAATTGAACCCAATTTTACAAAAAAGTGATTTTTAGATAATAATAACAAACAAAATATTTAAAACCATTTCTCAATATATTTTTTAATACCCAATCCATTACATGAATCCACACAACCAAGCATGCATGATACGAGATGACAATTCCATACTCATGAGCGGTTTCTCATCGATCTACTGTGTCATCAAAAGGTAATTACTCCCCATGTGACATTTCACCTTTGACACCAGTAACTAAGTAATATTTCAACCATGAACATAAATACAACATGAAAACACACACAGAATATTCCGAAGGATCATGCTAGAAACACCATTTCAATAGAAACATCTTTTTTATTGAAAACCATTTCCATCAAAACCATTTCAATGCCAAACCATTTCAATAAAACACCATTTTTATTGAAAAAACAATTTCCATAAAACAATTTCTCAATTCCAAAACATCCATAATTTTAACTTACTGTTTTAAATTCAATAAACTCAAAAAATTTATAAAATAATTCATCTATATTACACAATTCCACCAAAATAATAAATCACCCATAAATAAGATCTATTACATGAAATGATCTAAAAAATCCCAATAAATTTCCTTCAATTTAATAAATTTTAAACTAATCCAATCAATTCTAGAAAGATGAGTCAAGAGAGAATCGACCTACCTCTACGGTTTTGATGAATCTCCACAATGGATAAAGAACGCATAAGAAATCAGGTTGATTCTCCATGAAACCACCTTAGATATTTCCTCCATTCATGTACAAGACCAATTATCGGCATATTGGGAATCTACAATCATACATCTACCAATAACAGGCATATATCTAAGAAACTGAGAAGAGATGAGAAGTATATCTAAGTTGATCTAAGAAACTGATCAAGAATGATGAAGAATGATCATATACATGAAAAATTCGGCTTTGAAGAACTAAGAGAAGAATTCAGATTACCTCATTATATATGAGAGAAACATCATTGGTCTTAGGTGAAAAAAAATCATGAGTTAGATCTGGTTTGGGGGAAAAAGGTGGATTGAGGGAAAGGCTGACCCATTTATACTTTTTTAGGAACTTGTTTTTGCTCGGCACATGATTAGTTCGCATGGTTAGACAAACCGTGTGCTAACCATGCATTAGATACTGCCTTAAGAAAACCCTTTCATGGCCTCCTCACATGATATCCATAACCGTGCTCAAATTGTTCCAAATCAATTAGCTCAAAAATAAAATTGTGGTCAGTTTCTTTTTGGATATCTCCACAATTTAGAAAAACCAGGAATAGTACTTTCACACCTACATTATCCCCAAAAACATATTTAGAGTTCCCCCAGCACTCTCATCCTTAACCCTTACAAATTATACACATGAAAATCATAATGTATGTGTTAAATTCTAGAAACTGTGTACAAAATTCTCCCCACCATAGTTATTTCCGTCATTGGATAGTTTAAAACCAATGCTTCCCTAAAAGAGTTCTGTCCATTTCTCTTTCATTTCCTTCCCACGTTCCCATGTCTCGTCACGAATATGATTTTGATGGAATGACACTCACACTTGACTGATGATGTTTTAATGAAAGATATTTTATTTCCTCTCCAAAATCCGTACTAGGATATGTAACAATGAAGCATTCGTCTCTAGTATACATGATCCCATATGATCACATGGTCAGGATCAGGCTGAAACCTTTTCAACTGAGATACAAGGAACACATTATGTACCACACTAAACCATGGTGGAAATTCCAACTGATATTCTACATCTTCAACCAATTCCAGTACCTTGACAGAGATAAAGTATTAAGGAGATATCGTGCCATGCTTCCTGAAATAGTGATGTCTGAGTCTTGGATCGATCATCATGAACACATGATAACTCATGACATACGACAACAACCTTCAATGATTATCTGTATAATATTTATAATGTCTCTGATCTGTCTTCATCCTCTTTCTAATAAATTGAATCTTCCCCATCATATCATGGACAATACTTGTCCCAACTTGTGAAGTATCACATTTTTCCACCCAAAATAGTGTAGAATGATAAGTACACCCATAAAATTCATTAAACAAATTGATATGTATTACGGCCTAATAGCTATTATTATACAAGAAATCTGCTAAGGGTACATTCTTCTCCCATGTTCCATCCAAATCTATTACATAAGGCCACAACATGTATACCAACCTCTATATTATTCTTTCAGGTTTTCCATCCATCTGGGGATGATATGTCGTACTTTTATTCAATTGAGTTCCATGAGATTTCTGTAAGGATATACAGAACTGATACATGAACCTCAGATCACTATCTAACAAGATCAGAACTTGTACTCCATTCCTCTTTACCAATTATTTGATATAGATTTTGGATAGATCCTACATCGTATTATTTTCATAAATCCGGATAAAATGGGACAACATGGTAAGGAGATCAACTATCACCCATATGGAATCATGTATCCAAACCGCTCTTTGGGAGACCTGTAACAAAATCCATTTCTATCTGCTTTCATTTCCACACTGGGATAGGTAAAGAATAAAACATAAAAACCATTTGCTGATGCTATTATTTAACCTAATGACAAGTTAAGCACTATGAGAAAAACTTGACCACATTCATTTTCATACCGCTCCACCAAAACAATGCCTTTAATTCCTTGTACATATTTAGTGTACTCAAATGTACATTCTATATTGAATGGTGTTAAGAATGAAGTTATTATTCCAGAAAAGACATAGGTATAACTATCTGATCTCTGAACCACAAAACCACACTCTCTTCAAGTATTCAGTCCTCAATGGTATCACCACCATTGAGTTTTGAACTCATAACCATGCATTATGAATCAGTTGTTTGTGGCTATTTGACAATATTTACCAAATTAAGAACAATTGTATCTAAAAAAATTGAAACTTCTCCTTGGTATTCACATTACACATGCATGTCATCTAGGATTGAAATAAATTTCTATTCATCTGATGCTTCTTTTTCTAACTGATCAAATGAATTT
Source organism: Viscum album (assembly GCA_963277665.1). Taxonomy (NCBI): domain Eukaryota; kingdom Viridiplantae; phylum Streptophyta; class Magnoliopsida; order Santalales; family Viscaceae; genus Viscum; species Viscum album. The sequence continues at coordinate 1,492,451,439 of OY728131.1, forward strand.
CTAATCAATGCATCTACCACCTAATTTCCTTTTTCTGTTGTATACATCAATTCAATGTAAAATATTTGGAGATATTCCATCCATATACTTTTCCTTGGACTCAAATCTCATTGTGAGAAAATGTGTTTCAAGATTTTATGATCTGTGAACATTGTGAATTTCACACAAAGAAGATAATGACACCATGTCTTCAAATAATGGAAAATTGTAGCTAGATACAAATCATGTTTTGGGTAATTATTCTCCTGAAATATCTACTACCTTGAGCCACATGCCATAACATGGTCTACTAGAATAAGAACACAACCCAACCCCAATCCCGAAGAATCACAGTACACTACATATCCACATCCTGATTTTAGAAAAATAAAGATAGGTACTGAAGTGAGACAAAATTTCAACTCTTGGAAAGACTTATGGAATTCTTTTATCCATTGGAATGGATCATTTTTCTTTGTTAAAGCTTTCATTGGGGAGTATGGCCATGAGAAGTCATGCACAATGCATCAGTAATAACCAACTAGACCAATAAAGTATCATATCTCAATGACATTATTCAAAAGTTTTCTCGAGATCACATCTTATTGTTGGAACCAGGGTCCTCAAAGCATGATTTTGCGTATGGTTTGTGTTTTTTGTCAATCTTCAATGGAAGTTCAGGATGTGTACCAACAAAGAGATCATACCGTTCAAGAAGAAAATAGTAGTGAAGGTGGTGCTGTTTCCCAGTGTTTGCCAAATTTTTGGGCCTGAAAATCAGCCAATAAAGCTAAGTGTTTTTGGCAAAGGTACTTGCGCGCTGAGGTCTTGGAGGATAGAATACTTGCGCGCCATATGTTTTTGAGGATCAGAACGTCAATATTTCTCTAAGGAAAGAAGGTCGCGCAAGAATTGGTTGGGTCGCGCAAGTGAGTTGCGCGATAGAGGTTTCTGGAGACAAGACTTGCGCACCGTCGAGGGACTTGCACGCCGTCGCGCAGGGGGTCCAGTTTTCCTATAAATACTGGACCACCTCTCCTCATTTCTGACGGAGCTCAAGACTCCAAGATTGTTCAAGCTCTCATCGCGCAGGTGGTCGAGCTGCGTAGGTGGTAGTTTTGTCGCGCAAGTAGAGCTTGCGCGCCGGTTGTTGGCTGTGCATCCAAGGCGGTTTGGAAGACAAAGGAAGTGGACCGCACAAGTTTGTAGTTGGGGAAGGAAGAGTCGCGCAGGTGCGTTGATGAAACTTGCGTGCCAGTGTTGACTTGCACGCCGTAGTGGGACTTGCATGACTGTCTTGGAGAAGCGCGCCAGGTTTTGCTAAAGCACGCCTTCCTGTTTGGAGCTGCACGAAAGCCTGGAGACTACCCGATACATTCAAGGAAAAGTGGTATTCTTCTTCTGGTGAGAATCAGACTTCAATAGAGCATCTACATACAACAAAGGATTCATTCTTATGCAAATGATGAAGAGACCTTCACGTCTATAAACTAAGTGGGACTTCATCAATGGCAGTGAGCCAGGGGGAGTCAACGGGAGTGACCTGAGGGAAGCAGTGAGCTATCCCCAAACCTTTGTAAAGGAAGTGAGCCTGGGACAGAGTGACTGTACCCAAACTTTTGTAATCTATAACTAGTGAAGCATAGTGGATTTTTGGTACGACCGACAACCTGTCGGCGTATGCTCCTTGGACGTATCCCTTAGTGGTGAACCAAGTAAAAAGGGATGTGTCTTCTCTGTGCATGTGAATGTTTTCTTTCTAATCATAATCATCACACAGGTTCAACAAGTTCCTACCAACGTGGGAACAAGATCCATCACAATAAAAGAAAAAGTGGTCACCCTGATTCACCCCTCCCCTCTCAGGGTGTCCCGGGGTCCTTCAAGTGGTATCAAAGGGTAAAGGTTGCTGGTGTTGAATCTGACCCTTTTTCATCCTGGAAAACGCGGTCAATATCAGGGGAGTCCCTCACTTCGATGGAAGCAATTTCCAGATCTGGAAGAACATAATGAGATCTCATCTAAGATCTCTTAGAATGGAAGTTCTTTTTTCTACAGTTCAAGGAATACAAGTCACTGATCCAACAGGCCTGGCTATGACTGAAACGGACAGGAAACTTCCTGATGCATATGCTAAAGCACATAATGCATTCACTACAGCCCTTTATGATCAGATCTACCTGAAGGTGATGAGTTGCACCTCAGAAAAATCCATGTGGGATAAACTTCAGAATATTTATGAAGGAGATAGCAAAGTGAAGGAGGCGAATCTATAAGTGCTACACAATCAGTTTGATGATCTGAAGATGCATCCAGACGAGAATGCAGACTCTTTCTTCAATCGAATTACGTAAGTGGTTGGAGAAATTCGAGGTCTAGGTGAAGAAATAAAAGATATTGATATTGTAAAGAAAATATTAAGAAGAATTCCACCTATGTATAATGCGAAGGTGTCAGCCCTTGAGGAAAGAGATCTTTCCAAACTTTCTCTAGATGATCTACTGAGCAGCTTGGTAGCATATGAAATGAGAGTCAAACCAGAAGATGCTACGACTCAGGTGAGCAAGGAAATGGCATTCAAGGCCATGGATAAATTGAAAATCTCATATGATAGTAGCGGTGATGATGACGAAGAGAAATAAATTCTTTCTCTCATTGCAAAGAAGTTCCAAAAGGGGAAAGGGAAATTCAAAGGGAAGTTACCTCTCAAATGTTTCCGTTGTGGAAAAGTTGGGCACATTGACTCTCAGTGCTTAAAGAATATCAATGATGATGACAGTGAAGATGAAAACCTCAACGAGCCTCAGAGAAGGTTCTTCAAAAAGGGAGACTTCAAATATGGTAAGAAAATGCAAAGGAAGACTTTTGTATGTGAAGAGGAAGAAGATGATAATGAATTCTGTGATGAAGAAGAACCAGAATTCAAAACTGGGAACCATGCTTCTATGATGGCCACTGTTGAAAATTCAGAAGATTCTGATGGAGAAAAACAACTGAGAACTTTTGTAGATCCTGAGGTGGAACTTAAGGATGCGGTTAGTAAGCTTAAGATTAAATGTAAGAGATGAAATAAGTGGAAATAAATTGTTGAAGAATCAACTGAATACGTTGATCAACTTGAAGCTGAAATTGAACGACTGGAAGAATTTGTGAAGGTACAATCTAAAATAATTGAAAGAAATGATGATATAGTAGATCTGAAGCTGAAAATTGAAGAGCATGCAAAGGTCATCAATGACCTCACATCCCGACTAGATGAAAAATCCAAGACTGCTGAGGGTCTTGAGGAGGAAGTAGTTACTCTAAGGAGTAAACTGGAGACTGAATCAGTTCCAAAAGAATCAAGGAAGAAAAAACAGTTTGGAAGATTCTCAGATGCAGAATTACTAGCAAGAGCCAAGTGTGGTTCAGATGGGGTCGGAAAAATATTGAGTGATCAAAGACCCGCTTGCATGGGAAAGAGTGGAATTGGCTGTGAGGATGAGTCATAAACTACTGTAAGTGAAAAGATTCAAAAGAAAGATAAGATGAAAGTTGAACATGTTGAAATGTTACCTAGAGTGGTGAAAAAGGGACCCTCAATGCAAACTAAATGGAGACCTGAAAATTATCCTCAAACTTTCAAAAATGGCAGACAGTCTTATTTTTCTCCCAAGGAAGAAGTTATAAGGAGATATTCAAGTGAGAAGACATTTCCTCTCATGAAGTGTCATTTCTGTGGCTATCTAGGCCATACCATGTTTTATTGCGAAGAGGCAAGAAGCTATCTGAATGGAGAAGATATAGATGCTCACCAAAGGAGAACAATTTCATATCCTAATTCTTATAGAAGAAATAATTTCTATGGATATTGTTTTCGTTGTTCTAACTTTGGTCATAAGGCCGTTAATTGAAGGCAGAGAAGGGACATTGACACCTCATACCGAAATTCCCGACAAGTCAAGTCTCGTCAGCAACACATTGTTTCTCTTTCAAAAAGGTTCTCACCTCTCAAAGAAGTCTTTGACTATGAAGAACCTGGGTATGCGGAAGAGATAGTTGAAAGGCCATCAGTTCTATATACTCAATCTAATGTCTCATGGAAGGAAAAGAAGAAGATTGAGAAATTGAACCTTGTAGAGGTAGCCCTCAAAGCTACAAAGAACAACAGTACCTGGATTCTGGATAGTGGTTGTTCATCTCATATGACAGGTAATGTCGGCCTACTAATGAATATCATAAAGAATGTTGATGGTACAGTAAGATTTGGCAATGATGGGGCTCTGAAAATCAAAGGGAGTGGAAGTACCAAATTAGCTAATGGAGAACTAAAGAAGACTGAAGTCCTTTAGGTAGATGGCCTACGTCATAATCTCCTCAGTGTGAGTCAACTCTGTGACTCAGGACTTATAGTTACTTTTAATCAGAAAGGCTGCACTATCAAGGGAAAAATCGGTAATTCACTTATGAAGGGATGCAGAACAGAAGGCAACTTGTATCAGGTTGATAGTGAAGAAATTTTTTGATAAATGACTGTTGAAGAAGAAAACAATTTTTGGCATCGGAGATTGGGACACATAAATCAACAAGACATGGAGAAAATATCAAAATTTAGAATTGTCATGGACATTCCCAACCTGAAGCGTGAGTGTGAAAAATCTTGTGATGCTTGTATTCGTGGGAAGCTGGTCTGCAGTTCATATCGGCCAAAGAAGAAAAGAGCATCTCACCTTCTTGATCTGATTCATACAGATGTTTTTGGTCCAATAAATGTTGTCGAAACACATGGAGAAAGGTACTTTGTCCTTTTCATAGATGATTAAAGTAGAATGGCATGTGTGATGGTCATTCACAGGAAATGACAAGTCCTTGACTGCATGAAAACATATCGGCGAATCGCCGAGAATGATAATGGACAAACAATCAAAGTGTTGCGATCTGACAATGGAGGAGAATACACGTCCATTGAATTTGAGAATTATCTAGAGAAGCATGGGATACAGCATGAGGTAGCTACTGTGAGAACTCCACAACAAAATGGAGTTGTTGAACATAGGAATCGACAGGTGAACAACATGGCACGAACTATGCTGATTGAGAGTTGTATTCCACGACATTATTGAAAAGAGGCTGTTCAAGCTGCAGTGTACATTCAGAATCGAACATGACTTTATATGGGTGAGACTAAGACACCATATGAATTGTGGCATGGACGGAATCCTTCTCTAAAATACTTTCGTGACTTTGGAAGTAAATGTTTCATCAGAAACATAAAAGGAAATCAAGGGAAATATGGCGACAATGCAGATGAAGGAATTTTCCTTAGTTACTCAATGAACAGCAAAGCCTACAAATGATTCAACAAGAGTTTGGAAAGAATTGTGGAAAGCAGTGATGTTAAGATAATTGAAGAGAGAACCAGAAATGCTTCAAGGATGTCATATACTGATGTGATAGAAAGTCAGGAAGAATGTGAACGTGAAGAAAATACAAGTGCAAAAATAGATGAAGTTGTTCAAAACACTAAACAGTCACATCATGATGTTGACATAAAAGAAGAATCTGAAGAAGAAACTATGGCTGAAGAAAATGCTACTGATCCTCGCAGGATAAACCGAAGAGCTAAGATTGATCCATCCAACATAATTGGGGACATGAGTGCACCCACTCAAACAAGGAGGATGAGGAATAACACACAATATGCATTTCTATCAGTTGTAGAGCCATCCTCATTCGAAGAAGATGCAAATGATGAATCTTGGGTGAAAGCCATGAATGATGAATTAGATCAGATTGACAAGAATCAGACATGGGATCTTGTCCAGAGACTTGAAGGTCAAAATGTGATTGGTACCAAATGGATCTTCAAAAATAAGTTTGATGAGCATGGAAGTGTCATCAGAAACAAGGCACGACTGGTATGTAAAGGATACTCTCAGATTAAAGGCATTGATGTTGAATAAACCTTTTCTCCAGTGGCTAGACTGGAGTCAATCCGACTTTTCCTTGCCATGGCACTCCAAAAATGATATAAAGTATATCAAATGGATGTTAAGACAACATTCTTGAATGGTGTACTCGAAGAAGAAGTCTACATTGAACAACCAGTGGGCTTTGTTTTTGGTACTGATGAAACAAAGGTCTGCAAACTGAAGAAAGCTCTATATGGTTTGAAGCAGGCACCACGGGCGTGGTACTCACATCTGGATTCATATCTCAAGAAGTTGGAATTTAAAAGAGGAGGAGTTGATCACAATCTCTATGTGAATAATTCTCCAAAAGATCAATTCATGGTTCTTATCTACGTTGATGATATCATATTTGGTGGCAGTAGGCAGAAATCAGTGGATGAATTTTCCAACCACGTGAAATTAGAATTTGAAATGTCTATGATTGGGGAGCTCACATATTTCTTAGGACTGCAGGCGATTCAAAAGAAGGAATACACTTTAATTTCTCAGGAAAAATATGCAAGAGAGCTATTGAAGAAGTTCAATATGCAAGACTCCAAACCAATGTCAACTCCAATTGCAGTTGGAACTAAACTTGGAAAGCATGGGGATGGGGACTCTGTTGATCCCACCATGTACATGAGGATCATTGGAAGCCTACTGTATCTGACAGCGACAAGGCCAGATATTTTCTTTGCCACATTCCTTGCGACCCGCTTTCAGAGTAATCCAAAAGAGGAACATATGGCATCAGTAAAAAGAATCATGATGTACATTCAAGGTACACATTATTTCGGGTTATTTTTTGCTGCAGGCAGGGACAGTGAATTATCCGCATTTTCTGATGCTCACTGGGCTGGTGATGTGGTAGACAGAAAGTCCACTAGTGGTGGAGCTTTCTATATTGGGCATAAATGTGTTGGCTGGTTGACCAAGAAACAAGAAAGTACTTCTCTTAGTACTGCTGAAGTTGAGTATATCTCTGCCACAAAGGCATGCACTCAACTGTTTTGGATGAAGCAGCAACTAATAGATATTGGTGATAAGGTGCAGCAACCAATGGTGATTTACTGTGATAACAAAAGCGCAATTGATCTTACGAAGAATCCGGTTCAGCATTCTCGTACAAAACATATTGAAATACGGTAGCATTTTATCAAAGAAAAGGTTGAACAAGGCGTGATTAGAATGGATCATGTTGGAACTAGTGAGCAAGTGGCTGATATCCTGACCAAGCCATTGTCTGCGGCTGTGTTTGAGAAGCATCGGTTGAATCTCAGTGTTCAACCACCTCCTACTGCATAAGGAGGCTCCGGAAATCCCATCTCCCCGTTTGTTTTAACTATTTTTATCTGCTTATGGATGTGATGAAGGTTTATGGGGGAGATACTATCCAGGGGGAGTATGGATTGAGCTGAACGTTGAACAACTTATCGGTCTTCGGTTTTATTCTCAATGGGGGATAAAGGAATAAATTCAAGGCAATAAATTCAAGGCAAGAAATTCTTCTGTGATGAGTAGTTTAAGAAGGATAACATCGGGCGTCATGGAGAATTTCAAAACACTAGAACTCAATTCAAGATTCCTCTCTTGTTTTCTACATTGATCATTGCTCACGTAGACTTAGAGTGTTGGTTGAGTTGATTCTTCCATTTTGGGTTTGCTCATGTTTGGAGATCTATTGAATTTATTCTGATTGCCAACAAACCCAAAGGGGGAGATTGTTGGAACCAGGGTCTTGAAAGCATGATTTGGTGTATGTTTTGTGTTTGTTTTCAATCTTCAGTGGAAGTTCAGGATGTGTACCAACAAAGAGATCATACCGTTCAAGCAGAAAATAGTAGTGAAGGTGGCGCCGTTTCCCATTGTTTGCCAAATTTTTGGGCCTGAAAATCAGCCAATAAAGTTAAGTGTTTTTGGAAAAGGTACTTGCGCTCCGAGGTCTTGGAGGATAGAAGACTTGCGCGCCATATGTTTTTGAGGATCAGAACGTCAATATTTGGCTAAGGAAAGAAGGTCGCGCAAGAATTGGTTGGGTCGCGCAAGTGAGTTGCGCGACAGAGGTTTCCGGAGACAAGACTTGCGCACCGTTGAGGGACTTGCGCGCCGTCGCGCAGGGGGTCCAGTTTTCCTATAAATACTGGACCACCCCTCCTCATTTCTGATGGAGCTCAAGACTTCGAGATTGTTCAAGCTCTCGTCACGCAGGTGGTCGAGCCGCGCAGGTGGTAGTTTTGTCGCGCAAGCAGAGCTTGCGCGCTGGTTGTTGGCTGCACGTCCAAGGCGGTTTGGAAGAGAAAGGAAGTGGACCGCGCAAGTTTGTAGTTGGGGAAGTAAGAGTCGCGTAGGTGCGTTGATGACACTTGCACGCCAGTTTTGACTTGCGCGCCGTAGTAGGACTTGCGCGACTGTCTTGGAGAAGCGTGCTAGGTTTTGCTGAAGCACGCCAGCCTGTTTGGAGCTGCACGAAAGCCAGGAGACTACCCGATACATTCGAGGAAAAGTGAAATTCTTCTTCTGGTGAGAATCAGACTTCAATAGAGCATCTACATACAACAAAGGATGCATTTTTATGCAAATGATGAAGAGACCATCACGTCTATAAACTAAGTGGGACTTCACCAAGGGCAGTGAGCCAGGGGGAGTCAACGGGAGTGACCCGAGGGAAGCAGTGAGCTATCCCTGGTCCTTTGTAAAGGCAGTGAGCCTGGGACGGAGTGATTGTACCCAAACTTTTGTAATCTACAGCTAGTGAAGCATAGTGGATTTTTGGTACGACTGACAACCTGTCGGCGTATGGTCCTTGGACGTAGCCCTTAGTGGTGAACCAAGTAAAAAGGGTTGTGTATTCTCTGTGCATGTGAATGTTTGCTTTCTAATCATAATCATCATACAGGTTCAACAAGTTCCTACCAACGTGATAACAAGATCCATCACATTAAAAGAAAAAGTGGTCACCCTGATTCACCCCTCCCCTTTCAGGGTGTCCCAGGGTCCTTCACTTATAACTTTTCATGATCCACAATAACACATTTATTAGAAATTACATGGATGAGAATGTGTACCTATTGTATCCAAACGTAAAACATTATCACGAACCATCCCCGAGGCCCGTGCTGTGACTACCCCATGCCCACCTTCCATAGGCCCGGCGCTGGAGACTAGAAAAAAAGGGGAAAATCCCTAAAAGTGGGAAGGAATTTCCTTTGTAAAGTGTAAACACACACAACAGAGTATGAGTTGGAAGTAAAACTCAAAGAAAAAATGTATACAAAGTAGTGATGAAAAGTAAAAGGGGTAAGAAATTCAAGACCAACAGGAAAGTACAAGTACAACTGAATAACACGTACAACTATAGAAAATGTAAATCATCTATTGGGTCATCCCCATGGGATTCCTACATGAATGGTAGGTATAGATAACCTCCTTAGTACTCCAAATCCTTTAGTATCCTCCATGTACCGACTCGTCATAAGGTCCACCTTAGGGTATCGTACAGTCCTGCTACTCTGATCCTCAGTCAGCATTGTCCATCCTTTGCAAACAAAACAAAAAGGAGCGGGCACAGCCCATACTGGGGTGAGTATAAAGACACTCAGTAGGGACCCTGATACCCTCATGGTCTCACAAAAGCCAACAAGGATAAACCACAAAGTAAGAAATCAACTGATAACCATTACATTGGAATATGCCCATACATATTCCGAAGTTTTCAAGTAACCCATATCAAACATGAGGAAAACATAGATTTAACTAACTCAGCTCACAATAGTATACAAATTATGTAGAGAGATAGAGATGATCTAATATAGCCACTGAATCATTAGAGTTATTGGACCAACACATGATCCAGGACCACTTATTCTGTCAGAACAACACATGATCCAGGAACAAAAGTCAGAACTATCAGACCAACACATGATCCATGAATAATCGTCAGAGCTATCAGACCAACACATGATCTGGGTCCAGCTATTATGCCATACCAACACATGAGCCATGAACATAAGTTAGAACAGTCGGACCAACACATGATCTTGGAATAGTCGTCAAGGCTGTCAGACCAATACATGATCTAGGTCCAGCTATTCTGTCAGATCAACACATGATCTAGGAATAGAATTGAAAACTGTCGGACCAACACATGATCCAGGAACAGTCATCAGAACTGTCGGACCAACACATGATCCAGGAACAATCAATAGTAAATAGCCAGCTGTAGGGTTTTCACAAAGTACGCTCGTTTCCAGGAGGGTCATCTCTTCAATCTAAGTTTCAACTTGTCAACTGCCACCAAGTCTAAAGTTTATGTATCCAAAATATTCATGTTTCCATAAGAAACTCAACGCGATAGACGGTGCATCAATCGGACGCCCGGTCTGAGAGTTATTGGTATTTTCGTTCCAAGGGCCTGGTTGGATTTAGGTAAAATCCTACAAGATTGTACCCCAAATGCATCCAAACCTCATGTGGGGTATTCCAAAAGAATAATCTCCCTCCAAGATTTATGTCGCTACAGATGGTTTGTCCAAAGGATGTCCGATGAAAAAGATATGGCCAATGAAAGTACAGGGGTCGGTAGTGGTCCCGGGTCCGGTCCGACCTGGTCGGACCGACTCAGCCCACACCAGTTTGGGATGACCAGATCCGGGTCCACCCAGTCAGACCCACTGGGTTTGACCTGGCCCATTGTGCGGGTAATCTCGCTAGGTTCGGCCCGATCCACTGGGCCCGGCCCAGCGGACTACGGGGGCGATTCAGCTGAGTGGTCGTCACATAGGCCTCTCAGCCCGGAGGCCAGGGGCTAGTTCGGCCAGCGCCGCGAGGGGTGCGGCTTGGGAAACTTGTCCTGGAAGGTTGACCAAGTTTGACCAGTGACACCGCGAATTATGTCGCTGGCCGACTCGAGTGGACGGTGTGGCTCGGCCGGTTCGGCCAGAAGCCGGGGCGTGGGCAAGACACCCGGGGAGCGGGCAACGCACGGGCATGTATGTGGGGCGCCGAGTAGCACGCGGGTAGGCCGTAGGGTGCCGAGCAGTGCGCGGGCAGGTCACAGGGTGCCGGCAGAGCATGGTCAGGCTGGTGGGGCAGGCGAGGAGCGTGCGTGCAGTCCGTGAGGTGCGAGGGAGGCCGGTGGGGAGCCAGGTAGTGCGCGGGCAGGACGACAGGGGCGCGGGCAGGCTGTAGGGCACCCCAGGGTGCGGGCAGGCCGACGGGGTGCGCGCGAAGGCTGAGGGCCGCGTGTAGAGGGAGGTGGGTCAGGGGAAGCATGCGGTAAGGCCGGAGGGGCGCGGGCAGCGCGCAGACAGGCCGGCGGGGCGCAGGCAGCGCGGGGGGGGGGGGGGGGGGGGAGGGTCGTCGCGCGGGTCGGCTCCCAGGGGTTTCCAGGCAGGCCAGTTCGGTGCGACTGGGACTGACGGTGTATGGCCGAGAACACCGGTGTGTCGCGGGGGCAGCGTGTTTTTTGAAGGCCGTGGGTAGCACATCGTTTGTCATTGTCGCCTTCGTCTCCTCGTTTTAACTTCAAAGATCACCACAAGGAAGAAAACTGATGGAGGGTGTCGAGCCATGTTAGGTTGGCCCGCACCCTCTGTGTTTAGGGAGGTATCATTTGGATCATAAAGAAATGAATATGATCAATAACATCTCCTCAAAAATCCCTTTTTATCCGTTGAGGAAGGTAATAAAATGGTATAATAATATCAAGCAATAAACCCCCTACCTTTGATTCGCCGGTCATTGTTCATCGCGTTCGCCGCACGTCTCAAATCCTGAGCTGCATCGGCTCGTTGACGACGCTCCACATAAGTAGGATTTTAGGAAGGAAGTTGAAGAAGAAAATTTTTCTGGTGTTCTTCACGTTCTTCTTGGAGGAAGTGTTCTTCATTGGAGAGGCTTTATACCAGAGCTCCTCCCAAATTCCACAAAAAGAGAATGCCAACCCAACTAATAATAATAGATTTTTTATTAATTTAATGTTGGCATGTAATTCAAAATGGAGAATTAAATTATGTTTCCTCCCCTTAAATAAAGCACGAGAGTTGGCACAATTAATTAAAAGGGGAGGGTGGCACCAATTAATGGTAGAGGGGGTCAAGGGACCCCCCGCCCATTAATGAGGGAAGTTGAGAGAATTCTCACCCCCCATTAATTGGGGGTTTTGGTCTCATGTGGTCCCCACGTCGTAACTTCACGTGGGAGGTTATGTTCGGGTGGGACCCACCAGCATAACCTCTCATGGGAGGTTAGGGTGTGGTGGTCCCACCTACAACTCCCAAATGGAGGTTTTAACCAACAATCACTCACCTGGAAGCTTCAAATAAAATAAAGTGTTGTATGCTATATTTTTTTACGAAAAGACAAAACTAACTTTTATTCTCAACCGTTTACCATCGAGGTGAAAGTCTTATTAAGCAAATAACGGTGATGCGAGTTCAACGGTGACCTAAGATTTCAGTTTCGAGCACCGGTTCGAATGTTATAAAATCCTACTCGTACATTTACAGTACATACCTGAACAAAACATCAGAAATTGATTCCGGGAACACCGGGCCACGTAATCACGTGCCGTCAGTTTTCACATACTCGTAAAATTCCCATGTATTTAACAAAAAAATTTCCACAAATATTCTAGGTATTTACATTATCCCTACCTCAAGGCTTTACATCTATATTAGCTACAACTCGAACTAAGCAAACAAATGGGGGTACTGAGCATGCATCTGAGCCTCCTTCTCCCATTTGCTCTCCTAGAGGTTCTCATGCTTCCAGCGAACGCGCACCAGAGGTATCTATCATCCACGTAGGACCCACTCCTATCAATCATCAATCTCCATTGAAACTTTTGTAAAAGTCTCCCCATTGTCTAAGTCCATCTCTCCATGGTCGATGATGTGGGAAGGGTCGTGCACATATCACCTCAACTGAGATACGTGGAAGACGTCATGTACCCAGTGCAACTGAGGTGGAAGAGCCAAGTGGTAAGCAACCTCACCTACTCTGCTGAGGACCTGGAAAGGTCCGATGAATCTCAGAGATAACTCTCCACCTCGAACAAATCTCTGTAGACCTCATCGAGGTGAGACCCGTAGAATGATTTGATCACTATCCTCGAACTCTAGAGGTCTCCATCTCCTGTCAGTATATGACTTTTGTATACTCTGTGCAGTCTTCATCCACTCCTGGATGATATGTACCTTCTATATGGTAGCCCATACTATCTCCGGTCCCACAAGTGCTAACTCCTCTGGGTCTTTCTTGCACAGTGGCGATCATCATGGTCGACCATAAAAAGCCTCAAAAGGTGACATCCCAATGGTGGAGTGGTAGCTATTGTTGTTGGAAAACTCTAACAAAGGTAAGTGATCCTCCTAGCTGCAACTGAAGTCGAAGACACAAGCACGCAACATGTCCTCGAGAGTCTGAATGGTCCTCTCATTCTGGCCATCTGTCAGTGGATAGAAGGTGGTTCTCAGAAGAAGTTGTGCCCCGAAAGCTTCATGCAACCCCTTACATATCTGGGAAGTAAAGCATGTGTCCTGATCAGATTCAATGGAAGAAGGTAATCCATGAAGTCACACAATCTCTTACACATAGAGGCATCTTAATCTCTAAACTGAACCCTGCTCTCTAATCGGTAGGAAGTGGGCCGACTTAGTGTGTCGGTCAACGATCTCCCAAATCGATTCGTGAGCCCTGGATGTACATGGAAGAACCATCACAAAGTCCATGGATATCCCATCCCACTTACAATATAAGACCTCTAAATGGTGAACCAACCTGCTGGTACCTGATGCTCTGCCTTTACTTGTTTGAAACTAAGCCATCGAGAGACAAACTCCGCTACCACCTTCTTCATACCTGGCCACTAGTGTTGTATTAAATGGTCCTGTAAAATCTTCACCACTCATGGATGTACCACTAGAGGGGACATGTGGAACTCCCTCAACACTTCCTTCTGAAGTGACACTAGAACCATAGTATGTCCTCTGGAGAGAATTATGTGCTCCCCACCTTCAGAAAATCTATCAGGTGCCTGACCTGTTGATATCTGAGCACATCATGCCTCACAATCAGTGTCCCCAAGCTGTGCCTCCCTGACTCACTAAAGAAGTGGAGGAGTGATTATAAGAGACTGAAGGAAAAATGATCCATCTCGGTAAACAAAGGATATCAGCAAAACATCCAGCTGCTCCGTCACCTCAACTAGCAACTGTATATCAGATATTCTACTGAGCGCATCCAAACCCACATTCCCCTTCCCCGGAGTATAGACTATCTCAAAGTCATAGTCCTGGAGAAACTCAAGACAACGTTACTATCTCAGGTTAAGGTCCTTCTAAGAGAAGATATACTTGAGACTCTTGTGATCAGGGTACATGGTAAAACGTTCTCCCATCAGATAGTGTCCCCACATCTTCAAGGAAAAGACAACTACTTCTAACTCCATGTCATGGGTATCGTAGTTCTTCTCATGCTGTCTCAGCTGCCAAGAACTATATGCGATCATTGACCGCTCCTGCATCAGGACACACCTGAGTTCGGTCCCTGATGCGTCACAGTAGACTACGTAACCTACGCCTTCCACTAGAAGCCTCAGGATGGGGGCACTAGTAAGCCTATGCCTTAGATCCTGAAACCTCTATTGGCATCTCTCTTACCATACAAAGTGTTTCCCCTTCTTCTTCAAGGATGATAGCAGTGCTGCTACTCTGGAGAAGTCCGATACGAACCTCTGGTAATATCCATCCATACCCAGAAAACTATGTACCTATGTCACACTCATGGGTGGCTCCCAAGAAATTACCGCATCAATCTTTGCTGGATCCACTGCAACCCCAAACCTCTGAGATAACATGTCTGAGAAATTGAACCTCTTGGATCTAGAACTGGAACTTTGAGAGCTTACCGTAAAGCTGGTGCTCTCAGAGTGTGTCCAGTACCACCCGCAAATGGTAAACATGCTCCTCCTTAGTGGTTGAGTAGATCAAAATTTCGTCGATGAAGACCATGACAAAGTGATCGAGGTATGGATGGAAGATCCTTTTCTTGAGTCCCATGAATACTGCTATAGAATTGGTTATGCAGAATGACATAACCAAGAAATCGTAGTGGCCATACTGACACCTGAAGGTTGTCTTCTGCACATCCTCATCTCGAACTTTGAGCTAGGGATAACCTGATATGGGATCTATCTTCGAGAACCACCACACTCCCTTCATCTGATCAAAGAGTTCGTCAATCCTCGGGAGTGGGTACATGTTCTTTATGGTCACCTGATTCAGGCGACGGTAGTCAACATAGAGCCTCAAGATCCTGTCCTCCTTCTTGGCGAACAGAATCGGGGATTCCTAGAGAGACACACTGGGTCAGATGAATCCCTTCCTCTGCAAGTCCTCTAGCTATAC
The DNA here is from genome assembly GCA_963277665.1 of Viscum album. Taxonomy (NCBI): domain Eukaryota; kingdom Viridiplantae; phylum Streptophyta; class Magnoliopsida; order Santalales; family Viscaceae; genus Viscum; species Viscum album. The sequence continues at coordinate 1,492,466,755 of OY728131.1, forward strand.
CCTCAGCTCGTGAAGCTCAGTGAGAGCCATCCGATATGTTGTAGTATATATTGGTGTCATCACGGGGTACAGGTCAATGTAGAAGTCCACCTCTCTACGAGGAGTTAGTCTTGGAACATCGTCAGGGAAAATATCCACGTACTGGTCCACCACTATAGGATAAGTCAGACTCTTCACATCTACTACTCCAAGGGTAAATTAGGCAAACTAATGAGTGATTGGCTGCTCCCTCCTCCGAATAAGTCCTCATCTGCTGCATATGCTCCCTTCTCACCAGTGAAGGTGAAACTAGACCCATCTGTGCGGACACACCAAACATTGTTCCTAACACAGTCTATCTGAGAATGAACTGTAGATAACCAGTCCATACACAAGATGACATCGTAAGGCCTCAACACCGTTATAAAGATATCCCAGCCGAAACTCTCGCCTCTTGGAGTAAGCTCGCACTACCAACACCAGTGCATAATCATCAAATCAGCTCACGTTGGAGTCTCTAGACATAAGGATCGATATAATTGCTCATTCGGAATCTCCGAGCTCTGAACGAGGGATGTTGCAAAGAAAGAGTTACTGGAATCTATGTCTATAAGAACTTTATCTAATGTGGAGCAGACACAGATCCTACCTTGAATCATTTCCGGAGTTCCATTGTCGTATTCCTCAGCTTCCTGGAGATGAGCTCTCCCCTATCCACATGCTCCCTACGGTCGGGGTGGACTTCCTGGTGGTGGTGGGTGTAACAACTAGAAATGTTACTCACTTCCAGCTGCTCGACCAGCTCCTCTACCACGTCCTCCTGCTCCCTGCAGACCACCTAGATCGAATATTTTTCTCTTCCTAGGAGGTTCTTCAACCATATGGTGGGTCGGACAGTCACGAGCCATGTGACCCTCCCCGATGCATGTGAAACACTGCATGTTCCTCACATGACTAGCTATGTCTCGTGTGCCTCACACAACCGAACACATGTCCTGAGGTAGTCCACCGAATGGTTTGGTCCGCTTAGACCTCTGTGACATGTTTTTTCTACCTACTACAGAAAACTCCACTACGTGATTCCTGGTGGTGGGTCTCGCAGCTGGTGACTGCTCAGCAAGGAAACTCTCCACTAAGAGGGCTCTCTCCAACACCCATGCCTACGTTGGGATGCTGAGGGAGATCATCGAAGCTCTGATCTCTCACCTGAGCCCCTGCTCGAAGGTCTGAGCCCTGAATAAAGGGTCCCGCACTATATATATGGAGTAACGTGAGAGGTCGGTGAACCTCGCTGAGTACTGTACCATTATCATGCTACCCTATAGCAGATGCAGTAGCTCCTTAATCAACACCACATGTGGGGTGGCTGGGACAAACTCCACCCAAAATACACTCTCAATGTCAGCCCAGAGTAGTGTCACCTTGTCATGCACCTTGAGCATCATGCTCCACCATCTGCCTGATGGTGACTCGTGACAAGGATCGTCATGAAGTCTGCTGGTGTCCCTACTAGCCTAAAGACTCTCACCATAGCCTCCAGCCAATCCTCAGCTGCCTGCGGGTCCATCTCACCCCTAATCCTAGGCATCCTCTGGCACTAGAACTCGTGTAGCGTGCTCAAGCAGTGTTCATCTTCTACTGCTGGGGATGGTGGTATCGGTGGCCCAACAAGTAGTGGTACCGCTGGAGCCTCCGATGTGATGGGTACCTGCATCGAGGCCTTGTCACTCGGTGGGATGCCATCTCGTAAAACTCTCGGAACCCTGGCTGGATGTCTGTGTGGAGGCATCCTAAAAAGAAACAGGTGTGCCACAATCAATAAGTTATACCTGGTTAGACGACTCAGAGATATCACAAAGAAATCTCTTGAAACACACACACAATTATTATTTTCATGTACTGAGTTGGAAATTAGAAGTCAGGGTCCTGGTGTATAGATACATCGGCTACCGCACCAACACTGGACTCCCTGAACTGAAAACCACAATCAGTACCCTAACACTATTTCTTCATAGAAAATATATATCAGTGTCCTAAGATCTTTGGTAGAACCGACTCCTCCGATACCAATTTGTCACAACCCATCCCCCAGGGCCTGTGTCGTGACTACCCCAAGCTCGCCTTCCATAGGCCAAGGGCTGGTGACTAGCACCAAAGGAGAAAATTCCTAAAAGTGGGAAGGCATTTCCTTGGTAAGGTGTAAACACACACAATAGAGTATGATATGGAAGTAAAACACAAAGAAAAATTGTATACAAAGGAGTGCTGAAAAGTAAAAGGGGCCAGAAATACAATCCTAATAGGAAAGTACAAGTACAACTGAATAAAAAGTGCAACTGATAAAAAGGTAAAGCAGTTACAAGGTCATCTTATAGGGATTCCTACCTAAAGGTTAGGTACAGATAGACTCCTCAGCAGTCCACATCCCTCAGTCTTCTCCGTGTACCGACTTATTGTACGGTCCACCTCTGGGTACCGTCCAGTCCTACTACTATGATCCTCAGTCAGCGTCGTCTGTCATCTATAACCAACACAATGAGGTGCGGGTGTATCCTGTGTAGGGGTGATCATAACAGTACTCATTAGGGACCCCGATACCCTCAAGGTCTCACAAAATCCAACAAGGATAAACCACAAAGTAAGAAATCAACCGGGAACCATTACTTAGGTATATGCCCATACATATACCTAAGTTATCAAGTAACCCATCTCAATCATGAGGAAAAAACAGATTTCACTGACTCAGATCACAGAGGTATACAACTTATGTAGAGAGATAGAGATGATCATATATAGCCACTGAATCATCAGAGCTGTAAACCCAATACATGTTCCAGGACTAGCTATTCTGTCAGACTAACACATGATCCAAGAACAAAAGTTAGAACTCTCAGACCAACACATGTTCTAGGAATAGTCGTCAGAGATGTCGAACAAACACATGATCAAGGTATAGCTATTCTGTCGTACCAACACAAGATCCAGAAATAGAAGTTAGAACTGTCGTACCAACACATGATCCAAGAATGGTCATCAGAGTTGTCTGACCAACACATGATCCAGGTCCAGTTATTCTGTCTGACAAAAACATGATCTAAGAACAAAATTTAGAACTATCGGACCAACACATGATCTAGGAATAGTTATCAGAACTGTTGGACCAACACATGATCCAGGAACAGTCAATAGTGCCCAACTAGCCATAGGGTTTTCACAAATCACGCTCGATTCTAGGAGGGTCCGCTCCTCAAGCCAATCTTCAACACATCAACTTCCACTAAGTCCCAAGTTGATGTATCCAAAAGGTCTGTCTTTCCATAATAAACTCAATGCGACAGACGGTGCATTAATTGGACACCCGGTCTAAGAGTTATTGGAATTTCCATTCCGAGGGCCCCGTTGGATTTAGGATCAATACAACCCAACCATACCCCAACTATGTCCAAACCTCATGTGGGGTTTTCCAAAAGAATTTTCTCACTCCAAGATTTCCATCGCTGCTGACAGTTCCTCAAACATATGTCTGAAACAAAAGATATGTCCAAAGAAAGTACAGGGGTCGGTAGTTGGCATGAGTCCAATCCGGCCCAGTTTGACCAACTCGGCCCAAACCAGTCTGGGCCGACCCAGTCTGGGTCGAACCAGTCAAAACTACTGGGTCTGCCTTGGCCCGTTGGGTGGGTCAGCCCGCTAGGTTCGGCCCGGTCCACTGGGCCCAGCCCAGCGGACTGCGGGGGCGATTTGACCTTGTGGTCATAGCGTAGGTGGCTCAGCCTGAAGACCAAGGTCCGGTTCGGCCAGCGCCACGAGGGGCGCGGCTCGGGCGACTCAGTGCGGAAGCTGAGCTGGTTCAGCCAGTGACGCCAAGAAGGAAGTCGCGGGCCGGATCGGGGGACTGGCACGCCCTGACCGGTTCTACCAGAAGCCGGGATGTGGGCCAGCTGTGTGGGGCACATGTAGTGCGCGGGAAGGCCGGTGGGGCGCATGAGCAGCACGCGGGCAGGACGCGGGGTTCGCGGGCAGCTCATGGGAGGCCGGCGGGGCACTGGGCAGCACACGACTAGGCCGCTGGGCGCCGATAGGATGCGGGCAGGCCGGCGGGGTGCGCGGGCAGCGTGCAGGCCGGCAGCCGGGCAGGCCGGTTCGGCACAGCCCAGGCCAACGGGGTTCGGTCTGGAACACCGGTTGGCCGCGAGGGCGGCGCGGTTCACAGAGGCCAGGGGAAGAATGACCTTTATTGTTGACGCCTTCGTCTCCCCATTGCCGGTTCGAATATAACCACAAAGAAGAAAAACAACATAGGGTGTCAGGCAAAGTTAGGTTGTCCTACAACCTCCGTGTTTAGGGAGGTATCATTTGGCTCATCAAGAAAAGTAGAGGATCAATAAAACATCCTCAACAATCTCTTTTTATTCGATGAGGAAGATAAGAAAAGGGTATTATAATATCAAACAATAAACCCCCTACCTTTGATTCGTCGATCGTTGTTCGTCACGTCTGCCGCATGTCTCAAATCCCAAGCTACGTCGGCTCGTTGATGAGGCTCCATGTCAGTAGGATTTGAGGAAGGAATTAAAAGAAGAAAACATTGTCAGTGTTCTTCATGTTCTTCATGGAGTAAGCGTTCTTTGTTGGGGAGACTTTCTCCTAGAGCTCCTCCCAAATTGCACCAAATGAGAATGCCAACCCAACTAATAATAATAGATTGTATATTATTTTAATGTTGGAACGTAATTCAAAATGGAGAATTAAATTACATAGGCTCCCCTTAATTAAACCACGAGAGTTGGTACAATTAATTAAAATGGGATGTTGGCACCAATTAATGGTAGAGTAGGTCAAGGGACTCTCCCCCTCATTAATGAGGGATGTTGAGAGAATTTCCACCCACCCATTAATTGGTGGATTTTATTCTCGTGTGGTCCCCACGTCATAACCTCTTATAGGAGGTTATGTTCGGGTGTGCCCCACCACCATAACCTCTCATGGGAGGTTAGGGTGTGGCAGTTCCACCTCCATCTCCCATGTGGAGATTTTAACCAACAATAACTCACATGGCAGCTTCAAATAAAATAAAGTGTTGTAAACATTATTTTATTATTTTTTATAAAAATAAAAAAACTAACTTTAATTATCAACCATATACCATGGAGGTTAAAGTCTTATTAAGAGAATACCGGTGCTTTGAGTTCAACGGTGCGCTCAGATTTCAGTTCCGAGCACCGGTTCAAATGTTATAAAATAATGCTCGTATGTTTACTGAACGTACCAGAACAAAACTTTAGAAATTGATTCCAGGCACACCGGGACTCAGAATCATGTACCATTAGTTTTTGAAGACTTGTAAAATTCCCATGTATTTATGAAAATAATTTCCATGGAAATTCTCAGTCTTTACAAACATAGATAACTTGGCATAAAAATTATGATCTCTCATGATTCGTAAGACAATATCTAGGTGTTTCTCATGCTCCGTCCTTTTCTTTGAATAGACCAGTATGTCATCCACAATCCCCGCAACAAAAGAGTCTAAATATCGCTGAAATATTTGATTCCTCAAATCCATGAAGATTGATGTTGTACTCATTAGACCTCTATACATGACTACATATTCATAGTTTCCATATATACTTTGGAAAGTTGTCTTCGAAATATTTTACTTCCAAACTCACAATTAATGATATCCTAACCGCAATTAAATTTTATGGAACCACTAAGATCCAATAAATTGATCAAATAGATCATCAATTCATTGAAGTGGATACCGATTATTTATCATAACATGGTTAAACTTACGATAATCCACACACAACCTTATATTTCCATCTGCTATCTTCACAAACAAGACAAGTGCTTCTCATAGGGACGTACATGGCCGAATGAAACCTTTTCTTTCCATCTCCACCAACTAAAATTTCAGTTCCCTCAACTCTATCAGCTGAATCATATAAGGTTGATGGGAAATAGGACTACTCCCTATGAGGAGAAAAATTATAAAATTCACTTCCTTTAGAGGTGGTAACCCTTAGAAGTTGTTGTGAAATAAATCTTGAAATTGGTCCACAACTATTGGGATGCTGGTATCCTTGATCTCTTCCATCAATTACAAAGCTATCACTATTAATCTATATGATATCGTCCCCAAAGCTAGTTTCAACAATCCCGTCACACCTTTTTTTACAACCATCTCTCATATAAAGATATTCCTAATGTCGTCATTGGTCTCAAAACTCACTATTCTTCTATAACAGTCGTTGTGATCTTTAAATGTTGTAAAAAAATCTATACCTAGGATTATATCCTAAACATCCATCTCCAACACTGAGAAGTCCCATTTTATCTCAACACCATCAACAATTATAGAACAAGATATACACATGAAGGTTTGACATTCATTTTCACCAAGAGGAGTTTGGAGTTTTAACAAAGAATGAATCATCTCTACTTTTAGACATAGATAATAAAAATCATAAGAAGTAATGAAGGAATGTGGTGCACCAGTATCAAACAACACTTACATAAGGGTATAATTAAAAATAATCATACCTCTCACCAAATTTTCTCATCTCCATACAATTTCTTCATCGCTGCACTCTGGTCTTTTTCCTTGCTGATATTTCCCATAATGAGGAGTCATGGTATTTCAAGAATCTCCATGGCTAGATCTGATATACTTAATGGACTGATTCTGCTGGACTCATCATGTGGAGGCATACAAATCATGAAACACATGATAAGTGTCCCAATCACCTGACCTTAGAGTAGTACAAAAAAAGTACTTAAGGTGTCCCATATTGTTGCAGCTATAGAAATCTCTTGGTTCTGTTATACATTCTAACTTTTTGTGGTCAAACAAGAAGCATTGGTTGCATCCAACAAGGCTCTTTGGTCATGGAGGAAGATTTACTGATCTAGCAGTCTAATTCTGAGTCCCACCACCCCCTTGGAAATAGGTTTCCCTTTTTCTCTTAATCCTAGCATTCAAGATCCCACCATTTCCCGTTTGTATCATCATACTTCATCCTCCTATAGATCCTTAGATATATAATTTAGCCACTACAACTCTATTCACCATCTGTATAAATTAATTAATACTGAGAACCACAATCTTCAATCAAGTTTCATACCTTATCCAGGATTCAAAGATGCATGCCTTAAGGGATGTACTCACCACAACTTCGGGTGAAAAGCATACATAATTCCTGAATTTAGCCACATATTCAGTGATAGAGATATTATCTTGCTTCAAGATAATGAATTATACCATCCTATGGATCTTGAACTTGTGAGGATAGAATTTTTTTTAAAAAAATTCAAAAAAATCTCCCAGCTAAGACTAGGATCCAATTTATCCAGGACCATTAAATCCCACCACTGGCGTGTCATATCCTCGAGAATATAAATCTCCATCATGATTTTCAGCTCTTATATTGTTCTAATGAAATTGAAGACACGATTCATCCTATTGAGCCACACCTATGCTTTTTTAGGTACAGAATCACCCCAGAAGATGGGCGGATTCAACTTCATGAACTGTATTGAATGATCCACATTCTTTGGTTCATCCTTCTAGTTTCCCATATCCATAGATTGAAATTATTTAATGATACTTTGAAGCAACTATTGATTCACCTGTGGTCTAGGTGAGACCACATTTTTCAAAGCTTCTTCCTATAGGTTTCTACGACGCGTACCAGGATCCATTAACTAAACAAACAACAACCTCGATAAGTATCACCCTCTAGCGACTGTTGGATTAGTATTTCAAATTCTATCAACTAAGATATCACAATATTATTTTCCAAAAACAATCTTTCTCACATTCAACCATTTTTTTGAAAAATCTATTCATTCTTTTTCAAATCTAACCATTTTCAGAATACATCAAGTATCCTATATTCAAAATCATTCATATGAAAAAAATTGTCCATTTTTAATAAAATTACACCTTTTCATGAGATTATATAACATTACTCAAAATGAAATATGAAATCCTAGTGGGATTTTATTCCTCTAATGAATGAAATGATCATCTCATTGGCTAAACACATGACAATGATATGCTGGCATCCTATAAGTTTCTCCAAAACACTTCTGTACCCAACACCCTCGTAACTTGAAATTCAGCATAAACAGGTTAACTACATCCTTTTATGATATACATTTCATGTCCTAACAATACTACTCCTTTCTAAAATCAAAACCCAAGGAATAGACAAGGATGAGTCAACTCCAATACTAGGAAAGTGAAAACTACTTATTATGAAAGTATCGAACAATATGATACAATTTGTAATGACCCGCTTATTCCCATAGGCTTAAGAAAACAACAAATAATTACTAGTCCTTATGTGACATCCTCAACATTCCAAAGGCTGGAAAAAATTCCCTAGGGTTTCAAATACATGTGGGGGATTGTTTACCCTTTAATAATATAACCATTAACCAAAAAACTCAGTAAATGATAAATGAACAAATGAAAGGAAACTCAACCACTTAATATATCTCAAAACAACATCAAAGTGTGAAAAAAAGGAAGACCAAATTAATAATAAAGTAAACACTGGATAAAGAACAAAAGAATTTAAAAAAACCACATGACTCTATGCACCACTAGCTTCAAGCTCCACAATCACTGAACAGACCAATTATCAGGAGGTGGTTCTTAAAACTTGTGATACTTTACCATTGCCCATGTCCCAGAAGATAGAATCTACCAAAGCACAAAATTTCTAGAGAAGGGGTGAGTATAAAAATAAATTGGTTATCCCAAATGACTTCCCTACTCACGCCATTAGTATAAAAGAGTTATAAATAGTTATATAAAATAGTTTATATAAAACAATTTCCCAAAATAGTTCAAAATAAAATATAAATTAGTTTGCAAAACCATTTATAACCAATTATACATGTGAAATTGAAACAAATTTTCTAGAAAGTTATTTTTACAAAAAAAATAAATAAATAATTCTTCAAAGTAATTTCTTAATATTATTTTGTTATACCCAATCTTTTCCAAAAATACACATAACCAACCATGCATGCTACGCGATGACAGTTCCATATGCATGAGCGGTTTCTTGTTGATCTACCATGTCGTCACAATGTAATTATTACCCATGTGACATTTGACCATTGGAACTAAAAACAGTGTCATATTTCCACCATGCCCCATAAATAAAACGCAAAAAAACACACCAAATATTCCCAAGGATCATGCCATAAACACCCTTTCAATAAAATCACATTTTTATTGAAAATCATTTCCATTAAAACCATTTCAATGATAAAACATTTCAATAAAACATCCTTTTTATTAAAAAAAACTTTTTCCATCAGAAAATTTTTCAATTGCATCAAATACGTAATTTTAAATCACCATATAAATTCAAGAAACTAAATTAATTTTCAAAACAATTCACCGAGATTACACAATTCCAAAAAATGATAAATAACCAGTAATGAAGATTTATTCTATGCATCAAACCACGATTTCCAAACCAATTACATTAAATTTAATCAATTTGAAACTAATCCAATCAATTATAGTAAGAGTTTTCAAGAGAGAATCCACCTACCTTTAAGGTTTTGACAAAACTCCACAATAGATGAAGAACACACACAAAATCGGGTTGATTCTCCACAAAATCGCCATAGATCTCTACTCTTATGACAATAAAGAACAATTATCAGCATATTTGGAATCTATAATCTTATATCTACCCATAATGGGTGTAGGTATAAGAAAAAGATATGGTTGGAGAAGTAGATCAAAGTAGAACTATGAAATTGGTCATGAATAATGAAGAACGATCAGATATATCAAGAATCCAGCTTTGAATCCCCAAGGGAATCCTTCAAATTGACTCTCGATCAATGGAATAACCATATTTGGATTTAAGAGAATGAAAATTATATGTTAGAGATGGTTTGGGAAAACAATAGTGGACTAATGGAATGGATGACCTAGATACACTTTTTTAGGATATTGTTTTAGCCCCTTGCATGGTTAGTTCGCATGGTAAGACAAACCATGAGCTAATCGTGTGTAAGCTAATACCATAAGGAAACCATCTCATGTTCTCCTTGAAAAATCTCCCAAACCATTCTCAAACTGTATCGAAGATACTATCACAAAATTTCAATTGCACGCGGTTTCTCCTAGGATATCCACACTATTTAGACAAACTCTGTGATGCCCTAGCACACCTATTTTGTACCCAAAAATCATAGTAAGAGTTCACACTAATCTTCCATCCTTCACCCATATACTTCATACCCATGAAAATCATAATTTAAGGGTTATATTATAGAAACTGGGGGTACTACACTATTCATCATCTTCAGAAAATCACCTTTCCATCACACCTCAATCCCTATATTGTTGGTATCCTACCCCAAAAATGGTCTATGTTACATTTTAGTGGATATTAATAAGGTATATTTCTAGTCCTTGGATGAATGAAATCACTCTTTATGTGTATATAGGTGGGGGTGTCATTTTTTATGTGGGTGAGATGACATAGTTTAAATTTTTCAGAAAAATAAAATATATTAATTCATTACTCAAGACAATTGGTTTAATAATGGACCACTAAATAAGATGATATGAGATAAGGTACAAAACATTCTATATAAAAGTTTTAAAAAAATTGGGTCATTTTAATCCTTATCAATTTAGTAACCCCGCCCCCGATAAATATATTTTTACTTGAACTATGGTCACATATTTTTAATATTTTTAGAATTCATTATGACCAAAAAAGTTGAAATTATTAAATTATATTAATTATATTGAATCAAAATATTTATTCCATTTTATCAAATAAAATTGATATAAGTGGAATGATTTAATATAAAATATATCATATAAAATTTGATGAAAATCTATTTCCTGAAAAATTGCCTTCTAATGTATAAAAAGTTATTATAAAAAATCAACCATAAAATTTATTCCATTGACATTAATTGGTCTATCAATAATTTAAATTAACTTTTATTACATTATTATCATTTTAAAAATTTTAAAATTTAAAATTCATTAAATAATAAGTCATTGTTCAATAAAAATTCCTATTTTTCACTATTCATCAAAAAAATGAACATTTTTGAAAATTAAAAAGTGGAAAAAATTAATTACAATATTTTATAATAAAAAGAAATATAAACCATTTTTTGGAGAAATGTAATTTTGAAGTAGAAAGTTTCATTAATAAAAACTGAATTTTTATTTCTTATAAATTAATCAATATATTTATATCGTGTAGGAACAATACACATATATTTCTTAATATGGTTATTTCTATTCATACCCGATATTTAAGGACTATGTTATAACAATAACATGTAAATAATAATATTTAATGTTTCATTAAAGCTCAGTGTTTCATATCATATATGCTACCAAATATAATGTTATTTTAAAATCTCAGGGTGTTATATTTCTCATCATCATCTATATAATGATTAATATTAAAACTCAATGGAGTCTTATATTATTTACACCATCCATGACCAAAAGTTCCATGTATTTCATGTATAAACATGCATTTATTTTCCACAATCCAAAATTATTTATGAATGTTTTGAAGATCATGAAATATATTCAACTGTCCCATTATACTAATTTCAATAATTTGTTTATTGATTTATAAAAATTTATTACATAATTTTTCATTAATTCAATACAAAATTATATCATCAACATTAATTTGAATATAAAAAATATATTTAAATGAATATTTATTGAAAGGTTATATATTTTAAAAAAATATTAAAATCCCTTTTTAATATTAATGGATATAAGATTTCATAAAAATAGCAAGGGGGTTGTTTAAGAATGTAAAATTTTTTAACAAAATATTAATCAAAATTTTAAAAAATTGTATTTTTAAAATGAGGAAGTTTTTCAGTATAAATATACTCTAAAGGAAAACCATTTTTAAAATTTGATTTAACATCCATCGTATAAAATTTATAGATTTAAAGTGACACACAAGAAAAGGCAATTCTAATATATTATAATCTAGTTATAGGTGAAAAAGTTTATTCATAAAATTTTACTTTCTCTTGATTATAACCATTAGTGACTAATCTACCTTTATTCCATGTGATCTCTCACAAATCATCTAGCATATTTATAAGTAACAATTTAATACCTATAACAGGATAATCAGAGGGTCTATCAAAGAATTCTAGAATGTTTTTCCTCACGAAAAAGGTTTACTTTTCATTCAAATATAAAACCCAAATCTCACCATGAAATACTTCTTATACAGTTTTATGTTTAATATATGATATAAAAGATAAAATTTCGTCACAATTTCTCTATTTCTTTCTAGTTAAAAGTCCTTCATTGAATTTACTAATAATAAAATATATAGAATATGATTTTAAGTTTATATGATCTCAATACGCCACACTATTAGTTAATATATATTTTTTACTCAAAATGACTATTTTTTGTAGTAATATATCTCTCATTATCATTATTTTTTACTATTAATAAGGTTTTCATGTAGAAATTTTTTCATTGAATAATTAAGGAAATTAATGTGAGTTTTTTTGTGATTAAATGGATCACTGGCAAAAAAAATCTCTTGAATCAAGCCATTAACTAATATTGACTTTTTATTTAAACCTAAATAAATTCTATTAGTATTAGAGAAATTAAGAAGGATTCCATTTTCGGATTTGGGCCCAAATTTGGAAATATAATCATTTGAGTTTGTGTTATAGATTTTTAATCCAAAAACATAATGTATCCAATTTTTGGATTTATTTTATTCCATAAACCGTTACGTGTTTTATAAAAAATATGTCCAAGTAGAACTCTACTAATGATATAACAAACTATGTTAATAGATTCAACCCAACAATGATTAAGCTTACTATATTCACATCATATAGTTCCAATAATTTCTTGTAACACCCACTTTGTCCTTTCAACAAACCCATTATATTCAAGTGATATATGAACAAAAAATTGGTCTTTTATACCATGATTTAGAAATATTATTAAATCAATTACATTTAAAATATCATTTAGGTTAACATACCAAGGAAATTTTTTTACACTATTTTCATCATGATCGAGTTTACATAATTTTTTGATGATAGAAAATGCTTCAACTGTAATACTTAAGTGGTAATATAATTTAAATATAGAAAAACCATCAACCAATAATGAAAAATAATTACAACTATGTTTTTCTATTTTAGGAACTCCAAACTAATCCATGTGGATATTTACTAATGGTTTAGAAGTAAAAATTTTATAAAATTTTCTTTTTTTAGATTATGTGGGGGGTATGTGGGAACCAGAAAAAAAAAGAAATATTAAAAGGAAGTTAAAAAACAATGGTATTTTACATACCATTCAAAAAAAATCATAAGATATTAGAGAAATGATCACTCTTATGAATCCAATAAAGATGGTAGTTGTCCAACTTCAGTTCCTCACATATTATATAATAACATAATGAATCTATCATCCCCTGTGTCTTAATATAATTTTCTATAGTGAAATTACTTTAATTTTATCCATGAAGATAAATCAAATCATGAGTTTTAATCCTATATATTCATTATTTTTTTGTTTTTATTTTAATACTTATTTCAGAGATCATTTTTATATACTTTTTTGGGGATTGAATAATAAAATTATATTCCAGAGAATCTTTGGATTGTTGAATAATTTATGTCCGTGAAACATAATCAGATTATTATTTATTAATATTTTCTACAATAGTAGTAATTTTTAGCTAAAATTTATCTTCTATTCCCTTAAATTCCTTTAATGGACATTCATTAAATTTCAGTGCTCCTAAATAATCTCATGTTTACGATCATTTGTTTTTACACCATATTCTTTGAAGCCCATGAATTTTTCTATGTATCTTATCACTATTAGTTTCAATAAGTTAGAATAATCCTTAAAACCTATGATTTTAATTATTTTAATGAATGATAGATATCCAGTATCAAAATATCATTTTACTCTTTTACACCTTCATGAATAGTAATTCTTTTATTCATTAACATGTATTTATAACCAGAAGGGATCATTAATGGGGTGTACACTATTTAACCCTTCTCGAAGGAATAATATTCTTCCAGTGTTTAATTCCCCAAATGATCTTTTACTATTATTGTCTCATTGATTGATTTAAATGAATATTTTTTCCTACCCATTTAAAATGAATCAAACATATCCAACTCTTATTAAGTAAAATCATAAATCAAATTATTTTCCAATAAGATAATCAATGATAAAGAATAATATTTTACAATTATTCTATTAAAATTACATGATTCATTTATTTTAGAATGAATATATCTTATATTATATATACATAAATAATAAATATCTAAAATGATGATATTTTTAGTATTAGATTATTTTAACATAAGTAATGTTTCATTAACAATATATCATTCATCATTAGAGATATAAATTGAATAATCAACATAAAAAGTTCATAAATACTTATGAGGGGGGAGATAACTATAAGGAACCATTCATAAACATTACATAATCATTTTTTACTCAAAAAATGTCTTTCATTCACTCTGAAGATTTTTTTGGTTTTTATTTGTAGGGAATTTGGAAATAACCCATACATTACAGAACCATATAATATAAAGTGGATACTTTCTATCTGTATCTATTTTCAATACAATATATAAAATTTTAAAACAAAAACTTATTTATTTCTATTAAAACACTTAAAAACTTCACTCTTGAATTCATCTATTCCCTTACGAATCATGTGAAAACATTTAAAGACATGGGATAATCACAAAATTCTCATTATGGGATGTGAAAAGAAAAGAAATCATTCATTAATAAAAATATGAAAACCTATAAAATATAAACCATTAAATCAATGTTCTTTCAGTGAAATAAATATAACATTTTTAATTTAAACACACATTTTCTTCTCAATTAAATCCTTTGAAATTGATAAAAAAATTTAAAAATCCTTCTCTGTAACATAAATCATCTTATTAATAACCCGTTATAAACCAATTTTTGAAGTAATAGAAGTGTACTTAGATCCAATAAATAAACCATTTGGTAACTCCCTCTTTAATCCCAATTAATACTGGTAAAATTAATTAATTAATTAGAGTTTTTTCTCGGTTTACTTATATAAGCTATAACAGTCTCAACTGATGCTATCTGGGCCACACCATTGTATAATTTGTAATGCGCTCGACTTATGCTATCATGGTGCTCCCATTTCTCATTAATAATGATTAATTACAATACCATGAATAAAAAATCTTTATTCCCCCACATTTTCATTATAAAATATTTATGAAACTCTTTTAATCTAATAAAAATCAGTTTTGGATTTTGAAATACCCTTTTCTTTTAAAATTCAATTTTTAATATAAAAATAACATTTTATCTTGAAAACCCATTTTAAATACCAAAATAAGTAAAAAATAAAAGGTTTTTTCTTTGAATACAATATGAATTATTCAAAATTAATCTAGAAACCAAATAAAGGTTACAATGTTAGAAATTTTGTTGTCAATGTATAGGCCATTTCTTTTGATGTTTTCTAAAACGTTCCATATAAAACTTGTAAGAAGATTTTTCTTGGAAAACCATGGAAATAAAGAGAAAATATACATAAAATGTACTAAATTCATTTTTATATGTTAATCTAAAATATTTGAAAGATAATTTTAAAAATACATGTACTTGGAAGATAATGAGTTGAATGAAAACAATAAAAAATATGTTTTTTATGGAAATGTTAGCATCACATGTGAAATAAAATAATCATATGCCACATAAAAGAATAAAATTAACCACAAAATTAAATATCACATGAATGAATAAATTCATGACATAAAATATAAAATGTGTTTTATATACACCTTTTAAAATATCAATGATACATATCATTAAAATACGCCTCAGCAAAATTAAATTAAGACGAAGTCCCTTACCTTATGTCTAACTTTTTATGCGTGTGTTTATATTCTTGAATAATTAACATGTGTCAATTATTAACATTATTTAAAACCTTTTGAACTATATTATTATATATTATTTTACTTATTAAACTTTAATATACAAATACTTAATCTATTTTTTTCAGACATATGTTTTTTACATATTCATTTTATGTGTCAAAAATGTTTTTGGTAGGTCCAATGTGGTCGAAGGCATCATTATTTTGACATATCAAAAGTTACAATCATGATAAAATTAAAAATATGTAATTAATATCATAACTATTTCATTTATGTCTCATTTATTTATTATATTTACCCTTATTACCACCCATGAAATGTGTTAGTGAAAAACGAATCACATCACTTCCTGAGACGGTAGTCCAACATACACATCAACAATGTTATCGTATCCCCTATGGAATAAAAGGTAAAAAATTATATGATATAATTAATCCCAAGGTATAATTATTTTTAAAATATAATTTATAAACCTAATTTTTTACATCATACCCAACCGTGAGAGGTGGGAATGAAAAATGAATGACATCGTTTTGTGAGGTGGTTGTCCTCCGTACAAATGCATGATGAATTTATAACCCATTTTATAAATGTGGGATTAATTTAGAAAATATAATTAATAAAATAACATCTCATTATATTTAATATACTTATATTTTTATAAAATAATGTTTTGAAAACAATTTAAGGTGGTGTAGAAAGAAATAAAATAAAAACACCTGTTAGAAAACGTTACATCTTCCTTGAGTAACTCCTTTTGGTTTGCACCAAAGGCCTTCCTTCGATTGATTTATTCACACAAAAAGGAATTAAAGGTTAAAAGATAGAATTTATGCATTTATTTTTTTTAGGTATTGGATGAAAAAAATAGGTTTGAATGTTTTTATAGGGAAGGATAGGTGGTGGCCTTTTATATGTGAGGTGAGTGGTACACTTGTAATGTTCAAAAAGTGTGAATTCCACCCACCTTATTTTCATGTAACTAGGCCACAATAAGGTTGTATTATAAGTAATAGAATTTTTAAGTTATAAATATGTCCATAAAATGCGGTTTGTTCAATTTTATAGGTCATTTCCCTCTTTAAATTTAAATATTGATCCCTCAGAAAACATGTTTCTACCTTAATCACAATGATTAATTTTATCAATTTTAACAACTAATTATCAAAAATAATTATGTCTTCCTGATAAAAAATTATAAATTTTTCATATTCTAATTTATGAATCCATTTATCCCAATTCAACTCTGATAGTTAGAAAATTTTAATTCAATATTAATCATTCAGATGCGATAAGGAAACATGTTTTTAAGAAGAGTATTTTATAAGGAAAATATGATTCTATATTAACTCCATGAATAATGAAAATAATTTTACAAAACTAAATTCTTATTTAAGGTTATATAACACATAAATTTTCTTTTAAATATTTTCCATTAAATATTGTTTTAATTTATTAAAAGGTATAAACATTATGCATTATAAAACAGTTCTTAGAAAAAAACTCATTTAATTTACAACAAATAAACATATACTAAAAACCAATATAAATTTTGTTCAATAGTAATTAATTGAATTAAAAAGAACTAAATAATTATTAGGTTACTTTAAATAATATTAAATACATATTGGTACTCTTAAATTACTTAATTTATTAAAAATAAAATAATTTTTTATATAAAATATTAAATAAAAATATTCACAGAAAAATTGTTATTTTTATGAAAAAACAAAAAATTTCTCCCAAAGTATATTTTGAAATTATGACATCAAAAATGAAATTAACTTTATCAAGTTAAAATTAAAAAAATTAGAAATAAATATATTAAATAAAACATAATAAGTATAGTGTTTAAGTGAAACAAATTCCATTTTGATTAAAAGTTACATAATAGTTTTATAATTAATATAACATTATAATTCATACTAATAAATATGATTAAGATTTAGTAATTAATTAACTAGTTTGTTAAATCCTCCCCTCCTATTGAAAATTTCAAACTTGTAATTTTATTCACTTAATAAACCAGTGGGGATGTATTTCCATCATAACATTTTTAGATTAACATGTTTATTCTTCCACATTATGTTTTTTCCATAAAACCTTAACTCGACGACTCACCTTATTCCACAAAACTTTCTCTATATGTTCATGATTATAAATTAGCTATTACTCATAATAAATATTCTTTTCTAACTGAATTACTTTATAGGATAGAACATGAGATAAATCCATCATTTATTTCCTTAACATTGAAACATGAAATAAATTTTGTATATAATAAAAACTATATGAAAAATACACTTAGTAGGAAACTGATCAAACAGTATCTAGGATCTCATGTGGTCTTTTTATTTTTACCAAAATACATAACAATTTTCCATTGATAAACTTTTAGAAAAAAATGATCACCTACCACAAAAAAAAGATCTTTCATCCTATTATCCTCATAAATTTTCTTAATTATATAAGCTATAATCTTATTTCACTAAATCAAATAAACCATTACTAACATTTCTTCTACCAACTCGTGTATCATTAATTTCCTTTCTCCTATACCATCCAAAAATGATGTTTTCTGAAACCAAATTCCATATAATACCTCAAATGGTTCCATCTATATAATGGAACGAAAACTATTTTCATAAGAAAACTAAACCAAATAAAGTTGTTGATCCCAAATTCTTCAGTAATTCATTTAACATGAATGAAGAATGTCTTACATGTTCTAAATAGTTCACCTAGAATATTCATTAGATTAATGATGAAACACTATAATGAAATTTAATTCAGTACCAAACAATATCTAATGTCCTTTCTAAAAATTAGATGTTATAGTAGGATAATCATGTGATACAATAGAGTGAGGGACTCCATGAAACCAGAACGTATCCTTTAAATATGGTTGGTAAAGCTGATCTAATGAAATTTTATCTTGAATCAGAGAGAAAATTCAAGATTTAATTAGTTATTCAATAGTAACTCGAATCACATTTTTACCAACTGATGTCCTTGTAAATCCAGCCAAAAAATCAATGGATATATTTTCCAATTTCCACTATGGAACAAGAAAATGTTGAAGCACACATTTAGTAATTTTCATTCAACATTAACCAACTAAAGAATCAAACACTTATTGGTAAGGTTAGAAATTTTTATTTTCATTCCATCCCATCAGAAATATTCCCAATGGTCTATACACATCTTTGTGATGCCTAGATGAATGGAAAATGGAGAACTGTGAGATTAACTAAACTACTTATTTTTAAGTTGAGAATTATAAGGCACACATAATCTTTTCCCAAATCTTAAAAAACATTATTTAACAATGTTAAAATCAAGAAACGTGTAATTCTTAACAGATTCTACCATTTCTAAATAATATTTATCCTCTTTCCAATCATTCTTAATTCTTTCAAAAAAAGTCATCTACATTTAAATATGAAACAAAATAGAGGATGTCCCTATATCCAGAACTTCTAACAAAAAAATTATCAAATAATTAACTAAATGATCAAATTTCAAACATAACATGGTTAATTTATTTTTTTTCCACTCAAGGAATCAACAAAATTATTAGATTTTCAAGGATGATAATGAATCATGCCATCATAATCCTTTATTAGTTCTTGAAATTTTTTCTATGTCATCTTTAATTATTTTTAAATGAATACATTCATCAATTTTTGTTATCAATATATATTTCAATCTTTACTCTATAGAGATGATGCCCCGAAATTTTTAAATAAATAAAAAAATCTTCTAATTTTAAATAATGAGGGTAATTTAACTCATTAAGTTTCAAATAATGTGAATATTAAGAAATTTGTTGATCATTATGCATCATGAAAATATCAAGTTATTTCAATGAAGCATTACGGTAGATTAAAAATTATCTATTTCTGGATGATAGGTCCAAAATTAGAGTATTCCCCAATATTCGTTTTAGTTCCAGAAAACAATCATCACATTATTTTTTATTATTGAATTTAACTCCTTTTCAAGTTAACATAGTTAGTGAGATATAAAACTGAGAGAAGTTATGAATAATACTCTAATAGTAACCCACTGATCAAAGAAAACTATGCATATATATGATATTCATGGGTCTTGTCCACTCTTGAAAAACTTATGTTTTAGCAGGGTCTAAAATTATTCTATCCTTAGAAACAATATTTACAGGGATATAATTTTTTTGCAACCAAAATCCACACTAGATAAAATTACCATATGGTTTATTTTATAATAAGGTTTTCAAAATAATCAATCGGGTTCTTTTTTTCTTTTTGTTACTTTTAGAATATTAAAAATAACTAATAAGAACAACCATTTTTTAATGACATCATGAACGAATCTATTCATAATAAATATAAATATAGAATATAAATTTGGAAACAAAAATGGAATAACTACAAACTCATTGGTCCCATATCATGTCTAAAAAATTGTCTTCAGAATGTGTTCTTCCTTCACTTTCAACTAAGGCAACCTTGAACATAGGTCAACATTTGAAAAATAAAGAGCTCCATTGGGATAATAAAAAAAATCATCGATATGAGGAAAATGGTACTTATTATTATCAGTAATGTTATTCAAGGATTTATAATCAATGAAAATTCTCATTATACCGTTATTATTTATAATAAATAAAAGAAGGACACCATGGTGAAGTGATAGATCATAGGAAACCATTATATAATAACTCATAAATTTTATTTTTAAATTAAAAATTTTCACTTGATATACTCAATAAGGGGGTATGTAAATAATCTATGCATCAGGTACTGTGTCAATAGTAAAATCAACATCCCGATCAAGAATAACAGCAGAAAAGTCATCAGAAAAAATACCCATGTACTCATTTACTACTAGAACATCACTAATTTGAATATATTAATCTTCTAACAATATGAGATAGCTAACTTTCACTTCAATCACTAATAAATTTCTCATAATAAAGGTAAGTTATCAAAGGAATAAAAATATTGAAAAAAACTTATAACCACTACATTTTATCAAGCATTATAATCTAAAATAAAATCCATACCAAGAATGATATAAAACTCTAATATGGATAGTTTAATAAATATTTTCAGGAAAAAACATCCCATTGGTAATAATGAGAATATTCCAATAAATCCTTATTTCTGAAAAATTTCCACCCTGCGTTTTCACCGAAAGTTATATCCTACTTTTAGTGGTAATATTCCAAATCTAGTTGTATATTTTTTAGAAATGAAATAATGAATAGATACAGAGTGTATCAGGGTATTGGAATAATTCAAAAACACAAGTAACATACATGTCAATACTTCATTTGATGGGCCATCATAAACTTTTATAAGGACCCAACCTTATAACATTACTTAATCTTTAATTAAATGAATAGTTCACATTGAGGATATTTTTAGGATTATAGTTTTAGAGAATTAGAAAATAATTATTACATCTCAAAATATTGAAAAGTAAACACTACTACTATAACTGTTTTTTCACAAAAATAAAAAAAGACTTAAATAAAACAATAGTTCTTTTCTTGATATAAAAATTCATGAATACATCCATTCTCTTACCCTTGCTTATAACCTATGAAAACCATTTCAAAAACTTGGGATGAGCATAAAAATATCAGTAAGGGTTATATCATAATGAAAGGAAACTTTAACCCGCCAATAAATAAAAATCAATGAAACCATAACTTTAAATCATAAAATACCATCTGAAATCATAATATTTATGTATAACTCATTGAAATCATAAGACATAAATGTAAATTGATGCATTCATAACATTCTTACGTAGGGAGTAACCCTCATGTTTACGTTTGGAATACCCATCACAGTATATTCCCTAAATCTTTTTGGAGAAACCTTATTGTTTAACTCCTTCACATTACCCAATGCATTGGAGAGATATTACGGGCTCACACGCCCTTATTTTATCACGGAACCACCCGTCTTCATAAACAATTCCCAAGAACCATAACATAATCGGATCACATAATACATGCATAAAGGAAAAATAACATTTCCACATTTCAATCACAAGATATCAATACAACACATCTATATAATCAAAACATTATCAAAACCATTTTCAATAGAAAAATAAGAGAAAATTAAAAAATGGTATTTATTTGTCATTTTAAAAAAAAGTTATGGCTTGTAGAGGAAGCCGAAACAGAAATATTTGTCATGGCGGCAGAGAAGTCGTTGTCGCCGCATACATAAGACAAAAAAATTCCCTTTTTCGTTTAGTAAAATGATTCGTGTAAAAAGATTCATTTTGAATTAAAATTCAAAAGGGTTTATTATGAAAATAATAAAAGAAGGTAGTATATAAATTGAAGTATGCCTCAACGAAAGGATATTGGGACAATATTCTGTACAAAAAAGGTATCCTTAGATTAAGGATAAATCAATTACATAATTTATGTGTTACAAATAAAAATACACCCAATATAAGTTGATATTAAGTGTAAAACAATCAGATTCATTCACACATATTCATATAATGACATATTAAAGGAGTACATGTTTAACCCAAAGGATTGAAATTGAGTTAAGAAGTTCCCTTTCAAGAATTCGACAGCCTAACGACGTCACTTTAAAATTCATAAAATGAGTTGATGAGAGAGAAAATTGTATCTCATCACTTGGACATAAAATTTTAAAAAATAAGGATATAGAAGAACATATCCAATCATAATAAGATGTAAATTAAAAGACATAAGAAAAATAAGTATTTTAAAAAGAGGAGGGTGAAAGGTTCCCTTACCGATTTGGGTGACGTTCGAAACGTACACCCCATGAAAGAATGATCAAACAAGGAAGATTTAAATACCCATAAATTAAAGTATATTACACAAATAATTTAATCATGGGTATTACACACACCACACAAAAGGAAATAGTGGTAAATGTAGCATTAATCTCATGGGAATAAAAAGTGAGATAAAAACTCCTTACCTCGTTGTAATCAATCGAGTCGTATGAGCAAAAGATATTAACCACCAAATGAATTTAATAACAACATGAATATAAATAGAATCATGGTAATATATATCAATTGGAAGTATAGAATACACCACATTCCATAAATAAGTGGATACCAATAAAAATATCACAGAATTAAAA
The DNA here is from genome assembly GCA_963277665.1 of Viscum album. Classification (NCBI taxonomy): domain Eukaryota; kingdom Viridiplantae; phylum Streptophyta; class Magnoliopsida; order Santalales; family Viscaceae; genus Viscum; species Viscum album. The sequence goes on from OY728131.1 coordinate 1,492,489,863, forward strand.
CTGATATAAGAAATCCCTTTACGGAAATTTGGCAGCCTAACAGCGCCACTTAATACATCCAAAAATTGATTGATGATATCAAATAGGTTATAAAATAAAATTAACATAAAATGGAAGTGTTATGGATATAGATATCATATCCCAACATAAGAAAAATTAACTTGAAAGACATGACATGAAAATAGAACTTTGAAAATGTGAAGGGTGAAAGGATCCCTAACAAAAATTTGGCAGCCTAACAGTGCCGCTTAAAAATTATTAAAATGAATTGATGATAGTAAAAGGGGGTCTATAATCATATGAAAATAAAAATTACAGTATTTTGAATATAAAATAACATCCTACAACATAAGAACATGGAGTATAAAATAAATGACATAACAGAGAGTACTTGAAAAGAAAGAGAGAGGTCAGATCCCTTACATCAAGTCCGACTTGTCTGATTCGTTTCTTTATATTCCAGAATAACAAACATTGGTCAATTTATAATTGTTCAAGGACATAAATTAATTTTTATTATTCAATTAATATCACATATTGAAATTTTATAATAATTACTAAATTATGTGAGTTCATATCAGACGTTTTTGTCGATGTTCGGTACATGAGTCAAGAATGAATTTGTTTGAAAAGAATTGTCCATGTAGTTATAAGTAAATAATCTCCAGAATATTATTAATGATTTAAATATCATATATATACATTATATATTCATTTTATACTATTCCATAACATTTGGAGAAAAAAATGAAATGCACCGTTCATGGAGACGGTAGGCCGTACGTACGCATGAACGCTACTTTCATTTCTTTGTCACATTAATGGAATTAAAAATAAATGATATATATATATTATAATTCCAGTATAATATATATGTTATATAGGTCACATAAGTTCATTAATTTAATTATATATAAATTCCATGTATTGCATGAACGAGTCGCATCACATGAGAGGGCGGTAGTCCACACATCCTTGAATGAAATTATCGCATTTTCACAACATGCAAAGCATAAAGGTATGTTTTAAATATAAAATACAGAAGAATATAGAGGAAATAAATATAATATATATCATAAATAAATATAGTTCCATCATAATGGCTACCATGAGAGGTGGTAGGAGAAGGTAGGACAATCATCGTTTCCTGAGGAAGTAATTCGCCATCCACGGAAACTGTATGTTCATTATCCATTAGACGGAGGTGTGTGTAAGTGTAGCTCAAATACTTCTCATAAAAAAATCCTAGTTAATTTAAAATACTGGTGTTTTTACAAAATAAAGGAATAAAAAGAATTTAGGGAGTTTGAGAAGCAAAATAAAACAAAAGAACCTAAGAGAAGACATTACCTTCAAATCAGGTAACTCTTTTTCATTTGAGCCCAAAGGCTTCCTTTGAAATACTTCTGCCCAATTTGAGGCTTATAGGAGTAATAAAGGGATGTGGAGAGACAATAATATCAGAGTTTGGACGAGGCAAGGGCTTGAGAGGTGTGGGAAAGGGGGGTAGAGGTGGGGGCCTTTATAAGAGGGAGGAGGGCCACTTTTGGAAAGTCTTGGAAAGTTACTTTATTATAAAATGAGTTTCGGATTTTAGAGGTCCCACAATAATATATTTAGAGGATAAATTTATAAGGGTTTGAAATATGTCCAAACAATAGGTTTTAGACAAGTTTAATTCTTTGATATTGCCTTATCATTTCATTTTATTGAAATCGTTCAATAATGAGGTAATCACTGCATCATCATGGTGTCATCAATAAATTTATTTATTTAATGTCTAAAAATTATAAAAAAATACCATGATGTAGGAAATATTTTTAGATTTTAAATGACTATTTATAGTCTAAGAGATCATTTATGTAGAAAAAATTAAAATTGTTTTACTTAGGTGTTACATACTTTTGTTATATTTTCTTTTCTATAAAAATAAAATGATAAAATGTCACTATCACCCAAAAGTGATTCTGTGGGGTCCCTAAGGTTGGCACAAGGAATACCATGGTCGGACATGACACCACCATAGAACTAGGTCACATGTAGGGGTCATTTTATATTTTCATGAAATTATTTTATTACCCTTAACTACCCAATTACTAATTAAACATGATAATTGAATATAATTATCGTCGTTACTATTCATAAGGTCCAAAATCAAAAGAGTCATAATTAAATAATTCGGACCTTATGATTTCAAATATGGAATCCATTTTACCAAATTCCAAACATAGAAATTGCAGTAATTAATTTAAAAATAATTCTTGTTGTCAACACAAATAGCGTGTTTTTAAGAAATAATATCTATCAAAAGATTGACAATTGTTTATGTCCAATTTCAAAGTGAAATTAATTCCAATGAAAACAATTGGGTTAAATGGTAGAAATATATTCTAATTAAACTTTAAAACCAATTTAAAAGGTAATCTATCCATATAATTAAATTATATTAAAAATCAATTTTGATGTAAAATGCAGTATTTTTCACTATTCCATAAAAAATGAACATTGTCAGAAAAATACCAAAAATTTATCCAAAGTAAATTTCAATGTTCGAATTAAAAAGAATAAGTTTATTTTTGACAAATAAATCTTATAAAATTATCAATAGTTATATTTAAAAAAGTTTCGCCATCAAAAGGTGGTAAAACAATCTTTAAATAAATATTAGAGTATTTATTTTTAAAATTGGATTCATTTTCATTTCAAGCCTCTAAAATTTATTGGATAAATGTAAAAATATTTAAAAAAAATATGTAATAATTTGGTAGTAAGTTATGTTCTTTCCTTCCATTACAACGGCTAGGCGTTAACTACTAATAATATTATTATATTGTTAGTGTGCAACATAAGATTTCAAAGAAAACTGTTGTTGTGTATCAGGTACGCTATCAAACGTAGAATCCCCTTTAAAGTAAAATTAATATTTAATTATCAAATATTATTAAATATGAACATTTCATATTCATTATTTACCTAGGATGTTATATCCTTCACCCCTTTTCGGAATTGCGTCATCGTAATTTTAAAAATGGGCTTGAAAACTTCATTGAAAACCCCACATCGGAAAAGGAGTCAATAAAACTATCACAATAAAAGAAAGAAAGAGAAGTAGAATGGTCACCCAAGTTAACTCATACTAGGATTCCATGTAAGAAAATATGGATATGTAAGATAAAACAAAGGGTAAGGTTCTGATAGAGAGTGATAGAAAACATGACCAGGAGAAAGTAAAAAATCTGAAATCCACAAACTTGTGATGGGTTAAATAGTATTTGGTTGCCCAGTTGGAAAAGTTAACATAAAACGTTTTTTTAAGTTAATTTTCATTGAGGAATTTATTTATGGGATTAAACAAAACATAAGGAAACATACTTTCTTGTCATATAAACTTTCAACTTTTACTAGATTTCTAACACAAACCCATACTTTCTCCAAATGAAGAGTATTTATAATGACTTGTACACATTAAGAGATCTATAAACAACTTCGAGAGAATCACCTTACTCAAAAAAGAGAACTATATATTTCCCATGTCTTTTGACCTTAACCAAAACCAAAAATTTCAGTACAAGATTAGATAATCCCAAAAAGGGTAATCTTTAACAAAAAGAAAAACTACTCTTAATCTCTAAAATTTGTCCAACAAAACAAAAAATTCATCAAAGACCATTCAATAAATAGTTATCCATAGAATTATTCAAAGTAATCCAAAATAAGAATGAAACCCAAATATCTACAAGATTTAATCACATAGTCTTCCAAGGTAAATCTTAACATTTATCTCTAAATAACATCATTTTCTCTTATAGTCTCATATTGAAAAGTAATTAACCTAATCACATATCCTCCATGATAGGTTAATCATTTCCATGGATAACCCAAAATACAATTATTCTTGATTCATAAAATCATTTAACTAAAAATAACATGTCATACTAACAAGTGACTTCACGTAATCCAGTGGTAGCCAATAAATACCAGTCGCACTTTGGTTGTGGGTTCGATTCCCGCAGCCTTGTCTGACGTGACGGGTTGTCACACGGTCTCCGTGTTGTACTTTTTCAAGAACAATATAATTCTTACAACATTCCCCAAAAGAGATAAAATATTCAAAAGTAACCATAACATAATTTAACCTCAATTTTACCTCATTCCTTTCATTTTCCTTCATAACATATTGTAACCCATAATTTCCTCAAAAGTAAGGATCATATAAACCCTAATGGTTACCTTTAAAATTATTACCTGAACTTCCACATAGAGATGGTTCTCTCATACATCATACATCAGAGAACTCACCAAGGTTAAAGTGGTTAATCATGACTCTTGATTGTTGGTTTATAATATCCACGATATTTCTCATTGAATCCCTCATTTCATCTAGTCCCTTAATCAGAGAACCACCACAGTTTCCTTCAAACTCGTTGTCACTTTGGTGCCTGCTAGATCCGTCCATTTACTAAACCAAAAATGTCATTGTGAGTATATAAACAAAATCATCATGTACTAATGAGGAAGATAAACACTAAGATATACTTACTCATTCACTTTATCTAAAAACTATGACTGTTTCTGAAATCCTAACCATTATGGTAATGTCACTAATGCTTAAAGAATACCCTAACCTCTAAAGTTATCTAAACCAACATTTGAGACCAACTATAAGGACCTGACCTTATAACATTACATAATCTTGAATTAAATTAATAATTCACATTAAGGATCTTTTCAGGTTTAGAGCATTAGAGAATTAGGAAATAACTATTACATCTCAAAAGATTACAAAGTAGATACTACTACTATAACTGATTTTTCAAAAAAAAATCCTTTAATAAAACAAGAGTTGTTTTCATGATATAAATATTCTTAAATACTTCCTTTCTCTTACCCTTCCTTATAACCTGTGAAAAACATTTCAAAAACTTAGGATGAGCATAAAAAGCTCAGTAAGGGTTATAACATAATTAAAGGAAACATTAACACTCCAATAAATACAAATCTATGAAAACATAACATTCAATCATAACATACCTTCTGCAATCATAATATTTATGTATAACTCATAGAAATCATAAGACATAATGGTAAATTGAGAAATTCATAACATTCTTACGTAGGGAGTAACCCTCATGGTCACGTTTGGAATACCCATCACAGTATATTTCCTAAATCTCTTCGGATAAACCTTAGAATTTAACTCCTTCACATTACCCAATCAAGTGGAGAGCTATCACGGGCTCACCTTCCCGTAGTTTATCAAAGAACCACCCATATTCAGAATCAATTCCCAAGAACCATAACATAATCGTATCACATAAAACATGCATAAAGGAAACATAACATTTCCATATTTCAATCACAAGATATCAATACAACACATTGATATAATCAAAACAATATCAAAAACATTTTCAATACCAAAATAAGAGAAAATTAAAACATGGTATTTAATTTTCATTTAAAAAAAATATGGCTTGTAGAGGAAGCCAAAACTCAAATAATGGACACGACGGCGGAGAAGTCGTTGTCGCCGTATACGTAAGACAAAAACATTTCCTTTTTTTGTTCAGTAAAACGCTTCGTGTAAAAAGATTCCTTTTGAATTAAAAGTCAAAAGGGTTTATTATACAAATAATAAAAGAAGTTTGTATATAAATTGATGTATGCCTCAATGAAAGGAGATTGAGAAAAAGTCCCGTACAAAGACGGTATCCTTACATTAATGATATATCAATTACATAATTTATGTGTGACAAATATAAATACATCCAATATAAGTGCATATTAATTGTAAAACAATCAGATTCATTCACACATATTCAAATAATGACATATTAAAGGAGTACATGTTTAACCCAAAGGATTGAAATTGAGTTAAGAAGTTCCCTTGCAAGAATTCGACAGCCTAACGACTTCACTTTAAAATTCATAAAATGAGTTGATGAGAAAGAAAATGGTATCTCATCACTTTAACATAAAATTAAAATCAATAAGGATATATAAGAACATATACCAATACAATAATATGTAAATTAAAAGACATAATAAAAAGAAGTATTTTAAAAAGAAGGGGGGTGAAAGGTTCCCTTACCGATTTGGGTAACTTTCGAAACGTACACCCCATGAAAGAAGGATCATACAATGAAGATTTAAATACCAATAAATTAAATTATATTACACAAATAATTTAATCATGGGCTGTAAACACACCACACAAAAGGAAATTGTGGTAAATGTAGCATGAATCTCATGGGAATAAAAAGTGAGATAAAAACCACTTACCCCACTGTAATCAATCGAGTCGTATGACCAAAAGATTAAAACCACAAAATGAATTTCAGAAAAACATGAATATAAATAGAATTGTGATAATATATATCTATTGTCAGTACAAAATACACCACATTCCATAAATAAGTGGCAACCAATGGAAATCTCACAGAATTAAAAGTGAGATAAGAAATCCACTTACGAAAATTCGACAGCCTAACGGTGCCACTTAAAACATCCAAAAATGGATTTATGAGATCAAATAGAGTCTCTCATAATATGAACATAAAAGGTCAGTATTATGGATATATAAATCACACCCCAACATAAGAAAAATTAACTCTAAATACTTAACATGAAAATAGAAATTTGAAAATGTGAAGGATGAAAGGATCCCTTACAAAAATTTGGCAGCCTAACGGTGCCACTAAAAAATTCATAAAATGAATTGATGAGAGTAATATGGGGTCTCTCATCATATTAAAATAAAAATTAAAGTAGGTTTAGTATTAAAAAACATCCTCCAACATAAGAACATAGAGCATAAAATAAATGACATAACATAGAGTACTTGAAAAGAAAGAGAGAGGTCAGATCCCTTACCTCAAGTCCGACTTGTCTTGTTCGTTTATTTATATTCCTGAATAATAAACATTGGTAAATTTATAATTTTTTAAGGACATACATTATAGTTTATTATTAAATTCATATCACATATTATAATGTTATAATAATTATTTAATTATGTGAGTTCATATCAGACGTTTTTGTCGATGTTCGATACATGAGTCAAGAATGAATTTGTTTGAAAATAATTGTCCATGTAGTTATAAGTAAAAAATCTTCATAATAGTATTAATGATTTAAATATCATATATATCCAGTATATATTCATTTTATACTATTCCATTACATTTTTAGATAAAAAATAAAATGCACCGTTCATGGAGACGGTAGGTCGTACGTACGCATGAACGCTACTTTCATTTCTTTGTCACATTAATGGAATTAAAACTAAATGAGACATATATATATTATAATTCTATTATAATATATATGTTATATAGGTCACATAATTTTATTAATTTCATTCTTTATACATTTAATGTATTGCATGAACGAGTCACATCATTTGAGGGGGTGGTAGTCCACACATCCTCAAATGAAATTATCGCATTTGCACAACATGAAAAGCATAAATGTTTGTTTTAAATATAAAATACAGAATCATAAAGAGAAAATAAATATAATATATATCATAAATAAATATAGTTCCATCATAATGGCCACCATGAGAGGTTTTAGGAGAAGGTATAACAATCAACGTTTCATGAGGCAGTAATTCTCCATCCACGGAAACAATATGTTCTTTAACCATTAGATAGAGCTGTGTGTAAGTGTAGTTTGAATACTTCTCATAAAAACATCATAGTAAATTTAAGATATAGGTGTTATTACAAAATAAAGGAATAAAACTAGTTTAGGGGGTTTGAGAAGAAAAATAAAACAAAAAAAACATAAGAGAAGACAATACCTTCAAATCGGGTAACTCTTTTTGATTTGAGCCCAAAGGCATCCTTGGAAAGACTTATGCCCAAAGTGAGGCTTCTAAGAGTAAAGGAGGTATTTGGAGAGACAATATGATCAGATTTTGGATGAGATAATGGCTTGAGAGTTGTGGGTAAGGGGGGTATTGGTGGAGGCCTTTTATAAGAGGGAGGAGGGCCACTTTTGGAAAGTCTTGGAAAGTTACATTATTATAAAAGAATTTATGATTTTAAAGGTCCCAAAATGATGTATTTCGAGGCTAAATTGATAATGGTTCTAAATCCACCCATTAAATAGGTTTTAGACAAGTTTATGTCTTTTAGTTTACCTTATCTTTTCATTTTATTTTAATCGTTCATTAATGAGGTAATCATTGCATCATCATGGTGTCATAAATAAATAAATTTATTTAATTTCTAAAAATTTTAAAAAAAATACCATGATGTAGGAAATTTTTTTATCTTTCCAAATAATATTTATAGTCTGAGATATCATTTATTTAGACAAAATTAATATTGTTTTACTTAGGTGTTACATTCTTTTGTTATATTTTCCATTCTTTAAAAATAAAATGATAAAATGTCACTATCACGCAAAAGTGATTCTGTGGGGTCCCTAAGGTTGTCACAAGGCATACAATGGTCTGAAATGACACCAAAAATAGCATTAGGACACATTTTGGTGTCATTTTATATTTTTATGATAATATTTAATTACCCTTAACTACCCAATTACTAATTAAACACGATAATTAAAGATAATTATCGTCATTAAGATTCATAAAGTCCAAAAAAAGAGTCTCAATTTTATAATTTGGACCATTTTATTCCAAATATGGACTTCATTTTACCAAATTACAAACATAGAAATTGCATTAATTAATTTAAAAATAATTCTTGTTGTCAAAACAAATAGCATGTTTTTAAGAAACAATATCTATCAAAATATTGACAATTGTTTATGTCCAATTTCAAAGTGAAATTAATTAAAATGACCACCATTTTAGAAAATGGTAGAAATATTTTCAAATTACACTTTTAAACCAATTAAAAATAATAATATATCCATATAATTAAATTAGATGAAAAATCAGTTTTGATGTAAAATGCAGTATTTTTCACTATTCTTTAAAAATGAACATTGTCAGAAAAATACCAAAAATTTATCCAAAGTAAATTACAATGTTTGAATTCTTAAGAATAAGTTTATTTTAAAATATAGATCTTATAAAATTATCAAAATTTATATTTAAAAAAGGTTCTACATCAAAAGGCGGTAAAACAATCTTTTAAAAAACAGTGGAGTATTTATTCTTAAAATTGGATTCATTTTAATTTTAAGCCTCTAAAATTTATTGGATAAATGTAAAAATATTTAAAAATAATATGTAATAATTTTTTAGTAAGTTATGTTCATTCCTTCGATTACAACAGTTAGGCGTTAACTACTAATAATAGTATTATATTTTTAGTGTGCAGCATAAGATATCAAAAAAAACCTGTTGTTGTGTATCAGGTACGCAATAAAACATAGCATCCCATTTAAAGTAAAATTAATATTTAATTCAAAAATATTATAAAATACAAAAATTTCATATTCATTATTTACCTAGTATGTTACATCCTTCCCCCCTTTTGGGAATTGCGTCCTCGCAATTTTAAAATTGGGCTAAAAAACTTCATTGAAATCCCCACATCGGAAAAGGAGTCAATAAAACAATCACTTTAAAAGAAAGAAAGAGAAGTAAAATTGTCACCCAAGTTAAATAATACTAGGATTCCATGTAGGAAAATAGGAATATGGAATAGAAAACAAAGGGTCAAGTTATGATAGAGAGTGATAGAAAACATGACCAGGAGAAAGTAAACAATCTGAAATCCACAATCTTGTGACGGGTTAAACAATATTTGGTTCCCGAGTAGGAAAAGTTAACAGACAAATTTTTTGTTTTATGTTACCTTTCATTGAGGAATTTATTTATGGGATTAACCAAAACATAAGGAAACATACTTACGTGTCATGTAAAATTTCAAATTTTACTAGATTTCTAACACAAACCCATATTTTTTTCAAATGAAGAGTATTCGGGATGACTTGTTCACATTAAGAGAGCTATAAACAACTTCAAGAGAATCAACTTACTCACAAAAGATAACTATATATTTACCATGCCTTTAGACCTTAACAAAAACAAAAAAGGTTAGTACAAGATCAGATAATCCCCAAAAAGGATAATCTTTTACAAAAAGAAAAACTACTCTTAATCTCTAAAATTTTTCCAATAAAACCAAAAGTTCATGAAAGACCACTCAATAAACAGCTATCCATAAAATTATTCAAAGTAATCCAAACTAATATTGAAACCCAAATCACTGAAGGATTTAATCACATAGTATTTCAAGGTAAATCTTAACATTTAACTCCAAATAACATCAGTTTCCCTTAATGTCTCATATTGAAAAGTAATTAACCTAATCACATATCCTCCATGATTGGTCAATAAGTTCCATAGATAACCCAAAATAAAATTATTATTTATTCATAAAATCATTTAACTAAAACTAATATGTCATACTAACCAGGTACTTCACGTAGTCTAATTGTAGGCGATAAATACCAGTCGCACTTTGGTTGTGGGTTCGATTCCCGCAGCATTGTCTGACGCGACAGGTTGGCACATGGTCTGCGTGTTGTCCTTTTTCAAAAACTATATAATTATTAAAACATTCAATAAAAGAGGTAACATCTTCAAAAATAACCATAACATAATTTAACCTCAAGTTTACCTCATGCCTTTAATTTTCCATCATAACATATAGTTACCCATAATTACCTCAAAATTAAGGATCATATAAACCATAATGGTTACCTATATAATTATTACCTGAACTTCCACATAGAGCTGTTTCTCTCGTACATGATGCATTAGAGAACTCACCAAGGTTCAAGTGGTTAATCATGACTCTTGATAGTAGGTTTAGAATAACCACGATATTTTTCATTGAATCCCCCATTTCATCCAGTCTCTTAATTAGAGAACCACCACAGTTTCCTTCAAACCCCTTTTCACTTTGGTGCCTGCTAGATCCATCAATTTACTAAACCAAGAATATCAGTGTGAGTATATCAACAAAATAATCATGTACTAATGAGGAAGATAAAAATTAATATATACTTACTCATTCACTTTATCTAAAAACAATGACTCTTTCTGAAATCCTAACCATTACGGTAATGTCACTTATGATTAAAAAATACCCTAACCTCTAAAGTTATCTAAACCGACCTTTGATACCAACTATAAGGACCCGGCCTTATATTATTACTTAATCTTGAATTAAATGAATAATTCAAGTTGAGTATTACTTCAGGTTTAGAGTTTTAGATAATTAGGACATAACTATTGCATCTCAAAATATTACAAAGTAGACACTACTACTACAACCGATTTTCAGAAAAAATAAAAAAAAATCATTAAATAAAACAAGAGTTCTTTTCTTGATATAAATAATCTTGAATACTTCTTTTCTATTACCCTTCCTTATAACCTGTGAAAATAATTTCAAAAACATGGGATGAGCATAAAAAGATCAGTAAGGGTTATAACATAATGAATGGAAACATTAACCCACCAATAAATACAAATCAATAAAACCAAAACTTTCAATCATAAAATACCTTATGAAATAATATTATTTATGTATAACTCATAGAAATCATAAGACATAGAGGTTACTTGAGGCATTCATAACATTCTTATGTAGGGAGTAACCCTCATGGTCATGTTTGGAATACCCATCACAATATATTCCCTAAATCTCTTCGGAGAAACCATAGTATTTAACTCCTTCATGTTACCCAATGCATTGGAGAGCTATCACGGGCTCAACCACCCTTATTTTATCCTAGAACCACCCTTCTTCATAAACAATTTACATGAACCACAACATAATTGTATCATATAAAACATGCATAAAGGAAACCTAACATTTCCACATTTCAATCACAAGATATCAATACAACACATTGATATAATCAAAACATTATCAAAACCATTTTCAATACCAAAATAAGAGAAAATTAAAAATGGTATTTATTTTTCATTTAAACAAATTTAAGCCTTGTAGAGAAAGCTGAATCTCAAATAATGGTCATGGCGGCAGAGAAGTCGTTGTCGCCACATACGTAAGACAAAAACATTCCCTTTTTTCATTTAGTAAAACACTTCATACAAAAAAGATTCCTTTTGAATTAAAATTCGAAATGGTTTATTATACAACTAATTAAATAAGGTCATATATAAATTGAAGTATGCCTCAATGAAAGGAGATTGAGACGAAGTCCCGTACAAAGACAGTATCCTTAGATTAAGGATAAATCAATTACATAATTTATGTGTGATAAATATATGTACACCAAATATAAGTGGACATTAAGTGTAAAAAAATTAGAGTCATTCACACATATTCATAGAGTGACATATTAATGGAGAAAAAGTTTAACCTAAAGGATTGGAATTGAGTTATGAAGTTCCCTTGCAAGAATTTGACAGCCTAACGACGTCACATTAAAATTCAAAAAATGAGTTGATGAGTGAGAAAATGGTATCTCATCACTTGGACATAAAATTTAAATCAATAAGGATATAGAAGAACTTATCACAACATAATAAGATTTAAATTAAAAGACATAACAAAAATAAGTATTTTAAAAAGAGTAGGGTGAAAGGTTCCCTTACTGATTTGGGTAACTTTTGAATCATACACCCTATGAAAGAAGGATCATACAATTAATATGTAAATATCCGTAAATTAAAGTATATTACACAAATAATTCAATCATGGGCAGTAAACACACCATACAGATGGAAATAGTGGTAAATGTAGCATGAATCTCATAGGAATAAAAAGTGAGATAAAAACCCCTTACCTCGTTGTAATCAATCGAGTTGTATGACCAAAAGATAATAACCACAAAAATAATTTCATAAAAAATTAATATAAATAGAATCTCGGTAATATATATCAATTGGTATTACACAATACAGAACATTTCATAAATAATTGGCGACTAATGGAAATCTCACATAATTAAAAGCGAGATAAGAAATCCCCTTACAAAAATTCGGCAGCCTAACAGCGCCACATAAAACATCCAAAAATGGATAGATGAGATCAAATAGGGTCTCCCATCATATGAACATAAAAGGGAAGTATTATGGATACATATACCATACCCTAGAATAAGAAAAAGTAACTTGAAATACTTGACATGAAAATAGAACTTTGAAAATGTGAAGGGTGAAAGGATCCCTTAAAAAAATTTGGCTGCCTAACGGTGCCACTTAAAAATTCTTAAAATGAATTGATGAGAGTAAGAGGGGGTCATTCATCATATGAAAATAAAAATTACATTATGGTAAATATAAAAGATCATCCTCCAACATAAGAACATGGAGCATAAAATAAATGACATAACAGAGAGTACTTGAAAAGAAAGAGAGAGGTCGGATCCCTTACCTCAAGTCCGACTTGACTTGTTCGTTTCTTTATATTCTTGAATAATAAACTTTGGTAAATTTATAAATGTTTAAGGACCTAATATAATGTTTATTATTAAATTCAAATAACATATTTTAATGTTATAATAATTATTTAATTATGTGAGTTCATATCAGACGTTGTTTTCGATGTTCGGTACATGAGTCAAGAATGAATTTGTTTGAAAAGAATTGTCCATGTAGTTATAAGTAAATAATCTCAAGAACAGTATTAATGATTTAAATATCCTATATATCCAGTATATATTCATTTTATACTATTCCATAATATCTGGAGACAAAAAATTAAATCCATCGTTCAAGGAGATGGTAGGTCGTACGTACGCATGAACGATACTTTCATTTCTTTGTCACATTAATGGAATTAAAACTAAATGATATATATATATATTATAATTCCAGTATATTATATATGTTATATAGGTCACATAAGTTCGTTAATTTCATTTTTATACATTCCATGTATTTCATGAACGAGTCACATCACTTGAGGGGTCGGTAGCCCACACATCCTCAAATGAAATTATCGCATTTGCACAACATGCAGGGCATAAAGGAATGTTTTAAATATAAAATAAAGAAGAATATAGAGGAAAAAAATATAATATATATCATAAATAAATATATTTCCATCATAATTTCCACCATGAGATGTGGTAGGAGAAGGTAGAACAATCATCGTTTTGTGAGGCAGTAATTCACCATCCACGGAAACAGTATGTTCTTTAACCATTATACAGAGGTGTGTGTAAGTGTAGCTTGAATTATTCTCATAAAAAAATCCTAGAACATTCAATATACTGGTGTTTTTACAAAATAAAGTAATAAAAAGAGTTTATGGTGTTTGAGAATCAAAATAAAACAAAAGAACATAAGAGAATACATTACCTTCAAATCGGGTAACTCTTTTTGATTTGATCCCAAAGGCTTCCTTGGAAACACTTCTGCCCATAGTGAGGATTCTAGGAGTAATATAGGGATGTGTAGAGACAATATGAGTAGAGTTAGGATGATCCAAGGGCTTAATTGGTGTGGTTAAGGGGGTTGAGTTGGGGGCCTTTTATAAGAGGGAGGAGGGACACTTTTGGAAAGTCTTGGAAAGTTACTTTATTATAAAATGAGTTTCGGATTTTAAAGGTCCCACAATGATATATTTAGAGGATAAATTGATAAGGGTTATAAATCCACCCATACAATAGGTTTTATACAAGTTTAATTCTTTTATTTTTCCTTATCCTTTCATTTTATTTAAATTCTTCATTAATGAGGTAATCATCGCATCATCATGGTGTCATAAATATATTTATTTATTTAATATCTAAAAATTATAATAAAATACCATCATATATGAAATATTTTTATCTTTCCAATGAATATTTATAGTCTAAGGGATAATTTATGTAGACAAAATTAATTTATTTTACTTAGGTGTTACATACTTTTGTTATGTTTTCCTTTCTTTAAAAATAAAATGGTAAAATGTCACTATCACCCAAAACTTATTCCATGGGGTCCCTAAGGATGGATCAAGGAATCACATGGTCTTATATGACACCACCAATATAATTAGGACACATGTTGGGGTCATTTTATATTTTTATGATATTATTTTATTACCCTTAACTACCCGATTACTAATTAGACACGATAATTAAAGATAATTATCGTCGTTACTATTAATAAGGTCCAAAAACAAAAGAGTCTTAATAAAATAATTTGGAAATTATGATTCCAAATATGGACTCCATTTTACCAAATTCCAAACACAAAAATTTCAGTAATTAATTTAAAAATAATTCCCGTTGTCAAAACAAATAGCATGTTTTTAAAAAACAATATCTTTCAAAAGATTGACAATTTTTTATGTCCAATTTCCAAGTAAAATTATTTCCAATGAACAAAATTGGATTAAATGGTAGAAATATATTTTAATTAAACTTTAAAACCAATTAAAAATATAATCTATCCATATAATTAAATTATATGAAAAAGAATTTTTAAAGTAAAATGCAGTATTTTTCACTATTCATTAAAAAATGAACATTGTCATAAAAATCCAAAAAATTTATCCAAACTAAATTTCAATGTTATAATTCTAAAGAATATTTTTATTTTGACAAATCTAGATTATAAAATTATCAAAATTTAGATTAAAAAAGGTTCTCCATCAAAAGGTGGTTAATCTATCTTTAAAAAAATATTTGAGTATTTATTCTTAAAATTGGATTCATTTTCATTTTAAGCCTCTAAAATTTATTGGATAAATGTAAAAATATTTCACAAATGTATGTATTAAATTTTTAGTAGGTTATTTTCATTCCTTACATTAAAACGACTAGGCGTTAATTACTAATAATAGTATTATATTGTTAGTGTGCAACATAAGATTTCAAAGAAACCTGTTGTTGCGTATCAGGTACGCTATGAAACATAGAGTCCCCATTAAAGTAAAATTAATATTTAATTCTCAAATATTATTAAATAAAAAAATGTCATATTCATTATTTACCTAGGATGTTACAAATTTAGTATTATAATATGACTTTGCTATACCTTTCTATTACCATTCTTGATTATTTTCATACTGTGCAACTAATTTTGGAAATGTATTAGCTCAATGAAATGACACATTGAAACTAAATCATGTGTCCATTATAGTTATATTTATTATCACATTCATTGGTTTTTCATGAATATTTTATTTATAATCACAAGCCCTATGATTGAAATATCCACACAACAAACACTTCCCAGATCCAATTAATAATGACTTCAAATGTCTTTTTCAACACTTAGAACATTTATAGGATTACCTTTAGAAATATTAGTTATTTTTACTCCATTTCATTCCACCTTGACAATTTCATACTATTTTCATCTCGATGAACATATATGTTGGAAAAATCCATCTCATCTTTCTAAGCACAACAAACCAATTTCTCAAAGATTTTAATTTTTTATCTAGACAAATATATTTGTAAACATGGTCTCAATCATGATTAAAATAAATTAATTTACCATCTATGTCTTGATTGAAATAGAGTACATACTTTCCCAATATCATGAAGTTTTCATCATATATGGTTACAAAATCATAATCCCCTTTCCTTAAATTTAGGAATTGTTTTTCCATCTGGAGTTGAAAAATCTTCTGGAAATTTATCTAATAAAAATTATCCTTTAACATTTCCTATTCCATGGAATTAACATCATAGTTCTTATAATCCTTAACTAAATACAACCATCAATCAACATAACCTTCCTAATGAAAAATAACAATAGTTACCTTTGGACATTCTGAACATCCCATGACATCAAATATATTATTCAGGGCATTGATCCATCCATCAGCTACCATAGTGTCTAAAGATCCATTAAAACATTGAGGAAGTTTCCTCATGTAATTCCACACTAGAGACATATTAAATCATGGTATATAAGGTTTATCTCAAGCATGGATACCAAAACCATTTATAACTTGTGTAAATCGATTCATCACTACATTAAACTATTTCAATCTAATTCCAATCTTCTCGTGATATTAATTTGGGATCATATTTTACTTTTAGATACTTTTCACTACATGTTCTATGTTCCACGATGCAGAACCATTTTTAATATAAATAATTTAGAAAAAAGTAAGATTGTAATGTTTAAATGCTATAGCATTTTACCTTTTCCATAAGGTAAATTCTTTTAATGGAATTTTATTAACATTATCATATCATCATAACTTATTTAAGTAAAAATCAAATATGAACTATGAGTACCTAGAACTAAACATTATATGTTCATGATTCTAATTCAGTAAATTACTTTCTTTCATTTTGAGGATTTTCAGGTTTATAGTTTTAGTTAATTATGTCTTAACTAATAAATTACAAAACCATATAACACAAAAGGGAATCTTATGATAATTATTAATTTTCACAATATATGAAACCATTTAAAAAAATTAATTTTATTTCCATGAAAACTCATCACAAATTTCAACTTTACTTCATCCTTTACCTAATCCATCCTCTAGAAAAAAAATAAAAACTTAGGCTGAGTACAAAAAAACACAGTAAGTGATGTAAAAAGAATGGAAACTGTTAGTTTAGTAAAAACATTAATATATAAAAAAAATTAACTTTAAATATATATTCTTAAAGAGAAATAAATATATATTTTTTTACTTAAAACAAAAAAAATTCTTAAATAAGTACTTTAAATCCCAAATAATACAATTAAAACCCCTTCTTGGTATCTTAGAGCATTACATTCATAACCAGTTTTAAACTTGTGTCAGAAGTAACTAGAGCCCAGTAAAAACAATAATAAAAAACCATTGGTAACTACATCCCTATTTCCAATTAAAATAAGTGGTATTAACTAATTCATCAAGGATCTATCTGGGGTCACCCATCATATGAGCTATAACGAGCTCACTTGATGCTAATTGGGCCACCCAATAATATAAGATGTAACTGGATCAACTGAAGCCATTTGGGCACACCCATTTATCATGTATAATTCTCAAGTATTATATGTGGAATGAAATTTTTTTTGTGGAATTTTATATTATAAAAAATTTGAAAACTTTTTCAAACTCATAGAAAATTCGTTTTTGGATATCAAAATACCGTATTCTTTTAAAAAAATCCATATAAATTTTTTTATTTTAAAAAACATTTTTTAAACCAAAATAGATAAATAAATAAAATTTTTTTATCATTGAATAAAACCGAAAATCTTTTAATGTAATTGAGAAACCAAATAAATTTCATAGTGGTTGGGAGGTTGTTGTCTTGGTATAGAACATTAGATTTTTCATTTGTCAAAAAATTTCATATAAAACATATAAAAAGACTTATTTTCAAAAATCCAATGACCCAAAAATTTAAGGTAATTTTTTAATTAAATGGAATTATTATGAGTCTGAAAAAATTAGCGATGCAATATTATGAGGCTTGGAGAAACCGAAATAAAATTTGGATTTTTTAGAGTTTGTTCAGAATACTTATGGGTGCGAATATCTATCTTTTAAACCATTTCTCAGATTAGAAATCTGAGGGCACAGATGAATTCACAGCATTGCGATTTTCTTATGGGAAGATTAACGTTGTTCGGAAGAAGTTGGATGAAAAAGTTAATTTTGGGACTTTACAAAAATAATTATAAAATAACTAAATGTTATTTTATTTTCTTTTTTCAAACGTTGACTGATGGTGGTGGGACTACTGGGTTGTTAGATCATTTAATGACCAGTTACACTTGGTTGTGTAACCGCACCATCTGTAGATTATTGGGTTCATTAATTAAACTCATTAATGAACCACATTAACTATGTGACAAGTTAAATTCTCTATTATCTTATTTAATCAATGCTTGGGCAAGAGTTTTGGGAGAGCTACAAGAGGAGGCTATGATGAAACGCCGGAAACTTCCCGCTTCAATTAAGAATGGAGAGCAGGTGATGACCATTGGAGGAGATGAAGGGAAACGACAAACACTGATGAAAAACTTTACACACAGAACCTTCTTCCTTATATGAATTGCATTTTAACAAATTCAATATAGGGGGTTTTGTTTAAGTATTTTTATTATTCTTCTACTCTTAATGATGTTGAAACTATTTCCTTGTTATAACACTAACGCAAAGGGAATGGTCCTAAATGAATAAGGCCTAAACCCTCCGCCAACATTTCTAGATTTTGTTTTTGGTGGGTGACTGACCAATGAACTAGTAAGATAAAACAGGGGTCCACAAAATGGTGGAGACGTACCAGAAATCCCGTAGGAGGAGTCAGGAAGAAAATCGGACCATCGGGGCTTCACCAGTAGCCTACGGAATCTTTGTTGGTGCGGGGCACTGATGGCCAAAGGAGGCAGTGGCTGGATCTCATTGGCCATGAAGGGATAGTAGTGCCCAAGGGCACGGTGGCAGATAGGGGAATCCAGCCGACACAATCCGCATTGATGGCAGTGGCGCACCGTGACAACGCACTATAGAGAATTTTCACTGCTTCGAGCCGCGACAGAGGGTGTACCCTCACACGTGGGTCCATGTTGACTGTGGCAGCACACCATGGAGGAAGGCCATGGTGGAGGGAAGACCCATTCTCTATGGGTCTTGCAGGTGTCTGATCTATGCGGGTAGGCCAGGTGGAGCGGTGCCAACTCGTGCCGCTGATTGAAGACCCCAAACGGCTGAGTCATTCGGGAGGGGAGGGACCTCCCCACTAGCCAGTGGGCCACACCCATCTAGGTAGGTCAGGCCAAACCCATGGTCCAAGAAGGCCGGTCTAGGCCCAGCCAAATCGATATGAGCCTAGTAGGCTGATTCAGTTCAGTCCGACTGGGTCGGACAGGACCCTGACCCACTTACGGCTCATTTTCACTTAAAAAGATATTTCTCATAAACCAGTTATCTTTTTGATGAAATTTCTCTAGAACCAAAACCCTTATGATGAGGTGTTCCTTTTAAGGTACTCCATTTAGATTTCTGAGAATGTTGGTGTATGGCCGGGATATATCGGACTTGAATCAAATAGGGCCCTCAGCACTAAAATGCCTCTAACATATAAACTAGGCATCTGATTGACACACTGTCTATTTCTTCAGAACACTTATAACATGGAGGTTCATCGGGTTACATTTTTGTGGGACTTAATTATGGTTTAGGAACTACCAATGTCTTTAGGAGTCAATCCTCCAAGAATGAAGCATGCTTAGTGAGGAAATCTAGTGGTGGGTAGTGACATGAAGAATGAATAGTGATCCTCTGTGGGTCAGTACCTATAGATCCTATGTGGGTCAGCACTCAGAGATCTTGGGTGTGTCAGTTCTCAGTAATAATGTGTGGGCCAGTGCCTATCAATCCTATGTGGGTCAGCACTCTGCTATCCTATGTGGGTCAGGTCCTAGCGATGTTGTGTGAGTCGGCATCTATCGATCCTGTGTGGGTCAACAACAGAGCCTCTCCACAGATTAAGATGATCTAGCTTAATGAATAATCAACTGATCTTCTATACATAGGTTATACATTGTTTGAGATGAGTCTTTTTCTTTAGGATTTGTGATTGTGATCATGATTTTTGGTTATTCCTTTGTGGAATTCTGAGAGACCTTCGAGTGTCTTGGGGTCCCAACTGAGTATTATAATACTCACCGCTGCATGGGATTAACCCAATCCTTGTTGTGTCTGGTGTAGACGATGGAAAACTTTGACTGAGACCTTGGGAGCTAGGACTTAACAGTGTATGGAGGTGACCAGTTAATGTGAAGAGCCACAATGATGAGTTGTACATACCATTCAGGTTGGATCCTTGACAGGTGACCTCAAGAGCTATTTTTCATTTTACATGTACTTCCATTTCATTTGGGCTTGTATTTTTTCCCATTTTACCTTCAATACTTACTTTTACACTCAGTTGAGGTTTTTGTTTATGGTTGTAGATTTATTATTCTTTTGCGTTATACAAGTGTGCAGTGTTCCCTTTCTGTGTGTGTACAGGCTTGAGGCAATGCATTCCATTTTTTGGGATACACCTTTCCATTGCTAGACACTAACCCATGGCCTACAGAAGGTGGGATTGGGGTAGTAACAACATAGGCCCTGGGGGAAGAGTCCTGACAAAGTGGTATTAGGGGAGCATATTGTACTACACGTGCCGCATGTAGGGTCACGTGGATCAGGACTGTGAGACCCGCCACATCGATGATCAACAGATGGTCAAGGAACCACCGAGGCAAAGATAGCGATTCTAGTGAGGAGTTATTCAGGGTGGCAGATGTTGTATATGAGATGTATGAACAGTGGGAGATGGGAGGTGATTTGAGGTTCTACTACCACCACCTCCAGGTGGTCCACCGCGGCCATAAGGGGCATATGGATAGGGATGAACTTAGCTTTAGGAAGCTGATGCCTATGATCACAACACTCCAGATATGATTCGAGGTATGATCTATATCTACTCCAACCTAGCTACAGTACATATAGACATAGGTTCCATTCACTCATTTATTTCCACACCTCTCGTTTGGATCTCAGAGATTCCAATGGAGCCGTCAGCTCGATCCATATGATTAGGGACTCCTGTGAGAGATGATTTGATGATTACGCACAGGTTCCAGCAGTGTGAGCATACTCTAGGAGGTGAGAGCTTCAGCTGGGATCTCCTAGTAGCATCGTCGAGGCCTTATGATGTCATATTGAGTTTGGACTGGTTAT
The DNA here is from genome assembly GCA_963277665.1 of Viscum album. Lineage (NCBI taxonomy): Eukaryota > Viridiplantae > Streptophyta > Magnoliopsida > Santalales > Viscaceae > Viscum > Viscum album. The sequence continues at coordinate 1,492,511,456 of OY728131.1, forward strand.
CCATGTCCCATGCTCAGATTAAATATTTTAGACACAATGTGCAGTATGACCATGAGGATGGGACTAGGTTTTCTTTCACCAATGAGAAGGTAACCTTTTCAGCTTAGGATGGACTTTCTCGAAGGCGGGTGTAGTCGATAACTCATCATTTAGCTACCCTTACTCTCAGAGCAGTTGACGAGAGGAGTTTGAGTTATCTTGTAGTGGTGGACTGGTATGCAGATGTCTTTCCAAATGATGTTCTGGGATTAGCTCCTCAAAGAGATGTAGAATTCTATATCAACCTGCACCCCTAGACAACAGCAATACCTTCCCCATCATATTGGATGTCTCCTGCAAGTTTTCATGATTTGAGGGTACAAATGGAGGACTTGTAGGGTAAAGGGTTTATAAGGCCCATGGTTTCTCTATGGTTAGCCCTGATTTTGTTCGCCAAGAAGGCATACAAGTGTTTGAGGATTTTCATAGACTATCGACACCTGGACCAATTGACCGTGAAGAAAAAGTATCCACTATGAGTTCTTGGTGATGCCTTTATGTGTGACCAACATTTTCATTGTGTTCATGGGCATACTAAACAAGATATTCAAGCCTTACCTCAATCACTTTGTGGTATTCTTTATTGAATACATCTTGATATACTCAACGTCGATGGAGGATCACACTACCCATTTGCAGATAGTTCTAGATAAACTTCGAGAGCACCAACTATATGAAAAGAAAACGAAGTGCCAATTCTAGATAAGGGAGGTCCAATTTCTAGGACACGTTATCTCAGAGAATGGAGTTGTACTGGACCCAACAAAAATAGTGGCAGTTCTTACTTGGGAACCATCTAGGGGTGTGACTGAGGTGCAAAGTTTCTGGGGATTGGCTGGGTACTACCGGGATTCATACCGGACTTTTCCAGAGTAGTACCACCTTTTCAATCTTTGACAAAGAAGGGATAACCTTTCTTGTGGATAGAGAGATTCCACCAGCATTTCCCAGAGATGAGGTAGAGATTGATGAGTTCCCCCATCTTGAGGCTTCCAGAAGAGGGTGTTGAGTATGTAGTCTACTGCTATTCATAAGAGACTAGGAAAGGATGTGCCCCGAAGAAAGAGTGAGCGGTGATCGCCAAAAAATCATGAAAATTGAGGAAACATGAGTAGAACTACTCTACCCATGATCGAGAGTTAGATGTATTGGTCATTACCTTGAAGATGTGGTGACACTACTTGATGGGTGAGTGGTTTACTATCTACTCTCATCACAAAATTCTCAGGTATATCTTCTCATATAAGGACTGGAACCTGAGACAATGACGATGGCTAGCGTTCCTCCCGGACTATGGAATTGAGATATTCTACAATCCTGGTAAGGGGAACGTTATGGAAGAAACACTCCGCATGAGGTCTGGACTATAATTGTGGAGTGATGAGGCATAGTAGCTAGCCGCGTTGTAGATATCCTTCATGGATAGTGATGGAGAATCTTACTTCCAGTATATGATATTGAATCCCCCACTCCTTCAGCGAGTCAGGTGGGCACAACTAGGGGACATTGACTACGAGGCCCAGCATGATCAGATATCCTCAGTATGGGATTCTGAAGGACATTTTGATAGTGGGGAGCACACCATCCTTTTTCGAGGCCGCACCATGGTACCAGTGACTCTACGAGATGAGGTGTTTAGGGAGTTCCACACATTCCCTTTGGTAGTACATGTTGGTTTGGACAAGATGTACCAGGACCTCAGGCATTAGTACTAGTGGCCAGGGATCTATAAAGCAGTGAAAACGTTCCTTTGATGGTGACTCATGTGTCAACAAGTGAAGGTTGTGCACCAGGTTCCCACAGGCTTGACTCATCAACTAGTGTTGCCATAGTTGAAGTGGGATGGAATCTCCATAGACTTTGTGACATGGAAACCATTTATTTATATGGCCCATGATTTTATCTAGGTGATCGTTGAAAGACTCACCAAGTCATCTAAATTCCTACGCATCCAAGAGTACAGATCAGTAGAGGTCTTGGAATGCCTCTATGTACACACGATTGTATGGGTTCACGGGGTGCCATCAACGATCATTTCAGATCACAGTGCTCGTTTTACATCTTAGTTGTGGACGGGATTATAATAGGCATTCGGGAATTAGCTACACTTGAGCACTGCCTTTCATCCTTAGACAGATGGTTAGACATAGCGCACCATACAGATTCTTGAGGACATGCTTCGTGCCTGTGTTCTTGATTTTGGCCAGATTTGGGGGGACCACCTTCCCTTGGTGGATTTCACATACAACAATAGTTATCACTCCACCATTGTCTTGTCACCATTTGAGGTCATTTATAGGATACCGTTCATATCATTTCTATGCTAGAAAGACCCAGGGGAGTCTGCACTTAGGGGTCCGGAGATGGTACGGGCTACCACTGAGAAGGTGCAGATCATCCAAGAGCGGATGAATACTGCACAGATCTGGCAGAAGTCTTATGCTGATAGAAGACAGAGGCCCTTAGAGTTTTAAGAGAGAGACCATGTCTTCTTATGAGTCTCACCCCAATGAGTATTGTGGATATTGGGTTTGGTCGATAAGATATCCCTAATGTTCATCGAACCTTTCCAGATCCTTAGTAGAGTAGGCAGAGTGGTGTACTATTGATCTCTTCGCCCGCAGATGCATCTGGTGCATAATGTTTTCCATGTGTCGCAGTTGATGAGGTGCGTGCATTATCTGTCACACATTATCCACTGGGGTGATAAGGACATTGAAGATGAGGTGATGTTCATGGAGTTCCCGGTTGTGATAGAGGACTGATAGGAGCGGGTTCTTCATGGATGGTCGATTCCTCTGGTGTGATTTTGGTGGCAGTACGAGAACCTCTACGAGAGAACATGGGAGCGGGAGGCTCAGGTACATTCTCAGTACCCCATTTTTTTCTTTATTTTTTTGTAACTTTATCATATAAAAATCCCTAATGTGCAAATAATGTAATGTCCAAAAAAATTAATGTAATTATTTTAATTAAATGGAATTATTATGATTCTATGAAAACTGATGGTGCGTTATTCTAAGGTCTGGAACAAATTTTTTAATTTTTCTAACACATGTTAAATAAATTTATGGGTGAAAATTTCTATCTTATAAGTCGGTGCTCGAATTAGAAATCCATGGGCACCATTGAATTCACAGCGCTCAGATTCTCTTAAGTAAAGATTAATTTTTTTTTGGAAAAAGTTGGATGAAAAAGTTAATTTTTGTACATTAAAAAAATAATAAAATAACTAAAGGTTATTTTATAATATTTTTGAAACCGTTGAGTGATGGGGGTGGGACCGTTGGGTTGTTAGATTATTTAATGGCTCATTACACTTGGTTGTGTAACCACATCGTCAAGAGATTATTGAGTTTATTAATTAAACTCATTAATGAACTAAATTAATTGTGCAACATGTTAAAGTTTCATTTCTCTTATTTAATAAAATCATGGGAATGGATAATGGGAGAGTTAAAAATGAGTATCTAATGAAATGAAAGTGACTTACCACTTTAATGATGAACAGTGATCGAGCAACAACCATTGGAGGAGATGACGAGCAACAGCAAATGTCGAAGAACAACTTCAGACACAGTCCTGTCTTCCTCATCTGTAGTGCCTTCCAATGAAATAAAAGTAGGGATATTTCGTTAAAAGTTTTTATGAGTCTTCTACTATTGATGATTTTGAACCCCTTCCTTGTTATAACACTAATGCGGAGGGCACAGACTGAACCAAACAAGGCTCAGACCCTCCACCAATGTCTCTTGATTAAGTTTTTGTGGACAACTGACCAATACGAAGGCAAGATGGAACCGGGGGACACACAATGATGGTGACATCCCGGAAGGCCTATATCCACATTCAATTATATAATCCAACTATTGAGGGTTCATAAGTGGCCTTTGAAAGTTATGTCGGTGCAGTAGAGCACAAGGGTGCCACGATAGATAGGGGCGTCCAGTTGACGTTGGTCGCGTTGACGGTGGCGACACACCTCGGGGAAGTGTCACGACTTCGAGCCATGGTGGAGGGAGGACCCATGCCAATGGGTACGTGTTGAAGGCGGCGACGTGACACGGCTCCGTGCCATGGCAGAGGGTGGACCTGCGCCCCGCAGGTCTCACAGGTCACTTATCCATGCGGACATGCCAGGTGGAGCCGTGCCAACTAGTGTTGTTGATGGAAAACCCCAAACAGCATAGTCGTTTGGGATGGGAGTGCACCCCCAAGCCAGAAAGTGGGCCGAGTGGTTCCACATCCTGGCAGGCCAAGATGAACCCATGGCCCAACAGGCCGGGCTGGGCATAGCGGAACCGGGCCATGCCTTGCGAGAGGGTCAGATCGGCCTGAATGGGTCGCACCGGACTCAGACCACCTTATGTCCCAGTTTTTTTTAAAGGATACGTCCCATAAACTAGAAATCCATTTTTAAAAACTTCTATGGTGCCAAAAACCTTAGGATGAGGTGATTCTTTTGAGATACTCTACATGGGTTTTGGAGAAAGTTGGAGAATAGCTAGGTTGGATATTAATGGAATCAAACTGGGCCCTCAGCACTAAAATTTCAATAACTTACAGACCAGGCTTTCAATTGATGTGTCCTCTATTGTGTTAGATCCATTATGACATGGTGGTTCATTAGGTAAATCCTTTATGGGACTTAATGGTGAATGAGGTACGAACAATATATTGGGGAGTGGATCCTCTTTGAATCATGCATTCTTAGAGTAGGAATCCTGTGGTTGGATGTGATGTGAAGAATGAATACTAATCCTGTGTGGGTTATTACCTATAGATTTTGTGTGGGTCAGTGCATAGTGATCCTCTGTGGGTCACCACTCAGTAATCCTATGAGGGTCAATGCTCAGTGATGTTGTGTGGGTAAGCGCTTATCGATCCTATGTAGGTCAGTGCTCAGCGATCCTATGTGGGTCAGTGCCTAATGATCCTATGTGGGTCAGCATCAATCGATCCCATGTGGTTCAGCAGTAGAGCCCCTCGATAGATTTAAATGATCTAGTATTACAACTAATAAACTGTACTTCGGTACTTAGGTTATACATGGTTTGTGCTAAGTTTTTTTCATTGTGATTTGTGATTGAGATCATGCTTTTGTGGTTATTCCTATGTGGAATTCTGAGAGACCTTCAGGGGTCTTGGGGTCCCTACTGAGTATTATTGTACTCACCACTATACGAGCTTCTCCCGAACCATGTTGTGTCTTGTGGAGATGACGGGCATCTTTGACTGAGGCCCGGGGAGTTAGGACATGTTGTTGTATAGAGGTGACCAGTTAACATGGAGATCCACAGTGACAAGTTGTACCTACCCTTCTGGTAGGGTCCTTGGTGGGTGACCTCTGGAGGTATTTTTCCTTTTACCAATACTTCCATTTTATTTGGGCTTGTATTTTGGATCCTTTTACCTTCAGTACATACTTTTTCACTCAATTAAGGTTTTTGGTTGTGGCTATACCTTTCCTATTCCAAATTGGTATACTTGTGCGCAATGTGCCCTGTCAATGTGGGTACAGGTTTGAGGCAATGCCTTCTATTTTTAGGGATATTCCTTTCCAGTTCAAGTCACCAACCCCTGGCCTATGGAAGGCAGACTTGGGGTAGTCACGACCTGGGTCCTGGGTGACAGTTCATGACAGAAAACCCTTAAAATAAAGTAAAAAGATACATAATAGGTATATAATAAAAAAATCAATGAAAATAATCATAAAATTATTTTTAAAAATTCATCTTCATGGAATAGAAAGTGATGAAAGAAAAACATTGAAAGATGAATTTTTAAAGATAAAGTAGCTTATCACACAGAAAATAACTGAATCATAATACCAAGGAAATAATAACATATAAAACATTAAAAATCATGAGAATAGATAAATTTGTGATATTAAATGTGAAATGGGTCATATATATACCTTATACACCAATTAAGGTGCATAATATCAAAATATTCTTCAACGAAAGAAATTTGGGATGAAGTCCCTTACCTTGTGTCTAACTTGTCACATATGTAATTATATTCATGGATATTAATATTATGTTAATTATTTAAATTATTTATAACCATTTGATATTATATTATTACTTTTATTTATCTTATTTATCACTTATAAAAAATTAGTTAATCAAATAATTTTAAGTCGGATGTTTTAACCATAATTGTTTTATGTGTTAAAAACGACATTGGTCAGTTAGCTATGGTCAAAGGGATAATTATTTAAACATATATAGAATACTAATAATGAAATAATTATAATATTTATATATCAATAATACATTCAACACCAATCACTAATTATGTTTATGAAAAATTATCCTATGCTATGATCATGAAGATAGTAGGTTGTACGTTTGCATGGGTAACATTTTCATTTCTTAAAGATCATTTTTCGAAAGAAGGTAAGTGAAATTTTATATTTTAAAATGTTAATTATATCAAAAATAAAATAATATTTAATTATATATACTTATATATATCATTCTTGTGATGTGGTGATGAAAAAAAAATTATTACATCACTTTGAAGAGGTGGTAGTCCACACATCCACGAAAGACATTATCAATTTAATATTGAGTGAAAATGTAAGAAATAAAATGATATATTATACATAAAAAATTGATAACTATTTTGTTAATATAATAAATATTTCATTTATATCACATATATTCATTATCATTACATTTTTTACCATCTATGTAAAACTTTAGTGAAAAAGGGATCACATCCCTTAGAGAGGCAGTCGTCCGCCGTACACTTGAGTAACGTTATTGTATCCACTATAAAATGGAACGTTAAAAAATTATAAATTACATAATGAATCCATAGGTATAATTATGTTATTAGTATCATTTATAAATATTGTATCCATTATCATTCAAAAACCTAAGAGGTGTAAATTTAAAAACGAATGCCATTTTTTCAGGAGGTGGAAGTATGCCATACACATGAATGATGATTTTTCAAACCATTTTATAGAAGAGGGAAATAATTTAAGATATGTAATTATCATAATAAAATATTATTATTTTTAATATACTTATATTATTATATAATCATGAATAAATTATAATTTTATGGGGTGGTGAAATAAATTAAATAAAAACACTCATTGGATAATATTACCTCTTCTTCAAGTAACTCCTTTTGGTTTTCACAAACAACCATAATTGGATGTATTTATACCAAAAATAAGGATTATAGGGTGATATTTGGGTTTTTTGGAAGTGATTTAGGTATGTATTTGAGGAAAAAATTATGTTTCATGTTATGAATATTGGAGGAGAGGTGGTGACCTTTTATATGTGAGGTGAGTGGCCTAGTTGTATTTTTTTGAATGAGTTAATTCTGCACGTGTTGTTTTCATGTTAAAAGGCCCCAATGATGTTTCTTTCTTGAGATTATATATTATAAAGTATAAATATTTCCCAAAAATGGGTTTTTACATTTTTCTAGGCCATTTATCACCGATGTTCAATGTTTAATCCATTTGTAAACATGTATTTACCTTAATCATTATGATTAATTTTAATTGTTTTCAATGATAATTTTTTTGATGAAACAAGTTGGACATATTAAAAATTTAAAATTATTGTGATTCCAAATTTGGAATCCATTTTTAAAAATTCAATTTCATAGAGGTGGAAAATATAATTTAATATTAATCCCACAGACGCAAAGAGACAATGTGTTTTTAAGAAGAGACTTTTTTGAGAAAAAGTTGATTCTATAAAAATTATTTGAATAATAAAAATCATTATATTAAAATAAAAAAAATATTTACTAATATATAATTTATACATTAAATTTAAAAAATCCCCCATTATGGTTTATTTTAATTAACTAAATGGGAGAAGCATTATGTTTCTTAAAATAAGTTATAGAAAAAATACCATTTTTATTCCTAAAAACAATCTTATACTGGTACCCAATATAAATTTTATTAATAAATATTAAGTGGATAAACTATTAAAAAAATAAATTTTTAACATGAAACCAAATTTAAACCAAATTAGGGCTCAAAAATCAAAAAATTTATTTAAAACAAAATACTTTTTATAAAAAGTATTATTTTCACTATTCACTACAAAATCTATATTTTTCAACAAAAATCCTGAAATTTTAGCCAAAGTAAATTTTGGAATTATGTTTTTAAAAAATTATATTAATTTTATCATATTAATATTATTAAATTTAAAAATTTATATTTTAATTAAAACCTTGTAAGAATAGTGTTTAATTACAATATGTTACTTTTTAATTAAAAATTACATAATATTTTTATAAATAATATAGCTATGTAATTCATAATAATAAATATTTGAATGATTTATTATATTACTAACCGGTTTTTTATAATTAATTTTCAACATTAATAACATTCTTGATGAGGACTATTTTAGTATTTCAAAAAACCAACTCGGAATATCCTTCCCATATCATTATATAAAAATGTCACATGACCTCTATCAATTTTTGATAATGAATAGATATTTTATAATCATCCACTAATATGTATTGAATAATTATTACTTATTTATTATTTATCACTTAACTTTGTTTATATTATTTTATTTAAAAAATTCAAAAAATAAAACGTTTTAGTACTAATACTCTTTTGGATCCTATAATGTCAGAAACTAAGGACATAAGTAACAAGATATGTTTACTACTAGTAGAAATTATATCCTCAACATTAATAAATATTTATAAATTTTTTAATTAAGGAAAATGAAATTTTTTTGAATTATAAAGTAGAAATCATTATTTTAAATTCTAGGAAATCTAATGTGGAACCAAGTAACTGTGTCAATGCTTTTATTATATGAACTGTGAATAAAAAATTCTTATAAGGATTTATTTTTTCACCATTTAACCCAATTCCAACTCTTACATTATATCCATTTTTTACAAATGATTATGTCAAGATAATAATTTCCCTTATTAAATATACTAGATTCAAATTTAAATGAATCAAATTCTTTTTGTGATAAGTAATTAATTATAGTACCACGAAAGCAACAACTATTTTTGTATTTATCTTATTTAGGATTTAAGTATAATTTTTTTAGTAAAAGTAACATTTTCAATAATAAAACAATCATAAAAATAATTTTGGAACTTATGATTTTTTTAATAATATCATATATATGTTTAGGTATAGAATAATAGTCATTAATTTCATGAGATAAATAAATTCCAGATGCAAAATTAAGAGAGTTTAATGACATTACCTCTTTAGTACTAGATATAGAACATATATTTTTCATTTTGATTGAAATCATACCTTAATATTATGAAATTGATTAATCACTTAAATCCTTGGGGAAGAATCAATTAACAATATTATCTCATTTCTATTGTAACACCTCAAATATTTAAATTATATTTTCAATTCCAAACTAACGTGTTAAATAACATTCTTCCAATGTAACACCAAACCAAAATGGACAATGTTACATTATATAACCGTTAATATATAAATATTTAATTATATGGTGAAATTATAGTTAACTACATTATTATGTTTGTAAATAAATAAAATAAAGGTATTTTTTATACAAATACATTTATAAAATTCAATTAATGTATCCAAATAACTAATAAGACCATTTTATGCTAGAAATAAATTAATTTATAAAATTTTATTTTAATGTGTTTTGTTTTATGAAAATAAATTCATTATATATGAAATATATTATTTAAATGAATAATATTTTGATACTAATCTATTTAGTAATTTATAGGAATTATGAATAAGAACATTTATATTTTGAAAATTGTATTTTACTATAAAATAATTTTCATTATATTTTTTATGTTTTTATTTAAAAGATAAATTAAAAATGTGAGAATTTTAATTTAACCAAATTAAATTAATTTTAAATAATAATAATAATAAAATCTTAGGATAAATATTAGCGATATTTACGAATTAATTTGCATTTTGGTGAATAATGAAAAATGTAGTTTCTACTAAAACCATAACATTTTTTATTATATAGTGAAGTAAGTACATCATAGAACATTATAAACATTATTAGCGTTGAAAATATATTTATGATGTGAAATTTTTCAATTAAAAATAAAATATTTAATTTATATTACACATGTTTATTATTTAGAATATTAATTAATATTTTTCTAAGAAAAACTATCTCTAGTATTTCCCATTTAGTTATGTTTTTTTTAGTGAAAATAGTTTCTACAATTATTATAAGGAATAATAGTTATCCATATTTTAATAAATAACTAATTAATTTCATAAAAATGAAAAACATTTATAATTTTATCATAAACATTATTTTTATGCTTAAAAATATACTTTCTTAAAAAATTGGTTTTTACACATTATGTGCGCTCATATTGAAATTAATTTCTATCATGTATTAAAATTATATATTATAAAATTGATTTATTATTATGAATAATTATGTATAAATTATTTAATCATGCCGATTTTATTTTTTTATAAAGAAATAAATTACTTACATAGAAATCAAGTTTTCGTGGTAAAAAAATGGTAAAACTAAAAAAACACAAGAATAATGGACATAAAAACATGTTAAAAAGGTGTAAATATTCATGTTTGGGGTTTTCTTAAACTTACCCCTTATACACTACATTTTTTTCCATTATTTAATCCACATGACCCTTGAACAATGGATTCCTTATAATATTATTTCAAAAATTCTATTCCCTTCACCTATAAAAAGAGTAAAACACCACTCTATTTTTCTACTCAGTATAAAGAATTATCTTTGCCAAAAAACTACCATAGTATCTCATTAACTATATCCTAATATCATATAGGTGTTCTATCTTCCAAAAGACCATGGTAAGGATCGATAATGTGTTACCCCTGGGAGAATATTTAAAGGGAGATGTAATATTCTCAATCAGGATCCTATAATTATTTTCTTCCTCTATTGCATAAAAAATATATTACCCCTAAGAGTATGATGACATCAAAATTTTAATATTTTCAAATGTTATTATAATAATGTAATATCCTTTTTCTACCCTCTATAAGAATCATTAAAAAAATGAAGACGACATCATGTGTATGTATAGACTATCTCTTACATGATAAGGTGCTTTATTGTCCATAAAAAACATATAAGGATGATTATTGAAGAAAATTTTAATTATTAATATTATATTTATATAATTATTATGATTTTTAAATCATAAACCATTTTTTATATTCCTCTCGATGTATGGATAACAAACGTGTCACCCATGCTTACATGTGTACTACCATCTTCACGAATGTGACATAATTCATTTATCAATTCAGTATTTTATTATTGATAAAACAATATTATAGACTGATTCAACATAATAATACCAAATAAATAATATCAATATGATTAAGGGAAAGTTATATTATGAAAACAGAATCACTTTCCTAGATAAACTCACCCACTTGTAATATATTACTCTTTGTTTGGGTTGATTTAACCACCTACAAGAACAATGCTATAAATTTCTATCATGGGTCACTAAAGAAAGGTGAATAATATTTATATTGGTAAAAAATATATAAATAATGATTATTTTTTCTAGATTAGTTATGTTATTATCACACTTCCTTTTATGATATGAACACTCAATCATGAAAATTACTGAAACAAGATCATCCCCAAATTTGACGTTTCAAAACATAACAAAAATACTTATGAAGAGAAATTGTAACATTATAATAAAATATAAGTAATATATTATATTAACTATAATTATCTTGAAATAATGATATTTTAATCTAAAATAATGAATACAAAACACCAATACAAAACTAGAGCATAATAAGCAATTGAAGAAAATAACATCCAACGATGAGAAAAATATACATAAAAAATATAATTATAATAAATTAATTTAAATAAATATCATAATAGGTTATATGTATTAATATGGTTCTAAAATATATGAATAATATATTTATTATTATTATATATGATTATAGATCATCTTTGACTAAGTATGATTTAAGTTAACAGACCTTATTTAATTAATTTATTTTCTTGAGTCATAAGTATTCCTCTTTGGCCATGATTTTATAGTATGATTTTTTATTTTTTATGATGGTACTAGAATTACTTCTATATATGGGGAAATTTAAAATTTTAATTCAAATATTTTACCTAGTTAAATTTATTTCTCAAAAATTGTATCATTGTAAAGAATAATTCTCATCCACTTTAAGGATAGTTACTCTCATAAGTCCATATATTCTCTTCCCCCAAATTCACTCATTTTTATTGGGAAACCTAATTATGTGTTATATCATGTGATCATATTATTCATCCTTTTATGTTTTAAATTTATTTTATATTTTCGCATTTTATGTTGTGAATGTTTAATCGAGGTATTTAGATGAACAAAAATGATTTTCCTATAACAGTCAGGGGTTCATATTTCAGCCCAAAGTTTTTTCTAATAATCTTTATTCATTTTGAAATGACACACTGTAGTTACCCATACATTTAAAACATAGATATTACATCTTAATATTTTATTATTATCAACACAATATAACAATCTATGCCAAAATCATATTGGTCCAGTATCTTATGAAACATTGACAAATAAGAAACTTTTTCATAATTTATATACACAGTATCCCACTAAGTTCATGATAACTATACCCCTTTTTAGAAATTTCATACATAAAATCATTCTTAATAAAGTTTGTTAATGAAATATATGAATGGGTGAGATAAGATGCTCAGTATGGGTAAACAAGGTAGATATCAATGATCACATAAATATAACAAGATAAGAAAGTTATGATAACATGTGCATAAAATCTGAAAACCATACATTTCTATCCTAATTCATAATATTAAATCAGTATATTAAATCATGTTATAAATATTATTAGTTTATAAGACATGAATCATAATGGAATCAAATAACATGATAAATAAGATCATAAAATGGCATAAAACATATGTTTTTGGAGTAGATATGAGAATAAAAAATCATTTGTTTATCAGTAATATCTCATTAGATAGTCTATCATAGTGGATTGGGTTGTTTCCCCATTCAACCACATTTTTCAATATTAACTTTTAATACTATCATAGTAGTTATTTTTTAATAAATTTGGTTAAATCCCTATTCCAATCTAGTTTATGTAATAATATATCCATATTTACCCAATGTCTTGAGGGGTTATACAATTAAATGACAACCTTTTAGAAACCATAAATCATAAATATCAGTGAAAAAATATCTTAAATAATTTATTGTAAAGACCCTAAGCTTGTCATACAAGGACATTATATTACTTTTGCGGAATACTTAGTACATAACAAAAATACACACACAAGGACCGTAATAGTTTAGGGTCTTTGGAAACTTAGAAAGTAATCTTCTAATCAGGGTGAAATATCTTCAACATCTCCCATAAAGATCTTCCCTTTTTTTCTTACCTAAAACATTTCTTTATATCCTGGGGAAATAAAACATACAAAAGGGTGAGCTAAAATGCTCAGTAAGAGTAAACAAAAGAAATATCAATCACATCATATTCATAAGAACATAACATTTTGGAAATCTTAACCTGCAAAAGAGATCATAATATCATAACATGGGATAAATCATTGTAGTGAAATGTAATCCCAGTAATCATAACTTAAAACATGAAAATTTGTGACATACACACATAATCATAGAGAATCATTTCGTATTAGTCAAGACTCATTGCCAAGACTATCTTAGTGGACAAAGTCCATTTCTGAACCGAGTTCCCTCCTCATTTCAGTCCTGTTTCACTGAACCGGTTTAACCTTCCATTCCAGCCATATCTATCTCATGAGATATAAAATCATTACCCAATGCATTGGAGGGAGATATAGGTCCCACCCATCTCATAATGATACCATTCTTATGTGTGCCACAAAATCATATACCATACATCATAGCATAACCCATGTAATAAAAATGGGAATCTTAAACATCATGACATCTTAAAACAATTCATATAAGATAAAGGAATTCATAAAAATATTTCCATAATCAAATATATGTAATAAAAGGGATAGAGACAGCACCCTATATTATCTTAGATGGAAAATAATTTTGATAAAACTCTTGAACTCCATTCTTGAGGAAAATATCCTTTCTACTTCAAAAACATTTTTCCTTTCTTAACATGTCATAAAATTTTAAACTAAAAGAAGTTGATTAAAAATAATCTTGAAAACTTGTAAAGGAAGATTCTTGGAAATATTGTTTTAAAATTCCATTCATGCCGTATAAGTTAAAAAAACATTCTTCTCGTACTTTTGTCGGAAAAGTCAAAAAGTACCTCGTACGAATAACGACAAAAGATTCCTTTCATATCTTTTACTAAAAACTCACCTAAGGGTAAAATTGGATTTAAAAAATTGTAGGTGGTTGAAAATAATATTACATATTGAGGAAACATGGATGTGGATGATAAAATATACCTCAGAAAACGCCAAAGTATAATCAATCTCGGATAAAAATGAGATTGTTATATTTTCCCTTACCTTAGGTCTGATTTGCTTCGTAAGTTTCTGAACCTCATGTATAATGATTTAAATAATGTTATTGACTTATTCCAGAATCATACCTATTTTTATGATATCATATATGGTCATATTCTTAGCTTCTTATTAGTAATATTTCGTTACTACTTGTTCTTCGGGTGTTTATTACCTTTTGTTCTTATGTGTGTTTTGTGGAATAAATTCTTATTTTTCTTTTTAGGTTATAGATACCTCATTTCCAGAGTTGTATTAATGTTATATATATCATATTAATTCATTAAATTCATTCAATTCATTTATATAATCATTATGAAATGAAGATCATGTAGAACGAGTTGCATCACATCGTGGAAACGGTATTCCGTACGTACCCACGAGCGATGATATCATTCCCATGATCGTGGAATTGTATTGGAGTGTATGTATACTATTTCAGAATCAATATAACTTTACAATAATCATATATAGTCATTATTTACACCATTATACCCATCCAAGTAAGGTGGTGGTGGAAAATAGATTACACCACGGCGTGGAGACGGTATTCCGTACGTACGCACGTGCGGTGATTTCGTTTCCCGTAGGATGGAGAGATGGTGAAATAGAGTTGTTTCATACATATAATAACATATCAGTATTTTAATGATACTGATTTTATTACTTCATAATGAAACATCTAAAGAAGAAGAAGTGTAAGAAGAAACAAAGTTGAAAGAATCGGTAAAGGACATTACCTCTTCTTTGAAGCGCTTCGTTGAGACATCCTTTTAGGGCACCAAAATTATTCTTTGAAGAAGAAAAGGACCTCTACGATGTTTCTAGGGAAGTGGAGAAGAGAATTCGTCAGGGGTTGTCCGAGCTTGAAGGCTCAAAGTGGTGTGAGGAAGAGAGGGAGGAGGTGCCCTTTTATAAGGGAGGAGAGGGGCACCTTTGGAAAAACTAAAAATATTATTTTATTATAAAGTCATATTCGGTTTTAAATAGCTCCAAATTGATTTATTTATAAGCTAAGGTGGGGATGGGTCGAAATCCTCTCATATAATAGAATTTAGACAAGTTTAAGTTCCTATTTTAACCTTATCATTTATATTTAACATTAAGTTAGATAATTATACTTTTACCGTGTCTTTTTTTGTTCTTACACTATAAGGTTAATAAACTTACTATAACAAGCCAAAAGTACCACAAGTTGTTTATTATTAATATATATAACCTTATATAAGTCATTTGGCCGAACCTTATTTTTTTAGGAATAAAATAACAATTAATAATATAATATTTGTTTTAAAAACTATTTTATGTCAATTTTGACACTATTTAGTAATTGATTTTTGTGAAAATCATAACTGAATTATTAGTTCAGAAAAAGTTAATTAAATAAATACTAACATGTCGTATTAACCCATAAAATTAGAGGAATTCGCAAAAAGTCTCAAAAATTATTTATTTGGGTATTTATAACATCAATTATGTCAATATTTTATTAATAAGATAATTACTGCATCATTTTTGTGTCATAAATAAATTAAATTTTTTAATGTCTAAAAATTACAAATAAAATACCATTATGTATGAAATCTTTTTAGATTTCTAATTAATATTTATAGTCGAATTTATCTTATGTATAAACCTATATTAAAAATGATTTAGTTATTAAACATTGATTTTAACTATTTTAACCCTTCTTTAAATAAATTAATAATAAATGACCTAATCTAATCTAAGTGGGCCTAAATGGTCATATTTTATTCCTAAGGTTTTTTTTCGTCGAATTAAACTTATCCAATATTATTAGGACATGTGTTAGGGTTATAATAATATTATTTTTACCCTTAATTACCCTATTTACTTTTAACCGTGGTAAATAAAAGTAAAAAGTTACTATTCACAAAAAATTAATTTCATCTCATTGAACCAAATTTCACTTACTGACATCAACCGTGTCTCTTGTATTTTTGAAATTCCACTCACAGAAGCGGTAAAATTAAGTTTTATGTAAATTTGCAAATTCTCCTAGGAGGTGGGTAAAAGACGGTGAAAAGTTCAATAAAATTTTTATATATCTAAAATTATTATAAAATGACTACAATGAATTTCATTGAACTTATATAGGTATTATGTATCAATTTTACCCTAAAATATATTTAATTAAAATAAATAATTATTTAAATAAATAGTCAGTTTTTAAATAGTAACCTAGTGTTTTCACTATTCATCAAAAATTGAAAGTTTTCAGAATAATACCAAAAATTCACCGTAGGCTAATTTCGATATTTCAAATCCAAAAATGAAGTCCATTTTCAAAAATAAAATTTATAAAATTTCAAAAAGTGGGTATTACTATTCATAACGGCTAGTTTTAATAATATTTTAATAGCATATCGTTGTTTAGAGAAACTCGGTATTGCGTACAACACACGCTATCGTGGAAGGTCGTTCTTGCGTGTAATGCAAGTTAAGTCAGGGATGCATGTTGTGCAAGCTCCTTTTGGTGTAGCGTACAACACAAGACATTAATGAAATTAAAAAGAATATTTTTTGTAAAATCTTGTGGTGTTACATTCTACCCCCCTTAAAATGAATTTCGCCCTCGAAATTCATCAGAGTTATAAATGGTTTACTACTCGAAAGTTTCTTTAATAGAAACCCACATCGTAAAAAGGAATACCAAAACTTGGATTTAAAAACTAAAGTATGAAATGTAACGGTTACCCAAATTAACTAATCACTGGGTTTCCACATAGGAGAACATAGGTGAAAATATGGATATGGAAGAGAAATATAACCGTCATGTTCTGATGGAGAGTGGTAGAGAACATGGATATTAAAAATCAAACAATCACAAAGCCATAAATTTGTGATGATCTAGGGTACCATATGATTCATCAGATATAAGGGCACTAGGACAACACTTTTGGTTTTCAAGATCATTTCCCTAAAGTTGAAGAATTTGAATTAGAATAAATACTTACTTTATTTTGGTACAATCTCACTGTTGTTTGGGCTTTGAACAATTTCCACTTCATCTCTTAAAGAAATGAAGTTGAATTTATTATTCGTGAAGTGTTAACAGATCATGTGATAGAATGATGGGTCATTCCATCTGTTTCAAACAAAAGGTTAGCAAAAGTTATCAAATATACATAAGTCCATCTATGGTGAGGTTAATCGTATATGATTCCAAAAATGAACTTATACTTCATATATCATACCGCGTAATAAAATAAAACTAGTTTCTACTAACCAGGGACTTCCTGTAGGCCAGTGGTAGGCGATAAAGTCTAGTCGCACATCGGTTGTCGGTTCGATTCCCATAGCCTTGTCCGACACGATGGGTTGTCGCCCGTCCTGTAGGTTGTCCTTTTTCTAAAGCTATATTACAATAAAATCCCATCAATAATATCGAAAAAAGTTCTATCCTTAAACAATACTAACTTATGTCCAACATAATCCATTCCAATCTTTAGGCTTATCTAAAATACTTCGGTCCAAGCTCATAGTATAAAGAAAATGATTACTTGAAATGTCACATAACA
Organism: Viscum album; assembly: GCA_963277665.1. Taxonomy (NCBI): domain Eukaryota; kingdom Viridiplantae; phylum Streptophyta; class Magnoliopsida; order Santalales; family Viscaceae; genus Viscum; species Viscum album. The sequence continues at coordinate 1,492,529,553 of OY728131.1, forward strand.
ATCACGTGAATTCCATCATTTATCCCCATATACCATAAGATATATATTGTTGGTCAAATTACAAACATGTGAATACCTTAATCATGTATTCTCTTGAAGAATGAATACCCATTGAACCTTAGTGAAAACATGAATGCAGTAAGAAGTTAACACTTTCCACAAACCAAAATCCTCAAAATTCTTTATACTCAAACCATGATATCAATTAGTCCTTATATGAATACAATCAAACAACTCATTATCTTCTTATCCCTTCATTATGCACATATCATCTGCTTACCAAAAACATCTCAATCACTTTCCATGGTTACCAGTACCATAAAATTATTGAAAACCACAATAGACCAATACATAAATATTCCAATATTCCACGATACTATATACAACATTATTTTGGAATCCCATTACATAAACACTTAATCATTCCACCACATCGTTGTCATATTCCACATCGCCAATAGTGATCACATGTGACATCCCTTTGTCCTTTGCCTTTAGTGGTTGCTCATGTCGATCATCATTAACCCTTGGATTAGGGCATTGATTAGAATAATGCCCCATTTCATTGCACTTGAAGCATTGAAGTGTTGTTGGTGCGTTCTCTGTAGTCTTGTCTTTATTCACACCATTAGAAACCCTTTTTCCATTACGTCGATACTCAGCTGCTTGATGACCTTCTTTTACACACTTAAAACATTTTCTAGTCCCTTTAAGACAATCTCCACCATGCTTCTTTCCACACTTTGAGCATGAGGAAACATTCATCTTCTTTTCACCATTATTATGAGATTTCTCCTTGAACTCCATCTTTCGTTTCTTGTCAAAACCATGAGATGGATATGTAACACCAACTTCCATTTCTACCTTAATAGCACAGCGCACGATTTATTCATAGCTATTGAAGTCTCTTATAGCTAATTCCCTTCAAAGATTTGGTTTTAAGCCACTGAAGAATCGATCAACTTTACTTTACGGTTGGATGATTAAGCCAGATGCATACCTTGCAAGCCTTGTAAAATTCGCTTCATATATACCAACAGATTCATCATCCTTTTTCTTTAGTTCAAGAAACTCCTTCTCCATCTTTTTTTGAAGAATACGAGGGAAGTACTTATTGAAAAATAAGTTCTTGAACTCGTCCCATTCCATGGACTCAATTTCATCTCTTGGCCTCGTATTCTTGATAAGATTCCACCATTGATCAGCTTCACCTTCCAAATGATATAATGATATGATGACTTTATCATGTTCAGAACATTGAAAAACTGAAAATATCTTTTCAGTGGTACTGATCCATTGTTCAGCAGCAAGTGGATCAAAAGACCCATAGAAAGAAGGTGGACGTTGCCTCATAAAGGACTCAATAGAATATCGTTCCCTTCTCTGATCATTTGGAAGTCCAGAATGATTCATAGCATGTGTAAGTATAGCAATAAGATTTTTCACTCCATCTCCCATAACATTTATTTGTTCAGGAGGACAATCATTGCATTGTCCATTACATTGATCGACATGGTTCCTTCGGGTTCCATCCATCATCTAAAACCCAAAAAGAATAGTGTGAGAGGAAAAAATCACGCTAGAGAAAACAACATAATAAAGGGGGAGTACCTTCAATATCTAACATCTTAGGTTACCATAATTCTAGTACTATAAACTATACTTATACTTAACCTTAGGGAAATCCCTATACATACCTTAGAAATATCTATAGGGATCTCACTAAAGTTCTTGCATCCTATTTTCCAAATGTTGGTTAAACCATTCCTCTAATACCAACTGTAAAGACCCAAAGCTTTCCGTACATGGAAATTACATTACTTTTGCGGAATACTTAGTACATAACAAAAACACACACACAAGGACCTTAATATTTTAGTGTCTTTGGAAACTCGGAACGTAATCTTCTAATAATGGCGAAAGATATTCAACACCTCCCATAAAGATCTTCCCTTTTTTCTTACCTAAAACCTTTATTTATATCCTATGGAAATAAAACATACAAAAGTGTGAGCTCAAATGCTCAGTAATTGTAAAAAAAAGAAATATCAATCACGTAATATTCATAAGAACATAACATTTTGGAAATCTTAACCTGCAAAAGAGATCATAATATCATAACATGGGATAAATCATAGTAGTGAAATTTAATCCCAATAATCATAACTTAAAACATGAATCTTTTTGGAATACACACATAATCATAGAGAATCATTTCTTATTAGTCAAGACTCATTTCCAAGACTATCTTAGTGGACAAAGTCCATTTCTGAACCGAGTCCACTCCTCGTTTCAGTCCTGTTTCACTGAACCGGTTTAACCTGCCGTTCTAGCCATGTATATCTCATGAGATATTAAATTTTTACCCAATTCATTGGAGGGAGATATAGGTCCCACCCATCTCATAATGATACCATTCTTATGTGTGCCACAAAATCATAAACCATACATCATAACATAACCCATGTAATAAAAATGGAAATCTTAAACATCATGACATCATAAAAAAATTCATATAAGATAAAGGAATTCATAAAAATATTTCCATAATCAAATCCATGTAATAATAGGGATAGAAACAGAACCCTATATTATCTTAGATGGAAAATAATTTTGGTAAAACTCTTGAACTCCATTCTTGAGGAAAATATCCTTTCTACTTCAAAAGTTTTTTTCCTTTTATAACATGTCATACAATTTTAAACTAAAAGAAGTTGATTAAAAATAAACTTGGAAACTTTTAAAGGAAGATTCTTGAAAATATTTTTTAAAAAATCCATTCATGCCGTATAAGTTAAAAAAACATTCTTCTCATACTTTTTTCAGAAAAGTCAAAAAGTACCTCGTATGAAAAACGACAAAAGATTCCTTTCATATCTTTTACTAAAAACTCACCGAAGGGTAAAATTGGATTTAAACAATTTTAGGTGGATGAAAATAATATTACATATTTAGGAAACATGGATGTGGATGATAAAATATACCCCAGTAAATACCAAAGTATAAACAATCTCAGATAAAAATGAGATTGTTATATTTTCCCTTACCTTAGGTCCGATTTGCTTAGTAAGTGTCCGAAACTCCTGTATAATGATTTAAATAATGTTATGGACTTATTCTATAATCATAAGTATTTTTATGATATCATATATGGTCATATTCTTAGCTTTTTTTAGTAATATTTCATTACTACTTGTTATTCGGGTGTTTATTACTTTTTGTTCTTATGCGTGTTTTGTCGAATAAATTCTTATTTTTCTTTTTAGGTTATAGATACCTCATTTCAAGAATGGTATTATTGTAATATATATTATATTAATTCATTCAATTCATTTATATAATCATTATGAAATGAAGATCACGTAGAACGAGTCGCATCACATCGTGGAGACGGTATTCCGTACGTACGCACGAGCGATGATATCATTCCCATGATCGTGGAATTGTATTGGAGTGTATGTATACTATTTCAGAATCAATATCACTTTACAATAATCATATATAGTCATTATTTACACCATTATACCCATCCAAGTAAGGCGGTGGTGGAAAATAGATTAAACCACGGCGTGGAGACGGTATTCCGTACGTACTCACGTGCGGTGATTTCGTTTTCTGTAGGATTGATAGATGGTGAAATAGGCTTGTTTTATAATTATAATAACATATAATTTTATTAATTATACTGATTTTATTACTTCATAATGAAACAACTAAAGAAGAAGAAGTGGAAGAAGAAATAAAGTTGAAAGAATCGGTTACGGACATTACCTCTTCTTTGAAGCGCTTCTTTGAGACCTCCTTTTAGGGCACTAAAATTGGTCTTTAAAGAAGACCAGGACCTCTAGGATGTTTCTAGAGAATTGGAGAAGATAATTTTTTAGTGTTTGGCCGATCTTGAAGGCTGAAAGTGTTGTGAGGAAGAGAGGGAGGAGGTACCCTTTTATAAGGGAGGAGTGGGGCACCTTTTAAAAAACTAAAAATATTATTTTAATATAAAGTCATATTCAGTTTTAAATAGCTCCAAATTGATTTATTTAGAAGCTAAGGTGGGGATGGGTCTAAATACTCTAATATAATATAATTTAGACAAGTTTAGGTTCCTATTTTAACCTTATAATTTATAATTAACTTTAAATTAGATAATTTTACTTTTACCGTGTCTTTTTGTGTTCTTACACTATAAGGTTAATAAACTTATTATAACAAGACAAACTAACCCCAAGTTATTTATTATTAATATATATAACCGTATCTATGTCATTCGGCCTAAACTTATATTTTTAGGAATAAAATGACAATTAATAATATAATATTTGTTTTGAAAACTATTTTATGTCAATTTTGACACTATTTAGTAATTGATTTTTGTGAAACTCATAACAGAATTATTATTTCGAAAAAAGTTAATTAAATCAATAAAAACATGTCATATTAATGTATAAAAATATAGGAATTCATAAAAAGTCTCAAATTACATTTATTTTGGTATTTATAACATCAATTATGTCAATATTTCATTAATAAGATAATTAATGCATCATCTTTGTGTCATAAATAAAATACATTATATAATGTCTAAAAATTACAAATAAAATACCATTATGTAGGAAATATTTTTATATTTCTAATGAATATTTAGAGTCTAATTTATCTTATGTATAAACTTATATTAAAAATGATTTAGTTATTAAACATTGATTTTAACAATTTTAACCCTTCTTTAAATAAATTAATAATAAATGTCCTAATCTAATCCAAGTGGGGATAAATGGTCATATTTTATTTCTAAGGTTGTTTTTGGTCGAATTAAACTTATCCAATAGAATTAGGACATGTGTTAGGGTAATAATAATATCATTTTTACACTTAATTACCCTATTTACTTTTAACTGTGGTAAAGAAAAGTAAAAAGTTACTCTTCACCAAAAATTATTTTCATCTCATTGAACCACATTTTACTTACTGACATCAACCGTGTCTCTTGGATTTTTGAAATTCAACTCACAGAAGCGGTAAAATTATGTTTTATGTAAATTTGCAAATTCTCCTAGGAGGTGGGTAAAACACGGTGAAAAGTTCAATAAAATTTTTATATATCTAAAATTATTCTAAAATGACTCCAATGAATTGCATTGAACTTGTATAGGTATTATGTATCAATTTTTCCCTAAAATAAATTTATTTAAAATAAATAATTATTTAAATAAAATGTCGGTTTTGAAATAGTAACCCAATGTTTTCACTATTTATCAAAAATTGAAAGTTTTCAGAAAAATACCAAAATTTCACCCTAGGCTAATTTCGATATTCCGAATCCAAAAATGAAGTCCATTTTCAAAAATAAAATTCATAAATTTTCAAAAAGTGGGTATTATTATTCATAATGGCTAGTTTTAATAATATTTTAATAGCATATCATTGTTTAACGAAACTCGGTATTATGTACAACACACGCTATCGTGGAAGGTCGCGCTTGCATGTAATGCAAGCCAAGTCAGGGATAAGTGTTGTGCAGGCTCCTTTTGGTGTAGCGTACAACACAAGACATTAATGAAATTAAATAAAATATTTTTCGTAAAATCTTGGGGTGTTACATTTTTCATATCATAACCCATGTAAAATAAATGGGTTTCTTAAAAATTTCATCATATAATAACCCATGGAAAAGAAATGGGTTTTAAAAACATTTCATCAATTTTTTATAGCATACCCATTAGAAAAGGAATGAGTTTCATAAAAATATTTTCATCATCATCATAAAACATCCAAATAATGAATATGGTCAGAAAAAGTTAATTATATCCCCATTAAATCATACATAAAATTAAATTATGCCATCATAGTGGAATACTACATTAAAATATGAATCAGAATATTTAATGATGAAAATATCATTTTCATTTCCAATCCACTTATTCAAAATCAATAATTTTACATAATATTATGGATAACTCTTTAATAGATATAAATCCTTGAAAAATTTTAAATTAATCTTAAATGCATTGAGTGTTCATGATGGCATGAAATTTTGTTAATTCTATATATGTAAAAATGAAGATTACATTCACATTTTTAGTAAAAAATTAGAAGTACCTCGTTCTAAAAACTGAAAGAATATTTATTTTAAATTTTTTCGTTAAAATAGAAACAAGGGTAAAAATTATATTAAACAATAATTTTATAATAATTAAAACAATAATCAAGGAAATTTTATAAAACATGGATATTAATGAAAATGTGTTTTTGATCAAGGAGATAAATAAAGTCAATTTTCCTTAAAAATTTATTTTATCGTTTTGTGAACATTTACAAAAGTAAAATGAAATTAAAAATTGTTCTATAAAGATATAACTATAAGATAATATAAACTTATGATATTATTGATGGGGGACCATGAAATTTAATCATTAAAAACATAATCATAAACAATCTCAATAAATAATGGGATTGTATCTTAAAACCCTTACTTCAAGTTCTATTTGATTAAAAACCACTAAAAACAACTGTATACTAAAATTAAAATCATCATATATATACCATTAACAGGGAAATACTTATAATATCATAAAATATACAATATTAACAATTTAAAACCCATATATTAATTATTCCTTCTTGAAATATCGTTTCAAGGTGTTATCTACTTCGTTCTTCAGGCGTGTTTCTTATCAGATGTTCTTGTTCACGTACATTGATCACAGTTTCATATTATTCAGAGTATTAATCATTATATAAATATTATATATATATTCATTTTGTAAATATTTATCTATATCAATTAACATTATTGATATGCTACTTAATTATAATATTCATGGACAAGGTGGGTTGTATGTATGCATGAACATCATTTTCAATTTATGAAGGATGTATTAAAAGAATGGTATATAATAATTTAACATTAAAAAATAATTTAAATATAATATTAAACATATATATTTTTAATATCAATCCTTATCATAATCCATTTACAAAAGAAATGAATGATTAATTATATCACTTCATTGAGGTTGAAGTCCACACAGACACACGAGTGAAAATATCAATTTTCAATGGATTTAAAGGTAAGAAGATAAATATAATATTATCACTAAATTAATATAAATATTTCCTAAATATAATATATATTCATTAAAACCATCACAATACAAATACATCAAATTTGGTGATAATAAATTAATTGTATCGCTACGTGGATACAGTAAGTTGAATATATGTAGGAGCTATACATTCACTTCCAATTTAGTGGAAAATATGGTGAATGAAGATAGGTTCATAATTATAATATAATTGTTTATAATTAGGAGACATAAGTTATTATTTTTTATAAATAAAGTTGACTTAGAGGAGTTAAGATAAGAAGTAAAAAAATAAAGTGACCGGTTTAAGAGATTACCACTTCTTTGACAGAAATCCTTTAGATCTCCACTTAATGATCTTTGGGTTTGGTCTTTTGGGATGAAAATAACCTCTATAATGTGTATAATTATGTTTTTAGGATAATATTCTTGGTTTTATTCATGAAATGAGTCTCAATGCTGTTTAAATAAGAGAAATGAGGGGTGTCCTTTTGAAAGGGAGGGGGCACTCTTGAAATTTATTATTTGATTAAAATTAAAAAAGAAATTATCTTGAAAAATAATTCCAAATTTCCTGATAAAAAAGAAAAATTTTGTATTTGGTTTAAATACCATGATAAATAAAACATTATATTGGTTATGTGGTTTTTAAAACCATGTCTTTTAGTTTAACCACTTAGTTAACCTACTTCAACCATAGTTGTGGAGACATCTTTTTTATAATTCAAGGGCTATAATTTCTCATATAAGGTTAAATTTTGATCATAAGTTCCCAAGTGATGAAATCTTTTATAAAATATTATCCAAATTTCTCACTTTCAATATTTTTTATGATTATTAGACAATTTAATAAAATATTATTTTCATAAAATATCATTAATTCCATTTTAACACCATTCATTTAATTCAACATTAAGACACCTAGAGAATTTTTAATTCAAATATAATACATCAAAAAAATGATAATATGATATATTAAGCTATAAATGTTCTGGAACACTATTAATAAATCCAATTATATAACTTTTATTATTTTTAAAATCATTTATTTTATTCTTTTATTAATTTAATAAATATTGTGTCGATGTGGCGTAAGAATTTATGTTAATTATATAATTATAAAAAACTAAAATAATATCATTATGATCAAAATGACCATTAGTATTTGTTAATGAATTTATTTTTTCCCTAGGTGGGCACATATGAGATATTTAAAAGTAAGAGAGTGATATTTTTTTTATTTTTTCTTAAATGAATATAGGGTCTTATTCAAGGAAATAAGACAATGAGTGGCCATATATTCAATACATAGACATAAATTACTGAATTTCAAAAATAGAATAGGTAGATGAATGTGTTCGGTAAATTTTAAATTCATATTGAAATAAAAACCATTTTTTATATATTTTTTTAATGAATAAAACCAGATATATATTCTTATATCATTTATAAAAAAAATATTTGATAAAAGTTACAAACTATATCTTAACATATAATATATATTTTTTAATAAAATAATTAACCAATAGTTTTTAATTTAATCTATTGATATAAAAACACATTTCACGCATAAAAATTGTTTTAAAAAAACATATCCAATATTTTCAAATTATTTTTATTTTCATTTCAAACTAATTGATAACGAGTTAATTATTTTAACATATATATAAACTATTTATATATTTTTAATTTAGTCATTCTTATTTATACTCCCCAATCAAATAACTTGGAAATAATTATCACATTAAATTATAATATTTTAATTGTATATCATAATTTGTGTATACTATGTGATGTGTGTGTCAAAAGAAATCAAAGAAATTCAACTTATTTGAAAGTAAATATGTTATAAAATCTCTTGTTGTTGTATTCTAACCCATTAAAATGAAATTTTCCATTTCAATTCCTTTAATTAGATATAAAAAATGTGTATATCATTGTTTCATTACATCCTCGTGTACCCAAGTGGCTTATTCAAATTTTTGATTCCCCTTGAGAACTTTCTCTAGTTTAGTAGTCTAGTTTATCTTCACTTTACTTATATAGTCTAATATTTTTATCAATCATCCTTCATAATAAATATCATGATCCTCTAGTAAAACCTCTAAATTCAATACATTTGGTGGATTTGTTATGCACTTTTTATGGATAGAAACATAGAACACTTCATAAACTTGAGAGAGGTTTGGTGGAAGAACCAAGTGTAAAATCTCGATCCAGGGACAACACAACGGTGGCCCGATAAGGTGGGCCAGATAACCTAATAACACATCTTCATATTCTAGAGGATTTTAAATATCTATGAGGGTCTAATATATCAACATGGGGAGAATATACCCTCATTATCAAAGGATCATAACAATAGAAATAACCAAGTAATAACCAATAGAAAACAACCAACAACTAGAATAATATAATAAATAGAAAAAACTAGTATCACATGATAATACAAAATTGATAACAATATCCATAACTATATAGTAGATATCTCATGATAAATAAGTGTGTTGTTTCAAAATTAATACCCAAAATAAAGACACTGACAAATCCCTCAAGTGGGTATCAACACCAAGTCTCATTCTATCATCCATGATCCATCGTTACTCATCAACCTAACATAGGTCTTTTCCCCATATATTGTCCTATGAAAATGAAGGCTCTTTAGGTATTGATGAAGAAACCCAATTAGGGTGTGAGTACAACTCAGTAGACCTCCACTAATAGCGCCTAAAAAATATCCAGTTAATAAAAGTCTATGTAGTTGTATAGAGAATAACAGATAATTCATAATGTTAATAGTTATCAAATTTTATTATTCATTAATTAACCACAGAAATCATTAGGATCATGAAGAAACCATACAATAAATACCTGATTTGGACTTTGTCAAAGTGTGAAAATTCCCTAAGGGATATCACATATCAAAAAACCATGGTTATCATTAATGACTTCATTTCAAATCATATCATATCTAATTGGAACCATAGCCCAATACCAATCTCATGGCCATATAATGTGGTGTCTAACATACCATAGGAATTTGGATCCTCAGTGCATATCCCACACCTCAATGTAACATGGGTATTTTGAGACTCAATACCTATCTCAAACATTCTTTGACATATGGGTATTGATAGCCTCAATCACTACCCCACACTCACTAACACATATGGGTTTTTAGAGCCTTAATACCTATCCCATACTCACTAACACATATGAGTATTTGGATCCACAGTCATTATCCCACACCTCAATGTCAAATATGTCACAAATATCAAAATATCACACAAATAACAATAACATATGCATCATGGTTATGCAACAACATTATAAACCAACATTCTCATTAAAGTTTAACATATCATTTTTTTACAATAATAATAGTTATTTATTTCAATCACATGTAATTATTTGAAGAATTCACCATTAAACACTTCTTCAAACTTTAATAAAATACCTGAATAACCCTTTATAGTTAAGACAATCATCCCTTTATTTCAATTACCAATTAAATCCACATATGAAAAATTAACCAAATATAAAATACCATTTAATTTAACAATTCCATAATCCAAATATCCTATAAATTACAAAGTCACATTATTCCATTAATTAAATTACTAATTAAATAATAGAAATCATCCAATTTCAATTCTCCTCCATTCAAACCAATTAATTATAATATGATAATTAAATTTAATCAAATTAAATTCAAGATGAAATATCCTAGTCCTCAAAAAAACAATTTCAAAATTACATACATGTAATTAAAATCTGGACTTTGGGATTTGTAATTTAGACCACTAACTACAAGATAGATGATGAACACTCATGTAACACCCCAATATTTCATAGTGTGTTATTTCTTCAAAATAATTCAATAACTTGCACTACATGGAGCACCGAGTTCAATCACACCGTGACTTACAAAAAAAAGTCATTCAAAAGAGGTTATGAATAGTATTAACTAAATTTTAAACTTTATATAATCATTATAATTTTAGAATCCATATTATGAGTTTCTTAGATATAATGCAAGAACAAATTCATTTTCAGTATTGCACTTTTATCAACTTTTAATAGTGAACCCTTTTTAAATACAATATTTTAAAAATTTTGACTAAATGGGGATATCAAAAAATTTAAAATTAAACATCCCAAGCTTCCACGGTACGCTTTCCTTTGAATAATACAGTAGCGTGTGTTGTACGCAACTTCGAGTTTTAACACACACCACAACTGATCAAACTAGCCGTTATGAATAGTAATACCTACTTTTTGAAATTATATATATTTTATATTTCAAAATTGACTTCATTTTTGGATTCTTAGTGTCGAATTTACCCTAAGGTGAAATTTTGGTAATTTTTTGGATAACTTTAATATTTTGATGAATAGTGAAAATTACTAAATTTTAATTAAAAACAACTTTTTAAATAAAAATAATTAATAGTGACAAATTATTAATTTGAGTGGTTTTAAAGTATATTTAGAATATATTTTTACCATTTAATATAATGTTGGTCATTGGACACAATTTTATAATTAAACCGATCATAAACAAGTGTCAATATTTTGATTGTTATTATCTCTTAAAAACATGCTTTTTGTTTTGACAGTGGGAATTAATTTTAAATTAATTTCTGCCACCTCTATGTTTTGAATTTAGAAAAATGGATTCCATATTTGGAATCAGGATTTCCAAATTGTGTAAATAGGTAACTTTTATTTTTAGATATTTTGAATAATTATTGTGGTAAATATTTTATTTACCATGGTTAAGGGTAAATCTGGTAAATAAGGGTTAACAAATAATATTATAATAATACTAAATTACCCTAAAACATGTCCTAGACTTATTTGTTGATACAAGTTCGAACATAGGAATCTTTGGGTCTATTTTGGGACCCCATGGTGCCACTTGTAGGTGATAGGGACACCTTTTTTTAATTAAGTTAAAATGAATACAAAAGTGACACAAGCATATATCTTTTAGAAAAACAATTATTACATAGGGTTATATATGTTGGATTTTAGATTATAAATATTCATTAGAAAGACAAAAAGTTTTCCTACATAATGATATTTTATTTATAATTTTTAGACATTAAATAATTTAATTTAGTTATGACACAATGATGATGAATTAATTACTTTAATAGTGAAAAATTAAAATAATTCATATTATAAATACCCAAATAAATATAATATGAAACTTTTAATGAATTAAACTAATTTTCTAGGATAACATGATATCTTAGTATTGATTTAATTGACTTTGTTAGAAGTAATCAATCTGTTATGAGTTTCAAAAAAATCAACTATTGAATAGTGTCAAAATTGACAAAAAAGAGTTCCTAAAACAAATATTATATTATTAATTGATATTAAATTCCTAAAAATCTAAGGTTCGTCCAAGAGACTTATATAATGATATGTTCATCATTAATGGACCACTTGGGGGTCGATTGTATGTATATGGTAAGTTTATTAACCATATAATATAAAAATACAAAAAGACATTGTAAAAGTGAAACAAATTAACTTAGAGTTAATACTCAAAGATAAGGTTAATATAAGTACCCAAAACTGTATAAATTCTATTGGTTTAGTTGTTTTCGACCAATACCCACCTTAAAATTTAAATAATCAACTTTGTATCCATTAGAAACCGAATATTAATTTATTATAAATTAATATTTCTAGCTTTTCCAAAGGTGCCCCTCACCCCTCTTATAAAAGGGCACTCCTACTTCTCATTTATTCACACCTTCAAAGCCTTTTGGTTCGGCCAAACTCTGCCCAAATACTCTCCCAACATCCCTCACTACAACCTAGAGGGCTTAGTTTGATCAGAACGCAAACCTAAGGAGCCCTTTTGATCATATCAAAAGGAAGAACCTGAAGAAGAGGTAATGTTTTCACCACCCCATTTCAAGTTCCTTTCTTCATCCACTTCTTCTTTCTTTGTTATTACCATTCTAAAATAATAACTCTAGTATCTTATATATAATGTGATATTATTATAAATATGGTACACCAATATTCAGTATTCTATCCACCCTTTGAATAACATGTCACCATACGTGCATACGTACGGCTTACCGTCTCCACGTCGTGGTGTAATTGTTATTCAATATATTATTATTTGGATGGGTATAATAATGATGTGTAACTCATTTAAATAATAAATATAACATGTTAATTATTCTGTATATATGATATACCATCCATTTATATATTATTTTAATATCAAAAGAATGATATTGTCGCTCGTGCGTACGTACGGACTACCGTCTCCACGAACGCGATGAGATTCATTCTCCATCATATCCATTAAAGTATAATTATCATATGATGATTTAAAAATTATGTTTAAGGACTTGATATCATTCTGGATATGAATAAGATACAACCTATCAATAACAAACACAGCTTATGTAACAAAACATATAAAAGAAAATGAGTAAGTTAACACCCGAAACGACGATAATTAAAAGATATTATTAACAAATCAATGTTAAAAGATCATATATGATATCATATTAATATATATGATTCTTTAATAATTTAATAACAATTCGTTCACCATTATACAGGATGTTAACTTACCCGAACCAAGGAAAAGTACAAGGTAATGGATTTTCTTATCTCACTTTCAATTCCGTGAGATTTCCATTGTTCGCCACTAAATTATTGAAAGTGGTGTATTGTGTACTGCCAGTTGATATATATTATCATGTTCTCTTTATATTCATGTTATTCTGTAAATCATTTGGTGGTTATTAACTTTTGGCCATACGACTCAGTTGATTAACGTGGTAAGGGATTTTCTTATCTGACTTTCAATTCCGTGAGATTTCCATTGTTCGCCACTAAATTATTGAAAGTGGTGTATTGTGTACTGCCATTTGATATATATTATCATGATTATCTTTATATTCATGTTATTATGTAAATAATTTGGTGGTTATTAAATTTTGTTCATACGACTCATTTGATTACAACGTGGTAAGGGGTTTTCATCTTACTCCTTATTCCCGTGAGATTCATGCCATATTGCCACCATTACCTTTTGTGTGGTGTATGTACTTACCATAATTATATTCTTTGTGTAATACACTTTAATTTATGTGTATTTACATATTCATTGTATGATACCTCTTTCATGGGTTGTATGTTTCATAAGTTACCAAATTGGTAAGGGTTATTTCGCAATCTCTTCATTATCCGAGGTTGTTTATACGTAATAATCTACTGGGATCTCTTTATCATCCACATCCATGTTTCATAAAAATGAATTTCAAAACATTTTTACTATTTACTATAATATGGGTTAAAGTAATTTATACCCTTGTTTGACTTTTTATAAGAGGTTTATAAAGGAATCTTTCCGTTGTTTTCCAAACAAGGTTCTTTTTAACCTTTTCGACAAAATTAAGGTAAGAATGTTTTTTTAACTTATACGGCGGGTGCGGCTATTTTCCGCCATTATAAAATCATCAAAGCTTCCCTTACATTATAATAATAATATTTTCAAAAAAATGTTTTATTTCATAAATATAAGACTCTTAAATGATTTCAAAATAGAAAGATATATTTTTCTAAAATAGTCTTTGTTTCATCTATGGCAACATCCTTTGATGGATTTTAAGTTTATTTGAAGTTGATTTATTAAGATACAAAACATCCACGTTTTATTGAAGGTTTTGTGATATTTTTGACTGTGGATAAGTTATTCTTATGTCACTCATGGTTTTATTTAGAGTATTGAGAATTCATAAGTTATTTGTAATCCAAATTTTTATGTTATATTTCAACCTTTCATTTAGATGAATGTGTTAGACAAGTATGTTCCGGGTTGGGGACCGGTAAAAGTAAGCCCTCCGGTTTGGTCTCCAGTTATTAGAGGAACTCCGGTTTGGTCTCCGGTTATTGGAGGAACTCCGGGTTGGTGTCCGGTTATTAGAGGCACTCCGGGTTGGTGTCCGGTTATTAGAGGCACTCCGGGTTGGGTTCCGGTTATAGTTAGCCCCAAGGTCTTGGGACGAGGCCTTGACAAAGAAATTAAAGTTCAGCATTATGAATTCCATCATTATGAAAGTGGTTATTGATTTTTCATGTGATTATTCGATTAGTAGAATATCCATGTGAATGAGTAAATGGAATTATGTCATTTTGTTTATGCCATACAATGTTGAATGTTCAAGTTTGAAAGGCTTTTGTTTTAGTTATACATTGCCTTAAATGTTTATTCTTATTTATGAAAGTTTTTGCTATATTGTTATCCTTACTGGGCATTTGAGCTCACCCCTTTTCTATGTTTTATTTTTCCCAGGAAGTGAAGAAGTAAATTATGAATGACCTGCAGGGATATTATGTTGGGATATGAGTGTGGATTATGGAGACAATATGTTGTTGTAGTAGTTTTTCATTTTATTATGTAATGTAAAACTTATGAATATATCTAGTGTTTCCAAGGATACTAAACTAATCGGTATTTCGAGATTTGATCTTTCTTGTGATCATGCCAATGTTATGTAATAATGCACCGACTCTGGGTAACTAGGGTCGGGGCGTTACAGTTGGTATCAGAGGAAGTTTAGTACAAACCTTGAAAGCTATATTTAGATAAACTCTGATTAGAGCACGTAGACCTTAGATGAACTTTGAGGATTAGTATAGAAGAACTTTTTAGAATTTTGGTATTGTAGAGATTTTGTGAGTTTTCAGAGCAATACATCCCTGTCTGGATATGAGCAGGTAGAGGCGGCTCTGGCACAGATGTACCTAGGGGTAAAACCTGAAAACACCGCTTTGAGCTAGACTCGAACGGGAACTGGTGCATGACAATGAGCCTTGCTGCACTCTTGGTTATGACACTCCCAGGGGATATACATAGGATAACTCTCATTTTCCTTACAAATCATTATGAAGGGTTTATGAGTATATACTTCCTCAAAGGAGACATTTTTATGATTATGGATTATATCCATAAACTATTTAATTTATGTTATGTGTTTTACAAGTTTGGGATTAGGTATTGTTATTCATAAACTAATCTAATGTATGCCATTGTTTAGAATTGGCGCCCAGTAGAAGGGATGAGAACTCTAGCAATGCACATGATACAAAGAGAAAGAAGGATCATATATTTTATGGTCTTAAGCCAGAATTTACAAGAGAAATATTCTCGCATGTATTATCATCATATGAAGAAATAATATCATGTGTTGATAAGATAAGTAAGGATTTTACTGAGTCATATGGCTTTGAAGGGAAGCAAGAGAAGAAAAGGATGGAAGAGAGAAAGATGGATAAAGGGAAGAGGGAAAAGAAAAATTTTCCAATATGTGGTAAATGTGGAAAAAAACACCCTGGAACTTGCCGGAAAGGAATGTGAGTTTGTTATAAGTGTGGAGGAAAAGGGCACAAAGTACATGACTGCAAGGGTAAGAAAATTGTTTCAAATGTACAATGCTTCGTTTTCAAGGAGTTTGGACACTACGCGAAAATATGTCCCAATCATCAGACTATGCCGCAAATGATGTTATTGGATAATAATCAAGTTATGATACTACCACAGATGAAGAGGAATGATTAGAGTTCTTATGTTGATTATGTCAATTGAGTGTTGTATCAACAATGTACTTGTTATAATAATTATGGAGTATATAAGGATTATACTACAATACTATTTCATTAAGGACATTAGATTGTGTGGAACAAAGAAAAGTGACTCAGTAGCAGGATAAATTTTTGGAAAATATATGGTTGAGAGAATGATAAACCATAATATAGTTCTGATACCGAGGTAGTGATTTTGGAATAATACATCATTGTTTTGGAAAAATTATATTGGATATTCTTGACTACCTTGGAACTGATTAATGATTTGTATATTCCATCATTGTTGGGGTTTAAAACATTTTTGGATTGATGAAGTATATCCAGCATTCTATATGGAATAAGGGAGCATGAATGTAATAAATAAGGAATATGGTAATTCAGGATGTTTCAGTGTATTAAAAGAATACATGATGAAGGTATTCATATGATATTACGGGGTAAAAGGATCTACATTATGTTTACCTTCCTTATAAATGTTGGACTGTGAGTTTGGATATAAGTATTTTGGATAGTTCTAGTTTGGATTATTTTGGATTGCCATAAAAGGACAACCTGGAGGTTGGGCGGCAACCCATCATGTCCGGAAAGGCTGCAAGACTTGAACCCGCAACCAAAGAGCGACAAGGGTGTATCACCTACCACTGGCCCACGAGATGTCCTGGATTAAATAATGTATTTTTTTTGAAAGATCTGCTAGATGAATTATAAATTCATTTATTTTGGAACCCTGTACGAATAGTATAAATAGAAATTTTTTTTACGTTCTACTATCTTTTAGAGTGAAAGATGAGTTTGTGGTAGAAATTTATTAATGGATAAAACTCTAATTATAAAGTAAGTATATCTCCTTATGATCTTAGCCAATCTCATAAATAAATTCCTAAACATTAATAAAATGAACTTAGAACAAAAATGTTGTCCTAGATGGTCCCTTAAATCATCACTAATTTATGGATTTGGGATTTTTGGCCTTTTCATAGCCATGTTCTCTACCACTCTCCATCAGATAATTGATGGTTAGATTTCTCTTCCATATCCATATTTTCCTACATGGAACCCAAGTATGTGTTATTTTCGGTAATCTTCATACTTTCCACTCTTTATTTTAAATAGAGGCCTCATTAATTCATTTTTCGATGTGGGATTCCAACTAAGCTATTTTGAAATGTCAAAAATGTGTTATCCCAATACCCTATGTTTTGTTGAACCGATGGTATTTCAAATCATCATAGATTAATGAGTTTAAGGACCTCAATTATATACTTGTTTGTGATTGATGACCTCAATCACTACCTATAAATATTTACGTTTTTCCTCCAATTATATGTCTCTAATTTCCACCAATGTTCTCCTAATCGAGATCATAATTTGGTGGTGACCCTTTCATTTCTCTTTTCCTCATATTAAGACTAAATTTTAGTAAACCAATTTCTGATGTGGGTTTTCCCACAAATATATTTTCTATTTTCAACCTTTTATTTTCGAAGAACAATTTCAAATTGCGAGGACGCAATTTATTGAAGGAGGGGAGAATGTAACTACCCAAGATTTCATAGTGTGTTATTTCTTCAAAATAATTCAATAACTTTCACTACACGTAGCACCAAGTTCAATCACACCATGACTTACAAAAAAACTCCATTCAAAAGAGGTTATGAATAGTATTAACTAAATTTTAAACTTTATATAATCCTTATAATTTTAGAATCCATATTATGAGTTTCTTAGATATAATGCAAGAACAAATTCATTTTCAGTATTGCACTTTTATCAACTTTTAATAGTGAACCCTTTTTAAATGCAATATTTTTAACTTTTTGACTAAATGCGGATATCAAAAAATTTAAAATGAAACATCCCAAGCTTCCACGGTACGCTTTCCTTTGAATAATACAGTAGCGTGTGTTGTACATAACTTCGAGTTTTAACACACCTCACAACCGATCAAACTAGCCGTTATGAATAGTAATACCTACTTTTTGAAATTATATATATTTTATATTTCAAAATTGACTTCATTTTTGGATTCTTAGTGTCGAATTTACCCTAAGGTGAAATTTTGGTACTTTTTGGATAACTTTAATATTTTGATGAATAGTGAAAAATACTAAATTTTAATTAAAAACAACTTTTTTAATCAAAATAATTAATAGTGATAAATTACAAATTTGAGTGGTTTGAAAGTATATTTAGAATATATTTTTACCATTTAATATAATGTTGTTCATTGGACACAATTTTACAATTAAACAGAACATAAACAAGTGTCAATCTTTTGATAGTTATTATCTCTTAAAAACACGCTTTTTGTTTTGACAGCGGGAATTAATTTTAAATTAATTTCTGCCACTTCTGTGTTTTGAATTTAGAAAAATGGATTCCATATTTGGAATCAGGATGTCCAAATTCTGTAAATAGGTAACTTTTATTTTTAGACATTTTGAATAATTACTGTGGTAAATATTTTATTTACCATGGTTAAGGGTAAATCTCGTAAATAAGGGTTAAAAAATAATATTATAATAATACTAAATTACCCTAAAATGTGTCCTAGACTTATTGGTTGATACAGGTTCGACCATAGTCATCTTTGGGTCGATTTGGGGACCCCACGGTGCCACTTGTAGGTGATAGGGACACTTTTTTTTAATTAAGTTAAAACGAATACAAAAGTGACACAAGCATATATCTTTTAGCAAAACAATTATTACATAGGGTCATATATGTTGGATTTTAGATTATAAATATTCATTAGAAATATAAAACGTTTTCCTACATAATGATATTTTATTTATAATTTTTAGACTTAAAATAATTTAATTTATTTATGACACAATGATGATGAATTAATTACTTTAATAGTGAAAAATTAAAATAATTGATATTATAAATACCCAAATAAATATAATATAAATATTTTAATGAATTAAACTAATTTTATAGTATAATATGATATATTACGATTGATTTAATGGAATTTTTTCGAAGTAATCAATCTGTTATGAGTTTCAAAAAAAAACAACTATTGAATAGTGTCAAAATTGACATAAAAGAGTTCTTAAAACAAATATTATATTATTAATTGATATTAAATTTCTAAAAATCTACGGTTCGGCCAAGAGACTTATATCATGATAGGTTCATCATTAATGGACAACTTGAGGGTCTCTTGGATGTATATGGAAAGTTTATTAACTATATAATATAAAAATACAAAGAGACATTGTAAAAGTGAAACTAATTAACTTAGAGTTAATACTTAAAGATAATGTTAATATAAGTACCCAAACCTGTCTAAATTCTATTGGGTGAGTTTTTTTCGACCCATCCCCACCTTAACATTTAAATAATCAATTTTTTAGCCATTATAAACCGAATATTAATTTATTATAAATTAATATTTCTAGCTTTTCCAAAGGTGCCCATCACCCCTCTTATAAAAGGGCACTCCTCCTTCTCATTTCTTCACACCTTAAAAGCCTTTTGGTTCGGCCAAACTCTACCCAAATACTCTCCCAACATACATCAATACAACCTATAGGCCTTAGTTTGATCATAAATCCAACCTAAGGTTCCCTTTTGATCAAATCAAAAGGAAGAACCTGAAGAAGGGGTAATGTTTTCACCACCCCATTTCAAGTTCCTTTCTTCTTCCACTTCTTCTTTCTTTGTTATTACCATTATAAAATAATAACTCAAGTATCTTATATATACTGTGATGTTATTATAAATATGGTACAACCATATTCAGTAGTCTATCTACCCTTTGAATAACATGTCACCATACGTGCGTACGTAGGGCTTACTGTCTCCACGTCGTGGTGTTATTGTTATTCAATATATTATTATTTGGATGGGTATAATAATGATGTGTAACTCATGTAAATAATAAATATAACATGTTAATTATTCTTTATATATGATATACCATCCATTTATATATTATTTTAATATCAAAAGATTGATATTGTCGCTCGTGCGTACGTACGGACTACCGTCTCCACGAACGCGATGAGATTCATTCTCCATCGTATCCATTAAAGTATAATTATCATATGATGATTTAAAAATGATGTTTAAGTACTTGATATCATTATGGATATGAATAATATACAACCTATCGATAACAAACACGGCTTATGTAACAAAACATATAAAAGAAAATGAGTAAGTTAACACCCGAAACGACGATAATTAAAAGATATTATTAACAAATCAATGTTAAAAGATCATATATGATATCATATTAATATATATGATTATTGAATAATTTAATAAAAATTATTTCACCATTATACAGGAGGTTAACTTACCCCAACCAAGGAAAAGTACAAGGTAAGGTATTTTCTTATCTCACTTTCAATTCCGTGAGATTTACATTGTTCGCCACTAAATTATTGAAAGTGGTGTATTGTGTACTGCCATTTGATATATATTATCATGATTCTCTTTATATTCATGTTATTCTGTAAATAATTTGGTGGTTATTAACTTTTGGCCATATGACTTAGTTGATTAACGTGGTAAGGGATTTTCTTATCTCAATTTCAATTCCGTGAGATTTCCATTGTTCGCCACTAAATTATTGAAAGTGGTGTATTGTGTACTGCCATTGGATATATATTATCATGATTATCTTTATATTCATGTTAGTATGTAAATCATTTGGTGGTTATTAAATTTTTTTCATATGACTCAATTGATTACAATGTGGTAAGGGGTTTTCATCTCAATCCTTATTCCCGTGAGATTCATGTCATATTGCCACCATTACCTTTTGTGTGGTGTATGTACTTACCATAATTATATTCTTTGTGTAATACACTTTAATTTATGTGTATTTACATATTCATTGTATGATACCTCTTTCATGGGTTGTATGTTTCATAATTTACCAAATTGGTAAGGGTTATTTCGCAATCTCTTCATTATCCGAGGTTGTTTATACGTAATAATCTACTGGGATCTCTTTATCATCCACATCCATGTTTCTTAAAAATGAATTTCAAAACATTTTTACTATTTACTAGAATATGAATTAAAGTCATTTATACCCTTGTTTGACTTTTTATAAGAGGTTTATAAAGGAATCTTTCCGTCGTTTTCCGAACAAGGTGCTTTTTAACCTTTTCGACAAAATTAAGGTAAGAATGTTTTTTTGACTTATACGGCGGGTGCAGCTATTTTCCGCCGTTATAAAATCGTCGAAGCTTCCCTTACAAGATAATAAGAATATTTTAAAAAAATGTTTTATTTCATAAATATATGACTCTTAAATGATTTCAAAATAGAAAGAGATATTTTTCTAAAATAGTCTTTGTTTCATCTATGTCAACATCCTTTGATGGATTTTAAGCTTATTTGAAGTTGATTTATTATGATACAAAACATCCATGTTTTATTGAAGGTTTTGTGATATTTTTGACTGTGGATAAGTTATTCTTATGTCACTCATGGTTTTTTTAGAGTATTGACATTTCATATGTTATTTGTAATCCGAATGTTTATGTTATATTTCAACCTTTCATTCAGATGAATGTTTTAGACAAGTATGTTCCAGGTTGGGGACCGGTAAAAGTAAGCCCTCCGGTTTGGTCTCCGGTTATTAGAGGAACTCCGGTTTGGTCTCCGGTTATTAGAGGAACTCCGGGTTGGTGTCCGGTTATTAGAGGCACTCCGGGTTGGTGTCCGGTTATTAGAGGCACTCCGGGTTGGGTTCCAGTTACAGTTAGCCCCTAGGTCTTGGGATGAGGCCTTGAAAAAGAAATTAATGTTCAGCGTTATGCATTCCATCATTATGAAAGTGGTTATTGATTTTGCATGTGATTATTTGATTAGTAGAATATCCATGTGAATGAGTAAATGTCATTATTTCATTTTGTTTATTCCATACAATGTTGAAAGTTCAAGTTTGAAAGGCTTTTGTTTTAGTTATACATTGCCTTAAATGATTATTCTTATTTATGAAAGTTTCCGCTATATTGTTATCCTTACTGGGCATTTGAGCTCACCCCTTTTCTATGTTTTATTTTTCCCAGGAAGTGAAGAAGTAAATTATGAATGACCTGTGGGGATATTATGTTGGGATATGAGTGTGGATTATGGAGAAAATATGTTGTTGTAGCAGTTTTCATTTTATGATGTAATGTAAAACTTATGAATATATCTAGTGTTTCCAAGGCTACTAACCTAATCAGTCTTTCGAGATTTGATCTTTCTTGTGATCATGCCAATGTTATGTAATAATGCACCGACTCTGGGTAACTAGGGCCGGGGAGTTACAACTCACCAATATAAATCCCCAAATGGAAGCATAACGCTCAATTTCATAATAGAAAAAATTATCTAGATCTAGAAACTTGATACAAAACCATGTGGATTAGATCCATGAAAACCAAGATCTCGACACATTACCGAAGGAGGAATGGATCCCTTTAAAGGAAGATATTAAGATGGGAGATAGGGAGGAAATCAATTGGGACATGAATATCTTACCAAGAGAGGTTAATATTCTTCAATATGGTCTTTGATTAATCAATAATAGAATTAGGAAGGCCTTGGAACCCATTCTAGATCCTCTAAAAATAATAAAAAATATTTCAGGTTGAGTTGGGTTGAAATTGGGTGAAGGATAGGGGTTCAATAATATTAAATCCATTTTTATATGATTAAATCCCTCATGCATGGTTTCATAGGAAAGGGTGCAATATTTTCTAGACTTTATGCTTCTGCCATTGGTGTTAATGGTTACTTCTAAGAGGGATCATAGTTTGAGAAACCATGTAGAAAACAAGAAATTTGTCTTTACTTAGGGTTTCACAGTTTGTTTTGGTAGGTTGAACAGTTTTAGAAAACCGTCTACCAACAGTACACTACACAAAACCCCTAAAAACTTCCAATTTTCCCCAAAACACACCCAAGATAAAACCCAATAAATATATAATCAATACAATAAAAGAGAGTACCTGAAATATATAATGATAGATATCTTGTTAAAGTCAGATATCTTATAGTGTCCCTAGCTTATTACATCCAATCATTGAGATGTACTCCCAAGAATATCTGAGATTCTGATTTAAAAAGATCCATGAACTAACCCCATGTATTTTCTTCGCTCTCCCATGTTTACTCATGAACATGACCATCATTCCACAATACGGGAAATATCAACACAATATTTCATCTCAACACTTTCTCACTATGACCCACTACACATATCAGATGCCTCTCAAATGAAGCATCGATCTCAAGATCAATGTCACCCACATTGATCATAATAGAGGATTTAGTGTGATAATGATAATTATGTGACACATGAATGATGTTGTGGACAGAACTATACCTCTACGAAAGTTTCAATTGGTACTCCATTAGAACAATTATTTTTACAACATATCAAGGTCCAACAAACCAAGGTAACAACATGCCATGCCTATGAATCCAATGGTGACCAAATCTTTGTGACACACAAAGGAACACATGATCACCCACTATAATGTCAATGGGTTTTCAATGTCTATCAAAATACAACTTCTTTTTACTTTGATATATATCTATACATTTTTAAATCAGTTGAACCTACTCTAATGTCTCCTGCATGAGACTTTATCCCAAAAGATCTGACCCTCCTACCTCAATTCTGCATATAGGATAACTTCATGGACTACCATAATAAGTCTCGTATCATTACATTTGAAGAGTTTTCTGGTAACTATTGTTATAGGAATACTCCACAAGATCTAGATTCTTTATAATAACTATTCTCATTAATACATGATTTAGTACATAATATTAAAAATTATAAAACCTGAAATATCGATTTCTCTAGTCCCTTTAGGAATTAGGTATATAGTATGACATCTTGAACGTTTTATAAAACAACATTATAAAAAAATTACTTAACATTCTTCTAAAATTCCATGGCTTTTAAAACTACACGAGATAGCCTAGGAAAAAACATAATAAAGGGGTGAGTAAAAAATCCTTGTAATTGAATAAACAGGGCATAAGTGGATAAATGTTAGATAATTGGAATATTAAATGCCCATAAAAAGACTAGGAATCATAAACATGTATAATGAAATATTACATAACATGATAATCATAATTTAGGAAATGTGGAAACAATTCAAAACATTTCTTCATAAACAAAGGTCAAGGCTAAACAAAAATGGCATCATGGTGGAAAAAGTTTTATAAAGGAACAAAGTTCACTCCCTTTCCCAAAATTACATCTCTTGAGACTAAACAATACCAAATTCATTGGAGTGCTATATAATTCTGGTTCACCTATCACATTCATTTCATTCTCATATTTAACTATGAAACATCGATCATACAACTTGGATTCATTCATAATAATAATTTTTTATATGATCAAAGAGTGTATAATATATCTATGTAAGTCCCCAATAAAAAGTTATAAGTCCATAAATTTAAATAACCTTGATAGAAAATGGACATGGTATTCATTACACAATTTTTTTCCCACAGAAAGTCGTGATTAAAGTTTAGTAAAAAAATTATGTCACCTTAAGAATAAAAAAATTGGTTCATGGGAGAGAAAAGGGTCTCTAATAACATATGTATCAAATGTTCAGTAATATATAAATTTAAAACATATCCAAAAATTAGAAATTGTAAATAGAAGAGATGATTTAATTAATAAATGTGAATCAAGAAAATAACCTTAACTATATTTCAGCATGGTAATGGATGTACATAAAGGATAATGGCAGGATTAATGAGAGTAAAAGGGGTTTCTCTGAATTTATAAATTAAGTGGATAGTACGGTTAATATTAAAGAAAATACCCTAATATAAGGAAATGTAATTTAAGTTACATAACATAAAATAAGTTTTTGAATGGAAATGAGAAGAGAGAAATCCCTTACTTGAGTGTGTGAATCCAAATGCTTGGGAGGGGCTTATTGAGAGCTTGGGGTGACTTGGGAGGAATATACACGGTGCAGAAAAGGGTATAGACATTCTATAAGGAGTTTTCATGAAGTTAAATGGGAGTTTTGGTGGGTTTATATAGTATTGGATGGGGGTTCATTCTTATTTAGGTTTTTTACTCAACATAATAAAATAAAAAAAACGAAATACCATTCCCTGATTTTTATCCATGTTTTCTTCCAAATGGGAGAGGATATAATTATTTTATAATATGAATAGCCTAAATTAATAAAATAATAACCTTTATTATTTAGAGTTGAGTCAAACTCTTAAAGAAATGGTTTTAAAACCTTAAAATATATTAATGGTTTTGGAGGATTCATTAGGGATTTATAATATTAATAAAATAAACAGAAAATAAAATTATTTTAAAGGTACGAAAAAATTTTGGTCTTGGATACCCTTTATAGTATTGATTACATCACTTTAGGGTCATATGATGTCATAATTATCAAACTATATTTATATGATATTTAATTTCTACCCAAAAATTCAACTATCTCGAAATATTTTTAAAAAATAACAATTGGATAATTATGAAATTATGAAAAAAAAATATTCATTTTATCAAAATAATTATAAAAATATATGAATTTTTACTTTTAAATAAAATTTACATATATTATAAGATGATGGGTTTTTTTGACAATAATGGTTTTTAAACACTTAGAATAAATTACATTTGAATTGAGAAAAAATATATGATCATCTGTATGTATTAATAATAATTTAATAAAAATATTTTATTAAAATATTATTTATTTAAGAAATCCATTAATTTTAATAAATAAGTTAATAAATGAATTTTAATATTACCTAAAAAATTTAATTTGTGTTTTATCATATAAAAATAAAAAATATTTTTAAAGTAATAATATTAGGATGATAATATATTCATTATTCTCTAAAAAATAATGTACATAATCGTATATCTCTGGTATTTTTTATTAAACGTTTAATACACCAATTAACTCCCTAATAGTAAGGCGCAATGTGGTGGGACATTCTTGGGGTTGTTCGGTGAACATGGTTTGGGGTCTCATCTCGATGATCTTGAACTCTCCCTTAAATGGTTTCACTCATGCTTATGTTGTTAGATCTATACTTGGTATTGGTCAAGGGAAAATCCCAGTTATGGTATCTACCTCAAAAGCACAGATAAATGGGCTTCATAGGGTACAATTATACTATTTTATGTCATCACATAATTTTTCTATGTTAATGGGATTTGTTAAAACCCTATATTAATTCTAATCATGTGATCACCATTGAACAGATACATTATCAATGGTAATGATATTTAATGGTTTTTTAAATCCAATTGGATGTAATAAAATAAATTAAGTGAATGTGTTTTCTATAACCATATTACATAATAAGATATTTAATTAAATCAAAAGTGTAATTTTATTTATAACAGTTTCGGTCATTACAATATCTCTCATTAATAAATTTCACCCTCAAAATTTTCATTTCGCATAGTAAAAAAGATGATGGTGACCTAGTTTCTTCAATTCATCTTGTTCCCACATCACTTCATCAAACATGTGGTTTCTCCAAAACACTTTGACCAGGTGGATTTTCATATTTCATATAGGTTAATCTTTATGATCTAAAATCTTCCCCATATTCTATTCATATGAGATACCACTCTCCAATAGTACCACCTCTAGATTGAGTACATGTGTGGGGTTTGGTATGTACATTTTCAAGAGGGATATATGGAATACATCATGTACTTGAGATAGGTTAGGTGGGTGTACTAGTTAGTAGGCCACCACTCTGATGCGATCCAGGATGTCAAAGGGGATGTTGTATCTTGGATTAGGATTTCCCTTATTCACAAATCTATTAACGTTTTTTCTTGTAAATTTGTTGAGGAGATACCATCTTTCCAAAAACAAACTCTAGGTCTCATCGATGATTGCTAGTATAGATCATCTATTAAGTCTAAGCATCCTTGATGTGTTGTATAATCTTCTTAAGCTTTTCCACCATTTCCTTGACCATTTCAAGACCGTGTAGTTCTTATTCCCCAACATCATCCTAACATGAAGGTGTTTTAAACCACTTCCCTTAAATTTATTCATAAGGATCCATTTCGATTCTTGAGTGGAAACTATTGTTATAAGAAAACTCGATCACAGTTATATTTTTTTCCTATCTTCTTTTAAAGTCCATAGAACTTGTTCGAAACATGTCTTATATTGTTTGAATAGTTTTCTCAGATTGTCCATTAGTTTTAGGATAATAGGACATACTGAATTTCAGCTCAGTGTTTAGAGGATGTTAGATACTTTTCTAGTACAGTGAGGTGAATCTTAAATCTCAATCAGATATAATCGATTCTAGTACTCCATACATCCTTACCACTTCTCTGATTTATATCCATGGAATTATATCAAGTGAGAAATTATCTTGAATTACAATAAAGTGAGGTGTTTTTATAAGCCGATTCACAAAACCCATATAGAATTGTTTCCCTAGGATTTCATCATATTTCTGGTGATGTTTTCCTATTTAAATATTATTATGTGTAATGGTTTCATCATCCCCTTAGACGTCTATCTTTTATCCTTTAATTTCTGAAATTCCATGAACATTGATGTATATTCAATGATCTCATTATTAATATTGTCCCACTAATAGTTCTCTCATATATCACGATACATCTTTGTGCTTCTTGGGTGAATGGATAATGTTGAACTATGTGGATCATACAATAGTTCTACATTTTACTCATTATTTTATGGTACACATATCCAAGACCCAAATTTCACAAATACTTTATTAACACTAAACAATTAAGTTTTCTATTTTATTATAGTTTCCACTTTCTTTTAAATTCACACATAATCACTCTGATTATCCTTTGACCTCTCAAGAATAGATAGCTTGAATATTTTTTATAAAAGGATTGATGATGTTCCTTCCTTTATGATTTTCATGTCCATCCTTTCCAAATCTAAGAAGATCAGATCCCTATCAATTCTCATCAATGATATAATTTCTGGTACATTTATATATATATATTATCTACCACATTTTATCTTTACCGGGATGTTAGTGGATTGATCAGTCATAGTCATTGATAAAATATAACCATCTTTATTGCTTAATATTTTTCTCTTTCCGTGTGAATAAATATTTGAATTTTTTTGATCTGTATATACTTCAAGATTCTCCACATAATGACGTCATGTTTTCAAAAAAAATATCACTACATCCATCTCTATATCCTACATTGGATAGTTCTGTTTATGAACATTCAACTACTTTGAAGAATACATAATGAAATTTTCATTCTACAGTAACATACAACCCTATCCATTCTTATAAGAATCATTGAATACTACAAAACGTTTTCCACTTCTTAGTAGCGTGAGAAAAAGGGTAGGGATAAGAATGATCTTCAGTTCTCTAAAGATCGCTTGACACTCATCATTCCATGAAAACATGAATACCTTAAGATTTATCATAGTTATTAGGTTTTATAATCATAAGGAAATTCTCACAAATTGAAAATAATACACAGATAATGCAAGGAAACTAAGGGTATTTTTCACATATGTTGGCCTCATACATCCTTCAATAGCTTCTATATTTAAAGTGTCCATAGATATCTCATTTATTATAATTATATTACACATGAATGATAAATCCTTCAATAAAAACTCCCATTTTATGTACATGGGGTAAATCATGTCCATTCGCAAGGTCTTCAACAAAGTGATCAGATGCTCCTCATGCTCCTCATACTCCTCCATGGTTTGAAATTATATTATAGTATCATCTATAAATACTATCAGAAATAATTAAAGGCAATAAAACAATTTATCTATACATCATTTCAATAATTATCATTGGAGAATTAGTGAGTCCTAATGTAATTTTAATGAATTCATAGGGCACAAACCTTATATACAAATCATCATTGGAAATATCCTCTTTATTCACCATTACATGGTAATATTGTCACTGTAGATCCGCCTTAAAGAAGTATTTTAGACCAAGAAGCTATCATACATTTGTGGAATAGGATATTTTTCCTTTATTATTATCTTTTAAGATCATGATAATCAATTCAAAGGAAAATTGACCCATCATTCTTCTTCACTAAGAGGCCTGGTGTACCCTATGGTTAAGCACATGGGTGTCTGAACCCTTTATCTAGATTCTCAAGTAGTTTTTTCTTTAATTCCTCATGTTCCAAAGCATCAATACTATATGGAGTCTTGGATAATTTAAATGACCTTAGTATAAGCTCGATTGAAAATTCAACCTCTCAGCTAAGAGGATGACTAAACAATTCCGCAGGAAACACATCGGCGTATTCTCCCCACAGTGGGAATGTCTTCAAGGATGATCATTTCATTAGAGTCAATCATTTGAGATAGATAGGTTTTATCCTAAGAAAGTAATATCCATTATTTACATGTTGGTGCAAAATAATAATAATCATCTTGTTTGCACATATACAGAATTGGGGGGTCAATTCAAAATGTAGAGATTGATTTCCTTCTCGCAATAATTTATGTCAGAACTATATAAGAAAAGATAATAAATGACTAGAATTAAATAAAATTACACCAAATGTAGTATGGTAAGGTTTTATGGGAAGTTAAACCCCCCCAGATTGTTATAGGGGATGATTTATATACATGGTATGAAATAATTTCCCCGTTTTCCATTTTGTGGTGGTGTTTGAATAGTTATACTAAACATTCATGAAATGAAGGAATTAATATAACCATAATAAAAATATAAATTCTTTATTCTTGAAGGAATAATTATTATACTTTTCACCATTAAATTATCAGGATCTACCTTAGAGGTTGTGATGGAAAATCTCCCCCGTTCATCCTTGGAAGTTTTTTTGCCTTTGAAAACCCTAAGCTTATTACATTAATTTACAAAGTTCCCTAATTCCTTGTAGTTGAAGAAATAATCAATGGACTAAGGTTTAACCAGATAATTCCATTCATCTATCATACTAGTGGGATTCTCTAGTTGAAAATCGTTATCTAAGTGTCCTTCCTTCCGACACCTAAATAATTTCCTTGTTCCCCTTTGTTAATTTTTAGGGTTCTTCTTTTCGCACCATTGACAAGTGGGATTCTATAAATTCTTAACATCTTTAGATTCCTCATTTGAACAAGAATATTTGAACATAAATTTCCACTTCATATACATATTATACCCTTGAGACTCACCGATCTCCATTTCTAATTTGAGGGAACATCATAATATTTTTTCCATAGCTTTCGATGTCTCAGATCACTATGTCTTTTTGTAGATATGGTTTTAGATTAGTAAAAAAGAGAAAACCCCATTATTTTTGGGTAACAAAAAATCCAATGGAATATAATGAAATTCTTGGGAAGTTTTAATCATACTCCCTAATAGATTCATCTTCCTTTTGTTTTAGGTAATGTAAATCCTTTTCCATTTTAGGAGGAAGAGTACCAAAAAAAATATTTATCAAAAAAAAATCAGAATTTCTTCCACTCCATCACTTATATCACTTCCTTGGGCTTCATATTCATTACCAATATACACCACTAATAAACTTCTCCCTACATTTTATAAGAATATAATAGACCCTTCTCTTATTAAAAACATTAAAGGATATTGAAGATAATCTCATGAAATTGATCCATCGTTACCTGATTCATATATTGGTCGATCCATTGAATGTTGGAGGCCTTTGTCGATTGACTGGTTGAATCTAACCTTTTTCACTATTAGGGGGATTTAGATGCTCCTCCTAATCTAGGGTTCTATTCAAAACCTGAATTATTTGAGAGAGTATCATCATTAAGTTCACAATTCCTTCTCTCATTGGTTCAAGCATCTCATTGGAGCAGTCATCACATTTACCATCACATTGATTGTTTTCTAGATTAATTATATTTCCATTAATATTCTAGAATAAAAGGAGAATTAGGTATGATTATTTTTAATCTATTAAACACATAAATTAGAATCAAACGAAATTAAATGGATAACTTATAGATTTCATTTATTTCTTTACTTATGAATTTATAGGATTCAATCTATGTTATCCTGGATCTATTTTCTAGCATATATATTTATGGTCATTGTTTTGTTATTATCATAATAATGGTTCATAATTAACTGATGAATTTACCCAATAAGGTCCCCTAGGATTAGTAAACTAGGTGTATAGTAAGGCATGTTTCATGAACCTCATCACACCGATTCTGTCCCTACACATGTTGTCAGAGTGGTTTACCTTAGGTACATTTGTGCCAAAACCATGTCCACTTATTGTTTCTATAAATGGATATATTTTATTGATAAAACAAGTACTCTATACTTAACAAAATTTAGATATTTTTTCTAATAATTAGTCTTATCCCTAAAGCTTTCTATATAGTTTTCTAGTCATAATCCAAAAAAGAACTAAAATGTTCCTCTGATAACAACTATAACAACCATGTTCATTAATACATGTGTTATTACATAATATTAAAATAAATACAACACAAAATATCTATAATTATAGTTTATTTGGGAATTAGGTACATATAATAATGTCTTAAACATTTGATATAAGAATACGTTTAAAAACATCTTACAATACTTTGAAATTTCAATGTATTTTTAAAATACACGGGATTACCTGGGGAAACAAATAAGTAATGGTTGATATAAAAAACCTAGTAAGAGAATAAAAATGAAATAATGTGACACATGTTAAACCATAGGCATTTCAAACAACTATAAATAGGGTAGGAGTCATAAACATGAACAATGATACATGATATATCATGATAATCCTATCTTTGGAAATGTGGAAACAATGTAAAACATTGCATCATAAACATAGGTCAAAGATTAAATACCAAGAAATTATAATGAAAAACTCCCAAAAACTAAAAATGTTCACTCTATTTCCTAACATGAAGTTTAATGATACTAAACATTACCCAATTTAATAGATCACTATATAATTCTAGGTGCACCTGTCACATTCATTTTATTTTTAATTCTTAAGTGTGGCAAATTGGTCATACAATAGAGATTCATTCAACATAATAATTTATTCCATGATCAAGGAGTGTGTAATTAATATATATATGTCCCCAATAAAGAGGTATATGTGCATAAAAGTTGACACGCTTGATAGGAAATGGGTATGTCATTCATTACACAGCCGTTTTCGGAAAGAGAATCTTAGTGAACTTTTAATAGCATAATGGTGTCACATAAAGATGCATAAAATTGTTTTGATGGGAAATAAAAGGGTATATAATCACATATAAATAAAAGGGGAATTAATAGGTAAACGTAAAAACATATCCCAAATTTATAAATTGGAAATAGAAGGTAAGAGTTATTGATGAATCTTGAATGATGAAAAGAATCCTAGCAATATTTTGTCACAGTAATGGGTGTGAATAAAGTTCATGGGAGTCTTAATGATATTTAAAGGGGATATAATCATTTATATATTAAATGGAAGGTAATGGGAATATGTAAGAACTCATCCCATCATTATAAAATGGAATTTAATAGGTATAACATAAAATAATTGAATGAATGGAAATAAAAGGAGAGAAATCCCTTCCTTGTGTGTGTGACTCCAAATGCTTGGGTGGGGATTCTTTAGAAATTGGGGGAAACATTGGGGGACTATTTGGATTGAAGTTAAGAGTATGGGAATTCTCTTATGGGTTTTAGTGAATATAAATGGGTGTTTGGGCGAGTTTATATTGGAAAATATAGAGATTTATTTGTTATTTAGGTTTTGGAATATACATAATGAAATAACCAAAACCAGAAAACAACCCATGGTTTTTTTACAATGATTTTTTTCCAAATGGGAGTTTATATCATTATTTTATAATCCAAGGGAATAAATTAGTAAAATAATACTCTTTCTTTTATGGAGGTGAGTCATTCAATGAAAGGGGTTTGCAACCGTAAAATACATTAATTGTTTTGAAGGAATCATAATGGATTTATAAATCAATAAAATAAAAATAAAAATAAATCATTTTAAATATAAAATAAATATTTGATCATGGATACCCTTTATATTAATTATTGCATCAATTTTTGGTCATTATGATCTCATAATACACAATTTATATTTATATAATATTTATTTTTTACTGAAAATTTGACTACATCTGAAAATTATAAAAAATTATCCATTGGATATTTTTGACATTTTCATTCCAAAAATAATATTAATTTTATCTAAATATTTTTCAAAAAGTTATATTTTCACATTTAACATAAAATTGATATTTATTAAGAAATGTTGTGTTTTTTTATAATAATAGTTATCGAACTCTTATAAAAATATATTTGACATCATAAAATTTATATGATAATTTATATTTAATAAAAAATATTTAGTAATAATATTTTCTTAAAAAATATTTATTTCAAAAATCCATTAATTCACCAATACAATTTTATTAATTGAATTTGAATAATACCCAAAAATACTATTTGTATTTTATCGTATAAAAATAAAAATTATTTACAAAGTAAAAATAATGCGATGAAAATATACTCATTATTCTATAAAAAATAATTTAGATACTTGAATTTTTAGTGTATTTTTACATATCCCTTCAATACACCTACAATCACCTTAAGGGTAAGGTGTGCGAGTATATGACTTTCTTGGGGTGGTTTATCAAACATGGTTTGGTCCATGATCTTGATGAGCTTGAAATTTTCACGTAAATGGATTCACTAATGATTATATTGTTGGATATCATATTGGGATTGTTCAAGTACAAAGCCAAGTGATGTAATATCCCTCAGAAGCTATGATAAATGGGCTTCTAATGTTATGATCCAACTATTTGAGGCCATAACGTCCTCTATCTGAGCCAATTGGATTTGTTAAAACCCTATATTTATACAAATATATAGATCATTGTTCAACAAATATATTATCAATAGTAATGACAATTAATGATATTTTAAATCCAATTTGGAATAATAAAACAAAATTATTTCATGTGTTTTCTATTACAATATTTCATAATAAGACATATAATTAAATAAAAATGGGAATTTCATTTATAATAGTTCATGTTGTGAACATTTTTCCACATGATCCACCAATTTAAAGAGAACACTCTTGAAGCATATCCTCAGGTATTTGTGTCATAATTTCCAACTACACATCTGTCTGTGGGTGGAATTTTATACTCAAAAAAACCTATATACAATGCATCTTATGAATTCCCTAGTGGAAGAACAATTTAAAATACTAGTTACAATCTAAAACAATACTCCATTCCTCCATGTCAAGATAGACTGTCTCCCAAATGTATCATTCTATCAAAATATCCCCGGAGAATGTATTACATTTAGGTAATAAATTTTCTTCATTTGTCAGTCCGTCCACAACAACCCCAATTGAGTCATTATCTTGAGGCCTCCCTAAGATAACCACCTAAAATAAATTTTAACATCATCACACTTTCATTAAAAAATGGGAAACTATTATAGAAAACCATGAGTTCATTGATTCTCGACCTTTATCTTTTGATAGGTGTGGCATCTTTTCATAAACCCTACAATCTCATTTTTCATTCCTGACCTCCAATAATGTGGAAAAAGGTCATGGACCATTTTTTTTTCAAACACAGATTCATATCCTACTTCAAATCATTAAATTCATGAATTATATCTTCTCAGATACTTATATTCACAAATACACATCCCCAAACAAAGATGATCTCATCCTCATCTATAGTCCTATCAGGAGGATAATTTCAACCTTCCAGGATTTCTCTCAAGGCCAAATATTATAGATCATGATACTAACTCCCCCCTAATCTAGCTTAAGATTCTATGATCCACTTAAAATGATATGATATTCATCCACTCTATACATACCTAAGCCTCAACATGCATCTCAACATGCAAAGTCATCATCTTCCACTTTGAACTAGGCTTTTGAAGTTGCAGAGTCTGAGTTTTCATTCATAGCGCATCAACAACACCATTTCTCATCCCAAGAATATATCATACCTCAAGATATAATGAAATAATATATGCAAAAAATATTTGTATCTAGAGATTAAAATCTCATTACAAATAGATATACTTTAATCTCTTGTGATTAGTATGTACTATAAAATATTTTCCCAACAAATAAGGCTCCAACAATTCAATGAATAAACCAATAGTTCTCATTCAATGTTGTGTGTAGTGTAGTTTTGTTCATGTGGACTCAATGTCTAAGACTCATACACCATAACTCATTCTCCTTGTATCAACACCACAAAAATAAAAAATTCCAAAAGAGTCATAAAACACAGTATACTCCTCATCTGTCTTTGATAGGATAAA
Organism: Viscum album; assembly: GCA_963277665.1. Lineage (NCBI taxonomy): Eukaryota > Viridiplantae > Streptophyta > Magnoliopsida > Santalales > Viscaceae > Viscum > Viscum album. The sequence continues at coordinate 1,492,565,573 of OY728131.1, forward strand.
TATTGGTGCAGTTTTAAAATGATTCTTAAAATACTATAAGGAATTGTAACATTATCTCGACCCATAAAACATTACTCCATTATTGTTTAAGATTAAAAGTGGTTCTTCCTAGAAGTAAAATTCATGGATGATACTCAAATAATTTCATATTAATCATATAAGGTTTTTGATATCAAAATTATTATTGGGATACTCTAATGAGATAACTACCTACACCTTCTCTGAGTCCACTGACACATCTTAATCCAAGATGATTTTTCCCCAGAAGTGTAAAAGATCAATATAGAATTGAAAGTTAGATATCTTGAAGTATAGACAATTCGCTATTAGGAAACATAGGATGATGTTAAGATGTTTGGAATTATTATCATGATTATTGGATTACACCAAGATGTCATCCACAAATACTACAAATGATGGATCCAGATATAATTTGAAGAATCTATGAACCATGTTCACAAACAATTTTGGATCATTTTTCAACCCAAAAACATCACGATGAAGTAATAAAGGCCATACCTTTTTCTAAAATAAGTTAATGGTATATCAGGAGGAGAAACTCTCAACTAATTTTACCCTAATATCAAGTCAATGTGGGAGAAAAATAAAGCTCCTATTAAAATTTTAGATATATTATTGATATGATGAATATGATACCGGTTCATTAAATTCGTCTAGTTCAAATTATGATAATCATCACATAAGCATAAGGTATCATTAGCCTTAATTAAAAATGAGATCAAAGAACCCTAAGACAACATAATCAGATAGATAAAACATTTATCCATCAACTATTCCAACCAATTCTTAATCTGTTGATGCTCTGTTGGTTCCATTATGTATAATGTAATAGAAATCGGTTGAACCCCAGTATGAGATAAATCATAAATTTGACATCATTCTTAGGAGGAATACCAGAGAAGTCATTGGGAAACTCAACTTGGAACCTATCCACTATGGGAAAAAATACATAATTCATTACAACCCTATCATCTAGCAGTAAACTAGTATCCTAGGCAGTGAGCTCCCCTAGTTACTAATGATCTAGCCTGACATGGCCTTCCTGGATATCCTACTCTCAATGGTGTATATAATTATAACCGTCAGGATACATAAAATTCACTCTCCTATGATAAAAATATGTGTGGTCTCAGTATGCCACTAACCAATCCATACCCATAATTAGTTCAAAGCCTGACATATCCAGATTGTAAAGATTATAAAGGAAACCATACTTTTGAACATCGATAGAACACCATTTTCATAAACATATGTCTCTTGACCATACCCCCAAAGGTGTATCAGTCACCATAATATCACCAAAAAACTCCATTTCCAGACACAAAACATTCATAATTTTTTTGATACATAGGAATTAGAGGCACCAATATCAAAAAAGGCACTAGGAATCATGGAATCTATAGGAATAATATCTCAACCTATTGATGGTCCAAGATTAATATCCACAAGTGTTGGATAAACATCATGCAATTTTCCTTCCCATCTTCCCTATGATGTAGTCTGTGAACCCCTGATTTCCATCACTCAATTGAAATGGGCTCCCTTTCATAAAAGAACCACCCCCACTACCTCTACTTCCACTTCTAGTATAATTCCAACTGCCAAACTGATAGGATATTGAATACTCCCTTCCATAACATTGATTCTTCACAGATTCCTCATAATTACCCATATATCATGGGATCCAATAGAACCTTTGTAGCCTTCCCATCTCGCCTCATGCTCAAAAAACAACTGATGGTTAGAGGAAAATTTCTAATAATGTGACTCGGCCTACCGCACTAGTGGAAAAGAACTCGAGTAAGATCCTAAGTAATTGATCCTTCCCCATAGCCAGTCTTCTTTCTAATTCTCTAGTCAAAATTCACAAAATGAAACTTCCTACCCAAGAAGACATAACTCTTTATCATCCAGTATAAACCAATTTTCCTACTCTAGAATCTTCCTTGAGGTTCCTTTTAGATATGATATCTTGATCCACCACTTCATAAAACATTTTTGGTTTCCAGATAAACAATTTGGACTTAATCTTATAATTAATTTCATCCTAAAAAAGCATTTTCATTGTTAAATAATCCCCCTCTAGTAATAAATAACAGAATTTTAAGTTATTAATGTGACTATAATAGAACATTATGGGCACACTCCCCTGGGTAAACCACATAAAATCAACTTCCCTCTCCTTCCCCAGTTTTTCTAGATAAAAGTGATTTGGGAACATCTCAAAATTGTCCTTTGGAAGGATCTCATTTCCCTTTCTAGTATGCGTTTTGACATCCCACCAATTCTTCACTAATCATTATAACATATAAGAAACCAAAATGTCCTTATTCTAGTATGATCCTCTAAATGGTTAAGTATTTTTAGGATGGACCCAATCTTGAACTCAACTGCCATAGGTTTACACTCATTAGTGAATGTGGGAGGGTGTTTTTGTTAAAACTCTTGTCTCAAGTTAGAAATAATATTATAACCCCACTATATGTCTTTCTTCATAAACTAACAGATACAATAAATGTTCTTCTGAAACTAATTTTTTTCTCCATCACCATTCACTATCGGTTCCTCTAATTCCATTGTCGGAGGATCATTTCAATCCAAATCCTCTTATCATCTTATCCACAATCATCTTCTTTCCGGTGTATCTATAAAATGAAAAAACACACCTTATGGAAAATTTGACAAAATAAACACAGTAACCAAGAGGTATTCACATAAATCCATAACAACTTATCCCCCCTTTCCAGCCACACTGTCAAAATTAAGGTTCTATAACTAACCTTATACATCCTACATCTACGTCAGGGTTAAAAAGGGTAAACACATTCTAATTTTCTAGTTTTTCACTAGAGAACCAATTATTCACAATTTTCATGATTTCAAAACATTCAATATTATATCTGGTTACATTTTTTGTTCAATTACATGATAAATGAACAATAGTTCAGTTTCAATAAGTTACCAAAAATATTATTTTCTGTAACAACCTGGACCCGGCCAGCCACCCAAACAGTGCCGAACGGGTCGGGTGTCACTACCTTAGGCGCACCTCCCCTGAACTCCAAAGGCTGCCGACTAGCAACGAGGGTCTGATAGGGATAGTGGGGAGGCTATACCCTCCTGGAGGAATAAAATGGTACCGGTCCGAGTAGAATGCTAAATATGCAGCGGAAATAAAAGACTCAGTAGACTCGAACCAGACCCGCATAGCGGAAGCACCTACAATAACAATAAACAGCGGCAGAAAAATAAAAACAATAGCAGCACAAAGTAAATAGAATTTCATGCCAATAATCAACTACAATAACTGCTAAAACAACCAAGCATGCATCCAAGAAAGTCATAAAAATCAATACATATATAATGGCACCAATGGCTAACCAGTAGTAGCTACAATATAAAGTAAAAATTATGATGCAAGAAAATAATACTAAACAAGTAACTCCAGTATGGAACGACCTCAAGGTCTATTCCAGTCTCCAAGTCAACAGCACTAAAGTCCAGCTCCTGAGGCTTACCCTCCACCTGCACGCAATTTCAGAAAGTCTACACGCGTCCCGAAGGTCCCGTGTAGGGTGTGAGACAAGTCTCACTAGGATACCACCCAGAGGTGCGTACCTAATATAAGTGTTTAGGTGGACATGATTACACAAGAAAAATAGTAAACAGTGCAATGCCCAAAAGTAAACAAAGACTTCACTGGTGCTCAGCAGTCACTAGGAAGTGTCACCTGCTTTGGCCAACGCCGGAAAGTCCGATCTGCAGCCCGACACCTCGTGCCACCTGACACCATGTGTCTCAAGTACCGACGTCCCGAAGGCACGCCCAAACGTCATAAACCAGCTCGAAATCTCAACCTGCCCTAGGCACAACATCCAGAGGAACAACGATACCTATCCTCAAAAGATAACCGGAGGGACAGTGATGTCCGCCCTCAAATCACGACGACCCTCTGCCCCCAACCTGACCGCCTCAAAGCTGTCTCCCGAAGGCTCCTCAACTTCCATGTGGCTTCTTATGGCAAGCACCCCCAAAACAACAATACCTAACCGCACCTACCGGGGGCCTCTACCCAGCGAGTGGTCCTACCACCTCATCTCGGAGTCTATCTATGTCCACACTACTCAAAAGTACCCGGTGAGTGGTAATCACCTCAGTATGTCCCAATACACAACACTTCCGACACCTTGTGTTCCTGTGAACCTATCGCTCAAGTCAGATAGCCTCGCCATCCAAGTAACTCGGGCCAAAGCCCAACCTGACACTCCAACCGCCTCAACCGACGTCTATGACTCCCATTCCCGTGGTACAAACCACCCAAAGTAAACCGAGCCAAAGCCCCAACCTGTGATTCTCATCACTCAACAAATATCCAGGCCACACCCAACACAACCAGCAGTTCAACACAGGTAATATCACACATTGCATATTCATACTTGGAAGCATCACTTTAAACAGGCAATTACCAGAAAGTCAATTTTCACTACTTGTGTTATCCCATACCAGTACCTAACTCATTCCCAATTTAACAATTAACCTGAACAGTTTAACTAGAGATATTCAATAAGCAGTAATAACAAAGCAGTTTAAAAAACGGTCCAATTCACACGAATTTTGGCACCCCTGACCAAATTGCCCCAAACGAGCAACGACCTCTAACCCAGTCTTTCTCAATCAAAATAGGTTCATGGAATGCCCAGAGGCATCCCTTAATACAGATAATGAAATAAAAACCAAATAAATAGGGTTTTTCTCAACACCCGACACCGCGCCCGAAGGTCACCACCCGCAAAAGTCTACGAAAACATGAAAGAAGTTATGCACCACCTACCTCTTACTCTTACGATGCCACTCCTTTGATTTCAACATCTGAATCAGACATAATCGCGGTAGATCTTCATTTCCGTCAAATCCAGCAATTTTGTTCGGATGGAATCTGTGGAGGAATAGGTGATGAATCAAGGACGAAGAAGGGTGCTTGGGGTTAGCCTTTCTGATGCGGTCCTGCTACCACTGACGGATTGAAGAACGGAGGTCGTACGGAGATTCTGGAAGTGTTTGAGTTCTTGGAGGGTTTTCGGACGAAGGGTTCGTCCAAAAGGAAAGAAGAAAAAAATTCTGGGAATGATACGTGACAGCGGTCTGATCGCTCAAATAAAAGAAAATTACACGGCATGTATTTCCAAATTACACGCCGTGTATATGCGTTTCCATACTCCAACTTAAGAGGAGACCAGCACACGGCTTGGACTGGGTACACGGTCAGCACACGGCCAGGGTCTCGTCCACTACACAGGCAAGGTTACACAGCGTGTCAAGGAAGGCTACATGCCGTGTAGATGGAAATTTACACTTGGGCACCACACGACATGTACCTGGCCTCACACGGGTAAGGGATACACTGCGTGTCTATAAATACACGTCGTGTAGTAGGATAGTTCTACACGGTCTTCACACGGCATGTACTCAGCGAGCACATGGCCGGTCACTTGGGTAACTCATACACAACGTGTCCTTAAAGTACACGGCGTGTAGTCTAGAAATTTCCAGAAACTGCCCAGATTTTTCAGACTTCCAAAAAAACCAGTCAAAAGTTAAAACAGGGCTGAGTTTTGACCCGTTTATAAAAACTTGGGTTCTTAAAAACTCCCCACCTTAACGTAGCTCATCCCCGAGCTACCAAACGAAACCAGGAGATGGCCATGAACACGCCCATTCCGGTTAAACAACGCCGACTACCATGGTCTCAATGTTCTGGGTAAATTCCTAAAAGGGATCCCCACCTTAAGAATCACCTACTCGGTCTCAACCCGAACAAATCTCAAAGAAAACAAATAAACAAACAAGGCCCAACAACCTATTTCCCAGACCCATGGTCCTCCTGTGATGCATCGTCACCCCTGCACCTCCTCGGTGATCACATGTCGCTTCCTACACCCAACGTAACTCTTGCCGCATCAGCGTCCGCCCCCCTAAGGTTCTGCATCTAATAGATGCTCAATTCAAACCTGGTGCCATGCACCTCAAGTAACCTGCATCAACGATGCCCTGATACCCATGACACCTCAAGTAACCTACATCCTTGATGCTCCTCATGCCACGCATCTCAAATATATAAATAAAATATAAAATGCATCTGATATGATGCCAATCCCACTAAATAGCATCTAGTCAGTCCACAAGTATCCTATGAAGCCTACGCACTCAACCAGAAATGCCTCAAGAGGCCATGCCAAAAGAAATAAAAGAAACTCACGGCCACACCTGCGGTATACCTGCCACCGTCGTCGGCTCTCCAGCCTGCTCAAACCCTGGCAGCTACACAGCGTGCACCTGGCCTGAAGCACGACTGCATGATGCCTAAACTCCTTGCGGTGCTGCCCCAGTCTCCGGCCACAGACCCATAAGCTGGGTCATACTATCCCTGTCACTTCCTCCGTGTGCAGCTAAACCTCAGCCACCCTCTCCTGGTACTGAACCTGAACCAACTCCTGATGCCACAGTCTGTCCTGGTCCCTGCCTGTCGACAGTTTGAGAAGGCTGCCTGCAAAACCTCTCCAGATGTCTGACCTTTCCACATGCCCGACACTTCTTCGGGGGCTTATCGCACTAAGCCCGAACATGTCCCATCTGTCCACACTAGAATCACACCATCGCTAAACTGCCACGAGGTGGTCTAGATGAGTCCATGGCCTCCCCGCCCTACTGAAACCCATCTCTCCCTCGCTTCCTATTGTCTGAACCATCACCTGGGGTTATCACCCTGTCAAAATGATATTTCTCTCTCTCGTTTCCCTCGGCTATGAGCGCCTGGTTCACCGCCTCAGAGAAAGAACCCAGCATGAAGATGTTCACCTGAACCCGAATGGTGTGTCGTAAGCCATCCTCGAAGCGCCTCACCCTAGCTGCATCATCACTCACCATACCAGGTGAAATGCGAGATAACTCTGTGAAGGTAGCTCCGTAGTCCATGAAGGACATATCTCCCTACTGAAGACTCAACAACTCCTGATCTCTCTCTGCCCTCAGCGTCTCCGGATAAAAGTGCTCAAAGAACCTATCCTCAAAGTCCTTCCATGCCAGTCCCTCGTCCCTACGAGCCTGTACCTGCACATCCCACAAACATTTCTCTGGTCCTATCAGCATGTACGTCTCCAGTTTGACCCTCCACCCTGGAGGCGTCTCGAGCTTCTCGATGATCATGTGCATACTCTCTATCCAGTTTTCTGCCGCCTATGGACCAACCTCACCTTGAAAAAGTTGCAGGTGCTGCGACTAGAATTCCCATGTCAGATACACCATAGAAGGAACTATACCCTGTGTGCCTCTATCAATCCCCTGCAAGACTCGTACTAGGCTAGCTCGGAGCTGCTCGTCAAGCCACGGTCTGAACGCTGCCAAACCCAGCTGCTGCCCTGCCTGCACTGGATCCTGAACATGATAATGTCCTTGAGCCTATACCTACGACTCATGCTCTGCCTGCACTAGATTCTGAACCTAATCATGTAGTACCATATCCTCTCATGCCTTTCGCTCCATCGTGTCATGAAGAAGTAACCCGCTGAATACCATAAATGGTCAGACAACCCACATAAATCTATATAACAATATATTCTTCGCAGATAAGGAAAGTAGTAAAAGGTAGTGCATAACAACTACCCTTACTCCCCCTCACCGCAACCCATGCCCCATGGCATCCCGGCCTCATGGCCTCCTTACCCGCCATCAACAGAGCCAAGTATCAAAGTACCTCAGGCCATGCCTGTCCCGACAACTCACGTTGCCTTAAACCGACGACCGTGTCGCCCAATCCTGACAGTTACACTGCCTCAATCATAGTACCTGTCTGCTCTCATAAGAGCCAGACCCAAATATCCTGCAACATGCAATTCTACAAAAAAAATACAATGCATGGCAATTGATTTTTTTTCACATGGAATTATAACTTCACAAAGCATACGTGCCATTATAAAATTGAAATACCCTAAATGTTCAAATCAAAAGCCAAGCAAGAAACCCTTGACATACCGGCCAAGGTTTACATATCATAATCAATAACATCACACAACAAGTGATCCACCAAGTTGGAAATCATATCAACTATAATCTAAGTAAAAAAGCAAACAACAATTCCCACCCCTGGCAACTCAATCCATCCCTCGTACATGGGGATGCAAGAACCCAAGCACAACTTCAAAAATCAAGTTCCAACAACAACCTATCTCCAGTCTACCATATCCCAAATAGTAAAACCAGCAGAAATAAAAAGATAAGTCTCAATATCATTAGTATCCAGAAAAACACTGCTATTAAATCCCTGTCAAAAACTCCTCTGATACCACTTTGTAAAAACCCGGACCCGGCCTGCCACCCGAACAGTACCGAACAGGTCGTGTGTCACTACCTTAGGCGCACCTCCTCTGAACTCCAAAGGCTGCCGACTAGCAATGAGGGTATGATAAGGATAGTGGGGAGGCTATACCCTCTCGGAGGAATAAAATGGTACCGGCCCAAGTAGAATACTAAATATGCAGCGGAAATAAAAGACTTAGCAGTCTCGAACCAGACCCGCATAGCGGAAGCACCTTCAATAACAATAAACAGCGGAAGCAAAATAGAAACAACATAAGCGTAAAGTATATAGAATGTCATGCCAACAATCAACTAAAATAACTGCTAAAACAACCAAGCATGCATCCAAGCAAGTCATACAAATCAATACATATATAATGGAGCCAATGGCTAACCAGTAGTAGCTAAAATATAAAGTAAACATGATGATGCAAGAAAATAATACTAAACAAGTAACTCCTGTACGGCACAGCCTCAAGGTCCATGCAAGTCTCCAAGTCAATAGGACTAAAGTCCAGCTCTTGAGGCAGACCCTCCACCTACATGCAATTTCATAAAGTCTACACGCCTCCCGAATGGCCCATGTAGGGTGTGAGACAAGTCTCGGTAGGATACCCCCCAGATGTGCGTACCTAATATAAGTATTTAGGTAGACATGCTTACACATGGAAAACAGTAAACAGTGCAATGCCCAAAAGTAAACAAAGACTTCACTGGTACTCAGCAGCCACCTGGAAGTGTCACCTGCTTCGGCCAATGCCAGAAAGTCTGATCTGTAGCCTGACACCTCATGCCACCTAACACCATGTGTCTCAAGTACCAAAGACTCGAAGGCACGACCAACCATCGTAACCCAGCTCGAAATCTCAACCTACCCTAGGCACAACATCCGAAGGAACAATGATACTTGTTCTCAAAAGATAACCGGAGGGACAGCGATGTCCGCCCTCAAATCACGGCGAGCCTCTGCCCCCAACCTGACCGCCTCAAAGTTGTCTCCTGAAGGCTCCTCACCTTCCACGTGGCTTCATATTGCATGCACCCCCAAACCAACAATACCTAACCACATCTACCAGGGGCCTCTACCCAGCGATTGGTCGTACCACATCATATTGGAGTCTATCTGTGTGCACACTACTCAAAAGTACCCGGTGAGAGGTAATCTCCTCAGTATTTCCCAAGCCACAACACTTCCGACACCTCGTGTCCCTGTGAACCTATCGCTCAAGTCAGATAGCCTCGCCATCCAAGTAACCCAGGACAAAGCCCAACCTAACAGTCCAACTACCTCAACCGATGCCTATGACGCCCAATCTCGTGGTAGAAACCACCCAAAGTAAACCGAGCCAAAGCCCCAACCTGTGATTCTCATCACTCAACAAATATCCGGGCCATGCCCAACACAACAAGCAGTTCAACATAGGCAATATCACACATTGCATATTAATACTTGGAAGCATCACTTTAAATAGGAAATTACCAGACAGTCAATTTTCGCTACTTGTGTTATCCCATACCAGTACCTAACTCATTAACAATTTAACAATTAACCTGAACAGTTTAAATAGAGACATTCAATAAGCAGTAATAACACAGCAGTTTAAACAACGGTCCAATTCACATGAATTTTGGCACCCCCAGCCAAATTGCCCCAAACTAGCAACGACCTCTAACCCGGTCTTGCTCAATCAAAACAGGGTTAGGGAATGCCCAGAGGCATCCCGCAATGCAGATAATGAAATAAAAACAAAATAAATATGGTTTTTCTCAACACCCAACACCACGCCCGAAGGTCGCCACCCCCAAAAGTCTACGAAAACACGAAAGAAGGTATGCACCACCTACCCCGTACTCTTACGATGCCACTCCTTTGATTTCAGCCTCTGAATTGGACCGAATCGCGGTATATCTTTTTTTCTGTCAAATCAAGCAATTCCGTTCGGATGGAATCTGCGGAGGAACAGTTGAGGAATCAAGGAAGAAGAAGGGTGTGTGGGGTTAGACATTCCGATGCGGTCCCGTTTCCACTAACGGATCGAAGAATGGAGGTTGTCTGGAGATTCTGGAAGGGTTTGAGTTCTTGGAGGTTTTTCGGATGAAGGGTTCGTCTAAAAGAAATGAAGAAGAGAATTCTGGGAATGAGATGCGACGACGGTCCAATCGCTCAAATAAAAAAAGTACACGACGTGTATTTCCAAAATACATGTCGTGTATATGTGTTTCCACACTCCGACTTAAGTGGAGTGCAGCACACGACTTGAACTCGGTACACGGTCAGCACACAGCCAGGGTCTCTGCCACTACACGGGCAAGGGTTCATGGTGTTTCAAGGAAGGCTACACGCTGTGTAGATGGAAATTTAAACATGGGCACCACACGACATGTACCTGGCCTCGCACGGGTAAGGGATACACGGCGTGTCTATAAATACACGCCGTGTAGTAGGAAAGTTCTACACGGTCTTCACACGGAATGTACTCAGCGAGCACACGGCCGGTCACTTGGGTAACTCATACACAACATGTACTTAAAGTACACGGGGTGTAGTCTAGAAATTTCCAGAAACTGCCTAGATTTTCCAGACTTCCAAAAAAACCAGTCAAAAGTTTAAACAGGGCCGGGTTTTGACCCGTTTCTAAAAACTCGGGTTCTTACATTTTCCATGTGAGCTTAAAATGATTCATGTCATAATAATTACTAAGTTATTAGACTGTGGCATGCATACACCTCTCTCATTCCATACTATTCAATGGTTTAAATATTAGAAAGACTCCGAAATAATAATCAAATCACACAATAATTGCATCACCCGAGGAGAAATAACATCCAATTGTGACATAAAACAATAATAACAACAATCCAACCCTTATTACTTTGGTTTTATCCTACAATCGGGTTAGATACTCCAATTCATGAGATCATGTCCATGGTTCTAGTCTTCCTAGTACATTATCTACCTTTCCCAAATAGTAATACTGAATAAAAAAAGAAAACACCATTGATACCACTTTCTAATGTCCCCGACTAGGGTGACACAAATTGGGTCCTCAATCTGGTTTGTTACATAACCCCAAGCATGTCTCAATGTATGCTAGAGTCTCCCGAATTTAAAGGATAGTATAATATATCAATATGGGGAGAATATAACCTCTTTATCAGTGTAGTAGAATAATTTAAATAACTAATCAATAAACAATGAACAATAACCAACAACTTGAATAATGCAGTGATCAGAACAAACCAGTATCATATGATATACCAAAACTGAAAACAATATCCATAACTAAACAATTGAAATTTCATTGCAAAAAAGTTTCATGTGTAAAAATAAAAACCCTAAACAATGTCACTACAAATTCTCCCAAGAGGTTCCCAACACCAAGTCTGATTCCCTCACCTTTGTTCTATCCCAACTCAGTCCTCTAATATAGGGACCTGCCCCTTATCATGCCCTACAAACATTATATCTATTCATGTTCTGAGCAGGTAGCTAGAGTAGGGTGTGAGTACAACTCAGTAGGCCACCAACAATGATATCTAAAAAAATCCATTCAATAAAAGTGTATGTTTTATTTTAAAGAACAAATTACAATACATAAAGTAGACATTTAACATTTTTAATCTTTATTTAATAAACCACATAAATCCATGGGTTCACGATGACACCCATACAATCAATGCATACTTTCATCCATAATGGAGTCTAAACTATATCTAAGGGATATCACATATCAAAAAACCTTGTTTATCATTTATCATTTCATTTAAAATTATATCACAACTAATTGGAACCATAATCTAATGCCAATATCAAGGGGTTATAACGTTGTGTCTAACAACCCATGGGTATTCAGATCCTCTGTCTTTATCCCACACCACAATGTCACATGGATATTTGGAGCATTATCCCCTCTCCAACACTGTCTATGAAATATATTTATTCGATGAAATAGTCACTTCCCTACACTCATAAACACATAAGGGTATATAGAACCTTAGTCCTTGTCACACACCACAATATTACATATATCACAAATATCATAATATAAAAAAACAAAATTTTGTATACATAATGGTTATGCATTATTAACCATTTTATCAAACACTCTGATTCAAGTGTACAATTTCTATTTATCACAAAAATAATAATACTTTTTTTAAATCACATGGAATAATATGAACAATTTATCATTAAACCCTTTCTCAACATTTAATCAAATAACCCACTAACCCTTTAAGGTTAGGCCAATAATACATTTATTTCCATTATCAATTAAACCCATATCAAAATAATTAACCAATTACACAATAAATTTAATTTACCTATTCCAAAATCCTAATATACCATCAATTCCATACTCACATTTTTACATTTATTAATTAAATAATTAATTAATCCAAATAAACTAATTTAAATATTCTACAGTTCAACATAATTCATTATCACATGGTAATTTAATCTAATCAAATTAATTTTTAGATAAAATTTCATAATCATGGTAATTGTAATTGCATAATTACATACATGTAAATAAATTAAAGATTATGGGATTTTCAAATTGGACCACCTACCTTATGATGGATGATGAACACTCACCATTTGAAATACCTAAATTGACTCATAATACTCTATTTCACAATGGAGAATGAGATCTAGATCCTAAACCAAGATTCAAAACCAAGTAAATAATATCAATTAGAATATATATCTTGATCTATTATCAGTGGGGGGAAAAATCCATTCAAACTGTGAGAGAAATATGGGATAAAGGTAGGAAATTAATCGGTACAAAAATCACTTATTGGGATAGGTTTAATTTCATAAATATGGTATTTTATATTTTAATACCCTAGTTTGAATGGCCTCAGAATCCATCCAAGATCCTCCCAAAATAAGAAAATATGTTAAAGATTGAGTTAGGTCAAATTAGAGTGAAGGATGGGGGTTTAGTAAATTTAAATCTAATTTGTATAGGATTAAATCCAACACACGTAGTTTCTAGGCCCTGAGTGAAAATTTTACCAATCCGTACACCCTAACCATGCGCCACTTATGTGCAAGTTCATAGTTACTCAAAATAGGGTGCATGATTTTAAAAAACATGTGTTAACCATGAAATGCCTCTCTATTTGGGATTATACAGTTTGCTGGGGAAAGGAAAAAAATTTGGGAAAACCGTACGTCAACCGTTAAATACACAAAACACCTCCAAAACATCCTATTTTAAACTAAACACACCCAAGATTTAACATAAATAAGATATACTCAAAAAATGAAAAAGTGTTCCTCCAAACTAGCTCAAGATAACTCATGTTATGGTTGGGATCTTACAACAAGAGATATCATAACATGATTGCTAAATCAATAATCCTAAAGTGAAAAATAAACCTAGGGCTCAACTTTCCCTTCTTTTCGAATTCTATATCCTTCTTACATGTTTAAATTCACAAAAATACCTTCTCACCTTCTTAAAATTTTATATTTCACTGATGATTATCAGTATTATGTTTATGGACTCTAAAATGGATTGATATACTACTAATGGATCTAATTTTTGTTACCATTTCATCATTTAGATCTAGTACAAATATATTTCTTCCCCTAACAACATACTAAAATATTAGAGTTCTATTCTCCATTCCATAGGGGGATTTATAAATATCAATATAAATTCTCAAGTGAAATCTATTATTGTGTGAGGACTCAACAATAGGAAGGTGTTAAGGCCAACCACCTTTAAAATCCATCGAATAAGATCAAATAATATCATATAATCATTGAATGGTACCCTTATATTTACTATCTATGTTATGTTGATAAAATATATTGAAACTAAAATCAATATCGGGAGCCTACTGAAGACTTGTCGAGAAATTCAAGGTCATTCTAGGATGCCGACTAGAAAAAAAGAGACAATGATACTCCATGAAACCTTAAAAATTAATTAATTATTATTTTTGAATGATGATAAAGGGATAAATATTCTCTAATAGTAATAATGTGTGTTGACATTTTAAGGTGACCAAGTATGGCCCATATAACATGATGACCATAAGACATTTTGTGGAGTCCCATAAAAAATCAGTGGTGATGTTTTCCAATTTCAATTATTGTACGGTTAGTGGTATTGAGATGTCCTTAGACCAATATATATATATATATATATATTAAATTTAAAATATACCAATAACTGAGATATATAATTAGTAATATATCCATTCATTGTTTCCACTAGAAATACTCTTTCAGATATCTATAAGTCTTTTACATATAGGATGGATAAGGAGTTATGAATCACAAGCCTCATCTAACTACCCCTCCTTCAAATATTCTATGGATGGAAAAATACATGATTCCAAAACCTTATCTTTATATGATAGTCAAGGTTAAACTGGGGAACATTTATTACATTTTTACAACTCTACACCTTCCTTTTGAGCCTCATTAATATTCACTTCGATATATGATAGAACACTAATTTGAGTATGATAAGGTTTCTCCCCCTTCATCAAATTTTTTATATATATCCCTTACAAATCATGAAATAAATGATATTTTGTTTATCTTCATCAAAGATAATAAATAATAATCTTTTTTAGTCAAAGAAACCTCCACCTTGTTTTTTTCATTTTGGTAATGTATTGATTATTCATAATCTTAAATCCACAACAACCATATTTTTGGGTGAATAGTTATCTATTTTTAAGTGAATAAGAAATTTAAATATTTATTATTATTATATATATCACAAATTTCTCAATAAATATAATTCTTCTATATCGTTAGTAAAAAATTACTATAGATATCTGTAAATCATTATTTGAATAATTTTTCTCACGAACCATCAATTGTCACGAGGAATAAGCTACAAACATACCATTCTATGTGAAAAACATCAAAATCCATTCTTTAGATTTTAACTATTGATGAAGAAACTTCTTCACTATTGTGTAATTTAGGAACATGTGTGTTGATTAACCATCTCTTTAATTCCTTTACATTTTCAAATAATTTATCTGTTTAAAAAATCATGGATCCCTATTAAGTTAACTTGGTGACAAGAGTAGGAAACCATGAGAAATTCTCCACAAAGTGAAGATAATACTTATCCATTAAAGATATATATGTTTCTTAATCATAGTGGATGGTCTAAACCAATGATCAATATCATCCATCATTAATGGATCCACTGATATACCCTCACATGAGAATATATTTCACAAAAATGAAACTATTTGTACCCAAAATTCACACTTTTTATATTTTACATACAACTTCTCTATCCTTAGGGTCTTCTATACAAGACACTATTGATCTTTATGATCTTATTTTTAATTTGAAAATATAATAATTTCATCTATAAATACAATAAAAACTAATCAAGGTAATGTCTAATGACTTTTTTTATTAAATCCATTATGATAATATGAGAATTATTAAAATATAATGACATTTCTATATATATTCATAGTTTATATACCTTGTAAAAAAATGTTTTATTGGTAATATCCTACTTATTAAACATCAATTGATGATATCCAAAATGATGAAAAAGTTTGGAAAAGTATTGATATCTATATTGTAGCTCAAACAAGTCATGAATACTGGGAAGAGGGTACTAATAATTTTTTTTGATCATGTTATGTTACAAATAATCAATATATAGTCACACTGATCTGAATTTATTCTGAAAAAGAGAAAATTTTCAACCCAAGATGATTAAATTGGTAGAATAATTTAATTTTTATGATCCTCATGGATTTTCTACTTCAATTCATATAACTCATTTGGGGTCATTCTATACAGAGTCTATGAAATTGTTGTAGCACCAAGTATGAGTTAAATTAAGAACTTAACTACATGATTTGGTGGAAAATAGAGAAACTATTCTAGAAATACATCAAAAAACTTCAATACAATATATATATATGATGAATTTTGATTTTATCAGAAACATATAAGATAAAAATCTTTTTGAATAGGGATTATAACCCATATTATGGATGAAATTTCTATAATAAGTTCTTATTTATTATCACACTGAAATATGGTAACAAGTTAGTTTTGAATATCAACAGTGAATTACAACCCATATAAATCTATTTTAACTTTATGTAAGGAAATCCACTGCATATTTAAAATATTATCCAATTCAACTAGAGGGAGAATAATGAGATTTTTAGGGAGCACATTCCTTTATACATTAATCGGAGAAGAGTCGCATACTTGTGATGTGATCATCATTCCAATGGGTGGTTTCCTGCTAATTAATTATATAGTCATTTAGGATATGAAATAAAATTCCCTGATACATTTCGTGATATACAATCAATCATATAAAAAATCTCCAACAGATTCCATCAATATTTGAGCATACCAACTTACACATAATAATTATCATTTTATCTTCAATCGTAAACTAAAACCAAAATGGATTGTGTAACCACCAAACCTTGTTTATCAGTGTGATAAATCCTATAATCCTTAAATATAATTCAAAGGAGATATAATTCACAAAACTTTATTCTTAGTCTATTTCATCTTACATTTAACCTAGGTCATCGATGATCATTACCAAAACATCAGGATGATATCATATACATCACATTTTCCCTAGGGTTATTATAAAATTTGTCTCATACTAGTTTCCAAAGGTAAATAATTCATAATCTAATATGAACTATAGTTCCGCATACGTTTTATATTTAGATATTACATCATATTAATAGAATATTCAAAACATAACATACCATAGTGATCAATGTCAAAATCATAAACTCTTGGCATCTTTTGAAACATAAACAAAAGAAAATTATTCAAAATTTATCATCATATTATAAAACATAGATTTTCATAAATATAACCCTTATTAGATATATCATAGATAACCCCAATATTCATAACTTAGGGAATTTAAAAATGAGAAAGGGTGAGCCTAGATTCACTGTAAGGGTAAAAAAGGAGATATAAATGAAAACTTAATCATAACATGTTCATATGGCTTTGAGAATATAGGAAAATAACTTAAAAACTATATATTTAATATCATAGATCATAATAACGAATCATGGAATAATTCATGATAGTTCAAAATAAATGAATCATAAATAAATCCAATAACATGAGTCATGATAGCATAAAATTGGCATAAGGCATAAGTTTATGGATTGCACATAACAATATAAATTCCTTTCCTTATTACTCATCTATCACTACCGATACCATCATATCATATTTTTTTCATGACCCATTCCATTGTAGTAGTCAAGGTTTAGTCTAGAGACTATTGAAGTAGTTAGAGTCCCTTACTGAACTGGGTTTAGTCTCCATTATATTCTTGTATATATCATGAGATATACATATCTTTCCAATATAATGGAGACCTATATAATTATAGGACAGGACATAAAATAATTAAAATCATACACATTTATTCCAAAATATCCTAAATCACTCATTATATATATACTCTTCAAAAAGAAATCAGTTTCATTAATATTTCATCTTGTAATAACCAATGTAAAAGAAATAGTTTTCATAAAAATTTCATCAATTCATCATATCATAACCCATAGAAAATGAACAAGTTTTATAAAAATATTTTCATCAAAAATCAAAAAACAATCCTTTTAAATAATAAGGATGATATTTTTGGATCATATCTACAATAAATCATAATTATTATAAAAGTTTTTCATCAGAGATGAAAACACCATTAAAATATCACTTAAAATATTTATTAAAGAAAGTACCCTTTTCACATTGAAATCAAATCTTTAAAATACAAAATAATAAAAAATATAATGAGAAATTATTTCATTGAATGGACCCTTGGAAATATGAAATGGAAGCTTTAAGGTAATGAGTGATCATGATTGTGGGAATTCTGTTCATACAGTATATTTTTTAAAAAAGAGCCCTTTCGTAGTTTTGAACAAAAGTTAAAAGTACCTCATTTGAAGAACAATAAGAATATTAATTCAAAAAAAATTATAAAAAACAAAACATGATTAATAATAAATTTAAAAAATCATTAGAAAGTATTAAAAACATTACTTAATGTCTTTTTAGAAAACATGTACGTGGAGGAAAATTAATTTTCAACCAAATAGAGAAAAATGTCAATTATACTTAAATACATTCATTAGGAATCTTGTGTAATTAAATAGTGTAAAATGCAATTAAAACATATAATATATAGAAAAAAACATATACGAATAAAAAATAATGATATTATTGAGATGTAAATCATGAAATTTTACCATCATAAACCCAATCACAAATAATCCTGATAAAAAATATTTTAACAAAAAACACTTACATTGAGTTCCACTTCATTTGAAAAAATTGCAAAAAACTTTATAGTAAACATAAATTTATTATAATTATAAAAAAAATATTCATGATATTTATAATATTATATATTATATAATTTTAATATTTCAACACCAATTTATTAATTATTTCTTATTAAAATCATTATTTCATGGGGTTAACTATTTTATTCTTCATGAGTGTTTCTGTTTGGATGTCCTCCTCCTTGTACATTGATCATGGTTATATAATATATAATATTTTACTAATGTTAAAAAAATAATAAATATTCATTATATTCATATTTATATTAATACATAAAATTTATAGATAGAAAAAGGAATTACACTATCTATGGAGACGGTAGACTGTACGTACTCATGAACTATGTTTTCATTTTTTAATGGATGAAAAAAAGTAAAGTTAAATAATAATTCACCTTTATATAATAATTATTATATCATATAAATAATAATTATTCATCAAGTAAATCCTTATTACTATCCATGTTAAAAAGAAAAGAAAAATGAATCACAACATTTTGTTGAGGTGGTTGTCAACATGTACGCATGACCAATGTTATAATTTTTCAATGGATTGGAATGTAAGAATGTAAATACGATATTATAATTAAAAAATTATAATCTAATAAATATTATAAATAAACATTTAAACCATCATAATAAAAATCTAAAAAAATATGGTGATAGAAAATAATTTTATCGCTACTTGGGGACAGTAAGTCGAACCTGCTCACGAGCAATGATTTCACTTCTCATTTGGTAGAAAAGAGGGTGAAAATAGGGGAATTATTATCATAATAAAATTTATGTGTGTTTAGTATAGCTAATTTATTATATTATTATAAACACTATATATTTAGGGGAGGTAAAAAATGAATTATACGGAATTTAATCGGTTGAGGCGATTACATATTATTTGAAAGAACTCCTTTAAATCTCCTTTTAAGGATCCAAAGTCTGGTGTTATGGGATAAATAGAACATATAGATTGAGGAAAAGTACATTTATAATATAATTATCTAGGGTTTTATTGATATATATGTATTAATTCAGTGTAAAGATGATAATGTATGAGTATTCATTTATTAGGATGGAGAGGGGAATTGTTGAAATTTCTTAATAGATTAAAATAAAAAATGGAATTATTTATAAAAATGATTCCAAATGTCCAGAGATTCAAATACATGGTATTATTTTGTTTAAATAACAAAAAAATAAAATATATATAGGTTTATTTGTTTTATTTAAACCTTATCATTTGGTTCAACTTCTTAGTAAAGCAATTTTAACCATAAGGGTGGTAATGTATTTTTCACACCTAAGAGATTGTAAATTTACTGATAAGGTGAATATTCTATAAGAAATTTCCATAGTATGAAACTCTAAACCCTTATAATATGTATACTTTCTTATTAAATATTTTTATGATCATAAAATAATGCAATAAAATGATATTTTCATAAAATATCATTAATGGCATTTTTGACACTTTTCATTTAATTTGACACTAATGAGACTAAGAAAAACATGGAATTTCAATATAATCCATTAAAAAATAATATTTTATATTAAACAATAATATTCAGGGAGCATTATTACTCAATCAAATTATATTAGTTTTAATATTTTTTTAAATCATTTATTTTATTTTTCTATTAATTAAATAAATACCATGTTTGCGTTGTACAGTCATTTATGGAAATTATATAATTAATAAAAATTATAAATAAATATCCAGCCTGAAAATAATTTCATTATGATCAAAATAAAAATTATTATTTTACACAACTTATTTTTTTTATGTGAACACATAAGATATATTTAAAATTAAGAGAGTGACGTTGTGTGTTTTTAATTTCTTAAATAAATATCATGGTCATTTTTAATGAAATATGGCCGAAAGTAGACATATATTTGAGAATTATGAGTAAATTAATGAAATAAACTGATCAAATAGGTTAAAGGAAAGGTTAGAAAAATTTTAAATCCCTATACAAATGCTTTAACCTTATTTTTCCTAGTTTACCCTATCTGAGGTAATAAAATTACCTATGGTCACTATTCATATTGAGCAAAAAATGAAACATGCCTATTTGAAAAATTTTACCCTCATAATTACCAATATATAATCAATATTTTAAGCTAAAATTTCTATAATTCTATGATATTAATTTTAAAATATGTTTGCAAAACGTGATGAAAACAGTTCTTTAGAAAAATATATTTTTAAGCATAAAACAAGATATATATGATTATATCCTAACCAGAAAAAATGTAAATGTTAAAAATTTTATTTAAAATATAATATATAAATTATATTTAAATAAATGAATAATATTAATTAATTTAATTTACTACCAAAAAACACATTTCCCACAGAAAAAACCATTTTCTACAAAAACAACACCTTTATTTTTGAATGACTTTTATTTTCATTTATAATTAATTAAAAACCAATGAACTAATTGTATAAATATGTTCACTATAAATTTTTCATAATTTTTTTAATCTTATTCATACCTTCCAATCCAAAGGCTAAGAAATGATAGTCACATTAAATAATAATATTTTAATACTATATCGTGATTCATTTGAACACCACGTTGGGTATATCAGAAGATATTAATGAAATTAAATTTTATTGAAAATAAATATTTAAAAAATACTAAGGTGTTACTTCAAATATTATAGATTATTTGTAAGTTTAATAGATGGGGAAATTTTAAACTTTTCTTTTATTAAATCACTTTTCAATGTAGTGCATTACTCTATCTTTTACTCTAAAATTAAAAGGGTTTTTTTTAAATTATAATTTTGATTCAATTTTACGGATTATCTCTAATGAAATTATTTTCTAGTAAATTATTTTAAAATATTCAACCTATAAATGCTATTATATAACACTATTTTTGGGTGATTGGAATTTTGGTATCAATCATTTACATTCATGAGAACAGTTCTGACGCTACCGTATGAAAACGTTTTGAAATTCATATTCCTTCCATGGGTACTTTAGAATAAAATGAATGTTTTTATTCATGTTTGACACACATATATGGAAATAATGATATTATGGGTGGGAATTTAATTATGCATCCCTCCAATGTAATGGGTAAATTATGATATTTCACAAGATAATATAAAGGGGAGTAGGGTTTGATCCCAATCCACTATGGGACTCTGTCTACCATGGTATGATAGTCTTGGAATTCATACTTGAATAAGAAAATCATTTTATGATGAAAAGAAATTATGAAAAACATATATTTTATATACCTATGATTATGCTCCCCAGATCATGTTTATTTTACCAGTCACTTATTCCATAGTACATTATTGTTTCTTTGAAAATACATGTTATGCTATCTTTACATATGAAAAACACTTATTTTTTAATGTTATTTAAATAATATATTTCTCCTATGACATTTTTTACTAATATTATTATGAATTATCATTGTATGGAATGTTGATGGGTTCATTTACCTTACTTATTATTTATACCCACCCCATTAATTTTCTTCCAATCCCGAGGTTCTAAAGATGAGTATATCATAATTAATGTGTATATGGGAGTAAAATATGGATAAATTATTCAGAAATATTGAATATAATTAAAAAATAATTGGCTCATGTAGCTAGTCCCCAATATAGTAAAATATACATTAAATTTATTTTAAGATTTTTTTGAGAATTAATTTTTTTTATTAAAATAATGTGAAATATATTGATTTTTATCTTGTGGAATCCCAACATATATCAAGGATAATATTAAAATAATGTGTTATTAGTGCTAGATATAGGAGTACGGGTCTTGGAAATTATGTTAGTATTAGAGAAGGGTTAATTTCTTGGATTTGATTAGTTATTTCTGAACATTAAATTAGTTATTATTTTGGAAACCTTTAGGTATTATTTGCGATTAGTGAAGTTATTTATGGGGATTTAGAAAAGTGTACATTAAGAAAATAGTATATTTGAGTCTATCCATAGTATAACATCATGATATTTTAGAATATTTGATACTGTGTGATTCCCAAAAATTACATCCTAGTCTATATACTTGAATGTGGATGCAGTTGTTGTATAAATGTTTTATAGTGTAATCACCTATAAAAAGGCTTGTTGATTATCAACTAGATCTTCACTAGATCCATGATGAGTGGGTTAAGACTGCACACCCATCTAAAAACTACTAAGTGGTATTCCTTGTAAAATATCTTTATATTTATGATTTATTAGAAAAGATATATTATATTAAGGAATTGGGTTAAGTGGTGTGATAAATCCTAAACTAATGAAAACTAGATTGAACCAACATTGATATAGGTTGAACTAAATTATAATGTTATGGTTTTAAAAAGTATAACATTTCAAGGTTATGTTTTTCATAATATTATTTATGGTAATTATATTATGATTTAAATTTTTTACAAATCACATTAACCCCTTTCGATTTTAGTAATTTTTGAATCGTGATAGAACCAAATAGACAGTGGATTATATGGATAATAATAAGATTATCATGGTGTAAAAATATTGTAATAATATATAGAGTGAGAAATCATGTGGGTTTTCGTAATATGTTACCGTGAAATATTATTAAAAATGAATATAGTTGAGTCACCAAACATAGAAAATAAGTGAAGGATGTAGTCTCACAGATGCTCCAATGAAAAAGATGATGATGGAAAGAATGTATAATTTCATATGTGTAAAAATATTGTGATGAAAAATCTTAGAGAACAAATCAAAGGATCAAGAAGGTTATTATTATGTAGAAAATGGAGAAATATTTTAACATGTTTACAAAGAAGTATAAATAAATTTACTAAAACAATTATGATAAAAGAATTGTATTCTAGTTGTTCTGAAGATATTAAAGTTGAAACAAAATTTGAAATAATATCTTTAGTTATGTATATCTTTTAGAACCCATTAAATAGTTTTATATGTACGGGATGATTAAAATGTGAATTATGTAATTTATTTATAGGAATTTAATTTAACACTCCAACATTTAAGATTATAATTTCCTTTAAAACCAAAGGTGTTTCATAACTCACTTCACATGCAACACCAAACCGTAGTGAACAACATAAAATTATATAAATATTAAAATATATATATAGAATAGGAGGGTAAATACATTGGTAACAACAAGATCACATATATGTATAAATAAAATGAATTTAAAATTCAATACTTGATGCATTCATCAAAAGAAATTATTGTATCCAAATTATTTTTAAGACCATTTTCTGATAGAAATATTTTCCTTCTACATGAATAATTATCTGAGATTTATTTAAAAAAAACTAATATATTATTTATAAAACATATTTTTTATATGAATACTATAATTACATCAATTTAATTATTAATTAAAAGGAAATAAAAACAAAAACAGTTAAAATATTAAAATTTTATTATAGAATGAAAACAATTTCCAATGTATTTTTATATGTCTATCGAAAAGGAAAATTTAAAAATTTTATGATTTTAATTTGACCAAATAAAAATAATTTTTACATATAATTAAATAATTACCTCAATGTAACTTTTTTATATTTCATAGAAAAAATTAATTTTTAGGTGAATTTTAAAAATTAATGTTTTTATTAAAATCATTTCATTTATGACAATATAAATATGTATGAAATACTAAAAAACTAATAAATCATTATTGAGGATAGTTTTTTTATTAAAATAAATTAATCATTTTCAAAATAACTAGTTTAATTTCAGAAACTGATGCTTAATATTTCAAGAATTAAGCAACACTATTCTAATAACATCTATTTTCACTCTTTCTATTTCAATTATTTGTTCCCTTGGTGAAATAGGGGGTTTCATTTATTTTAAAGACACATAAATGTAATTCTATTAATAATAAAGTAACTAATTTCATGTATATAAAAAATATCGTCAATTTCATCATAAATATAATTTTTATGCTTAAAAAAAGACATTTTCTAAATACGTGGTTTTTCTAGTTATATGCACTAATATTAAATTTAATTTTTAAAAACTATTAATAGTATAATTTGGAAAAATTTATTTCATAATATTAATTATTAGATCAAAATTATGTAATAGGTCCCATTTTATATTAGGCATAAAAGGATAAATTTCTTAAGTAAAAAAGTAGTTTCAATGGTAAAACCCAAAAGTTATAAAACAAAAATAAAAGTGTTAGATACTTAAAAATATGATAAAATAATTTTTGAAAAGTAAATATTAAGGATATCTTAACTATAATCCTTCACTAACTCTATTATTTTCCATTATTTAATCCACCCAACCCTTTAATAATGACTTTCCATATTATTTTTTAATAAACAATTCCTTCCTTTCAACTATTAAATAAGATCGCCTTCACAAAATTTATACACTAATTATAATGAATTATATTCATAAATACTTCTCAGTAGTCCTCACTAAAAGCTTCACCCAAATTATATAACCCTTGGTCTTTTAATAAGACCATGCTAAGGAGATTTAAGGGGTTAACCAGGAGAGAAAATCCAAGGGGAGAGGTTATATTTTCAACTGATCTCTCATAGTTTTTTTCTTATTCTTCCCTATAAAAAATATTTATCCTATTAAATTTTTATAAAATAAGTATTTTTAATTTTTTCAAATGTAATTATACTAACCTAATATCAATATTATACCATCCTTAAAATCCATTTGAAAAATAATGATGTCTTATTGGGTACATGAAGACAACCACCTCCATGAATGGAATGCTAGTTTCTTCAGCCTCACCTAACATGGTTTCCTTAAAAAGATCATCTTTAAGACTAATGTGATATTAATAAAATTATTATTTTTATTAAATTTTAAAATATTCTTTATGTTCCTCCTAGTCTATGGAAAGAGAACATGTCGCTTGTGCGCACATGAAGACTACCATCTTTAAAAAAGTTGTGTATTTCATTTTTCACTCTGGAAATTATTATTTATCCATATCTATTATAAAATAATTTAACATATTTAATATAAATAATTAATTTCATTATACTTTAGTGTTAATGATATTTTTCCAAAAAAATTACTATATTAACCATACTCTCCCATAGGTTATTGTTTCTTCTTGTTTGGGTCGATTTAACCTGCTATATGAAAAATTCTATAAGTTTATATCATGGTTTACAAAAAAAAATACTTATTATATTGGATGATAATAAGTAAATAAATATATTTTTTAGTTCTAAAAATTCAATGTTAAAATTTAAACTAATATTACTATACCACCCATCATTAAGAAAATTTATCGAAATAAGCGCATCACCAATTTATTTATCCAATATCATAACCAGAATACTAAATAAATGAAATTATAAATAACAATAACTGAAGAACCAATATTATAGAATCTAAAATGATCTTATAATTATTAAATTTTTAAATATAAACAATAATTGACACCTCTATTACAAAACTAGTAACAAAAAACAATCGAAGCTAATAACATCTGATGATGAATTTTAAAAATGTTTGAATATTATATTTATAATAAATGGTTATACATTAACATTATATGTGGTTATATAAATTAATAAGTTTTTTAAATAGGTGATTATGATAAAAAAAATTAAATGAGGTTAGACCAAATTCATCAATGGGGGATTAAAGATAAGTGGTTTTATTGGCTTAACATCTCTTCATAATTCATTAATTTTCATCTTTAACCATGGTTATAGAATATTATTTTTCCAAACATCATGATGATACTAAAATTATATCTTTATCCAAGGAAGGTGATTTTTTTTATTCAAATCAATCATATAGTAAATTATATTTATCAAAAAAAATATATTTATTAATAATAATTATCATCCCCTTTAACAATAGTTCCTTTTTAATGTTCACATTTTACGATTCCTCTATTATTCTCCCTCATATTTGGAAAAAATAGTTTATTATATAATGTGACTTAATTATTCGCATTTTTTTGTAACACCATGATAATTTAATATTTTTATACCTTCCAATCATCCAAATGTGTTCGACAAATTTGTTCGCATGAAACAACCAACTAAAACGAGACCATCATATATTATGATAAAACTAATAATATCATGCCTCACCATTAAAAAATAGTTATTTAATTACTATTAATTTATAGGAATAAACAATTTATGAAATATTTTTAAAATTAAATATAATAATACATTTAATATATATGAAATTCAATTTTTATAGATAAATGACTAATATGATCATTTTATACATAGAAACATATTTTCCTAAATACAACAATTTTTTTGATAAGAATTTGTATTTCTAGAAAAGTTTTAATAATATTGATAAAATATATTTTATATGTATAATTTTTTTATACTAATTTTTTTATTCCTTGATAGGATTTAATAATAAAAAATAGTTAACATCTTAAAAATATATTTTCCAATATGAACTATTGTCCACTTTAATTTTTAATTTTATTTAAATTTTAAATTATCATGATTTAAAATCTTTATTTTTATAATGGAATATAATTTTTGGATTGGACATAGTAAAATAATCTTCAGATTAGTTTATGGTATTTTAATAAAAATATTTTATTTAGGTGAATTGTTATAAATATTATTTTTACAAATAAGAAGGCATTTTTGATATTATTATAATTTATGTTTGAATAAAAACCTATGAATACTTTTTCTATGAAAAATATGTATTTTATATGTCAATTTACAATTTTAAAATTTTTATATTAATATAAAAACCCATTTTTTAGTATTTAGAATATAAGAAATATTTTCTAAAAAATTTGTTTTATACATTATACATTTATTATTTTGAAATTATTCTTTATCAACATTATAAATTTAGTCAAATGAAATGGATTTTAAATTTATAATAATTTTTTTCCAATTTATCTAACAATGAAAAAATTATTTTTAGGTATAAAGATTGTGTTTCCCTAGGTAAAAATTAGTTGTCATGGTAGAGGCAAAAATGGTAAAAGTAATAATTCAAGGGGTAAAGGAATTGAAACATGATACAAACATGCCTAAAATTATTTCAATTAGGTTTATATTTTCATTAAATATTGGAATAATCAATATTTCCCAATTTTGGATCTAGTTGGCATGTTTAACGGGTACTCACTTTATATTAAATAGAAATATTTACAAAAAATCCATTATCACAACATATAAATGGGGAATCTCACCACCCCGTGAAGGCACTTAAGAAATTCATTTTCCTATTGAAATCATCCCATTATTACATACCCATGAATTATAATTCAATATATTGATCTTTTGGTTAATTAATATTATCCAATGCCTTTAATTTCCAAGTGATATTCCAAGGAAATCTCAAAGTGCTCAACATGAGTAATCAATTTAACACAAATTAATTAGTTTATAATTTTTCCCAACTACAATTTGCAAACACCGATGTAATTAAAATAGTGTTGGTTATTTAATTAATTTTATTATTCTAAGGAAATTATCAAGAATCCCCTTTTCTATTTTCAATTAAGAAAAATGAAACTGAACTTCGTGTATTGTGCAGACTACCCTCTCCATGAGTAAACAAGATTTTTTTTCCTTTAACACCCTCTATGGAATGTATAAAAGAGTAATTTAGTATATAATATTGATATATATATATATATATATATATATATATATTTCTCTTTTATGTTTTTGAGTAATAAATTATATTAATACTTTTCGGTGTTATATGGAAATCAAAATCACCATCTATACATACATGTGGACTACCACTTCCATGTAATGATTAATTTCCATTTTTTCTTTTCATCATCATATTACATTTATAGTAATGGGTATGTGTTTAATGGAAAATATGGTGTTTATGATATCTTTATGGTTCTAGTATGAAATATTGGATAACCTAAGGGCATGATCACAAAACTATTATCATTAATTAAATAGTTTAAAATGAGCATACTAAGTGGAAATGGTATCTTATTTATAATTAAAGAATTAATATAAATTATTGACCATTTAAAAATAATTAGAATTATTATGTTACAATCTAATAAGCACAAAATGAGATCAATTTTCTTCGGTTATAATTATATTCTAATAAACTACCTTACAACCATTCATTAAATCATTGTATGTTCATGTTTGGGACGCTTTAACAACATACTTGAATGATACTATGAATTTATATATATAATTAAAAATAGAACATAATTTCAGGTTTAATAATTTATAAATGAGGAAATAAGGATTTATTTTTATTCTGAATATGTCATATCAATGTTTAATTAATTAATTAAGATAACACTCTTTGATCAGTAAGAATCACCAAAACATGATTCTTTTCAATTTCATCACCATAGATAGTGTATAAAAAAATCATGAATGTTATTAGACACATAATAAATAATTAC
This sequence comes from Viscum album, assembly GCA_963277665.1. Lineage (NCBI taxonomy): Eukaryota > Viridiplantae > Streptophyta > Magnoliopsida > Santalales > Viscaceae > Viscum > Viscum album. Next base: position 1,492,594,668 of record OY728131.1, read on the forward strand.
AAATTATCCAAAATAGTAACATTAATTTGTTATTAACAATGATTTTTTTTATGAATAATAAACACACACACCACTATTATGAAACTAAGACAAATTATCAAACCTAAAAAGATCTGATGTGGAAAATATGAAGAATTTATATAGATAATATAAGGCCCTAGCCTTAAACCTTACTTAATCTTGAGTTATTACAAGATTACACATTGAGAATCTTTTCAGGTTTAGAGTTTTAGAGAATTAGATCATGAAACTTGCATTACATTCCACATTTAAACAAAGTGGTTACATAAAAGACAGTATTCATTCTTCCCATCAACGGAAACATATTTAAAATAAAACATGGATTCTTTCTTAACACATCCTTGACACTATCATCACATCATGTACCTTTTCCTTGACCTGTGAAAAACATTTCAAAAACATGGGATGAGCATAAAAAGCTCAGTAAGGGTTACAAAAATATGAAAAGGAAACATGAGTTCATATATACATAAGAATGAAATCATACTTTACCCATAAAACATAGGCACTTTAACATACCTCATCAAATCATGAATAAATCATAGAAATCATAAGATATAAAGGTAACTTGAGGCATTCATACCATTCTTACATAGGGAGTAACCCTCTTGGTTACGTTTGGAATACCCATCACAGTATATTCCCTAAATCTCATCGGAGAAACCTTAAGGTTTCACTCCTTCGCATTACCCAATGCATTGGAGGGCTATATCGGGCTCACCCGCCCATAGTTTATCACGGAACCACTCGTCTTCATAATGATGCCCAAGAACCTCAACATAATCGTATCACATAAAACATGCATAAAGGAAATATAACATTTCCACCTTTCAATCACAAGATATCAATACAACACATTGATATAAAAACATTATGAAAACCATTTTCAATTCCAAAATAAAAGAAAAGTAAAACATGGTATTTATTTTTCTTTTAAAAAGAAGGTATGGCTTATAGAGGAAGCCGAAACTCAAATAATGGTCACGGTGGTGGAGAAGTTGTTGTTGCTACATACGTACGACAAAACATTCCCTTTTGTCGTTTAGTAAAACGCTTTGTATAAAAAAAAGATTCCTTTCGGATAAACGTAAAAGTCAAAGGGGTTTATACACCGTATGAAAGAAGGTTGTGTATAAAACAAAATATGCCTCAATGAAAGTAGATTGAGACGAAGTCCCATACAAAGATGGTGTCCTTGGATTAAGGATAAATCAATTACATAATTATGTGTGACAAACTAATACACCAAATATAAGTGGATATTAATTTTAAAACAATCAGAGGTTATTCACACATATTCATAGAACGACATATTCAAGGAGTACAAGATTATCCCAAAGAATCGAAATTGGGTTAAGAAGTTCCCTTGCAATAATTAGATAGCCAAACGACGTCAATTCAAAATTCAGAAAAAGAGTTGATGAGAGATAAAATGGGTATCTCATCACTTGGACATAAAATTTACATCAATAAGGATATATAAGAACATATCCCAAAATAATATTATGTGAATTAAAAGACATAACAAAATAAGTCTTTTAAAAAGAAGAAGGTGAAAGGTTCCCTTACACACATGGGTATCTTTCGAAACATACGCCCCGTGAAAGAAGGAAAATACATCATTGATGTAAATACTCATAAATGAAATAATATTACACAATGAGTAAAATAATGGTCAGTACATACACCACTAAAATGAAATTGTGGCAAATGTAGCATAAATCTCACGGGAATAAAAGTGAGATGAAAAATCCCTTACGAAAAATCGGCAGCCTAATCGGCGCCACATAAAACATACAAACTGTATTGATGAGATCAAATAGGATATCTCATCATACTAACATAAAGTTTATAGAAATTGGAATATAAAATAACATCCCCCAACACAACAAATAGGAGCTTAAAAGAAGTGACATAAAGGAGAGTACTTAAAAAGAAAAAGAGGAGTAGGATCCCTTACCTCGGGTCCGACTTGACTCGATCGTTCTTTAATGTCCCAAATAATAAAAATGAGTTAATTTATAATTGCTTAAGAACCTTTTTAAAGTTCATTATTCTTTTTATATCACTTATTACCATGTCATGAACACTATGTAATTATTTAAGTTAATAACGGTCATTTTAACGATCATTGGTACTTGAGTCAAAAATAAACCCTTTATAATTACAAGTTGTTCATGTATCCATTATATACAGAATGGTATTCATGATGTATATATCATATATGTCATATATATCCAGTACATTCAATCATTTATAATATTACATAATCATTTAGAGGTAAGAAATGAAATGAACCGTTCATGGAGACGGTAAGCTGTACGTACGCATGAACGCTACTTTCATTTCTATTTCGTATTTTATAGAATGGAATCATAATGATATAAAGGTATATTATAATTCCAGTATAATAACATATATAATATCATTGTTCCATCCTTTATACATCCCACATATGGTATTTAACGAACCAACTCACTTTGAGGGGGCGGTAGTCCGCACTTCCTTAAATGAAGATATCGCGTTTACCCATAATGGAAACCATAAAGTTATACCCAAAATGAAAAATAAAGAAGCTTAAGGAAAACATAAAAATATTATATATCATATATAAATATAGTGACATCTTATTGGCCACCTTTGAAGGTGTTAAAATAATGTTGAACAATCATCGTTTCGGGAGGCATAAATTCACCATCCACGGAAACAGTATGTTCGTTAACCATTAGATGTAGGTGTCTGTAAGTGTAGCTCGAATCCTTATTATAAAAAAAATCCTATTATATTGAGGATACTGGAGTTTTTACAAAATAAAAGAATTAAAAGAGTTTAGCGGGTTGGAAAAGCAAAATAAAACAAAAGGACTCAAAAGAAGACATTACCTTAAAATCGGGTAACTCCCTTTTGATTGAGCTGAAAGGCTTCCTTGGGAAGACTTCTGCCCAAAGTGAGGCTTCAAATAGTAATAGAGGGAAGTGGAGAGAAAAAATGGGTAGGGTTTGGCAGAGCCAAAGTCTTTGTAAGTGTGGATAAGGAGGTAGAGGTGGGGGCCTTTTATAAGAGGAGAGGAGGGGCACTCTTGGAAAGTAAAGATAAGTTACTTTATTTTAAAATGATTTTCGGATTAAAAAGGTCCCAAATTGATATAATTCGAGGATAAGGTGATAAATGTTCGAAATCCACTCATCCAATTGGTTTTTTCCATGTGTAGGTTTTAGTTTTTACATTATCTTTCCATTTTATATAAATCGTTAAATAATGAGGTCATCGCTGCATCATCATGATGTCATAAATAATTTAATTTATTTAATGTCTAAAAATTATAAAAAAATTACTATGATGTAGGAAATCTTTTTATATTTCTAATGAATATTTATAGTCAAAAATCTGACCTGTATAACCCCATGTAAAAATTGTTTTATTAAAATAACTCATGTTTGTGTCATTTTTACTTTAACATTAAATAAAAAGTTATTTATGTCATTTCCCAACCAAAGTGGCTCCATGGGGTCCCCAAGTTGACTCATGGCTTGTCTTGGTCGGCCATGACACATCAAATTAGGGTATGACATGTGTCTAGCTCATCTCATTTTATTAAAGCATTATTTTTACATTAAAGTACACTAGTTGCCTCTAATCGCGATTAAAAACTTAATAAGATAATATTCACCAAAAAATTATTATAATCTTATTGCACCAAATTTTACTTCTTAATGAAAACCATGTTTGTACGATTTTTGAAATTCAAAACACAAATATGGCAAAATTTCATTTAAACAAAAAATCAGTTTTTATAAGTACCACTTAGTGGTTTCACTATTCATCAAAAATTGAAGTTTTTCATAAAATTACTAAAAATTCACCCTAAGATATATTTGATACTCTGAATTCAAAAATGATGTCTATTTTACAAAATTCAAAACATATAAGTCCCATTAATTAATTTAATAATTAATTCCCACTGTCATGACAAATAGTGTGTTTTTATGAAACAATAAGTATCAAAAGATTGATACCAGTTTAAGTCTAATTTCAAAGTGAAATTGATTCAAATGACCACCATTGGATTAAATGGTAAAAATATATTCTAATTTCACTTCAAAACCAATTCAAAAGATAGTCTAATCACATAAATAAATTAGATTAACAAGCAGTTTTGATTTAAAATGCAGTATTTTCCACTATTCATTAAAAAATGAACATTGTCTGAAAAATACCAAAAATTCACACAAAGTAAATTTTGATGTCCCAATCATAAACAATAAGTTTATTTTTACAAACATATCTTATAAAATTTCCAAAAGATAGATTTTAAAATGGTTTTCCATCAAAAGGCAGTAAAACAATCTTTTAAGAATATTAGTGTATTCCATGCATAAGATTGTATTTATTTTCATTTTAAGCCTCTCAAAGACTATCTTAATAATTAATAGACATAGATAAAAATATCTATTATTTATTACATACATGGGATGTTACATCCTTCCCCCCTTTTGAAAATTGCGTCCCCTCAATTTATTTACTTATCGAATAAATGGGGGGTACTTATCCCTCATTGCATTTTCAGATTCCCATGTTGCCTCTTCCATAATGTGGTTTTTCCACAAAACATTTACCAGATTAATCACCTTATTCCATAACACTTGATCCCTGTGGTCAAGAATCTGGACTGGTTGTTCCTCATATGAGATATTCTCTTGCAACTGAACTACCTCTGGGCACAAAACATGAGATGGATCTGGCATATACTTCCTCAACATCGAAACATGAAAAACATTGTGTACCTGAGATAAACACGGAGGTAAAGACACTCGGTATGCAACTGATCCAACTCTCTCCAGAATTTCATATGGTCCAATGAACCTTGGACTCAGCTTTCCTTTCTTACCAAATCACATAACACTTTTCCATGGTGATACTTTGAGAAAAACATGATCACCTACCTCAAAAGAGAGATCCTTCCTCCTATTGTCCGCGTAACTCTTCTGCCTACTCTGAGCTATTCTCATGTGTTTCTGTATCAGCTAAACTTTTTATTCCAAGTCTTCTACCAATTCTGGTCCCATTAACTTCCTTTCACCCACTTTATCCCAGAAAGCTGGAGTTCGACACCGCTTCCCATTTAATGCCTCAAATGGTGCCATCTGTATACTGGAATGAAAACTGTTATTATATGAAAATTCAACCAAAGAAAGATGTTGGTCCCAACTTCCCTGATAATCCATCGAACAAGCTCGTAGAATATCCTCCAAAGTCTGAATTGTTCATTCTGACTGCCCATCTGATTGAGGATGAAATGCTGTACTAAAATTTAATTCAGCACCAAACTACTACTGAAGGCCTTTCCAAAAGTTAGAAGTGAACCTGGGATCACGATCAGATACAATGGAGAGGGGAACACCATGTAACCTAACTATCTCTTTAAGATACAAATGGTAAAGTTGATCTAGGGAAAAAGTATCTCGTATAGAAAGGAAATGAGCAGATTTGGTCAAGCGATCAACAATAACCCAGATTGCATTATTACCTCAAGATGTCTTCGGTAATCCCACAACAAAGTCCATGGATATATTCTCCCATTTCCACTCTGGCACCGGTAAAGGCTGAAGAATCCCTTTCGGTAACTGCCGCTCTACTTTAACCTGTTGACATGTCAAACACTTCACAGTAAAATCAGCAATATCTCTTTTCATTCCATCCCACCAGTAATACTCCCGAAGATCCCTGTACATCTTAGTACTGCCAGGATGAACTGAAAACAGAGAACTATGAGTTTCACATAACAACTCTCTCTTCAACTGTGAATCACAAGGCACACACAATCTCTTCCCAAATCTCAAAACGCAATCACTATCAATGTTGCATTCAGGCAACATACCTTTCTGAACCAGCTCTACCTTTTTCTGCAACTCACTATCTTGCTTCTATGCTTGCTTGATTCTATCTGATAGAGATTATCTCACTGATACCTGAAACAAAACAGAAGAACATCCGGCACCAACAACTTCTATGCCAAAGTTCATCAAATCCTTAACCAAAGGATCACGTTCCAAATGCAACATTGCTAATGAAGCATTAATTTTTCGACTCAAAGCATCATCCACTTTATTTGATTTTCCCGGAGGGTAATGAATTGTAAAATCATAATCCTTTATTAATTCTAGCCATATCCTCTATCTCATGTTCAACTCTTTCTGAGTGAATATATACTTTAAACTTTTGTGATCAGTATATATTTCACACTTTACTCCAAACAAATGATTCCTCCAAATTTTTAAAGAAAAAACAACAGCAGCTAATTCCAAATCATGTGTAGGGTAATTTACCTCATTTGTTTTCAACTTTTGTGAAGCATAAGCAATTACCTGATCATTCTGCATTAGGACGCAACCATTTCCTTTCAATGAAGCATCACTGTAGATAACAAAATCACCATTCCTGGAAGGTACTGCCAAAACTGGAGCATTCACCAATCTTCTTTTTAATTCCTGAAAAAAATCATCACATTCTTTTGTCCAGATAAACTTAACACCCTTCCGAGTTAGCTTAGACATTGGACTAGATAACCGTGAAAAATTTCTAAAAAACCTTCGGTAATAGCCTGCCAAACCAAGGAAGCTACTAATCTCAGTTACATTTTGGGTCTTGGCCAGTCTTCCACAACTTTTGTTTTTGCAGGATCAATAGTTATACCATCTTTAGAAACAATGTGACCAAGGAAAGAAATTTGTTGCAACAAAAACTCACACTTGCTGAATTTCCCATACAATTTTTTTTCTTTTAAGGTTTGGAAGATAACCCTTAAATGTCTTTCATGCTCCTCTTTACTTTTAGAAAACACCAAAATATCATCAATGAAAACCACCAAAAACATATCCAAAAACTCCTCGAAAATTCTATTCATTAAGTCCATGAATACAATAGGTGCATTGGTTAGCCCAAAAGGCATTACTACAAATTCATAATGGCCATATCTTGTACGGAATGCGGTCTTCGGAACATCTTCTTCCTTTACCTTCAGTTGATGGTACCTCGATCTCAAGTCAATCTTTGAAAAATACTGAGCCCCCTGGAGCTGATCAAACAAATCATCGATACGAGGCAAAGGATATTTTTTCTTAACAGTGATGTTATTCAAGGCTCTATAATCAATGAAAAGTCTCATTGAACCATCTTTTTTTAACAAATCAAATAAGAGCACCCCGTGGTGATGTGCTAGGTCGAATGAAACCTTTCTCTAATAAATCTTGCAATTGCTCCTTCAACTCTAAAAGTTCAATTTGAGCCATTTGATAAGGGGGTTTTGAATTTGGCTTAGCATCAGGAACTAAGTCAACAGTAAACTCAACTTCCCGATCTGGTATTATTCCAGGAAACTCATCAGGAAAAAAATCAGGATACTCATTTACCATTGGAAAATCATTAATCTGAACAGTTCGTTTATTTTCAACGATGTGTGCAAGGTAACATTCATTTCCATAATTTACAAGTTTCTTGGCCTCTTGATAAGTTATCAACAATAAGGGTTCATTCTTGTACACAAACTGAAAGTCTTTCTGAAAAGAAATTTCTTTAGCTCTACAGTCAATCTTAGCATGGTAAATAGAGATCCAATCCATACCCAGGATAACATCAAACTCTACTAAAGTTAGAACAATAAGGTTTGCAAGTAGTATCTTTCCACAGATAAGGATAGAAAGATTCTTATAAATTCTTTTTGCCTCAACATTTCCCCCAGGTGTTTTTACCAAAAGTTTAGGAGTCATTTCTTGAGATGGTATTCCCATTTTACTAGAAACGTTTTCAGAGATGAAAGAATGTGTAGACCCCGAATCAAACAACACACTAGAATAATATGAAAAAACAAACAAAGTACCTGATACAACTTCATTTGATGGCCCGACATCTGCTGAAGTAGTTGCAAAGGATTTCACCACCCCTTTCTACTTGTAGTCTAACTGCTTCCCATCACGCAAGCTCTTTGTCGGACACTCGTTTTCATAGTGACCAATCTCATTGCACTTATAACATTTCACTAACTGTAAATAAAATTTGGTCTTACCTTCACCTTGATACTTTTCAGTGCAATCACGAGCCTTATGTCCCATCTTACCACATCGGTAGCACTTTAGAGAATTCAGAAGACATTCCCCAGCATTCCTTTTTCCACATTTATCACAAACTGGAAACATAGTTTTCTTACCATCAGATTTTTTTTTGAAGAATTCTTACCTTTCTCCATCCACCTCGGTCTCTTCTTCTGTTGGTTGTTATAGAACACTTGATCATTGGCAAACTCCATTTCCACTTTCTCAGCACATCGAACAAGATTTTCATAACTTTTAAACTCACGAGAAGATAATGCCCTTCAATATTTTCGCTTTAATCCTGAGTAAAAACGATTGATTTTACTATCAAGGTCTCGGATAAAATTTGGAGCATACCTTGCCAATTGAGTGAACCTTTCTTCATAGGTAGCCACTGATTATTCCTATTTCCTCAATTCCATGAATTTCTTTTCCATCCTAAGTCGAATAGCCTTAGAAATATACTTCTCAAGAAACATACCTTGGAATTCATCCCAGTTGAGAGAATCAATCTCATCAGTGTCCCTGATATTTTTAACCATCGACCACCACTGATCTACTTCACCCACCAAACGGTAAATAGAAAGACTAACCTTTTGATTTTTTGAACACCCCATGACATCAAAAATCTTCTCCAGTGCTTTAATCCACCCTTCAGCTAACACAAGGTAAGATGATCCTCTGAATGATGGGGGATGTTTCCTCATGAAATGTTCCACCACTAACATGTTTTTCTGTGGTTGATCTTGCTGATCTCGTGCATGGATACCACCACCATTTATCGCTTGATTCAATTGCGCCATTAATGCAACAAACTGTTCAGTTCCAATTCTGACCATCTTAGGATGCTGATTCGGAAGATTATTTCCTTCTGCATGCCTTCCTAGCACTGCTTCCCTGTTTCCTCTGTGGAAAACCATTCTGAACAAACATGTCTTAGATGAAGCAACATGGTAATCTTCAAATGCTATATCACTTCAATTTGACCATAAAAAATATTTTTGGATAATCATTTAATATAATTATAACTCCTAAAGTTATCTAAACCGACCTTTGATACCAACTATAAGGCCCCAGCCTTAAACCTTACTTAATCGTGAGTTATTACAAGATTACACATTGAGGATCTTTTCAGGTTTAGAGTTTTAGAGAATTAGATCATGAAACTTGCATTACATTCCACATTTAAACAAAGTGGTTACATAAAAGACAGTATTCATTCTTCCCATCAATGGAAACATATTTAAAATAAAACATGGATTCTTTCTTGACACATCCTCGACACTATCATCACATCATGTACCTTTTCCTTGACCTGTGAAAAACATTTCAAAAGCTTGGGATGAGCATAAAAAAGCTTATTAAGGGTTACAAAAATATGAAAAGGAAACATGAGTTCATATATACATAAGAATGAAATCATACTTTACCCATAAAACATAGGCACTTTAACATACCTCATAAAATCATGAATAAATCATAGAAATCATAAGACATAAAGGTAACTTGAGGCATTCATAACATTCTTACATAGGGAGTAACCCTCTTGGTTACATTTGGAATACCCATCACAGTATATTCCCTAAATCTCTTCGGACAAACCTTAACGTTTCACTCCTTTACGTTACCCAATGCATTGGAGAGCTATATTGGGATCACCCGCCCTTAGTTTATCACAGAACCACCCATCTTCATAATAATTCCCAATAACCTCAACATAATCGTATCACATAAAACATGCATAAAGGAAACATAACATTTCCACCTTTCAATCACAAGATATCAATACAACACATTGATATAAAAACATTATGAAAACCATTTTCAATTCCAAAATAAAATAAAAGTAAAACATGGTATTTATTTTTCTATTAAAAAGAAGGTATGGCTTGTAGAGGAAGCCGAAACTCAAATAATGGTCTCGGTGGCGGAGAAGTCGTTGTCGCCGCATACGTACGACAAAAAATTCCCTTTTGTCTTTTAGTAAAACGCTTTGTATAAAAAAAGATTCCTTTCAGATAAATGTAAAATTCAAAGGGGTTTATACACCATATAAAAGAAGGTTGTGTATAAAACAAAATATGCCTCAATGAAAGGAGATTGAGACGAAGTCCCATACAAAGATGTTATCCTTGGATTACGGATAAATCAATTACATAATTATGTGTGGAAAACTAATACACCAAATATATGTGGATATTAAGTGTAAAACAATCAGAGGTTATTCACACATATTCATAGAACGACATATTCAAGGAGTACAAGCTTATCCCAAAGAATCGAAATTGGGTTAAGAAGTTCCCTTGCAATAATTAGACAGCCTAACGGCGTCACTTCAAAATTCAGATAAAGAGTTGATGAGAGATAAAAAGGGTATCTCATCACTTGGACATAAAATTTACATCAATAAGGATATAGAAGAACATATCCCAAAATAATATTATGTGAATTAAAGGACATAACAAAATAAGTCTTTTAAAAAGAGGAGGGTGAAAGGTTCCCTTACAGACATGGGTATCTTTCGAAACATACGCCCCGTGAAAGAAGGACAATACATCATTGATGTAATAGTAATAAATGAAATAATATTACACAATGAGTAAAATAATGGTCTGTACATACACCACTCAAAGGAAATTGTGGCAAATGTAGCATAAATCTCACGGAAATAAAAGTGAGATGAAAAATCCCTTATGAAAACTCGGCAGCCTAATCGGCGCCACATAAAACTTACAAACTGGATTGATGAGATCAAATAGGGTATCTCATAATATTAACATAATGTTTATAGAAAGAGGAATATAAAATAAAATCCCCCAACATAACAAAGAGGAGCATAAAAGAAGTGACATAAACGAGAGTACTTAAAAAGAAAGAGAGGAGTAGGATCCCTTACCTCGGGTCCGACTTGACTCGATCGTTCTTTAATGTCATGAATAATAAACATGAGTTATTTTCTACTTTCTTAAGAAAATTTTTCAAGTTCATTATTCCTTTTATATCACTTATTACCATGTCATGAACACTATGTAATTATTTAAGTTAATAACGGTCATTTTAACGATCATTGGTACTTGAGTAAAAAATAAACCCTTTATAATTACAAGTTGTTCATGTATCCATTATATCAAGAATGGTATTCATGATTTAGATATCATATATGTCATATATATTCAGTACATTCATGCATTTATAATATTACATAATCATTTAGAGGTAAAAAATGAAATGCACCGTTCATGGAGACGGTAAGCCGTACGTACGAATGAACGCTACTTTCATTTATATTTCGTATTTTATAGAATGGAATCATAATGATATAAAGGTATATTATAATTCCAGTATAATATCATATATAATATCATTGTTCCATCTTTTATACATCCCACATATGGTATTTAACGAATCAACTCACTTTGAGGGGGCGGTAGTCCGCACTTCCTTAAATGAAGATATCGCGTTTACCCATAATGGAAACCATAAAGGTATACCCAAAATGAAAAATACAGAAGCTTAAAGAAAACATAAACATATTATATATCATATATAAATATAGTGACATCTTAATGGCCACCTTTGAAGGTGTTAAAAGAATGTTGAACAATCATCGTTTCGAGAGGCATAAATTCACCATCCACGGAAACAGTATGTTCGTTAACCATTAGATGTAGGTGTGTGTAATTGTAGATAGAATCATTGTTATAACAACATCCTAGTATATTGAGTATAATGGAGTTGTTACAAAAGAAAAGAATAAAAAGAGTTTATGGGGTTGGAAAAGAAAAATAAAACAAAAGGACTCAAAAAAAGACATTACCTTAAAATCGGGTATCTCCCTTTGGTTTGAGCTCAAAGGATTCCTTGGGAAGACTTCTGCCCAAAGTGAGGCTTCAAGGAGTAATAGAGGGAAGTGGAGAGATAAAATGGGTAGGTTTTGGCCAAGCCAAAGGCTTTGTAAGTGTGGGTAAGGAGGTAGAGGTGGGGGCCTTTTATAAGAGGAGAGGAGGGGCACTCTTGGAATGTAAAGATAAGTTACTTTATTTTAAAATGAGTTTCGGATTCAAAAGGTCCCACATTGATATAATTCGAGGATAAGGTGATACAGGTACTAAATCCACTAATCCAATTGGTTTTTTCCATGTGTAGGTTTTAGATTTTACATTATATTTCCATTTTATTTAAATCGTTAAATAATGAGGTCATCGCTGCATCATCATGATGTCATAAATAATTTACTTTATATAGGGTCTAAAAATTATCAAAAAAATACTATGATGTAGTAAATCTTTTTAGATTTATAGTTAATATTTATAGTCAAAAATATGACTTGTATTACCCCATGTAAAAAATGTTTTAGTAAAATAACTCATGTTTGTGTCATTTTTACATTAACATTAAATAAAAAGATATTTATGTCATTTCCCAACCAAAGTGGCTCCATGGGGTCCCCAAGTTGAACCAAGGCTTGTCTTGGTCGGACATGACACATCCAATAAGGGTAAGACAAGTGCCTAGCTCATCTCATTTTATTAAAGCATTATTTTTACCTTAAACTACAATAATTACCTCTAATCGCGATTAAAAACTTAATAAGTTACTATTCACCAAAAAATTACTATAATCTCATTGCACCACATTTTACTTCGTAATGAGAAACATGTATGTCGGATTTTTAAAATTCAAAACACAAAGATGGCAAAATTTCATTTAAACGAAAAATTAGTTTTTATAAGTACCACTTAGTGGTTTCACTATACATCGAAAATTGAAGTTTTTCATAAAATTACCAAAAATTCAACCTAAGATATATTTGATACGCTGAATTCATAAATGATGTATATTTTACAAAATTCAAAACATATAAGTCCCATTAATTTATTTAATAATTAATCCCGTTGTCATGACAAATAGCGTGTTTTTATGAAACAATAAGTATCAAAAGATTGGTACCAGTTTAAGTCTAATTTCAAAGTGAAATTGATTCAAATAACCACCATTGGATTAAATGGTAAAAATATATTCTAATTTCACTTCAAAACCAATTAAAAAGATAATATAATCATATAAATAAATTATATTAAAAAGCAGTTTTGATGTAAAATGCAGTATTTTCCACTATTCATTAAAAAATGAACATTGTCTGAAAAATACCAAACATTCACAAAAAGTAAATTTTGATGTCCCAATCATAAACAATAATTTTATTTTGACAAACATAGCTTATAAAATTTTCAAAAGATAGATTTAAAAATGGTTTTCCATCAAAAGTCAGTAAAACAATCTTTTAAGAATATTAGTGTATTCCATGCATAAGATTGTATTTATTTTCATTTTAAGCCTCTAAAACACTATCTTAATCATTAATAGACATAGATAAAAATATCTATTATTCATTACTTACTTGGTATGTTACAGAGAATTACTATATATGAATACATAAATGAAAATGTATATTTGAATAGTTATTAGTAAATTTATTAATGTATCTATATTTTTATTATAAGATGTTAAATCACTTTCATGGATGTTAGAACACAAGGTAATTATTTTCCTCCCCAATTCCTCCCTTTGAGACATGTTTTGTATTATACACCAAATTCCAGTTATGTGGTGTATATAATTCCTATTTTTGATATAATATAATGACTTATGATTTATTAATTATATATAAAGGTTAATTACAATTACACTCACTCATCGGGGTCGATTATAAAGACAATCATGCCATAACTATTTTCTTGGTCTAAATTTGGATTCTTTGAGAAATGCTACATGTTATAAACCATATGTCTATTGTATGGTGTTCGATTTATTTAATATACCATGAATATTATATATTTAATTTCCATTAAAATTATTGGATTGAATAGAAAAAATAAATTTCTTTTCATTAAATATCTTCTGACTCAATTGTTACCCCAATCGTTAGAGTATTTGGTAAATCAATTTTCATTCATTGTGTTTTGAATATTTATAAGAACCTATTTCATATAAGCTATGAAAATTATATGAATTGATTTTATAATTTCATATTCCTTCATTTTTATAATTTCTAAAACATAAAATTCTTTTCAATTATTTCCTTCATCATGGATTAACTTACTGATAATGGATATTGATAAATCTAATATCTTCTTTTTGAGTTATAACACATCATCCTGAACTTTTCTCTTCATTTTCTGGGATCTCCAACCCTGGTATTTTATTATACGGTATTTTATAATACTCATTTAGAAAATCATGTTCAAATATATATTAATCCTCTCTACTCTTATTACAATGTGTGTTTTGAATAATTTTATATTTAAAAGAATAAAAAGTGTCTTTCTTTTCATATTTACATGATTTTTTGTCCTCTCCTAAATTCACAAAAATTTACATTTTATCTTCTCAAAACACTATTATTGGAGATTATTTATAAATTTTAATGCTATAAAATGTTTCCAAATAAATTTTCAAAAATTAACCTTTGGAAGTGACATTTAAATGTTTATTAAATGTAAATGTTAATAATGTATTATAAAATATATTTTACATTATTTCTTTCATATAACTAACAATTTTGAAAACTATTTTCACTAATGGTGTTTATATTTAATGAATTATCCTCTAATATTTTTATATATGTTTTATTTTGGTTATTGAACTCTTGGTGTTAAACAATTTTAACCTTGATCCCTTTTTTGTGTGATACCGACAAGATAATTATTTTTTCAAGGTTTTTTTCATTTATGTTAACACCATTATATGTTTCCTCTTTCCACAAGGTTTATGTTATTTTCCGATCATTAAATGTAACTCTCTAGATGTCTTATGATCATATTATTCTTGTATTTACTCCGGAAAATACTCATTACTGTATATGGTGTGGAAATTACATTTTACAAAATTTAGGTTCGATGATATTCTCCTAGAATAAATGTTATTATATTGATATGGGGAAATGTTTATTCATTTAATATGTTTTTCATACAATGTTGATGATTATTTTCAAGTTGAAGATGTACTGATTAACCATCCACCTTCTTCCTATAGATAGTTTATGATCATGCTCTCTGATTTATTAAAATAGGGAAAAGTATTGGCATTCATAATGATTATTGATAGCTAATGTTGGATGATTATATATTGACATTCAGTACTATTCATTATATAGATATCTATATTTTTATTTAGATATTGATTCCAAAGATAATTGCACTAAATGTCTTACTAAACCTTATGGTGATTTCAATGTACTTTAACAAGACACAAGTGACACGCAAAATTATGTATCCCCTCGATTCATCGATATCTCTTATGAGATAAAAAAAGTTTTGGTTTTGGTTTATACCTCTACCAATATCAATATATTTTATAGAAATATGTCCTTGAAAACATTTATTAGATTCATAATATTATTAATTCCTTTAGTATTATATTAGTGATTATTATTATCTTTGTTTTATTTTTTTCCCATGTATATAAAATGTTGTAATTTTTAGTCAATTTTGGAATTATTTAGATTATTTATCCCTAATATATTATTTATACTATTATTATGTATTTTATTGATTTAGTTATATGTTTCCCTTATTGATAATTTTAGGTCACATAAATCTTTTATTTCCATTATATAGGTTATGAATAAAATTGGTACACATGACATGTTTATAAGGGTAGTATGTGTAGATGATTTTATGAGATATATTTAATACTTGTTATGGATTAAGTAGTTTCTTATATAGTGGAAAAAATATACATTAGTTGAGAAAACCATGATCTTTATTAGTTTATGATTTTCTCAAATTCTCTAGATATATAAACCATAAAATATTATTGGGGTGTAACAGATGATATAATCATTATTGATTTTGTAATTAAGGATAGTTATATCAAGGATTCTAAAAATTATCACAAATTTATAATGTAAATTATCTATTTGTGGAATCAAATCTATATGTATAGGTCTATGGAATCATTTTATTTATGGGAGGATGGTTTATCTAACATTGGGGGTTTGGATGATGTGTTGGGATAGTTTATGTGTTGATATATTAATGTTGATAAAAATTTAAAAGGTATGTAAAACCCTTTGAGGAATGTATATGGTTAAATTATAAGGATATAATTAAATTTGTATATAGTGATTAAGATAATAGAAAATTACAAAAAACCCTTGGGATTAAATTAGTTTAGATTCTAAGGATAGGATAACACCATGATGTTTAAGTAAAGTTGATATTCTATACTTCACTTATAAATAACAACTTTTTTTGTTATTTAATGTGGATGTAGACTCTAGAAAAAATGTACATAGGGGTAATAGTCATGAAAATTGAATATTGGGAATTAATAAAATCGCCACCTGGTGCAAACAAGGGGCCTAAGTATACACCTTCATTGACACTATCAGGGGATTTTCATTGATTAATTCACATCATCTTTATGAACCATTATGAGTGAATTGGATATGTTTAGGTTAGATATCAAAATAATATAGTGATCATGGATTGAAATTTTGATATTCAAGAGTTAAGATACTTATTCATTTATATGAGCATTCATGTATAAAAGGTAATTTGATTCTGACAACATTGATTTCAATGGACTTTTCTAATGTTCATGGTATTTTGGGATCTCTATGTAGAGGATTAGGTTAAGAAGTATATTATAACCCATCTCAATGTAAATTAGGTTGAAATGAGAATGTTTCAGTTAAACTAAGTTTATTATAAGGTCAATCAAGTCTAATGTATGTTTATTTATTATGAACTCTATACTAACATGATAGTCCTATAATTTGATACATATTTAAGATAAAGGTTCTTAATGATATTTATGATAATTATATTATAATTATTGTCTCTCGTGTTACATATTTTGTTTTTAATAATGTATGAAACATAAATAAACCATGTTAATTATAGATTCCAGGGAAATTGCAGAAACTAACCCAAAGATCATACTAATGACTCAAGGGATTGTGCAAGAAATATTATTATTATGCCCTATCATCTATCAAGATTTCAGATAAACAATATGAATAATTTAGAAATATTAGACCCATTAATGAAGTTAAGGATAGGATATCATTGAAATTTGGGTGATAAAGATGATGAGGGAATGAAGATGCAATTTCCAATATTATAAAAATCTATGAAGAAGCATAGAGAAATAACAATAATATGACATGTTAATGTAGTAAGTAGAGAGAGAATGGTCATCCAAAGAAAAAGATTTAATGAAATTGACAATCTATAAATATATATTACTTTAATTACAAGAAAGATGGTAATTATGTGTCAAAATTTAATAATCTGAGGGACAACAACGGAAGTAGTATCTAAAAACCATACAAATAATGAAAATTATAGTAAATATATACTACTATATCAGATAAATATATTTCACTCTATATTGAATTATTTTTTATTTAATGTATTTTTTCATTAGACATTGGATATTTAGTTTTGAATAAAATCCCCTAGAGATACGATTATCATATAAGTCAATTTAAAGGATTTTGAAGTAATTTCTTGTTAAGTTAGATCATATTACCTTGATTGAATTCAATGTAAAATTATGAATGGGTTAGCTCCATTAATAAAGAACTTATATTTATTATATATATATATAAATCTCATTACACATCCTAAATAATTCATGTTCATTTAGAGATGTATGGTTAATTATGGGTTCACTATAAAATTTACTATGATATTATGTGTCAAATTGAGATGAGATAATTTATTTATTTGGGTGGGGGGGTTTGAACACCCATGTATTTTAATTGCTGACCAATTTCAGATGATCCAAATTTTTTCGATATCTTTTTCCAAATGAAATATTGAACTATAGATAATATAATATATATTTAGATAATAATATAAATATTAAGTATGACAATAAATACCACACCATTTAATTAGAAATAATGAACACATATATCCATTTATGAAATATTTATTGAATTAAAATAATGGATACTTTTAGTAGTACAGAGATTCAATCAGTATATCTAAAATGACTAATGTGATCATTTTATACATAGAAATGTATTTGTCTAAATTTTCAATTTCTATATAATATTTATTTATATTTAAATATACTTGTGATTAACAATGATCAAAAATTTATATGAATAATTGAATAATACAAATTTAATTAGTAATTTATATTAAATAATAATTAATAATAATCAATGTTATCCAAATCAATTTTCCATTATGTATAGTTTTACCCTATATTTTGGGATTTAATTTTAATATTGAATTATTATGTTTTAGAAATTTTATTTTTAAAAATGATAATTATTTTATATTAATCATAATAATATAATCTTAATAATAACATTTTAGTAATTTTTAAGAAATGTATTTTTATGTGAAATGTTAGAAATATCAGTTTTACAAATAAAATGACTTTTATGACATTATTAGTTTTTAATTATGAAATCCCAAAATAATGAAACTTTTATATAAGATATAAAATGGATTTATATTTGACATACTAATTTAAGAAAATATATAAAAACCTACAATTTATATTTTAGAACATAAGTAATATTTTTTTTAATTTTTTTAATACATTATATATTTTGATTTTAAAATTAATTATTTTTGACTTTTAAAAATTAAGTTGAATGAATTTTTTTTCAAATTTAGAATTAGTGGGTACATATTATCTAATAAGAACCACATTATTTTTATTCGTAATGATTGTGTTATCATAAGTAAAAAATGAGTTACTATGGTAAAAGTAAGAAAAATGTTAGAAGTAACAATTCAACGGGTAAAGGGCTTCGAACATGATAAAAATAAATATATTATTGATAATTTGTGGTGTTTATTGAAATTATCTCTTTAAAAACCATTTATTTCTCAATTTTTTATTAACACAACTTTTTTAACATGTGATCCCTTTATATTAAGTTGAATTATTTAACAAAATGCCACTTTATACACTTCTTAACGGGGGATTTCACCATGCCTTCTAGTAACTCGTAAAACTTAGGCTTTCACTTATAAAACCAGTATTATTAATTCTTCTATAATCATCATTTACTCTATTGTGATTATAATCACAACAAATTATGCAACAAAATCCATTTATATGGGATCCTTCAAGGAATTCTCATGGTTCCAATGTGAGTAATTATTTTTTACTTAACATCAATTTTTTATATTTTTAATTTACAATTAAAGATTTAAAATGCCTATGTAATTAAATAAGTATTGGTTATATAATGTTTTTATTATTCTATGGTTATAATTATTAATAACATTTTCCCCATTTCTATTAACAGAATGGGAACTAAAACTCATGTGTTTTGGGTATTATCACCTCGATGACACGACATGTTTTATTTTCATTCACCACCTATCCAAGATAGAATAAAAAGAATATTTATTAAATAATTATTATATTTATTTCATTTTATGATTCTTAAACAATAAATAATATTTCTCCTCTTACTTGTTCTATTGAAAACAATATCATTCTCTATGCATACCTATGGACTACAGCCTCCATCAAACGATTGATTTTCATTTTTTTTCATTTCATCACCTACCTAGATGGATAGTAATTAGAATGGGTTTAATGGAAAATTATTATTTTTAGGTTATAATAATGGTTTTGGTATTAAAAATTGATGATACTATTAATGATATGATCAATGTCAGGTTATTGTTAATTCAATCGCTTAAAATGAGTATACAAAGGTTAAAATATTTTCCTTCTTCTTTGTAATGAATTTATGTAAGCTTTATAATGTTTATAATTTCTTGAAATTATGATATATCATTCTAATAATCACTAAATAAGATCATTTTACTTCTTATATAATTGTAGGATTGAAATAATGATGTAGATTCTTAAATTACAAGAGGGGGGGTGAATTGTATACTTTAAAAATTTCTTTGGAACCTTTAAAGTTAGTTATGAATAACTATGTTTTCCTTAAGTAAAGGAAAGGGCTAAGTTTAACAAAGATTAAACTAAGAAAATTCACAACACCTCTAAAACCAAATAAAATCATGGAATGAGATTCCGAAAGTAGGTTCCGGAAATATGGTTCTAGAAATTGAAACATAACAAAAGATTACAATATGAGATTCTACCTTAAAGTATATAGAATCTAAATGGAACAGAGTACAAGTAAGTAAGTATAAGAAAGTTATAATTTCCTTACAATACAATATGCAGTGTAAAATAAACAAGTAGTTGAACTACAAGTAATAAGATATAAGTCTTTTAACCCAAAGAGAAGGCTATCCAACAACCTTGGATAAAGGTCCCTTGATTTATACTTTCAAGCAAGTCTGTCTTACCCACACCAGGGTAAGCCCTCGATATGAAGATCGGAGTCTCTGTCTTGCTACCCCCGCAAGCCCTCAACATCAAGGTAGTTGGCAACCTCTGTCTTCCTCAGTAAGGAAGCCCTCAACTTCAAGGTAGTCGGCACCTCTGCCTTCCTATCCCCGGAAGTCCTCGAATGTAATCACCAACATTCAGAGTCGCATGAAGCTTTGAGAGTTATTAAGAGCCTCTCTCTCTAGAAATCACTTTAACAGCATATATGCACAATGTCAAACCAAGTTTTTGTGAGATCTTTCAAATGATCTCCTATTTATAGGAAAATTTCCAACGGTCAACTCCCTCTTCCAATGGTCATATTTTCCATGAAATTCGGAGGGACCTGTACACGTGTAACTTAGCCAATGGTTAGTTTATAACAGAATAGAAGACATCGTTTTATAACAAAACAAGTGTAACAGAATGTACGACACCGATTAAAATCTAACTCAAAAGTTCGGAATGAAAAATTCGGAGTGAAGGTTTGGAGTGTAAGGAAAATAATAAAGAGTAGACAGATTATGAAAACGTAAGCAAGATGAAAGTTCAGAGTCTAACCAAAAATAATTTTCAGAGTCTAAATAAATTTGTAGTGCATATAATAAAGATGATCAGATTCTGTTTAATAGGTGAATTCGGAATGAGAATTTGGAATGAGAATTCTTCATCAGAATTCGTAATGAGAATTCTTTATCAGAATTTGTAATTAGAAATCGTTGTCGAACTTCATAAGGATTTGTATCCTGAATCTGGTGTAGAACTTAATTAGAGTTTGTATCCAGAGTTCGGAATGAAACTTTATTACAGTTCTTATCTGGATTTCGGAGTGAGACTTTATTACAGTTCCTGTACAGAATTCGGATCCTAAAACAGAATACTTCTTATCAAAGTTTCAAACAATTCTGAGAAAATAGAAATGAATCTGAATTTTATACTTAATAAAAATCTGGATGAAAATATGATAAGGATAATTTTTCTTACAAGACCGATTTTCCTTATAAAATCAATTTTATAAAAGTTATTTTCATTATAAAAGCAATTTTCCTTATAAAAGAAATTTTCCTTAAATATAAGGTGTATGTGATTTTCAAAATAAGAAGGAATGGAAAAGTCATAAGGAAAAACTTATTGACTCAACAATCTCCCCCTTTTTGGAAAGCATAAAAATCCTTTCGAAAAAGAAATTCTAAGAAGAAAGAAAAACATTAAGTCTTATCTCCCTTTTCTTTAAGGATATTGATGAATACGACTAACTCCCCCTTAGGCTTTGAAACACTAAGGATCGTATTCTAGATTTCCGGAATGACATTTCATTATGAATAAAAAAGTCTTATTTAATGAAAAACTCCCCCTTAGATAAACTCTTATTAGTGTTCTTTTTCCTTAAGGATCTTTTCCTTCTCCCCCTTTGTGATTTTCAAAAAGAATTAGAGGGAATGGAAAAAAAATGAAGTACCTGAAAAATTAGTAGTAACAACAAAAAAAACGAGCAAGCACAAATTTTCATTAAGTTTAAAAAACTCAACAACAACAAAATTTAGATACAACAAAAGATCGGATCTGTCTATTTTGGATCTTTTTCCTTCTCCATGAGACCCTTAAGAATAGTATTTATTTTCTTCAAGTCTTTATGGTCTTCTTAGGCTTGCTTCTATAAGACCACTATTCTTTCACTTTGTGCTTCAATATTTTCTTCCTGGGCTTGAAGATTTTCTTCCTGAGCTTTGATCTTTTCTTCCTGAGCCTTCAATTTCTCTTCAAACTCAATCTGATTATCCCTTTCGAATTTCCAGTTTTGAGAAACAGAATTCAACTTCCCATTCAGATCTCTGACTTCTTGAATTCGGAAGTTCTTTTCATATGTCAGTTTCTCTTCAAAGGAAGAAGTCAACTCATTTATTTTCCTGTCCTCAGTCTCAAAATAATCTTTAACATTGTCTTGAAATTCATCAAATAGCCTCATCTCTTCTACAGTCTTCCTTGACTAGTTTTTCATCTGCTTGCAAGATCTTCTATGGGATTCGTAGCCGACAAAGAAAGTTTTGAACTGAGCCTCTGTTTCAACACACTTGTCCATAACCATAGATACAGAGTCTGTTTTCTGATTCAAAGCATGTTGGAGCATCTGGAATCTTGAGTCAATGCTTGAGAAGTTTGGAATAGAACCTACTAGCTTCTTTAAAGATTGAACAACAAAGTCATGCCCCAATGAAGATGACTCCGAATCTGAGACTCTGATTGGAGATGTTTCTTCTTCAACTTAGTCAAGCTTTCTCTTTGAAGAACTACCAACTTCATTTCTCTTCACCACTAATGAGGTCGGAGTATCAGCATGAATTTGATTTCCCTTGTCTTTTTTCGAAATAGAGTCCTATTCCGGAGTTCTCTTCTCACTATCAGAAACTTGGACAACATTGTCTTCCTCATCAGCAAATTCCTGAGCACCAACCTCTACATTCTTCATTTGAGAAATATCTTGTAGAATTTGTTCTTCCTATGCATGATAAGCTACTTCTTCTTCTCCTTTCTCTTCTCCCATTGCCAGAGTGACTAGCTTATAAGACTTAGCTTCTGATGTTCAGAGCGACAAATGTTCGTAAGGAGTCCCCTTATAATCATCTACTTGTTTTAGAACATCTCCGGTTTTACTACTTCCTTCAGCAATAACTTCATCCTCTCCCACTTGTTCAATCTTCTATACTTCCTCAATAGGCTTAGCTACTGCTTCTTCCGGAGCAACAAAGTCTCTTCCTGGAGTCTCATGTAGAGATTCCAGAGAAAAAGATCTCGGAACATGGATATTTGTTAAAACCCTCTCATTAAACATTAACAAAGCCTGAGCTGCCTCAGCATCAGACATCTTCTTCTTGAGCTTCTTTTCTTTCGCTTGTTTTTCTAGCTCATCTGCAGTTCTTTACTTTAAGGCCTTAGCCTCCGCAGGGTCCAAGCCAAACTGAGGCTCCCCTTACACTCTATTCTCTTTCATTTTCCTCCATTTAGCAACAACCTCATCTGGGTATGCTTTTTTCTTCATTGGTTTTGGAGGTGCGGAATGAACTTTTTTAGACTTTGGATTCTGTGCTTCTACTTCCATTTCTTTCAACTTTATCTTCCTAACTGGCTTAGAGGATTCCGGATCAGCAACTTTCGGAAGAGTTTCTCCTTGAGCAGGTAAATCAATAAACTGCCCAGTCTTCTTGTCAAAATCTACATCCATTCTTTTAAGTGTACCATCACTCACCAGCATAATCTTGCAAACTCTTGGCTTAGACTGGGAAGCCTCCTTGAAAGACTCAAGGCACCGAACTATCAACTTCGAGAGGATTTCTGGATACATTATAATCTGAGCTCTCAGATTTCCTTTCTTCACATTCTCAAGAGTGATAAGAATGTGCTTCATCAAATTAAACTTTGATAGTTTTATCAGAAAATCTAGGATGTAGATCCCACTCTTCTTTAAGCTATCTTTGTCACCCTTCCTCGGTATGATAAGACCTTGTACCCATACCTCTAGAATCCGGAAATTTGTAGATAGAGAAGCAATCTTCGGAGCCTTGTCATCTGCCATTCCGAGAGTTTCTAAAGCTTTTTCCTTGTCGAAGCTGCCTTTTGAATCCCACAACACATGAGATATGAATTCCACTTCACCTTCATTATTCAGCCCTACCAAGCTGGCTGCCTTGGCATATGAAAGCTTATAAGTCTTACCATAAGACTTAAAAGACAACTTCTCCCATCCATCTTCCTTAAGAAAAGAAACTGTTTCATAGAACTCTATAAGAAAATCTGAATACACTTCATCTTGGTTCCTGGGTTTTGACACCGCAACATCTTCCCAACCATTAAGCTTAATATTCTTGGAAATAAGAGAGTCATACTTGTTGAAGAAATCCGGATGAACCAGCCTCTCTCTATATACTAACCACTTCGAAATTGGCTTAGAGGAAGACATTTCTTGAGAAGCTACTTCCACAGACATTCGGATCTGAAGACCTCTGAGAAGTTCGGAATGGAAAAAGATGAGGTTCGGAATGGTCATAAAACAGAGATGCAGAGCTTCGCTACGCTGGAGCTTGAAAAATGATGTGGGAAAACCGTTTGGGGTCCCCTTTATATAGGCAATGAAAAAATAGTTCAACTTCCACGGTTGATCGAACAGTTGTGATAAGCTGAGATCAGATCTGACAGTCGAAAAACAATTCTCAAGAAAACTTGAATCCGATCTTTTGAGTTTTTTGTTAAAAAAAATAATTAAGAAAACTATAATCCGAAAACAAAATATAAGAAAATGACAGCAAGTAAAGTATGATTACGAAAACTTGAGTAAGGAAACCATACCTTTCGGATTGGCTTAGGAAGATTATTCATAATTGGTAACATTCTTACGAAAACATCGATAAAATCTTTATTACAAAAAGACAAAATTCGGAAAACTCACTACGAAAAACAAACTCAGTAAGAGAAACTATGTACGAAAATTTCATTACAAAATTTGAAAACGAAAAACTTATTATAAAAGATTCGGTACGAAAATCCCATTATGAAAATACTAGTACGAAATTTTCCATTCTGGAAGTTTTTAATACGAAAATTTCCATTTCAGAAGTTTTCTATATGAAAATATCCATTCTGGAAAATTTTAGTTTCGGAAATTCCATTCCGGAATTTTACTTCCAAAAATTTTGAAAACAAATTTTGAAAAACTTTGTTATTCTAACAATAAGATGTACTCTCCCTATGAAAAGGAGTTTATTACTGTAAGGAGACTTTTTCAACAGAAAGTTAATTAAGGAGGATTACCTTATGGTTATCATTCCTAACTTCTTTTTAATGTATTCAAATCTATCGGAAGGCAAAGATTTTGTGAAAATATCAGCAAGTTGATCTTGTGTTCCGATAAACTGAAGAATAATATCTCCTTTAAGTGTGTGATACCTAAGAAAGTGATGCCTAATATCTATGTGTTTTGCATGGGAGTGATGTGCATAGTTCTTACTAAGGGCAATGGCACTTGTGTTATCACACAAAAATTGAGTTTTAGTAAAACTCAAGCCATAGTCTATGAGTGTGTGTTGCATCCACAACACTTGAGCACAACAACTTCCAGCTGCTACATATTCAGCTTCAGCAGTGTAGAGTGCTACAGAATGTTGCTTCTTGCAGGAACAAGAAACTAACGAATCTCCTAAGAAATGACAAGTTCCGGATGTACTTTTTCTATCCATTTTACATCCACTAAAATCAGCATCAGAAAATCTTTTTAGAACAAAATCATTTCCAGAAGTATAATATAATCTTAGATCCGTGGTTCCCTTAAGGTAGTGAAAAATCCTTTTTACTGCCTTTAAGTGAGATTCCTTAGGATTGGATTGATATCTTTCACATAAGCATACTGAGAACATTAAGTCTGGTCGACTAGCTGTTAAGTAAATTAAACTTCCTATCATACCTCTAAAAGATGTTTGATCTACTGGTTTCCCAGCTTCATTAAGATCTAAAGAGTATGAGGTACCAATGGGAGTACTTATACTCTTAGTGTTGTCATAACCATACTTTTTAAGAAGATATTTAATATACTTATGTTGAGATATGTATGTTCCTTCTGGTTTTTGAGAAATTTGAAAACCAACTAAAAAAGTAAACTCACCCATCATACTCATTTCAAACTCAGATTTAATTAGACTTGCAAAGGAGTTGGTTAAAGATTACTGAGTTGAACCAAATATGATGTCATAAATATAAATTTGAACAATAATTTTTTTTTTCTTATCTTTCTTTATAAAAAGGGTTGGATATGAATTTCCCTTAACATAGTTATTTTGAAGCAAAAATCCAGCGAGTCTATCATACCATGCTCGTGGGGCTTGTTTAAGACCATACAAAGCTTTGGTATGTCTAAAAACATGATCAGGATGGTTTGTATCTTCAAAGATAGGAGGTTGTTCAACAAAAACATCCTCTTGAACATAACCATTAAGAAAAGCACATTTCACATCCATTTGAAAAAGTTTAAAATTAAAGAATGCTGCAAAGGCAAGTAAAATATGGATAGGTTCAAGTCTAGCTACTGGAGCATAGGTTTCTTCATAGTCTATTCCCTCTTGCTGATTATAGCCTTTAGCAACAAATCTAGCTTTATTTCTTACTATGACTCTATTTTCATCACATTTATTTCTGAAAACCCATTTTACTCCAATAACAGAAGTTTTCTTAGTTCTTTCAACCAAGGTCCAGACTTTATTCCTTCCGAATTCATTTAGTTCATCTTGCATAGCTTTGATCCAACCATCATCACCTAAAGCTTCATCAGTGATTTTATGTTCTAATTGGGAAAGAAATGCAACATGTTATACTTCATTTCGTAAGGAACTTATAGTCCTTACAGGTTGATTTACATCACCAATGATACTATCACAGGGATGATTCTTAAGAAACATTTGATTTGGATTTTGTAAAACCTGGTCATCAACATAGGGTAAAAAGTCTTCTGGGGTAAATGTTTCAGAAGTATGTTCTTGAACAATTTATTTATTAGAAGGTTCTTCTATCAAAGGTTGAAAATCTGTTTTTGAAAACACATCCGAGGATGTAGGTTGAGGTGGTTTAAAAACAAAAGGATCTGACTCATCAAATTTTACATGTACTGTTTCTTCAACAGTACAAGTATTTTTATTAAAAACTCTATAAGCCTTAGAGGTTTTGGAATAGCCTAAGAAAATCCCTTCATCAGATTTTGGTGTTAATTTATGTAGATTATCATTAGTATTTAGAATAAATACTTTGCAACCAAAAACCTTTAAGTATGATAGTCTTGGTTTTCTACAATTCCATAATTCATAAAGAGTTTTATTAAGAAAAGGTCTAATCAAAACTCGATTTATAGTATAGCAAGAAGTACTTACAGCTTCATCCCAAAAATTTCTAGAAATAGAATATTCACTCAACATGGTTCTAGTTATTTCTTGAAGAATCCTATTTCTTCTTTCAACTACACCATTCTGTTGAGGAGTTCTAGGTGCTGAAAAATTGTGAGTAATACCTTTTCTACTACAAAAAGTTTCAAAATCATAATTTTGAAATTCTCCTCCATGATCACCATGAATAGTTTTCAATGGAAGGTTTTTCTCATTTATAACTTGAGCTCTAAAACTTTTGAAATATGAAAAAGCTTCAGACTTTTTTGTTATAAAATAAACCCAAGTAAATCTAGTGTAATCATCAACTAGAACAAACACATAGTATTTGCCTCCAATACATCCAGTTTGTGTTGGAACAAAAAGATCCATATGCACTAACTGTAATGCATCAGTTGTTGAGACTTCACTGATTGATTTAAAACTAGATTTATGTTTCTTGCCATATTGACAAGGATCACAAACTTTAGAAAAATAAAATCTATGCTCCGGTAGATCCTTAACTAGTTTCTTCTTAGAGAGTTTACATAGATTCCTAAGATTACAGTGACCTAGTCTTCTATTCCATAACCAGGAATGATCATCCGTTGCACTTAGGCAAGGTAAATCTTGACTCCCGAGGTCTTCTAAGTTCAAGGTGTAAACATTCTCTTGCCTATTGGTTGAGAGAATAAAATCTTCCTTGCAATTGTGAACTAAATACTTATCATTCCTAAAATTTATAAGGTGACCTTCATCACATAATTGACTTATGCTAATGAGGTTGTGCTTAAGACCCTTAACAAAAAGAACATTTAAAATCAAGGTTTTACCAAGAAGAACAATATTACCAATACCAACAATCTCACCCTTATCATTAAGTCCAAAAGTTACCTTTCCTCCTTTCGTTTTGATACTCTTTTCAAAAAAGCTTTTGTTACCAGTCATATGACGGGAACATCCCCTATCCATGTACCATGTATTGTTGCTGGTACTCTCTTTATTTTCCTGAAATCAAGAAGAAAATTAGACTTTCAGAATCCAAACTTGTTTGGATCCGAGATTTCCTGATAATAACATTTTAGGTACCCACATCTTCTTAGAGAAATAAGCTTTGTGAAACCCTAATGATTGGGTTTTTTTAAGGAACAATTCTTTGCCCAGTGACCACCACGTTGACACTTGGTACAAAATGGGGCACTCTGAGACACAAAAAAATTGTTACTGAAAATTGGTTTTGCATGGGTATAACCAAATCCGGCTTTATTTCTTAAAGGTCGTATTTTGGAATACATTTTATCAAAATTTTCCTTACCATGGGTAAAGTTTGATAAACACTTCTTTAAGGAAAAAATTTCAGACTTGAGTTTCATAACCAAGTTTTTACCCTCAAAATTATTAGTTTTAGAACTAGATCTAGGCTCAAAAATATATTTCTTAGAAATTACCTTTTCTATTTCTTTTGAAAGTTTGTTCTTCTCAGAACTTACTTCCTCAAGATTTTTTGAAATACTTTCAAAATCAGCATTTTTCCTATGAAGATCTTTATAAAGATCTGATATCTCTTTCGTAAGAATATAATTCCTATAGTTTGCCTTATCAAGTTTTTTATTGAGTTTAGAATTCTCAATTTCAAGAAGTTTAGCAAACCTAGAGACTTCTTCATAAGTAGGTAAAATATTTTCTTCATCAGAAGAGGATTCTTCATCAGAAGAGTTATAATATTTACTATCATTAGAATTTAAAGAAACATTGGTCAGTGATTCAGCATTTCATACCTTATCCATAAAACAATAATTTTCAATAGGTATCTGGCTATAAGACCAAGATTCTTTTGTCCTGCAGATTCGTAATCAGAAGATTCATCTGAAGAGTCACCACCACTGGCACTCCAGGTGTCATTAGATTTTAGAACTTTCTTAGCTTTGGATTTATAATATTTATTTCTGTTCCTGTCTAAATGCCATTCTTTCCTTTATTTATTTTTGAGCAAAGGGTCGTCTGGTATAATATGTCCAACTCTCTTGCATTCATAACAAGTAACATCTCCATATTTAGTATCCTTCCTATCCTTTTTCTTATACTTGGATTGGAAATTTCTCTGGAAGCTATCTTGTTCATCCTTCAAGCAAGATTAGCTAACTCATTTTCAAAGACTTCATTCTCACTAGATTCGGATTGGAAAATAACATTCTTAGACTTGGATCTGGTTACTCTCTCAGGAGTCTTTGCTTTCATCTGATTTGATGTTGTTGTAAAAGCAATATTACCATTTGCATTCTTCTTCTTGATGTTGTCAGCATCTCTCTTCATTCTGGTTTCACGTTGTAGAAGAGTTCCAAATAACTCATCAAGAGAAATTTAAGTAACCTTTCTCTTCTCATCTATAGCAATTCTTTTGGATTCCCACTCATTGGGCATAATATCAATTATTTTATCCACAAGAGCTTCATCATCTAAACCTTTCTCTCCCATATACTGTAGGATATTAACAATGGTCATAAATCTCTTTTAAACTTTACAAATTGGTTCACCATAAGTAAAGTTAAAGCCGTGATATTCAGCTCTAAGCATTGCTCTCCTAGTCTCAATCACTTTAGAAGTTCCAAAGCGTGTAACCTATAACTTCTTCCAGATACAATTAGCTGCTTCAGAAGAAGAAATTTGGCTATATATATTTCTAGTCATTGAACACAGTAAAGTATTGTGTACCTCATAATTGAGTTGATACTCTTGCTTTTCCTGGTTAGTGAAAGTTCTGACTTCCTTATCAGGAATTTTATAATCACCAGTAAGCATAACAAAGTTATCCACTCCAGTATTGATAACAAAAGTCTTCATTTGGTCTCTCCAGTACTCATAATCATTACCATCAATGATTGGTGGTCTTGTAGGATTTAGATTATCAACGGAACCAACATTAATTCCTACCATACTTATAATAACCTTCGATACAAAAACTTGTTAGTAACAAAAAGTTCGTAATAACAAAGTTCGGAATGGGAAAGTTCGGAATGAGAAAGTTAGGAATGATAAAATGAGTAAGAAAAACTTATTCGTGAGTATAAGTATTTCAGAGACCTTCTCTGATACCAATTTTAGGATCAAAATAATGATGTAGATGATCAAATTACAAGAGGGGGGGGGGTGAATTGTATACTTTAAAAATTGTTTTGGAACCTTTAAAGTTAGTTATGAATAACTGTGTTTTCCTTAAGTAAAGGAAAGGGCTAAGTTTAACAAAGATTCAACTAAGCAAATTCACAACACCTCTAACACCAAATAAAAACTTGTAAAGAGATTCCGAAAGTAGGTTCTGGAAATATGGTTCCAGAAATTGAAACTTAACAAAAGATTACAATATGAGATTCTACCTTAAAGCATATAGAATCTAAATGAAACAAAGTACAAGTAAGTAAGTATAATAAAGTTATACTTTCCTTACAATACAATATACAGTGGAAAATAAACAAGTAGTTGAACTACAAGTAACAAGATATATGTCTTTTATCCCAAAGAGAAGGGTATCCAACAACCTTGGATAAAGGTCCCTTGATTTATACTTTCAAGAAAGTCTATCTTACCCACACCATGGTAAGCCCTCGATACGAAGATCAGAGTCTCTGTCTTGCTATCCCCGCAAGCCCTCAACTTCAAGGTAGTTGGGAACCTCTGTCTTCCTCAACATGGAAGCCCTCAACTTCAAGGTAGTCGGTACCTTTGTCTTCCTATCCTCGGAAGTCCTCGAATGTAATCACCAACATTCAGAGTCGCACGAATCTTTGGGAGTTAATAAGATCCTCTCTCTCTGGAAATCACTTCAACATCATATATGCACAATGTCAAACCAAGTTCTTGTGAGCTCTTTCAAATGAGCTCCTATTTATAGGAAAATTTCCAACGGTCAACTCCCTCTTCCAATGGTCATATTTTCCATGAAATTCGGAGGTACCCGTACATGTGTAACTTATCCAACGGTTAGTTTATAATAGAATAGATGACATCATTTTATAACAAAACAAGTGTAATAGAATGTACGACACCGTTTAAAATCTAACTCAGAAGTTCGGAATGAAAAATTTGGAGTGAAGGTTCGGAGTGTAAGGAAAATAATAAAGAGTAGATAGATTATAACAACGTAAGAAATATGAATGTTCGGAGTCTAACCAAAAATAATTTTCTGAGTGTATAAAACAAAGATGATCAGATTCTGTTTAATAGGTGAATTCGGAATGAGAATTCATCATCAGAATTTGTAATGAGAATTCTTTATCAGAATTCGTAATGAGATTTCATTGTCGAACTTCATAAGGATTCATGTCCTGAATCTGGTGTAGAACTTAATTAGAGTTCGTATCCGGAGTTCGGAATGAAACTTTATTATAGTTCTCATCTGGATTTCGGAGTGAGACTTTATTACAGTTCTTGTCCAGAATTCGGATCCTAAAATAGAATACTTCTTATCAAAGTTTCAAATAATTCTGAGAAAATAGAAATGATTCCGAATTTTATACTTAAGAAAAATCTGGATGAAAATATGATAAGGATAATTTTTCTTACAAAAGCGATTTTCCTTATAAAAGAAATTTTATAAAAGAGATTTTCGTTATAAAAGCAATTTTCCTTATAAAATCAATTTTCCATAAAGATAAAGTGTTTGTGATTTTCAAAATAAGAAGGAATGGAAAAGTCATAAGGAAAACCTTATTGACTCAACAATAATGATATTACAATAAAACCACTTCACAATCATTCAACCAATTCAGGTTCTTACTTGAACAATAATATGAATTTACATTATGAAGGATAATGAGAACATAATTATTGGTATAATATAATATAATATTAAAAAATATATTGTTTTATTCTGGATATTTTATATCAATATTTAATTCAATGATCAAGAAAAGAACCCATCAATCATCAAGAATCACTAAAACATTATTGTTATAAAATTCAACTATAAGGATAATGAAAAATACTCATGAAATAAATTTGGAACACAACATATAATAATAACTAATTCCTAATAGAATCTCTAATGGCATATTATTATTGATATTTTGAATAATAATGAATACAAACACAAATATTATAAAACTAGTACTAACGATAAAAACTATAGACACCTAATGTGGTGAATAGGTAGAGTTCATATAAATAATTATTATCGATGAATAGTATAAATGAAAATGTTTATGAGTAATTTTGTTAATTAATTGATTACGATATCTATGTTTTTTATAAAATTTGTTAAATTATATAGTTTGGAAGTAAGGATATGTAGTAAGGGTTTTCATCTTAAATTCCACTATTTGAGACATGTTTGGTATTATGCACCTAATTTCATTTATGTGGTGTATATACATTCTATATTAGATATCATATAATGAATTATATTTTTATAATTGAATTTTATTGTTAAATTACATGTACATTCATACAATGGGTTTGATTATAATGTTACTCAAGACGCAATAGACTTATTGGTCTCAATTCAAATTCATTAAGACATGTAACATATAATGCACCATGTTTACTTTTTATAGTGTTATATTTATTTGTTATCCCATTAGGGTTTTATAATTTTTTTAATTTTAAATAATGAGATAAGATATTGTAAATCATGTGGTTTTCTTTAATTTTTTTTGAATTAAGTGTTACCATAGTTGAAAGAGTTTATGGTAACCGAATTTTCATTCATTGAGTTATGATCATTCACTTGAACTTATTTCATATACCTATGGTATATTATTATCTTTTATTTTATTATGTTTTATTCATTTATTTATTAAATTGTTACCATATAAACCCCTTTTCAAATGTTTCATTCTTCATGGAGTATGTTACACGTAATGGATATTAAAAACCTAAAAATCCTTCTTTGAGTTATAATGTTTCATCATGAACATACCTATTGTATGATTTGGTTCACCATACCTAATATCTTATTATATGATATTTTAAAATAATATTTTGGAGAAAAATGTTTTAATACAGACTAATGGTTTGGTATGCTTCTTACTATGTGATTTTTGGAAAATTGGATTTTGAAAATAATAAAACGTGTTTTCCTTTTAGTTTTATAAGTTTTTATTCTTATTCTAATTTATATAATATATAATTTATGAATTCTAAATTTTCAAATAATAATGATTTTTTAAAATTAATGGTTTAATAAAATATACATGTCACTTTGAAAAAAATCTTTTAAATGATACATGTAAATATTTATTTAATGTTAATGATGAAAAGATTTTCTAAAACATATTTTATGATTTCCATTAAATTTTCTTTAACATTACCAAAAGGATTTAGATTAATGGGGATTATGTTTCATGAATTTTCCTCTAATATATATAAATATTTATTTATTTATTTATTAAACACATGGTGTAAAATAATTTGAGTCTTGATCCCTTGTTTTGTGATGCTAACTAAGCCATTCTTTTTCATATGTTTTTTTTCATTTATCTCAACACCCTTAAATATTTTTTTCTTGAAATGGGATTAAGTTAATTTTAAACCATACACACTATTTGTTGGTATATCTTATGATCATGTTATTCTATATTGAGTATTTGAATAAACATTGCTTTGTATGGAAGAAACTTCACATTTTATATAATTCAAATTGGATGATGTTAACCTAGAAAGAATGTTATTATATTGGCATGCGGAAAATTATTGGAATTAAATAAATTTTTATTCAAAAACAAATTCTTATGGTAAATTTGACTATATATTGTTTAACCATCCATGCTTTTCATCTCAGTGGGTTACTATTATGTTATGACTTTTATTGCTGTGGGTAAAAATATTGATATTTTTTATGATTATTGATTGATAAAGATTGTTAATTATGTATTGGCATTACATACACTTCATTATATGGATATCCATGTTTTTAAAAATCCAAGGGTTCCTTAGGTAATGGAATTAAATGTCTTGTTTAATCTTATGGTGATACCATTAAACATAAACAAGTGAGAAGTTTGGGGAAAACATATACACCCACTCGATGCTTCGATAACTCTCATGAGAAAACCAACATGGGTTTTAGGGTATACCTATTCCTATATATATATAGGGAATTTCAAATTGGCTTTGGAAAAATGTTTTTGATTTTTAACTGTATGAAAATAATTAGTATGAGATCTATAATTATTGTTATCCTTGTTTTCCATAATAATCATGGATATACCATTATTTTAGTTTCAGTGGATTATGGAATTATTTATATTATTATTTAATTTCATAGTATGCATGCCATGATTATGTTGTTGATATATTCAATTTTCTATTACCCTTACTAACCATTTGAGTTCACCCATTTTAAATGTTTTGATTCACCGATTTATAAAGAACAATAGTACAATTGACATGTTTAGATGGATTACATGTGTGTAAGAATATATGGGTGATCTTGAATACTTGTTATGGATTAAGTAGATTCTCATATCATGGAATTTGTTTTGTTATTTAAAAATCACATTGGATTTATTAGATTGGGGTTTATATAAAATCACTATAGTTCTAAACATGAAAACATTCTTGGTAGTTAAGTGATATGATAATCATAACTGTGTTTTAAATTTAGGACGGTTATATCTAAGCTTCTAAAGATTGTATCAAAATGAGAATGTGAAGTATATGTTTTTGGAACCAAATATGAGTGTGTTGTACTATGTAATAATAGTGTGTGTCAAATGAGGGTTTATATAACCTTAAAGGTCAGGTTGATTATTAAGGATAATTTAATTCCTTATAGGTTAAGGATGATTTTAATTTAGAATGTTAATATATCATTATAGGATAATATATCATTTAATGAAAGGAAAACAGATCAACTATAATTTGGAAATTAAGATAATATTTTTTAGAAACCACAAGGATGATTATAATTGATACATTTGTATATATGATAAAATCATATTTTTTTGTAACATATATATTTTTTGTTTATCCTATAATTTAAATAACTATTTGGATATTATAGGTGGATGTTAACTCTGGTATAAGTATACCTATGGGTATAACCTCAAAAAGTGTGAATTGGGTATTAACTTGATTGTTGCCTATTGCATGACACTATTTCATTACTAATAAGCTGGTATGACAATCTCATGGGATATACATTAGTTAATTCATGTTCTCGTTATGAACTCTTATGTGTGATGTGAATATTTTTAGGTTTGAAAACCTAATAGGTGAGTGAAAATTGATAAAAAAAATATTAAAATGTAGATATTTATAAGTTAAGATACATATTAATTGACAGGTTATTTCTAGGATAAATGGTATGTTAGATTTTGAGAGTAGTGATTTCAATGAATTTTTGGAAATTTCATTGTATTTTTATATCTCTATTTTTGATTATTAGGTTAATAATTATAATAGAACCAAAATCAAGGTATCAAATGTTGAACTAAAAATGATATAGATTTAAATGAGAGTGATACATGTTGAACTATGTTTGATACAAGTTGAGTTGTAAGAACTGTACATTAATATGATTGTGTTATAAAGTGAGACATCATTGGGTTAAATATACATATAGATATTTATCCAAATTCTCTTATAATGATAGTCACTCAGGTTAACTCTTATATTTTTGGCAATGGGTGAATCCCAAAATAACCAAGTTAATAGTGGGTTCTATAAAAAATGTGGAAAATATCCCAATGAACAACCTAACATCATAAATAATTTACTATGAAACCTTGTGATTATTCTAAAACATCTATCAAGAATTATTGTTGAAAATTTGAAATTTTTAGAAATCCCATATTAATAAAATAAGATAAGAATTAAATCTCATAGGATTTTAGGTGAAAAAGAAAAATAAGGAAAGAAGATTCAATTTTCTACATGTCTAAAATATATGAAGAAGCATGAAAAAAATTCTTAAAAAGGGTAAATAAATTCTATAAGTGTAGAGATTAAGGCTAACCGGCTGATAAGTGTATAGGAAATGAGAATTTATAAAAATATATCAATTCATTTGCAGGACTTTTGGGCATTATGTGAAAAAATGTTTGAATACAAGGGCTAACAAGGGAAATAGTCACCAATAACCATGAAAACATGGAAAATATTATGAAACTACTAATAATGTATGTGTAAGTGAGTTTTCACTAGAGATTATCTACATTCCTATGTCATTTAAGTATTCAATAATTACATGATATTGAGTTATAATTAATGAACCCTAGTGGTATGACTATAATATAAATCATTTTTATGTTTTATTGGATGTCATTCCTTAATGATGTAGACCATATTCCCATAGTATATTTCTATATCAAATTATGAAAGGGTAATGTATGATCATTGTTATTATCAGGAATTATGATCCCATTATTTTTCAGATTGAATATTTATTTTATTATTATTCTTTGGATTAAAATATTAAGGAAGGTTTCAAGAGAATCCATGGAATATTTGGAGACTAGAGCTCCGGGTTTTGAAGAAGTTGCAAGAGGCGCCCAGATGGTGAATCGTTACTAGTTACCTTTCTAATGAACCATGATGCCCATTTATATAGAGATCCCCATTTGAAAAACCTTTTAAGGGAGGCTTCAAACCCATGAAAAAAATTTAGAGCTTTAGAAGAGCTGAAACACATGGTTAGTTCATGGTTCATCTAACCATGTAGAAAACCATGTGAGGTGGTATCTCCCTTGGATAGTGTTAGAATACAGTTAGAATATGGTGTGTCCTATCACATATCCTAATTGTGCACCTCACTAATGTTGGGTGGATTTAACTTTTTTCCTTACATTAAATTTAAAATAAAATCCCACTTTCATCCCTCATTCTCCATCATCATCACATATGTTGAGAGACCCTCTTATACATCCAAGTTAGGCTTTGAAGCCAATCCTACATCTGAGATCTAATTTCATCTCTAATTTTCATGTTATATTCCTATAGATAAGATCTTATCCATTACCTTATAATATATTTTTATCTATATATCTATTCTATGATCCAAATATAGGAACTTATTCCAAATTTTCATTGTTTTTTCTATTCCAATATTTTCTCTCACTCCAGGTTAGAGTTTAGGCCAATAATAGACAAGTGTTACTCTAACACCATAAGGTAAGAGTTATATAACATTTATCTCTATGATTAATCAATTTATAAATGTTTTTATTATTACATATTTCATAATTTAGATGAATTTACTTAAAATTAATAAATATACTAATTTAATTATATGTAAAATGACTAGAACCTCCTATGATACCTGTTGACCACGTTAAATGTTACAAACCTCACTATGTTTCACCCCTTTAGGTGAGTCCTCTTATATAAGAGACATTTATTCCAATTAAATGTATTGTACTTACATTTATAAATGGAATTTAATTAATTTATAATTAATTAACAATTATGATATAGCCTGTCAAGTACCTTTCACTTGGCCCCTTATCTTTTATACTGAAAATGATTAAATTATATTAATGCCATATAATCCTTTTTCATTTATAAATGAAAAGTAAATGTTTTGAATTAAATTGATATGTAAAAAAGCATGGATTAATAAATATACTATGATTAGATATATATGGTGACAATTGATTATGAACCATTTTCCTATTAAAGGAGTGGTTATGCTTGTACTAGCCATGGATTCCCAAGGGAATTATTTGAGCACTTAGAGGATTCCACCTACATTCATTGAGCCAGATTCCAAGGGAGATACCCACGGTGGAACATGTTATTTGTATTAGTATATGAATCTCGTTACATAGTACCAATTATTCATTCAATTTATTTTTACAAATTATAATTTCATGGATTATCACATTAGATTTAGCGTGATGTCATCAGAAATGTTACACCTTGGCTCATCCCCTTATGCTCAAGTTATTCTTAGATCAGGATTTACATTAGATGTACTCCATGTGATTAGTAATATATAATTATCTAGTGGAATGTATAGGGTGTGTTCCTTGGATTACACATAAACACTTAAATAGTCTGCGTAGTTATTACCATGAGCAGACCTGACCACATAAGGTCAAGGATGCCTTAGTTTCACCTTGGGTTGTCCATAATTATAATTATTAAATGATTAATATTTTGATATCATTAAGCCTTAACTCTTTATTGGTTACCTATTTAGAGTAATCTAGATAAGGTTGAAGGTATAGATGACCAGGATTCCTAGAAGAACCTAATCTTGACATGGTTATTATTTCAGTTTCTTATTCATATGATTATCATTTTACATGAACACTATCACATTTATACTCTAAGATTGGATTTTTTAAAGATTATATTAGTGGTTTTCTATAGAGTTTTACTCACACCCTTTTAAGGCCACTAATTGGAACCCTAAAAAACATCATGGTTGGAGGTCAGGATATGGTAAAAAGGATTGCTTTTGATGATTGATTGTGGTGAAAGGATGTTTTATGGTAGAAGATAACTGAGCATATGCATAGAATTATTTTGGCGTTTAGAATTTTCATATTTCAATGTATTTTTATATAGCATGTATTGATGTATTCCTACCACCAGTTTTTTATAGTATCCTGAAATCATCATCATATGTACATGAACTGGATATTGTGGATGTTTATTGTTTTGTTATGTCTAGATTACCCATTTTCATTGATTCATATAGTTATTACTGCTTCCACTATTTGGTAATATTTCAATTATTTTTTTATTCTATACTCTAACATGAGGGAATTTTCTCCCTAGTAACACACCCTAGGCCCACCCTGATATTTGGAAACCTTTTTCATATCGGGAGGTTCACATGGGGATTTGTGGCCAACTGATTCATGGAACAGTTTAGTGTCTCCTTGGTTAGGAAATCAAAAAGTGGTATATAGTTTTTTCCCTTTTGGCATACTATTTTGTGTTGGAATATAGAGGACTAGGGATGTGATGGAATTTGATAATGATCCTACTCATGGGGGTAGTTAACCTATGTAAATGGAAAAAATAATAAATTTGTAGGATAGAAATTGATTTTACGGTTTTCCCTTATAACTATTGTAATTATTTCACCATTGGGTGATGCACATGATTTTTTCCATTTATATTTAATGTGGATTTTATATTCATCATTGGCATTGTATGGAAAAAAGATAGTGTCTCATGCATAATTTTATAGGATTTTGGATACACATGTGATTCACATAACATTCGATATTTATTATTATGAATGATTTACCTATAACACGTGTAGTGTATTGACTGCTATGTATATTATTAGACTAATGTTTCCTATAGGGATAAGAATAATTGTATTAATAAAATTTTATTCCTGAACCTAAATCTTATGTTCTCATATAGATTAAGGGAGAAAACTTATTTAACTAAATACTGCATGTTTAAGCCAAGAACCATTGGTTTCACGATCTGAAAAATTTATTATATATAATTACATCGATTATAATTGAGATTTATGGAGTGTTGTGCCTCTATAAATTTGTAATGATGATTGATTTAACTGATCCATCATAATATCTTGTTTTAGGTCACATGTAGTACCATTTGAAACATATAAAGAATTGGAATTTATAAATTGGGAAGGATATAGGCATTTAGCTAGACCTTGATAAACATATACATATAAATAAAAAATATATTCATAATACCACTTGTGAACAGTTGAGTTCTATGTTAAAATATAATTTGATTCCATCAAATAGGGATTCCAATTGCAACTTAATCAATGTTTTCCTAAATATTTTATAATTCAAAAATCATATGTTAGAACCATTATAATTAAAATATAAAATATGACCAATACCTTGACCATAGAGCATGAATTACTGGGTTATTAGGTTACCGGTAGAAAATCCTTGTGAATATTATAAAACCATGATAACTTATTCATTCATCTATTATATTTTAGGTTGTGTTTTAGAAACTTTTAGATATATGCCTCCATGAAATCCTCGGGTTGAGTGATATTATGGTAGTAATGACTGTTCTTTATAGGGGGTAGGACCTTACCCACCGGTGGGTCCACATGAATAAGAACTAGTTATACCTCCTATTATGTGTGGACATGACACAAATGCATAGTTTCGGGAAGCGTTTCTTTGGTTAGTGTGGTCTATTGAGGGAGTTCCATGACCTACATAGACTACATCAGGGGTCATTAGGGAATTTGAACAATACCACCCACCTACTTTGTTTGGGGAGGGAAGACCTCAAGCTTCTAAATCTTGGATAGAGTATATCTTATGTATCCTTGAGCATCTAGAGATGCCTTAAGAATAGAGGGTAAAGATCACAACTGATATACTACCAAGTTCTTCCAAGTTCTAGTGAGATGTGATAAATCTGGATGAGCAGAATTGATGAAAATTTTGGGGGATATTTCAAATATATTTTCAAATATTACTTATTTTCTAAGACTTTTATATCCAATCGAGTGATGGAGTTCATGAACTCAATGCAAGGAACTTTGTCTGATAAGGATTATCCCTCCCATTTCACAAATATATAATGATTTCCACCAAATTTTATTAGAGATATGTCATTAAATGTGGTTGATTTTTAGTATTGGATCTGGTATTCTGTCTAATCTGTGGTAAATATCTTCATACTGAATACATATTAAGAGATTGTGAAATAATCCGTAATTAATGTGAACAACGTTAGTGATGTTGGGGGTGCATGGAAGGGTTTTTATATACTAAAATAGGGTAGTTTATATAGTGTAAAAAATAATTATCTAGATTTTTCCTGACATATAAGTGGTAGCTAGAGTGTTTGTACAAGTAGTCCTACTATATGCCATTAGTGTGGCTGACATGGTCACATAGAGCCTCAGTGCGACCAAGACAAAATAGAGTGTAGAGACAATTGTAAAATGGGTCATATTCATAGATTGTTTTGATAATTCCCATCTACTCCCATTAGGATAGGATTCACACTAGCTACAACTTCCAGATCAAGATCAGTAGCACCATGTCCAGTTGGGAGTTAAAGTGAAACGAGTTGAATAGGTCGAGGAGGTGGACGTGGTTGAGGAGGTCAGACCTAGGATGTGAAGGGTTAGTGGAATGGACCCACTCTAGGTTGTCAGGTTTTAGAGTGGGGTTTTGGATATAGAAATATTTATAAAATACAATCTATACTTGAAGAGAAAGATGATGGATAGTCGATAGAGAGTTTTATGATCATTATGTCCCCCACATTGGTATCATCATTATTTGGAATAGGCACATCACACACTTTTATCATTTTTTCTATCATATAAATAATTTTTCCTAAATTTTACTATTTCTGTGGTTTGGTTAAATAAAATTATTCATTGGCGATTTGATCATAAACTATACTGCATTACAATGAACCCCCCTTGAGTTCAGGGATTATTTTTTTCTTTTGGGAACTCTTCATCCTCGATATGATGGGCTTCAATGTAATACCCCAAGCTTCAACGGTACGCTTCTCTTTGAATAATATAATAGCGTGTGTTATACGCAACATTGAGTTCAAATGCACCACGACTCACCAAACTAGTCATTCAAAAGAGTTTATGAATACTATTAATTGAATTTTAAATTTTATATTATCCTTATAGTTTTAGAATCCATATTATGAGTTTCTAAGACATAATTTAAGAACAATTTCTTTTTTTCCAGATAAAAGAATTATTTTTCAAAAAATTCAATTTTACCACCTTTTAATGGAGAAGCCTTTTTAAATCCGATATTTGAAACATTTATATATTGAATTGGACAAAATTAACTTCTTCTTTAGAATCGGGACATAAGAATTTAGTTTCAATAAAGTTTTGGTGTTTTTCTGATAACTTTCATATTTGGGTGAATAGTGAAAAAATACTATATTTTAACTGAAAACAACTTTTTTAATCAAAATAATTTATATTTTTAAATTATAAATTTTAATGTTTTTGAAGTATAAATAGATTAAATATTAACCACTTAATCCGATGATGGTTATTGTAAGTAATTTCACTTTGAAATTGACATAAACACGTGTCAAACTTTTGATAGTTATTATTTCTTAAAAATACGCCTTTTGGTTTTGACAGCAGAAATTAATATAATAAATGAATCTTTTATGTTTTGAATTTTGTAAAATAGAATTAATTTTTGGATTCGGAATATTTAAATTAGCTTAGGGTAAAATTTTGGTACTTTTCTGATAACTTTCATATTTTGATGAATAGTGAAAATTACTCAATTTTAATTAAAAACAACATTTTTAATCGAAATAATTAATAGTGAAAAATTATGAATTTTTGTGATTTTAAAGTTTAATTAGATTATAATTCTACCATTTAATAAAATTTTGGTCATTGTACATAATTTCATATTTAAACTGAACATAATAAAGTGTCAATCTTTTGATAGTTAGTATTTGTTAAAAACACGCTTTTTGTTTCGACAACGGGAAATAATTTTAAATTAATTTCGGCCACTTCTGTGTTTTGAATTTAGAAAAATGGATTACATGTTTATAATCATGAGTTCCAAATTTTTTAAATATGTATCTTTTATTTTTAGACATTTTGAATAATTACTTCGGTAAATATTTTATTTACCATGGTTAAATGTTAAATTCGGTAAATAAGGGTAAACAAATAATGTTATAATAATACTAAATTATCCTAAAACGTGTCATAACCCTATTGGTTGATAAATTTAAAACCATGGGAATCTTTTGGTCGATTTTGGGACCCCATGGAGCCACTTTTAAGTGATAATGACACATTATATTAATTAAGTTAAAGTAAATACAAAAATGACAAAAGCATATATCTTTTAGCAAAACAATTTTTACATAGGGTTATATATGTTGAATTTTCTACAATAAATATTCATTAGAAAGATAAAACGATTTTATACATAATTATAATTTATTTATAATTTTTATACATTTAATAATTAAATTTATTTATGACACAATAATGATATAGTATTTTCCTTATTAATGAAAGAATCAAATAATTGATATTATACATATAAAAATAAATGTAATTTGAATATTTTTATGAATTTCTCTAATTTATAGGTTAATATGACATATTAGGACTGGTTATATGTATTTGGTTCTAAGTAATAATGTTGTTGTGAATTTATCAAAAACAAAATACCCAATAGTGTCAAAATTGACATAAAAGGGTTTTTTAAACAAATATTATATTATTAATTGATATTCAATTCCTAAAAATCTAAGGATCATCCAAGAGACTTATATCATTATAATTTTATGATTAATGGATAACTTGGGGGTATCTTG
Organism: Viscum album; assembly: GCA_963277665.1. Lineage (NCBI taxonomy): Eukaryota > Viridiplantae > Streptophyta > Magnoliopsida > Santalales > Viscaceae > Viscum > Viscum album. The sequence goes on from OY728131.1 coordinate 1,492,638,259, forward strand.
GATATATATAGTAAGTTTATTAACTATATAATATAAAAATACAAAGCAATGTGGTAAATGTCAAACTAATTAACTAACAGTTAAAAATAAAAGATAAGGCTAATATAATGACCCAAACCTATCTAAATTCTATTGGTTGAAATTATTTCGACCCATCCCCACCTTTTACTTTTAGTAATCCACTTTTTATCCATTAGTAACGGAATATTAATTTATTATAAAATAATATTTCAAGCTTTTCCAAAGGTGCCCCTCACCCCTCTTATAAAAGGGAACTCCCCCTTATCACTAATTCACACATTCAAAGAATTTTGGATCAGCCAACCCCTGAAAAAATACTCTCTCAGCTTCCCTAAATTTAACCTAGAGGCCTTATTTTGATCAGAAATCCAAGCTAAGGAACCCTTATGATCAAATCAAAAGAAGAACCCGAAGAAGAGGTAATGTTTTCACCACCAACTTTCAAGTTCATTTCTTCTTCAACATCTTCTTTCTTTGTTATTACCATTCTAAAATAATAAATTCTATATATTATATATACTGTGACTTTATTATAAATATGGTACAAACATATTTAGTATTCTATTCATCCTTTTAATGACATGTCACCATACGTGCGTACGTACGACTTACCGTCTCCACATCGTGGTGTAATTGTTATTCATAAAATTATTATTTGGATGAGTATAAAAATGATGTTTAATTCATATAAATAATAAATATAACATGATAATTATTCTTTATATATGATATACTATCCAATTATATATTATTTTAATATCAAAAGAGTGATATTGTCGCTCGTGCATATGTACGGACTACCGTCTCCACGAACAAGATGAGATTCATTCTCCATTGTATCCATTCAAATATAATTCTCATTTGATGATTAAAAATAATTTTTAAGGAATTGATATCATTATGGAGATGAATAAGATAAAAACTATCCATAAATAACATGGCTTATGTAAAAACATATAAAAGAAAATGAGTAAGTTGACACCCGAAACGACGATAATACTAAGATATTATTAACAAACCAATGTTAAAATATCATATATGATATCATATTATTGTATATTATTATTGTATAATTTAATAAGAATTACTTCACCACTATACATGAGGTTAACCTACCCCCAACCAAGGAAAAGTACAAGGTGAGTTTTTTTCATCTCACTCCTTATTCCCGTGAGATTCATGCCATATTGCCATTATTACCTTTTGTGTGGTGTACGTAATTCCATAATTGTATTATTTCTGTAATACAATTTAATTTATGTGTATTTACATATTCATTTTATGATACCTCTTTAATGGGTTATTTGTTTCGTAAGTTACCAAATTTTTAAGGGTTAATTTCACAACCTCGTTATTATCCGAGGTTGTTTTTACGTATGTATCTACTGGGACATATTTATTATCCAAGTCCATGTTTTATTAAAGAGTTTTCAAAGGGATTATTTTAAGGTACATTTTACTAAAACATCATTTCAAATGTTTTATATATTTATTTTTCTAAATATTTCTCATTAATGTCCATGTCTTCAAAATGGGTTTTAAGGATATATTTATATGGACATGAATGTTTTTAGAATGTAAATTCCTTTCAAAAGTTTCAAAGGGTATGTGACACTTTGATTAAAAAATGTCTTTAAATGACTTATTTTCCAAATTGTGTGACTTTTAAATGTTTTCATGAAAAAATAGATATTTCTCTCAAATAGTTTTGATTTCATCTATGTCAACATCCTTTTATAAATTTTACACTTGTTTGAAGTTGATTTATTATGATACAAATCTTCTATATTGTATTTAAGTTTTTGTGATATGTTTGACTATGGATGAGTCATTTTTATGAAATTAATGGATTATGATTAAAATATTGGCATTTCGTATGATAATTTTAGTACGAATGTCTATGTCATATTTCATCCTCTTCTTAAGATGTATGTGTTGGAATAGTATTTTCCGGGTTCAGGACCGGTAAAAGTAAGACCTCTGGGTTGGTGTCCGGTTATTAGAGGCACTCCAGGTTGGTGTCCCATTATTAGAGGCACTTCGGGTTGGAGTCCGGTTACAAAGGCTCTCCAGGTTAGGTTCCGGTTATAGTTATCCCTTAGGTCTTGGCACGAGGCCTTGACTCAAAAATTAAAGTTCAGAATTATGCATTCCATCATTATAAAAGTGGTTATTGATATTGTATGTGATTATTCGATGAGTAGAATATACATGTGAATAAGTAAATGACATTATTTCATTTTTATATTTTCCATATTATTCTAAAGTTCATGTTTTAAAGGCTATTATTTTAGTTATACATTGCCTCAAATGTTAATGCTTATTTATGAAATCTTCCTCTATATTGTTATCCTTACCGAGCATCTGAGATCACCACTTTCTAGGTTTTATTTTTCTTAGGATGTGAAGAAATATATTATGAATGACCTGTAGGGATAGTCTGAAGGGAATATGAGTGTGGACTACGGAAACTATATTATTGTTGTTTTTCACTTTATGAATTAATGTAAACCTTATGAATGTATCTAGTGATTCCAAGGCTACTAAACTAATCGGTATTTCGAGACATGATATTTTCTGATCATGCCAATGTTATGTAATAATTCACCGACTATGGGTAACTCGGATAGGGGCGTTATAGTTTGTATTAGGGGAAGTTTAGTACCAACCTTGGAAGCTATATTTAGATAAAATATGATTAGAACACATAGACCTAAGATGGACTTTGAGGATTATTATAGAAGAACTTCCTATAATTTTGGTATTGTAGCGATTTTGTGAGTTTTCCGAGCAATACATCCCTGTCTGGATACGAGCAGGTAGAGGCGGGTCTGGCACAGATGTACCTAGGGGTAAAACCTGAAAACACCGCATTGAGCTAGACTCAAACAGGAACTGGTGCACGACAACGGGCCTTGCTGCACTCTTGGTTACGACACTCCCAGGGGATATGCTTAAGATAATTCTAATTTTATTTACAAACCATTATGAAGGGTTTATGAGTATATACTTCCTCAATGAAAACATATTTATGATTATGGATCATATCCATAAAACATTCAATTTACATTAGGTATTTTACAAGTTTGCATTTATTCATTGCAATCCATAAACATACCTTGTTTATGCTATTGTATAGAAATGGCGCCCAGTAGAAGGAATGTGAAATCCAGCAATATGTATGATCCAAAGAGTAAGAAGGATCATAAATTTGATGGTATTAACACTATATTTAGAAGGGAAATTATCTCCCACGTATTATCATCATATGAAGAAATAGTATCATGTGTTGAAAAGATAAGTAAAGAATTCTCAGAGTCCTATGGTTTTGAAGGGAAGCCAAAGAAGGAAAGGATGGTAGAGAGAAGGATAGATAAAGGGAAGAAGGTAATGAATGATTTTCGCATATGTGATAACTGTGCAAAGAATCACCTTGGAAATTTATTGAAGAGAATGAGAGTATGTTATAAGTGTGGAGGAAAAGGACAGCAAATACGTGACTGCAAGGGTAAGAAAATGGTTTCAAATGTACAATGCTTCATTTGCAAGGAGTTTGGACACTAAGTAAACCAATGTCCCAATCATCAAACTATGCCGCAAATGATTCTATTGGATAATAATCAAGTTATAATACTACCACAGATGAAGAGGAAATATTAGATTTCTTACGTTGTTTATTTCATTTGAGTGTTGTATCAACAATACACTTGTTATTATAATTATAGAATATATAAGGATTGTACTGCAGTACTATTTAATTAAGGACTTGAGATTGTTTGAAAAAAAAAAGTAACTCAATAGCAGGTTGAATTTTTGGAAAATATATGGTTGAGAGAAAGATACACCATAATATGGTTCGGATACCGAGGTGTTATTTCGGAATAATACATGATTGATTTAGATAAATTATATTGGATATTCTTGACTACCTTGAAACTGATTAATGATTTGTATATTCCATCATTGTTAGGGTTTAAAATTTTTTTGGATAGAAGTAGTATATCTAGTAATTTATAAGTAATAAGGGATCATGAATGTAATCAATAAGGTTTTATGGTAATTTAGGATGTTGTAGTGTTTTAAAAGAATACATGATGAAGGTGTTCGCATGTTGTTACACGACAAAAAATAACTTCATTGTGTTTACCTTCCTTATAAATTTTGGATTGTGAGGTTGGACAGAAGTATTTTGGATAATTATAGTTTGAGATTATTTCTAGGATTGCCATAAAAGGACAACCCGGAGGTCTGTCGGCGACCCGTCACGTCCGGCAAGGCCGCAAGACTTGAACCCACAACGGAAGGACGACAAGGGTGTATCACCTACCACTGACCCACGTGATGTCCTGGATTAAATAATGTAGTTTTTCTAATGGTTTTGTTAGATGAATTATAAATTCATTTTTTTAACCCTATACAAATAAGATAAATAGAATATTATATTAAGTTCTATTATCTTTTAGAGTGAAAGATGAGTTTGTGGTAGAACTTAGTAAAAGTTTGGGACTCTACTTGTCAAGTATATATTTTTATTCTTCTCTTATTCAATGATGAAATTAGTTCTTATACATTAGTGAAGGGATTTTAAAAAAATGTGTTATCCTAATACCATATGTTTTGTTGAACCGATTGTATTTTAAATCATCATAGATTGATGAATTTAAGGCCCTAAATTTTACACTTGTTTGTGATTTATGACCTCAATCACTAACAATAAATATTTACATTTTTCCTCCAATTATATGTCTCTAATTTCCACCAATGTTCTTCTAATCGAGATCATGATTTGGTGGTGACCCTTTAATTTCCCTTTCCTCTCATTAAGACTAAATTTTATTAACCCAATTTCTGATGTGGGTTTTCTCGCAAAGATATTTTCTATTTTCAACCTTTTATTTTCGAAAAATAATTTCAAATTGTAGGGATGCAATTTATTGAAGTAGGGGAGAATTTAACACCCCTAGCTTCCACGGTATGCTTCTCTTTGAATAACACAACTGCGTGTGTCGTATGCAACACTGAGTTCAAATGCACCAAGACTCACCAAACTAGCTGTTCAAAAGAGGTTATGAATGGTATTAAATTAATTTTAAATTTTATATTATCCATATAATTTTAGAATCCATTTTATGAGTTTCTAAGACATAATTTAAGAACAAATTCATTTTTTTCAGATAAAAGAAGTATTTTTCAAAAAATGCAATTTTACTGCCTTTTAATAGAGGAGCCTTTTTAAATCCAATATTTGAAACATTTATATATTCAATTTAAAAAAACAAACATCTTCTTTAGAATCAGGACATAATAATTTAGTTTCAATAATGTTTTGGTGTTTTTCTGATAACTTTCAAATTTGGGTGAATAGTGAAAAATACAATATTTTAACTGAAAACAATTTTTTTATTCAAAATAATTTATATTGATAAATTATAAATTTTAATGGTTTGGAAGTATAAATAGATTAACATTTAACCATTTAATACAATGATGGTTATCGTAAGTAATTTCACTTTGAAATTGACATAAACAAATGTCAAACTTTTGATAGTTATTATTTCTTAAAAATACGCCTTTTGGTTTTGACAGCACAAATTAATTTAATAAATGAAACTTTTTTGTTTTTAATTTGGTAAAATATACTTAATTTTTGGATTCATAATATTTAAATTAGCTTAGGGTGAAATTTTGGTAGTTTTATGATAACTTTCATATTTTGATGAATAGTGAAAATTACAACATTTTAATTAAAAACAACATATTTAATCGAAATAATTAATAGTGAAAAATTATGAATTTGAGTGATTTTAAAGTATAATTAGATTATAATTTTACCATTTAATCCAATTTTGGTCATTGTACATAATTTCATATTTAAACTGGACATAAGAAAGTGTCAATCTTTTGATAGTTATTATTTGTTAAAAACATGCTTTTTGTTTCGACAATGGGAATTAATTTTAATTTAATTTCTGTCACTTCTTTGTTTTTAATTTATAAAAATAGATTCAATATTTAGAATCAGGAGGTCCAAATGGTTTAAATAGGCAGCTTTAATTTTTAGACATTTTGAATAATTACTTCGGTAAATATTTTATTTACCATGGTTAAAGGGTAAATCCGGTAAATAAGGGTAAACAAATAATATTATAATAATACTAAATTTACCTTAAAACATGTCTGAACTCTATTTTTTGATACATTTCCAACCATGGTAATATTTGGGTCGATTTGTGGACTCCATGGAGCCACTTTTAAGTGATAATGACACATTACATTAATTAAGTTAAAGTAAACACAAAAATGACAAAAGCATATATCTTTTAGAAAAACAATTTTTACATAGGGTAATATATGTTGGATTTTCGACTATAAATATTCATTAGAAAGATAAAAATATTTCCTACGTAATGGTAGTTTATTTATAATTTTTAGACATTTAATAATTAAATTTATTTATGACACAATAATGATGAAGTATTTTCCTTATTAATGAAAGAATCCAATAATTGATATTATAAAAATCAAAATAACTGTAATTTTAATATTTTTATAAATTACACTAATTTTATAGGTTAATATGACATATTAGTACCGGTTATATGAATTCTCTTAGAAGTAATAATGCTTTTGTGAATTTATAAAAAACAAAATACCCAATAGTGTCAAAATTGACATAAAAGAGTTTTTTTTTAAATATTTTATTATTAATTGATATTCAATTCCCAAAAATCTATGGTTCGGCCAAGAGACATATATAATGATATTTTTATCATTAATGGACCACTTGGGGGGTCTCTTGAATGTATATAGTATGATTATTAACTATTTAATATAAGAATACAAAGTGACATGGTAAATGTCAAACTAATTAACTAAGAGTTAAAACTAAAAGATAAGGTTAATATAATTACCCAAAACTCTATAAATTCTGTTGGTTGAAATTATGTCTACCCATACCCACCTTAGACTTTTAATAATCCGCTTTGGAGCCATTATAAATTAATATGAATTTATTATAAAATAACATTTCTAGCTTTTCCAAAGGTTCCCCTCACCACTCTTATAAAATGGCACTCCCCCTTATCACTAATTCACACATTGAAAGCCTTTTGTCTCGGCCAAAACCTGCCCAAATACTCTATAAACATCCCTCGGTTAAACCTAAAGGCCTTAGTTTGATCATAAATCCAACCAATGGAGCCCTTTTGATCAAATCAAATGAAAGAACCCGAAGAAGAGGTAATGTTTTCACCACACTCTTTCGAGTTCCTTTCTTCTTCAACTTCTTCTTTCTTTGTTATTACCATTATAAAATAATAACTCCAGTATATTATATATACTATGATGTTATTATAAATATGTTACAACCATATTCAGTATACTATCCATACTTTTAATGACATGTCACCGTACGTGCGTACGTACGGCTTACCGTCTCCACACCAGGGTGTAATTATTATTCAAAACATTATTATTTGGATGGGTATAATAATGATGTGTAATTCAGGTAAATAATAAATATAACATGATAATGATTCTTTGTATATGATATAATATCCAATTATATATTATTTTGATATCAAAAGAGTGATATTGTCGCTCGTGCGTACGTACGGACTACCGTCTCCACGAAGGCGATGAGATTCATTCTCCATCAAATCCATTCAAGTATAATTATCATTTTATGGTTAAAAATAATGTTTAAGGACTTTATATAATTCTAGATATGAATAAGATAAAAACTATCCATAAAAACCATGGCTTATATAAAAAACATATAAAAGAAAACGAGTACGTTAACACCCGAAATGACGATAATACTAAGATACTATTAACAAATCAATGTTAAAATATCATATATGATATCATATTAATGTATATGATTATTTTATAATTTAATAACAATTATTTCACCATTATACAAGAGGTTAACCTACCACCAACCAAGGAAAAGTACAAGGTAAGGGTTTTTCATCTCACTCCTTATTCTCGTGATATTCATGCCATATTGGCACTATTACATTTTGTGTGGTGTATGTACTGCCCATAATTGTATTCTTTGTGTAATACACATTAAGTTATGTGTATTTACATATTAATTGTATGATACCTCTTTCATGTGTTGTCTGTTTCGTAATTTACCAAATTGTTAAGGGTTAATTTCACAATCTCTTTATTATCTGAGGTTGTTTTTCCATAAGTATCTACTTGGACATATTTATTATCCAAGTCCATGTTTTATTAAAGATTATTCAAAGGGATTATTTTAAGGGACTTTTTACTAAAAATTAATTTCAAATGTTTTAGATATTTATTCTTCTAAATCTTTTTCATTAATGTCCATGTCTTCAAAATGGTTTTTAAGGATATATGTATATGGACATGAATGTTTTTAAAATGTTAATTCCTTTAAAATGTTTCAAAGTGGTATGTGACACTTTGATTCAAAAATGTCTTTAAATGACTTATTTTCCAAATTGTGTGACATTTAAATGTTTTCATGAAAAAAGTGATATTACTCTCAAATAGTTTTGATTTCATCTATGTCAGCATCCTTTTATAAATTTTACACTTGTTTGAAGTTGATTTATTATGATACAAATCTTCCATATTGTATTTAAGGTTTTGTGATATGTTTGACTATGGATGAGTAATTTTTATGCCATTAATAAATTATGATTAATGTTTTTGCATTTTGTCTGCTAGTTTTAATACGAATTTTTATGTTATATTTTATCCTCTTCTTAAGATGAATGTGTTGTACTAGTATGTTCCGGGTTGGGGACCGGTAGATGTAAGCCCTCCGGGTTGGTGTCTGGTTATTATAGGTACTCCGGGGTGGAGTCTGGTTACAGAGGCTCTCCGGGTTGGGTTACGGTTACAGTTATCCCTTAGGTCTAAGCACAAGGCCTTGAATCAGAAATTAAAGTTCGACATTATGCACTCCATCATTATAAAAGGGGTTATTGATAATGTATGTGATTATTCGACGAGCAGAATATCCATGTGAATAAGTAAATGGAATTATTTAATTTTTCTTTTCCATATTATTCTAAAGATCAAGTTTTAAAGCCTATTGTTTTAGTTATACATTGCCTCAAATGTTTATTATTATTTATGAAATCTTTCTCTATATTGTTATCCTTAATGAGCATCTGAGCTCACCCCTTTCTATGTTTTATTTTTCCCAGGATGTTAATAAATATATTATGACTGACCTGCAGGGATAGTCTGAAGGGAATATGGGTGTGGACTATGGAGACTATATTATTGTAGTTTTTCACTTTATGATGTAATGTAAAACATATGAATATATCTAAAGATTCTAAGGCTACTAAACTAATCGATATTTAGAGACTTGATCTATTGTGATCATGTCAATGTTATGTAATAATGCACCGACTCTGGGTAACTAGGGTTGAGGTGTTACATTCAACATCATTCTTAGAATGGTCTAGCTGGTCCCCTATCACGATCATGTACATTTTTATCGTTGGAGTATATCCTTAAGATTACAAGATGATGTTAGTTATATTAACAAGGGTGAATGAGATCTCTAGAAAATTGGAGCTAGAATAGAGAATAAGGGGCTATGAAGAGTGAAAACCCATATCATTAGACTATATATAGAAGTTTAGTGAATATATTAATATAATTTTCACTAGTAGTATATCATATTTGGGATATTTTACAATGGAATTTTATCTAGAAAACCTCATGAGAGAGTGGTATATTTTACTATCAATTTAGTCCTCGAAGTAACACCAATATTCATTCCTCCATTCAAGATGGCTACTACTGAGTTACTTCATCTCAAGAGGAAACTAGAGGACTTTGAGGCTATAGTTTTTATACATCCAAACACTTTACATTGTGGTCCACCTATCGTTTCACCAAGAAGTTTTATGGTACCCTCAAGAATTTTTGTAGATTATTACTTGTTGAACAAAATTATCATTAAGAACCAATATCCACTACCTCATATAGATGGTATCATTATGTATGTTTGAGGAGTGAGGGTTTTTTATAAGAATTATTTGAGGTTGGTATATAATTATGTTTGATTTATCCCTTTGGACAAGCATTGTACAACATTTTATACTAGGTATGGCCTTTATGTGTATGTGTATATTCCATTATATTTGAGGAACACAACTTCTATTTTGATAGATATGATAAATCTTGTTTTCCACCCAAATCTAGATTCATTTGTTTTGGTCATCATAAATGATATATTAGTGTATTATTATACTTGAAGCAACCATGATAAAAATCTTCAGAACATGATGAATACACTAAGAGAGAACAATCTATTTTTATGCTCACTAAATTTCACTTTTGGATTGACAAGGATCACAACATGGGTCACATCATCTCAAAGGAAAGAGTTCTTGTTGAACCAGAGAAGGTGAGAGTAATAGTTACCCAAGTGTATCCCAATAACATTTTTTCATCCGAAATTTCTAAGAGATATCTAGATATTACATGTCATTTATTTATAAATTTTCCATCCTAAAAAACACTCATTGGATTGGATAAATATTTTTTTATGTTTTAATGGTCAAACACATGTGAGAAAACCATTCAGGATTTGAATGACTGATTGAATTTAAAACTGATCATGATTCTTCCCAAACCAAGAAAAATTTATACAATTTATTATGATACATCACTAATTTGGGTAAGAGAAGTATTATTGATGGAAAATTGGGTCATGGTGTATTGGTCTCATCCACTGAGGCCGAATGAGAGGAAATACCCAATGCATGATCTCGAGCTAGCCATTGTGTTTCACACCATGCCTTTTTATGGAATTACATATCATGAGAGATGTTTTTGGTGTTTATGGACCACAAGATCCTTATGTACATAGTCACATAGAAGGATATGAACCTTAGATAGAGGAGGTGGGTTGAGTACAAACAGTCCATTGATTTTGAGCTTGTATATATGCTTGTAAAGGGTAATGTTGTTGATGATGATTTGAGATAGAGGACTCATGCTCAAGTAGTTTAGGAGGCCAGTTGTTAGTGGTAGTTGATGACCTTATTTCATGATATTCACATAGTGATGATGGATAATCATAGATAATATATCCTTATTGCTTTGTAAGTAACCTATTCAAGTCTACAGAGAGTGAAAATGAGGAAAATATCAGATCCAGAGGGCCTAGTTCTAAGTGAGAGTGTTTCTAGTAAGTAGATAACAAAGGAATAGATTATTGAACTTTAGAAGATATTACACATTAATGCACGCACATATGTTCCTAGATATGTGTGAGAGGATTTTATATGGAAATCTCATGGTACTACATGGGAATACACCATGGTCTAAGAAATATATAAAGTGAAATGCACAATATGTATTAGTGGATGGGGATGAAAAAAAGATTACTGGATTTGTTGGTCAGTGTTCAACCTATCTGTAGGTAATGGTAGGAAACTAGTGACATGGAAATATTTTCATGCATTTCCCATTACAAAGTGGAAATGTGATGACATCTCCATGTATTTTTCCTCTAGTTTACAGAGATCCCCTCTAGGTAGAGATATAGTATGGATGATCCATGATAGGATAATGGCGGTTATTCCATTTTTACCGACCAAAGATACATTTTTAGTGGATAATATTAGAAGACTCTATGTTAGGAATAATATCCAACATCATGGACTTCAATAGACCATTTTATCAGATAAGGATGATCACTTTATATTCCCATTCTAGAAATTGTTGTATAAGGCTCTAAATGTATATGTGATTCAAAGATATCCTTTAACCAATAGACTGATAAGTAATATGAAAGTATATTATATATATTGGAGGACATGCTTAGAGAATGTGTACTAGATTTTAGTGTTTTTAAAAAAAGAAAACACCTTTAGAAACATCCTCTTATAATAATATCTTTCTGGAAATAATTTAGATGGATCTTTATGAGGAATTATATGGTAGGTCATGCTGTTCAGCCGTGTGCTGGTTAGATAATGGATATGAAGAACTACTGTGACATCATATTGTAATGGGGACATTAGATAAGTTAAAACAATTTCAGAGGAATATGTCTACATCTCATTCTAAGAAGAAGTATTACAATTATCAGCATCAATAACATCTAGATTTTGAGGCTAGGGATTGTGTTTTCTTGTGATTTTTTCCTAGGATGGTGTATAAATTTATTCAATGACTGGTTAAGCTATCACCTCTCTTTATTAGGCCTTTCAAGATATTGGAGAGAGTGAGGTTGGTAGCCTATCAGATATCCCTTCCCCATAGGTACTTAGGTATGAATGATGTCTTCGACAAGTCTTATCTTAAAAGTTAATTTTTAAGCCTTTCTCATGTTTTAGCTCCCTAGGATTTTGAATTTGGATTTGATGCTTCCTTTTTGAAGTCTACTATACGGATCATCGACCATAACACGAAGGTCCTCTTAGGTAGGTTTGTTCTGATGGTATGAATGCAATGGATACATAGTTGAATTAATTATAAAATATGGTATATTAATTCCAATGTACATGCCCAATGGATGGATATTTTCCCAAATAAAATTTTATCACCCTCAGATAGAAAACATGGGGGTGAGTTGTTTTAAGGAGGGTAGATTGTAAGATAATAGACTTTCATATGAGGTATGAACCCCTTAATGTTTAGTTTGAATCATTATTTTTTCCTTATACATGGTATTAAATTATTGAGTAAGGTTTTGAGAGTGTCTGGGGTTTGTTTGAAGCACATATATTTAGGTTCATGGGAAGCGGTATAAAGAACATGGTGTCTCACAATTAGCATTAATTATGTAACTCAATTGAGTGAACCATATATGTAGAGAGAATCATTTTAAAACCCATATGATAGAGGTTGTATGACTAGGAATAAAAATTATGACATTTAATATTTCTAAAATAAACATCTAACTCATGTTTTTAAACCATGTTTCAAACCATGTGAGTGTTTTCTTTATTAGATAGTGATAGCACATGGTTTGCCCAATTGTGCGGAAAAACATGCACCCCATCGTTTGTCACGTTAGATTCCTCTTGGTGAGAGATTTGATCCATTAACTTCTTTTATCTATCCATTCATTATGTTATCTATAAGAATTCTACTTTAGACTATTTTTGAATATTTTTCTATTTCTCTATTTTTTCTCATTCCATCCCCGAATTGAGGCCAATATTTGGAGATTATTTCACTACAAGAATAATGTAGGTGGTATATACTGCTTCCAACAATGTATCACGTATTTATAATTTTTTTCATTGTTACACTATTAATAATCACCAATTTTTTCCTTATAATAATGAATTATGTTTATTTACTTGTTGGAACTATGGCCTAGACCATTTTATGATACCTGTTTACCTTGTTAAAGGATGGAATCTCACTATAGATCACCCCTTTTGGTGAGTCCTCTTATACCTATGAATTTGAAACCTGTTATATGTATTGGATTAAACCTAAAAAAGTAATTTGATTGAGTTGTAATAAATTAATAATTATTATATATATTGGAAAGTAACTTTAACTTTTCTTGAAATCTTCTATGCAAAAAATGATTAAAATGAAGGAACACATTATGAACCATTGCCATTTATAATTGAAAAGGACAAGTTAATAATTAAATTAAAAGGAAAAGAGGCACGGATTAAAACATGGAATATGATTATTTGTAAATGGTCTAATGGATTATAGTCCTTTTTCTAATTAAAGAAGTGGTCAAACATGAGGTATCCTTGGATTACTAAGGGAATTCCTTGAGAAATCAGAGGAAACCACCACAATTACATGATCTATTTACCAAGGGATATACCTACCATGGAGCTCGATATTTTTCTTACTATGTGAATTTATCATCATATTACCAATAATTCATTCAATTTATATATAAAAATTTGATTTCCTTCGATTATCTACTTAGATTATGCTTGATGTATTAGGAAATATGAAACCTTGAATCATAAAATTGGGCTCCAGTAATACATAGCCAAGGATTTACATTGGATTCACTACATGGAATCAGTAAGAAATATTTTTTAGAATAACTCAAATGGTGTGTCCCTCAGATTACAAAAACAACCTTATATAGGATGCATGGTTCATATTTTGTGTTGTTCCAACATAATATAGTCAAGGATGCCTTAGTTTTCACCTTGGGTCATCCATTATTTTCCAATATTACATTCTAACTCATAAAATATCCTCAAGCCCTGACTATTTATAGGTTACCTATTAAAAGACATCCTTTTGAGGCTGAAGCATGTATGGTTTGTTGGTCATCCCATGATTATCTGAAGCCTAACATCATTATATTTCAGTTAATTATACGTCTAATTATACTTTTTTATGCATACTGCTATATTTATTCTCATATTATACATTTCTTAAAGATGTCATTAGTGGTTGCCTACAAAGTGTTACTCATACACTATTCAAGATGTCGATTAATATACAGACATAATTCATGGTAACTGGTTGGGATAAAATAAGGGTATAGATTTGGATATTTTTCCTATGTGATAAGATGGAATATGGGAACAGTGGACTAAGAATAGTCTTAGGAAACTTTTTGAGTTTATAATTTTTGTATTTATTTGAATTTTTGTATAACATGTATTTATGTATTCATGCTTCTAATTTTTGTATAGTATCATGACCTCATAATTATTTGTGTATGACTTGGATATTGTTGATTGTTATCTATTTATTATTCTAGGATGATTAATTTACACCACTTCATATTACTATTACGAATTTTTCTGTTTATTTATCATTATATAATTCTGTTGTCCTACACATTGACATGAGGGAATAGTCTCCACACAGACACACCCGAGGCCTTCGCTACTACTTAGCAGCCTTTAGCATACAGGGAGGCACACATGAGGTCATGCTGTCAACTAGTTTGTGAAATTATTTAGTGGATCCTCAATTTTTATGTCACATGTTATCACCTTGTATAATTCTCTTATAATAATCTTTCTAATAGATCAATCTCATTCAATGTAATAAATTATTCCATGATCATTTAGTGGTGTATGGATAATTATGAGTAACCTATAGAAATGACTACGCTCATATGAGTCAAATTTAAAGGACTATATTTATTAATAGGGTGGTAATATAACACCCTGATAATTTAATATATGAATTCCATTAAATTAGCCAAATTATATAGATAAGTTTCCCCATAAGTGCCTCTAAACTAAAAAAATTGTAAAATATTTAGATAAAAATATAAAACATAGGTATGACCATTACAAAATAGCCACTGAATTATCAGGAATTAGTATGAATAAAAAAATTATTTAGTATTTTAATAATTCAAATAAATTATTCTTTTAACCTGAATAAAATTCAATTGGAATATCTGAAATGACTAAAATATTCATTTTAGGCTTAGAAATGTATTTTTCTAAATATTAATTTTAAATGAGATATGAATTTATATTTCAATAAAAAAAATTATTGATGATGATAGATGATATTTTATATGAATATTAGGTAATTAATATTTAAATTATTAATTGATAAGAAATAATGATAAAGAATAGTTATCATTTTCAAAAGTTACTTTCCAATATAAATATTGTTCCACTATATTTTGGGAATTTATTTAATAATTGAGTTATCAAGTTTTAGGAATGTTATTTGAAACATTTAATGTAGAGACCCAAAGCTTGACGTACATAGACTTTACATTACTTTTGCGGAATACTTGGTACATAACAAAAACACACACACACAAGGATCGTAATAGTTTAGTGTCTTTGGAAACACGGAACGTAATCTTCTAATCGTGGTGAAAGATCTTCAATATCTCCCATAAAGATCTTCCTTTTTTTTACCTAAAACTTTTCATTATATCCTGGGGAAAAGAAAACATAAAAGGTTGAGCTCAAATGCTCAGTAAGGGTATACAAAAGAAAAATCAATAACATCATATTCATAAGAACATAACTTTTGGAAATCTTAACCTGCAAAAGAGAGCATAATTTCATAAGATGGGATAAATCATAGTAGTGAAATGAAATCCCAATAATCATAAATTAAAACATGAAACTTTGTGGCATACACACATAATCATAGAGAATCATTTCTTGTTAGTCAAGACTCATTACCAAGACTATCTTAGTGGACAAAGTCCCTTTTTTGAATCGAGTAACCCTCGTTTCAGTCCTGTTTCACTGAACCGGTATAACCTACCGTTCCAGCCCTGTCTATCTCATGAGATATAAAATCTTTACCCAATTCATTGGAGGGAGATATAGGTCCCACCCATCTTATAATGAATCCTTTCTTATGTGTGCCACATAATCATAAATCATACATCATCGCATAACACATGTAACAAAAATGGGATTCTTGAAACATCATGACATCATAAAACAAATCATATAAGGTAAATGACTTCATAAAAATAATTTCCTCAAAACATAATCAAATAATTGTAATAATAGGGATAAAAACAGAACCCTATATTATCTTAGATGGAAAATAATTTTGATAAAACATTTGAACTCCATTCTTGAGGAAAATATCTTTCTACTTCAAAAAAACTTTTCCTTTCTTAACATGTCATACAATTTTAAACTAAAAGAAGTTGATTAAAAATAAACTTGAATACTTGTAAAGTAAGCTTCTTGGAAATAATTTTTTAGAAATCCATTCATGCCGTATAAGTTAAAAAAAACATTCTTCGCACTTTTGTCGGAAAAGTCAAAAAAAGTACCTCGTACGAAAAACGACAAAAGATTCCTTTCATACATATTACTAAAGACTCACCGAAGGGTAAAAATGGATTTAAAAAATTTTAGGTGGATGGAAATAATATTATATATTGATGAAACATGGATGTGGATGATAAAATACACCCCAGTAAATACTTACAAATAAACAATCCCGGATAAAAATGAGATTGTGATATTTCCATTACCTTAGGTCCGATTTGCTTCGTATGTGTCCAAACCTCCTGTATAATGATTTAAATAATGTCATTGACTTATTACAGAATCATATTCATTGTTATGATATCATATATGGTTCACTTATGACATTATATTACCCGTTCTTTTGTAAATTCCATGTTAAAGAAGCGTTTTGGGAAAAATCGTTTCACTTATCGTAGGTGTTTTGACTTGTTGTTCTTGACATTATTATTACTTATATCATGATTTACTTACTTCCAGAATATAAAATATGATTTATATATCATATATATTCAGTATATATATATATATATAATAGATAGATAAATGAAATTAAAAACACCGTTCATGGAGACGGTAGTCCGTACGTACGCATGAACACTGTTTTCCTTTCCTTATTGTCTTGAATGGAAATAAGTAGATGACATACATATATATATATATACATAAATCCAGTAGCTTTATAATGTCATATATTTCATTATTATTTCTTATATATACTTTATAATCATTCTTAAATGGTTAACATGGAGAATGAATCTCATCGCGTCGTGGAGACGGTAGTCCGTACGTACGCACGAGCGATTATATCATTTCCATAAATTTTGAATTGAATTGGAGTGGATTATACAATATATCATAATCAATATGATGTTGTAATAAATATGTATAGTTATTCTTTACACCATTATACCCATCCATGTAAGGTGGTGGTGGAAAATAGATTACACCACGGCGTGGAGACGGTATTCCGTACATACGCACGCGCGGTGATTTCTTTTTCCGTAGGATGGATAGATGGTGAAATAGGGTTGTTTCATAATTATAATAACATATCCGTATATGAGTGATACTGATGTTATTACTTCATAATGAAACAACCTAATAAGAAGAAGTGGAAGAAGAAATAAAGATGAAAGAATTGGTAACGGTAATTACCTCTTCTTTGAAGCGCCTCTTTGAGACCTCCTCTTAGGGCCCTAAAATTGGTCTTTGACGAAGACCAGAACCTCTAGGATGTTGCTAGGGAAGTGGAGAAGAGATTTTGGCAGGGGTTGGCCGAGCTTGAGTGCTCAAATTGGTGTGAGGAGGAGGGGGAGGAGGTGTCCTTTTATAAGGGAGGAGAGGGGCACCTTAGGAATACCTCAAAATATTATTTTATATTAAAGTCAAAATCGGTTTATAATGGTTCCAAAGGGTATTATTTCGGAGATAAAGTGGGGATGGGTCGAAATCCTATCAACCAATAAGATTTAGACAAGTTTAGGGTATTATTTTAACCTTATCAATTAGATTTAACTCTAAGTTAAATAATTTAACTTTTACCGTGTCTTTTTGTTTTCTTTCACTATATGGTTAATACACTTACTATAACATGCCAAACGAACCCCAACTTGTTTATTATTAATACATATATACTTATCTAAGTCATTTGGCCTAACATTAGATTTTTAGGAATAAAATAACAATTAATAATATAATATTTGATTTAAAAACTATTTTGTGTCAATTTTGACACTATTTGATATATGATTTTTGTGAAAGTCATAACAGAATTATATGTTCGAACCAAGTTGATTAAATCAACAATAATATATCATAGTGACCTATAAAATTAGTGGAATTCATAAAAAGTCTCAAATTACATTTATTTGAGCATTTATAACATCAATTATGTTAACATTTCTTTAAAATAGTAATTACTGAATCATCGTTGTGTCATAAATTAATTTATTTATTTAAAGTCTAAAAATTATAAATAAAATATCATTATGTAGGAAATCTTTTTATATTTCTAATGAATATTTATAATCGAATTTATCTTATATATAAACCCATATTAAAAATGTTTTAGTAAATAAACTTTGATTTTAACTCTTTTAACTCTTCTTTGAATTAAATAATAATAAATGTCCTAATCTAATCCAAGTGGGCCTAAATGATAATATTTTACACTTAAGGTTGTTTTTGGTCGAGATACACTTGTCTAATAGGATTAGGACATGTGTTAGGGTAATATTAATATCATTTTTACCCTTAATTACCCTATTTACTTTTAACCGTGGTAAATAAAAGTAAAAAGTTACTATTCACCAAAAATTATTTTCATCTAATTGAACCACATTTTACTTACTGAAATCAACCGTGTCTCTCGGATTTTTGAAATTCCATTCACAGAAGCGGTAAAATTAAGATTTATGAAGAAATTAATTTTTTTAACTACCACTTAGTAGTTTCAGTATTCATCAAAAATTGATGTTTTTCAGAACAATGCCAAAATTTCATCCTAAGCTATATTTCATATTCTAAATTAAAAAATGAAGTCTAATTTTCCAAATTCATAACATAGAAGTTGCATTAATTAATTTTATAATTAAATCCAGCTGTTAAAACAAATAGCGTGTTTTTAAGAAACAATATTTATCAAAAGATTGACACTTGTTTATGTCTGGTGTAAATGTGAAATTACATACAATGACCAAAATTGTATTGAATTGTAAAAATATATTCTAAATATACTTTAAAACCACTAAAATTAATAATTTATCACTATTAATTATTTCGATTAAAAAAGTTGTTTTTAATTAAAATTTAGTAATTTTCACTATTCATCAGAATATGAATGTTATCTGAAATGTACCAAAATTTAACCTTAGGCTAAATTCGATACTCGAATCCACAAATGAAATCCATTTTGAAAAATAAAATTTACAAAATTTCAAAAAGTGGTTATTACTATTCATAATGGCTAGTTTTAATAACAATTTAATAGCATATCGCTGTTTAGTGAAACTCGTTATTGCGTACTACACACGCTATCGAGGAAGGTCGCGATTGCGTGTAATGCAAGGCAAGTCAAGGATGCGTGTTGTGCAAGCTCCTTTTGGTGTATCGTACAACACAAGACATTAGTGAAATAAAAAGAATATTTTTCATAAAATCTCGAGCTGTTACATTCTACCCCCCTTAAAATGAATTTCGCCCTCGAAATTCGTCGGGGTTATAAATGGTTTACTATTAGAAAGTTTCTTTAATAGAAACCCACATCATAAAAAGGAATACCAAAACTTGGCTTTAAAAACTAAAGTATGAAATGTAACGATTACCCAAATAAACTAATCGCTGGGTTTTCACATAGGTAAAAATATGGATATGGAAGAGAAATCTAACCATCATGTTCTGATGGAGAGTGGTAGAGAACATGGCTATGGAAAAGCTAGCAGTCACAAAGCCATAAATTTTTAATGATCTAGGGTACCATCTGATTCATCGGATATAAGGGCACTAGGACAACATTTTTGGTTTTCAAGATCATTTCCCTAAACTTGAAAATTTGAATTAGAATAAATACTTACTTTATTTTGGTACAATCTCACTGTTGTTCGTGCCTTGAACAATTTCCACTTCATCTCTTAAATAAATGAAGTTGAATTTGTTATTCGTGAAGTGTTAGCAGATCATGTGATAGAATGACGGGTCATTCCATCTGTCTCAAACAAAAGGTTAGAAAAAATTATATACATAAGTCGATCTATAGTGAGATTAATCATATATTGTTCCTAAAATGGACTTATACTTCATATATCATACTGCTTAATATAATAAAACTAGTTTCTACTAAACAGGGACTTCCTGTAGGCCAGTGGTAGGTGATAAAGGCCAGTCGCACTTCGGTTGTGGGTTCGATTCCCACAGCCTTGTCCGACGCGATGGGCTGTCGCCCGTCCTGCAGGTTGTCCTTTTTCTAAAACAATATTACTATAACATCCCATCAATAATATAGAAAAAAAACTTCTATCCTTAAACAATACTAACTTATGTACAACATAATCCATTCCAATCTTTAGGCTTACCCATAATACTGCAGTCCACTCACATAATATAGTGAAAACAATTACCAGAGATTTAATATCATCGTTGATCCCCATAAGATATTTCTTGTTGGTCACATTCTAAATATTCAAAGTCCTTAATCATGTATTCTCTTGAATACCTTAGTGAAAACATGAATATAGTTTAATGTTAACACTTTCCACATACCAAAATCCTCAAAATTATATATACTCAAACCATGATATCACTTAGTCCTTATATCAATCATGAGCTCATGAATACTATTAAACATTTCATTTTCTCGTTTTCCCTTCATTATGCGCATATCATCTTATTTCCAAAAAATATCTCAATCACTTTGAATACCACATCAATAAATATTGCAATACTCAATGATAAAACATTATTTTAGAATCCCATTACATAAACACTTAATCATTCCACCACATCGTTGTCATATTCAACATTGCCAATAGTGATCGCATGTGACTTCCCTTTGTCATTTGCCTTCAGTGGTTGCTCATGTTGATCATCACTAACCCTTGGATTAGGGCATTTATTAGCATAATGCCCCATTTCCTTGCAGTTGAAGCATTGATGTGTTGGTGGTGCGTTCTCTACAGTGTTTGCTTTATTCACATCATTAGAAACCCTTTTTCCATTACTTCGACACTCAGCTGCTCGATGACCTTCGTTTCCACACTTAAAACATTTTCTAGTCCCTTTAAGACAATCTCCACCATGCTTATTTCCACACTTTGTGCATAATGAAACATTCATCTTCTTTTCACCATTATTCTGAGATTTCTCCTTGAACTCCATCTTTCGTTTCTTGTCAAAACCATGAGATGGATATGTAACACCAACTTCCATTTTTACCTTGATAGCACAACACACAATTTCTTCATAGCTACTAAAGTCTCTTATAGCTAATTCCCATCGAAGACTTGGTTTTAAGCCACTGAAAAATTGATCAACTTTACTTTCAGGTTGGATGATAATGCCAGATGCATACCTTGCAAGTCTTGTAAAATTCACTTCGTATATACCAGCAGATTCGTCATCCTTTTTCTTTAGTTCAAGAAACTCCTTTTCCATCTTTGTTCGAAGAATACGAGGTAAGTACTTATTGAAAAATAAGTTCTTGAACTCATCCCATTCCATGGACTCAATTTCATCTCTTTGCCTTGTATTCTTGATAAGATTCCACCATTGATCAGCTTCACCTTCCAAACGATATACTGCTAAGATGACTTTATCATGTTCAGAACATTGAAGAACTGAAAATATCTTTTCAGTGGTACTGATCCATTGTTCAGTAACAAGTGGATCAGAAGACCCACTGAAAGAAGGTGGACGTTGCCTCATGAAGGACTCAATAGAATATTGTTCCCTTCTCTGCTCATTTGGAAGTCCAGAATGATTCATAGCTTGTGTAAGTATAACAATAAGATTTTGCACTCCATCTCCCATAACATTTGTTTGTTCAGGAGGACAATCATTGCATTGTCCATTGCATTGATCAACACGGTTCCTTCGGGTTCCAGCCATCGTCTAAAACCCAAAAAGAATAGTGTGAGAGGCAAAAATCATGCTAGGTAAAACAACATAATAAAGGGGGAGTACCTTCAATATCTAACATCTTAGGTTTAATTCTATGATCATTAGCATAATTCTAGTACTATAACCTACACGTATACTTAACCTTAGGGACATCCCTAGACATACCTTAGAAATATCTCTAGGGATCTCACTAAACTTCTCGCATCCTAGTTTCCAAAGGTTGACTAAACCTTTCCTTTGATACCAACTGTAGAGACCCGAAACATGACGTACATAGACTTTACATTACTTTTTCAGAAAACTTGGTACATAAAAAAAACACACACACACAAGGATCGTAATAGTTTAGTGTCTTTGGAAACTCGGAACGTAATCTTCTAATCGTGGTGAAAGATCTTCAATATCTCCCATAAAGATCTTCCTTTTTTTTACCTAAAACATATCTTTATATCCTGGGGAAAAGAAAACATAAAAGGGTGAGCTCAAATGCTCAGTAAGGGTATACAAAAGAAAAATCAATAACATCATATTCATAAGAACATAACTTTTGGAAATCTTAACCTGCAAAAGAGAGCATAATTTCATAACATGGGATAAATCATAGTAGTGAAATGAAATCCCAATAATCATAACTTAAAACATGAAACTTTGTGGAATACACACATAATCATAGAGAATAATTTCTTGTTAGTCAAGACTCATTGCCAAGACTATCTTAGTGGACAAAGTCCCTTTCTGAATCGAGTAACCCTCGTTTCAGTCCTGTTTCACTGAACCGGTATAACCTACCGTTCCAGCCCTGTCTATCTCATGAGATATAAAATCTTTACCCAATGAATTGGAGGGAGATATAGGTCCCACCCATCTTATAATGAATCCTTTCTTATGGGTTCCACATAATCATAAATCATACATCATCGCATAACACATGTAACAAAAATGGGATTCTTGAAACATCATGACATCATAAAACAAATCATATAAGGTAAATGACTTTATAAAAATAATTTCCTCAAAACATTATCAAATCAGTGTAATAATAGGGATAAAAACAGAACCCTATATTATCTTAGATGGAAAATAATTTTGATAAAACATTTGAACTCCATTCTTGAGGAAAATATCCTTTCTACTTCAAAAAAACTTTTCTTTTCTTAACATGTCATACAATTTTAAACTAAAAGAAGTTGATTAAAAATAAACTTGAATACTTGTAAAGTAAGCTTCTTGGAAATAATTTTTTAGAAATCCATTCATGCCGTATATGTTAAAAAAAACATTCTTCGCACTTTTGTCGGAAAAGTCAAAAAAAGTACCTCGTACGAAAAACGACAAAAGATTCCTTTCATACATATTACTAAAAACTCACCGAAGGGTAAAAATGGATTTAAACAATTGTAGGTGGATGGAAATAATATTACATATTGATGAAACATGGATGTGGATGATAAAATACACCCCAGTAAATACTTACGAATAAACAATCTCGGATAAAAATGAGATTGTGATATTTCCCTTACCTTAGGTCCGATTTGCTTCGTATGTGTCCGAACCTCCTGTATAATGATTTAAATAATGTAATTGAATTATTAAAGAATCATATTCATTGTTATGATATCATATATGGTTCACTTATGACATTATATTACCCGTTCTTTTGTAAATTCCATGTTAAAGAAGCGTTTTGGGTAAAATTGTTTCATTTATCGTAGGTGTTTTGACTTGTTGTTCTTGACATTAGTATTACTTATATCATGATTTACTTACTTACAGAATATAAAATATGATTTATATATCATGTATATTCAGTATATATATATATATAATAGATAGATAAATGAAATGAAAAACACCGTTCATGGAGACTGTAGTCCGTACGTACGCATGAACGCTGTTTTCCTTCCCTTATTGTCTTGAATGGAAGTAAGTAGATAAAATACATATATATATATATACATAAATCCAGTAGATTTATAATGTCATATATTTCATTATTATTTCTTATATATACTTTATAATCATTCTTAAATGGTTAATATGGAGAATGAATCTCATCGCGTCGTGGAGACGGTAGTCCGTACGTACGCACGAGCGATTATATCATTTCCATAAATATTGAATTGAATTGGAGTGGATTATACGATATATCAGAATAAATATGATGTTGTAATAAATATGTATATTTATTCTTTACACCATTATACCCATCCATGTAAGGTGGTGGTGGAAACTAGATTACACCACGGCGTGGAGACGGTATTCCGTATGTACGCACGCGCGGTGATTTCTTTTTCCGTAGGATGGATAGATGATGAAATAGGGTTGTTTCATACTTATAATAACATATCCGTATATGAGTGATACTTATGTTATTACTTCATAATGAAACAACCTAATAAGAAGAAGTGGAAGAAGAAATAAAGATGAACGAATTGGTAACGGTAATTATCTCTTCTTTGAAGCGCCTCTTTGAGACCTCCTCTTAGGGCACTAAAATTGGTCTTTGAGGAAGACCAGAACCTCTAGGATGTTGCTAGGGAAGTGGAGAAGAGATTTTGGCAGGGTTTGGCCGAGCTTGAGTGCTCAAATTGGTGTGAGGAGGAGGGGGAGGAGGTGTCCTTTTATAAGGGAGGAGAGGGGCACCTTAGGAATACCTCAAAATATTATTTTATATTAAAGTCAAAATCGGTTTATAATGGTTCCAAAGGGTCTTATTTCGGAGCTAAAGTGGGGATGGGTCGAAATCCTATCAACCAATAAGATTTAGACAAGTTTAGGGTATTATTTTAACCTTATCAATAAGATTTAACTCTAAGTTAAATAATTTAACTTTTACCGTGTCTTTTTGTTTTCTTTCACTATATGGTTAATACACTTACTATAACATGCCAAACGAACCCCAACTTGTTTATTATTAATACATATATACTTATCTAAGTCATTTAGTCTAACCTTATATTTTTAGGAATAAAATAACAATTAATAATATAATATTTGATTTAAAAACTATTTTGTGTCAATTTTGACACTATTTGATATATGATTTTTGTGAAAGTCATAACAGAATTATATGTTCGAACCAAGTTGATTAAATCAACAATAATATATCATAGTAACCTATAAAATTAGTGTAATTCATAAAAAGTCTCAAATTACATTTATTTGAGCATTTATATCATCAATTATGTTAACATTTCCTTAAAAGGGTAATTACTGAATCATCGTTGTGTCATAAATTAATTTATTTATTTAAAGTCTAAAAATTACAAATAAATTATCATTATGTAGTAAATCTTTTTATATTTCTAATGAATATTTATAATCTAATTTATCTTATGTATAAACCCATATTAAAAATGTTTTAGTAAATAAACTTTGATTTTAACTCTTTTAACTCTTCTTTGAATTAAATAATAATAAATGTCCTAATCTAATCCAAGTGGGCCTAAATGATAATATTTTACACTTAAGGTTGTTTTTGGTCGAGATACACTTGTCCAATAGGATTAGGACATGTGTTAGGGTAATATTAATATCATTTTTATCCTTAATTACCCTATTTAATTTTAACCGTGGTAAATAAAAGTAAAAAGTTACTATTCACCAAAAATTATTTTCATCTCATTGAACCACATTTTACTTACTAAAATCAACCGTGTCTCTCGGATTTTTTAAATTCCATTCACAGAAGTGGTAAAATTAAGATTTATGAAGAAATTAATTTTTTTTAACTACCACTTAGTAGTTTCAGTATTCATCAAAAATTGATGTTTTTCAGAGCAATGCCAAAATTTCATCCTAAGCTATATTTCATATTCTAAATTCAAAAATGAAGTCTAATTTACCAAATTAATAACATAGAAGTTGCATTAATTAATTTTATAATTAAATCCCGCTGTTAAAACAAATAGCATGTTTTTAAGAAACAATATCTATCAAAAGATTGACACTTGTTTATGTCTGGTGTAAATGTGAAATTACATCCAATGACCAACATTGTATTGAATTGTAAAAATATATTCTAAATATACTTTAAAACCACTCAAATTAATAATTTATCACTATTAATTATTTCGATTAAAAAAGTTGTTTTTAATTAAAATTTAGTAATTTTCACTATTCATCAGAATATGAAAGTTATCTGAAATGTACCAAAATTTCACCTTAGGCTAAATTCGATACTCCGAATCCAAAAATGAAATCCATTTTGAAAAATAAAATTTACAAAATTTCAAAAAGTGGTTATTACTATTCATAATGGCTAGTTTTAATAACATTTTAATAGCATATCGCTGTTTAGTGAAACTCGTTATTGCGTACTACACACGCTATCGAGGAAGGTCGCGATTGCGTGTAATGCAAGGCAAGTCAAGGATGCGTGTTGTGCAAGCTCCTTTTGGTGTAGCGTACAACACAAGACATTAGTGAAATAAAAAGAATATTTTTCATAAAATCTCGAGCTGTTACATTTAACATAATTCATTATTAATTATAATAATATTTGTGTATGATAGAATTATGGGATATTTCAAAAAACATTTATTTTTCAGTTGAATTGTGAAAAATAACATTTTTGAAAGTAACATGAGTTTTGTGACACAATTAGTTTATAAATATGAATTGGAAACTCACAAAACATTTTTATAACCATAATTAAAAATATACATACATATATTTATATTTTTTTATTTTAATTTATAAATTTATGAATTTTGTTTTAATATAAAAAAATATTCTTGATATTTTTGATCTTAAGTATCATTTTATCAAACATCATTTTTAAATAATTATATATATTTATTTTAAAATTTACTTCAATCAATTTTAAAAATTCAGTTAAATGAAATGGGGTTAAAAAATTTAATTTGTGAGTTTTAATTATTTAATAAGTATGAATTTATTTTTAGGAATAAATATTTTGTTATCTCAAGTAAAACAAAGTCACCAGAATAAAAGCTAAAATGATAAAAGTAATAATTCAAGGGTTAAGGGTCCTGGAACAAGATAATAATATTTATATAATTGAGTGATGTTTATTTTTATTTTACTTATGTCTACCCCAATCAATTATGTATCAATTTTCAAGCCACATGACATGTTTAACATGTGCTTCTTTATATTAAGTTAAAATATTTACAAAAAACGTATATTCACCACTTATAAATGTGGCATATCACTCCCTAAAGACACTCTTAAAATTTGTTTTCTATATAAAAAACGTCTATTTTTCCTTCCCTTATATTAATCTATCACCCCCTGCTCTTATGGTTACAAGTGATTAGCCCATTCCATCCATTTTGAATGGATATTCTAAGGATATCTCAGAGTGAGCAATGTGATTAGTCAATTTTACTCAACATATTTCATTTGTATTTATATTTTATAATTTAAATTACAAAATATATATATTTAAATACATAAATATTTTTTATATAATGAATTTTATTATACTATGGGAAAATCATGAATCACATTTTCCCTTTTCTTTTAATAAAAATGAATCCAACATTTGTGTGTTATACTAACTACCACATCCATGAAGAAATGTGTTTTTTCATCCACCAACCTAAAAGGGTTTAATAAAAGGATAATTTAATAAATAATTATGATATTTATACATTTTTATGATTCTAAAAAATTAAATTGAATTATGTATTTTCCTCATTATGTAGAAAAAGAAATCACCATCCATATGTGTTTATGGACTACTGCCAGCAAGTTATGATTGATTTTTTTATTCTATTCTTACCATCCTTATATCGATGGTAAGAATAATGGGTTTAATCAAGAAAAATTATTTTTGTGATAAAATTAAGGTTCTATTATAAATGATATTTGAACCAATTAATGATATAAGCAATAAACGATTATCATTATTTCAATCCTTTAAAAAGAGCATACTAAGAAGAAAATAATATATTATTTCTATGTAATGACATTAAATAAATTATATTCACATTATAATTCATCAAAATTAGGAAATATAACATTAATAAATATTTAATTAAATATTTATTTAGGTATTTAATAAATTTATAAGATTTAAAGTAGACAAAGATCTTGTATGAAGATATATATTACTTTACAAGCTGAGAAAATATTATTTGTCATTACATGAGTTAGGACACACTATAATATAATAAAATAATTATTATTATATGTAATTGTTTTTGTTAAAGATTATAATATTTTTTTTAATGGCTGGTACACAATTAAATAATATTTCAATCTAAACCCTTTCACTATAAATAAAATTTTACATCTATTATGCGGGGATAATGGATAGTTGAGAATCATTGTGCACAATGAAATTATATCTCAATTATTCCTCTCAAATTATAAAGAATGACAATAACTCCTTCAATACTGAAGGATCATAACATGATCCTAATAAATAATCCATGATGATTGATTCACCATGATAGTAACTTAAAAATAAAATAATAATTAAAATATTAATAGGGCACATGTGGATCACTTCTAGAGATATTCTACACTTGTATTCTCCTTGCACAATGAAGGTAATTTGATGAGGCATTACATATGACCAACATCATCATTAAATAATGTTCTTAAGACTTAGTAACGTTTTCATCTGATCATAAATAAGTTAAATATAATTTTAAATTTAAAAGACCCTCTATGAATAGAAAAAAATGTTAACCAGCTCAATTTTACTTTTTTAGTGCATCTTTAAGACCATTCGGGAAATTATAAAAGACCCATGTATTAATTGGTTTTATTTAATTTAATTTATTAAACTATTATTACAATTATTAATTATTAAATTAAATTTGATGTTATGTGATTTATCCCTCCCCCAATTATTATATAGAACTTGTGAGTCTGTGGGTATTTATTTTATTCCCCCGAACCAATCATTTTGTTTCCAGAACATGTATGTGAGTTATAAGTACAAGTAATAAATGGTTTATCCTAATGAACATAAAGGAGGTTCAAGAAGGAACCAAGATGATTACAACCTAGATGATAGACAAGTGGATAGGTGGAATGATGTAACTCATGCAAAGACATGAACATTAAGTTTTCCCCTTGTTGATAGATTGATTTATAGCCCACTCAATAAATTAACTGTAACAGCCCGAGATTTTATGAAAACTATTCTTTTTAATTTTATTAATGTCTTGTGTTGTACGCTACACCAAAAGGAGCTTGCACAACACGCATCCTTGACTTGCCTTTCATTACACGCAATCGCAACCTTCCTCAATAGTGTGTGTAGTACGCAATACTGAGTTTCACGAAACAACGATATGCTATTAAAATATTATTAAAACTAGCCGTTATGAATAGTAATAACCACTTTTTAAAATTTTAGAAATTTTAGCTCTCAAAATGGACTTCATTTTTGGATTCGGAGTATCGAATTTAGCCTAAGGTGAAAATTTTAGTACATTTCGGATAACTTTCATTTTCTGATGAATAGTGCAAATTACTAAATTATAATTAAAAAACAACTTTTTTAATCGAAATAATTAATAGTGATAAATTATTAATTTGAGTGGTTTTAAAGTATATTTAGAATATATTTTTACAATTTAATACAATGTTGGTCATTGGATGTAATTTCACATTTAAACCAGACATAATCAAGTGTCAATCTTTTGATAGATATTGTTTCTTAAAAAACACGCTATTTGTTTTAACAGCGGGATTTAATTATAAAATTAATTAACGCAACTTCTATGTTATGAATTTGGTAAAATAGACTTCATTTTTGAATTCGGAATATGAAATATATCTTAGGATGAAATTTTGGCATTGTTCTGAAAAACATCAATTTTTTATGAATAGTGAAACTACTAAGTGGTAGTTAAAAAAATGATTTTTTCATAAAACTTAATTTTACCGCTTCTGTGAATGGAATTTAAAAAATCCGAGAGACACGGTTGATGTCAGTAAGTAAAATGTGGTTCAATGAGATGAAAATAATT
Source organism: Viscum album (assembly GCA_963277665.1). NCBI lineage: Eukaryota > Viridiplantae > Streptophyta > Magnoliopsida > Santalales > Viscaceae > Viscum > Viscum album. The sequence continues at coordinate 1,492,668,557 of OY728131.1, forward strand.
TTTGGTGAATAGTAACTTTTTACTTTTATTTACCACGGTTAAAAGTAACTAGGGTAATTAAGGGTAAAAATGATATTATTATTAACCTAACACATGTCCTAATTCTATTGGACAAGTGTATCTTGGCCAAAAACAACCTTAAGTGTAAAATATTATCATTTAGGCCCACTTGGATTAGATTAGGACATTTATTATTATTTAATTCAAAGAAAAGTTAAAAGAGTTAAAATCAATGTATATTTACTAAAACATTTTTAATATAGGGTTATACATAAGATAAATTCGATTTTTAATATTCATTAGAAAGCTAAAAAGATTTCCTACATAATGGTATTTTATTTTTAATTTTTAGACATCAAATAATTTAATTTATTTATGACACAATGATGATGCAGTAATTATCTTATTAATGAAATATTGACATAATTGATATTATAAATACCCAAATAAATGTAATTTAAGACTTTTTATGAATTAAACTAATTTTATAGGTAACTATGATATATTAGTGTTGATTTAATCAACTTTTTTAGAACATATAATTCTGTTATGAATTTCACAAAAATCATATATCAAATAGTGTCAAAATTGACACAAAATAGTTTTTAAATCAAATATTATATTATTAATTGTTATTTTATTCCTAAAAATATAAGGTTCGGCAAAAAGACTTATATAATGATATATATATTAATAATAAACAATTTGGGGTTAGTTTGGCATGTTATAGTAAGTTTATTAACCATATAGTGTAAGAAACCAAAAAGACACGGTAAAAGTTAAATTATTTAACTTAGAGTTAAATCTAATTGATAAGGTTAAAATAATAACCTAAACTTGTCTAAATCCTATTGGTTGATAGGATTTCGACCCATCCCCACTTTAGCTTCGAAATAAGACCCTTTGGAACCATTATAAACTGATTTTGACTTTAATGTAAAATAATATTTTGAGATATTTCTAAGGTGCCCCTCTCCTCCCTTATAAAAGGGTACCTCCTCCCCCTCCTCCTCACACCAATTTGAGCACTCAAGCTCGGCCAAAACTTCCCAAAATCCCTTCTCCACTTCCCTAGAATAATCCTAGAGGTCCTGGTCTTCTTCAAAGACCAATCTTAGTTCCCGAAGTAGAAGATTCAAAGAAGCGTTCCAAAGAAGAGGTAATATCCATTACCGATCTTTTCAATTTCTTTCTTCTTCAACTTCTTCTTCTTTAGTTGTTTCATGATAAAATAATCACATAAGTATTTCTTATATACTTATATGTTATTATAAATATGAAACAACTCTAATTAACCTTCTATCCATCCTACGGAAAAAGGAAATCACCGCGTGTGCGTACGTATGGAATACCGTCTCCACGCCGTGGTGTAATCTATTTTCCACCATCACCTTACAAGGATGGGTATAAAGGTGTAATGAGTAACTATATATGATTATTATAAACTGATATTGATACTTAAATAGTATACATACACTTCAACACAATTCCACGACCATGGGAACGATATCATCGCTCGTGCGTACGTACGGACTACCGTCTCCACGACGCGATGAGATTCATTCTCAATGATTAGCCATTCATGAATGATTATAAAGTATATATAATAAGTACTAATGAAATATATGACCTAATAATGATACTGGAATTATTTATATTTATATGTATGTCATCTACTTAATTCCATTCAATTCAATAAGGAAACGAAAACAGCGTTCATGCGTACGTACGGACTACCGTCTCCATGAACGGTGTATTTCTTTCCATTTACTGATTTATTATATATGTATATTCTGAATATATATATATAAATCATGTTTTATATTCTGTAATTAAGTAATCATGATCTAAGTAATCATATGAATAATTACAAGTTAAAAACACGAACGACAAATGAGATGATTTTACCCAAAACGCTACTTTAACATGAATTTACAAAAGAATGGGTAATATAAAGTCATAAGTGGACCATATATGATATAATAACAATGAATATGATTATGGAATAAGTCAATAACATGATTTAAATCATTATATAGGAGGTTTGGACACTTACAAAGTAAGTCGGACCTAAGGTAAGGGAAATATCACAATCTCATTTTTATCCGAGATTGTTTATACTTTAGTATTTATTGGGGTGTATTTTATCATCCACATCCATGTTTCCTCAATATGTAATATTATTTCCATGCACCTACAATTGTTTAAATCCTATTTTACCCTTCGGTGAGTTTTTAGTAAAAGATATGAAAGGAATCTTTTGTCGTTTTTCGTACGAGGTACTTTTTTGACTTTTCCGACAAAAGTACGAGAAGATTGTTTTTTTAACTTATACGGCATGAATGGATTTTTAAAACATTATTTCCAAGAAGCTTACTTTAAAAGTTTTCAAATTTATTTTTAATCAACTTCTTTTATTTTAAAGTCGTATGACATGTTATGAAAGGAAAAATATTTTTGAAGTAGAAAGGATATTTTCCTCAAGAATGGAGTTCAAGTATTTTATCAAAATTATTTTCCATCTAAGATAATAAAAGGGTTCTGTTTTTATCCCTATTATTACATGGATTTGATTATGTTGTGATGGAAATATTTTTATGAATTCCTTTATCTTATATGAATTGTTTTATGATGTCATGATGTTTCAAGAATCCCATTTTTGTTACATGTGTTACGCGATGATGTATGATTTATGATTATGTGGCACACATAAGAAAGGATTCATTATAAGATGGGTGGGACCTATATCTCCCTCCAATGCATTGGGTAAAGATTTTATATCTCATGAGATAGACATGGCTGGAATGGTAGGTTATACCGATTCAGTGAAACAGGACTGAAACGAGGGTTACTCGATTCAGAAAGGGACTTTGTCCACTAAGATAGTCTTGGCAATGAGTCTTGACTAACAAGAAATGATTCTCTATGAATATGTGTGAATGCCACAAAGTTTCATGTTTTAAGTTATGATTATTGTGATTACATTTCACTACTATGATTTATCCCATTTTATGAAATTATGCTCTCTTTTGCAGGTTAATATTTCCAAAAGTTATGTTCTTATGAATATGATGTGATTGATTTTTCTCTTTTTTTACCCTTACTGAGCATTTGAGCTCACCCTTTTATGTTTTCTTTTCCCCAGGATATAAAGAAAGGTTTTAGGTAAAAAAAGGGAATATCTTTATGGGAGATATTGAAGATATTTCACCACGATTAGAAGATTATGTTCCGAGTTTCCAAAGACACTAAACTATTACGATCCTTGTGTGTGTGTTTTTGTTATGTACTACGTATTCTGCAAAAGTAATGTAATTTCCATGTACGTTAAGCTTCGGGTCTCTACAGTTGGTATCAGAGGCAAAGGAGGTAGGAATGTATCCGATCCTTGGGAACTCTCACATGTGAGCGTTGGATGAAGCATGGATCTCCGCCCAAGGGCTTCATGCGGAAATGGATGCCACTGGGGATGGTGGTGTGTCCCGCCCCGGGGGTGTAGCCGCCCATGGAGTGCCCTGATAGGTATCAACTATAGTCCACTGGAAGTAATCCAGACCGTTATAGTTGGTATCAGAGGAAAGGTTTAGTCAACCTTCAGAAACTAGGATGCGAGAACTTTAAGGTTAAGTATACGAATAGGTTATAGTCCTAGAATTACGCTAACGATCTTAGAATTTAACCTAAGATGTTAGATATTGAGGGTGCTTTCCCTTTACTATGTTGTCTTCCCTAGCATTATTTCGCCTCTCACAAAATTCTTTTTGTGTTTTAGTTAATGGAGGGAACCAGAAGGAATTTGGTTAACATTGAATCCAATGGACAAATTGGTGACTATGAGCAACAAAATTGTGTAATACCTAGAGATAAAGATATTGTGATTATGCCGAATCAGTCATCGCGATATATGATTAACAAGGTGAAATTTAGTGGTATGACTAATTCATCAAAGAAGAGGAAGATAAACTATTATACATGTTCACATGTTGAGGAGCATAAAGAAAGGAAGATTGAGATTTCTAAAGAAGGGAAGAAGAACCTTGAGGAATACCTCAAATGGAGGGACCGATGTTATCTGTGTGGAGAAAAGGGTCATAGAGTGACAGATTGTTATGGATTTCAATGTCTTATTTGTGGAGAACATGGGCATTACCCAACTCAATGCCCTGACCTAAAAAGTTACTTCTAAACCAAGGAAGGACTTATTTCAGGACAATCATTGAAGTGGATGGACTGAAGTGTGTATGTATTGGTATTCATGAATAATGTTGTTGAGGTACTTTTATGGTGTACTGAAATATTTATGTTTTGGTCTATTGTGGTTTTCAATAATTTTATGGTACCGGTAACCATGAAAAGTGATTGAGACATTTTTGGTAAACATATGATATGAGCATAATGAAGGGATAATAAGATAATGAGATGTTTGATTGTATTCATGAGCTCATGATTGATATAAAGACTAAGTGATATCATGGTTTGAGTATATATAATTTTTGGATTTTGGTATGTGGAAAGAGTTAACTTTTAACTGCATTCATGTTTTCACTAAGGTTCAATGGGTATTCAAGAGAATACATGATTAAGGCCTTTGAATGTTTGGAATGTGACCAACAAGACATATCATATGATATATGGGGATTAACGACAGTATTAAATCTCTGGTAATCGTTTTCACTATATTATGAGAGTGGACTGTAGTATTATGGATAAGCCTAAAGATTAGAATGGATTATGTTGGACATAAGTTAGTATTGTTTAAGGATAGAAGATTTTCGACGGGATGTTATAGTAATGTAGTTTTAGAAAAAGGACAACCTGCAGGACGGGCGACAACCCATCGCTTCGGACAAGGCTGTGGGAATCGAACCCACAACCGAAGTGCGATTGGCCTTTATCGCCTACCACTGGCCTACAGGAAGTCCTTGTTTAGTAGAAACTAGTTTTATTATATTAAGCAGTATGATATATGAAGTATAAGTCCATTTTAGGAACCATATATGATTAATCTCACTATAGATTGACTTATGTATATAATTTTTGCTAACCTTTTGTTTGAGACAGATGGAATGACCCGTCATTCTATCACATGATCTGCTAACACTTCACGAATAACAAATTAAACTTCATTTATTTAAGATATGAAGTGGAAATTGTTCAAGGCACGAACAACAGTGAAATTGTACCAAAATAAAGTAAGTATTTATTCTAATTCAAATTCTTTAACTTTAGGGAAACGATATTGAAAACCAAAAATGTTGTCCTAGTGATCTTATATCTGATGAATCAGATGGTACCTTAGATCGTCACAAATTTATGGCTTTGTGATTGCTGGCTTTTCCATAGCCATGTTCTCTACCACTCTCCATCAGAACATGATGGTTAGATTTCTCTTCCATATCCATATTTTCACATATGTGGAAACCCACTGATTAGTTTATTTGGGTAATCGTTACATTTCATACTTTAGTTTTTAAAGACAAGTTTTGGTATTCCTTTTTACGATGTGGGTTTCTATTAAAGAAACTTTCGAATAGTAAACTATTTATAACCCCGACGAATTTCGAGGGAGAAATTCATTTTAAGGGGGGTAGAATGTAACAGCCCGAGATTTTATGAAAACTATTCTTTTTAATTTTATTAATGTCTTGTGTTGTACGCTACACCAAAAGGAGCTTGCACAACACGCATCCTTGACTTGTCTTGAATTACACGCAATCGCAACCTTCCTCAATAGCGTGTGTAGTACGCAATACTGAGTTTCACGAAACAACGATATGCTATTAAAATATTATTAAAACTAGCCGTTATGAATAGTAATAACAACTTTTTAAAATTTTAGAAATTTTAGCTCTCAAAATGGACTTCATTTTTTGGATTTGGAGTATCGAATTTAGCCTAAGGTGAAATTTTAGTACATTTCGGATAACTTTCATATTCTGATGAATAGTGAAAATTACTAAATTATAATTAAAAACAACTTTTTTAATCGAAATAATTAATAGTGATAAATAATTAATTTGAGTGGTTTTAAAGTATATTTAGAATATATTTTTACAATTTAATACAATGTTGGTCATTGGATGTAATTTCACATTTAAACCAGACATAATCAAGTGTCAATCTTTTGATAGATATTGTTTCTTAAAAAACACGCTATTTGTTTTAACAGCGGGATTTAATTATAAAATTAATTAATGAAACTTCTATGTTATGAATTTGGTAAAATAGACTTCATTTTTGAATTCGGAATATGAAATATAGCTTAGGATGAAATTTTGGCATTGTTCTGAAAAACATCAATTTTTGATGAATAGTGAAACTACTAAGTGGTAGTTAAAAAAATGAATTTTTCATAAAACTTAATTTTACCGCTTCTGTGAATGAAATTTCAAAAATCCGAGAGACACGGTTGATGTCAGTAAGTAAAATGTGGTTCAATGAGATGAAAATAATTTTTGGTGAATAGTAACTTTTTACTTTTATTTACCACGGTTAAAAGTAAATAGGGTAATTAAGGGTAAAAATGATATTATTATTACCCTAACACATGTCCTAATTCTATTGGATAAGTGTATCTTGATCAAAAACAACCTTAAGTGTAAACTATTATCATTTAGGCCCACTTGGATTAGATTAGGACATTTATTATTATTTAATTCAAAGAATAGTTAAAAGAGTTAAAATCAATGTATATTTACTAAAACATTTTTAATATAGGGTTATACATAAGATAAATTCGATTGTTAATATTAATTAGAAAGCTAAAAATATTTCCTACATAATGGTATTTTATTTGTAATTTTTAGACATCAAATAATTTAATTTATTTATGACACAAAGATGATGCAGTAATTATCTTATTAATGAAATATTGACATAATTGATATTATAAATACCCAAATAAATGTAATTTAAGACTTTTTATGAATTAAACTAATTTTCTAGGTAACTATGATATATTAGTGTTTATTTAATCAACTTTTTTCGAACATATAATTCTGTTATGAATTTCACAAAAATCATATATCAAATAGTGTCAAAATTGACACAAAATAGTTTTTAAATCAAATATTATATTATTAATTTTTATTTTATTCCTAAAAATCTAAGGTTCGGCCAAATGACTTAGATAAGGATATATATATTAATAATAAACAATTTGGGGTTCGTTTGGCATGTTATAGTAAGTTTATTAACCATATAGTGTAAGAAAACAAAAAGACACGGTAAAAGTTAAATTATTTAACTTAGAGTTAAATCTAATTGATAAGGTTACAATAATAACCTAAACTTGTCTAAATCCTATTGGTTGATAGTATTTCGACCCATCCCCACTTTAGCTTCGAAATAAGACCCTTTGGAACCATTATAAACTGATTTTGACTTTAATGTAAAATAATATTTTGAGATATTCCTAAGGTGCCCATCTCCTCCCTTATAAAAGGGTACCTCCTCCCCCTCCTCCTCACACCAATTTGAGCACTCAAGCTCGGCCAACACCTGCCAAAATCCCTTCTCCACTTCCCTAGAATAATCCTAGTGGTCCTGGTCTTCTTCAAAGACCAATCTTAGTTCCCTAAGTAGAAGATTCAAAGAAGCGTTCCAAAGAAGAGGTAATATCCATTACCGATCTTTTCAATTTCATTCTTCTTCAACATCTTCTTATTTAGTTATTTCATGATAAAGTAATAACATAAGTATTTCTTATATACTGATATTTTATTATAAATATGAAACAACTCTAATTAACCTTCTATCCATCCTACGGGAAAAGGAAATCACCGCGCGTGCGTACGTACAGAATACCGTCTCCACGCCGTGGTGTAATCTATTTTCCACCATCACCTTACAAGGATGGGTATAAAGGTGTAATGAGTAACTATATATGATTATTATAAAGTGATATTGATACTTAAATAGTATACATACACTTCAACACAATTCCATGACCATGGGAACGATATCATCGCTCGTGCATACGTACGGACTACCGTCTCCACGACGCGATGAGATTCATTCTCAATGATTAGCCATTCATGAATGATTATAAAGTATATATAATAAGTACTAATGAAATATATGACCTAATAATGATACTGGAATTATTTATATTTATATGTATGTCATCTACTTAATTCCATTCAATTCAATAAGGAAACGAAAACAGCGTTCATGCGTACGTACGGACTACCGTCTCCATGAACGGTGTATTTCTTTCCATTTACAGATTTATTATATATGTATATTCTGAATATATATATATATATAAATAATGTTTTATATTCTGTAATTAAGTAATCATGATCTAAGTAATCATATGAATAATTACAAGTTAAAAACACGAACGACAAATGAGACGATTTTACCCAAAACGCTACTTTAACATGAATTTACAAAAGAATGGGTAATATAAAGTCATAAGTGGACCATATATGATATTATAACAATGAATATGATTCTGGAATAAGTCAATAACATGATTTAAATCATTATACAGGAGGTTCGGACACTTACAAAGCAAGTCGGACCTAAGGTAAGGGAAATATTACAATCTCATTTTTATCCGAGATTGTTTATACTTTAGTATTTACTGGGGCGTATTTTATCATCAAAATCCATGTTTCCTCAATATGTAATATTATTTCCATGCACCTACAATTGTTTAAATCCTATTTTACCCTTCGTTGAGTTTTTAGTAAAAGATATGAAAGGAATCTTTTGTCGTTTTTCGTACGAGGTACTTTTTTGACTTTTCCGACAAAAGTACGAGAAGAATGTTTTTTTAACTTATACGGCATGAATGGATTTTTAAAACATTATTTCCAAGAAGCTTCCTTTATAAGTTTTCAAGTTTATTTTTAACCAACTTCTTTTATTTTAATGTCGTATGACATGTTATGAAAGGAAAAATGTTTTTGAAGTAGAAAGGATATTTTCCTCAAGAATGGAGTTCAAGTATTTTATCAAAATTATTTTCCATCTAAGATAATAAAAGGGTTATGTTTTTATCCCTATTATTACATGGATTTTATTATGTTGTGATGGAAATATTTTTATGAATTCCTTTATCTTATATGAATTGTTTTATGACGTCATGATGTTTCAAGAATCCCATTTTTGTTACATGTGTTATGCGATGATGTATGATTTATGATTATGTGGCACACATAAGAAAGGATTCATTATAAGATGGGTGGGACCTATATATCCCTCCAATGCATTGGGTAATGATTTTATATCTCATGAGATAGACATGGCTGGAATGGTAGGTTATACCGGTTCAGTGAAACAAGACTGAAACGAGGGTTACTCGGTTCAGAAAGGGACTTTGTCCACTAAGATAGTCTTGGCAATGAGTCTTGACTAACAAGAAATGATTCTCTACAAATACGTGTGAATGCCACAAAGTTTCATGTTTTAAGTTATGATTATTGTGATTACATTTCACTACTATGATTTATCCCATTTTATGAAATTATGCTCTCTTTTGCAGGTTAAGATTTCCAAAAGTTATGTTCTTATGAATATGATGTGATTGATTTTTCTCTTTTTTTACCCTTACTGAGCATTTGAGCTCACCCTTTTATGTTTTCTTTTCCCCAGGATATAAATAAAGGTTTTAGGTAAAAAAAAGGGAATATCTTTATGGGAGATATTGAAGATCTTTCACCACGATTAGAAGATTACATTCCGAGTTTCCAAAGACACAAAACTATTACGATCCTTGTGTGTGTGTTTTTGTTATGTACTAAGTATTATACAAAAGTAATGTAATTTCCATGTACGTTAAGCTTCGGGTCTATACATTAACCATTAGATATTATCATGACTAGATCATTTATTTAATTATTTATTTCTATCATATGAATTATTTTTTTAGAGATGAAGCCAAGATCTAAAAAAATAAATAAATTAATGTGAAATAATGGAACTTTAATGAATGGATTATAAATATATGTCTTATAAGAAATTCTTAATCACTTACGTAAAATCCATTTAATATCAACATGAAATGTATTGTATAAAAAAAGTGTTTTTAAATAATAATAAAATCCCTCAAGTTAACAATATTTAGTTAATCATTTAATCATTTGAATTATTATGAACAAATAGTCGATGTTCATGTTTATCTTACATCCGAGGAATTTTAATTATCAAGATGTATTAACAAAGATAGTGGGTAAACTTAACCAAAATGTATTTCATTTATTGTCCTATAACTATCCAATAAAAATCTTGTGGAAACTATAGATGAAATACAAGTTAAGATTTCTAGATTGGAGAGCTCACTAAATTGATCAATGAACTGCTGGCCTACAATTAGAAATACTGACTACTTAAATACTTTCTAGTTTGTTTCAAGGACTTTGTATGGATTACAATAAAATTAATATGGATCCTTTAAACTATAATTTATTGAGTGATGAGACATTATGCATTCAATGGTGAGGGATATTAAGACTTTACAAAATAATGAGACACTTAATTAAAATAAAAATCATTATATATCATATAAATTATAATAATGTAATGTACTAATAATATGATAATTTATAATTGTAGTATAATGTAAATTTCATCATCCACACTATACTTATGATAAATATTAGGGAAAGAAAATATATTTACTAGTAGTAACTTATAGAAATGGTTTAGATGACTTTGGGTTGTGTTGTTCCATAAATCGAAGTTCCCTATATTGGATTCCTCTATAGTTGATCATCCTACAAATGATTCATGTGATGAATATTTCATTATTTATGAAAAATGCTCAAATGATGTAGTCATCGTTCAATGTTAAATTCATTCATATATGTCAAGTGAATTCATGATGTCTATTTAAAGTAAATATGGTTATAGAATGATCAATCATCTTCATGGTCTCTATTATGAGAGAGAATGATATGAACATTTTGGAGATATTAATATAGAAATTTAGATTAATATTAGATAAGGTGTTCCAATTGGGCCTCACATAGTCAAACCCATTCACTACATTGAGAACCTAGACGTTCTAGTGTTACAACTTCTATTTAACTTCACATCAATCTCATTTCAACATCATTCCCTTAGATCTTGTCTATATTTTTTTATTAATTTTAATATGAATAACATTAAGATGTATCTCCTAGATCTGCTCACACTTTTATGAAAAGTAGAGATGGATATGAATTGATAAAATATTTCAATCCTTTTGGAGAAAAAATATAAAGTCAGAATAAAGTGTTTTAAGACCAAATATTCTTCACATCACCCTTCCAAGATTATAAAGATCAAGCGGAATTAAAGAGAAAAGGATGTTATTTTCCGCACATGTGGCAATAATGACCACTATAAAAAATGAACCTTGAAAATGAATGAAGGAGAAGGTTCATGAGAATTTGATATCTATTATAACTTTTGAGTTTCAAAAAATTTGTTATTAGATATATGTTGTTGTGATCCAATTTTTATTAAAATATATGAACCATTTAGATTAAAAATTATTGAATGAGGGGATGTATATCTATGAGAATCAAATACATCTAAATATTCTTCTATAGTTACTGGATACTACCACCTCACATTTCCAATGAAAATGATGTTTGTTTTTTAAAATTTTTATTATGTTTCATATGTTACCAAACAAATATTCTTTTATCTATACATGATACTAAGGGATTTATTTTCAAATATTCTAATAAATGTTCTTCTAATATAAAGAAATAATTTTTTATGGTTTTGAACATTAAAATAATGATCTTTATGTGTTTGATTACATAAAATAAGTAATATAAATCAATAATTAATCTAATTCCCATGCCTCATAAAATACCAAATATTAGCATCATTGGTAATTCATGTAAACAAAAAAAATCACTAAATTACATAATGATGGATATTTAGATTACTGTGAACTATGAGCACTTGGTTTATGCCACAAATGTTTACAAAACAAAATAAAAATAGACTCGTTTATTGGGAAAGGTGAATGGGACAATGATATTCTTGAATTAGGTCATACCGATATTTGTGGACCAATTCTTATTAATGTAAAGGGTGCGTAGTCATAAATTGTAATTTTAATTGTTTATTTCAGTTCGTATGGAAATATCTACTTGATGAGGTATAAGATATATTATTTTTGGATATTCAAGGAATATTATAATGATGTTGAGAACCATATTGGTAAGAATAATAAGAAACCTCACTTAGACCATGGTATTGGATATATTAATCAAGAATTTATTTAATAATAATATGAGTTTGGGATTCTATATCAAAACAATATTCTATATATACCTCAATGAATCAATATAATTGAAAGGATGAAAAAAAACTTTTTAGACATGGTAATATCCATTATTAGTCATTCCATCCTTATATAATTCTTTTGGTTATATGTTCTATAAATAAAATCATACAGATGAAATCAACTTCCAATTGAAATGATAGATGGTACTCCATACTAATTTTTGAGTGCAATGAAACCCATTTGTCATATTTGATGTTATAGGCATGAAAATCATTTTTCATGCACTCTTCTGGTAAAAAACAATGTATCCTAAGGTAAAAAGATTTTATTTATAAAATATACTGATGAAAAAAATATGTTATTACATTTAAAAATTTTCTAAATTAATAGTTTTGGTTAATAGATGTCCCATATTTCATGAGAAAGATAATATCTGTATAATTGTTAGTGGGAGAAAGATATAATTCAATAATGTTTTGGTTCAAGATACACATGGGTTGGAATATCATCATGTTCTAAAAATCCCTATGGTAAAATAAGATATTGAAGCACAATTACTATATAGCAGTTAAAGAGGGTTTAGAGAACTAGAATGGAATTGTTTTTTATTCACCGAGGATGGTGAATAATTATTAGTTGATAATAAAGATTCTCTAACCTATAAGAAAGTAGTAAGTTGTAATGATATTTCCAAGTGGAAAGAATCCATGAATTTTGAAATTGATTCTATGTAAAAATATAATTCTATGTTTTTGTATTTACTATAGTGGATATATAACCCATTAGTTAAAAATGGGTTTTCAAGAAGAAATTATACATGGATGGCTATGTTAGATCATATAAGGAAAATTTTCGATGTAAAAGGGTTTAAATGTTGTCAACTCATTGATTAGGATGATATATTTTCACTAGTTTCTATGAAAAAATATATATGAATTATAAATACAGTTGTTTCCTTCCATGACCATGAGATTTGGAAAAATGATTAAAAAACAGACTTTATTAATTGGAAACTTTAAGATGATTTCTATATAACACAACCTGAATGGTTTATGAGTCTAATGGATTTAAATATGGCTTTCAAATAGAAAAAATTCATTTATAAATTAAAGAAATCATCCATGTCCAAAAAATTCTTTTTGATGGGGCCACAACCAAATTTCTTTCATAAGGAAAGAATGTGGGAGGTGGGTTTGTAAGAGTTTTATTGGGAGTGTGGTCTTTTTCTTAATAATATATGTCATAGGCATACTACTTATTGGAAATTAAATACGTTTCATACAATATGTTACTATCTAGTTGAATAAATTTTTATATATGAATAAATTAGGTACGTCAACATATATTTTTTAGATTAAGAGCCATATTGATAGATATAATAAGTTTCATGTATTATGTCAATGTACACACATTAACATGATAACAAAGAGGTTATTATTGAACAATACAAGAGTTTATTATTTTCAATGTCACGTGGTATTCATATTTCTATGAAAATGTTTCCTCACACACAAGATTAACATCATATAGTAGAAAGGATTTCATATGTGTTAGTCATAAATTTTATTCTATGTACTAGGATAGAAGTATCCTATGTCTTGTGTAAGGTAGGGAGATACCAACCTATCATATGTGAATGTCGTAATATGGTATTAAATACTGTCTTTATGTATCTGAGGTGTATTGAGGACATGTTCCTAGACTTTTTAGGATATGATGAATTACCCATCATAGGATATGTACTTGCTAGTTTCCAAATACATCATGATGATAATCTCAAATATAGGATATATAATCACATTTAATGAAGGTATTCTGATCGTGAAATGATCAAAGTAATATGTGCTCATATATTTTATAGTAGAGGACAAATATATTTTAAATTTTATGGAATCTAATGAAAAGTATGGATATTGAACGTTTACCAAGATCATGTCATAGTACCTTGAATTAAAGACCCCAAAACAATATATTATGATAATACTATAATGAAGGATATTGATTAAGAATCAAGGATACATTAGTAGATGAACCATATAATTTTGATTTATCAGATCTCGAGGTATTTTCTCAAATAGGTGAAGTAATAGTGAGCATAATATCCATGAAAGGCAATGTGGTGGACCCCTCCACTTAAACCTTAACATAGAAAAAACATAATCATCATGGGAGGTCTTCCAGACTAAATTTCATAGGCACATTACTCTATTATAAGTGGGAGTTTACTGGAGTGTTTGTTATAGAACCAATTGTTTTTACTCTAATTACATCTTTTTTTGAATATTTGAATATAAAAAACTTCTTATTACATGTTTTTCATTATTCAGGATGACATTGATGTAATAATGTCCAGGGGTATTTATTACATTGTTATGGTCATATTAGTACTCCACTATGATGAGAACCTTGAATTTCTATGGTTATATTCTAAAATTTAGTTTTTCAGTTAGATAACATACTATAGTGGGGTATATAAAATGTAGAATGTCTTATGCGAGTACTCATTAGTAGATGCAACTTCAAATTAAGTAGTTTTCACTTGGTAATTTATAAGATGGTATATTTTTCATATTGAACCACGAATATGAATTTGGTTTCATTTGGTTTCATTAGATATTTTCATCTTCAATCATGATTAATGGTCAATATACAATAAGATTATTATTAATCCATGTTATGAATTACACTCGTAGATGTAAGTTTTAATCCTAGAAAATTTAGTTCATGGGGAAGATGGATATGTTGGGTGTGTCATGGATAACATGCAATTAATGGATAAGTCAAGGAAGTTTTTTTCCCATTCATATTTAGGGATGTTGATATATCAAACCCTTGTTTGGAATTGATTCATCTCCTTAAATTCCATGGACATGGTGTAATAATTTGCCTAATTTATATAGTTAATAAAAGACATATCAATCATATATGTTGAAAATATATATCTTCAACCTAATTTATTTAATATTGAGAAAAAGGGATTATATTACCTTGTGATCATTAATATGTGGTTGTATAAATTTTGACATTAATCTAATTTTCTCAGACCCCTGAACCATTGCTATATAGTAATCTCATAAATTACAGAGGGTTACCTAATTCTAATGATAAAGAATCCTATAGAGTCATACAATATGTTTTTTAGTTGATCTAGATTAAATTCTATTTGAATATAATTATACAATTATATATTATTTTCAAGACCAAGGAATACTTTTATTGATGTTTTATGGATCCTTAATATTTTCATTGTAATAAATAAATATTTATTCATAAATAAATAATATATTTAATTACCTGAATATATGTTTCATACAGATTGAGGATAAGGACCCCAAATATATTATGTACTAAATGAACTGATGAAAACTTGGTACTTAGTCATTTTATATTACAAAGGATATGTTTTAGTTATATGATTTCTTATCAGGTTTTCCATGTTAGTTCCATTGGAAAGATGTGGATGTCCTTGCCCAATAGTTTGACTATGGGGAGTTCAATTTCAATGTACTATCATTCAATTCATGTTCTCTATTTTTTTAACCCTAATAATAACTCCCAATGTCTCCCATGTCCATAACTAGTTACAAACCTTCTTTCCAAAGGTAGGTGGACTTTTGGGGTTTCAGACCCAATGATTCTTATGAGCTTAGATTGGATAAGAGGAAGGGAGTTCAGTCTCATCACACTTTTTTGGGGGGAATTGTTTCCTAATCGAATACTATCTTATTGATTTAAGATATTCTCTAGAATCTCTTCCAAATCGAATACGGGACTGGTTACCCTAAAAATCATCATAGTTTAAGTCATTTTATATGGAAAAGGGTGATCTTATTAGCAAATCCATATATATGTATCTAAGGTTCTTCATCCATTTTCCATTGGTGGGTACCTTCTTATATGTTGAAATTGTATAACAATGCACTCCAATGTTTTTTGTCATCCAGGGAGGGGTCAATAATTTGAGGATGGAATTGATCTATTATAAGGCATCATATATATCATATTTTATAATAGTAATCAAAACTGTTGTAGTTTAATAAAAATATGAAGTTTAATTTTTTTGAAAGTACATATATGGGGGAACATGGGAACCATATATTTGAGCTTGGACCTTGAGGATAAATCCTTCATGTCCTAGGTATAGCGGTAATTAGAGTTCCTATAGTTCAATCCACCCATCGGACTTGACCCAAGTTATATACCTTTATGTGGGTGTAGTTATATCATGGCGCTGATCAGGGTTTACACAATGAGGTTTACCTCACTATTTGATATTCTTGATGTAAATGATGTGATCATTATAACTCCCTAATCCTACAAGTGATATGCTTGGCATGAGAAACAAGGGATAACAAGTAATCAATATACGTGCATAAGGATGCAAGACTTTTGTACTTGGATAATCCCATTAAAAATATTGACCTCGAGCATTGGAAAAGAAACCTATGTATCCTAGTTATAGAAGGAATTAGAGTCATCATAGTTCAGTTTAGTCCCTCAATCTTCTCGTGGATGAGGAAGGATTGTCAGCCCATGGGAGAGATTGGGTCTAGATGGTCATAGTGTTATAGACATGGAAATACTTATAATGAGGAGGATGCCCATTTAGACTTATCCCTTATGAAGGTGTTCTGTATATCATGGTTATGGTAGGAATCATAGTTTCCATAATTTAGTTTGATAAAGAATTACACATAGAGGCCTCCCTTGAATGTGGGATATATCTTATTATGCTGCTGATGAGGGATTACACACTGAGGTTTCCCTAGTACATGGGACATATCAAATTATACCGTTGATTGGGGATTATACATCGAGTTTTCCATGTGTGAATGATTTCAACATCTCAACTCCATAATCTCACATGAGCTATGCTCAGTGTGATAAATAAGAGATAATAAGTAACCAATATCATTGTTCAATGATGTGGGATTTATGTACTAGGACAACCCATTTGGATGTCAATATTTGGAGCTCAAGAGATTGGAAGGAATCCTATGTATCCTTGTTATAACATGAATTAAAGATCTTAGAGTTCATTTGTTTGAGTATTACACAATAAGGTTTCCCTTGTATGCGGAACATATCATATTATGCCTATGATTTGGTATCAAACATTGAGTTTTCTCTTATATGTGGGACATATCCCATTATGTCGGTGATCGGGGCATACACTCTAAGGTTTCCCTTTGGTAATGATATGATCATCCCAAATACCTAAGACCACATGATCTACAGTCTATTTGAGAAACAAGGGATAATAGGTAATCAATATCACTACTCAATGATGTGGTAAATATATATTAGTAAATCCTTTTTTATGGTTTAAGTATGGATCTCGGGCCATAGGAAGTTGTACAACGTAACCTTTTTATAATAGGAATTAGAGTTATCATATTTTTATTGATCAGGGATTACATATTGAGGTTTCCCTATTATACAGGGTAAATCATATTATGCCTCAGATAAAGGGTTACACATTGATGCTTCACTTTTATTCCTAGTGGAAAATTATATTCGTACCCAAGATGTCTACTTGACATAGCCTATTGTTCTATAAGACATCACTAGTTTTCTTCTTAAAATTTCATGTTGTCTTCATGCCATGTCTGGTTATCTACCTATCATGCCTTGGTGATAATAACATGATCCAAGTTGAAATCTTTGGAGTATGCCAAAAGACCCATCCAAGGATGTCAGGAGAAAATCGCATGATCAGAGATGACATGCCTTGGGATTGTTTCATGTCCTAGCTGACATGTCTGGAGGACATCGCATGATCCAAGTAAACATGTCTTCAGGACATCACCTGAAATGAATTACATTTCCCAGTGTCATTGTGAGATATTAGTGGAAATTAAAGAGGGATTTTTCAGACTCTGGTATCATGTACAAAGGGAATACTGCAACCTAGATGACACACATAGAGCGTACCACAATATATGGCTGGTAGGCCCAGAGTTCTCTATGAGACCTAGTTGACATGAACTGATGTTGCCACATAACTTGGGAAAATCGATAAAGGAAATTGTAAGACTTGGATGGTGATCCCAGAGGGATTTTTGAGACTTCAAGTGACATTATCTAAGGGAATTGGGTGACATTAATAACATGATAGGGGTAAATTGAATGATCCAAGTGGTATGATAGGGGGATGTTGTATAACATGAGTGACATGACTCGATAGAGTCGAATGATCTGAATGAGTCATGTGAAGTTCATGAGTTTCAAGAAATATATCTTCACATAATTCTCCTGTAATTATACTTTATTCTATATTTTATTACATATGTTACTTATATTTTTTCAGGATTAGTTTGAGTATGTATCACGTGATCCAGTAAAAAATGCGGGATGTTCTTATTATAACCCTCAAAGGTCCTTCGTGTGATCCTATGTGACCATTTGAAGGACCCATGTATGCTTCATGATTTCTTATGTTTTCACCCAATAATACCTTGTATAAACCCTTTTCTATTGTGATATTGGTAACTCTGAAAAGTTTTCTCTAATGCTTGGGTGAGCCATTGTGGGGATCTATGTATTTTTGTATGTTGGGGTGGGATATGTATAGTCTTTGACACCATGATTATATGATAATTTTTGTGGTGTGTATCATTAAAATCATCTATGGAGTCAGTGGAGGTGTTGGAAATCACATACTTCACGAAATCCCACCATTACTGTCAAATGATTTTAATTAACCATAAGATCATCCCTTCAATGCTTCATTTATTAAATTTTGACAAATAAAACAGGTCTTGAATAATTATTTGGACATGGTGAGGGGAATTAAAAATTAGTGGATAAATTTATAGGCACTCTCATATGTTCATGATGCCTATTGAAAGGTCTTCACATGATCTAAAACTCTTTTCTAGGACATTAATCAATACATAGGTATTTTATCAGGGTGTTTTTATGTGTTTGAGATTACTTTTCATGGGGTGACTCACATGATAAAGGATGATTTATCAAGGCATGTGACTGTATTCACATGGGAAAACATATATTACCCTCAAAAAAATCTCGTACCATTTCCCTTTTTATTTCATTATTTATTTCACAATGTCTAGGGATCTAGAAATTTAGCATGAGTGTTTTAAAAGATAATTAATCTCCCCACTGGTGATGTTGTGTGTGACCAACAAGGGGACCTTTGGTGATGTGATAGTATTATCATGGCCAACCCTCATGTTGTTATTTAGATATGGAGGTGTATAAAAAGGCTTCCTAGGCATGTCCAAGTCCCTTCCCATTGTGCGGATGAAATGCTAATGGGATCTAGCTTGAAAAGGAAGACATGCCTCCCAGGTCTTCAAGGTTTCTAGTGAACTACTTTGGCATGTCAGGTGATGTTTTATTACTGAAAGATGATCTAATCCTTTGGTTATTTTTATTGTTTTTTTCTTGGATTTTTGGATGGGTTGTTATGAATCCACCAATTGAAAAGTCACGTGATCCGAAAGAACTTATCTATCATCCATCACAAGATCATCTATTATCATCAGACACCTTAAAAAGAACAAGGAAACAATGTCAAAGGGTATCAGCGTGATATTTTAGTAGGTTATTCTCTTTCATGATGTCTCTTTAAGACATTATGAAGGTCATTAAATCACATGTCCTATTGTTGTTTATGAAATATGTGAGTCTTGACCACCTTTTATTCCTATTATTTTCCAGGGAAAATAAGACCCATATGTCTTTATTTCTTTTTAGATTTTCTGATGCTCATTTGGACGGAGTCAATAAATGTTCCCCCTCTAGAATGAAATATGTGGGGACAAGTAATTTCTTATGAGAAAATTAAATAGACTCCTAAGGATTTGTCACTACCACCAATTCGTATCTCAGGTGACACAAGGTCTTCCAAGTGAAGTTTGGTATTCCATGGATGTCCTAATATATTGGGGACTAGAATATGGCTCATTCACTGGCTAACTTAATCTCAGATCTCTTGTGATGTTATTTCATCACAGGACCCTTAAGAATAAGCTTCCTAAAAAACTAATCATGAGATTCGTTTGAAAGGTTGTTTCATGAGAACAACTTTGCTTGACTTTCTTTTATTTGGTGTTTATTCGAGTCAATATGAACTAACATTTGGTAATTTCTTAAACCTAATACATATGGTTTCACAGTTTCATTGGAGGTTTCATAGGATCCTTTTTCTCAATCACATAATTCATTGACTATTATGAAGATCATTTGACCTTGTGAAGGTCATGAGAAAGTCAGTCTATTAAAGGGTCTTGCAGTAGGGACTTACTATTTTTGGCTTTATGTAGTTTATGATATCTATGGGAGCCATGATATTTGAAAGTAATTTATGTAACCATAAATCTTTTTTAATGATTCATGTTATGCGCATGAGGCTTCAAATTTTTATGTTTTTCATTTGACAATATTTTATTTTTATCTACCTAATATATTCCTCTTACTTTTTTCTGATAGACTATTTCTTGTGTTGTACTTCCTATTCCAAAACTAGTGAGATGGCTATGATAGCTAGAAATCATAATGTTGACCCTCGTTATCTTGTGTACTCTAAAAATGAGGCCCTAAAGCGTCTTCCCCCATCCGAGATCTTGAATTTTAATTTATCACAATGAATTCCTCTATATGGATTTGGCTTACTGGATGAAATTTTCATTCCTTATATAGATAGAAATTTCTTATCGAGTTGGGTGTTAACATCCCTTGACTAAATTTGGACAAAAATTTATGATAATGGATAATTGGTTGTAGCATTGTCCCAGGGGTTGTCTTATGTGCTGGAGAATACCATTATGGGTCTAGACAGATGAAATTTCTCCCATCATATCATTTCTCAACGATACCCAAGTATATTTTTCACTTATTTGAACAACTCGAGAGAAATATGGAGTTTAAAGTGATATTTTCACCCTAATGGAATATTTTATGATGAGTGGTAATTTCCATTTTTGGATAGGAAAATCTACTTTGAGTTTGAAAACCATTTTTACACTATCCACTATTACGAAGTAGTATGGGTTTCCCAATCCATCATTTATCATCAGTCAGATCTCTTATGAGAACAGTTTAACTATGGGTTTCCTAGAACCAATTCATTTGATTTGTCCCATGGTGAGTTAGGAATCACCATATAGGATACATATAAACTAGGTGGGGTAATGCTTTTATAGACATGTATGATGACTTCCTTCTACCACATATATTTTGGATTAGCCTTTTCAAAGTCTAGTATTAGATAAGAAAAATCAAAACATCATCAACGGAAAGTTAAAAAAGTACATGACTATGAACTCACTCATCTCATTCTGATTTTGGATCAACATTTACCTTTATCATGGTAGTGGTAGGTTGACTATAATACCTCCCCATATATTCCCATTTTTTTAGGTTTTTAACAATACAGATTCGTATTAGTCCATTTCAGAATCTAAGGATAAAACCTCAAGAGGATACTGAGTGAAGCTAAAGATATCTCCAATCCAAGGGATGGTGGGAATCATGGCCATGTTCCAAAATGGGTGGCAATTCCTGGCTGGGGACGCATGTTCCAGAATCTAATTTATTATAATGGAAATGAAAAAAAATCTAATAGATGGATGATTCCTTAAACTCAGTGTACGAAATTTTTCTTGCCTTTACTAGATCATACGCCACATTCACCAAGGATGAATCCCATATAGGATCAGTGGTCCTTTCTAGTTCTAATTGGGATATAGGGTAGGGGTTTAACTACTAAAAATACTAAAATATTGCTAGTATCACTGGTTCCTTATTTCATACTTGTCATCTCAACATACTTGTGGTTGATGTGATATCATTAGGGTTTGAAGAGAATACTAATTTGTTGAGCTGACATGATCGCTTCGATTTCAACCCTTATCCTATACAAACATGGAAATAATTGATAATGGTAGTGGATCTATTGAAAAAAGGTCATACAAGAGATCCATAAAATATGGGGTTGTTATAGCCATGATTGATGAGCTGATGGTTTGTGATATGTATACCCCTTATTGGTTCTCTCTATAATTCAGTTTCATTCAAAGGGTTTCTTCTATCCCCTTAGCTGGTGTGTAGGGAGAGAGACATCCTATAATCCCCACATGTTTTAGCTGATGTTTGTTTGTGGGGATACTAATTATAGGATAATATTTCAACCTTTAATTATGCCCACTTTTTTGGTAGACGCCGACCAAGGTGTAGCACTAAACAAGTTGGTCTATCATGTGGAAAAACCATTTTCCTCCCCAACCCCTCTGTTTGTAGTAATGGTGGAATTGATTCTATACATGGGTGAATATTTGATGAATCTCCCTCATCCTAGTGATGAACATCCCATTAGTAGGGCAGAATATGTCAAGGAAGTTATCCCTTTGATACAAGAAATTAGAGATTCCCTTTTTGTGGGAAGAATATATTTGGCTTTCTCTTTTGATTCCTTGTCATCTCAACTAGTCTTCCCTCCTTTTGGTGTATCCATTCTACTATACACTAAATATTGGACATGGAGTATGTAGATAACCTATCCTTTTATATATATCATTACATGATTTTAAAAATACTAAATAATTATATTATAATCAAAGGATCATAATGTCTAGTGTCTTGGAAGACATGGTATATAAAACTGAAAATATGGGACTAACAAAGACATTTCATTATTTAATATTCTTAAAGAGCTCTACACAACCTTATTCTAATAAATATTCATTGTATAACATTATCAAAGGTTTGATCTAAAATTCACATTATCAGAATAAGCATAAGAATAAATCTTTAGCAAATTGGTTAGAAGACATGACTTAATGATTTAAAAAGGCATGGAACATATGGATTCATAATAGATAAATGTGTTATCATATAAACATCAATTCATAGTAATGTGAAAGTAATATAAGGCATTAAATTATAATTATTTAAGGCTCATTTTACATAGAGGATCACAAGTCAAGGTTAACCACCTAGACCGTTGCACATGGTAGCATGAGTCAAGGCTAACCACCAAGACCGTTGCACATAACGTATCACAACACAAAACATTACCCAATGAATTGGAGCGCTATCTAGGTTAAACCATAATAATATTTTCATGAATATTATTTCCACATTTTAGATCATACATACTAAATCAGACATAAACATAAGGGTTTCACATGGTAAGAATTGGGTATCATAATAATGTCATAAAGAAAAACAAATGGGTATATCATAATAATGTACATTAAGGGAAGTAATTAGATAATATATTGATAATAATTGGTAATAATATGAATAAATCATGAAAATAGAAGTAAAATTGAATTAATAACATGAAAAAAGAGTACCTAAGAATATTTAGAATTAAAACATTCAGAGCAGTTAAAGGAAAATATCAAAGGTCATTTAAAACATAAAAGGGAATAATATTTTATATAAAACCTGAAGTTATCCAAGAAGTATTTAAGGATAAAAATAGAGGTTTTATAAAAATATTGGGGGCTTAAAAACAGATTATATAGTGTACTTAAATATGGGTAAAAATTCGGGATGTTCCCTTAAAATGATCTTTCTTATCGGGAAGAATTGAGGAGGGAATCATTTAAAAACAAGTATATCCCTGAAAGAAAATGATGAATGGATCTTGATAAATTATTTTGGATAACATAAAAATAATTTAGAATATGTGCTTAAAAATAATATATAACTTTTTTGGGTAAAAATAATGATATAACTACATGAATGAATAATTGAGGTTCGAAAATAATCCTTTACCTTATGTCTAGTGGTGTCCCTCACTTGATCTTAATGTCTTGTATAACCAAATTATATTCATTAATTAATATTTATAGAACCAATTATTATTTTAGTTTATTAATTATAACCTTTTTAAGTTCATTCATTACATTTGTGTTGGGTTAATAGATCAATTTCATTGTTTTGGGAGCATTTCCTTTCATGGTTTTCATGATTGGTTTACTTATATACATGTAAAGATAAACATGTATGATGAAAATGGTTTTCCAGAGTTGGTGTTTTATGTTATCAGGGAAAATAAATAATATTAAAAGGTTATAAAATTAATTTCTTTATGTTTATTGAAGATGAATAATTATATAAAACATTAATGATAATAGTTTTGGTTAATTGGAGGGTTTTGATAACGATGAACACATTTTGATTTATAAATTAATATCATGTGTAAAAATGATTCAAGAAAAATAAATTAGACATAATAAATATATTATATCCTTCTTCAACCATCAAAATGGTTTCATAACCTGAATTTTAGATGATAATTGAAATTCAAACCCTGTTATTCTTGAATTTGATACATTAACACAACTCGGATAATGTTTTTCTTTATAGTTCAAAAAAAGGGAAATGAGAGATGATGATGAATTATTCCATTATCATAACAAAATTATATTACATTTAAGGTACTATAGTTACCATATCATTTGGATTAAAGGATGTGAGGAAAGAAAAATAATGAATGGATCTTAAAAGAAAATAAAAGAAATGAAAAGAGGAATTTATGTCTGGAATATATCTTCCTTCAGAATCTTTTAGGGTAGGGTTTTTTTCCTTTTTATGAGACCAAAATATCCTAGATGTGGGAGTGGGGATTATGGAGATATTTGACCGGAATTGTGACAAGGCACAAATGTTGAGATGTGTGAGGAGAGGAGGTAAAGAGGGGGTGGTATTTATAGTGGAGTAGAAGAGGGGTTTCCCATTATTTTAATCAATAGTTTAAAATTTTTTCTCAAGTCTTTGAATAGTAATGATTTTTATAACAAATAATAGTTAATATATCATGTCATTTCTAACCATTATCCATTTATATCATCCATGACTGAAACATGATTCAAAAATTCATTTATATTGCATTTATATTAAATTATAATATTTTATTATTCACATAAAATTCATGTATTTTAGATAAATCACAAAAATTAACCCCATTTTTTCAAACTTTAGAATTAAAAAATTAACTCCATTTTATAAAAATAATTTTCGATATTTTTGAAATTTTAATTTTAATTAAAATCATATTTTAAATGAAAAATACAAATTTGAAAATTAAATCTTCTTTTATACGACTTTGAAAAAATAATTAAGGTCTTCTAAAATTATCTTATAATCATAAGTCATAAAAATACATATCTATGAATATATTTTATGAAAATAAAATTTCATTATAATTGTTAAATAATATTTTAATTAAATATACCCGACTTACAAAAATACCAACACTTAATGAATAATTTTTTGAAATATTTACTTACATATACTATGACATAACTATATAATATTTTCAATTATAAGGTGGATAAATTTTAATTTTTTTTCATTAGTGAGGTTACTATTCAATTTTATGGTTTAATTTTCATAAGGGTCGCATTAGTATTTCAAAGGTCATGTTACTATTTCATCGACATATGTTCCTTAACTTCATGAGATACCTTTTGTTTCACTCATTCTTCATTTATATCTTTTTTATTCTTTTATATATCTAATAATATATGATTTTATTATAAAATATAATTATCATAATTTCATTTCATGGATAAAACATTAGGTTTTAACATTCTTCCCCGCTCATGAAATTTCTCCCACGAAATTTATTTTTACATTCTAAGCCATAAATCGGTGTGGGTATTTTTTTCTTCATTGCCTCCTCCAGTTCCCATGTTTTCTCCTTGTAATTATAGTTCCTCCATAGTACATTGATCATGTGAGTAGTATTCATAGAGACCATTACTTTTCAAAACATTTAAATTACATATTTTTTTGTGTAATATGTAATCATTCTAGATATAGACTCCCAAATACTCTAATTGGTCTAGTGCATTTGGAGACATGGAAAAATAACACATGTACATAAAACAAGTGAATAACCACCAACTAAGTTCTGATTGACTAGAAACCATCTTATATACATCAAGCATTGTACATATCTTCAAAAACTATGGGAGAGAAATATAAAATTGGCGATCTCATATTATCAGTTAGGGTAAACAAGGGAGACATATAGACATAAATATTAGTATAAGTGTATGAGAACGTGATCATGAAAAATTTAAGATCATACCCAATATATCAATGATCATGAAAAAAATCATGTCATAAATATTGAAAATTAAAAATACATAATTCAAAATTATATAAAGAGCATAAGTCATGAAATCATATCATAATAATAAGACATGGAAGTGAGGAAAACACGTAAGAATATTCTAATATCTATATCATACAATGCATCTCTTCAAAGATAATATTTTTATTATGGGTTCATTCCCCATACTATATTAGTAACATAATCTCATTCCTCATATCATCTTAGTAGTCATAGTTCACTCCCTTGTCCATCTTAGTAGTACATGGTTACTCACAAGAACATATTACTTTATCTCATGAGATATAAACCTTTACCCAATACATTGATGGGAGATATAGCTCCCAAAAATCTAAATATTAAATCATTCATATTTTTTCAACAAAAACATAAAACATTTTTCATAAACATTACCCAAAGAATAAAATTGATTTCTAATAAATTATTCCATCATAACATAATCAATGTAATATAAACATATTTCATAAATATAATTCCATCATAAATGTAATAAACTATAAAAATATTAGGGATAGTATACATGAAACATATCCTTAATCATAGAAGTAAAATAATTTTTATAAAACACTTGAAATAATTTCCTGGGGAAACTATCCTTTTTCTTTAAAAACATTTTCTTTTCTTAAAAATCCAAAAAAAAATTATATGAAATGAATTTATTTTAAAATATCCATGAAAAATAATAATTGTATATGAATGGAAATGAATCATTATGAAAGTATAAAAATACAATCATGTAGTATTTGTTATAAAACATTTTCCAATAATTTTTACAAAAAAAGTCTAAATGTACCTCATATAGAAAACAAAAGAAAGATTCCTTCCAAACTTTGTAGTAAAAAGTAAAAAATGGGTAAAAATGACATGTAACATCCATAAGAGTATAGTAAAACATTTTATTAAACCGTTTTTAAAAAACATGGACATGATTATAAATAAACCTCAGTAAATGTTTATTTATAAAGGATCTTGAATAATAATGAGATTACGAAATTATCCCTTGTCTCGTGTCTTAATTGTCTTCGTAATTGCACAGGAATTCTATATGATAAATATAATTTTATTATAAATATTTCAAAAAATAATATTTTTATACATAATACCATATATGGGTTTATTATGACCTTAAGTTACCTTCCTGTTAATGATCCTATATTGTGGTTTTACATCGGGAAATATTCGTTTTGTTCTTCGTACGTGTCTTAATTTGTTATATAATTAGTCATTATACTATTATCATGATTATAGAATGTAGATAATGTTGTAAATATAATGTATATCCAGTATATGTTTATTTTAATATCTATTTCATAATGAAGTATGAAATGGAATACACCTTTTATAGAGATGATAATTCATACGTACGCATGAATGTTGTTTCCATTTTTAATTGTCATGTTAAAAAAAGGTGTGTAAATGTCATAATATATATATTTATGTATGTATGTTTGTATATATATATATCATTATTCCATTATCATTGTTATATCATATAAGTTCACTAAACACATCATTAAAACATTCCATGTGGTGTTTGAATGAATCTTATCGCTTTGAGGGGGTGGTAGTCCACACTTCCTCAAATGAGATTATCATATTAACACCAAATAGAAAGTAAAATGGTAAGAGTTGTAAAAATGAATACAAAAACATAAAGTCACAATAAATAAAATACATTATATATATATATATAGTGTCCATCATAATAGCCACCATGATTGGTGGTCAAAGAAAAGTGAACAATCAGTGTTTTTTGAGGTAGTAGTTCATTGTACACAGAAATAGTATGCTCAATATCCATTAGATGTATGTGTGTGTAAGTGTAGGTTTAAAAAAGAGAAAACCATTCCAAGAGTATTGATAATACTATTGATTTCATTCTATAATTGATTAAAGGGAGTGGAGGGTGTGGAGAAAGAAAATAAATTAATAAGTTTGAGAGAAGACATTACCTTTTAATCGGGTAACTCAATTTGGCTTGTTCCCAAATGATTCCATGAGTTTCCTTATTACCAAGGGAAGGATTTCAGGAGGAAGGGAGGTAAGTTGGTAGGGTAAACGGCTATGTTTTTTCCAGTCCAAAAGGATTTATATTTGTGAATAAAAAATAAGGATATGTTTCCTTTTATAAGGTGGTGGTGGCGCACTTCAGGAAACTCCATAACTATTGATTTATTATATATTTATTTTCAATTTCAAATAGCTCCAAGGTGAGTTATTTATGATTTTAGATGAGTATGGGTTTAAATAATTTCAAATAATTAATTTTACGAATATTTATGTCATAATATTATCTTTATCTTTTGCCATTAACCAAACAATTTATGTCTTACAGTAACAACATGTCTTTTTACACCATAGGGTTAATATAGTTACTATAAAATGACAAAATAACCAAAATTGGATCTTTTATGATATATTTTACACTATAAAAGTCAGTTTCCTAAACCTTATATTTTTATATTTTTAATAAAATATTATTTATTCTAAAGTATCATTAATGTCACTTTTGATACTATTCAATATTTTCATTTTTAAAAATATCAAGACAACTTGATAACTTTGAATCCATAATTCAAATATTTAACTAACATGTATAATATATCAATAAATTAATTTCATGTCACTTATTCAGACAAATTATATTTGTTTTAATATTATTAATATCATTTATTTTATTCTTCCTTTAATTAATCAATTACTCCACCATAATTGTGTCACCATTATATTTATTTATTTAATTTCTAAAAATTTAAAAAAAATTGTCATGATGTTAATAAATTTCTTATATTTCAAATTAATAATTATAGTGTAATTTTTCTAATGTATAATCCTATATATAAAATTATTTTGTTTTTAACTCTTCTTAAAATAAAATATTATAAATGTATTAATCTTACACAAGTTTCTTAAAGAGGATCATATTTTTGACATAATTTTGATTTGGGTCTAAAAAAATATCCAATTAAATTACAAAAAGTTTTAGGGAAATTTTATGTAATTATAATATTGTTTTTAACTTTAATTACTCGATTTACCTTTAATCGTGGTATATAAAATTGAAAAGATACTATTCACCAAAAATTGTTTTAATCTTATTAGACCACATTTTTATATAAATTTTAACAATGTATTTCCATTTTTCATAATGAAATCCACAGAACTAGTAAAATTTTGTCAGATTTAAATACCACAAATGAGGTTAGAGGGCGGGTAAAAGAGACATAGAAATGTTCAATAAATGATTTATATCTAATTCTATTATAGAATGATTCCAATGACTTAAATAAATTAATATATGTATAATTTATCTATGGTTACTAAAAAAATTAACGTAAAATAATTATTTAAATGAAAATTTTGGCTTTTAAATACAATGAAATATTTTTCACTATTTCATCAAAAATTGTAACATATTAGAAAAATATGAAAATTTAACTAATACAATTATTGATATTCTGAATTCAAAAATTATGTTTCTTTCATTTAAATCAATTTATTTGAGTGTCTAAAATTAATTTTATTAGAAGGAAATTTAATGTGGTTCATTATAGAAAATAATATTTTTAAACATAGAAGGACTTTACCAAATATCACATCATTTATTATCAGTATTTAAAAGTAGTTATGACTTTTCATATAACTATTTTTTTACAGATCAGTTATAATTATCTCAATTAGATAATAATAATAAAAAGAGATGTTTCATTGAAACTTCGTGTTGCATGTATCGTACACCAAGTTGATGTTGTCTGAAACACACACCAAGTCCGCTCCATGTGAAAGGAATGTTTTCCTTCATGAATTGA
This sequence comes from Viscum album, assembly GCA_963277665.1. Taxonomy (NCBI): domain Eukaryota; kingdom Viridiplantae; phylum Streptophyta; class Magnoliopsida; order Santalales; family Viscaceae; genus Viscum; species Viscum album. The sequence goes on from OY728131.1 coordinate 1,492,698,720, forward strand.
AAGATATTAATGAAAATTTTAATTTATTCGAAAAAAGGTCAAAATAATAATGGAGCTACATTCTGCACCCCTTGAGATGAATTTAACCCTCAAAACTCATCACTCAGGTAAAAAATTATGATACTTCCACTTCATCATATTCTCAACTTCCCACATAGCTTCCTCAAACTGGTGATTTCTGTACAAAAGATAAGCCAGGTAAGTGGTCTTGTTTCATAGAATTTTTATTGATCAGTCCAAAATTTGAACAGGTTTCTCCTCCCAAGAATGATCTTGTTCCAGATGTATGGCCTCTGATTTTAGTACATGTGATGTTTCAAGTATGTACTTCCTCATGAGGGATACATGGAACACATCATTAACATGAGAGTTATTTTGATGAAGTTCCAATAAATAGTCTACTATCCTAATATGATCAAGAATCTCAAAAGGACCAATATACCTAGGTTGTAGATTCACATTCTTCCGGAATCTCATAACTTTCTCTAAGGGTGAGATTCGTTGAAACACTTTTTCACAAACTTAAAATTATTGATCAAATCAATGGTTAGAAGCATAAATTTTCTATTGACATTATTCTTTCTTGACATGTTGTTGAATGGTTCTATCCATCTCAACCATTTCTTCAGAAATCTCAGGTCCCAATATATTTAATTCTCCAACTACATCTTAAAATGCTCGAGATATACATTTCATCCAATAGAGATCTTTATAAAGAGAAATCTAAATGTTTTAGAGAAAGATATTGTTTTAGGGAAACCCAGTTAGCGGAAGGTGTTGATCCCAATAGCCAATGAAATCTAGAGAACAAGGTCTCAATATATACTCTAGGATTTGAATTGTTCTGTCTAGAAAACCATCATTATGAGGATTATAAAAAGTGCTGGAACTCAATTCTATATCAAGTTCTTTCTGATGACTTCCCCAGATCATTGATGTAAGCTAGGTATCCTGATATGATATAATTGAATGTTTTAATCCATGCAACCTTACCACTTCTACTAGTTATATCTTGTAATGTTGATCTAGGGAGGAATATTTTCTGATATTAATGAAGTGTGATGACTTAGTAAGGCGATCGACTACCACTCATATAGCATTAAACCCTTTAGAGGTTCTGGGTAGTCCAACGAAAAAAAATCCTTATCTATGTTCTACAATTTCCATTTTGGATTAGGTAATGGTTGCAACATAACTTTATACTTTTTTTCTTTTAGCCTTAACTTATTGGCATAGGAATCACCAAGATACAATATCTGTGATATCTGTCTTCATTCCATCCAACCTAAAGTATTCCTTTATGTCCCTATTAATATTCATACTTCTAGGATAAATAGAGAATGAAGAACTATAAAATTCCTATAACAGATCCTTCTTCATATCTGGTATGTAATGAACTTATACATAGTTCATAAACCTCATCATTCCATCATGATCATGGTCAATCTTTGGGACATTGTTGACCTTATTTTGAAGCTCTTCGTTTTCCTTTTGTGCCTCCATAATCTTCCCATGGATAGAATGTTGAACATTCTATTGAGAAAGATAAGATAATTCTACATCCTTCAATATTTCTAGATCCATCCTATGAAAATACAGGATTATTCTATCATTTTTTATCCTCATAATAAATAATCTAGCCTGACCTTTTCGACTCAATGCATCGACTACCTTGTTCACTTTCCCAGGGTGGTAATGTATTAAGCAGTCAAAATCATTTATTAACTCTTACCATATTATCTAGAACATGTTAAAATCCTTCTGTGTGAATATATATTTTAGACTTTTTTATCATTATTTATATCACACTTTTCTCTATAATGATAATGCCTCCTTTTCTTTAGTGCAAAAATTATCACTGCAAACTCCAAATTATGTGTTTGGTAATTATTCTCATGAATCATCAACTATCATGAAGAATACTCTATAGAAATGTTATTTTGAATAATAACACATCCAAATACCTTCTTGGATAAATCATTATAGATTAAAAAGTCTTATCCACTAATGGGTAATGTAAGCACAAGTGAACTGGCCAACCTTTTCTTCTGTTATTTGAATTTTCCCACCCATTCATCTTTCTAGAGGAACTTGACACCCTTCCGAGTTAACTTGGTTAGAGGAATAGATATTCATGAAAAATTATCCACAAACAATTAATAATATCCATCTAAACCAAGAACTCTATGGATCTTAGTCACCGTGGTTGGTCTAGGCCCACTTTTAATAGCCTCTATCTTTGATGGGTTAACTTTTATACCATCTCTTGAGATCATGTGACCCAAAAATGAATCTTTTTACAGCCAAAATTCACATTTTGTAAATTTTTCATATAACTAGTCCTTCCATAGGTTTTTTTACAATTCCCCAATGATCTTCACACTATTAATTCTCTTTAAATAGATAATAATATCGTCTATAATGAATAGCACAAACATATCAAGGTAATAACAGAAGTCCCTATTCATTAAATCTATGATGATAACATATGAATTAGTAAGAACAAAAGGCATATCTATACATTCACAATTTCCATACCTTGTATGGAATGCTATCTTGGGTATACCCTCCTTCTTGAACCTCAATTGTTGATATCCATAATGAAGGCCAATCTTGGAAAAGTACTGAGCTCTATAGATTTGATCAAAAACATCATCAATATGTGGAAGATGATACTTGTTATTGATTGTGTTTTTGTTCAACTCCTAATAATCAATGCAGAGTTTCATTGATCAGTATTTATTTTTCACAAAAATAACTACTGCTCTCTAAGAAGATACAGTTGTCCTAATGATTCCCTTATCAAGGTTTTATTATAGTTTCTTCTTTCAATTAATTTAAATCAATTGGGTCCATTATATAAAGATACTTTGAATTTTTTTTGGAACCAGGTATGAGTTATATGGAGAAATAAAATTCACATTTTGGTGGAAGACTAGGAAACACTACTGTAAATACTTCTATAAAATCTCAAAAAATAGGGATATTATCGATGTCAATATTCTCCCCAAACTTTTGAGATAATTAACACTTTTTAATTGAAATTAAGACCCATAAAATTGATGTAATATCCAAAATAAGTTCATACTTATCCTCAAATTGATGGATGATCATAGTACGGTCTGAAATATCAAACATATTTTTCCTTCCATGAAAATTGGTGTATGTTTTATGCAGAGAAATCCAATACATGACTAATATTTCATCAAATTCTATGAAATTAAGAATGTCATAATTTGTATCATAAAAATTACCACAAACTTCAACTAGAGATAAATCATATACTTGAGATGAAATCATCATAACATTAGGGGGTTTCACTCATAATTCCATAGCTAACTATTTTTGTGGAATCTAAACACACTTAAAAAATTATTTAGATATGAAACGGTGGGTAGATCTTGAATCAATATGACATTATCAGTTCTTGAGAGGATGGTAAGTTTAGCTTCTATCACGTCATTATCACACCCCTCATCAGAAATATCTATTTCATGAGATTATCCTTTTTTTATCTTATTAATACGTTACTAAAATCAATCATCATCCCCAAAACTTAGTTTTGGGAAGTGTTTATCATAATTCCCAATCTCCTTACACTTGTATAATTGAATTGTGGGTGTCTATTTTGTTACACTTTTTCTGCCTTCGCAATATTATCTAACTTCTTACAAACACTTCAGAAATAAATTTCTTTTTGACTTTCCATTCCTCACTTAAAATATATTTTATACCCATTAATATAATTTCCTCCATGTTTCTTCCCACACATAGAGAGTAAAAGAAATTTTATCTCCTTTTCTACCTAGTTTTTAGAGTTTCCTTTAACCCCCATTTTCCTCTTCTTGTTAATTACATGAGATTGATATGTGACACCCACCTCCATTTAAACATTGATTACACAATTCAAAATATCTTCACAACTACTAATGTCTCTTTTGGAAAATTCCATTTTGAGACTTGGATTTAATCCACCAAAGAACCCATAAACTTTCCTTCAAGTTAGATGATAATTCCAGAAGTGTAGCTTGCATGTCTTGTGTAATTGGCCTCATAGGTACCAACATATTCATCATCTATTTTCATCAACTCATTTAACTCTTTATCCATCATGATATGAAGAATCTTAGGAATGTACTTATTGAGAAATAAGTCCGTTAACTGATCTAAATCCATGGATTCAATCTCATTTTGCGGACTCATATTCTTGACTGGATCCCAGCACTGATTTGTCTCACCTTACAAATAATAAATAGATAGAATGAATTTCTCATGCACTGAACCCTGAAAAATATATAATATCATTTTAGTAGTACTTATCTATTGTTCAGCAATGAGTGTATCATAATACCCTATCAAAGAAGGTGGATTTTTCCTCATTAATGATTCAAAATAATTTTTTTCCCTCTTATTCTCATTTGGAAGTCCACCATGATTCATAGATTGAGAAATATGTGTGAGCACAAGAACAAGGTTTTTCATTCCTTCTCCCATAGCATTTAGTTGTTTAGGAGGACATTCATTGCATTTTCTGTCGGAATCACCATTAACGCGGCTTCTTCGATTTCCAACCATTGACTAAAACCAAAATCATAAATAATTAATTAATTATAATAATGAGGAACCATAATGCAATGAAAATCACTTATATGATTCAAAACATATGAATCATTACTTAATATATTAAAAAATTTATCCTAGGTTATTCATAGCCAACATATATTTAGATACTTCATAATGGTTCAAGAAGAGTGTGAATTGGAATAGCATATCCCCCAGTAGAGTCAAATCATGTGTGCAGTATTCCTATTGTTGTGTACTAGATTACCATGAGTCTGGATCAAAACATATTTTCGGATTTATTACCCATAGGTACATCTATGGTAGAGCCACATCCACTTATAGAATCTAGACATAGATTCTTTTCTTTGAAACCACGCACTCTACCCTCACAAACATTACATGAAATTTTCCAAAACATTTCCTTAGCCTAAGGCTTATCCTAAGGATTACCCTTATGGTTATCACTAAAGTTTTATCATCCATGATTCCAAGTTTTAACTATACCTTTACCCTAATAACAACTATAGTTACCCTCGCTTTTCAAAACATTGTCATTGCATAACATTTTCGGAATACTTAAAAATAATAAAAATATACTCCAAAAGAATATAATTGGTCCATTGCCTTTGTAAACATGGAAAAATAAAACTTGTACACAGAAGAACTATATAATCTTCTACTAGGTTCTTCTTGTCCAACACCATTCTTAGATACAGAAAATATAATACATATCATCCTAACACGGGGGAAATAAGCATAAAAGGGGTGAGCTCATATGATTATTAAGGGTAAACAAGAGAGACATATAAGAATAAATGTGAGTATAAAGGTATGATAATATGATCAGGAAAAATAGAATATCACACCATATATATCAATGATAATAACAAAAACCATTGCATAAAGATTGGTAGTTTTTAGGATATAATTGATAATTAAATAATGAGAATAAGCCCAAAAATTATATCACTTGAATAAGACATGGAAGTGTGGAAAACACATAAGCATATACTGATTTCCATAGTCTCCAACGCTTAAATTCCAAGATCATATTAGTAGTATGGTTCAATTCTCCAAACTATCATATTATCATGAGTTTACTCCTCATACTAACTTATTAGTCATGGTTGACTCCCGTGGCCATTTTAGTAGTCCATGTACACTTCCAAGATGATCTTAGTTTATCTAATGGGATATAAAAATTTAAATAATACATTGAAGTAAGATATATGTCTCACCCATATCATAATTAAATCATACTTATATGTTCTACAAAAACATAAAACATTTATCATAAATATAACCTAATAAATAAAATAGATTTCTTAAACATCATTCCATCATATCATTATACATGCCAAATAAAGGGATTTCATAAATAGACCTACATAATAAAAATAATCTACCTTAAGAATGTTAAGGACAGTATACTTGAAACAAATCCTTAATCTTAGATGAAAAACAATTTTTATAAAATACATAAAATTAATTCTTGATGAAAATATCTTTTCTTCTTCAAAAACATTTTATTTTCTTAAAACACGGTGTAATTTTAAAAGAAAATAATTTCTATGAAAATAACCTTGAGAAAATTTAAGATAATATTCATGTAAATAAGGATTTATGAAAGTGTAAATATACATTCATGTCATATAATTAAAAATAACCTTCTTCTCATACTTTTTCAAGAAAAGTCAAAAAAGTACATCGTATGGAAAACAATAGAAATATTCCTTACAAACCATGTAGTAAAATGTAATAAATGGGTAAAAATGGCTTTAAAAATCTATAAGGGTATAGTAATAAATATTATGAAATAATTTTTAGAAAAAAATGGACATGGATGATAAATATACCCTAGTAAATTCTTATGTATAAACAATCTCAAATAATAATGAGACTGCAAAATTACCCCTTACCTAGTGTCTTGAATCTCTTTATACATGAAAAATACACATTTATAATACATATAAATTTATTATAAATAGTTTTTAGAAGCATATTTTTATACATAATACCATATATATTTTTATTATGACCTTTTATTACCATCTTTTTAATGATCCTATGTTATGGTTTTACATCGGGTAATAGTCTCTTTGTTTTTTTTCATGTGTCTTAATTTTATATATCATTGGTCCTTATACTTATATCATGATTCAAGAATTTATATTTCAATATAAATATCATTTATATACATTATATTTATATATAATAATCTACATCATAAAAAAGTATGAAATGGAATACACCATTCATGGAGGCGGTAAGTCGTACGTATTCTTGAACGTTGTTTTCGTTTATGATTTTCATGTTGGTAGAAGGTGTGTAAATGTGATTTACATATATATATGTATATATATAATTATTATATTATCATTTTTATATCATATAATATTAGTAAATAATCATTAAAACATTCCCAATGGTTTGTGAACGAATCACATCGCTCTGAGAGGGTGGTAGTCCACACTTCCTCAAACGATATTATCATATTAACATCAAATGGGACTTAAAATGAAAGGAGTTGTAAAAAGAAATACTGAATCTGAAATACATAATAAATATAACATATGACATATAAAAATAGAGTTTCCATCATAATGGACACCCTGATTTGTGGTAAAAGAAAAATGAAGAATCATCATTTCGTGAGGAAGTTGTTCTTCATACATAGAAACAATATGATCAATATCCATTAGTTAGAGGTATGATTAAGTGTAGACTGAACACTGAGAATAAAAAATCCTATAATATTGAGGATACTATTCTTTTCATAACATAATGGAATAAATAAAGTGAATGGGTGGATAAGGAAAATAAAGGAAAGGAGCACGAGAGAAGACATTATCTTTTAATCAGGTAACTCCTTTTGGTTTGTGCCGAAAGGATTCTTTGAGTTGCCTTCTTCCCATGAAAAATATTATTGTATTATGGTGTGGAATTTGTGAGGATAAATGTTAAGGGTTTAGGGGATCCAAAAGGCTTTTTTGGTGTGAAAAATGAGAAGAGGTTCTCTTTTATAAGGGTTTGGAGGGACAATTTAAGAAACACCAAAACTATTAATTTATTATAAATTGGTTATCGATTAAAAATAACTCCAAAGTGAGTTATTTATATGTTTAGATGATTATGGGTAGAAATAAACTCCAAAAAGGTATTTTTAGTCTTGTATATATTGTATAATTTTCCTTATCTAATGTCTTTAACCTTTAGTTAAACAATTTAACTTTTATTGTGACAATTTGTCTTTTTACACAATAGGATTAATATAGTTACTATAAAATGCCAAACTAAAACCAATTGGGTCATTTATGACATATTTAACACTATAAAAGTTCATTTTATTATCCTTAGTTTTTTATAAATTAAATAAAATATTATTAATTTTGAAATATCCTCTATGTGAATTTTGATACTATTCAATATTTTCATTTTTAAAAATATCAAACCCACATGATAACTTCCCAAAAAGTCTTCAAATATGTATATAATATTTCTAAGTTCTCTATAAAAATTTCTTATGTCATTATTAAAGTCTAATTATATTTATTTTCATATTATTAATTTCATTTATTTTATTTGTCCTTTAATAAATCAATTACAACATCATCATTGTGGAAAAATTAAATTTATTTATTTATTGTTTAAAAATTATAAATAAATTATAATGATTTAGATAAGTTTCTAATATTTAAAATGAATAATTATATTATAATTTATCTAATTTATAACCCTATATAAAAAATTAATTGGTTATTAAATTTTGAATATGACTCTTTTAACTCTTCTTTAAGTAAAATATAATAAATGCCTTAATCTAACAAAAGTGTCTTAAAAAGGATCATATTTTTTAAATAAGGTTTATTTGGGTCTAAAAAACATATTTAGTTAGATTAGAATAAATGTTAAGGTAATTTTATATTGTTATAATATTAATTTAACCTTTAATTACCCTATTTACATTTAATAGTGAAAAATAAAATTTTAACTTTACTATTCCCCAAGAATTATTTTGATATTATTAGACCACATTTTCCATACTAATTTCTACCATGTATTCCTATTTTTAAAAATTCAATTCACTGAAACTGTAAAATTATGTCAAATTCTAATCCCCCAAATGTGGCAAGAAGGCTGGTAAAAGAGATGTTCAAAAGTTCATAAATTTTGAATATCCAATTATATTATAAAATTATTATAGTGAATTAATTGAATTAATATATTTATCATTTTTATATAGTGAATTTTAAATCAATTTAACAAAAAATAATTATTTAATTGAAAATGTCGGCTTTTAACAACAAAGCAGTATTTTTCACTATTCATCAAAACTTGAAACTTCTCAGGAGAATAGAAAATTTCACAGTAAGATAATATTGATATTATTAATTATGAAATTATTCTTATTTCATCAAAATAAATTTCTATGAATGCATTAAATTAATTTTATTAGAAGTATATTAAAAGAAGTCCATTAGAGAAAATGATATTTTTAAACATAGAAGGTATTTACCATGAATCATATCTTTTATTATTAATATTTGAAAAGTAGTTATCACTATTCATATAAATATGTTTTAATGTCTCGGTTATAATTATATCATTTAGTTAATAATAATAAAAAGAGACATTTCATAGAATCTCAGTGTTGCATGTATCGTACGCTAAGTATGGGTTGCGTGCAATGTATGCCAAGTCGGTTCCATGTGAAAGGAATGTTTGAATTAGTGAAATGGAAGATATAAATGAAAATTTTAATTTATTCGAAAAGGGTCCCTAAAAAAGGAGTTGTTTCCATCTTGCTGCCTAGAACATTATCTCTATGATCCAATATCTTCACTGGATACTCCTTGAAAGAAATATCATTCCCCAACTGTACCACCTCTAAAGAGAGTACATGTAAAGCATCTGATATGTTCTTATATAAGAGTGATACAAGTAATACATCATGCACTTTTGACATGGTTGGTAGAAGTGATAGTCGAAAGGCCACAAATCCAACATGATCCGTAATTTCGAAGGGGATGATGTACATGTGACTTAGATTCCCTTTCTTCCCAAACTTCATGACCTTCATCCATAAAGATATTTTGAGTAATACCATGTCTCCAACTTTGAACTGAAGGTCCCACCCATGATTGTCTGTATAACTATTCGGTTGACTTTGGGCTTCCTTGATATTATTCTAAATTGTTTTTTAACTCCCCGACCCCAGTTACCAAGAGTCAGTGCATTATTGTGTGACATTGGCATGATCACAAAAGATCAAGTATCGAAAGACTGATTAGTTTAGTAGCCTTGGAAACACTAGATACACTCATAAAGGATACATTACATCATAAAGTGAAAAATCGCAATAACATAGTGTCCATAGTCCACACTTCTATCCCCTTTCAGACTATCCTTGTAGGTCAGTCAAAAAATATTTCTTCACATCCTGGGAAAAATAAAACATTGAAAGGGGTGAGCTCAGATGCTCAGTAAGGATAACAATATAGCGTAATATTTCATAAATAAACATACAAATTTAAGGCAACGTATAAATAAAACAAAAGCCTTTTATACAAGGACTTCCACATAATATGGAAAAAGTAAAATGAGATAATTCCATTTACTTATTCACATGGATACTCTACTGGTCGAATAATCACATGAAATATCAATAACCACTTTCACAATGATGAAATGCATAATGCCAGACTATCATAACCACGTAGCCAAGGACTCGTGCCAAGACTACAAATAATATTTTTTCAAGGCCTCATGCCAAGACACTAGTTTGTCTCATGAGACCTACCGATACATTGAAGAGCTATAGCGGGCTCCACCTGTCACTTATTAAGTTCAATGCATTCCTCATATGAATAGGTTTAAACATATCATAAACCATAACATAATAGTATCACATAAAACATGAATAAAGGAAACATAAAATTTCCACATTTAAATCACAAGATATCAATACAACACATTGATATAATAAAAACACATTCAAAACCATTTTCAATACCAAAATATAAGAAAATTAAAACTTTGTATTTACTTTTCATTTAAAAAAGTTATGGCTTCTAGAGGAAGTTGAAACTCAAATAATAGTCATGGTGGCGGAGAAGTCATTGTGTCTGCATACATAAGAAAAAACATTACTTTTGTCATTTAGTAAAAACTCTTTGTATAAAAATATTCCTTTTGAATAAAAGTAAAAGTCAAAGGGGTTTATACACCATACAAAAAGAAAGTTGGGTATAAAACAAAATATGCCTCAATGAAAGGAGATTGAGACGAAGTCCCTTACAAAGATAATTTTTTTAAATAAAGTAGATCTATTAATTGTATTCACTATAAGTACACATAAATAAAGTACAAATACAATATAGGACATAATAATATCATGACATAATTTGAAAGTAGGAGATTAACCCCAAGAAGAGAAATTGGGTTAAGAAGTTCCCTTACCTCGTGTCTGACTTGACTCGACCATTTTTTAACCTCATGAATAATAAAATAGAGTTAATTTATATTTTCTTAAGAACCTTTTTCATGTTCATTATTCCTTTTATATCACTTATTACCATGTTATGAACACTATTTAATTATTTAAGTTAACAACAGTCATTTTGTCGATCTTTGGTACTTGAGTCAAAAATAAACTTCTTATAATTACAAGTTATTCATGTGGTGAAATATCCATTATATCCAAAATTATATTCATGATGTAGATATCATATATATCATATATATCCAGTATAAACATGCATTTATAATATTACATAACATTTAGAGGTAAGAAATGAAATGCACCGTTCATGGAGACGGTAAGCCGTATGTACGCATGAACGCTACTTTCATTTCTATTTTGTATTTAATGGAATGAAATTATAATTATATAAAGGTATAATATAATTACAGTATAATATAATGTATAATATCACTTACTCCATCCTTTATACATCCCACATATGGCATTAACCATTCAAATCACTTTGAGGGGGCGGTAGTCCGCACTTTCTCAAATGAAATTATCGCATTTGCACAACATTAAAAGCATAAAGATATGTTTTAAATGTAAAATACAGAATCATAGAAGGTAATTAAATATAATATATATCATAAATAAAATAGTTCCATAATAATGGACACCATGAGAGGTGGTAGGAGAAGATAGAACAATCATCGTTTCGCGAGGCAGTAATTCGCCATCCACAGAAACAGTATGTTCTTTAACCATTAGACGGAGGTGTGAGTAATTGTATCTCAAATACTTATCATAACAACATCCTAGTATATTGAATATACTTTTTTTGTTACAAATGAAAGGAATAAATAGAGTTTAGGGGGTTGGAGAAGCAAAATAAAACAAAAGAACATAAAAGAACATATTACCTTAAAATCGGGTCACTCTTTTTGATTTGAGCCAAAGGCTTCCTTGGGCAGTCTTCTGCCAAAAGTGAGGCTTCTAGGAGTAAGATAGGAATTTTTATAGAGTATTTGGGCATAGATTTGCCGAGACAAATGGCTTTCAAGGTGTGAATAAGGTGGTAGTGGTGGGTGCCTTTTATAAGAGGAGAGGAGGGGCACTCTTGGAAAGTCATGAAATGTTACTTTATGATATAATGAGTTTTGTATTTTAAAGATCCCGAACTTATATATTTCTAGGATAAGGTGATAAGGGTTCGAAATATACTCATCCAATAGGTTTTTGACAAGTTTAAGTCTTAGATTTTACATTTTTTTTATTTAAATCATTAATTAAGGAGGTAATTGCTGCATCATCATGGTGTCATAAAATTTTTAATTTATTTAATGTCTAACAATTATAAAAAAAATATCATGATGTAGGAAATAATTTTATATTTCCAATTAATATTTATAGTCTAAAAGTTAACTTATATAACCCCATGTAATAATTATTTTTGTAAAACAACACATGTTTGTGACAATTTTATTTTTACCTTAAATAAGAAGTTATTAATGTCATTTTCTTACCCAAGTGGCTCCATGGGGTCCCCAAGTTGACCCATAGAATGTTTTGGTCAGCCATTACTTATATAATAAGGCTAGGACAAGTTTAAGGGTATTTTCATATTTTTATAATATCATTTTTACCTTAAATTTCACTAATTACCTTTAATCACGATTAATTAAACTTAAAAGTTACTATTCAACAAAAAGTTATTTTAATCCCATTGAACCAAATTTTACTTCCTAATGAAAACCATGTATGTTGGATTTTTGCAAATCAAATCACAGAAGTGGTAATGTTTCATTTTAACGAAAAATTAGTTTTTTAACTAACACTTAGTGGATTCACTATTCATCAAAAATTGAAGTTTTTCAGAACAATGCCAAAATTTGACCAGAAGATATAATTGATATTCCGAATTCAAAAATGATTTATATTTTACAAAATTACAAACATATAAGTTGCATTAATTAATTTTATAATTAATTCCCGTTGTCACAACAAATAGCGTGTTTTTAAGAAACAATATATCTCAAAAGATTGACAATTGTTTATGTCCAATTTCAAAGTGAAATTAATTCTAATGACCACCATTGGATAAAATGGTAAAAATATATTCTAATTATACTTTAAAATCACTAAATAGTATAATTTATCACTATAAATTATTTTTATTAAAAAATTTGTTTTTAAGTATTTTTCGCTATTCATAAAAAATTGGAAGTTCTCAGAAAAATACCAAAAATCAACATAGGATAATTTCGATATTCCGAAGCCAAAAATTAAGTCCAATTTGAAATATAAAATATATATAATTTCAAAAAGTGGGTATTATTTTTCATAATGGCTATTTTGATTGGTCACGGTGTGTTGGAATCTCGAACTTGCGTACAATGCAAGCTATTGCATTATTGAAAGAGAAGTGTATCATGGAAGCTCGGGGTGTTACAGTTTTCTCCTTCTACATAATTTCTTTGAACCTTTTATGTATATTAATCTCACTGAAATCATCCCAACACACTATTGTTCTGTACCTTTTCTGATAAAAGGGATTCATATGGTTCCATTCAGATGATAGAGTGGAAACTATTGTAGTAAAAGAATTCAACGAGTGGAAGATATTGGTCCCACCCTCATTTGAAGTCCATAGAAAGTTCTATCAAAATATATTCTAATTTGTGAATAGTTCACTCAGATTGGACATCAGTTTGGGGATGATAGGCCATGCTGATGTTTAACTCAGTTCACAGAGCATATTAGAGACTTCTCTAGAAAACCAAAGCGAATATTGGATCTTGATTGGATACAGTAGATATTGGTACTCCATACAACCTTAACACCTCTTAGATATATAGTTCTGAATGTTTATTCCATGATAAGTCATCTCAAATTAAGATAATGTGAGTTGTCTTTGTAAGACAATCCACAAGGACCCAAATAGTATTTTTTCCTCTCGATGCCTTTGGAAGTCTAGTGAAAAAGTCCACGGTGCTATTCTCCCACCTCCATGTTGTCATGAGTAGTGGTTGCATCATCCCCTTATACATTTTTTTCAAAATTCACTTTTTTACATACCAGGAACTTTTAGGAATATTCCCCAATCTCCATCTACATTTATTCCAACCAAAAGTTCTCTCGGAGATCTCTATACATCATTATACTCCCTAGGTGAATAGAGAATATTGAGCAGTGCGCATCATTCAAAAAACATTCTTTATCTATGGATCGGATAGTACACATAATCATGACCCAAATATTACAACACATTACTCGTCAATCTTGAACTCATATGATTTCCCATTTCTGATAGCTTCCACCCTTTTCTAAATTTCTACATCATTTATTCGATCATCGTTTATTTTCTACATGAGAGAGGGTTGATTTAATATTTCAGAAAAGATTTATGATGTTCCTCCTTTAATGATTCCCATGTACATCATCTAGAAATATAAGAATGTTGGATCCTTTTCAATTATAATCACTGATAAAGATGTAGGATCCTTTCTATTTATAGCATCTACCACCTTATTTTCTTTTTCTGGGATGGTAGTGGATTGAGCCATCTTAATATATGATGAGATATAACAATCTTCTCCGGTTCATATTAGGATATTTTAATGTGAATATATATATGAGAATATTGTGATCATTATATGTCTCTTACTTCTACCCATAGAGATAATACCTTGATATTTTCAAGGAAAAGATCACCACCGCCAACTCCAGTTCATGTGTGGGATAGTTTTTCTCATCTATTTTCATATTTCAAGAGGCATAGGATATCACTTTATCATTTCAAATCAACACATAGACTAATACATTCTTTAATGAATCACTTCAATCAAAAAGGAGTTACCCACTTATTGGGTGTGAGAGTGCTGGTGTAGTGATAAACCTCTTTTTCAGCTCCTTAAAGCATTCCTCAAATTCTTGATTCTAAAAGAACATCACTCCATTCCATGTTAGATTGGTCATTGTGGTTGAAAATCATTATATGTTCTTCATTAATTCTCAATAATACCAGGCTAGACCCAGAATTTTGCAGATCTCCATTACAGATGTTGGACTAGGCCACTCTTCAATTTCATTTCTCTTGAAAGGGTCTATATATATCCCTTTGCAGGTGATAACATACCCCATGAATGATACTTCATCCATATAGTAGTCACATTTACTATAAATATCATAATGTTTCTTGCTTAAAAATGTCTTTAGCACAATATTCCAATTCATTTCACGTTCTTCCTTTCTCTTGGAGTATATCTGAATATCATCGGTAAAGACTACCAAAATTTTGTCATGGTAAACTCTAAAGACTCTATTCATTAAATCCATGAATATTGGTGGATAATTGGTGAGTCCAAAGGGAATCACTATGATCTCATAGTCTCAGTTCCTTGTTCAAAAGTTAGTTATGGGAATATCCTCATTCATGACCTTTAATTAGTGATATCCTGACTGAAGTTCCACCTTAGATAAATAACTGGACCCACATAGCTAATCGAACAATCATCTATCAGAGGCATGGTATAGTTATTATTTATTATTATTGTATTGATATCATGATAATAAATGAAGGGGTTCATTGATCCATACATATTCTTAATAAAGACGACTAGTTCACCCCATGGTGAAGTACTCAAGTGTATAAAACGTTTCTCTAGATTATCCTATAATTGCTTCTTCAAGCCTTCCAACTCAACGATGACCATTCAATATGATGTCTATGATATAAGTAGGGATATAAGAGTAAGTTAAATTGATAAATTAACTTTATTATTAGGAGGAAGACAGTGAAATTATTTATGGAGTACATCACTATAAAACACCACAATGGGAATATCTTTGAGATGTATCATATCTTTTGTCGCAATAATTTGAGAAATATATGCTTTTTTAAAAGGAAAAGTTATCCACACGAGATGATGATTATAGAGGATATTATTCTTCCACCTTACACTTTTATAGGATTTGAGGATACTATGGGATGTGAAGAGTGATATACCTTTCGTGATAGATAATGTTATATTTGTATAACAATAGCCAATCCATGCCCAATATAGAATCAAAATCCACCAGTATAAGTATACAAATATTATATGGGAGGTTTGTAAACCAAATTTTTTCATAGAGGAGTCATAAACCTTGGATAAAATAATTTCATCATTTTCAATTCTCACAGATAACTGATCTTTATAATTTTGAGGTGTTGTTTGAATAGTTCTACTAAACTTTTAATATATGAATGAATGTGTAGAACCAGAGTCAAATAGAACATTCTATATTCCTAAATTAATAACATTTGTACTTATCACCACATCATTTTTCGGATCCATCTCAGTAGTAGTGATAAAATTATCCCTTCTTTGTTGCCTTGGAGGTTGTTTCTAATTGAATCCAACAACCATTCTCTTTGGGAAATTGTTCACATAATTTCCACGTTCCTTGAAGTTGAAACAATGCACTACTGGCTGATAATTGATATGAACCTTAAATTACTCTTCCACATTAGTCTAATTCTTCATTTACCCTCGATATTTTTTTCCCAGATGTCCCACACGTCCTTATTTTATGCAATTATTGGTTCGCATTAGAGAATTCCTAGGATGGTTCTTCCCACAATTTTAACATGTCGTACGTTCGAACTTCATTATATCATTGGATTTATTTTTCAAACCACCTATACTAGACTCAATATTCCACTTTTTTTCATCGGGCTCATGATTATATTGAGAGTCTCTAATATCCATTTAAACCTTGAGGGTACAATAAATGATCTCCTCATAATTGTGAACGTTTCTAATTTCCAGCACTTTTCGTAGACTCTGCTTTAGTCTGATAAATAAGGTATACTCTTTAATTTTCGTGTACATGAAAAATCTCAAGGCATATATTTCAAGACATGTGATGTTTCCTTTATACATCCAAATGGACTCATCTTCCTTCGACTTACGTACAAGGAAATATCTTTCCATCTTGATATGGAGGGTTCGGGGAAAATATTAATTAATAATGATTTTCTTGAATTCCTTCCAATCCATGGAATCATTTTCCCCAAAGGATTTTTTATTCTTGATCAATTTCCACCAGTGATCACCTTCCCCATCTAAATAATAGAAAACCAGTATGATTTTCTCTTATTCTTAGAATTGGACAATAGAAAATATCTTTTCAATGGAGTTAATCCACTATTCCCTGAGGAGGGGATTAGAAGATTCCCTAAACATGGGAGGCCTTTTCTACATGAATGATTCTATAGAAAAATTCTATTTCTTTACAAGAGAAGTGTGTTCCACGTTATTCAATTTATTATTCATAACTTGATCCAATTAAGAAAGTAATTCCATACTATTTTGGGCACCCTTTCCTATATAATAAGGCATATCATTATGAAAATCATAACATTTCCTATCACATTGATTGTTGAAAGTTGTTGTTCTATTTACCACCATTAAATATGACAAATAATTTACACTTATGGGGACTGAATACATAACTGATAAGCATAAAAAATGAAAATATAAACATAAGAGGATAATTTCATAAACGAAAAGTATATCCTAATGTCTAATTCCCAAGGATTCAGTCTAGATTATCCATGATCTATTTCCTAACATATATTCTTATGGGATTCGTTTTTCTTGTTCTCTTAATAACGGTTCGTACTAAGATTATTAATTCACCAAATCATATCCCCTAGGAGGGTCAAACTAAGAGTGAAAAAAGAATTATTGTGGTGCACCAGTTCCCATTCAAGTCTAGCTCAAAGCATTGTTTTCAGGTTTTAGCCATAGATACATCTATTCCAGAGCCACATCCACTTGTTCATATCAGATAGGTGTGTATTTCATGAGAAACCAATTACTCCATACTTACTAAAATCTAGGGATGTTTTCTTGTACTTAGTCACATCCCTAAAGTTCTTACTGAATTTTTTTATTCCTAATATCCAAAAATAACTAGACCTACCTCTGAAACCAACTGTAGTGACCCAAGCCTTTTACATATATCATTACATGAATTCAAATATAATAAATCGCCATATTACAATCCAAGGATCGTAATGTACAGTGTCTTGGAATTCTAGGTACATAAAACTGAAAATAAGGGACTAAATAAAACATTTATTTATTTAATCTTCACAAGGATCTTATAACATCCATTATGCTCATACATCTTTATAGGAGAACCCAAGGATAAATGAATAAAGGGATGAGCTAAAATCCAAGTAAGGGAATAAACATAAGAATAATTCTTTAGCACACAGTTTATAAGGTATGACGTAATGATATAAAAAGGTATGGAACTTATGGATTAATAGCATATAAAAATGGGTTCATATAAACAGGGTGTAACAGATTATGTTTTTATGCACATTTTTTTTAATAAATTAAAATTTTCATTTATATCTTATATTTCACAATGTCAAACATTTCTTTCACAGGGAACCGACTTGGCGTATGTTGCACGCAACACTGACTTGACGTACGATACACACAACACTGATTTTCTATAAACCCTCCCCTATTATTATTATTATCTAAATGAGATAATTATAACCTATCCATCCAACAAAGATATATGAATAGTAATAACAAAATTTCAATTATCGATAATAAAAGGCGTGATTTTCGGTAAATTCCTTCTATGATAAAAAATACTACTTTCTCTAATGAACCAATTTTAAATTAATTCTAAAAAATTCAATTGGATAAACTCATAGATATTTACTTTTTTGAAATAATAATAATTCTTGAATTTCAAATATCCCAAATAGCTTAGGGTATAATTTTGGTATTTTTCTGAGATGTTTCAGTTATTGCTAAATTGTGAAAAATACTACTTTGTAGTTAAAAACAACTTTCTCATTTAAATAACTATATTAAGATGAATTGATTTTAATTTTTCCATGGAAAAATGATACATATATTAATATAATTAAGTCATTGGAATCATTTTATAATAGAATTATATATAAATAATCATTAAACTTTTGAAAGTATCTTTCAACCACCTTCTAGCCACATTTAAAGGATTATAATTAGACATAATTTTATTGGTTCTATGAATTGAATTTCCAAAAATAGATATAAATGGTTGTAAAATTTATGTATAAATCAATTTGATAAGATCAAAATAATTTTTTTCTGAATAATAAATTTTAAATTTTTTTTACCACAGTTAAAGGTAAATTGGGTAAATATAGTTAAAAATAATATTATAATAATATAAAATTACCAAAACATATTTTTTATTTTTATTTTTTATTTTTTTATACTAAAATCAACCTTTTGTTAAAAATATAATCCTCTTTTTGACACTTCTGTTAGATGAGGACATTTATTATATTCTATTTAATGTAGAGTTAAAAGAGTCATATTCAAAATTTAATCAATAAAATTTTTTTATATTAGGATATAAATAAGATAAATTAGATTATAATTATTCATTTTTAAGATAAGATATTTATTTTAATCAAGATAATTTATTTTGAATTTTTACAGAAGAAATAACTTAATTAAAGTCATCTATAATAATTATGTAGTAATTTTTTAATTAATTGAGATATCAAATAAATGATATAAAAATATTGAAATAAATATTATTTGACATAATTTATTTCATATATAAATTTCATATATAAATTATACATGTTAGTTACATATTTGATGTATTTGTTTGAAGTTATCTTGTTGGATGGATATTTTTTAAAAAATGAAAACATTGAATAGTATCAATATTGACATAAATGATACTTTAAAACCAATAATAGTTTATTAAATGATATATAATTAATAAAAATATTATGATCATCCAAATAGATTTTATACTGTTAAATATGTTATAAAAGTTCTAATTGGGTTTTTTTTGGGATTTTATAGTTACTATATTAACCATATAGTGTATGAAGACAAGTTGTCATAGTGAAAGATAAATTGTTTATCTAAAGGAAAAATCCAAACATATAAGGTTAATTCTATGACATAAACAAGACTAAAATTCATTGGTTGAGATTATTGAGACCTAAAATCATAAAAACCTATAAATAACTCACTTTGGAGCTATTTTAAATCTAAAATCAATTTATATTAAATTAATAGTTTTGGAGTTTCCAAAAGATCCCCTCCCCCTTATAAAAGAGAACCTATCCTTATCTTTTATTCACAACTCTAAAGCCTTTTGGCTTGGTAAACCCCTAAAAATTTATCGTCCCAAAATCTCTCCCTTAATACTAGAATCCTTCCTTCTAGAAAAAATCATTTCAAAGAATCCTTTTGGCCTAGACCAAAAGAAGTTACCCCATTAAGAGGTAGTGTCTTCTCCCATGTTCATTTTATTTATTTTCTATCTCCAACCCCTCCACTATCATTATTCAATTATATTATAAAAACACGAGTATCCTCAGTATTAAAGGATTTTTTATTCTTAGGATTAAACGTAAAAATACACACACATCCATCTAATGTATATTGAGCATTCTGTTTCTATGTACGGTGAACTACTCCCACACGAAATGATGATTGTTCATATCTCTTTTACCACCAACCATGGTAGACATTATGAGGGAAAATATATATATATATATATATCATATATTATATTTATTATGTATTTAAGTTTCTTTATTATATTTTACAACTCATACGATTCTACATTCCATTTGTTGTTAGTATGATAATATCATTTGAGGATGTGTGGACTACCACCCCTCAAAACGATGTGATTCGTTCACACACCACATCGAACGTTTTAATGATTGGTTTAGTGAATTTAGGTGATATAAAAATGATACTAATATATATATATATTAAATTTACACACCATCTATCAACATGACAACAAAAAATGGAAACAATGTTCATGCTTACGTAAAATTTACAGTTCCATGAATGGTGTATGCCATTGGTACTTATTTATGATATAGATTATTAAAAAATACATATACTAGATATACATGATATTTATATCATGAACTAAATTTTGGAACCATGATATAGTTATAAAGACCAACAATGTAACAAATTAAGACACTTGCGAAGAACAAACTGAATATTACTCGAAGTAAAACCATAACATAAAATCCTTAATAAGTGGGTAATATAAGGTCATAATCAACCCATATATGGTATTATGTATAATAATATAGTTCATTAAAATATTTATAATTAAAATATATTTATTATAGAGGAATATTTTGCGAGTATGAATAGATTCACGACACAAGGTTAGGGATAATTTCGCAAACACATTGTTATTCAAGATTGTTTATACATACGCATTTACAAGGGTTTATTTATCATCTGTGTCCATTTTTTCTAAAAATTATTTCAAATAATGTTATACAATACTATTATGGATGTTTAAATTCATTTTTAACCATTTTTACAATTATTACATCCTTTGGAAGAAATATTTCTTTCATTTTTGATGTGAGGTACTGTTTATCATTTTCAGAAAATGTATGAGAAGATTGTTTTTTATCATTTATGGAATGAATGGAATTTGTAAATTTCATAAAGTATTATTTCCATTAACATTATCTTACAAGTTTACAAGGTTATTTTCAATTAAATTATTTTCTATTAATATTTTGTGGTGTTTTATAAAAAGAAATTGTTTTTTAAGAAGAAAGGATATCTTCCTCAATATTTAATTTCAAGTGTTTTATCAAAGTTATTTTCCATAAAACATTATTGATTTTTTTCATGTATACATTACTTAATATTATTATATTTTATTATTTTTATTATGGAATTATATTTACAAAATACATTTATTATACAATGATTATGTTATGATGGAATGATGTTTAAGAATCCCATTTTATCCATTGGATTATGTTTATGATAAATGTTTTATGATTTTTTGGAACATATAATAATGATCTAATTATGAGATGGGTGGAACCTATATCACCCTCCAATTCATTGGTTAATTATTTATATCTCATGATATAATATAAAAAGGTGTTGGGAGTGAATCTTAGCTAATAAGATGGCCATGGGAGTGAAGCATGACTACTAAGATGATATGAATAGTGAACACCAGCAACTAATATGGTATGGGGAGTGAAAAAATACTACTAACATGGTCATAAAAGTTACTCCTCGGATACAATGGAAATCAATATATGCTTATGTGTTTTCCACACATCAAGTATTTTTCATATGACATGGTTTCATTGATTATATCTTTATTTAATTATGAATTATATTCTATGAACTTTCAATATTTATGCCATGATTTCTTTTATGATCATTGATATGCAGTGTATGATCTAATATTTTTTAGGATCACATTCTAATACCCTTATAATCATATTTATGCTTTTATGTATCCTCTATTTTTCCTTACTGAACATCTGATCTCACCCATTTTATGTTTCATTCCCCACGGATATGATGATATGTAATATGTTTGATGTATATATGAATGGTTTAAGTCAAGAAGAAACTAATGAGAGATTATGTAGATCATGTATGTACCATTGTTATGTTTCTATCCTTCCAAAGTAACTAGACCAATTATGGTCTTTGGGAATCTATTTTTATAAGGAAAAAGGTATTAAAAAAATGTATTGTAAATATTTTGAAAATAGAGGGTCACTATAGTTGGAATCCGAGATAATGTTTAGTTAATCGTTGGAAGCTAGGATGAGAAAACCATAGTGAGAACCCAAAGTGTATGACTAAGGATAAGTCTAAGGGGTAAGAAAATTATTGGAAATTGTCCTAGAATTTTAGTGAAGTATAGAATGAGTGGTTTCCTAGAAATATATCCATGTCTGGATACTAAAAGTTTATTTTTCATTGTTACAAATGTACTTAGGGTTTCAACTCATAGAAGATGTTTTGAGCCTAAATCGAGGTAATCTGGTACACAACAATGGGCAATGATGCACACCTAGTTTTACAATCTCATGGGATATGCTAGGGGAATTCATAAACTATTCACGAACCATTATAAAGAATATAAATATTATTTGGCTATGAATTAACTAGGATAGACCTAATGTGTCATAGATTATGGATGGTGTCATAAGTTATACATCCTTTAAGTGATTTTTCATGGTTATCTGGTTCCTTATTATGATAACTATTTCTTAATTTATGATTTTGGTTTTAGTCAATATCTAGAACCCAAAGGAACCACATTAATGGGGATTGTGATGGATAGTGGAATGAATGTACTCCTAATAAACCGAATTCTTTGGGATATGGAATGAAAAACCTCATTGCTATGCTCACAGATATTTCTCAAGGTATGAATCATGGGGGAAATCTAAATGAGAAAAGAAGGGAACAAAATTATATCAAGTCTTTGATGAGGCAACGTCCACATTATTTTAGAGGGTCTTCTGATCCACTAGTTTCTAAACTGTAGACCAATAATACTGAAAATATATTATTCATTGTTCAGTGTTAGGAGCATGAGAGATTTATTCTAGCTGTTTATTTACTAGAAGGTGAAGTGGATCTTTGGTTGAATCTAATCAAGAATACGAGGAAGAAAAATGATATTGAATCCGAGGATTGGTATGAGTTAAAGAAATTATTTTTAAATAAGTACTTTCCTCAAGTTATTCATACCACGATGGATAAAGATCTCCTTGAGTAGAAGAAAATGGATTATGAATCTATTGCTACCTATGAGGATAATTTCACAAGACATGCAATGTACACTTTAGGAATTATCATCCAACCTAGAAGTAATGCTGATAGGTTCTTAAATGGATTAAAGCCAAGTCTCAGAACGGAGTTGTCCATAAGAGAGTTTTTTAGAGATGAAGAGATTTTATTTTTTAAAGTCAATGTTGAAATAGAGGTGGGAGTCACATATCAATCTCATGGATTTGATAAGAGCAGGAAGATGTATTATAAAGGAAACTCCAAAAACCATGGACAAAAGAAGATGAACATTCTTTTATTCTCTAGGGGTGGGAAGAAAGAAAGAGGTAATTTCCATAAGGGGTCTAATAAATGTTATGTTTGTAAAGGAAGAAAATTAAAAAATTTATTAAAGAAGTTATGTGTCAAAGTTAGCTAATATTGTTAATGTGGAAAAAAATCATCACAGAATTCACCCCCATGATGAAGTGATACAAGTGTAAGAAGAATGAGAATTATCCTAACCACTTCCCAAACCCAACGACTGGTGATGATGATCAATGTAATCAAATTCTTAAGCTGAGGGAAAAAGTTAATTCTCACAAAATCACTTTTTTAGATGAGGGGTTTGATAATGATGTGATAAAAAATACACTTACCATCCACTATAAAACTGTTAAATTCATATTTCAGTCTAGATCTACCCACTCTTTCATATATAAATAATTTTCTAACTGTGTTAAGATACTACCAAAACAGTTTTATATAGAATTATCAGTGAAAACCCCTAATGGTATGATTTTTGGATATCAAGTCTATGGTTATTCTCTGTTAGATGTTTTTGGGAATGTGATTCCTAAAAATATTTTCATTCTTCCATTGGTCTAATTTAATGTCATATTAGACATGGATTGGATTTCTTGGCATACATCCTACATAATTTTTCAATGAAGGGAAGTTACGTTCTATATTTTAAACCCTCTTATAATCATACATCATTGGGATGATAATTATGAACATATTATGAATATTACATCTACTTTATGGATCTTAATTACCATTCAAAAGGGTTATTTATCTAAAATGGTTGGGGAGAAGTTTGACATTTATAATATGAATATTGTTCTATATTTTAGAGATGTATTTTCATAAGAGTTTCATAGTCTTCCAGCCAAACATGATGTTGAGTTCTCAATTAAATTCATTCTTGGTTCCACACCAATTTCAATTATCCTTATAGAATCGCCCCAATTGAGTCATAGGAATTAAAGAAGCAACTCCAAGAAACCATGATAAGGGATTCATTTGGAGAAGTGTGTAACCGTGGGTATAACCAGTTCTTTTTATGAAAAAGAAAGATGGATCAATATGACTCTTCATTGATTATCACGATTTGAACAAAATCAAAATCAAGAACAAGTACCCTATTCACCATATTGATGACTTGTTTGATTAACAAAAATGAGCTCAATACATTCCAATGATTGAACTTAATTATAGATATCATCAATTGAGGTCAAAGAAGGAGGATATACCCAAGATGGAATTTTATACAAGGTATGGATATTGTGAATATATAGTGATGTATGTTGGTCTTACTAATTCCCCTACTATCTTCATGGATTTAATAAATAGAGTCTTTAGAGATTACCTTGATATGTTTGTGATATTCATTATAGATGATATTCTTGTATATTAAAATAGAAAGGAAGAACATGAAGATTATTTTGGAATTGTACTATATACCCTAAGGAATGAGTTGTTGTATGAGAAATTTACAACGTGTGAATTTTTGCTGCAAAAAGATTCATTTTTGGTCACATAATCTCATGATATTATATAGAAGTAGAACCATCAAAGATAGAGGCTATTGAATGCTAGCCTAGACCAATCCCGATGACTGAGATTCATATCTTTCTTGGTTAATCTAGATATTATTGATTGTTTGTGGATAATTTTTTATCTATATCTACTCCTCTAACCAGGTTAACTCTGAAGGGTGTCAGGTCCCTCTAGAGAGATGAATGTGAGGATAATTTCAAGGAACTAAAGAAAAGGTTGTTCAGTGCACATGTTCTTAAATTAGCCTATAGTGGAAATGGGTTTTTAATCAATAGTGATACATCCATGAAGGGATTTTTATGTGTTATTATGCATAATTACATGGTTATAGCATATGGATCACGATAGTTGTTGATTCATTAGATAAATTACCCAAATCATGATTTTGAGTTAGTATCTTTATTTTTTTCAATAAATATATAGACGCAATATATTTATAGAGAAAAGTGTTATATATATACCGATCACAAAATTCTAAAATATATATTCACACACAGAGTTTAACATGCATCGAGAAGATGGTTAGAGTTGATTAAGGATTATTACTTCTCAATATGTTACCAACCTGGGAAGGTGAACAAGGTGGCCGATGATTTGAGTACAAAAAATCATGCTAGATTTTACATTACGAGGAAAACAAAATATCCAATATTCCTAGATTTTCAAAGGATAGAGCTATAAATCCTAAAAGAAGCCGAAATATCTTATCTTTATCAATAGAATGTTTAACCCTCTATCTATGTGAAGATTAAGGAGGCATAGAATGAAGTCACAGAGCTAAAAAAGAAGGGAAAAAATGTTCCAGAGTTTAACCATGACCAGGATGGAATGATGATGTTTAGGAACCATGTATGTGTTCCTTCCATACCAAATTTGAAGAAAGGGTTGTCGATTATGCTCATAGTTCTTCATTATATATTCATCCTAGAAGTATAAATATGTATAAGGACTTAAAAGAATAGTTCTGGTGGGATGGAAGGAAAAGAGATATCGTAGAGTTGTATCTTCGTGTTTGGTATGACAGAAAGTTAAGGATGAAATAAAAAAGTCTAAAGGGATATTGCATCCATTGCCAATACCTAAATAGAAATGGGAGAACAAAAATTTGGATTTTTTTTGTTCGAATACCCAAGACCTCTAAATTTTTTAATGTTATATGGGTTGTAGTAAACCACCTTACTAATTATGCACACTTCATTTCTATCAGAGAAGATTTCTATCTAGATCAAATTACAAGGAAATACATCAATGAAGTGGTAAGGTTTCATGGAGTACCAAATTCCATTGTATCAAATCGAGATCCTAGGATTATATCATTGTTTTTCTGATGTCTTCAAAAATAACATGATATGGAATTGAGTTTCAGCATTACTTATCATCCTCAAACAGATGATCAGTCTAAAAGAACAATTCAAACCCCATATGATATGATGAGATCTTGTTATCTAGATTTAAATGGCGGTTGGGGTCAACACCTTCCTCTAGTTGAGTTTTCTAACAACCATACCTTTTTATCAAGCATTCAGATGGCTCCATATGAAGCCCTCTATGAGAAGAAATGTGGAGCTCCAAAAAATTTGGATGTGTTTAGAGAAATAAATCTATTGGGACCTGAGATTGTTGATAAAATGTTTGGGAAGGTTAGAACCATTAACAACATGTCAAGATAGCTCAAAGTTGTAAGAAAAGTTATGTTGATAACCTTCAATAAGATATAGAATTTGATGTTGGTGAAAATTTGATTCTATGAATCTCACCCTGGAAGAATGTTAGGAGATTCCAGAAGAAAGGGAAAATAAACCTTTGGTATATCGGTCCCTTTGGGATTCTTTATCATATCAGGACATTAGCCAATCACTTGGTAGTTCCTCCAATTCTCTCTCATGTTCATGATGTGTTCCATGTATCTCTCCTGAGGAAATAAATACATGACCCTTTACTTGTACTGAACTCAAAGGGAACGTGATCCTTAGCCCGGTTGGTGAGGACTCTCAAGTGCATCTAGGCGACCTGGGATCAAATCCAGGCAGAGGCACAATTTCCAGTATTGTAGCGGGAACTGTACAATACTGTAGCAGGTACTATAGCAGGAACTATAGAAGGCATTGTTTGGAACTGTAGTAGCCTGGAATTTTCCCCTGTTTGGGACTTTGGGACACCGATTTGGTCCCGGAGTCCTTTAAGGCCTTTGGGCCACCCAAGCCTTCAGGCTTGAAAGGCCTTCGGGTCACCTCAAGGCCTCCAGGACACATTAAGTGCAAATGAAAACCAGACAACCTACATGGAACAATCTCCACAGGAGGATGAGCAAAGAGCTTTCACCACAACAGAAGACACACTGTAACACCCCGATCTTCCATGATACGCTTCTCTTTCAATAATGCAATAGCTTGCATTGTACGCAAGTTCGAGATTCTAACACACCGCGACTAATAAAAATAGTCATTATGAATAATAATACCCACTTTTTGAAATTATATATATATTTTATATTTCAAAATGGACTTCATTTTTGGATTTGGAATATCGAAATTAGCCTATGTTGAATTTTTGGTATTTTTCGGAGAACTTCTAATTTTTTATGAATAGTGAAAAATATTTAAAAACAACTTTTTTAATCAAAATAATTTATAGTGATAATTTATACTATTGAGTGGTTTTAAAGTATAATTAGAATATATTTTTACCATTTTATCCAATGGTGGTCATTAGAATTAATTTCTCTTTGAAATTGGACATAAACAATTGTCAATCTTTTGATATATATTGTTTCTTAAAAACACACTATTTTTTGTGACAGCGGGAATTAATTATAAAATTATTTAATGTAACATATATTTTTTTAATTTTGTAAAATAGACATAATTTTTGATTTTGGAATATCAATTATAGCTTAGGGTGAAATTTTGGCATTGTTCTGAAAAACTTCAATTTTTAATGAATAGTGAAACCACTAAGTGGTAGTTAAAAAACTGATTTTTCTTTTAAATGAAACATTACCACTTATATGATTTTATTTTCCAAAATCCAATATACATGTTTGTCATTAGGAAGTAAAATGTGGTTCAATGGTATTAAAATAATTTTTTTGTTAATAGTAACTTTTAAGTTTAATTAATCGCGATTAAAGGTAATTATTGAAATTTAAGGTAAAAATGATATTATAATAATATTAAAATACCATTACACTTGTCCTACCCTTATTGTATGGGTCATGGCTGACAAGACAATCCATGGGTCAACATGGGGACCCCATGGAGCCACTTGGGAAAGAAAATGACATTAATAACTTTTTATTTAAAGTAAAAAAAAATTGTCACAAACATGTTTTGTTTTACTAAAAAAATTATTACATGTGGTTATATAATTTACCTTTTAGACTATAAATATTAATTGTAAATCTAAAAAAATTCCTATTTCATGGTAATTTTTTTTATAATTTTTAGACATTAAATAAATTAAATTGTTTATGACACAATGATGATGCAACGATTACCTCATTAATTAACGATTTAAATAAAATGAAAATATAATGTAAAATATAAAGCTTACACTTGTAAAAAACTTATTGTATGAGAATATTTAGAACCCATATCACCTTATCCTAGAAATATATCATTGTGGGACCTTTCTAATCTGAAAATAATTTCATAATAATGTAACATTTCAATCTTTCCAAGAGTGCCCCTCCTCTCCTCTTATAAAAGGCCCCCACCTCTACCACCTTATTCAGACTTTCAAAGAAATTTGGCTCGGAAAACCTCTGCCCAAATACTCTATCAACTTCCATCTATTACTCCTAGAAGCCTCACTTTGGGCAGAATTCTTCCCAAGTAATCCTTTTGGCTCAAATCAAAAAGTGTTACTTGATTTTAAGGTAATGTCTTCTCTTGTGTTATTTTGTTTTATTTTGCTTCTCCAACCACCTAAAATATTTTTATTCCTTTATTTTATAACAAAAAAAGTATCTTCAATATACTATAATGTTTTTATGAGAATTATTTGATTTAAACTTACACACACCTTCGTCTAATGGTTAATTAACATACTGTTTCTGTGGGTGACGAATTACTGCCTCACGAAATGATGATTCTTCAATCTTCTTTTAACACATCTCATGGTGGCCATTAAGATGTAACTATATTTATATATGATATATATTATGTTTATGATTTCCTTATGCTTCTGTATTTTTCATTTATGGCATACCTTTATGATTTCCATTATGGATAAACGCGATAATTTCATTTTAGGAAGTGCAGACTACCGCCCCCTCAAAGTGATTTGAATCGTTAATGCCATATGTGGGATGTATAAATGATGGATTAAATGGTATTATACATTATATTATACTGGAATTATAGTATACCATTATATAATTATAATTTCATTCCATTAAATACGAAATAGAAATGAAAGTAGCGTTCATGCGTACGTACGGCTTACCGTCTCCATGAACGGTGCATTTCATTTCTTACCTATAAATGTTATGTAATATTATAAATTCATGTATATACTAGATATATATTATATATATTATATCTAAATCATGAATATAATTCTGGATATAATGGATATTTCACCACATGAACAACTTGTAATTATAAGAAGTTTATTTTTGACTCAAGTACCAAAGTTCGAAAAAATGACCGTTATTAACATAAATAATTGCATAATGTTCATAACATGGTAATAAGTTATATAAAAGGAATAATGAACATGAAAAATGTTCTTAATCAAATATAAATTAACTCTAGTTTATTATTCAGGATATTAAAGAACGATCGAGCCAAGTCGGACACAAGGTAAGGGAACTTCTTAACCCAATTTCCATTCTTTGGGTTAATCTCCTACTTTAAAATTTTTTCACGATATTATTATGTCATATCTGGTATTTATACTTTCTTTATGTGTAAATATAGTGAATACACACAATAGATCTATTTTATTTATAAAATTATCTTTGTAAGGGACTTCGTCTCAATATCCTTTCATTGAGGAATATTTTCTTTTATACACAACATTCTCGTATACGATGTATAAACCCCTTTGACTTTTATGTTTTTTTCAAAAGGAATATTTTTATACAAAGTATTTTACAAAACGAAAAAATGGAATGTTTTTTTGTCATACGTATGCGGCGACAATGACTTCTCTGTCGTCGTGACCATTATTTGAGTTTCGGCTTCCTCTACAAGCCATAACTTTTTTTATGAAAAAAAAATACAAAGTTTTAATTTTCCTTTATATCGGTATTGAAAATGGTTTTGAAAGTGTTTTTATTATATCAATGTGTTTTATTGATATCTTGTGATTGAAATGTGGAAATGTTAGGTTTCCTTTATGCATGTTTTATGTGATACGATTATGTTATGGTTTATGATATGTTTAAACCTATTCATATGAGGAATGCATTGGACTTAATAAGTGATGGGTGGAGCCGGCTATAGCTCCTCGATGCATCGGCAGGTCTCATGAGACAAACTAGTGTCTGGGCATGAGGCCTTGAAAAAATATTATTTTTAGTCTTGGCACGAGGCCTTGGATACATGGTTATGATAGTCTGGCATTATGCATTCCATCATTATGAAAGTGGTTATTGATATTTCATTTTATTATTCAACTAGTAGAATATCCATGTGAATAATTAAATGGTATTATTTCATTTTATTCTTGCCATATTATGCTGAAGTTCAATTTTAAAAGGCTTTTGTTTTAGTTATACATTGCCTTAAATGTTAATGTTTATTTATAAAAACTTCCACTATATTGTTATCCTTACTGAGCATCTGAGCTCACCCCTTTCAATGTGTTAATTTTTCCAGGATGTGAAGAAGTATTTTTGGAATGACCTGTAGGGATAGTCTGAAGGGGATACGAGTGTGGAAAATGGAGACTAGGTTATTGTATTTTTTCACTTTATGATGTAATGTAACATTTATGAATGTATCTAGTGTTTCCAAAGCTACTAAACTAATCGGTATTTAGAGACTTGATCTTTTGTGATCATGCCAATGTTACGCAATAATGCACCGACTCTGGGTAACTGGGGTTGGGGCGTTATTGTTCGTATCAGAGA
The DNA here is from genome assembly GCA_963277665.1 of Viscum album. Lineage (NCBI taxonomy): Eukaryota > Viridiplantae > Streptophyta > Magnoliopsida > Santalales > Viscaceae > Viscum > Viscum album. The sequence goes on from OY728131.1 coordinate 1,492,730,278, forward strand.
AATTTTAGTACAAACCTTGGAAGCTAGATTTAGATAAACTCTGATTAGAGCACATATCCCTAAGATAGACTTTTAAGATTAGTATATATGAACATTCTAGAATTTTGGTATTATAGAGATTTTGTGAGTTTTCCAAGCAATACATCCATTTCTGGATATGAGCAGGTAGAGGTGGCTCTGGCACAGATGTACCTAGGGGTAAAACCTGAAAACACCGCTCTGATCTAGACTTGAACGAGAACTGGTGCACGACAATGGAGACTTGCTGCACTCTTGGTTACGACACTCCTGAGGGATATGCTTAGGACAATTCTCATTTTCTTTAAAACCCATTATGAAGGATTTATGAGTATATACTTACTCAAAGAAAACATTTCTTTTTATGATTATGGATTATAACCATAAATAGTTCAATTTATGTTAAGCGTTTTACAAGTATGGAATATTGTATTTTGATTCATAAACTAATCTAGTTTATGCCATTGTTTAGAAATGGCACCTAGTCAGAGGAATGGAAACCGTATAAATGCATGCACTCCATGTAGAGATTTCCCTCCTGCTCAAGATAATTATTGTGGAGCTGGAGATACAACTGGTGTTGATCACTTTATCACCATACTAGGACAACTCACTCAGGTTATGAATAATAACCTTACTCATATGGAGCACCCTGATCTGCAACGCAGAGGATCAATTTTAGATCGTTTCATGAGGAAACAACCACCAATATTTAATGGGGGTACAAATCCATTAGTAGCTGAGCAATGGATAAACTCCTTAGAGAAAATATTCTACCCCTTGGGGAGTAGCGAAAGGTAGAAGGTTGTCATGGCAGTCTACCGCCTCACTGGAGATGCCGATCAATGGTGGTCGCTGATTAAAAACACGGAAGAAGATGAAGAAATATCTAATATGGAATGGAGGGAGTTTAAAGTGCCTTTATTAGAAAAATACTTTCCTCGTGACCATCGAGCAGATATGGAAAGGCAATTTCTGATTCTAAGACAAAAGGAGGATGAGAATGTCAAAAAGTATGAGGCTAACTTTACAAGGTTAGTGAGGCATGCTGCAGATTATATACGTAACATAAGAAGTAAGATTCATCAATTCTTTGATGGGTTAAAACCATTTCTCTGTCGAGCATTAGTCTCACAAACCTTCTCGTCGTACGAAGATACTGTCTCATGTGCTATCAAGATAGAAAAGGAATTCTCTAAATCTTATGACAATAAAGTAAACCAAGAGAAGAAGAGAACGGTAGAGCAAGAGACAGATAAAGGGAAAAAGGGAAAGAAGGATTTTCTATTATGAGATAATTGTGGTAAGAATCACCCTGGTACTTTCCTAAAAGGAATGGGAGTTTGTTATAAATGTGGAGAAATGGGTCACCAAGCTCGTGATTGCAAGGGAAAGAAAGAGACTATCAGTATTGAATGCTAAAATTGTAGGTAAATGGGGCATTATGCAAATGAATGTCCTATGAATCAGGGAAACTTACCTCATAAAAGACCAAGGGATCAGGGAAAATCTTATGTTGTTACTACAGTTGAAGTGGAATAATTAATGTATTGGTGGTTTTGGACTAAAGGATTATATTTTGTTTATAAGGATAATGTGATATATATATATAAGGATTGTACTACAATATGTTTTGTTTTCATTAAGGATTTAATATGATGAAGGTAATCATATTTTTAGTATGTGAAAATAAGGGAAACTTTACTTTGTTTGGGGAATATGATGTTACAATTGATTTTGGAATTTAGAGACCTTTTAGTGAAAGTTTGGATAGAGGTATTTTGGATAAGTATAAAGGTTTGAATGAATTAAGTTGAAATTTGGATAGTATTGTTTAAGGTTAAAACATTTCTGAAGATTATTTTTTGAATATTATAATACTATAGTTTTCGGAAAACGACAACCTGAAGGTTGGGGGATAACTCATCACGTCGGACAAAGCTGCAGGAATCGAACCCACAACCATAGTGCGATTGGGATTTATCACTTACCACTGGACTACGTGCAGTCCCTGGAGTGTATAATGTAGTTTTTTTAGTTATGATAGATGATTTATAAATTTATTTTTGAAACCCTATACGGTTAGGATAAATAGAATATTTTTGAGTTCTATTACCTTTTGGAGTGAAAGATGGGTTTGTGGTAAAAATTTATTAAAGAATGAAAGTCTACATGACAAGTAAGTATATTTCCTTATGTTCTTAGTAAATCTTCTAAATAAATTCCTCACCTTTATGAAAGTTAACTTTAAAAAAAAAGTTGTCGGTTATCTTTTCCAACTGGGGAATCAATGACCGTTTAACCAATCACAAGTTTGTGATTTTCTTGTGGTTAACTTTCTCCTAATGATGTTTTCGACAACTCTCCATCAGACCATGATGGTTTGTTTTTCCTCCATATCCATATTTTCATAGAATCCTAGTATGGGCTATCTCGGGTGACATTTGTACCTCTCTTTCTTTCTTTTAATGTTATATTTTTATTAACCCTATTTCCGATGTTGGTTTTCCAAAAAGGTATTTTCTATTTTCAACCTTTTATTTTCAAAGAAAAATTTCAAATTGCTAGGATGCAATTTATTGAAGGAGGGGATAATGTAACACCCCTAGCTTCAACGATACGCTTCTCTTTCAATAATGCAATAGCTTCCATTGTACGCAAGTTCAAGATTCTAACACACTGCGACTAATCAAAATAGCCATTATAAATAGTAATACCCACCTTTTGAACTTATATATATTTTATATTTCAAAATGGACTTCATTTTTTGGATTCGGACTATCGAAATTAGACTATGTTGAATTTCTGGTATTTTTCTGAGAACTTCCAATTTTTTATGAATAGTGAAAAATACTTAAAAACAACTTTTTTAATCAAAATAATGTATACTGATAAATTATACTATTTAGTGGTTTTAAAGTATAATTACAATATATTTTTACCATTTTATCCAATGGTGGCCATTATAATTAATTTCACTTTAAAATTGGACAGAAACAATTGTCAATCTTTTGATATATATTGTTTCTTAAAAACACGCAATTTGTTGTGACAGTGGGAATTAATAATAAAATTAATTAATGAAACATATATGTTTGGAATTTTGTAAAATAGACATCATTTTTTATTTCAGAATATCAATTATAGCTTAGGGTAAAATTTTGGCATTGTTCTAAAAAACTACAATTTTTGATGAATAGTGAAACCACTAAGTGGTACATAAAAAACTGATATTTCGTTTAAACAAAACATTACAACTACTGTGATTTGATTTTCAGAAATTCGACATACATGGTTGTCATTAAGAAGTAAAATTTTGTTCAATGGGATTAAAATAATTTTTTTGTGAATAGTAACTTTTAAGTTTAATTAATCGCGATTAAAGGTAATTAGTGAAATTTAAGGTAAAAATGATATTATAAAAATACGAAAATACCCTTACACTTTTCCTACCCTTATTGGATGAGTCATGGCCGACCAATAAAATCCATGGGTCACCTTGGGGACCCCATGGAACCACTTGGGTAAGAAAATGACATTAATAACTTTTTATTTAAAGTAAAAATAAAATTGTCACAAACATGTGTTGTTTTACTAAAATAATTATTACATGGGGTTATATAAGTTAAATCTTCTACTATAAAAATTCATTGGAAAGCTAAAAATATTTCCTACATCATGTTAATTTATTATAATTTTTAGACATTAAATAAATTAAATTTTATATGACACAATGATGATGGAGTGATTACCTCATTAATTAACGATTTAAATAAAATGAAAATATAATATAAAATCTAAAGCTTAAACTTGTAAAAATCCTATTGTATGAGAATATTTCAAACCCGTATCACCTTATCCTCGAAATATATCATTCCGGGACCTTTAGAATCCAAAAATCATTTCATAATAATGTAACATTTCAATCATTCCAAGAGTGCCCCTCCTCTCCTCTTATAAAAGGCCCCCACCTCTACCACCTTATTCACACATTCAAAGCCATTTGGATCGGCCATCCTCTACCCAAATACTCTCTCAACTTCCCTCTATTACTCCTAGAAGCCTCACTTTGGGCAGAAGACTTCCCAAGGAAGCCTTTTGGCTCAAATCAAAAAGAGTTACCCGATTTTAAGGTTACGTTTTCTCTTGTGTTATTTTGTTTTATTTTTCTTATCCAACCCCATAAAATATTTTTATTCCATTATTTTGTAACAAAACATGTATCTTCAATATACTAGGATATTTTTATGATATGTATTTGATTTACACTTACACACACCATCGTCTAATGGTTAATAAACATAATGTTTCTGTGGGTGACGAATTATTGCCTCACGAAACGATGATTGTTTAATCTTATTTTAACACCTCTCATGGTGTCCATTAAGATGAAACTATATTTATATATGATATATATTATGTTTATTGTTTTCTTTATGCTTCTGTATTTTTCATTTATGGCATACCATTATAATTTCCATTATGGGTAAACGCGATAATTTCATTTTAGGAAGTGCGGACAACCGCCCCCTCAAAGTGATTTGAATCGTTAATGCCATATGTGGGATTTATAAAGGATGGAGTAAATAGTATTATACGTTATATTATACTGGAATTATAGTATACCATTATATAATTATAATTTCCTTCCATTAAATACGAAATAGAAATTAAAGTAGCGTTCATGCGTACGTACGGCTTACAGTCTCCATGAACGGTGCATATCATTTCTTACCTCTAATTGTTATGTAATATTATAAATGCATTTATATACTGGATATAAATTATACATATGATATCTAAATCATGAATATAATTCTGGATATAATTGAAATTTCACCACATGAACAACTTGTAATTATAAGAAGTTTATTTTTGACTCAAGTACCAAAGATCGACAAAATGACCGTTATTAACTTAAATTATTACATAATGTTCATAACATGGTAATAGGTGATATAAAAGGAATAATGAACATGAAAAAGGTTCTTAAGCAAATAGAAATTAACTCTAGTTTATTATTCAGGATATTAAAGAATGATCTAGTCAAGTCGGACACGAGGTAAGGGAACTTCTTAACCCAATTTAAATTCTTTGGGTTAATCTCCTACTTTCAAATTTTGTCATGATATTATTATGTCCTATCTGGTATTTATACTTTATTTATGTGTAAATATAATGAATACACATAATAGATATATTTTATTTAAAAATGATCTTTTTAAGGGACTTCGTCTCAATCTCCTTTCATTGAGGCATATTTTGTTTTATACACAACTTTCTTTTATACGGTGTATAAACCCCTTTAACATTTATGTCTTTTTCAAAAAAAATATTTTTATACGAAGCATTTTACTAAATGACAAAATGGAATGTTTTTATTTTGTCGTATGTATGCGGCGACAACGACTTCTCCACTACTGTGACCATTATTTGAGTTTTGGCTTCCTCTACAAGCCATAATTTTTTTTTATGAAAATTAAATACAAAGTTTTAATTTTCCTTTATTTTGGTATTGAAAATGGTTTTGAAAGTGTTTTTATTATATCAATGTGTTGTATTGATATCTTATGATTGGAATATGGAAATTTTATGTTTCCTTTATGCATGTTTTATGTGATACGATTATGTTATGGATTATGATATATTTAAACCTATTCATATGAGGAATGCATTGGACTTAATAAGTAACGGTTGGAGCCCTCTATAGCTCCTCGATGCATCAGCAGGTCTCATGAGACAAACTAGTGTCTTGGCATGAGGCCTTGACAAAATCTTATTTGTAGTCTTGGCACGAGGCCTTGGCTACGTGGTTATGATAGTCTGACATTATGCATTCCATCATTATGAAAGTGGTTATTGATATTGAATGTGATTATTAGACCAGTAGAATATCCATGTGAATAAGTAAATTGCATTATTTCATTTTATTCTTTCCATATTATGCTGAAGTTCAAGTTTAAAAGGCTTTTTTTAGTTATACATTGCCTTAAATGTTAATGTTTATTTATGAAAGCTTCCGCTATATTGTTATCCTTACTGAGCATCTGAGCTCACCCCTTTCAATGTTTTAATTTTTCCAGGATGTGAAGAAGTATTTTAGGAATGGCATGCAGGGATAGTCTGAAGGGGATATGAGTGTGGAAAATGGAGACTATGTTATTTTATTTTTTCACTTTATTATGTAATGTAACATTTATGAGTGTATCTAGTGTTTCCAAGGATACTAAACTAATTAGTCTTTTGAGGCTTGATCTTTTGTGATCATGCCAATGTTACGCAATAACGAACCGAATCTGGGTAACTGGGGATGGGGCATTACATACACATATTGCAAGAATGAGAGGGTATGTCACCTGCCATCGAGACAAGACTGTTGATGCATGAGATAGCCGAGCCGAACATCCATGCGAAGGTGGAGAGCTGATTTCACGATGAGGATGTTGGGGAGGAGCAGTTCTAAGTAGTTAGTCTGGGTTATATGTAATGTTTGAAGCCTACGGACAATGAATTCCTCTAAGGCCTACGGGCCATGTAATACTTACGCCTACGGGCCTTGTAAGGGTTCCACCTCGCCCCTGGATAGGTGGATTGTTAAAAATCAATAAAAAATGAAGGCCTTCAGACCATTGAAGTAGGCTGAACTCAGAGGTCCTACTGTTGAAATTTGATCATTCATACATGGAAACCCGATTTGAAATTCAAGACCGATCAGGGAAAATTATACAAAACAAGACCACTCACCTAGATAATGTATTGTACAGAAATCACTAGTTATAGGAAGCTATGTGCGAACTTGAGGGTGCGATGAAGTTGAAGTATCGACATTTTATTTTACCAGAGTAGCAAATTTGAAGGGAGAAATTCATTTTTAGGGCGTATAATGTAATATCCCAGGTTCTTATAGAACTTTTTTCAAGATAATTAAAATTTTCATTTATATCATTCATTGCACTAAGTCAGTCATTTCACTCAGATAGAATTGACATGTAGTACATTGCACACAACACCCACTTCGCATAAGAAACACAAAAAATTTATTTTCTATGAAACATCTCTTGTTATTATTACTTTATAAATGAGATAATTATAACATTGATGTTAAATAAAGTTATATTAATTGCAATAACTACTTTTAAAATATTGATAAAAAAAGATATGATTCTTGTTAAAGTCCTTCTATGTTTAAAAATATTGTTTTCTCTAATGAACTGCTTTCCATGAACTTATAATAAAATTATACTTTAGACACTCACAGAAATTGATTTTGATGAAATAAACATAATTTCTGAATTTGGAATATCCAAAATAGCTTATGGTGAAATTTCAGTTTTTTTATTGGAAGATTAAATTTTTCAATAGTGAAAAATATTTTTTTAGTAAAAAAAGACGTTTAAATTTAAATAATTATTTTAATTTAACTAGATGTTAATGTCACATTATATAAATGATACATATATTAATCCAATTAATTCATTGGAATCACTTTATAATATAATTATATAAAAAAAAGTATTGAACTTTTGAACGTCTCTTTTACCTTTTAGCCACATTTTTTGGATTAGAATTAGACATAATTTTACAACTTCTATGAATTGAATTTCGACAAATTGGCATATATCGTTGTAATCAGTATGAAAAATGTAGTCTGATAATATCAAGATAATTTTTTCAGAATATTAACTTTTAAATTCTATTTACCACGGTTAATGGTAAATTGGTACATTAATGGTAAATATAATATTATAATAATTTAATATTACATCAATAGTTTTCATAATTTCATTGGATATGTGTCATTCGACCCAAATCAACCTTATGCCAAAAAATATGAACCTATTCATGCCACATTTGTTAGATTAATACATCTATTTTATTTTATTTAAAGTAGAGTTAAAAGAGTCTTATTCAAAATTCAATAAATAAAACATTATGTTAAATTATTTTTAATATTTAGAGAATAAATAACTTAATTAATGTCTTGTACAATAATGATGTAGTAATTGTTTAATTAATTGAGATATTAAATAAATTATATTAAATATATTAAAGTAAATATAATTTGACTAAATTAATGACATCGATGAATTTTATAGATAACTCATACTTTTTAGTTACATATTGGATGTATTGGTTTGAAGTATCATATTGGTGTGATATTTTTGTAAAGATGAAAATATTGAATAGTATAAAAATTTACATAATTGATACTTTAAAATAAATAATATTTTATTAAATGTTATAAAATTAAATAAAATATAAGTATTGGAAAACTTACAAGTATAGTGTTAAAAATGTCGTAAATGATCCTATTGGGGTTGTTTTGGAATTTTATTGACACTATATTAACCCTATAGTGTAAAAAGACCATATGTCACAATAAGAGTTATATTGTTAAACTTAATGTTAATGCCAAAAGATAAGGTTAATTATATGACTTAAACTTGTCTAAAATTTATTGGTTGAGAGGATTTCGACCCATAATCATCTCAAATTCGAAATAAATAACTTTTTAGCTATTTGAAATCAAAAATCAATTTATAATAAAATAATAGTTTTTCAGTTTCATAAAGTTCCCCTCCTCCCCCTTATAAAGGAAAAATCTCCTTCTCTTTTAATCACACCTATAAATACATTTGTCTCAGATAACACCTTACCATTTATCCTTCTATATTCTATCCCTTCCTCAAAGAAACTTTCCCTAGGGAATAAGGAAACTCAAGGAATCATTTTGGAAGAAATCAAAAGGAGTTACACGATTAAGAGGTAATGTATTCTCTCAAGAACATTTCTTTTTTTTCATTCACCACCTCTACACTTTCTCTATTACAATCTGGTATGAAAAAACCAATATCCTAAATATTCTAGGATTTATTTATTCTTATTTTTCAACCTACACTTATAAACACCTCCATCAAATGGATATTGAGCATACTGTTTTTGTGTACGGTGAACTAATACATTACAAAACGATGATTGTTCATTTTTCATTTACCAAAAATCATGGTGTCCATTATGGAAGAAAATATAGGTATTTATATCATATATTATATTAATCATATTGTTATTCTTTCATATTCATTTTTATAACTCATATTATTTTACTTTCCATTTTGTGTTAATATGATAATCATGTTTGAGGATGTGTGGACTACCGCCCCCTCAAAGGGATGTGATTTGGTCACACATCACATGAAATGTTTTAATGACAGGTTTATTGAACTTATATTATATAAAAATGATACTGGAATAATGATATATATTTATATATATGAAATTGAAACACCTTCTATAAACATGAAAATTAAAAACGGAAACAACATTCATGTATACGTATGACATACTATCTCCATGAACGGTGTTTTCCGTTTTGAAATTATTTATGCTATAGATTATTAAAATTTAATTTATTTAAATATACATGATATTTATATCATGATATAAATTCTAGAATCATGATATAAGTATAAGGACAAATTATATAACAAATTATGTTACATGAGAAGAACAAAGAGAATATCACCTGAAGTAAAACGATAACATTTGACCATTAATAATTTTGTAATACAAGGTCATAATAAAACCAAATATGGTATTATGTATAATAATATTATTCTATATAATATTTATAATGTACTTATATTTATTATATTGGAATCTTTTATGAGTACGGAGAGAGTCAAGACATAAGGCAAGGGATAATTCTGCAATCTCATTATTATTTGACATTGTTTATACATATGCATTTACTGGAGTTTATTTATCATCCTTATCCATGTTTTCTAGAAAGGATTCCATATAATTTTTTACTATACTCTTAAATTTGTTTAATGTATTTTTTACCCATTTTTTTTTACTTTTTACTACATGGTTTGGAAGGAATCTTTCATTCATTTTCCATACGAGTTACTTTTTGACTTTTCCCGAAAAAGTATGGGAAGAATGCATTTTTTTATCTTTTATAGGATGAATGGATTTTTAAAAATTCATAGTTCCTTATTTACATGAAGCTTCACTTACTTTTTTTCAAAGTTATTTTCATGGAAATTGTTTTCTATTAAATTTTCATATTGTTTTAAGAAAAGAAAATGTTTTTGAAGAAGAACATATATTATCCTCAAGAATTATTTTCAAGTTTTATATCCAAATTATTTTCCATATAAGATTAAGGTTATATTACAAGTATACTATCCTTTATATTTATATAGTTTATTATATATATGATGTAATTCAATTTATTAAATCCATATATTTTACATAGATTATGTTATGTTGGAATGATGTTTAAAAAACCCATTTTATTCCTTGGGTTATGTTTATGATAAATGTATTATGTTTTTGAGGAATATATAATATTGATTTAATTAGTAGATGTTTGGGACCTATATATCCCTCCATTGTAGTAGGTAATGATTTATATCTTGTGAGATAAACTATGTTGGTATTGGGAGTGAACCTTGACTACTAAGACGATTGTAAGAGTGAACCATGACTACTAAGATGGTATGACGAGTGAACTAATGCAACTAAGATAGTATAGGGAGGGACCCAATACTAATAAGATAGTCTTGGTATTGATTAGTTGGATACTATGGAAATATGTATATGTTTATGTTTTTTCCACACTTTCATGTATTATTCCTATGATAATATTTCATGGCTATGATCATTATTTAATTATTAATTATGTATTATGAACTTCTAATATTTTTGAAAATATTTCTATTATTATATTTTTTATACAGGATATGATCTTAAATTTTTCATGATCATGTTATCATACCCTTATACTCATGTTTATGCTTATATGTCTCCCTTGTTTACCCTTACTGAGCATCTGAGCACACCCCTTTTCTGTTTATTTTTTCTAGGTTTTGATGATATTTACTATGTCTGATGTATTTAAGAAGGGTTATAGTAAAGAAGAAACTAGTTGGGGATTATATAGTTCACTGTTTTCCTATGTTATGTTTCCCTATTTCCAAAGTCACTTGACCAATCAGGTCTTTGGGATTCTATTTGTATAATGATTAAGTATTCCACAAAATTTATGTAATATCAATGTTTTCAAAAGAGAGGGTTTCTATAAATGGATTCACAGTAATGTGGCACCAACATAAAATAGTAAATTATCATGAGTGAAGTATCATTTCACAAATATGAGCAGAAGTCAGGGTTAACGACAAAGACCGATGCACATGGTAGCATTAGTCAAGGCTAACCCCCAAGACAATTTCACATATTGTATCAAGAGATTACACTTTACCCAATGAATTAAAGAGTTATCTAGGTTAAGAATTCATAAAATTTTCATGAATATACTTGATACATATATAATAATACATAATCAATCATACATACACATAAGGGTTACTCAGTGTAGGAATTGGGAATCATAATCATGTCACAAAGTATAACAAATGAGAGTATCATAAAAATGTCCATGAAGGAATGGAATTAGATAATTAATAGACAATAATAGGGTATAATAGGCTTATAAAATGAAAATTAATTTCAACTTGATTTAGTAACATGTTAAAAGAGCACTTAGAAAATATTACAGTTACAACATTTAGAGAGTTTAATAGAAAATATCAATGGTCATTTAATACATAAAAGGGAATAATATTTTATATAAAACTAGAAGTGATCCAAAAATGTTATCATGATAAATAGAGTGGTCTTATAAAAATATTTATGGATTCAAAATAGATTATATAGTGTACTTGATAATGTATAAGAATTCCAGAAGTTCCCTTAAAACGGGCTAGCTTATCAGGAAGAATTGAGGAGGAAATCATTTTAAAACTAGTATAACCCCAAAATATAATGATTAATGGATCATGATACGTGATTTTTTCAAATTTAAAAAGAATTTATAATATATTCATAAAAATAATAGATTACTTCATTTTGATAAAAATAAAGATTGAACAGCACGAAAGAATAATGGACGTTCCAGAAGAATCCCTTACCTTAAGTCTGATGGTGTCCTTAACGTGATCTAAATGTCATCAATAACCAAATGAAATTAATTAATTAATATTATAAAAACCTATTAGTCATGTAATTTATTCATTTTAACCTTTTTATGTTCATTCATGATCTTTTTTATGGGTTAAGAGGTTCAATTTCATTGTTTTGGGAGTGTTTGTTTCCTTGGTTTTCATTATTGGTTTACTTAGATACATGTAGGGATAAACATGTATGATGAGAATGGTTGTACAGAATTGGAGTTATATGATATTAGTGAACATCCAAAAGATTACATTTTTATAAAATTCATTTGTTTTTATGGAGTTAAGATGAATCATTATATAAAACATTAATGATTACCATTTTGAGTAATTAGTGGGTTTTGATCACAACGAACAAATTTTTATTTATAAATTAATATACTGTGTAAAAAATATTATAGAACATTAAATTAGACACAATAAATTTATTATCATCTGGATAAAGTAGAAAAATGTTTTCATGATCATAATTTAAGAAGGTAATAGTAATTGAGAAACTGTCATATTTGAATGGGATAAATTAGAACATCTCAGATGGTGTTTTTATTTTTAGTTTAAAAGGAGAGGAAAAGAGATATGAGGATGAATTATTATATTGTCATAAAAAAATTAAATTATAAGTAAGGTATTCTATTTATTATTACATTTGTATTACAGGGGGTGAGTAAAGAAAATTAAAGAAAGGAACATGAAATAAAATAAATGAAATGAAAAGAGGAATTTAGTTCTTTAATATATCTTCCTTGAGAACATATTTATGGGAGATATTTTGGTCTTTTTATGAGATCAAGAACTCTTAGAAATGATATAGAGTATTAGAGAGATATATAACCATAATTTGGAATAGAAACATGGCATGAGAGGTGTGAGGAGAGGAGGTAAAGAGGGGTGGTATTTATAGTGGAGGAAAGAGGGGCTTCCCATTATTTTAATCATCAGTTTAATATTTTTTCTCAAGACTATGAATAGTATTGATTATTATGACCCAAAAATAGTAAATAGAGGATCAAAGTTTGAACCAATGTCCTTTTACATAATCCATGACTCATGCATGATTAATAAATTCATTTATTTATCATTTATCGTAAATTATCATATTCTATTATTCACTAAAAATTAAATTATTTTAGAAAAATCCAAAAACATCACACAAACCATTTCTCACCATGTATAATAGAAAAATAAACTCTATTTTATGAAAATAATTTTTTATATATGGGAAAATTAATTTTTAATTAAAATCACAATTTACTTGAAAAATACAACAATTTAATATTAAATCTTGTTTTCTAACACATGGAAAAATTAGTTAAAGTATCTTAAAATTATCTTATAATCATAATTAATAAAAAATAATTATCTATTAATATATTTATTGAAAATAAATTTTATTTTAAATTATTAATTTAAAATGTAATTAAATATAAAAGTTATACAAAAACACGAACACTGAATTAATAATTTTGAAAATATTTACATACTTATAATATGATATAATTATATTATATTATAACTTATAAGATGAAAAAATTTTATTTATACTTTCATTAGTGAGGTTATGATTCAATTGGCTGGATTAATATTCATAAGGGCCACAATACTATTCCAAAGGTCAAGTCACTATTTCATCGACATATATTCCTTAACTTATAGAGATACCTTTTAGTTCACTCATAATTTCTTTATAAGGATTGTATTTTTATTTACATGTAATATTATAGGATTATATAACAAGGAATAATTATAATAAGGTATTTTCATTGATAAAACATTGGTTTGTTACAGCATAGTCTAATTTGTAAATAAAAGTCATACCCTAATTACTGAGACTCATCTAGGAAAATTTTATTACAATGTGGAATGTCTTCACTAGATATTTTATGATTTTGTGGATATAATATTTGACCATCAGTCCATTTATGAGATCATGATATAATTCATCCTGACATGGTATGAATTAGTTTCTAGTGAGAGGGAGTTTTAAATCCTTGATGACATGACTTCCCCAACAGTGTTTATGATAGAAGCTTTAGAGGAGTTGAAACCGAGTCACAATTTTATTTTTGAGCTACAAGCCATAATGGATTTATTTTCCATACATATATAGAAGTACTAAGAGATACTAGATCACTCAATGTCCGACCAATCAACGTTATCATCCTCATCAGTAGTTTCTTAGAACATAGTTGAAGATTTGTCAACATTGATTGATTTTCTTCATCTAGGTGTGGACGTAGAAGGAGTTGGGTGAGAAGAAGTTCAAAGTTCAATCAATGCTTCTTGATAGACCTTTGATGACTTGGCCAGCTCAAATGATCAAATATTTTTATAGTTGGATGATTGATATTTATTTTTTGATGAAATTCTAGGAGATACATTGAAATGTAATTCATAAAACTTGTTTATACAATAAATGAATGGATTTACTGAACATTATATGTTATTATTATATTTTCTTTCTTTCACGATGTGCAAGAAATTTTCTGATCTGATTTTGAATGAATCATGATTGATACACACCATTTGTATAATATCTACAAAACTTGAATTACAAGATTTCAATATTTGAATTCAATTAAACTCTTCTTAATAAATTACCATAAATTACAACCAAAATGTTATTATTCATTGATATATATGTTCTTGATATCTTGGGATTTATTGATTCATTAAAGGGTAGTTTTGGTAGAATATATATCTCAGAGGGATATTGGCCTATATTTTTCAAAACCAATGGCCATAGAGAGTGTATCATGATTTTTATTAAGGCTATATGGTGGGACTCAAAATATTTTCATCAATTCTATCCTTGAATACTAATGTTATATACTATTTTAGTTTGGGTTAATTTAGTTCAGACCTTCTATTGTTATAGTTTTGTGTCATTTATCTTAGACCTTATATCACTTCTGTTTAGTGTATTTTAGCTCAGACCTTCAATCACTTCAGTTTAGGGTCTTCTAGCTCAGACCTTCTACTATTATAGTTTAGGTACATTTATCTTGGAACTTCTATTGATTTATTTTAGGTTATTTTAACTCAGTCATTATATAAATTTAGTTTAGGGTATTTTTGCTTAGACCTCCTATTACTACATTTTAGGGACTTTTATCTCAGACCTTCTATGGCTTTATTTTATGGCCTTTTGATCAAACCTACTGTCACTTTAGTTTAGAATATTTTATATCAGATATTAAGTCACTTTATTTTATGTTCTTTTAGCTCATACCGTATATTTTTATATTTTAGGGTCTTTTAGGTCAGACCTTATATCACTTTTGTTTAGGTTATTTTAGCTCAGACCTTCTCTTTTTATAGTTTGGAGTCTTTTATCTAAGATATTCTATTTCTGTATTTTAGCTTCTTTTAACTTATACCTTATATCACTTTAGTTTAGGTTATTTTAGCATATAAGTAAAATTATTTTTTTGGAATATGGGAAAGACTTTCTAGGGATGTCCCAAGACACCCTAAGGTTATGATTTTCACTATAGTATTATTAGGGGTCCACGAGGGTAAGAGGACCATTATAGTAAGGAGGAAGCACGTTAGGCTGGTAGGCCAATGATTGTATGCATTGATATCACGGTCAAACAGAGGTGTATCAACTATTTTCCTTATTAAATGAATGATTTATTAGGTAATATTGGTGGAGGGAGAAATACTAGGGATGTTTGGTCCACCTAGATAACTAGAATGTGGATGATGTAATTCATAACCCAAATGTTTGAGTTAGTTTGTATGTAGATGTGATAGGAATAACCCATAACACCATGAAGTTTTTGAGTTCTACCACAGTGTTACAAGGGGTCACAAATATTTATGTTCAATTCCTGCAACGAAGGGATTCCTATGGTTTGTAGGTCAAATCCCTTATGCATCGATAACATGGTTAAATAGAATTTTACCCACCCTTTCCCAAAGTCCATAAATGATTTTTGATGACTAAACAATCTAGAATATGATGTTTGTTGTGGGGTGAAGGCTATCTGAGAAGGGTTCAAGAACATAAGGGCAGTTCAGCTCATAATTATGAAGCTCGATCCCTATGTCATGTGGTTTTGAATCACTATGTGTGGACCATCAGAAGGTTTGGGAATAGACGGTCATGTTTTTAATTTGAGAAAGGATACAAAACAAGGTGACATAATGTTGATTACATAGAATCTTCTATAATAGTCTGGTTATGTCAATATTAAATAATTGTTCAATGCTATTTGGTCCTGACGATGGTATGGGATAATCATGTCATGAATAACATAGAACACACTGAGGTACTATGTTGGGACATGGTGATGTTAGGGCTCAAAAGGATTTGAAAACCATTTTTTTATAGTAGAACATTTTATATGAAAAAATACGCATATGTAGGATCTATATGCATACATTCATAGTGAAAAAATGGTCCCTTGAATCGATGTATCCTTTTCCAAGGGCCATGGATGTTTTACAATGGTCTAAGGTACTCAAATCATGTAATGTGATTTAGGGAAAATCTAAAATACAAGTAGTTTTAAATCACCCTAAAATTTGTCTCACCACCTAGAGAACATGTTCTCATGGTGAGGAGATATAAAATATTATTACAATAACATTTTTCTAGACTAGGGGGTCTAGGGAGCAGAGCTGGGCTTTTACTAAGGCTACAAAGAAAACCTATAAGCTTTACGTCTTATTTATTTATGCCATAACTTTTTCCTAAACACGGAAGATAATGATTTTAGTGACAAAAGACATTAATTTTTGACATTACACACATTGTGGTGTTTCGACCTAAATTTATTGTTGTCTCTTTTAGTAGTAGAATAAAGTCTTGATATTTGGTCCATTAAAAATAGATTTTAATTTTATATCTCATTGATCAAAGTGCAAGTAATTTAAGGTCGCGACTCATAGAGACCTAATATGGAGGGGGTATTCCACAACAGTCTTATTGGTTCAATAGAACTCACACACCCTTCCATATAGGAGATCAAAACGTTTTAAAAAATGGAATGAGATTCTTAGGTAATGAGTAATGATATCAAATAATAATATTGGGGATGGCCCATAATACCCTCGGGTGATGAGTTCTCCATAAGTATGAAAGAATCAAAGGATCATAAATCACCACCTACATAGTGAAGATATCTCTCATTGGTAGGTACAAGGCCTTATTCATCAATAGTATAATGATTTATGAATTGAGGTGATTAAAAGATGGAAGAACCACCCCGCACTCTTGTTGATCAGGGTAATTCTCTTGTGGTCCTTTGATAAGTGATGATAATGGGTGATGACCTACATATTTTTACTTTATATAATGGGGATGAATATTTTGTGCAATTTTAATGTCATTCCCATGATGTTCCATTCCATTTTAACATCATATTGTAAGGACATTGGAATTGATGTCGAAAGTTGTTCATGATATATCATGTTGAAAGGAAATTTGTACATTTTAATAACTCATACATAGGTAAAAAGTATTTTTATGACTTATCCCTTGTGATTTTTAGGTGGATCTTTTCATTGGTTATTATAGTTGGACCCATGATTAGAGAATCAAGTGTCACTGTATATCTTTTGTTGAAAGGATTCAATCCACATGAATTCATTGAATGAGAAAATATCTAAGTAGCTCCGAACCATATGTAGAGGTGGGTATTGTTCCCATTTATTATTATAGATAGACCCAGGATTGGATAACCAAGAATCACTACATATCCTCTAATTGTAGGAATCAAGACACACATAATTCTTTAGAATATATGCAGTTTAACATCACGTGGTAAGCACGTAGGATCCTCGATGTGAAAATGGATAACTGTGGATGAGCCCTGGAATAATGGTCTAGGTGTCACCACATATTTTTTGGGGGAAATAATCAAGCCACATGTAGTACTTAAATGAAATCTTTCTACACAAGTATGACATGTATGCAAGGTGTGGGGAATTTTTTTGTTTATTTATTGTGGCTAGATCTAGGATTAATGATAGGGATGTGACTATATATCCTATAATGAAAGGAATCATGTCATACATAGTTATTCAATTTATGTGTGGCGGGAGAAAAAAACCAACAATAGTGGTCCTCTTAGGTGAGGTCCACCAGAATTTGATGTTTCATGTCTGGAAAGGTGAATCAACCTTGTAGTTTAACATCATGTCGTGAGGACTCAGGGTTTGAATTCTATGGTACGAAATTCAAGATCATGATGAACCTATAATGATATTGTATGCCTTGTTCATGTGATGGAGCCCATAAAAAAACATCAAATCTCACATGACCTATTCTTGGGGTGAGAAAAAAGGACTCACACGGGTTTCTATCAACATGAAGTGGATATTAACAATTAGGAATGGGGAATTTCAAATCATGTGGTGACTAGATGAATATATAATAATTATGAAGCCCTATGTATCTCACTACTCTGAATGGCCTGAAGGCCTTATTTTTTATTTTATTATAGATAATCCCCCTTTTAAGGGTTGAAGGGGAACCCATAAATGACCCGTAGGCCCAAGGCATAAGGCCCGACATGACCCGCAATACATGACCCAAAGGCCCAGAGACATACCATGCCCATTACATGACCCGTAGGCCCAGTCCACTAGAACTTCCCCTCCCCAATGTCTTGCATCATTGATCGCCTTAGCTCCCCACCTTACAATGTTGATCGGCTAACATTGCCCCATACAAAGCTGCACGGTGATTACTCCCGATGGTGGCTGCCATAACCTCTCATTATTTCAATCTGATTAGCTCTGCATCTGGTGGCTGCTACTCATGTTTCTCTGATCCTCTTCTGGGGCTTTTTCTGTGTGAAATGGGCTACTCCATGGTCTATATGCCCTGAAGGTCTTTGATGACCCGAAGTCCCTGGAGACCCATAGGCCCAAACCGGTGGCCTGAAGGCCCAAATCGGGTGAATAGTTCTGGCTGCTACAGTACCGAATAGTAACTGTTACAGTACAGCTACAGTGCTACAACAGTACTGCTACAGCAACCTAAAAATTTTCCTCCACCCGGTTTTGAACTCAGGTCTCTTGGATGCCAAGCAAGAGCCCTTACCACTCAGGTACTGGCTCGTTGGCTATCTCACTATAATAATAATCAATCCATATGTAGTTCTATAAACCCTTGTAGTTTAGTGTCATGAAGAAAGGAGATCAACCATGTTGTTAAACATCATATGGCGAGGACAATGGTGAATCAATGTAAAAGTGGTGGAATGTTATAGATGGGACTAATAATGGAGGTCTGGGTATCACTCTTTATCCTATGATAATAAGAATCAAGAAATAAATTTTTCATTTATAAAGAGATTCCCTATGTGGATCTAACTCTCAAATAGGGATGGGGTATTTCATCTTTCATTCATATAGATCTAATTTTTTTGTGTTGAATTGTTGGTGAGATAGTTCTTTTTGTGTAGTTTTACATCATACGGTAAGGAAATATTTTTTACAGTTTAACATCATTAGGTAAGGACCTATTCCAAAAAGTTACATCATGTTCTTAGGAAATGAGAGGCTATGAAATTTAACATCTAATTATTAGGATGATGGTCACCAAAAGTGAATTTAGAATAACATTTGGGATCTGTTACATTAATAATTATGTGACCAATAAGGGATTTGTATAATTTAATTTCATGGGTTTAGTACATACTCCATATAGTTTAAGGTCATGCAGTTAGGATGAATATGCCTAAATTAATGTTATGTGACAAGGGCGTGCAACATTTGATGGAAGCTATTGAATGTATTTTAGGACACTCAAATTGTTAGAGGGTGTGACACTTTCCCCATTCATTGTGGTCAATGAGTAGGCTCCATTGTGAAATCTATATGTATGATGTAAGGACATTCGAATTTGGGTTCAATATTAGGAGGCATCCACCCTGGTATCATTGGGGTTCTGAGAGCCAATACCTGCACTTCTAGAAGAAATGAATGGAGGTTGAACTTTTTATTAATGTCCCATGTGATCTAATTAAGATGGACTTAAAGGTTGTGAAATGTACGCAATCTATTCTAATCTATCCGCACTAGCTCATTCAGTTGCTTTTGCAATATCTCAACATCTGATTATTGTATAAAAAAGGCTATTTAAATTATGGGAAACTGGAATACTCTATGAAATACTTCCTCAGTTCCGTACAATAATGAGTATGGAGTATCTTTTGTAGTAGCATTTGTGGTGGTATGGTAGGCCAATAAATAATGTAGGAGAGAGTACGACCAATAATTATTTTGTTTATTCACAATCATCTAAAGTATATTTGAAAAATTCTTATTGAAGGCCTCTATTTTTCCTTTTTCTACTATATGAAATTGAAATGAGTGGCTGGAAACAATTCTCTACTCCTCATACAGTTTCCTCGAATTCATGAAATTTATGTTTGTTCCATTGTCCATTAATATTGTGTGAGGGACTCCGAACCCAGTCATGATATTAGACATTACAATGTTGATGATATTCTTTATCCCTATTTCATTGAGTGTATTACCTCATCCAATTTGGAGAAGAATTCATTCATAGTAAAGATTTAATTAACCTTCTTAACCATGGTTTGGGAATGTTTCCACACAATATGCTTTCCCCATAGGAAAAATTGAATTTACAATTTAGCTATATATATAAATTTTGGGGGATGATGGATGAATGTTTCATAGATCTAGAATGCATGACATTTTTTGTGAATTTCACATAGTCATGAATCATGGTTTTTATTATTAACCCTAATTCCTAATTTCGTGGGAGATTATTGTTCTATATTGAAGATAATTGAATGATAATGTGTGGAATTCATTCATGATGGGTGTAATCTATCTTTCTTTTCTGAATTTTGAGGATGAATCTATTTGATCCTTTATTATTGAGGGACTTTTCTTCATTTGGACCATCCCACAGGTTAATGTTCTCTAATTGGCACCAAATATATCCCCTTATGGATAGTTTTTTTTGAGAGGGTCCCATGATTGAGATAATAAATTATGGGCCTCATTCATATAGGGTTGTATAATTCTTTATCAATCTCCGGGGTGTTTTTTAAAAGATTGATTTCTTCCATATCGTAGAAAATGATCGTTAATACCATTATTTGGTGTGTGATATGGAATATTTTCTCCTCCTGACAGGGTCAGCAAAGGACTATGGATCCATTACCCAATTCATTTACATGATCATTCCGTCATTGGATAACATGATACAATGTGGGCTCAAAGAGAGTTATTCTAATAGTCCACCGACATAGCTAGCGAGTGTTATTAATTCTATAATTTTGATGGAATATTCTGTATTTATATTCTTTATCACTAGTTATAATCCCATTTGATATTCAAGTATTCTATATATATCTTTATAGATAGTTATAACATAGATATGGGAGTTTTGTATTATACTTCTTTATTCAGGAAGCCTTCAAGAAATACAATGAGTTGCAAAAAAAATCCTTTTTCGAAGAAACAAATAAAATTCCTATGCACGCCCAATTGAGCTTCCGAAATTCGATCCTTTTACATAAAGGACTTCAGGACGCACAATAAAAATACACCTCCCATGTCTGAGGAGTGTCTTCCATGATGACAAATTCAACATCTTGAAGTTTGGTTTCCACATGTGTACTTTTAGGGTGGTATGTGCAGTGATGAAATCAGCTACGAGTTTCCCTTTCACCCCTTGTCTAACATGAACTATATGTCATATTGTTGCAGAATCACAAGAAATTTGGATAGATTCCTAGTAAGCATGGGATGGATAATTATGTACATGTAATTAATAAAAAGAGAGACCATACAGACTTTTTGGTGATTCAAGTAATGCCTTAGCTACTTCACTATAAGCTTGACTACGAGGTAGTTCTACTAGATTTTCAAGTATCAGGTCTCAGTACTGAGAATTGTTTGCCTGAAGTAAAAAAGACTATTATTAATCTTCTTATCATTATTCTATGCGAGAAGGGTAGTATGTGAGCATTCCATGGAAGTCACATATTAAATTATTTGATTTCCCTCCACTGGTGGCATCAAGACCGGTTGTTTCATCATGTACTGCTTGATACTTTTGAATGCTTCTTAGTAGTCCCCATCAAATTGATAGGAGATTCCCTTATTAATTTTAATGGGGAATGGGATATATTTTCCTATAAAGTATGCTATGAAAATATAAATGTAGGTGAGGTTCCATCAGAGTCCCCCTAGTTTGTTGATATTTATTAGGGATACATTTCTAAAATAGCACTAGTCTTCTCTAGGTCTACATCCATTCCATGGTGGTGTACCACAACTCCAAGGAACATCCCTGATGTTACTGGAAAAGAGAATTTCTGTAGATTCATCATCATACCATATTATCATGGCTTTTTAGAGACAATTTGAAGATATTTGAAATGATATCCTTCTTATCAAGATGTGAACACCAGGTCATCAACACAACTTTTATATATCCATACCAAGAAGGGACTAAAGAGATTATGAATAGATCATTGATAAGTGGCCCTAATTTTCTTTAATAAAAAGTCAATGATGTGATAATAGAAGATCCCTTGGGGTGCTCTGAAGGTAGTAGCTTATTAATATTTAGGGACCATCTTTATCTAATTGTACCTTGAAAACCCATCCATAAAGGAATGGGATTGTAGTAGAAAAGTTGTATTGATCCAGGGTTTTATTATTAGAAATGGGAAATCATCATTGAAGTAGTGTCGATTAAGTTCTATAAAATCGACAAAAACCCTAATCATACCATTATTTTTTTGTGGGGGTGATATTGGAAAGCCATCTTAGATATTTAACTTCTCTAAAAATGTGGGATTTGATCAATTTGTCTACTTAAACCCCTATATTTGTATAATGAGAGGGGTGATTCCTCCTAGAAACCTGGATGAAACCTCAATGGTAATTGGTTACACTGAGATGATGTGTAGCCACACATGGGCTCAGTTCTGGAATTTCTGTATAAGTCCAATCGAACACATATCCATGTTACTTTAGAAATACATTTTACATCTCATTCTCTTTGAGGGAAATGGTGGTAGTAATCAGTGTAGGTCATGGGTCTTAATATATTTCTTGATTTACCATCATTATTTAGTCAGTAGAGGTGGAGACACCTTCCATGAACATGGGAGGGGAGTTTCTGAGGTCATCCTCATCTTCTTCCACCTGTAAGTCTATGGAATAATTTTCTGACAAAGTCAGCAATTTGGGGGAATCATTGTCACTTTTGAGGTTAGAGACGCCATAAGGTATGATATTACCATTCCCTACTGTCAGAGTCATTTCAAATAGATTTTATAGATGATTGTATTTTACAATTTCTGTGGGGAGAAAAGGGGTTTTTATATATGGTATTAGGTCTATTGACTCAACTAGATTTTTTGGGAGGATGATGTCTCTGCAGAATACTCCAAGGATTCATAGGGGTGGGTCTTTTATTATTAGGGGATACAATGTGTATATCATCACTCTTCATTGTTTTTTTTACTTCCCATTTGTGGAAACATGCTTCAGTATATGTGGATTTGCATGTCTATAAGGGGGAACTATCACCATCAATATAAAAATTACTTGTACCAACTAAAATTATATAGGATATATCATATATATTTGTAAAAATGTGAATTTCCAATAGATATTAAATATTTTTTTATATCAATTTAAGATACCAAAAAATTTAAAAAAATATATATGTTAATAATAACAATTCAATATCAAAAATTCTTTTACTAACATTTAAATTTTTTATTTTATTATATAAATAAAAATATTTTTCAAAACATAGGATTCTCTAATTAAAAACCGTTTTTAAAAATAGACATTTCAACATCCTAAATATATTTTGTAAAAAACCATTGAATAAAAAAATATTTAATAATTAAAAATTTTAGAAAGCTATTTAGTTTTATCATCCTTATTAATACTAACTTTAATTTTCAATTTATCATTTATGGATGTTTTTCTAAAATATTCTATCATATAGAGTAATTTTTTTATATTTAAATTTATTAAATATATAATATTAATCAATATAAATCCAATAAATTATTAATATATATTTAAAAATAGGAAACATAAAAAATCAATTAAGTATTATTATTTTATTAAAAACTATATTTACATTTTGAAATTTTATTTTTAATTATAAAAATAGAATAATTGTGCGGCCTCACCTCTCCACCAACATTTGAAATGGAATCCCAACCCATCATTACCAAAACTTCCTTCTTCATTTTATATATCCCTAATCAGGCATCATTACCTCTTAGAATATCAATGACACTATAGATCAACCACATTCTTTTTGATTTCCCCACATTCTTCATTTTTTTCCAATCATAATACAGGTAATACCTTATTCACAATTCAATCAGTATTTCTCAAATAAGATTCAGTATTTTGAATCAATTGTAATCACTGAGTGACCACACCCCCTTCATACCAAATATGATTCCCACCTTCCATCAAGTTCACTCAGCAAGCTTGGTGTTCACCACATCTTCAACATAGCTAGTATTCATCATTGAGCTCAACTATCCATTATCCACTATCTCTGATTTAAACCATTTTTTAAAAATATTATTCCCCCTTATATCAACTTTTCATAGTTATACTAAATGACTCTAAAATTTTTATGTGATCGAAAGTCTTATAAAAATCAAGGATCCACTAAAAGGATCACATTTTCAAATGTTCTTCCATGTATGATGTAATGGGTTCCTCCTAATTTATTTTTAAACTCAATATATTATTTGATATCCAATAATATTATTATCGATTCCTATTATAAAACCTAAAGTCATACACTCTATATTATTGCTCCAAATTTCTATTTTTGTAATATGAGCTTTTAAATTTAAAGTTACTAATTCAATTTTAATTTTCCAACATATTTTTTTCATAAATTTTTGAAACTGTATATAATAATTATAATAATTTATTCACACACATAAACTATTTAGGTGCTGTGTATAATTTTTTACAAGATGAAATAATATATTTGTGTTTTAATTTTAAAGTATGTTGCAACTTATATTTTATGCTATCTCGTCACAATAACATATATTTTTAATTTGCACCAAAAGAGAAAATATAGATTACTAGTTATTATTTCGGTTAAGAATATATATTTTCTTCATCACCATATTCTTTTTTTATCTAATGGTCCTAAAGACTCAATGTAATTTTTCATTGGGTAGGGATTTTATTTTTTTGCTAAAATAAAAATTTGAGATAAATTTTATAACAAATAGAATTGATAGTTCCCACCATTATTTCAAAAACTACAATTATGCAATATTTGTTATCAAGGACTGAATGGTTATAATATCATTTCATCATTATTATTATTTTTTATAATCATGAACAATGTGGTAGATTTTTTTTTCTTTCCAATAATATATTTTTTTATGAATTATCATTTAATTTGTAGTCCTTTTTCTCACTCTAGTATGTGACATGAAATTATCCAGCCATAGTAAATTCCTTTGTGTTTGATTTCCATCTATTTAAATGATTCCCTTCGTCTAGGCTACTGGTTTCATTGAAAATTACCCACTTCCACTATAAATTCATTCCTACATATTGAAGGTTTGAATTTCATCATAAATTTACCTTATGAGGTTCTTTTCCATTGTTTAACACCTTTAAAAATTTTCAGATTAAAAACAATTCTGTTGAAATAATATTTTCTGTAGACATAATTCCATTATTCCATTATTTATGTTTTTATATATCATCAGTAAAACATATATAATTTTATCATTCTATCAGAAACATAATATGGAAATAAAGATCTATGTGAGATTTTTCTATCGCAATAAAAGATTCAGTTATACATATTCATTTATATAAATCTTGTTCAATTTTTATTTCTAAAACCCTTATTCATTATAAAATTTTCCTCAAATGTTCATCTTCATTAAAATATCTTCACTTGTGTGTATTCATTTACACAACTTCACCTACCATGTGTTCAACTCAATGTTTATTTACAACTATAAAAATATTTCGTGTGAATTTATATAGTTACAACTATCCAGTTTAAAGATGTTAACCATATTACCTAATTAACATGTTATATTTTTTATTGATGCCAACATTTTTATGCTTTATAAATGTTGTGCCTAGGGAATTAGACATAAAAACATATGTATATAGCTTCTAGTTTTGAAAAAAGTTATTGATTTTATATTTCAAATTTTAAATTTGATATTCATAAATTTGAATTTGATTATTTTGATTCATAAATTTCATTTTGAATATTCTATTTATGATCATGAATATTGAGTTCATATAATCTTGTTTATTGGGATTCAAATTTTTATTGAGGGTGTTTATTATAAATAGGATGCCTCCAATCGAGAATATCATGTTCCCTGATTTAAAAATATAGGTATACAAATTCCAACTATGGGTATTAATTTATATATTCTAATACAAAATTTATGATACTGAATATCATTATTTCAATTATATTATTTAATTTTGTAATTATCAAATTTTTACATTGTATCAAACATTTACTATTCAAAACATATGAATGTTTTTTATGATATTTTTTTATTTACCTCTAGACATTAAAAAACATTATGTTATATATCTCATTGAATATCAATTCAATTTTTGATCAAGATTCTAGTATAGTTTCATCTTTTATTGAATCATGGTCTTAATTATATTCAAACTTTTCAAAAACATCATTCAATACAAACATTGTAACGCAATCCTTAGATCCAAGAGATTTTCATTGTATTAAATGGAGTTTCAGCTATTGAATTGTGTGTCATTATCAATTGGAATGTAGGGTAATTATAAATTTGATAATATTTACATGGTTATATAATTTAATTCATTGTTACTAGAATATACTATTTTGAGTAATGTGTCACTCTTAATTGAAATTAGTTCCATTTTCAAGGTTTTGTGAACATAGTTTAGATAATATTCTTATTATTTTTATATAATGTGTAATTGATTTCAGTTTTTTTGGTCACTGGTTATCTTATAATAATGTGGTTCCTTGTAATTTGTTTAGTCATTGGTTCTTCTAGTATTTTTTCTGTTGTTATTTTCATTGGTTATTTTTTATATCATTAATTATAGATGTTTTTGTGGTCATTGGTTATATATTATATATGTGTTCATTGAATGGATTGTATTTTGATTAGATTGGTATCTAGTTAAATTATCTTATGGTTGATGTTTCCAAAGGTAAGACAATCCCCTTTTTCTGATCACTGGGTTGAATTTTTTTCCATGGTCTTATTGGCGTCTACCATGACTGGTAATTTTTTGAACTATTTTTATGTCACAATAGTTTTTGAAAAAAAATTATTTTATGTTACAAGATTACTTTTTGTCACATCAAGGATAAATGACTCTATGTGGCTCGCATTACTCATAAATGATACTTTCTTGGTATATAGATGTTGATAGGTGGATCTATTCTCAATATATTCATGGAGTTATAACTTTATCTATGTTTCTAGAATTGAATAAACCTTTAAAGATCAAATTTCTAGTAAGATATGATGTTCCCATTTCCCAGTTTATAGATTCTATAAACCGCGTCTCAATTAAAAAAATTTAAAAAAAAACACACAACATTATTTTAATAAATTTGGAGAGGGTAATGATTGAATATTTTTTGTTACATGTGTAGCTTAATGGACCTAATTTCTGAGGTGTAATGAATGATGTAGCCGGAGGGTACTATGGTTATCCAGGACTATCTTGAAGTCATTATCATAGTTTTAAGCTTTTCATATTCTACATTGTTGACCTCCTCTACAAATGATTATTAACTCAGATCACATATACGACAAATGATACTGGTCTCAATAAAAATTAATTAAAAGCTCCCATGAGAATCTTACTATTATATTAAGGTAGTTATTTCTTCCTCTCTAGAATCATTTCTCACCATGCTATAATTATTGTTAAATGTACATAAACTAGTAAACTAGATTTGACTAATCAACATTATCATTGTGGTATTTTTAATATTACATTGATTAATAAATAATCAAGTAGTAAATTTATAGAACCTATTTGAAAAATATATATATAATCTTTTAAATTAACTTTAGATTGACTATTTGATTTTTTATACACATCTTCATTTTGATATTAGAATGGGATAAGTGGTGAACTAACTCCATCCAAAAATGTATGAAAGAGGATTTTATTATATGAGCGGTGAACCACGACCCTGACAACCATCTCACAGACATATTCTTCTATCAAAATGTACATTTTCAAGAAGGAGGACCTGTACCAAATCGAAAGAAAGAGGCATACCTAGTGAACCATGATAACCATCTCATAGAAGATTTCTTCCACTAACAAGAACATGTGTAATAAAGTGGACCTGCAAGAAAGGATACCTACTTATATTCTTTGATCCGATCTCTTGTGTGATCCAGGATAGTGATATCTACGCTATGATAAATATATTTTATATTAACATGTTTTGAAATTATGTTTAAACATGTTTTTTCAGAAAAATACTTAGTATGTTGGAGTTTCATATAGGCTAATTTTCTAGTTTTTATATACTAAATATACTAAACATATTATTTATATTTATAGTAATACATTTAATAGTAATTTTAGTAGTAAACATTGGAATACATGTGTATAAAATTTTACATTGAAAATAATTTTTAACAGATTTTAATTATCAGTAATTATTATAATATTGTTAATAATATTACTGATGGAAAGATAACTGTTGGTAATAACATTATCGATAGATAAATTTTTTCATTTGAATATTTTTCTAAACATTTTAACCAACTTATATATTATATTTTGGTAATACTACAATTTCAACATAACTATCTTATTTTTTGAAAGCAAATTTGGACTAAGAGTTTTTACAAAAAAATTACTGCCATCATATTTTTTTGGTAAAAAGTTTTACCATCAGAAAATGCACTTCTACCAGTGGTATACCAATTTATAATAGAGATAATTATTTTTTAGTGCATGTAGTATGTAAAAAATTCCATTGATGGGGTATTTTAGGAATTGATTGGATACCAAGGTACCGCCACATGGATATTGAGTCAGGTCCTTTTGAGAAAGACATTGTATGTAGTGTGTTACTTGATAATGATAAACTCACCTTTAGATTTGATATCCCCAAACTGAGCTTTGAGATTGATCTCCCCAAGATTATTTGCTCATATTCATCATACAATTGAATGGTCATCGTTGTGGGAGACAAATCCCCTTCTCTATAACCCATAAATAGGAGGGTTTTGAATTTGTAAGAGATTGATCTAGGAACCATTATTAATTAGATCACATAGGATGTCGAAATTATTGAGTCTACCATTAAAATGTTGGGGTATGATGTGTCCCTAGGTTACCTATTCCCAATCCTAATCTATGAATTATATAACAACATGAAATTCCACTAGAATATTCCATACTCGAAAGACCTTGGTTGTAGTGGATTCTATCTAAAATGTCTTCAGGATCTAGAGGGATTCAACCATTGGCTCCTTGAGTTCTATTGAAAAATGGATTTAATTCAATATTGGGATCATGGCTAACATAACCACCAGTTGTTATAGAACATTTTACTTTTTTTGAAAAAGGATAGTGCTTCTCAAGGTGGGGTTTCTTTATATTATATATGTTTGGTGATTGGGAATTATTAGTGGATGGGTCTGGTGCTTGTGTAGAGGTTGAGGGATAATCTTATATTTGTGGTGTAGGTTGTGTTGGACTTCCCTGTTTCCTAGGATGATTAGATAATCATACCTCTATTAAGCGTTCATACAAGATGAATGGGCTTGGATGACCACTAAATTGTTCTGAGACACTATCATGTTTTTGTGGGGCATGCTTGAGTGATTGACCCTGGGTCTTAGCTATATATATGTCATCTATGGAGACATGACTAAAATATTTTTTCTAACCACACCCATATATTCCCCTGTATCCATAGTTCTTGCACAAGCGGCCTCCTTTTCCCCAATTAGGTGAGAGGAACTTGTACTTAGAGGCATATTTGTCATTGAAGAAATGTTTTTTCAAAGTGTCTCATGATAAAAGAATCAAATATCAGATATTTTTTTAATGATGATTCCACTTTGGTGGGGGAATTTTTTATACATCGAATACTACATTGAAGAAATATGCAAGAGTTAGAACTTGCATTGGATTTAGAAATTCTTCTTCTTCTTCTATCACATCCTATTTTTGGTGATCACATCCACCTAGGGAGAGATATCTAATGTCACTGACTTGGTTGGTGGAACTATTTTCGATTTCTGGAGCTATGCTCTTAGAGAGGAATGATCTCAGATTGCTTAATTCGGAGTCATCCATTTATTGAACATCTATCCATGCATGGATGGAACTTTATGGGAACATCCTTCTTATTCTGGATAGGAAATGGTTATGAAGGACAGCTTCTATGAGAGTATATCTAACACAACCAGTTGGGATTTGAATAGAAATTAGAGAAAAAAATTAAGACAAATAAATCCTAGATATTATCACCCATTATTCTATGAAAAGGGAAGTAGTTGAGACAGTAAGTGAGGTTGACCTTGTTGGGATTCCTAGGTTATGGTTGCCTGATTAGGTTGTTTTATATGGTTGTAAGGAAATAATTGTGTTTGTTTTTATTTTTTAAGGAGTATTCATTATTCATCCATTCCTTAAATCCCAGGCGACATTGACTTCACTGTGCTTTTGGGTGTGGTATATTTTTTAAATGTAGTTTCTTGACAGGATGTGTTGGGCGGTTTGAAACATGCTATGTAGAATATAAATTATTTACCAATAGTTTTCTAATAACAATTTCTGTATCAACCATGATGATCCATATCCCATATAATGAAGGCATGAGATGATAAGTATATTGGGTTAACTGAATGGAATCCTTACAACATTGGATTATTTTTGGGAACTCATATAACCAAACTAGATACTATATTGGGATCATAGGTTTCTACAGATCATCCTGGGGATTTTCTGGGTGGATCTCCAACAATTGTTCTTATGAGAGAGGGATTCTGAGTGAATAGGTTAAACACTTCCATTTAGAAATGAATTCACACACCATCTTATTTTTTTGTTGTTTTTAGTTTTTTAGGTCGGTGAAGGACGTTTTCCTCAGAGATGAGTTGAATTTGTAAGAGAATGAAGGATTTAGGTATTCCCATCATAAAATGAATCCTATTATATAGATGTTGTACCAAAGAAAGGCTATCCCAACCAGAGTATGTAAAAAGCACCTCATATCGGTTTCCTCTCATAGATCATGAGGACCCATCCTTAGGTCACAATCAGATACAAAGTGAGTGTGATTCTATTCAGGGTATCTTGTGTCATCAAAGGTAGATAATATAGGACTGCCAAAATTGGGTAGGGGAAAAGTGACATCCAACTCATTAGGATATTTTTTCTTCTCAGACTTCATAGGTGCAGGTATCCCTTCCATACCTTCCATTCAAGTAGCCATTGAGGTACTAATGTTTGAGCCACCTCCTGTCTACAGAGAGTGGTCTGGGCCTGATGAGGTGCTTTATTTTCAACTCCATTTTTTTCTACAATCATGAGATGATGGAATGATTTATCTGGGGAGGGAGCAACTATCACTATAATATGGGGATGCCATGATCACTATTGAATTACTCATTTTTGTAGACTGGAAACCTCAACACAGTGCCAGATTGATGCTTAGATACCACTCTTGTGGGAAGATCTTCTCTTTACAAATGTATGGGAGGAGGGATATTCTCTCCTATTTAAGGATAATACTAGGTTTCAATGTTTCCCTTGAGTTTCTCCTCATGGATTTTTTTGAGATTTTGAATCTCATTTTCATATTGTTTTATTTGTTCCTTCATGGAAGGAACTTCAACTCTCTGAGGTAGTGATTGGGATGTAGCCACATATTTTACATTATATTTTTCAATGATCCTCTATATAGGTGGAAACTAAATATTTATTAGTGCCATGTTCTAGATCCCCTTATTTTTTTAGGTACATACAACCATAGGAGATGTGTCTCGAACCACCTCTTAGGGCATGTTTTCTGCATTACGTACCTTTGTATCCATGTCGTGATCCACATTATTTTTTTTGTTTTTGGTGATGAAATTTATAGTGGTGTATCATGAAATTGTCACTAGACCATTACTTTAAACAAAATTTTATGATTCTACGCTACTATAATTAGGGAAATTTTTCAACCCCTTGTCGATATTGGGTTTTTGTGGGCTTGTGACCCTAGAGGGGCCTGATTTCATTTTTTGTATGCTCCTCCATTTTCATCCTATGAGTAGGAATGTTGAGTGAGTATCTGGTCCTAATTTCCAAATGGTCCTAGAATATAAGAGGGTTGTCTTGCAAAAAGTGGAATAGTTTAGATGCCAAAACTCAGTATTTACCTCCCAACATGGAGAAGACTGATTCTATCGATGGTGATGATGAGGAGAAAAATACCCCCAGTCCTACAGGTTGTGGGATTTTAGGGGCCATAGTTAGCATTAATTGAGCATGCTTCTGAAGATACAATAATTCTAATAAATGATTTGATGATTCCTGGTATGGGCATTGAGATGTAAATTCCCCCATCCTAGCATTCAAGGGTTGATTCGGAACCATCATTGATCACCCAAAGACCCTCTTGTGGGATGATAAACCATGTAATGGTGATTGACATATAAACTCTCCCAAGCCATTAGGCTATGGTTTGTTTTCGATTTTTTAGAATATGTCTTCAATACTAATGGGAATTGAAAATATGACAGGTGGAGGTGAGGGTAGATATTCCACCAACCCAGTGGGATGAGTTTTTACCTAGATAATTTCTATGGAAAAAACTACTTTGACCTATTCGATGTGGAGAAACTATGCTCATATAAGAGTTGGTTGCAACAGAATCCCATGATGAGAGTCAAATTCTATGGAAAGTTTGAGGGTTTATTATAACATTGGATTCCATGTCTGAAAGGAATTCCATTTACCTCTAGGGGCCTAGTTTAAATCTCTTTTGGATATCCTCTTACTATGTTCATGATTTCATGACACTGTTTATGTAGGAGGATTATGTTGTAGTGACCATCTTGATCATGTGTTACCTGGTCCTTTTATTTTGTTGGAGGATATGACATTAAATAACATTGTATCTAAGAGAATATGTTGTTCTAAGGACATAGTGAAGTGAAATTATACATATTTTCACCAAATTTGGATATGTACATTTGGAAATTCACTAGAAATCAATCAATGTAGAGTTTTTGCGATGTGGAGATAAACAATGCATATGTGTGCATCACAGTTTTCCATTCTTAGGTTCCATGCTATAGAATAGTATTCCATATCTGGTATAATTATAGTGGACTGATGATTAGGATAATATACTCATATCTTGGATAGGGAAGATGTCTATCCTTTAGTTGCTGATGAGTAGCACACATAATTTTTCATTGAGAAGTCAGGGACTCCTTTTCAAGCTCATCTAGGATATCAAAGTAAGATGTGTTAAGGTGTTAGAACAGGTTGGGGAGGTTATTTATAGATAACTCTCTCCATATATCAATTTTACCTTCCTCTTCATCATACTTACATGACTCTATTCGATTAGACCATAGAAGGTTATTCTTTTGGCAACCTACTGATCAGAGTGGAGTGTTGCTGAAAGTAGATGGGGAACTACATATAGTTGAACATTATTTTTTGAGCACCAATATATATATGAATTCAAATGACTTTTGAAAACTTCTATATACAGTGGTGTCATGTAATTGGAGGATTTCTTTGTCCATGGAAGATATCACCATGGGGATTTTGACCATAGTGGATATTAAGAGTAGAGTCTCTAGAATTTATATCCACATTACCATGAGAATTTAAATTATAGTAACGATCATATTCTAATTTGGATAAATATTTTTCCGATCCTTGGGGTGTTGAAAATGTGTCTTAAACAACCACAATGACCCTAGATTTTAAAATATTATATATTTGTGCCTTATTTTGTGTCATGTCTGTAATATGCCAACTTGCCTTCTAAAATTTGGATGGGATATGATCCAAATGTATGATGAATTCATGTCTATGTTTATAATGGTCCGGTGCTACAGGGGTATGATCCTATTACTAAGAAGATTTTAGAATATTCCAATGAGCTACTTCATTATTTATTGGAATATTATCTTGTCCTCTAGAATGTTCTATTCTCATATGGTGATCCCTAGTCGAAATAGAGGTATGGGCCCAATCCCAAGCCTTGGAATATATCACTGGTCTTTTGTGATGGGGATATGAGCCTATCCTAAGGCATGTACTACTCTCACTTGATGAGCCTCAGTTGGAATGGGAAAATTATCCCTTTATTAATATGAATTCCTTATCCTAATATGTTAGTAGTCCTCAAAAATTGGAGATTGGATATGATCCTCCTCCAGCATGGCCTCGGAAGAATACAGGTGCATTCGTTCATCTGCAGAAGTAGGGATATATTATTGGATTCCATGATCTAAATGGATATGCTAGTTTGACTCACTGATAGGAATATGAGCTTATTCCAAGGCATGAGTCATTCTCACTTGCTCATTCCTGACCGAAATGGAGATATCCACATGATCATGAGACTTTGGAGTATGTCACTAGTCTTCTTCAATAGAAAATAATACTAACCTGAGGCATTTCCCACACTGAAATTTTGTTCCCTGAAGAAAAAAGTTATAAGATCCTGATCATGGGACATTGGAATATGCCAAATGGATTTCACCATATCAATATGAGTCAATCTCAAGGAATGTGTCTTTATCACATGGAGATCCCATATTTCAACAAGAATATGATCTTAATCTGGAGCCATCGAAACCTGGTGATTCATCATTGTTTCTTATTCATGTGGATCAAGGGTGGTAGTGTGTGGGTTTGTACCCATGGAAGGTGACATAAGGGAACCAACAAGGTGAAACTTGTGAAAGCGGGTGAAAGGAACCATCCGTGGTAGCCCCTAAAACAGAAGGGATTCTTAGATGACTCCTTGGTACACCATCATTAGATATTAAAGGTGGTAACTATTAAGCTCTGGGGATATGCTTCTAATGTAGTTGGCTGTGGAAAAGAGGGTCACTGGCTTTGTTGCAACTTTCCTCAAATGATGTGGACTCATCAGTTTTAGATTTTGTAGATCCTTTCATGTAGTGTCAAGTGTCGTGATTGTACCAATATTATGGAATTTATATACCATTACATTCATCACCTGAAACTGAATATTTTAGGTACTTGAGGTCCTTTTTCAACCTTCAAGGGTAACTACCATATTTGTATTTCTAGAATAGTCTCTAGGTGAATGCAATATGTTGGGTCAATGTGTTGTTGGAGGAAGAAGTAACTGATGTCACCCAAGAAAAGGAAAAGTTCATCGATCAGTGAATTATTGTAGGCATGATGCATTCTCAATCAGATATGGAAGGGTTACACAATTGTCCTATTATTCTTGATCTAACCCTTTTTCTCACGAGGACTTGTCAATGTGAGGATGGAGTTAATTCCTTAGAACCATGGCTACAAATGATCAGTTTCAAGATACATGTCATGGTCAACTGAACATTTTTAAATTTTTAGTATTCATATTAGGTTCACAATTTTGGTGTCACTCATATTTAAGATAAGGACCCCCATGCGACATTAAATAAATGGTCCGATGAAAACTAGGCAATCTATCTTTTTATCTAGTGATGGACATTTTGTAGTTAAATGGTTTCTTGTCAGGTTCACCACATTTGTTTCATCAAAAAGTTATGGTAGGCTTATCCCGATAGTTTTTGGTGGGGTTCCACATATTTATATAATCATTCAAGTTGGGATCACCGTTTGTTTATCACTAATGGAAACTCCCACCAAATCCATCTTCCATAACTGTGTTTGAAAAATCATTCCAAATGAATGTGATCATTTGGGGTTTTATACTCAATGATGCTTAAGAGCACACATTAGTTGAGAGGATGGGAGGTTGGGCTCATCACACCCTTTTGGTGTAATTTTTTCCTACTCTAGGGCTCTGTTATATATTTGAGATATGTTTGAAAATCAGTTACTAATCCTGACACTGGACCAGTTTCCCTAAAAAATGATCATAGGTTAAGTCCTTTTATATGAAAAGGGGGTCTTATTAGATAATCCAACTATATGTATATGAGGCTATTCATCCATTTCCTATTGGTGGGAGGCTACATATATGTCAGATCCATATAACCAGGAACTCTGAATTTCATTGTCATCTAGAGAGGCAGTTAATATTTTGAGGATATGATTGAACCATTATGAGGCATCCTACATATCTTATTTTATAGTAGGAATCAAAAAAACATTTTTTTGTTAAACCCATGAAGTTTAACATAATATAGAAATGGAATATATGGGGCCTTGGGCACTATATTTTTGTGCTCATATGTTGATGAAAGATCCTATAGATCCTTGATATAGGAGGAATAATAGTTCTCATTGTTCAATCCCATCCTATGGACTTTCCTTATGGTATATTCCCTTATGTGGGTTCAGCTATATCGTGCCACTGATTGGGGTTTACACATTGATTTTTTCTATGCAGGTGGAGATTTATGATTCAAATGATGTGATCATTTCAACTCCCTAAGCCCATGTGAGCTATGATCGTTGTGTGAAACAAGGGATATAAATTAATTAGTCTCAGTGTATTTGGATGTAGGATTTATGTAATGGGGAAATAGTTTTGGAAATATAGAGCTCGTTCCTTAATAAGGCATCCTACAAATCCTAGTAATAACAGGAATCAGTGTCATCATAGTCTATTTTATTTTTGTAATCCACTAATGGATGAGGAAGGATGGTCTTCCCATGGGGGAGATTGGGTCCCAATGGTCAAAATGTCAAAGACATAGTTGGATTTACAATGAGTTAGATACCCATTTAAGATCGATCCTTGTGAAGGAATCTTATATATCCTAGCTATGTATATAATCGTGGTTTCTAGAGTTCATTTTAATCATGTAATACCCGTAGAGGATTCCCTTGTGTGCAATAAATTTCATATTATTCCACTGATCGAGGATTACACATTGAGGATGCCATAGTGCTTATCATATTATTCCACTGGTTAAGGATTCTACATTGACGCTTCCCTATGAACATGATATGACAATTTCAACTCCCTAAGAACATGTGAGATATTTCTAGTGTGAGAAACAAGGTATATCATGTCATTATTGTCACTATTCATTTACAAAGGACTTATGTACTGGGAAATATTTTTTGATGTTTAAATATAGAACTTGACCCTTAGTAAGTAATAATATATATCTTGATTATAGAAAGAATCAATGTTATCGTAGTTCAGCTGATTAGGGATTACATAATGAGGTTTCCCTTTTATGCGGGGCATGTCTTATTAGGCCACTAATCAAGGCTTACACATTGAGATTTACCTTATATGAAGAACATTTCATATTATTCAGTTGATTTGGGATTACACACTAGGGTGTCCTTGTGTGAATGATATGATCATCACCACTCCTTAATCAAACTTGAGCTATGCTCCATGCTAAAGATAAGGGATAGTAAGTAATCAATATCACTACTCGTGGATGTGAGACTAATGTACTAAGAAATCCCTTTGGATTTTTAAATTATGGATATCATGTATTAGGATGGTGTCCAATGTATCCTGGTTATTTCAAGAATTGTAGTTCTCATAGTTCAGTTGACTATGAATTACATACTAATGTTTTACTATTATCTGGGACATATAATATTATTTCATTGATCATGGATTACACACTAAGGTTTCCCTATTATGAAAGCTTCACACGGGTATTATTTTCTAACACATCTGATTGACAAGGACTAGTTGTCTCCATTAAATTTCTAGTTGCCTTCTCGCATGTCTTGTGTCTTCTTAGCATGACTCCTTTTCTAACAGACATTCCATGGTGATAATTGCATGATCCATGTTGACTTTTCTAGAGGATATCACAAAACATAGTGAAGGATGTATTGAGAATATTTCATGATAATACTTGACATGTCCGAAGAGTGCTTCATGTCCCTCCTGAAATGTTTGGAGGACATCACATGATATAGGATGACATGTCAAGAGGATATCACATGACCTAGCTAAAATTCCCTGGTGTTGTCCTGAGATCTTGGTGGTTATCCCAGAGAGCTTCACGAGACTCTGCCGACATGTCCAGATGGTATCACACAACCTATATGACACTCTTGGAGGGTGCCATGGGATTTGGATGAATGGGCCAAAGGGATCCGCAATACCTATCTCACATGCAATGGTGTCACTAGAGAACGTGAGAGACATTTCTAGATTACAAAGTAGGACTTCGAGTGGCATGCTCGAAGGGCATCACATGACTTTCTGGATAGGCCTAGAGGACATCCCATAATCCTAGTGGAATGTCAAGTTGGATTTTCAGGACTTGAGTGAGATTACCTGGTGTTATCTCATGATCTAAATGAGTCATGTGAATTGAATTCAGATTAAGGAATTTATCATCACTTAAGTATTCCATATTTTATCTTAATTCCAACATGTTTTAAATATGTCCTACCAAATTTTTCAGGGAATGTATTCTAGGACTCACAAGATCCATCATATATGTGGGATGTTCTTATCATAACCTTCTAGTGGTCCTTCAATTGATCCTATGAAATCACCCAAAGGATCAATGAATGCTTCATTATTTCTTAGGTTGATCCCCAAATTTTACCTGGTAGAAATCCTTTGTGACCAGAACATTAAATGGTCAAAAAATTCTACTACGATGTTGAGGTGTATTGGGGAGAGGATCCTAAGATTTTATTATATTGGGATTAGAAATTTATAGACCATTCCACCCCAATTATATTACACTTTCTTCAGCATGTATTGTGCAAATACATGTTGGAGTCTATTGAGGTATTGGGAATCACATGCTTCGTAAAATCCATCCATAGGTGAAACATTATTTTCAGTGACCACAAGATCATCTCATCAATGCCCAATTTATGAGATTTTGGCCAATAAAATATGTATTTCCTAACTATTTGGACATGAAGAGGGTATTTCACAATGTTAGGATAATATTTATAGGGAATTTTTTGAGACCAGGATGCCTATTGAAATGCATTCATGTGATCTAATATTCATGTCCAAGACATTCCGCGAGAGAAAGGTTTCTTGTCTAGTGGTTCTCACAAGATTGATCTGACTTGTTAAAGTAGGACAATAATTATCAAGGATGGTTTCTTATGTTTTAAGAACCATTTGACAATAGATAATTTTATCTTCCCCTTATAATAATCTCCCGCCATTTCCATTTTTTATTTCCTTGTTTATTTCACATAGTTATGGTGTCTCGTATGTTGGAACTAGTGTTGTCAAATATTTTCATTCTTCCCATAAGTGATTTATTGTTTGACAAAACAGGGTTCATATGGTGATGTTCAAGCACTATTATGGACTACCATTATATTTGTCTTTATATCTACAAGGAAGAGGAATATCTAATGTACATGTCTCGTGCCCTTTGTGTGATAATGGTGACATGCCACAAGGGACTTATTTGATAAGACAGACATGTATCTAGGGTCTTACTGGTATCTTGTGAACTTATTGGCTACATCACATGATGTTTTATGACAGAAATAGTCTCATATATTTTGGATATTTTCTACATATTTTCTATGGAATTTTAATGGATTTTTAGGAATCCTCTGATTGACCACATGCATGATCTAGAGGAACTCATCTTTTGCCATCATATGATCAATGATTGTCTTTAGACACATTTGCAATAATAAAAATGGATTATCAAACGGGGTCCATGTAACCTTCTAGCATGATATGTTCTATTCCCGAAGTGATTGCGTGAACTTTTGAAGGTCATGAGATTTCATGTCCTATTGTTGGTTAGGCAATCCATGAGTCTTGGACAAAAATTCATACTTTTCTTTTTTGGGAAAATAATACCCATATTCATGTATTTATTTTTTTTGGATTTTAAGATTTTCATTTGGAAGGTATCATAAATATAACTATATATTTATTCACTGTATTGTAGATAAAAATATTTATTTTATTTATTGAATATCTAAAAACATATTCTCTATATTCTATAAAATATATATAATTATGTATTTATAAAGGAATTCAATTAATGATGAGGTTTTTGAGTTAACCAAGATTGTGACCAGTGATAAACATTAATTTTTAAGTTTCTAGAATATTATTTAAAATTTTATGATTTAGTGAACAACAAAATATAACAATAAAATTATTATAATTTTGAATGTGGATTGTTAAGAATTATAATGATATATAAGGGTTAGTAGATAATTAAATAATATTTACATATAAACCTGTTGGCACTGAAAAATGTGTCTATGTAATTCACCAAATTCTTTGATGAATAATCTCAGATCATAGGTTATTCTATACTCTTTGATTTGGTAGGTCATTGGGCCCGAATAGAGTTACGAATTAGAAGTTATGGACATTTGACGTTGGGTGGGAAAACTCGTTCATGATGCCCATTCACTAAACTCCATCTGTG
Organism: Viscum album; assembly: GCA_963277665.1. NCBI lineage: Eukaryota > Viridiplantae > Streptophyta > Magnoliopsida > Santalales > Viscaceae > Viscum > Viscum album. The sequence goes on from OY728131.1 coordinate 1,492,770,869, forward strand.
ATCACAGAGCAAGGGTACTTGACTGGAGCCCCTGGGGCCCTGTGTCAGCACAAAGCTCCTCCTTCGAGAAGCCACGGCAGAGCTAGGAGGCGGGATGCTCTGCAAACCCCTTTGATGTTCATGAAGCTGTTGCGGAGCAAGGAGGCGGGATGCTCCGCGAACCCCTTTGATGTTCGTGAAGCCGCTGCGGAGCAAGGAGGAGGGATTCTCCCCAAACTCCTTTGACGTTCGTGAACCCACTATGGAGAAATAAGGCAGGATGATTTTTGAACCCCTTTGACATTCGTGAACCTGCCACGGAGTGAGATCTGCTTCATAGGGCCTCCATCACCTATAAATACATGGCTCACCCCCTTCTTATGACGATCACTCTGCCCCTTGGGCGGCCGATCTCTCATTTCTCAGAGCTCTTCTTTCCTTCACAAAGTGGCTCCGAGAGTCCATGCTCCATGAGGAGCTTCCTTCACGAAGTTGCTCTATGAGTCCATGCTTCGCAAGTATCTTCCTTTGCGAAGTGGTGTTGGGAGTCCATTATCTACAAGTAGCTTCCTTTGCGATGCTACTCCATGAGTCTATGCTCCGTGATCAGCTTTCTTCATGGGGCTGCTTCTTAAGTCCATGCTTCATGAGCACCTTTCCTTCTCGAAGCTGCTCGACGAGACCCCGTGATTCATAGGCCCCCTTTGCTCAGGAAAGCTACTTTGAGAAGACCTATCATTTGAGAGGCTCTTACCTTCGTGCCCACCAGTTCATATCGTGGGGGATTCTCCCCCGTACCCCTGCTCGGGGTCAGTGCTGGCCTGCTGTCCCGACCCTTCAGGCTGGTCCCTTCGCAACCATCACTAACCCCATGAAAAATTGAGAGTTGCGTCACGAACTTTTCGAGCCAGGATGTCAGCATTTTCTATTGCGCCCTTATGCACACCCACCTTCCACCTATGGAATACCATGATTTGAAATACTCAGGAACACACCATTAAACACCTTGAGTCGACATATTACTCTTGGATCATTTCTCATGTCGTGAGTTTAGATTCTCCTCATAAATTCCTCAAGTACCTTGGGTTGAACCATTCCTCAAGAAACTCATCTGAACCCTATCACTTAGCTCCTATGCCAGGTTGAACCAAAAGGGATACCCTTGCGTATGTCCTAACACCATCCATTTCTCAGCGCCTTATGCCTAACAGTCCTCTCTACATGACTATAAACTATAGTATACCCTATGTTCTAAACATAGGATGCCTCTTTCTCTATATGAGAGATTCCTTATGCTCCAAGCATAAGATGCTAATAGTCCTCTCTACATGACTATAAATTGTACTACACCTTATGTGCCATACATATGATACCTCTTGCTCTATAAGAGAGATGCATTATTCTCCAAGCATAAGAAGCTAACAATCCAATCTATATGACTAAAAACTGTAGTACCCCTTATTTTCCAAACATAAGATGCCACTTTCTCCAAAAACGATATGCCTTATGCTCCAAGCATAAGATGCCTAATGCCATGGTTACAGTGGAATAATTTCAAGAGTGTTGGAATCTGTTCAAAATTCCATCACTCCACCGCACGCTTTTCATGTCCTTCATTTGGATCTTCATCAACTTCCATATTTGGAGGGACCCCCTAACAGCCTGGTCCCATACCGCATCGGCTCACCTACCATCATGGGCCAACGCCCCATAAGACATTGTACAACACTTTGAGTCAGGTCCTGTGTTTAGAACATGGTCAGCAGTCATCCCTCATTTGTTTTTCCCCATTTTAGCCTAACATGATATGGATACTGTGTTTCAAACACAGACAACAATTATCCCCCATCATTACACCACCCTCATTTCATTCCGAATCTTGGGCATGTGATTCACACTTTTCATATCCCATTGTTCAGACTGATTCCAACTCGCCTGGTGTTATCCTAGTTGGGCACTAGTGCATAGGTGTGGGCCTCAATCATACGCCTCAACCCACCAGTTATTTTTGGATTCCCTCATGGCGAAAAATGAGGAAGACATTATGGGCAGTTTTCATGCGTAAGCCCCATCCCCCATTGTTGGTCCATTGCGGCACCCAGGAAACTTCCTTGTGTATACCCCATTCACCACCCTTCATGGATGCACCTTTTCTCCATGATCGTCAGGTACTTTACGCCTCTTGTTTCTCAGACCGACCATGACTCACATGGGCTTAGATTAAGCATTAACCATGAAATCCTCCTTGGGAATCCTAGAGTGTAAGCCCCAAGAACCCTCTTGAACTACGAGGTCTTTGATCCTTACTAAGGCTAGGTACGTAGGAAGCCTCTGAGAGGTTAAATCCTGACACCCATTGGTCCCGACCATCTTCACGTCAGTCCACCACCCTCTTGAACAACATTTTCTTTGATCCTTGCCAAGGCAAGGTACATAGGAAGAATCCCTGAGGTTCAAGCCCACCAACCATCGGTTCTGGCCCCCTTCACGTCAGTTCCCACTCCACCTGAACTACGTGGACATTAGTCCTTTCCAAGGCAAGGTACATAGGAAACCTCTATGAGGTTCAAGACCAACACCCATTAGTCTTGACCACTTCATGTCAGTCCACCTTATTCTGCATGATGTTAAATTGTATTACCTTTCTTCCCGCACGACACTGAACTATCCCCTATTCAGCAGTAAGCCATTGTGACCCCATAAAGCGGTAATCCATTGTGACCCCCATTCAGCGGTATGCTGGTCTCAACCCCATGCAGCGGTAAGCTTTTACATCCCCCATCCAGCGGTATGACATTGTCATCCCCATTCAACTATAATTCGTTGAATTCCCCAATCGAGGATAATCCATCTTCATATGAACTACGTAGACATTGATTACCTTCCATGGGGATGCATAGGAAGTCTCATTGAGGCTCAATCCCAACACTACTGTCACCTTCATGACAGCTCCATCTCATTCTCCCTTCACTTCATTTAACTCTCCATCATCAATCCTCATTCTTACCCCAGCCGCCACATCCCAGTGAGATCATGTCATTCATCCCAGCATCGCTCCTTGCGGCACCCGGGTAGCAAACCATGCATAAGCCCCACTCAATCCATAACCATTGTAACAGCCCGAGATTTTATGAAAAATATTCTTTTTTATATTATTTTACTAATGTCTTGTGTTATACGCTACACCAAAAGGAGCTTGCACAACACGCATCCTTGACTTGCCTTGCATTACACGCAATCGCAACCTTCCTCGATAGCGTGTGTGGTACGTAATACTGAGTTTCACGAAACAATGATATGCTATTAAAATATTATTAAAACTAGCCGTTATGAATAGTAATAACCACTTTTTAAATTTTAGAAATTTTAACTCTCAAAATGGACTTCATTTTTGGATTCGGAGTATCGAATTTGTCCTAAGGTGAAATTTTGGTACTTTTCGGATAACTTTCATATTCTGATGAATAGTGAAAATTACTAAATTATAATTTAAAACAACTTTTTTAATCGAAATAATTAATAGTGATAAATCATTAATTTGAGTGGTTTTAAAGAATATTTATAATATATTTTTACAATTTAATACAATGTTGGTCATTGGATGTAATTTCGCATTTAAACTAGACATAAACAAGTGTCAATCTTTTGATAGATATTGTTTCTTAAAAACACGCTATTTGTTTTAACAGCGGGATTTAATTATAAAATTAATTAATGCAACTTTTATGTTATGAATTTGGTAAAATAGACTTCATTTTTGAATTCGGAATATGAAATATAGCTTGGGATGAAATTTTGGCATTTTTCTGAAAAAACATCAATTTTTGATGAATAGTGAAACTACTAAGTGGTAGTTAAAAAAACTGAATTTTTCATAAAACATAATTTTACCGCTTCTGTGAATGGAATTTCAAAAATCCGAGAGACATGGTTGATTTCAGTAAGTAAAATGTGGTTCGATGAGATGAAAATAATTTTTGGTGAATAGTAACTTTTTACTTTTTTTTACCGCGGTTAATAGTAAATAGGGTAACTAAGGGTAAATATGATATTAATATTACCCTAACACATGTCATAATTCTATTGGACAAGTTTAATTCGACCAAAAACAAACTTAGGAATAAAATATGACCATTTAGGCCCACTTGGATTAGATTAGGACATTTATTATTAATTTATTTAAAGAAGGGTTAAAATAGTTAAAATCAAAGTTTAATAAGTAAATCATTTTTAATATTGGGTAATACATAAGATAAATTCGATTGTAAATATTCATTAGAAAGCTAAAAAGATTTCCTACATTATGGTATTTTATTTGTAATTTTTAGACATCATATAATTTAATTTATTTATGACACAAAGATGATGCAGTAATTATCTTATTAATGAAATATTGACATAATTGATGTTATAAACACCAAAATAAATGTAATTTGAGACTTTTTATGAATTCCACTAATTTTCTAGGTTACTATGATATATTAGTGTTGATTTAATCAACTTGGTTCGAACATATAATTCTGTTATGACTTTCAAACAAATCATATATCAAATAGTGTCAAAAATGACACAAAATAGTTTTTAAATCAAATATTTTATTATTAATTGTTATTTTATTCCTAAAAATCTAAGGTTCGTCCAAATGACTTAGATAAGGATATATATATTAATAATAAACAATTTGGGGTTCGTTTGGCATGTTATAGTAAGTGTATTAACCATATAGTGAAAGAAAACAAAAAGACACGGTAAAAGTTAAAATAATTAACTTAGAGTTAAATCTAATTGATAAGGTTAAAATAATACCCTAAACTTGTCTAAATCCTATTGGTTGATAAGATTTTGACCCATACCCACTTTATCTTCTAAATAATACCCTTTGGAACCATTATAAACCGATTTTGACTTAATATAAAATAATATTTTGAGATATTCCTAAGGTGCCCCTCTCCTCCCTTATAAAAGGGCACCTCCTCCCCCTCCTCCTCACACCAATTTTGAGCAATCAAGCTCGGCCAACCCCTGACATTTTCTCCTCTCCACTTCCCTAGAATAATCCTAGAGGTCCTGGTCTTCTCCAAAGACCAATCTTAGTTCCTTAAGTGGAGGATTCAAAGAGGCGTTCCAAAGAAGAGGTAATATCCATTACCGATCTTTTCAATTTCTTTCTTCTTCAACTTCTTCTTCTTTAGTTGTTTCATGATAAAGTAATAACATCATTATTAATTACATACTGATATGTTATTATAAATATGAAACAACCCTATTTCACCTTCTATCCATCCTACGGAAAAATGAAATCACCACGCGTGCGTACGTACGGAATACCGTCTCCACGCCGTGGTGTAATCTATTTTCCACCATCACCTTACAAGGATGGTTATAATGGTGTAATGAGTAACTAAATATGATTATTATGAAGTAATATTGATACTGAAATAATATAAATATACTCCAATACAATTCCACGATCATAGGAATGATATCATCACTCGTGCGTACGTACGGAATACCGTCTCCACGATGTGATGCGACTCGTTCTACATGATCTTCATTTTATAATGATTATATAAATAAATTGAATGAATGAATATGGTATATAATACACTAATACCATTCTGGAAATGAATTATCTATAACCTAAAGATAAGAATAAGAATTTATTCGACAAAACACGCATAAGAACAAAAAGTTATAAAGACCCGAGTAACAAGTAACAATGAAATATTACTAACAAGAAGCTAATAATATGACCATATATGATATCATATAAATATGTATGATTCTGGAATAAGTCAATAACATTATTTAAACCATTATACAGGAGCTTCGGACACGTACAAAGCTAATCGGACCTAAGGTAAGGGAAATATCACAATCTCATTTTTATCCGAGATTGTTTACTCGTAAGTATTTACTGGGGTGTATTTTATCATCCACATCTATGTTTCCTCAATATGTAATATTATTTCCATCCATCTACAATGTTTTAAATCCAATTTTACCCTTTGGTGAGTTTTTAGTAAAAGATATGAAAGGAATCCTTTGTCGTTTTTCGTACGAGGTACATTTTGACTTTTTCGACAAAAGTAAAAAAGAATGTTTTTTTTAACTTATACGGCACGAACGGATTTCTACTGTTTTATGAAGCCTTATTTTCATAAAGCTTCCTCTAAAATATTTCATGACTATTTTCAATAAAATATATTTCTTTTAAAATTGCATGATGTTTTGTGAAAAGAAATTGATTTTGAAAAAGAAAGGATATTTTCCTCAAGAATTCAATTCAAGTGTTTTATCAAAATTATTTTCCATCTAAGATAATAAAGGGTTCTGTTTTTATCCCTTTAATTACATTGATTTTATTATGTTGTGAGGGGATTATTTTTATGAAGTCATTTGCCTTATAAGATTTATTTTATGATGTCATGATGTTTCAAGAATCCCATTTTTGTTACATGTGTTATGCGATGATGTATGATTTACGATTATGTGGCACACATAAGAAAGGATTCATTATAAGATGGGTGGGACCTATATCTCCCTCCAATGCATTGGGTAAAGATTTTATATCTCATGAGATAGACATGGCTGAAATGGTAGGTTATACCGGTTCAGTGAAACAGGACTGAAACGAGGATTACTCGATTCAGAAAGGGACTTTGTCCACTAAGATAGTCTTGGCAATGAGTCTTGACTAACAAGAAATGATTCTCTATGATTATGTGTGTATGCCACAATGAGTAATGTTTTAAGTTATGATTTCTTTTCACTACTATGATTTATCCCATGTTATGAATTTATGCTCTCTTTTGCAGGTTAAGATTTCCAAAAATGTTATGTTCTTATGAAAATTATGTGATTGATATTTCCTTTGTTTACCCTTACTGAGCATTTGAGCTCACCCTTTTATGTTTTCTTTTCCCCAGGAAATAAAGAAAGGTTTTAGGTAAGAAAAAGGGGAAGATCTTTATGGGAGATATTGAAGATCTTTCACCACGTTTAGAAGATTACGATCCGAGTTTCCAAAGACACTAAACTATTACGATCCTTGTGTGTGTGTTTTTGTTATGTACTAAGTATTCCGCAAAAGTAATGTAATGTCCATGTACGATAAGCTTCGGGTCTCTACAGTTGGTATCAGAGGGAGGTTTAGTCAACCTTTGGAAACTAGGATGCGAAAACATTAGTGAGATACCTAGAGATATTTCTAAGGTATGTCTAGGGATGCCCCTAAGGATAAGTATACGTATAGGATATAGTTCTGGAACTATGGTAACGATATTAGATTAAACCAAAGATGATAGATATTTATGTTACTCCCCCTTTATTACGATTTTTGCATCTAACACTATTCTGTTTGGGTTTTAGAAAATGGCTGGAAACAAGATGATTCACAATAATGGAGGATATGATGGACAATGGAATGATATTCTTCATGAGCAACCAAATGAAATGGTATTTGGATGTCCAAACATCATTATTATGCCGAATCAACAATCTCACAACATGATCAATAAAGTAAAATTTGGTAAGTTTCCTGACTCGATTAATAAGAGAAAGATGGAGTTCCATGATGATCATAGAGGAAAGAAAGTTCAATTTCCCCTATGTAAATCATGTGGGAAGAGGCATCAAGGAGAATGTTTCAAAGGAACTGGAAGATGCTTTGGGTGTGGAAAAGAAGGACACAAAACCAGTAAGTGCAAATGAAAAGGTTCAGTTAATACCAGGGATGAGGATAATGGTATTGCTACGACATCAAAAATGGTTAAGTGTTTTAAATGTGGAATGTATGGGCATTATGCAAACAAATGCCCTAAGGGAAAGACTCATGAAGAGAATCAGTATGGTCATATGGGAAGTATTTATGTGGATGATGATGAAGAGACTACCAATGGTATGTGAGATGAAAGAATTGTTGAAGCTCGGTCAATGGTTTAAGAATGTAGTGGAATGATTACATGTTTATCATGTGTAATAAGTAATCTCATGGTACTATGGAATAAAGAGACATGTAAGGATTGTAACATTGTTGTCTGATTAATGTTACCAGTATCCATGAAAGGTTATTCAGATATTTTTGGAATGAAGATGATATGCGCATAATGAAGGGATAAGGGGAAAATGAAATGTTTGACAGTATTCATGAGCTCATGATTGATATAAGGACTAAGTGATATCATGGTTTGAGTATATAGAATTTTGAGGATTTTGGTAACTTTTAACTGCACTCATGTTTTCACAAAGGTATTCAAGAGAATACACGATTAAGGACTTTGAATGTTTGGAATGTGACCAACAAGACATATCTTATGATATGTGGGGATCAACGACAGTATTAAATCTCTGGTAATCGATGTCACTATATTATGAGAGTGGACTGCAGTATTATGTATAAGCCTAAAGATTAGACTGGATTATGTTGGAAATAAGTTAGTATTGTTTAAGGATAGAAGATTTTCGATATTATTGATGGGATGTTATAGTAACGTAGTTTTAGAAAAAGGACAACCTGCAGGACGGGCGACAGCCCATCGCGTCGGACAAGGATGTGGGAATCGAACCCACAACCAAAGTGCGACTGGCCTTTATCACCTACCACTGGCCTACAGGAAGTCCCTGTTTAGTAGAAACTAGTTTTATTATATTAAGCAGTATGATATATGAAGTATAAGTCCATTTTAAGAACCATATATGATTAATCTCACTATAGATCGACTTATGCATATAATTTTGCTAACCTTTTGTTTGAAACAGATGGAATGACCCATCATTCTATCACATGATCTGCTAACACTTCACGAATAACAAATTCAACTTCATTTATTTAAGAGATGAAGTGGAAATTGTTAAAGGCACGAACAACAGTGAGATTGTACCAAAATAAAGTAAGTATTTATTCTAATTCAAATTCTTTAACTTTAGGGAAATGATCTTGAAAACCAAAAATGTTGTCCTAGTTCTCTTATACCTGATGAATCAGATGGTACCTTAGATCGTCACAAATTTATGGATTTGTGATTACTGGATTTTCTATAGCCATGTTCTCTACCACTATCCATCAGAACATGATGGTTAGATTTCTCTTCCATATCCATATTTTCACCTATGTGGAAACCCAGTGATTAGTTTATTTGGGTAATCGTTACATTTCATAATGTAGTTTTTAAAGCCAAGTTTTGGTATTTCCTTTTACGATGTGGGTTTCTATTAAAGAAACTTTCGAATAGTAAACCATTTATAACCCCGACGAATTTCGAGGGCGAAATTCATTTTAAGGGGGGTAGAATGTAACAGCCCGAGAATTTATGAAAAATATTCTTTTTTATTTTATTTTACTAATGTCTTGTGTTATACGCTACACCAAAAAGAGCTTGCACAACACGCATCCTTGACTTGCCTTGCATTACACGCAATCGCAACCTTCCTCGATAGCGTGTGTGGTACGTAATACTGAGTTTCACGAAACAATGATATGCTATTAAAATATTATTAAAACTAGCCGTTATGAATAGTAATAACCACTTTTTAAATTTTAGAAATTTTAACTCTCAAAATGGACTTCATTTTTGGATTCGGAGTATCGAATTTATCCTAAGGTGAAATTTTGGTACTTTTCGGATAACTTTCATATTCTGATGAATAGTGAAAATTACTAAATTATAATTTAAAACAACTTTTTTAATCGAAATAATTAATAGTGATAAATCATTAATTTGAGTGGTTTTAAAGTATATTTATAATATATTTTTACAATTTAATACAATGTTGGTCATTGGATGTAATTTCACATTTAAACTAGACATAAACAAGTGTCAATCTTTTGATAGATATTGTTTCTTAAAAACACGCTATTTGTTTTAACAGCGGGATTTAATTATAAAATTAATTAATGCAACTTTTATGTTATGAATTTGGTAAAATAGACTTCATTTTTGAATTCGGAATATGAAATATATCTTGGGATGAAATTTTGGCATTTTTCTGAAAAAACATCAATTTTTGATGAATAGTGAAACTACTAAGTGGTAGTTAAAAAAACTGAATTTTTCATAAAACATAATTTTACCACTTCTGTGAATGGAATTTCAAAAACCCGAGAGACATGGTTGATGTCAGTAAGTAAAATGTGGTTCAATGAGATGAAAATAATTTTTGGTGAATAGTAACTTTTTACTTTTTTTTACCGCGGTTAATAGTAAATAGGGTAACTAAGGGTAAATATGATATTAATATTACCATAACACATGTCCTAATTCTATTGGACAAGTTTAATTCGACCAAAAACAAACTTAGGAATAAAATATGACCATTTAGGCCCACTTGGATTAGATTAGGACATTTATTATTAATTTATTTAAAGAAGGGTTAAAATAGTTAAAATCAAAGTTTAATAAGTAAATCATTTTTAATATTGGGTTATACATAAGATAAATTCGATTGTAAATATTAATTAGAAATCTAAAAAGATTTCCTACATTATGGTATTTTATTTGTAATTTTTAGACATCATATAATTTAATTTATTTATGACACAAAGATGATGAAGTAATTATCTTATTAATGAAATATTGACATAATTGATGTTATAAACACCAAAATAAATGTAATTTGAGACTTTTTATGAATTCCACTAATTTTCTAGGTTACTATGATATATTAGTGTTGATTTAATCAACTTGGTTCGAACTTATAATTCTGTTATGACTTTCAAACAAATCATATATCAAATAGTGTCAAAATTGACACAAAATAGTTTTTAAATCAAATATTTTATGATTAATTGTTATTTTATTCCTAAAAATCTAAGGTTCGGCCAAATGACTTAGATAATGATATATATATTAATAATAAACAATTTGGGGTTCGTTTGGCATGTTATAGTAAGTGTATTAACCATATAGTGAAAGAAAACAAAAAGACACGGTAAAAGTTAAAATAATTAACTTAGAGTTAAATCTAATTGATAAGGTTAAAATAATACCCTAAACTTGTCTAAATCCTATTGGTTGATAGGATTTCGACCCATCCCCACTTTATCTTCGAAATAAGACCCTTTGGAACCATTATAAACCGATTTTGACTTTAATATAAAATAATATTTTGAGATATTCCTAAGGTGCCCCTCTCCTCCCTTATAAAAGGGCACCTCCTCCCCCTCCTCCTCACACCAATTTTGAGCACTCAAGCTCGGCCAACCCCTGACATATTCTCCTCTCCACTTCCCTAGAATAATCCTAGAGGTCCTGATCTTCTCCAAAGACCAATCTTAGTTCCTTAAGTGGAGGATTCAAAGAGGCGTTCCAAAGAAGAGGTAATATCCATTACCGATCTTTTCAATTTCTTTCTTCTTCAACTTCTTCTTCTTTAGTTGTTTCATGATAAAGTAATAACATCAGTATTACTTACATACTGATATGTTATTATAAATATGAAACAACCCTATTTCACCTTCTATCCATCCTACGGAAAAATGAAATTACCACGCGTGCGTACGTACGGAATACCGTCTCCACGCCGTGGTGTAATCTATTTTCCACCATCACCTTACAAGGATGGTTATAATGGTGTAATGAGTAACTAAATATGATTATTATGAAGTAATATTGATACTGAAATAATATATATATACTCTAATACAATTCCACGATCATAGGAATGATATCATCACTCGTGCGTACGTACGGAATACCGTCTCCACGATGTGATGCGACTCGTTCTACATGATCTTCATTTTATAATGATTATATAAATTAATTGAATGAATGAATATGGTATATAATACACTAATACCATTCTGGAAATGAATTATCTATAACCTAAAGATAAGAATAAGAATTTATTCGACAAAACACGCATAAGAACAAAAAGTTATAAAGACCCGAGTAACAAGTAACAATGAAATATTACTAACAAGAAGCTAATAATATGACCATATATGATATCATATAAATATGTATGATTCTGGAATAAGTCAATAACATTATTTAAACCATTATACTGGAGCTTCGGACACGTAAAAAGCTAATCGGACCTAAGGTAAGGGAAATATCACAATCTCATTTTTATCCGAGATTGTTTATTCGTAAGTATTTACTGGGGTGTATTTTATCATCCACATCCATGTTTCCTCAATATGTAATATTATTTCCATCCATCTACAATGTTTTAAATCCAATTTTACCCTTTGGTGAGTTTTTAGTAAATGATATGAAAGGAATCTTTTGTCGTTTTTCATACGAGGTACATTTTGACTTTTTCGACAAAAGTAAAAAAGAATGTTTTTTTTAACTTATACGGCACGAACGGATTTCTACTGTTTTATGAAGCCTTATTTTCATGAAGCTTCCTCTAAAAGATTTCATGACTATTTTCAATAAAATATCTTTCTTTTAAAATTGCATGATGTTTTGTGAAAAGAAATTTATTTTGAAAAAGAAAGGATATTTTCCTCAAGAATTCAATTCAAGTGTTTTATCAAAATTATTTTCCATCTAAGATAATAAAGGGTTCTGTTTTTATCCCTTTAATTACATTGATTTTATTATGTTGTGAGGGGATTATTTTTATGAAGTCATTTGCCTTATAAGATTTATTTTATGATGTCATGATGTTTCAAGAATCCCATTTTTGTTACATGTGTTATGCGATGATGTATGATTTATGATTATGTGGCACACATAAGAAAGGATTCATTATAAGATGGGTGGGACCTATATCTCCCTCCAATGCATTGGGTAAAGATTTTATATCTCATGAGATAGACATGGCTGAAATGGTAGGTTATACCGGTTCAGTGAAACAGGACTGAAACGAGGATTACTCGATTCAGAAAGGGACTTTGTCCACTAAGATAGTCTTGGCAATGAGTCTTGACTAACAAGAAATGATTCTCTATGATTATGTGTGTATTCCACAATGAGTAATGTTTTAAGTTATGATTTCTTTTCACTACTATGATTTATCCCATGTTATGAATTTATGCTCTCTTTTGCAGGTTAAGATTTCCAAAAATGTTATGTTCTTATGAAAATTATGTGATTGATATTTCATTTGTTTACCCTTACTGAGCATTTGAGCTCACCCTTTTATGTTTTCTTTTCCCCATGAAATAAAGAAAGGTTTTAGGTAAGAAAAAGGGGAAGATCTTTATGGGAGATATTGAAGATCTTTCACCACGTTTAGAAGATTACGATCCGAGTTTCCAAAGACACTAAACTATTACGATCCTTGTGTGTGTGTTTTTGTTATGTACTAAGTATTCCGCAAAAGTAATGTAATGTCCATGTACGATAAGCTTCGGGTCTCTACAACCATCCACCCAAGAGTTTCCCTCTTGCGACAAGCTTCTATCCATGCATAATCCCGAACATGTATTCGGGGTGTTTTCCTCTGTGTAAACCATGTTTTGTGACCCCTTCGAACTACGTGGGTTTTGATCCCTATTATCTATGTAGGATACGTAGGAAACCTTCCTTAGGTTCAATCCCAACCAATGGTAAACCTTTTTGTTCCACCATTATAGAGTGTACACTCCCTGATCCTCCCTCAATGGCGTCTAGATCAGCCATCACGGTGTGACATCTTCCCTTTATGGGACACACCATCTTGGGTATTCTCTTATGGAGTGTTCTGACCCATCCGCCTGGTAAACATTCTAGGTGATCCCTCCTAGGGATGTTCCAATCTGATCCATCTCTATGGGACGTTCTGATCACCCTCATTTTGTCTTGTGAAGACATTAAACTCACATCCTAGCACGTTTTAAACATGAGATGCCTGAGGAAAAACTCGGAAGACAATCCTTTGGCGTAACCGTCTCTATAAGACGTTAAAATCCCGGCCTACCTCATGTTAAAATGATATGCCTGAGGAAAACCTCAGAAGACATGACTTTGGCGTAACGGTCTTCGCTAGAAATTAAAATCGCATCATACCCCGTGTTAAACATGGAATGTTGATGAAAAACTGAAAGACATTCCTCAGGCATAATATACCTTGTGACTGACGTGGGATGCATGTAGTTCTGCGCCCATGAGATTCCCTCTTATGAAGAAGAATACTTATTCCTCATTGTCCCCACATCCAGAGATGCCCCGATATTCCTGATGTTGTCATATACTCTAACCAAAGGTTGTTACTATGTCAGGACCCCATGGAATTTACTGATGGAAGAAGTGTAATTCACCGGTTTCCACAAAGATATGGCATCAGGAATGAGATTCACAAACCACAACTTAATCTTTAAGGGAGACCCGGACTAGGAAACAAGTTCTGAGGAGGAATCCACTGAATGAGGAACCGATATCCCATCATCTTTTTTCGATCAAGGAGAAAATGTCCCTGAATAAGGAATGGATTTTGCCCGCCTTTGGAAAGTGGGAATGAAGGGAAACAGCTGGGCGTCCTCCACAGATGGATGCACACACCCCAGAAAAATAGTCGGAAACAAAACCCTACATCTCTAAATAGATGGGTATGTCTATTATGTATGGCTAATGAATAATTGAATATAATTACAGAAAAAAAAAATTCACTCATATTTTTCCTCTTATCTTGTAAATAGAAAGAAGAAATCTTTAAAACTTGAAGAATCTTGATGTGATGAAGATGAAAAACACAAGATGTATTATTCAAGACAAAACATATTAAATTAAATATATATCATTTATAAATACAAGGAACATTAGTGGATCACAACTAGAGGAATTATATACATGGATCATCCATTCTCAATAAAGGAAATAAAAGAAGGGTTTACATACAATCAATATAATTATCTAATAATGTCTATAAGACCACATGACCTTTTCTAATGATACTTTATAAATTTATTATAAAATTAATTTTAAAAAATTCTCTTCTAGATCTATGTTCCTTCATAAATATATTTGGTAAAAACGTTTCCTTGGTTATAATGTAAATGTCTTGTAAAACATTACTAATGATCCATAAAATCAACAAAACCATGATGGTTATTATGCCCACCAAGTTTCATCAACTATTCCTAGAACCTTCTATTTGTTCCCAAACACCCTATATATGAAGAACTGATGTGTAAGTTAGATGTGTTTAGGGAATTATATTAATCTATGGTCTTAATTGGATACCTTTAACTACATTGATTGTTTTATACAACATGGTTTCCCCACCACACATAAAACACTTCTGAGATCCCTTGAGGATTTTATAGGTGATTCGTCCCATAAATTTGACTAATAGATAGTTGGAATTTATTTCCCCATGTGGTATGTCATTGAAGATTCCAATATATTCAATGATTATATTTTTACCCCAAAATATTGGAATTCCATGGTTTCCATCTCCTATTTTTGTGCACATCAAGAAATTTCCTCATAGCTTCCATAGTCTCTTATAGTTAACTCCTTTTATAGAATTGGTTTTAAGCAGCTAAATAAATGGATTATATTAATTTTATTTTGGGATATATAACCATATTCAAACCTCAGAATCCTTATAAACAATACTTTATAAGTTCCAATTAAAATAATCCTTATTTTCTTTCAGCTCGTAAAATTATTATTCCATCCTCATCTAGCAAGTTTGAGGAAAGTTCATGTTGATGAATAATTTATTGAACGCTTACTATTCAATATATTTTAATTCCACATTTTTCATTTTATTCATTATGAGTCTTTATCATTGGTCAACATATCCACCTAGATGATTGGAAACAGAAATGTTTTACTCGTGATCTGAGAACTGGAGAATAAAAAATGTGTTTTTCTATCACATTGTTCATCTTCAAGACAATATGTAGACTAGAAGAGACATTGAAAGAGGGTGGACATTGTCACATGAAAGAAATTATAGAGAACTACTCCATAATTGGATCCTATGGGAGTTAATAGTTATTCACATTATTACTCTTATCATAGAGTAGTTTGGTAATTAATTTTATGAGGATTTTTACACTAGCCCCACCCTATTTGGTTGTACTTTTAAATAATCACAGCATTTCCCATCATACTCTTTATTACTACAGCTCCACCATTTTCCATCCATTAACACTAATTAAATAATATTTAGGGATATAATTTTGTAAATTTATTGAGGGAAAAATAGGACTCAAGTTATCTGAAGACCCTAACATACAAACCACTAGATTCTAGATTTTAATCCAGGTTACCCATGGTAATTTTATTATTGGGGTCAATAAAAAAATAATATTCAATGACCTCAATAAGGTTCATAAAGTGAATTTTAATTAACCAAAGAATATCCATTGAGAGTGTCTAAAATGTTTTACTATCAAAGTCTCACTCATCATGCATCAAGGTAATAATCAAGTAAAATCTCAACCAACCCTTTTTAGGGTGATTACACCTTGGTGAATAATTTCTGTAGTTTCATTCAATTTTCAATATTTAGATGGATATATATTTCTGTGAAAACCACATTCTCAATACTTTACTAATATTTCAGGGTATCATCATATTCTTATGCTCATCTCTAGGGTTATCACTAATGTTCTCTAACCATTATATATAAAATAACTAGCTAATATCCAAAAATAATTAAACCATATTTTGATAAAAGCTATGGGGACCCATGATAACATAAAAAAATAATGCATTGATTATAGTTTTTTGGTAATACATCTCCAAAATAGTCATATAACTTGAGGATAGAAAGAGTTGGTTTCTTGAAGACTATATATATAAAAAAAAAATTTTACAACAGTTGGGAAAATTTCCCAAAAACCATTCAACTCTAGAACCACTTATAGAAATATTATTCAATTTAATAAACATCAAATACTAGAGAATGGAATCTTAAAAAAGGAATGATTTAAAATAATCATTAATGGAAACTTTTAACTATTAATAATAGTTTTATCATAAACAAGAGAGAAAACATGAATACGTAATAAAGGTAAAATAAAAAATTTATGAGATCACAAGTGAAAAGCATAAAACATGAGTGAGAATTAAGGATCATTGAATAGATATATGAGGACAAATAAACCTCATTAAAATTTTCTTAGTAATACATACAATAAATAAAAAAACATGAAATAATATCATAAGAAAGTATCCGAACTATGTATCTTTGAATATATTAAATGATTGTAGTTTCTTGGAAATAAGGCACATTTTAAATATGTTACAAACACATAAGAATAGGAAATAATAGTTAGAAAATCAACATATTTCCCACATTAATTTTATGAAAAAATCCATCTATGTCTACCCATTAATTTTGTGAACATATCTACATATGTCCGTTATTTAGTCTTTTAAAAAATACAAGTATGACAACCATTTAGTTTGTGAGAAAAATCAAAGTATGTTCACTGATTAGTATTTGAAAAAATCCAAGTATATACGAGTTTCATTATCTCATGATATATAAAACCATATCCTATGAATTTTGGGGTGAAATATGACCCCACCCTTCATCACTAATACATATGAGTTCTACTTAAAATAAAGTCATTAAACTTATCATAAATAATCCATGGAAATAAAATGAGTTTCATAACATTTCATAATGGTATCATAGAAAAAACAAGATCATTTGATACAAAAAACGTGATAATATAAAGGGATTATTTAAAAATATGTCACATATGGTGATTTATGATCCATTTATCTATTGGATTAGAATCTTATGAAGATGGCATAGAAATAAAATAAATAGTTTTTTTAACATGTGTTTCATAATATCATCATAGAAATATGTGATTATAAAGTCACATTCAAATATCCATTTTGAAGGTGAAGATAAAACTTCATATAAATTTACATTAATAAAAATAAAATTAAATAGTCATTGATAAAAAATAAATTTTTTCCCATAGAGTGTAATTCCAAAGGGAAAGATATAAGATCATTGAAAGAAAATACTTTTAAAATAATTTTAATTACCTTTATCGACATCTCATGTTGGTAAAAGGATTATAAAAAAATTATTTTAAAAATAATAAAGTAGAATAAAAGGATCATTAGATATGAAAATAATTTCAATTTCTACCATCTAAAGGAGAACATTGGTGAGATGTAAAAATGAAGTTGTAGAGGAAAAATCCATTAAATGAAATGGGAATTATTCTTAACAAATATTATTTTTCAAAAATATTATAGTCTTTATGGAGTAATTATTATTTGTGAAAAATTATTTCCCACAAAAAATGAGGTTAGAATAAAACATAAAATCATTATAGATTAGAATAGATCAATTTTGAAAGATAATAGTAGCATAGGAGTGATTATCACCCAAATAAAATATTGAGTCTCAAAAACACATACAACTACATAAACATTTAAATAAAAACTAATTGAAATATAAGAAACTAAATTTTACATAATTTAACCTAATAAAATTAATTTTAGTATTTAATACCCCAATTATGCAGTATATGGACCCCAAAAATTAAATTAGGTACACAATAAAAAACATGTCTCAAAGTGAGGATTTTTTTATAAAAACCCTTACCTTGTTCAGTATTTATTATTTTCATGTGTCTATCTTCCATAATAATAAAATTATGTTTTTTATTTACCTTATTAAAAACATTATTAATCTATTTTTAATTTAATATCAACTATTTATAATTATATTTTTTTATTTATTATACAGCTTATCAAATGTTTGAGTGAAAATTGAATCATTGTCAGCTTAGTTTGGTGATTTTAAGGTTCAAAGATAATATTTTAGAAATAATATTAACACATAATGTATCCATTATATAAAAAATAATCGTAATTTTATTAGTTTATTATAGTAACATTTTTATATATATTCCCGTAGACATCCATGGTAGTGTTTTAGAGGATTTTTCAAGTAAGTGGTTAAACCAACCTTAGACATGAACATGATCTATCTAGATGGGTGAATATGGTTATGGATGTGTATTATATGATTATTAAAGAAAATTAATTATATTACATAGATATTTTTATATTGGATATTCATATTTTATGTGGTTTGGATAAAGAAGGAAAATAATTCAGAAAAATGAAAAAACATTATTTTGTTGAGGTGGTAGTCCACACAACACAAAATTAATATTATTATGTTATCATTTGTGGATAAGAATGAATAAATAATTCATTTTACATTAAAAATATAATAATTTAGTATGATAATTATATTTAGGTAATAAAATTAACAATTATATAGTATTTTCTAAATATAATGATTAATATGAAATTGTAAGTATTAAGTTACACTTACATTGGGACGTTAATCTATCTCTCGAAGTTATCATTATAAATGATGGTATTAGGTTAAATAATTAACAATAGTGTATAATTAAAATTATATTTTTTATATTAGGAGAAAAGTATTCTATTTTTAGACTGTAATTTTAAGGTTTTGGTGTGGCATGTAGGGGTGTAAGTGTCCCCATTTATAACTGATGAGAAGTGAAATTTTGAGAACACCCTTTGATATTCAATGATATAATCATAGTATTTTATAGAGAAAATTTATGTGCATATTTTAAATCCAATAATAATAGATTTTGGATTTTTTTAATTTTAAAACCTATTTATTTAAATGTTTTAATTAAATAATGAGAAATTTGGATTATGGACTTAAAATGAGTTAAATTGTGTAAAGTACTTAATTCTAGATTTCTGTCAGATTTTTACATCATGGGTATTTTAGTTATTTCTTGAAAAATATAATTCCAAATTTAGAGATTGTTTTAGGTCAAAATGATTATTTAATTTTATTAAACATTTCATTTTGGACTAGGATATGCTTCGATCATGTAGAGGCCTAAAAAAATAAATGAAGTTGAAAACTTTTCCTAAGGACAGTATGGACCCCGCTATAGTTACAGAAGTACATATCAGCCTATATTCTTTTAATTGGTATTATTCAACTTGGAATGGAACAAGTATACATAGGTTCATTTATCCAATAATTCCCATAGAGTTTTGAATCCATTAAGGTTGCTTTTAAAGGACATATTTTTGAAAGAATATTCCTGGATCCTTCATCTAGAAAAAAAAAATTTAATTAAAAATTAATATCCCATATATATAGTGGAGTGGAAATTTGGAGAATCAACGACCAACACATTTTTTAACAACTTTCCTGAACGGTTTTGAGTATAAATCAGAAAATTAATGGGCCCGCAACTTGAAAACTTTTGGAGGAAAAATTCTACCTATAAAAGGATAGGAGATCCAACCTCTCAAATCATTCCTTCCCATCCCCACACCAATGAGGCACAAAGAAGAGGTGGCCAAGGGCTATTTGGGATTTTTTTCAATTTTTTTTATTTTATCATGTACTATATTAATATTTTTTAATCTAAAGTGTTCCCTATTTTTCTTCCACCCCCTTTCTCTTCCAACTCTAATTTTCATTTCCTCTCTTTCATCATTCCATCATGATACTTATACCCATATCTATGGAAAGTTACTAGTTAAAGGCTTGGACCTCAGAGATATTTTCATCATGTTCTTCATTATTGCGCTTTAAATAAAAAATGTTTTAAATCTATTTGTGGGGGAGGCTGAAATATTGCATGGGTGGGGTGGTCATCCACCACAACACTATTTCTACATTCATTTAATTCTCTTGATTAATCTTTTTTTCCATCTCTTATATTAGGTAACTACTTAAAACTTTGGAGTTAGGGTTTTCATAAGGGTTGAAACGACATACGGCGGAGCTAGGTCTTAAAGGAATAACATTCTCAGTTGAGGTGTTACCCTATTTGACTATTAGAGGAGGTGAGGTTAGGTGTGTCAGATGCATGATAAAATCACACACTCAATAAATCAAGGGAATGTGATTCATTAATGAGGACTCACTAAATTAATTATCAAACACAATTTAAACAGCAAATAAAATGATGAATGAACCTATGTCATCCAACCATAGGATCACAACCTTTCTTCCATGATTTCAATCTTTTTGTCATCTAGATTAAAATTCATTACGCCATTATTTTAATTACAAATTTTTAAAATAAAACCAAAAATATTATTTTCCATTAATATTTAAAAAACAAAAAATAATTAGATTAAGGGAATTTGAATTAGTGACTGAACTAATTGCAACGACCCTCAAGTGAGACTACCCTGGTCAGCCTTTGTGCTGCATTTGGAAAATAATTTTCCTTTGTCATGCCCTAGGATAGGCATGCGTCAAAATTGGTACCATTTCTGGGGATATAAATATTTATTTCAATCTCCATTTCAAAGTTCACATTTTTATTTATTTATTTAAAATATATATATAAATATTTTTCCCATGTTGTTTTCGAAAGACCATCTTTTAAATTTAGGGAATGATTACTCATTGGTGTAAGATCATGAAATAGATTATACCAAGGATGAACTCCAACAAATGGGTGACTTTCTTATGATAACGTTCAAATAGTTTCAGAAAATCCAAAAGACATGGATCTCACAACATGTTTTGATGATCACGATAGAAGAACTCCAAATTCACTTGCTATGATTCAAGGCCAAGAAATAAGTACCCCCAGTTATAACTAAAGACATCAAAGAAGTAGAGGAAAAACTAAAGGTGGAGGAGCCTGACTACCTACCTCCATATAATGATAATCAACTACAATATTCACATTACACAAATGAAAATATTTAATCTGAAACTACATAGGGATATGATACAATCTTTAACTAAAAACCATTTGATTTTATTGAAACTAATTTGAGTATAACTCCCAGCTATTTTGAATTTTTAGAATCGACTGAGTCTCATTAAACCCTGGAGGATGATGAGGAATAAGCAGATGCACCTACTGTGTAACACTTAAACCTCAATAAAGACACTGAGCATTCATTATAGGTAGTATAAGAAGAGAAAGATAATGTTGCAAAATTAGCAAAAAAAGAGGATGAGTCTTCGTAATTCATCGTACACCCTCCATTCAAGTTGTACCATATTGCAAAGGGGGCAGACCTGGTGCACTCTATCCATTGAGTTATACTCGACAAGAAAAATTAACTACAACCAAGGAAAATCCACATGTGGTGGTTCAAGATAAAGAAGTTTCATCCACTATTAGATTATAGATAATTGATGGTACTCCCCACTGATGGAAGTAATAATTTAGGGCCCACTTTGTGGGTCATACCAAAATATATTTTTACATTCCTTTTATATTTCAGATTAATTTTTAGATTATTCTAGCATATGGCCCACTCCTCCATATCTTTTTAGGAATTAATCCCATGATACATATTCTTAAGTGAGTAATTCTCTTTTGTAGGTTCATAAATGGGATAAGAAATCCTTAAATTAAGTAATATGGTCAAATCATTACTTCAAAATGGAGTTCAATTTTAATGTTTAAACTTTTAAAACCCTTACATTTTTGGTCCAAAACATGTTTTGAGCTTTAATGATAATATTTCTTTTCCGAACTTGAATTATTTCTTTATTTGACATATCTAAGAGACATGTGTTTCATAGAAATTCGGAAATTTTCTTTTTTATATTTTAATATTATTGAGATTGAATGAGTAAAATGTAAAATGGAATGTTTAAAGTAAATCATGGATATTTAAATGATGACTCATGATTTAAGGGAATTAGTTGATATATGTAAATGTAATTTCCAAAACATTATTGTAACATTGACTTTCTAAAATTTAGGTGAATTGATTTTTTATTATAAATAATGCATTGAGTGATTTTCCAATATCACATCTCTCATTCATGAGAGTATTTCTAAATCATGTACTTCTTATTTATTCTTGATAATATTTCTAGAGTGATCTTGGGACATTTCCCCTACAAGAATATGCATTTGAACTTTTTAAAGCTATAACTATACAAAAAAACATTTTAAATGATTGAGGCTTCTTTTTAAAAGTTCATATCCTTAAATAAAACCATTACATAAATCCTTATTTAATCCCATGGAGACCATAAATGGCATTTATATGGATGAGCCATGTTTCAATCCATTTTAACCCATTCATACCCTACTCTTGGTAAATGCACGATATTTTAAAAATGAACTGTGGGGGTGAAGGGATTCATGGTGGAAGGGATAATTTACATTGTAAGGAAAATGTATAGGGGTTTTATTGTAGTAATTGTAAAAGGTTTTGTAATCATTCATTGTACTTCATTGTTTTCTCCTCTGGAATTAATAAAATTGTAAAATAACAAAATTAACCAAAAATGAGAAAAATGGGTTGTGATTTGTGAGAACCAAAAATCAATATTTTCCAGACTAAAAGTCTTCTAACAGTATGTTGTTAGGTGATGGATGCAACGTTTTATCTACTCATAACATTCTAAAAAAATTACCAAATTTAAAAAAACATCCAGAGGGTGAATTAATATTTCATTTTGCTTTACTTTGATCATGACCTTAATTTTTTTTGGGGTATATGGATGTTGCAACATTAAAGGGGTTCATTTAATTACAATTTTGTATATCATGAGTTTTAGTTAAGAGATAAAACTCCTCCATTACCCTTAATTACGAAAACATAAAATCCTAACAACCTTAAACCTCAGATTGTTTAGAAAATTTATTTAAAATTCCTCAGGATTTAAGGTGCCTTTTGTCTTTACAGAGTGGAGAAAGTATTTCTTTGACAAGATTATGGATAAGGTGCATGTTCTCATGATATGAGCCTAAATGTAATTGAATTTTTTCATGAGAGGTGAGGAGAAAAATGTAAAGTTATGGTAAATCATTATGTGTCATGCTTAATAATAATGAATTGAGGTGATTGAATGAATGAAATAAGATGTTCCATCATTTTTCAAAATGAAAAAAATATGATTTCATTATTTCTTAAAAAATTTATAAATTAAATTGATATTTAATGTTTATTTTTGAAAATATTTTTTTACATTTAAGATTGTTTTATTTTATTACTTTTGAATTTGAATATTGGTAACATCGGTGTCCTCTGAATTCCATGTGGATATTTTATAGTTGAGGGCATGTATGGTTTAAGTGTTATTGTATTTGATAGAGAAAATTTATGTGCATATTTTTAATCAAACCATAATGAATTGTTGATCATTTTATATGATAAAACCCATTTATTTAATTTTTTTTAAAATAATTGGAAATTTGGATTATAGAATAAAAATGAGGTAAATTGTAAAAATTGCTTAATTCTGGATTTCTGACAGATTTTTATGTCAAGGGTATTTTAGTCATTTTTTGAAAATTGTAATTCCAAATATAGATATTTTTTGTTGAAATTATTATTTAATTTCCACAAACATTGACTTATAGATTAGTATAATACTCGATCATCTGTAGACCTCAAAGATCAATGAATTTGAAGACTTTTTGAGGGGGACATCATTGACCCCACCATAGTAACAGAAGCACATATAATCCTACAGTCCTTAAATTGAGGTGATTCCACCTGGAATGGAACATAGATACATAAGATAGTTTCTCCATTAATGTCCATGGAGTTTTGAATACATTATGGTGGCCTTTGAATGAAATATTTTGAATGATACTTCTTGGAACCTTTATCCAGAAAATGAAACAGTTAATTAAAAACTCATAACTCATACATATAGTGACAAAATGAGTTGAAATTTGTAGGATGAATGAAAAACACATTTATGAAAAATTTTAATGAAGGTTTCGACGTGTGAATCATCCAATTAATGGGTCAACAACACGAAAACTTATGGAGGATAGATTTTGCCTATAAAAGGAGAGGAGTTCTTACCTCTCAATCCATTCATTCCCATTCCCAAACCATCCTAGGAACAATGGAGAAGTGGCCAAGGGCCATTTATAATTTTTTTCATTATATTTTTTAGTTTTTTTTATCAGGTAATTCTTTAATCTTTTTTATAAAAAAGTGTCCCCATTTCATCTTCAACCCCTTTTATCTTCCAACACTATTTCGCATTCTCCCTCTTCCATCTCTCCATCAGGATCATTATGCACTTTGCCATGGCAAGTGAATAACTCAAGGTATGGAACTAGGGTTGGTTTTCATGAGGTTATTCATTATTTCATTTCAAATAAAAAATATTTTAAATCTATTTGTGGTGGAGGCAGGAATATTCCACAGGTGGGGTGATCATCCACCACGACACTATTTCCCAATCCATTTATTTTCATTGATTTATATTTTTACCTATATTCTCTTAGTAAAACACTTAAAATGGTGGTTCTAGTGTTTTCATATGGTTTGAAATAGAATAAAGAAGAGTTGGGTCCTGTAGGAATAACATTCTTAGTTGAGGTGTTACCCTATTTGACTGTTGGGGGAGATGTGGTTGGGTGTGTCTGACACATGCTAAAATCACACACTCAATAAATCAAGGCAATTTAATTCATTAATGAGATTTTACTAAATTAATTATAAAATAGAATTTAAAAAAAATGATGAATGATCTCATGTTATCCACCCCTAGGACCACAACATTTCTTCCTTGATTTCATTCTATTTCCATCTAGATTAAAATTCAGAATGTCATTATTTTAACTACATGTTTTCTAAAAAAAACCAATACAATTATTTTAAATAAATACTAAATTAAACCAAAATAATTAAATTAAGTGAATTATAATTAGTGATTGAACTGAATGAAATTCGCCTCTAGTGAGATGACCCTGGTCAGCCTCTGTGCTGCATTAGGAAAATAATTTTCTTTTGTCATGCCACACGACATGCATGCGTGAGTATTCAAGGATAAAAGATAGAAAATTCTAAAATTAATGTATTTTTAGTGATATTGGGACTATAAATCATTCACCACAAATTTTTACACATGTTTTAAACATGTTTCAATCCATTTAATACTTTATTTTTACATTTTTCCATTTTGGTTTTATCTTGGAAAATCATTTTTTAAAAAATAATTTATATATTTTAAAAAATATATGGTAACAAATCATACCAAATATGGGTGTTATAAAACTAATTTGAATTACGCTTTATTATAATTAAACTAATAAATTTTTCAAAATTATCATTAAGTTGATATATTTTATATATACAAAAAAGTTTTTTTAGAAAAATGGTGTTTTAACTATTATGAAAATATAATATTATTTTTCATTATATACAAATTAAATGTGTTCTGATATAATTATATGTTGTTTTAAAAATAACATTATATACATTATTTAGAATATTTTAATTTAATTGATAGAAAAAATGACACAATATTAATAAAACAATTCTTTGAAAAAAATATTTTTACCATTTAATGGTCATTAAAATTAATCACAGTAATCATAATTTTATGCCAAAAATTGATATTGACCATATTACATAAAATGGTAAAGTTTATATAAAATGTTTAATTCATTTTTATATATTTATATTATTCTTGTTATTGAAAGTATTTTTCAATATGGGGGAATAATAATTGTTTTGGAATATCTTATTAATTATGTTTAAAAATGATATACACGGGTTTTTTAAAAATGACATATTAATATTGAATAAATTATTTTAATAATATATATTATATAAAATTTGTTCTATTTTTTCGTTATTCTACTATTGTTATAATTTCATAATTGTGATATTTTTTAGAAAATATGTTGTTAAAATATTCACCAAAAAAATTTAGAAAAATCTCAAAAAATCATCTCAATAAATTATTATTTTTACTAGAAATAAAAATATAATGATCAATTTTTCAAATTAAAATTTTAAAATTTATGGACTTAGTTTTTTTGAATAAAATCAAAAAATATAATTACAACTATTTTATAATAAAATAACCATTTTTAGAACATTATATAATCTCATTCATATTTTCAATCATTTACTAATTAAACAATAATTTGATAATTATTCATATCAAATCAATTTTATCATAGTTAATTATAATTTTCTAGAAATATGAATTCATATATCATAATATGAAAATATTTTTTTAAAATATATTTCATCACATAAAATAAATATTTTTATTATAATTTATATATAGTTTTAATAATGTGTTACTTTTATTAATACCTAAAAATTTAATTGTTATAATGAATTGTGTAACATTATATTGGTAAAAAAATTCACTTTATTTCATTTTTCTGTGAAATATGATCTAATTGAAAAATATTTAATTAAGGTAAATTATTTACTAAAAAAAGACACAGGTCATTACATTCTACCCCCTTAAATAAATTACAAACTAATAACTTCAATTATCAATTACCAGTGGAAAATAGTTAAGAATATCCTTAAGATAGCCATAATTAATGGTATGATTTTTAAAAAGGTGTCAACATTAGTAACATGGTTATGTCTATGAAACTCATAATTTCAATCATAATAGACAAATCAAAGTATTGGTTTTATTACATACAACATTACATAAATATCCACCATGATTAGGTGTCACAACTCTTATGGTAAAATTTGTTTTCCAAGAGATATTAGTGTCCTCTTTTCATTGTTTTAATGACATAGGATGATATGAAATGTGATGTAGTTATTGAAAAATTTAAATTTTCCCCTATAAGTAGAGAGAAAAAATCCATTTCAAAAATTTCATTAAATTTTTCCAAAGGATGGATAATATAAATTTCATGTGTGATGATACCATAGTCCTTGAATTAGAATTATAAACCTTAGATACAATAATGATACCCCCAATATTTGATATTTTAATATCCAGTTTTTGATTAAAACATAAATGACATAAGACATTATAAAATCTAGAATTATGAATATGTATACATATCACCAGATAACAATCATGCTCCACCATAGTATTAGTGGTAGAATATGATCTTATGTACTCTCTTGGTTTAGGACATTTCTTGTGCCTATTCTCTTCAATAACTTTGGTCTTATGGATGAGTTTTTCATTGTTCTAAAACTCCTTACACCTGAAGTACCGAAATATAGGTGGTACATAGGTTGGGGGTTTCTTTTACTCAATTGTTTAAATAAACTTCATAGAACTACTTCGATAGTTTTATACAATATATCATTTCTTAAAGTAATTAATATGCTTTCCATATATATTGATGAAATTTAATGGGTGATTCCCCCCAAATATTTTACATATAAGAAGTTTTAATTTCTCTCCCCCATGTGTATTATCATCAAAACTCCATGAAATCACACATTTCTTTTCATGTCCCTAAAATAATGATAGTACCTAATTCCCATCTCCACTTTTCATGAACATCAAAAAAATTATCATAGCATCCAAAGTCTCTTAGTTCTAGTGACCTTTAAAAAAAATTTAAACCACCAATGAAATTATTGATCTTACTTTCATATTATGAGATATAACCAGAGTCATACCTTGTGTTCATCATGAAGTTTTTATCAAATGTTCCCACATAATCATTATCCTTCTATTTTATATCTATGAATTATCATTCCATCATCCTGTGAAGTGTTCAACAAGAGTTATTGATGAAGAATAATATCATTAACTACTATGATTAAATATGTCCTAATTCTCAAATTTTTTATGTTCTTAATGATAGTATACCATTGGTCGGACTCTCTTTCTAGATAATAGATATCTAAAATGGACATATAATTCTCTAGGTACTATATAATGGAAGATATATATTCCATCACATTGAACCATTGATTATAAATAAGTGGATTATAAAAGAAACTATGGGAGGTTGGATGTATTCCCATTAGAACAATTGATAGAAAGTTTCTCTTTAGATAGTGTGTTTGGGAGGTGAATGTAATTCACATTATTACTCACAATATGTAATATTTGGATGAGAATTTATATGAGTTATTTTCCATTAACCCCATCCCATTTGGTTGTTCATTCGGTCAATCAACACATTATCTATCATACTCTTTATTTTATCAATTAATCCTTGTACCAACCATTACTCCAAAGAATATAATGTTTTGATACATGATCTAGTAAATGAATTGAGGATAAACTAAAACCATATATGATAGGAATACAAAAACATAATAAATGATAGTATTAAATATTTATTATCCATAGTAATTTTCATATTCGGTTCTCTAACCTATATATATTTTAAACACTTAACACAGTTCATAAATAGAATGTGAAATAATACTATAATATCAATTCAGATTATATATCTATGTGTGTAGTCATAGTTCAACACATTATGAATCAAGGTGATGACCAATTCAAAGCCCAACCAAACATTTTTTGGGTAATTACCACTTGGTGAATCTATGCCACAACCACCTGAAATTCCCACTATCCAGATGGATTTGTTTTATTAGGAAAATGACCTACCCAATACTTCACCATCTATTAAGAAATCATAAAATACATTGACTCACCTCAATGTTTTTTCACTACGGTTCTATTACAATAATACCAAAGGTAACTAAAATATTCTCCAAAAATATCTAACTCTTCCATTGATATGAAATTGGAGACCCATGATAAACATACCAAAAAAATACATTGCTACCTTTTTTAAGTAATATATATCAAAATAGTCACAAAACTCTAGGACTTAATGGTTTATTGTGTTTTAGACTAGATATATAAAAGTATTATTTTACATCAGTTTTGAAAATATATACATAATTGTGATCTACTATGCCCTCTTATAGAAATATGATGTGATATAATCATTTTTATAACATGGGAAATATAAACATAAGAAATGGGAGAGCATGAATTATCAGTAAGGGAAACTTATTAGAATGTTATAACTATTAGATCATAAACATGAGGTATGACATAGAAAGATTAAAATATTAAATAAATAGATAATATTATAATAAGTGAAATTCAAAATAATTTATTGAGCATTAAAGGCCATGAAATAGAATAATGAGACCAAAGGAAGTTCAGATGGCAAAGATTATAAACACATAATAGAAATACAAAAACATGAAATCATATCATAGAAAATGGAACATATTTAGAACATAAAATATCATAAATGTATGGAATTGAAAACAAATATGGTTCATTTTAGAAAAGTGGAATATAAATAAGCATATAAAAATATTGTGGTGATATCCTAGTATTCCCCCAATTAATTTATTGAACCAAACCATGTATTACCACCAATTAATTTTTTGAAAAATCTATTTATGTCCACCCATTATTTTTTTTTAAATCCAATTATGTCCATCCCTTTGGTTGAGAAGTTAGTCGTCACTTCATTATCAGATACTATATAAAATCATAAGCAATGTAGTGGAAGATGACATTGGACTCCACCCATCATAATTTATAGATATGGGTTCTCCTTTAAAACATATCATTAATATTATTATAAATAACCCATGTAATGAAAATGGTTTTCATAACATCTTCAAGTGGTAACACATAAAAATCATAAGCATTTTCTACCCAAAAAATAATCACCCAAAAATAGTATTTAAAAATAGAACATATCGGGTGATGTTTGAAACACTAAAACATCATAGATGAATACTTTTAAATTGTAATTTAAATCATAAAAATGATTTTTCTTAAAATTAAATTTCTAATATCGTCTTAATAAAGACATCATTTTCAAGACAGTTTACAAAAATTGAAGATGAAGTGAAAAATTCTCAAAAAACTACTTCAAAACTAATCCCAATAAAGGGTATTTGATAAAAAAATAAAACATATGTAAAAAATATAATACTAAAGGGAACTATATAATATCATGAAAAATAAAATCATTTTTAAATATTATAAAAATAGTTTTTCAAAAACCCACATTTTTAAAAGGTAACAAATTTTTTTAGTGAATAAATTTGAATAAATGTATTATTTCAGATAAAATCAACTTTAGTTTCTTATATGGAAATGAGAACATTGGATGGAAGTAAAAACTGGATATGGAGGTAAAATCAATTAAAATAAATATGAATAATTTTTGACAAAAATACATTTCAACAAAAACAATTCCCCTCATCACAGAGGAATCCTTGAGTGTGAATCATTATTTCCCCAAAAATAAATATTTAAATAAAAAATAACTTCATTATAGGATTTAATATTTCAATCCTAATAGATAATAGTAAAGAAATAGTGATAATGGCCCGTGGAAAATATTTGATTAAAGAAAACCATTACAAATGGAGGGGAATTTAAATAAAATACAATTCATATATGGAGATCTAATTGGAAATCAATTTTCATGAATAAAATATATTTTATGATTTAATATCTCAAATAGGTAATATATACACCACACAGTTTAAAACAGGTGCATAATACAAAACTTTTCTAAAAGGGAGGAATTTTGAGATGAAATCCCTTACCATGTTCAAGATTTATTCTTTTTATATGACTAAATTACTAAATAATAAAATTAAGTTTATTAGAAAAATTATTAGTAACTTTATTATTCAATTTTTAACATAATATATACCATTATTTTAATAAGGTATTTATTTATTATAAAAATTTTTATTATGTTTTCATTAAAATTGAATTTGTGTCAGCTTATTTTGTTAATTTTAGAAATTAGAGAAAATATTTGAATAATAATTTAAATAATTGATATAATCATTAAAAAATTATTATTAACTTGTAATAACATTAGTAAATTAGTTTTAACATTCATACGTGATAGTGTTTTATAGCATTGTTTATATAGCTGGTTAAGCCAACCCCAGATCTGAACATACTATATCTAGATGGGTGGGTATAGTTATAGTAGTGTATAATATCATTATAATAGGAGATTAGTGATATTATTTAAATATTATTTTTGTGAATAATATCTTATAATTTTTGGATAAATAAATAAAATAAAAATGAAAAATGAAAATGCATTACTTTGTGGAGGCAGTAGTCTACACAACACACGGTTAACACTGTTTTTTTATGTTGATGGAAATTAAAAAATAATGGGGTATTGAATAACAGAATAATTATTATTTACACTAATGATATATATGATATCATATTATAATGTATCTGGTGGGTTTTAGTGATAATTATTTAGAGGAAATGGTAAGGATTAAGTAATACTTAATATTGGACTTCGATCATTCTCTTGAAAGTGACCTTGTAAATGAAGGGCATAGGATAAATAATTGAGGCCAGATGATTATAAAATTTAGAGAAAAATTTAGGAGGTAAAAAATTAACTAGTTTTATAATGGAATTTGAAGGATAGAGTGTGACATGAGTTAGTAGATGTGTCCCCATTTATAATTGAGGAAATATGAACTTTTGAGAACACCCATTAATTTTCTATGACCTAATTACTCAATTAAAGGCTAAAATATCCAAAATATATAAATAATAGAGGATTGGGTGATATTCCTTCAGTAAAGACTCCAAAAAAAATTACCCACATAATTTAAACAGGTTTCAGGCATTTTATCTCTTGATTTTTATAATTTATCATTTTGGTTTTTGTCTTAGTAACAAGTTTCAAACGAAGAAATTTACATTAAATTAGAAAAAATTGTGTTAAAAATATTAAACAATTTGGGTGTGAGGAACCTAAAAAAATAAATTTTAATTCTAATTGAATTTAAAAAACATATAAAATTATCATTTAAATTGATAAATTTTGTAGATAAAAAATACTATTTTTTGTAGAAAAATTATATTTTAACCATTATATGTACTTAATCTTATTTAGAAATTGTAAAAAATTAAATATTTTTATATTATATTATATATGTTTTTAAACATCATAATAGATTATTTTGTAATATTTTTTAATTTAATTAGTTTGATAAAAAATAAACAATAATAAAAATTAATTCTTTGAAAATATAAGTTTTACCATTTTCATGCTCATTAACATTAATCTTAGTAACCATTATTTTATTCCTAATATTAAAATTCAACTTTTAAAATAATATAATCCTTTTTATCTAAAATATTAAATCCATTTTAATAGATTTAATTTCAACAAATGATAAAAACTATTTTTCAATTTATGTAAAAAAATATTTTTAGATTAAATTATTAATTATTTTTGGAAATTAATATTGATGTGTTTTATAAAAAACATTGATATTTTGAATGATTTATTGTAATTATAACTATATATATATTTTATAGAAAAGTTATAAAAAAAATTAATTCAATTTTGTAAGATGATAATGTATAAAATGTGAGTTTCTAGAAAATTTATTTTTTACTATTCACCTAAAACCCAATTATTTTTGAAAAATATAAAAATTCAATCATAAGAGAATTTTTTAATTTTAACACAAGAAATTATATTCATTTTTACAAATTAAAAATCTAAAATTTATGAATTCTGTTTTTGAAATAAAATCCTCAATTATAATGAAATCTATTTGGATTTGGAAATAACATTTTTTCGAATATTAACCATTCCCATTCATATTTCCTATTATTTTCTAATTAAATTAGCAGTAACCAATTATTTATATCAAATATATTTTATAATAATTAATAAATAGTTTCTTGAAATATAGTTCACATCTCATAAGAAATAAATATTTAGAAAAAATACATTTCTTTGATTAAAATGACATTTGTTTTGTTATACATTTAATATAGTTTTAATACATTGGTTACTATTATTCATACCCTAGAATTTAACGATTATAATATAAATCTACAATTTTATTTTGGTAAATTATAATTTATCATTGTTTGGTGTTGCATAAAAGACATGATTCACTCATGTAATTTATTTAAGGAAATGTATTTATCCAAAAAATCATGGGACATTACCCTAAAATATTATATCATATGAGATATTTTTATAGGGAATGAAGAGTGAATCAAACACATTGTGGGTCTTTAAGTACTATTATATGACGGTATTAGCAATCATCTTAATAACGTAAAATATTTTCATTGATTATGTGTTTCAAACACTTATATATTAATTACCTATGATAATAATCAGTTACTATTATTTGTTTCCTCAATCTCTTTTGCAATAGTATATGATTATAAATTTCAGATTACATATTTCCATATCATTAATAATGGATACCTCTTACCATTCTACTTTAATTTAAAAATATATTTCTCCCATGATCATGTTTTAATGACCCTGGTAATGTTATGTTAAATGATTTAAATTTCTTATTAATATTCATTAATTATTTTTTATAGTGATATATTTACTATAGAATATTAAGTAATTTTCTAGTGAAAAAGTTAATAGTTTTATTCTCACTAATTTTTGTACTTATATTATATTTTTTTATTTAAATGATTAATATTCAAATTTTAGAATTTTAATTTTAAAAAATGATCATCGTTTTTTAAATAAGAATATAAAAACTAGCTTAGGTTCAAATTTTGAGATTTTTCTAAAATGATTGATTTTTCAGTGAAGATTAAAAATACATATTTTTTTACAACACTCATTTATTTTTATTGAATAATGTTATTTAAAAGATCCATTTGATCTCAAATCAACATAATTATCTCTTATGTTTCAATTTTTTAATTTATTACATATAAATCATTATTATACTTTATTTTAGTATAAGTTCATTTTCTTGTCTTAAAAACTATTGTTTACAAAAAAAATTACATTTTGTTTTATGATTTATTTTTAAAATAATTTTTTACACTTTATGAAATTTATTATTAAAATATAGAATCCATATTTGAAATTATACTATACAAATTCTTCAAATTATTACATTTTATTTTTGGTCATTAAGAATTGTAACCATCATAAATAGTTTTCACCTTAACAAAGGTAAATTAGTTAATTGATAGTTAAACTAATATGGTAAGGTATCAAACTCATAATAAAACCTTCCATTAATATATGTTATGGGAGGGGATTGGCCATAACCATCCAATATTCTAATTTATGGTTATTTTGTTCTATATTTATTTGGAAATTAATTATTTATTACTCTAACTAAATACAAAGTGAAACATGTCACTCTATTTCTTTTAATATATATAATATTTTTTAAAAGGGTAAAAAAAAATTTTAATTTTTAATTTTAAATATAAAATATTTTTTATCATAAAAGTTTATTTGAAGAAATAATGACCTTGAATGATTACACAACACTAACATGGTTCTTGTGCAAGTAGTAGAAAAAGTAAGTAAATAATTTTCACAATAGTAAATTTAATTGTTTGGATGATTTATAGTTTCTCAAAAATTATATAAAATAATATATCATATTATAGATTTTTTATAGGTTTATATTCAAATTTATTTTCTGTTATATTATTTTCAAAGCCAAATTAAATGAATAGTTTCAAAAATGACATTAAAGAAATTTTATAAAAAAAATTATTTTATTAAATGAATTAAAATACATTAAAATAATATTTTAGGACATGTTAATGTGATATAGTCTAAAATATCAACAATGGTTTATTTTTAGGCCACGTTTTATTTTATATTTAATTTCATTACCCCTAAAAAGTAAAAACATTGATACAACGTATTTCTCAAAAGGGTTAATGTGGGGTAAAAATAAAGAGATGAAAGAGAAAACATAATAAAAAATAGATTAAATTTTATTTTATTAGATTATTTCAGCCCATATTAAGAAAATATTATTATTATATAAATTTTTGAGGCATTTAATCTTGTAAATTATTTTATAATAATTTAATATTTTATGTAATTACAACTGTCCCTCCACTAATTTACAAAAGGGTACAAACTATCCTATCCTCTTAACATCTTATGATCCATATAGATTAGATAAATTTTAATGAAATACCTTAATTACTTACCTATCCATTTACTAAATTTTATTTTTTATCGTAAAATAAATATATGTAGGCTTTCAATGTAGACCTAAAGGAGTTCTTTGAAGAAGAGGTATAGTTATTAAAAATGTGTTATTTTTATTTATTATTCTATCCCTATAAAATCTTCTTAAACCAGTATATAATAATAAATCCATTGTCTTATGACTACATAGATGTTATTATGTTAATGTAATAATCTATATCAATTTCCACTACTATCAAATTGTAAATAAAACCATCGTTCATGTGTATGGTGAACTGCCACCTCAGGAATTGATGTAATTAATTTTCTATAACCACCTATCATCGATGGTTATAAGATGAATTTACATTATATATATGATATTAATAATATAATTGACATTTTTAAAGGTAATATATCATCTATTTTATTTTCTTTCTATCCAGTGAAAAACAATATCTTCGTATGTGCATGCATGTGGATTGTCGTCACCATGTAGTGATGTGACTGGTTTTTCATGGACACATAACAATGAATATATATATATATATATGTATATTTTGAGAAATAATATAATATTTATAATATAATAATACTTCTAAAAATCTAAAATATTACCAACTTTATTTCTGTCATGTTCTTTGAAAAATGGAATTGTTACTTCAGCATATGTATAACCTTACATCTCCGTGATTGTAATTTAATTTTTTATTCATAACCAAATTTCATGGTAGGTTATAAATGTATAATTAATATATAAATATTATTATTATTTAATTATTATTATTATGGATATGATGAAATAATGTCCACTTTGATAATACTAAACTGGAAAAAATCATTTTTGATATATAAACTCAATCTCACCAAAATATATGACATGAACTTAATTGATTAGATAATTTTGTATAAAATGGTAATAACTAAAATAAAAATAATAATAATAAAACTGAAAAAAATAATCAACAAAATATATAAATAACTGAATTTTATTACTCAAGAATATAATGAATTCATGTGATGTTTAAGACTCATGGTACGAGACACTTTAACTTAAATCAATGATTTATTTTATAAATATTTTGATTCCATATGTATATTCTTATAATTAATTTATGAATTTATTTATATGAATATTAATTAATTATAAAGGACATTTTATGTAACTTTTTTCATTCACATTTTTTCAAAAGTAAAATATTTTACATATTTTATATGGAATGTTTTGAAGAAAAGAAAAAAATGAATTTTATATTTTAACATATAGGACATCAATGGTGTTCCCCACTGATATAACCATTTTTTAATGTTTGTATCCCTTTACACCATCTGATATTTTCATTA
The DNA here is from genome assembly GCA_963277665.1 of Viscum album. NCBI lineage: Eukaryota > Viridiplantae > Streptophyta > Magnoliopsida > Santalales > Viscaceae > Viscum > Viscum album. Next base: position 1,492,807,737 of record OY728131.1, read on the forward strand.
AAGAAAAATAATTATTGCATTTTTCTATATATTTTAAAAATATGTTGTTAAATGGAACTGATAATTTAATATCCAAAAATATTTTTCATGGCTCCAATGTATATTTTTGTGCAATATTTCGTGTGTAATGTTTATTTTATGGTTAATGAGAATTATTTATTATGATGGGTAGTTCCATTATAAAACAAGGATGGGTGGTTTCATTATAATCTAATGATGATTTTTTCTATAATAAATCAAGGATGGGTGGTTCTGTTATACACCTAGGATGGGTGATCTTGATATAGCTCTATAATACATTGATTAAGAGGAGTGAGTTAGTTGTTTAGGATTATCCTCATAGTTTATTAGAATTTACTAGCTAGGTTATTCCATTTATAGTTGTGATATAAAAATTATTTCTATGTAACCTATTTGATTTATATATGTTTTCTATTAGTTTTTAGGAAAATATTATGATTTCATAAGGATTATTATGTAGCTTATGTTTAATAGATAACATTTGAGACTACTTAAGAGTGAAATATATAATTTTTTTGAAAATTTCATCATGAGTTATAAATTATTGAAAATAAATATTTATGTGCTTAAAATTACATTTTTAATATTTATTAGTAATTGTTTTATAATAATATATGTGAAGAGAAGTTTATTTTTTAGGTAAAAATTATTCATTTTAAGATCAATTCATATTTTGAAAAATGCATATTTTATGATTATTCATGAACTAACATGTAATTCTAATTTTATATATCACTTATTGAGATTTTTGTATGAATCCCATATTTTGAAATGTTTTTCACATGGGTTTAAGGATTATTTTGTTCAATGATGAGTTAAATGTGATGATTTTGTTGATATTTCATGAATATAAAACTTTTTATGTTTATAATGATTTCTATTGTAGTGAAAATTGATTCTTAGTTGAAATGTCCACTTTGATATATAATATTTGTTTATATAATGGTTATATATTAACTCTCTTAAAAATTATTCCTAAAATATATTTTGTACTGAAATATAATGAAATATTTCCTAGTGATACACTTTATATATTATTTAAGGTTGGGTCCTTATAGTTGTATTCATAAAAAATGTTTAGATAATTTTATAAGTTAGGATAATATTAGTAAAAAACCTTAAGGAATTATAATTTATGGTTATCATGATATATCATTTAATTATTATGATTTTGGTTCAATTAAAATATATTTTTTTGATTCTTTTTCTATATAGGAAACATGGAAGCTGAAGAAGGGAGGCACGAAGAGGACAATATCCATCAAAATAAGAAACCTAAAATGGTTAGAATTAGACCTAAAAGTTTGTTGATATAATGGATCAGTTTATGTATGATATATATATATATATATAGTGGGGGATTTTATGCTAGAGATAATTATATATATCACAAAGTAACATGTTGATAGTGGAAAATTTATGAGGAAACACCCTCCAACATTACATAGATCTTTTAACCCGATGGTAGCTAAGGGGTGGATTAAATCCCTTGAAAAGATATTATATTTTATTAGTTATTCATATCATCAATAGGTAAATATTTTTATTTACGTTTTTAATGGTAATTCTTGTCTATGATGGTAAATTGTTATGAAAATTATAGAAATAGAATAGATTGATGGCCAAGAATTTGATGAATTTAAGAATATTTTTATTGAAAAATATTTTCATACGACTATTCAACAAAGAATGGAAATTAAATTATTATAATTTATGAAAATTTATAACAATTGTTTGTCTTCATATGAAGAAAAATTCCATAAATTTGAATTGTATTCTAAAAATTTTATTCAGGATCTTGATAATAAAATTTGTCTGTTTTACTCAATATTAAATCCATAATATCAAAGTAATTTGGAATCATATGAATTTAAATTTTATGATAAGCCTTTTCAATTTGAAAAGAAGCTAGAAAGAAAGTTTTTATGAAGAGGTGATTCAATAAAAAAATGAAAAAATAGGTCTAAGTGGCATGAAATTGGGAGTAATTCAATCAATGAAATATGAAGGTTGAAAAATCATGTTTTTATTTTTTGATAGGTCTGTTAAAAAGCACATTGGGGATTGTATTATCAATTGTGGGAAGTTATTTTGATGTGGTATGATTGGTAATATGGCTTATGTCCCAATGAAAAAGATCTTGTTAATGGTTAGACCATTTATGATAAGATTATATTAATGTTTTTTAAATGTATTCATATTCATTAGGTGGATATGTGTCTGAATGAGAGAAAAAATTATAGGAAGCAAAAAGACTATATTAATAAGGGTGTGGTGAAATAAATTGATACTACTTTAATATATGTTGGTCAATAAAATGAATCTATAACTACAACATTACTAGTATATTCATATTATGTTAATGCCTTATTTTATTTGTTGTTTACCAATTATTACATTTAGTAGAAACTTTTAGTCAAATAAAATGAAGTTATAAATGTTTATAAAAATAATTGGGGGTTAGAATAAGTCGACAATAATATAAAATTATCTTTGTATTATCATATTTGGAAGAGTTATTTCCAAAAACATTGATTCATTCATGTCGTAGAATTTGATGTTATTTTGTGTTAGCATTGACTTTCACTTTATCATGATAAGATAGATTGCATAGAAAAATAAGTTTTATCCCAAGATAAGTTTCTATTAGTATATTTCAATCAATTTATACCTTTGATGGAATATCTAGTATCTAAGAAAATTTTAAGATATAGAAATAAATATTACCAAGATCATGTTGTTGAAAACAAGGGAACTATTTAGATAAATAATATCTCAACAGTTACATAATATATATGTTTTTTCTAATGAGTTACCTATTATTATACCTGATTGGGAAGTTGTGTTTACTATTCACTTAGTTCCTAATGATAATCCAATTTAAAAACCCCCTTACCAATAGATCAATTAGATCATATAGAATCGAAAAATAAGTTAATGAAGTATCTTTAGGAGGGTTTCATTCATCTAACCACTTCACCCTAGGGAGATCATTTTTTATATGTAAAAAAAGAAATATTGTTCATGAGTATTTGCATTGATTAGAAATAATGTTAAATTTGACTAGTTCTAGGGAGATCTGATGTTTGGAGGTTTAACTCAATTTTCGGTACCATCAACAGAAGGTAATTAACATTGAAATCCTAAATCATTACATACAATATATGGGAAATATGAGTTTGTGTTTATATAATCTTGACTGATCAATGAACCATATTTATTCAAGGATATTATTAATAGTTTTTTCATGAATATTTGAATATGTTTTTTGTTGTGTTTATTGATAATATTTTTGTTTCATAAAAATCTTATGAGGATCATTAAAAAGGTATAAGGATTGTCTTCTAAACCTTACAGGAAAATAATTTATTTGGAAAATTTAGTAAATTTGATGTCTTGTTACAACATATTTATTTCTTTGATAATATTGTAAATAAAGATGAAATAACCATTGATCTTGTAAAAACTAATGTGGTTGATGAATGGTAATGACCTATAAATGAGACTGAGCTTCATTATTTTCATGGATTAATAGGATATTATTGGTGGTTTCTTGAAAACTTTACACTCTTATCTATGCCAAAAAACTATGATAATAGGAAAAGGGGGTTAGGATCACCCAAAGAAATGGATTTTGTGATTGTTTTCAGGATTTGAAAAGGATATTAGTGAATACTCTAGTTTTGGACCTTCTATCCACGAATGATGACTTTTTTATTTATAATTATACTTTATTAATGGGAATTGGTTGTATTTAAATGATGAATGATTTGGTAATTTTGAATAAATTATGTTTACTAAACTATCATTAGAAAAATTATCCTACACAATACCCTGAACTAACATTTTTAGTGTTTGCATTAAAAATTTAGAGAAACCATTTATATAGAGTATAGTGTGAAATATATATCAATGATAAATGTTTGAATTATATATTTACACTAAAAGACTTGAGTAAGAGATATAGAAGATTTTTGGAGTTGATATGTTTAAAAAAATAGAGTAGTTGATGGTTTTTTTTACAAAGAAGACACATCATTAAGTATGAATTGTTTGGAACATGGTACCTTATTTAATGATTTTCAGAATTTTGACATAAAAAATTTTCATATAGAAACTCCCTCTACTCTATTTTAGGTGACCTTATAATATTATTTATTAGGTATAATTATGTATGTTTAGAAGGAAGACCATGAGTTATAGTCAAAGGTATAATTTTTTATGAAAGGTATGTTTTTGGAATTAATGTTGAAAAATAATGTGTGTTGAGATTTAAGAAAATGTTATGGTTTTTATATGGCCCCTAGTTGATGAAATATTGGTTTAGTGTGGCTCATAACTCTATATTTTTTATTTATCCTAGTAGTAAAAAATGTATAGATATCATCTTCGAGTGGGAAGGAATTAAGAAAGAAATTATTCATTTTATTAAGAAATTTTTGAATTATAAATATGTTTAAGATGAATGACTCTTACTGATGGTGATTCATCAGCCTTTTCCAGTGTTAGAAAGGAAATAAGATAATATATCCATGGATTTTATTCATAGATTACCAAATACATCTTGAGGTAATAATATGATCTCTGTAATTATAGATTGATTGAATAAATCTTCTTATATTATTCTTCTTCTAGAAAATAATTCTTTAGATAAACATTCCCAACATTATATTAAATATATTAATATATTATATGTAGTCTGTCTCCCCATTGTATTTGACCTTCATACAATGTGTAGTTGCTTTCAATTGAGGTGGTTTGTCACATATTATTGTTTAGTTTATTTATTTAATTAATTTAAAATATCATAATTTCCAAATAAATTAATTTTAGTATTTTTTTATTTTAATTTATTAATCATTAATTTTTATGTTTATTTTAATATTTCTTATATTAAAAATTTAATTCTTTCTATAAGTATTTTCTTATTGTTTTATTTATATTTTCTATTAAAATATTTATTTTTTAATTTTATTTTTTAGATGATTTTTTTGAAATCAAATAATTTATTATTATATTCCCATTTAATAAATGCAACATTAATTTAATTTTCTTTTCATAGTTTTCATTTCCCTATTTATTATCATATTTTAAAATTATTAATACGCACTATGTAATATAATCTCTCGGTCTTGTGATATCTCAAAAAGCAGGATGCACACTTATGTCATCATCCTTGCTCTATTATTTTTTGAACTTACTAAATGAACTAACTATATTCTACCATTTCCATTAATTTAATGAGTCTATTATCATCATAATAAACTAGGAATTAGATATCACTTCCTCAACATGAAAGTGATAAATTATATCTTGACCTATCAACCAATTCCATACGACTTCAAAATCATCAAACACAAGGTACCTCACAAATACTTTAATGTCATGGTTTTTTCCTTTCATAAAAGTATGTGATCAATTGTTACTCGTTTATAACTACCTCAATTCAGTATATTGATGCACATGTATGTACATTAGAACAAACAGTGACACCCAAAACATTTGATATTCTTATTGGTGGATATATCCTCCTGATATTGTCATCTTGAAATCATCAAGTGTGAAATTCGTGTAAATAAGTCTCATTGCATATGATCCCCCAATACCTCATAGTTAGTCATCAATTTTTTCTAGTCAGTGTTATGTTTCTAGAGCATAGAACATATGTTTAAGATAAATGTTATAGTATATCATGGTTCAAAATATGGTTTAGGAACCTATATAACCTTTTTATTTAAAAATTAATATATATAAATTACCATATAAATAGTTGATGATGAAATATCAACACTAAAATAGTAAGTGTAAAGAAGAAATAAATAATTGTATACATGGTAAAGAAAGCAGAAAGTACAATTTAATTAGGTATAGGGAACCCACTATTAGAAAATTCAACTTATTCAGAAGCTTCCAAAACTATTATGTTTTTCGGTCATACAAACACCCATACATAATAAAACATATGCATGAATCATGGATACATTAATATAAAAATGATTCTTAAGAACTATGTGGATTAGAAAATAATCACCAGATTTAGATCTATTCCACATAATATTTTCTTCTTCCAAACACCATATTTGAATCGTGGACATAAGGCATTGTGAATTTTAATTAATAATGAGAACACCACTAAGAACCATATGATATACATCTAGCGATCTTCTTTTGATTGAACTAAAAAATTATTTGATATATAATTTTGTTCCAATCTTTGTCTAATCACCTCGGTCCAATTGACTATATACGATCACTACGATCCATTGGCCTTTATCCAAATAATAGTCCAATCATATAACCAGTGGGATATAATTGATACATATCAGAGAACTGCATGGGAATATAAAACTTCTAGGTAGGACTATTACAACCATCCCATGTGGGATCCCTTTCCTCCTGAATCCCATAGTAATAGAGTCACACTTCTCCCAATGTTCATAAGAAAATATTCCCAAGGGTAAGATCCCATATTTTTTATTGATATTAATGATAATGACCTATAATTTTCATACATAGATATCACATATTTTTTGAATAATATTCATTATATAAAATAATGATCCATTTTAAAATCATACCCATCTAGTGTCATTTAAAACATAGACACAAAAACAATAGGTTTATAAATGAACTACATGATCTCCCACTTAGTTCCTTATATCTAGATTCATTTCCTAGAAATATAATACATAAAACCTTTATTCATAACCTGGGGAAAAGAATCATATGAAATGGTGAAATTAGATACATAGTAAATGAAAACAAGGGAGATATAAATGATCACATGAACATGACATGAGCATAACAGTATCATAACATGTTCTTTGACATTTTAAAACCATATCCTATATATAAAATGTCATATTCTTGAGTCATCATGTAATGTTTGGATGTATATGAGACATGAATTATATAGGAATTAAATAAAATGATCTATGAGAGCATAACACATGAATAATACATTGAATTATCCCATACACATAATCTTATATCATTGTGAACATGTATAAATAGAAACCAGTTCACTCAGTATTAATCAAAACATCAAATCTGGACCTTGCATAATATTATAGACATGAAAACCAAATATATTCTTAATCTAAGAGACATGAAATCCATTTACATGAATAAACTTATGGACATAAAATTCTGATACTTGCATAATCTTATGGACATAAAAGTAAGGTCCACGTTAAATATTATGGACATGAAAACCATGTCCATGCATGTAATTGTAAATATGAAACTAGGTTCACACATATAATATTTACCTCATGAGTTATCCATTTTACCAAATTAATTTGAGGGAATTAACATACCAAACCATTAAATAATAATAATCCATACATAAAAATGCCACAAGATTATAAATCATTCATCTTAACATCCTAATACAGCCCATATAAAATAAACTAGTTTCATAAAAATTATCATGATCATAATCATAAACCATGCAAAGAAAAAATAAGGATGGTTTCATTGGATCATATCTGCAATATATGATAATTAACATAAAAAGAAGTTATTGGTGAAAAACCATTCTTTAAAAGATCATTGAAATATATCTTGATGAAAATACTCCTTCCATTTTTATGTCATTGCATTAAAAAATAAAAATTTCCAAAATATTATGGAATAAAATTTCTTTGAAAAGATACATGGAAACTTATAAAGGAGGCTTCCGATAAATGGGAAGTCATTAAATTAGAAAATTAAATCCATATTGTATATGTTAAAATAAAATCATTCCTTTCACACTTTTGGAAATAGTCGAAAAGTCCCTCATTCATAAAATGACAAGAAGATTCCGATTAAAACATTTTGTAAAAAGTTAATCTTTGGTTAAAATAACTTTAAAAACTATAGTTTACTAATAAAATATTTTTCAAAATATTTTTATAAAAACATGGATATAGGAGAAAAAATATGTTTGATCAAAGAGAGATATAAAGCTAGTTTTCATTAAAACATCTTTATTTCATTTGAGTTCTTAAATAGTGGGAAATTAAAGGAAAACATGTAATATCCAAAAAAATAACCAGAGGTGAAGAAAACTAGAAGGTTTTTATCAAATAAGAATCATATAATTTCCTCAATATATATTATATCATGAAAAATATTAATTATAATGGGATTTAAACATAAATCCCTTACCGTATTGGAAACATTTAAATCATAATTCTCATACAAGAATAACTTCAAATGAAACATTAAATATAATGAACATAAGAGTAATTATATTATAACCTGTAAAAGAGAATAAAATACAAAAAATAAAAGAATATAGGTTCATGACATAACATATGTCTCGAATAACATAATTTGAGATGATAAACCCTTTCCTCAAGTTCCACTATCTTCTAAATCATTCTTTCTACCTCTTCTTTTAAACAAATCATTTAGATATTCTCTTAATGATCATTGGTTTTATATTATTGGAAGACCAACACCACTCAAATTTTGATAAATAATTTTATAGGAGATTTTTGTAGGGTATGTTTAAGATATAAGTCTCAATGTGGTTTAAATAAGAGATATGATATGTCACCTTTTAGAGGTGACGGGAGGGACACTAATGGAATTTCATGAAAAATTAAAATATAATAAAGTAATAATCTATAAAAATTCATCTAAATGTAAAGGTATTAAAAGATAACTTATTATCTGGTTTAAATCTTATCTACTAACAAAACTTTTATAGGTTTATGTGGTGTTCCAAATCTTATTTTTTGCCATAGCAAACCTATTTTAACATTAACATCGATAACAAATTTTTTACTCTTAAAGGGTGATAATTTTTCATATGAGGTGAAAAATGTTTCATAAATGGATATGGTATTAAATTTTAGACCGTATATCATCCAATTTTTCCCATTCATTTTTTATTATTTTTTAATAATTTAATAATATATAATTTTTAATAGTGTCATTTTTTACACTATTCATTTAATTTAAATCTAAATACACCATTAGGAATATGGAATTAAAATATAATATTTTAAAATGTCTATAATTGGTCATATTTATCTAAAAATTAGTGGTGAACTTTAATTCATTGATAAAATATAATTTGTAGTGTTTTTTAAAACAAATTTTCTGATTTTTATACTTTTTAAATAAGAACTATACTTGAATTGCATAAACATTTAAGGAAATTATATTGCCACTGTGAATTACAAATAAAATAAAATAATAAAAATAAAAAATTTTATTTCATCATAATATTTTATATTTTTTAATATGTATATTTACTCACATCTATGTCATAAAAACATATTTAATGTGTTATTTTAACTTTTTTAGCCTTACGCAAGAATTAGACAATCATTTGGATAAAACACTTGTTATATAACTACAAAATTAATATATAACCACAAAAATAATAAATAATAATTAATATTTAGAAACAAATTTAATAAATGAATTATTTATTCTAAAATATTATCTTTAGGACACCAAATTTGACTTTTCCAGCACTGTGCAAGTATTGTGTCGGCACTGCAAATGATTTTCATATTTAGCATGAAGTAAATTTTAATTTAAATATTTGGAATTAATTATGTATGATATTTTTATTATATTATCATAAATTTCATGTTACATAAGTTTAATAAATTTTTATAACATGTTTATGTCATGTAGATACCTTAAAAGATATCGTATTTCATAAAAACTATATTTTTTTACCATTCACCCCAAAAATTTAACTTTTGAGAAAAATATCAAAAAAATCCTATTATAGATTTGGATTGATGAATAAAAAAATAAATACCCTTTTTTAAAATTTAATTCCTATAATTGAAATAAATTAATTTTAATATAAATCTTAAAAATGAAACAAAAACCCAGTTTTAGAAAAACAAGCATTTTTATGCCCAAAAATATAATTATACAAAATTAATGTATATTTCTTATTCCTATGAAATTAATTAGATTATTTATAACTAATGGTTTCATATTTTAATTTATCATTAAATTCAAAGCATAATAAAAAATCTAGATGAATAAAAATGAATATTTTACAAAAAACGTAAAAAAAGGGATTTTCCTTAATCATGAAAAAATCAACACTTTTAGAAAAATATAAGAATTTATACTTAAGATAATTCACATATTCTGATTCAAAAAATGAATTAAATTTTATCAAATAAATTTTATATGTATTTCAGAAAATAATTATAATATTTTCCATAAAAATAAATAAATCATTTTTGGTGGAAAACATTTTTTGATGAGTAAAATATATTTACTAAAAATTAAGTGCTTATTTAAGAATAAATTATCAATAAATTTTTATTTATTAGGAACTTTGTATATATATATATCATAATTCAGTTAATCCTCTTTATTGCCACAAATTTAATGACTTGGTTATTACTATTACTATATAATATTTTATAGTTTGTTTAAGCATAGTATTGAGTGATGTATATGCTATTGAACATAGTTTTATCTTAAAATCTCATCGTGTTACATTATCCCACCCCCTTAGTAAATTGTTTTCTTCAAAATTGAACTTTTTCTCTATAATCAAGGGTTTAACATTGGAAAATATTGTTGTGGAAAATGCACATCCTAAAAAGGGATAATAAAACATCCTCTTGAAAAAAAGGAAAGGAAAAAAATTGGGGTGTGTCTAGAGTAACACATAAATAGGTTTCCAAATATAATAATGTTAGTGTAAAGTGAAAATATAGACATGGAAGAAAATTAATGTTTGTAGATCATTGATCATAATAAAGTGAATGATCGTTTAAATGTTAATGACCACACATCTGTAATCCAAATAAGTGAGAAAAGACCATAAATTCATCATAAATAAAGCTAATAAGATATAATTTTTGCCTCAATATCCTTTTCCTAATGTTGAGGGATTTTTTATCAATATATCACACTTGATATAATATAATTACTTTATTTCATTCCATTTCATAAGAACAATCTCATCATTTTCTTTTGCTTTGATTAATTTCCACATTATCTCTTACTCTAAGATGTAAAGACGAATTTTTTCTTACCTGAAGAATAAAAATTAACTTCTAATGGATCATAATATCAATAAATTAATGATAAATCATTAAATATATCTCTAGTTATCATAAAAACATGGTTTGATGTGTTTCATGGGTCCCTTCCAATGAGGGGTTGAAAATTAATGTGGATGGATCTTGCTTGAATAGAGATATGAGAGGGGGTGTGATGGTTTGGGAAATTAGGGGATCTAGTCTTTTAATATTTAGGTCCTACTTTTGTTCAGGAAATTCCATGGGTGAGGAGGTTAAATCCTTGGTCATAGGTATTTCTTTATGTAGGTATTTTGATTTCCACATCACTAAAGTAGAGATAGTTTCCGTTATGATGGTCATGTTTCTTCAAAGTAATGGGACCATCCCCTAGGAGTTACTTTATCTGGTCCAGTTCTATAAAAAAATTTCCAACCATAACATTCATGTCATGGATACTTTTCATGTAGGGAATTCTGCGGCCATCTTGTTATCTAGAAAGGGAACATCAAGAGAGAGACTCATTACCTACACTTGCTTGGGATCTATGCCCAATGATTACAAACTCATTATTATAAATGATGCTCTTGGACTCAATTACTTCCAGCCCCTTGTTGAATCGGGTTTTATGCATTTTATTATTTTGATTCTGAATAATAACAATGATTTTTATCCATAAATCAACTCTTTGTGGTCCCGTACAAAATATTTAAATTCTTTATTCATATATTCTGCTAAAACATAGTGATAACCTAAATTACCATAAAACCTAAAAATATATGCTCCCAAAAATTAACACATTACAAATTAATTAAATAAAATCATATGTTATTGAATATATTCCATAAATCTAAAAAATTTGTAACTCCATAAAAGATAACATAAACTAATTATTCATAAAATCACTAATCAGTTCCACGGTGATAATTGTTATCTAATCAACTTTTTCCACATCAATCATCTCTTTATCCCAACTAAACAACATTATATCACCTTTAGGAAAATATTAATTGTTATCATTCCCCCAATAACATGTCTTCCATAAAATATCACATTGTCCTTAAATCACTTTTCTATGCCATTAGTTTCATTCAATGTGTTCTATAAAATCTTTAATACCAGACTTCTATATAAAAATCATTATTTATTTCATTACTAATATAGCCAGAACATAATTCATTAATTCCAATACATAAACACTTAAATAATTACACTCCATTCGTAATCCACTGACTAGGATTCATTGTCTTATTCCTTAATACCTCCTTCATTTCACATGTCATTTGCAGTCTCTTCATCATCAACAACAAAACCTTTACTTGTACAAACTTTATGATCCTATTTTTGATCTTCCCTTTTGGACTTATATTTACATAATGAACATAATTTAGACATTTATGACATTAAACCATTGATAATGCCTCAGTTAAGCCATTATTTTTATCCATTTCATTAATTGGACATTTCATTTTTACTTAGAAATCACTTACCCTTTGTCCTTATTTTCCACACCCAAAACATCTTATCATTTCTCTAAGATATTTGTTTGAGTGATTCATTCCATATTCTCTATATATAGGAATCTTAATCTTCTTTCCTACATGGTCTTAATTGAAATACATCATTATATTGTTAATTGCATCAAGAAATTCATCCATGTTTAGTTTTCTATTCACATAATGGGATATCTTATTAGGGATAATCACATGATTTTTCATTATGTCTCTCATTTCATTTGGTTTATCATAATGAAAATCATTCCATTATCTATCACATTCCTCTATAATATGAATCATCTTGGTTCCATCCATTGGATACAACTAGAAATCATAGTGCAAGGAACATTAATCATGTAATCATGAAAAATTATTCATAGTATATCTTGACCATCATACCTTATTTCCATTATATGATACTTTATGTTTAACCCAGGTCATCCATGGTTATTGTCTATTGAAATACTTTATAATGGTTCATAAGGAAAATTTGAGTTCTCATTAACATATCCCTTGTTAGTGTTAAGCTATGTATTTGGTAAGGGCACACTCACCATGCACTATAATTATAGTCAATATATACTTAACCAACTATTTTTAGGGTTATTACCCAGTGATGCATCAATCCCAAACCCCATCCACTTGTATTGTCCTAAAAGGGATGTATTTATAAGAAGACCACATAATATCTTATTTAACAAAATATTAAGTTGAAATCTTATAAATAGACTTATCCCCAGGGTTTTCACTGATGTTTTTTCATCCTAATTTAATAGGTAACTAATCCTTTCTCTAATAAAAACTATAAAAATTTAGACTTATAAATAGTGGGATATAATTTATACCTATCAGAGAACTCCATGGTCAATACACCTCCTGGGAAGGACTCTTACCACCATCCTTTGTGGCATTCCTTTCCTTATGAAACCCTTGGGTGGAGGGTCACGTTTCACCCAATGTTCACATGTGAGGGTTCCCAAGGATCAGATCCCTTTCTTTTCTCTGATAATAATAATAATAACCTCTAATTTTCATACATTGATATCACACATTTTTATATTAATATTCATTACATAATATAAATATCCACAACATAATAGTATATGACTAGCATCACTGGAAAAATGGACACATAAACAAAGGGTTCATAAATGAACTACATCATCACCCACTTAGTTATTTATAAGTATCACCCTTCTTAGACATATCATTTATAAAAAATTATTCATAAACTGAGGAAAATACACATAACAAAGGGTGATCCCAAATGCTTGGTAAGGGTGAACAATGAAGATATCAATGATCAATTGAGCATTAAATGAGAATAAGGGTATGAAAACATGAACATAAAAATGGAAAATCATTCCCTGCATATCAAATATCACAATTTTGAGTTGTGTCATAAATCTTGGAAGTTCGTAGACATGAATCCAAAATTCATAGAAGGACAAGATCAATGAGAGAATAATATTTGAATAAGACATGTAATTACAACATAAACAAAATCCTATAACATTGGGAACTTGTATAAATGAAAACATGTTGACTCATTAAGTGAAGGATATGAAATGGGTCCCTCACATAAACTTATGGACATGAAAATGAGGTCCACCAAAAACTTTATGGATATAAAAAACAATTCCATGCATAAACTTATAGGCATGAAATCCAGTTTCATGCTACATATTATTGAAATGAAATTCAATTCCAAGATAATTCTTATGGATATGAAACTTAGTACCACACATGAAATTGTGGACATGAAATAAGTTTCATGAATAACATGTTTACCTTGTGAGTTATTAATATTTACCCAATAAATTATAGGTATTTAATTGACCAAACCACCAAATAATCCTAATCCATACATATAAATTCTAAAAGATCATAAATCATTCATCATATCATCACGACATAAACCATGGGAAATACACATGTTTTGTAAATATATTATCATCATAATTATATCCCACTCGAATAAAGAATAAGGATGGTATCATTAGATCATATCCCCAAAAAATCATAATTAATATCAAATTATTTTATAATTGGATGAAACATTTCTTTAAAATATCATGGGAATACTTATTGAGGAAAATAATCTTTCATTTTAAAATCATTTCTTTAAAATATAAAAATTCTAAAACATTATGAAAAACATTTTATTTGAAAAGAACCATGAACATTTTTAAAGGAAGCATAAAATAATTGAATATTCATGATGGAAGGATATTACATTCATTCATTATAAGTTAAAATAAAATCATTCCTTTCACATTTTCGTAAACAGTCAAAAAGTAACCCATTCCGAAAATGACACAAATATTCCTTTAAAAAAAATTAAAAATTTAATCATGGGTAAAAATGAATTTAAAAAATACTATTATAAAATTAAATCATTCCTGAAATCATTTTTATAAAAACATGGATATGGAAGAAAATTTATTTTTTTTAGAGAGAAATAAATTATGTTTTCCTCAATGACTTTCTTTCGGTATTTTGAATTCTTAAAGAGTAAAAAGTGAAAGGAAAGAATTGTAATCACAAAACATAACTAAAGGAGAATAAAAATTAAATAGATATATAAAGTACATATAATATAATTTTTTCAATATACATTCTATCATTAATATTCCAGATTAAATTCAGAATGAAATATAAATCCCATGCCACTTTGGAATCATTTGAATCATAACCCCCATGAAAGAATAACTTCAAATGAAACTTTAAATATCCTGAAATATGGATTAATATGATATAACTCGTAAAATTTAAGTATTTAATGATAAAATGATTATAGGTTCATGACATAATATATTTCCCAGAGAAGATAGTTTGAGATGATAAACCCTTTCCTTGAGTTCCACTTCCTTCCAAAGAACTCTAACATCATCTTTGTTGAAACAACTCCTTTAGTTATTCTCTTAAGGATCATAGGGTTGGTCTTTTAAGAAAAAAATAACCTATGTAATATGGATAAAGAAGATTTTAATGTATTATAGTATGATATGGTCAAGATATAAGGCTCAATGTTGTGTAAAGAAGTGAAAGGTTAGGTGCCCTTTTATAATTGAGAGGAAGAGAACTCTTGGATTTTTTTAAATAAAATGTAATAAAATCATTATCTAGATAAATGATCTAAAATTGAAATATATTAGAATATATTATTGTATAGGGTTTAAATATAATCAACCAATAAATTTTGCATGGGTTTAAATATTTTTTTAACTATATCTTTTGGTTAACCCCTTAATTAACCTATTTTAACATTAATCTTGATAATAATTTTTCCCCTATTAAAGGGTTATAATTTTAAATATAAGGTGAAACTTTTCTCATAAATAGAAAAAAGATGAAATTTTAAGCCATATTCTCTCATACAATATTTTTGTGATTTTTAAATTATTTAATAAAAAATTATTTCTATAAATGTCATTTTTGACACTATTCATTTAGTTTGACTTTAAATACAACAAAAAAATAATTTAATTTGAATTTAATAATTTAAAATATACCAAATAAGTCTTATATATATAAATAATCTATAGGTAACTTTAATTCATCTATAAAATAGTATTTTTATAGTTTTTAAAAATAAATCAATTTATTTTTCTACTGCCTGCATAAGCACTGTGTCAGCATTGTGTTAGTATTTAAGGTAATTATTTCATAAATAAAAATTAATAATAAATTACCATCATAAAAATAAACTAATTTAGTTCAATAAAATATTTTATAGTTTTTCAAAATGTATATTTACTCACATCTATGTCATGAAAACTTATTTAATGTGTAATGTTGACTTTTATGGCCTCGCACAAACATTGCACAAGAATTTGGAAAATTCACATGTAATATGACAATGAAATTTATATTTAACCATAAAAATAATACTTAATATTTAATATTTAAAAATATTTTATCAATTTCTTCTTCCATCTTAAAAAATATCTTTAGGACACCAAATCTGACTTTTCCAGTCTTACACAAGCAACACATCAATAGTACAAATGATTTTCATATTTATCATGAAATAAATTATAGTTTGTTTTTTATATAATTATGTGTTATTTTTTTACTATATTATCATAAATGGATTTTTAAATAAGTTTAAAAGACATTTATAACTTATTTATGTCTTGGTGATATCTTAGAATATACCATATTTCATAAAAACCTAATTTTTTACTACTCAACAAACATTTACCTTATTTAGAAAAATATAAAAAAAATCCTTGAATGAATTGTAATTGATTAATATAATAAAAAATAACATTTCATCATATTCAATTCCTATAGTTAAAACAAATAACATTTAACATAAATGTGTAAAATGCAATGAAAAATAGATTCTAGGAAAAAGGTATTTTTAAACCCAGAAATGAAATTATAACAAAGATTAGTATATTATTGATTCATATATAATTAATTATATTATTTATATATATAGGATAAATATTTTTATTTAATATTAAATTACTTTAATAATGAGACATTTAAAAGAAAATAAATGAAAATTTTACAAAAACGTATAAAAATGGTATCTTCAATCTTCACTGAAAAATAAATACTTTTAGAAAAATTAAAATTTTTGATCATAAAATAATTTTAATAAGTTGATTCCAAAAATAAAATAAATTTTTTAAAATAAATTTTTTAAAATTTTCAAAAAAAAATTATATTTTATCACAAAAACTAATAAAAATTATTTTTGAAGCAAAGTTATTTTTAAAGAAAAAATGTCTTTTATAAAAATTATGTTCTTATTTACTATGAAATTATCAATAAATTTTTACTATGTAAGAAAATTTTATTTATTTATTTTATATGTTGGTTAGTCCTATTCATACCCACCAATTTAATGATGGGGTTATAACTATAACATAACAATATTTCATGGTATGTTTGACCTTGATGTTTCGTGATGTATATGATATCGAACATAGTGTCCTTCTAAAATCTCAATGTATTATAATCCGATCATATCATCTTTCCTTGTCTGATCATACCATCCTTCTATGTCCATTCATCTCTATCTAGTAAACCCATACATCTGTGTCTGTTGTATTTGGTCCAGAAACTATTTAAAGACAAATTTTAAGGAAACATTATAATGTTGATAGAAAAAATGATTCCTTGACTTTAATATAACATATTGTAGAAATTAATTTTAGATATCCTATCATATTAAGTTTATAAAATTATTAAATGGTATTTCAACTTCAATTATTGAATATACTCTATGTCTTCCTAAGGAAAGAGCACCAATTTATCTTCTTCCAAGGTAACAAGACTTTGGATATTTTATTTTTTCTTGAACAAGTATGGATACTAAAATAAAACATACTTAAATACGTCTATTTATTTTATAATTATTTAGGATGATGTATATTAATATGATTCTTAGAATTCATTGAAAATAATTTACCACTATTGAAAGTGGGCTCTTCAATTTTGATGGACACAATTTTGAGTATGATCATTATTATGAACCTATAAAACATTTTATATAGATATTATAAGTTATTGACGTTATAACATCAAATGGTGTGACACTAAAGATTTTGAATACAATATTCTGAAATTTAAACATTAGGATTACGATTCCTAATTTGTTCTATTATTTAAACTATCTTTCCTCATAAATGTTACATACTAATATGTTTAGTGGGAGTTATTTTTTCAGATATCCACATAGATATGATATAATAATAATATAGTTATGTAATGAGTTTAATTAAACTCGTGAAAGTAAAAAAAATGATCAATCTAGAAATCTATCATATGTGGTATGTTATATAGTTATTATTTTTCTTATTGAGTATTCTTAAAATAATTTAAGAAAATAAATTGTATGTTTATATATATAAGGAAATCTTTACTTTGTCATTTTTTCATGTAGTTACATGTATGTATAGATATATATCATGAATTGAAATGGTAATTTTCCTCTCAAAGTATGAAATTTAGTTATCACTAATCACTATTCATCATGGAATATAATAGGAAGTATAGAAATTTTATGGCTAGATGGAGTAATATTCTTGTATCGGGATTCAAATTATGCTCATGAGACTCAAAATAGGATTTATTTTCTAATTGAACCATGTAGTATACAAAATGATTTGGAAGACATAGTGTCTTTAGGATACTAGGGGTACATGGTTTATATTTGTATTTTCTCATACATGAGGCTATTGAGATACCTAGCTTTAAAAATATTATGCATTAGTACCTTTATTACACATTCCATAAGGGTTTGTTAATTATAGGGTGGTCAGGTATGTTGTTGATCATGTTTTCAATTAGAGAATAACCATGATTTTATTATTCCTCTCATATAATGTGTATGAAATTCTATCCCTTTATTAATATAGACTAAGGATGTTTATGTACATACCTAGATAAATCATATGATGTTCTTATCAATTAAGTGATGGGCATGTGATGTGATCATCCATAAAGGTAAATGACATGTGATGCATTAATTGAATCATTAGTTTATACATAGAGAATCTATATCATATGAAAGGGTATATGAGATGGAAATACTTCATATCCTATGGTCCCTTTATGACTTGGACAAATGGATCATTTAAAAATTCATGCTTTCATATGATAGAGTTAGTGGTCACAACTTTAAATATACATGTGTTTGATAGAGATCCTTTCATATCCCTTTGTAGCTTGAGAAGTATTAATTATTTTCTAATGGACACTCTATTCATACATTTATGAAATCAAGAATTCATTTTTGTTTCCAATTATATAATTTCCCATGAGTATAGACTTTATGGTTGAATAAATGGGGATTTATTTTTACATAGTGATTTTCTATAAATGGGTTTTATCATTTAGCCAAAATGCATTTTGGATGGATAAATCCAAGGTATTGAATGTGATGTGATACAAGGTGAAATTAAATATAACTGTATAAATGTGTTTTTAAATATATTTAAATAGATTTTTGGATATGGTTTTATAATTTATTTTTTATGATAAAATATAAGTTTTAATGATATAAAATATATGAGTCTTTAGTGAAAGTGGGATATTGAAGAAGATACTCCCTAATGCCTTTAGACATATGAGGTGTTTTAGCTAATATGGCATTGTATGATATAAATATTTCATATGGTATAACATATAGATACTAGGTAATGATTTGTTTATATCATTCCACATGATAAATAAAGGTTCCAAGTGTAGCGGAAGCATAGTTGGGCCAGCGCCCAACTTTAACTTTTACCATGATCAATGATTACTCCGAGATCAATATGATGATGAATGTATGTCTCCATGAAATAGAATAAAATTTTTAGATAAAAAAGTAAGCATCCCAAAACCATTAGATAGGATCTTTCACATCATGTTTATAATTAATTGAAATTTAATTTCTAAAGAAAAAAAACACCTAGTTCTTCAGTACATTCTTCATTGACGATGTTGATCATCCATGATGACCCTTTCAGATTGTCTCATTTCCCTTGTAGGGATCCAAATCATATTACCTTTAGCAGTGATTCACATGTTCTCCAATTGTCTTCCATTGATTCCACTCACTTTCTGGGTGCTAGCACAACAAAGCATATGTCTTGCATCAATCGATCTTGATCGCCTGTTCTTTGATCTTGAAGAAAGTCTATCGTTCATGAGAGGGAGAGAGAAGATGTGTCCACAAAAAAATCATGACTTGGATTTTCTCTTGGCTTTCTGGTTTCCTATACATGGAAAAATAGACATACCTCTCTATTTATCTACATGGGGATTCACTTATAAAATTTAATTGCATAGCAGCAATTAAATAAATTCATAAACGTAGAGAAAACCCATGCAATGTAATAACAATATCTGCATCATTATTTTTTGGGTGCCAACTTGCGCAAAACAGAATCATAAATGAAAATCCCATGCCATATAATTATAACCGAGTTATTAATTTTTTTTGTGCCAACTAGTTAAATAATTATTTATCATCCTGCAAATAATTATTTTACTATCAGATTGTCCTTGGTCCGCTTGAACTCCACTTTGATTTATTGAGAACCTGAATAAATAAATAAATGATTTATTCTCTTAAATAAATATTTTATTTAAAAACTATAAAATAAATATTTATTAAATTTTCAATTAAATAAATAAATATATTTTTATTCACAATCCTACAAATAAATATTTATTTAATTTATGCAATCATTTTAACTTGAATAAAATTATTCCACTATCTTGAGAATAATATTTATTCCATTTGTTAAATTCGAATAGAATTTAACCGATCCCACCAGAAACACTTTGTGAGTGACCCTCTAGGATTTTTCTCATTGTCATTAGGCGAGC
Organism: Viscum album; assembly: GCA_963277665.1. Lineage (NCBI taxonomy): Eukaryota > Viridiplantae > Streptophyta > Magnoliopsida > Santalales > Viscaceae > Viscum > Viscum album. Next base: position 1,492,828,594 of record OY728131.1, read on the forward strand.
CTGCGTAAAGTCAAAGAGTATTATCTTGAAATAGGTCAAGGTACCCAATATAAAGAACTTAAATTCTCAATAATGAAATCAACATATGAACGCTCACATTGTAATATAATACATTTTTTTCAATATCTCATCATGATGGTTTCATGATAGTGTCATCAACCTTTATACATGATATTTCATTCTCTGAATACCTAAAATAAACACATCGTTACACCATGACCATGGAATTTTGTGTGAGGGTTCTATTTCAATAGATGTGTAAAGATATCAACTTCCATAAATGGAAGTAAAAAATCCATCTTTGACTTATACATTAATAACATGTCATTCATGATGCACCCAATGTACCCTACATCCAACCAACTATTTTCATGATGATTTTCAATATTAAATAAAATAGTGTGAGTCATGAAATGTATTGATGATAATATTAAATTCTAAGGACCATTAAACACACTCACAGATAAGAATATTTGATGACACCAAAACATGTGGAATTATTACTAGAAGGTATTTTCTCATAATCTCCTTTCTTAGAGATTACTAAGTGTGAACTTAATGATAATAATTCTCATATTATTATGAATAATCTAACCTAATGGTCTTTATACTACTTGTCTCATCATAGTATGGCATCTAACCGTAGAACTATATTTAAGAATATTTTCAAAACACTTCAAGGTTCTCACTATATCGGGGAACTGTTATGACCTTGTCATTGAGACAAATAATCTAGGGAATTATTACACTATATTCATGTCGAAAAATGAATAATATGTAATAATATGTTTAATGATTAAATATATTAAATATTCATGTAATAAAAGTACAAATTGTTGGTTCAAGGACACCAAATCTTCAAAACTCCCACATGAACTACATCCAACTGCCTACAACTTTCAGTCTACTAGACCTCACATGAAGATCATGTTTCTACATAGTGAAGGATTTAGTAAAGTGGCCCTCCAGTTTATCTTCTGTGTAAATACTACTCACTTAAACTTCACCTCTCTGAGAAAAAATCTTCAAGATATAATACTTCAGAATTTTTTCATCATACACTGATGTGGCCTTGGCTCTTTTGATAGAGTCATAGCTGTAGTATTATCATAATACAATTTGATGAGATATTTATTTCTAGGTAATACATCCATCTTATAAATGAAGCTTTACATCAAAAAATATTCTTTAGATGCCTCAGAAGCTGAGATATACTCAAATTCTACTGTAAAATCTATGACCAAACTCTTCTTTGAGCTCTTCCAGCTCACTAAACCTCTCTTAAAATTGAACATCTATCTCATTTTCGACTTCATCCCATCTTGATCTATATAGAAACAAGCATCTTCATATCCTTTTATGACTAGTTCCTCATCTGCTTAATAATTTTGGAATATATCCTTAGTATGCCTCAGATGCATTATGATAGTCTTGATTTCCATCCAATGGCGGTCACCTGGGTTATCTTGATATATGCCTACCACACTCAATGCATAGGCGGCATCCATCCTAGTACATAGTATGGAATACATGACTAACCCAATCGTTGATGCGTATGGATTCTTTTTCATTATCTTTCATTCCTCATGTGTCTGAGGAAACAATTTCTTGGAAATATGAATTCCATGTGACACTGGAAAAAATTCCCTCCAAGATTTTTATAAACATAACTCTTCGGTATCTTGTCAAAGTATATACATTGAATTAGGCCTAGAAATCTCTTTCATCTATCACGATGGGTCTTGATCATATGAATATATGCTTCTTCCCCCAAGTCCATCATGGAGAAGCGTTGATTCAACCATGTCTAAACATATTGTAAGACTGGTATCTCATTTCCAATGAGTAATATGTCATCAATATATTCTATTAGAAAAATGAATACACTCCCACTAACTCATTTTTAGACACAAGGATCACATTAATTCTTGATAAAACAAAATTTTGTTAAGGCTTCATCAAAATGAATGTTCCATGACCTGGATTCATTATTTACTCCATAAATGGATTTGTGAAACTTCCATGCCTTATCAGAATCCTTTGGAGTCATAAACCCTTCAGGTTGTTTCATGTAGAAAAATTCCATAAGGTTCCCATTAAGAAAGGTTGTTTTGAAATTATTTTTCCCAATCTCATAGTCATGGTAAGCAGTAATGGCCAATAGAATTATAATGGATTGCAGAAGTGAAACTAGTGAAAAAATTTCATCGTGGTCAATGCCTTGATGCTAATTGAACCCTTTTGCAACCATTCATTCCTTATAGGTACTGTATTTTCCTTCCATGTACAGTTTTTTCGTGAATACCCATTTTTAACCAATAGGATTTACATCAACTGGAGGATCTACCAAAATCCAAACTTGGTTTTGCTACATGGAATCTATTTCAGAATGCATGGATTCTTGTCACTTGGCACTGTCTATGCCACATACTACTTCCTTATTGGTTAGAGGATCCTTATTATTAACTAATAATGAGTCACCATCATCAAAAACTAGAAAATTGTACTATTCCAATTCTCTAACCACTCTTTTACTCTTACGAAATTCTTATGTCTTTGGAACATTTCTCTCTTCCGCGAGGATGCGTGGAATTTGTTCATGTACCATCTCTTGTGTACCTTGAGCCTCAACTTCATTGAAGTCTATCTCACCCCCACTATCTATTTTTAATATGTTCTCCCTAGTAAGTAATATGAAGTGTCTTGAAACTATAACCCTTTTTTATGAGGGGTTGTATAAGTAATATCTCTTTATTTTCTTGGGGTATCCAATAAAGGCACACATTGTGCCTTGGGGTAAAATTTTGTTACATAAAGAGGCCTTAACAAATGGTTAACTTCCCCACACATTTATATTCGATAACAAGGATTTCTTTCCACTCTAGAACTCATATGTAATACCATTTATTGATTTAGTTGGTACATTATTTAGTATGGGTGCTCATATTTGTAACACATATCTTCAAAAGGATAATGGAAGACTTGGGTGGCTCATCATTGATCTCACCATTTCTAACAAGGTTTGCTTCCCTCTTTCACTCACACCATTCCACTGGGGCATTTAAGTAGTAGTGAGATGGGATATGTTCCCAAACTCTCATATGTAATCAATGAAGTCCTGATTAAGATATTATGTACCTCGTTCTGAGCAAAGCTTCTTAATATTATTACCATCCGAGTTCTTAACTTCATTATTTTATTCTATGAACTTATCAAACGAATCTCAGTTATACCACATTAAGTAGATATATCCATATCTACTAAAATCATTAGTAAAATTTATGAAGTATGATAGCCACCCCTTACTTAAAATGTAAATGGACTACACATATCAGCATGAACAAATTAAAGAAGCTCTTTAGGCCTTACACCTTTCCCACTTAATGGGGATTTGGTCATTTTTACATGTAAATATGTGTGACATACGCCAAGTGGTTTTAGTTCACAAGAATCTAAATATCCATCTTGATGAAACTTTGTCAAGAATTTCTCATTTACATGGCCAATCTAGTGATGCCAAATTTGTGTGTGGTATGAGTCATGAGAAGTATCTTTGTTATCGATCGCCATTACTTGGTTTGTGTAATTCAACACATAAAGACCATTGTATAAATGTTTCTTACAGAAAAAAATTCTATCTTTGTAGAAGAAACAACATTCATTTCCAAATTTGAATACAAATCCATTTGTATATAATATGGATATAGAAATAACGTTTTTAGTAAAAAAAATGGCACATAATAACAACCCTTGTAAATGTAAGTGGGTAGTCCTCAACAGCTACATCAGTAAGTCTAGCACCATTGGCTGCTCATAGATCTACCACCCCTCAGTCAATATTTTGGAATCTACTTGGTTATTGTATTTTGATACATTTGTGAGCACCAAAATCTGTATTTAATACCCAATTTGTAGAAACAAATAGATTTCATTTGATAACAAATGTACCTGAAGCTTTCCCTCGCTTCTTAGGATGGGTGTAGTTCTTCTTCTAGTGGCACTTTTTTCCACATGAGAAACAAATAGCTTCATGTTCCATTTCCTCCCCTTTTATCTTACATTTCTTTAAAGGGATTGAAGATTCTTTGTGCATAATGCTCTTTGCCATCCCCTTCCTCTAATTCACCATAAGGATAGAAGACTTTTCACACTTCATATCTTTATCCACTTGGTGAATGAGGATAAGAAGATTAGATTGAGGCTTCTCAATGTTGTTCATATTGAAATTAACAACAATGATGGAGAATCTCGGAGGCATTGATGCCAAACTATGATCGGTACCCAGTTCTTCAAGGAGTTTAAACCCTAGAATACTACAAATAAGTCTTATAATAGCTCTAAAAACCACATTTAACAGCGCTAAAAAAGCACTATTAATCTCGGAAAAGATAAAGGGGGGGGGGGTCCCCTTTATCAGCGCTAAAAAAATAACAGATAAAGGTGGGCCTTTATCAGTGCTTTCTTAGCACTGATAAAGTTAGTATTTATCGGTGCTATTTTCATCACAGATAAATGGTTAATATATCAGCGCTGAAAATAGTGCTGATAAATACTACCTTTATCATCGCTATTTTAAGCGCTGATATATTATCCATTTATCAGAGCTTAATTAGTGTTGATAAAGGCCAAATTTCTTGTGCAAACCCAGAACCTGCACAACACCTTCATAGCACCTGCACACATATGGCAGCACCTACACACAGCACAAACAACACCCACACACAAAGCATAGAAGAAAAAAAATTATATATACATATATTTAAAATTCTGAATAAAAAACAACACACTGCTATTTTAATTTCAAAAAAAATTAATTTTGTTACAATTACAATTATCCAACAAACAGTTAAAAAACATTGATGTTTCATCCTTTTTGTATCCATGATCTGCTCTAAAAAATTTCGTCCATGGTATTAGTTGTTGAACAAAGCATTCAAACTCAAGAAAATTATTTCACCTATATAAGAAAACAAATATTATGTTAGTAATACAATAATGAAAAAATTTAAACATTAATATGAAATAATAAATTAATAAAATGTTAATTGTTACATGTAAAAACCTATACATTTCCTTATTTCCTTGGAAAACACCCCTACCTCCCCAAGATGGCACCCCCTTCCTCCCCTTGCAGCCATCCCTTTCCCTGGACAGCCCCCCTTCCCACCTCTTGGACAGCCCCCTCCTCTCTTGGATATCCACCATCCCCTACTGGACACCCCCTAAATCTTGGACAAACCCCCCCTCCCCTCCCCGAGACAGCCCCCTAGATATCCCCCTCTCTACCCATGGACCCCCCCTTCCCCTCCCCTTGCAGTCCCCCTCCCGCCCACCACTCCACCTGCAACCCTCCTCCCTCCCCTTGCAGTCCCCTCCCTTTCCCTGGAAAACCCTCTTCCCACCCCCTAGATATCCCCCTCCCCTTCTGGATAGCCCCTCCTCCCCTCCCGGACACCCCCCACCCACCCTCCCACCTAAACACCCCCTCCATCCTGGAAATCCCCTCCCTCCTAGTTCTTTAGTGTATGCCCATTAATAAACTTCTTTATCCAACTATATTTTCATCATCTATTTGATAATGGAATAAATATTAATCATACACTATCATTCAATAGTATGAATTATAAAATCATATATATTTTAAAGAGATAAAGTTCAAAAAATCAAGGAAAAACACCAAAAAAAATATATTGGAGGAATAGGAACAAAATTTCACATAAATCTAATGTGAGAAAGGTAAATGATGCATATTTTTGGACTTTATGACATTAAATAAGATATATTAGGCCCCAAGTTGATCTGGAATATAATTCTTAGGCCTTTACATGGGCTTGGAATTGGTTTGGTTGGTTGGAACTTTTGATGTCTCACTACGAACGCACTTCAGGATACTCTATAAGTGATATACCCATTTTATATTATCAGTATTGAATGGAATTGAATGGATCTTTGTCTGGACGCCCCCTCCCTTCTAGACACACCCCCTCCATCCCCTCCTGGACACCCCACTCATGGACACCCCCTGGACACACCCCCGCCCTCCCCTCCTGGACACCCTCACACCTGGACACCCCCTCCCTCTTGGACACACCCCCTCATGGACCCCCCCCCCACTCCTAGACACCCTCCCTCCTGGACACCCCCAACATATAAGGGAAACTAAAATTAGAAAATTGAAAAACCAAGATATTGGTTCCCAACAAGCTTTTAAGATTCTCTTGAGTGGACTGAATGACTTTGCATCGGTCGACTTCCACACTATCGACCAGTGTAGTCCAATGAGTTATGCTTTACTATAAAGACAAATCATTTCTAAAACCATTCTTCATAAACTAAAAAAATAAAACATAATAAAGGGTGATCAGATATGCTCTATAAGTGTAAACAATGGAGATATAAATGATCATAAATGGATAAAATAAGTAGTAGGAATTCACATTCATTCTATTTGTGTACAATCTTTCATCCAGTTTGCTGCCCATTCATTTCTAAACACATCTATATCTTCTTCTGAATATGAGTTTTTGTGACAATCATGGTAGTACTGAAAAAATATAAATTCACAAAGGATTAATAAATATTTTAAATGAACTAGTAATTATTTTCAAAAATACCTCATCAGGGATGCTAGTTTGTTGATGAAATATGACTTCTTTCATAAATTTGCAAACATAATAACCACAGTCATCCCCATTTGTTTGTTTTGGACACTGCAGAAACAATGAAAAAAATTAGTAATTTGTTTTGATATTTGTTTGGATAGTGAAATGGTATTATATATACCAGGATACTTTTCTAGTTGTAGATCTTGTAGGCATTCTTATCCTTATCCCTGGATTAATTCCATGCATTAGACAATATTGATGCACCACCCTATCATAACAAAATCCTCATTAAAAGATAACAGAAATTATATAACTAGATGTTTAGTTTTAAAATTTTGGATCTAGTGTATTAAAAATTAACAAATTCCATCATGCATGGTCGTTTTGTTGGATATCCATGCATTGAATCCAAAAAATAAATATTTGGATGATCCAAATTGACTGCAATGAGCATCCAATGCTTCCTAAAAATACAAAAATGAATAAGTAAAGAAAGAAATTAAAATATAGTTGATATGATTGAATTGTAGAGTTTTACCCATGTATCATTCATATTAAAAGGAGTATGTCATCCATAATTCTTTTTTCAAACGATTTGAGTAGGGATGACATTATTGAAACCTCTTTATCAGAATCTATTTCGTTTTTGAAGAGGTGGTGTGGGGACTAACAAGTCCAAATTTTTGTTCATGGGAAAATCCCTTCAATTTTTTTCATATATATGCCTGTGAAAAATTTAAAATGTATTTTTTCATAATTATCAGAGTATATCAGCTTTTTTAAAATCAAATCATGAAAACATACCTCATGTATACATTTATAACTGAGGCGCCTAGCCATTCTTACTTGAGTATTTTATTTACATTTTCAGCACTAATGAAATATTATGTTTCCTCTCCGTACATATTTTTTTTGAAATCAACTATGTGAGCATTTCTGTCTATTAACTTTGTATCCACATGAGCCTGCAATGATATTAATTGTGGATATAGAACGGGCAGAGTGAAGGTGCTCTCAGTAGACTGTTTCAATCGGTTAGTTGATCCTTGAGATAGTTTTGAGATGATATTTTGTTTTACCCCCTTCTCTTTGTCGTTATGTAATAAAATTCATTAGTTCAGACCTTTTTCATAAAATTTTAAAGTTCCATCTTGAAAAATAAATTGGAAATGGATACCTCCTTGTCGATATGTTTTTTACAAGAATTTTCAGCCATGTGATGAATGATCCAACAACTTGTTCGACCGTATTAATGTCTTCATCGTCATTTGGAATAGGTAGCTCAGCAGTTGGCTAATTAGCTACATTAATTGAAACATTGAGATGGTCTTTTGGAAGTTGTCTATTGTGTAGTATGTTGTTCTGCATATTGAACACCATATCCCTCTCTACAAAGTGATAGGTGGGAGTTGATAGATAGAAATCACTATCATTTTCACCCTGTAGAATATTAGTATAGGAAAGGTATCAGTGTCTATGTGAATCACATTTCATAGAAAAAATTATTAAAACATTTATTACCTCAGCTAAGTCAGGTTATTTAGGGGAATGGCTCGCCTCAAAGCTGGTGGGGGTGGGGCAGGATCATCACGCACGAGTTTTTGTTGAGTTGTTTCTTCTCTTTGCCTCTCCCCCATCAATTTTTCTATCATCTCTATCAAGTATTGTAATTCTTATTAAAAAAATTGATAATTTTTCTTGCTGTTTTTCAATATTTTCATTTTGATCCTATGCTTGTTTTTGTTTTTGAAAATATGTATGGGGTGTCACCCCAAAACCCGCACCTCTGATGCGGCCATTCTGTTCTGTCTGCTTCAAGGCTGCTAAAAGTATGTCTGTGTCTGGTGCGGCTGTTGTTGATTCCTGTGACTATGCCAGATGGAAAATATAGAAAAATAAGTATTCATTGTAATGTAACAGTGATTTAAAGAAAATCAAATTAATATTATATCATATATACACATGTTTCTCACACTTTTTGTGTGTTTTCATCTATAAGTATCTCCTCTTTATTTACACAAGCCTCATACCATAGAACATGGTGTGGGATGGATATGGCTTTCAGTTTTGATTCATCAATCTGCATATAAATAGAGAAACATTGTTATGGTGTTGTTTTATGTCACATACAAGTAGTACGGTAGATTTCAAAGACGTAACAATTTTTTCTCAAGTGAAGTGTACCCCATCCTTGCTTTATGATAAGGGTACACTGGTTCTGTTGCGCATTTTCTTATTTTTAGCACTCAGTTTCTGTTTCATAAATAAAAAATTGTCAATCAAAGTGTTGAATACAAGCAACGTCAAACAACGTTTTACCCCACACATTGTACCTGAAAATTCTGCTCCCCACGACGGTTTCTAAATGCATCCCACGCTCCTTGGGATATCAAGTGTGTATAAAGAGGTGGTGGGTGCGGCTTGATTTTCCCTTCAGCATCTTTAAGATGATATTTCCTTATAATTGTGTGGAAAACTCTATTAATCCTTCCTGCAAATCTTAATACATATTCCTTGTGTGAGGCATCTACAATAAATGCACAATGCAGTGGATGATGAAGAGTAAGTCAAGGTTTTGGTATTTTATTTTATTTTAATAAATTAAAAAAGTGATATGACAATGATACCGTAATCTCTTCACACATTAGTGTCTTCATCCCGGTGACAACATGCTTCCATGACTGTACATCAATCAGCACACATTGCCGAGTTACGATTCCAATGTAGCTACTAAAGATGGATCTATTGGGGTTAACATGTTGGCCTCTCTTATTCCATCCCACCTCAAATTTGATGCCTTTTGATTTTTTCCTTAAGGATTTTGGCTAACACTGTCAAACTATGGCGCTCTTGTTTTCTTTCACTTTCAGGGTTTCATTTCGTACCATTTCCTCAGAATTATCATCAATATGTTTCTCTAGAGTGCTAGCATCGGCACTGGGACCAATAGCATCAGGTTGAGAAACCTATTGTACCTAAGCACTGGGACCAGTAACAACAGGTTGTGAAACATGCTATTTCTCTGCACAGGGACCACTAGCAGCTAGTTGAGAAACCTTTTGTTTCTCTATACTGGGACCACCAGCAGTTGGTTGAGAGACCTTTTGTGCCTCAGTATTGGGTGCATCAGTAGGTGCAGAAGTCATTATCTGCAGAATTGGTTTAACATTTAATTTAGATTACATAAAAGCAGCAGCGAATAGATAATAACATAACGTAACAAAATATATATTACAATAAACAAATAACCTGATTATTTTACTCTCTTTTTTTCTTTAAAGGATGAAGAGTTTTGACTCCTCTATTGACTATGTGAATCACCTCATTGTGGTCTCCTCTGACTTACAAAACGTTTTCCACATTGAGACTGTTGTGAAATGATTGTGAAGTCCCTATATAAGGTTCATCCTTCATTGAACTTTCATTTGAGCCTTAAGTTGTTTTGGTCGATAACAGAACAATTGACCAATTTCAGTTTGCGGGGTCTGGAACATAAAATACGTGTACTGCCTATGATGCCATTATAAATGGTTCGCCTTTCTTTCCTTCCTTACTGAAATCAACTTTCACGAATCCCAATTCATCTATTTTAATAGCACTCCTATTATCAACCCACTTGCATTGAAAAATAGGCACTTTCAATTTTGTGTAATCAAACTCCCATATTCATTTGATGATGCCAAAGTATGACATATTTGCATAAATTGGATTTATATCCTTTGCACAGGAAACATGAATTGCCTCAGCCACAAGTGTAACCCCACTATTCAACATGGTACTATCTTCATCATGTTCATTAGTATAGAATGTATACCCATTAACTGCATAAGCATTGTAAGATAATACATACTCACATTCTCTTTCGGCTATCCATCGAAGTCGTTCTAAAATTGAGTCTATATTTTCATCTAACTGCTTAAAAATATGGTCCCAAAACCATCCTATAAACTATCGATTATGTGTATCTAATATCCATTTTTCAGTACTAGAAGGATTTAAACGCCTAATAATTTTTTTGTGGGTTTGAACATATGGTTGAACGACGAAACTTTTATGCAAAACGTAAAGGTGAGCCTACTCTTGATCTGTAATATATATTGTGACAACCCCTCTTCCAGAAATTCCTTCACCCTCTGGCCGCTTAGTGTGACGAGATTTCAGTAGGCCAATGTTTTCCACACCAGACAGTTATTCGGTACAAAATTCAACAGCTTACTCAACAATATATTTCTTTGCAATAAACCCCTATGGCCGACTTCTATTTTTGACATACCCTTTCAAAATATTCATATACCATTTAATGGGGTACATCCCACTATAATATATAAGACCAAATAGTCAAATCTCTCTCACCAAATGAAATATCAAATGAACCATCATGTCGAAAAGTTTCAGTGGGAAGAACATTTCCAATTCACATAATATGAAGTAAATTTATCTTTCCATAGTTAGAAATTTCTCCAGGTCTATAACTTTTCTGCATATAGCTTTGAAGAAGAAACAGAGCTTCGTTAATGTATGGCGGACATTCTTGGGAAAAATGGAACGTAAATATATAGGAATTAGATCTTTCATCAAAACATGGAAGTCATGTGATTTCAGACCCTTTAATTTTAAATATCTCATTGAAAAAATGTTCTTGATATTTGATGAATACCCCTCTAGAACCTTTACGTCATTCAAGATGTTGAAAAACTGATATCTCTCCTGCCTGGAAAGAGTATAAGTAGCAGGAGGAAGAAATGTTCATTTTTTACACTTCACTGGGGCCAACTCTTCTCGTATTCCCATCTCAACCATGTCTAATCTAGCATTAATTTCATCATTTGTTTTGTCAGGTGCATTTATCAACGTGTCGATGACATTATCGCATACATTTTTTTCAACATGCATAACATCAAGAAAATTTCTGACATACAGAGAATACAAGTATGGTAATTCAAAAAAACTGATCTCTTTTTCCAACCAGTTTTCGTAAGGTTTTTCAAAAATTATTTACCAAAAGTAGTGTCCAAACCTTTTACTTTCTCAAAAAATTGATCACCTGTTAGTGGATACGGTGTTGTACGTTCTTCTGAATAGCTTTCGAATGATTTCATCCAAGATCGGCACTTATGTCGTCGGGGTAGAAATATGTGATTTCCTAGAAACATGGTTTTTGATGAATGTTTCAAACTAATTGATTGTGTACCATGTTTGCAAATGGGACACCCTTGAGTTATTTTAATGCTATTTCCTAACAAATTTCCATAATAAGGAAAGTTATTTATCGTCCTGTACAACATGAATTTCAATGTGAAATCTTTATTTTTGTAAGCATCATACAACGTAACACCTGAATCCCACAATATTTTCAAATCCACGATCAATGGGGCCAAATAAACATCAATATCATTACTCGTTTGTTTTGGTCCTGATATAAGCATAGATAACATGATGTATTTTCGTTTCATGCATAACCACGGTGGTAAGTTAAAATTTACCAACAAAACTAGCTATGTACTATGACTAATTCTTTGAAAACCAAAAGGATTCACCCCATATAGAGATAATGCCAGATGAAGGTTTCCCAGCTCGTTTCCAAATTCAGGATACTCGTGATCAATTCTCTTCCACTTAGTAGATTCTGTTGGGTGACGTAGTTTCCCATCTTTAATTCTTGTATCTTCGTTCTATGTAAATTGTCCTCCAGTCTCCTCACTTCCATATAGGTTCCTAAACCTTGGAATGATTGGAAAGTACCGTAAAACATTCATAGGACTAGAATCATCTTTCCTGTATTGATAAGCACCACACTTTGGTTATTCTTTAAGTTATTTTTGGTCCTTGAGAAACAATATACAATCATTCGGGCATGCTTGTATTCTTTCCGAGATCATACCCATCGATTGTAGCATTCGTTTGGCATCGTATGTTTGGATTAAGAGTTCATTATCTTCTGGGATCATGTCATTCAGGGGAGTAAGTAGTTCTGTAAAACTAGCGTCACTCCACCCATTTCCTGATTTCAAATTATACAGCTTCAGTATGGCTGACAATACTGTATATTTAGTGCAACTAGCATACAATGGTGTTTTTTCACAACTCTTTAACTTCTCAAACAATTCTGGGAAATCACGAAGTTCATCTTCAACTGTCCTTTTAATTTCCTCAATACGATCTTTATCATAATTCACATCTGTAATCACACCCTCCATACGATCTTCTTCACTGTTCACGATTGTAATCATATCAGATGATCCATAAAATGTTGTATTATCCGAGTCACAACCTACTTTCGTTTTTCCCCATGTTTATTCCAATATGTATAACTTCGATCTATTCTGTGATAGATCAGGTGTTCTTCCAACTCCTCTAGACTAATTTTCCTTGATTAACAATATCGTAAACACGAACAAATGATTTGAGAAGGGTCACATGCATGATCTTTTGCAATCTTGATAAACTCTTTCACACTATCTTCATACTCTTTTTTCAACCAATTGGAATTCATCCATTCTTTATTCATATTCATCTTCTTTATGGGTTCGATCTCGAACTTGCCTAATATTATGTTTTAATTAATCAAGTATCATTGTTTGGATTTTATAAAAAAATCATGGTACAAATTCATCTACCATGAAATAGAGGAACCTACCCCAAAACATGTGAAAGTACTTGAACTCTATCTATATATGGGGGGATGTTCCCTGTCTTTTGTATATATCCATGGAGAACCTAAAACCTATACATGGAGGACTCTTCACCAAAACATAGGGGAGTACCATACTCTATATTTTCTCCAAACATCTCACTTGTCACTTGTCAACTCTCAAGCAGAGTGAAGATAATTAAAATATCCAAACCACATCGTGTGCAATTTCCAATGAATGAGGGAATCATACTATTGTGATCCACATAATAAGATATTTATAATGGGATACTCATACATGAAATACTATCATATAAGTGAGAAATAAATAATAATAATGAAAATAACATAGCACATGATTTTTTCAATGGATACACAATGTGTCGGGTTCTCAGTCAAGGTTGGTTGTATACTACCATTTCTAAACTCTTGTGAAATTCATATACATGGTGTGTCCAGTAGGGTGAACATTGTGTATGGATAAAATACCTGATTTAATATAACATATATCAAATTAATTCCTTGTTAGTATTACAAAGACTACATGATTCCATTGAAAATACATGACATATAGAACAACTTGAGCTAAAGGCCTGTACTTTAGATACATACTGATTCACCTCACAGGCTATGCATTACATTTTTGTGGAATACACAATGTACAGTCTTTACATGACCACGAGGGGTGTACAGTCTATACACATCAAGTTTCTATGGTATCTATACATGGTGTGAGTGTAGTAAAACACATATCATATGGTTCTACCATTATTTCATGGCATGTACATGGTTTCATACTGAAGTATATGTCTTGGAGATACATTGTGTGTGACCTAGGTTCACATGACATGTAACATTTAAAATGAAACTTATTCCAAGTTTGAGTCAGAAGATGAGTCATGTGGTGCAAATTTTAGAGATAAATTTTTTGTGGCATTAAAATCTATATGAAATCCATGTATGGTGAAGCATGTTTATTTTAACAAGACTACATACCATGTATTCTAAAAATATATTGAATCTAAAAAAATCATCTTCACACAATAAAGTGTCTCATAAAGTCCTCTAGAAGTGGTTTTCTTGGATTCAATGGAATTTCACTAGCAACAAAGTGGTGGTGCCATTGAAATAGGTAAAGTTTTTATTGATATTAAATTGTGGAAGAACTAAAACATGGAAAATAAATGGCATAACAATCATGCCAACAACATCAACACCATACAAAAACACAATTGTTCTCACAATCGCAACACCATACAAACCAAACAATCACAATTTTAGATTTTACAAAGAATCCCTTGCTCAATTTTGTTTGTTAATTCATGTGTTATCATAGAAGTTTTATCATCCTAGGGTTTTCATTAATAAGACAAGTATACGTAAATTACCAATTTTTAAATTCATATGTTAAACAAGAACCAACCAACTTGCAATTCATTTAGTTCGCAAACAAGGACCACCAACAGCCATGATTTTCATCTGGATGTTTAGCCCGTACATTTCACATTATAACCATCAATATCAAAAAGTAATAACATGAGAAAAAGAGGGAACCAATGTTTAATAGGAGAAAAATCACCAAAAAGGTGTCGTTAAGTGCATGGTAGAGGTGCGTTCGTGGCAGAGGAGAGGCGCACAGCAGAGGAGATTTCCAACTGAAAAGAAAACATAAAATAAGGGGAAACCACGAGAATAAAATAATCTAAAACTGAGTACACCATTTACCACATTCCAAAAACCCCAATAACCCACCACAACCAAAATCAACCCACATACATTTAAAATATAAAAGATGAACATGCAATGGGTAAGACCTGAATAATAGGTTCTCTTTACTAGGTATAATCCTCAAGTTTATTATAGATAGTATTTCCCAAATTAGTATGTCCTAATCAATCCTCTGTTATCACACCTTTCATGACACATACATCCTAATCCCATGACATTAAACTTCATGGTCTAATCTTTTCAAACAACCTTAAACTATTTCCATTAAACTATGTGGACTTTGATTCCAATTTCGATAGGATATGTAATATTCTATCTTGAGTTCTAATCCTATATTCATATTTCATACCCATCCTCATGAATCCATCTTCCTCATGAGATCATAAACATCCTTCCCTTTCCTAACTTATGAATGTGTGAGACATTAGGTGTTTCTAGTTATATGAATAAACCCATTGTAAATTTTCTAAAAAATAATCATAACCTGGCACAAATATTGTGCTACCATAATTAGTCACCCTCACAACCAAGAATCGGGCTATGTTGTTTTGATTTGAAATAAAAATGATTAAACTAACATGATATTATTCAATAACTAAATAAAATAGGTTCCCCACAGGTTGGGAAATTTTATTTTCATTTCACATACAAAAAAATAGTGAACCCAATTTGAATTCTTCAATGAGAATATAATGGTTTTCCTATGATGTCAGGCTATTTTGTTTCATGTTTTCCACATAAACAAAATTTTTTAACATAACATGAATCCTTTACTTGTTAAAATTATTAATCGAATATACTTATTTGTAATAATTCACTAATAAATATTATTTTTTTGGTAGTTTTTTGTACATAGGTACCCCTTATGAGATCCATTCAATCGAAAGTGAAGGTCTCTTCATCCACTAGATGTTCCCAGGATTCAATTTCTTCCAAATCTACGACCCCCATGATCCAAAGGAATACATCACCTATTTGGAGACTTCAAAACTAGGTGGATGACTTGATGGTAAGGGGGTACCACTAACACAGTACCGTCCCAACTCTTAAAGTTTCATATGAGGGTCTTCAAGTGTTGAAGCCTTACAACCCACCCCATTATAGGGAAACTATAATAAATCAAGTGGAACCTACCACCACCATTAATTAATTAAGAATTATATCCCTAGAGAATGATAATCATTATATTCCTTATCTTAGGAAGGTGGATCAAGAAGTCATCCATGACCTCAACTCCGTTCAGGGGTCACCCAGTAGGGCTCCTAACAATTGCCACTATTGCCAACATCTTGTGACCACTAACCCTAAGAATCCTGTTGAGGGCACTACAATGCAGACCCCTTCCCTAATTTCTTAGATCCAAGAAGCTATGAGGTCTCTCTAGGAATTAAGATCTATTGATCATAGAGAGAAGGTCCATATCCCCACTTCCCTATAATATGTTTTCCAACACAACTCTTGGCATCTAGTGAGTAGGATCATATCCCTATTCAAACTCAATGAGCCTAACTGTACATCTTGACAAAAATTTGGGGAAATACACATATTTCCACACCCATGAATAAATTCCTCCAGTTTATTATGGGATTGGATGATGGGAAAGACTTGGTATATATCCCCACTCCTACAAATAAACAGGCTCATAATCCTATTGCAATTATAGAATCCCATCAATACCACTTGGAGGAGATATAAAAACAACCCTATATACCCACCCATGTTTTAAATATTTGTCAACATATATTGGAAGCATTAGTAGAAATTGGTAATAAAAATATCTCAAATATCACATAGGGGTAAGCCCATATTCATGCTTCCATAAATTCTGAGCAAGGTAACATCATATCTTAATTTCCATATGATACCAGGCCTATATCCCCACACCCCTTCAAGAGGAATGTTAGCATATCCCAACAAAAACATAGGATTGGATTCATAATCTCACATATTTCTTGAAGGATAACAAGTATATCTGAATTGAATATTTGAATCAATAACACATTCTTGCTCCCCTCCATCCTAAAGAAAGATGATGACATAACTCAACAACTACTGAAACGTAGGAACATAATCCATTTTGGTTTGAAGGGATCCAATATAAATTTTTAGTAAAGCATAAGGTACAAGTCCATTTCCATATCCCTTGCTAAGAATCCCATCAGTTAGCTCTATCAATGGAAAGTGATTCATCCATGAACATTCACATTAGGTAGGGTCACCAATCTTCCCCAAGGATAACACCTAAAAGAAGACCTATCTAATGGAATATAATAACTCAGTAGAAGTAAAATACTCCTACACTAACTGGCGGTGGTGGAGGCAGTGGTGGAGGAGGCAGCGGCGGTGGAGGCAGCGGCGGCGGAGGCAACGGCCACGAAGGGAGCGGTGGTCGCGGAAGAGGAGGAAAACCCAGTGGTGGTGGCAGCAGAGGAGGAGGATGATGAGGATGAGGATGACGAGGAGGAGGAGGAGGAGGAGGAGGAGAGGTCGTGGTGGAAGAGGGGCCTAGTTCAGCTTCTGCGAAATCTTGACCACATGTGAGAGAGGAGGTCATGTTAGGGTTATTAAATAAAAACTGCTGGAAGCTTTGTCAGCGCTCATTCAAAGCGCTGATAAAGGTATGTTTTATCAGCGCTAAAATAAAAGTGCTAATAAAACATAAATTTATCAGCACTTTTTTAGCACTGATAAAGGTATCTCTTTTTCCACGCTAAAAAGGGGCTGATAAATATATTTTTTATCAATGCTTTTATTTTAGTGGTGATAAAACATACCTTTATCAGCACTTTCAATGAGCACTGATAAAGGTTCCAGTGGTTTTTATTTAATCATTTATTTATAATCTTATATATTTATTTAAAATCGCATATAAGATAAATATATATCTATTTATTAATAATTATAATAATAAAGAGTGTATTTTTATAAATATTGGTATATAATTGATGATTTATACCAAAAACATTACTTTTTGTTATAAATATTATAATTTTATATAAATTAAGAATAAAAACTTTTATCAGTGCTAAAATATGTGTTGATAAATGTTACCTTTTATCAGTGCTTATTTTAGAGCTGATAAAGGTTAGATTTTTCAGTGCTTTTAACTAGCGCTGATAAAGGCATACACCTTTATCAGTGCTTTCTGTTTAGTGCTGATAAATGGCAGGACTTCACTTTCCCTATTTTGTGGTAGTTCTAGAACATCCAGGTTCTTAATATAGCCAATGAGATTGACAACGTGAGTCCCAGCTAGGGAACCCTCTCCAAGCTTACTCTAAAATAGTTCCCTAGAGATCTCAAATACTTATTTTCTCACTCTCTCTTTGTAAAGACCACGGAGGTGCTTGAGCAAGCCGTAGGCATCCTGGTTTTCATGAGAATTCATGAGCTCACTAGACATTGATGATAGCATCAAACCTTGAACGTCGACTGTGTTGTTCATATGCTTCTCGTAGACCGGGAACTATTCACCACTCACCTCTTGGGAAGGCAGATCAGGTAATGTTTACTCTAGAACGTAAGACTTCCGTTCATGGCGTATAATAACCCAATGGCATATAAACCATTCTAGGAAGTTATTGTCAGTGGGATGTTGTTTTTATTCCGCTTTTATCGTAGGAATAGTGTGGTTAACGAGCTTGTAATTTAATTTTACAATTAAAATAAAATATGATTGATACTTTTTTTATTACATTTTATGAGAAATAATAAATTAATTTTATTTAGTCTCCCATTATTTTATCAAGTCCCAATGGCCCTCTCCATTGATCTAGGAATGTCCAGTTTCTATGACATTCTAGTGGAAAGGATCCATATTCCCCTTTGCATAACCCCAACAAGGGTTGTTTGGGATATTTGAAGGTATTTATCTAGGTAGGTATTTTTCCAACTGTGGGCTTGTAGCTCCTTGATCCATTGAGTGGACTCCCCAATCCTGAAATCCTGACTTGTATCTCCTCAACACTTGCCTCCAATATTGAAACAACTATAGCAAGGGCTACTCCTCTTGATGTAATATGGTTAAGTCAACCCAAAACATTTCATAAGGGATTCTTATATAAAAGTAAGTTTCCCAACAAGGGTTGGTCAGACACATAGTTTTATTTATTCTTCCCTTAATCAAATATTGGAAGGCTTTGTCTAAATTAATATTTTGTTGAGGAATTTCTCTCTCTTATGCATAAATTGACTTACTATATTTATCACATTCTTGTTAGTATTAAGTGTAACTTACATAAGAAATTAAATATGTATTGATAATATTTACACAGAAAGATGGTTTATTTTAGTTTTGTGTTTCATGCTTGTTGGTTCATTAATTATATGATCGTGACAACACATCCATAATGAAAAAATCTTGTAACTGACAGAAATAAAATATTATAAATGGCCTGATCATGAGATTTATTCTAATGGTTATTTTATCTAGCAGTTGATAAACTAACATAGACCTAGGGGAGAAACATCATTGTGTTTACAGCTTTCCAATTGTCCACCTTTGTATCTCCTTGGATTGGTTTCACCTCGGCCTCTGACTTGGACTGCCTCTACCAGCTTGGGAGCATCATCCATTAGATATGATTTTTAAACTCATGCACAAGTGAGGGGGAAAATGGGGCTTAAATAAAAGATACCATGGGCACATAGGTCCTATATATTAATGAGGAGAGATGGAGTGCAAGACAACAATTAATTTAGTAAATAAATTAAACAAAAACCAATCACACACAAAGGTCTTGGTCTCTCTCATGATCTCCCACATAAATGCAATGAGTTAGGTGTTGAATAAAACTAGAATTAAATTATTTATTAAGTATTATTAATAAAAATCATGCTCGAATTGGTTAATTATTATCTATGATTAATCAAACCTTTTATCTTAATCTTTTTTTGAATTTCCTTGAGATTCTCATCCTTGTACATAAAAGCACCATGGAGGTAAGCATGTGTATTGGGACACACAATGTGTAATCTGGTAAGTGTGTGCCTATATGTACTCATCAACATGTGGTGTCGAATTATATATATCGTATGTAATAAATTCACATGGATGGATTAATTTCTGATTTACTCCTGATGCGCTAATCACGACTACCTGACATGTAATTAGGATTACACGACGTGTATGGAAGAAAACACGATGTGTAAGTCTAAACATATGGAGTGTACATTCATGTCACCTAGGAAGAATAGTCTGCACCTCCTAATGAGTTATCCATTTTAATTTTAATCAAAAAAAATCATTTGTTCCTATGAAATCTATGTGAAATGAAAAGAGGGAGTAAATTTCCCCAAATCTAGTTTACAATAATGATTAACCCTAAATTGAAAAAGTAAATTATTAAACCATAAATCATCAAAAAATTATTTAAATAATTATAAACTATGATGATCCTCTAATACCACTTATAGGTTTCGGGTGTAGCAGAAATGTGATTGGACTGACACCCAACATTAGTTTTTACCATGATCAATGATTATTCCATGATCAATACGATGATGAATGTCAGTCTCCATGGAATAGAATAAAAGATTTAGTTAAAGAATATAGATGCCCAAAACCTTTAGAGAGGATCTTATACAACATGTTTATAATTAATTTAAATTAAATTTCTAAACAACTAAAATACCTAGTTCTTCTGTATTTTCTTCATTGATGATGTTGATGTCGGGGATGACTCTTTCATATTGTCTTGTTTCCTTTGTGAGGATCCAAATCAAAATCTCTCTGGCAGGGATCCACATGTGTTCCAATGGTCTTCAATTGACTCCACTCTCTTTTCAGGTGTTAGAACAACGAAACAAATGTCTTGCATCAATCAATATTGATCACTTGTTTTTCAATCTTGAAGAATGTCTCTTGTTCTTGAGATAGAGAGAGGAGAGAAGTTGAGAGAAAAATCCTGACTTTGAATTGCACTTGCATCACTGGTTTCCCATACCTGGAATAATAGACGTAACTCTATGTTTATCAACATGGGGATTTGGTTATAATATTTAATTTCATCATAATAATTAAATACATTCATAACCTTAGAGAAACCCCATGATACATAATAACAATAACTGCGTCATTATTTGGGGCACGCCAACATGTGAAAAATAGAATAATAAATGAAATATCATGCTGTATAATTATAACATCATTATTATTATTTTGTTTGGTGACAACTAGTTAAATAAATATTTACCGTCTTTCAAATAATAATTTTACTACAAGACTTTCCTTTGTCTACTCGAACTCCACTTCCATTTATTGAACACCTGAATAAAATAATAATTTATTCTCATAAATAAATATTTTATTTACAATCTAGTAAATATATATTTATTTAATATTAAGTAAAATAAATATATATATTTTTATTAACAATTCTGTGAAAAAATATTTATTTAATTTATGCAATCATTTTTACATGAATAAAATTATTCCACTATCTTGAGAATAATATTTATTCCATTAATTAAATTCAAATAGAATTTAAACAATACCACAAGAAACACATTGTGTGTGACCCTCTAGGATTATTTCCTGTTGGAATTAGGTGAGATTTCTTAAATTCCAAGAGTACTATCTAGAAATGGGTCAAGGCACCCAAGAGAATGAATATAAATTCACAACAATGACATCCACATATGAACACTCGCTGTGTAATATAATCCTTTTTTCTCAATATCTCATCAATATAGTTTCATGATAATGTCATCAACCTTTATGCATGATATTTCATTCTTTGACTACCTAAAATAAACTCATTGTTACACCATGTCCATAGAATTTCATGTGATGGTTCTATTTCCATCAAAGGGTCGAGATATAAACTTTCATAAATGGAAGGGAAAATCCTTCCTCGACTTATCCATTAATAGCTAGTCATTCATGACGCACCCAATGTACCCTACTTCCTACCAACTGTCTGCATGACAGTTTTCATTAGTAAATCAAAGTCTATGATTCATGAAATGTATTAATGATACTCTTAGATTCTAAGGACCATTACACTCACTCGTAGATAGGAATATCTGATGACACCAAAACATACGGAATTTCTATCGGTGGGTATGTTCTCATAATCTCTTGTCTTAGAGATTACCAAGTGTGAACTTCCTGAGAAGAAGACTCATCTTATTATGAGTAATGACACTGATGGTATGTACACTATGTGTCCCATCACAGTATGTCATCCAACTATAGAACTATATAAAAAATATTTTCACAGCACTTCAAGGTTCTCATAATAGAGGTTTACTCCTATGACCAAGTCAATACGAAAAATACTTCGAGACATTAGTACACTATAGTCCTGCAGAGCAATGAACAATATGTAATAATAGGTTTAATATTTAAATATATTATACATTCTTATAATCAAGGTACAAATAGTTGGTTATAGGACACCAACTCTTACAATATGAAGATATCATATTACCTTCTACATATCCTTATTATTGTGTATGAAATGTGATATATCATTTGATGATGTTATGTCATGTATCATATGATAAGATTCACACAACACTAAACAGTTGTTTCAAGGATTCCAAAAATAAATGTTAACATTTGAATCATCCACACATTAGATATCTCTAATTATATCTATTTTATAATATGAAATGCATGATTGAATGTTTTATGGTTAAAAGTTCATAATTTTTATATAATATTCCATTTAATCATGTTTTTTTTAAAATGGGAGTAAATTATATACAAGGATTATCACAATAGTGAGGCCTATACAAAGTATGCCAATTACATGAAGATAGATGATTCATTAAATAGATTCTCCCTAACTAAAATCGTTCTTCCACCACTTCTATTTACATCAAGAGGAATAAAAAATTTGTGTTTTTAAGGTAGGATCCTTCCCATAAAATAGGTGATTCATATTCACATGTGGATACACCATGGAGGGGGGTCGTTTTGATTAATCATTTGTGATCTTAATCAATTATAAAAAGAGATAAAAACTATCAGTGCAAGGTACAAAATATAGTGTTCTTCATTTCATATATATATTTATTTTGGCTTCATACATGGTGGATCATATATTTGGGTTTTTTATTGATTCTCAAATGTTGATTAAATGTTAATAAATCTCTTGAAACCTATATGTGTTAGATCTTAAGGGTATTTTGGAGCTCCATGAAGTTATTTAACTTATAAATTCTAAATTATAAATTGGAATAGTATCATGATATAAATTTTATTTTAGTAAATTCATAAACTATTTTGGGACTCCATACTATATTTTTTTTGTGATGTAGTCTCAGTAATTTTTGAAGCTTTTATTGGGTTTTGGATATAAGTTTATGTACTTTTAGCGGACAACATTGGTGATGTGACATGTCATTAAGAGTTATATAAGGATAATTTGAAGTGATAATTCCATCTCAGGATATTCTTATTAACATTGGTTCCCAATATACTCTAATGGGATGGAATAGCTTGAGTGAGGCTAAAAATCCCCTATAAAATTCTAGATAGGGGTCTAAATTTTAAAAGAGGCATATTTTTATCCTCAAATGTGGCTATGATATCCTCCCAACATAATCTTAGGCCACTAAGGTGAATTAAAAGTTGTTTTTTGATTTCATCATTTGTTTTATCATCTTATTCCCTTAGATTCATAAACATTAATAACTAGTGAAAATATTTCCCATACTAAAGTTTTTCAGAAAATAAAATATTATTAATGGGTTTTAACTATAATACTGAGTTTGAAGAATTAACTCATTAATCTATAGAAATTATTAGTCCCTTAAATGTAACTATATATTTTCATGGAAAATACACAAAACACAACTAGAAAACAAATGAAAAACAATTAGTAAAGGGTGAAATTAATTTTTTGATAGATCGAGGATAATTTGTTATATGATATGATGCATGCATGATAATTGCAATTTTTATTTCATTTGGTTGGACATATTAATTATTTTAACAGGTTTTTTATGGGATTATTAATTAGATGATAGTTGTTTCTTTGACCCTTCTTTTACCATTTTTATTATTAGTTTTCCCATTTTTACATTGATATTAATGATTGCGCCTTAATTGATTTCCCATTTTTAAAATTTCATGATTCCATCATTATTTCTCATGATATTTCTTATTATTGTTTTTTATGGGAACTGAGATGACTAATGGGTCATGTATAACATTGATGAGTGAATATTCATGTATATGGAGATACATCATTGAATTAATGTCTAATGATATGAGAGCGACTCAGTGTAATACCTCATTGGGACATGAGGGTATGTGAGTCATCAATTGTAGGTGGGTGGGACATATCCTTTTTTTGTAGCATTATTCAAGTATTTGGGGTTTGTGAGTATTTTATCTATGATGGAATAAATATATGAATTTTTTATTAATACATGGATTATATTCAAGTAATAGGTTTCCTTAAATTCACCATATATTGGAACACACCACATACATGAACATGTATCCATTTAATCATAAGAATTGAGTGAGTCAGGTGAGAGGGAGGATTTTACTGGGTTATTTGAATCACCCCAACCTACATAGATGAAATGGGTTTTGTGAACATGGGTGTATATTTTTTTTTAATTTATTAATAGGTATTATAGTTATATAAATATATCAAGATGTGTAGTGTTAGAAAACCTAATTATTTGGAAGGTTATAGTTTATCATGAGGGCTTGAGGTAATATTTTTTCTTTTTAACTATTTTACTACATCTATATAGACTAATATACAAATAGCTTATTTATTATGAATTTTCATTCATATTTGTTCTACTACTCTATTATAATTGATTCATATCATGGATATTGTTTTCTTTTTCCCTATTATATAGTAGTATTCCCCCGTGGATCCCATTTTTATTTCCACATGGTTTTTGTATATTCATCATATATATCACTTATACTAAATTTTTGATAGATTTGGGCATGAACCGAATGAATTTATTTTGAGGTATTATTCATACAAGAACTATTTTATGACCTCTACATTATTCAATAAACTTTTCCATATAGGGAGGTACACTTTAGGTTTATAGAAACATAGATCGATTAATATTCATAAGGATCATGTTATTGGAATAAAAAGTGGTATCAATGAATGTGTTAGGATAATACAGTGTCAATTAAATGTGGATATATGATTTCATGACATAAGGTGTAGAATATGAGAATGTGTGTCTAGAGTGAATTCTATTGAAAATAATGTTTCCAGGTGATATCTAGTATTGGGTATTGGAACTCTAGTCATGGTTGAGTTTTTGGACTAATATTCCTTATGAGAGATGGATGAGACTTATTAAGAGTTATAAGGCTCACCTAGAAGCTAGTTACCTTGATATATATCATGATAGTGGAAATATTAAGGAATGATCCACATGAATAAGGGTGGTTAAATTTTACATATCCCCTCATTATGGTCTATTTTTAATTGATATGAACATATAATGTATTGAATATTTTCTTTAATAGATAATAAGGAGTGGTGAGGTTACATAAACAAAGGGATTTTCTATTTAATGAGACTAATCATTATGTTTAATCAACAGATATAGTGTAATGGTATGGTGTTTTATATGTTTTTTAGAATATAAAATTTTTAATTTAAAACTCATCAAATGGAACTAGTTTATAAAATGGTTTTAGAAATCAGATACACTTGAAATGGATTATGGAGATTGTGATTTTGGAAATGCTATTGGATTTCATATTCTAAGAAAATTTTGGAAAAAAGATATAAAAGTGGATTTAAATTTTTATTCGGTTAAAACAATTGGTTTTTGAGGAAAATATTGTCAAGGAAAGATATTTTTCGGTTTTATGGTCAAATGAAAACACTTGGATGTCAAGGAGATTTTAAGAAATCTCAAGTGAGTTTTGGTGTTTGTAATTTGATTTTTTTTGTGTTTTTTCTACAAGAAATGTAATGCCCCAAAATTATAAAGTAATAATATTGTATTGTGTGTATTATATGCAAAATTGTTTTTATATTACATTACATGTAACAATGAGTTTCTTCGATAGCTTTCATTAGACAAAATACCGATTTTTACCGAATATCAGAATACTATTAATAATATCATTTCATATGATAGATATTGTCTTGCCATTAGAATGGTGGGTATATATATGATTAAGTAACATATAAAAACATATATTTTTTAAATATATTAATTTATTATCTATTATTTAGTAAGTAAACGAGACCCATTTA
This sequence comes from Viscum album, assembly GCA_963277665.1. Lineage (NCBI taxonomy): Eukaryota > Viridiplantae > Streptophyta > Magnoliopsida > Santalales > Viscaceae > Viscum > Viscum album. The sequence goes on from OY728131.1 coordinate 1,492,854,768, forward strand.
AATTAAAAATAAATATTTTTTGAAAAAACATATTATTCTAAAAGACGGACACATCTCTCTTTGAACATATAATTTAAAATTTATTATTAAAATTTTTTGAAAATTTATTTTAAAAAATTAACATCATTTTTTGAAATCATAATATCAAAAAAAATTATGGTGAATGTTTTGGATTTTTATGAGAAGTTTCATTCTTTGATAAAGAGTAAAAAATACTCATTTTAAATTGAAAACATATTCTTTATATAATTGATAATTTTTATATTTATAGTTAGTTTTAAATTAAATTTAGTTCAGTTTTATCTCATTTAATCCAATTTATATCATTTTAATAATTTTCAAATAGAATTTAGATATAAAAACATTGTAAACTTTTTAACATTTTAACTTTAAAAACAATATTTCTTGTCATCCCTGTAGATTAGTTTTAAATTAAAAATTTCCACTAATTTAAATTTCCAAAGACATATGTTTATTCATTTTACATAAATACAATGGAATTTGAATTTTTTTCATTTACTAGAAGAGCTATTTTGAAAACTGGGATTCAAAATTAAATTTTGAGAGTTGGAACACTTCAACGATTTATTTTTTTAACTTGGGTGAAGGCCCAATATGTACATTGGAGGTCTTGTAGAGTTTTGGGTGCATTGGGGAAGGAATTAAAATTTTATAGGATATGCATAGGGTGCATAGTATTTCTAAAAACATACAAATATCAGCATAAAATCATGCAACCTACAGTGTGTGGATAGGGGTGAAGCACCTGGGCAGTGCACAGTTTCCCAAACCATGTGCCTAGCCCACATGGGTAGTTCCAAATAGGTAGTAACTATTCACTAAAAAAATCATAGTTTGCACACGGTATGTCTAACCATGTTGGAAAAATTGTGTGAGGGGGATTCCTAAGTAGAGGGTTCCACACAATTGGCATATAGTTTGGCTAACTATGCGATGTATTTATTTTTAAGAAATCAATTAATTTAATTAAAAATTAAAATTAAAATAAATAAAATGAGGAAAATGGGAAATAAATATAAAGAAAAGTTTTAATACATAGATTATTATTGTTATGGTTATTATTATTATTTGTTTTTGGTTAATGTGGGGGGGGCTCTGATTGACCCCCACTTCCCAGGAGAGGTGAACCCCTATAGGGTTTCCCGATATCATTTGTACCATCACTCGTTTGTTTACGGATGCTTTGGTGAATGGAGCTTCAGTCTCTAATATTATCTTGGTTGAACTGGAGACAATTACGTTATTTAATCTTCTCTAAAGTCTTCATCAATACCTCTTCTACTCTGAGTCATTTAATGGAATTATTTAATTTTCTCTTTCTGTTCACCTTCTCTAGTCACTCTCACTCCTAGAACTTCTTCAGATCTAGACCTTCATGGCATGGGTTTTCTATGTTGGTGGTATATATGCCTTTGGGTGGTGATGTTGGGGACCTTGTGATGGATCGATTTCAGGTTACAGCTGGTATCTTTGCGGCAGACTTGATGTTTTCAGCGGAGGATCAGGATGATGCAATTTTGGTTCATGGACACGGTGGTCCTCCCATAATTGGTGGTTTCTAGTTTCTCATCATTGTTGTTCTTCTTCCACACGTGACAACCTCCATATTATCAAGATCTAGATTAAAATATTACAATCCCAGTATGATTTTTGTTTTTGTAGATCAATGGTTTATGGATCATCTTGTGGAAATGATTTGGATGTTGACTTCTCTCCTAGGTGGCTCTGGTGGGTTCTCATCAGAAAATGATGTTTAGTGGGAAGACATGAGATGGAATATGGGAGATGTGTGAAGTATCATGTGGTGTGATTGGAAGAGATTACATGAAATCACATACTTTATTGTGGTTTCATTATTGGTTAAGGGGTATTCTCTTGAATCATAATGGATTTTTTTTGGCTTTTCTCTAATTTCGGGGACCCTTTGTTTCTTTGAGCAATTTCATTCTTCGTTGGAAGTGGTTTTGTTTTGTTTCATTAGGTTTGGTGTAGATTTTTTAGGTTCTGTTGTGTGGAAGACCCTGAAAGGGTGATGATTGTGCAGAAACTCTTCTTTTATCTATCAATTCTTTGATGTATGGATAGGCACCTTGCCATTCCATTCTATAAAGAGTTCTTGATTTTAGGTTTTGTTGCATCAGGTTTTTATTGTGTTGTTCTTTGCTTCATTATCAGGTGGGCGGCTTGAAATAGAGGTAGGTGTGTTTTAACCTACCATCTTACCATCCCTCCACATATTTTGGGGTGGGATGGTTTCTCTTACATGTTCTGTCTCTCCTCTTGGCTCTGTGATGCACTTCTCTACATCTCCAATATGATTTTTCATCGTTATGTGTTTCTTGGCTTCTCTGTTTTGATTTGGCATCATGATATGCTTCATTTTTATTTTTTGTGATTTGACACTATGATTCACTTCTTGGATGCTTTGGTGTGACTTGGCTCTATGATTCACTTCTCAACTGCTCTGGTGCAATTTTAAAGATGCAGCTTCTTGGAAGGGGGAGACACATAATCTTGATTTTTTCCTCTATTTGATTAGCTGGAGGGGGAGGGGGAAATGACATTCAAGGATACTTTCCTTGAATTTTTCTACACTTTGGACATTTGAGACCTTATATAGACTTCTAGATCATTTTTGTTGAGCTTTTTTCTATCATGTTTTTGGTTCCCTCTTAACCCATTGTTGTTAAAAAGGGTTCTTTATTTTTCTTTCAATAAAGAGTGATTGACTATAAACCTTTTATAAAAAAATCATTATATTTAAGAAAAAAAGGAGGTATCCCCTCTCCCCCTTCATATTGCGTGATTCCATCCCCCCTTGTCCTCTCCTTGGCCATGGATGATACAAACTCCCTGATCCCTCTACATTTGATGATTTCACCTCAATCCTTCATGATTGTTGCATGATCCTTTGAGTTTAGACCTTTTTCTATCATTTACTCCCTTGGTTGGTGTTTTTTATTATCCCCATCACCCTATGTTGTTTGAATGAAACCCTAGGGTTAGGTGTGAGTTATTTTTTGGTTTTCATCCAATGTTTGGGTGTGCAAACGCTCTCTCGGTATTCCTTTGATTGTATTCCAGAATTTTTCGTTGAAGGTGAAGTGGTTCAGATCATATCGGTCCACCCTTCATCATTTTTTGTAGGTTTTTTCTCTGTTATTGTTTTTTCTTAATTTATATTTGGGGATTTTTTAGTTTTTTAGTCTCTGCTATTTTTCCTTATGTGTGTCATCCTTTGTGTGATGATTTTGATTTGTTAGAGTCAAATGAGGCTTACTGTAACAGCCCAAGATTTTATAAAAAAATATTCTTTTTAATTTTATTAATGTCTTGTGTTGTACGCTACACCAAAAGGAGCTTTCACAACACGCATCCTTGTCTTGCCTTGCATTACACGCAATCGTGACCTTCCTCGATAGCGTGTGTAATACGCAATACCAAGTTTCACTAAACAACGATGTGCTATTAAAATATTATTAAAACTAGCCGTTATGAATAGTAATAACCACTTTTTAAAATTCTGTAAATCTTATTTTTCAAAATGAACTTCATTCTTGGATTCGGAGTATCGAATTTAGCCTAAGGTGAAATTTTGGTACTTTTCGGATAACTTTCATATTCTGATGAATAGTGAAAATTACTAAATTATAATTAAAAACAACTTTTTTTAATCAAAATAATTAATAGTGATAAATTATTAATTTGAGTGGTTTTAAAGTATATTTAGAATATATTTTTACAATTTAATACAATGTTGGTCATTGGTTGTAATTTCACATTTAAACCAGACATAATCAAGTGTCAATCTTTTGATATATATTGTTTCCTAAAAACACGCTATTTATTTTAACAGCGGGATTTAATTATAAAATTAATTAATGCAACTTCTATGTTATGAATTTGGTAAAATAGATTTCATTTTTGAATTCGGAATATGAAATATAGCTTAGGATGAAATTTTGGCATTGTTCTGAAAAACATCAATTTTTGATGAATAGTGAAACTACTAAGTGGTAGTTAAAAAAAACTGAATTTTTCATAAAACTTAATTTTGCCGCTTCTGTGAATGGAATTTAGAAAATCCGAGAGACACGGTTAATATCAAGGACTAAAATGTGGTTCAATGAGATGAAAATAATTTTTTGGTGAATAGTAACTTTTTACTTCTTTTACCGCGGTTAATAGTAAATAGGGTAACTAAGGGTAAATATGATATTACTATTACCCTAACACATGTCCTAATTCTATTGGACAAGTGTAATTCGACCAAAAACAAACTTAGAAATAAAATATGACCATTTAGGCCCACATGGATTAGATTAGGACATTTATTATTAATTTATTTAAAGAAAGGTTAAAATAGTTAAAATCAAAGTTTAATAAGTAAATCATTTTTAATATGGGGTTATACATAAGATAAATTTGATTGTAAATATTCATTAGAAATCTAAACAGATTTCCTACATAATGGTATTTTATTTGTAATTTTTAGACTTTAAATAATTTAATTTATTTATGACACAATGATGATGCAGTAATTATCTTATTAATGAAATATTGACATAATTGATGTTATAAACACAAAAATAAATGTAATTTGAGACTTTTTATGAATTCCACTAATTTTCTAGGTTACTATGATATATTAATGTTGATTTAATTAACTTGGTTCTAACATTTAATTCTGTTATGACTCTCACAAAAATCATATATCAAATAGTGTCAAAATTGACACAAAATAGTTTTTAAATCAAATATTATATTATTAATTGTTATTTTATTCCTAAAAATCAAAGGTTCGGCCAAATGACTTAGATAAGGATATATATATTAATAATAAACAATTTGGGGTTCTTTTGGCATGTTATAGTAAGTGTATTAACCATATAGTGAAAGAAAACAAAAAGACATGGTAAAAGTTAAATTATTTAACTTAGAGTTAAATCAAATTGATAAGGTTAAAATAATATCCTAAACTTGTCTAAATTCTATTGGTTGATAGGATTGCGACCCATCCCCACTTTAGCTTCGAAATAAGACCCTTTGGAACCATTATAAACCGATTTTGACTTTAATATAAAATAATATTTTGAGATATTCCTAAGGTGCCCCTCTCCTCCCTTATAAAAGGACACCTCCTCCCCCTCCTCCTCACACCAATTTGAGCACTCAAGCTCGTCCAACCCCTTCCAAAATCCCTTCTCCACTTCCCTAGAAACATCCTAGAGGTTCTGGTCTTCCTCAAAGACCAATTCTAGTGCCCTAAGAGGAGGTCTCAAAGAGGCGCTTCAAAGAAGAGGTAATTACCGTTACCAATTCTTTCATCTTTATTTCTTCTTCCACTTCTTCTTCTTAGGTTGTTTCATTATGAAGTAATAACATCAGTATCACTCATATACTGATATGTTATTATAAGTATGAAACAACCCTATTTCACCATCTATCCATCCTACGGAAAAAGAAATCACCGCGCGTGCGTACGTACGGAATACCGTCTCCACGCCGTGGTGTAATCTATTTTCCACCACCACCTTACATGGATGGGTATAATGGTGTAAATAATAACTATAAATAGTTATTACAACATCATATTGATTCTGATATATTGTATAATCCACTCCAATTCAGTTCAATATTTATGGAAATGATATCATCGCTCGTGCGTACGTACGGACTACCGTCTCCACGACGCGATGAGATTCATTCTCCATGTTAACCATTTAAGAATGATTATAAAGTATATATAAGAAATAATAATGAAATATATGACATTATAAAGCTACTGGATTTATTTATATATATATATATGTATGTCATCTACTTACTTCCATTTCAAGACAATAAGGAAAGTAAAATAGCGTTCATGCGTACGTACGGACTACCGTCTCCATGAACGGTGTTTTTCATTTTATTTATCTATCTATTATATATATATATATATATATATATATTGAATATATATGGTATATAAATCATATTTTATATTCTGGAAGTAAGTAAATCATGATATATGTAATAATGATGTCAAGAACAACAAGTCAAAACACCTAAGATAAATGAAACGATTTTACCCAAAATGCTTCTTTAACATGGAATTTACAAAAGAACGGGTAATATAATGTCATAAGTGAACCATATATGATATCATAACAATGAATATGATTCTGGAATAAGTCAATAACATGATTTAAATCATTATACAGGAGGTTTGGACACTTACAAAGCAAGTCGGACATAAGGTAAGGGATAAATTTTCAATCTCATTTTTATCCGAGATTGCTTATACTTAAGTATTTACTGGGGTTACGTTTAACATCCATGACCATGTTTTCTAAAAATGTTTTTATAAAATGTTTACCATTATTCCATGAATGTTTAAAGTCATTTTTACCCTTTATTGACTTTTTACCGCATTGTATGAATGGAATCTTTCCTTTGGTTACCATATAAGGTACTTTTTGACTTTTCCGAAAAAAGTACGAGGAGAATGTTATTTTTAACTTATACGGCGTGAAAGGATTTTTACGGTTTCATAACACCTCATTTTAAAGAAGCTTCCTCTACAAGATTTCATGATTATTTTCAACAAAACCCTTATCTTTTAAAATTGCATGGAATTTTGTGAAAAGAAAATGATTTTAAAGAAGAAAGGATATTTTCCTCAAGAATTCTTTTCGAGTGTTTTTCTAAAAACTATTTTCCATCTAAGATGACATTATTTGATATGTATGTTTCAAGTAAAATGTCTCTATGATTTAAATGGTTTCAATATTCTTATGATTGAATGATATCAATTGTTTATGGATTATGATGGCATGATGTTTAAGATTCCCATTTTTATTACATGGGTTATGCAATGATGTATGATTTATGATTTTGTGGCACACATAAGAATGGTATCATTATGAGATGGGTGGGACCTATATCTCCCTCCAATGCATTGGGTAAAGATTTTATATCTCATGAGATAGACATGGCTGAAATGGTAGGTTATACCGGTTCAGTGAAACAGGACTGAAACGAGGGTTACTCGATTCAGAAAGGGACTTTGTCCACTAAGATAGTCTTGGCATTGAGTCTTGACTAACAAGAAATGATTCTCTATGATTATGTGTGTATGCCACAAAGTTTCATGTTTTATGTTATGATTATTGGGATTACATTTTCACTTCTATGATTTATCCCATGTTATGATATTATGAGCTCTTTTGCAGGTTAAGATTTCCAAAGGCTATGTTCTTATGTATATGATGTGATTGATATTTCTTTTGTATACCCTTACTGAGCATTTGAGCTCACCCTTTTATGTTTTCTTTTCCCCAGGATATAAAGAAAGGTTTTTAGGTAAAAAAAAGGAAGATCTTTATGGGAGATATTGAAGATCTTTCACCACGATTAGAAGATTACGTTCTGAGTTTCCAAAGACACTAAACTATTACGATCCTTGTGTGTGTGTTTTTGTTATGTACTAAGTATTCCGCAAAAGTAATGTAATGTACATGTACATCAGGCTTCGGGTCTCTACAGTTGGTATCAGAGGAAAGGTTTAGTCAACCTTTGGAAACTAGGATGCAAAAACGTTAGTGAGATCCCTAGAGATATTTCTACGGTATGTCTAGGGATGTCCCTAAGGTTAAGTAGACGTATAAGTTATAATACTAGAACTACGCTAACGATCATAGAATTAAACCTAAGATGTTAGATATTGAAGTTACTCCCCCTTTATTATGTTGTTTTCCCTAGCATGATTTTTGCCTCTCACACTATTCATTTTGGGTTTTAGAAAATGGATGGAAACAAGATGATTCACGATAATGGAGGATATAATGGACAATGGAATGATATTTTTCATGAGCAACCAAATGAAATGGGATTTGGAAGTCCAAAGATCATTATTATGCCGAATCATCAATCTCATAATATGATCAATAAAGTAAAATTTGGTAGGTTTCCTGACTCGGCTAATAAGAGAAAGATGGAGTTTCATGATGATCATAGAGGAAAGAAAGTTCAATTTCCCCTATGAAAATCATGTGGGAAGAGGCATCAAGGAGAATGTTTCAAGGGAACTGGAAGATGCTTTGGGTGTGGAAAATAAGGACACAAAGCAAGTAAGTGCAAAGGAAAAGGTTCAGTTAACACCATGGATGAGGATAATGGTATTGCTACGACATCAACAATGGTTAAATGCTTTAAATGTGGAATGTACGGGCATTATGCAAACCAATGCCCTAAGGGAAAGTCTCATGAAGATAATCAGTATGGTCGTATGGGAAGTATTTATGTTGATGATGATGAGGAGACTACAAATGATATGTGAGATGAAAGAATTGTTGAAGCTCGGTCAATGGTTTAAGAATGTAGTGGAATCATGTGTAATGTTGTATAAGAAAGCTCATGGTACTATGGAATAAAGAGACATATAAGGATTGTTACACTGTTGTCTTTTCTTAAGTTTTGAAAGTGTATGATGAATGGTACCAGTAACCATGAAATGTTATTTTGGAAAGTAGATTATAAGTGCATAATTAAAGGATAAGAAGATAATGAGATGTTTAATAGTATTCATGAGCTCATGATTGATATAAGGACTAAGTGATATCATGGTTTGATTATAAAGAATTTTGATGATTTTGGTATGTGGAAAGTGTTAACGTTTAACTGCATTCATGTTTTCACCAAGGTTCAATGGGTATTCAAGAGAATACATGATTAAGGACTTTGAATGTTTGGAATGTGACCAACAAGACATATCTTGTGATATGTGGGGATCAACGACAGTATTAAATCTCTGGTAATCGTTGTCACTATATTATGAGAGTGGACTGCAGTATTATGTATAAGCCTAAAGATTAGACTGGATTATGTTGGACATGAGTTAGTATTGTTTAAGGATAGAAGATTTTCGATATTATTGATGGGATGTTATAGTAACGTAGTTTCAGAAAAAGGACAACCTGCAGGACGGGCGACAGCCCATCGCTTCGGACAAGGCTGTAGGAATCGAACCCACAACCGAAGTGCGACTGGCCTTTATCACCTACCACTGACCTACAGGAAGTCCCTGTTTAGTAGAAACTAGTTTTATTATATTAAGCAGTATGATATATGAAGTATAAGTCCATTTTAGGAACCATATATGATTAATCTCACTATAGATCGATTTATGCAAATAATTTTTGCTAACCTTTTGATTGAGACAGATGGAATGACCTGTCATTCTATCACATGATCTTCTAACACATCACAAATAACAAATTCAACTTCATTTCTTTAAGGGAAGAAGTGTAAATTGTTCATTTCACGAACAACAGTGAGATTATACCCAAATCAAGTAAGTATTTCTTCTAATTTTTCAACTTTAGGGAAATGATATTGAAAACCAAAAATGTTGTCCTAGTGATCTTATATCTGATGAATCGGATGGTACCTTAGATCGTCACAAATCTATGGATTTGTGATTACTGGCTTTTCCATAGCCATGTTCTCTACCACACTCCATCAGAACATGATGGTCAGATTTTTCTTCCATATCCATATTTTCACCTATGTGGAAACCCAATGATTAGTTTATTTGGGTAATCGTTACGTTTCATACTTTTGTTTTTAAAGATTGGTTTTGATATTCCTTTTTACGATGTGGGTTTCTATTAAAGAAACTTTCGAATAGTAAACCATTTATAACCCCGACGAATTTCGAGGGCGAAATTCATTTTAAGGGGGGTAGAATGTAACAGCCCAAGATTTTATAAAAAAATATTCTTTTTAATTTTATTAATGTCTTGTGTTGTACACTACACCAAAAGGAGCTTGCACAACACGCATCCTTGTCTTGCCTTGCATTACACGCAATCGCGACCTTCCTCGATAGCGTGTGTAATACGCAATACCGAGTTTCACTAAACAACGATGTGCTATTAAAATATTATTAAAACTAGCCGTTATGAATAGTAATAACCACTTTTTAAAATTCTGTAAATCTTATTTTTCAAAATGAACTTCATTCTTGGATTCGGAGTATCGAATTTAGCCTAAGGTGAAATTTTGGTACTTTTCGGATAACTTTCATATTCTGATGAATAGTGAAAATTACTAAATTATAATTAAAAACAACTTTTTTTAATCGAAATAATTAATAGTGATAAATTATTAATTTGAGTGGTTTTAAAGTATATTTAGAATATATTTTTACAATTTAATACAATGTTGGTCATTGGTTGTAATTTCACATTTAAACCAGACATAATCAAGTGTCAATCTTTTGATATATATTGTTTCCTAAAAACACGCTATTTATTTTAACAGCGGGATTTAATTATAAAATTAATTAATGCAACTTCTATGTTATGAATTTGGTAAAATAGATTTCATTTTTGAATTCGGAATATGAAATATAGCTTAGGATGAAATTTTGGCATTGTTCTGAAAAACATCAATTTTTGATGAATAGTGAAACTACTAAGTGGTAGTTAAAAAAAACTGAATTTTTCATAAAACTTAATTTTGCCGCTTCTGTGAATGGAATTTAGAAAATCCGAGAGACACGGTTAATATCAAGGACTAAAATGTGGTTCAATGAGATGAAAATAATTTTTTGGTGAATAGTAACTTTTTACTTTTTTTACCGTGGTTAATAGTAAATAGGGTAACTAAGGGTAAATATGATATTACTATTACCCTAACACATGTCCTAATTCTATTGGACAAGTGTAATTCGACCAAAAACAAACTTAGAAATAAAATATGACCATTTAGGCCCACTTGGATTAGATTAGGACATTTATTATTAATTTATTTAAAGAAAGGTTAAAATAGTTAAAATCAAAGTTTAATAAGTAAATCATTTTTAATATGGGGTTATACATAAGATAAATTCGATTTTAAATATTCATTAGAAAGATAAAAATATTTCCTACATAATGGTATTTTATTTGTAATATTTAGACTTTAAATAATTTAATTTATTTATGACACAATGATGATGCAGTAATTATCTTATTAATGAAATATTGACATAATTGATGTTATAAACACCAAAATAAATGTAATTTGAGACTTTTTATGAATTCCACTAATTTTCTAGGTTACTATGATATATTAATTTTGATTTAATTAACTTGGTTCTAACATTTAATTCTGTTATGACTCTCACAAAAATCATATATCAAATAGTGTCAAAATTGACACAAAATAGTTTTTAAATCAAATATTATATTATTAATTGTTATTTTATTCCTAAAAATCAAAGGTTCGGCCAAATGACTTAGATAAGGATATATATATTAATAATAAACAATTTGGGGTTCGTTTGGCATGTTATAGTAAGTGTATTAACCATATAGTGAAAGAAAACAAAAAGACATGGTAAAAGTTAAATTATTTAACTTAGAGTTAAATCTAATTGATAAGGTTAAAATAATATCCTAAACTTGTCTAAATTCTATTGGTTGATAGGATTGCGACCCATCCCCACTTTAGCTTCGAAATAAGACCCTTTGGAACCATTATAAACCGATTTTTACTTTAATATAAAATAATATTTTGAGATATTCCTAAGGTGCCCCTCTCCTCCCATATAAAAGGACACCTCCTCCCCCTCCTCCTCACACCAATTTGAGCACTCAAGCTCGGCCAACCCCTGCCAAAATCCCTTCTCCACTTCCCTAGAAACATCCTAGAGGTTCTGGTCTTCCTCAAAGACCAATTCTAGTGCCCTAAGAGGAGGTCTCAAAGAGGCGCTTCAAAGAAGAGGTAATTACCGTTACCAATTCTTTCATCTTTATTTCTTCTTCCACTTCTTCTTCTTAGGTTGTTTCATTATGAAGTAATAACATCAGTATCACTCATTTACTGATATGTTATTATAAGTATGAAACAACCCTATTTCACCATCTATCCATCCTACGGAAAAAGAAATCACCGCGCGTGCGTACGTATGGAATACCGTCTCCACGCCGTGGTGTAATCTATTTTCCACCACCACCTTACATGGATGGGTATAATGGTGTAAAGAATAACTATAAATAGTTATTACAACATCATATTGATTCTGATATATTGTATAATCCACTCCAATTCAGTTCAATATTTATGGAAATGATATCATCGATCGTGCGTACGTACGGACTACCGTCTCCACGACGCGATGAGATTCATTCTCCATGTTAACCATTTAAGAATGATTATAAAGTATATATAAGAAATAATAATGAAATATATGACATTATAAAGCTACTGGATTTATGTGTATATATATATATGTATGTCATCTACTTACTTCCATTTCAAGACAATAAGGAAAGTAAAACAGCGTTCATGCGTACGTACGGACTACCGTCTCCATGAACGGTGTTTTTGATTTTATTTATCTATCTATTATATATATATATATATATATATTGAATATATATGGTATATAAATCATATTTTATATTCTGGAAGTAAGTAAATCATGATATATGTAATAATGATGTCAAGAACAACAAGTCAAAACACCTAAGATAAATGAAACGATTTTACCCAAAACGCTTCTTTAACATGGAATTTACAAAAGAACGGGTAATATAATGTCATAAGTGAACCATATATGATATCATAACAATGAATATGATTCTTGAATAAGTCAATAACATGATTTAAATCATTATACAGGAGGTTTGGACACTTACAAAGAAAGTCGGACATAAGGTAAGGGATAAATTTTCAATCTCATTTTTATCCGAGATTGCTTATACTTAAGTATTTACTGGGGTTACGTTTAACATCCATGACCATGTTTTCTAAAAATGTTTTTATAAAATGTTTACCATTCTTCCATGAATGTTTAAAGTCATTTTTACCCTTTATTGACTTTTTACCACATTGTATGAATGGAATCTTTCCTTTGGTTACCATATAAGGTACTTTTTGACTTTTCCGAAAAAAGTACGAGGAGAATGTTATTTTTAACTTATACGGCGTGAAAGGATTTTTACGGTTTCATAACACCTCATTTTAAAGAAGCTTCCTCTACAAGATTTCATGATTATTTTCAACAAAACCCTTATCTTTTAAAATTGCATGGAATTTTGTGAAAAGAAAATGATTTTAAAGAAGAAAGGATATTTTCCTCAAGAATTCTTTTCGAGTGTTTTTCTCAAAACTATTTTCCATCTAAGATGACATTATTTGATATGTATGTTTCAAGTAAAATGTCTCTATGATTTAAATGGTTTCAATATTCTTATGATTGAATGATATCAATTGTTTATGGATTATGATGGCATGATGTTTAAGATTCCCATTTTTATTGCATGGGTTATGCAATGATGTATGATTTATGATTTTGTGGCACACATAAGAATGGTATCATTATGAGATGGGTGGGACCTATATCTCCCTCCAATGCATTGGGCAAAGATTTTATATCTCATGAGATAGACATGGCTGAAATGGTAGGTTATACCGGTTCAGTGAAACAGGACTGAAACGAGGGTTACTCGATTCAGAAAGGGACTTTGTCCACTAAGATAGTCTTGGCATTGAGTCTTGACTAACAAGAAATGATTCTCTATGATTATGTGTGTATTCCACAAAGTTTCATGTTTTATGTTATGATTATTGGGATTATATTTTCACTTCTATGATTTATCCCATGTTATGATATTATGAGCTCTTTTGCAGGTTAAGATTTCCAAAGGCTATGTTCTTATGTATATGATGTGATTGATATTTCTTTTGTATACCCTTACTGAGAATTTGAGCTCACCCTTTTATGTTTTCTTTTCCCCAGGATATAAAGAAAGGTTTTTAGGTAAAAAAAAGGAAGATATTGAAGATCTTTCACCACGATTAGAAGATTACGTTCCGAGTTTCCAAAGACACTAAACTATTACGATCCTTGTGTGTGTGTTTTTGTTATGTACTAATTATTCTGCAAAAGTAATGTAATGTACATGTACATCAGGCTTCGGGTCTCTACACTTATTGTAGATGCATTAGTTTGAATATATATATATATATATCAATTCCCTCATTATATGTATATTCACTCATGGAAGTGAATATATATATATATATGGGGATAGGTGTGCTTAAGTAATATAGGAAAAATTCATACATGCATGAGTGTTAACGGGTATTTTCATATATGAGAAAGTATGTAAGTATCCCCTTACACATATTCATGGCCATGAAAATATGTGCACATGGGAAATGTGTCCTTATGTATATGCTTATGTGCAAATTCATGGAGGCAGGAGGTAGCAACTTCCAGTGGTCACTAGTAGAAAATTCAACTGCCAAGTGTTCTTCTTGGTTCTTTCTTTGAGATAGGATGCCTATCCTTTTTCACTTTAAAATTAATAATGCTTTAGTTTCTTGTTTAATTCACATTGATTACTTCCATTGAACCTTATGATTTTTTTCATGTGTAGGGAAGTTTATTCGAAAATTACTCCTTTTATAAATTGAATTTTGATCATTTAATGAAATTTTTTACTATGCTAAATGATTTGTTTGATAAAAATGTAATGTGGTTATTATAAAACCCCTCGAACGAGGTGTTCTTTATTCTAAACCCAAAATAAGTGATAATGGTTTATATATTTCTTAGATATGGTTTGATTTCTATATATTATTTTATGTTAGTGCTTTATTTGTAGAAAGATATTATTTGGCCCCTTTGTTATCCTTAAATAGACTACGTCTTCCCCTCATACATGTTTAATAATCCAAAGTACCACCTAAGTGACACCTTAAGCTTTGAAATAGAATTTTAATGTTTTGTTTAATTAAATTACTTGTATTGATTTTAAGATCGTTATCATGATGGCATGTATTCCATGAAAGTAATAGATAGTTTAAATTGAGTGGAATAAAATATAAATGGTTGTAAGGTCACAATGGTTTGTACATGTTTAATTGAAATTGTTAATTGGAAAAACCTTATTATAATGGGATTATTAAATTAAAATCATGAGAGGTATTGCCTCATGGATTTAATTATAAATATTATTGTGCCTTATACATAGTTTGGGAATGATGGTAAGGGTTTAGATAAGAATGGTGAATCATGGTCCCTTACTTCAGGTGTTGAGTACGGAATCTCGACATCCCAAGTGAATTAGTATGTCACTCTCACTCTATAAGGATGTAAGAAATTTACCCTATCCTCCAGTGATAACATGTGAGAGACGGTCTGTTGAGCTCCATGTTCCATCTTAGAATGTTTCCCTAGCGGGCACACTCTCCATACCGAGTGATGAGTATGTAATTTATCACTCTATAAGGATGTAGGGCATGTAACATATCTCTAGATGTTATAGGCTCATTAGATTGGTCATGGAAAAGTGAATTACGTCCCATTCCAACCAGCACTAATGTTCTAGGTATATGGCCATTAGGCATCGGCATGACTTAGTTCATATAGGTAGATGAAATATATAACTAAACTAAACTATATATATATATATTATATTTCCTCATAAGACTTATTCTAGTAATGAGATTAATCATGTATAGCCATCAGGTGTCTCTTAAGAACATGGATGGGTGGTTGTTTGTTTATTCAGTTCTATTTATTAATTATCTATACCTGCAAACTGCTTAATTTATATTGCACTTTCTGGATTGGGCTAGACACAGTGGGTGTGAGACTTTTGTGATGTATATCTCACACCCTACTTAGGTTTCCATTATAATGGGGTACCCGATTAGTCATTCTTGATCACAGAACTATAGACTTGGTTGATTGCTTAGGATGTATTGATTGTACATGAGGATTTAGGAGCACAAGACTCTGTTGGAGCTCGGATACTCATGGAGATCACCATTGGGATATTTAGTTATTTTATTTACATGATTATTGTATTGTACTATACTATAAAGCATGTTATACGCTTACTATTTTAGATTATGTATCATTAAATGAACATGCATGTTTTGTATTAATTAGAATTGAAAACTTTTTCAGATATTACATTATTCTTCTACTCGTATATTTCATTCATTTATTATACTTATTCCGCTATTGTCTATTTTTTAAATATTTTTTGTTATATTGGTGTGCTACTATGATATAAGGGTATAATCTCCCCACTATCACCACCAGAGAGCCTCGCTGCTAGTCGACAACCTCTAGTGTATGAGAAGATATGCATGAGGCCATGTGACCCACTAGTCCAGCTACCGTCTTAGAGGTTAATCAGGTCAGGATTTTACAAAGTTGTAACAAAGGCTTATTTCTCCCCTATTTTACTATCTTGGGCTGGTAGATATTTGACTAGGATTATTTTGGTTCTTGGTAAATGAGCATGTTTGCGACTGAACCTCCCACCCACATGGAAATGGCCAAGTGGCCAGGTCTGGGATTTTTGTTTCTATTATTTTCAATTACACTTGATTTGATTTCACCTTGAGTGATTTTTGTAAATTATACTGCTTATTGATTTATGAAATTTAGTATATATTACCCTTGGACTTTTATGGAAAGGATTACTAATCACAAGCATCATTATAGGAAAATAGGGATTAACATGTCATGCATGTGTTATGCCATGTAGTTGCATTGCTAAATTGCCTACCATTTTTTATTGTGTGCATTTAGTGTTATTCCATGACTTTGATTTTACTAGATTGTTTTTATATTCCATGTTAGTTATTATAGTAACATTATTAGATTGTACCTATTTAGGTAATTATTTATCAGTCCTTCTTGAATATTCCAAGATGCCTTCTTTTCTAGCATCTCTTGCTTATATACCATGCTCCTATTTTTAAAGCATGTTTCTCTATGAATGTATCTTATGTTAACATGATTTCTTTGTTTTAATTTGTAAATTGTTTCAATTTATAATAGGATCTAGTTTTTAATTGAAATGTGTATGGGCGCCTTATAACTGGGTAAAAGGTAACCGATATATTCAAACCTTTGTTTATGATTTAATCATATTTAGAGACTATTTCTAAAACATAAAGGAGGATAATGATTAAATTGTAAAATGAATTGATTTTGATTATATTGGAGCCAAATTTCAACCTTTAATGTGTATGGGTGCTTTGTGGATTAGTATATGGTCACCCATATCACTAAAGCATCATATATGACCATAAAATGTTTTTAAATAGTAGAAACATAAATCTATTTAATTTTAATTTAAAATCAGTTTGTTAACTTTCTAAAATGTAGAACATGGACAAATAACGTCATTTAGAGAATGTATCTTATGATATGACTCATTTTGGTGTTTTTAATTTGTATAAATAAGCAAATTATATTTGGTTTCTTTCTAAAAAATCCATGTTAACTTAGTGGGACCCTCGTAGGTCACTATTCAATGAAAATCATTCTATTGAAGTCATGAACTAATTCTCAACTGGATTGAAGCTATTACTAGCCCTAATGGCCTTATAATCCATCAAAAATAATCAAATGGGTATGTTTCATGAAGCTCCTTCATAGAGACCCATTTCCAACATGACAACGACGATGTTGGATGGTGACTCTGTGAGTCTAAAGAAGTCCAACGGTGCCCTCAGGCTCCATGGCGTCCCTTTTATGTGCAACAAGCAATGTGAGTGCATGGTCTATGTCACTTCTCATCCGCAATGAGCCCTCTGATCACTGTTCTAAGAGTCCCTTTGCAAGTGCGACTGAGTCCAACAATGCCTCGTCGCTCCGTGATGTCCCATATTCTTCACGGTGCCCTATTTTTTTTTAAGAAATCCCCAAAAGCACCACAAGCCTTCATTACCAATAAATAGAAGGCTCGTACCTCCAAACAATTATAAATCTGACCTTTCGCCTTCTAAGCTCTTATTTCGTGAAGCTCATCACAAACCTAAAAAATTGATTGCCCAAGGTACATGAGCATCATGATCCTTGCTTCAATTTTTCTTCATGTACCCTACCTATGGTATGGATGCCCTTCGTCGTGGCCTTCTTCCTTTGTGAAAGAGGGATCCCCATAGGGTTTCTTGAGGCACTGTGAAGCAACAATCTTTCAAAGAGAACTCTCTAAATAATGATCTCTCTACTAAGATGAAGATATACTCCACTAAAGACTTTCCTTCCCAAAGATTCCTTCCTTCATGGAGCACCCTTCCTTTGTGAAGTTCCTTTAAATTGTAAATACCCTCATATAGAGACCTATTCATTCATGAACCACTCTACTGTGCATCCCTCCATGTATGTACGGTGTGATTTCATGGTCCCCTGAGCGGTGTTTCATGGTTTGTTTCCCTAACTTATGCTTCTTCACAGAAGAAAGCTAATGAATATTACTTCATATCATAGACACAATAACATGGGACCATAAATTGACCACTCCTCCACCTCACTTACATCGATCATTGATTGTGCCTTCCCTTCCCTAAGTGTGGGTCAGTACAAGTTATGTATGTCCAAGGGATGAGGAGTGAGTTCTCATCGTCCAAACTGTAGGACGTTAAAATTCCAAGAACCCATGTCCCCACCACAAGATGTTAAACTATGAATTGTCACATTTTTGGAATGCCTAGAAGGATCATAAGTAGAAAGAGCATCAATTCCATATTTCTCTCTCTCTCTCTCATTAGGCTTGTCGTCATGTGCGCCTTGGGTGCTCTCTATGTATTCCCAGACACACATTGATAGGGTGTTAACAATATAATTGACATGGAGCCATATCCTCCTCATATATCAGATATCCTCCTTGGTCATCCCTCATGGATTAAGTCCCAATCTACATTTTCCTAGGATACTAACCATGCATAATCTTTATAGCATCCCTCATGGTTGCACCTTTTGTGACAAGATCATTGAATTTTCTATCACCTCTCATTTCTCACACCAATAATGAGTCACATGGGATTATATTAAGTAGAGACCATGAAATCCTCTTGGGGACACTAACCATGAATAATCCCCATGCCCCTCTTTTCCTCAAATACATGTAATTTGATCCCCATATCATAAAAAGGATAAGTAGGAAGCCTCTCTGTGGTTCAATCCATTCACTTTGCCCTATCCATCTGATCTGACTACTTCACATCGGTTCAATCTCATCCTTCATGATGTTAAACTATATCCCACTATAAACTAAATGGGTTTTTATCCTTTTTGGGTACGTAGTAAGCCTCATTAAGTTTTTAATCCCATACAATGTTAAACTTTGGTGCTCCCTCCTAGTGACGTACCCTCCTAATGTTAAATATTCATTTTTTGGGAAACATATCTTTGATCAATACTTTTATGTGGCTTGATTCATCATGGGATGCTAATCATGCCTAACCCCCGTGCCCCTCTTTTACAAAACTTTGTGTACTTTGATCCTTGGCTTCTAAATAGGGCATGTAGGAAGACTCTCTAAGGATTAGACCTATCACTTCACACAATCCATCTGTTATGACTACTTTGTGTTGGTTCTCTCTCATCCCACATTATGTTAAACTAAACCCCCCCTATGAACTACATGAGTTCTAATACATTTCAGCTATGTAGGACACCGCCAAGGGGTTCAATCCAATCCAATAGTAAACTCTGGTGGTCCCACCCAGGTAACTACCTTCCTGATGTGACATCTTCCCTTTTTTAGACACATGTCTCAGATCCATCCTTTGTGGTGTTTATATCCATATTGGGAATCTAACAATGCATAATCCCTAAACATCACCATTATCCTCCAAACAATAGTTCCCCTCTTGTGATGGGCTACTAACCATGGATAATCTTCATCATATCTTTAGGTCATTATCCTCTGTGTATGACCCAATTCTATGACCCATACTGAAAAACATGGACTTTGATTTCCACCCAATAGGATACGCAGGAAACCTCCCTAAGATTCATGGAAAACACCATCATCTACCCATTGGTTCCATCCCATTCACTTCACTCACTTCACCAAATCCTCCATCATCCATCCTGGTTCTTACCCAAGATTCCACATCTTTGTGGGATCACTCCATTCATTCGAGAATAAAACCATGTGTAAGACCTAAATCATTCCTTTTAAATACATGGGTTTTTATCTCTATCCTCTAAATAAGGTGTGTATAAATCCCCCCTAAGGTTCATTCCTAGACAATGGTAAACCATGGTGTTCCCATCTTTTGGGAGTCTGTCTTCCGAATCCATCCTCTGTGGTGTTCAGATCAACCTTCATGGTGTGAAGCCTTCCCTTTTTGGACACACCATTCTGTATCCATCCTCATTGGGTGTTATGATCCATCCATCTGGTAAACCTTCCTGGTTCACCCTCCTAGGGATGTACCAATCTGATCAACTCTCATTAGTGTATCGATCAATCTGATACATCTCCTCCTGACATTAAACTTCATGCATACCCCATGTTGAACATGGGAATATGAAGAAAACCTCATAGACATCCCTCTAGCAAAGGATACCCTGAAATTGACATGGTATTTCTTGGGCTTCAGCATCCTCGAGAAGCTCTATAATAAGGACGAATTCAGGAGTACCAATATTCCAGCATTCAGACATTCCAACAATGCCCAACGTGACTACTTTCCTGACCGAAGGTTTCTACCCTAAATTGACCCCTTGGAATGTCCTAATAGAAGAATCATAATTAACTGGAATCTACAAAGAGATGGAATTGAGAATATTTACATGAACAACACCTTAAATCGATAAAAGAAACTAGGACTAGGTGAGGAATTCTGAGGAGGAATCCATAGAAGGAGGGACTGACATACCATCATCTCAATTCGATCAAGGAGAAAACATCATTGAATAAGTGATGAATGTCACTCGCCTTTGTAAAGAGGGGATTATGGGTACAATATAGTTTTCACCATCGACACACACGTGTAGCGGCCAGCTTCAGCAGAAAGCATTAGAAATATAAATAGTGAATCTAAATTTAATCTTTTCTTCTACAACCATGGGGATTAGTAGAATTTTTAACATCATCAGATGAGCATGTAACTAGATCTAGTTATCGAGTGCTAGGACCTACCAAGAAAATAGTGGTCCTATCATGGAAATAACCGGAATTTGGGATAGTTAATCATTGGGAATTTTGATTTGTGACTTTTTAAATGTGGATATCTATATCCATTAACGGAAAACTAAATGGTGTTGGGGAACTAGGATCAAATTTACTACTATCTATACTAATAGATAAACCTTATTTATATGTATAACCTAAGCTACAGAAAACCAATCACCTCCCGCCCACAGATGCAGGGGTAGGAGTAGTGCTAATGCAACAATCCCACATGGTTCCACCTCCACCACGGCATCATCCACTACCACAACTACTGGGTTCCCACACCCCATCTTGTCATTTGATATCATCCATATAAGGGTGATAGATGCCCTTGTTCAGTGATACAAATTGTAGGGGTCATGCCATTGTGGGATATGGACCTCCGGAACCTTGAGGCTCTTGTGTCTCACCATCACCGCCATCCCCAAGGGCCATGTAGGGGGGCACTGTTGCCCACTCTAATGTCCAAACATTTCGAGAACCCCTCCCCAGAATGTTTCTAAGACTCACTATGCTACATAGACGATGTGGGGGATGTCAGGGTCAACTTGAACACAACTTCCACTCGGGAGCCACCAAGGAGGGCCCCACCAAGCCTCTTCAGTGAAAAAAATTACTGGCCCTTTAGGATTAGGAGAATATAGTCTATACTACTACACCACTTTCCCTAATCCAGTTGACCTGATGTCAGCATTGGGAACAAGATCAATAAGACATCCATTAGGGGAGTTATCTTCCACTACATCAGTGGCCCATGACACCACTGGCTCATACTATCAGTTCCCTATCATTACATAGTAGGGGAATGTCTATCCTCAACCAGGATCGAGACCCCAACCGCCTCACGGGCATACTGGGATGGCTCTTCTAATCAGTAGCACGACTAGCCATTATGGTCTGACCCATGGAAATGAGATCCAGTATAGAGTTCCTCCCCAAACCATATTCATCCAGAGCATAGGTCCTCCCTATCTTGTTAACACCCACCTTGGAGGTTCACCCGATGCCCATGATCTTATGTATAGATACTTTCCCCATATTCCAGGGTATTAATAGGAAGGTCATCCTCATGTCATAAACATCTCAAGAGGAGGTCCTCCCCACTCTAGTGATCACTAATGTGGAGGCGTTCCTCACTTCATCAATAACCAACATCGAGGTCCTCCCCATGTCCGGTTAGATCAGTTTGATGTCCCTCCTCATGTTATCACTATCAACCAATGCAGAGGTCCTACCTATGCCATAGATGTCCTACATGGAGGTCTTCCCCATGTTTTTTCCATCTCTAGTGGAGTTCCTTCATGCTCTACCACTCCCTACCATGAAGGTCCTACCTGTTTTACATTCAACATTTGCTCGGGTGCTCCTTTCACCCTAACTACCAATGGAGAGGCCCTCCCCAATTCAATGAAAATAGGTATAGAGGTCCTCCTAATATCCCATACATCTCTAGCATAGGTCCTCCCTACTCCATCATCAACCCACATGGAGGTTTCCCACATGTAGAAAATCTACCATGCCCTAAGGAACCATCTCAGGGAAGGAGGGAGAAATGTCACCACTAAAGGAATAATCCTACAAAGTTCTAATTCATAGTAAATACAATTCTCTTTTTAGATTCTAAAGAGGCATGTGAATCGATTATGGAACCATCACCCCGATACTTTGTATCAGGGTCTGTGGTAGGAACACTATGTGTAAGATTCATCCATTCGAAAAGTGAAATACACCATATCACTAAATCCCTCCACAGTTATATGCAGGAGGCGATGGATTTGGCTCATTTCCAAGGTCTCACTGTGCAGTACACTTTATCATCACTAAGATCATTCTCTGCCTCGACACAAGACTACAATGATTTATTATGAGGTATGGAAGATAATGAGCACCAGCCCGATCTACCACTAAAGTTTTCCACATTCACATCAGAAGAGGTGGTCAGCACCCCATCCTATAGTGATGTGATGATGCATTTCATACCGTCCCTAAGAGAATGCCCAGAGAGCAGTGCCCTGTCAACCCATGCACCATTCTCTACACTGAGCATTCCACTACCATAATGGTATAAATAAGTTCTATTTTTAGTCCCTCAGCCTCCCCTAGTTGAGGAATGGTGAAACTAGATGTTGGATCCTTCTTCTGAATGGGGAATCTTATGGGACATTCTTGGGGTGGACCAATTTTCTGAGATGTTCTAGTCGATCACAACTCCAAACTTCAACATCCCTGAGTCCCTCACCTAGGATGAGGTCTTGTGATTCCTCTGAAATCTCTGGGAAATGAATTTCCACCTATTTCATCATCATTTAGTTTATCCAAAAAATCATTATCATTTTGATCATATTATCCCGAAATGTCACATAGTTGACCTAGCCACACATCCCATCACTTATCACCCTACATCACCAGGTTATCACCGTACCCTCCTACCATGATGCGTGCTGAGATTTATTAATCTCAAGAGAATTATTTTTGAGCTATCATCACATGTAAAAATTTGTGGTTGGGGTAGTATGTAGCTCTCCACTTCAGTTCTCTCCTACACCAACTTGACTTATCAGGTGATTTCGTGGATAGGCCTCCACATGTGGTTGTAGTGAACATGGATGACCTAAATCCTCTTATGTAAATGGACACTAAGGTAGGTGGTGATCTTGTCTAATAGAAAGTTATATTTGGCATGGGTAGATGATATGACATCACCCTCATATTTGAGGAACCACACTTTCTCCCCTTTCAATGGGATGGGTGACCTGCTGCAGCATCTGGCCTATTCATCTCAAGATGTGGACCCATGATAAGAACTTCAGTGTAGAAAGAGGCTGCCATGAATTAGTTTTTCATATAGACACTGGAAGAGACCATGTTTTTTCAGGTACAACCAGTTACCCATTATGTCTATAGCTGGTTGGGAAGACCTTCGAAGGCATTTTTTTCTTTTCATGTTTATCACTCGTAAGACTAGTATCTTTTACATCTTCAAGTGGAATAAATAACCAGATGAAATAGTCACAGACTTTGTCGCCATGTGGAAAGGCCTAACATACTCACTCGATAATCCTTTGACTTAATAACAACTACTGATGATGTGAGTGGGAAAGGTGAAGACTAAATTGGTCCCCTACTTCATCACTCAAAGCATCCTAGGTGGGTTCTATGATTTATCTAACAAAGTTCATCACATAGAGGAAGCCTTGCAGTAATCCAAGAAGGTATTTTTCCCTCCCATAACTCCTATAAGTAGAGCCTTCCGGGCCAAAACTGATGTCGTTACACAGGTAGAGGCCCCCAGGATTCTAGAATTATTTTCAAAATATCCACATCCCCAACCTTGTTGATGACAATAGCCTCTGGCCCAGAATGTATTCTAGCCTCAAGCTAAGCATCAACCACCTCTGAATCAGCCAAAACAACCATGTCAGGAAACGAAACCCAAGAGAGATAATCATGTTCTATCCCTTCATTAGGATTTAACCCAACATTAGGGACCGGATCTTGGATATTGTTTTTCTAAAAGAAGAAATCAGACTGACTAATTTAATGATGATCAGATTTCTGATTTTTTCTGTAGTACTTTAGGTCAAGAGATCCTAATGTTTCCAAAATATACGATACTTGAGGAGGAGGATCTCATTGATCCCCCTAACTAATGAACATATAATTGGTTCTTTGTATATACTCTCATGAAATTATATATATTCAAGGAATGGATTTTGGATCAGGTCGACAATAATGTAGTCATATTGAGTCATGTCCCATCATAGGTTTTATTCATTTCTGCAATGTCTGATAGTGATAGTGAGGATGAATGGAATTAGGTATCCAGTCACGATTCTCATAAGTATGAAAATTGGTTGGGCCAAAAGGAAGTAGATCACTAAATGGTATCATTTTTTCCCATTTGAATCATCCTGATCCTTGTAAAATTCTCATTAATTCTATTGTTACCACTAATGCATCTATGTCTCAACCTTCTTCTCAGAAGAGTCGGTGTCGTCAGCGCAAGGGGAATAATATCCCTCTGATGATACCGAATCCATCCCATACTCTTGGGGAAATTACGCCTATAGTGATGGTGATTTCCCCTCTGATTTTCCTAGCATTGGAGGATTCCTCAAGTGGTGATCGGAAGTATGACTTAGTGAATATCGTCGAACTGATTAACCCTTACATGGCTCATGGTCATGAGAAGCACAAGGTGGGTCCCCCTAATGTCCCCCATCAAAGCCATCATCGACAAGTCTGCAGATATTTAAAGCATTGGAATTTTTAGTTTAGTGCTTCTGTCTAAGCCATATATACTACCAAGACTAGACAATATTCTCAACACAGCGCTTAGCTACACAGTCCTCTCATCCCATCTCTTCAATATCTCTATTGTCACCATTTGTATTAATCAATTAGTTAGATTCATCACAACCACATCTTGATTATCCACGTCTAACTATGGATATTCCGGAATAATCATAAATTCAACTGGTGTTAATTTTATAGGGTTCAACTAGTGAGTAGTGGAATATTTCTATCACCATCCTGAATCCACTGGTTCACCCATCCATAGATCCAATATTTTCTCTTGCCAAAGAGCATTCTATTTCCAGCATAAATGTGAATTTATCCTGGAAGTATGATATGAATAATAACCTTTATATAATTCCTACAAATCTCTCAATCCTCTAAGCTCTCTTCCAATTAAAAGAAATGTGTGTGGCCCTCACAAAGGCTCTGAGAATCCCCCTCCAGTTCAAAATATAGGTAGCTACTACAGATTCCTTTAATACTGAGGAATTCGAGAAAGAATAATGAAAAGTCATTATCTCATTCTCAGGGGAAGATTAATTCTCCCATGTTCAAGGGAACATCCACCTGGTGTTTATTGTAGGCTAGCTCAATGTCATGGAAGTCCTATGTTGTATTTTTGACACAGGTTCTAAGATCAATCTAATCTTAACCTGGATGCTCCATAAGCTAATAATGTATGAGGTATATTTGTGTCCCTCTAACCTGAAGATTCAAGGTTATGACTGGAAAGAGAAAATGATGTGTGGAAAGAACCATATGAAGACCTAGTTTGGTGGCCATATTTCTAGTACAAAGTTCATGGTTATCTCACAAGACACCACCTACAATACACTGATGGGTAGACCCTGGATCCACCTACATGAAATGGGTCCCTCCTCGTATCACCAGTGCATAAATTACTCACTAAATGGTCTATTGGGTGTGGTTTAGGGTGATTAATCTCCCTTTTCCACTTGTGAAGCCCACTACCTAGACACTGACTACTATAGGAGCAGGTAAAATGGTTTCAAGAAAATGTGGTTGAGTGAACCACTCTTTAAGATGACCTGTGGGAAGAATTGGATGATTTTTTTCATAATCCATATTCACCAGTTGGAGGCCAGAACCACAAACATGGGAAACTACTTTTTTTGTTTCCATGAAAAGGGGGAAGCATGTTCCCAGGTAAAAGGAACACTAGAAGATCTCATCGTAGAACAAGAGCCTTAGCTCAGTTGGTGAGGTATCCTTAAGTGCATCCATGAGATCCAGGTTCAAAACTAGGTAGAGGCCTATTTTCGGTACTATAGAAGCACTGTAGCATGTACTATAGAAGTACTGTAGCAGAACTATACACCATGTGGTACGGTAGCAAAACTATACACTATGCCCATACTGTAGAAGAACTGTACAATGTGCGGTACTGTAGTGGGCAATGTAGCAGTTACTATAGTAGGTACTATTTGGCATTGTAGCAGCTGGAACTATTCACCTTGGGCCATTGCTTTGGGCTTAGAGTCCTTAAGGCTTTCGAGCCACACAGGCCTTTAGGTCAGTTGGGATTTCAGGCCACCTTTAAGGCCTTCGGGCCACCTCAAGGCCTTCGGGCCACATGCAGTTTCCCCAGACACACTATAAAAAAGAATCATCCCTAGAAGAGGATTCAGATCAGTTTCACTCACCAGAGTAGATCCAAATGGATTGTTAGAATGATAGGGTATGGCTATGCCATCAAGACTAGCTTGTGCTTGCATAGGAATCCTAGAAAAATGACCATGCGAAGTTGGAGAGATAAAATCATGATGCAGATACTGGGGAGGGGTAGTTCTGTATTGATAGTCTAGTTTAATTCCCTAAGACCTTCGGGTCATGTAATCTCCTTAGCCTACGGGCCTTGTAATTTCTATGCTGATGGGCCCTGTAAAGGTTCCCCCTCATCCCTTGAAAGGGGGGTTATCAAGAATCAATAAAAAATAATGCCTTCATCCCATTCTAGTAAAAGATAACATCGTACTCCTATATGAATCAATCTTGTGTGATTTCAGAGTTCCTTACCCATGTAAGGTATTGGGATTTTTTTCCCCATGTAAATAACAATATGCAATAATTTCTTGTTCTGTCAGGCTTTGTTGAATTGACTCAAGCCGACACACTACTACTACCTTGACATTATCATGTGTGTACCCTTGGGTCAAAGGCCTGATATAATTGGGTTGATATCTTTCTTCATCATGGAGTCAACATGTATGAGTCTCCTGATGATGATTCCACCGCCACTCAGGTTGGAATCAACATTCCTTCTGGATCAGATAACTTATAAGGGACGCCTCCCACTAACAATCCTCTCTTTTTGGATGATGAAGAGGATTCGAAAGATGCTCCCCCATCATTTGAATATGGTTTCTCCACCACCATCTATGAGATGGTAAAAGTGAATCTTAGTACCAAGGTAGACTCAAGGCCCACCATCCATGATGTGTTCACATAGAGATACGATGAGATGTCAGGGTTGTATCCTCATGTATTCGTCCATCGTCTTGGTCTCTCGGTAGGCCATTGAGGGTTAAAATAGCCTCATAGGAGGATGAATCCTTCACATGGTGTTGTAGTCAAGGCTGAAGTTGATAATCTCATCAAACCCAACTATGTCAAGGAATTCCAGTATCCCAGATAGTTGGCCAACATCATTTTTATTAGGGAGATGAATGCATAGATCAATGTTTTTATCGACTTCTGGGGTCACAATTGTGACTTTCCAAAGTATGATTTCCTCTTTCTATGACAGAGTTATTGATTAATGCCACCACTGGGTTACAATCCCTCTTCTTCCTGGATGGATATTCAAGATATAATCAGATACATATTTCCCCCTAAGATGAATAATCCACAACCTTCATGTTGTCCCAAGGGTCCTTCTGTTATCAGGTAACTCCCTTCATATTTAAGAATGTATGAGCCACCTATAAGCATGTTATGCACTGTATATTCAATCTGATCCTCTAGATATTAGTAGAATACTACATGGATGATTTGGTGGTAAAATCCTGCCAACTTCAAGACCATATCAGAGATCTTGAGAATGTTTTTTACTTCCTATTCTCCCTGCATCTGAAGATGAAACCTTTGAAGTGTGCCTTTTTAGTTACCCCTGGGAAGTTTATCAGCATTGTCATCAGATACGGAGGCATCAAAATTGATCTAGTGAAGATCAAGTATACCAGTTAGATGCGCCCTTTGAGAAACCTCTATGACCTTTGAGGCTTCCATGTCCACTTAGACTATATATGCCGATTTATTTCAAATCAGACCATAAAGTTTAAGAACTTTTATAGACTCGTGAAAAAAGGTTTTGTCTACTAATGGGATAAAGAGTGTCAGACCACTTTTGAGGAAATCAAGCAGTATATACTCCAGCCTCTGGTTCTAATGCCACCTAATTCTATAAAGTTGTTGGTCCTTTATGTGACCACACTTGAACAATCCCTCGGCACCCTTATCACCAAAAAAAAACAATAAAGAGACAAAGAATAGTTTGTACTATCAGAGTCACATGCTCCTCGACATGGAGGCCGGATATTATTACATCGAGAAGAGATGCATCATGTTTGTTTTTGTAGTGATAATGTTAAAGAATTATCTATAGCACCATAAAATACAGTTGGTATTCTATGTAGATCCTCTAAAGTACATTATGAACTGCCCAATGTTGATAGGCACTAGATGATTTTTTGGCCACCCATCCATCCCCCACCGATCATTCCATGGACCTTGAATTTCCATGTGAGGCCATCCTCTTAGTGTATGATACTGTGTTGTATTGGAAGATGAATTGTAACATCCCAGGTAAATGAAGAATAAATAATTTTAATATTTATTAATATTTATGAATTATATATTAAATTCTATTTTAAAGGGGTTGCTATGTTCGATAGCGTACCCGATACGCAACGATGAGTTCCTTTGAAAACTTACGTTGCACACTAGTAATAAAATAATATTATTTTAAATGTTAGTTAACATGTAGCCGTTGTATTGGCGGGAATGGATAGAAATAACTAAAATATGATTATATATGTTTTTAAGTGTTTTTATATTTACCCAATAAAAGATAAAGGCTTAAAATACGGAAAGAGTTCAATTTTAGGCTTTTATACTCTAATTTTCACTAAAGGTTCACTTATCACCTTTTAATGGTGAACCGTCATTAAATATAGTTTTGATCACTCTTATACATTCTTTTGGACCAAATAAAACTTTTATTAAGAATCGGGACATCAAATTTTACTTTGTGTAATTTTTGGTACCTTTCTGATAAAGTTCATTTTTTTTATGAATAGTGTAAAATGTTGCATTTTAATTCAAAACCTATTTTTGATCTAATTTATTTATATGATTAGATTATATTTTGAATTGGTTTTGAAGTGAAATTATAATATATTTTTACCATTTTATCTAATGGTGGTCATTGGAATCAATTTCACTTTGAAATTAGACTTAAACTGGTGTCAATCTTTTGATACTTATTGTTTTGTAAAAACACGCTATTTGCTCTGGCAGCGGGAATTAATTATTGAATTAATTAATGTGACTTATATGATTTGAATTTTGTAAAATGGACTTCATTTTTGAATTCGGAATATCAAATATAGCTTAGGGTGATTTTTTGGTAATTTTCTGAAAAACTTCAATTTTTGATGAATAGTGAAACCACTAAGTGGTAATCAAGCAAACTGTTTTTTTCAGTTAAATTAAAGTTTACCACTAATGTGTATTGAATTTTGAAAATCCGACATACATGGTTGTCATTAAGAAGTAAAATGTGGTTCAATGAGATTAAAATAATTTTTTGGTGAATAGTAACTTATTAAGTTCTTAATCGCGATTAGTGGTAATTAGGGTAGTTTAATGTATAAATAATGCTTTAATAATATAAAATGACCTAGACACATGTCCCAACCTCATTGGTTGTGTCATGGCCGACCAAGACAAGTCATGGCCTAACTTGGGGACCCCATGTATCCACTTTTGTTGGGAAATAACATAAATTACTTTTTATTAAATGTTAAAGTGAAAATGACACAAACATAATATGTTTTGCGAAAACAATTTTTAAGTGGGGTTATACAAGTCCAAATTTTGATTATAAATATTCAATGGAAAGCTAAAAATATTTCCTACATCATAGTAATTTGTTTATAATTTTTAGACATTAAATAAATTTAATTATTTATGACATAATAATGATGCAGCGATGACATCATTATTTGACGATTTAAATAAAATGGAAAGATAAAATAAAATCTATGAACTACACATGTCCAAAACCAATTGGATGAATGGATTTCGATGCCTTATCACCTTATCCACGAATTCCATCAATGTGGGACCTTTTAAAACCGAAACACATTTTCAAATAATGTAATGTTTCTTTACTTTCCAAAAGTGCCCCTCCTCTCCCCTTATAAAAGGCCCCCACCTCTACCTCATTTCACACACTCTTCAAGCCATTGGCTCGGCCAACCCCTGCCCATTTGCTCTCTCCACATCCCTCTCCTCATCCTAGAGGATTCCCTTTGGGAAGAATCCTTTCAAAGGAAGCCTTTAGGCTCAAACCAAAAGAAGTTACACTTTTTAAGGTATTTCATTCTCTCATGTTCATTTGTTTTATTTTGCTTCTCCGACCCCCTAAACTCTTTTTATTTACTTCTTTTGTAACAACACCAGTATCTTCAATATACTAGGATGTTGTTATAAGATTTATTTGAGCTACACTCTCACACAACTACATCAAATGGTTAAAGAACATACGGTTTCCGTGGATGGCGAAATTCTGCCTCCCGAAACGATGATTGTTCAATACTCATTTAACACCTTCAAAGGTGGCCATTATGATGTCACTATTTTTATATATGATATGTAATATGTTTAAGTTTAACTTATGCTTCTGTATTTTTCATTTGTGTCTTACCTTTATGGCTTCCATTATGGGTATACGCGATATCTTCATTTAAGGAAGTGCGGACTACCGCCCCCTCAAAGTGATGTGATTCGTTAATACCATATGTGGGATGTGTAAAGGATAAAGTTAATGATATTATACATGATGTTATACTGGAATTATAATATACCTATATATATCATTATCATTTATTTCCATTAAAGTATGAGATAGAAATGAAAGTAGCGTTCATGCGTACGTACGGACTACCGTCTCCATGAACTGTGCATTTCATTTCTTATCCCCAAATGTAATGTACTATTAAAAGTACATGTATATAATGGATATATAAAATTAATGATATATCTAAATGATGAATATAATTCTGGAATTAAAATATACATAAGTCTCATTTAGTTTTAATTCCGTTAATATGACAAAGAAATGAAAGTAGCGTTCATGCGTACGTACGGCTTACCGTCTCCATGAACGGTGCATTTCATTTCTTACCTCTAAATGATTATGTAATATTTTAAATACATGTATGTACTGGATATATATGACATATATGATATCTACATCATGAATAACATTCTGGATATAATGAAACATTGACCAAATTAACAACATGTAAGTGTAAGAAGTCTATTTTTGACTTAAGAACCAAATACCGACAAAATGAACATTATTAACTTAAATGATTACATGATGTTCATAACATGGTATAAAAGGAATAATGAACTTGGAAAAGATTCATAATCAAGTAGAGATTAACTAAAGTTTATTATTCAGGAGTTTAAAGAACGGTCGGGTCAAGTCAGATACGAGGTATGGGAACTTCTTAACCCAATTTCCATTCTTTGGGTTAATCTCCTACTTTCAAATTATGTCATTATATTATTATGTCGTATCTTGTATTTGTACTTTATTTATGTGTACTTATAGTGAATACACATAATGTATCTATTTTATTTTAAAAATTATCTTTGTATGGGACTTCGTCTCAATCTCCTTTCGTTGAGGCATATTTTATTTTATACACAACTTTCTTTTATACGGTGTATAAACCCCTTTGACTTTTACGTTTACTCAAAAGGAATCTTTTTATACGAAGCGTTTACTAAACGACAAAAGGGAATGTTTTTGTCGTACGTATGCGGCGACAACGACTTCTCCGCCGTCGTAACCGTTATTTGAGTTTCGGCTTCCTCTACAAGCCATACCTTCTTTTTAAAAGAAAAATAAATACCATATTTTACTTTTATTTTATTTTGGTATTGAAAATGGTTTTCATAATGTTTTTATTATATCAATGTGTTGTATTGATATCTCGTGATTGAAATGTGGAAATGTTATGTTTCCTTTATGCATGTTTTATGTGATATGATTATGTTATGGTTCTTGGGCATTATTATGAAGACGGGTGGTTCCGTGATAAACTAAGGGCGGGTGAGCCCGTTATAGCTCTCCAATGCATTGGGTAACGCGAAGGAGTGAAACGTTAAGGTTTCTCCGAAGAGATTTTAGGGAATATACTGTGATGGGTATTCCAAACGTAACCAAGAGGGTTACCCCCTACGTAAGAATGTTATGAATGCCTCAAGTTACCTTTACGTATTATGATTTATATGATTTATTCATGTTTTTATGAGGTTTGTTAAAGTGCCTATGTTTTATGGGTAAAGTATGATTTCGTTCTTATGTATATATGAACTCATGTTTCCTTTCCATGTTTTTATAACCCATACTGAGTTTTTATGCTCATCCCAAGTTTTTGAAATGTTTTTCACAGGTCAAGGGAAAGGTACATGATAAGATGATAGAGTCAAGGATGTGTCAAGAAATAATCCATGTTTTATTTTAAATGTGTTTCCATTGATGGGAATGAAGAATACTATCTTTATGTAACCACTTTGTTTATATGTGGAATCTAATGCAAGTTTTATGATCTAATTCTCTAAAACTCTAAACCCGAAAAGATCCTCAATGTGTAATCTTGTAATAACTCAAGATTAAGTAAGGTTTAAGGCTGGGGCCTTATAGTTGGTATCAGAGGTCGGTTTAGACAACTTTAGGAGTTAGAAAAGTGTTAAATTATAATATGATTGAAATGATATAGCATTTACGGATTACCATGTTGCTTCGCCTAAGATATTTCGGTGTTCAGAATGGTTTTCCGCAGAGGAAACAAAGCAGCTATGTTGGGACGACATCAGGAGGAAGACAACCTTCCAAATCAGCAACCTGAGATGGTCGGAAATGGAACTGAACAGTTTGTTGCAGTGATGGCACAGTTGACTCAGGCTATAAATGGTGGTGGTATCCATGCACGAGATCAGCCAGATCAACCACAGAGGAACATGTCAGTGGTGGAACATTTCATGAGGCAACATCCCCCATCATTCAGAGGATCATCTGACGCTGTGCTAGCTGAAGGGTGGATTAAAGCACTAGAGAAGATTTTTGATGTCATGGGGTGTTCAGACAATCAAAAGGTTAGTCTTGCTATTTACCGTTTGGAGGGTGAAGCAGATCAGTGGTGGTCTATGGTTAAAAATATCAGGGATGCCGATGAGATTGATGCTCTTGACTGGGATGAATTCAAAGGTATGTTTCTTGAGAAGTATTTTCCTAAGGCTGTTCAACTTAGGATGGAAAAGCAATTCTTGGAATTGAGGCAAGAGGAAGTCTCAGTGGCTGCCTATGAAGAAAGGTTCACTCTATTGGCAAGGTATGCTCCAAATTTTATCCGGGACCTTGATAGTAAAATCAATCGTTTTTACTCAGGATTAAAGCCAAAGTATCGAAGGGCATTGGCTTCTCGTGAGTTTAAAAGTTATGAAAAGCTTGTTCGATGTGCTGAGAAGGTGGAAATGGAGTTTTCCGATGACCAAGTGTCCTATAACAACCAGCAGAAGAAGAGACCGAGGTTGCAGGAGAATGGTAAGAATTCTTCAAAAAGGTCTGATGGTAAGATAACTAAGTTTCCAATTTGTGATAAATGTGGCAAAAGGCATGCTGGGGAATGTCTTCTGAATTCTGGGAAGTGCTACCGATGTGGGAAGATGGGACATAAGGCTCGTGATTGCACTGAAAAGGATCAAGGTGAAGGTAAGAACAAATTTGATTTACAGTTAGTGAAATGTTTTAAGTGCAATGAGATGGGTCACTATGCAAACGAGTGTCCGACAAGGAGCTTGAGTGATGGGAAGCAGTTAGACTACAAGCAGAAAGGGGTGGTGAAATCCTTTGCAACTACTTCAGCAGATGTTGGGCCATCGAATGAAGTGGTGTCAGCTCCAGGGAGCTCAGTATTTTTCGAAGATTGACTTGAGGTCGGGGTACCATCAGTTGAATGTAAAAGAAGCAGACGTTCCGAAGACTGCGTTCCGTACTAGATATGGCCATTATGAATTTGTAGTTATGCCTTTTGGGTTAACCAATGCACCTACTGTATTCATGGACCTTATGAAAAAAATTTCCATGAGTTCTTGGATAAGTTTGTGTTTGTGTTTTAAGGTTTGTGAAGACGTTATGTGTGCCTTGTGATTCACAGTTGAAGAATGAGTTGTTTTTTCATCCTGGCAGTACTAAGATGTATGGAGATCTGCGGGAGTATTACTGGTGGGATGGAATGAAAAGTGATATTGCTGATTTTACTATGAAGTGTTTGACTTGTCAGCAGGTTAAAGCAGAGCGGCAGTTACCGAAAGGGATGCTTCAGCCTTTACCAGTGCCAGAGTGGAAATGGGAGAATATATCCATGGACTTTGTTGTTGGATTACCGAAGACATATCGAGGTAATAATGCAATCTGGGTTATTGTTGATCGCTTGACCAAATCTGCTCATTTCCTTGCTATACGAGATACTTTCTCTCTTGATCAACTTTCCCGTTTGTATCTTAAAGAGATAGTCAGGTTACATGGAGTTCCTCTCCCCATTGTATCGGATCGTGATCCCAGGTTTACTTCTAACTTTTGGAAAGGCCTTCAGAAGTCGTTGGGTACTGAATTAAATTTTAGTACAGCTTTTCATCCTCAATCAGATGGGCAGTCAGAACGAACAATTCAGACATTGGAGGATATGCTACGAGCTTGTTCTATGGATTATCAGGGAAGTTGGGACCAACATCTTTCTTTGGTTGAGTTTTCATATAATAACAGTTTTCATTCCAGTATACAGATGGCACCATTTCAGGCATTATATGGGAAGCGGTGTCGAACTCCAGCTTTCTGGGATGAAGTGGGTGAAAGAAAGTTGATGGGACCAGAATTGGTAGAAGAGATGGCAGAAAAAGTTCAGCTGATTCAGAAACACATGAGAACAGCTCAGAGCAGGCAGAAGAGTTATGCGGATAACCGGAGGAAGGATCTATCTTTCGAGGTAGGTGATCATGTTTTTCTCAAGGTTTCTCCTTGGAAAAGTGTGATGAGATTTGGTAAGGAAGGAAAGTTGAGTCCAAGGTTTATTGGACCATACGAAATTCTGGAAAGAGTTGGATCAGTTGCATACCGAGTGGCTTTACCTCCAAGTTTATCTCAGGTACACAATGTTTTTCACGTTTCGATGTTGAGAAAGTATATGCCAGATCCATCTCATGTTTTGAGCCCAGAGGTAGTTCAGCTGGAAGAGAACCTATCTTATGAGGAACAACCAGTCCAGATTCTTGACCACAGGGAGCAAGTGTTACGGAATAAGGTGATTAAGCAGGTAAAGGTTTTGTGGAAAAACCACATGATTGAAGAGGCAACATGGGAATCTGAAAATGCTATGAGGGATAAATACCCCCACTTATTTTGATAAGTGAATAAAATTGCGAGGACGCAATTCCCAAAAGGGGGGAAGGATGTAACATCCCAGGTAAATGAAGAATAAATAATTTTAATATTTATTAATATTTATGAATTAAATATTAAATTCTATTTTAAAGGGGTTGCTATGTTCGATAGCGTACCCGATACGCAACGATGAGTTCCTTTGAAAACTTACGTTGCACACTAGTAATAAAATAATATTATTTTAAATGTTAGTTAACATGTAGCCGTTGTATTGGCGGGAATGGATAGAAATAACTAAAATATGATTATATATGTTTTTAAGTGTTTTTATATTTACCCAATAAAAGATAAAGGCTTAAAATACGGAAAGAGTTCAATTTTAGGCTTTTATACTCTAATTTTCACTAAAGGTTCACTTATCACCTTTTAATGGTGAACCGTCATTAAATATAGTTTTGATCACTCTTATACATTCTTTTGGACCAAATAAAACTTTTATTAAGAATCGGGACATCAAATTTTACTTTGTGTAATTTTTGGTACCTTTCTGATAAAGTTCATTTTTTTTATGAATAGTGTAAAATGTTGCATTTTAATTCAAAACCTATTTTTGATCTAATTTATTTATATGATTAGATTATATTTTGAATTGGTTTTGAAGTGAAATTATAATATATTTTTACCATTTTATCTAATGGTGGTCATTGGAATCAATTTCACTTTGAAATTAGACTTAAACTGGTGTCAATCTTTTGATACTTATTGTTTTGTAAAAACACGCTATTTGCTCTGGCAGCGGGAATTAATTATTGAATTAATTAATGTGACTTATATGATTTGAATTTTGTAAAATGGACTTCATTTTTGAATTCGGAATATCAAATATTGCTTAGGGTGATTTTTTGGTAATTTTCTGAAAAACTTCAATTTTTGATGAATAGTGAAACCACTAAGTGGTAATCAAGCAAACTGTTTTTTTCAGTTAAATTAAAGTTTACCACTAATGTGTATTGAATTTTGAAAATCCTACATACATGGTTGTCATTAAGAAGTAAAATGTGGTTCAATGAGATTAAAATAATTTTTTGGTGAATAGTAACTTATTAAGTTCTTAATCGCGATTAGTGGTAATTAGGGTAGTTTAATGTATAAATAATGCTTTAATAATATAAAATGACCTAGACACATGTCCCAACCTCATTGGTTGTGTCATGGCCGACCAAGACAAGTCATGGCCTAACTTGGGGACCCCATGTATCCACTTTTGTTGGGAAATAACATAAATTACTTTTTATTAAATGTTAAAGTGAAAATGACACAAACATAATATGTTTTGCGAAAACAATTTTTAAGTGGGGTTATACAAGTCCAAATTTTGATTATAAATATTCAATGGAAAGCTAAAAAGATTTCCTACATCATATTAATTTGTTTATAATTTTTAGACATTAAATAAATTTAATTATTTATGACATAATAATGATGCAGCGATGACATCATTATTTGACGATTTAAATAAAATGGAAAGATAAAATAAAATCTATGAACTACACATGTCCAAAACCAATTGGATGAATGGATTTCGATGCCTTATCACCTTATCCACGAATTCCATCAATGTGGGACCTTTTAAAACCGAAACACATTTTCAAATAATGTAATGTTTCTTTACTTTCCAAAAGTGCCCCTCCTCTCCCCTTATAAAAGGCCCCCACCTCTACCTCATTTCACACACTCTTCAAGCCATTGGCTCGGCCAACCCCTGCCCATTTTCTCTCTCCACATCCCTCTCCTCATCCTAGAGGATTCCCTTTGGGCAGAATCCTTTCAAAGGAAGCCTTTAGGCTCAAACCAAAAGAAGTTACACTTTTTAAGGTATTTCATTCTCTCATGTTCATTTGTTTTATTTTGCTTCTCCGACCCCCTAAACTCTTTTTATTTACTTCTTTTGTAACAACACCAGTATCTTCAATATACTAGGATGTTGTTATAAGATTTATTTGAGCTACACTCTCACACAACTACATCAAATGGTTAAAGAACATACGGTTTCCGTGGATGGCGAAATTCTGCCTCCCGAAACGATGATTGTTCAATACTCATTTAACACCTTCAAAGGTGGCCATTATGATGTCACTATTTTTATATATGATATGTAATATGTTTAAGTTTAACTTATGCTTCTGTATTTTTCATTTGTGTCTTACCTTTATGGCTTCCATTATGGGTATACGCGATATCTTCATTTAAGGAAGTGCGGACTACCGCCCCCTCAAAGTGATGTGATTCGTTAATACCATATGTGGGATGTGTAAAGGATAAAGTTAATGATATTATACATGATGTTATACTGGAATTATAATATACCTATATATATCATTATCATTTATTTCCATTAAAGTATGAGATAGAAATGAAAGTAGCGTTCATGCGTACGTACGGACTACCGTCTCCATGAACTGTGCATTTCATTTCTTATCCCCAAATGTAATGTACTATTAAAAGTACATGTATATAATGGATATATAAAATTAATGATATATCTAAATGATGAATATAATTCTGGAATTAAAATATACATAAGTCTCATTTAGTTTTAATTCCGTTAATATGACAAAGAAATGAAAGTAGCGTTCATGCGTACGTACGGCTTACCGTCTCCATGAACGGTGCATTTCATTTCTTACCTCTAAATGATTATGTAATATTTTAAATACATGTATGTACTGGATATATATGACATATATGATATCTACATCATGAATAACATTCTGGATATAATGAAACATTGACCAAATTAACAACATGTAAGTGTAAGAAGTCTATTTTTGACTTAAGAACCAAATACCGACAAAATGAACATTATTAACTTAAATGATTACATGATGTTCATAACATGGTATAAAAGGAATAATGAACTTGGAAAAGATTCATAATCAAGTAGAGATTAACTAAAGTTTATTATTCAGGAGTTTAAAGAACGGTCGGGTCAAGTCAGATACGAGGTATGGGAACTTCTTAACCCAATTTCCATTCTTTGGGTTAATCTCCTACTTTCAAATTATGTCATTATATTATTATGTCGTATCTTGTATTTGTACTTTATTTATGTGTACTTATAGTGAATACACATAATGTATCTATTTTATTTTAAAAATTATCTTTGTATGGGACTTCGTCTCAATCTCCTTTCGTTGAGGCATATTTTATTTTATACACAACTTTCTTTTATACGGTGTATAAACCCCTTTGACTTTTACGTTTACTCAAAAGGAATCTTTTTATACGAAGCGTTTACTAAACGACAAAAGGGAATGTTTTTGTCGTACGTATGCGGCGACAACGACTTCTCCGCCGTCGTAACCGTTATTTGAGTTTCGGCTTCCTCTACAAGCCATACCTTCTTTTTAAAAGAAAAATAAATACCATATTTTACTTTTATTTTATTTTGGTATTGAAAATGGTTTTCATAATGTTTTTATTATATCAATGTGTTGTATTGATATCTCGTGATTGAAATGTGGAAATGTTATGTTTCCTTTATGCATGTTTTATGTGATATGATTATGTTATGGTTCTTGGGCATTATTATGAAGACGGGTGGTTCCGTGATAAACTAAGGGCGGGTGAGCCCGTTATAGCTCTCCAATGCATTGGGTAACGCGAAGGAGTGAAACGTTAAGGTTTCTCCGAAGAGATTTTAGGGAATATACTGTGATGGGTATTCCAAACGTAACCAAGAGGGTTACCCCCTACGTAAGAATGTTATGAATGCCTCAAGTTACCTTTACGTATTATGATTTATATGATTTATTCATGTTTTTATGAGGTTTGTTAAAGTGCCTATGTTTTATGGGTAAAGTATGATTTCGTTCTTATGTATATATGAACTCATGTTTCCTTTCCATGTTTTTATAACCCATACTGAGTTTTTATGCTCATCCCAAGTTTTTGAAATGTTTTTCACAGGTCAAGGGAAAGGTACATGATAAGATGATAGAGTCAAGGATGTGTCAAGAAATAATCCATGTTTTATTTTAAATGTGTTTCCATTGATGGGAATGAAGAATACTATCTTTATGTAACCACTTTGTTTATATGTGGAATCTAATGCAAGTTTTATGATCTAATTCTCTAAAACTCTAAACCCGAAAAGATCCTCAATGTGTAATCTTGTAATAACTCAAGATTAAGTAAGGTTTAAGGCTGGGGCCTTATATGAATTATGATAGTTCCTCCCATAGTCTCACTGGAATAAGGATCAATGATTCTATGCTCAATAGAGTAGACTTCAGAATCATCTTCACAACCCCTATGATGGTCGTATTTACCTATTCGTTCTTGTTGTCAAAAGGTTGCACCAACAACATGACA
This sequence comes from Viscum album, assembly GCA_963277665.1. Taxonomy (NCBI): domain Eukaryota; kingdom Viridiplantae; phylum Streptophyta; class Magnoliopsida; order Santalales; family Viscaceae; genus Viscum; species Viscum album. The sequence goes on from OY728131.1 coordinate 1,492,895,136, forward strand.
GAGTATCAGGCTCTCATCATTTGTCTCATGTTGGACCTTAATATTGTCGTTCACTACCTACATGTGATGGGGGGCTCTGAATAGGTCATCATAATGATCAATTATGAGTATGTCATTAGGAAGACGAAGCTGCTGCCCCTACTAGAGCACGCTCTCCAGATAATGGCCTAGTTCCCATATCAAACAGAGGTCAATCATGTTCCTCAATCACATAATGGTTGATTTTATTGCTGGGACTATCTTGTTGCATATCTCATAGATCCAAAAAGGATGATTTTATCATCCATGCAGTGCATAAAAGGTTCATCGTTCCCATCACTCTGGACGATGATGATAGACACTAGGTAAGACATCTTAACACTAGTGCTTCCAAATTAGGACCTTCAGGTCCCCCTTCCATAGAAGAATAGACCCTTGGTTGGACAAATCCTTTTGAAGAGTACCTCCATCATGGAAATATACTAATAGAGAGAGCCAAACATTAGTAAGTCTGTCAGCATGCAGTGTAGTTCACCCTCCAGTGCAGTCCCAACCTTCAGTAGATCCTCTCAAAATGTGGGTTTAATAAAATTGTCCTCCATTTTATTTAATAAGAAAATATTCCCCATGTTATGTAGGAATTCCATGCTCGTTCCTATATAGCATGTTAGTCTAGGCCAAAACACTCCCACTTGATATAAATTTTGGGCAACTTTTGGCCCACTATGATCCATGACTATTTTGAGTTCACCAAGAGGATCCATGCATGTTAGATACATGAAAATTGTGTTCATAGACCGCCATAGACTCTCCATATATCCATGTACTTCTAACCATTTGTGGTCTCAGGAATAGATGTCATGGGACCATACCCACTAGTAATAGCTCACTAGTGCAGGTCCATCCTAACTATGACAAATTTCTTCTCCATGTGAGAAGAAGCAATTCTACCTATGGAATTCAAGGCCCATTATATCATTGATTTCATGAGATCCAACATCATGAATCTATATAGAGTACCTCATCCTATCCTCACCAATAATAGAAATTTTTTTTGAGAAGTTGTGATGAAGAAATTGTACACAAAGTACAACATCTGGTCTGACCAGACTTCTCGCTATCATGCACATTCAAATAGAAAGATTGAGGTGTTCAAAAAGACCCTTTCTAACATTTTTTAGAAGATTTTTGGTCAAATGAAATGTTTTGGCTGAAAAATCTCCCCAACTCTCTCCAGGATTATTAGATGACAACTCATAATTCCACAGAGGTGACCCCATATTCCCGGGTGTATAGAACATAGGTGGTCCTTCCCATTGAGATTTAGTTTCCCTCACTCTACATAGCTATCTACGATTAGAGGATTTCAGAAAAGGTAGAAGAAGTCCATATCACTGAACTAGATTCCCTCAATGAGAATAAGATTTGGACATTACACAATCTAGAGAGGAACCAGAACAAGATTTCCAGATCATTCAATAAGAAAGTCGACCTCTGATCCTTTCTCCAGGGTGAAATTGTATTGTCTCTTAGGATTTTGATAATACCCAGTAGGAATCCACCGAAGTTGGAGCCCAAATGGGGAGGACCCTACTTTCTTCATAGGGTTTTCCCCAATAATACATACCCTTTAGTCACCATTGATGATGAATGAATCACTCCTCCCACCAATTCCAAGTTCCTCAAGAAGTACGTCACATGAGGGAGTTTCCATCCTACATGATGATAAAGTGAAAAATGTAAGCATTATAGTCCGAGCTCTATGAAATTAAAAAAATTTATCTTCCATACTAAATAATGTTAAACTACATGACATTGGTCATCCTACATGATGTTAAACTATAAGAATATTTTTTCCCATTCAGCATGACATTAAATTATTCCTTCATCCTTACAACACGATGTCAAGAAGCATTGGATTTTTTGTACTAAAATTGGATCGATTTCCATCCTAATGGGATATGTAGGAATGCTCAGAAATTTTTTATTTAGGTCCAACCAAGGTTCAACAAATCCTTTCATCCTTATGGCTCTATGGACAGAATGTACTAGGAGCATGTGGTGTGGCATTTCACCTCTATAGTTCTCATTCACGTTAGATATTTTTTTTCAACACTATGTGCCTCACCCATTAGGGTACCATCCCCCCCCATGTCCTTACTGAATGATTTTAAACTACACAGAATTTCAATAACATTGTATAGCTTGATTTCCATCCTTATGGGATATGTTGGAATTCTTGAAAATTGTTTATGGGTCAGGCCCCAAGTTCCTCAACCTTTTTTTCATTTTTCCTTACCTAATGGTCTGAGTTCCATGACCTTAAAACTAATATATCTCCCATACCACATGAAACTAAACTAATGCGTCCTATGTGGAAATACATTAAATTGTATAAAATATATATTCCTTTCTAGATGACCTTAAATGGAAAGTGACCCTTTTTCCAACATGACACATAAATTTCTATGTCCCGCATGGTATCAAACTGTTCGTTCATTATTACCGCATGATGTTAAACTACATGGAATTCAAGAACTATGTATGGATTCATTCCAATCCTTATGGGATATTTATCAATTCATGAATATTTTTTCTTCGGGTATAGCCACATGTTCTTCCATCTTTTTGGCCCCCTTTGCCCTAAGTTCCCTCTTGGGAGTGTGTAGTTGGGTATGAGACCTGATTGGTTCTCATCCACATCAGGTTTATTTTACCATGCCATGAACATCACCTATAGGGTACCATTCTCATCCCCACTTCCTTACCACATGATTTTAAACTTCATAGAAGTTGAAGAACTATGTTTGTCTTGACTCGCAACCTTATGGGATACGTAGGAACTCCCAGATTGCGTCCAGCCTCAGGTTCGTCAACCAGTTCTATTTCTTTATTCAACTCGTATATTCAAGTTATCTTCCCTTGATTGAATCCAATGACCTCTATCATGCATCATTAACATGTCGAGATGTGTTGTGGTGTAAAACCTGGAGTGTTGGATTCTTCATGGACATTCTCTCATTCCATTTCAATGATTCATATGTGCCTTTATTTCGGTCTCCATCATTTTTAACAACTAAAGGTACCCCTAATGGTATGGACGTTCAACCTCATGTATCACCTACCATAATGGGCCAATATCCTGGAATATTTCAAATGACATCTTGATCCCGGTTCCGCATCTTGAATATAGTTAGCGTTCAACCCTCAGTTTTTTTGTTCACATCCCAAGTTACACAATATGGATATTGTGTCTTGAAAATGGTCAGAGTTTATCCTCCATTTTTACACCACCCTCACTATGTCCCAAATACTAGATGCAATAATTCACATCCCTTCTCAAATCCTTATGTTCAGGAAAAACTTCAACACCCTTGGTGTTATCCCTCCATGAACCTTTTCACATTGATAATGTATACCAATGTTGCAGGGTCATCCTTAACTATGCACATCCATTTCCTAGATTTTGTGTGTCATGAGGATCCACTCCACCCCTTTTTTAACACTAAGCATGGGTCACATGGCCTATGCGTCTGAATAGGTTTTTTTCCAGCATGGAAGAATCATGCCATCATCTTTTCCAAGCCTTACAACCTTAAACATTGTGTGGGTTTTACCTCAAGGGTGTGTGGTATCATGATGGTATTTTTGATCCTCATTTACATAATGTTACTTAATGGTTCCCCCACTATAAATTTCATACTTTTGGTATGATATCTATGACCTCAAACTAAAATATCTCTCATCCCACACGATAATAAGATATTGCGACTAGACTGTAAGACATTAAACTACATAGTGTGAATGGTCTTGTTTGCATGACCTTAAAAGGAAAATTCACTTATTTATTTCATGATGCAAAACCGCCCCATCCCATGTGATGTTAAGCTACTTCTACGTCCAGGTTTCATGATGATAAACTACGTAGTGCCCCGATGTCCTCATTTGAGAGGGCATCACCACTTCAGCCTATTATCCTACTTTCCTCTTGGGAATACATGATGTGGTGTGGATCTCTTTTGTCCTCATTAATTGTGGGATTCCTTATGGTTCCTCACTATATATTACTATTTTTTAGGTTTCATCTTACAGTCCAAGAACTCTGACCATAAACTAAGATCCTATGAATCCTTACCACATGACGATAAATTATGCAAGGACCATCATCCTTACCACATGACGTTAAACTGAATGGAATATAAGAACTATGTGTGGATTGATTATCACCCTTGTGGGATATGTAGAAACCCTTGAACATTTTTTCCCTGGGTCTAGTTGTAGAATCATGATCTCCTTCGTCCCCTTCTTGGTCCGGGTATTCTTCTAGGAAAAGTGTGGTATGAGGCCTCTTTGGTTCTAATTTATGTCAGGTTGCCTCATAGAACTATGCTGAACCTATCTGCCTCTTATGTTCTGAACTCTATGACCCTAAACTATGATATTTAGTGTCCAAGTTCACATGACTTTAAACTAAATATTATCTATGATTTTATCCCTTGAGAGGCTATCACCCATTTTTGTGTTTTTTGTTTACCATTAAATCTTCAAGAACTATGGGTGTCTTGATTCCCATAATTATAGGATATATAGTAATGCCTAGACCTTTCTTTCATGGTCCAAATGCCACCCATTTATCTTTCTGGCCTCTTGATCTGGGTTCTTATGGGATTACGGGGCTTTTTTGAGACCTCCTTGGTCCTCATTCACATCGATTTTATAGTATCTGGGCCATATACCCCTTCGGATCACTTCTCCTTGAAAACAACCTTACCAAATGATGTTAAATTGAATGGGTATGTCCACTCTTCATGCATCCCTTTATTTCAGTCTTCATCATTTTTCATGTTCGAAAGGGCCCCCCCCCCCAACGGTATGGATTATCAGCCTCATGACTCGCCTACCATTCTGAACCAACATCCTAGAGTTCAAATATGGTCAATGGAAATCCCACAATAGTTTGTTTCCATCCCAAGTAATGTTATATGGGTGATGTGTTTCAAATACGGTAAATATTTACCCTCCATCATTATTACATCCCCATCATGTCCCAAATATCAGGTGAAATGTTTCATATTCTCCTTCCCTTCATTTCTTATGGGTCTTCAACACTCCTAGTGTTGTTACTCCTTACATCTATGTATGTTGTGTAGGAATATTGGCATGGTTGAGATTTTCCCACCTGACATTTCTGTTTCATGGTTTTCCACTCTCATATAAAGGGGAATGCCTTGTATAACTCCTTTTCTCCCACTCCAAGCATGGCTCATGTGGGATTAAATTTTTTTGGTAGGGTGATACCCACATAAACGTTTGCACAACCTCATGATCCGAGTTCTATGACATTAAACTAAGATCACATTATATCCAAGTGAGGTGACATTAAACCATGCTTCATCATCCCTTGTGACTTTAAATTGTTGCATTCTTACCATATTATGTTAAAATGCTTGGGACATTCCTGTCATATGACTTTAAACTGTGGCATCGTCATCCTAGACACATGATGAAAAATGGCACAATATTGTGTTATGTTCACTTGAGAGGGAATCACCTTTGGAACCGGTCATCCTACATGCCACTTATTAAGACCTACACATTGATTTATTCTTTTAGCGACACCTAGACTTATCAACCTAGGAATATCGCTCAAAAATGGAAGAAAATGAAAAAAAATGAAATATCTAATAGCCCTCCTATATGTCCTTGGATCTAACCTATATAGAAAAATTTCAATCCCTAAACTAAATGTGATTCGATTTACAACATTATGGGATATGTAATGATTCCTAGATCATGGATATCAGGTCTAACCTCAAAATTATAACCCCTTTTTATAGAAAATCATCTTCATCCTGACTGCAGAATTTCAAACTGCACGGAATTCAAGAAAAATGTATCGATTAATTCCTTCCCTTTTAGGAAATTAATCGACACCCGAACATGTTTTCATCGGGCCTAGACACAGGTTCATACCCATTTTTGGTCCTTTGTCCTCCATTTGTCTTAAGGTCTGTGTACAGCACATGAGCCTCCTTCGATCCTCATTCACGTCAGTTTTTGTTTCCCACGTGTTGTATATGTACCCTAAGACTAATCATCCTATAGTAGTACAAGGAGTATGAATTTAAATTGTTTAAATTATTATTGGCATCATGATTTTAAACTATTATCCAGGGTCCAAGAAAAAATTCCTTAAACTATGTGCAGCATCCTGGTCATATAAAGTAAAAAAATTCCATGCATCATCCTTACCATTTGACGTTAAACTACGTATTTATCATCCTCATTAGCATGATGTGAAACTGTAATGCATTATAGGTCCCCACCATAGAGGTCCTTTCTAGATGTATGTTTGATCATGGTTCAAACTGATACGCTTACACAATGTGATTTTTTCATGGTGGTGTAATCTCAAGAGTGTTGGAATTCATTAAAATATTACATAACTCCACCCCATGATTCATGTGCCATGTTATTTGTATCCTCGTCCTATTTCAAATCTGAAGAGATCCACTAATGGTATGAATGCTCTTCTCTATGGCACAACTACCATTATGGGCCATCATTCTTGAAGACATTGGACGACACTTCATGTTAAGCCCCATTTTTTCGAATTCAGTCAGTGGTGGGACCTTATTTTTTTATCCCCATTTTAGGATAACGTGGTATGAATATTATGTCTCAAATATAGTGAATAATTATCCTCCATTATTATACTTCCTTCACTGTGTTTCTAATTTTGGTTATCATGATTCAAACTTCTTATTCCCCTTTGATCGGATTGATTCCAATTCCCCTAGAGTTACCCCTCTTTTGTACTAGAACACTTTGAGAAATGAATGTTGGCTACTCTGAGAACCCTTTTCTCTAGTCACAACCTCCACTCAACCTAGATACTCGGGGTGATCACTCAACAAATAGTATAGCCCAATTGTTTAATGGGTTGGCTGACGTTCTCATATCCAAAGTGAGTGATTATGTGATCATGCCTTATTTCTCATATCGAGAATTACCCACGTGATATTAGGGATTGATCTTTAGTTGTTTCACAGATATTATAAAGATATAGTAATTAAATAAAATATTAATATTTCCATGCACATAGTTTAAATAAGTAGGTAGGTAAAGGGATTGTGTTTCAGTTTGTCCAAAACACGACTCTTACAGATCCTCTTCTTCAATGGAACGCTTCAATTTTTCCTCTCTCTAGTATGTAGCTTCTAGGGTTTCCTGACACTTTTTGATCTTATAATCTTTATATTCAGCTATATAATGAATCTTATAAGCCCTAATATTTGTTCAATCTTGTTCATATTGTGGTTCTTCCACTTGATGGTTCCTCTGTTCTAAATACTCCTGGGCTTCCTCTAGTTGGGCCTTCAGTCGTTCAACAAGCCTCATTTTCCTAGCACTGAATGTTAAGAAACCACTTATCATTTCATCAAGGCATTGAATTACCTGCCCAACATCTTGGAGATTTTTTATATTCTCATACTTATTTTGGAACCATTCAGTGTCTATGTGCTGACTACTCTCCCACATATTCTCAGCAATGTAGTTTCAAATCAGGATATGTAGTTGTATGCTGTCTACCCCTATAGTGCATAGATCTCACAACCACATGGGAAGAAATCACATTATACTTATCCAATCATCTTTTCAAACCTTTTTTATGAAGTGTTTGATCAGTTTCTATGCCCCGCATCGATACATCTTACTCCTGTCGACTGCATCAGAATCAGATTTGTCCAACTCCAAGGGATCAGTAGGTTCGTGCTCTGGGAATGCATCCATCATCTCAATGGAAGGTTTTTATTTTGGTATTTCATATGAGGATCCAATATCTAGGTTTTCAGGTTGGTATTAATCACTTGATTCTAACTTTATGATTTGAACCTGGCCAGCTCCAGGTTCTACCCCACCTATGGTGTCCCTCGCCATCACAATTGATCGCTCATAGGGAACCATAGATTATCCAACTTCAGTACCTAGTTCCATATGGACCAGAATCCCTCTCAGTAAAGGTTACCTAGGTCTTTTGGCTAACTACACCAGTAGAATGACCTCCACTCTAAGCACTGTTCAGACAAGGATTGTGCCAGCCATTTTCATTTAGAAAAATACATGTATGACTCCAAGAGGATGGAAACTTAATATGTTCAAACTCTTGATCTCGACTCTTGTATTTTATTATTGGGATACCAGGGTGCGGTCCCCCATATATGGTTATGGGACCCGAACATTCCAAACATGCAAACCTTTCCTCCCCAGTGTTGTTGTACTTTCAATCTATTATTTCCCAAAAAGCGGGTCCTGGTGCTTGGTTCCCAACACTCGTCACCACACCTCCATCCCTATCATCAAGAGCTCTCTCCACAAGGACCTCCTAAACAATTAGATTTTAGTTCAAGAACCAAGATAAATTGAATGTATGGTATCATATGGGGATGAGTCAGAACTTACTTCAAGAGTTGGAAAAAAATCCACCCAAATAAGTTTCCTCTGAGGCCATTATTTCAACTTCATCTGTAGGGCCTCACCTAGAAACTTATTCTACTCCATCCTTATAAAGGTTATCCTCACTGAACGTTTCTCCACATGATGTATCAAAGTTTTTATACAAGGGGTAATGATCTGGTAGTTGATCCAATGAGAACATTGGGGGGGAAATCATGTTCAATAGAAACCTCACAATATTTATCATGGGTTGCATAGTTCCTCGAAAGTGCACCAATTCCTCTAGTTCTGTCATGAACATTCTCCCAATAGTTGGGGCTATGTTGTAGCTGCCTTTGGAAAATCCAATATCACCCTATATTCATCCAAGACTTTTTTAGGATCACCCATAGTTCTTCGATGTTGAGGAAATGTTTGTAGAAGTCCCAGTCCTTCTAAGCCTCCAGATTAATAGAATTTAGAAGAATCACCACCTAACACACCTTCTTACTAGGAGATTGAGGATGCGCCTTAGAAAACCCCCATGATGATTCTACTATCTCTCATGTCCACCTAGTTAGAGTCAATAGTTCTGGCCCTCATGCCTCCCTTTCTTCACCTTCATTCAGTGTTGGTTCATGGTATGTTGCCCTTACCTCTATAGCCTTGTCTCCATGATCTATGTCAGCTCTACCCTCATGAGGTCAGCTCACTCCCATACGACCTTGACTTTGAGGCATAGAGACAACTTCTTTACTCGACTAAATTTTTGGATTCTTTAACATCTCACAGTGGCAGGAAGCTTCCCAGTTTTGTACATATTCTTTTAATCATCTCAAATGCAATGGTGGGTGGTGGAATCTCGTACCACATCTTCCAATATTCCCATTTGAACATCAGGTGGAAATGAATCATCATCCAAGGGTGGTCCTCATGAAACACCCCCATATAAACCTTCAGAGTGAGCCTCTTCATGCATCTGAACAATCATGTGGCTCTATGTGGAGTGTACGGTTTGCATATTGGTTCATAATCCACCCATGCCACTATAACACCACCAAAGAAGGATAGTAGATATGAATTCTTATCTATGGTATATTTTCCATCATCAGTAACTGATATTTTTGGAAAAGGTAATGGGAAAAAAGATGAACCGGTCTTCTCGTCCCATCTTACTCAACATAACTGTCAGACCCAACTTGAGTGGGAAACTCCCCTCAATGTTCAGAATTACTTTTTAGAAGCTTGGCCTAGGTGAAAAAATGGGATTAAGGTATTCTTAGTCTCCCATGTGAACTGAAACCCAACTATATAAGAAATGGAATGACCCACACATGTGTAACAACATCTTTCCCTCACTGATGTTCCAAAACAAATGATACAAATTTGCTAGCACCGTGATTCCCAGGTTGATACATTTCACCGAGACCATCATCACCTCTATAATGAATGTTCTTAGTCATGATTCGATGTGTTTATCCCTCACTAACATCATCCATCCATAGATGAGTGCTAAGATAAACTCATCCATCCTAACTATTGGCCACTGCTCATCCTTGATGTTGAATCCCCACAGTTACCACTGGCTATCCCCTAGGATTCTCCAGTAGGAACAATCCATTCCTTGTTGATCTCCCCTTATATGTAGGGGGGTAATCACTGGTAGTTTCTTCACAAGAAATTTCCAAATTTAATGTAACCACTATTTGGAGTGGATATCCTTAGTGTTCTACTTATCATTGTATATTCCTAGCACCAGGTTCAGCAATACCTTCACCAAAGGCGGAATTTGTTCCACATCCTCCCAATCATTCTCATTAGGGAGGAATTCATCATACATGTCTCCCATAATTGAGAATCCCAATATCTAATGAAGAACCTATAGGCTGATTCTAATCTCCCCGTGATGAATATGGAATGTGTTGGTATCAAGTGGCCATCAACTTAGTAACTCCGGTATGATTTATTTTGGTTGGGAGACATGTAATTGGGAAGCCCATGCTGCTTCATATAGGCCTACTCATCTCAGTATAGTTTTGACTGTAGACCAGGATGTGCACACCCACTAGGCCCAAGACCACTCATCCATGAAGTTGTTGCCATGGAACAGATCCCAGCTTTTTATCCACCCCTTCTCAGGGTTCCAAATCCATTCCTTGATGGTCATATTGTACGAAGGTGGGGACATACCTTTATCCAACGCCTTTACATTAAAATTTTTGAGGTGGTTGTGGATGAAGTGCATTGTGACCATGATTTTTTCCATCCCAATATGGCCATTTGCAGCCATGTACCACTAATGTTGTCCCAGTGTTCTTCTGAACCATTTGGTCAGCTCATCTCTGATTTCCTCAGGAATGAAGACTTTATCCTATAAGACAATGTCCTATAGTGGGAACCTCTTTCATAAAAAATAGTCCTTCTAAGAATTTTAAAGTAGCATCATCAGTTATTCATGATCATAGTGGCTCTAGGAATACTCCCCTGTCATGATGTTGCTCTCCAATCTTCCATCTGAGCAGCGTTAGTAAGAAACTCTTAAGAAGCCTCTTGAGCATCCATCAGTCTGGGAAAAATGAATTTATTTTACTCTGTTCATGAAGCTCTATAAAAAAACATGTTTTTGGAGGATTTTTGTGAAGTAGAAGCTCGTATAGCAACCTTAATCGTAGCATGTATCACAAATGAGCATCAGACCACGATGTACTATTTTGTTGGAAAGTGTTCGTGGAGCACTACACTATAGAACCTAGTTAGTGAAGTCGCATTCACAGGGTGGATCACTTCAAGAAAATATAGAATCGGTGCACTCAGTCTTGGAGATTTAGTATGGATAATGAGCCCCTCCTACCCTATTTATAGGGGAGGTCTGACTGAATTTCACGGTGCCCTTCGCTAAAGCATCAAGGTGAACTATCGTCTACTGGATCATCGCTGTGTGCCACAACCATATTCCTATGTGATCCATCTTAATGATCATATGAGTGTTTTCATTGACTTACCCTCAGAATACAACCCTCTTTTTCCTCGAATTCCATTATGAGGGGGCATTTGTTGGTTCCAAAAATCATGCTATTGAAGGCATGAACAAATTCTCGTCTGTTTTAAAGCTAATCCATACCTGATTGTCCTTATAATCCATTAAAAATCATCAAGGGGGAATGTTTCATGAAGCTCTTCCATGGATACCCCTCACCAACACGACCACAATGAATTCTGATGGTGTATTTGTGAGTCCTACAATGTTTGATGGTTCACTTTGGCTCTGAGACCTCCCTTTTGGGTGTAACAAGCATTTCAAGTGCCTAGTATATGTGACGACGAATAATGTTGAAGGTGTCTTTGCAAGTCTGATGAAGTCCAATAGTGCCCTCATGCTCCAGGGTGTTACTTTTCCTCTGTGAAGATCCCCATGAGTGTAGCTCTAACAGTCCCTTTATGAGTGTCACTGAGTTCGACAACACCTCATCACTCCTCAACATCACATCATCTTTGAGGATCCCTATTTTTTCGGGAAGATCCTAGTGGGCATCAAGAACCCTTGTTTCCTATAAATAGAAGGCTCACCCACATAACATTGTTACTCTAACCTTTCTCTTCTGAGATCTCGTTTGGTGGATCTCATCATGAACCCACAAAATATATCACCCAAGGTACTTGAGAATTGTGAGCCCTGATTCCTTTGGTTCTTGGTGTACTCTACCTATATTAGGGATTCCCTTCAAGGAGGCCTTCATCCTTTGTGAAGAAGATATCCCCTTAATGTTCTTGGAGGCTCTGTGAAGCATTAAGCCTCCTCAGATCAATCTCCAAATAATGATCTCTTTGTTAAGGATAAGCTATGCTCGGCCACTGTCTTTCCTTCGTGAAGCATCCTTCTATCACGGAGCACCCTTCCTTCACAAATCCCATCCAGCTTCATGAACCCCTCTCCCATGCAGTCCTCCAGGATAATATGAAGTGATTTTATTATCCCCAGAGAGGTGTTTCATGTTTCATTTCCCTCCCATATAAAGCATTATATATGATTGATAATGGATCTTGCTTCTTCACATAGCCACACTAACACGGAACCCCCAATTGACCACTCCTCCACCTCACTCCCATTAAGAATTTATTGTGTCTTCCCTTCCCCAAGTGTGGGTTGGTACAAGTTGTGTAAGTCCAATAGATGAGTAGTGAGTCCTTATTATCAGAGCTATGGGACGTTAAACTGCAAAGAACCTATGTCCCCAATACATGATGTTAAACTATGAGTTTTTGCATGCTTGGAATGCCTAGGAGGATCAGAAGAAGAATGATGATCATCTCCCTCTTGCTCTCACTCTCTATTTGAAATTTGTCTCTAGGTGAAGCTTGGGCAGTCTCCACATAATACCTGACACACCATGATAGGGTGTTCCCTGAATGATTGACATGGATCAATATCCTCCTCGTACAACATACAACATCTTTGTTCTTCCCTCTTGGATTAAGTCACAATATATATATCCTTAGGTCTCTAACCATGCATTAGCCACACACCATCCCTCATGGATACACCTTTCATGACACAATCATTGAGTCTTCTGTTAAATATTGTATCTCACTGCGAGCATGACTCTTGTGGGATTAAAGTAAGTTTTAACCACGATATCCTCTTTGGGCTGCAAACAATTCATAATCCCCATGCTCCTCTTTTCTTGAACTACATGGACTTTGATCCTAGTCTTATAAATAGGGTACATAGGAATCCACCTTGAGGTTCAATCCATTCACTCCACCTCATCCATATGTTCATACTACATCATGAAAGTTCACTCACATCCCTCATGAAGTTAAACTGTATACTACTCTTGACTACAAGGGTTTTGATCCCTTTTGGGTATGTAGGATGCCTCCATGTGGTTCAATCCCAACCAAGGGTAAAATATGGTGCTTCACCCTCGGGACATACCCTCTTGATGTGAAATCTTCCCTTTTTGGGACACATCTCTTGGATTCATCCTTTGAGGTTTCTTGATCCATCATGGGAAACTAACCATGAATAATCCTCTTGTCCCTCTTTAACCAATCTATGTTGAATTTGATCCCTACCTTCTATGAATGGTATGTAGGAATACTCATTGTGGTTTAATCCAACCACTTCCCACAATCCATTTGTTCCTAATACTTCACATCGGTTCACTCTCATCCCATATGAATTTAAATTGCATCCCCCTCCAAACTATGTGGGTTTTGATCCTTTTTGAGTACATTGGATGCCTCCATGAGGTTCAATCCCAACCAATGGTAAACTATGGTGCTCCCTCCTATGGATGTTCCATATTGATGTGACATCTCCCCTTTTTGGGAAAAATATCTCAGATCCATCCTTTGAGGTGTATTGATCCACCTTGGGTTGCTAACCATGAATAATCCCTATGCCCCTCTTTTCCTAAACTACATGGAATTTTATCCATGTATCCTAAACGAGGTATGTAAGATGCCTCCCTATGGTTAAATCCATTCAATCTACCCCATACATATGTTCTGACTACTTTATTTTGGTGCACTCTCATTATGGATGACATTAAACTGTATCCCCCTATGAACTACATGAGGTTTGATCTCTTTAGGCAACGTAGGATGCCTCTTTAACATTCAGTCTTAACCAATGGTAAACTCAGGTTCTCCCTCATGGGGATATATACTCCTAATGTGACATCTTCCCTTAGTGGGAAACATCTCTTGAATCTATCCATTGTAGTGTCTTGATCCATTCTTGACCGCAAACCAAGCATAAGCCTCATTCCATTCTTCATTGAACTATGTTGACTTCGATCCCTTTGTTATAGGAAGGGTTTGTAAGAAGTGTCTCTGAGGTTCAATCCAATCACTTATCATAATACATCTATTAGGACTACTTCACATTGGTTAACTCTCATCCCGTATGATGTTAAATTGTATCCCCCTATGAACTACACAGGTTCTAATAACTTTTGGGTACATAGGAAGCCTCTTTGAGGTCAATCCCAACCAAGGGTAAAATCTAGTGCTCCCTCCTAGGGAAGTACCTTCTTGATGTTACGTCTTCCCTTTTTGGACACATCTTTAAGATCCATCCATTGAGGTTTCTTGATCCATCATGGGAAGCTAACCATGCATAAGCCCCACACTTCACCATACTCCTCCAAACCAGAGTTCCCCTATTGAAATGGGATGCTAACCATGCGTAAGACTCATCGTCTTTGGGTCACTATCCATTTCATATTCCTAAATTCTATTCCCCTTCTTGAACAAAGTGGACTTTGATTTATAGCCACTTGGATATGTAGGAAACCTCTCTGAGGTTAAATATAAGGACCCGACCTTAAACATTAAATAGCCAAGGACCTTTTACGAGTATAGGTTCTAGAGAATTAGATACATGACATACATTTTAACAAACTACATAAAAATAAAAAAAACTGAGCCGCTTCACATGTGCTAACTCTGAAGGTGAGGACATCGAACAAACTTCCATGATACCGGTGAAAATATTTTTGAAACGTAGGGTGAGCACAAAATTCCCAGTTATGGGTTTTCTAAAAAAACCTTTTTGTAATCAATACAAAATTTAATAAACATAAAAAGATCAATATTTTTAAATAATTGAATATATATATATAAAAACAGTATTCCTCAAAACTATTATACATGAAAAAACATTGGGGATTCTCCTTTAAAAAACATTATTTTTTTGTGGGACATTAAAAATACTACTTAGTCCATGTCTAAAATCACTACATAAGGACACAAGTCTTAACGTAGACTTATAGGTTCAGTCCCTATAACATATATTATAACACCATTGCCACATTTTTTAAAACATTTTCTCATAGTACTTTCTTTCTCATCTTTGTCCCAAATTTTAATTAAAATACCTACAAATTATTATTTTCTTTAAAATAAAACAATCATTCTTATCACATGTTTTCAAAAAAATCTCTAGAGCTTATGAAATACGATTTTCAGAGAATCCCATTTTGGAAATTAATATCTTTATTGTGAATCATAAATAAAATGGTAAATGGAATAATTCTTGTTTGATATAAAAACACGTCCAATAATATCCATGTAATTATTATTATTTTTGGAATTAAACAATAAATTTATATTGAAACCATATATTTATTATAGATGCAGTCAGTATCAATGTCATTCACAAATCATGGCCATGTATATGTGAAAACGTGATGTCCATAATGTTGATAAAACGTGATGACATGTTATGTGCATTTTTTAAAAACATGATGATGAATTAACAACATGATAATAACCATTTCATATATATATATATATATATATATATCTGTGTGTGTGCGTGTGTCTTGGTATTGAACTACAATACTCATAACCGTGGATTAAATACATGGTTGAGAAAAACATTAATAAATGAAAATATTCATTATCAGAATTAATTAAAACATAAAATTTTTAAAATACTTATATGTAAGTGGAATCATTGAAAGTAATAATTATTTAATGTAATTTAGTTTTTAATGAAACCTTCCATTATACCACAATAAATTAATTTTAAAAAATACATGATAAAATAGATACACCCATACATAATCACAAATTTTCATATATATATATGTGTGTGTGTGTGTGTGTGTATGTATGTATTCTAAAAATACATATAGTTTCATATAAATAAATTTAATATCCCTTAACATTTTTTATAATTAAAATAATAAATTTCAAAAAATAAATAATTGATGCATATCCTTCTAAAATTAAATAAATATCAAGACCCCAAAATTAGGAATAAATTTAATTACACCCTTAAACAAAAAGATCTTAGAAAGCAGATCCATTGCGTCAGGATAAACATTTCATGTATGCAAATTGAAATTAAAATATATGATGTTACATGATTATATATATATATATTACATATATTTACATATATATCAATTTAAAATAATTAAATCCCTCAAATAAATAAAATTTCTGATAAATAAATGTTTGAAGATAAATTTTTTTTATTTACAGAATTTCATAAAGAAAAACAAGAAATGAAAGTAAGTTAAATACACCCTTAAAAATATAATTGGGAATAATAATAATTCCATTAATTGATTTTGGAAATTGAATGGGGAATGATAAATTAATGCTTTTCTAAGAATTTGTTACCAAAGAATTGGTCTGACCCATGTGTTCTCACCATAAAGAGGTGTTTCCAAATTTATAACAAAAATTTCATAATATAGTTTCTCAAAAAAGTTATCCCTCCTCACCTTTCTTATTATAATATCTCATAATTATGATACATTATTTTTTTCTCCTCTTATGTTTCCACAGGTCATCCTCCCCCACTATTATTTTCACTTTTTGACTTTCGGGTTCCACATGTCACATCTCTCTTATAATAATAATAATATATTATATAATATGTTTTAATAATAATAATGTCACACCTTTTCACGTTTCATCTTATTTATTTATTCTATTAAAAATTCAACAAAATCAATAAATTATTTTATTATACAATCATTACAATAATTTATTATTATTATATTTTATTTTATTATCTTATTTAATGAGTTTTTTAATCAAAATACTTATAATTATTTTTTTAATATATAAATTTATTTATAAAACCATTTTAGTGTTTTTTTTCATATATATATATATATATATATTGTTTTTTAATACAATTATATAAGTGTTTTTTATATGCAATTTCAATATTTCTGTTTTCTCACTATTTTCCTTTCATGGGATTCAAATCAATGTCATTATTTCTTTTTTTTTTACTCTCTCACCTTTTGAAACTTCAACATATTGAAACATTTTTTTTTAAAATATATTCTTTTTTTATGTCACGCTACACAATTTTTTAACACAAAGTATATCATTTTTTAAATAAACAAATGTAAAATTTTTTGTATTTTAAAAATAAATAAATAAATAAATTATATATATATATATATAATTTTTAATATATATATAGAGAGAATTCTTTTTGTTAATAAATTAAACAAAACACACATATATAAGTGGTTTTTTTGTAGGAAAATAAATATATGAATTTATAATTTATAAACTTTATAAAACATAATATATTTTCAAATATATATGAAATATATCATAATAATAATTTTATAAATAAAAATTTACACTTAATTAATATTACAATCATTAAAATATTTTATTGAGTAAATTTTTTGATAAAAAGATATTGCATTTTACAAGAAAATAATTAAATAAATACTGTTATTTTAAAATATTTTTTAAATAAGGAAACCCCATATTTTTTTTTATAATATTAATTCAAAAAACAATAAATAATAAGTATAAATAATTTTATTTATTTCAATTAAATTAATTAAAAAACTTGATTTAAAATGTTATTTTTCAAGGAGGATTGTCTCAAAAATATTATTAGTTTGTTTTAATTATAAATAAATCTTTTTAATAAAATATTTTTATAAACAACTATGTTTATAATTTTTTGCCTATTACATTCAATCCCAACACCATCATCTTCCCATTGAAAATCCAATGGATTCAAACTGTGCGTAGTACAGGATGGGGCATAGAATCAAAGTCCCCATGTTTTTGAACTAAATTGAAATCCAAGAGAATTTGAATTTATTAATTTACTTGAAGGAAATGTTTAAGAACTGGAATTCAAAACATAATCACTAGATTTGTAATAATTCAATGTGTTGTTTTTAGTCTAGGGGAAGGCCTGAGAGGTCCTTTGGAGGTCTTGTCGAGTTTTGGTAGCATTGAGATCAGAATTTCCAGTTTTGAAGGATCTGTAGAGGGTAAATAGTTTTTCTAAAACCATGCGACCCTCAATGGAAAACTGTGCAACCTATAGTAGGTGGATAGGGGTGAAACTCATGAGTTGCACAAGGTTTTACATACTTTGTACCTAGCATGCACAGGTAGTGCCAAATAGGCAGTACCTATGCACTGTTCATTACATGGTTTGTTCATGGTTAGGCGAACTCTATAGAACAACCCATGTTATGTGGATTACAAAGTAGAGGGTGTCATATAGTTGGTGAATGGTTTGGATAACCATGAGACCCAAACTGTGTGAGTTTTTTCTTTCTAATAAATCAATTAATTTAATCAAATATTAAAATTAAAATTAATTAAATGGGGAAAATATGAAATAATGATACAAAAAGTTTTAATAATAATAATATTATTATTATTATTGATATGATTATTATTATTATTATTATTTGTTTTAGGCTTCCAAAAACAAAAGGGGTTCTCCCTTATCCCCCTCCATATCATGTGACGCCATCACCCCTTGGATTATCCTTGGCTGTGTGTGAAACTTCCATCCGACTCCCTCTCTATTGAATAATTTCACCTTAATCCTTCACAATTCTTTCTCAATCCTTCAAGGTAAGACCCTCTTCTCGTATCTCCTCCCTTGGTTGGAATTTTTCCGTCTCCCCTTCATCCTACACCATTTGGTTGAAACCCTGGGTTTGGGGTTGAAATGATTTTTGGTGTTCTTCCATTGTTAGGGTAGGATAAGTCTCTATTTGGACTCTTTTGTTTGTATTTTGGCAACCCTCGCCAAAGGAGAAGCGGTTTAGATCATCTCGGTCCACCCTTTTCCATTTTTCTGTATTTTTTTCTTCCTTTATTGATTTTTCTCAATTTATATTTGGGGGTTTTTTAGTTTCTGTGTCATTAGTTTTTTATTAAGTGTGTTGGCCTTGCTGTGATGGCTTCAAGTCTCGGGTGTCAAAGGTGACTTAACGTGTATGCATTAGTACGAATATATGTGTGTGTGTGTGTGTGTTTCCTTGTTATATATATACTCACCCATGAAATTGAATATATATATATAAGGGTATTGGTGTTATAATATGAAAAATGCATATGTGTGTTTGTTTTAATTAGTTTGTGCATATATGAGCATGTATGTAAGGATCCCCTTTCACATATTCATGGCCATGTGAATATGTGGATACAGGATAGGTTTCCTTATGTATATGTGATGGTGCATATTCTTAGAGGTGGGAAGCATAAACTTTGAGTGGTCACCAATGGAAAATTCAAGTGCCAAGTGTTTAGATTTGTTCTTCCTTTGAGGTAGGATCTCTATCCTTTTGCCATTTAAATTTAGGAATTCTTTATTTTCATGTTTAATGCACCTTGATTACTCCCATAGAACCTTATGATTTTTTCTCTTGTTGGGTAGTTTATTCTAAAATTCCCCATTTGATAAATTTAATTGTGACCATTGAATGACATTATTAATTATGATAAATGATTTGTTTGATTAACAAAGCCATGTTTTTATAATAAACCCCCTCAAATGAGGTGTGTTGTATTCTAAACCAAAAATTTGTGATAATGATTGATATCCATCTTATATATAGTTTTAATTCTCCATATGATTTTATTTTGGTTCTTTATTTTTGGTAAGTTGGTACTTTTCCCCTTTGATATCCTAAAAGGGACTAGGTCTTCCCCTCATACATGTTTAATAAATAAAATTACCTCCTAGGTGACTCTATTATATTAGAAATTACATTGTAATATTTTTTAAATTAAATGAAATGTATTGATTTTAAGAGCTTGATCAGGAAGGCTTGTGTTCCTTGAAAGTAATAAATGGTTTAAATTGTGTGGAATGAAATGTAAAGGGTGGAAAGGCCACACTGTTTAATACATGTTTAATTGAAATTGTGAAATGAAACTCTTTTCTTATATTTGGATTACTAAATGAAATTCATGAAAGGTATTTATTCAGAGAATTAATTATAAATATAATTACTCCTAATAAATAGGTTGGGAACTATTGTAAGGGTTCGGATGAGCATGGTGGCTCATGGTCCCTTACATCGGATGTTGAGTTTGGCATCTCGTACAAGTGATATGATATGTGTGATGGTTTTTGGTTCCACGTTCTATTACTAGAGTGTTTCATAGTGTCCTAATCATCATCGTAAGTGAAGTGGTATAACACACACTCTCTCTATATGGATGTAGGGAATATACCCTATCCACCAGTGATACTATATGGGTTTTGGTCTATTCAGTACCACATTCCATCTCAGAGTGTTTCCATGGCGTGCACACTCGCCATCCTAAGTGACGAGTATGGAATCTCCCATTCTATAGGGATGTAGGAAATTTACCCCATCATTGGATCTTTTAGGTTCATTATAATATCCATAGAAAAGTCAGTTACATCCCATTATTTCCAAAAATAGGATTCTAGGTATATGGTCCTTAGTCTCCTACACACACTTAGTTCATATAAGTGGATGAAATATATAACAAATATATATATATATATTATATATAGTTCCTGATAAGGATTATTTCAGATATGATCCAAAGTTGATATAGTGTTATGGTGTCCCTTAAGAACCTATATAGGTGATTTTTTTCTTATTAAGTTTTGTTTATTACCTATTTATAATTGCACATTGTGTAATTTATATTATAATGTCTGGATTGGGCTAGATACCATGGGTGCCAGCCTACTGAGATTTTTATATCACACCCTACTTGGTCCCCCATTGCATTGGGGTACCAGAGTATAATTTCTTGTTCACATGGCTATAGACTTTGGTTGATTTATTATGTTTTATTTCTTGAACCTGAGGATTTTGGAGAATAGGAATGAGTTGGAGCTCAAGATGATCGTAGAGATTGCATTTAGGCTATTATTTCTTTTCTTTAAACGAATCTTGTATTATATTGTACTATAAATCATTTTGTATGTTTACTAATTTAGCTTATGTATCATTAACTGGACATGCTTGTTTTGTATAAACTGGCATTGGACATTTTTTCAGATATTATATTATTCTTCTGCTATTATTTGTCTTTCATTTATTACACTACTCCCGTTAGTGTATGTTATTTAAATATTTCATTTTATAGCACTTTTCTACTCTAATATGAGGGTATATTCTCCCCATTATCACATCCTGAGACCCTCTATGCTAGTTAGAAGAGTCTGGAAAATGGGGAGACATGCTTGAGTCAATGAAACCCATTGGTCAGTCTACATTCTTAGTGGTTAGTTTACTAAGACGTTATATAATGGAATTTGGAAAAATGATTTCATATTTTTAATCAGAATAATATATAAAGTATTATAAATTCAACATAATCTTTCACCAAACAGAATAGTGAAAACAATAAAAATTAGTTACCACAGTTGAGGCGGAAATTTGATTTACTAGGGGGTTAAAATAGAAAAAGAAGGATTATTTCATCCAATGTAATTTGACTTAAAAGTTTCCAAGTAATAATGAATTCCATAACTCAATTTTCCTTCATTAGGTTAAGCTACATCTTTGTTAATTTTGAATATTAGTATAATGAATTTTTTATTATATTATATTGTATTTAGACTTTTTTATATGTATTTATAGATTATTAACATTATTAATCCATTTATTAATTCCCACATCAATGTTATGATCATTTTAAGGGTTTCTCGTCTCACTTTTACTTTCATAAAAAATATCCCATATTTACCACTTATTTCTTTTATATGGTGTACATACTACCCTTATCGTGTTATATAATGAATTATTTTATATTAGTGGAATATAATGTTTCAATTAATGTTATTTATTTTATAGGGATTATGATACAAAATTTTGGAAAGTAGAAAGGGTTTATTTCACAATCCCATAATTATTTTAGATATTTATGTCTCCCTTAGGGGAATTATTTGATATTTCTATCTTAAAATAAATATAATTTTTTCTACCTTGGTTATTAGTGTTCTTTTTTAGGTAATAGTTCCAATTTTCACTCTTTGGTGCTTAAAATGTTTGAGAAAATGGTTTTAAATAAATCTGACATTATTTCTCTCTTCAGTCAGAAATCTATTTTCATCAAAACACATGTTTTCTTAAAATAAATTCAAAAATGTTTTTACC
This sequence comes from Viscum album, assembly GCA_963277665.1. Classification (NCBI taxonomy): domain Eukaryota; kingdom Viridiplantae; phylum Streptophyta; class Magnoliopsida; order Santalales; family Viscaceae; genus Viscum; species Viscum album. The sequence continues at coordinate 1,492,917,446 of OY728131.1, forward strand.
CATTTAAAAATTATTTATTTAAGAAAATTTTAACCATTTTTTATTTTTTAAAAAAAATCAATGAAATATTCATGTCATTTTACAAACAATACCTATTTTGATTACACTGAAAATATTAAGGGAAACATTATTTCAACATATTTTGGATTGTATGAAACTTCTTTTTATTGAACAACTCAACATTCTAAATATTCCTATATATGTTTCAAGGATTATTTTCAAATAAAATAGTTTTCAAAATGTTTTTAACTTTTAGTTTTAAAAGGTGGTTTTCAAAATGAAAATGATATTTCCCTCATTAATATTTTCAATGTTATTTTTATGGTATTTATATTCATCAATGACATCATCTATTTAATGTAAATATGATCCAATGGGGATATGTTGTATTAATATCACCATTATTTTTTATTTAGATTATTTATGATTGGTTTAATTGAGGATGTAAAATTTTATCACCATTCTCCATTTTACTCTGAATTGTTTATGATTATGTATAAAGATTTGGGTAAGTATTAACATTTTGTATGTTAGTTTTTCAATACGAATCTTTATGTTGATTTTGTTTCATCAATTTCATATGAGTAATCCATTATAATTTTTAAGTGATCGATGAGGCCTTCTATATCTCCTCAATTCATTAGTATGTTCATAAGATAGACTATATTTTTTTAGTCGATGCCTTACCCATTTGTTAGATGTATTGACATAAGTCCTCGACACTATTAGATGTCTTAGAATAAGGACTTTATATTATGATTTAGATGCCCATAATAATGTATTACATCATTATGAATTCAGGTAAGGATATTCCATGTGATTCTTTCATTAGTTATAGTAACTATTATCAAGATTCAATCTCATGTGATTATTTATGTAATTATTTGGTCACATTTTATTCCTTACCTATTATACTGAAGTTATTGATTTAATTGAATGTGTTTCATTTATTTACCTCTCCATGATGATTATGCCTCATTTATTCATAGCTTCCATTGTACTCATACCCATACTGAGCATCTGACCTCACCCCCTTCTTAGGTTCTATTTTTCTTAGGGTACAAGGGAGTATTTTATGACTGATATATTGGTATACGCTAAGGGAAATAATGGAATTGTCAAATAAAATTCTTCTCTTTATTTTATATTTTAAAGTGTAATGTTAATTTCATGTTTGTATCTATTTTACCAAGACTACTAAACTATTTTATCCACCAAGATGTGATTCCTTATATCTTATGCCAATGTAATATACCAGCCATCGGCTTCAGGCTACTAGGGTCGAGGTCGTTACAGTTGGTATCATATAAATTTTCGAAGAAAGCATGATAAATAGATTTAATAAAACATATATTAGAGATCATAACCATATAATATAATTTGATGATAAGTATATAAGATCATCCTAAATTTTTGTTAAGGCACTTATTATGTGGTTTGTCTTAATAGTACATCCATATCTAGATACTAAAAGTGGGTGTGGTTCTAGCACAGAGGTGCATAGGGGAAATATCTTGGAAAGGGGTGCATTGGGCTTGACCCAATCCTCACCAAGGGAAAAACAATTATACTTATTATGCACCTAATTTGACACTCTCAGTGGATATGATTAGGATAATTCATATTTTCATTAGAAATCATTATGAAGGGTTTAAAGAAATATATCTCCAAGGAATCTATGTTTGTGATTATGAGATTAGATATGCATAAGTGTTTTAATTTATGATATGTATTTCATTAGTTATGGGATTATAAATTATGTTTTATAATGATATGATCTAATCTTGTGTATTACATCACTTATAAATGGTTCCTAGAATAAGGAATGGTAACTTTATCAATGAACATAATCCAAAGAGTAATAATTATCATTTATTTGGTGGTAATAAGCTAATATTTCAAGAAGAAACTAGTATCCCAAACAATATCATCATATGAGTACATTGTATAATGTGCTAAAAAAATATAAAAATAATTCTCTATGTATTATGGATTCAAATTAAAGAAAGAGAAGAACAGGATGGAAGGGAAAATATGGATAATGGGAAGAAGAAAAAGAATGATTTTCTAACATGTTATAATTATGGAATGAAATACCACGGTGCTTGCTTAAAATAAATATGTGTTTTCTTCATTTTTAGAGAGAAATTACACAATTATTTTTTTTGAAAGGGTATGAAAAAATATTCAATGTACAAGGATTAAACTATAAAGGGATGGTATTCTACACGAATAAATGTATCAAGTGTCAAAGGGATATACCTAAAAAGAAGCTAGTAGATCATTTTCAAGTTTATGTGATTACCATAGACAAAGAGTAATAATTAATGTTCTTGTGTTAGTATTCAAGAATTCTTTCATTTGAGTATTTTATCATTGATATCATGTATATATGAATTACAAAATATATAAGGATTGTACTACATTAATTTCTCATTATATATTTCAAAGTGTATGTTGAATAGTACTGATAACCAAGAAAAATGACTAAGTGGAAAGTTAAAATACTGGTAAAATACATGATTTAGGACCCTTAATATGTTACTTATATTTAGATAATGATATTGGGATAAATAGATAATTTATATAGTGAATTTAAATTGGATAATACTTACTATGTTGGTATTTATTAAGGATTTTTTGAAAAAGTGGTTTATACTATTATTGATGGAGTTTACATTATATTTTTATATAATTAATATATCCAATAATATGTGTTTTAATTAAGTAATAAGGTGAAATTCATGTTTAATATATGTTTTTATGGTAATTAAAGTTATTTAAATGTTGGAAAATAATACATGATAAAGTTATTGACATGTTTTGTATTTTATGGTTATAAACTACTTCATGTTTTTGGGGGATTAATGGTATGTCCACTTTGGAAATTTAGTAACCTTATTTATAAAATTTTGGATATTGATCTTTTGTAAGGGTCACAAGGTTAACCATTTATGAAATTTTTTATGATTATTGATGAGTTTTTAGAGATTAATTTTTTACTTCACCATATGAAGATTTATGAATATTCGATAACTTTATCTAACCATATTGGTTTTGGAAAATAGTTTTAGGTAGACCTAAAGAATTTACACTTTTTTATGGATCTTATAATCCATTTAAATTGAATTTTAGTGAATTAGGAATAAAAAATTCATTTTTGGAAATTCATTTCGTGTATTAAGAGAGTAATTAGAAATTTATTAATGAAAAACTAAGGTATGAGGTTGATCTTATGAAATATAAAGGTATCAAGTAAGTATATTTCCTTAGATTGTAAATGAATGCCTCAAGTTTAGGAAATGAATCATGAAAAAAAATTATCATATTATATTCATCTTAGATGAATCATATGGTCTATTGAATCATCATAGATATCTAGTTTTGAGGCCTTTAACTTTCCATTGACCATTCAAATTCTTTTGATCAATAACCTCAATCACTCTCTATAATTATTTGCGCTTTTTTCCTTAACATATCTTCACATTCCACCATTTTTATCTTACACAGAAACCTAATTATATGTTATTTACTATGAAATTTTTACATACATTTCTATATTATTAAGTGGATATTTTATTAATAGTTTTTTTGATGTAGGTTTTTGACAAAATAAATTTCAAATATCAAACCCTTAATTAATAATATGTAGTTTAAATTGCGAGGATGAAATTTACTTAAGGTGGGGAGAATGTAACAGCCAAATTTTATAAAAGACATTTCCTTTGATGGAGGGTATGAATATTATTAACTAAATTATTAAGTTTATTATTTAATATAACAGTTATCACTAAGCTTTTGGGATGCAGGGTATGAATATTATTAACTAAATTATTGAAATATATAGTTTTTACATAGGTTTATTAGTTATTTATTACATAGTAATAAAATAAGATCCATTTAAAAGAAAAAATATATTTTCTTGAAAATTTGTATTTTTTCAAAAGACTGACTAGTTGCAATTTGGGAACATAATTTAAAACTAATTATTAAACATTTCGTAAAATTTATTTGATAAAATTAAAATAATTTTTGAAATTAAAATAAAAAAATTATCTTAGGGGGGAATTTTTTTTATTTTTCTAAGATGTTTCATTTGTTGATAAATAGTGAAAAATACTAAATTTTAATTAAAATTGCAGTTTCATTTAAATAATTTATAATGATAAATTATATTTTAATTTAGTTTTAAATTAAAATTATTTAATTTTTATATTAATTTATCTAATTTAGTTCGTCAGAATCATTTTCCAATTTAATTAAGACATAAAAACTTTCTAAACTTTTGAACATTTTTAGTTTTAAAACATTCTTTCTCGTCACTTCTACAAGTATTATTTTAAATTAAAATTTTCCACTTCAAGGAATTTAATTTAAAAAAATTAATTCCATTTTCTAAATCCAAATAATTTATAATCTCAAAAAATTTCAACTTATTTTTACTAAAACAAATAGTGAAAATAGTAAAAATTAATTACTACAGTTAAGGTAAAATTGATTTATCTGTGGTTAAACTAGAAAGATAAGGGATAAATTGACTAAAAAAATTCTATAAAACGAATTTTTATGGAAATATTAAGACCATATATGTTATAGGTTATATAATTTCCCATTTTATAAGCTTGGGTAATAATAAAAACATGGGAATGATTGATCTTTTCAAACAATTACGGGCTTGTTACTCACCTCACTTATAGAAGGTCACCCCATCTACTCTATTCTGCACATAATAAAACAATTTTTGTTCACAAAATACCATCCCAAATAACTCTGAAAAATACCTAATATATTCATATCATCCTTATTTCATGCATAAATCCATCCTAGGATGGATTTAGAGCAAACCTAAGAGGGATACCCGAAGAAGATGTTGCATTCTCCTAAGAGCATTTTTATTTTATTTCTTCATCATCATACTTATATTATTCATAAACCATGATGATGTAATAAAATAAGTATATTAAATATACATTTATGTTTTTATAATAAGTTAATTACCTACAAAAATCCCCACATCCAACAAATGGGATACAATATGATCATTCGTGTGTACGGAAAACTGTCGTCTTGCAAACCAATGTCATTTGTTTTTCCATTAAAAATATAATGTATATAAACTATATATATTATATTTATAAAATTATTATATCTATATAGTAATTATATCATATATAACTTTTTACATTCCATTTTTTATGGGATATGATAATGTCTCTTTTGTGGACGACGGACTACCGCCTCACGAAGAAATGTGATTCGTCTTTCACTAACGCTTAACATGAAAGGTGATAAGGATAAATTTAATGATTATATGTGATATAAATTAAATAATTATGTTATTCATGAAATTTTATCACTCTAAGAATATTATATATATCATTTTCTTTCTTACCATTTCAATCAATGAAATATTATAACGTTGTTCTTGTACATGTGGACTACCTCCTTCAAGAAATGATGTGACTCTCTTTTCATGAAAAAACCACATGAATGAAATATATATATGTTTATTTAAAGAAATAATATGGTATTTATGAAATTATTATTATTATTGAAATATAAAATATCACTTAACTACTTTAAATAATTATCATTGAAAAAAGGAAACGTTACTCATGCGTACATATGGTTGATCATCTCAATGATCATAATATACCTCATTTATGAAAACCATATTTTAGTATTGGTCTTAAAAGTATGATATATGTATAAGTATGATAATTGTGTCATGATAATTATTTTTTATATAATGTAACTAAATAATATGTCCAATAAATGGATCTTTAATGACAAAATATGCATGAGAAAATAAGGCAATTAACACCCAAAACAATGAAACTAATGAAAGATAATTGATGAATGGGTGATAAGTATTATAAAAGGATCACATATGATATTATAAATATTAATATAATTCTTTAATTTATTAATGACATGTTTAAAACCACTATATAGGAATTTAAAACATGTTTAACGAAAATGAAGCATGAGGTAATGGATTTCGTCTTAATTTCATTTCATTGAGTCATATTTTAATGTTATGCACCTAATTTATTTTATATTGTGTATATAATGAAATTTGAAATTTAATATCTGGATTAATTTATTATTATTGGTATTTTATGTTTCAAATTTAATAATTTCATCTGAGGGTATTTAACTTAAAATATTCTATATAGTAAATAATTTCATAACTTAGTTTTCATTTATTAAGTTATACTACTTCATTGTTATTGTTGATTGTGTATAATGACTTTGGAATATATTGTTTTTTAATTCCATTTTTTTTATTTAAATATAATTCGAATAATATATTAATTTTTTAATTCCGACATTAATGTTATGGTCTTATTAATTTTTTCTTGTCTCACTTTTACTATCATGAGACATACACCATATTCACCACTTATTTCTTTTGTGTGGTGTATGTACAACCATTTTATATGTTATATCATGAATTAATTTATCTTAATGATATTAAATTTTTTATTTAATGTTATTTATTTCATGGGGCTTATGATACAAAAGTTACCAAAGTGGTAAGGGTTTATTTCACAATCCCATCATTATTCAGGATTGTTTTTGTTTAAGACTGCCTTAGGGAATTTTTAGATTTTTATTTATTAAAATAAATTAATTTTCCTCTACCATGGTTATTAATGACCTTTTATGGTAATAGTACCATTTCACACTCTTTGGTACATAAAATTACTAAGGAAATGTTTGTAAGAAAATTTGAATTTATTTCTCCCTTCGGTCAGAAATCTATTTCCATCAAAACCCATGTTTTATTAAAATGTTTTAAAATTTATTTTTTAACATTTATTAATGATTTATTAAAGTAATTTTTTACCCATTTTTAATGTCTTTTAAATGTTTTTAAATGAATTTTTATTTCATTTTCAAAATAATGCATGTTTGGATTTTAACAAAAATGTGAATGGAATATTTATTTTAATATACTTGAAATGTACAGAATTTATTTAAATCATGAATAATCAATGTTTTAAAGATTACTTTATATGTTTTACATTTTATTTTCAAAGAATTATTTTTCAATTTCTTTAAATTTTAATTTTAAAAGGTTATTTTTAAATATAAAATGATATTTTTCTCAAGAATGGTTTTATAGATATTTTTATGATATTTCTATTCATTAAGGACACCATACCTCTAAAATACTTATGGTCTCCTAGGGATATGTTATATTGATATTATCTTTATTTTTTCATTGGATGATTTATTTTTAGTTTAATTGAGGATATAAAATTTTATTACCATTCACTATTTTACTCTGAATGGTTTATGTTTATTTATATGGAATTATTTGATAATATTTTATTCTTATAATATTATTCTCAATATGTTGATTAATTTTCTTGTGTTTCAGTTATTTACCTTGTTATATTGAGTATTCATCATTTATCCATACCTTTCTATGTATTATTTCCCTTACTGAGCATTTGATATCACCCTTTTTTTATTTTCTTTATGATAATAGGGTGTTTTTTGTGGTTGATATGAAGGGATATGCTAAGGGGAAGAATGGAATTATTAAATGAAATTATTTTTGTATTTTATGGTTTAAAAATTAATGTGAACATGATGTTTTATATATCTTAACAAAACTAAAAAACTATTTAGTCATTTAAAATGTGATACCTTGCATATTATGAAAATATAGTAAAGTAGACACCCTTATTGAGATACTGGGGTAAAGGTCGTTAAAGTAAAATAGTGTGGTATAATAATGTTTTCATTCTTTTAAAAGTCTAAAATGAGAGTGATTTAGGTGTTTAAATTACATATTTTTGGTATGTGTATAGTAGATGATTAAAGATAAGTTCTTTTAAAGATCATAAAATTGTAATTTAGAGTAAGTATCAACTATCTAAATATGAAAATAATGGTTTTGTGGATTAGAGTATTTGAATTTGGATTTGATAGAAAATTACTATAGGGGGATCACAATTTTATGTAATTGGATTATTTTCATAATTTCTTATAGGGGGGGAACTATAAGGATAAAAAATTATTGAAAAAAGTGTTTTGGGATTGATAAAAGTGTTCATGAAGTGTTATATAGTTTATGTGATTAATTAAATACATAAAGATGAAATAGTGATAAAAAATATTTCATTAAGGGAATAGAAAACATGGGGTAATTTGTGGGGATCCTATTGATCAAGTTATAGTTTCTCTATAAATAGTGTGCATGGTGTTTTTAGTCTTGTAATGAAAGAGAAATTGTGTTTGGAGGAACAAAACTATGTGCTAAGTAATGAATTGATGACCAAGTTGTGTCAAGATTTATTTTTGGGTGATCGATGAGTTTAATCGTGGATATGAAAATTTATAGTGGGGGTTTTTATTGAATCATTCTATCTAATATAATTGTAATGTAAATAAAATTACACTATAATGGATTTAGTGGTTGGGTTAATTTTAATTTTTTGAACTCAGAACGAAGGGAAAGAGTTTTTGGTGTATTTAAATTGTTAAATGTTATATTTTAGAGGTGGAATGATGGGTTGATATTCCCATAATAAAATACTTGGAATTTTTTAATTAAAATAGTAGATTAGTTGTACATGGAACAATCATTGAGTACATGGCAGAATAACTGATGGGGTTTTCTCACTAGTGTGGCCACTTAGTGATCAGTGGTTTTCCATCAGGTCCCTTTTTGGAGGTTAGTGAGTATCAGATAGTCACGTAGACACTTTTTAGAAGGTAATTTATTTTTTATTTTTTAAGGTTTCCATTTTTGAAACTCACATACAGCCACATCCTTTATATATAGATAACTACAAATATAATACTTAATTGTTTTCTCCATTCTCCTAACCTTTCCCACATTTATGTTAGATGATCCAAGGGGTTTTGTTTTTTGAATGTCAGGTGATCTTACTCCTTTATCTTCCTTTGGTATCCTTCTTCTTAGAGATATAATTTGTTGTGAATTTTCCTAGGATTTACTATGATATTTTATTAGATTGTGGTGTAATAGAATTGTAATTATGGGGATTTCATGTGTGATGCATAGAGAAGGACTGATAAGGATTGATTTTCATCATTGAATACTATTTAGGTTGAGTTATGTCACCTTATGGATTTTATTAGTTTTTTTAGGGAGATTAGATGAAATTTATTATTGATTCATATTTAATAATTGTGTATTTAATATCTCATATGTTTGAGTACATGTAAAAAGTACAACAAACCTCATTAATTAGTGTTATAGTGTTTTTACACTGCCCAATGAGTTTTACTAGATTTTAGATGATTATATAATTTGATATAAAATGGTTAATGGTTGATTTATTCATGTTTTCTAGTCAGATAGGTTATTCTGTGAGTTTATAGTGTCAAAGATGACTTTTTTAAAATAAACATACACATGATTCAGTTATGTATCCTTTATGCATTGAGAATAGTGATTGCATGGTTGTTTATAATGATTGATGGATTATTATATTTTCATGAATAATATTATTGTAATAATTATGTGAAATTTAGTGTCTCTATATATATGATGGTTTTATATAATCCTATTTTTCAATTAGATCCATATATCTTGAAAAATTATTTTTTGGGGGTTCCATGGTCGAGTGGGTACTGGTGTCCCATTTTTTGGATTGTCTTGGAGGTGTGACTTGGAATTAGACTCAATTTTATAATGTAAAATTATGTAATCTTTAAAATGGTATTTTTAAAATAAAATTTATTTATTAATTAAACATTAAATTATTTGGTTTTATTTTAAATGAAATTTTTGAAAAAGAATTTTAAAACATAGTGTTTGATTTTCAAGGGGACATTTATGGAATCATTTCCTAGGACCAAGATTGGATAAATCTATAAAGTGGTTCATTTTTATGTGGTTTTATAAATAGAAAATTTACCCATGTTTTAAGGTAAATTAAAAAATATCCTTTTGATAAATTATTTGGTCCAATGGAACTCAGAGGCTTTTGTAGTTGTGTGAAATTATTGATTACGATTGCATTGGTTGTCATTTACTATTAAACGATAGAATAAGTACTAAATGGTTAACCTTAACTTATATAAGAAGTTGGTTTGATTGGGTTGAGATATTTAGTAGGTTTCTTTTTGAAATATATTCATATGATCCTTGAGATGAGATCATGTCTAGGAATATTTGATTTCACCAAATGTTTGATGTGTGTTAAGGATTATATTGAGGCATTATTTTTTTATAAAAATAGTATTGTGATTAATTCATGAGATTAAATTCAAAAAAAGGGATTCTTTGATATTTATTGATTGATAAGGGAGTTGTTAACCATTAAATTTTATGAAATTATTTGTGTTATTGATGATTTATAGTCCTTCTTAGTTCTTATATGACAACCTTCTTGATTATTCTACATTATTTGATGTAGAAAATAGTTCCCTTTAAGTTCCAATTGAAAACTAAGGCCAAATTCATGGGACGTAGTCCATATATTATGGTATTCCTTAGTATGGGACAAGGAATGGAATTTGGATGTGACTGATAACTCATCTTTATTATTGGTAAGAGGGTATCTTATTTTATCGTGTGTGATGTCAGCTTATTACAACATGAGATAGAGTGATTGAGTGTGTAAAATATGGGGAATTGATATTTAAATAATGGACCTCTCAATTGAGATACAAACCATATATTAAGATACTTCAACAATAAACATGGGATTCAAGTTTTAGCTTGACGAGAGTGATTAATTTTGTGAGGTTTTCATTATGACTAGTTTTCTTAATTGGGATAATTACTTCTAAAGGTTTATATATTTCCCATAAGTGAAAATATGTGAAGTTATAGAATACTATACTCTAATGGGGTGGTGGAGAGTACTTAGGATATATGTACAATTATGTGCCACGTTGAGACACACTTCTTTATCAAAGGGTCTACACAATTTAAGACAATTGGAACATCAGTTACCTGAATACCTAAATAGTACATATATAATTCCACTAAAAGACCAATGAAATATCTCATGATCTTCAAATTATATAAAATTTACAAAGGGTTTATGGATACTAAGGAGGAAGATGATTTTCCCTCATATAATTTTTTTGAATGACGTAATAGTTAGACCAACATTCTAGAATGACCCTTATGAAAAATAATTATATGAACCAAATAAAAATATTCATTATAAGGTTCTGTTTCATCAAACTATAAGGATTATAAAATGATACAACAATTATATATACGAACATTCACATAAAAACCCATGAAAAAGTGTAACATGAACTATAGATGTGTGAAACAAGAAAAACCCCAATATCAAAATAATGTGACATGTAAACAAGGACAATTAAACCAAAAAGCTACATTTCCATGTATAAATTCCCCACTTGAACCTCAAAGAACCCTTTGGATTTAAACTAAGTGTGGACCTAAAAATTAAAAAGAAAACCCTGAGACACTATAATCAAAATAAAAATAGGTCTTATTATATAGTCATTTACCTTTCTATAGGTTATGTATAAAACGAAATAATTGTGTACCCTTAGGGAACATGTCTGTAGTGAGTATAAAAATACATAATAGGTAGTCTCCACCATACCCTTTATCCACCTGTTATAATCTAAATTGAATGAAATAATAATACAAATCTCAAATAATGAATATAATATCAAACAATGTGTTTTTATAAGAAATTTAACATAGTTATCAATGGTTCTAATTAACCTACATTAACTAGAGGATCTATACTTTACATATATAAATTAGGTATAACCCATGATATGTGACGATGAATTAGTGACATCCACTATGGGAGGAAAGGAACACACATAGACACTTGTATTTATATGATTTATTTATATAAATTTTTGTGTAAGATAATTTAGGTTGTAATACTTATCCTATTTAGAGAAAAGAATTGATTATACTTGAGATACAAATATCTTACTTCCCATCCATTTAGGAATAGTGGAAAGGGGTATACCATAGTCAAATTGCTACAAGACCTTCCCACGTCATCAAATTATTCACTAATAAAAGGTTTAATTGAGAAATTTTAATGCAAGAACAATATAACCCTTTGCAAATATACTAAAACTTCTAAATATATTGAGAAACTATTATACCACAAGGTGGGAAAGTTTATATTATGGCATCTATTTCAAAAAAATTAATGGAATTTAAACTAATTGAGATGTAGACAAAAAATTAATCATGCTCATAAATATAATCCTCACCCTATAAACCAAGTACAATATATTCTATAAAAGGAAGAAGAAAATAAGCACTGTAATAAAATATCATTCAAGGTATGATAATATTTAAACACATGTCAGATCAATAAAATAATGCTAAACATTCATAGAAATATTTTAGTAAAAAAAATTTAGAATAAAACCACTTGTTTTTTCAAAAGGCTTTCTCAGGCCTTTGTCATTTCAAGTATAACACCTTAATAATATTATTGGATAAATGGTTTTACCTACTAAAATATTTGTATGTTTTGTCTTAAGGTTTATCGGATATTGGTATTCCATCCCCAAAAATATAAAATCATCCTAAAAAATGAGAAACACTAGGGAATATGATATTATAATTAAATGGGAGGTATTTTGGTAATGAAATCATTGGAAATAACTTATATTAAACTAGGTAAAATCTATTTAGTATCTAAATATAAGGAAGATTACGAGATTAGATATAATCCAAAATTCTTAGATTTATAAATCAATGGGTTACACCCACTTCTAGTAGGAGACTAAAATGAAGATGATGATTTTTGGAGAATCTATCCTTACATTGAAATGGAGGAACTCCCATTACCAATGAAGGAATAACGAACATAGGATTTAAAGTGGATTAATTGGGAATGAAAGAGGGGAGAAAGATATATTTAAGAGAATGCGATAGGTAAAAATGGTGAGGAAAATGAAAGTTAGTGAAATATTTATGGTTTATTTAAATAGTGAATGTGCCATTTCACCCCCACCCATATTATAAAAACCCCACTATATTTCCATCAAATACATAAGCCAGGTCAATCAGGTATTCGGTGGTCTTAACAATACTATGATAGCTCTACTATTTCCTCCAATACGTTAGGTATTTTATCCCATCTTTTTTCAACCTCCACCAAAATAATATAACCTCCTTGAAATTTAATATTTCCTCCCAATTGAACTAAATATTTGTATTTAAATAGATTTAAAAATTCATGAAGTATGAATTATTTATAATCTCCACCCATCATGTTTCTTATCCATGGGAATCTTCAACTAACTTCATCTAAGAACAAGTACAACCATTGACTTTTGACTTCAACTACCTTCTCCCAAGTTTAATATTAGATATTCCCATGATACATCCTAACCAGGGATAGAGTATTTAACTTTCATCATAGTACTTAATTAATTATTATCAATAATATATATTGGTTAATAAACATAGGGTTCCTTGGACTCAATCACAATGTCAATATATAGGATTATTGGAATAAATTAATTCACATACTTTCTATCTCGGGAAACCTTTAATTTATTATAAATGGAACTGAATTTTGGGGGTATAAATAGATGATAAGATATTTATCTAACTCTTTCTAAAATCTTAATATAATTGAAAAATATCATAGTTATATTTCTAATTTTACACATTCGTTGATAACTCAATCTTAAAGAAACTAAAAAGAAACATGGTCACCAACCTAGAACTCCAACAGTCTCCACAGATATTTGATATAAGATTTTGTTTCATATTTGAATATTTATGATCCTTTTTTGAAACATTTTCATATAATTGTTCATTTCCTATACAATACAAGGCATAATAACACAAAATATTTCTACATTGGTCTAATATAAATGTGAATGATATAGTCTTCTATAAATTTATTAAAATGATGTCGTTTGAATTGAATCCAAATAAATATTGTTTTAAGAGAATTATAATCATAGAAAGTGATCCTACAATAACCCATCAAAGTCAAGGATATAGGATTAAATCATTTCTTCACATATATGTCTCTCTCAAATTGGCTATCAACCAAATGGTAGAAAGTGGTACTCAATTTTACCAAATAAATCAATACTTATTGTAACCCTTGTGCTAAAAGATATGTGAACCTCAGATCCTTATCAAAGATGACACAAGATAGTACACTCTCAATATTTACTATCTCTCCCACATATAACTTCATGATCCCATCAACTGAGGTGGCCTCTTGGATATTTGAATAGTGGTTTATCTTGTTTAAATGATCCATGATCACTCAAATTCCCCGAATTTTTGGATATTATATATTTATAGCTTGTTTTAATGTTTTTAAAAAGTTGGGGTTTATTTTAAGATGTTCCAAAGAGTTATTGGATGTGGTGTATGATTCTTTTGGGAACATAATTTGTGAATTATTAGGGGGAGACATGAAAATATTATAGGTAAATATGTAGGTGTGTGTGGGGTGTCTGTATGGGTACATAGTTGGCACACAGTTTGGTAAAAATCTAAAGTAACTCAGTGGGTGAATCTGGATTTTTACAATACTAATTCAAATGTTGTGTGCATAGTTCTCCAAATAGTTTGATCAAACTGTGTGTTTCATTAAATAATTCTAAAAATTATTTTTTTAACTCAAATTTTCCCTAACACAACAATTCTTTTTCCTATCACTACAGATATCAAACAATATATTTCCTTTGGGTGATTTTGGAAATTTTATTTTCTTTATAATGTGATATGAGCATTGTTATTAGGGACCAAATGTATGAAACCCATTTCATCTCCCATTATTTCTAATTCCCTTTTTGCTTTGTAACAAACCCTATTGCAAGGATTCATTTCCCAGATCTAGTGGTTATGAAAATGTTTTTGGATGTTTTATTGGGAATTATTATAGGAGGGTTATTAGTTCCTAGGTCTAAAAGGGAATGGTGTGATTTTATCATGGTTACTTTGTTTGAGGTAGGTGTCTTCATTCTTTCACTTCCTTTATTAATAAATTTAAGGCTTGTATTTCCAAAAGATAAAAATTATTTATTTAATAACTAGAATTTTTTTTGGATAAATCATTGTTTTTATTCCCTTTATAAAATATAGTTTAATCAAAGATTTTTGGTGACACCAACAACATGTTTAATAAAATTGAATTTTTTTGATTTGGTATTAAAATAGTGATTTTGGAATGTTTTGACTAAAATAATGAATGCCTTATTTATTATAAACTTTTCTTAATAAAATTGAATTGTAATGGGTTTCATGTGTTCATGAATTCATATTTAAATGGAATTTTGGGTTAGAATTATTCTCAAGGACAATTTTTTATTCAAGGTATTTTACCACCAAGAGATGTCTTAGGTCCATAGGGATGGGTACCATTATTGATTTTGGGTTGTTCTATGGGACTTCTTTTACTAGAGATGCATTCATGGTTGTGATTTAATGAAAGGGTTTTGTGTGTTATAGTGTGGATCATATCACGAAAGAAGTTACTTAAAAAAGAAATTAGTATTTTGGTGTGAGTTTCTTTCATGATTTTCAATAGATTATTTATTTTATTATTCTTCTCTCATGTTTTATATAAATGTGAGCTAGCTTATTATTGTTTAAGTGGGGTGTGTGGTAATTTTATGTGTTATTTACTACTAATTCGAGATACTCAACCCCTATATATGAAATATAATGAATGTTTAGTATTTTTTCTTGATGATATAGATAAGGGGAAGACCTCTTATGTGCTAGTAGTATATATTGATGTTGTGGACTTTGATAGAGTTGGGATCCTAGTGGTAGTTATCATATAGAGTTTGGGAGTGTTCAATATGTGAATTTTTTCATTTCCTTTAGGACATTTTATTTTTTAATACTTTTTATTGTTTTTTGTTTCAATATAATTGTTATATATTGGATTTATATATTTTATTTTATTTTTGTATATTCATGCATAATGTTTAGACAATGTTGAATTTTTTTTGTTTACGGAAGTGTTATATATATGAGGTTAAAGAAATCCAAAATATATTTTAAACTCTAGGTATTTATAGCCAACATTTGGGATTTGGGTCCGCTATGGACACAATATATAAACTTATATCAAAACAAGGCATCCAAAGAAATATTTATTCTATGAGTTACCTTTTATAGAGAATTAATATGTTTCTAGTTATCCATATATTCCTTATATGACCCTGTTAGAAGAATTATACCATCAACTATGTTTATTTCTAGTTTTACAAGTTGGTTTTCCACTGTGTTCCAATATCATTAATGAAATATAATGTGTTTTTCATGAAATATTGAGGGTTAAATAGTTGTCACCTGAGTAAGTGAAAGAAGTTAGTTCTTCAATGGTTTTGACCATTCATGATCCTTGACCTTATCAATGGGGGTTTTTTGGATAGAGTTTCATTAATAATTTAGTGTAGTGAATTTTGTTCCCTTATCTCCTTCTATTCAGTGTCTGAGTTAAATTCTATATATATAATGGTTTCATCATGTCGTTATTGGGACAATTTATTCAATCAGTTCCATTTATCTTTAAAATCTTAGTATGGTCATGATAAGATCCTAATGAGTCTATATGTACCTTTTATAGATTTGTTATTCCAGCATCGATGAATATTTGAGGAATGTCAAGGGAAGAATACTATTATGATTTACCTATGTTTTTACATTATGTCTTGACACCAATAACTTCTATATTTCTTAGTATGAAAATCCCTATGGTGGGTAGAATGTAGCAACCTCTATTAAAGGATATACTAGTTTAACAATGTATTTTTTAGTGTTTAAAATGTTGGTTTTGTAGCACCCCAATCATTTTATGGTATGTTTCTCTTAAATACATTATATTAATTAGGTAGCCTATATTTCATGAATCACTGATCCCCTATGGAACAAAACATGGTTACTTATAGGATATATCCATAACTTATCCACTAAACTTAAATTTACAAGCTCTGTGATTTGAATTTTAAAAATTTGATATACACGATTATGTTCAAGATGATATGTAGAGTCTGATGGAATTAAATTAATTCTCAGGGAATAGTAACCTACCCTTATGAAAAGTAACATACCATTATGAATAGTAACTTACCCTTATAAATAGTAATATGGATATTATGAATGGTATCCATACCCTTGAGTGTGTAAATGAATTTAGACCCCTTAAAGATGAAGATGAATATTTTAAGTGTTTATATATTTCAATTAAATAATGATTTAATTAAATATTTAATTAATCATATTTAGAAAATTATTTTTTAAAATTTGACTTCATTTTTGGATTCTACATGTTTATAAATGGTTATGGTGAAGTTTTGGGATTTTCCTGAAATACTTGAATTTTTGGTGAATAGTAAAATACGTTAATTTACCGTATAAATACATTATAATATAAATTAACTATTCCTAGAATCATGAGTGATGTAAGCACCCAAAATCTCGAACTGGCATGAATATATTACTATTATTGGTCATGGAATAATCAATATTTCTTGTCCTGAGAGAAATAATAAATTAAGGATTATAATATTAAGAAAACTCCTCTCTCCACCACTATAAAAACCCCCCTTCACTCCTTCTCTTCACTCCTCTCAAGCCTTGTTCCTTGCCAATATTCTGCCCAAATCACTCCCCAAGATCCTCCCCCACTCTCAAAATCTCCTAGCCTCTACAAAATACCAAAACCTCTCCCCTTAAGAGGTTCTCAATGGAGGAAGTCTCAAGAGGTAAATTCCCCTTACAAATCCCTTCTTTTCTTTTAAGTTCTTTTATTTTTTGTTTCTTTACTCACCTACCTTCACCAAAATAGTATGATAAATCTAGTAACATATATGTACTGTAATTTTTTCATGCTAATGGTATATATTCCATTATCTTCTCTCGTTTCTCCACTTTTATTTGAATGAAATGAAAGCACCGTTTGAGATGTGCTAATTTAGCATATTCAAGGACAACGATTTATCGATTTCTATTATAATCTTTAATTCTGGTCATGAAACCATTTGTGTTATGGTTGAACCATATTATTATGTAATATATCCTATTTTTAGTTCTGTAATACATTTTTACAAATTGTATTAAGTTATAAAGAAAAAAAATTCATCGTAATCAAACCCACCAATTAACCATATTGGTTATCACTAAGGTTATATATATAAAAATTTGACTTCAATCCAAGTAACCCAAATTAAATATAAAAAAAATTAATATCCTGGATGTTCAATAATAGTATATAACTTCATTTCTAGACAACCATATCCATCTTATATATTTATCCAAACTTGAATATAAGTGAACCGATCATTTAAAACCATGTAAACAAACGAGCCTGAACAATGAAATTAAACCTTATAACCAATCAAAAAGGCCTATAATGAACTAAAAAGGATTATAATAAATAATTTAAATATAAAATAGGTTCTGGAATTATGAATTAATAATCCTAATTTTTTTATTCAGGTCTTTAATAACAAATCAAGAACACCTTCAAGCATAAGGTAAGGGATCCTCTCTCTCACTTTTATTCAAGAATCCACCCTATCTTGTGTGCTTTTGTTTTTAATTTCAAATGATGGGGTATGTTTTGGAACCACCCCAATAGTGCCCTTATGATATATAAATAATGGGATAACCTTTTATCTCTCATTAAGCCCTCGCAAGAACACTCGTTACCATGCTGAATTGTTTGTAAGGGGTTTTTCTCATCTCACTTTCAATTATGTGGGATTTTCATTGTTCGCCTCTTATTTCGTATATGTGGTTTAGGATTATTGCAATTTGAAATATATTTCTAATTATATTCATTGTATTCTATGACTATTTTTATGGTTATTAACTTTTTGTCATGCGACTCAATCGAATACAACACAGTAACGAGCTTTGTCTCAATTTTTACATTGTTGTGACTAGCTTAGTAATTGTGAACCTACTCTTTCTTATGTGGTGTACCTACTGCCAATTTGAGATCACTTTTAAATTTAAATTATATTCCATTAAAATATTTATATTCTCATATCATGTATATTATTATTGTATAAGGTGTATACCATTTTACATACGGTATTTATTTTGAATGTTGTTTTGAGAGTGTGAATGTTGATGAATCTGTATCCACTCTTATATACGGTTAATTGAAATACATATTGCTCTTTTAATGAATCTATGAATAAATAATGCTTGGATTTAGAGGTCGGTGGGGCCCACTACAGCCCCTTGATGCATCAGTAGGTCTCATGAGACAAAACAGTTTGGCGACAGACCCTTCGAATTTGTTTCAAAAAATAAGATGGATTTCTACCCATAGAACTAAACCATTTCAACAGTATTATGGTTTGATTTTCCATATACATGACGTCCATTTAATAAGAATTCTCTTTATTCATTATCAGTTATTATTATTATCCATGAGGTTTTCACTATGACAAAATCTATGGATGCAGTTTCATTCTTAGTTTATTAATGGCATTAGTTGTTCATTTATTCACTATGCCATTTTGATTATGTTAGATTGATTATGATTCAATTATTATTCTACTCATGCTTTTGCTATTTTCAAACCTTACTGAGCATTTGAGATCACCACATTCATTGTTTACCTTCAATAGGTTATGAAGAGGAGGTCATTTATTGAGTGCTTATGATGGCAGTTTTTGTTTTTTCATTATGTATTGTATATTATAACCTTATCCAATGTAATTTGTATTAAATATATGTATCTAGTTTCTTCAAGAATAATAAACTAATCATTCCTTTGGTATTGTCATTCCTTCTAACCAATCCAATATCACAAGTAATGCACCGGGTCCAGCCTAGTGAGGTCAGGGTGTTACAGTTTGTATCAAAGGAAGTTTTGTAAGAAACTTGGAAACTAGAGTAAGATAGTAGGGAACAAATCCCTAAGATAGTAATTGAGGATAAACTTACAATAATGTCCTGGCATTTTGGTAAGGAATATATTATGTGGATCTTTCAAGAAATAAGTCCTTGTCTGGATACGAGCAGGTAGAGGCGGCTCTGGCACAGATGTATCTAGGGGTAAAACCCGAAAACACCGCTTTGTGGAAGCCTCGAATGGGAATTGGTACATGACAACAGGCCTTGCTACAATCTTGGTTACGACACTCCCGGGGGATATGCTGAGGATAATTCATATTTTCTTTACATTCCATTATGAAGGACTGAAATGTAAATTATTCCTCAAAGAAACCATTTTTCGAATTATAGAATTATCCATGCATAGGAACTTAATTTATGATAAATATTTTGTTAAGTTATGATTACACATTATGATTCATACCCTGATCTATTCTATGCCATTATCTAGAGAGGGTGTCTAATGGAAGAAGGGGAATCAATACTCATGGGAAGGGTTGGGATATCCCTACTGAGAAAGTCAACACAATCAACATTGTAGAAGATCAGATCATGACCATATTGGGATAAATTACTCAAGTTGTAACAAATAACCATTCCACACCTGTGTTGGATCGTTTAATGCAGTAGAAGCCCCCATCTTTCAGTGGGACTACTAATCCAGTGGTTGCTGAGCAATGGATCAATTCCCTTGAAAATATATTCATGGTGTTAAGATGCAATGAAAATGAAAATTTAGTACTGACAGTATATTATCTCAAGGGAGATGTTGATCAATGGTGGTACCTGATTCAAAATACCATAGAGAAAGAAGAAATAGAAGATATATAATGGAGTACTTTTAAGGAAATATTCTTTGAAAAATATTTCCCTTGTGAGAAACAAACTTAAATGAAGAGGAAATTCCTTACCTTAAAACAAAGGGAAGAAGACAATGTTGCAGAATATGGGGCTACCTTTACAAGGCTAGTCAGGTATGTCGTATATTACATATGTGACTCAGCAGACAAGATTGATCATTTCTTTGAATATCTTAAGCCAAGTCTTCAGAGGGAACTCGCTTCTCAAACATTTTCATCATATGATGGAATTGTATCAAGTACTATCAAAATAGAGAAGGAATTTTCTAGATCAAATCTTTTCAAAGGAAACCAAGAGAATAAGTGGTACTCAGATAACAAAGGAAAAAAGAGAAGTACCAAATAAAACAAGGGAATGAATAGTTTCCCATTATGCAAGAACCGTGGAAATAATCATCTCAGGAATTGCTTGAAAGGCATGGGAGTCTACTGTAAGTGTGGAGAAAAGGTTCATAGATCTGATTAATGCAAGGGGAAGAAACAATTCAATTATATTCAATGCTACAATTTCATATAGATTGGACACTATACAAATTAGTGTCCTAATCACCAAGGAATCATTCCTCAGAAAAAGACAAGAGAACAAGGGAGAGCCTATGAGATTACAACCGCAGAGGTTGAAATTCCAAATGATGTGGTGGAAGGTACGTTAATTGTGTCCTCAAACTTGGAAAACACTTTATTTGATTCTAGATCATCACATTCATTTATATCTTATCAATTTTACAAGAAAATTAGATATGTCAAATTTGATTTAACAAAGGAGTTGTCTGTAAAAACTCCTAGGGGATGCATCATTGCAACAAAGGCATGCCAACTAGTCCCACTCATGACGCATAATCGTGCTTTAGGTGCTAATATTATCATCATTCAAATGATTGAAATTGATATAATTCTCAGTATGAATTGGCTGTCAAACTATGATGCGAAGATTTATTGATGAAAAAAGATGTTAAAATTTTTGAAAATGGTGTAGAATCTCTTATCTTTAGAGCAGAAACCTTACCACCTGATTCCTATATAGATCCACCCCTGGTGGCTCTATTGAATGCAATTCTTGGAGAGGAATAGAACACAATATCAATGGGTGAGGATAGAAACATTCAATTTGAAGATGTACATAGAGTGCAAGAGTACATTGATGTATTTCCAGAGGATTTACCTGGAAACCATATAGAGAAGGAATTTTAGTTCTCTATAGATTTAATTCTTGGTGTGAGACATATATCAAAGACACCCTATAGAATGGCCATTGTGGAGTTAGTGAATCTAAAGAAACAACTAGATGATTTTAGTGAAAAATTATTTATTCAACCTAGTGTTTCTCTATGGGGAGCCCCGGTCCTGTTTGTCAAGAAGAAAGATGGATCCATGAGGCTATGCATTGATTATAGTGAAATCAATGCTATTAAAATAAATAATAAGTATGCTCTACCCTAGATTGATTATTTATTTGATCAAATCCATGGAGCTCAATACTTTTCAAAGATTGACCTTTGGTCTAGATATCATCAGTTTTGTGTGAGGAAGGAAGATATTCCTAAGACAACATTTCGAACCAGGTATGGGAATTACGAGTTTATGGTGATGCCTTTTGGACAAACCAATGCACCCTTTGTTTTCAAGGATTTAATGAATAGATTTTTCAAGTAATATCTTGGTAAATTTGTTGTGGTGTTCATCGATCATATCCTGGTATACTCAAAAATCTATGAAGACCATGACAATCACATGTGGATTATTCTAAAAACTCTTACAAGAAATGAATTATATGGGAATTTTAGCAAGTGTGAATTCTGGCTTCAATCGGTTTCTTTTCTAGGCCATATTGTCTCTAAGTATGGAATCCTTGTTGATCCTGCGATGACAAAGGAAATAAAAGATTGGCCCATGCCAACAAACATAACTGAGGTATGCAGTTTTATTGGCTTAGCATGTTACTATCAGTGTTTCATTCAGAATTTTTTCCAACAGGCTATCCCGATAACCAAGCTCACACATAAAAAAGTTATGTTTTTGTGTACAAAAGAGTGTAAAGAATGCTTCGAAGAATTGAAAAGAAGATTGGTTAATGCTCCAATTATGAATCTTCCATCTGGAAGTGATGGATTTGTGATATATAGCGATGCATAAAAGAATGGGTTGGGTTGCGTCCTTATGAAAAATGATAAAGTTATTGCTTATACATCAATATAGTGGAAGAATCATGAGAAACATTATCCAACTCATGATCTTGAGTTAGCAGCAAAAATCGTTGCTCTGAAAATATGGAGGCATTATCTCTACGGAGAGAGATGTGAGATCTATACAGACCACAAGAGTATGAAATACATTTTCATACAAAAAGAACTCAACATGAGGCAAAGAATATGGCCCGAGTTACTAAAATATTACGATTGTTCAATACACTGCCACCCAGGAAAGGTGAATAAGGTGAAAGATGCATTAAGCAGGAAAGATCATGGCCTTCTGACTCAAATGAGGATTGAGAGTGATCCTATATTCATGGATCTAATGAATATGGATATTGGAATTGTTAAGGAAGGGGAAACATCTTTTCTTTTTCAAATGATTGCTAAACCATTATTATTAGAGAAGATAAAAGTCTATCAATTTGATGATGAGAATCTACACAAGAAAATTAATGTTGTCAAGGATGGAAGGCTGGCTGCCTTCATGTATGAATAAGGAGTTATGAAATTTGGGATGAGGTTATGCGTTCCATCAGTACATGAGATAAAAAGGAAACTATTAGATGATGCCCATAGTTCCGATTTCTCTATACACCCGGGTAGCACCAAGATGTACAGAGATCTGAAGGAATGTTTCTGGTGGGATAATATAAAGCGGGAAATTGCTGACTATGTGTCAATGTGTCTAGTTTGTCAACAAGTGAAGGTAGAGAGACAACATCCCAAAAGAGTGATGAAACATCTACCTATTCCTATGTGGATGTGGGATAAAATTATGATAGATTTTATCACTGGACTACCGAGGACACCTAGAAGGAATGATGCAGTATGGGTAATTGTTGATCATCTCTCAAAATCAGCACACTTCATTCCTATACGAGAGGATTTTCAACTTGAGCGCTTGGTAAGACTATATATTAATGAAGTTGTAATAATTAATGGTGCACCTCTATCAATTGTGTCTGATCAAGATCTCTGGTTTACATCAAAATTCTAGAAAAGTCTCCAGAAGGCTTTGAATATAGTGCTTCGTATGAGTACTGCATATCACCCCCAAACCGACAGGCAGTCTAAAAGGACTATACAAACTCTAGAAGACATGATGAGGTCATGATCTCTTGACTTTCAAGGTATGTGGGATCAATACTTGCATTTGGTGGAATTTTCTTACAATAACAGTTTCCATACTAGTATTTAAATGGCTCCATATGAAGATTTATATGGAAAGAGTTGTCGAACTCCAACTTGTTGGGATGAAGTTGGTGAGAGAAAACATATAGGCTGAGAACAGATTGAATATACCATAACAAAGGTGAAGAAAATCCAAGCCCATATTAAGGTAGCCCATAATAGGCAGAAGAGTTATGCTGACATTCAGAGAAAGAATTAGGAATTCCAGGTGGGAGATCATGTCTTTCTGAAAGTATCTCTATGTAAGGGAGTCCTAAGGTTCGGTAATAAATTGAAACTGAGACCCAGGTACATCAGGACATTTGAAATTATGGAAAGAATCAGAGCTGTATCATACCGTCTAGAAATGCCTCCAAATCTCTCTAGAGTTCATCATGTGTTCCACGTATCATTGATGAAGAAATACTTTCCAGACCCAACGAATGTTCTCTCATATGAAGAAATTGAACTGGAGCCTGATTTGTCGTATTGTTAAAAGCCTATTTCGATTCTTGACACAAGGGATCGGGTATTGAGAAATCAGAAAACTTGTCTAGTAAAGGTTCTTTGGAGAAACCAGAATATGGAGGAAGAAAAATGGGAACCTGAGGATGTTATGAAGAAGAAATACCCACATATTTTTTGTGGACATTATACGTAAAATTTCGAGGACGAAATTTCTGAAGGAGGAAATAATGTAGCACCCCAATCATTTTATGCTATGTTTCTCTTAAATACATTGTATTCATTAGGTCACCTATATTTCATGAATAATTAAGCCCCTATGAAACAAAACATGGTTATCTATAGGATATAGCCATAACATAGCCACTAAACTTAAATTAACAAGCTCTGTGATTTGAATTTTAAAAAACTTGATCTACACGGTTGTGTTTAATATGATATTTAGAGTCTGATAAAATTAACATACATTTATGTGAATAGTAACCTACCCTTATCAATAGTAACCTACACTTATGAATAGTAACTTTACCTTATGAATAGTAATATGACTCTTATGAATGGTATCCATACTCTTGAGTGTGTAAATTAATTTAGGCACTTTAAAGATGAAGATGAATATTTTAAGTGTTTATATATTTTAATTAAATAATGATTTAATTAAATATTTAATTAATCATATTTAGAAAATTATTTTTGAAAAATGGACTTCATTTCTAGATTCTACACATCAAAAAATGGTTATGGTGACTTTTTTGGATTTTTCTGAAATACTTGAATTTTTGGTGAATAATAAAATACACTAATTTACCGTATAAATACATTATAATTTAAATTAACTATTACAAGCATCATGAGTGATTTAAGCACCCAAAATCTCGAAAAAAAATGAATATATTACTATTATTGGTCATTGAATAATCACTATTTCTTGTCTTGAGAGGAAATTATAAATTAAGGATTATAATATTAAGAAAACTCATCTCTTCTCCACTATAAAACTCCCCTTCACTACCTCTTCTCTTCACTCCTCTCAAGCCTTGTGTCCTGCCAATATTCTACCCAAATAACTCCCCAACATCCTCCCCCACATCCAAAATCTCATAGCCTCTTCAAAATACCAAAACCTCTCCCCTTAAGAGTTTCTCAAAGGAGGAATTCTCAAGAGGTAAATTCCTCTTTCAAAACCCTTCTTTTCTTTTATGTTCTTTTATTTTTTGTTTCTTCTCCCACCTCCCATCACCAAAATAGTATGATAAATCTAGTAACATAATTTTACTACAATGTTTTCATGCTAATGGTATATATTCCATTATCTTCTCTCCTTTCCCCACTTTTATTTGAAAGAAATCAAAGCATCATTTGAGATGTGCTAATTTAGCACATTCAAGGACAACAGTTTATTGATTTCTATTATAATCTTTAATTATTTTCAGGAAACCATTTGTGTTATGGTTGAACCATATTATTATGTAATATATCCTATTTTTAGTTCTGTAATACGTTTTTACAAATGGTATTAAGTTATAAAGCAAAACATATTCATCGTAATCAAACCCACAGATTAACCAAAATGGTTATCACTAAGGTTATATATATAAAAATTCGACTTCAATCTAAGTTACCCAAATTAAATTCAAAACCATGTCATGTACTGGATGTTCACTAATAGTATATAACTTCATTTCTGGACAACCACATCCATCTTATATATTTATCCAAACACGAATATAAGTAAACTGATCATTTAAAACCAAGCAAACAAACGAGCCCGAACAATGAAATTGAGCCTTATAACCAATCAAAAAGACCTATAATAAACTAAAAAGGATTATAATAAATCATTTACATATAAAATAGGTTCTGGAATTATGAATTAATAATATTAATTTGTTTATTTAGGTCTTTAATAACAATTCAAGAACACCTTCAAGTATAAGGTAAGGGATCATCTCTCTCCCTTTTATTCAAGAATCGACCCTATATTGTGTGATTTGTTTTTAATTTCTAATAATGGGGAATGTTTTTTTACCTCCCCCATACTTCCCTTGTGATATATAAATAATGGGATAACCTTTTATCTCACATTAATACCTCTCAAGAACACTCGTTACCATGCCGAAATGTTTGTAATGGGTTTTCTCATCTCACTTTCAATTCTATGGGATTTTCATTATTCACCTCTTATTTCTTAGATGTGGTAAAAGAGTACTGCCATTTGATATATATTTATCATTATATTTATTGTATTCTGTGACTCTTTTGGTGGTTATTAACTTTTTGTCATACGACTGAATTGAATACAACATGGTAACGATCTTTGTCTCAATTTTCACTTCGTTGTGACTTTCTTAGTAATTGTGCACCTACTCTTTCTTATGTGGTGTACATACTACCCATTTGAGAAAAAATTTCAATTGAAATTATATTCCATTCATATATCCATATTCTCGTAACATGGATATTACTATTTTATAAGCCGATACCATTTTACATATGGTATTTATTTTGAATGTTGTTTTGACAGTGTGAATATTGATGAATCTATATCCTCTATTCTATAAAATTAATTTAAATACATATTGATCTTGTATAGAATCTATGTATAAATAATTCTTTAATATTGAGGTTTGTGGGTCCCACTAAATCCCCTCGATGCATCAGTAGGTCTCATGAGACAAAACAATTTTGCGACAGGCCCTTTGAGTTTGTTTCCAAAAATCAGACGGGTTTCTACCCACATAACTAAAATGTTTCAATGGTATTATGGTTTCATGTTCCAGATACATGACATAAAATTAATAATCATTCTCTTTATTCATTATTACTTATTATTATTATTATCCATGAGGTTTTCACTATGACAAAATCTATGGATGCAGTTTCATTCTCAGTTTGTTAATGGCATTAGTTGTTCATTTATTCGCTATGACATTTTGATTATATCAGATTGATTATGATTCAATTATTATTGTACTCATGATTATGCTATTTGTAACCCTTACTGAGCATTTGATCTAACCCCTTTCATTGTTTACCTTCAATAGGTTATGAATAGGAGGTCATTTATTGAGTGCTTGTGATGGCAGTTTTGGTTTTTCATTATGTATTGTATCTTGTAACCTTATCCAATTTAATTTGTGTTAAATATATGTATCTAGTTTCTTCAAAACTACTAAAATTATTGTTCTTTGGGATTTTCATTCCTTATAACCATGCCAATTTCAAAAGTAACGCACCAGCTCCAGCCTTTTGGGGTCGGGGTGTTACAGGTTTTGTTTTCAAGAATCATTGTATATTTTATAAATGATTTGGTGGAATTTTTTAAATGAAGGGATATGATCATTTATTAGAAACTATGAATATTTTCCAAGTAATTGTGCGGGTGTGTATGGGGGAGTTTTGATAGGTGCTCCATTGATTCCATGTTTATAAATGTGTTTCCAAAGAGTTCACATAATTAAATTATTCAAAAAAATGGTTTTAACTTGGATTCCACCACCCAAACACTAATTCTTTCCCCCATGGCTAGGGATCTCTAACTATATGGTTCCTATAGATGATTTTAGTAATTTTATTCAATCTCTAAAGAGATCTATTAAATTCAAGGAGCGTTGGTAATGGGAATCAAATGTACAACTATCATTTCATATCTTGTTCTTTATGATTCACATTTTATCTTAGAAGGAACCATATTCTAGGATTTACAAGCCTAGATCTTGTGGTTATGGAATATCTTGATGGGGATTTTATGGGGAATCATCATAGAACGGTTGCTAGTACCTGGATATGTGAGGTTGTGTGGTGATTTTATCTTGGATACTTGGTTAAAGGAACGTGGTTTCTCACTCTCTCTTCCATTATAAAGAACGTGAAGGCTTGTGGTTTCAAAAGTAAAAAATTATTTATTTAATATATATATAATATTTTTTATATATCTTATTTGATATTATATTTGTAAATTATGGTTTAACGGAATGATTGTGGGATATACCAACAATTTTTTTGATAAAATTACCACCTAATGATTTTATTTAAAATAATTATTTTAGAATCCTGTGAACTAGTATTGGTATCATGGAATTGAAGTGGGTTCCAAGTGTTTATAATTTCATTTGGAAAGGGCCTCATCTGTTTATTCTTGGTCATATGGCCAATTTTGGGCGTAATAAATATTACAATAATGTTATAGATTTAGTCTAAAAGGAAAATTATCACACATAAGTATAGGATATTCAGTGTTATTTATTTGATAGGAGATGCATGAATGGGAGTGATTTCATGGAATGGGTGTGTGTGTGTGTGTGTTATGGTGTGGGTTACATCATGTATGTAATTTCTTGATAAATAAATGAGGATTCTGGTGTGACTAACACACGTGGTTTTTTCTATCTTGTTTATTGTATTTTGTCTCTCTATAATTTTATATAGGTTCTATTCAACTTGATCTTAATTAAGTGGAATGTGTGGAAAACTTCTCTTATATTTATTTCTGAGTTGATATAATCAACCAAAGCATAAGCATTCTAGTGTGTATATATCCACTGTTCTTAATAATATAGGTATAGGGAAGACCTCTTAACTGCTAGTGGGATTTTTTGGTGTTATGAACTAAAATGAATATGGGAGCTTGGTGGTAGTTGACATGTAAATCTTGAGAGTATTCCATGTGTTCACTCTATCATTTACTTCATGTCTTTTAGTTTAATAATCCTTTTTTCTAGTTTCTTCTACTCACTAACTATTATGTATTGGATTTAAATATTGTATTTTGGTTTTGTGTTGATTCATGCATCATGTCTACACATTTTTTATTTTTCCTAATTCGGGTGGTGTTATATATATAAGGGTATATCATTCCCTATGATATTATAAACCCTAATAATTTATTTCCAACCATTGACGTTCAGGGGATATCACCAAAAGTAGTGCAATTCTTGTCTCTCCCAAGCCAATGGCTAGGGTTAGGATCCTACAATCACCCACACTGCATCTCGACCTCTAAAATACCTAGGTACACTGGTTAAAAAATCTATTTTGATCTCATCCCATTTCAAAAATAGTTTAAAATTATATAAAGAGTACCTATAGGTCCATTTTGTTTCACATTTACCTACTAAAAAGAGAGTCATCTAGAGATTAACATAGTAATATATTTCTTTATGTCATTCCCCAAGAACAATCAATGAATTTCATGGTACAGATTCATGATTACATGGTGTGTCAACCACTAAAAAGAATGATACTTTTTTAACACCCCTTACCTTATAAAGGCTAGAAATACTAACAATCTATGTATATATAATAAGGATGAAGTTTCTTTGAACCAATAATTGAGGATGACCCACCCCCTTAAAGTTTCTCTCAAATAATGAGAAAATTAGAGTCAGATATCTAAAAGTCTTTAACAAACTCCATGATAAATGATGTGATATCGACCAGGTATAAAGGCACTTCACTCTGATCCTATAAAAAATTCAAGTAGGTTTTAGCCATAAGATACATTAACCTTAATTCTTGATTTCTCTCTATTACTCTTTGAGGGTGAACCATCCTATTGAGATCAATAGAAACTACATTACCATTTCAAGTAGCACACTACATATTAAAAACATATGATTATAGATATTCAACCGAATGATGATGCATTAGACTCAGATCCCAATGTGAAAAAAATATTTAATGATTTTTTTCTAATGAATAACAAAAAGCATTCACCAATCAAATAATACCTCCACCACTTCAATGTATAAACCACAACATGAGAGGAAAAAGGCCATTTACTAGCAATTCAGAAAACCAATTCTGAAAGAAAATCATTTAATTTTTTTGGAGGGTTTTTAAAAAACCACCAGAAATTTGAATCTGTTTATCAAAAACCAGCAACTAAATCAGAAAATTTGTTTTTAAAATCATGATCTATTTAATATTAGTGGCAGTTTTTTAAGAAGTTCCATAAAATTAATGATAATAAATAATTTATTAAAATTTTAATTACTTGTTAATAATTAATAATTAATAATTTTTTATTTGTAATTAATTAATATTTTTTATTTTTTATTTATAATCATGTATTATCTATTAATTAAAAAATTAATTAGTTTCTATTATTTATTGATAATTATTACATTATTATTATTTAAAAATAAAATAAATTGAAAATTAGTATTTATTAATTATTTAGTAATTGGTAATTATTTTCTAATTCTTAATAATTAATTGGTAATTATTTATATTTGAATAAATTTATTTATAAACATTGACACACAAATATATAAGTATGTATTTATATATATTTGTAAATATTTATATGAATATATATAGGCATATATATATATGTGTGTGTATATATGTATATATATATACATGTATATATTTAATTATATTTTGTTATATAAATAGTTGTATTTATATATTTATACATTTATATTTATTTATAATACATATATATTTATGTAATTTATTTATAATTTATAGATATTAAAAATTATTTATTAATATTTATGTACACCTATATATATTAATATACATTAATATATATTTATATACATTTATATATATTTATATACATTTATGTATATTTATATACATTTATATATATTTATATTTATATTTATATGTATTTATATATATTATGTGGCTATATATATGTAAACATATATTTATATGTGTTTCAATATATATATATATATATTTATATGTAGTTATATGTATTCTGTGGGTGTGTGTGTATATGTATGTATGTCAATATGTGTTTATCTATATATTAATATATATTAATGTTTATATACAATTCTATTTAATTATATATAGATATATATATTTATATTCATTTATATATGTTTATATGTATGGACTTATATATATATTTCTATATGTATCTATATATATCATGTGGTTTACAAACACACACACACATATATAAATATATACTTCTATGTGTATTTATATCAATACGTATATATTCATATATATTTGTGTTTATATTTAATTATATTTAATTTTATATATATTTATAAGTATATATATATATATATTATGTAGCAATATATATATGTGTGCATGTATATATATAGTTATATTTTAATGTGTTCATATATATCTATGTGTGTGTGTTCATAATAGAATGGGGTTAAAACCCCTGTATTAGAAATGAATAAAATGGGAACAAAGGATGGGGTTAAACATAGTGTATGGCCTCTCATTCTGGAATCCAGAAGTATAAAAAACAATAAAACACCCATAAGAGGGAAAGAAAGTCAAACTGCTCAAGATCTTATACTCTTGATGTAGTAAGAGGCTCATCCAACTAGACCATGAGAATGTCATCCCCTCCTCCATGTCTTAGTGCTTCCACATTCCACCTCCATCATCAAAAGACTCATGAAAAAATCATCTTTTATATGTTCTACATCAAATATAATATAACTTTTATTCCCATCTCCATCACTACTTTTAGAGATGAGAAACTCAAAAGAGTTAGGTGCAAGTGCCATGCTTATTATCTATAAGGAATAACACTTTCATTTTTTTTCAAATTCAGGAGAAGAATTACATATTTCCCCTGGATAACTTAAAATAGCATTAATAGATGTAAAAGTAGTAAAATCCACAACCTTTATTATCACCTAACTATTGGAATGTTGAACTATGTTGGGATGCCCTTTAAAAGTGTCATGGATTGACATCATGTCACTCTTATCGTGAACAAATTTCGAGCCCTCTGATTTGGAACCTAAATCATACTTTACAAGGTGTTGTAGGACCCCATATCATCAGTATACCTCAACCTGAAGATGGTAGTTACCTTCTCATAAGTAAAAAAACCCTCCTTGTTAAGATCAGTTGTTAGGGAAGAAGAAAAAATTTAGAAATGAATCCTTATTTCTATATAACATCACTATAGAAAGACTGCACTAGAGTTGATGTTAGATTCATTATCTTGGTTTTCATTGAAGAATCAAATGTCTTCTTATGATTCCATTTATAGCCATTTGATATAACAATTTTATGCTCCTTCCAAAGGATCTGATCAGTTTTCTCTTAGGCCTCTTATTCTCTATTTGTAAGGTCATCCAATTCTTCAGCATTCAGTTATCCCTTCATACCCTTGGACAGAGAATCCCTAAAGGAATCTATTATATGAATATTTTTTACTTCATCTTCAAGTTCAACCCAATAGCCCTCAAATCCCCCAATTAAAGTGCTCATCCCTACTTGATTCTTAGAAGTAGTGGAAGGGATATGAGTTTCAACAATCACCAACACCTACCCTCAAGTATCCTCCATTCCAGCCCGTGAAGATAAATGGTCCACTTGTGATTTCTTTCACTTAGGATATGAAATACCCTCAGCCAAAGGGGTTGATTTCCTAGTATTACATGAAGAACCTACTCCTTCAAACCCAAAATCATCTTTTTTCTACAAGTCTTATCCTCATTCCCCTTCAAAGAAAAGAATGCGCAATCAAAATTCTTATAGTACTAATCTTTAAAATGGCCAATAAAGTTCAAAAAAATATATACTAAAAGAGTTTTCTATCAAAAATTTAAGATTTCTATCATCTTATGTGGTATAAAGCACCACCTTATCAACTAGTGAAACACTAAGGTCCACTTTAACCAAAATTCAAGCAAAATACCCAAGAAGATCAATCTCTGTTACTTTATCAATTTTAATTGTAATTATTATAACAAAATAAAAGTTAAATAAAATTATTGGATGCCAAAGAATCCAGTTAAGGCTATTAATTCAAATATATACATAAATCCATATATTTTTATTGCTGAAGGGATTTATGTGAAAATTATAGTCCAATATAGTTATCATGCAATATGTGGGTAAGATTGAACTGAAATCCCCAGAATGGTGCTTCAATTCCTCTTTATAAGAATAATATAGAAATACCTCTACCAATAGAGATTCCCCTCCAATACAAAGATCCAGATATGTTGTATAGATAAAAAATCAAACCATCTCTACTCTATAATTTCTTTCGACCAATAAAACTAGACAAGTAAGAATTGAAATTTTTTAGATCTGTAACTGATCCATGATTACTTCTTAATTTAAAAAAATCTCATTGTGGTTCCACTTCATAAGATTTTCACTTGTAATGAATATTTTAATTGTACAAAATGAGATTGATTAGAATCAACATTAGTATAAACACCACAGAAAATAGTGGGAAGAACCACTTTAAGTGTTATCAGGGACTCTCCCAAGGGAAGTGAAACCAAATTCCTCAAAGAGGCACCCATAGTAAGTAAAATTAATGTCTTTCCTATAACCAATAGGTCAAATCCTAGGTAGTGTAGAAGAGGCAAGAATTAAAGGAAAACCTATAATCCATAACCATCATGTGAGATATCCCCACAACCCACATCCTTATATATATGTGTATATGTGTGTGTGTGTGTGTGTGTATTCGTGTGTGTGTGTGTGTGTTTCTATGTGTACACACACACACACAAAGATATATATATATATATGTAAATTTATTTATATTTATAGAAATTTATATTTATTTATGTATATTTATAAACATTTATACATATATTTATAAATATCATGTTAGTATATATATATTAATATATATATATATATATTCATATTTATATGTGTTAAAACTTTTGTATAATTATATATTTAGTTATGTATATATAAGTATTTATATGTTTTTATTAACTGTTTATATATATTCTAATATATTTAGAAATTTTTGTATAAATATATTATTATAAATTTATATGTGATAAAATATAATTTTGTAGGATCGAAAGAGTATTAGTTTTACTACAAGAGGGGATGAATTTTATTTTATAAAATTAACATATATAATTTTCCCTAATATATTTATGATAGTAATAAAAAATTGATTTTTATTAATTAAAAATAAATATATAGTTAGAATTTTTTTTATAAAATACAGTAACAACTATTCCAATAACGTGCACAAAGGAATAAAAAACATGTAAAAAATGTATTAATAATATTCATAAATTAAGAAAAACTTACAATAAACATTATAACCAACATTCTACACATTAAATTTAGTTTTCATAATGTCAACAACCTCGACTTAGGGTATTCAAGATACTCACCATATCATTGGGGTTTCCTTCTAATCCATAGAAATCCATGATCACAAATATCGGATATGGATTTTATTTATCATAGACTTGGAAACCCTCGAATATATTAACAATATAAATTTTATCTTCCTTAAAAATGGAATTCCTCGATCAAACTATATTGATGATTGGAATTACAAAAATCAAAATATGTTAAGGCATTTACAAAATAATCCTAACAATAGAATCTTTAATTAAAAGACTCATTAAAAATTACAATGAATTTAACTCATGTAATAACCCATTGAAAAATATCCAACCCAAAATTTGATAGTTGATGTTGAAAAATATATTCCTCCTTGAATGCAACTCTATTTATTGGCGTACTTCTGACAATTATATTCTATATATCTCGTATGACTTTTCAACAACATCAAGGGAAAACGTTATTCACTTGAAAGTTTAGTACATCATTTTATCTAATAGTTGTGAAAATATACTGCACTATAGTGTATAGAGGGTCCATATGATGGAATGGAAAAAACATCGGGTGGAATATATGAAATTATTCATCTAGTAGAATTTATAAGAGTTCTTCTAGAAATCATGTCTTCCTAAGTTTGATAATGTCCCTTTGATATATCAAGAAGAACTTCATTTGATGCAATTTATTATATTACATCTACTAGATAATATAAACCTCCACTGCGTAAAATTTTTATAAATCCATCTGATTTATATACAACATATCCCTCGAATAAGTTAGTTATGTTTCATATCCTCTATCTGAAAAAATTTAAGAAATTTCCATTAGTAAGAAAATATATTCTCTTTTTAGTAAAATAGAAAACCTTCCTACAAAAACATCTTGAGATATTTTGATGTTTAAAATGTATATAATTTTATGGAAGTGGATTTTGATGTTTCATATTAAGGTTAAAATTTGTTTAAAGAGTTCTTTCAAATAAAAAAATCCCAATTTTTTTAAATCATAAAACCGGACTTTAAAGAGAAAAAATAAAGCTTAAACCATAAATGAACTCACCCTCAAGTCTTATACTATCAAGGTATATTATTCTTCTCCATTTATCCTGAAAATTTAAACATCTTAACACCCCTTTTTTTAAAGTTTATATTTTCTCCTCTTTATCTCCATTTGTGAGTTTCAACAAGATTATAGGAGGTAGAGGGTGTTAAAAAAAATTCAAGGGAAACATTGTACACAAAACGATTAATATAAAAATAAAAATTCATCAAAGAAAGGAATTCATCAAAAAATATAAAATATATATTTATATAATAAAATTAGAAAAAAACCATCCAAAAGTATTGGAAAATCATCCATTTATAAACTACATAAAAAAGTTTTGAATTTGGTTTTTACATTGTCTTTCAAGAGTTCAAAGGAATGAAATTCGTATTTCATTTAATGTTTCTTTATAATCACCTCTATCATTTCAATATCATCTCTATTATTCATAACTTCATGATTATTTTTTGTTTCAAAAATTGGAGTCTTCATCTTTGTTACTTTTTATTCTAAAACATCAATATTTCTGCTTTGTTTTGTAATCTCAACATCTTGTTCCAACACAGGGGATTTGATATCATCAATTTCCTTTTAACTTTAACATACATAGAATTGATACTGCTTGAAAATGTTTATAGTTAATTTTTCCCTCTTTTGATTCCATAAAATATCTCATTAAAAATAATTATATCTACATTTGTAGTCTTAATCCACATGATGACACCTTTTCATCATTCTTAGCTCTACTTTATATTTTCCTTAATTTTCATTGAACTCAAATTATTTTTTAATTACTATATCATCAATTTTTTTTGGAACTTCAGTTTTTCACCAAATTAACTTTTCCCTATATATACTTGCACTTGTCTTGAGTGTCTAGAAAGATATTCCGAATTCGTTCAAGTATATTGATAACTTTACTGAAATTGATCATTTTCATTTTCATTCATTTGATACATGTACTTAGAGTGGGGTTATTGAAATCACTAGAAACATCTAGTACTAAATGTAGTGTTGGTATAGATGATCAAACTTAGTATTTTTCAACAAAGTGTGGTTGTGAAATTCCCATTACCTCAAACTCATCATTGCAAAAAACATTATCTGATTGTTTTTTTTGAGAATGTTGTTATTATTCCTTTCAGGGCTCATTATTATCGGGATCACGGAGATCAACATATTTTTTATACTAAGAAGATAATTAATTTGAAATATTAATCAACATATATTTTATGTATATAGATTTATTCTAATCCTTGGTAATATCATTATTCTTTCTCAATTGTCCTTTTCCTAATTTTTCAACTAATTTTTTTTAATTAAAGAGTCTTTTCTTCAATAAATTTCATTTTAGTTTGATTCTCATCACTTTGGATTTCATCAACAATAACATTTTTTTATGTTTTAATTTCAGGTAAAAAATAATTCTTCTTATTGAGAGATCAGAGGAAGAGAAGGCAATGGAACAGATAGATGAGGAATGAACTATGGAGCATCATCCTTAGTATAATCTTAAACTCTTCAATGAATTTTTTAAATTCAATTTAAAAATTATATATTCATTTTTATTTTCTTTATTTTTCACCTTTCATCCTTTTATTCTCATATTCTTTGAGTTTCTATTAAGTCGGTTACTTTAGATCCAAACCCTAATCCTTATACAAACCAAATGATGGAAAATCATCTGTCTTTTCTCCATTGTTTTTAATAAAGGAGGAGAAGGCCTCATTGGACATTATTTTAGAATTCTCCCTTAGTATAAGAGGATATTTTTCCCTAGATTTCCTTTTATCCATAAATTTATTCTTCATCGCATAAAATTTAAAAATAAACTCACCTTTTTATAATTTATCAATAATACTTTTAAAATCCAGAATAAATGAAAACAACATTTTTTTATAGTTTCTTATCCTATATATGAGTTATTTTCTCTAACCATCAATGCCACATGATTAATAATTTATTCATTTATATTGTTTACAACAAAATTATTTATAAAACTTGGGTATATAAGAATCTTTAAATTTAGTGACCCAACCTTTTTCATATTTAATGAATTTGAACATAAACTATACTAAATTAAACTTTGTCATATTGTATATGAAGTCTAATAAATTGATAACTTATACCTTTAAGGTATTAATATCTTTTTTAATTGCAATTATATAGTTTTGAATACAAAGGGATACTATACTTGTATCTGGTGATAGATTTGATACTTTTGTTACTTTCAAATATAATGAAAACAAAGAAGTTATTACATGATATTTTTCAAAACTGCTATTATTTTAAGGCATTTTATAGGTGAAGAGGTTGGATAATACCTCTAATGGGATATGAACCAAATTAATAACCTCTTTAATGTTGAAACTATATTATTTCATAAAAATATTTCAGGAAACATTATTTAAACAATCATTTTTCTTGAACTTAGTAGACATATAGAATTATCTGAAAATTTCCCGAAAGTGAGAATCAGAATAATATTTGGAAATAATAAATGATTACATACCCTGAGAAATTATTACAGAGTTATGAAATGAAACATATATTCAATAACACAATATTGTTATCAATATTTATTTAACAATCATTTAATTGGTAAATTATCTTCAGTATGTCATGAGTACAATCAGACGAACCTGAAATCCAAAGGACGAACTGAAAAATAAATAAGTGGATGAAAGTATAGATGGTAAGAGATCTTTACTAAAAGTAGTCGGTGGTGATGGTTTGGTGGCCCAATTCAACTTTAATTACATGAAGTGATATTTTTTATAACTTCTTCGAATCCAATTCAATTGATTAATACCATTATAACGACTGTTGATTGATAATATTTCTCTAAAAATGAAAATAAAAAACATAACTCTTGTTGTTTTATAACTTTTCATATTAGTTTCTTAGAAAAAACTTTTTATAATGAAACTTTAGGGTTTTTATGAAAAATTATAAAGAAAATGAAAATTATACAAAACATAGAAAAATCTTAAAACCTTGATTGAAAAATTTACAAAAAAATATTGAAAATTTACCTTCTGAAAGAAAATTATAAATTTTTGTATAAAAGTATTTCTATTAACATGAATCTCATGGTTTCTTGAAATAAGGAAAGAGTATTTACCATTATATTTTAGTTTAAACTCAGTTTCAAGAAATTTAATAAGTTTCACAAAAAAGTGTTAACAAATTTTTTGAGAAAACTTTATCAAGAAATTTTTTAAGCAAAAAATTTAGGAAATAAACTTCAAAACATAGAAACGATGTTCTATCTCTTTTTTAGGGAGTTTATTATTGTAAGTAGATACATTAAAAATAACTGGGTAAATGATCATTTTATATTTATCAATAAAATATTTCATTTACTATATTCAAATATATTATAATTGAGGGGTTTTGTTAGAATATCATTAATTTTTTCATTCATTTTGATGAATTATAAAATGAAATCTCATTTTTATGCATGGTATTGAAGGAAAAGGTGATTTATATATATCTTTTTAGCTCATTATTGATGTGATGAGTTTTTTCAAAGAACTATAAAACATTTTCTATCATAAAAGATATGAGTTTTATCAAAACTCATGAAAAATTCAGTGAGTGTTTTTCATCCACAAAACCTGGGCACAATAACTTATAACTACTGTATATTTACCCTCAATGGTCTAAATTGATACTGGATATTTTTTCTTACAAGATAAATATTTTAAAGCCTCTCCAAGGAAATAAAAATATCTTTATGTTCTTTTTTATATCAATTTTACATCCACTAGAGTTATCAGCTAAAAAATATTCTAATTCAAAATCATTATTATAACAACAGAATAATAGAATATCCATAGTTACCTTAAGGTAATAATTTTTTTAACATCATTAAGGTGGGAATATACTATATTTTTTGAAATATCTCACATAAGAATAAATAAAAAATTAAACAAGGGTGAATAGATGTAAGATATAATAAACTACCAATTATTTTATAATTTTTTTTAAATTTACTTATATTAATATTTTTATTTCATTAATACTAATTATTCTAATATTATTATATTAATAATAGTATTAATAGAATTTTTAAATTATTTTAATAATATTATTATTATTATTTAATTAATATTAATATTATTAATATTATTTTATTATTATTATAATTATTTTATTTATATATTTTATATTATTATTATTTGATTTATTATTATTATTTTCCAATATTATTTTATTATTATCTTCTAATATTATATTATTTTTATTAATAATATTATTTTTTAGAATATTATTTTTTATTTTTTTATGATATTTGTGACGGGTCTTTTGCGACGGCTCATCACAAATACTTTGTAAAAAAAATTCTTGGGAAATTTTTTGCAACTGGACTTTTTGTGGCGGCCAGTCACAAATGCGTTTTTAAATAATCTTGAGAAAACTATTTGCAATGGGGTGTGGTCCCATTGCAAATAGTTTGTTTTTGCTATAGCTCATCGCAAAAAAAAATTGGGATGACTTTTTCGGTAACAGGTTATTTTCAACAGGGTCCCATCGCAAATAGTCCAATTTTGATTAGTGATTGAGTTAATTCACTTATTTATTTTTTCTTTTAAAAGTAGTAACACCTTTATCAAGAATTTGATATCTTCATCTATCATAAAAAAAATTATAAATTCCATCATTGATTATTATTTTAACTTGATCTATCCAATATTCATAATCATTACCATTAAATATTAGTGGCGTGCATAGGTTTAAATTTTAAATTTTTCTAATGGAAAAACATGAAATCTTAAAAACAAATATACACTTTTATAAAAAACATCTTAGTGTAATAAAATATTAAAACTAGAACCTAGAACCGATACTGAATTTATGATCGATGAAGTATATGTTTTACTACAACGGGGTGAATTGTACTCTATAAAAATAAAACATAAAATTTTTTCCGTCCTCTATAAGAAATTTATCGGATGAATATTCATACCCATTAACTATTTATTTTGAGTTAGAAAAAGTTTTATAATATATAGTAAACACTTTTCCTAAAACTTGCATTTTGGAATAACATATATGTAAATATAGGTAACAAAAATATTTATAAAATAAGTATTTAATACTTATAAATAACATTATAACAAATATTCCACACTTTAACCATTAGTGCTAAGTAATTCAATAACCTTGACTTAGGGTATCCATGATATTCACCCTATCGTCGGGTCTACCTTCCTCGCCATAGAAACCATTGATCATAAAGATCAGTCATAGCTTCTACTTATCATAGCATTGGGAAACCTAGACCAGACTATCTATATATCATTTATCTTCCATAATAATGGAACACCTCGATATAAACAAGTTTGATATATTGATTACAAAATCAAAAGATCTTATTCCATTTACAAAAGAATCCTCACAATGAGTGCCTTGAGAAAAAGAGTTTATAAAATTTATAAATAAGTGATCTTAAGTAAAAATATGTTAAAAATATCTATAGAAGCGTGATATATTTCATGATTCAAAATCACTTCCTCCTTGAATGAAACTCTATTTAGAGGTACGCATCCAACGGTCATATTCTGCATATCATGGGGGTGGTTTCAATGACATCAGATGAACTCATTCTTCACATAAATGTTCATTACATCATATTCATATGATAGTAGTTATGATATATATCCCACTACAGTATTTATAGGTTCCATCTGTTATAATTTAAATTTTTCATCTGGTATAATATATGATGTTTATCATCAAGATGGATTTATAAAAGTTCATTAAAAAGTATATCTGCCTCCATCTGATAATTTATTTCCAGTAGAATTTGTAGAACATCTTCTTATAGAATTTCTTATAATATGTCTGGTATACTTTATGATACTATGTCTAGTGATAATTTTATATTTTCATACGATGTACATAGTGCATTACCATTAGATAATGATTTTTTGTCTGATATTCTCTATCTGGAATGTTTTAAGAAATTTATGTCTATTAGAAAGGATATTCTCCATCGGGTAAAACAACTAACTTTCCTAAAAAAACATCATAAGAAATTGGGAAGTATAAAAAATTATAAATGTATAATATTTTAAGGAATTGGATTTTGATTTTCAAAAGTATGATTAGAAAGTGTTGAAGGAGTACTTTTGACTCAAAAATTTATGTGTATTTATATGTGTTTATATATTTATATATATTTATACATATTTATATATATTTATATGTATTTATATGTATTTTTACATATTTATTTGTATTTATATATATCTATATACATTCATGTGTATTTATATATTTATATATATTTATGTATATTTTTTGTATTTATATATATTATGAGGGTATATATATATGTGTGTATTTATATGTGTTTATATATAAATTTATATAAATTTATATGTATTATATGGGATATATATATGTATGCATGTATATTTATATATATTTATATATGTTAATATGTATTTATATATATTTATATGTATTTATTTGTATTTATATTCATATATATATATATATTTATTTATTTATTTATTTATGTATATTATATATATATATATTATGAGCATGATGGGGTTTTTGCGGACAAGAGATTCTCTCTCCAAAATCCTTGGCGATCTGGGCATCAATTCCATGGATGTCGATATTTATTTCTTCTTCAACTTTTTTGGTGTTTTTGTTGGGACATAAAAGGCAAATGAAGTCTTTGATGCTTCAATGAGTTGTAACCTCCCTAAATCTACATCAAATAATTGATTTGATTCTACCCCTGGTATGGTTATAGTTGTCAATTTAAACTATAATTAGTGATTCTTTAATGATCTTAGGAATTCCTCGGCTAATAGAGTAATGAAAAATGGTTTTATACCCTTCATTGAAATGGATCCAAAGATTTTGGAGGATATATTTGAGAATGAAAGAACTCTATGATTATGTCTGTCACACTGCAGATAAGGGAGAATATTTGGAAACTATATAACATATAGACATGTCTTCAACAAATATAGGGATTTGAGGGATGTAAGATTAATTCTCCAAGTAAGGGTTTATATCACATTGTTCTAATCTCAAAAGAAATTAAATTCATGGTTTGGGGATTTGAATTTTCATCTCTTAAAAACAATTTTTTAAGAACTAAAAATTGAGATATTTTCTTAAATATGTATCTATTTAAGAACACTATAGCTCATGTATAGATTAAGATTCAAGGATTAATCAGTCTTTCTAGTATACAAGAAATTTCTAAGACATTTCCACAGTAATGGGGAAACTAATCAAATTTGGTAAGAAGAGAAATCAAGCTCTATATAGAAACCTTGATGGGGTTCTTATTGAGATTAATCTTTATTAAACCCATGTTGAATGTCACGAACCAAGCCGGGTTTCCATCTGACCTGGCGCTCGATCCTGTCCACGACAAGGCCGGAAGGGGATTCTTAATCCCCACAGGCTGACACAAGTGCCCGAGTATCAAAAATAAACTTGGGAACGATTTACCCGGATAAATAAATATAAAACAAACAACGAGCTGAATAAATAGAAACTAAAAACAGACAACCAAACAGACCCGTATTCCAAGTTCAGATATAAAATTTACAACTTGAACTAAAAACCCAAAAGAGACTACATCAAAGGAAACCAAAACTCCAACACAAACCTATGTGCGACATAAGGAGTCACATCCCCAAGACACCACCGCCAAACCAACATGAGGATTCCACTGACAACCCGAACCACCAATGCTTTGCTCGATGCCTCAACCTGGAAAGAAAAAATAAACTGAAACTACATACACGCATAGGTGTATGTAGGGTGTGAGCCAAAATCCCAGTAGGATGCCACCGATAAAAAGTTCCATGTATAATTATTAAATGAAAAATACATTTAAAATTTTAATTAAAGAAAATTACTAAATTCTTGAACAGTCTTACAAAAAATGGTATTAACAAAAACAGTTTCAAATGGAATAACATAAATTAAAACACACACACCCTTACTTTTTAAAATAACTCATGTGTTACACTGATGAGTGTAAAGTAACCAATGAGCACTAATATGGGGGAGGCCTTGTGGGTGTTAGCTTGCTTGGCCCCCTAGATCTTCGTGTCTTGGTGAAACGTGGATTAGAAGGCCACAACCCTCAGAAAATGTGTCTTAGAAGGACACAACCCTTTGAAAATGTGGCTTAGAAGGCCACGACCCTCAAGAAATCATATGTTTAGTTAGTGTTGCAATTGTCAGTCCTGCTAGTGAAACTCGGTTGAATCACCTCCCGAATAGTAGCCCACTAGTCTATTCCACCCTCCTAGCTACTTGGGCTTCCCGCTTTATTCTCGAGAAAGTTTCATGTTCATGCCACATGTCACACTTATGCATAAATTCCCAATAGCGTAATTACACACACAAAAACACCATTTTCGCACCCAAAACCTCTTTTAAAACCATACGCACACCAAATTTTTTTCAAAACATAATCTGCATATGTTACATAATCAATAAAACCATTTGCGCAATAAAAAAACACTTATCATTAAACAAACCACCACTTACACATATAAATACCATTTTGAAATAAGGTGCACACAAAAAATATCTCAAAACTAAATCTGCATTAGTTACACAACCAATTAAAACAATTTCACTATCAAAGAAACCACTTTCAACATCAAACACACCATTAAACTATTTTATTAGAAAATTTCCACACACGTCGCACGACTTTACTCACCAAAAACACTTACACAATTTAACCCAAATTTTTTTTTAACCCTTAATAATTATTTAATAAAACAATTAGAATTTTCATAAAAAGATTTTTAAAGAGAAAAGACACCGCTTTACAAGCTAGACCAACCCAAACTCTATTACATGACCACACGCACACAATGACACCTCCGGAACACAAACTTCATCACGCACATGATTAAAGAAATCACTCATGCAGTTTAAAAATACCATTTCTATAATTAAAAAAACATCCATAAAAATTTTCCAAACAATTTCAA
The DNA here is from genome assembly GCA_963277665.1 of Viscum album. NCBI lineage: Eukaryota > Viridiplantae > Streptophyta > Magnoliopsida > Santalales > Viscaceae > Viscum > Viscum album. The sequence goes on from OY728131.1 coordinate 1,492,962,078, forward strand.
GATATGCCACACAACATTAAATGCCACAACTCTTACAAATGTCATTTCTGACTGAATTCAAATAGACGCAACACTAAAACCAAAAATGCACCCTTTGCACGCCCTAACAAAATACATTTCACAACTTATGAAACACTAGCAAGAAGTTTGAAAGGGGTTTTCACAACCAAAACATACTCATTTCATATTAACACACTAATAAACACATCCAAACAAACCAAACCTCAAGTAAAAATTAAATGTTTACCAAACAAACTGATTATTAAACTTACTAAATTAATTAATTATGAAAATGAACTTAACAATTAATACTCATATGTGGAACCACCTACCTTTGTGTGGATAAAATCAACATTCCGTTGTGAAATTGATACTACACTCCAGACACACCACGAACAACACAATTATACCCTAAAAACAAATAATTGGACCAAATACACTGCAAAAAACCAATGCCAAACTGGAACACTAATAAAAACCCTATGTAAGGTTGGAAGAAATTACTAGAGGGAGGCGCGCGCACCGAAGGAGGTTGGGATGTCGACGAGGAGGATAGGCCATTGAATTGGGGGTCTCGAATTGGAAGGGAGGGCTCTGTGTGGCGGTACAGTGCGCCAGAGGAGGGGTGCATGTGGCTAGATAAAGGAGGGGTGGACTGTAGGGGTGAATTTTGGCTGATCAATGGAGATAAGTGTGCGGGTCTTCGGTGCGAGGATGGTTCAGCGAGGAGGATGGGGGTGTGGTGTGGTTCGACTGTCCGGAGAAGGGAGGAGTCGTTGGACCTATGTAGAGGAGGAGGAAGGTGAGGTCGCGTTGGGCGGTGGATTGGGTGCACCGAAGGAGGCTGGCGAGGTTGTGCTAGACAGGAGCAGGAGGGCGATGGGGCATCGTTGGATGGGAATAGGAGGGGAAGTCCATTTTGGTTTGGTGTAGCCAGAAGGGGAGGAGAGGGCAGTCCAACAAGAAGGGAGGGAGTAGGGGAAATTTGCAGTACGCCAGGGTTGAAGGGGGAGGGGAATTCCTCTATGAAAAAAACTATGGGGTTGCGCACGGGGAATAGGGGAGCGCAAGAGATGGAGAGAAAAAAAGAGAGAAAAAAAGAGAGGGAGAGGGAGAAGGATAAGGAAAAATAAGAGAGAGAAAAGTTAATAATAATAATAATATATAAATAATAACAATAAAATAAGAATTAAATAATATAAAAAGAGATAAGTAATAAAAATAAAATAATAATTAAAGAAGATAAGATTAAATAAACAATAAAATAAAATTCTAATTAATAGCAACAGATTTTAATACTAATAATAAAACCAAAAATAGTAAAAACAAAATAATAAAAACAACCAAACCAATAATAATAATAACAACAATAAAAATAATAATAACAACAATAATAATAATAATAACCTTAATCCTATTATTATTATTATTATTATTATTTCGAACAGTTCTAAAATAATTGTATTTTTAGAATTCACTTAAATTTTTATCCTATCAACAAAATAATTATCCATGTACAGAGTAGGTGCATATTGTTATGTCGAAGCCATATGGCTTCACTCATTCCCTTCCCTCACATCGGGCACTTCCAAGAAGAATCGTTGATTTATCAGCAAAACCAAAATCTCACATTGGGTCTGGCCTGCACCTACACAATGAAACATTTAAAACTAGATAAAATTATAAAATAAAATAAAAGAAATTATTATAGATTTTTAGGTGTGCCAATTCTCCCCACCATGACACTTTCTTCCCCCATAAAGACCCAAAAGACTAGGTCAACCAAGGGTTCCAAGCTAGACTATTAAGACATGCAAAACAAAACCTCAATCACCCTAATATCGGGCATTCAAAACACCCATGACTTGAAACATCAAAGAACTCAAAACCTGAATCACCAAGAAAGATAACCAACACCAAAGAATTCACCTCCAAACACAACTACAACATGGAACACCCTGACCCCTAACATAGGGACTGCCAAGGCATCTCGAGATCTCCAAGAACAAATTTCCAGCAAACCACTCTCCATGCTAACAAATTAGCATGGTCATGGTCGGGCGGAGTGGAAGTAAGGGGTTTCCCCGCCAAACACACTTTAAAAAATGACTCTTCCAGAAGCTCTTACTATGGTGGTCTCTCCACCATATTAGGATTCTTGTCCAACATTGGTTCTCCAAACCAAAATGACTCAAAATCCCATTTAAACATTTAACACTTTTTTAACCCTCAAAGATCCCCAAGTTAAACCAAACCAACATAAGAAGAGACGCCGACAAGACCCATAGTGGGTCTCCCCCCCATTTTATAATTTCCTAACACAAAGGAACCTGCTGCAGGCATTAACAGTTTACTTTGAGCAATACTAACTGAACCCTTCATCACGAACCCACCAACACAGGATGATTGTACAGAAAATTCCCATAGTGAACAACACTCCACCACATGAGATGGTTTTGAGAATAGAAACTCCTAACCTAGAAGTAAATTGGACAGGTGCACGTTAATCCCACAAGACAAAAGCATCTTCTAGACGAGTACAATTCTGATCCCTAACCAACCACAAGAACATTCATGGTTCACGCCCTCTGACTTTACAAGAATACGGATGACCACAGCAAGGAGACAAGGGTCCATTCCCCTCACAACAAAAAATGAATCCTTCAGAGGTGATATCGCAATAGAGAAATTTTAAGTTGTTCCCACCCAGACACTATGGACTTAAGTTAGACCAAGCCCATCCCAGATCCGATGAGTTTTTGACTACGCGTAAGCTTTACCCTAAGACCTATGGCTGGGGCCCTGAGTTCTGAAGAATCTACCACCTCGTAGTTATAAGTTGACCACCTCTGAGTGGAACATCATTTGTTGTAAAAGCAACATACATACTTCTCCTCATTCCCCAAGTGGTCACTTCGTCAACTCACTAACTAAGAATTGCAGTGAACGACTTAGAGTGTCCGACTATCCACACTTGAGGTAGGAGATTGAGTATTCTATCAAATGCGCTACACAAACAGATAGAAGGAGCACTCCCAGAACAAGTCTTATTGGTTTATACGTTTAATCGGATGAGGAACATTCACTTATCACAGTATAAACAAGACCAAAAACTTGTACGAGTTTTAATCTAATGGTTCCACACTACCTATGAGGAGCATAGAAGTAGCTTATCAGAAAGGTCAACACACCTTATTTTCCACCTGTTGGCTGGTTGAGAACCTACGAGATCCACCACTTTCCCTCACTTCCATTTCCATAGGTATAACTTCAGAATGTGTCTAGTCTTGAGGATCGCTCAAGACAACCTCATTCAAAGCGAGACGAGACAATCACCTTTTACAGGTCAAGTGCCTCTCCTCCAACCACACTCGAGACAAATTATGCCTACACAACATTTAGAGTTCCTAAAAAACCGAACACACACTTAACTTTCTCAAAGCATTCAATGATATACAACCGACCTCGACGTCAACAGACAGTCGACACAACCGAGTAGATCCCAACTCCATCATTCAACTGGAAGTATGGTCTATGCCAAGAACCGAGAGACCTGCTGGAAACCCATGGGACGTTTCTAGAGGGAATATCGCAAAAAAGAACACAAAACATTCTTCCACAAATCCAAACACATCACAAAACAAACTTCCATATACCGAACACAAATAAAACAATTTCAAGTTAAAACATAAATTCATTTTTCAATAAAAACACCTGCTTAAAAAACCAAGCACAATACAATAAAACCCAACAACTCTTTTGAACTCATCGCTTTCACCCCGGACTCAAAACAATTTTCCAATTTCAAAAACCATTTAAGCACAAAACCCCTTTTTAGAGAAAACCCCACTTTTCAAGAAACAAGAATAAGCCTTAAAAAATCAATCACTCTCCAATGATATTCATGGATGCCACGAAGATATGAATTTTTGTGCCACTCATGCACCCATCCACATAATCCACCAATTATCCATTAATCGCATCCACATGAACATGCGACAACCCATAGGAATACCACTGGATGTAATAAGGATCTTTCGCTTTAAAAAAATTCCAATATTCAAAAAATATATTTTTTCCAAACCATTTCAAAAATTCAAGACATGATTTAAAAATGCTTCTTATTTCCAAAATAACTCACTTCGATTTCAAAAAACCCAATGCGTTCTTTTAGAAATTCATCTTTGAAAAATCAAACATCGACTTCCAGAAATAAGGTTCAAAAGAAATGCCCTCCAAAATGCATGCCAACCACACACCAAAAAAAATAAGAGTAACACCAAAGTCTGCCTCTTTTTTTAAAGGAAAACAATTTCACAGCAATCCTAAAACTGAAGCAAGACATCGAAAACATTAAAGTACCTAGATGGAGGACTAGTGGTTGTGTCTAACCCGACTACATGGTTTAGCAAGCCATGCCCTAGCCAAGCGCCAACCACCAGGAGTGTCGAACCATACTCTCGGGCATCACATGGGTTTCTACTCTATGTGAGATCGCGTGCAGTACTGGTTTACTCTTATTTTCATCCCCCATCCACATAGAGAAAATCCAAAAACGTAAATCCTAAACTACCCTTGGTTACCTGAGGATCAGAATGAGTAAGAGTTCGTGACGTGCTTCTCGCACCTACCCCTTGAGTACCGAAAGTCATATCTCCAATCTACTTGACACCCCAAATAAAAAGAACAAAACCTGGTCGAATACCATTTTTTCATGAATAAATCTGGGTCGCCATCTGACCAGGTGCCCGACCCGGTCCGCGGCAAGGCCCAAAGGGCGTTCCCAATCCCCACAGGCTGGCACAAGTTCTCAGGTAGCAAAAATAAACCTGGGAACGATTTACCCAGATAAATAAATATAAAACAAACAACAAGATGAATAAATTTAATCTAAAAACAAAAATCCAAATATACCCTTATACCAAGTTCAGATTTGAAGTTTACAAATTGAACTAAAAACCCAAAAGGGACTACATCAAAGGAAACCCAAACTCCAACACAAACCTCTGTGCGACATGAGGAGTCACATCCCCAAGCCACTACCACCAAACCAACATGAGTATGCCACTAACAACCTGAACCACCAATGTTATGCTTGATGCCTCAACCTGGAATGAAAAAATAAACAGAAACTACATACACCCAAAGGTGTATGTAGGGTGTGAGACAAAATCCCAGTAGGATGCCACCGATAAAAAGTTCCATGTAAAATTATTAAATGAAAAATACATTTGCAATTTTAATTAAAAAAATAACTAATTGCTTGAATAGTCTTAAATAAAATGGTGTTAAGGAAAACAGTTTCTGTAACAGCCCGAGATTTTATAAAAAATATTCTTTTTAATTTTATTAATGTCTTGTGTTGTACGCTACACCAAAAGGAGCTTGCACAAAACGCATCCTTGACTTGCCTTGAATTACACACAATCGCGACCTTCCATGACAACGTGTGTTGTACGCAACACCAAGTTTCGCTAAACAACGATATGCTATTAAGATATTATTAAAACTAGCCGTTATGAATAGTAATAACCACTTTTTGAAATTTTGTAAATTTTATTTTTCAAAATGGACTTCATTTATTGATTTGGAGTATCGAATTTAGGCTAAGGTGAAATTTTGGTAATTTTCGGATAACTTTCATATTTTGATGAATAGTGAAAATTACTAAATTTTAATTAAAAACAACTTTTTCAATCGAAATAATTAATAGTGATAAATTATTAATTTGAATGGTTTTAAAGTATAAATAGAATATATTTTTACCATTTAATATAATTTATGTCATTAGCATTGATTTTACCTTGAATTCGTAGGTTAAATCAATTCAATCTTTTGCAATGTTTTAAAGAAAAACCCGTTTTCTTTCGACAACGGGATTAATTTTAATTTAATTTCTGCATCTTTTGTGTATTGAATTTGGAAAAATGGATTCCATATTTGGAATCAGTGGGTCCAAATTATGTTAATAAGCTACTTTTTATTTTTTGGAATTATGAATAGTAACTACGGTAAATTTTATTTACCATAGTTAAAGGTAAATCGGGTAATTAAGGGTAAATATAATATTTTAAAATTACCCTAAAAAATGTCAAAATCCTATTGGATGACTGAAAGTTGACCCATATCACCTAAGGGTTAGATTATAATCATTTAATGTACATTTGTCCATGAAAATAACTTAATTATTATTAAAACCAAAGAAAGTGACAACATGTCACTCTCTTAAATCTTATAAGTATATTAATTTTAATTTAGTAATAAACTTCATGAAACTTCAAACATGAATAGTCTACAGAAATCTAATGAAATTAGCTACATCATATAAATTTATTTATAATTTTTAGGGATTAAATAATTATCATTAATTATGACACAATAGTGATGCAGAAATTGTTTATCTAGTGAAAAATCAAGAATATTGTTTTTATTAAACTAATAGTTACCATAAAATGCACATATAACTAACCAAAACTTATTTTCCATGTAAATGTAAACCATAAGCATCCAATGGTCGAATATTTGACCATTTGGAGCCTTATAAAAGCGATTATGACACTTATATTATTTTATTTTAAATGATGCCAAAGTTGTCACCTTCATAATTTAATAAATATAACAATTTAAATATTGTGATTTTAAGATGATAAATTCGAGTAAAATTATTATTATGAAAGTTAATATATTTATCTTAATCATAGGATTTTATTTTAAATTTTTATACAACAAATAAGTATATTAAATAATTATTCAAAAATGATGTAGTAATTATTTTATTAAGAGATAAACCAAATAAATGGTTTTAAAAATAATAAAATAAATATTATACGAACTATTTAATGTGATACACTAATTTTATAGATACATATGACCTTTTATTAATATATTAAAGCTTTTAGTTCGAACATATCTTCTGTATTTATTTTATTTAAATTCAAATAAATGAATAGTGTCAAAATTGACACTATTGTTATTTTACAAAAATAACATATTATAAAATTGTTTAAAAATCACAAAAATATTTAAAAATTATAAATTTATATTTATATGGTCTATAATTTTATAAAGTAAACAATTATGGAAAATTCACAACAAATAAGTAATTATTTGTTATAATTTAAAATTTAGAATTTTATTACCACAAATAAACTTAAATAGATTAAATAAGGATAAATCAAAATGATAAGGCTCAAAATAATATCCAAACATGTCTAAATTTGATTGGTTGATGATATTACAACCCTATCTCATCTAATCTTATAATATTAGTCATTTTTGGAGGTTTTTAAGTGGGGTTATATTTATTATAAATTAATATTTTTAAGAATTCCTAAGGTGCCCCTCTCCTCCCTTATAAAATGGCACCTCCTCCCCCTCCTCCTCACACCAATTTGAGCACTCAAGCTCGGCCAAACCCTGCCAAAATCTCTTCTCCAATTCCCTAGAATAATCCTAGAGGTCCTGGTATTCTTCAAAGACCAATCTTAGTTCCCTAAGTGGAGGATTCAAAGAGGCGTTCCAAAGAAGAGGTAATATCCATTACCGATCTTTTCAATTTATTTCTTCTTCAACATCTTCTTCTTTAGTTGTTTCATTATAAAGTAATAACATCAGTATTACTTACATACTGATATGTTATTATAAATATGAAACAAATCTAATTAACCTTCTATCCATCCTACGGAAAAAGGAAATCACCGCGCGTGCGTACCTACGGAATACCGTCTCCACGCCGTGGTGTAATCTATTTTCCGCCACCACCTTAATTGGATGGGTATAATGGTTTAATGAGTAACTATATATGATTATTATAAAGTTATATTGATACTGAAATAGTATACATACACTTCAACACAATTCCACGACCATGGGAATGATATCATCGCTCGTGCGTACGTACGGACTACCGTCTACACGACGCGATGAGATTCATTCTCAATGATTAACCATTCATGAATGATTATAAAGTATATATAATAAGTACTAATTAAATATATGACCTGATAATGATACTGTAATTATTTATATTTATATGTATGTCATCTACTTAATTCCATTCAATTCAATAAGGAAACGAAAACAGCGTTCATGCGTACGTACGGCCTACCATCTCCATGAACGGTGTATTTCTTTCCATTTACTGATTTATTATATATATGTATGTTCTGAATATATATTATATATAAATCATGTTTTATATTCTGGAATTAAGTAATCATGATCTACGTAATCATATGAATAATTACAAGTCAAAACACGGACGACAAATGAAACGATTTTACCCAAAACACTCTTTAACATGGAATTTACAAAAGAACGGGTAAAATAATGTCATAAGTGAACCATATATGACATCATAACAATTAGTATGATTCTGGAATAAGTCAATGACATTATTTAAATCATTATACAGGAGGTTCGGACACTTACGAAGCAAATCGGACCTAAGGTAAGGGAAATATCACAATCTCATTTTTATCTGAGATTGTTTATACTTTGGTATTTACTGGGGTTTATTGTATTATCCACATCCATGTTTCCTCAATATGTAATATTATTTCCATCCACCTAAAATTTTTCAAATCCAATTTTACCCTTCGATGAGTTTTTAGTAAAGGATATGAAAGGAATCTTTTTTCGTTTTTTCATACGAGGTACTTTTTGACTTTTCCGACAAAAGTACGAAGAATGTTTTTTTAACATAAACGGCACGAACGGATTTTTACTATTTTATAAAGCTTTATTTTCATGAAGCTTCCTCCAAAAGATTTCATGAATATTTTTAATAAAATCTCTTTATTTTAAAATTGAATGATGTTTTGTGAAAAGAAATTCATTTTTCAAGAAGAAAGGATATTTTCCTCAAGAATTCATTTCAAGTGTTTTATCAAAATTATTTTCCATCTAAGATAATAAAGGGTTCTATTTCTATCCATATTTTTACATTGATTTGACTATGTTGTGATGGAATTATGTTTATGAATTCCTTTATCTTATATGAATGGTTTTATGATGTCATGTTGTTTAAGAATCCCATTTTTATTACATGGGTTATGAAATGATGTATGATTTATGATTATGTGGCACACATAAGAAAGGATTCATTATAAGATGGGTGGGACCTATATCTCCCTCCAATTCATTGGGTAAAGATTTTATATCTCATGAGATAGACAGGGCTGGAACGGTAGGTTATACCGGTTCAGTGAAACAGGACTGAAACGAGGGTTACTCGATTCAGAAAGGGACTTTGTCCACTAAGATAGTCTTGGCAATGAGTCTTTACTAACAAGAAATGATTCTCTATGATTATGTGTGTATGCCACCAAGTTTCATGTTTTAAGTTATGATTATTGTGATTACATTTCACTGCCATGATTTACCCCATGTTATGAAATTATGATCTCTTTTGCAGGTTAAGATTTCCAAAAGTTATGTGCTTATGTATATGATGTGATTGATATTTCTTTTGTTTACCCTTACTGAGAATTTGAGCTCACCCTTTTATGTTTTCTTTTCCCCAGGATATAAAGAAACGTTTTAGGTAAAAAAAAGAAGATCTTTATGGGAGATTTTGATGATCTTTCACCACGATTAGAAGATTATATTCCGAGTTTCCAAAGACACTAAACTATTATGATCCTTGTGTGTGTGTGTTTTTGTTATGTACCAAGTATTCCGCAAAAGTAATGTAAAGTCTATGTACGTCAAGCTTCGGGTCTCTACAGTTGGTATCAGAGGAAAGGTTTAGTCAACCATTGGAAACTAGGATGCGAGAACTTTAGTGAGATCCCTAGAGATATTTATAAGGTATGTCTAGGGATGTCTCTAAGGTTAAGTATACCTATAGGTTATAGTCCTAGAATTTCGCTAACGATCTTAGAATTTAACCTAAGATGTTAGATATTGAGGGTGCTTTCCCTTTACTTTGTTGTCTTCTTTAGCATGATTTCGCCTCTCACAAAATTCTTTTTGTGTTTTAGTTAATGGAGGGAACCAGAAGGAATTCGGTTAACATTGAATCCAATGGACAAATTGGTGACTATGAGCAACAAAATTGTGTAATACCTAGAGATAAATATATTGTGATTATGCCGAATCAGTCATCGCGATATATGATTAACAAGGTGAAATTTAGTGGTATGACTAATTCATCAAAGAAGAGGAAGATAAACTATTATGCATGTTCGCATGTTGAGGAGCATAAAGAAAGGAAGATTGAGATTTCTAAAGAAGGGAAGAAGAACCTTGAGGAATACCTCAAATGGAGGGACCGATGTTATCTCTGAGGAGAAAAGGGTCATAGAGTGACAAATTGTTATGGAGTTCAATGTCTTATTTGTGGAGAACATGGTCATTACCCAACTCAATGCCCGGACCTAAAAAGGTACTCCTAAATCAAGGAAGGACTTATTCCAGGACAATCATTGAAGTGGATGGACTGAAGTGTTTATGTATTGGTATTCAATAATAATGTTGTTGAGGTACTTTTATGGTGTATTGAAATATTTATGTATTGGTCTATTGTGGTTTTCAATAATTCTAAGGTACCGGTAACCATGAAAAGTGATTCAAATATTTTGGAAAGTTGATGATATACGCATAATGAAGGGATAAGGAGGAAATGAAATGTTTGATAGTATTCATGAGCTCATGATTGATATAAGGACTAAGTGATATCATGGTTTGAGTATATAGAATTTTGAGGATTTTGGTATGTGGAAGGTGTTAACTTTTAACTGCAATCATGTTTTCACTAAGGTTCAATGGGTATTCAAGAAAATACTTGATTAAGGCCTTTGAATGTTTGGAATGTGACCAACAAGACATATCTTATGATATATGGGGATCGACGATGGTGTTAAATCTCTGGTAATCATTTTCACTATGTTATGAGAGTGGACTGCAGTATTATGTATAAGCCTAAAGATTGGAATGGATTATGTTGGACATAAGTTAGTATTGTATAAGGATATAAGTTTTCTCGATATTATTGATGGGATGTTATAGTAATATAGTTTTAGAAAAAGGACAACCTGCAGGACGGGCGACAGCCCATCGTGTCGGACAAGGCTGTAGGAATCGAACCCATAACCGAAGTGCGACTAGCCTTTATCGCCTACCACTGGCCTACAGGAAGTCCCTGTTTAGTAGAAGCTAGTTTTATTATATTAAGCAGTATGATATATGAAGTATAAGTCCATTTTAGGAACAATATATGATTAATCTCACTATAGATCGACTTATGTATATAATTTTTGCTAACCTTTTGTTTGAGACAGATGGAATGACCCGTCATTCTATCACATGATCTGCTAACACTTCACGAAAAACAAATTCAACTTCATTTATTTAAGAGATGAAGTGGAAATTGTTCAAGGCGTGAACAACAGGGAGATTGTACCAAAATAAAGTAAGTATTTATTCTAATTCAAATTTTCAACTTTAGGGAAATGATCTTGAAAATCAAAAATGTTGTCACAGTGCTCTTATATCTGATGAATCATATGGTACCTTAGATCATCACAAATTTATGGCTTTGTGATTGCTAGCTTTTCCATAGCCATGTTCTCTACCACTCTCTATCAGAACATGATGGTTAGATTTCTCTTCCATATCCATATTTTCACCTATGTGGAAACCCAGTGATTAGTTTATTTGGGTAACCGTTACGTTTCATACTTTTGTTTTTAAAGATAAGTTTTGGTATTCCTTTTTAAAATGTGGGTTTCTATCAAAGAAACTTTCAAATAGTAAACCATTTATAACCCCGGCGAATTTTGAGGGGGAAATTCATTTTAAGGGGGGTAGAATGTAACAGCCCGAGATTTTATGAAAAATATTCTTTTTAATTTTATTAATATCTTGTGTTGTACACTACACCAAAAGGAGCTTTCACAACACACATCCTTTTCTTGCCTTGAATTACACGCAATCACGACCTTCCATGATAGCATGTGTTGTACGCAACACCAAGTTTCGCTAAACAACGATATGCTATTAAGATATTATTAAAACTAGCTGTTATGAATAGTAATAACCACTTTTTGAAATTTTGTAAATTTTATTTTTCAAAATGGACTTCATTTATGGATTCGGAGTATCGAATTTAGCCTAAGGTGAAATTTTGGTAATTTTCGGATAACTTTCATATTTTTATGAATAGTGAAAATTACTAAATTTTAATTAAAAACAACTTTTTCAATAGAAATAATTAATAGTGATAAATTATTAATTTGAATGGTTTTAAAGTATAAATAGAATATATTTTTACCATTTAATATAATTTATGTCATTAGCATTGATTTTACCTTGAATTCGTAGGTTAAATCAATTCAATCTTTTGCAATGTTTTAAAGAAAAACCCGTTTTCTTTCGACAATGGGATTAATTTTAATTTAATTTCTGCATCTTTTGTGTATTGAATTTGCAAAAATGGATTCCATATTTGGAATCAGTGGGTCCAAATTATGTTAATAAGCTACTTTTTATTTTTGGGAATTATGAATAGTAACTACGGTAAATTTTATTTACCATAGTTAAAGGTAAATCGGGTAATTAAGGGTAAATATAATATTTTAAAATTACCCTAACAAATGTCAAAATCTTATTTGATGACTGAAAGTCGACCCATATCACCTAAGGGTCGGATTACAATCATTTAATGGACATTTGTCCATGAAAATAACTTAATTATTATTAAAACCAAAGAAAGTGACAACATGTCACTCTCTTAAATCTTATAAGTATATTAATTTTAATTTAGTGATAAACTTCATGAAACTTCAAACATGAATAGTCTACAGAAATATAATGAAATTATCTACATCATATAAATTTATTTATAATTTTTAGGGATTAAATAATTATCATTAATTATGACACAATAGTGATGCAGAAATTGTTTATCTAGTGAAAAATCAAGAATATTGTTTTTATTAAACTAATAGTGACCATAAAATGCACAAATACCTAACCAAAACTTATTGTACATGTAAATTTAAATCATAATCATCCAATGGTCCAATATTTGACCATTTGGAGCCTTATAAAAGCGATTATGACAATTATATTATTTTATTTTAAATGATGCCAAAGTTGTCACCTTCATAATTTAATAAATATAAAAATTTAAATATTGTGATTTTAATATGATAAATTCTATTAAAATTATTATTATGAAAGTTAATATATTTATCTTAATCATAGGATTTTATTTTAAATTTTTATACAACAAATAAGTATATTAAATAATTATTCAAAAATGATGTAGTAATTATTTTATTAAGAGATAAACCAAATAAATGGTTTTAAAAATAATAAAATAAGTATTATATGAACTATTTAATGTGATACAATAATTTTATAGATACATATGACATTTTATTAATATATTAAAGCTTTTAGTTCGAACATATCTTCTGTATTTATTTTATTTAAATTCAAATAAATGAATAGTGTCAAAATTGACACTATTGTTATTTTACAAAAAAACATATTATAAAATTGTTTAAAAATCACAAAAATATTTAAAAATTATAAATTTATATTTATATGGTCTATAATGTTATAAATTAAACATTTATGGAAAATTCAAAACAAATTAGTAATTATTTGTTATAATTTAAAATTTAGAATTTTATTACCACAAATAAACTTAAATAGATTAAATAAGGATAAATCAAAATGATAAGGTTTAAAATAAGATCCAAACATGTCTAAATTTGATTGGTTGATGAGATTACAACCCTATCTCATCTAATCTTCTAATATGAGTCATTTTTGGAGGTTTTTAAGTGGGGTTAGATTTATTATAAATTAATATTTTTAAGAATTCCTAAGGTGCCCCTCTCCTCCCTTATAAAAGGGCACCTCCTCCCCCTCCTCCTCACACCAATTTGAGCACTCAAGCTCAGCCAACCCCTGCCAAAATCTCTTCTCCACTTCCCTAGAATAATCCTAGAGGTCCTGGTATTCTTCAAAGACCAATCTTAGTTCCCTAAGTGGAGGATTCAAAGAGGCGTTCCAAAGAAGAGGTAATATCCATTACCGATCTTTTCAATTTATTTCTTCTTCAACTTCTTCTTCTTTAGTTGTTTCATTATAAAGTAATAACATCAGTATTACTTACATACTGATATGTTATTATAAATATGAAATAAATCTAATTAACCTTCTATCCATCCTACGGAAAAAGGAAATCACCGCGCGTGCGTACGTACGGAATACCGTCTCCACGCCGTGGTGTAATCTATTTTCCGCCACCACCTTAATTGGACGGGTATAATGGTTTAATGAGTAACTATATATGATTATTATAAAGTGATATTGATAATGAAATAGTATACATACACTTCAACACAATTCCACGACCATGGGAATGATATCATCGCCCGTGCGTACGTACGGACTACCCTCTCCACGACGCGATGAGATTCATTCTCAATGATTAACCATTCATGAATGATTATAAAGTATATATAATAAGTACTAATGAAATATATGACCTGATAATGATACTGGAATTATTTATATTTATATGTATGTCATCTACTTAATTCCATTCAACTCAATAAGGAAACGAAAACAGCGTTCATGCGTACGTAAGGCCTACCATCTCCATGAACGGTGTATTTCTTTCCATTTACTGATTTATTATATATATGTATGTTCTGAATATATATTATATATAAATCATGTTTTATATTTTGGAATTAAGTAATCATGATCTACGTAATCATATGAATAATTACAAGTCAAAACACGGACGACAAATGAAACGATTTTACCCAAAATGCTCTTTAACATGGAATTTACAAAAGAACGGGTAAAATAAAGTCATAAGTGAACCATATATGATATCATAACAATTAGTATGATTCTGGAATAAGTAAATGACATTATTTAAATCATTATAAAGGAGGTTCGGACACTTATGAAGCAAATCGGACCTAAGGTAAGGGAAATATCACAATCTCATTTTTATCCGAGATTGTTTATACTTTGGTATTTACTGGGGTTTATTTTATTATCCACATCCATGTTTCCTCAATATGTAATATTATTTCCATCCACCTACAATTGTTTAAATCCAATTTTACCCTTCTATGAGTTTTTAGTAAAGGATATGAAAGGAATCTTTTTTCGTTTTTTCGTACGAGGTACTTTTTGACTTTTCCGACAAAAGTACGAAGAATGTTTTTTTAACATAAACGGCACGAATGGATTTTTACGGTTTTATAAAGCTTTATTTTCATGAAGCTTCCTCCAAAAGATTTCATTACTATTTTTAATAAAATCTATTTCTTTTAAAATTGCATGATGTTTTGTGAAAAGAAATTCATTTTTGAAGAAGAAAGGATATTTTCCTCAAGAATTCATTTTAAGTGTTTTATCAAAATTATTTTCCATCTAAGATAATAAAGGGTTCTGTTTCTATCCATATTTTTACATTGATTTGACTATGTTGTGATGGAATTATGTTTATGAATTCCTTATCTTATATGAATGGTTTTATGATGTCATGTTGTTTAAGAATCCCATTTTTATTACATGGGTTATGAAATGATGTATGATTTATGATTATGTGGCACACATAATAAAGGATTAATTATAAGATGGGTGGGACCTATATCTCCCTCCAATGAATTGGGTAATGATTTTATATCTCATGAGATAGACAGGGCTGGAACGGTAGGTTATACCGGTTCAGTGAAACAGGACTGAAACGAGGGTTACTCGATTCAGAAAGGGACTTTGTCCACTAAGATAGTCTTGGCAATGAGTCTTTACTAACAAGAAATGATTCTCTATGATTATGTGTGTATGACACCAAGTTTCATGTTTTATGTTATGATTATTGTGATTACATTTCACTGCCATGATTTACCCCATGTTATGAAATTATGATCTCTTTTGCAGGTTAAGATTTCCAAAAGTTATGTGCTTATGTATATGATGTGATTGATATTTCTTTTGTTTACCCTTACTGAGCATTTGAGCTCACCCTTTTATGTTTTCTTTTTCCCAGGATATAAAGAAACGTTTTAGGTAAAAAAAAGAAGATCTTTATGGGAGATTTTGAAGATCTTTCACCACGATTAGAAGATTATATTCCGAGTTTCCAAAGACACTAAACTATTACGATCCTTGTGTGTGTGTGTTTTTGTTATGTACCAAGTATTCCGCAAAAGTAATGTAATGTCTATGTACGTCAAGCTTCAGGTCTCTACAGTTTCAAATGGAACAACTTAATTTAAAACACACACACCCTTACTTTTAAAAATAACCCATGTGTCACACTTATGAGCGTAAAGTAACCAATGAGCACTAATATGGGTGAGGCCTTGTAGGTGTTAGCTAGCTTGGGCCCCTAGATCTTCGTGTCTCGGTGAATCGTGGCTTAGAAGGACATGACCCTCAGAAAACATGGCTTAGAAGGCCACGACCCTCAGAAAACGTGGCATAGAAGGCCACTACCCTCAAGAAATCTTATGTTTAGTTAGTGTTGCAATCGTCAGTCCTACCAGGGAAACCGGGTTGAGTCGCCTCTGGAACACTAGCCCACTAGTCTAGTCTACCCTTCTAGCTACCCGGGCTCCCTACTTTGTGCTCAAGCAAGTTCCATGTTCACGTCACACGTCACACATATGCATAAAATCCCAATAGGTTACTTACACATGCAAAAACACAATTTGTACACCCAAACCCTCTTTTAAAACCATACACTCACCTAAATATTTTCTAAACATAATCTTCATATGTTACATACTCAATTAAACCATTTGTGCAATAATAAACACTTATCATTAAACAAACCACCACTTACACATATAAATACCATTTTTAAATAAGGAACACACTAAAAATATCTCAAAACTAAATCTGCATGAGTTACACAACCAATTAAAACAATTGCAAAATCAAAGAAACCACTTTCAACAACAAACACCCCATTAAAATATTTTATTATACAATTTCCACACACATCACACGGCTTTACACACCAAAAACACTTAAAACATTTAACCCAAACAATTTTTTTTCACCCTTAATAATTATTTAATAAAAAAATACAAATTTTTATAAACAAATTTTTAAATAGAAAAGACACCACTTTACAGGCTAGACCGACCCAAACTCTCTTACACGACCACATGCACACAATGCCACCTTAGGAACACAAACTTCATCACACACACGATTAAAGAAATCACTCGTATAGTTTAAAAGGTCATTTCTATAATTTAATGAACTTCCAGAAAAATTTTCCAAACAATTTCAAGATATTCAACACAACTTTAAACACCAAAAACTCTTCCAAGTGTCATTTATGACTGAACGCAAATAGACACAACACTAAAACAAAAATTTCACCCTTTTCACACCCTAACAAAATACATTGCACAACTTATAGAACACTAGAAAGCAGTTTGAAAGGGTTTTTTACAGCCACAACATACTCATTTCATATTAACACACTAATAAACTCATCAAAACATACCAAACCTCAAGTAAATATTAAATTTTAATCAAAAAAACTGATTAGTAAACATACTAAATTAATTAATTAAGTAAATGAACTTAACAATTAATACTCATATGGGAAACCACCAACCTCGGTGTGGAGAAAATCAAAATTCTAGTGCAAAATTGATAATGCATTCTAGACGTGCCATGAAAAACACAATTAGACCCTAAAAAATAATTGGACCAAATACAATTCAAAAAACCAACCCCAAACTGGAACCCTAATAAATTCCCTATGAAAGGTGGGAGGAAATTACCGAAGGGAGTCACGCACACCGGAGGAGGTCGAGATGCCAGCGAGGAGGTCCGGCCATTGAAAGGGGGTGGTCTTGAAATGGAAGGGAAGGATCTGCGCGGTGGTACAGTGTTCCAGAGGAGGTGCACACGCGGCTGGATAAAGTAGGGGCGGATTGTTGGGGTTCATTTCGGTTGACCAAGGGAGAGAAGTGTGCGGGTCTTCGGTGCGAGGATGGTTCGGTGAGGAGGATGGGGTGTGGTGTGGTTTGACTGTCTGGAGAATGGAGGAGGGTTTGGCCCGATGCAGAGGAGGAGGATGGTAAGGTTGCACTAGATGGTGAACTGGGTGCACCAAAGGAGGCTGGCGGGGCTGTGCCGGACAAGAGCAGGAGGGAGACGGGGTGTCTCTAGATGGGAATAAGAGGGGCAGGCCATGCTGGTTCAGTTTAGCCGGAAGGGGAGGAGAGGGCAGTCCGATGTGAAGGGAGGGAGCATGGGCAATTGGCAGCGTGCTAGGGTTGGAGGGGGAGGGGATTTCTGCTACGAAAAAAACTAAGGGGGTTCCGTACGGGGAATACGGGAGCGCGAGAGATGGAGAGAAAAAAAAGAGAAAAAAAGAGAGGGAGAGAAAGAAGGATAAGGGGAAAATAAGAGAGGAAAAAAAGTAATAATAATAATAATAAAGAATAAAAATAAAAATTTTAATTAAAGAAGATAAAAAATAAATAATAATAATAAAATAAGAATTAATGAAGATAAGAATAAATAAAAAATAATAACAAAAATAACAAAACAAAATTCTAATTAATAGCAACAAATTTTAATACAAACAATAAAACTAAAAATAGTAAAAGCGAAATAATAAAAAAACCAACCCAATAATAAAAATAACAATAATAATAATAATAATAACAATTATAATAATAATAATAACCTTTATCCTATTATTATTATTACTATTATTATTATTATTATTTTGAACAGTTCTAAAATAATTGTATTTTTCGCGTTCACTTAAATTCTTATCCGATCAACAAAATAATTAGCTGCGTACTTAGCAGGCAAATATTGTTCTAGAGAATACATACAGCTTCACCCGTGCCCTTCCCTCGTATTGGACACTTCCAAGAAAATTTTTTGATCTATCAGCAAAACCAAAATCTCACGTTGGGTTTGGCCCTCACCTCCACAAAGAAATATTTAAAACTAGATAAAATTATAAAATAAAATAAAAGAAATTATTATGGATTTTAGGGTGTGACATTGAATATGTTATTTTTTTTCTACAAAAAATATTTAGGATTGATTTAGCTATTGAATAAAAATGTAAAATTCTTCTTTTAATGAATGTAAATTTGGTTAGGAATGTGATTGATAATTATAAAAATGAATTATTGTGTGATAATTTCCAGAAGAATAAGAATTTGATATCTTAGTGAAAATTTTATGTTCTAATCTATAATAGATTTAGTAAATAATTTTATATACCTTTCAGTTGTGGAATAAAATATATCACACCTATTGAAACTCTATATTATCCAAAGTATAAAGGGAACATAATTGTTAGGAACATCTATGTTAGGATAGGTTCATATCATACTTTGAAGATTATGGGAAACGCCCAGGCTACTCAATCAATTGAAATTGCATCTTCTCTTCATGTAAGAGTTTATCATATTTTTCAACTAATTATAGAAATTGGTGAGGATTGAAAAAAGGTAATTGGGTCCTCAGAAAGTGAAGCATAAACGGATCTAAATGACCTATATGATGATTTATTCTTGAATTTTGATGATATTAATGGAAAGAATGCCTATGGGGGGCTCTCTCCACCTTATTTGAAAGAATCAAGGTCTAGAGGGAAATGATTTTCCCCTTATAAAAAGAATGAAATTATTTCCATAATCTTACCCATGTCTTGTGGATAAGATCAGAAGTTTGGTTTTATGGTGGATTCTTTCACGAAATCCACTAGTCAACCTATCCAGTAGACTGTTTCTAGCTATCATCATCATGTTGCCTCGAAATATAATGTTAAATATAATTCCATATCCTATAAATAGGTTGTTATTCTCGAATAATAGAAGAACCTCGTGGCTTCTACCACCAATATAAATTATTTTTTTAAGGCCTCTATGGATGTGGTGTTATCAGCTGATGGCCAGGTGATTGCTATAATTAAAATTATTTCTTTAGGACTTGTTGTAGTGAAGTGAACTTCATAGAAAACCCTTGTGAGGGAGTTTTATTTATATTTAAATTGAGCCAAAATTATATGAAATTATATAGAGGAATCACATACTTCATGTAAGGGCCTAGCCTTATGGTCTGAACATACTGACGTAAGGGTTTCTAGTGTTTACAAGGAAGGTGTGGCATCACTATTGGATTATGGGGCTGCAGGTAAAGCTATAGATGCTCCATGTCATGCTTCCAACGCTAGAATGTTTATAATTCCTTTGGAGGAAAGGTTCATTGGAACCATTAGAAAGGAATTCACCACTATTACTACAAATATATGTATCCTTTATAGGAAATATTTTCCATCATCAAGGGATGGTAATGAAATCACTCCTTGTGATGTTAATAGGTTTGGAGAAAACGATCATAGACAACATGGACATCTATTCTCTGGGATATTTCACAAATTATTTTCAATGTATGACTCTATCAATAATATTTATTTTGATTTCTTGTGTATTGAGAGCCTCGAGATGGCTAAAGTCAAAAATTGGATACATTAATCTATTCTTGAGACTGATATTCCTTCAGACTAACCTTGTTAATCTTCACAAAATGTCAATGATAATCCACCAAATTCTATTTTATAAGATAATTGTATGGTTTCTACCTCCTCAATAATAAAACCCATTACCCATTATGAGATGCAGGCCACACTTGGGAATGCTGCAAATAAAAAAATGTAGCTAAAGTCATAGAAACTAAAGAAGGTCATTAAGAGCCTCACTACATTGATTATGGGGAACATCTATTACTCCATCTGAAGTTTGAAACTCTAGTAGAGGAACTGTATAAGAGGAATTGAGAGCATATATAGGTGAGAAGGAAGATTCATTTGACATGAATTAACACACCACTTCATGTAAGGATCCTACAAAATTGAGAAGATGTTGATACATAGTATGTCAAGGTATCTCCTAGAATAGGGGAAGTAGGTACAAAAAAAGATGAATACATTTTTTTATTTTTGGTTGGTATAGAGGACGAAGGATCCATGATCCCCACTTTTGGTTATTTTCATTCTTGATGGAAAACCTAAGGAGGTTCATGCTATATGGATTACACTATGTCTTCTTAACATGTATATGTCTCCTGTTTCCTCATGGAATTGTTTATGCCACATCTCTAGAACCAACTTTCCTATGTATCCTTGTGTGTGTGCTTTTAAAAAAATCTTTCTTGGGCCATGGGTTTGGGGTATCAAAATCTATAGTTTGAGTCATCATTGATTATATATATGATGTGGTTATATATATATATATATATAAATATGTATGTATGTAAGTTTAATCTGTTTATATATATATATATATATATATTAATTTTTATTTATGTTTATATAAAACTATAATTAATTATATATGTATTTATATGTATTTATATATATTATGTGGGTGTATGTATAAATGTATGTATATTTATATGTGTTTATATATATATATATATATATTTCTACATATTTATATTTATATAAAATTTTATTTATTTATATATGCAGGCTTGTATGTATGTATGTATGTATATATGTATGTATGTATGTATGTATGTATGTATGTATGTATGTATGTATGTATGTATGTATGTATGTATGTATGTATGTATGTATGTATGTATGTATGTATGTATGTATGTATGTAGGTATGTATGTATGTATGTATGTACATGATTATGTAATTATATATATTTATGTAAATTTATGTAAATTTATTTATAATTATAGATTTTGTATTTATATTTATATTTATTGTGTCAGTATATCTATATATATTTATATGTAATTCTATTTTATTATATATATATAGTTATCCATACATGTTTAGGTAAATTTATTTATATTCATATATATTTAATATATATATATATATGTTTATAAATTTATATATAACTACATTTATATAAAATTATATGTAATTATATTTTTATATGTATGTATTTATAAACTCTAAATATATATATATATATATATTCATATGTATATGTATTGACATGTTTATAGATATATATAAGTATATTAAAGTCTACTTAGTCACCATATAAAGGATTTCATGGAGTGGTAGAGGCATTATAGAATAACCAAGAGCTAGGGGTTCAAATATTACCCAACACAAATTTATATATAATTATACGGTAAAAAATAATAGATAATATATAATAGGTAATAAGTAAAAACCACCACTAATTGTTTATAAGTGGTTCATAAAATCTCCATGAAATTATTTTTGATTGTTTTTTAAAAGTGTCTCTAAATTATTTCTGACACTACAATATTTAGCGGATTTTAAAAAAATATAGGAATCATTTAACAATGGTTTAAACTGTTGCTAATTTTCAATCAAATCACCAGTAAATAACATTTCTAGAATAATGATAGACAATTCTAAATCATGTGTAAGTTAGTTCTTTTCATGACATCCGAGTTATCTTGAACCACACAACACTAACTAGTGACCCTACATGAGAACACAACCAAGTCTAATTAAAGATACATCACAATACACTTCAAAACCCTCACCGGGGTAAGGTAAAATAAGGAATTGAGTTATGGCCAAACTTTTTTCAAATCTTAGAAAGCCACCTCACACTGGTAAATTATATAAATTTTTATTCTTTTATCATAATATATATTATAAAAGTAACTATTTTTATAAATTTCAAATGAAATGGATGTAGAATCATGTGAATATAAGAAAACTACTTATTCCAAAACCATTAAAATCCCCTTTCTTGGAAATCCATGAATCTAATTTCTATAGATCCATTAGGGCTTTGTCATCTAAAATTACATACCCAAGGAATTGTTTCCTATATCCATTTGAAGAACTTTTATTGCTTCGATTATATTTAGAGTTCTGCCAAGGTCTCTAAAACAATTTCAATATTTTGACCATTCTCATCCTGGGATATATAATAAACTAGAATTACATCTATAATGACTATGATAAACTAGTCTAAAAAATAATGAAAAATATATTTCATCAAATCCATGAACACGGTAGGAGATTTTTTTTCCAGGGAGGCATAACCAAGTACTCAAAATTGGTATACTGACTCAAGAAATCAGTCTTTGGAATATCTTTTATCCATGATTAAAGCATAAGATAACTCTATTGTAGTTTGACCTTAGAAACCCATAATACATTTAATTGTTTAAAGTGTTGAAAATTATTTTCAAATGATAATGATTCTTGATCATCATGTAATTTATCTTCTAATATTTTACAGAAAGTGGTAGACTTATATCTACCATCATGTCAAAAAAATCTAAAGTATCCCAGAGAAAAGTTATCGGTATAATAAACCCCTTAATATCAAGATCATATAGTTTAATTTTTAATTATTTGAAATTATTTAGATTCATATGATATAGACTATGCCACTAATTGTGCCTATAACAAATATATTGGATGAGGATAATACCCAATTCTTTCCAATTCACTTCAACTGAAAAACATATTAACCAAATAAGTGCCTTTTTTTCTTTAAAGGGTCAATATGGATTTATGAGGACTATCCATCCACACTAATTGCACTGAATAACCCACCTTCCTTAATTTTGAGATGGAGGTACACTAATGCCTTGGATTCCCTAGTAGGAATGAATTTTTATCTTCTCCTTCCATCATCAGTCCTACATATTAGATGATAAATCACAAGTTGTGAAACAAGGAATATAATTAGTAACTACCGGGACTTGATTTTATATTGTTTCGGAAATTATGGATTTCTATACTACTTTGTAAAGGTTTTATAGACTAAAATACATCACTTAAATACAAAAAAATCTTCAAAACCCATATATAAGTCCCTTCCCCCTAACTATTCTTTACCACTCGTAAATGAAGTGAATAAAAATAAATCAATGAATTTAGAATCTTAATCCACAATGTAAATTGACCACAACGTTTAATCCAAGAATTCTTCTTCCTTCGCCAAATGGTTTCTGTCAAGGTAAAATTACATAAAAAAGATCCCTTTAATGGAATTCTATGTATGGGCCATTTCTTTCTTCACCACAAGCATAAAATATCACCACTTGAGTGTTTCCCATTTTAACATGAAGGTATCTATACAAACTATGTGTTTCTATAGTATATTATTACTCTAAAAGATGTAGTGGAGCTGATTAATCCATTATTCATCCTCATATGGAGATATATAGCCAAAATTTCAAATTATAGTGGAATTTAAATGTTCTAAAAAAATTCCATATGAGTTCTTTTTGGGTTCTGTTTTTTGATGATGAAATGAAAGGAATATTCATGAAATATTAGTTATCATTTTGAAGCACATATATTGATCTCGAGAAGATTTT
This sequence comes from Viscum album, assembly GCA_963277665.1. Lineage (NCBI taxonomy): Eukaryota > Viridiplantae > Streptophyta > Magnoliopsida > Santalales > Viscaceae > Viscum > Viscum album. Next base: position 1,492,986,397 of record OY728131.1, read on the forward strand.
TGGGAGTGTTTTGAATTTATTTTTTGATATTATGGTTTTTTAGTAGAAGTTGAGGAATTGGACTATGATTTGGACATATCCCGTAAAATGTAACATGTTCTGGAAGTAGTGAAAATATAAAATTTGGGAATATTCATGTATATATAATAAAATTTTCTACATACATAAGATATTTGAAAATGGAAAAAAATTATGTCATAGATTTCATGAAGTATGTAAGATGTGCAATAATTATATATTTCACAAAGTAATCCATTTCAAAAATGATTCGTATAATGAATCATGAATATATAGGATGTGGGGAAGTATTAATTTTTAAAAACTTCAATAGTTGTAGGTATATGTACAATGCAGTACAGAGGGGATGAATCGGGAATGGGAAAATATTCCCTATATACATAAGAATCAAAGAATTCTTACATTTGATATATGCCTTGAAAATTGTAATATTGTAGATAATAAAATCAATATATATCAATTTTGGCTAGTATATAACATGTATTTGCATGCATATGAATATTGTATGTTGAATTCTGTAAAATGAAATACTTCCATCCTATATATGTTTGACGCTTGGGGCTCATATGTATTATGTTCTTCTTAAGAATTGGATTATTTAGTAAAGGTTGGGATATGTAATATTCATTTATCCAATATATTAGAAGACTTGTTTATTTATTTAAATTTTTTTAATATGTATCATGAAACACTTTTTCTTATAAATAAATGACATGTGATAATTCTTTCTTCTCATGTATAGTTTGAAATTAAAAAAATATTAAATAAGTTTAGCCTACAACAGTTCACTAGATATTTTCATAATCATTTAAATTTATTATTGGAACAACCAATTCCTCTAGAAAATATCAAAAATATATTATAGGGACATTACATCATGATTATATAGAGATTTAATTTCATATTTAGTACTGTTTTTATAGATCTAGTTTTGACTACAATATACATCGTGAATAGAGAAGTAGAACTATGGATTTTGTAACAATGATTCCAACTATAATTTGAATTTTTTATATGGTCTATGATTAATTAAATGTCTAATTTCAAAATATTAGGAGACTTTAATGGAAATTAATGTTTTAAGAAATCATATTTGTGACTTGGGATGTTTCAAAATTTAAATATGGAGATATTTCTCATGTATAATCTTGATGAATACAAATTTCATAAATAGAACTAAAAAAAGATCATAGAGGCTCTCTAGACACATGATTTAATTAAGATATTTTTTAATTAATCAGATAGAAAATGAGATGAGAAAAGGGGATATTCAGTTTCCTATAATTGAAGTAAGATAATTCTAGCTATACACTAGAAATTCTCAAAAGAATAAAAAAAGTGTTTTGAAGGTACCTTACTAAAACTTCATGAAAGTTATGTTGAGTGCTACACTAAATCTGATGTAATTTTCATATATTGTTCATGGAGTAAGAAGATCTTTTCATGAGGAGAAGTGTATTGCATATTATAATAATAGTAGTTCATTCTCTATTTGTACAGTGTTTTTAAGAAGGATGTTCATTACGGTAACTCTATATTGTTAGAAAAAAACAATGAACTTAATGTACAAGGTGCATTGGCATATTGCCTCAACATGCTACTTGGCTTATCTAATAATGAGTGAACCAAGTAATAAAATCATTTTGTGTCTCTTTTTACTATTTTACTTTTTCATAATGGCTATGTGGAATAGAGAGTTTTTATTTTTAAAATGAGATAGAATTTTTAGAAAGGGTAGTCAAAAAGAATTTATAATAACTGATTCACTCCCTCATCTTAGGTTATTCACCTAGTTTGGGGAAAATAAATGGTATTAGGGTTAAGGTTCTTGTTTAATTTATTCTCTCTCTAATGTTTTGGAAAAAAATTCAACCATAAGGAAATTTTTACTTTTGATTTCAACAATTTTTTGTTTTCGGAAAACTGAAGGTATTATTACTTCTGATCATTCATAATGGAAGTCTATATAGATAAGATGAATGGGATCTTAGACATTATGGAAAGTAGATATTTTTTAGAGAAATAAAATATAGAGAATGAGGTCAATGTGGTGTTAATTAATTGTTAGGATCATTATATAATGATATATATATATATATATATATATATGATATAATTTATGTAACACTCTGAGAGTTTAAAATAAGGCTATGTTTGATAGTGTATACAACACACAACACCAAGATTAAACGAACCATAGAATAATATTATGACTCTTAGAACCTAGACGCTTAATTTTTAGTTATGAATAGATGTAACTGAATTTTTAAATATATATAAAGTTCATAAATAATAAAAATCTATTGATAAATGATTAGAAATTAAGAACTCAATTTTGAAAATATTTTTTATTGATTTTTTGAGAAAGAATTATAATTAATTTCAATAACTTTTAAAAGTTTAATTTGATAAAAATAATACCATTTCTAAAAATCGAATATAAAAATTAAATTAGAGTGAATTTTTGGGATTTATTCTGAAAATATTAATTTTCCAATGAATGGTGAAAATTTATATTTTTTATTGAAAAATAGATTTTTGTTCAAAGAATTTAAAAATTACCATTTTAATTTAAAATGGATTCAAAGAAATGTTAGTTATCTTATATTATTAATAATCAGAATAGGTTCATCAAAATCAATTTTATGATTGAATTTGGTATAAAGATTTTATGCATAAAAAGGCATTAATCTTAAAAACTATTTTTCTTTGTGTTTTATATTTTCACCTTAAATTAATTTATACCACTTCTAGAAATTTAATCTTTCAAAATGGATTCCATATTTAGAACTAGGACATCTATATTGGGTAAATAGGTCCCCTTTAGTTTTTTGTCATTATGAATAGTAACTATAGAAAATTTTTATTACCATGGTAATGGTAAAATTGGTCATTATTATTAAAACTAAGGTGATTAGGATTCAAATTCATTCAAAAAGTTTCATTTATTTTATTATATGAGTCTATTTATTAAATATTCATCTAAAATTAAAAAATATAACCATTTATTCATTTAAATACGATTTTAACATTTATTGTATTTATATAAAAGTAAAAGTAAAAAATGTCATCTTCTTACTTTTAATATTGATAATATTTTGTGACATGAATAAATATACTTTTTTTCAGTTATGATTTTTTAAATTAATAATGACTTATTATTTTTATCATGGTAATTCATTTTTAAATTTTAGTGATGAATTAATTACCATAAATTCTTATGCAGTTCCGACATCGTGCTTGTGCAAATAGTAAAAAAATCATGTAAACGATTAAAAACTCTAAAAGTGATACTCTTTGGCTGAGTGAAAGTGTTAGAAAAATTTATAAGATAAATATTAAATATTATATATTTTATATATATCTATATTCTAATTCCATTAGTATAATGTAGTTTTTAATTTCAAAATATGTCAACATTTCTTAAAATTACATTAATAGTATTTTATGTTAAGTATATTTTATTAAATTATTTAAACAACATAAAAATATTTAAATCAGATAATTAGGATGATAAATGGTCTAAAATTTCATCTCTTGGACATTCATGCACCAATTTTAACCTTATAAATAAAATTATTACACTTTAACTACCACGGTTAAGATTAAAATTTTTTAACCAAGGGTTAAACCAAATGATAAGGTTTAAAATGATATATAAACATGTAATATTTTGATTGGATGATTATATTAAACTTTTATCTTCTTTATCTTAAAATTAATATCATTTTTGGAACCATTTTATCTTATTTAGACACATATTATATTATAATATTTCATGTATTCTCAAAAATGACTTTAATGATATTTTCAAATAAATAAAATTTTATTAAATGAATGAAAATTCATAAAAATAATATATTAATTAAATTGAATTTCATATGTTAAAATATCAACAATTTTCCATTTAGTAACATTCTAGACACCTAAATAGAAAAAACATTGATATCATGGAGATTTTCAAAAGGATTTACGGGGGTTAAAATTAAGAGAAGGGTAAAAACATAACCAAAACATGTTTGAAATTTATAGAATGAGAGAAACTAGACTCATAATCATCTTATATTCTAATTATATAAATATGTAACCATTTGTTTTTAAAAAATAATTTGTATTTATTTAATATTTTTTATAATTCTATGATTTCCCCTACCCTCACTTATAAATGTTGCCTCCTCTCCTTAATTATTCACAATTTTTGAGAAATATATATTAGTAAATACTTACCCTAATATCATTATATATTATATAAATACATCCTATATCTTATGGCCTTTCCAAAATTTCATTCCTTCAAGGATTAACCTAAAATCCAAAAGAGGTTTTTTAACAAAGAGGTATAACTCTTAACTGGGCATTTTCAATTTTATTTCTTCTTCTACATCCACAAAATACTCGTAATATATTATAAAATAATTAATTCAGTCTAATTAATACCCAAAATTTTTATTATTATTATTTCGCAACCATTATCCACATTCTTTCCAACCTACGGAAATAAAAAACATTGATCGTGCTCTTATACAGCTTATTGTCTCCATATAGCATTATAGTTTTTTTTTCATCACCAAATTATATGGATAATTATTATGATGGGTTTAATATATACATATATGATATTTATGATATAATTATAATTATTTAATTATAAAACCATATCTAACATATTACCCTCCCATATGTTAGAAAACGATAACGTCACTTGTGTATACGTGAGCACAACCACCTCCTTGAAGTAATGTGTACCACACCATAATTTTGTTAATTAATTTTTCTTCAAAATAATTTAATATTTTTGATATTTTACATTTCACACAACATAGAAAATAGGATATTTTATATTAAATAAGTATTTTTAGCTTGTGTTATATGCAACAACAAGTTAATCATGCACTACAAGCAATAGAATTTTTATCTTTCTATATATGGAACACTGATGTTATCTTGTGTTACATTAAATAATTAATTTCCTTACTGAATTGCATAACATGAATGGCGGAGTTTTGCCAAACAATATTATATCATTAAAATGCTATTATTTAATATATTAAGATATAACCTTGCTGTTCAATTAGTTGTTATGAATATTATAAAATAATTTATAGAAATATATGGTTTACACAAATATAATTTTCATTCATGGGTTACCAATTTTATAGAAATTAATATGAAACTCGATTGAATATAAAACAAAATATTAATATTTTTATGGTCGTAAAGTTATTCTAACCTATTAATTGAATTAATTACCATTAACAACTGATATTAATGTGATATATATTTTATATAATCAATAAAATATTTTTTATATTCATCCAATAGATTTTATAGACATAAGATAAGAACAAACCCAGTTTTATGTTTAAAAAAATATATTTTTATTAAGGTATTTTTACCGCCTTTTAATAAATAACCTGTTTTAAATCAAATTTTTGACACTTTTTCAGATTTAATATATCAAAATAAACATAATATTTTTAATCTGAATATAACAATTAGGTTAGGGTAAATATTTGGTATGTTTTTGTAAACTTTCATTTTTTAATGAATAGTTAAAATACTAAATTTTAATTCAAAATTTTTTTTTCATCTAATTTATTTATAAGGATAAATTAAATTTTAAATTAGTATAAAATATTTATAAGATAATATTTTTATAAATTAATCCAATTTAGGTAATTGGAACTAATTTCACATTGAAATTTGATAAGAAATTTTAGAAAACTTTTGATCATTTTTATTTTAAAACCCTGCAGGGTCGTCCTGTCAGCAGGATGAAATTTAAAATATTATCTTCTAATTATATTTTTGTAAGTTCAAAAAATAGATTCCTTATTTGGAATAAGAATAATTTATAATTTCTAATAAGGTCAAATTAGTTATTTACCAAAATTATTAGTGATGTTAATTAAAATTAGTTACACTTATTAAGGTAAACATAAGCTTAACTAAATCATAAAGCTCAAATTTAAGCCCAAATGACCAAGAACCTTTTCCAAAAGACATTTTATATCTATATTTTTACCCTAACCTCCATTATCTAGAATTTTTTTCATCTTTGGATCCACTTTACATGTAAAAAATATGTATGAAATTCCTTTTTCAAAATGTTATATGAGTGTCACTCCTCCTCCACTATAAAAAGGCCTCTTCTCCTCCCACTTATAAAAATATCTAAATTCAATTAGGTTTGGAAATTATATGCTAAAATATCCTCCCAAAAATCTAAGCCTCTTCCTCCATTCCTCCATTTTGGCATAAAATCTTCCTAGGAATTCTGTTGATGAAAACTAAAAGGAGTTACCTCATTTAGAGGTAACACCCCCCTAAAACTCTTTTCTTTTATTTTCTTTCTACACCACCTCAATTTATCTTATTACATAATTTTTAAAAAAACATTATCCTAAATATATATGGATATGTTTTTATAGTAAGGTTTTGACCTGAACTTAGACACACATCCATATAATGGGTAAGGAACATACTTTTTATGTTTACGGTGTACTACTGTCTCACAAAATGATGATTCTTCATTATTTCCATTAGCGGCTCTCATGGTGTAGATTATGATGGAAAATCTATTTATATATGTTATATATTAGATTTATTATGTATTTAATAATCTGTAATCCTTTTTAAATAAATATCTTTATACTTTCCATTTGGTGTAAATGTGATAATTTCATTTGAGGAAGTGTGGCCTACTGCCCCATTAAAGCGATGGGATTTGTTCACACACTACATGGAATGTATTAAGGATGGGTTTAGTGAACTTATATGATATAATAATTCTAATGGAATAATTATATAAATATATATACATATATACACACACATATTTCATTTACCTTCTTTCTATTAATATGATAATAAAAATGGAAACAATGTTCTCGCATTCGTACGTCTTACCATCTTCACGAATAGTGTATTCCATTTAATTATTATATATTCTATATATTAATATAATACACATATAATTAATATAAATGATATTTATATCTTGATATAAATTCTTTAAATCATGATATATGTATAAGGACCAAATATATGACAAATTAAGTCACATGCGAAGAATAAAGAGAATATTAATCGAAGTGAAACCTTAACATAGGATGGTTAACAAGAGGGTGATTTAAATTCATAATAAACCCATATATGGTATTATTTATAATAATATGGTTATTTAAAAGATTTATAATGAATTTATATTTATTATACAGGTGGTTTGAATATGTTTCATGAGAGTTAAGACACATAGTAAGGGAATTTAATCTCACATTTTATTTCCATGAGATATAAGCTTTATTTACCACCCATTGTTTTTATGTGGTGTGTATAATTCTTATGGATGTATTATATAATTCTTATACTTAAAATTATGGTTATGAAAATATCCATTTTATTATCATTATTTCATGGTAATTATTTTTCAAAAGATACCAAATCATTAAAGTAATTTTGTCTCAATTTTCCTTCTTTGAGGAATGTGCCATGTTATGCACCTATATTTTTCCATGTGGTGTATTTACATCCTTTGAATTGTTATATCATTAATATACTTATTCACATGATATTTGATGATTTATGTAATTTAATTTTCTAAATGGGGAGTGTGGTTTAAATTTACCAATAATAAGAGTTTATTGAAAACAATCTCATCGCTTTTTGAGACTATTTATGTTTATGATTCCTTTGATGAAATATTATGATCCATCTCTCAAGAACCTTAATGAATTTTTTTATAATCTAGTTATTAATTATTTATTAATGTATTTGAACCATGTTTCAACTCTTTGGTAAATATTATATTCAAAAAGTGTTATTAAAAATTCCTGACTTTACCTTCTCTTTGGTCTGAAATCTGTGTTCCTTCAAAAACATGTTTTCTAAAAAGCTGTTTCCAAGAATATTTTAGTACTCTTCTATACTCTTTAAAAGAAATTTTTACCCTTTTTTCTTTTACCAATGTTTTCAGTGGAATATTCTTGTCACTTTCTGAATAAGGTATTTTCTTGCCTTTTTACCGTGCAAAAGGAATATTCTTTTTAAATTGTAAAATATATACAGATTTACCCATTGTTATTTTTATAAAGCTTCCTTTTCATGTTTAAAAGGTTAATTTTTGATAAAAAAATATAAAAAACTAATTTTCAAAGAAATTTTTTTAAAATGTTTTCTTGATTTATTAATAATTATTTAAATTATTTTTGAAGGAAAGTTTTTTTGAAAAGGTTTTTAAGATTCTTCTATATATTTTCAAGGGAAATAGTTTTTAAAAATATTTTCAAACTTACATTATAAGTTTCAATGGTAATGTTTTTTTAAAATGTTTTCAATCTTCTTTTATAAGTTATCAAGGAAAGATTTTATCAAAAAAATCAAGATTGTTTTATAATTTTTCAAGGAAAATAGTTCTCAAAATGATTTCATGATTATTCTATAAGTTTTCAAGGAAACTGGTTTTCAAAATTATTTCAAGATTTTTTTATGTTCTAAAAGAAAATGGTTCTTAAAATGTTTTCAATATTCTTTTAAAATTTTTAAAGGAAAACCGATTGCAAAAAAGTATAAAGATTATTTTATAAGTTTTTAAGAAAAATGGTTTGCAAAATATTTCTAAGATTTTTTATATTTTTTCAAGTTTATTTTCAAGAAAATGGTTCTCAAATTTTTTTACGTTTTTAAAAGTTTTTTCCAAAGAAAAAATGTTATTTAACTCAAGAAATTTTTCTGAAATATATTTTGAAAAAAAATTAATTTAAGAAGGAATCTATTGATGTTACTCATGATTTTATAAGAAATAATATAATAGTTTCATTCATATTATATCACTTAATGGGTTATGTTTTAATGTGTTGATGTATATGAAACATGTCTCTCTTTCATAGGTTATATGTTTATGAAATCCATTTCTCTTATATAGGTTATAAGTTTATGAAACCTATTTCTCTTTCATTAGTTATATGATTATGAAATATGTTTCTCTTTCATCTGATGTAAGTATATGAAACCCACCTATTTTCATGGGTTATGATTTGATGAAATGATTATGAAACATATCTTTTTCCTACAAGATATGATAAGATTACATATTTATGATACCCATTTCATTCCATGGGTTATGATATGTTTGTTTATGATTTTGTGGCACATGTATGTATTGTTTCATTATAAGATGGGTGTGACCTATATATCCGTTAAATTCATTAGGTAATGATTTATATCTTATGAGATAGACTAAGATGGTCTTGGGAGTAAACCTTGACTACTAGAATTTACATGGGTGTGAAACATGACTGTCAAGATGGTATAAGGAGTGAACTCATGCTACTAAGAATGCCATGGGAGTGAACCATGACTACCGAGATAGTATGAGGAGTGAACTCATGATACTAAGATGGACATAGAAGTGAACCATGACTACTAAGATAGTATGTGGAGTGAACCCATACTACAAAGATGGTATTTGAAGTGATGCATTGGATTCACTGTAAATCATATTATATTCTTATGTGTATGCTACAATTCCATGTTTTATTCCTATGTTATGATTTCATGTATTATGTTCTTTATTTCCTTATGATTCATGTATTATGAACTTCCAATATTTATATCATGATACATGTTTATGATATTTGATATGTAGGGTATGATATTATATTTTCTTGATCAAGTTCTCATACCCTTATGCTCATGATTATGATTAATTATCTCCCTTGTTTTCCCTTACTGAGCATCTAAGCTCATAGTGTTTAGGGTTCCTTCCCCTAGGTTATGAAGATATGTATTGTGTTTGATTTTTCTAAGAAGCGTTCTAGTTAATAACCTAATCTAAGATGTTGTAGGTCCTTTACGTACCTGTTTTTATGTTTCCATTTTTCCAAAGGAACTAGACTAATACATTATTTGAGAATATATTTGTATAATGTTTTAAGTATTCCACAAAAGTTAGGTAATGTTAATGTATAAAAAGAAAGGGTTGTTATATGATGTGATTCATTTTTCATTTTTTTACACGGATGTTAATAAGGGTATATTTAATTAATATATTTGATATATAAGATATAATAAATATTCTAAAATGGAAAATTATTATTTACCATTATTTATTTTCATCCATTAAAAAAGTAGAAACACCATTCAAGAATATGTATGGCATACCATTTCCATGAAAGGTGAAATTTATTTTTCAACCTCTTACTTTTTTAGATGAATCTATATATATATATATTGACTATATATGTTATTTATGTAATGATTAAATTTTTTTAAGTTATATATCCATGATCATAGTTAAATGTTTGGGAAAACTAAACTAAAACATACATGGCAAATGAAGCAGTTATCACATGAAACAATGATTTTAATAAAAAATTGTTAATAAATGGTAAATAAGATGTTATAAGTCAATAATATATGGTAAAATATATAGATATATATATGTGTGTGTGTGTGTGTGAGTGGTAATATAATAAATATATAGTAAATATATATTTATTATACAATTGGTTTGAATATATCAACCCATGCTTGATGTACATGGATATTACATATTTTTATATGAATATTCATAAACTTTTAAAAACACACACTTGAGGACCATAATAGTTTTGTGACTTTGGAAGCATGGAATACATTATTCTAACTTTTTGAAAGATCTTAAACATCTCACATAAAGATCTTCCCCTTTAGTACCCCTACATAAAACCTTTCTTTATAACCTAAGGAAAATATAATATAATAAGGGGTGAGCTCTTATTCTCATTAAGGGTATAAAAAGTAAATATAGAGGAATATCATGAGAATAAGGGTATGAGAACAAGATCATGAGAATATAAGATTGTACTCTGCATATCAAAAATTGTGGAATAAATATTGGCAGTTTATAAGACATGAATCATAGAGAAATAAAATAACATAATCCCTGAGATAAAAACATTAACATAAGACATGAAATTGTAACATAGAGATAAACTTATAACTTTGTGAACATGTATAAATAGTAATAGGTTAACTCATTTAATAATGTAATTAAAATAAGGCCCTATCATAAACACATGGACATGAAAACGAGGTCCACTCATTAAATTATGGACATGAAAACAAGGTCCATGCATAGAATTGTGAACATGAAAACAGGTTTATGCATAACATATATACCATATGAGTTATAAATAATTACCCAATGCATTGGAGGGAGATATATGTCTCAAATGTCACATAATAAAATCAATCTTACATGTGCAAAAAAATATACATCATTCATCAAAGCATATCCTATAGAATAAAATGGGGTTTTTAAATTCATTCCATTGTAACTTAATTCATGAAAGAAAAATGGATTTCATAAATCACATTCCATCATAAACATAAAAAACCATAGGAAAAATAGGTATAGTTTACTTGAAACATATCCTTATTAAGTAATTTCATTTTATATGGAAAATAATTTGGATGAAACACTTGAAACTAATTCTTGAGTAAAATATCCTTTCTTCTTTAAAAACATTTTCTTTTCATAAAATTCAACTCAATTTTAAAAGAAAATAAATTCTTTGAAATTAACCTTGAAAACTTGAAATGGGAGCTTTGTGGAAATATAGTGTTAAGAATGTTTAAAAATCTATTCTTGTTTTATAATTTAATAAAACATTTTTCTCATACATTTTTTGGAGAAGTCAAATAGTACCTCATTTTGAATATGAAAGAACTTTTCCTTCCAAAATGTGTATTAAAAAGTAAAAAATGGGTGGAAATTACATTAAAAATACATTGGATAATAGTATTACACTTTATGAATGATTTTTTTAAACATGGCTATGGATGGTAAATATACTCCAGTAAATACTTATGTATAAACAATATCGAATAATAATGAGATTGAGAAATTATCCCTAACCAATTTATAATCAGTCAAATTAGATGAATCATAAAATAAATAAAACTATACAAATATTTAAATATCATAACCTTCATAATAAGTAACATAAAAAAATTCATGAGTAGAATAAACACCACACAAAAGAAATAGGTGGTGTACAAGGCATATGTCCCATATAAATAAAAGTGAGGCAAAATAATCCCTTAAAAATTTATAATCAGTCAAATCATATTACTCATAAAATAAAACAAATTACACACATATTTAAATATCATAACCTTCATAATAAGTATCATAAAAAATACATTGTCAGCATAAACAGCACATAAAATAAATAGGTGGTGTATAAATCATATGTCCCATAGAAATAAATGTGAGATAAAAAATCCCTTACCTTAGGTCAAATATTCATTGTATGTATCTGAACCTATTTTATAATTATTTAAATAATTTCGTTGATTTATTCCAGAATCATATTCATTTTTATGATATCATATATTATCATCCATTTTTTAAAAACATTATTACTCATCTATTGGGTATTAACTGATTTATTTTCTTACGCATGTTTAATTGAATATGTTATTGTCTCTATTCATAGATTATAGTTATATAAGTTCCACAATTAGTTTAATATATATCATATTTATTCATTATATTAATTTATATAATCATTATTTAATGAAGATAATTTAAAATTAATTGCATCACATCGTGGAGATGGTAGACTGTACGTAAACACGATCACTGGTATCATTCCATTAATTATGGAATGGTATGAAATTGGATGATATATATTGTTCTAGAATGAATATATTTTTATAATAATAATTTATAGTTATTATTTCCATAATTATACTCATCAAGGTAAAATGGTGATGAAAAACAAATCACACCACATCGTGGAGATAGTAAGTCGTACGTACACACAGGTTGTGATTTCATTTTTCATATGATGGGTAAAAAGTAGTATATGGACATTATATAAAAATAATAAAATATAATTATATATTTTATGTCATATTTATTAATTTATAATGTAAAAACTAATGAATAGGAAGTATAGGAATAAATAATTTTGAAAGAATCGGTAGAGGAGATTACCACTTCTTCGACATGCTCCAACTAGATATCCTATTAAAGGCCCTAGAGTTGGTATTATTAGAATATAGGAACCTCTAGAATGTAAATATGGGAGTTGATAAGGGAAATGGGTATTGGATTAAAATTATTTAAGGTTTAATGTGATGTTAATAGGTGAGGGGGGAGGGGGGAGGTTCCCTTTCATAATCGAGGTCAGTTTCACTTTTGGAAACTCCAAAAAAATAATGTATAATAAACTCAAACCTAATATAAAGACCTAACAAATGAGTTATATTCTAATATCAGATGACATAATGTTTTAATATCATCAAAAAATAATTTTTAGGCAAGTATTTTTGTCAATTTAAACATTATAATTTTAATTAACTCTTAGTTATTCTATTTAAATTTTAACTAAGGTAAAAAATTCGTAAATATTAAAATTGTTTAATTTCTACTTATTATATGTAAATTAGACCATAAATGAATAATTTAGATCATTTTATACTATATTATAATTATTTTATATTTTAAAAAATATTTTATTATTTTTAAATAATTTAATAAATCATTATTTTGACAAAATATCAATAGTGTCAATTTGGACACTATTCATTTAATGATTTTTTAAATATATCAACATAAGATGTTAAACTAGAAAAAAAAATCTATTATATCAATAATTGGTCAAGGTAAACTATAGAAGTATTTGGATACATTAATTATGCCAAATTATATTTATTTTAACATTTTTAATTAAATTAATTTGATATTTCTATTAATAAAGTAATTACTACGTCAGTTTTGTGTAATTATTTAATATACCTATTTGTTTAATAAAAATAAAAAAATATATAATATAATGTATATAGATATTATATTTTTCATAATAATACTTATAGTATAATATATCATCCAGAAAGTCCTACATTAAAAATTTTATATACACTAAAATGTGAACATGACAACTTTAACATCACATTAAATAAAATATTATAAGTGTCATAAAAATTTCCATATAGATACAAATAGTAAAAACCTCGACCCTTGGATGATTATGGTATATATATATACTCAAATAATAATATTTGGTCAAGTGTGAGGTTCATTTAATGGTTATTATTATTTTATTTATTTTCCATCAATTAAATAATTTTTTCATCATCAATGTATAATATTTTAAAGTAATTATTTATTACCTAAAATTTTCATAAAAATAACCATGATAAATAAAATAATTTATCTTTAAAATCAGTATTTATTGTCTAATTTATCGTCTATGTAACCTTATTTTAAAAATGATTAAGTTATTAATATTTGTGTATAACATATTTAACTTTTAATTGAATAAAATATATTAAATATTCTAATCTCAACCAAGTTACTTCCAAAGGGTATCATTTATACCCAAGGATGGTTTAAGTCTAAAATCACTCTTCCAATCATAATAAGACAAGTGTTAATGTAATTTTATAATATTATTTTTACCATTAATTTCATGATTTACCTTTTTACCATATTAATAAAAATCACTAAAGTTACTAATCATAGGGCCAAAAAATAAAAGAACGAAATTAACATAATTTGAACCCACTAATTAAAAATATTTAATCCTTTTTTAAAAAATCAAAACACATAATTTTTAGTAATTAATTTTAAATTAATCTCATTGTCGGAATGAAAAATGGGTTTTTAAAAGTTACAACATTATAAAAGATTGAAATGTATTTACATCATTATTCATTTTAAAATTAATTAAAAATACCAAAATTATATTAAATGATAAAAATATATTCTAGTTTTTACTATAAAACCGTTAAATAATATAATTTTTCTATATATATTATTTTGATGAAAAATGTTGTTTTAATTAAAATGTAGTACATTTCTTTTACTATTCATCAAAACTTAAAGCGTTTCAAAAAAATATCAAAAATTCATCCAAAGTAAATTTTAATATCCCTATTCTAAATAATAATTTTTTTAAATATAACATATAAAAGTTTCAAAAAGTATATTTAAAATGGGTGCACCATCAAATGGTGGCAAGTCTTCATTTTTTAAAAATACATCTTTTATCTAAAAAATTGAATTTGTTCTTATATCATGCCTATACAACAAATAAGATGAATTTTAAATATTATATTTGATATATTACATATATATATCATTATTAAAATCCATAAATAGTGATTTTATTATTTTATAAACTCACTTATTTTCATTTAAATAGTTTTTCAGAAGAATGTTAATAATGTTCATACCCGCCATTATAATGAATAAGTTATAAGATAACATAATAATATTTACTTTTTCACTTAAAAATCGCCTTTAATGAGATAAATCCTATCAAAATAACTTCAAAATTGTGTGTAAGAAAAGCCAAGCATGGGGTTTCATATACTACAAGCTAAACCGATGTTGCATGTAGCTAAAGCTTATCATGGTGTAGCGTACAACATGAGACGTCAAAAAATATCTCATAAAAATATAAGGGTGTTACATTCTACCCCCTTAAAATGAACTTTTCCCTTGAAATTCATCTAGTGCATAAAACTATTAATACTTTAAATTTTCTTTCATAGAAACCCACATCATAAAAAGAATTTCTAAAACTTCTTTTTAAAAAAGAATAGTTAAAAAATAACAGTTGCCCAAAGTAAATCATAACTATGTCTCTACATAGAAGAACATAGGTGAATATTTGGGCATGGTAGAAAAGCATAAATAATCATACCTATTGATAAAGATCATTGATCACAATAATGTGGGGGATCTAGAGAAAGTATCCCAAAACCAAAAACTAAAGAAGCATGAAAGAAGTCATTGATACCATAAAAAATGAAGATAATAAGACGCCCTTTTATATCATAATCCATAATCTTAATTTAGAATAATTTGTATGAGAAGATATACATACATGAATTCATCACAATCTCAATGTTGTTCATTCATTACACAATTTCCACTTCATATCTTATCCAAAGAATGGAAGTTGGATTTTTTATTCCTGAAGCTTTTGTAGATCATGTGATCCATAAATAGAATGATTCGACATTCCATGTGTCTTTATTAAACAAAAACTATTATCACTTGTTATCAAATATGCATAATTATACCTTTGGTGAGATATTACTTTATTCTAACAACTTTATCTGAATTTTAACTTAAACTTTCCATAAATTGATAACTTTACAATCCTTCTAAATAATAAAAATCCAAAACATTAGAAATAGGTAAACTAACTCATCTTAACATTTATATCACATATATCATATGGAATCTCTTGTTGGTAATATTACAAACACATGAATCCATTTATCATTTATAACTTGAATTACAATATAATCATAGTGAAAATATGCATGATTTTAAAAATTAACTCATTCCATATACCATAAATCCCAAAAATTCAAAATAATATGTCAAAGATATCATAAATCACTTTTTCATCATATTAGTATTGATTTCATTAGTATTATTAAAATTATCTTTATTTTCTTATCCAAAAATTATGAATATATTAAGGATTATCCTTCCCTTAATCATGTGTTTTCTAAAATATATCTGAATCACTTTCCATGGTTACTGATACCATTCAATATATACTCTTAAATACATATGGAAAAACCACAGTGGTCCAATTATTCCATAATACCATAAAATTTATTCTACAACATTATTTTGGAATCCCATTATATAAACACACAATCATTCCACCAATTTGTTGTCATACTCTACATCTACAACAGTGATCCCATGTGATTTTCCTTTAACATTGGACTTAAGAGGTTCTCGATATTGATCGTCACCAATAATGCTTGTATTAGGGAATTGGTTAGCATAATACCCCATTTAATTTCACTTGTAGCATTTAAGTGTGTGTGGTTCATTTTCTTGAGCTTTCTACCCATTAAATGACCTTTTTACATCACTCTGACACTCTTTTTCTTGATGGTTAGATATCCCACACTAGAATCGTCTTCTTATTCCTTTTAATAATTCCCTTGAGTGCTCTTTTCCACTTTTTTTGAAAGTTGGATGTTGAGAATTTTTATTCTCTCTTTGTGGAATCCCATTGGAGTTTATATTAAGCTTCATATTATTTTTCTTATCTCTAGGAACATGAGACTTACTAACTTCCATTTCACTTTAGTGTACAATAAATGACTTATTTATATATTCCAAATCCCTTTATAGCTAAGGCCTTATAGAGAATTATATTAAGGTCACCAAAAAATTGGACAATTTTTCTTCTATGGATGATGAGTAACCTAGAAGCATAACTTTTTAAGTCTTATAAAATTAGTTTCATAGTTACCAATAGGTTCATCATCCTTTTTTCTTAATCCCAAGAAATTACTTCTCCATATTTGTTCGTAGAATACATGGGAAGTAACTACTGAAAAATATCCTTTTATACTCTTCTAATTAATTTTATTCAATTTATTCTTGATCCCTCATGTTCTTAATAAGAGTCCACAGCTTATCGGATTCACCTTCCAGGTTATAGACATCCAACATGACTTCTTCAGGTTCAGAACACTAAAAGACAGAAAATATATTTTCAGTCATACAGATCCATTGTTAAGAAACAAGTGGATGAGAAGACCTACTGAAAGAAGGTGGACGTTGCATCATGAATGAATTAATATAAATTTAATTTTATCATTTGTTTATTTGGAAGTCCAGCATGATTTATAGCATCTTTGAGTATAATAATAAGATTTTTCATTGCAACTCCTAAAAAATTTGGTTTCTCATAAGGACAATTATTACATTTCCCATTCCATTCATTATTAACATGGTTCCTTCAGGTTCCCTACATTGACTAAATATAAAATTAATAGTGTGAGTAACAATAATCATACTAGAAAACCACATAATAAATGGAATGTACTTTAAATCTATAACATCTTCGGTTTAATACTAGGTAATTCAGGATAATAAATTCAGGGATTGTGACCTATACTTAGAATTTCCCTTTGGGTCATCCCTAGACATTTCCTTATAAATATATCTAGGGATATCACTACAGTTTTTACTTCCTAGTTTCCAAATTTTAACTAAAAATTTCATTTAATACTAACTAAAATGAACCAATCTTGACTTTCATGGATATTAAATATTTTTAGATGAATATTTATTACATTTTATAAATGCATTCCTAAGGACCGTAATAGTGTAGTTACTTTGGAAATATGTAATATATTCTTCAATCATGATGAAATATCTTTAACATCTCCCATAAATATCTTCCCCTTTAGTACCCCTAACTAAAACATTTCTTTATAACCCGAGGAAAATAAAACATAAAAACAGGTGAGCTTAGATGCTCAGTAAGGGTATAAAAATGAAATTTGTAAGCATTTCATGAGAATAAGGGTATGAGAACATTATCATGAGAATATAAGATCATAACATATATATTAAAAATCACAGAATAAATATTGGCATTTCATAATACATTAATCATAAGGAAATAAAAGAACATAATTCATGAGATCATAAAATCAACACAAGTCATGAAATTGTGGCATACACAAAAAATTGTAACTTTGTAAATAGGTATAAAGGGTAAATTTTCACTCATCAAATTACAGACTTGAAATTAGGTCCTTGCATAAATATATAGACATGAAAACGAGGTCCTATCATAAAATTATGGTAATGAAAACCAAGTCCACACATAAAATTATGGACATGAAAACCCAGTCCACACATAGAATTGTGAACATAAGATCAGGTTAAAGCATGAAATATATACCTTATGAGTTATCCATCATTACCCAATTCATTTGAGAGATATATAGGACACACTCATCACATAATTAAATCATTCTTACATATGACACAAAAACAAAAATCATTCATTATAGCATATCCCAAGGAATAAAATGGGTTTCTTAAACATAATTCCAACATAACATAATTCATGAAAGACAAATGGATTTCATAAATATAATTACATATTAAACATAAAAAACCATAGGATTAATTAGGATAATATACTCAAAATATATCCTTATTAAATAATTTCATATTAGATGGAAAATAATTTTGATAAAGCACTTGAAAATAATTCGTTAGGAAAATATCATTTCTTCTTCAAAAAAAATTCTTTTTTAAATTTCCATGAATTTTTATAAGAAAATAAAATATTTGAAAATATCCATGAAAATATGTGAGGGAACCTTCATGAAAATAAGGTGTTAAAATTTCATAACAAATTTTTCATGTTGTATAAGTTAAAAAAATTATGCTCATACTTTTTCTGAAAAAGTCAAAAAGTACCGTTTTTTGAAGAGAAAGAAATATTCCTTCCAAAATGTGTAGTAAAAAAGAAAAAATGGGTAAAATGACATTAAAAATTAATAAGATAATATTAAAACATTTTAAGAAATATTTTTTTTTGAAAACATGGATTTGGATGAGAAATACACCCTAGTAAATACTTATGTATAAACAATCTTGTATAATAATGAGATTGGGAAATTATCCCTTTCCAATTTAAAATCAGTCGAATCATATGCCTCATAAAATAAATAAAATTAAACATATATTTAAATATCATAACCTTCATAATAAGTATCATGAAAACATTCATGGGAAGCATAAACACCACACAAAATAAATAGGTGGTGTATATAGAATATGATTGAGATTAATAAAAGTGAGACAGAATAATATCTTACCAATTTATAATGATTTAAATCATATGACCCATATAATAAAGAAAATTATATGAATATTTAAATATCATAACATTCATTATAAGTGTCATAAAAAATTAATGGGTATTATAAACACCTAAATAAAAAAATAAGTTGTGTATAAGGCATATGTCTCACAGAAATAAAAGTGAGACAAAAATAATCCCTTACTATAGGTCTGATATCCTTTGAATGTATCTAAACCATCTTTACAATGTTTTAAATAATGTAATTGATTTATTAGAGAATAATATTTATTTTTATGATATCATATATGATCATATTATCATCCATTTGTCAATAACATTATTACTCATCCATCAGGTATTGAATGCTTTATTTTCATAGGAATGTTTCATCGAATAAGTTCTTGTTTCTATTATAATATTATAGTTATATAATTTCCATAATTTGTATAATATATATCATATTTATTCATTCCATTTACTGAAAATACATTTTTTTTATTTTTAAAAACACTTTTTGGTCAAGTGAGAATCAAACAAGTGAAACAAACTGAGACATTGTGTCCAAGGGGATCCACTATTTCAAACACAAGCCAGACCAACCCAAACAAAATAAGAAAATTCAATGTGTCCAAGGTAATCCACCATTGTAGATACGAGCTAGACCAACACAAATAAACACAAACAACACAAAACAGACAATAATCTAGAAGAAAATCACCATAGGAGTCTTCGAAGGAGGATTATCGATAGTGAGGGCTTCATCGGCAGAGATCCACAATGAGGAACCACGAGATAATCGATCCTCCATGGAAAAATAAACCAACCAAAAAGTATCTGAATGGTTCTACATTCACCAAAGTCACCAGCACCACCCAAAACATCATGAAATCAGTTGAACATGACCAAATTGGAGTCTTTCGTGAAAGATAAGGATGAAATGGTAGAGGAACCCAAGATAACGTGTAAAAATACAAATGAAGAAACCTCAACAATGGGTGTCATCACCAACTGACCCCAGGTCAAACCTTCATCGGATGTGTATGCGCATGAAAATGTTTTTCACCGTAACTACCCATGAACATGCTAGGATAATCTGGGTGGGGGAGTTTGTTTGGAAAATTGGTAGGGAGTCGGAGGCCCTAGGTTATCTTTCTCTGGGTGACTTTACACACCACACACATAGGATTCAGGGGCCAAATTTTGTGCTCGATGGCACTGGCCTTGTAGCGATGGGAACTAGGAGAGGTGTCCTCGTTTTCACGGACATCCCTGCTCAGGAAAGAGTGGTGGGGTTAGGTGGTGGGATCCCTACTACATAGAGTGAGGAGGGTTGTCGGAAGTTGTAGGATCCATAGATTCTATTCATTTATATAATCATTACTTAATGAAGATCATATAGAATGAATCACATCACATCATAGAGAAGGTAGTCCGTACGTGCACACGAGCAATAATATCATTCTCATAATTATATAATTTTATATAAGTGGATGATATATATATATATATATTATTAAATAATAATTATATTTTTATAATAATCTTATTTAGTTATTTTTCCAATCATTATACTCATCAAAGTAAAGTGGTTATGAAAAACAGATTAAAACATGGCGTGGAGACGGTAAGCCTTACGTACGTACGGGTGGTGATTTCATTTTTCATAGGATGGGTAGAATGTGGTATATGGTTGTTAAATAACCATAATAAAATCTCATTATATATTTTATAATGTATTACTCACTTTATAATGGATACAACTCATGAAGAGGAAGTAGAGTAAGAAAGAAGTTTGAAAGAATCAGTAGAGAAGAATACTTCTTCTTTGACGTGCTCCCTCTAGATATCCTATTAAAGGCACTAGAGTTGGTCTTTTGAGAATAAAATTAACTATAGAATGTAACTAGGAAAGTTTATAAAGGAAATATGTATAGTATTACCAGGATTGAAATCTCAAAGTGATGTAAAGAGTTGAGGGAGGAGGTGAACTTTTTTAATTGAGGTGAGGGGCACTTTTAGAAACTCTAAAAATATTAATTTATAATAAAATAAAACCAAATCAAAAAACCTCAAAAATGTCTTTATTTCTTCGTATAATTGAGATAATGTTTTAATAATATCAATAAATAATTTTTAGTCAAATTTTTATGTCAATTTAAACCTTATCATTTCAATTAACCCTGAATTATTCTATTTTAATTTTAACTAAGGTAACAAATTATTCAATATTAAAATTGTGTAATTTCTACTTATTTAATTTAAATTAGACCATAAATGAAAATTTATTTCATTTTGGACAATATTATAATAATTTTATATTTTTTGAAACTTTTTATGTTTTTTAAAGAATTTTATATAGCATTATTTTGAAAAAATATCAATATTATCAATTAGGATAGTGTTCATTTAATGAATTTTTAAAAATATCAAGATAAGATGTTAACCTTGAAATAAATATTTTAAAATATCTATAAGGGGTCAATATAATCTATTAAATTATTTTTATATATTAATTATCCCAAATTATATTTATTTTAATATTTTTAATCACATTAATTTGATATTTTATAAATAAAATAATTACTTCATCAGTTTTGTGTAGTTATTTAATATACTTGTTTGTTAAATAAAAATTAAAGATAAAATAAAATAATTATTTTAAATCTTATATATTTCATAAGAATACTTATATTCGAATATACCTCTTGGAAAATATTACATTAAAAATGTTATATGTATTAAAACTTGAATGTGACAACATTAACATCACTTTAAATAAAATATTATAAGTGTTCTAAATCATTCATATGGATCTAAATGGTCAATAACTTGACCCTTGGATTATTATGGTCAATATATACTTGAAAAATAAGATTTTTTCAAGGGTATTGGTCAATTAATTGTTTTTGTTATTTTAATAAAAGAATATTTTATTGATTTTATATCAATTAAATAATTTCTACATCATCAATGTATAAGACCTTAAAGTAATTATTTATTTCATAAAAATAACAAATAAATAACCATGATAAACAAAAAAAATATCTTTCAAATGAGTCTTTATACTCTAATTTTTCTTCTATATAACCTTATTTTAAAAATGATTATGTTATTAAAATTTGAGTAAGACATATTTAATTTATCTTTAAATAAAATATATTAAATTCCCTAATATCATCCAAGTGGTATACGAAGGGTATTATTTCTACACAAGGATGATTTAGATTGAAGATCACTCATCCAATAATATTAGTATAAGTTTTAAAGTGATTTTATAATATTATTTTACATTTAATTACTCAATTTACCTTATTTACCGTATTAATAAAAATTACTAAATTTGTTATTCATAATTCCCAAAAAATAAAATAATGGTGTTAAAATAATTTATTCCCAATTATTCCAAATATAGAATCAATTTTTAAATATTCAAAACATATAATCTGTAGAAATTAAATTAAAATTAATTCCACTATCAGAATGAAAAACATGTTTTTAAAAGATCCAACATTGCAAAAGATTGAATTGTTTTTATATTAAAATTCATGAAAAAATTAAGGTTAATGACCAAAATTATATTAAATGATAAAAATATATTATATTTTCACTTTAATACTTTTAAATAATATAATTTATCCACATAAATTATTTTGATGAAAAAAGTTGTTTTCAATTAAAATTTTGTATATTTTTACTCTTCATCAAAAGTTAAGAATTTTCAAGAAAAAAAAATCAAAAATCCATCCATAGTAAATATTTAATTCTTGATTCCAAATAATAAGTTTATTTTGAAAAATATAATATATAATAGTGTCAAAAAGTATATTTAAAATTGGTGTACTATCAAAAGGTGACAAAACTGCATTTTTTGAAAAATACTACTTTTGTCTAAAAAATTGAATTTGTTCTTATATCATGTAAAGAAAATATATAAGATGAATTTTAAATATTATATTGAACATATTATATATATATATATATATGTATATCAAATTAATAAAATCCATCAAGAGTTATTTTATTATTAAATAAACCAACTTATTTTCATTTAAATAATTTTTTAAGAGAAAGTTAATATTGTTCATACCAACCATTATAATGTATAGGTTGTAGGGTAATATAATAATATTTATTTTTTCACCTAAAATAAGTCTTTTTCTATATTAATTCAATCAAAATAACTTGAAATTGCGTGTAATACAAGCCAAGAATAGTGTTGCGTATACTGCAAGAAAAGACGGGGTTGCATGTAGCGCAAGTTTATCTTTGTGTAGTGTAAACAAAAGACATCAAAAAAATATTATGTCCTATAATAATATAGGGGTGTTACATTTAATTTAACCAAATAAAGGCAACACATGAGTTAAGAGATTTATGTTTCTATCAAATTTTAATCGTGATTGTTTATGCTTGAATTTGTTTGATGAAATTTTATAAAACTTATATGATAAATCACTTCAATTGTACAATCACATGGTTATTCATAAAATTTTTATGTAATATTACCGTTTTCCTCATTTTTGGTACTTAAAATAATTGGTAATGTTTTATAAAAAAACAGAGTTTATTTCATCATTAGTCAAGAATAGTTTTCTTCCATGTCCATATTTTCATTAAAATGTTATCAATAATGTTTTAATATTCTCATATGAATGTTTAAATTAAATTTTACCCATGTTTAAATTTTTTTTAAAATGTTTCAAAGGCATATTTTAGTCATTTTCTATATGAGGTAATATTGAATTTTAACTGAAAATATGAAAGGAATCTTTGTTTTAACATACATGACATGAATAGAATTACAACCGTCATGACTACTCAATGTTTTTAATATTATTTTAAAATTTCCCTTGGTTCTTTTCTTATCAAAGGTTTTCCATATTATTTTTTAAATATTTGGATTTTAAATAAGTGGTTTAAAAATGAAAAGGTTATTTTTCTAAATAAATGTTTTTATGGATCATGCAAAGGGATTTTCATCTATAATTACATCCTTTGGTTTTACTTATGTTTCACTTGGGATTTAATTCTATGACACGATCCTTATTACTTTTTTAGATGGTTTATTTCTCCCATAATGAGATGTTTAGAAAACCCATTTTATTTCTCATGGGTTATATTATGATGAAATGTTAAAAGTTTTCAGGAAATTTTTCAATACATATTAATGGATTATGATTATGATAAGGTGGGTTCATTATATCACTCTAATGAATTTTGTAAATATTGATAACTCTTGAGATAAATATGTTATACATAAACCTAATTTCATGTTCAAAATATTATGCATAGACCTCATTATCACATTCATAATATTAAGTGTGGATGTGGTTTTAATTTTTATAAGATTATTTTTAGACCCACTTTAATGTCCATTAGTTTATATGACGTCATGGTTCATTTCCTTAACTTTATGAGTGAAAAAATTTCTATTTATACATGTTTACAATAGTATAAGATGTTGTTTTCCCACATTTCTATGTATATATTATGCACTCATGGATCATGACTTAATATTGATGATTCGATAATCTTTTTAATTTTTTATTTTATTATGATAAATTTTTATTCTATGAATCATGTTTATGATCAATGACAGATTTAGTTTGAACATTATAATTTATAATAATGATATCATAACCTTATCCTTATACTATTCTAGTATGATCGTTGATTTATATCTCCCATGTTTACCCTTGCTAAGCATCTAACCTCACCCATTATAATTTTTTTCATTACTCAATTTAATAAAAAAAGTTTTAATTTAGGTATGCCTTTGAAGTGTTCTTTGAGGGAAACATTGGAAACATATTTTGAAATAATAGGATTATGTATCTAGCTCTAAATACACTAAGACTTTACGGTTCTAGCATGGATTATAATGTTATATATTGAATATTCATCTAATAATATGTTATATTTATGTATGTAAATCATAGGTAACCTCGTTTGGTACTGGAGTAGGGTTTAGATAATATTTTTATATTATGGTTAAAAAACATTGGTGAAAATCTTGGGGATAAGTCTAAGTATAAATGCATTCTAGGGTAAAACATTTGAATGGGGAGGATTGGGTATTAACTTAATAATCATCCGTTCATGATGAGTGGGACTAATACTACACACTTAAATATACAATCGATGTGGATATGTTTTTGTTAACACACATTTTCCTTATAAACCGTTATGATCGATTTGAGTAGATAATGACCAAGGATGGCCTTGTTTAAACCTAAGGTTTCATTACTTCAAAATAAGGTGTCATGATTTATACATCCTATAGATGATTTTTTAGGATTATAGTATTTATCATTATGAATATTGTTTCTCAGACAATAATTTTTATTTTAGACGATCACTAAAACCTAAAGGAATTATGTGAACAATGAATGTGAAATCCATTGCAATGATTATCCTTAGGAGAAACCAAATGGATTAGAATCTAGGAAAAAATATTTTGCGACTATTGTTAATCAATAATATCAAGATATTAGTTGTAAAATAGATCGTGATAAACATATAAATTCACCAAGGAGGGATAATCGTGACATTAAATCCTTTATGTGACGGCATCCACCCTCCTTCTATGGGTCTTCTGATCCACTGGTTTTTTAGCAATCAATCAATGTGATGAAAAAATATATTTTTCACTCTTTAGTTCTCGGAATATGGGAATGTTGTTCTTGTAATTTATCACATAGAATGTAAAGCTGATTAATGGTGGAATCTTATCAAGAATATGAGGAAATATGAATAAACAAAATCCATGTAATTGGATGTGTTTAAGATAGTATTACTCAATAAGTACTTTCTATGGAATCTTAAAACTAAATTGGAGAGGGAATTTGTAGTGTGGAAACAGAATTATGATGAATGCATCGGTATCAATGAGGAAAATTTTACAATACTTGTGAGGTAAGATTATAGTTTTATCATCAACCTATAAAGTAATATTTATCGACACTTTAGTTGATTGAAACCAATTCTTCTATAGGTATTATCCATAAGGAACTTTGGAAGCTATGAATAAATCATTTGATGTCCACTTAAAGAAGAACTAGAACCTAAAAACCCTCATGGTTTTTGAGAATAGAAATGGAAGATAGAGTTTCATGAAATCTATAGTGGTAAGTCACATAGAGGGAAGAAAAAGTTTCAACCTCATACTTTCTAGAAATTTGGGAAGAATCACTCAGGTGAATTCCTAAAAGTAATAAAAATATTTTCCAAGTGTGGGAATCATATCCATCAATAAAAGGAATTTCAAAGTGATTTGAAGAGTGTATACAATGAAATAAATAGAGAGAGATCTCAACATAATACACTACTCACACTTCAGTTATTCATATGAAATAATTTTGGGCATTATGAGAATCAATTCAGTAATATAAGGTCTAATGAGGATAATAATCCAAAATAAACATTGAAGTAAAAGAGAAAAGGGAAAAATTATATAATGACAATAGTTAAAGTGAGTCAGGATAATTAAGGAGCACTTATCCTTCACTCTGGAGTTTTGGATTCTATGTTGAGGTTTGTATGAATGAGACTAATGATAATTTTATTGTTCATATTTTAGTGAAATTTAATGTAATTTTTAGAATTTATTAGCTCTCTATGCACATATTACTTATAAATTTTTGGAATAAGTAAATCTTATTTGATATTATAAATCAACCTATAACCATCTATCCGTGCAAGGATGAACTCAAAAATACAATGAAAATAGTTTTGGATAAGAGGGAAGATTATTTAGGGTATAAATGGGGAATTATATTTTGGAAGAATATATGATATTATTGTGGCTTTATTTTGGGAATTTATTAGTAAAATTTCTTATAATACATGATCAATGTATATATATTTAGGAATGAGTCTTTATGAGTGATTAAAATTATTTCAATATAACTGTGAAGTTTCTCATAGAAGGATATGAGATAAAATCATTCTAATATTTTCATTTCAATCTAGGTTTAACATATTTTTCCGGATCCTTAAGGTTAACTATTTATAGAATGGTTTGTATTGTTCTTTTTGTGTTATTGTTGATTTTTTAAATATTAATGTATTTTATTTATCTATATTGGATAACTTATGAATAAATTTTATATTTTGTTAAACATTTATAGAAAGAGGTAATAACTTATGGATCTTATGTTTCATTAAAAGTTAATTTTAGTGCTTCATACATGAATAATTCATCTTGAATATACATTTATTTGTGTAAGAGATAATATAAAATTATAATTGATTGAAGTGAAACAAAATAATTGAATTATAGTTATAAAATAGAAATAAATCGATTAATGATATATTCTTAGCTACTCTATGTTATAGAAAAATATTTCCTCGACTCTATTAAAATACATCTTGAAGAAAAAATGTTATCCTATTACATTAATTTTTTATGGATCGATGGTCTTTTTCACAAATCATTTATTTATAAGTTTATAGTCATTAACATTCTCATGATCATTCAATTTCATGTGATCTGTAAAGGCCTAATATTTCTATTCATAGATATCAAATAACATTAGAATAAGGGTTTGAAAAAAATTATGAAAACATTTAAAAACTATATCATGGATATTATATATAATAAAAATGAGTCATGGAATAAATAATGGTAGTTTATAAGAAATAAATCATAAAGTAATCAAATAATCTAACCCTTGAGAGCATAACATTGGAATAATACAAAGGTTTGTAGCATACACATAAGCATAGAAAATATTATATCAAGGCTATCAACCAATACATTCATAACATGTTATTCTTGGTATAACCACCCATATATCTACTCCATGATTATAATAAACTCATGTCTACCCTTTTTTTCATCTTTTTATAACCTCTTTTGTAACCTCTTGTTTTAGGATTGAGATAACCTCCCTTATTCCCTCTAATTTCGAGCTTGGGATAACCTCCCACGTACCCTCCTTTTTTGGGATTGTGATAAACTCCCATGTACCATTTGGGCTCATAAAACATTAATCATTATCTAATGAATTGATGGGAGGTATAAATCCCACACATAAAAAATTCCACACATTTTTATTCCACAAGATCATAACACATTCATCATATCATAACCCATATAGAGAAAATGGGAATCATAAAAATTTCATCACAACAAACCCAATGAAAAGAAACATTTTTAATGAATATATTTCCATCAAAAACATAAATCATACTTAGAAATAATAAGTATGGTATCATTGGATTGTATCCCCAATAAATCATAATTAACAACAAAGGATGTCATCTTATATGGAAAGTGAATTTGAAATATCACTTGGAACATTTCTTATGGAAAATATCCTCCCCATTTTAAAATCACTTATTTAATAATTAAACTATTCCCACATAATAAATAAAATGGTTTATCTTAGAAAAACCATGTTAAATTATAAGGTAATATATAAATCATTGAGAGGTAATTATTGTGGTAAATACCATTCATTACATGTATGTTAAAACAAATATTACTTTCGCATTTTTTGTAAAATGTAAAATGATCCTTTTTTAGAAAATGATTAAAAGATTCATTTTAAATAGTTTTGGAAAAATTCAATCTTAGGTAAAAATTTATTTATAAAATCATTTAAAAATTGTAAAAAACACTCTTTAAATTATTTTTAGAAAACATGGACATAGAATAAAAATGATTTTCAACCAAGTTGATAAGTAAAGTCGATTTTTTGTTATAACTTTCTTTCAATCAATTAGGAACATAAAGAGAGAGAAAATAATTATAAACATGTATAATATTGAAATAAATAGAGTATAAGAATATAAATGAGTTCCTTGAGAGCTATATTATAATATCTCATCATAAACTTAATAATAAATAATCCTGATAGATAATGAGATTATAAAATAAAAATTTTACCACTTTGGTAACATTTGAATAGTTAGACCTATGAAATAAAGAACCTTAGATAGATATGTATATCCAAAAAATTTATTATAAGAATCATAAATTCCATTGATGGGGAGTATATACACCACAAAAAATGAACATGTAGTTATTATGGCATGTGTCCCATGGAAATAAAAGATTGAAAAAAATTCCTTATATGATTTGTTATCTTTTGAATCATAAGCCGCATGAAAGAATAACATTAAATGAAACATTTATTATCATGATAATAAAAAATATTGATATAAAATTTCAAATGGTATATATATACACCTCATAAAAGAATATAGTTGTATAATGTAACATATGTCTCAATAAAGACAATTTGAGACAAAAAAAACACTTACCTCAAGTCTCGGCTTTCTTCATACGCATTCTAACACATTGTATTATATATAATTGTTTATTATAAAAAAATTAAAGAAAAATAATCATATATTTCATAACATGTATCTGTTACTTATGAAATTTTATTACCTGTTCATTACTAATTTCTTGCTAAAATCATGTTTTAAGAAACATCTACTTTGTTTTTCATGTATGTTTTGGTTTGGAATTTTTAGTCCTTTTACATTGATCATGGTTTCATCATCTCAATTATTTATATAATGATATATATCATATATATTATTTATATATTTATTTATCTTAACCCATAAAATTTAGAGATGGAAAATGTGTTACTCGTTCATGGATATGGTAGTTCGTATGTAAGCATGAACATTGTTTCTATTTTCTCAAAGGATGGACCGAAAGAAAGGAAAATAGTATAACACCATTACATATTAATCATTTCATAGATATAACATATATTACTTTAATATATCATTATAACTATCCATATAAAAATAATATTAAAAATTAATTACATCACTTCATAGATATAGTAGTCCACACATACACACGACCGATGTTATCATTTTCCAACATATTGGAAGGTAATAAGGTAGATGTGATAAAATATTTTTAGGAGTATAAATATGTTATAAATACTATATATCACCATTAAATCCATCATTATATCAATTCATGAGAGGTGCTGATCTGAAACAAATTACATCATTTCATAAAGTGGTAGTCCATCAAACACACTATCAACATATTTGTTTCCCATTTTATGGAGTAGAAGATAGATATAGGATATTACATTAAAATAATAAAATATTAGTATAAGGCAGATAATAATTTTATTATATAATCATGGTTTGAGAATATTTTAAGGATTTAGAAGAATAAATAATATGAAAATTAATGGTTAAGGATTATACTTCTCCTTTAGAGAACCTCTTTAGGTTCACACCTAAGTTATTGTTAAGAGGTTTTACTAATCAAAATAATAACTCTAGGGCATGGGTATAGAAGTAAGGAAGAGATTTGGGTAGTTAATTATTGAACCAAAAGGCTTTGGAAGTTTGAATAATAGAGGATAAGGGTGCCGTTTTATAAGTGGGGGTGAGAACATAATTGGAATTTTTTAAAATAAAATGTCATACCCACGTTTTACACATGAAATAAGGATCCAAAGTGAATAATTATCTAAAATTAGATGATATAATATCTAAATATTTCCATTAAAAAAATTTACATGTTTTTATTTCATTTTAACACCTGTAATTTTAGTTTAACCCCCCCCCCCACACAAACTTGTTTTAACCTTAGTCACAGTAA
Organism: Viscum album; assembly: GCA_963277665.1. Taxonomy (NCBI): domain Eukaryota; kingdom Viridiplantae; phylum Streptophyta; class Magnoliopsida; order Santalales; family Viscaceae; genus Viscum; species Viscum album. Next base: position 1,493,017,651 of record OY728131.1, read on the forward strand.
TTAATTTTTAATATTTTTTACTAATCATTATTACCAGAAAATAAGTATAAATTAATAAATTATATTAATGATTTAGATTATAAATTTGGAATCCTCTTTTTAATTTTTAATTCACATGAGTGGAATACTTTAATTTAAATATTAACCCTTATACATGATGAAAAATCCCATTTTCCAAAGAGAAAATTTTAATAAGTATAAAAACTTTTAATATCATAATTTAATATTAAATTGAATATAATAACCTAAATTGGATTAATTATAAAATAATTGAACTATTTTTAATTTTAATCCATTTCAAAACAAAATATAACTTTTCAAATCATTTAAACAAAAAATCATTTTTCAATAAAAAACATGAATTTTTCACTATTCATTAATAAATTAAGCATTTTAGAAAAATAAAAAATCACCTTTAGATAATATTGAAACTTTTATTCCAAAAATTATTTCCATTTTTCAAATAAAATTTCTCTAATTTTAAAGATAATAATTTTTTTCACAAAGAGAAATAAAAAACATTTTTTTGAAAATTGTATTTTTGAAGAATATAGACTTTACAAAAAATTAAGTACTTATTTATCTATGTATATTTTATTTTTCTAAAAACATTATACTAAATTTGAAAATTTGGGTTATTAAAATTTATATCTCCAAGTTTAGCATCTTGGTAATAATAATCATGTGTAAATAATAATATTATTAGTATACTACGGTTCACAAGAACTCAGTGTTACGTGTAATTAAATCTATCAAATAAATTAAATTAATTTGATAAATATTCCATAATATCATAGGGTGTCACATTCTACCCCCATTAAAATTAATTTATCCCTCAAAATCCAATTAATCTAATTCAAACAGCTTATGATACTTCTACCTCATTATATCCTTAGGTTCCCATATAGCTTCCTCAAGTTGTTGGTTTCGCCATAAAACCTTAAGTGGGTGAGTGGACTTGCTTCATAGAAATTTTTCTCTAGTATCCATAATATTCATAGGTTTTTCTTCATGTGAAAGATCATGATCCAGTGTTATAGCTGCTAATTTTAGTACCTATAAAGGATCATATACGTACTTCCTCTAGAGAGACATGTAGAACACATCATGGAGTTGAGGGAGGTTTGGTGGAAACAAAAAGTGGTAATCCACTATCCCTAATTGATACAGAACATTGGATGGTCTAATATGACTAGGGACCATCTTTTCATTCTTCTAGAATCTCATAAACTTCTTCCATGGATATATTCCTAGAAAAACAGCCTCACCAACTATAAAATCTATATCAAACTGTCGATTGTTAGCATAAATTATCATTCAACATTGATCTACCTTGATATACTATTGAATGGATCTGAATTTCTCTACCATTTCCTCAATTACCTCAAATACATTAAATTTGTTTCTATAACTTTATCCCATAATTTTGGAGTTGTACACTTCTTTCTACAAAGGTCTTCATAAAGATCTACATAAATGATTGAATGAAATCTATTGTTATATGAAAACTAGACTAGAGGATGGTGTTGATCCCAAAACCCTTTGAAATCCATTGAACAATATCTCAACATATCCTCTAGGGTTTATATTTTCCTCCCAGATAGACCATCTATCTGAGGATGATATGTAGTGTTGAAACTAAATTTTGTATCATGACCTTGATGAAAACATTGGTTGAACATCAAGGTAAACCTCAATTCCTGATAAGATATAATACAATGTGATACTTCATGAAAATTACCAATAATTTTATGTATATTCTCGAATATTGATTAAGAGAGAACTCTTTTCTGATAAAAATGAAGTGTGTGGACTTTGTAAGGACAACAAATACAACCCATATAGAGTTTTTTCCTTTAGATTTTTTGAGGATTCTAAGGAAAAAAATACAAGGTGATGTTTTCCATTTCCATTCTAGTATGGGTAATGGTTGTAACAACCGCTTATAATTGTTTCTCTTTCCCTTAACTTGTTGACATATCAAGAACCAAGATAAAAATCATGTGTGGAGAGAAAAAGTACATCGTTCTTGAACCTTAACATTCCATTTAATCAAGGTTAAACTTAGGAAGATTTCTAACCTTCTTCTATATCTCTATCTCTTTCCTCTACACATATTTAATTATTAAATGGATAGATAGATGAACACTTTTTTAAGAAAGATTTGGTTTTCTCTCTTCCATAATCTATCATTTTCAAATCCAAAAATAATGGATCTATTTTGATACTCATCAAATATAATATAGCATAATACTTTTGACTAAAATCATCAGCAATATTGTTCTATTTCCCATGATGGTAATATATTGAGCATCCATTATCCTTAATCAGTTCTAACCATCTCTTCTGGAACATATTCAACTTTTTCTGGATAAATTTATACTTTCAAATTTTATAATTAGTATATATATCACACATTTCTACATATATATAATACTTATATATCATTAATGAAAAAATACAACATATAACTCAAAATCATTATTGGGGAAATTCTACTCATGAACCTTCAATTTCTGTGTGGCATAAGCTATCACTGTGTCATTTTTAAATCACATGCTTATCTCTATGATCAAAAATATGTTACCAAAATCAAATTAATCTTTATATATCAAAAAATTTTAAAAAATACTTCATACTTACCAAGACGTCACATAGGTCAGTGGTAGGGGTTTCTCCATTACATCCCTTAAATTGTAGATTCAAGCCCAACAACCTTTCTAGATGTGATAGGTTATCCTTTTTAGTAAAACAATATTAATATAATTCTTATAACATTACTTGAAATATAATAAATATCATTAATCACTGAAGGTCATACAAACCATAAAGGTTACAAATAACTTTAAACATATGAAAAGATCATTCATCCTTAAATAATACTTCATGTTCAACCTTAGAGTTACGTATACCTTATTCCAATAAAAAATCTCCCAAAATGAAGTTAATCACATTAAAATACAATCACTACGAACCTAAAAAGGGGTTTCAAATATTTTACAATTATTGTCAACCTTAAACTCATAAACCCATGATGGTATCCATAACTCTTTATTTAATCATACATGAAGACATATATTCTTCCCAAAAAATTACATAATCCATAGATGATTCGTAAATCTTATAACCAAAATACCATTAGTAAAAATAATTATACATGAAAATTAATAAATCCCAAATTCATAAATACTTCCACAATTTTACTTCAATGATCTAGTATATTATAGGTCCTTCCTTGGTCTTGGTTCTAACCTTTAGTTTAGGGAATTGATTCAAATATTTATCAAGTTCCCCACATGTGATACATCGAATTACATGGAAATTTGTTCCTCTATAAAATTTATTTAAACATAGAAAACATTTTCCACTCCATTTAAGTTATTATTCTAGTTTCTCATTCCTACCTTCTTGACATGTAGGAATACAACTCCTCCTTACTTTATGTTCATTTTCACCCTGACATTTAAAAATTTTCATCTTCTATTTATTGGAATCATTAGGAATATCAATAAAGTTCATGTTGTTAATCATATACTGAGATAGCTAATTTGAAATAATCACAACATATTTATCTTTATTCATTATCTATTTTTTCTCATAATTAATAAATTTTCTATCACATTCGGTTTTAACAAGATTCCTCTTTGTTCCATCCATTGAATGAAACCAAAAATCATAGTGTGAGCAATAATAATCAAATTTGGTATACCACAAAATCATGGAAAGTCATTTATAGGATTTCTAAATCATAAAACATTATTTTTAATATATGAAACACTAGATTTAACCTAGTTCATTCATGGTCAACATCTATTGAAATCCTTTATGATGGTTCATAAAGAGTTTGTGAATTTTAAAAAAAATTCCCTTGGGATTATCAAATTACGTGTATATCAATTCCCATTCACAAGCACTAGATGATGAATAATTCAAATCCCAATGCACCCTTTTTTATGTAATTTACCCTAGGTAAAACTATTCTAGATCCTTATACATTTATATTATCTAGATTGGGATGTAATTTTTTTGAAACTACTTTCTATATTCATCACTAAATTCAAGGATATTTTCCAATACTTAGACTTGTCCTTATACTTATCCTTAGAATTATCCATATAATTTTTATTAGAATTATACCTAGGGATCTTACTAAATTTTTCTCATCATATTTTCCAAATGTTAACTAAGCCTTTCTTGGATACCAATTGTAATGCACCAAGTTTTTCAAACATAGATATCACATAACATGAGCATAAGGTCATTAGAACATGAAAAAAACAATTGAAAGTTATACCATACATATCATATATCACAAACTTGATTCATGGAATAAATATTAATATTTCATATGAAATGATTATGAAGGAATCAAATAACATTATCCATGAGATCGTAACATTTCCATAAGTAATATATTTGTGGCATATATATAAGCTTAGAAAATATTATATCAAGGATACCCACCAAGACATCTATAAACTATTATTCCTAGTATGATCACCCATGTACATGATTCAAGCTAGGATAACCTCACATTTACCCAATTTTGGTCTTGGGATAACCTCCTTTGTACTCTATTTTTTTAGGCTTTGTGTAACCTCTAATTTACCCTCTTGTTTCAATAATGTGAAAACTCAGGGTGTACCTTCTTTTTTAAGGATTGGGAAAACCTAATGTGTACCGATTGTATCGTATAACATTAATCACTATCTAATTAATTGGAGGGATATTTAGGTCTAAAACATAACATAATTCATTCATTTTCATCCCATAATATCAAAAAACATTCATTATATCATTACCCATAAAAAGTAAATTGGTTTCACAAACATTTCATCAGAATATAACTCCTGGAAAAGAAACAGGTTTTATAAACAAATTTCCATTATAAAAATAAATAATACAAATAAAGAATAAGTATGGTATAATTGGATCATACCCCCATAAAAGCTAAAGTAACATCAAAGGATGTCATCTTATATGGAAAATTATTTTTGAAAGATCACATGGAATATTTCTTGAGGAAAATAACTTGTATATTCTGAAATCACATATTTAAAATCTCAAAGTATAACTCATTTAAAAGAAAATTTTTTATTTAAAATTTACCTTTCAAACATATAATTTATTATTTAAATAATTGATTGGTCTTAATGGTGAGAAATATTTTTCATGTTGCACATGTTAAAACAAATATTTCATTCAAATTTTCAAAAAAAAAATCAAAAGAGAATTGTTCGGAAAACAACAAGAAGATTAATTTAAAAAAAAAATTTAAAAAGTAAAGAGTTTGTAAAAATAATTTAAATTATAAATTTATGATTTTAAAAACATTCTTGAAAACATTTTTAGAAATCATGCACATGTAGGAAAAATTACATTCGACCGAAGAGAGAAATAAATTAAATTTTTCTTAAAATCATGATTTAAGGATATTGAGTAATTAAAGAAAGCAAAATGAAAGGGAAATGTGTATTCTAAAAAAATAACCATATTTTAAGAATATTAAAGAGTTTATTTAGAGGTATATCATAATATTTCATTATTATAAACTTAATCACAAACAATCTTGATAAACAATGAGATTGTAACATAAAACTTTTACCTCTTTGATAACTTTTGAATCATATGCCCCATGAATGAAGGAAAAATATATTCATATTTATATTACATAATTTTCCTGATAATAATCATAAAATACATTAATGGTTACTATATGAGTCATAAAAAATAAATATGTGGTTAATATGACATGTGTCTCATCAAAATATAAGTGAGATAGAAATCCCTTACATGTTTTTTTAGCTTTTGAATCATAATCCCATTGAAAGAATAAATTTAAATGAAACATTAATTATCACGATAAAAAATAAATTCATTATATAAAATTTAAATGGTTTTTTATATATACCTCATAAAATAATATAGTTTCATAACATAACATATGTCTCAAAGAAGATAATTTTGTAGCAAAAAATCTCATACGTTAAGTCTTGAATTTCATCACACATGTTTAAACCTCCAATATAATAAATATAGGTTCATTATAAAATTATTAAATAACAATAATAATATATATAATATCATATATGATTTAATTATGTCCTTTTATTACCCGTTTATTTTTAATTTCTTTTTAAAATCATGTTTTCGGGTAATAACTAGTTCATTTATCATGAATGTTTTGGTTTGGAATTTTCATTCCTTCTATAATTATCATAGTTCAATAATATATATAATATTAACTATTATATAAATTAAATATATATTTTTTATATTTTTTATTATATTAATCCAAAAATATTATATATATAAAATAAATTACATCATTCATGGAAATGGTAGTCCATACGAATGCACGAATGTTGTTTCCATTTTCTCGATCGATGAAATAAAAGAAATGTAAATAATATATCACATTTATGGAATATTTTTTATTTCATAGATATCATATATATTCATTAAACCTATCCTTATTACTATCCTTTCATAAATAAAATGAAAAATGAATCACGTTGCTTTATGGAGGTGGTAGTACACACGTATGCATGAGTGACGTTATCATTTTCCAACAGATTGGGAGGTAAGAAAGTAGGTGTTATATCATAATTATTGGAGTATAAATATGACATAAATATCATATATAATCATTAAATGGATAATTAATTCCAACATTTAGAGACATTGATGCAAATTGAATTATATCGGTTCGTGAGGAAGCAGTCCTTCAACACACAATCGACATATTCATTTTCCATTTGATAGATGAGGAGATAAATATAGGTCATTAAATTAACATAATAAATTAGAATATTAGTGATAATAAAGTTATTATATCATAATTTTTAAAAAATATTTGGATTTTTAATAAAAATAAAAATGAAAATGAATGGTTAATAACTAAACATCTTCTTCGGATAACCTCTTAATGTTTACATCTCAACACTAGGTTTTATAATAAAACTAATTATATATAAAATTGTTTTGTATGAAAAGAATATATTTGTGTAGTTATTGGATGAAAAAATTATTTTTACATGTGAAGAGGAGAGAAAGTGGGTTTCTATTTATAAGTGGGTGAGAATACACACTTAGAAATTTTTAAAAGAAAAAGTAATACCCACGATTGGCACATGCCACAAGGATTAAAAATGGATCATTATCAAAAATTATCATATATAATGTAAAAATTTGGACATAAAATAAGATTTTTACAGTTTTTAGGTCATCTTAACCCTTATCTTTTTATTTTAACCCCCAGTAAACCCATTTTAACCTTAACAGTGGTAATTAATTATTATTGTTTTTACTATTAATTGTGATAAAAAAATAAGTGTAACTTATAATATAATATTAATTATTCTAATTAAAAGTATGGATTTCATTTTTCTAAATTCAATTAATATAATAAGAATGATTAAATTTAAAATTAAACCTGCAAACATGATGAAAAAGTGGTTTTCCAAAGAGAAACTTTTCATAAGCATAAAAGGTTTAAATAACCAAATTCAATATTAAATTAGTAATAATGACCTAAATTGGATAAATTATTAAAAAATAGAACTAATTATAATTTTAAATAATTTTAAAAAAAAATATAACGTTGTAAATGATTTATAATAAAAGTTTGATCTTAATAAAAACATGTCTTTTTTAATATTTATTAAAAAATTAAACTTTTCTAAAAAATCCCAAAAAAATTAACCATAAGGTAATTTTTAGGTTTTGATTCCAAAAAATAAGTTCATTTTGAAGATTAAATTTTCTAAAAAATACAAAAAATGTTATTTTATAATTTTTTAATAAAAATCATATTTTTGAGAAAAATGTATTTTTGATGTATATAAATACTTTTTTGTAAATTAACTACCTATTTATAAATATATATTTTCATTATATAAAACCTTTATAATTAATTTTAAAAAAATTATTTATTCCTATTCATAACACTAATTTTAAAAAGCTAAGTTATTACAGTCTTGTTTAAATAATAATATTAATAGTTTGTTGTTTTTCACTAAAACTCAACGTTTCTTGTAATGAAAGATATCGAAGAAATTAAATTTATTTGAAAAAAATCAAACAATGTATGGTTTTTTACTTAATAAAATATGTATTTCTCTATCCAACATTATTTGGAAATTAATTTTTTCCACCACGCTCATATTTTCATTTCCCACAAATGTTCTGCTCTTTCGAAACCTAGTTTCGTATTATTTGAGATAAACTTTATAATTCTCTTTCCCTCTTTTAAATAGAAAATTTTATTAACTGTTTTTATTTTTTGGGTTTTTAATAGTGTAATTTTTAACTATCAAACACTTGATTACTATTCTCAATTTAAAATTTCAAGGATTTAATTTACTAAAGGTGGGAGAATATAATACCATGACATTTTAAAAGAAGATTATGTTTGATAATGTATACAACACGTAACACAAAGATTAACAAAAATATTATTATAACCATTATAACCAATACATTTAGTTGGGTGGTATGAATGAAATTAACAAAATAGAGAAATATATATATACATGTCATAATAAATAAAAATGTAATAATAAATGCTTAGGAAATAATCAAAAAATTCCTAAAACACATTTGAATTTATTTTTCTGAGTGAATATTGCAATTGATTCATCGAACATTTAAAACATTATTTGTTAAAAATAATAAATCTTTTTAAATATTAATATGAAAACTATCTTACAGATAATTTTTTGGATTCATTTTGAAAAGATTCATTTTCGAGTAAATAGTTGAAAATGCTTCCTTTTATAGAAAACTGTATTTTTATTTCATGCATTTAAAAAGTTCTATTATGTTTTAAAATTCTTTAAAAATACCATTATTTATATGATATTATGAATAATCAGGAAAGTAAATTGGAATAATTTTTTTTTATTAATATTGGAATAAAAAAAATTATGTAAAAATGCATTTTTCTAAAAAACAATTTTTCTTTGCATTTCACATTTTTAACTTAAAATAATTTCTAATAGATCTAGAACTTTAATCTGGAAAAATGGATTCCATATTTAGAAAATATATTTCCAAATTTAGTAAATAGGTCCATTTTATTTTTAGTCATTAAAAATAATAACCATAATAAATTTTCAATACCTTGGTATGTTAGGTTCAAGTTCTTTTTTGATTGTATTTTTTGTGAATAGATCAATCTACTGATTATGTTGAAGGAAGAAAGAATGTTGAAATTTTAATTTAAATTTGGATTGATAAAGGGTGAGTAAAGTTGTTTATTGAATCCTGGACATTTTGATGATTCAATATGATCCATCGGATTAAGACATTGATAACAAGGAAAATGTTACAGGAAATTGCATTCACCATCACAATCAGGATGATGTTTGTTGGTGATCGGTTTTCCTAGAAAATAAGAAGGTAAATTTGAATCACTTTTATTTAGTGGAATTCAAATTTTCTATCATATTCAAGAGAATTCAACTCACAATGTTTGAAAAGTCCGTCGTATGTAGGAGAAGTATGTTGATTGGATTCACATTGAATCTGGAATTAAAAGATATATCCTATTCATGAGTAGATTCCTAATGGAAGTAAATAGTGATTGGATTCACACTGAATCCAGAATGAAAGGATTGATCATATTCAAGAGAATAATATTGATGGAAGTAAATAGTCATTAGATTCACACTGAGTATGGTATTGAATCTTTGATTGTAACGGTAGAATTGAAGTCTACATGACTATGGTAAAACTAATGTGATGATGTTTTACTGATCTTGGAGTTCCCATAAATCATAAGTATTTTTTGAATCTTATGAAAAAATATTGATTAATGAAAGGGGAGTGATATAAAAGTGGCCAATCGTATTCAGATTGATCAGATCTAGATAGAAAGAAGAAAAGGGTGTTAGAGATCATATTAAACCTTATTGTATTTAGGACAATTATTTTCTGAGCAATTGAATTCATGTTGAATCAAAAATAAACTCGTTGATTAATCACAATGGGAAGGTGCGTCACTTTTCATAAAAATTATGATGATGAAAAATTTGATCCTCAATGAATTTAAAGTAATGAAGAAATTCATGATACAAGTTGAATATTGAAGAAGAAGAAAATTGATGAAGTCATCGTTTTGGGATAATTGGATTCATGAAGGCCAAGAAGGTTTCTAAAAACTGTGAGAACCCAAAGGTACTAGTTTTTCAGTCAATACAAAAGCTAAAAGAAATAAATCATTAAAGAGTGGATTTGATTGAAATAGAGAAAAAAAAATTCAGTGATATAGTATTCATAATAGAAATAAATAGATGATCGAACTCAGCATGCAATCATTTTAAGGTAGAGATGTGTTCAATAGATTTCAAGGAATAATGAATTGAGCTAAAGCCGATGAAACTCATAATGATATATACTGATCAACAATGTAGTCAACCATTTAAACGGGGTTTAATTTCATCATTTTTTTATCAAGTGGGTCAAAGAGAAATGTTGAATGAATTGAGTAGATGTTTTTTCAAAGTGGAGTTTTATTATTGAATAAGGACCTATTTATTTCATCTAGGTCAATATAAGAATGGTTGTTTTTTATTGGTATAGAGCAATCATATTGAGGAAATCATATTGAACTAATTAGATTTGAAAAATTGGAATCGAAATGAGAAATCAAATCCAGACCATTGATTAAAAAAGGAAATATGATTAAGAGATGATGTTTGAAGAAGATTTAATAAGATTCAAGAGGATTTGATGAAGCCATGATGTACCTAAAATGTAAGGGAAATAAATATTTTGGGTAATTTGGGTGAGTGGAAATTTTTTTTGATTCCTTCCAAAACCAATTTTAGGTCACCTATAAAAGGGAGAAGTACTTTTTTTCTTTCTTTGTGGACTGACATTAGGTGTATTGTTCATAGAAAAGAAAGAAGATCTGAAATTATAGGGAGAGAAATCGTTTTTCCATACTATGTATTTGTTGATGAAGTTTTGATGGAATAAGTGAAAGGATAAGAGAAGAGACTGCATAGTTATTCATATGATCATCATATTCAGTGTTCATTGTATTCAGCTATCTATCATATTCTACTGGACATTGTATTTGGTTGGTCTTTAGATAATGATAGGTAATTGGATTTGGGATTTCTGTATTGGGATTTCTAGACTCAAGAAGAAGGAATTTTGAATTTTCTCAAACATATTCAGGAAAGATCTACGTCCATCATATTAGGAAATTCGATTTGAATATCAAAGTGGCGAGATCAGAGTGGGTAATTGAGTATGGATAATTAGAGTTGGAGCTTTAGACTGAACAATAAAATTTAATTATTTATAAAATTTCTTGGAGTTATTACAATCTTCTAGGTAATAAATTGAACAATTTTATTTCTAATAATACATTTTTGGAAATTGAAATGAAGCACAAGTAACATGTGTTGTTATACAAACTCTGTTTTACCCAATTTGTGCTAAGAGGGTTCACACACACTTTTAAATTTTCTTTAACGTGACACACGAGTGAAAGGGAATATCCCAATCTTTGTATTCCAAGTATTTATTTCTAGTGTATTCTGTGGTATTAGATCATTTCCACAACATACCAAGGATGTATCTATTCTTATTTAAAAGTGAACCTTGTAAATAATTGTGTTCTTATGGATGAGTTTTTTAATTGTTTTTAGTATGTATTTAAATAATTAATTGGAGGTCAAGGCTATTTCATTTTAAAGGAAACATAAAAGAAAATTTATCACTCCTTCACCCCCTCCCCTCTCAGTGATATAATTATCTTGACTGGGAACTTGCATGGTAAAGGTAAAATGGCTTAATTTAGGTTATAACTAAAGTCATAAGTATTCAAATTCATTAAAAACATTGAATTTATTTCATTTTATGAGTCTATATCATCGATAAGGAAAAAACATTGAAATATGAACTTTTATTTCCATTTAAATTTTATATTTACTTTTATAATTTTTAATTAAAAGAAAAACTAAAAATGTCACTTTCTTTATTTTAATAAATTGAATATTTTATGATAGGGATAAAAACAACTTATTTTCAATTATTGTTTTTTATTTTAAATATTAATTTTTTTATCATTTTAATTAATTTCATATTTTTTAGTGATGAAATAGTGACCTTAAATGAATATTCAACATAGGCATAGTGCTTGCGCGAGTAGTAAAAAATCTTGAATTTGATTTTAAATACACTAAAAGTAATATTTTTTTGTTGACATAAAATTTCACTTGAATAATTAAGATAAATATATTATATTATAAATGTTTCAAAGGTTTATATTCCAATTCAATTTCATTATATATGTTTTAAAAGTCAAAATGTGTGAATAGTTCTTAAAATGACATTAATAGTATTTTATGATAAATATATTTCATTAAATTATTTAAAAATCATAATAATATTTAATAAAGAAAAATAAAATTTAAAATGTTCTAAAATTTCATCCCTTATCCATTTATGATCCAAATTTCATCTTATAAGTAAAATTATCACCCTTAAATATTAAAAAATTAATTACAGTGGTTAAAATTAAAATTGGTTAACCAAGGGGTTAAACTAAATGATAAGGTTTAAAATGAAATCAAAACCTACATAAATTTCATTTTTTGACTATATTAATATTATATATTCATTATATTATAATTAATATATTTTTTAACCATTTTACATGTTCTAGACACATACTATATTAAAATACTTCATGTATTTCCAAAAATGGTATTAATGATATTTTAAAAATAAAAAATATTTCATTAACTGATTTAGAATTCATAAAAATCATATATTCAGAAAATTGAATTTTATATGGTTAAAAATATCAAACAATATCCATTTACGGGTCACAAGTCCTCTTATAGTAATTTTCCAAATCCCTAAATAGTAAAAAACATTGACATCCTACTAATTTTCAAAAGGATTGATAGAGGGTTAAAACTAAGAGATAAGGGTTAAAATATAACCTAAATTCATTCAAATGTTATTTTCTGGGGGGTTTTAGACTAATAATAATTTATATTTTAATTACTTCAATTTCGATCTATTTCTTCCTTGAACATTAAATTTTATTAATTTAATAATTAAGTAATTCTAAGAGGGCCCATCCCCTCACTTATAAAAGCATACTTCTTATCTTTAATTATTTAAAATGTTTCAGACATTCGTCTCATAAAATAAATAACCTAATATCATCCTAGCTTCCTTAAACACATCTTATATCATGTTTTCTTTCAAAAATTCCATTCCTTCAGGGCTTGAGGTATAAGCCAAAAGAGGTTTCTCAAAGAAGATGTATTACTCTTAACATGGAATTTTCAAATTTATTTATTTTTCTACATCCTATAAATCAATTGTATAAATTCTAAAATAATTAATTTAGTACTTCAAATATACTTAATTTTCATTAATATGATGTAACAACCATTATCCACCTTATTTTCATCCTATAGAAAGTGAAAACATTGCTCATGTGTGTGTTTGACTTGACATCTCCATGTAGAAATGTAATTCATTTTTTATCATAAAATTATATGGATGGTTATTATGTAGTATTTAATGTTTATATATGGTATTTATGATATAATTATTATTCTTTAGTTATAATAACGTATCTACCATCTTACATTTCTATCTGTTGGAAAAAGATAATGCCTCTCATGTGTACGTGTGGACTTCCACCTCTACAAAGCGATGTGATTATTTTTATTTTCATTTTACATGGATAGTAATAAAGATTTATTAAATGAATATACATGATATATATGATATAATAATGATTCTATATATATTAATTATTATTTATATTTCTTTCATTACATCCATAGATAAGTGAAAACAACGTTCATGCGTATGTATGACCTACCATATCCATAAATGGTGTAATGGATTTTTCCATGTATACCTTTTATGGATGAATATATATTTATATATAATAAATGTATATTTTATTTATATAATTATTAAAATTCTCGATATTATGAAACCATAATCAAAGTACAACAACCGAGACTGCTAAATCAAAACATACAAGAGAAGAGAAGTGTTTAGCAACTAAAACAATGATTTTAATAATAAATTTTTAATAACAGGTAAGATGTTGTAAGTAAATAATATAGGGTATGATATATAAGTGAGTGTGGTTATAGAATAATTTTATATTAAATGTATATTTACTATACATGAGGTTCAAACTCATTTGATGAAATAAAAGACTTGAGGTAATGGATTTATGTTTCAATCCCATTTTAATCGGTATTATTTATGCTAGAACTTTCATAAAGGTAATTTTTTGAAACATATATAATGAATACCTTTTGTTTTATTATCCTTGGTTCATTCATGAACGTTTTTAGTAATAGTACCATTTTCTTCTTTGTGGTATATAAAATTTCTAGGAAACTATTTTTGAGAAAAACATACATTATTTTCTAATTGGTCTAGAATATTTTTCTACAATGTCCGTGTATTATTAAAAATGTATTATAGAATGTTTTATTATTATCCTATAATTGTTTAATGTAATTTTATTCCCATGTTTTATTTTTTATAAAAATCTTTCAATGTAATCTTCTTATCATTTTTTAAATGATGTATTTTTTTTATTTTTACTAAAAATGTGAAAGGAATATTTTTTAATGTATAAAAAATGAATGAGATTTTCCAATGTCCTGACCACTTAATTTTTAAATATTATTTTAAAATTTCATATGGTTTTTTTCAAATAAAATTTAGTCCTTATTATTTTTTAGATATTTTTATTTTAACAAAGTTTATTACAAAAGTTTTATCTTCCACAAGAAATATTCCAAGTGATATTTTAAAGGTGTTTTAATCTATTATGAAATCCTCTAATGTTATATATGTTTCACATGAGATATGATTCTATGATATTTTCCTTATTATTTCTCTAAATGGTTTATTGATATAATGATGAGATGCTTATGAAACTGATTTTATTTTTCTTTGGATAAGTTATGATGAAATGTTATATTTTCCATGACCATGTGGCATACATATAAATGGATTGTGATTATATTGTTGGTGGGTCCATTATATCCCTCCAATGTATTGGTAAATATGAGAAACTCATGAGATAAATATGTTATATGTGAACCTAATTTTATTTTCACAATTTTATGAGTGAACATGGCTTTGATGTTTATAATACTTTGCTTGGACATCGTTTTCATATCCATAATATTATAAATGTTTTTTGTTAAATTTCAGTATGCTTATATGAGGGCCTGGTTTCATGTAAATATATTTATGAGTGAAATTTATTCTATTTATACAGGTTCACAATTTTATAAGACTATATTTTTTACATCCTTATGTCAATATTATGCACTCAAGGATCATGATTGAATATTGATGATTCCATACTCATTTAAATATTGTATTTTATTATGATAAAGTTTAATGCCATGTCTCATGCTTATGATATATGAAATATTGGGTGTAAAATTTTTATTTATGAATATGATCTCATACCCTTATACTTATTTAATGCTCATTTATAATAATTTATTAATATCTACCTTTTTTACCCTTATTAATCATCTGATATCACTATTTATTATATTTTTCATTCCCTATGTTAAGAAGAATGGTTTTTCTATGGTGTACCTGGGAAGTGTTATATGTGGGAAATGTTTAATATCCTTCATCAAATAAAAGTATTATTTATCTAGGATTCAAATATGGTAAACATTTATGTTTATAACATGGATCATAATGTTATGTATTGAATATTCATCTAAAATTATATACCATTTATGTATATAAACCATAGGTCACCTCAGTGTAAATCCACACATTGATTATGAGGGGAAATTCTCAATATTTATGAAGGTTACTCCAAGTTATGTGATGAAAAGTTAAAGGTTCTATGGAATAATTACAAGTATTTTATAATTTACCTAAATGAGTCTATATATGAATTATTTGAACATCATAATATCATTATAGAATACATGAAAGGAATTGGAGAAAATCTTAATGATATTGAAATTGTGAAGAGGAACCTGAGAATATTACCACCTCATTTCAAAGAATAGGACTCAATACTTGAAGAAAAATACCTAAAGGAAGTGACTTTAGAAAATATTCACAACACTCTCATTCTATATGGGATGATGAATAATAAAAATTAGTCTATGATAATAAAGAATTATTAGGAGGTCATTGTTCTAGTTGAATGTGGAGAGGAATAATAGAATGATGGGAAATTAAAAATATATACTTTTTATCCTGTGAAAGGGGATGATATAGTTAAAGGATTTCACATCAGGTTATTATTTCCATATTCACATATATTTCACCGTCTTTTCATCCAATGAAAATTTGGGGCTGATGATTTATTTTGTGGGATTTTGAGTATGGTTACAGAATCATTCGCATCATATTCACTATTTTCATGTATCGTGGGAACTCCCAATGGATCCAATATCCACAACAAATCCTGGGTCTGTTTTTAAAAGGTAGAGGTCACTTATTGTTTCAAACCCAATAACACTTAGGAACTCACATTGGCCAAGATAATGGGAGGTCGTTCTCATCATAACCTTTTGGGAGTAATTATTACCCACTCTGGGACTCTCGTATACATTCGAGATATGTTTATGAATCTCATATAAATCCTGATACGGGATTGGTTACCCTAATAAAATGATCATCTATTGAATCCTTCTAGATGTTAAGGGAGTTCTATTAGTAATACCATCTGTGTGTATTAGAGGTTATCTGCCTATTTCCTATTATTTATTAGAAATGGGTTGATGCTTATTTCTTAAATCAATATAACCATGAACTATAGAGTTTACTACCATCCAAGACGATTATTGGTGTTTTAATAATGTGGTTTAACCTCCAAGATGTGTCCTATGTATACTTTTAAAACAAAAAACATGACCCATATAGTTCATTTTTTCCCAAACTGTGATGTTTTACAGCATACAAAAGGGATGTATTTGATTGAACATGGAAATTTAGTGTGGAGATCAATCCTTACAAATGAGTCCTAAAAATATTTCTTATAAAAGGAATCATATTTTTTAAATGTTTAGTCTACCCTCAACCCACTGATAGTTAGGGATAGATAATTAGTACCTGTGAGGGTTATTTCAATAGGGTGTACCAATATGGGAAAGTTTTTTGAAACTTACACAAAGGTGGGTACCTATGTATGGAGGAATTTAAATCATATAGTTGAACGGGTATTAGACATTAATGTTACCCCAATCTTGTTTATTTAATGATACTAGTGATATTATCATTGAAAATCCTTAATCCCATGCAATTCATGTTTGGTGTGAGAAATAAGGGATAGTATGTAATTAGACTCACTACATATAGATATGGGACTTATTAACTAGGGTGGCCCTGATGGAGTGTTTGATATAGATATTGAGAATTATAAAGGTATCCTATGTATCTTACTTATAGAATTTATTAGAGTCCTCATAGATCAATTAGTTTCTCAATCCACTGATAGATGAGGAATAATGATGGATCCACTAGGGATAGGTTCTATGAACTGGAGTAACTGAAATATCAGGTAAATACACCAAAGTGGAAACCCAATATGAGCCTATTTCTTATAAAATGATGTAAAATGAAGTATGATAGACTCATAGGATAGTTTAGGTCCCATGAGATACATTTGTTTGGTATATGAAGGTACTTACACCAAGTTGGACTCCCATAGAGGATATCAGACCCTTACCCTCTGACAAATAAAGGGTGGCAATGATGTGTGGCATGAGGATCTCATAATGAGTGAATATCCCTATTAAATTTGGGAAAATGACCATATTAATGGTAATTATTAGATAAATACTCATATTTTAGGGATCACATGGTTTTATAGAACACACCTGGGTATTTCTAGTGGACATGGCTGGCATGTCTTGGTGTGTCAGCCTGACATGTTCAGGGTGTCCACCTGACTCATCCAGAGGAGTCTACCTGACATGTCTAGGGGTATTCAAGTGATAAAATACAACATGTTTTAGGGATATCATGTGATAAAGATGATAGTTATAGAGTACCTATCATAAATCAGTTGACATCTCTAGAGGACTTCTCATGATCAACCTAACACATCCATAGGGTGCCATGTGACTTGGATGACATGTCTGTAGGGTATTGTGTGAATTGGATAACATATCCAATGCCCATCTAATGATCTGGTTTCCATTTTTTGAGGATGTTGTGTAAACCATATGACATTTCTAAGGGACTTGTCAACAATTATTTGACATGTTTGGATGACTTCACATGATCTACTTGACATAACCAGAGGACATCGCACAGATCAACTCAAATATCTGGAGGACATCACATGATCTTCCTAACATGTCAAAAGGATGTCGTGGTACTTGGATGACATTTATAAATTTCATCACTTGTTCATGGAATATATCACATGAAGAACATGACACTCTCACAAAAAAATCAAAGTCTCTATCTTTATATGAATTTTCCATCATTTTATCCTTTATTTCATAAAGGACACAATGTTTGGCACACGCTAGAATTTTGAGGCATCAAATGACCAAGTAAACACATGGAAACTCCTTGGAATGATCAATTATACATAATGATATTCCTTCACATAATTAATGGTGTGATTTCACTAAGTGTATAAACATAACATGTAATACCTTAAGATGTTCCCTAGGTTAACCTAGTGATGAAATCATGTGATTTCATAGTTATCCACTCTGATAAGTCTTCTCTTACCTCCATACTCACTTGTGTATGTTTTTCTATGCTAAGGGTGTGGGGATTTATAGGCATCACCTCCCCAGATCTACACCACTTTTCATGCAACATAAATCTTATATATGATCTTGAATTTGGGGAGGGATCATCGTATCCCACATTTCGAGTGAACCCACTATGGGTAACCTAAAATTTCATCTTCATGTCATGTGATAAATAGAGATTGTGGGATCATTCCATAATTTTTATATTTATTGAACACATTTCATTTTAAAGGAATTTTTCATAATCAACTCGACATGTCAAAGGGTCTTTAAAAGATCATGATGACGTACATGTCTAGGGCCCTTCGCGATATTAGGTTTTCATGTCGAAGAGCCTTCACATGAGTGAGGAAGAATTGTATATGGCCCTTCATGATATTAATTTGGCATGTTAATGGGCCTTAAATTTATCAGTAAATTGGTCATGAAAGGTGCATAAACCTATCACGACCCCCTCCCCACAAATTGTACACCTCCTAGGTCGACAATGTGAGAAGGAAGATAATGACCCCTGAGTCCCGCCTCTAGTAGGCCCCGGGTTGGCAACTAGCACTGAGGGTATAGTTACACACAAAAATGGGAGGAATTACCCTCTAAGAGAACAGATGCAGAAGAAAGAGATAATATAGACACCAATCAACTCCAAGTCATATTGCAATATAAAATGAAACCCAAGTACACATATGAAATGTCATGCAGAAGTATTACAACTGAAAGGGAAAAGACTGCAAGTACCCAAAAGAATTCAAAACAGAAGAAACCACAAGCTTGAATATATCCTACAACCCAAAGCTAGTAGAAAATAGCTTGATCTCCAACCTGCTCTAGGTGACCTGAAAAACAATTTGTATATACATAGGGTGAGTATAACAGAATACTCAGTAGGATCCTCCCTGAAGCCCCTCTTGCAAAAGTAAAGAATGCATGCTAAATCACAATGAACAACAGGTGAAACTAACTTGTCACCTAAATAGGTATACTAAGTTCCCAACCTCACCATGGATACTCTCACCAAGTAACACATACACGAATATATCATATAATATATAATATCAAGGGTACCACACTACTACTTCCCCACTGGTTTGCCGCTTTTCCCCAATGTCACACGTCCTGAGCATCTCTCTTCAAAAAGGCTTCCACGCAGACACTTGGGCGAAGCCCCACAATATGCACCTCGTGCAACAAAACCACCACGTCCGCACACCAAAGTAACAAGGTATTTTTCGAGATCCACCACAGCTTGCATAACATTTATCATATGTCGGGTATTATACCTCAAGCCATCATAGCCCATACACCGAGTAAGGATCCTCAAGCCATCACATCCTATATAGGTTACACCTATAGTAGTCCATGGAAAACTATATCCAGAATATATGTGTGTGAATAACTACAAGCCATTACATCCCTCTACACACATATAGGGGAAAACTAACCAATGTTCCTGCAACAACAAGTAAATACCAAGAGAAGAGAGCAGGGCCAAAGGGGGTAGTCAGCTATCCATCCTCCCACCGGAATGTTGGGTAAAACACCCCTCAGGGCTCAGAATCCACGGGGTGTTAGTTTCCCTTACTGACTGGATGGAGTAGTGTATAGAAACACAAAAATTACAGGATATACTATATCTCACAACCACACTACAGGCATAACGTAGTCTTAGACACAACTACAGCTAACGTCTCTCAGACTACGGGATGCTACTTATAAGACTATATATCCAATAAGCACACAACCATTTAACGAGATTTATTAGATTACTTCATTACCTTTTTATTAGTTCCACTTTAGGTTAATTAATTCTTTAAACATTAATTAATCATGAACAATTCCACATTAAATTTCATTAGAATCACACCAAAAGTCATTTGTTCCTTAAAAATTACAACCTCATCATTATGTTCCAGAAACTCCATCCCCATGGTTAAAACCATTTATTTAGTTTTTCATTATAGAATTACTTTCCCACATTCCCCAGCGTTCTAGAAAAACATTCTATGCTACTAAACACAAGGGGCTCAACACAGTGAGTAGATGTACTACCCGTCGAGTCTTTGTTGCTTATAGCAAGAGCATATACCCATCCTTCCTTGATAAGCTAAACAGGGAAAGCACATGGCATACCCCAGGTGTCTTCACGACTTTCGGAAGAAGGGTAAGTAAGACCAGCTTCCTTGATCAGTGGGAAAAAGTAAAGCAGATAAAAAACAATCAAAAATTATGAAGCATCCAACAATCAAATCCATCCCATTCCATCATCCCCAGTGTCCTCCCCGACACCCACATGCATAAACTGATGCATCTCGCCACTCTGGGCCTCATCTGCTGCCATAACCAAAAGTCTCTATGCCCCCACATATCACAACAGCCATCCAGAATCACATCACTGCACAAGAAGTATGAAACAAACACCACATTAATTGGACTCTTGGCCCTTTAACAGTCAAGAGGGTAACTCAGAACCCCTTAAGAAATTATCAAACAATTTGTTCTTTAATCCATATTAGATTAACAGATTTGTTATTCGTAGGATCCAAATTCACGAAACCTAATCAGTAAGTTATCACAAATAAATAAACATGCTTAATACACTAATTTGATTAAAATCAAATTAAAACAAGAACTAGATTCATTTTCATGCCTCTTTATCTTTATCCAACAATTATCAATTAATCCCAGTTTACATTCTTTACCGATTTCCATGAAGAACGAATAGATAATCAAAGAAAGCATAGATATCAAACTATCTAGAAAAACATGAGGCAATATCATATGATCGATATCAATTTATTTATCCTGTTAAAATATTTATTATGTCAATTCCATTGTCATCCAGTGGGATTAAACATGCTAACAATATAGTTGCATGTAAAAGAAAACAGAAGCAACGAATCCCATACCTCAAACAGTTCCTCACGTTCTTTATCCACACAACATGTCATGATCCTCCTCTTTCGACAACTGTATCCACCTGAGGATGCCACAGTACGACATCACCAAGCAAACCCCAAGAAAAACCCCATTAGAAGCATGAAGATTACATGCTATAACATGGAAATGAGAAACAGGAGGACATGATCCTGAAATAAAAAACTATAAAACATACCTTATATCAAAGATTGCCCGATATAGCTCAGTTGCATCAAAATAGAGCGAAACCAATATGAGGAGTAATGTTTGATTGTGAAACTCCTATGGGAAGTATTGAATGTTTCTAGCATCTCATAGCTGAGAATAAAGAGGAAGAACAAGGAGGATGATATCTTGTCCCTTTCGAAGATTTAATGGGGTGACGGTTTAAGATATGCTTAATTCCCCATTAAAAGTGTATCGCATTAACCCACACGGTTTGACCAAGTAAAAACATCCCGAGCCATAAAAAAAATTAATATAGGATGTATGGTCTTTGAATTGGCCTTAAGATTCCATAAAATAAGGATTTAAATGTATTTTATGTCAAAGAAAATGTCAAAGGAGCGAATTTGTAGGAAGCTGGAAACATTGTTCATGAACCTCACTATTAGACCACTGTTCATGAACCTCACTGTTAGAACATCACTGATAGAACACTGTTCATGAACCTCACCGATAGAACACTCTTCACTGAACCTCACTCATTTAACACTGTTCACTGAACCACACAGATATAACACTATTCAATGAACCTCATCGATACAACACTGTTCACTGAACCTCACCGATATAACATTGTTCACTGAACCTCACCGATAGAACTGTTCACTGAACCTCACCGATAGAACTGTTCACAAAACCTCACCAATAGAACTCTTCACTGAACCTCACCGATAGATCTATTCACTGAACCTCACTGATAGAGCCGTTCACAAAACCTCACCGATAGAACCTTTCAAAAAACCTCACTGAAGGAATTGTTAACTGAACCTCATTGATAGAAGACTTTTCACTAAACCTCATCGATACAACTGTTCACTGAACCTCACTGATAGAACTGTTCACTGAACCTCGTTGATAGAACTGTTCACATAACCTCACCGATTGGACTGTCCACAAAACCTCAGCGATAGAACTGTTCACTGAACTTCACCGATAGAACTGTTCACTGAACCTCACCGATAGAACTATTCACAAAACCTCACCAATAGAACTGTTTACTAAACCTCACTGATAGAACTATTCACTAAACCTCACCCATATAACTGTTTACAAAACCTCACTGATAGAACTGTTCCCTGAACCTCACCAATAAAACTGTTCACTAAACCTCACTGATAGAACTATTCAAAAAACCTCACCCATAGAACTATTCAATGAACCTCGCCGATAGAAATGTTCACTGAACCTCTCCAATAGAACAGTTCACAAAACCTCACCAATAGAACTGTTCATTGAACATCACTGATAGAACTGTTCACTGAACCTCACTGATAGAACTGTTCAAAAAACCTCACCGATAGAACTATTCACAAAATTGGAAATTTGGCTAAGTGTTTGGGATAAGTCACCTTGACCACCTGGAACACCACAAACACCACATTCTCACAAAGTAATGGACCAGAGAGGTCTAGGACATTACATTAGATACCTCTCAAAAAATTCTCATCCTCGATAATTCAAAACCCAGCTAAAGAGAAGAAAAAAAAGAAATGGGGTCCGAACAACCACCCATCAAGATACCTCTCAAAAGGAAAAATCCAAAAAAGCAAAAAAATATATTCATAAATAAAACATGAAAGGTATAACCACAAAGGGTAAGTAGTCACATGAAAATAGTTAAACATAAAACAACTCTGGGTACTGAGCACGTATCTATGACTCGCGTTCCCATGTACTCTTCTCGATTCCACCGTGTATCCACAAGACGCGAACTAAGGGGATAGAATTCCCACACAACACCTTCTCCTTGCGGTCTTGGATCTCCACAAGTCTCTCCTCAAAGGTTTCATCATCATAAATATTGTTCTCTCCCCAATCAATGATGTGAGAGTCATCATAAAGATAATGAAGGAGCTGTGATACATGGAAAACATCATGTATCCACATCATCTTTGGGGGAAGTGCTACTCGATACGCCACAACTCCAACATGAGCTAACACCTCAAAAGGCCCAACAAACCAGGGAGAAAGATTACTTCCACGACCAAACCTTCGCTTCCCACGATTGAGAGTCACCTTCAGAAACACATGATCCCCAACATTAAACTCTAAGGGCCTCCTTCTTTGATCAGCATATGATTTCTGATGACCTTGCGCTATCTTAATCCTCTCACGAATCACCAAAACCATCTCTATTGTATTCTTCACTAGTTTCGGTATGAAAATTTCTGACTCTCTAACCCCGGCCCAGCATAACGGAGAATGACATGGTTGACCATACAAGGCTTAAAAAGGTGCCATACCGATGGTGGAGTGAAAACTATTGTTGTAAGCAAACTTCACTAAGGGTAAGTGCCTTACCCATGAGCCTCCAAAATCAAGAACACAAGAGCATAACATGTCTTCAAGAGTTTGGATGGTTAGCTCTGTCTGACCATCCGTTTGAGGATGAAAAGCAGTGCTAAGGAATAGTTGAGAACCAAAAGCATGTTGGAGACCTCTCCACAACCTGAAGGTAAAACGATGATCTCAATCAGAAATTATCGTCCTAGGGACTCCATGAAGTCTCACCACTTCCTCTAGATACTACCTCGACAAAACTTCCACTGAGCTTGACTCCTTGATTTCTATGAAGTGGGATGATTTTGTTAAATGATCCACTACCACTCAAATAGCATCATGTCCTCTCGGATCTTGAGGTAAATCAGTAATAAAGTCTATTGAGATGTCCTCCCACTTAAACTGAGGAATCTATAATGGCTGGAGAAGGCCACCAGGAACACGGTGTTCAGCCTTCACCTTCTGGAAAACTAAAAATCGAGACACAAACTCTGAAATTGCACGGTTCAGCCCAGGACACCAATACTGACTCCTAAAGGATTGGTACATCTTTTTCATGCCAAGATGTACTGCTAAAGACGAACTATGGAACTCTCAGAGAATTGTCTTGTTCATCGTCAAGGGAACAAAAATCCTTCCTTGATACAACACTCGGTGTTGTTCATCCTCTGACCAACCATCAGGGGCCTCACCACAAACAACTCAGTCTCTCCAAACCTCCACCTCTAGACCTCCCAACTGAGACTCTTCCAGCTTCTGCATCAGGGATGACTGTACCATCATCTGAAAAAGATAACCTCTACCCCAACTTCTTCCATATAAAGATTTAGTGTTGACAGTTCTTCATTACTCTCAAGGAATCACCGGATTCACGTACAACATCACTACATGACTTTAGACTCAGCGCATCAGATACAACATTCCCTTTTCTAGTGGTATATGATATTTCAAAGTCATATTCCTATAAGAACTCCATCCACCGATGTTGTCATAAGTTCAAGTCACGCTGGGAGAAAACATACCTTAAAATCTTATGATCTGTGAAAACCAAAAATCACTCACCAATGAGGAAATGTCCCCAAAACTTCAGAGAAAACACCAAAGATGCCAACTCAAGATCATGGGTGGCATAGTTGCATTAATGGGGATGAAACTGGCAAGACCCATAAGAAACAACTGACCTCCACTGCATGAGAACACAGCCTAACCCCAGATGTGAAGCATCGTAGAAAACATCAAACTGAACTCCCTCAAATGAAAGAAAAAGGACCAGAGCACTTATTAACTTCTCCTTTAGATTCTAAAAAGTTGTCTTACATTGATTAGTCCATATGAATTCCTGATCCTTCCTAGTCAAATTTTTCAATGGAGTCACAACTCGTGAGAAATCCGCTAAGAACCTCTTGTAGTAGCCTATGAGACAAAGGAAACTTCACACCTTTGACACTGTCTTGGGGGATTCCTAAGACACAAATGATTCTATCTTCGATGGATCCACATATACTCCCTATTGGGACACAACATTCTCCACAAAACAAACTTCTCGAGCCTAAAACTCGCACTTCGACTACTTCCCGAATAGCTGATGTTAGCGAAGAACTCCCAAAACAAATTGTAGATGCTCTACATGATCCTCTTCATATGTGGAGTACACAAGGATTTCATCGATGAAAACTACCACAAACGTTTCCAAGAACTCACGGAACATAGCATTCATCAATCCCATGAATACCGCTAGAGCATTCGTCACACCAAATGGAATTACAACGAACTCATAATGCCCATGATGACAACGAAAAGCAGTTTCAGGATATCCTCATCCTTCACACGCATCTGATGATATCTCGACCGCAAGTCGATCATTTAGAACCAACTTGCACCTTTCAATTGATCAAATAAATCATCAATTCTTGGAAGAGGATATTGATTCTTTATTTTCACTTTGTTTAAGAGATGATAATCAACACACAACCGCAAACTATCATCGGCCTTCTTCATGAACAAAACTACTGCACCCCATGGTGACACACTTGGCCAAACAAAACTGCACTGTAACAGACCATCAAGATGTATACGTAATTCTTGTAACTCAGATGGGGCCATCCTATATGGAGACATAGAGATAGGTGACTCTCCTAACTATAGCTCGATCCCAAACTCGATCTCTCATCGAGGGGGTAATGTTACAACCTCTTCTAGAAAGACATCATTGTACTCCTCTAAAACCCTAGGAAATGCCAACTGCTGAACCTATGAAGAACATAGCATCATCTCAGCCATCATAGATGATAAGGTTTGAATGTGACTATGACCCATCTGAGGATCACGCTCACCATCAAACACCACTTGCTCTCTATCTGCACAAATGAATACGACCTTCTTCCGGAAGCAATCCATGATAGCCTACACTGAATACAAACAATCCATGCTGAGAATGAAATAATATGGTTGTATTCATAAACATGGGAAATCTCCCCAAGAGCGGTGTTTCCCCAACACTAGCTCACAGTCTCTACATACTTCAAACAAGTCAGCTCGACCTCCAACTGGCGTAGTCAACGCCAAGAGCATTGGAAGCCTCTATACCTCAAGTCCCAAATGTATGGACACGGGTAGGTGATATGAATGATTGTGTGGCTCCTGAATCAAAAAAGGCATACACCAAAGTAGAAAACAAATAAAGGGTACCTCAAATGACGTCTGGCTCACCTAAAGCTGGCAACGCTAGAGCATCAAGCTGACCATGACCTCCTCCACGGCCTCTCTGACCCTGATGAAGACCACCACCATGGTCGTTCTCTAGTCTCTGAGGATGGGGAGAATCATGGGGTTGTCCTCTTCCTGCCCCATCTACCCTCTGGTGATCTAAAGCTGGTGCAATTGGTAGCTGCTGCCTCGGCTGGAACTGCCTCAATGGAAGAACCTGAAGTGTAGTGCCTGGTGCACAATGACAACTCTGAAAGGTCAATCACTCCCTCTGCTGGTGTCCATGAACACCACAAGAAAAACAAGTGCATGATCCCTTGGTATAAGCATGAGAGTTGCTGCCTATGGAGAAACGAGATGTGAAGGACTGGGACCTACCCCCGACTGAACGGAAACTCTTCTACCCTGAAAATCGGGAACCCTAGACCACAACTCTGCTTCGTGAGGAATCATTATGATTCCCCTCTTGTGATGATCCAGTCCTAGAAAAAGTCCTCTCGATAACCTCTTCCCTATCCAGTACCTCAAGATATGTTTTCAACATAAATGGGGTGACCTGGAGCTGGATCTCTGGACGCAATGCCTCCTCGAAATGCCTCGCTCTGGCCTCCTCATTTGCTAACCGGTCCGAAACATATCGTAAAAGGATCCTGAAAAAGATTCCAAACTCTCGAACACTGGAGGTTCCTTGTCAAAGGGTAAGAAGCTCTTGGCGACTGGTCACCTTCATAGTTGAAGAAAGAAACTCGACTCTAAACCTGTCTTAGAACTTCTCCCATGAGATCGCTGACTCCTCACGATCCTCGAGGAACAAGAACCACCACTACCTCACTGCTCCAGGCAACATCGTCAGAACCAAGGTCACTGAGTGCTCTTTACGAGCATGAATCGAACTGAAGGTGATCTTAACCTCCTCTAACCAGTCTTCTGTGACTGCAACTGAAAAAGAACCCTCATACTTCTGCATAATATGGCACTGAAACTCTCGAAGTGTCTTCCTCCAAGTGTTGTCATTGTCAACCTCTAACCTGCGGCGATCTGCTGGAACAGCCTGCTGGACATTTTCTTCGCAAACCTGACGATGACGTCGACCTAGGGACATACCTATAAAATAACAACTGTTAGAGTTCCTAAACCAAGAATATGGAAGATTCAACATTAATTAATTAATTTTTCTCTTTTATTCATTTTAGGTTAACCTATCCCAAGGTCTACCCATTGAAACACAGGAACAACGAATAATGATGCATGATCCTTTCCTAGGTCTCTACCCTGTAACTAGTATCACCTTGTTTAGTAGCCATTGTGAACTTAAAGGTATGTACATCAGATCATAGGGGGACCTAAACGCCTATGTCTCATCTGGTCTCCAGTGTTTACCTCACTTGCTAAACATGAATGACACCATTACTCTACCAACTCATGCAACCTCACCTTTACCTAACACCAATCTCTATCCTATCCCTCAACCAAAACTCTGATTCCACTCTGTCCCAACCCCCTCCCCAAAAAGTGTACCCCTCCTAGGCTGGCAATGTGAGAAGGGAGATAATGACCCCTGAGTCCCACCTCTAGTAGGCCCCGGGTTGGAAACTACCACTGAGGGTATAGTAACACGCAAAAATGGGATTCATTACCCTCTAAGAGAACACATGAAGAAGAGAGAGCTAAGATAGACACCAATCTACTCCTACTTAGACTGCAATATAAACAAAAACCCAAGTACACATATGAAATGTCCTACAAAAGTACTACAACTAAAAGGGGAAATACTAAAAGTACCCAAAAGAAAGTAAAACAACAGCAACCACAAGCCCGAACAGCTCCTGCAACCCCAAGTTAGTAGAAACCATCTTGATCTCCAACTTTCTCCAAGTGACCAGAAAAACAGTTTGTATATACATAGTGTGAGTATACCAGTATACTCAGTAGGATCCCCCCTGAAGCCTCTCGTGCAAAAGTAAAGAAAGCATGCTAAAGAATAGCGAACAAAAAGTGAAACTAAATCGTCACCTAAACAGGTATACTAAGTTCCCAACCTCACCATGGCTACACTCACCAATAACACATACAAGAATATATCATATAATAAATAATATCAAGGGTACCCCACTACTAATTCCCCACTGGTTTTCTTCTTTTCCCCAACGTCGCACATCCTGAGCATCTCTCTCCAAAAAGTCTTTCCCGTAGACACCTGGGTGAAGCACCACAATATGCACCTCATGCAACAAAACCACCACGTCCACACACCAAAGTAACCAGGAATTTTTCGAGAGCCACCACAGCTCGCATAACATGTATCATACATCGGGTATTATACCTCAATCCATCACATCCCATACACCGAGTAAGGATCCTCAAGCACAGCCTATACACGTTACACCTATAGTATCCCATAGAAAACTATATCCAGAATATATGTGTGTGAATAACCACAAGGCATTACAGCCCTCTACACACATATAGGGGGAAAACTAACCAATGTGTCTGCCAGCACAAGTAACTACCAAGAGAAGAGATCGGTGCCAAAGGGGTAGTCATTCATTCATCCACCCACCAGAACATTGGGGAAAACACTCCCCCAGGGCTCAGAATCCTCAGGGTGTCAGTTTCCCTTACTGACTAGATGTATTAGCGTATAGAAACACAAACAGTACAGGATATACTATAACTCCCAACCACACTATGGGCATAACCTAGTCTTAGACACAACTACAGCTAACGTCTCTCATACTTCGGGCTGCTACTTCTAAGAATAGGTATCCTATAAGCACAAAAAAATTTAAATATATTTATTAGATTACTTTATTCCCTTTTTATTAGTTCCACTTTATATTAATTAATTCTTTAAACATTAATTAACCGTGAACAATTCCGCATTAAATTTCATTAGCATCACACCCAAAGTCAATTGTTCCTTCAAAATTACAACCTCATCATTATGTTCCAGCAACTCTATCTCCATGTTTAACACCATTTATTCACTTATTCATTATATAATTACTTTCCCACATTCGCAAGCATTCTAGAAAAACATTCTATGCTACTAAACACAACGGGCTCAACACGGTGAGTAGATGTACTACCTGTCGAGTCTTTTCCGCTTATAGAAAGATCAAATACCCATCCTTC
Organism: Viscum album; assembly: GCA_963277665.1. NCBI lineage: Eukaryota > Viridiplantae > Streptophyta > Magnoliopsida > Santalales > Viscaceae > Viscum > Viscum album. Next base: position 1,493,047,680 of record OY728131.1, read on the forward strand.
CTTGAGAATCTAAACACGGAAATCATGTGGCATACCTCGCATGTCTTCGCGTCTTTAATGAGAAGTTTAAGTAAGACCAGCTGCCTTGAGAAGTGGGGAAAAGTAAAGCAGATAAAAAAACCAATCAAAAATCAGCAAGCATCCAACAATCACATCCATCCCATTCCATTATCCCTGGTGTCCTCCCTGACACCCACATGAATAAAATGATGCATCTCACCACTCTAGGATTAATTTTCTACCACAACCAAAAGCCTCCATGCCCACACATATCAAAACAGCCATCCAGGATCACATCACAGCACAAGCAGCAGGAAACAAACCCCACATTAATTGGGCTCTTGGCACTTTAACAATCAAGAGGGTAACTCAGAACCCATTAAGGAATTATCAAAAAATCAGTTCTTTAATCCATATTGAATTAAAAGATTTGTAATTTGTAGGTTCCAAATATGGGAAACCTAATCAGTAAGTTATCACAAATAAATAAACATGCTTACTGCACTAATTTGATTAACATCAAATTAAAACAAGAACCAGATTCGTTTTCATGCCTCTTTATCTTTAGCCAACAATTATCAATTAATTCTGGTTTACATTCTTTACTAATTTCCATCAAGAACAAATATCTAATCAAAGAAATCATAGATATCACACTATATAGAAAAACATGAGGTAATAACATATGATTGATATCAATTTATTTATCCGGTTAATATATTTATTATTTCAATTACATTTCCATCTAGTGGGATTAAACATGCTAACAATACAGTAGCACGTAAAAGAAAAGAGAAGCAATGAATCCCATACCTCAAACAGTTCCTCATGTTCTTTATCCACACAATGGGTCACAATCCTCCTCTCGTGACAACTACATCCTCCCGAGGATGCCACGGTACGACAGCACCAACCAAACCCCAAGAAAAACCTCATTAGAAGCATGGAGATTACATGCTATAACATGGAAAGGAGAAAAGGGAGGATATGATCCCCAAAGGAATGACTATAAAACATACCTTATATCGAAGATTGACCGATATAGATCGGTTGCATCAAAATATAGCGGCACCAATCCGAGGAGTAAAGTTTGATTGTGCAACTCTTACGGGAAGGAATGAAAGGTTTTAGCATCTAATAGCTGAGAACAAAGAGGAAGAAGAATGGATGATGATATTTTGTCCCTTTTGAAGATTTAATGGGGTGAAGGTTTAAATACGCTTAATTCCCCATTAAAAGCGGATCGCATTAACCCATGCGGTTTGACCAAGTAAAAACATCTCAAGCCATAGGAATAATTAATATAGGATTTATAGTCTTTGAATCGGCCTTAAGAGTTCCTTAAAATAACGCTTTAAATGTATTTTATGTCAAAGGAAACATCAAAGGAGCGAATTTTTAGGAAGATGGAAACACTGTTCATGAACCTCAGTGTTAGAACACTGTTCATGAAACTCACCTTTAGAACCTCACCGATAGAACACTGTTCATGAACCTCACTGATAGAACATTGTTCATGAACCTCACCGTTATAACACTATTCACAAACCTCACCGTTAGAACCTCACCGATAGAACACTGTTCACAGAATCTCACCGATAGAACACGGTTCACTAATCCTCACTGATAGAACACTATTCACTGAACCTCACCAACAGAACTATTCACAAAACCTCACTGATGGAACTGTTCACTGAACCTCACCGATAGAAGTGTTCACTGAACCTCACCGATAGAACTTTTCACAAAACCTAGCTGATAGAACTATTCACTTAACCTAACCAATAGAACTGTTCACTGAACCTCAATGATAGAACTACTCACGAAACCTCACTAATAGAACTATTCACAAAACCTTACTGATAGAACAGTTCACTAAAACTCACTGATAGAACACTGTTCAATGAACCTCACCGATAGAACTGTTCACTGAACCTCACCGACAGAACTATTCACTAAACCTCACTAATAGAACTGTTCACAAAACCTCACTGATATAACTGTTCACAAAACCTCACTGATAGAACAGTTCACTGAACCTCACCAATAAGAAATGTTCATTGAACCTTAATGATAAAACTGTTCACAAAATATCACTAATAGAAATGTTCACTTAACCTCACCAATAGAAGTGTTCACTGAACCTCACTGATAGAACTGTTTACACAACCTCACCAATAGAATTGTTCACTGAACCTCACTGATAGAACTGTTCACTGAACCTCACTCCTAGAACTGTTCACAAAACCTCACCAATAGAACTGTTCACTAAACCTCACTGATAGAACTGTTCACTGAACCTCTCCGATAGAACTGTTCACAAAACCTAACCGATAGAACTGTTCACTTAACCTCACTGATATAACTATTCACAAAACCTCACCGATAGAACTGTTCACAAAATTGGAAATTTTTCTAAGTATTGTGGATAAGTCACCTTGACCTCCCGGAACACCTCAAACACCACATTCTCACAAAGTAATGGACCAGAGAGGTCCGGGCCATTACAAAACCCTTCACATGAAAAACATTATAACCCTTCTTCGCATTAATGTACACCCTTTCTCAACTTTCACATGATCAAATGGGAATGTCTAATTTATTTCACATAATAAATGTGACATGTCCAGTAGCCTTTTCTTAACAAAGCCAACATGTCTCTAGATGTTTTCATGTTATCTATAAATGACATCATGAACTGTAGAATCATGCCGTATGAAAATTAATGTAACTTCCTTTCACATGAAGCTTCCACATTTTAAAAAAATTATTTTACGAACAAATCAGTAATTTATCAAGATCTTTTCAATTAGAATGTCACCTAATCAAAAGGACTCACCTGAGGGAGTTCACCTGATCCAACAATTTGTCTGATGGGGCTTTAAATAATCTACAAGACTTGTCGGTAAGGATTCATGTGGTCATTAATAGATCATGTGAGGTATAAGACCCATTCATGTGATATCCTTAGGGTCAGATAATTAATGTGAAAAAAATTATCAGTTCCCATGTACCTTTATTTGTCTTATCTTCCCTTTTCAGTGAAAATATTTATTATTCTATGGGTGTTTCTCTGATCCTAAAATTGTTAATTCCCATTTTTTAGGCATAAAAAATGCCCCCCCCCCCATAAGTAAAGTCTGAAGGCATAAGGACTCGGTTCTAAGGAAAGTAAATTCCAACATGAGTCCCTTTGGATTATGTTGATCACTATTCTGAGTAGATTTTGGTCACCTAGAATATTTTTCACATTATATATGGTGTCATATAAATAGGGGATAGGGAGTTAAGCAATTTCACTTATGACCCAAGTCTCTAGATCCCTTTTTCTTTCTACTCTCATGTGATCACTTCGTTTGACCACTTCACATAACCCCATAAGAATAACCATTCATGTGACTCGATCATGTATGCTCTATTCTTAACCTCCTTGCACAATATCTTTTCTTTAGGGCTTTCTTAAACAATCCATGAACCAATCTAGTATAATTTACCTAGTCCATGGGGTATATCATAGGCTTCAAATCTATCTTGTATACTTTTCATGATCTACTAGTGATGTCATATGATCATGGGATCATTATGTGATTCATGTGACCTTCTGATGGTCAAGCAGTTATGAGACTTATAATGGATCATTTTCCCTTCATGATTAGTAGTGGGACATGTGATGTTCATGGAATTTATGAAATCCATGTTACCTTTTAATGGTTATGCTATTTTCATGATTTCCATGGTGATTCCTATATCACGTGACTCAATTTTTTTTCATTTGTATAAATATGTCCCTTATGAAAAGGATTTTACTTATCTATTATATTTTTCTTATAAATTTATTTAGATGGATCCAATAAAGGATGTTGTAGCATCCATGGATTGACAAAATTTTATGGTATCTAGTGTGTACACCAACCATAATTTTGACTCTTAGTCATCCCAAAAGAAACTTTTCAACCTAATGAGGATAAATATTTTGGAATATACACTATCAGAATTATTACCCATTTATGGGTTCAGCCTTTCATATTATTTTCTCATCCTTCCACAAAAACTAATAACCATTCATATTTATTGGTTATCAAGGACCCATAACACCTTTAGATAAATTATCACTCATATGGGTCACTTCATTTTTGGGGAAAAATGATTGAATGAGTATATGTTGATGTTTATGCCAAAAAACATCATAGTTTTATATCATAAATACAGCTCTAAAATCTATATACACTGACTAATAATGCAAAAATATATGATAAATGAGAAGTTTGTATGTTTTCCTGGCTGGGACCTTCAGTTAGTAGGGGCTTTGGGATGGACCAGGGAGGCCTTTTCTGGGTGCATCATACTACAACCAATTTTTTCATTGAATTAAAATATATTTGTATGTATGAATCCATTTGGATATCCCAAACCCTCTATTATTGTATTATGTTTTTGATGAAGGACATAGTTATTTGGTGGAGTCCAAATATGAACACATTTCATCTTACACACGGAAAAGTTAACATCAATATTTGGGATGTTAATCAAATATGTAATGCAAAATTTTTAAGAGATGTGTATGACTAGTTTATCCCTCTATATTCTACTTGGTATGACATATAAAGGACCCATCCTATTTCTAGGGAGAATACTAGGTTGGCTAAAAAGGATCTTAATAATCCTCCTCTTCTGAGGGTGGAAATTCAATTTATGAATTGGGATAAAAAAATCAAGAGGGACAATTTTGAAATTGAGTTAATGAAGATGAATGACTTCCCATATAAGGATTACCATAGATAAAAAAGTGATTACTCGACCATAGTTTAAGAGGATATATTCAACAACTAGGGTGGGAGGTTGTCCCCAACATCTACTGAGTCATTCGGTTGGTTGGCCTTCATGCTATGTACTTGAGTGAGTACCTGCTACCAATCTGAGAGAAGGGTGGAGTCAGAGTTTCCAACTTTATGATGGTTAAATCCATGGAAGTAGGAAGGCAATTTTGGTTGTACATTCTTATATTGTGAATATTATGTTTCCTCTTGTTCCATATTTATAAAGGAATATTCCTAAATAGAATATTGTGCCCTTCCAATTTTATGGGGTTTGAAGGTGGATCACTTTTATGAATATGGATTTCTATGTACCTAGAAAATCCACGGTGTATATTTAAAGATGTTTTTATAGTTAATTAGTGAAGTGAGGCTCATCCCATTATAGAAATGGGAAATTTGGCCATGCTTGAACCATTATAACCACTTTTATTTCAACCCTTTTGGGGAACCCATTAGTAGTATAACTAAAATTAGTGGAGTAGACTCTGAGGCTTTGGATTACATAATTTCAATTCATCATGGTGTCCTTTTCATTCTATTTGATGGTAATATTATCTTTGATTAGTATGTGGCCTTTTAGTTCGGGCTTTAGTTATGATGCATTGAAATAATGTTATATTCTCCTCTTGATGTTCAATCTGAAACTCACCCAATTGTGGATCGTCAATTCTGGTTAATTTTTACCAAATAGGTTACTCAAATTCAGATAGAATCACCTCTAATCAAAACTAAGATCAATATATCTCAATTACATTCTAATACATGGAATCTCTTGTACCAAATGAAAAACTATTCTAATCAGTAATTGAGGATACAACTCTTCCACTGATAGCTAAATCTAATCCAATACATAACAAGAAACTTGATTCTAGTAAACTAATAACCTCAGAGACACATCATAAAGAAGTGAATCATCTAGAGTAATTTTTATTACCAGGAAGGGTCCTAGATAGAGCATCTACAATGTGTGAAGAACCTGTAAGATAAGTCTCAAATAGGATTGTGTTTCCTGATGCATATCAGTAATGGGAAATCTACAGAGAGGATAACAGAACTACTTAAATATGGGGTTTTCTATGTTAATTGATAATATACTTGATGGAATTTTTACAAATCAATTATCCCATGGGGATTACCTTTAAATAACAACCTATACTGGTCAAGGCCTTCCTTTAATACTTTGATACGTCACTATAATGTGTGGAAGTCCAAGTCCACTATTCACCTTAGGTGTAATAGATAATGGTTCCTCACATAGTTATAGTTGTTATAGATTAGGGAAACCAACTTATCCCAAAAGAATTGATAATAATGACTTCAAGACCATCCTCAAATGACTATATTACTATCAAAACCATTCTTGGAATGTCTTATGCCTTCTTGGGTATAGTAGGGGGTTGAATGGGACCAGTCACTCTCATCTTTTCTAATATATTCTCCTCAGGGTATGGATACTTGGCCTGACTTGGGAGATGACCAGAAGAATAATGATGAGGTTCCTTGGGATAAATGGGGCTAATGAGTGTAGTGGTTTCCATTCTTGAGGTGTTAAAATCTACACCTACATAGGAACCATCCTTAGTGCCTTCAATGTTGACTCCTTTGATGGACCCTTCCATGAAGTGGAAAAGGAAAAGAAATTACTCAAAGTCATTACAAGTTTCTCAGCCGGAATCATTGAGTAAGGTTAATTCTTTATTTATCTTTCTTTCTAAACGATTTTAGAATTTTATTCTAATATCTCAAAAGGTTCAGGCCCCCACCAAGCCTCTTTGGAGGAAAAAAATTTGTTTCTGAGAATATCTACAGGGTTTTACTACTCTAGAAGAAACTCGGACACTAGTCTCATTCCATACAGGAGTATAAATGGTTTAGGGTCCAACATAATCAGATCTGATGTTATATGGAAATGCTCTAGAAATATTTCCATTTAACCTGGTATAGGAAAGTGATATTTCATAGGAGTTTGATGTTGGTAGCAATTCTTCTAACAATTTAGACATGATGGTGGTGTCTCTAGGTTAAGGTGAGAACATACAAAATATTGTCCAGTTAGTATTATTTAACTTAAAATTTCTTTTATATTACAACTCATAAATATAACGAGCAATCTATGTTAACATAGAAAACATAAATGGTGCAACCAAGTCACTCATCACATGACTACATCGCATCTTCCCTAGAGGATGTGATTGGGGAGAAAATTGTTGATAATTTCTCAACTGAAAAAAGTTTGTATCTATCATTGATCATAGAAATTGACTATATTAAAATATCATATTATTCAAATATTGATTGGTAATCTTATGTGGATCTAATTAGATTACCTTCACCTTATGAATCAGATGTCTCAATTCCTTCTTCTTTGGAATTCCCCCCTCCTGGGTCGACTAACATGGATGCTAGATCTATACACAACTCTTTGAATGTCGCAAGTATGATTCCCTCACTCAGATACGTAGTCCTATAATATAGTCATGTTCTTTTATTGGTCATGATTCAATGCTCAGAGTCTGAGACACTTCATCACCTAATGCGGTGAAAAGTGTGGGTGGATATTTGGGCCCTAATCAAAAAGGGACCTTTAGAGTTGCTGAAGGAACAACTAGTTCTTATTAGGTATATGTTTACCACCCTATTATATCATGTATTTTACTATATATCTCTATATTCCTTGGTAAAGTAATGGATCTCATTGAGAGAGAAAATGAGGGACCATGAATTGAGGTTAGTAGAGATAGGGGCTTCATATTTATTCAAATGAAGTTGGGATGAGGCTCTGAATGAGTCTTACTAGCATATAGTGGAGGCAACGACTCACCAAAACTTGATCAACACTATGAAGGATAAGATTTTCCAATTATAGTCCATAATTAGTCATATTCTGTATGAGATATCTCATTTCTATCATGTTCGGAAAATGTTAGAGAAAACTATGTTAGAGAAACAAGGGCTCATTGACCTGGAAGAGAAGGACATACATTTTGTTGTTTCAAGGGAACAATCATTACAATAAATTCTATAGGCTGAAACCAGATCATTTGATCAATTACACCAATTCATTTCCACCCTAGAGAATAATTAAATAGAGATCAAGGAATCCTTTGAGAAAATTTTTAAATTGTATTATAATTTCACTAGCCTCATTTTGGTTTAGGATTCATGGGAGAAAATCTAGGTTGTTGAGATTCTTATCTTCTTTTCACATTATCAATGAATCAAAACTTCTAGACTGGGTTTGTTTCTTTTAATTTGTATTTCATGCATCATGTGAAGAACATTTCATTGAATCGATATCACATATAATTTCAAACACATCAATTCTATTTATAATAACAAGTAAACCAAAATTTTGAACTCAAATTATCAAATCATAATATACATTCTATGAGAACAATCCATGAATGATTAATGGAGTAATAATACTTATCAATGTGTCTACTCCACTCATCCCAGGATCACCTTATTCAAAATTATAATTTGGGTGAATATGTTATGGAGGGTGAGTTCTCTAATTCATGTCAAAGTTAGTGGTCTTAGTGATCATAGATATACTTTTATAAGGAAAGATAATGACCCATAAAAGATTTGTATCTTCTTTAATGTATATTTCCCTACCATTTACCCAATTCAGCAGACTTAGTGATCATAAAATTGTTTTTTCTAAGGATAGATAATAATCCCTACAATATTTTCATCTGTTATTTTTTTTAATATGGCATTAATATTTTCCAAATTTTCATATGGGAAAATCCTAGTAATAATGGACTCAAATTTTACTCAGGAATCCTTTTATAGGTTTTAAACATGACAAGTTTTGTGCCTTTTCCTTTTAATAAGTTCTCAATATTTCATGGATCAAACAAAGTGTGTGTCCAATGAGTAAATACTCAACTATTTCATAGGGTTCCCTTTAGAAGTTTTCATCCCGGTGAGTGTTGTGTCTCTTTTAATAAGATGTTTAAGGCTTTATAAATTTGTATTTATGAGGTGTTATAATTTTTGTTAAAATAATATAGACCCTCTACTAAGGTATTTTAGGTTATTATAAATTAAACCATTTTTTGTTTTGGTTTAGGGTCTTTTATCTTGGACCATATCTTCATTTATTTTAGAGTTTCCTAGCTCATATTGTCTTTTTTTTGTAGTTTAGGGTCTTCTAACTCAAACCATATGTTTATTTAGTTTATTGCCTTTTTACATGGGTTTTCTTTTAATATAGTTTATTATATTCTATCTCATACCATATGTTATTGTATTTTATTTCCTTCTATATCATACTTTCTATTGTTGTAGTTTATTGTCTTCTATCTTTTAATGTTTGGTTGATGTAGTTTATTATCTTATATATAATGTTTTCTATTCTTGTAGATAAGGGTCTTCTAGCTTAGACCTTTTTTGTGAAGGATAAGTGTACATAAAGGGTTCAGAAACCCTGCATACTTTCTGGGATTTTGAATAATGATTATCTATTAAGGGTATTGGTACCTTTCATTCTTAATTGATATTATAAATAATGAAAGTACATTAAGTTTTTTGACATCACGCGTTCTTGTAGAAATTATATAGGATGGGTATTCATGGGGGTTCTGACAGCATGTAACCTTGCTAAGATTTTGATTGATCTATGGTGTCATGGTATTAGGGACATCAAATCCACTTGGATAGTTGGAATATGGGTTGTGTAAATCACTTGCCTTAGAGTTTGATTCGGTGAATATAGAATGGGGAATTCATGCCAGGGGTGATTGTAAAACACTCTAAGGTGTCATGTTCCACTATGATGTTTTCTGGGCTCATGAGGAATGGAAGTACTTTCCTTCAAGGAGGATACCCCTCTAGTTAACAGGTCAAGAACCCTTATTCATAATCCTATAGGGCATACATTCGTGGTATAATAGATGCATATCCTCTCCTTTCCAAGGACCTTGAATGATTTGTGATGATTCAAATGTTTGGATGAGGAAGTGAAATATAGAGAAAAGAGATATCCAAGAAGTGTTATGGAACCCTATTTCAACCTAGTTTATGGTTGAGAAGCTTGGGCTCTGCACCATTTCATTTTTTTTCACATGGTGTGGTCCATCAAAATGTTTAGGAATAGAATATCACATTTTTTTCTTTGATAATGGCTACATTACATGATTGTGTAATGTCACATATATAGAACACGCTTGAATAGTCTGGTAATGTGGATTATAAATCAGGGTCCAGGAATATCTGAGTCAACAAAAAATGGGGGCTAGTTGGTACAGGTCAACCATTAGTAATGGTGGATACCAATATAACATGAAACCAGGAAAACTAGTAGGCACAAGCTCTAAAGAATTATGTAATAAACTAATAAATCTTATGGGGGCCTTCATAAAATTTATTCAATATTACCAATACACTTCAAGGAAGAACCAAGAGAAATAACTTAAGGTTATGGGGTTCAAGGATAAGTGTATAAACTCAAGTAATTGGTGATTGTCAGCTCAAACTTCAAATACATGAAGGTGATTTGTGGAAAACCTAATATTGAAGAAGGTTTAGAGCACCAAAAATGATCTATTTCCTCCTAGTGAACACATTATCCTGGAAAGAAGATTTTTAAAATCATTACTCTAACATTTTACTGGACCAAGGGAGTATAGAGAGCGTGTCTCAGATTTTACTAGGTCTATATGATGGTCCCCTTGAGATTTGTCTATTTTTTATTAACACTCTAACTTTTTTCCAAAATTTAGAGATTAAGAGTCTAGTGAGGGGAGACATGACATATTCTTGGACTATGCTTTATGGTATTTTAGAATGATAAGTTGTATGGATCTTTCACTAGCGTTTTAGGGTATTGTGATTTGGACCATAAAAGGCTAAAGATCAAGTTCATATAGTTTTGACCAATGCTTTCTCTATTTAAGTCCATGATTCAAGTATACCTAATATGAGGGGAGTACTGAAAAATTTCCTAATTGAGATTACTAAAGTTATAAGTACTACAACTCCCTCCCAATTAGAAGATGAGAATGTTTTAAATCATGGATAAAGGGTCTAAAATCCTAAATGTTTTTATGAAAAAATACTACTATGGATGATCATGAACACTCTATTGGTATGAGCCCCACTGTGATGATGTCAGAGATAATAAGGATTAAAATACGTTTTTATAAGGAAAAGACACATTTAGCTAATGGATATGAACTCTTATATAGGAGCTTGGGGTAGACATGCATAGTAAATAAAAGGGTCCCTTGAAGCTGGGTGTCCTTTCCCAAGGTCCATGGTAGGTTTGGGGAAATTCAAGACACTCAAGACAAAAAGTGTGTTTTATGGATTGAGGTGCTCATAAAGACTATAAGAGACCCCAAGATTTTTTTGAATAAGGTCATGCTATTGTGGTCCTTTGAAAAGAAGCGATTATGGATAATGGTCTACATAGTTTAGTGTCATATAGTGGGGATTCATCTATTGTGAATCTTAAAATCATGTGATAAGGGTATCTTTTTATCAGTTTAACATAATATAGCAAGGACATATGAACTGATGTAAAATTGTGAAAGATATCCTTAAAAATACATTGCACAGGTCAAGGGTTTCTAGATTTGAGAGAAATATTTTACCCTTTTATAGGATTACTTGTTGGTATCCATATGTTATATCCCTTCCTATGAAGATATATATCATGCACAAGAATGTTGTACATAAATCTGATTCATACATAGGAAAAGAAAGTTTGTATGACTCGACCCTTCTTAAATACAGGCATTTTCAGTTTGTATGTTTGAACTTCCCTGGGTTCCCATATGAATTTTTTAATGTTAGTAATATTTAAATAATCATCTCTTTTAAGGATATACCTCTTCAAATATCTTAGTGTTATGTAGGGGATAAAGGCATGTTTTTCCTTCCCTTAGTGATTTGTGACATCATGGTCAGCTAAGGAGCCCTCTAAATAGATTGGGATCATATAAATGGAAATGGAATTTCCATATTTCATTATGTAATAGAGGTTAAGGACTCATTCGTCACAACGATTCATGGATAGGATGGACCACTCTATGAAAATTTAGGTTTTGTAGATTGAACCATGTGCCATGTAGTTTAACATCGTGTGACTAGTACTTCATCATAAAGTTTAATGTCAAGTAACCAGGACGTATCACTGAGAGAAGTGAATAACATTGGGAAATTGGGTCTTCCAATAATATACATACTCTGTGATGAATGGGTACAAAAATATAATATTATAAAGTTTCTTTAAAATAGGTACGATTCATAGATGTGTAACATCTAGGGTATCTAAATCCTCTTGAGTAGTTTGTTTATGGAAAGTTTCAATAATAACCCAAGAATATATAAGTCTATGGGAGGAGGAAACAGGTGAGTATAGTTCATTTATTTATAGTGGAAAAAATACCATATTCCATACTGTTAGGATTATAATTACTAGATTTAAGGGGAGGTCTCCTCTTGGATCAAAACACCCTCTATGTGAAAGCTCTGAGGAATTGTGTTATTCATCAATGAATCCTAGTAGTGCCCCTTTAGATTAACCAGCCTATGTTACTAGTTTCCAATATAGTATACATATTATTAGCAGGCCCAAGGTCCATGGGATTCCAGGAGAAGAATATCAACTCGGGGAATGGGTTGGTATCAACTCAAGTATAAAATATATGGAGTAGTTCATGGATAACGTGATATTCAATAAGCATTCGATCAGCCTATAGTAAATTCTATAATGTATTGAAAAAATTCAAGGGGAAGGGATAAAACATGAAATTATTGAGTATAAAATCATCATAAGGGGTGGTTTGTTCAATGTGAATAATACTTTCTATTTAGTTTAATTTCATGTGACAAGATATTTTTCTAGAAGTTTTTCATTCGCTGACTGGGATGTGGTTCCCTCTCTTTGGATAAAATGTACCTCAATCATGCAGGTTAGAGTGAATTTCCAGGTTCCCTAAGCTCTCATGGGTCATGATTGGTGTGAGAAACAACATACAACTAGACATTCAATTTATCCATTCAAGTGTGCATGAATGAGATTATGTAGGGCACTCACATCTTAGTATGAGTGAGAATCCCCACATAAACTTGGTTCTCATCGATGGACTTAGTCGGGAGTGATGATAACTCATGGTTGGGATTGTAATGGATGATCCATTCATCACTATGTATCATAGAGTATGGGAATCAAGCAACACATATTTCTTAGGAATAATTATCCCTACACAAACCAATTTTGTGTGCAAGGAAGGGGGATTTTATCATTATTTTGTGGTTTGAATCATTATTGAAGACTCGGGCATCACTATATATCATGTGGTAACAAGAATCAAGCCACACATATTTCTGATATAAATTTTTTTTATTATATAGTCCTACCTCAAGGACTTAGAAAATGAAGGCATAAACCCCAAATTCATTCTTGATCCCATTTGGATGTGGGGGAAAATGGATGAAATTTATCATATCCTTATGTGGAAATAGGGGTGTCCAAAGGGATTTCAAAGCTCAAGGAGATTAGGTATTCATAAGAGATACATACCATGAAATGGAAAGGGTATAATAATGTGATTTCATAATATTTATTTGATAATAGATATGATGCAGAGATGTGTAACATCAACCGCATCTAAATATTCTTGAATAGTTGGGTTCTGGAAAGTATAAATCATAACCCATTAATATCCAAGTCAATCAGATGTGTAGACCAGTGGGTATGGGGAAACCATTAATAATGGTGGAAGCCCATATTTCACATAGATATGACACAAACTCCTATATTCAAGGGCGGCATCTCCACTGGGGCCAAAAATTTCACTATGTGCACACTCATAGGCATTACATTATTCACCATTGAATTCTAATGGAGCCCCTTTGGATTAACTAGTCCCTATTACCAATTTTATATAGGGGTGAATCAGGATAAATGGAGCCTAAGGTCTATGGGGTTTCAAGATAAGGATATTAACTTGAGGAATTGGTTGGTATTAACTCAAATATTGAATATATGAAGTTAGTTAATGGGAAACGTAATATTCAATAAGGGTTTGAACTCCCTAAATTCTATTTCAATGTATATTGAACACATTTTTTGGTGATGGAATAAGACATGAAATTCATGAATACACAGTCATTAAGAGGGTGATCAATTTATCATGAAGAAGTCTTGTTATGCAGTATAACTTCATTTGACAAGGACATTGTCGGGAATTTTAATGTCATATGACTAGGAAATTTATCCAATTTAGCATCATGATACTAGGATGTGCTCATGCATTTTTACATCATACAACTAGAAATAATTACCTATGTATAGCATATCATGATCACACTAACCAGTGTGAATTTCCAAGTTCCCTAAGCTCACATGAGTCATGCTCGATGTGACAAACCAAGGATAACTAGGCAGTCAATTAAGCTATGTGTGAGTGTGTGGAAAGGATTATGATGAGGTTACCAATTTAATGAAAATTGGGGCCTCTACATAGGTCTTAATCTCGTATAGGGGCATGAATGGGAGTGATGGAAACTCATGGTTGTGCCTATGATGGACGATTCGGGTGTCACTTTGAATCCTTTGGAAACAGGAATCAGGAAACATGTAATTCTATAGAAATATCCCTACACAATTCTGACCCATATTCAAGGAAGTGTGAATTTTTACATTTGTAGGGGATGATTCCGTGATTTAGGGTATGGGTGTCATTATGAATCCTATGATAACAAGAATCAAGACACCTGAAGTTCATTAAGGTAAAATTCTCTACATAGTTCTATAGATATATCCAGAGATGGGGTTTTTTCCATTTTATATGTTGTGGTTGGACCTAGGATTTAGGATCTAAGGGTCACTATATATACTTTCGAAACAAAAAATCCATCCACATGTAGTTCTTTTATAAAAGTTCACTACATAGATCTGACCCACACATATGTAGGGGATATATTTTTATATTGTAGATGGACCTAGGATTAGAGATCCATGTGTCACTATATATCTAATCGTAATTGGACCCAATCCACACATAGTTCATGAAATGAAAAATTCCATATTCTGGTTTGAGACATATGTAGAGAGGGGGAATTTTTTCCATTCATATTAAAGCTGGACCCAAGATTTGAGATCTAGGCCTCGAAAAATATCCTATAATGATAGAAATCAATCCATATGTATTTCTTAAAAAAGAAAATTACTTATGCAGGTATGACCCATACATAGAGAGGGTAATTTTTTCCATTCATATTGTGGTTACACCCAATATTGGAGATCAGGACAACACTATGTGTACTATATTGACAAGAATCGGGCCACACATATTTATTCAAATTAAAAATTCCATATACAGATCTAACTCACACATAGGAATGGGTGTATTTCATTTGTCTTACACATGGATCTAGATCATGTGTAGTGAATCATTCATGAAGTAACATCCTCCATGAAGTTTAACATCATGCAGAAAACAATTATTATATGAATTTTAATTTCATGTGATAGGGATATCTTCCATGCAGTTTAACATCATGTAGTATGGCAATCTTATGTTCATTTTAACATCATGTGAAAAGGACATATTCTATCCATTTTACCATCATGTTAAAGGAGATATTCCAAGAAATTCAACATCTTAAGGTAGGTACTTCTTCAATGTTGTTTAACATCATGAGGTAAGAATGCCTTTTGCATAGTTTAACATTATGCAGTAAGGATGTCTTTCATGCAATTTAACATTATATAGTAAGGATGTATTCCTTGCAGTTAAAATTCATGTGGTAAGGATGTTTACCATATAGTTTAACATCATGTGGTAAGGACGTCTTCGATGCATTTCAATATCATGTTGTAAGGATGTCTTTCGTGCAGTTTAATGTCATGTCGTAAGGATTTCTTCCATGCAGTTTAACATCATGCAGTAAGGACATATTCTATATATATTAACATCTTAAGGTAAGGATGTAAGATGATACATAGTTTAATGTCTTTCATCAAGACTTAGAATCCATAATGGAAGCTATACAAAGCACTTCTTTAGAAACCTCTCATTGGTGGGGGTGTGATATGTTCCTCATCTATTGTGTCCAATGAGTAAGCTCTATTGGAATAGACCTTGTGTATGATGTAATGACCTTCCCACATGGTTTACATCTTTTTAGGATTCATTTATTCCATACTTGGGGTTATGAGAACCAATATGAGTTATCCTTGAATGAATGATAATAGGTGAATCTTTAATTGAAGGATAACACAATCCAATTCTGCTGAACTCTAAGGTTGTGCAGTGTACATGATCGTTTCTTATCAAGCTGTTAAAACTCATCCAACCACTTTTATGATTTTTCATCATCTCATAGTTTTCCAAAAATATCTATTTGAAGTGATGTAAATTTAAATTTTATGGGAAACACTACCCTTGTCCCATAAACCAATGAATATGGGGTTACTTGTGTAGTAGTGCACATAGTGGTGAAGTAGGCCTATAGAGCCTGAAATAGATTGTCTGAAAAATATTTATTTTCCTTATCCATCGTTTCCTAGAGTATATTTGATATATTCTGGTTAAAGACCTCTATCTATCTATTTACTATTAAATAATATTGGGTTTAAGGGTTGGACTTGATGTCTTACCCCTGGTACGGATTCATTAGATCATAAGAACATAACTTGGTTACATGGTCTATCAATATCATGTGAGGGACACCGAATCTGGTGATAGTATATGAATTCAAAAAAGTTTATTATATTAATCTTTATAAAATCATTTAGGGGTATTTACTTAACCCATTTTAAAAACAATTCAGTAGTAGTAATCATGTACTTAAACTAATTAGTTGTAGCTGAGAGATATGTCCCCTCAATGTCCATTCCCCCAATGGAAAATGGCCAGGAGTACTTAGCTATATATAGTTACTATTGATATTGATGGATTAAGTTTTCATTAATTTATCATGCATGAAATTTACCGGTAAATTAAATGTAGTCCGGTATCATAGTTCTCCAATAGTAATCATGCCACATAATATAGTGGGAGAGTCTTGTTTCAGATTGGTGAGTGTCGTAGGAGCCTACATCGACTACTTCCATGATGGTCGGAATCTCTCCTTCTTCTATACCTATGAGGAGGATTCCATCAAATCCTCATTTATAAAGGGTATTCGGCTCATTTTGATGATCATATAGTGTAATGTTTTCTTCTAAGTGTCGAGTATGTTCCCTTTTGGCTCGATTTGATAGGAGATACTCATATTAGTGGTAATCTATTATGGGATCCATCCATACATAGGTGGATATAAACTGGTCACACTATAGGATAATTTTGACCAGATTTATTTCATCCATGTTATAGATGATGACTGGTGAGACCACCCTTTGGTGCGTGTTATAGAAAACCACTTTTTCCTAATCACGATCAGCCAGGATTGTCGTTACATTAGTCTCTACATCAATATGAGAATTTTTTTATTGATGGATATGATGAAATATTGGTTCAAAATGGAATTCTTCCCTTAATACTCTAACATAATCGAGGAAATAATCCAGTTATTTCATTTTGATGGAATATTATCTAATAATTTGTTTGATCTCTACTTCCAAGTCCCCTTTGATATTCAGGTTGGCCTTCTACAGCTATATGGATAGTTCCAAAATGGCTATGGGGGATTAGTATTCTTCTTTGCTATTAGTGAATCCATTGGATAGTGAGAAATGGTAAGGAATAATTTCTTGGTCTGGGGAAATAAATAAAATCCCCAAAACAACCTAATTAAGCTTTATGAGTTTTATCCTTTTTACAAAAGGACTTGAGGAGGCATGGTCAAAATACATCACCCACATTCTGGGAGTATCATGGGCATAGAAAAACTCTCTTTTTTGTAGTTTAATGTCCATTCGCATGATTTTTGGAGTAGTATGTTCCATAAAGAAATTATCCAGGGATTTTCATTTAAATTCCTTCTGTTATAAGAAATTGATTATATACTTTTGTAGGATAACTGACCATTACGCCAAATTCTCAGTCAACATATGGTGGACAAGGATTTACTTGAGTGGTTCAATATTAGAGACTAAGTGGACTTCATGGTGCTATAAGTAATTCCTCATCTTTTCACAAAAAATATGAGTGTAAGGTAGTTCTTATCGACATTAGAATACTATGTCTCGGTACCTAGTATCATTCAACTAAGAAAATAGATATTGTTTTCATTCCCTGTATAATTTTTATATGTGATGAGACCACCAAAAAATCATTACATGGATTCCACATATAATATTAATGGATTTCCTTCTACTGATATCATCAATACTAGTGGGTGCATTAGGTATTTCTTGAGATTATTAAAATCTTCTTAGAATTTCTGATCCAATCGGTATGTGATTAACTTCTTAATTAACTTAGTGAAGGGGAGGTATTTTCCATCCAGGTTGGCTATGAAACATAAAATATAAGTGAGGTCCCCTTGATTCCCCTTAGTTATTTAAGATTATGAGGGTGTTTCATTTCTATTATTTTACTATTATTTTATGAATCGACCTCGATGACACAATTATGTACCAAAAATACAAGTAATTTCCCTAATGTTACTTTGAAAGAACACTTCAAAGGATTCATCTTGAAATTATGTTGCTTCAATTTTCTAAATATTGTTTTAAGATCAATGATGTAACCAAATCACTGTCAACATTTATCCACCATGTAATCGATATAACAATCCATGATTCATCCCAAGAAGGGTTTTTTGATATTGTGAATGGAGCATTGGTAAGTAGCACCAACATTCATTAATCCAAAAGGAATGAACTAGTATAAAAATATCCCCTGAGGTGATATGAAGGTAGTGGATTCCATGATTTTAGGGGCCATGTGTTTTTTATTATACCATGAATATCCATCCATTAAGGAATGTTCCTGGAAGCCAATGTTTTTTTCGATCAAAAGTTCTGTGATGGGAAATGGGAAATCATCATTCGAGTAGTGTTGATTAAGATCATTGAAATCAATGATTCCCTTAATAAGTCCCCCTCACTATATCCCAAATATTAGAGGGTATAGATCAGGATGAGGTTAATCCATAAAATATTTTTAACCAAATACCATTATATTTTGACATTTTCCATTTATCAAGAAACATACATTGGCTGATATGTCATTAGATGACCGCTTCTTGGTCCTATTCTATAAATGAGATGGTGGTATGAAATTCTGATATCATAGTCTCCACATGGAAAAATGTGGTTGTATCCAATTATATTTAAAAATATAATGGGATCTAGTGGGCCTTGATGAGTTCCTATATAAGTTTATTTGAAATATAGAGAGAATCCAGGATTGATAGTTTTGTCAGGACATCTACCAACAATTTTAGAATATCATATTTTTGGTCCAAAGGTTTATCCTTCCTAGGGTAGTGTTTCTCCCTATTATTTTGTTCAATAGATAAGGTGTTTGAGATGGCTAGGCCTGGTTCTTAAGAATATTTTGAAGGAAAATATTCTACATATGTAATAGGTCTTATAAGCCTTACCCTTTTACTGGGTTGATCAAACAAATCTCAAACTTGATAGTTAATCATATAAAATTTCTAAGATTGAATGACCGTTGTGGGATTTGAGGAAAATTTATGATGATTTTGGGATTTCTAAAGTTCTCTCCCATGGGTATTAATCATGTATATGGATTCCATGCAGATTCCAATTAATTATTAAGTTCATCCATGCCCGTGTGATCCCATGTATCCTTAGCTTCTGCATCTTTGATCTCTATCTCCCTAATTTGGTATGGGGAACTTGAAATTTGAGGTGTATTCAGCATCAAAGATAGGTCGTGTTAATTGAAATATTTTAATAAAACCAAATTTTATATCTTCATTTGATGAGCTCACTGTTTGGTGCGGTGGATCCCATTCTATGGATGTTTAAGGAAATAGATCTATGAGATTCAAAGTTCATATGGGAGTTGGGAATGACTCTCGTTGTTATATATTTTCATATATTTGAAGATTTTTTCCACATTTATGAGTCATATTTAATGAAACCTACCTAGTTTTTAGGATCAATATTGGTTTGTGAAGCTATTCTATTAAGAAAACATGAGCTTAATCAGATATCTTTTGAGTCATCTAGTTATCAAAATTCTATCCATGACTGGACATAACTTCATTCAAGTCACCCTCTTATTCTAGTATGGTGATATTTACATAGGTCACCTATGCTAGGGACTTCTCTAGTATCACCTATCTTGAATTAACTATGCATTAGAGGACGTATTTTCTGAAAAACCAGTCTTGGGTAGTGTTTTCATGTCTTCTATGGAAAGGGAAGTAGTTAGGAAGGTCAGTGGGGTTGAGCTCATTGGGTTTCCTATGATATGATATATTTAGTGGTTCATTATTCATATATTCCAAGAAATAATTTGGATCCTACTAATTTTAGAAGGAATACACTATGTTCATCCATTCCTCAAATAACAGGTGACCCAGGTTTCTTTTTGCTTCTAGCTGAGGGCAATTTTATTGCTATTGATGCTCAATGGGAGGTTTTGGAAGATTCAGGGCCTACCTAGGTGATTAACTGGACACTAATAAAGGTTTGAGGATAATAGAAGTAGTCTCTACATTGTTAGGATTTTTTTCCTTACACTATGGTAGTGGTTCAAAATTTAGCTTAGGTTTAATGAATGGAATTTTCTAGGTGTTAAGAAATATATGAAAACTCATATAATCCTCCTAGATACTTCATTGGGATCAATGGTGTTTGTAACTCACTCAAAATATTCCCATGATAATTTTCTAGAAATTCTTCTTGAGATAGAGGGATACTTAGTGAATAGGTCAAACTTTTCAATTTGGTAATGAAGTTAGAAACCCTCTCATTTTCTTGTTGTTTAGAATTTTTGAGGTCGACAAAGGTTGTTTCCTTAATGTTGAGCTGAAATGATAAAGAAATTGATGACTAAGGCCTTCACATCCCACAAAGGATCCCACTAGAATATTATTTTACCAAACAAAGGTCGGACCTACCAAAGTCAATACAAAACATTTTTGTTTGACCACCTCTTGTTGATCTCGAGGGCCCATCATTGGGCTACATCATGAAACAAAGTACATGAGATGTTGATCTGGATCTCTCACACTGTCAAATGTTGATAAGATAGGATTGGTAAAATTAGGTGTGGGGAAAGTATTATCCACCCATTTGGGGTATTTCTTCTTTTCAGGTTATACAGGGTAACACCACCTTCTCATGGATTCCATCTAGGAAGTAGTTTATTCAATGGTTTTGAGGTGTTCTAGAGGTATCGTTTTCTGGGTATAATGACCTATGATTTTAATAAATATTTATGACATCATTTTAGATTAATATTCATTACATTACACAAAAACATGCATGAGTACTATAATTGTTTAGTTCCTTTGGATACTAGGCACATAGTCTTCTAATTTGGTGAAATATCTTTAACATCTCCCATGACGATATTTCCTTTTACTACTCTTCAAAAAAATACCTTACTTAAAACCCTTATTTATAACCTGGGGGAAGGAAACATAATAAATGGTGATCTTATATACACATTAAGGGTAAAAATATTGACATGTAAGCATAACATGAGATTAAGTGTATGAGAACTTGAGAATAACATTTTAAAACCATAACCTACAATTTAAATATCCTAATCTTGAGTAATGAAATAACTATTGGGGGTTCAAAAAACATGAATCATAAGGAAATCAAATAGCATGAACCATGGGAGAATTATATGATAAAATGAAATGGAATTTTGGCATACACATAAGCATGGAAAAAAATTCCATAGTAGTCAGATATCACTACCTAGGCTATCATAGTGGAATGGGTTCTCTCCCCAAACCAACATATTATTTAATTTTCACTCCCAAGATCATCATAGCAGGAAAAGTCCCTTACTGAATGGGGTTCACACCCAGTTCCAGTCTTGATTATTACATGAGATATAAATATTTACCCAATGCATTGAAGAGAGATATAGGTACCACTAATCACATAATAAAATTCATATGTATGTGTTCCAAAAGATCATAAAACATTCATCATATAATAAACTATGAAATAAAATGTGTTTCATAAACATTTCATCCTATAAAAACATGCTGAAAAGAGATATGTTTCATAATCAATTCGTCATTTCATTATAGAATAATCCATGAAAAGAACCAGGTTTCATTAGAATTTGATCATGGTATAACCCATGGAAGAGATATGGGTTTGGTAAAAATACTATAACCATAAACATTAAGATAAATAATAATAATAATAATATCCTTGGATCATATCCCCAGTAAAGATTAAGTTGCATCAAAGGATGTCATCTTAGATGAAAAATGAGTTTGAAAAGATCAATTGGAACATTTCTTAAGGAAATTAAATTTTATATTAAAATCACTTTTTAAAACTAAAAAATCATTAAAATTTTTGAAAAAAAGTATCTTTGAAAATAATATTAAAAAAGTATAAAGGAATCTTTAAAACCCATTTAAAACATTTCCTGAGTAAAATATCATTTACCCATTTTAAAAACACTTTTTAAAACATAAAACATTTTAAAAATAATTTTATTTGAAAATATACTTAGATGAATATAAATAAATATTCAAATAAATTGTTGATAGTTATGGTATAAAATTATGTTCATGAAATACACATTAAAATGAAAATTTTATTCACAGTTTCAATAAAATACAAACTGTCCTTGTTTGGAAAATGACATGAAGATTATTTTAAAAATTAATTTCAAAAAATTTGGTAAAAACGTGAAACATGTTTAAGAATTTATTTAATAAATAATTTGTATAATGTTAAAAACATTTTTGAATTTTTTATAAAACATTCTTTTGGAAGAAAAAAAATAGTTTTCGACCAAAGAGATAAATAAACAGAATTTTTCTTAAGAAAATTCTTTTGAACAATTGAATAAATAAATAGAGAGAAATGAAGGTAAAAATGTATTCACGAATCATAACAATATGAGAATAAAATTCATGAGTTTATTCAGATATATTTCATATAATTTCATTATTGGAATCATAATAATAAGAAATCTCGATAAAGGATGAAATTATAACGTAAAACCCTTACCACTTTGGTAACATTGAATCATAAGCATCATAAAAGAATATTATTAAATGAAAATTTTAATAACATTAGAATAAATAAATTCATTATATTTTCAAGTCAAATGGGATGTATATACATCTCATAAAATAATATAGGTTCATAACATTACATTTGTTTCAAAGAAGGTAAATTGAGACAAAATCCCTTACTACTTTAGTAACTTTTGAACTGTAAAAACTATGAAAGATATATCCTCATTTTGATATAGAAACCCAAAAAAATTTAATGATAAGAAAACTAAAATACACTCTTGTTTAATATATAAACCACATTAAATAAACATGTGGTGAATATAACATGTGCCTTATAGAAAAATAAAAATGAGATGGAAATCCCTAATTACTTGATCATTAATTACTTCATACACATTATAACACATTGTATAATAAATATAATTTTAATATAAATAAATTAAATAATCAAAAAATGCTTATAAAATCATATATTATCCCCTTATAATGTTTCAACTCCCATTTATTAATAATTCCTTTATAAAGTCACTATTTCTGGGTGTTAACTGTTTCGTTTTTCATGAGATTTTGGTTTAGTATTTATGATTCATGTACTTTGATCATAAATAATTAATATAAATAATTTTAAATATGATATTAATATCATATATTTTCATGATATACATATTAATATTCAGTCACAAAATTTAGATATTGAAATATGAAATGCACCGTTCATGGAGACAGTAGATCATACGTACGCATTAATGTTGGTTCCATTTTCCGAAGGAAAATAAATAAATAAAAGTAAATAATATATTAATATTAATGAATCATATTTATTTCATATATATCATATATTTTCATTAATATCATCCTTATTACCTTTCATGTAAAGCGTGAACAAATCACATCACTTCTCTAGGTGGTTGTTTTCCTTATACAGAACAATGTTATCATATTCCCATAGAATAGAATGTCAGATGGAACATGTGATATCATGATTATGGAATCATAATAATATCATAAATATCATATATAAAAAATAAATCATTTTTTATATATATTTGAGAGGTTGTGATGGAAAATGAATAACATGAGTTATTGATGTGATAATCATCAGTACACACGAATAATGATTTCTTAACCCATATTATAAAAGTGGAGAACTATTTAGGTTATTAAATTAACATAATAAAACTTTAGTATATTTAATATAATATGATTATTAAATCATTATGGTTTAACAATAATTTAAGGAGGTTGATGAAAAAAATAAAATAAAACACTTGATTAGGGATGTCACCTATTCTTTAGAAAACTTTTTTTGGTTTGTAGCAAATGACATACAAGGTTGGATTTTAGACCAGAATAAGGATTGGATTCTAGGATAAGATTATGTAATTAAGAAATTTATTTGGTAAGTTATTTTCTGAACCAAAGGGTTTTGTAAGGGTTAATATGATTTTAGAGGGGGTGTCCATTTATAAGTGATGTGATTGACACACATGTAATTTTTTAAAAGAAAATGGTGTACCAATTTTTTCCAAATAAAAAAGATAAAAAATGAGAAATTATATAATCTATAATATATACAGTATAAAATATCCATAAATTGGTTTTCAAATATTTTTGGTTCATTTAATCAATATATTGTCTTTGGACCCCTGATAAACCCATTTTTACCTTAACCATGATAAATAATTTTCCCTGTTTTCACTATCCATTATGGTAAAACATTATGTTGAACTTATTAGATAATATAATTTATTCTTCTTCCAAATATGGAATCAATTTTTCAAAATTTATTTCACATAATAGGAAAATTTTAATTTAAAATTAATCTTAGAGATGTAATGAGAAAGTGAGTTTTCAAAGAGAAAATGTTCAAAAGTTTAAAAATAATTTATATCAAAATTAAATATGAAAATAATTACAATGTAATACTTTTTATTAATATATATATTATTAAACTAATATTTATTTTAAAACCATCTCAAATTTTATTATGTTTTTTAAATCTTTAAAAAAATTAAAAATCTTAATAAAAACTATTATTTTTCAATATTCATCGAAAACATTTATCTTCATAGAAATTCTAAAAAATACACCCTAAGATTATTTTGAAATGATGATTTAAAAAAATATATTTTTTTAAATAAAATTTCACAAATAATCAAAAACTAATTTTAAAATAAGTGCACAAAAGGCTACAATACTACTTTTTAGAAAAGTATTGTTTTTAAGCATAAACTTAGATCTATTCTTGTCTTTTGTCTAGAAAACACATAATATGGATGTTAAAAATTTTATTAAATAAATAATATATAAATTTAATTAAAATAATTCACCCAAAGTTATTTTTTTAATTTATTTATGTAAAACACATTTGTGCGCATAAAACTAGTTTTCCAGAAAAAAAATATTAACTTTATTTTCAAATAGTTTTTATTTAAATTTCTAATTAATTAGTCACTAAAAAATTAATTATATATAAATTTATAAACCTTATAACTTAATAATTTATTTAATCTAACTCATACCTTATATTATAACGTCTAGGTGATAATTATAAAATAAAAAATAGTATTTTAATAGTATTTCATGTTTTGTTTAAACTTGGTGTTTCATGTAACACAATATATGCCCAGTGTTTCATGTAACGCAAGATAAACATATTTTTTGTGTAACATAGGATAAAATGTGACAACCCTGCTTTTATTACAAACTTAAACATGATTTATTACATAAACTATTCACCTGATACAACATGGAAGATCGAGAGGTCTAGTGTCTTTAGGGCTTAGGATCATTACATAACAACTTAAAACATGAAATACAACATCTTTATTGAAAACTTCTTTTACATGAACACTACATTCCCTCGTACATAGCATTGCATGGGATAACCTAAGTACATGCATAAGAAAAGGTTGAGCTATAAAGCCCAGTAATGGAATAAACATGGAATACATGAGGAGTACAATACATGTTAGACAATAGGAATATCAGCAGAGGATAAGAGAAACCTGAACATAAAGGCATGATAAAGCATGATAATCATAACATGGAAATGTGGCAACAACACTTAACATGGAATTAGCATGAGCCAAGGCCCATTGCACATGAAGCATGAGTAAATCCTCATTTCACATGAAGCACGAGTAAACCTTCATTGCACTTGAATTATAATGATTCAACACTCATTTCACATGAAGTATCATGATACTATACTTTACCCAATGCATTGGAGCGCTATAAGGGTGTACCCTTCTTAAACATTTCATTTCATGCATAAGTGAGCCACATGGATCATAAAACGTGGATTCATAAAACATAATTATTTATTCCATGATAAAGGAATGTGGAATGAAACATTATAATTAATAAGTAAATTTTCATGAATTTGAATACCTTTGATGGAGAAATGGGCATGGTATTCACTACATAGTGGCATTGGCTTAGAAAATTTGTACAATTTCAACAGCATAACAGCGTGATATAAGAATTTAGAAAAATGGTTGATGAGAGAGAAAGGGGTGTCTCATCATATCTACATGAAATGTACAGTAAGGGGGTCATATAGATACATGTCCCAAAAATTGTAATGGAATTTAGATTCATGATACCAAAGTATTGCTGGAATGTAAATGAGGAAAGAGAAGTTCCATTTGGAATTTTGGCATAGTAACGGGTGTAAATGGGAGGCATTTAATGAGAGATAAAGAGGTCTCCCATCATTCAAACAATAAGAGGGAAGTATGGGGGAGGTTCGAAATCATACCCCACCATTTATAATTGAAATTAAAAGGGCATAACAATATTAAGAAAATTGGACAAAAAAGTGAAAGGAAGAAAAACCCTTACTTGGATGTGTGCTTCCAAAGGCTTGAGAGAGGCTTGAGAGAGGCTTCTTGGGAGCTTGCGACACCTTGGTATGATTCTAGAGAGAGTTGGGAAGAGGTTGGACGAACTAAAAAGGCTTTTAGTGAGGAGGAAGTGGGAGCTTGGGTGGGTTTATATAGGAAAGGTGAGTGAATTCTTTATTATTTAGGTTTGGGACCCCTTACATTAAACTAATCCAAACCACAAATAAGATCATGTTTTTTGCCCATGGTTTTTGGAAAAGGGGATAGTAAAATAATATTTTATAAGTCCAAAGTCATAAATTTTTAAAATAAGGGGGTTTCTTATCTAGAGGTGAGTCACACTCCCATGGAAAATAATTTAAAAAGAAAAGATGTTTAATACGTCTTGAGGGGTCCATTAATGCTTTGTAAAATAAGTCAAACAAACCCAAAATAACATTATATTAATGGTAAAACATATATTGGCCGAACATAAAGCTTATAGTATTTTATTACATCACTATTGGGTCATTATGATGGCATAAAACACATTATATATTTAAATGATATTTAATTTTTACCCAAAAATTTGACTGTCTCAGAAAATTATGAAAAATTCACCGTTGGATAATTTCAACATCCTGATTCCAGAAATAACATTTATTTTATCTAAATAATTTTCTAAATATGATAATTTTCACTTTTAAAATAAAAACTGACATTTATCGAAAATTCAAGGGTTTTGACAAAAATGGATTTCAAACCTTAATAAATATTACAATTGCATTCATAAAATTATAATATAATTTATATTTAATAAAAATTAATTTAATAATAATAAAAATATTTTATTAAAATATTTTTTCATTCAAAAATCTATTAATTCATAAAAATAGATTTCTTATCTGAATATTAACTAAAAAAATTCTATTTGTGCTTTAAAAAAACTACTTACAAAGTTTCAATAATGACAAGAAGGTATATTCATTATTATATACAAAATATAATATACATGAACATAGTACTAGTGATTTGTTACATAATCCCTTAAAACAACTGCATAAGACCTAAGGGTAAGGTGTGCGATTGTGATAGACTCTTGGGGTGGCTCAGATAACATCACTCGGGTGGTAATCTCTATTAACTTCCACTTTTCCTATAGACGGTCACATTCAAGCTCGACATGAAGAAGCTCATCTTGGGCTTGGTGAAGAGAAAAACTCAAGGATGTCACCACTTTTCCGAGATCCTACAAATGGGATTTTTATGGAGCAATTCTACTGGATGAGGCCATCACTTCTTTTGTCTGATTAAATTGGATTTATTAAAGCCCTATATTTATACTAATAATGTGGTCACGGTTCAATGGCTATATTAGAAATGGTAAAAAATTCATAACAAAAAACCAAAGAATTTGACATTTTATATAAACATTTTACATAAAGAGACATTTAATTAGATCAAGAGGGATTTCCATTAATGAAACTTTGGGTCGTTACAATATTCCCCCCTTAATAAATTTCACCATCAAAATTTCCTTTTCCCATACTAAAATAGATGTGGGTAACTCAGATTCATCATTTCCTCTGACTCCCAAGTCACTTCTTCAAACTTGTGGTTTTGCCACAACACCTTGACGAGGGGCATTGTCTTATTTCGTTGAACTTTTTCTCTACGATCTAAGATATTCATTGGTTTCTCCTCATAAGAAAGATCATCCTCAAACTGTACCACCTTAGAAGAGTGTACATGTGAAGGGTCTGGTATGTACTTCTGTAAGAGGGATACATGAAAGACATCATGTACTTTGTCCATGGTAGGTGGAAGTGCTAGTCGATTGGCCACAGCCCCGACACGATCAAGAATCTCGAAGGGGACAATTTACCTTGGACTTAACTTCCCTTTATTTCCAAACCTCATGACATTCTTCCATGGAGATATGAGAAGAAAAACCATGTCTCCAACTTTAAACTCAAGGTCTCATCAACTATTATCTGCATAACTCTTCTGTCGACTCTTGGATTCCTTGATATGATGTTGAATGGTATTCACCTTCTCCACCATTTCTTCGACCATTTATGGTCCAACTAGCTTACATTCACCAACCTCATCCCGACATGAAGGTGTTCTGCACCTTTTCCCATACAGGTCTTCATATGGTGCCATTTGGATGCTTGATTGGAAACTATTATTATAAGAGAACTCAACCAGAGGAAGATGTTGATCCCTTCCTCCTTTAAAGTCCATTGAGCACGCTCTCAACATGTACTTAAGTGTTTGGGTAGTCCGCTTGGATTGGCTATCAGTTTGAGGATGATAGGTCATACTGAAGTTCAGTTCAGTATTCAGAGCATGTTGAAGACTCTTCCAAAACATAGAGGTGAATCTTGGATCTCGGTCAGACATAATAGATAGTGGCACTCCATGCATCCTTGCCACTTCCCTGATATATATCAGTGCCAGTTGATCTAATGAGAAATCCTCCAGAATTGCAATGAAGTGTGTAGTCTTTGTAAGAAGATCCACCACATCCCAAATTACATTGTTGCCTTTGGATGTCCTCAGAAGTCCAGTGACAAAGTCCATGGTGATGTTCTCCCATTTCCATTCTGGTATGAGAAATGGTTGCATCATCCCCTTAGAATTCTGCTTTTCTACCTTCACTTGCTGGCACACCAGGCACTTTGATGTATATACAACAATCTTCTTCTTCATATTATCCCACCAAAAAGTTTCACAGAGATCTCGATACATCTTTTTTCTCCCTGGGTGAATAGAGAAATTTGAACTATGTGCATCATCCAAAAGTTCCTTCTTCAACTCTGGACTAGATGGAACACATAGTATTTTCCCAAATCGCACAATTCCTTCTTCATTAACATTAAACTCTACGGATTTCCATTTTTCGATAGCTTATACTTTTTCCTGAATTCCCACATCATCCTTTTGAGCATCCTTTAACCTTTCCAAAAGAGACAGTTGAGCAGTAATTTGTGAAATGATTGATGATGTTCTCTTCTTTATGATTCCTATGTCCATCTTCATCAAGTATAAAAATATTGGATCCTTCTCAATTATCATCATTGATAGGTTCGCTGGGTCCTTTCTACTTAGGGCATCTGACACCTTGTTCGCTTTCCCAGGGTGGTAATGTATTGAACAGTCATAATCCTTAATGAGATATATCCATCTTCTCTGGCGCATATTAAGGTATTTCTGTGTGAATATATAATTAAGACTCTTGTAGTCAGTATATATCTCACATTTCTCCCCATAGAGATAATGCCGCCAGATTTTTAAGGCAAAGATAACCGCCGCCAACTCCATATCATGCATTGGATAGTTTCACTCATGGATTATAAACTGCCATGAGGTATAGGATATCACTTTATCATTCTATATTAGTACAGAGCCTAAGCCCTTCTTCGAAGCATCACTGAATACCACAAAAATCCCCCCACTTGTGGGTAAAGTGAGCATAGGCATAGTGATAAGCCTCCTTTTCAACTCCATAAAGCCTTCTTTGCATTCATCACTCTAAGAGAACTTTACTCCCTTTCGATTTAGCTTGGTAAGAGGGTTGTACAAACGTGAGAAATTTCTCACAAATAGTCGATAATATCCAGATAACCCAAAGAATCTACGGATATCTATTACTGATGTTGGCCTTTCATATCCCCCAATTACATCTGTTTTGGAGGGATCCATAGATATCCCATTTCTTGTGATGATATGGCCCAAGACTGAGACCTCCTCCAACCAAAACTAACACTTTTGGTACTTTTTATAGAGCTTATCCTTGCACAAAGTCTATAGTACAGTTCATAAATTCTCCTCATTATCCTACATGGTTTTGGAGTATATTATAATATCATCTATAAAGACTACCACAAATTTGTCAAGGTAATCTCTAAAGACTCTATTCATCAAGTCCATAAATATTTCTAGAGCATTAGTGAGTCCAAATGGCATTACTATGAATTAATAGTGCCTGTATCTTGTGCGAAAAGCAGTCTTGGGGATATCTTCCTTCTTCACCCTTACTTGATAATACCCCAACCGCAAGTCCACCTTGGAGAAGTATTGTGCTCCACACAGCTGATCGAACAAGTCATAAATTCGGGGGAGAGGATACATGTTCTTTATCGTGATTTTTTGAGCTCACTCTAATCGATGCAAAGGCGCATTGACCCATCCTTATTCTTGACGAAGAGGATTGGTGCACCCCATGGTGAAGCACTTGGGTGTATAAACCCTTTATCCAGATTCTCCTATAGTTGTTTCTTCATCTCTTCAAGATCCAAGACATCCATTCTATATGGAGTCTTGGATATTGGTAGATCCCCTAGTATAAGTTCAATTGAGAATTCAACATCTCTTCTAGGAGGAAGACCATGCAGTTCCTCAGGAAACACTTCAGTGGATTCCCTCACAATAGGCATTTCTTCAAGGATGGTTTCTTCCTTGGAATCAATCATATGATCCAGATACGCGTGCTCATGGGGAATTAATATCCATGCTTGATATGATGGAGCTAAAGGAGATTCATCTTCCTCCTTACACTTGTAAAGAATCGGGGGTCGATTCTCCATATGGAGTTTGATTTCCCTTTCCCGACAATTTATGTTGGCTCTATATAAGGAAAGCCAATCCATGCCAAGAATTGCATCAAATTACACCAGAGGGAGTATGACGAGGTTCGCTGGGAAATTCAATGAACAGATTATAATAGGGGAGGACTTATATTCATGGGATACAATGATTACCCCATTTTCTGTACTCATTGACATCTTTAATTCCATGATTTGTGGTGGTGCTGGGATTGTTCTACTAAAATTTTGAGATATAAAATAATGCATAGAACCTAAATCAAAAAGTATGTTCACTATTCTTGAATGAATAACTAGCGTACCTGTCACCACTTCATTTTCGGGGTTCACTTCAGCAGAAGTAATGGAAAAAGCTCTTCCTTGCTACCTTGGAGGTTGTTGGTTGCCTACGAAAACCCTTGGATTAGGGCATTGATTTGAAAAATGCCCCAATTGTTTGCAGTTGTAGCAATGAACAACGCGTTGAGGTTCGAACAGAGCGTTCTTATACTCTGTCACAGCTACGGGTCTTTCTTGCCAACAGTTAACATCTAGGTGCCCTTCTCTTCCACACCTAAGTAATTTCCTCATCCCCTTGAGGCAATTTCCACGGTGCTTCATTCCGCACTTTTAGAAATTGGGGTGTGAGATCTTCTTAGCACCGTTGGATTTATTCATCGGACCACCAGAATTGAAGTCCACCTTATGCTTATTGTCCCCATGATACCCCTGTGATTCCCCGATCTCCATTTTGACCTTAAGGGAACATCAGAAAATTTCCTCACAGCTATCGAAGTCACAGATCACTAATGCTTTCTGTAGGCTAGGCTTCAGCCCACCAAAGAAGCAGTAAAAATTTTATTAAGGGGTAACGAAAAAGCTGGAAGCGTATCGTGCAATCCTTGTGAAGTTTGCCTCGTACCCTCCAACAGATTCTTCACATTTTTTCTTGTGGTAAAGGAATTCCCTTTCCATCTTAAGTCTGAGGGTGCGCGGAAAATATTTATCAAAAAAAATCTTTCAGAAATCCTTCTATTCCAATGCATCGATCTCCTCCTCAGGCTTCATATTTTTTATCAACATCCACCATTGATCAGTTTCACCCTCTATACAATAAGCCGCCAGGAGAACCTTCTCTAGTTTAGAACATTGAAGGATGGAGAATATCTTTTCAATGGAGTTGATCCATTGTTCAACGATCGTGGGATTGGATGATTCACTAAAAGTAAGAGGCATTTGTCTCATGAATCTCTCAATAGCGACTTGTTCCTTCTTAGGGGGGTTTGTTTGTTCCTCTTGACCCGAGTTTCTATTCAAATCTTGAGTTAGCTGAGAGATAAGCGTGACAAAGTTTGTGATTCCCACTCACATTGGATTGGGCATCTCATTAGTATATTCATCACAATGATCTTCACATCGGTTATTAGCCTGTGTCTTCCTATTACCGTCCATTGGCTGGAATAAAAGGAAATTTAGGGGGTAACACATAAAGGGTAATCCAAAGACAAAATTTTATGACTTATAAATAAACTTTTATTTCCTTAACTCATGAGTCTATAGGCATCAATCTAGGCTTTTCATGATATACTCTATAATATATATTCTTAGGGGATTTTTTTAATTCCCTTAATAAGGGCTCATACTAAGCTTGTGAATTTATCAAAAAATATCCCCCGGGAATGTCGTAACCAAGAGTGAAACAAGGCCCATTGTCGTGCACTAGTTCCCATTCGAGTCTAGCTAAAAGAGGTGTTTTTTGGGTTTTACCCCTAGGATACATTTGTGCTAGAGCCGCCTCTACATGCTCGTATCCAAACAAGGATGTATTTATTTGATAAAACACTTACTCATTACTTACCAAAATGTATTGATGTTTTTATTATACACAGTCTTGTCTCTAAGGCTTTACTAGGGTTTTCTAATCTTAATCTCCAAAATAACTAAACCTATACTCTGATACCAACTATGGCAACCCTGCTTTTATTACAAACTTAAACATGATTTATTACATAAACTATTCACTTGATGCAACATGGAAGATTGAGAGGTCTAGTGTCTTTAGGGCTTAGGATCATTACATAACAACTTAAAATATGAAATACAACATCTTTATTGAAAACTTCCTTTACATTCCCACTACATTCCTTCGTACTTACCATTGCATGCGATAACCTGAGGACATACATAAGAAAAGGGTGAGCTATAAAGCCCGATAAGGGAATAAACATGGAATAAATGAGGAGTAAAATACATGTTAGACAATAGGCATATCAATAGATCATAAGAGAAACATGAACATAAATGCATGATAAAGCATGATAATCATAACATGGAAATGTGGCAACAACACTTAACATGAAATTATCATGAGCCAAGGCCCATTGCACATGAAGAATAAGTAAGTCCTAATTGCACATGAAGCACGAGTAAACCCTAGTTTCACTTGAATTATCATGATTAAACACTCATTGAACACGACGTATCATGATACTATACTTTACCCAATGCATTGGAGCACTATAAGGGTGCACCCTTATTAAACATTTCATTTCATGCATAAGTGTGCCACATGGAACATAAAACGTGGATTCATAAAACATAATCATTTATTCCATGAAAAAGGAATGTGTAATGAAACTTTATAACTAATAAGTAAATGTTCATTAAGGTTAATACCCTTGATGGATAAATGGGCATGGTATTCACTACACAATGGCATTGGCTTAGAAAATTGGTGCAATTTCGGCAGCGTAACGGCATGATATAAGAATTCATAAAACTGGTTGATGAGAGAGAAAGGGGAGTCTCATCATATCTACATAAAATGGATAGTAAGGGGTTATTTATATACATGTCCCAAAAATTTTAATGGAATTTAGATTCATGATACAAAAGTATTTCTTGAATGTAAATGAGGAGAGAGAAGTTCCTTTCGGAATTTCAGCATAGTAACAGGTGTACAAGGGAGGTATTTAATGAGAGAGAAAGGGGTCTCCCATCATTAAAACAATAAGAGGGAAGTATGGGGGAGGTTAGAAACCATACCACAACATTTATAATTGAAATTAAAAGGTTATAACTAGATTAATAAAATTGGACAAAAAAGTGAAAGGAAGAAAAACCCTTACTTGGAAGTGTGCTTCCAAAGGATTTAGAGAGGCTTGAGAGAGGCTTCTTGGGATCTTGGGGCACCTTGGGAGGATTATAGGGATATTTGGTCAGTGTTTGGATGAACTCAAAAGCCTTTGAGTGAGGAGGAAGTGGGAGATTGGGTGGGTTTATATAGAAACGGTGAGTGAATTCTTTATTATTTAGGCTGGGGACCCCTTACATTAAACTAATCCAAACCACAAATCATCTCATAGTTTTTGCCCATGGTTTTTGGAAAAGGGGAGAGGAAAAAAATATTTTATAAGCCCAAAGTCATAAATTCTTAAAATAATGGGGTTTCTTATGTGGAGGTGAGTCACACTCCCATGGAAAATAAATTAAAAATACAAGATGTTTAATAAGTCTTGAGGGGTCCATTAATGCTTTGTAAAATAAGTCAAACAAACCCAAAATCGCATTATTTTAATGGTAAAAAATATTTTGGACGAAAATTAAGCATATAGTATTTTATTACATCACTATTGGGTCATTATGATTTCATAAGACACATTAAATATTTAAATGGTATTTAATTTTTACCCAAAAATTTGACTGTCTCAGAAAATTATGAAAAATTCACCATTGGATTATTTTGACGTCCTGATTCTAGAAATAACATTTATAATATATAAATAATTTTATAAATATTTTAATTTTCACTTGTAAAATAAAAACCGACATTTATCGAAAATTCATTGGTTTTGACAAAAATGGCTTTCAAACCTTAATAAAAATTACAATTGCATTCATAAAATTATAAGATCTTTTATATTTATTAAAAATTAATTTAATAATAATAATAATATTTTATTAAACTATTATTTAATTCAAAAATACCTTAATTCATCAAAATATATTTCTTATCTGAATATTAACTAAAAAATTACTATTTGTGCTTTAAAAAAACTATTTACAAAGTGTCAATAATGACAAGAAGGTATATTAATTGTGATATACAAAAAATAATATACATGAACATAGTACTAGAGACTTGTTACATAACCCCTTAAAAAAGCAGCATAAGACCTAAGGGTAAGGTGTGCGATGGTGACAGACTCTTGGGGTGGCTTAGATAACATCGCTCGAGTGGTAATCTCTATCAGCTTAGACTTTTCTCATAGACGGTCCCATTTGAGCTTGACATGATAAAGATCAGCTTGGGTTTGGTCAAGAGCGAAACCCAAGGATGCCACCTCCTTTCTGAGCTCTGAAAAATGGGCTTCATATGGAGCAATTCTATTGGATGAGGCCATCGCTTCTTTTATCTTAGTAAATTGGATTTGTTAAAGCCCTATATTTATACCAATCATGTGGTCACTGTTCAATGGCTATATTAACAACGGTAAAAAATTCTTAACATAAAACCGAATAAGTTGACATTTTATATAAACATTTTACATAAAGATAAATTTAATTATATCAAGAGGTATTTCCATTAATGAAACTTTCGGTCATTACATAAAATCAGTATTCTCATGTAATGATAAATATATAAAATATTAAATTTATTCAAAAAAATATTTCACAAAATATTGGGGTGTTACATTGGGCCACTTCCCATCTACAGGGATCAGGTGAGGCTTGATTAGGTGCCCATGATTTTATATCTGGATGATTCTTGATCTTCACCGTGATAGAATGGTCGTACTAATAGGGGAATGATTTTCACTGTAATGGAGTAAATTCATGATCACCCACAACTTCCTTATTTATATAGATCATTTTCCTAGATCCAAAGATGGCCTTATGCTCAAATGTTTCTATTGTAGGAAGATTATCTCTCTCTGGATATGTATTAGGAGGGATGTTTGTATCTTTTTAATGATAATACTAAGTGGGAATATTTCACTTAATTATTTTCGCATTGAGTTGTTTGGGACTCTATATCCCATTCTCGTACTATGCTATTCATGCCTATATGGAGGGGATTTGAGCAACTCTGGGTTGTGAGTGAGATGTAGGCACACATTTCCCATTATCCTTGGCATAGTTCTATTAAGGTGGTGGAAATTCATTATTCAAAGGTTCCAGGTTTGGGATCCTTTTCTAATTCTTCATATGTAAAACCTCAGGTTTTCCATCCAAATCACATACCTATTGAGGCATGGTTTCTATTTCACGTCCCTCTAAATTTTCATCTTGGTCCATATCATTTGATGGATTTATTGTGAATTAATTCACTGAGGTTTATCAAGAAATGTTAGTTATAACATCAATCTCCATGTAATATTATGGTTTTATACTAATTACCCCTCCTTTTAGGGTTGTATCAGAGTCATTTCTATGACCCATATTCATATGGGACCATTTTGTAATACAAACCTTATGCGGTTTGACTTCCTTTTACATATGTTGCCCATGTCTTGGTCTATAAATAGTAACCTTGAGGGAGGTTTTGGTTTTACTTTATTAACATTCCTCAAATAGAAGAGGTGTGTATCCTGGATTGCTGAATGGATGGGATTCCAACCATCAATATTTATCTCTTAATCCAGAAAAGATTGGCTCCTTTTGAGGTGATGATAATGATAAAAATTCCCCATCTCTATGGGCTAGGGATGATTCGGGGATGCTATTGGAACTTTCTAATCCTATTGTTGAGGATTTGAGGAATCCTATTGAATATGTGATGTCTCCAAAGATTGAAATTGAGATATAAATTCCCCTTGACCTATTGGATGGGGTTGATCTGGAACCTCCACCAATTTTTCCAGGACCCTATTAAGGTGTGATGAACCTGGTGGTGGATTTTTAGATAAAAATTACCCCATCCCTACGTTTTTCACATCCACCTCCAATATTAATGGGATTATCTCAAATTTTGATGACCCTATGGGTGGAGGTAGTTGAAAAAATGCCCACAACCTTATGGACTAGGTTCACTCTTATATTCTTTCTATGGTAGATGTTATTGTGGTTCGTTTGATTTGGTGAAATTGTATCCATGTATGATATGGGTGTAATAGAAAAATATTATGGAATTCATTTTCTATAAGAATCTATCGGGTAGTCCACAACTTTGGATTCCAGGTTTGAGATGTGTTCCCATTTTTTGTAAAGATTCCCTACTTATGAGCCTTAAAAAATCCCTCTCCATTTATTTGTTATGTATTTTCATTCTCAAAGTGGAGGAGTCACACTATATTGACCAACTGGAAATGTGTTACCCAATCCCTTGTTTTCTCTTAATTTTATAACATTTAAGTATGTCGTATCTGGATAGATTTTCTATTCTGGGGATGTGGTAAAGTGAAATTCCCAAAACCCTCCCCATCTTTAGATACAGATGTATAAAGAGGCTTCAAAGATAAGTTTCTAGAGAGTTTTGGTTCTATAGACGCAAGTGTGTTGTA
The DNA here is from genome assembly GCA_963277665.1 of Viscum album. Lineage (NCBI taxonomy): Eukaryota > Viridiplantae > Streptophyta > Magnoliopsida > Santalales > Viscaceae > Viscum > Viscum album. The sequence goes on from OY728131.1 coordinate 1,493,085,527, forward strand.
GAATATCATTGTACCTTTTTTGTTCTCAGGTCTTGGTTTATAGATATAGCATCTGGGTACATTTGAAAATAGAGTATGTTTATGGTCTGAAGGTGACCCTTATATCCTAGATAAGGTAGGTTTCTAGACATTAACCTCTGATGATTCACACACATATTGTTCTGTAAGTAAGGTATTCACTCCTTATCTAGATCATATAGGATCTCATAATTATAAGTGGTAATGGGATGACACATGGTTGGGAGTTTGTTTCTGGATAACTCTCTCCATATATCCATGTCGGATTCTTCATATTTAGAGTCATATTCCACCACCTAGCTAGACATTAGGAATCACTTATCTGGGACACCTGATGACTAGGGAGAGGTGTTACTAATAGTTGGAGGGGAAATATATACATTTAAACTGAATGTTTCGGAACAACATTATAAAAATGTGCATGGGAAAGGGGGGGATTTTTTAGTCCATAAGGGATATTTCCATGGGTAGGTTTTCCATAGAGTACATCAAGTGTATTGTCCCTATGATACATATATGCACTACCATGAGGAAGAGTATCACTATAGTTTTTAGGACCATAAGGGGCCTAGATACCCTGAGAGGGGGTGAATCAGGGTATGTATGTTCTATTTCAAAATTCTTCTTTACTCACTATATCTTGACCTCAATATTATAAGGGTAACATTTTTTTCACTTTTGTGTTACTGTTAACCTTATTATTCCCCTATTTATCTGAAGATAATGATGCTTTGAATTTAATGCATGAGAGAACACACACAGGCACACATATTTTTACTTGGTTCACCCTCAATGGGATATATCCAAGGAGCATACAATGACGATGTGGAGCTATACCAAATCCACTAAATCTCACTTCATATAATGTTTAGGCTAGATCACATCTATGCCCAGTCACACTGCCTTTACAAATTTTTGGGTCAGCTCACTGCTTTCTGAAGGGTAGATTCCAATTTCTCTCTCTCTAGATCACTGCTAGTAGAAAGGATAACCTTATTCCTCTTTCATTACTCACTACTTTGGAAGGGATACACTCATAGTTTATAGGCTTGTAGGTCAAACACATTTTATGGATATGTGGGTCCCTTCATTATCAATTATGAATGCATCATACCCTACATGTAGATGCTCTGTTGAAGTCCAAATTCTTCCACTAATGAAAACACTTTTCCTATGAACACTAGGTAGTCTCTTTTGAGACTCTTTCTCTAAGAACACTACCTTTTCAAAGTTCTCACTTTTTCAAATCTCAAACAAGCCTTTTCAGGGCTCCGACCTCTTCTCCAAGCTCACAAGTTAGCAGAGTTCACAGGTTCATAAAGATCACAGGTTCATAAAGATCACAATATCATAGATCTCTCTAGAACAAAGATCTCACTTCTTATTAGATATCATACTATTATTTGCGATTTAGAAAAGCTAAACAAGCCTTCACGAAGTGCACGTCCTCCACAAATCCAAAATGGCCTTCACGGTGCACCTTCCTTTTGCAGAGCTCGACAACCTCTGTGAATTCCCATTGCGTTCTCAAAGAAACATGCTCCGTGCATATCCTTCATAATTAAATTGCTTAAGTTTTTTCTTTTGATCTCACTACACCTCTAAAGGGGGTCTAGTTATATTTATAATTTATTACACTAACTCGAGAACCTTCAGCACAAAGTCAGTGGCACGTCATCTCAAATATCAATGTTTGGAAATTTCTGATCATATTGTCTCTATATGGTGAAGCACCATAGTAATATTTTGGATCATAGAGAACTTAAGAATCTCATAGGGTTATGTCAATTCTATTACGCTACCATAATAATTCTCCCTCTCGATGCTCGTAATCTTTGTTGTTCGCAAATCTCATCGTAATCATAGATCTTGCCATCAAAAATCTTTTCTTATATACAATTCACTCTTTATAAAGACCATATCTGCAAAAATAATTCCCTTTCCATATTTTTATGTGATATTCATGGAAATACACTATTCTTAATTTTCACCAAACTCTAAATTTTGAACCCCAAAAATTTGACAAACACTAAAAAATGGCACCACCTTGTATTTGTTCTTTTGTACTGTCTCCGGGTCTTCTATACTTTTTAATGATTATTTTTCAACATGGATTGTCAACAACATATTTGGAACTTAAATATTCACAATGAAAACCTTCTTTGTCAATAAACACAACCAACCCAAAAATGTTTCATTGTTACCATGAGGGATTATTTCCCAACAAACTCCCCCTTTGGTTTGGTTGACCACTATTCTCATTACGATTTTCTGCACTGTGATGCCTCCCTAAATCTCCTTCTATTATCTACCATCATTCACCTCTTATAATTCTGATAGAAACCAAATATTCACTCACCACATACTCTAAGCCCACATGAGCAATGCTCGGCATGAGAAACAAGTGTATTATAAAAATTTCATCAATAAATCACTTCATTTCTAACACCAATGGTGGATACCATAATGATACCAATTAACTATTTTCATCACGAACCTTAGCTGTAGTGATATCTAATCTTTTATTGATCACTTCAAGCATCATCAGATTTGAAACTCTCCCCCTATCTCATTTTTCTCCCCTATCTTTCTTCTCCACTTATTAGTTTCTCCCCATGTCTTTGACTAAGACATTTTCTCCCATAAAAACCCACACTTTCTCCCCCTTAAGAATCACATTTTCTCTCCATTTTTTAATGAACCCAAAGGTTAGTTCTTGTAGGTCTGTAACAAGGTGAAAACACATATCAGTATATCCTGGAAAAAATATCAAACCTAGGGGATAGGGGTCCCACATCTATAATTTTTCAAGTGTGGGGAGTCGATTGGACTTTTAGAGCTAGTCGATTCCTCTTAAATGCTTCTTTAGGTACGGCCTTTGCAGAATATCAGCAACTTTTAGCTATGTAGGAACATACTCCAACTTCACTAGCCCTTTCTCTACCTTCTCCTTGATAAAATGATATATTATTTCAATGTTATTTTTCCATGAGTGATGAAATGGATTTTTTAAGGTTTATAGCACTTAAATTATCACACTGGATTGTAATATAAGACTTCACTTTAACTCATGTATCATCAATCTACTACTTTATCCACAATAATTGCGTGCAGCCTTGAGTGGATACAACATACCCAGCTTAGGTGGTACTCCAATAAAGGCGATATTGTTTCTTGATTAGCCATGAAATACACAATATTCTAAGATATAATGCACCGCCTGATGTAGATTTTATATCATCTCCTCATCTGGCCCAATCTGCATCTGTATATCCCAATAAATCTTGTTAATATTCTTCATTGTATAGATAACTAAAATCTACAGTGCCCTTGATATACTGAATTATTCATTTCACTATGATCATAGGGATTTCCTTAGGATTATATTGATATCGCACTTCTTGTCATGTGACAAAGACAATATTAGGCCTTATTGTTTTCAAGTACGATAATAATCCAATTATTTTCCTATACTTTGTGATGTTAATTGCCTTACCTTCATCAATCCCTGACAACATCATCTGGGTAGCCACTACAGTCTTCATTTCCTCTGAATTTCCATTCATTCCTGATGATCTCCCATATAAGATTATTCTTAATTTGTTCACGTTCTTCATTCATAGGTTAAACCCAATTTTCATCTTCAGCTAATTCCTCTTACTCGTCATCATTACCTTCATCTGAATCAATATTTTACACACTTGCCCTGAGTTTCTCAGCTTTTCATTAATGCCATAAGAAAATTGTTCATTGTTTTATTAAAGATTATGTTTATTCTATATTATAGTGATATCATTACTTTCAACTAATTTTGTAGCCTCATCTTGAAACATTGTTTCCACTCTCTCAAAGCATAATGGTATCCTAAAAATAGTTAGTCGATACCATATTATTAGAGAAAAATAGATAATCATGAAATAAAAGAACTTTGTTACTTCTCCCCTAATTGAGCTTCTTGATGTTAGATAGCATAATATTTCATCCTTTATATCCCATTGATATCTTTCATCTAATTAGGTGATAGAGATCTCCCCCTTTGTTGTGGAACTATTCCTATTGTTGGGACCACTGTTTCAACCGACAATCATTCTCTTTCACATGAATCATTTATTCTCATCATCACTTTTCCATGAGAAACCAACAAAACATGTAATCCTACTAAGTCAAACTCAGTGTAGGAAACAAGAGATAAAGTTAACAAAAAATTACTATATATTGTGATTAATTACTTCCACTTGTCTCATGCATCTGTATAACATCAAATCCTTTCTTGTAATTCTTCCATATTCTTTCATTGGCTCTGCTAAATAATCTTAATCATTTGAAATTATGGATCACATCACATCACTACTTTGCATCTTTTGACGCCACTTCTCCTTGGATCGTATCTCCCCTTGAACCTAAAACACCTTAATATCAATTAATATGATTTATACACATAGGGAGAGGGGACCTTCTAGAATATTCAAGAAGAGGATTACGGTTGATCTTGATGGGTCAACCCTTTGATTCTTTCTTGAAAATCATTGATCTATTTACTTTCTTACTCCAACTACATAGACAATTTCAATTGTTCTGGCCATATAATTAGGAATTCTTTACCCACATTCTAATTCTTCTTCTGATATTTATATTCTATGGGTTTGGCTTTCTTCATCATTTGGGGTTTATAACCACTAGTAAAAACTCCATTCTTTGATGTTCCACCAAAATTTCATTTCTCATTATTCTTTATTTTAGTGGGAATCTCTCCACTAGCCATCTTATCTTTCTTATTCCTCTATTGGAGAGATCATTTCCCTTTTTTCACTTCTTTCCTTGTAAAGCATGTGATATTGTAGATACAATATTCATTCATTTCTATTTTATCATTTATTTGATTCCCCTAAGGCTGTAAACCTATTTTTAAATTTACCAATTTTATTTCTAGTGTAGTATTTCTCATTATACACCACAAAATTTGGGGATCTCCTTTTGACCTTCTTTTCCTTCTAGGACTTCTTCTTGCTGTAATGTCTTAACAAATTCTCATGATTAGAACATATAAAAAATCATACATTAAATGAATAACTCATTTCATTATTTCTCGGACGAGATGTTAATGCAGCTAGAGTTCGTCTTCTGACATTGATCCCTCAGGCTTCTTGACACATACGCATGGTGTGTCCATATCTTCCATAGTAATAGCATTTGAAAACTTCTTTCTTATGAGAGACTTTTCTTTCAAAATTTTCAATTCTTCTTATTCACAGGTTTAGCAGTATTTTTGTCTTCACAGTATGAAATATATTCCAATGCCACAAAAAAATCGTGAAGTATGACTATGCATTCTACAGAAATAGCACATGTTTTTATTACTTCCTTTAAAAAAAATTAGATCTGTCTCCTTCACCAACAAGATTTTTCTTCCCTCTGGAACTTTTCTTAGATCTTTCCCTATTAGGCCTAAGAGGGGGATCATCATATTCAATACCAGATTTTTCTAAACTATATGGCCTTTGAGATGAGAAAATATGTTATTTTTTCTCATCAGAAACATCATACTTTATTTTCATTACATCATCACCAGCCAAAGTATAATCAAATAATAAGTGTAAGTCATTCTCTATTTTAGGCTTTCCATTAGCATTGGATTTATCAACTTCTTTCTTCTTTGACCCTATCTCTTATACCAATTGTTGAATATTAAAATCCCTTGATTCAAGTTGAGCATTAATTTCTCTCTTTATATTCTTATCTCTACTCATCTCATCTTTCAATTTATGTGTGAGCTTATCCACAACATCACTTTTCTTCTTTATTTTATATTTTTCTTGGGAAATAGAATCATAATAGCATGTACTCTCTCTTTTTAGACTTTGGTTCTTTAGAACTTGTTCAGACCACTATGTATCAAGATCTTCATTTTTGGATTTCATATTCTGAACTTCATCTAACATATAATTCTCTTCATTTTCATCATCTTTCTATTTTTTTATTTCTATACATATTTTGATGTTCGTCGCCTTGAAAATCATTCTTCTCTCTCAGATTAGTAGCCACATCAATAAGCCTTTGATTTAAACATCTAAGATTGTTGAACTCAATTTTCAATTCTTGGATCTGAATAACTTTAGATCTAATATATTCATCCAATTTCATTGTTTTATGGACATCTTACACCTTTTGCCTTCTGGGAGATTCTTCATCATAAGTATTTCCAACATCACTTGGAATATCAGGTTATTTTCTCATTCCATTAGCATCATTGATTGAGTAAGTATTTTTATTGTATGATTTATCCAAATCATTGTTCTGTTCACTGTATGATTCTTTTAACTGAATCACACTCCATCCATACAAAACATCCACTATGAAGAATACCACTAGAATTATGCTTCTCATTTAAAGTTCTTCCCTTTTCCATGGAACACCAATATAAGAGCATAATAAATCTTTAACTTCAAATATCATCTAAACCAAGTCAGATCAAAAAATTCTGATAAAAGAAACTTATCACTCTGATATGAATTGTTAGGAACAAAAGGGGCCTAGATACTATTGAGATGGTGTGTGAGTATGATATACTCTATAATACCAAATGTAGGATCGAAATAATAGAGATAATGTATGGAGTATCTAATGATTCTCAATATACAAGAGGGGGGGTTAATTGTATACGTTAAAAATTCTTTAGGAACTTTTAAAGTTGGTTAGAAACCTTCCTATTGTTTAACAAGGTTAAACATGGTAATTCAAAAAAACCTCTAGTTCTAAACACTTTCTTGATTCTAGAAATATGATCACAAGAATGTGAATCCAGAAAAAATGGTTCTGGAAAATGAAACTAAATGAAAGTTTACAAAGATGAAGATTATACCTTAAAGCATATAAAATCTTACTAAATTAGAGTACAAGAATAAGGAAGTGTAAGATAGTTATACTTTCCTCAAAAATATAAATGCAGTGGAAAACCTGTAATAAAACAAGTAAAAATTAGTAAATATTTTAACCCAAAGAGAAGGGTATCCAACAGCCTTGGATAAAGGTCCCTTTATTTATACTTTCAAGAAAGTCTATCTTACCCACACCAGGGTAATCCCTCGATACAAAGATCGGAGTTTGTCTTTCTATCCCTGAAAGCCCTAAACTTTCTGGTAGTCGACACCTCTGCCTTCCTATCCCTGGAAGCCCTCGAATGTAATCAACAACATTCGGAGTCGCACAAAGCAAATATGAACAAGAATTTTAGTACGCACTAAGAATGAGAGTCTCTCTCTAGAAATCACTTCAACAGCATGTAATCTCTAGAGTCATAGAACATTTCATCAAAGTTATGATCTCTTTCAAATGAGCTCCTATTTATAGGCACAGCTTCAACAGTCGGCTCCCTTCTCCAACTGTCATATTTTCCCTTGAATTTTGGAGAGACATGTATATGTGTCAATCAAAGAATGGTTAGTTAGTAACTGAATAAATGACATCATTTAATGGAAAAACAGGTGTAAGAAAAAATATGGTTACATAACTAAATTCAATATTCGGAGTGTAAGAAAAAACAAAGTTCGAAGTCTAATGAAAAAGATTATTCAGAGTCTATATTAATAGATATTTGGATTCTGTTTATCAGGAAGTTTGTAGTCTAAGATCATCAGAATTCATATTCAAAATTCAGGGTCGAACTTTATAGAAGTTCATATGTAGAATTCGGAGTCGAACTTCATGAAAGTTCATAACCGGAATTCGGAGTTGAACTTTATGAAATTTCGTAACTGGAATTTGGAGTCAAACTTCATGAAACTTCGTAAATGGAATTCGGAGTCGAACTTCAAGAAAGTTCCTAACTGGAATTCGGAGTCGAACTTCATGAAAGTTCATAACCAGAATTCAGAGTTAGAATTTGGATCCTGAAAATAGAATGATCTTTATCTAGGTATTATACGATTCTGAGGATTTAGATATGACACTGAATTTTATACATAGATAGGATAAAGAACAATGTAAAACATGATAAGGATAAATTTCCTTGGGGAAGGAAAATTTTTGTTATATAAGTAAAACACTCGGTAAAAAGAGAATTTCCTTGAGATAAGGTGTTTGTGATTTTCAAAACAATAAAGAATGGTAAAGTCATAAGGAAACATTATTGACCTAAAAATCTCCCCCAAGTATGAAGGAATGGAAAAGTCATAAGGAAAAACATATTGAATCAACAATCTCCCCCTTTTTGGAAAGCACAAACATTGTTACAAAAAAGAATATAAGGACTTCAAAAAAAATTTCTAGACTTTGAAATAAAAACTTATATCCCTTTTCACATAGGCAAAGATGAATATGAATAACTCCCCCTTAGGCGTTGGAACACTAAGGATCGTATTCTAGATTTCGAGAATGAGATTTTTCATTATCTTGAGTACAGAAATATCTATAATTAAAACTCCTCCTTACTTAGGGCTATTTCTTCTTTACTTAGAATTCTTTTTCCTTCTCCCCCTTTTTGATTTTGAAAAAGTGTTTGAGGGAATGGAAAAAAATATGGTTCCTGAAATATTAGTACAAAAATCCAAACAAAAAACGAACCACCAAAATTTCATTAAGATTAGAAGAATTTGTACAAGGAAGAAAATACAACAAAAGATCGGATTGTATCTATTTTCCATCCTTCTCTTTGGGTATTAACTTCTTCACTGTTTTTTTCAGCTTCTTTAGATCCTTGTGATCTTCCTCTACTTTTTTCTCTAAGGATTTGATCCTATCATCCTGAGCCATCAGAGCCTATTCCTGGTCTTTCAACAAGTCATCTTACTTCACTATATTTTCTTCAATCTCGATCTAGAGATCCCTTTCTGTTTTCCAACTTTTGACAACATAATTCAACTTCCCATTCAGATCCTTGACTTCGTAAATCCAATTATTCTTCTTAAGAGTTATCTTTTTCTCAAAGCTATTTTTGAGATATTTGATTTTGTTGTCTTGATTATCAAAATTTTTCTTAACATCACCTTGAACCTCATCAAGCTCTCTCAAATCTTCAACTATATTCTTTGACCAGCTGACCATTTTCTTACAAGATTTTCTATGGGCATCATAGTTGATAAAGAAGTTCTTTTATTCAGCCTCAATATTTACACACTTATCCATCACCATGGATATAGAATCTGATTTCTGATTCAAGCTATGGTGGATCATACGACATCTGGAGTCAATGGTTGGAAAGATCGGAATGGTGTAAACAAGCTTCATCAGTGATTGAATGAAAAAATCATGTCCTAGAGATGATGATTATGAATCTAACACTTTGCTTTGTGAAGGTTCTTCCTCTATCTTGACCAGATTTCTCTTAGAAGATCCATTAGCTTCCTTCCTCCTTCTAACAACTTTGTTTTGTGTGTAAACAACCACATGTTTCCCCTTATTAGTTTTCAGAACAGCTTCCTCATCCGGAGACTCATGCTCACTATCAGATAACTGAACAATTCTATCTTCATAAATTTTTTCTTTCTTGGATCCTGCCTCAATATCTTCAGGATGAATGAAGTCATGATTATGACTCTCTTCATCAGATAACTTTTTCACTTCCTCTTTAACCTTCTCATCAATTTCAGGATTATCAAGTTTCGAAGATCCAGCTTGAGAAGTGCTGAGTGAAAATTATTCATATACACTTTCCTTCTCATGAAAGTCTTCAACTTGCTTTATCAGATCAACTGTATCATCTCTGCTTTCAGATTCTGGTACTTCTTCCACAACTTCCTTTTCTTCAAAAATCTTTTCAAGTACTTTTCCTTAAGTCATGAACTTCTTCCCCGGAGTCTCAAGTAAGGGTCCAACCAAGAAAGATTTAGGTACAGGAATTTTCATGGATGCAACTTCTACAGCCTTCAAAAGAGATTGGAAAATTTCAGCCTCAAACATTTTCTTCTTAAGCTTATTCTCTTTGTCTTGCTTATCAATCTCTTCAGTAGTATTTTATTTTAAAGCATTGTCCTCAGTAGGATCTAGGCCAAACTATGGCTCTCCTTCTTTCTGATTCTTCTTATCCTACCTCCACATGGCTATAACCTCATCCAGATAGGATTTCTGCTTTTTGGGTTTTGGAGGTGCAGATTGAGTTTCTTTGGCCTTAGGGTTTTTTTCTTTTTCTTCTACTTCCTTCAGTTTCCTCTTCTTTCCATCATTCATGGATAGTTTATCCTTTTCTGCATTCTTCAGAATGACTTCTGATTCTTCCACTAGTAGATCATAAAACTCTCTTGAGTCTTTAGAAAAACCGACATTCATTCTTTTCAAAGTTACATCGCTTACTAAGATAACTTTTCAATTCCTCGTCTTGGAACTGTAAGGAATCTTGAAGGACTCAATACATCTAACAATCAACTTGGAGAGTAGAGAAGAATACATGATTATCTATGCTCTAAAATTCCCATTCTTGATATTCTCTATCGTAATGAGAATATGCTTCATCAGATTGATCTTCCTTAGATTTACCATAAAATCAAAGATATACATATCACTTTTTTTCAGCGTATCCTTGTCATCCTTTATCGGTATGATAAAACCCTGAACTCATAACTCAAGGATCTGATTATATGTAGACAAATGAGAATTTTTTTCAGTCTTGACATCTGTAATTCCAAGACACTCCCTAGAATTCACCTTTACAAAACTTCCTTGAACATCTGAAATATTGTGGCAACAAAACTCGGCTTCCCCTTCATAAGACAGCCCCACCAAGCTACTAGCCTTGGTGTGTGAAAGGGCATAGGTTTCTTCAAATCTTTTGAAGGAAAAATTTTATCTTCCATCTTCCTTGAAAAAACAAACTGATTTATAAAACTCAATGAGTAGATCTAGATACACCAGGTCTTGAGCTCCAGGATTTGATAGGAAAAAATTTTCCCATTTATTCAACTTGATGTTTTTTGAGATAATGGAATCATACTTATTGAAGAAATTCGGATGCACCAACCTCTCTCTATATACTTTACACTCCGCAATCGTCTTGATAGAAGACATATCTTGAGAAGGAACTTCACCTGACATTCGGAATTGAGAAACCATTGAAAATCCAGAATGGGATTTTGAACTTGGGCAGATATTTGACACACAAAATCTTGAAAACCAATGTGGGACAACCATCGGGGGTCCCCTTTTATAGTTGTTGAAGCGATAGTTCATCTTCCCATCTCAATCCAATGGTTGAGAATTCTTCTGATCATATCTAACGGTTGAAAAGATAGCCATAAGGAAAATTTGGTTGGATCTGATCTTTTGTGGTTTTTAAAATAAAACATTCAGATTTAAGGAAACTATAGTCCGAGAAATTTAAAAAAAACAAAGGAAACTACCAGCAAGTAAAAGGTGATTAAGAAAACTTAAGAAAGAATCATACCTTTCGGATTGTCAGGAGAATTATTCGTATTGAGGAAAATTCTTCTTGAAGAACTTTAGATTCCAAAAAAAATTGACTATGGAAAAAAACTATATTACAAAAAAAAAGAGTACAAAAATTTTCATTATGAAAATCTTCATTATGAAAATTTTCATTATGAAAATCATCATTTTGAAAATCATGAAAAACTTCATTACGAAAAACATGAAAAACTTCATTATAAAAAACCTGAAAAGCCTCATTATGAAAAACATGAAAAAATTCATTACAAAAAACATGAAAAAAAACTTCATTATGAAAAACATGAAAAACTTCATTATGAAAAACATGAAAAACATCATTACGAAAAAAATGAAAAAATTCATTAGAAAGAAAATGAAAAACTTCATTACGAAAAACATGAAAAACTTCATTACAAAAAACACGAAAAACATCATTACGAAAAACATGAAAAACATTATTATGAAAATCATGAAAAACTTCATTACAAAAAACATGAAATACTTCATTACAAAAAACATGAAGAACTTATGAACAAATGTACTCCCCCTATGAAAAGAAGTTTATTACTATAAGGAGATTGATTCAACCGATAGTTACCAAGGAAAATTACCTTAAATTATCATTCCTAACTTATTTTTATTGCATTCAAATCTATCATAGGCTAAAGATTTTGTGAAAATATCAGAAATTTGATCTTGCGTTCCGATAAATTGAAGAATGATATCTCCTTTTTGTGGGTGATCCCTAAAAAAGTGATGCCTAATGTCTATGTGCTTTGCACGAGAGTGATGTTTAGGGTTTTTACTAATGGAAATGACACTTGTATTATTGCACAAAATTTTTGTTTTGTTAAAACCCATACCATAGTCTGTGAGTGTGTGTTGCATCCACAACATTTGAGCACAACAACTTCCAACTGCTACATATTCAGCTTTAGTAGTGGAAAGTGCTACTAAGTATTGCTTCTTGCATGACCAAGAAACTAATGAATCTCCTAAGAAATGACCAGTTCTGGATGTACTCTTTCTATCCATTCTACATCCACCAAAGTTAGCATCTGAAAAACTTTTTAAAATAAAATCATTTCCAAATGTATAAAAGAGTCCTAAATCAATAGTTCCCTTTAAGTAGAGAAAAATTCTTTTTACTACCTTTAAATGAGATTACTTAAGATTGGATTGATATCTTTCACATAAGCATATTGAAAACATTAAGTCTGGACAACTAGATATCAATTAAAGCAAACTTCCTATCATCCCTCTAAAATATGTTTGATCTACAAGTTTCCCAGCTTCATCAAGATCAAGTGTGTTTGAGGTACCAATGGAAGTAATTATACTCTTATTATTGTCATATCCATACTTTTTAATAAGATATTTAATATACTCATGTTGGGATATATAAATTCATTCTCATTTTCTGAGAGATTTGAAAACCAAGGAATAATGTTAACTCACCCATCATACTCATTTAAAACTTAGATTTCATTAGATCCGCAAAGGAATCAGTTAAATATTGTTGAGTTGAACCAAATATAATGTCATCAACATAAATTTGGACAATCAAACCATTTTTCTTTACTTTATTTATAACAAAGGTTGGATCTGAATTTCCCTTAACATAATTATTTTGAAGCAAAAATCATGTAAGTCTATCATACCAAGCTCAAGGTGCCTGTTTAAATCCATACAAAGCTTTGGTAAGTCTAAAAACATGATCAGGATGTTTTGTATCTTCAAATCCAGGAGGTTGTTCAAAAAAACTTTTTCTTGAACATAACCATTAAAAAAAACACATTTCACATCCATTTGAAAAATTTTGAAATTGAAGAATGCTACGAAGGCAAGTAAGATACAAATAGATTCATGTCTAGTTACTAGAGCATAGGTTTCTTGATAGTATATTCCCTCTTGTTGATTATAGCCTTTAGCAACTAATCTAGCTTTACTTCTTACAATGATTCCATTTTCATCACACTTATTTCTAAAAACCCATTTTACTCCAATAACAGAAGTTTCCTTAGGTATTTCAACCAAGGTCCAAAATTTATTCCTTTCGAGTTTATTTAGTTAATCTTTCATGGCTTTAATCCAATCATCATCACCAAAAGCTTCATCAGTGCTTCTTGGTTCTAATTGGGAAAGGAATGCTAGATGTTCTACTTCATTTCTTAAGTTACTTCTAGTCCTTATTGGTTGATTCACATCACCAATGATGTTATCACTAGGAAGATTCTTTAGAGACAACTGATTTGGGTTTTGTAAAACCTGCTCATCAACATAGGATAGGAAATCTTCTGGGGTAAATGTTTCAGAAGTATCTTCTTGAACATTTTCTTTATCAGAAGGATCTTCTATCAAAGGTTGATAATCAGTTTTTGAAAACACATCTGAATATGTAGGTTGGGGTTTTTTAAAAAAAGGATCAATTTCATCAAATTTAACATGTACTATCTCTTCAACAGTACAAGTGTTTTTATTGAAAACTCTATAATCCTTAGAAGTTGTGCAGTAGCCTAAGAAAATTCCTTCATCAGATTTTGGTGTGAATTTGTGTAGATTATCTTTAGTATTTATAATTAATACCTCGCATCCAAAAACCATAAAGTAGGAAATTCTAGGTTTTCTACCATTCCATAACTCATAAGGATTTTTATTAGGAAAATATATAATTAAAACTCGATTGATAGTATAACAATAAGTACTTACAGCTTCATCCCAAAAATGTTTGGCTACATAATACTCACTCAACATGGTTCTAGTTATCTATTGAATAATTCTATTTATTCTTTCAACAACACAATTTTGTTGAGGTGTTATGGGTGGTGAGAAGTTATGAGTAATGCCTTTTCTACTAAAAAAATTTTCAAAATCAGAATTTTGAAATTCTCCACCATGATCACTATGAATAGTTTTCAAAGGGAGGTTTTTATCATTTTTAACATGGGATCTAAAACTTTTGAAATAATAAAAATATTCATACTTCTTTTCTATAAAATAGACCCACGTAAATCTAGTGTAATCATCAACTAAGACAAATACATAATACTTGTCTCCAATGCTTTCAGTTTGTGTAGGACCAAAGAATCCATATGCACTAACTGTAATGCATCAGTAGTTGTGACTTAACCGACTGATTTACAACTTTATTTATGTTTCCTTCCATATTGACAAGGGTCACGAACTTTTGAAGAATCAAATATGAGCTCCAGTAGATCATTAACTATTCTTTTCTTAGAAAGTTTTCATAAATTCCTAAGGTTAAAGTGTCCTAACCTTCTATGCCACAACCAGGAATGATCTTCCATTGTAATAAGGTAAGGTAGATCTTGGCTCCTAAGGTCTTCTATGTTTAGTGTGTATACATTCTCTTGCCTTGGGGAAGAAAGAAGAAACTCTTGCTTGGAATTGTGTACTAAGAACTTTTAATTCATAAAATTCACAAGGTAACCTTAATAACATAATTTTCTTATTCTAATGAGGTTGTTCTTAAGACCATTAATTAATAAAATATTTGAAATTAATGTTTTTTTAAGAAGAAAAATTTTACCTATACTAATAATTTCTCCCTGAGCATTATCTATAAAGTTAATTTTCCTCCTTTCATCTTGATAATCTTGTAAAAATAGTTTTTTTTACCAGTCATATGTTGGGAACATCCACTATCCATGTACCATGTATTAATATTGGTACCTTCTCTATTTTCCTGAAAATAAGAAAAATTTAGGTTTTCATAATCCAGACTTTCTTGGATCCGAAAATCTCAGAAAGAAAAATTTTAGGTACCCACATTTTCTTAGAAAAATAGGCTTTATGGAATTCTAAAGATTGAGTTTTGTTTAGGGAACATTTTTTCCCCAATTCCCACCACACTAACACATAGTGTAGAATGGATCATTTTGAGGAAGAAAATAATTGTTACTAAAAATCGGTTTAGAACCATTATAAAAAAACTAGAACTATTCATAGAGGTTGGATTTGAGAATAAATTTTATCAAAATTTTCCTTACCTAAGGTAATGTTTGAAAAACACTTCCTCAAGGAAAAGATTTCAGATTTAAGTTTAATAACCAAGTTCTTGTATTCTAAAACATTTGATTTGGAACTAGAGCTAGGCTCAAAAATATTTTTCTTTGAAGTTACATTTTCTAGATCTTTAGAAAGTTTATTCTTCTCAGAATTTACTTCCTCATGATTTTTTAAAATACTTTAAAAATCAACATTTTTCTTATAAATATCTTTAGAAAGATATGAAATTTCCTTAGTAAGAATAGTATTCCTAGAATTTTCCTTATCAATCTTTTTCATGAGTTTTGAGTTCTCAGTCTCAAGAAGTTTGGAAAACCTAGAAACTTCTTCATAGGTAGGTAAAGTATTATCTTCATCAGAAGAAGATTCTTCATAAAAAGAGTTATAATATTTATCATTTCTATTATTATCATTCAAAGAAACATTGGTCATTGATTCAGCATTGTTTACCTTAGCCATTAAGAAATGATTGTCAATAGGTAGTCTGGATATTAGACCAAGATTCTTTTGTCTAGAAGATTCATAATCCAAAGATTCATCTAAAGAGTCTCCACCACTAGCACTACAGGTGTCATTAGCATTCAAGACATTCTTAGCTTTAGCATTGTAATACATATTTCTGTTTCTATCAGAATTTTTTTCCTTTCTTTATTTTCTCTTAAGCATAGGACAATCAGGTCTTATATGTCCAGCTCTCTTGCATTCATAACATGTAACTTCTGAATCTTTCGTATCTTTCCTTTCTTTCTTCTTGTATCTGGATTGATAGTTCCTAGGTCTAGCTATTTTGTTCATCCTTCGAGCAATATTGGCTAACTAATTATCTAAAGATTTAGTTCCACTAGATTTGGATTGGATATCAACCTTCTGAGATTTGGATCTTGTAACTCTCTCAAGAGTCTTAGCTTTCATATGATTAGAAGTTGTAGTAAAAGCAACACTTCCATTCCCATTCTTCTTCTTTATATTGTTATAATCTCTCTTCATTCTAGTCTCATGTTGAATAATAGTTCCAAATAGTTCATCAAGAGAAATATGAGTAACCTTTCTGTTCTCATCTATATCTACTCTCTTGGATTCCCACTCATTCAGCATGATGTCTATGATTTTATCAATAAGCACTTCATTATCTAATCCATTCTCACCCATGGATTGTAAAATATTAACAATAGTCATGAATATTTGTTGCACCTTACAAATGGGTTCTCTATAAGGAAAGTAGAATCCTTGATATTTAGCTCTGAGCATGGCTCTTCTTGTTTCAATAACTTTGGAAGTTCCAAAGTGTGTAACTTCAAGATTCTTCCAAATACAATTTCTGCTTCACAAGATGAAATTTGGCTATATATATTTCTAGTCATGGAGTAAAGAAAAGTATTGTTTACCTTATAATTCAATTGATATTCATGCTTTTCTTGATTAGTAAAGGTACTAACTTCCTTGTAAATGATTTTATATCCTCCAGTAAGCATAAAAAAATTATCAACTCCAGTATTGATAATGAAAGTCTTCATATGATCTCTCCAATATTCATAGTCATTTCCATCAAAATAGGTGTTCTAGTTGGATTGAGATTGTCTATGGAACAAAAATTAATTCCTTCCATCTTAAATAAATATCTTTCCATACAAACTTGTTAATAAAAAAATATTGTAAACAAGGAAAAAATTCCTAAGCAAGGAAAATATAACAAGAGTATCTCTAAGAAAAAATGAATATGAACTATATGAGTCCAAAAAACTAATTCTAGAAAAGAATTATATGAATTCTCTTATGAATACAATCGTGAGATTAATTCATATTGAACTAATCCTCTGATACCAATTGTTGAGATGGTATGTGATTATAATATACTCTCTAATACCAAATATAGGATCAAAATAATAGAGATATTGTATGGAGTATCTAAAGATTCTCAATATACAAGAGGGGGTGAATTGTATAATTTAAAAATACTTTAGGGACTTTTAAAGTTGGTTAGAAACCTTCCTATTGTTTAACAAGGTTAAATAAGGTAATTCACAAAACCCCTAGTTCTACACACTTGCTTGATTCTGGAAATATGATTTTGAGAATGTGAATCTGGAAAATGTGGTTCTAGAAAATGAAACTAAATTAAAGTTTACAAAGATAGAGATTCTACCTTAAAGTGCATAAGATCTTACTAAATCATAGTACAAGAATAAGTAAGTATAAGATGGTTACACTTTCCTCAAAAATATAAATGTAGCAGAAAAATTGTAAAAAAACAATTAACAAGTAGTAAATCTTTTAACCTAAAGAGAAGGGTATCCAACAAACTTGGATAATGGTACCTTGATTTATACTTTCAAGAAATTATGTCTTACCCACACCAGGGTAAGCCCTCGATATGAATATTGGAGTCTATCTTGCTATCCCCTCAAGCCCTAAACTTTCAGGTTATTGCACCTCTGTCTTCCTCAACAAGGAAGCCCTCAACTTCAAGGTAGTTGGAACCTCTGTCTTCTTATCCCCAGAATCCCTTGAATGTAATCATAAATATTCGGAGTTTCACAAAGAAAATATGAATAAGACATTCAGTACGCATTAATCATGAGAGTATCTCTCTAGAAATCACTTCAACAGCATGTAATCTCTAGAGTCATAGAACACTTCATCAAAGTTGTGAGATCTTTCAAATGAGATCCTATTTATAGGCACGACTTCAACAGTCGAATACCTCCTCAAACGGTCATATTTTCCCTTGAATTTAGGAGGTACATGTACACGAATCACTCAAACAATGGTTAGTTAGTAACTGAATACACGACATCATTTTATGGCAAAACAAGAATAAGAAAAAATATGGTTACATAACTAAATTCAATATTCAAAGTGTATGAAAAAAAAATTTGGAGTCTAATGAAAAATATTATTTAGAGTCTATATTAATAGATATTCGGATTCTATTTATCAGGAATTTTGTAGTCTAAGCTCATCAAAATTCATATTTAGAATTCGGGGTCGAACTTTATAGGAGTTCGTAACCAGAATTCGGATTTGAACTTCATGAAAGTTCAAAACAAGAATTCGGATTCGAACATCATGAAAGTTTGTAAACGGAATTCGGAGTCAAACTTCATGAAATTTTGTAACCAGAATTTGGAGTTGAACTTCATGAATGTTCGTAACCGAAATTCGGAGTCGAACTTCATGAAAGTTTGTAACCAAAATTCAGAGTCAGAATTCGGATCCTAAAAATAGAATGATCTTTATCCAAGTATTATACGATTATGAGGATTTAGATATGACACCAAATTTTATACTTAGATAAGATAAAGAACAATGTAAGACATGGTAAGGATAAATTTCCTTGGGGAAGGAAAATTTTCCTTATAGAAGTAAAACACAGGGTAAAAAGATAATTGCTTTGAGATAAGGTGTTTGTGATTTTTAAAACAAGAAGGAATGGTAAATTCATAAGGAATCCTTATTGACTTAAAAATCTCCCCAGGTATGAAGGAATGTAAAAGTCATAAGGAAAACCTTATTGACTCAACATATACCCTAAGAGGGGGTGAATCAGGGTATGTATGTTCTATTTCAAAATGATTTCTGCCCCACTAGATCTTGACCTCAATATCATAAGGGTCACTTTGTTTTCACTTTTGTGTTACTATTTATCTTATTATTCCCCTATTTATCTGATGATGATGATGATTTAAATGTAAGGAAGGAAATAAAACACATAGGAACACCGATTTTTACTTGGTTCACCCTCACTAGGCTACGTACAAGGAGCATACAATGGCGATGTGCCGCTGTGCCAAATCCACTAAAGCTCACTACCAATAATGTTAAGGCAAGATAAATTATATGAATAGGTGTACTTCCTTGACTTAGTTTAGGGTCATCTCACTTCTTTCCCAAGTTTCACTCCCTATTTCTCTCTCTCTGGCTCACTACCAGTAGAAAGGATAACCATCTTCCTCTTCCTTCGCTCACTGCTCTAGAAGATATCCACTCATAGTTTATAGACTTTTAGGTCCAACACAATTTAAAGACATGTGATTCCCTCCATTATATATAATGAATGCATCCTACACTGTATGTTTATTCTCTTTTGAAGTCCAAATTCCTCCACTAATGAAAAAAAAATTTCCTCTAAACACTAGTTTGTCCCTTTTAAAACTCTTTCACTACGAACACTTCTTTTTGAGAAGTTACCACTTTTTAAAAGCTCAAACAAGTATTTTGAATGCTCCAACCTTTTCATGAAGCTCACAGGTTTATAGATCTCACAGGTTCACAAATCTCACTAGATCACATAACTATATAGATCGTAGAGCTCACTACTTCACATAGCTCACATTAGTATTTTTTATTTTGAAAAGCTAAAAAATCCTTCATGAAGTACACGTCCTCTGCAATTCCAAACTAGCCTTGGCAGCACACCTTCCTTTTGTAGAACTCAAATGCCTCTATGAATTCCCTTTTATTTCGTGAAAATCCATACTCCGCAAATCTCTTTCACAATTCGACAGCTTACAGTTTTTCATTTGATCTCTCTACACATCTTGATGGATTCTAGGTATATTTATAGGTGATTGCACTAACTCGAGAACCTTCCCCAAAAAGTCAACTCCACGTCAACTCAAATATCAAAGCTCTAAAATTCCTATAGAAATTCTCTATATATAGAAAAGAACCACTATAATATTTTGGATTGTAGAGCTCGTCATAATTACAGAGCATTCTGTCAATTCCTTTGCACCACTACCACAATTCTCCCTCACAATGCTCTTCACCTCTACTGTTCACAAAGCTCATCATAATCGCAGAGATTGCTGTTAAAAATCTTGTCTTCTCTTTTATTCACTCTTAATAAATCCCATCTCTGTGAAAATCTTCCCTTTTACATATTTTTATGTGATCTTCAAGGAAATACACTTTTCAGAATGCTCACCAAAATCCAAATTTTTTACCCCCAAAATTAGGTAAACACTTGAAAATGGAGAAACTTATATCTGTTCTTTTGTACCGCCTTTGGATCTTCCTTCCTTTTTCATGGTTCTTTTCTAACATTGATTGTCAAGAAAATCTCTGGAACTTGAATATTAACCATGAAAACATGTTTTTTCATCAAACACAACCAACCCATAAATGATGTAATCTTACCTTGAGAGATTTTTTCCCAACAGTATTGATTTTTTTATACTCTATTATAAGAGTCAAGAGATACTTTATGTGTTTTAAATATGTGTCTTATAGCTTTTAAGACACTTTAATTGATCATATTAAGGATATGATACTCATTATTTATCATGGCTAGAATATGTCGTCCTACCTTTTGGGGTTGAGTAGGGATATGATCCTGTTGAATGATGGTCAATGAAATATGTTAATGATATTATGTTCTGTGAGGATGTTATCCCACTACAAAAAAAGATGATTGAGTATGTTGTTGAGACACTATATCAGATGTGGGGATATGCGCCTTCCTGTGAGTGGATGCCATAATATGCTATTCAATCCAATTTGATGCGAGGGTATGAGGCCAGTTCAAATATGAATTCCCCATCAGAATATAATGATGAACCTATGAAATATAATTAGGTATATGATCCTCCCCATGTATAGCCTCTGAAGTATTCTAATGAAAACCTTTTTCGGTAGAATTTGGGATATGATCCTGGCTTCCATAAAATGAAAAAATATGACAATTACCTTAATCAGTGTGTATATGAGTCTACCTTGAGGTGATTTCCATATTATAATGACAATCCTCGGTCAAAGTGGGGATATGATCCTGGTATTATTCCTTTGGAAAATTTCATTGTATGTCCTTGATCGGAATGTGTGCCCATATCGAGGAATTTGAAAAACTGAGTTGGTGAGCCCCAATCAGAATGGGAATATGAGCTCATTCCTATGCCTTTTCCTTACTAGAATAATCCAATAAACTTTGTGGAAAGATGAAATAATGTGTTTTGGCTTTAAATTATCCACCTGTTTATACTAATCATGGTAATATAATGCTTTGGCTATTGGGATAGAAATATATGACTTTTCCTATATTTGTACCAACATCAAAATATGTAGGTGGAGCTCTTCTATTGTTTCTTGAATGTAGTGAAACTACATCATAGTGTGTGAAAGAATGTAGAATGCACATTCTTGGTATCCGAGATATTCTAGTAGATGTATTCAGTTGAATCATAGATATAAACTCACTCCTTTCCTCCTTCCCCATTAGAATATGCTATTGGGATTCATGTGTGGAGGAAGGAATATGTTCCTCAATCATGACTATTACAGGAATAAGCATGTAGACTTCATTTGAGTGACTAGGGATATGAGATAGATCATTATCTACCAATGCAATATGTTGACAGGATTTTTTAGAATAAGTGTGGGGATTTGAGATCACTCACATTTATTCATATCTTGACATGCCTGGTGATACCTCCTTGGTACCCATTCATGAGGGTATAAGGTGGAAATATATTTGATGGTGTGATCAGTAAGAAAATGAGGGGCATTGGGAAGATGAAACTACTGAAGACAGTTTATTAGAGCTCCTCTAGGTTTCTCTTGAATTGGTATGGGGCTGTATTCCACTCCTTCCTCCACATTCCAAAGGTAGGGAAGGTTTTTATTACCAAGATCTGGGTATAATCTTATAAAGTGGTTGGTGGTGGAGATAGGTTCTATTGGGTTTATTGTAGTTTTTCATGAACAATATGGACTTATAAGCTTCATTATCTCAAGTCCTTTGTATGATCCCACAAGTTTAAGGTCCATACCATTCCCATGGTATTCATGAACAATTATTTTTTCTACTCAAAGATAAAGGTGTCGAGTGGGTGATGTTGTTTTATAGCCCATGAAGGTTACTATTATAGCTGAGGTCCCATAAAATTATCTTGATGAATAAATGATCTCATGTGAAGGTAGTGTTTGTGAGATAGTTTTCTCCAGTCATAAATACAACAAGGAATATGGTCGCCGATCATTTCATCATCACAATTGCCAAAAATTCATGATTAACTATGCACGTTCAACAAAATTATATATTCTAGTTGTCGGTTCAACCAATTTACTCTTGTGGGATTTACATGGTGAGAATGATCTATTTCATAGGAAGCCCAATATTTTATTAAATTATTTCACAAAAAAAACCCATTATTTTGTGTATTAGGAATAAAAATAGTTGTATGGTGTGTGGTCAACTGATTATTTTTATTGTTTGAGAGACTCGTGTTAGGTTCATTATTTTTGTCCCTATTGAAGGTGGATAGGAATAATGTCTTGGAGAGAACATGTAAATCTATCCTATTTAACTTTTATAAGGGTATGAAATTATTACTTCTCAATGCTAGAATCCCAGTGCCAGTGCCTTACTTTATTACATTGTTATAGATACAAGCTTTAAATCCCAAATAATTGAACGGTTTACGAGTTTTAGAAACTAGATTATGTACATGATACCCATATAAAATTGGAAAAAATAAAATAAATAAAAATGAAAATAAAATATCATCATCCTTGAAACCCATTAAAATGATTCCCTTAATAACCTATGGAAATGAAAAAAATTAAGGTGTGAGACCAAATTCTCAGTAAGGGTTAAGTACAAGGGAAGAAATAATGAAATCAATGAGCATAATAAATATGGAAAGGTAGATAACGGAACACGCATGACATTTAATTAAGAAAATGATAATGAAATTCATCCATAGATAATATAAACACCAAAATATTATTTAAAATAATAGTAATAATTGAATTCTCAATAATGTAAAAGCTTAATTATTTGATGTCATGTTTCATTGGTACATGATATATTTACCGTCAAGACCATTCACCAGATGGTTCAGAATATCATGTTGAATCCTTTCTAATTTGGCCAACTGATTTTTCTCAGGAGAAAACTGATTTATCTAGGGGTTACTTTAAATGGTCCCCTACCCATTTCATACTAGTCCAAATCATTCTTCATATATCAAATAATTTATTTAAAAAATTATTTTTAAATCAGAGTGTGTCATACCACTTTGATACAGTTAAATTATAAGACCCATGAAGGAAAATCATATAAAAAAATTAAAATACCATTAAGAATGAATGAATCAGGATATTACATGTCAATGGAATTTTATATACATCACATAGAAGTTAATGTGTGTATAATAACAAATAAGTATCAATAGAATGTAAATTGAGATGGAATCCCTTACCATTGTAATCAGCTGAATAGTATACCCCATAAAAGTAATAATTATCTATTAAAGCATTAAATAAAATAAATATAATGATATTAATGATATTTTATTTCAAATGGTAGTATACATACATCACACACAATAAATAAGTGGTGAATAAGGTATATATCTCACAGAAGAAAAGTGATATGAGAAAATACTTACGTTACACTTCTCTTTAGTGGTTTGTACTTTAACCTCCTATATAATAGTTTAAAGAATATTATTAACTCATTAAAAAAATTATATTTATAATATCTTATGTGATGATTTTATAACATATTGTGACCAATTAATTAGTAATATTTCATTATTTTCCTTGTTTTGGGTTTGTTCGTTCCGTGGTTTCATGATCGATTCATTTGTGTAAAATTATGGATGTTCTTGTAAAATGTGATTAAAACTCTAGGATTGGAATGGAATAGTATTAATAAAATTCCATAAGTATGAATGGTACCATATACCAATTTTTTTATTACATGATTATGATTAATTAGATAAAATTTTAATGATAAATGTTAAATTTATTTTGGTGGGTTTTCTGAATACCATGAACTTGTTTCGTTTTTATTATTATTATGAGTATATATTAGTTCCAAAACGTTTAATAGTTTATAATATACCAATTAAAATATTATATAACCATAAAAATATTTTTATGACTATCCATGAAGGTAGTAATGTAAAAGAAATGAAAACATTATTCACATAGGATTTTAATCAGCATAGCTTGGAAAATAGATTCATTTATTTGAATAAGAGGATGTAATAAAAGAAATGGATATAATATATTCAATTAGAAATATAAAATTATAGTATTTAAACTATTACAAAATTATTATTCTTTATGGATGAAATAAATGAGGAGAAAGTAGAAGAAGAAATGAAAATAAGAGGGGTGTTTTGAGGAAATTACTTCTTGAATATCACCTCCTTAAGAGGCCCTTGAGGACCATGGATTTAATATTTTTGGGAGAATAGAATAAATTTGATGTATGGAGAGTGAGGACAGATTTTTGGGTAGATATTTTAGGGTATTTTAGGCTTGTGGTTTGAAATTAAGTGGTGAGGGTTGGTATTTTACTTGAGGAGAAAGGTGTGAAATATAAATTGATCACAAAATTGAAAGAATGTTTTCAAAAAAAGAGATAAACATGTTCTAAAGAAGATGGTTGGATATGGTTAAAGATTATGACATATCAATACATTAACACACTAGAAAAGTGAATCAGGTTGAAGATGATCTACGTCAAAAGGATCTGGAGAGCTTATCAATGATGCGGATCAGAAAGATACAATATTTTTGGATTTTCAAATGATGGATCTAGAGATCTTAAAGGAATGGGAGAAATATTATCTAGATCAAATGAGTGTTTGACCATAAATTAAAGTGAAGGTTTAAGAGGAATAGAAGAAATATGTACATTTAAAAAATAAGGTGATAAAATTTCTTGAGTTTAACCTTGATTGTGAGGGAATAATAAGGCTCTAGAACTATGTATGTGTTTGTTCGGTACCATATTGGAAGAAGGATATGATGGATAAAGCTCATATTTCTTCATTTTCTATTCATCCTCTAAGTATGAAGATGTATATATATTTTATAGAGTATTTTTTATGGGATGGAATGAAGAGAGATATTGTAGAGTATTTTTCTCAGTGCATAGTATTTCAAAAAATTAAGGATAGGAGATAGAAGTCTAAGGTGATGTTACAACTAATACCTATACTAGAATGGAAACAAGAAAACATCAAAATAGATTTTTCATAGGACACCCCAAAACATCTAAAGGCCATAGTTTTATGTGTTTTATAGTTCATTACCTTATTAAGTTTCACACTTTATTTATATAAGATACAATTTCTTTCTTGATCGTATTTCTAGAATATATATTTAATAAGTGGTAATATTCCTTCTAGTACTACTTTCTATTATATCTGATTAGGATATATGGTTTACCATGATGTTCTAGAAAATTCTTCAGCTGAATCTGGGTACAGAGCTAAGTTTCATCGTATCTTATCATCCTTAGACAGATGTTTAATTTTATATGACAATTAAAACTCTAAACTACATATTTATAACTTACTCTATGGATTTAAAAGGTGGTTGGTATCAAAACCTTCCTTTGGTGGAATTTTCTTAAAGAAGTATTTTTCACTTCAACATTCATATGGATCCTTATAAAGACTTATATGGTAAGAAGTACCTAACTATAACATGTTAGAATGTAGTTGGATAAAGAAATATATTGATATATTATATAGCTCAGGAACTAGAATATAATTTCATATCCATTCTACATCACATAAGATTAGCTCTGAGTTGACAAAAAAGTTGTGCTCATAGACATTAGAAAGATATAGAGTTTGAAGTGGGTGAAAAGTTATTCCTAAAAATATCTCATTGGAAGAGGGTGATGAGTTTTGGAAGTAAGAGAAATAAAAAAACCTAGTTATTTGGGTCCATTTGAAATTCATTATCATATTGGGACAGTATCTTATTTGTTAGTGATTCCACCGAATCTCTATCAAGTTTATGATGTGTTCCATGTATCTCTCCTAAGGAAGTATATACTTGATCCCAAACATATAATAAACTGAGAGGTCATAGAACTGTATTAAGATCTTTCATATGAATAACTATGGTTATAGATTCTGGATAATAGATAAAAAAATTTGAAACAATACCACTCACCTAATTAATGTTTTGTGGTGAAACCACAAATTTTAGGAAGCTACGTGGGAACCTAAAGATGTGATGAGGTATAAGAGTCATCATTTGTTTAAATCAGATTGAAATAATTTGATGGATAAATTCATTTTAAGAGGGGTATAATGTAACACCCTAATATTTTTATGAAATATTTCTCTTTAAATAATTTGATATTATCGATAGCTTGCATTACATGCAACATGGAGTTTAAATGAACCCCAAAGTATTATTATTTAAATATTTCCACTAAAAATTGTTTTTTAATTGAAAGGTATGAATAATATTAACTGGATTATGTAATATATTTAAAATACCTCCTCAATACAAATTCACTAATAAATACTAATGAAATAAGTACTAAATTTTCAATAAAGTTATTTGATGCATTAGAAATACGCTTTCTTCAAAAAGTGGTTTTTTTATGAGTGAATATTATAATTAATTTCTATAAATTTCATAAAGTTTATTTAAAAAAATATATTTAATTTCCAGAATCATCATAGAAAAATTAACCTTTGGTGAAATTTTTATAATTTTTAGAAAATTTGATTTCTCAATGAATAGTGAAAATACTAATTTTATTTAAAACATTATTTTATTTCAAAGTATTTTTAATGAAAATTTTGTTTTTGGATTGTTTTTAAAAATAAATTAGTATCTTTTTTTAAAATAATATAATTATGGTTTTTTAAATGAATTTTATACTTGAATTTTGTATTGAAACATTATATATTTAAAAAATGCATATTTTTTAAAACTATTTTTTGTTACATTTTGTAGGTTTAATTTTAAATTAAATTCTTCCACTTCTGTGTTTTGAATTTCGAAAAATATATTCCATAATCTTAATCATTAGGTCATAATTTAGTAAATATTTCCCTTTTATTTTTGACCAATATGAATAGTAACCTAGTAATTTTTGTTAGCATGATAAAGGGTAAAGTGGTAATTAAAGTTCAAAATAAATGATAATTATTATAAAATGACCCTAACACTTGAATTTAAATTATTGGGTGATTAGATTTGATTATTAATCATCCAATATTTATTTTTATGGGATTTTTTATCCATTTGGATGAGATTATGACCTATAAATTATTTATTTCTGGAAAAGTCAAACATTGCCACACCCTTGTTTTTAATAACTATAATCACTACTGGAATATTGTGTGTTACCAATGGTAATATACCAATGATTTCATCAAATAATTATATAGTTTTAAAGAGGGCAACATTTACCAAAAGTTTGTTCAAACCATTGGGAATGTGTAAATAACCTAAGATTTACCAATGGTTTTCCAAAACCACTGGGAAATAATTATTTTCTCTAAGGTTATACCAACAATTTATCAAAGTAGTTGGGAAAGTTTTCCCCCAAATCCCGAGTTCCCCAGCTCCCACTCGGCCCGATTTCAGATCCTAATCCAGAGCTCCTCCAGAAATCTTCTGGCCGTGAAATGCCTTCCAGCCATAGATCCATATTCAATCAAACAAATTTTTATTTCTACACTTCAAATTAGTAGGTTTTACTTTATTTTTAGTGTTCTTCCTCTTTTTTCTGTTTGCTATTTTGATTTCAACTAAATTAGTGTTCATGTTGTCAGTGGAGTACCGAACCCTTTGTTTGATTTATGTTTTTTGTTATACACTTCAAACATGGTCAAGGGTTTGTTTAGTGGGGTAATATGGTACTTTCTATGGACTTTAGTTTAGTTGAAAAATTAGATGTGGAATTTTGGCGTTGGTTGGGTGATGGATTGGAATTGTGAACACCCTCCACCCCTACTCCCCTGGACACCTCCCATCCCATGGACATCCCCCCCACCCCTGGACACCCACCCAATGGACATCCCCCACCCCCCTCCACCCTCCACCCCCCTGGACACCCCCACCCCTTGTACAGCTCCATCCCCCACACCTTGGACAACCCCACCCCCACCCTCCCTGGACACCCCTCACCTCCCATGAACAGCCCACCCCCTGGACACCCCCAGCACCTTGGACACCCCCACCCTTTGGAAAACCCCCTCCCACCACTCCCTGGACACCCCCACCCTTTGAACATCCCCCTCCCCCCCACCCCCTGGACACCCCACCCCCTAGACACCCCCCACCCCCACCCTCCATGTACACCCCCCACCCTCCCTGTACACTCCTCACCCCCATAAACACCCCCCCCCCCCCACATCACACACACCACCTCCACCACCCCTAGACACCCCCACCCACTAGACACCCTCCACCCCCTTGACAGCCACCCCCCCCCCCACTTATGATAGCCCCCCTAGACACCACCACACCTCCTAGGCACCCTCGCACCTCCTAAGCGGCTGAACCAATTTTTAAATTGGAATTAAAAATGTAGTTGATTTCCCCCATTCCTAATGACATTTTCTAAGTAACCCATAGAGCCTTATAAATTGAATTTGTCATGTTTTTATAAATCTAATTTTTCATGTTTTGATAAATTGAATTGTCATGTTTTGATAAATTAAATGGGTTGTCTGGAATGAAATGGATAATTCATGATGGTTTGGATTTCTTAATGAATAAAATGATTTTAAATAAAATTACCCTAAGGGGTTGTAGGAGGGGTAAGGGGTTGTCCAGGTGGGGGGTTATCTATGTGGGGGTGGTTGTTTAGGGGGTAAGGGGCTGCAAAGAGGGTGGGGGATATAGGGGTGTGGGGGAGGGGGTATGGGCTACCTCAAGGAGGGGTGTGGGCTATCCAGGGGGGTCAGAGTGGGGTGTCTCAGTGGTGGAGTGGGTGTGGGGTGTCCAGGGAGGGGGTGGCTTTCTAGTTGGGGGGGGGGGCTGTCCAAGTGGGGTGGGGGGATGTCCAGGTGGGGGCGTGGTTGTCCAGGTGGGGTGGGGGGTGTCCAGGTGGGGGTGGAAAGGGGTGGGTTTTCCAGGTGTGGGTGGGGGTGGGCTGTCCAGGTGGGGGGCTGTCTAGGTTGGGGGGATGTAGGGGAGGGGGTGTGGGCTATCCAGGGAGGGGGTGATTTGTCTAGGGAGTGTTGGGATGTCATGGGGGGATATCCAGGTGGGGGAGGAGGTATGGGATGTCCAAGGGGTGGGGGGGTTGTCCAGTGGGGGGTGGGGTGGGCATGGGCTATCTAGGTGGGGGGGGGGGGGCTGTCTAGAGGGGGATGTTGGGGGTTGTAGGGGAGGGGTGTGGGCTGTCTAGGGAGGGGGTGGGTTTTCTAGGGGTGGTGGTGGGTGGGCTATCTAGGTGGGGGAGGGGGGTGTGGGCTGTCAAGGGGGGGGGGGGGTTGGGCTATCCAAGGTGGTGAGGGTGGGCTAACCAGGTGGGAGAGGGGGTGTTGGTTGTATAGAGGGGAGGGGGTGGGATGTCCATGTGTGGTGGGGGTGTCCAGGTGGGGGGTGGGGGGGGCTATCCGGGTGGGGGTGGAGGGGGTAGGGGGGATGGAGGGGTTTGGGGGGGGGATGTCCAGGGAGGGGGTGGTTTTTCCACTCTGATACTCTACAAAAAAATAATCATCAAATAAAAACAATGTATAGTTTCTTTCACATGTTAAGACTTTTCTTGAAGTTCCATACCAACACTCACTCTTACCCTTCCAAGAAGAAGTGATCTCTTGTAAATAAATATCACTTAGGTTCTTATCCACTATTCATATTGATCTCATAAAAATTTCACATTCGTACAACTCCATATCACTTAATGATATAATAAGGCTCATACTCCTATGAGTAGTGTCCCATCGACACATTGCTCATAAAATCCGATCCACGTATGATATTTGGTGGTATGTTTACAATTGGGTGTGTTGTGATTTATATGTATAATATTCATGGTTTATAGCAACAGTATTCTCGGTCATCTATAACAGTCTTGAAATCATTCTACAATTGGATAAAGATTGGATTTCACAACCCTAGTTTGGGGGTGGACACCCCCACTCCTAATACTGCCCCCACCCCCTTGGATAGCCCTACCACCCCCATGGACAACCCTTCCACCCCCATGGACAACCCTCCCCACCCCCATGGGACACCGTGTACCCCCTAGACAGCCCCACCACCCCCATGGAAAGCCCTCACACCCACCACAAACCCCTTTGGACAGCTCCACCACCCCCCTAGACAGCTCGCCCACCCCCCTAAACACCTCATACCCCATGTACATCCCCCACCCCTAGAAATGCCTCCCCCCCCCAGACACCCCTGACCCCTGGATAGCCTCACCACCGTCGTGGACAGCCCGCCCACCCCCCAGGACACCTCGTACCCCCTAGACATCCCCCCCCCCCCACCCACCCCAATGGATACCCCCCCCCCCCGAACACTCGTACCCCCTAGAAAACCCCTCCACACCCATGGACAGCCCGCACATCCACCCCGTACCCTCTAGACAGCCCTTCCACCCCCTGGACAACCCCGCCCACCCCCTGGACACCTTGTAGCCCCTAGAAACCTCCCCCCCCCCCCCCCCCACACCTCTAGAAGCCCCCTCCCCACCCCCTAGACACCCCCGACCCCCCTGGATAGCCCTTCACCCCCATGGACAGCCCACCCACCCCCTGGACCACCCCCTCCCCCATGGACATCCCGCCCACCCACGTGGACATCCCTACCACCCCCTGGACACCCTCCCACCACCCCTTGGACACCCCCATCCCCTCGGACGCCCCCACCCCTTGGAAAGTCCCCCCCCCCCCCTTAAAAACCCCCAACCCCACTATACAACCCCACCACCCCAGTGGACAGCCCGACACCCCCCCTGTGGACAGCCCTCCCACCCCCCTGGACACCTCGTAACCCCTAGGAAAGCCCTTCCACCCCCATGGACAGCCCGCCCACCCCACTGGTCATCCCGTACCCCCCTAGACAGCACTGCCACCCCATGCCACCCCCTAGACAGCCTGTCCACCCCCTAGACATCCCACCCACCCACCCCATACCCCCTAAAGAGCCATGCCACCTCCCTGGATTATCCCACCCACCCTTGGACCACCTCGTACCGCCCTGGACATCCCCCACCCCTAGAAAGCCCCCCCCCCCACCCCAACCCCCTCAGGACTACCCTGCCACCCCCATGGATAGGTTGCCCACCCCTGGACATCTTTACCCCCTGGATAGCCGCACCACCCCTGGATAGCCCACCCACCCCCTGGACACCTCTTACCCCCTGAAAATCCCCCCTGGACACATCTGACCCCCCTGGACTACCCCACCACCCTCGTGGATAGTCCACCCACCCCTTGGACTCCCCCACCCCCCTTGGACACCCCCACCCTTTATGGATAGCCCCCACCCCTATCGATATCCCCCTCCAGACACCCTCCCACCACCCCCCCAGACACCCCATCCCCTTGGACACCCCCACCCCCTGGAAAGCTGATGACAGGGATTTCATTTTTTTACCCTATTCAATTAGATTCGTATTAACCTCAGACTACAACATAGTGGTACACCCTAAGGTCAATCACAAGGGGGCCACTTGCACACAATATCTTTCTATTGTCACTATTATAAAAAAACTAAGATAAAAATGTAATACTAATATAGATGGGGATGAGTGAAATTGAATTTCATAAAATATAGATATAATATAAATATATCGAAAATATGAAACACAATGAAAAATAATAAAAGACACAAAGACATTATTATAATAAAACAATTTTTCTTGGGATTTCATGGTGGAATTATCATTGTTATTAAAATTATCTATTAATGTGTTATTCAATGTGGAGATCAAGACCTCTCACTCCACACCCTCTCATCTGAATGGTATTACCCTACACCGAGACCTGAACATGTAGGAGTAATCTCTTCCACATAAAAATCCAATCCAAAATCCACCGTTTGAATGAATTATATATTGATGAGAATGGAAATTATTAAATGAGGAGGAAGAAAACAATAGTAGATAAAGTGGGGCCACCTCTCACCACAATCATTTAACCACTAATGAATCCTTAGAACAAAGCATGAAAAATCCATAAAGAACATAAAAATCAAATACCACCACTTCCCCCCCTCTAATAATAGTGAGGTTTAGATCTCCATAATAATGGATCTTAGAAAGTATCATGGTGGGAGAAACACATAAAATAAAAGAGATAGAAGAAAAGTAGAAATTAAAGGAAGAAGAAGAATGATATACTAATATATATTATAAATATGAAGAACAATTACATAAAAAAACTCCACCTTAGCCCTTTGAAATGGCTATATCATAAAATGGGAGAAGGGACACATATTTATAGGGAGAAGGGGTGACGAATTCACACACAAAAAAATTTAATCCAAAAGTTTCTACGTGGATATTCCCTTCAAAATGATGTCATTCAATAGCTGCCATAATGGCTCTCAAACTCCATGAAATTTAATTTGTGAATGAGACTTGGAGTTATATTCTATATCCAAGTGGAATCCCATCATTTTAAGGTGTGTAAGCTGAAATTGTTTTCTATTACGAAGGTGGGGTTCACACAGTTCGCCGGAAAAAAATACTCAACTTCATGGATTTGTTTGGGTCTCTAAAAGCATGAATCAAACCCTGGTGCTGAAGAAAAAGTTGAAGGAAATAAAATAAGGGTTAAAAAAAATTATAATCATAAAATTTGGAAATATATATTTTGAGAGATGACAAAAATACCCCTATGATAAAAATCTGTAAAAATTGAAAAATTAGGCCATTTTTGCATTTAAGCTCAAAATAACACAAAAACCTAAATATATAACATTTTCCCATTAAATAACACTATGGTGGGTTCATAAACCTTAACATAAAGTATAAAATATGTGAAAATATTAGTTTCATAAATCTCCCACACTTAAGCATTTCACTCATGAGCAATTATCGTAAATTCAAATCAGAATTCACATAACAATCAATAATGAGAAAACATCCATGATATTATCAAAAAAAGAATTTCATCATTTATCTTCTATGATAAAAAAATTCATTTCATTTTCATTCCAAAAATTTAAATTTGTTAAACCTCATAAATCCTTCCATGGATCAATCACAACCTACCTCACATTGAATTTTATATTACTCTTTACTCAAGATAAATTAATTCAGGAGTTATGCTCATACTTGAAAGTTTCATGTATCACCATAGGCTTGTGACTATTCTCATTTCTCCATAGCATGAAACATAAAAATAAATTCAATCATGAGGGATTTCATCAATGGACCAAATGACTCTGTAGCTTTGGGTTTTTGGGTAAATTATTTAAAATTTCAAGGCTAGAAAGAGAAGTTTTGACTCTTAGATACAATGCATGAATAATCAAGTGAAAACACAGAAACTTCCTCACTAAATCCTCCTTGAGAATGTGAAACAAAACACCATCCCCATTTCTTTGACATGGGACATGAGCCAATCAATTATTACAATTAATGATATCATCCATGTTCTCCACTTTTTTGTAAAGCTTCAGAAAGGCACAACTTTTATTTTTCCTTTTGTTTAAAGCACCAGAAAGGCACAACTTTATTTTCCTTTTTTTATGGAGAACCGAATGAAAAAAATAAAGAATAATGAAATTATGACTCATTCCCAATTATTTAATTCTCCATTGTCCAAAATTTCAGTGCCCACCTCACACCACTCATCAATGAAACAAATCCCAATGAACGCACACGAAAGGCAATTCCCCTACACTCAAACATGAAATATCCATGAAATAATACTAAGAGAATGGGTAGGTAAGGATAAATTAGCTTGTAATGTGGCTTAAACATATAATTCAATTCATGTAATCTAAGGGCTAATGAAGGATAGATGTAAAGGTAGGTCTCAGGATTATATGTGGCTATCCAAAGTAGTGCCTCAATCATATTAAAAAAAATCCATGAAATCCAAAGCTTAAAAAGAGAAAAATCACAAATTCTGGTTCTCACACAAAATCCAAGTTTCTATCAAGAAAGTGTGGGTATAAAAAATAATATATAAAAGTGGTTTAGAATACCTCACAGGACGGGAATAATATTTTGAGTCAGTGTTTCATGGAAATGGATTTCAAAAATTAGTTAAACTCATAAAAATGATTGAAAATCCAATTTAAGGAAAAAAAATTCACATCAACAATCATTTAAAATATTTTTTTAATTCATTTCAGTTTTATCAAAATCAATTAATCTGTGAAATCTGATCATAATTATCCTTAAAGATCAAGGTTCCTAAAAAATGAAAACAAAAAAGAATGAAAGCAAACAACTAAGCAGGTTGAAACTCCCCCCGCAATTAAATTTCACTACCCTTCATTTCAGCTTGACAAAATTTAAATAAGGGTAGAAAAACTAAAGAGAAGGAAAGACACAACCTGACTTTATTTTTGAGTGGTAGATTTGAGTTAGGCTCCAAATTGCTACCATGTCTTCCTACAAAGAAATAAATAAAGAAATTCATTAGAAAAATAAAAAAAATAGAAAGGGGACAGGGAAGGGATAATGCTTGGTTTGACCCCTAAGAAGGTGGTAGGTTTTTACTGACCCTAGTCAGGTAGTTACAGTGGGTTAACCCCAATCCTAAGGTGGATGGGGTTTCTTGCTTATAAAACACCAAAAATTATTTCTCCCGACATCCATATGTGGATTCCATAAGTGAGAACCCCCAAAGAAAATAATGATGGACCCATCCCCTAGAAGAGATGAAAAATAGAATTTGAGATTAAGAGGGGAGGGAAAAAGATAAAGGGGTTCTCCCAAGTTTGTTCATTTAGAGGAGTGGTGTCCACTAGTGGATAAATTAGTAGAATTGGAAGTGTCTTCTCTTCTGGTTCTAGTTCGTAAATTGGTTGTCCGAATATTTCTTTTTTTGTGCCATCATCCTCAAATGCACTAATGCGCAACTCAACAGGCACCTCTATTCTCTCGTCAATATGAGGACCTTATTCTTCTTTATTCAAAGCCTATAGTAATAATGATGAATATACAATATATTCACAAGGGAAATTAGTTTTCAATTCAGAATAAATTAAATTTGAATAAAATGAAGGCTCGGAAATTAAATCTCCCTCATAAATTTCAGCATCGAGCTCATTTTCTTCATGAAAGGTAGCTGGGAACTCAATTGTTGGACAGGAAATTGGATCTTCAATAATTTCTTCAACCTCCATAACTTATTCTTGAAATATAGGTGGAACAATATTTGCATTCTCCCCAGATTTTATTTGTTGTTGTTCCATCCATAAGACTTTAACTTCTTCAACTTGGGCGGCCAGCGATGCCACCATCTTGCTTGCTTTTTCTAGCATTCTTGAATTCTCTTTAATTATCAAGAAATTTTCATGCAATTGTTGTGAATTTTGTGAAATTTGAATTTTAAAAAATTACACCCTACTATACATGTTAGCAACAGGCCATGCATATGAACAATTACTAGAATAATCCCTAACCTAAATAATAATATGCAATGACATTTTTTTTAATTTTGATATTTTTTAATGAAAAACAATGTGTACAAGCTCTTGGCCTCCCGGAGACGGCACCAAATTGATGGTAGGGTATTTAATTTTCTTTACCCTATTCAATTAAATTCTTATTAACCTAAGCCTGCACCATAGTGGTACACCCTAGGTTCAATCATAAGGAGGCCACTTCCACACACTATCTTTTGATTGTCACTATTATAAAATAACTAAAATAAAAATGTAATAATAATATAAATGGGGGGAGTGAAATTGAATTGCATAAAATATAGATATAATATAAATATATAAAAAATAGAAAACACAATGAAAAATAAAAAAAGACACAATGACGTTATTAGATGAAAACCATTGTTCTTAGGATTTCATGGTGGAATTATCATTATTATTCAAATTATCTATCAATGCATTATTGAATGTGGAAATTAAGACATATCACTCCACACCCTCTCATCTGAATGGTGTTACCCTACACCGAGACCTCAGCATGTAGGAGTAATCTCTTCCACATCAATACCCAATCCAAACTCCACCATTTTAATGAATTAGATATCGATGAGAAGGGAAATTATTAAACGAGGAGGAAGAAAACAATATTAGAGAAAGTGGAGAGACCACTCACCACAATCATTTAACCACTAATGAATCCTTAGAAGAAAACATGAAAAATAAATAAATCACATAGAAATCAAATACCACCACTTCCCCCCTCGAACAATAGTTAAGGTTAGCTCTCTATAAGCTTGGAGTTTATAAAGAAGCACGGTGGGAGAAACACATAAAATAAAAGAGATGGAAGAAAAGTAGAAATTAAAAGAAGAAGAAAGATATAATAATATATATTATAAATATGAAGAACAATTACAATAAAAAAACTCCTCCTTAGCCCCCTGGAATGTCTATATTATAAATTGGGAGTAGGGACACATATTTATAGGGAGAAAGGGTGACGAATTCACACACAAAACATTTAATCCAAAATTTTCCGCATGGATATAGCCTTAAATGATCGAATATGTAATAGTTTTATTCATAAATGTTGTTCCATAATGTCTTCTCCGTTTTATCCCCAAATTTCAGCTTCATTGGACGTTCCTAGGAGTTATGAATTTAATATTAGTGATTTCCTTCTCTGGATGAAGCTTCCAGGAAGCTTCCTTCAAAATGATTTCAATCAATGGATGCCATAATGGATTTCAAACTCCATGAAATTTAATGTGTGAAAGTTCCATGGAGTTATCTTCCATATCCAATTAAAATCCCATCATTTGGAGGTGTGTAGGTAGAAATTTGTTTCCATTTAGAAGGTGGGGTCTACACAGTCCGCAGAAAAAATTAGTCAACTTCATGGATTTTTTTGGGTCTCTAGGTGCATGAATCAAACCCTGGTCCTGAAGAAAAAGTTGAAGGAAATAAAATAAGGGTTCAGAAAAATTATAATCACAAAATTTTGAAATATATATTTTGAAAAATGACCAAAATACACCTATGATAAAAATATTTTAAAAATGCAGAATTAGGCCATTTTTTCATTTAAGCTCAAAATAATACAAAAACCTAAATATGTAACAATTTCCCATTAAATAACACTATGGTGGGTTAATAAACATTAAATTACAGTATAAAATATTTGAAAATATTAGCTTCAAAAAAATCTCCCCCCACCCCTTAGACACCCCTGACCCCACTGGACAGCCCCGCCACCCCCGTGGATAGCCTGATCAGCCCCCTTGGATAGCCCGTCCACCCCCTGGACACCTCATACCCCCCCCCCCAATAATAGCCCTTCCACCACCTGGACAGCCCACCCACCCCCCTGGACACCTCATGCCCCTTGACATCCCCCCTCCCCACCCCTAGAAAGCCCCCCCCCCCACCACCCACCCCCTGGACACCCCTGACCCCCCCTGGGCAGCCCCCCACCCCCTGGACAACCCGCCCACCCCCCCCCCCTGGACACCCGCCCACCACCCCCAAGACACCCCCATCCACCCAGATTCCCCCACCCCCTAGAAAGCCCCCCCCTGACACCCCCAACCCCACTAGATAGCCCTACCACCCCTGTGGATAGCCTGACCACCCCCTGTTGATAGCCCATCCACCCCCTAGACACCCCGTACTTTCTGCACAGCCTCGTCACCCCCATGGATAGTATACCCACCCCCTGGACATCTCGTACCCCCTGGACAGCCCCGCCCACCCCTGGACAACCCACTCACCCTCTGGACACCCCGTACCCTATAGACAGCCCCCCAAAAAATCCCCCCACCCCTTGGACACCCTCAACCCCCCTAGACAGCCTTGCCACCCCCGTGGAAAACCCACCCACCCCCTTGGACACCCTGTACCCCCTGGACAGCCCCCCAGCCCTTTGGACAGCCCGACCACCTGGACACCCCAACCCCCTAGATATCCCCCACCCCCTGGACAGCCCCGCCACCCCCTTGGACACCCCTCACCCCCTTGACACCCCCACCCCTTGAGAAATGTATGTTATCACTCAAATAATCTACTAAAATATGAAATTTATTCGATGTAAAATTTATTCAACTCCTGAATAATTCTCCTCTACAAGTGTACATGATCGTGTACACTCATGTATAGTTATTCAAAGATATATTATTATAAATATAGTATTTTTTTGTCTTTTATATTAGGATTCTAGTATAGAGTAGTGTGTCAATTATGTTTTCATATAAAGTGAAAAAATCTCGTTTACTTAAATATATTTTCGATGAAACTTCAATCTTATTTAATTGATTTTGACAAAAAGACTTATAATAATTTTTTTTACAGAATGGATAGAAGTTGGATGTATGAAACCGATCAGACCTCGAGTGATTTTCAAACAATTTGGAGAGTTTTTTAGATTTTTTATTTCACAATGCTTCAGATTGTGGTCACATACAATGCCCCTATTACAAGTGTGTTGGAAGACCTTTGTTGAGCCATGAAGAAGTCAACTTCCACATAACCAAATATGGTCTTCAAGAAAATTGCTCTGTGTGGTGTCACAATGGGGATAAAATGACATCTCAAATTGCTGATGATACAAATGAGATGACTGGATTGGAGAATTTTTTATATGACCGGTTTCATTTTATTCATCATCATGAAAAATAAAGGATTCCGACCCAAGAATATTTCGATATGAGCACACATGATGCGTCTAATGAAAATGATGATGTTGTCAGGGTGAGAAAATTGAATGATGTCGTCATGACTCCAGTATATGGACAATGCGGTAAAATGAAAATGCTGGAATTTTTAATCCGATTGTTTCAAGGGAAAACTATTTATGGGATTTCTAATATTGCCATCGATTACATTCTTACCTTCTTGAAGGACTTACTTCCAGATGATGAAAAATTGTAAATAGTTGGCATAGATAATTTTATGTGATATTTACCAACAGTTTTTGGCAAACCGTTGGTAATATTCTATACCAACAGTTTACACAACCATTGGTGTAGAGATACTTCATGGTATTACTCACGGTTTAAAATATTTGGCAAACATTTATACCAATGGTTTACTGAAACCGTTGATATTTATTTATTTTTTCAGACATATCTCAATTGGTCTCATAGAACCATTGGGACATTTCTATAACTACAGCTCAAGACCCAATGGTTTGGACAACCGTTGGTATGGTTTATACCAATGGTTGTCCAGCCTTTACCAATAGTTTTAAACCATTGGTAAAGCTAAAATTTCCAACAGTTAATATTTTTAATATGGGGTAATAAAGAGGATATTTTTTATTATAAATATTATTTTTAATGATAAAATATTTACCTTCATCATGGTAATTAATTTATAATTTTTATTAG
This sequence comes from Viscum album, assembly GCA_963277665.1. Taxonomy (NCBI): domain Eukaryota; kingdom Viridiplantae; phylum Streptophyta; class Magnoliopsida; order Santalales; family Viscaceae; genus Viscum; species Viscum album. The sequence continues at coordinate 1,493,125,132 of OY728131.1, forward strand.
TTATATAATTAATATAAATTCTTTCACAATTTTGATACAATAATTATTCAATTAATGGAATTATAAAATAAATGATGTCATAAATATTAAAATTAATATAATATGAAATAAATAATATGATCCATGAATTTTTTAGATTACAATGACATATTATATAGGTTTTAAATAATTATATTTAAATTTCCCCTTTGAATTGATGTATTTAATGTCAAATTAAATACATAGTGTCAAAATTGACAATAATGATATTATATCAAAAAAATATTTTATTAAATTATTAAAAATTCATAAAAATATTTCAATAATATAAGGTGGGTATTATATGTTCCAAAATATCATAAATTTTCCATTTATAGTTCAATTTATACTTATAAGTGTAGATTTTAACCATTTAATATTGAAAAAGTTGTTACTATAATTACAATTAAAATAGTTTAACTAAGATTTAATCAAAATGATAGGGTTTTAATGTACACAAAAAACGTATCTAAAATCAATTTTTTATTATATTACAAACCTATCGCACCTTATATTCGAATAAAATTCCATTTGGATATATTTGGATTGAGAATGAATTTATTATATTTTAATCTTTTGAGAAATTCCAAAAGTTCCCCTCACCTTAATTATATAAGGGAACCTCCTCCCTCACTTCATTACACCATTGTGAGCCTTCTATATATACAATACCCTGACTAATTATCTTCTCCACTTCCCTATCTACATTATATATGTAACACCCTAATATTTGAAAAGAATATCACTATGTTCGATAGTGTGTTCCGCATGAAACACCGACCGTAAATGACTCGTGAAATATATGACGGTTATATCCTAGCCATTAAATTAGTGGGTATGAATAGTATTAAATAATTTTTGATATATATATATATAGATACTATAATCAATATAAATTTTTCATAAATTTTTAGTAAATAATCAATCAATTTTAGTAAAGTAATTTTTTTTCTTCAAAAATAATTTTTATTCGCTTTTGTGAAAAAAAAATTATAATTAAATTTTTGAATTTTTGGAATATTGAATTCAAAGTTTTAACTTCATTTTTTAAATAGTAATATCAATATTAATTTAGGGTGAACTCTTTCTAATTATAGGAAATATTGATTTTTCATTGAATAGTGAAAAGTACCAATTTTCGAAAAACTGTCATTTATATTCAATAAATTGACTAATTTAAAAGTCCTAATATATTTTAAATATTATTTCAAGTAAAATATGTATTATTAAGTTATATTTAATCCTACTATTTAAATTTGAATCATATTTTTATTTTATTCTAGAATAAGTTTATTTTTGGGTTTCAAAACACGATTTTTCTAAAAACTGTTTTAAAGTTCATAATGTTTATCCTATGTTTTTAAAATCAAAACCCTAATGAGGAATTATTTAAATTAAATTTATATATTATATATCAATAAATATTAATTTTTAATCATAAAATAATTATTATTCGTCTTAAATTTAATATTAAATCATCTTTTTCTTAAAAAATACACTTTTTGATAACCTTCTTTTTCATCACGTTTGCCGATTTAATTTTAAATTAAATTTTTATACTTCTATGAATTGAATTTTTTAAAGGTGTATAATATATGGAAAAATAATAATTTATATTATATACTAATTTATACTAAATTTTTTACCATAATAAATAGTGAAACTAGTAAAAATTAATTATTGTTGTTAAGGTGAAAACAAGTTTCACAAGGGTTAAACTAAAAATATAAGGGTTAAAATGAAAAAAAATATTGTATAAAAAATATATTTGGGGAATATTTCATCCTTATAGTCTCATATTATATATAATTTTATATTTTTTGATCCTCTTGGCATGTTAAAAATGTGGGTACACCTTTTTCTTTTCAAAAATTACAAGTGTTCTACTCACCTCACTTATAAAAGGTCACACCATCTCCTCTCCACTTCACACATTAAAATAATTTTTTATTCGAAAATACTTAAAAATATTTCTTTATTATTACCTAAAAACATCCTAGAATACTTATATTTAATATAAATACATCCTAATAATGATTTGGGTTCTTAACTAAAGAGGTTTTTTGAAGAAGGGGTATTTGGTTAACTGATCTTTTCTGTTTAATTTATTCTTCCACCACATTAAAATATTATTAAATTATTATTATATAATATAAATTGTATCTAAAATATATTTATATTTTATTATTTTAAGTTAATAACCCGAATCAATCCCCTCTTCCATCAAATGGGATTCAAACTCGTCATTTTTTTGTATGGCGGACTACCACCTCGTGAATCGAGGGTATTCTTTTTTCATCATCACCACTCACCGATTGTTATAATTATTTATTTAAATTATAAATATATGATATTTTTAAAATATATACACTTATTTATTTGTTATATCTGTAACGCCCCGACTCTAGTTACCCAGAGTCGGTGCATTATTACATAACATTGGCATGATAACAAGAAAGATCAAATCTCGAAAGACCGATTGGTTTAGTAGCCTTGGAAACACTAGATATATTCATAAGTTTTTCATTACATCATAAAATGAAAAACTACTACAAAAACATAATGTCTCCACAGTCCACACAATTATCCCCTCATAATATCCCTGCAGGTCATTCATAACTTACTTCTTCACGTCCTGGGGAAAATAAAACATAGAAAAGGGGTGAGCTCAAATGCCCAGTAAGGATAACAATATAGCGGAACATTCAAAATAATAATAAACATTTAAGGCAATTCATTACTAAAACAAAGCCTTTTAAACTTGAACTTCAACATAGTATGGCAAAAGTAAAATGAAATAATGCCATTTACTTATTCACATGGATATTCTACTAATCGAATAATCACATACAAAATCAATAACCACTTTCATAATGATGGAATGCATAATGCTAAACTTTAATTTCTTTTCAAGGCCTCGTCCCAAGACCTTGGGGCTAACTGTAACCGAAACCCAACCCGGAGTGCCTCTAATAACCGGACACCAACCCGGAGTGCCTCTAATAACCGGACACCAACCCGGAGTGCCTCTAATAACCGGAGACCAAACCGGAGGGCTTACTTTTACCAGTCCCTAACCTGGAGGGCTTACTTTTACCAGTCCCCAACCTGGAGGGCTTACTTTAACCAGTCCCCAACCTGGAACATACTTGTCCAACACATTCATATGAAGTAAAGGTTGAAATATAACATAAACATTCTTATTGGAACTAGCATACAAAATGTCAATACTTTACTCATAAACCATGAATGTTATATAAATGACACATCTATAGTCAAACATATCACAAAAATTCATTACAATATGGAAGTTTTATATCATAATAAATCAACTTCAAATAATCTTAAAATCCATCAAAGGATGTTGACATAGATAAAAATGTTTTTTTTTAAAAAATTATTGAGAGATATATCCCTTTTTCATGAAAACATTTTAATGTTACACAATTTAGAAAGTAAGGCATTTGAATACATTTTTGAATCAAAGTGTCCCATACCACTTTGAAACTTTTGAATGGAATTAACACTTTTAAAACATTCATTTTCATATAAATAAATCCTTACAAACCATTTTGAAAACGTGGACATAAATGAGGATGATTTAGAAGAATAAGTATTTAAAACATTTAAAATGATGTTTTAGTAAAAGTTCCCTTAGAAATAATCCCTTTGAAAACTCTTTTATGAAATATGGACTTGGATAGTAAATATGTCCCTGTAGATACTTACGTAAAGACAACCTCGGATATTAAAGAGATTGCGAAGTAAACCCTTATCAATTTGGTAACTTATGAAACATACAACCCATGAAATAGGTATCATACAATGAAAATGTAAATACACATAAGGTAAAGTGTATTACACAAAGAATACAATTATGGGCAGTACATACACCACACAAAAGATAATAGTGGAAATATGGCATGAATCTCACGGAAATAAAGAGTGAGATGAAAACCCCTTACCATGTTAATCAACTGAGTCGTATGACCAAAAGTTAATAACCACCAAATTATTTACAGAATAACATGAATATAAAGATAATCATGATAATATATATCAAATGCCAGTACACAATACACCACTTTCAAGAATTTAGTGGCGAATAGTGGAAATCTCACGGAATTGAATGTGAGATAAGAAAATCCCTTACCTTGTACTTTTACTTGGTTGGGGTAGGTTAACCTCCTTTATAATATTGAAATAATTGTTATTAAATTATACAAGAATAATATATATTAATATCATATCATATATGATCTTTTAACATTGATTTGTTAATAATATCTTAGAATTATCGTCGTTTCAGGTGTTAACGTACTCGTTTTCTTTTATATGTTTTGTTATATAAGACATGTTTTTAATGGATAGGTTGTATATTATTCATATCCAGAATGATATCAAGTCCTTAAACATCATTTTTAAATCATAAAATGATAATTATACTTGAATGGATATGATGGAGAATGAATCTCATCGCGTTCGTGGAGACGGTAGTCCGTATGTACGCACGAGCGACAATATCATTATTTTGATATTAAAAAAATATATAAATGGATGGTATATCATATATAAAGAATCATTAACATGTTATATTTATTATTTACATGAGTTACACATAATTATTATACCCATCCAAATAATAATATATTGAATAACAATTACACCACGACGTGGAGACGGTAAGCCGTACGTACGCACGTATGGTGACATGTGATTCAAAGGGTGGATAGAATACTGAATATGGTTGTACCATATTTATAATAACATCACAGTATATTTAAGATACTGGAGTTATTATTTTAGAATGGTAAGAACAAAGAAAGAAGAAGTGGAAGAAAAAAAGGAACTTGAAAAGGGGTGGTGAAAACATTACCTCTTCTTCGGGTTCTTCCTTTTGATTTGATCAAAAGGGCTCCTTAGGTTGGCTTTCTGATCCAACTAAAGTCTCTAGGTTGTATTGAGGGATGTTGGGAGAGTATTTGGGAAGAGTTTTTCCGAACCAAAAGACTTTGAAGGTGTGAAGAAATGAGAAGGAGGAGTGCCCTTTTATAAGAGGGGTGAGGGGCACCTTTGGAAAAGCTAGAAATATTAATTTATAATAAATTCATATTCGGTTTATAATGGCTCCAATGTTGATTATTCAAAGTTTAAGGTGGGGATAGGTCGAAAACCACTCAACAAATAGAATTTAGACAGGTTTGGGTACTTATATTAACCTTATCTTTAAGTATTAACTCTAAGTTAATTAGTTTCACTTTTACAATGTCTCTTTGTATGTTTATATAATATGGTTAATAAACTTACTATATAAATCCAATCGACCCCCAAGTGGTCCATTAATGATGAACCTATCATGATATAAGTCTCTTGGCCGAACCTTAGATTTTTATGAATTTAATATCAATTAATAATATAATAATTGTTTTAAGAACTCTTTTATGTCAATTTTGACACTATTCAATAGTTGATTTTTGTGAAACTCGTAACAGATTGATTACTTCAAAAAAAGTAAATTAAATCAATCCTAATATATCATAATATCCTAGAAAATTAGTTTAATTCATTAAAAGTTTCATATTATATTTATTTGGGTATTTATAATATCAATTATTTTAATTTTTCACTATTATAGTAATTACTGCATCATCATTGTGTCATAAATAAAATATATTATTTAATGTCTAAAAATTATAAATAAAATATCATTATGTAGTACATATTTTTATCTTTCTAATGAATATTTATAATCTAAAATCCAACAAATATAACCCTATGTAACAATTGTTTTTCTAAAAGATATATGCTTGTGTCATTTTTGTATTCATTTTAACTTAATTAAAATAAAGTGTCATTATCACTTACAAGTGGATCCATGGGGTCCCAAAATCGACCCAAAGATGCCCATGGTCGACCATGTATCAACCAATAGGGTTAAGACACGTTTTAGGGTAATTTAGTATTATTATAATATTATTTTTTAACCCTTATTTACCGGATTTACCCTTAACCATGGTAAATAAAATATTTACCGCAGTAATTATTCAAAATGTCTAAAAATAAAAGTTACCTATTTACACAATTTGAACATCCTGTTTCCAAATATGGAATCTATTTTTCTAAATTCAAAACACAGAAGTGGCAGAAATTAATTTAAAATTAATTCTCGCTGTCAAAACAAAAAGCGTGTTTTTAAGAGATAATAACTATCAAAAGATTGACACTTGTTTATGTTCGGTTTAATTGTAAAATTATGTACAATGACCAAAATTATATTAAATGGTAAAAATATATTCTAAATATACTTTAAAACCACTCAAATTCATAATTTATCACTATTAATTATTTTGATTAAAAAAGTTGTTTTTAATTAAAATTTAGTAATTTTCACTATTCATCAAAATATGAAAGTTATCCGAAATGTACCAAAATTTCACCTTAGGCTAAATTCGATATTCCGAATCCAAAAATGAAGTCCATTTTGAAATATAAAATATATTTAATTTCAAAAAATAGGTATTACTATTCATAACGGCTAGTTTGATTGGTTGTGGTGTGTGTTAAAACTCAAGGTTGCGTACAACACACGCTACTGTATTATTCAAAGAAAACGTACCGTGGAAGCTTGGGATGTTTCATTTTAAATTTTTGATGTCCCCATTTATTCAAAAAGTTTAAAATATTGTATTTAAAAAGGGTTCACTATTAAAAGTTGATAAAAGTGCAATACTGAAAATGAATTTGTTCTTGCATTATGTCTAAGATACTCATAATATGGAAAAATTATAAGGATTATATAAAGTTTAAAATTTATTTAATACTATTCATAACCTCTTTTGAATGGCTTTTTGGTAATTCATTGTGCAAGTGAACTCGGTGTTGCGTGTAGTGCAAGTTATTGAATTATTTTGAAAAATAACACATTATGAATTCTTGGGGTGTTACATTCTCCCCTCCTTCAATAAATTGCGTCCTCACAATTTGAAATTGTTCTTCGAAAATAAAAGGTTGAAAGTAGAAAATATATTTGTGGGAAAACCCACATTGGAAATTGGGTTACTAAAATTTAGTCTTAATATGAGGAAAAGAGAAATCAAAGGGTCACCACCAAATTATGATCTCGATTAGGAGAACATTGGTGGAAATTAGAGACATATAATTGGAGGAAAAACGTAAATATTTATAGGAAGTGATTGAGGTCATAAATCACAAACAAGTGTAAAATTGAGGTCCTTAAATTCATAAATCTATGTTGATTTGAAATACCATCGGTTCAACAAAACATAGGGTATTAGGATAACACATTTTTGACGTTTCAAAATATCTTAGTTGAAATCCCACATCGGAAAATGAATTAATGAGGCCTCTATTTAAAATAAAGAGTCGAAAGTATGAAGATTACCGAAAATTACACATACTAGGGTTCCATGTAGGAAAATATGGATATGGAAGAAAAATCTAACCATCAATTATCTGATGGAGAGTGGTAGAGAACATGGCTATGAAAAGGCCAACAATCCCAAAGCCATAAATTAGTGATGATTTAAGGTACCATCTAGGAAAACATTTTTGTTCTAAGTTGCTTTTCTTAATGTTGAGGAATTTATTTATGAGATTGGATAAGATCATAAGGAGATATACTTACTTTATAATTAGAGTTTTATCCATTAATAAATTTCTACCACAAACTCACCTTTCACTCTAAAATATAATAGAATGTAAAAAAAATCTATTTACACTATTCGTATAGGGTTCCAAAATAAACGAATTTATAATTCATCTACATGATATTTTAATAAAAACTACATTATTTAATCCAGGACATCTCATGGGCCAGTGATAGGTGATACACCCTTGTCGCCCTTCGGTTGCGGGTTCAAGTCTCGCAGCCTTGCCGGACGCGATGAGTTGCCGCCCGACCTTCGGGTTGTCCTTTTATGGAAATCCAAAATAATCCAAACTAGAACTATCCAAAATACTTCTGTCCAAACTCATAGTCTAACATTTATAAGGAAGGTAAACATAATATTGATCCTTTTTACCCCGTAATAGCATATGAATACCTTCATCATTCATGCTCCCTTATTCCATATAGAATGCTGGATATACTTCATTAATCCAAAAATGTTTTAAACCCCAACAATGATGGAATATACAAATCATTAATCAGTTCCAAGGTAGTCAAGAATATCCAATATAATTTATCCAAAACAATCACATATTATTCCAAAATCACTACCTCAGTATCAGAACTATATTATGATTTATCATTTTCTCAACCATATATTTTCCAAAAATTTATCCTGCTATTGAGTCACTTTTCTTTGTTCCACACAATCTCAAGTCCATAATGAAATAGTACTGCAGTACAATCCTTATATACTCCATAATTATTATAACAAGTACATTGTTGATACAACACTCAATTGACATAATCAACATAAGAACTCTAATCATTCCTCTTCATCTGTGGTAGTATCATAACTTGATTATTATCCAATAACATCATTTGTAGCATAGTCTGATGACTGGGACATAGGTTCTCATAGTGTCCAAACTCCTTGAAAATGAAGCATTGTACATTTGAAACCATTTTCTTACCCTTGCAGTCACGTACATTGTGCCCTTTTCCTCCAAACTTATAACAAACTCATATTCCTTTCAGGCAAGTTCCAGGGCGTTTCATTCCACAGTTACCACATATGGGAAAATTCTTCTTTTTCCTCTTCCATTTATCCATATTTCTCTCTTACATCCTTTTCTTCTCTTGCTTCCCTTCAAAGCCATAGGACTCAGTAAACTCTTTACTTATCTTATCAACACATGATATTATTTCTTCATATGATGATAATACTTGGGAGACTATTTCTCTTATAAATTCTAGCTTAAGACCATGAAAGATATGATCCTTCCTTCTCTTTGGATCATGTGCATTTCTGGAGTTATCATTCCTTCTATTGGGCGCAATTTCTAAACAATGGCATACACTAGATCAGTTTATGAATCAAAATACATAATCCCATACTTATAAAACACTTAACATAAATTGAACTATTTATGGATATAATCCATAATCATAAAAATGTTTTCTTTGAGGAATTATATACTCATAAACCCTTCATAATGATTTGTAAAGAAAATGAGAGTTATCCTAAGCATATCCCCCGGGAGTATCGTAACCAAGAGTGCAGCAAGGCCCGTTGTCGTGCACCAGTTCCCGTTCGAGTCTAGCTCAAAGCGGTGTTTTCGGGTTTTACCCCTAGGTACATCTGTGCCAGAGCCGCCTCTACCTGCTCGTATCCAGACAGGGATGTATTGCTCGGAAAACTCACAAAATCTCTACAATACCAAAATTCTAGGAAGTTCTTCTATACTAATCCTCAAAGTTCATCTTAGGTCTATGTGCTCTAATCAGAGTTTATCTAAATCTAGCTTCCAAGGTTTGTACTAAACTTCCTCTGATACCAACTGTAACGCCCCAACTCTAGTTACCCAGAGTCGGTGCATTATTACATAACATTGAAATGATAACAAGAAAGATCAAATCTCGAAAGACCGATTGGTTTAGTAGCCTTGGAAACACTAGATATATTCATAAGTTTTTCATTACATCATAAAATGAAAAACTACTACAACAACATAATGTCTCCACAGTCTACACAATTATCCCCTCATAATATCCCTGCAGGTCATTCATAACTTACTTCTTCATGTCCTGGGAAAAATAAAACATAGAAAAGGGGTGAGCTCAAATGCCCAGTAAGGATAACAATATAGCGGAACATTCAAAATAAGCATAAACATTTAAGGCAATGCATTACTAAAACAAAGCCTTTTAAACTTGAACTTCAACATAGTATGGCAAAAGTAAAATGAAATAATGCCATTTACTTATTCACATGGATATTCTACTAATCGAATAATCACATGCAAAATCAATAACCACTTTCATAATGATGGAATGCATAATGCTAAACTTTAATTTCTTTTTAAGGCCTCCTCCCAAGACCTTGGGTCTAACTGTAACCGGAACCCAACCCAGAGTGCCTCTAATAACCGGACACCAACCCGGAGTGCCTCTAATAACCAGACACCAACCCGGAGTGCCTCTAATAACCGGAGACCAAACCGGAGGGCTTACGTTTACCAGTCCCTAACCTGGATGGCTTACTTTTACCAGTCCCCAACCTGGAGGGCTTACTTTAACCAGTCCCCAACCTGGAACATACTTGTCCAACACATTCATATGAAGTAAAGGTTGAAATATAACATAAACATTCTTATTGGAACTAGCATACGAAATGTCAATACTTTACTCATAAACCATGAATGCTATATAAATGACACATCTACAGTCAAACATATCACAAAAATTCATTACAATATGGAAGTTTTATATCATAATAAATCAACTTCAAATAATCTTAAAATCCATCAAAGGATGTTGACATAGATAAAAATGTTTTTTTTTAAAAATTATTGAGAGAAATATCCCTTTTTCATGAAAACATTTTAATGTTACACAATTTAGAAAGTAAGGCATTTAAATACATTTTTGAATCAAAGTGTCCCATACCACTTTGAAACTTTTGAATGGAATTAACACTTTTAAAACATTAATTTTCATATAAATAAATCCTTACAAACCATTTTGAAAACTTGGACATAAATGAGGATGATTTAGAAGAATAAATATTTAAGACATTTAAAATGATGTTTTAGTAAAAGTTTCCTTATAAATAATCCCTTTGAAAACTCTTTTATGAAATATGGACATGGATAGTAAATATGTCCCTGTAGATACTTACGTAAAGACAACCTCGGATATTAAAGAGATTGTGAAGTAAACCCTTATCAATTTGGTAACTTATGAAACATACAACCCATGAAAGAGGTACCATACAATGAAAATGTAAATACACATAAGGTAAAGTGTATTACACAAAGAATACAATTATGGGCAGTACATACACCACACAAAAGATAATAGTGGAAATATGGCATGAATCTCACGGAAATAAAGAGTGAGATGAAAACCCCTTACCATGTTAATCAACTGAGTCGTATGGCCAAAAGTTAATAACCACCAAATTATTTACAGAATAACATGACTATAAAGATAATCATGATAATATATATCAAATTTTAGTACACAATACACCACTTTCAAGAATTTAGTGGCGAATAGTGGAAATCTCACGGAATTGAATGTGAGATAAGAAAATCCCTTACCTTGTACTTTTACTTGGTTGGGGTAGGTTAACCTCCTGTATAATATTGAAATAATTTTTATTAAATTATACAAGAATCGTATATATTAATATCATATCATATATGATCTTTTAACATTGATTTGTTAATAATATCTTAGAATTATCGTCGTTTCGGGTGTTAACGTACTCGTTTTCTTTTATATGTTTTGTTATATAAGAAATGTTTGTAATGGATAGGTTGTATGTTATTCATATCCAGAATGATATCAAGTCCTTAAACATCATTTTTAAATCATCAAATTATAATTATACTTGAATGGATATGATGGAGAATGAATCTCATCGCGTTCGTGGAGACGGTAGTCCGTACGTACGCACGAGCGACAATATCATTATTTTGATATTAAAATAATATATAAATGGATGGTATATCATATATAAAGAATCATTAACATGTTATATTTATTATTTACATGATTTACACATCATTATTATACCCATCCAAATAATAATATATTGAATAACAATTACACCACGACGTGGAGACGGTAAGCCGTACATACGCATGTATGGTGACATGTTATTCAAAGGGTAGATAGAATACTTAATATGGTTGTACCATATTTATAATAACATCACAGTATATGTAAGATACTGGAGTTATTATTTTAGAATGGTAAGAACAAAGAAAGAAGAAGTGGAAGAAAAAAAGGAACTTGAAAAGGGGTGGTGAAAACATTACCTCTTCTTCGGGTTCTTCCTTTTGATTTGATCAAAATGGATCCTTAGGTTGGATTTCTGATCAAACTAAGGCCTCTAGGTTGTAGTGAGGGTTGTTGGGAGAGTATTTGGGCCGAGTTTGTTCGAACCAAAAGTCTTTGAAGGTGTGAAGAAATGATAAGGAGGAGTTCCCTTTTATAAGAGGGGTGAGGGGCACCTTTGGAAAAGCTAGAAATATTAATTTATAATAAATTCATATTCGGTTTCTAATGGCTCCAAAGTTGATTATTAAAAGGCTAAGGTGGGTATAGGTCTAAAAAAACTCAACCAATAGAATTTATACAGGTTTGGGTACTTATATTAACCTTATCTTTAAGTATTAACTCTAAGTTAATTAGTTTCACTTTTACAATGTCTCTTTGTATGTTTATATAATATGGTTAATAAACTTACTATATACATCCAAGCGACCCCCAAGTGGTCCATTAATGATGAACCTATCATGATATAAGTCTCTTGGCCGAACCATAGATTTTTAGGAATTTAATATCAATTAATAATATAATATTTGTTTTAAGAACTCTTTTATGTCAATTTTGACACTATTCAATAGTAGATTTTTGTGAAACTCATAACAGATTGATTACTTCGAACAATGTCAATTAAATAAATAATAATATATCATAATATCCTATAAAATTAGTTTAATTCATTAAAAGTTTCATATTATATTTATTTGGGTATTTATAATATCAAATATTTTAATTTTTCACTATTATAGTAATTACTGCATCATCATTGTGTCATAAATAAAATAAATTATTTAATGTCTAAAAATTATAAATAAACTATCATTATGTAGGAAATCGTTTTATATTTCTAATGAATATTTATAATCTAAAATCCAACATATATAACCCTATGTAACAATTGTTTTGCTAAAAGATATATGCTTGTGTCATTTTTGTATTCATTTTAACTTAATTAAAATAAAGTGTCATTATCACTTACAAGTGGATCCATGGGGTCCCAAAATCGACCCAAAGATGCCCATGGTCGACCATGTATCAACCAATAGGGTTAAGACACGTTTTAGGGTAATTTAGTATTATTATAATATTATTTTTTAACCCTTATTTACCGGATTTACCCTTAACCATGGTAAATAAAATATTTACCGCAGTAATTATTCAAAATGTCTAAAAATAAAAGTTACCTATTTACACAATTTGAACATCCTGATTCCAAATATGGAATCCATTTTTCTAAATTCAAAACACAGAAGTGGCAGAAATTAATTTAAAATTAATTCCCGCTGTCAAAACAAAAAGCGTGTTTTTAAGAGATAATAACTATCAAAAGATAGACACTTGTTTATGTTTGGTTTAATTGTAAAATTATGTCCAATGACCAAAATTATATTAAATGGTAAAAATATATTCTAAATATACTTTAAAACCACTCAAATTCATAATTTATCACTATTAATTATTTTGATTAAAAAAGTTGTTTTTAATTAAAATTTAGTAATTTTCACTATTCATCAAAATATGAAAGTTATCCGAAATGTACCAAAATTTCACCTTAGGCTAAATTCGATATTCCGAATCCAAAAATGAAGTCTATTTTGAAATATAAAATATATTTAATTTCAAAAAATAGGTATTACTATTCATAACGGCTAGTTTGATTGGTTGTGGTGTGTGTTAAAACTCAAGGTTGCGTACAACACACGCTACTGTATTATTCAAAGAAAATGTACCGTGGAAGCTTGGGATGTTTCATTTTAAATTTTTGATGTCCCCATTTATTCAAAAAGTTTAAAATACTGTATTTAAAAAGGGTTCACTATTAAAAGTTGATAAAAGTGCAATACTGAAAATGAATTTGTTCTTGCATTATGTCTAAGATACTCATAATATGGAAAAATTATAAGGATTATATGAAGTTTAAAATTTATTTAATACTATTCATAACCTCTTTTGAATGGATTTTTGGTAATTCATTGTGCAAGTGAACTCGGTGTTTCTTGTAGTGCAAGTTATTGAATTATTTTGAAGAAATAACACATTATGAATTCTTGGGGTGTTACAATATCACATATAAAGTTTTACCTTCCATTCCATGTGGGAGACAATATCGTTGCTCGTGGGTATGGTGAACTACTACTTTACAAAGCACTGTGATTTGTTTCACTAACACTTTACATGGAAGTTAATAAGGATACAAATAATGAATATGTTTGATATAAGTAAAATAATTATGATATTAATGAAATATTTATAATTATTGAATGATAATATATCATTTTATTCCTTACACTGAAAAAGGATAACATCGTTCGTGTGTACGTGTGGACTACTGCCTTCATGAAGTGATGTGATTATTTTTTCTTAAACACAACACCGGGATGAAATATATAAACATATTTAATGAGATAATATTCTATTTATGATATTATTATAATTCTATAAATATAAAATATTACTTACCTTATTTTCATAATGATCATTGTAAAATGGAATGTCACTCTTGCATATGTACTACCTACCATCTCCATGATCGTAACATAGTTCATTTTTCATAACCATAAATAATGATTTGTTTTAAAAGTAAAATTAATATATAAATATGATAAATATATAATTATAATTATTCTTTATATTTTTAAATAATTACTTCTATGACCATGGTCAACACGCTAATTCCGTTTTGAAATAATGAATCAAACATCCTCAAAACACCCGACGTGGACTTTACTGATTTTGTATTTAAATATATTTTTAAAATAAAAAACTAAATTATATAAAAATAAGGTATTAAAATTTGAAAATTTTATTAATAAAATAAAAAAATTATATAATCTTATTATACAATATTTAAAGGACACGCATGGAATGTTTGGACTCGAGATAAGGGTTTCTCGTCTCACTTTTATTTTTGTGAGACAAATTCCATTTTTAAAAACTAATTTTTGTTGGGTGGTGTATATATTTCACATGAATTTATTTTATTATTATTTCATGAAAATTATTTCAATTTAAAAATTCATACATTATTTATCTTTCAAGCGGTTTTCGTGTAGATATTACCAAGAGTGTAACGGATTTCATCTCAATTTAATTTCATTAAGGCATATTGTATATTTATTCACCTAATATTTTTATATACTGTATATAATTACCATTTTACATGTAATATCATAAGTACATCGCATATCATGGTATTTTAATATTCAATTTTAATTATTTCATCAAGTTTTTTTGAGACATATGTTGATGTTATGAACCTAAACTATTTTATGAGGTGTATACACTAACCATTTGAATGTTTATATAAGAAATCTTATTATTTTCATTATATTTAAAGTTTTATTTGATATCAATTTTTATGGGTCTTACAATTGAATAGTTACCAAAGTGTAAAAAACTTTGCATTAAAATCTCATTCCTTTCGAGATTGTTTATGTTCAAGGTTCCTTTAGAGAAAATCATATGCTCTTATTTTCTAAAAACACATATATTTATTATCCATTGGTTATGAATGTGTTTAACATGTTTGATTTTAATTTCATCCATTATTTATTGAAGAAATATAAATAAATTCGTTTTTATGTAATACCGATCATGTATTTTCTTTCATATTAGAAATCTTTCTCTTCCATATCCATGTTTTCAAAAATGTTTTCCAAAAAAATTATTTTCTAAAAAAATATGATTTCATAAATATATATTAAATGGTATTTGATCATATTTTAAATGTTTTTTGGAAGTAATATTCTTAATATTTTTAAAATGGTTCATTTTTTACTCTTATTTAATAAATATTTTGAAAATAATGTTTATTTTTAACATTTACAACATTAGCATATTTTCTGACCATTAGGACCATTATTTTCCCTGAATGATCATTTATAAGTTTCAAAGGTTATTTTCAATGAAAATGATTTTCACAATATTTGGTGATTTTTTAGTATTTAAAAAAGTTATTTTCAATGTAAAAATGGTATTTTCCCTCTAAAATGTTTTTAATGGTCTTTTAATTGTATTTTAATTTATCAATGACAACAACCCTTGATGTCACATTTGATCTACTGGTGATATTCTATAGTGATATCATCCTCAATCTCTCTCTCTAAATGGATTAATATAGTTTCAAATATATTTTTATGGAACAATTTTCATTTCCATGAGTTAATCATGTTTCTAAGAGATTGTTATGGAACCCATTTATTTTCCATAGGTTAATTATATTTCAAGGAAATTGTTATAGAACCCAGTTATTTTTCATGTGTGAGCCAAGAAATAAAATAAAAATAATCATTTTTATATTGAAAAGTGAAATATTCTAAATGTTTTATTCATGTATGGTAATTAGAAATTATTGATGATCATGGGTGTTCATAGATATCATCATTTTTTCTCATTATAACTTATATAATGGATGTCCCCATATAGTTTTCAGTAAGGCCAGTATATCTTATATGATGGGTGCACCTAGATAGTGCTCTACTATATTGGGTATGGAAGACTACCATATGGTTTTTTCATTTTTGAGGGTTTTTTAATAGTTCTATAAGTGTTCTATAAAGATGATGTTCGAAGATACCAACACATTTTATTTATTCCTTTTTTGGGTTTTAATGATTTATATGGTCAAGATTGAAATCATATGGCTCATTATTATTGATTATGATGAATCTTGCCTTTATAAATTCCTTATTCTATGTTTCCATGTTTTATTATCTAGGTATTGATGGGTATGAATATTATTATTCTTTTCTCATTTACTTGGATTATTTCATCATATACTTATTATCTTCTTATGATCACTGATGACATTCAATTGTTAATGATTATGTTTACCCTTACTGAGCATTTGAAGTCACCATTACTATATTTAATTTTCCCTAGGTTTTCAAGAATTATGTTAAATGAATTATATATATAAGGGTTTCATATGAATGATGATGGTGACCTAATTTGGAATATGAAAATTTGGGAAGAGTGGGAGATGATGTTCATCTTTATGAACCAGATTTTTATGAATCCATAATGTTAAGAGTTTATCAGAATTCTCTAAAACTCTAAACCTAAAAGGTACGTGATAATTTAATTGAGAAAATATTTCCCTTTGATTTGGTAAGATTTTTATGGTGATAATTTGGTCACCTTCATCGGTACCAAAGATATAAATTAAAATTTTATGATTTCAATACCAGATCCAATATTGTGGGTCAGGGACTCTTATAGTTTGTATCAAAGTAGGTTCTAGATAACTTTTGATATTGGGTTGTTTTCATAAGAGGTTATCTTAAGGGATATGGATATCGTCCTAGGTATATAATATTAAGGTTTATAATTATTTCAATGTCTTATAAAACCCCTTTTAGGTTTTAAGTGATAGGTTCTTAAACTGACTAATGACATTTTTGGAGACATTTTATTTGGTAGAAGTATATGTAAATATATGGTTTAATGTAAACTATGACTTTACAATTTGTGGAAAAAAATTTAATTTATTGATAAAATACATGTTTTATATGATCTTTAAAGATTATTGATGTTAATAATATTTATTGTAATATTAGAAGGATATAACTTTGGGAAAAAGTATAACCCAAAGGCTTTCTGATAACCCATCTCATTCGGTAAGGTCGTAGAGATTGAACCCACAACCAAATGTTAACCAGGGTGCAATGCCTACCACTGGCTGATGTGATGTCAAGGTTAGTATGAAATTGTTCTATTTACTTATACAGTTTGAAATATAATCATAGATTTTATATTCATAACATATATTTTATCATATAGATAACCATGGCATTGAAAAGTGATTTGGTGATTAGGTGATTAATGTCATTTCGGAAGAGAATCACTTTAATTTTGAGAAAAATGTTACCATATACAAACTATTTTGGTTATTTTTAATGTTTAAATACATGATTAATATCTTCATTATCCCTTAAATGGTTATTTGGTCTAAGAAACATTGATCTTAGTGCTTTGGGCCTAAACAATTCATCTTGAATTCTCATCGTTTAGGAAAACAATGATATTGTGGTGAAAGTTGATTAAAGGAATAAATTTAAACTTATGAAGAAATTATATTTCCTTATTTACTTAGTCTATATTTTAAGGAAATTACTCAACCCTAGTAAATGGATCTTGAAATGAAATGTTTTCTTTTTACTATCATTTTTTATGATATCAATGACCTTTTTAGGTCATTTTGGTTTATGGTTTTGTGGTTGTTAAATTTATATTGATCATTCAATTTCTAATGAAAAATGATCTCTATCACTATATATCATTATTTGGGAGTTAATATATTCTTACATGTGTAAATATTCACTTACCACCTGTGTTTATAAACCTAGTACGTATTATTTCGAGTGATCTTTGTTCCTCCTTTTCTCTCTTATCAAGTGGATGTTTTATGAACTATTATTATAATTTAAATTTCCAAAAAACAAATTTTAAAATATCTAAGAATTTATTAACAATTTAAATTTAAAATTGAGAGGATTCAATTTATTAAATGGGGTAGGATGCAATACCTCGAGATTTTAAAATAAGATAACTATGTTTAATAACGTATTTGACATGAAACACCAATCTTAAACGAGCTAAGAAATATTTAACCATAATAACATATCCTTTAAATTTGTGGGTATGAATAGTATTTAATAATTTATTAAATATATATGTAAATTATATACTAAATTTAAATTATTGATAAATTATTAGTAAATGATCAATAAATATTTAGTAATGTAATATTATATATATTTTTCAAAAATAATATTTTTATTGCTTTTTGTGAAATAATATTATAATTATTTTTTGCAAATTTTAAAAAATATATTTGATAAAATTAAATTCATTTTTTGAAATGAGAATATCTAAGTTAACTTTTTGGAGAAATGTTTTGTATTTTTTAGAAAATATTTCAAGTATTCAATGAATAGGTAAAATACATTTTTTTGTAAAACTATCATTCCATTTAAATAAATTAAGTAATTTAAAAGTCATTTACTTTTTAAATATGATTTAAATTAAAATAATTTTTCTTTATTTGTATTTATTCTAATTAATTTCATTTTAATCTTATTTATATTATATTTTAGTATAATTTTATTTAAAATGGGATTTTTCGGAAAATCATTTTAAATTGCATAATGATTTTCCTTTTTAATTCATTAAAAACCTCAAATGTGGAATTATTTAAATTAAATTTATATATCATATATCAATAAAAACTAATTGGGAATAATTTATTAATTATTATTAGCCATAGTGTTAATGTTAAATCATTTTTTCTTGAAACATATACTTCTTGAAAACCTTCTTTTACATTGCGTCTGTAGGTTTAATTTTTAAGTAAATATTACACTTATGTGAATTTAATTAGGAAAAATTTATTTCATATTTTTAATCATAATAATTTATATTATATAATTAGTTCAATTTAATTTTTTACCATAATTAAAAATGAAAACAGTAAAATTTAATTACAGCAATTAAGGTGAAAAAGGCTTTACTAGGGGTTAAACTAAAATGATAAGGGCTAAAATGACCTAAAACATGTATAAGATATATTTTATGGAAATATTAAGATCATATAATGGATAATTATCTATAATTATATATTTCTGAGCCTTTTGTCATGTGAAAATTGTGGGTACACCTCTTTTTATTCAAAAATTACAAGTGTTCCACTCATCTCACTTGTAAAAGTCCACCCCATCTCCTCTTATCTTTGCACCATAAATCCATTTTTAACAAAAATCCCTAAAAAAATTAATAACTTAATTCCTTAAACAGATTCTAGATCTCTTATTTTTATCTGAAATCCATTCTAACAAGGCTATTGCTGCTTACCTGGTGAGGTTTTATAAAGAAAAAGTATCGTGATTTACCAAGAATTTTAATTTTATTTATTTTTAAATAACCTTTAAATATTATTCAATTATAAAGATATAATAAAACAAATATATACCATATAATGAGATGTTATTATGTTAATTTCATAAACTAAATCCATCTCCTCTTCCATCAAATGAGATATGAAAGCATCATTCGTGTTTACGGTAAACTACCGCCTCACATACTAATGTCATTCATTTTCCATCATCGCTTCTCATGACTTATTAAAATGATTTAATTAGAGTACAAAAATATATATTATATTTTTAACATATATATACTTATATAATTATTATATCACATATTCTGTAACTACCTAATCCCGAAATACCAAACTCGTCCCTTATAAATGTCGTGCATTTTTTTATTATAAAGGAAACATAAATGAATACCCAATATTTATTACTACAGAGGTCCTTTTTCTAGTATCAGTTCAGGGTAATTAGATAAAATGTTAAATTTTATCAAACTGTATAAATTTTTAAAAAAAATTAGACAATGATTCTACAGCGCATTGCTTCAACAACAGAGTTTCATCGCAGTAAGATTGCTAAATTTGTAAAAGTGATTATAATACGTAGGGTGAGTATTAAGTATGCCCAGTGAGGGGGTTTTGAAAAACAACAAATAAAATTATTTTGAAAATTTTTTAAAAATAAATATGTATTCTTAAAAATAGATTTTCACAACACTTGAATATATTTAAAAAACCAATATTTCACAAAATAATTATAATAGAAAATACATTAGGAATTATCTTTCAAAAATCTTAATTTTCTTGTCAGTATTTAATGATACTTGGAAGACCATATTAAAATCCATAACATAAATCTAATATTCATAATTAAGACTTATTGGTTCACTTTCCATAACGTCACATATTTCACCAGTGCTAATTTTTGAAACCATTTTCCTATGGACCTACCTTTATCATTTCTTAGCAAAAAAAATCTAAAGTAAATACAAAATATTATTTTATTCAAAAGAAAATAATCTGTCTCATTTCATCAATATTGTCTTGAAAATTTCTAAAATCAATTTAGGGAGAATCCCATTCTTTAAATAACTATTACTATTTAAAAACCCATAATTGTATAAAAAATGAAACAAGTGCATGCATGATCTTATAATGATTGGAATGTCACATATGAGCTAGATGGTGGCCCTACCTATTCATGCATAAATTATCAAAGGACGAAGATGCAAGTTTTCACATAAAATTATATATTGACTCATAATTGAACATACAATGATAAAAATTATCAAGGAAGACATGAAATTTTATAACCAAGGTGATTATAGAAAATAAACACTTACATTACTTTTAAACATTAATTTCTTGGTTGGAAATACAATTTATAACTTCTAAAAATAAATAAGGAAGATTATATATACATATAACTTATATATATATATATATATATATGTATATGTATATATCAACTAAAAATATTTAAAACATTAATCCCTTACAACCATAGGTTTTAGAAGTAATGTTTTTAAAACAAAACCATAATCTCATCTATTCTGAAATTGTTTGGTTATATATGTATGTATACATACACAAACACACACACAAACACAGATATATATATATATATATATATCTTTTCAAAACAAGAATAGTTTTATAAAATAAAATAACCCCTTATAAAACATCAGTTTTAGAAATTATGTTTAAAACAAGAACCCTTTATATATATATATATATATAAATGGATTTATATATATGTGTGTGTGTGTATGTGTGTGTTTGTTTGTTCATGTACACACACATACACACACATATATATATATATATATCACCTTTGTAAAATAATAAAAAAATTGAAGAACTAAAGAGAACCCTTACAAAATATAGGTTTAAGGATAGAATATATAACAAAACCCTTATGTTACATCATATAAAGATATTTGGATATATATATATATATATATATAAATTCTTATATATACATACATATATGTATGTATGTATATCTCATCATAGTTTCATAAAAATAAATAAAACCTTACTTGATTATGAAAAAAAATTAATTAAATATCTTGTCAAACAAATTTGCAAACAAATCAAAATAATTTCCCTTACTGAGGTTTCGATCAACGAGGGACTGTGAGAATATGGAGTTTTGAATAGAATGAAATTGAGGCATTGGAAGAAATAGGGGTTGGTATTCTTTTGTGAGATTTGGGGTTTGAATATAATGATAAGTATATTTTTTATTCTTCCCCACTAAAAAAAGGGGATTGGTAAATCTTTCAAAACCGATTGGAAATAAGTCTTTTTTTGTAATATTATAAACTCAATCATGTGGATTTTATGGGAAGGGTTGGAAATATATATATATATATATATAATAATTATAGCTTCTAGAGGAAGCTGGGAAAACTGGTGTTTTTTTAAACAAATATTGAGTCACTTATGTGTTGTTTTAGAAGAAAAGGAGGTCAATGTGGGCCCTGGTGAATAAAACTCAGTGAAGGAAGTAACCCCAGTGGTGAGAGTTTACTGTTTCAGGGTTATAGGGAATAAAACAACATGATAACGGATGGACAGTAGGGATTTGAAGATGGAGTTTTTCACCAGCACTGGTCCAGATAGGGGTCGTCGTCGGTAGAGGGCGACGATGGCGGGACTCATTGGTGGTTTGGCTATGGTAGGTCGACGGTTTCACCCTGGATGAAGGGTAGTTAGGTTGCAAGTGTCTCTTGTGGAATCTCATGAGGAATATGAATCTTCTTTTTCATTTTTAGTTTTAATATTTTTTTATTATTTTTTTAGTTTATTTTTTTTAAGTTTCATGCTTTTCACTTTTGACTTTTTTATGAGTCATGGTACAACAGTTATAGTGCCTTGAGATTTGGGTCTCACCAATTTTCTTTTTGATTTAATATTATAATTTTTTTTAAAAAAATAAAAAAAAATGTTTTCTTATAAAAAAACAATACACATTTATAGTAATAAAATAACACATATAGTTAATAAAATAGTAAACAATAATTACATCATTATAAAATTAAATAAAGAACATAAATATACATTAAAAAAGATATTTATAAACATATAAATATATATATACATATTAAATCCGGTTTTTCTATATATAAAAAAATTATATATATTTAAAAAAACATTTTTTTATTAATATAATTATGTTATAAAAGCATTTATTTTTTATGCATATATAATTATATATATATATATAATTATTATTTTAATATAAATGATTCAAATCACACATTTTTTCCTATATATATAATTTGTGTTTTTTTATATTAAAATTATTAAATATATTTATAATTTATATATTTTATAAAAAACATAATATATTTTCATATATTTATAAAAGATTTTGTTAAAACCATTCTTGATAAAAAAAAGTTATTAAATAAATACTTGGTTAAAATAAATTACTAATTAAAATTTTTTGGTTGTTATATTATTCACCCGATAAAATAATTTCATCCTCACAATTCATTCATCAGACTAAAAAGAATTCTTAATTTTCATCTTCTCAATCAAGAAACACTGTAACTACTAAACTTCTAGACTCTATTAAATTATCTAATCTCCAAATTTTTCTAAACCATTACTCTATTAATAATTATAAAGACCCGAACCTGAAATTCCGGATTCAGCCCTTATAAATGCAATGTATTTTTTATTATAAAAGAAACATAAATGAATACACAACATTAATTACTATAGAGTAGCTTTAAATGGTTTAGGTTCTGGAGAATTAGATACAATCTTACATTTCATTTAACTATAAAAAAATAAAAAAATTAGTAGACAAAGATTCTTCAGCGCATTGATTCCTCAACAGAGTTTCATCATTGCTATATTGTTAACCCTGTAAAAGTGATTATAATATACAAGGTGATAATTTTGTGTGCCCAATTAGGGGGTTTTAAAAAACTAATAAAATGATTTTTAATTTTTTAAAAATAAATATACATACTTAAATATTGATTTTAACAACACTTGAATATATTTAGAAAACTATATTTCACAAAAAAAATTATTATTGAAAAATCGTTGGGAATTATCCTTCAAAAATATAAATTTCCTAGTGGGTTGTTAATGATACTTGGAAGACCATATTAAAATCCATAATATAAGGATACTAGTCATAACTAAGACTTATGAGTTCACTCCCCATAACATCACATATTTCTCCAGTGCCAATTTTTGAAAACATTTTCTTATGGACCTACCTTTCTCATTTATTACCCAAACATTTCTAAAGTACCTACATAATATTATTTTCTTCAAAAGAAAAAAATATTTCTCATTTCATAAACATTTTATAATAAATTTCCAAAATAAATTTTGGGATAATCTCATGTTTGAAATAACTATTACTATTTGAAACCCATAATTGTATAAAAAATGAAATAAGTGTGTGCATGATCTCATAATGCCCGGAATGTCACACATGAGCTAGATAATGGCCATACCTATTTATGCATGAAATATTAGGGTATGCAGATGCAATTATTCACATGAAATTATATCTTGACTCATAATTTCACATAAAATGATAATAAATATCAAGGAAGACATGAATTTTTTTAACCAAGGTGATTATAGGAAGTAAGCACTTAAAAATTTAAACATTAATTTTATGCTTGAAAATAACATTAATTACTTCTAAAAATAAATAAGAAAGATTAGACATACATAAAAATTATATATATGTGCATATAAATGTATATGTATATATATTCATATATATATATATATATATATGGATTGAAAAAATTTAAAACATTAATCCATTACCACTGTAGATTTTAGGAGTTAAGTTTTTAAAACAAAACCCTAATCTCATCTGTTCTGAAAATTGATGGTTATATTTTTTTATACAAACACACACACACACATACATATAAAACTTTGTAAAATAAAATTAATTTGATAAGATAAAATAAACCCTTACAAAACATCAGTTTTAGAAATTAAGTTTAAAAAAATAACCCTTTATATATATATATATATATATGGATTGATATATATATATATCATTGTTTTAATACAATAAAGAAGAAATTAAATGAACCCTTACAAAATATAGGTTTAAGGATATAATTTAGATCATAAACCTTCACTTACATCATCTAAAAATATTAGCTTTTACAAATATATTTTATTTCATATATATACATTTATATATATGTGTATATATACATTTTTCCATAAAAAATAAATAAGCCCTTAGTTGATTATGAAAAAATGAAATAATTAAGAGCATGTAAAAAAATTCGAAAACAAATCAAAATAATTTCCCTTACCTTGGTTTGAATCAAAGAGGGACTGTGAGGTGATGGAGTTTTGAGTAGAATGAAATTGAAAGATTTGGAAGAAGAGGTTATGGTATTCTTGGGTTATATTGGGGGTCTAAATATAATAATAAGTATATTTTTTTATTCTTATCCACTGCAAATAAAAAGGGGATTGGTAAATCGGACAAAACAGATTGAAAATAATACTTTTAATTAATATTATAAACTCAATCATGTTGATTTTATGGGAAGACTGGGTAATATATATATATTGAGTTTCTGAAGGATTATAGGAAAACTGGTGTTTTTAAAAATAAATAGTGAGTCACATACGTTTTGTTTTAGAAGAAAAGAATGTCGACATGGGCCATGGTGAAGAAACCTCGATGAAGTAAGTAACCCCAGCGGTGATTTTTTGTTGGTTCATGGTTCTAATAAATTATGGATGGTCTAGATTCAATGATGGAGGGTTTCACTAGAACTGGTCCTAGTAGGGGTGGTCGTCGGTAGAGGGTGATAGTAGGGGGGCTCCTTAGTGGTCCGATTCTGGTAGGTCTACGGCATCACCATGGTCGAAGGGTGGTCGGGTTATAGGCAACTCTTGGGGAATCTTGGGATGAAGATGAATCATCCTTTTCATTTTTAGTTTTAATCTTTTTTTTATTGTTTTAGTTCAGTTTTTTTTAAAAATTATTCTTTTCACTTTAGAATTTTCTATAAGTCATGGTACAATAGTTATGGAGCCTTGAGAGTTGTGTCTCAGCACTTTTATTTGATTTAATACTAGAATTTTTTAAAATAATTCAAAATAAAACGTTTTCTTATAAAAAATCAATACACATTTATTATAATAAAATTACACACATAGTTAATAAAATAATAAACTATAATTATATATTTAAGAAATTAAATATATCATATATATACATTAACAAAATATATTTATAAACATATAATTTTATGTATATACATATTAAATCCCATTTTAATATTTATAAAATAATTATATATATTTAAAAAAATTGTTTTTTATTAATATAATTATATTGAAACAAAACGTGTTAATTTTTTTATACGTATATATATATATATATATTATTTTCGCATTTTAATATATATATATATATATATTTCTTTTTTTTAATATGAATGATTCAAATCACACATTTTTTTAACCTATATATATAATGTGTTTTTTTATGATAAGATTATTATATATATTTATAAATTATAAATTTTGTAAAAAAACATAATATATTTTTCATATATTTATAAAATATTTTGTTAAAACCATTCATGATAAAAAAATGTTCCTAAATAAATACTTGATTAAAATATATTTCTAATTAAATTTCTTAGGGTGTTATATATACCTTCTTATATTCCATTTCATGTGGGAGACGATAATGTCACTCGTGTGTATGGTAGACTATCGTCTCGCGATGCAATATGTATTTTTTCACTAACGCTTTACATGGAATTTAATAATGATAAAGTTAATAAATATATGTTATATACATGAAATAATTATTATATTAATTAGATATTTATCATTCTAAAGGTATAATATATCATTTTATTTCTGGCACTGAAAAACAATAATGGCATTGGTGCATATGTGTGGACTACCGCCTCCATAAAGCGATGTGATTATTTTTTCTTCACCACAATACCTGGATGATATATATAAGTATATTTAATGAAATAATATGGTATTTGTGATATTATTATCATTCTTGAAAGATAAATTATATCGTACCTTCTTTCCATAATGATATTTGTAAAATTGAACGTTACTCATATGTGTGTACGACCTTCTGTCGCCATGATCATAACATAGTTCATTTTTCAAAACCATAATTCATGATAGGATTTAAAATTATAATAGATATGTAAATATTATAACTATTTCATTAACATTATTCATTATATATTTAAATAATTATCTCTTTGACCTTGATCAACACAGTAATTTCATTTTCAAATAATGAACCAAACGTCCTCAAAACACCTAATGCAGACTTAACCGGTTAACTTTTTAAATATGTTATTAAAATAAAAAAATTAAGTTATTTAAGTATAAGATATTAAACATGTAAAAGTTTCTTAATAAATCAAATATTTTATATAATCTTACTATATATTATTTAAAGGACACACATGGAATGTCTGGACTCAAGGTAAGGGTCTATCGTCTCACTTCTATTTTTATGAGACACATTCAATTTTCACCACTTATTTTTATTGTGTGGTGTATATACTACCCATGAATAAATTTTATGATCATTTAAAATAAAATTATTTTATTTATAAATTCATGTTATTTTCCCTCTTTCATGTGATTTTTAACCACAGATTACCAAAGTCATAAGGGTTTCGTCTCAATTTACTTTTATTTAGGCATATTTTATTTTTATCCACCTGATTTATTTTATATGGTGTATATATTAAACCTTTTAAATTTAATATTATTAATAATTCATATATCATGGTATTTTATGTTCAAGTTTTAATTATTTAATCTAGTTACATTTGACTTCAAAGTTACCAAGTGGTCAAGAGTTTTTAACTCAATTTCCTTTTTTTGGGTTATAACACTTTTTCATTGACTTTGTTATGATATGATTATGTGTTAATTTATATCTAAATTGTTTAATTATATATTTAAATTTATTTTTTAGGGATTTACATTTTTTATATATAATCTCTCCATTAATTAATTCTCAATTCAATGATGTGATCATTGTATGGGTTATTCATCTTAGATTCTCTTTCGTTGGTACATATATTGATGTTATACAACTAAATTTTTTTATGTGTTGTATATAAAAACCATTATAAATCTTATATAATGAATCTACTTATATTAATAATATATAATGTTTCATTTGATGTTATTCTTTCATGGGGATTACGATTAATGAGTAAATAAAGTGGTAAAGGATTTATATTACAATCTCTTTCCTTTTAAGATTGTTTATATTCAAGGTTAATTTAGAGGAAATAATATAATATTATTTTATTTAACCATATATCTTTATTATATACTTTTTATTAATGTTTTTACCATGTTTCATTTCCATTTTCTCCCTTATTTATAGAATAAATATCAAGAAATTCGTTTGTAAGTAATAGTTATATTGTATCTTCTTCCAAATCTAGAATGTTTCTCTTTCATATCCATGTTTTCTAAAATGTTTTCAAAAAAATTCTTTTGTAATAATAAATTATTTCTTAAATCAATTTTTAATGGTCTTTTACTATCTTTTTAATGGTTTCAAAATGAAATTTCATATCATTTTCCAAATGGGTCACTTTTGACTCTTTTAAAAAAATGTTTTTAAAAGAATATTTATTTTTAACATTTAAAACATGAATAGGTTGTCCCATATCCATGGCCATTATTTTATCTAAACATTCCTTTATAATTTTACAATGTTATTTTCAATGAAAATTATTTTTAGAATATTTTAATAGTTTTTAGTTTTTTAGAAAGTAATTTTCAATATAAAAGGGGTATTTTCCTCCAATATTTTGTAGTGATATTTTAATGGTATTTTCATTCATCACCATAATCAAACCTTGATCTTAATTATGTTCCAATAGTGATATTTTTTAATAATATCGTCCCTATTTTTTCTCTGGATATATTAAGATTATTTCAAAGATATTATTATTGAAATAGTTTCCTTTCCATAGGTTAATCGTGTTTCAAAGATATTTTTATAGAAACCATTTATTTTTCATGAGTTAGTCATGTTTTAAATATATTGTTGTGGAATTTTTTTTTTCTATAGTTAAATCAATTAATTAAATAAAAAACATCATTGTTATGTCTAAAAGTGAGAGATTATAAATTTTTTATTTATGAATGGTACCTGGACATTATTGATGATCATAAGTGTGCACAGAT
The DNA here is from genome assembly GCA_963277665.1 of Viscum album. NCBI lineage: Eukaryota > Viridiplantae > Streptophyta > Magnoliopsida > Santalales > Viscaceae > Viscum > Viscum album. The sequence continues at coordinate 1,493,154,210 of OY728131.1, forward strand.
AACACCATGTGGGCCGATTATAGATTATATAATGGGTGCACCCAGATAGCACTGGGTGATCCTGATGTATCTTATATGATGGGTGTGTCTTGGTAGAACTCTAATAAATTAGTTATGGAATTCAACCGTATGGTTATTACATTTGTAAGGGTTCTTTAAGTGTCCTATAAAGATGAAGTTCCATGATACCAACAAGTTTTATTTATGATTTCGATGGTTTTTGATGATCCTTCTGATCAAGATTGATATTATATGGATCATTATTACTGATTTTGATAACACATTCCTTTAAAAATGCCTTATTCCGCATTTCTATTTTAGATGATCTGAGTATTTATGGGAATTAATATTCTTATTTTATGCTCATGAACATTGATTATGTCATCATAACTTTATTATGTTATTATTATAACAAGTGAAATTAAATTTTTAATTATTATTTTTACCCTTACTAAGAATTTTATCTCACCCTTATTATGTTTTCTTTTCCCCATTTTATCAGTAATTATGTTAAATAAATTACGTCTTGAAGGGTTTCATATGGATTATGATGATGACATGACTTGGAATATGAAAATATAGGCATATTGAGAGATGATGTTCATCATTATGAACTATTTGTTTATGAATCAAATATTTTTAGAGTTTTTCCAAATTTGGTAAAACTCTAAACCTAAAATATCTTTTATAATGCAAGTATCCCAATATTTCATTTTAATGTTGTAATTATTAGATGGTGAAAATTGGGTCACCTTCATCGGCATCAAATAAGGAGATGGAAATTTTATGATTTCATCATTGAATCTAGGATTTAGTTTCTAGGATTTTTATATAAGATGTTATAGTCTTCCCAAAAGATAAACTCTAGTTCCCTTTAGAGGATATCTAAAAGAGTTGAAATGAAGGAGAGGTAATCGACCTAACCGATCACTTTATTTTTCTACTCTTTTTTAACTCTTATAAATCTATGATATTTATCTTAAAATAATAATGTTACTGTCCTAAATATTCTGAAATTTTTTTATAATTATTAAAACACAATTAAACACCCTCTTTTCCCTCAAATAAGAAGTGAAATTATCGCTCATGTGCATGTGCGGCCTACCATCTCCATATAGCAATACAATTCATTTTTTTCACCATATTTTTTTGGTGGTTATTATGATAGGTTTAATATTTATATATGATATTTATTAAATAATTACACTTTTTTAAGGATAATATCATGTCTATTTACTTACAATCCAATCCTTTGGGATATGATAGTGTAGTTTGTGTGTACGTGTGGACTACCACCTCCACAATGCGATGTGATTCATTTTTCATTTTTATTTCACTTGGATGGTAATAACGATGAATTTTATGAATATATATGAAATATATTACATAATAATTATTCTATAAAGATGAATTATTATTTATCTTTCTTTCATTACAAAATTTGAAAATTTTAAACAGTGTCCATGCGTACGTATGGCCTACCATCTACATGAACTGTGCAATTAATTTTTCTGTCCCTACTTTTGAATAATAATTATAAATATTTATGTAATGAATATATGTTATTTTCATACCATTATTAAAATAATGGAAATTATGGAAACATTGTCAAAGTATAAGGACCATCACTTCTGAATCGAAACATTCTTGGAAAACAAAGTATTTATCACCTAAAATGGTTATTTTAATAAAAAAAATTATTAATAAATGGGTGATAAGATATCATAAATAAATCATTCATGGTATGATAGATATGATTATTTTTATGGTATATATGAATAATAAATCTATATTTATTATACATGGGGTCTCAAAATGAACCAATGTAACACCCCAAGAATTCATAATGTGTTATTTCTTCAAAATAATTCAATAACTTGCACTACACGCAACATCGAGTTCACTTGCACAATGACTTACCAAAAAGCCATTCAAAAGAGGTTATGAATAGTATTAAATAAATTTTAAACTTTATATAATCCTTATAATTTTTCCATATTATGAGTATCTTAGACATAATGCAAGAACAAATTCATTTTCAGTATTGCACTTTTATCAACTTTTAATAGTGAACCCTTTTTAAATACAATATTTTAAACTTTTTGACTAAATGGGGACATCAAAAATTTAAAATGAAACATCCCAAGCTTCCACGGTACGTTTTCTTTGAATAATACAGTAGCGTGTGTTGTACGCAACCTTGAGTTTTAACACACACCACAACCAATCAAACTAGCCGTTATGAATAGTAATACCTATTTTTTGAAATTATATATATTTTATATTTGAAAATGGACTTCATTTTTGGATTCGGAATATCGAATTTAGCCTAAGGTGAAATTTTGGTACATTTCGGATAACTTTCATATTTTGATAAATAATGAAAATTACTAAATTTTAATTAAAAACAACTTTTTTAATCAAAATAATTAATAGTGATAAATTATGAATTTGAGTGGTTTTAAAGTATATTTAGAATATATTTTTACCAATTAATATAATTTTGGTCATTGGACATAATTTTACAATTAAACCGAACATAAACAAGTGTCAATCTTTTGATAGTTATTATCTCTTAAAAACGCGCTTTTTCTTTTGACAACGGGAATTAATTTTAAATTAATTTCTGCCACTTCTGTGTTTTGAATTTAGAAAAATGGATTCCATATTTGGAATCAGGATGTTCAAATTGTGTAAATAGGTAACTTTTATTTTTAGACATTTTGAATAATTACTGCGGTAAATATTTTATTTACCATGGTTAAGGGTAAATCCAGTAAATAAGGGTTAAAAAATAATATTATAATAATACTAAATTACCCTAAAACGTGTCTTAACCCTATTGGTTGATACATGGTCGACCATCGGCATCTTTGGGTCGATTTTGGGACCTCATGGATCCACTTGTAAGTGATAACGACACTTTATTTTAATTAAGTTAAAATGAATACAAAAATGACACAAGCATATATCTTTTAGCAAAACAATTGTTACATAGGGTTATATATGTTGGATTTTAGATTATAAATATTCATTATAAATATAAAAATATTTCCTACATAATGATATTTTATATATAGTTTTTAGACATTAAATAATTTATTTTATTTATGACACAATGATGATGCAGTAATTACTATAATAGTGAAAAATTAAAATAATTGATATTATAAATACCCAAATAAATATAATATGAAACTTTTAATGAATTAAACTAATTTTATAGGATATTATGATATATTAGGATTTATTTAATTGACTTTTTTCGAAGTAATCAATCTGTTATGAGTTTCAAAAAAATCAACTATTGAATAGTGTCAAAATTGACATAAAAGAGTTCTTAAAACAAATATTATATTATTAATTGATATTAAATTCCTAAAAATCTAAGGTTCGGCCAAGAGACTTATATCATGATAGTTTCATCATTAATGGACCACTTGGGGGTCTATTGGATGTATATAGTATGTTTATTAACCATATTATATAAACATACAAAGAGACATTGTAAAAGTGAATCTAATTAACTTAGAGTTAATACTTAAAGATAAGGTTAATATAAGTACCCAAACCTGTCTAAATTCTATTGGTTGAGTGGTTTTCGACCTATCCCCACCTTAACCTTTGAATAATCAACTTTGGAGCCATTAGAAACCGAATATGAATTTATTATAAATTAATATTTCTAGCTTTTCCAAAGGTGCCACTCACCCCTCTTATAAAACGGCACTCCTCCTTCTCATTTCTTCACACCTTCAAAGACTTTTGGTTCGGCCAAACTCTGCCCAAATTCTCTCCCAACATCCCTCACTACAACCTAGAGGCCTTAGTTTGATCAGAAAGCCAACCTAAGGAGCCCTTTTGATCAAATTAAAATGAAGAACCCGAAGAAGAGGAGGTTAACCTACCCCATCCAAGGAAAAGTACAAGGTAAGGGATTTTCTTATCTCACATTAAATTCCGTGAGATTTCCATTGTTCGCCACTAAATTATTGAAAGTGGTGTATTGTGTACTGGCATTTGATATATATTATCATGATTCTCTTTATATTCATGTTATTATGTAAATCATTTGGTGGTTATTAACTTTTGGCCATACGACTCAGTTGATTAACGTGGTAAGGGGTTTTCATCTCACTCCTTATTCCCGTGAGATTCATGCCATATTGCCACCATCACCTTTTGTGTGGTGTATGTACTGCCCATAATTATATTCTTCGTGTAATACACTCTAATCTACGTGTATTTACATATTCATTGTATGATACCTCTTTCATGGGTTGTATGTTTCATAAGTTACCAAATTGGTAAGGGTTATTTCACAATCTCTTCATTATCCGAGGTTGTTTATATGTAATAATCTACTGGGATCTCTTTATCATCCACATCCATGTTTCTTAAAACTGTATTTCAAAACATTTTTACTATTTACAAGAATATGGGTTAAGGTCATTTATACCCTTGTTTGACTTTTTTATAAGTGGTTTATAAAGGAATCTTGCCGTTGTTTTCCAAACAAGGTGCTTTTTAACCTTTTTGACAGAATTAAGGTAAGAATGTTTTTTTTATCTTATACGGCGGGTGCGGTTATTTTCCGCCGTTATAAAATCGTTGAAGCTTCCCTTACAAGCTTATAAGAATATTTTCAAATTGAATGTATTATTTTATAATTATGTTACTTTTAAAATGATTTTAAAAAAAAGTGATAGTTCTCCAAAATAGTTTTGATTTCATCTATGTCAACATCCTTTGATGGATTTTAAGCTTATTTGAAGTTGATTTATTATGATACAAAACATCCATATTTTATTGAAGGTTTTGTGATATTTCTCACAGTGGATACGATATTCTTCTGTCACTCATGGTTTTTGTTTAAAGTATTGACATTTCATAAGTTATTTTTAATCCAAATGTTTATGTTATATTTCAACCTTTCATTCAGATGAATGTGTTAGACAAGTATGTTCCGGGTTGGGGACCGGTAAAAGTAAGCCCTCCGGTTTGGTCTCCGGTTATTAGAGGAACTCCGGTTTGGTCTCCGGTTATTAGAGGAACTCCGGGTTGGTGTCCGGTTATTAGAGGCACTCCGGGTTGGTGTCTGGTTATTAGAGGCACTCCGGGTTGGGTTCCGGTTACAGTTAGCCCCAAGGTCTTGGGACGAGGCCTTGACAAAGAAATTAAAGTTCAGCATTATGCATTCCAACATTATGAAAGTGGTTATTTTTGCATGTGATTATTCGATTAGTAGAATATCCATGTGAATAAGTAAATGGCATTATTTCATTTTATTTATGCCATACCATGTTGAAAGTTCATGTTTATAAGGATTTTGTTTTAGTAATTAATTGCCTTAAATGTTTATGCTTATTTTTGAATGTTCCGCTATATTGTTATCCTTACTGGGCATTTGAGCTCACCCCTTTTCTATGTTTTATTTTTCCCAGGAAGTGAAGAAGTAAATTATGAATGACCTGCAGGGATATTATGTGGGGATATGAGTGTGAATTATGGAGACATTATGTTGTTGTAGTAGTTTTTCATTTTATGATGTAATGTAAAACTTATGAATATATCTAGTGTTTCCAAGGCTACTAAACCAATCGGTCTTTCAAGATTTGATCTTTCTTATGATCATGCCAATGTTATGTAATAATGCACCGACTCTGGGTAACTAGGGTCGGGGCGTTACAGTTGGTATCAGAGGAAGTTTAGTACAATCCTTGGAAGCTAGATTTAGATAAACTCTGATTAGAGCACGTAGACCTAAGATAAACTTTGAGGATTAGTATAGAAGAACATCCTAGAATTTTGGTATTGTAGAGATTTTGTGAGTTTTCCGAGCAATACATCCCTGTCTGGATACGAGCAGGTAGAGGCGGCTCTGGCACAGATGTACCTAGGGGTAAAACCCAAAAACAACGCTTTGAGCTAGACTCGAACGGGAACTGGTGCACGACAACGGGCCTTGCTGCACTCTTGGTTACGACACTCCCGGGGGATATGCTTAGGATAACTCTCATTTTCTTTACAAATCATTATGAAGGGTTTATGAGTATATACTTCCTCAAAGAAAACATTTTTATGATTATGGATTATATCCATAAAATATTTAATTTATGTTATGTGTTTTACAAGTTTGGGATTAGGTATTGTTATTCATAAACTAATCTAGTGTATGCCATTGTTTAGAAATGGCGCCCAGTAGAAGGAATGAGAACTCCAGTAATGCACATGATCCAAAGAGAAGGAAGGATCATATCTTTCATGGTCTTAAGCTAGAATTTATAAGAGAAATAGTCTCCCATGTATTATCATTATATGAAGAAATAATATCATGTGTTGATAAGATAAGTAAAGAGTTTACTGAGTCCTGTGGTTTTGAAGGGAAGCAAGAGAAGAAAAGGATAGAAGAGAGAAAGATGGATAAAGGGAATAGGGAAAAGAAGAATTTTCCCATATGTGGTAACTGTGGAAAGAAACACCCTGGAACTTGCCTGAAAGGAATGGGAGTTTGTTATAAGTGTGGAGGAAAAGGGCACAAAGTACATGACTGTAAGGGAAAGAAAATGGTTTCAAATGTACAATGCTTCATTTGCAAGGAGTTTGGACACTACGCGAACCTATGTCCCAGTCATCAGACTATGCCGCAAATGATGTTATTGGATAATAATCAAGTTATGATACTACCACAGATGAAGAGGAATGATTCGAGTTCTTATGTTGATTATGTCAATTGAGTGTTGTATCAACAATGTACTTGTTATAATGATTATGGAGTATATAAGGATTGTACTGTAGTACTATTTCATTAAGGACTTGAGATTGTGTGGAACAAAGAAAACTGACTCAATAGCAGGATAAATTTTTGGAAAATATATGGTTGAGAGAATGATAAATCATAATATAGTTCTGATATTGAGGTAGTGATTTTGGAATAATATGTGATTGTTTTGGATAAATTATATTGGATATTCTTGACTACCTTGGAACTGATTAATGATTTGTATATTCCATCATTGTTGGGGTTTAAAACATTTTTTGATTAATGAAGTATATCCAGCATTCTATATGGAATAAGGGAGCATGAATGATGAAGGTATTCATATGCTATTACGGGGTAAAAAGGATCTATATTATGTTTACCTTCCTTATAAATGTTAGACTATGAGTTTGGACAGAAGTATTTTGGATAGTTCTAGTTTGGATTATTTTGGATTACCATAAAAGGACAACCCAGAGGTCGGGCGGCAACCTGTCGCGTCCGGCAAGGCTGCGAGACTTGAACCCGCAACCGAAGGGCGACAAGGGTGTATCACCTACCACTGGCCCATGAGATGTCCTGGATTAAATAATGTAGTTTTTATTAAAATATCATGTCGATGAATTATAAATTTGTTTATTTTGGAACCCTATACGAATAGTGTAAATAGAATTTTTTTACATTCTATTATCTTTTAGAGTGAAAGGTGAGTTTGTGGTAGAAATTTATTAATGGATAAAACTCTAATTATAAAGTAAGTATATCTCCTTATGATCTTATCCAATCTCATAAATAAATTCCTCAACATTAAGAAAAGCAACTTAGAACAAAAATGTTTTCCTAGATGGTACCTTAAATCATCACTAATTTATGGCTTTGGGATTGTTGGCCTTTTCATAGCCATGTTCTCTACCACTCTCCATCAGATAATTGATGGTTATATTTTTCTTCCATATCCATATTTTCCTACATGGAACCCTAGTATGTGTTATTTTCGGTAATCTTCATACTTTCGACTCTTTATTTTAAATAGAGACCTCATTAATTCATTTTCCGACGTGGGATTTCAACTAAGATATTTTAAAACGTCAAAAATGTGTTATCCTAATACCCTATGTTTTGTTGAACCGATGGTATTTCAAATCAATATAGATTTATGAATTTAAGGACCTCAATTTTACACTTGTTTGTGATTGATGACCTCAATAACTACCTATAAATATTTACGTTTTTCCTCCAATTATATGCCTCTAATTTCCACCAATGTTCTCCTAATCGAGATCATAATTTGGTGGTGACCCTTTGATTTCTCTTTTCCTCATATTAAGACTAAATTTTAGTAACCCAATTTCCAATGTGGGTTTTCCCACAAATATATTTTCTACTTTCAACCTTTTATTTTCGAAGAACAATTTCAAATTGTGAGGACGCAATTTATTGAAGGAGGGGAGAATGTAACACCCCAAGAATTCATAATGTGTTATTTCTTCAAAATAATTCAATAACTTGCACTACACGCAACACCGAGTTCACTTGCACAATGACTTACCAAAAAGCCATTCAAAAGTGGTTATGAATAGTATTAAATAAATTTTAAACTTTATATAATCCTTATAATTTTTCCATATTATGAGTATCTTAGACATAATGCAAGAACAAATTCATTTTCAGTATTGCACTTTTATCAACTTTTAATAGTGAACCCTTTTTAAATAAAATATTTTAAACTTTTTGACTAAATGGGGACATCAAAAATTTAAAATGAAACATCCCAAGCTTCCACGGTACGTTTTCTTTGAATAATACAGTAGCGTGTGTTGTACGCAACCTTGAGTTTTAACACACACCACAACCAATCAAACTAGCCGTTATGAATAGTAATACCTATTTTTTGAAATTGTATATATTTTATATTTCAAAATGGACTTCATTTTTGGATTCGGAATATCGAATTTAGCCTAAGGTGAAATTTTGGTACATTTCAGATAACTTTCATATTTTGATGAATAGTGAAAATTACTAAATTTTAATTAAAAACAACTTTTTTAATAAAAATAATTAATAGTAATAAATTATGAATTTGAGTGGTTTTAAAGTATATTTAGAATATATTTTTACCATTTAATATAATTTTGTTCATTGTACATAATTTTACAATTAAACCGAACATAAACAAGTGTCAATCTTTTGATAGTTATTATCTCTTAAAAACACGCTTTTTGTTTTGACAGCGGGAATTAATTTCTGCCACTTCTGTGTTTTGAATTTAGAAAAATGGATTCCATATTTGGAATCAGGATGTTCAAATTATGTAAATATGTAACTTTTATTTTTAGACATTTTGAATAATTACTGCGGTAAATATTTTATTTACCATGGTTAAGGGTAAATCCTGTAAATAAGGGTTAAAAAATAATATTATAATAATACTAAATTACCCTAAAACGTGTATTAACCCTATTGGTTGATACATGGTCGACCATTGGCATCTTTGGGTCGATTTTGGGACCCCATGGATCCACTTTTAAGTGATAATGACACTTTATTTTAATTAAGTTAAAATGAATACAAAAATGACACAAGCATATATCTTTTAGAAAAACAATTGTTACATAGGGTTATATATGTTGGATTTTAGATTATAAATATTCATTAGAAAGATAAAAAGATTTACTACATAATGATATTTTATTTATAATTTTTAGACATTAAATAATTTATTTTATTTATGACACAATGATGATGCAGTAATTACTATAATAGTGAAAAATTAAAATAATTGATATTATAAATACCCAAATAAATATAATATGAAACTTTTAATGAATTAAACTAATTTTCTAGGATATTATGATATATTATTATTGATTTAATTGACTGTTTTCAAAGTAATCAATCTGTTATGAGTTTCTCAAAAATCAACTATTGAATAGTGTCAAAATTGACATAAAAGAGTTCTTAAAACAAATATTATATTATTAATTGATATTAAATTCCTAAAAATCTAAGGTTCGGCCAAGAGACTTATATCATGATAGGTTCATCATTAATAGACCACTTGGGGGTCGCTTGGATGTATATAGTAAGTTTATTAACCATATTATATAAACATACAAAGAGACATTGTAAAAGTGAAACTAATTAACTTAGAGTTAATACTTAAAGATAAGGTTAATATAAGTACTAAAACCTATCTAAATTCTATTGGTTGAGTGGTTTTCGACCTATCCCTACTTTAACCTTTTAATAATCAACTTTGGAGCCATTAGAAACCGAATATGAATTTATTATAAATTAATATTTCTATCTTTTCCAAAGGTGCCCCTCACCCCTCTTATAAAAGGGCACTCCTCCTTCTCATTTCCTCACACCTTCAAAGACTTTTGGTTCGGCCAAACTCTACCCAAATACTCTCCCAACATCCCTCACTACAACCTAGAGGCCTTAGTTTGATCAGAAAGCCAACCTAAGGAGCCCTTTTGATCAAATCAAAAGGAAGAACCCGAAGAAGAGGAGGTTAACCTACCCCATCCAAGGAAATGTACAAGGTAAGGGATTTTCTTATCTCACATTCAATTCCGTGAGATTTCCATTGTTCGCCACTAAATTATTGAAAGTGGTGTATTGTGTACTGCCATTTGATATATATTATCATGATTCTCTTTATATTCATGTTATTCTGTAAATCATTTGGTGGTTATTAACTTTTGGCCATACGACTCAGTTGATTAACGTGGTAAGGGGTTTTCATCTCACTCCTTATTCCCATGAGATTCATGCCATATTGCCATCATCACCTTTTGTGTGGTGTATGTACTGCCCATAATTATATTCTTCATGTAATACACTCTAATCTATGTGTATTTACATATTCATTGTATGATACCTCTTTCATGGGTTGTATGTTTCATAAGTTACCAAATTGGTAAGGGTTATTTCACAATCTCTTCATTATCTGAGGTTGTTTATATGTAATAATCTACTGGGATCTCTTTATCATCCACATCCATGTTTCTTCAAAATGTATTTCAAAACATTTTTACTATTTACAAGAATATGGGTTAAAGTCATTTATACCCTTGTTTGACTTTTTATAAGTGGTTTATAAAGGAATCTTGCCATTGTTTTCCAAACAAGGTGCTTTTTAACCTTTTTGACAGAATTAAGGTAAGAATGTTTTTTTTAACTTATACGGCGGGTGCGGTTATTTTCCACCGTTATAAAATCGTTGAAGCTTCCCTTACAATCTTATAAGAATATTTTCAAATTGAATGTATTATTTTATAATTATGTTACTTTTAAAATGATTTAAAAAAAAGTGATATTTCTCCAAAATAGTTTTGATTTCATCTATGTCAACATCCTTTGATAGATTTCAAGCTTATTTGAAGTTGATTTATTATGATACAAAACATCCATATTTTATTGAAGGTTTTGTGATATTTTTCATAGTGGATATGTTATTCTTATGTCACTCATGGGTTTTGTTTAAAGTATTGACATTTCATAAGTTATTTTTAATCCAAATGTTTATGTTATATTTCAACCTTTCATTTAGATGAATGTGTTAGACAAGTATGTTCCGGGTTGGGGACCGGTAAAATTAAGCCCTCCGGTTTGGTCTCCGGTTATTAGAGGAACTCCGGTTTGGTCTTCGGTTATTAGAGGAACTCCGGGTTGGTGTCCGGTTATTAGAGGCACTCCGGGTTGGTGTCCGGTTATTAGAGGCACTCCTGGTTCGGTTCCGGTTACAGTTAGCCCCAAGGTCTTGGGACGAGGCCTTGACAAAGAAATTAAAGTTCAGCATTATGCATTCCAACATTATGAAAGTGGTTAATTTTTCATGTGATTATTTGATTAGTAGAATATCCATGTGAATAAGTAAATGGCATTATTTCATTTTATTTATGCCATACCATGTTGAATGTTCAAGTTTATAAGGCTTTTGTTTTAGTAATTCATTGCCTTAAATGTTTATGCTTATTTTTGAATGTTCCGCTATATTGTTATCCTTACTGGGCCTTTGAGCTCACCCCTTTTCTATGTTTTATTTTTCCCAGGAAGTGAAGAAGTAAATTATGAATGACCTGCAGGGATATTATGTGGGGATATGAGTGTGAATTATGGAGACATTATGTTGTTGTAGTAGTTTTTCATTTTACGATGTAATGTAAAACTTATGAATATATCTAGTGTTTCCAAGGCTACTAAACCAATCGGTCTTTCAAGATTTGATCTTTCTTATGATCATGCCAATGTTATGTAATAATGCACCGACTCTGGGTAACTAGGGTCGGGGCGTTACAACCAAGAAATGTGAGACTTAAGGTAAGGGTTTATTTCACAATCTCGTCAATATTCAGGATTGTCTCCCCTTGGGAATATTTATCTTATATGTCCATGTTTTCTAAAAAATTAAAAATGGTTTTATTATTCTCCAAAAAAAATTAATTTCATTTTTACCCATGATTAAATTTTTTCAAAATAGTTTGGAATGAATATTTTTTGTTTTCCAAAAGAGGAACTTTTTGAAGTTTCCAACAAATATATTGAAGGAATTTTTTTTAAACATATATGACCTAAATGGATTTTCCCACCATCATGAATATTATTTTCTTTTAAGCATCATTTAAATTTTTAAAAAGTTATCTTAAAATAAAATTCTTTCATTTATGTATTCATAGTTTTTAAAAATACATGTTTTCAAAAATGGAAAGTGTATTTTTCTAAATACTTTATGTGTATGATGGAATCATGTTTTTTAAACTCATTTCTTTTTAGGGGTTATGATATGATGAGTGTTTTGTGATATTATGGCACACATATTTATGATTTTCATTATGTGATGGGTGTAACCAATATCTCCATCTAATTAATTGTATAATTATTAATGTTCTATGAACTCATAGGGTATATGGGAAGTTATCCAAAGACTAAAAGATGGTACATGAGAGGTTATCCCAATCCAAAAGTAGGTATACATGTGGTTAACCTAAGCCTATCGTGTTATGAATGTATCAGTGGGTAGCATTGATATAAGGTTTTCTATGCTTTTGTTTATAACCCAATATATTTCTTATGATAATTTTATTAACTCATGAATTATTTTCTTTGAATTCTTTATGCAGTTGGGGGTGGCACCTGAGTGGTAAACCCTATAATTCTGCATCTAAAATACCAGAGTTCGAATCCTGGAATACCCCTTGGGCGATTTACGATGCTGGTGGTGATGAAGGTATGATGTATGCAGGAGGTGATGTAGTCATGATGCAGGTAGGATGATGTAAAGATGACACTGTACTGGGCCTTTAGACCATATTCATGAGCCACTTGGCCTTGGCCGTACAAGATATGTAATGGGTCTCCCTCTACTCAGATCAAAAGAGGTATTTTATTTCATAATAAAAATAGGGGATTCTTTGATTTCTTTATGATTCATATCCTATTAATTTCCATTATTTATTCCATGACTAATGTTTAAGATCTATGATATGTAGGTTATAGTTTTAAAATGTTAGGATCATACCCTTATGCTTATATCATCCTTATGTGATTATTTATATCTCTCTTGTCTACCCTTATTGAGCACATGATCTCACCCTTTATTATGTTTTCTTCTGATGGTTTGGAAGAAAGGATTTATGTCTGGTAAGTATAAGAAGGGTTCTAGATATGAAGAACTTAGTGGTAGAATATATACTTCACCTATGAAATAGTTGTTTACATGTGGATGTTTCCAAAGACACTAGACCTAAACAATTAAGTAATGGGTTGTTATGTAATATAATATGTATTTATCTTTTAAGATATAATATTTATGTATAAAAATTATGTTTTATTGTAAAATTCATAAAAATATGATAAGAATCCTCAAAGTTAACCTTAATATATTTAAAATTAAATAATTTTTAAACCTCAATGTTTATCTCATACCTTTCGGCTTACATCCACAAAAATGTAATAGTATTCATTTGAAAGAATACTTCACATTAAACCTAAGGTCTACATACACCTCAAATCAGTAAAATTCCTTCCAAAAATTCATTAATCGACTTAAAATACCTTCCCTTAAAACCTTACTAGTATTTTATAAGACTTTGAACTTATGATCGACCTTAAACTCATAAACCCATGATGGTATCCATAATTATTAAGAAAACAACTCATAAAAACATCTCGTTATATAAAGTTGTCTAAACTAAGCTCTGTTACCAACTATAGTATCCCTAAACCCACACTTATGGATCTGGATAAACATTACATTTTTGGATTGATTCTAATAAATGTGAACCAATTTCAACCATCCAAAACATATATCATAAAAATGAAATATGAGATCACTTACATACCCATGGAGCTTTTAGGTTTAGATTTTTTTAAAATCAGGACAAACATTTTCCAATAGGATAAAAACGCTTAGTATCTATTATCCCTACAATATAAAAGTTTTAAAATAAAACAATTTTTCTTTTTATTATAAATCTTCATTATACATCCTAGATGGATCCTGAATGGATGTTAGGTGTTGAATTAGTGTACCCAACTTTCTATCAAATTTAATTTATTTTCAATTATCCCCTCTTACTCTCAAACCTCTTCTTCGATTAAGAGGAATGGATCGATTATGTGATATCAAAAATTATAAACACATGTAAAGTAGATAATAAAAGAGACAACAACACACACACAAAATTTCAAGGTTTTATATGAAGAACTTCTCCTTGTCATGATCAACTTGTTGTTGTTTCACGAATTATCTTATCTTTGTTGATTTGAAATGATTACAAATTTCTAGAATTGGCGCACAATGTTTATATAGAAAATAAAAAATATTCCTAATTCAGTGGTATTATTTATACAGCTACCACCAATATTAAATGGATTTGGTCATACTAGAACCACTAGTTCTTCAAATATATTCAATAAACACTCTGAACAAGATCTACTCTAATACACTAGAAATTTTTTCATTAATTGAATAATATTTCCCCTTAACTGTAGTTATTTTACTACTATTGAATCCACAATATTATATGATTTTCGGCACACTTCTCTTCAAAAAGTGGAAGATAAAAATTCCACTCTAACTCACTACCTTTCAGAATGATCAACTGATGAATCATTCAACACACTTTAAGTTGTCTTCTTCCTCAATATAACAAATGCTCATGATAAAATTCTTCCTTCTGACAGAAGTCCTTACCTCACTTAAATGTGTTCAAGTAGTGAAAACAATTTAATCAAAAATGTTATATTTACGAAAGATCTTTCACAAGATCAACTCAGTTTATCTTCTTGAATTATAAAATATTGTCATCACATATGTAAGCTCTTATGATATTTTTTATAGCTTCAATATAAAATTGAACACACTTCATGCATGGATATCATGGAATCTGAAAACTTATTATTTTATGTCCTATTTAATTATGTTTCAGAAATATATACTTCTCAAGTGTTTATTCCTATGTGCATGTGAACATGCACTATCCATCTTCATGATTTAGTGACTTGTGCTCAAACCTTAATGGTTATACACTTATCCTTCTATTTTAATCATGGTATCATTAAAATCACATGATCTATAGAATTTTTTGTGATCTTATCACTACCATTTCATAAGAAAATTTTGGCTTGTAAGTTATCCTCCTTTCTTTGAATGAAGTGATCATGCGATGTCAAGTGTTCTTCATGAAAACAAATAGGTGTTTCACAAGATCTATGGTGTTGTCTGTGGATTTCCTCTAAAATTATATTGTGAGATAAAAGGTATCATGTATATGATTTATGTATAAGATTCACCTAAAAGGATGAATGTTGGTTTCCTTATATATTTCTCCATGTTACACATGTGGTGCCTATAGTTACCTCTTCCTCCACATGAATGAATCACACAGTTTCTTTGCTAGATGTCCTTCTCAAGACATCAGTGTTGTCCATAAGTCAATCATAGACTCTTCACAAGACAATAGATGGTATACGTAGCTAAATTATTCGATACCTTTATGGGATCATAAGTCTCATACGATTATCCTTTTCATGATTGAATTATGTGAGAATGAGCTTCTTCATGTGAAGAGATCATGCAAGTTTCTTCTCCTTCATGAGAATGAATCTCATTTCTACTTTATTTTCATGACATATCTCTCCATCTCATTATATCAATGTTTTAGAATACTATTTGTTTGACCAAACCATAGTTTTTATAGAGGATAGTTCCTCCTATCTTTATAACATGTCTAGGATTTCATCAAATTCTCAAAGATCTCAATATATTTAAATGTCGAACATCTCAGCTAGCATTGGAGTGATCACGAAACCACGTGATATCTTTTTCATGATCACTTCATTGATCATGTGATGGTTTAGTGAAATTACTCCAAATAAACATGAATAAAACATATATTAATATATTTAAAATATGGAAGCATATCAAGATCATAGAAACACTGATAATTACATGACAGATTTTCCTTCATGCGATGGTATCAGAGAACGTAACAAGATTCCAAAATCACAGTCGATATGTCTTCACTTTATCGATCCATTTATTCGTGTGATCTTAATATCATCATGTGAAAGCACCATATGATGTCACCATATCTCAAGACAGCTTCATATGATGTCATTTTCCTTCAAATACTTAACTAATCCTTATCACAATCCACTGATAGGAAGAGTTGAGATGACCAGTTTTCCTGATATCACATATACAGACCTTGTAATGAGGTAGAAGATAATGGATGCCATTAAATTTTCATAGAATATTTTGAATATGAGAGGCATAGGAGATCTGATGGTGGTGATTAAATAGATCATGCAGTTCACGATATATCATTCATTTAAGTGATAGAGGAATAGTACACACGTGTTGTTTGTCCCAAATCTAACCGAACACAAAACATCCATTATATTTATGATCTGATTCATGATTATTGTTTGGTCGAACCGGCTAGGAGGTTTGGCACCCATTCCAAAAGCATACACAACCCTGGGATACTTCCTTATGGGCTTATGGCCCAAACTATGCATTCCTTTGGGCTTGTGCACCACATTACTTATACACAGGCCCACCCATGAATAATAGTCACTATACTTTTTAAGGATTATGCATGGCCCTCGTCTCCATGCTACTTCCTTGGGAATACTCTCCCATGGGTGTTGACCTTTTGAGCCCCCTATTAATTGTTTATGGATATCCTATTGTGGATTTATTGTCTGGCCCATAATTTTTAGTAAACTCCTATAAAATATATTCTACATATAGAATACTCAATCCCAAAATGTCGTCCCACATCACAACAATTTCCTTATTCTTTATGTATCAATAATTTTTTTTAGTATGGAAACCAAAAAACTTATTCTCTTTATAAAATGGAAAAATTCATATTGCATGAAATTCTTTAATCTGCCTAAAATTATTATAGACAATGTTTCATCCTTAACACATGTCTTGATTGTTTAATAATATCACAGATAATCATGAAATTTAAAAGGATAATTATCTAAGAGTGACATCTGATTCCATTATATGAATATTAAACAAATCTTAAAGAATCATTACTAATTATGGAGAATTTTCATTACAAGTGACAACCAATGAGTCCAAAAAATCTTAGACATAATCTCTATTACCCCTCTAGAATATATATAAAAAAATTCCATTATTAATCACCAATCCTTGAGGATTGCATCATACAATAACCTTTGATTCCCTCTTATATATTTTCAAAATAAAAAACAATACTCATCACCCATCCACATGGAAATCTCAATATCACCCTTTGAAGTTTTTTTTAAATAACAATTATTTAAATTAAATGCCCCTTATCACATTATTGAAAATAATTGAAAATGAATAATATAGGGGTTTTCTTATTCCTTTCAAGGCATTTAGAAATTACTTATCCTTTTTAATAAAGAAGGATGCTCCCACATGGTTCGCTTAGAAAAGAACCTTTAGTTGGTCACTCTAATTATACGTGGGCCAATCCAGTGTATAAAATAAGAGAGATATAATCAAGTTTGTCTATGATTTCCATTAAAAACATTCATGTGATATCATGTTTATAACATATTTATTTCTCAAATAGGGGGTTGTATAAAATAAAATTATCAAGTAATATATTCTATTTCACACTTTAGTAAACACATAAAAAAAGTGAAAGAAACTTTTACTCCCATTTTCAATGAGAGTACTCATCAAACAACACTCCCCTTGATGCACATATTTAATATAATCAAGATAGGGGAAATAAGTGCAATTGGGTAACCTCTATTTTAAACTTCAGTATAGATGACCTGATCTTTAATATATTCATAGAACAATTCTTTATATCATATTCATTAAATTTTCTCCACATCAAGGGGTTAACTACATTACATTTTACTTGGTGAAAAATCTCATCATATATTCTTCATGATATTCAGGTTGATAATACACCATTGTGGAATAATTAAAGTGTCTACTTGATCTTTCATAATCATTCCAACTTGTTGTATTCCACTTTATTCACACATTTCTCATGTGGAAAATAAAATTCATCTTAAATTAGTAAAATTTAAACAAAAATACTACAGAATAATAAGATAATAATATGGAAAACTTGTAAGATACATAATAAGTGTAACTGGGATGAGAATTTTTTCTCAACCCAATGACTCCTTTCCATTTAGCTTTGAAGTGTCTATTTCTCTTCATGCTTGAGTCTCTTTTTCATCAGACATATTTATCTTTATTTAATAACATTGACACATTTATTACATTATCCTTTATCTTTTTTAGATTATTTATCTTCAATTTGACCAATAATATAGTAGCTTACCCTGGTTCTTTTC
Organism: Viscum album; assembly: GCA_963277665.1. NCBI lineage: Eukaryota > Viridiplantae > Streptophyta > Magnoliopsida > Santalales > Viscaceae > Viscum > Viscum album. Next base: position 1,493,172,808 of record OY728131.1, read on the forward strand.
TTCTATCATCAAAATCTCACTTGGAGCTGGTAGAATAGTTATAAAATTATTTTAATTATGTCTATATTGATTACATATTCCAAAAAAATTGTGAGACACGCGATATTTTATGTGTTGAAAACCCCTCCTGAAATCTGAGATCTTCATGTGAATTTTTTCCCTTTTTTCTCTAGATAGTGCACCATCTTCATCTTTCTTCATTTCTCTAGCAGCTTCAAATTTCTCAAGAAAAATGATTAAGCATTCCTTTTTAAAATTTCTATTTTAGAACTTCTATATGGATTCTTAAATGGGTTTGAGTTACCCTTATTGGGTATCTCATAAAATTATTCTTTATGAATTTATTCAATAAATTCTAACCTCGTATTTATCTCTTGGGTAGATTCTCTTCTTGATTTAAGCTTTTTTCAATTCATTTCCATGGCCTATTTGAAGTGATCTATGGTATGGAATATATTTCTATAGTAGAAGCATACTTTCTTGGTTTAAATAAAATTCTTGGAATCCAAATTATCATTTTTCTTGGTAGTACCTTGCTTGAAAGATCTCTTGACTACTTTCTTTGGCATATTTTGAGAGGTTGACTTTTAATATTTGTTTTTTTATTCATCATTTTTATATCCTTTTCTTAAATTCAATATATTAATAAATTATTATTTTAATATACTATAAATCATTATAACTTTGACCACTTATCTTACAAAAATAACAAAAGTATTCTGGATAACAAAATATATTCTTAATAGATAGATTCTTCTTTTTCTATATATTATACTTTATTTTTTGTATGTTTCTTCATTTCTTCAAATCTAATCCCCCTAAATGAAATACTTCTATAATTTTTATATGGTTACACATTATTCCAAAAATTATTTTCCTAATTTCCAAATTTCTAGCAGTATCAAAAATATAAAACAAATATTATTCTTCTACTTATATTACCGGTCTGACTAGATTTAGTGCCTTGTTGTTTCTGGATCATTCTTTCCTTAATTAGAGCATGACTTTGAGAGATATTTTTTTTATCCTTCCAGTATCCACCCTTAGTTTTTTTATTGTTTTATAAGAAATTTTATCAGCCCATTTTTTTCCTAGATTTTTTCTTTGAACCTGCACTATCATATGAGACAACATTAGAAAAAATAAAATTTATTGGATAATTAGTTACATTCTTCAGTGATATTATAAAATGTTGATCAATATATTATTTTTTTCTCTTATTTCCACCAATATGAGTCTCTTTAATGTAATGAGTATCATCAATTTTTTTTATAGACACATCCCTTTTGAGGTCTGACTCTCTTCATATTTTTGGGTGACAAAGTTCTTCTTAGAAACTCCGGAAGTTATGACATGTGTCTTCTTTAAATTTCTAAATTAAATCTCTAGTTATATACATTTAATGATAATGGAAAACTTATAATTTTTAACTCTTGTCAGTTTTCCTTCCCATATGCTTGTTGGTTTAATAATTTGATCTTTACATTGTTCACTACCTTCAATCACATAGTTGTCATGATATTTTATTCGTTATGATTTAACTACATATTTGGATTCCTTGACACTAATAGTAGATTAATGATATTATTCTAGAGAAAGGATCTTATAAACATAAAATTCATGAAACTTTGTATTTTTCCCTTAACATCTTAAGCTCGTTGACCTTACATTATTTTTCTTCAAGTTGAGAATATCTGGATTTCATGGAAACATTGAACAATATTTCAAGTTTATAGATTACTTCACCAACAATATGTTTATATATAATGATCTCATAACTATTCCATTGAAATTATTCTTCAATTATTGAAATATTTCTTTTGAAAAGAGTTATATATTCTTATATTTCTTCAATGAGGTCTATGAGAACATTTCACCTTTTAAATTTTTTAATAAGTGCATCCTTCTGTTTATTGATTTATTCTTCAAGTCGTGATCTTTCATAAAAAAATATCCTTGAATGAGAAAAGTATATATTTAATCACTTATTTAATAATATTATTCATGTATCATTAAAATTGAGGGTAAAAGACTTCAACAATTTTGATAGATTCAACTTCATCATACTCACACAGATTGAACTAGTTTCTTCAAAAGAATCATTATCAACTAATTTGATCTAATAAGAGGCATACATATTCTCTAATACCACTTTTAGAGCCTAGATTTATTGTACAGGGACACTAAGAGTGAGGGTAAATCAGTGTACCCATATTTTTGCCGAATTTACATTCTTTTAAATTATCCCCTCTTAATATCGAAACTATTCCCTAGTTAAGAGGAATGGATCTGTTATATGCTCTAAAAGAATATAAAAAATGAAATGCAGATAATAAAAGTGACAAAAACACACAATTATTTTTATAAGGTTTGTAAAATAACTACTCTTTTCCATGATTATCCTTTGTTTGTTTCAAGTATTATCTTATCACTATTGATTTGAAATGACTAAAAATTCCTAGAATTGGTATACCATGTATATATAGGAAATAAACCGTCTTATGGAGTCAGTGTAATTTTTTACACTTGTACCACCAGTCTTCAATGGATTTATTTTTACTAGAACCACCCGTTCTTATAAGATATCAAATAAACACTCATAATAAGATCTTCTTTACTACACTAAATGGCTTTACATCAACTAAATAATCTTTTCCCTTAACTTTATGTCTTCTAATGCTACTGAACCAATCAGATTATATGAATATTGACCCACTTCTCTTCAATAAGTAAAGGATAAGAAATTCACTCTAACTCACTTACTTTCATAATTATCAGTTGATGAATCATCCAACACACTACAAGATGTATAATTACACAATATAATAAATGATCGGGCTAGAATTATTCCTTATGACTGAAGTCTCAGCCTCACTTAAATGTGTTCAAGTGCTGACACAACTTCTTAAAAAATAGTATATACATGAAATAACTTGCACAATATAAACTCAATAAATCTTCTTGAATTATAAAATACTATCAACATTGAGGTAATCTATTTTGATATTCGTTCTGTCTTCAATATCAAATTGAACACACTTATTGCATGGAATTCATGGCATATGAAACCTTATTATTTTATGTGCTATTTATTTATGTTTCAAGTATCTCAACTTATTAATTGTTTTTCCTTGTGTGTATGTTCACATTCCCTATCCACCTTCAAGCTTTAGTGACTTGTGCACAAATCTGAATGACTTTACACATCTCCTTCTCTTTTATTCATGGTATCATGTAAAGTGCATAATCTATTTAAGTTTATGTGATCTTCTCACTATCTTCGTATAATCCAAGTGAGGACTACGAGTTCTCCTTCTTCTTTCACATGAAGTGATCTTGTGATCTCAATTTTTCATCATGAAAACAAATATTTGTTTTTCAAGACAAATGGTGTTGTCCATGACTCTCCTCTAAAATGATATCATGAGTTCAAGATTCTCATGTATATGCTTCACATGTGTGCTTCACCAGACAAGATGACTAACCATGGGTTCCTTCTTGGTTTCTTCGGGTAACACATGAAATGTCCATGGGTATTTATTCTTCTACATGAATGAATCATGTGTGTGATTCACTAGATGTCCTTCACAAGACATTGGTGATGTCCACGGGTCTATCTCAGAATCTTCGTAGGATAATACATGTTGTGTGTATCTACCTTATTAAATTCCTTCATGATATCAAAAGTCCCATAGGGTTATCCTTCACATGATTGAATCATGTGAGAATGAGCTCCTTTGTATGAAGAGTTCATGCGAGTTTCTTCTCCTTCATGAGAATGAATCTTATAGCTACTTTGTTTTCATGAGATATATATATATATATATATATCTTGTTATCTCAATGTTGTTGTATACCAATCACTCGACTGAACCTTAGTTTTTATATTTGATATTTCCTATGCTTTTCATGTCATGTTGAGGACCTATTCAAATTACTGAATATAATTATGAACATTTTGGCTGGAACTGGAGTGATCATGAAATCGTAAGATTTCTTTCACATGATCACTTCATTGATCTGCCGATGTCTTGGTGAACTTCTTCTAAATAAACCCCAATAAATGATGCATTAATATCTTCAAAATATGAAATAATACCATGATCATATATATTATGATCTTTATATGATGTCTTCTCCTTCATGTGATAGTATTAGAGAACATTAAATGATTCTAGGATTGTAGTTAATATGTCTTTTCTTGATCAATCCATTCATTCATGCGTTCTTAATATCATAACACAACAACATTATGTGATGCCATTATATCTCATGATGTATTATTCAAACAACATTTTATTTTAAATAATACATTATTACTTGTCACAATCCTTCAATAGTGGGAGTGGCGATGAGTGGTTGTCCCGAGATCATGCAGACAAACCCTTTTTATAGGTAGAATACGATATGTGCCTTTGATTATGTGAGACATATTTTGAATGCAAGAGGTGTCATAGATACAATGGTAGTGATTAAATAGATCATGTAGTGCATGATATATCCATAATTTTAAGTGTTGGAGGAATAATATGATGGTGCTGGTTGTCCCACATCGAACTCGACACACAACATCCCTCTACTTTATAAGCTAAAGAGTGATTTTTATTCAGTCGCGCGAGCTACGGGGTTCATCCACCATTCCACATGAACACACCTCACTTGGCTATGACCCTATGGGCTTCTATCCCATAATATTCATTCATCTAAGCTAAAATACAATGGTATTTTTACATGGTATTTCCCAAAAATAAGTAGTCACTCTTCTCCTTAGGTATTATACATGACTCTTTCCTCCATGATACCTACTTGGGAATGCTCTTCCATGAGGGTTGACCCCTTGAGTACCCCTATGAGTGGTTTAGGGATATCCCACTTTGGATTGTGTGGTTGGACCATAATTTTTTGTAAACTCCCATAAAATATATTCCAAGGGTTGAATACACAAGCATAAAATGCCAATCCGCATCATAATTGTCTCCTTCTTCTCCTCATGCATTAATAATTTGTTTTATCATAGAAAATGAAAATCTTATTTTCTTCTTGAAATATGAAATTCATTTTTCATGGCCTTATTTAATCTTCTAAATATTGTTATAAACAATGTTTCATCCTTAACACAAGTCTTGGTCATTTAATAACATCACAAACAATCATCATATTTACAAGGATAATTTTTCCAACGTGAAATCCAATTATATTATATGAATCCATAGTAATTCTCCAAGAATCATCACTAATTATCGAGAATTTTCACACCAAATGACAACCAATGATTCCATAACAATTCTCCAGGAATCATAACCATGATCCCTATATAATATATCTCAAACTTTATATATGATTAATCAGTAAAATGGAGGACTGCATCATACATTGACCTTCGATTACTTCTTATATATTTACAACAAATATAACCATACTCATCACCCAACTACATGGGATTTTAATTCCTCAATTTCAATTTATATTCTTATTTTTTCTTACATATATATCAATTATATGAAAAACATTTCAAAAAATGGGATTCTCCAAATAATCTCAGTAAGGGAAGTAAAAATAAATACGAAAACTTAGTATTCCATGAATACTCAGAAAAACTTTTCCTTTTTCAAAATAAATATCAGGTTCAAAATAAAATTTTCTTACACAATATATCAATTTCTATACCCAAAGAGTTTCATAAAATATTTCATTATAATTCTAAAATGAAAAATAAAATAAAAAATTTTTTTCCTTGAAATAATAATAAACTCATGATTTATTTTTACAAAGTAATACTTTTAACCCTTAATAAGTAGAAAACATTTTTCTTTAAACAATTGATCATTAGTTTACCTTTTGAAATCCTGATGTTTTTATAAAAATCATAGAAAGAGTAAATAAATTATTTAGGTAACTTGAGACATAATTTAATTTCCCTCATAATTCTTTATAGAAGATAATCATCACCCAATGAATTGGAGAGATATAGAAGACCTACATATCCTTGATTTTTAAAGTAACAACCCTTCCTTGGTATATAATGTATCCACCCTTCCTTGGTTTATTACTTAACTGATCATCCTCGGTTAATAATAGAACCATAAATCATTGTTTTATAATGGAACCAAAAAAATCGTAAAAAAGTTAACATGAACCATAACATTATCATAACATGTTAAATCATAAAATTTCAATCTTCGTAATCATAAAAATATTCTTTTCAGCCATAATAAAAAATTTCCAAAAATTGAATATCCATCCCATTTAAAACCCTTTTTTAAAATACAAAAAAACATAGGGAATGAGGGTTTTTTATTGAATAAAATAGTGAATATTAAAATGTAATCCAAAAATTAAATAATATTTTTAGTGGGGGGGAAACCATTGATACTATATACGTTAAAATAAAACATTCATTTTGTCTTTTTTTTCAAACCATTCTGTATAAAACACATAAAATGAATTAATTTAAAATAATTTAATAGAAAGAAAAAAGTCTCATAAAATTTCATTAATAATTAATTTAGGATAATATAAATATATACATAAAATAATTTTATAGATATGGATATGGAAAAAAATATTTATAAAATAAGTATTTATAACATTTAAAAGGGGGTTCTTAAAGTAATGTGTCTCGTACCTCGAGTCTGAATCTTCTCATACATACATTATCTTCATAAATAATAAACTAAGGTTAATTATTTACTTTATTAAGAACCTTCTTTAACTTTTATCATTCATTTTATTTTATTTAATACCATGTTATATTCAATTACATAATAAAATAAGGTCATGTCAGATGTTTTGATGATATTCGATTGATAAGTTCAAAATGACTTTGTTGGGTTGACTATGGTCAATAATTTAGTTATTTAATAACATAAATAATTATAATAATGAAATATTTATCTTTTTTATAGATTAAGTATACTTTTAAAAACAACCGTGAAATATGTTAGAAAAAATGAATTATATTGCAATCATGGAGACAGTAGGTCGCACTAACGCATAACTAAAGTTTCCATTTTTAATGATAATGATGGAAAAAAGTTAAGTGTTAATTTTTCTTTATATAATTATTATTATATCATTAATATAATACCCTTTATTTAAATACACATATATATATAATCTATGTGATGTGGTTATGGAAAAGGAATCACATTACTTCATGGAGGAGGTAACCCACACGTACATAAGAATGATGTTATTTTTCAATGGATGCAAAGGTGAAACATTATATGATATATTATATTAATATTAATATAATTATTTCATTAATATAGTTTATATATAGTAAAACCATCATAATAACTATCTATGATAAGCGGTTCTAGAAAAATAATTACATTGGGCCTTGAGGCGGTAGTTCATCGTACACATGAACGTCGATTTTTGTTTCATATTTGATGGAAAAGAATACAGATATAAGTTATTCCATTAAAAAAAACACAATTAAATTTAAATACTAGTTTTATTATTTAATAATATTGAAATAATATTTTAAGGAGGTATAAGAAGAAATAATACCTAAACATTCAGTTAAAGACTATACTTCTTCTTCAAAAAACTTCTTTTTCTTTACACCTTAAACCCACTATGGTTGGTATTATGCCAAAAAAAAGACATCTATAATGTGGAAAGGAAATTTAAGAAGGTATTTTGGTAGATATTTTCGGAACTAAAATGATTTTTAAGTGCGAAGAAAAGAGGAGGATAGGTTCCCTTTTTTAAGTGAGGAGAGGGGTACTCTTGGAAGTACTTGAAATATTAAATTAATATAAATTAAATTTCAAGGAAAAATTGCTCCAAAATAATATAATTAGAATAAAGGATGATTATTTAAAAAACATATATCATAAAATAATATTTGGACATGTTTATTTTATGTTTTTATCCTTATCTATTTATTTTAATCTGTATTAACACTTTTTGACAAGTACTGTGATAACATAGTTTTTACTCTTTAGGGATCAATATAGCTACTATAAAATGAAAATTGATACATAAATGGAATTTGTATAATATTTTTAATCATATACCATTCACTTTTACTTTTAAATTATTTATATGACTTTTATATAATTTAATTAAATATTATTTAACACAAAATATCATTAACATCATTTGTGACACTATTCATTTAATTTGACACTGAAAACCACATGAAAGTAAAGGAATTAAAATATAATCCTTTTACACATCACCAAAATTTTATATTTATCTGAAAAATTCTAGTAACACAATAATTAATTAAAATTATGTTTCTTTTAATATTTTTAAAATAATTTATTTTATTTTTCTATTAGTTGAATAAATATTGTATTGGTGTTGCATAAGTATTTAAGGTAATTATTTTATCACTAAAAATTAGAAATAAATTACCATGATAAAAAAATTATTCCAAATAACCCTTTTAGAACCTAAAATATCCTTTATTTATCACTATTTCAAAAATTTAGAGATAATCAGATAAAGAGAATGACATTTTTGTCTTTTCTTTACATAAAATAATATAAAGGTAAAAAACAAATAAATATGGAACCAAGTTGACATATTTTCAAAACATTTATGTAAATGGATAAAATAAACACAAAAAATAGTATAAATAAATGTATTAGAGTCATTTTTTAGTCCTCATCGTATTATTTAAAACCTTAATTACCTGATTTACCCTTACCACGGCGATAATTATTTAATATGGTAACTATAAATAAAGAACAAAAATTAAAGGGAAAAATTTACCAAGTTCATGAAATTAGGATTCCAAATATGGAATTCATTTTTTATAATTCAATTTATAGAAGTGGTAGAAATTAATTTAATATTAAAACACAAAATTAATCAAAAAATAGTTTTTTAGAAAAATTGTTTTTCAGTATAAAAATGTTTTTATACCATATTGAAGTATAAATTTCATTAAATATGATATAATTGAATTATTTTTAATAAAAATGAACTAAATAAATTTTAAAAATAATATAAAATATAATTTTACTTTATAAATTATTTAAAATAAAATAGAATTTTCAATAATAATCGGTATTTTTTACCATTTATTGAAAAAAAATCAAACTTCTTAGAAAAATATCAAAACTTTCACCATAAGATAATTTTTAAATTATGCTTTACACAATGGTATAGTTTTTATAAAATAAAATTTATACATTTTCTAAAATTAATTATGATATTTTCATAAAAAAATAAATATAAACTATTTTTGAAGAAAATGTATTTTGGTAGAATAAAATGAATTTACTAAAATTTGAGTGATTATTTTTTAATAATTTAATAATAAATTTATATTTAGTATGGTTGTTATATATATTTCATAAATTTTTTAATCCTATTCATACCCACTAATTTAACAGGTATGTAATAACATTCATATCTAAATAATAATATTTCATGGTTCCTTTAGGTTCGTTGTTGCTTGCCAAATATTCTATCAAATATAGTATTATTTTAAAAAAATTAGGGTGTTATAAGAATACCAATATCATAAATTCCATTGTTCCTAGAACCATTAAGTGGTGTTATAGTGGATCACAAGATTATTTATAATTATTTTAATATTATTGATTGATTTAGGCATTTATCATTAGTTTTTAAATTCTTGTTTAATCATTATTTAATTTAAATTGTGATATATTATCTTCTTCCTCTTCATTCTAAAAATTATAATAAAAATTTATTAAATATGAATGAAGTATTTTTAAATAACTCATCTGGAGGTTCCAAGTATTCTTTGTAGTTATCTCAATAGTACACAATGTGGAGCTCATTGGTACACATTGTGTATTAATGTTTAATGCACCAGGATGACTCATCAATTAATTTAGAGAGTCGTTCATTTATTTTATGTGGTGCGTATTTAATGCACTGTGTGTTGACTGGGGTATCATGGTTCATGGTTATCTAGACTACAAGGCATGTAACATGTGTACATGACGTGTGGTATGTTAGTCCAATATGGGTTGTGGCGTATTTATAAGAAACATGTGACTGGAAACATGTATTACAGAGACAACATGATGTGTAAATCCTATATACTCTGTGTAATCCATTAATTTATGTGGAAATAGAACACACCCAATCCCTAAACATGTGTTATGGATAGATGGGGAATATTTATATATGATATGTTGCTAATTAGTATATGTTGTATATATTCTCTATTTATACCAAATTTAAAATTAATTTACTCTAATATTTAACCTTTTCAACATGTGTTCTATGTTTTCATTCATTTGAATCAAATATTTCATGTGATGGGTTTTATATATATTAAATTCATAATTAATATTTGTATAATATTCGGAACTACATATCATGTAGAAGTCGTAATATAGTTATTACTATACACACATTAAAACATAACACGTTGTGTAAATATCATGTGTTATTGTTTTATTTGTTTGACAGTATTCATCATGAAATTACATGATAATATGTGTATGTTACATTCCACATGAGTAAAAAATAGTCAAATATAGTACACGATTGCAAGTTCCGATGGGGACTAGTCATACTGCCTCCAAGGTAAATATTTTTTATATAGTAAATTTTAAATTAATTTATTTTATTTGTTTGAAAATGTGATGGATGATAATCCTGAGAATCTTTTCATAATAATTAATATAAAATAAATAATCAATTTAAAAAGATAATTAATTGGTTCAAGTTTAATTTATCTTAAATAAGAACGATTGGGGTTGAATTCTAGTTAATTATATGCATAATTTTTTTCATGTATATGGATGATCAAGAGCATAGAATAAACCTTTTTATGTGATTGGTTTCCTTATAATTTAATATTAAATTAAATTTATGGTATACTCATCATCCCTCTTATCATTATATAAGGGATTGTGCACCCATAGTTTCCTTTTATTTAAACCTCCTAAACCAATCATTTGGTATCCCTCACATGTGTGTGAGTAAAATTTAATGTAATTGATATATATCCAAGGAAAATGGAGGTGTTAAATGTTTGTATCCAAGGAAAACCCTATCCAATAAATACATGGTAGGACAACTAGAAACTTTCAACACAAAACAAGTCACGGTTCAAGGTGTTTTTCACCTAGTTTGACGGTTAGTTATCATCCACTAGATAAAATAACCATTGTGAAAATCTCATGATAATACCAATCATATTATTTTATTTATTAAAACTTTCATGGTTAATTTAATTATGTATGTTTTTTTATTATCACATGAATTAATGAATTATAAAAATGCAAGATAGAACTGAAATAAAATGGCTTTTGTGTAAATTTTATCTAAGACATTGTTAATCACTTATGTAAATCCACTTAATGTTAATAAGAATTTAACTAAGATAAAATGGTCTATTTACACATAAATATTAAAATTTCTCAACTATATAAATTAATTTGGTATATCCTACCACTACATGGGCAGGAATCGAACCATTGTTCAAATTTCTTAAAGAGCCTCCATTGGGGTACTTTCAATTATTGAGGAATTTCTATCTCGAGGTTTGGGTCAACATAACCCTGTTCTCATTGAGGTTTTATCACCTCAATAGGACTTAGTGAAACTAGTAAGAAAAGTTTTTAGGAAATAAAAATTTAGGGTTTCAATATTGGATGGTCCACTCAACAAATCAAACAGTTGTGATCTAAAGTAGTTGGCAAGTTATGCCTCCCTAAATACCATCAAATAGTTTGGCATACCTCTATATGGGTTATGAGAAGGGGAATATGGATACTTTCCATGAAAATATCATCGTAATAGGATATTTCAAAACTAATGGTGAGGACCCCTAGGTTTCAATAATATAGTGGTATATTATTAAATTTAAGGTTTATTATCAAATTTTATCTAATAAAGTACTAAAATTATTTTATTCTTAATTGTATAATTGAAAATACCCATGTCTTCAACCATATCACTATGTTCAATACTTGATAAGGATAACCTTCTCACTGGAACTAATTCCCAAGATTTAAAAAGTCACTTTCACAGAATTCCATACTGTGAAAGGAAATAATATATTTAGAAAAACACCATTCCTAAAGCACCTAGCCAAGTGGTGAGTGTGGAAGAATCATGTATGAGAAACATTTTAATGATGTCATAGATATCCAATGTTTCATTCTATCATCCATGTCCAATAAGATTTTAAATAAATATTAGGGTATATATGTGTATATCATAATTCTAACCTTCATGATCTCTATTAATAAATTGAAAGACAATAAGGATATGTGATCTCTCATAAACCATTCACATGAAAGCTATTGAAATCATTTAAGTATTTCACATGTTTTCAATTAGTCAATATGTGTTTAGTGAGTGAAGATTAAGTGGTTGTTCTTGAATAATTTTTATAGATTAATTTAATGGAATTGGATATTATTCTTAATCAATTATCCTTGATAATTAATTATAATGATTATTAAAATAGTTATATTCCCAAGGACATGTGATAATTATGTTATAAGTTTTCAAAATGTTTACAACATGTGAACATTTAAAGATGTATTGGTTTGGAATTAAAATTAGTAACTTCCATGTTTGAAGAATTTTTGAAATTTACAGGATTCAAATCTAAAATAAAAATAAATAATATAATTTGAAAGTGGTAACTTGAGTATAAATTTTAAGGATGGAAGACTTTGAGAAAGTGGATTTTTTCACTTAGTTTTTTTCTAAGTGTTTAAAAAATAGTCCATCCAACTATCCAACAATGTGAAAAATGTGAATCCACTACTTAGGTGGAAAATAGGAGTGACCACAATAAAGTAAGTGGTGGTATGGGTGAGTACCGACATGGGTCGGTGAGTGGGCACACAGAGGCGCACAAGGGTCGAGTATTGGCTCCACTATGAGGGGTGATATAGTGGTGGAGTAGGTTCCAGTATGGATCAGTGCTAGTGGGTGTCAGGATAAGACCCCATACTCACATATGATGGTATAAGGGAATAGAGACTATTATTAACCAACACCCAATATGAGGATATACTAATGTGGGACTTGATATTTTTAGAGACTTGATCATTCATATTAAAAATTATGTAAATAAAGATCATTATATGATGGATTTAATATGATCCGTCCGACCACTCTAGGCCTTTATCTTCAACCTGAACCTTTGATTGAAGGAATCCAAATAATTCATATGTAATATTCATTGTGATCTTCATGGTTGAACCTTTGATAATAAAATCAAGAAACTATGAACATGCTAAGGTCCTAAGAATGATTATATGTGATCGTAATAAATTTGATAATATTAAACCATGTTCAGTGAAATTTTTTTCCATGAAATAAATGTTGTTGGTATGTTTTGTGAAATTTTAGAGTAATATATGAAGTTTTGTAGAAAGAAATGAGGTAGTGAATGTGTGAAAAAAGGTAGTGAATGTAAAATGTTGAGGCGGTGGAATTATTCAGTGGGTGTTTCTATATTAATACCCTCGTACATATCTATTTGCATGTATGTGCTTATAGAAAATATGAAAGAACTGTGAGAGTGAAAAAAAGAAACAAAATCTCTCTATATTCATGAAAGTTTCCATGAGTTAATTTTGTGAATTTTCATTCATGATTTCTTGAACATGATCCTTATTCCATGAACCATTTTTTATGTTATCCACACTCAAAGTTATTTCATGAAGAAACTCTAAGTATTTTGTGAACTTCAAAGCTTCATGGAGATGAGATACCAAATATATTGTTACTTGAAGTATCATAATATATTTAATACACTATAATGAAAATAATTTTGAGATATATTCATGAGATCTTATGTATAAATGAAGAAATTTTATTTAAGTTTCATGAAGAAAATCACGTGATATTCTTACACTAAGGAAGCTAAAATATGATATGTGGTGCACATGTAATGGATGCATTAATGCATGAATAAAATATATTAAACATTGTTTTTGTGAATAAACATGCCTTCACTTGCATAAATAATGTTTAATGAGATATAAAGTCTTTAAGTCAATATTTTGAACATAAAATTAAAATACCATGCATTGTTTCACACATACATGAAGATTGAGAAAACTACATGCAATATACGTTGCATGAATAGTGAGTAGTGAATTTGAGAATAGGATGGGAAGTGTATAAGAATATTTACCCCAAAAATATTCATTTTATTTATATTAATTCAGATCATTTTAAGAGTATTGAATAGTAAGTGAGTTTGGTACTTCATCAGAGAAAAGGAAGAATTTTTTTTAGTATTATTTTATAGAGTAAACTAATCAGACAAAGGTGATCAGATATATTTTTACGAGTCCAAGAGGTTGTAAATGTAATTGAAGTATACACATATAAGATAGTTAATCTATAAATATTGTATAGGAGGATCATTATACATCAGTGTAGAAGTGGCCAGGAGTATAAGATCATTCCATCAAAGGATTGAAACCATGAAGAATGAACTAGTGATTGGGGGTCTAACCAAAAGTTGAATAGTCTCTTGTTTGGGGTGTATAATCAATCAATGATAGGGTGGTTTTGGGGTCTAACCAACTAATGTATAAGAGTTGGATAACTGGGAGGTATAATAAGGATCAACTAGAGGATATACTACTATGTAATATAATCAGTTGTTTCATAAGTCATTATAACTGATCATATTATTAGAGTAGGTAATCCATGTTGGGGGAGGGGGTCAAAACAACATGGATAGAAGTAGGTATTAGTATTGACCCTTGTAAATATCTTGTGTTGTTCTCTCTCTCAATTTTTCTATATAGGAGGAGAGACTCTGATATATTACTTATTGGATTGAGAACATTAATAAGTTCTAAATGTTGAATTTAAAGGAAAATAATTCATAAAAATTAAACCAATGATTCACCTCCCCATCTCCCAAAAGTCAATTCATCATGGGGATCTATAATTAGTATCAGGTAAAGGTTTCCTCTAACGATCAAATATATCTTTTATGAATAGTTGATTTTAGGAAATGAGAAATCTACTACAAATAAAGAAATATGAAGTTATTCAATAGGATAATAGTTTGGAGAATTCTTCTAATACTTGGATGAATAGAAATAAAATGCATGCAAGGAATCTAAATAATAATATTACAGTGTTGGTAGAGACACCACAAACTGAAGGTAATCAAAGTGGTATAATTTGTAATAATTATATTGACTATGATTATTTTTATGAGGCATGATCAATTTGTGATGATGATGTGTCACTTAGTTATCTACATTATGAATTTAAATAACATATGAAACAATATCTCAATGTATTTTTAAACTTTATTGTTAAAGGTATCAAAGTCCTTATGGATGGAAAATTACATCTGGAAGAAGATGTTAATGCTATGGAAGAGACATTTTCTAAAAGGGTTGGCATATACAACACTCAAAAACACTTGAAAAAAAAGGATGAAACAATTTATCTTTTCATTGAAATATATACTAAATTTATTGGATAATTTGAAATAAATTTTTGTGAGATAGATTTATTTGTGATTGTTTCTGTATGATCTTTCCATGAACTTGAAAATTTGCACAATGTTTTTCAATGGTTTTCAAAGATTCTCAATTAGAGAATAAATAAAATAGGGTAAAATAACTTAAAAATTCATTACAAGAATCAAGGGAAATGAATGAATACAAAATGAAGAAGCTAAATTATTATTGGGAATAAGAGATAAAAATATTTGAGGATGATAAGATATTATTTAATATAAAGTGTTTAAAACTAAAGGTGAGATAGAAGAATTAGAAATCACCACAACCTATAACTTCCCAAATTGATCGAAAGGTAAATGATTCCACACAAGTTTAAACTATGGATCATGAATCCATGAAGATAATGATATCATAATATAACCAAATGGAAACATCCTCTAAAAATAAGGGTTCCCAAATCCCAAAAACTATCTTATATAACAATGACGTTTTAACTACTGGTACATGTTTTAAACCAAATACTAAGAAATTATGGATGGTAGTAAGAACTGAAAATCAACCACATTAAGGGTGGACTATAGAATATGTAAGAATATACTCTCCTAAACATGTCCTAAAAAGAATGGTTGTTTAATTCAAAAATAGAAAGGTACAAACCCTATGAAATCCAAATAGACTACACTAGAAAAAAATAGATTCGTAGGCTATTGTTAGTGTTTCTAGATGTTTTTCTATAATGCGTTGGAATTTTGGAATAACATGATGATACATGAAAAATATTATAAGTCCATAACCAAGGCGGTAATATAAAGAAAGAAGAAAAAATAAGATAATTAAATAATATTTCACCAAGTCAACTAAGGTTAAAGGTTAATCTTTAAATGACGGTGAAATGAAGGGTCTAAACTAGAAAATTATATATAAACCTAATTTTCCTAAATGGAAAACAAATATTTATACAATTTAGGTGAAGAAAATCAATCTAAAATGGTTTTTACAAGAAGAAAAGTGAGAGAATATTTCCTAAATCAAGGGGAGAAATAAATATGTCAATAAAATCACTACCCCTGGGTAAAAGAATGCTAGGTTTGGAGAAGTAAAATAACATGTTAATGTACATAATTCATATCAAGGTGGAAGAATAAAGTTTAGAGGTCTTTTTAGGTGATGTGTAAGATAGGCCACAAATCTTACTCTTAATAATGTAACATTCCATTTCCAAAAATGCATGAATCAAGAGAGATTCATGGTTAATGGATTTGAATTTATTTTCAAGAAAATAATGTTGTGACTAGAAATCCATAAAATCTATCAATTCACAATATCTATGAATGCCTAAAATAATTTTGTGTAAAATGTTAGCAATAGGGTAACACAAATGGGGAATTCAAGAAAATATTTCTCAGAGAGAGTCCCTATGTTCTGAAAGTGAATAATCATAAATAGAAAAATAGTGTAACTCATGTAAATATTTTGATAATACATATACTATTAGGATGTAGTGCCTAGTTGTTTATCCAAATAAATTTAAATTATATAGGAAGTTAGAGGAACTTCAAAATTTTTCTAAAGATAAAGGAATGAAAGTGGATATAGAAACTAAGGTGGAAAAAGTTATTTCACATAAATATTAAGATTAATGGAAGAAACAAGATAATAAAACATATGTGACTTAAAATGGAAAGAAGATACCAAATAAATATTCCTATACTAATATTGGAAGAATGTAATGTCCCAGGTTGAGAGGAAATTCTCATCCCAAATATTACTCTAAAAGAACAAGAAGGAAAATCCTTTTTATTATTATTATATATATATATATACTTTTTTTACTAACATTTTTGGAATTAAAGGATATGGATTCATCGCTTGAAGGTAATAATTAATGTGTTAAATTTTTTAAATATTCACCACACATTGAATGTGGGATTTCTAAACAAATTTTTAAAATGGAAATATATGGTATGAAAGTCACTCTCATTTCTCTAAAATGAATGAATTGAAAATAGATATCAACAAGGAGTTTATATTGAACCAATAAGTGGGATTTATATCTTTTACAAATTAATTTTATAATAAGTTTATTTAATTATGTGTATGATTTATCATTTTATTCAAAAATCTAATGACTTTCAACCCCTAAATGAGAATTCTGAATTTCTTGGAATGATTTCACATACATGGTATTTTAAGTATAGCATAGAAAACTATGTTTATATATCTCTTGTTTTCTACACTGGGTTATCCCATGTAGACATAATTTTTATTAAATATAGGATTTTTTCTTAATAAAACCATGTGATATTATCTATATCTTAGAATTTTTCAAGAAACAATCATATAAGGAATGAGAACATGTTTTGGGAAAAATTATGAGATAAGAATACCCCCATTTATCCTTTTCATTAGATTTTTAATAAGGAAGATAAGCTGAACTATATATTGAGTTTTATGATGTGATTATATATTTAAATAAAATATGAAGGGGGTATTTTTTTAACCCATGTAAGTATTAAATTTTTATAAAAAAATTATTCAATATGTGTTTAGTGAGTGAATATTAATTGATGATATTTAGATAATTGTTTTGGGATCATTTAATGTCATTAGATGTCAAGATTTATAAATTCTACTTACTAATTAATTGTGGTGACTATTGAACTAGTCTTATTTCAAAAGACATGAGATAATTCTTTTTTGATTTTGCATAATGTTCAAAACATTTGAATATGTGAAGATGAGTTTCTTTTGAATTTAAATTAGTAACTTCCATGTTTGAAGAAGTTTTGTAATTTAAAATATTAAATTCCAAAATAAAATAATTATTAGAATTTGAAATTGAGAACATTATTATAAGTTCAAAGAGTGTAATACTTTGAGATGGGGTCATTTTTCACTTAGTTTATTTCTATGTTTTCAACAAAATCTACAGCAACCAACTTTCTATCCATGAGAGACATGTCAATCCAATATTTAGGTGGACACTAGGATCAACCAAAACATAAGAAGTGGTGGAATTGGTTACTGTATGCATGGGTAGGAATGTGTCCATGTGAAGGCGCACATATGTATAGTGGTGGTATCACCATGTGGGGAGGTACAACGGTAGAGGAGGTTTCAGTGAAGGTCAATGCTAGTTGGTGTTAGGGTCAGATCCCATACTCAAATATGCTGGTAGAAGGGAATGGATATTATTATTAACCAGTGCTCAATAGTTAATGAATGAGTGTTTTCTAATAGATTTAATCTGAGCCATATGATCACTCTATGCCTTCATATTCTACCTCAATAATTTGATTAAAGGAGTCTTCATGTGCCAAAATTTTTATACAATGGGTTCTTTAGGGCCAAATCAAGAGTGATCTAACCAAGATACGGTGAATATTTATAGATCGTGAGAAGTATCTTATGTGATCATATTATGATCTAGAACATTAAACCATGTTTAGTGAAGTATTATTCTATGAAATCAAAGGTGGAAATGTGTTTTTTCAAACATGAAGGTGATTTATAAATTCATGAATAATTAAATGATGTAGTTCAAGCATGATAAAATAATAATGTAGTGCACATACAAGGTTGAGGTGGTGGAATGAGTCAGTGAGGATTTATATAAATACCACTAGATGTCACCATTTTAATTTATGATATTAAAGAAAATATGAGAGCACTATTAGAGTAAAAAATAGAGACTCAAAGGTGATATGAATTCATTAGAAGGTTCCATGTATTTATGTTTTTCCTTATCCTTTTCACCTGTATAAAGGTAATCCTAAATCCATGAACCTCCACCTATTGTATCCATAATTGAAGTTGTTTAATGAATCAAATATGAGTATTTCATGATATTAAAATCTTTATTAAGAATATATACCACATATATTATTACATGATGTATCCTAATATATAGTATTCTTGGTTATGTGAATAAGTTTTGAGATGCATGCATGAGATATTATTCATGCATGGAGAAAATTGAGATAATTTAAGTGAAGAAGAATCATATTATATTCTTATGTGAAAAAAGGTAAAATATGATACATTATGCACATTTAATACATGTATTAATGAATGAAATATATAAAATAGGGTGTTTCTATGAATACCCATGCTTGAACAAACATTAATAAATTTTAATGAGATAGAAAATATTTGAGGAATTTTTTTTAAACATAAAATGAGAAGACCAATCATTCTATAACACATGAATGAATAGTGATTAGTGCATTTGAGACATATTTAGAAAGATTATTGGAAGATTTAAAACCTAATTATTATATATATTGAGATCATTTCATATAATTCGAAGTTCATTGAATTGTAAGTGAGGTCAGGACTACATCAAATAGAAAGAAGAATTATGTGAGAATTGTAAAAAATAAAGAAACATATCATACACAATTGATCAGATATATTTGAGAAAGACTAAAAAGATATAACGGTACATGAAGGGTAAAAAAATATACTTGTTGATCCAGAAATGATGTGGAGGAATATCAAAATCCATTGGTACATAAGATACCAGGAGTATAAGATATTTTTATTAAAGGATCAAAACCAAGAATAATGAGCATATAATCAAGTGTCTAACTAGTTTCTAAAACGGATTTTAGTTTGGGTGTACAAACAATATATGAGAGGATGTTTTTGGGATCTAACCAGTCGTGGAAGATGAGTTGGATTACTAGAGGACATAACCAGGATCAACTGGAGGATCGAATACTAGGGTGTATAACCAATTAATTCCTCAAACATTATAATTGATGAAAATATTATAGTGTAAAATCCATGTTAGTAAGTCGAACCAATATGTAAAGAAGAAATTATTTTCACTAAACCTTGTAAATACTATTTTTTTCTCTCTCTCATTGTTTCGACATACTAGAAGATATTGTGATACATTAATGAGTGGATCTAGTACCTTAACAAGTTCAAGAGGTTGAATTAAAATGGAAATAACTCATAAAAAGTAAATCACTGATTCACCCCCCCCCCCTGTGGTCATTCTAGGCTAGGATCTATACAAGATTATAGATTTTGAACTGGTTGGAACTCTTGTAGTTAGGCTTATTGGATGCATAGAGCTCTTAGATATCTTGTATATTAAATTTCATGATGAGATGTGCACAAATCTCATTATTTACTCACTACCAAAATCATTATCTAGTTTTATTATGAATTAAAACATGAGAAATATCAAGAAGACTCTTTTATAACTTCTTACTCTCACTATCTATGTTGGAAAAACACATGGGGAGTGAAAAACCCATAATACTTATGGTAAACAAGAAAATGGAGAATAATTTAAAGGGGCCCAAGAAAAATACTAAGTATCAAGATCCTAAGAACCATCCTTTAAATAAGAATAAGATCCAAAGGTAGGTGAAGTAAAAAAATATGAAATGTGTTTTTTAGATAGAAACCTAGGTTATTAAAAGACGAAATGCAACCATAAGAAAGGGGAAACTAATGGAGTGTTTTTATTAATGTGATCTTTCAATATCAACACATTGGGTATTAGATTCATCTTATAGGGGTCATGTTTATATCTAAATTCTGGAACGAGGTATATTTTTTAAGATTTCTAGAGGAGAGGTAGACCTTTAAGAATATAAAGGATCGTAATTCACTTATTTAGCTATAAGATACTATGACCATCCATTACCAACTGGAATGGATTTGGTTTCAAAGATATTTTATTTTTTTCCAAGTGTAACTGAGAATTCATCCCTATTTATTTCCTTGATATGGATGGATTTATCATCACATTTTGAAATAAATAATTCCACTTTTACAAATACAAATATTTTTATGGAATGAAACCACTAAATACCCATCCTTATGTATTAAATTACAAAAACAAAGTATTATAAATAGATAAATAATCAATTTCACAAGAATTATATAACATTGAACTATGGTACTGCCATCTTGGTCATGTAAATGATAAGTTTCTAACAAATCTCTATCAATATAGTTTTTTACACTCTTTTGAGATAAGACCACCTAAAATAAGTCATGCTTATTTACAAGGAAAAATGACCAAACCACTATTCTGTGGATAGGGTTATAGATCCACATATCTTCTAATATTATTACACACTAATGAGATTACACCTTTTCTATTAGAAGATATAGGTGGATATTATTATTTCATAACTTTTAATGATGACTGGAGTAGATATGGAAATGTCTAATTTATTAGGTATAAGTCAGATTCTATTGATAAATTGAAATAATTTAATAATGAAGTATAGAATTAGCTTGGTATGAAGAAAATGAAGTTTTGATCTAATTACATTGGTGAATATCTTCACCAAGAGTTTATAGACTTTCTATGAGAGTTTGGGATTCTATCTCAACTCACTCCACCATATACAACATAGTGGAATGGTGTTAGTGAAAGGAGTAACCATACATTTCCTAATATATTAAGTTCAATGATGAGTCATATAGATATTTCATTATCCTTTTAAGGATATGTGGTACATGTTGCAGCATACATTTTAAACTATGTACTAAATATGGTGTAAACTGTATTTCTAGATGAGTAAATGTAGGTAAAGAAATCTATGTTGTCACGCACTCATGTATGGGGATGAGAGGAATTTTTTAAGGCCATTTTAGGTAATAAAATAACACCCCAATGCCCCAAGTGTATCTTTGTAGAGTATCCTAAGGAAGTAAAGAGATACAATCTATACAACTCCTCATTCAAGAATGTGATTATCATAAGGAAAATCATATTTCTTGATAGGGATCACATCATCATGAAGGATATTGGGAGAAATATTAACTTTTATAAAGTTGATTCTTAATATATACAAGATTTGGTTCGGTAACATATTTTATAGGTCCCCATGGAATAAGTTTTTACTAAAACAAAAATACTATATAGGAGTACCAGAGAGGTAAGAGAGGTATCAATATATGGTTTTCTAGTCTCTAAAGATGGTGACCCATTATTTATTGAAAATAATAAACTTATCTCCTATAAAGAGGTTGTGTAGATATTAAAATATTCATGATTTAATGAATTTATGATTTTTTAAATAGATTCCATGTATTAGAATAAAAATTGGGTTTTGGTAGATCTACTAATTAATGTAATGCATGTTGGTTGTAAATGGGTATTCAAGAGATAATTCAACATAAAATGTAAAGTAATTACCTATATATCACATCTAGTGGATAAATGGTTTAAATAGTGTCATGTAATTGACTACAATGAAAATTTTTACCAGTTTCCATGTTTAAATCCATCATAATTCTACTTGCTATAATATCTTCCCAAGACAATAAATTTTTTAACATGGATGTCAAAACTGATTTACCTAATGGGAACCTTCAAGAAGATGACTATTTGACACAAATAAAAGGGTTTGTGACTCAATGTAATTCCAAAAAATGATTTCAATTTTAAAACATCCATTTATGGATTAAAGTAAGCATCCAGGTTAAGGGGCATTCAGTTCAATGAAATTAAAATAATTTGATTTCATTAAGAATAAATGTGAGACATGTGTTTACAAGTGTTTTAGTGGGAGTTTAGTCATTATCCTAGTATTATATGTTGATGTAATGTTACTTATTGGAAATTATGTACCATTTTTATATTCATTTAAATACTTGTAAAACATGTTCTTATCCATAATGGACTTAGGTGAAATGAACTATATTCCATGGATCAAGATCATTCATGATAGATCTAAGAGTATTCTTTGAATAATTCCTGGTATATACATTGACCAGATACTAAATTTATTTAGTATAAAATGATCCAAGAGAGGATTACTTTAAATCTCACATGGTATGCATCTTTCCAAGAAAATTTTTTCTCATATATAATAGGGGAAATAGAGAATGAGTATGATCAGATACGCTTCTATGATAGGCACAATTGTGTGTGCCATGTTATGTTATAGGATTCATGTTTCTTTCATCTTGAGCATGGTAGGAATATGTCAAGATGGTCTAGGTGAACATCATTGGTCTATAGTTAAGGATTCATTTAAGTATCTGAGAATAAATAAGGATATTTTACTAGTGTATAAAGCATATGAGGAGCTAGTCATTAGTAGTTATAATGATTATAGATTGAAAATAGATTAGATTGATTTTAATTCACATTTAATATTAGTATTCACTCTCAACTAAGGAGTTATGAGATGAAAGAGTTCAAAGAAGCCAGTTTTCTCTAATTCTACAGTAGTGTTTGAGTATATAGTGAAATATAATTTAGACAAATATGCTACTTGGATATAAAACTTTTCTAATTTCTTAATGTGGTTCCTAGAAGTAAATACCTTAACATTATATTTTGATAATACGATAGTGGTGGATCTTGAAAAGGATCCAATTCCACACTAATGGATAAAGAACATACTCTGAATGTATCACAACTTGAGTGTTTTTTCTTAGATGGGTGATCTTGTGGCAAGAAGAGTCTGAATTTAAGAAAATGTGAATTACCCCTTGACTAAATAATTATCTCATGTAATAGTATAACTTGATTAAACCATTAATGTATCTTAAATTATACCACCATAAGGATTAAAGAAAATTCTTGATCACCACAGGATAGTAGAAAGCATCAGGGTATCATGAAAAGAACATGTGAATAATTTCAACTTCAAAAGACATGATAAGATAGGAAAAAAATAGTATCATAACTGATATTCAAGATACATCATATTTCAAAAACAATTAGACCATAAAATACAACATCTAACAACTAAACACTTGGTCTAAACAAATAAACAGATAGACCATTATCAGGGAACCTAAAGAAACCCATTGGTCTATACCCACTTCACTATATGTCACCACTATTCCAACCTATTAGATTCTATCTTTATGATTCTCTTCCTTTGTATCCTACAAGACCAAGTATAAAATTTCACAAAGGAAAATTTTAGGGTGTTTGGACTACAGATCTATATGATACCATCAAGAATCTATAAAATTTATATCCATGTAAATTTGTTAGTTATTTTATAAAAAAATTAAAACATTTCAAAAGAAAAAATTATTAATATGAAAATACACTTCAGTTTTCCTTTCAAAAACATTTAATATTTAAATAAACAAAGAAATATGATATAAAATTTATCCATGAGACATAAATTGATGAATTAAATAGGATTCAAGTATCAATATCCATATCAAGTTGGAAAATGGGAATATCAAATAAACATGCACATAATGTTTCCACATAGATCCAAAAGGGAAAACATGACTCAAGGGTGTACAAAACTCAGACGAACAAGGACAATAGCCGACATATGTGAATCCTAAATCCTAGGAACCTCAGTTCCCTAAAAATGATATCCACTATAAATCCATGACATTATGAGAACCTCCACTAGTGGTACATAACTCAACTAGGTCTCTCATATGTCAAGTTCTTCTCATACCCCAAGGTATTCCTGATGTTCTAATACATTTCTATTCTATTTAATAACCCAAGTACACATTTCATAAAAAATTTCCCATGGAGAGTCCATTTCATTCCATGTATAAATTTTCATAAAACTTTTTCAATAGTGATATCGCACTACTTCCATGATTGAAACAACATTTCCTTTTCAGAAACATGTTTAAGTAAATTTATCAAACTCATCATGTGTATCAAAATAGTTTTCATGAAAAAATCATTTTTAACAAAACAAAACCATATCCATAAAATATCACATTCACCTATCAGGGGAACATAAGCCTCAGCCCGGTTGGTGAGGACTCGGTAGGTGCATCCATGAGACCTGATATCAAATCTGGGTGGAGGCGTATTTCTAGGTATTGTAGAAGATACTACAGTAGGTACTGCTCAGTACTGTATCAGCTGGAACTATTCATCCATTTGGGCCTTTGGGCCACCGGTTTGGCCCTCAGGTCCTGCAAGGCTTTGGGGCCACCCAAGACCTTCAGGCCAGTTGATTCTCAAGGCCTTCGGGCCACCTTATGGCCTTTGGGTGGCCCCAAGGCCTTCAGGCCACATGAAATGTAGATGTACCAGTCATACTACAAGGGAAAAGGCTTCAGAGGATGATTCAGGGAAGGAAAATTCACTAAAGCCGAGCTAACCGGAATTAGAAGAATGAGAGGTTATGGCTTTGCCAATGGTACAAGGCCAGTGCATCTTTGCATTGGACAGCTAGTCGACCAGCCCTGTGAAGTTGGAGTGCTGATATCATGACATATTCTGGGGAGGATTAGTTCCATGTTGTCTTTTCTGCATGATTCCTCTATGACCTGCAGGTCATGTAATTGTCTCTAGCCTTCGGGCCTTGTAAAGGTTCCACCTCACCCCTTGAAATGTGGATTATCAAAAATAAATAAAAATGAAGGCCTTCAGGGCATTCTGACCAACCTATCATGGATTTAAATTAATTAATTTTACAATCCAAAACTAATTAAAATCATAATAATATAAGGCATACCAATAGATAGACCACAGGATAAAGACACATACCTCAAACAATTATTTCCTTCTAGACTGGTGATAAGAGAGGAAGATACCGTGTTCACAAGAACCATGATCTAATTGAAAAAATATCAATTCCAAATGTTCATTCTAGATCTAGAAATATATCCACATAAGACATCAAATATATGGATAAGAAAATAAATAGAATATTATAGGTAAAACTCATTAGATTTTGTTTAATGGATACCCAAGATTTAACAAACACAAAGATCTTCTAATGATGTGATTCATAGTTCAATACATATAACTAGGAATACTCTAAACTTAAAGAAATAGAAATAGGGTTTTATGGTTAATATTATAGGAGGTAAAACATAATTTTAGGCTAAAAATAAATTTTATACCTTACTAAACTGTATGACCAATGACATCACCAGCTAGCCACTTTCCACATCGGTGGGTCAATGGTCCACTGATGGGATAGTGATATCCCACTAGCTAGGTGGTGGGTGTAGATAAAGAGTCTAAACCTATAAGATATCCATCATATGTTTTATGGGTTTAGTCATAGATATTATTCCTCTAGGTCCCCCACCAGGTTGCCAGTGGATGTCCATGGGTTAGTCGGTACCACCTGTATACATTCAGAAATTCTTCCACCCTGCACCAGTTTGCTGATAGACCTCACTGGCTAGTCGATGGCCTCTTGCTACCACCCACAATACAATCCACATCTCTTGACATTATAACATAATCAAAAGAAAAAAATATAAAGATATAAATGGATCCATAAATTTTTTCACATACCAGGGTGTGACAATTCACCCTACCCTAAATGATCACTATCCTCAAAAAGTCTTTGGATCATGAACTAGAGAAAAGATAAGGCCATTTCTGCTTCATCAAGGCCTCATGATCTCATGTATCATGGTTATTCCTACCACAATTTCATCACACTAATTCAAATAATATCTTTTTTCCATGTAGTTCCTTATCTTTTTGGTCCACTATATGAATATGATTTTCAATCACTAAAATGTCAGGCTTAATATCAATGTCATTCCACTCAATCATGTGGGATGGATCTGGATGATACATCCTCAATTGGGAATCATGGAACACACCATAGATAGAATTGAAATGCTAAGGTATGTTCAATCAATAATCCATCATCCCAATTACCTCCACAATCCCAAATGGACCAACATAACGTGGTGCTAATTTACCCAACCTCACCAAATGTTTATTTCCCAACTGAGGAGAAACTCTGAGGAAGAATAGATCGCCTACTTTAAACTCCAAAAGATGATGAATCTAATTGGAATATGATTTCTATAACCTATAATCTATTTATAGCCACTTAAAGATCAATTTCATTAAATTCTTTATATCTTGGATGATGCTTGGTCAATCCAAGGACCGCACCCCAATCTCTTCCCAACAAAGAGGTGATCTGTATGGCCTCACATACAAAACCTCAAAAAGCACCATTCTGATCAATGATTAATAACTATTATTATCATAAAACTACATAAAAGATAGATTTTTATCTAAATATCCTCTTATTTCAAACATGAATTCTTGTATAATGTCTTCAAGAATGTGTATTGCTTACTCGGTCTGGTTATCTATCTGAGGATAATAATTAATGCTCAACTTCAACTAAGAACCCATCATTTCATGTAATCCACTCCAAAAATAGGATGTAAAGTGAGGGTATATATCTAAAATGATATTAGATGAAAAAAATAGCACCTAATAATCTCCCACACATACAATTTCCTAATATACCCTACTTTCATTGACTCCTTGAAAGGTAAGAAATAAATTTTTTCTTGAGTCAGTCAACAATCACCGATATCGCGTCCCTAACACAGGTTGTCCAATGTAGTCCAATCACCAAATATATTGATATATCATCCAATTTCCATATTTTAATGGATAAATATTGTATTAAACTAGTATTCCTCTAATGTTCCAGCTTAATTCTATGACACATAAGGCATCGAGACACAAAACCTGAAATCAATCTCCTCATACCCAACTACTAGTAATAATGTCTCAGGTCACGATACATCTTGATTTCTCTATGGTTCATTGAATAATTGTATCAGTTTTAATCATCCATCAATACCTATCTTTAATTAAACACAATAACCATCCGACCACAGAATCACAACACTCCATTAGGATACAAATAACATTCACCATAGGTCTCCCCACTATAATGATTCCTATTAAATCACTATCACTCAATATCCTCTTAGGGATCTCGTTGAATATAATAATCCATAAGTGATACATCCCAAGAATAATCTTAGAATACATATTTTTCACACCAATATTCATCCAAGTTCATCTAAAAAACAATCCCATAAGGAACCACTCTTCAACTGATTCCTTTACTATTTGAGTCTAAAATTTTATGCTCAAAGAATATGTGACCACATTTCCTTTTCATTGGGTGTATAAAATATAAAAATAAAAGGTATAATGGTTCTCCACCCAGTGTCTTTTAATTGAGTATAGATCCCTATGGGTGAAGTTATACTTCAAACTCTTATGGTATAAATATACCATAAACCTCTCCTAAAATAGTCAGTGGAACCAATTCTTAAGAGCGTGCATCAATACCTCCAACTCAAGATCATAAATGGGGAAGTTCTTCTAATGATGGTGTAACTGATGAGTGAAATGAGCTACTACCTATATCCCCTATATTAAAACACAACCAAAACCCATACCTGGGGCATCATGGTACACATGATAACCAAACACTCTAAAAAAATTCATACCCTTATGGGTCTACTCTATCAAAAGAGATTAAATATTAGAGATAGACCAAAAAAATTCCTCATAATAGATATCTAATTGTAAGAAACTTCAAATCTAAAAAAAATTGGGCTACTCCCAACACATCACCAATTGGATATTTTTAATATCTACTCAAACAACTTCCTAAAAATCACATGGCCCAAAATTTTCACCTCTTGAATCCAAAATTGACATTTTGATATCTTCCCATACATATGATGTTCTTTCAATATTATAAGGATGATATTAAAATGATTAGAATGATACTTATTTGGTCTATAATTAAAAACAATATCTACAAAAAAATCACGAAAGAGTATAATAAAAAATAGATGATCCCATTCACCAAATCCATAAACACAATTATATCATTAGTAAATCAAAACCAAATGACCAAACACTCCAAATTATCATACCTTCTCTTGAACATCGTCATATGAATATATCCCCCTTGTAACCTCATTTTGTGGTACCTCAATCTCAAATAAATCTTTAAAAACCACTAAACCCCCTTGATATGATCAAAAGGGTCATAAATCCTAAACAATGGATATTTTTTCTTAGTTATCACCTGGTTGAATTTTTGATAATTAACACAAATTTGGAGACTCCCATCCACCTTCTTTTTAAAAAGAACTAGTAATTTACAAGGTGAAATTATATGATGAATAAATACCTTAGCCTAAAGATCATCAGGTTGAACATTTAATTATTTAAATTCAGTGGGTGTAATGTGAAAAAAGGTAAAGAGATAGGCCTCATCCCTTAAAGAAATTCAATAGAAAACTTTAATTCCCTCTGAGATTGAAACCTAGATAAATCATCTTGAAAATCTTTGGGAAACTCACTAAACACCATAGGAAGAAGACCACTAAGACATTGATCAATATCATTAATAAATATTTCCTGAGACATGTATAATATCACCTCATTACTATTAATAATATAAACTTATCTCCCTAATCTTGGATCCCTCTCACCTTTAAATACATGAGTGACTCCATCAGAATAAAGAAATTAGACCCAATGATTATATAAATAAAAATGGGATTTATATATAATCATCAAATCCATAAAATCAATAAGATTTTATTATAAAAATGAATAATTTTCATTGGTATCAATAAAGGCCATAACCATAAACTATAAAAAAACACAATACCCCTCATGGTAGTCGGTCCTACCTCTGACTCCTTTGGTGTATACTCCACTGCATAGATACACCCATCTTTATTTTTCCATTTCTTCACAACCCTATCATAACCATTGGTATGAGGTTGATATCCCACCCCTTCAACTATGTAAAGTGTAAACTAAGATCCCTTGGTGAATTTGGATCTATCTCTACATACCTTGGATTATCTCTCATAGAAACACTGATGATGACCATATTTACCACCAGAATGAAACACCTTGGTTTCTTAAATACAATCTTGTTTGAGGCATCCCTTTATCATAAACTTCTAATAGAACACTTGACTCTACCCTGATGTTTTTTTCACACACCTTCCACTACCTTCATATTGTTCACCCCACCTACTTTTCTAGGGAGAAAATGAAAACTTCTAACACCCTACATCATTTTTTCTCTGAAAACTCTTGTATTCCCAACTATATTCACCTTATCTATATAATTCATTACCACAAACTTCATGAAGGTGGTGAAAAAACCTGATTCTTCTTTGAGGTCCATATCATATAATTTCCCATAAATTTTTAGTTTAAATGTCTATATGTGGCCTAATATGTATACTCTTTGAGGTCACATAGTTATCGAAGGTGTTTAGGGCTTGTTCAAAGACCATAACCTATATTTTGGGGTGAAAATGGCATGTTGCATGGTAAGTGTAAATTGTCCGTTGTAGGCCGCACGATTAGATAAAACTGTGAAATGATGGACAGTGGAGTCCTATAAGTTGTAGTGTTAAACCAAATGTGTTGAAATGTATTTTAATTGTGATATTTTATTTTTTCATGGTTTGTGCACTGTTAGTCAAACCATGTGAACAAACTATTTAGGCTGCCCCACCCTATAGCAAATCATGCACATTTGGTGAATGGTTTGGACAACCATGAATCCAAACCATGTGACCTAGGTTTTTTTGTGAATTTAACAATTTTACCCCTCATAAATCAATTTCTTAATCTAACTCTTCATTATTCTTATAGACATCATCTCAAAATTTTGGGGGCTCTATTTGACACCTATTATGGGAATCAACATAACTTATTCATATAAGGCCCCAGCCTTAAACCTTACTTAATCTTGAGTTATTACAAGATTACACATTGAGGATCTTTTTGGGTTTAGAGTTTTAGAGAATTAGATCATAAAACATGCATTACATTCCACTTATAAACAAAGTGGTTACATAAAGATAGTATTCTTCTTTCCCATCAATGGAAACATATTTAAATAAAACATGGATTCTTTCTTGACACTTCCTTGACACTATCATCATATCATATACCTTTCCCTTGACCTGTGAAAAAAATTTCAAAAAAAACTTGAGATGAGCATAAAAAGCTCAGTAAGGGATATAAAAATATATGGAAAGAAAACATGGGTACATATATACATAAGAATAAAATCATACTTTACCCATAAAACATAAGCACTTTAACATACCTCATCAAATCATGAATAAATCATAGAAATCATAAGACATAAAGGTAACTTGAGGCATTTATAACATTCTTACATAGGGAGTAACCTTATTGGTTGCGTTTGGAATACCCATCATAGTATATTCCCTAAATCTCTTCGGAGAAACCTTAAAGTTTCACTCCTTCACATTACCCAATGCATTAGAGATCTATATCGGGCTCACCCTCCCTTAGTCTATCACAGAACCACCAGTCTTCATAATAATGCCCAAGAACCTCAACATAATCGTATCACATAAAACATGCATAAAGGAAACATAACATTTCCACCTTTCAATCACAAGATATCAATACCACACATTGATATAAAAATATTATGAAAACCATTTTCAATACCAAAATATAATAAAAGTAAAACATGGTATTTATTTTTCTTTAAAAAAAAGTATGGCTTGTAGAGGAAGCCGAAACTCAAATAATGGTCACAGTGGCGGAGAAGCCATTGTCACCGCATACGTACGACAAAAACATTCCCTTTTGTCATTTAGTAAAAACTTCTTATAAAAAAGATTCCTTTTTAATAAACTTAAAAGTCAAACAGGTTTATACACCGTATAAAAGAATGTTGTGTATAAAATAAAATATGCCTCAATGAAAGGAGATTGAGACGAAGTCCCATACCTCGGTTCTGACTTGACTCAGTCGTTCTTTAATCTCCTGAATAATAAACTTGTGTTAATTTCTACATGTTTAAGAACCTTTTTCAAGTTCATTATTCCATTTATATCACTTATTACCATGTTATGAACATTATGTAATTATTTAAGTTAATAACGGTCGTTTTAACGATCATTGGTACTTGAGTCAAAATAAACCCTTTATAATTAAAGTTGTTCATGTATCCATTATATCCAAAATTATAATCATGATGTATATATCATATATATCATATATATTCAGTATATACGTGCATTTATAATATTACATAATCATTTAGAGGTAAGAAATGAAATGCACCGTTCATGGAGACGGTAAGCCGTACATACGCATGAACGCTACTTTCATTTCTATTTCGTATTTTTTTATGGAATGGAATCATAATTATATAAAGATATATTATAATTCCAGTATAATATCATATATAATACCATTAATTAAATCCTTTATACGTCCCACATATGGCATTAACAAAATCAAATCACTTTGAGGGGGCGGTAGTCCGCACTTCCTTAAATGAAGATATCACGTTTACCCATAATGGAAACCATAAAGGTATGCCCAAAATTAAAAATACAGAAGATTAAGGAAAAAATAAACATATTATATATCATATATAAATATAGTGACATCTTAATGGCCACCTTTGAAGGTGTTAAAGGAATTTTTAACAATCATCGTTTCGGGAGGCATAAATTCACCATCCACGGAAACAGTATGTTCTTTAACCATTAGATGTAGGTGTGTGTAAGTGTAGCTTGAATCATTCTTATAACAACATCATAGTATATTGAATATACTGGAGTTGTTACAAAAGAAATAAATAAAAATATTTTAGGGGGTTGGAGAAGCAAAACAAAACAAAAGGACTCAAGTGAAGACATTACCTTAAAATCGGGTAACTCCCTTTGGTTTGATCTCAAAGGCTTCCTTGGGAAGACTTATGCCCAAATTGAGGCTTCAAGGAGTAATAGATGGAATTATAGAGACAAAATGGGCAGGTTTTGGCCGAGCCAAAGGCTTTGGGAGTGTGGGTAAGGAGGTAGAGGTGGGGGCCTTTTATAAGAGGAGAGGAGGGGAACTCTTGGAAAGTAAAGAAATATTACTTTATTTGAAAATGAGTTTCAGATTCAAAAGGTCCCACATTGATGTATTTCTAGGATAAGGTGATAAGGGTTCTAAATCCACTCATCTAATAGGTTTTGGACATTTGTAGGTCTTAGATATTACATTATCTTTCCATTTTATTTAAATCGTTAAATAATGAGGTCATCGCTGCATCATCATGATGTCATAAATAATTTAATTTATTTAATGTATAAAAATTATAAAAAAAATACTATGATGTAGGAAATATTTTTATATTTCCAATTAATATTTATAGTAAAAAATATGACTTTTATAAACCCATTTAAAAATTGTTTTCGTAAACCATATTATGTTTGTGTCATTTTTACTTTTTCATTAAATAAAAAGTTATTTATGTCATTTCCCAACCAAAGTGGCTCCATGGGGTCCCCAAGTTGACCCATGGATTGTCTTGGTCGGCCATGACACATCCAATGATTTTAGGACATGTGTCAAGCTCATCTCATACTATTAAAACATTATTTTTACCTTAAACTACACTAATTACCACTAATCGCGATTCAAAACTTAATAAGTTATTATTCACCAAAAAATTATTTTAATCTCATTGAACCACATTTTACTTCTTAATGACAACCATGTATGTTGGATTTTTGAAAATCAAATCACAGAAGTTACAAAGTTTCATTTAAATGAAAAATCAGTTTCTTTAACTGTAACGCCCCGACCCTAGTTACCCAGAGTCGGTGCATTATTACATAACTTTGGCATGATCACAAGAAAGATCAAATCTCGAAAGACCTATTGGTTTAGTAGCCTTGGAAACACTAGATATATTCATAAGTTTTACATTACATCATAAAATTAAAAACTACTACAACAACATAATGTCTCCACAGTCCACACTATTATCCCCTCATAATATCCCTGCAGGTCATTCATAACTTCTTCACATCCTGGGAAAAATAAAACATAGCAAAGGGGTGAGCTCAAATTCCCAGTAAGGATAACAATATAGCGGAAACTTTCATAAATAAGAATAAAAATTTAAGGCAATGTATAACTAAAACAAAAGCCTTTCAAACTTGAACTTTCAACATTGTATGGCATAAATAAAATGAAATAATGCCATTTACTCATTCACATGGATATTCTACTAATCGAATAATCACAAGAAAAATCAATAACCACTTTCATAATGATGTAATGCATAATGCTAAACTTTAATTTCTTTGTCAAGGCCTTGTCCCAAGACCTTGGGGCTAACTGTAACCGGAACCCAACCCGGAGTGCCTCTAATAACCGGACACCAACCCGAAGTGCCTCTAATAACCGGACACCAACCTGGAGTTCCTCTAAAAACCGGAGACCAAACTGGAGTTCCTCTATTAACCGGAGACCAAACCGGAGGGCTTACTTTTACCGGTCCCCAACCCGGAACATACTTGTCTAACAAATTCATCTAAATGAAAGGTTGAAATATAACATGAACATTTGGATTAAAAATAACTTATGAAATGTCAATACTTTAAACAAAAACCATGAGTGACATAAGAATAACTTATCCACTATGAAAAATATCACAAAACCTTCAATATAATATGGATGTTTTGTATCATAATAAATCAACTTCAAATAAGCTTAAAATCCATCAAAGGATGTTGACATAGATGAAATCAAAACTATTTTGGAGAAATATCACTTTTTTTTAAATTATTTTAAAAGTAACATAATTATAAAATAATGCATTCAATTTGAAAATATTCTTATAATCTTGTAAGGGAAGCTTTGATGATTTTATAACGGCGTTAAATAGCCGCACCCGCCGTATAAGTTAAAAAAAACATTCTTACCTTAAATTTGTCGAAAAGGTTAAAAGTGCCTTGTTTGGAAAACGACGGAAAGATTCCTTTCGAAACACATAAGGGTGTAAATGACCTGAACCCATATTCTTGTAAATAGTAAAAATGTTTTGAAATACATTAGTAAGAAATATGGATGTGGATGATAAATAGATCCCAGTAGATTATTACGTATAAACAACCTCGGATAATGAAGAGATTGTGAAATAACCCTTACCAATTTGGTAACTTATGAAACATACAACCCATGAAAGAGGTATCATACAATTAATATGTAAATACACATAAATTAGAGTGTATTACACAAAGAATATAATTATGGTCAGTATATACACCACACAAAAGGTAATGGTGGCAATATGGCATGAATCTCACAGGAATAAGGAGTGAGATGAAAACCCCTTACCTTGTACTTTTCCTTGGTTGGGGTAGGTTAACCTCCTGTATAATGGTGAAATAATTGTTATTAAATTATAAAAGAATCATATACATTAATATGATATCATATATGATCTTTTAATATTGATTTGATAATAATATCTTAGTATTATCGTTGTTTCGGGTGTTAACTTACTTGTCTTTTATATGTTTTGTTACGTAAGACATGTCTGTAAAGGATAGGTTGTATATTATTCATATCTATAATGATATCAAGTCCTTAAACATCATTTTTAAATCATCAAATGATAATTATACTTTAATGGTTACGATGGAGAATGAATCTCATCACGTTCGTGGAGACGGTAGTCCGTACGTACGCACGAGCGACAATATCATTCTTTTGATATTAAAATAATATATAAATGGATGGTATATCATATATACAGAATCATTAACATGTTATATTTATTATTTACATTAGTTACACATCATTATTATACCCATCCAAATAATAATATAATGAATAACAATTACACCACGACGTGGAGACGGTAAGTCGTACGTACGCACGTATGGTGACATGTTATTGAAAGGGTGGATAGAATAATGAATATGGTTGTACCATATTTATAATAGAATCACAGTATATATGTGATACTGGAGTTATTATTTTAGAATGGTAACAACAAAGGAAGAAGAAGTGGAAGAAGAAATGAACTTGGAAAAGGGTGGTGAAATCATTACCTCTTCTTCGGGTTCTTCCTTTTGATTTGATCAAAAGGGCTCCTTAGGTTGGCTTTCTGATCAAACTAAGGCCTCTAGGTTGTAGTGAGGGAAGTTGGGAAAGTATTTGGGCAGAGTTTGGCCGAACCAAAAGGCTTTTAAGGTGTGAAGAAATGAGAAGGAGGAGTGCCCTTTTATAAGAGGGGTGAGGGGCACCTTTGGAAAAGCTAGAAATATTAGTTTATAATAAATTCATATTCGGTTTCCAATGGCTCAAAATATGATTATTTAAATTTTAAGGTGGGGATAGGTTGAAAAAAACTCAACCAATAGAATTTAGACAGTTCTGGGTACTTATATTAACCTTATCTTTAAGTATTAACTCTAAGTTAATTAGTTTCACTTTTACAATGTCTCTTTGTATTTTTATATAATATGGTAAATAAACTTACTATATACATCCAAGAAACCCCCAAGTGGTCCATTAATGATGAACCTATCATGATATAAGTCTCTTGGCCGAACCTTAGATTTTTAGGAATTTAATATCAATTAATAATATAATATTTGTTTTAAGAACTCTTTTATGTCAATTTTGACACTATTAAATAGTTGATTTTTGTGAAACTCATAACAGATTGAATTATTCGAAAAAAGTAAATTAAATAAATCATAATATATCATATTATCCTAGAAAATTATTTTAATTCATTAAAAGTTTCATATTATATTTATTTGTGTATTTATAATATCAATTATTTTAATTTTTCACTATTATAGTAATTACTACATCATCATTGTGTCATAAATAAATTAAATTATTTAATGTCTAAAAATTATAAATAAACTATAATTATGTAGGAAATCTTTTTATCTTTCTAATTAATATTTATAGTCGAAAATCCAACATATATAACCCTATGTAAAAATTGTTTTTCTAAAAGATATATGCTTGTGTTATTTTTGTATTCATCTTAACATAATTAAAATAAAGTGTCCCTATCACCTACAAGTGGCACCATGGGGTCCCCAAATCGACCCAAAGATGCCTATGGTCGAACATGTATCAACCAATAAGGGTAGGAAACGTTTTAGGGTAATTTAGTATTATTATAATATTATTTTTTAACCCTTATTTACCGGATTTACCCTTAACCATGGTAAATAAAATATTTACCGCAGTAATTATTCAAAATGTCTAAAAACAAAACTTAACTATTTACACAATTTATACATCCTGATTACAAATATGGAATCCATTTT
Organism: Viscum album; assembly: GCA_963277665.1. Classification (NCBI taxonomy): domain Eukaryota; kingdom Viridiplantae; phylum Streptophyta; class Magnoliopsida; order Santalales; family Viscaceae; genus Viscum; species Viscum album. The sequence continues at coordinate 1,493,210,097 of OY728131.1, forward strand.
TCTAAATTCAAAATACAGAAGTGGCAGAAATTAATTTAAAATTAATTCCCGCTGTCAAAACAAAAAGCGTGTTTTTAAGAGATAATAACTATCAAAAGATTGAAACTTGTTTATGTTCGGTTTAATTGTAAAATTATGTCCAATGACCAACATTATATTAAATGGTAAAAATATATTCTAAATATACTTTAAAACCACTAAAATTCATAATTTACCACTATTAATTATTTTGTTTAAAAAAGTTGTTTTTAATTAAAATTTAGTAATTTTCACTATTCATCAAAATATAAAAGTTATCCGAAAAGTACCAAAATTTCACCTTAGGCTAAATTCGATATTTCGAATCCAAAAATGAAGTCCATTTTGAAATATAAAATATATATAATTTCAAAAAGTAGGTATTACTATTCATAACGGCTAGTTTGATTGGTTATGGTGTGTTAGAACTCAGTGTTGCGTACAACACACACTTTCATATTATTCAAAGAGAAGCGTACCGTAGAAGCTTGGGGTGTTACATTAACTACCACTTAGTGATTTCACTATTCATCAAAAATTGATGTTTTTCAGAAAAATACCAAAACTTCACCCTAAGCTATATTTGATATTCTGAATTCAAAAATGATGTCTATTTTAAAAAATTCAAATCATATAAGTTACATTAATTAATTTAATAATTAATTCCTGTTGGCATGACAAATAGAGTGTTTTTATGAAACAATAAGTATCAAAATATTGACACCAGTTTAAGTCCAATTTCAAAGTGAAATTAATTCTAATGACCTCGATTGGATTAAATGGTAAAAATATATTCTAATTTCACTTCAAAACCAATTCAAAAGATAATCTAATCATATAAATAAATTAGATTAAAAAGCAGTTTTGATGTAAAATGCAGTATTTTTCACTATTCATTAAAAAATGAACATTGTCAGAAAAATACCAAAAATTCACACAAAGTAAATTTTGATGTCCCAATCATAAAGAATAAGTTTATTTTGACAAACATAGTTTATAAAATTGTCAAAATATAGATTCAAAAATGGTTTGCTATCAAAAGTCAGTAAAACAATCTTTTAAAAATATTAGTGTATTCCATGGTTAAGATTGGATTTATTTTCATTTTAAGCCTCTAAAACACTATCTAATTCATTGATAGACATAGATAAAAATATCTATTATTCATTACTTACTTGGGATGTTACATCCTTCCCCACTTTAGAAAATTGCGTCCCCACAATTTATTTACTTATCGAACAAATGGGGGTACTTATCCCTCATTGCATTTTCATATTCCCATGTTGCCTCTTCCATCATGTGGTTTTTCCAGAAAACCGTTACATGATTAATCACCTTATTTCATAACACTTGCTCCCTATGGTCAAGAATCTGGACCATTTGTTTCTCATAAGATAGGTTCTCTTCCAACTGAACTACCTCTGGACTCAAAACATGAGATGGATCTGGCATATACTTTCTCAACATCGAAACATGAAAAACATTGTGTACCTGAGATAAAATTGGAGGTAAAGCCACTCGGTAAGCAACTGATCCAACTCTATTCAGAATTTCATATGGTCCAATGAACCTTGGACTCATCTTTCGTTTCTTACCAAATCGCATCACACTTTTCCATGGTGGTACTTTGAGAAAAACATGATCACCTACATCAAAAGAGAGATCCTTCCTCTTGTTGTCCGCATAACTCTTCTGCCTACTCTGAGATGTTCTCTCGTGTTTCTGTATCAGCTGAACTTTTTCTGACAACTCTTCTACCAATTCTGGTCCCATCAACTTTCTTTCACCCACTTCATCCCAGAAAGTTGGAGTTTGACACCACGTCCCATATAATGCCTGAAATGGTGTCATGTGTATACTAGAATGAAAACTGTTATTATATGAAAATTCAACCAAAGAAAGATGTTGGTCCCAACTTCCCTGATAATCCATCGAACAATCTTGTAGCATATCCTCCAAAGTCTGAATTGTTCGTTCCGGCTGCCCATCTGATTGAGGATGAAAAGTTGTACTAAAATTTAATTCAGTACCCAACGACTTCTGAAGGCCTTTACAAAAGTTAGAAGTGAACCTGGGATCACGGTCAGATACAATGGAGAGAGGAACTCCATGTAACCTGACTATCTCTTTAATATACAAACGGGAAAGTTGATCTAAGGAAAAAGTATCTCGTATAGCAAGGAAATGAGCAGATTTAGTCAAGCGATCAACAATAACCCAGATTGCATTATTACCTCAATATGTCTTCGGTAATCCCACAACAAAGTCCATGGATATATTCTCTCATTTCCACTCTGGCACTGGTAAAGGCTGAAGCATCCCTTTCGGTAACTGCCGCTCGGCTTTAACCTATTGACATGTCAAACACTTCACAGTAAAATCATCAATATCTCTTTTCATTCCATCCCACTATTAATACTCCTGCAGATCTCTATACATCTTAGTACTGCCAGGATGAACTGAAAACGGAGAACTATGAGCTTCACATAACAACTCTCTCTTCAACTGTGAATCACAAGGCACGCACAATCTCTTCTCAAATCCCAAAATGCAATCATTATCAGTGTTGAATTCAGGCAACTTACCTTTCTGAACTAGATCTACATTTTTTTGCAACTCACTATCTTGCTTCTGTGCTTGCTTGATTCTGTCTGATAGAGAAGATTTCACTGATACCTGAAACAAAACAGAAGAACATCTTGCACCAAAAACTTCTATTCCAAATTTCATCAAATCCTTAACCAAAGGATCACGTTCTAAACGCAACATTGCTAATGAAGCATTACTTTTTCGACTCAAAGCATCAACCACTTCATTTTCTTTTTCTAGATGGTAATGAATTGTACAATCATAATCCTTGATTAATTCTATCCATCACCTTTATCTCATGTTTAATTCTTTTTGAGTGAATATATACTTTAAACTTTTGTGATCGGTATATATTTCACACTTTACTCCATACAAATGATGCCTCCAAATTTTTAAAGCGAAAAAAACAGCAGCTAATTCCAAATCATGTGTAGGGTAATTTACCTCATGATTTTTCAACTGTTGTGAAGCATAAGAAATTACCTGATCATTCTGCATTAGGGCGCAACCAAGTCCTTTCAATGAAGCATCATTGTATATAACAAACTCACCATTCCTGGAAGGTAGTGCCAAAACTGTAGCATTCACCAATCTTCTTTTTAAATTCTGAAAACTATCATCACATTCTTTTGACCAGATAAACTTAACACCCTTCCGAGTTAGCTTAGTCATTGGACTAGATAACCGTGAAAATTTTCTAACAAACCTTCGGTAATAGCCTGCCAAACCAAGGAAGCTACGAATCTCAGTTCCATTTGTGGGTCTTGGCCAGTCTTCCACAACTTTTGTTTTTGTAGGATCAATAGTTATCCCATCATTTGAAACAATGTGACCAAGGAAAGAAATTTGTTGCAACCAAAACTCACACTTGCTGAATTTTCAATATAGTTTCTTTTCTTTTAAGGTTTTCAAGATAACCCTTAAATGTCTTTCATGCTCCTCTTTACTTTTAGAAAACACCAAAATATCATCAATGAAAACCACCACAAACTTATCCAAGAACCCATGGAAAATTATATTCTTTAAGTCCATGAATACAACAGGTCCATTGGTTAGCCCAAAAGGCATTACTACAAATTCATAATGGCCATATCTTGTACAGAACGCAGTCTTCGGAACATCTGCTTCCTTTACCTTCAGCTGATGGTACCCCGATCTCAAGTCAATCTTTGAAAAATACTGAGCTCCCTGGAGCTGATCAAACAAATCATCGATATGAGGCAAAGGATATTTGTTCTTAACAGTGATGTTATTCAAGGCTCTATAATCAATGCAAAGTCTCATTGAACCATCTTTCTTTTTAACAAATAAAACAAGAGCACCCCATGGTTATGTGCTAGGTCGAATGAAACCTTTCTCTAATAAATCTTGCAATTGCTCCTTCAACTCTAAAAGTTCAATTTGAGCCATTCGATAAGGGAGTTTTGAAATTGTCTTAGCATCAGGAACTAAGTCAAAAGAAAACTCAACTTCCCGATCTGGTATTATTCCAGGAAAATCATCAGGAAAAACATCAGGATACTCATTTACCACTGGCACATCATTAATCTGAACAGTTCCTTTATTTTCAACGATGTGTGCAAGGTAACATTAATTTCCATCTTTTACAAGTTTCTTGGCCTCTTGATAAGTTATCAACAGTAAGGGTTCATTCTTGTACACAAACTGAAAGTCTTTCTGAAAAGAAACTTCTTTAGCTCTACAGTCAATCTTAGCATGGTAAATAGAGAGCCAATCCATACCCAGGATAACATCAAACTCTACTAGAGGTAGAACAATAAGGTTTGCAAGTAGGTTCTTTCCACATATAAGGATAAGAAGATTCTTATAAAATCTTTTTGCCTCAACATTTCCCCCAGGTGTTTTTACCACATGTTTAGGAGTCATTTCTTGAGATGGTATTCCCATTTTACTAGAAAAGTTTTTAGAGATGAAAGAATGTGTAGACCCCGAATCAAACAACACACTGGGATAATCTAAAACAACATACAAAGTACCTGATACAACTTCATTTGACGGCCCGACATCCACTGAAGTAGTTGCAAAGGATTTCACCACCCCTTTCTGCTTACATTCTAACTGCTTCACATCACTCGAGATCTTTTTCGGACACTCATTTGCATAGTGACCCATCTCATTGCACTTACAACATTTCACTAACTGTAAATCAAATTTGGACTTACCATCACCTTGATCTTTTTCCGTGCAATCACGAGCCTTATGTCCCATCTTACCACATCGGTAGTACTTTCCAGAATTCAGAAGACATTCCCCAGCATGCCTTTTGCCACATTTATCACAAACTGGAAACTTAGTTTTCTTACCATCAGACTTTTTTGAAGAATTCTTACCTTTCTCCTGCCACCTCGGTCTCTTCTCCTGTTGGTTGTTATAGAACACTTGATCATCGGAAAACTCCATTTCCACCTTCTCAGCACATCGAACAAGATTTTCATAACTTTTAAACTCACAAAAAGCTAATGCCCTTTTATTTTTTGGCTTTAATCTTGAGTAAAAACGATTGATTTTACTATCAAGGTCTCAGATAAAATTTGGAGCATACCTTGCCAATCGAGTGAACCTTTCTTCATAGGTAGCCACTGAGTCTTCCTCTTGCCTCAATTCCAAGAATTTTTTTTCCATCCTCAGTCAAACAGCCTTAGGAAAATACTTTTCAAGAAACATACCTTTGAATTCATCCCAGTCGAGAGCATCAATCTCATCAGCGTCCCTGATATTTTTAACCATTGACCACCACTGATCTGCTTCACCCTCCAACCGGTAAATAGCAAGACTAAACTTTTGATTGTCTGAACACCCCATGACATCGAAAATCTTCTCTAGTGCTTTAATCCACCCTTCAGCTAGCATAGGGTCAGATGATCCTCTGAATGATGGGGGATGTTGCCTCATGAAATGTTCCACCACTGACATGTTCCTCTGCGGTTGATCTGGCTGATCTCGTGTATGGATACCACCGCCATTTTTCGCTTGAGTCAACTACGTCATTACTGCAACAAACTATTCAGTTCCAATTCCGACCATCTCAGGATGCTGATTCGGAAGGTTATTTCCTTCTGCATGCCTTCCTAACACTGCTTCCCTATTTCCTCTGCGGAAAACCATTCTTAACAAACATGTCTTAGATGAATCAACATGGTAATCTTCAAATACGATATCACTTCAATTTGACCATAAAAAAAATTTGGATAAAAATTTAATATAATTCTAACTCCTAAAGTTATCTAAACTGACCTCTGATACCAATTATAAGGCCCCAGCCTTAAACCTTACTTAATCTTGAGTTATTACAAGATTACACATTGAGGATATTTTCGGGTTTAGAGTTTTAGAGAATTAGATCATAGAACTTCCATTACATTCCACTTATAAACAAATTGGTTACATAAAGATAGTATTCTTCATTCCCATCAATGGAAACATATTTAAAATAAAACATGGATTCTTTCTTGACACTTCCTTGATACTATCATCATATCATGTACCTTTCCCTTGACCTGTGAAAAACATTTCATAAAAAACTTGGGATGATCATAAAAAGCTCAGTAAGAGATCTAAAAATATATGGAAAGGAAACATGGGTACATATATACATAAGAATGAAATCATACTTTACCCATAAAACATAAGAACTTTAACATACCTCATCAAATCATGAATAAATCATAGAAATCATAAGACATAAAGGTAACTTGAGGCATTCATAACATTCTTACGTAGGGAGTAACCCTCTTGGTTACGTTTGGAATACCCATCACAGTATATTCCCTAAATCTCTTCGTAGAAATCTTAACGTTTCACTCCTTCGCGTTACCCAATGCATTGGAGAGCTATATCGGGCTCACCCGCCCTTAGTCTATCACGAAACCACCCGTCTTCATAATAATGCCCAAGAACCTCAACATAATCGTATCACATAAAACATGAATAAAGGAAACATAACATTTCCACCTTTCAATCACAAGATATCAATACCACACATTGATATAAAAATATTATGAAAACCATTTTCAATACCAAAATATAAGAAAATTAAAACATGGTATTTATTTTTCTTTAAAAAAATTATGGCTTGTAGAGGAAGCTGAAACTCAAATAATGGTCACGGTGGAGGAGAAGTCATTGTCACCGCATACGTACGACAAAAACATTCCCTTTTGTCGTTTAGTAAACGCTTCGTATAAAAAAGATTCCTTTTGAATAAAATTAAAAGTCAAAGGGTTTTATACACCGTATAAAAGAAGGTTGTGTATAAAATAAAATATGCCTCAATGAAAGGAGATTGAGACGATGTCCCATACCTCGGGTCCGACTTGACTCAGTCGTTCTTTAATCTCCTGAATAATAAACTTGAGTTATTTTATACTTGTTTAAGAACCTTTTTCAAGTTCATTATTCATTTTATATCACTTTTTACCATGTTATGAACATTATGTAATTATTTAAGTTAATAACGGTCGTTTTAACGATCATTGGTACTTGATTCAAAATAAACCCTTTATAATTACAAGTTGTTCATGTATCCATTATATCCAGAATTATAATCATGATGTATATATCATATATATCATATATATCCATTATATACATGCATTTATAATATTACATAATCATTTAGAGGTAAGAAATGAAATGCACCGTTCATGGAGACGGTAAGCCGTACGTACGCATGAACGCTACTTTCATTTCTATTTCGTATTTTTTTATGGAATGGAATCATAATTATATAAAGATATATTATAATTCCAGTATAATATCATATATAATACCATTAATTAAATCCTTTATACGTCCTACATATGGCATTAACGAAATCAAGTCAGTTTGAGGGGGCGGTAGTCCGCACTTCATTAAATGAAGGTATCGCATTTACCCATAATGGAAACCATAAAGGTATGCCCAAAATGAAAAATACAGAAGCTTAAGGAAAACATAAACATATTATATATCATATATAAATATATTTACATCTTAATGGCCACTTTTTAAGGTGTTAATGGAATGTTGAACAATCATCGTTTCAGGAGTAATAAATTCACCATCCACAGAAACAGTATGTTCATTAACCATTAGATGTAGGTGTGTGTAAGTGTAGCTTGAATCCTTCTTATAAAAACATCCTAGTATATTTAAGATACTGGATTTGTTACAAAATAAATAAATAAAAGGAGTTTAGGGGGTTGGAGAAGCAAAATAAAACAAAAGGACTCAAGTGAAGACATTACCTTAAAATCTGGTAACTCCCATTGGTTTGAGCTCAAAGGCTTCCTTGGGAAGACTTCTGCCCAAAGTGAGGCTTCAAGGAGTAATATAGGGAATTGGAGAGACAAAATGGGCAGGTGTTGGCCAAGCCAAAGGCTTTGGGAGTGTGGGTAAGGAGGTAGAGGTGGGGGCCTTTTATAAGAGGAGAGGAGGGGCACTCTTGGAAAGTAAAGAAATATTACTTTATTTGAAAATGAGTTTCGGATTTAAAAGGTCCCACATTGATTTATTTCGAGGGTAAGGTGATAAGGGTTCTAAATACACTCATCCAATAGGTTTTGGACATGTGTAGGTCTTAGATATTACATATCTTTCCATTTTATTTAAATCGTTAAATAATGAGGTCATCGCTGCATCATCATGATGTCATAAATAATTTAATTTATTTAATGTCTAAAAATTATAAAAAAAACTACTATGATGTAGGAAATATTTTTAGATTTCCAATGAATATTTATAGTCGAAAATCTGACTTGTATAACCCCATTTATTAATTGTTTTCGTAAAACATATTATGTTTGTGTCATTTTTACTTTTTCGTTAAATAAAAGGTTATTTATGTCATTTCCCAACCAAAGTGGCTCCATGGGGTCCCCAAGTTGACCCATGGATTTTCTTGGTCGGCCATTACACATCCAATGAGGGTAGGACATGTGTCAAGCTCATCTCATAATATTAAAACATTATTTTTACCTTAAACTGCACTAATTACCACTAATCGCGATTAAAAACTTAATAAGTTACTATTCACCAAAAAATTATTTTAATCTCATTGAACCACATTTTACTTCTTAATGAAAACCATGTATGTCGTATTTTTGAAAATCAAATCACAGAAGTGACAAAGTTTCATTTAAACGAAAAATCAGTTTCTTTAACTACCACATAGTGATTTCACTATTCATCAAAAATTGAAGTTTTTCAGAAAAATACCAAAACATCACCCTAAGCTATATTTGATATTATGAATTTTAAAAATGATGTATATTTTAGAAAATTCAAATCATATAAGTTACATTAATTAATTTAATAATTAATTCCCGCTGTCATGACAAATAGCGTGTTTTTATGAAACAATAAGTATCAAAAGATTGACACCAGTTTAAGTCCAATTTCAAAGTGAAATTGATTACAATGACCACCATTGGATTAAATGGTAAAAATATATTCTAATTTCACTTCAAAACCAATTCAAAAGATAATATAATCATATAAATAAATTAGATTAAAAAGCAGTTTTGATGTAAAATGCTTTATTTTTCACTATTCATTAAAAAATGAACATTGTCAGAAAAATACCAAAAAATCACAAAAAGTAAATTTTCATGTAACAATCATAAAGAATAAGTTTATTTTGACAAACATAGTTTATAAAATGGTCAAAAGATAGATTCAAAAATGGTTTTCCATCAAAAGGCAGTAAAATAATCTTTTAAAAATATTAGCGTATTCCATGCTTAAGATTGGATTTATTTTCATTTTAAGCCTCTAAAACACTATCTAATTCATTAATATAAATAGATAAAAATATCTATTATTCATTACTTGGGATGTTACAATTCATCTGAGCACAGAATCAAGATCCATTAGAAGCATCAGATCCATCTCGGTAATGTTTCCATTCCTTTTATATTGTTCCTTGTTTGATTTGGTATCGATTGTGCTATTTAGGTTAAAGATGATTTTCCCAATTATTAGTTTCTTCAACCATTATTCAATTTTCTCCCAATATGAGTCAAATTAGAAGTTTATTTTAGATGATCTATCATCTACAAATCTATAGTAGGAGGTCTCATGACTTTCATTTAAAAGTAGAGTGTTTATGTATATTATTATTTCATGCAACCAATTATTAGGGAATCGCCTTGAAATGAATTTAAACCATTGGATTAAATTTTTAGGCATGGATTATGTAATTAAATAGTATCATCAATGAATGATTATAGGTTGTGGACTTTGAAATTGGACCCAATTATTTTGGTAGGTTGTTTAATTAAATGGATGATGGTATAGGAATTTGATACCTTTAAGGTTTTCCTATATACCCCTTTTCATGGGATGTTCAATATTGAATTTTCAATTATAATTGAATTAAATCATAATTACATTTGTGATATTAATTGTAAATTTTATGGAATGAAGGGAGTGAATAGAATGACCAAGACCCTTGGTCTTTTCCATGTAATTGTTTTTTAAGCATGAGGTGCTTTTAATAACGAATTTATCACTTGAGTAATTGAGAGGTAATCCTTATAAAAATATCTCATGACTTGAGTCACCTTATAAGATAATATTTAATTGAAATGTTCTAGGTAATGACCTTGACACGATTAATTGAAATTGATTAAATTATTATTTGACTTGGGTGACACATGGATTCATTTATGATTTCCATTGGTGGACTCATTTGTCTTTTACCATTCTTATGTCTGAGTGACACTTAAACTCCTAATATGGACTATCAACGATGGAATCAAAGGACCATACTATTATATGTCGAATGATACTTGGAAATACATATGAATTACCATGGACATTATCAAAAAGAATTTGATCATGTATGTCATGGGTGATATTTGGGCTCCCTTAGTGGACTGCTAAGGATGGACTCAAATGGAAGGGATGTTATACCATGGCTAGAGTGATACCTGGGTTCTTTTTAGGGCCTATATGGATGGGCTTGTAGGTTGTTGATTTATATTACACCTTTATTGATACCTATATTCCAAATTAGGAATTCCAAGGAAGGGTTTAGGTTGATAAATGAAAAAATAATTAAATAATTTATATAAAACATCATCCAATATAACGAAAAATTTTGGATTCATTATTTCTTTATAATTTATGTATATTCCCTTTCGGAATCCTTTGGTTACCTATTTCCACAAGGTACACTGGGATATGCACCGGATCTCGAGTCTTATTAGTTAAATGGAATTGAATCATTGAATGAATTGGTTATAAATGAGAACATGGAATTTATAGGATGTTTACTTTCAATACATCCTTTGCATATTGTATTACTGGATACACACTGGGATTGTTATATACTCACTAACTAGAGGGCACTAGACCGTGGGTGGTTTCCTATTAGGATTTAGTCTCACTCCCTGTTCGGGATACCTTGGGTATCCGAATAGACTATATGATTGTAGTTATGGACAAGGGTAATATCTCTACTATAGGTTCTTGATTGTTGCTTAGGATATGGGGAGCATAAGACTGAGTTGAGGATTGGGATTCTAGCTTGGATACTTTTTTGCATTTTTGTAATTTTGATACATGTATTGTATTGTACTTCTATGTACCTATTTTGGTTTCTTTGTAGACACTTGTATCATCGTCATTATATATGATATTCCTTTTGGTATTATTATCTTTTACTATTATTTATATATTTTATAATTGAATTTCTACTCCCAATACATACATATTATTGTATATCTAATTTGATAAACTATGGTGATGAGGGAATAGTCTCCCCACAAACAAACCTAGGCTCTCACTACTAGTCGTCAACATCTGGAGTTTGGGGAGATGCGCTTGAAGCCATCTAACCAACCAGTCTTGGGGAACTATTGAGTGGAATTCTGGTCCAGGATATTACAATGTGGTATTAGAGAAAATTTTATTTTCTGGATTATTATTTCGAAATAATGAATAGGGATAGAAATGAAATGGAATTTGGTAATGATCTATACGTGGGAATAACTAACCCGTGTATAGTAAAAAAGACAAATTATCTCAAATAAAATTGTTGTTTTCTATATTTTGACTATGACAATATATTTGATTCCACCATTGGGTGATGCAATTTAATTATGATATTACTATTGATATGATTGTTGGTTCTACTGTGTTGCAACCCGATACGATAAGGACATGCCATCCCATGCCTAATTTTAGGCACATTATAGGAATCACATTTCATGCATTATGCTATTCTGTTTGGGATGCATTATCTATTATATATTTTTGTGATTGGTGTCAGGATATATATATCTTTCTTGGTGATAGGTATTCTAGAATGTGTTATCATATGGATTGGGATGGTTCCACATTTTGATTCATGTGGTGTATGGGCCCTTATGGATCATAATTTGGTGAACCATTGGTTTAACATTTTAAAATGAATTGTGATAAATGTGAAATAAATGAAATTGGAAATGAATCTGAAAATAAAATGGAAACTGAAACTGTTTATAGTAGAGAGATTGACCCAGACCCGACCTTATTAGTGGGAAGTAAGTAATATCTCTTATTGGTATGTGATCTGTATATCACCCAGACTAGACTCTAGGATCAAGAAAATGGGTGTTTTCTTATAAAGTAAGGAGTCTTCCTATCTTTCTTAAATATATATGCTTTGAGCTATGACCTTTGATAATAATATTGAGCAGAGGTGTGCACTTAGTATTTGTTGAGGTATGCCAACATGGCATAATCCAATCATATTTTAGGAGGGTGGAGACGACCACACTCTATAAGTAGTTTTCCATGGGCTACTAGTAGATCCTCTAGTACTTCCAACTGTAGAAATAGTAATTGTACTGTACATAGGTGTTGAGGCACAATTCCTTGAAGGCTTTATGTGGTTCTTGCATACTATTCAGGGAGCACTGTGACCTTCCATGACTATAGAATAGTCTATTTGTGAGTTCTAGTAGTAGAAACCACCCACATTTTTGGGGGATGGTGGAATAAATTCTGCAAAGTCATAGACAGAGTCCATTCTATATATCTTTGAGCAGCTAGAGACACCATCAGAGAGGAGGGTAAATCTATCTATGTATATTCTACATGATTCTTCCAAGATATTATAAAATTTTATTACCTATAATTATTGTCATCAAGAGATAGTTTGAATGAATTTTCATATGGACTTATATGACTACCTCTATCCTAAGATGATTATGGTTGATAGATCTTTAGAGTTCATGTACCTAGAGTAGGGTACGTTATCAGTTAAAGAATATTCATCTCGTTTTGTAGATCTCTATCACTTAGCACCTATTCTGATGGGTGATGAGTTATCTAAAGCCATGAAATTTTAGGATGGTCTTAGGTATGGAATCTAATCATAGGTGAATTTCTTTTGGTTGAATAAAATTTCTTTAATAGTGAATCTGGTTCTTATCATAATGTGTAAATTTAGAGAGGCTGGAGGTGCGAGTCAAGGGGTTTCATCATCTAGATCTGATACTGCATCGACCGATTGTAGGAAGTGTCATCTAGATCTTATAAATGGTGATATTAGTAGTAAGATAACATAATCAGGTATCCTGGTGAGGTACTACCACTATGATAGGTCTAGAGGTAATAAACCTCTATGTGTGAGAGATAGAGTTGAGTGTCGATCCTATGGAAAGATGGTTCATCTACTGTGCTTTTGTGGAAATTTTCCTCTTGCATCCAGTTATAGTGGGTCTATACTGACTCTATGTATAGGATAAGGGTCAAAAAATTATCATCAGTCATGGACCTAGAGTATATATGGTCGATCAATATGAGGTAGTGGCCTTGGACATCATAGTCGAACCCCAGATTTATAGCCACATTAGGGTAGATCAGCTTAGGGTATCCAGGTAGTATTACAGGGTTGTGGATCATGACAGATATGTGAAGTTCAACTGATCCTTGAGGAGAAGGATCTTGGATTTTATACTATTACAGGTAATACTCTAGTATCATCTACTTTAGCTTCTTCACTTTTTGATATAGTGGATTCTCATAGCTTTATATTTGTGCCTATTGTAGAGAGACTTAGGCTCTATGTTCATACTTGTAATGGTGTTATGAGTCTTGACACTCCTTTAGAAAATATAACGGAGGGTGTATTTTAGTGTAGGGAGTTCCCCCTTGAGATTGGTATGTGTCACTTTTTGTGGGGAATCTTTTTCCATGAGATGAAAGGTTTTGACATTATTCTCGAGATGGAATGGTTAGTTCATTTTCATTCCTCCATTTATAGTTATCACTATAGGGTGACCTTCACATCACAAGAGTAAAGAACATTTATTCACAGGGGGAAATGTGATGTACATGAAAGCTGAGCTACACCCAAGGATCGTGGGTTGGGTGGGATAATATCCCAGATTGCATGTTTATATCTGGATGATTGGGGAACATGTCAGGAAGATTTCCCTCTAGTGGTTGATCATTTCAAAGATGATTTCCTGAATGACTTTTCAAGATTATCTCCAATGAGAGAGTTAGAGTTCTCTATAAAGACAATTCTAAGAGTTGCATCGGTATCCATTCCTACTTACAGGATGGCTACTATGGAGATGTAGGAGCTCAAGAGGCAGCTATAGGATTTATAGGAAAAGGGGTTTATCTGACCCAGTACATCTCTGTGGGGTTTTACTATATTTTTTTTAAAATTAATATAGTGCCCTCTAGCTATTTATAGATTACCAGATATTTAACTAGATAACGGTTAAGAAATGGTATCCTCTTCTGTAAATAGAAGAACATTTTTATCATCTCTAAGGAGATCGGGTATTCTAAAAGATTAATTTGAGATCCAGTTATCACTAGGTGCATGTTAGACCATCAGACATACCTCACATAGCCTTTCGTAGTAGGTATCATCTTTATTAGTATCTGGTTATGTCATTTGGTCTCAAAAAACACATGTAGTCTTCATTCCACTGAGGAACCTAGTATTCTATCCCCATCCAGATTCATTTTTATGGTTTTTATGGATAATATATTGTTTTATTCTCACATTTGGAATTACCTTGTTGAAAATCTTGATATCATATTGAATACTTTGAGAGATCATAAATTATATTCTAAGATCACAAAGTGCCACTTTTAGATGGATCAGATTCACTTCATGGGTCACATTATCTTAGCTATAAGATTGTCAGTCAACCTAGAGAAGGTGATAGCTTTAGTTTCCTAGGATCAACCCAATAACGTCTTTGAGGTGTAGAGTTTATTGTGGCTAGATGGTTACTACAAGAATTTCATAAAAAACCTCACATTCCTAGAAGTACTTCTTACAGACTAGACTAAGAAGGGTGAGAATTTTGTATGGTCATATTCCTATGATATGGCCTTTCAAGAGTTGAAAGGGAGATTTAATTCATCACCAATACTGATTTTTCCAAAGACGGGATGATTTTATAATATTTACTACGATGCATCAAGTATCTGGATAGAATAATTTCTTAAGTATGGAGATACATTTGTGGCATATGGATATCGGCAGTTGATCCCACATGAGAGAAATTACCCAATGCACAATCTCGAGTTAGCTGTAGTTGTTCATGCATTATGTTATTGGAGAAATTACTTACTTGGCGAGCATTTTTTTGTATACACTAACCAAAAAATCCTCAGGTACATATTTACATGGCATGATCTGAATCTGAGGCAGTGAATATGGTTTGAATACCTATAATATTTTTACTTTGATCTTGCCTTCATTATTTATAAAGTAAATATAGTGGCCAATGCACTAAGTAGGAGGACTCAGATACAGGCTATTCAGCAGGCCAGTAGTGAGTGGAAGCTCATGGATTTTTTTATTGAGATGCACATTGAGGTGCCTGATATTTAGGGATAGACATTTCTATCATCCTTAATTATGAACTCTACCCTACTAGATAGAGTGAGGATGGTACATTTATCAGATTCTGAGAGCCTGGTTCTACGAGAGAGTGTGGTAGTTGAGGACCCTCCTCTTGGTTGGACCGTAGGTGAGGATGAGATTATCCATGTCCATGTTTGTTTATGGGTATCTTTATACATGCATGAGGAGATGATGCAAGACTTTCATGTTTCATCTTGGGCTGTGAACCATGGTGTCACCAAGATGTATCAGGATTTACATCGTCAATAATGGTTGTCGGTTATGAAAAGAGATGTAGATTGTTTTTTCATGAGGTGTTCCACATGTTAGTAGGTGAAGGTGGAACACCAATGACTAGAAAAATATTACCCATCCCTGAGTTGAAGTGTGTTGATGATGAGATGTATTTCGTGATGGTTTTACCTTGGTCTCCCCATGGTAATGATTCTATATGGTTTTTTATTGATAGACTCACAAAGTTCACACATTTCCTACCTATCAAGGATACCTTTTTAGTTGATGATCATGGAAGTATGTTTATATGTGAGATAGTACAACTTCATGGGGTCCTGTATGCTATCTTTTTAGATAGGGACACCCAGTTTACATCTCAGTTATAATAAGGGCTACATAAGGAGTTGAGTACATGGGAGATTCTAGGCATACTATACCACTCCTAGACAGATGTCTAATCATATTGCATGATTCAGGTTCTTGAGGATTTGATGTGAAAATGTGTCCTATATTTCAGAAAACTCTTAGAATAGGTATATACCCCTGGTTAAATTATCCTATAACAATAGCATTCAGGCTACTATAGAAAATGGTGCCTTATGAGGATTTGTACTATAGACCATGACAATCACCCATGTATTGGTTAGATGAAGGAGAGGAAGATATGATTGGATATCATCTTGTTCTAGAGACCCCATAGTTGGTGCAGTTGATTCAGAAGTAGATGGATACTTTGTAGTCTTGATAGAAATCATATGTCGATCACTACAGATGACCAATAGAGTTCAAGGATGGGTATCAGGTCTTTTTACATATTTCGTTGATGTTGAGACACAAGAGGATCCAGAGACATGGTAATATTTAACCATGTTATGTTTTGGATTTTTGAGATTCTAGATTGATTCAGGTTGGTGGCCTATCAGTGGAAGTTACCATAGAGGTATCAGGTAATGCATGACTTCTTTCATTTATCTATGTTACACCACTATCATTCCAACTCATCTCATTCCTTTCATCCCAAAGTGGTTAAGTTATAGTAAGATTCTTCTTTTGAGAGGAATCTGATATGTATTGTGGATTATAGCATGAAGGTTCTCTAAGGATGGTCAGTTCCTTTAGTACAGGTGTTATGGAAGCATATCTAAGTACAATATGAGACATGGGAGTGGAAGGATGATGTATGATTTTAGTGGCTGTAGTTGGTCTCATATTATTCATCACCACCCTTGGAAGGAAAATTCCGGGATGAATTGCTTTAATGGGGGAAGTTTGTCAGAAATTAATTCTTCTTTGAGGTACATATCTTTTACTTTTATTCAATTTTTAGCTTAAATATCTAAAAATGGCCTAATGTGTTTACCCTTTGAGGTCACAGAGGTATCATAGGTGTCTAGGACTTGTTTAGATCCTAAAACCAATATTTTATGGTGAAAATAGATTGTTTCACAATAAGTATAAATCATGCAAGGAAGGCCACATGGTTAGATAAAACCATTAAAGGTTAGATATTGGAGTCCTATATGATTCATGGTTTATCAAATCATATAGAAATTTCTATAATTTTGACAGTAGATTTTTACATGATTTGTGCATGATTAGTAAATTTCTATCAACATACCATGCAGAGTGCCCCTCCCTATAGAAAATCATGCACGGTTGGTGTACGGTTCGTCCAATCGTGTGGCCAAACCATGCAACTTAATTTTTTGGTGAATTTACCAATTTTCCCCCACTTAATTATATTTCTAAACCTAACTCTTCATTATTCATAAGGAGAGAAACTCAAACATTTTAGATCTCCTTTTGATTCATATTATAGTAATCGAGGTAACTTCTTCATTTGAGATCAAAATCAAACTTCGTAGAAATAATTAGATCCATCTTGGTATGTTATCCATTCCTTTTTTTCATTCCTCATTTGGTTTGGTATCAGTTGTGCTATTTAGGTGAAAGAAAATTTTCCCTATTATTAGGTTCTTCATCCATTCTAAAATTTTCTCTTGATCTAAGTCGAATTAGAATATGGTAATGGATAAGCTATCCAGTATGAACCTATGGTAGATGGTCTCATACATTTCATTTAAAATACTACTTTTTATATATGATGTTGTTCCATACGCCCAATTCTCATAACATCACCTTGAAATTAATTTAAATTCTTGGATTAATTTTTTATGCATGGACTATGTAATTAAAGAGGGTTATTAATGGATGATTATTGGTTGTGTACCTAGAAATTAGAACCAACACTTTGGTCTTGTTAATTAATTAAATAGAACAGTATGATGGTATATGAATTGGATACCTTTGAGGTGTTTCTATTTACCCCTTGTCATGTGATGTTCAATATTGAATTGTCAATTATAATTGAATTAAATCATAATTGGATTTGTGATATGAATTTTAAATTGGATGGAATTAAGGGATGGAATGGAATGACCAAGACCCTTTTCCCTTTCCATGTAATGGATTTTTTTATGCACGAGATGCTTGTAATAAGGAATTTCCCACATAAGTAATAGAGAGGTAATCCTTCTAAGGTTAACCCATGACTTGAGTCACCTTCTGAGGTGATATTGAATTTAAATGTTTATGGTTATGATCTTGATATTTTTAAATTATATTGATTAAAATCTTATTTTCCTTGGGTGACACATGGATCTATTTATGAATTCCATAGAGGGGCTCACTTATCTTTTATCATGCTTATTCCCATGTGGCACTTAGACTCTTTATATGGACTACCAAGGATAGACTCATAGTGGTTGATATTATATGTTGAGTGATACTTGGAATTCCATATGGATTTCTAAGGATGTACTCAAAGATAATTTGATAATATATTCCATGGGTGATACTTGGGATCCCTTAGTCGACCGCCAAGGATGGACTCTAATGGAAGGGATGTTATACCACACCTAGATCTATACCTGGGTTCTTGTGAGGATCTCCATTGAAAAGCCTGTAGGGTGTTGTTTTATATTACACTAGGGGTGATACCTAGATTCCAAATTAGGACTTCCAAGTATGAGATAAGGTTGATAAATGAACAAAAAATAAATGAGGTATATAATGTGTCTACCAAGTAAATTCACAAGCTTGGATTTAGTATTTTTTATACTTTATGGATGTTCTATTTAGGCATACTTTGGTTACCTATTTCCATGAGGATGTTCTACTACACACAGGGTCTCGGGACTTATTAATTAAATATAATTGAATCATTAAATGAATTTGTTATAAATTAGAACATAGAGTTTATAGGATGTTTACTTTAAGTAATTCCTTTGCATTATGTATTATTTCCTACATACTGTGATTATTATATACTCACAAATTGAAGGGTACTAGAACGTGGGTGGTTTCCTATTGGGTTTTAGTCTCATATCCAGTCTGGGCTGCCTTGGGTACCCAAAATGACTATATGATTTTAGGTATGCATAAGGGAAAGTTCCCTACTACAAGTTCGTGATTGTTTCTTAAGAGCTGGGGAGAACATGACTGAGCTGAGGCTCATAATGTTATATGGGATAATTTTTTTGATATTTTTACTTTTGATATATTTATTATATTGTACTATTGTGTACCTATTTTTGATTCTTTATAGAGACATGTATCATCATTATTATATAAGAGATTCTTTTTTGTATTGTTATTTATTCCTATTGTTGATCTATTTTCTAATTGATTTACTACTACCTCTACTTATATGTTATTTTATTTCAATTGTGTTATACTCTGGTGAAAAGGTAATAGTCTCCCCACATACACACATATTCCCCACTTCTATTCGGAAACCTCTGGCATTTGGGGAGATGCGCTTGAGGCCACATAACCAACTGGGACTGGGGCACTGTTGAGTGGAATCTAGGTCCGAGATGTTACAGGTGGGTATAAGAATCAGTATATACTTAATATAATCCCAAAAGGCTATCATGAACCTCCACACCTTGATATAGTCATTGTAAATAAGTTTCAAGATAAGTGCACCAACTCAGCAAATTGATTAACATACTCCATGACATAATGATCACCCTGCTCCATAGAAATGAACTCTTATGCATTATTTATACGCATTGTATCCATATAGAAATATTGTTTGAAGGATTTATTGAAATTGATCTAAGTGTGATATTTATGAAACTTTAATTTTTCAATAAACAACCACCACTTACTTCCTGGTAATTCAAAAGTCTCTTTTTGACTTTTCCATTCCTTTGGTTTTGAAAGTCACAAACTCTTTCTTAAATACATGATTTATAATTATTTAATGTCCAATGTATTTTAATAATTTTTTATAGAAAACATAATAATTTTTACCATACATTAATTAAGTCTTTTAAGTTATGAAAAAAAATATTTTATCATTAAAATATTTATAATTAGTATGGATACAATAAATATCATGCTCAAGAAAATTATAGTGATAATAAATTCCATGGATATCGTACTGAGCATGGATACAATTTATATCATACGCATCATTTGAAAATTAATTACCAAACAATTTGTCTAGTCTTTTGTACTGAAAAGATTTTTGTAATCAGGTGATAGCAATATAAATCATATTGACACTCATAATAGTTATCATCGGACTCATTTCAATTTAATTTTTGTATCTAGAAAACTTGATGGTAATGTAAAGAAATATTTTAAATAAAAATGGTGTTGTGCATTATGTATTAATGAAAATTATTTTCTGATTTCAGTTATCATATGACCGTTGGAGTTCCAAGTGTCCAATTCCTCCTAAAAATATCATAGATAATTTGACCATTAGAGAGAAAGATGACCATTGGGAGGCATGCCTATACTAGGTAATTTGATCATTTAAAAGAGAGTGTGTTACATGTTATAGGTGATAGATCTGCTAAATTTACTAATATGTGTGAGAGATTTGAATCTTACACAAGTGAACTACTTGTTCATTATTCTTGCAATCTTAGAGTTCATTCTGCTTTGTGTGAATCTGATTTTTGTGATTATGATTGAGGGATTCTGAGGCTAGGAAGATAGAGGAGATGATCACCTTCTTGATTGAGGTCTTCCAGTGATAATCAAACAGAGTAAAGGTGATCATCGTATCATGGGTTTCCGGGGATAGGAAGATGGAAGTTGATCATCGTATTGATGGCTTACCCTGGTGTGCGTAAGACTGACTTTATTGAAATTATAAATAATGATATCTTTATCATAGGTAATTGGATACCCTTATATTTGGGTTAAAATAATCTAATATTAATTTAATTTACTTTCATTTCCACTGAAATTGAAATTGAAATTGAATTCTTTTATATATTTATTTGTATATTTGTATTAAATTTATCATAATTTCTCTAATTATGATACTTTTTTATTACACAAAAAATACGATTTTTTTTGTTATGATTCATTAATTACTTTGATAAATATTCTATACACTTTAAGGTAGAATCATTCATTTAGAGACCTATGACTTTATAACAATATCTGAATCAACCTGATTATGATATCTTCATAACTAAACCCAAGGGCCTATCTGATTTTTTTAGAAACACATAAGTGGATTTTTGAATTCAGTTCATTTGAACTCTTTTAAAATAAATTATTTTAAGGTTAAAAACAATGTTTTCAAACATAAAATTCACCCCACCCCCTCTTTTATTTTTTTTCTACAAATTTATTTCAATCCAACAATTGATATCAGAGGATTTTTTCACTTATAATACGTACTACCTTTTACTTATTTTCTTTTGCACGTTAGTTATAAACTTTTTGTTTATAAATATTTTCTACACTATTGTGTTTTGTGGAAAAAGAATTTTTGGATTATTTTAAATATGTATGGACTTAATTTAGGATCCATAGACAACCTCAATCCTACCAGATTCCCAATTTTTTATGGTCATGATTATGAATACTAGAGGAATATAATGAAGACTTTTGTGATCAATACCGGAGTTGATAATTTTATTATCCTAACTAGTGAATACTAAATTCCAGATAAAGAAGTCATAACTTTTTAAATTCAATAAAATTAAGAATATTAATTGAATTACAAGGTAAAGAATAACTTATTATGTTCTACAAATAGAAATATATATAGTAAAATTTTATCTGGTGAACATTCTAATAGTAATTGGATGAAATTGGAGATTACTCATTTTGGAACCTCTAAACTTGTTGAAATAAGATAATCAATTTTAAGAGATGACTATCAAGATTTTGAATTTATATATGGAGAACCTGCTATAAAGGTACATCAAAGGTTTATGACAATTTTAAAAAGCCTAAAATCCATGGGTGAGAAAGGGTTAAAGGATGAAATTCTTGTCAAAAATATTATTAATATCAGGCTAAATGAATTGGAATCCAAGAGAACAACAATTTATGAGTCTCTGAAGATTATAAATCCTACAATTGATGATTTATTTGTAAATATTTTACATTATGAGGCTAATATGAAAAGATATGCTAATAAAACTAAGAAGAAGAATGGTGGAGTTGATTTTACTTCCAATTAAAATTCAATAAAATCACAGACTCCTAAAAAAGTTGTCATGTAAAAAAAAAGAAAAAGAAATTTGTTATTCAATTGGATTCAAGTGAATCAAAACATTATGTGATTGAACTGGATAATCTTGCTCGAAGGATGAACAAGATTGTAGGAAAAGAGGATTTTCATTATCTTTAAAAGAAAAGTAAAAAATAAAAAAAATGAAAATAAAGATTATGAAGTTGCTTGTTATGAGTGAAAAGAGTTGGATATATTAGACAAGATCTATCAATGCTCATAAGGAAAGATAGGAAGGAAATACATTCTAAGATAAATCAGAAAAGGTATTACAAGTCCAAAAGAAATAATTTTTTGAAAGCTAATGACTCTCAGAGTGTGAGTGTAGGAGTCTCTTCTGAGGATTCTTCACTTAATTAAAATTCCAAATAGAATAATATTGGTCTCTATGCTAGAATAAATTTTTAAAATAAATGTATTATAGAAAATATATGCACTACTAAATATTTAAATAATATTTATTTATGGTACAATTACCCTGATAATAAAAATTCTAAATCTATAGATAAATAATCTTCCTCTGCATAGGATAATATTTTATCTTCATATGATGAAGTATCTAGATTTTCAAAATTCCTTAAAAATGAAAATGGTAAAGTTAGTAAGAATATTAAGAAAGAAAATTTGAGAATAAATTTTTTGATAAAATAATTATCATGTCTTTCAAAATATCTTGATAAGAAAACTATTGAAATTAATTATATTTCTAAAAACCGTGAAATATCTATTTTTTTTTAAGGATAAGCTTTTAAAATATTTTGAAATTTTCATTTTTGAGAAAAAAAATTTATAAAAAAAAATCAGTTTCAAAACTAAGGATAGTGAGGATAAGGAATTAATTGTAAAATTAAAGTATACATTTTTTATTTAAAGAAACTTTTATCAAAATTTAGTTCTAGAATTGAATGCTTTGATAAGATGTATAAACAGATTCTTCTTTTTAGTAATAGTTCTAGAATTGGGTATTCCCATTCAAAACCTATTTTCAACAATAATTATTTTGTTCCTAAAAATTACCCCTTTTGTACTAAATGTCAAAGTGGAGGACATTGGAATAAAATTTTTTCTTTAAATGAAATTCAATCCTTTTGATTTCACAAATCACATTTTTCAAAACAAATGTGGATTCCAAAAAATTTATTTACCAATATTTTTCGACCCAGTAAATTTTTGGTTATAAAAGTCTAATTTATTTGTTTTTAGGGAAAAAAGTACCAACAAAAATAATAGATGGTACATGGATATTGGTTGTTCTAGGAATATTACTGGTAAAAAATACTTATTTGAAAATATTTTCAAAATGAATTTTAGAAGAGTTACATACAAAGATAATGCTCAAGGAAAGACTGTTGGTATATGTAATATTGTTCTTCTTAGAAAAGCTCTAATTTCAAATGTTTTTTTGTTAAAGTATTAATCACAACCTTATAAACATAATTCAATTATTTCATGAAGGTTACCTTTTGAATTTTAGGAATGATAAATGTGTAGTACAAAATTACTAGTATGAATTCATTCTTTAATCCCATCAGCATGAGAATGTTTCCACACTTAACTTAGAAGACCTTAAGGTCCAAGAATTACCTTGTCTCAGTGAAATGGAAGATCATTCATGGTTATGTTATATAAGTTTAGGACACTGTAACCTTATAAACTTATGTAAATTGACAAAGAAAAAAAATTTTAAGGACCTACCAAAACTTAGATTGATACTTAAAAAGTCTGTAACCCTTGTAAATATGGAAAGAAAAATTGGTCAATATTTAAATATATTAGTGAAGTCTCAAATAATAATACTTCATATTTAGTGTAAGTGGATTTTTTTAGTCCCACTAAAATTATAAGTATTGGAGGAAAATACCATGTATGTTTTTAATTGATGATTACACAAGATATACATGGGTCTATTTTTTATAAAATAAATCTAAATCCTTTTGTCTTTTAAAATCTATTGAATATAATGTTAAAAATTATAAAAAACCTCCTTTAAAACTATATATAATGATCATGGTGTAGAATTTAAAAATTATGATTTTGATACTTTTTTAGTAAGAAAGTCATTACTCATAACTTTTCATCTCATAGAACTCCTCAGAAAAATGGTGTTTTTGAAATAAGAAATCGTATTCTTCATCAAATAATAAGAACCATGTTGAGTAAATACTCAATTGCTAAAAAAATTTGGGATGAATCTGTAAATACTACTTTCTATAATATAAATCAAGTTTTAATTCAACCCTTTATTAATAAAACACCTTATGAGTTATGGACAAGACAAAAACCAAAAGTTTCATACTTCAAAGTATTTGGATGCAAAGTATTCATTCGGAATACAAAAGATAATTTATAAAAATTTTCAACCAAATGAAATGAAGGAATATTCTTAATTTATTCAAATACTTATAAGGATTATAGAGTTTTCAATAAAAATAATTACATTTTTGAGGAAATAATACATGTAAAATTTGATGAAACTGATCCATTTGTTTTTAAATAAACCTAATATAAATAATCTGATGTGTTTTCCAAAACTGATTTTCAACCTTTAATATAATACTCTTCTAATAAGGAAAATACTCAAGAAATTATTCCTGAAGTATTTACTTTTGAAGACGTTTTATCTCATATTGATGAAAAAGTTTTAGAAAACCCAAGTCATATATTTCTTAATAATCTCCCTATTGGTAGTATCACTGGTGATGTAAATCAACCATTAAAGAATAAAATTTATCTGAGAAATAAAGTAGTTTGCATTTCTTTCCTTTCTAAATTTGAACATAAAATTCCTGATGTGTCTTTAGGTGATTAATATTGGATTAAGGCTATGCAAAATGAAATAAATGAATTTGAAAGGAAAAAAGTCTAGACCTTAATTGAAAGATGAAAAGAAATTTTTGTTATTAGAGTAAAATGGGTTTTTAGAAACAAATGTGATGAAAATGGAAGAATCATTAGAAAGAAACAAAGACTTATTGCTTAAGGTTATAATCAACAAGAGGGAATATATTATGAATAAATCTATACTTCGATAACTATACTTAAATCTATTAGTATTATATTATACTTTGGGTGATTATTTAATTTCAAACTTTTTCAAATGGATGTGAAGTGTTTTTTCCTTAATAGATATTTATAAGAGGCAGTTTGTTTTAACAACCTCCTAGTTTTGAAGATATAAAACATCCTGAATATGTTTATTAACATACTAAGGATTTATATAGCCTTAAAAAATACTCTACAACCTAGTATGATATATTAACATGATTTTTGATGTAAAATAATTATATTAAGGGAATTGATGATTCAACTCTTTTTATAAAGAACGATAAAAAAATGTTTTTATTTTTCAAATCAATGTTGATGACATTGTATTTGGATAAACTATACAATCATTAACATCTTTATTTGTGAATCTTATGAAATCTATGTTTGAAATGAGTATGATGGGTGAGTTAACATTCTTTCCTTATTTTAAAATTTCTAAAAGACCAGAAGGTACCTATATATATCAAAATAATCATATCGATGATCTTTTAAAAAAGTATGCATACAACAACACTAAAATTATTATTACTCCAATAGGAACCTTAAATTCACTTGACCTTAATGAAACTGGGAAACCTGTTGATCAAAAAAAATTTATAGGTATGATAGGACTTCTACAATACTAGACTACTAGTCAACCAAACATAATGTTTTCAGTATGCTAATCTGAAATATATCAAGAAAATACAAAGGAATCCCATTTAAAATCTATAAAAATAATTTTTTGTTATTTAAAGGAAAACAAAGATTTATGTCTTTTCTACTCTTCTGGAAGTGATTTTGAATTGAAAATATTTTAAGATGCTGACTATAGTGGTTGTAGAATGGATAGATAAATTACATCTAGAACATGTCATTTCTAATAAGATTCATTAGTATATTGGTATTTTATGAAACAACACTCAGTAGGACTTTCCACTACTAAATCCAAATATTTGGAAGCTAAAAGTTTTTATGATTAGGTGTTGTGGATGAACACACACTCACTAACCATGTCATGAGTTTTAAAAAAACGAAAATAATTTATGATAACACAAGTTCCATTGATCTTATTAAAATCCCTACACACCACTCTCATAAAAAACAAAAAGATACTAGGCATTACTTTCATAGGGATCACACAAAAAAATGGTATATCATTTTATAATTTATCAGAATGCAAAAACAACTAGCTGATATCTTTAAAAAACCATTTCCTTCTAATAGATTTGAATATATTAAATAGAATCTAGGAATGATCAATGTTAAGTAATCACTCACATGTACTTCTTGTTTAAATCATCTCCTTATATTAAATTACTCCTTTACAAATGGGGAGTACATATTTTTGATGTTTTATAAAATATTTATTTTCAAAAAAAAATTATTCTCAAAATTTTTTCATATTCAAATTTTTTCATACTCAATATTTTTTGTACTCAATATTTTTTGTACTCAAAAATGTTTTCATATTCAAAAACATTCGTACCCAAAATTTTTCATACCCAATATTTTTCGTACTCAAAATTTTTTCTTATTCAAAATTTTTTCGTAGTCAATATTTTTCATACTCAAAATTTTTCATACCCAATATTTTTCGTACACAAAATATTTTTTTATTAAAAATTTTTCATACTCAAAATTTTTCATACTCAAAATATTTTGTACTCAAAATATTTCATACTCAAATTTTTTTTCATACTCAATTGTTTTTAAGAAGAACTAATTACTGAAACCAATAGATCTGACTTGAAACTCTGAAAGGTACAATTTCTTAACATACACTTTTTTCAAATAAATTATAATTGTTGGTTTTCCATTTTTTTGAAAAAAATATTATCAGATTCATTTTTAATTCAGTAAATTATTTTAATTTTTTTAACATCAAAAGTTCATTTTTTAACCATCGAATCGTTTTTGTCAAATCTGATCCATATATTTTGAACGCTCACCTTACACCGCCTATATAAAGGGTACCCATACCCCCACCCTATCCCACATCATTTTTAAAATATTTTTCATTAAATCTATACCTCACATCAAAGAGTCAAGTTTGAAAGTTTCCTTACTCCAAAGAAGTTTTTGTTCTCATGTCAGAATCAATGCCATATTCTCCCAAAACCATGGCTCCTAAAGACTTTTCAACCCTGAAGATATTCAGAGAAAGGTTATTCAAGAAATATTTTTATGATAAGTATGATTCATCATTGAAAAGGATCTTTAGATTTCAAGTGTGGGAATCACTTTTTTTAGAAAATCCTAAAACTGATCAAGGCCATATCCATATTGATGAAGTAATATAAATTTATATTTATATGAAAGTGTATAAGGATTTAAATGAAAATTTTTCTATGTACAAAAAATATTTTAGCATGTCTATAAAATAAGACTCAAATTTCCTTGGTTTTCCTCCATAGGGTTATAATTTTTGTCCATATAAAAAGCTTCCAAAAGAAAAAGGGACTTTAAATAGTACAGAACTAAGGAATCACTCTTTGAAATTCATTAGGAAAAAAAGAAAAATTACTCATTTCTCTTCTAAAAATAAACTTATAACCTTTGGATGCAGGTTTTTTTTATTCTAAGAAAAGGTGATAGGGAAACCCTAATGGTTTCAGATGTTTTCATTATTAATTATCTCATAAATATGTGGAAGTTGAATTTGATCGGTTATATCTTTTTAACCATCAATAATTTAAAATATAGAGCCATAAAATCCTAGTTGATTATGTTTCTTGGAATCATTAGTAAGTTTCTTTCTAAATGTATGATGTTTTTCAATATCACTATCAAATTGATACTAAAGTAAATGAAAATTCCTCTTATCAGTGATGATACAATCAAAAGGATGAAGTTTCTATTTGATTTAGAATCAAAAAAAGTTTTTGAAAGACGTTAAATTTGGATCTTCAAAGGATAATGATCTTAATGTTTCAAAAGATATTGTGTCTATTGTTTAAAAAGAAAAAAAGAAGCCAATTCTTCTTCTTCCATGAATCCAAATAAACAAAGCAAATATTTTTTGGAAGTATTTGATGAGTGGTGAAGAAAGAAAGAAAAAAGGAAAGAATGTGACCCTCAATTTTTTTCAAGACCCTACTGAGGCCCTAGTATAAATAATTCATAATGAACAAGCATTTATAGAAGAATAAAAAATATATAATTCTGAAAAAGATAAAATG
Source organism: Viscum album (assembly GCA_963277665.1). Taxonomy (NCBI): domain Eukaryota; kingdom Viridiplantae; phylum Streptophyta; class Magnoliopsida; order Santalales; family Viscaceae; genus Viscum; species Viscum album. Next base: position 1,493,238,562 of record OY728131.1, read on the forward strand.
TAATGTTTTTTATATTGATATGTTGACAAAAGGTGTTGAAAATTCAAGTGTACGAATTATAATTAGGGAACCTACTGAAGTTAACTGATGAATCCACCATGTTCACATTTTTAATATTGTAATTAAATGTTTATAATCCCATAATAATGTATTTAATGGTAAATTGTCACTTTTTTATGTTTATGAAGTATTTTGATGTTAAATGCAAAATGGCCTAATTCTGGAATTTTAACTATTTTCAATAGCTTATGTATTTCAGGGTGAATCTAAAAGACACTTCATGGCAAAAGAAAAGTGAAGAGGTGTGACATCAGATTTTTGAGGATGAAGCAGAGTTAGAAAGTGTAGAATAATGGTTACACAACATGTAACAAAATTACATGTCGTGAATCCATCAAAAAAAGCAGCACTATCTGGAAAAACTGTGACATGGTTACACATTGTGAATGATCATTACACATCGTGTAATGTAGTTACATGATGTGACATTTTTCCATACGCATTTTTAGAGAATATTATGGAGATATTTTTTATGAATATTGAATGATAAATTACACATAATGTAACTTAGTAACAAATCATGACGATGGAAGGATCTAGAAAAATAAATGCACAATACTAAGAATTTTGACGTATTTTCCTAGTAAATACACCCCACGGATTCCCTTCAATGAAATTATGGGGTAGTTGGGATTAGAGGGTGTTGTACTAGTATAGAAATTATATTAAATAAAAGAATTAAATGATGTGATCTATACATGAAGGGCTGGACTCAAATCAGTCATGGGCAGTGAAGATTTGAATTTTTATCCCTTTTGAGTTTGTTTTATTCAGTGTAAACTCTTTTATTTTTGAATAATCTTGGAACTTGAGTTAATGAATTAAGTAGGTATCTTTATATATTTTTTGAAATTTATTCTATTTTGTTTTGGATTTTTTATCATCTTATGACTATAAAATTATTTCCTTGTTGTTTAAACATCCTTGGGCGAGGTCTCCCCAATGATCACAACAGATCCAATTAGGCACAGTTTCTCGGAGGTCTTTAGGTAGTCGAACCACTATCATATGTGGATAAACACCCATTATTGAGGTCTCGTTATAGTTTTCAGTCAATATCGGTGTATACCATTAGGTCTTGAGGTATTGTAACACCCAAATATTTCATAGTAAGTTATTTTCTTTAAAGTAATTCAATTGCTTGTGCTACACGCAACACCGAGTTTGAGCACACCATGAATTACCAAACTAGCCGTTCAAAAACAGGTTATGAATAGTATTAACTGAATTTAGAAGTTTATATACACCATATAATTTTAGAATCCATATTATGTGTTTATTAGACATAATATAAGAACAAATTCATTTTTTTCAAATAAAAGAAGTATTTTTCAAAAAATGAAATTTTACCACATTTTAATGGTGAACCGTTTTTAAAACCAATATTTTACACTTTTATATATTCAATTTAATGAAATTAAATTCTTATTTAAAATCAGGACATAAAAATTTATTTTGGATAAATTTTTGGTATTTTTCTGAAAACATTCAATTTTTTATGAATAGTGAAAACACTACATTACTGCTTAAAAACAGAATTTTTATTTAAATAAATATTTATTTTATTTATTTTAAGTCAATATAGATACATAATACCTATATTATTTCAATGTGATTCATTGGAGTCATTTTGATTAATAAAATTGTATTGAACTTTTTACCGTCTTTTACCCACCTTCTAGGTGCATTTACAAATTTACATAAAACTAAATTTTACCGCTTCTATGAGTTGAATTTCAAAAATCCGAGAGACACGATTGAAATCAGTAAGAAAAATTTGGTTCAATAAGATGAAAATGATTTTTTGTGAATAGTAATTTTTGACTTTTATTTACCACGGTTAAAAGTAAATAGGGTAATTAAGGGTAAAAATTATATCATAATTACCCTAACACGTGTCCTAATTCTATTTGATAAGTTTAATTCAACCAAAAACAACCTTATTAATAAAATATAATTGGTTTAGATCCACTTGGATTATATTAGGACATTTATTATTATTTTATTTAAAGAAGAGTTAAAAGTGTTAAATTCAATGTTTAATAACTAAACCATTTTTAATATAGGATTACACACAATATAAATTCAACTATAAATATTAATTATAAAGATAAAAAAAAATTCCTACATAATGGTATTTTATGTATAATTTTTAGACATTAAATAACTTAACTTATTTATGACACAATGATGATGCAGTAATTACCTTATTAAAGAAATATCAAAATAATTGATATTATAAATATCCAAATAAATGTAAATTGAGACTTATTATGAATTACACTAATTTTATATGTTAATATGACATTTTATGGTTGATTATATAAATTTCATTCGAAGTGATAAAGTTTTTGTGGCTTTCAAAAAAATAAAATACTAAATAGTGTCAAAATTGACATAATTGAGTTTTTAAAACAAACACTATATTATTAATTTATATCATATTTCTAAAAATCTATGTTTTGGAAAAAAAATTATATAAGGCTATATATATTAATAATTAACCACTTGGGGTTCTCTTGTCTTATTGTAGTAATTTTATTAACCATATAGTGTAAGAATACAAGAATTTTGGTAAAAGTTAAACTATTTAACTAAGAGTTGAATCTAAAAGATATGGTTAAAATGGTAACCTAAACTTGTCTAAAACCTATTTGTTGAGATTATTTAGACCCATACCCAACATATATTTGAAATAAATCATTTTGGAGCGATTAAAAAATGAAAATTATTTTATTATAAAATAATATTTCAAGATTTTCCTAAAATGACCCTCAACTCTTTTATAAAAGGGTACTTCTCCTTCTCTTAATTTCACGCCTCCAAAGCCATTTGGCTTGGAAAAACCCTGCACAAATATCTTACCAAATTTCCTCACTTCTACATAGTGTCCTTACTTTGATCATAAATCTATCCTAAGGAGCCCTTTTGATCAACTCAAAAGGAAACACCCGAAGAAGAGGTAATAATTTCACTACTCTCTTTCAAGTTCTTTTCTTCTTCCACTTCCTCTTTATTTTTTGTTTCCATACCAAAATAATGAATCCATTAAAATATAAATAATGTTATGTTATTATAAATATGGTACAACCATATTTGTTATTCTATCCATCCTATAAATGATAAAGTCACCATATGTGTGTACATACGGCTTACCGTCTCCACGTCGTGGTGTAGTTTGTTATTCAAACACTTAATTATTTGGATGGGTATAATAATGAGTATAACTGATTTAAATAATAAATATAACATATTAATTTTTCTTTATATATGATATATCATCCAATTACATATTATTTCACCATCAATATAATGATATTGTCGCTCGTGCGTGCGTACGGCTTACCGTCTCCACAAACATGATGAGATTCATTACCCATCGTAATAATTCAAGAATAATTTTCATTTTATGATTAAAAATAAAGTTTAAGAACGTAATATCATTCTGTATATAAATCAAATACATCCTATTCATATTAAACATGGCCTACGTAACCAAGCATATAAAAGAAAAAGAATCAGTTAACACCCAAAACGATGATACTACTAAAATATTATTAACAATGAAATATTAATAGAACATATATGATATCATATCTATGTATATGATTATTTTATAATTTAATAAAAATTATTTAACTAGTATACAAGAGTTTAATGTACCCTCGACCAAGGAAAAGTACAAGGTAAAGGGTTTTTATCTCACTTCTTATTCCCATGAGATTCATGCTATATTGCCACTATTTCCATTTGTGAGGTGTATGTACTCCCCATGATTGTATTATTTGTGTAATAAACTTTAATTTATGGGTATTTAAATATTTATTGTATGATACTTATTTCATTGGGTGTATGTTTCATTAGTTACCAAATCGGTAAGGGGTTTCAAATTTTAATTTCTACTCATTAGGCTTTACTCGTACTTCATTGATTATTTTACACCAAGATTATTTGTGGAATCACTATTTATTATTTATGTAGTAATTTCCACTCCCCTTTCTGTGTATATACCTTTTATACACATAATCACTCAATTTATAAATTCACACTCCATTTATGTGAACCTTCTAAGGGTAATCTTAACTCAATTTCCATTCATTGAGTTAAACATCCAAGTCATTGGTTTTGTTTTTACAAGAATATATGTGAATGTAATATGATTGATTTACATTGAATATACAATTATACTGAGTGTATTTATATTTTTCACACATAATTATTTCATTAATTTATCCTTAATCTAAGGATATGGTCTTTATAAGGTATTTTGTCTCAATTTACATTCCTTTGAGACCTCTTTGTTGTTATGTACTAATTCAAATTTATATGGTGTATATACTATCCTTTGAAATTTTATACCATGAATCCCTTTATTCTCATGATATTATAATGCTTTGATTAATTTTATTCCTCAATTACTTGTATTCATGTTCCTCTTATTTGGTTAGGAACTCTTTTACTAAAATATTGTTTAAAATGTTTTTAATATTTATTCTTCTAAATATTTCTCACTAATTTCCATGTTTTAAAAATGCTTTTATGTATTTATTTATATGGACATAAATGTTCTAAAATTAAAATTCCTTTTAAAAGTTTCAAAGTGTTATGGGACACTTTTATTCTAAAATCTTTTTTAAATGACTTCATTGATAAATAGTGCGACATTTAAATGTTTTCAAGAAAAAAGGGGATATTTCTCTAAAATAGTTTTAATGAATATTTTCATCTATATAAATATCCTTCAATGTTTTTTATTCTTGATTGAGGTTGATTTATCATAATACAATCATCTATATTGTATTGAATGAGTTATGTTTTACTGTGGATGTTATATTCTTATTCCATTCATGGTTTGTGGTTAAAATATTGACATTTTATATGCTAGTTTTAATATGAATGTTTAGATTATGTTTCACCCTTTCATATGAGGAATGAATTGGACTTAGTAAGTGACATTTGGAGCCCGCTATAGATCCTCGATGCATCGGTAGTTCTTATGAGACAAACCAGTTTATTGGCACAAGGCCTTGTCAAAATCTTATTTTTAGTCTTGGTATGAGGCCTTAACTATGTGGTTATGATGTCCGAAATTATACATTCCATCATTATGAAATTCTATATTAATATTACATTTGATTATTTGACAAGTAGAATCTCCATGTGAATAAGTAAATGAAATTATTTAATTTATCTTTTATATATTATGCTGAATTTTAAGTTTAAAAGGATTGTGTTCTATTATTATACATTTCCTTAAATGTGTATTCTTATTTATGACAGTTTCAGCTATATTATAATCCTTACTGAGCATCTCAGCTCACCCCTTTCTTATTTTTTATTTTTCCCAGGATGCAAAGAAGTATATTACCATTAACCTGCAGGAATAGGCTAAGGGATATAAGAGTGCTCAAAGGGGACACAATGTTGTTTTTTTATTTCCTGATGTAATGTAAAACTTATGTATGTATCTATTACATCCAAGGATACTAAATTGGTCGGCCTTTTGGGACATGATTCCTTGTATCAGGACAATGTTATGTACTAATGCATTGATTCTAGGTAACTGGGGTCGGGGCGTTACAGTTGGTATCAGAGAAAGTTTAGTATAAACCTTGGAAGATATATTTTGAAAAAATATGACTAGAAAACACTACCCTAATATATACTTTGAGCATTAGTATAGAAGAACACCCAAAAATTTTGGTAATGTAAATATTATGTGGGTTTTCCAAGCAATACATCCATGTTTGGATACGAGCAAGTAGAGGCAGCTCTGGCACAGATGTACCTAGGTGTGAAAACTTCAACAACGAGTTTTAGTCTTGACCTGGGGTATTCTGGTACACGAAAATGGGCCTTTTATACTCTTGGTTATGACACTCCTGGGGGATATTCTTAGGATAATTCAAATTTTCTTTACAAACTGATTTGAAGGATTTTAATATAAGATGAAAATAAATAACCTTGATTAATCTTAAGGTGTTTTAGATTGAAAATAAGGTGTTATGATACTATTTAAATGATTTTATGACTCACACTATGTTTTCTTGTGTTATTCAATGTCTAGATTCCAAGGAAGTGATAGTAACATTGAATATGATGTACAAGGTGAGCACAGTGGTGGAAATGAGCAACGGAATGGAATGTTGATAGGTGTAAAATATATTGTGTTCATGTCGAATCAGTTTTCCAAAAATATGATCAAAAACATATATATTAAAAAACATCTAGAATCAACAATGAAGAGAAAGGAGGTGAATTATAATAGCTCCAGTAGTGGAGACCATGGAGAAAAGAAAGCTCAATTTTTATCATACATGAAATGTGGAAGGAGACACCTAGGAAAGTGTCTCAATGGAACAATGAAATGATTTATGTGTGTGAAATAATGACATAAAGTAAAGAATTTCTGAGGAAAAATGAAGATTACTATGGAAGAAAATAAAAATGATCCCAATAATCCATTTACAGTCATTTTCCATAAATGTAGGGGACCCGGGCATTACCCGAGTGAATTCCCTATTCTATAGGATAACCTCTTGGTCAAGGAAGAATCTATGTGGAAATAAATGGATTGAAAAATTTTTAAAATTATTACTGCTCTTTGTTTATGGGATTAATTTGGAAGACTTTTCTCTTGTATATGTAACCCTGTAGTTTGTTATGTGAAAATTCTATTTGAGGAAGAATTATATTTTCTTTTATGGATATAGTTATAAAGAACCATTTGGGTTTATATGATCCTTGAATTTTAGGCAATTACGGGTTATTAATTTTTGAGATGAAAATGCGAGGTATGAGAAAACATTTGTGGTTAAATTATGTTATGGTTATTTTGAAAAAATTATATCATTTTGGGAATGATATAAAATATAGTTTTTTAAAAAAAAACAAAACGTAGACCGTGTGACAACTCGTCATGTCGGACATAGCTATGGGAATCGAACCCACAACCAGAGTGTGATTAGGATTTATCACCTACCACTGGACTACATTAAGTCCCTCGTTAGTGTGACTATTTATTTTTAGTTAAATAATTTTATTGATCAATAAAAATTTGATTTGGGATCTTATGTATTATTAAATGTATATCGTTAGTATAGAAACTTTATTTAGTGATTAAGTGAAACATGTTATTTTGGAAGACTTGTTATCTCTTGGGAACATTATTCCTAAGGAAAATAGAATACTATGGGATTTCATTTCAGGAGTAATGGTAGATTTTTATCTATTTTTTGATTGTGTATTTATAGAGAATTGGTTTATTTATGGAAATGATTAACCTATCATAGAGAATATGTGATTAGGTTAATTACTTTTATATATGTGACTTTAATAGTAGTCGATGTTATTTGGAGATACAATTTAACGTGGAAGACTATGTAATCAAATTCTTCTAAGTTTTGGATTTCAAAATTAGTTTGGATTATATTGAAGAATTTTAAGGACAATTGTTTATTTAATGGTATTTATTAAGCTTTGGGTATTTTTGGTTTAATTTCAGAAATTAATATTAGTATTTCTTTCTCTAAATGATTATCCTTTTTGGGAATCATCTGATTTTTTACTAACCATTTTGGTTTTGGTTCATCTCTAAAGACAAGAGAAATATAAGGTTTATCCTTTTTGGATCATGTGATTCTCTATAAGTTTAATCTAGATCTTGAGGTGTGACCAAGTCATCTTGAATACTCTTCATTTGTAAAAAAATATGAGTTAGTGGTAGAAATATATTAAAGTATGAAACTCTACTTAAAAAGTAAGTATATATCTTTATGTTCTTAGTCAATATCATAAATTAATTCCTCAAATTTATGAAATGGAACTTAAAACAAAAAAACATTGTCTGTTTACTTTTCCTACTGGGAAACTAATGATTGTTTATCTCATCACAAGTCTGTGGTTTTCTTGTGGTTAACTTTCTCTTGATCATGTTTTCTATCACTCTCCATCAGAACTTGACACGTAATTTATCTTCCATATCCATGTTTTCCTACATGGAATTCTAGTATTGGTTATCTCAAGTGACCTTTGTACTTCTCTTTCTTTCTTTTAAAGTGATAGTTTTATTGACTCTTTTTCTGATGTGGGACTTTAAATGAAGTTCCCAAACCCAATTTTAAAATTTCAAGGATTCAATTTCCAAAATGGGGGAAGAATGTAAAACCTAGAGATTTCATAGTAAGTTATTTTCTTTAAAGTAATTCAATAGTTTGCACTACACGCAACACCGAGTTCGAGCGCACAATGACTTTCCAAACTAGTCGTTCAAAAAGCGGTTATGAATAGTATTAACTGAATTTTGAATTTTATATACTCCATATAATTTTAGAATCCATATTATGTGTTTCTTTTTCAAAATATAAGAAAAAATTCATTTTTTCAAATAAAAGAAGTATTTTTCAAAAAATTAAATTTTACCACCTTTTAATGGTGAACCCTTTTTAAAACCAATATTTGACACTTTTATATATTCAATTTAGTGAAATGGAATTATTATTTATAATTAGGACATAAAACTTTATTCTGGATAAATTGTTTGGAACTTTCTAAAAACATTCAATTTTTGATAAATAGTGAAAACACTGCGTTATTGTTTAAAAATCAATTTTTTATTTAAATAATTATTTATTTTATTTATTTTAAGTCAATATAGATAAATAATACCTATATTAGTTCAATGTGATTCATTGGAGTCTTTTTTATAATAAAATTAGATGTATAAAATTTTATTGAACTTTTTTACCGTCTTTTACCCACCTTCTAGTTTCATTTGCAAATTTGTATAAAACTAAATTTTACTGCTTCTATGATTTGAATTTAAAAAATCCGAGACACAAAGTTGACATCAGTAAGTAAAATGTGGTTAAATAAGATGAAAATAATTTTGGTTGAATAGTAACTTTTGACTTTTATTGACCACGGTTAAAAGTAAATAGGATAATTAAGGGTACAAATTATATCATAATTACCCTAACGCATGTCCCAATTCTATTGTATAAGTGTAATTCGACCAAAAAATTTATTATTAATAAAATATGATCCCTTTTGGTTCACTTGGATTAGATTAGGACATTTATTATTATTTTATTTAAAGAAGACTTAAAAGTGTTAAATTCAAAGTTTAATAACTAAACCATTTTTAATATAGGGTTACACAAAATATAAATTCAACTATAAATATTCATTAGAAAGATAAAAAGATTTCCTAAATAATTATAGTTTATTTATACTTTTTAGACATTAAATAATTTTATTTATTTATGACACAATGATGATTCCATAATCACCTTATTAATGTAATATTAAAATAATTGATATTATAAATATCCAAATAAAAGTAAATTGAGAATTATGATGAATATAAATAATATAATATGTTAATATTACATGTTAGGGTTGATTATATAAATTTTATTCGAAGTGATAAAGTTTTTATGTCTTTCAAAAAAATAAAATACTAAATAGTGTCAAAATTGAAATAATTGAGTTTTAAAAAAAAATACTATATTATTAATTGATATAATATTCCTAAAAATTTAAGGTTTGGCTAAATTACTTAAATAAGGTTATATATATTAATAATGAACCACTTGGGGTTCTCTTGTCTTGTTATATTTAGTTTATTAACCGTATAGTGTAAGAATACAAGAAGACACAGTAAAAGTTAAACTATTTAACTAAGAGTTAAATCTAAATGATAAAGTTAAAATGAAAAAAAAAAACTTCAAATAATGAGCCAAGGGTAAAATAACATAATCTCATAAATCATTAAGAAGTATATATTACATCAATCACTCAAGTTGAAATCATAATCAGTTGTAATCACAAAAAAAAAACATGAACAATAATCTCATCCCTGGCCACTTGGTCTTTTCCCTGTGTGTGGGTTGATCACTCCCAAACATGGCTATTTACCAAGAACTAACACACTCATAGTATCATGTATACCAACCCAAAATATTAATGCAATCAAAAAGAAATATCTAATGCCAATTTTTAATATCCCAACTCAAGATCCACTAAAACAAATACCCGAGCGAGTTAGTCACATGGCCTTAAGTGCACCTCCCCATATACTAAAGGCTGCCTAATAGTAGGGAGGGTCCAATGATGGTATAATAGCGAGACTATTACCTCATTATTAGAGTGGTAGTAATATATAATAAATAAATAAACACTGGAAGTAGTATAAATTAAAGACAATGGATGACCATAATAAAGGGGTATAATACACATCCAATGGGAAAACCAAGTTCAGGTCACCACCCTCCAATCATGTATATGGGTCTAATAAAGGGTCTAGGTCATGTTTTAGACAATTAATTTAGATGATTTCACATTTTAGGAGTAACACAAAAAGAATCTGGTGTGTGGAACAATAGCATAATTTATAAACAATGATACATTAAATGAAAAATCAAGATACTACCTACCTTATTCTTTAGATGATTCACACATCCATTATCAGTCTTTAATTTGATTTAGCTTAGGATAAATTTAATAAATATAAAAACACCCTAAAAATAGGGATAATTATCTCTCATATATTTAGTATTCCATATAAAAAGGGAAAATGAATTATTAAGAAATAATAGTCGAGAGCTAACTAATATGCTTCAAATGCACCTGGTGGTGTTTTATTTTGATCTCAAATGAGGGAGATCCATGGATTCTTAGAGGATAGCCTAAGAAGGGGTCGAGCATCTATTGTTCATGGGAAGAATGAAGGATAAAAGAGGATAAGAAAGGAAAGAGGTTGGAGGAGAAAACTATATTTTCAATCCCATTAATGAGCAGCATGGTTTGGTGACATGGTTTAGATAACTGTTCACCATCCATGTGGCGCCACAGCCTAAGTTCCACTAAGGGTGCAGGCTAGGGGCATGGTTTTTCAAAATGTGTGAAACCCATGCACCCACCTATGCATTTTATTGAAGATAACCTCACATAGTCATCCTTCTCCTCTATCACAGTTAGATAAAACCATAAAACACCCTCAGATCCCCTAGATGAGGTTTCATGATTTCTTCTAGAGGCCACATAGTTTCAATAAATCATATCCTAGTATAAAATAGGATATATAGTTATGTATCATGGTTAGCACTAACCATGCACTAAGTGTACTCCCTTTTCTATTTCTCCCAAAACTAGGTTCTTGGGGGCCTAACACTCCTAAAACTCAACTGAACATCTAATACACCCATTGATCTTAAACCCCATCTAAAATACACTTTTAAGTGTTATGAATCTCATATTTACATTCCGATTCTGATTTTAGGAAACAAAACATACACTAAATGTAAAAAATGAAATTCCCTTGTAATTTTCAAGGTTCCAAAACCATGGGACATTACATACACTTTATATGGTGCAGGGGTGGTTAGCCTAAGCACACTATGTTATATAATAGGTGGGAATGAAATTATACTTCCCTATAATGAAATGAGTAAATATTTATATCTCATGAAATTTTATGTAAGGGATTAGGGTGTGAACCTAATCTACCATGGGTCTTTTTCCACTATTTTAATTGGAATGTTTAGTAAAACCAAACCACCATGTGACTTCATCCACTTTATATGATGGAATTTAGAGTGACCCTTGACTTATGTTTATAATTTCATGTATTATATTATTTCCAGCTATTCCATGATTCTATGATATTATGATTTCATTTACTTATATCATATTTCTATTTTTACGATCATCCAATTTATTTTATTTTCTATAAATTCTATATTTTATGTTCATGTACCTTTCGTACATTATAATACTCATATTTTTATCTTATAAAAACTTTTTTATCTTTTATTTTTATCACATATTCTTACCTTTTAAAATAATTTGAGCTCACCCCTTTATTTTTTTTCCCTTTCCCATGTTATAAAGATAAGTATAATGCATGAGAAGTCTAGAATGGTGTCTATACAAGTTTTATTATGGAGAAAGTTTCACAAGTATTATTGATAAATTTTTCGATGTAACAAGTCCTCAAATTCACAAAACCTTTTGTTTTTAGGATTATGTGATGTTATGCAAAAATTATATAATTAATGTAAAAATTATGATATGATTGTCTTGGGATTCTATAATTGATATCAGAGTAGGGTTGTAAAGACCCAAATTTTCCATGTAATTTTTTTTATTTATATGGAATTATTACGTGTAGTACCCCCGGTTTCTGGTAAGTAACCCTTCTTTTATGATTTTTAAGTGCATGAAGCATATGAGAGACGATTGTGGAATGTTTGGGAGATTTTTAAAGTGTAAAAGGGAAAAATGTGGGGACGCACAGTCTGCGCACGGTTTGCCAAACCGTGCGGAAGCCGTGCAGGTGGTGGTCTGTTGGACAGTGGAGACCACACGGTGTGTACACGGTTTGGGAAAACCGTGCGAGGAGGCCGTGCGGAGAGCCCCTCTCGAGTAGTGACTACTGCACGGTTAGCGCACGGTTTTACTAACCGTGCGGATTAACCTTGCACGAAGTCAACTTAGGTCCTATTTTTAAGTATATATTCCGTTTTATCCTTAAACCCACTCATATTTTCTCCTAGATGGACCTAACTTGGGATTTCTCTCTAGTGAAGGTGAGAGAACACATACCAAGCATTTTGGAAGTGATTTGGAGGCTTTCCTTGGCATTTAGAGGTCGGTTGATCGAGGTAAGTCTCGTTCCCTTGAGTTTTCTTAGATCTCCTTCTTCCCTCTTGATGGATCCTTAGATCTACGCCCAATGTGGGTATATCTAAGGTAGTGGATGACTTTTAAGTTGGGTTTTAGTCTTTTTGGTGATAGGGGAAGGAATCTAAAAAGGTTTTGTGGTGTTTAGACCTGGTTCTTGGTTGGTTTTGCCTATTTTGTTGAGGTAGGTGGCTTCACTCTCGATTCGTTTTTCTTATAACTTGAAGGCTTAGTTTCAAATTGTTTTCCTTGATTGAAATGTCTTGTTTATCTTTTGTGAAAGAATGGTTGAAACCCTTTTTAGTAATGGGTGATGGGAAATTGTGTGTTTTTGGAAAGTGGTTGTTGAAGTAAATTTAAAATGGTGATTTTAAATTGGCTATGGTTTTTCTTCTTGAAAGAAATGGTTTTCAATAAAAGGGGGATGCTTTATTGAAAGGCTTTGAACACACATGGTTTTGGGCATGGACTTGCATGGGTTTTGGTGTGTGTTCATGTGAATTGGGATCAATAAGGGTGAGAAGTCCCCCCATCAAAAGGTTGGGATGGATAAGGAAGAGAAGTCACCCCATAAATAGGTTGGGATAGATAAGGTCGTGAAGTACCCTCGTCAAGGTAGTTCACTAAGTGACGACTTAGTCGAAGGACAACTCACCACTCACGAGTATAGGGATATCCAGGTTTCATGCATGGTTGGTTGTGTGGATTTGTGGAATGGGATGAATGTGACATAATTGAAATGTGAATTTTATTAGAAATATTGCTTGTTTTTTTTCTTGAGAAAGATGGTTTTTTTGGAAAATTGGCTTGTAAATGGAACTTGTTATATTATGAACTGTTTTTGAAATTGTTTTATATAAATATTTTATATAAATGTGCTAACATGTTTTATCCTGGAGGCATGGGTTGGGAAGTCATCGGGGAAAACCTACTAAGTTTAATTACTCACCCCCTGCTTTGGCACGTTGGTGCTTTTGCAGATGTCATGTACCGGGACATTGTCAAAGGTAAAGTGTCACATGTTTAGAGCACTGATTCGGCTATACTTGGGCCGGCTCGTGATGTTGGAGCTTGGAGCTTGTGGAGCATGGAGTTGGGTTGTTGTCTTGTATTCTTTGAGTTGTCTTTCTACTATTTACTCTGATGTTTAGTGTTGGTTTTAATTGTGGTACTTTTGGTTGGTTTTTGATAAAATTAATGGTTGAGTTGTTTTGGTTTTAAATCATGCATCATATAGTGGTTGCTTGGAGATGTTTATCTAGTTGCTCTTTTTGTTGGTTGTTTTCAGTTAAAAGGTAAATCATACCCCAAGTATTGTGAAACCCTTCGGCATTTATTGTTAGCCTTTTGCGCATTGGGGATGTCTCTTAAGTCCTATTAATGACTCATTGAACTCTCAAGCCAATGATAATTGGCGGGTCACTACAAATGGTATCAGCTTGTTCGATCCTTGCCTAAAAAATGGTCATCAATGTTCTTGGTCTTGGAGTTGAAATTCCTTCTTGTCTATTCCTTGGGTGATCATCTTAGACAGAAGTAGGATTGTCAAAACTTTAAATGTATAGCATAAAAGGACGTAGCTAACCTGTTTATGCTAAACTTCAAGTTACCTGGGTGTTGGGTACATAAGTGTTTTGGATACACTTCTTGAATGTTGCAAATCTCATTGTCATGGGTTTAGCCAATGAGATGAGTATGATATGCATTAGAAGAATGTCTTCCCACTAGGATGGAATATCTCATTACGAATAATGATTTATTATTTTTGGAAAAGTGAAAATTTTTGAAAAATGTAGAAATTGATTTTCAAATGAAAGATTTTGAAAAGTGGATATTTGGTATATTTTGGAAAACGGGTGGATTTTCAAAAAGTATGTGGGATGTTTTCAAAAATGGTTAAACATGTGGAAAAGCTTGATGAATGGAAAACAATGATGTGACAGTTGATGTGATAGAAATTGAAATTCTAAGCCTTCAGTTTCTAGGAAGTGAGACTAACGGCGTGCGTTGTTTGTATAGAAAATGGCACCCGTTAGGCGTCATAGAAACCAACACGAAGAAGCTGCAGAGAATGTGGTTGCACCTGAACCACATGTGAACCAAGAGTTGGTTCAGAGTATCATTCAAGTATTCTAGGTTGTGGACACAGGGAATCGGAGGGATGAGTCAAGGAATGTAGACCATTCCATCCAGTTCCAGAAGTAGAATACACACAATTTTTGGGGTGATTCTAAACCAGAAAGGGCGGAGGTGTGGATGAGTAGGATGAATCATATCTTATATTTCATCACCACACTAGCAGAAATGAAAGTAAAGTTCGTGACATACATGCTGGAGGATCTTGCACGACAGTGGTGGGAGCTAGTGGTGCAGGCTAAGGTGGATCAAGGCCTAGACAAGGAGGAATTTGAGGAGTTTTTCAATAAACAATTCTATCCTCATACGTTCAAAATCCATAGGACAAAGAAAATTTTCAGCCTGAAGCAGGAGAATCTCTCTGTCACGGAATATGCAGCTAAATTCATGAATTTAGTGCGCTTTTCACCAGAAATTGGTGAAAGAGCATTGCTGAAGGCACGCATCTTTGAATCAGGGTTGCGATAGGAGATTTACTCTAAGATAATTGTGCTCTGTATTATGGATTATACATAGATGGTGAAAAGAGCAACATTTGCTGAAGTTGATATCTTGGGATCGATAAAAGGAGGCATTATGATACCCATGGGAACGGGTGGGAACTCAAATGCTGGGAACAAGTAGAAGAGGGACACCTACTTCCAAGGTGGGAGTGTGAATCAGAACCAAACGGCGGGATCAGTCAACCTTCCTCCACTGCCCCAGAGTAAAGCAGGGTGCTTTCAATGTGGTTTGAATGATCATATGAAACGAGAATTTACAGCACCACTGAGAGCATGCCACAATTTCAAGAAGATGGGGAATCTTCAAAGATATTTTTAGAGTGCTCAATGGTCAGGTATTCGTGATACTTCAAGCATCGCAAGTATCTTATGCTTCGACAGGGTGAGGATTGCAAAATTAGTCTCACCAACAGAACAGAGCTAGTTATGGTGTGTGTTCATGTGCATTGGGATGGATAAGGGAGAGAAGTCTCCACATAAAAAGGTTGGTATGGATAAGGGAGAGAATTCCCCCCATCAATAGGTTGGAACAGATAATTTCGTGAAGTACCCTCGTCAAGGTAGTTCACTAAGTGACGACTTAGTGGAAGGATAACTCACCACTCGTGAGTATAGGGAGATCCAGGTTGCATGCATGGTTGGTTGTGTGGATTTGTGGAATGGGATGAATTTTACAGAATGGAAATGTGAATTTGACTGGAAATCTTGCTTGGTTGCTTTTCTTGAAAAAGATGGTTTTTTTGGAAAAATGGCTTGGACAGGGAACTTGTTATATTGTGAACTGTTTTTGGAATTGTTTTATATAAATGTGCTAACATGTTTTATCCTAGAGGCATGGGTTGGGAAGTCATTAGGGAAAACCTACTGAGTTTAATTACTCACCCCCTGCTTTGGAACTTTGGTGCTTTTGCAGATCTCATGTATCGGGACGTTGGCAAAGGTAAAGTGTCACATGTTTAGAGCACTGCTTCGTGATACTTGGGTTGGCTCGTGATGTTGGAGCTTGGAGCTTGTGGAGCATGGAGTTGGGTTGTTGTCTTGTAGTATTTGAGTTGTCTTTCCGCTATTTACTCTGATGTTTAGTATTGGTTTTCACTATGGTAATTTTGGTTGGTTTTTGATAAAATTAATGGTTGAGTTGTTTTGGTTTTAAATCATTCATCATATAGTGGTTTCTTGGAGATGTTTATCTTGTTGCTCTATTTTTTGGTTGTTTTCAGTTAAAGGGTAAATCATCCCCCAAGTATTTTGAAACCCTTTAGCATTTATTTCCAGCCTTTGGCACCTTGGGGATGTTGCTTAAGGCCTAGTAATGACTCATTGAACTCTCAATCCAATGATAATTGGCGAGTCACTACATTACGAGTATGAAAAAATTGACGGTGCCTGATTCCGAGGCCTGGTGTACCCAGAATTAATTTCTGAACTTTTTTTCGGGTACGTTCAGTAAATGCATGAGCAGTATTTTCTAACTTTTGAACCATTGCTCAGATTAAAAATCTAAGGGAACCATTGAATCCACAGTGTCGGGATTCGCTTAAGGGGGATTTACTTTGACTGTTGTAGGTCTAGAGAAAAGGATAGGTTTTGTGACTTTTTTTAAAAGAAATGAAATAAAATAATTTATTATTTTTATTTCTTTCTTCTCCACCAATAGAAAAGCAGAGTGTGGGGTCATTGATGTGTCAATCCAATAAATAAATTGACTTGTAAATCTTAAGTAACCATGTCATTGGGGAATTATTTAGGTTCCTAATTAATGAGCCCCCATTAATTCCCCACATTGTTACTTGCCCTTCCCCTCTTCTATATATATGGAGTTTGTGGAAGGGTATTGGCACAGATTCACCAAGCAATGAATAGTTGAAGGAGTGCCAAGATGCCGAACCCTTAGAGGATGGAGTAGATCCTAGTGGAAGGTGATGGGTGACCTTTAACCATGATCCTAAGTATGACATAGGAATGGCATCATTGGGAACTAGTTGCGGGAACTAAGAACACGACCACCTTCAAGCGCGGGTGCTCTCTAATGAGTTTACAAGGTAGGGGTTTTGATTCTTATTTATTTCAAGTGAATTTATTGAACCCCTCTATCCTCCCTCTTGTTTATGAGCTAATGTGGAGGGGAGGGCCTAATTAATACAGCCCAGACCCTCCACAATCTTTGCTACACCATTGCATTCTTTGTGGAATACCGCCAACGCGGTGACACCGACCTGCTACGAAGAAGGCGTGCACTGACACACGCCACAAGAGGATGCCACAATGGTCATCAGAATTGCCCGAACCATCCGGCTGTGGAGGAGGTTCGGGGAACTGTCGCATGCCATTGGTGAGAAAAAAAGGGGTTGCGGCTCGTCAGCTGCGGCAAGCGTAGGAGGTGCGGCGCACTGTCGCGTGCCGCCTGAGACCAAGGGGATGCGGCTCATCAGCTGTGGCGATCATAGGAGGCATCTGAAACATCTTTCATCCATAGATGGGAGGCGGCGCGACAAGAGTGTCGTCGATAAGTAGAATCCATGGAAGAGGAACTTGCCACGTAGGTTCCACGTTGACCGGGTGACGCCCACGCGGTGTCGTTGTTTCACCAAACTGAAGGGCCTATGTGTTTCTCAGGAGTTTGGGAGACCAGGGGTCACCCCCCCCCCCCTCTCCAGATCAGGTGGATAGCGACTGGGCCACTGTATTGATGGCCACGCCCTACGCAGCTGGGCCGCCCCCTCACAGGCCGCGCCCTACACGGTCGGGTTGCACAACACGCGGCTGGGCTGCCCTTTTGTAGGCCACCCTTGAGGTCCACCCTTTATGGTCCATCCATTGTGGGCCACCACTTTGCGGGCCACCCCCTTTCGGGTCGGTCCGAGCCCACCGTGGCCCAGCCTAGACTAGGTTGGACCTGACCCGGGCTAACCATGACCAGAAACACTTAAAGGTCCATATCTTGAGAACCGGATGTCCGTTTGAGGAACCGTCTGTGTCATTGAGATCCTTGGATCAAGATGGTCCTTTTGGAATAATCCCCTTGAGTTTTGGAGATAGTTGGAGTATGTATGGGTTGGATCGAATCTGAATCCAACCAGGCCCTCGGAACTAAAACACTTATAACTCATAGATCGGGGGGTTCGATTGACACACTGTATGTCCCATTGGAACCCTTACGACATTTTGGTTATTTGGGTTACTCCTTTTAGGAGATTAGTGGTGGTCGAGGTATGATCGATATCTTGAGGGAAAATTCTACAGAACTAGAGTGCACCATGTGAGAGGAATCCAGTGGCTGGAAGTGAGGCGGTGGTTGGAGACAGATCATACGGAGGTCAACGCTAAACAATCATGTGTGGGTTAGTGCATAATGATCCTATGTGGGTCAGATCCTATGTGGTTCAACACTCACTAATCCTATGTGCGTCATCACATACCGATCCGGTGTGGTTCCGATCCTATGTGGGTCAGCACTCATCAATCCTGTGTGGGTCAACGCATACTAATCCTATGTGGGTTAGATCCTATGTGGGTCATCGGGGGTTATTTACCTATAGACTCTGGGTGGGTCGGATCCTATGTGGATCATTGTGGGGGTTAGTACCTATTGATCCTGTATGGGTCAGACTCGGTATGGTCATAAGCAATGCCCCTTGACAGAATAAGATTATCTAGCTTTCCCACAAATCATATGTACTTATATACTTCACTCAAAACCTAGTTTGAGCTGAGACTCTTTTTTAGCTGTCTCTATTTCATTGTGCTTTTTTATTGAGATCGTGCTTTGTGGTTTTCCATTGTGAAATTCTGAGAGACCTTCGAGGGTCTCGGGGTCCCTGTTGGGTATTTTTATACTCACATCTGCGCGAGCTTCGCCCGCACCTTGTTCTGTCTTGTGCAGATGACAAACATTTGGGATGAGGTTTGAAGGATCTAGGACCAGGTGATATGCGGGGGAGACGGGTAGACATGGAGTGCTGAGGAGGTGATCTATACCTATTCTTCAGGTAGGATCCATGGGGGATGACCTAGGAGATTTTTTTCAGTTGATTGTGCTTTTCAGTTGTACTTTTACTTTTCTAGTTTGGCCTGTATTCCACACCCTTACTTTTAGCACTCTTTTACTACAGTAGTTACTTAGTGGTTGCTTCTTGTTTAATTCTACTCTGTGCGTTTTTATAGGTTTAAAGACAATGCCTTCCCGTTGTAGGGATATGCCTTTCTATTACTAGTCGCTAGCCCCTGGCCTTTGGAAGGTGGCCTTGGGGTAGTCATAGCACGGGCCTCGGGGGATGGGTCGTTACAAAGTGTTATTAGAGGAGTCGGTTCTACCAAAGGACTAAAACTCTAATCTTTTCTATGTTTCAATAGTGTTAAGTGTTTTGATTGTGGTTTTCAGTTTGGGGAATCTAGTGTTGGTGTGGCGGACAACATATCCATACACCAGGACCTTGAATTCTGATTTCCGACTCAGCACACGAAAACATTGATTTCTTGTTTTTTGAAAAGTTTTCTCTTGATCTATTGAGTAATATCACTAGGTATACTTTAATGACCATGGAACACCTGTTGTCTTTCAATATTCTTCCATGTAGACAACCATCCAGGATTCCTGATAGAGTACGCGATGACGGCCCACCGAGTGATAAGGCCTCAGTGCAGGGTCATATTACGACATTAGTAATTTTGGGTGATGTACCAGCAGCACCACTACCCATTGGGCAGCTGTTTCCATTAGCCCCACTAGTAGAGGGTGCACGCTGACTGAGCATGTTGCACAAGTTTCTGCGGCAAAGGCCTCTGAGGTTTTGAGGTGAGACAAACCCGCAGGTGGCTGAAGACTGGTTGGAAGTCGTAGCCAGAGTTTTCCGCCTGGTTGGGTCACCAACTGGCCTTATGGTGATCCTAGCATCTAGTCTCTTCCATTCTGTAGTAGGGAGATGGTGAATCTTGATATTCTAGATACACGATGAGGTGACCCTAGTCTGGGCGGACTTCGAGATCCTTTTCTAGGCAGATTTTGTCCCAGCGACCTTAGGATCTGTGCGTATACTGGAGCTGCTGCACCTATAGTAGGGAAGCATGATAGTGGCTCAGTACTCGGTGAGGTTCACTAATCTCTCCCGCTACTCCACTGACATGGTACAGACCCTTTCTTTAGTGTTTGGACCTTTGATCAAGGTCTTCGATGGAAGATCCTAGCATCTATGGTATCGTTCATCATACCGATGCAGGATGGGGTACTAGAGAGAGTGATTTTGGGGGAGAGTTTCCTAGATGATCAGACACCGTTACCGAGACCCACCACCGGGTGACACGTAGCAAAGTCATCTTCGATTGGTAGTAGAAAGATGATAGAGAGGTCCAAGCAGGCCATGCCTTTGAGTGGATGGCCCCGGGATGCAGGGTCGGAGGTGTGGAGCTCACGAGGTAGAGGAGGTCAAACAAGGGATAGGAAGTGCTTCACATGCGGTGGGTAGGGTCACATAGATCGTGACTGCCCGACCCATCATACGAACAACTAGAAGACAGTCTATGGACCACTGAGGCAGAGGAAGCGGTTTGATTGAGGAGGTTTGCAGGCAGCATGTAGACATAGCAGAGGAGTTGGTCGTGCAGCAGGCGGTGGACGGCGATACGAGGTTCTACCACCACCACCACTAGGTAGTCCACCCTGACCATAGAGAGCAGGTGGATAGAGATGAGCTCAGCTCTAGTCAGTTGAGGCCTATGACCACGGCACTTCAGAGATGATTAGAGGTATGATCTATGTCTACTCCACCTTAGCTAAAATACTTCTAGATATAGGTTTTAGTCACTCTTATATTTCCACGGCCCTCATTCAGAGCTCAAAGATTTTTGTGAAGCCATTGTCTTGATCCTTACGGCTAGAGACTCCTACGGGAAAAGATTCAACGATTACACATTGGTGCTGGTAGTGTGAGATTACTCTAGGAGGATAGAGCTTCAGTCAGGATCTCTTAGAAGCGGCGTCAAGGACTTATGATGTCATCTTGGGTATGGAATGGTTATCCACAGTCCATTCATAGATTGAATGTATTAGGCACAAAGTGAGGTTTGTCCGCGCAGACGGGAGAATGTTTCCTTCACCGGCGATAAGGGAACCTTTACAGCATGGGATGGACTTACCCAAAGGAGGGTGCATCCAATCACACAGTAGTTGTCTAGCCTTACCCTTGGGGAAGTAGATGTTGAGAGTTCGAGCTATCTTGTAGTGGTGGACCAGTATACCAATGTCTTTTCTGATGATGTTCCAAGACTACCTCCATGCATAGAGGTAGACTTTTACATTGACTTGTACCCCAGGATGACACTAATATCTACACCGATATATCAGATGGCTCCCACAGAGCTTCATGAGTTATAGGTACAGCTGGAGGACTCACAAATTAAAGTGTTCATAAGTCCTAGCGTCTCTTCACGGGTAGCCCCAATTTTGTTTGCCAAGAAAGAAGATAGGAGTTTGAGGCTATGTGTGGACTATCAGCGCCTGAACCAAGTGACCATGAAGAACACGTATCGTCTGCTGAGTATTGATGATCTTTTCGATCTACTGAAGGGAGATAATTGGTTTTCGAAGATAGCCCTCTGATCAGGATATCATCAGCTTAGAGTACTAGATGAGGATGTGCAGAAGACAACCTTCAGATGTTGGTATATCCCCTATGAGTTCTTGGTTATGCCATTTGGTGTGACGAATGCTCCTGAAGTGTTCATGGGACTCATGAATAGGATCTTCCAGCCATACCTCAATCAATTTGTGGTGGTCTTCATCGATGACATCTTAGTGTACTCAGCGATGGAGGAGGATCATGCCTATCATCTAAAGATAGTTCTATAAACACTCCAAGAGCACCAGATTTATGGTATGTTCTCGAAGTTCTAGTTATGGATACGAGAGGTCCACTTTCTCGGACACGTTATCTTGGTGGCTAGAATTATAGTGGACCTAGCGAAGATAGAGGATGTACTTGATTAGGAGCCACCCATAAGTGTGACTGAGGTGCAGAGATTCCTGGGGATGGATAGATACTACCAAAGATTAGTGCATAAATTTTCCAGAGTTGTGGCACCATTGTCATCTTTGACGAAGAAGGGGTAACCCTTAGTATGGACAAAGAGATGACAGTAGAGTTTTCAGGAGTTGAGGAAGATACTGACGAGTGCCCCCATCTTGAGGCTACCAGAAGAGGGCATTGGGTATGTAGTCTACTACAACGCATCATTGACTGGATTTGGGTGTGTCTTGATGTATAAGAAAAAAGTGATTACCTATGGCTCACGACAGATAAGAAAACATGAGAAAAACTACGCTACCCATGACTTGGATTCAGTAGTGGTGGTATTAAACTTGAAGGTGTGGCGACATTACTTGATGGGTGATAATTTTAAGTCTACTCTGATCATAAGAGTCTCAGGTATATCTTCTCCTAGAAGGACCTAAACCTGACATATCGGTGATGGATACAGTTCCTCCAGGACTATGACTTTGAGATAGTCTATACTCCTGGGAAGGGGAACATGGTAGAAGATTTACTTGTCAGGAGGTCTAGTCTGCAGTTGCTCAGTGAGGTGACTGGGTAGCTAGCCACATTGCAGATATCCTTTGTGTATAGAGATGGAGTATCATACCTCCAGTCTATGACAGTCAATCCCCCACTCCATCAGTGATTTAAGGAGGTGCATCTTGGGGACATTGACTGTGAGGCTTGATGTGCTCAAATATCCTCAGGACAGGCACCTGAAAAAAATTTTGAAGGTGGAGAGTACGTCATCCTCTTTAGAGGACATACCATGGTACTGGTGGTGCTACGAGAGGAGGTGTTGAGGGAGTTCAATACATCCCCTCTGGTGGTACATCCTTGTGTAGAGAAGATGTACTAGGACCTCCGGCATCAACACTAGTGGCCAAGGATGAAGAACGTTGTAGCGGAGTTTGTTTCTTCATGCCTCACTTGTCCACAAGTTAAGGTCGAGCATTAGGTTCCAGCAGGCTTAGCACAGCCACTAGAGATGCTAGAGTGGAAGTGGGATGGGATATCCATGGACTTTGTGACAGGTCTTCCATTTATGTCTAGGGGACATGATTCCATCCGGGTGATCATTAACCAACTCACCCAGTCGGCCCACATCCTACCCATTCGAGAGTAGGGATCTATAGAGGGCTTGGGACGCCTCTACATACATGAGATTGTACGACTTCATGGGGTGCCATTGACGATCATCTCTTATCGTGATTCATGTTTTACATCTTGGTTGTGGAAGGGATTATAGGAGGCATTCGGGACTCAACTATGTTTAAGCACCGCCTTTCATCCTCATACGGATGGTCAGATAGAGTGAACCATTCAAATGCTGGAGGACATTCTTTGTGCATGTGTCTTAGATTTTGGCCAAAGTTAGAAGGATCACTTTCCCTTGGTGGATTTTGCATACAAAAACAGTTATCACTCCACCATTGGTATGGAACCATTCAAGGCCTTTTACGATCAACCTTGTAGATCACCACTATGCTGGATAGACCCAAGGGAGTCAGTACTTATGGGTCCAGAGTTGGTACGGGATACCATTAAGAAGGTGAAAACCATCCAGGAGTGGATTAAGACTGCACAGAGCAGGCATAAGTCTTATGCAAATAGGAGGTGGAGACCTTTGGATTTTCATGAAGGGGACCACATATTCTTGTGAGTCTCCCCTCAATGAGGACTACAAATATTCGGCTGAGATGACATGTTATCTCCGAGTTTTATTGGACATTTTCTGATACTTAGGAGGATATGTGAGGTGGAATACCACTGTCACTTCCACCGCAGTTGGAGAGGATGCACGATGTTATCCACATATCCCAACTGAAGAGATGCATGCATGGCCCACCTCACATCATCGACCACGGCGAGCTGGACTTTGATGATGGGGTGATGTTTATAGAGGTTCCAGTGGAGATTGAGGATCGACAGGAGTATGTCCTTCATGGTAGGTCGATATCTCTAGTGTGTGTTCACCAGGAGCACAGGAATCTCCAAGATAGAACATGGGAGTAGGAGGCTCAGATTCGTGCTCAGTACACCTAATTGTTTTCTTAGTCTATGTTGTGGGTTTTGAGGATGAAAAGACCTAATGTGGGGAGAATATAGAGACCCAGATTTTCCATGTAATTTTTTAAATTATATGGAATTATTACAAGTTTGCGAAAATTTATGGCATTGGATTCTGAGGCTCGATGTGCCCGGAATAAATTTTTGAACTTTTTTCGGGTATGTTCAGTAAATGTGTGAGCATAATTTTATAACTTTTGAACTATTGCTCGAATTAAAAATCTAAGGTCATTGTTGGATCCGAAGTGTCGGGATTTGCTTAAGGGTGTCTTTACTTTGACTATAGCCATACTGGAGAAAGTGTTATGTTTTGTGACTTTTTTAAAAGAAATGAAATAAAATAATTTTATAATTTTATTTTCTTTCTTCTCCACCAACGGACAAGTGGAGTGTGAGGCCAGTGATGTGTCAAGACAATAAATGGATTAACCTATCAATCTTAAGTAACGATGTAGTTGGGTAATTAAAAAGGTTTCTAATTAATGAAGACCTCATTAATTACCAACGTCGTTACTTGCCCTCCCCCTCTCCTATATATATGGAGTTTGGGGAGGGGTATTAGAATAGCTTTTTCAAGAAACGAAGTGTTGAAGGAGTGTTGAGACGTCGAACCCTTAGAGGATAGAGCCAATCCCATAGGACTTAATGGGTGACACTGAACCATGAACTAAAGGATGACATACATGTGGTGTCATTGGGAACCGGTTTTGGGGATGAAGAACACGATCCACCTTCAATCATGAGTGCTCTCAAATGGGTTTACGAGGTAGGGTTTTTGATTATTGTTTATTTCTAGTGAATTTATTAAACCCCACTATCCTCCCTCTTATTTACAAGCTAATGCGGAGGGGTGGGCCTAACAAACACAGCCCGAACCCGCTACAATATTTTCTACACCTTTGAGTTCTCCGTGGAATACTGCCAGCACGGAGACATCGACCGGCTATGAAGAAGGTGTCCACCATTGCATGCCACAAGAAGAGGTTGCAGCACAATGTTGTGGTGGTCATCAGAATAGTCAGCACCAGCCGAACATGGAAGAGGTGCAGTGGGCCGTCGTGTGCTGCCAGTGAGCAAAAAAGGGGTTGCGGCTCGTTAGTCGCGGCGAGCCGAGGAGGCGCGGCGCGCCGCTTGAGACCAAGGGGTCATGGATCATCAGTTGCGGTGATCGGAGGAGAAGGATGGAACATCGACTAGATGTGGACAAGAGTTGGTGCAACTATCATGCCACTGGTGATCAGAATCCATGGCCGAAGCCGCAGTGGAGGAACCCGCCGCATGAGTTCCGCGGCGACCGGGTGACACCCATGCGGCGCCATCGTTTCACCAAAATGAATTGCCTCTTGGCTATTTGGGAGTTCGGGAGACTGGGAGTCACACCCCCCCCCCCTCTATAGCTTAGGAGGATAGTGGTTGGGCCACTGTCTTGCGGGCCTCCTCCTCGTGGGCCGCGCCTTACATGGTCGGGCAGCCCTTTGCGGGCCGCGCCTCATGTGGTCGGGCCGCCCATTTATGGGATTCCCTTTGTGGTCCACCCCTTTGTGGTCCTTCCTTTGCAGGTCACCCTTGGTGGACTGCCCCCTTGTAGGCTGGGCTGGACCTTGGCCCAGCGGGCCGGGTCGGATCGGACCCGGGCCAACCGGGCCCAGAAACACTTAAAGGGCCATATCTTGAGAACCAGACGTCCGTTTGACAAACTGTCTAGGGAATTGGGATCCTTGGATCAAATAGGTCCTTTTTTACACTCTTCTTGTGTTTTGGAGATATTTGGACTACAATCATGTGGGATCAATCCAGGATCCAACCGGGCTCCTAGAACTAAAACACTTATAACTCACAGACCGGGCGTCCGATTGACGCATCGTCTATCGCGTTGGAAGACTTACGACATGGATGTTCTTTGGGTTACTCTTTTTTGTAGATTAGTGGTGGTCAAGGTATGAACAATATCATGAGGGCAGATTCTACAAAACTCGAGTGCACCGGGTGCGAGGAATCTGGTGGCTGGAAGTTAGGCAGAGGTTGGAGAAAGATCATACGGAGGTCAGTGCTTAGTGATCTTGTGTGGGTCAGTGCATACCGATCCTATGTGCATCAGATCCTGTGTGGGTTACTACTCAGTGATCTTGTGTGGGTTAGTGAATACCAATCTTATGAGGGTCAGCGCTCAATGATCTTGTGTGGGTCAGCACATACCAATCATGTGTGGGTCAGATCCTGTGTGGGTCTGCAGGGGTTAGTTACCTATCTACTCTGGGTGGGTTGGATCCTATTGGATCATTAAAGGGGTTAGTACCTATCAATTATATGTGGGTCAGACTCTGTGTGGTCATAATCAGTGCCTCTTGATAGAATAATATGATCTTGCTTCGTAAATAATCATTTGTAATTCTATACTTCACTGAAAACTTGGTTTGAGCAGAGACTCTTTTTGAGTTGTGTTTATTGCTCCGTGCTTTGTGATTGAGGTCATTCTTTGTGATTTTACTTTGTGGAATTATGAGAGACCTTTTGGGGTCTCAGGGTCCCTACTAGGTATTGTTATACTCACGCCTACACGGGCTTCACCCGCACCTTATTGTGTCTTGTGCAGACGACGAGCAGTTGAGCTGAGGTTTGAGGGAGCTAGGACTATGTGGTAAGAGGAGGAGACGGGTGAACGTGGAGTGCTGAGGAGGAAACCTATAACTAACCTTTAGGTAAGATCCTTGGGGGATACCCAGGACTTGTTTTTATTGTATTGTACTTTTCAGTTATACTTATACTTTTCCAGTTGGGCTTGTATTTTGGCCACTTACTTTTAGCACTCTTTTACTATAACAGTTACTTAGTGGTTGCTTCTTGTTGAATTATTTTCTGTGTGTTTGTAAAATATTAATGAAAATGCCTTCCCATTATAGGGATACGCCTTTCTGGTGCTAGTCGTCATCCCCTGGCCTTTGGAAGGAGGGCATGGGGTAGTCACGGCATGGGCCCCGGGGATGGGTCGTGACAAGGGTTTAGTTATTTTTTAGGATTAGTCTAGTTATTTTTATAGTATAATATGACCTATATTTATTTAAAACCCTAAGGACTAGTCTAAGGTAAAACCCTAAGTATAGGATAACATCCTGATGTTTTGGTAATGTTTTGAGTGGCTGGTTTTTCTAGCAATGAAATACCTATCTGGATACTACAAGTGGATTCAGGCTCTAAGCTATATGTACTTAGAAGTAGTAACCCTGAAAATGGAATGTTGGAATTAAATCAATTTCCACCAGGTTTAGGACAAAGTGGCATAACTGTACATCTGTTTTTACACTCCCAGGGGACATTCCTTAGTTGATTATACACAATTTTCAATGCACTATGAAGGATTTATTCCTATGTTATTTTCATATATTAGGTTAATAAGTTTGAGAAAACTCAACATAATGTAAACTAGGATGAATCGCAAATGATATAGGTTGAACCAAGAATAAAATAATGTTATATAAGAATATTATTGATAAACACTGAATGATATATATTAAAAAAAGTGTGATATATCTTAAATTAAAATAATTATAGGATAAAATAATGGTATTATAAAGTGATAAATATTTAGGTTAAATTTCCCTTTTTTACCAAGGATACTTCTCTTGTTATGATAACTTTTCTTCAATCACATTAACCCCTTTTAGATTTAGGAATTGTTTGAACTAGAAGGAACCAAGTTAAAAATAGCTTTGAGAGACAATTTAGTGATTGTATAAATGGTCAGCCCTTTTATGTGGAAGATAGATTCATAAAGATAGTGATTATTCCAAACCAAATATTGCGAAATATGATTAACCATGTGACTATAGTTGAAATTTTGAACCCAAAAAATAAAATAAGAAAGTAGTCTCTTCAAAACTCAAGTGATAGAGATAATGAGGGAAAGAATATTCAACATTATACATGTCCACAATATGGGAAGTGTAAATTCTTGGATCTAGATGCCACTCAACTAGTGCCCAGTACCCAGTTGGCCACATGGCGTCAAGCACATTTCCCCAAATTCCAAAGGTTGTCGACTATCAGCAAGGGCCTAGGGTGTGATAGTGGGGAAACTATGCCCTCAATGGAAGAGTGTAACATAGTGGAATAAATAATAGTACAATAGTAGAATTAGTAAAAAACATACAACTAAAATAAATAGCAAAATACTGATAATATAAATAACCACATATCATTCAGTACAAAAGATGATGTATTATTTCACATGTTCTAGGAAGGAATCCAAAAAATTACACTGTAGAAATACACAATATATGTCTAAAAAAACAACATAAACAATAAAATACTAGGAAGAATCACAAGCCTTGGCATGGTCCAATATTATCCAGATCCTAAACAGCATCTCATGTACCTATAGAAGGGCGTTTTCCCTTATCAAAATATACAACAATATAATCTCTTTGGGTCCAAAAACATGACCGAAACAGGGAGTGAGAAATAAATCCTAGTTATAAATGGCCAAATATATATATTCTTATCTATTAGTGAGTATATGCAACAGGTAGTGTACAAAAAAGAAATGCAGTAAACTAGGAAGTACCCAAAAGTAAACAATCATATAAGTCATGTTTTCTATTTTCGTTCATTATGTTCAGTTCAACCATTTAATTACATTAAATTATATAAGTCTCGAGATCCATCCTAAACCCGTCAATCACCCATATAAATAATTCTCAACAGATACCTCATAAGGATATCTAAACAAATAAGGTGAAGATCAAATCCAAGCTTGTGATTTGGCTTGGCAGACATGTCATAAATCATTCCATTTCAATATTCAACTTAGAATCTTATCTGCAAGCATAGAAAATCCATACCCTCGGGCATAACCAAATACTCGCCCACAGGCATAAAAATTCCTTGTCCACAGGCATAACAAATCCTCACCCACATGAATAACAAATCCTCACCCACGAGAATAATTGTCAATCAGGGTCAATCCTAGTATATCATCATTTCAGTATAATAAACAACACATGTAATTTACACTATTACATGGTTAAAATAATCACAACTCACGTGGGAATCATACAAAACAAGAAATATGTGAATTAAACTATCACAAGACTTAAACGACAATTGTAATATCATGGGGAAAAGGGGAAATCAATAATCCCAACATCATTAATCAAGTCAATCATAATTGATCACAACTGAAATTATAATATAAATGTAATTCATTCTTAACAACCCAATAAGGGAAAACAAGTAATACCTCATAGGCAACCTCAGCCAAATATCCATAATGGTCATTCCAAATGAATTCACCCATAGGGTGGCCCTTAATCAAACCCACAAGCTCAAATGTTCTTAAATTAAATTAATTCATGACCTAATCATCATTAAGAAACAACAAGGGTCAATTTTCATTCAAGGTTACACCCTAAACATGGGATAATGACAATATGGCACATAAAAAACTAGACATTGAGCGAAGAGCACAATACCACCTACCTCATCATAATATTACTCTCCTCATCCAGTGTCGGGATTCGATTCTCCCAAGAACAGAGTAGATATGCAAAATGGGAATAAATTCTTGATTTTAAATAACTAGATTGAGAGAATAAATCAGGAAGAAATTCTCAAGAGTAATCAATATCTCACCTATTGGTTTCAAATGCAACCAATGGTAAAGGAATCAGGGTTCTAATGATCAATTGGGAATAAAAATGGCCCTTGGTGCTGCTGTTCGCGAACCCGGATGAGCCCCTACCTGTTTTCAAAAAAATCATTCTACCGCTCAATTTATTCAACAAAAAATTACATGGTTTGTAATTAATATTACAAACCATGTCTGTATAAATTCTGGCCCGACCATTATGTGGTTGTGAACATATAAGTACAAGGCTTGTAGTTCCTTGTCACATCATGTAACAGACATGCAGCTAGACCCTCGACCTTTTCCCCACATTTTCTTAAGTACAAAAAGAAATGGAAATATCCATACCTCAAAAGAAGAATTAGGTTATTAAAAAACTCCCCCTTATGAGATTCATCCTTGAATTCCCCTTCAAATGGTGGTGAAGAAATATCTGAGAACAACTCCAGAAACTGTGATTGTATGTCAGCCTCCCTCTCCCAAGTCTCATCCTGCACTCAGACATGCTACTAGAGCACACATACCAAAGGAATAGATCAACCATGGAGAATCTTTGTGCTACAATCCACAAGATGAATGGGATGCTCATCAAGGGACGCATCTTCCAATAAATCCACTTCCATGCATCAGAAGGCATGAGATGGATCCTAAAAGTAACGTTGCAACTAAGATATGTGGAACATTACATGCATAGCCTCGTACCTATGAGGTAACTTCAATTGATATGAAACTGGCCCAACCCTCTCTAGAATCTCAAATAGACCGACGTATCTCGAGGAAGGCTTACCCTATCTCTTAATTATTAGGTTTCCCAACCTCAGTGTAACACGCAAGAAAAATCAATCCATGACCTCAAACTACATAGGTCATCTGCAGTGATCTGCATAGGATTTATGATGAGACTGTGCAGTATTCATCTTCTTCTAAATCAACTAGACTGACTTAGAAGTATCCTGCACAATACGTGGTCCTAGTAAAGCTGCATCACCCACCTCCAGCCATCACATGGGTGATCGACATGGCCTACCATACAAAGCCTCAAAAGGTTCCATTTCTATAGTCACTAGAAACTATTATTTTAGGAAAATTAAACTAGGGGAGTATGATTTTCCCAAGATTCCTCAAAGTCTAGGATGCATGATTGTATCATGTCCTCCACCACCTATATCATACGCTATGATTGGCCCTCAATCTGAGGGTGGTATTATGTGCTTAGAAGCACCTTTGTACCCATATCCCTCTAAAGAATCTACTATAAATGATATGTAAAGTGGGATTCCCTATCTGAAATGATAAAATGAGGGACCCCATGATGTTTTACCACCTCACGAATATACATCTTCCCAATCTCATCAACACTGAAGGTCTCCTTGATCAGCAATAAGTGAGAGACCTTTTTAAGTATTCCAACCACCACTCACAAGGTATCATTACCTCTAGGTGACCTTGGTAACTCGATCACAAAATCCATTTCTACATCATCCCATTTCCACTCCGGGATAGGTAAATGAATCAAAAGGTAAGATGGTCGAGGATGTTCTGGAACACCTCGTAACAAAACCATCCACCTCTCTCTTTATACCCAGCCACCAGTACTGACAGCACAATTCACGGTACATCTTGGTAACTCTAGGATGTAGTGACCAAGATGAAGCACAAAACTCTCACATCAACTCCTTACACACTTCCACTGGAACCCAGACACATCCTGGGTTCTGCAAGATCTCATCATTACCCACTGTCCATCCAGGAGGTGGATCCTCACCTTCTACACTTTCCCGCAGGACTAAGCCCTGAGAATATGATATTTGTCTCATCCTCACTTGATTTAGTCGGGTATAATCACATCTATAGAAGAAAGTAAATTTTTTCCTTAACTATTGTGAACCTCCAAATACATCTCCGAGAACAATAACATAAGCTTCCACATGCTACTGGCCTTCTACATTGCCTGCATCTGAGTCCTCCAACATAGTGCATCAGCCACAACATTGCCTTTCTCAGGCGTGTAGGCAAGATTAAATTCAAAATACCGAAGGTATTCCACCCACCTTCGCTACCTCAAATGCAGATCACGTTGATTAAATATGTACTTGAGGCTTTTTTTGTCTACGTACACCATAAAAAGCTCCCCCAATAAGTATTGTCTCCAACAGTGTAAGGAATGAACAACCTCAGATAAATCAAGATCTTATGTTGGATAGCTTATCTCATGTGGCAAAAAATGTCGAGAACCAAATGCTATGACTCAATCCCCCTTCATAAGAACTACCCCAAAATTGACACATGATGTGTCATAGTATATGATATAACTCCTACCCAGCTCTGAAAAAATCAGTATTGGTGCTGACTTCAATCTCCATTTTGGCTCCTAAAAGGACGTCTCTCAAGAATCTGACCATACATGCTTTACACCCTTCTTTTTGAATCCCTTAATTGGCACTGATAAGCATGAGAATTCATGTATGAAATGCCTATAGTAACCATTCAACCCAATAAAACTCTTCACCATAAATATGTTCTTTGGCTTCTCCCAGGTAACTACTTCTTTCACCTTCTCTGGGTTCGTAGATACTTCAGTCTCCAAGATGACATGACCCAGGAAGTGAATCGGATCCATCCATAAGTGGAACTTTGAGAGATTATCATATAAATGATGCTCTCTTAGTGTACTAAAAATGACCTCAAAATTTATGGAATAGTCATTTAGATTATGAGAATATACCAAGATATCATCCATGAAAACCACAACAAATGAATCAAGATAGGGATGGAACACTAGGTTCATTAGAGCCATGAAAACCATAGGCGCGTTCGTGAGACCAAATGGCATGACCAGATACTCATATTGACCATACCTACTACATAATGTGGTAAAAGGTATGTATGAAGATCGAACATGTTCCTGGTAATATCATGACCTTAAGTCAATTTTTTAGAATACTTGGGCTCCTCAAAGTTGATCAAATGGGTTATCTATCTGTGGTAAGGGATGTTATTTTTTAACTGACAGGTGGTTCAGTTTCTGATAGTTCATGTATAGCCTTAGGGTATCATCATCCTTCTTCGTAAAAAGGACTGGCGAACCCCACAGAGAAGTATGGGGTAGAAAAAACCTATTTTCCTCTAAATCCTCTAACTGCCTCTTGATCTCCTGAAGCTCCGTCATAGCCATCCTATAAAGAGGAATTGATACAATTTCAGCTCATGTAACTATCTTGATATAGAACTACACCTCTCTTACTGTAGGTAAGCATGAAAAGTCGTCTAAGAAAACATCCTTGAAATGATCAACCGGTGGAGGGAAATCTATCTGACATGTTCCCTAGTCATACAGATATAAACTGGAAATCTATTTTGTCTTTCCACTCAGCCCATGTTACTTGGGTCTATCTCAACTTGCCTATACATCCCACTCTCCCTTTTATAGAAACAATCCACCGTCTGGTGACATAAAACTCACCCAAATAAGATAAAAATCGACAAAGGCTTGAAAGGAGACTAACCAGTCTATTCCAAGTATGACATCAAAGACTATCATCTCTAAGACATAGAGTCCCCAAAATAAGTGACACCCACCAACCTCAAGGGGGAACTCTGTACACTGATGCACACCTTCCTTTATTATCCCTAACAGAGTTTCTAGAGTGATAACATCATCATAAGAGAAAACAAAGAGCCCAATACTCCCTACAATGGGAACAGATATAAAACTATTTGAATCCCCTGTATCAAAGAGTGTAGAAGATAAAATATAGGCGACTAAAATAGTACCTCATGTAGTAGAAGGTCATGGATCCTGCTTCAACTGGTTTTTCTTTACTGTAAAAGTATGACATGTATTGTGGCTCTGAGACACTTCCTAGCTACCCTAAGATTACACTCCCTGTTGTCGTTGAAATCCTGGGGTCTAGCTACCATGGACACAACCACCACATCTGCCTGAGTAGCCTGATGTATTCTAGTTCCCTGACTAGTGATAAGCCACTGACCCTTCTCCTGAATGTGGATTCGGTGTAACACCTACCCCACTAGATGTTGGTGGAAATTCCCTACAGTAGAGCTATAGATGGCCCATCCTACCGCAATCTCAGAAATCGACTAGGTCCATCAGGTACTGTGGTCCCATATTCCCATCTCTTCCACACTGATAGCACCTTTCCTGGATATCATAAGAATCATTATGACTACCTGTATCACTGTGAGAAAGCTCCATATGATGCTTCTTGATCCCGGTCCAGATAGTACTATATCTCAGTGTCGAACTACCTTAGTTCACACCTCCAGCTTCCTGAAGGTTATGCTTGGTAATCAGCACCTGATTCATGATGGAATATACAAAGGGAAACCTAAAAATGTTCACCTATGATGGGATGTTGTACTTGAGACCATACTCAAATCACCTACCCCTTGATATCTCTTCACCCATCAGAATAGGTGTGAATCTCTAAAGCTCAGTGAAATGGTATAAGTATTCCATCACTAACATAGTTCCCTACTCCAGATTCATAAACTCTTAGGCTCTATCAGCCCTCAGTGTCTTGGAAAAATAGTATTAATAGAAGACCATCTGAAAATCTCCCCATGACATGTCCCAATAATGCTCTGCCCATGTGATGACATCCCACCACCACTCGGAGAAATTAGATAGTATATAGGTTGTGATATTGACCCTTCTCTCAGGAGGCATCTCTAGATGCTCGAAGATTGTAATCATGGACTCCATCTATGACTCTATAGCCTATGGTCCACCACCCCCTAAAATGTCGGTGGATGCTATTGTTGAAATACTCATGTCAGTTCTTCCATAGACATGTAAGACTGAGGTACTCCCTCGAAGGACTATATAAACCTCATGAAGCCTTCAAAAAACTATACATCCACACTTATTTCTAGTATAACGGCTGGTGTCATGACTTCCACATATGGAGGATCCAATAGTATCCCATGGCCTACCACCTCTGGGGTATGATCATTGCCACTCTCCCAACGTACAACTAGAGGTTGTCCTGGTGTCATTGCTCTGTAAAGTCCAGCACATACACCTCAGTATAAGGTTTATTCATCAAGGTATAATGTTCAATAATGAAATAACTAAACCGGAGAAGAAAATCCTCAAAATTTCGAAAAAAATGAGTACACAATGTGTAGGAATCATACATAGAATGTAAACTTAATCCCTTACGTGGTCATGTACTTCTGTTGGATTGGACATGTAAACACCCCAGGTATATGACATGTTGGGACTGTACATGGCATGTCCCCTTAAACTCTCACATGGTCATGTAATTCCACCTACCTTGGTCGTGTAAACTTCCTAGGTACATAACTTGTTAGGATGACACATGGTGTGTACTCAAGTCTTATCTCTTAGCCATGTATTTTACATGGCCAGAACCACACAGGTCTGCCTATTAAAAACTACATGGTGTGTAGTTAAGGTACACTGCATGTTCTGATCAAAACTTAGTAACCCGTTCTTTTTCTCACACAGTTGGTGACATGGTCATCTACTACACAGTGTGTACTTAGAGTACACAGTGTGTACTTGGAAAATTTATCTTCTTCCTGAATATAAGAACATAAGTCATGTGTTCATGGGACCATAGGTCGTGTTGTCTAGGTTTCCAAATAGTAAGCCTTAGAAACTCCCTCAGAACCCCTTTTTTGAAAAATAATGTAACAGTGTGCCAAATTTTGATCTGTGGGGACCATACTCCCCACAAACCAATTCTTGGTATCCACATCTA
Organism: Viscum album; assembly: GCA_963277665.1. NCBI lineage: Eukaryota > Viridiplantae > Streptophyta > Magnoliopsida > Santalales > Viscaceae > Viscum > Viscum album. Next base: position 1,493,274,416 of record OY728131.1, read on the forward strand.
GTATATAAACAACATTATTTATATCCTATGGCTGAAACATGATCCAAAAAATTATGATCCAAGAGGGATCATACTCCTCAAGAACTAAAGTTTGGTGTCCATCCAATTCAACCATAACACATACCAATACACCTATCACAACAGCAGGCTTTTCTATCACGGTATCTATCACAACAACATACATATCTAGCATGACATCTATCACAACAACATGAAATCAGTAATGCTCTCTAAATGGAATGGAAAAAATGCATGGCATGTGATTTATAATAGGTTCCTATATGATGCATGAGATTCCATACCCTCATCTCATCAGATTGTAAAAAAATAGAACCCCAATTATATAAACAATAATAGTACAAAACAAGTGTGTCATCCGATAGTGAAATTAAATCAACTGTAACAGCTCAAAATCAAAAAAATTACAATTTTATTTAAGGTAATTTGGATTTTCCCTATACATGGGGTAGCTAATCCCGATCACAAATAATTACCAAATTCCATTTCCTTTGTATCATCACAATAAAGTAAAGCAAACCAGGAAAGAAATCCTCTAATACCACTTTGTAATGTCTGGATCTAGATGTCACTCAACTGGTTCCCCGTACCCGGTTGGCCACATGGCCTTAAGCACATTTTTTCAAATGCAAGAGGCTAGAGACTAGCAGCGAGGGACTAGGGTGTGATTGTGAAAAAACTATGCCCTCATTGGCAGAGTGTAACACATTGTAATAAATAATATTACAATAGAAGAAGTAGTAAACAACATACAATTTAAATAAACAGTAGAATATTGATGAGATAAATAACCAAGCATCATTCAGTTTAAAAGATGATGCAGCATGTCACATGTTCTAGGAAAGTATCCAAACAAGTACACTGAAGAAATATACAATATATGTCTCAAAAGAAAAAAATAAACAAAAGAGACTTGGATGCATCGGAAGTCTTGGCTCATTCACATTCTTTACGGCTCCTAAATAGCATCTCAAGTACATGTAGAAGGTCACTTGCCCTTATTGACACCTTCAACAACATAATCAATTTGGGTCCAAAAGAATGACCCAAAAGGGTGTGGGGAATAAATCTGATTAGGTAACCACCAAAGATCTATACCTATCTATCAGTGAGTATATGCAATAGGTTGTGTACAAAAAGGAAAAGCAGAAAACTAGGAAGTAACCAAAAGTAAACAATCCTACATGTTTTTTTTACCATTTTCATTCATTATGTTCAATTCAACCATTTAATTACATTAAATTATATAAGTTTCGAGATCCGTCCTAAACCCATTAATCCCTTGTATAAATAATGCTCAATAGATATCCCAGAAGGATATCTAAATAAATAAGGTGAACACTAAATCCAAGTTTGTACTTTTTCTTGGAAGACACATCATAAATCATTCCATTTCAATATTCAACTTAGCCTCTTTCCCGAAGGAATATAAAATACCTTCCCTCAGGCATAACCAAATACTTTCCCACATGTATAAAAATTCCTTTCCCATAGGCATAACAAATCCTCTCCCACAGGCATAAATAATCCTCATCCATGGGCATAACATTCAATCAAGGTCAAGCCTGGTATATCATCATTTCAGCATAATAAACAACACGTGTAAATTACACTATTACATGGTTAACATAATCACAACTCACGTGGGAATAATAAAAAAAATCAACAAGTGAATTAAACTATCATAAGGCATAAACAATAATTGGAATATCATGGGGAAAATAGGAAGTCCCTAATCCCAACCCCATTAATCAAGTCAATCACAACTGATCACAACTGCAATTCCATTATAAATGTAATTTGTACTTAATAACCCAATAAGGGAAAACAAGGCAAGACACATAGGCAACCTCTTCCAAATGGCCATAAAGTTCATTCCAAGGTAATGCACCCATGGGGTTGCCCTTAATCAAACTAACAAGCTCAAACATGCTTAAATTAAATTAATTCCTGACCTAATCATTATTAGGCAACAACAAGGGTCAATTTCCATTCAAGGTTACACCCTAAATATGGGATAATGGATCTAAGGCACATATAAACAACTAGACATTGAGTGAAAGGAACAAGACCACCTACCTCATCATAGTACAACTCTCCTCATCCAGTTTTGAGCTTTGATTCTCCCTAGAAGAGAGTAGATCTACAAAATGGGTATAAACACTCAACCTTAAATAACTGGATCGAGAGGATAAATTAGGAAGAAAGGATCAAGAGGAATCGAGAGATCACTGATCGGGTTCAAACGCAACTGATGGCGAAGTAATTGGGGTTCAGATGATCAATTAGGAAGAAAAATGGCCCTCGGTGCTACTGTTTGCAAACTCAGACGAGCCCATTCCTATTTTCACAAAAATGACTCTACTGCTCGATTTAATTAATAAAAAAATTTCACGGCATGTACTTGAGACTACACGCCGTGTCCATAAAAATTTGTGCCTGACCATTAAGTGGTAGTGTAACCAGGTTACATGGCATGTAGCCTTCCATACACAATGTGTACCTATAAGTACACAGCGTATGGTTTTCTGTCACATCATGTAACAGGCCTGTAGCCTGCCCCTCGACCTTTTTTCCCCCATTTTCTTAAGTAAAAAATCAAAAGGAAATATCCCTACCTCAAAAGAAGAATTTTTTTCTTAGAGGAAGAAACACCAAGGTAATTCCCTCAAGGGGACTAGGATATTATTTACTTCTGGAAAAGAAGGGTATTCAAACACAATCTATCTAGGGAAAAAGAATGATATAATTGAGGAAGTTATTGTTCATCCTAAGGATCCACTAATGATTCGATGTCTTAGATGAGAGGAATTTTATCACTATACTTCCCAATGCACCAATAAAATTATTAAAGTGAACCATATACACAAACAACCTATTAGATCAGGGAATAAGGAAAATCCTATATAATAACTTTTGTTGAGGTAGATAGTGGTTTTCACTCGATATTTTCAATGGTTTTATGTCATGTAAGATTTCAACTATTAGGTAATGGTCTATAAAAAAATTGGTGGTATAATTATTATATCCATGGTATATAAATTTCAACTATTAGGTAATGGTCTATAAAAAAATTGGTGGTATAATTATTATATCCATGGTATATAAATATTCCTTAAGGTTTAAGGACTGCTTCACTTTACATAATTATCTCTTCTTCACTTATTAGGATTCTATTCAGAATGGTCTATCTCTTTTTACAAAGGGCTTATATCAAATGGATTATAGAGAAATATCACTTCATATCCTATATAAAACCATGATAAACTACCTATGTATGGTTAATTATGAGCTCCATATAGAGATTACTCTCATCGTATGAGTTTAAAAATTGTGAGGACATAATTTATTTAAGGTGTATAATGTAACAACCTCATATTTTAATATGTGGTTTCCTCAAAATAGGTCAAATATGTTCAATAGATTTTTCCACACACAATGATGAACTAAAACAAAATCATCATATGTTTATACTATTAAAACCCAACCATTTAATTATTATTTATGAATATAAGTAACCAAATTATGAAATATATTAATATATCTAATGTTTGTTAAATAAAAATTTATTTAATTCATTATTGTGTTTAAGAATCTATCATTTTGTGCACTGTAATTTTTATTAAATAAAACTAAATATATTATTTTAAAAAAATTATTTTAAGGAAATATAATATTTATTGATCAATTCAAGATTTATTACTATTTAATAGCAATTAAGAATAAAAAAATAGTATTTTGAAAATTATTTTCCTATAAAAATAATAATTCAATGTGTTTTTTTAATTTTAATTAAATGTTTAAATTTAAAATTATATAAATTTCAATTAAAAAAATAAAGTTATTTTTTATTTATAATTTAAATATTATTTTAATGTAAATTTTTTGGTTTTTTATAAAAATATTTATTTTCACGCGAATAGTGAAAAATATTGTTTTTAAAGATAACATAAATTTTCTAGAACATAAGTAAGAATTTTAAATTCATGAAATTTTTTTATAAGAAAAAATATATATTTTATAATTGAATTTATGATTTAAAAAAAATTTAATTTAAAAAATATAATTTAAATTTTATAACTTTAGTTATATTTTTCAAAAAAAATATTTTTTTGCGTTTTAAGCACTTATATCTAAAAAATAATTCATTCCACTTATATAAGTTGAATATAATAAAAATTATTCCATTTTTTTATTCTTCATGTTAAAATTTACTTTTAATTAATTTTTTTTAAATAATTTATGTTTAGATAAATAGTGAAAAATTTGAATTTTTGTCAAAATGATGGATTTTATTATGTTATTGGTATATCAGAAAGAATTATAATTTTATAAAACCTTTTAATTGATAAAATATGTATTTAAGGAATAATATTAATCATTTTTAATATATTTTTTAAAATTTATAATTCATACGTTTAACTATAATGTTTTAATTCTAATAAAAACTACCTTTTTACCTTCTTGTCTAATTAAGAATTATTTTTATAAAATTATTTTTGGACTGATTTTAATCCACATAACATTTATTTTTTATAATAATAAAATTTATTTATTTAAAATAATATACATTGATATTATTATCTCACACTGAAATTTTATGTTTAAAATGAACTTTTTCTAAGAAATGGTTATCGCACATTATATGCGCTAATAATAAAATCAGTATCTCAAAATTTTGATAATTTTATTTTTTAGAATGATTTTAATATTTTAAATAAAAAAATTAATTATTAAATAATTTATGTTTAAATTTTTCTCATTAAAATTAATTTCCAAGGGTGAAAGTTGAGTTACCACATTTAGAGTAAATTAGGGTCAAAGTTGTTAAATATAGTTCAAGTGGTTAGAATCTGTGGAAAAATGTGTGATGTAGGAATTTATAGGGATTAATGGCCTTATATATTTAAACACACCATTATTTTATATTTTTTTAGCCTTTATCTTTGAATAATGGAGTGATATTGTTGAGAAATAATCAATTTTTACAAAAGATCCCTTTTCAAAAATTATAATAGGATACCACCTCTTCATTTCTCTACCCAATCCAAATATTTAGCTCAACCAAAACTCTACCCCAACATGTTTTCAATACCCTCCCCATGAAATTAAACCCTTGGTCTCTCCAAATGATCAAACTAAGGAACCTTAAGGGGTTACTCAAGGGGGAACTTCGAAGGGAAGGTAATAATCTCAACCAATCTTTTCTAAGATCTTTTCTTATTATAGACCCCTGAAGTCCCATATATCCATGAAGGTGTGACAAAACCTAAATTCTTAATATTTTTAAATTTTATTATAGTAATGTAATACACATTTTATAATTTACTCCAAAATAATTGAGAAAAATGAAAACTTCTTCATGGGTGTGTGTGGACTACCGCCTCCATGAATGACATGCTTTGTTTGTTATGACCTCCTAACATAGATGACATTAAAAGTGTATCTATAATGTAAAAATTTATATTTTTTTGACATAATTAATATTATATAATGATAATATATGACACTATATAAGTAATTTGAATAATAATTGGTTATAATAACTTTGACTACCTTAAATGAACTGATCAAGGAACCTTTTGTAATTTGGATATTTTTGGGAAAAAATCTGAAACTATATAATTATTTTATTAATATAATAACAAATAAGATAAACCTAAAAAATTATATACATCATTAGGTTATTTTAAAATATATTTTTCCATATTCAACAAACTGGAATTGTTATAAAGAAATTAACTGAACTTCCCTGAGAAAACTATATTAAAAATAAGTACCACAAGAAAATATATAGAGTTTATAAAATTAAATATAGATGAATAAGGGTATTTTGTATATATATATAATGAAATTAATTTAATTATTCAGTAATTTAAGTGAAATTATTGAGTTATTTTGAACATGAGGTAAGGGTATCATCTCAATCACCTTCATTGAGGCATGCTTGATATTATACAAAAAACTTCATTTTTATAGTGTAAATAATAACCCCATGGCTTATAATATCATAAATTAGTGTTAAACTTGTAAAATTAACTTTCATTTGTAATCTTCTTTATTGTGGGATACAATTAACATCTTATTTAAAATATAAGGGTCTTTCATAACTCAATACAATTTCTTGAGTTATAATGTTTCTCCTTGAGTTTCATATTTTAATTAATATGGTGTAACATATTTCTATCTTGGGAGATCACTAAAGATTCAAATATTATTTAATAGTGATTTCTAAAATTAAAATATGTTAAGAATAATTCTCATCCATTTAAATGATGGTTCCCCTCCTTTTCCATAATTTCTCTTCCCGTAGATGTTCTCATTTTTAATTAGAAACCTCATTATGTTTTATCTCATGTGATAATAATATTTGCCTTCTAATATTTTCAAAATAATCCTTTATCATATTATTTTATGAAGTGGTATTTCAATATGGTTTTTTAAAATATAAAATTGGACCTTTCATACCACCCTTATTACTTGTTGGTTATATGTTCTCTTTATTTTCCTATATTTTCATTCAATATTATTCTCATGAAATTTTTATATTTTTGCATATATGTCCCTTATAAATAAATAACTAGTTATATGTCCATTTAATTTCAAGGGTTATACATTTTTTAGTTTCCTTTGAAATTCCCACTTTTAAGAAAACCCGGTTTAAGGGAACTTTCTTAATTGTTATCAAATGTCAAGAATCACCCCCATAAAATGTTTTTAAACAATAAATTTATAATAAAAACCATAATTATTTTATGGATAACCATATTGGTTAAATTTTTTTTATGGAAAACAATATTCTCTTTCCTTTCTTTAATGATCCTTTAGTTGTTTCATAAAACTATACCAAATAGGTTCATTTTTATTCTTTCTTCTTCTTATCAATCTCATGAATTTTCAATATTGTAACTACATGTTCAATAAAAATGTCAATTTCTCAACTATAAATGTTTAAAATGATTTAATTCTTTCCTCTCTTGGGAATAATTGTGATTTATACTTTTTTTATGTTATAAATCATAATTATTAAATCCACTTCCTTATCAAGGGTTTGATCATGCTTATGATTTATATATTTGGTTTTTTTTTCATTATGTGAAACAAATATGTGTTATTTTTGTTATGTTATGTGTGGTAATATAATTATATAGGCCTAAAAACCATTTATTAACTCTTTATATCTTGTTATATATTATATATGGTATTAGTGAGCGAACCTAATCCACTATAGGACTTTTTCCACTATTTATGGTGCATGAGTGGTTTACCTAGGCACATTGTGTTATACTATGGTTGGGCCTATAAACATTTAGTCGTATAGTGCACTGGGTAAATATTTATATCTCATGATATGTTATTTATATAATTAATGAGTGAACCCAATCAACCATAGGGCTTTGTCCACTGTGTTTATAGGAATGTGGAGTGAAACCAATCCACCATGGGACATTTTTTACATTATGATGATGGTTTTGGGAGGGACCCTTAACTTATGTTTATGATTTTAGTTCTTATATTGGTGCCACATATTTCATGATCTTATGATTTAATTTCCATATTCCACATTTCCATGGTTATGATCATCCTCTTTATTTCATTGGGTATTTATTCTATATTTTATGTCCATGTTCCTTTCTTTCATTTTCATACACATATGCTTATCTTATACTCACTTTTTATCTTTAAATTTTACCTCTTATGTTTACCATTACTGTGTGTTTGATCTCACCCCTTTATAATTTTTCTCTTACTCATGTTATGAAGATAAGTATTATGTATGATAAGTATATAATTGGGTCTAGAAGTGTCCGATTATAAAAAAAATGTTCAAAATTATTGTGGAATAAGTTTCTAATGTAATTATTCCTCAAAGTCACTAAAACTTAACTTCTTGTGATTGTGATATTTTTATGTGATATTTAATGTATAAATTATATAAATAATTTAAAAGTTAATATATTTTTATCTTGGGTTACTCTAGATATTTTGTTTTTATTATTTATATTTTTTTCATTTACAAGTTTTGTATGTGAATAATGGAAAATCATCCCCTAAAATTTTTTATGACATTGGAATTTATTTCTAAGATTTGGTGTTTGGAAGAACATCACCTAAAGTTAGCGTCATCTCATCCCTACCCAAGCCAATGTGTTGGTGTCCGGGTGTTACAAAAACAATACTTAGTAAAATTTTCTAAAATCATTAGCGTGATTCCTCTTTCATGATCTATCCAAGAACATGAAAATCAATTATGTTTTATAAAATAGATAACACATTATAAGAACTGAAAACCATAAAAAATTTCACATCATTTAAATCATTATAGAAAAATAAACTCACTCAAGAGATTATGAAAAATCGTAAACCTTATCAGGTTTATGCATAAACATAAAAGTTCATTACCATTATTGAATTATTGGAACCATGATAAATATCAACATAAATCCAATATAAATACCAAATATTATCTTAACATTACCTATAATGGATCTTTATCTATTTAAATTCTTACCTTTCAATTCACTCCCTCTTTGTGTCATGTCATGATCCTTCGCATCCACGTAAACCCCTAAGACTTCCATTTTTTACCCAAAACTTTCATCTATTCCTCGTACACATTAATCTGTTAGTCATATCCATGATTTAATGTTCTTTCCCAAACCCAATTTCACAAAATATAATTTCCAAAGAATACATAAACTATAATATTTTAAACACAAACAAAATTTAAAAAACAGATCTTATTTTCAAAAAATTCATATCCACTTTAATTTCTCCAAAATTCATATTTAAATACAATATTAATATTTTATCCAAATCCAATCCAAGATAACTCCCAAGATCAAAAACCATTTTTTATAAAAATATAATTATCATGATTATCAAATCAATTCCCAAAATTATTCAACAAAAACCAATACATAATAATTTAATTGAGAAGTATATCAAATAACAGATCAAAGGATAACATTATATGTTTGAATCAATATATGAAACATGACATAGAAGAAAATTTCCAAAAATCCACATATCTATCATTATCAATCACTATTTTAATAAAATCATTCAATTCATTTTATCTAAATTTAATTCACCAAAAATATGTTCTAAATTCATTAAATAGTTGTTGATAACCCTTAAAATATCTCTAGATAATTCCTAAACTCAATCAAATATATTTAATATAAGTCCATGGATACTTAATGATGACCCAAAAAATTTTAAAAAGGATATAAAAATAAAAAATATATCACCATGGTTTGTAAAATTATTTAAAAACCATTCCATAAATAGTTCTCAATCCTCTTCCTAGTTTTAACATTCTTGCATAGTTTTTGGCATGGTTTATAAACCAATCTTAAGAAAGTGAAAAATTTTCTAAACCATTCATGATTTTATATATGGTATAAAATTTCTTCCACAAATTATTCATAATCCATAAATACTCTCTAAATATAGTGTTTCAACATAGAAACACCCACAACTCAAAATAAATTTATCCAACTAGATTAATCATGTTATAATTATCCCCCACCATAGAATTTATCATTACTAAAAAGTCATTGGGAACTATTTTACACAAACAACACCATACATTTCAGAAATATACTGTTATACGTCCCTAAAAAGTATCTATTTGAATTGTTCAAAATATATATAACACTATTATGAATGGAATACATTTTTCTCTCTAGATACTCTTCTAGATGATGAAAAACTATATTGAACTCTCAACCAAGGTATCATCTTCTTCCAAGTCAGTAGTGTTATAATGAACAAAATGGGAAGGATATGTCTGGTAATTCCTTAATTTATAAACATGGAATACATTTTAAACTAAAACAAAATTTTGTAGAAATAAAATGCATTATAAAACTTCTATAATTCATTTACTAGTATCCTAAATTCCTATATAGAGTGTTTATATCTTTACTTTCATCCTAAGTTATTAATATACTAACTGTGGTAAAACCCTAAAAAAATCGATATATAACGTCAAACTATTAGGTTATTGTAACACCCGAGACTTTTATGTCATATAAATCATCAAAGGAATCTTTTTCTACACACAACACTTTCTTGGCTTTCTTTACACGAAATCGCGACCTTCCTCGATAGCTTGCATCGTACGCAATACCGAGTTTCACTAAACAATGATATGCTAATAAAATATTATTAAAACTAGCCGTTATGAATAGTAATAACCACTTTTTGAAATTTTACAAATTTTATTTTTCAAAATGGACTTCATTTTTGGATTCGGAATATCGAAATTATCCTAGGGTGAAATTGTAACGACCCGAAATTTTTTTAAATAAATTTTGTTTCCTAATTTTATGTGTTATTGTTATACTCAACAAAACTGTTTTATTTGATAAACATGATTATAATTAAAATGAGATCAGTGGGTTTTGACTATTATATAACCATCGGTCATCATGACCGCTGTGAACAAAATGTTTTGATTATTGTCTCTAAATTTAAGTAATCTTGGTTAATTATTATAGAAAGAAGATTTGATGGCCTCACCTAGTAGCCTTGGGCCGATCGAAGCCCATCTAACAGAGATTGGGAAGGAGGTAGCACCATTGGCCTTTGCTCTGGACCAAACCCAAGCCGAACTTCATCATGTGAAGCTAGAACAGAATCGCCTTCGCGAGAAGTTCAAACTGATAGAAATTACTACTCGGGCATTGTTGACCGAGCCGCCCCAAGATTCTATCACCCTAGCACACCTTACTCTTAGGTCCTATGCTGGTATTATAAGGGGCTATGTAACGAGACCGTAATTGCCTTGTGTAATCCTTGTTTTAAATAAAAATTGGGATTTCTTCTTATGATGAAGTTTATGAATTTTCAAATGACTGGATAAAAATAGTATGCATATTTTTGATGAATTTTCAAAAGGATATTTTAAAAAAAATGTTTGTGTAAACCTTAAATAATTTAAAATGTGTAATGATTCTCAAGAAATGGTCTTCTACAATTATGTTCAGTACGAAATTTAGAGTCTAATAAGATCAACATGATTTTTGATGAATAGTAAATTATGAATAGTGATTTTATGATTAGGATTAGTAATATGACCAAATGGATTAGTAATCTTACTTAAATAAAGTTTTAAAATAATCTAGGCACCTTGATTAAGTAATGTGATTCAATAAAATGGTTAAATAATGGTTTCATAAATTATTATTCAAGTATTAGTTTTTTCGGATGAATAGTTTTTTTTTAATTAAAAATTTAATTAAAAATAATTAGAAAAATATTTTTATAAAAATTACTTTATTTTTGAACTCAGAGCATCGATATTATGTTATGGTAATTTTTGGGGATTTTTCTGAAAAAAATGAATTTTCGATGAATAGTGTATTTATTTAAAAATAAAATTAAAAATATTTAGAAAATTATTTTTATAAAATGGAGTTCATTTTTGAAATCAGAGCATTGATATTTGGTTAGTGTGAAATTTTGGGTTTTTTCTGAGAAAGTTGAATTTTCAGTGAATAGTAAAAATGCAGTTTTAGGGTTTCGGTATGTTTAGTGACATCATAGTTGTGTCATGATGATGTCATAAGATGTTTTGAGGGTTGGCCGGCCAAGGGTGATGAATTATTGTTGTGGGGGCCCCATGTGGCCTAACTCCATGATAAATTCCAAGGGAGAGCACATGGGTTTGAGAAAAGAACATGTGAGGTGTCCTTTGGCCATTAATGCCTTGTCCCCTCACTTTCCCTATAAATACCAAGCCCTCCTCTCATCCATTCGACTCCCCACTCATTCCCAACGAATTTCGGGTCTCATTACCTCCCAAGGAGTCCTCCCAAGGTGCCCCCAAGCCCTCAAGGTCCCAACCTTTGAGGTTTAAGAGTTACATTTTAAGGTAAGGGATCCGAACCCTCTCTTTCTTTTCAAGTGATCTCCTTTATGTCAATCCTTTTATGCTCCATGTTCTTATGTTGGAGGATGTTCTTTTATAATCCTATTACTGCCATTTTTATGTTCATATGATGAGATACCCCCTCTTACTCTCATCATTTCGTTTTAAGAAAGTTTAAGTGGCGCCGTTAGGCTGCCGAATTTTCAAGGGATTCATTCACCTCTCTCTTTTTTCAAAGTTCTACTTTCATGTCAAGTCTTTCAAGTTCATTTTTATTATGTTGGGGTATGATCTCTATATTTATCATACTGGTCTTTTATTATCACATGATGAGAGACCCCATTTGATCTCTTCAATTGAGTATTTTGATGTCTTAAGTGGCGCCGTTAGGCTGCCGAATGTTTAAGTGATTCTTCACCCTTCTCGTTTTGAAGTTCTACTTTCATGTCAATTCTTTCAAGTTCCTTTATATTATGTTGGGGTATGATCTCTATATCTATCATACTGGACTCTTATGTTCATATGATGAGAGACCCTATTTGACCTTGTCAATTCAATTTTGTTGAAGTTTAAGTGATGCCGTTAGGCTGCCGAATTTTCAAGTGGTTCTTCACCCTTCTCGTTTTGAAGTTCTACTTTCATGTCAATCCTTTCAAGTTCCTTTATATTATGTTGGGGTATGATCTCTATATCTATCATACTGGACTCTTATGTTCATATGATGAGAGACCCTATTTGACCTTGTCAATTCAATTTTGTTGAAGTTTAAGTGATGCCGTTAGGCTGCCGAATTTTCACAAGAGAAATCTTGTTTTGTTTTCTTCCTTTCATGTTCTTCATTTCATATGGTATATTTTCAAATTTCATTACCATGTTCATAAATCCCTTATATTTTGTCCCTATACTGTTTTATGGGTCATTTATGAATGTTTGACCCATGTCCTCTCTCTTCTCAATGTTTTCTAAAACCTTGTAACATAGCCGTTATGCTGCAGAATTTTCCCCTCAAAATGCCTCTCTCTTTTCTCAAAAATTATTTTATGCTATAAAGTGAATACTCAAAGCTCTTATTTCTACAAGTGTATTCACATATATATCAAAATGTTCCATTTTAAATTCTGGGATTTACATACATGAGACCCGCTTCCCTTTCCGTGGGTTTAAAGTGCCGTAAAGATCATGTCATTAAAGCAGTTTTTAAAATGTCATGATTATGAAATGAAACCCATTTATTTTATGCTATATGGGTTATTTATGAAATGTTTGATGATGATATATGTGGATCACATGATAATAAAGGCAAATTTAAGGGTGCGCCCTGATAGCGCTCCAATGCATTGGGTAAAGACTTAATCTCTAGAGATGACCATTTTAATGACGCCTTGGTGAATAACCTTGGTAGTTTTTAATGACACCTTGGGGATGGACCTTGGTGAAACAAAACGATTGCCAATATTAAATGTTGCAGCCACATCTTCAAGTTATGAAAAAGTTTTATTTTTATTATGATATGCCTCATGATTTCATTTTCATGCCTTAAAGTTCTTTTCATGACTTTATTGATGTATCCCAAGTTCATATGTAAAATGTTTCACTTGTTTCCCTTGCTGGGCCTTCTGCTCACCCTTTCTTTTGATGTATGTCCCCAGGTTATGAGATTCAGTAATGAGCCTAGGGTGAACATGAGGAGAAGCCTTTCAAGTGTTTAAGAATAATTCTTTATGTTGTTTTCATGTTTTAAGTTCCTGGTTTCCAAGACACTAAACCTTAAAGATCCTCAGTTTTGTAAAATGTAATTAAAGTTTATGTGATAAAAAGGTGGGATGTTATAGTTGGTATCAAAGGATGGTTTAGTTATTTGTGGAAATTAGGATATGAAAACTCTAGGAGTAACCCTATAGAAAAGTTTAATATAGGAAATCTTCCTGTTATTTTGGTGAGTATTGAGTAAGGGGTTGCTAAGAAAATACATCTCTGTCTGGATACGAGCAGGTAGAGGTGGCTCTAGCACAGATGTACATAGGGGTAAAACCCGAAAACACCGCTTTGAGCTAGACTCGAACGGGAACTGGTACACGACAACGGGCCTTGCCGCACTCTTGGTTACGACACTCCCAGGGGATATGCTTTGGTAAATTCATAAGCTTGGTATGAACCATTATTAAAGGAACAAAGATAAAATAAAATAAAGATTCACATAAGAATATATGACCATGGATAACGTAGATGGGAACCTAGGGGATCACAAGTTAGGGTATACTTTTCTTCTACAAGTTATCGTTATATGCTTTAAGTTCCTTTTCATGATTATTGGTTAAGTATTTAAGCCTCTAATTATACTTTATCTTCTTAGTTAATGGTGGGAAATGGAATAACGTGTCCCAACAACCAATGTGATAGGAAATGCGACAATTTCCGTATTAATATGTCAGAGATGATTAGGGGATTAAAAGATGATTGTTATTTTTGGAAGGCGTTCACTATTTTGAGGACCCTATATGATCGAGGTAAATAGATTACTATAGTATTTTCATTGAGGAGTAAGGTTGACTTATATTTTGAAGAATTGATGAATTTAAGGTGGACTTATAGTAATTTAGGTTACTTTTGGGAATGATTAACCTATCTTGGGTAAAATATGTTTAGGTTAGCTACTTTTGTTATAAGATGTTAGGAGTGGTTGATGTTGTCTGGAGATGAACAATGAAGTTGTTTTGGGAGACTATGTTATCACATCCTTCTTATATTTGGGTTTCAATCTTAGTTTGGTTTTTTTGAGGAATTTTAAGGACCGTTATTTATGGAGTGGTCTATGATGAACGTTGGGTAGTACCATGGAACTTTGAAGATTTAAAAGTAGGTTCTATTCCTATGGGATTCTTTGTTTTTGAAGAGTTGTTTTACCTTAACCTTTCTGTTTTTGGGATAATGTTTAAAGATAGAAGAAATAAATAGTTAATCTTTTGTAGATTATGTGATTCTATAGAAGATGATTCTTGTGCTTTTATGAGACCAAGTGTTTTTGAATTCTCATCATTTGGCGAAAAGATTAGTGTTGGTAGGGACTTGTTAAAGGATGAAACTCTACTTGAAGGTAGGTATATTTTCTTATGTTTTTGTTCTATGTAGTAAATGAAATCCTCAAAATTATGAAAAGAAACGTAAAACAAAAATTTTGTTGGTTTACGTTTCCTACTAGGTAATCAAAGACCGTTTACACACATCATAAGTTTGGGATTTTCTCATGGTTAACTTTCTCCTAATCATGTTCTCTATCACTCTCTCTCAGAACTGACCCTTTGTTTTTTCCTCCATGTCCATGTTTCCCTACATGGAACCCGAGTGTGGGTTAACTCGGGTGGCCTTTGTACTTCCTTTTCTTTCTTTTAAAGTAATGGTGTTACTGACTCTTTTTCCGATGTGGGACTTTCAATGAAATTTCGAAACCCAATTTTAAAATTGCGAGGACGCAATTTCTTAAGGGGGGAAGATTGTAACGACCCGAAATTTTTTTAAATAAATTTTGTTTCCTAATTTTATGTGTTATTGTTATACTCAACAAAAATGTTTTATTTGATAAACATGATTATAATTAAAATGAGATCAGTGGGTTTTGACTATTATATAACCATCGGTCATCATGACCGCTGTGAACAAAATGTTTTGATTATTGTCTCTAAATTTAAGTAATCTTGGTTAATTATTATAGAAAGAAGATTTGATGGCCTCACCTAGTAGCCTTGGGCCGATCGAAGCCCATCTAACAGAGATTGGGAAGGAGGTAGCACCATTGGCCTTTGCTCTGGACCAAACCCAAGCCGAACTTCATCATGTAAAGCTAGAACGGAATCGCCTTCGCGAGAAGTTCAAACTGATAGAAATTACTACTCGGGCAATGTTGACCGAGCCGCCCCAAGATTCTATCACCCTAGCACACCTTACTCTTAGGTCCTATGCTGGTATTATAAGGGGCTATGTAACGAGACCGTAATTGCCTTGTGTAATCCTTGTTTTAAATAAAAATTGGGATTTCTTCTTATGATGAAGTTTATGAATTTTCAAATGACTGGATAAAAATAGTATGCATATTTTTGATGAATTTTCAAAAGGATATTTTAAAAAAAATGTTTGTGTAAACCTTAAATAATTTAAAATGTGTAATGATTCTCAAGAAATGGTCTTCTACAATTATGTTCAGTACGAAATTTAGAGTCTAATAAGATCAACATGATTTTTGATGAATAGTAAATTATGAATAGTGATTTTATGATTAGGATTAGTAATATGACCAAATGGATTAGTAATCTTACTTAAATAAAGTTTTAAAATAATCTAGGCACCTTGATTAAGTAATGTGATTCAATAAAATGGTTAAATAATGGTTTCATAAATTATTATTCAAGTATTAGTTTTTTCGGATGAATAGTTTTTTTTTAATTAAAAATTTAATTAAAAATAATTAGAAAATTATTTTTATAAAAATGACTTTATTTTTGAACTCAGAGCATCGATATTATGTTATGGTAATTTTTGGGGATTTTTCTGAAAAAAATGAATTTTCGATGAATAGTGTATTTATTTAAAAATAAAATTAAAAATATTTAGAAAATTATTTTTATAAAATGGAGTTCATTTTTGAAATCAGAGCATTGATATTTGGTTAGTGTGAAATTTTGGGTTTTTTCTGAGAAAGTTGAATTTTCAGTGAATAGTAAAAATGCAGTTTTAGGGTTTCGGTATGTTTAGTGACATCATAGCTGTGTCATGATGATGTCATAAGATGTTTTGAGGGTTGGCCGGCCAAGGGTGATGAATTATTGTTGTGGGGGACCCATGTGGCCTAACTCCATGATAAATTCCAAGGGAGAGCACATGGGTTTGAGAAAAGAACATGTGAGGTGTCCTTTGGCCATTAATGCCTTGTCCCCTCACTTTCCCTATAAATACCAAGCCCTCCTCTCATCCATTCGACTCCCCACTCATTCCCAACGAATTTTTGGTCTCATTACCTCCCAAGGAGTCCTCCCAAGGTGCCCCCAAGCCCTCAAGGTCCCAACCTTTGAGGTTTAAGAGTTACATTTTAAGGTAAGGGATCCGAACCCTCTCTTTCTTTTCAAGTGATCTCCTTTATGTCAATCCTTTTATGCTCCATGTTCTTATGTTGGAGGATGTTCTTTTATAATCCTCTTACTTCCATTTTTATGTTCATATGATGAGATACCCCCTCTTACTCTCATCATTTCGTTTTAAGAAAGTTTAAGTGGCGTCGTTAGGCTGCCGAATTTTCAAGGGATTCATTCACCTCTCTCTTTTTTCAAAGTTCTACTTTCATGTCAAGTCTTTCAAGTTCATTTTTATTATGTTGGGGTATGATCTCTATATTTATCATACAGGTCTTTTATGATCACATGATTAGAGACCCCATTTGATCTCTTCAATTGAGTATTTTGATGTCTTAAGTGGCGCCGTTAGGCTGCCGAATTTTTAAGTGATTCTTCACCCTTCTCGTTTTGAAGTTCTACTTTCATGTCAATTCTTTCAAGTTCCTTTATATTATGTTGGGGTATGATCTCTATATCTATCATACTGGACTCTTATGTTCATATGATGAGAGACCCTATTTGACCTTGTCAATTCAATTTT
Source organism: Viscum album (assembly GCA_963277665.1). Taxonomy (NCBI): domain Eukaryota; kingdom Viridiplantae; phylum Streptophyta; class Magnoliopsida; order Santalales; family Viscaceae; genus Viscum; species Viscum album. The sequence continues at coordinate 1,493,291,958 of OY728131.1, forward strand.
GTTGAAGTTTAAGTGATGCCGTTAGGCTGCCGAATTTTCAAGTGGTTCTTCACCCTTCTCGTTTTGAAGTTCTACTTTCATGTCAATCCTTTCAAGTTCCTTTATATTATGTTGGGGTATGATCTCTATATCTATCATACTGGACTCTTATGTTCATATGATGAGAGACCCTATTTGACCTTGTCAATTCAATTTTGTTGAAGTTTAAGTGATGCCGTTAGGCTGCCGAATTTTCACAAGAGAAATATTGTTTTGTTTTCTTCCTTTCATGTTCTTCATTTCATATGGTATATTTTCAAATTTCATTACCATGTTCATAAATCCCTTATATTTTGTCCCTATACTGTTTGATGGGTCATTTATGAATGTTTGACCCATGTCCTCTCTCTTCTCAATGTTTTCTAAAACCTTGTAACATAGCCGTTATGCTGCAGAATTTTCCCCTCAAAATGCCTCTCTCTTTTCTCAAAAATTATTTTATGCTATAAAGTGAATACTCAAAGATCTTATTTCTACAAGGGTATTCACATATATATCAAAATGTTCCATTTTAAATTCTGGGATTTACATACATGAGACCCGCTTCCCTTTCCGTGGGTTTAAAGTGCCGTAAAGATCATGTCATTAAAGCAGTTTTTAAAATGTCATGATTATGAAATGAAACCCATTTATTTTATGCTATATGGGTTATTTATGAAATGTTTGATGATGATATATGTGGCTCACATGATAATAAAGGCAAATTTAAGGGTGCGCCCTGATAGCGCTCCAATGCATTGGGTAAAGACTTAATCTCTAGAGATGACCATTTTAATGACGCCTTGGTGAATAACCTTGGTAGTTTTTAATGAAACCTTGGGGATGGACCTTGGTGAAACGAAACGATTGCCAATATTAAATGTTGCAGCCACATCTTCAAGTTATGAAAAAGTTTTATTTTTATTATGATATGCCTCATGATTTCATTTTCATGCCTTAAAGTTCTTTTCATGACTTTATTGATGTATCCCAAGTTCATATGTAAAATGTTTCACTTGTTTCCCTTGCTGGGCCTTCTGCTCACCCTTTCTTTTGATGTATGTCCCCAGGTTATGAGATTCAGTAATGAGCCTAGGGTGAACATGAGGAGAAGCCTTTCAAGTGTTTAAGAAGAATTCTTTATGTTGTTTTCATGTTTTAAGTTCCTGGTTTCCAAGACACTAAACCTTAAAGATCCTCAGTTTTGTAAAATGTAATTAAAGTTTATGTGATAAAAAGGTGGGATGTTATAGAAATTTTGATATTTTTCTGAAAACTTTCAATTTTTTATGAATAGTGAAACCCCTAAGTGGTAGTTAAAAAACTGAATTTTTCATAAAACTTAATTTTACCGCTTCTGTGAGTGGAATTTCAAAAATCCGAGACACACTGTTGATGTCAGTAAGTAAAATGTGGTTCAATGAGATGAAAATAATTTTTGGTGAATAGTAACTTTTTACTTTTATTTACCATGGTTAAAAGTAAATAGGGTAATTAAGGGTAAAAATGATATTATTATTACCCTAACACACGTCCTAATTCTATTGGATAAGTTTAATTCGACCAAAAACAAACTTAGGAATAAAATATGGCCATTTAGGCCCACTTGGATTAGATTAGGACATTTTTTATTAATTTATTTAAAGAAGGGTTAAAATAGTTAAAATCAAAGTTTAATAAGTAAATAATTTTTAATATAAGGTTATATATAATATAAATTCTACTATAAATATTCATTATAAAGATAAAAATATTTAATACATAATGGTATTTTATTTGTAATTTTTAGACATTAAATAATTTAATTTATTTATGACACAAAGATGATGCAGTAATTATCTTATTAATGAAATATTGACATAATTGATGTTATAAATACCCAAATAAATGTAATTTGAGACTTTTTATGAATTCCAATAATTTTATAGGTTAATATTACATGTTAGTATTGATTTAATTAACTTTTTTCGAACTAATCATTCTGTTATGATTTTCAAAAAAATCAATTACTAAATAGTGTCAAAATTGACATAAAATAGTTTTTAAAACAAATATTATATTATTAATTGTTATTTTATTCCTAAAAATCTAAGGTTCAACAAAATGACTTAGATAAGGTTCTATATATTAATAATAAAAAACTTGGGGTTCCTTTGGATTGTTATAGTAAGTTTATTAACCTTATAGTGTAAGAACACAAGAAGATACGGTAAAAGTAAAATTATTTAACTTAATGTTAAATCTAAATGATAAGGTCAAAATAGGAACCTAAACTTGTCTAAATTCTATTGGATGAGATGATTTCGACCCATCCCCACCTTAGCTTCGAAATAAATCAATTTGGAGCTATTTAAAACCGAATTTGGCTTTATAATAAAATAATATTTTTAGTTATTCCAAAGGTGCCCCTCTCCTCCCTTATAAAAGGGCACCTCCTCCCTCTCTTCCTCACACCACTTTGAGCCTTCAAGCTCGGCCAACCCCTGCAACTTTCTCCTCTCCACTTCCCTAGAGACATCCTAGAGGTCCTGGTCTTTTTCAAAGACCAATTTTAGTTCCCTAAAAGGAGGTCTCAAAGAAGCACTTCAAAGAAGAGGTAATGTCTGTTACCAATTCTTTCATCTTTATTTCTTCTTCCACTTCTTCTTATTTAGTTGTTTAATTATGAAGTAATAACATCAGTATCACTCATATAATGATATTCTATTATAAGTATGAAACAACCCTATTTCACCATCTATCCATCCTACGGAAAATGAAATCACCGCGCGTGCGTACGTATGGAATACCGTCTCCACGCCGTGGTGTAATCTACTTTCCACCACCACCTTACTTGGATGGGTATAATGGTGTAACTAATGACTATATATGATTATTGTAAAGTGATATTGATTCTGAAATAGTATACATACACTCCAATACAATTCCATGATCATGGGAATGATATCATCGCTCGTGCGTACGTACGGAATACCGTCTCCACGATGTGATGCGACTCGTTCTACATGATCTTCATTGCATAATGATTATATTAATGAATTGAATGAATGAATATGATATATATTACACTAATAACATTCTGGAAATGAGGTATCTATAACCTAAAGAGAAGAATAAGAATTTATTCGACAAAACACGCATAAGAAAAAAAAGTAATAAACACCTGAATAACAAGTTGTAATGAAATATTACTAATAAGAAGCTAAGAATATGAACAGATATGATATCATAACAATAATTATGATTCTGTAATAAGTAAATAACATTATTTAAATCATTATACAGGAGGTTCGGACACTTACGAGGCAAATCGGACCTAAGGTAAGGGAAATATCACAATCTCATTTTTATCTGAGATTGTTTATACTTTGAAATTTAATGGGGTGTATTTTATCATCCACATCCATGTTTCCTCAATATGTAATATTATTTCCATCCACCTACAATTGTTTAAATCCAATTTTACCCTTCGGTGAGTTTTTAGTAAAAGATATGAAAGGAATCTTTTGTCGTTTTTTGTACGAGGTACTTTTTGACTCTTCCGACAAAAGGACGTGAAGAATGTTTTTTTAACTTATATGGCATGAATGGATTTTTAAAAAAAAATTATTTCCAAGAAGCTTCCTTTAAAAGTTTTCAAGTTTATTTTTAATCAACTTCTTTATAGTTTAAAATTGTATAACATGTTAAGAAAGGAAAAGTGTTTTTGAAGTAGAAAGGATATTTTCCTCAAGAATGGAGTTCAAGTGTTTTATCAAAATTATTTTTCCTTCTAAGATAATAAAGGGTTCTATTTCTATCCCTATTATTACATTTATTTTATTATGTTTTGATGGAATTATTTTTATGAATTCCTTTATCTTATATGATTTGTTTTATGATTTCATGATGTTTAAGAATCCCATTTTTATTACATGGGTTATTCTATGATGTATGGTTTATGATTTTGCGGCACACATAAGAATGGTATCATTATGAGATGGGTGGGACCTATATCTCCCTCCAATGCATTGGGTAAAGATTTTATTTCTCATGAGATAGACATGGCTGGAACGGCAGGTTAAACCGGTTCAGTGAAACAGGACTGAAACGAGGAGTGAACTCGGTTCAAAAGTGGACTTTGTCCACTAAGATAGTCTTGGAAATGTGTCTTGACTAACAAGAAATGATTCTCAATGATTATGTGTGTATGCCACAAAGTTTCATGTTTTACATTATGATTATTGGGATTACATTTCACTACTATGATTTATCCCATGTTATGAAATTATGATCTCTTTTGCAGGTTAAGATTTCCAAAAGTTATGTGCTTATGCATATGATGTGATTGATATTTCTTTTGTTTACTCTTACTGAGAATTTGAGCTCACCCTTTTGTATGTTTTGTTTCCCCAGGTCAGGAAGAAGGTTATTAAGTAGAATATGCCAAAAAGGGACTCTAGATATGATGAAATAAATGGGAGGCAAAGTAGATGCTTTATGAACCAGTTGTTTATGCTTTCCATTTTCTAAAGACACTATACCTATACGGTCCTTTCATGGATTTTTTATATGTTGTAATAATTGTTCTTCAATTTTGAAGTAATAACAATGTATGTAAAGTATGGGTCGTTATAGTTGGTATCAGAGGAAAGGTATAGTCAACCTTTGGAAACTAGGATGTGAAAGCCTTAGTAAGAACCCTAAGGATAATTCTAAGCATTGAACACAATCTTAGTGTTTTAGAAATGACCATGAGTAACCTAGGATAAGACCTTAAGTGTGAAATTTTATTCTTGATTATGTGGTTTTCCTATTATAATTAGTGTTGCTCACACTATTGTTCTTGGTTTTAGTCAATGGCTGGAACCCAAAGGAACCGTGTTAATGTGGAATGCGACGGGAAATGCAATGATTGTCCCCTAGAGCAACTAAACGTTATGGGAGCCGAAATGAAAAATCTTGTAGTCATGCTCACACAACTTTCTCAAACTATGAATCATGCAGGACTTCCAAACGAGCAAAGGAAGGAGCAACATTCTGTTGAATCCTTAATGAGGCAGCGTCCACCTTCTTTCAGTGGGTCTACTGATCCATTAGTTTCTGAACAATGGATTAGTACTACTAAAAATATATTTTCAGTTCTTCAATGTTCTGAACATGATAAAGTCATGCTAGCAGTGTATCGTTTGGAAGGAGATGCTGATCAATGGTGGAATCTTATTAAGAATATGAGGAAAAGGGATGAAATTGAGTCCATGGAATGGGATGAGTTCAAGAACTTATTTTTCAATAATTACTTCCCTCGTATTCTCCGAACAAGGATGGAGAAAGATTTTCTTGAACTGAAGCAAAAGGATGATGAATCTGTTGGTACTTATAAAGAAAATTTTACAAGACTTGCAAGGTACGCTTCTGGTATTATTATCCAACCTGAGAGTAAGATCGATCAATTCTTTAGTGGCTTAAAACCAAGTCTTCGAAGGGCGTTAGCCATAATGGACTTCAATAGCTACGAGGAAATCGTTCGATGTGCTCTCAAAGTCAAGATGGAGATTGGAGCAACCCATCAGTCATATGGGTTTGATAAGAAGAGGAAAATGGAATTCAAAGGAAAATCTAAAGAGCACAATGAAAAGAAGATGAGCTTTCCCTTATTCTCAAAGTGTGGAAAAAAACATGGAGGGAGTTGTATTAAAGGGACAAGTAAATGTTTCAAATGAGGAAAGGAAGGTCGTCGGGCATTTGAATGCCGTAATGATGGGAAGAAGATGTCTAATGATGAAAACAAAGGAAGGGATACACAGAATGACCCTACTACACTTCAATGTTTCAAGTGCAAGGAGATGGGGCATTATGCCAATCAATGCCCAAATCCAAGGGTTGATGATGATGGTCGACGTCAACAAACTCTTAAGGCTAAAGACAAAGGAAAGTCACATGCAATTTCTATGAGCGACGTGGAGTACTATAACGATGTGGTGAAAGGTACACTTAATATCCACTCTAAAGTAGCAAATGTTTTATTTGATTCTGGATCCACCGACTCCATTATTTCTGAAGAATTTTCTAAGGATATCACCGTATTACCTCAACAGTTAGATGTTGAGTTAGCTGTGACAACCCCTAATGGCACAACAGTCGCATCAAAAGTTTATAATTCTTCTCCGATTGAAGTTTGTAGGAAAGTGCTTCCTGAAAATCTTGTGATCCTTCCTATAGTGTAATTTGATGTGATTCTTGGCATGTATTGACTTTCTCTACATGGAGCTCATATCAATTTCCAAAGAAGGGAAGTCACATTTCATATTCCAGATCAATCTATGATCGTCTATCGATGCAAGGATGAAGATAACTTTCCAGTTTAAATTTCTTCCATTTATGGGTATTGATTCCACTAAATGAAGGTTATTTATCTCAAATGGTTGGTGAGAAACTCATGATTAAGAATATGCCCATTGTACGGGAGTTTGATGATGTCTTTCCGGAGGAATTATCGGGTCTTCCACCGAATCGTGAAGTTGAGTTTTCAATAGAACTCATACCGGATGCTTTGCCTATTTCAAATACACCTTATAGAATGGACCCAATTGAGTTGCAGGAATTGAAGAAGCAACTCCAAGAGAATCTTGATAAGGGGTTCATACGCCCTAGTGCATCACCTTGGGGAGCACCTGTTCTGTTTGTTAAGAATAAAGATGGATCAATGAGACTCTGCATTGATTATCGAGAACTTAACAAGATCACTATCAAGAACAAATATCCTCTCCCACGCATTGATGACCTATTTGACCAACTATGCAGAGCTCAATACTTTTCCAAGATTGATCTTCGTTCAGGGTATCATCAATTAAGTGTCAAAAGGGTGGATATACCAAAGACGGCTTTCCGTACAAGGTATGGACACTATGAATTTATAGTGATGCCATTTGTTCTTACTAATTCCCCTGCTATCTTCTTGGATCTAATGAATAGAGTCTTTAGAGACTATCTTGATCAATTTTTGGTAGTCTTTATAGACGATATTCTTGTCTATTCAAAGAGAAAGGAATAACATGAAGATCACTTGAGGATTATATTGAAGACCCTAAGAAAGGAGAATCTTTATGCCAAATTTACCAAGTGTGAATTTTGGATTCAAAAAGTTTCATTTTTAGGTCACATAATCTCAAAAGAGGGGATATCTGTGGATCCAGCAAAAACAAAGGTTATCGAAAGATGGTCGAGACCAACAACAGTAACTGAGATCCGAAGTTTTCTTGGTTTGGCTGGATATTATCGACGTTTTGTGAAAGATTTTTCATGATTATCTAATCCACTCACCAAGTTGACTCGGAAAGGAGTTAAGTTTGTTTGGACGGAGGAATGTGAAGAGAATTTCAAGGAGTTGAAAAGAAGGTTATCCAGTGCACCTATGCTCACACTGCCTTGTAGTGGAGAAAGGTTTGTGATTTACAGTGATGCATCCAAGAAGGGTTTGGGGTGTGTTCTTATGCAAAATGATATGGTGATAGCTTATGCCTCACGACAGTTGAAAATACATGAGCAAAATTACCCAACTCATGATTTGGAGTTAGCTGCGGTAATCTTTGCATTAAAGATTTAGAGGCATTGCCTTTATGGTGAGAGGTGTGATATTTATACTGATCAAAAAATTTTAAAGTATATTTTCACACAAAAGGAGCTGAATATGCGCCAAAGAAGATGGTTGGAGCTGATTAAGGATTACGACTGCTCAATTCATTACCACCCTGGGAAAGCAAACAAGGTGGCAGATGCATTAAGTCGACAAGACCATGCTAGTTTATCAATGATGAGGCTCACAAAAGATCCAATATTTATGGATTTACAAAGGATCGATCTTGGAATTATAATGAAAGGGGAAAATCGTATCTTTATCAAATGAATGTTCACCCATCTATACATGTGAAGATTAAAGAGGCACAGAAAGAAGATGTCGAGTTACAAAAGAAGGTGAGAAATGTTCCTGAATTCAACCTTGATTGTGATGGGATAATAAAGTTCAGGAATCGGGTTTGTGTTCCTCCCATCCCAGATGTAAAGAAGGAGCTACTGGATGAGGCTCATAGTTCTTCATTCTCTATTCATCCTGGAAGCACGAAGATGTATAGGGACCTGAAAGAGTACTTCTGGTGGTATGGCATGAAAAGAGATATTGCTGAATATGTCTCTTGATGCTTGGTTTGTCAACAAGTTAATGCTGAGAGACAGAAGTCTACGGGGATGTTACAAAAATTACCCACACCCGAATGGAAATGGGAAAACATCACTATGGACTTTGTCACAGGACTTCCTAAAACGTCCAAAGGCAATAATGCTATCTGGGTCATAGTGGATCGTCTTACAAAGTCTGCACATTTCATTGCTATTATAGAGGATTTCTCTCTAGATCAGCTTGCTAGGATATATGTAAAGGAAGTGGTAAGATTGCATGGAGTACCACTTTCTATTATATCTGATCGGGATCCGAGATTTACCTCGAAGTTCTGGGGAAGTCTTTAGCATACTCTGGATACAAAGTTGAGTTTCAGCACTGCTTATCATCCTCAGACAGACGGTCAGTCTGAGAGAACAATTCAAACTCTAGAAGATATGTTGAGAGCTTGCTCTATGGATTTCAAAGGTGGTTGGGATCAACACCTACCTTTGGTGGAATTTTCTTATAATAATATCTTTCACTCCAGTATTCAGATGGCCCCTTATGAAGCTCTCTATGTAAAGAAATACAGGACTCCAACTTGCTGGGATGAAGTTGGGGAAAGAAAGCTATTAGGACTCGATCTCGTTGATGAAATGGCAGAAAAGGTCAGATCTATTCAACAACACATAAGAGCAGCTCAGAGTCGACAGAAAAGTTATGCCGACAACCGAAGAAAAGACCTAGAGTTTGAAGTACGTGATAAAGTGTTCTTATGAATATCTCCCTGGAAGAGGGTCATGATATTTGGAAAGAAGGGGAAGTTGAGCCCTAGATATATCGGTCATTTCAAAATACTGGATCGTGTTGGGAAGGTAGCTTACCTATTGGAACTTCCACCGAATCTCTATCAAGTTCACGATGTATTCCATGTATCTCTCCTGAGAAAGTACATACCCGATCCTTCACATGTACTCAGCTCAGAAGTTGTACCACTGGAGCAGGATCTTTCTTATGAAGAACAGCCGATAGAGATTCTGGATCATAGCGAAAAAGTCCTATGAAACAAGACCACTAGATTGGTGAATGTTTTATGGAGGAACCACCAATCAAAATAAGCTACATGGGAGCTTGAGGATATGATGAGGGAGAGGTATCCTCATCTGTTTGTTACAAAGTGAGAAATTTCAAGGGGGAAATTCATTTTAAGGGGGGTAGAATGTAACACCCGAGACTTTTATGTTATATAAATCATCAAAGGAATCTTTTTCTACACACAACACTTGCTTGGTTTGCTTTACATGAAATCGTGACCTTCCTCGATAGCTTGCGTCATACGCAATACCGTGTTTCACTAAACAATGATATGCTAATAAAATATTATTAAAACTAGCCGTTATGAATAGTAATAACCACTTTTTGAAATTTTATAAATTTTATTTTTCAAAATGGACTTCATTTTTTGATTCGGAATATCGAAATTATCCTAGGGTGAAATTTTGGTATTTTTCTGAAAACTTTCAATTTTTGATGAATAGTTAAACCACTAAGTGGTAGTTAAAAAACTGAATTTTTCATAAAACTTAATTTTACCGCTTCTATGAGTAGAATTTCAAAAATCCGAGAGACACGGTTGATGTCAGTAAGTAAAATGTTGTTCAATGAGATGAAAATAATTTTTGGTGAATAGTAACTTTTTACTTTTATTTACCACGGTTAAAAGTAAATAGGGTAATTAAGGGTAAATATGATATTATTATTACCCTAACACATGTCCTAATTATATTGGATAAGTTTAATTCGACCAAAGACAAACTTAGGAATAAAATATGACCATTTAGGCCCACCTGGATTAGATTAGGACATTTATTATTAATTTATTTAAAGAAGGGTTAAAATAGTTAAAATCAAAGTTTAATAAGTAAATAATTTTTAATATAAGGTTATATATAATATAAATTCGACTATAAATATTCATTTTTAAGATAAAAATATTTCCTATATAATGGTATTTTATTTGTAATTTTTAGACATTAAATAATTTAATTTATTTATGACACAAAGATGATGCAGTAATTATCTTATTAATAAAATATTGACATAATTGATGTTATAAATACCCAAATAAATGTAATTTGAGGTTTTTTATGAATTACACTAATTTTATAGGTTAATATGACATTTTATTATTGATTTAATTAACTTTTTTCGAACTAATCATTCTGTTATGATTTTCACAAAAATCAATTACTAAATAGTCTCAAAATTGACATAAAATAGTTTTTAAAACAAATATTACATTATTAATTGTTATTTTATTCCTAAAAATCTAAGGTTAGGAAACATGACTTAGATAAGGTTATATATATTAATAATAAACAACTTGGGGTTCGTTTGGATTTTTATAGTAAGTTTATTAACCTTATAGTGTAAGAACACAAGAAGACACGGTAAAAGTAAAATTATTTAACTTAATGTTAAATCAAAATGATAAGGTCAAAATAGGAATCTAAACTTGTCTAAATTCTATTGGATGAGAGTATGTCGACCCATACCCACTTTAGTTTCGAAATAAATCAATTTGGAGCTATTTAAAACTGAATTTGGCTTTGTAATAAAATAATATTTTTAGTTATTCCAAAGGTGCCCCTCTCCTCCCTTATAAAAGGGCACCTCCTCCCTCTCTTCCTCACACCACTTTGAGCCTTCAAGATCGGCCAACCCCTGCCAATTTCTCTTCTCCGCTTCCCTAGAGACATCCTAGAGGTCCTGGTCTTCTTGAAAGACAAATTTTAGTTCCCTAAAAGGAGGTCTCAAAGAAGCACTTCAAAGAAGAGGTAATGTCTGTTACTGATTCTTTCATCTTTATTTCTTCTTCCACTTATTCTTATTTAGTTTTTTTATTATGAAGTAATAAAATCAGTATCACTCATATACTGATATGTTATTATAAGTATGAAACAACCCTATTTCACCATCTATCCATCCTACGGAAAATGAAATCACCGCGCATGAGTACGTACGGAATACCATCTCCAAGTCGTGGTGTAATCTACTTTCCACCACCACCTTACTTGCATGGGTATAATGGTGTAAATAATGAATATATATGATTATTGTAAATTGATATTGATTCTGAAATAGTATACATACACTCTAATACAATTCCATGATCATGGGAACGATATCATCGCTCGTGCATACGTACGGAATACTGTCTCCACGATGTAATGCGACTCGTTCTACATGATCTTCATTGCATAATGATTATATAAATGAATTGAATGAATGAATATGATATATATTACACTAATAACATTCTGTAAATGAGGTATCTATAACCTAAATAGAAGAATAAGAATTTATTCGACAAAACACGCATAAGAACAAAAAGTAATAAACACCCGAATAACAAGTTGTAATGAAATATTACTAATAAAAAGCTAAGAATATGAACATTTATGATATCATAACAATAATTATGATTCTGTAATAAGTCAATAACATTATTTAAATCATTATACAGGAGGTTCGGACACTTACGAGGCAAATCGGACCTAAGCTAAGGGAAATATCACAATCTCATTTTTATCCGAGATTGTTTATACTTTGAAATTTACTGGGGTGTATTTTATCATCCACATCCATGTTTCCTCAATATGTAATATATTATTTCCATCCACGTACAATTGTTTAAATCCAATTTTACCCTTTGGTGAGTTTTTAGTAAAAGATATGAAAGGAATCTTTTGTCGTTTTTCATACGAGGTACTTTTTTACTTTTCTGACAAAAGGACGTGAAGAATGTTTTTTTAACATATACGGCATGAATGGATTTTAAAAAAAAATATTTCCAAGAATCTTCCTTTAAAATTTTTCATGTTTATTTTTAATCAACTTCTTTTAGTTTAAAATTGTATAACATGTTAAGAAAGTAAAAGTGTTTTTGAAGTAGAAAGGATATTTTCCTCAAGAATGGAGTTCAAGTGTTTTATCAAAATTATTTTTCCATCTAAGATAATAAAGGGTTCTGTTTCTATCCCTACTATTACATTGATTTGATTATGTTGTGATGGAATTATTTTTATGAATTCCTTTATCTTATATGATTTGTTTTATGATTTCATGATGTTTAAGAATCCCATTTTTATTACATGGGTTATGCTATGATGTATGGTTTATGATTTTGTGGCACACATAAGAATGGTATCATTATGAGATGGGTGGAACCTATATCTCCCTACAATGCATTGGGTAAAAATTTTATATCTCATGAGATAGACATGGTTGTAACGGCAGGTTAAACCAGTTCAGTGAAACAGGACTGAAACGAGGAGTGAACTCGGTTCAGAAGTGGACTTTGTCCACTAAGATAGTCTTGGCAATGAGTCGTGACTAACAAGAAATTATTCTCAATGATTATGTGTGTATTCCACAAAGTTTCATGTTTTAAGTTATCATTATTAGGATTACATTTCACTACTATGATTTATCCCATGTTATGAAATTATGATCTCTTTTGCAGGTTAAGATTTCCAAAAGTTATGTGCTTATGCATATGATGTGATTGATATTTCTTTTGTTTACTCTTACTGAGCATTTGAGCTCACCCTTTTGTATGTTTTATTTCCCCAGGTCATGAAGAAGGTTATTAAGTAGAATTTGCCAAAAAAGGTACTCTAGATATGATGAAATAAATGGGAGGCAAAGTAAATGCTTTATGAACCAGTTGTTTATGCTTTCCAGTTTCTAAAGACACTATACCTATACGGTCCTTTCATGGTTTTGTTATATGTTATAATAAGTTTGTTTCAATTTTTAAGTAATAAAAATGTATGTAAAGTATGGGTCGTTATAGTTATTCATTAATTTTCATTGTTGGAATTACAAATAGTATAATATGTTATCATTCTCCTTCAAATCAAATGAACTTGATCAATCATATATTTCATCAGACTATATCCTATGAGATATTATTCTCTCACTTCATCCTAACATAATGGTGATCAATACAGTCTTAAAAATTATGTTTCAAACATTTTTATTGAAATAAATATTTGATGAATATTTTAATAAAAAAATACACCAAAAAAATATAATTTTTCCACAGTAATTCAAATTCAAACACCTAATGGTTAAAAAGTGAGCAGACTTTTTAATTTGATCCAAAATCACCAAGATAGTATTTTGTTTCATTGATTACCATAGTAGACCAACGATGAAATCCATTACTGTATTCTCCTATTTCCATGTTAGAGCGGGAAAGGGTTATAATAACCCCACGGGTCATTGATTCTTAGCCTTTACCCATTAAAAACAAGGCATCGAAAAACATAATTTCCAATTTACATATTCATTCCAGCACTATATAAATTTTATTTTATATCATGGTACATTTTCATCACTCTATGATGTATATAAAAACTCAAATAATAAAATACTTAAAAAACTCCTCTAATAAACTCTAAGGAACCAACATGATATTCATTAAATAGATCATTAAGTAAGATGTTTTCATCAACTCGTAATTGATCTACATATAATTCATGGTGTCACTAATATTTTTACATTCAATGTCATATTATTCCCTCCACCATCTGATCTATAAGAACAAATATGAAATCAATTCATGATAAAAACATGAGTCTCACTTCCTTTCAGATTATATATGTTATTCACTATATTTATCCGTTCATTTCCATTTTATTTATACTTCTTTTACCACTTTAGTTTCCTTACACAATGCATTAAATACATTGTTGCATTTTCTTAGTGTATAATACAACTCAAATTCAAACGTCTAAAGATACTTTACTCAAATATATTACCTTAATTTTATATTTCATTGAAAGAAATTATACTTTAGATTTTTATAATCTAAATACACCATGAACTTCTTACAAAAAAGTAATATTTCAAAATTTCCAAAGTGTAGAAAACAAATAACAATTATTATCCATTAATGGGAAAAATATTTTTAATTTTTTCATGAAAATCTATATCAATATACCACCAAATTATCATCTTTTATAAGAACACATCCCAACCCAACTCTATAAAAATAGATGTACATTTAATACCCATTTCAAGATTCATAAAAAATAAATATTGTAATCAATTTTAATCATTAAACTAGTTTGTTAAAAACTAATTGGTATTTATTCTCCCACTCAAAACTCACACCCTTTTGGTTCAACTTCATCATCAGTGAAACTAATATTGAAAAAACATAGATAATTTTTTTTAATATTTGGAAAAACAGATAAAACTCTGAATATCAAAAACATTTTTCTATCTCCTGGAAGAAATAACTTCCATTAATTTATCTAGTTCGGTCAATATTTCTTCTTTATTGAGACTTATCCTAAGAACTTTACTTCCTAAACCCATTAATAACATCCAAAATTATTATGTATATCCTTTTTTACTATAATGTTTCTAAAAAATTTCTAGATATCTTTTATAATCTATTTCTATTATCAAATAAATAGATATTTCAATCACAAAAATAATAACAAATTATTTAAGGTATTTAGGAAATATCATGTTCATAAATTCCATGAAAATTTTAGGGGATTTTGTAACTCCAAATTGTATCACTAGAGACTCATAATTCCCATACAATATTTGGAAATAAATTTTGGATCATATTCTTCATTAACCCGTAGCTGATGAAATCTTTAACTCAATTCAGTCCAAGAGACCCATATTGATCTTTTCAAGTAATTAAATATATTTTTAATAAAAGGTATATGATATTTATTATTCATAATTACTTAATTCAACCTTTGATATTAATTTTATAGCCACAAATTACCATTTTATTTCTTATAAAATAGAACATGTTCTTGCCATAGTGAGATGATTGATCAATTAAACCCCGCCTCCTCTAGTACATCCAACAACACTTTCAATTATCATAACTCTATAGGTGTCATGTGATAGGAAAGAGAAAGTTATTAGATAATTCCACATCCTTTTTAAGTGGAATCCTAAAAAAGCCTTTAGGAATATTTTAAATATATTATTCTACCACTATTAACAACTTTTTATAATCATTAGATTATAATGTTACAAGAACCAACACAACCACTTAACATAAAAAATATCTCAATCCTTGGGTAAGATATCATTCTTGACTTTAATATTATTTAAATCTCCATATAAAGTGAGGATACTCTCATTTGGTGAAGAATAAATAAGTTTATGACTATAGTAGTCAGTATGATTAATAAACATAACCAACTAATCCATACCAACAATGAGATCATATATCTCATCTCAAAAACTAGAAGATAAAATTAGATTTCTTTGTTATCTATCATGATGGAATAATATGGACATTTGAACCCATTTTTGGGTTTTCTCTAAGTGGAATATCAATATTAAAATAACATGGTATCAAATCAATAAAAAATTTATTTGTTTTATTAATTATACATATATAAATAAATGAGATACACTCATGTTAATAAAAAAAAAGAGGTTGTGGTGGAAGAAATAATCTAAAGTACCTTGTACTATAGAGATTTTCTATTTTGATTCCTTTGGAAAATTCACATTAAAATATAATTGGTCCTAATTATTTTGGACCTTACACTATCCTAAGTTACTACTCATCCCCACCAGATAATTTTCTCATGGTATCATAGATTTTTCAACAGAAAACCTCAATCCATGTATCTAGTTAGAAGACCCAAAATTAGATTCCCTAAATAATTAAATACAAAACAACCTCAAGATACATTATATTTTAGACTAATGGAATACCCTAGGATTATTTCTATTGACATGTTTCAAGTTTCTTTTGATATCGCATTAGTAACACTGGACAAACCTCCTCTAGTGACATGAATTTAAACTAGTCAACCACTTATGATTAACACTTTGTTAAAGACACTTCATTTACATTTATATTCATTAGAATAATTATTCCCTATATCAGGTCATGGAAAAAATGAAATTTCACCTTGGGAATCCATAGTATGTAATTATATTATAACTTCTTTATTAAACAAATCAACATATGTGGGTAGATAAAATAGAATCATCCTCAATATAATATCAATAAAAAGTCTCATATTAAAACTTTATGCATTTATATTGTTAATAATGAATAGTTTTGATTTAAATTGGACCATCTCTATAAAAAAAGTTCCATACACATACATAGAAATCTTTTCTTTCTCCAAATAAAATAAAATAGTGAGACTTATTTAAATTTATTATTTTAGGACAAAAATTTTGAGTAAATGGATTATTAAATTTATCTCATTTTATATCCTCGTATATTTTCACCTCTATAGTCATCACCCACAACTTGTGAGATTCCTCCCTTAAGAATGTAAGTGATACACTCCATATTCAAAGTCTTGGGAGTATGAAAGGACTAAAAGATATTATTAAAAATTTCCAACCAATATTTATATTTTTTCACTCAATAATTTCCTCTAAACATAAGAGAATTTTCCTCTAAAACATTGGGGATTGATCCAACTATTTTGATATCTATTGGTTCATTTCTTATAAAATTTATTGAATAGATTAATCTAATGAATTAAGGAGTTCATGGACTTTTTCCAGTTCATGGATCCATGTAGGTGGGAAAACACTTATAATGAATGAACCCAAGTCAGCATGACATGTCGTCTAATATGGATCACCATAAGGTGGAGATAAGAAAACAGAATGTCTCAAGTATAATAGATAATAGATAAAAAATAAGAGTACATCACATAACAATATATACACAACCATTAGATATAAAAACCAAACCGAAATTATTTTCACGGAAATAAAACAAATCCATTTCTAAAACAAAATCTCCATGTTACCACCCTTCACCACTATACCAACCCAATACTAAGGAAACATCAACCAAGAGAAGTCATCAAAAAATATGAAACTCTTCCCTTAACATGTATCCTACCAAACCAAATCTTTATATGACCAGATGGGAATGAAAGGTTTGAAGAAAATTCCTAGTAGAATTCCACCACTAATTAATACAATATATTTCAACATTAAACCATTAATTCTAGCTTTATAACAAAAAAATCATAAGTCTATTTTATTTGAAAATAATTTTTCACAAAACAGCCTTTGGTTTTATTTAAAACATGACAAATTCAAATAAACTAAGAATACGGAAATTTAAATAAGAGATAAATAAAGGGTAGTTATCAAAACCAACCAGGGTAAAACCATATGATAAACATGTGATCATTCAAACATAAAACATTACCATCATGTATAAAACCAAGATCAGGTTGGATATAACCTAAAGGAATATGTAACTGGAACTAGAAAGAAACACTAAGCTAGTATAATGTCATTACTAATGATATAGAGGCTTGACATAGTGTCTTGGTATCAAGCCAACCCATTAGTTTACACAACATAATATGCACCCATCTATAATATCTAGTGATGTTGTGGTAACTAAAAATGTGGATATATCCATAACTCAATGCACCCAAGGTTCCCAATGTGTTATGTTTTCCTCAAAACATTTAAGTAAACCATGCTCAACATTTTATAAAAACGTTTCCATAAGAAAATAATTACTGAGACCATGTTTTAAAAACCATTTTAGATTCAAAATAATCATTGATTAATTTCATCTAACATAATAAGTTCATAAAATAGTTTTTTAAGAAAATATCTTTAAAACCCTTTTTCTTGCCACCCAAGATTCATTTTCATAAAAACAACCATCTTTGATATCAAATAAATTTTTTTATGAACCAAAACAAATGAAATTATAAGAAAATCAAGTGAATCGTGAGATAAAACCATTTTATAGAGACATCTACCTCTCCAGTAGAGGAAACTAAGCAACCTTAAAAATAATGGTTACAAACTAAGATATCGAGCCCTCTTTTTTCTAGAAACAAATAAATATAATAAATTACCCATAAAAAATTCTATATATATCCATTAAATCCCTTATGAGACTCATCCCTTGATGGAGAAGAGATATGAGGGAGAGATCTAGAAAGAGGAATAGAAAATAGGTGGAAATCAGAACATACCTTGAAGATATCCACCAATAATGAAAGAGAAATAACAAGAGACCAAGGGGAGAACCTTTTATAGTGTCAAAGAGAGGCAGGGTTGATCTCATGAGAAATTATGAGGGGTTTAGAGGTTTAAAAAATCAAGGTTGTTAGGGTAATTTCCAATTTTAAGGAATTTATATAGGTCACATTGTTAGGCCACACAAATAAAAAAATCATGTGGTAGATACTTCCCCTTAAAAATTAAAGTGCATGGTTACATGGGAATAGATGCACAGTGATCCAAATCATTCTCAAGTCATGTGATAACCTATGGACCAAAACCCATTCATCTACATGGTTTTTAGGTAGACTTACATGGTTATAAAAACCAAGCTAAAACCATGAAAAACACTACTAGAGTTTACATAGGCATACTGAATGGTTACCGCACTGTTACTATTAAACAATAAAAAACCTTTCACCTGACATGTTTCTCAAAAAACTAAAAATTCTATACCCTAGATTCTTAAAATCATTTATAACTTCAAAATAGATGAACTAGACCCAAAATAAATCATTCATGTGACTCTTAGGGTGTCACAACTCTCCCCACCATGAAACATTCTATCCCCAAAAGGTGCTCAAGATTTTAGACATGTAAGGAGTAAAGGTCATAGCTACATTATCAACCCTCCCAACCCCCACATCTCATTGTTAACCCATCTATAGTTCCATTGAATGTAGACTAATGAAATCATTTTACCATGTATTACCTTATTTATATGGTCCATAATATAAACCGATTTCTCAACCAATGAGGTTCTGGGATAAAGATCAACTTCCTCCAACGTTACCACATGAGAAGGATCCGATTGATACTTCTCAGTTGGGAAATGTGAAAAACATTGTGAATTGGTGTAAATCATGATAGAAATTATAACTAATAATGCACCTTTACAAGTGACATTACAATATATAAAGGGAAAACAAACCTCAATGATATCTTACCCTACTTAGTGAAAAAATAATGCCCAAAATGAGTTGAAACCCCAAGAAAAGCTCGATCAAGTACCAAAAAATCCAACTGGAAATGATAATATTCTATATACTATTTATGGTGACTCTGAATTATCCCTAAAAACTTTCAAATCAACTTCACATTATTCTTTGTCTCTTGAAAAAGAATCAATCTAGCAATAAATAGTTCTCCCATTTTTCCCAATATAAAGGATATATACATGGCTTCCCATACAACGATTCAAAAGGATCCATTTTAATCGAATAATAAAAACAATTTTTATAGGTAAACTCAAAAAAGGAATATTTTTTTCCAAAATATTAAAAAAATCAATAATTCATGCCCAAATATTATCCTTAAGAATCTGAATTTTATTCTCATTCTTCCCATAAGTCTAAGGGTGATACATTGTGATTAACTTCAAATGGGTGATCATAACCTCTTGAAAACCCTTCCAAAACCTGGATATAAACCATGGATCTTTATTAGAAATAGCTTTCGAAGACACTCCATTAAGATTCATGATTTCTTATACATAAATGTTCTTTATCATTTATGCCTCTATTGCCTCCTTAATATGAAGAAAATGAGATGATTTCATAAGTCAATAAATGATCACCCAAATCACACCTCTCCTAATAGAAGCTTATGGTAAACTCATAATTAAGTACAAGTATATCTCATCCCACTTCTATAATAAAATGGTTAAATCCTAAAATAAATAGGTGGGTATCTAGTTCTTTTCCATGATCTTATGGAAATTATGGAATCTTAACATGAAGTCACTAATTGACCACCTCATCCCAGACCACTAGTACAAATGTCTAAAATTAAGATATATCTCAGTAGACCTTGGGTACATGAACTACCTATACCTATTTAAATTATATGTCATCTATTTTCTTAGATATATCAGAATGAACAATCATCCTCAGAAACATTGGATATTATCGGGTGATCGATACTAAACACTCAGTGTCTCCCTACCATATAGGATTTCATAAGAACACTAAAAATAAATCTCTATTTATTTCCCAAGATGAATATGATCATAAAATTTTGAATCAACTTCCACACAAGCTAATAAATCCTTTCCATCATCTTCTTCCTCTTTTAATCTCATCTTAGTAAACAAACACATCAAAACCTCTCCACTGATTTCATCAAGGTTGGAGTAAGTAACTTCCTTCTCAACACGTCAACAACCACATTCCCATTCTAAGTGTATATTAAAAATAAAAAACATATTTATGAATATATTAAACCTATAATATTTTATATAAGTTAAAGTCTATCTAGTTGAAAATATACTTTATGCTACTCTAATTTCAATACATGATAAACCACTCAGAAAAGAGATAGTGGTTCCAAGTCTTGAGAGAATACATCATTGAAGATAACTTGAGACTATGGTATTACTCATATATTTCAAGGTGATTGGGATCCTAGATTAAGAGAGTAGGGTATTTCATTCCTGACTCTAGAATGGTTTCATTCCAATTATTTAATAAGTCTCTTAATTCCAAGTTCCATTTGAAACCCTTTTATTTCCTCCTTCCTGAGGGACTAAAAATATCAATCATGAAATGTAGAAGTTCTGATCATAATCCCAATAAATCAATCAACATATATGATGTAAATGATTGAGATTCCCCAATATCAAATACATTCATAACTATAGTAGATGAAATAAACACCATACCTCTCAAATTAGTAATCCATACTTCAGATTCCTCTAGTATATAATTTTTTGCATAAAGATGTTCAGACTAAGCTTCTCCCGGGGATTTATCCATGGAATGAGTCTCCCCCATTTCATGAGAATGATATCCCCCACTCTTTTCTATGTCATGAAAAACCTTAGAGCCTCTGGTAAGAGTGGTTCAATCTCTACTATCTTGGGAAATTATTCCACAAAAACTCTTATGTTGACCTATTTTCCATAATGATGGAAAGTCCTGGGTGTTAGCATATAATCAATATTAGTATGTATAGGTCTCCAAAATTGATATAAAACCACTTGGTTCTAACTTGAGGAAGCCCCTAAATCTTCTCTTGATGTAAAATGAGAACCCTTATTTCACTTTCTTTTATGGGAATATGATACACTCAGGTTACCCCCTACTGCAATTGAAGATCCAACTAAAACTATCAACCATAATAATTCTTCCTTATTGATATATTATTTATAAACCACCTCAGTGAAGTTAATAAGGAATAAAAGGAACATCATCGACTGAATATCTACCTTCAAACCCATCTTGAACCTCTAAGATTTAAGGTATTCAATTGAAATAATATTTAGCGATGGGTGTAATAACTCAGTGAAACTAGTAGAATACTCGATAATTTAATGTTACCCTTGCTCCAAGGTCACAAATTTTTTATTATTCTTCACATAAAACATTTTGGGATAAAACTGCTAATTGAAAACCTTATTGGAAGTGGTATAGTTAAGATCTTCTTGAAACTTATCTTGCATGATGGATTCCCACCATTTCATTTCCAATCCTTCAAGCATATAAGTGGTCAAACCCACCTTTGAGTCCTCTAGATTATTAAATAAGTGGAAAATCCTCTCAATCCATTCAATCTACTCTTTTAGTTATTGGGGTCCTTTATCATGGAAAAAATAGGTGGATTCTACTTGGTAAATTCTAAAGCATGGTCCATCATCTCTCCCTAGTTTCCAACACCCATCTGACCTAGATCTTGGATTTTATGGATAACTTCTTCCACAAAAGAAGGTTTTATTAGAGATTTAACTACCAATACTTTTATCAAATATTCATCTCCTAGATTCATAAGATCAATTATAGGAGGAATTTTTAATTAATTATAATACACAACACCTGATTATCTTAGTAATACATCTATAAATCAAAATAAAACTTCCAAAATCAATAATAATTACATAAAAACCAATAGAAAAATTAGAAAATGTTTATCTAAATAAAGACCAGAATCAAGTTTTGGATTAATGGAGCCCACCTGAACACCCATGGTAACTCAGATTCAGATATAAAAGTGATCTGGTCATGAACCCTTCAACACTTACGACTTGATTTTTGATGATCCAAACTTCTCTCTACCATAAACCCCAAACCAAACCCAGGTAGATTCATCACACTTCTTATTGGGAATTCTCTTTGATACCATTTTGTAACAAACCAACCGGGAGTGACATCAAATTTCACCCAAGATGATTTTTCACATGGTTGAGATTAATACAAAAACCACTACATGACTCGTGTATAATAGAAAAGAGATAAAAAATCAGACTACACCTTGGAAGAAGAGGTACAAAACCATGAGACATACAAACAAAGATAAAAGACTGGTATTAAAAATGAAACAAATCTAATTCAAAAACTAAATCTCCATGTGATTATCCATCACGTCCATCCTAACCCACTATAAAAGAAAAATAAATAAAGATAAATAATCATGGTATATAACATGATGAAAGTCTCATAGATCCCTCTCAATGAATCCCTAGGAGGATATGGCTTCGGCCAAGGACCCCCCACCCCCCCCCCCCCGTTGAAGGGGGATGGAGTCCTTCCTACGTATTCTTATAGATCTCGGTCTCACCCCTTTCTACCATTCTCCAGCCCTTATTTTATTTATATTTTCATGATAATTGATATTTATCAAAAATTTACTGATCTCTTTGATAGATTACCATAGCTTGAGATTTTGACTTCGGCATTCATATAAGCTTCAAGAGTCCTTGATTTGACCCTGGTGTCTCGGTTCAACCACCATCAACCTTTGTTTGATGCGTTCAAAAGGTTTTTTGGGTTCCTAGGGTCTTTAAGAACGAGAAAAAATTAGCCTCCATGATAGATGAAATATAATGATCCATTTTTATTTAGTGAATTCATTGGCCCTTGCTTGGTCTAATACTCCCCAATCCTATAATGGATGTCGCTTCTATATTTTCTGAAGGTCAAATAATTTTCACATGAAATGTGACTCACCTTATATGAAATTGTGGGTAAGTTTCTTAGAACTTACTTTTCCTTTCCAGAATTCTTCCATTATTTTTATCCTTGTTAATCTTCTTGGTTATTTTATATTCTCTAATAACTGAACAAAATCATTATGTCATCCGATTTCACCTCGTGTTTGAGTGGAATTCGTTGTGTCCAAGCTTCAATTATAGTGGGTTTGGATTACAATGGGGGATGAATTACGCTACAAATAAGAATTTCTTGTTGAGTCTTGGATAGATTTTTGTTTTTCATGTAAACACCTCAGACATATTGTTTCATCCTATCAGTGAATCCATAAGGAGGAGCTCGATCGACAGTTGTTTTAGCCAGACTATTCTAGTTCACCCAGAGTTGATCAACTGGGAAACAAGGATGTACCTTCTACTGATCCCATCCCAAAAGAGGCAAGACCCTCAAATCCATACCCAAAGGTTGGTGAAATAATTGAAGGTATGAGATGTGGTTTGGCTTGACCCATTTTGGAAAAGTAGGTCATGTCTGTACTAGGGGTTATTGAGGGCGTAGCTATTGGCTCCTTGAACTCAAGTATCAATACACCAAAGCATACATCATATGCAGAGGTAGTTTGAATAGGTGATAGTTTCATTCAGGTATAGGAGCCAAGAGAAGAGCATCCATCTGGCTATATTGATCTTAGACATTCAGAGGAGGGCATGATAGTTGGGGAAGGAGACTGGGTGAATGTTAATAATAGGTCGAGTCCCATAAGGACCAACCTGACTATTAACCCTGGAAATCATTTTTAAGGTTTGGAAGTGGAATCTCTAGTTCATGAGTATCGAGTCTCAATTCATGTTGTGATGGGAATCTAAAGTCCACAACTAATGGATAATCATGCTGAATAGAAAGTAATTTGTGTGTTTGAGTCATAAGATGAGATCTCTTGCTTAGTATTTGTTGATAGTGGTGAGGGAATGCATGATAGAGGACTCCATCTCCCCAGGAAAAAGTGGAGGCAGAAGGGAAACTGGGATTCAGAGAGTTGAATTGTGATTAAGGGGAAGAAATCAAAATATTATAAATATTACTCACACTTAACCAAACTGATAAATACTAGGTCTTCCAAGAATTTAAGGGCTAAAGATAGGGATGAAATTCCAACTTATAGTGACTAGTTTTCTAAATTTATGGATGTTAGAATCCAAATAAAGGATAGTATTATGGTTGAGGATCACTCTCCCAGTGCCCCCAACAATGGTTTAGTGGTTCCCAATAAGAAATATCTTGATGAATTGAAGAATGCATTAGGTAAGGAGGAATGAAATAGTTTTATGACCTCGTATCTTAACATAAACTCCCAAGACGAAATAATGGAGGAGACTCTCCTGATTAAATCTTCCCAAGAGGATACTGATAGGATGTATGAAAGAATGATTCAAGTTTCTATAAATAAAGATAAATGTCGGTGGATAAAAAATATAGGCCTTATCTTGATATGAGGTTTCAATGAAAGGAAGATAAACATTGAGGAGTAACTTTAATGATGGGACAATATAGCTGTCCATTTTGAAGATCTCCTAAATGATGACCTGGGTACACAAGTCTCTATTCTCTAATAGAGTTTATATAGGGTTAGAACTTATGTTAAGCTCAAACATGCTTTTAATGATTTTGTGATCTGTTTTTATGTCGCTTGACTTTCTGTTTAACTCATACGGTTTCACACTTTTTCTATAAATGTTTTTTAAAAATAAAAATTTAATTTTTATTCATGCTACATAACACTTTTACCTTTACCTTTATCTTACAAAACTAAATCTTCATACACCCAAAGGAATATACATGTTTTTAAAAAATTCCCTAGTCAGATATCACTATAAATATATAAAATTTCCATAACAATTCCACTATTAGTTATAACTATAAAACAAAATAATTTTAATAAAGCTATTTCATTTCAAAAAAAACATGTTTACAAAATTTCATTTGGTTTCCTTTAAAACATTCCACATTTAAATAAACCAAGAATATAATAATTTGAAAATGATATAAATAGAGGGGAATGATCATAATCAACCATGGTAAAACCATAAGATAGACATATGAGAAATAAAACATGAAACATGATCATAATGTATAAAACCAAACACATATAGGATATCGCCCAAGAGAAAACATAACTAGGACAAGAAAGGAGCACTAAGCTGAAATAATGTGATTCCTAATGATATCGAGTAATTCAACAGCCTTTCAATATTGGAAAAAACCATTAGCTACCATATAATAATAATCACTTATCCATAATCTCTAGTTATTCCTCACCATCTAGAAATAATAATATGTCCATAACCTAATGCACCCAAGGTTCCAAATGTGCTATATTTTAATCAAAATAAATTAAGTTAAACACGCTCATCATTTTTCAAAAACAGTTACATAGGAAAAGAATTTTTACTTTCATGATTAAAAACCATTTTAGATTTAAAATCATCTTTGATTAATATCATCAAACACTAGAAGTTCATAAAACTGTTTTTAATTAATACCCTCTCTAAAATCCTTTTATATGCCGCACTAGATGTAATTTACTAAAAAAATACTCTTTGATATCATATAAATATTTTTCATAAACAAAAAAAAATGAAATTACAAGAACCTCATGTAAATCATGATATAGAAACATTGTATAGAGACACCTACCTCATCAAATATAGAAAATGAGGTCTCCTTTAAAACAATTATTGGAAACTAAGATATTGATCCCTATCTAAACTATATCTAAAGAAACAACATCAATTAAACATAAAAACCTCTATATCCATCCATCATATCTCTTAAGAGATTCAACCCTTGAAGGATAAGAGATATTGATGAGATATATAGAAAGAGAAAGAGAAAACATGTGTAAATCAGAAGATACTTTGAATATATTGACTAAGAATAAAGAAAATTTGAAAACAGTCCAAGGGGAGATCCTTCTAGTGTATCAATGAGTGTCTATTTCAAGCTAATGAGTAATTATAAGTGGAATATATGTTAAAATGAGTAGGGGTTTTGAGTTAATTTACTAATTTGTATAAATTCATACAGGTCACATGGTTATGCTACACAGTTAGAAAAACCATGTGATAGTTATTTCCCCATGAAAACTAAAGTGAATAATAAGTTGGTAATAGATGCATGGTAATAAAAACCATTCTTAAGTTAAGATACAACCTCTGGACACAAACCCATTCATCCACATGGCTTTCCTTATGACTCACATGGTTATAAAAACCATTCTCAACCCATGAAAAACACCACTAGATTTAACATATCTATTCTGCATATTTGCTACATGGTTACTACTAACCATGCAAAAACCATTTTCCTAAACTATTTCTCCCAAAACTCAAAATTCTTAACTTTAATTCTAGAAAACCTTTAGTGGATCAAAAGAGATAAACTAGACCCAAAATAAAACATACTTGTGACCTATAGTTCATCACAAGTCTCTTCATGAAGGAATTTATATAATGACATAAAATTCAAATAAGATAGATAACAATTCATAAATCCCATCTACATAGATCAGAAGGGTTTTAAAATAAAAATATATATAAACAATATATAGGTGGATATAATTATATTCATTTCATCCATTCCTCTCATAATTAAATATTTTATAAGGTTTCTATAAAAAAATCAACCAAGTTATTTTCAAAATAAAGAATTTTAATAAGTACTTTAAAATCAATAATCTCGTGAAATAATTTTCAAAACCAATCCCAAGTAATGAAATATCTCAAAATACATGTACATGTATGTTCTCCCTATATATTTTTATAACGATGCATGAAATAATTTTATATATATTTCCATTAAAGTGGTAAACACCTATAAGGAACAACATATCAATATTATAAAAGTGATTCTTTTTTCCCTTGTCTTATCCAAACACTCTAGAAACTCAATTTTTCCTATAAATATATTAGTTATTAATTTTTACATCTACCTTTTAAATTTTAACTATTTAATTTTCATGAATTAAATAGAATTAAAAATACTCAACTTAAAACTTGTCTTTGATGCCATATTTTAAATCCCAAACCTAGGAACCCAAATTTCAAGGCTTAAGCTCGGGTCACCACATGACCCCAAGCATAGTAAATAGTTGATAGAGGTTAGAAACTAGTATTGATGGATAAAATTAGATCACTGGTTAATTATTTAACTTAAAAATAATGAAATTTAACAAAAAATATGAAATAAAATTTATTTTTTTTAAAACAAAAACCAATATTTAAAACCAATTTAAAGATAATTGAATGCAAGGGAATCAAAAAAATCATACCATTATTCCTAAAAAAGACCAAATGAAAATTTTAAAAACCTATCCTCTATGGATATTCCAAATCCTCCTCTAATATTTTGTTAAACACCAACACACTTCTCCTGTATATAATATCCTATAGTGCAGTACAATTAAAATAAGAAACATCTATCTTTTCTATATTATTGCAAACAGAGTCTACATGCACCCTGAGGTATGGGTATAGAGTTTAGTAAAAAAATACTCTCTAAAATTTTCCCAAACCATCCTCAAGTATTATCATTTTTTATTTATATAATAACATATAAATTAATCCCATTTTTTAAAACATGTAGTATATTAAAAAAACTTCCCATAAGAATATATCGCATGAAATAAATCAACATAGTAAAACCAACTCTCTTTATAGTTTTCAAAATGTGTGAAACCCTACCTGATTCAACCATAATCAAAGAAAATATTTATCATTATAAAAATATAGGAATCATGAGATATATCAATATAAATTCAATATAAATACTAATTATAATCATTGTATCACTTGCAATGGATCATCCTCCATCCATGAGTTTAATTTTATGAACTCTTCAAGTTGGTTCCACATCATGGTATTTTCCATCCATATCGATCAATAAAATTCCTATTTGTTAAATATTCCTTACATTTTTTCTTTTGAAAATTCCATTCATTGATCACACCCATGACTAAATCTACTTTCAAAATAAAATTTTATTCCATAATAGTTCTTACAAAAATATTCTTAAACTGTAACTTTAAAAAACAAATATAGTTTTCTAAAAATTCCCCCTCCCATGTAATTTCCCCAAATATCACATTTAAATAAAATTTTATGTCTTTCTCTACATCTAAATATAATATTCCAACTATGATCAAAATATTTTTTTTCATAAAAATATAATTCCCACTGTTATCAAATGAATTTATACAATTATTATATAATCCCAATTCATAATCATATAAATTAAAATAACATCATCAAATACATAAAAGGGTTGAAATCAACATTAAAAGGAATAGAAACCATTTACCTTAGATAAAAAATATTTTATTTTAATGATTTAGTATTTTCAATCTTTCTCTTGATAAGATTCATAAATTCTTTTGTTCTATCTTCAAATATACAAATATTATTTGAATTACATTGAATAGTGGTGGATAATCCTCAAAATATAATTATCAAATCTCTAAGCATTTAAAAATACATTTCTGGTTTTTTAAAGGGTGTTTAAGAATGAACTTGTATGTTTAAAAGTGAATATAAATAATTAAAATTACTTATCATGATTTTTATTAAGGTTTGTAGTGTGGTTAAAAATCATTTAATAAATAATGATGAATACTTTTATTGATTTTCTTTACAGAGAATTGTTTTTTGGAATAATTTACACACCTTGATAGAAAAAATGTTTGGCCAATTGTCCAATTTTTCAGACCATGGAAGGTTTTATAAATGGTTTGAAAACTCTGAAAAAACCCATGTTTAAGCCCAAAATCCTCAATAAACTTTCTAGTTTAACATAGAATGACCTAAAACTAAAAATTAAATTCACCTGATATATTAAGTGGGATGCAATAATCTTGGATCATACCCTTTGAAAATACACAATCCAAAGACTGTAAACTTATACCGAAACTTTTAAAATATATAACTTATAAAAAAATAATATAAATGAAGTATTGGGTACAAATATTTTATTTAGTCATGAAATTTTATAAATTAATGTTTTTAAGAATATTAATTTTTATAAACTTTTTATTTTTAGAATATAATAGTCTTAGAGATAAAATGTTTTCTTAGATCCATAAAATGGGATTGGTTCCCCATATAATATCTAGAATCATGCCTATAATTCTCACATAAAATTCAAAATAAAGTTTTTCTATGACTTTTTGAATTAAAAGTTATAATAAAATAAAATCTACATATTTTATTTTATTTTTTATATTTATAGCTCAAACCAATTTTGGATTTATTTTGTATTTGGGATCCAAGTATATTTTTCAAAATAATATCTCCCTTAATCAAACTATTAAATTCATTTCTTCAATTGCACATTCTGAGTATTAGTTTTCTTTTTATAAATAAATTTTTATTATATTTTTATCAAAAATATATTATTTCTAATTAATAAAGAGAATTTGATTATTTTAGATACTTTTATATTTATCCTTCATTTTATTTACATTCTTTTCAAGAATAAAAAAAATACTCTCCTAATAAACCATTATACATGGAAATTGTATCAAGTATATTTTCAATATATTTTGTGACATGGGATTTCTTATAAAGCATAGGTTAGTTGTCTTTTTGGTCTCCTCACTCTAAAAAGACTCAAAAAATTTAATGATTTATTTTAAAACACTTCATGTACCAATATTCATTTCTTTATTAAGAAAATTTCCCTTGTAAATACTCTTTTTGAACAAAAAATTGGGATATATATATATAAATTTGATGTGAACATTTCTCTTATATTCATAAAATTTCACCTCAATGGTTTTCCCATCTATGTTCTAGTCATGATTCTAATCGAAATTGTATATTAAATCTTGACTATATTGTCATTAGAATGGTTTCTTTTTATAATAAAATCTTATAAATCATGAAACCATGTAATTCACTTCTTCTTCACTCTAATCATCTCTATAATAACTTCTTATTTTCCCCCTTTTATAGTAAACTTGAAAGTAATAAATTTATTCTATGATTCTTCATTGTTCATGTCTATAAATTTGATTTATTCTTCATATATAATAACTTTAACAATGTTTTCCTTGAATTTAATAGTTTTTATATTTTATGATTCACAGATAGAAATGGTAGTGGCTACCCATTTTATGGAAAACTCTTGAAAATCCTTATATTTGGTTTCCTATGAGTTATAGTTTGTTCAAATGAAATCATTCTATTGATAGTCTCATTAAATATGAAATACATTCCAATAATAAACTCATCAAATAAAATATTATGTCACATTTTATGATTTACTAATAATATTGTGATTCTTTATTTTGTAAGTATTAAGAATTATTGAAATTATATTCTTACTCGTTGATGTGACCAAAATGAGAAGAAGAACAAGTAACTATGTTTTCCTTATCTTAAGTGAGTTACTAATCCCAAATATCCCTAGAAACATCTTCATCTAAGTCAAATATAGAATTATACTAAGGTTGAATCTATTCAGGTTTCACGGTATAGATGATTTTAGTTAGAGACTCTTTATAGGGTTGTAATGAGAATTATACACCCATGATTTAAGGTATATTAGTATTTTTTATTAACAATCTTATTCTTAGAAATGTTAGAATCTAGAAAAAACAAATTACAGTTAATTATACATTTTTAAAAACATTTATCTGTCTAAATATTGTAACCCTTAACAACATCAATTAATTCATTGATCAGTTACACATATGTAGTGGTAGATTTTTTCCAAAAGTAACAACTTAACCTAGAGTGTGAGAGTATGCTTCTCACTCACACCAATATGGTCTAGTTAACTATATATACTAAACTATTTTTTATGGGGTTTCATTGACTGTTATATATCTAAAAATAAAATTAGTGTTATAAACTTCTATAAAATCAATAAATAAATTTTATAAAATATTTTCAGTTGTAATTTCCTTTATTTTATTTCTAGTTTGATTCTCAACACTAGATTTATGGTTTTTAAAATATTCAAAGGTTTTAGATTTATTTATTTATGTGTAAATAGAAAATTTACAGAAGTAATCATCTATAAATCTCTAAAAAATAAGATCCACAACCATGGTAGGAAATTTTAGAGAGACCCTGTATACTATAATGCACATATTTAAGTGGATAATTGTATTTATAATTTTTATTTTAAAACTAAAAATATTTTATATACCAAAAACATACTCTTTATAGATTGTAAAATTTTTTAGAGTTATTTGACTCAATAATCCATGTTTATTTAATTCAACTATTCCATTTTCACTAACATTACTAATATTTATGTGTTAAATAATAGTATTATCATTCAATTGTACATGGATGGATTTTAATTTTTTAAAATGAATTTTAACATTTAACATGTAAAATATATTAATGATTGATCCTCTCATCACTATAAGACAACCCCTAGTTATTCTAAGACAACTAAATTTATATTAAAGGACAAAACCATTTTAATAAAGGAATTTATAGAAAATGAAGTTATATTTCAATTCAGTAACCCATCTAGCCTTATTAATATTTTTCATAGTTCCATCATGAATTTATAATCACTACTACAAATACCCCTTTTATCAGTGCTAAAAATGACCTTTAACAGCGCTAGAAAAGTGTTGTTAAAGCCGGTGAAGATAAGGGGGGGTCGCCTTTATCAATTCTCAAAAAAGTGATAATAAAGACCTCTTTTATCAGTGCTTTTTTTATCACTGATAAAAGTAAAAAAAATTAAAAAAAATAAAAATTTAAAAAATTCCTGCCCATCGGGGGGGTTTTATAGCACTTGAGCCCCCCTTTTAAAAGCACTTTTCAGCCCCTCCAACGCCCTCACGCACCCCCTCCACCCTATATCAGTGCCACACTCACCCCCTTTATCAGAGCTAGCCCCCCAAATCCACCCTCATGTGCACGCCCCTGCCTCCACCAAGATTTGATCTCGAGACCTCCCCCTTGCACGCCTAAAGCCTTTACCACTCTGCCATATTGATTTGTTCTCCATTAAATGACATATTTATATATATATATATAGTTATATTTATTCATATAGTAATATATAGTTATATTAATATATAT
The DNA here is from genome assembly GCA_963277665.1 of Viscum album. Lineage (NCBI taxonomy): Eukaryota > Viridiplantae > Streptophyta > Magnoliopsida > Santalales > Viscaceae > Viscum > Viscum album. Next base: position 1,493,324,198 of record OY728131.1, read on the forward strand.
ATAGTTATATTAATATATATATAGTTATATTAATATATATATTTATAGTGATATTAATATATATATTTATAGTTATATCAATATATATAAATAGTTATATTAATATATATATAGTTAGATTAATATATAGGTATATAAATATTTATATATTGGTATTTTAAATAAAATGGATATTAGTTATTATTTAGATAAAGCTAATATATTTTATGTGTAAATATATTTTATTTTTTATATTTATAATTAAATTTTCATGTGTGAATATATAAAAAATATGTATATATTGTTATATATTTGATTATAAATAGTAGTGCATTATAAAAAACTATAAAATTTCAAAGAAAAAATATCAATATGAATGTAATACCTTGGAATAAATTCAGTCCCCATCAAAAAAAAGCAAATAATACCCCCTTAAATGAGGATGAAAATCCAAAAAATGTTCAAAAATCGGGGTATCACGACTAAAAACTCAGTTTTGGAGGCCTTCTAAGCATTTTTTGGCCTCAAAAAAACCTTGAACGGGGATATTTCTATTTATATTTGTGTAGATCTTGTCTCATGCTTAGATTGGATATGTGGTAGAGCTCAAACGGACACCCGAATCAAAAGTTATGGCCGTTTGAAGTTCGAGTTGTGTTGTCAACATATTTTGGATCCTTTCTTAATTTTTTTTAATTTTTTAAGTCTTCAAATTGTTATTAAATTACTATTACTCCATAATAATTAGCAAATTATTAATTAAAAATATATTTTTTAATTTTTTTATAAGCCATTTTCACTAAATGTCTTATATATTAAGTGTAAATGTATATTTATACTTATCTAAAATATATTTAAAATTATATTTAAAATATATATATTATATTTATATCAATATAACTATATCTATATATTTAAATATTAATATATTTTTTTAATTATTTATTTTGGAAGTAGACACTTTATCAGCGCTTTTAAAAAAACGCTGATAAAGACAACCCTTTATCAGTGCTACTAAAAAAGCGTTGATAAAGGGGTACCCTTTAACAGCGCTAAAAAAAGCGTTGTTAAAGGGGGTACCTTTATCAGTGCTAAAAAAAGAACTGATAAAGGGTTACTTTTATCAGTGCTTTTTCATTAGCACTGATAAAGGGTGGCGCTGACCTTGCCCCATTTTGTGGTAGTGAATAACACAAAACCTATACCCATTAATTTAAAACTCTTATTATTCCCCTGAATTATATCACCAGATTCAATTTTGGTTAAACTAAAAAAATTTACCTTTCTATGACATGTATAAAAATGGAATCTAGAATAAATCCCCCACTACTCCCCAATGGTATTCACTAACACATTTAAATCATCAGTAATTTCAAAAATATATCTACCTAGTGATGAATTGTTAGAACCATCTATAAAATTTGTTTTTCTGTTAGGAATTTTTTTAATATGTCTAATATATTTAAAAAGATGATATTTGGTAAATATATACTTATATATTGAGATACTTTACCTATTTTGGAAATTTTCCATTTTTTTATGCCTAGTTTCACTTCTTCCTCTATGGTTTATCACCTTAGTCACTATTTTTATGGTTCTATTATTTAAATTTTCTCAAAAATAAAGTAGATATTACATATTTTATATATATATATATATTAATTTAAATATTCCATGAAATCCCTCTAATAATTATATAAAATTTCCAAATACATTATTAGTATTATATATTTTTCTTTATCTTTAGTTTTTAAATCTATATTTGAAAAATATAATAAAATATTGTTGAATTTATTTATATATGACTAAATTTTAGTTTTGGAACATAATTTAAAATTATATAATCACATTTACATGTGAATTTTATTGAAAATATATATAGTACTATATATAAATTAAAATTTTAATCATATATGGTATATAAAGGACTCATATAGTACTTTATGTAGAACTTTATCCCCTAGAGAGAGTAACAAAATACTATGAGATTTTTCAAGAGCATTAGCAAAAACATAAATATAATAGAATATTATTTTTCCATCATCAAATAGGATTGTAAATTTATTATTTTATAAACCTAGAATTTTTGTTTAAAAACATTTGAATATATTTTTAATAATGTTAATTAAAGTGTTCAAATGGATTGTTTTTATTTTGAAGATTCATGAGTATTTGAAAAATATTTAATATTTATAAATATATTATTATTTTCTCATGTTTGGGTGAATGAGGATAATAATTAATACCTCTTAATAAGAACCTTGAATGGAAATTATGAGACTATATTTGTTCATGGGATAGGATTTTAACCTAGTAGAGGTGTAATATTCTTTTGGGTTCCAAACCTAGTTCAAGCTTGTTTCATGTACTTATTAAAATATTCTGGGATATCAACACCTTAACATAACATTTCCATTATAAATTCATTAATAATACTATTTGTAGAGCATAATCCATAGTTCACTATGATATAACCCAAAGTATTATGGGAAAATATTTAAGGATGATTTATCGAAACTCACAAGGTGAAGGAAAATCCATGATCATGTATCGAGCATCAGCGATCCTCCATCAAGGTAGGATATTTATTATTGTTTTATACTATATTATTTATTAATTTTCGAATTGATAATATATTTATTTAATTATTATTATTATTTTTAATAGATAACCCAGTTTTCTATATCACATTAAAATTGGGATTATCAATCCTTATGCATTATTTGAATAATGTGTATGTGGAAAGATTTAGGTGGAAATTATCACTATGGGAAATAATTCACATATTTCTTCAATATTTTTATCCTCTCTCATGATGAACTATCATCACCTTCCATTTAGATGGCTGGTAGTTTATTGATGGCAGTTGAGAATGATGGGTTTGTCGATGAAGATCAAAGGAGGTGTCGATTCAAAGAGGCAACAATGGAAGAAGAGTTATGGTGATGGAATGGTTGCGGTTGGTGTGTGATAAGGGACCTTGGGTGGTGTATCAAGCATGGAATTTATGATAATCAGTTAAAATTTAAGATAGTGGGATTTTAGGTGATCAGAAGAGGCAGGTAGACTAACATAAATTGACACGGATGGTGGTAGAGGTCATGGTAGTCACAGTGGCAGAGCTATCTGTTATTTAATCATATCCAAAGAAGAAGACAAGGTCACACAACATGTGATACTAGGGAACATATTATTTTAAAATTTATTCTTTATTTATGGATTCTATGGTATATTAAAATATCACATGTTGTGTGACCTCTTAGAATATGCCATGTCTGGTCATCTGTTAGCTGTAAGGTTTTTTCTAGGGAGACAAAATACCATATGGTCTATGGTTTTGAAACACAAACCATGTATGGATTGATCACATGAACTAAGCTATGTTATAATACACACATAACTATCTCCCCCTTTCTACACATGTTTTATAGGTTGAGGGTCATGTCATATCAATGGAATTACATAACATTGGGCCTACAGGGTACTTTCCCAGAGGAACAGAGAGTCCTACACACCATATCACCTAAGTGGGCATAGTATATATGTTGTATATGAAAGAAAGGATACCGTTTCTATATTATTATCTTCTTTCCATGAATCAAACATCATTTCTAAGAGAGTACATTTTATGTACTTCACTTTTCTTGGTTTTTTCTATATCTTCTCACCCATATATTATAGTTGGAAAAATTAATATTATATTTAATGTATTTTTACACATAAAACATGTTTCTATGATCTTCACTGTCATAAAATACCATTTATGAGGAATATTTAATAGTTTTAGGATCTTATATCTAAATAGAGGATAATAGGTTTCAAGTGAGTCATTCAGAGTATTAATGGATTTGGAACTCCCCCATGTATTAGGGATATCCCCTAGTAGGGTTTAAAAACTCCCTTGGTGACATAATCGACTAGTTTTGGTCCCCCATATGAATATGGAGTTAAATAACTCCACTCTATTTTAAGAAATGATCCTCCATACTTATAGTTAGTACTCCTGTGTTTTTTTGGGTACTGGGGATCAATTACCCGCTCAATGGACACTCAAATTCCTCAATGAGGCTTTTTCCCCAATATATTTGTAAAAAGGTGTCATAGAATATATAGAAAACAAATCAGGTGACATTGGTTTTATAACATATTAGGATTTCAATATATTATTTATGATATGATTTATAGTTGAGTTGTTTTCTTGGATTTTCATTTCATAATTGGTTGTCTCAATACTTTAATCATATAAAAGCTTCTTCTTATGTTTTCTATAACTTTTATTTTAAGTTAACATATCTTTCTATCCTCCCTTGTGTTACCAGGACATTCTACAAGGTATTTTGATACTCAACCCTACATGGGTTTCATTCCCACATATTTTTTTTATATTTATAAGATATATAGTATAGAGGTAACTTTGGTGCATGTTTATCTAGTAGAGCTAGGGAATAGTATCATTTCATGGTGATGGTTTCTCATGTTAAGAGTGGGTATGATAAAGAGTTTTCAGTTTTAAGTTGTTTGAGTTCCATCTTTATTATGATATATTGGACTATTTTATTTACCCCTAATTTCTAGAATTTCATTTTTCATGTTATTTGATGATCCCTTTGAGATATTTAAGTTCTAAGAACCCTCATGAATTTGAATTGATAAAGGGTGAGGTAATCAGAGCTAAGTTGATCTCAATTTGGACATGGTCAATATGGAATTGTTCTTACACTAAGGGATGGTTCTCACTCACAATCATCACTCTATCCTATAGTAAATTATTTATATTAAATTTTCATTGGAGGCATGTAATTAATTATTTATTGAGTAAATTTATCCATTATATTAATGTGATTTCATGTTGTATTTATTGGAAACATACTCATTGATGATTGATAATTAAATCATTGTTGAATATAGATGCGTAGAAATGAAAGGAGTAAAGTTATTCTATAATTTAAGAACCATAGAGTAAAATTGATGATCATGCCACATCATGATTTTAGTAATCTCATATAGTAAATACAATACTTTATGTGACAAAGTAGTATCCTTGAATTATTCTTACACAAAAGTGAATTAAACTATTGTGAGAGGAATCATGTTGTGGTTATTTTGGTGGAATTATGATAATGATTATGAAGAAATCAGTTAATCCTATATAATATATTTGGTTGTGGATTTAATCATATGTGTGTAAAATACTACTTTGATACAACATTGGTCAAACCACAGCTATAGTGGATATGCCTCAATGGTTCAACCAAGGAGTTTCTAAGGAGTTGACTACACCATAAATACAACCTCGAGAAAGTTAAGTGTCATGTTGTTTTGATCATAATTTGGTCTTGTTTCATGAGACAAAATTTCATGATATAATGCATGGTGATGTAAAGAAAACCATTATAAAACTTTAAAAACCATTCATCTACCACCTAGGTGATATAGATTTGATAAATTAATGGATTTAGTTATTTGAGGCGTGTTTCACTTTAGTGAAATGTCCATACTGTATTGAGTCTCACTAGATAATATTGGTAGGTTATTGATTTTGGAAAAATCATTGATTCCATACTAAAAGAAAATTTTCATGCAAGAAATCTGGTGAAGGATAATTAGAGATACCATGATTTATTTGGGATTTAATCATCCATATATTTTGGATTTATGGATCATGTTGTAACTAGAGGTTCCACACTGCAATGCATGTTATGTCTAAAAATAAATATAAACCCACCTGTACAAAGTGTGTGTGATGAAAAAAATAGAGATATTCCTATTTTAGGAGCATTCCAAGATGGATTTGGTAGTATTTTTAGAAGGATAACAAAGGTGCACACCAATTCCAAATTTTGAAGGAACTTGGGGCATGGGAATAATAAATCATTTAACTTGTTAGTTATTGTTATTCATCTTATTATTAAATAAAAATACAATCCTATTACTCCTTTAATTTTTTTTTATAATAAATTGGAACTATGGATAGTGAGATCACAATTATTATACACCAAGGATAAATCACTAGATAAAAAGGGTGAGTGAATCGCGTTGTGATCCATGTAGTTTGTAAGTGAGATATGCTGTTTTTTTCTACCAGTGACTCAACCTCCCCTCCCCACACACACACACCCACCTAAGTGGTATTATACTCCCCCATACGCCTATTAATTGGTATCAGAGTTACATTTCATGAAAATATTTTTCAATGTATTGATCATATGATACCTTTCAAGTGGTATCATAACATTTATTAAATAGTTTTAGGTATGATTCCCATAAATATATGTTTATTTTTAATTATAAAACTCTTTTATTGATGATATCCATGAATTAAATAAATAGAATTGACAAAAAAGAAATTTATATTTTCAATAGAAAGAAATTAAATATATATAGAGAGAGAGAGATGATGGTTTCATACCTAATATAACTTGTCCAACACATTATTCATTTCTATAAGAATTGTTTTAATCTTCCTAAAACCAGGGTGGACTATATTTTTCTTAATAAGAAAAATATCAAATTTGATAGGAGAGTGTGTAATGCATTACTCTCATCACACTTGGAGAAAGAGTTAACATGAGTTATGGGGATGAAAATATAAAACATAATATGGATAAAACTACATGATATCTATGAAGGAGACAAGAAGGTGAAAGATTTAAAAATATCTCACACATGGAGGATTTCATTTTCATGGATTTAGTCATTTAATGGAATTTTACAAATAAATAATCAAGAATCCCTTAAAACCAAATAAAAATGCTTTGAAATCATTTTCATAAAAATTAAAGAAATGAAAATATATTTAAAGTATCCAGGATAAACACATATTAATAGTTCATAAATCATTCCATAAGATAATTTAGAAACCTGTTTATAATGAACAATCATGAAAAGTTCATAAACCAAATCCTTTTTACAAAACTAACAACCTCAAACACTTGTAATCTCTAACAATTGAATGGGATCCACAAGACAAAGAGAAAGAGGTAACTTAGATAAAAAATATATTAACCTAAACCATGAAACCCAAATCAAGAAACTCATATTCAATAATCTCTTTATTAATGAAACTTTTTATGCAATACTTACCATGAAAATCCTCAAAGTTTCTCACAAAAAAAATTGGATCTAGCCTCTGTCTTCCTTCCATGTAATAGATTTAATGTAAATATCATTAAATCATTACACAACACTTATATATGGCCATAAAGACCCGAATATAATGTTCATTTCAAGAAATATATGGAATATATAGAAGAATGGTTAAGAATAATGAAAATGGTATCTTATAATGAGTTTCCTAGATACAAAACCTCAAGATTGATCGAAATCTATCTTCACAAGGGTTTTCATCTCAAAGAGGATGACTTAGGGTAAAGAAAATAAGCTTATGGAGAAATAATTTGTTCAATAGGAGGTGTATCATGTTTATAAAAGAATATATGAATTAATTAATTATCATTACATGGTTTGGATTCATGGTTTTGGTAAATAATTCACCAATCATGTTCCTGGTCTTGTACAATGGAGAAGTCGCATTATTTGGTAACATATTTTGACTAACCATTAACTAACCATGTGAAACACTACTATCCCAAATAACCACAAGCTACATGGTTTCCTTGTAATGTAGCATGGTTTCCCATAATCATGTACAAACCATTCACATGGTTAGAAAACTCCAAAATCTCTCAAAAATAACCCAGAATGACCCAATAAATATCTAAAATGTAGGATGGTAACAAAATAGTATATATACCTAAAAGTGACATCAATATATAAAACATATCCCTACCATATCACTTTATTCTCCTAGAAAGTTAGGTTAAAGTAAGATGATCTGAGAACATATTATGTCACTACTCCCTAATCATTGATTCTCATTCCCACATCTCATGAAAAATCATTCCATACTGTAACAACACTCAGAACATCAGAATAGATTACTATGTAAAATATTTTCCTAATAATAAAAAAATAAAAGTGTTCATTCAACTACTGACATATCTAGTTCCAAAAAAATATCATCCTAGTTTAGAACATGAGAGATATTATGATGATACTTATTAAGCTGGTTAACATGGAAAATATCATGGATAAAAGTAAACTGATATGGAAAAGATAACTAACAATCTACCTTTCTAATTTTTTTAGGCATTTTAAAAGGTATTAATTTTACCCACTTCCCAAGCATATGGTGACCCGATTGAGGAAATACATTCAAGAACACTCAGTCACCTACCAAAAATTCCAAAGGATGGAATCGATAATATGTATGATATTTATACCAAATTTTATCCATCACTGGTCATTGAAGAATGATATTAATCTTCATTGACATCTCTAGATCAATGCTTTCTCCCAAAAGAGAAGTCTCACCCACATCAAACCAATAAATAGGTGATTTACACAGTCAAACATACAAAGACTCAAAGGGATCCATTATGATGGATGACAAGTAACTATTGCTATAAGATAACTCAACCAATACCAAATAGATATCTGAAGAGACTCCAAAGTCAATGATGCTGGAATAGATAATATACTTTAATATCTAAATTTCTCACTTCATATATCTGTCTATTTGAGGCTGGTAAGTTGTGATCAATTTAATCTAAGAACCCATTAAATCCTGGATTCCTTTCTCAAAATGAGAGGTAAACTAGGTGTCCCTATCCAATATAATAGCATATGTATCCTTGTGTAACATCATAATCTTCTGAATGTTTAGATTTCCTAAATCATTAACCTTGGTGGTGTCTTAAATCATAAAGAAATTATCCAACATGGATATTCAATCAATCACCACCCATATAGAATTCTTCCTTTTAGGAGTTCATGGTAATCTTGTGATAAAATCTATGGGAACCTGGTCTCATTTCTAGATGGGTACTAGGAGAGGATGAAGTAAAATAGATTGATTTTGATATTCAATATTAATCTACTAAAATGTACAGAAATGAGACTCAAAATTAGCTATATCTCATTTCAAACATGGAAACGAAAACCAAAAATTCATGTCATAGTATATATTCATTATACTAGGATGAAAAACCCACTGAGAACAATGAAAACCTTATACCATATCCTTACACAAAAATGAAGGAACAAAATACTAGTTCTTAAAATAATGAGTTCCTTTTGGGGAGAGAGACCACTCAACGATGGTCTCCCCACCATATAAATATTTCTTAATACTCTTAAACTTCTTGAACCACTATTTCTCCTTAAAAAACTAACTCAATAAGATACATAACCAATTGAAAGATAGAAAAAACCATACCAATCTCTTCATCCTTCATATCTAGGTGTATCCAAGAAAGGAGACCCATGAAATTCCATTCATATTTTTATTCCATCATAGATTGCAAAGGAAAATTTCTACTCAATGTTTTAGAAACAACATTTCCATTTCTTGGGGTATAGGAGTTGTTGAAGTAGAAATACCAAAGATACTCCACCCACCACCTCTACCAAAGTTTTAAGTACTTATAAGAAAATATTCAACTTAAACTCTTATTGTAAGAATAAATAGTGAACCTTTACCTAAAGAGGTAATGTGGTCAAATCTTGAGTACATGCATAACTATTAAGAGTTCACGGGTAGGGTAATTCTTCATATGTAGACAAAGATAATGATATTGTTATTCCACCGCATAAAATTATTGAATAAGATCATAGCCTAATATAACACCTAAGAATCAAAATGCACCACATATTCCTTTACATATTTTGAAAAAATCAGAATATGTGATAAGGTCACACATAACTTCAATTCATCAAATGAATTCTGACACTTAAAATTCCAGTAAATTTTCACCTTGTTCCTTGTAAGATCATTTAATGGTGATACAAGCTTTGATAAGTCCCTCAAAAACCACTAATAATATCATTCCAAACCCAAGAATATATTAATATCAAAGGGATTTTGAGGCTCCCCCTATAAAATATAACTTTCACCTTTTTAGGATCAAATGATATTCCATGTTCTAAAACCACATTTCTTAGGAATATAACTTCTTCAATATATAAATTAAATTTTGATGATGTAGAATAATGGTGGAAATCCCGCAAGATTCCCAAAATAGAATTTATGTGATGCTCATTCTCTTCTTTAGTTCTTGAGTAAACCATAATGTTGTCTAAGAATACCAATAAAAAGGAATTGAGGCCCCAATGGAAAATTATATTCATCATGGAAATAAAAATAGCATGATTGTTAGTTAGGACAAAAGGAATCAAAATATATTCAAACTATCCATACTTTCTTATAAAGGCAGTCTTAGTAATTTATAACTCTTTAACAATGAGTAATTATTTCCAGACCAAATATTAATTTTTTAGAAAAACTATTAACCCTTTAATTGATAAAAAAATAATCAATATGAGGAAATGTATATTTATTCTTTATCATTGCCCAATTTAGATTCTGGTAATCAATGCATAAATGGAGTGTTCTGTCAACTCTCTTATAAAAAATCACTTGGGTTTATCAACTTTGTCTCACTCATGTGAATGAAGCCTTTAGTTTTCAAGTAATCCAACTGAATATTTAACTCCTTCAATTAAACTTATTTCATGTGATAGGAAGGAATATATATTGGATAGTTCCTAGTGAAAAATAAATTTAGAACTCCACGTCCCATTCTAGTGGAAGACTGGAAAAATCAACTGGGAACACCTCAGAAAATTTTCTAACTATAGGTGGAAACTCACCACATAACGATTCATCTTTATGTTCAACTATGAAAGAAGATATGAGTGCCCCAAGATCTAGTGAATTAGGTACTTATCGACTATATATTAGATCTTATTCTCCTTGAAACACACAATATCTCCCATCAAGGGTAGAAAAGGACACCCACTAATGATATAAATAACTTATAGCTTTATAGGCCACTATTCAATCCATATCAATAATAATTCCAAAGTTATCCATGTCAAGAACTATCAAATACTAAACTAGTTCAATTTTTGATATAGATAAGTGACATGAGGGTCATAGAAAACTATAAACCTTCTTATTTATAATAGGTTTTTTCAACTCTATAACAAATTACATGGTTTTAATTGGATGTTTTAAAAGATTCATGAAATTGTTCAATATAAAAGAATGGGAGGCACCATTTTCAAATAAATTGGTCACTAAATATAATGAAATAAATATATTATATCTCATAGTCTAAGGACCTATATCAAATTAAATTGGAGACTCTCTATTTCATGTAACATCTTAGTTATAGAGGACTAAGGATGGAACCTTTTTTAATTAAAGTATCATATTACATTGTAGATTCTTTAGGGGCTGAAGTACCTGAGCCACTATGAGGAAAAATAGAGCCTAAAAAAACTTCTACGTATGACATTAATTTCCAAAAAGGACATTGATATTTTAATTTAAGTTGAATGTATGTGCTTTTTCTATTATTTCCACACTAATAGAAAGTTATATGACTGTTTCTAGCTATTGTTTAAGGTATGGTATAGGTTCACTACTAGGAGACACCACTACCACCTTTATGATCCATGTTCCACCTCATCTTAATTCTATTGGATCCTCTAAAAATACAATTAATAGAATATGAAATCCAACCAATCCTAAATTTCCATCCTTGTTATGATCTTTCATCAAGGCTCTTATAACCACTTCAACATAGATGTTATGCTTCATCATGAAAACTTGGAAACAAATATCTGGTTGCAAAACATTATAGAACCTTTGAGACTTTAACTCATCATTTAATATCACCTAGGGAGAAAAAAGGACCAACTTAGAAAAATGGTGGGTAAACTATTTAATAGTATTATTACCATGTTGGAAGGTAAAAAATCCATGGATATAGCAAAAGTTAAAGATTCAAGGAAGAACTACTAGAAAAAAATTGTTCTTGAAGTCTTTCCACTCCAAACCCTCTTGTTTTTTTGAGCCACAATTACACACCATATATTTTTAGGGCCTTTAATCTTAAAAGGTATCACATTTCACCTAAACTTAATTTAGAGTTTCTATAAATTCAAAAATTAATTTGATATTCCCTAACTAAACCTTTTTTCCTTTGAGTTATTTGTTCCATGGAAGGATGGTGGTTTCTAGTGGATAAACTTCTAGGATCAATATTCATCTCATATAGTCCATAGTTTCACTTATCTAACTTAAGTTAGGGCATATATGACACCCTATTCTATGGAACATATAGATTTTACTATCACTTCAATAATATTCTGATCGAATGGATGGTTTCCTCATAAAACATCATCTGTAGCACCCTCCTGGGGAACTCCAGGAATCCTTCTAGGGGGAATGGTACTATATCAAAAATGAATAGGGATCATAATATATGTGATAAATATCAGTTTGAATCAATATAACATAATTAAATAACTAATATTAGATAAAACATAATATGATATACACATATCTCAATATCTTGTGGTAACTTAAGGCTTTTTATGATGAGATTTTCTCATACACTCTCTCTTAACCTTCCCCTTAAGTCCTGAAAATACTATTTATTTTCTAGAAATTCTAAATATAAGAATACCATGAACATGAAACCACCATTGATACAAATTTTCATGACTAGGTCTGGTTCATCCCAAAACCAGACACATGATCCAGCTCATGACATGGCCCAAAGAGAGATATTAATTCCTATAGGATGGAAACAAGCACCTAGGAATCAAGAACTACCTTTGGGAATGATTTCACTAATAATAAAACAAATTATCAATAAATGTACTATATAAAGGAACAAATGAATTCTAATGAAAAGTTAGATAGTGGAAGAAAAAAAGTCAAAATAAATACAGGTGCCAATCCAAAATAAGTATACAAGAGTAGATGAGACCAACAAAAACCCATATCCATATGATATAAGGGACAATATCCCAGCATGTCACCATCAAACTCCCACACCCCACTAACATGGATACCCACTACCTCCATGATATTCCATAAATTTCTATTTTCAGATAAAATAAGATCTACACACACCCAAAGGTATCTACAGGGTGTGAGTAACAAGCCTAGTAGGATCCCACCAAGTGTTTCGTAAGTAGTCTTTATCTAATGAATCGATTGTTCTCATTTAATGAAAAACAAGTCATGAAATATAAATTCACAATGAATTTAATATAATAGTTAAATTTACCCTCTTTAGTACATTTTAATAAAGATTGTATAAATAAATAAAAAAAATTATTTTCAAATCACATTTGATTAAAACCTTTATAAATAACCCATTCTTAAAGGATCACCATGGAAACTAGTCTTATGGTAGATTAGGTTTCATTTAGCTAGGATCCTCACACCTTAGTGATAAAATTACTAAGTGTGAAAAATTCCCTAGAACACAAGCCTAATGATGAGAGAGAACATTAATAAGTGAACCCTTTATCATAATAAATTTTAGTTTGAGTTCAAGCTTAAATCCATGCTAGGTAGCCACAAACCATCTTAGCATGATTTTCCCAAAACTATTCCCCTCCTAAGTACCCAAGGTTACCATGTACTATAGACCAAACTTAGAGAGTTTCATTTTCATAAACAACCCACACTTGGATACTTTCAATATCACAAGTATCCCACACTTAGAGGATTTCGTTTTTATGTATTTAATTATTCAAGGGAATTTCAAACATAAATAATCAATAAACCCTTAAAACTGAATAAAACATGCTTTGAAATACTTTTTCATCAATAATACAAAAATTGGAAATCCATTTAATAAAATTATCCAACAAAAACACAATTCAATAAATTATAAATCATTCCTTAAGATAATTTATAAATTTATTTATGATGAGAAATAAAGAAAAGTTCACAAAAAAAATCCTTTTATGAAACCACCTACCTCAAACAATTGGAATTTCAAAAAAATTGAATGGGATTTACAAGATGAAAAAAATAGGGATCTAAGATTGTAATAGAAGAACCTAAACTATCATGGCCCAAACTACTTAGGACCACCAAGATAGTGGTAATCTAAAAGAGAAAACCCAAGACCACCTATAATAGGCCATGAGTTTACAATAAGAACAAAGTAGGAAATTATGAAATGGGATGCCTTGTACTAGGTTCTTATATGCTCTCCCACAGTTATCTTCATGCAATAGTGTAGAGATATAAAGGAAAACAGGACATCTAGGGTGTAAACCGAAAATGAAACAACCACTAAGAAAACATCCAAGTAAAATAGTATAATAAATAAGTATAAAGGGTTAAAATACATGAACAAACATAAATGAGGTATCCACATAAAAACCAATAGAAAAAAATGAAAACTGAGGAGATCATGGCTTGCAATCCCAAAGGTTGACCACCACAAATGATATGCACTAAGTAACACTATGCTCCATCAAGGTCACCATCAATCTTTCTATCATCTACATAAGACACAACATGTGTGGTAAAATACCATGTAGGTGTAAGTATATACATACCCAATATGATCTAATGAAAACCAAAAAGAGTGTAGTACAAATAATAAATATCCAGTTCAACCCATAAATAAATAGGTTAAAGAGAAACCCAACATATATTCTTATAAAGAAACCCAGGTGGTAGATAAATGGTATATTTATCTTCACATCCCAGGTAATAATGATGAGTTACCCTACAAGTCCAAGGATCCGCCTCTAATGACCAAAACCTCACAAAACCTCTCTAGAATACCATGTGAAGGTATATCTCTTTGATATTAGATCCATGGATAAATGAGATCTAAATCCAGTGGGGGACCTCTCCATTGGAGCTCAAATATGGGGGAGTACCACTCCATAGATATAATACCTATGACCTAATTTATTATGGGGGAGTACCAACTCTACAGGTGTAAAGGGTAAGGGGAACCCATGCCCTAGAGTAGTAGGGGGTTCCGACCCTGGCATCTCTCTAGTAAACTATCCCAATCACTGACATCAGAAAAAAAAATTGATGGAAGAGTCCCACTCATAACACTCTTGTAATATCTATGATGAAAACATGAAGCACACCATCACATTTTACATGAAAAATTGATTAGTATAGGCTACTCATGGGACCAAATCCATGTCTTGAATAAGGATATATGGAAGGTGCAAGCCTTGTAGAAAATTACACATCATGTAATGGTGTATCTATGGAGAGTCTTGTATTTATAAAGTACGACTGTGTCTTTAAGCTCATTCCCATGTACCTCAGCCCATTCAAATGTACTCTAGTTTTTCCTATGTACATTGTTCATGTCTGGGTACCCTACCCTTATATGAGTACATGGTCATGCTCATGCACTCTGGTCATGCTCGTGTACCTAGTTATGCCCATGTACTTGGTTGTTAATATTCCCACATAATCCTAGGATATATGTCGAGCCGCCACTGCTAGGTCACACATAGTATATGGTTTATACAATATGTGTGATAATTAACTCTGATTAAAACCCTAGCCACCATAGCTAGGTGACTATATAGTATGTGTTCCTTGGACCAAATTCCATGTATGTTGAGTTTATCAAGAATCCTAGAAAATTTACACATATTCACCCTATAATGCCGCAATTTTGATAGGGAAGAGATGACCAGGGGATCCCTCGCTGATGCGGGTTCGGTTTGGCCTAATGGTTGATTGAGGAGGGTTCATTTCTTACATAGTACTTAACATTGGGTAATTTTCATTCTTAATATAAACTCCCAATGGTTCCATTATCCATAACTAGGTACAGATCCACTTTCCAAAGGTAGGTGTCCAACTGGGGTTTCAGACCCAATGACTCTTAGGGACTCACATTGGTAGAGAGGAAGGTAGGTTGGGCTAATTTTACCCTTTTGAGGGGAATTGATTCTTACTTTGGGACTCACTTATAGAACTAAGATATGTTTGATAATATCTTCCTAATATTGATATAGGACCATTTACCCTAAAAATTATTATATGTTAATTCTATTTATATACAAAAAAAAGAGTCTCGTTGATGAATAGGGGAAAGGGTGTCTCATTAGTGAATCCATCTATATGTATTCGAGGTTCTTCATCTGTTTTTGAGTAATGGGTAGCTGATTATGTGTTGAATCCTTATAACTAAGTTCTTTGTAATTTTCTTCCACATAAGGAGGTGATTAATATTCAAAGGTGGGGATTGAGCCATTATGAGGCATCCTATGTATCCCGTTTATTGCAGGAATTAAAATCCAAGTAGTTCTTAAACTCGTGTAGTTTAACACCATGTGGATAAGACATATTTGTGAGCACTGAGGCACTAGTTTTCTAAGATCAATAATCAAGGATATATCCTGCTTATCCTGGTTATAGCTAGAATCAAACTTATTATAGTTTGATCACACCCTTAGGACTGATCCTAAGGTATATGCCCATATGTTTAGGGGTGTTTACATCATGTCTCCCATTGAGGATTATATACTGGTATTTACTTGGATAGCAGGGATCCATGATGCTAATGAGCTGTTCATTGTGGCTCCCTAAGCCCACGTGAAATATGCTCAAAATGAGAAACAAGGGATAAAAAATAATCATTATCATTATATATGGATGTGGGGATTATGTTTCGGGACTGCCTTTGTGATGTTTGATATAGAGATCAGGCCTCAAAGGTTCATCCTACGTATCCAAATTATGGAATGAATCAAAGTCATCATAGTTTAGTTAATTTATGATTTCATTGAGGGGTGAGGTATAATGATCAATCCATGGGAATTATTGGGTCTGATGGTTGAAATGTTAGAGACATGGGGCCTACATCTAAATGGATATTAATTTGAGATCATGCCTCTGTAAGGTGTCCTATGTATCCTAGTGATTGTAGAAATCATCATTCTCACAGTTTAGTTGGTTAGGGATTCTGTGTTGACATTTCCCTTTCCTTTGAAGAGGCTTAAGATGCAAATTATATAATCATTACAACTCCCTAATCCCACATGAACTATGTCTGGTGTAAGAAACAAGGGATGGAAAATGATCAGTCTCACTTTTTATGGATACAAGACTTATGTACTAAGACTTCCCTTTGGATGGTTAATATGGATCTAGGGCCTTATAGAGGGTTCCAATTTATCCTGGTTATGGTAGGAATCAGAGTCCTCATAGTTCCCTTGATTGGGAATTACACACTGAGATTGACCTGATAATCGAGGCTTACACACCTAGGATAGACAAGGTCATCAAATCCTGGGATGCCCTGTTGATCGGACCTGATTACCCGTAGGACGTCACAAGGACTACATGGTTGATCTTGTAATCCATCGCATTATCGCAATTGTCTTTCAGATAGGGTGTCACATGATCCAACTAACTTGCCCATGTGTCATCATAAGAGCTAGATGAAACTATATAGAGGATTCCATGAGAGTCAATGTTACATATATCAAAGGGTGTCTCACATCCTATCTGACATGTCTATATGTCATCGTGATTCCAATCTAGCATGCTTGGGGGGCTCTATGAGAGTCATTTGGCATGCCCAGGTGTTGCTGCGAAACTCATCTATCATGAAGTAGTGTTTCCATGTAGTTCGGGTGGTACATCTTAAGTTCATCATGATGCTTGAATAGAGAACCCATAAGGTTTCATTTTACTTGGGTGGCATGCCAAAGGAGTACCATGTGACATTCTTAAAAATTTTCTTGATGAATTTTCATGACCCAAATAGTATATCAAAGGAGAATCGTGAGATCTGGGTGACATTTCCTAGTGATATAGTGTTTCATAGGTAGTTCACACGAGGCGTATGAGGCTCATTATATATGTCCTTCACATAATTCTATCTAACTTTAGACTTTGTTCTATCGTTTATATCACAAATGACTTAGGTTTATTCAGTATTAGCTTTTTTATGTTTTGCGTGAGCTGGACAATTTGTGGGAAGTTCTTTGCATGTCCTACCATAGGTCCTTCACATAATCAATAGTGATCATGAAAAGTTCTTATGAATTCCCTGTGATTGCTCTAGAAATTCTCCTATATCATAACTAACATTAAGTTTTCCAGTTGCAACTTCATCTGCTCCAAGAAACCTTTTCTAGCACTAATGCGAAGATTCCATCCTTTTGTAAAGAGTGTCATGGTTTTCTGGTAGTGGCAAAAGATGGTCTATCCATGTGTATCGGGTGCAATTTTTAATGCTATGGTGGAATATTTATTGGCCTCTCCAGTTTGGTTTTCTGCCACTTGTGCAGAATATCTTGCATAAATCCAGGATAAAATCGGTGAAGGGCTTCAGCATGACGCATCTTCATGAGTCTCTATCATGGATCACTCTGAGGGAATCACCTGATTTTCATCGACCATGGGTACCTCCCATCAATGCCTTCTTTATTTAATTATTTCCAATTAATAGGGTCTTTTTTAATTATGAGGGAATGTTGAAGGACTTTTATATTGTCATATTGACCTGTCCAAGAGCCTTTACGAGACCAGTACTGCCTATTGAGAGGTGTTCGTGTGATTTTAAAAGCCTTGCCCAGGGGATTTCATGAGATCATATTGCAAACATACTTGGTGTGTCACAAGAGTTATACAACTATGATAGGCTTCTACCTCCTTAACATTTTTATTCCCCTAGTTTATGTAACAAATTTCAAGGATTTTATGAGGATTCTTAGGTGTTGTTGAGGACAATCACAATTTATTTCAGTGATGTGCCGCATGACCACAAAAGTCCCTATGAAGGTGCATGAGTATTTAATGGATAATTCCATCTATTTATATTTAGGGAGACAAATTTGGGGGTGTGACTTTTCTTGGACATACCCTAGGCACTTCTCGTAATGAGGATGACATGTCGGCAGGCTTTTGCGAGATGAGTAAAACATCTCACTAGGGTCTCGTGGTGTCTTGTGGATCGTGAGGGGTAAATCACATGACTTTTATGACCATGAGAATCTATCTCCTCCCCCACATTTATTTCCTTTGTTTTATTTTACTAACTCTTGGGGTTGCATGATTTTATATGAATGTTATCAAGGACAAACATTCTACCCATCATTAATCCATCGCGTGAGTTTCTTAACCACAATAGGCCCCCAAATTTTGGAATTTTCATCCAATTTTCAAAGGAATTTTAGATGTTTTGACAAGTGGCTACTAGTTGATGATCCCTGTGTCCTGGGGGAGTGTATCTGGATACAGTCTCATGACCAATGGTTGTTTGGTGTGACTTTTCAAGAGTAGAAAGGATTTTTGAGAGGGTCTATGTGAGATATATTTTAGGTTATGTGTTATACATTGTTCCTTTACATGACCTTATGATGGTCATGTGATAATGTATCCCTTATAGGCTCACATGATCTATGGGTATTGGTCACCTTCTTCTTAATTTTTATTTATGGGGAAAATAATAACCATATATAGGTATTTATTCCTTTTTGACTTTATCTATGATCATTTGATATGCATCAAAAAATGCACCCCCACCCCCTCAAGAGTGAAATCCATGGGGAAAAGGGCCCAGTTTTAGGGAAAGTAAATTCCCTTCCTGAGACTTTGGCGCTATTGAGAATCAGTTTCTTGGGCGATGTTTTTTCTTTCAGATGATGCTTGGTCTTTTGTGAGATTCCATATAAATAGTGGAAGTATAGATCAATTCATTTCATTTACTACTCATTCTTCTAGAGCACTCTCTCCCTACTTTTGTCACATTCCTTCATCAAAATATTATTCCAAAAGTCATGATTGTGGTACTTATCCATGAGCCTTCTTTTTCAAGAACCGTTTCACAAGACCGCCTCCGCTTAGGTGCCCTATCAAACCAACTATGAACTATATTTCATTAATTATTTAAACTTCATGCATGTGGATTATGATTATCTTGAAGATTTAGTGGGGTCTTCTAACTTGATCATATGATTTATCGACTATCATGCGACTGGTGTGACCATGTCTAGGTCACAAGATCATGAGTCTCCAAGGGTTCATGTGATTGTGTGATTCCCTACAAGGTTATGTGACCTGTGAGATATCTGTGGATTAAGCGATTCATGAGTCCTTTAGGCAATTCATGAATGCCTTGTTGATTCATGTTGTGTGCATGATTACACTCGTTTATATCCTTATTTTGAAAACATTTTCTTTTATCTATCTGACATATGACACTTAATTTTGTTCATATAGCTTCCAGTTATCACTGATACTCCCTTAAGTTTTCGAAGAAGGAAAGGGAAGCGATAGCTCATCGTGATGATATAGTGGTGAGCATGAATCTTAATTTTTATCGTTCTATTGGGTGAGACCATGTGATTTTGATAATGTTAATGGGATTAAAATTTGGAGACTATCCCCTTTCAGACTTATTTTCCCTTCATAGGTTTTTCCTCACTAATGATGCTCTTATTCCTCCACGAAAGTCATCGTTCATACCCTTATTCTAGATTCAGAAAACCCAGAATACCATCCAGGAAAAAATATCCTAGGGGGATACTTTTTTTTAGGGGACCATGAAGACGGGCATATACTGACAACCATACCCACGTACTTTTATGGTATTGATCACGCACCCGATGAGGATGTCCATATGTATAACTCAATAATGCAGAAGTCCGCCTTTAATCATAAGTTAGGGGGTTTCCAACTGGGAATTCCGATCATGAGGTAGTTTTAGAATGGACTAGGTATGGCCCTTATAGGTAAAATAAATTGCTTCCAAATTCACTAAGGAATTGAAGAAAATTTGAATCTATGAGGTTGTATCGATATCACTGACATATTCCTACTGCAACAAGGGTCTAATGATAGAATTGTTCAGTCATCAGAGTCTAGAATGAACACTTTACACCTTATGAATGGTGGGGTTGGTATCATACTTTTTTATGTGGAGTATATTTTTGGGGCACTTGTATTAGGTAGGATTTATGATGAGTTATTTCCCCCACTATCCACTTGGGATGATGTAACGAGGACTCCTCCTCTTAGCCATGAAATGATCAAGCTTTCCAAAAGTCCCTCCCAAAGGAGTTTATTCCTGGAGTGGACATCCCATTCAAGACATGGGTAGGATACTTCATCAGTAAGTTTGACTCTAAATTAGAATCTAAGAGTCCAAAACCTTATCTTATGGACTCTCGTGGTGCATTGGGTTCTTACTGGCCCTTGGTTGAGGAAGGGAAATTTAAAGAATAAGGATGAGAATTTATCCCTGGTATTGACTGGTATGTCCAACTATATTGTTTCTTATCCTTCTAATTGAGTAGGTACTTACTTCTAATTAATGAAAAAGGTGGATTTATATTTTTCAATTTTATGATGGAGACCTCTATGGAAGGGGGCACATCAGGCTAGTCATCCATGTGTTGGACATACTCTATCACCTTCTGCATCATGTTTATAAGGGAAAAATCCCTTACAAGATCTTGGGCCCCTTATAATTATTATTGGGTTAGATAGGATCTCCCTAGGAGGTTATTAATATTTGAACATTCAGGGTATCCTGAATGTTGGCTTCATACCATACCTACAATGTATCTATGGGGTAAGACCCATTCCACTGAAGGATTAGGATGTCTAGGCTTATGTGAGATTCTATGCCAATTTCTCCTTTAGTTAGTATGTGCTAGTGATGGTATGTGAAATTTTCAACACTTTTGAGGCTAGTCTTTACACATGGGCTTATGTGATGTTACTTCATGAAGGATTTATTTCCACCCATATCGATGGTGAATTCATTTGCGAATGGAATGCACCTTGAAAATTTGGCTTCCAATTTCTATGTGTCTAGTCAAGATGTCTCTGCTCTATTTATTTTTTATCAGTGGATCATCCAATTGTATCTCTCCAATTTTGGTTGATGCTTACCAGGGAGGATACCGGTGCTGAGATACATTTTCCTCCTCGTAATGTAGCAATCGGTTTATCCAGTGGTTATGCAGAGGTTTAGATCCGCTCATATCCCTGTGGGAAATTATCAAGATTGGTAAGTGAGGCTTGGAAACCACTGTCTGGTGATCATAATCCTAGTATAGTAAATAAATTGGCTTCTAATGAGACATAATCCCAAGAATCACCCCGCAAGGAATTCAAACGCTTTCCATTTCTGTTGGAAGTACCCACTAGCATAGTTACAATGAATGTAGTTCTAGAGGGAGAGACTATGATAGAGTTATTATTTTCTATCACATATCAACATTGGGCAGTTTGGAAATCTCATAATTCATAGGTTGAGCTATGGGTTATATTATACTAGATAGAGTCTCTTTTGGATGGATTCACCTATATCACTACCCCTATTAGTATCGCCTTTAAATACCATAATTTGGAGGTTAGGGCCTTTCTTCGAGACCTTGATGTGTCTTTGGAGAGCATCAAAGCACATATATTTTTTTATCTACCATTCCATCAAATGGTTGTCTGGGGTACTCTACAACTCTCTGTGGAAGACTAGGGTTATCCCATTGTCGAAGAAGTGGTAAGTCTAGGCATGATGCTATTTTTATTTAAAGGTTCATAGTGAAATTGAAATTGTATTGACATACATTATATGTTGAATGGTGGGGGCTTCTGAATATCATCTAGTTCTTCTATCTCCAAAATATTCTCCCCATGATATGGATTTGGGGGAGTAATTTGGTAGTGATTGGGGGACTGATGATGAAGGGTCCTCGGGTCGATAGGCTTAGATGATGGTGATTATTTCTACTTCCAGAGCAACAGTTTCAGGCTCAACAACTTCTAGAGATCCTTCCTTGGAAGGGAAGAATAATAAGAAAAGTAATTGATATAAATTTTCAGGGTCCTCTCTTCTATAATCCTAAAGTAAGTTTGGTATTTCACTCTCTTCTATATTGTACTATTTTGGAAGTGAATTATAATTTTTTTAATGTTTTGGTCCCCATCGATCTCACTTGGAAGAGAATGTATTTGCTTCTAGGTGTGTAGGAGAGAGTTTGGTTACTTTGGCAGGCACTTCACTTTTGGGACTGACCTGTCAAGAAGAGGATGTGACTAAAGTGTTGGTTCAATAATTATCATTGCCTATTTTATATGTTTCAATGATCATACCATTTGATTCAGCATGGGTGGATTCACTTTTGGAAGATACTGACATAGGTAGATATTCTTGTACTATGTTAGACTTAATAGAAGTGAGTTTTGGAGAAGTTGAATGCTTCTTCAAAACTAGAAACTTTATCTATTTTTGACATATCACCTGATATTATTTTTTGTTCTTATATTTATTAAGAGTTTTTATCAAATAACATATTCAAGAAAGGTATTGGAAGTTCTATGAAGTTGTTCATTACAAGAATGAATTTCTTCTTCACCTGAGGATGGGGTCAAGGTAGTGGATGTTGCGAGTGAAGCGACTGGGAAAGGTATGTTTCTAACATCAATCATATTCTTCTATTACCTGGTGATACCATATTATTTATCTTTTGACTGATAAGTCCTTGTTACTTTTTCTACATTTCCATCATCCCACAGTTTGGGAGCTCTAGTGCCTTCTCCCTTAAGGGTTCCTCTTATTGGATCTACCAATGAAGAGGCTGGATCTCTTCCCTCTTCAGCAAATACTTTGAGCCCAACCCTTTCTTTTAGATATCTAGTCACATAATATATTCCCATTCCCAGGATAAATCTAGATCAAGTCCCTAGATCTACATCACTTTATCATTCGATGTGGTGAAAAATGTGGAGGGAGTTCTGTATTTTTGTGTCAAAACCCCATTGAATGAGCTGAAGGATCAATTAAGTCATATTAGATTTATGTTTCCTACCCTTGGTTATGAATATTTTTACTATTCCACCCTTAATCCTGGGTGAATGAGGTGATCACTATGAGGGAACAGAAGAGGGTCCTCAAATTAAAAGTATAAGTTGTTGAGGCCTCCTCCTCAATGAAGTAAAACTAGGACAAAGCTATAAATGAGGCCTCCTAACATGTAGTGGAGGTCGCTACTGATCAAGACATAGAAAATGATGGTAAGATTGAAACTTAACATCTTTAGTCTAAAATCATTCATCTTTATTCTGAAATTATCCTTCTTTAGGAAGAAATATCGCGATTCCCATATGCACTTCAGATATTAGGGAAGACCATATCAAAATAGTAGGAAATCGACAACAAAGCAGAGAAATATAATCTTGATGTCATTACCAAAGCGGAGTATTTGTAGTAGTTTGCAGAGGTAGAAACTAAATCTGTTGATAAACTATGTCAATTTAATTTATCTCTAAAGTAGAAGCTTTCTGAACTCAAGGACTCCTCTGAGAAGATGTTGTTGTGGATTTTTAATCTTTCAAATTTTCATAGGATCGTATGTTCATATGAGATACTCTGGTATGTGGATATTCCTCCTTTTTCATGCTATCAATGATCGAATATACTGAAACTTTATATGTTTTGTCCAATTTTATTTTATTCCTGACGTGCATATCTTTTCTTTATATGATATTATGTAAATCATCAATTCAACCCATCCTTTGAATAATATCATGCAAATATGAATGCCTGTAATTGAATGTTGATATTACAACTGATTATTCTTGATAAATAATCATGAATTCCCACCAACATGAGATTATTTATCAATGTATCCCATCTAGTTATCTTAATGTATCCTAATTTGAATAAGGATCATTTGGGTATGATATATTTCCTAGAAGAAGAGTTCTCTTTATTTGATGAATTCGATAGGCTTTGCGAGTATAGCTTGATTTTTCTAAGACCATATGATGGGCCTTACATGTTTTTTTCATTCTCACAGACTATATTGGTTATGTGTTTTAGTTTAGGTTCTTTTATCACAGACCAAATAGTTTAGGGTCTTTTAGCTCAGATCTTCGATTTTTGCAGTTTATGGTCTTTTAACTCAAACCTTCTATCACTATAGTTTTGGGTCTTTTAGCTCAGACCTTCTATTTCTATAGTTTAGGTTCTTTTAGCTCTGACCTTATATTATTGTAGTTTAGTTTATTTTAGATAGTACCTTCTATCGCTGTATTTTAGGGTCTTTTATCTTGAAACTTCTATTGTTGTATTTTAGGGTCCTTTAACTTGGACCTTCTATTATTTTAGTTTATGGTATTTTGGCTCGGACCTATTATTATTGTAGTTTAGGGTCTTTTAACCCAAACCTTATATTGATTTATTTTGTGTTCTATTTAGTCAGACCTTCTATTGATTTAGTTTAGGGTCTTTTATCTCAAACTCGATCAATGATCATGTAATATGGTGCATACATGCTAAGAATTACTCAAAACAACATGGGGTGTTAGGTTATTTTGTGGTGTTATTGAGGCTCAAGATGAATAAAAATATCTTTTTGAAGAGTTACACATTTTTTTGATGACCATAGGCTCTTATGTAGAAGCTATAGGCATATATGCATAGTCAAGAAAGGGGTCTCTTAAAGCTTGGTATCTTTTCCAAGGGCTATGGAAGGTTTATAGAGGTAATATTGGTTGAGGGTAAATACAAGAGATGATAGATCTAACTAGAAAGTTAAAATATGGGTGATGTAATTCATAACCCAAAAGTTTTATTCAATGAATATTGGATGGGGCAGATATCCCAGGTATATCCTATGACATTCTGAGATGCCAGGTTCCACCATGGTGTCACAAAGGCACACAAGGATTGAATCTCTTTTCTGAAAAGAAGAAGATGCCTTTAGTTGGTGGGTAAAGTCCCTTATGAGTTAGTATAATGGTTAATCAAAATATAATCTCCACTCTTTTCTTATGACCATAAAAATTTCGTGAATAATCAAACATACAGATGATGAGGTTGGGTATGGAAGGAAAGAAAGGAAGGGTTTCACCCCCCTTGGGAAATTCTGTTCTTGATCATGAATCTCAAGCCCTGTGCCTTGTGGTTTCAAATCATGAGTTTTAATCCATCAAAGGTTTGGGAATGAAGTTTCACATTCCATACAATAGAAAGGGAACAAAACACAGTGACGTAACATCTAGTATTTTGAACCCCCTTGGATAGTTTGGTATGGAGACTGTAAATCATTGTATAAAGTGCTCGACTCAAAATAATGATATGAGACAATCATACAGTGAGTAGTTTGGACACACTAAGGTGTTGAGTTCTACCACAATGATTTCAGGTATTACAAGGATCAGAATGTCCTTTTTTATAGTGATTCATTTAGTTGATGACCATAGGTTCATATACAGGAGCCATAGGCATACATGAATAGTCAGGAAAAGGGTCCTTTGAAGCCGGATATCCTTTCCAAGGGTGATGTAAGGTTTATGGTTATCTGAGGAACCCAAATCATTAAGTTTTATTTGTGGAAAGTGTAATATCCAAGAAAGTTTTCAGCGCCCTAAAAATTGTGTCACCTCCTAGCAAACATATTCTCATGGTGAGAAGATGTGACAAATCATTATTCTAAATTTTTCTTGAACTAGGGGGTCAATCAAGCATAGGTTGTCTTTTACTAGGGCTATAGTGTAGATCATATGATCTTTATTCCTTCTTTGTTTTTTCACTAATTTTTTCCTAAAATCTAGAGATGAAGAGTTTATCAAGTGAAGACTTCACTTTTGATCAGGATTCCCTTTGTGGGTTTTTATATGATAGGTTTTGTGTCTCTTCTTCTAGCAGTTTAAGGTATTGTGATTTGGTCCATTATTGGATAGAGTTTAAGTTCATATATCTTTGACCAAAGAACTGAAAATTTAATTTTGTGACACAGATAGACCTAATATGGGGGATGGTGCACAAGATCTCAATTAGGATACCCAAGGATAAGAGTACCTCATCATCTTTCTGAGTGGGGGATGAGAATATTATAAATCATGGGTCGAACCTCTCAGGTCATGAGTAATGATATGGGACAAACATACCAGGATTAGTTCATATCACACTAGGGATCTTATTTCTACCATAATTATGTGAGGGATTACAAGGATTGAAATTTCTATTTTGAAAAGTGAAACATTTGTTTGATGACCATGGGTGAATATGCGGGAGCCATAGGCATACATGCATAGTCAAGAAAGGGGTCCCTTGAAGCTGGTAATATTTTACAAGGTCCATCAAATATTTATAGAAACTTGAGGTGATTGAGACATGAAGAAAAAATTATGGATGGGGTGCTTAAAAGGGGATGAAAGCACCTTGTACTCTAGTTAACTTGAGTCAGGATCTTATGGTCCTTTGATAGGGGATGAAAAATGGATGATGTGATGCACCATTTATTATCATGTAGTAGGGACATATTCTATACAGTTTATTTTCATTTGATAAAGACTTTTTCCATTAACTTTAACATTATGTAGTAAGGACATGGGAACCAATATGAAAATAGTGTGCACAATATATTATATGTACAAACAATTCTTACGTAGATCTGGCTCATATGTAGGAAAAATGAGCCTATGTGAGTCATTACCTATGTAGTTGGAACTCATTTCTTATCATTTTTTATAGTTGGGCCCAGGATTAGAGACTTTGATGTCACTATATATCTAATGATGACAGGAATCATGACACATATAGTTCCTGAATGAGAAACTCTCTACGCAAATCTAACCCATACGCAGAGGTGAGAATTGTTTCTGTTGATTGTTATATTTGGGCCTAGAATTGGAGATCCATGCGTCACTACGTATCCTATGATTATAGGAATCAATATACACATAGTTCTTGAGGGTATGTGCAATTTAATTTCATGTGGTAAGGAAGTGGGCTTCCTGACATGAAAAGGGGGTTATAGATGAACCTAAGGATGGAAATATGGTTGTCACTACATTTCCTTTGGTAATATGAATCGATCTAAGTGTAGATATTGAAAGATGAATTCCATATGCAAGTCTTTACTATATGTGGAGAGGTGGCCTTTTTATATTTTTTACGACTAGACCGAGGATTGAAGATCTGGGAATCACTATGTATCATGTGGCATCATGAATCAAGTCACACGTAGTTATTGAATGCAGGTATGGTGGGAGACCAACACTAGTAATGGAGGTCCTCTCCGGATAAGTTCACATAATTGCATAGTTTTATTTTATTTAAGGGACATATAATGTGCAGTTTAACATCATAAGGCGATGAATCATGTTATTCATTTTATTGTCTTTCATTCAGGACCATGATGAGCCTGTTTCAAGCTTCCATGCCTTGTTTCTATGGGGGAAACCCTTATTGAAATTCCTAAACTCATGTAAGCTATGTTCAATGTTGGAAACAAGGAATGATAAGAGTACCTATTATTATACAGAGGTAATTAAAGATATGAAAGGTGTATTTTGCATCATGTGTTGGTTGGACCAAGATATAGGGTCAAGGAATCTATACGTATCTCAATGAAAATGAGAATCAACATGTATGTAGTTCTAGAAAACCCATGCAGATTAATGTCATGTAGAAAGGATATATATTAGAAGACGTGAAGGATATAGGAGGTCATGTCTAGGCCCAAAACTAGAGTTTCAGGTATCACTATGTATCCTTCAATGGTATGAATCAATCCCTACATATTTCTTGAATTGATAAATTCCCTATGTGGAGTATACTCTCACACAAGGATGGGGGAATATCATCCCTCCTTCACATATATCTATCTTGTATGTGGTGATTTTCTAGATAGATGGTTTCTTTTATGCAGTTTAACATCATACAGTGAGGACCTCAACTGTTTAGTGTATCATCATACAATAAGTATTTGAGGAATAATTTAGTTTAAATTCTTTTTTTAGGAATTTAGGTGCTCCACAATTTATCATCATGCTGTTAGGACAAGCTTGTATAGTTTAACATCATAAAACTAGGACAAAATCATACAGTTTAATGTCATGTACCCAGGACAAAGAATGTCATGTAGTTTTATGTCTTTCTACCAGGATGAAGAATGTCATGAAATTTTACATCTTTCTACCAGTATATAGAATGTAATTTAATTTATGTCTTACTTTTAGGATGAATAATGTCATGAAGTTTTATGTATTTCTTCTAGGATTAAGATCGTTATTAAGTTTTATGTCTTGCTTCCAAGACAAAGAATGTTGGTCAGTTTTAAATCTTGGTGCCAAGATGAATTAGTGATGCTTATACTGATGTGGATTCCCAATTGAAGTTATCTATCCAAATTATTTTTGACAAATCTCACATTGGTGGGGGTGTAACATGCTCCCCATCCATTGTGTCCAATGAGTAAGCCCCATTATAATAGACCTTATGTATGATGTAGGGCCCTTCCCATTTGGGTTCCAACTTCGGAGGCTTTTCCCCTAGTATCATTGGGGTCCAGAGAGACAACACTAGTTCTCCTTGGAGGAATGAATAGTGGTGAACCTTTTTATTTAAGGATCATGCAATCTGATTCTAATGGACCACCAGGATGTGTAGTGTATGCAACATGTTATCATCGAGCTGCTCCAATTCTTCTAACAGCTTTTTTGATTTCTCATCATTCGAGAGCTATCTGAAAATGGTTATTCAAAGAGAAGGTAATTATACCTATATGAGAAACACTGCCTTGGTTCCATTCACAAATGAGTATGGTTTTTCTTCTGTATAAGTTTGTGTGGTTGTATGATAGGCCCATAAATCATAGAGGAGTTTTTCAATCAGGGACTTATTATCCTTATTCACCATCTTCTAGAGTATATTTGATAGTGACTTATTTAAGGTATCTATCAATCCATTTTTCATTACTTTATATCAATGTGAGTGATTAAACTCGATATTGTAATCATTTTATAGTTTCTCCAACTCTGTAGAACAGAATTTGGTGTTGTTGTTCGTCAATATTGTGGAGGGACTATGAACCTGGTGATGATATGGGACTTTACAAAGTTTGTGATTTTCTTTATCCCAACTTCCTTAATGGGTATTGCCTCAACGCATTTGGAGAAGAATTTAGTAGTAGTAAGGATGTACCTGAACTACTTAGTTGTGACTGGGGGATATGGCCCCACAACATCCATTCCCCAAATAGAAAATGGCTAAGAATATTTAGCTATATGTAGTAATTCTGGGGGTTAATGGATGAAGTTTTCATGGATCTGGCATGCATGACATTTATTGATGAGTTCCATGCAGTCTTGTATCAGGGTTTTCTAGTAATATCCCAACCTCTTGATTTGGTGGGGCAGCCTGGTCCCAGATTGATGGGAGCCATAAGATCCTACATGCACTTCTTCCATTATGGAAAAAATATCTCCTTATGCTAAGTATATGAATAATATTCCATAAAATCCATAATTTTAGAGTTATTTTTGTTCATTTGTACCATCCTACAAGGTGAAGTTCATTACATGGTGCTGAATCTTTTCCCTTCTAGTTCAGTCTGTCAAGAGAGTCCCATTTTGTAGATAACTGATTGTGGGATCCATCCACCCAGGGGTGGTCATTGGTCCATCATGCTTTGGGGTGGTGTTGACCAAATTTATTTATTCTAAATCTAAAATGATGATCTACGTTACCATTCTTTTATTTTTGATATGGAAGATTGCTTCCTCTTAATCAGGGTTGTACAAGACTTTGGTTGCATTAGCCAATGCATTGGTGTGAGCATTCAGTGATCAGGGAACATAATAAAATGTGGGATCAAAAGGGAAATCTACCATCAGTCCCTTGATATAGCCAGTTAGAGAGGACAATTCTTCAATTTTGGTGGAATATTCTCCATTAATCATATTTATCACTAGTTATGAATCCCCTTTGATATTCAGGTAGGGTATTTAATGTTTTAGGGATATTTCCAAGCCAATGATGAGGACTTGTTATTTTTCCTCATTATTTGTGCAGCCTTCAGATAGCGAGAAAGAGTAGGGAAAAACAACTTTGTATGGAGAAAAATGTAAAATCCTTGAGCTAACCTGATTGAATCATAGTTTTTTCATCCTTTTTTCAAAATTACATCATTAGGAACCATAAAAATACATCTCCAATGATCGGGGAGTGTCATGGGCAAAAAAACCCGCCATTTCTAGAAGCTCAGTTTCCACCAGTTTATTCTCTAGGGAAGGATGTGCTACAAGGAAATAATCCAAGGATTTCTCTTTTACTAATTTATGTAATACAAACTAAATGTTTTATTGCTATAGAATGACCACCCATCGGGCCAAGAGCCTAGTCAATAAGGGAAATCCAAGGATGTACTTGAGAGGATTGATATGAGATACCATATATACTTCATGGTGCTACAAGTAATTACTTAACTTTTTCACTATGAAGATGAGTGAAAGGCAGTTCTTATCAACATCATAGTATTGGGTATCAATACCTAGCATAGTATGGTAGAGGTAGTAGAGACTTTTCTTACTCCCTCCATCATTCTTGTATGTGAGGAGGGTTCTTAGGGAGCTTTCCATGGAATCCACATATAAGATGAGTAGACTCCCTTCCACTAGAGGCATTATGACCGGTGGGTGAAATAGATATGTCTTGAGACTTATAAATGCTTCTTGTCATCCATCATACCATTGATAAGAGATTCCCTCCTTCATTAGCCCGGTGAAGGGGAGAGATTTTATGACTAGGTTAGCTATGAATTGCCAATTTTAGGATAAGTTCCCTTGGATTCCCTTCAGTTATTTGATATTTCTGGGGGTGAAATTTCTAGAATAGAAATATTCTTCTATGGTTCAACCTCGATGTTGAGAAGGAATAACACAAAGCTAATAAACTTCCCTAATGTTACCCCAAAATCAAATTTTAGTGGATTCATATTTAGACTATGTTGTTGTAGCTTTTCGAAGACTGTTTGGAGATCCATGAAGTGATCACATCACTATCGGGGCTTGACAACAAGGTCGTCAACATAAAATTCGACTATTTTTTCCAAGAATGTCTTAAAGATATGATGTATGGTGTATTGATATGTGGTTTCATCATTCTTCAATCCAAATGGAATGATCTAATAGTTGAATATCCCCTGAGGTTCTCTAAAGGCATTGTATTATTCATCTTTAGGGGGGCATATTTATTTGATTGTACCCTGAATACTCATCCATAAAGAACAAGTCTTAGAATCCAGTAGTTATATTGATATATAGTTTTGTGATCGATAATGGGAATTCATCCTTTGGGAACTGTCAATTAAGGTGTCTAAAATCAATGTAGGCCTAAATATTCCCATTATTTTTTTTGACGAGGATGATGTTGGAAATACTTATTGGGTATTTCACTTCTTGGAAAAAGTTTTATTCGATCAATTTGTCAAATTATACCTCTACATCAATGGAAAGAGAGGGTTTCATTCTCCCGGATTCCTTCTTAAATCCTTGATGCTCATTAGGTAAGCTGAGATGGTGTATAGCCACATCTAGATTCAGTTTGGTAATTTTTGTGTAGTTCTAAGAGAACACATATCAGTTCTGCTTTAGAAATGAAATATACATCTCTTTCTCTTTTAGAGGAATGGTTGCACTAATCCTAGTAGGTCACAGGTCTTCTTTCATTACCAGATTTATTTGTCTGAGCTCATCAATTGTGGTGGAGATGCCTTCCTTGAATGTAAGAGGGGAATTCCTATGGTCATCCTCATACTCTTCCACTTATGAGTCTATGGAGACATTTCCATACAAAGATGAAAATTTGGGGGTTTATCCATCACTATCAGGGTGAGGGAGGTTGTGAGAAGATAAATTACCATACCCTACTTCTTGAGTCATTGTAGAGAGATGTTGGATCTGATTGTATTTTGTACTATCACTAGGGATAGAATGGGCTTGGACATTTAGGGTCAAGACAATCACTTCGAATAAATTTATGTGGATCAAATAGTCATTATCGATCATACTCCATGGATTCATAGGGGAAGTTCCAAATCCATTGGGGGATGTAACTAGTATTTCATCATCCACTATTTACTATTTTCCTCCCTTATTATAGAAATTAGCTTCATCATAGATGGATCGTCAAGTCTTTAAGGGGGAATTTTCACCATGTAGTTTTCCGAATTTTCCATAGATGGGGTATTTTAAAAATTGATGGAATGTTGAAGGTACCACCAAGTGAATGTGGAGCCTGTTCCTTTAAAGAAAGACATTATATGTGGTTTCTTACTGGATAACCATAAACTTGACATCATATGTGAGGTCACCAAACTAATCTTTGAGTTTTATCTTCTTGGGAGGTCTTTTCTCATACTTATCATACCCTTTAATGTTCAGATTTGTGGGAGAAAATTCCCCTTCTCTATATCCCAAATTTTAGAGGGTTTGAACTGGGATGAGGTTGATTCTGGATCCATTATAAATCAGGGACCTCTAGACATCGACATTATTTAGTTTTCTCAAAACATATAGGGTCCTGATGTTCCCTTTAAGTATCTCTTCCTGATCCTAGTCAGTGAATGAGATGACAACCTGAAATACTACTAACATAGTCTTCACTTCATAAACCTCAACTTCAATGAATTATATCTTGAATTCTTGTGGGCTCTAGTTGGATTTAATAAGTGACTTCATGAGTTATTTTGAAATATGGAGTGCATTGGGGACTGAGATCTTAGATGGGACAACCACCAAGTATTTTAGAGCGTCGTAATTTTGTTCTAGAGATCAGCGCTTCTTGATTTGGGGTTTCTCCTAGACATGTGGATCAAGAGGCAAGGCTTTTGAGGTGGACAGGCCCGATGCTTGTGCAAAGGTTAAGGTAGTATTTACTTCTAATGGTGCAGGTCATGCTGACATTCCCCATTGCTTTTCTTGATTAGATAATTGAACCACTTCTATGCATTAATGCATGAAAATTGGGTGTGGATGACTGTTGGAGGGTTATGGGATTCCTCCATGCCTCTTTTGATCCCTTTGAAGCACTTTCCCACAATTCACATCTACATATATACCCTCTATGGGGAAGTGGATGAAATATTGGGTCCAACCACACCCGTTTTGTCCCATGCATCCTCAGTTCCTATGAATGTGGCCTCTTATTCCCCAGTTATGTAAGTAAAACTCATATTATGAGTCATATTCATCATAGTAGAAGGGGTTTTGCAAGTGTATCACATTGATATAACCAAATATGAGCTATTCATTTGATGAGGATTCCATTTTGTGGGGTCTTTCCCATGTTGCAAATGTTGCAAGGAAGAAATATACAAGAGTTAGAGATTGCATTGGAGTAGAATATGACTCTTCTCCTTCTATTTTTTCCTACTTCCAATGGTCATGCCCACATTTGGGAGGTATATATGACATCTCCTTAGGTGTTTGAGCTATTGTGGGTCTATACAGTTGTTCTCTTATGGTGGGATGAGCTTTATCAACTGTTTTCTGAGTCATCTAGTTGTTGAAATTTTGTGCATGCCAAGATGAAACTTTTTGCCAATCACATCCTTCTTCTGGATGGGAAACAGTTATGCAAGCCACCTACTCTAATGATTTTTATAATACCTCTTGTATAGAATTGACCATTCCCTGAAGAACATCTTTGGAGATGAAACAGTTCTGGATATTCTGACCCATCCTTCTGTAGAAATGGGTATAGTTTGGATGGTTGGTAAGGTTGACCTCATCGAGCTTCTTGGGATGTGGTAGCATGAGAAGGTTATTTTTCATGGTTTCCAATAAATAACTAGGGACTTTTTCATTTTATAATGAGTATTCTTTTTTCATCCATTCCTCAAATACCAGGCGATCTTGGTTTCTCTGTGCTTCTAGCCTAGGGACATTTTACGGTTTTTTCCGCTCGACAGGAGGTGTAGGGTGATTTGATACCTACCTGGGTGCTTGGATGGGTACTAATGATTACTTGAGAGTGAAAAATGAAACTTCTACTTTCCCTTGACTTTTCCCATATACTGTGGGTATGAGTCTTTTTTTGGATTAGGTTCATTGAATTCCCTCTTCAATCCATTGTACTATTTCAGCAAACTCACAAAACCCGCCTAGAAACTTTATTAGGATCATATGTGTCTGAAACTCATCCCGGATATTTTAATCAAAGAGTTCCAAAAATTACTCCTGCGAGAGAGGGGTGTTGATTGAATAGGTTAAACCTTTCCACCTAGATGTGATGTCATACACCCTCTTATTGTCACATTTTTTTCAGTTCTTCATTTCAAAGATCATCAATTTATTTAGAATAGAGATGAACTGATAAAGAAACTGATGATTAAGATCTTCCCATCCTACAACAGATCATACTGGTAAGCTATTGTAATATACAAAGGCCATACCTATCATAGTCTATAAAAAACACCTCATATTTTTCATCTCCTGTTGATATTCAGGGCCCATCATCATCTTGCATCGAGATACTAAGTGTGTGAGATGTTATTTTGGGTTTCTCATACCATCAAAAATGAAGAATGATGGGTTTCCAAAATTGGGTGGAGGTGGCACATCATCCACCCATTCGGGGTATGGATTCATCTTAGGCTATAGTGGTTCATGTCGCCCTTCCATGGCTTCCATTCAAGTACCTAGGGACTCGATGACATTAAGCTTATATGGGTCACTATTATTTGAGATACCTTCTGTCTATAGGGAGCGGGTGGTGCTTGATGAAGTTTTCCTGTCATTTTCTTCTACCGATCCTCAATTATTCCTAATACTAAATTATTACTCTAACAAGGGAGATTATTCCACAATAATAGAGGTAATTCATGCTTAGTTTTGTCTTCCTCATTTATGTAGACTAGTTTCCTAAATTAGAAACTATTATGATTCTCAGATACCACTCTTGTTGGTGTATTGACTATGGGAGGGATAATATTCATCTCTCTTTGAAGAAAATACCCAGCAGGGATATTTTCCCTAAGTAGCTCTTCATTGAGTTGTTTGAGAGTTTGTATCTCGCTCTCATATTGTGAAAACTATTCCTTCGTATAAGGAACCTCAAATATTATAGGTGGTGATTGGGATTTATCTTCACCTTTAACTTTTTCTTTGGTTGTGTTCTGCCATGCAGGTGGCAGCTCGTTATTTGGAGGTGCCATATTTTGGATCCTTTTCTGGTTCTGGGTGCGTGAAGCCTCAGTTGGTGTATCCAAATCACCCTCCTCTTGGGGTACATTTCCCGTGTTGCATACTTATATATTTTAATATTGATCCACAATATCTGTCATGTTTACAATGATCACATTCATAGATTAATATCAGGAAATGATAGTTGTACCATTACTTTTGAGGCAACAGGATAATTCTGTACTGCTTTCATCAAGGTCATTTTTCGAACCCTTGGCCATATTGGGTCATTTTATCTTGAAACCTTGGAAAGGTCTGATTGCCTTCACCATACTCTCCTCCCATATTGGTCTATGAACAGTTACCTTGAGGGAGTTTCCTATCATGGTTTTTGAGCAGGCCCCATCCAGAAGTGGTTTGTTTTGTCGTATAAGGAACAGGTGGGATGCTGACCGTTGATTTTTCCATCCCAACCTAATGAAGACCAATTCTCTATATCATGAAGATGATGATGAAAATTCCTCCAAAACTATGGGGTGGGTTATATTTGGGGATGAAATTTCAATTTATTATTTCTATTATTGATGATCTAATGATTTGTTTTGGGGATTTGATGGCTCTCGATATGGACATGAAGATATAAATTCCCCCATCCCAGTGGGGTGGGGTTGATTTAGAATCACCATTTATTCCCCGATGAATATTTTTGGGGATTATGAACCTATAGATAGTGATTTAGATATAAATTTCCCCTGCCCAAAAGGTTGGGGTCTTTTTGAAGCTGCTTTCAAAATGTTCTGAATCCTCTTTGGAATTGATGATTCGAGAGGTGGAGGGGGTGGTAGATATTCTCCTAGCATGGTGGGATGGGTCTAATCCTAGACTACCATTATGGAAGTTGTTATTGTATCCCCTTTAATGTAGCGCAGTTGTGCTCACGTAGGAGTTGGATACGATGGCATCCCATGGTGAGAACTATACTTTAGGGTAATTTGTACAGATGATCACAACTTTAGTCTCCATGTCTATAATGAATTATCATTGTTTTTAGGTACCCTGATTAAAGTCATGTTGGTTATCCTCTCCCTCTGTTCAAGATGTCTAGGCATCGTTGAAGTGGGGGAATTATATTGTAGTGACCAGCTAGCTCTATCTTTACCCAACCCCTTAATTTCACCGGAGGCTATAACATTATAAGACATTGTATTTGAGGGTCTCTACTGTCCTAAGGGTGAATAAGAGTTCAACACTTAATACTTTCCCCATCATTGAATATATATGCATGATATGGCTTCAAAGATTAGTTTTTTAAGGGTCATTATGTAATGGAGAAAAGTGTGTTTCATATTTTCATTTTTATTTTTAGGTTTTTGATTTTAGACCACGGAGATAGAGGCCAGGTCTAGTTAAAAAATAATATCTTAATGGTCTTAAGGTGACCCTCATATCCTGGATAAGGTATGTGTCTATCCTTTAGTCGCTGATGATTAGACCACATATTTTGGTATAGATAAAGCATGAAATCCTTTTATAGATCATCTGTGATCTCATAGTAATAATTTTAAAGGGTCCAAAACATGATGGGGATGTTATTTTCAGCTAACTCTTTCCATATGTTAATTTTAGTCTCCTATTTATCATAAATACATTCCTCCATTTGTCCATACCATAGAATAAGCTCTTGATGGTCGCCTGTTGATTGGAGTGAAGTGTTGTTGGAAGTTGATGGGGAACTATATGTGATTTACTTTGAGGTTTTGATCACCTATTTGTATGAAGGCATCAAAACTTTGAACACACACACATATATATATATATATATGAAGATGTCTAAGCTTTGAAGACATCTCTATACGAAGGTGTTTGGGAAAGGGGTTGATTTCCTTGTCCGTGAGAGATATCTCCATGGGGAGGTTAACCATGGTGGATGTCAAGAGTAGAGTCCCTACTATCCATTTCCACACTATCACGAGGAGGAATATCAGGATAATGATCATCTTCTTCTTTATTGTAAGAGTTGACAAACCCTTGTTGTGTAGAGAATGTGTCTCAAACAACCTCAAGGACACTAGAATTGAGTAGATTAGAAACATGGGCCATATTCTGTCTCATGGTCAGAATATGATGACCAACCTTTTGAAATTATGTAGGGATATGATCCTACTTTACAATGGATTTTATAACAAGATTATAACTATCTGGTGTTGTGGGAGTATGAGCCCTCTATTGAGAATCTACTAGAATATGCCTATAATCTATCTCATTATTGATAGGAATAAATGTTTGTCCTAAGGCATGTGTCATTATAAATTGGTGATCCTAGGTTAGTATGGTAGTATTATCTTTATCCCGAGCCTTGGGGATATGTCATTGGTCTTTCTTGATAGGGATATAGGCCTTCCCTGAGGCATATGCTTCTCTAACATGGTAATCCCCGATTGGAGAAGGAGTATGAGCCTGGTCTGGATATGAATTACCTACTGGAATGTGCCGACTCACCTCCAAAATGGGAGAAGGTATATGAGCCTCCTATTTTATTTACATAGAATGATGTTGGTGCAGTCATTAATTAGTGGAAGTAAAAATATGTGTCTGGATTCCGTGATCTGCTGGGATTTTCTAATCATATTTTCTAATAGAAATGTGATCCTATTTTGAGGCTTATTACATTCTCACATGGTTATCCTCATACAAAACAAGGATATATTCACAACCCTGGGCCTTTAAAGTATACCATTTTACTTATTCGATTGAAATATGCGACTGTCCCAAGGCATGTGGCCCTCACACATAGTGATCCCCGACCATAACGAGAATATGTGCCTGATTCTGGGACTTTGGAATATGCCACTAGACTTCTTTGACAAGCATTTTACCTTATCCTGAGGCATGTACCACTCTCACCTAGTGAGCCCCAGTTGGAATAGGAGTATGAGCCCAATCCTATGCCTCGCCCTTTATCGAAATATTCTAATAATCCTCCTGGGTGGGTGAAAGAGTGGGGATAGGAATATGTGCCTATCCATTTATCTTCAATAGTTTTGGAATATTCCGATAGTGTTCTTCAGTTGTTAAAATATATTTCCATTTTTTTCAAAGTGTGTGTATGGATATAAGCCTACACATTTTTGGACTCCACTATCAATTGGAATATGTATTCAAATGAACTAGATATATAATCCAAATTCTATCCTCTTTTTTATACTATAAAATGTTGATTGAATTTATGCACAAGGGTCAAAATATGTGCCCTCCCCCCATACCTATTGTGGGAATATGCCTACAGACTTGTTTCTAGTGATAATGGATATGAGTATGCTTACTGGATACTACCAGAATATGTTGTTAGGAATCGTCAGCAGGAGTGGGGATATGACCCCATCCCGAGATATCTAGTACCTTCCTCACCCAATGATCCTTCCTTGTTTTCTATGCATGGGTGTAAAAGGTGTAAGTTTGTTGGGTGGTACCCTCAACAGGTGATTGGGAGGTACTGGTGGGATAGTGTTGGCGATGATGATTGGAAATTACCATCCTTGGTGGCACATGAACTAGAAGGGGGGCGTATTTTGATTCTTGGTCCACCTTCATCAGAGACTAAATGTGTCAGTTTTCGTACTCTAGGGATAATCTCCCTAAGTGGTTGGTTGTGGAAAATAGGTTCATTGGTTCAGCAGCTGTTTTTCCTAGGTGATGCGGACTCACCATTTTTTGTGCTTGGAGACCCATGTGGGTAGCCTCTAGAGTCGAGATTGTACCATGTTGGTGGTACTTCCAATCCATTATGTTATCCATTTACTATTATATCTATTGAGTAGGTGAGATCATTTTGTAAACCATGGGGGTTGCAGCCTAGGTGATTTACTAGAGCGATTACTAGATGAAGAAGTCTTTGTCTTGGATCTTGATGTTGCGGATGAGAGTAGTATCTATATTCATGAAGAAAATAAGAAACAAGGTTATAGATTAGAGAAATAACATAGGCACGATGTGCTCAAACATATATGCCTACTTTATATAATTGTCTTTTTTTCCCGATCTGACCATTCTACTTGTTTAGGCTTGTCAAAACAAGGATGGAATTATTTCATGAGAAGCCTTGTTACAAAGGATTATCTATACAATCATGTTGATCTTACTTATTTTTTGTGTAGGCATGTAAAACGAAGTGTCCTGACATGTGATTGAATGATCATTCAGTCATTTGAGAGTTTCACATTAGTATTTACACATTTTTTTTGGTGTATAGTGTGAAAAAACAAAAATGGATTGATGTATTATAACCGAATCATCTTCTTATTTGAGATATTCACATCGGGTTCACCCTTTCTATTTGCATATATTGGGAAATGAAAATGTCATGATGAATAATAACCTAATCATTTTTTTGAGATATTCATATTGGGTTCACCATTTCTATTTTGATGGGAAGAGATGACTAGGGGAAACCTCGTTCTGGCAGGTTCGGTTAGACCTGATGGTTGATTGTGGGGGGTTCATTTATTGCACAATAATTAACATTCAGTCATTGTAATTACTAATGGAAACTCTCAACTATTCCCTTGTCCATAACTGGGTACATTCCTAATTTACAATGGTAGGTGTCCAATTGGGGTTTCAGGCCCAATGAATCTTAAGGACTCACATTTGTTGATATTATGGGAGGTTAGTCACATCACACCCTTTTGAGGGGAATTTTTCCTACTCCGAGACTCTCTTATAGATTTAATATATCGTTTTCA
Organism: Viscum album; assembly: GCA_963277665.1. Classification (NCBI taxonomy): domain Eukaryota; kingdom Viridiplantae; phylum Streptophyta; class Magnoliopsida; order Santalales; family Viscaceae; genus Viscum; species Viscum album. Next base: position 1,493,364,716 of record OY728131.1, read on the forward strand.
CCAATATTTGTGCATTTCACACTTTTCTGCTAAATATTCAAGGACTGTGGAATAATACTTGTAAATTTCATAGATAAAGGCTTGGGATTTGAGGATATCACTTTGGGAATCTTATGTTCTACTAAGAACTTTATTTTTAATATTTAAGGGTTTCTATTACCACCCTTAGACAAAAAAATGGCTAGCCACCATCTAGTTAGGCCAATTAAACCAAAGGCCAATGTGGGACCAAACGTTGACCACACCCAATATGAGTTATCTTGAGCTGACTGGTGGACCAGTGGAGGAGAATAGCTCCCATAAGATACAATAAGGCTCGTGTATAGGGCCTATGGTGTGAATTCCCACAAGCACACATGCGTAGTCTGAGCCAAAGGCTCAGTGGGCCAAATCCTGTGGTGTAAGTGATGCAGATGGTATAGGTGTTAACCTCTTTGTCAGCTTGAACTAGTTGAAGCCACAATATTGATTATATACCAAAAGGAAGAAGGTGTGATAATTCTATGTGGGGTGCTATTTTTCAATGGGGATTGAATCTGGGTCGTCCGATCATGCCTCCCGTTGATCTCGATTGTCTTCTTTGATCTCACGTTCTGTGAACTTGAAATTAATTTGATCTGCGTCATCTGATCGTGCCTTCCAATGATCCTAATCACTTGTTTCAACCCCACAGATCGCAATTTTAAACTAAACTAATCCAACACCTCACAAATTCAAACTCATCAAATCTCACACAGTGCATGACCTCCATCTTCAACCTCCCATACGAACTGGTTCGACATGTCTTATCGACAACATTGCTCACATGATCATGTTGTGATCCACATAATCTCCATGATTTGATGATATTTTTTTGAGTCCGAGATGACTAACCAAATCCACCAAGAGCTCCAGTGGTCTTTCAAATGATCCCCCGACAGTGATCAAAGTTGTCACATGATCATCCTTTGATCATGCAACTGAACCAAATACAAGCATCGAGGTGTCATTAGTATTTCAATGACTACAAACCCCTTCTACCTCCAATGTATTTACCATCTCAATTAACTCATATTTTCTAGGATCATGTGATTCAATAGGGTGAAATAGATGAATCACATGATCAAATGAAATGATCGTGTGATACAATCTCCATCACTTCAGCTAGTGCATGTGGCAATCATCCCATGCAACGTGGCAGAATACTCAGCCTCCCATTACCTATATAAACTGATATCCCATCAAGAAAACACATGTAGGAGGGGAGTAAGATGATCTCTGAAAAATAATAGGAAGTTATCCATCATCACCCAAAACCTCCTCTAGGTAAATCAGGGGCCTCTCTCTCTCTCTCAAGAATCTGCCGAAACCTATAGTCGCATGAGATTATCATGTGATCTTTATAAGATCACATGATTTCATGATAAGATAATGTTATGTGATTTGATTTATGAAGAATTTCCCCCTAAGCATTCAATAACTCTCTATGGATTCGCATACCCTTCATGAGAACCTCCTTCCTTGTCATACAATCACAAGGTGCAGTGATATTGTCTCGCATGATTCCTCTAGAATCATGCGATCACATTAGAGTAATCATGGACATGCAACCTTTCATGTATCACAGGTCTTCACCCATGAAGACAACTATGGTGTGTATTCCCTATGGAATCACTAATAATACCTCCTGAAGAGCCTTCTCAACGGTCATGAAATCACATGATCCATGTAATCTCATGTGATGCATGGTGCACCAATACTGGTGCTCGAAAGTATGATCTAACACGCATGAAGAACCCCCTGGTCTCATGAATATCATGATCACCCTTATGTTGTGATGGTATCATGCAACCTTGGACATGTCTTTTAGCCAATGAAACACCCTGGATGGTGGTAGGATTGAATAGTTCATTGCAAGACGTCATGAAGTGTCCAAGGACATTCACTAGTGGATATGTGCCTTGTGGTGTCACAAACCTCAACCCTACAGTGCTCCTTTTCTTGGACCTATGGTGAATACTTGACGTCTTGTTCCCCTACCAAGTCATGAAACCTCATTCTCCATGCATCCTGAGTCTTCATCCTTGCATGAGATGACATCATCGGGCACCCCCTGTGCATAAGTACATATCCTTCTTCATGTCCCCTTTAAGATCATGCAAATCGCATTGAGAATATAACTTCATATGACACCCCATGCGAACCCTCTACAAGGCAAGTAATTCCCACGATCCCATGATCACGCGAGATTCCACCATTGGTTTTTGATACCCAAGGTAGATAGCCCCCAATATGGGTGCTTTGCATCAGTGATGCCTTCATGAATCCTTGAATAGAAGATCAGACTGATCCTTCAGTCTTACCATGGGAATAACTTTCATGACTCGTGATACTTGCATAAATCCCTCATGGATACCCCCCCCCCTCTATGTAGTTCAAGATAAGAGGATGTTTCACTCGATATGTTATGTACCCTCTCCATTCATGACCATAACAACCCTCATGAGACCTCATCAATGTCATGTGAATTTCATGAAGGATAGAGTTCCATATGAATCCCTCATGTGGATATCCCCTAGCATGTTTATGGCCTCAAATGGGTGAAGAGTTCATGAGAAGACCCTCCTATGGTCGTGAATCCCTCTACATGGACTAATAATCACTAGTACAACTTAAGGAATTATCTCTTTGAATGTGAACTTGCAGAATTTGGATAATCATAAGATCCTAGAAAAATCCACGAGACCACGCCACGTGAATGGTCTAAGGACACGTGATTGTGAGACCCTTAGATGTTCTCATGATGTCCTTGGGAAACCTTGTACAGGTTTTTTTGATTTAAATACAAACCTCAGATGAATCATATAGATCTCACAAAAAGTCTTTTACATTTCACCATTTCATGTGATGACCCAAGGACAAGTTGAGTTGATCAGGAGATAACCCCTTTATCATGACCGAAATGTCACAAGATATACTCTGGACAAGCTAGAATGACCTCTTGAGATATCATTGACATGTCAACACAATCATGTGATTACTCATTTACATGGTCGCATTTCCATGTGATAGTATGAGGACAATCCAAGTTGATCATACAAAAAACCCTTGACATGTCTATAACCAGTCATATCAATCATGAGAAACACCTCAGAATTTCCTACCTTGGTCATGCGAAGAGATCCTAGACACTACAATTTGATCATGCCAAGGATCCATTAATATGTTGGAATGATCATGTGATTGTCCATATACCTTTCCATATTAACATGAAATAGTTTGAAGAAAAATCAATTCGATCATGCAACAACACATGATCATGTCTTCTTTGATCATTCATTAGACCCCAGACATGTCCATTTTGATCAAGCAGATAAATTTATAAAAATTAGTTGATCATGAATGAGACCCTAGATGTGTTTGATTTGGTCATGTGAAGCATCTTGAATATGATACTTTGACCATTATAAGGAATCCAAGGCATGCCAATTGATTAGGTAGACACCCTCGAATATCTCTTCCATGTCATATATTTCCCTAACAATATCATGAAAATAATTGAGACTTGCTCAGTAGATGGACAATACATGACAGAAAAATATCTTATGACATTCCCACTTTGTATGATGGACCTACTTGGACTCAGTCATGTGGACCCCTAGGTAGGAGTCTTCACCCACATGCCTCTTTTATAATGAATTGTTCTTGATGAGCTTTGTCATGCCCTCATGTGACCTAACCAACATTATACTCTCGGATAGACCATAATAATAATCACCACCTCTCTTTAATTCTCTAGAGGATAAGGAATGAGTCAACCATTTGGGAAGCCTTAGAGTGTAATCCCTAACCAATCAAGCCTCCATTGAGTGTAAGCCTCGCGCAATTAGGTAGCCTCAGTGCATAAGCCCCAATCACCAACATAATATAATATTTCCCAGAATATAGGGAATCCATTTCAGTATAATCCCTTATAATTACTAAAACAATGAGGATGGTCATAATGTCTCTAAATGTGATCATACATATTAGCCTATAAGTGGGTTAAGGAATAACTGAACTATGAGAACTCTTATTCCCTCCATAACCAAGAAACGTAGGAAGCCTTCCTAAAGCTTGAGCTCCAATAGGAATCCACTTTGGTGTAAGTCCCTTCCCCATCCAATTATTCATAGATTATGGGATTAAATCATCCCATAAGTTTTCCAATCTTCCTCATCCATCGGTGAATGAGAAGAGGGATTTCACATGGGACCCCTTATAAGTATAAGTCTTGATCATGCTATCAAGTACCTCAAACCCATCAGAGGGTTTGGGATGAGATGAACTGTAGGGACTCTAATTCCTACCATAATTAGGATACATAGGATTTCTTCCTAAGGCCCAAGCTCCATACCATATCCTCCATGATATGGTTGATCATTCTTATCAAATGTAAACTTTAATGTGTAAGCCTCATACAAATATTCTTTCATGAGTTGTGTCCAATCTTTCATTGTCTCTTGTTTCTCACACCAAGCATGGATCACATGGTCTTAGAGACCAGTGATGATTTTACCAATAGGATGATGATAATTCTCCCAGTACAAGATATTCACCATTGGTATGTAAGTTTGATTACATCTCATCTCCGCTCTTAGGGTTACATTTTTGAAGAAGCAATCCAGGGCAATCTCATATGCATAAGTCCTACCTATGACCTCTATTGTCATATCCATCATGACACAAACACCCGTATTAAGAACTATGTGGACTATAATTCCTATATTAAATAGGTTATGTATGATGCCTCATTGATGTCCAAGCCCGATATTCACATCCTCACCGTATGACATTAAACTACATGGATGGGTCCAATCATATGACATTAAACTATGTCAAACTAACTATGTGATTTTTTATTCATGTTTTCATGGTATACATAGGACACCTCTTAGAGGTTTAATCCCATCCCTAGGACACCATCCATCTCCCTGGACATCAAAAAACTCCTAAGTTCTCAAACATGTCCATATACCAAAGAATCATAATTAAAAAAATAAAGTGGTAGAGAACCTATGATACACACACGATTGACATTATCAATACATGTTCATAATCAATTTAATTAACACAAGGGTAACCAGTATCACATCGTCTTTTGGAAAGGATGTCATGAAAACATATTAAATATATAAGAGATTCTCATAATAGACAATAATTCAACCCAAAATGGTGTGATGAGCCCAACCTCTCATCCTCTTGACTAATGCGAGTCCCCAAGAGTTGTTGGGCCTGAAAACCCAAATAACCACTGGCCTTGGGAAAGTAGGTTTGTGCCTAGCTACGGATGATGGAACCATTGGGAGTTTCTAGGGAAGATGGAAAGATGTAAAATCCCACGCATACGATTGTGTGAGGACTTAATAATTCCCTCTCAACCAAAATCATCAAGGGAAACCGTTACACACCATGAAACCCCAATGAAATATATATGTTCTCAAATCTATTCCTAATCATGATATATGACCAGTTACCCTAACAAAATGATTATAGGTTAATTCTGTTTATATACAAAAGAAAGGGGATCTCATTGATGAATAGGGGAAATGGGATCTCATTAGTGAATCCATTTTTATGTATCTGAGATTCATCATCCATTTTTAAGTAATGGGTAGATTCTTATGTGTTGAATCCGTATAACTAGGTACTTTGAAATTTTCTACCATATAGGGAGGTGGTTAATATCCTAAGTAGGGGATTGATCCATTATGAGGTGACTTACATATCTGGGTTATTTCAGGAATCAAAACCCATGTAGTTTGTTAAAACCATGCGGTTTAACATCATGTGGAGAGGAAATATGTGTGATCACTGAGGCACTATATTTCTGAGCTCGAGTCTCTAGGAGAAGTCCTATGTATCATGGTAATAGAAGGAATCACAGTTACCATAGTTCGATCATGTCCTTAGGACTGAACCTAATGTAGATTCCCATATGTGTAAGGGTGTTTTAATCATGTCGTTAATTGGGGATTACATAATAGTATTGCCCAACATATTAGAGGTTCATGATGCCAATGAGTTGTTCATTATGGCTCCCTAAACCCAAGTGAGCTATTCTTAGTGTGGGAAAAAGGGATAGAGAATAATAAGCTTCATTACATATGGATGTGGGGCTTATGTTTTGGGAATTCCTTTGGGATGTTTGATATATAGCTCGAACCTCAAAGGTTAATCCTACATATCCTGATTATGGAAGAAATCAGAGCTATCATATTTCATTTGATTTCTTAGTTCACTAATTGGTGAGGTAGAATGATTAGGTCATAGGAATGATTGGGTCCCGATGGTTGAAATGTCAAAGACATGGGGCTTACATCAAAATTGATTTTTATTTGATATCAATCCTTATGAATGCATCCTAAATATCTTGGTTATTTTAGGAATTAGATTTCATGTAGTTCAGTTGGTTGGGTCTTATGTGATAATATTGTCTTTGCCTTGGTAGAGGGTTATGATGAAAATTCTATGATCATTATAGATCTCTAAGCCCATGAGAGCTATGCTCTATGTGAGAAACAAGAGATGGAAAATGATCAGTCTCATTGTTTATGGATGTGGGACTTATGTAATTAGATAGACCTTTAGATGGTTAATATGGAGCTCGGACCTTGAAGAGGCATCCTACGTATCCTGGTTATGGTAGGAATCAGAGTTCTCATATTTCCCTCTATTTGGGATTACACACTAAGATTTCCTTGATAATTGGGGCTTACACACCAAAGATATAAAAGGTCATAAAATCCTAGGATACCCTATTGAACTGAATTTCTTCCATGTTGAACATCAAAATGCTTGGACGGTTGATCCTAGAAGCCATCACATGATCATGAATAGATTTCCTAGATGGTGTCGCATGATCTAGCCAACTTTCCCAAGTGTCATCACAAGAGATGGATGACACTATATGGAGGATGTGACGAGAGTCAATGTTACATGTCTCAGAGGGTATCACATGTCTGGGTTGACATGTCTGGGGAAAATTGAGAGTCCTGGATGGTGTGCCTAGTGAGTGTCAGGAGAGTCAGTTGACATGCCTGGGTGCTGTTGCAAAACTCGACTATCATGAACTAGAGTTTCCATGTAGGTCAGACAGTATATCTAAAGGTCATCATGAGGCTTGAACAGTGAACCCATAGGGTTTCCTGAGACATTTTTGGAATTTCAAATGGATACCATGTGACTTGCTTCAACATATTTGGAGGACTTTTCATGACCAAAATAGTATACCAAAAGAGCATAATAAGATCTGGGCAACATATACTGTTGTTGTCACATGTCTTGAGTAGTTCACATGTGGCCCATTAGGATCAGTGTGTATGTCCTTTGCATAATTCTCTCCACATTTAATCTTTTTTCTTGACTTTATATATTGGATTCTTTATTTTTGTTCATTATTATCTTATTTTATGTTTTTTGTGATCTAAAAGATTTTCGGGCTATTTTTTTCATGTCCTACCAGAGGTCCTTATCTTGATCTATAATGATCACTTGAAGTGTTTATGAATTCATGATGATTTATTTAGTTGTTAACTAATATCTTACCTAATGGGAAGCTTGTCAGTTGTGAGATTAGCCTCTCTAAGAAACCCTCTCTAGCACCGATGTAAAAATTCTGACCTTTGTTCTGGAGTGTTGTGGTCATATGGTAGTGGTAGCAGCTGGTATATTCATGTGAATGTGGTTCATTTTTCATGATCGGGTGAAGGATTTATAGGCCTCTATACCCCTATTGTCTGATTCTTTATGTGGAATATCTCGCATGAATCCAGGATGGAGTCAACGAAGGGCTTTAGTGACATGAGTCTTCATGAGTCTCTTACATGGTTTACTGTGAGGGAATTTCCTGATTATCAGTGACCACCAATACCTCCCATAAAAACCTCCTTTATTGGACTATTTCCAATTAATAAGGAGTATTTGAATTATATAGTTTTTCCTAAGGAATCTAAAATTTTCATATTGAAATGTCCAAGATCCTTTGTGAGACCAAGACGCATGCTAAGTGGAATTTGTGTGATGCTTGAAGCCTTGTCTCAATGATTTCTCATGATCGTGTTTCAAATAGATTTGGCTTATTGAAAGAGTTCTAAAACCATGAGAGGCTTCCATCTCCTTCCCTTATTCATTACCTTTGTTTATATTATAAAGTTTGGGGAGTTCGTGAGGTTTCTTGGGTGTGGTTTACGACAATCATCTTGCCTTTCGGTGTTGCATCGTGTGACCAAAAAAGTTCTTATGGAGGTGCATAAGCATTTCATGGAAAATTACATCCATTTGTAATTGGAGATCCAAAGTGGGAGTGTGATGTTTCTTAGGCATTCCTGAGGTGCTTCACATGATGAGGATGGCATGCCAGCAGGATTTCATGAAATGAGGTAGACATGTCACTAGGGTCTCGTAGTTTCTTGAGGATCACCAGGGTTGCATCGCACAACTCTTATGACCGTGATAGGATCTACCCTCCCCCACCTTTATCTCATTTTTTTATTTTATAAATTATTGGGGGTCTTGTGAGCATACTTGAATGGTGTCAAGGAAAAATTTTATCCCCAGTAGTGATCCATTGTGTGAGTTTCTCGACCACAAGAGGCTCCTACCTTTTTGACATTTTCCTCCTATTTTCAAAGGACTTTTGGATGGTTTGTTAGACGTCCCCTAGTTGATGATATATGTGGACTGGGAGGGGATTATCTAGGTGCCGCCTCATGACCACTGGTTGTCTGGGGTGCCTTTGCGAGAGAAGAATGGATTGTAAATAGGGGATCCACAGGATCTGGTGCAGGTTATGTGCTACACATGGTTCCTTTTCATGACCTTATGATGGTAATGAGATCATGTATCCCTTAGAGACTCGCGCAATCCATGGGCATTGGCCACCTTCTTCTTCCTTAGCTTTTATGGGAAAATAATACCCATATCCAGTTATTTATTCCTTTAAGACTTTACCGATGCTCATTTGGTGAGCATCAACTGCTAATGCCATCAATTATTCCATGAATCACTCCATTGAGCCTGAATCTATGGTTTTTTTTCTAATCCATCATCAGTGGTCAGATTCTTGCCACCCAAACCGCATGTGGTTCATCCTATTACACCGTTCCCCTGAACAACCAAAACCACACAAAAAGAACATGTGTTTTGGTTTATGATCCATGTCACCAACACCCGAATCTAGAATCACATCCTAATCCAATCGTAATATACAAATATATAACATTTTCATGCATCCTCTATGAATCTGGGGGTTCAATCACACTCAAATTCAAACCAACAATGTCAAATTGTGACCTCATGGGTCAACATCAAAGAATGTGAATATATGTGGGGGGACATAATAAATAATTTAAAACCAATGTTATATTATTTGATTCTATCCAATGATTTCATAATATGGATAAGGGGTGAAAAAAATGCATAAATATTGAAAATTACTTGTTCAAGAGTATTTTTCAAATCTAGTCTCATGTGAAGAAAAAATATCATCGGAGAATAAATATATAAAAAATCCATGATTATAAATTAAATAAAGGTTAGAAAACCAAAAAAATAACTTTCTATACCTCTATTTTGGATAAATTTCTAATGAAGAATGGGACTATGTCATTCTTTTTAGTGATATCTAGGAACTGAGTTGGTGAAGATGAATCCTTTGTAGAATGATCGATACTCCATGATATGTTGTTTTTTCATCAATGGATCTTGTACTTGGATCCTCTAATATCCTAGGGTTATGTGGATAACCCTAGAGATTAAACATAAAATTTCTTTATATAGGATAAATAGGTTTTAGGTTATTAAATAAATTTACTAAATTAATCATTTAATTTATCTAAGGAACCTGTTAATGGTCTTAATCAACTGAACGCCTGACCCTGGCCAAATTTATGACACACCTAGGGTAAACCACACATTATAGAAATAACCATGGTCTCAAATTTCCCATCCAAGGTCCCAATCCTTAGGAAAACCATTTATTCCCAAAATATGTGCATGCGTGTTTTAATATATATTAATTTGTTTAAAATATTAAATTGTGGGGTATTATGACACTCAAAACATAGTACCAACTTGGAAGGAAAATCTGGAGATATATATATAGAAATATTCAAAGGAATAAATCCATAAAACTAGATTCATTACATTATACCATCCATTATGTATTTTCACCCTGAAAATCAAAATTTATGAAAAAAGGTGAGGGTATTGAGCCCACATCTAGCTCTCATGCTCCCAGAATCTCACCTGCACACTAACATGCGGCCAAAGAACATGATCCAAAGGGTTGGTCCATCCAAATAGTATCCTCTATGAATGGTCCTCGATCACTAATAGGTACTCTGTGAAGGTGGAACAATCCTTGATGTATAGCTCACCTCAATTAATAACTTGTGATGGGTCCTGAGAGTATCTCCTCAACTATGAAACATGGAAGATTCCATGCACTCATTCCAACTATGGGGGAAAGGAAAAGTGGTAAGAGACCTCAAAAACCCTCCATAATATCTCATAAATCCCAATTAACCTTGTGGATATCTTGTTTCCTTAGTTAAATATATGGAATCTTAATAGTGTGGAGACTCTAAGGAAAACATGGTCTCCATGATCAAACTACAATTTCATACAATGTTGATTTGGGTAAGGATTATGCCAACTATGATCCATCTTTGTATGATCAAGGATCACCTAATCCTTCTCTGTAATTGTCTTCACTATCTTTGGGCTAACAACAGATGTCACACCAATATCATTCCATCATACGGGTAACCTATAGGGCCTCCCATATAGATCCTTGAATGGTTTCATACCTATACTAGATTCATAGATGTTATTATAAGAAAACTATAACAATTTCAAGTGATCCTCCAAACTCTCATCAAAGTCCAACACACAGGATCTTAGTATATCATCCAATGCATAGATAGTATGCTCGGTCTATCTATCAGTCTAGGAGTGAAGTGAAGTTCTCAACCATAACTGGGTCATGAAAGCCTCATCCAAACCCTTCCATAATCATGATGTAAATAGAACATCACGGTCGGAGATGATTTCCATGGGTATCCTATGAAGTCGAACAATCTCCCACATGTACAACTACCTCAAACTCTCATAAAAACTCTTCTACATGGTGGAAACAAAGTGTGTCGACTTGGTGAGTCCATCAAAAATCGCCCAGATAGCATCATGGACTCTTTCTTTCCACAAAATCTCTATCACAAAATCCATCGATATTCCATCCCACTTCTATTTTTGGATATCAAGAGGTTGAGTCAAAACTAATGTAACCTAGTGTTTGGCATTTATTTGTTGACATTTGATACACCGAGAGACAAACTTGGAAAAACTATGCCTCATTCCATCCCACCAAAACTACCACGGAAGTTCCTTGTACATATTTTCCACACATATATGTACATATAAGGGGAAAGTATGAAACTCATTCCACACCTCCTCACATAATGTGACTGGTACGACCATCCATACATTGAAAATTATGACATGATCCCATTCTTTAAAACATCTTTCTGGTGAATCTCCTAAGGATAACTAGAAATGTAAAACCTCACAGTTGATATCTCGCAACTAATAATCTCTCACACAATAAAGAGGATGTGGAGTCACTACCATAAGAAAAGATAAGTTTCACCCCTCTCCTCTACCAGGGTTAGCTGTAATGAATCTAACTACTCATAATCATCCTTTATGAAGTGATAAAAATACTTTCTATTAAGTGAATATGCCAACATGTTTCTCTTCTATGGAGTATAAACTATCTCAAAGTCATATTCATGTGGGAAATATAACCAATGCCTCAATCTATGTTTGATATATCTCTGAGTGAATAAATTACTGAGACTTTGATGGTCTAAGTAAATAGCAAAACACTCACTCATAATATAATCCCTCCATATATTTAAGGTGAAGACTACTGCTACCATCGCTAAGTCATGAGTCATGTAATAATTCTCATGGGGTTTCAACTACCTCGATCCATAAGTGCTTAATACCTACCTCTACATAAACACATAACTAATCCCAGATCTAGCGAAATTTTAAAACATCATATACTCAATTCCCTCCTCCATTACTCACAAAATAAGAGCACTAGTCAACCACTACCTTAGCTCCTCAAATTATCTCGGACACTGGTTAGTCCAATTGAAAAACTTCCCTTTTCATATCAAGGAAGTAAAAGGGGTTGTGACCTTAGAGAAGTATACCATGAAACTTCAGTAGTATCCTATAAAAATAAGGAAAATTTTAACATCCAACACAATATTAGGTAGCTTCCAAGAAATGACTGCATCAATATTCACAGAATTTGTAGATAAACCATGATAAGATATGAAATAACCTAGAAATTAAACCTCATGGATACAAAACTAACACGTCAGGAGCTTACCATAAAGTTGTTTCTCCCATATTAATTCTAGTACCATACTCAAATTCTCTGCATCCTCGTCCTATGATGTAAATTATGTGATAATTTAATTGATGAATATTACTAGGAAGTGTTCCAAGTATGGATAGAAGATCTAGCTTATAAGATACATGAACATGGAGGGGGAATTAGTCATAATACAATTCATCACCAGGAACTCATAGTTTCCATAACGACATCAAAATTCTTTCCTAATAATATCAACTATCTGAACCCTCAACTAATAGTAGTTGGACCTAAGATAAATCATTTAGAACCAACTCACACCATTTAATGGGTCAAAAATTTCATTGATCCTTGAAAATTGGTACTTTTTCTTCATTATTACCTGATTTAGGTGATGATAATCAATACCAAGCCTCAAAATCTCATCCTCCTTTTTCATGAAAAAAATTGGATCTACCCAGGGGGACACACTGGGTATAATAAAACCTATCTATCTAAGGTATTCTAAATATTCCCTTATCACTAAAAGCTCGGTGGGGGTTATCTTATTTTCCTCATAAGATATCGGTGAGGTCCTAGGGTGTAATTAAATACAGAAGTCAATCTTCTGCATTGGATATGGTCCTAGGAAATCTTCAAGAAATACTTCCATATAATCCTCCACTACCACTGGTAGATAAATTTTTAAAGAACCTACTGCACCGAGGTCCAAACTTGCCAACTGATGGTTGATAAGTTGTAACTTCCATCTCGCATACCCCAATTGACCATCCACAATATATCTCTCTCCCAAGGAGAATTTCATCCCATCTGTATGACGATTTCTACCTCTCCTATGATGACATTATATCTTGTAATACACCATATCCAACCATTACATTCCCAAAAAGTCATATTAAGGTTTCATTATAATGACCAAGAGGTCCCATTAGAAAATCTATCTACTGAGAACTAACTCTCATTACCAACAGTTGTGTGATATAGAATAATCACACCCTATAGGAACCTCTAGTAATAGTTATTGGGATAAAGACTCAAATTTAATCTCTAGATATCCTATGAGGGATATGGAGATAATGGAATCACTTGCACCAATATCTGTATGTACTAGGGTAAGATTATAAATGACAGGGATCATAACTTGAATCATATCATGATTATCCTTATCATATCCCTCCATTGAATTCAACTAGACGTGCCCTCAACTTCTAGACCTCTGAGCATGGAATGTTCCACTTGGTGGTGGTGGTGGTGGTGGTGGAAGTAGCTCGTAGCATCATCCTCATAACATCACCGACTTATGATCCACTAAACGGTTCCCCAAGTTGGTTCACCACATTACCTCAAGTGTGCATCCTCGTACACCAAAACTTGATGACTAGCAGTGAGGGTAAAATAAGTCACATGGGGATACTATACCCTCTTTACTAGAGTGATCCACAATAGAAAATAAATTAAATAGCAGAAATAATAAATAAAAATCAGAAACACACATGATAAACCATTCCCCAAACATGGTACAAGACACTACTAAACAAGTAAACATTCCATATCATGCTAATAGTTCCAAAGTAAAACAAAAAACAAAATGAAAATAAATAGTCAAACTCTCAATAGATCCTAAAATAATTTTTAGATCCTCATCAATGCTCAACCTGGCTCAACTCAATTTCCTAGAATTGGGCCTTTTCCCTTATCCTGACCTACAACCATGAAATCTTCTCAAGTACCCAATGGTGGCCCTAGAAGGGTGTGAGTACAACTCGGTAGCCCACCACCAATAGTGTATACAAAATATCCAGTCTACATAGATAGTGCATGTAATAAATAAATAAATTACAAGGTAAAAAAAGATAATTCATGTTCCATTAGTTAACAATATACTCTTAAACTATTTTAATCATTATTTTTATTTCATCACTTAAACTACCTTCATGACTAAATTCACATTCCTCCCATGATCCATGGGTTAGACATTTATATCATTTACACAATATTCCAAGATAATCAATTACCATGTGGAAGTAAAGGAGTCGTGTTCCCTATCTCACTAGGGGTAACATTTCACAATCAATCACATCACACTTACCTTGGATCATCAGTCCGGGAAGTTTTATCCAATGAAACCATTAGGCACCTATAGTATCATTCTGGCACCCTAACCCATGCATTATGGTGGTGGGGTTTAGAGCATCAATCCAACCCGACCTGTGGGTATCAAGAATAAGTTCATCCCATAACTACCAAGGGATTTAGATAATTAGTCCAACCTAGCTGTGGGTATCGAGCATCAGTGGATCCCCACACTACCAATCCATGTGCACATGCTTATTCAACCTTTACCACATATACCATACCACAACTGAATGAAAAAAAAATGAAAATTCATTCACATACAATAATCATTCATCATCTAAATCAATATTAATCCTTAACCCATTAAGCACAATAAACAATTACTTAACATTAACCCCTTTTATATAATTCATTAATTCAAATTTTTTCACCCATTTACACATTTCAATTTCAAGTCACAAGTCATTTACTGCATCCACTTCATATCATTTAACCCTTATTAATATTTTGAAAAACAACCCCCTATTCCAATGTCAATGACTAGAAATCACTACCATTAGTTCTCCTTTAGAAACCACTTAAACATGTCAACACATTTATCATGGGATATTCTTTTTTATGATTCAATTTTATACTTATCACTTCAATTTTCCAAGTTTGGGATTACCATAATACCCCATGGGTGGACCTAATTTGGTAAATTCAACCACAACGCATACCATGGGGATTGTGGGGGGTTTAATTCATCATGTAGATTCATATTTTACCGAATCTCCCTAAATTCATCAATCGCAAAACAAGATGGAACCAAGAACACAACCCACATGCACAAATCTATAACAAAACTATGGGATATAACTTGTAGACTACCGACCTCAAATCCAATGATGCAAGCACTTTTAATTGTATCCTTAGATCTGGATTCAAAAACCCTTTGAATCCTAAACCTAGATTCCACTAGAAAAAGTGAGTTTAAGGTCTTTGAAATAATATGAGAGAAACTACAAACCCTAATCTAGAAAAGAGAAGCAAGAGGGATATTAGAATTACCCGGAGCTTCGATCTGCAACCAACGGTGATCCAAATAGACTAGAAATAAGGGTGATTGATCTTTAAGAGCACTTGAGGGATTAGGTTCATCACTAGAGCTAGAGGTATGAGAAATGAGAGAAAATATGGTTGAAAATTAAAAAACTTGAGGGGTAAAACTAAAAATTTTCAATTTTTAATGGGGAAAACAGTTTTTCTGCACATTTTGGAAACTATGCTCACACCATGCACTGGAAACTATCTAAGGGAGATTAGGTTGCACAGTTACCTAAGGATAATCACACAGTTTGATAAACCATGCACCAACCGTGTGGAATTCTACTATCCAGATCCGCATGGTTTGGCCTCCCCCTTGCACAGTTTCACCCAAATCATGCACCATTCCTCTTATCTTGCATGGTTAGGGTGAACCGTAATTTCTAACTATGTGTTAATCATGAAACATGAACTGGATGTCCATTTTTTCTTTTCTATTGAGTCCTAAACCCCCAGAACACCTCGATCCTCCTTTTAAACCCAGTAAACATTCCATTGAACAAAATTAAGAGTTTTTAGTTGAAATTTAAAGAAGGTCATACCTCTACAAAATTCAGTATCTTACAACCTCCCCACATTATAACATATCATCCTAGATCTGCAATTCCAAACATTATTAATCTTCGGAAGAGGATATTGAGCCACTACACCCACACATCCTACTCCCTCTCCCATGTATCTTCCTTAACACTTCGAGGCTTCCATAGAACTCAAACCAAAGGGATGGTATTTTCCCACAAGACCTTCTCACTACGATCTAAAATACAAACTGGATGCTCCTCAAAGGATGCAGCAGCCTCAAGATCAACATCTTCAAAATCAATCACATGAGATGGATCAGGGTGATACTATTGAAGCAGGGAAACATGAAAAACATTGTGCATTCCACTAAACCACTATCGAAGATCCAATTGGTGCACCACCAGTCTGATCCTCTCCACAATCTCAAATGGCCCCATGTACCTAGGTGTAAACTTTTCATACTTTTGAATTCGATAGTGACCCAGCCTAGGTGACACTTGAAGAAACACACGATCACCCACCAAAAACTCTATCGGTCTATGATGCTGATCTTAATATCATTTTTTCCTATTCTACACCATTTCCATGCGTTTTCAAATCAACTAAACCTAATTTAATGTATCCTTCACAAGAATGGATACCAAAATTCTAATTCCCCAACCTCTAACCAACATAATAGAGATATACATGGTCTACTATAGAGTGCCTCATACGATGCCATCTGAATAGTAGCTCGAAAACTATTATTATATGTAAATTCAACAAGCAATAAGTTATTTTCCCATGATATACCAAAGTCTGAGATGAATTCCCTCAACATGTCCTCTAGAATATGAATAGTATTCTCTTACTACCTGTCCGTCTATGGGTAGAAAGATGTACTCAAAATCACTTGCGTACCAAGATATTTCTGTAATCCCTTCCAAAAGCATGATGTAAAACATGTATCATGATCCAAAACTATAGTTTTTGGATCCCCATTCAACCATACTATCTCCCAAACATACAAATTACCCAGCTTCTCCATAGTGAAGATCTATCTAATAGAAACAAAATGGATCACCTTAGTCAACCGGTCAAAAAAAACCTAGATTACATCATTCTTTTGAGGAATACTAGAAATTAACACCATGAAATACATCATCACATCATCACATTTCTTTCCAAAATGGGTAATTGCTGAAAAAACCCACCAGGACACTAATTCTCGACCTCAATCTATTAACAGTTAAGGAATTGTGCTACAAAACATGCAACCTCCTTCTTCATCCTGAACCACCAATACTTCCTATGAAGGTCATGATACATTTTATTCAACCTGGGATGCACTTCCCAATTTGATTCATGGAATTCATGCATCAACTCTTCTTGTATACAATATGTCACAACCACCCAATCACGAACACATATGATCCCGTCATCTACAACAGTCCATCCAAAAGGTGACTCTCCACCTTTAAGACTTTCCCTCATAGGTAAACATTCCAGATCTTCAATCTACATCTCCTTGATCTAGGACAAAAATGCAGAACCAACATCCATGTATGCAAGGGTCACTTTTCCCTACCCATCCTGCACCTCCATATGCATCTTAGAAAACAATTCCATAATTCTCCACTCAGAACTAGATTCATGAACTACCTGATATTAGGTCTTTTGGCTCAAAGAATCAGAAACATTATTCCCATTTCCTAGTGTGTAAAATAGTTTAAAGTAAAAGGATTTCATGTACTCAACCCATATTCACTTATGAATATTCAAATTGTGCTGAGAGAAGATGTATTTAAGGATTTTAGGATCTATATACATCATAAAACACTCTCCTCACAAGTAATACTGCCAACATTTCAATGCATAGACCACCGCAACCAACTCAAGATCATGAGCGGGGTAGTTTATTTCATGAGGCCTCAACTTCCTTGAACCGTACACAACAAACCAATCATCTTGCATAAACACAACTCCAAGCCCCCAAACCAAATACATCAAAAAACATGATATAAATTTTTCCTGAATAAGGAAAGATCAGAATCAGTGTAGTAGTCAACCACTACTTTAACTCTTGAAACTCATTCTCAAATGCCTCAGACCACCCAAAATTGACACCCTTATTGTTCAATCCCGAAAGTGGAACTTTCAAATGGGATAAGTCCTTAATGAACCTTCGGTAGTAACTATCCAAAAACAGAAAACTTTGAACATCAGAAACATTCTTGGGATTCTCCCATGATATAGTTGCCTAAACTTTCTCCGGGTCCACATACACACCTTTCTAAAAAATAATGTGACCTGAGAAATGAACTTTATCAATCTGGAATCAAAACTTGGATATCTTTTCATAAATTTTATTCTCTCTTAGTTTACTCAATATGATTTCAAGATGTTTGGCATGGTCTTTATGAGTTTTACAGTACACCAAGATTTCATCAACGAATACAAATACATACTGATTATGATAAGGGTGAAATATTTGGTTCATTAAGGCCATGAACTCTTCCAGTGGATTAGTTAATCTAAAATTCATCACCTCAAAATCATATAACTCGTACCTACTATTGAACGAATTCTATGGTATGTTAGAAGATCTCACCCTTAGCTAATGATACCCCGATATTAAATTAATATTGTAGAACACTGAAGTTCCTCTTAGTTGGTCAAAAAGATCATTGATTCGGGGAAGTGGGTATTAGTTCTTAACTGTCATTTGATTTAGCTTCTTGTAATAAAAACACAAATGTAATGAACCATCAGCCTTCTTGGAAAATGACACAAGATATCCCCACATTAACATACTTGGACGAATAAACCATTTACTCTCCAATTATTCTAACTGGGTTGTAAGTTCCTATATTTCTACTAGATCCATTCCATATAGAGGAATAGAAACCTTCTATGTTCCTGGAAACAAATCTATTGTGAACTCAACATCTATCTCAAGTAGCTTCTCTAAGAAGTGTTTAGAAAGCACATCTTGGAACCAATCCATCATGTGAGGAAATGAAATTTTATCTATACCTCTATCATCAAGAAAAAGGAAATCCACTTGGGCAGTGAGTTCACCCAACTACTAAAAAATTGGCCCTGCACGGCCTACCCTAACATCCCACTCACCATGGTAGACATAATTTTCTACTTTAGGAGAAGTGAATGTTACCCTATGATAGTAATAATCAATATGATCCTAATACAACACCAGACTTTACATGAAGAAAATCATATTAAAACCTAACATATCATGAATATGCATGTTTCATAGGAAATGATACCCACCAACCTCTAGAGAACACCCCTTAAATAGACTAATATTCACTGTTCTCACCCCAAATGGTGTATCAAACGATATAACCCCACATAAACCTTCCACCTCTAGACTCAACGCAACCATGAATAGAGCAGGAACAAAAGAATATGAGGCACTAGTATCAAATAAAGCACTGGAAATCATAGAATCTACAAGGATCGTACCTCGAACAGTCGATGGTCTATCCTCGGTACCCCCTAATGAAAAATATACTAAATGAAGATGACCTTACCCTTTACCTTGGTTCATGGTCTGTAAACCTAGAGTCACACTATTCTATTGATATGGATGTTCTCATCCCAGAGTTTTGCATCCACCACCCCTACCAGTATGATCTTTTGAGCTCCAACTACCCTCCTAATAAGGGGTAACCAATCCCCTGCCTGCATTTGGCATTGGGCTTGATCATCTGTATGTGCCTGACTATCACGGGTTCCTACAAAATATCTATACATTCCCCAACCTAATGCTTGCTCGGAACTCAATTAGTGGTCAGTCATACTGACCCCGCATGTGCCTCTCCTTACTACACTAAAAATAAAGGACTTGGTCACTTCCCTAAGGCACTAATTCCCTTTTCTAGTAACCTTTTCCACCACTTCCTTGGTGAATACTACCAAAATGGTGCTTCTTACCATTAGAAGTTTCATCATAGGATCATCCAACTAGAACTACACATCCACAACCAGAATCTTCATTAACATTTCCCTCATAGATAAGGGTCTGGTCTATCACCTCAAAAAACCTCTTTAAGTGGAAGATATTTACTTGGGACTTAATATCATTTCTAAGTCTATCCTGGAAGCCCCTTGACATTATTGCCTCATCCACTACCAAAGATGTAAAAAAACTTTGCAAGTCCATAAAATAATTTTTATACTCCATCACTGACATATTTCCCTATGTCAATCTCATAAATTATGCAGCATTATACTTATTCAAAGTCTCTAGGTAGTAATACTCTAGAAACTTTTCCTGGAAACTCTTCAAAAGCACACCCTCTACATGATCAATCTAAACTAAGATGTCCCACCAGTGATTTGTCTGAACCCTCAACATGTAGGCTTCCAGATTTACTCTCTTCTCAAGAGGAGTCTCTAAGTGATCAAGAATCATCTGGACAGACTCTATCCAGAATTTGGCTACATATGGTCCACCCTCTATGGTAAAGGTCAAAGGGTGATATAGCTGAAACTCCCTAATCAAATCAAACAGGCTCGATAAAACCCACCCTAGGTCCAGTTATATCATCTACATGAAACGAGTGATGTTCTCATGGAACTATTCCTCTCCTTGGTTGCTCTGGACCACTAGGTCCTCCTTCTTCACTTCTGGGGGAGCGTTCTCGGAAATATCCTATTTTCATCCAACCGGTACACATCACCAAGGTGGAATTATCTATAATTCCAAATGTGAGTTTGTAGAACACATAACATAAGGTTATTATAGTTTACTTAAAGTAAGGCTCATCATTTTTCATAAACTCATTCGCACATACTATCTCAGAAAAGGCCACCACATCTAGCAAACTACCCCCATCCATCCCTTGCTACATCCATGGTCATCAGAGGGGGGGATTAACCAACTTATATAAACACACACCTTTTTATTAAACATAATTTATTAACCATATTTAAAATTAATTCAATTTATCCATTTTCATCAACCTAATAAGACAAATTTTTCTTCAAATTTTTAAGGGAGTGAAATGAATTATACTCTTTATGTCCTACATACCCATCCCATGTGTGCCTACCATGATGCATGTCACCTATATCCCTAGCTGCCTAAAATGATACATGAATACAAAATATCATATTGTTTCATCCATGAGAAAAATATCATAAAAATTCACATCACACTAAAATTG
This sequence comes from Viscum album, assembly GCA_963277665.1. Taxonomy (NCBI): domain Eukaryota; kingdom Viridiplantae; phylum Streptophyta; class Magnoliopsida; order Santalales; family Viscaceae; genus Viscum; species Viscum album. The sequence continues at coordinate 1,493,385,980 of OY728131.1, forward strand.
CATCACCCAATGGTGAAATATCATTTAATTGTAACAATGCATAACAAAAACAACAATTCCAACCCTAGGAACTTGGATTTTCCCTCATACATGGGTTAGATACTCCCAATCACAAGCTCATTTATAAGACCCGACACATATTAATCTCTGTTATGCTATCCTAAATAGTAATGCATGAAAAATACCACTCTAATACCACTTTGTAACATCCTAGAATAGGGATCCACTAAACACTTCCCAATGTTGGGTCACCACATGACCTCAAGCATGCCTCACCATATGCGAGAGGTTTCTAACTAGTGGAGAGGGTATAATAAGTCACATGGGGTGACTATACCCTCTTTAAAAGAGTGATCCATAGTAAAAAATAAATGAAATATCAGAAAAAATAAATAAAAATTAGCAACACAAATGATAAACCATTCCTCAAATAGGATACAAGCCACTACTAAACAAGTAAACATGCCATGTCAGGCTAATAGTGCCAAAGTGAAACAAAACCTAAAATGAAAATAAACATTCAAACTCCCAAGAGGTCCTAACACCAAGTTCGGATCCTCATCCATGTTCAACCAAGCCCGACTAAACTCCCAAAAATCAGGACTTTTCCCTTATCCTAACTTGTAACCATGAAATGTGCTTGGGTACCCAATAGCGTCCCAAGAAAGGTGTGAGTACAACTCAGCATGCCACCACCAATGATGTCTACAAATATCCAATCTATAATGATAGTACATGGAAGAAATAAATAAATAAAACTTTAAAAAAAGATAACTTAGGTTCCATTAGTTAAAAATATACACTAAAACTATTTTCATCATTATTGTTATTTCATCACTTAAACAACCTTCCTGACTAAATTAACCTTCTTCGCATGATCCATGGGTTAGAAATTTATATCATTTACAAAATGTTCCAAGATAATCAATTACCATGTGGATTTAATGGAATCATGTTCCATATCTCATTAGGGGTGACACTTTAAAATCAATCACATCACACTTACCGTGGAGCATCAGTCCAGGCATTTTTATCCAATGAAACCATTTGCCACCTAGAGTATCAGTCTGGCACACTCATCTATGAATTCTGGTGGTGGGGTTTAGAGAATCATTCCAACCTGAACCATGGGTATCAAGAATCAGTAGATTTCACAACTACCAAGGTGTTTAGATCATTAGTCTAGCCTGACCGTAAGTATCGAGCATCAGTGGATCCGTACACAACCAATCCATGTGTACATGCTTATTCAACCATTTACTATATATACCACATCCCAACTGAAAAAAAACAAAAGAGAATTCATTCACATACCATAATCATTCATCTTATAAATATACATTAATCCTTAACCCATTTGGTATAATCAATAATTCCTTCACATTAACCCCTTTTACATAATTCATCAATTCACAAGTTTTCACCCATTTACACGTTTCAATTACAAGTCACAAGTCATTTACCGCATCCACTTCATATCATTTAACCCTTATTCATATTTTTTCAAACAACCCCCTATGTTAATGCCAATGACTAGACATCACTACCATTAGTTCCCATTTTGAAAACAAGTAAAAATGTCAACTCATTTATCATGGGATATTCTTTTTTATGAGTCAATTTTATATTTAGCACTTCAATTTTCCAGGTTCAGGATTACCAGTGCACCCCATGGGTGGCCCTAAATCAGTAAATTTAACCTCAATGCATCCCATAGGGATCGTGAGAGGTTCAATTCATCATTTAGATTCCCATTTTACCAAATATATCTAAATGAATTAATCACGCAACAAGAAGGAACCCAGAACACAACCCACATGCAAAAATATATAATAAAACTATAGGATGTAACTTTTAGACCACCTACCTTGAATCCAATAATGCAGGTACTTATAAATGTATCCTTTGACCCGGATTCAAACACCCTTTGAATCCTCGACCTAGATTCCATTGGAAAAAAGAGGGTTTTAGGTCTTTGGAAGAATTTGAGAGAATCTAGAAACCCTAATCTAGAATAGAGAAGAAAGAAGAATATTATACTTACCTGGAGCTTTGATCTGCAACTGATGATGCTCTAAATAGCCTAGAAATGAGAGAAATTGATCCTTGGGATATCTTGAGGGATTAGGTTATCAATATGTCTTAGGGTAGGATAAAGGGAAGAAATATTTGGTGGGAACATAAAAATACCAAGGGGAAAACTGTAAATTTTCAAATTTTAATGGGGTGCATAGTTTGTCTGCATGGTTTGGAAAACCGTGTGTAAACAGTGTGCTAACCACTATATAAGGGAGGTTGGGTTTCACAACAACCTATGGGAGATTCGTATGGTTTGAAAACCCATGCAGAATGACACTAACCAAATCTATAGAGTTTGTCCTCCCCCTTACATGATTTCACCCAAACCGTACACCCTTCATCCTTCCTTTCATGATTAGGGTGTGCAGTTATCTCTAACCATGTGCCAACCACGCATCATGTACTGGATGATCATCTTCCCTTTTCTTTCTAGTCCCAAACCCTGTAACACTCTCGAGCCTCCTCCAACACCCAGTAAACATTCCATTAACCAAAATTAAGAGTTTAGAGATTATATTTAAACAATTTCATACCTCCAAGAAACTTGGGATCTTACAATCCTCTACCTACAACTCCTCCCTATAGAGCTCCACCTACTGCTTTGTCAGCACTATCTCCCTTTGGACTGCTCTGACCATGCCTGAGAGATCCCTAATCATGGCACTGCCTCTACCATGGTGGATCATCCATTTATTGTCTACCTTCCTCAGTATTTCGAGTCAGGTAATCATATTCCATGTGACCTTACCCGTTCCATGCATGGAATTACCACACTCTAGGTTGACTGGATCCCATGCATGAACCATGTGTTGTAGACCCATGTGTCTAAGTCTGGAAATGAGTATTCCTCCTAAACCTAGACCCTAAAAACGGATGCCTCCTATGTAAAAACCCAGTATTTTTTGAAATATTTTTTCCTATTTAATTTAATATTTTTGATATTTTACATTACACAAAACACTAATTTTATCTTTTGTTACATGAAACACTAACTTTATCTTATGTTACACATAACACTAAGTTTAAATGAAATGTGGCATATTATTAAAATATTATTATATTATAGTTATCACCTAGCCATTAGAATGGTGGGTGTGAATATGATTAACTAAATTATAAAAATATATAGTGAACTCTTTAGTGACCAATTAATTAAAAATAAAAATAAAAACTATTTGAAAATAAGGGAAATATTTTTCTCAAAAACTATTTTTATGAAAATAAGCACATTTCACCCCCAATAAATTAAACAAATCACTTTTAATAAATGATTTAAATGAAATTTATATATTATATATTTAATAAACTATTTATCATTCATATTATTAATTTTCTAGACAAGACATAAGAATAAATCCAATTTTATGCTTAAAAATGATATTTTTCTAAAAATAAATTTTGTCACCTTTTTATCACTTATTTTAAAACTAATGTTTGAAAATTTTAGAAAAAATTTTTAATAAATAAAGTGAATTTTTGAAATCATTATTTCAAAATTATCTTAGAGTGATTTTTTGAAAAAAAAATTTAAAAATTTCTATTATTAGTGAAAAATAGTGAATTTTATTTGAAAGAGGCCTTTTAATTTAAATTATTTATAAATTTAAATTATATTTTTACTTTTTTTTAAATTAAAATAATTTAAATTATATATATTTTAATCCAATTTAGGTCACTGGTATCATTTTTTATATTATATTTAGATATAAAAACCATGTAAACTTTTGAACCTTTTTTCTCTAGAAACCCACTTTCTCATCACGTATGCAGAATTAATTTAAAATTTATTTTCCACTTCTATGAGTGGAAATTGAAAAATGGATTCTATATTTGTAATCAAAATAAATTATTTTATATAATAATTTTAAATTAATATTTTACCAAAATTAATAGTGCAAACAGTAAAAAATATTTATCACAATTAAGGTAAAAATGGGTTTATTGGGGGTTAAATTAAAAATATAAATGTTAAAATAACCAAATAACTTTTCCAAAATAAATTTTATGGCTATATTTCGACCATATAATGTCTAATGTTTATAATAGTCCATTTTAGATCCTTTTTTAATGAGAAAAAACATGGTTACACCTTTTTCTTTTCAAAAAATTAAAAGTGTTCCACTCACCTCACTTATAAAATCTCACCACCTCTAATATCCTCTTAACACATTCAAAACCTTATGGTTCAGAAAATACCTACCCAAATTCATTACTCTCATATTATAAGCTTTATTTTGGGCATAAAACTAACATATGAAGGTTTTTTGGTGCAAACCTAAGGAGGTTACCTGAAGAAAATGTAATGTTCTTCATGGAAAAATTTTATATTATTTCTTCCTCCACATACTTAAATTATTATTAAACCATGATAATATAATAGAATCATTATATTCGATATACTGATATTTTTTTATGTTAAATTAATAACCTATAACTATCTCCACTTCTATCAAATGGTTTACAAAATCATTATTCATGTCTATGGTGGACTTCCGCCTCACGAACTGATGTCATTAGTTTTTCCATTACCACCTCTCAGGGTTGGGTATAATGATGGATATAAAGTATATATATGATATATATATATATAATATAATTGTATATATTGTGTAATTATATCATATATAACTTTTACCTTCCCTTCTATAGGGGATACGAGAACGTTGCTTGTGTGCACGGATGAATATTGCCTCATGAAGTGATGTGATTCTTTTTTCAGTTACACTTTAAATAGAAGATAATAAGAATACATTTAATGATTATATGTGATATAAATTATATAACTATTATATTTATGACATATTTATCATTATAAAAAGTTAATATATTATTTTCTTCATTACCTTTTTAATCACTGAAAGAAGATAATGTCGTTCGTGTACGTGTGGACTACCGCCTTCACGACGTGATGTGACTCTCTCTTTTCATCATCACACCACATGGATGATATTTATAAGTATATTTAAAGAAATAATATTTTATTTATGATATTATTATCAATATTTAAATATAAAATATTACTTACCTCCTTTCTATAATGATTTTAAAAAAATGAATCTTTAATAATGTGTATGTATGGCCTACCATCTCTATTATGGTAACATACTTCATTTCTCAAAACTATATTTTATGATTGGAATTAAAATTATAATTGATGTATAAATGTGATAACTATTTTATTATTATTATTTTTTATATTATGTAACCATGATCAAATTATGAGGACCAAAAATAACAAATCAAAATATATACGAAAAACAAAGTGGTTATTACCCAAAACATGATTATAACAATGAATATATAATAAGTGGGTAATAAATTTTCATAAGAAATATTATTTTATATAATATATATAATTATATTTATATAATATATATAATAAAATTATATTTATTATACAAGAGGTTTAAATGTGTAGGAAGTTAGTTGAGGGTTAAGGTGAGGGATATATGTCTCACTTTTTGCTTTTATGAGACACAAGTCATATTCACCACAAATTCCTTTTATGTGGTGTATATACTGCACATGAATGTATTTTATAAGTCTTACCCAGAAAATTATGTGGATTACATATACATTTTAGGATCTATATTTCATGGGGTTATTTTTTTGAAATATTACCAAAGTGGTAATGAATTTATGTTACAATCTCATCGTTTATTAGGATTATTTATCATTAATTCTCCAATTTTGAAATGATAAGATCTACCTCTCAATAATTCTCATGAATTACCTTATCCTCTAATTAATCATGATATTTTCAAGTAATAGTACCATTTTCTCACTCTTTGGTACTTAAAATAATTTTTAAAATGTTTTTAAGAAAAATCATCTTTATTTCTCTCTTCGGTTGAAAAAACAATTTCTTCCCAAATGGTGTTTTCTAAAAAAATTTGAAAAATGTTTTTACCATTCTTAAAATTATTTTTCAAAGAAATTTTTACCCATGTTTTACTTTAAAAAAATGTTTTAAAATTAATCTTCAACTCATTTTCCAAAAAATTCCCATTGGGATTTTACTAAAAATGTAAAAGGAATATTTGTTTTATCATTTATAGAATGAATAGTATTTTCTACCATCATGACCATTAATTTATTTTAAGATTAATTATAAGTGTTACATTTTATTTTCAATGAAATTTATTCTAAAAAAATTATTAATTTTTTGTTTTAAAAATATATTTTCAAAGAAAAGTTATTTTCCTCAAGAAATGTTTCAAGTGATCTTTCAAAATCATTTTCTATATAATATAGAATATTTTTATATAACTTATTCCTTGAAAGGGATATTAAATAAGGATAATATCTTTATTATTTCCCTAAATGGTTTATCATGAAAATATATTATATATACTAATCTCGGGTGTATACAGCCTTACGTGTCAACACCTCAGAGCTCTATGACACCAATTAATGTGTGACCAACAATCATTGACCCCTCTCTTTTCGATTCCCACCTCCCCAATACCCCAACCAATTGTCAACATCAGGGCTCCTCGCATCCATATTATTCCTCCCGCATCCTCTCACGCTACCCCTATCCACTTTTTATCCATATGGTTCCCACTATGGTTACCCATCTCATTCCTGCTTCAATTCATGCAATCCAGCGACTGCATATACCTCGCGGTTTCAATCCTTAATTATAGAATGAGATTCCTCTAAAATAGACTAGTAAACTTCTTGAGGTTCTCGCATTTGGATCCCACCATCAAGCTTAGACAGTCTACTCGAAACGACTCACTTCAGCATCTGTCTATTTCAAATGAAAGCAACCCATTCCTCTGAAACAGTGCCTTCTCACCATTTGTGCCATTTGTATGTAAGGTAACTATTCTTTTATAATGTATTAACCTTGTCACATTGTAAATCCACCTTCATATCATGATTATTTTTCCATATATATACGATAATCATTTTTTCTGCTGCTACGCCCACCTTTGGCTCGATATTACTTCCCATTCTATTTCATGTTTATCTTCATTGTATTGACATGTTTCTTACCAAGTTATAATTTTGAGGAGGCCTTCTATTCCTGTGTAAAGTTCAATTTTCTTCACCATTATATCTATCTATTCAATCAAAAATATTGAACAGGTGAATCAACATGTAGTAACTCATTCTTTCACACATATGTGTATTTGAAATTCTATAAAATTTCTAACAACATTCCTAAGATTGGTGGCACATATCACCTATCCTGATTTAGCAAAAACATTTATACTTCTTTTGGTTATTTTGACTACATATGTACCAAAATTTCCATCTATCTCTTGAAGCACATCATACAATAAAGTTAGGGTAATAGTAATTTCTTTTAAACATTACCTAAATTTATCTGTATGTTTCATGCATGCTTTATCTATTGTTCATTGCAATTAAAAAAATGTTTACTTATGTGGTTTGTCAGTTATCATTCTATCAACACAATATATATTTCATCCACTATAGTGTCACATTAACATATTTTTATTTTTTGGAAAACAATTACATTTCATAAAAAAGAAAACCAATCAAAAGAAGGTCGGTTATTTTTTTAATGTGTTATAACTGAGTCCTTCAATGTCACCAACTTTATCTTTTCATCCTTCATTGTAATTTTCACTTAAAAAATGATTATATATTGTGTCACTTCCTTCCCTCAAAATTTTTATTTATATATTTTAATTTGAATTGATGAAAATCCAACTTATAAATAAAATTTTTCACTCATTCACAGGTTCAATTGAAGCCTACTTCTTCATGGGTTCTCCTTGGTAGAGTTTTGTATGGAAAATCAAAGTATACAAGGATGTTCCAAGATTGTAATGATATCGTTATAGAAGAAGGTATATGGGTAGCCCTTACTTTATATTGTTTATTTTTTTTATTTATAGTGTATTAATAATGCAATATATATGTATTTTTTCCTTAGTTTGTTAGTTTATGAACACATTCTAAAATCTAAATTGTAAGTGTAGAATCCTGTATTATTTCATATTAAATTGATCAAATTTTCATGAGGCTAGATTTGAAATAATTGCACATAAAAAAACGATATATTTTTGGATGATTATATGAAGGAAAATTGCTTTTCCAAGGATGCTGGAGAGGCAATTTCCCTGCTTGAATCATGGTTATTCCATACACGACTATACAGTTTTCAGTGTTACAAAAGTTCAAGACAATTATAGCTGGCTCATCTACAAGTTTATTCTTTTTCAATGATTATCACACATGTATTTTAGTAAAGGTTGAACTTATGGTCCTGGTGGTTATTCCATGCTCACAAGAGAGACTAATGATCATCTTAGCTATTGGAAAATGAGGCTATTATAATATCAAGTATGATTAGTTAATATGGTCAAGATAATATTCACAAACCATAAATCTAAATATTTTTGGAGATGATGTTCGATTACATTTTTATTATTATGTTGATGTGGTGCATCATGTCTTTAGGTGTATCTAATTTATCATTCTATTTAGGGTAGAATTTCTATTTTAGTAATAGTGGAACTTGTGGGAATCATTGGGGATGTGAATGAAATTATACTGGGAATTTTGATTCATCTCCTATAAAATCATTGGTGGAGGAATGTGTTTTAGGGGAACCTTCTATCTTGGATACTACTACGTCCCCACTGAATTCTCTATATAGTTATACCTACCATATAATTTTATTACTTGGATATATTAGTTAGGTGCACCTGTATTCATATGGCCATGAAATTTACATAATTTCTTACAAATTGTGAAAAACTAAGTGTTTCAAGATTTTTTTATATGTAACTATTTCCATATTACTTATACATAGATATTTATGGATTGATTATTAAAGTGTTTCCCAATTTCTCATGCATAGTGTTTTTACATATTTCAAATGCATAATTGTTTCTATGTTTATTGTCTGTATGTGTTTCTAGATTTCTTATGATCACCATTTTAGGTTGATATGGATAGTTTGATATTCCACATTAGTATGTACTAAATGAATCTCAATAGGCTATGAGGTTTGACTACTTTAATATGGCCATGGTAATCTTCAAAAACTATGAGTTTAAATATGGGAGGAGATAAGTTTTGAATATGTATTTCTTCTTAATAACTGTTTCCATATTTCTTATGGAAAACTGTTTCTAGATTTCTTATGATCACTATAGTAGGTTTATATGGTTAGTTTGATATGAAATATTAGTATTTACTAAATGAATCCATATAGGATATGAGTTTTGACTACATAATATGTCCAAGGTAATCTTCATTAGTATTTATTCTTATTTTTAAACATTATTGTATCTTTAGGTAAATGTGTTGGATGATTTTTTATGTGCTCAAACTCTTTGATCATTACTTATTATTCCACAACTATAACTCAGAAATAAAAATCCAGGTAAAACAACAACTTTATTTTCTTTAAATTTTTTAAAATTGGTCATGAAGAATTTAACATCCAAATGTAACATATAATAAAACTATATTTAAAGTCATAAGAAGTAATTCAGTGAACCATTCCACTGTGGTGATGCATGGTTTTGATCCAGTATACTAGGTGACATGATTTACTAACACTAGATTTTAGTGGAAGATAGGATTAGTGACATATTATGGAGTAGTTGATCATTATATTTCATTTTAGTTATTAGTTACATTTAGTTATACTGAATATGACTTGACATGTATTAGACCAGTGGGTCATTTTTTATAGTAGTGGATCTTTCATTTTCTATGATCAGTGAATTGGATCATGTATTTTATTTCAGTACTAGATAATTTTTTTAGATCAGTAGAACATGTTTTTTATATGAGCAGTGGAGCATGCATTTTTTTGGTGTAGTGGATCATGAATTTTGTAGTGGATCATATGTTTTATTTGAGTATTGGATCATTTTTTATAGTAGTGGATCATGTATTTTAGAGCAGTGGATCATGTATTATAAATATTGGACATGCTTATCTCATCATACGCCCTGAGATCCCAACATCGGGGCATGATGACTTCCAGTTTCCCTTCAGGGGAGACCATTGATGATTTGCAGGTGATGTTTCAGTTGTATCTTCTGTGTGAACTTACCACCTCTAGGTATTGTCCATCCAAATTTCTATTTTTATGTATAAAATGAAATATTAGATGATTTTAAGTTTTTATTCTATGATTACTTATAGGTACAAACCTGTGGGTCAGCCATTTTACTAGCCTAACATCAGTAGAAGGCAAAAACTAGGTGAGGGTTTGGAAATTTGGTGTGGAATCCCAATTAAATTTCCTTTACTGTAGGTATGTCAATTGATATTCAATGATATATTAAAATAATTTATTTTATGGTAACATTTTCAATGTTCTTAGTACACATATTCGAAACTTTTTCCTTTTTTAAGGGATGTTATGCAGCTGATGGATATACTTTGGAATTTTTTGGTATGATTTTGATTCTGCATGGATGTTCTAGCATAGAGCTAGTGAGTTATGTACATTATAAATGTTACCCTTTAACCAGAAAACTAAATTCTCTACATTAGTTTCTTGATATCGAATTTTCATTAGGTATTAGATAGTTACTACCTCATTAAAGTCACATATTCTAGGAATTTATACTCATGGCCTCTAGATATGATCATTCATAATGAATTTTTTAGTCTATTAGAATTTTGTAAATTGATTCATTTTCATTGTTTGTTTTTTCATAAAAACATTTTTCATGATAAGTGAAATATGAGATGGAAAAAAAATTTCTATAATAGTTCAATAGCGAATAGTTTTCAATTGATTTATATTTTACCAATATGTAGTTTCATCTGAATTTTTTCTTAATTTCTATTGTTCTATGACAACACTTATATTGATATATATTGATTTCAGTTTTATATCACTAATATTATCTTCATTTAATTTCAGCATCCCTATAACAATAAGTTCTAATTTAAAATCTGTTGTTTTTTAACTGTTATTTTTAAATAGTAGCTTCTTAACAGTGAAAATTATTATTATTATTGAATATCTTATCATATGATTGTAGAGATGGCACGCACACTTATATTGATATATATTGATTTCAGTTTTATATCACCTTTTATTGGTCTCTATTCATGCGATCTTTAAAACCCACAACCCAACACTCTTGACATTGACTTAAGAAGGCAGTCATTCAGATGATGGGGAAATGTTGTTGCATCCTAATTCTATGGAGCTGGCTCAGGCTACTGTAGCTTTTGAAGTATTTTCTACTCCTTCATTGATGTAACTTTAGTTTACATTATAAATTTCTTGACATTTTATTTACTGATAAATATATATTTCTGCATGTAACTGTGTCAAATAAATATATTCTCAAATACATTGACGAATGGAAGTATGAAACCACAATGAGGAAGGTGAACTTGTAAGATCCTATCCACTATGAATTGTTTCTTTTGAAATATTATATGAACTATTTTTACACTATGAATTATCAGTATGCACTTATATGTCATTGTTTATGAATTAAAATGGCTTTAACTTTTATTATTGGCAACCTCCCTGACTAGGTTGGATCAAGATCAACATGGATTATGCTTCCAAGGGAAATGTGGACCTATAAGTAGAATGTAGTAGAAACTTTTTATAGAAAAAATGGTGAGATTACACTCAAGTATACATAAAATTCAACAATTCCTATTGTTTAAACATACATGCACATTTTATGGTTCCATACAATGCCTAAAAATTCATTACACTCATGTGTAAAAATGTTCAAAATATTTAATGTTTCATAAACTTCAACAGTATACAGTACTGTAGACATTACACTCCTATATACAAATTTTTACATTAAATTACTATTGTATATTTTTTAAACACAGTAATAGAATCTATGAAATTATGGTTTCAAGGATCTATCATGTTTACATACTCTGCAGTTATTTTTTATCATTCAAAATTGTCAATTTATTACATATACTCACAAGAAAAAAAGAATTCTAAATCAGTTGTTACATTTTTTTCGTTATTAATTTTCAAAATCATTGGTTTGTACTGTGATATATCTGGAGGGTGATACTTGGATCATGAAGGAAGAGATTTTTATAGTGAAATAACATTCACAAAATCATTATTGAATCATAAAGGTATTCATTTTCCTTATATCTATTAATATTTCTCTAAGTTTATAGCTTCATTTCAACTCTTAAATCTCAAATTTGTATTTATGTTCTTCTAAAATTTATTATCTCATAGCTATTTTTCATTTCATCTTAAATTCCCCTTTTAAATTTATGATCAATTCTTTTATGATCCACATAAGCACATCTAATTATGGTATAATGTGTTATACAAATGAATTACATTACTAAAAATATACTAGATGAAGAGCCTCCATAAGGCAAGGCTTCTCCATTCTTTATCAATATTTTCATAATTTTTTGCATTAGCTTCCTCAAATGTCTTATCGATGATGCTTTCTTTAACATCATCTGAAAGATTTATACCATATTCAGATAGTATAGCAATGGCCATTTGTTTTACCTCCTACCTCTCAATGAAACCCTGCCGATCATAAAAAAATCTTTCCTTTTTGTTCATCTTAAATAATTCTGGTTGAAACTCTTATTTATTTATCAGACCATCATCAATCACCACACTGCTAATATTCTTAAAAAGATCATTGAGTGATTCTATTTCACTAACACTAAAAAATTATCTCCCTTTCAAGCACTTCAAGATATTTTAGGCCTCTTGATTTTTTATACAAATAATGAACACAACATGATAGCAGGGAAGCAGATCACATAATCACTGAAACAGAGCTTGGTGGATTTGAACAAACATAAAGGATAAGACATCGGTTTTTAAGGTATGTTTCTTTATTTTTCTCCAATCTACATACGACTTCAACATTCTCACCAATTTTTGGTGCATTCAAACTTATTTATCTATTATTCCATAGCTTAAACAAATAACAACAGTGAATGGATCATGCACCACTCTGCAGAGCAAATAGAAAAACCCCAGGTTGGGAGGTGGTGGGGAACCAATGGTGAAGGAGGGATACCTCCAACATCTTCAGTAGGGGGTGAGGAAGTGGCTACATCGGCTAAGTGTTTTAGAAATTATGATTAGGGGCTGCAACATATGATTCTTTTATGGAATTTACTATGTGATAAATGTATGAGTCAATTAAATTATACAATTTTTTTTATTGTTTCTTAATTGCTTTGTGAGACCTATATGCTATTTTCACCATGGATATATGAAATTATCGGAGGTATTAATTTTTAATGTTATTTATTCAATAGTGAAATGTATTAGAGAAAATAGGGCACTCTCTGCAATATTCATAAGAATTTTATCGAGTTGATTAGTTTAAAAGAAGTTGTACTATCTTTGTTAGGATAAAATCAGGGATTCCCAAAGGTGAGATCTGATTACCAAAACACATGAAATAATTATTTCATGCATTTGAATTTTTCTAAATTGATTTGAATAATTTTTTTAATATTATTTTACTTTTGGGAGTTATTTTCATTAGTGGGTGTGATATGTGAACATGTTTTTATGGGGAATGATGCTAGTGACATCTATGGATCCCTACATGCTTATCTATAAGTGATTCATGTATTCTACATGAAATTCACTCCACATGAGGACACATCATTAAGTGGTGATTTTCAAGTTCTATTGGAGAGGTAAAAGTTTATGAACCAATATCACATTATCTATGAATATTTTGTATAATCATATTACAAATATGTCAAACATTAATTTAAATTTCCAAGATACTTCCATGAAAGAGAGATTTCATAGATGACTAACAAAAGTTGCACAACAAGACAATTGATCATATATGTTTTTGACTATGTATGTCAGAAAAATTATACACCACAAAAATCTCTTAGCCTAATATATTTCATGTTAACATCTTAAGGTTTATCTCTTTCATTTTTTTACTATTTATGGATTTTAGTTTTTTGATACCCAATTGAAATCTTATTACGTTTGACTTCTCATATGTTACAATTACATGTACTTTTTCTATCAAATGTTTCATTCTATGCTATGATAAGTACTTATAATAGATTTCATTCACACTTTCAACATCTAAGAAGATTCAAAAAAAATTATATATCTAATTATATTTCATTTTGTGCATTATATAATATCTACTATTATATTTCTTCCTCTTCTTATATTGTAAGGAAATGGAAAATCCTTATTGAATCTGTTATGTTCAAATTAACTTTTACATTTATAATTCCACTTATAACTCTAATTTTATTAAAGTATACATAAAACCTATAACAGTACATATAATCTATAATTTTATCCTTTCTGATGATAAATTAATATACAATGACCAGATTTTAATATTTATTTTTCATGATCTATATTGAAGTGTTGCAGAAAACAAATTTGCATTAAATCAACATCTACAAGTATTGGACCATTGCATCCATGAAACAAAGAAATTCTATCAGGCTATTAATAATAGAGATGTTGCTCACACTATGTGACTATGAAGTGAATAGAACATACTCTAAAAACAATACCTACTATTACAGTTTCACCCATGTTTTTTCAAATAAATCATTCCCTATGGACATGTTCTTATGCGTCCTCAGTTTAAAAACAATCTGTAATATGTTACTATCATAATTTCAATTTGGGAGTTTCAATGTTAATTTTTAGTATTTCTTATTACAAATGTCTGATACATCATTTTTTTTATTTCTCCTTGGTGAAAATAAAGTTTCATTCATTTTGATGTATAAATTTTGATACATCATGATAATTTTGTATATTTTTACATCATATTTTTTCCATTTCATTCCTTTTTATTATTTGTCATATATAATTTATGATTCATGTTCTTATTTTTCATTTATTTTAATTATTATTGGTGGTTAAATTTTACAAATATCATTCTCTTTTCAAATAAAAACCATTAATTCAATATGTCATGCATACGCACGGGTGAGTACTGGTATTTTTATGAAACTCATTTCTCTCCCATGGTTAATACCGTGATAAAATTATTATGAAACCCATTTTATCAATGGGTTATACTATGATTAAATTATTATTAAACCAATCACTTTTCAATAGGTTATGATATGATAAAAATTTTATGAAACCTAGTGAATCTCATGGGTTATGATATCATGAATGTTTTATGATCATGTGGAACACATATAAATTATTTTCATTATATGATGTGTGGGACTTATATATCCCTCCAATTAATTGGGTAAATATACATAACTCATGAGTAAATATGTAATGTGTGAACCAAATTACATATTCACAATGTTATGTGTGATACTGATTACATGTTAAAAATATTATGAATGAACTTGACTACATGTCCATAGTGTTATGCATGGACCTATATTTCATGTTCATAATGTAATGTATGGATATATATTTTATATCAATAATGTTATGCATGGACTTGGTTGCATGTATATAAATTTATGTGAGGGTTTGATTTAATGTCCTTAACTTAATGAATGAATCTGCCTCTATTTATACATGTTCACAATGATATAATCTGATATTTATGCCAAAAATATGTCTTATGCCAATTTAATGTACTAATGAATCATGTTATTTGATTCCATTATGATTCATGGCTTATTAACTATCAAGATTTATTCCATGACTCATTTTTATGATCTATGATATGTAGGGTATGGTTTTCAAAGGTCATTCTCACATTATCATACCCATATATTCATGTTATATGGATATATGCCTTGTTTACCCTTACTGAGCATCTTATCTCACCCTTCCTTATTTTTCCTCTCCCCATATTATGAAGAAAGGTTTTAGGTATGGTATGTCTATGAATATTAATAAATGGGAAGATATTTTTCAGAGACATTTAAGATCTTTCACCAAATTAGAAGATTGTGTATCTTGTCCCTAAAGGAACTAAACTATTATGGTCCCCAAGAGTGTGTTTATGTTATGCATTTAAAATTCATCTAAAAATATGTAATATCAATGTATGAGAATCTTAGTTAACTACAGTTGGGATTAGAGGATAGGTTTAGTTAAACTTTATAAACTAAGATAAGAAAACTTTAGTGAGATCCATAGGGATATGTCTTGGGATATTTCTAATCATAATCATAATGATGAGTCAAAGTATAGAAAAATGTCCTAGAATTTTGGAAAAGGATAGAATGAGTGGTTTCTACCTAATTACATCCCTGTGTGGATACTATAAGTGGACGTGGCTCTATACCAAAGGTACCTAGATTTAATAAATCTAAAAAGGGTGTATTGATCTAGACTCTATCATCACCTAGTGCATGATAATGGGTCTTACCACACACCTGGTTTGATACTCCTAGGGGATATAATTTTGGAAATTCAAAAAGTCTTTATGAACTGTAATAAAGGATTTAAATAGATTATGACTGCGAATAACCTAGGTTAAACCTAAGGTGTCTTATATTAAAAATAATGTGTCATGATTTTGGCACATTATAAGTGATTTTTCAAGATTATGTGGTTCCCTATTATGATTATTATTTCTTATACTATGATTTTTTGCTTTAGTCAATGGATGGAACCTGACAGAACCATGTTATTGTTAAATGTAACAGAAAATGAAATGATTTTCCTCCTTATAAACTGAATTTTACATGGGATTAAATGAAAAAACTTTTTGTTATTCTCACATAATACTAATCTTATAAATGATAAAAGGATGGAACAATATTTTTTTGAGACCTTAATGAGTCAACACCCACCTTATTTCAGTGTTTCCACTAATCTTATAGTTACTGAGAAATTTATTTGTACCACTAAAAATATATTTTTCATTATCTATGTTAATATCATGAAAAAATCATTTTTGTTTTCAACTATTTGGAAGGTCAGGCAAATCAATGGTGGACTCTTACTAAGAATATGATGCAATGAGAATAAATTGAATCTATGAAGTGGGGTTGTTTTAAAAGCCTATTTTTCAATAAGTACTTTAGTTTTATTATTTATACAAAAAATAGAGAAGTAATTCCTCAATATTAAGTAGAAGGATGGTGAATTTTTTAGTACCTATTAAGAAAATTTTACAAGACTTAGGAGGTACTCTTCAGGTATTATCTTTCACTCTAAAAGTAAATTTGATCAATTATTTAGTGTCTTAAATAAAATATATGAAGGGTGTTATCCATAAGGGTCTTTAGATGATAAAAATTAACCCTTTTATGTGTATTAAAAGTGGAAATGGAAGCTATAAACCCTCTTAGTTCTGGTGATAAGAAAATGAATATGGGGTTACAAAAAAATTATAATGATATGTCACATGGAGGGAAGAAAATGTTTCAAAATCATACTTGAAAAAACCATGGGATGGATCACTAAAGTGAGTTATTGAAAGGAATGATAAGTTTTTTCAAGTTTGATAAGCCTATACATTAATAAAAATAATATAGAATTTGTGTGAATAGTACAGTCAATGAAATAAATATAGATAGATATCAATAGAATTCACCACCCACACTCTAGTGTTTCAAGTGCAAGGAGTTTGGAAATTATATGAATCAATGTCCCAATCTAAGGGATAATGTGGATAATAAGCCACAATAACCTCTAAAGAAAATGTAAAAATAGAAATATGATTCAATCATAATGGATAAAGTGAATCATGATAATTATGTCACTCTTATCCTACCCTTCTTAGTTGGTAATTTGATGTTTTATTTTGTATGAATGGTCCCTATGAAAATATTATTGTTCATACTTTAGTGAATTTTCATGTGATTATCTCCCTCTATAGTGATTCTAGAATAATGAAATCACATTTCATATTTAATTGGTACAATGATGGACCCAATCTTCTAATGATTTTTTTGTATGAGATAAGATCTTATATAATGAATAAAGGGTGAATTGACATTTGGAAGTGTATATATATCTATGTAATAATAACTTAAGAGTTATGTATACCATAATTCATTTATGATTTTAAGGTTGATCATATGTTCAAAGTCATTGAAACCCCTTTTAATGTATTGTGGTATGGGAGTTTTTCAATATTAAGAATATTTTAAGAGACATTTATTTCAATACAACCCATTCATTTTTTATATGTTTTATTGACAAAGTTATTTGAGGAGGAATGCCTTTACACTTTGTGTATATATAATTAGTGGTACTGGTAACCTTTAGGGTGTATCTTATCTTTGATGTTGAGGTAATTATAGGTTTTAGTTGATTACCTTATGAAGTTAGCAATATTTATTGCTAATAGAGAAGATTTATCTTTAGATCCTCTTTCTATAATATATATTAAGGAAGTGGTATGGTTTCATGGGGTAACACATTCAATTGTATCTGATCGAGATAGAAATTTTACCTCAATGTTTTGGTGAAGTATTCAAAAATATCTTGATATAGAGTTAAGTTTTATAATTATATATCTTCCTCAGACAGATGGTTAGTTTTAGGGAACAATTAAAACCCTGGAAAATATGCTAAGATCTTGTTCTATTGATTTCAATGTAGTTTGGGATCAACACCTTACTCAGGTTGAGTTTTTTTTTCAAAGATATCTTACACTTGAGCATTCATATGGATCCTTATGAAGCTCTTTATGAAAATAAGTGTAAAAATCTGACGTACTAGAATGAAGTTATAGAAAGAAAGATATTAGGACCTAAGCAAGATAATGAAATTGAAGATAATGTTAAAGATATTTAGAAACACATACGATGATAGTTGATGAAATTTCTACATAGATAATTATTGATGCGATCTAGAATTTGAAGTTAGTGGGAAGGTATTTCAACAAATTTCATCATGGAAGAAAGAAAGTCAAACTTATCCCTAGGTATATCAGTCTCTTTGAAATTCTTGATCATATTAGTACAAGAGCATATCGCTTGGTGCTTCCGCTAAAACTCTATTAGGTTTATGATGTGTTCTATATATCACTCCTAAGTAAGTACATACCTAATAAATGACATGTACTAAACTCATAGGTCATACCATTAGAGAATGATCTTACATATAAGGAACAATCGGTTGAGATTATTGATCAAATAGAGAAATTACTATGAAACAAGACCACTCATTTATTCAATGTATTTTTGTAAAACCACCATCTTGTGGAAGCTATATGGGAACTTAAGGATGTAATGAGGTAGAATTATCCTTAGTTGTTGGTACATAAGTGATGAATTTTGAGGGAGAAATTCATTTTAAGGGGGGTAGAATGTAACACCCTAAGATTTTGTGAAATATTTTTTTCAAATGAATTAAATCTTTTTGATATTTTTCATTACACGCATTATTGAGACTATCTTGCATTACACACAACACTGAGTTTATCTTTCATTACAAGAAACACTGAGTTTATAAAAAACATGACAAAATATTAAAATATTATTATATGATACTTTTCACCTAGACACTTTAATGGAAGGTGTGAATAGGATAGAATAAATTATGAAAATATAGGGTTAATTATTTAGTGACCAATTAATTAATAATAAAAATAAAAATTATTTAAAAATAAAGGAAATATTTTTCTAAAAAACTATTTTTAGGAAAACAAACATGTTTTACCATAATAAATTTAAAAAAAATTATAAATTATTTTAATTTAATTTATATAATTAATATTCAATAAAAATTTTAACTTTCATATTATCTATTTTCTAGACAATATATAATAATAAATAAAATTTTACACTTATAAATTTTATTTTTCTAAAAAGATGTTATGTCAACTTTTGTGATCTTATTTTAAAAATAATTTTCGAAACTTTTAGAAAATAAAATTTAAAAAATAATGTTATTTTTTGAAATCATATTTTCAAAATTTTCTTAATTTTAATTTTTGTATAATTTTCTGATAAGATTGTTTTTTTATAAATAGTGAAAAATACTAAATTTTAATTAAAAACTGAATTTTCTTTTAAATTATTTATAAAGTTAAATTATATTTTAAATTATTTTTATATTAAAATTAGTCAAATTATATATATTAATTTAATTTATTTAATTTTAATAATTTTCATATTTAATTCTAATATAAAAACCTTATAAACTTTTGAACATTTTTGCTTTGAAAATAATCTTTCTCGTTGCGTCTATAAGATTAATTTTAAATAAAAATTTTCCAATTATATGAATTTAATTAAGAAAAATGGATTTAATATTTTTAATAATAATAAATTATATTATATAATAAGTTGAAATTAATTTTTTACAAAAATAAAGAATGAGAATAGTAAAAAATAATTATCACGGTTAAGGTAAAAATGGGTTTCCAATGGGGTTAAACTAAAAAATAAAAGGGTTAAAATTACCTAAAAACTTATATAAAATATTTTTAATATCAATATTTAGACCCTATAATGCCTAATTCAATAGAATACTCCATTTTTTATCCTTTGTTCATGAGAAAAATGTGGGTATACCTTTTTATTTTCAAAAAATTACAAGTGTTCTACTCACCTCACTTATAAAACGTCACCCCTCTCTTCTCCTATTCACACCATAGAACCATTTTTATCATAAAATTCCTAACCATATCACTTCCAATATTCCCTCTTATCATCCTAGAAAACTTATCATTGGAAAAAATCCATCATAAGAAGTATTTTGGTGCAAACCCATAGAGGTTACCCAAAGAAGAGGTAATATTCTTCAACAAGCATTTTTATTTTATTTCTTCATCCACCTACTTAATTTATTATTAAACCATTATAATATAATATAATAATTATATTACATATATTTTCATG
The DNA here is from genome assembly GCA_963277665.1 of Viscum album. Taxonomy (NCBI): domain Eukaryota; kingdom Viridiplantae; phylum Streptophyta; class Magnoliopsida; order Santalales; family Viscaceae; genus Viscum; species Viscum album. The sequence continues at coordinate 1,493,406,776 of OY728131.1, forward strand.
TTTTTATATTAATTACATTAGCTAAAAACATCTCTAATTTCGTCAAATGGGTTGTGAAATCATCATTCTTGTGTACGGTAGACTACCACCTTGCGAACTGATGTCATTCGTTTTTTCCAATACCACCTATCATGGTTGGATATGATGATGGATATAAATTATATATATGATATATATATATATAATTATATCTATAGATATATTATATCATATATACCTTTTCATCTTCCATTCCTTATGGGATATAATAACGTCGCTTGTGTGTACAGCGGACTACTGCCTCACAAAATAATGTGATTCATTTTTCTCTAATCCTTTACATGGAAGATAATAAGGATAAATTTAATGAATATATGTTATATAAATTAAATAATTATGATATTAATGACATATTTATAATTATGAAAATATAATATATCATTTTATTTATTACCTTTTTACTCACGGAATGATGATAATGTCATTCGTGTATATATGGACTACCACCTTCATGAACCAATGTGACTCTCTCTTTTTATAACCACACCACATGAAATACATGTATAAGTATATTTAAATAAATAATATTTTATTTATGATATTATTATAATTATATAAATATAAAATATTGCATACATCATTTCCATAATGATCGTTTAAAATTGGAAACATTACTTATGCGTACGTACAGCCTATCGTCTCCATGAACATAACATAATTCATTCCTCAAAACAAAATTTCATGATTTCTTTTCAAATTATAATTTATGTATAAATATTATAATAAATTTATTTTTATTTTTTTTGAGGTGATGGAACCATGAACAAATTAAGAGGACCAAAAATAACAAATCAAGACATAAAAAAACAAAGTGATTATTACCCGATACATGATTTTAAAAAATAATTGGTAATAAATGGGTAATAAATAGTCATAATTAAATAATATATGGAATAATATATATAATTATGGTTATATAATATATTTATAATAAAATTATATTTATTATACAAGAGTTTCAAATGTGTACAAAGGAAGTCGAGTCATAAGGTAAGGGATTTCTGTCTCACTTTTGGCTTCTGTTAGACACATGCCATATTCATCACTTATTTCTTTATGTGGTTTATATACATCCCATGAATTTATTTTATGATTATTATTCTGAAAATTATTGTGATTACATATCCATTTTTTTATTGGAACCTTTAAATAATTTAAATAATATTTATTGAGTTGATCACATAGATTGTTCAATATTAAAAGCTTCAATGGTCTTTAAAAAATATTTCATATTTTTAAATTTTTTATTTTAAGCCTCCATGAACATGAGACCTTGGTAAATAATTAATATATATTAATTGAATCCCCTAATGGAAATTTTAACACCATGATTATACTCATGATGGGGAGTTCAATCTTGGAGAGGTGTAATATTCTTTGGGGTTCTAATCATAGTTTAGAATTGTTTTGGGACTTTGTTAAAATATAACTAGATATTGAATCCTTTACCCTACATATCCTTAATAAATTCACTATTAAGCCTCTATTGAGATGGTTAGTTTCCATTGATTTTGTGATAACCCTCAGAGATTAGGGGAGAATTTTTTAGGAGGATCCATCGATACCAGCAAGGAAAAGGTACATTTACGGTCAACTCTTGAGAATCATAGATCCTCCATTGAGGTCAAATTCAATTATTATTTTACACTCCATTATTTATTTAATTAATAATAGAATTTTTCTTTATATAATTATTATTATGATTCAAAATAATTATGTGTTATTTAAATAACATGTTCACAAATGAAGTTACAGGTGTTTGGAATCGCTTCATCCATAAATTCTTCTTTTCATCCTAGTTATTCTCCCATATCATAATCAATATTGTACACTAGAATTTGAAATTGAAAGTTTTTTGATGATGGTATCTCAATATTGTAGGTTGGTTGAAAAAAGGTGAATAGGGTATCATTTTTGTGAGGTTTCAGCAAAAGGGGCATCAAAATAATGATGCAATAGTGGATGATGCGTGATAGAGAAACCTCGAGTGACATATTGGGAATTATTACAACCTTGGGACTAATACACCCTAAGAGTGGGGTAAATTGGGGTGTTTATTTATTATATCTTTATACTAGATATTTCTTCCCTATTATAAATAACAACTTGAACCTATCAATTTTCAAGTACACATATAATATTTGGATGTATAAATTAAGAGCGAGGAGGCATGCATTTAACTTGGTTCACTACAAAGAGTTATTATAATAAGTATAAAATGATATTGAGTTGATGTACCAAGGTTTAATACTACACATTGTACGTGTTATACTAATTTGAGAAAGATGAAAATTTGATCCTAGGGGTACTCCCTCATCTTATCTATTTTATCACTAATATGAGATAGTGGAAACAAAAATAAATCGAACAAAATGATCACTTAAAATGATTCTATATAAATGAACAACATCATTATAGAAAGGGTGTTGTTGTTGAACTTTTATTCCTCCTTGAATATTTTTACATTCAATGGAATTTCTACAATAATATTCACTTTCTCTATTTTTCAAAATAATTTGATATCATCCTATATATATCTTTCTTCTTATTATTATTTCCAAAACTTCTTTAAATCATGGTTTTGTTTCTCTAAAAATGTGTTCAATGAATTTTCCACCTGTAGTGTAATTAATAAGTCTTCAAACCACCAATTAAGTCAACCAACTCCCATGAATTCTGATATAAATCCAATAAATTAGAATATCCACGATTTACTGTCTATATAGCATGATCTATATTCATATGAGGTGAACCATATTAGATATTCATTGATAATTTTGTGATTACCTACACTGAAACATGATTTTTTTCAATTAACCATATCCACATTTCTATTTTAAACCCATATTTAGAGCATGATAATTCTATATCATGATCTCAATAACCTTCTTGTTCCACAAACCTATCATGGTGTGACACTCAACATTATAGTGTGTATACCTGATTATGTGATAAACAGACATGGGATAAACATTCACAACTCCTGATACTTTTCTATGACCATATGACATATTGTTACCCCTCTATTCATATTTTATTATATATAGAAAATATTGTGTTCGGAGGTGTGAACCTCCTGATTTTGGCGTGACTCCCTACACTTCAGTTGATCCATCCTCCTAGAACTTTTCCCAACATGCTTCTTACATTTTGTAACCACCATTACAATATGTTATTCTCTTTTGATCTTTACTAGTTGCATTGTGATCAACCTTCATGTTCTAGGCACCTACAAATATGCACTAAAAACAAAATCTATCTTTATCTCTTCACAACAAGGTTATTCATCCCGCAGTGTGATAATAGTACTTTATATTTTTTACAAAGTAATAATATTTACATTTCACATATTCTATTCAGAAGCTTTTACATATTCTTTATAATAGTGTCATTTCACACTTTTCTTAATTATCGTGATGCACTTCATGATGTGACCATAATTATCATGGTGTGAATAAATTTTCCCCTAAAAATTAAAAAGGATAAAATATTATATATAAATATAATAACATTATACATTTTAGGTTTTTTTTTATTTTCCAAATTCTACTAAATTCATGGAATGAACTGGGTGCTTGCATCCTGACTGGAACCTACTACTTCTAAATACATCATAATTTGTCTCCAACTATCACAACTCAACTCTATACATTTATATGAACTTTAATATACTTAAAATAACTTCTAAAAACTTCTCATTAAAAATAAATCCAATATTAAAACCTATATTTTCAATATTATCCCCCTTTTAATTTTTTCAATCCATATGCTCCTCGGTGTTTATTCATTTCAACCATGTTTTTCATTATATCCATACTCCCTACTCCCCCCGTAAAATGAATCTCCACCGATTCTCATTCTCTACATTTGAAAAAAAATCAAAGGTTTTCTCTTATTTTATAGATTAGTTCTATTCTAAGCTTCCAAAAAATCCCAATGGACCCAAAAACAGGGAAAATATCCATCAACAAAATTTATAAGCCAATGTGAGTCAATGCTCATTGTTGGAAACAAGAAAACATGTCAACATCAAAAAATCCCTTTTTTTATTTGAACAGTATACACTTTATTTTTAATTACCTATGGATTATATATTCATCTATATTATTCTTCTACTATTTTAGTGTGGATAATGGTTTCTTAAATATTTATACCACTTTTTGAATAGTTCCAACATTTTTGAACATAGTAATTCCTTATTCTACCTTCTCTTTAATGAAATGGTATTGTATCTATTGGGAGAAAATCCCTCAAGTCATCCTCTCGGTGTTTTTGGGGTTATTGTGTCTGTTGAAAAATCTAGATGATTGTGTTTTAGTATGGTTGGTGTTGCTAAATCATTTTTTTAAGGTGGAACGGGTCTCCAATGTTTTCCAAATTACTAGGCCTCAAAATCGGGAGTTTTTTTATGGAAAAGGAAGATTTTCCATAAAGGAGTTCACAGACCATAGTTCACGAACTATGAAACATAGATTTTTCAGGCCACATTGTAGCGCAGCTACACTATGGAGACCACAAAGGAGGTATCTAGAATGATGAAGAAAAATCGGAAAAGGATGAGTTTCCAAAAAGCAGCGCTATGAAGACTGTAAAACACGCAACACAAACTGCATATCAAAATCAGTTCACTAGAGGCTCTTGATTCATGGGAGCATCATCATTTTCATATTTGAGGTAGTGATTTGTGGTTCCACAAAGGGTTTTTATTCATGGATGACATCATCCACCACAAAGGATTTAGGTGCTATGCAGATCGCATAGAAATTCACATTGAAGGTTGTACCGCATCAAAGTTTTGGGTATTTTTGATTAGAGAGTTCTGTGGAATTTATTTGCCTATATAAAGGACCCTGATCATATCATTTTTAGAGTGAATTTCATTGGATAATATTGTCTCTACTGGAAGATTTTAGAAGAGTTTGAAGTATTTTGTGAGGGAGGATTTCACGAAATAGGAAGTAGTTCATGAGGATCAATTTTGTGAAGGAGACAGTTCATGGGGATATTTCTCGAAAGGGGTTTGTGGGTATATGTAGCACACAAAGAAAAACTAACCACATAGTAGTGGTAGTCCATGGGTCATTAGATATATGTAAAGTAGGGGTGGTCTTTGAAGAAAAAGTTGACCGCGAATCACTCGTGTCACACGGTGCAACGCAGCTCACAAAGGATTCAAGGTAGTTCATGAAGGATAAAAGACAGTTCATATAGGGTTAAAGGAAATTCGTGAAGGGAGTATAATATTCTGTGAAATCAATTTACACAAACAAAAAGTATGCAGAAAAGTGTATTTCATCAATCAGGTAAAAACTATACTTCAATAGAAAATCTATCTACAACTAAGGATGCATTCATTATTGTTAATGAAAGGACCTACATGTCCATAAATTGTGTGTCAAACCTTTCCATAGAAGTGATAAAAGTAAAAGTAAAAAGTTTATCCTCTTTACTGGTAGTGAACCATTGAAAAATAGTTAGGGATTGACTCATGGGAAATCAGTGAGCTAGTCCTAAACATTGTAAAGGAAGTGATCCTAGTAATTGAAGTGATCTAGCCCAAACCTTTTGTTTTGGTAGTGATCCTTAATGGATTTGGTACATTATCACATTGTCACTGTATGATCCTTAGACATATAATAGTGAGGGTGAACCAAGTAAATTTGGTATGTCCCATGCGTGATTTTATTTATTTTCATACATTTCTATAAGAAAGATAGAGAAGATTGTTTTGTTTAACAAAAAAACTGAATCTGAAGGGGCAGTTGTTTTAATATTTCATGCCCTAATTCCCCCCCCCCCCGGTTATTTAACCTAGTTGGGATAACAATTGGAATCATAGATAAAGGTTGAAATTCATTGGTTCTCTCTCAATTGAAGAGATAGAATCTATTAATCACAAAGGTATTCTGATCTTTGATGGAAACAATTTTTAGCTATGGATGAATCTTATGCAACACTTATTTTGATTATTGTGTATGGGTGTATTTACATATACAATGAATGGTATTTCTTCCATTATGGGTTGTAATGTTTTATTATAAGAAAAACATAGATAATTAGATGATGGTGCTAAAGGAATCAATGTATTAGGGGGGATTTATCCAATGAAATATATATAAAGGTGATGTCATGTAAGCCATCACCTGATATATGGGAAAAGTTTCTAAATATTTATGAGGGTGACTCAAAATTGAGTGAAGAAATACTGCAGGTTCTATAAAACAAGTATGAGTATCTGAGAATTCACCCTAATGAATCTTTCAATGCATTCTTTGACTAGGTGAATGTTATTTTGGAATAAATGCATGGTCTTGGAGAAATTATTGAAGATATAAATATTTTAAAGAGTATATTTAGAAAACTAACACCTTGGTTTAATCCAAAAGTTTCTTTATTGGAAGATAAATATCCAAAGGAGTTGACATTGAATATTTTTCATAGTACTCTTTTTATATAGAAGATGAGAATTGATTATAATGATGTTGTGGAAAACGATAAGTATAAAGAAGTGGAATTAAAATTCATGAAGAAGATCACTATTTAAAATAGTTAGGATAAATACAATGTGGATGATTTCACGCCATTTCTCTCCTAAAATTCGTAAAGAGGAAGAATAAATTTCAAAGGAAAACTTCCACTTGTAGGCTTTCGATGTGGAAATATTATACATCTTGAATTAAAGTGTCCTAATAAGTTTCAAGATGATGATAAAGAAAATGATTAAATTTTCAAGAATAATTATTCATCCAATGTGAAAGGTAGGAGGACTACCAAGAGAAATTTATTCAAAAAGAAGTATCTCCTTTTTAAAAGAAGATGATAGTTCAAGAGAATTTGAGGTAGAATAATTAGAGGTCTGCAGGGATCATGAAGAAGATGTTATGGTGGAAATTATTAGAAATTCTCAAACAAGGGAAGTTAGTGACAATGATTAAGGATAATTCAAAGGAATATTTGACCTTTAGATTGAATTATAAGTTGTGCTTAAAGAGATAGACATTTTGAGATCCCAAATAAAGAAATCTAATAGGGTAGTTAACGATTCCAAAATCTATATGCAGTAGTAGGAAGAAGAAAAGTCTAATATAGAGGATGAAATTTAAATTCTTAAATAATCAATTCCAGAAATCTCAAAAAAGGTTATTGAGTACAAACTCAAAATCTAAGAACAAAAAAGAGAAATTGATAGTTTGACTAATACTAGAAAGATCAAATAAAACGTATCGAAGAACTTAAAGAAGAAGTTGTTAGTGTGTGAATTAAAGTAAAATATCAATATAAATTATCTATTACATAAAATTGGGATACAAAGGAAATAGAAAAATTAAAAGTGGAATTCAGAGTTCTAACGAAACAGATAAAAGCGTTCTAGGAAAGGAAAACAATTGATCATGATGATACAGCTAGTATGGGGATTTATGACAAACATAAATCAGTAATGGTTGAAGTTAGACCAAAATATCATACTCTGAGATTGAATATTTATTTGGGTATTAATTAGAACCATAAGATTCAAAGAACCCAAGGAAAAACTATTGGTGCGATAATGACACATAGAAATGAACCCCGTATTAGATGTTATTATTGTGGAAATATGGGGACACTCACAAAATATATGTTCCATATCCAATCAGTACTGATGGGAACAAGACCAACATAGTCAACCATACAGAGTTCAATTATTTAGTACATCATTCAATGGTCACTATTTCAGGTGTGGAGGATTAAAACATGTGGAAAGATATTTCTCATCATCAATGCAGAAAAATGTGTTGAAATGGACTGAATGTGGCCATAAACAGCAACTCAATTTATCATAAAATTATTTGAAAACACCAAATCAATTTTTATCATTACAAGATGAAAGTGTTCCATCATGATCCAAGAATCATCAAAAATATTAGTCAAAGACATGGATCAGAAAGTAAAGAGATGAACAGGCAGTGTTTGAAGATATAGATTTCAAAGAATCAGATCACACTGGAATATGGATCATTGATAGTGGATACACCTCTCATATAATATGAAATAAGGAACTGGTGATAGGAATTTGATATGACAAGGAAGTTATTGTAATATTTGTTATGGATTAAGTCCTAAGAATTATTGGATTAGGAAAGGTTTGTGGGAAAAGACATGAGACGTGTAGATGTCATGGTTGTTTAAGGTATCAATCATAACCTATTAAGTGTAAGTCAACTATGTGACTCAGGACATGCCATAATCTTTTCAAATAAATTATCTATCATTAAGGAAAAATATGGTGAATTTTTTTAGAAGGTAAATAATGAAAAAGGGACTCTTTACCTTGTAAGTAGAGAAGAAGATATGTGATTGTTGTCCAAGGAAGAAGAAAAAAAGTTATCGCATAAATTCCTTGGTCATTTGAGCTAAAAATCATTGAAAGATTTTTTTAAATGTGATGCTTCTCCATACCTCCTTATGTTATCACTTGATCATACCCATACATGTGATGCTTGTCAATAAGGGAATATCCTTCAAAATATATATAATTCAAAAGCGAAAAGGTTAAAAAAATATTGAGTTGGTGCATATTGATGTTAGTGTCCCTATTTCACTAAGAGGCATTGATGGAAAAAAGATATTATGTTCACTTCATTGATGATTTTAGCAGAATGGAATGGGTTTCTGTCATCACTCACAAGTCTGAGTTGTTCATTTTCATAAAAACTTATCGAAGGGAAGTTGAAAATATGGTAGGTCAATTAATACAGAAGATCCAAACAAATAATGGAACAGAGTTCAAAAATATCCAATTAAAGTATTTTCTTGATAAATATGTGATAATGCACCAAGTTTTAGAAGAAAGAACTCTAGAGTAAAATAGATTATTTTAGAGAAGAAATAAAATTATGAACAATATGGCTAGAACAATGCTCATTGAGAAAGACCTTCTAGATAAGTTTTGGAAATAAGTAGAGATGAAATTATTCTATGCATAAAATCGAGTGTTATTATGTACAAAATAAGATAAGACTTCATATGAGATATGGTATGGGAATAATCCAATGTTGAAGTACTTTTGAGTCTTTATAAGTAAGTGTTTCATTCTTAATATAGAGAAATGCAGGAAGTTTGAATCTCATGGAGATGAAGGGATATTTCTTGGATACTTAAAGAAAATAAAATCATATAAATACTTCAATATTTTTATGGGAATTGTGGTTGAAATAAATGATGTAACTATAGCAGAGAATGAGTAGAATCATTAGAAAATACATGATCAATATCATGAGTATAGTGATGAAGAGATAAGTTGATCAGGGGATGTTCCAATTCTAGAGGCTGATTTAGAAAAAGATTTAGATAATGAAATAATGATCACAAACTAGTATCTACCAAAATATTTAAGAGAAGGGTAAAAATTGATAGATTGAACATAATTGGTGATCAGACAGTGCCAGTGCAGACAATGAGGATGAAGACTCTACAGAAAGCATCGTTCTTATCACAGGTAGAGCCTAAATATTTTTTGGAAGTAGTTGGAGATGAAAACTGGGTCCAAGATATAAATAAAGAGTTTGACCAAATTGAGAAGAATCAGATATGGGAGTTTTTTTAAGACCAACAAATAAAAATTTGATTAGGAAAAAATGGGTCTTTCGCAAAAAGATAAATGAATATGGAACTATGATTTGAAAAAAATCATGATTAGTGTGAAAAGGGTACTCTCATATGGAGGGTATTGATATTGATGAAACATTTTCACATGTTGTGAGGCAAGAGAGAATCATATTATTCTTGTCTATAGCAATGCAAAGAAGGTTCAACATTTTCTCGATGGATGTTAAGTCATAATTTTTGAATGGGGTTCTGGAAGAGGAAGTTTATATTGGGTAGCTAGATGGTTTTATCATTCATGAAGATGATAATATAGTTTTTCAACTGAGGAAGGAACTATATAAGCTAAAACAAGCACCAAGATCATGTTATTCAAGACTTGATTAGTTTTTTAAGAAACCTAGTTTTTAGGATGGTGGAATTGATTATAATATCTATGTCAATAATGATAGTAATCTAAGGATGATGGTGTTATTTTATGTCATTGACATAATATTTGGTGGATCAAATGAATAACAGTGTAGAAAATTCACATAATTCAAGAAAATTACATTTTAAATGTCAATGATTGGTTAAATAACATTTTTCCTTGGTTTAAAAGTGATACAAGTACATAATAGAACATTAATTTATCAATCTAAATATTCCAAGTATGTTTTAAGAATATTTTTATGTTTAATTCCAAGGAGATAATGACTCCAATAGCTTCTTGAGTGAAACCTTCACGAGATGATGAAGGAAATGCGGTTAATGTCACAGAATATAGACAAGGCATTGGTAGTCTATTGTACTTGACAGCAACAAGACCTAATATTGTTTTTTCCATATTACAAGCACCAAGATATCAATGTAATACTAAATAAAACCACTTATTTTTAGGAAAAATAATACTTTGTTATATCAAGGGAATGGTCAATTTTGATTTAATTTACAATGCCAAATCTCATCAAGAGATATTAGGCTATACTGTTATAGATTGGGCTAGTTCTAAATTTCTTTGAGCACCATAGAGGCTAAATACATTGCTTCTACTCAATCGTGAACATAGTTATTGTGGATGAAGAAGAAACTTGGTGATATTGGAGTTTAAGTGAAGTCTCCAATCGGAATCTATTACATCAATTCAAGTGCTATAAATCTTAGAAAAATCTATTTCATCACTCAAGGAAAAATCACATTAAAATCAAGTATTATTTTATCAAAGAGAATATGGATCAAGGTCTTGTGACGTTGGAGTATGTGCCTACAGAACTATAGGTTGCATACATTTGGACAAAGGCCTTACCCAAATAAACATTTGAATGTAATCGACTGGCTCTAGGAGTGCATTAGTCTCCTTACACTTAAAATATTGTGGATGTGGGACCCCCTCACCCTGAGGTATTGTGTGTTTTTCAATAATGTGATTATCTATGTTATTTAACCTATTGAAAACCAAAATGAAGTAACCTTTGGGTTTGTTGACAAAGGGGGAGAAATTGTGGTTATAAAAGGGGAGAAAATGTCTCAATCAATACAAGGGAGAAGCTAATAGGGGGATCAGTAAAGTATATGGGACTTTTAAATCTGACTATTCTAGAGGTGATCGATCAAAGGTTATTTATCATGATAGATAGAGTTCATGATTGTAGTAGTTGAGTGGTTTTGGAATCAAGTGATTCATTAATGAAATTTTCATTATACTCTTATCTCTCATGTCGGGCATGGATCATATGGGATTAGCTTATGTGTTGAGTAAATATTTGATCATTATCTTAATCGCAAGAAGAATATACTAGTAGAATATGGAATAAGATTTAACGTGGTATCAAAATGTGAAGATTTATCAACAAAGTGAAATGAGGGGTTGTTGGGAAAAAATACCTCAAGGCATCCTCTTTGTATTTTTGGGTTGATTGTGTTTGTTGAAAAAGATAGATAACTGTTTTTCAGTATGTTTTGTGTTTCTGAAGAATTTTTTTAAGGTTTCAAAATTTTCCCAATGTTTTCAAAAAATTTGGGCCTCAAAATTGGGTGTTTTTTTAAATAAAATGAAGGTTTTCCACCAAGGGTTTCACGGAACACAGTTCACAGACTGCGAAGTGTGTATTTTACAAACCGCATAGGTGTGAAACTATGCTATGCAGACTGCAAAGGAGGTAGATGGAACAGAAAAGGAAAATTAGAAAAGGAATAGTTTTCATATAGTTAAGCTATGAGGACCATGAAGTGCGCTGCACAAACCGAAGAGTGAAATTAGGTCACGGGAGGCTCATCATTTGTGTATTTAAGGTGGTGATTTGAGGTTTTGTAAAGGGTTTTTGTTTGTATATGACAACAACCACTGTAAAGGATTAAGGTTCTATGTAGGTTGTGTAGTAGTTCACGGTGAAGGTTGTGCCACATCAAAAAATTTGGGTATTTCTAATTAAAAAATTTTGCAAGATTTATTTTCTTATATAAAGGACCCTAGTCACATCATTAGTAGAGTGAATTTCATTAGAGAATATTATTGTTGTTGGAAGATTTTGGGAGAGTCCAAAGTAGTTCATGAGGTGGGATTCCATGAAAGAGGAAGTAGTTTGTGGGGATCAATTTCGTGAAGGAGATAGTTTGCGAGGACATTTCTCGAAATGGGTTTGAAAGGCTCTATAGCTCAAAAAGTAAAAGGGACCATGTAGTATAGTCATTCTGCATGGCATCAACCATCAAGCAAGTAGGTTTGATTTGTGAAGAAAAATTCAATTTTGAATTACTCATTCCACAAGGTGCAACGCAGTTCATAGAGGATTCAAGGTAGTCTGTAGATGATGAAAGACATTTCATAGTGGGTTCAAGGAAGTTTTTAAAGGGACTAAAATATTTTTCGAAAGAAATTTCTGCAAACTAAAAGTATATAGAAAAGTGGAATTCATCTATCAGGTAAAAATAGAACTTTAACATAGTATTTTTCTATAACTGAGGATGTATTGATTATTGTTAATTAAGGGATCCACATGTCCATAAACTGTGTTTGGATCCTTTCTAGAGTAGTGAGGAAAGGAACAGAAAGAAGTTGATCCTTTCTACCGAAAATGATCCATTGAAATAGAGTTAGGGAGTGACCCTTGAGAAAGTAGTGAGCTGACCCTAAACATTGTAAAGGCAGTGATCCTAGAAATTGAAGTGATCTAGCCTGAACCTTGTATTTTGGTAGTGATCCTTAGTGTATTTGGTACATTGGTATATTTTCATTTTATGATCCTTAGATGTAGCCTAGTGAGGGTGAACTGAATAAAATCATTATGTTGTATGCATGATTTTGTTTATGTTCATACATTACTATGGAAAATAGACATAAGGGTGTTTTGTTTAACAATGAAACAAGATTCCAAGGGGTAGTTTTTTTAATCTTTCATACCTGGATTCACCCCCCCCCCCCCCCTCAGGGTATTTAACCTAGTTGGGACAATATTATCACAATATTTTTTGTTAGATAATTCTACATCAGATTCAAATCAACTCTATCACACTTTGGTAATCACAATGGACCACCATAGGTAGCTTCACATCCTCTCCAAGATTCTATAGCATTCCAATTGAGCATAATCTTTTGTTTTTTAAATGTAATCCACTTAAGATTTACTAAGGGAAATTATCTATTTATTTTTATTGATCTATCCAATACACTTTATTTTAATGAAAATGGCTCCTCCACTCATGGATGTTATGTCCATGATATCTCTATCCCAAACCACATCTGAGTTGGTATACAACTCTTTACCATTTCCTACAAAATAAAGAAAATTGGAATCAATAGTTCCTTGAATTTAACCCATAATCCACTTTACCACCAAGATGTATTCCTCCATAACATAGCTTTAAATCCAAGAATACATAAATATAACAAATAAAAAAAATGTTTTTGTGAGATACAACAAGATTCCAATCATCCATTGGTAAAATATGGATCAACCAAAATTACTTCCTCATACTTTTCACATATGGTACCAACCATAATCAAAGTTAAAAGTGGATGGATTTTATGTATCTCAGACTTCATCAGTATTGCCTTTACATATGTTTCATAGGAAACAAATGTGTATTCCTATTTTTGACTAAATTTTATCCTAAGAAATAATGTGAGTTATCTGATCATAAACATTTTAAACTTTATTCCCATCAACCATGAAAAATATTCAACCAAAATTTTCTTACATCCTCCAAATATGATGTTGTTAACATAGACAAGAACCATGAATTACTCTTTCTTAGTTGATTGCGTGTATAGATTATAATTGAAGATACCTATAATAGATTCCAACTTCTTCAATAAAGAGTCATGAGGTGTTTGTTTCAAACCATACATGACCTTTTTCAACCTGTATACCTTCAATTCATCATCACTAATTATAAATATCACTAGTTATTCAATGTAGACTTTTTATTTGAAAATCATATTTAAAAATTATTTCCTAACATCCATTTGGTAGGTTCATAATTTTCTATAGACAACCATGAAAAGGACGAGTCTTATCGAATCAATTATCACCACCAATGTCAAAGTTTCTTCCACATCAATTAATTTTACTTTTGAATAGCCATTTCACACCAATATTGGTGTGTTTTAGATTAATTTTTCATGTCCGTCGTGTTTATTTCTAATCACTGACTTTTTTCCTATGGCATTGTAATCTATCTACCCATTTATCATATACCAATTATTATTTATCTCTATCTAATCTATATCTATATTCATAGCCTTGAAACATCACTCATCATTCACTTCTTCTTTAAATGATAATGGATCCACTTGAAATAATATAGCAGGTTTCTTTTTATCTCTCATCCTATGAGTCTATGTTGTAGAAGTTTTATCACTGATGATATTTGAATCATTGAACTTAGCTCATATTCTTCTCTATAGAGTCCCGAGTTGACTCCCTTCAGTTATTTTTCACCCACTGATTCACCTTTACAATACTATTCATTTCATGAGGGACTGTATCTGACACTATGATTTATATCTGGTTATTCTTCTTCATCAAAAAACCACACCCATATCCAGAATTTCTGAACTTTTCCAAGATTTTTCATTAATAATTTTTATATCACCACTTTCAAAAATAATGTTTATCCTCTTATTGAGATATTTATAGTCCTTATTCTTGAAATAATAAAATAAAAATATCCCTTTATCTTATTCATCTCTATATATTTCTTTATTTCCTTCCTTGTTCTGGATGAAACACTTTCTACCAAACACTTTAAAGTACATGAATATTGTATTTCTTCCATTCTATATCTTAAAAGGATTCATTCTCTTATAAAGGCTTATAAAAGAATGATTCTATATATATACTTCAACTTTCACATATTCCTTATAATAGTTAAAATATATTCTACATTCAACGGGAAATTTTTTGGCCATCTTGTTCACAAGCTGATTCTACCTTTCTACCATGCCATTTTGTTGTGATGTTATGACCAATGATAATTCCATATTAATTGCATATTTATCCAAATATTTTTTTACCTCATAAGAATTGTACTATATACCATTATTAGACCATAGAACCTTTATTTTTTTCTATTTAATTCTTATATATTCTCCAACTTTCTTGATGAACTCAATCACTTCAATCACTTCTTATAAAAACATGATACAGACCATTATAATGTAATCACCAAAAAATAGAATAATTTATTTCTCACAATATCTTCCATGAATATTCATGGTTCCACACACAGCAGTTTGAATCATATTTACAAGAATTAAGGCACTTTTTTATTCAAAAATTATGGATTTCTCACCAATTTCCCTCTTACATATGCCTTATAATTTTTCTCCTGGATCTATTTTTAATTCAGAATATTATTTTCATCTTTCATTTTTCCCATATTTACCATGATATGTTTGATCCATTGATTCCAAAGTTTTTTTCTAAATTATTCATAATAAGGAATGTATTTTTCTCACTTCAATTCACTTTATAAAAATTCTCATTGGTTATATATCCCTTTAATGGAAAGTTTTTTGTTTTTACTTTGATGGAGAACCCATTTCTATGGAGCGTTACCTCTAGTTTGAAGTTACAAAGTTGACTAACACTAAATATATTATTTCAAAGACCATACACATAAAACAAACTTATGTATTTTTTATCTCACCATTATCCAAAATTGTCTTTTTGGTTCCTTTTATTTTTAAATCTATGTCATTACCAAACCTGACTATGTTATTAACACATCCCTTCGCATTCTTCAAAAGAATTATATTATTGTTCATGTGGGATGAACACCCACTATCAAAGGTCTAAGTGTTTTATTTTTCAAACCCTTAAAGATTAATTTCATCCAAGATAGTCTCTTCACTCTTTCACATTTACTTCCAAGAGATTCCTAGTTGAGTTGATACACAAGGTGTTCTCTCCTCATTTTAGTCATCATGATTTGTGATATCATACTCTTATTTATTCAAAGGATATAGGGTATTTTTCAAGGAGATATCATATGTTTTTAGATACTATTCACTTTTTTCATCAATTGAAGTACATTTTACTTCTCTATTACCTATAATTAATAGCTTTGTGATCAAATATAGAGAAATTATAATAGTATCCATAAAAAAATTTGTCTTTGTGTGGTGGGATATGTTTTCATTCTATGTTTTTGACTCTCATAAGCTTTACCTCTTAAATATATTTCTTAATGAATGAACCAGGTCATTGTATGCCAAGTTAGCAACAAAATAAGCATTTCATCAAGGAAAGAATTTTATTTTTTCTTCTAACCACACATTTCCATATTTGGAGTGGCTTTTTGAGTATTTAAGAAACCCTAGTGATTGTGAGTTGTCACCAAATTTTTGTATTCTTTTATCATTTACAAAGACTCTTCATGACTTGGATGTATCTGCTATATATCTAATACCACTATTATCTATAGTTCTGGGACTATTATCAATTATTATTTTCCTAAAAAACATTATGTTAGGTTAGAATGATAAAAAGATACACAATAGGGTGTTAATTGTTTCTTTTTAATTATCTAGACAGACTCAAAATTTTATCCCACTTCATGAATTATGAAGATTTTTAGTGTTCTATTCTTTAATAAATTTATATAGTAAAAAACAAAGAAGAATAACACAATAGTTTTTATAGTTTTTTGGGGCACAATGATCCCCTAGCACAGTCCACCAATACTCTCTCAATGATCTTGGTGATTTTCACTAGACATGCCCTCAAATCATAAGACCTTTACAAATCAATACAAGCAGTTGACACCTTTATAATAAGGATTGTATTGGTACTTATAGTTCTTTAATAGGGAACTGAAATAACCACATATTAGTCTGAGAAGCTTACACTCCACCAATGACTGAGTACAAGTAGCTGATACTCCATGAAATTATTAGTAATTTATTTGATTAAGAAATAGATTTATCTCACAGTTTTAGTAGAAATTGAATGATAATGGATATTATTATTTATAGATAAGTGTATTAAAAAAATAATAGCTTTTAAGATATCCTAATTGAAAATGATCTTAAATAAAAATGGAAACAAAATGAAATTATTAGTAACAATAGATCATCAGTCACACAATACAAGATCGAAACATGTATGTCTCCAAAATGTAACTCTTCATAATAACAGAGATATTGTATCCATAAAGGTACTACATATGTAAATGGTATAAATATTTGTATTTAACAAGAGAAACTTGATTTGATTTCAGTTTAACATATCAAATAATATCTCTTGATAAATCGTGAATATTTCGATTTAAAATGGTCAAATAAAGTCACAACTTCCATTATAAATAGGAATGATTTGATTAATTTAATATGAGCCGTTGAATCAGAATTTAATTGTAATTAAAAAGATACTTAAATTTGAAAATATCATTATATAAATCTTGTAAAATATCTTGAATTTAAACTCCCTAGTTGACCAATTCAAACATAGGGTTAACTTTTAAAGTACGGTTTACAATGTATAGTTGACTTCAAAACATTGGGTGAACAAACCATGCGTTATTTTCTCAAAAGTAGGGTTTCTTCAAAAAAAAGTAGAGTTCATGGTCAGTACTTACACAATAGTATATGGTATTTTATCCATATGTTCTATAAAAACATAGGGTTTAAGAACTATAAATTTTTCCTACAAATGTAGGGTATAAACTTTATTTCCATATTACACAACAACATATCCAGATCACTTTCGAAAAAAATATTAACTCTTAAATAACAAGTTAAATTTCTCAAGAAATATAATCATGAAAAAAAAATAAAGTAATTTAATTATTTAAAAAAACAAAGGTATTTTTGAGAATCAAAATCAATAATATTCATAGAGTATTGTTGAGACAATACATGCCCAGCAATCTCTCCATTTTTTATGATCACAAAACCCTTAGATCAAAAACTTATAGAAAATGTAGAAAATGTAAACAAAAATATAATAAAGTCTTAAAGAGATTTAATCATAAATTATATTTCTTAGTTAATATTTTTAAACTATTAATAAATGAAGAATATTATATAAAGTTATGTTTTCCAAACTAGAGAGATTTATGATAAATTTTTAAATTTTTAAATCCATCCTGGTCTCTTTGTTTAGTATATTATAATTATTTTAATCAGAATAATGTTTTGTTTTCCCAATTTTATCCCCATTTTTTGATATCAAAAATAATGTAACATAAAATGTTTAATAACACATTTTATATAGAAAAAACTGGTAGTAAATGTTTTGTTAAGATAAGACAAAAATTATTCTTGTTCAGTCAACAGAGGTGGATAGATTACAAGAAATAAATAAACACTATTATAATGAATAAAATAATTTTATTAAAAACTATTTATGATTGAAAAGAATACTTGAATGAAATATCTAAGAGGTGGGATGAGATGAAGAATAAGATTTTGGTTATAATTAGGTAACATATGAGCATGAAGTTTGACTAACATTATGAACATCCTTGATTTATGCCATTATCCCTATAAAATTATGATTAAACATCTCAATCCACTAATTCATCAAAATATTTGAATATTATACCATTTTTATATTTTACACTAAATTGATATTCAATAACTTAGGGAGATTCTCTTCATACTAGAAAAACTACTTTAGAATCTCACTAAAATGATTGAGAATACTTCTGATATTGGGATCGTCATAAGTTAATTTATAAACAAGATATTTATGATTTTCCAACAAAATGTGAAGTGGAACACTATCACACTAAAGTATATTAATTTGATAATTTATTGTAGATAAGAGTATAGTAATAGATTCAAACATTCTTATCAAATCAGAAGAGGTTTGATGAGAAAAAGTATAAGTACTTTATTGACTAGATATACTTCTTATCGATTCAAATTGTATTTCCATATACTATTTAAATCACCAAAATAGGATTTTGAAATAGATTTCCCCTAAGATTACCAATCTATTTTGGAATTTCAATTCTAAATGCATCAAAAATGTCTTCTAGAAATATAATTTTCTTGAAGAGTTTTCTATTGAACTTGAAATCATTCCAATTCTACTAGTGGAATAGTTAAATTTTTAAAAACTTTCATGGATTTTCTAATAGATTCTAAATGAATTTTAATTTTTGAATTTTTTTATCTCATATGAAAATATTTTATAACCAAATATTCAATATAAGCATTAAGAGAATCATAATATTTTGCTTCTTGAATTATTGATGTTTGTACTACTTCAACTATAGATAGGGACTGACCTCTATCCTTCTCAATAGATGAATATTAAAAGGTTCCAAGGATTTTTGTATTCTCTTCAAAATTAGTAGAATCCTTTTCCAAAGATTCTGAATCAACAAAAACTTTTTGATTTTCAATTATTTCAGTAGTACCAACTACATGAGAGTTCACTTGATCACCACCTGGACCATTCTCCTCAACCTTTTCTTCTAAATTGTCTTTAGGTTCATCTTTATTCCTAGTTTGTATTTCTAAAAAAGTATTTTTTACACCTAAAAACAATGGTTGTTCAACTTATTCAACAATACCAACTCTGTCATCTTTCTTCTAAATCATATCCTCTTCTCTGTGTCTAGGACTTGCGACAATGGCCTCACTATTATCTTTTTTTAGCGTTCTTCAAAATTATGATGAAAATATCTTACATAAGTTGGGTCAGAGCTATCAACCCTGAGTCTTCTCCCTATTTCTTTATAAAGATCTTCAAATATTGATTCACCAATTTCTTCATCACAAAAAATGTACTGATCTAACTAATTTTTTATTTCCTTGTTCCCCATGAACATTAGCACTAGATACTTATTGGTCATTCGCACCAACAAGAATCAGCTCTACTTTAGATATTCTCTAAAGGAAACCAAATTTTCTTAAAGTTATATAATAAATAACATTACTGTGATGACATTGAATGTCTAGATGAATATCTCAAATATTATTCTACTTATACAAAATCACATAAATGAGTCTTCCATATGGATAAAAGGACATTTTATCTTCTTTATAACAGGAATTATTCATATAACTTCACATATATCTATTGAATTTTAAATTAATGTCACTTAACATAAAAAACCTGATATACATATCAAGAAAAGGAATTTTCTCTAACTCAGTAATCCTTGAAACTAATGAAAATTGGATAAATTTAACCAGTACCTTATGGTTACCTTCAAGATCTTTTACAAACATTTTTCATACCAGGGTGGATCCAAAAATAAAAGACATAATATCTTCAGATTTATGTATCTCACACTAATGGATCATAGATAAAAGTGAAAAAAATCCTTCATTGGGACACTCAAAAATCTTGGCTATTTCTACTAAAGAAATGGTAAACATCATATCATTTACTTTTGAAATGACTACATCCTCTATGTCACCAAAAATGAACTTGTAATTTTCATAAAATTGTTTTTTTTTCTCTTTTAAAAATATGCTCTTTATTTTATAAATTAAAAATAAATTATATTCCTTGAAAATATAATGATTTAATTATTAGAAAATTCATCTGAAATAACCACTCAAAGCCAACGAACTACCTTTGAAGGACTCTTTTATCAGATCTTGTGGTGTGCTTATTCTTAGCTTCACTTGGACCACCTTATTCTATCCTCTTGGTATTCACCATTATATAAAATATGAAGTTTTGAGTTTTAGATTTTATAAATTCAAAGGGAAATACAGAGCTTTTAAAGTTGAATAGGTTTTGATATTGAGAGTAATGGTGAGATAGAGAGAGTTTCTAATGATTTATGTTGACATTGGTGTAGTTTCTTGAGCCAAATATTCATAGTAGTCATTATAGATTTTAACTTTAAAAATACATGTTTTTAATAAGATTAATAAGTTTAAAATTTAATAAACAACTAAAAAAATAGATATATATAATTGATAAAGTGATTAGAAAGAAAATTAAAAAAATAATAATAAAATCAAAATATATATATATAATTAAATATACCTAACTCCCCCTTAATAAATTCAAAAATTGTAGTGGGATATAGCTTAGTGAAAATATCAGCATATTGATATTCATTATTAAAAAATTCCAAAGATATATCCTTTTTAGAATATGATCTCATGAAAATTTATGCCTTATATCAATATAATTAGTTATATAGTGACTTATAGGATTTTTTGAAATATTAATTGCACTTGTATTGTCACATAAAATAGTAATATTCTTGGAATTAAGTCCAATGTCCATTAGTGTGTGTTTGATCTACAAAACTTGTGCACAAAAACTACCAGCAGAGCTATGTTTTGCCTCAACTATTGACATATAAACTAAATACTATTTCTTACTTGACCATGAGGCTAAGTTCATCCCTAAAAAGTGACAAGTTCCTAAGGTACTCTTTCTGTCTAATCTTTAACCTCTAAAATAATTATCCTAATATGATATTAAATTGAAATAAGAAGTTTTAGGGTATAGTAAAGATTAAAAAAATAGTTCCTTTCAAATATCTAAAAATTATTTTAATAGTAGTAATATGGGATTATTTTGGTTTTGTAGGAAATATAGCACATAGACAGACATAAAACATAATTTTAGGTCTACTAGTGGTAAGATATATAAATATTCCAATCATACCTCTATATAAATTTTTATCAACTGGTTTTCTAGATTCAACAAAAATAATGTTTTATATCAATACACATGGGAGTTTTATAAGACTTACTATTTTATAGTCCAAAATTTTTCAATAAATCAACAATATATTTCATTTGATTTAAAAAATTCTCATTATATTTTTGATAGATTTGAAAACTAAGAAAGGAAATTAATTCTCCCATCATTCTAATTTCAAATTCATTTTTCATAAGATTTGAAAAATAATTACAAATAATTTTATTTGTTGAAGTAAAAATAACATCATCTACATAAATTTGTACTATTAATATATCAAAACAAACTATTTTATTAAAGTGAGTAGGATCTTATAATCCCTAAGAAAATTTATTTTTCTATAAAAAATAACATAATCTTTCATACCAAGCATTTGGTTCTTGTTTAAGGCCCTAAAGAGATTTAGTAAGTTTGAAAATAGAATTTGGTAGATGAGGATTTTAAAATCTTGATGATTGTTCAATATAAACTTCCTCCATTAAATATCCATTTATAAAAGAAATTTTTACATCCATCTGATATAATTTAAAATTCACATATGATGCATAATCTAAAAGGGTTTTAATAGATTCAAATCTATCAATAGGTGAAAAGGTTTCATCATAGTTTATTCCTAATTCCTGATTATACCCTATAGCTACTAATCTAGATTTATTTCAAGTAATTATCCCTTAATCATCTTTCTTATTTCTAAAATATCATTTGGTTCCAATGACTGGGTGACTAGATAGAATTTCAACTAATTCCTAAACATCGTTTCTAATAAATTGGTTAAGTTATTCTTACATAGTTATCTTCTAAATTTCATCTTCAAATTCTTCTTCTATGGTTTTAGATTTTAATTAATATGGGAAGGTAGAAAAATTAGATAGGTTTTCTACATTCCTTATAATACTTACTCTTGTATCTAATTCTTCTATTATGGTTTCTATAGGATGATCCTTTAAGGTTCTAGTTTTCAATGTAAGACACATTCGGTTTCACAAGTTTCACATTCTCCTAAACTGGAATGAATTTCTTCAAATTAATGTTTGTTTTTAAAATCATATTTAGGTGATTCATGTGTCATGTTGTCTAAAGAATTTGTAACTTAATCTATTTTATTTTTTTGTGATAAAAAGGATCACTTTCATCAAACTTCACATGAACAAATTCTTTAACTATCATTGAATTTTTATTATACACTTTATAATATTTTGAGGTAGCATAATATCCTATAAATATTACGTCATCAACCTTTAGATCAATTTTACTAAGTTTTTTCTTAGTATTCAAGATATAAACCTTGTATCCAAACACTTTAAAGTATCTTACATTAGGTTTTCTATTATTCCATAACTCAGAGGGTGAATTTTTAAGAAATAATCTTATTAAAACTGCATTAATGATATAGAAAGTTTTATTAATAGATTCTTCCCAATAATAAGTAGGAATAATATAATCATTTAACATAGTTCTTACCATTTCTTGAATATTCATATTTCTTATTTTTAAAATTCCATTTTTTTTAGGTGTTCTTAGAGTAGATAAGGTGTGTTTAATACCCAGGTCTAAGAAAAAAGAATTAAATTATTTATTCTCAACCAATACATAATGATCACTTCTTAATGAAATTATTTTAAAATCTTTTTCATTTTGAACAATTTTTCAAAATCTTGTAAAAATAGAGAAAACCTCGATTTTAATTTTTAGTAAATAAAACCATGTAAATCTTGAAATATAATTAACTAAAAAAATATAAGATCTGTCAGCCAAGTATACTACACTTCATGGTCCAAATAAATCTATGTGGATAAGTTCTAGTGGTTTGGATTTAGCAACTTTGTTAATATATTTTAATAATAACTTGTGTTTCTTAACAATTTGGAATGCATCAAAAATATATATTTATCAAATTTAAGACTAGGAAAATTAAAAACTTAATGTTTTTTAGAAAATTTATATAAATAAAACACATTATAGTGTCTAATTCACTTATTCAAAATCTAGGATTCATCTTTCACTGTACTTAAACAATTCATTTTTTGGTCACACAAGGAATCAAGATCCAAAGTATAAACATTTTCAGTTCTAGATTCTCTAAACTTAATATATTTATTTTTTAAAATAGAGCAGGAATAATTAGAAAAATCAACATAAAATTCATCATCATAGAGTTGAGAGATACCTATCATATTATGCTCCAACCCTTGAATATATAGTACTTTGTTGATGGATATTGATTTTGGAACTCCAACTGATACAACTCCAACTATTTTTCCTTTTTCATTATCACTGAAGGTAAAAAGGCCTCGATCTAATTTATCTAATGTATAAAAATTGGAAGAGTATACACTCATATGTATTGAGTATCCATTATCCATATACCATACAACATTTTTGTTCTTAGGACCTTTTTTATACAAAACAATTAAATAACAGTTTGTTTTGGTACCCTAATTTTCCTGGGTCTAGTAGTGTCAGTAACCAACGATCTGGATAACCAAATTTGACAAATTTTACCAGAATTTATAAAAATTGTTTTGAACATGTTTATTGATACAAAATTCTTTTTTATTACAATGATTTGGGGATTTTTCAAAAACTTTTTATT
Organism: Viscum album; assembly: GCA_963277665.1. Lineage (NCBI taxonomy): Eukaryota > Viridiplantae > Streptophyta > Magnoliopsida > Santalales > Viscaceae > Viscum > Viscum album. The sequence continues at coordinate 1,493,431,097 of OY728131.1, forward strand.
AAAATAATGACTTTTAATTCCACAATAAAAAGGTGATTATTGATATTTTATTATTCTTAGAATTATGTAAAAAATAATTTATATATAACTTTGATTTTTATCCATTTCTTCATATTCCATATTTATTTTTTTTAAGAAAATTTTTACCTATAATATGATTTAGAGATTCTTCCCCCTTAGTTAATGTACTTGTAGCACTTTTGAATGACTCTACTTTAGTATGTAATTATTTAATTCTATTTTCATAAATAGTATAGTTTGAGGTAGATTTGTTAAATTTTTATTTTAATTATAAGTGTTTTTTAAACATGTAATATTTTTCATTTAAAACGGAATTATGAATATTTTTTATTTATTTATGTTTTTTTACTAAAGATTCATACTTTTCTTCGAGCATTAAATAGTAAGAAACTAATTTACTATTAAAAAACTTTTAAAATCTAAAAGAGAATAATCAAAAGATTGTACAAATTATTATTATTTATACATAAATAATATATTTTATTTTAGATTGGTTGGCTCTATTTCTAAATCAAACCTAGAAGTATTGCTAGAGCCTTCTAAGACACTCCAAGTATTCTTCATAGCTTTTTTACCCTTGTTCTCATAATCAATTCTCATATGATATCTCCTTTAGTTATTTTCAATTTTTCTTTTATCTTATTTTAGTTGTGGGAAATCAGGTCTAATATTTCCCATTTTATTTCATTAATAGCATCTTACTTCTTTAAGTCATCAATCATCTTTCTTGAATTAATTCTTGAATCCTTTCTAATTTTTGAAAATTTTGAAGAATCTTCTGGATAGGTGACCTAGTTCCATTCAAGAGTACAATAATTTAAAATAATTTGAGAATATAACATCCTATTTTGATTTCTTTTCATATTTCTAAGTAGTTAATTTAATGTTATTATTCTACCTTTTTATCATCATGTGTTCTTCATCTTCAGGTTTCATTTTTGCTTCATACATCATTAAAGTTTTAATTGGTTCTTTCATTGTTAATCTATTAACTTGTGTAGATTGATGAAGAGAAATAGATATTACATTTCCCTTAGAGGGTAAAACTATGAGAAATTTTAAATCATAATCTTCTTATTTAATTGGTTCTCCCAAGGCATCAATACTATTGACTATTTTAGTTAATATTCAATTCATCTGAGTAATATTTTAACCATTATACATTATAAAAGTGTCAAATTTTAGTTTTTGTAGTGTTGTATCTTAATTTTTATACATTTCAAGTTACTTCATAAGAAATAGTGATATTTTTACATATCTCATAGGTAGTACTACAATGATACACTCTATTAAATTCATCTAAACCAAGTCCACATATAATAGAATTCATGGCTCTTGAATTAACATCATACTTAGCTTCCGTAGTAGCATCCCATTTTTTTAGTTCTTTAAGGATTTCCTAAAGTTTGATAATCTCTATGTAAACTTTGAATCTAATATTCTTCAAATAAATAATCCTGAGAGATTTACATAATCCATAATTATCACAATTAAAATAAGGATCATGGATCATCGATATTAATGCTTTTAATTATTTCATCAGCGTCTAGATTTGTATAGAAATTTTATTTGAGATTTCTAGAGCTTATTAGACTTCTTAAAAAATGACTCCTCTAATACTAATTATTAGGTCATAATGATACAAAGATACACAAGATGAGGGTGAATTTTGTCTTTTCTATAATCTAAACAAATTCAAAATTTTATGTCTCTTTATGAATTATTAATATGTGTAGTGTTCTCTTATTTAAGAAAGTTATGTAGTAAGAAAATAGAGAAGAAGAACACATATATTTTTTTAAATGGTTTGGGGCACAAATATCCCCTAGTCCAATTAACCAAAACTCTCTCAGTGAGCTTGGTTATTTTCACTAGATAGGTTCTCTTATCACAAGATCTTAAAAACTGAGTGAAGGTTGTTGAAACCTTTACAATAAGGATTATGGAATTATAGTTATTTTACAAGGAACTAAACAACCACATCTTAGTCTGAGAAGATGGAACTCCGCTAACAACTAAGTACGAGCAGCTGATACTCCAATAAATCAATAGTAATTGATTTTATTGAGAAACGTATTTATCTCATAATTGTAGTAGAAACTAGTTGATAATGGAACTTATTCTTCATATATAAGAGTCTTAAAGAAGGAAAAACTTTTTAAGATATCCTGGTTTCAAATGATCTTCAATAAAAATGTCAACATAATGATAGCAGGAGTAACAATAGATCAGTAGTCACATAGCATAAGATCAAAACATGTATGTCTACAAAATGTATCTATTCATAATAATAGAGATGTTATATCTAGAAAGGTATCATATGCATAAAATATATAACTATTATAATTTAAGAAGAGAAACTTGATTTTATTTTGTTTGAACATATCTAATAATATCACCTGATAAATTGTGAGTATTTGAATTTAAAACATTAAAAAGTCATAATTTCCCTTAGAAATATGAAAATTTTAATCTATTTAATAAGATCCTTTAAATTGGTATTTAAAAATATTTAAAAGGATATTTAACTCTATCAAGATCTTTGTATAAATATCAGAAGGTATCTTGAATTTATACTCTATAGTTGACCAATTCAAACATAGTGTTAGCTTTGAAAGTATGATTGACAATGTATAGTTAAATTTAAAATTTTGGTTTAACGAACCATATTTTAGTTTAACAAACATATGGTTACTTTAAAAAATTATGGTTCTTGATCCATACTTTCACAACAATGTAGGGTATCTAATCCATACATTCTATCTAAATTTAGGATTTAAGAACCATATGTTCTACTTAAAAATGTAGGATATGAACAGTATTTCCAGATTACATAACAACACATCCATAACAATTTTGAGAAAACTTTAACCAATAATTAACAAGATAAATTTATCAAGAAATATAATCCTAAAAAACACTTAAATTAATTTCATTAGTAAAAAAAAGGGTATTTGTGAGCATCAAAATCAAAAGGATTCTTAGATTATTACTAATACAATACATTCCCAACACATTATACCAATTTTTTCTCTTTCTATAAACTCCTTATCAAAAAAATCCTGAATTTTAACTTTTTATTATCAGTATACTCTTTTTCATCAGCTTATAGATTATTTATTAAAGACACAATGTATTCTTCAATGGATTCAACCCTTTTTTCATGTATTCTATCTTATTATTAAGATATTCAATAATTTTTAATTTCTTTTTTATTTTTACATTGAAATAAACCACTTATTAAAATGTAACTTAGGAATATCCAAGTTCTACAATAACTTTTTTTTATTGAGTAATTTTAACTTCAAATTGATCAATGTATTTTAATGGTTCCTTTAGTAGGCCACCAATTTTTTGTTTTTTATTATGTTGAATTTCCAACTCTTTAAATTCTCCTTCAAGTTTGAATTTTAAATCATCAACTCATTCAGGATGGTCTTCTTTCACAATTTCATGTCTTTTACTTTTTAGAATTTCCATCATAACATCTTCCATATTTGAAATAAATTCAACGTCATCGTCATTAAATAATATCTCATCATATTTTCTTTTTTACATATAAATATTTTCTAATGAAACCTATTTACAATTTAATTGCTATATTAGTTTTCTATTAGGGAAAAATTTCTCTATAGTATTAAAATAAACTCATCCTCAGTTCCACTATCAACCTTCCTTGGAAATATTTCTACAATATTCCCAACCATTCCATAATTAAATCGATCCCATGTTGACTTATCTTTATACATCAATTTTCCTCTCATGAATTTTCTCACTTCTTGAGATATAAATTCATCACTAATAACTTCTTTATTTCCTCTAGTATCATGTATCTATATATTATATATGGATTTAAAGGAAATATCTTTTAATGAATGGTTAGATGTGATTTCTAGTTTCACACGTGTTTTGTAAGACACTAGATTATGTTGAAGATCATCAGGATTCATATTTTTATATTATATTATTCAAGATATAATAGATTGTAATTATAAAAAGGTATAATACTTCTAAGAATTTTCTATATAATATCTACATATTTCATCAAATCACCAAATCTATAGATGGATCCCGGAACTTCAATGTGTCATTTTCAGTACCCATTAATATTTTCATTCAAACACATATTTAAATCATCAAAATTGTTATGAAACACTTATAACTTTTCTTATTTTCCCTTATTGTGACCTTCATAAATAGGGATCAATTTTCTCTAGTTATTATCTACTGATTTATAGACCATCACTTTCAGATAGATTTGGTTTGATAAGGATCCTGATAAGAAATTTTGTGCCTTCACATCAGCATTAAGAATTTTTCAATCGACTTTGGCCATTAACAGTCTTGAATCTTCACTAACTTGTTTTCCATGAATTAAAGTAGAAAAAACATAAGTTATAAGAGATCATAAGTGATATATCATTTGATTATTCCATATTTAAAAGTTATAACCATCAAAAATGGATCTACTTTTTCATTCACTACATTCTCCATAACAGAAATCTCTTAATGAAAGATTCTTCAATCAAAAACCTTTTGGCTTTGATACCACTTGTTACAACCACAATCCCAATACACCCTAATAAGGGGTGAATTAGGTTTTTTGGTTCTTCTTTCCTTCCACTAGATCTTGTTCTCATGTTAGTAATAACAAATCAAAACAATCAATTCAAAAGTACGTATACGATATTGAGATGAAAAATTAAGGGAACTGGCACCTGGATTTTACTTGGTTCACCACAAAGGGCTAGTAAAAATATCATAAGTTTATGGTGTGTTGATATACTAGGGTTTAACACTATACACTATATGTGTTATAATAATTTAGGAAAGGCATATTTTTGATTCTAGAGTCACTCCATCATCTTTTCTATTTTCTCACTACTTTGAGACAAGGAATCCAAAAAATAAATTCAATACAATGATTTCTTATAATGATTATTCACTAAAGAATAAAAATATTATATCTAGTTTATTATCATTGAACATATATTACTTCTTCAATCTTCTAATCTTGAATGGAATTTCTCCAGTATTCTTCCCTTTCTCAAATTTTCTAGATCTGTCAGTATTCTTCTCTCTATGTCTCTTGTCATATTTTTTTCAAAATTCCTTTATATCAATGTTTTATTTCTCTAGAAACATGTACTAATAATTTTCCACCTATATCCCACTTAATGGTTCTTAAAAACTCATATTAACCACCCATTAAGTTTACTAACTCTCACAACTTCAAAGATAAATTTTAACAACTAGAATATCATGGATTTACTATCTTCATGGTGTGATATCCATTCTTGTAGTGTGAACCTTATTATAAACTCCATGATCATGGAATAGTGATATACACCATGAAATGATTTTATTCAACCAAAATGATCCAAATTTCTCAAAAAACCATACTTAAACTATAGTAATTTTATTTTGTGATCTATAAAACCTTCTTAGTCTATAAGAAATTCATAGCATGAAACTTGTATTCATCGCATATACAACTAGTCAGGAGATAAATAACCATGGGATAAATATTAATGGAAAATAATTCTTTTCCATGTATAAAAAATATGGAATGTCCCCATAAATAATATTTTAAAATATATTAAAAATCATTTCTTCCATGGAATGAACCTCCTGAATTCAATGTGACATTCTGCATTTTAGACGATTCATCCTCAAAACATTTTTTTCCGACATTCTCATCACATGTAATGATAACCATGTCACTTTTTATTCTCCTTTTCTCTTGATAGTTTTGAAAATGATTATACTCCAAGGTGTGGGAATCTCTAGATAAATAATAACACCAAAATATATATCTATCTCTTTACAATGTACTTATTTATCTTTTGATATGAAAATAGTACTGTAGATTTTTTACAAAGTGATAATATTTATGTTTCACCTATTCCAATAAAATAATTTTAGGTATTCTCTAGGTGACTTTGATATATAATGATATCATTTTACACTTTTTCACATTCTGATAATTCACTTCACGGTGTGACCATACTTCTCAGGGTGTGACCAACATTTATCTTCAAAATGATAATGATAAAATATTACATATGAAGATAAGAACCATATGAATTTTAGGATTTTTCCATTTTATAAATAATACTCAATTAAAAACATGGACCATCTACTAACACCATGATTGGTACCTATTACTTATAAAAACTTTATAATATTACCCCAATCATTGTAACTTGACTCAGAATATCTCCATACACTTCAAGATACTTCGAATAAATTTTTAAAAACCCTAATAAAAAACAAATCCAACATTACAACCTACAGTTGAAGTAAGAATAGAATCAATGATAATTGATGGAGAGTTATAGAAACAGTCTTTATGGTGAGAAGAGGAGGATATTAAACTAACGACAATCAATGTGGATGGTAGAAGAGATTGCAGTGGCAGATCTATTAATGTAGAAATAAAATTTTGAGAAGAAAAAAAATTACATAACACATGGTCCTAAGGAAAAAACCATGTTCCATTTCAATAAATTTATAGGGTATTCATGGTGGATTTAAATATCACATGGTGTGTAATATTTTATCACAAGTTGTGTCTCGTTATCAGTTATCAGTCAGGGTTTCTTGACGGTGATAAATATCACACAATGTGTGGTTTCTAAACACACATTATGTATGGATTGGTCACTTGAATCAAGCTATAATGTAGTACACACTCATCTATCCCCCAATCCATACACACTGATTGGGATAATGAGAACACCTAGTTATTGTGATGAAATGAAAATGAGCCTTTTTGGTACATGTTTGGCTGACCTTTGAGTCCCAAAAATGGTTTCACCTTAGTGTAAATGCCTTATAGATTAACCCCACATGATAAGATAATAGAAATATGTTCCTAGAATTTTTTTGGGGGTCATATGAAATGTATGAGAGAGTACATGTTGTGTACATCCCTCTTCTTGGTATTTTTTGTGTCTTCTCACCCAAGTATTATAATTATACAAATCCATCCATACAACATTATAATTTTTATTCATAGAAAATGGGGGCATGAGGACCAATCATGGAATGGGAAACCAATATTATGGGGGCCTAAAATAATGAAGACCAAGGGCATCACCCCGGATAAGATTCACCCCATCCAGTTTAAGCTGGGACACATTAGTAAGACACAACACCTGAGAACCAGGGACCGCAAGAGATGCCATATGATCCGCCACTTTGTTCCCATCGTGCTACATATGAGAAATATTAACATTATCATTGAGGAGAGCCTTGAACTATCTAATCGTATAGGTAATTGACCAGGGGATGGTGCCTTTATCATGAAGAGCTCCATGGATAATCATTAAGTCCATTTCCATGTGGTCAATGAAAATTCCCCTACAGCTGCATAAGGATAGGCTTGTCAGTATTGCCATTGCTTCCGCCCATATAGAGGATCTGCTACCATAATGCGCTGTGAAGGCCAGCACCAGACTCTCTTTGGAGTCCTAAATGACGCCTCCTCCTCGCATGTCACCCAATACAAAGGATCCATCAGTATTGAGCTTCAGTCTGATGCTTGGAGGAAACCACTTAATCCACCTTCCCTGCTCCTCACTATTTAGGGTTACCCTCCTTAAGGGATCCTATAGCACACAAAGAGAAGGATTCCACCTCCCAATACCCGTAGTGACAATCAAGTCAATCAACATGCACCGGGTATTAGCCACCATGGATCATCTAGTGAAGCTACTCCCCTCATATCTGGCCTGGTTCCTGGCTTTCCATAGGCACCAACAGGCCGCATTGAAGATGACGGCTCACACCTTTGAATCCTCCTCTAACCTGCTGGCCTCCTGGAACCAGCGCTCCATAAACATCTCAACATTGAACCCTTGGGAAAGGAATACTGTATGAATTCCAAAGAACCTCCAGAAATTCTGAGCCAATTCTCCCTCAAAAAATATGTGGTTTATTCTCTCTTCGCTTTTATTCCTGAAGCACTGGAAACAGGACACGAGACTGATTCCAATCCATTTAATGTGATCATCAGAGGGGATAGCTTTCTTGTAGATCCTCCAGGTGAGAAAATTGATTTTAGCCCGGATCTTGTTACACCAGGCCATACTATTCCACCTATCAAGTTACCTCTATAAGACGTTCCTCCTGCAGAAATCTTTTGAGTTACACCTCCTCGAGGTGGAAGGAGTATAAACGCATCTGTCATGCTCTGTGTTCATAACCATAGAGTCAAAAACTTCTTGTTGGGGAGCATCTAGGACAGACCTAAGGAACACCGGATACAGGCTTTCCTCCCTGAAGGAGATAGTGGGGGCCAGACTTCCTGGGTAGCCCAGAACTTCGCCCGCCCAATTGTGGTGCCAGAATAGGATACTTTCTTCCCTGATAATCCATTGAGAGGACGGTAGAAGAGTTGGTATAATTTCAAACACCGAGGACCATAACACCGACCCCCTTGCAATACCATAAACTGTATCGGCCTTATATCTTCAAGACATCTGTGTCCCCTATAAGGATTGCTCCTCAATGGCCTCCCATGCAAGATTCGCATACATAAAGTGGATCGTGTCTGCCATACTTATGACATTAATTCCCCATTCACAGATGGGCCAGGCCTTCTTGTCCCATGACACCCATTGTCTCTTCCCCTCGCTTGATGCATCCTAGATGAAGTGTGCAAGCATCCTATCAATGAACCTGATAACCCCCTTCGGCACGCACGTAGAGGCCAAAGCGTGCACCAGGATTGCTGATAACACACTATTCACTAGGGAGATCCATCCTCTGAAGGAGAGAAAGTAGTTTTTTCAATTAAAAATGTGTTATGAGATCTTTTTCACCACCTTATCGAAGTCCCTATTCCTTATTCATCCTACAGAGATAGGGGTACCAAGGTACTCCATGGGAAAGGAGCCCCTCCCCATTCCCAGCACGTTTCCCATCCTGGCTGCCCTGATCGAGTTGCATGAGATAGGAACATAGAAGAGAATCTTCTCCCTTTTAATGATTTTTCCACTCTAGAAGCAGTACTCTGCAAGGATCCTATTCATCACCTGAAGGGACCTCCACCCAGCATTCATGAAAACAATTGATTCGTCAGCAAACATTAAATGTGACACTAGGGGGAGATAGAACTTCCTCCAATAAGGCGTAATGGCCCCTTCATGAACTCCTTTATTGATCATCCTACTCAGATTGTCTTGATTGATGATGAATAAACTCGGAGAAATCAGATCACCTTACCAAAGACCATGGGCAGTTTTGAAGAATCCATAAGTTCTCCCCATAAAAGACACTGCAATCCACAGTGAACACACACACCTGAAAATAATATCGTAGGCCCAGCGAGAAACTCCCATATTCATGAGGACTCTGTTCATGAATCCCCATTCCATCCTGTCATATCCCTTGTTCATTTCTAGCCTAATTTTCACATTTGAGCCATGGGATGGAGTATTCAGGTCTCTCAACATCTTTTGTGTCATTGCCACGGCTCCCTGAATCGATCAATATTTGACAAAGCCATGTTGCTCTAATGCTATCCACCATGGAAGGAAGCTGTACATCCTCCTATTGATGATGCTCTCTAAGACCTTATAGGGGAAGCTGTACATGCTCATGGTTCAGTAGTGGGAGAGAGAGGAAGGATCTTTTGTCTTCGGTAGGAGAACCAGAGTGGTCACAGACACAATTTGAGGAAGTTCAACCCCTCGGAAGAAATCCAGTATGGAAGATATAAGATCGCTTTTCACCTCCTCCCAGGAGACCCTATAAAAAGAACCTAGGAATCCATTGGGCCCTGCTGTACTGTCAGGATTCAGGTTCCACATAGCCGCATGCACCTCCCCTTCATCTAGGATGCCTTCCAGCAAGGCATTCTCCTGTGCAGAGACAATATTTGAGATCCCCTCCAAAAGATCGGCCTCCCCCAAAGGGTACCCTCTAGGCATGTTCGAATTTGTTCCCACTAAGATATCTTTAAAGAACGATCATTCCAAACCCCCGACCACCTCCGCATCGTCCAAAAACGATCCATCCTCCATCGTGAGATTGGGTTTCACAACACACCTCCTCTCCCTAATACATGCATGAAATAATGAAGTGTTCTTATCTCCTTCATTCAATAATTTGACCCTAGAATGGTCCCTCACCTATCTCTCCTAAGTGAGCACCATATCTACCATAGAACTCTTCAACTCTGCAAGTTCAAAAAAAATCTCATCGTCCCATCTCTCCTCAAGCCTGGCCTCCAAGCTTTGGATGTCTGGTTTTATAGACGCCAGCTCCTGGTCCAAGGGAGGATGAGACCTATCACACACCAATATTTCTTGCTTTAAATTCCTCAAATTTGAGGGGATATCCACCCATGCATGGTCCCGAAGAGGCTCGTTCTAGATCCTATTAACCACACGATGATAGTCTGGATTGTTCACCAACTAGCTGGAGAACTTGAAATTATCCTTCACGACTTCTATCCTACAAAGAGACAATAGGAGCGGCGAATGGTCAGAGATACTTTGTGTCAGGTGGTTAACCTTCGCATTCGGATACTTGGAGATGGCGTGGACATTGGAAATGAATCGGTCAAGCATACTCTAGCAACAACTTTCACCCCTTCAATTGTTGCACCAGGTAAATGGATCACCTGAATAGCCCAGGTCCATTAACCCTTTCCCTGCCATAAACTGCACAAAGGACGTACTTTCCTGCCTAGATAAATCACCCCGCCCCTTCCTCTCATCTGGTTTCATGATTATGTTGAAATCCCCTCCCACCACCCAGGGCTGGAGCCCTGGATCGAACCTGTTAAGATCCGACCACAGCACCTCCCTCCTCTAAGCATCATAACTACCATAAATAAAGAGAATATACAAATATTATCCACCTCTTGACAACTTAATCATGATATGTTGTTCCCCAGCTTGAATCAACTCCACTAAAACTTCCCTCTTCTAGAACAGCCATATGTGGTTTTTAATCAGGGCTGCATGCATGGACGCATGCATTCTGAGCTTACGAGTGAATTCTTGAATCTTGGAAATATTCTTCTTGTGCTAGATAATCACCACCATCTTGACTTTGTGTTTCCTGGCTTCCAAATTTATAAATTTTGTCTTCACCCTAGACCTGATACCTTGATAATTCTAGATCATGATGGGAGACATTAAAACAACCTTGTTATGGCATTGGCCTCAGGTACTTTGGTCGAATCAGTTGGGAAGGAAGGTCTCTCCCTTCCCTGTAGTTTCTTATTCAAATGTCAGGTGAACACTCTTGGACTTGAGCCTGGGATGACTAAGGATGTAAAGGGTGGTGATTTATGATCCTTTTGGGAGATCCCACCCATTGCCTTATGAGCCACCTGAGCCGGAGTCACCTCCCCCACAGGGCCCCTCTCCTCAGATAGATCCTCAGCAACATATCCTTCTCTTCTAGGCGTGGAGCCGGTCACCGTAATGATAGGGTTTGAGTGAGGTATTAAAGTTGAAATAGTGTTAGTACCCCCCCTGGTGTATTGGGGAACATTCCATCATTGGGGTTCAGGTACTCCCCTTAAAACATACTCGATGGGGCGTGTGTAACACCCCAAAATTTTAAAAGAAGAAAATTGGGTTTGATAGAATATATGACACGCAACACTGATATTTTAAGGGAATGTAACACCCAGAGACTTTATGGTATATTTATTTTTAAATAAATTCAACCTCTTATATAGTTTGTGATGCACGCAACATCAGGTTTAAATGAAACACAATGCGTTATTAAAATATTATTATTTAAACATGACCATTATAACCAAGCTATTAAGTGGGAGGGTCCGAATGGGACTAAATAAATCATTAAAATTATATGGTTTACACATGTATAAAATAAATTCAATGGTTATTGATTAATTATAAATAAAATAATAACAAGTTGAAAGAAAAGGAAATGTTTTCATAAAAACTTTATTTTTTTAAAATTATTTTAAAATTGAATTTTACCAAGTTTAGAAAATTTATTTAAAATAATAATAATTTTTTAAAATAAACATGTCAAAATTATCACTCGGTGAATTTTTGAGTTTTTTTTTTGAAAAAATTATTTTTTTTATGAATAATGAAAAATACTGATTTTTATTGAAAATTGCCTTTTCATTTAAATAATTTACAAAGTTAAATTATGTTTTAAATTTTATTTAAATTAAAATTAGATAAATTATATTAAAATTTAGATAATTTAGGTCATTTTCATCATTTTCATCTTGAATTATAATATAAAAACTTTTTAATGTTTTGATAGTTTTTATTTATAAAAAACATTTTTCAACGCGTATGCGGGTTTAATTTTAAATTGAATTCTGCAACTTATATAAATTTAATTTATAAATTTTGATTCCATATTTATAATCATCATAATATATATTATCTAATAATTTTAACTTAATTTTTTATCATAATTAATAGTGAAAACAATAAAAATTAATTACCATAGTTAAGTTGAAAACATGTTTAGCGGGGTTTAAACTAATAAGATAAGTGTTTAAAATGACCTAAAACTTTTCCAACACCCATTATATGGACATATTTTTACCTATAAACTCTAATTTTTAATAATAAACCATTTTTTTATCCATGAAAAATGTTTAAAATGTGGTTACACTTAATTGTTTTAAAAAATTCTATGTGTGTCCTCTCTCCCACTTATAAATGGATACCCCCTCTCTTCTCGTATTCACACATACAAAACCATTTGGTTTGACCAATAAATTAACAAATAAGTTCATTAATTTCCTCAAAACATCTTATATTCCTTGGTTTGATCATAAATATAACCTAGGAAATCTTTTGGTGTAAACCCAAAGATGTTGTCCGAAGAAGAGGTGACGTTCATAAATAAGAGTTTTTATTTTATTTATTCTTAAAACTCCTTAAAATATTATTAAATAATGATAATATAATAAAACAATTATATCCCATATACTTATATTTTATTATGTTAATTTAATAACCCATATCCATCTCCACTTCCATCAAATGGAAAACAAAACCATCGATCGTGTGTACGGCGGACTACCACCTCGCGAACTAATTTAATTTGTTTTCTATCACCACATTTCAATGATGGATATAATGATGTATATAAAAACATTATATGATATTTTTGAAATTAATATAATTTTGTAATTATAATCTCACAATTAGCTTCTTACCTTTGATCCTATTGGAAAACAATAATGTTACTCGTGTGTACGGTGGACTACCGCCATGCAAATAGATGTAATGTGTTTTTCTAATTTCTATTTTACTTTGGTAGTAATAAGGATATATTAAATGAATATATATAATATTTTTAACATAATTATACCTTTTAATTATCATATCACATATACCTTTTTACTTTCCATTTTGTGTGGGATACAATAGCGTCGCTCATGTGTACGGCAGACTACCGCCTCACAAAGCGATGTGATTCATTTTTCACTTACACTTTATAGGAAGGTATTATGGTTAAAATTAATGAATATATGTGAAATTAATGACCTAAACATAATTAATTAAATATAATATCATATATAATTTATTAACTTCCAATATTTTGTAAAAAAATAACATCGCTCGTGGGTATGTGTGGACTACCACCTCAGCATAGCAATGTGAAATGTTTTCCATTTTATTTTTATGTAGATGGTAATAAGGATGTATTTGATTAATATAAATTATATATATGAAATAATAATTATTCTTTAATGGTGACTTAATATTTATTTCTTTTCATTCCATCTATTGAGAAAAATTGAAATAACATTCATGCATACATACGGCCTAACGTCGCCATTAACGGTGTAATCCCTTTTCAATATCTAACTTTTATAATATACTATAAATATATATATAATGAATATATATTATATTTATATCATTGATATAATTATGTATATTATTTAACCATTATAAATATAAAATTACTAAAATTACCAAACCAAAACATATATGAAAAAAAAAGAAATTATCACACAAAATAGTGATTTTAACAAATAATTGTTAATAAATTGGTCATAAAAATTTATAAGTAAAAATTATATGGTATGAAATATATGATTATGGTTATTTAATATATTTATAATAAACCTATATTTATTATAAATTATTTTTGTATACATACGAAGGAATTTTAACCAGAGGTAAGGGTTTCTCATCTCACTTTTACTTCTGTGAGACATATGCCATATTCACCACATATCTCTTTTGTGTGGTGTATATAATTCCCTTTTATATTTTATAACATGAATCCCTTTATATTAATGGTATTGAAATTTTCATTATAAGTTATTTATTTCAGGGGGATTATAATTCAAAAGTTACTAAATTGGTAAGGGTATATTTTACAATCTCATCGTTTATCGGGATTGTTTATGATTAAATTTACAATGATAAAATATTATGATCTATCACTCAAGAAAACCATGAATTTTATTCTATTATGGTTATTTATGAAATTTTAAAGTAATATTACCATTTTTATATCTTTTTTAATTAAAATTATTGAGAAATTTATTTTTAGAAAAGTCTCATTTTATCTCTTTTTGATTGAAAATATTTTTCTATTCCATGACCTTGTTTTCTAAAAATGTTTTATTTTTTTTAAATCCAAATGATTTAATAAATAAATTTTTACTCATGATTATTTTTTTATAAAATTATTTACAATTAATCTTACTATTGTTTCCCAAACAAGGTACTTTTTACCTTTTTACAAAAATGCGAAAGGAATATTTATTTTAACATATTGGTCATATATGGAATTTTCCGCCGTCATGAACACTCATTTATTTTAAGATTCCTTTACAAGTTTACAAAATTATTTTCAAATAAAATTTTTTTCCTAAATATCTATAAAATTTTAGTTTGTAAAATTAATTTTAAATAGGAAAATTATATTTTCCTCAAGAATAATTTTAGTGGAATTTTTATGGTACTACTATTCATGAATAACAATAATAGTTATTTTACTTATGATACACCAGGAATATTTTGTTATGATACAATCCTTATTGTTTATCTCTATGATTTATGATCAGTTTGAATGGAGATGTACTATTTTGATACCATTTTCCACATTACTTTGAATGGTTTATGATTATGTTTATTGGTTGGGGAAAGTATTAACATTTTATATTCTATTTTTTCAATATGAACATTTATGTTGGTTATGTTTCACCTCTTTCATATGAGTAATGAATTATAATTAGTAAGTGATGGTTGGGGCCCACTATATCCTCTTGATGCATTGGTAGGTCTCATGAGACAAACTAGCTTGGATTTTTAGTCGAGTCCTTACCCATTGATGTAAGATGTCTTGGTATGAGGTATTGACAATTTGGTTATGATTTCTGGAATTATGCATTCCATCATAATGAGATCGGTTATTTATGTCTATGTGATTATTCGATTAGTTATAATATATATGTAAAAGTTTAAATCTCATGTGATTATGTATATGGAATTATTTAATCGTTATTTACTCCTACCATATTATACTCAAGTAATTGATTGAATGTAATTTGTTTTAGTTAATTACCATTCCATATTGATTATTCTTTATTTATTAATGATATATTCCTATGTATACATATCCCAACTAAGCATTAGTGATCACCCCTTTCTTATGTTTTATTTTCCCCAGGACACCAGGAAGTGTTTTGTAATTGTTATGAAGGGATATGCTAAGGGTAAATATAGTTCTCTCAAATAAAAAACTTTGTGTATTTTATGTTTTCAATTGTAATTTGAATATCAAGTATGTATCAAGTTTACCAAGATTACAAAACTATTTTTTTCATTTTAGATGTGATTCCTTTTATCTTATACGAATATAATAAAATAACAACGAGCTATGGTCTACTAGGGTTGGGGTGTTTACATTTGCTATCATATGAATTTTAGTAGAAACCTTGGGAGCTAGATTTATGAAAAAAATATATTAAAGAACATAATCCTAATATTTAATTTGAGGATAATATTAGAAAAACATCCTTATGTTTTATAAAGGAATATATTATGTGGTTTTTTCAAGTGATACATACTTGTATGGATACTACAAGTGGATGTGGTTCTGACATAGATGTACCTAAGGGTAATAACTTTGAAAAGGGCACATCAGGCTTGACTATATAACAAACTAGTACATGAAAATGGGCCTTACTACGTACCTTGTTTGATAATCCTAGGGGATATGATTGGGTTAATTCAAATTTATTTTACAAACCATTATGAAGGATTCAAAAATACTTTTATGATTTGAAAAAATTTCCAAAGAATCCATATTTATGATTCTGATATTATTTATGAATAAATTTTTCAATTTATGTTAATTATTTCACTAGTTTTGTAATTATAAATTATGTTTAATAATCTTATGATCTAATCTAGTGTATACCATTGTTTAGAAATGTAACCTAGATAAATTAATGGGAACCATATTAATCCATATACCCCATGTATGGATTTCCCCTTGGGAAGGATAATGAAGCTGAAACTAGATCTTTAGCTATAATTGATCAAATTATATCCATATTAGGGAAACTAATATAGGTTATAAGAAATAACCTTTCCTATATGGTGTATCCTACTGATCCACTATGTGTTTTAATAATTTTAGACTAATTCATGGGTTTGCAACATCTATTCTTAAATAGGACTATAAACTATTTTGTATCTAAGTAATGGATAAGTTCCTTAGAGAATATATTTCTCTATTTGGGAAGTAATGAGTGGGAGAAAGTTTTCATAGTATTTTATCATCTCTCATAAGATGAGTATCAATGGTAGTCATTTATTCACAAACACTAAGGATGAAGAAGAAATATAAAATATATAATGGAAGTATTTTAAGTTACTCTTCTTGTAAAATTATTTTCCTCATCAGAAATGAGTAGATATGGAGATAAAATTTCTAAGTGTAATAAAAAGAAAATATAAAAATGTTTCTAGGTATGAATCCAAATTTACAAGTTTATCAAGGAATTCTACAGACTACATATGTAATCCAAAGAGAAATATTTACTATTTCTTTGATGGGTTAAAGTTAATTCTTCATAGGGAACTAGTCTCCCAAACCTTCTCATCATACAAGGACATAGTATCTTGTGCTATGAAGACATACAATTAATTATCAAAGTCTTATGGATTCAAAGGGAATCAAGATAATAAGAGGATGATATAAAAATATATGGATAAACAAAAGAAGATAAAAAAGGATTTTCCACCATGTGATAATTGTGGAAAAAAACACTCTAGTACTTACTTGAAGAGAATGGTAGTTTTAATAAAGAGTGGATAGAATGTTCATTATTTACATGAATGAAATGGAAATAAAAAACCCTTAATTTTTAGAGTTTTAAATTTAAAGAGATAGGGCACTAAACAAACGATTTCCCCAAATGTCAAGGAAATATACCCCAGAAGAAACTAACGGATCAAGGTCAAGCTTATTCTATTGATACAAACGAAGTGGAATGATTAAATTGATTGTGTATTTTGATTCAATAATTATGTTTTAGAAGTGTTTTATCAATAATATTCTTGAAATGTTTAATTATTTCACTATAGTTATTTTTCTCTATAAGGATTTGAAGACACGTGTTGAATGGTACCAAGAAAAGTGATTCAGTGGAAATTTGATCTTTTTTGAAAACACGGGATTAAGGAAATATATCCATTAATATGTTATGTATTTTGAGAAAATAATGATAAGGTAGTTTTAATGGGATATTATTGGTGACCTTGAAATTATTTAGTGATTTGATGGTTTATGTTATCTTTTCTAGAGTTTACTGCATGTTTGGGTTTATGGAATATACTAGACAACCTGATTTTTCTATTTTTAGAAGAATTAATTTATTAATTAATATTTTATAGTGATCAATGTATTCACATATTTAGAATGTGACATTAGGATCCAATTTATATTTTTGGGGAAAAATAATGTTGATTTAGTGACCTTCCTTCTAAAATTTTGGACTTTGAATTTGGTCAAACATATTATAGATCAGTCTTAAGTTAAACTATTTATTAAATGTATTAAGTTGAATTGTGGGAGTTACTATTGATGCATTAGAGATTTATGTATTATATTGAATACCTTGTACTAATAATTTTGGTTTTAGTAAAGATAGGGGAATATCTTATTACTCTTTTATGGATCTTATGATCTATTAAAAGTTAATTTTAGTGCTTCTGGCATAAAAAAAGTCATCTTGGATATTCAGTTCTTGGAGTTAGAAATGAAATGGAAATCGATAAAAGCATAACTAAAGGATGAAATAGTAAGTATATATTTTGGTGTTCTCTATCATGATATTAATATAATCCCTCAACTCTAGTAAAAGGATCTTGAAACAAAAAAAATATCTTATTAACTTCATATCTAATGAATTAATAGTCTTTTAACTCATTATAGATTTATGGTTTTTTGGTTGTTCACTTTCTAATGGTTGTTCACTTTCTTGTGATTAATAACCTATATCACCCTCTATCATTATTTAGCCATTACATTTTTCTTCTATGTTCATGTCTTTACTTCCCACCTATGTTCTCTAACTTGAAAACCTAGTTATGTGTTATTCCAGATGACCTTCATATTTCCTGTAACATCCCAAACCAAACCACTAGGTCTGAGCCAGATACTATGTGACCTCATGTGTGCCTCCCCATATGCAAGAAGCTACCGACTATCAATGAGGGTCTAAATCCATAAATGAGGAGACTATACCCTATGTATCATGTCATGGGACCAATAAATAATAACATCAATATATAAATAAAATAAATAACCAAA
Source organism: Viscum album (assembly GCA_963277665.1). Taxonomy (NCBI): domain Eukaryota; kingdom Viridiplantae; phylum Streptophyta; class Magnoliopsida; order Santalales; family Viscaceae; genus Viscum; species Viscum album. The sequence goes on from OY728131.1 coordinate 1,493,449,925, forward strand.
GTACATGTGAAAAAATGAAGATGGAATATGTGGTATAATAACTAAAGAAAAGCAAGGATCCTGGATAAAGTAAAATATAATAAATAAAGGCAACAATAGATTTCCTGCCTAAACTTTGTCTAGAAATGACTGCATCCTTTTGCTCCACTTTCTCAACTATCCACTATAGGGCCTTTTCCCTTCGTCAGGTCTCTAGTCATGACATCTACAAACACATCGAAATTCATGAGTAGGATGTGAGTACAAGACTCGGTAGTACAACACCAATGGCCCTTGACATTAGTGCATAAAATATACAAGTCAATTTCATGAAGATAAATACAGTATATATATAAAAAAACAATATATCACCAAAGTACCAAACACATTTTGAGTCCTCGGGGATCATCTCTACCTACTTTGACACCATGACAAGAGAAACATACCTACTTCGGAATAATGTCAAATGAACATTGGTAACAAACCTGACGCATCCCCTCTATGGAATATCCCAAAATAATGTATAACACATTCGCACCAGTTGAGATATCCCAAGTACATACTGATAAAGTCTAATCATATCCCTCTTGATGGATAGTCCAAAATCATGCCTCAAATATCACATTCTAACCAATATCAAACATGTCCCTCTCAGAGGATAGCTCAAAAGTATGTGAAACATATCACTGGCTGGAATAGCCCAAATATACAAGATGACCAAATATCTAGAATATAACACATATTTTATAGTCCCACGCATGTGTTACATCTCACATATCGTCCATGTTGACTAAACATGTACCATATCTCACATAGAAACCAATAGGCCAAACTCCTCAACTGTAGTAGATATAAATACAAAATATATGATACATAATTCAAATGATAGATCAACATTAAATCAAGTCAAGAAGTACCATAAACATAGTCATCATAATCCATATGCAAGTAACACAAGCACAAGTCAAAGGATACACATAAATAACTCATGTGATCAAGAATCAAACATAGGTCTCATAGGACACACATGCACACCAAACAATCATACCAATAACTCATATAAAACATGCGTTAATGTCAAGGAATTCCAACCATATGTACAATGATGACTAATGGTGATGGTTGATGTCTGGGTTTAATTTCACCATTGAAACCTTACTTCCTTCATAAACAAAATTAAGTTTAAAATTATTCTCGTCGAGATGAACCCAATGAAATTGATGATGCGTTAATACAATCAATATCACATGATATATTAAAGAGAAAAATTTGGGGGGAAATAAAAAAAAGAATAATGAAGAGTGGTAGAGAGGTGGTGATGGGAGAGGTATGAGTGGGAAGGGGTAAGCACATCCCCATCACCCAATGTTTTATAATAATTTTCTTAAACCATTTCCTTTACTTTCCCTTTAATTCATCATTAAATACTTTCTCCTCTCTCCTCATGACTTACATGAATGAAATTTACTCTTCCCTTCTTCCCTATGTAGTTCTCCAAGGCCCCCAAATCAAATAATTACATTTAATATATTTTTATTTTTAATCTCATTTATTTCAATTTATTTATTTATGTCTCCTCTTAAATCATTGTGCCACCCCAACTTCATGCATTTCTTTAACCCTTTATAAATTACATTTAATAATTCTGTAAATTTATTTTAAAATTAATACACATATGTATATACATTATATATATATACACACCCAAATATACATATATACACCCTCACACACACACAAACACACACATATATATATATACCCACATATACATATATAAATATTTAACTCAAATATATACATTTTATATATACACACATTAGTATATACATATATATTCCTGAACATGTGTACATACATATATATATCCCATATATTACACATTATATATATATATACACACACCAATATTATTTTATAAATTTAATAATAATAACAACAACAATAATAATTTATTATCATTATAAAAATTTTATTGTCATTACCACTATAAAAATGTTAATAAAAATTTCCATTAAATACTGACAACATATTAATAAATTTTTTTATTAATTACACAAAAACATTCATTTAGAAAAAATAATAATATCACCATTATTACTTTTTTCACTCATTATTTCCACCGTAACACAATTATTAATTATTGAAGTATATATATCCATTTTTTTATTTAACATAAATAATAATAATAATAATAATAATAATAATATTTTTATTATTTCTAACTATCCAATAAAATATTCATATACTAGTTATTATTACTCTTACATACGATGTAACTAAACGCCCGATGAAAATAAATGCTACATCACACATAGGGTAAAATTCATACTCAGTACCTAATAGTGATCTCATATTTCTCATTCAAGATACCTTTTGGGAGATGCTTGTTTTTTTTGGTAAAAAATTAAAATAAAAATATTAAATAAATTACCCTCATATAATATGTTACTAAACACCTAATGTGCACAAATGTTATGTCACGCATTAGGTAAACCCAACATCTTGGGCCTCACAATGGTCTCATATTTCTCATACGAGACACTGTTCGAATGATAATGCATCATTTTGGAGAAATAGCGCTCGCATGATAAAATATATTTAATATTTTTATTCTATCTACACTGAGACTCTACAGGACCCAAAATCTCAGGCTAACTCAGCACCTAACTCCATAAATATTCCATAGAATATTATAAGTTTTTAACTGGGATTTCACCCTTACACAAATCCTTTAATTCATTTATTAGATGTTTTTTTATTGAAAATTTACATTTTTACATTAAAAACTCATAATTTATTAACAAAGAGGGGTTTTATTATAATTAAAAATTGAGAATATTACATTTATCTTTATCTCTTATCAATAGGATGTTTTATTAACTCTTTTTACAATGAGGATTTACAAAAAATTTATTTTCAAATGTCAAACCATTGATTACTAAGATCAAAATTAAATCGTTAGGACGCAATTTATTTAATGTGGTAGAATGTAACACCCCAAATTTTAAAAGAAGAAAATCAGATTAAATATATTATATGACACAAAACACCAAGATTTGAATATAATGTAACACCCTGAGACATTATTAAGTATTTAACTCTAAATAAATCTAATCTCTTCAATAGTGTGTGATGCATGCAAAGTCGGACTTAAATGAAACATGATACTCTATTAAAATGTTATTATTTAAACATGACCATTATAATATAGCCATTAATTTGGAGGGTATTAATAAGACTAAACAAATTTTGAAAATTTTTAAGTTTAAAAATGTATAAAATAAAGACAATGGTTATATATTGATTATAAATAAAATAAGAACCATTTGAAAGAAAAGGTAATATTTTCTGAAAACTATATTTTTCTAAGAGGTGGTCTAGTCACGATTTGTGCAAAAAAATTAAAAATAATTTTTACTACTTTTAAAAAAAATTATTTGAAAAAATAAACTTCATTTTTTAAATATAAATTTCAAAATTATCATTGGGTTAATTTTTGAATTTTTTTTGAAAATATTGATTTTTTTATGAATAGCTTAAAATATTGATTCTAATTGAAATATGTATTTTCATTTTAATTATTCAAAAAGTTAAATTATGTTTTAAATAAGTTTTAAAGTAAAATAAGATCAATTATATTTAAATTTAACTAATTTATTTCATTATAATCAATTTCATATTGAAATATAATATAAAAACGTTTTAAACTTTTGAAAGTTTTTCTTTGGAAAAACCATTTTTTCGACGCATATACATGATTTATTTTAAATTGAATTATAAAATTTATGTGAATTTAAGTTTTAAAATTGGATTCCATATTTTGAATTATAAAATTTTTTATTATATATTAAGTTAAACTTAATTTTTTACCATAAAAATAGTGAAAATTGTAAAAATTAATTACGACTATTAAGGTGAAAACGGGTTTACCAAGGGTTAAACTAAGACTATAAGGGTTAAACATGACCTAAAATTTTTTCAAAACAAATTTTATAGACATATTTAGACCTTATAATGTCTAATATTTTATAATGATCCATTTCAGATCCTTTTTTAGATCCTTTTTCATGAGAAAAACATAGGTAAACTTTATTCTTTTCAAACATTCCATGTATGTCCTCTCCCCCACTTATAAAAGATCACCCCCTCTCCTCTATTATTCACTTAAAAACACTTTATTTTGGGAAATAAAAACTAAAATATATTCCTTAATTTCCTAAAAAATCATAGGGGCCTTTTTTATCATAAATTCAACCTAGTAAATCTTTTGGTGCAAACTTGGTGAAATTGTTCGAAGAAGAGGTAACGTTATTAAAGGAGCATTTTAATTTTATTTCTTCTTGTACCTCCTTAAAATATTTTCAATAATGATAATATAATAAAACCAGTATATCTAATATACTTATATTTTATTATGTTAATGGAATAACTTATATCCATCTCCACTTCCATCAAATGTAAAATGAAACCGTTGATCATGGGTACGACAGACTACCACCTCATGAACCGATATAATTCATTTTCCATCACCGCCTTTCAAGGATGGATATAATGATTTATTTTAAATATTTATATGATATTTATAGAATTAATATAATTTTTTAATTATAACATTACATATATCTTCTTAACTTCGAACCTATTGGAAAATAATAACGTCGACCGTGTGTACAGAGGACTATTACCTTACAAATCGATGTGATATGTTTTTCTCATTTACATTTTACTTAGATTGTAACAAGGATATATTAAATGAATATATATAATATTTGTAACATAATTATTCCTATATAATTATTATATCACATATAGCTTTTTACTTTCCATTCCATGGGGGATGCGATAACATTGCTCATGTGTACGGCGTACTACAGCCACGCGAAGTGATGTGATTTATTTTTCGCTTACGCTTTATATAGAAGGTAGTAAGGTTAAAATTAATGAATTTATGTGATAATTATGACCTATAAATACTTCAAAAAATATAATATCACATATAAATTATTACCTTCCAATATTTTTTAAAACAATAACATTGCTCATGTGTACGTGTGGACTACCTCCACCATGTAGCGATGTGAAATGTTTTTTATTTTATTTTTACATGGATGGTAATAAGAATTTATTTTATTAATATAAATGATATAAATTTAATATTAAATAATATTTAATATTTATTTTCCTTTCATTTAATTCATTGAGAAAAATGGAAATAGTGTTCATGCGTGCGTACCACCTACCCTCTCCATGAATGGTAATCCATTTTCTATCTCTAAATTTTATTGATTAATATAAATACATATATAATGAATATATGATATTTATATCATGATTAAAATTACGGATATTGTTTAACCATGATCAATATAATAGGACTGAAATTATATAACCAAAATGTGGATGAAAAACGAAGCAATTATCACCTGAAATGGTGATTTTAACAAATAATTATTAATAAACAGGTCATAAAAGAATATAATTAAATATTATATGGTATTAAATATATTATTATGGTTCTATAATAGATTTATAATAAACCTATATTTATAATATAGGATTTTCGGGCACATACAAAGAAAGTTGAACCTGAGGTAAGGGTTTTTTGTCTCACATTTACTTCTGTGAGACATATGCCATATTCACCACCTATCTATTTTGTGTGGTGTATGAAAAAAAGTGATATGTTATAACATTAATACATGTATCTTCATGGTATTTAAAGTTTCATTATAATATATTTCTTTTTTGGGATTATTATTCCAAAGTTACCAAAGTGGTAAGGTTTTATTTTATAATCTCATCATTTATCAGGATTGTTTATCATTAAATTTATGATAATGAAATATTATGATATATCACCAAATAAACTTATAAAATTTATTATAATATGTTTATTCATGAACTTTTAAAGTAATATTACCATTTTTCACTTTTTTTAACTTAAATTTATCAAGAAAATGTTTTTTAGAAAATCCATATTTATTTTTCTTTTCAGTCAAAAATATTTTTCTCTTCCATGACCGTGTTTTATAAAAATATTTTAAAAAACGTTTCTTAAAATTATCTAAATGATTTAATAAGGAAATTTTTACCCATGATTGTATTTTTTATACAAAATTCTTTAAATGGAATTTTCCTGTCATTTTTCAAAGAAGGTATTTTTTGGATTTTTACCGAAAATTTAAAAGAAGTATTTTTTTAACATAGTGGACATGTATGGAATTTCCCACCATCATAAACACTCATTTACTTGAAGATTAATTTACAAGTTTACTATGTTCTACTTAAAGATAATTTTTTCCCTGATATTCTATACATTTTTAGTTTTAAAAAGTGATTTTCTAAGTGAAAGAGATATTTTCATCAAGAAAGTTTTTAATGTAATTTTTATGGTATTTATATTAATAGGAAATAAAAAACCTTATTTTAAAAATACTCCACTCGAATTATGTTTTACCGATACTATACTTATTATTTATATAGATGGTTTATGATCTATTTTATTGGGGATGTACTATTTTAGTAGGATTCACTGTATTACTCTGAATGGTTTATGATTGTGTTTATTGATTAGGGAAAGTATTAACATTTCATATGCTAGTTTTTCAATATGAATGATTATGTTGATTATGTTTCACCCTTTTATATTATTAATTCATTGGACTTATTATTTGATGGGCAGGTCCTGATATAGCCTCTTGATTCATCAGTAGGTCTTATGATATGAACTAGAAAGAGTTTTTGGCTAAGGTCTTACCCATTTATATAATATTTCTTGGAAAAAATCCTTTAAGGTATGGTTATGATGTCTGAAATTATGAATCCCATCCTAATGAAATCAATTAATGATGTCCATGTGATTATTCAATTGGTTAAAATGTCCATAGAAAAGTTTCAATCTCATGTGATTATGTATATGGAATTATCTGATCATCATTTATTTCTTCCATATTATGCCCAAGTAATTTATTAAATGACTTTTGTTTCGGTTATTTACATTTCTATATTTATTATTCCTTATTTATTCAAGATAGATTCCATAGTATGAATACCCTTACAGAGCATTAGATCTCACCCCTTTCTTATGTTTTATTTTTCCTAGGACATGAGGAAGTGTTTTGTGATTGATATACAGGGATATGCTGTAAGAACCCGGATCTTCGTTTCAGGTGCGCTTTTCCTTTTTCTGGAGTTTTTAAGAAAAATGGTGTTTCTGGAAAATTTCGAAGTACACGTCGTGTACTCTTCTCCGGCTCAAAGCCGTGTGATGGTCGTGCCCGGGCAACACACACGGTGTGTAGGGGTGACGTGGAGTCCATTTTTAGTGGATTGCGGAAAAACCCACTACACGCCATGTACTTTAAAAATACACACTGTGTACTTTTCTTTTTTTCACTAAAAGGACTGGGGTCATGCCTCATCGTCATAAATGTCTTCTTCTAGGTCTGGTTCGTCCGAGAGTGACTCGTACAGCCGAATCTTCCCCGAGCTCCCGACTCTCCTTCCGTTCTCCGATTCGATCACGGTTGATTGCGTTGGAAGCACAACGGTGAGTTCTTCCTTCTACTTGAACCTTGTTTTCCAATTCTCCCTCTTTCTCAAGTTATCTAAGGTTGAACGTTTTGTGCGTTTTCTCAGATCTACGACGTTCTAGGGAGAATCAGCCATCGTGGTTCAAGTATATCGATCTCCTAGGATCAAGGTAGGTGGTTTGTGCCTTACCGTTCAAAGTCTCTAAGTTTTATGTGAAAATTCCACCAATACCCGTGAACGGGGTATTGCGTGTTTACCGTTTTGCCCTCATTGTTTTCCTACCTTTCTTGTATGATTGTGTAGAGGTAAATTGACCTTGTTAGAGGATAATTTGTTGTGCTTAGATGTTTTTGCTCTTTCTTGTCGGTTTATGACCATTGGGTCTTGTTTGCCTTTGGCTGCTACACTTGTTTTCATGCCTTGCAGTTATAGGTTGAAGTGAAATTCATGACATGCTTGTTGCGTTGTAGATTTTTTAGCTAAGTATCTCTATAGGTGTACTTTGGTTAGCCAAGTATCTCTATATGTGTACTTTAGCCTTATAGCATTATTATGCACTGACTGGTATGGGGCTGAGAGAACCTGGTGCTACAGACTATAAGGGATAGACTGAGTGAGCTTCCGAGAGAGTCTTAGACATTACAGACTACAGAGGGGATGGACCGAGTGAGCTCCCATAGAGTCTTGGATTTTATGGACTATATGATGGTAGACCAAGTGCGCTTCCTCAGAGAGTCTTACCTTGTTTGAATCTCTTTCAAAACCTTCCCAGGCTAGAGGGGGAATTGACCGAGTGAGCTTCCTTAGAGAGTCTGTGGTATACCAGAGGATATAGGAGGAATTGACCGAGATAGATTCCTCAGACAGTCTCTAGATGTTGGGGATAAGAGGGTTAGACCGCATGATCTTCCTCAAGAGAGTCCCTGTCTACCCTAGACTATGAGGGGAATTGACCGAGTGAGCTTCCCCAAAGAGTCTCATAAATTCATATAGCCAAGACAGAGGGGTTAGGCCGAGTGCACTACCCAGAGGGTTGTGGTACTTCTTGGATAGGACCATAGGGAATGGTTGTGAGTACTTCCCAGAGGGTTTCCAGCTTTTAGTTGTTTGTTTCTATTGATTGGTTGTGGATTGATTGCTGCTATGTATCATCCTGTTTTCCTGCTTACTGTTTACTACCTACTGCTTTTCTGTTGTTGTTTACTGCTTAGTGTGCTTTTACCTGCCATACACTCACTGACTGTTAGGCACAGATCTTCAGGTGGTTGCCTACTGGGATTTTATCTCACACCCTGTTTGGGCCATGCTTTTGGGTCCAAGCAGACTATGTTGTTGCAGGTATAGACAAGGGAAATCACCCTTCAACTTATGGAACTTGATTGCTTGGAGCAGGGGAGCATGGGAACAAGCTTTGTCTTGTGATTCTGATGAGCTGTTTACTTTCTTTAGCACTTTATTGGTACTGTGGTATTCATAATTGTGACTTGTTTGGCTGTTTTCCTAGAGTTGTATCTTGTATCATTCCATATATGCATATTGCTCCAGTTTGTTGATTTAGTCTTCCGCTATTTATATTGTTGGTTATTACTACTTCTGCTATTGCATGTTATTTTCTTCCACTGTGTACTCTGCCAATGAGGGCATAGTTTCCCCACTATCATACCCAAGGCCCTCACTGCTATTCGGCAGCCTCTGGTGTTTGGGGAAATGCGCTTGAGGCCATGTGACCAACCGGGTACGGGGCACCTCTGGGTGGCTTCCGGAACCAGGACGTTACAAAGTGGTATTAGAGAGAAATTCTTTTCTCTTGCATTACTATTTGGAGACTTTATCTTGGGATAGGATGGATTCGGTACTTGGTAATGAGTTGTGCCCGGGAGTAGCTAACCTGTGTACAGGGAAAATCCATACTACCTCATTTTTTGTAGTTTTCTAGTTTTGAGATTTTACGGTTGATATGATTTCACCTAGAGTGATTCACATGCCTTGTACTATTATTGTTTTGATATTACGGTTCTATTTCTATCGCAACCCGATGAGATGAAGGTATGTCATCACATGCATCATCTAGGCACTTGTAGTTTTTAGGCCGTGTTACTGATTGTGTGTGCAGGAACACGGTGTTGTAGAAATAACTTCAGGAACACGCCGTGTACGGCAGGTACACGCCATGTAGCTAGAGCCATGTACCCGGCCATGTCACCAACAACACGGGTCGAGGGAGCTCGAGTAGACACGCCGTGTTGCTTTTGGAACATGTCGTGTAGTCTTGCCCGGGTACCCGGCTGTGTCACGAACAACACGGGACGGTTTCACCTTCACCTATACACACCGTGTTTGTTCGGAACATGCTGTGTAAATGCCAACCGTGTAGACGGCTGTGTAACTAACAATACGGGACGCCGAGTCGGTGTCTAGTACACACCGTGTCCCAAGGGAACACGCCGTGTAGTCTGAGGTTTGTTTGACCGTGTGAGTTATCCGTGTAAACTGACTCAGGTAGGGGAATAGTATTCAAGTACACGTCGTGTGTTGGTTCAACACCCCGTGTAATTGGGGTGTTACACGACCTGTCGGGAAGGGGTACACACCCATGTCAGAGGCTTAAGTAGACACGCCGTGTAGTTTTATACATGTCGTGTAGTCGTGTTTTTTAAACTTTTGTGCTTTTCTTCCCCTGTTCCTGTTTTGTACTCTTGTGTTCTTTGTCCTTGTTTTCCTGATCTAAGGTGTACTTTTGATTTTCAGAGCTATGCCTCCGAGACATCCCCTGGTGGTACGTTTGTTGTCAGGAAGTGATCAGACGCCAGATATGGCTGATCAGGGACTTCCTTCCGATCCTCCAGTTAAGCCAGCCTTGGCACTGGTTGTCATACTCGTCGCAGGCACTGATACGCAGTTCAGGGAGGACTTTATGAGGATGATGCAGACCTTCCAGGGAGCGCCGCCTCCTGCCCCGTCGATGGCTGAGCTGACGCGGGTTTTCCAGTAGCAGCATCCTTCTACTTTTTCAAGGGATGGAGGACCTTAGGATGAAGAGTCGTGGGTAGAGGCCACACTGACTATCTTTGAGCACCTAGAGATACCTCTGGAGAAAAGGGTAAAGCTGGCTACTTATATTCTCTAGGACACCGCCAAGAGGTGGTGGGAGGTGATCTCATGGTCAGGGAATCAGCAGGATATGTCTTGGGATGAGTTCTGCCGCACCTTCTATGACTACTTCTATCCAGAGACCCTAAGGGTCGATCGATCCCGGGAGTTTATGAGTCTGTAGTAGGGTACTCTCTCAGTTATGGAGTACTCGTCTCACTTCACTGAGCTGCAGAATTTCACACTGATCCCAGTAGTTGATGATTTGTTGCTTGCTAGGAAGTTTGAGGACGATCTCAGGAAGGAGATCCGTTCCTAGGTAAATATCTTCCAGTTGACTTCGATATCCTCCATCTTCAACCAGTTTTTGATCACTAAGCATAATCTGAGGGATTCTAAAGTATTGATCCAGGGTGGTTCGTCATCCAGAGCTGGTGTTCCTCCTATGGACAGTAGGAAGAGTCGCAGAGAGTCTTCTCGAGAAGATCGAGGTTCTAGGGATGCATCTTCTGGCATCCAGGTTGTATGCTACCAGTGCGGTAGGAGTGGGCATACTAGGCCTCAGTTCCAGAGGGATCCAATGGAGTTCCGGTCTTGTGGCAAGATGGGCCATCTTCAGCGTTTCTATCACATCTTCTCACCTTCAGCTGGTGGTAGGGGTTCCTCTATGACCCCGCGTTCTGGTGATGCTTCACCAGTTTCCCACCAGTTAGGGAACTAGAGTTCCTCCAGCTATTCAGGCCGAGGTGGAGGTCACATCCGTGGTGGTAAGTCACCAGGTCATCAGCGACAGCAGAGTGGATCAGCTCAGAGAGGCCAGCTAGGGGCGTAGGGCCGCGGTGTAGGCCAGTCTTTCGTTGTGGAGAAGACCTATCAGGAGCAGTATCTCAGACCTTCTATGGTTTGAGGTATGATCTTAGTAGCCTCAGTTTTATCTTCAGCACTTTTCGATACTGGTGCTTCCTATATCTTTATCTCTGTTGCGGTTGTGGAGAGTCTTGAGCTCTCTATCTTTTCGTCTGCCAATTTTTTGACTCTTGACACACCGTTGGGAATGAGGACATCTAGCGTACGACAGTGCAGAGAGTTCCCTCTTGAGGTTGAGGGGTGTCATTTCTTATGGGACCTCTATGTCCTGGAGATGATGGGTTATGACGTCATTCTCGAGATGGACTGGTTGGTTCCCTTCCAGGCATTTTTTGATTGCTATCACCGCAGGGTGAGTTTCACATCACCAGAGGGCAGATCTTTCCTTCATAGAGGTGAGTGGGATGTCCAGGTGGGTAGAGCTGGACCAGAGCATCATGGGATAGGGAAGGTTACAGCCCAGATTTCCAGTATTTATTTGGATTACCAGGGGATTTCATAGTTAGACTGTCCTCCAGTGGTGGATCGTTTCAGGGATGTCTTTCCAGAAGACTTTTTAGGTTTACCTCCGGAGTGTGTGGTATACTTCTTGATTAAGCTCGTGCCAGGAGCAACACTGGTGTCCATTCCTCCTTATAGGATGGCTACACCTGAGTTGAAGGAGCTCAAGAAGAAGTTGAAGGAGTTGCAGGAAAAGGGTTTCATCCGACCCAGTACCTCCCCTTGGGGTTCGCCTGTCCTGTTTGTGAAGAAGGAAGACGGTACCCTTCGGCTCCGTGTGGATTATCGAAAGCTGAACCAGTTGACGTTCAAGAACTGAGATCCCTTACCGAGGATCGATGACCTCTTTGATGAGCTTTGAGGAGCCCGAGTGTTCTCAAAGATCGACTTGAGGTCCGGTTATCATCATTTGCACGTTAGACCATTAGATATACCTCTGACAGCCTTCAGGAGCAGGTATGGCCTTTTCGAGTATACAGTCATGTTGTTCGGTCTCACGAACGCACCTACAGTCTTCATGGAACTGATGAACCGAGTCTTCCATCCGTACTTGGACTCTTTTGTCGTGGTCTTCGTGTACGATATCTTGGTGTACTCTCACACTCGACACGACCATGCCACACATCTTGAGATCGTTCTGAGTACACTAAGAGAGGATTGTCTATATGCTAAACTCTCGAAGTGCCACTTTTGGATGGTATAGATTCACTTCCTGGGTCATGTTATCTCGGAGATAGAAGTGTCAGTGGACCCAGATTAAGTGAGATCTGTAGTTTCCTGGGAGCATCCGAAGAACGTCTTTGAGGTGTAGAGTTTCCTAGGGCTGGTTGGATACTGCAGACGCTTCATCCAGGACTTCTCGTTCCTAGCAGCACCGTTGAAATGTCTGACCAAGAAGGGGGTGAAGTTCTTATGGTCATATTCTTGTGAGTCAGCCTTTTAGGAGCTGAAAGGGAGGTTGACGTCAGCACCCATACTAGTCTTTCCAGATCTGGTCAAGGGTTACATTGTTTACTGTGATGCTTCAGGTATCGGGCTAGGAGCTATGATTATGCAGGGAGATGGAGTTGTTGCGTACGGGTCTTGGTAGTTGAGGCCACACGAGAGGAACTACCCTACGCACGATTTGGAGTTGGTAGAAGTTGTTCATGCCTTATGTTGTTGGGGAAAATATCTTCTGGGAGAGCACTTTGTGGTTTTCACCAACCACAAGAGTCTCAAGTATATCTTCACTCAGCGTGATATGAATCTGAGACAGCGCAGGTGGGTCGAGTATCTTCAATCCTTTGACTTCGAGCTCGCCTATACACCGGGAAAGTGAAATGAAGTGGCAAATGTGTTGAGCAGACGAACCCAGATTCAGGCAGTTCAGGAGGCCAGCAGTGAGTGGCAGCTTATGGCTCTGTTTTCTGAGATGCATCTGGAGGTGCATGAGAGGTAGGGGCAGAGTTTCCTTTCATCTGTGGTTGTTACCTCTACACTTCTTGATCGGGTACGAATGAGGCAGCTATCAGAATCAGAGGCCTTGGTCTTGTGGGAGAGTGTGTCAGGAGGGGAACCTCTTCCTGGATGGACAATTGGCAAGGATGAGATCTTTCATTTCCAGGGACGCGTATGGGTGCTAGCAGACATACGCGATGAGCTGATGCGGGATTTTCATTCCTCAGTTTGGGCAGTTCATCCTGGCGTCACCAAGATGTATCGAGATCTTCATCTCCAGTATTGGTGTCCAGGTATGAAGAGAGATGTTTCTGTTTTTGTCATGAGATGTTCTACTTGTTAGCGAGTGAAAGCAGAGCATCAGCGACCAGTAGGGCTCTTACAGAAGTTACCCATTCCGGAGTGGAAGTGGAATGATGTCGTGATGGACTTCGTGACTGGGTTTCCGAGGTCACCACGAGGAATTGATGTTGTTTGGGTTGTCGTTGACAGACTTATGAAGGTATCACACTTCTTTCCAATCAAGGATACCTTCAGTGTTGATGATCTGGGACAACTGTACATCTGAGATATTTTAGGTCTACATGGAGTTCCACACTCCATTGTTTCAGACAGGGATGCACGCTTTACCTCTCGGTTTTGGCAGGGACTTCAGAAGGCTTTGGGCACCCAGGTACTTTTGATTACAGCATACCATCCCCAGACTGATGTCCAGTCCAATCGCACGATCCAGGTGCTTGAGGATATGCTCCGAGCTTGCATTCTAGACTTTGACGGTTCTTGGGAGAAGCATATACCTCTTGTGGAGTTCACCTATAACAACAGTTTTCAGGAGACCATTCAGATGGCACCATACGAGGCCTTGTACGGTAGGCCATGTCGATCACCCTTATGTTGGCTGGAGGCAGGAGAGGCAGCTTTTCTAGGACCTCATCTTGTTCAGGAGACCTCAGAGCAGATAGAGTTGATTTGGAAGAGGATGGATACAACACAGTATCGATAGAAGTCTTATTCTGATTAGCGGATATGACCTTTGGAGTTTGAGGTCGGAGATCAGGTCTTCATGCGTGTCGCACCGAGGTTGGGACACAAGAGGATTCGGAGACAGGGTAAGCTTTCACAGCGGTACGTCGGGCCGTTTGAGGTGTTGGAAAGAGTTGGTTCGGTTGCCTATCGGTTTCAACTACCTCAGAGGTACCGGGCTATGCATGACATTTTTCACGTCTCCCAGCTCTGACATTACTTTTCGGACCCGTCTCATGTCTTCCAACCCGAGGAGGTTGAGCTTGAGGCGGATGCGTCGTTTGAGGAGCATCTTATCCAGATTTTTGATCGTAGTACGAAGGTTCTCCAAGGTCGGTCTGTTCCTCTGGTATGAGTGCTATGGCAGCACAGTCGAGTACAGGATGAGACTTGGGAGAGGGAGGTCGAGGTTCGATCGCAGTGGCCGGAACTGTTCGAGGATCCTTCTTCTACCCCCACCTAAGGAAATTTGGGGATGATTTTCTTTAAGGGGGGAAGTTTGTAATAACCTGGATCTTTGTTTTAGGTGTTCTTTTTCTTTTTCTGGAGTTTTTAAGAAAAATGGAGTTTCTGGAAAATTTCGAAGTACACACCATGTACTTTCTGGGTACACGCCATGTACTCTTCTTTGGATCAAATCCATGTGTTGGCTGTGCCCGGGCCACACACACGGTGTGTAGGGGTGACGTGGATTCTGTTTTTAGCGGAGTACGGAAAAAACCACTACATGCCGTGTACTTTAAAAATACACGTCGTGTACTCATTTTTTCACTAAACAGACCGGGGTCACGCCTCATCGTCTTAAACGTCTTCTTCTAGGTCTGGTTCATCCGAGAGCGACCCGTATGGCCGAATCTTCCCTGAGATCCCGCCTCTCCGTCCATTCTCTGATTCGAGCACAGTCGATTGCGTTGGAAGCGCAGCGGTGAGTTCTTCCTTCTTCTTAAACCTTGTTTTCTAATTCTCCCTCTTTCTCAAGTTATCTAAGGTTGAACGTTTTGTGCGTTTTCTTAGATCTACAACGTTCTAGGGAGAATAAGCCATCGTGGTTCAAGTATATCGATCTCCTAGGATCGAGGTAGGTGTTTTGTGCCTTACCGTTCAAAGTCTCTGAGTTTTATGTGCAAATTCTACCAATACCCGTGAACGGGGTATTGCATGTTTACCTTTTTGCCCTTATTGTTTTCCTTCCTTTCTTGTATGCTTGTGTAGATGTAAATTGACCTTATTAGAGGATAATTTGTTGTGCTTAGATGTTTTTTCTCTTTCTTGTCTGTTTATGACCTTTGGGTCTTGTTTACCTTTGGATGCTACACCTATTTTCATGCCTTGCAGTTATAGGTTGAAGTGAAATTCATGACATGCTTGTTGCCTTGTAGATTGTTTAGCTAAGTAGCTCTATAGGTTTACTTTGGTTATCCAAGTAGCTCTATAGGTGTACTTTAGCCCTATAGCATTATTATGCACTGACTGGCACGGGGCTGAGAGAACGTAGTGCTATAGACTATAAGGGATAGACTGAGTGAGCTTCCTAGAGAGTCTTAGACATTACAGACTACAGAGGGGATAGACCGAGTGAGCTCCTAGAGAGTCTTGGATTTTATGGACTACAGGAGGGTATACCGAGTGCGCTTCCTCAGAGAGTCTTACCATGTTTGAATCTCTTTAAGAACCTTCCCAGGATAGAGGGGGAATTGACCGAGTGAGCTTCTTCAGAGAGTCTGTGGTATACTTGAGGCTATAGAAGTAATTGACCGAGATAGATTCCTCAGAGAGTCTCTAGACCTTGGGGCTAAGAGGGTTAGACTGTGTGATCTTCCTTAAGAGAGTCCCTGACTAACCTAGACTATGAGGGGAATTGACCGAGTGAGATTCCCCAAAGAGTCTCATAAATTCGTATGGCCAAGCCAGAGGAGTTAGGCCGAGTGCACTGCCCAGAGTGTCATGACCCGTCCCAGTGGGGCCCAAGCCGCAACTCCCCAAGCCTGCCTCTAATAGGACAGGGGCTGGTGACTAGCACTGTGTAGGCATACTACTAACATGGGAGGCGTTGCCTATAAACCTGTACACATGCACACACATCTCCAAGCTCACAAATCTGAAAAGTAAAAACTACTAAAAACGGAAATTATGCATGAATACGCTAAAACCCAACCACAGAGTATGACAGGAAAGTGAAGTGCAAGAAGGTAAACCCTGGGGCAAAAGTACAAGCCCACCAGAAAGAAATTTTGTAACAAAGTCCAACCTATAAGGAAAGGCGTTGGGACTGCAGTCTGTAGCTGGAGGAACACACCTCGGCCTGTCTGATCTCACTGTGTGTCATCCGGTCCTGGTCCGCCTAAAATGTTGTCAAAGGATCGCTCATCTGCACAAGACACGACACGTGTGGGCAAAGCTCGTGTAGGGGTGAGTATAACAATACCCAGTAGGACACCCCGAAACCACAAGGGAAATACAACAAGGAAATACCACAAAGGAAAGATACAGTCAGCTCCACACAGTATATGTCTAAAGAACATACCAAAAGAATATCCAGATATACTCATGCAATATCGACTATTGCGAATACCACCACTAGGATCAAGCTCGAAGATTCCACTAAGCATAAAACCGGGAGAACACACTCCTAGGTCTGAAGAGAGAGGTACGAAGTAATCGTTCTTGTAGAACACACTCCACAAGTACCTTGAGAACATGATGCTCAGATGAGGATCACAACCAAGTCATGGGGTGATTCCGACAACTCAGTCTGAGCTAATCCGCTAAGCAGAGGATCGGCGCCTGGGTAAAGTTGGTCACATCAATACCAAGAACTCTACCTAGGGTTCCAGGAACGAATAGAGGATTTGGCACTAAGTCTCACAGAGGGGATTCCAACAACTCTATTCAGGGAGTTCTGCTGAAGGGATCATACTCCTGTGTAAAGGAAATGATACCGGAACCTTCAGGAAAACGACCAAGGGTACAAACCCTAAGAGAACTAGTCCAAGTCATAGAAGACAAGTGGCTCAAGTCAACAAGAAAAGGTTACACAGCATGTATTATGGTTACACATTGTGTTCCTTGACCTCAGGTACTACTCGTGTAAATGGCATGTGTCATTCATTCAAGCAGTGTAAAACCAAACTACACGGTGTGTAGAAAAGGTACACGTCGTGTTCCTTGACCCCAGGTACTGCCCGTGTAACCAGCCCGTGTCATTCAGCTTGTCAGATAGAAAGCAACTACACAGCGTGTATAATAATCACACGCCATGTCCGAGCACCTGGTCTCGCTCCGTGTATGTTGTCCATGTGCCCGTACATGGCCTTTGTCCATGTTTGTGTCGCCTGCCTGTGTACCAGTACATGGGGTATCCTGTGTATCTGGCCGGGTCTGGCCCGGGAGGGGTATACACGGCGTGTCCATGGCCGTGTACCCTGCCCGTGTCTGTGTACTCCCGGAGTACATGTTATGTAATCCCGCTGACGAACACATGTTTTGTAGCCCATACTACATGCCGTGTAGTTGGGAAATTTACAGAAGCGTCATTTTCCTCCGTGCGCCTCAGCTGTTGCTCTGGATCTTGATCCAACCATCTGATCATCACGAAAATCCAGATTTGGGGTCGTCCCACCCCTACAAAATGGATTCTGTCAGTTTCGGGCTTCCGATCAGTCTTGAAAACGCATCCTGATCCATCCGCACGAAACGCTCTAAGAACGGGAACTTTCGAACCGCATCGATTCATCTGTCGTTGTCACCGTCGCACCTCCGCTAGGTCGCCTTGATGTTGGATCTTTCATTTCGGATCGTTGCGTCAACAAACAAATGCGCAACGATTGATTTACTCCAAGAACGCGTAGAACGCAACGAAGAATGCAAGGGGGAAAAACAAGAATCAACAAGAGGGGTGAACCTCGATCGTTGTTTGTGACGATCCAGGTTTGCCGCCGTTAGATTTAAAACCAAAACAATCTCAAGAATAAAAGCCTCAAATCCCAGCATGAACCCATCCAGTAAGAACGATTGACCCACGGGCTAATCTGTTTGTGGATTAGTTTGTGTTCATCGTGGAAATCAAAAATGGGGAAGGAAAAAAAATCAAGACAAACATCCTATCTGGATTTCGCAGAGTTCGTTGGTGATGATCTGGTCGTTGCGTCATCATTGTCGCGTTGGGAGGTTTCCTCCAGAGCCTCCAAAGCCACCAAGGGTTTCAGGGTTATGTAAATTGTAATCCGGATCCCCTAAAAAATCTCCATTTAAAAAGATAAGGTATTTCGCTTTAACAAAGATTTAAATAAAATATTTTAATTAAATATTTTATTACGGTTGCGTCCAAAAACTAGATTTTAATACCAACCTGCGTCGGCCGATGTTAGGCCTCGCCTAAGGTAAAAACGTTGTTCTGAACACAATGGTGCCATCTGATTTCTGATCCGATCACCCGTTTAGAAGTTATTCCACTTTTTCATGAAAACCGCACACACGCATTATTTAATTATTAAATTAAATTCAAACATTTGTTCCAGGCTCACCGGGCCTCGGAACTGCATGCCGTCTCAGAGCCTGGTCTCGAATTGATTCCCATATAATATTAAAATAATACATGGAAAAATCTGGGACATTACATCACACCCACCAGAGGGATTTTACATCCCCGAAAAGCCAAAACAAAGGCTACTCAAAAAGATGTGGGTACTGCACGTGAATCTGAGCCTCTCACTCCCATGTGCTCTCCTGGAGATTCTCATGCTACCACCGGACACGCACCAAGGGAATAGCTCACCCACAAAGGATCTTCTCCTATTGATCCTCGATCTCCACTGGGTAGTCATCAAAGGTCTCTCCATCATCGATGTCCAGCTCACCCCAGTCGATGACGTGCGATGGATCATGCATGTACCTCTGTAGCTGCGACACATGGAAGACGTTGTGTACCCAGTCCATCTAAGTAGGTAGAGCCAAGCGATACGCTACCTCGACAACTCTACTTAGAATTTGGAAAGGGCCAACGAACCTCAGAGATAGCTTGTCACCTCAGCTAAATCTTCGCAATCCCCGTCGAGGTGAGTCCCAAAGGAACACATGGTCTCCCTCCTCGAACTCCAAGGGCCTCCACCTCCTGTCGGCATATGACTTCTTCCGACTCTGTGTAGTCTTCATCCACTCCTGGATGACTTTTACCTTCTCTGTAGTAGCTCTCACCATCTCTAGGCCCATGAGTGCTGACTCTCCCGGGTCAGTCCAGCAAAGTGGCGATCTACAAGGTCGCCCGTACAGAGCCTCGAATGGTGCCATACCAATATTGGAATGATAATTGTTGTTATAAGAGAATTCCACCAGTGGTAGGTGATCCTCCCATCTACGACCGAAGTCAAGTATGCAAGCCCGAAGCATATCTTCCAGGACCTGAATGGTCCGCTCTATCTGACCATCAGTCTGGGGATGGAACGTTGTGCTCAAGCATAACTGAGTCCCAAAATCTTCCTACAATCCCTTCCACAATAGGGATGTGAAACGAGCATCACGATCTGAGACGATCGTGGATGGAACTCCATGAAGTCGGACTATCTCTTGCACATAGAGGTGTCCCAAGCTCTCCACTGAACTCTGCTCCCGTATGGCTAGGAAGTGGGCCGACTTGGTGAGTCGATCAACAATCACCCAGATGGAATCGTGTCCCATGGACGTACATGGTAAACCCGTCACGAAGTCCATGGATATCTTGTCCCACTTCCACTATGTCACCTCAAGGGGCTGATTCAAACCTGCTGGCACCTGGTGCTGAGCCTTTACTTGCTTACAAGTAAGGCACCAAGAGACGAACTCTGCCACACCCTTCTTCATTACTGGCCACCAGAACTGACGTCAGAGGTCCTGATACATATTTGCTACGCCTGGATGCACCACAAAAGGGGATGTATGGAACTCCCTCAGAACCTACTCCTGCAACGTCACTGGTACTATTGTGCGCCCTCTGAAAAGAACAATGTGCTCCCCACCTTCTGAATATCCATCAGCAGCATCACCTGTGGATATCTGAGCACGTAGATTCTCACAGCTAGCATCCTCACACTATGCTTCCCTAACTCGCTTTAAGAGTGGAGGGGTAACAACCATCGACTGAAGGTAAGCTCCCTCATCTCTATCCACGAAGGATAACTATAAGGAGGCCAACTGCCTTGTCGCCTCATCCAGAAACTATGAACTGGATTTCCTGCTGAGAGCATCTGTCACTACGTTCTCCTTCCCAGGAGTATAAACGATATCAAAGTCATAATCCTGGAGGAACTCAATCCATCGCCTCTGTCTCAAATTCATATCCTTTTGAGAAAAGATATATCTGTGACTCTTGTGATAAGAGTAGACGGTAAACCGCTCGCCCATCAGGTAGTGCTGCCACATATTCAATGCGAAGACTACTGTTGCCAACTCAAGATCATGGGTCATGTAGTTCTGCTCATGTGGCCTCAACTGACATGAGCCATAGTTAATCACCACTTGTCTCTGCATCAGGACACAACCAAGCCCGGTTCCTGATGCGTCGCAGAACACTACATACTCAACACCCTCCTCCGGTAACCTCAAGATCGGGGCACTCGTCAAACTCTGTCTCAACTGCTGGAAAGCTTGTTGGCATCTCTCGATCCACACAAAAGGCCGCCCCTTTTAGGTCAAAGCTGTCATGGGTGCTAAAATCCTGGAGAAATCAAGGATGAATCTCCGATAGTAACCTGCCAACCCAAAAAAACTCCGCACCTCTGTCACGCTCCAGGGTGGCTCCCATGCTAGCACTGCCTCTACCTTGGTTGGGTCCACTGTTACACCATCTGCTGAGATAACGTGTCCCAGAAAGTGGACCTCTTGTAACCAGAACTGACACTTTGAGAGTTTCCCATACAACCGGTACTCTTATAGTGTGTCCAGAAACATCCTTAGGTGTCTCACGTGCTCCTCCTTGGACACAGAGTACACAAGGATATCATCAATGAACACCACTACAAAACGGTCTAGATAGGGCTGAAATATTCGGTTCATGATCCCCATGAACACCTCCGGGGCGTTCATCACGCCGAAGGGCATCACCAAGTACTCATAGTGACCGTAGAAACATCTGAAATTCGTCTTCGATATATCCTCCTCTCGTACTCGCAACTGGTGATAGCCTGATCATAGATCAACCTTTGAGAACCATCGTGCCCCTCTCAACTGGTCAAAGAGGTCATCGATCCTCGGTAGGGGATACCGCTTCTTTATGGTCACCTGATTCAAGCACTGATAATCCACACATAGCCTCAAGCTCCTGTCTACCTTCTTGGCAAACAACACTGGGGCCACCCAGGGTGAAACACTAGGTCTCACAAAGCCCTTCTTCTACAAGTCGTCCAACTGAACCCTCATCTCATGAAGCTCTGCAGGATTTATCTTATATGTTGATGCTGATATCGGTGTCGTCCCGGGTTGCAACTCAATGCAGAAATCTATCTCCTGACGGGGAGGTAACCCGGGGACATCCTCCGGAAAGACGTCCCCATACTCATCCACTACTGCTGGAAACTGGAAACTTGTAGCATCTACTGCGCCAAGGGATAGGCTAGCCAATTGATGAGAAATCGGTTGTGCCCTCCCATGCATGAGTCCATCCTGCGCTACCTGGGTCTCTCTCTCATCAACAAAAGAGAACCGTGTTCCATCACTACAGACACACCGCACCCTTTGCCTAAAACAGTCGATCTGGGCATGAACTGTGGATAGCCAATCCATACCAAGAATGAAATCATAAGGCTTCGACGCTACCACCAAGAGGTTCCAACTGAAACTCTCACCTCCAAGGGTCAGGTCACACTATCTACAGAGGTGTGTGATCTCTGAATCTTCTCCAGTCGGTGTCTTTAAGCATAAGGGTTGAGTCAACACCTCAACTGGAATCTCAAGGTCTCGAACAAGATAAGAAGCCAGAAAGGAATGACTAGAACATGTGTCTATCAGTACGTCAGTCAAAGTAGAAAAGACACAGATAGTACCTCTAATCATTCCGAGAGTACCTGGGTCATAAGCCTCTGCTGCCTGCAGTTATCCCTGCCTCTGTCCACCAGCTCCCTGAGCCTGGGGTGGACCTCTTGGGGGTGGTGGTGGTAAAAGATCAAAACTCCGACCACCTCCGGCTGCTCTCCCAGCTCCCCTACCACGTCCGCCGCCTTGTGGATCTGCCTGCTCCACACATTGCCTCTGCCTCAGTGGTCCATCCACTTCTCCTGTGTTAGTAGTACAGTGGGTCGAACAATCTCGAGTGAGATGTCCCCTACCATCACATGAGTAGAATCACCTCTCTCAAGGCTGACTGGATGCACCCTGCGAACCCTGTACGGTAGATCCTCTGTCCTGAGATCTCCTCTGAAAACGTCTCCCACGCCTGGGTCCCTAACATCGACTCCCTGCTACCGAGGTCTTTGCTCCAGCTCTCCCACTACTGACATCTGTCAGTTGTCTCTGCTCTTCCAAGAAGTTCTTGACCACCAAATCCCGCTCGAGCACCCCAGAATAAGTAGGAATGCTCATAGGGATGATGCTAGCTCAGATATATCTGCGCAATCCCTACTCGAAAGTCTAAGCTCTGAAGTACTGATCTCTGACCATATCCATCGAGTACTGTGAGAGGTCGGTAAACCTCGACGAATAGTCAGCCACCATCATGGTTCCCTGCTGAAGCTGAAGAAGCTCCTTAATGCGTACTTCTCTCAGGGTAACCGGTGAAAACTCCTCTATGAGGAGACGCTCAAACTCTGACCAAGTGATTTTCACCTCGTCGTGAGTCTGGATAACCAAACTCCACCATCGTCCTGCCGATCCATGTAGAAGGCTCGCTGTCAGGATCACCATCTGGTTTGCTGGTGTCCTAACCAAATGGAAGACTCTAGCCACCGCCTCAAGCCAGTCCTCTGCTGCCTGAGGTTCAGGCTCGCCTTGAAACCTGAGGGGTCTCTGTCTTTGAAACTCGTGGAGTGCGCTCATCCAATGCTCCTCCTCCACTAGTACAGCAGGCACTAAACACTTCTCCACAGGTGGCGGAATAACTGGCACACCACCTGGTGGTAAAACTGGGGGATCTAGTCCTTATATCGAAGCTTCATCACTGAGGGGGTCATCCTCGTGATCGAGCTGCTGGATCCTAGCGGGTACGCGTCGCGGAGGAATCCTGTAAAGAAACAAGATGTATCTTAGTCAGTGAGTATATCTGGAGAGCTGACTCAAGAAGGACATGGAAACCACAACCCATTACTATATGATGCATTTACCATTATTTCCCCTACAACTAGTGTTCTCATGTTCCGAGTTGAAAAGAAAGTTATCAGAGTCCTAGTGTATGGATATGTTGGCTGCCTGCACCAACATTGGGGTCCCTGTCCTGAAAGCCGAACTCGAAACACTTAACACTGTTAACCAAAACCAACTCACACACTCTCGGTCCTAAGGTAGAACCGACCACATCTGATACCACTATGTCATGACCTGTCCCAGTGGGGCCCGAGCCGCAACTCCCCAAGCCCACCTCCAATAGGCCAGGGAATGGTGACTAGCACCGAGTAGGCATACTACTAACATGGGAGGCATTGCCTATAAACCTGTACACACGCACACACATCTCCAAGCTCACAAAGTTGAAAAGAAAAAACTACTAAAAACGTAAATGATGCATGCATACACTAAAACCCAACCACAGAGTATGACAGGAAAGTGAAGTGCAAGAAGGTAAACCCTGGGCCAAAAGTACAAACCCACCAGAAAGAAAGTCTGTAACAAAGTCCAACCTATAAAGAAAGGTTCTGGGACTACAGTCTGTAGCCGTAGGAATACACCTCAGCCTGTCTGATCTCATTTTGTACCGTCCGGTCCTGGTCCACCTAAAATCCTGTCAAAGGCTCGCTTGTCTGCACAAGACACGACACGTGTGGGCAAATCCCGTGCAGGGGTGAGTATAACAATACCCAGTAGGACACCCCGAAACCACAAGGGAAATACAACAAGGAAATACCACAAAGGAAAGATACAATCAGCTCCACATAGTATATGTCTAAAGAACATACCACAAGAATATCCAGATATACTCATGCACAATCGACTATCGCGAATACCACCACTAGGATCCAGCTCGAAGATTCCACTAAGCATGTAAACAGGAGAACACAATCCTAGGTCTGAAGAGAGAGGTACGAAGAACTCATTCCGGGAGAACACGCTCCACAAGTACCTTGAGAACATGATGCTCAGATGATAATCACAACCAAGTCATGGGGTGATTTCGACAACTTAGTCTGAGCTAATCCACTAAGCAGAGGATCGGCGCCCGGGTAAAGTTGGCCACGTAAATACCAAGAACTCTACCTAGGGTTCCAGGAATGAATAGAGGATCTGGATCTAAGTCTCACAGAGGGGATTCCAACAACTCTATTCAGGGAGTTCTGCTAAAGGGATCATACTCATGTGTAAAGGAAATGATACCGGAACCTTCAGGGAAACGACCAAGGGTACGAACCCTAAGAGAACTAGTCCAAGTCACAGAAGACAAGTGGCTCAAGTCAAAAAGAAAAGGTTACATGGCATGTAGTATGGTTACACGTCATGTTCCTTGACCCTGGGTAATGCCCGTGTAAATATCATGTGTCATTCATTCAAGCCGTGTAAAACCAAACTACAGGGCATGTAGAAAAGGTACACGTCGTGTTCCTTGACCCCGGGTACTGCCCGTGTAACCGGCCCGTGTCATTCGGCTTGTCATATAGAAAGAAACTACACGGCATGTAGAAGAATCACACATCATGTCTGAGCACCTGGGATCACTCCGTGTACGCTGTTCATGTGCCGTACACGGCCTATGTCTGTGTCTGTGTCACCTGGCCGTGTACCAATACACGGGGTATCCCGTGTATCTGGATGGGTCTGGCCGGGGAGGGGTATACACAGCGTGTCCATGGTCATGTACCCTTTCCATGTCTGTGTACTCCTGGAGTACACATTATGTAATCCCACCGACAAACACACGTCGTGTATCCCATACTACACGTCGTGTAGTCGGGAAATTTACAGAAGCGTCGTTTTCCTCCGCACGCCTCGGTTGTTGCACCGGATCTTGATCCAAGCATCCGATCATCACGAAACTCTGGATTTGGGGTCGTCCCTCCCCTACGAAACTGATTCTGTCGGTTTCGGGCTTCCGATCGGTCTTGAAAACTCATCCTGATCCGTCCGCACGAAATTCTCGAAGAATGGGAACTTTCGAACTGCATTGATTCATCTGTCGCCGTCGTCGCCGCACCTCTTCTAGGTTGCCTTGACGTTGGATCTTTGATTTTGGATTTTTGTGTCAACAAACGAATGTGAAATGATCGATTTCCTCCAAGAACGCATAGAACGCAATGAAGAACGCGAGGGGGAAAAACAAGAATCAACAAGAGGGGTGAACCTCGATCGTTGTTTGTGACGATCCGGGTTTGCCGCCATTAGATTGAAAACCAAAACAATCTCAATAATCAAAGCCTCAAATCCCCGCATGAACCCGTCCCGTAAGAACAATTGACCTGCGGGATAATCTGTTCATGGATTAGTCCATGTTCGTCGTGGAAATCAAAAATGGGGAAGGAAAAAATAAAGACAGACATCCTACCTGGATTTTGCAGTGTTCGTCGGCAATGATCTGGTCGTTGTGTTGTCGTCGCTGTGTTAGGAGGTTTCCTCTAGAGCCTCTAGAGCCTCCAAGGGTTTCAGGGTTATGGAAATTGTAACCTTGATCCCCTGTGAAATTTCCATTTAAAAAGATAAGGTATTTCACTGTAACAAAGATTTAAATAAAATATTTTAATAAAATATTTTATTACAGTTGCGTCCAAAAACCAGATTTTACTACTGACCTGCGCCGGCCGATGTTAGGCCTCACCTAAAGTCAAAACGCTATTCTAAATGCAATGGTGCCCTTGGATTTCTAATCCGAGCACCTATTTAGGAGTTATTCTACTTTTTCAGGAAAACCGCACGCACGCGTTATTTAATTATTAAATTAAATTCAAACATTTTTTCCAGGCTCACTGGGCCTCAGAACTGCACGTCATCTCAAAGACTGGTCTCGAATTTATTCCTATATAATATTAAAATAATAGATGGAAAAATCCGAGACATTACACAGAGGGTTGTGGTACTTCTTGGATAGGACCATAGGGAAAGGTTGCGAGTACTTTCCAGAGGGTTTCTGGATTTTAGTTGTTTGTTTCTGTTGATTAGTTTTGGATTGATTGATGTGATGTATCATCCTGTTTTCCTACTTACTGTTTATTGCCTACTGCTTTGCTGTTGATGTTTACTGCTTAGTGTGCTTTTACTTTCCATATACTCACTGACTGTTAGGCACAGATCTTTGGGTGGTTGCCTACTGGGATTTTATCTCACACCCTGTTTGGGCCATGATTTTGGTCCCAAGAAGACTATTTTGTTGCAGGTATAGACAGGGGAAAGCACCCTTCGACTTCTGAAACTTGATTGCTTGGAGCAGGGGAGCATGGGACCAAGCTTTGGCTTGCAATGCTGAGGAGTTGTTTACTTTCTTTTGCACTTGATTGGTATTGTGGTGTTTAGCATTGTGACTTATTTGGCTGTTTTCCTAGAGTTGTATCTTGCATCATTCCATATATTCATATTGCTCTAGTTTGTTGATTTTGTCTTCCGCTTTTTATATTTTTGGTTATTACTGCTTCCGCTATTGCATGTTATTTTCTTCCACTGTGTACTCAGCCAATGAGGTCATAGTATCCCCACTATCACACCCAAGACCCTCACTGCTAGTCGGTAGCCTCTGGCATTTGGGGAAATGCGCTTGAGGCCATGTGACCAACCGGGTACGGGGCACCTCTGGGTGGCTTCCGGAACCGGAACATTACATATGCTGAGGGGAAATATGGAGTCCTCAAATAAAAAACATTTTGTATTTTAATTTTTCAATTTTAATGTAAATTTTAAGTATTTATCTAGTTTACCAAGACTAATAATCTATTTAGTCCTAGATTTGATTTCTTGTATCTTATACCAATGTAATAAAGTAACCATCGACTCTGGACTACTAGGGTTGAGGTCATTATAGAATGACCCCATATACCATTGATGGAGTTTAGTTGAAAGATTTAGGGTACTCCCCCATGAGTAGGGTCATGGTCATATATCCTTGGAGTCAATAGCTTCTCATGTGTTAGGTAATGGTCTTATATACAGGTTTGGTTCTCCCTTGATTGAAACTCATATCCCTTTATGATAAGCAATCCTTCTCTATAACTGTAAAAATGTGGCATCAAATTTAAAAATGTTTTATGCTTCAGATGCTATGTTTCATTCAATATATCATGATTTTAGGGTTTCTTATAGATATAAAATACTTCTAGTCTTTCAAATTGGGTTTTCATTATAGTGTTGGTTTTCACAATCCTTTAATCGTATCTGGGATTCTTCTTTTGTTTACCCCAATCTTGGGTTTGATTTAAATGGTCTTTATATCCTCCACTATGTTTTTTGGGAATCCTGTATAGTATTTGTATACTCACCTCAATATGGTCTTTGAGCCCATGAATATTTTGAATGTGTAGATTAGCACACAATATTAAGGTGACTTCGGTGGACATGGAGCTCATAAATCTCATGGAGCTAGGGTATAGTGGAACTTGACAGTGATGATTGCTCATGTTGGAAATTGTTGTGAGGAGGAGATTCCCATTTTCAATTATATGAGGTCTGAATTTATTATAATATATTGGGATCTTGTACTTCTCTATACATTATGGTGTTGAATTGGTTATACTATTTAGATTTCCAACATGTGTTGTATGTATTTTATTTTATAGTTGGGTATTATGTATGTCTTCTTAGTGTTATATTTTATTCCATAGATATATAGCTATGTAAAAAATCATTCGGTAAAGGTCGCTTATGTTTGTTATATGTCTTCTTGGTGTTACTCACTACCCCTTGTCCTATTAGAGGCGAGCACTAATGGCACACTAATCTTTAAATTGGACTAGGTAAGGTCTCGGTGGTTTAGGTCTTATCACTTACTAACTACAAATAGGACATCTAAAAGTTTATTTTGGACAAGAAGTTCATTTATATTAATTTTTTCATAATTTAAAATAATTTTCATCATCAAACTTATTTATCTCGAACTTCATAGAAACCATTTTTATGTTCACGAAGGCCCTGATATCAGTTGGTGTGGGATTTTTTCGTTTCTCATGACATTACTTCCACACATGATGAACTATGATCCACTAAATATATTATTTGTTTATATTTCATATAAATGAATTTTATTATACTCATAAAAAAAAGAAAATCTGATGAAAAAAATCAAGATGTGACAACATGGAAAATAAAAACATAAAGTAAATGGGGAAAATTATTTGTAAGTGCTTTGGCTCACATTATACCTACATGCATGATAAGAATTCCACCCTAAAACTTATTTATTATGAAAAAACAAGAAAATAGGATACAACATAAAAAACATATAAAGGACTATGGAATATATCTAATACAAAGATCTTGCTAAATCAGATAGCATTAATCAACTGTGCCATAATTTTTTGGCATATTCTATCATCCTAGATAGACTCGCACGACACACTCAAAATAATATAGTACATCAGATTACAAAGTCAAAACTGAATAAAATATAAATAATTATTATAGAGCTTTAGATCTCACTAAGAACCTAGATATGCCTTATAAATAAGAACCCAAACCCTGAATTTCCTCTAATCACTAAAAGAAGACATCCTACCCATACTTTCTAGGTATAGACTAAGATCTCCATTAGAGTAGAATGCTAGATATCTCTAATCATTGCAAATCACAAACTCTAACTCTAATAACTACTCTTCCCTATGATTTCTCTCTTTTCTTACCCTAGAAAACTAGATACGAAAAGGAATGAATAAATTGACAAGGATCATCTCAAGGAATCAAAATGGATGTGAAATGAAAGCACTACATCCAAAGGGATGATCTATAGTGGTGTGTTAGGTGATGTGACTCCACCTGCAGATCAATGTTCACATGGATAGTGAGAAATGAATGGAATAATCAATAAAATCATGTTATAATAGCACTTGGATTATTTTAAAGACACATGGACCATTTATATTGGTAAATAAGCAATCAAAATGGATCTATATAAACATAATGGAAAATAGACACCAAGTGACCATGCTGAAATTGTTGTATGTAGTTGATCAATAGTGAAAATTTCACCTTGTTATAGGTCAAAAATAAATTAAATAATAGGCCATGAGTATTATCCCATGTGTGCAACCCATCAATATAGTAATCCCACTAAACAAAAGAAACAATCCAAAAAATAGGTCCCAACCAATACATAATAAAGAGTATAATAAAAAAATGATTTTACATAGAAAATAATGAATATAAAAATAATATGGAATAAAATTCAGCAATTTAATTTATAAATAGTGTATTTTAAATTCATAACATGTTAATAATTTCTCCTTGTGAGAGATATATATTGAATAATAATAATCATATCTCAATTTAGTTTTACTTGAAGTTGGTAAGGTTTCATATTTAAATTCTTATTCTTGCATTTAATGTGATTGAAAGTGACTACTAAGATGAATTAAGGGTATCTTTAAAAATTATTATTTTCATTAATAATATTTCTTCATGATTATGAATCCTTCTTATGCCTTCATTTATTTCATGGTAAATCAATCAATAAATCAAATATACTAGGGAAAAACATGATTCTGATCAATTGACCATGCAATAAAACTTGAGGATGCAAATAAATTATTCTTAAGAATTAATTGATCATCAAAATTGGTTATGCATGACAGATAGGTGTGAATTACATCGTTTATTTTCATCCTCAACTTGTATTTCATGGTCAATTGATCTAACTTAAGCTATTTTTCATGGTCTCTCCATTTGATTTACACAATTTATTATACCATGAGATTGATAAAGGCATAAGAAGACTTCATGATTGCTTCACTAGAAAATGAAAGATTATTGATGATAATTTTATGAAAACGTGAACTATATTTCACAATCAATTGGTCTCCTAATGGAAATAGAAATCAATAATAGTTACTAAATTAAACATAAATATCTAATGTTTATATAAAAATTATACTACACTTAAATTACTTAAATATATCATATATATATATACCAACATAAAAATGTCACATTTTTTTATTAACACGGAATTTAAATATATATATATATATATATCTAAAAATTATATATAAAATAATATGTTTCATATTAGTTAAATATTTAATGTTTAAAATAACACAAGACACATCAAATGGGTCAAATACAAATC
The DNA here is from genome assembly GCA_963277665.1 of Viscum album. Classification (NCBI taxonomy): domain Eukaryota; kingdom Viridiplantae; phylum Streptophyta; class Magnoliopsida; order Santalales; family Viscaceae; genus Viscum; species Viscum album. Next base: position 1,493,480,727 of record OY728131.1, read on the forward strand.
TCATTTAATCTTTTACATGAAAAATAATATTAATAATGCATGAAAATTATTTAAATAACTAACATTTATTTTTTATATTTGATATTATTTAAATAAAACATGTATAAATTATATTCACATCCTATAAAATGAGTTAAATAGTACTAAAAATAAAATATAATTTTATCTCTCACTTTGAAAACAAGTTATATCATTCTCAAACCAAATATTTGGTCCAAATATAGTTATTTTTTAACCATTCTTACAAATTAACCTATCAATAATTTTTTGTCACCTATTTGATTGATTAAAACAAATAATCACTTGACATGTTATTTATTTAAACATTTTTACCACACAATCCATGGTAATATCATAATAATACTTTGTTTATCCATTATCAAGAATGAAGTGGGGGTAGTATCCAAACATGATAGTTTTCATATACAAAAAAAATTTAGAAACACATATCAAAGTATTACTATGTGGAATATAGTTTTTTAAAATTCTTTATTTTTTTAAAACTAAATCATTTAATTATCATTTATTGATTATATATTTATCCCCATGTTTCATGTGTTTTAGTTTAATTTTACCTTGCAATTATATTTATATATGCTAGCTGGAATGAGTTTCTCTTGGTGTTGTTATTTAATTTGATGTGTGGTTTTCATTTTACCTTGTGTAAGGTTTTTTCAGGTTATTCTAAAATGTTTAATGTAACATGAGATATTTTTTCCTATGAATTATTCTTACACTACATCTAAGTTTAGAGGAGTGGGGACTCACATGGCTGAGAGAAAGGCCAAGACTGTAATTCTTATTGTAGGTTTCTAAAGTATATGGTGGGCCAGGAACACTGTTTGCCACAAAAACAGTTCAGGATATCAGGAAAGTATAATCTTCAACATGAAAAATAATCTACTAGATCTGGTTCGGTTGTTCCCCTATTGTCAATCTACACTGTCTGTGAACTCAATTATCACAAATTTCTCAAACGATAATCAGGCTGGCAATCTGGGGAGGGGATGTTGGGTCTGTTGGCATCCTCCTAGCCAGAAGCTAAAGCTTAATATGGATGGGTCCCTACTCAGTGGGGAGATGCCTGGGGGTGGGGTTGTTATAGATCAGAGGGGCTCCATAGTTGCAGTGTTCACATCCTTCTATGGCAGAGGTGATGTATTACAGGCGGAGGCTTTGGCCTTGGCTACCAGGCTGGAGATATGAAACCAAAGGCATATCAATCTTAAGATGCTGGAGACAGACTCTATGATACTGTATAAATCATTTTTAGGCATGGGAAATTTTCATTGTAACATCGCATACACTATCATAAAATGAAAACTACTCATAGGTAATCATATGGAGGTATCCCACACGTGGTGGGAGGGGAACATGGTGGAATATTTTATGTCGTTTACAGCTTCCTCAAATCAAATCATGTTTTATTTATTTTGTTTGTGTTCTTTTCCAAAATAGGGGATGTAATTTGTGGCCAATCATTATTTGGTTTTACATTACTTTAGACCACCATGGTGTTTTCCTTTGGATTCCTCTGTATGGTGGATTTTAAGAATCAATAAAAAATTATGTTTTTAGTCATTCATGTGAGTGCCATTCTTCAGTAGCCGGAGACTTAATCCTACATATTATTTATCTCAATCCCTAATGTTGATGAGATCGATATGATGGATTTAGGGAACTTTATTTTTGTTTCATGGATGTGTTTATTTTCTCAGATATTTTAGCATGATCTGCATTCTATCAACAATTCTCATTGGATCCATGTCACATGTCCCTGCCTAGTTCTCCTGATTAGTTATAGTGGTAATTATCAAGAACCTTATGAATAAGATCCACCACACACATGTCCATACTATGGTTATTCATCTTGATGGACTTTCCCTTTAGAGTTACCAAGGCTATCTTCATCACTTTTCTTTGCATTTTGGTAATCCCATTGGATCTAATACATCTAATAGAGATCCCAGAGAGAGATTTGATAAAAGATAAGGAGGAAATCCCCTATAGATCAGCATCATTATTATGTTAATAATATTATAGTGGAGAGCTTTATTCATGTGATCTCAGAGGGAAATGATGATAGTGATGGTGTTTATTCTCATTATTAAGACCATTGTTAGGTTCTTGGTGTAAGTTTGTGGTTTTTTGAGTGTGTTATTCTTCCTGAATTTTTATTCTATGTTGTACCTTTGTTATAGTTCCTTGGGACTGTATTCATGAGTTCATTCATTCTATAGGAGTATTTTACCATCCTTGAGCTCGGTTTAACTATGGGTTCCTAGAGTGAAAAGGTCCTCATTCTTAAATAGATTCTATTTTTCACCATTTCTCAATTTTTTTTGTAACATTTTCTATTTTTTTATATAATAAAATATTATGGAATGTGGTGTTCTTGTTGTTTATGTAGGTCCAATATGGTCCAAATAACTTTATATCTTTTTATCAAATAGTTTGAGGGAAAATCCCTCTTTATTGAAAATAAAAAAGAAAGTCGTCTTTTGAAAACTAGGAAGAAAAGAAAAAACATTACAATCATAGAGGAAAAAAGCCTTAAACAAACAAAACCTGAAGAAAAAATTGTCCTAAAGGTCCAAAATGATAAAAATGTCAAGAAAAACATCATAAAATAATATCGTCACCCCCCTTGAAATACAATGAAAATTTGTAATCAATCAAAGAAGCTATTTCTCCCCCCTATCAAAACGTTTCACTATACTAGACTAGCACAACGTGATAGAGAAATAATCCAACCCACAAGAATGTGGAAGGAGGACCAGAAAATAGGTTCCAAAACACCTATCTCTAAAATGAGCCACCAACCCGATATTTCTTGGGAGGAGCTCACTACACTTCCAACCTGATTCAACACATGATAAAATATAAAACACCATGAAATGTCAAAATCAAGGTGCCCATCCATCCAAAATGAGGACAGATGGATGATGATGGGTTTCATCACACCCATCCCTCTTTTCTTGGTCTCCCACCCAGTGATACCTGCAAGAAGATGCATCGCATCCAAGTGAAATGAGACCAAACCCAACATTCATCAAGACATCTACAACACAATCAAACCAATGAATCCATGAACCATAAAGTAAGTAGTTAAACTAGTCAAGACCACTAGATCAGATCAAAATCCACTGTCAGATGCCAAATAGAGGAACGTCAGCATCCCAGTTCTGAACCTAACCGCTGCTATTTGGAAGAATATTGATGAACTAGATCCCCAACCATCAACCACCTGATTCATGCAACAGGGTCTCAATGACTCACACAACCCGGTTTCCACCAAAAAAGCCTCTGACACTAGACCACATACATCACCACCCAAATGTATCCAATCCACCACTAGATCAATGAACATCGCCGCCTGAAGATGCTAGACAGTCACTGCCAAATAAGTAACCACCACATGAACTCCCCCATAGATGCTATATGGAACCGAAGACCACTGTGTGAACATAGATACAAGAAGGTAGATCCTAGATATGAACTAGATCTAGGTATGAGGAGTTCTGGGAGGACGAACATGACACCCATGAGGAGGATTTTACATCTTTGATTTCCTTCATCACCCAAACAATTGGTATCAAATCTTGTACTTGAGTTTAATAATCTATTTTGTGATTTTTGAGGTAAATAAGTTTTATGGAGTAAATAATTTTAATTTATAGAGATATTAGGTGTATTATATAACAACCCTAGTCTTTATTACACATTAATACATGATTTATTACATAAAAATACACTTAATACAACAAAAAATATAGATAAGTATAGTGTATTTTGGAATTAGGTACATTATATAACATCTTATAACATGGTGTATAAAACATTATTGAACACTTCCTTGACATGATCATAATATTTCAATGAACTTAAAACTACATGGGATATCCTAGGGACAAACATAAAAAAGGGGTGATCTATAAATCCCAGTAAGATAATAAACAAGGGATAACATAAAGAAGATAACACATATTATACAATAGTAATATCAATTGATCATAAAAGAAACATGAATAATAAGTCATGATATAGCATGATAATCATAACATGATAAATGTGGAAACAACTTAAAACATGGAATCATAAAATTAGGTCAAGGTTAAATCCACCAAGAACTCGTGGTGGATAAAGTCCCATAAAGGAATCAGGTACACCCCTATCCTAACATGATGTATCATGATACTAAACATTACCCAATGTATTGGAGTGTTATCTGGGTGAACCCATCATAATCATTTCATTATCATGCTTAAGTGTGCCACATAGATCATACAACATAGATTTATTCTTCATAATAATTTATTCCGAGATCAAGGAATGTATAATACATACATGAAAGTACCCAATAAATAAGTATATATTCATAAATATGAATACCCTTGATAGAAAAATTTGTATGGTATTCACTACACAACTGTTTCGGCATGGAAAAGTGAGGTGAAATTTTGGTAGCATAACGGTGTTACATAAAAATCCATAAAAATGGTTGATGGGAGAGAAAGGGTTCTCTCATAATTTTGACAGAAAATAGGAATTAATAGGTACATTTAAAGACATTTCCCAACATTATTAAATGTAAATAGAATGTATAAGTTCATAAATAATCTTTAATAAATAAGAGAAGGTGAGTATCCCCTATGGAGTTTCGGCATAGAAATAGGTGTACATAATGGTTCATAGGATGGATAAATGAGATTGAAAGGGGATATCATAATTTATAAATAAAATGGAAATTAGGGGGATATGGTACAAAATGTCCCAACATAATAAATAGAAATTAAAATACAAAACATAAAAGGAGTGCTTGATTAAATAGGAGAGTGGAAGATCCCTTATAAAATTTCAGTATAGTAACGGCTTAGGTGAGGGTCAAAATGAGAGAGTATAAATGGTATATAATTCAAATAAAATCAAATTTAAAGTAAGGTAATGATAATAAATTAATTAAAATATATAAAATTGAAATTATAAAGACTAATTTCAAATAAGTTTCTTGAATTGAAAGAGAGGGAGGTGAGGATCCCTTACGGAATTTCAGCACAGTAACGGGTGTACGTAAAGGTTCATATGATGGATAAATCAGAGTGAAAGGGGATATCATAATTTATATATAAAATGTATAGTATGGGAGATATGTAATAACATATCCCAATATAAGTATTGGAAATTAAAATACATAACATAAAAGCAGTGTTTGATTAAAGAGGAGAGTGAAAGATCCCTTACTAAATTTTGGCATAGTAATGGCTTAGGTGGGGGTAAAAATGAGAGAGTATAAATGGTATATAATTAAAAATAATATAAAATTTAAAATAAGTTAATGATAATAAATTAATGAAAATATAACCAATTGAAATTATAAATACTAATTTCAAATAATGTTCTTGAATTGGCAGAATGAGAGGAAGGTGAGGATCCCTTACTTGAATGTGTGACTCCAACGGATTGGGAAGGAGATCTTTAGAGCTTGGGAGAAACTTGGGTGGACTATATAGAATTTAAAGTATGGACATTTTCCAAGGAGTTTTAGTGAAGATAAATGGGATCTTGGGTAGGTTTATATAGGAAAGGAGGAGAATTTCTTTATTATTTAGGTTTTTGACTCCACATAATAAAATATCCAAAAACACAAACCTTACTATGGATTTTGCCCATGGTTTCTTCAAAATTGGAGTGTTTTAAATTATTTTATAAGTACAAGGGACAAACATATTAAAATATTACCATTGGTGATATGGAGGTGAGTCACTCTTAAAGAAATGATTTTAAAATCTTAAAATATATTATAAGTCTTGAAGGATTCATAATGGCTTTAAAAAATAAACCAAATAAACTTCAAATCACATTATTTTAAAGTTAAAAAAATATATTTTTTCATTTATCCCATTTATATTACTTAATACATCATTTTTTTCATTGTGATGTCATAAATCACAAAGTATATTTATACTGTATTTAATTTTTACCCGAAAATTCAAATGTCTCAGAAAATTTTGAAAAATTCACCATTTGATAATTTTTACATTATAATTTCAAAAATAATATTTATTTTATCTAAATTATTTTATAAATATTTTATTTTTCACTTTTAAAATATAAACCGACATTTATTGAAAATGATGGTATTTTGACAATAACATTTTTTAAACCCTTATAAAAATTACATTTAACTACATTAAAATTATATGATCATTTATATTTGATAAAATTTATTTAATAAAAATATTTTATTAAAATATTATTTATTTAAAAAATCCATTAATTCATCAAAATAGATATCTTAATTGAATTTGAATATTAACCAAAATACTATTTTTGTTTTATTGAATCAAAATAAAAATAATTTATAAAGTAATAATAATAGGATGAAAATATATTCATTATTCTATAAAAAATAATATATATACTCATATTTATAGGGTCTTTATACACATCCCCTTAAAAATTACCTAAGAGTAAGGTGTGAGATGGTAAGACTTTCATGAGGTGGTTCGGTGAACATGGTATGGACTGTGATCTTTATGGGATTAAACTTCTCTCATAAATGGTTTTTCTCATGCTTAAGTTATTGGATCTCAACTTGGGATTGGTATAGGGAAAATATTATAAATGTTATCTCCCTAGTAATCTATAATAAATGGGATTCAAAGGGTATGATCCTACTAGTTTAGTCCATCAGTTCCTTTCTCTGTGTTAATTAGGTTTTTCAAAACCCTATATTTATACTAATCATGTGGTCACTTTTCAATGGTTATGTTATCAATGATAATTATACATATTGTACTTTTAAATCTAATTGGATATAATATAACAAAATAAATTCATGTTTTTTATATAACCATATTACTTAATATTATATTTAATTGAATCAAAAGGGGAATTTTACTTATAACAGTTCAAGTCATTACAATCTTCCCCCTATTAGAAATTTTTACTTCAAATTTTTTTTTCTTACACTAAAAAAGATGAGGGTAACTTTGCTTCATCACCTCCTCTAGTTCTCATGTTGCTTCTTCAAACTTTTGGTTTCTCCATAACACTTTGACGAGGGGAATTGTCTTATTTCCTAGAAATTTTTCTCTATGATCTAAGATCTTAATTGACTGATATTCATAGGAAAGATAATTCTTCAATGGTACCACCTATAGATTGAATACATGTGAGGGGTTTGTTATGTACTTTCTCAAGAGGGATACATAGAATACATCATGTACTTTAGATAAGCTTGGTATGAGTACTAGTCGATAGGTCACTTCTCCGATGTGGTCAAGGATATCAAAAGGGTCGATGTAGCTTGGACTAATCTTTCCCTTCTTCCCAAATCTCATCACTTTCTTCCATGGAGATATATAGAGGAATACCATGTCTCTAACATAAAACTCTAGTTCATGTCTATGATTGTCTGCATAACTCTTCTGTCGACTTTGAGCATCCTTGATGTCATGATGAATGTTATTTACCATCTCCACCATTTCCTCAACCATTTCAAGACCTAGAAATTTTTTTCCCCAAATTCATCCCAATATGTCGGTGTTCTATGCATCCTATAAAGGGATTCATAAAATTCCATTTGGATTCCTGAGAGGAAATTGTTGTTGTAAGAGAAATCACCCAAATTATTGTTGGTCCCATTCTCCTTTGAAGTCTATTAAGTGTGATCTCAGCATGTCCTCAAGTTTTTGGATAGTCTGCTCAGAGTGGCCATCAGTTTGATGGTGATAACTTGTACTGAAGTTCACTTCAATGTTTAGAGCATACTGGACACTATTTCAAAACTTATAGGTAAATCTTGGATCTCGATCGAACACAATTGATAATGGTACTCCATGTATCCTCACTACTTATCTGATGTATATCCATGAAATTTGATCCAGTGAGAAATCCTATCAAATCACAATTAAGTGTGTAGTATTTATAATACATCCCACAAAAACCCAGATAGAATTATTTTATTTGGATGTCTTCAGAATTTGGTGACAAATTCCATGGTGTTTTTTTCACATTTTCATGTTAGTATGGGTTCTGGTTTCATTATACCCTTAGACTTATTCCTTTCATCCTTCACTTTCTGACATACCAAGAACTTTGATGTATATTTTGTGATCTCCTTCTTCATATTTTCCTACCAATAGTGCTCTCATAGATCTTGATACATATTTGTGTTTCCTAGGTGAATGGAGAAATTCAAACTATGTTCATAATCCAATAGTTTCTTCTTTAACTTAGGATTTTATGGAACACATATTCTTGACCCAAATCTCACAATTTATTCTCCATTAAAATTGACCATTGAGGATTCTCCTTTTCTTATAGTTTTCACTTTATTTGGAATTCCCACATCATCTTTTTTAGTATCCTTTAACATTTCTAAAAGAGACAGTTTAGTAATATTTTGTGAATGGATTGATTTATTTCATTTATTTATGATTTCCATGTTCATCCTCTTCAAATCCAAGAAGATCGGATACTTTTCAATTTTCATCAATAATAGAATTTTTGGGTCCTTTCTACTTAGAGCATCAACCACCTTATTTGCTTTACCAGGATGGTAGTGGATTGAGAAGTAATAATCCTTGATGATATATAACCATCTTCACTGGTACATATTAAGATCTTTCTATGTGAATATATATTTGAGACTCTTGTGATCAGTATATATATCACACTTTTCCCGTAGAGATAATACCGCCAAATTTTTAACACAAATATCACAACTACCAAATCCATATCATGGGTAGGATAGTTTTTTCCATGAATTTACAACTTATTCAAGGTGTAGGAAATGAATTCATCATTTTTCATCAACACACAACCCAATAACTTCTTTAAAACATTGATCAAAATTATGAAAAGATCTCCACTTATGTGTAGTGTGATCATAGGGGAAGTGATAATCCACATTTTCAACTCATTGAATCTTTCTCCATATTCATCATTACAAGAAAAAATGACTCCCTTCCGAGTTATCTTGGTAAGATGGTTTAAAAATCAAGATAAATTTCTCAAAAATCAATGATAATATCCATCTAATGCAAGGAAACTGTGGATATTTTTCATGGATGTTGGCCTCGGTCATCCTTTAATTGCTTTTGTCTTTGAAGGATCCACAGATATCCCATTTTTTGTGATGATATGAACCAATAATAAGACTTCATTATACCATAACTCACACTTGCTGTACTTTTCATATAGATTCTCCTTTCGCAAGGTCTTTATCACAGTGCTCAGATTCTCCTCATGCTCCTCCTTAGTTTTGGAGTATATTATAATATCATCTATAAAGACTACCAAAAAAATTTGAGGTGAACTTTGAAGACTCTATTCATCAATTCCATAAAGATTTCTATAGAATTAGTGAGTCTGAATGGTATTACTATGAACTCATAGTGCCCATACCATGTACGAAAATAAATCTTGGGGATATCCTCCTTCTTCACTAGAACATGGTAATATCCCAACCATAGATCCACCGTAGAGAAGTATTTTGCTGCAAGTAGCTGACTGAACAAGTCATCAATCAGTGGAAAAGGATACTTGTTCTCTATTTTGATCTTTTTGAGCTCATAATAATCAATGTAAAGGATCATTGACTCATCCTTATTCTTGAAAAATAGTCTTGGAGCACCCCATGGTGAAGTATGTAACACCCCAAGATTTCATAGTGTGTTATTTCTTCAAAATAATTCAATAACTTGCACTACACGCAACACCGAGTTCAATCACACCATGACTTACAAAAAAATAAAAATCCATTCAAAAGAGGTTATGAATAGTATTATCTAAATTTTAAACTTTATATAATCCTTATAATTTTAGAATCCATATTATGAGTTTCTTAGATATAATGCAAGAACAAATTCATTTTCAGTATTGCACTTTTATCAACTTTTAATAGTGAACCCTTTTTAAATACAATATTATAAACTTATTGACTAAATGGGGACATCAAAAATTTAAAATGAAACATCCCAAGCTTCCACGGTACACTTTCTTTGAATAATACAGTAGCGTGTGTTGTACGCAACCTTGAGTTTTAACACACACCACAACCAATCAAACTAGCCGTTATGAATAGTAATACCTACTTTTTAAAATTATATATATTTTATATTTTAAAATGGACTTCATTTTTGGATTCGGAATATCGAATTTAGCCTAAGGTGAAATTTTGGTACATTTCGGATAACTTTCATATTTTGATGAATAGTGAAAATTACTAACTTTTAATTAAAAACAACTTTTTTAATCAAAATAATTAATAGTGATAAATTATGAATTTGAGTGGTTTTAAAGTATATTTAGAATATATTTTTACCATTTAATATAATTCTGGTCATTGGACATAATTTTACAATTAAACCGAACATAAACAAGTGTCAATCTTTTGATAGTTATTATCTCTTAAAAACACGCTTTTTGTTTTGACAGCGGGAATTAATTTTAAATTAATTTCTGCCACTTCGGTGTTTTGAATTTAGAAAAATGGATTCCATATTTGGAATCAGGATGTTTAAATTGTGTAAATAGGTAACTTTTATTTTTATACATTTTGAATAATTACTGCGGTAAATATTTTATATACCATGGTTAAGGGTAAATCCGGTAAATAAGGGTTAAAAAATAATATTATAATAATACTAAATTACCCTAAAACATGTCCTAACCTTATTGGTTGATATATGTTCGACCATAGGCATATTTGGGTCGATTTTGGGACCCCATGGATCGACTTGTAAGTGATAATGACACTTTATTTTAATTAAGTTAAAATGAATACAAAAATGACACAAGCATATATCTTTTATCAAAACAATTGTTACATAGGGTTATATATGTTGGATTTTAGATTATAAATATTCATTAGAAAGATAAAACGATTTCCTACATAATGATATTTTATTTATAATTTTTAGACATTAAATAATTTATTTTAGTTATGACACAATGATGATGAAGAAATTACTATAATAGTGAAAACTTAAAATAATTGATATTATAAATACCCAAATAAATATAATATGAAGCTTTTAATGAATTAAACTAATTTTCTAGGATACTATGATATATTAGGATTGATTTAATTTACTTTTTTCAAAGTAATCAATCTGTTATGAGTTTCACAAAAATCAACTATTGAATAGTTTCAAAATTGACATAAAAGAGTTCTTAAAACAAATATTATATTATTAATTGATATTAAATTCCTAAAAATCTAAGGTTAGGCCAAGAGACTTATATCATGATAGGTTACTCATTAATGGACCACTTGGGGGTCGCTTGGATGTATATGGTAAGTTTATTAACCATATGATATAAAAATACAAAGAGACATTGTAAAAGTGAAACTAATTAACTTAGAGTTAATACTTAAAGATAAGGTTAATATAAGTACCCAAACCTGTCTAAATTCTATTGGTTGAGTGGTGTTCGACCTATCCCCACCTTAACCTTTGAATAATTAACTTTGGAGCCATTAGAAACCGAATATGAATTTATTATAAATTAATATTTCTAGCTTTTCCAAAGGTGCCCCTCACCCCTCTTATAAAAGGGCACTCCTCCTTCTCATTTCTTCACACCTTAAAAGCCTTTTGGTTCGGACAAACTCTGCCCAAATACTCTCCCAACTTCCCTCACTACAACCTAGAGGCCTTAGTTTGATCAGAAAGCCAACCTAAGGATCCCTTTTGATCAAATCAAAAGGAAGAACCCGAAGAAGAGGTAATGATTTCACCACCCTTTTCTAAGTTCATTTCTTCTTCCACTTCTTCTTCCTTTGTTGTTACCATTCTAAAATAATAAATCCAGTATCATATATATACTATGATGTTATTATAAATATGGTAAAACCATATTCAGTATTCTATCCACCCTTTGAATAACATGTCACCATACGTGCATACGTACGGCTTACCGTCTCCACGTCGTGGTGTAATTGTTATTCAATATATTATTATTTGGATGGGTATAATAATGATGTTTAACTCATGTTAATAATAAATATAACATGTTAATAATTCTGTATATATGATATACCATCCATTTATATATTATTTTAATATCAAAAGAATGATATTGTCGCTCGTGCGTACGTACGGACTACCCTCTCCACGAACGCGATGAGATTCATTCTCCATCGTATCCATTCAAGTATAATTATCATTTGATGATTTAAAAATGATATTTAAGGACTTGATATCATTCTGGATATGAATAATATACAACCTATCCATTACAAACATGGCTTACGTAGTAAAATATATAAAAGAAAACGAGTAAGTTAATACCCGAAACAACGATAATACTAAGACATTATTAACAAAGCAAAGTTAAAAGATCATATATGATATGATATTAATATATATGATTCTTGTATAATTTAATAACAATTATTTCAATATTATACAGGAGGTTAACCTAACCCAACCAAGTAAAAGTACAAGGTAAGGGATTTTCTTATCTCACATTCAATTCCGTGAGATTTCCACTATTCGCCACTAAATTCTTGAAAGTGGTGTATTGTGTACTGGAATTTGATATATATTATCATGATTATCTTTATATTCATGTTATTCTGTAAATAATTTGGTGGTTATTAACTTTTGGTCATACGACTCAGTTGATTAACGTGGTAAGGGGTTTTCATCTCACTCTTTATTTCCGTGAGATTTATGCCATATTTCCACTATTATCTTTTGTGTGGTGTATGTACTGCCCATAATTGTATTCTTTGTGTAATACACTTTACCTTATGTGTATTTACATTTTCATTGTATGATACCTCTTTCATGGGTTGTATGTTTCATAAGTTACCAAATCGATAAGGGTTTACTTCACAATCTCTTTAATATCCGAGGTTGTTTTTACGTAAGTATCTACAGGGACATATTTACTATCCATGTCCATATTTCATAAAAGAGTTTTCAAAGGGATTCTTTCTAAGGGAACTTTTACTAAAACATCATTTTAAATGTTTTAAATATTTATTCTTCTAAATCATTCTCATTTATGTTCATGTTTTCAAAATGGTTTGTAAGGATTTATTTATATGAAAATGAATGTTTTAAAAGTGTTAATTCCATTCAAAAGTTTCAAAGTGGTATGGTAAACTTTGATTCATAAATTTATTTAAATGCCTTACTTTCTAAATTGTGTAACATTAAAATGTTTTCATGAAAAAGGGATATTTCTCTCAATAATTTTTAAAAAAACATTTTCATCTATGTCAACATCCTTTGATGGATTTTAAGATTATTTGAAGTTGATTTATTATGATATAAAACTTCCATATTGTAATGAAGTTTTGTGATATGTTTGACTGTAGATGTATCATTTATATAGAATTCATGGTTTATGAGTAAAGTATTTACATTTCATATGCTAGTTCCAATAAGAATGTTTATGTTATATTTCAACCTTTACTTCATATGAATGTGTCGGACAAGTATGTTCCAGGTTGGGAACGGGTTAAAGTAAGCCCTCCAGGTTGGGGACTGGTAAAAGTAAGCCCTCCAGGTTAGGGACTGGTAAAAGTAAGCCCTCTGGTTTGGTCTCCGGTTATTAGAGGCACTCCGGGTTGGTGTCCGGTTATTAGAGGCACTCCGGGTTGGTGTCCGGTTATTAGAGGCACTCCGGGTTGGGTTCCGGTTACAGTTAGCCCCAAGGTCTTGGGACGAGGCCTTGAAAAGAAATTAAAGTTTAGAATTATGCATTCCATCATTATGAAAGTGGTTATTGATTTTTCATGTGATTATTCGATTAGTAGAATAACCATGTGAATAAGTAAATGGCATTATCTCATTTTATTTATGCCATACTATGTTAAAAGTTCAAGTTTAAAAGGCTTTTGTTTTAGTTATACATTGACTTAAATTTTTATTCTTATTTATGAAAGTTTCCGCTATATTGTTATCCTTACTGGGCATTTGAGCTCACCCCTTTTCTATGTTTTATTTTTCCCAAGAAGTGAAGAAGTAAATTATGAATGACCTGCAGGGATATTATGTGGGGATATGAGTGTGGATTATGGAGACAATATGTTGTTGTAGTAGTTTTTCATTTTATGATGTAATGTAAGACTTATGAATATATCTAGTGTTTCCAAGACTACTAAACCAATCGGTCTTTCGAGATTTGATCTTTCTTGTGATCATACCAATGTTAAGTAATAATGCACCGACTCTGGGTAACTGGGGTCGGGGCGTTACAGTTGGTATCAGAGGAAGTTTAGTACAAACCTTGGAAGCTAGATTTAGATAAACTCTGATTAGAGCACATAGACCTAAGATGAACTTTGAGGATTAGTATAGAAGAACTTCCTAGAATTTTGGTATTGTAGAGATTTTGTGAGTTTTCCGAGCAACACATCCCTGTCTGGATACGAGCAGGTAGAGGCGGCTCTGGCACAGATGTACCTAGGGGTAAAACCCGAAAACACCGCTTTGAGCTAGACTCGAACGGGAACTGGTGCACGACAACAGGCCTTGCTGCACTCTTGGTTACAACACTCCCGGGGGATATGCTTAGGATAACTCTCATTTTCTTTACAAATCATTATGAAGGTTTTATGAGTATATACTTCCCCAAAGGAGACATTTTTATGATTATGGATTATATCCCTAAACTATTTAATTTATGTTATGTGTTTTAAAAGTTTGGGATTAGGTATTGTTATTCATAAACTAATCTAATGTATGTCATTGTTTAGAAATGGCACACAGTAGAAGGAATGAGAACTCCAGAAATGCACTTGATCCAAAGAGAAGGAAGGATCATATCTTTCATGGTCTTAATCTAGAATTTATAAGAGAAATAGTCTCCCATGTATTATCATCATATGAAGAAATAATATCATGTGTTGATAAGATAAGTAAAGAGTTTACTGAGTCCTATGGCTTTGAAGGGAAGCAAGAGAAGAAAAGGATGGAAGAGAGAAAGATGGATAAAGGGAAGAGGGAAAAGAAGAATTTTCCCATATGTGGTATCTGTGGAAAGAAACACCCTGGAACTTGCCTGAAAGGAATGGGAGTTTGTTATAAGTGTAGAGGAAAAGGGTACAAAGTACGTGACTTCAAGGGTAAGAAAATGGTTTCAAATGTACAATGCTTCATTTGCAAGGATTTTGGACACTACGTGAACCTATGTCCCAGTCATCAGACTATGCCGCAAATGATGTTATTGGATAATAATCAAGTTATGATACTACCACAGATGAATAGGAATGATTAGAGTTCTTATGTTGATTATGTCAATTGAGTGTTGTATCAACAATGTACTTGTTATAATAATTATGGAGTATATAAGGATTGTACTGCAGTACTATTTCATTAAGGACTTGAGATTGTGTGGAACAAAGAAAAGTGACTCAATAGCAGGATAAATTTTTGGAAAATATATGGTTGAGAGAATGATAAATCATAATATAGTTCTAATACTGAGGTAGTGATTTTGGAATAATATGTGATTGTTTTGGATAAATTATATTGGATATTCTTGAATACCTTGGAACTGATTAATGATTTGTATATTCCATCATTGTTGGGGTTTAAAACATTTTTGGATTAATGAAGTATATCCAGCATTCTATATGGAATAAGGGAGCATGAATGTAATCAATAAGGAATATGGTAATACATGATGAAGGTATTCATATTCTATTACAGGGTAAAAAGGATCTATATTATGTTTTCCTTCCTTATAAATGTTGGACTATGAGTTTGGACAGAATTATTTTGGATCGTTCTAGTTTGGATTATTTTGGATTTCCATAAAAGGACAACTCGGAGGTCAGGCGGCAACCCGTCGCGTCCGGCAAGGCTGCGAGACTTGAACCCGCAACCGAAGGGAGACAAGGGTGTATCACCTACCACTGGCCCACAAAATGTCCTGGATTAAATAATGTAGTTTTTATTAAAAGATCATGTAGATGAATTATAAATTCGTTTATTTTGGAACCCTATACGAATAGTGTAAATAGAATTTTTTTACATTCTATTATCTTTTAGAGTGAAAGATGAGTTTGTGGTAGAAATTTATTAATAGATAAAACTCTAATTATAAAGTAAGTATATCTCCTTATGATCTTATCCAATCTCATAAATAAATTCCTCAATATTAAGAAAAGCAACTTAGAACAAAAATGTTTTCCTAGATGGTACCTTAAATCATCACTAATTTATGGCTTTGGGATTGTTGGCCTTTTCATAGCCATGTTCTCTACCACTCTCCATCAGATAGTTGATGGTTAGATTTTTCTTCCATATCCATATTTTCCTACATGGAACCCTAGTATGTGTTATTTTCGGTAATCTTCATACTTTCGACTCTTTATTTTAAATAGAGGCCTCATTAATTCATTTTTCGATGTGGGATTTCAACTAAGATATTTTGAAATGTCAAAAATGTGTTATCCTAATACCCTATTTTTGTTAAACCGATGGTATTTCAAATCATCATAGATTGATGAATTTAAGGACCTCAATTTTACACTTGTCTGTGATTGATGACCTCAATCACTACCTATAAATATTTATGTTTTTCCTCCAATTATATGTCTCTAATTTCCACCAATGTTCTCCTAATCGAGATCATAATTTGGTGGTGACCCTTTCATTTCTCTTTTCCTCGTATTAAGACTAAATTTTAGTAACCCAATTTCCGATGTGGGTTTTCCCACAAATATATTTTCTATTTTCAACCTTTTATTTTCGAAGAACAATTTCAAATTGCGAGGACACAATTTATTGAGGGAGGGGAGAATGTAACACCCCAAGATTTCATAGTGTGTTATTTCTTCAAAATAATTCAATAACTTGCACTACACGCAACACCGAGTTCAATCACACCATGACTTACAAAAAAATAAAAATCCATTCAAAAGAGGTTATGAATATTATTATCTAAATTTTAAACTTTATATAATCCTTATAATTTTAGAATCCATATTATGAGTTTCTTAGATATAATGCAAGAACAAATTCATTTTCAGTATTTCACTTTTATCAACTTTTAATAGTGAACCCTTTTTAAATACAATATTATAAACTTTTTGACTAAATGGGGACATCAAAAATTTAAAATGAAACATCCCAAGCTTCCACGGTACACTTTCTTTGAATAATACAGTAGCGTGTGTTGTACGCAACCTTGAGTTTTAACACACACCACAACCAATCAAACTAGCCGTTATGAACAGTAATACCTACTTTTTGAAATTATATATATTTTATATTTTAAAATGGACTTCATTTTTGGATTCTGAATATCGAATTTAGCCTAAGGTGAAATTTTGGTACATTTCGGATAACTTTCATATTTTGATGAATAGTGAAAATTACTAACTTTTAATTAAAAACAACTTTTTTAATCAAAATAATTAATAGTGATAAATTATGAATTTGAGTGGTTTTAAAGTATATTTAGAATATAGTTTTACCATTTAATATAATTCTGGTCATTGGACATAATTTTACAATTAAACCGAACATAAACAAGTGTCAATCTTTTGATAGTTATTATCTCTTAAAAACACGCTTTTTGTTTTGACAGCGGGAATTAATTTTAAATTAATTTCTGCCAATTCGGTGTTTTGAATTTAGAAAAATGGATTCCATATTTGGAATCAGGATGTTCAAGTTGTGTAAATAGGTAACTTTTATTTTTAGACATTTTGAATAATTACTGCGGTAAATATTTTATATACCATGGTTAAGGGTAAATCCGGTAAATAAGGGTTAAAAAATAATATTATAATAATACTAAATTACCCTAAAACGTGTCCTAGCCTTATTTTTTGATACATTTTCGACCATAGGCATCTTTGGGTCGATTTTGGGACCCCATGGATCCACTTGTAAGTGATAATGACACTTTATTTTAATTAAGTTAAAATGAATACAAAAATGACACAAGCATATATCTTTTAGCAAAACAATTGTTACATAGGGTTATATATGTTGGATTTTAGATTATAAATATTCATTAGAAATATAAAAAGATTTCATACATAATTATATTTTATTTATAATTTTTAGACATTAAATAATTTATTTTAGTTATGACACAATGATGATGCAGAAATTACTATAATAGTGAAAAATTAAAATAATTGATATTATAAATACCCAAATAAATATAATATGAAGCTTTTAATGAATTAAACTAATTTTATAGTATATTATGATATATTAGGATTGATTTAATTTACTTTGTTCGAAGTAATCAATCTGTTATGAGTTTCACAAAAATCAACTATTGAATAGTGTCAAAATTGACATAAAAGAGTTCTTAAAACAAATATTATATTATTAATTGATATTAAATTCCTAAAAATCTAAGGTTCGGCCAAGAGACTTATATAATGATAGGTTCATCATTAATGGACCACTTGGGGGTTTCTTGGATGTATATGGTAAGTTTATTAACCATATTATATAAAAATACAAAGAGACATTGTAAAAGTGAAACTAATTAACTTAGAGTTAATACTTAAAGATAAGGTTAATATAAGTACCCAAACCTGTCTAAATTGTATTGGTTGAGTGGTGTTCGACCTATCCCCACCTTAACCTTTTAATAATCAACTTTGGAGCCATTAGAAACCGAATATGAATTTATTATAAATTAATATTTCTAGATTTTCCAAAGGTGCCCCAAACCCCTCTTATAAAAGGGCACTCCTTCTTCTCATTTCTTCACACCTTCAAAGCCTTTTGGTTCGGACAAACTCTGCCCAAATACTCTCCCAAATTCCCTCACTACAACCTAGAGGCCTTAGTTTGATCAGAAAGCCATCCTAAGGAGTCCTTTTGATCAAATCAAAAGGAAGAACCCGAAGAAGAGGTAATGATTTCACCACCCTTTTCTAAGTTCATTTCTTCTTCCACTTCTTCTTCCTTTGTTGTTACCATTCTAAAATAATAAATCCAGTATCATATATATACTATGATGTTATTATAAATATGGTACAACCATATTCATTATTCTATCCACCCTTTGAATAACATGTCACCATACGTGCGTACGTACGGCTTACCGTCTCCACGTCGTGGTGTAATTGTTATTCAATATAATATTATTTGGGTGCGTATAATAATGATGTGTAACTCATGTAAATAATAAATATAACATGTTAATAATTCTGTATATATGATATACCATCCATTTATATATTATTTTAATATCAAAAGAATGATATTGTCGCTCGTGCGTACGTACGGACTACCGTCTCCACGAACGCGATGAGATTCATTCTCCATCGTATCCATTCAAGTATAATTATCATTTGATGATTTAAAAATGATATTTAAGGACTTGATATCATTCTGGACATGAATAATATACAACCTATCCATTACAAACATGGCTTACGTAATAAAACATATAAAAGAAAACGAGTAAGTTAATACCCGAAACAACGATAATACTAAGACATTATTAACAAAGAAAAGTTAAAAGATCATATATGATATGATATTAATATATATGATTCTTGTATAATTTAATAAAAATTATTTCAAAATTATACAGGAGGTTAACCTACCCCAACCAAGTAAAAGTACAAGGTAAGGGATTTTCTTATCTCACATTCAATTCCGTGAGATTTCCACTATTCGCCACTAAATTCTTGAAAGTGGTGTATTGTGTACTGGCATTTGATATATATTATCATGATTATCTTTATATTCATGTTATTCTGTAAATAATTTGGTGGTTATTAACTTTTGGCCATACGACTCAGTTGATTAACGTGGTAAGGGGTTTTCATCTCACTCTTTATTTCCGTGAGATTTATGCCATATTTCCACTATTATCTTTTGTGTGGTGTATGTACTGCCCATAATTGTATTATTTGTGTAATACACTTTACCTTATGTGTATTTACATTTTCATTGTATGATACCTCTTTCATGGGTTGTATGTTTCATAAGTTACCAAATCGATAAGGGTTTACTTCACAATCTCTTTAATATCCGAGGTTGTTTTTACGTAAGTATCTACAGGGACATATTTACTATCCATGTCCATATTTCATAAAAGAGTTTTCAAAGGGATTCTTTCTAAGGGAACTTTTACTAAAACATCATTTTAAATGTTTTAAATATTTATTCTTCTAAATCATTCTCATTTATGTCCATGTTTTCAAAATGGTTTGTAAGGATTTATTTACATGAAAATGAATGTTTTAAAAGTGTTAATTCCATTCAAAAGTTTCAAAGTGGTATGGGACACTTTGATTCATAAATGTATTTAAATGCCTTACTTTCTAAATTGTTTAACATTAAAATGTTTTCATGAAAAAGGGATATTTCTCTCAATAATTTTTAAAAAAACATTTTCATCTATGTCAACATCCTTTGATGGATTTTAAGATTATTTGAAGTTGATTTATTATGATATAAAACTTCCATATTGTAATGAAGTTTTGTGATATGTTTGACTGTAGATGTGTCATTTATATAGAATTCATGGTTTATGAGTAAAGTATTGACATTTCATATGCTAGTTCCAATAAGAATGTTTATGTTATATTTCAACCTTTACTTCATATGAATGTGTTGGACAAGTATGTTCCAGGTTGGGGACTGGTTAAATTAAGCCTTCCAGGTTGGGGACTGGTAAAAGTAAGCCCTCCAGGTTAGGGACTGGTAAAAGTAAGCCCTCCGGTTTGGTCTCCGGTTATTAGAGGCACTCCGGGTTGGTGTCCGGTTATTAGAGGCACTCCGGGTTGGTGTCCGGTTATTAGAGGCACTCCGGGTTGGGTTCCGGTTACAGTTAGCCCCAAGGTCTTGGGACGAGGCCTTGAAAAGAAATTAAAGTTTAGAATTATGCATTCCATCATTATGAAAGTGGTTATTGATTTTGCATGTGATTATTCGATTAGTAGAATAACCATGTAAATAAGTAAATGGCATTATCTCATTTTATTTATGCCATACTATGTTAAAAGTTCAAGTTTAAAAGGCTTTTGTTTTAGTTATACATTGCCTTAAATGTTTATTCTTATTTATGAAATTTTCCGCTATATTGTTATCCTTACTGGGCATTTGAGCTCACCCCTTTTCTATGTTTTATTTTTCCCAGGAAGTGAAGAAGTAAATTATGAATGACCTGCAGGGATATTATGTGGGGATATGAGTGTGGATTATGGAGACAATATGTTGTTGTAGTAGTTTTTCATTTTATGATGTAATGTAAGACTTATGAATATATCTAGTGTTTCCAAGACTACTAAACCAATCGGTCTTTCGAGATTTGATCTTTCTTATGATCATACCAATGTTAAGTAATAATGCACCGACTCTGGGTAACTAGGGTCGGGGCGTTACAAAGTACTTAAGTATATAAATCCTTTATCTATATTTTCTTGCAGTTGATTATTTAGCTCTTAAACTTCCACAACAGACATCCTATATGGAGTCTTGGATATTAGAAACTCCCTAGATATAAGCTCAATTGAAAATTTAACCTCTTGGATAGGAGGAAGACCAGAAAATTCCTTAAGAAACACATCAGTGTATTCCCTCACAATAGGCATGTATTTGAGGATGGTTTTTTCCTTAGACTCAATCATTTGAGAAATATGCGCTTTCTCATAGGGTATTAATATCCATTCTGGGTATTATGGTGCAACATAAGATTCATCCTCCTCTCACTTATATAGAATCGAGGGTCAATTCTCTATATGAAAATTGATTTTCTTATCGTGGAAATTTATGTTGTCTCTATATAGGTAAAGTCAATCCATGCCAAAATTGAATAAAATTCCACTAAAGGAAGTATGAAAAGGTTTTTTGGGAAGTTCATCCCACAAATGTTCATATGGGGGAGTTATTTACTTAGGATGGAATAATTTCCCATTTTCTCTTTTCACCAACATCTCTACTTCCATAATTTGTGGTGTTGTTTTGATAGTTCTACAAAACATTCATGATATGAAGGAATTCATAGAACCATAATCAAAAACTATGTTCTCTATTATTGAATGAATATCTGGAGTACCTTTCACCACACCATTATCGGGATTGACTTTGGGGGTAGTGATGGAAAAATCTCACCCTTACTGCCTTGGAGGTTGTTGGTTGTCTCCAAAAACCCCTGGCTTAGGTAAAAGTGTCATGGTTCCTTATAGTTTAAGCAATGTATAGTGTGTTGAGTTTTGACTGGATCATTCCTTTCCTATGTCACATTTTTAGGTTTCCCATGTCGAGAATTTCTAGTTAGGTGTCCCTTACCACACCTAAATAATTTCTTTTCTCCCGTTAGGTAATTTATGGGGTGCTTCTTCCCAAACCTTTGAAAAGTGGGATGTTAAAATTTATTAGCACTATTAGATATATCTATCTGACTTCTATAATTAAACTTCACTTTACACTTCTAATCCCCATGATACCCTTGAGATTCACCAATCTTCATTTCTACTTTAAGGACACATAGGACAATTTCCTTATAGCTATCAAAGTCATGGATCACCAAGGATTTTTGTAGACTAGGTGTTATCCCACCAAAGAAGTGTTTAACCTTGTATTTATGGGTAACGACAAAACCAGAGGTGTATCATGCAATTATTTTGAATTTTTCCTCATACTTCCCAATAGATTCGTCATATTTTTACTTGAGTGCAAGGAAATCCATTTCCATTTTAATATAGAGAGTGTGAGGAAAATATTTATCAAAAAACATTTTCTATAATTCCTTTCTCTCCATTGATTTGATCTCTTCCTCAAGCTTTGTATTCTTAATCAATATCCACCACTGATCATATTCTCCCTCCATAAAATAAATAGCTAGTATAACCTTCTCTTTCTCAAAACATTGAAGGATGTAGAAGATCTTATCAATTGAGTTGATCCATTATTCCGTGATTAAGGGATCAGATGATCCATTAAAAGTAGGAGTCCTTTGTCACATGAAGCTCTCAATTATGTCTTTTTATCTCTTAGGGGGGTTTGGGCACTCCTCTTGATCCAAGTTTCTATTCATAACCTGAGTCAGCTGACAGAGTATCATGAAAAAGTTTTCAATTCCTACTCCCATTAGATTGGGTATCTCATTAGGGCAGTCATCACACTGCTTGTCTCATTTATTGTTTACCCAATTTCTCCTATTTTAGACCTTTTTCTAGAATAAAAAGAAAATTATGGATGAGTATTTTAAATAAATAAAGACATAAAGGGGAATACAATTACATTAAATGGATAACATATAAATTACATTTATCTCCTTAACTTATGAGTTTCTAGACTTCAATCTATATTATCCATGATCTATTTCCTAAAATATATTCTTATGGAATTTTTTTTTATTTCACTAATAATGATTCATAATGAGATTATGAATTTACCAAAGCATATCCTCTAGGAGTTTCAAAGTAGGTGCATATTAATTCCCATTATCGTGTGTCAAATTACTCTTAGTCAGGCCTAGAACATCTTGTCAGAGTTGTTACTCCTAGGTACATCTGTTCCAAAACCACATCCACTTGTAGTATCCTGACAGGGATGTATTTTCTTGATAAACCACTTACTCTATACTAACCAAAATTTTGGGATTTTTTCTTATACTTAGTATTATCCATAAGGATTTCTCTAGAGTTTTCTAATTATAATTCTAAAAAAATAACTAAACTCATGCTCTGATACCAACTATAACAACCCTTCTCTTTATTACACATTAATATGTGATTTATTATATAAAAATACACATAATACAACCCAAAACATTGATAAGTATAATGTATTTAGGAATTAGGTACATTACATAACATCTTAAAACATGGTATTCAAAACATTATTGAACACTTCCTTGACATGGTCATAATATTCCAACCAACGTAAAACTATATGGGATATCCTGGGGACAAACATAAAAAAGGGGTGATCTATAAATATCAGTAAGGTAATAAACAAGGTATTAAATGAAGAATATAATACATGTTATAAAATATGCATATCAATGGAGAATAAAAGGAATATGAATAATAAGGCATGATATAGCATGATAATCATAACATAGGAAATTTGGAAACAACTTAAAACACTGAATCATAAACTTAGGTCAAGGTTAAATCCACTAAGATCACATGGTGGAAAAATTATCATAAAGGAATAAGGTTCACCACTATCCAAACATGATGTATCATGATACTAAACATTACCCAATGCATTGGAGTGCTATCCGGGTGCACCCATCATAATCATTTCATTCTCATACTTAAGTGTGCAACATAGATCATACAACATAGATTCATTCTTCGTAATAATTTATTCCATGATAAAATAATTTGGAATATATACATTAAAGTCCCCAATAAATAATTATATGTTCATAAATGTGAATACCCTTAATAGAAAATTGATTATGGTATTCACCACATAATTTTTTTCAGCATGGAAAATCGCGGTGAAATCTTGGCAGCACAATGGTGTTACATAAAAATTCATAAAAATGGTTGATGATAGAGAAAGGGGTATCTCATCATATGGATATAAAATGGGAAGTAAGAGGTACATGTAAAGACATTTCCCAACATTAGTAAATATAAATATAATTCTTAATTTTATAAATAATCTTTAATAAAGAAGAGAATGTGAGGATCCCTTATGGAATTTCAGCATAGTAACAGGTGTACATAAAGGTTCATAGGATGGATAAATAAGAGTGAAAGGGGATCTAATAATTTATAAATCAAAGGGAACATAAGGGGGATATTAAATAACATATCCCAATATAAGTAATAGAAATTAAAATACATAACATAAAAGGAGTGCTTGATTAAGAGGAGATAAGAAGATCCCTTATGAAATTTCAGCATAGTAACGGCTTAGGTGAGGGTAAAAATGAGAGAGTATAAATGGTATCTCATTAAAATAACATCAAATGGAAATTAAGGTAATGATAATAAATGAATGAAAATATAACAAATTGAATTATAAATACTAATTTGAAATAAGGTTCTTGAATTGGAAGAAAGAGAGGAAGGTGAGGATCCCTTACGGAATTACAGCATAGTAACGGGTGTACATAAAGATTCATAGGATGGATAAATAAGAGTTAAAGGGTATATCATAATTTATACACATAATAAAAATTATAGAGTATATTGAATAACATATCCCAATATAATCAATGGAAATTAAAATACATGACATAAAAGGAGTGTTTGATTAAAGAGGAGAGTGGAAGATCCCTTACAAAATTTCGGAAAAGTAACAGCTTAGGTGAGGGTCAAATGAGAGATTATAAATGGTATATAATTAAAGTAAAATAAAATGGATAATAATGTAATGATAATAAATGAATGAAAATATAACCAATTGAAATTATAAAGATGAATTTCAAATAAGGTTCTTGAATTGAAAGAAGGAGAGGAAGGTGAGGATCCCTTACTTGAATGTGTGACTCCAAGGGCTTGGGAAGAACCTCTTGAGTGATTTGGGGAACCTTGGGAGGACTCTATAGAGTTTATTTTAGAGTATGGATGTTCTCTAATGAGTTTGAGTGAAGATAAATGGGATATTGGGTGGGTTTATATAGGAAGGGATGGGTATTTCTTTATTATTTGGGTTTTGGACCCTATATAATAAAATATCCAAAACCAAAAAACACCCCATGGTTTCTAAAAAATGGGATTTTTTTAAATTATTTTATAAGTAAAAGGGTATAACTTATTAAAATATTACCATTGGTGATGTGGAGGTGAGTCACACTCTTAAAGAAATTATTTTAAAATCTTAAAATATATTATAAGTCTTAGAGGATTCATAATGTCATTACAAGATAAATGAAATAAACTTAAAATCCCATTATTTTAAATTGAAAACATCTATTTGGTCATTTATCCCATTTATATTACTTATTACACCACTTTTGGGTTATTTTGATGCCATAAAACACAAAGTATATTTATAGGGTATTTAATTTTTACCTGAAAATTTGACTATCTCATAAAATTATGAAAAATTCACCATTAGATAATTTCTATGTTCTAATTAAAAAAATAATATTAATTTTATCAAAATAATTTTCTAAATATTTTAATTTTCACTTTTGAAATAAAAACTGACATTTATTGAAAATAATGGGTTTTTGACAATAACATTTTTTGAATCCTTATAAAAATTACATTTGACTTCATAAAAATTATATGATCATTTATATTTAATATATTTTATTTTATAGTAATATTTTATTAAAATATTATTTATTTCAAAAATTCATTAATTCATCAAAATATATATCTTAATAGAATATGAATATTAACCAAAAATAGTATTTGTATTTCGTTGAGTCAAAATAAAAAAAATTATAAAGTAATAATAATAGGATGTAAATATATTCATTGTTATTTACAAAATAATATAAATACTAATATTGTTAGGGTATTGATACATATCCCTTAAATACCTCAAAAAATTCCCTAAGAGTAAGGTGTGTGATGGTGGGACTTTCATGGGGCAATTCGGCGAACACGGTTTGGGTTATGATCTTGATGAGCTTGAGCTTCTCCCATAAACAGTTTTTGGCATGCTTAGGTTGTTCGATATTAGATTGGGATTAGCCTAGGAAAAATCCTAGAAATTATATATCCCTCAGAAGATTCGATAAATGGGATTTATAGGGTATGATCCTATTGGTTGAGCCCATCACTTCCTTTGTCTATATCAATTGGGTTTGTCAAAACCCTATATTTATAACAATAATGTGATCGTTGTTCAACAACTATATTATCAATGGTAATGATACATAATGGTCTTTTAAATCCAACTGGATATAATATAATAAAATAAATTCATGTTTTTTATGTAACCATATTACTTAATAATTCATTTAATTGAATCAAATGGGGAATTTTACTTATAATAGTTTGGGTCGTTACACATTCTATGATGGTCCATGATAGACTTAAAGATGCTTTGTGTGGTTTAAAGAAGAAGGTCACCATTGTATCTTCCCATGGGTAGATAATTGAATCTTATGTTTATTTTGACCTTGATTATCTTAAGAAATCTGACTACCTCTTTGCTTAAACTCAGGAGACAAAGTCTTGCATGAAGTTGGTTATGAGGCCTCTGTTTGTGATATCTGTTTGATACTTTAACATTTATATATGATAAAATTTCTTCTCAATAAATTGAAAAATAATATGCACATTTACAAATTTAAATTGGTTCACTATAAAAAAATAAGTAATAAGCTGTGTTTTTTTAAAACATGGAAAAATTTTAATTTAGTCGTGTTTTCTGAAAAGGTGAATATATTTTAATTTAGCCACGTTTTTATAGAAACGTGCATAATTTGGATTCATTTTTTTAGCTGTATTTTTAAACAAAATTTATTCATAATTTGTTCAAGCTTCGAAATGTGGATAATTTTTAATTCAGTAGTGTTTTTTTAAAACATGACTAATTTTTATTTTAACTGTGTTTAAAATGTTACAAGATTAAATAAGAAATCAAAATATATTATATGTGTATATATTTATGAAAGTATTACATAACATTAAGAATAAATGTTATTCATATAAAATTAATATATATATATATATATATCTACACATATAAATATAAATACATAGATATGTACAAATAAAAACACGCACACTCAGTTCAAAACATAGTTACAATTAATTAATAATAAATAAAATAAATGATAATTAATAAAAAATGATTAAGGATGTGAATATATATGAAATAATATTATAAATTACTAATTATATTTACATTTAAATTTATAATTATATTTATAATAATTTATATATATACACATATATTAATTTATTAATTTATGTGTGTGTGTATTAATATATATATATATATATTAAATTATATATATATACATATATAAATATATTAGTTTATATATATATATATATAATAATATATACATTTATAAGTATTTATATATATGTACACAAATATATTAACATATATATATAATATCTATATATATATATATTTTGCATAAACTTCTTTTTTTTATTTTTCAAATAAGTCATTTTTTGGATTAGTGGGAACCTAACAAGCAATAAAAAACAAAGGCAGGTCGGGTTTGGAACCACGTCCAAGTCTAGACCCGCCCAAAAGAGAAACCAAACAACAATAACCAGAATCACTTAAGGAAAAGTGAGAACCAACATGCCAACACAAGCCGCGGGTTGGACAAATAACCTTGTCCAAGACCAGATCCACCCAACAAAAGAGCACTGGAAAGTTCAATCATCACCACGACCACCTGCACAATCCAAAGAATCATGAAATTCATCGAACCCAACCAAATTGGGGTCATGCGTGATATAGCATGATGCAACAAAGGGAACCAAGGAAATGTAGAACCAATCAAGTGCAAAACTCCTTAACATCTGCAGTAGCTACAAATTGGTCTCAGGTTGAACCGCTGGCATCTGTGAAAGCGCCTGCGTGCGTCCCACACCGTAGAAACCCACATAAACCCTAGGCAACAATCGTACACATCAGAAGAGCCAACCGGACATCGAAGTAGAAGAGAACGAACACACTAGATCTGAACAGATCTGGAAAAGGGGGACCTGCAACACGAATCACAACCGTGACCAAAACTGCATGGATCTGAACACCGAACAAGGAAAGGAGCCCACGTCATCACTTCTATGGGAGACATCGTACACACACACACAAAGGGTGCAGAACGACGTAGGTCTCGCGGTGGTGGGATCAAGGAGAGGCATGGTCAGCGGCGGAAAACCGCCTCAGGGAAGAGTCTCGAGGATCGGTGTCAAGATTTTTACTGTCGGGAACAAACGGTGTCGGCGTCGCTAGCGGGATCCAGGACAGATCAGCAACGTGGGACGTCGGAGAGTTTTTTTTTTAAATACGTTTTTTTAAAAAAATATTTAAAAAAAACGGTCAGGTTAAAAATATTTTTCAAAATGCCCCTCAAAGGCGGCATCCGCGATGCCGCCTTTCCCCTAATTTTTTTTTTAAATTTTTATTTTTATTTTGTTTTGTTTTATATATATATATAAACGAAACAAAAAATTTCAGCAGAATTTTTCTGCTACTAAATATCCAGCGGTACTACCATTACAGCAGTCTGGATTCTGACAGAAACCCTCACCCAGACCTCCCTTTTATAAGATGGCTTGTCCTGGAAATCATTCTGCATTTTCGATGTGGGATTCAGGTTCTCCCTTTCCTGCGCAGTACATTCTGTATTTGCAATGTGGGATTCTGTTTCAAGTGCATGACTTTGAAAGACAATAAAATATAAACTATAGAACCAATATAAATGAAATTTTAAATATTGATTAAACATATAAGAAATTATTGAAAACAAAAAGAATTTCCTTAAAATTGATGATGAAAAATAATTTATAAGCTTTCAAAACCGCCTACTTGAAATTTAAAAATGGTTCAAGTATGTGAATTTCAAAGACTATAAAATATAAAATATAAAACGAATATAATTGAAACTTTAAAAATTGATTAAAGATATATAAAATAGTTGAAAACAAAAGGAATTTCTAAAAAAATGTTAATGAAAAGTAATTTATAAGCTTTCAAAACCGCTTACTTGAAATTTAAAAATGTTTCAATCACGTGAATTTGAACGACTATAAAATATAAACTATAGAACGAATATAATTGAAACTTTACACATTGATTAAACATATAAGAAATAGTTGAAAATAAAAAGAATTTCATAAAAAATGTTGATGGAAAATAATTTATAAGCTCTCAAAACCACCTACTTGAAACTTAAAAACGCCTCAAATACGTAAATTTGAACGACTATAATTACATAAGTAATAATTAATAAGTAATAAGAAATAATTATTAATTAATAATTATAATGAATAATAATAATTAATATTTATATTACTAATTAAATAATTAAAAATTACTAATTACTAATTACCAATTAATTAGCAATATAATTATTAATTATATTACCAATTAACTAAATAATTATTATATATGTGATAATTAATAAGTAATAAGTAATAATTATTAATTAATAATTATAATGAATAATAATAATAATTAATATTTATATTACTAATTAATAATTAATAATTACTAATTACTAATTACTAATTACTAATTAATTAGTTATAATTATTAATTATATTACTAATTAAATATAAAATAATTATATATGTCATAATTAATAATTAATAAGTAATAATTATTAATTAATAATTATAATGAATAATAATAATTAATATTTATATTATTAATTAACTAATTAATAATTAATAATTACTAATTACTAATTAATTAGTTATAATTATTAATTATATTACTAATTAACTAAATATTTATTATATATCTAATAAGTAATAAGTAATAAGTAATAATTATTAATTAAAAATATAAGAAATAGTTGAAAACAAAAAGAATTTCATCAAAATTGTTGATGATAAATAATTTATAATCTTCCAAAACCACCAACTTGAAACTTAAAAATGTTTCAAGTACATTACTATCAAAGACCATAAAACATAAAATATAAGACCAATATAAATGAAACCTAAAACATTGATTAAACATATAATAAATAGTTAAAAACAAAAAGAATTTCATCAAAATTGTTGATGATAAATAATTTATAATCTTTCAAAACCACCTATTTGAAACTTAAAAATGTTTCAAGTACGTAACTATTAATTATATAATAATTAATTAGTTAATTAGTAATATAAAAATTAATTATAATTATTCATTATAATTATTAATTATTACTTATATAATAACTATTTAGTTAATTATTAATATAACTATTAATTATATAATAATTAATTAGTTAATTAGTAATATAATTCTTAATTAGATAATAGTAAATTAGTTAATTAGTAATATAATTAGTAATTATAATTATTCACTATAATAACTAATTAGTTAATTAGTAATATTATTATTCATTATAATTATTAATTAATAATTATTACTTATTACTTATTACATATTAGATATATTATAATTATATAGTTAATTAGTAATATAATTAATAATTATAACTAATTAATTAGTAATTAGTAATTAGTAATTATTAATTAGTTAATTATTAATTAGTAATATAAATATTAATTATTATTATTATTCATTATAGTTATTAATTAATAATTATTACTTATTACTTATTAGATATATAATAATTATTTAGTTAATTAGTAATATAATTAATAATTATAACTAATTAATTAATAATTAGTAATTAGTAATTATTAATTAGTTAATTAGTAATATAAATATTAATTATTATTATTATTAATTATAATTATTAATTAATAATTATTACTTATTACTTATTAATTATTACATATATAATTATTTTATATTTAATTAGTAATATAATTAATAATTATAACTAAATAAATATTAATTATTAATTATTAATTATTAATTATTAATTATTAATTATTAATTATTAATTAGTAATATAAATATTAATTATTATTATTATTATTCATTATAATTAATAATTAATAATTATTACTTATTACTTATTAATTATCACATATATAATAATTATTTAGTTAATTAGTAATATAATTAATAATTATATTGCTAATTAATTTGTAATTAGTAATTATTATTATTCATTATAATTATTAATTAATAATTATTTCTTATTACTTATTAATTATTACTTATGTAATTATAGTCGTTCAAATTTACGTATTTGAAGCGTTTTTAAGTTTCAAGTAGGCGGTTTTGAGAGCTTATAAATTATTTTCCATCAACATTTTTTATGAAATTCTTTTTGTTTTCAACTATTTCTTATATTTTTAATCAATGTGTAAAGTTTCAATTATATTCGTTCTATAGTTTATATTTTATAGTCGTTCAAATTCACGTGATTGAAACATTTTTAAATTTCAAGTAAGCGGTTTTGAAAGCTTATAAATTACGTTTCATTAACATTTTTTTGGAAATTCCTTTTGTTTTCAACTATTTATTATATCTTTAATCAATCTTTAAAGTTTCAATTATATTTGTTTTATATTTTATATTTTATAGTCTTTCAAATTCACGTACTTGAAACATTTTTAAATTTCAAGTAGGTGGTTTTGAAAGCTTATAAATTATTTTTTATCATCATTTTTAAGGAAATTCTTTTTGTTTTCAATAATTTCTTATATGTTTAATCAATATTTAAAATTTCATTTATATTAGTCTTATAGTTTATATTTTATTGTCTTTCAAAGTCATGCACTTGAAACAGAATCTCACATTGCAAATACAGAATGTACTGTGTAGGAAAGGGAGAACCTGAATCCCACATCGAAAATGCAGAATGATTTCCAGGGCAAGCCATCTTATAAAAGGGAGGTATGGGTGAGAGTTTCTGTCAGAATCCAGACTGCTGTAATGACAGTACCGCTGGATATTTAGTAGCAAAGATATTCTGCTGAAAAATTTTGTTTTGTTTATATATATATATATATAAACAAAACAAAACAAAACAAAAATAAAAATAAAAAATTTAAAAAAAAATAGGGGAAAGGCGGCATCGCGCATGCCGCCTTTCGCGTAAAGGCCAAAGGCGGCATCCGCGATGCCGCCTTTGCCCCAAAACACAAAGGCGGCATCGCGGATGCCGCCTTTGAGGGGCATTTTGAAAAATATTTTTAACCTGACCATTTTTTTTAAAATATTTTTTTCAGAAAACGTATTAAAAAAAACTGACGTCGGAGCGCACACGCAACGGTGAATCCGAATAAAGCATGGAGTGGTTGACATTGGCTGGTCCCGCGGACAGAGAGAGCGGACCACTGTGTCACAAGAGGGAGATGGGAAGAGAAGTCGGAGGCGGTAGAGCTGGATAAGGAGGGCGGCGCAAACCCTAGCCTAGTAGGAGCGCTCCAAGCAGCTACATCTTTCTTTCCCTTCTACTAATTCTATATATATTGATTTATATATATATTTATATATAAATTTAATTATATTAATATGTGTGTGTGTGTTTACATATAAATATATATTAATTTTTATTTATATAAAAATATATTACCACATATATATAAATACACGGTCCTACTTATATTGCACATAAAACATGAACGGACTAACTGGTATGGGTGCTCAATGAGAACCCATGGGTTGCTGGTTTAACCCCCCATGGTGAAGAATTTTAAAATTTTTATCATCGTGTGGGTGGGGGAGCTTGTTTGTGTATGTGATGGTGGGGCCGGTATCAAATGGGTAGGTGCACTTGATGGAGGCATGCACTCATGGTAGAGGGCATATGCGACGGGTGGGGCGGGTGGGTCTGGTATCAGAGGCACTGATTTTTTGTGCATGTGGGGTTAATTAGTAATATGCTATTTGAAGAATCATAGGTTTCACATATGAATTTCAAATATTTAATAATATCAAAATAAATTACAGAAAATTTGAATATATATTTACCTGTGTTTCTATAAATGCAAATAAATGGAGGTCATTTGTCATCACCTCATTTAACCATGTTTCTAGAAAGCATGGATAAATATATTAATGAAATTTATAAATGTGGATAATGTAATTTGGAAACATAACTAAATGTAATTTTTTTATAGTGGTTCCTAGTACACTTGTCTGGGTTCATTTAGATGAATTCGATAAGGTGGTTTTAGACTTGGCTAATGTAGATGTCCATATAGAATATGGGGATCAATCCATTATGTTTTTAAATTTCTTATAAGACCCATTTAATCATGTTAAGGATTCTATGATGTATGGTATAGATTTAATTACCCTAAAGTAAGTGGAGTCCATGATTTTTTATAGAAATCTTCATACCAATGGTCTGAAGATGGAGGTTATTAAGGGGAAGTATGGGTCTGAGATTCTAAGTGTTAGGGGTCAACCAAATAACATTGGTAAGGAAAGTAATAATAAAAATAATTTTAAGGATTTTAGGTTCTTTCAATATGTAAATATAGGAAACATTAAAAGGTATTATCCCGAGGGTAAACATAGGGATGGTGGAGCTCAGTCGAATATAGTGAAACACCTTGATTTTGATAGTGTGAATGTCCTTTAGAGTTTTCTAGTCCCCTTAGTGTGGAGTTAGGGTGTACCAATAGGTTGTCTTCTTTATGTTATCTAAGGACTGGCTCTACATAGGATTTGAATGGGCTATGGTTGGAAGGGGTGTGTGTGTAGGATAGGTTTTGGTTCTTTTTAGAACCAATTGGAGGGTTCTCCTCCCAATGACTTTTTGGTTTTCTTTTTGTGTGTTTATATTGATCACATTTAATTTTTTATATATCAATGGTTTGATTTTGATTTTTTTATCTTATAATAAAATTTATTCCTCTCTGTTTTTGTTGGTTTTTAGGTGATAGTGTAGTGTTTGGTAGAAATAGTTCAATTTTTTTAGTGAATAATTACAAATATTTCCATTGATTCAAGTGGAGATAGGTATATACAAGTAATATTTGGTTGTTTTTGTTGCTAAAAATGGGATGCATATTTTTAAGTATGTGTTTAATAGAATAGATATTATTAGATGAACTCGTATGAGAAAACTTGTTTCAATATCACACATGTTATGGGCTTTATTAAACTAGTTTGATCTATGTTGAACTTATGTTTTTCTATTAGATAAAGACAATATGAACCAATAGATTGGATTATTATATAATTTTAATAACATTGACCTATTTTTTTAGTTTACAATTTATTTTTTAAGGTGTATATTTTTGTTTTTTGAATGTTTGATTTGTTACAAATTAAATTTATTAATTTTAATTGGTTAATTCCATGTTTATCCCCATATTTAATTTATTTTAGTTTAATTATATTATAAAATTATATTCATATAGTTGGAAGGATTGATATTATCTTAGTGTTTTTGTTTAATAAAACATGTGGTTTTCATTTTAACTTATGTGAAGTTTTTTTTGGTTATTTTACATGTTTAATGTGATGTGAGTTATTTTTACATGTGTCTTGTTCATACATCATGATTGAGTTTATTCTAGCATAGTTTGGTAGTGGGGGGACACCTTTTGTGACACCTAGGGGATTCATGTTTTCATAGCTAGAGACTTAATCATATGTAGTGGCTATCTCAATCCATATAATTGATGATGTGGATCCAATGACTTTGGGTTATCTATTTGTGTTTCATGGATGTTTTATTTATTCTCTTGTTTTGTTGTGATTTGTGTCATGTCTTCAATGCTCATTGGATACTTGATGTATTTCCTTTAAAACTACTCTATATTAGTTATAATATCCTTATTTGGGAACCTTCTATGAAAGATCCATTTCACACAAGTCTCTACTATGATTAGTTGTCATGATGACCTTTCCCTCTTGAGTTATGAATGTTGGATACATCACTTAACTTATCATTTTGATTTCCCCCTATTATATTTTTCATATAAGAGATAATTCATAGAGATATTTGATATAATATTAGGGATTCTCTTATATTGTCCCAGTATGGTAACTTCAAGAGTGGGGGTGAATTGAAGTTGAGATAGAAATTAGAATTTTCCAATCAAAAATGTAAATTGTTTGAAAGTTACAAACTCTGGAAAAATCAGAGTAAAAATAGTAAATGAAGAAAAAATTAAAACACTAATAAGTTATGAACTAAAATAATATATAAAATCTAATCAAAAATTAAAACAACAAAGATAAATGCAATTCATGAAGTACCATATTAAAATACTTAAAATCTTATAAAGGATATTATTAAAGGATATTAGTAACATTTCCATTCATGGGATCTCTTTGATTTTATCTTAAAGTGGCATGAGCATTAGTAACCAAATCCAAGTTTAAAAAAATTAACTTGTAATGAGAGAACCAAGAATAACATACATAAATATTACATCATTTTAGAGTAATATTCAATACATTTCTCAATAATACACACCCTGCAACTATAAAGGTTTAGTGTCTTTGGAGACTATATGAATAATAAAATTATTTTATTAAATATATTAAACAAATCCCATGTATTTATTCTCTTCGAGTACCCTTCTTAGAAATATTCTACTTAGAACCTTTCTTCATAACCTAGGGAAATAAAAATATAAGAATTAGTGAGCTCAAATGCTCAGTAAGGATAAACATGAGAGATATCAATTGATGATCATATGAAAACATAAGATAAGAATAAGGGTATGAGATCATGATCATAACATACTAAGTTCATATCTCTTCAGTCATAGATCATAGATTATGAGGTGTGTCATACAGATTTATAAATTTAAAATACATGAGTCATAAGAGTGAGGAATCATTATTAATGTAGTTTAGGTTTGTCTCAATGGTAAGAACCCACTAATCCTATATGAAAGATCCATGTTCACTTTCAATTAGGGGATAATTTCCTAGCTACTATAGAAGTTATTTTAGTGGTTCTATATCAACATCAATATTCACTCGAAATGGGCCTTTAGGATGCAAGGCCTGTGAGTTAAAAATATTCAAGTTGTTGGGATACATGGCCTCTAGGCCATTAAGTAGAGTTGGTTCAACTTACTGGAGTAACCCAAACCTCATGGATTAGAGTATAAGGAGGCACATAGTGGAGAAAACTAGACCCATGATAGAATTCAGGATATTTTGTCAGCCGTCGGCCCATGTAGCACTATACAAGGGCACTATAATCCAATAGTAATTTCATGTGGTTAGCAAGATGTAGACTTCAAGATGTGTTGGGGAGGGGTTTTTCCTGTATAGTCATATCATTAAATTTAATGAATTGTGTCACTAGTAATTCAACCCAAGTAATTCGTGATTTGTGTCTCTGGACCTCCTAATCATGTAAGGAATCTCGCTCAACCTAGTTAAAAATAGAGATTATCAGATAATAAAATAAATGAATAGGAGATGAGTAATTATCGTTAATAAATAATGAGTCATAAGAGAATATCATAGTTATAAGATAATTTCATAGGAATTATGGTGTAATTATATGAATATAGAATCATTCCGATAGTCATGGATCACTACCAAGGCCATCATCACATAGTGGAAAAATCACATAATGGATTGGGTTCAATCCCCAACCTATTTTCATCCCTAGAATGGGTTTATTCTCTATCCTATTTATATTATCTTATTAGATATCAATAATTACCCAATGAATTAGAGGTCTATATAATTATGATCCCACATATGTGTTCCACAAGATTATAAAAATATTCATCAATTCATCATAGCATAATCAATGGAAAAGAAATGGGTTTCATAAATATTTCAACATAAAATAATCATAAGCCATCTAGATAAAAAATATTGATGGTATCATTACATAATATCCCCATTGAATAACAAGAAACATCAAAGTATGTTGATACAGGTGAAAAATACCTTTAAAATAATATTCAAACCTTTTTTTAAAAATAAGATAAAAATATCAGTTTTTTAATAAAATTTTAAATAAAAATTCCCAGAGTTTTGATAAAATTTATTTCATTGAAAATAAACATGTAATAATTTAAGTGAATATTAAATTAAAATAATGTTCATGACAATAGGATAATTCATTCATGTGGTGAACATTAAAAAAAATATTCCTTTCACACTTTTTATAAAATTCATAAATAGATTATTCAAAAAAATAATAAAAAATACTTTTTAATACTTTGAAAATAAATTCAAATATAGTTTAAAATTAATTTAAATAATCATTTTATCATATAAATGAACATTCTTGAAAACATTTTAGAGAACGTGGACATAGAAGAAAAATTTCATCAACCAAAAAAATAAAAATGATTTTTATTTAAAAGAAATATTTTCTCAATCATTTTAAGTACTAATGAGAGAAGAATGAAAGGAAAACATGAATGACCTGAAAATAAAAATATGAGAATAAAATAGATAGGTATTAAAATTTAAGGATTATATAATTTCTATCAATGGAAATTTAACATAGGCAATCTTCAAAAGAAATGAGATTGTAATATAAACTCTTACCTCTGGTATTAACATTCATTATACACACACTTAGCCTCATGTATAATAAATTTATATTTATTATAAATATATAATATATAAATACTCATATTTATATTACTATATATAATTCCATTATAATTTTTTATTACCCATCCATTAACAATTATTCATTAAAATCAATATTCAGGTGAAAACTGGTATGTTCCTCTTGCTTGTTTTGATTTGACAGTTCTAGTCCTTGCACCTTGTTCATGTATTAATCATATATATAATCTTAATTATGTTATAAGTATCATATTTATTCATTATATACACTTTTATAACCATTCATATAAGGTGGTGATTAAAAATGAATTACATCACTTTGTGGAGATGGTAGTATGTACGTACACATGAGTAATATTTTCATTTTTCAATGAATGGAACGAAAGAAAGGTAAATAATAGTATATATTTAAAAATCATAATAATATCGTATAAAATATATATTCGTTAAATCCATCCATATTACCAACCTTGTATGGAAAACATGAAAAATAAATCACATCACTTTATGGAGGTGGTAGTTTACACATATGCACGAATGACGGTATCATTTCTCAAAGGATAGAAAGAGGTATAAAATGGATGGAAAATTCATGTAAAAACATTTTATTACATTAATTATACCTATTTAATCATATTAATATGGTTATATAATACTTATAGGTGGTTAAGGAAGAAAGAAACTCAAAATATATCAATAAAGAAATCGCCACTTCTTTAAGAAACCACCTTTGAATTACACCCAATTCCTTATTATTGTGGTATTAAGGGAAGACTAGAATCTCTAGTGTAATGACCCCAACCCTAGTATACTATATACAAGGATTACTGTATTAAATTGGCACTAGATACATGCAATCACATCCCAGAGGACTAAATAGTTTGGTAGTCTTGGAAAACTAAATGCATACTTAAATCTCACATTATATTTGAAAATGTAAAATATAACATAGTATTTTCTTTGAGAACCCCATTATTATATTTATAATATACCTAAATATCAATCTTAATACACTCTATAGCATCCTAGGGAAAAGAAATATGGGAAAAAAGTGAGCTCAGATGTCGAGTAAGGGTATGCATACAACGGAAGCTAATAAGGCATGAATAAAATGGAAAGAATAAATGATGATCAAATAATATTAGATAAATAAATACATGTAATAAAAACTTATCCATGGATATCATAACTATTCAAATAATCACATGGACATAAATAATTGGTTTCATAATGATGGAATGCATAATATCGGATGTCTAAAACTTACTATCGAGGTCTTGTGGAAAGATATCTTATGTAAATGGGTAAGGCCTCATAAAAATACCCAATATAGTTTTCCTCATGATATATACTGATTAATTGAGGGGATATTTAATTCTATGTCCCACATTTAACTTAATAATTACAATGAATTCATCATATGAGAAAACATGATAACTTATTCAATATGCCTTAAAAAATAAATAATTGTCTGTGTTGGAAGAATTAACATATGGAAAATCAATACTTTTCCTGGTCAAGATGATCATAAAAAATCAAGATAAATATATTGTATGGTATCATAATATTATAAACTTATTAAATCATAATATTCAATAAAGTATTTTGACATAGATTAAAATACTTTAAAAATCTCAATGGAAATTTTTTGAGGAAAATACCCCCTTTTCACATTGAAATCACTTATTTAAAATCTAAAAATTTCTAAAATATTAATGAAAAAATTTTACTTAAAAATAACCTTTTAAAATTTTAGAATGGTATTTAAAGTAATAAGTGGTCATGATGGTGGGAAATTTTATTCATACCATATAAGTTAAAAAAACATTCCTTTAAAACTTTTTTAAAAAGGTTAAAAAGTACCTCTTATAGAAAATGACAAGAAGATTCCTTTTAATCCATTTTCTAAAAATTAAATCATGGGTAAAATTTTATTTAATAAATAATTAGAGGATTTAACAACCCCCTCCCCACAAAGTGTACCCCACCTGGGTCAGTAATGGGAGAAGAGAGATAGTGTCACCTGAGTCCTGCCTCCAATAGGCCTCAGGTTGGTGATTAACACCGAGGGAATAGTAAACACACAGATGGGAGTCATTACCCTCTAATAGAATACATGATAAAGATAGATATAATATAGACACTAACCAACTCCTACTCAGACTTCAATATAAAAGAAAACCCAATTATCAATAGAAAGGTAATGACGGTAGCGACCACGAAGCCCAAAAAGCTCCTGCAAAACCCCAAGCTTGTAGTAACCATCCTGATCTCCAACCTGCTCCAACTGATATAAAAAATAGTTTATATATACATAGGGTAAGTATAACAGTATACTCAGTAGGATCCTCCCCATATCCTCTCGTTCAAAAGTAAATAAATCATGATAAAGAACAGTGAACAATAGGTGAAACTAAATCATCACCTAAACATGTATATTAAGTTCCCAACCTCACCATGGATACTCTAATAAATTATCACTTACAAGATCATATAATATAATAAAGAATATTAAGGGTACCCTGCTGCCACTTCTCTACTAGTTTTCCACTTTTCCCCAACATCGTGCGTCCTGAGAATCTCTCTCTAAAAGGTTAGCCCATAGAAACTTGTGTGAAGCACCACAACATGCACCTCATGAATCAAACCACCTCGTCCATATAACCAAAAGTAACCAGGAAATTTTTAGGAGCCACCGTAGTTCATATAACATGTATCATAGATCATGTATTATACCTCAATCCATCACAACCCATACACCAAGTAAGGATCCTCAATCCATCATAGCCTATACATGGTATACCTATAGTAGTCCTTAGGAAACTATATCTATAATACATGTGCATTAAACCAAAATCCATTGCATCCCTCTACACACATATATGGGGAAAACTAACCATCGTTCATACCAGCACAAGTAACTACCAATAGAAAAGAGGGGCCAAAGGGGGTAGTTATCCATCCATCCTCCCACCGGGATGTTGGGGAAAATATCCCCCCCCCCAGGTCTTAGAATCCCCATGGTGTCATTTTCCCTAACTGATAAGGTGGAGTAGCATATAGAAACACAAAATGTACATGATATAATATATCTCACAACCAAACTATGGGAATAACCTAGTCTCAGACTCAATTGTAGCTAACATCTCTCAGATTCTCGGATGCCACTACTAAGACTAGATATCCAATAAGCACGCAACCATTTAAAAATCTACATTAAATTATTTAATTCCTTTCATTAGTTTCACTTTACGTTAATTAATTCTTTAACTATTAATTAACCATTTAAATTTTCCACACTACATTACATTAGCATCACAACAATGTTTCATTCCCTCTAGGCATAAGCAACTGAGTCAATGGCTTCTCAAAATTATAACCTCAGCATTGCATCCCAGAAACCTCTAACCCCATGAGTTAAATATTTATTCATTTATTAACAACATTACTTTCCATATTACTATGTACTTTAGGAAATATCCTAATCTAGAAAATAATAAATCAACTAAGAGCATCAATCTGACTCAAGCAATGGATAAAGGAAAGAAGATAAACAAACAACCTTGCTATCGGACAATAAAAAGATTCAAAAAGGCATCCATATTTCATAATAATGGGTAAGCCCAGCTTTAGCCCATTATTTCATCCCTGGTGTCCTCCCTACCACCCACATGCATAAACTAATACATCTCACCACTCTAGGTGCCAACTGCTACCACATTATCCAGACCTCCCTACCCCACATACCACAACAACCCTCTAGGATCATCCATCCTAGGCTCACATCATAACTGATCCTCCTCGTCCCACATCAAAAGTATCATATCCAAAGAACATCATAAGTAGTAGGAAACAAACATAGAAATTGTGCACTTGGTCCTAAATCAAGGCACTCAGCCTTCACACACATCGATCCCTCATGCCTCCAAAGCATTAGGAACGTGGTCTTTACAAGTAATTGGGAAACTCAAAACCTACAAAGGTATTATATTTTATCATGCAACAGATTCTTATTTCATCTTGAATTAACTGATTCATTAATCACATGTTCTAACTATGGAAAACCTAAGTAAAAAATATATCTCAAGCTATAACAAATTAATTAAACAATTAATTTAACATAACTTTAATTCTTTTATCAACAAGTGTCAACATGCTTCGGGTTCATTAACCAATTAAATTAAACATGCATATCTAAATCAATATTATTATCATCAAATTTCATCAACAACAACCAGATTCATTAAACATGCCTCTTTAATTCCTTTAGCCAATTAATTATTAATTAACTCTAGATTTATGTTCCTTATCAATTCTATCAATAAAAAAATGATAAACTAATCAAGTAAAGGATATCATACTATCTAGCAAATCAATAGGAAAATCGTTATCATAGTACAAAGCAATAACATTGTTATGTGGTTGATACCAATTCCTTAACCTATTTCAAATAATTATTAGGTAAATTAC
Organism: Viscum album; assembly: GCA_963277665.1. Lineage (NCBI taxonomy): Eukaryota > Viridiplantae > Streptophyta > Magnoliopsida > Santalales > Viscaceae > Viscum > Viscum album. Next base: position 1,493,523,146 of record OY728131.1, read on the forward strand.
ATTATGATACAAGGGGATAAATCATACTAGCTATACAATTTCATGTAAATAAATATAGAATCAATGAATCTTGTACCTCAAAAGGTCTTCGACATTCTTTGCATGATAACAGGCCATTTAACGGATCCCGATCACCTCTCCTGTAAGAACTTCATCCACCTGAGGATTCCATGGCACAACTGCACTAACAAAAACCAAGAAAAATCTTATTATAAACATGGGATATCATCTAAAATATCATGGTGAGAAGTAACGATGGTAAACAGATCGAAGAACCACAAAAAAGTAGGTAGAACATACCTCAGATAGAAGACAAATCACTACGAATTGAAGGAGGGAGCTAAGAATCGATCCTTGATGAAGGAATCCTAAAAATGTTGAAGAGGTGGTTTCCAGGTCACCTAGTGTAAAGGGAGAGACACTACAGCCACAGGTTTTAACAAACCTGAGTGGTTGGAAATGTTTTAAAACATACAACATCAAAAGATTACATGATGTGTAATCCCATTTCACGTCGTGTAATCGTCAGAATTATTTTTTTGCCAAAAAAACGTTTTACCTCTTAATTTTATTTTATTTTTCAAACCACAATTCATCACACATCATGAAATACATATTCATGTCATGTAACCTTCTATCACAATGTGAAATCCCCTTGCTTCTAGCTTCTAGCAGCCAAGTCCCTCTGGACTTCCTTCAAGCCTCCCCTGAGAACCTCAGTCTTCAGAAACATGTAAAGGGTAAATACATGCAGATCTGGGCCCTTATAGAGGATGTTAAAAACATTTTTTAGATATTTTAAGGAAAATATGGACATTTAAGTGAAATATTCTTGACTGAGTAGAAAAACAAGGTCCATTTTCCTTACAAAACATTATTTCAGTATCTTGAGTACTTAAAGAGAGGAAAATGAAAGTAAAATTTTTAATTTCAATAAATAAATAGAGGATAAGAAAATAAATTTGGTTTAAGATAGAAATATAAAAACATTTCCCCCACCAAAGACTTAAAAATAAACAATCATAAATAATGATGAGATTGTGAAATAAACTCTTACCTCATGTTCGAATTACTTCACATGTGTATGAACCTCCCATATAAAAAATAGAGATTTATTATAAATATATTACAGAAACATAACCATATATATCATACCATATATTATTTCCTTATAATCCTTTATCATCCTTTTATTAACAATTACTTGTTAAAATTGCTATTTTGGGTAATAACTTCTTCGTTTTTCATGTATGTTTTGGTTAGGTAGTTTCATTCCTTGTACTTTGATCACAGTTAAATCATCTCCATAATTTTATTAATGATATAAATATCATATATATTAATTATATTTATATTTATATTAATCCATAAAATAGAGATAGAAAAATTAATTAAACCATTCATGGAGTCGCTAGGTCGTACGTACGTATGAACATTGTTTTTACTTTTCAATGGATGGAAGGAAAGAAATATAAATAATAATTCACATTTATATAATAATTATTATATCATATATATCATATATATTTATTAAATATACACTTATTTTCATCCATGTTATGTGGGAATAAAAAATGAATCACATCGCTTCATGGAAGTGATAGTCCATACGTACGCACAGGTGATGTTATCATTATTCATTTAATGGAAAAGAGGGTGGATAATAGTGGTTTACTAATCATAATAAAATTTTATTATATTTAATATAATAAATTTATTATTTCATGATAAATAACATATATTTAGAGGATGTAATAGAATAAGTAAAAAAATAAAGTGATTGGTTAAAATGATTACCTCTTCTTTGAAATAACTTCTTTAGATCTCCTCTTAAGGGACCTAGGTTTGATATTTTGGGAAGAAAATAACTTCAAGAATGTGGATAATGATTATGATAAGATAAATGGTCATATATTTGTTGATATAGGTTTCTCAAAGTGGTGTAAAGAATAGTGGGAAGGGATTTCCTTTTCCTTTTATAAGGGAGGGAAAAGACACATTAGGAATTTCTTAAAAGATTAAAATATAATAAAGTGATTCTCAAGAAAAATATTTCCAAAATGATAGAGTTTCAATGATAATGTATTATATGGTTTAAATATAATTTACCAATAAAATTTTGGCAGTTTAAAGTTTTATTTTAAACCTTATCTTTTGGTTTAACCCCTTAGTTAACCAATTTTAACTTTAACCATAATAATCCCTTTTTTCACTCTTAAAGGGTTATAATTTTAATTATAAGGTAAAAAATTTCCCATAAATATCAAAGGGATGATATTTTCAACCATATATTATCCCTTTGTCCGCAATAAGTTTTTTATGATTTTCAAATAATTTAATAAAATATTATTTTCATAAAATATCATTAATGTCATTTTTGACGCTATTCATTTAATTTGACTTAAAAGATGCCAAGACAAGGAGATAATTTGAATAAAATATTATAAAACTTCACTAATATGTTATATAATTAATTTAACACTATAAATCACTCAAATTATATTACTTTTAATATTTTAAAATTCATTTATTTTATTTTTCTATTAATTGAAGAAATGTTGGGTCGGTGTTATATAAGCATATAGGGTAATTATATAATCACTAAAAATTATAAATAAATTACAATCATGAAAATAATTTTATTAATATTAAAATAAAAATTTATATTCATTCATAACTTTACTTTTTTCCTATGTGAACACATAATAGATATTTAAAAGTAAGAGAGTGACATTTTTTATTTTTGTTTTCTTTAAATATTATATTACCCATTTTCATGGATAAATGTCTCTTAAACAATTAAATTATAAGCCTAATTTGATAAGGGAATAATTATATTCATCTAACAAGATAAATTCATTTTTTAGAGAAATTTTAAAGGCTTATCAAATTAATTTTTAACCTTAATTACCCGATTTATCCTTTACCGAGGTGAGAAACTTTACCACTCTTACTAATCATAATTAATAAAATTAAAAGGTGCTTATTTACCAAATTTTAACATCCTAATTAAAAATATGGAATAAATTTTTCAAGATTCAATTTATATAAGTGACATAAATTAATTTTAAAATATGTGCACAAAACACGACGAAAATTACTTTTTTGCAAAATATTGTTTTTAGGCATAAAACGGGATTTATATTATTCTCTCATTCGTAGAAAAAATATTAGATGAATGTAAAAAAATTATTGAATAAATAATATATAAATTTCATTAAAATTATTCAACATTAGTTATTAATTTAATTTATTAATATAAAAACACATTGCACGTATAAAAATAGTTTTTTCAAAAAAACGTCACTTTTACATTCAAATTATTTTTATTTTCATTTAGAATCAATTGATAATTAGTGAATTCATTTTATAAATTAGTAAAATGAAAATTTTTTATAATTTTTTTAGTTTGATTCATACCCTCCCTTATCAAGGATTGGCGATAACTGTTATATTAAATAATAATATTTCAATACTATATCATGGTTCATTTAAACTCGGTGTTGCCTGTAAAGTAATATGTTGAAAAAATTAAAATTTTTTAAAAATAAATATATCATAAAATCTCAGGGTGTTACATTCTACCCCTTATAATAATTTCCCCCTCGAAATTCTATCACTCCAATACAAAAAATAGAGGATATTTCTGTCTCATCACATCCTTGGGTTCCCACGTAGCTTCCTCAAATTTAAGGTTTCACTGAAAAACTTTGATCAGGTGAGTGGTCTTATTTCATAGTATGTTCTCTCTACAGTCCATAATATCTATAGTTTATTCCCCATAAGATATATTTTTCTCTAGTGGCATGACTTCTGAGTTTATAACATGTGAAGAATCAAGTATGCACTTCCTCATGAGAAATGTGTGGAACACATCGTGAACTTAAGAGAGATTCAGTAGAATTTCCAAGGGATAAGGTACCGTTGATAAAATCAAGATTATAAAAGGTTATAATAGACCCAGGTATAAACTTTCCCTTCTTTAGGTATCTCATTACCTTATTCCAAGGATATATTCATAATAATACCTTATCTCCAACTTCAAACACTAGATCTCATCGACGATTGTCAGCATAAATTTTTTATCGAATCTAAGTTTCCCTTATGTATTATTTAATGGATCTAACCTTATTTATTATTTCCTAATATATCTCAGGTCTCAATGGAATTTTTTCTCCAACCTCATCCCAAAATGTTTGAGTGATGCACTTCCTTATATAGAGATCTTCATAAGGATCCATATGAATGTCAGAGTGAAAGCTCTTATTATATTAAAATTCAAACAAAGACAAGTGTTGATATCAACCACAATTAAAATATATAGTGAAAGATATCAGTATGTCTTGTAGAGTTTGAGCAGTCCTCTCAGACTGACCATCTTTCTGAGTATGATAAGCAGTACTGAAACTCAACTCTCTATCTAGAGATCACTATAGACTTTTCCAGAACTTCAAGGTAAACCTCATATACCCATCAGATACAACACAATTTGGTAATCAATGAAATATTTCCACTTACTTAATGTATATTTTGGAAAGATGATCAAGAGATAAATCTTATATGATATCAATTAGGTGTACTGACTTCACAAGGAGGTCAACTAAAACCCAAATAGCATTATATCCTTTTGATGTTTTTGGGAGTCCTAAGAAAAAATCAATGGTGATGTTTTACCATTTCCATTCTGGTACAGGTAATGGTTGTAATATCCCTTTAGATTTAATTCTTTCAACCTTAGCTTAATAATATACGAGGCACCAAGATACTCTTCAATATCTCTCTTTACATTCTCCCACCATAAATACTCTTTCAGATTACTATAAATCATTGTAATTACATGATGAATAGATAATGATTAACTATGAGCCCCATCCAATAGATCCATCTTCAAGTATTGTATATATGGTTTAAATACATTATTCTTGAAACTTATCATTCTAGTATGATCATGGTTGAACTCAGGAACATTCATCACCTTCTTATGTAATTAAAAATATTCCTTTTACACCTTCTTAATCCTATCATGGATAGATGGTTGAACATTTATCTAAAAAAGATAATATCACTCCCATTTACTCATGATTTATTGATCCATATTCTATAAGTTCATAAATATTAGATCTCTTTCAATCCTCATCATAAACAAACTAGAATGGTCTTTCCGACTTAGAGCATTTACCACATTTTTTTATTTCCAATGGTGGTAATGTATTGAGAAATCATAATCTTTAATAAACTATAACCATCTTATTTATAGCATATTTAACTCCTTCTATATAAATATATACTTCATAATTTTATGGTTAGTAGATATATCACTCTTTTAACCATACAGAGAATGCCTCTATATTTTCAATGCAAAAAATTATCACTACCAACTCCAAATCATGAGTCGAGTGATTTTTCTCATGAAACTTAAATTGAAATGAGACATAAGAAATCGCCATATTATTATACATGAGGACGCATCATATTCCCTTATTTGATGCATCACTATATATCATAGACCATTTTCCACTGTAGGGTAGTGTAAGAACAGGCATGATGACCAACCATCTCATCAATTCTTTGAAACTCACTTTACATTTATCTTCCCATAAGAACATAACCCCCTTCCAAGTCAACTTAGTGAGTGGATTAGATATTCATGCTAAATCTATCATAAAGCATCAATAGTATTTATCCAACCCAGGAAAACTATGAATTTTGGTTAACATGGTTGGTCTAGGTCATTGCTCAATAACTTCTATCTTTGAAGGATCCACCGATATACCCTCACTTGATATTATATGACCCAAGAATGAAACTTTTTTAATCCAAAATCCACACTTATTAAATTTATCTTACAAATTATCCTTCCTAAGGGTCTTCAGCACAATTATCAAATGTTCTTCATGATATTTCTTTCTCTTTGAATATATAATAATATCATCTATAAATACTACTGCAATCTGATCAAGGTAGTCTCTAAAGACATTATTCATTAAATTAATTAATATAGTAGGAGAATTAGTAAGATCAAATGGAATTAATATACATTCATAATGACTATACCTTGTACGGAAGGTTGACTTGGGTATATACTCCTTGATCCTTATCTAATGATACTCAAATCAAAGACCAATCTTGGAAAAATATATAGCTCCTCATAATTGATCAAATAGATCATAGATATGGTGTATAGGATACTTTATTCTAATAGTGATCTTGTTAAGTTCTTGATAATCAATTCAAAGAAACATTGACCCGTCTTTCTTCTTAATAAAAAAATAGGTGCACTCCATGGAGAAACACTAGGCTAAATGAATCCCTTATCTATATTTTCCTAGAATTGATTCTTTAATTCTTGAAACTCAATCAGGACCATTCTATATGGAGTCATTGAAATGGTCATATCACTAGGTATGATTTCTATTGAAAATGTAACTTCATAATTTTTGGTAATACTAAGAAATTCCTCAAGAAATACACCATCATATTTCTAAACAATAGTCATGTTTTCAATATTAAGTTTATCCCCAGCCATTTGAGATAAATATCCCTCATGAATAGGTAGAAAACCCCATATGATAGAAGTAATTTACATTTTATTTTTAGTTTCATCCTCGTAATGATAGATGATAGAATGTTGATTTGGAATATCGAATGTAACATCCATTTCTTGAAAATTGATATGGGATATATACCAATTGAGCTAATCCATGCCCAAAATTATATCAATTTTAAATAATGGAATAATAAAAATATTTTAAGGAATAAAATTCCCATGAACTTCTATCAAATAGGTGTTATAGACTTTAGATTTTGTCATCCTACCATAAAAATTTTTCACCTCCAATTCAATATCTAATTTTTTTTGTGGTGATGTGATACCCTTAAAAGATTATTCATATATAAAAGGGTGGTTAGAGACATAATCAAATAAAACATTTAAAATCATGGATTGGATGGTAAGTGTACCTTTCACCATGTCTCTAGGAACTTCCACATCTACTATAGTAATTTCATAAGCTTGGCCTTCTCCTTTTGGATTATTTTTCTAGTAAATTTCCTTGAAATTTGGGGAATTTTTTGAAGTAGCGAATCGTCTCCTTATAGTTAAAACACTATATTTGATGGATTATCCCTTACACATTCATTCATGACTTATCACTTACACTTTAAATCATGATCACGATGAAATTTTTCTCTACATTTTAAGTAAAATATTTTTACTTTTAAGCACGTACCAAGTTGTTTCCTTCCATGAGTATCACATGTTGGAATATTCCTCTTTCTCATTTTTTTCCCTTATCTATTTTTTACTTTATATCCTTCTTATTCTCTTACTTTACTTCAAATCCATAAGACTTGGATTGTTCTTTCTCTGTCTTGATAGCACATGATGCTATATCCTCATAGGAGGAGAATGTTTGGGAAACTAGTGACCTTAGAATTATTTTCTTATGCCCATCAAAGAAACATTAAATATTTTTATTTGGATTATGTGGGTATTCCACAACATGAATTTCTAACATTGTAAAGTTAGCTTCATACTTAGAAATATTTTCCACTTCCTTTTATCTCAGACTCAAGAATTTTATCTCCATATCCACTTATTTTTCATAAGGATAATATTTTTTAAAAAATTCATTAAAATACTTCCATTCTATTCTTACCATTTTCTCTTCATCCTTATTATTTTGAGTCAATGGACACCATTATTATCCATCCCTTAAGAGATGATAAATTTCCATGACAATATTATCCCTTTCATTACTTCACAAAATGATAAATTTATTCTCTAAGGAAATTATCTATTTCCCTACTACACATGGGATTATAGTCCCATTGAATGAGGTAGGTCTATAAGGCATGAATCATTATAACTAGAAGAACCAAGTTTTTCTTTCAGGTATGGTTCCTTTTAATTATCAGTTAAATACCATTGTTGTAGTCTTATTACGGATTAAAATTGGAAACCACACCTTAAGGTGGGTATTTTGTTTTTTGGAAGGAAGGAGGGGAATAAATCCTGAATGTAGGCCAAGTACATTATGTGTATTTGGAATACACAATGTGAATTGGCCTAAGAAATATGTTTCACAACGTTTAATGTAATTTCCCCATAAGTGAAATCCTGAGCTTTATGAAACATGTAAAGAATTTACACTTCATGTAAATGTTGGGGTTAGGTTTTTAAAGGGGCGGAACCCCTTTTCTTTATTTCACACCACTCTTTTCTTTTTCCTCTTCTACATAGTAGGAGTTATCCCTTTGATCTCTCCTCACACCTAATCTTGGTATTTGAACTCATTCCCTTATCCATACTCTAATTACAGATATGTTTATTGTGTTTAAAGTATGTTGGTAATTCCTTCACTCCTTAGGCTCTATTAATTGTTTTTCTTTCTCTCAATGATGCTATTTTGATGCAAGATCATATGCCCTATTTTTAGGGAATTGATCCATTCTTCCATTTTCTTCTGATCTAGGCTAAAATAAGGGTCAATACTATATTATGGGAGTGTTATAGGCTCAAGGTAGGTGGTCTATGATTTTTCCCTAAAAGTCTCGTTGTTTATAAATTGCCATCGATGTGTGCATGCTAGTTTCACTAGGAGTTTATTCTTAAATTCATATTCTTAATTATAATCATTTTGATCATATTATAGAGCCTTACTTATACAAGTTCTTCATGTCGTTCAGGGTTCTTACCTCGAGCTCATCTTCTTCTAGTAGGTTTATTTCCTCGGTATTCCTTTATGACATTTTTTATAATTATTTGAGACACCATTCGGGTGTGTTTGGATTGACTTTGATATTGGTAAGTCCCCTTTTATTAGAATGATGTATGAATTAGAAATGCATAGAACATGTATATTATGTATATCACTTGACCCTTCTAAGGTAAGTGTTTCAATTTAATAAATAAAATATGAAATTTTTTAATGGAAAGTGAATCTATACATAACACTTGGTCTAGTAAAATATAATTGAATGGTAATTTTTTTCATGTCTATTTTCACCTTGTCATGATTATTGAAAGGGAATAGAATGAACCTAATGGTTGATTAAGTAAGTAAATTGATAAATGGTTTCATTTCCTTGATATACCTTATCACGTTAATGAAAGGTAATGGAATAAATGTAATGACTTGTTAAGTAGAATGAGTATTACATGGCCTAATTAGATAATGATATATTTATAAGGTGCCTATTTCATATGAACCTTTTTATCTTTATAGGAATGGTCAGACTGGATTTGGCCTTGGATTCCTAAGGGAATGCTTTGAGCACTCAGAGGGCGTCATTCTTATTCAAGGAGCCAATTTCCAAGGGAGATACCCACCTTGGAAAATGGTCCTTGTCTATTAGTGGATTCCCAACATGAAGTTATAGGATCTTTTCACTATCTTTCTAGATATTAGGATGCCTCGTATTCCCGCCTTGGATATAGCTTGATGTCTTCGAACATGCAATGTTGTGGATTCACCCCATTGGGCCCAGTCATACTTATAATTAGATTACTAGGGAAGAGCTCCATGGACTTAGTTAGACTCTTTTATAGTGGAGTGACTCGAGTGAGCCCATTGGATTACATTTAGATTCATTTTATTGCCAGACTGTATGAGTTATTATTATGAGTTGGATGACCCATGAGGTCAAGGATGCCTTGGTTTCACCTTGGATCATTTTTCATTATTATTATTATGTTATATTTTTATTATTGTTTACACCTCATGTGACTAAACTATATAAACATAAATCAATTAAATAAATGATATCATGTTTAGAGACATTAATAGTTAAGTCTAAATTAGGTATGAGTTATTATTTTCACATTGTTTTACATTTTTATATACCTACACAATGTTCAGTTCATATTAACATACTATATTTGTATAGACGTTATTGGTGGTGGCCTATTGAGATTTATCTCATGCCCTATCTAGGACTTCTTTGGTACCTGGGAAGATTATATGATTGTAGGTATGGACAAAGGGAAGAATCTCAACTTGGATACTTGAATTGATTGCTTACTTAGGATGAATCTTGGTAGTAGATGGTTGATCTATTGCTCAGGATGCTTGGATAGTTTTTAGTATTTTTTTTCTTCCATACAGCATGTATTGCACTATATTTTATGCTTTCATGTATACTTTTTTTCCTATTTTTTAGATACATTACATTACATTGTCACCTTTTTTATATGATACTATTCATAATTTGAGTTGATTATTTTTAATGGATGATTATTCTTACTTCCACTGCCAGTTTTATTTATTAATTATTATGCTTTAACTATTGTTGTTCATCTGTTATATTATATTATATTTATTGTATTTTACTCTGAAATGAGGTAATAGTATCCCCAAAAACACACCCTATTCCCTCACTACTAGTTAGAAAACTCTAGCATATGGGGAGGTGTGCTTGAGGCCATGTGGCCCACCAACACGTGGCACCTTTGAGTGTCACCCAGGTCAGGATGTCACAAAGTGGTATCAGATGAGTTTTATTTTATTTTTTCCTATTTTTTGGAAAATATAGATATGATGTTAGGAATATGTTGGAACTTGTTCATGAGCTATTCTTGAGAGTATCTAACCACATTCGGGGTAAATATCAAGTTACCTAGGAATGGTAAATTTTTGTTCTGTATTTTTCTTATTACAGTTGGTATACTTTCACCACTGGGTGATGCACATGAATTGTGGTTTTGGATATGTTTTATGGATATTTACCCTTTTCAGGTATGGAAAGTATTGTTATTACATGAATTATTATAGATACCTAGAATTAACATGCCATGCATATGTCATGCTATATAGGTGCATTTCACTGCTTGCATTGCTTGGGTTTCCTATGATTGTTTAGTGATCCTTGGTTTCTATATATGCTTGTGCTACTAACATATTCTACAAGGTCATGGAATTGGTTATTTAAACTATCACCATCAATCTAAATAGTTTTTCCTGTATATTTTGATGGTGGAATCTTAAATAGCTAGTTTTTTCCCATGTCAGTTATGTACCTTTGGTTACATGAGCTAGGATTTTTCTATGATTGAGTGACTACCAGTTTCAATTCATGAGGTGTATGGGACCACGTAAATCGAAAGGGTTAATTTACTGAATCGAGCCAATTATGATACCAAATGTAACATAGATAATAATAATTAGATGCATGTTGATTTAATTTATAAAGTGTATAGGCCTTTATTAACTTGGAATGATGATCCATTTAGTCGAACCTTGATATATGTATATAAGAAAATATAAACTATAAATGTAAATCTTGAATTATAAAGTGAAATGGTTTATAGTAAATTAAGAGGCATAGTGAAACTAACCCTTTACCTACTAGAACCCCTATAAATAAAATTTGAACACTAACCGATTCCCTGACCTTCTAAGCGGGTAGTTGGGGTAGTACCTTGGGTAGTGATCCATTATTATTGTGATCTGCTTTTTCTAGTGTATCTATCTGATCTGAAATCTTGATATGAGGTGTGTTCTTGGAATTTTTAGATCTATTCCACCATGATTTCCCTAATTCATGATTCAGGAGGGCAGTGATGACCATACTCTAGAGATAGTGGGCCCTAAGATATTAGTCTTACCTCCAAGAGTTCCACTTGAGGCATCACCTTCTATACCTAAAATGTACAATGACACATAGTTTCATGAGGTTTTTCTATGTCTAATGTAGTCCATGATGGGTGCTCCATAGCATGAACCTTCTATGGTTGATCTAACTCATGAGTTCCAACAACAGTATCCTCCCATATTCTCCAGGGATAGTTTTCCATAGGCTTATATGTCTTGAATAAAGGCCACTCGTTAAATATTAGAGCATCGAGAGACACCTCCAGATAGTAGGCTCAATATTTACACCTACATTCTTCATGATTTTTTCAAGAACTGGTAAGATGTGATTACTCAGGATGGTCGTCATTAGGGTATGGTCTGGGCGGAATTTCAGACTACCTTTTATGAACACTTTTCCCCTCGGACGTTGATATCTGACCGATCCAAAGAGTTCATGTAACTGGAGTAAGGTTCTATTTCCTTCATGGAAAATTTAGTGCATTTTATAGAGTTGCAATGCTTTACATCGCTTCTAGTCGATGATGATTTATCGCAAGAAAGATGTTTTGAGGATGGGTTCAAGTATCCCATCTGCTCAAAAGTGAATGTATTTTTCCTACCTGTCTTTTCTGAGATCCTTAATCATGCTCTTATCACTGAGCACAACCTGAGATAAGCTGATAGTACTAGGTATAGAGGTTCAGTGCCAAGGAAGGGTAGTAATTCTTCCAATAGAAAAAATCATAGCCTTAATTTTTCTCATCATACTAGTGTCATCTAGAGTATTTGCAATAGTAGCTATATTATATTCCATCAGTGAGGAAAATAGGGTCATTTGAAGCCTCAATGTGATAGATACCCATTTGAATGTTGTGATTGTGGCCATATGGGGAATCTTTGGACATTCTATCAGACCTTTCCACCTTCTTCGAGTGGAAGAGGATTTGCACCAGATCCACCTTCATGTATGGGATTAGTTACACCATGTTAGGCTAGATGTTGGAGTAGCACTAGCAGGACAGACTGAGGATGAGGTCATGATCATGGTAGCCATAATTCTGGTTATCAGTTCTAATAGATTAGACCTACTTAGGGTAGTCCAGTTGTAACATAGGGTTATGGATTAGGCCAGTTGCATGCCTTACATTTGATACACACGGATCAGGTTGAGAGATCGTTTACTATACAAGGTAGTATTCTAGTAGCCTCTACTATTGTATCTAATTTATTATATATAGGTTAATCTCACTCAGTTATATATTTATCGAATAGGGAAATTATTAGGATATAGATTTAGTACTTCTATGGGGTGATGACCCTGGACACACTGTTGGGTGTGTGGTCTGTGGGCATACAACAACGTAGGGATTGTCCCCTTGAGTTACACAATTAACAATTCTTATGGGAAATTTTTGTACTTGAGATGATAGGATTAAATGTTATTCTTGGAATGGATTGGTTGGTTCCATATCATGCATATGTGGACTTCTATCACTGTAGGATATAGTTCACATCACTAGAGGGAATTATCTATCTTCACAAGGGTGAGTGAAATTTCCAGGCCAATAGAGGTGTACCATGGGCTAGGTTAAGTGACCACCCATATTTCTAGTCTCTTCATGGAGTACCAAGGAATACACCTGACAGACTTTCCTCTCGTACTAGATCGTTTCAGGGATGTTTTACCCAATGATTTTTCTAGCTTACCTCTTGAGATAGAGGTAGAGTTCATGGTCGATCTTGTTCCAAGAGCATCTCCAGTGTATTTTCCTCTATACAGGATAACACCTATTAATCTCTAGGAACTCAAGATATGGTTATAGGATTTAGAATCTAAGGGTTTTATCTAACCCAGTACTTCATCTTAGGGTTCACCCATTATTTTCACCAAGAAGCTGGATGAGACCCTTAGGATATGTGTATATTAACAAAGGTTGAACCAGCTTACAGTTAAGAACCTACATCCACCATCACCAATAGATGATCTCTTTGACCATCTATGAGGATCTAGGTTATTCTCAAAAATCAACCTGAGATTGAGCTATCATTAGGTGAAATTCGAGCCTTTAGATATACTGCATACAAATTTTTGTAGTTGGTATGGTTTATATGATAATTTCATCATGTCATTAGGTCTTACGAATGTGCCTTCCATTTTTATGGAATTGATGAATAGGGTTTTCCACACCTATTTGGATTCCTTTGTCATGGTTTTGTGAATGAAATATTAGTTTATTCTCGTACTCAGAGTGAGTATACTAAAAACTTTTATATAATTTTGAATACATTGAGGGAGCATCAGTATATTATAATATTGATAAGTATCACTTATATATTGGAAAATTCCACTTATTAGGTCACATTTTCTCAAAAGCAGGAATACCAGTTGACCCAAAGAAGGTGAGTGATGTGGTTTCATAAGATAAGACCAAAAATGTGTTTGATATATAGAGTTTCCTGGGACTGGATGGATATTGTAGGAGTTTCATATAGGAATTATCATACCTTGTTTCACCTATTACTAGTCTTAAAAAGAACTATGTGAAGTTACTATGGTCTGAATCATGTGATAAATCATTTTAGGAGTTGAAATGAAGGCTTACCTAGGCACCAATTCTAATTCTTCCTGATCCTAAAAGAGGATATATAGTGGTATGTGATGAATTAGGCATCAGACTAGCTGCAGTACTAATTTTGGAGGATATAGTCATTGCATATAGGTCTCTCCAGTTGATACCTCACAAGCATAATTATCTAATGAATGAACTTGAGCTAGAAACATTTGTCCATAATTTACATAAATGGAGACACTATCTGATGTGTGAGCTCTTTATAGTGTATACTAACCTCAAGAGCCTCAAATATATATTTACATAGCATGAATCAAATCTCAAACATTGAATATGGGTTGAATACCTTCATTCTTTTGACTTTGATCTTTCCTCTATGCTTGTAAGGGAAATGTGGTGGTTGATGCGTTGATCTAGAAAACTCAAGCACATGCCATTCAAGAAGGCAGTGATGAATGGAAATTCATGGACCTATTTTTTAAGCTTCATCTAGAATTTAATGAGTCAAGTGAGTCCATTTATTATGGACTTAATAGTTACATGTTCACTCTTTGATGGGGTGAAGAGAAGGAAGTTCTTCGATCTTGAAGGATTGGTTCTTTGGGAGGTATTTATGGTGAGGACTCACCTCTGGATTGGTCTGTTGATGGAGATGACATCCTATGTATACATGGATGTGTCTGGGTTACTATAGATTTGAGATAGGTAATGATGTGATAGTCCCATGCTTCTCAGTGGATATTTTATCCAGGCATCACCAATATGTATCATGACATGAATCTCTAGTATTGGTGTCCTAGGATGAAACATCATATAGCTAGTTTTATTACTAAGTCTTCCACCTTTCAGTAGGTGAAGGTGGAGCACCAGCGGCTTGTTATCTTATAACATTTGTTACCTATCCTAGAGTGGAAATGGGAAGATGTTTCAATGGGTTTTTTAGTTGTCTTATTGAGGTCTCCTCTAGGTAGATACACAATTTGGGTAGTCGTGGATTGACTGGAGAAGGTATCCCACTTCCTTTATATCTAGAGAGACTTTCTTAGTTGATGAGTTGGGAAGACTGTATGTCTGTGAGATCATACGGCTACATGTGGTCCCTCATACTATTGTTTCAGATAGGGATGGTTGTTTGATATCAAGGTTCTAGTAGGGGTTATAGAGAGCATTGGGTACATAGGTGCTTCTAAGCACATCTTTTCACCCTCAGATCGATGGCTAGTCGAAATGGATAATAAAAGTGTTATAGGACATGTTATGGGAATGTTCACTTAATTTCAATGGTTCATGGGAGAATAATATCCCTCTCATCGGGTCAAACTATAATAATAGATATCAGGAGATGATACATATGGATCTTTATGAGGCCTTGTATGGTAGTTCGTTAGGTTCACCCCTATTCTAGTTAAAGGAAGGTGAGGAAGTTCTACTGGGTCCTTGTCTTGTTTGGGAGACTTTGGAGTAGGTTCAGTTGATTAGGAAATGTATGTCTACTTCTCATTATAGAAAAAAAATCATATATCGATCACTATCAATGACCTTTGGAGTTTGAGGTTCGGGATCATTTTTTCTTATAAGTATCACTTGGACTTGGGAATAGATGGACATAGAGGAAAGGGAAGCTTTCACCTTAATATGTCAGGCCATTTGAGATTTTGTATAGAGTCAGGCTAGTAGCCTATCAGTTACTATTAATTTAGAGGTACTATTCCTTTCATGACATCTTTCACATTTCACAACTTCTTCATTATCATGTTGATATATCTCATACTTTTGACCCTGAGGATATTGAGCTAGATGTTGATGCGTATTTTGAGGATTATCAAATATACATTGTTGATCAGAGCACAAAGGCTCTCCAAGGCTATTTTGTTCCTTTATTATGGGTGAAATGGTAATGTAATCATGTATAGGATGATACTTGGGAGCGAGAGGCTGATGTAAGAGCTCAATGGATGGATTTGTTCTTATGTAGTATTCTACCACCCTTTAAAGGGAAACTCTGGGATGAGTTTCTTTAAAGCGGGAAGACTATAAGAACCTGGTTTTCCCTTCAAGTATGGATCCTTTTAATTTTTAGTTAAACACATTTTTTGTAGTCCTCTTATGGATTAAAATTAGAAATCGTGCCTCAGGGAGGGTCTTTTATTTTTTGGAATAAAGGAAGGAGGGTAATAAATCCTAGTTGTAGGCCAAGTACACAACATGTATTCAATACACAACATGTATTGGCCTGGGTAGGCCAGTTCATGATGTGTAATGGACTTTCCCCAGAATAGAAAGCCTAATATTTACATGGTGTGTAAATCATTTACACATCATGTAAATGTCATGTCATGTTTTTAAAGGGGAAGAACACCTTTTCTTTATTTCTCAGCCCTCTTTTCTTTTTCCACTTCTGTACAGCAGTAGATCTCCCTTTAATCTCTCCTCATGCCTAAGCCTAGGATTTGAAGTTTTTCCTCCATACAGACTTCAATTCTATATCTATCTATCATGTTGGAATCACACCCATAAGTATTTAACTCCTTAGGCTCTATTTTTCATTTGTCATTATCTCAATGATTTTATTTTGATACAGGATCATATGACCTATTTTCAGGGTGTTGATATATTATTCTATTTTCTTCTGATCCAATAAAAACTAAGGGATGATACTAGATGAGGAGAGTGTTATAGGATTATTTTATGTGTTCTATGAATTTTCCCCAAATGTCATGTATTTTATTAATTGTTGTCAATGTACACATGCCGATTTCACCAAGCGTTGCTTATTAAATTCATATTACTTAATTGTAATCATTTTTCTAATATTCTAGATCCCTACTTATATATGTTCTTCATGTTTTTGTAGGTTGTGACCTCAACTTCATCTTCCCCTAGTAGTGTGATTTCCTCATTATGCATGTATGACCTTTGTTATAATTATTTAAGACACCATTCTAGTGTATTGGCTTCACTCTGCTAATGGTAAGTCCCTTTTTATTAGAATGAGTTATGAATTGGAAATGGATAGCACATGTATATTATATATATCACTTGACCCTTCTAAGGTAAGTGTTTCAAGTTAATAAATGAAATATTAAATTTTTGAATGTCAAGTACATCTATACATACCACTTGGACTAGTTAAATATAATTGAATGGTAATTACTTGCATATCCATATTCACCTTGTCGTGATTATTGAAAGGGAAAGGAATGAACCTAATGGATGATTAATTAAATAAATTGATAAATGGTTGCATGTCCTTGATATACCTGGCCACATTAATTAAATGTAATGGATTGAACCTAATGACTTATTAAAAGGCATGAATATTACATGGCTTTATTAAATAATGATATATGTATGAGGTGCCTATTGCGGATGGACCTTTTTATATTTATAGGAATGGTCAGACTTGAGCCAACCTTTTATTCCTGAGGGAATTCCTTAAGAACTCATAAGACACTATTCTTATTCAAGGAGTTGGTTTCCATGGGAGATACCCACCTAGGAACATGGTTCTTTTCTATTATAGGATCCCCAAAAATATTTTGTAGGACTCCTTATCTATCTTTCTATATATTAGGATTCCTTATATATACTCCTTGGATCCATCTTGATGTATTTAGACATACGGTTCCATGGATTCACCCCATTGGGCCAAGTCATTCTTAGTATGAGATTACTATGGAAGAGCTACATGGATTAAATTAGGCTCTTTTATAGTGGAATGCCTTGGGCGAGACTCTTGGATTACACTCAGACCTCTTTTATTGCCAAACTGCATGATTTATTACTATGATTTGGCTGACCCATAAGGTCAATGATGCCTTGGTTTCACCTTGGATCATTTTTCATTATTATTATGTTATATTGTTAGTTCTGTTTACACTTCACGTGACTTAACTATATAAAATTAAATCAATTAATTAAATGATCTCATGTTCAAAGAAATTTCTAACTAAGGCTGAAGTAGGTATGAGTTATTATTTTGTCATTTATTTACATTTGTATATACCTACACACCGTTTAGTTCATATTCATGCACAAGATTTTTATAGACATAATTGGTGGTGGCCTACTAAGATTTATCTCACACCCTATCTAGGTTACTATTGGTACCCTGATAGACTATATAATCATAGGTATGGACAAGGGGAAGCATCCTTCCTTGGGTACCTAAGTTTATTGCTTTCTTAAGATGTAGCTTGGTAGCAGATGACCGGGTGGTGCTTGGGGTGCTTGGATAGTTTTTGGTCTTTTTGTTCTTTTATACAGCATATATTACACTGTATTGCAAGCCTCCATGTATACTTGTTTTCCTATTTTGTAGAGACGTGACATTACATCATCATCTTTTTTATATGATACTGTTTAGATTTTGAGTTGATTATTATTGATGGATGTTTATTCTTACTTTTTATTCCACTTTTATTTATTCATTATTATCCTTCCACTACTATTTTACATCTAATATATTATATTATATATGTTTTTTTTACTCTAACATGAGGTAATAGTCTCCTCATAGACACACCCTAGTCCTTCATTTCTAATCGACACCCTTTGGTATATGGGGATGTGGGATTGAGGCCATGTGGCCTACCAGCATGGGGCTCCTTTGAGTGGCACCCAGGTCGGTATGTCACACTAAAATTGTTACACCGCATTTTGGATCAGTAGGTTTCTCCACATGGTAAGGTTTATTAGTCATAACCTGAGTTAGCTACCCCAATATAGTTGTAATTGTTTTCGCTCTAGCTACATCTCCATCTCTAGCTTCATTATCGTTCCTATGAGTTAAATACCTACATGGATTATGTGTATTGATACGGTTTCTATTCCTTCCTCTAGGAACCATTTATAAACAATGGAATACACTATATTTGATCATAACATCATAAATCATAATGTATAATTTTTAAATTAGTGAAACACTTAACATAAATTTATGAATAACTAATCTCATAATCATAAACTTGGTTTCTTAGGGAATATTATCAAATCATAAAAATATTTTCAAATATTTCATAATAGTTTGTAAAGAAAATGTGAATTAACCCATGCATATCCCTTGGGAGTGTCAAACCAGGTGCACAATAAGGGAACACTCATCGTGTACCATAATGATGGTCGATATATACTCAAACCAAATCTTTTTAGAGTTATTACCCCTATATGCATGTTTACCAAAACCATGTCTACTTATAGTATCCATATAGTGATGTATTGTTAGAAAAATCACACAATCTCAACCTTACCAAAACTTTATGATGTTATCCCATACTTAGACTTATCCTCAAATTCATTCATAGGGTTTTTTTCTCTAATCTATGTTTTTCTAAATCTAGTTTCCAATTTTCTACTAAAATTTCTCTAATACCAGCTATAGAGACCCTAACCCTAGTAGCCCATAGTTGGTTGTTAGTTTATTATATTGTCTCTAGATACAATAAATCACATCCCAAAGGACCAAAGAGTTTAGTAGTCTTGAAAAACTAGATACATACTTGAATCTTATATTACATTTGAAAACATAAAATACAATATATTATTTTATTTGAGAACACCATTATTACATTTAGCATATCCTTGAATATAAATCATAATACACTCTCTTACATACTTGGGAAAATAAAGATAATAAAGGGGTAATTTCATATGTTCAGTAAGGGTGTGCATACAATGGAATCTAATAAGGTATGAATAATATGGAAAGAATAAATGATGATCAAATAATATCATATAAATAATCACATGAACTAGAAACTTATCCATGGATATTATAACTATTCAAATAATCACATGGAAATCAATAACTAATTTCATAATGATGGAATTCATAATTTTAGACATCTAAAACATACCACCGAGGTCTCATACCAAGACATCTTACATAAATGGGTAAGGCCTCATCCAAATACTCAATCTAGTTTTTCTCATGAGAACTATTAATGAATTGAGGGGATATATAGTTTTAGGATCCAACCTTCACTTAATAAGTCCAATGCATTCATTAAATGAATAAACAACACAACTTAATCGACATGCTTTAAAAATCAATAATTGTTTGTGTTGAAAGAACTATCATATGGAATATCAATAATTTCCCTAGTAAAATTGAACATAAACAATCCATATAAATATAGTGGATGGTATCATAAGAGTATAACCTTAGTAAATCATAAGATTAAATAAATCATATAAGAAAATACATTAAAAATATCACTGGAAAATTCCTTGAGGAAAATGCCCATTTTCACATTGAAATCACTTATTTTAAATATAAAAAATTACCAAATATTATAGAAAACAATTTATTTAAGAATAAACTTGTAAAGTAAGATTCAAATTAATTATAGGTCATGATGTTGGTAAATTCCATTCATGTCATATAAGTTAAAAAACATTCCTTTCACACTTTTATAAAAAATTCAAAAAGTAGCTCATTCAAAAATAATAAGAAGATTACTTTTAAACCATCTTTTAAAAAGTAAAATACGGGTAAAATTTTATTTAATAGATCATGGGAGGATTTTAAAAAATCATTTTAGGCATTTTAAGGAAAATATGGACATATAAGAGAAATATTCTCAACCGAGTTGAAAAATAAGGTCATTTTTCCTTAAAAATAATATTTTGGTATCTTAACTACTTATGTTAAGACCAAGATTATAAGGATGATCATATTCAAGGTGTTTTTTTTGTTGTTAATGAATTTTAAGAAGAAAAGGTAGTTTAATAATAAAGGTAAATTACCTCACTTTGTATTTGAATCGGACTAACCATCGTATTCAAGGAATCAGACTTACATTGCTTGAAAAGGTCGATAATATTGGGGAAGAATCTTGCTGGAAGTAAATTTTCATTAGATTCACTATGAATCTAGAATGAATGGTTTGATCATAATGAGACAAATTGGAGTCTATATTAATACAATATAAATGTGATGATTATTTGCTGATCTTGGAGTTCTCATAAATCACAAGTCTTTAGAAAACTTATGGTGAAAACTTGATGAAATAAAGAAAGAATAAATGTGATGATATCAATTGTATTCAGATTGATTTTATCTAGATGGAAAGAGAAAATTTGATGGCGATCATATTCATCCTGATTGTATTCAGGAAAATTGAATTTTGGACAATCGTATTTAGGCTGAGTTGGAAATAAATCTAGTTGCTGGACTTTTGGGAATTTAAAATACTTTCCATTGTAAGACTGACGATGCTAAAGTTTTACTCAAATTTATTCAAAATCATGAATAAATTCATGATACAAGCACGCATTTGGAAGTGAAGGAAGTTTTTGAAGTTGAAGCTGTTAACACTGGTCCATCATCTTCATCATACCATCATATCTAGGCAGAATGGTTTTCAACAAGACTAATGGTAAAGTAATTGAGTTGAAGTTGATAATAAATGTAATGATAAAAACCAATCAACAATGTAGTCAACCATTTAAGATGTTTGAATGTGTTATCAAAGATAGAGCTTAAATCTTGAATACTTGGAAGATTTGTGTCAAATGTGAGAAACCAAAGGTACTTGTTTTCAATCAAACCAAAAGCCAAAATGTATAACCCATCGATGATTAAAGATGGTAATTTTTAGAAAATAAAGATGAACTCTGATTTTTTTCTGAATTATTTTAGTCCACTAGATCAAAATAAGAGTTAAAGGTGATGGCTATATATTTTTTCAACGGGATGTTTTAAATTTAAAGAATATGTTTTGTTTCCTTAATTGTGTCAAGCGCCATCATATTTGAGTCATTCTGCTGATCGTAAAGACACAATTGGGATGGAGTTTTTGAATAAGATGAAAGATGTTTATTTTTTCATACATTTACAATCAATTGGTATGAAGCATCATAAATAATAAATCATAATCAGCAATCAGAATTTAAAATCAGAATCATAATTTCATTTGAAAGAAAGTATAAAGAAAACCAAAGTCGTGAAGAAAATTTGAGAAGAATCTAGAATTGTTGACAAAGTTATAAATGCACCTAAAATTAAATGGAAATCAAGATTTTATTGAATTTGGTTGAGTGGGATAGTTTTGGGTATTCATGCCAAAATCACTCATGTATCACCTATAAAAGGCAAGAAGTACATCGTACTTCTCTGATAATGAGTGTATTGTTCATGTAGAGAGAGAATCTATGAATTTTAATGGAGATAAATAGGTTTCCATGTTGAGCCTTTGTTGAAGAAGTTTCAATAGAGAGAAGTTAAAGAAGAACAGACAAGATTGAAATATTTTCAGCTGATCATCATACTCAACTAATTACCATATTCTTCTTGTTATCATATTCGGATGGTCATTGTATCGGGTTGGATAATCATATTAGTATTTCTGTATTGGGATTTCTATACCAAGGAATAAGTAATTATGAATTGTCTCAATCATATTCAAATAGTGTTATATCTATCGTATTGGGCAATCAAATTTGAAGATCATATTGGAAGAATTAGACTAGGAAATCATAGTACAATTCATATCATAGTCCTTGATGTTCTTACCAGCTTCTGGGTAAGAAATTGAAGATTTTTTTAAAGGAATACATTTGTTGAAGTTGATTAAGAAACACAGTTAACATGTTTTGTTACACAATCATTGTATTACCCCATTTGTGTTATAGGGTGCACATGCACTATTGGATTTTTTTTCATAGTGCTACATGAGTGAAAGGGCATATCCTACTCATTGTATTTTACACTAAATGATTGTTTTCTAGTGGATTGTGTTGTATTGGATTATTTCCAAACCATAATAAAGACATAACTATTCTTATTAAATAGTGAACCTTGTAAATACTTGTGTTCCTATGGATCTGTGTTTGAATTATTTTCAGTAGGGAAAGAAATATTTAATAGAAGGTAAAGGTTGTTTTAATTACAAAGAAATATAAAAGAAAAAAGTATCACTGGTTCACCCCTCCCCCTCTAAGTGATACAATTATTCTAACATGGGCACTTTCAAGTGATATCAGAGCCAGAGGTTCCCTTCGCTTATTCTTTACTGAAGTTACTGAAGGGAAGATTATGGAAAATATGAATTGTGTGAATAGTAAAGTTATTCTGGTTTTTTATGGTAATAATTGTCATGTCTGGAAAGATAGAATGTTGTATTATCTTATATCTATTGGATATGATGTTCTTGAAGCTACAATAGATGGGTTTCCCCCTATATATGATAAATCTCCTCTTACATCTATTGATAAGAAGAATATTGAGAATAATGGAAGGGCCAAGAATTCTATATTATCATCACTTTCTGAAAGTGAATTACTAAGAGTGAAAGGAGTTGTCATGACCAAAGTTATATGGGATAAATTGAAAAACATATACGAAGGAAATAAAAAAGTGAAGAAGGAAAAGATAAAAATTTGGAGATTGAATTATAATGATTTGAAGATGGGTAAGTATGAATCTGTTGGGGACTTATTTACAAGGGTTAATGACATTGTCAGTACAATCATAAGTCTTAGTGAAAAGTTTGAAGATTCTACATTTTTTGAAAAGATTTTGAGAATCCTTCCTAATGATTTTGATGAAAAAGTGTCTTCATTAGAAGATATAGATCTTGAAACATTATATCTAGATTATTTTCATAGCACTCTCATTACTTATGAAAAGATATGGGAGAAATATATGAAAAGAAAAACAAAATTTTATAGAGAATTTTATTTCAAGTATACTAAGAAAGAGAAGTTAAAGAAGATTCTTATTGAAGATCAAGTCGGTGAATCTGATTCTAAAAATGAGGTATGTAAAAATTTTGATGATATATTATCCTTGTTTTCTAAAAATATGAAAAGAGGTATAGGGAAATACAAAGGGAAACTTCCCTTGAAATTTTTTGAATGTGGAGTTGTTTGGAATGTCGTGGCTAATTGTCCTTGAAGAAAAAAAAATAAGATAGTGATGAAGAAGAAATAAGGACGAGAAGATCATGGAAGAAAAAATGAGATAAAGGAAAATCATATTCCATAGGGAAAGATAGAAAATTATTCAAACCCAAAAGAACAATTTTATATCTAAATATGAAGAAGAAGAATGTAGTGAAGTTGAATCTGAAAAATCTATTGAGTATGGTGTTGAGAATACTTTTAAGGAAATAGTGATTCATGAAGTGTAACGCCCCAACCCCAGTTACCCAGAGTTGATGCATCATTACATAACATTGTAATGATACAAGGAATCATTTCCTGAAAGACCAATCAGTTTAGTATCCTTGGAAGTACTAGATACGTACATAAGTTTTACATCACATCATGAAATAAATAAAAGCAACATTGTGTTCCCTTTGAACACACTCATATTATTTCACCTATCCCTGCAGGTTAATCATAATATACTTCTTCACATCCTGGGAAAAAGAAAACATAATAAATGGGTGATCTCAGATACTCAGTAAGGATAACAATATAGCAGAACCTATCATAAATAAGCATAAACATTTAAGGCAATGTATAAGACTAAAACATAAGCCTTTTAAACTTAAACTTCAGCATAATATAGAAAATATAAATCAAATAATACCATTTACTTATTCACATAGATATTATAATAGTCAAATATTCTCATGCAATATCAATATCCAATTTTATAATGATGGAATTCATAATTTTCAACATCATAACCACATAGTCAAGACCTCATTCCAAGACTACAAATAAGATTTTATCAAGGCCTTGTTCCAAAACACTTGTAACATCCCAAGTAAATAAAGAACATGACATTTTAATATTTATTAATATTTTTGGATTAAGTATTAATTTTACTCTAAAGGGGATTCTATGTTTGATGGCGTACCTGATACACAATAATGAGTTTCTTTGAAATCTTACATTGCACACTAATAATATAATATTATTATTTTTAATGATAGTTAACGCCTAACTGTTGTGTTGGAAGGAATGAACAGAAATAACAACAATATTAATATACATTTTTGTTAAATGTTTTTACATTTATCAAATAAATTTTAGAGGCTTAAAATGTGAATGAATCTAATTTTAAGCATAAATACTCTAATATTCTTTAAAAGGTCGATTTACCGCCTTTTGATGAAGAACACTTTTTAAATCTAGTTTTGGTCACTTTTATATGTTCTATTAGACAAAATAAAATTCTTCTTTAGAATCAGGACATTAAAATTTACCTTGGGTAAAATTTTGGTATTTTTCTGATAAAATTCATTTTTTAATAAATAGTTAAAAATATTGTATTTTAATTCAAAACTACCTTTTAATATAACTTATTTATATGGTTATATTGTCTTTTTAAATGGTTTTAAAGTGTAATTAGATTATTTTTTTACCATTTAATTCAATTCTGGTCATTGGAATTAATTTCACTTTGAAATTGGACATAAACAAATGTCAATCTTTTGACAGATATTATTTCTTAAGAACACGCTATTTGTTTTGACAACGGAGATTAATTTTAAATTAATTAATGCAACTTTTATGTTCTGAATTTTGTAAAATAGACATCATTTTTGAATTCATAATATAAAATATAGATTAGGCTGATTTTTTGGTATTTTTCTGAAAAACTTCAATTTTTGATGAATAGTGAAACCACTTAGTGGTAGTTAAAAAATTGACTTTTTCATTTAAATGAAATTTTACCGCTTCTATGAATTGAATTTCAAAAATCCAATATGCATGGTTGTTATTATTAAGTAAAATTTGATTCAATAAGATGAAAATAATTTTTGGTGAATAGTAACTTTTGACTTTTATTTACCGCGGTTAAAGGTAAATAGGGTAATTCAAGGTAAAAAAAGAATATCATAATAATATAAAATTTCCTTAACACTTGTCCTAACCTTATTTTATGAGTCATGTCCGACCATGGGAATCTTTGGGTCGATTTTGGGACCCCATGGAGCCACTTAAGAGTGATAATGACACTTTATTTTAATTAATTTAATGTGAAGACCAAAATCACATAAACAAATATCTTTTAGTAAATTAATTTTTACATGGGGTTATATAAGTTATATTTTCGACTATAAATATTAATTAGAAATATAAAAATATTTCCTACATCATGGTATTTTTTTTATAATTTTTAGACATCAAATAAATTAAATTATTTATGACACAAAAATGATACAGTATTTACCTTATTAATAAATGATTTAAATAAATAATATTATAAATATTAAAATAACATCCAAAACTTGTCCAATTATTATTGGATGAATTTATTTCGACCATGAGTCATCTTACCTTCTATCGTAATTATTTTTGGACCTTTAGAAATCGAAAATCATTATATAATAAAATAATATTTTCACACTTTCCTAAAGAGGACCTCCTCCCCCTTATAAAAATCCATCACCTATAACTCATTCCTCACACCTTTCAAGCCCCTTGATTCATCAAAACCATACCCAAATAATCTCTCAAGATCCCTCTCCTCCTCATATAAGCCTTACTTTAGGCAGAAGTCACTTCAAGAAGTCATTTTGGTTCAAACCAAAGGAAGTTACCCAAATTAAAGGTAACGGTTTCTCTTAAATTCTTTTGTTTTATTTTGTTTTATTTTACTTCTCCAACTCCTAAACTCTTTTCATTACTTTATTTTATAAAAAAAATTGTAACCTCAATATACTAGGATGTTGTTATGATAATTATTCTAACTACACTTACACACACCTCCATCTAATAGATAAAGAACATACTGTTTCTATGGACGGTGAACTACTACCTCACGAAACGATGATTATTCAAATATCTCCTATTGCCTCTAATGGTGGCCATTATGATGAAAATGTATTTATATATGATATATATTATGTTTATTTTTTCTTTATGCTTATGTATTTTTAATTATATCATACTTTTATGATTTCAATTATGAGTAAACGTGATAATTTCATTTGAGGAAGTGCGGACTACCGCCCCCTCAAAGTGATATGACTCGTTCATACCATACATGGGACATATAAAGGATGTAGTTATTAAAATTATATATAATATTATACTGGAATTATTACATAAATATGTATCATTAAGTTTTCATTCAATTAAAATACAAAATAGAAATGAAAGTAGCGTTCATGCTTACGTACGGCTTACCGTCTCCATGAACGGTGCATTTCATTTCTTATCTCCAAATGCTATGTACTATTATAAATACATATATATACTGGATATATATGATATATATGATATCTAAATCATGAATATCATTCTGGAGATAATTTACTCTTGACCACATGGACAACTTGTAATTATAAGGTGTTCATTTTTTACTCAAGTACCAAATATCGACAAAATGATCATTATTAAATTAAATGATTAAATATTGTTTATAATATGGTAATAAGTGATATAAAATGAATAATAAACTTGAAAAAAAAATTCTTAATCAAGTATAAACTAACTTAAGTTTATTATTCAAGAACAATAAGGAACAAACAAGTCAAGTCAGACACAAGGTAAGAGATTTCTTATCTCACTTTCAATTTCGTGAGATTTCCATTGTTCGCCAATTATTTATTTCATGTGGTGTATTGGGTACTACCATTTGATATATATTATCATGATTCTATTTATATTCATGGTATTATGTGATTAATTTTATGTTTATTAACTTTTGGTCATACGACTCGATTGATTACAACGTGGTAAGGGATTTCTTATCTCACTTTCGATTCCATGAGATTTCCATTGTTCGCCACTTATTTATTTCATGTTGTGTATTGGGTACTTCCATTTGATATATATTATCATTATTCTATTTATATTCATGGTATTCTGTGATTCATTTGGTAGTTATTAACTTTTTGTCATACGACTCGATTGATTACAACGTGGTAAAGGATTTCTTATCTCACTCTTAATTTCATGAGATTTCCATTGTTCGCCATTTATTTATTGCATGTGGTGTATTTTGTACTGAAATTTGATATATATTATCATGATTCTCTTTATATTCATGGTATTACATGATTAATTTGGTGGTTATTAACTTTTGGTCATATGACTTGATTGATTACAACGAATTAAGGGTTTTTCATCTCACTTTTTATTCCTGTGAGATTCATGCTATATTGGTCACTATTTCCTTTTGTGTGGCATATGTACTGTCCATGATTGTATTGATTCTATAATATACTATAATTTTTGGGTATTTACATCTTCATTGAATGATCCTTCTTTCATGTGGTGTATCTTTCGTATGTTACCCAATCTGTAAGGGAACCTTTCACCCTCCTCTTTTTAAAAGACTTCTTTTTGTTATGTCTTTTAATTTAAATCTTATTATATTGGGATATTTTCTTATATATCCTTATTTATTTAAATTTTATGTCAAATTGATGAGATACCCTTTTTATCTCATCAACTCATTTTCTTAATTTTAATGTGACGTTGTTAGGCTGTCGAATTTTTGCAAGGGAAAATCTTAACCCAATTTCTATTCTTTGGGTTAAACTTGTACTTCTTGAATATGTCATCCTATGAGTATGTGTGAATGACCTATGATTGTTTTACACTTAATATCCAATTATATTTGGTGTATTTATATTTTTCACACATAATTATGTAATTGATTTATCCTTAATTTAAGGATACCGTCTTTATAAGGGAATTCATCTCAATTTACATTTCCATTGGGACTTCGTTGTTGTTATACACCAATTCACTCTTATATGGTGTATATACTATCCTTTTCCATATTATATCATGAATATATTTATTCTCATGATATTATAAAGTTATGATTAAATTTGTTTCCTCAATTATTTGTATTTAATAGCCTCACATTTTGTTAAAAAACTCTTTAACTAAAATATCGTTTTAAATGTTTTAAAGATTTATTATTCTAAATATTTATCTTTAATGTCCATGTTTTAAAAATGGTTTTAATTAATTATTTATATGGACATTAATGTTTTAAAATTATTAAAATCTTCAAAGTGGTATGGGACACTTTGATTCAAAAATCTCTTTATTAAATATTTTAAATGGTTTTGAAAATGGTTTGATAAAGCCTTGATTCTATCAATATCTTGAAATGATATATTGTGATTGAAATGTGGAAATGTTATCTTTCCTTTATGATTGGTTTATGTGTAATTAATATGTTATGGTTATTGAACATTATTTATGTATACGGGTGGTTCTGTGATAAACCTAGGGTGGGTGAGCCCGAGATAGCTCTCCCATGCATTGGGTAACATGACAGAGGTAAATGTTAATGTTTATCCTAAGAGATTTAGGGAATATATTGTGATGGGTATTCAAAGTGTAACTCCATATATATCTATGATAGCTATAGTTTAAGTTTGATATGGATTCCATAAGTTACCTTTATGATTTATGATTTCTGTATGTTATTAATAAATCTTATGATTTCATGTGGTGTGTTATGATTGAAAAGCATGGTTTCATTGATTTGTATTTATTGATGGGATAATGTTTCTTTTCATTATTTTATAACCCTTACTAAGATTTTTATTCTCATCCCAAGTTTTGAAATGTTTTTTTCATGAAATAAGGATGAATAGGGTCAAGGATGAGATCAAGGAAAAGTCATGTTGTCTAAAATATAGAACTAGACATGTCTCTCTTTTTTTTGAATATTTTTTATTTTATAAAAATGGATACTGAGTAATAGTGTCTACATGTAATTTTCAAGTTGTAATGTAATAGTTATGGCCTAATTCTCTAAAACTCTAAACCTAAAAAGATCATCAATGTGAATTATTCATTTAATTTAAGATTATATAATGTTTAAGGCTGGGTCCTTACAACACTAGCTTGTCTCATGATATCTACCGATTCATCGAGGAGCTATAGCAGGCTCCACCCATCACTTAATAAGTTCAATTCATTCCTCGTATGAAAAGGTTGAAACATAACATTAACATTCATATTAAAACTAGCATACGAAATGTTAATATTTTAACCATAAACCATGAATGGTATAAAAATAACACATCCACATCCAAACATATCATAAAACCTTCAATATAATATGAAATATTGTATCATAATAAATCAACTTCAAATAAGTGTAAAATCCATCAAAAGATTTTGACATAGATGAAATCAAAACTATTTGAGAGAAATATTTATTTCTATTTTGAAATCATTTAAAATTCACGTAATTATAAAATAAACCATTTATTTTGAAAATATTATTATAAGCTTGTAAGGGAAGCTCCGAAGGTGTTATAACTGCGTAAAATATCTGCACCCACCGTATAAGTTAAAAAACATTCTTACCTTAATTTGTCAAAAAGGTCATAAAGTACCTTGTTTGGAAAACAACAGAAAGATTCCTTTCAAACCATTTTATAAAAATTCAAACAAGGGTATAAATGACTTTAACCCATAGTCTGGTAATTAGTAAAAATGTTTTGAAATGCATTTTTAAGAAACATGGATGTGGATGATACAGAGGACCTAGTAGATACTTACGTACTAAAAATCTCAGATAGTAAAGAGATTGTAAAATTAACCCTTACCTTGTACTTTTCTTTGGTCGAGGATAAGTTAACCTCCTGTATAAAATTTAAATAATTATTATTAAATTATACAATAACCACATGCATAAATATGATATCATATATGATATTTTAATATTGCTTTGTTAATAATATTTCAGTAGTATCATTATTTTGGGTGTTAACTGATTTTTTTTCCTTTATATGTTTTGTTCCGTAAGTCACCAAAATACTTTTTTTATTATTTTCCAAAAACTTTTAGGAAAATTGAGAAACCCAAAGTCACTTTCAAGCCCACAAAACACATCCAAAACCGAACAAGCAAACAAACACCCAGAGAAACCAGCAAAAACTAAAAACCATAATCTCCATACCCGTCATCGCAACCAACACAAGAGTCCTACTCCGCGGTGGTCGTTCCCCATTCAGAATTCGGATTAAAAAGCCTCATGAAATCACCATTACAGTCCCGCATCACATCATCCAAATTGATTTTCCCAAGACCATCTTGCTTAGACATGATTCCTTTTTTAAAAGCTAGGGTCACCCCATGATCTCGCTTAAAGGAGGATCTGGTGCACAACGGTCGAGGCAGATAGGAGTAATCCTTCCTGACTTTTCTTTTTGGAGTAGCAGATGCCACTCCTCCATCCTCAGTCCTGGTTCTATCTCCACCTTTCACTATATCACTGAAGGAGCGATTGACCATACCACCTCTATTCTCCTTGTCGCACCTGGAAAGAATCCCCTTCCTCCTAAGAAAGCTATCCGAGGTTGATTCCTTTCCCTCCTCATCTCTTCCTCTCCTCTGATCAGGCATGTTTCATTCAATCCCAGACAGATAGTTGTTTGTGGCGCCATCATCCATAAATGCTCCTTTCCCTTTCCCCTCAACAACATTTCCCAAGTTGGCAGATTTGCATTGTTGATTAACGATATTCACCACAGTGGATTACTCTATAACCTTATAGGAATCCTCCTGGTCAGCTTCTCCTACCATGAAATCCCTCATACTAACCTCAAAAGATTCATCCTGCTCCGCTGGAACAGAATTCAAACCCTCCTCAACAAGTCCCTAGAACCTGTTGCTCAAAGAAAGCAACGACTTAGATGAGATACCTAGTCCCCCACTATCCTGGTATCTCCTAGTTCTGCCCAATTCCACTGCCAAGGCACCTTTTTCACTTTCCTCCCTTGGTTCCCTCATCTCCATAGCATCAATCAGATGATGATCCCCCAAATTCTCCTCAAAAGATGGGTCACCATTCTTCTGAGAGCTCTGATTGTTAGAATTCTATTGTCTTTGTCTCTTGCCTACATCAGGCACCTCCGGATTGCATTGAGTCATCATAACATACATCAAGGATGATCTAAAACCATTCCTATCAGAAACATTGCAAACCCCTTATTCCATCTTCTGGACCAAATGGCCCAACGACTGGGGACCCCCATTTGCCCCCTCAACATCAGTTGTCCTCAACTCCAGATCCACCATCGGCTAGGTCACAGGGGTTTTCCCCACTACATCCTCCCTCTTAAACGAATCCTGGTACTCCCAAATCCGAGGCTTCAGCACCTTTGTTGATGAATCTCTTAAAAATCTCTCCAGAAGATTTCCAAAATGATTACAAGTCAAGAAAAATCATACCAGTTCTCATAAATAACCTGTTGTTTACACCTATATTCCTCACCAATTGTAATCCAAAAGTTGTGTAATCCATGTTTGTTATGGATAGGATGTATTTGACTCATATACAGAATGATATTAAGTTCTTAAAAAAATTTAATCCTAAAATGGAAATTATTCTTGAATGGTTACTATGGGTAAATGAATCTTATCGCGTTTGTGGAGACGGTAATCCATACGTACATACGAGCGACAATATCATTATTTTGATGGTAAAATCGTATGTAATTGGATGGTATATCATATATAAAGAATAATTGACATGTTATATTTATTATTAACATCAATTATACTCATTATTATATTCATCGAAATAATTAAGTGTTGAATAACAAACTACACCACGACGTGGAGATGGTAAGCCGTACATACGCACATATGGTGACTTTATCATTCATAGGATGTATAGAATAATGAATATGGTTGTACCATATTTTTAATAAAATCACAGTATGTATAAGGTACTGGGGTTATTATTTTTCTATGGAAACAACAAATAAAGATGAAGTGGAAGAATAAAAGAACTTTGAAAGAGGTGATGAAATTATTACCTCTTCTTCGGGCGTTTCATTTTGATTTGATCAAAATGGCTTCTTAGGTTGGATTCTGATCAAATTAAGTCCTATATATTGAAGTGAGGATAGTTGGAAGGATATTTGAGTAGTTTTTGGCCGATCTAAATGGATTTGGAGGTGTGAAATTAAGAGAAGGGGAAGTACCCTTTTATAAGAGAGGTGAGGGTCACTTTAGGAAAAGCTCAAAATATTATTTTATTATAAAATCATTTTAGGTTTCTCTCAAAATGGAATTATTTAGAGTCTAAGGTGGTAATGGGTCTAAAACCTTTCAAACAATAGGTTTTATACAAGTTTAGATCACCATATTAACCTTATCTTTTAGTTTTAACTCTTAGTTAAATAGTTTATCTTTACCATATCTTCTTGTATTATTATAATAAATGGTTAATAAACTTACTATAAAAACCCAGAAGAACCCCAAGTGGTTAATTACTGACGTATATAACCTTATCAACGTTATTTGGCCAAAAATTAGATTTTTAGGAATATTATAATATTTAATAATATAGTATTTGTTTTAAAAACACATTTATGTCAATTTTGACATTATTTTGTATTTGGTTTTTTTGAAAGTCATAAAAATTTTATCACTTAGAAAAAAAATTATTTAATCAACCCAAACATTTCATATCAACCTAGAAAATTCGTGGAATTAATCAAAAGTCTAAATTTACATTTATTTTAATATTTATAATATCAATTATTTTAACATTTCATTAATAAGGTAATTACTGCATCATCATTGTGTCATAAATAAATTTACTTATTTAATGTCTAAAAATAATAAATAAAATACCATGATGTAGGAAATATTTTTTTATTTTTAATTAATATTTATAGTCTAATTTATATTATGTATAAATCTATATTAAAAATGGTTTAGTTATTAAAATTTGAATTTAACACTTTTAACTCTTATTTAAATAAAATAATAATAAATGTCCTAATCTAATTCAAGTGGATAAAAAAGAATCATATTTTATTTATAAGGTTTATTTAGGTTGAAATAAACTTATCCAATAGAATTAGTACATGTTCTAGGGTAATTATAATATCATTTTTTCCTTTAATTACCCCGTTTACTTTTAACCGTGGTAAATAAATTTCAAAAGTTATTATTCACCAAAAATTATTTTCATCCTATTGAACCAAATTTTACTTAATGATGTCAACTGTGTCTCTTGTATTTTTGAAATGCGATTCATAGAAGTAGTAAAATTACGTTTTATGCAAATTTGCAAATGTGCCTAAAAGGTGGGTAAAAGACGTTAAAAAGTTCAATAAAATTGTATACATATAATCTTATTATAAAATGACTCTAATGAATTAAATTGAACTAATATAGGTATTATGTATCTATTTTTACTTTAAAATAAATTTAAATAAAAATAATTATTATTTAAATAAAAATCTTTTTTAAACAATAACACAGTGTTTTTCACGATTCATCAAAAATTGAAAGTTTTCAGAAAAATACCGAAAATTCACCCTAAGATAATTTTGATATTAAAAATCCAAAAATGAAATCCATTTTGAAAAATAAAATTTATTAATTTTCAAAAAATGGGTATTACTATTCATAACTGCTTTTAAAATGGCTAGTTTGATTTGTCGTGGTGTGTTAGAGCTTGAAGTTGCGTACAACACAAGCTATTGTATTATTCAAAGGGAAATGTATTATGGAAGATTGAGGTGTTACATTATCCCCTCCTTCAAATAATTTCATCCTCAAAATTTCTATAATATTACTGCATAAAAATATTTGGGTGGTTCTTCATCATAAGTTCCTTTGGTTCCCACATTGCCTCTTCCATTTTATGGTTTCTCCAAAGAACTTTTACCAGGCGAGTCGTCCGGTTTCTCAACACTTTTTCTCTAGAATCAAGAATATTGATAGGCTCTTCACAATAATACAGATTGGGTTCTAGTTTTAATTCTTCGTAGGTGATTACATGCGTTTGGTTAGGCATGTATTTTCTTAATAGTGATACTTGAAACACATCAAAAACTTTAGAGAGACTTGGAGGCATTGCCAAACGGTAAGCTACAACTCAAATTTGTTCTATAATTTCGAAAGGTCCGATGTACCTAGGACTCAATTTACCCTTCTTACTGAATCGTATAACACCCTTCCATGGAGATACCTTCAAGAAAACATGATCTTCTACTTGAAATTCCAAATCCTTCCTTTCGTTATCAGCATAGATCTTTTTCATACTTTGAGATTTTTTTATGTGGGTTTGGATAATCTTCACTTTTTCGATTGTTTCCTCAATAAGTTTTGGGCCTATGAGTTTTCTTTCACCAACACCATCCCTACAAGTTAGTGTGAAACATCTCTTTCCATATAATGCTTCATATGGTGCCATCTAAATACTTGAATGGAATATATTGTTATAGGAAAATTCTACCATAGTTAAATATTGATCCCACATACCTTGAAATTCAAGTGAGAAATATCTCAACATGTCTTATAAGGTTTGAATAGTTCATTTTGATTTTCCATTAGTTTGAGGGTGGTAGGCAGTGCTTAAATGGAGTTCATTATCTAGGGATTTCTGAAGAATTTTCTAAAATCTTGATGTAAAATGGGGATCACGATCAGAAATAATTGATAGGGGTACACCATGAAGTATTACAACTTCATTAATATATAGTCTTGTTAAATTTTCAAGTGACAAATCTTATCTTATAGCAAGAAAATGTGCTTACTTGGTAAGATGATCAATAATGACCCATATTGCATCATTACTTCTAGGAGTCTTTGGTAGCCCCATTAAAAAGTCCATTGTAATATCATCACATTTCCACTCAGGTATGGGAATAGGTTGCATGACTCCTCTGGGATGTTTTCTTCCAGCCTTAACCTATTAAAAAACCATACATATTGACACATAATCAGAAATATCCTTTTTCATGTTGTCCCACAAAAAATGTTCCTTCAAATATCTAAAATTTTTAGTGCTACCAGGGTGTATATAGAAATTAGAGCTATGAACATCATCCAACAATTCCCTTTTTTGATCAGGTATATCAGTAACACAAAGTCTCTTCTCAAATTTCAAAATTTTATCTTCATATACAATGTCGATAAATCTCCCATCGTTCATAGCTTTAATTTTATTTTTAAACTCCTCATCATCTATCTGAGAACTCTTTATCCTTTCTAGTAAATATGGTTTGGCAACCATTTGAAAAAGTATTGATGTTTCACCTTGCATGATAATTCCTATATCCATATTTACTAGATCCATGGACATAGGATCCCTTTAAAAACTCATCTTGTTAAAAACTCCATGATCCTTTCTGCTCAAAGCATATTCCACCTTATTTTCCTTCCTCAGGTGGTAGTGTATAGTGAAATAATAATCCTTGAGTAGTTAAAGTCATAATCTTTGCCTCATGTTGAGTTATTTTTATGAGAAAATATACTTCAAACTCTTGTGATCGGTATATATATCACATTTTTCACCATATAGATAGTATCTCCATATCTTAAAAGCAAATATTATAGCTGCTAACTCAATATCATGAGTAAGATAGTTTTTTTCATGAATTTTTAGCTGTCGTGATGCATAGGAAATAACTCTATCATTCTGCATAAGGACACAACCAAGTCCTTTCTTTGATGCATCACTATAAATAACAAACCCATCATTCCAAAATGGTAGAGTCAAGATTGGATAATTGACTAATCTTTTCTTCAATTCTTCAAAAAATTATTCACACACTTTTTTTCAAACAAATTTAACCCCTTTGCGTGTGATCTTGGTTAATGGGTTAGCCAATCGGGCAAAATTATTGACAAAATGCTGATAATAACCTGCTAAACCAATAAAACTACATACCTTAGTTATACTCATCGGTTCTGGCTCTTCTTGTATTTTTATTGTCTTATAAGGGTCAATAAAGATTCCATCCTTAGAGACAATATGGCCAAGAAAAGAAATCCCCTAAAGCCAAAATTCACACTTGATGAACTTCCCATATAATTCATTTCTTCTTAGGGTTTTTGGAATAGTGCACAAGTTATTTTCATGATCTTCATAGCTTTTGGAGTATATAAAAATGTCATCAATAAATACCAATACAAATTCATCAAGATATTCCTTGAAAACTCTATTCATTAGATCCATGAAAATAGAGGGTGCATTAATCAGTCAAAAAGGAATTACTGTAAACTTGCAATGCCCATACCTGATTCAAAATTCTATCTTTGGATTTTCTTCCTTTTTCACGTACAACTGATGGTATCCAGATCGAAGGCCAATCTTTGAAAAATATTGATCTCCATGAAGTTGATCAAATAAATCATCAATGTGAGGTAGGGGATACTTGTTCTTTAATGTTATAGCATTGATCTCCCTTTAGTCAATGCACAACCTCATAGATCCATATTTCTTCTTAACAAAAAGAACAGGGGTTCCCCATGGAGAAACACTAGGGATAATAAATCCCTTATTACTCAATTACTATAGTTGTTTCTTTAGTTCCACTAATTTCACAATGGACATTCTATAAGGGGTCTTTGGTATGGGCCTTGAACTAGGAATTAAGTCAATGGAAAACTCAATTTCTCATTCTGGAGGATATCCAGGTAAATCCTCTAGAAACACATCAATATATTCTTGTACAATAGGTACATCCTCTATTTGAACATTCTTTTCCTCACCCATAGTTATTTCACTCCCTTCCTCTCAAATAATTGAATTTAGTAGAGCTACTGGGGGTGGATATTGATAATAATCAAATGGTGGTGTTTCTGCTCTAAAGATAAGGTATTATTTATTATCATCAAAAATGGTAACCTCCTTCTTATTACAATAAATTTTAGCATAATTTTCTGAAATATAATCCATACTAAGGATTGTATCAAATTAAATCATGAGTGTGACACTAAGATCAGTATATAGAGCATGTTTATATACCATAATGGTAACTCATTCACAAAACTTCATTATAATGATACTTCCCTTAGTAGTTTTGATTGAAAACTCTCTTGTTAAATAAAATTGTAAATATCTAATTTTCTTGGAAAACCGGGTAGATATAAAAGAATACGATGATCCAGAATCAAATAAAGCATTGGCTAAATTTGAGGAAACGATTAATGTACCTGCCACCACGTCATTCGGAACTTCAACCTCTGTAGTTGTGATTTCATAAGCTTGGTCTTGCTCCCTTGTCCTTTTCTAAGGTAAGTTTCCTTGGAAATTATAACATTCATTTTCATAATGCCCCATTTCTCTACAATTGTAGAATTCAACATTGATAGCCTCTTTTTTTCCCTTGCAATCACGAGCTTGGTGGCCTTTTTCACCATACTTGTAACAGACTCTCATTCCCTTCAGGCAAGTGTCGGGGTGTTTCTTCCCACATTTACTACAGGATGGAAGTTTAACTTTTCCCTTCTTCCCCTTATTTCCATTTCCATAGTGTTCAGCAGATCTCTTCTTCTCTTGCTTTGCTTTAAACTCATAAGACTTAGAGAATTCCTTTTCTGTCCTAATTTCACATGAGACTATATCTTCATACGAATAGAATGATTATGAGACTAATGCTCGACAGAGAAATGGTTTTAAACCATCAAAGAATCGATCAATCTTATTTCTTGGGTTTCATATATAATATGCAGCGTGCCTTGCTAACCTTGTAAAGTTAGCCTCATACTTTGCAACATTCTCATCCTCATTTTACCTCAAACTCAGAAATTTCTTTTCCATATCTACTCTAAGGTCACAAGGAAAGTATTTTTCAAAGAAAATCTCTTTAAACTCTCTCCATTCCATATTTTATACTACTTCATCCTCCTTTTTATTTTGAATTAATGACCCCCATTGATCTGCATCTCCCGTGAGGTGATAAACTTCCATGAAAACTTTTTCCCTTTCGCTGATCCCCAAAGAATGAAATATTTTCTCTAAGGAACTTATCCATTGCTCAACTACAAGTGGATTTTTAGTCCCATTGAATCTTGGTAGTTATTTCCTCATGAAGTGGTCTAACATTGATCCTCCACGTTGTAGATCAGGGTGCTCCATATGGGTAAGGTTATTATTCAAAACTTGAGTGAGTTGTCTCGGTATGGTGATAAGCTGATCAGCATCAGTTGCATCACCAGCTCCACTATAATTATCTTGAGTAGGAGGGAAATCTCTATATATATTACATGCATTGATGCGGTTTCCATTCCTTCCACTAGGCATCATTTCTAAACAATGGCATACACTAGATTAGTTTATGAATCGAAATACATAATTCTAAACTTGTAAAACACTTAACATAAATTGAAAATTTTATGGATATAATCCATAATCATAAAAATATTTTCTTTGAGGAAGTATTTAATCATAAATCCTTCATAATGGTTTGTAAAGAAAATGTGAATTATCCTAAGCATAACCCTTGGGAGTGTCGTAACCAAGAGTGCATCAAGGCCCATTGTCATGTACCAGGATACCCCAGGTCAAGTCTGAAACTCCTTTTTAGAGTTTTCATTCTGAGGTACATTTGTGCCAAAGCCACCTCTACCTGGTCGTATCCATATAGGGATGTATTTCTTGTAAAATTCAAAAAATCTCTACATTACCAAAATTCTAGGAAGTTCTTCTATACTAATCATCAAAGTCTATCTTAGGGTAGTGTTCTCTAATCAGATTTTTTCTAAATCTAGTTTCCAAGGTTTGTACTAAACTTCCTCCGATACCAAATGTAATGCCCCGACCCCAGTTACCTAGAGTTGGTGCATTATTACATAACATTGGCATGATACAAGGAATCATTTCTTGA
This sequence comes from Viscum album, assembly GCA_963277665.1. Classification (NCBI taxonomy): domain Eukaryota; kingdom Viridiplantae; phylum Streptophyta; class Magnoliopsida; order Santalales; family Viscaceae; genus Viscum; species Viscum album. The sequence continues at coordinate 1,493,562,809 of OY728131.1, forward strand.
AAGAGCGATCAGTTTATTAGCCTTGGAAGTACTAGATACATACATAAGTTTTACATTATATCATGAAATAAATAAATAAAATCATTGTGTCCCCTTTGAACACACTCATATCCTTTGGCCTATCCCTTTAGGTTAATCATAATATACTTCTTTACATCCTGTGAAAAAGAAAACATAATAAAGGGGTGAGCTCAGATGCTTAGTAAGGATAATAATATAGCAGAACCTATCATAAATAAGCATAAACATTTAAGTCAATATACACTACTGGAATGTGGGTTTTTCCCCACAGTTACATACCAACGGTTTGATAGAACCGTTGGTAAATGATTAAAATAGAGGTTTTTCCCAACGGTTTCTTAGAACCATTGGGATAGCTTGGTTTGGGGGAGTTTTTCCCAACGGTTCTAGGGAACCGTTGGGATAGGCCTTGTTTTGGGGAGTTTTTCCCAACGGTTCCTTAGAACCGTTGGGGTAGGCCTTGTTTTGGGGAGTTTTCCCAACGGTTCTAAGGAACCGTTGGGATAGACCTTGTTTTGGGGAGTGTTTCCCAACGGTTCTAAGGAACCGTTGGGATAGGCCTTGTTTCGGGGAGATATGCCAACGGTTTTAAAAAACCGTTGGCAAAGGTTTTCCCCAAATCCCCAGCAGCCCGTTCTCTCCCCCATTCGCGTTACAGAGCCCTAACGGGAGCAGCAGCAGGCGATTTTGGAGTACTACCGGCCGGACCTTGAAGCTCTTCTTCAGGTTCTTCTTCTTCTTTATCTCAAAAGGTATTCAAATGTTTGGATAGTATTGAAACTTATTTTTATTTTTCCCTTCAGTTTAGACGATTTTGGAGCTACTGACGGCGCCTAAGGGTGAGTTTTCTTGAAAATTCCTTTTTGGATTTTACCCTTTGAACATGGGATGTCATTTGTGAAAGGTTATATAAATCGAATTGATTGTTCGATTTATGAATTGAATTGTAAATTAAATTAATTAAGGGTATTTTATGGTTTGCATTCCCCTTTAACACTTATATTTTATGTTACCATGTTAGATATATTATAACTAATGCATGTGATATCTTTATAGTCTTGTTAGGAGTGTTATATTAAAAATTCCCATGTGAGTGCTTGAATTTTCATTGAATTTCTAGCCATTATGAGTTATGTTGAGACCATGATATGGAATTGATTGATTAAGCAAGAGAGTCTCATTATCTTGTCATTACAACATGAGTAAATGAAGCTTCATTCTTTTCAGGTTATTATTTGATTGAGTCGCCATTTTGAGGTGAGTTGTATTAAATACCTTTGTTTTTGACCTTGGTATGTTTAATGAATTGTTTAAATGAAATGAAATTCATTAAATGATTAATAGTAAATAGTGATACATGGATTCTATTAGGATGTCAGGTATATAATCTTGTTTCTATTAACTTATATGCTTTATGTGATAAATGGATTCACAGTGGAATTCCACGGATAGACTCATTTCTTTGAATATTGATTAAGCCATTGGTGATACATGGATCCAAGGGAGGGATTCCATAGATAGACTTATTGAATGTAGAATTATATTCCAATTGATACATGGATTCTTATGATAATTCCATAGATAGACTTATTGAATGTAGAATTATATTCCAATGATATGCGTCTTGTGTGGTGGTGGTGTGGTTTATGTGTTTTATGGTAGTAGTGAAGTGTGTGATTATGTAGTTAATGTGAACCCATAGGTTGAGTATTTTGTGCTATCTATATATCATGTATTTTTATGTTATTTCTACACATTCCCAACCAGAGTTGGATAAACTTACCAACGATCAGAGGTTTTGAGTTATGGGTATTTTTTCTAATATCTAGGATGGTGGTTATATGTTTGGATAGCTACCATGTCTTCCCTACTCTTCCTTAAAAAGTGATTGACCATGTGTTTTTAGGCAAGATGCGATGTGATTGTCCATGTGTCTTCAGGTGAGATGTACTATGATTTCCCTAGTGTTTTTCGGTGAGGTGTGATGTGATAAGGCTATAATAATATGTGGCATGTGGTTGGGGTCATGTAGGGTAGGAGGATGGCACAAGGTTGATGTTATTCATGTTCATGATACCCTATTAATATGGTTATGGGATGAGTCATGCTGTTATGTGATATAACACATTAAGTTCTTGTTGGTTTTACATTTTTTCAATAACACATTTGTATGTTTTTTTGACATGTGTAGTTGATACCTTGATTATTTTCTTCCTTTATCGTTTACTTAAATGTATTTTCTATTATAGTTAATGCCTATTGAATTGTTTATGACAAAATGACTTATATAAATTCTTTTTACAGAATGGACAGAAGTTGGATGTATGAAACCGATCGGATCTCAGACGATTTTCAAAACAATTTGGAGAGCTTTATAGATTTTGCATTTCACAATGCTTCAGATAGTGGTCGCATACACTGCCCATGTTCCAATTGTGTTGGTAGACCTTGGTTGAGCCGTGAAGAAGTCAGCTACCACATAACCAAAAATGGGTTTCAAGCAAACTACTTTCTGTGGTATCACAATGGGGAGAAAATGAAATCTCAAATTGGTGATGATCGAAATGAAAAGACTGGAATGGAGAATTTGTTAGATGATCGGTTTCCGTTTATTCGTCATCATGAAAAAGAAAGGATTTCGACTCAAGAAGACTTCGATATGAGGACAGCTGATGCATCTAGTGAAAATGATGATATTGATAGGGTGAAAAAATTGAATTATGCTGCCACGACTCCAGTATATCGACAATGCGATAAAATGAAAAAGCTGGAATTTTTAATCCGATTATTTCATGGGAAAACTATGTATGGGATTTCTAATACAGCAATCGATTACATTCTTACCCTCTTGAAGGATTTACTTCCATATGATGCAGATATTCCCTCAAACCACTATATGGCATGGAAGTTAGTTGAGGAACTTGGATTTTCAAGAAACAAAATTCATGCTTTCCCGAAAGATTGCAGTTTATTCTGGGAGGAAACCGCTGAACGAAATGAATGTATAAAATGTGGCACGTCCCGCTGGAAGTCAAAATCTGATGGAACACCATCTCGCATTCCACAGAAAGTAATGTGGCACTTTCCATTGATCCCCAGACTCCAGAATCTTTTTATGTCTGATGACATATCAATACAAATGAGATGGCATGATACTGAGAGAAAGAAGACTGATGATGAGTTGGTTCATCCTGCAGATGGATTTGCATGGAAGAGATTAGATGCTCGACATCCTAATTTTGCAGCTGATGTGCGTAATGTAAGGCTGGGTCTTTCATGCGACGGTTTTAATCCGTTTGGGCAGATGCTTACTTCGCACAGCACATGGCCCGTTTTTATGCACATTTATAATCTTCCCCCATGGTTGTGTATGAAAAAATCTTTCACTTTCATGAGTATACTCATATCTGGTCCTTCTGATCCCGGCATTGATATTGATGTATACATGCAACCTTTAATAAAAGAGTTGAAGCTTCTTTGGGATGTGGGTGTGCGCACATACGATGCATGTTCGAAAGACATATTTCAGATGCGCGCTGCGCTTATGTGGACAATCAATGATTTTCCGGCTTATGCAATGATGTCTGGATGGAGCACGAAGGGGAAACTGTCATGTCCAGTTTGTATGAAGAATACACGATCCAGAAGACTGAAACATCGTTGTAGTTTCAGTTTTATGGGACATCGACGATTTTTGCCAAAGGATCATCCATATAGAATGAATCGTCGAAGATTTGATAATACTATAGAGACCGATGATCCACCTCAGCGTATGTCTGGAAGTGATGTGCTTAATGAATTGAAAGATTTCAGTTTTTCGTTCGGGAAGGGTCAAATGAAATCTGGAAAGAGAAAGAATGTTTCCACAGAAACCTGTTACAATTGGAGGAAGAGGAGTATCTTTTTTGATTTGCCTTATTGGTCAACCAATTTTCTACGTCATTGCTTAGACGTAATGCATATTGAAAAGAATATATGTGAAATGTTGCTTTCAGTTCTTCTAAATGTCAAGGGGAAGACAAAATATGATTTACGATCTCGACGTGACTTGGTGGATTGGGGCATCAGACCAGAATTGCATCCTGTGCGTATCAGTGAAAATAAATGGCAACTTCCATGTGCTTCTTATGTGATGAAACCTACTGAAAAAAAACAATTTTTGGAAGTATTAGAGACTATTAGAGTTCCTGATGGCTATTCAAGCAACATATCTAAACGGGTCAATAGAAGAGAGTTGAAGCTAAAATCTTTGAAGACTCATGATTATCACGTTCTACTGCATGAGTTGCTTCCAATAGCAATCCGTCATCTTTTGTCCAATAATGTAAGGGTGGGTGTTATTCGGTTGTGCCATTTGTTTAGAGATCTTTGTGCTAAGAAGTTGTCCAAGTCTTTCTTGCAAAAAATGTTGACAGATGCCCCATTAATTTTGTGTGAGTTGGAGAAAATATTTCCCCCATCATTTTTCACATGCATGCTGCATCTGACTGTCCATATTCCAACTGAAATACTTCTCGGAGGACCTGTTTCTTTTTGTTGGATGTATCCAACTGAAAGAAATATGTTCACATTAAAGTCTTATGTTCGAAACAAGAATCATCCCGAAGGTTCTATCGTGAACGGTTACTTAGCTCAAGAATGTATGGATTTCTGTTCAATGTATTTGTCTGATCTTACTACAAGAATGAACAGACCAATGAGAAATGAAGAAGAACAATATGAGAAAATTGAACCCAGTTTTCCATCACTTCCTCAAACAGGAGGAATTCCTGGATCATATACATTGAAGACATTAAGCCATGAAGAGCGGGAGATGGCACATCGCACAGTTTTGTTCAACTGTGATTTGTTCGATGACTATATCAGGTAACAAAATTGAATATGTATATATCTTACATATATATCTGTTAAACTATTCATATTTTTTTATCTACAGGGAACATAAAACAATGATAAATAGGAAGCATCGTTCTTTATCTTTGAGAAGGAGAGAGACTTTGCATAGCAAAGAGTTTTCTGCTTGGTTAAAATTGAAGGTAAAAATATTACTGTTTAAATTAATTATTTCAATATTTACTTAAGTTTAACTGTCATTTATATTGCAGGTATTGAGTTTTTCTGCTGACTCTGTCTCTGAGGAAATAAGAGCTTTGGCTTTTGGTCCTAATACCGTGGTTCGTGACTGTAAATCAATTGTTATCAATGGGTACAGATTTATTGTCACTGAACGAGCCAAAAACATGAGAACACAACATGATGGTATTATGGTTACTGCCACAACAGATTGTTATGCCAGTGCATCAAATAGTAGACCGCGACTTGAAAATGTGGGTTATTATGGAGTCGTTGAGAAAATAATAATATTGGATTATTACTCTCATGGACGAGTCACAATGATGAAATGCCATTGGTTTGATTCGATGACGAGACATGGCACATTTATTGATGATTGTGGATTTCGAGTAATTAATATGACCCGCACTCTTGCAACTGAAGAACCATATGTGTTGGCATCAATGGCTAAACAAGTTTTTTATGTCAAAGATCAACTTCAACCAGAATTTGGTGTCGTAGTTGAAGTAATTCCAAGACATATTTTTGATGATGCTGATGATGGAATTGACACTTTCCCTATTGCCATTGGAACCAATCCATTTATTTCTTTTGATGACTCCAATAGCTCAATTGTCAGAGTTGATTGTGAACCTGAAGTTGTGGATGGAAATATATAGAATCATTCATCCATGTTCTCAATTCTTTTGGTTTACCTCGAGTTGGGTTGTTAAGGTTGGTAATATTCATATTTATTTAGTATTGATCACAAATATGTTTTAGCTGACTTGACCGTTATGTGAATTTTCAATGTTTATTGGTTGCTGTTTTATTTGAATTGCATTTTCTAATTTGGAATTGAACTGTATTCAAACCAAATCAAACAATATTTCTAACTTGGTGAACATTACAACTTGTATGTTTAATTAAATTCATTCAAGCTCTTCTAAAACAATTGATAGCTAAATTACCAATGAATCCCCTCATTCCCTCATATATTTAGTTTTTTGGTTTACACATTAATTTTCTTTTTCTAATTAATTACATATTTGTTTTCCAATGCAGGAAATGAAGCCAATTGAAGAGAGACGAAGAAAAAAAATGGCGGAGAACAATCGTCGGATGGAGGAGATGGGCATTCCACCATTAGTGCCTAAAGTGAGTACTTTATTTCAAATATATATATATATATACTTACAGAATATATAATGTCATGTGATTAATTTTTTTTGTAAACTTTTTTGTAGGATCCACCATTACGTCGACAGTTATTCGACGAGGAGCCTAGTACTGGTCCTAGTACTCAGGCCGGTGGTACGAGGAGGGTTCGTACCAAAGGTGGACATAGAGCTGCGCGTGCCCGACTAGACCCTACCCCTCCCACTGACATTTCAGCCTTCCCACATTCTGATCCCGGTGTGTCGTTAGGGACACACGGGATATTTAGACCTCCCATGTTTTCGCTACCTTCTGCATCTTCTGCCCCATCATTTTCACATCCCATGATGATTCCCACTCCCCAGTCAGCATCAGGTCATACAGTTGTTCCATCTTCTTTTCCTTCTACTTCTGTCTCTCCGAGCTTTTATATTCCATCGTCTTCGACTCCTGTTCCACCAGAGGGTGTTCCATCAGGTTCTGTGGATCCGGCGCCACTCATTGATCAGACTATCACAGGTATATTTATAAAACCCTATCAAATTTTTATAGCAATATTTATTTTCATTATAACATGTTTTGATAAAATATTTGTTTTTCTTTCATGACAGATACATCTAATGACAGGAGGCGGGGGCGGGGCCGTACACGCATGCGTTCGGTGTGGAACCGTCGCACACAGGTTATGGTGGAATATAATGAAGACAATCAGATGGTTGAGAAAACAGGGCAGCAATGTCGGAGTTTTATGGCGACGCTTGCCAAATACTCCGACATCATTCCCGTCAGCCCGCTGTCGTGGAGACATTTGCCACATGAGGTCAAAGATAGAGCTTGGGCAGAGATATGGGTAAAAAAATCTTTTGTATTTAATGCCATGAATTTTTTTTGTATTTATATAAATTAATATTTTCATTTCAGCTTCGATTTAATTTTCCTGATGGTGAGGGTGCACGACTGGAACGTCTAAAGGATTTAGGCGAGCTTTGGAGAGCCTAAAAGCATGAGCTATATATTGGCTGGCGTGCTAGAGTTGGCACTGAGTTAGAGGCGGTACCAGTCGTGGATGATTGTCCTATAGAGCAGTATCGTCAGATGATTACTCATTGGACGAGTACCCAGTTTAAGGTATGAATTACATTTGAGGTATTTAAATAATAACTTTCAAGTTTTGCATTAATATTATCCTTTGCATTATCGAATTTTATTTAGGAATCATCTGGAAAAAATAAAAAAAACATTGATGCAAAAAAATACCTCCATACACTAGGACACACGACGATGCCGGATCATGAGAGGCAGCAGGTATGACAATTGTTTATAAGTTTTCTTTACGACTTACATTTTCTTTTGTTTCCTCAATTATTTAATTATTTTCTGAAGTCTTTATATAAATTTTGTTTTCAATGTCATTGTAGAGGCAAGTACAAAATATTGAAGGACGTGTGCCTCGAGCAAAACTGTTTTGCTCGAGTAGACGAAAAAAGGATGGACGTGCTGTCAACGAAGCGACTCAGCAGCAGATTGTAAGTTTTAATCTGTTGATTTTATATTTTAATATCTATTTCGTAACTTAATATTATATTTATATTTGTAACAGGATGCTTTAGAGGCCCTCGATGCCCAAGAAGCAGACAATTTTGGGCCATCTGATCACTTACATCAGGTGTTGGGAGAGGATCATTCTGGTAGAGTACGCTGCCGACCTAGGATAGCCCCGACGAGGTATTGGCCTACCTCAGGTACGAGTTGTAGTGCCACCGAGCTGCAGCAAGTTAGGGCATAGGCAGAACAGGCTGAGAAAAGGGCCACAGAGACGGCAGAACAGTCTGCTAGGGCAAACAGTGCATTTATGAAATTTATTGAAGTTCTACGTCCAACACTTCCAGCAGAGGCCAGCCCAGCGATTGATGAATACATGTCGTCGATACATTCTATATATGGTGCACCAGGTGGCAGTTCCAGTGGTGGTCAGGCCGATGTCCAGCTTGAAGATGATGATGGAGAGCAGTCTAATGCGGAAGAGGAGGGAGATGGGGAGGGCGAGGAGGAGGGCGAAGGCGAGGAGGAAGGCGCTGTGGAGGGTGAGGACGATGAGGAGGACGATGACGAGGGCGATGATGATGATGATGATGGAGATGGTGATGCTGATGTGGGACATATTGATCCGTTACATTTTTGACTTGAGATTTGATGTTTAATCTATTCTAGTTGTTGGTTTTATCTAGACTCGTAGTATAGTATTGGAGTTGAGTTATTTTTATATATTGTCTGTTTTTATGGATGTTGTTGTCTTTTAGTGGTTGTGTGTTTGAGAACTCCCTGGACAACCCCACTCATTCTTGGACCCTGGACAACCCCCCTCCCCCTTGGACCCCGAACACCCCCCAAACACCCCCCGGACAGCCCCGCGGACAGCCCCCTGGACAGCCCCCTGGATAGCCCCCCGTACAGCCCCCAACCCTCCACCCTGGACCCCGGATAGCCCCCCGGACAGCCCCCCGGACAACCCCCCCCCCCCCCACCCTCCCCCTTAGACCCCAGACAACCCCCCAAACACCCCCCGGACAACCCCCTGAACAACCCCGGACAACCCCCTGAACAACCACCGGACAGCCCCCTAAACAACCCCGGACAGACCCCGCACAGCCCCCCCACCCTCCTCCTTGGTCCCCGGACAGCCCCCCGGACACCCACCGGACAGCCCCCCCCCCCCCCCGGACAGCCCCCTGTAAAGCCCCCCGTACAGCCCCCAACCCTCCACCCTGGACCCCGGATAGCCCCCCGGACAGCCCCCCGGACAACCCCCCCACCCCCCCCCCTTGGACCCCAGACAACCCCCCCACCCCCCCCCCTTGGACCCCGGACAACCCCCCAAACACCCCCCGGACAGCCCCCTGAACACCCCCGGACAACCCCCTGAACAACCCCCGGACAGCCCCCTGAACAACCCCGGACAACCCCCTGAACAACCCCCAAACACCCCCCGGACAGACCCCGCACAGCCCCCCCACCCTCCTCCTTGGTCCCCGGACAGCCCCCCGGACACCCACCGGACAGCCCCCCCGGACAGCCCCCCGGACAGCCCCTCCACCTTCCTTAATTTAATTAGCTCTGAAATGTTTCATAGCACGATCAACTAAAATCTAATCCATACTAAATATGATATAAAAATATTCTATATGAATTTCCATAAGATTTTAAGTGAAAACAAAAAGTGACATACGAAAAACTGACCAAACGCATTCGAAATGTGTTGATGCTTTAGGAAAACGATACATGGGTCATATGTGACGTGTACGAGTCATCCCCGCCTCAATCCGAGACGCGGTGTGGTCGGAACAACTCAAAGTGTATGTCTTTTGTTTCAAAAGGACATCATTTTAAGTGAAAACCATCAACTGGCATACGGAAAACCGGCCAAACACATTCGGATTGTGTTGATACTATAAGACAACGATCCATGAGTCATTTGAGACGTGTAAGAGTCAACCCCGCCTCAATCCGAGGTCGTCCGCTATGAATTTGACCGTTGGACGCCCGTTTTGGCCGTTTATGACACCAGAACTGCGTTGTCGGTCACCGCGGGCACACGGCACGTCCGATTGATGCGCCGTCTGCTCGAACACTTCATAAATCACTGTCCAGTATTTGTCGTCTGATTTCAGGCCATTCCGACTTCGTTCGGCCCGTTTGGACCCTCCTCACGCGCGTTTACGAAGCGCGCGCATCACTTAAAACACGAATATTGAGCCGTACCGTGCAAACCGCATGTCCGATTGACGTGCCGTCTGCGCGTACATGTCACGAATAATAATTAGAATGTTTCACGGTGGTTTCGGGTGAATCCGTGGTCGTCCGCTATGAATTTGACCGTTGGACGCCCGTTTTGGCCGTTTATGACACCATAACTGCGTTGTCGGTCACCGCGGGAACACGGCACGTCCGATTGACGTTCCGTCTGCTCGACCACTTCATAAATCACTCACCCGTATTTGTCGTCTGATTTCAGGCCATTCCGACATCTTTCGGCCCGTTTGGACCCCCCTCACGCGCGTTTCGAAGCGTGCGCATCACTTAAAACACGAATATTGAGCCGTACCGGGCAAACCGCACGTCCGATTGATGTGCCGTCTGCGCGTACACGTCACAAATAATAATTAGAATGTTTCACGGTGGTTTCAGGTGAATCTCTGGTCGTCCGCTATGAATTTGACCGTTTAACGCCCGTTTTGGCCGTTTATGACACCCGAACTGCATTCTCGGTCACCGCGGGCACAGGTCATGTCCGATTGATGTGTCGTCTGCTCGACCACTTCAGAAATCACTCACCCGTATTTGTCGTCTGATTTCAGGTCATTCCGACATCGTTCGGCCCGTTTGGACCCCCCTCACGCGCGTTTACGAAGCGCGCGCATCACTTAAAACAAGAATATTGAGCCGTACCGGGCAAACCGCACGTCCGATTGACGTGCCGTCTGCGTGTACACGTCACGAATAATAATTAGAATGTTTCTCGGTGGTTTCGGGTGAATCCGTAGTCGTCCGCTATGAATTTGACCGTTGGACGCCCGTTTTGGCCGTTTATGACACCATAACTGCGTTGTCGGTCACCGCGGGCACACGGCACGTCCGATTGACGTACCGTCTGCGCGTACACGTCACGGATAATAATTAGAATGTTTCACGGTGGTTTTAGCTCAATCCGAGGTCGTACGCTATGAATTTGACCGTTGGACGCCCGTTTTGGCCGTTTATGACACCATAACTGCGTTGTCGGTCACCGCGGGCACATGACAAGTCCGATTGACGTGCCGTCTACTCTACCACTTCATAAATCACTCACCCGTATTTGTCGTCTGATTTCAGGCCATTCCGACATCGTTCGGCCCGTTTGGACCCCCCTCACGCGCGTTTACGAAGCGCGCGCATCACTTAAAACACGAATATTGAGCCGTACCGTGCAAACCGCATGTCCGATTGACGTGCCGTCTGTGCGTACACGTCACGAATAATAATTAGAATGTTTCACGGTGGTTTCGGGTGAATCTGTGGTCGCCCGCTATGAATTTGACCGTTGGACGCCCGTTTTGGCCGTTTATGACACCATAACTGCGTTGTCGGTCACCGCGGGCACACGGCACGTCCGATTGATGTGCCGTCTGCTCGACCACTTCATAAATCACTCACCCGTATTTGTCGTCTGATTTCAGGCCATTCCGACATCGTTCGGCCCGTTTGGACCCCCCTCACGCGCGTTTTGAAGCGTGCGCATCACTTAAAACACGAATATTGAGCCGTACCGGGCAAACCGCACGTCCGATTGACATGTCGTCTGCGCGTACACGTCACAAATAATAATTAGAATGTTGCACGGTGGTTTCGGGTGAATCTATGGTCGTCCGCTATGAATTTGACCGTTTAACGCCCGTTTTGGCCGTTTATGACACCCGAACTGCGTTCTCGGTCACCGCGGGCACAGGTCATGTCCGATTGATGTGCCGTCTGCTCGACCACTTCAGAAATCACTCACCCGTATTTGTCGTCTGATTTCAGGTCATTCCAACATCGTTCGGCCCGTTTGGACCCCCCTCACGCGCGTTTACGAAGCGCGCGCATCACTTAAAACAAGAATATTGAGTCGTACCGGGCAAACCGCACGTCCGATTGACGTGCCGTCTGCGCGTGCACGTCACGAATAATAATTAGAATGTTTCACGGTGGTTTCGGGTGAATCCGTGGTCGTCCGCTATGAATTTGACCGTTGGACGCCCGTTTTGGCCGTTTATGACACCATAACTGCGTTGTCGGTCACCGCGGGCACACGGCACGTCCGATTGACGTGCCGTCTGCTCGACCACTTCATAAATCACTCACCCGTATTTGTCGTCTGATTTCAGGCCATTCCGACATCGTTCGGCCCGTTTGGACCCCCCTCACGCGCGTTTCGAAGCGTGCGCATCACTTAAAACACGAATATTGAGCCGTACCGGGCAAACCGCACGTCCGATTGACGTGCCGTCTGCGCGTACACGTCACAAATAATAATTAGAATGTTGCACGGTGGTTTCGGGTGAATCTCTGGTCGTCTGCTATGAATTTGACCGTTTAACGCCCGTTTTGGCCGTTTATGACACCCGAACTGCGTTCTCGGTCACCGCGGGCACAGGTCATGTCCGATTGATGTGCCGTCTACTCGACCACTTCAGAAATCACTCACCCGTATTTTTCGTCTGATTTCAGGCCATTCCGACATCGTTCGGCCCGTTTGGACCCCCCTCACGCGCGTTTACGAAGCGCGCGCATCACTTAAAACAAGAATATTGAGCCGTACCGGGCAAACCGCACGTCCTATTGACGTGACGTCTGCGCGTACACGTCACAAATAATAATTAGAAAGTTTCACGGTGGTTTCGGGTGAATCCGTGGTCGTCCGCTATGAATTTGACCGTTGGACGCCCGTTTTGGCCGTTTATGACACCATAACTGCGTTGTCGGTCACCGCGGGCACACGGAACGTCCGATTGACGTGCCGTCTGCGCGTACACGTCACGGATAATAATTAGAATGTTTCACGGTGGTTTCAGCTCAATCCGAGGTCGTACGCTATGAATTTGACCGTTGGACGCCCGTTTTGGCCGTTTATGACACCATAACTGCGTTGTCGGTCACCGCGGGCACACGACAAGTCCGATTGACGTGTCGTCTGCTCGACCACTTCATAAATCACTCACCCGTATTTGTCGTCTGATTTCAGGCCATTCCGACATCGTTCGGCCCGTTTGGACCCCCCTCACGCGCGTTTACGAAGCGCGCGCATCACTTAAAACACGAATATTGAGCCGTACCGTGCAAACCGCATGTCCGATTGACGTGCCGTCTGCGTGTACACGTCACGAATAATAATTAGAATGTTTCACGGTGGTTTCGGGTGAATCCGTGGTCGTCCGCTATGAATTTGACCGTTGGACGCCCGTTTTGGCCGTTTATGACACCATAACTGCGTTGTCGGTCACCGCGGGCACACGGCACGTCCGATTGACGTGCCGTCTGCTCGACCACTTCATAAATCACTCACCCGTATTTTTCGTCTGATTTCAGGCCATTCTGACATCGTTCGGCCCGTTTGGACTCCCCTCACGCGCGTTTCGAAGCGTGCGCATCACTTGAAACACGAATATTGAGCCGTACCGGGCAAACCGCACGTCCGATTGACGTGCCGTCTGCGCGTACACGTCACAAATAATAATTAGAATGTTGCACGGTGGTTTCGGGTGAATCTCTGGTCGTCCGCTATGAATTTGACCGTTTAACGCCCGTTTTGGCCGTTTATGACACCCGAACTGTGTTCTCGGTCACCGCGGGCACAGGTCATGTCCGATTGATGTGCCGTCTGCTCGACCACTTCAGAAATCACTCACTCGTATTTTTCGTCTGATTTCAGGTCATTCCGACATCGTTCGGCCCGTTTGGACCCCCCTCACGCGCGTTTACGAAGCGCGCGCATCACTTAAAACAAGAATATTGAGCCGTACCGGGCAAACCGCACGTCCGATTGACGTGCTGTCTGCGCGTACACGTCACGAATAATAATTAGAATGTTTCTCGGTGGTTTCAGCTCAATCCGAGGTCATCCGCTATGAATTTGACCGTTGGACGCCCGTTTTGGTCGTTTATGACACCATAACTGCGTTGTCGGTCACCGCGGGCACACGGCACGTCCGATTGACATGCCGTCTGCGCGTACACGTCACGAATAATAATTATAATGTTTCACGGTGGTTTCAGGTGAATCCGTGGTCGTCCGCTATGAATTTGACCGTTGGACGCCCGTTTTGGCCGTTTATGACACCATAACTGCGTTGTCGGTCACCGCGGGCACAGGGCACGTCCGATTGACGTGCCGTCTGCTCGACCACTTCATAAATCACTCACCCGTATTTTTCGTCTGATTTCAGGCCATTCCGACATCATTCGTCCCGTTTGGACCCCCCTCACGCGCGTTTCGAAGCGTGCGCATCACTTAAAACACGAATATTGAGCCGTACCGGGAAAACCGCACGTCCGATTGACGTGCCGTCTGCGCGTACACGTCACAAATAATAATTAGAATGTTGCACGGTGGTTTCGGGTGAATCTCTGGTCGTCCGCTATGAATTTGACCGTTTAACGCCCGTTTTGGCCATTTATGACACCCGAACTGCGTTCTCGGTCACCGCGGGCACAGGTCATGTCCGATTGATGTGCCGTCTACTCGACCACTTCAGAAATCACTCACCCGTATTTGTCGTCTTATTTCAGGCCATTCCGACATCGTTCGGCCCGTTTGGACCCCCCTCACGCGCGTTTACGAAGCGCGCGCATCACTTAAAACAAGAATATTGAGCCGTACCGGGCAAAACGCACGTCCGATTGACGTGCCGTCTGCGTGTACACGTCACAAATAATAATTAGAATGTTTCACGGTGGTTTCGGGTGAATCCGTGGTCGTCCGCTATGAATTTGACCGTTGGACGCCCGTTTTGGCCGTTTATGACACCATAACTGCGTTGTCGGTCACCGCGGGCACACGGCATGTCCGATTGACGTGCCGTCTGCGCGTACACGTCACGGATAATAATTAGAATGTTTCACGGTGGTTTCAGCTCAATCCGAGGTCGTACGCTATGAATTTGACCGTTGGACGCCCGTTTTGGCCATTTATGACACCATAACTGCGTTGTCGGTCACCGCGGGCACACGACAAGTCCGATTGACGTGCCGTCTACTCTAACACTTCATAAATCACTCACCCGTATTTGTCGTCTGATTTCAGGCCATTCCGACATCGTTCGGCCCGTTTGGACCCCCCTCACGCGCGTTTACGAAGCGCGCGCATCACTTAAAACACGAATATTGAGCCGTACCGTGCAAACCGTATGTCCGATTGACGTGCCGTCTGCGCGTACACGTCACGAATAATAATTAGAATGTTTCACGGTGGTTTCGGGTGAATCCGTGGTCGTCCGCTATGAATTTGACCGTTGGATGCCCGTTTTGGCCGTTTATGACACCATAACTGCGTTGTCGGTCACCGCGGGCACACGGCACGTCCGATTGACGTTCTGTCTGCTCGACCACTTCATAAATCACTCACCCGTATTTGTTGTCTGATTTCAGGCCATTCCGACATCGTTCGGCCCGTTTGGACCCCCCTCACGGGCGTTTCGAAGCGTGCGCATCACTTAAAACACGAATATTGAGCCGTACCGGGAAAACCGCACGTCCGATTGATGTGCCGTCTGCGCGTACACGTCACGGATAATAATTAGAATGTTACACGGTGGTTTCAGCTCAATCCGAGGTCGTACGCTATGAATTTGACCGTTGGACGCCCGTTTTGGCCGTTTATGACACCCGAACTGCGTTCTCGGCCACCGCGGGCACAGGTCATGTCCGATTGATGTGCCGTCTGCTCGACCACTTCAGAAATCACTCACCCGTATTTGTCGCCTGATTTCAGGCCATTCCGACATCGTTCGGCCCGTTTGGACCCCCCTCACGCGCGTTTACGAAGCGCGCGCATCACTTAAAACATGAATATTGAGCCGTACCGGGCAAACCGCACGTCCGATTGACGTGCTGTCTGCGCGTACACGTCACGAATAATAATTATAATGTTTCTCGGTGGTTTCAGCTCAATCCGAGGTCGTCCACTATGAATTTGACCGTTGGACGCCCGTTTTGGCCGTTTATGACACCAGAACTGTGTTGTCGGTCACCGCGGGCACACGGCACGTCCGATTGACGTGCCGTCTGCGCGTACACGTCACGAATAATAATTAGAATGTTGCACGGTGGTTTCATCTCAATTCGGAGACGTGGTGTGGCCGGAACCACTCAAAGTGTCCGTCTTTTGTTTCAAAAGGACGTCATTTTAAGTGAAAAGCATCAACTGGCATACGGAAAACCGACCAAACGCATTCCGAATCTGTTGATAATTTATCCCAACAATCCATGGGTCATATGTGACGTGTACGAGCCAACCCAGGATGAATCCGAGTCGCGGTGTGGCCGGGATAAGTCTAAGTGTCTCTCTTTTGTTTAAAATGAACACCATTTTAAGTACATACGGAAAAACGAGCAAACGGATTCGGTTTCCATTGAAACTTTAGGAGAACGATCCATGGGTCATATGTGACGTGTACGAATCAACCCCGCCACAATCGGAGACGTGGTGTGGCCGACACCACTCAAAGTGTCGGTCTTTTGTTTCAAAAAGACGTCATTTTAAGTGAAAATCATCAAGTGACATACGAAAAACCGACCAAAGGCATTCGGACTGTGTTGATACTTTAGCAAAAGGATCCATGGGTCGTATGTGATGTGTACGAGTCAGTCCCGCCTCAATCCGAGGAGCGGTGTGGCCGACACCATTCTAACTGTGTATCTTTTGTTTAAAATGGACAGGATTATAAGTGAAATGAACAACTGGCATACGCAAAACCGACCAAACGCATTCCGAATCTGTTGATAATTTATCACAACGATCCATCAGTCATATGTGACATGTACGAGCCCACTCGGGCTCAATCCGAGTCTCGGTGTGGCCGGGATCAGTCTAAGTGGATCTCTTTTGATTAAAATGGACATCATTTTAAGTACATACGGAAAACCGACCAAACGCATTCGGTTTCTGTTGAAACTTTAGGAGAACGATCCATGGGTCATATGTGAGGTGTACGAGTCATCCCCGACTCAATCCGAGGCGCGGTGTGGCCAACACCGCTCTAACTGTGTCTGTTTTGTTTAAAATGGGTAGGATTATAAGTGAAAAGAACTGGCATACGCAAAACCGACCAAACGCATTCGGTTTCCATTGAAACTTTAGGAGAACGATCCATGGTTCATATGTGACGTGTACCAATCATCCCCGTCTCAATCGGATTCCACATATAATTGTCATCTAAATTTTAAATTGAATTATATATGAATTATGTATGTTTATGAATTGTAAATTAATTATGGATGTGTATAGTTTCAGGATCCATTATATGTTAAATGTGTATGAATTTGTTCGTAATTGTATATGTATGTTTTAGTTTATTACAGGTACAATAGTTGGATCGAAAATGAGGTGAGAATGAGGCCTGATGAGATGAGAGGTGGCTGATGTACAGAGGGGTTGTGCAAATTGCAGGCTGCTGCAATTTGCAGCCTAGGGTATGCCAACGGTTTTAAACCATTGGCATAGAATCTTAAAAATATGTTTTTACCAACGGTTCATTGAACCGTTGGTAATAACTCTTTTCCCAACGGTTTAGAACCGTTGGGAAAGAGTTCATCCAAATGTATATTTAGTTTTCCCAACGGTTTGGGAGTTGGGAAAAACTATTGATTTTTTCCAACGGTTTTTGAAAACCGTTGGGAAAAACAGTGTTCTGAGTTTTGCCAACGGTTTTACAACCGTTGGGAATCTTTTTTAGTATTTTTCTCTGCCTATACCAACGGTTCACTGTAAACCGTTGGGAAAAGTTTTTCCCAACGGCTTACTTGCCTACGGTTGGCAGAACCGTTGGTATAACATATACCAACGGTTCCCCAGCCTTTCCCAACAGTTCTAAACCGTTGGGACATCCTCTATTTCCAGTAGTGATATAAGACTAAAACATAAGCCTTTTAAACTTAAACTTCAGCATAATATGGAAAATATAAATCAAATAATTCCATTTACTTATTCACATGGATATTCTCCTAGTCGAATATTCACATGCAATATCAATAGTCAATTTCATAATAATGGAATGCATAATGTTGGACATCATAACCACGTAGTCAAGGCCTCGTGCCAAGACTAAAAATAATATTTTTTCAAGGCCTTATACCAAGACACTATATTGTCTCATGAGACCTACCAATGTATCGAGGAGCTATAGCGGGCTCCACCCATCACTTAATAAGTCCAATGCATTCCTCATATGAAAAGGTTGAAACATAACATAAACATTCGTATAAAAACTAGCATAATAAATGATAATACTTTAACTATAAACCATGAATGGTATAAAAATAACACATCTATAGTCAAACATATCATAAAATATTCAATACAATATGGAATACTGTATCATAATAAATCAACTTCAAACAAGTGTAAAATCCATCAAAGGATGTTGACATAGATAAAATTAAAACTATTTGAGAGAAATATCTCTTTCTATTTTGAAATAATTTAAAAGTAGCGTAATTATAAAAGAAAACATTTATTTTGAAAATATTATTATAATATTTTAAGGGAAGCTTTGAAGGTGTTATAATGGTGGAAAATAGCCACACCCACCATATAAGTTAAAAAAACATTCTTACCTTAATTTGTCGAAAAGGTCATAAAGTACCATGTTTGGAAAACGATGGAAATATTTCTTTCAAAAAAATTTATAAAAATTCAAACAAGGGTATAAATTACTTTAACCCATAGTCTATAAATTAGTAAAAAAAATTTGAAATACATTTTTATGAAACACGGATGTGGATGATAAAGATATCCCAGTAGATACTTACGTATTAACAACCTCAGATAGTAAAGAGATTGTAAAATTAACCCTTACCTTGTACTTTTCCTTGGTCGAGGGTACGTTAACCTCTTGTATAATATTTAAACCATTGATATTAAATTATACAATAACCACATACATAAATATGATATCATATATTATCTTTTAATATTGCTTTGTTAATAATATTTCATTGGTATCATTGTTTAGGGTGTTAACCGATTCGTTTTCCTTTATATGTTTTGTTACGTAAGTCATGTTTGTTTTGTATAGAATATATTTTATTCATATCTAGAATGATATTAATTTCTTAAAAATTATTTTTAATCATAAAATGGAAATTATTCTTCATGATTATGATGGAAAAATGAATCTTATCGCGTTCGTGGAGATGGTAATTCGTACGTACGCACGAGCGACAATATCATTCTTTTGATGGTAAAATCGTATGTAATTTAATGTTATATAATATATACAGAATCATTTAAATGTTATATTTATTATTAAAATCAATTATACTCATTATTATACTCATCCAAATAATGAAGTGTTGAATAACAAACTACACCATGACGTGGAGACGGTAAGCCGTACGTACGCACGTATGGTGACTTTTTCATTCATAGGATGGATAGAATAATGAATATCGTTGTATCATATTTATAATAACATAAAAGTTTGTATAAGGTACTAGAGTTATTATTTTGGTATGGAAACAACAAATAAAGAGGAATTGGATGAAAAGAACTTTGAAAGAGGTGATGAAATTATTACCTCTTCTTCGGGTGCTTCCTTTTGATTTGATCAAAAGGGCTTCTTAGGTTGGATTCTCATCAAAGTAAGGCCTATAGATTGAATTGAAGGTAGTTGGGATGATATTTGAGCAGGTTTTGGCTGATCCAAATGGATTTGGAGGTGTGAAATTAAGAGAAGGGGAGGTACCCTTTTATAAGATAGGTGAGGGTCACTTTAGGAAAGGCTTGAAATATTATATTATTATAAAATAATTTTCAGTTTATAATGGCTAAAAATATATTAATTTCGAGAATAAGGTGGGTATGTGTCGAAAACCTCTCAACCAATAGGTTTAAGACAAGTTTAGGTCACCATATTAACCTTATCTTTTAGTTTTAACTCTTAGTTAAATAGTTTAACTTTTATCATGTCTTCTTGTATTATTATAATAAATGGTTAATAAACTTACTATAAAAAATCAAGAGAACCCCAAGTGCTTCATTATTTACATATCTAAACTTATCAAGGTCCTTTGTCCAAAAATTAGATTTTTAGGAATATTATATCATTTAATAATATAGTATTTGTTTTAAAAATTCATTTATGTCAATTTTGTCATTATTTAGTATTTGGTTTTTGTGAAAGTCATAACAAATTTATCACTTAAAAAAATATTTAATCAACCCTAACATGTCATATTAACCTTTAAAATTAATGGAATTCATCAAAAGTCTCAATTTACATTTATTTTAATATTTATAATATCAATTATTTTAACCTTTCATTAATAAGGTAATTACTACATCATCATTGTGTCATAAATAAATTTACTTATTTAATGTCTAAAAATTATAAATAAAATACCTTGATGTAGAAAATATTTTTATATTTCTAATGAATATTTATAGTCTAATTTATCTTATTTATAACCCTATATTAAAAATTATTTAGTTATTAAAATTTGAATTTAACACTTTTAACTCTTTTTTAAATAAAATAATTATAAATGGCCCAATCTAATCCAAGTGGATCAAAAAGGATCATATTTTATTCCTAAGTTTTATTTAGGTCGAAATATGCTTATCCAGTAGAATTAGGACATGTGTTATGGTAATTATAATATCATTTTTACCTTTAATTACCTTATTTACTTTTAACCGTGGTAAATAAATTTCAAAAGTTACTATTCACCAAAATTTATTTTCATCCTATTGAACCAAATTTTACTTAATGATGTCAACCATGTCTCTAAGGTTTTTGAAATTCAATTCACAGAAGCGGTAAAGTTACGTTTTATGCAAATTTGCAAATTTGCCTAGAAGGTGGGTAAAAGACGTTAAGAAGTTCAATAAAATTTTAGACATCTAATCTTATTATAAAATGACTCAAATGAATTATATTGAACTAGTATAGGTATTATTTATCTATTTTTACTTTAAAATAAATTTTAATAAAAATAATAATTTAAATAAAAATCGGTTTTAAACAATAACGTAGTGTTTTTCACTATTCATTAAAAATTGAAAGTTTTCAAAAAAATACCAAAAATTCACCCTAAGATAATTTTTATATTTTGAATCTAAAAATGAATTCCATTTTGAGAAATAAAATTATAAAATTTCAAAAATTGTGTATTACTATTCATAACTGCTTTTAAAACGGCTAGTTTGATTTGTCATGGTGTGCTGGAACTCGAAGTTGCGTACTACGCAAGCTATTATATTATTAAAAGGGAAACATACTGTGAAATATTGGGGTGTTACATGAAGAGTTCAGAATCATTAGTTCCAAATAATAAGAAACTCAATTTTAATATCATTTAAAAGAAGAGTTGAAGGAATGTCTGAGAAATATTTGAAGGAAAGAGAAAGAAAACATGAAGTTGAAGAATGAAAGTTCCTCAAAAAAATGTCAAGAATGTTTTCCTAATGAGAAGGTAAATTTGGTGAAAGAGATAGATTATTTGAAGAAATGTCTTAATGAAGAAAAGAATTGTAATGAGCATCTGGAAGTTAAGATGAAGGAAAAAAGATGAAGAGTTGGAACTTATCCAAAAAAAGTTATCTAAAGCTAAATTGAGGAAAAAAAGTGTCAAAAACTCTATCTCTAGAGTTGGTGAAAGTTCTCATAATGAGAAACCTAATAAGGTTCAACAAAATTTACCTTTAAAGGGTGATAAGAAATATGGAATTGTTTCTGAAAATAAAAAAGATGGGAAAGTTATGTATATGTCCAATATTGAAAAAGTAAAGAATCCAGAAGTTTCAAAATACCCTGAGTCTGAAAATGTTTCTAAACATCCTGAATCTAGAAAAGTTTAAAATACTTCTGATTCTAATAAGTATAACAAGAAAAATAAGACTCTGATTCATAACAGAAATGTTAGTGGCTCAGAAAATAAATAGAAGAAGGTGGCTGAGAAACACATTCCTAATTCCAGTTAGTATGGAAGTTTCAGAGGAAAATAATCATTCTATGGCTACTGCTGGTATTGTGGTTGATTTGGAAACATTAAAAATATGTGTTTTTTTAACCTATATTATTACTATTATTCCACAATTTATGAAAGTAAAAGTTTGAGTGGGAGTCAATCTCCTCAAATAAAGAAGTCAGAGAAGGTTGTTTTGAAGAAACCTGAGAATGTTAGTGTAAAAGTTGAAAATAGGTTCCAACCTTTGGAAACTATTTGTGAAATATATGAACAACCTGAATAATTTGAAAAAGTTTTTCTTGTATTGTTACCAACATAGTAAAATATACTTAACAATTCTCAGAAACTGAAGGTGAAGAAATAAAAGGAAGAATAAAAAGTGTTTGTTGTAGAAACCGTTCTAAAAGCTACAAAAGGAGAACGGCCTTGGATTCTTGATAGTGGATGTTCTTATCATATGATAGTAGATTTTAAATGGTTTAATAATTTGAAATACTTTAAAGAAGTAACTGTGAAATTTGGCAATGATGACACTACTGGAAATGCAGGCTTTCCCAACGCTTATTTACCAATGGTTTGCTTAAACTGTTGGTAAAGAAGGGTCAGGACACCCTTTCCCAACGGTTATTAAAAACCATTGGTAAATTTTTACCCCAAATATAGTCGGTCGCTGCTCTCCCCCATTCATGACATAACCCTAAATCTCTTCAACGCTTGGATCCTCTCACGACTTCCCCCATCTGAACCAGTGAAACTCCATCGGAATCATCTCAAATCAGGTATTTTCTTCTTTATACACATAAAATATTTAAGTGCTACCTTTTTTTATTGTTATTCATCTAATATTTTAGTTTTAAGTTTTGATTTTGATGTGTATATCATTTTTTTTTTGATTTAATCTAGACTTTCTCCATTCCAATCCATTTAATTAATTAAATATTTAAGACTCCATTGAAGAAGAAACATCTCAAATTCATTGCGGTTGGATTCTAGATTTTCTAAGTATGTGTTTTTATGCTTTTTCTTCATATTTTAATTAATAGTTACTTGGAAATTTATTTATATGTGTTACTTGAGGAAAGTGTTTTATTAAAATGATAATTTTTTTAATAAGGCTTGTGTAATGTAATTTGTTATAGTAAACTTTTTATGTGACTATGTTTGGTATTTAGTAACACGTGAGATAACTGGTGTGTGAGAATGTGTTGTGAAAGAGATTCCATGGTTGGTTCAAGATGTTTTTTCCTTTTTGAGCCTATTAATGAGTTGTTTTAAAGATATTCTGAGATATTTACCTTATGTTTATTGATGAAAACTGGGAGTTGTAGAGGTGGTTCATGATTAAGACATATAATTACTGCTAAACATGTGGATAAACCATTCATAGTAGTGAATTATTGAAATGTTTGATGTTTTTAGTCCTTTTTTATTTAGAGTTTATTTTGATGTTGATGTTTCTTATTGATACCTATGATGAGAATTTATTTTAGTTTCTAAATTAGCTAAGACTCCCCCACCATGCACAGTGTATGAAACCTCTACCTTTATTTATTCATTCTGTTTACACAGCCTATGCAACCTCTACCCTCATTTAATCAGTGAACTCAAGTATTTAATTCAATCCTTCATTCTCACTATCATGTAAGAAATTGAATGATATAAACCTATCCTCACATGATTTCTTACCATAGATAGTGTCCAACATATGGAATACGAGCTTTTGAATTCATCAATTAACCAGGATCATATATTCCATTTCCCCCAAGATGACTGTACTAATATAACTTTAGGGTCAATTAAATATGGTTCTCATTGTACGTTGTATATTATGTGTCCTTCTTGGCCAATACTCACTTTTATGAGGGTGGGGTGCTTTTCACTAGCCATGCTGACATGTGTAGACATCCATAAAAATGTTATATAAGTCACAAGTTTAATTCAGTAATGTTGTTATCATTGATATACTTTATTATTAATCTCAAATTTAAAAATAATTTTTTTTGTCTATACTTAATGAAATTAAATATTTTTACAATCCATGAACAACCTATTAGTGTAAAAGCCTAAAATTTATTCACCCATGGGGTGTGCTTGACTTGGGAAGTAATTGGGTAATGAAAGGTATGGCCATAGAGGTGCCAATAATGAGTTATTGAACATAAGTGAATGATTTGAGATTCCTATAACACATAATGGGACCTGAGGCATGTGCCTCTTATATACCTAATGAAAATGAATATAAATAAATTTTAATTTAATTTATGAGTACTTGTTATTTACATTATTTTAATAGTTCACTACATCGACTAGAAACTTCTTCCTTTATCGTTTACTTAAATGTATTTTCTATTAAAGTTCAATCCTATTGAATTGTTTATGAAAAAATGACTTATATAAATTCTTTTTACAGAATGGACAGAAGTTGGATGCATGAAACTGATCGGATCTCAAGCTATTTTCAAAAAAAATTGGAGAGCTTTATAGATTTTTCATTTCACAATGCTTCAGATAGTGGTCGCATACACTTCCCATGTTCCAATTGTATTGGTAGATCTTGGTTGAGCTCTGAATAAGTCAGCTACCACATAACCAAAAATGGTTTTCAAGCAAACTACTTTGTGTGGTATCACAATGGGGAGAAAATGAAGTCTCAAATTGGTGATGATTGAAATGAAAGGACTGGAATGAAGAATTTGTTAGATGATCGGTTTCCGTTTATTCTTCATCATGAAAAAGAAAGGATTTCGACTAAAGAAGACTTTGATATGAGGACAGCTGATGCATCTAGTGAAAATGATGATATTGATAGGGTGAAAAAATTGAATGATGCTGCCACGACTCCATTATATCGACAATACAATAAAATGAAAAATCTGGAATTTTTAATCCAATTGTTTTATGGAAAACTGTGTATGGGATTTCTAATACAGCAATTGATTACATTCTTACCCTGTTGAAGGATTTACTTCCAGATGATGTAGATATTTCCTCAAACCACTATATGGCATGGAAGTTAGTTGAGGAACTTGGATTTTTAAGAAACAAAATTCATGCTTGCCTGAAAGATTGTAGTTTATTCTGGGAGGAAACTGCTAAAAGAAATGATTGTATAAAATGTGGCACATCCTGCTGGAAGTCAAAATCTAATGGAACACCATCCTGCATTCCACATAAAGTAATATGGAACTTTACATTGATCCTCAAACTCCAAAATATTTTTATGTCTGATGACATATCAATAAAAATGAGATGGAATGATACCAAGAGAAAAAAGACTAATGATGAGTTGGTTCATCCTGCAGATGGATTTTCATGGCAGAGATTTGATGCTCGACATCCTGATTTTGCAGCTAACATGCGTAATGTGAGGCTGGGTCTTTCATGAAACAGTTTTAATTCGTTTGGGCAGATGCTTACTTCACACAGCACAAGGCCAGTTTTTATACACATTTATAATCTTCCCCCACGGTTATGTATGAAAAAAACTTTCACTTTCATGAGTATACTAATATCTAGTCCTTCTGATCCCGACAATGATATTGATGTATAGATGCAACCTTTAATAAAAGAGTTAAAACTTCTTTAGTATGTGGGTGTGCACACATACGATGCATGTTCGAAAGACATATTTCAGATGTTTGATGCGCTTATGTGGATGATCAATGATTTTCCAGCTTATGCAATGATGTCTGGATGGAGCATGAAGGGAAAACTATCATGTCCAGTTTGTATGAAGAAAACATGATCCAGAAGACTGAAACATCATTGTAGTTTCAGTTTTATGAGACATCGACGATTCTTTCCAAATGATCATCGATATAGAATGAATCGTCGAAGATTTTATAATACCATAGAGACCGATGATCCACCTCAGCGTATGTTAGGAAATGATGTTCTTAATGAATTTAAAGATTTCATTTTTTCATTCGGGAATGGTCAAATGAAATCTGGAAAGAGAAAGAACGTTTCCACTGAAACCTGTTACAATTGGAGGAAGAGGAGTATCTTTTTTGATTTGCCTTATTAGTTAACCAATTTGTTACGTCATTTCTTAGAAGTAATGCATATTGAAAATAATATATGCAAAATGTTTCTTTCAGTTCTTCTAAATGTTAAGGGGAAGACAAAATATAATTTACGATCTCGACGTGACTTGGTGGATTGGGGAATCAGAACATAATTTCATCCTGTGCGTATCAGTGAAAATAAATGGAAACTTCAATGTGCTTCTTATGTGATGACACCTACAGAAAAAAACAATTTCTGGAAGTATTAGAGACTATTAGAGTTCCTGATGGATATTCAAGAAACATATCTAAATGGGTCAACAGAAGAGAGTTGAAGCTAAAATCTTTAAAGACTCATGATTATCACGTTCTACTGCATGAGTTGCTTCCAATAGCAATCCGTCATCTTTTGTCCAATAATGTAAGGGTGACTGTTATTCAGTTGTGCCATTTTTTTAAAGATCTTTGTGCTAAGAAGTTGTCCAAGTCTTTCTTGCAAAAAATGTTGACAGATGCCCCATTAATTTTGTGTGAGTTGGAGAAAATATTTCCTCCATCATTTTTCACATGCATGCTGCTCCGAATGGCCCGAAGGCCTTATTTTTTATTTTATTATAAATAATCCCACTTTTAAGGGTTGAAGGGGAACCCGTACATGACCCGTAGGACCAAGGCACAAGGCCCGAGATCACCCGCAATACATGACCCGAAGGCCTAGAGGCATACCATGCCTATTACATGACCCGTAGGCCCAGCCCACTAGAACTACCCCTCCCCCAGAATCTTGCATCATTGATCGCCTTAGCTCCCCACCTTACATTGCTGATCGGTTAGCATTGCCCCGCACAAAGCTGTATGGTGCCTGGTCCCGATGGCGGCTGCCATACCCTCTCATTCTTCCAATCCGGTTAGCTCTGCATCTGGTGGCTGCTACTCCAATTTCTCTAATCCTCTTCTGGGGCCTGTACTGTGTGAACTGGGCTACTCTATGGTCTACGTTACCCGAAGGCCCTGTGGCCCGAAGGATTTTGATAACCTGAAGGCCCTGGAGACATGTAGGCCCAAACCGGTGGCCTGAAGGACCAAATCAGGTGAATAGTTCCTGCTACTACAGTACCGAACAGTAACTGCTATAGTACTGCTACAATACAGCTACAGTACTGCTATAGTACCCCGTAAATTCACCTCCACCTAGTTTTGAACCCGGGTCTCCTAGATGCCAAGCAGGATCCCTTACCATTCGGGTACGCGCTCGTTGGCACAAACGTGTGTTTCTAACATCGACTCCCAGAGGGGGGGCCACCGGCCCAAGTGCGCACCACGTTCCCAGCTAAGAAACGGCTTTGAATCTCCATGTTCATAATACGAACAGTGTTCAAGGCTTGTGGGACTCAATCCTACACCAGTTCCCACGGAGAGCGAGGGTAAAACGTGTGTTGCTAACACCAAATCCCAGAGGGGGGGGGGGCATCGGCCAAAGTGCGCACCATGTTCCCCAGCTAAGAAATGTATCTGAATCACCCTGTTCATAATACGAATAGTGTTCGAGCCTGGTGGGACTCGATCCTGCACCAGTTCCCACAGAGAGAGAGGGGTAAAACGTGTGTTGCTAACACCGAATCCCAGAGGGGGGCCCCATCGGCCCAAGTGCGTGCCACGTTCCCTAGCTAAGAAATGTATTTGAATCACCCTTTTCATAATATGAGAAGTTTTTGATCCTAGTGGGACTCGATCCTATGCCAGTTCCCATGGAGAGCGAGGGTTACAACCAGTGGGTACCACTCATCTAACACCCCATGGGCTTTCACATGCATGTTGCATCTGACTATCCATATTCCCACTAAAATACTTCTTGGAGGACCTATTTTTTTTGTTGGATGTATCCAACTAAAATAAATATGTACACATTAAAGTCTTATGTTCGAAACAGGAATCATCCCGAAGGTTCTATCTTGAACGGTTACTTGGCTCAAGAATGTATTGATTTCTGCTCAATGTATTTGTCTGATATTACTACAAGAATGAACATACCAATGATAAATGAAGAAGAACAGTATGAGAAAATTGAACCCAGTTTTTCATCACTTCCTCAAACAGGAGGAATTCCTGGATCATATACATTAAAGACATTAACCCATGAAGATCGGGAGATGGCACATCGCACAGTTTTGTTCAACTGTGATTTGTTCGATGACTATATCAAGTAACTAAATTGAATATGTATATCGTAAATATATATCTGTTAAACTATTCATATTTTTTATCTATAGGGAACATAAAACAATGATAAATAGGAAGCATCGTTCTTTATCTTTGAGAAGGAGAGAGACTTTTCATAGCAAAGAGTTTTCTGTTTGGTTAAAATTGAAGGTAAAAATATTATTGTTTAAAATAATTATATAAATATTTAATTAATTTTAATGGTCATTTATATTGCAGGTATTGAGTTTGTCTACTGACTCTGTCTTTGAGGAAATAAGAGATTTGGCTTTTGGTCCAAATACTGTGGTTCATGAATGTAAATCAATTTTTATCAATGGGTACAAATTTATGGTCACTGAACGAGAAAAGAACATGAGAACACAACATGATGGTGTTATGATTACTGACACAATAGATTGTTATGCCAGTTCATCAGATAGTAGACTGCGATTTGAAAATTTTGGTTATTATGGAGTCGTTGAGAAAATAATAATATTGGATTATTAATCTCATGGATGAGTCACAATGATGAAATGTCATTGGTTTGATTCGATAATGATACAGGGCACATTTATTGATGATTATGGATTTCGAGTAATTAATATGACTCTCACTCTTTCTATCGAAGAACCATATGTGTTGGCATCAATGGCTAAACATGTTTTTTATGTCAAAGACCAACTTCGACCTGAATTTGGTGTCATAATTGAAGTAATTCCAAGACATATTTTTGATGATGGTGATGATGGAATTGACATTGTCCCTAGTGCCATTGGAACCAATCCATTTATTTCTTTTGATGAATCCAATATCTCAATTGTTAGAGTTGATTGTGAACCTGAAGTTGTGGTTGAAAATATATAGAAGCATTCATCCATGTTCTCAATTATTTTGTTTTAACTCGAGTTGGGTTGTTAAGGTTGGTAATATTCAAATTGATTTAGTATTGATCACAAATATGTTTTAGCTGACTTGACCATTATGTGAATTTTCAATGTTTATTGGTTACATTTTTATTTGAATTGCATTTTCTAATTTGGAATTGAATTGTATTCAAACCTAGTCAAACAATATTTCTAACTTGGTGAACATTACAACTTTTATGATTTATTAAATCCATTCAAGCTCTTATAAAACAATTGATAGCTAAATTACCAATGAATCCCCCTATTCCCTCATATATTTAGTTTTTTGGGTTACACATTAGTTTCTTTTTTCTAATTAATTACATATTTGTTTTCAAAAGCAGGAAATGCATCCAATTTAAGAGAGACGAAGGAAAAAAATGATGGAGAACAATCGTCGAATGGCGGAGATGGGCGTTCCACCATTAGTGCCTATAGTGAGTACTTTATTTCAAATATATATATTTAAAAAATATATAATGTCATGTGATTAATTTTTTTGTAAACATTTTTGTAGGATCCACCTATACGTCGATAGTTATTCGACGAGGAGCCTAGTACTGGTCCTAGTACTCAGGTCGGTGGTACGAGGATGGTCTGTACCAGATGTGGATGAGCAGCTTCGCATACCCGACTAGACCCTGCCCCTCCCACTGACATGTCATCCATCCCACATTCTGATCCCGGTGTGTCATTAGTGAGACACAGGATATTTAGGCCTCCCATGTTTTCGCCACCTTTTACATCTTCTGGCCCATCTTTTTCATATCCCATGATGATTCCCACTCCCCAGTTAGAATATGGTCATACAGCTGTCCCATCTTCTTTTCCTTATACTTCTGTCTCTCTGAGCTTCTATATTCCATCATCTTCGACTCCTGTTCCACCATAGGATGTTCCATCAGTTTCTGTGGATCCAGTAGCGCTCAGCGATCAGACTGGCACCGGTATATTTATAGAACCCTAAAAAAATTATCGCAATATTTATTTTCATTATAACATGTTTTGATAAAAAAAATTATTTCATGACTGATACATATACTGATAGGAGGTTGGGGTGGGGGCGTACAGGAAATCGTGCGGTGTGGAACCGCCGCACATAGGTTATGGTGGATTACAATGAAGACAACCAAATGGTTGAGAAAACAGGGCAGCAATGTCGGAGTTTTTTGACGACGCTTTCCAAATACTCCGACATCATTCCTGTCAACCCGCTATCGTGGAGAAATTTTCCACATGAGGTCAAGGATAGAGCTTTGGCAGAGATATGGGTAAAAAAATATGTTGTATTTAATTCCATGAATTATTTTTGTATTTATATGAATTAATATTTTGATGTCAGCTTCGATTTAATTTTCCCGATGGTGAGGGTGCATGACCGGAATGTCTAAAGGATTTAGGCAAGCTTTGGAGATCCTACAAGCATGATTTGTATATTGGATGGGGTGCTAGAGTTGTCACTGAGTTAGAGGTGGTACCAGTCGTAGATGATTCTCCTATAGAGTAGTATCGTCAGATGGTTACTCATTGGACGACTACCCAGTTTAAGGTATTAAAAACATTTAAGGTATTTAATTAATAACATTCATGTTTTTAATTAATATTATCCTTTTCATTATCAATTTTTATTTAGGAATAATCTGGAAAAAATTAAAAAAAAACATTGATGCAAAAAAATACCTCCACACACTAGGACGTACTACGATGCCAGATCATGAGAGGAAGCGGGTATGACAATTGTTTATAAGTTTTCTTTACGACTTAAACTTTATTTTATTTCCTTAATTATTTAATCATTTGATAAAGTTTTCATATAACTTTAGTTTTCAATTTTATTGTAGAGGCAAATACAGAATATTGAAGGAATTGTGCCTCGAACAAAACTGTTTTTCTCGAGTAGATGGAAAAAGGATGGAAGTGTCGTCAACGAAGTGACTCAGCAGCAGATTGTAAGTTTTAATCTATTGATTTTATATTTTAATATCTATTTTTTAACTTAATAATATATTTATATTTGTAACAGGCTTCTTTAGAGGCCCTCGATGCCCAAGAACCAGACAATTTTGGGCCAACTGATCACTTACATCAGGTGTTGGAAGAGGAGCATCCTGGAAGAGTACGTTGTCAACCTATGATAGCCCCGATGAGGTATTAGCCCTCCTCAAGTACGAGTTGTAGTGCCACCGAGCTGCATCAAGTTAGGGCACAGGCAAAACAGGCTAACAAAAGGGCCATAGAGATGGAAGAACAGTCTTCTAGGGAAAACAGTGCATTTATGAAATTTATTGAAGTTCTATGTCCAACACTTCCACCAGAGGCCATCCCAACTTTTGATGAATATATGTCATCGATATGTTCTATATATGGTGCACCAGGTGTCAGTTCTAGTGGTGGTCAAGATGATGTCCATCCTGAAAATGATGATGGCGAGGAGTCTGATGCGGAAGAGGAGGGAGAGGAGGAGGGTGAGGCGGATGGTGAGGGCGAGGAGGAGGGTGAGGGAGAGGAGGAGGGCGCTGAGGAGGGCGAGGATGATGATGGGGATGAGGAAGAGGTTTATGATGATGGTGATGTGGTACAAATTGATCCATTACATTTTTTACTAATATTACTGAGATTTTATGTTTAATATATTCTAGTTGTTGGTTTTATCTAGACCCGTAGTATAGTATTGGAGTTGATTTATTTTTATATATTGTCTGTTTTCAGGGATGTTGTTGTCTTTTAGTGGTTGTGGTGTATCTTGAGCATTTTTATAGAGTTTTGTGTGTTTGGGAACTCCCTGGACAGCCCCCCTCCTTCTTGGACCCTGTACAACCCCCCCACTATCCTCCTTAGACCCCGGATAGCCCCCCGAACAGCCCCCCAGATAGCCCCCTGGATAGCCCCCCCACCATCCTCCTTGGTCCCCGGACAGCCCCCCGGACAACCCCCCCACCCTTCTCCCTGGACCCCTGACAGCCCCCCGGACAGCCCTCCCAGACAGCCCCCCAGACAGCCCCCCGGATAGCCCCCAAATAGCCCACCAGAAAGCCCCCCGGACAGCCCCCCCCCCCCCACTCTCCTCCCTAGACCCCGTACAGCCCCTCGGATAGCCCCCCCACCCTCCTCCTTGGACCCTGGACAACCCCCCCCCCCCCCAAATACTCCCCGGACAGCCCCCCCCCCCCCCCCCACCCTCCTCCTTGGTCCCCTAACAACCCCCAGACACCCCCCAGACAGCTCCCCACCCTCCTCCCTGGACCCCGGACAGCCCCCCGAACAGCCCCCCCGGACAGCACCCCCACCCTCCTCCCTGGACCCCCAGACATCCCCCCCACCCTCCTGGCTTTCACATGCCTTTTTTTATTTCTCTGATCATGCAATGTTATTTAGGATTATTCCATTTTTGTATGTCTTGAATTATATGAATGTCTTGGTAAGCTTATTATCTCATGCTCATCAAATTCGTGTGATGATATACTTTAATTTGAATACAAAGTCTTGTTGTAAATTCTCCGTTTTATGTGAATTATGCCTTGTTTGATTTGTTTTACTTGTCAATTGTTAGGATAAGACATGGGTTACATGTTAAGGACTCATGGACGGACTCGTCATGCTCAGGGAATTTAGACTTGAAATTCTAGGATGTATGATTTGGTTTCTAGGTGAGGGCTACCAGGATGGTTTCTATTACTCATTTGTGATTTTTATGAGTCAAACCCGCCTCAATCTGAGGCCCGGTGTGGCTGGCACCACTCAAAGTGTCTCAGGTTTATTTGAAATGGACAACATTTTAAGTGAAAATAAAAACTAGCATACGTAAAACCAACCAAAAGGATTCTTATTGTGTTTATACTTTATCACAATGATCCATGGGTCATATGTGACGTGTACGAGTCAACCCCGCCTCAATCCGAGGCATGGTGTGGCCGGCACCACTCAAAGTGTCTCTCTTTTGTTTAAAATGGACTTAATTTTAAGTGAAAACAACAACTGACATACGGAAAACTGACCAAACGCATTCAGAATGTTCTTTTCATTTAGAAAAATGATCCATGAGTCATATGTGACATGTATGATTCAAACCTTCCTCAATCTGAGACACGGTGTGGCCGGCACCACTAAAAGTGTCTCTTTTGTTTCAAAAGGACATCATTTTAAGTGAAAACAACAACTAACATACGGAAAACTGATCAAATGCATTCAGATTCAGTTGAAACTTTAGGTAAACGATCCATGAGTCATATTTGATGTGAATGAGTCAACCTAGCCTCAATCCAAGGCACGGTGTGGCTAGCACCACTTGAACTGTCTCTCTATAGTTTAAAATGGACAACATTTTAAGTGAAAACAACAACTGATATACGTAAAACCAATAAAACTCATTCAGATTATATTGAAACTTTAGGAAAAAGTTACATTTTTCATTTTTGACGTGTACGAGTCAACCCCTCCTCAATCCGAGGCCTGGTGTGGCTGGCACCACTCAAAGTGTCTCAGGTTTATTTGAAATGGACAACATTTTAAGTGAAAACAACAACTGACATACAGAAAACCGACCAAACGCATTCGGATTCTGTTGAAACTTTAGGAAAACGATCCATGGGTCATATGTGACGTTTATGTGTCAACCTAGCCTCAATATGAGGCGTGGAGTGGTCGGCACCACTCTAAGTGTTTCTCTATAGTTTAAAATGGACATCAATTTAATTGAAAACAACAACTGACATATGGTAAACTGACCAAACACATTTGTAATCTATTGAAACTTTAGGAAAACTATCCATGTGTCATATGTGATGTGTACGAGTCAACCGCGGCTCAATCCGAGTCACAGTGTGTCCTGGATCACTCTAAGTGTCTCTCTTTTGTTTAAAATGGACAACATTTTAAGTACATACGGAAAACTAACCAAATGGATTCTGGTTGTGTTGATACTTTAGCACAATGGTACATGGTTCATATTTGATGTGTACGAGTCAACCCCACATCAATATGAGGTGCGGTGTGGCCGGAACCATTCATAGTATCTCTCATTTGTTTAAAATGGACATCATTTTAAGTAAAAACAACAACTGACATACAAAAAACTGACCAAATGCATTTGAAATTTGTTGATGCTTTAGGAAAACAATCCATGGGTCATATGTGACGTTTAAAAATTAACCGCACCTCAATATGAGGCGCGGTGTGGATGAAACCACTCAAAGTGTCTCTCTTTTGTTTCAAAAGGACATCATTTTAAGTGAAAACATCAACTGGCATACTGAAAACTGACCAAACACATTTGGATTGTGTTGATACTTTAGGAAAATTATCAATGGGTCATTTGAGGCATGTACGAGTCAACCCTGTCTAAATACGAGGTGCGGTGTGGCCGGTACCACTCTAATTGTGTCTCTTTTGTTTAAAATGGACAGGATTATAAGTGAAAATAACAACTGGCATATGGAAAACCAACCAAACGCATTCATATTCTGTTGATAATTTATCACAATGATCCATGGGTCATATGTGACGTGTACGAGCCAACCCGGGCTCAATCCGAGTTGCGGTGTGGCCAGGATCACTCTAAGTGTCTCTCTTTTGTTTAAAATGGACAACATTTTAAGTACATATGTAAAACCAACCAAAAGCATTCTTTTTCAGTTCAAACTTTAAGATAATGATCCATGGGTTATATGTGACGTGAACTAGTTAACCTCGCCTCAATCTGAGGCGCAGTGTGGCCGACACCACTCAAAGTGTCTCTCTTTTGTTTAAAATGGACTTCATTTTAAGTGAAAACAACAACTAGCATACGAAAAACCGACCAAACGGATTCTGATTGTGTTGATACTTTATTAAAACGATCCATGGGTCATATGTGACATGTACAAGTCAACCCCACCTCAATCTGAGGTGCGTTGTGGCCGACACCATTCATAGTGTCTCTCTTTTGTTTAAAATGGACATCATTTTAAGTGAAAACAACAACTGACATACGAAAAACTGACCAAACTAATTTTAAATGTGTTTATGATTTAGGACATCGATCCATGGGTCATATGTGATGTGTATGAGTCAACCCCGCCTCAATTTGAGGCACGGTGTGGTCGGGATCACTCTAAGTGTCTCTCTTTTGTTTAAAATGGACAACATTTTAAGTACATACAGAAAACTGACCAAACAAATTCTGATTATGTTGATACTTTATCACAACGATCCATGGGTCATATGTGACGTGTACGAATCAACGCCGCCTCAGTTTGAGGCGCAGTGTGGCCGACACCACTCAAAGTGTCTCTCTTTTGTTTCAAAAGGACATCATTTTAAGTGAAAACATCAATTGGCATACGGAAAACCGACCAAACGCATTTGGATTGTGTTGATACTTTAGGAAAATAATCCATGGGTCATTTGAGACGTGTATGAGTCAACCCTGTCTAAATCTGAGGCACGATGTGGCCATTACCACTCTAACTGTGTCTCTTTTTTTTAAAATGGACAGGATTATAAGTGAAAAGAACAACTGACATACAGAAAACCAACCAAACGCATTCGGATTCTGTTGATAATTTATCAAAACAATCCATGGGTCATATGTGATGTTTACGAGCTAACCCGGGCTCAATCTAAGTTGTGGTGTGGTCGAGATCCCTCTAAGTGTCTCTCTTTTGTTTAAAATGGACAACATTTTAAGTATATACGGAAAACCGACCAAACGCATTCGGTTTCTGTTGAAACTTTAGGAGAACGATCCATGGGTCATATGTGATGTTTACGAGTCAACCTCTCCTAAATCTAAGGCACGGTGTGGCCGACACCACTCAAAGTGTCTCTCTTTTGTTTAAAATGGACTTCATTTTAAGTGAAAACAACAACTAGCATACGGAAAACTGACCAAATGGATTCGGATTGTGTTGATGCTTTAGCACAACAATCCATGGGTCATATGTGAAATGTAAGAGTCAACCCTGCCTCAATATGAGGTTTAGTGTGTCTGAAACCATTCATATTGTCTCTCTTTTGTTTAAAATGGACATCATTTTAAGTGAAAACAACAACTGACATACAAAAAACTGACCAAACGAATTTTAAATGTGTTAATGCTTTTGGAAATCAATCTATGGGTCATATGTGATGTGTACGAGTCAAAACCACCTCAATATGAGGCATAGTGTGGCCGAGATCACTCTAAGTGTCTCTCTTTTGTTTAAAATGGACAACATTTTAATTACATACAGAAAACTGACCAAACGGATTCTGATTGTGTTGATACTTTAACACAACGATCCATGGGTCATATATGATGTGTACGAATCAACCCTGCCTCAATCTGAGGCACGGTGTCGCCGGAACCACTCAAAGTGTCTCTCTTTTGTTTCAAAAGGACATCATTTTAAGTGAAAACATCAACTAGCATACGGAAAACCAACCAAACGTATTTGGATTGTGTTGATACTTTAAGAAAATGATCCATGGGTGATTTGAGATGTGTACGAGTCAACTCCGTCTAAATATGAGGCATGGTGGGGCCGGTACCACTCTAACTGTGTCTCTTTTTTTTAAGATGGATAGGATTATAAGTGAAAAGAACAACCGGCATACGAAAAAGCGACCAAACGCATTCAGAATTTGTTGAAACTTTAGGACAATGATCCATGGTTCATATGTGATGTGTATGAGTCAAACACACTTAAATCCAAGTTGCGGTGTGGCTGGTACCACCCAAAGTGTCTCTATTATGTTTAAAATGGACAACATTTTAAGTACATATGGAAAACTGACCAAACGGATTCTGATTATGTTGATATTTTAGCACAATGATCTATGGGTCATTTCTGACATGTACGAGTCAACCCCGCCTCAATCCGAGGCACAGTGTGGCCGGCACCACTCAAAGTGTCTCTCTTTTATTTAAAAATCACTTCATTTTAAGTGAAAACAACAACTGACATATGGAAAACCGACCAAACAATTTTGGAATATGTTGATACTTTAAGACAATGATTCATGGGTCATTTGTGACATTTACGAGTTAACCTCACCTCAATCCAAGGCACGGTGTGGCCGGTATCACTCCAGGTGTATGTATTTTGTTTAAAATGGACATCATTTCTAGTAAAAACATATGGTATACAAAAAACTGATCAAATTATGAATTGAATTATAGATTCCACATATAATTGTCATCTAAATTTTAAATTGAATTCTAAATGAATTATGTATGTTTATAATTATGTTATGAATTATGATTTAATTCTGGATGTGTATAGTTCCAGGATGAATTATATGTTAAATGTGTATGAATTTTTTCTCTATATTTATGTGTTAGTTGGTTATTTCAGGTACAATAATTGTATATGTATGTGTTAGTTTATTGCAGGTACAATAATTGGAAATTATTGGAAATGAGAGGGAATTGGAAAGGAGAGGGAATGGACTGGCTGCTGTGCAAATTGCAGGCTGCTGTGCAATTTGCACAGCATAGGCTATGCCAACGGTTTCAAACCGTTGGCATAGAATTTTGAGTATTTTTTTTTACCAATGGTTCTCTATGAACCGTTGGTAAAAATCATTTCCTAATGGTTTAGAAATCATTGGGAAAGAAGTCATCTGGTTGGTTTTCCCAACGGTTCAAGCCAAACTGTTGGGAAAAAATATCCCAACCGTTTGGCACGACCGTTGGGATAGGTTCATTTTTTATAACCTATCCCGACGGTTCAGTGTAAACCGTTGGGAAAAGATTTTCCAATGGCTTACTTCCCTACGGTTTGTAGAACCGTTGGTATAAGATATACCAACGGTTCTGTAGGCTTTCCCAATGGTTCTGAACCATTGGGAAAGCCTGCATTTCTAGTAGTGTGAATCACTAATAATCAAAGGTGTTGGATCAGCCATCATTGAAAAAGAAAAGTTGAAATCGAAGAAAGATTTGTATGTTGATGGGCTGAAACATAATTTTCTGAGTGTTTCAAAAAAATGATGAGGGTAAAAAGATATCTTCAGAAAATATGTATTTTTTTTTAAAATTAAATAATATGTAAAAATAGTTACAAGAGGCCAACGTACAAAAGGAAAATTGTTTCGGGATGGTGAAATATAAAAATCTTGTTAATTGAGTATGGTGGAAGAGAATCAATTGTGGTATAAAAGGCAGGGACGCATGTGTTAAAGAAAAATGAGTAAATTGTAAAAATGAGATAGTGTTTGTGACATTCTTGATTTTCCAAGAAGAAGATATTTGTGTTGCACTATTTTCCAAAAAGTAAAGATTACAAATTCAGTGTATAAGAAAGTTGATATTTTCTCAGAAAAACCCCTAGAGATTATTTATTCCGATATTTCTAGTCCAATGAGAAAACAATCAAAAAATAAAGATAAGTACTTCATCACTTTAATTGATGATTTTACTTGTAACGTCCTGATCCGGGTGTCGCCCAAAGGTGCCCCGTACCCAGTTGGTCACATGGCCTCAAGCGCATTTCCCTGAATGCCAGAGGTTTCCGACTAGCAGCAAGGGTCTTGGGTGTGATAGTTGGAAAACTATGCCCTCATTGGCAGAGTATGCACAGTAGAATAACAAATAATAAATAGTAGCAGAAGCAATAATACCATACAATAATTAGATAGCGGAAGACTAAAAGTAAATAAACAACTAGAGCACATATATAAATGATGCATGTCACATATGTCAAGTAAAACAGCCAAAAAATTCACAAAGCTGTAAATACAGTACTAAACCAAAGTACCATGAAAAACAAATAAACTCCAACAGCATCGCAAGCCTCAGCTTGGTTTCATGCTCTCCAGCTCCACAAGAATCAAGTACCTGATGATGAAGGGTGCTTTCCCTTATCTACACCTGTAACCATATAATCTATTTGGGTCCAAAAGTATGACCCAAACAGGGTGTGAGACGAATCCCAGTAGGCAACCACCACAAGATCTATGCCTAACTTTCAATGATTATATATAACAGGTAAAAATGGAAAAGCATCAAAGAAACTAGTAGTACACAAAAGTAACCAAAACCTACAGTTTCCATTTACCTTCATTAGCATTTAATGTTCATCATTTAATCAAGTATCACAGACAGGTATCTCAGAAGACTACCTAATAGGACCGAATCCAAGCTTGTTCTTTGTCTTGGTAGATGCGTCACAACATTCAATATTTTTATTAACCCTCTGGGTAGGTCACACAATCTAAGCCCTCTGGCCAAGTAATGAAATAAAGCAGAAAAAACACTCTGAGGAAGCACTCACTATCAATTTCCCTTATGGTCTTTCCTGAATAACTATATACTATCTGGGGAAGCACTCAACTTCAATTCTTTCTCGTAACGTAAACTATAGACACTCTGAGGGAGAATTCACTGTCAATCCCCTCTATGGTCTCATAGCGTGAAAATATAACAAACACTTTAAGGAAGCACTCAATGTCAATTCCCCCTATGGTCTAACTACACCAGGTTCTCACAGCCCTGTGCAATTCAATCATGTGTAAATGATATCAAGCAGACCAAAGTAATCTCAACTACTACATGGATAAACAATTCCAATGCATATCACAAGCATTTAACAAGCAGAAAAAGGCGATCAGTTCCATCCTATTAATAAAGGAAAGGAAACAAGGTATGCCTCATAGGAAACCTGGACCAAATGGTCCTAAATATTCAAACAAGTAAACACACCCATGGGGTGTTCCTTAATCATGAAATTTCACATAATATCACAACTACAAACCCTTAATCCAACAAAAAATCTAAGTCAGATAAACTATGGTTCAAATTCCTTAACCTGAAATACCTGAAACATGGATAATTGGAACCTTGGAATATAAAAAACAAATACAATGACAAAAGGAAATAAACCACCTACCTCGACGTTGTACGGTTGATATAGTTGAACCTCATCCTTTGAATCGACCTAGAAAATCGTAGATCTACAAAAATGTCAAAAATATTCCACTTTGAATAACTTGAGAGAGAAAATAAATCAGGAGGAGAGGCTCTAGAACAAGGAAGAACTCACTGGTGGGATTCCAACGCACCCTTCAGAGTTTGATTCAGAGAACAGATGATGGATCGGTGGCTTGGAGAAGAATCATCTCTCTCAGCCGCTCTTGGACGAGACGAGGTTAGAAGAAGACGTTTCTGTGGATTAGACACGACCTCAGTTCGTTTAATCAAATAAAAGAAAAACTTCATGGCGTGTACTATTAATGAACATTCCATGTATTTGCCTCAACTAGTCCCCAACATTAGAAGTCTCTAGGTCACCTCGCACGGCCATGTACTAAGCTGTTACATGGCCAGTACACAACTACCCACGACTACCTGGTACACGGTGTGTACTCTTAAGTACACGGTGTGTACTTCTAAAATTTCCAAAAACTCCCCCTTTTTCTCAAAAAC
Source organism: Viscum album (assembly GCA_963277665.1). Taxonomy (NCBI): domain Eukaryota; kingdom Viridiplantae; phylum Streptophyta; class Magnoliopsida; order Santalales; family Viscaceae; genus Viscum; species Viscum album. Next base: position 1,493,603,236 of record OY728131.1, read on the forward strand.
ACCTGAAAAGAGGATCTAGGTTCTTAAATACTTCTCCCCTTAAATAAATTCATCCCAAATTTCTCTAACAATGTGGTGGAGAAGAATCGTCGAACAGCTCCATCCACTTCGATCGCACATCAGTTTCCCTCTCCCAAGTCTCATCTTGTACTCGCCCATGTTTCCATAGCACTCATACCAAAAAAACATACCGGCCACGGATAACCTTCACGTTGTGATCAACAATCTAGATAGGATGCTCCTCTAATGATGTGTCTAGCTCCAACTCAACCTCCTTGGGTTGAAAAATATGAGACGGGTCAGAGAAGTAACATCATAGTTGAGAGATGTGGAAGACATCATGCATAACCCGGTACCTCTAAGGTAACTACAACCTATAGGCAACCAGCCTGACTCTCTCTAAAACCTCAAATGGCCTGACGTATCTCGGTGAAAGCTTCCCCTATCTCCAAATCCTCCTGTGTCCCAACCTTGGCATGACACACAAGAAAACCTAGTCTTTGACCTCGAACTACAAAGGTCGTCTCTATCGATCAACATAGGATTTCTAAAGAGACTGTGCAGTAGCCATCCTCTTCCGAATCAAATCCACTTTCTCAGTGGTCTCTTAGACAAGACGAGGTCCTAGTATAGCTATCTCTCCTACCTCCATCCAACATAGGGGTGATCGACATGGCCTACCGTACAAAGCCTCATATGGTGTCATCTAAATCATCGCCTAAAAACTGTTGTTGTAGGAAAACTCCACCAGAGGTATGTGCTTCTCCAAAGAACCTCCAAAATCTAGGAAACATGCTCAAATCGTGTCCTCTAGTACATGAATTGTGCACTCTGACTGGCCATCTATCTGGGGATGGTAAGTTGTACTTAGAAGTACTTGTGTACCCAATTCCCTCTATAGCCCTTTACAGAAATATGAAGTAAATCAGGTATCTCTGTTTGAAATGATAGAGCATGGAACCCCATGCAACCGTACAATCTCTCAGATGAAAAACCTTCCAAGATCATCAACACTAAAGGTCTCCTTGATTGGTAATAAGTGTGCCACCTTCATGAGTCTCTCGATAACAACCCAAACTACATCATTCCCTTGAGGTGATCTTGGTAACCCTATCACGAAATCCATCGTGACATCGTTCCACTTCCACTCAGGAATGGGTAACTACTATAAAAGCTCCGCTGGTCACTGATACTCTGCCTTCACCTACTGATAGGTGGAACACATCATAAAAAACCAGAAACATACCTCTTCATATCTGGCCACCAATACTAACGGTGTAGATCTCAATACATCTTGGTGATGCCAGGATGAACTACCCAAGATGAGGAATGAAAATCTCACAACAGATCCTCACGTATGTATGTTGACACCCACACGCACCCATGAAAATGCAAGACCTCATCCTCACCTATGTTCCTCCCAGGAGTAGGGTCCTCTCCTGACACGCTCTCCCATAAGACTAGGCCTTCAGAATTTGATAGATGCCTCATTCACATTCGATTAAGTAGAGTAGAGGTAACCGCTACAGAAGAAAGAAACATCTTCCCCTATATGTCATGCACCTCAAAATGCATTTCAGAGAATAGATCCATGAGCATCCACTCCCTGCTGACCTCCTGAAATGCATGTATCTGAGTCCTCCTGCTCAATGCATTAGCCACTACATTGCCCTTTACAAGTGTGTAGGCAAGCTCAAAGTCAAAGGACTGGAGGTACTCAACCCACCTTCACTGTCTCAAATTCAAGTCACATTGGGTAAAGATATACTTGAGACTTTTTTGGTCATTAAAAACAAAAAAAATGCTCTCCCATACGGTAATGTCTCCAATAGAGAAAGGCATGAAAAACTGCAGCCAACTTGAGATCGTGTGTCGGGTAATTCCTCTCATGTGGTCTCAGTTGTTGAGATCCGTACGCAACAATTCCTTCCCCCTGCAAAAGCACTAATCCCAGCCCAATGTCTGATGCATCGTAGTAAACGATATAACCCTTGCCCGACTCTGGCAGAACTAGTATCGGTGCTGAAGTCAACCTTCCTTTCAACTCCTGAAAGGATGAATTGCAGGAATCTGTCCACAAGTACTTCACACCCTTCTTAGTCAAGCTCGTCAGTGGCCCTGTTAAGCATGAAAATTCCTGTATAAAGTTCCTGTAGTAACCAGTCATCCCTAGAAAACTCTGTACCTCAAAGACATTCTTCAAATGTTCCTAGGAAACTACTTCTCTCACTTTATCTGGGTATATTGATACTCCTGTCTCTGAGAGAACATGTCCCAATAAGTGTATTTGGTCTATCCAAAATTTTCATTTTAAGAGCTTAGCATATAACTGGTTTTCTCTTAGTGTACTCAAAACGATCTCAAGATGGATGGCATGGTCGTGTTGAGTGTGAGAGTACACCAAGATATTTTCTATGAAAACCACCGAAAAGGAGTCCAAGTATGGATGGAACACTTGGTTCATTAGTGCCATAAAAAATACAGGCACGTTTGTGAGACCAAACAGCATAACCACATACTCGTATAGACCATACCTACTCCGGAAGGCTATAAGAGGGATATATGATGGTCTACACACAACTGATGATAACCATATCTCAATTCAATATTCGAGAACACCCAAACTCCTCAAAGCTTATCAAAGAGATCATAAATCCTCGTTAAGGGATATCGATTCTTGACCGTCAACTAGTTCAACTTCCGATAATCCACGCAAAGTATAAGGGTGGTATTTTCCTTCTTCACAAATAGGGCAGGCAAACCCCAAGGAGAAGTACTGGTTCGGATGAAACCTTTTTCTTGTAACTCCTCCAACTACTTCTTGAGCTCCAGCAACTCTGGTGTAGTCATCCTATAAGGAGTAATGGACATTGGTGATGCTCCTGGAACAATCTCAATAGAAAATTCTACCTCTCGCTCGAGAGGAAAACCTTAAAATTCTTCTGGAAATACATCCTTGAAACAATTGACCACTGAAGGAAAGTCAATATGTGAATTCCCCTAGTCATCCAGATATAGACGAGCAATCTGGGCTGTAACACCTCTCAACCCGTGATGCTCGGGTCCATCTCTGCTCACCTGTACATCCCATTCACCCTTATGTAGAAAAAATATGCCCTCTGGTGATGTGAAACTCACCCTACGGTGATAGCAATCGACAACTACTTGGAAGGGAACTAACCAGACCATTTCGAGAATGAAATCGTAGCCCGTCATCTCTAAGGCAAAAAGGTCTCATAAGAAGTGACACCCACCAACCTCAATAGGGCACTCCTTGCACTGATGTACACTGGCCATTATAGTCTCCAACAGAGTGTCCAGCATCATGATATCAGTAGAAGTAAAGATAAAGATCCCAAGTCTCTCCACAACAGTAACATATATAAAGTTATGGGAAGACACTATATCGAAAAGAGAAAAATCTAAAACTGAGTCAACCAAAATCGTACCTCTAACTGTAGAGGGTCTGAGATCCTGATCATGTTGGATCTGCTCTAGCGCAAAATCCTGACTTGTGTCATGGCCCTGTGAAGCTGTTTGAGATCCCTAAGCTGATCCACCCTACGACAGTCGAAAACCTTGTGTCTGACCACTTTGGAAAAAATAATGCCTGCTTGGATCTCCATGCATAGACTCTTTATGGTGCTTTCTGCTATCAGTCGGAAGGGTACCTACTCTGGATGCTGAACCGCCCTGTTCCACAGCTCCAAAATCCCTCAGGTTGTGCTTGGTGATTAGTGCCTAGTTGACTATAGAAGATATATAAGTTAACCTAAATATGTTCATATGATATTGGATGTCATGCATGAGACCATCCTCAAACTTTCTCGTTAGAAATAACTCATCACCCTCCAGAATAGGTGTGAATCACTACAGTTCTATGAAGCAAGAATAATACTCCATGACTAAGAGAGTACTCTGCTCCAAACTCATGAACTCTCAGGATCGGTCGACCCTCAAGGTCTCCGGGTAAAAGTAGTCATAGAAGGTATGTTGTAACTCATCCCAATACATAACCTGCTGGCGTCCCGCCTGTGATATCACATCTCACCATCTCTTGGAAGAATCACATAGCATATACGTAGCGAGATTCACCCTCCTCTCTAGAGGATTCTTGAGATGCTCAAAGATATACAACATGGATTCTAACCATGACTCTACAGCCTGGGGTCCTCCATATCCTGAGAAAGTGGGAGGATGTTGTTGTTGAAAAATCCACGTCAACTCTGCCATAGGTGGGGCAGGATGTGGTGCTACCTGGAAAGTCTGCATCATCCTTATGAATATTTCTTGGAACTGTGAATCGGAACCTATATCTGGAATGATGGTTGGTTCTAAGACAGGCACGAAAAGAGGTTCAGCTGGTAGTCCTTGATCTATTGTTTCCAGTATCTGATCATTGCCCCGGTCCTGGTGTACAACAAGAGGATGTCTCAGTGGCATTACTTTTCAAGGTCAACTGCACACCTTAGTTCAAGATTATCAAGGACTAAAACTTAGAAGTGAAAGAAAGGAACATGAGAATAAAAACATCAAGTTTTACAAAACAGGGTTACACAGTGTGTATACTCTCCACAAAACGTGTTCCCTTAGTTTTTTTAACATGGTGTGTTCCTCTTCCAAACCAGGTCGTGTAACACCCATACACACGGCGTGTTCTCCTTGAGAAACGGTGTATACTTGAATCATTTCCCCCCTTCCTAAGTTCCTATATGCAGTTAAACACATGGTTCCTTTCTAGGTAACTCTACAAGGAATGTTCACCCTAAACAGGGTGTGTACCCCCTTAAGTTATAACCACCTGTGTCATTAGTCTCATGGTCGGTGTCACAGTCGACTATACATGGCGTGCAAGAACGGAACATGGCGTGTACAACCTAAGTTTCATCCGCCCGTGTTGCTGGTCACATGGCTGGATACACAGCTCTTACAACACGGCATGTACTCCAGGTACACAACGTGTGTCACCAAACATTTCTCAACCTTGTGTCTTTGCTCACACAGTTAGTCACACGGATAAGGACTGCACGGCGTGTACTTTAGAAAAACATTTCCTTCCCAAACAGAAGGATACATGGCATGTATTCATCATCACACACCATGTATTCTATGTTTTTTTGGACAGTGAGCCTTAGAAACTACTCTGGAACCCCATAAAACACTGAAACAAGCATTAAAGTGCCAAATTCTGATCAGTGGGAGCCCATACTCCCTACGAATCAAAGATTGGCATCATATTCATGTATATCACAAAGTATAATAGTGAAATTAATCACATTATCCACCAAATTTAGATCCATGAGGGCCCATAACACCTCAGGGACCAAAGTTTGGCGCTCATTCAAATAAAACATTAAATTTTAGCAATACCTATCAAATAGCAGGTATTCTGTCAAGGTATTTATCACAAAAGCACGCATATCTAGAACAACATCTATCACAACAACATGAAATTGGTAATACATCCTAAATGGCATGACAAAATGCATGACATGTGATTTCTAGAAAGTGCATATATGATGAATGAGATGGAATACCCTCATCTCATTGGGGTGCAACAGAAATATAACCTCAATGATATAAACCATAATGACACAAATCATGTGAATCGCCCAATTGTGAAATCAAATCAACTATAACAACTGCAAAACCATAAAAATTACAATAATCGAGGTAAGTTGGTTTTTCCCTATACATGGGTTAGCTACTCCCAGTCACATATTATTACCAACTACTCATTTCTTCCTATCATTGTCTATAGGCTCCAAATAGTAAGACAAAGCAGAAAAGAACCTCCTCTGATACTACTTTGTAACGTCCCAGTTCTGGATGCCGCCCAAAGGTGTCCCATACTCGGTTGGTCACATGGCCTTAAGAGAATTTTCCTAAATGCTAGAGGATGTCGACTAGCAGTGAGGGTTTTGGGTGTGATAGTGTGGAAACTATACCCTCATTGGCAGAGTATGCACAGCGGAATAACAAATAATAAATAGTAGTGGAAGCAATAATCACATACAACAAGTAAACAACAGAATACTACAAGTAAATAAACGATTAGATCACATATATAAATGATGCATGTCACATATGTCTAGGAAAATAGCCAAACAAGTCACAATGCTGGAAATATAGTATTAACCAAAGTAAAAAAGAAAAAAAAATAAACTCCAACAGCATCGTAAGCCTCAGCTTGGTCTCATGCTCTCCAACTCCATGGCAATCAAGCACCTGATGATGAAGGGAGATTTCTCTTATCTACACCTGTAACCATATAATCTGTTTGGGTCCAAAAGCATGACCCAAATAGGGTTTGAGATGAATTCTAGTAGGCAACCACCGCAAGATTTGTGCCTAATTATCAGTGAGTATATATAGTAGGTAAAAATGAAAAAGCAGTAAAGAAACTAGGAGTGCACAAAAGTAACCAAAACCTACAGTTACCATTTACCTTCATTAGAATTTAATGTTCATCATTTAATCAAGTATCACAAACAGGTATCTCAGAAGACTACCGAATAGGACCGAATCCAAGCTTGTGCTTTTCCTTGGCAGACGCGTCACAACATTCAATATTTATATTAACCCTCTAGATAGCTCACATAGTCTAACCCCTCTAGACAAGTAATGCAATAAAGAGGAAAATACACTCTGAGGAAGCACTCACCATCAATTTACCCTATGGTCTTTCTTGGATAACTATAGAATCTCTAGAGAAGCACTCAACGTCAATTCCTCATGTGGCCTCGTAACATAAACTATAGACACTCTGAGGGAGCACTCACCATCAATCCCCCTTGTAGTCTCATAGCATGAAAATATAATAGACACTCTGAGGGAGCACTCAACATCAATTCCCCATGTGGTCTAACTATACTAGGTTCTCACAGCCCTGTGCAATTCAATCCTACGTAAACAATATCAAGAACCCCAAAGTAATCTCAACTACTACATGGCTAAACAATTCCAATGCATATCACAAGCATTAAACAAGCAGTAAAAGGCGATCAGTTCCATCCTTTCAAGAAAGGTAAGGAAACAAGGTATGCCTCGTAGGTAACCTAGACCAAACAGTCCTAAATATTCCAACAAGGAAACACACCCATGGGGTGTTCCTTAATCGTGCAATTTCACATAATATCACAACAAAAAACCCTTAATCCAACAAAAAATCTAAGGCAGATAAACTAGGGTTTAAATTCCTTAACCTAAAATACCTGAAACATGGATAATTGGTACCTTGGTATATAAAACTCAAAGACAATGACTAAAGGCAACAAACCACCTACCTCGATGTTTTACAATTGATATAGTTGAACCTCATCCTTTGAATCGGCCTAGAATGTCGTAGATCTACAAAAACATCAAAAACGTTCAACCTTAAATAGATCGAGAGAGAGAGAGAGAGAGAGAAGAAATTAGGAGGAGAGGCTCTAGAATAAGGAAGAACTCACTAGTGGGATTCCAACACACCCTTCGGAGTTCGATTCAGATAATAGATGTTAGATTAGTGGCTCGGAGAAGAATCGTCACTCTTGGCTGCTTCTGGATGAGGCGAGGTTAGAAGAAGACGTTTCTGGAGATTAGACGCAACCCCGATCCGTTTAATCAAATAAAAGAAAAACTACACGGTGTGTACTGTTAATGAACACGTTGTGTATTTTCCTCAACCAGACCCGAACATTAGTAGTCTCTAAGTTACCTCACACAGTCGTGTACTCTCCCATTACACAGCCAGTACACGATGTGTACTTCTAAAATTTCCAAAAACTCCCATTTTTATCAAAAACACCCGAAAACAAGATCCACAACTGAAAAGAGGATTCGGGTTCTTAAATTACTCTCATTAATTGTGTTATGTATATGAAACATAAATCATCTTCTTTGAAAATGTTTAAAAGTTTTAGAAGGAAATATGAGAATGAATGTGAGTATTCAGGGAAGAAGTTGAGAACCGACAATGATGGTGAATAAAAAAATGAATAATTTGAATTTTATCTTGAGAATCATGGAATTCGTCATGAGTATAGTTTCCCATATACTTCTCAACAAAATGGGGTTACTAAAAGAAATAAAAGAAGTTTGGTGGAAATATGAAGAACTATGTTACTTGAACATGGACTTTCTCATTACTATTGGAGGCAAGCCATGAGTACTATTGTTTATATTCAGAACCATTGTTTCTACATTCCTAATTCAGATATTACTCCATATGAAATGTTTTATGGGAAAACTCCAAGTTTGAAACACTTAAGAGTTTTTAGAATTCCATGTATTATAAAGAAGAAAATTGGAAACTATGGAAAGTTTGAGCAGAAAGGTGAAGATGGGATCTTTATTGGCTATGCTCCAGAAAGAAGAGGATACAGATGTTTTAACAAGGAAATAAGAAGAATTTTTTATTCTATTGATGTGAAAGTAATTGAAATATCTAAGAAAGACAAGTGTATTCGGGCAGATAAGGAAGTCGATCAAGATAAGGAAAACAATTTTGATAAGAATACAGAAAATTATAATCTTACTCAAGAAGAATAATTGGACTCAGTTATTTCCAATGGTGTGCAAGATACTCAAAAATCTTATCCTTGGCTGAGAAAGAAAGTGGAAGCTCAAAATATCAATGGTGATCAACATCATAAGGTTCAGACAATAAGGACAACAAATGCTATTACGCATACTTCTTTGTATTCAAAAGTGGAGCTGAATGATGTAAAAGAAGCTTTTGAGTATCCATAATGGTTTTAAGCCATGAATGAAGAGCTGGATCAAATTGAAAAGAATGATACATGGAAATTCATACCCAATCCATAAAATAAAAACATTATTGGTAAAAAATGGGTTTTCCGGAACAAGATGAATGAAGAAGGTGAAGTGATAAGAAATAAAGAAAGATTAGTGTGCAAAGGGTATTCACGAATTGAAGGTATTGATTTTGAATAAACTTTTGTTCTGCTGGAAATAATTGAAACAATCAGAATTTTTCTTGTTATTACTGCACAATGAGGTTACAAGATCTTTCAAATGGATGTTAAATCTTCATTCTTGAATGGTGATCTTGATGAGGAAGTTTACATTGAAAAACCTTGTGGATTTTTTGTTGGTAAAGATGAAAGTTATGTATGCAGATTGAAGAATGATTTGTATGGGCTAAAACAATCCCTAAGAGCATGGTTTTTTAAATTGGATACTTTCTTTAAGGAAGATGACTTTCAAGAAAGGAAGAGTTGATATAAATCTTTATATCAGAGACACTACTTCAAAAACGGGCAATAACAGCGCTAAAATCGGGCTTTAACAGCGCTAGAAAAGTGATGTAAAGCTCAGCGCTGATAAAGGGGGGGGGGGGTCCTTTCACAGCGCGTTTTAAGCGCTGTTAAATGTTACCTTTAACAGCGCTAAAAAAGCGCTGTTAAATGTTGCCTTTAACAGCGCTAAAAAAGCGCTGTTAAATGTCTCCTTTAACGGCGCTAAAAAAGCGTTGTTAAAGGAGATATTTAACAGTGCTAAAAAAGCGCTGTTATATGTTGCCTTTAACAGCGCTTTTTTAGCGCTGTTAAATATCTCCTTTAACAGCGCTTTTTTAGCGCTGTTAAATCCCTGCCTGCTGCTAAAAAAACCTGCACGAGTACAGCCAGCCGAGCAGACCTGCACAAAAACCAGTATATCAACCACAGACCTGCACAAAAACCAGTATATCAACCACAAGCATGTCATCAACCGATCACAACCCAACCAAACAGTGTTCTTACCATGACTTAGATACCGTCTACCCAGAAACAAAAACTACCTCATTACATAGTATCACAAAATATTCCTACACAACTCAGAAGATAAATACTAGAACATTCCACTATGCATTGTTTCTCCTTGTATTGCCACTTGGTTTTGACAAATCGTGCAGAGCCCGTGCTCCTTGAATCATTCTGCAATACATAAAAAGGATATCCCAACTCTCCCAACCATCACCCTTAGTAATTATGTATATTAATACAAAAAAGGTAACATATCATAAACTGGGGGACTGTAATGAGACATCAAGATTAACATTCTATATATAGGATCGATGTCTGGTAGGATTGGTTGCGTTGATACATGACTCTACCTGGACCTCAAAAATAGATATATGATCTCACTCCAGGACTTTCAGAGAGACTCCAACTATGTCTAGGACGTCCTGCTGAAGCGATCGTACTACCGTAAGTAGGAAAAGATACCAAAACCATCCTAGGAAGGATCATGGGAGCCAACCCTAATGAAATATGTCCTTGATATAGTGTTCAAAGAGATCAATCATGGTACATAAAATTATGTGTCATTTAAAGGGTCACATGCCTTGTCCCTTTACCCTGGGTAACTCCAATGTTCAGCTGCCTGTGTGAATATACATGTCATATCAATAGGAAATTACATGGCATATTAAAAAACATATACTTGTTACCCTTTGATCTTGTGTCCTCTTATGCACCCTTTCCCTATGTTAGTACATGACGTCGATCCCGTGTGATTCTTCCTGTGTATCTGTACAAGGGATAAACTGCGTAGCTGGCTCATTAAAGACGTGTAGTGGGATATATTCCATGTAGGAAAGCCATGTAATCCACCCCATGTTTGTGTATCTCAAAAATTCATGCGAAGTCTTGGGGGAGGGTCTACAGTACATGTGAGGTGGATATCTCAGTTGTTGATTTCACTTAAAAATAAGTCCATTTTGAACAAAACAGAGGCACTTTGAGTGGTGTCGACCACACCGGGCCTCGGATTGAGTCGGGGTTGACTCATACACATCAAATTTGACCCATGGATCATTTTCATTAAGTTTCAATAGAATCCGAATGCGTTTGGTCAGTTTCCCGCATGTCAGTTGTTGATTTCTCACTTAAAATTAAGTCCATTTTTAACAAAAACAGAGGTACTTTCAGTGGTGTTGGCCACACCGGGCCTCGGATTGAGGCGGGGTTGAATTTTACATGTCACATTTGACCCATGTATCGTTGTTCTAAAGTTTCAACAGAATCCGAATGCGTTTGGTTGGTTTGTCGTATGTTAGTTGTTGATTTCACTTAAAATTAAGTCCATTTTTAACAAAAACAGAGGCACTTTGAGTGGTTTCGGCCACACCGGGCCTCGGATTGAGGCGGGGTTGACTCGTACACGTCACATTTGACTCATGGATCGTTTTCTTTAAGTTTCAATAGAAACCTAATGTGTTTGGTCGGTTTGGTGTATGTATGTAAAATATTGTCCATTTTAAACAAAATACATACACTTGGAGTGATACCGGCCACACCGCATCTCGGATTGAAGCAGGGTTGACTCGTACACGTCACATATGACCCATGGATCATTGTACTAAAGTTTTAACACAATCCTAAGGCGTTTGGTCGGTTTCCCGTATGTCAGTTGTTGATTTCACTTAAAAATAAATCCATTTTGAACAAAATAGAGGCACTTTGAGTGGTGTCGGCCACACCGGGCCTCAGATTGAGTCGGGGTTGACTCTTACATGTCAAATTTGACCCATGGATCATTTTCCTTAAGTTTCAACAGAATCCAAATGCGTTTGGTTGGTTTTCCGCATGTCAGTTGTTGATTTCACTTAAAAATAAGTCCATTTTGAACAAAAGAGAGGCACTGTGAGTGGTGTCGGCCACACCGGGCCTCAGATTGATGCGGTGTTGAATCGTACACGTCACACATGAGTCATTGATCGTTGTGAAAAAGTATCAACACAATCAGAAGCCGTTAGATCGGTTTGGCGTATGTACGTAAAATATTGTCCATTTTAAACTAAATACATACACTTGGAGTGATACCGGTCACACCGCGCCTCTTATTGAGGCGGGGTTGACTCGTACACGTCACATTTGACCCATAGATCGTTGTCCTTAAGTTTTAATAGAATCCCAATGCGTTTGGTCGGTTTTCCGTATGTCAGTTGTTGATTTCACTTAAAATTAAGTCCATTTTTAACAAAACAGTGACACTGTGAGTGGTGTCGGCCACACCGGGCCTCGGATTGATGCGGTGTTGAATCGTACACGTCACACATGAGTCATTGATCATTGTGAAAAAGTATCAACGCAATCAGAAGCCGTTATATTGGTTTGGCGTATGTACGTAAAATATTGTCCATTTTAAACTAAATACATACACTTGGAGTGATATCGGTCACACCGCGCCTCTGATTGAGGCGGGGTTGACTCGTACACGTCACATTTGACCCATGGATCATTTTCCTTAAGTTTCAATAGAATCCCAATGCGTTTGGTCGGTTTGCCGTATGTCAGTTGTTGATTTCACTTAAAATTAAGTCCATTTTTAACAAAACAGTGACACTGTGAGTGGTGTCGGCCACACCGGGCCTCGGATTGATGCGGTGTTGAATCGTACACGTCACACATGAGTCATTGATCGTTGTGAAAAAGTATCAACGCAATCAGAATCCGTTAGATCGGTTTGGCGTATGTACGTAAAATATTGTCCATTTTAAACTAAATACATACACTTGGAGTGATACCGGTCACACCGCACCTCTGATTGAGGCGGGGTTGACTCGTACATGTCACATTTGACCCATGGATCGTTGTCCTTAAGTTTCAATAGAATCCCAATGCGTTTGGTCGGTTTGCCGTATGTCAGTTGTTGATTTCTCACTTAAAAATAAGTCCATTTTGAACAAAACAGAGGCACTTGGAGTTGTGTCAGCCACAACAGGCCTCAGATTGAGGCGGGGTTGACTCGTACACGTCACATTTGAAGGTGAGTATGCATACACTATAGTTGACCTTCTTAGAGAAGAGTTTATGGAAGAGTATAAAAGACATGAAGCAATGAAGATCATTAGAGTGTTGGAGCAAATGTGGTTGCTACAAACAATGTGGAAATTGGCTTGTGCAAAGCGACCTAAGTTACAACTTGCAGGTATTGTACTCTATTTTTTCTGGAAGGTTTCAGTTTAAATGCATTTTGGAATGATAATTGCTAGCCATTTTCTTTTAGGTTTTTTTGACAGCTGAGGGGAAAGGGTGGGGTCTGCAGACATTGGAGGATATGTCGAAGGGTGATTTTGTGTGTGAATATGTTGGAGAAATGTTAACTCCCGCAGTTCTGAAAAGAGTCACTATTTAAAAGAAAGTCATAAGTTTAGATACATCTCAAGATGGTCAGTTTAAAGACATTTTGAGGGACACTACTAAAGACATGCTCAGATATGCACACATCCCCCACTTTTAGATCGTTGTCTACTACAATGATCTTCCAAACAAGATATGCATTAGAACGCTCACGATACATAGAGAAATTCACTGGCCACCTTCGAGAATGATCTGAAGCACAAACCATGACAGCATTATGTTTTTCCTTGAAAATTCTCTTGGTGAACTGGAATGGCAACTCAATCTTGTGATTTTGTGTCTCTACTTGTCTCTTCATGTGTGCAGCTACTGCCATTCCAGTTCACCAAGAGAATTTTCAAGGAAAAACATAATGTTGTCATTGTTTGGGCTTCAGATCATTCTCAAAGTTGGGAAGTGAATTGCTCTATGTATCATGAGCGTTCTAATGCATATCTTGGTTGAAAGATCATTGTAGTAGACAACGATCTAAAAGTGGGGGATGTGTGCATATCTGAGCATGTCTTTAGTAGTGTCCCTCAAAATGTCTTTAAACTGACCATCTTGAGATGTATCTAAACTTGTGACTTTCTTTTAAATAGTGAATCTTTTCAGAACTGCGAGAGTTAACATTTCTCCAACATATTCACACACAAAATCACCCTTCGACATATCCTCCAATGTCTACAGACTCCACCCTTTCCCCTCGGCTGTCAAAAAAACCTAAAAGACAATGGCTAGCAATGATCATTCCAAAATGCATTTAAACTGAAACCTTACAGAAAAAAATAGAGTACAATACCTGCAAGTTGTAACTTAGGTCGCTTTGCACAAGCCGATTTCCACATTGTTTGTAGCAACCACATTTGCTCCAACACTCTAATGATCTTCATTGCTTCATTTCTTTTATACTCTTCCAGAAACTCTTCTCTAAGAAGGTCAACTATCGTGTATGCATACTCACCTTCAAATGTGACGTGTACGAGTCAACCCCGCCTCAATCTGAGGCCTGTTGTGGCTGACACAACTCCAAGTGCCTCTGTTTTGTTCAAAATGGACTTATTTTTAAGTGAGAAATCAACAACTGACATACGGAAAACCGACCAAACGCATTGGGATTCTATTGAAACTTAAGGACAACGATCCATGGGTCAAATGTGACGTGTACGAGTCAACCCCGCCTCAATCAGAGGCGCGGTGTGACCGGTATCACTCCAAGTGCCTCTGTTTTGTTCAGAATGGACTTATTTTTAAGTGAGAAATCAACAACTGACATACGGGAAACCGACCAAATGCCTTCGGATTGTGTTGACATTTTAGGAAAACGATTCATGGGTCATATGTGATGTGTACGAGTCAACCCCGCCTCAATCTGAGACGCGGTGTGACCGGTATCACTCCAAGTGTATGTAATTTGTTTAAAAGGGACAATATTTTACGTACACACGCCAAACCGATCTAACGGCTTCTGATTGTGTTGATACTTTTGCACAATGATCCATGACTCATGTGTGACGTGTACGAGTCAACCCCACATCAATCTGAGGCCCGATGTGGCCGACACCACTCACAGTGTCTATGTTTTGTTAAAAATGGAATTAATTTTAAGTGAAATCAAGAACTGACATACGGCAAACCGACCAAACGCATTTGGATTCTGCTGAAACTTAAGGACAACCAAGATATGCATTAGAACGCTCATGATACATAGAGTAATTCACTAACAATATCGAGATGTATCTAAACTTGTGAATTTCTTTTAAATAGTGACTCTTTTCAGAACTGCGTGATATGAAGGTATTTTGGAGATTTTATTGGTTCATGCATGATATGAAGGTATTTTGGAGATTTTACTGGTTTTTTTGTCCAAAGGCCAAAGAAATGTGGTCCATCATTCTTGCATGTTACTGGTGCATTTCATCTGTTAAAATGGACAAATGACCCATTGGAGAAAGAATGTTTTATTTAATAATAATTACAATTTTTCTACAAACATTTACATACAAGAATGTTTCATCTTTTTATCCCCATGAACCCCTCTCAAAAATTTCTGCCAATTATACGCGTCTACAACTCTTGCAATAAAAGTCAGATCTTCATGCTATATCTGGACAATCTTGCATCAGGTATGCGGACCACTCGTTTCTGAACATATCTACATCGTCTTGTGAATATGACGCTTTTCGGCATTCATAATAGTACTGAAAAATATATAAATAAATAATTAATAAATAATTTAAATGAAATAGTACTTGTTTTCGAAAATACCTCTTTAGGGATGCTAATTTGTCCATTGAAAACGATCTATTTCATGAATCTACAAACATAATAACTGCAATCTTTGTCGTTTGTTTGTTTTGGACACTGCAGAAACATTGATCATGAGGCGAGTAAGTAACTTGTGTTTCATATATGCTTGGATAGTGCAATTTTATTATATATACCCTGATATTTTTCCAGACATAGTACTTGCTCGGCTCCTTATGCTTAGCCCCTGTCCTCATACCATGATTTAGACGATATTGGTACACCACCCTATCATAACAGAATCCTCAGTAAAAGATAATATATATTATATAAATTGATGTTTATACCTAAAACGTAGGATGTAGTGTCTTACAGATTGACAAACTGCATCACATGCGGTCGGTTTGTTGGATATCCATGCTTTGAGTCCAGAAAATAAATCTTGGGAGTATCCAAATGCTCCGCAATTAGCAGCCAATGTTTTCTAAATACACAAAAAGGAATAAGTAATGAAAGAAATGAAAATATAATTGATATGCTTTAATCGTAGAGTTTTACCCCTGCATGGTTGGTATGAGGAAGAGTCGGTCATCCGTTATCTTGCTGTCAAATGCTTTCAGCAAAGCAGTCGCTCTTTCCTTAATTTTTGTTTCTGATAATTCTATTTCTTGTGTTGATGTGATATGAGGACTGACGAGTCCAAACTTTGGCTCATGAGGAAAACCCTTCAACTGCTTTTCATATATACGTCTGCCAATAATATAAAATGTATTTAATCATAATTAGCACAATATATCATCTTTTAGAAAAGCGACGGGGTTGAAAACATACCTCATATACACATTTACACTTGTGATGCCGAGCCACTGATACTCAAGGATCTCATTTACATTTTCAGCAGCAACAAAATCTTGTATTTCCTCTCCATACATATTCTCTTCAAAAACAACTACATGGCTACTACCATTTGTCAACTTCGTATCCACATGAGTCTTCAATTCAATTAAATGTGGATAGATAATAGGCGGTGTAATTCCACTTTCAGTATATCTTTTGGATCGGTTGGTCGATCTTTTCGATGCTCCTTTCACTGCATCCCCTTTCTTCGTCTACAATAAAATTCATTGGTTCATACCTTTTTTTTATAAAGGTTTGGCTTAAAAAACTGTAAATAAATACCTCTTTTTCGGCATATAGTCTCACAAGTTGTGATGGTCATGCAATGAATGTCCCAATAGCCTGTTCGACTGTACAAATATCATCATCATCAAGTGGAACAGGTAGTTGTGCTGTTGGCTCATGAGCTACCATAATTGTCACTTTCAGATGATCTTTTGGAAGTTCTCTATTGTGCAGCGTGTCCTCTGAGATGTTGAATACTATAGCCCTCACTACAAGGCGATAGGTGGGTGTTGAAAGATATAAATCACAATCATTATCACCCTACAGAAGATCAGTATAGGAAGAAATCAGTGTTTGTCTGATTCACATTTTATCAGAACAATTAATAGAATATTGATTACCATAGTTAACACAGCTCTTTCAGGGGAATGGCTTGCCTCAAAGCTGGTGGGGTGTGGGGCAGGATCTTCAGGCGCTGGTTGTTCCTGAGTTGTCTCTTCTCTTGGCTTCCGACCCATTAATGTTGCTAGCAACTCTCCCTGCCATTGAAATTGTTCTTCAAGAGTTGCTAGTCTATTTTTCATTGCTGTCATTTCTTCATTTTTTTGATCCTCTTGTTTTTTTTTCCTCATAATATACTCGGGGTGTCACCCCAAACCCCCCAGCTCTGACGCGACCGTATTGTTCTGGTCGCTTCAAAGCTGTCGCTAATATATCTGCACCAGCTGCAAGAGTACCTGACTCCTGTGACTGTCGGATATAAGAAAATAAGTAATTATTATTATGCAATAGCAATTTAAAAACAAAACATTTTATCGTGTCATACTTACACATATTTCCCACACTTTTTGTGTGTTTTCATCAACCAAATTCCCTTCCTTATCCACACGTGCCTCCTTCCATAGCACATGACGAGGGATGGATGTGTGTTTGGTTTCAGAGGCATCAATCTACATATAAATAAAGACAGATTTTTATAAAGTTGTTTCTTGACACATAACAATATCACTGTAAATTTAAAATACGCACCATTTTCTTTTCTAGTGAGGCGTACCCCATCCTTGCTTTACGATAGGGGTACGTCGGTTTTGATGCGCGTTCCTTGTTTTCAGTACTGAGTTGCTGTTTCATAAATGAAATATTGACAATAAAAGTGATGAATACATGTATATCCTCAAACAACATATTATCAGTCACAATGTACCTAAAACTTTTGATCCCCACGATGACCAACAAATGAATCCCATGATTCTTGGGATATCAAGTGATTGTAGACAATGGGTGGTTGCGGGTTTATTTTACCCTTGGAATCTTTTAGATGATATTTTGTAAGAAGAGTGTGAAAACCTCGATGACACCTTCCCGCAAGCCTTAGTACATAAGTCTTGTGTGAATCATCTACTATAAATGCACTCTGCAATGGATTGTGAAGAATAAGACATTATTTCATTATTTTATTTGCTAGTAAATTAAATAAATGAAATCAAAATGTTACCATAATTTCTTCCCACATCATAGCCTTCAGGCCGGACGAAACATGGTGCCATGAAGCTATGTCAATCGGCACGCGTTGCCGAGTGACAATTCCAACGTAACTTCTAAACATTGCCTTGTTGGGGTTAACGTGTTGGCCCTGTGCATTCCACCCAACATCGAATTTGATTCCTTTGCTCTTTCCCTTCAAAACATTAGCCAACACTGTTAAACTACGACGCACCTGTTTTTTCTGCGATGTCGCTCCTTTATCCCCAACCATTTCATCTATATCAGCATCATCAATGTTTTCATCTAAAATCCTAGCATCATCATGTTCAGATGGTTGTTGGACCTCAACAATAGGAGCACCAATAGCAGCAGCAGTACCAACAACAATATGTTGAGATTGAGAGGCTTGAGAGGCTTGAGAGGCTTGTTCAGCAGTAGCAGCAGCAGAAGCAGCAGCAGCAGAAGCAGAAGCAGCAGCAGCAGCAGCTTGAGAGGCTTGTTCAGCCTCGAGGTTAGGAGCACCAGAACGTGCAGAAGTCATTATCTGCAAAAAAAGGTTTAACACTTAAGTTGGATTACATAAATGCAATAATGATAAGATAATAACATGAGATAACAATATTTATATTACAAACAAAATATAACCTATTTATTGAACTCTTTTTTTTCAAAGGTTGAATGGATTTGACACCTCTATCGATAATCCAAATCCCTTCATTATGGTCTCCTCTAACATAAAAAACGTCGTCTTCATTGGGACCGCTGCGAAATGATTGCGACGTCCCACTGAAAGGATCATCCTCAATTGAATTTTCATCGGACCCTTCAGTAGTTTTGGACGATAACAGAACAATCGACCACTTTCGGTTTGTGGGGTCTGGAACATAAAATACTTGTACCACTTGTGATTCCATTATAAATTGTTCGTCTTTGTACCCTTCTTTACTGAAATCAACTTTCACAAATCCCAATTCATCTATTTTAACACCACTGTTGTTATCAACCCAGTTGCATTGAAAAATCGGCAATTGGAATGTCATATAATCCAACTCCCATATTCTTTTGATAATGCCAAAGTATGACATATTCGCGAAAATTGGATTTCTATCCTTACTACCAAAAACATGCATCGCTTCAGCCACAAGTGTTACTCCACTATTTTGCATGGTACTATCTTCATCATGTTTATCTGTATAGAATGTATAACCATTAATTACATAACCATTGTAAGATAATACATACACGCTTGGTCCGGCAGCTAGCCATCGAAGTCGTTCTGAAATTGAATTCGGATTTTCATCTAACTCCTTAAAAATATGGTCTCGAAACCATCCTATAAACTGGTGATTATGTGTATTTGCTATCCATTTTTCAGCCCTTGATGGATTCAACTGCCTCAAAATTTCTTTGTGGGTTTCAATATATGGAGCAACCTCCCAACTGTTATGCAAAACATAAAGGTGGGCCTGCTCCCGATCAGTAATATTGACTGTCACAACATCTCTTCCAGAAATTCCCTCACCCTCAATGCGTCCAGTGTGACGAGATTTCGGCAGACCAATGCTTTCCACATCAGATAGGTATTCGGTAAAGAATTCAATGGCTTCCTCAACAATATATCGCTCCACAATACAACCCTCTGGCCGACTTCGATTTTTGACATACCCTTTCAAAATCTTCATATACCGTTCAACGGGGTACATCCATCTATATTGCACAGGACCACAAAGTCGAACCTCTCTCACCAAATGAACCATCAAATGAACCATCATATCAAAGAATGTTGGCGGGAAGAACATTTCTAATTCACATAATATGATGACAATTTCTTTTTCCATAGCTGGCAATTTCGCCGGGTCTAAAACTGTGCTGCATATAGCTTTGAAGAAGAAACAAAGTTTGCTTAACGTATGACGAACATTCTTGGGCAAAATGCAACGTAAAGCTATAGGAATTAAATCTTGCATCAAAACATGGCAGTCATGTGATTTCAAACCTTTTAACTTCAAATCATTCATTGACACAATGTTTTTGATATTTGATGAATATCCCTCTGGAACCTTTACATCATTGAAGAAGTTGCAAAACTGATATCTCTCATCCCTAGAAAGAGTGTACGCAGCTGGAGGAAGAAACGTTCGATTTTCACCCTTCACGGGAGCCAACTCTTCTCTTATTCCCATGTCAACCATGTCCAACCTTGCCTTAATTCCATCCTTTGTTTTTCCAGGAGAATTTAGCAACGTTCCTATAACACTGTCACATATATTTTTTTCCACATGCATCACATCAAGAAAATGTCTGACGTACAGACATTTCCAGTATGGTAATTCAAAAAAAAATGATCTCTTTTTCCAACCGATTTTCGTAAGGTTTTTCAAAAATGGTTTACCAAAAACAGTGTTCACGTCTTTTACTTTCTCAAATAGCTGATCACCTGTTAGTGGAGACGGTGTTTTGCGTTGTTCTGAACTTCCATTGAATGATGTCGTCCAAGATCGGTACTTATGTTGACGGGGTAGAAATCTACGATGTCCTAGAAACACAAATTTGGATGAATGTTTCAACCTAATTGATTCTGTATCTTCTTCGCACACAGGACACCCTTGACTTCCTTTAATTCTATAGCCTGACAAATTTCCATAAGCAGGGAAATCATTTATCATCCCATACAACAACGCTCTCAACGTGAAGTATTCTTTTTCATAAGCATCATACAACATAACACCTGAATCCCACAGTAACTTCAAATCATCGATCAAGGGATCCAAATATACATCAATATCGTTACCTGGTTGTTTTGGTCCTGATATAAGCAAAGATAACATAATGAATTTCCGTTTCATGCATAACCAGGGTGGCAAGTTATAATTTACCAACATAACAGGCCAAGTACTATGAGTGCTGGTTTGAAAACCAAAAGGATTCACTCCATCAGTAGATAACGCAAGACGCAGGTTTCTCGACTCATTTCCAAATTCAGGATACTCATGATCAATTCTCTTCCATTGAGGAGAGTCGGTCGGGTGACGTAATTTTCCATCTTTATTTCTTTTATTTGCATGCCACGACAATTGTCTTGCAGTTTCTTCACTTCCATATAGACGCCTAAACCTTGGAATGATTGGAAAGTACCATACAACTTTCATAGGACTGCGTTCATCTTTCTTATATCGAGAAGCACCACACTTTGGGCATTCTGTAAGTGATTTGTTCTCCTTGTGAAACAATATACAGTCTTTCGGGTAGGCATGTATTCTTTCAGAAATCATACCCATCGATTGTAGCATTTGTTTAGCTTCATATGTCCGTCTTGGGAGCTCATTATCTTCTGGAAGCATGTCATTCAAAAGAGAAAGTAGTTCCGTGAAACTGACATCACTCCATCCGTTGCCTGCTTTCAATTTATACAACTTCAGTACAGCTGACAATGCAGTATATTTAGTGCAACCAGCATACAATAGCGTCTTTGCACAACTCTTTAACTTCTCAAACAATTTTGGGCAATCACGGAGTTCATGTTCAACTGTCCTTGTCATTTCCTCAATACGATCTTCATCATCATTGATATCTGTAATCACATCCTCTATACGGTCTTCTTCATTATCCATATTTGTAATCATATCTGATGATCCATAAAATGCAGTTTTATTCCAGCCAATAGCTACATTCGCTTTTTCCCCGTGTTTATTCCAACATTTATAACTCCTATCTATTCCGTGACATATCAAATGTTCTTCCAACTCCTCTGGAGTAATTATTCTAGAATAACAACAACGTAAACACGGACAAAGGAGTTGAGAAGGATCCTTTGCATGATACTGTGCAAACTTGATGAACTCTTTCACTCTGTTCTCATACTCTATTGTCAAACGATTAGCATCCATCCAATATTTATTCATTGCCATTAATTCTGAATAAACAACATGGAACATCATGTCCATTAATTACAAATGAACAATAACGAATGTCATGTCCATTAATTCCATGTAAACCATAAGGAGCATATTGTTCATTAATTTTGAATAAAAAATATGGAACATCATGTCCATTAATTCCAAATAAATAATAAGGAATTTCATTTCCATTAATTCTGAATAAGCAATACAGAACGCCATGTCCATTAATTCCAAACAAACAATATAGAATGTTAATTCCATTAATTTCGAATAAGCAATATGGAAGTTCATGTCTATTAATTCCAAATAATCAATGAAACATCATATTCATTAAAGAAGGTAATAATGATGTAATCACATCCATATCATATTATGATTAAGTCTAAGGAATATCACCCTTGCATTTTATCAATTAATTTGATAAATTTAAGTCTTATAACTGATAATTAGTAAGATGGGGTCCAAGGTATATAATCAATAGCACTACATTGTTTAAAAATGGTTAAGGAACATGGCCTTACCATTCAACTTTTATTTAATTCATTTATAAGTGATCAAGTAGTCCATGGGTATGTCCATTACACATAAATATCATTAATTCCCTTTAATAAACCCATGGGCATGGGATATATCAACACATGTCAAAGGTGGTTCAATTTCAAGCCAAAGATCAATAGGGGTCATGGGCCTATAAGAAACACACCCTAAGGGGGTGATTCGAGTAAGGTATACAACCTCCAAAGAATAAGTTTGGTGCACAATGACTAACTAATTTAAGACATGATAATCTACTAAATTAATTTTACATTTTATAGTCAACATGCAGAAGGTTCACCACACGGCACAATAGCGCATCATATAAACTAGGGGTGTCCATGGGTCGGGTCGGGTCGGGTTGGAGGTGTTTCAAGGCCCGACCCGAACAAAAAAGTTCGGGTTGGGTCGGGTCGGGTCACAAGCTTCCGGAGCAACCAACCTGACCCAACCCGACCCAGTGGGGTCGGGTTACCCGTCGCATGCCCGAAGGACCCAACCCAACCCAACCCATCGAGGGTCGGGTCAATTTGGGTCGGGTTATATGTGTAAACCCGACCCAACCCGACCCAAACCAATCCAACCCATCCCAACCCAACGGACCCGAACCATCCACTCAAACCCAACCCCCCTAGACCCAACCCGATGGACCCCCTGCACTGCACCAGCCTGCTGCACAAAAAAACCAGCCCCCCTGCACAAAAATTTCAGCCCCCTCCCCCTGCACCCTCTGCCCCCTCCCCCAGGCACACCAGCCCCCCCTCCTGTACCCTGTACAACACAACACCCCTCTCCCCCTGCCCCCTCCCCCCTGCACAGTCTCCCCCCTCCTACACCCCTGCACAAAAAACCCAGACCCCCCCCCCCCCCGCACAAAAAATTCAGCCCCCCTGCACAAAAAATTTCATCCCCCTGCACCCTCTGTCCCCCTCCCCCAGGCACACCAGCCTCCCCCCTCCTGTACCCCGTACAACAAAACAACCCTCTCCCCCTGCACTCCCTTCCCCCCTCCCCCTGCACTCCCTTCCCCCTCCCCTCCCCCCTCCTGCACACACCAAACCTACCCATCCCGTACCCCTGCACACACCAGCCCCCCCTCACACCCCCTGCAAACCAGCCCCCCCTAATGTGACTCACTATCAACACCAGTAACAGAACCTATTGAAGTTAAAGTGGAGTAAATTCATGATGCAGTAGAAATAAACATTACTAACATAAGGAAAATCAAATCAAAAAAACACACAGCAGTAGCAGATTTGAAGAACGAATAAGCGAAAACATATGCAAAAAAAATCATCACCAGGAGTAGAGTGAATAACATTGATTCAGTCTGAAAAGAGGGAGGAGGGGAAGCAGAGGCGACAAATAAATGACAACCACATAAAAACCTACACTGCAAAACAATATTTAGGGCATCCACATACCTTGGGTGAAGAAATTGGAAGTCTAAAGAGGTGAGGGAGCCTTCTGCGCTGCCTGGAAGACGCGACCGCCGGAGTAGGGGTGCACAGGAGGAGCCACCAACCGTTGAAGAGGAGGAGTAGGGTTCGGAAGGGAGGAAGATCCGCAGAAGAGGGTCGAGAAGAAGGAGAAGGAGTACGGCGGAGGTCCGGCAAAGGGAAGATCGGGGGGAGGAAGCAGTCGCAAGGGTACAGTCCCGCGAGAGCTTAGGGCACGATAAAAAAGAGGAGACTGTCGGCCTCCTTTTAATAAAATGGGAGACAGGTTTTAACAGCGCTAGAAAAGAGCTGATAAATCCCCCCTTTATCAGTGCTTAAATTTTAGCGCTGATAAAGCCACCATTTATCAGCGCTAAAATTTAAGCGCTGATAAAGGGGGGATTTATCAGCGCTTTTCTAGCGCTGTTAATGGTCCTTGTACAACCCTGGACAACCCCCCTCCTTCTTGGACCCTGTACAACCCCCCCCCCCCCACTATCCTCCTTAGACCCCGGATAGCCCCCCGAACAGCCCCCCAGATAGCCCCCTGGATAGCCCCCCCACCATCATCCTTGGTCCCCGGACAGCCCCCCGGACAGCCCCCCCACCCTCCTCCCTGGACCCCTGACAGCCCCCCGGACAGCCCTCCCAGACAGCCCCCCAGACAGCCCCCCGGATAGCCCCCAAATAGCCCACCGGAAAGCCCCCCGGACAGCCCCCCCCCCCACTCTCCTCCCTAGACCCCGTACAGCCCCTCGGATAGCCCCCCCCCCCCCCCCCACCCTCCTCCTTGGACCCTGGACAACCCCCCCAAATACTCCCCGGACAGCCCCCCGTACAGCCCCCCCCCCCCCCCCACCCTCCTCCTTGGTCCCCTAACAACCCCCAGACACCCCCCGGACAGCTCCCCACCCTCCTCCCTGGACCCCGGACAGCCCCCCGAACAGCCCCCCCGGACAGCACCCCCACCCTCCTCCCTGGACCCCCAGACATCCCCCCCACCCTCCTGGCTTTCACATGCCTTTTTTTATTTCTCTGATCATGCAATGTTATTTAGGATTATTCCATTTTTGTATGTCTTGAATTATATGAATGTCTTGGTAAGCTTATTATCTCATGCTCATCAAATTCATGTGATGATATACTTTAATTTGAATACAAAGTCTTGTTGTACATTCTCCATGTTATGTGAATTATGCCTTGTTTGATTTGTTTTACTTGTCAATTGTTAGGATAAGACATGGGTTACATGTTAAGGACTCATGGACGGACTCGTCATGCTCAGGGAATTTAGACTTGAAATTCTAGGATGTATGATTTGGTTTCTAGGTGAGGGCTACCAGGATGGTTTCTATTACTCATTTGTGATTTGTATGAGTCAACCCCACCTCAATCTGAGGCCCGGTGTGGCTGGAACCACTCAAAGTGTCTCAGGTTTATTTGAAATGGACAACATTTTAAGTGAAAATAACAACTAGTATACTGAAAACCAACCAAAAGGATTCTTATTGTGTTTATACTTTAGCACAATGATCCATGGGTCATATGTGACGTGTACGAGTCAACCCCGCCTCAATCTGAGGCATGGTGTGGCCGGCACCACTCAAAGTGTCTCTCTTTTGTTTAAAATGGACTTAATTTTAAGTGAAAACAACAACTGACTTACGGAAATCTGACCAAACGCATTCATAATGTGCTTTTTATTTAGAAAAATGATCCATGAGTCATATGTGACATGTATGATTCAAACCTTCCTCAATCTGAGACCCGGTGTGGCCGGCACCACTAAAAGTGTCTCTTTTGTTTCAAAAGGACATCATTTTAAGTGAAAACAACAACTAACATACGGAAAACTAATCAAATGCATTCAGATTCAGTTGAAACTTTAGGTAAACGATCCATGAGTCATATTTGATGTGAACGAGTCAACCCAGCCTCAATCCAAGGCACGGTGTGGATAGTACCACTTGAATTGTCTCTCTATAGTTTAAAATGGACAACATTTTAAGTGAAAACAACAACTGACATACGTAAAACCAATAAAACACATTCAGATTATATTGAAACTTTAGGAAAAAGTTACATTTGTCATTTGTGACGTGTACGAGTAAACCCCGCCTCAATCTGAGGCCTGGTGGGGCTGCCACCACTCAAAGTGTCTCAGGTTTATTTGAAATGGACAACATTTTAAGTGAAAACAACAACTGACATACAGAAAACCGACCAAACGCATTCGGATTCTGTTGAAACTTTAGGAAAACGATCCATGGGTCATATGTGACGTTTATGTGTCAACCTAGCCTCAATATGAGGCGTGGAGTGGCCGGCACCACTCTAAGTGTTTCTCTATAGTTTAAAATGGACTTCAATTTAATTAAAAACAACAACTGACATATGGTAAACTGACTAAACACATTTGGACTCTATTGAAACTTTAGGAAAACTATCCATGTGTCATATGTGATGTGTACGAGTCAACCGCGGCTCAATCCGAGTCACAGTGTGTCCTGGATCACTCTAAGTGTCTCTCTTTTGTTTAAAATGGACAACATTTTAAGTACATGCGGAAAACTAACCAAACGGATTCTGGTTGTGTTGATACTTTAGCACAATGATACATGGTTCATATGTGATGTGTACGAGTCAACCCCGCCTCAATATGAGGTGCGGTGTGGCTGGCACCATTCTAAAGCTAAATTGAGGAAAAAAAGTGTCAAAAACTCTATCTCTAGAGTTGGTGAAAGTTCTCATAATGAGAAACCTAATAAGGTTCAACAAAATTTACCTTTAAAGGGTGATAAGAAATATGGAATTGTTTCTGAAAATAAAAAAGATGGGAAAGTTATGTATGTGTCCAATATTGAAAAAGTAAAGAATCCAGAAGTTTCAAAATACCCTGAGTCTGAAAATGTTTCTAAACATCCTGAATCTAGAAAAGTTTAAAATACTTCTGATTCTAATAATTATAACAAGAAAAATAAGACTCTGATTCATAACAAAAATGTTAGTGGCTCAGAAAATAAATAGAAGAAGGTGGCTGAGAAACACATTCCTAATTCTAGTTAGTATGGAAGTTTCAGAGGAAAATAATCATTCTATGGCTACTGCTGGTATTGTGGTTGATTTGGAAACATTAAAAATATGTGTTTTTTTAACCTATATTATTACTATTATTCCACAATTTATGAAAGTAAAAGTTTGAGTGGGAGTTAATCTCCTCAAATAAAGAAGTCAGAGAAGGTTGTTTTGAAGAAACCTGAGAATGTTAGTGTAAAAGTTGAAAATAGGTTCCAACCTTTGGAAACTATTTGTGAAATATATGAACAACCTGAATAATTTGAAAAAGTTTTTCTTGTCTTGTTACCAACATAGTAAAATATACTTAACAATTCTCAGAAACTGAAGGTGAAGAAATAAAAGGAAGAAGAAAAAGTGTTTGTTGTAGAAACCGTTCTAAAAGCTACAAAAGGAGAACGGCCTTGGATTCTTGATACTGGATGTTCTTATCATATGATAGTATATTTTAAATGGTTTAATAATTTGAAATACTTTAAAGAAGTAACTGTGACATTTGGCAATGATGACACTACTGGAAATGCAGGCTTTCCCGACGCTTCTTTACCAATGGTTTGCTTAAACTGTTGGTAAAGAAGGGTCAGGACACCCTTTCCCAACGGTTATTAAAAACCATTGGTAAATTTTTACCCCAAATATAGTCGGTCGCTGCTCTCCCCCATTCACGACATAACCCTAAATCTCTTCAACGCTTGGCTCCTCTCACGACTTCCCCCATCTGAACCAGTGAAACTCCATCGGAATCATCTCAAATCAGGTATTTTCTTCTTTATACACATAAAATATTTAAGTGCTACCTTTTTTTATTGTTATTCATCTAATATTTTAGTTTTAAGTTTTGATTTTGATGTGTATATCATTTTTTTGTGTTTTGATTTAATCTAGACTTTCTCCATTCCAATCCATTTAATTAATTAAATCTTTAAGACTCCATTGAAGAAGAAACATCTCAAATTCATTGCGGTTGGATTCTAGATTTTCTAAGTATGTGTTTTTATGCTTTTTCTTCATATTTTAATTAATAGCTACTTGGAAATTTATTTATATGTGTTACTTGAGGAAAGTGTTTTATTAAAATGATAATTTTTTTAATAAGGCTTGTGTAATGTAATTTGTTATAGTAAACTTTTTATGTGACTATGTTTGGTATTTAGTAACACGTGAGATAACTGGTGTGTGAGAATGTGTTGTGAAAGAGATTCCATGGTTGGTTCAAGATGTTTTTTCCTTTTTGAGCCTATTAATGAGTTGTTTTAAAGATATTTTGAGGTATTTACCTTATGTTTATTGATGAAAACTGGGAGTTGTAGAGGTGGTTCATGATTAAGACATATAATTACTGCTAAACATGTGGATAAACCATTCATAGTAGTGAATTATTGAAATATTTGATGTTTTTAGTCCTTTTTTATTTAGAGTTTCTTTTGATGTTGATGTTTCTTATTGATACCTATGATGAGAATTTATTTTAGTTTCTAAATTAGCTAAGACTCCCCCACCATGCACAGTGTATAAACCTCTACCTTTATTTATTCATTCTGTTTACACAGCCTATGCAACCTCTACCCTCATTTAATCAGTGAACTCAAGTATTTAATTCAATCCTTCATTCTCACTATCATGTAAGAAATTGAATGATGTAAACCTATCCTCACATTATATCTTACCATAGATAGTGTCCAACATATGGAATACGAGCTTTTGAATTCATCAATTAACCAGGATCATATATTCCATTTCCCCCAAGATGACTGTACTAATATAACTTTAGGGTCAATTAAATATGGTTCTCATTGTACGTTGTATATTATGTGTCCTTGGCCAATACTCACTTTTATGAGGGTGGGGTGCTTTTCACTAGCCATGCTGGCATGTGTAGACATCCATAAAAATGTTATATAAGTCACAAGTTTAATTCAGTAATTTTGTTATCATTGATATACTTTATTATTAATCTCAAATTTAAAAATAATTTTTTTTGTCTATACTTAATGAAATTAAATATTTTTACAAGCCATGAACAACCTATTAGTGTAAAAGCCTAAAATTTATTCACCCATGGGGTGCGCTTGACTTGGGAAGTAATTGGGTAATGAAAGGTATGGCCATAGAGGTGCCAATAATGAGTTATTGAACATAAGTGAATGATTTGAGATTCCTATAACACTTAATGGGACCTGAGGCATGTGCCTCTTATATACCTAATGAAAATGAATATAAATAAATTTTAATTTAATTTATGAGTACTTGTTCTTTACATTATTTTAATAGTTCACTACATTGACTAGAAACTTCTTCCTTTATCGTTTACTTAAATGTATTTTCTATTAAAGTTCAATCCTATTGAATTGTTTATGAAAAAATGACTTATATAAATTCTTTTTACAGAATGGACAGAAGTTGGATGCATGAAACTGATCAGATCTCAAGCTATTTTCAAAAAAATTTGGAGAGCTTTATAGATTTTTCATTTCACAATGCTTCAGATAGTGGTCGCATACACTTCCCATGTTCCAATTGTGTTGGTAGACCTTGGTTGAGCTGTGAATAAGTCAGCTACCACATAACCAAAAATGGTTTTCAAGCAAACTACTTTGTGTGGTATCACAATGGGGAGAAAATGAAATCTCAAATTGGTGATGATTGAAATGAAAGGACTGGAATGGAGAATTTGTTAGATGATCGGTTTCCGTTTATTCTTCATCATGAAAAAGAAAGGATTTCGACTAAAGAAGACTTTGATATGAGGACAGCTGATGCATCTAGTGAAAATGATGATATTGATAGGGTGAAAAAATTGAATGATGCTGCCACGACTCCATTATATCGAAAATACAATAAAATGAAAAAGCTGGAATTTTTAATCCAATTGTTTTATGGAAAACTGTGTATGGGATTTCTAATACAGCAATTGATTACATTCTTACCCTCTTGAAGGATTTACTTCCAGATGATGTAGATATTTCCTCAAACCACTATATGGCATGGAAGTTAGTTGAGGAACTTGGATTTTAAGAAACAAAATTCATGCTTGCCTGAAAGATTGTAGTTTATTCTGGGAGGAAACTGCTAAAAGAAATGATTGTATAAAATGTGGCACATCCTGCTGGAAGTCAAAATCTAATGGAACACCATTCTGCATTCCACATAAAGTAATATGGAACTTTACATTGATCCCCAAACTCCAAAATCTTTTTATGTCTGATGACATATCAATAAAAATGAGATGGAATGATACCAAGAGAAAAAAGACTAATGATGAGTTGGTTCATCCTGCAGATGGATTTTCATGGTAGAGATTTAATGCTCGACATCCTGATTTTGCATCTGACGTGCGTAATGTGAGGCTGGGTCTTTCATGAAACAGTTTTAATTCGTTTGGGCAGATGCTTACTTCACACAGCACAAGGCCAGTTTTTATACACATTTATAATCTTCCCCCATGGTTATGTATGAAAAAAACTTTCACTTTCATGAGTATACTAATATCTGGTCCTTCTGATCCCGACATTGATATTGATGTATACATGCAACCTTTAATAAAAGAGTTAAAACTTCTTTAGTATGTGGGTGTGCACACATACGATGCATGTTCGAAAGACATATTTCAGATGTTTGATGCTCTTATGTGGATGATCAATGATTTTCCAGCTTATTCAATGATGTATGGATGGAGCACGAAGGGAAAACTATCATGTCCAGTTTGTATGAAGAATACATGATCCAGAAGACTGAAACATCATTGTAGTTTCAGTTTTATGAGACATCGATGATTCTTTCCAAATGATCATTGATATAGAATGAATCGTCGAAGATTTTATAATACCATAGAGACCGATGATCCACCTCAGCGTATGTTAGGAAATGATGTTCTTAATGAATTGAAAGATTTCAGTTTTTCATTCGGGAATGGTCAAATGAAATCTGGAAAAAGAAAGAATTTTTCCACTGAAACCTGTTACAATTGGAGGAAGAGGAGTATCTTTTTTGATTTGCCTTATTAGTTAACCAATTTGTTACGTCATTTCTTAGAAGTAATGCATATTGAAAATAATATATGTGAAATGTTGCTTTCAGTTCTTCTAAATGTCAAGGGGAAGACAAAATATAATTTACGATCTCGACGTGACTTGGTGGATTGGGGAATCAGAACATAATTTCATCCTGTGCGTATCAGTGAAAATAAATGGCAACTTCAATGTGCTTCTTATGTGATGACACCTACAGAAAAAAACAATTTCTGGAAGTATTAGAGACTATTAGAGTTCCTAATGGATATTCAAGAAACATATCTAAATGGGTCAACAGAAGAGAGTTGAAGCTAAAATCTTTAAAGACTCATGATTATCCCGTTCTACTGCATGAGTTGCTTCCAATAGCAATCCGTCATCTTTTGTCCAATAATGTAAGGGTGACTTTTATTCAGTTGTGCCATTTGTTTAAAGATCTTTGTTCTAAGAAGTTGTCCAAGTCTTTCTTGCAAAAAATGTTGACAGATGCCCCATTAATTTTGTGTGAGTTGGAGAAAATATTTCCTCCATCATTTTTTACATGCATGCTGCTCCGAATGGCCCGAAGGCCTTATTTTTTATTTTATTATAAATAATCCCACTTTTAAGGGTTGAAGGGGAACCCGTACATGACCCGTAGGCCCAAGGCACAAGGCCCGACATCACCCGCAATACATGACCCGAAGGCCTAGAGGCATACCATGCCTATTACATGACTCGTAGGCCCAGCCCACTAGAACTACCCCTCCCCCAGAATCTTGCATTATTGATCACCTTAGCTCCCCACCTTGCATTTCTGATCGTCTAGCATTGCCCCGCACAAAGCTGTATGGTGCCTGGTCCCGATGGCGACTGCCATACCCTCTCATTCTTCCAATCCGGTTAGCTCTGCATCTGGTGGCTGCTACTCCAATTTCTCTAATCCTCTTCTGGGGCCTGTACTGTATGAACTGAGCTACTCTATGGTCTACGTTACCCGAAGGCCCTGTGGCCCGAAGGATTTTGATAACCTGAAGGCCCTGGAGACATGTAGGCCCAAACCGGTGGCCTGAAGGCCCAAATCAGGTGAATAGTTCCGGCTACTACAGTACCGAACAGTAACTGCTATAGTACTGCTACAATACAACTACAGTACTGCTATAGTACCCTGGAAATTCACCTCCACCTAGTTTTGAACCCGGGTCTCTTAGATGCCAAGAAGGATCCCTTACCACTCGGGTACGCGCTCGTTGGCACAAACGTGTGTTTCTAACATCGACTCCCAGAGGGGGGGGGGGCACCGGCCCAAGTGCGCACCATGTTCCCAGCTAAGAAATGGATTTGAATCTCCATGTTCATAATACGAACAGTGTTCAAGCCTTGTGGGACTCTATCCTACACCAGTTCCCACGGAGAGAGAGGGTAAAACGTGTGTTGCTAACACCAAATCCCAGAGGGGGGGGGGGCATCGGCCAAAGTGCGCACCATGTTCCCCAGCTAAGAAATGTATCTGAATCACCCTGTTCATAATACGAATAGTGTTCGAGCCAGGTGGGACTCGATCCTGCACCAGATCCCATGGAGAGCGAGGGGTAAAACGTGTGTTGCTAACACCGAATCCCAGAGGGGGGCCCCATCGGCCCAAGTGTGCGCCACGTTCCCTAGCTAAGAAATGTATTTGAATCACCCTGTTCATAATATGAATAGTGTTTGATCCTAGTGGGACTCGATCCTATGCCAGTTCCCATGGAGAGCGAGGGTTACAACCAGTGGGTACCACTCATCTAACACCCCATGGGCTTTCACATGCATGTTGTATCTGACTATCCATATTCCCACTAAAATACTTCTTGGAGGACCTATTTTTTTGTTGGATGTATCCAACTAAAATAAATATGTACACATTAAAGTCTTATGTTCGAAACAGGAATCATCCCGAAGGTTCTATCTTGAACGGTTACTTGGATCAAGAATGTAATGATTTCTGCTCAATGTATTTTTCTAATATTACTACAAGAATGAACATACCAATGATAAATGAAGAAGAATAGTATGAGAAAATTGAACCCAATTTTTCATCACTTCCTCAAACAGGAGGAATTCCTGGATCATATACATTAAAGACATTAACCCATGAAGATCGGGAGATGGCACATCGCACAGTTTTGTTCAACTGTGATTTGTTCGATGACTATATCAAGTAACTAAATTGAATATGTATATCTTACATATATATCTGTTAAACTATTCATATTTTTTATCTATAGGGAATATAAAACAATGATAAATAGGAAGCATCGTTCTTTATCTTTGAGAAGGAGAGAGACTTTTCATAGCAAAGAGTTTTCTGCTTGGTTAAAATTGAAGGTAAAAATATTATTGTTTAAAATAATTATATCAATATTTAATTAATTTTAATGGTCATTTATATTGCAGGTATTGAGTTTGTCTGCTGACTCTGTCTTTGAGGAAATAAGAGCTTTGGATTTTGGTCCAAATATTGTGGTTCATGAATGTAAATCAATTGTTATCAATGGGTACAAATTTATGGTCACTGAATGAAAAAAGAACATGAGAACACAACATGATGGTGTTATGATTACTAACACAATAGATTGTTATGCCAGTGCATCAGATAGTAGACTGCGATTTGAAAATGTTGGTTATTATGGAGTCGTTGAGAAAATAATAATATTGGATTATTAATCTCATGGATGAGTCACAATGATGAAATGTCATTGGTTTGATTCGATAATGAGACAGGGCACATTTATTGATGATTATGGATTTCGAGTAATTAATATGACTCTCACTCTTTCTATCGAAGAACCATATGTGTTGGCATCAATGGCTAAACATGTTTTTTATGTCAAAGACCAACTTCGACCTGAATTTGGTGTCATAATTGAAGTAATTCCAAGACATATTTTTGATGATGGTGATGATGGAATTGACATTGTCCCTAGTGCCATTGGAACCAATCCATTTATTTCTTTTGATGAATCCAATATCTCAATTGTCAGAGTTGATTGTGAACCTGAAGTTGTGGTTGAAAATATATAGAAGCATTCATCCATGTTCTCAATTATTTTGTTTTAACTCGAGTTGGGTTATTAAGGTTGGTAATATTCAAATTGATTTAGTATTGATCACAAATATGTTTTAGCTGACTTGACCATTATGTGAATTTTCAATGTTTATTGGTTGCATTTTTATTTGAATTGCATTTTCTAATTTGGAATTGAATTGTATTCAAAGCTAGTCAAACAATATTTCTAACTTGGTGAACATTACAACTTGTATGATTTATTAAATCCATTCAAGCTCTTATAAAACAATTGATAGCTAAATTACCAATGAATCCCCCTATTCCCTCATATATTTAGTTTTTTGGGTTACACATTAGTTTCTTTTTTCTAATTAATTACATATTTGTTTTCAAAAGAAGGAAATGCAGCCAATTGAAGAGAGACGAAGGAAAAAAATGATGGAGAACAATCGTTGAATGGCGGAGATGGGCGTTCCACCATTAGTGCCTATAGTGAGTACTTTATTTCAAATATATATATTTAAAAAATATATAATGTCATGTGATTAATTTTTTTGTAAACATTTTTGTAGGATCCACCTATACGTCGATAGTTATTCGACGAGGAGCCTAGTACTGGTCCTAGTACTCAGGTCGGTGGTACGAGGATGGTCTGTACCAGATGTGGAAGAGCAGCTTCGCGTACCCGACTAGACCCTGCCCCTCCCACTGACATGTCATCCATCCCACATTCTGATCCCGGTGTGTCGTTAGTGACACATAGGATATTTAGTCCTCCCATGTTTTCGCCACCTTTTACATCTTCTGGCCCATCTTTTTCATATCCCATGATGATTCCCACTCCCCAGTCAGAATCTGGTCATACAGCTGTCCCATCTTCTTTTCCTTATACTTCTGTCTCTCTGAGCTTCTATTTTCCATCATCTTCGACTCCTGTTCCACCATAGGATGTTCCATCAGTTTCTGTGGATCCAGTAGCGCTCAGCGATCAGACTGGCGCCGGTATATTTATAGAACCCTAAAAAAAATTATAGCAATATTTATTTTCATTATAACATGTTTTGATAAAAAAAATTCTTTCATGACTGATACATATACTTATAGGAGGTTGGGGTGGGGGCGTACAAGCAATCGTGCGGTGTGGAACCGCCGCACATAGGTTATGGTGGATTACAATAAAGACAACCAAATGGTTGAGAAAACAGGGCAGCAATGTCGGAGTTTTTTGACGACGCTTTCCAAATACTCTGACATCATTCCTGACAACCCGCTATCATGGAGAAAGTTTCCACATGAGGTCAAGGATAGAGCTTTGGCAGAGATATGGGTAAAAAAATATGTTGTATTTAATGCCATGAATTATTTTTGTATTTATATTAATTAATATTTTGATGTCAGCTTCGATTTAATTTTCCCGATGGTGAGGGTGCATGACCGGAATGTCTAAAGGATTTAGGAAAGCTTTGGAGATCCTACAAGCATGATTTGTATATTGGATGGGGTGCTAGAGTTGTCACTGAGTTAGAGGTGGTACCAGTCGTAGATGATTGTCCTATAGAGTAGTATCGTCAGATGGTTACTCATTGGACGACTACCCAGTTTAAGGTATTAAAAACATTTAAGGTATTTAAATAATAACTTTCATGTTTTTAATTAATATTATCCTTTTCATTATCAATTTTTATTTAGGAATAATCTGGAAAAAATTAAAAAAAACATTGATGCAGAAAAATACCTCCACACACTAGGACGTACTATGATGCCAGATCATGAGAGGAAGCGGGTATGACAATTGTTTATAAGTTTTCTTTACGACTTAAACTTTCTTTTATTTCCTTAATTATTTAATAATTTGCTAAAGTTTTCATATAACTTTAGTTTTCAATTTCATTGTAGAGGCAAATACAGAATATTGAAGGAATTGTGCCTCGAACAAAACTGTTTTTCTCGAGTAGATGGAAAAAGGATGGAAGTGTCGTCAATGAAGTGACTCAGCAGCAGATTGTAAGTTTTAATATATTGATTTTATATTTTAATATCTATTTTTTAACTTAATAATATATTTATATTTGTAACAGGCTGCTTTAGAGGCCCTCGATGCCCAAGAACCAGACAATTTTGGGCCAACTGATCACTTACATCAGGTGTTGGGAGAGGAGCATCTTGGAAGAGTACGTTGTCAACCTATGATTACCCCGATGAGGTATTAGCCCTCCTTAGGTATGAGTTGTAGTGCCACCGAGCTGCATCAAGTTAGGGCACAGGCAAAACAGGCTAACAAAAGGGCCATAGAGATGGCAGAACAGTCTGCTAGGGCAAACAGTGCATTTATGAAATTTATTGAAGTTCTATGTCCAACACTTCCACCAGAGGCCATACCAACTTTTGATGAATATATGTCATCGATATGTTCTATATATGGTGCACCAGGTGGAAGTTCTAGTGGTGGTCAAGATGATGTCCATCCTGACAATGATGATGGCGAGGAGTCCGATGCGGAAGAGGAGGGAGAGGAGGAGGGTGAGGCGGATGGCGAGGGCGAGGAGGAGGGTGAGGGCGAGGAGGAGGGCGCTGAGGAGGGCGAGGATGATGATGGGGATGAGGAAGAGGTTTATGATGATGGTTATGTGGGACAAATTAATCCATTACATTTTTTACTAATATTACTGAGATTTTATGTTTAATATATTCTAGTTGTTGGTTTTATCTAGACCCGTAGTATAGTATTGGAGTTGAGTTATTTTTATATATTGTCTGTTTTCATTGATGTTGTTGTCTTTTAGTGGTTGTGGTTTATCTTGAGCATTTTTATAGAGTTTTTTGTGTTTGGGAACTCCCTGGACAGCCCCCCTCCCTCTTGGACCCTGTACAACCCCCCCCCCCCCCCACTATCCTCCTTAGACCCCGGATAGCCCCCCGAACATCCCCCCAGATAGCCCCCTAGATAGCCCCCCCACCATCCTCCTTGGTCCCCAGACATCCCCCCGGACAGCCCCCCCACCCTCCTCCCTGGACCCCTGACAGCCCCCCGGACAGCCCTCCCAGACAGCCCCCCAGACAGCCCCCCGGATAGCCCCCAAATAGCCCACCGGAAAGCCCCCCGGACAGCCCCCCCACTCTCCTCCCTAGACCCCGTACAGCCCCTTGGATAGCCCCCCCCCCCCACCCTCCTCCTTGGACCCTGGACAACCCCCCCCCCCCCCCAAATACTCCCCGGACAGCCCCCCGTACAGCCCCCCCACCCTCCTCCTTGGTCCCCTAACAACCCCCAGACACCCCCCGGACAGCTCCCCACCCTCCTCCCTGGACCCCGGACAGCCCCCCGGACAGCACCCCCACCCTCCTCCCTGGACCCCCAGACATCCCCCCCCCCCACCCTCCTGGCTTTCACATGCCTTTTTTTATTTCTCTGATCATGCAATGTTATTTAGGATTATTCCATTTTTGTATATCTTGAATTATATGAATGTCTTGGTAAGCTTATTATCTCATGCTCATCAAATTCATGTGATGATATACTTTAATTTGAATACAAATTCTTGTTGTACATTCTCCATGTTAAGTGAATTATGCCTTGTTTGATTTGTTTTACTTGTCAATTGTTAGGATAAGACATGGGTTACATGTTAAGGACTCATGGACGGACTCGTCATGCTCATGGAATTTAGACTTGAAATTCTAGGATTTATGATTTGGTTTCTAGGTGAGGGATACCAGGATGGTTTCTATTACTCATTTGTGATTTGTATGAGTCAACCCCGCCTCAATCTGAGGCCCAGTGTGGCTGGCACCACTCAAAGTGTCTCAGGTTTATTTGAAATGGACAACATTTTAAGTCAAAATAACAACTAACATACAGAAAACCAACCAAAAGGATTCTTATTGTGTTTATACTTTAGCACAATGATCCATGGGTCATATGTGATGTGTACGAGTCAACCCCGCCTCAATAGGAGGCATGGTGTGGCCGGCACCACTCAAAGTGTCTCTCTTTTGTTTAAAATGGATTTAATTTTAAGTGAAAACAACAACTGACATACGGAAAACTGACCAAACGCATTCAGAATGTGCTTTTTATTTAGAAAAATGATCCATGAGTCATATGTGACATGTATGATTCAAACCTTCCTCAATCTGAGACCCGGTGTGGCCGGCACCACTAAAAGTGTCTCTTTTGTTTCAAAAGGACATCATTTTAAGTGAAAACAACAACTAACATACGGAAAACTGATCAAATGCATTCAGATTCAGTTGAAACTTTAGGTAAACGATCCATGAGTCATATTTGATGTGAACGAGTCAACCCAGCCTCAATCCAAGGCACGGTGTGGCTAGCACCACTTGAACTCTCTCTCTATAGTTTAAAATGGACAACATTTTAAGTGAAAACAACAACTGACATACGTAAAACCAATAAAACACATTCAGATTATATTGAAACTTTAGGAAAAAGTTACATTTGTCATTTGTGACGTGTACGAGTCAACCCCGCCTCAATCCGAGGCCTGGTATGGCTGGCACCACTCAAAGTGTCTCGGGTTTATTTGAAATGGACAACATTTTAAGTGAAAACATAACTGACATACAGAAAACTGACCAAACGCATTCGGATTCTGTTGAAACTTTAGGAAAACGATCCATGGGTCATATGTGACATTTATGTGTCAACCTAGGCTCAATATGAGGCGTGGAGTGGCCGGCACCACTCTAAGTGTTTCTCTATAGTTTAAAATGGACTTCAATTTAATTGAAAACAACAACTGACATATGGTAAACTGACCAAACACATTTGGACT
The DNA here is from genome assembly GCA_963277665.1 of Viscum album. Taxonomy (NCBI): domain Eukaryota; kingdom Viridiplantae; phylum Streptophyta; class Magnoliopsida; order Santalales; family Viscaceae; genus Viscum; species Viscum album. The sequence continues at coordinate 1,493,641,980 of OY728131.1, forward strand.
CTATTGAAACTTTAGGAAAACTATCCATGTGTCATATGTGATGTGTACGAGTCAATCGCGGCTCAATCCGAGTCACAGTGTGTCCTGGATCACTCTAAGTGTCTCTCTTTTGTTTAAAATGGACAACATTTTAAGTACATAGGGAAAACTAACCAAACGGATTTTGGTTGTGTTGATACTTTAGCAAAATGATACATGGTTCATATGTGATGTGTACGAGTCAACCCCGCCTCAATATGAGGTGCGGTGTGGCCGACACCATTCATAGTATCTCTCATTTGTTTAAAATGGACATCATTTTAAGTGAAAACAACAACTGACATACAAAAAACTGACCAAATGCATTTGAAATTTCTTGATGCTTTAGGAAAACAATCCATGGGTCATATGTGACGTTTAAAAATTAACCGCACCTCATTATGAGGCGCGGTGTTGATGAAACCACTCAAAGTGTCTCTCTTTTGTTTCAAAAGGACATCATTTTAAGTGAAAACATTAACTGGCATACTGAAAACTGACCAAACGCATTCGTATTGTGTTGATACTTTAGGAAAATTATCAATGGGTCATTTGAGGCATGTACGAGTCAACCCTGTCTAAATACGAGGTGTGGTGTGGCCGGTACCACTCTAATTGGGTCTCTTTTGTTTAAAATGGACAGGATTATAAGTGAAAATAAAAACTGGCATATGGAAAACCAACCAAACGCATTCATATTCTGTTGATAATTTATCACAATGATCCATGGGTCATATGTGACGTGTACGAGCCAACTCGGGCTCAATCCGAGTTGCGGTGTGGCCAGGATCACTCTAAGTGTCTCTCTTTTGTTTAAAATGGACAACATTTTAAGTACATATGTAAAACCAACCAAAAGAATTCGTTTTCAGTTGAAACTTTAAGAGAATGATCCATGGGTCATATGTGACGTGTACTAGTTAACATCGCCTCAATCTGAGGCGCAGTGTGGCCGACACCACTCAAAGTGTCTCTCTTTTGTTTAAAATGGACTTCATTTTAAGTGAAAACAACAACTAGCATACGGAAAACTGACCAAACGGATTCTGATTGTGTTGATACTTTATTAAAACGATCCATGGGTCATATGTGACATGTACAAGTCAACCCCACCTCAATCTGAGGTGCGGTGTGGCCGACACCATTCATAGTGTCTCTCTTTTGTTTAAAATGGACATCATTTTAAGTGAAAACAACAACTGACATACGAAAAACTGACCAAACTAATTTAAAATGTGTTTATGCTTTAGGACATCGATCCATGGGTCATATGTGATGTGTATGAGTCAACCCCGCCTCAATTTGAGGCACGGTGTGGTCGGGATCACTCTAAGTGTCTCTCTTTTGTTTAAAATGGACAACATTTTAAGTACATACAGAAAACTGACCAAACGAATTCTGATTATGTTGATACTTTATCACAACGATCCATGGGTCATATGTGATGTGTACGAATCAACCCCGCCTCAGTTTGAGGTGCAGTGTGGCCGACACCACTCAAAGTGTCTCTCTTTTGTTTCAAAAGGACATCATTTTAAGTGAAAACATCAATTGGCATACGGAAAACCGACCAAACGCATTTGGATTGCGTTGATACTTTAGTAAAATAATCCATGGGTCATTTGAGACGTGTATGAGTCAACCCTATCTAAATATGAGGCACGGTGTGGCCATTACCACTCTAACTCTGTCTCTTTTTTTTAAAATGGATAGGATTATAAGTGAAAAGAACAACTGACATACAGAAAACCGACCAAACACATTCGGATTCTGTTGATAATTTATCAAAACAATCCATGGGTCATATTTGATGTTTACGAGCTAACTCGGGCTCAATCTAAGTTGCGGTGTGGTCGAGATCCCTCTAAGTGTCTCTCTTTTGTTTAAAATGGACAACATTTTAAGTATATACGGAAAACCGACCAAACGCATTCGGTTTCCGTTGAAACTTTAGGAGAACGATCCATTGGTCATATGTGATGTGTACGAGTCAACCTCTCCTAAATCTGAGGCACGGTGTGGCCGACACCACTCAAAGTGTCTCTCTTTTGTTTAAAATGGACTTCATTTTAAGTGAAAAACAACAACTAGCATACGGAAAACTGACCAAACGGATTCGGATTGTGTTGATGCTTTAGCACAACAATCCATGGGTCATATGTGAAATGTACGAGTCAACCCTGCCTCAATATGAGGTGTAGTGTGTCTGAAACCATTCATATTGTCTCTCTTTTGTTTAAAATGGACATCATTTTAAGTGAAAATAACAACTGACATACAAAAAACTAACCAAACGAATTTTAAATGTGTTAATGCTTTAGTAAATCAATATATGGGTCATATGTGATGTGTACGAGTCAAAACCACCTCAATCTGAGGCATAGTGTGGCCGAAATCACTCTAAGTGTCTCTCTTTTGTTTAAAATGGACAACATTTTAAGTACATACAGAAAACTGACCAAACGGATTCTGATTGTGTTGATACTTTAACACAACGATCCATGGGTCATATGTGATGTGTACGAATCAACCCTGCCTCAATATGAGGCACGGTGTGGCCGGAACCACTCAAAGTGTCTCTCTTTTGTTTCAAAAGGACATCATTTTAAGTGAAAACATCAACTAGCATACGGAAAACCAACCAAACGTATTTGGATTGTGTTGATACTTTAAGAAAATGATCCATGGGTGATTTGATATGTGTACGAGTCAACCCCGTCTAAATATGAGGCATGGTGTGGCCGGTACCACTCTAACTGTGTCTCTTTTTTTTAAGATGGATAGGATTATAAGTGAAAAGAACAACCGGCATACGAAAAACCGACCAAACGCATTCAGAATTTGTTGAAACTTTAGGACAATGATCCATGGTTCATATGTGATGTGTATGAGTCAACCACACTTCAATCCAAGTCGCGGTGTGGCCGGTACCACCCAAAGTGTCTCTATTATGTTTAAAATGGACAACATTTTAAGTACATATGGAAAACTGACCAAACGGATTCTGATTATGTTGATATTTTAGCACAATGATCTATGGGTCATTTCTGACATGTTCGAGTCAACCCCGCCTCAATCCGAGGCGTAGTGTGGCCGGCACCACTCAAAGTGTCTCTCTTTTATTTAAAAATCACTTCATTTTAAGTGAAAACAACAACTGACATACGGAAAACCGACCAAACGATTTTGGAATATGTTGATACTTTAAGACAATGATTCATGGGTCATTTGTGACATTTACGAGTTAACCTCACCTCAATCCAAGGCACGGTGTGGCCGGTATCACTCCAGGTGTATGTATTTTGTTTAAAATGGACATCATTTCTAGTAAAAACATATGGTATACAAAAAACTGATCAAATTATGATTTGAATTATAGATTCCACATATAATTGTCATCTAAATTTTAAATTGAATTCTAAATGAATTATGTATGTTTATAATTATGTTATGAATTATGATTTAATTCTGGATGTGTATAGTTCCAGGATGCATTATATGTTAAATGTGTATGAATTTGTTCTCTATATTTATGTGTTAGTTGGTTATTTCAGGTACAATAATTGTATATGTATGTGTTAGTTTATTGCAGGTACAATAATTGGAAATTATTGGAAATGAGAGGGAATTGGAAAGGAGAGGGAATGGACTGGCTGCTGTGCAAATTGCAGGCTGCTGTGCAATTTGCACAGCATAGGCTATGCCAATGGTTTCAAACTGTTGGCATAGAATTTTGAGTATTTTTTTTACCAATGGTTCTCTATGAACCGTTGGTAAAAATCATTTCCCAATGGTTTAGAAATCATTGGGAAAGAAGTCATCTGGTTGGTTTTCCCAATGGTTCAAGCCAAACTATTGGGAAAAACTATCCCAACCATTGGGATAGGTTCATTTTTTATAACCTATCCCAATGGTTCGGTGTAAACCGTTGGGAAAAGATTTCCCAATGGCTTACTTCCCTACGGTTTGTAGAACCGTTGGTATAAGATATACCAACGGTTCTGCAGGCTTTCCCAATGGTTCTGAACCATTGGGAAAGCCTGCATTTCTAGTAGTGTGAATCACTAATAATCAAAGGTGTTGGATCAGCCATCATTGAAAAAGAAAAGTTAAAATCCAAGAAAGATTTGTATGTTGATGGGCTGAAACATAATTTTCTGAGTGTTTCAAAAAAATGATGAGGGTAAAAATATATCTTCAGAAAATATGTATTTGTTTTTAAAATTAAATAATATGTAAAAATAGTTACAAGAGGCCAACGTACAAAAGGAAACTTGTTTCGGGATGGTGAAATATAAAAATCTTGTTAATTGAGTATGGTGGAAGAGAATCAATTGTGGTATAAAAGGCTGGGACGCATGTGTTAAATAAAAATGATTAAATTGTAAAAATGAGATAGTGTCTGTGACATTCTTGATTTTCCAAGAAGAAGATATTTGTGTTGCACTATTTTCCAAAAAGTAAAGATTACAAATTCAGTGCATAAGAAAGTTGATATTTTCTCAGAAAAACCCCTAGAGATTATTTATTCTGATATTTCTAGTCCAATGAGAAAACAATCAAAAAATAAAGATAAGTACTTCATCACTTTAATTGATGATTTTACTTGTAACGTCCTGATCCGGGTGTCGCCAAAAGGTGCCCCGTACCCAGTTGGTCACATGGCCTCAAGCGCATTTCCCTGAATGGCAGAGGTTGCCGACTAGCAGCAAGGGTCTTGGGTGTGATAGTTGGAAAACTATGCCCTCATTGGCAGAGTTTGCACAGTAGAATAACAAATAATAAATAGTAGCAGAAGCAATAATACCATACAATAATTAGATAGCGGAAGACTAAAAGTAAATAAACAACTAGAGCACATATATAAATGATGCATGTCACATATGTCAAGTAAAACTGCCAAAAAATTCACAAAGTTGTAAATACAGTACTAAACCAAAGTACCATGAAAAACAAATAAACTCCAACAGCATCGCAAGCCTCAGCTTGGTTTCATGCTCTCCAGCTCCACAAGAATCAAGTACCTGATGACGAAGGGTGTTTTCCCTTATCTACACCTGTAACCATATAATCTATTTGGGTCCAAAAGTATGACCCAAACAGGGTGTGAGACGAATCCCGGTAGGCAACCACCACAAGATCTATGCCTAACTTTCAATGATTATATATAACAGGTAAAAATGGAAAAGCATCAAAGAAACTAGTAGTACACAAAAGTAACCAAAACCTACAGTTTCCATTTACCTTCATTAGCATTTAATGTTCATCATTTAATCAAGTATCACAGACAGGTATCTCAGAAGACTACCTAATAGGACCGAATCCAAGCTTGTTCTTTGGCTTGGTAGATGCGTCACAACATTCAATATTTTTATTAACCCTCTGGGTAGGCCACACAATCTAAGCCCTCTGTCCAAGTAATGAAATAAAGCGGAAAAACACTCTGAGGAAGCACTCACTATCAATTTCCCTTATGGTCTTTCCTGAATAACTATAGACTATCTGGGGAAGCACTCAACTTCAATTCTGTCTCGTAACGTAAACTATAGACACTCTGAGGGAACATTCACCGTCAATCCCCTCTGTGGTCTCATAGCGTGAAAATATAACAAACACTTTAAGGAAGCACTCAATGTCAATTCCCCCTATGGTCTAACTACACCAGGTTCTCACAGCCTTGTGCAATTCAATCATGCGTAAATGATATCAAGCAGACCAAAGTAATCTCAACTACTACATGGATAAACAATTCCAATGCATATCACAAGCATTTAACAAGCAGAAAAAGGCGATCAGTTCCATCCTATTAATAAAGGCAAGGAAACAAGGTATGCCTCATAGGAAACCTGGACCAAATGGTCCTAAATATTCAAACAAGTAAACACACCCATGGGGTGTTCCTTAATCATGAAATTTCACATAATATCACAACTACAAACCCTTAATCCAACAAAAAATCTAAGTCAGATAAACTATGGTTCAAATTCCTTAACCTGAAACACCTGAAACATGGATAATTGGAACCTTGGAATATAAAAAACAAATACAATGACAAAAGGAAATAAACCACCTACCTCGACGTTGTACGGTTGATATAGTTGAACCTCATCCTTTGAATCGACCTAGAAAATCGTAGATCTACAAAAATGTCAAAAATATTCAACTTTGAATAACTTGAGAGAGAAAATAAATCAGGAGGAGAGGCTCTAGAACAAGGAAGAACTCACTGGTGGGATTCCAACGCACCCTTCAGAGTTTGATTCAGAGAACAGATGATGGATCGGTGGCTTGGAGAAGAATCATCTCTCTCAGCCGCTCTTGGACGAGACGAGGTTAGAAGAAGACGTTTCTGTGGATTAGACACGACCTCGGTTCGTTTAATCAAATAAAAGAAAAACTGCATGGCGTGTACTATTAATGAACATTCCATGTATTTGCCTCAACTAGTCCCCAATATTAGAAGTCTCTAGGTCACCTCGTACGGCCATGTACTAAGCTGTTACATGGCCAGTACACAACTACACATGGCTACCTGGTACACGGCGTGTACTCTTAAGTACACGGTGTGTACTTCTAAAATTTCCAAAAACTCCCCCTTTTTCTCAAAAACACCTGAAAAGAGGATCTAGGTTCTTAAATACTTCTCCCCTTAAATAAATTCATCCCGAATTTCTCTAACAAGGTGGTGGAGAAGAATCGTCGAACAGCTCCATCCACTGCGATCGCACATCAGTTTCCCTCTCCCAAGTCTCATCTTGTACTCGCTCGTGTTTCCATAGCACTCATACCAAAAAAAACATACCGGCCATGGATAACCTTCACGTTGTGATCAACAATCTAGATAGGATGCTCCTCGAATGATGTGTCTAGCTCCAACTCAACCTCCTTGGGTTGAAAAATATGAGATGGGTCAGAGAAGTAACATCATAGCTGAGAGATGTGGAAGACATCATGCATAACCCGGTACCTCTAAGGTAACTACAACCTATAGGCAACCAGCCTGACTCTCTCTAAAACCTCAAACGGTCTGACGTATCTCGGTGAAAGCTTCCCCTATCTCCAAATCCTCCTGTGTCCCAACCTTGGCATGACACACAAGAAAACCTAGTCTTTGACCTGGAACTTCAAAGGTCGTCTCTATCGATCAACATAGGATTTCTAAAGAGACTGTGCAGTAGCCATCCTCTTCCGAATCAAATCCACTTTCTCAGTGGTCTCTTAGACAAGACGAGGTCCTAGTATATCTATCTCTCCTACCTCCATCCAACATAGGGGTGATCGACATGGCCTACCGTACAAAGCCTCATATGGTGTCATCTAAATCATCGCCTAAAAACTGTTGTTGTAGGAAAACTCCACCAGAGGTATGTTCTTCTCCAAAGAACCTCCAAAATCTAGGAAACATGCTCAAAGCATGTCCTCCAGTACATGAATTGTGCGCTCTGACTGGCCATCTATCTAGGTATGGTAAGTTGTACTTAGAAGTACTTGTGTACCCAATTCCCTCTATAGCCCTTTACAGAAATATGAAGTAAATCAGGTATCTCTGTCTGAAATGATAGAGCATGGAACCCCATGCAACCGTACAATCTCTCAGATGTAAAACCTTCCAAGATCATCAACAATAAAGGTCTCCTTGATTGGTAATAAGTGTGCCACCTTCATGAGTCTCTCGATAACAACCCAAACTGCATCATTCCCTTGAGGTGATCTTGGTAACCCTATCACGAAATCCATCGTGACATCGTTCCACTTCCACTCAGGAATGGGTAACTACTATAAAGCTCCGCTGGTCACTAATACTCTTCCTTCACCTACTGATAGGTGGAACACATCATAAAAAACCAGAAACATACCTCTTCATATCTGGCCACCAATACTAACGGTGTAGATCTAGATACATCTTGGTGATGCCAGGATGAACTACCCAAGATGAGGAATGAAAATCTCACAACAGCTCCTCACGTATGTATGTTGACACCCACACGCACCCATGAAAATGCAAGACCTCATCCTCACCTATGTTCCTCCCAGGAGTAGGGTCCTCTCCTGACACGCTCTCCCATAAGACTAGGCCTTCAGAATTTGATAGATGCCTCATTCACATTCGATTAAGTAGAGTATAGGTAACCGCTACAGAAGTAAGAAACATCTGCCCCTGTATGTCATGCACCTCAAAATGCATTTCAGAGAATAGATCCATGAGCATCCACTCCCTGCTGACCTCCTGAAATGTATGTATCTGAGTCCTCCTGCTCAATGCATTAGCCACTACATTTCCCTTTACAAGTGTGTAGGCAAGCTCAAAGTCAAAGGACTGAAGGTAATCAACCCACCTTCACTGTCTCAAATTCAAGTCACATTGGGTAAATATATACTTGAGACTTTTGTGGTCATTAAAAAAAATGCTCTCCCATACGGTAATGTCTCCAATAGATAAAGGCATGAAAAACTACAGCCAACTCGAGATCGTGTGTCGGGTAATTCCTCTCATGTGGTCTCAGTTGTTGAGATCCGTACACAACAATTCCTTCCCCCTGCAAAAGCACTAATCCCAGCCCAATGTCTGATGCATCGTAGTAAACGATATAACCCTTGCCCGACTCTGGCAGAACTAGTATCGGTGCTGAAGTCAACCTTCCTTTCAACTCCTGAAAGGATGAATCGTAGGAATCTGTCCACAAGTACTTCACACCCTTCTTAGTCAGGCTCGTCAGTGGCCCTGTTAAGCATGAAAATTCCTGTATAAAGTTCCTGTAGTAACCAGTCATCCCTAGAAAACTCTGTACCTCAAAGAAATTCTTCGAATGTTCCTAGGAAACTACTTCTCTCACTTTCTCTGGGTATATTGATACTCCTGTCTCTGAGAGAACATGTCCCAATAAGTGTATTTGGTCTATCCAAAATTTGCATTTTAAGAGCTTAGCATATAACTGATTTTCTCTTAGTGTACTCAAAACGATCTCAAGATGGATGGCATGGTCGTGTTGAGTGTGAGAGTACACCAAGATATTTTCTATGAAAACCACCGCAAAGGAGTCCAAGTATGGATGGAACACTTGGTTCATTAGTGCCATAAAAAATACAGGCACGTTTGTGAGACCAAACAGCATAACCACATACTCGTATAGACCATACCTACTCCGGAAGGCTATAAGAGGGATATATGATGGTCTACACACAACTGATGATAACCATATCTCAATTCAATATTCGAGAACACCCAAACTCCTCAAAGCTTATCAAAGAGATTATAAATCCTCGTTAAGGGATATCGATTCTTGACCGTCAACTAGTTCAGCTTCCGATAATCCACGCAAAGTCTAAGGGTGGTATTTTCCTTCTTCACAAATAGGGCAGGCAAACCCCAAGGAGAAGTACTGGTTCAGATGAAACCTTTTTCTTGTAACTCCTCCAACTACTTCTTGAGCTCCTGCAACTCTGGTGTAGTCATCCTATAAGGAGTAATGGACACTGGTGATGCTCCTAGAACAATCTCAATAGAAAATTCTACCTCTCGCTCGAGAGGAAAACCTTAAAATTCTTCTGGAAATACATCCTTGAAACAATTGACCACTGAAGGAAAGTCAATATGTGAAGTCCCCTAGTCATCCAGATATAGACGAGAAATCTGGGCTGTAACACCTCTCAACCCGTGATGCTCGGGTCCATCTCTGCTCACCTGTACATCCCATTCACCCTTATGTAGAAAAAATATGCCCTCTGGTGATGTGAAACTCACCCTACGGTGATAGCAATCGACAACTACTTGGAAGGGAACTAACCAGACCATTTAGAGAATGAAATCATAGCCCGTCATCTCTAAGGCAAAAAGGTCTCATAAGAAGTGACACCCACCAACCTCAATAGGGCACTCCTTGCACTGATGTACACTGGCCATTATAGTCTCCAACAGAGTGTCCAGCATCATGATATCAGTAGAAGTAAAGATAAAGATCCCAAGGCTCTCCACAACAGGAACATATATAAATTTATGGGAAGACACTATATCGAAAAGAGAAAAATCTAAAACTGAGTCAACCAAAATCGTACCTCTAACTATAGAGGGTCTGAGATCCTGATCATGTTGGATCTGCTCTAGCGCAAAAGCCTGACTTGTGTCATGGCCCTGTGAAGCTGTTTGAGATCCCTAAGCTGATCCACCCTACGACAGTCGAAAACCCTGTGTCTGACCACTTTGGAAAAAATAATGCCTGCTTGGATCTCCATGCATAGACTCTTTATGGTGCTTTCTGCTATCAGTCGGAAGGGTACCTACTCTGGATGCTGAACCACCCTGTCCCACAGCTCCAAAATCCCTCAGGTTGTGCTTGGTGATTAGTGCCTAGTTGACTATAGAAGATATATAAGTTAACCTAAATATGTTCATATGATATTGGATGTCATGCATGAGACCATCCTCAAACTTTCTCGTTAGAAATAACTCATCACCCTCCAGAATAGGTGTGAATCACTACAGTTCTATGAAGCAAGAATAATACTCCATGACTAAGAGAGTACTCTGCTCCAAACTCATGAACTCTCAGGATCGGTCGACCCTCAAGGTCTCCGGGTAAAAGTAGTCATAGAAGGTATGTTGTAACTCATCCCAAGACATAACCTGCTGGCGTCCCACCTGTGATATCACATCTCACCATCTCTTGGAAGAATCACATAGCATATACGTAGCGAGATTCACCCTCCTCTCTAGAGGCTTCTTGAGATGCTCAAAGATATACAACATGGCTTCTAACCATGACTCTACAGCCTGGGGTCCTCCATATCCTGAGAAAGTGGGAGGATGTTGTTGTTGAAAAACCCACGTCAACTCTGCCATAGGTGGGGTAGGATGTGGTGCTACCTGGAAAGTCTGCATCATCCTTATGAATATTTCTTGGAACTGTGAATCGGAACCTATATCTGGAATGACGGTTAGTTCTAAGACAGGCATGACAAGAGGTTCAGCTGGTAGTCCTTGATCTATTGTTTCCGGTATCTGATCATTGCCCTGGTCCTGGTGTACAACAAGAGGACGTCTCAGTGGCATTACTTTGCAAGGTCAACTGCACACCTTAGTTCAAGATTATCAAGGACTAAAACTTAGAAGTGAAAGAAAGGAACATGAGAATAAAAACATCAAGTTTTACAAAACAGGGTTACACGGTGTGTATACTCTCCACACAACGTGTTCCCTTAGTTTTTTTAACATGGTGTGTTCCTCTTCCAAACCAGGTCGTGTAACACCCATACACACGGCGTGTTCTCCTTGAGAAACGGTGTATACTTGAATCATTTCCCCCCTTCCTAAGTTCCTCTATGCAGTTAAACACATGGTTCCTTCCTAGGTAACTCTACAAGGAATGTTCACCCTAAACAGGTTGTGTACCCCCTTAAGTTATAACCACCCGTGTCGTTAGTCTCATGGTCGGTGTCACAGTCGACTATACATGGCGTGCAAGAACAGAACATGGCGTGTACAACCTAAGTTTCATCCGCCCGTGTTGCTGGTCACATGGCTGGATACACAGCTCTTACAACACGGCATGTACTCCAGGTACACAACGTGTGTCACCAAACATTTCTCAACCTTGTGTCTCTACTCACACAGTAAGTCACACGGATAAGGACTACACGGCGTGTACTTTAGAAAAACATTTCCTTCCCAAACAGAAGGATACATGGCATGTATTCATCATCACACACCATGTATTCTATGTTTTTTTGGACAGTGAGCCTTAGAAACTACTCTGGAACCCCATAAAACACTGAAACAAGCATTAAAGTGCCAAATTATGATCAGTGGGAGCCCATACTCCCTACGAATCAAAGATTGGCATCATATTCATGTATATCACAAAGTATAATAGTGAAATTAATCACATTATCCACCAAATTCAGATCCATGAGGGCCCATAACACCTCAGGGACCAAAGTTTGGCGCTCATTCAAATAAAACTTTAAATTTTAGAAATACCTATCAAATAGCAGGTATTCTGTCAAGGTATTTATCACAAAAGCACGCATATCTAGAACAACATCTATCACAACAACATGAAATTGGTAATACATCCTAAATGGCATGACAAAATGCATGACATGTGATTTCTAGAAAGTGCATATATGATGAATGAGATGGAATACCCTCATCTCATTGGGGTGCAACAGAAATATAACCTCAATGATATAAATCATAATGACACAAATCATGTGAATCGCCCAATTGTGAAATCAAATCAACTATAACAACTGAAAAACCATAAAAATTACAATAATCGAGGTAAGTTGGTTTTTCCCTATACATGGGTTAGCTACTCCCAGTCACATATTATTACCAACTACTCATTTCTTCCTATCATTGTCTATAGGCTCCAAATAGTAAGACAAAGCAGAAAAGAACCTCCTCTGATACTACTTTGTAACGTCCCAGTTCTGGATGCCGCCCAAAGGTGTCCCATACTCGGTTGGTCACATGGCCTTAAGCGCATTTTCCTAAATGCTAGAGGATGTCGACTAGCAGTGAGGGTTTTGGGTGTGATAGTGTGGAAACTATACCCTCATTGGCAGAGTATGCACAGCGGAATAACAAATAATAAATAGTAGTGGAAGCAATAATCACATACAACAAGTAAACAACAGAATACTACAAGTAAATAAACGATTAGATCACATATATAAATGATGCATGTCACATATGTCTAGGAAAATAGCCAAACAAGTCACAATGCTGGAAATATAGTACTAAACCAAAGTAAAAAAGAAAAAAAATAAACTCCAACAGCATCGTAAACCTCATCTTGGTCTCATGCTCTCCAACTCCATGGCAATCAAGCACCTGATGATGAAGGGAGCTTTCTCTTATCTACACCTGTAACCATATAATCTGTTTGCGTCCAAAAGCATGACCCAAATAGGGTTTGAGATGAATTCTAGTAGGCATCCACCGCAATATTTGTGCCTAATTATCAGTGAGTATATATAGTAGGTAAAAATGAAAAAGCAGTAAAGAAACTAGGAGTGCACAAAAGTAACCAAAACCTACAGTTACCATTTACCTTCATTAGAATTTAATGTTCATCATTTAATCAAGTATCACAAACAGGTATCTCAGAAGACTGCCGAATAGGACCGAATCCAAGCTTGTGCTTTTCCTTGGCAGACGCGTCACAACATTCAATATTTATATTAACCCTCTAGATAGCTCACATAGTCTAACCCCTCTAGACAAGTAATGCAATAAAGAGGAAAATACACTCTGAGGAAGCACTCACCATCAATTTACCCTATGGTCTTTCCTGGATAACTATAGAATCTCTAGAGAAGCACTCAACGTCAATTCCTCATGTGGCCTCGTAACATAAACTATAGATACTCTGAGGGAGCACTCACCATCAATCCCCCTTGTAGTCTCATAGCATGAAAATATAATAGACACTCTGAGGGAGCACTCAACATCAATTCCCCATGTGGTCTAACTATACTAGGTTCTCACAGCCCTGTGCAATTCAATCCTACGTAAACGATATCAAGAACCCCAAAGTAATCTCAACTACTACATGGCTAAACAATTCCAATGCATATCACAAGCATTAAACAAGCAGTAAAAGGCGATCAGTTCCATCCTTTCAAGAAAGGTAAGGAAACAAGGTATGCCTCGTAGGTAACCTAGACCAAACAGTCCTAAATATTCCAACAAGGAAACACACCCATGGGGTGTTCCTTAATCGTGAAATTTCACATAATATCACAACAACAAACCCTTAATCCAAAAAAAAATCTAAGGCAGATAAACTAGGGTTTAAATTCCTTAACCTAAAATACCTGAAACATGGATAATTGGTACCTTGGTATATAAAACTCAAAGACAATGACTAAAGGCAACAAACCACATACCTCGATGTTTTACAATTGATATAGTTGAACCTCATCCTTTGAATCGGCCTAGAATGACGTAGATCTACAAAAACATCAAAAACGTTCAACCTTAAATAGATCGAGAGAGAGAGAGAGAGAAGAAATTAGGAGGAGAGGCTCTAGAATAAGGAAGAACTCACTAGTGGGATTCCAACGCACCCTTCGGAGTTCGATTCAGATAATAGATGTTAGATTAGTGGCTTGGAGAAGAATCATCACTCTTGGCTGCTTCTGGATGAGGCGAGGTTAGAAGAAGACGTTTCTGGAGATTAGACGCAACCCCGATCCGTTTAATCAAATAAAAGAAAAACTACACGGTGTGTACTGTTAATGAACACGCTGTGTATTTTCCTCAACCAGACCCGAACATTAGTAGTCTCTAAGTTACCTCACACAGTCGTGTACTCGCCCATTACACAGCCAGTACACGATGTGTACTTCTAAAATTTCCAAAAACTCCCATTTTTATCAAAAACACCCGAAAACAAGATCCATAACTGAAAAGAGGATTCAGGTTCTTAAATTACTCTCATTAATTGTGTTATGTATATGAAACATAAATCATCTGCTTTGAAAATGTTTAAAAGTTTTAGAAGGAAATATGAGAATGAATGTGAGTATTCAGGGAAGAAGTTGAGAACCGACAATGATGGTGAATAAAAAAATGAATAATTTGAATTTTATCTTGAGAATCATGGAATTCGTCATGAGTATAGTTTCCCATATACTTCTCAACAAAATGGGGTTACTAAAAGAAATAAAAGAAGTTTGGTGGAAATATGAAGAACTATGTTACTTGAACATGGACTTTCTCATTACTATTGGAGGCAAGCCATGAATACTATTGTTTATATTCAGAACCATTGTTTCTACATGCCTAATTCAGATATTACTCCATATGAAATGTTTTATGGGAAAACTCCAAGTTTGAAACACTTAAGAGTTTTTAGAATTCCATGTATTATAAAGAAGAAAGTTGGAAACTATGGAAAGTTTGAGCAGAAAGGTGAAGATGGGATCTTTATTGGCTATGCTCCAGAAAGAAGATGATACAGATGTTTTAACAAGGAAATAAGAAGAATTTTTTATTCTATTGATGTGAAAGTAATTGAAATATCTAAGAAAGACAAGTGTATTCAGGCAGATAAGGAAGTCGATCAAGATAAGGAAAACAATTTTGATAAGAATACAGAAAATTATAATCTTACTCAAGAAGAATAATTGGACTCAGTTATTTCCAGTGGTGTGCAAGATACTCAAAAATCTTATCCTTGGCTGAGAAAGAAAGTGGAAGCTCAAAATATCACTGGTGATCAACATCATAAGGTTCAAACAATAAGGACAACAAATGCTATTACGCATACTTCTTTGTATTCAAAAGTGGAGCTGAATGATGTAAAAGAAGCTTTTGAGTATCCAGAATGGGTTTAAGCCATGAATGAAGAGCTGGATCAAATTGAAAAGAATGATACGTGGAAATTCATACCCAATCCAGAAAATAAAAACATTATTGGTACAAAATGGGTTTTCCGGAACAAGATGAATGAAGAAGGTGAAGTGATAAGAAATAAAGAAAGATTAGTGTGCAAAGGGTATTCACGAATTGAAGGTATTGATTTTGAATAAACTTTTGTTCTGCTGGAAATAATTGAAACAATCAGAATTTTTCTTGTTATTACTGCACAATGAGGTTACAAGATCTTTCAAATGGATGTTAAATCTGCATTCTTGAATGGTGATCTTGACGAGGAAGTTTACATTGAAAAACCTTGTGGATTTTTTGTTGGTAAAGATGAAAGTTATGTATGCAGATTGAAGAAGGATTTGTATGGGCTAAAACAATCCCTGAGAGCATGGTTTTTCAAATTGGATACTTTCTTTAAGGAAGATGAGTTTCAAGAAAGGAAGAGTTGATATAAATATTTATATCAGATAAAGTCAAGAGTATTCCCTCATTGTAATTGTTTATATTGATGACATTATCTTTTCTAGGAATGATGAAAGAAGTTGTGAAAGATTTGATGAAGAGATGAAAAGGGGTTTTGAAATGTCCATGAATGGGGAAATGAAATAATTTATTGGGTTATAAAATCTACAAAATAAGAAATACATTTTCATTTCTCAAGAAAAAATTTCTAAGGAACTTCTTAAGTGGTTCGGCATGGAAAACTCAAAACCTGTTTCCACACCAATCTTAGTGGGAACAAATTTGTCTAAAGATGGATATGGAAAAGAAGTTGATCAGAAAGAATTTCATAAGCTTATTGGAAGTTTGTTGTATTTTACTACCTCAAGACCCAACATTGTTTATGTTGTCACCTTTTGTGCAATATTTCAAAGTTCTCCTAAAGAATCACATTTACTTGCTGGAAAAATAATTCTTAGATACATCAAAGGCATAACAAATTTTGGAATCAGATATGACAGCTCAGAGAATATTGATTTGTTTGGGTATTCAGATGCTGATTGGGTAGGAAATATTGATGATAAAATATCCATATCTAGTGGATTATTCTTTCTGGGAAAGAGTTGTGTTAGTTGGAATTCAAAAAAATAGAATTTAGTAACTCTCAATACAGTTGAAGCTAAGTATGTTGCTGCTACTCAAGCCACTACCCAACTTATGTGGATGAAAACTCAATTAGAATACTTATTTAAGTGAAGTTACCCTTGCTCTTGGGTTGTGATAATCAAAGTACAATCAATCTCACTAGGAACATAGTTCAACATTATCGATAAAATCACATTGATATCAAATATCATTTCATTAAAGAGCATGTGGAGAAGAATGAATTGAAGCTGGAGTATGTTCCAACATCAGAACAAGTTTCTCACATTTTCACAAAACCTTTACTGAATGAACCCTTTTCTAAATTGAGGTTGACCATGGGCATCCAACCTCTTTCTCATCAAGGTTGAGGTGTGTGTTTTTTTCCTCTCTCATCTTATCTTTGGATAGTGTTTTCAAGGGGGAGAATTGTTCCATAAATCTATCTTTATATAATCATGTAAAAAGGGGGAGTTGTGGGTAAGCTGTGAAATCAGCATTGTATTGTGTGTGAACTATTCTAACTGTTTGTTGGAGTGGTTGTAGGAAACAAAATATTTATATTCTAGGGAATTTGAAGAAGTGAAGAAAGCTGAGGAAGAAAGTTGTGAAGAAATGTTGAAGAGGTTTCATGATCACTACTTTTGGACAGCATATTTTTGTTATCAGTGATTCTTGTTTCCTACAATGAGTTAGCTCACAAAGGATTAAAATTTTTGATAAGCAATCCATTACTTGGGGATGAAAAGTTCAGTGATTTATGAACTTTGGTTGACAAAAAAATCCAAAGGGGGAGATTGTTAGGACTAAGATGATAAGGATAAACATATTCAAGGTATTGTCTTTTGTTGTCAATGAAGTTTAAGAAGAAAAGGAAGTTTGAGAAGAAAGGTAAATCACCTCACTTGTATTTGAATCAGACTGACCATTGTATTCAAGGAATCAGACTTACATTGCTTGAAAAGGTCTATCGTATTGAGGAAGAATCTTGTTGGAAGTAAATGATCATCGGATTTACTCTGAATCCGATATGAATGGTTTAATCATAATGAGACAAACTGGAATTTTTATGACTATGATATAAATGTGATGATGTTTTGCTGATCTTGGACTTCTCATAAATCACAAGTATTTGAAAAACTTGTGGTTCAATCTTGATGAAATAAAGGAGTGAAAGAGATGATGTCAATCAGATTCAGATTGATTGTATCTTGATGGAAAGAGAGAAGGTGTTGGAGATCATATTCAGACTGATCATATTCAAGCTAATCGAATTATGGACAATCGTATTTAGGCTGATTTGGAAAGAAAGTTGGTTGTTGGAGTTTTGGGAAGGTACAATACTTTTCATTGTAAGACTGATGATGCTAAATATGTTCTCAAATATATTCAAAATCATGAAGGAAGTCATGATACAAGCACAAGTTTGGAATTTAAGGAAGTTGCTGAAGTTAAAGCAGCTGACACCGGTCCATCATATTCGGTATACCATCATATTTAGGCAGAATTGTTTTCAACAAGACTGATGGTAAAGGAATTGAGTTTAAGTTTATTCAAAAGGTAATGAAAAAGACCGATCAATAATGTATTCAACCATTTAAGATGGTTGAATGTGTTGTCAAAGGCAGATCTTGAATCTTGAAGACTTAGAAGATTTGTGCCAAATGTGAGAAACTGAAGGTATTGGTTTTCAATCAAACCAAAATCCAAAAGATATAAACCCTCAAGGATTGAATATGATGAGTTTTAGAAAATAAATATGAACTCTGATTTGTTTTCAAATGTTTTTAATCAACTGGAAGAAAAGAATAGTTGAAGGAGATGTCTGGATATTTTGTCATGGGGGGTTCAAAATTTGAAGAATATGTTTTGTTTCCTCAATTAGGTCAAGATCCATTGTATCTGAGTCATCCTGTTGATCATAATGAAACAATTTGAATGGATTTTGCGAAGAAGATGAAAGCTGCCTATTTCTTCATACATTTACAATCAACTAGTACAGAGCATCGTAATGAAGAAATCATAATCAGCAATCAGAATTGAAAATCAGAATCAGACTAGAATTTGAAAAGAAAGTTTAAAGAAAACCAAAGTCGTGAAGAAGAATCGAGAAGCGTTGATGAAGTCATAAATGCACCTGAAATTCAAGGGAAATTGAGATTTTGGTGAATTTGGTTGAGCGGGAATGTTTTGGGGATTCCTACCAAAATCACTCATGGGTCACCTATAAAAGATGAGAAGTACATTGTACTTCTCTAATGACATGTGTATTGTTCACGTAGAGAGAGAATCTCCAAATTTTAAGGGAGAGAAATAGGTTTTCATATTGAGTCTTTGTTGAAGAAGTTTCGATGAAGAGAAATGAAAGGAGAAGAGACAAGATTGCAATGTTTTCAACTGATCGTTGTATTCAGATGATTATCATATTCTGCTTTTCATCGTATTCAGATGATCATTGTATCAAGCTAGATAATCGGATCGAGATTTCCGTATTGGTATTTTCAGACTGAGGAAGAAGGAATTGTGAATTGTCTCAATCGCATTCAGACAGTGATATATCTATCATATTGGGTAATCAGATTAAGAGAATCGGACTGGGCAATCAGACTGCAATTCATATCAAAGTCCTTGATGTTCTTATCAGCTTCTGGTTAAGAAATTGAAGATTTTTTTTAAATGAATACATTTGTGTAAGTTGATTAAGAAGCATAGGTAACATGTTTTGTTACACAATCATTGTATTACCCCATTTGTGTTAGAGGGTGCACACACACTATTGGATTTTTTTCATAGTGCTACACGAGTGAAAGGTCATATCCTACTCATTATATTCCACACTAAAAGATTGTTTTCTGGTGGATCGTGTGGTATTGGATTATTTTCAAACCACACCAAGGACGTAGCTATTCTTATTGAATAGTGAACCTTGTAAATACTTGTGTTCCTGTGGATGTGTTTTTGAATTGTTTTCAGCAGGGAAAGAAATATTTAACAGGAGGCTAAGGTTGTTTCAATTGCAAAGAAACATAAAAGAAAAAATTATCACTGATTCACCCCCTCCTCCTGTTAGTGATACAATTATCTTGATCTGGGAACTTTCAACTTATAGAAAAGAAATTGAATAGAGAACTTTTAATTTATAGAAGTAACCATAGGAGAAGAGAATAAATAGGTTTTAAGATAGAAAGATCAAATATTTCTCTCAGTGGAGACTTAAACATAAACAATCTCGAATAATGATGAGATTGTGAAATAAACTCTTACCTTAGGTTCAACATCCTTCATATGTGTCAGAACCTCTTGTATAATAAATATAGATTTATTATACATATATTCCAGAACCATACTCATATATATCATACCATATATGATTTACTTATAATCTTTTATCACTCATTTATTAAGAATTCTTTGTTAAAATCACTGTTTTGGGTAATAATTGTTTTGTTTTCCATGTATGTTTTGGTTTGATAGTTTTGATCCTTGTACTTTGATCATGGTTTCAACATCTCTAGAATATTAATCATGATATAAATATCATATATATTTTTTATATATGTATTTATAATAATCCATAAAATATAGAGATAGAAAAATGAATTACATCATTCATGGATGCGGTAGGTCATAAGTACGCATGAACGGTGTTTTCACTTTTTGACAGATGGAACAAAAGAAAGGTAAATAATAATTCAACCTTTCAGAATTATTATTATATCATATATATCATAATATATTTATTAAATCTACCCCTATTACCATCCCTGTGATGTGAGAATGAAAAATGAATCACATCACTCCAGGGAGGTGGTAATCCACACGTACGCACGAGCGACGTGTGGATAAGGATGTTGAGAAGAGAAATGGGAAGGTCTTTGTCGATATAGATTACTCAAAGTGGTGTAAAGAAGAGTGGGAAGGGGTGTCCATTTATAAGGGCGGGGAAGAACGCGTTGGAAATTCCTTAAAAGATTAAAATATAATAAAGTCATTCTCAAGTCAAATGATACCAAATGGACAAAGGTTTGAAGCTACGGTAGGATATGGTTGAAATCTCATCATCCAATAAAATTCAGACATATTTAAGTGGTATTTTAAACCTTGTCTTTTGGTTTAACCCCCTTAGTTAACATATTTTAACCGCAGTCGAAATAATGCATTTTTCACTCTTAATGGGTTATAATTTTACTTATATGGTAACAATTGGCCCATAAATGGTAAAGAGATGACATTGTAAACCATATCTTATCCCATTATCCACATTCAATATTTTTATGTGTTTTAGATAATTTAATAAAATATTATTTTCATAAAATATCATTAATGTTATTTTTGACACTATTCATTTAATTTGATTTAAAATACACCAAGACAAGGATGAAATTTGAATATAATATTCTAACACATCACTAATATGTTATAAATTAATGGAACGTTGTAACTCTCTCAAATTATATTACTTTTAATATTTTCAAAATCATTTATTTTAATTTTTTATTAATTGAAGAAATGTTGGGTCGGGATTGCGTAAGCTTTTAAGGTAATTATATATTCACTAAAAATTAGAAATAAATTACCATCATAAAAATAATTTCATTAAACTCAAAATAACCATTTAGATTCATTCACAACTTTCTTTTGTCCGTATTTGAACACATAAGAGATACTTAAAAGTAAGAGAGTGACATTTTGTATTTTTCTTTGCTTTAAATTTATATAGGTCATTTCCAGGGGTAAGTATCCCTTAAACAATTAAATTTCAAGCCTAAGGTGATAATGGTCAAATTAACTTCATATAATAAGATAATGGCAAATGTTAGAGAAATTTTAAAGTCCTATCACATTAGTTTTTAACCCTAATTAACCAATTTACCCTTTATCGGGGTATAAATTTTACCATTGTTACTATTCATAATGACTAAAAATAAAGGGGGTTTATTTATCAAATTTGAACCTCCTGATTTCAAATATGGAATTCATTTTTCAAGATTCAATTTCTATAAGTGGAAGAAATTAATTTTAAAATATGTGTGCAAAACGCGATTAAAATTGCTTTTTAGAACAATACAGTTTTTAAGCATAAAACGAACACTCCAAATCATTTTTTGTTATTTTCATAAAAGCCACATTGAGGGTGAAGTGGGAACCGCACATGATCAAATTACACCCAACAACGGGAAACCATTCAAAATTCAAAATCAGGGCACAAAAACAAAATTCAAATTCAAAGGGCTCATCGTGGGAACCGTCATGTCAACACAGATCCCGCAAATCACACAGCAGCTTAGGAAATCCTGCATCGAGTACCGCGTCATCTTCTGTCATCGTCGTGTCACTGCATTATCCACGTCATCGCCGCCATCAACACATCATTATCATCATTGACTCGTCGTCATCGTCCACTCCACACATCGTCGTCAACCACTGATGTCGCTGATAATGCCCAACCCCATCGGAGCTGGAGACGCAGCACGAACCACCGTCACCCAAAAAAAACCATCAACCACCTTCGTCGTCATCGCATCACCGGCGAGAGCCCGCCGACCAACGCCCCACCGCATCATCAAACCACCATCACAGAAAAGCCAACTTCAACAAAACATCACCAACATCGGCGCGTCACCATCTTCCGTCGGCGGCCACCGCCACCACCAGAAACGAACATACCCAAAACCAGACACAAATCGACCTTAGAAACTTCACCATTGACGAGTCGTTGCCAACCCTTAACGTCACCAACATCGAAGAGCACGCACCTGGAACACCGACGGTCGCCGAACCTCGCAACCCAGAACCTCATTGTTACCAACGCTCCAGATCTGACTTGGAGAGGAGTAGATGAACAAGAGGTCATAGCGGAGATGAGCGGTCGTGGCTCCGAGCGACGACATTGATGACGAAGCAGAATCCGACACAAGCAGCATCTTGAAACCCATCAACCGCCGACCACAAATCCCAAAACCACTGTTACCACCACTTCATCTCTGACTTCGAGAGGCGCAAAGGAACATGAGGTCGGGCAGGGGATTGAGCAACTAAGGGTTTCAACAGCAAGCAACCATCACTGGAACCCCAAAACCACCTTGAAAGGAGTCGTCGTTGTCATGAATCGAACTAGAGCACCTACACCGCATGAGAATCAGGATCAAAGAGGAAGATAAAACCAGGCACGGACAAGCTGCGAAAGAAATATCAGGGGCAGAACCCATGGAGAAGCTGCTCTGACGAAGCATGAAGAAGATATGAAGATGTGAAAAGAAGAGAAAGAGGAAGGAAGGAGAACGACGCTCAGGTGCGCCGCCGACCCCACAACAGAGAGTTTCAGGAGGAAACCCTAGGCAGAGCAGAGAGCGAGAGGGGAGAGCCGAGAGAGAGGAGTTATCCCCGGAGAATCAACACGGTTTTGGAAAATTGTGCTCTATAAAACTGGATTTATATTCTTATTTCATTCCTAAAAAAATATGAGATGAATGTCAAAACATTTGATTGAATAAATAATATATAAATTTCATTAAAATCATTCTCCATTAGTTATCAATTTAATTTATTAAGATAAAAAAAACATTACGCGCATAAAAACAGTTTTTCATAAAAACGTCACTTTTACCTTCAAATAATTTTTATTTTCATTTATAATCAATTGATAACCAATGAATTTATTTTATACATGTGTAAACTACACATTTTTTATAATTTAGTTAGTCATATTCATACCCATCAATCCAAAGGCTATGTGATAAACTCGGTGTTGTGTGTAAAGCAAGTCATCAAAGAAATTAAATTTATTTAAAAGAAACATCATAAAATCCAAGGTGTTACATTTAGGATGTGAGGAAGGAAGTTGTTAGAGTATTTGGGCAAAACTTGACCGAACTAGAGCGCTCAATGATTTTGAATAAGTGGAGAGAGGTGATGCTCTTTCATAAGTGAGGTTGGTAGCAAACTTTTAAATATTTAAAACATTAAAATACAATAAAGTCATATTCAAATGCAAGAGGCACGAAAACAACCCAAATTCGAAGATAAGATGAGGGTAGATGGAAATCCACTTTAACCAATAGGATTTAGACAATTTTTAGGCTATTTTAACCCCTATATCTAAAGTTTAACCCTTCGTTAACATTTACCATAGTAATGAACTTGACTCTTACACGCTCAGAGAGCAACAGTGACAATGACTGTCGAATCTCATTCCGAAGACCGTTTGTCGGGTTCTTGTTGTAGATTTCGGGTTTTGTAAGTGTGCTTCCTGTTTTTCAATTCTGTGTCATACCTTGTTTTTCGATTCTGTGTCATACCTTGTTCTGTCTAGTTTCCTGGGATTGCATGCGTGAGTTCATCCATTCCGGAGGAGCGTGTTACCATCCTCAAGCTCGGTTTAACCGCAGGTTCCAACAAAAACAAGGTCCTCATACTTCCCAACACACATCACATTTCGTGATAATGAAAAATGGATCAGCATATCCAACAAATTCTCAAACTTGTGCCTAACAATGAACTTTGTAGATCCATACAAGTCCGTGCTCATATTACTTCCCAACCAACAACAGATTTCATGTGGTGTAATAAAAAATGGATTAATGTATCCAACAAATTCTCTAACTTGTCCCTATCAATGAACTTTGAAGATCCATACAAGTCCATACTCTTATTATTTTAAAGATATCATGACAACCCATTATATTTCATGATAAATATAGATCACTGATGCTAATCACTCATTTTTTCACACGAAAAGGCAAATCAACCAAAAGATATCGCCATAATAAAACATGCAACGGCAGTAAGGCCACAGATAGATAGGTCCAGGAGCAACAAAGCACAGGCTCCAATAGAGAACAGGGGAAGACCTGGACGAAACTCACAGAGCTTTGAGGATCTCCTCTGCACTTGACACAGTGAACTCTCCACCCGATTCAATATTCGCCACTTTCACTTTGAGGTCATCAACCAAGAGAGCAAACCTCCGGGAACGGATGCCGAGCCCCTTCTCAGTAAGATCAAGCTCGAGCCCAAGAGCTTTGGTGTATGCAGCCGAACCATCCGCAAGGAACTTGACATGCTTGTTTTCCGGGAATGTTTTTGCCCACTGCTCCATCACGAAATGGTCGTTCACTGCAAAATGAAGATGAGTGGTTAGTATCAAAACTTGAGCTTGATACAAACCCATTGAATGAGGGAAAGTGTAGTTTTTGGGAAACCTGAAACCCATTTCAGCTTCAGCTTTAACATCATCCCATTCGGTGTAGGCTTGTTTGTTTAATAGATTGAAATGAATTTAAAAGATGGTGCTGGATGGAATGCCTCATTTCCTTGTTACTGTTATGGTGCAATTGAGTGGAAACAGGAAAACTTCAAAATGGATACCAACCAAAGGCTTTAAACCTCTTCAACAAATATTGTCAAACTCAATCTAAACCCTAAAACCTCAAAGCTAATGAACAGGATTCTAGCATTGACCAATAAACTGATCGATCATATAAAGGCGCTTTAAGACTCAAAATTTTATTATCCATAAACCTCTTTCCATGAGGCGATAACAAGTTTAAAAAACATTAAAAATCGTGATGTAGTAAAGTCCTCACAGATCAATAGTTATCATAATAAACAGGCTCCAAACAAAAAATTGAAGAATACATAATGAACAAGCTGAACGATGCACTGAATAACATTCAATAGAATAAGAAATAGATTGAAGCTGATCGAGGTATAATCCTTGAATGCGTGAAGTAATATACCACTAATCAACAGAATGTCATCGATGCCCTTGGATTTCAGCTCCCCGGCCTTCTCAATGAAACCCGGGACATGCTTCATGCTGCAGAACACAAACATGATGCATCAGAAAGTTTTTTGCACGAACCACAAGAAAATCTCAATACTCCAAATCACATTAGCAGCGCGTGAAACCCTAAGAAAATAACACATAGCCCCAGCACAAAAGCCAAAGTCAAAACAAATCAAATTGGAGATAGTTAACAGTAAACACAAGGGATGAAACTCTAATTAACGATCCAGATGTATCAAATGACAAGCTCGAAAATCGACTGCAGAAACCGATGCTTACTACGAAATGATCAACAACAAGATAAAATATGAGTGAGAACTGTAGAGATCTCCTCGCTAAATCAATAACAAAGCAAAAGATAATCTAAGTGAGGAGTAGAAGAGATCACTGGCCTGCAAGTAGGGGTGAAGGCGCCTGGGACTGCGAAAAGGATGACCTTCTTGCCAGCAGCGAGGGAATGAACGGATACGGTTTGGAGCTTCTTGTCGGAGTCGAAGTAAGAGAGGCTGCCATCGGGGATGACGTCGCCAACACAGATCGGAGCCATGGCCAACGGCGCGACGGCGATGGATACGAATACGTAGGAAGCGGTTTCTGAAAGAGGCAGCGAGCGCGGTGAATATATAGGGCGAGGCAGCTTCGGGTTCGGGATCTGGCTCGGGATGAGCCAAGTCAATCCGATTAGAAATACTAGGAGATTATATGCATTCAAATTTCCCCTTGAGGATTAAAACCCTCTTTTAGAAAAACTCAATGGAACAAAAATCGCTAATCAAGGTTGAAAAATAAAATATGAATAATTTTCATCAATCATTCAAGTTGACACTTCTCAATTATTTCCTTAAAATAGATGTTTATAAAAAATATGTCAAATTGTTAATTGTTTGTTTTTTGTAAGGCGTTTATAAAAATACATGTTAAATTATTATTTGAATGAATTTTGAAAACACCTTCTTCCTTGTTTTTCAAATACATAGGTGAATGGAAAAAATTTGGGGGGAAATGTTTCATTTGATGTAGTCATCTTTTATTTGTATGATACAAGCTACATTATCATTATTCAATTGGATTGATTTGTTAACTATTGTAGGCAACTCAAATAATATCTTAATCTATTGAATCACATAGTAATCATACACTTTCATGACTTGCTTCCCAAAAAGTCAAAATCTATGAATTGTTTGATGGTGTTTCGGTGATAGTCTATTTCACATATTGTCACGGGATAACAATATTGTCATATGTAAAGACATAACCTATTTGAAATCTTGCTTTATGTGAATCAAAAATATATTTTTCATTATCACACCCCACCAATTCTTTTTTTTTCTTTCAAGGATAATATAACATTCTACCAATTGTTCCTCAAAAGTAGTGAAAAACATGTTTGATATATTCTATTATCATTGATTTCGATCAAAGTAAACAATGCTAATAAATTCACGACAAAAGTGATATATAATATAATGCAGTTTAGAAGATATAGAAGTGTTCCATTGACATTGCGATGTGGTACTTCGAGACTAAGAATCTATCAACTATCTTCATACAGACCAAAAGGGTCCTTATTATGATCAAGTAACTGAAGAGCCATTAAAAAACATTGAGAATAAGATTTATCCAAATAAAATTTTATAAGGAGCTTTTTTACACAATTCGATTAATAAACCCAGATAGCCTTAAACAAATGCTCTACATGGAATCCAAGATAAAAAAAAACTATCGATATCTTTCATCTCAAATTATTTTATCGGGCAATCCATAATCATAAAAATGTCATTCAAAGTCCTAATGATATTTATGTAATCGAAATAAATTATGATAATGATAAATTTGATGCATGTTTTCTTTATCAAGACACATAGCCAAAAATATCATTTCGATATCTTTCATTTTGTAAGAAAATACTCAAACATTTATACCACATTTTTCCATATTGCATCAGGGCATACAAAGATCCTTGTAGTTTGATTAAGTACATATCTCATGGATTTGAATTACATGATTAAGGTAATTTAAATCCTTCAAGGATTTTCATGTGTGTGTGTGTGTCGCTATCTAGAAATCCATACAATTAAGTTGTTACCGCATCCATCAAATAAATGTCAAGCCCTTTAGCAGCAGTTAGGCCAAATTAAAAATGTGAAGGTAAAAACATTCATAATCGGAGAATTAGTTTCCACATAATCAATCCTCAAACTTTGTGAGGAACCATATGCAACAAGATGTTCCTTATATCTCACAACATTATTAGTCACATTTATATTTTAGAATGAATACTCATTTATATCAAGTGGGCTTAGCTTTCTTAAGTGTTGGAACTACTAGACCAAAAACCTCAAATTCAAAGAATGAATTTTGTTCAAGCAACATTTCTTCTATCTATCATGACTAACCACAATGCCACCTGCATTTTTTCTACAATATAAGGATCAAGTTCTCTATTATTTATAATTTTGAAATTAATCACATATAAAAAACATGATGAAAATAACTTCATGTTATTTCCATGTATTTTGACATGTTTATGGTATCTCGTTATTTTTTTTAGTTCAAGAACAACTTCATGGATGTTTTATGTAGAGATGTATAAATGTTATTTTTTTTATCTGAAATAATTAACTCTGCAGGGATAATATTCTCTTGTATTGTTCTTCTCTTTATAAGGATGATATCTTTAGTACCAATAGGTTAACCATTCTTTCGAAATGGTTTAGATTCATCAGTTTCAATTTGTATACTCTATCATTTAGGAATATGAAACTTATCAAGAATATTTTCTAGTGGAATATATGATTATGAATCCCTCTTATTATTAATAAAAATAATAGACAACTGATTACTAGAATTTTGTAAATGAATGATCCTTTGAACTTCAAATTCATATTGATTTTGGAATCAATTGACACGTGATATTGTTGGTATGTTTAAAAAAATGTATATTTTTATATCCTTGTAATTCATTTTCCTTAATGTTAGGGAAACCAACTCATCAAAATGAAAATATAAAAATCCACTCTAAATGTATCAAAAATTGTTTGTTTAATATAACTAATGTGAATCAAAACCAATATAAATACTCAGACGTTGTTGAGACTCCACATTTTTTCTTTGAGGAGGAGTAATAGGGATATACATAACATAATAAAATATTCAAATATGAGATATATTCATGTCCATCCAAATGTAAATTTTTTATTAAGCCATTTTAAGGACAAATGGGAAACCGTAGTTCGCAAACAAGATACCACTACGTGCTGAAAGAGCTCACAAAATGGTGAAACACAAGACTAAGAATACTTGAATCAGCTACTCTGTATAATTCCCATTGCAATGGACTAACCTGGATATCAGGATCCTCTTTGATAAGCTCTTCATTTTTTTAAACCGTGTGTATAGTTTTTTTGGGTGAAAGATGCTTAGTTGAATTAGCTTTGTTATAAGCATCTTATATTTGTGTGATATAAACTATATCATATTCATTCAATATGGTTGGTTTGTTATCATTAATCAACAACCCAAATGATTTCTCAATGCATTGAATGACAGAACACAACCATACATATTCTTTGATCTTCTAATGAATATTCAATATCTATGAATTGTTCAATAATTCATTAATGGAAACCTATTTCATAGACCATTATATGATAGAATTATCACCATATGTAAAGAAATAACATGTTTGGAATCCTAATTCATGTATATTATTTGATATTTTTCATCAACATAACATACCCATTTTAATTTTATGCTTGAGGATAATATAGCCTCATATCAAATATTCCATAAAAGAAATGATTTATTCTAATCCAATGTATTTGAGTTTGAGAAGAACTAAATCATGATAAAAAATTAACATGAAAAGTGATATTCGATCTAGTCCAATTTATAAGATAAATTTTAGCCTTGATGGCACTAACATATGATATTTATGGACCAATAATCTCATCATTATCATCACAAGTACCCGGAGGCTCCCTATGATTAAGTGACTAAAAAATTATTAAAGAAATTAAAGGATAATATTTATACATATAAAATTATTTTAAAATATTATTTACATAATTCGATTAATGAACTATAATACCATTAAACAAATGATATACTTGGAAATAAAAATAAAAATTTATATTTTTGAGATCTTTCATTTGAACTTATTGAAGATCCCTTGCAAGGTGAATTAAAAAAGGGGGAGTTGTGTGTTGATTTCAATCGATACATAATCAATAATGCATTAGTCTTTACACTAAATCCTAGAGAACTCTAAAAAAACTATTCTATCTTATGGTGCACTATTTAGATAACCTTTATACTGAAGGTATACAATGAATTGTTTCTTGAGTAAATTTATTCATGAGTAATGAAGGATATTTCATGTTTTATTTATTGAAAACATGAACATAGATGATTAAGAGGCTATTTGAAGTTGATTCAAATGCAAAGGAATGAATAAATTTTGAGGCCAATCTGTTTATGTCATGGTGATCGATGAAAATTATTATGGCACATGAGCCTTAACCCAGTTGGTGAGGTATCCTTAAGTGCATCCACAAGACCCAGGTTCAAAACCAGTTAGAGACATATTTCCGGGGGTATTGTAGCAGGCACTGTAGCAGACTGTAGCAGTACGATACACTGTGCGGTACTGTAGCAGGACTGTACACTATGCATGTACTTTAGCAGTACTGTAGCAGGTACTGTTTGGTACTGTAGCAGCTGGAACTATTCACCTTGGACCACCGGTTTTGTCTTGGAGTCCTTAAGGATTTCGGGCCACCCAAGCCTTCAGGTCAGTAGGGATTTCAGGCCATCTTTAAGGCCTTCAGGCCACCTCAAGGCCTTCAGGCCACCTCAAGGCCTTCGGGCCACATGCAGTTTCCCCAGACACACTACAAAAAAAGGAGCAGCCCTAGAAGAAGATTTAGAGCAAGTGCACTCACCAGAGCAGATCCAAATGGATTTTTCAGAATGAGAGGGTATGACTATGCCATCGGGACCAGCATGTGCTTGCACGGGAAGCCTAGACATACAACCATGTGAAGGTGGAGAGCTACTATCATGATGGAGATGCTGGGGAGGGGCAGTTCCTTATAGATAGTCTGGTTGAATTACTTAAGACCTTCGGGTCATGTAATCTCCTAAGACTACGATCCATGTAATCTTTGAGCCTACAGGCCTTGTAAGGGTTCCCCCTCATCCCTTGAAAGGAGGGTTATCAAAAATCAATAAAAAATGAAGGCCTTCGGGCTATTGTAGCCTATGAAAATGATTATGGAGGATAAGTCTAAAATTAATTGTGGAGAATCTAAGTGAAATTATTGTTTGGAGGGATGCGATTTTTTTTATTGTTTAGTGGTGGACCATGAGGAGGCACAAAAAATCATTTTAAAGTGACCTTATACAATGGAAGTTGGTGAAAATTCCTATAAGTGAGGATGATTGTGGTCCAAGAGATCTTTCTTAGAAGACATGAGGGGAGATTTGAAGAGTGACCATGGGGAATCAAGCTCAAATCAGGCATTTTTTATCCCATTTCAGAAGGAAAAATTCATTTGTTCCATTCTTTATTGTAAAACATAAAAAAATTTCAGAAAATTCATACTAATTATTAAGGGATCAGTGTCATGGGAAATGTGTGAAACCAACATATTAGATCTAGTATTTCAAGAGGAGTTGATAGAGATGGACCACAAGGAGCTGACATATAAATGAGCATTTTGGTGGTCATTTTGTGTTAAAGCTATAAAGCTCTACAACATTGCATATTAATTATATTTTTGTTCTTAAATTTTATGATATATATTTTATTTAAAATAGTTAGAGAAAATGGGGAGATAGGAATTGCATCTAGCCATAGAAACTGGATATGACTAACATCATCACCGAAATAGGTGTTTTGGATGTGACTATGCCATGATAGTGTCTTCCTATAAATAAATGGTATGTTTATCACCTTATTGTGTGATAACACTTTGAGATTACCATTCACCCATTCCAGGGACCATTTTAGGGAGATTTTGGTTAGGATTGAGGAGAAGAACAAGGGTTCACCTGCGATCTAAATTCCAAAGGCACTCACAACCAGGATACGAAGATTGATCTACTTTTTTATTCTTGTATATATTTCGTGTACTTGATGTTCAAGATCATATTCCTACTCCATTCCTTGTTCTTGTTGATAATAATAAATGAATGTTCATAGAAGGATCACAACCATTGTTCACCAAGGATTATCCACTTGATAAATAGTGTTAGTGGACCTTGTAAAATCCCTTGTGATGTGTGTGTTATTTATTGATCTATTTACCATTATCACATTATTTCATTTGAGATATAATCACACTAACCAGTGAAGAGAAAATGATTTTTAGAGTTGGTGTTTTGGAAACAACTGATTCACCCCCCACTCAATAGTGTTTTACTCTCTCCTAGGAATAACACTTGGTATAAAAACATGCTATTACAAGGATTATATTCATTGTCTTTCTGATATGATATTTCACTTGGTATCAGAGTATGATGCGCTTCATTCAAGTTTGTATCTTGGCATGTTTTTCTTATAGAACCTTACCACAATGGTTCTAGGTATTTTCCCTTGGATATGAGTTCTCTCTTTATTTCTAAAATATTTTTATTGATAAGATACATGGAAATAATGAACACCATCAACAAAAAAGGGGTTCGATGTTCTATGGGAATGGATTATAACTATGGAAGAATAGGATGATTCCATAAGTTCTTTCCCTTGACCTGGACTTTCTTGATATCATCGAAAATTGTGTACATATTCCTGAAGTTGGGACCACATACACTTTTATTTACAAGTAGAATATTGAAGCCAATGAGAGAACACAAAACATTTCACACTCATCCCACTTGACACAAGTTATGGAATTGAAGACATATATTGAAACCCAAGACACCCTTAGAGGGGGAAGGGGCCAATCAGGGTGTCACCAAATTTATATATTTCATTTTTTACTTGTCTGCCTTCTTCTTTTAGGTCCATGTTCCCATGTTATCAAGAATTATTATTCAACATGTCTTTTTAAAATCATCTAAAACACAAATTACACACATAAAATAAAAGATGCGGGGACACCAAAAACATACTTAGTTCACCCAAATGAGTTAATAGAAGGATAACACACCGATGATGTGTTGGTGTACTAGGAAATAATACTACTCACTATTGTATTAAAAGGATTTGGACTATATCACTACCGATCCAGGGGACTACCTCTTCTTCACTCCTCTTATTGATTTTATGAAGGGTCTAATCAATTTATAGACTTGAGGGTCTCTTCAATATTATCATGGTAAGCATGAACTATTTTCATATCTATATCCATATAGATACACTATGAACTTTATTATGCTATTATTCTTCTACCTAAAACTAGATGAAAAAAACTCCTCATAAATTATGGTTGAGTCTATGAATTTTAATGAACTATAAATTCACCTCTTCTTAGATAATGATAATTCCAAAAACTAGATGTATAATTTGAATCCATCCTTCAAAACTAGGTGTAGTAGTGATCTACCCTTCTTCTCTTGGTCCTACTATCATCAATATTTCCAAGATTTGATCACTAGATATTCACCATATATTTTATTCATGAAAGATAACCTTCTTATTATTATTATTGAATCTGACATATTAATACAATGCTCTCCCCCCTTTTGAATTAGATGTATCACTTCTGTTCAATCTTCTCATTTTTTCTAAACTACTTCAATATGTATATATATATTCTCACCCAACTCCATGAAAATTCATTAGAAATGTGGATTACACTATGAGAAGTTTCCCATGTTATGGAAATATTTAAATTCAAATAAACCCTCTAAATATTGATCCATGATTCTTTCTTTTGAATTTAAACCTCTTTCATTTTTCTTCTCCATATTCTGATTCTTCAAGCACGGCATCCTTTACTACTAAATTAAATTGATCAAAAACTCAATCTATGAAATATGTGAGTATATCCATTTAAAATCTCTAGTCAAATTCTTGAATATAATGAAATATATATTTCTATTTTAAATCTTCAAATACAATAACTAAATATTTTTTAAATAGTTATGGTGTGGAACACATCAACTGTCGAAGTTTGTAGGGTAGCGAACCTTATGAAAATTTTCAACATGAGTCTTATAAATATTTCTAACAAAACTTATGAGGTTGAGTGATCAAACTTAAAATTCCATAAACCCTAAAAATATCAACCTTAAAATCATAGACAACCTTATGATTACAGATCTTCAACCTTATGAAAACTAGTGAATCAACCTCATGAGAATCTAGTTTAATCCTAAAAAAAACCAAGATTCATCCTTATAGAGAAAATATTTTATCCTTACCTTCCTAGTGGATTCTTAGAAAACCAATATCTCATCCTTAAAAACTTTGGTTTTTCATTTTTTCTAAAATACTTCAACTTTATAATATGTTATGACACAACCATGTCAATCGCATCATGAACATCATCAAAATTCCAGAACCACTGATATTTATTATGACTTCCTTTATAGTGAAATGAGAATATTCACAGAGTTTCTATAATAAATCTCCCAGGTTAAAAAATATTCATACAAAGTTAATCATTGAGTACCACATTATGTTCGTAATTCTATCCTTTTTTCAATCACTAAAATTTATACTATGATGTGGAGATGTTATCATGGGTGTTTCCAGTCAATCAGAGGTGAAAACATATCAGAATCATTCATGAGACTAGGAAACTATATGCAGATAAAGAAGGAGATGGTGATGTTTCATTATTTTTGCATGGTCTTGTTTAAAATTGAACAATTTCTAAGTTTCCTGAATACCACATAGAAAAATCACTTAGGATGATACTTTAATATCAACTTAATCATCCTTCATCCACTCTATTCCTCCAATGGTACCACCTCGTACCATAATCACATGTTGGAATGCTGCCCTACATAGTGGTGTTCTTCCCCAGTATCTACCTCTCTCTTCATGCCTATACCATCCTATACAAGATCTATACTCCTCCATAGCCATCCTCACTAGCCTTCCTTAAATATTGGTCAATTTATATGATAAACAGTTGCTTGGGTGGTTCTATCAAGAGGATTAGATCTATTTTTGAACTTACCCATTACATTTCCTTTATCTTTATGAAATAATAGTGATTTCCAAAAGGATTCAATCCAAAATTTCCAGACTATTCCCAAATCTCCTCAAAGTAACCTTAGTTTATTATTTTTAAACAATTTTTAATGTATAAAGTCTAGAAATTAATCTATTTCATCATTGATATATAAAAACAAGAAATATCAACACTTTATGGAACTCTACTTCTACATGGAAATCCCTTTTCAAATTTCCTTTTCCAAATATATATTCTCCATGGAAAAATAAATCTTGGCAGTGCACTTAATTTATGTCTTTATGTTAATGAATCTTAAATACTATATTAGAAAGGTATTCCTTTTTCATATAAGCAATTAAAAATCCAAATTCTAAGGTATATCTCCAAATTTTATTCACTTAATACAAATTGACACCTTTTAAGGGAAACAATTATTACCATTATATTTTGTTTTCCAACTTAAAATCATCTAGAAAATTTATAAACACTTTATCCATATACGTATCTAGCAATTCACTCAACCATTTCATAAATTTTCAATAAATACAATATAAAACCATATGGTTGCAACATTATCCCCCTTTGTATTTTGTTTAAAATATTCCAAAAAACCATCTTCCCGTTATAACTCCAAAAGCCTTCACAACCAAGTATGGATTTTAAGTGTGCATG
This sequence comes from Viscum album, assembly GCA_963277665.1. Taxonomy (NCBI): domain Eukaryota; kingdom Viridiplantae; phylum Streptophyta; class Magnoliopsida; order Santalales; family Viscaceae; genus Viscum; species Viscum album. The sequence continues at coordinate 1,493,677,048 of OY728131.1, forward strand.
TTCTTCTTTCACCCCATTTTTCAATAAAATACAAAGGTTCTTATCACTTTCTAATTAATATTCAAGTTATATCCCCATATATGTCTAAATTATATGGGGGTTACTTCGTTATCTTAACCCTATTGACATACAACCCTTTTATAGCCCATATGAAATTGAGCTAGCTCCAATCCTTTCAAACCATCCATGTTGTACACACTTTTGTCTCTATCACATTCTTCCATCCTCTAAGATCTTTTCAAGCACTTATTGATTTCTCTCTTAGATTACTTTTGCATTTTTTGATACCACTTGTTAGATAAAATAGATTCTAGTTTTTTTAGAATCAGAAACTCCTTCTATCTTCAAATATTTTTTTGAAAAAAAACTTTATCATGTAAACCTTCCACTATGCATTTTGAGTCATTGACAAAACCAATATGTGAACTAAGCCATAAATTGATGCATGAAACAAGATTTTGGGCCAAAAAACTTAAATTCTATATCACAAATTGATTTCCTTGATAATTTTGCAACAAATCAAATTTATTCAACATCATGCAACCTTTGACCTCAATAAAATTCTCAAAAAACTCTCAATGAAAAAAAATTAAAGTACAAGGATGTGATGCATACCATTTCTTGAACCAATACATACCATAAGTTAGGGATAAACCAATGATACTAACTAATTATCATTATCATCATCCTTTTAATAGATTTTCTCTAATTTTAGTTGAGGATAATTAGCCATTGAATATCCATCATCTCCTAAATCTTGTTGCATATAATTTAGTACCTATTATTAGGTTGTAAACACAGTTAAAAAGAGAAAGGAAATGTTTCTAGACTACTTTCCCTTTTCACACTGTCCCTTATCAGGCCTTGATTTGTCATATTTTGACAACCTCTGAAGAAATTTTATTTCTTATTCATATGGAATAACTTCTTTTTAACAACCTATTTGTATCTTGAAAAAAAATAAAATTAGATGTTACTGAATTGTTAGTCAATAAAAAAGTACGAAAAAAATTTTACTTCACGAGTGAAGCCACTTATATAATGGGTAATCCATTAACTTATTCATGGGTTTCCACCACATTATTGGGACTGATATTACAAATAGACTAGAAAAAATGGCTAGATACCATTTAAGAAACTCATACTTGGATTTTACACCTTTTTACTCAAAATCAAGTTTTGAACCTGCTATAATTTATCATTCCAACATGCATAAATAGATTAAACAATGGTTATTTAAGGTGACTACTTAAAATACTTGCTTGATATGTTTTTCCAAGTCACCACTTTCATTTATTCAATACTAAATGTATTTATATATTCATCTAACATCATACATATGTGTAATTTTAACAAAAGCACAACATGCATCCATCTCATTAGAATGAATATACAACATGGATCATATCTAACCATTAATATTACATCACTTATAATATAAATTAGAAACATCTAAGTACATGGGGATAAGGGAACCTCTTCCATCCTCAAATTGAGGAGCATGATTTCTCTTTGCAGATAAACCCTTTGTTCTAATTTTTATTCCATGTCTTAGTAGTGGGGTGCTTTTTCATGATACAACTTGTACAAAATTTCTTTATGAATACCTTCATTAGATTCTATCACCACCTTTTTCTTGGGATTTTATTCTAGAGTGAGACTCATCCCACTAGTTCAGGATTCTTCCATTGGAGCAATGTTGTTTCACCTTCCTCTGACATACTTTTTTTTCCATGCAAGGGAAACACGACTAGTTTTTTCTATCAGTTTTTCATGGTATGAATGAAACATATTAAGCATGACTCTTTCTTGTCTTCCATGAGTGGCATGAAAGAAACCACTTCCTTATTATTTTCATTTTATACTTATTTCTTTTCTTTATAGGTAGGTTATTGAGGGTATACACTCTTTGGTACCCAAAAAATTCCTTGTTGTCTATATTTAGTATTATTTTCTAAGACTATAAACCTATTCTTCATAGTAAAATATTTATTTATATTTTTTGTGCCAATTATTTTAACCACACTATTATTATTTTCCTTCTAGAATAGGTGCTATGAATAGGAAATAAGAGATACATTTGGTACCTCCTACTTTCTTCCTCCTCATTTATCCAACACACTAATTCTAGTTTTAGGTGAACCTAATTTTCTATCCTTTCATTTATGTTTCCTTATAGTTATTGGAGTAGAGGATCTCATATTGATACCTTATTTTCTTATGTTTTTGAAAAACCTTTCCACATGACTAGGGTTAGCACAAATATAACATTTCCCACTAAAATCATACCATTTATACAATAGTCTTGATTGAGATATGGACACATCGACTCTTACTTCATTGTTAAACCTTATATATTTAACACACACACTCATAGTTTGTCCAAATTTACTACAAAAATATAACTTTAATTACATCATTCCTTGTGAACTATTTAAACTAGTGTTAGAAAATCCATACTACCTTTTTTTTAAATATAGACTAGTGTAATGATTACTGCCACTAAAATTACCCCATGAGTCTCCTTAGTATTTAAATACTTTTTCAAAATGTAAATCTCCCCCTTAATATTATTAATCAAATACACCCTTCTACATTAGTTGGCCTTCTAAATTTTAAAACAAAGAATTCCTTTCATTGTATGAAATATTCACATATTATTCACACTACTTCCAAAGGGTAGGAATTGATGCCTCATAGAGTTTATCCCTTTCCATGCTTGAATTTATATCTTAAAGAAGTTGTTATTCCAATCCGGTTGAATATAAAAAGAGGGGGGGGGGGTGAATTAGGGTATTGCAGATTAAAACAAATTCGCATTCAGGTCTTATTTTGACATTAAACAAAACACTCTTATCTCCCTTTCCCATAGCAATGTATGAACAAAAATGAAAGCATGCACAAGAAATAGTAATTTTACTTGGTTCACCCACACCAGACTATGTTTAATAAGCATATAAATGAAATGTTCCTATATACCAAATTCACTAAAGAACACTGCTTTTATAATGTTCTGGGCAGACTCAATGTCCCTCCCAGTTTAAAACCATTCAAAATTTTAAATATCACTATTCTCTCAACTGAAGTATGCACACTACTTCATCAGACAATTCTTCTGTTGATCTTAATCACCTCATAATTATTTCACACATGATTGTTCCATGAATCTTTATTTTCACCTGATATATGAAGTAAAATTCACTTCATGGAAACTTCCTTGTAAAGATACCTGTAGAGAACTGCCTTTTCTTCTTCACGAACTACCTTAATCCCTTCACGAACTGCCTCCTTTCATGTACTGAATCTGATACTTCATGAACTTCCTTAATCCCTTTGCAAACTACCTTAATCCCTTTGTGAAATTCCTTGCATTTCATAGTAATATTTCTTTATGAGACCCTTTTTATTTGTGTACTATAGTGTCTCACAAACACCTTCCATGAATTGAACTTGCTTTTTAGACCACCTCCTTTGCAAACCACCTCCTTTACAAACCACTTTTGGACTTAGCCGAATTATTCCAGTGATAATATTCTCTGAAAAATTCACTCTCTTCTAAATATGTGTTTAGGGGTCCTTTAAATAGGAAAATGAATCATCAAAACTCACTAATCACAATTACACAAAACTCATTTTTATATTTGGAATCACTGCATACTACACTCGTTATGTGGTTTTCATAGCACAATATTCCTTTGTGGAGGACGCCTTCACCCAAAAATGAAAAAACCTTTTGAGAAACTATTTAAATATACATCTTCATACACAAACAACAACCCTTTTTGGAATCCTTAAATACACCACCTTCGACTGCAAATGATATGCCTCGATTGTATTTCAGATAACATAGACTCTATGCAAAAATCTCAATTTTTCTTTGTTGTTTTGAAAACTCCTTAAACAGTTCCCTAAGATTCATTTTACTGTGAACCCCTTTAGGCACTATACGATCTGCCTATTTTCTATGGGGTACTCCTTTCTTTTTCCATAACATAATTCTTGATTTTGAGGCCCAAAAATATGGAAAACACTAGGAAACACCACCACATTGTATACACAATTTTCAGTACCACTTCCAGAGCATCCATTACTTTGTCTTGGATATATGTCAACACACATTTTCATTAATCATGTTACACAACTGACCTTGTCAATATTCTTTTTCAACAAACACAATCAACCCAAAATTACTAAAAAGTTTCTTAGAGGGATTTTTCTCAACAATCTCCCCATTTGGTTTTGTTGAAAACTATGCACCTTTTAATCCCACATAAAATATTATTCTATCATCAACCAAAATTTTCTTCTTGCGATTCCATATAATGATCAAATATTTACCCAAAACACACTATAATCCCACATGAGCTATGATTGGCATGAGAAACAAGAGTAGCATGAAAAGTTCATCAATAAATCATTTCATTCCCAAAACAGTCAATTTCTTTTATCACTAACCCCATCTACCATGATATATAACCTTTGATCAAACATCTTTAGCATCATCAGATTTAAAACTCCCCTTAATTTTTTTCTCCCCCTATTATATTCTCCCCCTATCTTGATCAAGATATTTTATCCTCCTTTGTTAATGAACCCAAATGTCACTCATATGTGGTTGCAACATTACAAAGAACAAAAATCAGCACATAAGGAAAAAACACACCATACCTCGGGGAGAGGGGGTTCCACATCCACACTTTTTCAAGTGTAGAGAGTAGAATAAACTTTAAGATCTAGTTGATTCCACTCAAATGGATCTTTGGGTAAGCCCTTCATTGGAATGTCTGCAACTTGTAGTTCTATTGGCACATACTCTAACTTTACAAGCCCATGATCCACCTTCTCCTTGATAAAATGATAATTGATTTCAATGCGCTTCATCCATGAGTGATGGATTGAATTTTTGATAAGATTTATAGAACTTGAATTATCACAATGGATTTTGATTAGAGATTTCACTTCAACTCCCATATCTTCAAGTTGGTGCTTTATCTATAATAACTATGTGTGAGCTTGAGTAGCCACAATGTATTTAGATTATGAGACGATCAATGAAATGAAATCCTATTTAATTCTTAGCCAGTAAATACATAATCTTCCAAGATAGAATGCATGACATGACATTGATTTTCTATCATATTCCGAACTGGCCTAATATGCATCTGTATAGCCCAATAACTCTTGCTGAGATTTTTCATTATACAGCAAAACAAAATCCACCATGCCCTTGATATACTTAAGTATTATTTTTTACTAAAATTAAGTGGATTTATTTGGTATTATATTGATACTTCACTATTTGGCATGTTAAAAAAACTATATTAGGTCATGTTGATGTTAAGTACAATATACTTCTGATGATCTGCCTACATTCTGTGATATTAACTAATTTATTTCATCATCTTATGATAGTTTCATCTAGGTAGTCACCATAGTTTTCATCTATTTGGAATTATCCATTAAAAATCTTCTCAAAATCTCTTTGGCATATTTTTATTGATAAAAAAATGTGTCATTTCTTCCTTATATCACCTATAACCCAAGGAAAAAGTCATTTAAACAATCATTAACATTTAGAACTCACTTTTCATGAATTCTATGAACTATTTGCACTATGCTTTATCTGATACATGAAAGATAATTTCATCAACATACACCAACACCATTATTATTTTATTACTATCATTGTTGACATAGAGATTGTAATAAAATCCAACATGTTAAAAATAAAGCTTCTTCAAAGACTGATCAAGCCTAAAATAACACACTCTTAGTGCTTACTACAACCCATATAGAACCTTACTCAGTAAAAAAACTCTTTTATCATCTTCATGAATTAGAAAACAGTCTATCTTCTCGATACACACTTCTTATTCTAGAACCCCATTCAAAAATACTAACTTGATGTCCATCCAGAAAACTTTGTATTTCCTTTGCATTGATATGACCAAGAACAGATGAATAGTCTTGAGCCTTGTACTATGTAAAAAATGTCCCATCAGTTTTGATTCCATCGATATGGGAGTATCCCTTTCACACTAATCATTATTTTTTCTGAATTAACAATCCATCATCATTTATTTTTTTCTAAAATACCCATTTGGTCCTAATGACATTCTTATCTTATGGTCTCAAAAAAATCTCCCATGTCCGATTCTTCTCAATTTGTTCAATCTCTTCATTCATATCCAGAACCCAGTTCTTATCTCTAGCTAATTCCTCAAAATATTTAGGCTATACCTAAGATAGGAATTTTTTCTGCTGTAAAGACTTCATTCCCCATGTTTGAATTGGTGCTGCCTAATCACCAATGATATTTTTCCTGTAAATTTTAGCTTGAATCTATATATTCTATGAAGATATAGATTTTACTTCATACTATTCATCATTAGTATCTTATTCTAAATCAACATTTTACACTTCTACTCCCCATGATTTTCTTAACTCATCATCATTTTCCTCAGGTAATTGTTCACTATGTTGTTGAAGATTCTGTTTATTTTCTACTATAGTAACATCATTACTTTCAACTACTTTTCCTAGCCTCTTGTGGAAGCATTTATATGTTTTTATTTTTCTTGAATATCTAAGGAATATCCCCTCATCACCATATTATTTAAATTTCTAGTGTTTCTATTTATTGAGAATAAAACACTTACTTATAAATATTATAAATTATTTCAATGTTAGATTATTTCCAAACCACAACTTGCACAATTTTTTTCTTCCTTCAGACATAACAGAGACCTGTTAGATATGAATATCGATGTCAATACTACTTTATTCCAAAAAAATTCTGGTAGTTCATTTTCAATAAGCATTGTTTTGGATATGTTGTTTATGATCCAATTGGTCCTCTCAAACACTCTATTTTGTTGAGGAGTTCTCTTCATCAAAACTTGATTCCTTATGCCGTTTTTATTGAGATAATATTCTACTTGGATTTTTTTGAATTCCACACCATTATCGATTTGAAACTTCAGAATCCTTTATCTAAATATCCTTTCAGCTTCCCTCTAATATTTTTTTATGAAACTGAACACATTAGACTTATAGGAAATGTAAAAAAACATGCTATCCTATTGAAATAATTAATTAAGAGAATATAATACCTCTTATCTTCAATGGATCTTGGTTAGATAGGTCCACACACATCTGTATGCACAAATTCAAGCACTTTTGTTGATTTTTTTTATTTTTAATTATATGTATTTCTGATAATATTCCCTTTTTGACAAGAATCAAACATGTGATTATGATCACGTGGTAACTTGGGAAGATCTTAAGATGCATCACATTTAACCAGATCTTCTAGGGATGGTTGACATAGATGACCAAGTCGCTTATGCCACAAGCTATTTTCTTCTTCTCTAGATATAAAGTACATATATTTTTATCCACTTATAAGGTTGAGATCCCCCTTATTACACTTTCCCTGTAACAAAATTATACCATATTTTCCATTTATGATACAAAATTTCTTGTTAAATCTTATAACATGAACCTTATTACACAGTTAACTAAAAATTAGAATGTTTTTACTAAGACCTTCAACAACCAAGAAATAAATATGTCTCATATCTTTCCCCCCAAATTTGGCTTTTCCTTAGCCAACAATTTTCCATCCTTCATCATTTTCAAATTTGAAAACACCCTTATTGTCATATTTTATGTCTATAACAAGATCCTTATTTCCTATCATATGAGATGTGCATTAACTATCAAGTATCCATACACCAACACAATCTGATGATTTAAGGGAAATATATATAACCACCACCTAATAAATTTTTTTCTTTCTGATCCATGTCTTTGTCTTCATACCCATTATGGATTGATAATCTCGATTTTCTTTGGAGTATGATGGACCAACTTTATATTGCAGAGTTGCAAATCAATTTTTTATTTTCAACCCATTTGATGATTTATTGAGCTGCTACTTACGACTAATTTTAGTCTTCTTTGGCACATTCCTCTGCATTATTGATGAGAAATATCTGACCATGTTCCCAAATCCTCAACACAAAGAATAGTGACCATCAAATTAATTCCTAAAATATTGAACTCTATGTGGACACCTTTATTTCTCTTATTCCCTTTGGTACCTTTTGGATATGGAACATACATTTTGATAATGTCACATATTTCCACAATAATAAAACATGATATGAGGTGTATTCCTGTATTATAGGACTGTTTCTTTAATGGGTTCTATGAGTCTTATAATTCTGATTTATAACCAAATCAATTTTCAACATCAGAGAATTTACTTGTGATCTGACATCAATCACCATGGATTTATATTTTCAATCAATCCCCATACTATCCTTGTCATTTGGATATGACTATTGCTTATGCTTTACTAGACCTCCATTCTCCAATTCCATATTTTCTGCCAACTAAGTGATCTTCTTTCCCGATGTAATACTCAGAGCCAAGAGTCTCTCTTGTTCTTCTAATTTTATACATTTTTTATAACATCCTCTTTAAGTTCTTCGATACATTTTATTTGATATTTTTTTGTTATTTAAACCATCTATTACTCTTCCTTTAGTTCAAACTTATATTCTTTATACTACTATATATAGAGTTTAGAATCATGAACCTCTCTATTGGATTTCTTCGTTTTGTCTCTCCAAACATCTATCTCTTCAATAGAGGATTCTAATTCATCTTGGAGATCAAACATTCCTTAAACTTATCCTTTATCATTTTCACTTTCCTCCCTTGTATGGGAGTTACCTATAACTTCCACCATAGAATTTTCTCTATGATATTTTCAGTTTTTCATCTCTTTAACCTCATATTATTATAAACTTTCATTTTATTATGAAAGATGATTCTTCTTTTTAAATAAGTTTCTCTTAAATTTTTTTCCTTCCTTTCACATAGGTTGAAAACTTATTCATGGGAATTTTGACTTTATCTTTATTATTTTCTTGAAAATTCTTAGGGCACCTTACTATAAGATATCCAGCCTTTCCACATCAAAAGTAAGTGAGTGGGAGTTTCTCTTTGAACTTTCATTTTCCCATTTGTAGATTTGAGGAAAGGAATGACATAACCTCATCTGTCTCTTCTTCTTATTTTCCATATTCAATGGTGAACTTCTTTATGGCCTTGAATTCCACCTATTTGGAATTCCCTTTTTACACAGACTCAACATCTTTATTTCTCATCTTGTATGTGACAAGAGTACTATGTAATCTATCCAGTTTCTTCTCCATTGGATATTTATATTTTAGTATAGAGACTTTCAGATTAAACCATGGTGGAATTATTCTCAAGATGTGCTGAAATATATTTACATATTCAAGAGTTTATCTAAGACCATGCATGTATTCCACAATAATATTCACCTGGTCAAAGAATGCATTTACATACTCATTGGGATTTATTCTTAGGTTGTCATATTTGTTCCAAAAAACCTATAATTTTTCTTCTTTAACTTTTTAATTGCCTTCATAGATATTTAACATTTTTTCGCACATGGAATGCATTTAATTACGTGATATCACCTTTGTGTAGATTCCATTGGATAAGGCTCCCTCTAAATCATTGATTCATCTAGCACCAGTATCCAATTCCCTTCAATTAGATTCTAATAAAGATCCACATTGATGATGTAAAGACATACATACCTCAAGATCACAAGTAGTTATACACCCAATTCTTCCATAATTGAAAATTGTTTCCATATAAGTTTGGAATCCCTTTATGATTGACGACCTCCATTAAAACCCTTGAGAGAGAAATACTGATATTAACTCTTCCTTTTGATACCAATTGTTAGTCCAACCAGTTTGAATACCATGAGAGTGGGGGAGAATCAGGGTATGAAAGATTAAAACAATTTCCCCTTAGAATATTGTTTTATCATTAAAAAAATACACCTCTCTCTCTTTCCCGTAGCAATGTATGAATAGAAATGAAAGTATGCACAAGACACACCAGTTTTACTTAGTTCACCCATAGTGGGGTATATACAAGAAGCATAAAAAGGTAACATGCCTATGTAAAAAATTCACTTAAGTGTACTATTGTTAAAATTTTCAAGGTAGACTCACTTCCATCCTAGTTTACAACCATTCACGATTTGAAAGATCACTACTCTCTCAACTGAAGTGTGCACACTACTCATTCAGATGATTCTTATGTTGATCTGAATCACCTTAGAATTGTTTCACATATGAGTGTTCCATGAATCTCTGTTTTCACTTGATATATGAAGTACACTTCACTACATGGAAAATTCATTTCAAATATACCTCTAGAGAACTACATTTTCTCCTTTACGAACTGCCTTAATCTTTTCACAAACTGCCTCCTTTCACAAACTGCTTCTACTCCTTCATGAACTTCCTTAAGACCTTCATGAATTGCCTTAATACCTTCATCAAATTCCTTGAACCTCATAGAAAGAGTGCTTCACAAGCCCCTTTTTCCCTGTTGACTATATTTCGCCACAAAAACCTTAATCAAACCAAACTTTCTTTACAAACCACCACATGTGTGAACCACCTACTTCACGAACCACTTCTGTACTTAGCTAAATTATTCAGATAATAATCTTCTATGATAAAATTCCATCTATACTAAATACATGTTTAGGGGTACTTTATATAGTAAAATGAATCCTAAAAACCCACTAATCACAATTACCCAAAACTCTTTTGCGGATTTTCCATCACTGTGTACTGTACTCACTATGTGGTTTGCATAGCGCAATATTCCTTTGCGGTGGATGACTTCACCTATAAATAAAAAAACCATTTTTGTGACCTTTAAATCATTTTCTTCATTCAAAAATAAAATTTCTTTGCGGTTTCCTTAAATACATCACCTTCGACCACAAACAATGCACCTCCTTTACTGTTCGCATAGCATAGTTTCTATGCAGAAATCTCGATTTTTCTTTGCAGTTTCACAGGATCCCTATATGATTCACATAGAAATTCATTTTACTATGAAACCCTTTAGTATCTATTCAGTCCACCCATTTTCTATAAAATACTCCTTCCTTTTTCTATAACATAATTTCTGATTTTGAGCCCCCAAAATATGGAAAACAATGGGAAACAACACCACCTTGTATACATAAAATTTTTCACTGCTTCCAAAGCATCCATTCATTTGTCTTTGATCTATGTCATCATAACTGTCATCAATCATGATGGAACCAAACAATTGAACTTTTCAACCTTATTTTTCAACTAACATAATGAACCCCAAAACACTACAAAGTCTCTTAGAGGTATTTTTTCCCAATAGAAGTTCTTCAATTATGTCACTTTTCTCCTTCATTTTCTTGCTCATTTTTGTAATTATTTCTTTACAAACAATACCTTCATTTATCATTCTTTTATTTTATTCTTCCTAATATTTTATAAGAACACACCTTCTTCAACCTCTAATCTTCAAGAGTTGAACTTAATCATTCAGGAATTGAATAACTTTTTGTTGGTTCACCCACAATATTTGAATTTACTACATAAATTTGTTTCTTAATTATTAAAATATAAAGGTGATATAAAATATACATATTCAAATTTACAAGGAACATATTTCTATAGGGTTTGAATTAGGTATGCATAAGAAAACATTTTTTTACCTCTTTTGGAACACTTGAAGCCTTAACTTCCTTCTTCTTGTTCTTCTTCCTCTTGACCATACATAAATTACATTCCTATTTAATAAAATACACATCCAAATCATTAACCTATTTATGAAAATAAATAGAAGCAACTTGATTATCATCATTTGATATATATGTTTCTATACACAGTTCTTCCAATTAAATCCAAATATATTTGGAAAACATGTAGTGCACAATCCTTTTGAATACATCTTCTTTAAAAGCATCCTTTATAGACTTCTTAACATATAAATTATTCTAAAAATTTATCTGTTTTATCTCATAAGGTATTATATGATGACTAAGAAATATAATCCCATCTAACAAGACATGATAAGGTATATCAATATGTATTTCAAAATATTCTATAAATTCATTATTTAATTTTGAGAAATGATTTCCATTAAAAATAGGGGCCTTCACTATTAATTTAATATCTTATATAATCTTAATGAACCTTATATTTATGGTTAAATAACAATAGTACCCATTAGCTCTATATACATGAACTTTAAACTTCAATATGCTACTCTTATTTTTCCTCAAACATGTTGAAATTAACTCCTCATAAATAGATCCAGAGTCTGTGCCTTTACTTAAACTACAACAGTGAATCTTATCAGATAATGATAATTCCAAAAACTAGAATTTACCTCTGTAGCACTCCTTCTATGTCTAGGTGCAGCAATGATCGCCTATTCTCTCTTGGGCCTCCTATCATAAATTTCATTCAAATTTGATCACTATATATCCATTATATTTTTTATTCATGCAGGCTTCCCTTCTTATTTTTGTTCTTGAATATGATATATCAATACAATGCATGCACACGTGCATGTACACACACACACACATTACACATATATATATATATCCATCATTTTCCATATTTTTGAACATGATAGATCACTTATTCTCAGTATTCTCCTCTTCTTTTAGAACTAATTCAAGAAGTATACATATATTATTTTTCGACGCCATGGAAATTCATAAACAATTTTGATTACATTGTACCATGTGTTACATACAATGAACCTATTTAAATTCAAATACACTCTCTAAATATTGAACCATGATTCTTGATTTTGAATTTAAACCTATTTACTTTTTCTTCTCTATATTTCAGTTATTTAGGAGTAGTAACCTTTAATATTATACTTGGATGGTCAAAAAATAGATATATGAAATCCATGAATATATCCATTTGAACTCTATATTTAAAATTTAGATTATCATCACATATATATTTATTTCTAAAATCTTTTAATATTATGACTAAGAATTTACAAAATAGTAATGACATGGAATACATCAATTGTCAACGTTCATAAGGTAGTGAACGTTACAAACTCTTCCACTACAAAACTTATAAATATTTATACCAAAATTTATGAGTTTGAGTAAGAAAACTTATGAATACTTAAACCCTATGTGGATTAACCATATGATTCCAGAAAAACTTACGATGATAGGTCTTCAACCATATAAAAACCAGCTGATCAACCTTATGAGAAACTAGTTTGATCATCACACAAACCTATAATCACCCTTACATAGACTATATTTTATCTATATACTCTTTAATGTTCCTTATGAAACCAATCTCTTATCCTTAGAAATTTTGGTCTTCTATTTTTCTTAAAATACTTCATCTTTATAATCTATTATGGTGAAAACATGTCACTTGTGGAATGGACATCAATAAACTTTTAGAACCATTGATTTTACTCTAGATTTCCTTCATGGAATAATGATTATCTTCACTCTATGTCCATAATAAATCTCATAGTTTAAATATATATTCATCCAAATCTAAATGCTGAGTACCTAATCATGTTTGAAATTATTTACCTATTTTTAAATCACTGTGATTTATACTATGGAATAAAGATGTGATTGTGGGCATTTCCAGTCAATAAGAGGTGTCGATATCTCATAATCATGTATGAAAATAGGTAGATAGAGGTAGTTAGTGAAGGATATGACAAATTTTTATTATTTCCACATTTCCTTCTATAAATTTGATTAGTTTCCAACTTTCCAAAATCCCACATTGAAAAATTTCTTGGGGAACCACTTGAATATCAACCAAAGTTCAACTCATATTCTCAATGCCTCCCATGGAATCAAACCATACCATAACCACATACTACTATTATACCTCACATGGTGGAACTCTGTAACATGTCACCCCTACTCATTGTCTTGAGAATGTGGTGGAACTTTACTTGGCCTTAAGAGACATCCCCAAGATTCCAAAGGCTAGAAATAAATTCCAAGGGATTCATTAATAGTTGGGGGACGATTTTAACTCTGAAAATAAAACAACCAACCAAAAATTCCATAACCAAATAAACCAAGACATGATGCATGATATAAAAGAAAGATAACTCAAAGCAATACCATTTATATCAAAACCAAACTTCATAAGAGTACCATAGTAGAAGATTACAAAACATCAAGGTAAACAGTATAATACAACTAAAAAAACTTAATGACGACTACAAAAATTCAAGCTATAATATGATCCATTATTCAATCCAAAAAATATCCCAAGTATCATTATACACCATTAGAGAAGTGTGATACCTTACCTTTTCCAGTATCTTGATAAAAAAATCCGCAAAATAACCAAAGTGACAAAGCGGGGGTGAGTAATGAAACTCAGTAGGATTTTCCCAAATAACTTCCCTACTCATGCCACTAGGATAGAATAAGTTAACACATTTATATAAAATAATTTGTATAAAAACCATTTGAATCAGTTCAAAAATTTATCACAAAGCCAAACAATTTCATACCAAAGCAGTTTTTTTCAAACAAACCAATTTACAAGGAAAGAAACCAAACAAGAATTTAACAATTTATAAATTTCCTTGTTGGTATAACCCATTCCATTTCAAAAAATAACACACACACACACTTAACAACCCAACCGCACACAATATTGGTGTTACCTTTGATAATGGAACTTCACATTTATAAACCATCCATTTTATGGTGGTACTTCACAACCATTATCCATCCCCTTACATATATGATTAACCATTTAAGCAAACCATATTCCAAAACTATAATTTCCAAACAAATTCAATCAATTAAATAAAACCATACTTTTATTGAAAATCATAATGACAACCATTTTCAATAAAATCAATCCTTTTATTGATTTTTTTTTAAAAAAAACCATCTCAATAAAAAAACCTTTTATTAAAAACCATTTTCCATGCATCAAAACCAAATCACCATTTTAAAATTATTATTTTAAAATCATGTTATTGAATTCACCTTTTAGAAAAACAACCATTTTTTCACAATACCAAAAATTGTCACTGAAGAAGGTTTCTAACAATCATTTCACAACAATTTCACGATAAATTTCTCACAAAACAAAATTGAAATCAATACTTGAAGTTTTAAATAGAGGAGTTAAGAGTGAATACACCTACCTTAGAAATTTGGAAAAAATAATAAATGGCGTGAAAAACATTCAAGAAAATGGGTTGAAACTCCAAGAAACTACCTTAGATCTCTTCCCCTAACATCAAAAAAGCCAAATATAATCATATTTGTCATCAAATAACTTATATCTATCCATAATAGAAGTATATCTAAGAAAATGAGAGAGAGGGAGAAGTATATCTAAGGAAAACCAAGAAAAAATACCAAGAACGATGACTTACCATGAGAATTCAGCTTTAAAGCACCATAAGATGCCTTCAGATCACCTTTGTATTGATGAGAGAAGCCTCCAAATACATTGGGAAAACAAAATCCCCAGTTAGGGTCAATTTGGGGAAAATAAGGGGTTAATTCTTAATCCTGACCTAGATCCACAATTTGTGGATCTTGTTTTTAAACCATGCATGGTTAGGAAAATTGTTAGTTAACTATGTGCCAACAAATTCCTTAAGTGGGGCCTCACATAGTTGGCTTGCATGGTTAGACAAACTGTGTGCCAGCCATGAAAAATCCCATTGTCCCATGTTGCAAGGTTTCTCCAAGGAGGCTGCATGATTTGATCAAATTTTGCGTCTTTCTATGCGCCTTCTCCTTAGCCACTTTCACAAAGTGAACAATTTCCTATAGGTGTTTCATGGTTTACACTAACTTTGAACCAACTGTAAACCCTTAGAGAAGCCCCAAAAACATCCCAAAAGGTTTTCAAACCCTCCCAAAATTCTCCCAACCATTTTATATACTTAAAATAAAAAAATAAGGGTTACTTAATTGAAACCTAGGGGTGTTATAGACTATGTCCTAGAATCACCCCATGGTCTTCATAATTAAGCCATCATGTATAAGCTCTATACTCCTCTATAGACATCCTTTATTGCCTTTCTTAAAGCTCAACCCCTATCTATGAAATATGGATGTTTAAGTGGTGATGTGTTGAGGGATAGAAATTCTTTTGAACTTCATGATTAAATTTCCTTTATTATTATGAAAATAAAAGTGATTTATGAAAAACTTTGTAACATCCCAACCCAAGATCCACTAAGATGGTGCCCCGATCTGGTCTTCACATAGCCTCATTAACACCTCCCCATATACTAGAGGCTATTGACTAGTAGTGAGGGTCTAATAATGGTATGGTGGGGAGACTATACCCACATAATCAAAGTAGTAATGTTGTTAAATAATAAATAAATCAATAGAATAAGTCATATAAATGAAAGGAAATAGTGGAAGATATTGATAACTGATAAAATGGCCAACACTAAATATATAACCACACATGTCTATGTGATGCTATAATATACAGAAACAAGATCTACAATAGGTAATAAAAAAAACTCAACTAAAATAATAAAATCCCAAAAGGCTATCTCTATGATCATCATGATCTATGACTTAGTCCTAAAATCCTAATCTCCCATGTACATGAGTAACAACACATGAAATAATCCATGATCTTGAGCCTGAAACTAGGATATCCATCCAAGTACTAATTATTGGTATGAACAGGGTGTGAGATAAACTCAGTATGCCACCACTAATAGTGTTTAATTCTATACAGTTGGTGAATATAAAATACCATAGTGTGTAGGTGTAACAAATAAAGTAGTAAGGTGGTGCAGTAAATAAAAATAATCAAGTCGAGCTCAGGTTCCTCATGGACACCTAAACGACCACAACTGCTTTGGCCTAATCTAGAATATCCCTAATGACGTGTGTCTATATATATGTGTATATGAAAATGTATACATGTATATTCACTATATATTTGGTAATGTGTATATACATATATATAGATACATTATGCTAGCCAGAAAATGAGGCCTAACGCAAGCATCCAAGCATAATCACAATAGTACCATATGGTAGTGAGGGACATCATGCCCAAGTGTTATAAGAAAATAGGGATTCCATGCCTGGGTATCATAGATCATAAGGGACTCCATGACCAAGTATCATAAATCATAAGGGATACCATACATGGGTATCATAAATCATAAGGGATTCCATAATCGAGTATCATAAATCAAAAGGGACACCATGACCATGTATCATGAATTACATGAGACTCCATGCCTGAGTATCACATTTAAATAGGGGACGCCATGCCTAAGTATCATAAATCATAAGGGATTCCATATTTGATTATCATGAATCAAAAGGGACACCATGTCTGAGTATCACATTTAAATAGGGGATGCCATGCCTGAGTATCATAAATCATAAGGTAATCCATGCCTGAGTATCATGAATAATAATATAAAAATAGGCATGTGCATTTAATAATTAGGCATAGGTACTGAGATGTGTCCATTCCAAAAATAGAAATTATCTTGACCATCCAAATCAATTAAATCATAAGTAATAAATATGGATATGTATATAAACATGCCCATTTACAATTTAATCAAGAATGGTTAATAATTCCATGCATATAAGCATGAAATATCACAACTCAAGTGTTCAATTTAGGCCCTTACATTTATAATTAATTAAGTAGTACATGGGAAAGTCCATGAAATTCATCATTTGACCCCAACCAAGTCAATTCAATTAATTCTATTTATTACTTCACTTATGAGGGAAGGATTCAATCATTCCATTTAACCACTTCATTCAAGGAAAGGGGAGTTAATATGTTCAAATGGTGATTTTAATTCCAAGTCTAAAATATAAGGTTTATGGAACATAAGTGACACACCCCCAAGGGGGTGGATTGAGTTGAGGTGAATAACCTCAAAAGGTTCAATTAAAAGAATAATGACAATATTATGTGGTTATGCATAGAAAGTCTAGGATACGACATGGTGAAATATTTTATAAACATGATATAATTAAAGTAAAATCATGAGACCACCTAACTCAAGCTTAGGAGGATTCACTCATATAATATCGATCTTTGATTTGAGTAGATTTGAGAGATATTGAAGAAATACCAAAATAACCTAAAAATAGGGTGAATTAGATCACACAAAGTTGGAATTCACTATGGTTCAAGAAAATATGAAAGGATTAATGAGGATTTGTAGACTCACTGAGGGGATCCCAATGATATAGATGATGAGCAATTCAAACATAGGATGAAGGAGGTACCTCCAAACCTATGAGGAGAGCCCAAAGAGGAGCTTGAGTGGGACTTCTATGCACGGGAAGTGTGGTAGAAAGAGGGAGGATAAAATAAATAAGAGTTATAGGATAAAAATAAATTTATATCCCATTAACGAGCTGTGTGGTTTTTGATAACCATGTGCAAAATGTGCGGTGCCACTACCTAAGTGGCACCAAGGGTGTAGTCTAGGTGCATGGTTTGACCAAACCATGTGTATCCCATACAAAACCTCTATAATTTTCTATAGACCCATCACATTTTTATGAAACTACTCTCACATGGTTAGACCAAGCTGTGAAACACCCTCATCTCCCCTAGACCAAGCCACATGGTTTCTCCTAGAGGGCCACATGGTTTAAACAAACTGTTCACCCTTTACTATTTTTTTTGAAATAATTTCTCAAATCCAAATGCTCTAGAAACTAAACAGAATGTCTGAGACACCTCTTGGCCTTAAAATACCTAAAAAAACACTCTTAAATGTTCTAATGCTCATATTTACATTCCAAATCTTATTTTAACATTTGTTCTATCCACCAAATGAAAAGTTAAAATTCCTTTGGAATTTCCATGGTCCAAAAACATGGGAAATTAGAATCTCCCCAACTTATAAATTCTCATCCCTAAGAATCCTTGTGGAATAAAGAAGCATATTTTGAACTACTTGTTTCATGAATTCCCATTTAAATGGCCACATTATGTTTCCATGCCCAACACACCTACAAGCACTATTTCAAACATGTGATACTGAAGCCATTAAATCTTGATCCATGACTCAAATCCAAAACTGATACATCAAAACAATGCTTACCTAATCCCATCTAACTTGAAACATGATCACTTCATTGTATCTTTCATCATACTAGCTATAGATATTTCCACCATAGGTTCTAGCTTGAACATACAATTTTGAGTTACAGTACCTCCACCATTATAATTTCATATTTAAATATGCAATTAGTATTCTAAAAATGTTTTTAGAATATTTATATATTAAATAAAATGGCTGATTCTCACTCAACCTCATTGATCCTGGTCAAGCCAAATTTTTCCATGAAAAGACTCGACCAACCCTTGCATTGCACTCATCTCATCCCAATGATGTTCCATAAGAAGTCACTATAAGATCCCAACCTTTTTTGGAGTTGTATCAGACTCATTTTCATGTACTATTCTATTCTTATTTGATTAATTTTTTTGGGTCATGAATTGGGGTGTGTTTGGGTATAATTTTGAGAAAAATGAAATAAAAAAGGCTATTCACAGTTGGCTCATGGTTAGGGAAAATCATGCATCCTAACCCAGCTAACGGTGTGAACCCAGAAAGAGGGGATTCACATGAATGACACACATTATGGAAAACCATGTTACCTAAAAGGAGTAATCATGCCCCCTATAAAATAGGCACACGGTTTAGGTGCATAGTTAGGAAAAACTATGCTCCCCATCCCAGCTAATCGTACATGGGAATTAATGAAGCCCAAAAAATAATTTTAAAATTTACTGAACCCCCTAATTAACCCTAAATAAACCCCCTATTTGACACTAGGTGGTCTTTCATGATTTTGGAGCTATCCGGATGAATTCCAAGCCTCCCTGACCTCTGTTATTCATGAATCAGAACCTAGATTAAAGTTTTTTTCCTCTCCCAGTAAGTGAATCCTATCCTGGATCTTTTTTTGTTTTGCTCCCGTTATTTTAGTGAAGTAATCCTCTATTTGGGTGAGTTATAATCTATTTTGTGAGATCTAGATCTATGATTCAAGATATAGATATAGATTTATGAGATATTTATTTATTTAATCTTGATTTAGGGTTTTAGATTCGGATCCTGATCTACGTTTCTGTGATGCTCAATTTTGGGGATTTCCATTGGGCTCTTGTTTTTCAATGAATCGAGGTAGGTAGTATATTATTAAAATCCCATAGTCTTATTATTATTTACATGTATGTTATTTTATAATTTATAGGGTTCCTTTAGTAATTGAAATTCCTACATTGAATTAATTAATGTGGTCAATTAATTAATTATACAATTTTGGGATTTTATTGAATAATGGAAAATGTGAAATTGGGGATGATTAAGTGATGAGTTAATTATTGAATTATTCAATTTTGAATTATGATTAATTAATTTTTGAATTAATTATTGGAATGTTGAGATTGATGAATAGGGACAATTAATTGAATAAAAAATTATGAGATTATTTGTGATTGTAGATTTAGTTAATTAATTGGTGAATTAATTAAATTAATTATAAAGATCAATCAATTGTTGAATTAATTAATGAGATAAATGTGACCAATTAATTGATGAATTAATTTAAGGGGCTAAAACAATTAATTAATTGTTGAATTGATTAATAGAGTTTCTATGATTAATTAATTATAGAATTAATTAATATAATATATGTGATACATGTGAGATACGTGGTGCATGTGAGATATGTTATACATGTGATATATGTGATACATGTGATATAAGTGATTGATTGAGAAAATGGGGTGTGGGACATGAAATGATGATCCAAATACCCTCGGGGTCCTAGACATGGCTTTCTAGACCCAAGGCATGCATGAAGATTGTATGGGATAAGGACTGAGGCTCCAAATTCCCATGAAATGTGAGACATAAAATGATTCTCCAAATACTCATGGGGAGTTAGAATTTATGATCTATTCCTAATATAGTGTCATTATACTATGATTCCAATTATATTTATCATGAGTTGAAATTAAATGGATAATAAAGGCCCATTTATTAATTGAATCATGAATTGATAATGTGAAATGTTTCAGACTCCGGTATGGGATGAAGTAGGTATTGAGGATCGGTGTCCACATGAACTTGAGGGTATATGTAGTTAAATAAATAACATATAATAATGTGATAACAATTTACCTATGCATTATAATCACTTCTTTATAAAACTACATACACTTGTTATTGACTGGATTTATTTTAGATAATGTTGGTGGCGACCTACTGAGTTGTAATCACACCCTAATAAGACTACCTGATCGGTACCCAAATAGATTTCATGGATGTAGGATAGGTCAAGGTAAAATTCCCTGTGTTATATGGATGAGTTAGAATGGAACATGGTTGAGGGAACCAGATGTGGTTCGGGACCCACTTGGGAGTTGTCAGTGTCCTCTTTTGAGTTTGAATTTTAGACACATGACATGTACATTAGCATGTCATGTTTTTGTTTTAGTTGGATATTGTGTTTCCAACCTTTATTGACTTGAGATATTGGTATTTTTCATGGTTATATGTTATTATGATATTGATTATTTATTTACTCTAGAGTATTACTCTGATAAAAGAGGGTATAGTCTCCCCATGATCAACTTATCAGACCCTCACTACTAGTTGGAAGTCTCTGGATTACAGGGAAGCATGATTGAGGTCATGTGACCGACTAGATTAGGGCACTGACATGTTTCACCCAGGCCAGGACATTACAAAGTGGCATCAGAAGAGTTTTCTTTTCTTTTTTCTTTTTTCTTAAAATTTGGGTAAAGGTAGATATGGGACTACGAAGAGTTAGTCCATGGTAATGAGCTTATTCATGGGAGTTGAAAACCCATGTATGAGGGAAAACCCAAGAATCCAAGGTGGTATTGTTGTTATTTCTATTCTTTGTTACAATTCAATATTATTTTCATCTTGGGTGATGCACATGTTGTGTGATCTAATTATTGTTTCTGAATATTTTTGAAAAAAAATTAACTCATTCCCTGGTTTGGAATGAGAGTTGAGTTGCATGCATCATTCTAGGCACTCAAGATTATTTTTTAACATGCATCATTTTAGGTACACATGGTAAAATGAGTTTTGGGTAAGTTGTTAAACTTGGACTATTTTCCTTTTTTGTGAAATTGAGTTGAAAAATGGCGCATAATATGAAATTAGAAGTGGAAAAAATGATGAAAAATTTGAATAATTGGGTGTCTAAATGAGAAACATGAATTTTGAAATGCGTTTACCCTTGTTAACTAGGACCTAGGTGTAGGATGGTTAAGGATAGTAATAGCACCTCAGTTTTGACCACATGGTGAGGTTTAGGGAAAATACTTATTATGACTTGTTTTATTTCCCTCTTATGTAAATGTGATAAAGTTGTGTTTTGAGTCCTAAGATGTGTATTTGGCATTATAGAGATATGAATCCACAACAACTCCAGCTGAGAGGATGATAGAAGGATATGGCTGGAGATGCTCCACTAGCAGTGGAACATGAGGCATCGATAGTGATAGTTGAGGAAGTGGGGGAGCAGTTCTGAGATAACTTCACTTGATTCAGGCAATTCATTGAAAGATACCTAGGTGGGTTGTGAAAATCATGTCTGATCCAATGAGGGAGTTTTAGTTATAGAACCCTCTGAATTTTACTGGAGAGGGTGGACCTGAGGGAGATGAGTTCCAGATTGAGTCTTTACAGACTATACATGACCACTTAGAGACTCTTGCTGAGGAGAGAGTCAAACTAGCTGCTTATATGCTATGAGGATCAACGAAGCACTGGTGGGGAATTCAGACTCTAAATGGATAGATTGATAGTATGTTATAGAAGGAATTCTTGGAGTGTTTCTTAGAGCACTTCTATCTAGAGACACTAAGGTAAGAGAGAGCATCTGGATTCATGAGATTGACTCAGTGAAGTATGTCTGTAATGGACTATGCGATATGCTTTATAGATTTTCAACTCTTTTCTCCAGCATTAGCAGCTGACGATGCTATTATCGAAAATAATTTTTATGAATAAATTAATTGTGAAATCAAGTCCCATCTAAATATCTTCAGGAGGAATAAGTTTTCAAAAGTCATAAATCAGTCTCTCATAATAGAGGGGAACCTGAAGGAAACTTCCAATAGTAGACAGGTGGTTAATTCTAGATGATCTGGAGGTATGTCTTCCAAGAGAAGGAAGCATCATTATGATAAATTTAGCCAGAGTAGTGGGAAACAAAGTGGCCAATCAGAGGGATCAGTTACTTAATATCTTACCTGATTACTTTTCCACCAGTGTGGTAGACCGAGACACTCTTGTAAACATTTTCCCCGACCACCAGTGGAGTGTTGAGCCTATATAAAGGTGGTTCATTTACAAAGTTTCTATCAGAACCCAAGACAAGCAGTTAGTTATGGAGGAGCTAGATAGAACTAGAGTGCAGGAAGAGGGTATTATGCACCATATCAGTATGGCAACAAGAGTTTTACTGGCTGATATGGTAGAGGCAGTGGATGTGGTGCTTTTAGGAAAGAGTGCCCATTTCAGTAAAGTGGCAAAGATCAGGCGAGTTAGACTACGACACATGGAAGAGGGGCAGGATAGTTACATGCTATTCACCATACACTTGTGGAAAATGAGGCTAGACTATTGACAGTGAGAGGTACTATTCTTACAGCCTCTACATTAGTTAGTGCCTTATTTGATAATCATGCCTCTCATTTCTTTATATATGCAAAACTTATTAACGTTTGATCCCGGTAGTGGAGTTTTTGAATGGGAAAATGATGA
Source organism: Viscum album (assembly GCA_963277665.1). Lineage (NCBI taxonomy): Eukaryota > Viridiplantae > Streptophyta > Magnoliopsida > Santalales > Viscaceae > Viscum > Viscum album. The sequence goes on from OY728131.1 coordinate 1,493,700,778, forward strand.
AAGATACACTATTAGGAGTACAATATAAAAACATCTGTTGGTGCAAGGGATGTTCTCTTGAGATTGAGGAGTATCACTTTATATGGGTTTTTTATATTCTTGACATGTTAGGCTTTGACCTAATTATTGTTATGGACTGGCTAGTCGCATACTGATCCCACATTGATTGTTATCAGAGGAGAGTGAATTTTATGTCTCCTCAGGGTGACAAATATATTTACCGTGGAGAGTGGTATATCTAGGAATGTTGAGCAGGACTAATTACTCAACAACTAGAAGAGCTCACAACCCAAGTTTCAAGTCTAATACTGGATGATGGAGGTGTAAAGTATGATATCTTCCCACTTATAGTGGATAGATTTTAGGATGTGTTTCCTAAAGACTTCTCAGGGTTTCCACCTATGGGAGATGTGGAATTAACTATTGATCTCATGCTGGGGGCGGAACTAGTTTCAATTACACCATATATAATGGTTCCGAAAGAGCTTCAAGAGCTTAAGACTCAGATAGAGGAGTTAGAGAATAAGGGATTTATCTATCCAAGTAAGTCTCCACGGGGTTCACCGGTGTTGTTTTCAAAGAAGGATGACAAGAGTTTGTGCTTATGTGTCGATTACTAGAAGTTGAACCAGATGACTATAAAGAATCAATATCCTCTTCGGCATATAGAAGACTTATTTGACCGGTTGAGAGGAGATTGTGTGTTCTCAAAGATTGAAATGAGATTAGGGTATCATCAGCTGAGAGTACAGACTTCTGATATACCACAAAATTCTTTTAGAAGTAGTTATAACCTTTATGAGTTCTTTGTAATTCCATTTAGGTTGACAAATGCACTAGAAATGTTTATGGCCTAGATGAATAGAATCTTTCATCCATACCTGGATCAATTTGTGGTAGTGTTTGTGGATGAAATCTTGGTGTACTCTAAGACTCATACGATCATGCCCAACATCTTGACATCATCCTGAGTACACTGAGAGGGAATCATCTATACACCACGCTATCTAAGTGTCAATTTTTGATTTATTGGGTACACTTCTTAGGTCACATCATCTCAGAGGAAGGTGTGTCAGTGGACCTAGAGAAGGTTCAAGTAGTGGTTTCTTGGGAGCATCCCATGAATGTTTTTGATATCTGAAGCTTTTTGGGTTTAGCTGGATACTATAAGAGGTTTATCCAAGACTTTTCCTAATTGGAAACACTGATCTCAGGATTGAAAAAAGGGGATAAAGTTTGAATGGTCTGAATCATGTGATAATTCCTCCAAGGAGTTGAAGAAGAACTTGAAATTGACATCAATATTGATCCTACCCGAGCCAGGTGAGGAGTATATAGTGTATTGTGATGCTTCTGGGATCAGATTCAGAGTTGTGTTGATGTAAGGAGATCGAGTTGTGTCATGTGGGTCTCAACAATTGAGGACACATGAATGGAACTACCCTACACATGACCTTGAGTTAGCAGTGGTGGTTTATGAGTTGAAGTGTTGGTGGCATTATCTGTTGGGTGAGAAGTTTATGGTGTATACTAATCACAATATCTTAAAGTATATCTTCTCCCAATGAGATTTTAATCTTTGGTAGTGGATATGGGTTGAGTATATGAAATCATTTGACTTTGAGCTAGTATATACACCCGAAAAGGGGGAAAATGTTTCTAATTATCTAAGTAGGAAGACATAGACTCAAGCAGTACATGAGTTTAGTTTTGAGTGGATGATGATGACTCTACTAGCTAAAATTAATGTGGTGGTTTAGGAGAGTCAGGAAAAGATGACTCTCATATCAGTTTCAGTGGAGTCTACTCTTTTGAGATGGATTAGAGGTAGGAAGTATGAGGATATGTAGTGTTTGAACTTGATAGAAAACCTTGGAGGTGGGGTGTCACCTTTTGATTGGAGTATGGAGGAATATGAGATCATCTATGTCAAGAATTAGGTTGTTGTTTCTACGAGTATGCAGAAGGATTTGATGCACGATTTTCATGCCTCGAAGTCGGTGGTATGTGTAACCAAAATGTATCATGACCTATGACAATAGTTTTGGTGGCCATGCATAAAAAAGTAGATAGTAGGGTTCATGACACGATGTCTCACATGTTAACTGGTGAAGGTAGAGCATCAACAACCTATAGGTTTTCTACAGCCATTGTCCATTATGAAATGGAAGTGGGACGATGTGACTATGAAATTTTTGGTGGGTATCCTAAGTGTGCCTTAGAAGAATGATTCTATTTGGGTTGTTCTAGATCATTAGAATAAAGTATCACATTTCTTACCTATATGGGAGACTTTATCAGTGGAGTATCTGTGAGTTTTGTATGTATGGGAGATAGTCTATTTTCATGGGGTGCCAATGACTATAGTTTCAGACCGTGACTCACGATTTACTTTTCACTTCTAAAAGGTATTATAGAAGGCACTTGGTACACATATTTTTTTGAGTACAACCTTACACCCAAAGACATATGGGTAGTTAGAGCATACTATACAGATGTTTGAGGATATACTGTGAGCTTTCATCCTTGACTTTGGAAGATCATGAGAGAAGCAGCTATATTTGGTGGATTTTTCCTATAACAATAGTTATCAGGAAATTATACAGATGGAACCATATGAGTCACTTTATAATATACCATGAAAAAAACCTTTGTGCAGAATGTAGGTAGGTGATTTTGAGCTATTGGGACCGATTTTCGTTTAAGAGACGTTGGAGAAAGTACAACTAATTTAGAAGCATATGGATATGGATTAGAGTAGACAAAAGTCGTATGCAGATAGAAGTAAATGACCCCTAGAGTTTATAGAGGGTGATTGTATATTCCTTTGGGTGTTTACTAGGTTGTTTCACCATAGGATATGAAGACAAGGCAAGTCAGCACCCATATTTGTTAGAAATTTTGAGGTTGTGGAGAGAATTAGACTGGTGGCATATCGATTGGATCTTTTACTGAAATATGGAGCTATGGACAATGTTTTCCATGTATCACAAATATGGTGTCATCACCCCAACCCTTATCATGTGATCGATGTGGATGAGGTTTACCTTGAGATAGATACGTCCTTTGAGGAGAATCTGATACATGTGGTGGACCATAGTGATAAAGTGTTGCAAGGAAAGACCATTACAATAGTTTGTGTATTATGGAAACATGGGCATGTGCATGAGGAAACACAGGAAAGGGAAGCATATATGAGGGTTCAATGGACCAATATTTTTTTCTCATAATCTTATAAATGCTTGGGAGTGTAGCTCGAGGATGATTTGTTATAAGGTAGGGAGATTGTAAGATCCATGCATTTTTTGGAGTTGTCTTGGACTTGTTTTCAGGTACTCTTCTATTCTTATTTGAGTACATTTTTTTTGGGTTATGAATTGTGGTGTGTTTTGGTAAAATTTTGAGAAAAATGAAAGAAAAAGGGTTGTGCATGGTTGGCACACGGTTAGGTAAAACCATGTGCCCTAGCCCAGCTAACCGTGCAAACCCAGGTAGATGGGATTTTCATGGTTGACACATGGTTTGGAAAACTTTTCACCATAAAAGGAGTAACCATGTGCCCCTATAAAAGAGGCTCACCATTTAGGTGTATGGTTAGAGAAAACCATGTGCCCCAGCCCAGTTAACCATGCGTGGGAATTAATTAAGCCTAAAAATTAATTCTAAAATTTCCCAAACCCTCTAATTAACCCCAAATTGACCTCATTTGACCCTAGGTGGTCTTTCATGATTTATGACTCTTTAAATGAATTCAAATCCTTCCCAAAATTTGTTCTTCATGAATCGAAGCTTGGATCAAAGGTACGCTCCTCTCCAGGTTATTTTTTCATTATTCTCCCATTCTTCTCACTTTCTTTCAACAAATTAATCCTCTATTTGGGAGAGATCTAATATATTTATTGAGATATAGATATATGATTCAAGATCTAGATATGGACTTATAAGATCTTGATTTAGGGTTTTAGATCCAGATCTTGATCTACATCATTATACTACTCAATATTGGGGATTTCCATTGGGCGATTGTTCATCAACGAATTGAGGTTGGTGGTCTATTATTCAAATCCCATAGTATTATTATCAATTATGTATATGTGATTATATAATTTCTAGGATTTGTTTAGTAATTCAAATTCCTACATTGAATTAATTAATGTGATCAATTAATTAATCGAGGAATTTGTGGATTTGATTGAATAATTGAAATTGTGAAATTTGGGATGATTAAGTGATGAGTTAATTGTAAAATTATTAAATTTTGAATTATGAATAATTAATTGTTGAATCAATTATTGGAATGTTGAGATTGATGAATAGGGACAATTAATTAAATAATTAATTGTGGGATTATTTGTGATTGTGGATTTAGTTAATCAATTGGTGAATTAAATAAAAGGATTATAGAGAATAATTAATTGTTTAATTAATTAATGAAATTGATGTGAACAATTAATTAATGAATTAATTAAAGGGACTGAAATGATTAATTAATTGTTGAATTGATTAATATATTTTCTATGATTAATTAATTATTGAATTAATTAATGTGAGATATGTGATACATGTGAGATATGTGATACATGTGATATATGTGATACATGTGATATACATGATTGATTGAGAAAATGGGGTGTGAGACACCAAATGATGCTCTAAATACCCAATAGGCCCTAGAAATGATGTTATATACCCAAGGCATGTGTGTATATTGTATGGGTCAGGGATTGAAGCTCCAAATACCCATGATTTATGGAACATGGATTGAGGATCCAAATACTCATGATGTGTGAGACATGAACTTATTCTCTAAATACTCATGGGGTATTAGACTTAACGATCTATGCCTAAGATGGTGGCATTGGACTATGGTTCCAATTAGATGCATCATGAGTTGAAATTAAATGGATAATGAAGGTCCATTTATTAAATGAATCATGAATTGATAATGTGAAATGTTTTAGACTCTGGCACGGGCCAAAGAATGTATCGAGGATCAGGTGTCCATGGGAACCTAGGGGTATATGTGGTTAAATAAAGAACATATAATAATGTGATAACTGTTTACTTATGCATTGTACTTCTTTATACAACTACATACACTTGTTGTTGACTGGATTTTGTTAGACACTGTTGGTGGTGGCCTACTGAGTTTTACTCACACCCTACTCAGGCTGCCTGATTAGTACCCGAATAGATTTCATGGATGTAGGATATGTTAAGGGAAAATACCTTGTGTTACATGGATGAGTTGGGATGGAACATGGTTGAAGGAACTGAACATGGTTTAGGACCCACTTGGGAGTTGTCAGTGTCTTCTTTTGAGTTTTCATTTTAGATACATAACATGTACATTAGCATGGAATGTTTCTTTTTTAGTTGGATATTATGTTTCCTAACTTGATTGACTCGAGATATTGGTATTATTCATGGTTATATGTTATTACACTATTGATTATTTATTTTTTCTGATGTATTACTCTAATAAAAGAGGGTATAGTCTCCCCATGATCAACTTATCAGACCCTCACTTCTAGTCAACAGCCTCTGGAATACAGAGAGATGCGCTTGAGGTCATGTGACAGACTAACATAGGGCACCGATGTCTAACACCTAGGACAAGACGTTATATTCCATCACTAATCACATTTAGAAAACCAATAGAAAGTTAAGTCAAACCACTACCATCCAACTATTTCTAAAAATGCTCGGGTTTAACAATTGATGCATTAGAAATTCAATCCTAACACCTTTTATCCAAGGCACATGATCATACTTTGAGCATGCTCAATGAAGACCGTAACTGGATTTCAATGATATATCTAGCCCAACCATTCATTTATGTTGTCTCACAATAGCACAAACGTTGGTGTATACCCAATATAATACCCTTGAATTGGCACACTCTAATTAAAACCAACCAAGCCTAACTGCAAGTCCAGGGTAACCTCGAAATCAATCACAGGAGTCCAAGGGGATCATCCAAGGTATTCTATTTCCAAGATTTTATATGCGATACATTAGTGCATAGTCGAAATGTCCACATATCAAGAACAGTAACTGAGCCTAATGGAAGTATCTCTCCTAGAAATCAATTCAAGGAATCATCCAATTTCCATGAGTCCATATAAGGCCTTCCTACATGGGAATCCCAATATAAATTAGGATAAACCACACATATATAAAAAACCATGCTCCCAAAGTTCAACTCCACATAGTCTATTTATCGAGTTGTTAATGTGTTTAATTTATTTCATTAGCTCGATGTATAACTGATGCTATCTTAGAATACCCTAAACAATGTCTAGATAAGGTACATGATCATAACTAATCCGAGAGTACACTAAGAGGTTATAAAAGATTACCAATAAGACTCAAGTCACTCCTGTGATTTATAAGATGAAGTGACTAATGTCGTTTCCAACCAACCATTTACCAAATTTCGATAAGAAGAATAGTAGAACCACTACTGGTCAACTTCTTTTAAAATTGTTCAGCTGCACTTGCTGATGCATTATCATTTACTGACCACTATTCCTTACTACCAAGGCATTTCATGATTTCTTCAAAATCCCCCACCGTAGTTCAACCTCGACTCATAGTGTCCTCAAAGGTTATGTACACAACCAACCATTTTATCATTATGATGCCTTACAATCATCAACATGCCTTAGAGGATTTACATTATCTAGTTCATTCACACACCATGATCCTGAATCTAGCATCCAGACTCTATCCAAACCCATAAAAAAATTTTACAACAAGCATTGACTCAAGGGATATAAATATAAAAATCTCAACCTCACAGGATTTCAAAAACAATAATAACCATTCTCAAATGGACTTTTTCAGTTTCAACCCCTCTATATGAAAGGACATGCTAAAACATATTCAGTATGATGATCCCCAATTTAGGAGTTTCCTAGTCATCATTTACTCTAGATGGTAACTCATCCCACGACACATGATTTCCATTGAACATAGGTTATGAATTTGGCCAAAACACTTTTACCAAGCACCCATTAAAAATAGTGGAAAAACACACACTTAAAAAACACTAGGTTAGATTAACTTTAGGTATAAGAATAATTCTATCCCGAGATATGCTCATGCACATCATTAGTATCAGGAATATAATACAAAACGAAACTGATCGGTAGGGTTACAACACCTAATCCTTTTCAATGTTATTCCCTAGAACCAGGATAACTAAATTCCTATAACGACCAGGTAAATATACTCTAGAGATAACATGTGAATGTAGCATAATAGCTAAAGGATTTAACAACTTCCACTAACCTCATACGGATTCCTGTAACATTTACTAACTCTATGGGTAGTGTTCATATTGACAGGTTCTACCCCTGATATTTCATTAACATAATGACGCATAATTTGATACTATCCATAGGACTATCGACCCTATTAATCCCAATATCCAATGTCCTATAAAAAAAGATTTATCCTGGATTTTTAATACCACATATGATAGTTAATTTAGCCAAAAACCTTCTAGGTCATCCATCGTTGAAGAAGAAGAAGTATCACATGACCTACTAAGAAACTGAATATAACCTAAGCATATCTAACAAGCTAAATCTGAGAATTAAATGATGATAACACCTTCAACAAGTATAAACTTACCGCATGAGAAACCATCCAACCTAGGTGTAATTTTAGAACTCAGAGTCCTACTCGGGAGAACCGACACTTGAATTATACCTCTTGTATGATTACAAAAGTAGAATTTACTAGTGCTCATTTACCTCAGAGGGTGATACCACAATGAGACAGCCCAACTTTAAGCATAAGGCCTCAAATTTTAAACTTGATATACACTTAAAAAGTATGAAATAATCTACCATCTATTATTTAGGTTTAAGAAATATAAGAATAAGACCATGATAAATTCTCACATTCTCGTTCCAAGGAAACAATTAAGGAATCATTAGAATTTACCCTTATATAAGGGTTCATTCTATAAAATCCTCTAAAAAGGTATCATTTATTCCATTAATTTAAATCACACTTATTTTAAAAATTATGGAGGCTCAGTTTAAAGAACATCAAGTACCTATTATAAAGAAAAAATGCTTGGTATTTCATTTAGCTAATGCCACTAGGAATCTCAGGCCATTTATATAAAATTTCCTTCAAAAAATTACTTATTTAGATAAAATACTATCATAATTTAGGCAATTTATCTTATAAATTCCTTTTTATCCATTTTATTTATCCATAAGTTTCTCAAAATTGGTTTTAGTTAAAGAAAATGTCAATTGCAATCTATAGAGGAAAACACCCTTTAGGTTGTAATTGGAATTTTAATTAACTAAATCCTTGTAATAATAAATAAAAAAGTAGTTAAAAGGCCTCTTATCATTTAAAGCGACATTGGTTAAGTAATATTCCACCATAAATCTATATGTAACATCATATAAGAGGATGTAGACACTTTAAATAACCACCCCATATAGTATAAGTATACCCCCATGGGGTTAAATGCCAAGGAATATAAAGAATAAAGCGACCTATGAGGGTCTCTTGAATCAAACCTAGGTCCATTTAAATTCAATCTAATAGGAGTTGTTTTATTGAAATTTTAGAACACCCTTAGAGGGTTAATCACATAAGCATATCATACCATGATCGACTTACTTGGGTCATATTAGGCATCAGTGAATCTAGTTATATGGGTTTTAATTTCAAATTTATCAAGGTGCATGCCTTTTTAAGTTTTAATGACACATTATTTAACTAACATTCATTTAATTTGTGTATAAAAATTTAATAAATTTAATATTTATAAAATGGACCAGTTAGATGAAATTTTCATTCCCATGTTATAGAGGTACTAGCCTTTATATGTTATAATTGGAATTTATGTAACTACAACTAGGTTCTTACCTTTTATCTTAGAATATAACAAGTATATCTATAATGGTTTGATTATATGTGTTAACCTTCCCAATTTTTAAGGGCCTATACACCTTATAAACTATTATTTACACCCATTCAATCACAACAAAAAATGTTTCATCCATTCAACCACTGGTCCATGGATCAAACATGCAGTGATCGATTAGTTAAGGTGAACCCATCAATCTATATGGGAAAACACCATTTAGGTTGATGCAGAAACTTTAATAACTAATCATTTATCACAATTAAATCAAGGCATGCTATAAAAAGGAAATAATTATAAGTGAGCATAGAAATTTATCACACATCATGGTGTATAATTAAACATGCTAAATAATCACCTAAACTAGGTATGCAAGTAAGAATGATGCTAAATCATTCAAGGCACCTCAAACATGTATCAAGCAGTCAAGCAATGAAACCTACATAGCATGACATGTAAATATCCATCTTCTTATAATGATAAATTCCAAAATACTTCATTACCATACCATTCCAAGGGTAAAATACTATAAATATCATAAATCAATAAGTAGTAAAAAGTACACCAATAACTCAAGTTGAAATAATAATCAACTGTAATAATGAACAACATGAACAACAACACCATCCCTGACTACTTGGTCATTTCCCCATGCATGTGTTAATCAATCCCAAACTTGACTATTTATTGAGTGTGGACACATTACTATTATACTATCTACCAACCCAAATAGTAAGATAAAAGGAAAGGAAACCTCTGATACCACTCTATAAAATCCTGACCCAAGAGCCACTAAAATGGTGCCACAAGTTAGTATCTACATAGCCTCAAGAACGCCTCTCCATATGCTAAAGGCTATTGATTAGCAGTGATGGTCTAATGATGGTATGGTGGGGAGACTATACCCTCATAATTAGAGTATCACAATGGTAAAATAATAAATAAATCAATAGTGGAATCCATATAAATGAAAGGAAATAATGGAAGATAATGATAAATAATAAAATGGCCAATGCCAAATATATAATCATGCATGTTCATGTGATGCTACAATATACATGTATAATACCTAAAATAGGAAATAAAGAAGACTCAATTAATATAATAAAATCCCCAAAGGCTATCTCTATGAGAATCCTGATCTTTGGCTCGGTTTTGTACTCTCAATCTCCCATGTACATGAGTAACATCACATAACATAATCCATGATCTTGAACATGTATCCAGGATATCTGTTTGGGTACCAATTGACGGCTCGAACAGGGTGTGAGATAAAATCAGTATCCCAAAACCAAAGTTTTTTATGCTGTTGATTTGTTGAATAAAAAATACTATAGTTTTCATGTGTAACAAATAAATTAGTAAGCCAGTGCTGTAAATAAAAGCAATCAAGTCGAGCTCAGGTTCCTCATGGACCATTGGCCAACCATACCTCCTTCAGCCTAAGATGAAATATCTCCAATGACGTGTCTTGATATATTTATATATATGAATATGAATGTATATATATGCACTATATATGTTGTAATGTATATATCCACACACATATATATATGTAGTGTTATCTATGACCTGAGGCGTAACTCAGGCGTCCAAGCATAGTTAAAATAATATCATATGGTGGAAAGGTATGCCATGCCCAAGTGTTATCAGCAATATGGGATGCCATTCCATAATATCATAGATCATAAGGGATTTCATGCCTGAGTATCATATATCACAAGGGATTCCATACCTGAGTATCATAAATCATAAGATACTCTATTCCCAAGTATCATAAATCATAATAGACTCAATACCTGAGTATAATAAATCATAAGGGATTCCATGCTTGAGTTTCTTGAATCAAAAGGGATTCCATGCCTGAGTATCAAATTTAAATAGGGGACTCCATGCTTGAGTATCATAAATCACAAGGGACTCCATGCCCAAGTATCATGAATAATAATATAAAAACAAGCACATGCATTTAATAATTCCCCATAGGACCTGAGCCATGTCCATGTCAAAAATAAAACTTATCTTGATCATCCAACTCAATTAAAGAATAATTAATAAATAAGGATATATTTATAAACATGACACTTTAAAATTCAGTAGTTGGGGTTTGGCTTAGTGGTAAGCACCCCATAATTCTACATGGAAAATGGGGGTTCAAAACTCATTGGGCACAGGTACTGTAGTAGCACTGTAGCGCTACTGTAGCAGCCGAGATACTGTTGCAATGGCGACACTGTAGCGGCGGCAGGGGCACTGTAGCAGTGCGGGTACTGTAGCAGTACTATTCACAGAATGGGCTTTGGGCCAAAAAATTGGGCCTACGGGTTATGTAATGGGCTAAATGCTCATTGGGCCTTCGGGCTATGTAATGGGTCTCCCTCTACCCAGTTAAAGAGGTATTTTCTTTGTTTCAATAATAAAAATGATGCTTCGGCCCCAACCTTTAAAAAAATGACACTTTAAAATTCAATAAACAATGGTTAAGAAATCCATGCCCATAAGTATTACATATCACCACTCAAGTTTTCAATTTCAGCCATTCCATTTATAAGTAATTTGGTAGGACATGGGAAAGTAAAATACATTCATCATTTGACCCTAAGCAAGGAAATTCAATTAATTCTATTTATCATTTTACTTATGAGTAAAGGATTCAATCATTCGATTTAACCATTTCATTTAAGGAAATGCAAGTTAACATGTTTAAAGGGTGATTTTAATTCTAAGGCTATAAAATAAGGGTTATGGAATATAAGTGAAATGTCACGACCTGTCCTCTGGAACCGTGTCGTGACTACCCCAAACCCGCCTTCCATAGGCTAGGGGCTGGCGACTAGCACCAAAGGCGTAAATCCCGATAACTGGGAAGGAATTGCCTTTATAAAAGTAACAAAACACCGTAGAGTACAAGCGGAAGTAAAACACTAAGTACAAAGAGAAGTGATGAAAGGTAAATGGGCCATAATACAAACCCAAATGAAAGTACAACTACAACTGAACAAAGTACAACAGGAAAAGACAACAGCTGGAAGAACGAAAGCAGCTCCTGGGTCGTCCTCCTTGGATCCTACCTGAAGGGTAGGTACAGATGGCGCAACTCCTAGATCGTCCACCATGGATCCTACCTGAAGGGTAGGTACAGATAGCCTCCACAACGCTCTCGCCCGTCAACCTCCTCCAAGTGTTGTCTCACTGTGAAGTCCGCCTCCAGATACTGACTCGTCATGTAGTCCACCTCCGGGTACTGACTCGTCGTGTAGTCCACCTCCGGGTACCATCCAGTCCTTGAACACTCGGCCTCTGTCAACACTGTCCGTCGTCTGCAACCAACACAACGAGGTGCGGGCATAGCCCGTGCAGGGGTGAGTATAACGATACTCAGTAGGGACCCCGAGACCCTCAAGGTCTCACTAAAACCAACAAGGATAACAGCAAAGAAGATCTCAAAAGATAACCTCTACTTAGGTATATGCCCATACATATACCTAAGTTATCAAGTAACCCATCTCAATCATGAGGAAACACAAGGATTGTGAAATCAAAGGATAACCACTACCCAGGTATATGCCCATACATATACCTAAGTTATCAAGTAACCCATCTCAATCATGAGGAAACACAAAGATTGTGAAATCAATGGATAAACACTACCCAGGTATATTCCCATACATATACATAAGTTATCAAGTAACCCATCTCAATCATGAGGAAACACAAAGGTCATAGACTCATCTCAAACTAGGATTTTCATTATCGAAACCCTAACTGCTGAAGAGCCCCGTCTCTGGAGTATACAGTGGTCCTGTCACGACTCTGAGGTACTGCTCACTAACCTAAGACTACTGAGGTACTCCTCCTGTCGAGTAGTGTGGGCCTGCTGCTACAACCAAGCACTTCCCACCATGGGTCTGCCACTAAAACCAAGCGCTCCCCCTCATAGCCTCAAGAGGTACTCCTTCTGTTGAGTACTGCGGGTCTGCCGCTACAACCAAGCGCTCCTCCGCCGTGGGTCTGCCGCTACAACCAAGCGCTCCCCCTCATAGCCTCCAGAGGTACTACTTCTGTTGAGTACCGCGGGTCTGCCTCTACAACCAAGCGCTCCTCCGCCGCGGGTCTGCCACTACAACCAAGTGCTCCCCACTGGGCTATCCGAAACACACCGAGTCGATCGGTCAAGCAGTCGTCAGGTCTCAGCCGGCTATACGGTCTCTGTACTCCGCACGCTCGTCTCTGGGAGGGTCTGCTCCCCAAGCAGCTGGTCGATACTCCAAGTATCTCAAAGTCCCATTAATAAGTATCTCAAAGGACCGCCTCGTCATAGGGGTCTCAACGCAACAGACGGCGCGTCAATCAGACGCCCGGTCTGTGTGTTATTATCCTTTTCATCCCAGGGGCCCGGTTGGTTTCGTGAGCGAACCAATACCGGCCATATCTCAACTGTACCCCAAACTCTCATAGGGTATACTCAAAGGGACCGTTTCTCAACGTGATCATCAACGCCGCTGACGGTTCGTCAAACGGACGTCCTGTCTGAAAGATATCAGCTTCCCCGATCCAGGGGCCCGGTTGGATTTCGGGTAAAATCCAACCTAACCACTATCCAACTGTATACAAAACTCATGATAAGTATGCCAAAAGTTCCATCTCATCAAGAAAAAATCAACGAGACAGATGGCGCGTCAATCGGACGCCCGGTCTGTGAGTTATTGGCTTTTTCGTTCCAGGAGCCCGGTTGGTTTCGTGAGAGAACCAACCCGAACGCACTCCAACGACATCCAAACCTCGAGCGGAGTTATCCAAAAGATCCGTCTCAATTAGAGGAATCCGTCAAAGTCAACGACACGTCAATCGGACGTCCGGAGCTCAAGATATAAGCGTTTCCGCTCCGAGGGTCCGGTTGGTTTCGTGTACTAACCAACCCGACCGAACCCAAAGTTCTCCAAAACCTTGATTGTAATATACCGAAACGACCGTCTCATTCCAAGGATCTCTACGAAACTGATGGTGCGTCGATCGGAGGTCCGTAGCCCATGATATGGGCATTTGACCGAAAGTGGTCTGAAAACGGGGGGTCTGGGCCCGGACCGACCCCCCCCCCCCCGGGTCGGCCCGAACCGGGTCAACCCGACCCAGGTCTGACCCAACTGGACTAGGCCCGGCCTGGCCGGCTCGGTCCGGCCCGACCGGCCAGCCGTGGCTCGGCGTGGCCGAGCCGAAGTCGGGGAGCAATGGGGGGGGGGGGTGCGCGCGGCCCGCCCCTCGCCGTTAATTGAGGGCGGCGGCGCAACCACCGCCGCCAATTCTTCCGGCGGCGTGCTCAGGCACCGCCGACGCCTGGCGGCTGGACGGCTCCGGCCGCCGTCTCCGGTCACCGGCGGCGCTGCGCCGGCGACCCGCGCCTCCGGGTGTTTCTGCGGGCCACCGAAGTTGCTCCGGTGGTCCGTTTTCAAAACCGTCTGAGCCGTTGTTCATCTCGGGTCTCGTACTTTACTGCGCAAGCTTCAAAAATACTTTGTGGCCCCGTTTTGTCGTTGCTCGTCAATCCGCACGTCAATTAACAAAACGCGCCGTCTTCGTGGTTCTCCGGTGCGACACGTTGGCGCCGCGCCCCTTCACCGTGGCCCGACTCCGTCCACGGATGTCTTCAGGTTTCTCCGACACGGAGCGAAGGTGTCGCGCCCTTGTTTGTTTTTCACGACGTAGCGCGACGGCGCCGCACATTTCCTTGTCGCATTATTCCGCATGGTGCGACGACACCACGCCTTTCCGTACCAAACCACAAAGAAATCCAACATGGAAAAAGGAGGTGGGTCGGCCGTGTTTGTGCGGTCCGGCCCCCTCTCGTTAAACGACAGTAGTTGGACATATTCACGAAGAATAAAAAAAACAAGGGAGTAATCTCGAACAAAATAAAGTAAAGACAATCCCCTACAACCTCTTAAATAAAAATAATCATAACAATAATCCCAACCCGCAAAATAATCTTCGCGGATAAACATAATATTTAGTTGAACCACGTTCTTAGATTTAGAAGGGAGTAAATGAGGGTTCACCAACAATCACAATTTAAATTCCCTACCTCGTAATTGTTGTTCGTTGACGATCTCGGAAAAAGGGCGGATATCGATTCCTCGATTGTCGTGTTCGTCACACACTGCCAATTCTCATGCTCATGCGTCGGAAAGGAAGAAGGGTACTCATCGTTGGAGATTTCATGGGTGTCGCTTCCCTTTCCTTGCCTCGGTTGAAGAATGATGAATAAGATGGCGTCGTCGTGCTTCAGTGGCGGAAGAGACGTTCTTCATGTTCTTCGTCGTATAGAAAGAAGAAACTCAAGACTTCCTAAGCTTTTTCTCCAAAGGCTACCAATCAACTAAACTCCAACCCAAATAAAATAAGTTCTTAACTTGTTTTATTAACACAAAAAAGCTTATGAATTTCAAGAGTTTGAAATTAAATTAACTCACATAATTAAATATCTCAAGTTGTCAAATTTAATGAGAGGGAGGTGGAGAGACTCATTTAATGAGAGAGAGTTTCATCCACATAAATAGAGAATTCAAGAGTTAAGGGGGTTTGATACTCATGTGGGCCCCACCTTATAACATCCACCCAAGGGAGGTTATGTGCAGTTGGGCCCCTCCACTAACCTCCCCTTGGAGGTTATAACTACCACCTCAAATAAAAATATGGAAAACACATTTTTTTATTCAGTTTAATAAAAAACCCCCGAAAAATAACTTCCAAACTCGATAAAACGCAACTGCAGAATAGGTGTTCCTAAGAAAATACCAGCGCTGCGGTTCCATCGGTGCCCTCAGAATTTTATTCTGAGCACCGGTTCAAAAGTTAGAAATTCCCGCTCGTTCGTTCACTGAACGTACCCGAGCCAAACTTCAGAAAAAGATTCCAGGCACACCGGGCCTCGGATTCAGGCACTGTCAGAAACTGCGTTCTTGTAAAATTCCAAAGAAAATTAAGAAAAAAATTCCCTTGAAATTTCTGGGTCTTTACATTACTCCCACCTCATAGATTTACATCCCCGTAAAGTTTCAACACAAACTAGGGTCACAAAAGCGGTACAGAGCACACATCTGAGCATTCCGCTCCCATGTACTTACCTGAAGGTTTCCGTGCTGCCTATGAAAATGCACAAGAGGAATCGACCGTCCTCATAGGACCTGCTCCCGTCGATCCTCAATCCCCACTGGAACCTCCATGCATGATGCCCTGTCATTGATGTCCAACTCACTGAGGTTGATGATGTGTGAAGGATCAAGCACATATCTCCTCAGTTGAGATACGTGGAAGACGTCGTGCATCTGGTGCAACTGAGGTGGATGGGTCAAGCGATAAACCACCTCACCTACCCAAATGAGGACCTAGAAAGGTCTGTTGAACCTTGGAGATAACTTTCCGCCTTGGCCACATCTCCGTAAACCTCATCGAGGTGAGACCCGTATAAGGACGCGATCGTCATCCTCAAACTCCAGAGGTTTCCAATTCCTGTTAGAACTGGAACTCAAACGACTGCTGCCATGAGGGTAAGGTTGACCGAATCAAGAGTGATCAGTCACACCCTCCTATGCATGAGTTATCCTGTGTTGCCTGGGGTTTCCTTTTCGCCGACCAAGGAAAACCCGTCCCGACGTCGTAGTTAAACCACAACCTTTTTGCCTAATACCATCAATTTGTGTATGAACTGTGATTGCCCAGTCCATACTCAAACCAACGTCGTAAGGCCTCGACGCTGCCACCAAGAGATTCCAACTGAAACTCTCGCCTCGAGGGTCTGACCACACCGTCGGCGTAAGTGTGATTATCGAGTCTCCTCCCAAGGTATCTCTAGACGTGAGGGTCAAGTCCACGACTTACCGGAAACTCTAGGTCTGGGACAAGATTTGTAAAAGTTAGGAATGATTCATATCGACGTCTGTTACTAAAGTAGCTAGTAGTGGACACAGACTGTCCCTTGAATCATTTTTAGAGTCATTGGGTCACACTCCTTGACCGCATGCAGCTGCACTCTTCCTCCGCCCTCCAGCTCCCTGAGCCTGGTGGGGATAACTAAGGCGGGTGGTTGTAGCATGTTAAGATGTACACCACCTCATGCTGCTCTCCTAGCTCTGCCTCCATGTCTGCCACTTCACAGACTCATCTCTCTTTAAAGCTTCCTCTTCTTGAAACATTTTACACGTCCAAGTCTCTGTGACTAACTCCAGTTCGCATCTTCCCACTGCTAACATACACTGGATATATTCATTCAGCCAAAGATCATTCAACCTCAAGGTTCTCTCTAGCACCCTAACGTGAGTAGGATTGCATAGAAGAAAAAGGTGTTGGCTCAAATGTCCTTAAACACACCACGCTCAGAGGTCTGATCTCTATAGCACTGATCGAAACGCATCCATCGAGTACCCGGTATGTTCGGTACGCCTCGATGAATTCTCAACTATCAACACATCGTCCCGCCGAAACTGTATAAGCTCTAGAAAACTCTCTGCTACCTCCTCAAGCCAGTCCTCAGCCGCCTGTGAGTCAGGTTCACCTCAGAACTTGAGGGTATCTGATGTTAGAACACGTATAAGGCAGTAAGCCTACATATGTCACCTACCGGTACCGCCGATTGTAATTGCTGACTAAAAGGTAGTGATGTATAGCTGACACACTACCCAAAGGTACTATCTCAGGCATAGGTCCATGTACCGAAGCCTCATCACTATGCGGACCATCCTCATGGTCATTCACTGGAAAACACTAGTGTCCAAGTCCACTATCCACTCTATTGATGTCTCAGCTAGGCGGAAAACTCTAGCAATCGCCTCCAGCCACTGCTCTGCTGTCTGGGAATCTGTCTCGCCTCGTAACCTTGGAGGCCGCTGCTGCTGGAACTCGTGCAACGTGCTCTTCCAGCATGCACATTTTTCTAGTATAGCTGTTGGCATCTGCTGCCCAACAGGTGGTGGTGCTGCTGGTACACCACCCGAGGGTGCCAACATAGTAAAAAGGTCCCTACATCAGAGCCTCGTCGCTCGGTGAGTCGTCATCGAGTACTCTCTTGGAACTCCAACTGACTCTCTGCGTGGAGACATCCTGAACAGATGCGACACGTTCAACGTTTATACTTGGTGAGATGACCTGGTTTGAGATGACTTTAATACTTTGGAAACACACACGCAATCTATGTTTTCCTGTACAAAGTCGGAAATCAGTAGTCAGGGTCCTAGTGTACGGATACGTCGGCCACCGCACCAACACTAGACTCCCTGAATTGAAGACCACACTCGGTAGCCTTAACACTATTGCTTCACATAGAAAAAGATCAGAGTCCTGAGTTCTGCGGTAGAACTGAACTCCTCTGATACCAATTTGTCACGACCCGTCCTCGGGAACCATGCCGTGACTACCCCAAGCCCGCCTTCCACAGGCCAGGGGCTGGTGACTAGCACCAAAGGCGTAAATCCCGATAACTGGGAAGGCATTGCCTTTATAAAAGTAAAAAAACACCACAGAGTACAAGCGGAAGTAAAACACTAAGTACAAAGAGAAGTGCTGAAAGGTAAATGGGCCAGAATACAAACCCAAATGAAAGTACAACTACAAATGAACAAAGTAAAACAGGAAAAGACAACAACTGGAAGAACGAAAGCGGCTCCTGGGTCATCCTCCTCGGATCCTACCTGAAGGGTAGGTATAGATGGCGCAGCTCCTAGATCGTCCACCACGGATCCTACCTGAAGGGTAGGTACAAATAGCCTCCACAACGCTCTCGCCCGTCAACCTCCTTCGAGTGTCGTCTCACTGTGAAGTCCGACTCCAGATACTGACTCGTCGTGTAGTCCACCTCCGGGTACTGAATCATCGTGTAGTCCACCTCTGGGTACCATCCAGTCCTTGAACACTCAGCCTCCGTCAGCACTGCCCGTCGTCTGCAACCAACACAACAAGGTGCGGGCATAGCCCGTGTAGGGGTGAGTATAACGATACTCAGTAGGGACCCCGAGACCCTCAAGGTCTCACTAAAACCAACAAGGATAACCACAAAGAAGATCTCAACAGATAACCTCTACTTAGGTATATTCCCATACATATACCTAAGTTATCAAGTAACCCATCTCAATCATGAGGAAACACAAGGATTGTGAAATCAACGGATAACCACTACCCAGGTATATACCCATACATATACCTAAGTTATCAAGTAACCCATCTCAATCATGAGGAAACACAACGATTGTGAAATCAACGGATAACCACTACCTAGGTATATGCCCATACATATACATAAGTTATCAAGTAACCAATCTCAATCATGAGGAAACACAAAGGTCATAGACTCAGCTCAAACCAGGATTTTCATTATCGAAACCGTAACTGCTGAAGAGCCCCGTCTCTGGAGTGTACAGTGGTCCTGTCACGACTCTGAGGTACTGCTCACTAACCTAAGACTGCTGAGGTACTCCTCCTGTCGAGTAATGTGGGCCTGCTGCTACAACCAAGCACTTCCCACCATGGGTATGCTGCTACAACCAAGCGCTCCCCCTCATAGCCTCAAGAGGTACTTCTTCTATTGAGTACCGCGGGTCTGCCGCTACAACCAAGCGCTCCTCCGCCGTGGGTCTGCCACTATAACCAAGCACTCCCCCTCATAGCCTCCAGAGGTACTCCTTCTATTGAGTACCGCGGGTCTACCGCTACAACCAAGCGCTCCTCCGCCGTGGGTCTGCCACTACAACCAAGCGCTCCCCACTGGGCTATCCGAAACACACCGAGTCGATCGGTCAAGCAGTCGTCAGGTCTCAGCAGGATGTACGGTCTCCGTACTACGCACGCTCGTCTCCGGGAGGGTCTTCTCCCCGAGCTGCTGGTCGATACTCCAAGTATCTCAAAGTCCCATGAAGAAGTATCTTAAAGGACCGCCTCGTCATAGGGGTCTCAACGCAATAGACAGCGCGTCAATCGGACGCCCGGTCTATGTGTTATTAGCCTTTTCGTCCCAGGGGCCCGGTTGGTTTCGTGAGCGAACCAATCCCGGCCGTATCTCAACTGTACCCCGAACTCTCATAGGGTATACTCAAAGGGACCGTTTCTCAACGTGATCATCAACGCCGCTGACGGTTCGTCAAACAGACGTCATGTCTGAAAGATATCAGCTTCCCCGATCCAGGGGCCCAGTTGGATTTTAGGTACAATCTAACCCGGACACTATCCAACTGTATCAAAAACTCGGGCGAAGTATGCCAAAAGTTCCATTTCATCAAGAGGAAATCAATGAGACAGATGGCGCGTCAATCGGACGCCCGGTCTGTGAGTTATTGGCTTTTTCGTTCCAGGGGCCCGGTTGGTTTCGTGAGCGAACCAACCCGACCGTACTCCGACGACATCCAAACCTCGATCGGAGTTATCCAAAAGATCCATATCACTTAGAGGAATCCATCAAAGTCGACGACACGTCAATCGGACGTCCGGAGCTCAAGATATAAGCGTTTCCGCTCTGAGGGCCCGGTTGGTTTCGTGTACGAACCAACCCGGCCGAACCCAAAGTTTTCCAAAACCTTGAGTGTAATATACCAAAACGACCATCTCATTCCAAGGATTTCTACGCAACTGACGGTGCGTCGATTAGAGGTCCGTAGCCCAAGATATGGGTATTTGACCGAAAGTGGTCCGAAAACGGGGGGTCTGGGCTCGGACCGACCCGGCCCGACCCCCCCTGGGTCCACTCGAACCGGGTCGACCCGACCTGGGTCCGACCTGACTGGACCCGGCCCGGCGCGGCCGGCGCGGCCCAGCACGGCCGACTCGGTCTGACCCGACCGGCCAGCCGCGGCTTGGCGTGGCCGAGCCGAAGTCGGGGAGCGGGGGGGTGCGCGCAGCCCACCCCTCGCTGTTAATTGAGGGCGGCGATGCAACCACCGCCGCAAATTCTTCCGGCGGCGCGCTCGGGCGCCGCTGCCGCCTGGCGGCCGGACGGCTCCAGCCGCCGACTTCGGTCGTCGGCGACACCGCGCCGGCGACCTGCGCCTCCCAGTGTTTCCGCGGGCCACCGGAGTTGCTCCGGTGGTCCGTTTTCAAAACCGTCTGAGCCGGTGTTCATCTCGGGTCTCGTACTTTACTGCGCAAGCTTCAAAAATACTTTGCGGCCCCGTTTTGTCATCGCTCGTCAATCCACACATCAATTAACAAAACGCGCCATCTTCATGGTTCTCTGGCGCGACGCGTTGGCGTCGCACCCCTTCGCAGTGGCCCG
Source organism: Viscum album (assembly GCA_963277665.1). Classification (NCBI taxonomy): domain Eukaryota; kingdom Viridiplantae; phylum Streptophyta; class Magnoliopsida; order Santalales; family Viscaceae; genus Viscum; species Viscum album. Next base: position 1,493,721,930 of record OY728131.1, read on the forward strand.
ACTCCATCCGCATATGTCTTTGGGTTTCTCCGACGCGGCGCGACGGTGTCGCGCCCTTGTTTGTTTTTCATGACGCGGCGCGACGGTGTCGCGCATTTCCTTGTCACATGATTCCTCATGGTGCGATGGCACCACGCCTTTCCGTACCAAACCACAAAGAAATCCAACATGGAAAAAGGAGGTGGGTCGTCCGTGTTTGTGCGATCCGGCCCCCTCTCGTTAAACGACAGCAGTTGGACATATTCACGAAGAATAAAAAAAACAAGGGAGTAATCTCGAACAAAATAAAGTAAAGACAATCCCCTACAACCTCTTAAATAAAAAGAATCATAACAATAATCCCAACTGGCAAAATAATCTTCGCGGATCAACTTAATATTTAGTTGAACCACGTTCTTAGATTTAGAAGGGAGTAAACGAGGGTTCACCAACAATCACAATTTAAATTCCCTACCTCGTAATTGTCGTTCGTTGACGATCTCGGAAAAGGGTGGATATCGATTCCTCAATTGTCGTGTTCGTCACACACTCCCAATTCTCATGCTCATGCATCAGAAAGGAAGAAGGGTACTCGTCGTTGGAGATGTCATGGGCATCGCTTCCCTTTCCTTGCCTCGGTTGAAGAACGATGAAGAATATGGTGTCGTCGTGCTTCAGTGGCGGAAGAGACGTTCTTCGTGTTCTTCGTCGTAGAGAAAGAAGAAACTCAAGACTTCCTAAGCTTTATCTCCAAAGGCTCCCAATCAACTAATTTAATGAGAGAGAGTGTCATCCACATAAATGGAGAGTTCAAGAGTTAAGGGGGTTAAGGGGGTTTGATACTCATGTGGGACCCACCTTATAACATCCACCTAAGGGAGGTTATGTGCGGGTGGGCCCCTCCACTAACCTCCCCTTGGAGGTTCTAAATACCACCTCAAATAAAAATATGGGAAATACATATTTTTATTCAGTTTAATTAAAAACCCCCGAAAACTAACTTCCAAACTCGATAAAACGTGACTGCGGAATAGGTGTTCCTAAGAAAATATCGGTGCTGCGGTTCCATCGGTGCCCTCAGAATTTGATTCCGAGCACTGGTTCAAAAGTTATAAATTCCCTCTTGTTCGTTCACTGAACGTACCAGAGCCAAACTTCAGAAAAAGATTCTGGGCACACAGGGCCTCAGGCGCCGTCAGAAACTGCGTTCTTGTAAAATTCGAAAGAAAATTAAGAAAAAAATTCCCTTGAAATTTCTGGGTCTTTACATGAAACACCCCCAAGGGGTGATTTAAGTTTAGGCGAACAACCTCAAATGGTTCACTTAAAAGCACAACGACAATATAAATTAAGGCATTAACATTTACAAGATTGATTTCACTTTTATGATGTGATGCATAGAAAATATTGCATGCTACATGAAGAAATATTTTATAAAAATGGTAGAATTAAGGGAAAATAATGATACCACCTACCTCAAGATTTGGTTGATTCACTCATCCAATATTGATATTTGATTTGAGATTCTTTGAGAGAAATAAAATAAATCAGAAAATGTCTAGAAAATAGGGTGAATTATCTCACATGAATATATAATTAATTACAAATAAATAAACTATTAAATGAGAAAATAAGAGTTTTATAATCACTGAGGGGATTCCAACAAGAAATACAGTGAGAAAATTGGACACTGGATGAAGGAGATGCCTCCATGCCTAGGAGGAGAGCCCAAGGAGGAGCTCGAGTAGGGCTATTATACATGGGAAGTAAGGGAGAAATTGGGAGGTGAAAATAATAGTATGTAGGGGGAAAAAGTAATTTAAATCCCTTTAAAGAGAAGTAGAGTTTGGACACATGGTTTTGTTAACCATGCACTAAGCGTGTGGTGCCACTGCCTATGTGGTACTATGGGTGTATGCTAGGTGCACAGTTTGAGAAAATTGTCCGCAACCCACATTCCACCTATGAAATTTTCTATAGACCCCTCGCATGACCATGCGCATCCTATCGTACATTTATACCAAATCACGTAACACCCTCCCCTCCCCTAGACCAGGATTTACATTTTCTTCTAGAGGTCTGCACGGTTTAAACAAACCATGCGCCCTTTCCTCTTTTTCATAGAAATCAATTTTTGGAGCCTGAATCTCCCAAAACTTGATGAAATTCCTATTATGACTCTAGAGCCTTAAAAACCATTTAAAACAATACTTTTAAGTGTTACAATGATTGAATTTACATTCCAAATCTTATCTTAACATTTGGCCCATCCAAAAAATGAAAAGTTTGAATTCCTTTGGAATTTCCATGGTCTAAAAACATGAGACCTTACAGACTGTATTATAAAGGTTCTAGTATCTTCCTGAATATCCTTACAAAACCCTTATATTATTTTTATAAAACATTTTTCAAAGTACAATTTCTAAAAATTCATCAATTTATTCATAGAAATATAAAATTTAGCACTGTTAATAATCAATAGAACTCCACTTCTACTTAGAAATCCATTTACAAAGGTCTTTTTAAAAACATGTATTCTCTATGCCAAAATAATTTTTAGAAATACTCTATATTTATATCTTCATGTGAATGAATCTTAAAGACTCCAATTTCAAGGTATAACTTTATCATATAAATAATTAAAAAACCAAATTTCAAATCATATCTTTAATATTACAAAGTGACACTTTGTTAGGGAACTCTCCTTACCCAAATCTTCCCCTTTCTAAATTCCAGTATTCTAGAAAAATATGAACCACTTGAACCATATTTGTGTCATCTAATTCACTCAACCATTTCATATATTATTAAAAAAACTAAACATACAAACTTATAGTTGTAACACCAAAAAATATAATTTTGAAGAAACTCTATGATATCCACGTGGGAGAAAAAACATGAAAGATTCATGTGTATAAACTTTTTAGGATCAATTTGAGGATATTATCTTGAGAGAAGCTGGGTGAGTGGATGAATTTATAATTTGGGTGAACAAAATTATAATTTTGATTTGAATATATAAAGATATTCTTGAGTATTCTTTGGTGGTGAAGAAATTAATGAGGATCCTCCAGGATAATTTTAATACAAATATTTATATGCCGAAGGACCAAGACATATATTAATGGACCATTGATAAACTCAATAATTTCTGGATTATGTATGAGGTGAGTATATGAAAAAATTTATGGAGAAAATGAAAATATAAGAAGGAGACAAATTACAAAGATTCTAAAAGTTTGAAACTTCTTGATCTTAAGAAGTATCATGAGGTTCAAAATGAAGATAAAGATGCTTATAAGGTATTTTATGAGTTCATACCATTCTTTTAAAAATACATGCAATAGGGTAAAGTTAAATACATGGGTAAAATTACTTTTAAGTGTTTAAATTATGATAGTTTTGGACAATTTTTAGCTAGTTTCCCTGATAAGAATACTAAAAATGAGAAGGATGATAAATCCAAAAGATCATCAAGGATAAACAAGATGTCAAGTGAATATAATTTAGTAAATTATGTAAAAGGAAAAGTAAATTACAACACATTACTGAAATGAGACTTTCATTCAAAATGTGATTCTATATATTGTGATGTGGAAGGTAAATATGAGGATGAGGATTCAAAGGATGAAGGTCATAAAAAATTCATGGATAAATCAAAGATATAAAATGATCTCTATATTTTATAATAATAAGGGAGTATTTATGAGTAAATTTATAATGAGGAGACACTTAGGGAATTCCAACAAATAATGGAACTTTTGGTGTGATGAAAGAAAACAAGATCTTGAAAAGAGAGAATAACACTTTGGAGGGAGGGGAATGACCCCCACTCACCCGGTTCCTAGTACCCCAACTTATTTATCTTTCCAACCATATAGTTTTTCTCTATTCAGTGTGATGACACTCCTCACCTCATGTTTTTTCCTTTATAGTCTTTTATTTTCTTCCCCCATGATTGGAGCTGCAGATGGTGCAATTTTCAATCACATCTCACTGCCCCTCTTTTTGACTAATCCATGTGCATCAGACCTCCATTTAGGTCTATGAGATGGAGCTTCATATGGCTTGGGTTAGTGCCGGTGGTGGTGTCTAGTATTCTTACTCTCCTCTACCCTTGGAGGCCAACCCACCATGCTAGAACCCACTTTAGTTGGGCTCGATGCGGGTTTCTGGTCATCTGAGGATGGTGTTGGAGGGGGGATGGCATCAGTATCAGTATTTTTCTTCATTGGAATTGGTTTCCCTTCCTCCTTGGCTTGATTCCTTCCTTTTTACTCATTTTCATTTCCTTTATGGTGATGGGATTCATTTTCCATTTGGTTGTTTGATGGTATTTTATACTTCTGTTTGGATGGATGTTGTTGTGGAATGTTTTTTGTTTCTTATGGTTTTATGATTGTTCAAGGCAAAGGGATTGAATCTCTGTGGGGGCTTAAGCTGCTCAAATATGCCCTGACCTCGAGTCCCATCTCTCCTTCCCAGGTTGTCTAGGTGCAATTGTTCTTCGGGGTATTGGTTAGTTGTGTTCGAGTGACCAACAACTTTACAGGAGATGAGTTCTTCATTTGGATGTTTGGTGTGATAGAGGATGGTGGTTTTGATGATGTATTATAGGATTTTGATTCAGATGGTTGGCGATGTCGTAGTTCATGGAAGGATGACTGCGAGGTTGAATAGGATTTTCTATGAATTTTCATCCTGCATTTGGTTTTTGTCTATTTGTGGTGGCTATGGAGTAGTGTCGTTCACCTCTAGCAGTGGGTTTCTTCGACATATTGGTGTGGTTATGGATGGAAATGATGATGGAAGGTTAGGTTGGCTAGGATGATATACATGAATAATGATTATGGAAAAAGTAATTTTCAAGTGACGCAGGCCTTGTAGGTTGTTACCTTATCGTTTTTTATGTTTTGATGTGTTTTTGAAATTTGAATTTGGAATATGGAATGTAATGTTTTTTAGCCCCACGTGATGTTTTGAGTTTTTTGTTTTGGTTACTGCTCAACTACAAAGTGATCATTTTAAAAATCCAAAAAATAGAATTTTCATTCAGAGAATAACACTTTGAGTAATGTGAATAGATCTCAAAATAAATCCCTTGATACTTTAAAATTCAAGGAGATTAGTTACATGAAAATTGAGTTCACATGAAAATATGAGGGATATCAATATAATCCTTGAAAGAAGATAAAAAATTCTAAATATTAGCACTATAAATATGATTTCTAAAAATAAAAAGGTGAAGTCTCTTGAGGAAAAGATATTAGACACCAAAAAAATCATGAATCAACCACAAAAATAGTTTTAAAATCTGATCAAGGAAGTTGGTGAATGTTCAAAATTAATAGAGGAATTTTTTAATTCCCCTAATAAACTTTTTAATTTTCTTATGGTTCCTTGAACAATCATATTGGACTCTAATTCTTGTAAAAAAATAGTGTCACCAATTAAAATAAAGTAAAAAAGGCGATCACATCACCTAAGAAGGAGAAAAAACGTAACAACCTAAGCATTCATGGACTATTAAATTGTATATTTTGGGTATTAATGGTGTTAAGAGGATATTTGGTGAAAAGTAGGTGGATTTGGAACTATAATTACAACTAGAGGGATGTGTTTTGGCATAGAACATTGAACTACACCATTTTTTCTTGGATAAAGGAGTGGGTTTTCTATAATCTTGTGCATTATTCCACGAGAAATATTATGAAAACATGAGTTAAGTGTTTAAGAAAGACACAAGGTAATGAAATTTATGACTCCTTTTTTCTAGCTAAGTGAGGCATGTGGTGGCATGATGGTTATAGTTTTGGTGTAAAGGAATGCGAGTTAATATTATATAAGGTATATCTTGACATGGTATGTTATGCTATAACATTGATAGTTACGGGGTGTTTCAAGGTTAATATCGCATGAGTTCTATTTTTATGTGACTATACTCATTGTATGGTGGAAATATGTCTGGTAAATTTTCTTAGTTTTTCCATTTTGAGGTTTTTTATTCCATTGTGTTTTATAATGTATCATGGTGTGAGTTTGGAGAGTTATTGAGTTTGAGAATAAGGAAAAGTATTATGCTGGAAATCATGTGGATTTAGAAATTGTGGAATGAAGGGTCCAGTTTTTCCATGATTTTCCTCAATTACATTTAAAATGGGAAGTTTGGATCCCCATGATAAAGGGGAGATCACATCATGAATTTCGAATTAGGACATCATTATGGAATGGTGAAGGATGACACACTATACATATTTTTTTTCAATTTTAATTATAAATTTATAGTTTCTATAGGATACATTCTAGTTCTTTTAACTTCCTTCAAACCCTAGGTCTCTTGTGGTTCTCTTTAGTGCCCTTTGTTTATCCTTTGGTGTTTATTTGATCTCTTTATCAGTATGATCGAGATCCATTGATCTGAGGTTGGTTTCTCTCACTCTTTTCCTCTCTAACTTTATTCCTTCCCTTAGATATGGTTTTGGTGAGACTTAATAAATACAGTTCCATTTATTTAGTAATTTTTTGGCCGAATTTTTGATTAGAGATCAATATAGTTAGGTCTTGCGGTGTATTTATTTGAGTAGGTGATTTTTTATCATTGGTTCCTTCTCATTCTTGTACTAAATTTCTTGAATCAAATATTGAGGTAGGGGATTTAAGACTTTGATTATTTTAATTATGTATAAGTTTGGAATTAACATGACTTTGTTTCAATGGATGTATGGTTAGAATTAACCTAAATAATATAATGAATAAGATTATGGGATGTAAGGGGAAAAAGCATAACTCAATTATGTTTTTATGATTTTTTATGACCATCATTTATATATTTATAGTTCTTGATTTTTTGTGGTTGTATAAACCTATGTTTGTTTCTTTTAGAATGATTGAATCACATTTCATAATGGGATAATAATTAAAATATAATAATGAATCATAGACATGGAAATATGAAAATATAGTAATGCTTTTATGCCTATGATTATTATCTTGTGTGAAATTATGATTAATAAGTGGTTGTTTAATGTGTTGAGATTTTGAATTATTGTGATTTTATACTGATCTTGCTGTGTTTTATTTTATGGTTAAAGTTGTATTGGTCAGTTATTGTGGATGGTTTAGGGTTATTAAGTGATGTGGCTATTTTAGTGGAAATATGAGGGGTAATGATAGAGTGTTGTTGTGGATGGTTTGGTGTGTTTATTATGGAAAGTGGTAGATGGATGTTCTAGTTTTTGGTTTGGTATTTTATAGTAGTTTCTAGTATTATATCACATGGAATTTGTTGCATTATTAGGATTGGTTACTGTGGGGTTATGCTATATATTCCTAGTGGCATGAAACATAGATGTAATTAATGAAATTGGTAAATTGGTTAATGTGATGTAAATTAATGATAAGTAGGATATTTGGTGAATTTTAAATGATAATTTGTGAAATGAATATGGTTAATAGATGCTAGTGTCTATAAAAAGGAATAATGATTGGGTTGATGCTAAAACGGGATAAATGAATTTAAAGTGGCTAGTAAATAGAAAATCAATGAATTGATAAATTATATGATTTAATAAGAATTTTTCCTCTTATTGTGTGACTATTTTGTTTCATTAGATGGGTCAGGTATGGTTGGTTAGTTATGGTAGTGGTCATCAATTTATGGTGCCCTAAATAAGGTGAATTTTGCAGGTAGTAGTGAATAAGATGTTTTAGTTTGAAAATTACTCCTTATGTTGGGCTTGTGTATCTTATAATATCATTTTATTTTCTTAATATTTCATATTCATCACCACCTGAGTAGGGTAACCTTACTGATACTTATATAAGGATATGAGTTCTATGCATCTTCTTGAACATCCAAATCATAGAGGGAATGAACGATTGACTACTTTATCTTCCCTTCTCCCCTTTAAACATTGTACATGATGTGATGGATTGTATTAGGTATATATATAATGGTTGTAATGGATTAATTTTATAGTATATATATGTTGTTAGAATGTTTTTTATGGTTATATGTGAATACATGATGGGGGATGTTCATGGCAGGATGAGGGAATGAGGTTAATGTCCTTCATGTTCATGTTACCCTATTATGATGACGATAATGATGTTATATCTATTTATGATTCAATATTTGATTATGGATATGTGGTTATGTCTATGGCATGGTATGTGGATATGTGGATATAGAAGGTATTGTAACACATGATGTATGCCATTGGGGTGTGAGAGTGATAAAATTGGTGGGGAAGTGGTAGTGGGGTACCTTCCTAATATATATTTAGATATTATTTTACCATACCTTAATACGTTATTAGGTGAGTGAGACTTGGTTAATATGGGGGTTAGTGGAACTATATTAGGTTTAGGTTAGTTCTTATGTTTATTCTATAAGGGATTAGTACGCTTCTTCTATATTTTCATGAGAGGTTTTAGGGATGATAAGATTAAGTATACTTGTATACTCACCCCTATATATATAAGCGTGTGTGTGTGCACGCATGTGTGTGTAACTATTTTACATGTTTTTGAGATGGAGTTTGTGATCTAGTTGGGACATACTATCTTGAGGTGATGTTGGTGTTCATGAGTTTCTACCTAAGGAGTTTCATTTTGGTATGCATTTTTTGATACCTTTGGTTATGTAGAAAATTTACATTCATTATGAATTTGGATTTTATTTTATATTATATAGAGTTTATTGATGGTTTAATCTTATATTCTTGGTATTATAAGTGTAACCCTTCCCAATTTTGTGTCATTATACCATAGACGTCGGTTGATAACCTATGTTCCATTGGTAGTGATCTATACGGGTCACTCTAATCTTCACTATAGGCCTAAGAGGGGTTCCCATTTGGGGCGGGTCATGTTTGAGTGGTATAAAAGCTATGAATAAGTGTTAGTATAAAGTTTTGAGTTAATAACTAGTGTGCATTTGATAGATTTTTTATGGAAACAATATTTGTATAACTTAGCAAGAGATGTAGCAAGGGAGATCAACTAAGACACAGGTGTTTAGGACCCCCTGTGATATGATGAAAATACATTAATATTAATGAATATATAAGATGTAATGTTACTAAGTGTTGGGTATAGACCTAGAATAGTTATATACATCATCATTATCAATGCTTATGATTGAATTTGGGTGATTCTAGAAAATAAAGTGATTTTAAATGAATTCCATGCTATCAAAATTAAGAGTTTATTATCTTGGGTAGAGATGATTGGTGGTTGTTTTTCACATGTGTTTAAAATTAGAGAGGTATGGTAGGGTTTCACACCCGTCCTTTTTTATATTATTTATTTCATTGCTTTATTGGACATTAGATAGTTCGGGTCGAGGCCCGACTTAAAATTTTTTTTCGAGTTCTTTGTGTTTTGGTCTTGTTTACGTCCAGTGCAATGCGGTCGAAGTTGCGCGGCCTCGCTTGGGTCGCCGCGCGGCCCCGCCTGATTCACCGCATGCCTTGCCGATGTTTAATTAATGAAATAAATTGAATTAAAAATTGTTTTAAAATTAATAATCACAGTAATGTCATTTGAGATTATAATAATAATAATAACTAAAATAATAATAATTATTTCTATTTTAGTTTATTCCAATTATTATTGTTGTTATTATTATTATTATTATTATTACTATTAATAGTATTAAAAAAAATATAAAATTTACTAAGTATTATTAATATTGAAGTTCTTATTATTATTAATATCATTATTATCATTATTGCAACTAATACATTAATTTAGTTATCTTTTCCTTTGGATCTATTTAGATATTTTTTTTAATGTTTATTATGAGATACAATTTTTATTTATTTATTGTATTTTATTTTCCTTCCATTTTTTTTCTTCTTCTTATCTTTCCTTTATTTTTATTTTTCCTCTCACTCATTTTCTCTCCCCTGTCGCGTGCGAACACCCCCCTTAAACCCTATGCACCGTTTGTTTTTTTTCCTTCTCCCCTGCCATTGTTGCCGACTCACCCCCTCCCATATCTTTCTTCTCCTCATCACGCCGCCGCCTCCCCCTCTGAACGTCCTCACGCCACACCTCACCTCCCTCGGCCTCCTCCCGAGTCCAGCCTGCTCCGGCATCACCACCTCACCGGACCGCACCCCTTCTCTCCATCGCACCGTCGCGCTGAGCCCCCTCCCACGCCGGACCACCACCGCATCACCCCTGCTCCCTCTCCTCCTGGCGGGCTACTTTTCGGCGGCCTCCCCTCACCGGCGTCAGCCTCCCCTCCCTCGGTTCTGCTCGCACAACTCCCCTCCGGCGCCGCACACCTTTCCCACTCGGAACCCCACCGGACCCCCCATATTCCGGTTTGGAACTCCGCTGGTACCCCTCATGCACCCCCCGACCGACCCCTTCAGCGACTGCAACATCCCCGCAAATCCTTCTGGAAGCCTCCACATTGGGTAAATTCCCTTTGTTATAGGGTTTCATTCAATTTAGTGTGGTTTGGTTAGGGTTATGGGTTTAATTTTATTGTTTGGGTGATTTTTTCCTTTTTTAGGATTCATGCTAGGTTACTTGTGGTGCAAATGTGACGCAAATACTTGTTCACCTCATTTTCCAGAAGTTTCACCAAGTGAGGTTGGTGGTTCCATGCCATACCATCCTTAGATGATTTAAATTTCTCCTTAATTAAATTATAATGTGTTCTAATGATAAATTGTGTGATGCTAAATTTATTTTGGGTGTGTTTTGATATTAATATTTGATGACTTTTAATCTTTTTTAAGTAAATGACAATGTATTTCATGTGCATTGTGTTGTTCAAATCTTTAGACGTATTTTGGTTAATTGGTTAAGGTGTGCAAATTGTGTTTTCAAGAATGCTTGAGGTGTAAGGGTGATTAAATTGAGTTTTTATTTTAAAGAAGATAAACTATTTTTGACGTGTTGATTTTCATTACGAACCTTGAGTATGTTCTAGGGGTGCGAATGGGGTTTTAGAAGGGTTGGGATGTACAATTGATTTTCAAATGGTTATGACATCTAAAATTTGTGTGTTTTAAACTAAGGCATTGTAGTATGCATGTAACACCCTGAGATTTTATGAAAAATATTCTTTTTAATTTTATTGATGTCTTGTGTTGTACGCTACACCAAAAGGATCTTTCACTACACACATCCCTGACTTGGCTTGCATTACACAATTGCGACCTTCCACGATAGCATGTGTAGTGCGCAATACCGAGTTTCACTAAATGAGATATTATTATAATATTATTATGAACTAGCCGTTATGAATAGTAATACCCACTTTTTGAAATTTTATAAATTTTATCTTTAAAAATGGACTTCATTTTTGGATTCAGAATATCGAAATTAGCTTAGGGTGAAATTTTGGTACTTTTCGGATAACTTTCATATTCTGATGAATAGTGAAAATTACTAAATTTTAATTAAAAACAACTTTTTTAATCGAAAAAATTAATAGTGATAAATTATTAATTTGAGTGGTTTTAAAGTATATTTATAATATATTTTTACAATTTAATACAATTTTGGTCATTGGATGTAATTTCACATTTAAACCAGACATAAACAAGTGTCAATCTTTTGATAGTTATTATCTTTTAAGAACACGCTATTTGTTTTGACGACGGGAAATAATTTTTAAATTAATTAATGCAACTGATATGTTTTGAATTTGGTAAAATAGACATCATTTTTGAACTCATAATATCAAATATATATTAGGCCTAATTTTTGGTATTTTTCTGGAAACTTTCATTTTTTGATGAATAGTGAAACCACTAAGTGGTGGTTAAAAAACTGAATTTTTCATAAAACTTAATTTTACCACTTCTGTGAGTGGAATTCCAAAAATCTGAGAGACACGATTAATATCAAGGACTAAAATGTGGTTCAATGAGATGAAAATGATTTTTGGTGAATAGTAACTTTTTACTTTTTTTTACCACGGTTAAAAGTAAATAGGGAAATTAAGGGTAAAAATGATATTATTATAATCCTAACACATGTCCTAATTCTATTGGATAAGTGTAATTCGACCAAAAACAACCTTAGGAATAAAATATGACCATTTAGGACCACTTGGATTAGATTAGGACATTTATTATTAATTTATTTAAAGAAAGGTTAAAATAGTTAAAATCAAAGTTTAATAAGTAAATCATTTTTAATATAGGGTTATACATAAGATAAATTCGAATATAAATATTCATTAGAAATATAAAAAAATTTCCTACATAATAGTATTTTATTTTTAATTTTTAGACATTAAATAATTTAATTTATTTATGACACAACGATGATGCAGTAATTATCTTATTAATGAAATATTGACATAATTGATACTATAAATACTCAAATAAATGTAATTTGAGACTTTTTATGAATTACACTAATTTTATAGGTTAATATGACATGTTAGTATTGATTTAATTAACTTGATTCGAACTAATCATTCTGTTATGATTTTCACAAAAATCAATTATTAAATAGTGTCAAAATTGACATAAAATAGTTTTTTAAAAAAATATTATATTATTAATTGTTATTTTATTCCTAAAAATATAAGGTTCAGCCAAATGAATTAGATAAGGTTATATATATTAATAATAAACAACTTGGGGTTCTTTTGTCTTGTTATAGTAAGTTTATTAACCTTATAGTGTAAGAACACAAGAAGACACGGTAAAAGTAAAATTATTTAACTTAATGTTAAATCAAAATGATAAGGTTAAAATAGGAACCTAAACTTGTCTAAATTCTATTGGATGAGATTATTTCTACCCATAGCCACCTTAGATTCCAAATAAATCAATTTGGAGCTATTTCAAACCGAATTTGTCTTTATAATAAAATAATATTTTTAGTTTTTCCAAAGGTACCCCTCTCCTACCTTATAAAAGGGCACCTCCTCTCTCTCTTCCTCACACCACTTTGAGCCTTCAAGCTCGGACAACCCCTGACAAATTCTCTTATAAACTTACCTAGAAACATCCTATAGGTCCTGGTCTTCTTCAAAGACCAATTTTAGTGCCCTAAAAGGAGTTCTCAAAGAAGCGCTTCAAAGAAGAGGTAATGTCCGTTACCGATTCTTTCATCTTTATTTCTTCTTCCACTTCTTTTTATTTAGTTGTTTCATTATTCAGTAATAACATAAGTATCAATAATATACTTATATGTTATTATAAGTATGAAACAACCCTATTTAACCATCTATCCATCCTACGGAAAACAAAATCACCGCGCGTGCGTACGTACGGAATACCGTCTCCACACCGTGGTGTAATCTGTTTTTCCAACACCAACTTACTTGGATGGGTATAATGGTGTAAATGATAACTATATATAGTTATTATACCATCATAATTATTCTTATATATTTTATCATCCACTCCAATTCAATTCAATAATTATGGAAACGATATCATCGCTCGTGCGTACGTACGGACTACCGTCTCCACGACGCGATGAGATTCATTCTCCATGTTAACCATTTAAGAATGATTATAAAGTATATATAAGCAATAATAATGAAATATATGAAATTATAAAGCTAATGTATTTATGTATATATATATTTATTTCATCTACTTAATTCCATTCAACTCAATAAGGAAACGAATACAGCGTTCATGCGTACGTACGACCTACCGTCTCCATGAACGGTGTATTTCATTCCATTTATCGATCTATTATATATATGTATATTCTGAATATATATTATATATAAATCATGTTTTATATTCTTGAATTAAGTAATCATGATCTAATTAATCATATGAATAATTAAAAGTCAAAACACGAACGACAAATGAAATGATTTTACCCAAAATGCTCTTTAACAAGGAATTTACAAAAGAACGGGTAATATAAAGTCATAATTGAACCATATATGATATGATAACAATGAATATGATTATGTAATAAGTCAATTAAATTATTTAAATCATTATACAGTAGGTTCAGATACATACGAAGCATATCGGACATAAGGTAAGGGAAAAATATCACAATCTCATTTTTATCCGAGATTGCTTATTCGTAAGTATTTACTGGGGTTATTTCTACGAACCATGTCCATCTTTTATAAAAGTGTTTTTATGTATGTTTAATGTCCTTTTTACCCATTTTTGACTTTTACTACATGATATGTATGGAATCTTTCTATTATGAGGTACTTTTTGACTTTTCTGACAAAAGTACGAGAAGAATGTTTTTTTAACTTATACGGCATGAACGGATTTTTACTGTTTTATAAAGACTTATTTTCATGAAGCTTCCTCCAAAATATTTCATGACGATTTTCAACAAAATCCTTTTCTTTTAAAATTGTATGACATTTTGTGAAAAGAAAATGATTTTTAAGAAGAAAGGATATTTTCCTCAAGAATTCATTTCAAATGTCTTATCAAAACCATTTTTCCATCTAAGATGACATTATTTCATATGTGTATGTTTCAAGTATAATGTCTCTATGATTTACATGGTTTCACTTTTCTTATGATGAAATGATATCCATTTCTTTTATATGGATTATGTGATGATGGGATGATGTTTATGAAACACATTTTATTTATTGGGTTATTATGAATGATGTATGTTTATTTTGTGGCACAAGTAAGAATGATTTCACTATGAGATGGGTGGGACCTATATCTCCCTCCAATGCATTGGGTAAAGATTTATATCTCATGATATAGACATGGATGGAACGACAAGTTAAACCGGTTCTGTAATATAGGACTGGAATGAGGAGTGAACTCGATTCAGAAAGGGACTTTGTCCAATAAGATGGTCTTGGCAGCAATTCCTTGGCTAATATGGAAATCATATCATGTGGTTAATGGTTGCCAAAATTACATGTTTTATTCCAATGCTATTTTATCATTCTTAATGTTTCTTTATGATCTATGCCTTACGCACTTCCATGTTTTATGTCATTCCTCATGCTTTTGATGGTTAAACATTATGTTCATGTTTTTAAGTTCGAATGTATATAGTATGTTTTATTTTATCCATGCTTACCCTTACTGAGCATTCGAGCTCACCCTTTTTATGTTTTCTTTTCCCCAGGATATAAAGAAAGGTTTTAGGTAAGAAAAAAAAGGGAAGATCTTTATGGGAGATGTTGAAGATCTTTCACCACGATTAGAAGATTTTTTTCCAAGTTTCCAAAGACACTAAACTATTACAGTCCTTGTGTGTCTATGTTTGTTATGTATTAAGTATTCCACAAAAGTAATGTAATGTCCATGTGCATAAAGCTTCGGGTCTCTACAGTTGGTATCAGAAGAAAGGTTTAGTCAACCTTTGGAAACTAGGATGCGAAAACGTTAGTGAGATCCCTAGAGATATTTCTAAGGTATGTCTAGGGATGTCCCTAAGGATAAGTATACACATAGGATATAGTCCTAGAACTACGGTAACGATCTTAGAATTTAACCTAAGATGTTAGATATTGAGAGAACTCCCCCTTTACTATGTTGTTTTCCCTAGCATGATTTTTTCCTCTCACACTATTCATTTTGGGTTTTAGAAAATGGCTGGAAACAGGAAGATTCACGATAATAGAGGATATGACAGACAATGGAATGATATTCTTCATGAGAAATCAAATGAAATGGGATCTGTAAGTCCAAATATCGTTATTATGCCTAATCAGAAATCTCATAATATGATCAATAATCTCTACTTTGGTAAGTTTCCCGACTCAGATAATAAGAGAAAGATGGAGTTTCATGATGATCATAGAGGAAATAAAGTTCAATTTCCCTCATGTAAATCATGTGGGAAGAGGCATCAGGGAGATTGTTTCAAAGGAACTGGAAGATTCTTTGGGTGTGGAAAAGAAGGACACAAAGCCAGTAAGTGCAAAGTAAAAGGTTCAATTAACACCATGGACAAGGATAATGGTATTGCTATGACATCAACAATGATTAGATGTTTTAAATGTGGAATGTATGGGCATTATGCAAACCAATGCCCTAAGGGAAAATCTCATGAAGAGAATCAGCATGGTCATACGGGTAGTATTTATGTGGATGATGATGAAGAGACTACAAATGAAATATGAGATAAAATAAATGATGAAGCTCAGCTAGTGGTTTAAGAATTTAGTATAATGTATGGTACTATGGAATAAAGAATCATCTAAGGATTATTACACTATTGTTTTTCCTAAAGTATATGTTGAATGGTACCGGTAACCATGGAAGGTTATTCAGATATTTTTGGAAAGAAGATGATATGTGCATAATGAAGGGATAAGGAGGAAATGAAATGTTTGACAGTATTCATGATCTCATGATTGATATAAGGACTAAGTAATATCATGGTTTGAGTAGATAGAATTTTGAGGATTTTGGTATGTGGAAAGTGTTAACTTTTAACTGCATTCATGTTTTCACTAAGGTTCAATGGGTATTCATTTTTCAATAGAATACATGATTAAGGCCTTAGAATGTTTGGAATGTGACCAACAAGACATATCTTATGATATATGGGGATCAACGATGGAATTAACATGCTTGTTATATGAAATCTCTGGTAATCGTTTTCCCTATAATATGAGAGTGGACTGTAGTATTATGGATAAGCCTAAAGATTGGAATGGATTATGTTGGACATAAGTTAGTATTGTTTAAGGATAGAAGTTTTTTTCGATATTATTTATGGGATGTTATAGTAATGTAGTTTTAGAAAAAGGACAACCTGCAGGACGGGCGACAATCCATCGCGTCAGACAAGGCTGTGGGAATCGAACCCACAACCGAAGTGCGACGAGCCTTTATCTCCTACCACTGGCCTACAAGAAGTCCCTGTTTAGTAGAAACTAGTTTTATTATATTAAGAAGTATTATATATGAAGTATAAGTCCATTTTAGGAACCATATATGATTAATCTCACTATAGATGGACTTATGTATTTTTTGATAACTTTTCTAACCTTTTGTTTGAGACAGATGGAATGACCCATCATTCTATCACATGATCTGCTAACACATCACGAATGACAAATTCAACCTCATTTCATTAAGAGATGAAGTGTAAATTGTCCAAATAATGACCAACAGTGAGACTGTACCAAAATCACAAAAGTATTTCTTCTAATTCCACATTTCACCAACTTTAGGGAAATGATCTTGAAAACCAAAAATGTTGTCTTAGTGCTCTTATATTCAATGAATCAGATGGTACATTAGATCATCAAAAATTTATGGCTTTTTGATTGTTGGCTTTTTCATACCCATGTTCTCTACCACTCTCCATCAGAACTTGATGGCTAAATTTTTCTTCCATATCCATATTTTCACCTATGTTCTCATACGTGGAAACCCAGTGATGAGTTAATTTGGGTAACCGTTACGTTTCATAATTTAGTTTTTAAAACCAAGTTTTGGTATTCCTTTTTATGATGTGAGTTTCTATTAAAGAAAATTTCGAGTAGTAAACCATTTATAACCCCAACGAATTTCGAGGGCGAAATTCATTTTAAGGGGGGTAGAATGTAACACCCCGAGATTTTATGAAAAATATTCTTTTTAATTTTATTGATGTCTTGTGTTGTATGATACACCAAAAGGATCTTTCACTACACACATCCCTGACTTGTCTTGCATTACACAATTGCAACCTTCCACAATAGCGTGTGTAGTACGCAATACTGAGTTTCACTAAATGAGATATTATTATAATATTATTATGAACTAGCTGTTATGAATAGTAATACCCACTTTTTAAAATTTTATAAATTTTATCTTTCAAAACGGACTTCATTTTTGGATTCTTAATATCAAAATTAGCTTAGGGTGAAATTTTGGTACTTTTCGGATAACTTTCATATTCTGATGAATGGTGAAAATTACTAAATTTTAATTAAAAACAACTTTTTTATTCGAAATAATTAATAGTGATAAATTATTAATTTGAGTGGTTTTAAATTATATTTATAATATATTTTAAAAATTTAATACAATGTTGGTCATTTAATGTAATTTCACATTTAAACCAGACATAAACAAGTGTCAATCTTTTGATAGTTATTATCTCTTAAGAATACGCTATTTGTTTTGACGACGGGAATTAATTTTTAAATTAATTAATGCAACTGATATGTTTTGAATTTGGTAAAATAGACATCATTTTTGAACTCATAATATCAAATATAGCTTAGGCATAATTTTTGGTATTTTTCTGGAAACTTTCATTTTTTGATGAATAGTGAAACCACTAAGTGGTAGTTAAAAAACTGAATTTTTCATAAAACTTAATTTTACCGCTTCTGTGAGTGGAATTTCGAAAATCCTAGAGACAAGGTTAATATCAAGGACTAAAATGTGGTTCAATGAGATGAAAACAATTTTTGGTGAATATTAACTTTTTACCTTTTTTTACCACCTTTAAAAGTAAATAGAGTAATTAAGGGTAAAAATGATATTATTATTATCCTAACACATGTTCTAATTCTATTGGATAAGTGTAATTAGAACAAAAATAACCTTAGGAATAAAATATGACCATTTAGGACCACTTGGATTAGATTAAGACATTTATTATTAATTTATTTAAAGAAAGGTTAAAATAGTTAAAATCAAAGTTTAATAAGTAAATCATTTTTAATATAGAATTATACATAAGATAAATTCTACTATAAATATTAATTAGAAAGCTAAAAATATTTACTACATAATGGTATTTTATTTGTAATTTTTAGACATTAAATAATTTAATTTATTTATGACACAACGATGATGCAGTAATTATCTTATTAATGATATATTGACATAATTTATGTTATAAATACTCAAATAAATGTAATTTGAGACTTTATATGAATTACACTAATTTTATAGGATAATATGACATGTTATTATTGATTTAATTAACTTGGTTAGAACTAATAATTCTATTATGATTTTCACAAAAATCAACTACTAAATAGTGTCAAAATTGACATAAAATAGTTTTTAAAACAAATATTATATTATTAATTGTTATTTTGTTCCTAAAAATCTAAGGTTCGGCCAAATGACTTATATAAGGTTATATATATAAATAATAAATAACTTGGGGTTCTTTTGGCTTGTTATAGTAATTTTATTAACCTTATAGTGTAAGAACACAAGAAGACATGGTAAAAGTAAAATTATTTAACTTAATGTTAAATCTGAATGATAAGGTTAAAATAGGAACCTAAACTTGTCTAAATTATATTGTATGAGAGGATTTAGACCCATACCCACATTATATTCTAAATTAATCAATTTAGAGCTATTTAAAACCGAATTTGGTTTTATAATAAAATAATATTTTTAGTTTTTCCAAAGGTGCCCCTCTACTCCCTTATAAAAGGGCACCTCATCCCTCTCTTCTTCACACCACTTTGAGCCTTCAATATCAGCCAACCACTGCCAAATTCTCTTCTCAACTTCCGTAGAAACATAATATAGGTCATGGTATTCTTCAAAGACCAATTTTAGTTCCCTAAAAGGAGGTCTCAAAGAAGCGCTTCAAAGAAGAGGTAATGTCCGTTACCGATTCTTTCATCTTTATTTCTTCTTCCACTTCTTATTATTTAGTTGTTTCATTATGAAGTAATAACATAAGTATCACTCATATACTGATATGTTATTATAAGTATTAAACAACCCGATTTCACCATCTATCCATCCTACGGAAAACAAAATCACCGCGCGTGCATACGTACAGAATACCGTCTCCACGCTGTGGTGTAATCTGTTTTTCCAACACCAACTTACTTGAATGGGTATAATGGTGTAAATGATAACTATATATAGTTATTATACCATCATAATGATTCTTATATATTGTATCATCCACTCCAATTCAATTCAATAATTATGGAAATGATATCATCGCTCGTGTGTACGTACGGACTACCGTCTCCACAACGCGATGAGATTCATTCTCCATGTTAACCATTTAAGAATGATTATAAAGTATATATAAGAAATAATAATGAAATACATGACATTATAAAGCTACTGTATTTATGTATATATATATGTATTTCATCTACTTAATTCCATTCAACTCAATAAGGAAATGAAAACAGCGTTCATGCGTACGTACGGCCTACCGTCTCCATGAACGGTGTATTTCATTCCATTTATCGATCTATTATATATATGTATATTCTGAATATATATTATATATAAATCATGTTTTATATTCTTGAATTAAGTAATCATGATCTAATTAATCATATGAATAATTAAAAGTCAAAACACGAACGATAAATGAAACGATTTTACCCAAAATGCTCTTTAACATGGAATTTACAAAAGAACGGGTAATATAAAGTCATAAGTGAACCATATATGATATCATAACAATGAATATGATTCTGTAATAAGTCAATGACATTATTTAAATCATTATACAAGAGGTTTGGATACATATGAAGCATATCAGACATAAGGTAAGGAAAAAATATCACAATCTCATTTTTATCCGAGATTGCTTATTCGTAAGTATTTACTGGGGTTATTTATACAAACCATGTACATATTTTATAAAAGTGTTTTTATGTATGTTTAATGTCCTTTTTACCCATTTTTGACTTTTACTACATGGTATGTATGGAATCTTTCTATTACGAGGTACTTTTTGACTTTTCTGAAAAAAGTACGAGAAGAATGTTTTTTTAAGCTTATACAACATGAACAGATTTTTACTATTTTATAAAGCCTTATTTTAATGAAGCTTCCTCCAAAATATTTCATGACTATTTTCAACAAAATCCTTTTCTTTTAAAATTGCATGACATTTTGTGAAAAGAAAATGATTTTGAAGAAGAAAGGATATTTTCCTCAAGAATTCATTTCAAATGTCTTATCAAAACCATTTTTCCATCTAAGATGACATTATTTCATACGTGTATGTTTCAAGTATAATGTATCTATGATTTACATGGTTTCACTTTTCTTATGATGAAATGATATCCATTTCTTTTATATGGATTATGTGATGATGGGATGATGTTTATGAAACCCATTTTATTTATTGGGTTATTATGAATGATGTATGTTTATTTTGTGGCACAAGTAAGATTGATTTCACTATGAGATGGGTGGGACCTATATCTCCCTCCAATGCATTGGGTAAAGATTTATATCTCATGAGATTGACATGGCTGGAACAGCAAGTTAAACCGGTTCAGTAATACAGGACTGGAATGAGGAGTGAACTCGATTCAGAAAGGGACTTTGTCCACTAAGATGGTCTTGGAAGCAATGCCTTAGCTAATATGGAAATCATATCATGTGCTTAATGGTTTCCAAAATTAAATGTTTTATTCCAATGATATTTTATCATTATTAATGTTTCTTTATGATCTATGCCTTACGTAATTCCATGTTTTATGTCATTGCTCATGCTTTTGATGGTTAAACATTATGTTCATGTTTTTAAGTTCAAATTTATATAGTATGTTTTATTTTATCCATGCTTACCCTTACTGAGCATTCGAGCTCACCCTTTTTATATTTTCTTTTCCCCAGGATATAAAGAAATGTTTTAGGTAAGAAAAAAAGGGAAGATCTTTATGGGAGATGTTGAAGATCTTTCACCACTATTAGAAGATTTTATTCCAAGTTTCCAAAGACACTAAACTATTACAGTCCTTGTGTGTCTATTTTTGTTATGTATTAAGTATTCCGAAAAAGTAATGTAATGTCCATGTACGTCAAGCTTCGGGTTTCTACAATGCATGTTTGATGTTTTATTAACTGAGAAATTGTTTATTTAAGTGGCATTTGATATGCGAATCATGGTTGGGAAGGTTTTTGGGTTGTTTGGTAGGTGCGAAGTGTGTTTTCAAGTTATTTGAGGTGTATGTGCAATTAAATGGAGATTTTCAAAAATAATGAGTCACTTTGGGTGTGTTTGCCGTGTTGCATACTTTTGGAATTAAATTGAAAATTGTTTGAACAACGAAAAAACATATTTTGGTTTGTATATGCTGTACTTTTGGTTTTAAAGTGACGTTCCTATATGAAATCGAGTTCTTCTTTCTTGTGTAAACCTTTTCTTTCTAATTTGAAGTGTTTTATAAATTGTTAATTTCACTTATAAAATTATATGTGGAGTGCAGAAGTTGTGTTTGACAGAATTACGTGTGCATTATGTTTTTTTAAAGGGATTATTACATGTGAAACTCGGAATGTATCATGTGAAAACTCTTATTGTGTTATTTTGAAATGTTCTTCAAATTGTTTAAATAGTTTATCATGTCATGCAAGTGATCCAAACTATGTTATAAAATGGTTTTGGTGTGCGTGTGTTTTTTTAAATGGTGTTTGGGTATGTAAGCGGTGACTTGTATGTGTAATGTTTTGTTTGGTTTAGGATATGTGAAAGCGATATACATTATGTGAATGTGAAACTTGATTGAGCACAAGGGAAAACCCTGGGTATCTAGGTGGGCAGACTAGAACTAGTGCGTTAATGAGCCAGATAGGCATCGTCCCTGTTTCAATTAGCTGGATTGACGATTTCAACACTAACTAAACATATGATGACTGAGGGTCGTGGCCTTCTAAGCCACATTTTCTGAGGATCGTGGTCTTCTAAGCCACGTTTCTGAGGGTTGTGGTTTCTAAGCTACGTTTCACCAAGACACGAGGTTCTAGGGTCCCACTCGAGCTAGATGAACCTTAGGGGATTTACCCATTGTGATCTTCCATCTATGGCGTGGTGCCTTCCGTCGGCATATGGAGGACCACTTGGGTGTGAGTATGTGTGTGTGTGTGTGAGTATGTGTGTGTGTGTGTGTGAGTATGTGTGTGTGTGCCCATAATGAACTTTTCTCTTCCTCTTTAAAATCGTGTTTGTGAAATGAGTTCTTTTTAGCATTTTTCCTTTAGAATTTAGCTTGTAAATGTTTTCTTTAAAAGCATTTTGAAAGTATAATTTTGAATAAGAACATTAAATTGTCTTTTTGATGTTGTGGCATGGAACCTTTTTATTGGGTGACGTCCTACTGGGCTTTTGGCTCACACCCTACATACACCTTTGGGTGTATGTAGACCTTGTTTCTTGTGCATTACAGGTTGTGACATCGTGCTCAGTGATGGTGGTTCAGGTTGCAGTTTGACTTTTCACGCAGAGTGGTGTTGATGTGGCCTCTCTTTTACTGGGAGGTTAGTGTAAGAGTTTTAGTTTCTACTGTCATCTTTTCTTTTAGTTTTGGTTCAAGTTGTATACTTTAAACCTGTTCATAGTTTAAAGGCATGTTTGGTTGTCTATTTTTAGTTTCAGTTTATTTATCTGGTTAGTTGTTTTTCTATCTTTTATTTTGGGTAAATCGTTCCCATGTAATGTTTGATACCCGGGCACATGTGCCAGCCTGTGGGGATCAGGAATGCCCTTCGGGCCATGTCGCGGACCGGGTCGGGCACCGGGTCGGATGGTGACCTGGTCTGGTTCATGACAAAATGGTATCAGAGGGAAATGTTTTCTCTCTTGGGTAGTTTTATTTTGGGATAGAGTCATGGTAGACTTGAGTTAAGGTTGTCAGAACTCGACGTTCTAGCTATTAGAAATGTTCCTGGCTAGCACACCTCGTGGCGTGAATCGAGTTACCAACGTAAGTTGAGGTTTGTTTGAGTCTTTGGTTCTTGCGGTTAATCTTATCTTGGGGAAAAGAAAAGGGAGCAGGGTTAGTGGTCTTAGTGATCTCGCAGGGTCTGGAAAGCCTTGTAGAGTTGGGGACACTGTCCTAAAATACTCTCAGTGGCCAGTGGCGTGATCGGCGTATGGCCGCCAACCATATATTCCAGTCACCCACTGACCCTAGTTTCCTCCTGCATTGCTTCTTGTCTCTTTGTTCTAGAATTGTGGAAATTTGGTTTTTAAGTAAAAATGATTTCTTCTTGGAAAATGTTCTGGAAAATGTTTTGAAATAAAGCCCTTTAAAAAGAAAATGAGGTATGAGGCTTGAAAAGCGTGGGTTGAATGTTTTGGTTTTGAAAAATGGAAGGGTTTGGTTTTGATCCTTGGCGCTCTCATGGCCAACCACATGCATGAGTGTATACGAAAAGGGAAATGGTTAATGGCATGAGAGGATGAGTGCCTAGATGGATATGAGGTGGATGCCGGTGTAGCACGAGAACATGCATGTGCGAGGCTCATGGGACACCATTGGTGTTTGTGCAACCCACTATCTTGGATTATTTTCAAAACGTTTTGTTATATAAAAAAAATTGGTGTTTTAGTAAACGGTGTTTGTGTGATGTGCCCTTGTGTTTTGGAAATGTCGGATGTGAGGTGTTTTGAGCTGAGAATCCTTTTTGACTGATTTGTGTCCTGAGTTTAAATTTCTATTTGTAAGTTGGTATGCAAGCATGTAGTTGGTGAATTCTTTTGAAGAGTACTTCGAGAATCCCTTGCAGTGGTTCCCCCTGCACGCCTAGTGTTCGCTTGTGGTATTTCTTGACCATTGGACCAATTTGGTTGGGTCCATGGTTTTCTTTCTTGACTAGTGTATGCCCCCCATGAAGAGATGACATGCGATTGAAGTGTGTCCACGGGCAACTCGCCATTGGCCGACCCTCCAGTTGATCAGATGACTCTTCTTGAATTCTGGAATTGAACCCACCTCTTCTTTTTATAACTAGAAGAATCCTCTCACAGCGGGATGACATATATGAGGGGAGTTGAACGGAGTTTTGGTTTCCTTGATTTGTCTGAGTCGTCGAGTATAAGGGTTGACATTGTTGCGTTGGGTGGTTTCCCATGGAAGTGGTGAAAGAAATTATAGTAGGGAAGGGTGAAGACGATTCAGATTTATCGGTGCTTACCGATGTCTTGAATGGGTTGTAGTGTTTTCATCGGCTACAAGGGTCATGTTTGGTGGCCACTTGCAGTGTGAGTTCTGTTTGAAGTGAAAAGGTGGAAGCAACTTTGGGTTGTCGGTGCGGGATGTTATTTTTAAATGACCTTTGGTCCTTCGTTGGTTTCATTTAAGAAAAAGTCTCTGTTAGGCCACTAGTGTGGCAGACCTAGCCAAGTGGGGATGCTACGGTCGATTGTAGGAATCACATGTTGTTTAAGACTCAGTTTAAAGCCCCTCTCCGTATAATGGTCCTCTCTACCGCAATGGTCATGTTCAAGTGATGATTTGTGGTATTGTGTTCTCATTCAGTGGGACAAATGGAAATGCGCATGCACCATTTCAGCTCTTGTGTTGGTGAGTGTTCCGTGTATGATCAGTTGGATTTTGTAATGTGTTGTGTTTGCTGGTGTTGTCTTGGTTGCAGTGTGGTTGCCTGTGAAACCAAAAGGAGAAGCTCCGTTTGGGAGTGTTCCATGCCTGGCTGTGAGGCAGGAGATGCTTCAAACATTAGGGCTCCAGCTGTATGCCTCGGAGTGAAGCTGGCATGTGGTCAGGAACCCGGAGAGTGTATGAGACCCCGAATTTATTTCTGTCATCAGTATTAAAAGTAGAGGCAATTTAAATTGTTTCTATGGTTGTTCTACTCTAAATGAGCTGTTTGGTTGCATAAGGTTTTCACGACCATGTGGAGGCGTGTTTGTCTTGTTGTCTTAAAGTCTTGGGGGTTGCGTCCCATCGTATGAAATCACTTTCAGTGGTCCATAAGGGGTCTTTTAGGTAAATCGGTCTCAGATTTGAATAATGCTCATCCAGGAATGTGAAATGCTGGTTTGTCTTGGATCATGCTTTTGACACCCCAGTAGTTGGATCCCTCCCTCCCCGCCCCTTGTGGTGGGGTGTTTGGTCACCATCGAGAAATTTTCAAAGTTCTATACCTTCTATTAGTTCTAATGGTGGGGAGACCCACATTGGGTCTCGCACAAATGTCTTTAGAATGAATCAGTGCTGGAATATTATTTAATGGCGGGGAGTCCACTCGAACCTTCCCATGTCGGTTTTCCAGTCTCGTTTCGAGTGTTAGTGAGTTCCTAATGGTGGGGATCCCCTCGGGCCTCCCCATGTTGATCTTCTGCTTCTGTTTTTAAATATGGCTTGGTGATAAGTGATAAGAGTGTTCCGTGGACGTTGTATGACCTTGTTAGTTCATTTTAGCCAAATGGTGTGGTTTCGGTTTAATAGTTCTTGAGATGTCTCAGCTTTTCAAGTTGGTTTTTGCGAGTGCGAGAGTCGCTTTCCTTGATCAGTCAACTGGAGGCGTTCTAGCTCTTTGGGACGGGCGACACATATCAGAAAGTCTTTTTACGCATTTCTTGATGTTGTCTTTGAGTCACTTTCTCTGAGCATGATGCTTTTGCCTCTCTTTGCTTGGTGTTTGTGGGGATTCCCTTTGAACCTTAAGGGAGTGTGGTTTTCTGCTTTGGGGTTTGGTTCTAGTTGTGGATTTCTAGGTATGGAAAGCTTTATGGTGGGGAGAATTGTCACACCCATACTTTTATATTATTTATTTCATTGCTTTATTAGACATTAGATAGTTCGGGTTGAGGCCCGAATTAATTTTTTTGAGTTCTTTGTGTTTTGGTCTTGTTTGCGTCCAGCGCAACGTGGTCGAAGCTGCGCGGCCTCGCTTGGGTTGCCACGCGGCCCCGCCCGGTTCACCGCACGCCTTGCTGATGTTTAATTAATGAAATAAATTGAATGAACAATTTTTTTTAAAATAATAATCATAATAATGTCATTTGAGATTATTATAATAATAATAATAATAATAATTATTATTATTATTTCTATTTTAGTTTATTCCAATTATTATTGTTATTATTATTATTATTATTACTATTAATAGTATTAAAAAAAATATAAAATTTACTAAGTATTATTAATATTTAAGTTATTATTATTATTAATATCATTATTATCGTTATTGCAACTAATAAATTAATTTAGTTATCTTTTCCTTTAGATCTATTTAGATGTTTTTTTATGTTCATTATGAGATACACTTTTTATTTATTTATTTTATTTTATTTTCCTTACATTTTTTTCTTCTTCTTATCTTTCCTTTATTTTTATTTTTCCTCTCCCTCACTTTCTCTCACCTGTCGCGTGTGGACACCCCCCTCAAACCCTATGCGTCACTTGTTTTTTTCCTTCTCCCCTGCCATTGTTGCCTGCTCACCCCCTCCCATCTCTTTCTTCTCCTCATCGCGTCACCGCCTCCCCCTCTGAACGTCCTCGCGCCACACCTCACCTCCCTCGGCCTCCTCCTGAGTCCAGTCTGCACCGACATCACCACCTCACCAGACCGCACCCCTGCTCCCCATCGCTCCGTCACGCTGAGCCCCCTCCCATGTCGGACCACCACCGCGTCACCCCTGCTCCCTCTCCTTCTGGCATGCTACTTTGCGGAGGCCTCCCCTCATCGATGTCGGCCTCCCCTCCCTCGGTTCTGCTCGCACGACTCCCCTCCAGCGCCGCACACCTTTCCCACTCGGAACCCCACCGGACCCCCCACATTCTGGTTCGGAACCCCGCTGGACCCCCTCATTCACCGCTCGGCCGACCCCTTCGGTGACTGTAACGCACTCGCAACTCCTTCCAACAGCCTCCACATCGAGTAAATTCCCTTTGTTATAGGGTTTCATTCAATTTAGTGTGGTTCGGTTAGGGTTATGGGTTTAATTTTATTGTTTGGGTGATTTTTTCCTTTTTTAGGATTCACGCTAGGTTACTTGTGGTACAAATGTGAGGCGAATACTTGTTCACCTCATTTTCCGGAAGTTTCACCAAGTGAGGTAGGTGGTTCCATGACATACCATCCTTAGATGATTTAAATTTCTCCTTAATTAAATTATAATGTATTCTAATGATAAATTGTGTGATGGGAAATTTATTTTGGGTGTGTTTCGATATTCATATTTGATGAATTTGAATTGTTTTTAAGTAAATGACAATGTATTTCATGTGCGTTGTGTTGTTGAAATATTTAGACGTATTTTGGTTAATTGGTTAAGGTGTGAAAATTGTGTTTTCATGAACACTTGAGGTGTAAGGGTGATTAAATTGACTTTTTCTTTTAAAGAAGATAAAATATTTTTGACATGTTGATTTTCATTACGAACCTTGAGTATGTTTTAGGGGTGCAAATGGGGTTTTAGAAGGGTTGGGATGTACAATTGATTTTCAAATGGTTACAAAATCTAAAATTTGTGTGTTTTAAACTAAGGCCATGTAGTATGCATGTGTGATGTTTTATTAATTGAGCAATTATTTATTTAAGTGGCATTTGATATGAAAATCATGGTTGGGAAGGTTTTTGGGGTTGTTTGGTAGGTGCGAAGTGTGTTTTCAAGTTCTTTGAGGAGTCTGTGCAATTAAATGGAGATTTCCAATTAAAATGAGTCACTTTGGGTGTGTTTTCCGTGTTTCGTACTTTTGGAATTAAATTGAAAATTTTTTGAACAACGAAAAAACATGTTTTGGTTTGTATATGCTGTACTTTTGGTTTTAAAGAGACGTTCCTATATGAAATTGAGTTCATCTTTCTTGTGTAAACCTTTTCTTTCTAATTTGAAGTGTTTTATAAATTGTTAATTGCACTTATTAAATTATATGTGGAGTGTAGAAGTTCTGTTTGACAGAATTACGCGTGCGTTATGTTTTTTTAAAGGGATTCTTACATGTGAAACTCATCATGTCTCATGTGAAAACTCTTATTGTGCTATTTTTAAATGTTCTTCAAATTGTTTAAATAGTTTATCAAGTCATGCAAGTGATCTGAACTATGTTATAAAATGGTTTTGGTGTGCGTGTGTTTTTTTAAATGGTGTTTGGGTATGAAAGCGATGACTTGTATGTGTAATGTTTTGTTTGGTTCGGGATATGTGAAAGAGATATACATTATGTGAATGTGAAACTTGATTGAGCACAAGGGAAAACCCTGGGTATCTAGGTGGGAGGACTAGAACAAGTGCGCTAGTGAGCCGGATGGGCATCGTTCCTGTTTCACTTAGTTGAATTGACGATTGCAACACTAACTAAACATATGATGACTGAGGGTCGTGGCCTTATAAGCCACGTTTTCTGAGGGTCGTGGTCTTCTAAGCCACTTTTATGAGGGTTGCGGTTTCTAAGCCACGTTTCACCGAGACACGAGGTTCTAGGGTCCCACTCGAGCTAGATGAACCTTAGGGGATTTACCCATTGTGCTCTACCATCTATGAAGTGGTGCCTTCCATCGGCATATGGAGGACCACTTGGGTGTGAGTATGTGTGTGTGTGTGAGTGAGTGTGTGTTTGTGTGTGAGTATGTGTGTGTGCCCATAATGAACTTTTATCTTCCTCTTTAAAATCGTGTTGGTGAAATGAGTTCTTTTTAGCATTTTTTCCTTTAGCATTTAGCTTGTAAATGTTTTCTTTAAAAGCATTTTGAAAGTATAATTTTGAATAAGCACATTAAATTGTCTTTTTGATGTTGTTGCATGAAACCTTTTTATTGGGTGACGTCCTACTGGGCTTTTGGCTCACACCCAACATACACCTTTGGGTGTATGTAGACCTTGTTTCTTGTGCATTCCAGTTTGTAACATCGTGCTCAGTAATGGTGGTTCAGGTTGCAGTTAGCATTTTCACACAGAGTGGTGTTGATGTTGCCTCTCTTTTGCCAGGAGGTTAGTGTAAGAGTTTTAGTTTCTGCTGTCATCTTTTATTTTAGTTTTGGTTCGAGTTGTAGACTTTAAACCTATTCATAGTTTAAAGGCGTGTTTGGTTGTCTATTTTTAGTTTCAGTTTATTTATCTGGTTAGTTGTTTTTCAGTCTTTTATTTTGGGTAAATCGTTCCCATGTAATGTTTGATACCCAGGCACCTGTGCCAGCCCTTGGGAATCAGGAACGCCCTTTGGGCCATGTCGCGGACGGGGTCGGGCACTGGGTCGGATGGCGACCCGGCCTGGTTCGTGACAAAATGGTATCAGAGGGCAAGGTTTTCTCTCTTGGGTCATTTTATTTTGGGATAGAGTCATGGTAGACTTGAGTTAAGGTTGTCGGAACTCTATGTTCTATCTATGAGCAATGTGCCTGGCTAGCACACCTCATGGTGGGAATCAATTTACCAACGTAAGTTGAGGTTTGTTTGAGTCTTTGGTTATTGCGGTTAATCTTGTCTTGGGGAAACGAAAAGGGAGTAGGGTCAGTGGTCTTAGTGAGCTCATAGGGTCTGGCAAGCCTTGTGGAGCTGGGGACACTGTCCTAAAATACTCTTAGTGGCCAGTGGCGTGATCGGCGTATGGCCGCCAACTATATATTCCAGTCACCCGCTGACCCTAGTTTCCTCCTGCATTCATTATCATCTCTTTGTTCTGGAATGGTGGACACTTTTTTAAGTAAAAATGATTTCATCTTGGAAAATGTTCTGGAAAATGTTTTGAAATAAAGCACTTTAAAAAGAAAATGAGGTATGAGGTTTAAAAAGCGTGGGTTGAATGTTTTGGTTTTTAAAAATGGAAGGGTTTGGTTTTGATCCTTGGCGCTCTCATGGGAAACCACATGCATGAGTGTACACGAAAAGGGAAATTGTTAATGGCATGAGCGGATGAGTGCCAGGATGGATATGAGGTGGATGCCGGTGTGGCACGAGAACATGCATGTTCTAGGCTCATGGGACACCATTGGTGTTTGTGCAACCCACTATCTTGGATTATTTTCAAAATGTTTTGTTATATAATTTTTTTTGGTGTTTTAGTAAATGGTGTTTGTGTGATGTGCCCTTGTGTTTTGGAAATGTCGGATGTGAGGTGTTTTGAGCTGAGAATCCTTTTTGACTGATTTGTGTCCTAAGTTTAAATTTCTATTTGTAAGTTGGTATGCAAGTGTGTAGTTGGTGAATTCTTTTGAAGAGTACTTCAGGAAGCCCTTGCAGTGGTTCCCCCTACACGCCTAGTGTTCTCTTCTGGTATTTCTTGACCATTTGACCAGTTTGGTTGGGTCCATGGTCTTCTTTCTTGACTAGTGTACGCCCCCATGAAGAGATGACATGCGATTGAAGTGTGGCCATGGGAAACTCGCCGTTGGCTGACCCTCCAGTTGATCAGATGACTCTTCTTGAATTCTGGAATTGAACCCACCTCTTCTTTTTATAACTAGACGAATCCTCTCGCAGTGGGATGGCATATGTGAGGGGAGTTGAACAGAGTTTTGGTTTCCTTGATTTGTCTGAGTTGTCGAGTATAAGGTTTTACATTGTTGCATTAGGTGGTTTCCCGTGGAAGTGGTGAAATAAATTCTAGCAGGGAAAGGTGAAGACGATTCAGAGTTATCAGTTCTTACCGATGTCTTGAATGGGCTGTAGTGTTTTCATCAGCTGAAAGGGTCATGTTTGGTGACCACTTGCAGTGTGAGTTCTCTTTGAAGTGCAAAGGTCGAAGAAAATTTGAGTTGTCGGTGTGGGATGTTATTTTTAAATGACCTTTGGTCCTTTGTTGGTTTCATTTAATAAAAAGGCTCTGTTAGGACACTAGTGTGGAAGACCCAGCCACGTGGGGATGCTACGGTCGATTGCAGGAATCACATGTTGTTTAAGACTCAGTTTGAAGCCCCTCTCTGTATAATGGTCCTCTCTACCACAATGGTCATGTTCAAGTGATTATTTGTGGTGTTGTGTTCTCATTCAGTGGGAAAAAGGGCAATGCGCATGCGCCATTTCAGCTCTTGTGTTGGTGAGTGTTCCGTGTATGATCAGTTGGATGTCGTAATGTGTTGTGTTTGCTGGTGTTGTCTCGGTTGAAGTGTGGTTGCCTGTGACATCAAAAGGAGAAGCTCCATTCGGGAGTCTTCCATGCCTGACTGCGAGGTAGGAGATGCTTCAAACATCAGGGCTCCAGCTGTAGGCCTCGGAGTGAAGCTGGCACGTGGTGAGGAACCCAGAGAGTGTATGAGACCCCGACTTTATTTCTATCATCAATATTAAAAGTAGAGGCAATTTAAATTGTTTATATGGTTGTTTCACTCCAAATGAGTCGTCTGGTTGCATAAGGTTTTCACAACCATGTAGAGGCGTGTTCGTCTTGTTGTCTTAAAGTCTTGGGGGTTGCGTCCCACCAGATGAAATCGATTTCAGTGGTCCATATGGGGTCTGTTAGGTAAATTGGTCTCAGATTTGAATAATGCTCATCCAGGAATGTGAAATGCTGGTTTGTCTTGGATCATGCTTTTGACACCCCGGTAGTCGGGTCCCTCCCTCCCCGCCCCTTGTGGTGGGGTGTTTGGTCACCATTTAGAAATTTTCAATGTTCTATACCTTCTGTTAGTTCTAATGGTGGGAAGACCCACATTGGGTCTCGCACAAATGTCTCTAGAATGAATCAGTGATGGACTATTCTTTAATGGCGAGGAGTCCGCTCGAACCTTCCCATGTCGGTTTTCTAGTCTCGTTTCGATCGTTAGTGAGTTCCTAATGGTGGGGAGACCCTCGAGCCTCCCCATGTTGATCTTCTGCTTCTGTTTTTAAATATGGCTTAGTGATAAGTGATAAGAGTGTTCCGTGGATGTGATTTGACATTGTTAGTTCATTTTAGCCAAATGGTGTGGTTTCGTTTTAATAGTGCTTGAGATGTCTCAGCTTGTCAAGTTGGTTTTTGCGGGTGCGAGAGTCACTTTCCTTGATCAATCAACTGGAGGCGTTCTAGCTCTTTGGGGCGGGCAACACATATCAGAAATTCTTTTTATGCATTTCTTGATGTTGTCTTTGAGTCACTTTCTCTGAGCACGATGCTTTTTCCTATCTTTGCTTGGTGTTTGTGGGGATTCCCTTTGAACCTTAAGGGAGTGTGGTTTTCTACTTTGGGGTTTGGTTCTAGTTGTGGCTTTCCTGGGATGGAAAGCTTTATGGTGGAGAGAATTGTCACACCCATCCTTTTTTTATATTATTTATTTCATTGCTTTATTGGACATCAGATAGTTCGGGTCGAGGCCCGACTTAATTTTTTTGAGTTCTTTGTGTTTTGGTCTTGTTTGCGTCCAGCACAACGCGGTCGAAGCTACGCGGCCTCGCTTGGGTCGCCACGCGGCCCCGCCCGGTTCACCGCACGCCTTTCCGATGTTTAATTAATGAAATAAATTGAATTAATTTTTTTAAAATAATAATCATAATAATGTCATTTGAGACAATAATAATAATAATTATTATAGTAATTATTATTATTTCAATTTTAATTTATTCCAATTATTATTGTTATTATTATTATTATTACTATTAATAGTATTAAATTTTTTTACTAAGTATTATTAATATTGAAGTTCTTATTATTATTAATATCATTATTATCGTTATTGCAACTAATACATTAATTTAGTTATCTTTTCCTTTGGATTTATTTAGATATTTTTTATGTTTATTATGAGATACACTTTTTATTTATTTATTGTATTTTATTTTCCATCCATTTTTTTTCTTCTTCTTATCTTTCCTTTATTTTTATTTTTCCTCTCCCTCACTTTCTATCCCCTGTCGCGCGCGGACACCCCCCTCAAACCCTATGTGTCGTTTGTTTTTTTCCTTCTCCCTTACCATTGTTGCCGGCTCACCCCCTCCCATCTCTTTATTCTCCTCATCGCGCCGCCACCTCCCCCTCTGAACGTCCTCGCGCCGCACCTCACCTCCCTCGGCCTCCTCCCGAGTCCAGCCTGCTCCGGCATCACCACCTCACCGGACCGCACCCCTACTCCCCATCGCGCTGTCGCGCTGAGTCCCCTCCTACGTCAGACCACCACCACGTCACCCCTGCTCCCTCTCCTCCTGTAGCACTACTTTGCGGCAGCCTCCCCTCACCGGCGTCAGCCTCCCCTACCTCTGTTCTGCTCGCACGACTCCCCTCTGGCGCCGCACACCTTTCCCGCTCGGAACCCCACCGGACCCCCCACATTCTAGTTCGGAACCCCGCTGGACCCCCTCATACACCCCTCGGCCGACCCCTTCGGTGACTGTAACGCCCCCGAAACTCCTTCCGGCAGCCTCCACATTGGGTAAATTCTTTTTGTTATAGGGCTTCATTCAATTTAGTGTGGTTCGGTTAGGGTTATGGGTTTAATTTTATTGTTTGGGTGATTTTTGACTTTTTTAGGATTCACGCTAGGTTACTTGTGGTGCAAATGTGATGCGAATGCTTATTCACCTCATTTTTCAGAAGTTTCACCAAGAAAGGTAGGTGGTTCTATGCTATACCATCCTTAGATGATTTAAATTGCTCCTTAATTAAATTAAACGTGTTCTAATGATTAATTGTGTGATGCGAAATTTATTTTGGGTGTGTTTTAATATTAATATTTGATGAATTTGAATTGTTTTTAAGTAAATGCCAATGTATTTCATGTGTGTTGTGTTTTTGAAATCTTTAGACATATTTTGGTTAATTGGTTAAGGTGTGAAAATTGTGTTTTCAAGAACGTTTGAGGTGTAAGGGTGATTAAATTAAGTTTTTCTTTTAAAGAATATAAACTATTTTTGACGTGTTGATTTTCATTACGAACCTTGAGTATGTTCTATGGGTGCGAATGGGGTTTTAGAAGGGCTGGGATGTACAATTTATTTTCAAATGGTTACGACATCTAAAATTTGTGTGTTTTAAACTAAGGCCTTGTAGTATGCATGTGTGATGTTTTATTAATTGAGAAATTGTTTATTTAAGTGGCGTTTGATATGAAAATCATGGTTGGGAAGGTTTTTGGGGTTGTTTGGTAGGTGCGAAGTGTGTTTTCAAGTTCTTTGAGGTGTCTGTGCAATTAAATAAAGAATTTCAATGAAAATGAGTCACTTTGGGTGTGTTTGTCATGTTGCGTACTTTTGGAATTAAATTGAAAATTGTTTGAAGAATGGAAAAACATGTTTTGGTTTGTATATTTTGTACTTTTGGTTTTAAAGCGACGTTCCTATATGAAATCAAGTTCGTCTTTCTTGTGTAAACCTTTTCTTTCTAATTTTAAGTGTTTTATAAATTGTTAATTGCACTTATTAAATTATATGTGGAGTGCGGAAGTTGTGTTTGACAGAATTACATGTGCTTTATGTTTTTTTAAAGGTATTCTTACATGTGAAACTTGTCATGTCTCATGTGAAAACTCTTATTGTGATATTTTGAAATGTTCTTCAAATTGTTTAAATAGTTTATCAAGTCTTGAAAGTGATCCGAACTATGTTATAAAATGGTTTTGGTGTGCATGTGTTTTTTTAAATGGTGTTTGGGTATGCAAGCGGTGACTTGTATGTGTAATGTTTTGTTTGGTTTGGGATATGTGAAAGCGATATACATTATGTGAATGTGAAACTTGATTGAGCACAAGGGAAAACCCTGGGTATCTAGGTGGGCGGACTAGAACTAGTGTGCTAGTGAGCCGGATGGGCATCGCCCCTGTTTCACTTAGCTGGATTGACGATTACAACACTAACTAAACATATGATGACTGAGTGTCATGGCCTTCTAAGCCACGTTTTCTGAGGTTCGTGGTCTTCTAAGCCACATTTCTGAGGGTCGTGGTTTCTAAGCCACGTTTCACCGAGACATGAGGTTCTAGGGTCTTAATCGAGCTAGATGAACCTTAGGGGATTTACCCATTGTGCTCTACCATCTATGGCGTGGTGCCTTCCGTCGGCATAAGGAGGACCACTTGGGTGTGAGTATGTGTGTGTGTGTGTGTGAGTATGTGTGTGTGTGTGAGTATGTGTGTGTGTTCCCATAATGAACTTTTCTCTTACTCTTTAAAATCGTGTTTGTGAAATGAGTTCTTTTTAGAATTTTTCCTTTAGCATTTAGCTTGAAAATGTTTTCTTTAAAAGCATTTTGAAAGTATAATTTTTAATAAGCACATTAAATTGTCTTTTTGATGTTGTGGCATGTAACCTTTTTATTGGGTGACGTCCTACTGGGCTTTTGGCTCACACCCAACATACACCTTTGGGTGTATGTAGACCTTGTTTCTTGTGCGTTCTAGGTTGTGACATCGTGCTCAGTGATGGTGGTTCAGGTTTTAGTTGGGCTTTTCATGTAGAGTGGTGTTGATGTGGCCTCTCTTTTTCCGGGAGGTTAGTGTAGGAGTTTTATTTTCCACTATTATCTTTTATTTTAGTTTTGGTTTGAGTTGTAGACTTTAAACCTGTTCATAGTTTAAAGGCGTGTTTAGTTGTCTATTTTTAGTTTCAGTTTATTTATCTGGTTAGTTATTTTTCTATCTTTTATTTCGGGTAAATCATTCCCATGTAATGTTTGATACCCAGGCACCTGTGCCAGCCCGTGGGGATCGGGAACACCCTTCGGGCCATGTGGCGGACCAGGTCGGGCACCGGGTCGGATGGCGACCCGACCTGGTTCGTGACATAGGGTGTTCTAGATTACCATAGGAGGGTTAAATTGATATAGGAGGATGGGTCTTATATGAGTTCCTTGCATGATTTTCATGATAAAATAATGATGAAGTATGAGGGGAAAATATTTGATTAAGTGACATAGTATTAGTTAAAGGATCTTGAGATCACCTTTAGTCTGAACTACACTAAGAAGAAATAATGCATTCCATTGGCTATCAATCAGCTGAGAGGAGCTATATTTTAGAGGTGGTTTTTACTTTTGGGTGATCATGATGGGATGAATGTGTCATGGGATGATTTATAAAATCATTTTCATGATGAATTTATTTCTTTAGAGATGAAGGTATCCAAATAGTATAAGTTTCTCACCCTTTGGTAGGGTAAATTAAGTATGATAGATCATGGGATCTAGTTCAATGACCTACCTCAATTATTATTTCGATCTTCTTCTTGATAAGG
This sequence comes from Viscum album, assembly GCA_963277665.1. Lineage (NCBI taxonomy): Eukaryota > Viridiplantae > Streptophyta > Magnoliopsida > Santalales > Viscaceae > Viscum > Viscum album. The sequence goes on from OY728131.1 coordinate 1,493,758,632, forward strand.
AGGCAAGGGTGTGACATTTTTAAGAGGAGATGTATCCCATGATTCAACATTATGTCACCCTATTCACTATAATGATTTATCCTCATGTGTTAGCTAAGGATGAGGTGATAAAGAAGTTTCATGTGTGGATCATATCATCATGGGAAGGGAGTCATCAGAACTTACCTCAATAGATTATTATAGATATATAATCTTATATGTTGGGGAATTCAATGTTCTGGATATAAGGGGATTTGAACTATCCTTTATCTCTTATATTTTTTTAAGTAGTAAGTTCTTGGGTTTCTACTAAGAGTTTTAGACTGATGTGATTTACTTATCTAGGGAATTTTCATCAGCTCTTCTTATTCCTGACTACCCTTGGTGGTCATTATAGTATGGGTGATTATCTCCCAGTTTAGTCTTAACAATAGATTTCTTCAAGGCCTTATTAGTGATAGGGCTTGCAAGATTTTGGTTAGAAAAGGGGTGATAGAGCAGGTAGATGACAACCTCATGATGTACCTTTATTATAGGGATATAGGGTTGATCATAGATATAAAGGTGGTCTCCAGAAGTGTCTGTGAGGTATAGGATCTTCACATGGTCAGTTTCATGCTACGGAGATGTCCGCACCTAGTTGGAAAAAGATCATTTGAGGTACCATCTACTCATCTTCTACCTTGACCTTCTCATTATTTAATTAAAGAGCTTCATATCCCTTTATTACACCTACCTTAGTCTTATCCCTAGTAATTAAGGTAGAGATACTTCAAGTTCCCTTGGTGTTTACTATTCCAGTTGAAGGTCAGTCTTATTTTCTTGATGTGTGTCGGGGGTTTGAGTTGATGATGGTACAACATCAATCACCAAGTAATTTATTATATATATATATATATATATATATATAACCATAAAATTCATTATCATCATGGAATATTTGTATTTTGTGTGTGATTTTTTTAATTTTTTTAAAGGTAAGTTTCCTTCTTTTATGCAAAAGGCCAATGTTATGTGTTTTTTTTGGCGAACGGGACCATCAAATGGGGTATTTTCATTTAGAACCTTCTTTCTATTAGCTGGATAAATTATTTTTGATTTTATTAGAAGTGTTCATGATGATGTTCCTAATAGTTTTTTATGAATTTTCATATGTTTTCAATGAAGAGGTTATGTTTCTAACCCTTTATGTCGTATTAGGTTTAGGATTGAGTTACAATCTAGTGTCTCTCTATTTTTTGGAACTTTATCGGATGACACCATATGAGTTACAAGATTTGAGGATTTAAATTGATGATTTAACACATAAAGGTTTTATCTAGTTTATAATATCACCTTTTCATGCTCTGATATTATTATCCAAGAATAAATATAGTAGTTTGAGGTTGTGCATAAACTACTGGTGGTTAAAATAGGAAATAATAATTAATTGTTACCTACTTACATGGGTAAATGATTTTTTTGATTAGTTAAAGGGATACATATAGTTTTTTATAAATGAACCATGGTTTGGGTATCATCAGATTGTGGTGAAGGAGGGGGATATCATGAATAATTATTTTAGGTGTCATTATGGGAATCTAAATTTCATGGTTATTCCATTCAATGACACATGCACAAACTATTTTTATGGCACACATTAATTATGGGTTTTTGAGTTCTTAGATTAGTTCTTGGTAGTGTTCATCGATGTTATCCTTATATACTCGAGGTCTTAGTAGGACTATACTAAGAATATGAGACTGTTTTACAAGTCTTTTCACACAATCAACTCAATGGGATATTGTTTAAGTTCAAGTTTTCAACTCTAAAGGTGAACTTCCTTGGGCATTGGTGTCTCAAAAAGTAGTAACAGTCAATCCTATGAAGATAAAAGAAATTGTTACTTGGTAGGAACACAATAATGTTTTATAGACTCATAGTTTACTTCATCACACACACAATGTCTATTTTAGGTAGTATATTTATTAATTATTGATTATTTTTTAATCTTTAGTTTATTTAGTTTTTTAGGTATTTTTTTGGTATGTGGTTTTGGAAATTTTTCAATTGACCACGCCATTGTGGTTGGTTCTATGCTGTAGTGAGGGTGTTATGGGAGAGGCTATTCTAAGGCCTTCTATGCTATGTCAAGGTGTATGGGAGCTTAAGAATCATATAATTATTCTTAAGTGTTATATTTTCACCATAAAATGAGGGACCAAATCATAGAGGAACTTGGGTAGGTTCCCCACACCATAGTGAATAGGGTGGTGTCACGGTGATTGGTTGGGTAGGCGCCCTACACCATGAATGGGGAGGCTTTGATGTGGAAGTTCAAGGATTGGGATTTGGGTTATTCCCACTGTATTTACTCCATGCCATGTTTCTTAGGTCCATGTTGTGGAGTTTTTTTCCCATATTTTTTAATTATATAAAATTATAATTTTTCCTCTAGTGAGTTAGAACCCACTTTGGGGTCTTTCTTCCCCTTATTCAGGAAATGTATCTTTGGGGAGATCCCTATGTGATATTTTCCTTCTCTTGCTTTTATTTAGAGATCTTCCCCTTCAATTTCAAGTAAATTATTCCAATTTAAGACCTCTTTTCTCTTACTATTCTTCTTCTTCTTATTCCCTTTTATTCCTCTCACCATGGGTCATTTTGGTTTAACCTTAGGGTTAATATTTGATATAAACTCATGATTATTGATGTTTAGGGTGTGTATATCATTTATTAGGCCTTTATTTTTCTGTATTCTAAGGTTTCATCTCCTTCACACCCATTTGAGGTAGGTATTTCCATGCCTTTGAATTTTCTCGACACACCACCAAATTCATGGGTTTTCTATAATCAATTTCTTCAAAATTATTCATGTTTTATGAGATCTAGTGAATTATTATTAGAGTAATTTTTTTTAAGAACTCATGGCTTGATTTAAAATGGGGTGGGGGTTCCATAGATTTCAACCATTATATTATCATATCAAATGAATATGCATTCTACATGTTTTATGAAATGTCAAAAAGGGGTTTATCAATGGATTTGGGTATCTAAATGATGCTTTGGATTTTTAAATGTTCAAATGTAAATCGAGTCATTCATTTGAGTTATTTTTTGACGGCATAACTATTATTCATGGTTTCTAATGTGTTTATTTAATTAAGTTCATTTGTTATCACTATGAGATTCTTGTTTATGATTTTTATATGTTGTTTCTTGATGTTTCATTTTTTTGTAAATTATTCAAACAATGACTTTGAATTAATGTTTGGTTTTTAAATTTTCTCAAAGGATTTTTAAATGGATACTCAATTCTCAAAGGGTTTTTGAAATAGGTTTTATATTATGGTTTTTCAATTATAATGTAATGGATTATTTGGTACTTTAAAAAAAGGATTTATGAGAAATATTGAGTAAGAATGGGTTTTCAAAGGATTTTTTGAAATAATAATACTAATATAAAATTCAAGGCCTAATTGACACGTTTTTGTAAAGGTTTTCAAAGGAAAATTTCTACACCCTAAATGAAAGCTTCATGTTATCATAATATATGTGATATTTATAATTTATGTGATTATTATATTGTTATTTCTACTATAGAGAGTCTTTACACTTAAGGGTTTCATGGTGGTAGGATGATGAAATTTTATCGAGTTGTATTAGTTTATGATTTATAAGTGATAAATGTTTCCATAGATCCTTCCAATATCTTCATTGGGATCCTAGGAATCTTAGTGAGAGATGAGAGATGGTTTATATGATAGTCATGATGAGACTGACTAGTGTCCTATGGTATCAGAGATGTAATGACTATGAGAGTGCCACTGGTGAGTATATTTAGAGTAATTTGGGAGGTTATTACCTTGGAATTCAATGATAAGATGAAAAATGTTTATTCTTGAGTATTTATAGGATCATATCACTAGATGTTTAAGAATTTCCCATGATTACTAAACTTTATCTAGTTATCTTTACTAATATGATTTTACTCTACTTTACTTTCATTTGTTTCTATATCTTGATATGTGTTTCCTTTCATTATTTCCTTATTGACTCAACTCATATTGGTTCTCTATTCCAATATGAATTATTGATGTCTAACACCATTTTAAAATTATTTTCAGTATTGATTTTTTTTTTCAATTACTTACTGTTGTATTTTTTAGACTTGTTTTTTATTTAATTAATACTTTATTTAAATATTTTTAACTTATCTCTCCCATTTATTTTTTAAAGGTGGATTTTAAATATTGTATATCAAAGAGAAATTATTTTAAATGGGTTATTTTAAAAAGGAAAATTTGAATTTTTTTAAAGGGTATTTCAGGTTTTGGAAAGTAATTTGAGGAGGATTATGTGATTTTCTTCCTCAAATGACGAGAACCATATTTTTTAAATAGTGTATTTCAAACAATAATTTATCATTTATTTTATAAAGAAAATTCATGGAATTTTTTATTGGTGGGAACCTATGGGGATTTTTATATTTACACCCTACTTACACCACTGAGTGTCTATAGATCGAGTGCATTTTACATGTCCATGTTCTTAGGGACTACCTTTCATGGGATGCTTGTATAGTGGTTGTGACAAGAAGGTTGTATGGTGACTTTGGTGTCATTTTGATGTATTATTAATTATTTTTATCTCATTTTTTATCATAGATATATCAACATTTTTAGACTTTCCCATATTTTGTTTCTATTTTAGTTTTGTTATGTTTTAAAGTGAGTCAGATGTTTATTTATGGTTATGAGTTTTTTGGTTTCACTTATATTTTAAAACTACTTATTTATTTTTCATGGAATTAAAACATATGTATGATAAATTCAATAATTTTGGAAGAATTATATATATATTTTTAATATTAATTACTTGGGAGAAATCATTACCGTTGGGTATGTTTTGATTTTCTAGTACTAGTTTTCTACCTACGGGGGTCAGGAATGACCTTTAGGCATCTCCAAGGGATGGTTCAAGTGAAAAATTGAGGGGTGACTTGGTTTGGTCTAAAAAAATTGTATCAAATCACCCTTTTTTATTTATACAGTAATGGTAGACTGAAGATCGGAATTATAGAACTCAATAGGATAGTGCATGAAGAGTCTATCTAGCTCTTTTCCATTTAGATACTTGAGTTCCTAGGGAATGTTGAGTTATGTATCATTAATTTAAATATTTAGTTCTTTATTTATAGTGTTTTTATCTAAATTTAAGTTATTATGAAGTTTTTCATATTTTGGGATGAATAAGGGAGAAGAATTGGTGAAACATGGTGACTCACATAGTTTGGAAAACTATACGGATACCATGAACATGGCTCTATAAAACTATTAGTGGGAATTTAATAATTGACACATGGTTCACCAAACCATGTGGTCAAGTCATGAACAGACACCAATCCCTTTTTATAGAATCCTTCTTGAAGCATTGATATTATTTGATCAGTTTTTGTTAATGTATAGTGATGGAAACCCAAGTTTTAAAATGATATAGATTATGTTTTGAAACTATTAAATAAGTTCTCTAATTGAATTAAAAATAAATCACCGTTTAGTATTTTTTAATTTTTTTCAATGATTTAATTTTGGTGTTTTAAAATTATATTTAAGGGGAGATATAAGAAATCAAAATAAATGGATGTGATTTTAGAATAGTTTAAAAGAAAACTTTTCAGACTTTGTTGATTAAGTCTTTTGTTATTTTTTGTTATTTAAAGTACGAATCCCTAAAAAGTATTGATGGATTATAATAATTAAGTATCATGAAGTGATCCTTATACTTGGATATTTTAGAGTTAGAGTGTGGAATTTATAGTGGTTGACTCCACCCATACTCATGGTAGAGTGGTATAACCAGATCCTTCTTAGCATTTTCTTATCTTCTATGGTGATGGAGGTACTCAAGATTACATGGAGTGTCTTGAGATTATTGAGTAGATATTTGGGTACCTGGAAACTTTTGAATCCTTGATAGTGAGATCCATCTTGGATTTGTTTAAGGGACCAAGTTAGGAATGGTTGGAGACTATCATTCCACCCTAGTTTTAAGATGGTGTGACTTGGAAATTCTTTATGACCACTTTCATAAAATTGAATTTTCCTGAATAGTATAAGGTGGATAAAGTTATGGAACTTATGAATCTACATCAAGGTGAGTATACAATGAAAGAGTTTGTTAACCATTTCAATGAGCTTATTCCATTTTATTCTAAGATAGTATCTGGGAATTCATTAAAGGTTCATCATTTTGTAAAGGGTACACACCCATACCTCAATAAAAGAGTGGTTTCAACTAGATTAACTTTATTCAAGGATTTGGTTACTAAGGCCTTGATGATGGAGTCGGTTTCTAGAGTGTAACCCATGGTTGGTGGCAACCCCGTCTCTATTGATGTTGGTGGAGGTTCCCAATCTAGAAAGAATCAAAAGTTAGAGGGAACTATTTATGGGAATCCATATGATTTGGGAGAGTCTTATCATTTTTATACTACTTATTTAGAAAAAAAGTCCCCCTTGTATATTTTTGTGTGCGGTAATTTTGGGAATTATAGGCCCTTATATTTGATATTTCTAAATATATATCACTACTGTGTTCGATTTGGACATCTTCAAATATTCTATAAGTTAAGGTGACACCAAAGAAAGAAGTAAATACCATCTATTATATCTTAATGGTGGTTTAAATGGTATTTTGAGGTTTTAACTTTCCATTTACTCTCTCTTTTCCTTAACACTACTAGTTTTGACCTATTACTTGAATTTTTATATGCTTGATATCTTATACTTATTTGGATAAATAAATGACTGTTTCTATATGATTATGTATATTCCTTTGATCAGGTGTTTTTAATAGATTTATTTGTTTGAATTCTACATTATGTTACATAGTTTTTATTTTATAATAACATTGTTTCAATGATCCATCATATTAGTGTCACCCTTATATAGTGGGGAGATCCATTGTGGGTCTCAAATTTCTAATATTTTCCTTGGAATATTCTAGTGTAGATTGTGTATTTGGAGATGTATCTTGTTTTCAAGTGTTATTTGGTTCTGGTGGTTTATAGATTGTATCATGAGTAGCCCTTCCTTTCTAGTTATATTATTCTTGTAATTTCCATTATTTAACTAAGTGAATTTCTAGGGGAAGAAAGTGATATGGTGATGATAATTGTCACACCAATGATATCACCTTGAAGTATTAAATTTATTAATTTTTTTTATTTTTATTCCTTTTTCTATTTAATTTTATAGTACCTTTTGTTTTTGGTCTACGATTTTGGAAATTCGGTAATTGTACATTCCATGATGGTTAGTTATGTGCTGTAGTGAGGGTTCTATAAACAAGGCCACACTGTAGACTTTTATGTTGTTCCATGGTGGTCAGGAGCTCAAGATTCCTTTGCTCTACCCTGAGGAGGCACTCCATACAACATCCTAAGGGACCATGTCATAAATTCATCAGGACAGGTGAACTATGTTGTGGTGTAGAGAGAGATTCCATAGTGATTTTTCAAGTAGGAATTTTTCACTATGGAGGGGTAGGTTGCAATGTGGAAGCATGTGGCTCAGGATTTAGGTTATTCCCATTAGAGGTGATCCACACTGTAAGATCTTGGGTAATTATTGTGGTATCAATCTTTTCTTTTGGATTAAATTTTGTTTAATTTTCTTTTTGTCTTACACACTAAGTCAGGCCATGGGCCGGTTGGGTTGTTCTTGGAAGATAAGGGGAGAAAAATGAATAAAAATGGATGCAGGCTAGGTACACATCGTGTACTTGGGGTACATATTGTGTACCCACATGTCATTTACTTGAGGTACATGTCATGTACTTTCCCAGTGGGGTTTTTTATAAAAGTGGTAGTAGCCTCATTTTCTATAAAACCGACAGAACCATCACCCATGGGATTTTTCCAATAGTAGCATCACATACCATTTTGGCTCCCGTTTCTTCGTCCAAACTCCGATATGAATACCGTCAAGTCTATTGTAATCCCCTAAGTATGCTCTATTTTCTATTAATCCATTTCTTTCAATTTATCCTCTTGTAGTAGTTATTAAAGCTCGAGTATTTATGGTCATTTTGTAGATCTTCTCCATTCTAAGTCGAATTAGAATCCGATGCTGAACAAGGAGAGCCATACAACTACAAGGTAAGTGGTTTTGTGATTTTTTCTAATTGTTGAGTGGTTTATATGTGTCGGAGTGCCACATGACCATTTTAAGGGTGTCTCTTTGTTGATATTTTGACCCGTTTTGATTCCTAAAGATGTTTAGGTGATTAATTATATTAATGAAAGCATGTTTGAGGTTGCTTGATTTGATTAAGGGCCACCCCATGGGTGTGTTTCCCTTGAATGAACAATATTTATCCATTTGGCCTAGGTATCCCATGAGGGAATCCTTGTATTCCCTGTTATGGGTTGTTAAAAATGGAATTGGTCAATTGAATGCGATGCCCATGTGAGATAATGATTGGTTATGCCATGTGATAGTTTAATTCACATGTTGTGTTTGTTACATAAATTGAAAATGTGATCATATGCTTGTTTAAGTCTTGTAATTATTTATATTATTGATAGGATTGTGATATGATTGATGCCCACATGAATTGATCAATGTTTTTCATGTAATAGTTTAATTTATATGTGTGCTTGTTATGTAATATGCCTGCGGGTGAGATTATACTATGCCTATGGGTAAGATTGTGATATTAATGTGGGAGAGATTATGATATGCTTGTTGATGAGAGTGTGATATGCCTATGGGCAAGATTGAACTATGCCTATGGGTGAGATTTTGATATGCCTGTGGGTGAAATTGTATTATTCCTGTGGGTGAAGTTTTTCTATTCCTGCGGGTGATATTGTGGTATGCCTATGGGAAAGGTTTTTCTATGTATATGGGAGAGGTTTGCTTCTTTGTTTCTATGTTGTGAGTGATCCATGATGTAATGGACGAGCTCAGGTTCTAAACTAGTTATTAATATGTAATGATTTATAACGCATCTCCCAAGACAAATAATAAGCTTGGATTTGGTCTTCACTTTACTTGTTTAGAGAGCCTTCTGAGGTATCTATTGTGCTAACTTTATATGGGAGATTTTTAGGATTAAGTTGGATCTCGAGTCTTATATAATTCAATTTGATTTAATTTATTAATGGACATAATGAATGAAAATGGAAACTAGTACTGTAGGATTGTTTACTTTTGAGTAATTCCTAGTTTATAGATTTTTTTATTGTACACCTCGATTATCCCAAAGGCCTTCTTTTTTATTGATTTTTGATAACCCCCCTTTAAAGGGATGAGGGGGAACCCTTACAAGGCCCGTAGGCATAAATATTACATGACCTGTAAGTCTTAGGAAATATACAGGCTATAACTACATGGAACTGCTCCTCCCCAGCTTCTTCATCGTGATGTTATCTCTCCACATTCGCATGACTAGTTCAGCTAGGCTTCCCATGCAAGCACAGGCTGGTCCCAATGGAAAATTCCATACCCTCTCTTTTTAAAAAATCCTCTTAAGCTTCTGCTCTGGTGAATGTGCCTGCTTTGTATCCTCAGCTTGAGTCTTCTCCTTGTAGAGTCTTCATAGTCGTTAAGTCCAATTTCAGGTGACCCAAATACCTTGATGTGGCCTAAACGCCTTGAGGTGGCCTGAAGGCCTTGAGGTGGCCCGAAGGCCTTGAAGGACCCACGGCCCAAACTGGTGGCCCGAAAGCCCAAATGGATGAATAGTTCCGGCTTCTACAGTATTAAATAGTACCTGCTATAGTAAAGCTACAGTAAACCCCAAAAAAATATATCTTTGCCTAGTTTTTGAACTCAGGTCTCTTGGATGCACTTTCCAAGTCCTCACCAACTGGGCTGAGGCTATTGTGCTCATTATTGTACATTTCCTGTTGCATATATTCACTGACATATTGGCACAAATATTTTGGCGGTTTCCTACTATGATTTATTTCTCACACCCTGTTTGGGCCATGTTTTTGGGACCAATAAGATTATATTGTTGCAGGTGTCGATAAGGGTAAGCGCCCTTCTCTAGGTACTTGATATACTGTTTAGGAGAAGGAGAGCATGGGACCAAGATGAGGCTTGTGATGCTTCTGAGTTTCCTTTTTATATTTATATACCTTGGTATTGTATCTTGTACTTGATTATAGTGTATCCTGTTTTAGATGCTTTCTTAGAACATGTGACATGAAGCATCATCTATAGTATGTTATGACTTTTGGATATCTTTATTATCAGTCTTCCATTGTTTGTTTCCAATTGTATGGTATTCACTACTTCCTCTATTGTATGTTATCATTCCACTATGTTACACTCTTCTAATGAGGGAATAGTTTCCCCAATATCACACCCTAGGCACTCGCTACTAGTCGGCATCCTTTGGCATTTGTGGAAATGTGCTTGAGGCCATGTGGCCAACCGGGTATAGAGCACCAGTTGAGTGGCATCCAGATCCAGGATGTTACAAAGTGGTATCAGAGGAGTTTTTTTTATCTGATTGTTTTATTATTTGGCAGAAATGGGAAGATATATAATTGTTAAGGTATTTGGTAATAAGCTGTGCTCGGGAGTAGCTACCCCATGTATAGGTAAAAGATGAATTGCCTTGAACTAAATTGTGATTTTTGGATTTTGAGATATTAAATTTGTTTTGATTTCACCATTGGGTAACACACTTGTATTGTGCTATTATTATTGATATCATTGTGGTTCTATTTTTTTACAACCCAATGAGATGAGGGTATAACATCTCATGCATCATTTATGCACTTGTTAAAATCACATAACATGCATTATTTCCATGACATTTAAGAGCATTACTGATTGCATGTTGTTGTGATATATTTCATGCTATATATGCATGTTTTTGTGATAGGTACCATGATAGATATGCCTTCTGTTGAGATAGGTGTAATGGTATGTGTTATGGTTAAAATTGGATGGACCTCTTGGATCGGAATTTGGTGGATCATGTTTTGGCCTTGTATTTGATCATGTTATGATATGCTATGTATGGATTCCAAGCTTTGGTTCATGAGGTGTATGGGTCCTCTTGGATTGAAAATTGGCAGATCATGATTCAGCCTTTTTTATAAAGTTGTGCTATGATATGTTATGCATGGATTCCAAAAATTGATTCGCGGGGAGTATGGGCCCTCATGGATCAGAATTTGGCATACCGATTGGTTTCTCTTTCATAAAATAGGGGTTTTGGGGAAGTTCTAGGAAGTTATTGGATATTTTGTTCAGAACCTGACTAACACGCCGTGTATTCCTCCTTTGTTAACCTTTGAGGGTCTTTCATTCTTTCTTTCCTTGATGTTTGAAATGGATCTGAGAGTAGTCCATTATGAGTAGTTTTCCATGTAGAATGTAATGGTGAAACCCATGGAGAATTCGGAGGACTCCTAGTGGGTGTTTTGAGGCTTCTATCTAAATGGAGAGGTTTTTCATCCATTTATCATTTTCAGTTCTCTTATGAGGGTGAAACATGGCGTAAATGATCGATTGGATGTTCGAACCAACCTAGTTGATACTTTTGATCTGGTATGAGCTATGAGCTATCTCTCATGACGTGTTTCTTTTGAGGATGTTCCCTTTTCGAGATGTGCCATATGGCCTTTGAGGTCGTGAGACCGGATACTTCTGAGGATCCCCCAAGGGATGCCTTTGACCTATGTTGATCTAGGGAGTCCCTTATAGGATACCTCTAATAAGTACCATTTTTAGGATCCCTTTTATAGGATTCCTCTATTGTACAACATTCAAGAATCATGTATAGAATTCCTTCTTTTACTTTTCAGTTAAGGATCCCCATTATAGGATGCCTTTGCTTGTGTTTACCCAGAGGATCCCATGTAGGATGCCTCTTTGTGTTTACTTGACCAGACCTAACCTTTGTAGTGGGATTTTGGTAGTATCTCTTGTTTTTTGACACCTAGAACTGACCCATGGGGTAGGTAGAGGGGTGAGTGTTAGAGGAAGGTGTTTACCTATCATGTTTTGATATCTATGCTTTTGAGATATGAGATTTCTAACATTGGTGTTTCTCAGGTGCCGTTTTCCCTAGTAGTATGTTTGGTTTTCAAATAGGACACCCTTGTTTGGGTGGGTGATCATTGTATCATAACCCTTGATATGAGAATAATAATTGAGGAATGCTCTATTCAATAGGTTAGAGATGCCTCGGGCATGGTTAGTTTCTTAAGAGGTCATGTGAACCTCTCATTCCTTAAGTGATGGGTGACTTAGTACATTATCATCCATGTGAATGATTATGTAGATGAAGTTCTTTTGAGACAGTTCCTACAATATCCATCTTCTACTAGGATGCATAGGGTGGAAAAACTATGAATAGTATGAAAAATGTGTCGTTTTCTTTTGTAAACTTTGGGTAATATATGTTGACATATGTGGTACTTGTCAAGTGTTAAATGTTAAAACAGGCTATTGAGTTTGGTTAAATCATTTAGCTTTAAGATGTTGAGTATGTTTTCAGATTATCTTTAGTGTAGAGTGACCTAGCCATTATGGAACTGAGTTTGTCCCACTGTTTGGTAGGATTTTCTGGGATACGAGTGTTTTGACATGCCAATCAGTTTAATTTCAGCCTTCATGCCAAATAATGTGATATGATGATCATGGTTCATGGAACAAAACTCATGTGTTTAAGTTGGTTCTTAACTAGAATTTGAGAGTGGGTGGTCTTTCTTCTCGATGTCTAAAACAATCCTAGGTGGGGAGCGTCACGTCGGTTTAGTTTAAATGTGTCTTTCCCAATAGAAGGATCACAACCAAGGACCATTTGGAAATGGTCGATTCTACTCGAATGCCTTTGAGGCTTGTGAGTCGTGTTTCATGTTGATGCTTTATAGGAAGCACAAAATTGTTGCGATTGGCTGTGTGTGAAGATCTTGTGAGACATCAATGATCATTTATGGACCTTTCTAGTTAAGCATGAGCTATCATGTAAATTCCTTGGGATAAGGGCATTGTGGTCGGTTAAATGATGATGCATTGGCAAGTGAAGCCAAGTTTCTTTTTAGGAGGTCAAATAGTAGTGGTTCGACTGTTCTTTATGGTAATATTTTAGATCCTCTTAGTTTGATATTCCTTAAAATATGAGCATGTTTTTTATCTTGACATCATCCTGGATTCACTAAGAGAGAGTCAGTTATACGCTGTGCTACAGTTGAAAGCTGTTGGGCTGGTTCGTGATCTCTTTCTATGTTGTGTGCTGGATGCGTGGTTTAAATGCAGCTTAGTTAGTCCTGAGTGATACTTGGGTTCCCATGTAGGAATTCATTGGATGAAATCATGGATTACTACCACTTTCTTTGATGTGACCACTAGGCGGATGTTGCTTTGGGTTTAGTCAGCATTTTTATGTGGATTTTTGGACTTGTACAAACATTCCACTTATAACGAGGAGTATGGACCACCTTGGTGAGTTCCATGGACTCTAGGTTGATAAATATGAGGTTATCCCAGACTTATAGTTGGTCCTAGATGTGACTCTTTGAAAAGGGGGTTGGTTTGACAAAGGATCATCACTGAGGGACAAGTATGGGATTTAGTGAACAAGATCATTGTGGGAATGTGATGCCTTAGGATAAGGCATTGGGAATCTGTTACAACACGCCGACTTTCTAATTTGGGAATTTATGAGATAATTTATCTAGTGACGGTTTGAATCATTATCCTTCTTATTCCTCGATTTGGTTCCAGGGAACCAGTTTGAACACTCCACCAATTTAAGGTGGGAGTGGTGAGAAAGTCCGCAATGTCCTTTGAGGGAAGATTACGTGACTGGTTTTTATGAGGTTGATCAAGGTTTGACCCTTCCTTGCAATGAGGCAATAGTTATGACCTCAAGTTTGTTTGGGTTCACCTAGTTAAAGGAAATCATGTCGAGATCATCGCAAGAATGCTCAGGGGCATGGTTTTTGGAGTTTTTCCAATGTTGGATGTGTTGTGGTAATGATGTCATATGGGTTCTTGTTGACAAGCTCATGAAGGTTTCACTTTTCCTTAAAATCAAGGAAAACTTAAGTGTTGATAAGCTTAGGAGGTTGTATATCTGTGACATTGTATGACTACACAGGGTACCACATTCTATCACTTTAGATAGGGACACCTGACTTACTTATCATTTCTATAAAGGGCTACAGAGGGTGCTGGGTACACAGGTGCTTCTGAGCACAACTTACCACCGCTAGACATATGACCAATCAGAGCATACATTTTAGGTGTTAGAGGACATAATTTGGGAATGCATCCTGGTTTTGGGGGTTCTTTAGAGAGACACATACCCCTAGTTGAGTTTTCCTATAATAATAGATTTGACACTAGTTTTTAGATGGAACACTACAAAAAATACTGATATTAGAAGGGGTTACAACCCTTTCTAAAGTCATTAGCGGCGGTTATTAAAACTGCCACTAATATGGCCACCTACTTGCCATTAACGGCGGATTATTCTAAGCGCTGGTATTATGACCTTTAGCGGTGGTTGCATTAGAAGGGGTTAAAACCCCCTCTAATTTGGAAAAATTAAATATTGAAAACATTAGAGGTGATTAAGAGTGCCTCTAATAGAAAAAATATAGGAACATTAGAGGAAGTTTTAACCCCCTCTAATTGAGAAAAAAATTAGAGGGGGTTATAACCCCATCTAATGTAAAAAATTCACAATTTCCAGAAACTTATAGGCGATTTTAACCCATTCTAGTCTAAAATTTAATTTTTTAAAGATGTTAGAGGCGGTTAAAACCACCTCAAATAAAAAAACTGGAAAAATATTAGTGGCGGTTTTCACTGCCTCTAATATAATGAAAGAAATTAAAAAAAATTATATATATTTGATTTCATGTTCATTATGAAGGGTAGGAATGGGGTTCTGCACTCGCTGAAGAAATCGACTCCTGAAACCAAGCTAACATTGCGTCTGTTCAGGGGTTCGGTGTCGGGTAACCCCCCTGCAAACAACATCGTAATGTTGTGGGGGAATGGATATTTTTGGAGGCTAGGTCTTGGAGGCGTGGAATCCCATTCCAGGCCTGCTGTGGTGCTCAGCTCTTGAGAATGAGAACCTCCATGACATTTCCTGCAGTGGTGATCACATGTTGTTTGTAACAGAATATGGAAGTGTTTATGCCACCAGCCTCAGAGTTCATGCATATTTCAGTCAAGTGTGTTCAGTTGGCCAGCTACAAACTAGTATATTCTCAAAAAATCAATAGTAAGAATGAAAAAAATGATGAGTCAAATATATATAATGCATGTATGATCACTATTCTGTTGGATCCCATAACAAATAAGAAAATTAAAGAGAACATTGATGAGAAATAATCCAATTAAAATATCATGAAATATAAGTTTTATTTACAGGGACAACACAAAAGTATCCTATAAACTGTGAGAATCATCAAATAGAAGCTAAAATACAAGTGATTTTTTTAAAATATAGGTCATCCAAAAACATTGAAGCCAACCCCTCACCATCGAATGAAAAGCAGCATGCCCCTCACCACCGGATGAAATGTATCACATCCCTCTCCACTAGATGAAAAGAAGCCCCCTCATCAGCAAAAACACACAAACAACAGGCAACCAAATCTACAGTCTTCACTAGGAAAACAAACTAACAAGGAAACACAAAACAAAGGTACTATAAGTAAATCCAGTATGTGCCAAGAGTAAGAAAATACAACAGGAGAACAAAAAAATTAAGAGCACAAACAAACATATTCCTATAACACAAGAAATTTCTCACGAGGCTTGTATCATGCAATTTTTCATGCTAAACTTCTATATTATGGTACAGTGATGGTGTATTTCATGGAATCTCTGACTCATAGACTTGGGAGTTCAATATGCGATTTATAGTTTGTATTTTTTTGTTTACCCATTTTTATGATATGAACTCAAGTTTCAGATCAAGGAAAATCCTCTCAATAGGAAAACATAAATGAGAGGCACAAAGGAAACCGTAAGATCAGTTAGTAATCATGGGATCTGGGAAAAAAATGAGTGGAGAAAGTGGATGATTAGGGAAACAGGATAAAAAATGGGTTTCCAAGCTATACATCATATATAATTTTCATAAAAAATAAAACTTTATTTTATGATTGTAAAAGTGAATTTTAATTTTAATAGAGGTATACCCATGTGGTTGCCTTTAATAGTTCATACCATCATCTAACGTAGTCTTAGAGAACAAGAACATTTTTTTACTTTGTGTAGGCTTGGGTTATGCCACTTTGTTTTTTTCTCTTGCATTTCATTCAGCCACTTTTGGTTTCTCTTGCTGGGTTTTCTTCAGTGGCATGATTCAAATTTTCAAAATATTCGTTTGTTTATGAAAGGTTATAAACAATTTAGTTTGTGCCCAATGTACAGGTAACCTAAAGTAGGAATATCCAAGTGTAAACTTGGATAATATAGTGTTTGGTTGACCCTCCAAGACACTACACCAATATTTAGTAAGATTTCATTGATATGAGAAATGGTAACCAATCATAAGTTCATTAAAATTTAAAAACCCCAATAAATTGACCAATAAGAACCCCACTTCATTATTTCTAAATAGTTTACACAAAATTCATTGGATAAAATACCTAAATAGTTTACACAAAATTCATTCACAAAGCATAAATCAAGTGAAGTAAAAGGAAGGTAATAGAGTATTGGATCAAATACCTAAACAAAAAGAGCATGGGAAACTTTATAATTAACATAATTTCCTTTAGATGATCTTCTATGATGCGGTGAAGGTTGATCTCCAGTCAGTCTCTCCTCTTATTCATTAATGGAATCCTAAATAAGTCTTAAAAACATAATGTTTTAATATGTACAAATAATAATTTATCCAACATATATGAAAAGGATGGGTTTGGAGTTAACAATAAAAATCATAACAGCATATAAATAAACAACTACTTGATACTTTAATTTATTAATACTCTAAGATCTCAACATTCCATAACATGAAAACAATACAAGTGTGTTCATAAGTAAAAAAAACACCATAAATGACCAATCGACTACCTACAATCAATATAAAAAGGATTCCTAGAAAGACTTCTACGTTTGTGCTGGAAAAATAGATCCCTAAGAGTAGTTCCAAATCAACCTCAGGTTGATCCAAAAATGATGTTATTGATAGAGATAAAATAATCCTAACAAAAAACCCTAAGAACCTTATGATGAAAAACCTAATGGTAGTTCAAAACACGACCTTAGAAAATTATTTATGACAAAACCATGGAAAGTTAAACATACACTAGATAAGGATAATGGAAAAACATACATGTCCAGCATTGGTGGTTATGTTGACATCCATTAAAGGAATATTGTCCCCCATTACTTTAGGAACATCAATGATTGTATGCATTTATGATTTTTTTGGGCTAAATCATCTTCATTACTTTGTAATTTCAATTCAGCTTGACTCAAATTTGATTTCAAATCATCAACCTCTTTTTGAGATGTAGGACAAAAATTAGATGTAGTGTCACCGATACCTCCAAATTTTTGAGAGGATGAGCTGAATACACTTGTCGGGCATTCCCCCAACCCAAGACATCGTACATGACCCAGATGCTCTTTCCCAAATACTTTTCAGAAAGCATCATCTTGAGAAAGTATTGAATGTTGTGACGGTTCCTCTTGAATTAAATCCACACTCAATTTTTCCTACATAAATATGACATCAATTTGGTTATGTCAAAAAGTAACACAACTTTAATATGAATTCTTACTCCAATTGTTTTTGCATCATCATTCATGTATGATCTGTCACTTTTTTGATGAACTGTATCCCATAGATTGGATCTACTAATTGGATGTCCAGAGTTCTTCTCCTATAATAAAAAATATTATAAAAATAAATAATATGAAATTAATTTCTAAAAATGTAAATAATATACTACCATCTCATCTTTCTTGTGGGAAAATGTTTTAGTTCCAGATGTATGTGGAATGGTTTGATTGCTGTGATTTAGTGCATTTTTCTTACACATTTCCTACACATATAAAGATGAACTTTTTAATAAAATTTAATGAATATAAAAAATTAAATGTTTAAATATGATAACAATAAAAAAAATATTAAAGTACCTTATGTTTTGGCTTATCACGAATGAGGATATAAATTTTCCATTGCTCCTTTGTTATACCTTTAGGATAATTCTGCTCAACATTTTTGTTCTTTTGTTAAGATAGAATCATAATGTTTATGAAACAAAATCCCACTATTATCTCTCCATATTTTTCCTATTTCAATATTAGCAAACCACTTTTCCATCTTATCATTCAGAAACTGAAAATAGGGCTTTAACAACAAAATAAAAACATTAGTTGTGCAATTCTAAAATAAAACTTCAAGTCATAAAATCAATTAAAAAATAAACACCATAACTAATATGCATAATACATCTTATTTTATATAATTTGGTATGCTTGACCAAGATTCATAGTCAATAGGAAATTTAGTCCTAGGTATATGTCCCATTGCACATAAAAATAAACCTCCTTCTTCCCCAATTGGATGAACCTGGTCATAGAAGTTCACAACAACCTTTTCATTAACTAATGACCAAATTTTCTCCATTCACAACTTTTTAACATTTATCACACCCTCCAAATATAATCAAATAAAGAAATAAATTTAAAAAGGGATTAATTAAAATAAATAATGCATGAATAAAAATTTAATGTACCTATAACATTGGATATTCAACCCCTTTGTTGTTTTTCATTCCTTAAACCAATTGATGTCAGAGCAACATTCACATCCATCTCAACTTCAACATCGAAACCACCTTTAGTACTAGATATTTGATGATTGTAATTTGCATTGGACTCTGATAATGTTAATTGTGTTGATTGACTATAATCTGATTGTTTTTTCTGGGGGTAAACATCTTGGGCGATTTGCACTCGTGTTGATCTTGATGAAACATCCTCAGTTGAAGGATTCCTTGATTGTGTTGTATGTTCATTTATATTCCAAACCCTAGTGATCTTTGATTTAGGCATATCTATATGATGATTCCAAGCATAAAAAGTTTTGAAGAAACAATTATAATGTGATTAAAATAAAAAATAACAAAAAAAGATGGCAACATCATTTTATTAATAGGATCAATAAAAAATTTAAAAGGGAAGGGCCTTGTTTGGGAGCAAAGTTCTACTTCTAAGAAGGATGAGCATAGGTTTTCCAAGGAATATTTAGATCCACCTAGAGATACAAGATAAAAGATGGACAAGAACACAATTTATATATAGATATTTAACACAACCAGTGAATCAAAAAATCCATTTAGAGTTCAAAAGCATATATTGTTCCTTGATATATAGAAAAAAACAAAAAAAGTAGCAGATTTAATTGCAAAACAAATGTTTTGTTAAAAATATAAAATTTTCTTTTATAATTATTTTAAGAAAAAAGAAACACATTGGTTTTCCATGACATACAAAATATAATTAATAACCACAACATAAATGTGATTCTAACTAAAATTAACACAAGATAAATATGTTTTCTCTATTAAAATCAAAAAAATACCAACAATTCAGAAAAAAAGCATGTATTTATTCCAAATTGTTTTAATATTTCTCTAAATCTGCAAATAAATCATCATCATATTCCTATTCTCTTTCCAATTAAATATTTTCACTTTCATTGTTGAAATATTTACTCAACTCTTGTTCTTCAAAAGGTATGTGGTCACATCTATCCTCGTCATCTTCACCCATTTCATACAAATATCTAGGATTAAGATGCACCACAACAATCCATTAAAGAGACTCCTCAATATAATAAGCCATTTGAGCTTGAGATGCTTAAATGAAAGGTTCATGTTCTTCACATTCTCTGGTGTAAATAAACTTACTAAAATTAATGACATTAAAACCCCAATAATCCTTTCTAAAACCTCTCTATGTTATTGTATCTTCCCATATAAAATTAAAAAGATTCACAAATTTTCCATAGTAATTAATCTCAATAATATCTTTCAACATCCCATAATATAAAAGATCAGCATCAATTCTATTTGCATCATGGCGACTTGAAACACATCTAGTCCTAGAAGTCATGAACACACTAGAATTTTTTGTTTTAATTTTTTTTTTCACAATCCATTGTATGAAACTTGAATCCATTAATATTGAATGCAGAAAACCTTTCAGCATTCAGAAGAGGGCCTTGTGTTAAATGTTTCAAATCAACAGATATAGTCTCAACCACATCTTCCAAAAATACCTAAAAAACAATAATCTTTATGAAAATAATTATCAATTAATATTTAATTATCAATCATTCCTTTGACTTACCCATCTAAAAAACCAATCAACAAAGTCTTTACTCATAATATTATGCACTACTGAAGATGAGAGTGTCTGAACCCTCATTTTCTCTTCACATGTAATGTGTATTCCCTATGAGTAATGATTGTTAACATAATAAATCAAATATTTAATTACTGAATACAAAAACATAAATTGATACATACTCTATGAATGTATCCACCTATTGACAATTGAATAATACATGTCGGTGTGCCTGTTTCATCTTAAAGAAAGTTAAGAAGAAATCAGTACCACTCCCAACTGGTCTTCCAGTCTTTGAAAAGATAGTATATACTTCATCATTGTCAACATCCTTTAATTCATAATTAACACGACTTGACCTATTAAATTTGGTCTCAATACCTTCTAAATATCTTGAACAAAATGTCAAACATTCTTCTGATATATAAATCTCAGCAATAGAACCTTCTTGTTGAGCCTTATTACGAACATACGACTTTAAATGCCCCAAATATCTATATAAAATACACAAATAATAAGAAAAAAAACAAAATATTATGGTTCAAAATAATATATGAACAAAATTTTAAATTACCTTTCAATAGGATACATCCATCGATATTGTACCAGTCCACCCAATCGTAGTTCATCGACTAGATGCATGCACAAGTGAATCATGATAGTGAAAAATGATTGGGGAAATAACATCTCCAAATGAAAAAGTGTGAGAACAATTCGATGTTGGACATTCTCAAGATCAATAGGATTGACAACCTTACCACATATTTGTTGAAAGAATGCACATGAATCTATCAATATTGCAGACACATTGTCCGACAACAGATTACGTATTGCAATGGGAAGTAATTTCTCCATAATGACATGACAATAATGACTTTTTAAGCCATATATTTTACAATCTTTTATATTGATACATCTGGAAAGGTCACTTGAATATCTATCGGGAAACTTCATATTCACTAGACATTTCAAAAAGGAATATTTCATTCGATTTGTCATTGTAAAAAGACATGGCTAATATTTCCCCTTATCATTAGGACATAAATCCCTTCTTGTCACGTACTTAACCTATTTTAGGGTTATTTTAAATTTATTTTCCACTCATGATTTGTTTTGGTGGTTTCCAAAGGTTTTATTGAGAATATGTGAGTTTTCATGAATTGGGCCAAACTGCGAGCCCAATTCCAGATTTAAAAATAAATTTTGTTTCATTTATAACTTTTTCAATTTTTAATATTTTTGACTCATTACAACTCCTAATTGTTCTCCCCTGATATATTAACCCCAAATTTAAATTTGGGGCCTTTATAAATCCATAAGCATGGGGGATTTTTGTTTTTATTTGAGAACTGGGCCAACCCGAAGGCCCATTTTCCAGTTTTAAATTGTTTCATTAATTTATTAATATATTATTCATTAAAATGGATTTTTCGGTGCTTTTACCTCCCTATCGACCCTAAGAATCCCAGGCGCGACCCCATGCCCTCCTCCCACAATTTGGAGCTCGATAGAGTCGCGAAAATAGTCGAAACTTTCTGGATTTCAGAAATCGTCCAGATTTTGGAGAGGTAAATTGATCCTTTCATAACTCCTTCTATTCTTAATATTTTCCCACCATTCCAATTCCTAAATGACATAATAATTCTTGTGAGACCATCCCCTGAGTTTTGGCCGTTTTAAATTTCAGATACTAGTGTTTTGGGGAGATTCATTCAATATTTCTCAAGTAAGTTTGTCCATTTCTTTTCCCCTTTCAAATTGATTAGGGTTTCATTCTTTTTTTTAGGGTTTCCTCCCTTTTTATTGAAGCGAACAATGACCAGTGGGTAGGGGTTCGAACCTAAGGTTTAACCTTGGGTTTTATTGGTCCAATTTTCTATTTTTAGGTTTGATCTACCCTTCTTGAGGTGCGGCGGTGGTGCGTTTGTGTTTTCGCACAAAGGATTCAATGGTTTCATTTGATTTGGTAGGTGATTCCAATGTTGATGCAATATTTGTGTATTATCATGCTGTATTTATCATATTTTCAGATTTATATAATTTTATTATTGCTACAAAAATTGGTTCTAATGATGTTTCCATTGCAATTGAATTTAAAATGCCAATTTGGTGTGAAATTGGGGTTTTTCCAAAGAAGTGTTTTGTTTGTTTATTTGGGGATGCCCTATAAATACTTAGTTGTTTTTATTGATCTGTAATAAGGTATAAAATACTGTTTATAATGTTTATCCCCTCTTTTAATTGCTGCAAATAATGAGTTTTAATTGTGATTGTAAAGAAAGTGAAGTTTTGGTTCCACTTTTGTGTGAAAATGAAGGTTTTACAAAGAGAACACTTCTTGTTTAACATGAGGATGCCCAAAAATTGATTTTTTGTTTTAATTGATATTTATTGGGCTGCCTTTACTATTTTGGTAACTTAAAATTGTGAACATCGTGTACAAGTGGGTTTCTTAAGGGGTTTTGTGTGCAAAACTACACGAGATTTTGTGAAATTGATTTATTCAAATTCAAAGAGGTTGTTGTGTGTTTTAAGTGGTAGAAAATGAGATAGCTACTGTATTTGGTGTATGTGACCAGTAGTGGTGTTTTAAATTAAAATGGATGTGTGTTAAATCCTGAAATTGTTTGAGCACAAAGGGGGAAGCCCGAGTACCTAGGTGGGGCAGATTTGTACTAGTACGGCTAGTGGACCGGATGGGTTTTGTCCCTGTTTCACTTAGCATTTGGATAACGACAACTCTAACTAAACTATGTGGATGAAGATTGGGGACCACTAGGTTATGGGTATGTTCCCTACTAGTGGCTCGTGCACGAGAAAGGATTTTACTATGGTTACATTACACTGAGGTACGAGGTACATGGGGCCTGAGACTATCTAGTGCCTAGGGGTGTTCCCGGTTTTGTTGCTCAGTGGATTTGTGGTATTTGCCCTTGTTTTTGGGTGTCTTTGGAATTATAATGCAGTATCTAATATTCATATTTAAACGTGTTAACATTCTGAATGTTTTATCTTGAAAAATGTTTTCAATTTAAAGTTTCATTTCGTGGAATTTGTCACCGCTTTTAATTGCATATTAAAACTACTTGCTTTTTCACCTAGTATTGCATGCACCTTGGAATCATAGGGTGGTATCCTATTGGGCTTAGGCTCACACCCTACTTACACCCCTTGGGTGTAAGTAGACCTTTTTTTTGACCCAGGTAAAGGAAAGGCTAAGGGTGATGGCGGTTCAGGGTGTTAGTCCTCATCCTTGGGGTGGAGTAGTGGAGACGACTTGGGGGTGATGACCCCTTGTCATGTGGAGTCCATGGGGCTGTTTTGTTTCTGTTCCATTGTGTCTTTGGACCTTTTTTATTGACTCTAAACCTATGTATTCAGTTCTGGTTTTTGTTTAAACATCGTTTGGTATAAATTTTTCAGATTCAGTTTATTGATTGTTTTTAATGGTTTATGCCTTCATATTCAGGTAAATCGTTCCCAAACCTAAATAAATGATACCCGGGCACTTGTGCCAGCCCGTGGGGATAGGGAACTCCCTTCGGGTCATGTCACGGGCTGGGTTTGGTGCCGGTTTTGGCGGTGACCAGATTTGGTTCGTGACAAAATGGTATCAGAGGTGGTTCTGGTTAACTCTTTGGGTCACGTTATTTGGGGAACAGTCGGGATAGTATAAAGTTACGATTGTTGGGACTTGGTAGTTCGGTTATGGGTAGTGTGCCTGATCACCACACCTCATGACAGGATTCGAGTCAC
Organism: Viscum album; assembly: GCA_963277665.1. Classification (NCBI taxonomy): domain Eukaryota; kingdom Viridiplantae; phylum Streptophyta; class Magnoliopsida; order Santalales; family Viscaceae; genus Viscum; species Viscum album. Next base: position 1,493,782,712 of record OY728131.1, read on the forward strand.
CATGGGAAGTCGGGATTTATCTAATTCCTTTGGTTTTCTTGGTTTGATGATGATTAGGGGAAATGAAAAGAGAGTTGGGATAATGGTCTCAGTGAGCTCACAGGGCCTGGCAAGCCATGTGAAGCTGGGTATATTCCCTAAAACACTCTCTGTGATAGTGAAGTGATTGGAATATGGCTGCCAACCATATTTCCAAGTCACCCATTGAAACTAGTTTCCTCTCGGATTGTTTTGTGCTTTAGTTTTGAAATGCTGGCACTTTGGTTTTCTGGTGACTTGGTTTTAATAAGTGTAAAGTTTTTATGAAATGATTTTCAAATAAAGAGGGAATGGTTTGGTTTATGAAATTGAGGAATTCAATTTTCAGAATTGTTTTGAAATGTAAAATGGTGTGCTTACACCTCTTTTGAAAGAAGGATCTATATTAAAGTTGGTTTTGAAAAGTGTTTCCAATAGAGTTTTCTAAATAATAAAACGGTGTTTTAATGGGATGAGATGTTTTGATATTGATATGAATATCTTGAATGTGGGTTCTTTTCCAAATTGTTGTGTCTTTATGAAATGTTTTGTAAGATGTGAATTGGGATTTTGATCTCATTGTTAGCAGTTTTGAGAAAAAGGTTGGGTTGGTTGAGCATTTTGTTTTTGAAATATGGAAGGAATTTTTTGTTTTACCCTTTGGTATTTCCATGAGTGACCACATGCATGGGGTTATATGGGATGATGGATGGTTGATGGCATGACTGGATGAGTGCTGGGATGGTTATGAGGAGGGTGCCCGGTGTGACACAAAAACATGCATGTGTGAGGCCCATGGGGTACCATTGGTGGATACGCTTACTGCAAAACCGTTTGTTTTCAAAGAAATAGTTTTAAAGAAAAACATGATGTATTGATGAGTAGTTTGGTATAGTTTTTATTATTGTTTTTTGATAATGTTGATGTTGTGGGATGTTTTGAGTCCAAGAACCCCTCCTGTTTGAACTGTGTTTTGGGTTTGTGTTTGGTCGGTGAGCTGTGTTGTAGGGACGATTAGTGGTCTCTTTTGAAAAATGTTTTGGGATGCCTTTACGGTGGTTACCTTCATGTGTTTGGATCTGGTTTGAGGCATGTTTTTACTAATGGACCAGCTTGGTTGGGTCCTTGGGTTCTCTCATTGGATAAGGTATGCCCCCATTAAGGGTTAATGCACAGCTGAAGTGCAATCCATATTGTTTCGCCATTTGAAAATCCTCCAGTTGATCAATATAAGGAATATTTTATCGATCATTTTTGATTGAGTCTACACCAATTCATTTCGTTGATTTTTGGATCCTCTTGTAGTGGTAAAGTTATTGTGGAAGGTTGAAAGAAACCTTAGTTTCTAAAGTTTCATGATTCGTCGAAGGTGGAAGTGTTCTTTGGTTGTAAGTGTGGATGAATGTCTCGATGGTGTCTAAGAGGACCCTTGGGTTCTTCAAAGTTTCTTTGATGCATTAATTCATGTTAAACCACCGGTGTGGGAAATATGTTCACGATAGGATATTGTGGCCACTTTCTAGAATTGTGTGTTGTTTGGGGATGTTGTATAAGGTCCCTCTCCATGAATTGTTTATATCAGTTGAAATGGTCATGTTTGGTGATGCCTTATGATGTCATGTACTCGATTGACTGTATAGGTTAAAGTAGTGAAATCCTCTGAGAGTCCCTGTTATGTTGGGAAAATGTCTCCCTTGGAAAAACTTCAAAATCATCTATTTTAGAGGAATGTGAGTGTAGGTGTTCTTTACTTCTATTGTTTCTCACCTGAAGAAACAAGTTGTGATGTGTGTGTATCTTCTCAGCCCTTGTTTCAGTGAAATATCGGGATAAGGTAAAGTGAGTTTGGAATGTGTTATGTCTAGAAAACTTATTTGGGACTGCAGTGTAGTTTTTGGTGGCACCGAAAAGAAGAATTCTCATTCAGTGGGTTTCCAAATATTAACTACGAGGCCGAAGATGCTTCAATCATTTGAGCTCCAGCCATAGGTCTCGGAGAGAAGCTGGCTCGTAGTCAGGGAAAATCCCAGGGCCATTTAAACCCTTGTACAAAGTCCTATCCTTAGTATGAAAGATGGGAATAGTTCAAACCTATGGTTTCGTCATGGTTGAGCACATAGTTTGTGCACGTTTAGTAGTGGTCATGTGCTAGGAATCCGTGTAGAAATAATTATATTCATAGTTAGTGCACAGTTTCCCAAACCATGCAGACTAATCCTGCGCCCTTCCTAAATCTTTGATTTCTTTTTGGGTCTTTCTGTGTCGGCCCATGCTGGTCGGTTAAGATGGTCAGTTCTTATGGTGGGGAGACCCACTATGATTCTCATGAATATTACTTCATAAACATTTAATGGAAGTATATCCCTTTTACTAGAGATTATGCTTGGGCCTCCCACTATTAGTGTCTTGATTCTGTCTCGGGAAAACAATTTAAGTTGTCTCTTATGGTGGGGAGCCCATTTGTGTCTCTTCATACGAGTAACTCATATTTTTTTTTTCTTTGGACTTGTATGGGAAGTAGGTATTATCATTCGAAGATATCTAACTACCTACACATTCATTGGGTAAACATTGATATTGGAGAGTTTCCAATGGTTTAGTTATAGTAGGGAAGTGTAACCTTGTTCAATGTTGTTGTTTTTTTTGGGTAAATTGATTGAGTATTGTTCAGATTGTATTTGAGGATTTTTCATTTGGGATAAATCCTGAATGTACTTTATTGTTTCAGGAAATTGGTGTAAGTTTGGTTTGTGACAGTATTCCTTCCATCATTGATCACTGGAGGTGTTTTGACCTTTGGGGGTGAAACCTGGCAAGGGTGTACCTATTGGTTTCTCAGTTGGGTTTGGTTGTTGCTTTGACCTTGCTGTGACTTTCCGGGGTAGAAAGTTTTCAAGGTGGGGAGAATTTTCACGTACATAACCTATTTTAGGGTTATTTTAAATTTATTTTCCACTCATGATTTGTTTTGGTGGTTTCCAAAGGTTTTATTGAGAATAGGTGAGTTTTCATGAATTCGGCCAAACTGCGAGCCCAATTCCAGATTTAAAAATAAATTTTGTTTCATTTATAACTTTTTCAATTTTTAATATTTTTGACTCATTCCAACTCCTAATTGTTCTCCCCTGATATATTAACCCCAAATTTAAATTTGGGGCCTTTATAAATCCATAAGTATGGGGGATTTTTGTTTTTATTTGAGAAGTGGGCCAACCCGAAGGCCCATTTTCCAGTTTTAAATTGTTTCATTAATTTATTAATATCTTATTCATTAAAATGTATTTTTCGGTGCTTCCACCTCCCTATCGACCCTAAGAATCCCAGGCGCGACCCCATGCCCTCCTCCCACAATTTGGAGCTCGATAGAGTCGTGAAAATAGTCGAAACTTTCTGGATTTCAGAAATCGTCCAGATTTTGGAGAGGTAAATTGATCCTTTCATAACTCCTTTTATTCTTAATATTTTCCCACCATTACAATTCCTAAATGACATAATAATTCTTGTGAGACCATCCCATGAGTTTTGGCCGTTTTAAATTTCAGATACTAGTGTTTTGGGGAGATTCATTCTAGATTTCTCAAGTAAGTTTGTCCATTTCTTTTCCCCTTTCAAATTGATTAGGGTTTCATTCTTTTTTTTAGGGTTTCCTCCCTTTTTATTGAAGTGAACAATGACCAGTGGGTAGGGGTTCGAACCTAAGGTTTAACCTTGGGTTTTATTGGTCCAATTTTCTATTTTTAGGTTTGATCTACCCTTCTTGAGGTGCGGCGGTGGTGCGTTTGTGTTTTCGCACAAAGGATTCAATGGTTTCATTTGATTTGGTAGGTGATTCCAATGTTGATGCAATATTTGTGTATTAGCATGCTGTATTTATCATATTTTCAGATTTATATAATTTTATTATTGCTACAAAAATTGGTTCTAATGATGTTTCCATTGCAATTGAATTTAAAATGCCAATTTGGTGTGAAATTGGGGGTTTTCCAAAGAAGTGTTTTGTTTGTTTATTTGGGGATGCCCTATAAATACTTAGTTGTTTTTATTGATCTATAATAAGGCATAAAATACTGTTTATAATGTTTATCCCCTCTGTTAATTGCTGAAAATAATGATTTTTAATTGTGCTTGTAAAGAAAGTGAAGTTTTGGTTCCACTTTTGTGTGAAAATGAAGGTTTTACAAAGAGAACACTTCTTGTTTAACATGAGGATGCCCAAAAATTGATTTTTTGTTTTAATTGATATTTATTGGGCTGCCTTTAATATTTTGGTAACTTAAAATTGTGAACATCGTGTACAAGTGGGTTTCTTAAGGGGTTTTGTGTGCAAAACTACACGAGATTTTGTGAAATTGATTTATTCAAATTCAAAGAGGTTGTTGTGTGTTTTAAGCGGTAGAAAATGAGATAGCTACTGTATTTGGTGTATGTGACCAGTAGTGGTGTTTTACATTAAAATGGATGTGTGTTAAATCCTGAAATTGTTTGAGCAAAAAAGGGGGAAGCCCGGGTACCTAGGTGGGGCGGATTTGTACTAGTACGGCTAGTGGACCGGATGGGTTTTGTCCCTGTTTCACTTAGCATTTGGATAAAGACAACTCTAACTAAACTATGTGGATGAAGATTGGGGACCACTAGGTTATGGGTATGTTCCCTACTAGTGGCTCGTGCACGAGAAAGGATTTTACTATGGTTACATTACACTGAGGTACGAGGTACATGGGGCCTGAGACTATCTAGTGCCTAGGGGTGTTCCCGGTTTTGTTGCTCAGTGGATTTGTGGTATTTGCCCTTGTTTTTGGGTGTCTTTGGAATTATAATGCAGTATCTAATATTCCTATTTAAACGTGTTAACATTCTGAATGTTTTATCTTGAAAAATGTTTTCAATTTAAAGTTTCATTTCATGGAATTTGTCACCGCTTTTAATTGCATATTAAAACTGCTTGCTTTTTCACCTTGTATTGCATGCACCTTGGAATCATAGGGTGGTATCCTATTGGGCTTAGGCTCACACCCTACTTACACCCCTTGGGTGTAAGTAGACCTTTTTTTTGACCCAGGTAAAGGAAAGGCTAAGGGTGATGGCGGTTCAGGGTGTTAGTCCTCATCCTTGGGGTGGAGTAGTGGAGACGACTTGGGGGTGATGACCCCTTGTCATGTGGAGTCCATGGGGCTGTTTTGTTTCTGTTCCATTGTGTCTTTGGACCTTTTTTATTGACTCTAAACCTATGTATTCAGTTCTGGTTTTTGTTTAAACATCGTTTGGTATAAATTTTTCAGATTCAGTTTATTGATTGTTTTTAATGGTTTATGCCTTCATATTCGGGTAAATCGTTCCCAAACCTAAATAAATGATACCCGGGCACTTGTGCCAGCCCGTGGGGATAGGGAACGCCCTTCGGGTCATGTCACGGGCTGGGTTTGGTGCCGGTTTTGGCGGTGACCAGATTTGGTTCGTGACAAAATGGTATCAGAGGTGGTTCTGGTTAACTCTTTGGGTCACGTTATTTGGGGAACAGTCGGGATAGTATAAAGTTACGATTGTTGGGACTTGGTAGTTCGGTTATGGGTAGTGTTCCTGATCACCACACCTCATGACAGGATTCGAGTCGCCATGGGAAGTCGGGATTTATCTAATTCCTTTGGTTTTCTTGGTTTGATGATGATTAGGGGAAATGAAAAGAGAGTTGGGATAATGGTCTCAGTGAGCTCACAGGGCCTGGAAAGCCATGTGAAGCTGGGTATATTCCCTAAAACACTCTCTGTGACAGTGAAGTGATTGGAATATGGCTGCCAACCATATTTCCAAGTCACCCATTGAAACTAGTTTCCTCTCGGATTGTTTTGTGCTTTAGTTTTGAAATCCTGACACTTTGGTTATCTGGTGACTTGGTTTTAATAAGTGTAAAGTTTTTATGAAATGATTTTCAAATAAAGAGGGAATGGTTTGGTTTATGAAATTGAGGAATTCAATTTTCAGAATTGTTTTGAAATGTAAAATGGTGTGCTTACACCTCTTTTGAAAGAAGGATCTATATTAAAGTTGGTTTTGAAAAGTGTTTCCAATAGAGTTTTCTAAATAATAAAATGGTGTTTTAATGGGATGAGATGTTTTGATATTGATATGAATATCTTGAATGTGGGTTCTTTTCCAAATTGTTGTGTCTTTATGAAATGTTTTGTAAGATGTGAATTGGGATTTTGATCTCATTGTTAGCAGTTTTGAGAAAAAGGTTGGGTTGGTTGAGCATTTTGTTTTTGAAATATGGAAGGAATTTTTTGTTTTACCCTTTGGTATTTCCATGAGTGACCACATGCATGGGGTTATATGGGATGATGGATGGTTGATGGCATGACTGGATGAGTGCTGGGATGGTTATGAGGAGGGTGCCCGGTGTGACACAAAAACATGCATGTGTGAGGCCCATGGGGTACCATTGGTGGATACGCTTACTGCAAAACCGTTTGTTTTCAAAGAAATAATTTTAAAGAAAAACATGATGTATTGATGAGTAGTTTGGTATAGTTTTTATTATGGGTTTTTGATAATGTTGATGTTGTGGGATGTTTTGAGTCCAAGAACCCCTCCTGTTTGAACTGTGTTTTGGGTTTGTGTTTGGTCGGTGAGCTGTGTTGTAGGGACGATTAGTGGTCTCTTTTGAAAAATGTTTTGGGATGCCTTTTCGGTGGTTACCTTCATGTGTTTGGATCTGGTTTGAGGCATGTTTTTACTAATGGACCAGCTTGGTTGGGTCCTTGGGTTCTCTCATTGGATAAGGTATGCCCCCATTAAGGGTTAATGCACAGCTGAAGTGAAATCCATATTGTTTCGCCATTTGAAAATCCTCCAGTTGATCAATATAAGGAATATTTTATCGATCATTGTTGATTGAGTCTACACCAATTCATTTCGTTGATTTTTGGATCCTCTTGTAGTGGTAATGTTATTGTGGAAGGTTGAAAGAAACCTTAGTTTCTAAAGTTTCATGATTCGTCGAAGGTGGAAGTGTTCTTTGGTTGTAAGTGTGGATGAGTGTCTCGATGGTGTCTAAGAGGACCCTTGGGTTCTTCAAAGTTTCTTTGATGCATTAATTCATGTTAAACCACCGGTGTGGGAAATATGTTCACGATAGGATATTGTGGCCACTTTCTAGAATTGTGTGTTGTTTGGGGATGTTGTATAAGGTTCCTCTCCATGAATTGTTTATATCAGTTGAAATGGTCTTGTTTGGTGATGCCTTATGATGTCATGTACTCGATTGACTGTATAGGTGAAAGTAGTGAAATCCTCTGAGAGTCCCTGTTATGTTGGGAAAATGTCTCCCTTGGAAAAACTTCAAAATCATCTATTTTAGAGGAATGTGAGTGTAGGTGTTCTTTACTTCTATTGTTTCTCACCTGAAGAAACAAGTTGTGATGTGTGTGTATCTTCTCAGCCCTTGTTTCAGTGAAATATCGGGATAAGGTAAAGTGAGTTTGGAATGTGTTATGTCTAGAAAACTTATTTGGGACTGCGGTGTAGTTTTTGGTGGCACCGAAAAGAAGAATTCTCATTTAGTGGGTTTCCAAATATTAACTACGAGGCCGAAGATGCTTCAATCATTTGAGCTCCAGCCATAGGTCTCGGAGAGAAGCTGGCTCGTAGTCAGGGAAAATCCCAGGGCCATTTAAACCCTTGTACAACGTCCTATCCTTAGTATGAAAGATGGGAATAGTTCAAACCTATGGTTTCATCATGGTTGAGCACATAGTTTGTGCACGTTTAGTAGTGGTCATGTGCTAGGAATCCATGTAGAAATAATTATATTCATAGTTAGTGCACAGTTTCCCAAACCATGCAGACTAATCCTGCACCCTTCCTAAATCTTTGATTTCTTTTTGGGTCTTTCTGTGTCGGCCCATGCTGGTCGGTTAAGATGGTCAGTTCTTATGGTGGGGAGACCCACTATGATTCTCATGAATATTACTTCATAAACATTTAATGGAAGTATATCCCTTTTACTAGAGAGTATGCTTGGGCCTCCCACTATTAGTGTCTTGATTCTGTCTCGGGAAAACAATTTAAGTTGTCTCTTATGGTGGGGAGCCCATTTGTGTCTCTTCATACGAGTAACTCATATTTTTTTTTCTTTGGACTTGTCTGGGAAGTAGGTATTATCATTCGAAGATATCTAACTACCTACACATTCATTGGGTAAACATTGATATTGGAGAGTTTCCAATGGTTTAGTTATAGTAGGGAAGTGTAACCTTGTTCAATGTTGTTGTTTTTTTTTGGGTAAATTGATTGAGTATTGTTCAGATTGTATTTGAGGAGTTTTCATTTGGGATAAATCCTGAATGTACTTTATTGTTTCAGGAAAGTGGTGTAAGTTTGGTTTGTGACAGTATTCCTTCCATCATTGATCACTGGTGGTGTTTTGACCTTTGGGGGTGAAACCTGGCAAGGGTGTACCTATTGGTTTCTCAGTTGGGTTTGGTTGTTGCTTTGACCTTGCTGTGACTTTCCGGGGCAGAAAGTTTTCAAGGTGGGGAGAATTGTCATGTACGTAACCTATTTTAGGGTTATTTTAAATTTATTTTCCACTCATGATTTGTTTTGGTGGTTTCCAAAGGTTTTATTGAGAATAGGTGAGTTTTCATGAATTCGGCCAAACTGCGAGCCCAATTCCAGATTTAAAAATAAATTTTGTTTCATTTATAACTTTTTCAATTTTTAATATTTTTGACTCATTCCAACTCCTAATTGTTCTCCCCTTATATATTAACCCCAAATTTAAATTTGGGGCCTTTATAAATCCATAAGCATGGGGGATTTTTGTTTTTATTTGAGAATTGGGCCAACCCGAAGGCCCATTTTCCAGTTTTAAATAGTTTCATTAATTTATTAATATCTTATTCATTAAAATGGATTTTTCGGTGCTTCCACTTCCCTATCGACCCTAAGAATCCCAGGCGCGACCCCATGCCCTCCTCCCACAATTTGGAGCTCGATAGAGTCGCAAAAATAGTCGAAACTTTCTGGATTTCAGAAATCGTCCAGATTTTGAAGAGGTAAATTGATCCTTTCATAACTCATTCTATTCTTAATATTTTCCCACCATTACAATTCCTAAATGACATAATAATTCTTGTGAGACCATCCCCTGAGTTTTGGCCGTTTTAAATTTCAGATACTAGTGTTTTGGGGAGATTCATTCTAGATTTCTCAAGTAAGTTTGTCCATTTCTTTTCCCCTTTCAAATTGATTAGGGTTTCATTCTTTTTTTTAGGGTTTCCTCCCTTTTTATTGAAGTGAACAATGACCAGTGGGTAGGGGTTCGAACCTAAGGTTTAACCTTGGGTTTTATTGGTCCAATTTTCTATTTTTATGTTTGATCTACCCTTCTTGAGGTGCGGCGGTGGTGCGTTTGTGTTTTCTCACAAAGGATTCAATGGTTTCATTTGATTTGGTAGGTGATTCCAATGTTGATGCAATATTTGTGTATTAGCATGCTGTATTTATCATATTTTCAGATTTATATAATTTTATTATTGCTACAAAAATTGGTTCTAATGATGTTTCCATTGCAATTGAATTTAAAATGCCAATTTGGTGTGAAATTGGGGGTTTTCCAAAGAAGTGTTTTGTTTGTTTATTTGGGGATGCCCTATAAATACTTAGTTGTTTTTATTGATCTGTAATAAGGCATAAAATACTGTTTATAATGTTTATCCCCTCTGTTAATTGCTGCAAATAATGAGTTTTAATTGTGCTTGTAAAGAAAGTGAAGTTTTGGTTCCACTTTTGTGTGAAAATGAAGGTTTTACAAAGAGAACACTTCTTGTTTAACATGAGGATGCCCAAAAATTGATTTTTTGTTTTAATTGATATTTATTGGGCTGCCTTTACTATTTTGGTAACTTAAAATTGTGAACATCGTGTACAAGTGGGTTTCTTAAGGGGTTTTGTGTGCAAAACTACACGAGATTTTGTGAAATTGATTTATTCAAATTCAAAGAGGTTGTTGTGTGTTTTAAGTGGTAGAAAATGAGATAGCTACTGTATTTGGTGTATGTGACCAGTAGTGGTGTTTTAAATTAAAATGTATGTGTGTTAAATCCTGAAATTGTTTGAGCACAAAGGGGGAAGCCCGGGTACCTTGGTGGGGTGGATTTGTACTAGTACGGCTAGTGGACCGGATGGGTTTTGTCCCTGTTTCACTTAGCATTTGGATAAAGACAACTCTAACTAAACTATGTGGATGAAGATTGGGGACCACTAGGTTATGAGTATGTTCCCTACTAGTGGCTCGTGCACGAGAAATGATTTTACTATGGTTACATTACACTGAGGTACGAGGTACATGGGGCCTGAGACTATCTAGTGCCTAGGGGTGTTCCCGGTTTTGTTGCTCAGTGGATTTGTGGTATTTGCCCTTGTTTTTGGGTGTATTTGGAATTATAATGCAGTATCTAATATTCCTATTTAAACGTGTTAACATTCTGAATGTTTTATCTTGAAAAATGTTTTCAATTTAAAGTTTCATTTCGTGGAATTTGTCACCGCTTTTAATTGCATATTAAAACTGCTTGCTTTTTCACCTTGTATTGCATGCACCTTGGAATCATAGGGTGGTATCCTATTGGGCTTAGTCTCACACCCTACTTACACCCCTTGGGTGTAAGTAGACCTTTTTTTGACCCAGGTAAAGGAAAGGCTAAGGGTGATGGCGGTTCAGGGTGTTAGTCCTCATCCTTGGGGTGGAGTAGTGGAGACGACTTGGGGGTGATGACCCCTTGTCATGTGGAGTCCATGGGGCTGTTTTGTTTCTGTTCCATTGTGTCTTTGGACCTTTTTTATTGACTCTAAACCTATGTATTCAGTTCTGGTTTTTGTTTAAACATCGTTTGGTATAAATTTTTCAGATTCAGTTTATTGATTGTTTTTAATGGTTTATGCCTTCATATTCGGGTAAATCGTTCCCAAACCTAAATAAATGATACCCGGGCACTTGTGCCAGCCCGTGGGGATAGGGAACGCCCTTCGGGTCATGTCACGGGCTGGGTTTGGTGCCGGTTTTGGCGGTGACCAGATTCGGTTCGTGACACTTCTCATACCCATTTTTGAAGATCTTTTCAGGCCTTAAGATGATCTTTTGTCCTTCCAATTTCATTAAAAAAAGTATAAATGACATTATAACATAAATTTTTCTCAATATGCATGACATCAAGATTGTGACATAACATATTAGTATCCTAGTTTGACAATTCAAAATATATAGACTTTTTTCCCATTGTTTAGTGCCGCCCTCATTGTTATTCCCTCGAGCTTGCTTTCCTTTACCATCCTGTGTTATTTTCTTTCCAAATGAGATATTTATGTTTTCTACCTATTTGAAAATCTCTATTCCAGACAGGGTACTTGGAGGTTTTTGAAAATATTTATTTCTATCAAAATTTATTATCATCAATCGAAATTTATGACTATCACCAAGAAATCGATGATGCCCCCAAAACACCACTTTCTACTATGAGGCAAATGTAATGGACTTGTGTCAAAATTACAAGTTGAACAAGATAATCCAGTATAATTAATCCATATAGATAAAGTAATGAGTTTGGGGAAGTCACTGATTGTCCATAGTAACGTTTCTTGCATTTTAAACTTTTCAGACACAAAGACATCATAGGTGTCAACTCCATCCACCCACAACTCTTTCAACTCCTTTAAAAGAGTTCTCAAATAGACATCTATGTCATTTCCTGGAATTTTTTTCCTAGGAATGATCATTGAAAGAACCATATATTTTTGTTTCATACACATCCACAGTGATAGATTTTATGGTACCAATACTATAGGACAAATACTATAACTTTAACTCATTCTACCAAAAGGATTAAAACCATTAGCTACAAGACCAAAATGAACATTTCGAGGATCTAAAGAAAATTTAGGATGTGTGAAATTAAATTTATTCCATGCTTCAGAATCTATAGTATGTATCACCAATTCATCATTATATTTTTCACTTTCATGCCAATGTATATTCTTAGCAGTTTTACTAGACATGAACAACCATTGTAGCCTTTGTTTGAGTGGGAAATAATGAAGAACTTTTGCTGGTTAATTTTTTTCCAACAACTTTTTCCTTCCACCTAGATGTTTCACATTTATTACATATTTATTTTTCTTCATCATCCCCCCAATACAACATGAAATCATTAGGACAAACATGTATCTTAATATAATTAAGCCCAAGTTTTTTAATGATTTTCTTAGCCTCATAAAAAGAGTCAGGGATTTTGGCATATTCAAAAGCATCTCTTAGAAAATCTGAAATCATTGTCATTTCCTTATCAATCATTCCATATAAACACTTTATGTGATATAGTTTTATTATAAAAGACAATTTGGAGTATTTTTTACAGCCTTCATATAATTCTTGATTCCCATCATTCAATAACTCTGAAAATTCTGTAGAAGTTTCAACCATATTTACACTAAGAGACGAGTCTGCTTCATTTTCACCAAGCATATTACCAATCCCAAATGAATCATTATCCATTTACTCTATAGGATCTAGAGGGACGATATTATGGTGAGAATTCTCATTCTCTGGCACTTTACTAGACGGTAGCTCAACTTCATTAAATTTTCCATTCCATACCCACTTGGTGTATTCAACCAGAAATTGTTTTTGACTCAAATGGGAATATGCTTCAACTCTGGTCAACCATTTCTTAAATTTGAAATTAAGACAAGGATATATTATTCTTCCCTCAATATATTGAAGCTAAAATGAAAAATTGAGAAATTTATTTAATTTTTTCTTATACTCATCAGTTTTTCTTGACCAGCAAATCCATGATTTATCCATTTCTACTGCATTAATTGAAATAGAATGAATCAATTAATTATATTCAAATAAACATAGAAAAAATAATAAATATATAAATAAATTTTATACAATAAAAAAATCTAAAGAAAATTTCTTCATAAAACAATTTCATTAAAAAATATAAAATTGTAAATCTATTTTCTATTTAAGAAAATTAAAACTAATTTTTTTAAGTATAGTTTTTCCGTTAAAAAACATAAACAAAAAATAGTTTTTTCATTTATAACAATTCTAGAAAAAACATGGGAATTGTGTTCTACAAAAGAACTCATACTTTGGAATCATTTCGAATTACATATTGAAAACTACTCATAGCCTTTATTAGTTATGGAAAACGGTCAAAAAATAATCAATGTTTATTCAATTTCTAAAACAAAAAATCACTTTCATTTAAAAATAAAACCACTAAAAGAATTGACACATATTATAACTGATATGAATTATAGATAGTTAACAATAAAAGAATCCAAATACCATATAATTCAAATACAAATAAAATGAATGGTGAAAATTATATGTGTATTAGAGTGAACAACCATATTTTTTATAAATAAGCAGTGATCCCAAAGATAAAAATCAACAGAATAATATCAATTCTGAAATTCCAGTAAACAAAATTTAGCATTAATTTTCTAAATCAATCCAAATAAACCCAATAACAAAATTGAGCAGTCCAATTACCTCATTGACCGCACCTTAGATGTGGAATTAGTATCCTTGAGGTCCAAAGTAGTTTTTTGCCCCTGACCAATGAAAAAAATATTAAAACAACAAGTTAAGTGATGGTTTTGTTGAGGATTTAGAATAAAGAGTAAAAAGGACAATAAGTGGCCTTTTATGATTAATGAAAAACCCCAACATGAAATGACCATTATAATCCCTAAACATCTAATTCATTAAATTAGAACCAACCCAAACCCTAGAACCATACAACACACCCATTAAGGTTTGTGGAAGAATAGTAAAAGAAGGTTAAATAAAGGATTATGGAGAAGGAAGAGAGAAAGTGGAGGCCTACCATTTAATCAACATGGAAACATAAGGATAGATTCCTCCAATCAAAGGAGAAAAATATAGAGATATCCCATTGAATTATAAATGATATAGAAGATTCTAGTAAGGGGAATAGGGCCACATGAGGCATACATATGACATGGGTAAAATGGTATAATTAAAAAATTAAAAATTGGACACATGCATGTCATGGAGTGACCCCAGTTCCTGTAGGACATTCCTTACTCGAATAGGAACAAAATTGTGGTTTACCTACCTACATCCATGTTGTGACATGATGATGCCCTCATAGTGTGATACAATCTACATGAGTAGACTTTCATAGTGTGAAACTATGACATTTTGTATTCATAGAAAAAAGCATATTTGTGTGGGTGGTCTCACAACATGTATCAAATAGTCATAGTAAAACTTAAATTCACCTTAAATTTTTAAAAATGGGAAAAAGGTTAAATCATGGTTCAACCTCCCTTAGTAATGAAGTAACATACTATAGTCCATAAATGTATCTCATTAATTCTTTCTAAATAAAATAAAATAAAAGAGATCAAGGAAGAACTTCATAATTTTCAAAAATCAACCTCAAATATATAATATAATATTCAAGAGTAAATTGGGGGTGTCACTATTATCTCCATAATGCCATGTCTTCCCCATAAATGTCATTGATGAAATTAGATTCAATAAAAGGTCCAAACCACTAAACTCACACATAAAATGTGGGAGGGTTAGAGAAAAAAAGGAATCCTCCTTATAAAAGGAAACACTACCCATAATAAAATTCCTCACAATCGATGATTAATTCATCATGAATCATTAATAAATGCTAATCAAAACCCAAATTATGACCATTCAACATAGAGTTATAGGAAAATGATGAGATATTATAGGTCTACAAACCATTTATAATTCATTTAAAATGGAGAGATCAAGAATAGAGATACCTAAGAGAATAAATATGACAAAAACCCCATGTTTATGTAAAATTTCCAAGGAATTTATTTTAATATTATAATAACAAACAAGCCACTCAAAATTCAAAATAGAAACACATCCTAATGAACGTCCAAAATATAATAAGACAAGTTCAAATAATCCATTACATTACATAATAATGTAATTAACACACTAATTTGGATCATGGATCAACAAGGGACAACACATGTCTATCTTAGTGTCATAGGATAAAAGGAAAGATAAAATGAGACCTAGACTTAGGAACAGTAGCCCATGATGAACCTAACATGATAAATTATACCACTACAAAACTTATTCTAACTATAAATAATCTACTTATCATATTTACCAAATAACTTACCAAATGATTCCCTTGTTCCTTTCATAAAAATCAAAATTTGAAAACATATAAACAACACATATCATAACAAAATAACCAGGAATGAAAAAATCAATGAAACCAACACTTGAATGGGAGAAAACAATGAAGAACTCACGGAATACGTCAAAAGGAATCAACTCAAGGATTTAATTTATCTTAATAATCATAACATATGAATATTAAAAAAAACATCCCCCAAATCCACAATACATAAAAAAATCCCACTCCTGAAAAACTACAAATATATTGAAATACTAACCCTTTAAAACTAATATAAGGTTAGAACACATACCTATATGCACATGAGTCTTAGCCCGGTTGGTAAGGACTCCATAAGTGCATCCAAGCAACCAAGGATCAAATCCAGGCGGAGACAGAATTTATGGGTACTGTAGTAGTACTGTAGCAGGCACTGTTTGGCACTGTAGCATCTGAGAATATGCTCCCGTTTGGGAATTCAGTCCACTGATTTGGTCCCTGAGTCCTGTAAGGCCTTCGGGCCACCCAGGCCTTCAGGTCATTAAGGTCTTTGGGCCACCTTAAGTGAAGATACAAACCAGACAACCTACAAGGAACAATCTCTACAAGGAGGATGAGCAAGGAGCTTTCACCACCGCAGAAGCTAAATGGATTGCAAGAATGAGAGGGTATGACACATGCCATCGGGACAAGCATGTGCATGCACGAGAAATCCTAGCCGAATAGCCATGCGAAGGTGGAGAGCTGATTTCATGATGAAGATGCTGGGGAGGAGCAGTTCCAAGTAGCTAGTCTGGGTTGTATGTAATGTTTGAAAGCCTATGGGTAATGAATTCCTCTAAGGCCTACGGGCCATGTAATATTTATGCCTACGGGCCTTGTAAGGGTTCCACCTTACCCCTTGAAAGGTGGATTATCAAAAATCAATAAAAAAATGAAGGCCTTCGGGCCATTGGAGGATGCCTATATTAATGAAAAGAGATTCTAGAAATTCACTAGTGACTTGAACAAGTGAAGGGGGGGTGCTGTCATGACGGGAGGCAGGGAAACAGTCGACAACAAAATGGAGAGGAGTGTCGTCGTGACAAGAGGTAGGGGAATTCGTTGGCCGTAGAAGGGAGAGGAGCATTGTCGTGACATGAAGTAGGGAATCCGTCAGCCGTGGAAGGGAGGGGAGAGTTGGGAGGCAGGGGAAGCCACAACTGGAGTAGGGGGCTGAGCGATAACAGATGAAGAGGGAGAGGGAGCACTATGAGGGGTGACCCATGAGGGGAATAGGGTTATTGATGATGTTGGGTGAGGAGAGCGTGGAGGAGCGCTGCGAGTGGTATAGGGTTATCAGAGGTTTGGGAAGGGTGAGTGTAGAGAAGTGCTGTGAGGGGGATAGGGTTATCAGGGGGGGTGGGCGGGGTGAGCATAGAGGAGAGGGGAACTTTTTGGAGGTAAGAACCATTTATTGGGGGGATGGGTTGTAATTAGGGGCAGTTGTACATAAAAACCACCTCTAATTAGAATGGGTTATTATTAACCCCTTCTAAATTTTATTTAGAAGAGGTTTAGAATAACCCCTTCTAAATTTCTTCCACTAAATACCATGTTTTTTGTAGTGGAACTATATGAGGTTGTGTACGGTAGACCATTCCAATCACCCTTGTGTTGGATGAAGGTAGGATAGATAGTTATGCAGGGACCTCATCTTGTCTAGGATACCACTGAACAGGTGCAGTTGATTTGGAAGTGGATGGTTACTATAAAAACTCTTCAGAAATCTTACGTCGATCGTTATAGATGACCTCTAGAGTTTGGGGTCAGGGATCAGGTTCTCTTGTGTGTTTTACTGAGGCTGATACATAGGCGGATTATAATATGGGGTAAAATTTAACCACAATATATCGGGCCATTTTAAATTCTAGAGAGAATTAGGCCGGTTGTCTATCTATTGCATTTACCTTAGAGGTACTGATCCATGGATGACATCTTCCATGTATCTTAGCTGTGCTTCTATCATTCATACCCATCTCACGTTTTTCATCCTGAGTAGGTTGATATTTAGTTTGATTCATCCTTTGAGAAGCATCTGATTCATATTGTTAATAGGAGTACAATGGTTCTCTGAGGCTGGTTAGTTCCTCTAATATGGGTGCTATGGAAGCAAAATCGAGTGTAATATGAGACCTAGGAGCAGGAGGCCAACGTACATGCTTAGTGGCTGGAGTTATTCTCTGACATTTCTTCACCACCCTTGGAAAGGCAATTTGGGGTTGAATTGCTTTAAGGGGGGAAGTTTATAAGATCCAAGGTCTTTCTTGGGGTATAAATATTTTCTTTCGACTTAATTTTTTTTACTTTTATTTTTGTCTTAGACACTAAGTCGGGCTATGGGCCAGTTGGGTTGTTCTTGGAAGAGAAGGGGAGAAAAATTCAGAAAAATTGATGTAGGCTTGGTACACATCGTGTACTTGGGGTACATGTCATTTACCTACACGTCGTGTACTTGAGGTATACATCATGTACTTTCCCAATGGTGTTTTTATAAAAGAGGCAGTAGCCTCACTTTCTATAAAACAAACAGAACTATTACCGGGTGAATTTTTCCAACAACAATGCCAGATACCATTTTGGCTCTCATTTCTCTATCCAAACTCTGATCCGAACGCTATCAAGTGTGTTGGAATCCCCTCAGTATGCTCTCGATTTCTCTTGAGATGTTCCTTATGATTTATCCTCTCATATTAGTTATAAAATCTTGAGAATTTATGCTCATTTTGTAGATCTAATCTTTTATAGGTCTAATTAAAAGCTGATGCTGGACGAGGAGATCCATATGACTATGAGGTAGGTGGTCTTCTGACTTTCGCTAATTGTCGAGTGGTTTATATGTACTGGAGTTCCAGACACCCATTTTTAGGGTGTCACTTTGTTGAGATTTTGACCTGTGTTGATGCCTAAAAATGTTTAGGTGATTAATTATATGAATTAATGCATGTTTGAGGTTGCTTGATTTGATTAAGGGCCACCCTGTGGGTGCGTTTCCCTTAAATGACCAATGTTTAGCCATTTAGCCTAGGTTTCATATTAGGCAAGCCTTGTATTCCCTATTATGGGTTGTTAAAAATGGAATTAGTCAATTGAATGTGATTCCCATTTGAGATAATGATTGGTTATTCCATGCGATAGTTTAATTCACATGTTGCGTTTGTTACATAAATTACCCATGTAAGCATATGTTTGTTTAAGACTTGTAATTGTTTATATTACTGATAGGACTGTGATATGATTTATTCCCATGTGAATTGATCAATTTTTTCCATGTAATAGTTTAATTTACATGTGTGCTTGTTATGTGATATGCCATTGGGTGAGATTTTACTATGCCTACAGGCGAGATTGTGATATTCCTTCGAACGAGATTGTGATATGCCTACAGGTGAGAGTGTGATATGCTTACGGGTGAGATTGAAATATTCCTGTGGGTGAGATTGTGTTATGCTTGTAGGCAAGGTTTTTCTATGCCTCTGGGTAAGGTTTTTCTATGCCTGCGGGAGAGGTTTGAGTTTTGTTGCTATGTCCTGAGCGAGCCATGATGTAATGGATGGGCTTAGGTTCTAAACCAGTTATTGAGATGGAATGATTTATGACGCATCTACCAAGACAAAGCACAATATTGGATTCATTCTTCACTTCACTTGTCTAGATAGCCTTTTGAGGTATCTATTGTGCTAACTTTATACGGGGGATTTTTAGGATTAAGTTGGATCTCAAGTCATATATAATTCAATGTGATTGAATTGATTAATGAACATAATGAATGAAAATGGAAACCAGTGTTGTAATATTTTTTACTTTTGAGTACTTCCTAGTTTACTGCTTTCCTTATTGTACACTTCCTGTTGCATATATTCACTTATAGGTTGACACTAATATTTGGGTGGTTGCCTACTGGTATTTATTTCTTACACCCTATCTGGGCTATGTTTTTGGGCCCAAGAATATTGTATTGTTATAGGTGTCGATAAGGGAAAGTTTCTTTCTCCAGGTACATGATATGCTGTTTAGGAGTAGGAGAGCATGGGATCAAGATGAGGCTTACGATGATTCCAAGTTTCCTTTTGTATTTCTATACCTTGGTATTGTATATTATACTTGATTACAATGTATCCTGTTTTGGAATATTTCTTAGAATGCATGACATGAAGCATCATCTGTTGTATGTTATGACTTCTGGATATCTTTATTATGAGTCTTTCATTGTTTGTTTCCAATTGTATTGTATTTACTGCTTCCGCTATTGTATGTTATTGTTTCGCTGTATTACACTCTACCAATGAGGGAATAGTTTCTCCACAATCACACCCTAGTCCCTCACTACTAGTCATAAACCTCTGGTGTTTGGGGAAATGTGCTTGAGTCCATGTGGCCAACCAGGTACGGAGCACCATTTGAGTGGCATCTAGATCTAGGACATTAAACACACCAAGGTTCTTAAAGCCACATCATGGAGTGTGTCTACCCATATTTTTTAATTATATGAAATTCTAGTTATTCTTAAAATGAGTTAAAACACCAATTGGGATCTTTCTTCCCCTCATTCACATGATGCTTCTCTATTGAGTTCCCTAAGTGACCTTCCCTTCCCCTCATTTGATTTTGAGCTCTTCCCCTTTGATTTTAAGTCGATTATTCTAGGTTAGGACCCCTTTTATCTTCTTCTTTTATTTATATTTATATTTATTCCTCTTTTTGTGGGTTATGTTGGTCAAACACTAGGGTTATGGTTTGATTTAAACTCATGATTATTAATGTTTAGGGTGTTTAGATAATTTATTAGGCCTTTCAATTTCCATATTCAATATTTTCATGTCATATGTTCCCATCCAAGGTAGTTATTTCCATTCCATTTCCTTTTATCGACACACCATAAAATGCATGAGTTTTTTATAGTAATTTTATTCAAAATTATGAATGTTTTATGAACTCTAGTGGATTATTACATAGAATAAGAAGTTTTATGAAATCATGGTTTGATTTTTAAAGGGGGGTTTTCTATGGATTTTAGTCATTATATTATCATATTAAATGAATATGAAATCTATGTGTTTTATGAAATATCAAAAAGGTGTTTCTTAATGGATTTGGGTATATAAATGTTATTTTTGATTTTCAAATTTTCTTATTTGAATTGAATTATGACTTTTAGGTATTTTTTATGGTATAACTATTATTCATGGTTTCTGATTATTTCAATTAATTATTTTTCTATGTTATATTCTTGATATTCTTATTTATGATTTTTCATATATTTTTCATAGTTGTTTCATTTTTTGTATATTATTTACACAATATCTTTAAATTAAATCTTGTTTTTTAAATTTTCTTAAATGGGTTTTAAAAGGACACCTTATTCTCAAAGGGGTTTTGAATGTAATTTTATATCATGTTTTCTCAATTCTAATGTAAATTAAAATTTGGTACCTTGAAAAAGGGATTTATGAGAAATATTGATTAGAAATGTCTTTTAAAGATTTTTTTGAAATAATAACAATAATTTAAAATTAAATCCTTTTTTGGAAGTTTTTAACATAGGTTTTCATAAAAAAAGATCTACACCATCAATGGCATCACCATGTTATTATAATATATGTGAGAATGATAATTTATGTGATTGTGATATTGTTATGTCCAATAAAGAGGGACTTCACAATTAGGGGGTGTATGAAGGTGTGTTAATGATATGTTATTGAGATGTGTTTATTTATGATTTATTTATGATAAAATTTTCCCCACCTCTTATCACTATCTTCATGGGGATCCTATGAGTCTTAGTGAGAGATGAGAAATGGGTTCTATACTAGTCTTGATGAGATTTACAAGTGTCTCTAGTATTAGAATTATACTGACTATGGGAGTGCCACCAATTAGGATAATTAAATAAAATCAAGAGTTTATTATATAGGAATGCATCAATGGTCTAATATATAGTTTCAAATGAGTAATAATAGGATAATATCACTGGATGTTAATAATTTCCCATGAATACTACACTGTATCTAGTTTTCTTTAATGTTATACCTTGACTTTTCTTTACTTTCATTTGTTTATCTATCATGATAATTATTTCTTATATTTATCTTCTTATTATCTCGGTTCATATAAGTTATCCATTCTAGTATGACTTATTCATGTTTTACATTGTTTTAAGACTGGTTTTAGTAATGGGTGTCATTTTGTGACTTTAGTATTTTATTAATCATGTTTATTTATTTGGTTATTTAATTATTTGTAAGATCTCTCTCTCTCTCTCATTTAGTTTTTAAAGGTGTATTTTAAAAGAGGGATTTCAAATATAAATTCTTTTAAATGGTTCATTTTAAATAAGTAATTTTAAATGTTTTATTTAAAGTAGGGTTTGGGGTTTGGAAAGAAATTTGAGAAGTCTAATGTGATTGTCTTCCTCAAATGATTTTTTTCAAATAATATATTTAAAAGTAGAATTTATTGTTTGTTTTGATAAAGTAAATACATGTAATTTATTATTGGTGGTATCCTACTAGGATATTTATGCTTACACCTTACTTACACCACTCAGTGTCTATATATCATGTGGATTTTACAGGTTTAAGTTCTTGGGGTTTACCTTTTATGAGTCCCTCATAGAGAAGTTGTGAATGGATGGTTCAATAGTAATTTCAGAGTCACATATAGATCATATTAGGTATTTTGGTTTCATTTTGTATCATAGATGTATCAACCTTTCATGTTTTCCATTTATGTTTTAGTCTCACTATGTTTTAAAGTGATCCAAATATTTATTTATGGTTTT
The DNA here is from genome assembly GCA_963277665.1 of Viscum album. Taxonomy (NCBI): domain Eukaryota; kingdom Viridiplantae; phylum Streptophyta; class Magnoliopsida; order Santalales; family Viscaceae; genus Viscum; species Viscum album. The sequence continues at coordinate 1,493,804,762 of OY728131.1, forward strand.
CCTTGTTTTCTTTTCCTTATATTTTAAAACTATACATTTTTTTACATGAGTGTCTAACATATGGATTCATTATGATGAAATTATAGTAGAATATATCTATAGGTTTAATATTATTTACTTGGGTTGAATCATTCCTATTATGTATGTTTTGATGCCCTATAACTAGTTTCTAGCTCATAGGGATTAAGAATAATCTTTGAGCCTTTCCATGATCTAACTATGGTGCCTGACTAAGGGGTGGACTAGGTAATTTTATGATATAATTGGTATTATAAGTTATTATTAGTGGTTAATGTCTAATTTATCTTAGAATATATCACCATTTTTAAACCTGAATAGGAAGAACCATATTTTTTAGGGATCGATCACTGTTAGGTAGCTTTTGAATACCTAAAGGGGGAGCTGATTATCACTCTTATCATTTGGTTTTTAGAAGAATAAGTCATGTTTGATATTTCTTGAGACACTGATAATCTCATTTGGGTTTCATATTGATACAAAAAAGGTGGTAATATCGTATGATCCTCAATAGTTAGAACCCCAAAAGTGTTAAAATACCACATATAATATCATGTTGGAATCTATGGTGTTTTATCTGAAGTTGTGATAAAATTAATTAATTAGCGATCACCTTGTGATAATTATATAAAATAAAATATTAAGGTATATCTTCTTTCAATGTGATTTAAATCTAATTTAGTAGATGTGGATGGAGTTATTTCAACGATATGACTTTTTGATCTCCTATAAACCAGGGAAAGGGAATGTGGTTACTGATTCACTGAGTAAGAAGTCATGGGGAGATATTGTTCAAGGGTGTGGAGATGCTTTGAGAGTGAAGGAGGATCTTATATCTTTACACCTTGATATGGGGGAATCCAATGGTAGAGGGTGTTTATATCATATGACCATGAATTCATCCTTATTATTTCAAGTTTAAGAGTCATAGTTTAGAGATAATGAGGTAGAGATTTGATATGATCATATAATTTATGGAGATTCTCCATAGAGATGGTTAGAGGATGATAAACATCAGTTGGTGTTTTATTAATTTTTTTATCCCTTCAGTAGTGTATAATATGATTCTATATGAGTTTCATATATCACCCTTTGATGTATATCCTTGTGTTTCTAAGATTTATCATGCCTTTTGGATTCATTTCTAGTGGCCAGGTATGAAGCAGTTTGTGGCAGAGTTTATGACATGATGTTTGGTCTATTAATGGGTAAAGGAAGAGCATCATGTTATTATAAGATTATTACATCCATTAGATTTCCTTGAATGAAAGTGGAGGGACATCTCAATGGAATTTATCGTCAATTTTATGAAGTATCAAAGAAGATATGATTCTATTTGGGTGATTATGGATCAATTTATGAATTAATATCATTTCTTAGTGATTATATAGTGTAGTGTTATAGATGATTTGGAATGATAGTTTGCATATGAAATAGTGAATATTCATGGGGTTTTAATAAAGTTCATTTTTGATCAAGATTCTCAGTTTTCCATATGAGTTTGGGGAGGCCTTCAACATGATTTTGGCTCTCATCTAATCCTATCCTTAGATGAATGATATGACCAAGTGTCCATCCATAATTCATAGTAAATGTTGTGTATATATGTTTTAGTTTTTAGAGGTTCATGGGAAATTATTTTGCCTTTGGTTGTGTTCACATATAAAAACAGTTATCACTATTCCATTTCTAAGGATCCATTTAAGGTATTTTATTGGTTCCATATAAAATCTATATTTTTATAGAATGAGGTTGATGAGTTTGAAATACTTGGACTATATGTAGTGCAAAGAACAACCAAGAAGGTTTAGATGATTCATGAGAAGATGAAGGTGAAACATGACCATCAGAAGTGTTATATTAATTTAAGGAGGAGGAATCTGGAGTTTAATGTTGGTGATCATGTGTTCTTGATAATTTCAATTCATCATGGGAAGTGGAGGTTTGTTCAAGACAGTAGTATTTATCCTTAATTCATTAGTCCATTCATGGTGTTTGGGATTTTTTTTGTAGTTTAATATCAGATATCTCTTCGACCACTTCCGAATTGGATCTATGATATCTCTCATGTGTCATATATTTGGAGATATATTTAGGATAAATCCACTACAATTAATCAGGTTGAGTTGGATGCAGATCATGATGCAATGTTTTTGGAGTTCCCAGTTCAGATCTAAGACTATTAATAGAAGGTGTTTCACTAGATCATCATTCCCTAAGGCTGTTACTTGTAGAGGCATGGTGGATTGGAGGAGTGTACATGGAAACATTAGTAAAAAATGCTTTATTAGTATCTCTAGTTGTTTTGAAACTTGTTTTTACTTGATATTATGAAACTTTATATTATTATAATTTATTTGAGATTGTTTATCCTTCTGATAAAATTACGATGGTATGTGTATCTTTATTGAGAGTTAACAACCATAGTTTTTTTGGGTTTTATGGTCATTGTCTTAATTCTAGGTTTGGTTTTGATTATTAATGATAAGAATCATTTGATATTTATCTAATTTAATTGATCAAACATTACTAGATCATTATTTTTCATCCTCCGGGGTTTGGTGGTGGTAGGAGAAGATTTTGAAGGAGAGAGTTTGATATATTTTGGTGTGACAAATTATGAGGGATAAGATTGTGATTTGATGCAAGTGTTAGAGTTGGAGATGAGGCTGTGAGATTTGGGTGTCCTTATATCTATCTAGGAGAGGTGTTTAGAGGGGATAAGGTCTATTATTTATTCTTATGTAAGGTTTTTTTCAGCGTGGTGTGTTATGATATTGTGTGGAGAGTTTTGGGGTAAATATTATTTAAGGGTTTTTATGATGTGACTATACTCATTGGGTCGTGGAATCCTGGGTGGTTTATTTTTATGGTTCTATAATTTTAGGGGTCTTTTCATCACGGTGGTTGGTGTTTCATTACAGTGTTAGTCTAGAGAGTTATCAATTTTGAGGATGAGTCCAAGGATTTCATTGTGAACATCAAAGATTTGGAAATTATAGCATAAAGATTCAATTTAAAACATTATTTTACTTAGTTTCATTGAATTAGGGTTGTTTAAATCCCCACTATATGGGGGATATCATAATATGAATCTCGGATTAGGCTACTGTTATAGCGTGACCAAGGCTGTTACAACACCCTTAACCTGACACATTCAACAGTAACTAGACTAAAGTGTTATGTGACCTCAGGAGCACCTCACTATATGTTAGAGGTTACTGACTAATAGTGAGGGTCTAAGGTGTTACCATGAGGAGATTATACCCTCATAGTAGAGTGAATCAACCATAAGAAATAAAAAAAATCAATCATAACAATATCTATAATAATAAATAAGCATCACAGAAAAGAAAACTAGAAATAAAAAATAAATTTATACTATAACAAATGAGCTATCCAAAATTCCACATATGTTAGGAAGACACCAAAAATATTTCCCATGGGTTGATCATATATATCCTTAGACAAAATAAAAAAAACAAAATGACTAATACCTATTCCAAAGTCTCTATAAATTCCCATATTCTGACTTCATTTGAGCTATATGGATCCTTCATCCAATATTGGGCCTCTTCCCTACCTTAACCTGTGATCAATGAGGTTGGATCAGGTACCAATGTGCCATGGCCACCTGATTAGGGTGTGATTAAAACATAGTAGGCCAACACTAATGGGTTCCCTAATGTAACCAATATAAGCAATGTATACACAAATTGATATGACCAGAATAAATAAATAAGGTGTAGAAACTTAATAAAACAATCATCATTGATCTATAGGATCTAAGGAGACACCTGAGATTGACAATTTTTTTTTTGTATAGTTCCAAACATCTCTGAGCATAATTTATACCCATAATAGGGGATGAAATCCCACCCTAGAATAGTATATATATATAATAACTCTAGGTAAGAGTTCCCCTCCTAGATCATTTAGTATATATTACACTTGATGGGGAAATGATGCACCCTATATATCTCTATATATCATATTTAGGGGAATAAATTCCACCCCGTAATAGATAATATATCATAAAGGGGAATATTTCTTGCCTCATAATATCATTATTCATCATATTAGAGGGAATAAAGCCCACCCTATAAAACCTCATATGTCATCAAGGTGGGGGGGGGGATATCCCCCACCCTATTATACCTTATATATTATTAAGAGGAATAGTATAAATATATAGTAAAATTATATATATCGTATCAAGTAAAATATCACCCGCCCTATAATACCTCATATTTAATCAAAGGGAATAGTTCCCACCTCATAATACCATCATATATCATATCAAAGGTAATAAAACCTTCCTTGTAATACCTCATATTCCATCAAGGGGAATATCATCATCCTCATAACACCATCTTATAGCATACATCATATATAAATTCTTGGGTTGGTTTCTTGCCCAAACCCAATTCACATATCTAAGGTTGGCCTCTCAAGTATATAACATATTCCCATTATTGTATTCATAATAGGATACACTCATGCTCTCCCTCACAGTATAATCCTATAGATATAATATGAGACTGATGCACCCTCTCTAGTACTTAGGTCATATCACAGTCTAGACACCCTTCATGGGCTAGTTTTACCTCATTTCAAATCTAGGGTTGAATCCCATCTATCACAGGGAATAACATCCCTCAACATGATCATACTCTCATTATAAGGACCCAGCCTTAAAACATTACATAATCATGAATTAAATGAATAATTCACATAGAGGATCTTTTCAGGTTTAGATTTTTAGAGAATTAGGACATAACTATTACATCTCAAAAGATTACAGAGTAGACACTTCTAATAAGTTTCCATAAAATATAAACTCTTAAAAAGAAACATGTCTAGTTCCATGTTTTAGATAGCATGTCTTTACTTGATCCCATCCTTGAACCTATTCATCTTTAAGTCATGTGGAAAACATTTCAAAAACTTGGGATGAGCATAAAAAGCCCAGTAAAGGATACACAAAGAAGGAAAACTGTTATTTTTTCAAAACAACAAGTAAAACATGAATACTTTATCAAAGTAATACTTTTAACATTTATGAAGTAGTAAATACTCTTTACTGAATAAAATATCACTACTTATCCTTTGTAACCAAAATATTACCATAAACCCATATAAATAACACATAACATATAAAGGTAACTTGGGACATAAACATACTTAAATGGAATAACCATACGGTCAACTTCCACACATATCACTAAATGGAATAGCCATACGGATGACTTCCATACCCAATTCATTGGAGGTTATAACATAGCCACCCATCTTAGTATTCACGGCACCACCCGTCATATGGTTTATCACGTAACCACTCGTCAAATGTCCAATTACCATTATAAAATCATAATACATAAAACAAATATAATGGAAAGAAAACATTTCCACATTTCAATCACAATATATCACTTAAATATATTAACATAACAAATCCATTATCAAAACCATTTTCAATACCAAAATTCATAAAAGATTATATGTTATTTATTTTATTTTAAAAACATTACGGCTTGTTAAGAAAGCCAAAGGTCAAATAGTACTCACGACGGTGGAAAAGGTCATTGTCACCATGTACGTTAAAAGAAACATTCCTTTTTGTTTTTTAGTAAAATGATTCATAGAAAAATATTCCCTTTAAATAGAAAGTCAAAGGTGTTTATACAGCGTATAAAAGAAAGTCTTTTATTAGAACAAAATATTCCTCAATGAAAGGAGATTGCGACGAAGTCCCTTATAAAGATGATATCCTTTAATTAAGGATAAATCAATTACATAATTATGTGTGAAAAAATAATACACCAAATATAAGTGGATATTAAGTGTAAAAAAATTAGAGGTCATTCACACATATTCATATAACGACATATTCAAGTAGTACAAGTTTAACCCAAATAATCAAAATTGGGTTAAGAAGTTCCCCTGTAAAAATTCGACAGCCTAACGGCGTCACTTCAAAATTCAAAAAATGAGTTGATGAGAGATAAAAAGGGTATCTCATCACTTGTACATTAAATTTACATCAATAAGGATATATTAGAACATATCCCAACATAAGAAGATGTAAATTAAAAGACATAACAAAAAGAAGTCTTTTTAAGGAAGAGGAGGGTGAAAGGTTCCCTTACCGATTTGGGTAACTTTCGAAACGTACACCCCATGGAAGAAGGGACATACAATGAAGATGTAAATACCCATAAATGAAATTATATTAAAAAATGAGTATAATAATGGGTAGTACATACACCACTCAAAGGAAATGGTGGAAAATTTAGCATAAATCTCATGGGAATAAAAGTGAGATGAAAAATCCCTTACGAAAACTCGGCAGCCTAACGACGCCACTTAAAACTTACAAAAATGGATTTATGAGATCAAATAGGGTCTCTCATAATATGAACATAAAAAGTACAGAATGAGGAATATAAAATAACATCCCCAAACATAATAAATACTAGCTTTAAATAAATTACATAAAAGAGAGTACTTAAAAAAGAAAGAGAGAGGTAGGATCCCTTACCTCAAGTCCGACTTGTCTTGTTCATTTATTTATATTCCTGAATAATAAAATTTGGTCAATTTATAATTTCTTAAGTAAATACTTTAATGATTATTATTCAGTTAATATCACATATTATAATGTTATAATAATTGGTTAATAATGTGAGTTCATATCAGACGTTTTTGTTGATGTTTGGTACATGAGTCAAAATTGAACTTGTTGGAAAAGAATTTTCCATGTAGTTATAGGAAAATCATCTCCAGAATAGTTTTAATGATTTAAATATCATATATATCCAGTATATATTCATTTTATACTATTCCATAACATTTGGAGATAAAAAAATGAAATGCACCGTTCATGGAGACGGTAGGCCGTACGTACGCATGAACACTACTTTCATTTCTTTGTCATATTAACAGAATTAAAACTAAATGAGATATATATATATATTATAATTATAGAATGATATCCATCATTTAGATGTAATATATGACATATATATCCATTATATATATGTACTTATAATAGTACATAACATTTGGAGATAAAAAATGAAATGTACCGTTCATGGAGACGGTAAGCCGTACGTACGCATGAACACTACTTTCATTTCTATTTCATACTTTAATGGAATTAAAAAATAATGATACATAGATATATTATAATTAAAGTATAATATAATATATAAAATCTTTAAATCCATCCTTTATACATCCCACATATGGTATTAACGATTCAAATCACTTTGAGGGGGCGGTAGTCCACACTTCCTAAAATGAAATTATCGCGTTTACCCATTATGGAAACCATAAAGGTATGTAATAAATGAAAAATATAGAAGCATAAGTAATACATAAAAATAATGTATATATCATATATAAATACAGTGACATCTTAATGGCCACCATGAGAGGTGTTAAAAGAAGATTGAACAATCATCGTTTCGTGAGGCAGTAATTCGCCACCCACATAAACAGTATGTTATTTAACCATTAGATGGAGGTGTGTATGAGTGTATATCTAATAATACTCATAATATAATCCTATTATCTTTAAGATACTAGTTTTTTTACAAAATAAAGGAATAAAAAGAGTTTAGTGGATTGGAGAAGCAAAATAAAACAAAAGAACATAAGAGAAGACATTACCTTCAAATCAGATATCTCTTTTTGATTTGAGCTCAAAGGCTTCCTTGGAAAGACTTATGCCCAAAGTAAGGTTTCTAGGAGTAATAGAGGGATGTGGAGAGACAATATGAGTAGATGTTGGATGAGCCAAGGGCTTGAGAGGTGTGGGTAAGGTGGTAGAGGTGGGGGCCTTTTATAAGAGGGAGGAGGGGAACTCTTGGAAAGTCATGAAATGTCACTTTATTTTAAAATGATTTTCAGATTTTTAAGTACCCAAAAAGATATATTTCGAGGATAAGGTCCATACAATAGGTTTTTTACAAGTGTATGCCTTAGATTTTACATTATCTTTTCATTTTATTTAAATCATTCATTAATGAGGTAATCGCTGCATCATCATGGTGTCATAAATAAATTAATTTATTTAATGTCTAAAAATTATAAAAAAATACTATGATGTAGGAAATCTTTTTAGATTTATAATGAATATTTATAGTAAAAAATATGACTTGTATAACCCCATGTAAAAGTTGTGTTAGTAAAACAATACATGTTTGTGACATTTTTATTTTAACTTTAAATAAAAAGTTATTAATGCCATTTTCTTACCCAAGTGGCTCCATGGGGTCCCTAAGTTGACCCATGGATTGTCTTAGTCATCCATGACTCATGAAATAAGGGTATGACATGTGTCAAGGTCATTTCATATTATTATAACATTATCTTTACCTTAAATTACACTAATTACCTTTAATCGCGATTAATAAAACTTAAAAGTTACTATTCACCAAAAATTATTTTCATCCAATTGAACCACATTTTACATCATAATGACAAACATGTATGTAATATTTTTGAAATTCAAATCACAGAGGTGGTAAAATTTCATTTAAACGAAAAATCAGTTTTTAACTACCACTTAGTGGTTTCACTATTCATCAAAAATTGAAATTTTTCAGAAAAATACCAAAAATTCACCCTAAGCTATATTCGATATTCCAAATTCAAAAATTATGTATATTTTAAAAAATTCAAAACATATAATTTTCATTAATCAATTTAATAATTAATTCCCATTGTCAAAACAAATAGCATGTTTTTAAGAAACAAAATATATCAAAAGATTGACCCTAGTTTAAGTCTAATTTCAAAGTGAAATTAATTCCAATGACCACCATTGGATTAAATGGTAAAAATATATTCTAATTTCACTTTAAAACTAATTCAAAAGATAATCTAATAATATAAATAAATTAGATTAAAATTAGGTTTGAATTAAAATACAACATTTTACACTATTCATTAAAAAATGAACTTTATCGGAAAAATACCAAAAATTTATACAAAGTAAATTTTGATGTACCGATTCTAAAAATAATTTTATTTTGTCAAATATAACATATAAAATTGTCAAAAAGTGTATTTAAAAGGGGTTCTCCATCAAAAGGCAGTTAATCGACCTTTTAAAGAATATTAGAATATTTACACTTAAAATTGGATTCATTCGCATTTTAAGCCTCTAACATTTATTTGAATAAATGCGAAAATATTTTACAAGCATATATAATCATTTTGTAGTTAGTTATATTCATTCCTACCATTACAATGGCTAGGCCTTAACTACCATTTAAAATAATATTATTATATTATTAGTGTGCAACGTAAGATTTCGAAGAAACTCGTTGTTGCGTATTGGGTACACCATTGAACATAGCATCTCATTTTAAGTAATATTAATATTTTATTCACAAATATGAACATTTTATATTCATTATTTACCTGGGATGTTACATCCTTCCCCACTTTTGGGAATTGCGTCCTCACAATTTTAAAATTGGGCTTGGAAACTTTATTGAAAGCCCCACATCGGAAAAGGAGTCAATTAAACTGTCACTTTAAAAGAAAGAAAGGGAAGTACAAAGGTCACCCGAGTTAACCCATACTAGGATTCCATGTAGGAAAATATGGACATAGAAGAGAAAACAAAGGATCATGTTCTGAGGGAGAGTGATAAAAAACATGTTTAGGATAAAGTTAACCACCAGAAAATCACAAACTTGTGATGGGTTAAACAGTTTTTGATTCCCTAGTAGGAAAAGTTAACAGACAAATTTTTTGTTTTAAATTACTTTTCATTGAGGAATTTATTTATGTGCTTAACTAAAACATAAGGAAACATACTTACTTGTCATGTTGACTTTCAACTTTTGCTCGATTTCTTACACAAACTCATATTTTCTCTAAAAGACGAGTATTTAGGATAACTTGTTCACATTAAGAGCACTACAATAAACTTCTAGAGAATCACCTAATCCACAAAAGAGAACTATATACTTCCCATGTCTTTATACCAAAACCAAAACCAAAACCAAAAAGGTTAGTACAAAATCAGATAATACCCAAAAAGGATAATCCTTTATAAAAAAAAATCAATTCTTAATCTCCAAAATTTTTCAAACAATACCCAAAGTTCAACAAAGACCATTCAATAAACATCTATCCAAAAAATTCTTAAAAGTAATCAAAACTAAGATTGAAACCCAAATCTATGAAGGATTTAATCACATAGTCTTCCAAGATAAACCTTAACATTTATATCCAATCATCAGTTGCTCTTAAAGTCTCATACTGAAGAGTAATTAGCCTAATCACATATCCTCCATGATAGGTTAATAATTTTCAAAGATAACCCAAAATCAACTTATTCTAGATTCATAAGATCATCTAACTAAAAATAATTTGTCATAATAACCAGGGACTTAAATTAGTCTAGTGGTAGGCGATAAATACCAATCACACTTTGGTTGTGGGTTCGATTCCCACAGCTTTGTCCGACGCGATGGGTTGTCACACGGTCTAAGTGTTATCCTTTTTCCAAAACTATATAATTCTCAAAACATTCCCCAAAAAGAGATAAAATCATAAAAAATAACCATAACATAATTTAACCTCAATTTTATCTCATGCCTTTCATTTTTCATCATAACATATAATAACCCATAATTACCTCATAAGTAAGGATCATATAAACCCTAATGGTTACCTTTATAATTATTACCTGAACTTCCACATCAAGTTGGTCATCTCGTACATGATGTATTAGAGAACTAACCAAGGTTCAAGTGGTTAATAATGCCTCCTGATAGTTGGTTTAGAATAACCACGGGATTTCTCATTGAATCCCCCATTTCATCTAGTCTCTTAATCAGAGAACCACCATAGTTTCCTTCAAACCCGTTGTCACTTTGGTGCCTGATAGATCCATCCATTTACTAAACCAAAAAGTTCAGTGTGAGTATATAATTAGAATAATCATATAATACTAAGATATAATTATTCATGTTATCTTAAACTCATTCACTTTATCTAAAACTATGACCCTTTCTGAAATCCTAACCATTATAGTAATGTCACTTGTGCTTAAAGGATACCCTAACATCTAAAGTTATCTAAACCGAACTCTGATACCAACTATAAGGAACTAGCCTTAAAACATTACATAATCATGAATTAAATGAATAATTCACATAGAGGATATTTTCAGGTTTAAAGTTTTAGATAATTAGGACATAACTATTACATCTCAAAAGATTACAGAGTAGAAACTTATACTAAGTTTCCATAAAATAAAAACTCTTAAAAAGAAACATGTCTAGTTCCATGTTTTAGATAGCATGTCTTTCCTTGATCCCATCATTGACCCTATTCATCTTTAATTCCTGTGGAAAACATTTCAAAAACTTGGGATGAGCATAAAAAGCCCAGTAAAGGACACACAAAGAAGGAAAACTGTTAGTTTTTCAAAACAACAAGTAAAACATGAATACTTTATCAAAGTAATAATTTTCACCTTTATGAAGTAGTAAATACTCTTTAATGAATAAAATATCACTACTTATCCTTTGTAACCAAAAGATTACCATAAACCCATATAAAGAACACATAACATATAAAGGTAACTTGGGACATAAACATACTTTAATGGAATAACCATACGGTCGACTTCCACACATATCACTAAATTGAATAGCCATATGGCCGAATTCCATACCCAATGCATTAGAGTTTATAACATAACCACCCATCCTGGTATTCACAGCACCACCCATCATATGGTTTATCATTTAACTACCCGTCAAATGTCCAAGTACCATTATAAAATCATAATACATAAAACAAATATAATGGAAAGAAAACATTTTCACATTTCAATCACAATATATCACTTAAATATATTGACACAAAAAATACATTACCAAAACCATTTTCAATTCCAAAATTCATAAAAGAGTATATTTTATTTATTTTATTTTAAAAACATTATGGCTTGTTAAGGAAGCCAAAGGTCAAATAATACTCAAGGTGGCGGAAAAGGTCATTGTCACCGCGTACGTTAAAAGAACCATTCCTTTTTGTCGTTTAGTAAAATTCTTCATAGAAAAATATTCCCTTGAAATGTAAAGTCAAAGGTGTTTATAAATCATATAAAATAAAGTCTTGTATTAGAACAAAATATTCCTCAATTAAAGGAGATTGAGACGAAGTCCCTTACAAAGACGGTATCCTTTGATTAAGGATAAATCAATTACATAATTATGTGTGACAAAAGAATACACCAAATATAAGCAGATATTAAGTGTAAAATAATTATAGGTCATTCACACATATTCATAGAATGACATATTCAAGGAGTACAAGTTTAACCCAAAGAATCAAAATTGGGTTAAGAAGTTCCCTTGTAAAAATTCGACAGCCTAACGATGTCACTTCAAAATTCAGAAAATGAGTTAATGAGAGATAAAAAGGTTATCTCATCACTTTTACATTACATTTACAGAAATAAGGATATATGAGAACGTATCACAACATAAGAAGATGTAAATTAGAAGACATGACAAAAAGAAGTCTTTTTAAAGAAGAGGAGGGTGAAAGATTCCCTTACCGATTTGGATAACTTTTGAAACGTACACCCCATGGAAGAAGGGCCATACAATGAAGATGTAAATACCCATAAATGAAATTATATTACACAAAGAGTATAATAATGGGAAGTACATACACCACTCAAAGGAAATGGTGGAAAATTTAGCATAAATCTCCTGAGAATAAAAGTGAGATGAAAAATCCCTTACGAAAACTTGGCAGCCTAACGGTGCCACTTAAAACTTATAAAAATGGATTTATGAGATCAAATAGGGTCTCTCATAATATGAACATAAAAATTACATAATTAAGAATATAAAAGAACATCCCCAAACATATTAAAGATGAGCTTTAAAGAAATAACATAAAAGAGAGTACTTAAAATAGAAAGAGAGAGGTAAGACCCCTTACCTCAAGTCGGACTTGTCTTGTTCGTTTATTTATATTCCTGAATAAAAAAATTTGGTCAATTTATAATTGATAAAGTAACTCCTTTAATGATTATTATTCAGTTAATATCACATATTATAATGTTATAATAATTGGTTAATAATGTGAGTTCATATCAGACGTTTTTGTCGATGTTTGGTACATGAGTCAAAACTGAACTTGTTGGAAAAGAATTTTCCATGTAGTTATAGGTACATCATCTCTAGAATAGTATTAATGATTTAAATATCATATATATTCAGTATATATTCATTTTATACTATTCCATAACATTTGGAGATAAAAAAAATGAAATGCACCGTTCATGGAGACGGTAGGCCGTACGTACGCATGAGCGCTACTTTCATTTCTTTGTTATATTAATGGAACTAAAACTAAATGAGATATATATACATATTATAATTACAGAATGATATACATAATTTATATGTAATATATTACATATATATCCATTATATATATGTACTTATAATAGTACATAACATTTGGAGATAAGAAATGAAATGTACCATTCATGGAGACGGTAAGCCGTACGTACGCATGAACGCTACTTTCATTTCTATTTCATACTTTAATGGAATGAAAAAAATAATGATACATAGGTATATTATAATTACAGTATAATATAATATATAACATCATTAAATCCATCCTTTATACATCCCACATATTGTATTAACGATTCAAATCACTTTGAGGGGGCAGTAGTCCGCACTTCCTAAAATGAAATTATCGCGTTTAACCATTATAGAAACCATAAAAGTATGGAATAAATGAAAAATAAAGAAGCATAAGGAATACATAAAAATAATATATATATCATATATAAATATAGTGACATCTTAATGGCCACCATGATAGGTGTTAAAAGAATATTGAACAATCATCGTTTCGTGAGGGAGTAATTCGCCACCCACAGAAATAGTATGTTCTTAAACCATTAGATGGAGGTGTTTATGAGTGTAGCTCTAATACTGCTCATAAAATCATCCTAGTATCATTAAGATATTGGTGTTGTTACAAAAGAAAGGAATAAAAAGAGTTTATTGGATTGGAGAAGCAAAATAAAACAAAAGAACATAAGAGAAGACATTACCTTCAAATCGGATAACTCTTTTTGATTTGATCTCAAAGGCTTTCTTGGAAAGACTTCTGCCTAAAGTTAGGTTTCTAGGAGTAATATAAGGATGCGGAGAGACAATATGAGTAGAATTTGGATGAGGCAAGGGCTTGAGATGTGTGGGTAAGGAGGTAGAGGTGGGGGCCTTTTATAAAAGGAATTTTATTTTGTCAAATATAACATATAAAATTGTCAAAAAGTGGATTTAAAAGGGGTTCTCCATAAAAAGCAGTTAATCGACCTTTTAAATAATATTAGAATATTTACGCTTAAAATTGGATTCATTCGCATTTTAAGTCTCTAAAATTTATTTGAATAAATGAAAAAAATATTTTACAAGCATATATAATCATTTGGTAGTTAGTTCTATTCATTCTTACCATTATAATGGCTAGGCCTTAAATACCATTAAAAATAATATTATTATATTATTAGTGTGCAACGTAAGATTTTGAAGAAACTCGTTTTTGCGTATTGCGTACACCATCGAACATAGCATCCCCTTTTAGGTAATATTAATATTTTATTCACAAATATGAACATTTCATATTCATTATTTACTTGGGATGTTACACTCATCATGATATAATTGACCACACTGGAAATTCCTTATAATCAATACTAGGTAGTGTCCCAACATCCACCTCCCTTACCAAATTTACTAGTTTAGTCCCCCCACACCCAACCTTAATATAAATTTTATGCATGGTATAGCCCTAAGCTATCCATTATCAACCTAACACACTTCCCTACATGAAGGGAACTAAGGGACCTTATACCAAGGTTAACTATGTTCATTCCTTTCACTTATAACCTTTTATGGTCATATAACACTTAAAAAATGTTTATGGATTATCCCTCATCCATCAATGTCCAAGGAATCAACCTTTCATTTGAGGATCCATTGTGGACCAATACACAACAATTTTTTTGGAGGAAGGGTAATATCTTGTGTATATTGACAATTATATTTTATTAAATGAAAACAAACAAGATTAAAAAAGTACAAATAAAGGATTTTTACAACTATATAATTGTAAAAGAGAGAAATTTGTCACATAAAACATTGATCTCGGTTATTTTTCTAGGGTGATATCTTTATTTACAATCCCATCATCCAAGAAATTTTTTTCATGATAATTATGAGTGATGATGTAGCTCATGGTCAATAGAGTCTCCATGGATTTGATTTATTTGGCATTTAAATTCTATGAGATATGAATAGTACCATTTCTAATTTCTCATACAATAGTGGTGGAGTCATATTCCAACCATAAATTGCATCAAAATCATTTCCTTTTCATTTAAATCATGTTAATCATGCCACAAATTTTATTATCAGGAGATATGGTATCTCCATACAAACCATAGAGGCATCCCTTGACTTTACCTATATGATTTTTGAAGACAGTTCCGAAGCCATAAGGTCTTGGATTACCTCTTGAAGATCTATACATATTAAATTTAAACTATCTAAGGAATGGAGGAATCCATATTACTTCAAAAGTTATAGAATGAGGTTGGAAATTACCTATGATACTAAGGTAATCAAGAATTGTAAAATCATGAATGAAGTTATTGTAGTGACCATTTTGTAGAGAATTCAAATTTTCCACTACAACTATAATATAAACAATAGTTAAATATTGAAGGGAGAATTATCATGTATAAGTTTGTTTCATCCATATTATATGACATAGATAACTTTAGTAGCATCCAAAAGCATTAGGTTGAGAATCTTCTATAAGAGAGGTAGTTTAAAGAAATCCCTAAAGTGATATAGTATAATGGATGACTAGGGGATATTTAGTTCAAATAGATTAGATATAATATTATACAATGATGGGGTAGTATCACAACTCAAAAATATTTGATTAATATAATCATTGTGATGATTGAAAATCAAACACTTTTAGTACAAATAAATGCCAATATATTGAAGGTATGAGTTAACCAATATCCTTGAGTGTATCATACTCTATGTGGGGATAAATCTGGAAGGAGATATTTAACTTCTATAAAATTTCCAAACCCATGTATTCTCATGCATATGTGCACTAACAAGATAATGGAGTTTGGAATTGAGTCTGCCATCAAATGATGGTTTAAAAACAAGGATCTCATAACCACTAATGAAATTATAATTGGATACCACTTATTTGATTTTAGTAGGGATCATGTGTAGGGGATTCTCAAGTTTCTATGTAGTTGAAGCAATTGTATCCATTGATGGGTCAAATACTATTCATTTCATGGTATTTTAAAGAAATCATTTTATTTTTTTATAAAAATTTGATCACAAAAATGTTTCAAGACCTCATATCATGTGCCACATAATAAAATTCATAAACATAAAGAGATGTTCAAGTGTCTGTCTACCTAAACCAGAGTCATTCCAATTATAAGAGAATCTTTTCCACTATTTCCCAGGATTTTCCATGCCTAACTGGACACTTTCCATCAACACGATTCCCTAACTCCATCAAAAATCATACAAAATTAATTGTAAACCAATTATAATTAATTTACACATAAATCCAATAACAATTTTATAATTAATTCATAGGGAATAATAAAATTAATACTCATTAGTAATATCCTATAGACCAATACTTAATCAAAGAGGGTGTGACCACACCCAATATCCATCTAGTTCACTAACACATAAAATCCCCAAATTATTATTTCATTTAATATGTTAATTCCCAAAAAATGATAGAAATACCTAAATAAATCAAGGAAAAAACTTAACTCTTTGCATCTAAACAAAACATAGTGTGATATCCTTCCTTAGACCTCCAATAGCCATGCTAAACAAAAACATAATCATATAGATATGATTCCATCATGATTGGGTGGAATCATTATCAAACCATAACCCAGATCACAATATATCAACATCAAATAAATAAGGGAAGAAACTGAAAAAGAATCAAAATAGAGAAATAGATTTACGATAATCTTTTACTAATATAAAATATAACTCAA
Source organism: Viscum album (assembly GCA_963277665.1). Classification (NCBI taxonomy): domain Eukaryota; kingdom Viridiplantae; phylum Streptophyta; class Magnoliopsida; order Santalales; family Viscaceae; genus Viscum; species Viscum album. Next base: position 1,493,821,914 of record OY728131.1, read on the forward strand.
ATCCACTGCAAATCAATGAATATTCCCTTTAGAGTTGAAGAGATAAACAAAGGGAAGACCCAGTGTGTTCACACCATTAAAAAGGCCTAGAAATTACCTTCTATTTCTATTTAACAATTTTATTAATATTTTTAAAATTCTAGATGTAAGTTCCATAACATCTAGTTCCATCTTTTGGATTCTACTTTTGGAAAATCCTTCTTCAAAACCACATTGTAAAAACTTTATAAAATCCCTCACACAAGCTCTGACTAAAAATTAATTTTTTATTAAGATAAGACCCCCTTTTAATGGGTAAATATGGAACCAATAGACTTAAAGAACATAAAAAACCAAGCCCCACAGTCCAATGTCCCAAGAAAAAATACAATTCGATTAAAATCTACAAAGAAGGCCGCCTCCCTAGTATCAAAATCATTAAGACATGCTTTCACCTTCTCATCACTGCCCGACTAGATGTCCCGTGAAAAGATAAATGGGCGTGGTACCGATGGAAAACGCCATACCCTCTCAAACATCCAAATTTGGATAGCCATGATCTGTGAAAACTCCCAGCTCTGAACCTCTTCTGAAACTGTACCTTGTAGTGAACCAGATGAATTGCCCCAAAGACCGCAAACCGTAGCGCCACAAATCAAACAGACACAAAAACCATTCAAACAATACATACATTCAACCAATTCACACATTTATACTAAGGGATCACAAAAAAAACACCGCCAAAACCATCACAACAATCAAATCGATCATCCACCTTGAAGCCCATGCGAAATCATCCTGACAGTTTGCCATAACCAGAGAAAGACCCCAAAAAAATCACCGCCACATGCCTCTAATAACACTGCACACAACAAATTCACCAAAGAAGAACAAACCCAAAAAACAGATCAAACCGCAAATCAAGACTAGAATCACCATACGCCAAAACATGATTCAACCAACCCAAGACAAATCAAAAGAATAGAGAAACAAAAAGAGAATACAAATCCATGATGATAGTCATGACGCCTTGCTAAAAATCAGAACCAAATACCATTACCGCCTTTGTAATCTCACTCTAAGACCTCATCAAACCACCGCATGTGCCCCCAGCCGACACAGACGAAGCGTCGATCCTCATCCATGAGGAGCTATAACAATGACCAATGTCAACACTGCACTGCCAAATAAAGGACAGGACAAAAAACAGTTGGGAAGGCCCATATGTTCATGAAAATGAAGTTACTCAATGTCGCCCCTATGAGACGAACCACCGCTGCAAAAACACCGAGAAGGAGCAACGAATAAAGCTTAGATGTCGATCAAGGTCGAGGAGGAGAGGTGGCGATCGGGGAAAACCCTAAGGAGGTGTCTCCCCTTACAGGATCATCATCACGACATACATGGAAGGATGATTCCCCTCGCACAAGCTCTAAATCCCCCTTCAAAGAATCCTCTTCCAGAATAACCCTCACATAAGTACCAGACTCCATTTCTAGAAATTAATTGTTTAGAAATAATACTAAATAAATATTTTTCACCATCTATCAGAATATTAAAATTTAGGGAACGCTATACAAGAAATGAATCCTAATAACTAAGAAAAATACCATTATGAAATCACAGAATGACCCTTACACTACTTAGGAAAAAAATAACTAATACATTTTATACTTATCTATAGAAAGTCCCTTAAATTTTTTTAGATTACTCTTATAAAATAATCCGTTGATATAGAAAGTGTTTCAAAATATGTATCTTCCAAACAATATGAAATATATTTTCCTTCAAATTTAATACTAAATTATGAAATATTAACTTATGATAAATACAATAGGTTTTTATATTTGCTGGAAGAAACTAAAATGTAAGTTCTTCATATGTTCCACATTATCCTATGCACTGGTGAAAGATATTACCTTTTCCCCATTTCTAAAAACACATAAAAATATGTATATATATTTTTTATATAGGGGGTTCCAATATGTAGTGATTTCCTTACCCTTGATAAATATATTTTTTATATAAAATTAGTTTTAGACATAGAACATCCTCTTCCAATAGATCCACTTATGGTATATGTCTATCCAAAGATTCATCTTCTTGATATCCATGGTTCATCTTATAAATAGGTAACTTCTAGGAATATATCCTCATCACTCAGATTAACTACTTTGGTGTCAGCCATTATTAGGATTATTATACTCTTGTAGTTCCAATGCCCAACCAGAAATAGCCTTCACTCAGCAGGTTGGTTCATAATTTATAACTTTCAAACCACCTACTTAATGTATATTTTTTCATATTTAATATATTTATCCCATAATAAAACCATATTACATAATATACTCTTTATATATGTAATATTTTTGTCTTATAATTTGTTTTCAAGAAATCCCTCTGCTTCCGATGGACCTATATCTAATGAATCCACATGTAGTAAATATTTTTCCAAATGACCCATTTCTAGAATTATGGAACATGGTTGGGTCAATCCATAAACACCACACAAATATAACAAATAATACATCTATATACCTTCCTTCCCATGATTCACACTCCCCTAGAGTTGTTCTCTTTTAGGGCTATCCGGTTTGAAAGTTATAACCCCCGAACAATACATAATGTTTTAGAATTAGTAATATTTTTGGAAATCAACTGTAATTGAAAAATACCCAAATTCATTATTGACTACCTATAACCAATTTATATACCTACATAGCCTCCCCAAATAAACCAGTTGGTGAAAATTATAGAAAATTATTACCTTAAGCCTAGATAATTCCTAGGGATAAATTCCCAACCAATTCTGGCACTTCTAACAGTATTCCAGTATCGTCATGCCATTACATCAACCCTCCTCCAACACTCAATAGAGTACCCGAGTCAGCTTACAGACCTCTAAAAACATCTAAAAATATCTTATAGATATGTTACAACTACCATGTTCTCAATTAAAACCCCAAACCTCAAAACATCCCCGCTCCAGTACCAAAATTTCAAATTTCCCATGATTTTTCACAAACCGTACAATGTGGGACATTCTAAACTCCCCACCATAATGCTTATCATACTAGATAATTATATTTATAACAACCATTTTTTTATAAATAAACACTATGTTTAATATCTTTATCCACATGAAACACGAAACCGAAATAAATTGTGACATAGTTTATTGAGATAAAAATAAAAAATAAAATATAATCATTGTAACTTAGACAATGAATTAGTAAGAATAAATAGAAATAGTCATATTATGAAACCAATAAAAAAGTATAAGAAATTAAATCAATTAGTATAAGTATTATTTATGAGGGTCATTTTTTTTGATTTTTTAAAGGAGGTAGCTTTAGCATGGTTTTCCCTGGGCCAATCCCAAGCCAAACTCTAAAAATTACAATTTGAGCTATCACACACTAAACTAACACTATTCTTTTAATTTAATTATTTTTGAGTTCCTATTTACTTACATTATCTTCTAGGCGTTTTTCCATTCAAAATGGGAGTTTTTGGGCATATAGACCTTGTCACATGATTAAGGTGCAGGGTTTTCCAAACCGTGTGGTAACCATGCGACACCTTTTTCAAATTTTGATAGAGTGAAATGCATAGTTGGCACATGGTTTTTCAAACCATAAGGCTAGCCTGTGCGAGGTGATCTTGGATCTTAGTAGAGGGAGAACAGTTGGAACACAATTTTCCAAATCGTACAATGCAAACTGCGCATCGTGTATTTTTTTAAAAAAAATTAATTAGATTAAAATTAAAATAAAATAAAATAACCATAATCTAACCCCTACCTCTACTCATGAGACCCACTCACCCACCCTCTTCCTCCAACCGCGCAAGCACCCCCCTCTCGGTGATATCCTTTCTTCTAGAGATTCCACTAGATTTCTTTGGGTTTCTTGGTTGATCCCACAAGGTAAGGTCTCTACTTCGCTTATCCTTTAATTTTGAGCTTTTTTCATTACTCGATCACCTTATTTTGTTTGGATGAACACTAGGGTGAGGTTTTAACCCCTGTTTAACTATTTCGATTTTAGGGCTTGCGATGAGTCTCTAGGAATGGATTAATTTGTATTTTCGCATCTTCCACTGAAAGAAAAGTGTCTCGGTTCATTTTGGCTCACCTACTACTATTTGAGTAGGTATTATTCCACCCCTTTTTGTTATTCAAATTTTAATTGGGTTCTTTTGGTGATTTTTCATTCCCTCTTAGTTATTTAGACCATCATGTGGCTCCTTTAAGGCTTTCACACATATACATAGGTATGTATGTATATATATATCCTACTTGTAAATATTCCCTCATGGAGAGAGTAATATGTACATTGGATTAAGGTATGTATATATATACAAGTGTATATTCATGAAAGTGTGAAATGGTCTTCATCAAAGTCATATTGGATTTTGGTAGGTTCCCCTATGTATTGGCCTTTAAATTTTTAGAATCATTGATTGAATGATGTTCACACCTTGTTTTTCTATAAACAAGTGGTATAAATTTTTTAGAATAATTATTTTCAATGAATTGAAGTGGGTTTTACTTTTAATTGAAATGTGAAAATTGTTTTATTGAGATTCTCACACCAAGTGGTTGTTAAAATTTCTTAGTTGGCCCTTGTAAATTTGTTTTGATTCCTAAATGATGAATCGATATTTTCAAATGGTTTTCCAAATGAAATTATGGATTAGGTCCTTTTGGAAATGTTTTGGAACTCAGAGGTTATAGGTGGCTCATTTGGAACTTTTAAAAATGGGGTTTCTTTGGAAAACTCTCTTTAGGATGTATCTCTTACCTTGTTGATTGTTTAAAAGAATGGGAGGCCCTTGTAATGAGACTTCCCTTATAAACTAATGTTTGGATGGGAAGAGTGTAGAGGCCTGAAGCTTGACGTACATGGACATTACATTACTTTTGCGGAATACTTAATACATAACAAAAAAAACACACAAGGACCGTAATAGTTTAGTGTCTTTGGAAACTCGGAATATAAAAAACTAGTCATGTTGAAAGATCTTCAACATCTCCCATAACGATCTTCCATTTTTTGTTTCCTTACCTAAAACCTTTCTTTATTTCCTGGGGAAAATAAAACATAAAAAGGGTGATCTCAAATGCTCAGTAAGGGAAAACATAGAGAACATATAACAATACATATATATTTGAAAGCAAAAACTTGAACATGAAATCTAAACATTAAAACCTTGAGCAAAGACATAAATCTTGGAAGTACGTAAGGAATATAACATAAAGGAACATCAATCAAGATAAAATAGCATGGGAATAAAACATGTAATTGTGGCAACCATTCAACACTTTTTATGATTTCCATAGTAGCCAAGGCATTGCTTCCAAGACTATCTTAGTGGACAAAGTCCCTTTCTGAATCGAGTTCACTCCTCGTTTCAGTCCTGTAACACTGAACCAGATTAACTTACCATTCCAGCCATGTATATCTCATGAGATATAAATCTTTACCCAATGCATTGGAGGAAGATATAGGTCCCACCCATCTCATAATGAAATCATTCTTACTTGTTCCACAACATAAAAATTCATCATTCATCATAACCCAAAGAATAAAATGGCTTTCATAAACATCATTCCATCATCACATAATCCATATAAAAGAAATGGATATCATTTCATAATAAGAAAAGTGAAACCATGTAAATAATAGAGACATGATACTTGAAACATACACATATGAAATAATGTAATCTTAGATGAAAAATGGTTTTGATAAAACACTTGAAATTAATTCTTGAGGAAAATATCCTTTTTTTCTTCAAAATAATTTTCTTTTCACAAAATGTCATGCAATTTTAAAAGAAAAGGATTTTGTTGAAAATAGTCATGAAATATTTTGGACGAAGCTTCATGAAAATAAGACTTTATAAAACCGTAAAAATCCTTTCATACTGTATACGTTAAAATAAACATTCTTCTCATACTTTTGTCGGAAAAGTCAAAAAAGTACCTTATAGGGTAAATAAAAGAAAGATTCCTTCCACACAAAGGGGTAAATATCAAAATGGGTAAAAAGGACTTTAAACATACATGAATAAATTTTTATAAAACATGGACATGGATGATAGCAATAACCCCAGTAAAGACTTACGAATAAGAAATCTCGGATAAAAATGAGATTTTCAAAATTATCCCTTACCTTATGTCCAATATGCTTCGTATGTATCCGAAAATCCTATATAATGATTTAAATAATGTCATTTACTTATTACAGAATCATATTCATTGTTATGATATCATATATGGTTCACTTATGACTTTATATTACCCATTCTTTTGTAAATTCCATGCTAAAGAGTGTTTTGGGTAAAATCGTTTCATTTGTCGTCCGTGTTTTGACTTGTAATTATTCATATGATTACTTAGATCATGATTAATTAATTCCAGAATATAAAATATGATTTATATATAATATATATTCAGAATATAAATATATATAATAGATCGATAAATGGAAAGAAATACACCGTTCATGGAGACGGTAGGCCATACGTACGCATGAACGTTGTTTTCGTTTCCTTATTGAGTTGAATGGAATTAATTAGATGGCATACATATATATATACATAAATACAGTAGCTTTATAATTTCATATATTTCATTATTATTGCTTATATATTTTTTATAATCATTCTTAAATGGTTAACATGGAGAATGAATCTCATCGCGTCGTGGAGACGGTAGTCCGTACGTACGCACGAGCGATGATATCGTTTCCATAATTATTAAATTGAATTGGGGTGGATGATACAATATATCAAAATCAGTATGATGTTATAATAACTATGTATAGTTATTATTTACACCATTATACCCATCCAAGTAAGGTGGTGTTGGAAAAACAGATTACACCACGGCGTGGAGACGGTATTCCGTACGTACGCACGCGTGGTGATTTCATTTTCCGTAGGATGAATAGATGGTGAAATATGGTTGTTTCATACATATAATAAGATATCAGTATATTATTGATACTTATGTTATTAATTCATAATGAAACAACTAAATAATAATAAGTGGAAGAAGAAATAAAGTTGAAAGAATCGGTAACGGACATTACCTCTTCTTTGAAGCGCCTTTTTGAGACCTCCTCTTAGGGAACTAAAATTGGTCTTTGAAGAAGACCAGGACCTATAAGATGTTTTTAGGGAAGTTGATAAGGGAAATGGTAAGGGTTTGGATGAGCTTAAAGTCTCAAATTGGTCTGAGGAAGAGAGGGAGGAGTTGCCCTTTTATAAGGGAGGAGAGGGGCACCTTTGGAAATCTTAAAAATATTAATTTATAATAAATATAACCCCAATTAAAAACCTCCAAAAATGACTCATATTCTAATATTATATTATATAGGGTTGTAATGTCATCAAACAATAAAATTTAGACATGTTACGAAATTATTTTAAACATTATCAACTTGATTTATCCTTATTTAATCAATTTAATTTTATTTGTGGTAATAACATTCTAAATTTTAAATTATAACAAATAATTACTTATTTGTTGTTAATTGTACATAATTGGTTACTTTATAACATTATATACCATATAAATTTAAATTTATAATTTTTAAATATATTTGTGATTTTTAAACAATTTTATAATATGTTATTTTTATAAAATAACAATAGTGTCAAATTTGACACTATTCATTTATTTGAATTTAAATAAAATATATACAGAATATATATTCGAAATAAAAGCTTTAATATATTAATAAAAGGTCATATGTATCTAGAAAATTAGTGGATCACATTAAATAGTTCATATAATATTTATTTTATTATTTTTAAAACCATTTATTTGGTATATCTCTTAATAAAATAATTAGTACAACATTTTTGTATAATTATTTAATATACTTATTTGTTGCATAAAAATTTAAAATAAAATACTAGGATAAAGATAAATATCAAATATTTTATAATAATAATTTTACTCGAATTTTTCATCTTAAAATCACAATATTTAAATGGTTATATTTATTAAATTATGAAGGTGACAACTTTGGCATCATTTAAAATAAAATAATATAAGTGTCATAATCACTTTTATAAGACTCCAAACGGTTATATATTAGGTCATTGGATCATTATGGTATATATATACACTACCAATAAGTTTTGGTCAGGTTTTTGGGCCTTTTAATGGGTATTATTATTTCAATAAAAACTATATTACTGATTTTTCACTTAATAAATAATTTCTGCATCATTAATGTATCACCATTAATGACAATTATTTAATCCCTAAAAATTATAAATAAATTATCATGATGTATATAATTGTATTATATTTCTTGAGACTATTCATGTTTGAAGTTTTATGATGTTTATAACTAAATTAAAATTATTATACTTATAAGATTTAAGAGAGTGACATGTTGTCACTTTCTTTGGTTTTAATAATAATTAAATTATTTTCATAGTCAAAAGTCCATAAAATGAATCTAATATGACCCTTAGGTGATATGGGTCTACTTTTAGCCATCCAATAGAATTTTGGCATGTGTTAAGGTAATTTTATAATATTATATTTACCCTTAATTACCCGATTTACCTTTAATTATGGTAAATAAAATTTACCGTAGTTACTATTCATAATTCCCAAAAATAAAAAGTAGCCTATTAACATAATTTGTACCCATTGATTCAAAATATGGAATCCATTTTTTCAAATTCAATACAAATAAGTTGCTGAAATTAAATTAAAATTAATCCCATTGTCGAATGAAAACTGTTTTTTGTTTACAACATTGCAAAAGATTGAATTGATTTAACCTACGAATTCAATGTAAAATCAATGATAATGACATAAATTATATTAAATGGTAAAAATATATTCTATTTATCCTTTAATACCATTAAATATTATAATTTAACTATATAAATTATTACGATGAAAAAAGTTGTTTTTAATTAAAATATAGCGTGTTTTTACTATTCTTAAAATATGAAAGTTATCAGAAAAATATCAAAACTTTATCCAATGTAAATTTTTATATCCTAATTCAAAATTAAAATTTTATTTTGTAAAATTGAACTTATAAACAAGTCAAAAACTAGATTTAAAGTGGGTGCGCCATCAAAAGGTGGCAAAACTGTATTTTTTGAAAAATACTTATTTTACCTAAAAAAATTTATTTTGTTCTTATACCATGTTATAGAAAATGTGTAAGATGAATAATAAGGTTATAAAATTCAAAATTTAGTTAATAATAAACGGCTAGTTCATAATAATATTATAATAATATATCGTTGTTTAGTGAAACCTGGTATTGTGTACAACACACGCTATCGAGGAAGGTCGCAATTGCGTGTAATGAAAGCCAAGTCAGGGTTGCGTGTTGTGAAATACTCCTCCATTGTTTCGTATAAAAGAATCCAACCATATTTCATTTATACATTGAATATATATATATACACTCAATGTTTCTTAGAATAACTACTATCAAAATTGTGTGTAACATGATCCAAGAATAGTGTTGTGTATACTGCAAGCTCATACAGTGTTGCGTATAGCGCAATGGAATCTTGTTGTAGCTTACAACACAAGACATCAATGAAATTAAAATAATATTTTTCATAAAATCTTGGGGTGTTACATTCTACCCCCCTTAAAATGAATTTCGCCCTCAAAATTCGTCGGGGTTATAAATCTTTTACTATTTATAGAAACCCACATCGTAAAAAGGAATACCAAAACTTGGTTTTAAAAACTAAAGCATTAAATGTAATGGTTACCCAAATTAACTCATCACTGGGTTTCCACGTAAGAGAACATAGGTGAAAATATGGATATGGAAGAAAAATATAACCATCAAGTTCTGATGGAGAGTGGTAGAGAACATGGCTATGAAAAAGCCATCAATCACAAAGCCATAGATTTGTGATGATCTAAGGTACCATCTGATTCATTAGATATAAGGGCAATAAGAAAACATTTTTGGTTTTCAAGATCATTTCCCTAAAGTTGATGAAATTGGAAATATAAGAAATACTTTCGTGATTTTGGTACAGTCTCACCATTGTTTGTTCTTTTGACAATTTCCACTTCATCTCTTAAAGAAATGAAGTTGAATTTGTCATTCGTGAAGTGTTAGCAGCTCATGTGATAGAATGATAGGTCATTCCATCTGTCTCAAACAAAAGGTTATAAAAGTTATAAAAAATACATAAGTCCATCTATAGAGAGATTAATCATATATGGTTCCTAAAATGGACTTATACTTCATATATCATTCTGCTTAATATAATAAAACTAGTTTCTACTAAACAGGGACTTCCTATAGGCCATTGGTAGGCGATAAAGGCCAGTCACACTTCGGTTGTGGGTTCGATTCCCATAGCCTTGTCCGACGCGATGGGCTGTCGCCCGTCCTGTAGGTTGTCCTTTTTCTAAAACTACATTACTATAACATCCCATCAATAATATCAAAAAAAAGTTCTATCCTTAAACAATAGTAACTTACGTCCAACATAATCCATTCCAATCTTTAGGCTTATCTAAAATACTTCGGTCCAAGCTCATAGTATAAAGAAAACGATTACTTGAAATGTCATCAACCAAGCATATGAATACCATCATTTATCCCCCATATATCTTGTTGGTCACATTCCAAACATGTGAATACCTTAATCATGTATTCTCTTGAAAAATTAATACCCATTAAACCTTAGTAAAAACATGAATGCTGTCAAAAGTTAACTCTTTCCACATACCAAAATCCAAAAATTCGATATACTCAAACCATGATATAACCTTCTCCTTATATCAGTCATAAGTTCATGAATACTATCAAACATTTAATTTTCTCCTTATCCCTTCTTTATGCGCATATCATCTACATTCCAAAAATATCTGAATAACCTTTCATGGATACTGGTACCATTAATCGTACACTTTCAAAACTCAAGGAAAGACAACAGTGTACCAATCCTTAGATGTCTCTTTATTCCATAGTACCATGAGATTACTTATACAACATTACACTTGATAAACATGTAATCATTACACTACCTTCTTAAACCATTGACCGAGCTTCAACAATTCTTTCATCTCACATATCATTTGTAGTCTCTTCATCATCATCAACACAAATACTACCCATAAGACTGTACTGATTCTCTTCATGAGACTTTCTCTTAGGGAATTGGTTTGCATAATGCCCGTACATTCCACATTTAAAACATTTAACCATTGTTGATGTCATAGCAATACCATTATCCTCATCCATGGTGTCAACTGAACCCTTTCCTTTGAACTTACTGGCCTTGTGTCCTTCTTTTCCACACCCAAAGCATCTTCCAATTCCTTTGAAACAATCTCCCCGATGCCTCTTCCCACATGATTTACATGAGGGAAATTGAACTTTCTTTCCTCTATGATTATCATGAAACTCCATCTTTCTCTTATTATCTGATTCGTGAAACTTACCAAAGTTGAGATTATTGATCATATTATGAGATTCCTGATTAGGAATAATAACGATGTTTGGACTTCCAAATATCGTTTCATTTGGTTTCTCATGAAGAATATCATTCCATTTTCCTTTATATCCTCCATTATCATGAATCTTCCTGTTTCCAACCATTTTCTAAAACCCAAAAAGAATAGTGTGAGAGGCAAAAATCATGCTAGGGAAAACAACATAGTAAATGGGAAGTACCCTCAATATCTAACATCTTAGATTAAATTCTATGATCATTACCATAGTTCTAGGACTATATCCTATACGTATACTTATCCTTAGGGATATCCCTATACATACCTTAGAAATATCTCTAGGGATCTCACTAACGTTTTCGCATCCTAGTTTCAAAAGGTTGACTAAAACTTTCCTATGATACCAACTGTAGAGGCCCGAAGCTTGATGTACATGGACATTAAAATAATTTTTTGGAATACTTAATACATAATAAAAAAACACATAAGGACTATAATAGTTTAGTGTCTTTGGAAACTCAGAATATAAACAACTAGTCATGTTGAAAGATCTTCAACATCTCCCATAACGATCTTCCCTTTTTTGTTTCCTTACCTAAAACCTTTCTTTATTTCTTGGGGAAAATAAAACATAAAAAGGGTGAGCTCAAATTATCATTAATGGCAAACATAGAGAACATAAAACAATCCATAAATATTTGAAAGCAAAAACTTGAACTTGCAATTTAAACATTAAAACCTTGAGCAAAGACATAAATCTTGGAAGTACGTAAGACATATAACATAAAGGAAAATCAATCACGATAAAATAGCATGGGAATAAAACATGTAATTGTGGAAACCATTCAGTACTTGTTATGATTTCCATAGTAGCCAAGACATTGCTACCAAGACCATCTTAGTGGACAAAGTCCCTTTCTGAATCGAGTTCACTCCTCGTTTCAGTCCTGTAACACTGAACTATATTAACTTACCATTCCATCCATGTCTATCTCATGAGATATAAATCTTTACCCAATGAATTGGAGGGAGATATAGGTACCACCCATCTCATAATGAAATCATTCTTACTTGTGCCACAACATAAACATTCATCATTCATCATAACCCAAAGAATAAAATGGGTTTCAAAAACATCATTCCATCATCACATAATCCATATAAAAGAAATGGATATCATTTCATAATAAGAAAATGGAAACCATGTAAATCATATAGACATGATACTTGAAATATACACATATGAAATAATGTCATCTTAGATGAAAAATGGGTTTGATAAAACACTTGAAATGAATTCTTGAGGAAAATATCCTTTTTTCTTCAAAATCATTTTCTTTTCAAAAAATGTCATGAAATTTTAAAAGAAAAGGATTTTGTTGAAAATAGTCATGAAATATTTTGGAGGAGGCTTCATGAAAATAAGTCTTTATAAAACCGTAAAAATCCTTTCATGCCATATACGTTAAAATAAACATTATTCTAGTACTTTTGTCGGAAAAGTCAAAAAAGTACCTTATAGGGTAAATTAAAGAAAGATTCCTTCTATACCAAGGGGTAAAAGTCAAAATGGGTAAAAAGGACTTTAAACATACATGAATAAATTTTTATAAAACATGGACATGGATGATAGCAATAACCCCAGTAAAGACTTACGAATAAGCAATCTCAGATAAAAATGAGATTTGCAAAATTATCCCTTACCTTATATCCGATATGCTTCATATGTATCCGAACCTCCTGTATAATGATTTAAATAATGTAATTGAATTATTACAGAATCATATTCATTGTTATGATATCATATATGGTTCACTTATGACTTTATATTACCCGTTCTTTTGTAAATTCCATATTAAAGAGTGTTTTGGGTAAAATCGTTTCATTTGTCGTCCGTGTTTTGACTTCTAATTATTCATATGATTACTTAGATCATGATTAATTAATTCCAGAATATAAAATATGATTTATATATAATATATATTCATAATATACATATATATAATAGATCGATAAATGGAATGAAATACACCGTTCATGGAGACGGTAGGCCGTATGTATGCATGAACGTTGTTTTCGTTTCCTTATTGAGTTGAATGGAATTAAGTAGATGACATACATATATATATAGATAAATCCAGTAGCTTTATAATGTCATATATTTCATTATTATTGCTTATATATACTTTATAATAATTCTTAAATGGTTAACATGGAGAATGAATCTCATCGCGTCGTGGAGACGGTAGTCCGTACGTACACACGAGCGATGATATCGTTTCCATAATTATTGAATTGAATTGGGATGGATGATAAAATATATCAGAATCATTATTATGTTATAATAACTATGTATAGTTATTCTTTACACCATTATACCCATCAAAGTAAGGTGGTGTTGGAAAAACAGATTACACCACGGCGTGGAGACGGTATTCCGTACGTACACACGCGCGGTGATTTCATTTTCCGTAGGATTGATAGATGGTGAAATAGAGTTTTTTCATACATATAATAACATATCAGTATATTATTGATACATATTTTATTACTTCATAATTAAACAACTAAATAATAATAAGTGGAAGAAGAAATAAAGTTGAAAGAATTAGTAACAGACATTACCTCTTCTTTGAAGCGCCTCTTTGAGACCTCCTCTTAGGGAACTAAAATTGGTCTTTGAAGAAGACCATGACCTCTAAGATGTTTCTAGAGAAGTTGATAAGGGAAATGGGTAGGGTTTTGATGAGCTTAAAGTCTCAAATTGGTGTGAGGAAGAGAGGGAGGAGGTGCCCTTTTATAAGGGAGGAGAGGGGCACCTTTGGAAATCTTAAAAATATTAATTTATAATAAATCTAACCCCACTTAAAAAACTCCAAAAATGACTCATATTAAAATATTAGATGATATATGGTTGTAATATCATCAAAAAATAAAATTTATACATGTTAGGAAATTATTTTGAACATTATCAACTTGATTTATCCTTATTTAATCAATTTAATTTTATTTGTGATAATAACATTCTAAATTTTAAATTAAAACAAATAATTACTTATTTGTTGTTAATTGTCCATAATTTGTTACTTTATAACATTATATACCATATAAATTTAAATTTATAATTTTTAAATATTTTTGTGATTTTTAAACAATTTTATAATATGTTATTTTTATAAAATAACAATAGTGTCAATTTTGACACTTTTCATTTATTTGAATTTAAATAAAATATATACAGAAGATATGTTCAAACTAAAAGCATTAATAGATTCATAAAAGGTCATATGTATCTATAAAATTAGTGGAGAACATTAAATAGTTCATATAATATTTATTTTATTATTTTTAAAACCATTTATTTGGTATATCTCTTAATAAAATAATTAGTACAACATATTTGTATTATTATTTAATATACTTATTTGTTGCATAAAAATTAAAAATAAAATACTAGAATGAAGATAAATATCAAATATTATATAATAATAATTTTACTCGAATTTATCATCTTAAAATCACAATATTTAAATGGTTATATTTATTAAATTATGAAGGTGATAACTTTGGCATCATTTAAAATAAAATAATATAAGTGTCATAATCACTTTTATAAGACTCAAAACGGTTATATATTAGGTAATTGGATGATTATGGTATATATATACACTACCAATAAGTTTTGTTTAGGTTTTTGGGCCTTTTAATGGGTATTATTATTTCAATAAAAACTATATTACTGATTTTTCACTTAATAAATAATTTCTGTATCATTAATGTATCACCATTAATGGCAATTATTTAATCCATAAAAATTCTAAATAAATTATCATGATGTAGATAATTGTATTAGATTTCTGGATACTATTCATGTTCTAAGTTTTATGATGTTTATCACTAAATTAAATTTTTATACTTATAAGATTTAAGAGAGTGACATGTTGTCACTTTCTTTGGTTTTAATAATAATTAAATTATTTTCATAGTAAAAAGTCCATAAAATGAATCTAATCCGACCCTTAGGTGATATGGGTCTACTTTTAGCCATAAAATATAATTTTGGCATGTGTTAGGGTAATTTTATAATATTATATTTACCCTTAATTACCCAATTTACCTTTAACTATGGTAAATAAAATTTACCGTATTTACTATTCATAATTCCAAAAAATAAAAAGTATCCTATTAAAATAATTTGGACCCACTGATTCCAAATATGGAATCCATTTTTTCAAATTCAATACCAATAAGTTGCAGAAATTAAATTAAAATTAATCCCGTTGTCAAATGAAAACGAGTTTTTGTTTAAAACGTTGCAAAAGATTGAATTGATTTAACCTAAGAATTCAATGTTAAATCAATGATAATGACATAAATTATATTAAATGGTAAAAATATATTCTATTTGTACTTTAAAACCATTCAATATTATAATTTAACTATATAAATTATTACGATGAAAAAAGTTGTTTTTAATTAAAATATAGCGTGTTTTTACTATTCTTAAAATATGAAAGTTATTAGAAAAATATCAAAACTTTATCCAATGTAAATTTTTATATCCTGATTCAAAATTAAAATTTTATTTTGTAAAATTTAACTTATAAACATGTCAAAAACTAGATTTAAAGTGGGTGCGCCATCAAAAGGCGGCAAAACTGCATTTTTTGAAAAATACTTATTTTACCCGAAAAAATTTATTTTGTTCTTATACCATGTTATAGAAAATGTGTAAGATGAATAATAAGGTTATAAAATTCAAAATTTATTTAATAATAAATGGCTAGTTCATAGTAATATTATAATAATATATCGTTGTTTAGTGAAACCTGGTATTGCGTACAACACACGCTATCGAGCAAGGTCACGATTGCATGTAATACAAGCCAAATCAGGGTTGCGTGTTGTGCAAGAATCCTCCGTTGTTTTGTATAACAGAATCCAACCATATTTCATTTATACATTTAATATATATATATACACTCAATGTTTCGTAGAATAACTACTATCAAAATTTTGTGTAACATGATCCAAGAATAGTGTTGTGTATACTGCAAGCTTATATGGTGTTGCGTATAGCGCAATGTAATCTTGTTGTTGCTTACAACACAAGACATAAATGAAATTAAAAGAATATTTTTCATAAAATCTTGGGGTGTTACAAAGGGATTTATTACTTGGGGTGATTTGGTGGTGATTCTGGGATGTGTGATTCATGTGGAGACTTGTGTGGATTCTATGTCTATATATGTTGATTATTTTTTTCTATTTTTCTCACCTCCATTTTAGACATGACATGAGAACCTAACATAGATAATATATTATTCAAGATCGTTTGCTGCACTAGTTTAGGATTACACTCTGGGTAGTGTCCCTTAGTATGGAATTTTCTTTTCTTTAGGACTATTCCCCTCAGTTAGTCTAGGTAGGGGATCAAGCCATGGGATGTTTGATTTCATCAGTAATACCGATAGGATGGATTAGGGTACAATATGTTCTAGATTTTCCCATGAGTTCCTAGGTATTTCTATGTTCCTTGGAACTTGTTTATCTATAGAAGATAATCTATGTGGTTCTTCTAGTTTGGTTACTTGAGTACTAATTTACTATTTCCCTATATATGGTATTATCTTTTTTTCTCTCCTTAGGTTTATCCCTTGTGAAAATTTAATTTTTGTTTTTTCCTAAATGTTATCTTGAAAAACGTTTTGGAAGATTATTCACACACCCTCTCTCTCTATCTCCCTCTTCCCCTTTCATTAAAATTATCAAACCTCCCCTTTTTAGAAAAACCTATTCTTAGTAAACAGGGAAATGGACCATGATTTAAAAAAAATGAATGTATAAGAAACTTATTTTCATATATTTCATTTAAAAATTTCAGTAAATTAATCTTTTGTTTAAAGGAATTACATAGGGAATAGTTTTACTTGGGCATGCCTACTGAGTTTTTATACTAACAAATATAACTCTACTTTTGTTTTTATCTTCAAGTGTAGGTTCAATTGTAACACCCCAGGTAAATAAAGAATATGACATCTTTATATTTATCCATATTTGTGAATAAAGTATTAATATTACTTTAAAGGGGATTCTATTCACTATGGCATACCCAATACACAACAACGAGTTTCTTGGGAATCCTACGTTGCACTCTAATAAAAAAATAATATTATTTTAAATGGTAGTTAACACATAGCCGTTGTATTTTCAGTAATGAATAGAAATAACTAAAATATGATTATATATTTTTGCTAAATGTTTTTAATTTTATCCAATAAATTTTAGAGGCTTAAAATACAAATGAATCCCATCTTAAGCATTGAATACACTAGTATTTTTAAAAGATTGTTTTACTACCTTTTGATGGCAAACCATTTTTTTAAATCAAAATTTTGACAATTTTATAAGCTCTATTTTTCAAAATAAATATATTATTTATTATTGGGACATTGAAATTTACCTTGGGTTAATTTTTGGTATTTTTCTGACAATGTTCATTTTTTAATGAATAGTGAAAAATACTGCATTTTACATCAAAACTGCTTTTTCATATAATTTAATTATATGGTTATATTATATTTTTAATTTGTTTTAAAGTGTAACTATAATATATTTTTACCATGTAATTCAATTATGGTCATTGGGATTAATTTCACTTTGGAATTAGGCATAAACAAGTGCCAAACTTTTCATAAATATTCTTTCTAAAAAACCCGCTATTTGTTTTGACAACGGGAAGTTTTTTTAAATTAATTATTGCAATTTATGTGTTTGGAATTTGGTAAAATTTATTACATATTTGGAATCAGATGGTACAAATTATTTAATTAAGACTCTTTTGTTTTTGGACATTATGAATAGTAATGCCGGTAATTATCTTTAATTATCTTGATTAATGAGTAATCAGGTAGTTAAAGATAATAAAATAATATAATAATAATAAAAAATGACCACAACATGTGTCCTAAGGATACTGGTTGTCTCATGTCCGACCATGGGATGACTTGTGCCAAACTTGGGGGCCCCATGGAATCACTTTTGTGAGAAAGTGACTTTTTATCTTTTTATTTTTAAAGAATGTTAAATGTAACAAAGAATGTATCACCTAAGTAAAATATTTTTAATTTTGTCTACATAAATGATCTTTTAGACTATAAATATTCATTGGAAATATAAAAATATTTCCTACATAATAGTATTTTTTTTATAATTTTTAGACATTAAATAAATTAAATTATTTATGACATCGTGATCATGCAGCGATGACCTCATTATTTAACGATTTAAATAAAATGAAAAGATAATGTAAAATATAAGACCTACATATTTCCAAAACCTATTGGATGGGTGGATTTCGAACCCTTATCACCTTAGCCTCGAAACACATCAATGTGGGACCACTAAAATCCGAAACTCATTTTCAAATAAAGTTACATTTTATACCTTTCCAAGAGTGCCCCTCCTCTCCTCTTATAAAAGGCCCCCACCTCTACCTCTTTACCCACACTTCCAAAGCCTTTGGCTTGGCCAAACCCTGCCCATTTCATCTCTACACATCCCTATATAACTCCTTGAAGCCTCACTTGGGCAGAATCCTTTCCAATGAAGCCTTTGAGCTCAAATCAAAGGAAGTTACCTGATTTAAAGGTACTGTCTTCACTTGTGTCCTTTTGTTTTACTTTGCTTCTCCAACCCCCTAAAATCATTTTATTATTTTATTTTGAAACAAATCCAGTATATTCAATATACTAGGATGTTGTTATAATAAGGATTCGAGATACACTTACATACACCTACATCTAATGGTTAAAGAACATACTGTTTCCGTGGATGGAAAATTTCTGCCTCCCGAAATGATGATTGTTCAACTTTCTTTTAACACCTTAAAAGGTGGACATTAAGATGTCACTATATTTATACATGATATATAATATGTTTATGTTTTCCTTAATCTTATGTATTTTGCATTTATGGCTTACCTTTATGGTTTCCATTATGGGTAAATGCAATATCTTCATTTTAGGAAGTGCGGACTACCGTCCCCTCAAAGTGATTTGATTTGTTAATGCCATATGTGGGACATATAAAGGATTTAATTAATGGTATTACATATGTTATCCTACTTGAATTATATTATACCTTTATATATTTATTATTTCATTCAATTTAATACAAAAAAAAAGAAATGAAAGCAGCGTTCATGCGTACGTACGGCTTACCGTCTCCATGAATGGTACATTTCATTTCTTATCTTCAAATGTTATGTACTATTATAAGTACATATATATAATGGATATATATGTAATATATTACATCATAATGAAGGGTATCATTCTGGAATTATAATATATATATATATATATCATTTATTTTTAATTCCATTATTATGAAAAAGAAAAAAATGAAAGTTGCGTTTATGCGTACGTACGACCTACCATCTCCATGAACGGTGCTTTTCGTTTTTTGTATCCAAATGATATGGAATAGTATAAAATGAATATGTACTAGATATATATGATATATATGATATATACATCATGATTATAACTCTGGATATAATAGATACATGAACAACTTGTAATTATAAAGAGCATATTTTGACTCAAGTACCAATGATCGTTTAAACGACCGTTATTAACTAAAATAATTACATAGTGTTCATGACATGGTAATAAGTGATATAAAAGGAATAATGAAATTGAAAAAGGTTCTTAATGAAGTATAAATTAACTCAAGTTTATTATTTAGGAGATTAAAGAATGATCGAGTCAAGTCGGACCCGAGGTAAGGGATCCTACACCTCTCTTTCTTTTTAAGTACACTCTTTTATGTCATTCCTTTTAAAGCTCATCTTTCTTGTTATTGGGATGTTATTTTATATTACTCTTACTATAATTTTTATGTTCATATGATGATAGAACTTATTCTCTCTCATCAATCCATTTTGGATGTTTTGAGTGGCGCCGTTAGGCTGCCGAATTTTCATAAGAGATATAACCTCTCTCTTCCTTTTTAAGTACTCTCCTTTATGTCACTTCTTTTAAGATCCTCTTTGTTATGATGGGGGATGTTATTTTATATTCCTCTTTCTGTAAATTTTATTTTAATATTATGAGAGACCCTATTTGATCTCATCAATCCATTTTTGGAAGTTTTAAGTGGCACCGTTAGGCTGCCGAGTTTTCGTAAGGGATTTTTCATCTCACTTTTATTCCCATGAGATTTATGTTAAATTTGACACAATTTCCTTTGAGTAGTGTATTTACTGACCATTATTTTACTCATTGTGTAATATAATTTCATTTATGAGTATTTACATCAATGTTGTATTGTCCTTCTTTCACGGGGTGTACGTTTTGAAAGTAACCCAAGTTAGTAAGGGAACCTTTCACCCTCCTCTTTTTAAAAGACTTCTTTTGTTATGTCTTTTAATTCACATACTATTATGTTGTGATATGTTCTTTTATATCCTTATTGATTTAAATTTTATGTCCAAGTTATGAGATTCCGTTTTTATCTCTCATCAACTCACTTTCGGAATTTTGAAGTGATGCCGTTAGGCTGTCGAATTTTACCAAGGGGACTTTTTAACCTAATTTCGATTTCTTTGGGTTCAACATGTAGTTATTGAGTATGTCATATTTTGAATATGTGTGAATGACATTTTATTGTTTTACACTTAATATCTAATTATATTGGTTGTATTTATATTTGTCACACATAATTTTGAGATTGAATTATCCTTAATTTAAGGATACCTTCTTTATAAGGGAATTCATCACATTTGACATTTCTATGGAGACTTCTTTGTTGTTATGAACCAATTCACTCTTATATGGTGTATATACTGTCCTTTGGATATCATGAATCCATTTATTCTCATGATATTATAAAGTTCTGACTAAATGTTATTCCTCAATTATTGTATTCAAGTGTCTCTAATTTTGGTAGAACCCCTTTAACCAAAATATCGCTTTAAATGTTTTAATTATTTGTTCTTATTAATATCCATGTTTTCAAAGTGTTTTTAAGCATTTATTTATATGGATATTAATGGTTTAACATTTTAAAAGCTTCAAGGTGGTATGGAACACTTTGATTAAAAAATCTCTTTATTAAATGTTTTAAATGGTTTTGGAAATGGTTTCTTTTTGAATGGATTCATTATTTTAATATACTAAAATGTTATATTGTGATTGAAATGTGGAAATGTTATGTTTCCTTTATGAATGTTTTATGTGATACGTTTATGTTATGGTTCTTGGGCATTGTTATGAAAATGGGTGGTTCTGTGATAAACTAAGGGCGGGTGAGCCCGATATAGCTCTCCAATGCATTGGGTAACGCGAAGGAGTGAAACGTTAAGGTTTCTCCGAAGAGATTTAGGGAATATACTATGATGGGTATTCCAAACGTAACCAAGAGGGTTACTCCCTACGTAAGAATGTTATGAATGCCTCAAGTTACCTTTTATGTCTTATGATTTCTATGATTTATTCATGATTTGATGAGGTATGTTAAAGTGCCTAGGTTTTATGGGTAAAGTATGATTTCATTCTTATGTATATATGAACTCATGTTTCCTTTCCATATTTTTTATAACCCTTACTGAGATTTTTATGCTCATCCCATGTTTTTGAAATGTTTTTCACAGGTCAAGGGAAAGGTACATGATGTGATGATAGTGTCAAGGATGTGTCAAGAAAGAATCCATGTTTTATTTTAAATATGTTTCAGTTGATGGGAAGAATGAATACTGTCTTTTATGTAACCACTTTGTTTAAATGTGGAATGTAATGCAAGTTTCATGATCTAATTCTCTAAAACTATAAACCTGAAAAGATCCTCAATGTGTAATCTTGTAATTACTCAAGATTAAGTAAGGTTTAATGCTGGGGAATTATAGTTGGTAATAAAGGTCGGTTTAGATAACTTTAGAGGTTAGGGTATTCTTTAAGCATAAGTGACATTACCATATTGGCTAGGATTTTATAAAGTGTCATATTTTTTAGATAAAGTGAATGAGTAAGTATATCTTAGTGTTTATCTCACTCATTAGTACACGATGGTTATGTTGATATACTCACACTTACCTTTTTGGTTTTAGTAAATGGCTGGATCTAGCAGGCACCAAAGTGACAATTGGTTTGAAGGAAACTATGGTGGTTCTCTGATTAAGAGACTGGATGAAATGGGGTATTCAATGAGGAAACTCGTGGTTGTTCTAAATCAACTATCAAGGATTCATGATCAACCACTTGAACCTTGGTATGTTCTATAATGAATCATGTACTATATGACCAATCGATGTAGAAGTTCAGGTAATAATTATAAAGGTAACCATTAGGGTTTATATGATCCTTACTTTTGAGGTAATTATGGGTTATTATATGTTTTGGTGGAAAATGAAAGGCATGAGATAAACTTGAGGTTAAAATATGTTATGTTTATTTTTGAAGATTTTATCTCATTTTGGGAAATGTTTTGAGAATTATTTAGTTTTGGAAAAAGGACAACACGCAGACCGTGTGACAACCCGTCGTGTCGGACAAAGCTGCGGGAATCGAACCCATAACCAAAGTGCGACTGGTATTTATCATCTACCACTGGACTACGTGAAGTCCCTGGTTAGTTTGACTGATTCTTTTTAGTTAGATGATTTTATGAATTAAGAGTAAGTTGATTTTGGGTTATCTATGGAAATTTATTAACCTATCATTGAGGATATGTGATTAGGTTAATTACTTTTCAATACGAGACATTAAGAGCAACTCATGTTGTTTGGAGATAAATGTTACGATTTAACTTGGAAGACTATGTGACTAAATCCTTCAAATATTTGGGTTTAAATCTTAGTTTGGTTTACTTTGAAGAATTTTATGGACAAATTGTTTATCGAATGGTCCTCGTTGAACTTTGGGTTTTGTTGGACAAATTTTGGAGATTAAGAATATATTTTATTTTTATAAAGGGTTATCTTCTTCTAGATTATATGATCTTGTACTAACCTTTTTGGTTTTGGTTTTGGTTAGAGTCTAATGACATGAGAAGTATATAGTTCTCTATTTTGGATTAGGTGATTCTCTAGAAATTGATTATAGTACTCTTAATGTGAACAAGTCTTCCTAAATACTCGTCTTTTGGAGAAAATATGAGTTTGTGTAAGGAATCTAATAAAAGTTGAAAGTCAACATGATAAGTGATTATGTTTCCTTATGAATAAATTCCTCAATAAAAAGTAACTTAAAACAAAAATGTTGTCTATTAACTTTTCCTACTGGGGAATTGAATACTGTTTAACCCATCACAAGTTTGTGATTTTCTTGTGGTTAACTTTCTCCTAAACATGTTTTCTATCACTCTCCATCAGAACATGACCCTTTGTTTTTTCATCCATGTCCATATTTTCATACTTGGAATCCTAGTATGGGTTAAATCGGGTGACCTCTATACTTCTCTTTCTTTATTTTAAAGTGATTGTTTTACCGACTCTTGTTCCGATGTGGGACTTTCAAGGATGTTTCCAAGCTCAATTTTAAAATTGCGAGGATGCAATTCCCAAAAGGGGGGAAGGATGTAACACCCCAGGTAAATAAAGAATTTTACATCTTTATATTTATCCATATTTGTGAATAAAATATTAATATTAATTTAAAGGGGATGCTATTCTCTATGGCGTACCCAATACACAACAACGAGTTTCTTGGGAATCTTACGTTGCACTCTAATAAAAAAATAATATTATTTTAAATGGTAGTTAACACATAGCCGTTGTATTGTCAGTAATGAATAGAAATAACTAAAATATGATTATATATGTTTTATAAATGTTTTTAATTTTATCCAATAAATTTTAGAGGCTTAAAATACAAATGAATCTCATCTTAAGCATTGAATACACTAGTATTTTTAAAAGATTGTTTTACTACCTTTTGATGGAAAACCATTTTTTTAAATCAAAATTTTGACAATTTTATAATCTCTATTTTTCAAAATAAATATATTATTTATGATTGGGAAATTGAAATTTACCTTGGGTTAATTTTTGGTATTTTTCTGACAATGTTCATTTTTCAATGAATAGTGAAAAATACTGCATTTTACATCAAAACTGCTTTTTCATATAATTTAATTATATGGTTATATTATCTTTTTAATTTGTTTTAAAGTGTAATTAGAATATATTTTTACCATGTAATTAAATTATGGTCATTGGGATTAATTTCGCTTTGGAATTAGGCATAAACAAGTGCCAAACTTTTCATAAATATTGTTTCTAAAAAACCCGCTATTTGTTTTGACAACGGGAAGTTTTTTTAAATTAATTATTGCAATTTATGTGTTTTGAATTTGGTAAAATGTATTACATATTTGGAATCAGATGGTCCAAATTATGTAATTAAGACTCTTTTGTTTTTGGAAATTATGAATAGTAACGATGGTAATTATCTTTAATTATCTTGATTAATGAGTAATCAGGTAGTTAAAGATAATAAAATAATATCATAATAATAAAAAATGACCACAAAATGTGCCCTAAGACTACTGGTTGTCTCATGGAAGACCATGGGATGCCTTGTGCCAAACTTGGGGCCCCATGGAATCACATTTGTGAGAAAGTGACTTTTTATCTTTTTATTTTTAAAGAATGTTAAATGTAACAAAGAATGTATCACCTAAGTAAAATATTTTTAATTTTTTATAAATAAATGATCTTTTGGACTATAAATATTAATTGGAAATATAAAAAGATTTCCTACATCATAGTATTTTTTTTAATAATTTTTATAAATTAAATAAATTAAATTATTTATGACATCATGATGATGCAGCGATGACCTCATTATTTAACGATTTAAATAAAATGGAAAGATAATGTAAAATATAAGACCTACACATGTCCAAAACCTATTGGATGGGTGGATTTCTAACCCTTATCACCTTATCCTCGAATCACATCAATGTGGTACCACTAAAATCCGAAACTCATTTGCAAATAAAGTTACATTTTATACCTTTCCAAGAGTGCCCCTTCTCTCCTCTTATAAAAGGCCCCCACCTATACCTCTTTACCCACACTTACAAAGCCTTTTGATCGTCCAAACACTGCCAATTTCATCTCTCCAAATCCCTCTCTAACTCCTTGAAGCCTCACTTGGGAATAATCCTTTCCAATGAAGCCATCAAAGGAAGTTACCCGATTTAAAGGTAATGTCTTCACTTGTGTCCTTTTGTTTTACTTTGCTTCTCCAACCCCCTAAACTATTTTTATTATTTTATTTTGTAACAAATACAGTATATTCAATATACTAGGATGTTGTTATAATAAGGATTCTATCAACACTTACACACACCTACATCTAACGGTTAAAGAACATACTGTTTCCGTGAATGACAAATTTCTGCCTCCCGAAACGATGATTGTTCAACTTTATTTTAACACCTTCAAAGGTGGCCATTAAGATGTCAATATATTTATATATGATATATATTATGTTTATGTTTTCCTTAAGATTCTGTATTTTTCATTTATGGATTACCTTTATGGTTTCCATTATGGGTAAACGCAATATCTTCATTTTAGGAAGTGCGGACTACCGCCCCCTCAAAGTGATTTGATTCGTTAATGCCATATGTGGGACGCATAAAGGATGTAATTAATGGTATTACATATGTTATACTACTGTAATTATAGTATACCTTTATATATTTATTATTTCATTCAATTTAATACAAAAAAAATAAATGAAAGCAACGTTCATGCGTACGTACGACTTACCGTCTCCATGAACGGTACATTTCATTTCTTATCTCCAAATGTTATGTACTATTATAAGTACATATATATAATGGATATATATGTAATATATTACATCAGAATGAAGGGTATCATTCTGGAATTATAATATATATATATATATCATTTATTTTTAATTCCATTAATATGAAAAAGAAAAAAATGAAAGTAGCGTTCATGCGTACGTACGACCTACCGTCTCCATGAACGATGCTTTTAGTTTTTTATATAAAAATGATATGGAATAGTATAAAATGAATATGTAATGGATATATATGATATGTACATCATGATTATAACTCTGGATATAATGGATACATGAACAACTTGTAATTATAAAGAGCATATTTTGACTCAAGTACCAATGATCGTTTAAACGTCCGTTATTAACTAAAATAATTACATAGTGTTCATGACATGGTAATAAGTGATATAAAAGGAATAATGAAATTGAAAAAGGTTCTTAAAGAAGTAGAAATTAACTCAAGTTTATTATTCATGAGATTAAAGAACGATCGAGTCAATTCGGACCCGAGGTAAGGGATCCTACACCTCTCTTTCTTTTTAAGTACACTCTTTTATGTCATTCCTTTTAAAGCTCATATTTCTTGTTATTGGGATGTTATTTTATATTAATCTTACTGTAATTTTTATGTTCATATGATTAGAGAACTTATTCTCTCTCATCAATCCATTTTGGAAGTTTTGAGTGGCGCCGTTAGGCTGCCGAATTTTCATAAGAGATCTAACCTCTCTCTTACTTTTTAAGTACTCTCCTTTATGTCACTTCTTTTAAGCTCCTCTTTGTTATGATAGGAGATGTTCTTTTAAATTTCTCTTTATGTAAATTTTATTTTAATATGATGATAGACCCTTTTTGGTCTTATTAATCCATTTTTGGAAGTTTTAAGTGGCACCGTTAGGCTGCCGAGTTTTCGTAAGGGATTTTTCATCTCACTTTTATTCCTGTGAGATTTATGCTACATTTGCCACAATTTCCTTTGAGTGGTGTATGTACTGCCCATTATTTTACTCATTGTGTAATATAATTTCATTTATGAGTATTTAAATCAATTTTGTATTGTCCTTCTTTCACGGGGTGTACGTTTCGAAAGTAACCCAAGTCGGTAAGGGAACCTTTCACCCTCCTCTTTTTAAAAGACTTCTTTTGTTATATCTTTTAATTCACATACTATTATGTTGGGATATGTTATTTTATATCCTTATTGATGTAAATTTTATGTCCAAGTGATGAGATGCCCTTTTTATCTCTCATAAACTTATTTTCTGAATTTTGAAGTGATGCCGTTAGGCTGTCGAATTTTACCAAGGGAACTTTTTAACCCAATTTCGATTTCTTTGGGTTCAACATGTAGTTGTTGAGTATATCATCTTTTGAATATGTGTGAATGACCTTTTATTGTTTTACACTTAATATTCACTTATATTGGGTGTATTTATATTTGTCACACATAATTTTGAGATTGAATTATCCTTAATTTAAGGATACCTTCTTTATAAGGGAATTCATCACATTTGACATTTCTATTGAGACTTCTTTGTTGTTATGCACAAATTCACTCTTATATGGTGTATATAATATCCTTTGGAATATTATATCATGAATCCATTTATTCTCATGATATTATAATGTTTTAAATAAATTTTATTCCTCAATTATTGTATTCAAGTGTCTCTAATTTTGGTAGAACCCCTTTAACCAAAATATCACTTTAAATGTTTTAATTATTTGTTCTTATTAATATAAATGTTTTCAAAGTGGTTTTAAGGATTTATTTATATGGATATTAATGGTTTAACATTTTAAAATCTTCAAGGTGGTATGGGACACTTTGATTCAAAAATCTCTTTATTAAATTTTTTAAATGGTTTTGGAAATGGTTTCTTTTTGAATGGATTCATTATTTCAATATACTAAAATGTTATATTGTGATTGAAATGTGGAAATGTTATGTTTCCTTTATGCATGTTTTATGTGATACGTTTATATTATGGTTCTTGGGCATTGTTATGAAAACGGGTGGTTCCGTGATAAACTAAGGAAGGGTGAGCCCGATATAGCTCCCCAATGCATTGGGTAACGCGAATGAGTGAAACGTTAAGGTTTCTCCGAAGAGATTTAGGGAATATACTGTGGTGGGTATTCTAAACGTAACCAAGAGGGTTACTCCCTACGTAAGAATGTTATGAATGCCTCAAGTTACCTTTTATGTCTTATGATTTCTATGATTTATTCATGATTTTATGAGGTATGTTAAAGTGCCTAGGTTTTATGGGTAAAGTATGATTTCATTATTATGTATATATGAACTCAGGTTTCCTTTCCATATTTTTTATAACCCTTACTGAGCTTTTTATGCTCATCCCAAGTTTTTGAAATGTTTTTCATAGGTCAAGGGAAACGTATATGATGTGATGATAGTGTCAAGGATGTGTCAAGAAAGAATCCGTGTTTTATTTTAAATATGTTTCCGTTTATGGGAAGAATGAATACTGTCTTTTATGTAACCACTTTGTTTAAATGTGGAATGTAATGCAAGTTTCATGATCTAATTCTCTAAAACTCTAAACCTAAAAAGATCCTCAATGTGTAATCTTGTAATAACTCAAGATTAAGTAAGGTTTAAGGCTGGGGACTTATATCAATATTGGTCTTGATTACTATAGTGCGATGTTAGGTTTTAGGATCGGAGAGTGGCCTATGGGGTCACATGGAGATTTAGTTTGTTTTCAAGTTCGGTTCTGATTTAATTTTAGTTTATGTTTAGTTTCTTTGTTTGGTATTTTTTATTTATATTGTGTTGTTAATTTATATTTTTAATGTTATTTTTATTTTTATTATTGGAAAAAATCATTCCCACTATCTATCTGTGATGCCCTTGGTGATTGTTTTCACCTTAGGGTGATTAGGAACGTTCCTCAGGGATGTCACGTGTCATCTCACTTGACCGATTTGAGGTTGAACCGGGTTGGTTGATGACATGATATAAATCATATACATGAGAAGCTAAAGATCATGGAGATTTCCACTAGATCCATACTAACTAAATCTCTACCCATGATTTCCATAAGATATTATCTTTTTATTAAGTCTTATATAGAGATCTTGAGAGGTTGTATAAATAAAAGTTTGGATGATATAAACTTATAATAATTAATGTAATAAGTTATTTTTATATAACATGTAATTTATACACTATACATCTAATATTTTAAAGGAAATTAAAGTTCATTTAAATAAATAAACAATAATAAAATTAAACTAGTGTAGTTGAATAACTAATAATATCATTTTTTGCTTGAAAATATATTTTACTAAAAATTTATTTTTATAGGTAAGACATTTTTATTATAATAAACTAAATATATTATAGTTAAATGGTGATAAAATATAATTTATATTAATAATAGATCAAAATTAATTTAATTATTAATTGGATGGAAATAAGAATAAGAATAGTTAATATTCTATAAACTCATTTTCCTATAAAACATATTTTTATTATATTTTATGATTTTATTTAAAAATAAATTATAATAAATAATAATTTTAAATTCAAAAAATAAAATTCATTTTTTGGATTTTGCAAAACAATATTATATAAGGATGATTTTTTGGGTCTTTTATAAAAAAAGTGATTTTTAGGTGAATGGTAAAAAATATAGTTTATACTAATACCATAGAGTTTATGATGATATCATGATATAAGTATGACCTAAAAACTTATAAAAAATTATTAATATATAAAAACATATTTAAGGATTAAAATTATGAATTTAAAAATACTAAGCTTTATTTATAAAACTCATGTTTTACATTTTGAAAACTTAAGTAAAATTTTATCCTAATAATTTTTGTTTTTCATATTTATCTTTTAATTATGTTTTATCAAGATAGAATTAGATTTTTGATTTCATTGAAATGAATATAAAAATTAGTTTTGTAATAATAAGCTAATTAATTTCATGTAAATCAATAAAATTCATAATTTAATGCTAAACATTATTTTTATGCTTAAAAATACACTTGTTCTAAAAATGGATTTTACATATAATGTGCAATAATATTAAATTTATTTTCTCAAACTTAGAAATTTTTTTTGATAAAATTATTTCCATATTTTAAATCAAAATATCCAAATTAGGTAATTTTTTTTATTTTTAGTTATAAAAAATAGATACCGAGGTTAAAAATGTTGTTACCATAGTAAAGTTAAATTAAGGTAAAAAGAGTTTAAAAACGTGTAAAGGATCTAAAAAATGTTTAAAAAATGTATTTGAATAATTGGTTAACGTTTTTATTTACCAAAACTTATCACATCCTTATTATTTTACACTTTGGATCCACTTTACAAGTTAAATATGCACTCTGTTTGTATTAAGAATTTATATTTAAAAAATTCCTTTCCCTTGACATATAAATGTGGCATTCCACCACTGCTTCAATGATATTTTAAAAATTATATTTAATCTTTTAAAATTCTCCATTTTAATTCCCCCTATAATCATTTTCCACGTTCCTAATATTATGGTAGTAATAATTTTACCTAAGTCCTCAACTTCTAAGAAATACTTCAAGAGACAGTTCAAATTCTCAAACTAAGTACTAATCACACTCTGATATTTTTATATATCTATCTTCTATAAACCTATATTACCCATTAAAACATGATTATTTATGTATTATTTATATATTTATATATTTTTTTGTTTATTTAATAAACACTACCCACATTTCTCTATTTTAACTTATAAAAATGGAAATGATGTTCCTGCATACATGGAGACAACTGCTTCCAAAAATCGACATGTTTTATTTTTTCTTCATTTCCTTACATGGATGGTTAAAAATTATTATTTAATGAATAAATAAAATATTTATAACATGATTTTTACATTTAAAATATAAAACATTTTATACATTTTTTTCCATTCTAAGGAAAATGAAAATGTTATTCATACGTACGTATAGACTACCACCCCCATGAAGTGACATATTTCATTTTTCATATCTATAGTTTTTTCATATTTATCCAACACTATTAAAATCTAATTAAAAACCTTAAAAAATCTAAAAAACATCATTATTATTTTTAAATAATTATATTATTCCAAAATAATCACTTTCTTGACCATACCCATCCATCGATTGTAGCATGTTCTTGTTTTGGTCCATTTAACCACCTACTATAACAACAAAATAAATATATATTATAGATGAATATGAAAACTTAAATAATATAATTATTAGAAATTAATGATAAAAAATGTTTTTATGGTTTTATAATGGTTATATTAATATTTAACATATGATTAACACCACCCTTTTTCATTAAAAAATTACCGAAATAAGTTTTTCACTAATTCCATTTTCATGAACTAAAAATAAAATTATCATGAATGGAAATTTGAATATTGTAGATAATTGTAAAACATATATTATAGTACTTTTAATAATATTTTAATGATGAAATATTTGTAAAGGAATGACTGTTTACATCAACATTACAAGTGTGTACAAAATAATTAAAATTACTAACACCCAATGGTAAAAATAAGAAATAATTGACTAATATTGTTTTAATAAATCATTATAAATGAATTATATAAAATTAATATATATTAATATGGTTTTGAAAAAAATATTGAGATAGTTATGTTTTTTATACATGAGATTGGAGCACGTTCAACTAAACAGAAATATAAGGTAAGATATTTTGTTAACTCAAACCCATTTCTTTGAGTTATAATGTTTCAACTTGAACTTATTTCTTCTATTATTGGATTATTACACCCCAATATTTTATTATATGGTTATTTATATTTTTATATGGGTAAAATTTAATTTTAATTCAAATAGCCTTCTATAAATAGTTTCTTTTTTTTAAAAAGTATAGCATTGTTAAGTATATCACCCATATTCTAGAAAATTACAATTTTCTTCTATGTCTATATTTTCTATTCTCACCAATATTATACTTCTTATTTGGAAATATAATTATTTATTATTTCATGTTACCATATTATTTCTATTTACCCATTTTAAAAAGGATGTTCTATTATCCCTTTTATGATGTGGGTTTTAAAAAAAATCTATTTTGAAAAATTTAAAAGGACTTTACTTCTGTTCATGATCATATACTATATATTCCCCTATAAATTTATGAATTTATGAGGATTTATTATTGGAATTAATTTAGAAATAATTTTTTATAAATTCCTTTGTGTCAACCCTATGAAAGTAACTTTTAAATATTACCCGTAACTCCGTCGTTTTATGATAATGTTACTTTTTTTCTAAAATATTTTTTTATTTTTTTTCCATGAAAACACATTATTTCACCATTATGATCATTATTCTCAATGAATCTTTCTTTCTATGTTTTAAAATTGGTTTCCAAATAAATTTAATTCTTAAGGATTTTAAAAATAAATGAGGCATTTTCACTTATTTTTCAAGTGATTTATCAATTGATCTTAAAAAGTTATTTTGTTATCAATGTAAATATCTATAATTCTACTTACATAACACTGGGGATATTTATTATGCCACTATAAAACTTATTTACTAGGATGAATTATGATAATATTTTATAGGATTCTATCATGAAACCCATCTCTCTCACATGGGTTAACCAAGCATTGTTTGATGTATAAATATTTCCATGTTCTAGTGGAAAACATATTTGAATTATCATTATGTGATAGTCTGGGTCCAATATATACCTTAAATTAATTGGTAAATGATTTATACCTCATTAGATAATGATTTTATGTGTTGGCCTAATTACTATTAGGATATGTTCACAAGACAATGTGTGAGATGAATTGTTATTAAGAAATGTCTAAAAAAATATGTTCGGGATGAATAATTATTAATCTATGTCTAAAAGACTATGTGTGGGCCATTTATGTTAATATTTTCCTAAAATATAATGTATGGGCCTAATTATTGTTAAGATATATCCAAAAGAACATATTTGGGACTAATTTCTCTTAAACTATGCCCACAAGACTATGTGATGGCCTAATTGTGGTTATTATATGTCCACAATATTGTGATATTATATTATTATGTTTGTAAAAATATTTCTATGACATTATATTTAATAATGTTATGCTACCATGATTCAAGATTATTATTATATTCTTCCAAGACATGTTTTAATTTATCTGCTTCCTTGATGAACGTTCCATAGTCTTATGTTTCTATATCATGATCCTAAATGATCAAACAAGTTTTATGATTATCAATTATGATTCCATGATCTTTTAAATAATTTATTTTTCAATTATTCAAGTTTTATTATATGTTTATGATCTAACCATGATGATTCATTGATATGTTTTCCCCCATTGAGGGTTTGATCTCACCCCTCTCTTATTTTTTTATTCGAAAAGTTTTGAAGATGAGTATAACCTATGAGAAGTCTAGAAGGGGGTGTAGTGTGGTTCTATTATGGATGAATGTTCACAAATATTATAAAATAAGTTTCTTATTTGTATTATCCTGTAATAAACTAAATCTTTAGTTTATTGTATTGTATGATTATCATGAGTTGTATTGTTTAACTAATTGAAATAATGTAAAATAAAGATATGTTTAGATTATGTCATACCGTTTAGTATCATAGAATATGTGTAAAGTATGTGAATTCAGCCTTAGATGTTGGATTAAGGGTTTGGGGAACCTCTGTTAGTATTAGCATAAAGTTTAGATATTTTTGGGTATTAGTTTATTTATTTTTGGGGATTAATATGAGATAACTTTAGTGAAAAACATAGGGATAAGTCTAAGTATAAGATATAATATTAACATTTTGATAAAGTATAGAATATGTGGTTTCATAGAAATTAAAACTCTATTTATATACAAAAAAAGTGGATATAGGATCTATCTTAGATGCACCTCGGGGTAGTAACCTTGAAAGGGGTGGATTGGTTATTAACTCAATCATCACTCGGTTCATAAAAAATATGCCTAACTACACACTAGGTTTTACACACCTAGAAGATACACTTTAGTGGTTAACATACTCTATATGAACCATTATGAAGGATTTAAATGGAAAATAAGGATGAAACATATAAATAGTTAGGTTAGAAAACCTAATAGTAAAAGGACTAGATAACCTCAGTTAAATTAATGGAGTGATAGGATGATCCAAATTATAACATAGCTGAAATGAAAGTATCATATGTTTAAATGAAGGTGTAATTGTAGAATTCAACTTAGGATTGATTTTTCATATTCATATGATTATTTAATATAATTTTATTGGATATTATCATAACCATTTTTTTTACTATTTGGTTGGAAATAGTATCATGAAAATGATGTTGTGAAAGGCATGTCCTTTAAATCTCCTATAACAAAATAAGGAAGAATATTTGATACAATGTTTTTAAATAAATGAAAATATCGATACATGTTTATTATCCAAAAAATTATGAGTCTTCTAATATCTAATATTATAAGGTTGATATCTCACTAGAAAATATATTTTGAGTTTATTTGGATCCCTTTTCTTCTTTAATTAGTGAATGATAAGTAAAATTTTGGGGACACAATTTAGTTAGGCGTAATGGAACACAATAATATCTTTTATAAATACATACTATGGTTAATATATTTCTCCACATGAAACATGAAACCAAAACAAACCACAACATGTTTTATTGAGATAAAAATTTAAAAATATAATATGATCATTATAACATAGCCATTGAATTAATATGTATAAATATAAGAAACTATATTATAAAACCAATATAAAGAGTATAAGTAATGTAATTAAGTAGTAAAAATATTCCTTATAAGTCACATTTTTTTTGAGCTTGGAAAGGAGGTAGCTTCACTAGGGTTTTCGCTAGACTATGCCCATGTTGGAATCAAATAATTATGATTTGAGAAAAATCATATATGTGAGACATTAAAGCTCATGTAGGTTACCAAAAGATATATTCTAGCTAAACTACCACCCGTGACTACCATTATATCTTATCCTATGTTCAAGTTTTATGTGGGGATATTGAGGGGTTATATAATTAGAGGTTAGGATGATAAAAACATATAATCATTAATGGAATAAGTTATTTATATATCACATGTATTTTATACATTTAACATATTAACTTTTAAAAGAAAATAAATTACATTTTAATATAAATTCATTGGTAAAATTATTTTAGTGTAGCTAAATAACTAATAAAGTCATTTTATGGATTAAAATATATTTTATTAAAAATTAAATTTTATAAACAATGTAATTTAGTTATGAGAAACTAAATATATTATAGTTAAATAGTGATAAAAAATATTTTATATTAATAATATATTAACAGTAATTTAATTAGTAGTTGACAATAAATAATAACATGAACAATTAATAGTCTGAAAATTCATTTTATTATAAAATAATTTTTTGTAATATTTTTTGATTTTATTTAAAAGTATAATTATCAAATTGTAGAATTTTAATTTGAAAATATGAACTTAATATTTTTATTTCTTATAAAAATCTTATATTTGGATGAATTTTTTGTGACTTTTCTTAAAATATTTATTTTTAGGCGAATAGTAAAAAATATTATTTTTACTAATACCCTAGTGTTTATGACTATATCACGAGGTATGTATAACTTAAAAACTTATAAAAAAATATTAATAGGCAAAAAAATATTTAAGGATTAATATTTTTCATTTAAAAATACTAGGTTAAATTTAGAAAACTCATGTTTTACATTTTAAATACATTAGTAATCTTTTATCCTAATAAAAGTTATTTTTAACCATTCTCTTTTAATTAAGTTTTATCAAGATGGAATTAGGTTTTTTGTTTTTCTATTAAAGAGACATAAATATTATTTTTTTTTAATAATAAACTAATTATGGTCATGTAAATAAAAAACATTGATAATTATATCCTAAACATTATTTTTATGCTTAAAAATACACTTTTTCTAAAAATGGTTCTTATGCATAATGTGAACTAATATTAAAATTTATTTTTATCTTCCTTAGAAATTTTATTTGATAGAATTATTTCCATATTATAAATAAAATTTTAAAAATTAGGTAATATGTTTATTTTCATTTTTAGTCATAGAAATTAGTTTCCAAGGTTCAACATGAAGTTACCATGGTAAAGGTAAATTAAGGTAAAAAGAGTTTAAACAAGTGTAATGTAGCTTAATAATGTTATAAAAATGTCTAAAAAAGAGTGGTTGAGGTCTTTCTCGACCAAAACTTATCTCTTCTCCATTATTTTTCACTTTGGATCAACTTTATTTAAGGAACATGTTCTCTATTTATATTAAGAAGTTATATTTACAAAAATCCATTCCCTTCACTTATAAAAGGGGCCTTACAGTACCACTTCTATGCCACTATAACAAC
Source organism: Viscum album (assembly GCA_963277665.1). NCBI lineage: Eukaryota > Viridiplantae > Streptophyta > Magnoliopsida > Santalales > Viscaceae > Viscum > Viscum album. The sequence continues at coordinate 1,493,858,592 of OY728131.1, forward strand.
TATATTTATTCTTGACATATTTTCCATTTTAATTTTCCAAAAATCATTTTACATTTCACTAAGCCTCTAGTCACAATAATTTGTCTTAAGTCCTCTATTTGTAAGAAGTACTTCAAGAGAAAGTTCAAATTCTCAACGTAAGTACTAGTCACTATAATATTTTCCTTATCTATATCCTATAAACCTATCCTACCTATTGAAAAAATATAGAAATAAATATTTTTTATATAATTATATGTTGTTATGTTAATGAAAAAAACCTTACCTACATTTCCTCCCATTCCATTAGAAAAATGAAAACATTGTTCGTACGTACATGCAAACTGCCATCTCCACGAAGTGATATCTTTTTCTTCTTCATTGGATTACAAGGATGTCCTAAATGGTATATTTAATTAATAAAAATACTATTAATAACATTATTAAGACTCCAAAAATATAAATCATTTTATACCTTCTTTCTATTCTAAGGAAAACAAAACCGGCATTCATTCGTACTTGCGTACTACCACCTCCATAAAGAGATATATTTCATTTTTAATCCCTCTAGTCATTACTTTTTTATTAAAATATATTTAAATGTAGTTAAAAAATAAAATATCTAAATAATAATATTATTCTTTTTTAATAATTACATCATTAAAAAAGAATCAATTTATAAACCATACTCATCATTCAAATATAACATGTTCTTGTTTGTGTTGGTTTAACTACATACATGAATAATGATATAAATATTTATTACATATGAATATATTGATAGGCGGAGAAAGAAAGGAAGAGATGGCAAGAGGGGGGGGGGGGTGAATTGCCTTTTAAAAAATAATTAACAAATTAAAAATCAAAGTTAAAGTGCAGCGGAAATAAAGAAGGCAAAACACAAAACTTGATAACGGAGTTCGGCCTAAAACCCGGCCTACGTCTCCGCTCCCAACTCAACCGTTGAGAGATTTACTACCGCTTGCTTTTTAATGGTTGTAGCAAGAAACCCACTAGCCTTTTTACAGGTGAAGGCTAGCTCACCTATTACAGCTTGCTTTTATTGGTTGAGCAAGAACCCACTAGCCTTCTTACAGGTGAAGGCTAGCTCACCTATGATTCAAGCCTTTTAAAAGGGAAGGCTTGACTAACCTCTTCACACCTTAAAGGTGATGTGAAAACCCAAAAGAATGGAGGATGAGAGAAATGGAAGTTTGTAGGCACAAACTCAATTTAAAGCTCAAAATGAATAAAGCAATGAAAAACCGTAATGGGGAAGTCTTGGGCGCCAATGAATAATTGGAGCTGATGAAGGGCGCTCCCAAGCTTCTTTGGTGGTGCTCCTTGGATGTGGAAGTGTGTTGGAGCAAGTGGGGTTCCCTTGGAGCAATCCGCCAGAGGTTAGCCAAATGATGGAAAATGTGTCCGTTGGCTTCACAATTGTTCCGACTATTTTCCTTAGGCTTCCGGGGGTTCCTAGTCCTTTATTTATAGAGGGGGAACCCTCATATGGCCTTTGGAGGTCTTCGGAGCCGTTGGAAAGGGCTTCGGAGCCGTTGGGAGGCAAGTGGACCAGCCTGGTCAAAGGCCCAACGGCTAGTTTGACTGGCTCCACCGGCTGACCGGTGAAAGGCCACCGGTTGGCCGGTGCCTTGGAGATGGGTGGATGATTCTGTCCAGGCGCTACCGGCTGACCGGTGAGGAGGCCACCGGTTGGCCGGTGGCAAGACAGTAGCTTTCCATTCTGTCTGGGATCCACCGGCTGGCCGGTGCTGAGGCCACCGGTTGGCCGGTGCTGAGGCAGTAGCTCAGCCTCTTCTGGCTGGACTCCACCGGCTGGCCGGTGCTGAAGCACCGGTTGGCCGGTGCTCTGGATAGTGAGGAGACTCTCTGCCCAGGCACTACCGGCTGGCCGGTGCTGAGCCACCGGTTGGCCGGTGCACATGAAAACAGTGCACTTTGCTCCTTTCTTGGCTTCAGCTTGCTTGGCCCAATTCCTTGGTAACCTGAAATGATTCCTATCATCCAAAAACACTTGAAAGAGGATTAGATAAATAAGTGAGTGATTGTGATCATGAAAATCAAACCACGAGGGGTACGAGAGGTACAACAATCTCCCCCTATTTTGATGATCAGAATCACCAAAACAATCAATGTAAAAACTGAAATAAAAGGCATGCTTTAAAGGATAAATTGAAAACAATAAATGCATGAGAGAAATATTTCTCCCCCAATCAACCAAGAATTTCTCCCCCTTTGTGATTATCAAAATAGCACGGGGCATAAAACTTGATTGAGGGAATCATTGAAAAACGAGAAAGAGATTTTTAAACCAATTGAAATTTTTGAAATTTGAATTGAAAGTTTTGAATCGAAAATTTTGAAATGAAAATTTTGAATGAAAATTTGAATAACAGTTTGAATTGAAAGTTTTGAAATGAAAAATTTGATACCAAGAGTTGAAAAAGAAAGTTTGAATAGAAAGTTTTGAATAAAACGAAAATCCTTAAACAAACCTAACTCCCCCTAAATAAAACAACAAATCACCGGGGAGAGGTTTTTGGAACCGAAACAAATTTTGGCCCTGAGAGACTCGCTAAGAGGGATTTTTCAATCCACACTTGCCTAATGGCGGGTCTTCTCCTATAAAATTCATCATTAAAAGAAATAGTTTTGGGCCTTCCATACCGGGCATTTTTACAATTGCACTCATAAATTAAGTGCCCGGATTTTTTACAATAATTGCAAAATTTAAATTGAGAGCTCCCCCTTACAAAAATAGTTGGAGCATGAGAGGAGGAAGCTTGCTTGGAATAGCCAAGCCCTTGGGTGGTTCTAGCTACACGTTGGGAACCGAGGAGTTTGGTCAAATTTTGTTCACCTTGGGTGAACTTGGCAAGGGATTCCCTTAGGTCTTTGATTGTTGATTCCAATGATTCAACATCGGGAAGGTTTTGGATTTTGAGGGTCAACTCTTCCTTCTCTTTGAGAAGTTGTTCTTTTTCGGAAGAGAGTTTTTTGAAATTCTTTTTTAAAGCAACAAATTTGGAAGAAAGTTCGTGAAAACCTTCCTCCAATTGATCTCGCGCATGTTGGAGATCCTCATAAGACATGTGATTAAAAGAATTTGAATTTGAAGAACAAGAGGAAGAGGAGTCGGAAGATGTTACCTCATGAAATGCCATTAGGCATTTGTTACCATTGTCGCTTGAGGAGGAGGAGGAGGATTATGTGGAGCTATCACTCCATGTGGCTTTGAAAGCCTTCTTCTTTTCCTTTTGCTTGGCCTTTTTCTTGTTGAGTGGGCAATCAGGCTTGTAATGGCCTTTCTCACCACACCCGTAACATGTTACCTTGGGCTCGGATTTTTCATCGTGTTTTTCCTTTCGAGCCTTGCGGGATTTCTTCTTCTTGTGATTCTTCATGAATTTGTGCATCTTGCGGGCAAGGTTCTCCATTTCGGAATCACCGCTTGAAGAGGAAGATGATGAGGAGGAGGAGCTTTCTTCTTGTTGAACTTTGAAGGCGATGTTCTTTGGAGTTTTGATCGGTTTGCCTTCTTTTTCAGCTTGCCTCCTCATGGTGATTTCATAGGTCATGAGGGATCCGATGAGCTCTTCGACCGGCATATTCTTGATGTCCTTCGCCTCTTGGATGGCCGTCACCTTTGGTGCCCATGAGCTTGGTAGGATCCATAGGATCTTCTTGACCATTGTTTCTGCAGAAACATCATCACCAAGGGACTTTCTCCCATTGCAAACATCAGTAAATCGCGTAAACATTTCAGTAATATTTTCAGATGGATGCATGGTAAAAGACTCGAAATCTTGACGATACATGTACAATCGAGTATCCTTGACTTTGTTGGTACCCTCATGGGTAACCTCCAAAAGTTTCCAGATTTCGTGTGAGGAGGTGCATGTGGAAACTCTATTGAACTCATTACGATCAAGGCCAAAATGTAGAGCATTCATGGATTTGCCATCAAGCTCGAAATTTTTAATATCGTCTTGGGTCCATTTAGATTCATCGGGGGAAGAGAGAGTGTAACCTTGCATGACAATTTTATAAATGGGATATCCTATGCTTCTAAGAAATGCGGTCATGCGGGTTTTCCAGTAAGTATAGTCGGTTCCATCAAAAAATGGAGCACGACCCAATGAATAGCCTTCGAGGGCGAAAGAGGTTGAGGCCATCACAAAAAGGATCTTGAATTTGAAACTGGTTAGGGTTTTACTCAAATTTCTCCTCTGATACCAATTGATAGGCGGAGAAAGAAAGGAAGAGATGGCAAGAGGGGGGGGGGGGGGTGAATTGCCTTTTAAAAAATAATTAACAAATTAAAAATCAAAGTTAAAGTGCAGCGGAAATAAAGAAGGCAAAACACAAAACTTGATAACGGAGTTCGGCCTAAAACCCGGCCTACGTCTCCGCTCCCAACTCAACCGTTGAGAGATTTACTACTGCTTGCTTTTTAATGGTTGTAGCAAGAAACCCACTAGCCTTTTTACAGGTGAAGGCTAGCTCACCTATTACAGCTTGCTTTTATTGGTTGAGCAAGAACCCACTAGCCTTCTTACAGGTGAAGGCTAGCTCACCTATGATTCAAGCCTTTTAAAAGGGAAGGCTTGACTAACCTCTTCACACCTTAAAGGTGATGTGAAAACCCAAAAGAATGGAGGATGAGAGAAATGAGAGTTTGTAGGCACAAACTCAATTTAAAGCTCAAAATTAATAAAGCAATGAAAAACCGTAATGGGGAAGTCTTGGGCGCCAATGAATAATTGGAGCTGATGAAGGGCGCTCCCAAGCTTCTTTGGTGGTGCTCCTTGGATGTGGAAGTGTGTTGGAGCAAGTGGGGTTCCCTTGGAGCAATCCACCAGAGGTTAGCCAAATGATGGAAAATGTGTCCGTTGGCTTCACAATTGTTCCGACTATTTTCCTTAGGCTTCCGGGGGTTCCTAGTCCTTTATTTATAGAGGGGGAACCCTCATATGGCCTTTGGAGGTCTTCGGAGCCGTTGGAAAGGGCTTCGGAGCCGTTGGGAGGCAAGTGGACCAGCCTGGTCAAAGGCCCAACAACTAGTTTGACTGGCTCCACCGGCTGACCGGTGAAAGGCCACCGGTTGGCCGGTGCCTTGGAGATGGGTGGATGCTTCTGTCCAGGTGCTACCGGCTGACCGGTGAGGAGGCCACCGGTTGGCCGGTGGCAAGACAGTAGCTTGCCATTCTGTCTGGGATCCACCGGCTGGCCGGTGCTGAGGCCACCGGTTGGCCGGTGCTGAGGCAGTAGCTCAGCCTCTTCTGGCTGGACTCCACCGGCTGGCCGGTGCTGAAGCACCGGTTGGCCGGTGCTCTGGACAGTGAGGAGACTCTCTGCCCAGGCACTACCGGCTGGCCGGTGCTGAGCCACCGGTTGGCCGGTGCACATGAAAACAGTGCACTTTTCTCCTTTCTTGGCTTCAGCTTGCTTGGCCCAATTCCTTGGTAACCTGAAATGATTCCTATCATCCAAAAACACTTGAAAGAGGATTAGATAAATAAGTGAGTGATTGTGATCATGAAAATCAAACCACGAGGGGTACGAGAGGTACAACATATATAAGAATAAAAACTATTATTATTATACATTAATGATAAAATAATGTTTAGTTTATGTTTTGGTAAATGTTTTATTAATATTTAACTTATTATTAATACCTCTCTCCATTCATTAAAAAATTACAGAAACAAGCTTGTCATTGATTTCATTTTCATTAACCAAAACTAAAAATCTAATGAAATGAAATTAGTATATTATATATCATTATAAAATATATATTTTGGTACCTTTAATATAAAATTTTATTAATTTAATTTTGATTGACATCAATATTACAAGTGTACACAAAACAAATAAAATTACTAATACTTGGTGGTAAACATAATCTATAATTGACTAATATATTTTTAATAAATGATTATAAATGAAGTTTATAAAATTAAATATATATGAATAAGGTTATGAAACAAATCATTAATATATTCATGTTTGTTATAAATGAGGTTAGAGCGTGTTCTCCTAAGCGGGGATACATGGTAAGAGATATTATTAACTCAAACCCCTTTTTGTGTTATAATGTTTCATATTGAACATGTTTATTCTATTCTTGGTTTCTTGAACCCAAATATTTTATTATTTTTTTATTTAGATTTTAATATATAGAAAATAAAATTTTAATTTAAATACCCTTCCATAAAGAGTTTTCTTCTCATAAAAGTATAATATTGTTAAGTATAATTCCCATCCTCTCGAATATGCCTCTTTTCTTCCATTTCCATATTTTCCCTTATGACCAATTTTATCATTCTTATTTGAAAACTCAATTATTTATTATTTATTGTAAACTTTATATTTATCTTTATTAATTTTTAAAAATGATTTTTTATTATCCATTTTATGATGTGGGTTTTCAACGAAGTTATTTTGAAAAATTAAAATGGGTCTTCCTTCTTTTCATGATTATAAACTTTATCTTCCACTAAAAATTTATGATTTTTTAGGCTTCATTATTAATATTTATTTCAAAATTATGTTTAAAAAACACCTTCATTTAAAGTTCTTGAAAGTAAATTTTTAAAGTGAATAGTAACTTTGTATTTTTATGATAATGTTAATTTTTTTCTAAAATATCATTTATCATTTTTTCATGTGAACACATTCTTTCTACATTATGACCATTATTCTCAATGAAGTTTAATTTCAATGTTTTAAAATGGTTTTCCAAATTAATTTAATTCTTAATTATTTTAAAATTAAAAGTGGGATATTTTGTCTTATTTTTTAAGTGATGTTTCCAATGATCTTAAAATGGTATTTTATTCTATAACAAAATACTTAATTCTTCTTATATTACATTGGTAAAATTTCTTGTACCACCATAAATATTATTTCTCTAGATGGATTATGATAATGTTTTATGTAATTTTATCAGGAAAATTTTCTCTCTTCAATGGGTCTACTAAGTGATGTTGGAAGTAAGAATATTTCTATGTTCTGGTGGTAAATTTATATGGATTATCATTATGTTATGGTTGGGGTCCAATATCTCCCTCCAATGAATCGATAAAGGTTTTATATCTCATGATACAATGATGTTATGTGTGATCCTAATTTCCATTATTATATGTCTATAGGACCATATGTGGGGTTAATTTTTGTTAAGATAAGTACATAATACTATGTGTAGGTCAAATTGATATTAATATATGTCCACAAGACTATTTGTTGGCCTAATTACTATTAAGATGTGTCGAAAAGACTATGCATGTGAATAATTTCTATTAATCCCTATCTATAATACTATGTGGGGCCCTAATTAATCTTGAGTTATGTCTAAAAATTTATGTGTTGGACTAATTATTATTTTTCTATGTCTAAAATACTGTGATATTATATTCTTATATTTGTGTTATATTTATATGTCATTCTACTTTCTTATGTTTGCTCCCGTGATTCAAGAGTATTATTATATGCTTCTAATATATATTGTAATTTATATGTTTCCATGATGGCCTTTATATGGTATTATGTTTTTATAACATGATCTTGAATTATGAATCAAGTTTTATGATGATAAATTATGGTTATAGGATCTTTTTATTAAGATATTTCTCCCTTATTCATTCTTTCTCATATGTTTATGTTCTAACCATTATGATTCATTGATAAGTTTCCCCTTATTGAATTTTTGTGCCACACCTCTATTATGTTTCCATTCATCGGGTTATGAAGATGAGTATAACCTATAAGAAGTCTAGATGGAGTTCTAATGTGGTTTTATTATGGAAAAATGTTCACAAGTATTGTAAAATAAGTTACCTAAGTGGTTGCTCCTTAAAGTCACTAAAACTTTGTTTTATGGGATCATGTGATTATTGTTATATGTAATGTTTCACTTATGTAAATGATGTAAAATAAAAATATATTTAGGTTGAATCATCTCACTTGCTATCAAATCCTTTGTGTAAAGTATGTTTATTTAGCATCAGGATAAGGAGTATGGGTCCAAGGTGCCAGTTTTCATGCATCTTTCATAAACCATCTCAAACACCAATTCATGATGTACAACCTAAATCCCTTATTTATCATAGGTTATGTCCATGCAAACACTACTCCCAAACTGGTTCCATTACTTAAAAATTTTCCAACATTATGGCATGGATTATTTCTACCAAATCCAAAACGATTCCCCACTTCTGGTGGAATTTACGATTTCCCAATTTACCATTGTCACTCTATGTTGGTTAAAGCAATTATTATATACAATTATATTTCTCTCATGGTATCCCATACATGAATTACTCGATAATTTTCATCCAAATATGGGGCACACTTCTAAGATGACATCTACAACACAAGACCCCGCCTCATTTTTCATATCACTATGTTACCCATGAGAACTAATATTCCATATAACTAGTCACTCTAATTACCTATTACTAAAATTCCCACTTGATTTTACAGCATGAAAATTATTCCATGCCTAGCGACTTACAATAAAAAAATATGGACTTGACTTGATCCTTATTGGATAATAGAAATATTTAGGTATTTTATATTTATGCAACATAACTCAGTCACTTGCATCCAAGAACCATTAAAAAACTGCAACCACTTCCAAATTGGGTCCATCAACATGTCACTCATAATGAATTTTGAGAACTAATTATAATAAGCTACACACTTAGATAACCCATGATTTTCTCCCTACCATAGAAACTTCCTTACACCACTCCTCAAGTGAAATATCTAATAGGTTCCATCATTACCCACATTTCACCTCTCCCAATCCATGTGTAAATTTCTCTAAGTTCCATATCTTGATCCCTACTACTGGTTCTCATAATATTACATATCCCTATGAAACCACTTTCCATTTCTATGGGTAATCCTTATATTTACACCCAATTACAACAGATCAACCTCAAGGTCCATGACCTCACTCAAAATCACATGAATCTTGTTTTCCATCCCACCACAGGCACTACACAATCCCTACACCATTTAACGATCATGAAAACCTCTCAATAATTATTCTATTTCATCATAGAGATATAACCTCACCCACTGGTAACATCCAAATGCAACGATTCTCACTAGACAATCACTCTACCATTTCTCTGGGAGACCCTTATCTATTAAAAAACATCATTTCATCAAGTGTTCATTCTTTTTTTTTTCATTTCTTGATTACCACATCATGTCTCATATATTTTCACCATAATATCAAACCTGATTAACATATTCATGTGATCATTCACTGAACCCATCAATCGCCTCACATATTTTAAAATTTATCAAAATTCACAAGTCTAGGAATCTAATTGATATTTCCTTTCAAAACCGAATTCAACCAATGTTACCAAGGTTGGGATTTCCACATTCTGAAGGAAACTTATCACTACTTAAAACATCCAAAATCATTGACTATATGAGGCATTTCAAGTGAAACCAAAATTTAAAACCATTTTCATACTCCTCATGCCACCACATAAATATTTCTTATAATAATGCTCAATGTCCCTCATTACCAAAATAAGGCATACCCTAGAAGGGTTATACCCTAGTTTCACCCCCACGATACCAATAATATCATACCATATTAAGTTATATCATTATCCCTAAGATCAATATCCTTATTAACTAGTTGACCATTCCCCCACACATGTTAGACCCATCACAACACAAGTATTATATATGCTTTCACATTTATGAAACCTAAGGAATCCACATGCCTATACCACATAATTTAGATCAAATATCATGAATCAAGATTAAATATAAAAAATATACCCATGTTTCTGATCTCTAGGTCAATCACAATCCTATCTAGCCCCACTCTTGGGTTACCCTCATGCACAATAACTCACCTTTGGTAGTAACAAGAAAATATCTTTCACTCAATAATAAAAATGGATAACTAATATCCTAAGTTATATCTCAATATCATTAGTATATATCACCTAGTCCATAAGTCTCATCCCACACAGGAACTGGGAATCATCTATGTCCCCATATCAGATATCACTAGGAAACTCACATTCCAAGATACCAAAAATAGTGTTCTCACACACATATATTAGGTATATTATGATCAATTCATATAACCACTATAGTGCACTAATAATAACCAGGCATCTACATAGCAAAATATCTTCTTGATGACTAATATCACATCCACATGCATATATAAACAAAATTTTCCTATAGATATCCATATTAGGTAGAACCATAGTCATATGGTATGGATAAGTATAATTACACCAATCAGTTATTTAATAAAAAAATAAGTTTTTGTTAACACTCTAAAAGTTGAAAATCTATTTTATTTTTCAAAACTAGTAGTACTCATGTGGTCCAGTTAAGTAGAAAACCACCAAGAATCTATATGGGAAAACACCATAGAGGTTGTTATTGACACTTTAAGTAGAAAAAATAATTTTCCCAATATTATGTAATTTCCCTCCTTTTCCAAAATCAGTATCATAATCAGACATAAAAATTCACATGTCGTGTGAACCCACATGCTTGATATGATGCATGAACTCATGTATCTTCCAACTAAGGACAAAAGAAAAACCTAGAAATGAATAAACCTAAAACATAATTTTGGAGAAAAACTTAAATCCAACTGTGAAAACCAATATTAGTAATCCTAACTCTCTACTGACATGGAATTCAACTCATATAGGTACTATCCAAACAAAATATAGAGTATCTATCATATGTTCTAATCATTCTTATCTCCTGCCTACTATATCCCAAATAGTAAGGAAAATAAAAAATGATCTGATACCACTTTGTAATGCCTCTACATGAATCACTCTATATTAATAAAAAATTAGTGTTAATGACCTCTAACACACCTCATCCTATGCCAGAGGTTTCCCACTATCATAGAGGGTATAAGGTGTTATCATGGGGAGACTATACCCTTATATTAATTTAAATAAATCAGTGTAAATAATATAACATCAATCATAAAAATATCCATAAAAATAAATAAGAATCATATACATGACCACCATAACAAAAAAAATCTATTCTATTAAAAATGAGCTATCTGAACTATCCCATGAGTTTGGTAGACACTATCAAGGTCTCTCATGAGAAGACCATATACATACCTAATCCAAATAAACATAAACAAAACAAATGTCACATGGTATGTAGTCTCTATTCAGTCCCATACCTTGACTCATTCTAAGCTATTTGGTTCACTCATCCAATGTTGGGACTCTACCCTACCTAAAAATATGATCAATAAGGTTTAATCAGGTATCAAATTTCCATAACTTCCTGACCAGGGTATGAGTAAAACTCAATAGGCCACCATCAATGATTTCACTCACATAAATAGCATAAAAAATGCATGCACAAAGTAATATTCTTGAATAAATAAATAAAGTGTGAAAACTTAATAAAATAATCACCAGCGATCCATGTGTTCTAAAGATACACTCAGGATTGACCATACCTACTCCAGTTAGTGTGAGAAATCTCTTAGCTTAATGCATATCCATTATTGGGATTATATCCCACCCTTTAATCTAAAATATATTCAATCAATTGAGAGGAAGAGTGTCCCACATAGATTATCTCATATATATAACACTCAGGTGGAAAATCACCTATCCTATATATCTTTATATATTATATCTGGGGGGAATAGTTCCTATATCATAATACTTTATATATCATCGAAGATAATAACACCCACCTTACAATACAATTATATATATATATATACATATATTTCATATTAGGGGAATAAATATTCCTTGTAATACCTTATATGTAATCGAGGGGAATAATGCCCACTATTTAATAAGATCATATATCATATTGGGGGGGGATAACACCCACTCTATAATACCTCACATGTATCAAGGGTAAGAACACCCAACTTATAATAGAATCATATATCATATTAGTGGGAACAATGCTTTCCCTATAATACCTTATATGTTATCGATGGGAATAATTCCCACCTCATAATACCATCATATATCATATTATGGGGAATAACACCTACCTCGTAATGCCTCACATGTCATAAAGGGGAATAAAACCCACTACATAATACCATCACAAATCATACATCTCATATAAATGCTCGAGTTGGATACTCTCCCAAACTAGATTTTCATCTCTAAGGTTGGATTCTCAAGCATACAACATATACCCATCATTTCATTAATACTAGGATAAACCCATGATATCCCTAATGGTATAATATTCTTTAGAGACAATATTAGATCGAGTGACCCTCTCTAGACTCTAGGATATATCACAGTATGGAAACCAAATACTGGTCATTTTAATTCATTTCCAACTACAGGGGTGAAGCCCATCACATAGAGGGAATAACATCCCTCAACATGATCATAATCCCATCATGTAATAATCAGTCACACCAAAAATACCTCATAAGTCAACACTAAGGAGTGGTCAAATGCCCACCCCCTTATAAATTAACTATATCTACCATCTTACACTGAAACTGTTCATAAATCCTATCCATGTCATAGACTTATTACATCCATTCTCAACCCATCAAACTTCTAAAAATGAAGTGAATTGAGGTCTCTTGCATAGAGTCCCACTATGTTAATTCATTTCACTTATATCCTTCTAGGGATGTATATAATTTAAAACATGTTTATGGTCAATCCCTTAACCATTGGAGAATGAGGTATCAACCTCATGTTCAATGGAACATCATGGAGAAATACACTATCATTCATTTAATGGGAGTTTAAAGATAATATTTCATTTTTAATAAAATTTTGATCATGAAAAAGTATCCATACTGCATACAACATGACACATAATAGAATAAATAAACTTAGGGAGATGTTCAAGGGACTAAATTCCTCATACAGGGTCATTCCCATCATAATAAAAGCTCAGCCTCCCTCGCCCATGAACTCCATGCCTAAACAACCACCATCCATCAACATAAGGACCTAAATTAATCAAAACCCATCCAAAATTGATTATAAATCAATTATAATTATTTCACACATTATTCCAATATTGATTTTATAATTAATTCTTAGGGTATAATGAAATGAATACCCACTTAGAATCTCCTATGTTCAAGTCATTAATAAAAGGGGGGGTGTGAACCACCCCTTATATCCCTATTGACCACTAACAACCAACACCCCAAATTCATATTTTATTTAATCTGTTAATTTCACCCAAAACAAAAAAATCCCTAAGTGAATCAAATAATCGAAACACCTATTTGAATATATAAAAAACCTAGTGTGATCATCCTCCAGGGATCCCCTATAGATAGGTAAAACAAAATAACAATCATATTGATTTGATTCCACCATGATATGGTGGAATCATCACTAAACCCTAGCTTAGGTCACAACATATGAACAATGAAGAAATAGAAGAAGAAAATGAGAATGAATTAAAGAAGATTAATATATTTCCATAAAGATTTTTTGATCAAATGATACTCAAATGAATTGTGAATTGATGAAGATTCACCATTAATTCAAAGAGAGGAATGAAGGGAAGACCTACCATTTTACTATATTGAAAATGCCTAAATATCCCAATTTTTTCAATTTCACCATTTTTTTTCATATTTAGAAACTTTTTCAAGTAAGTTATAGAACATACAATTCCTCCTTAAATATTATCCTTTTAGAAATTCCTTCTTCTAAACCTCCTTATAAAACCTCCATAACATTCCTCATGTAATCTTTTAATCCATCTTATGGAAATACTCTTCTGAAGAAATCCTCAAATAAGTTCTAAATTCCTTTTATACAAATTATTCTCCCAAAAATAATCATAAATAACTCTTATGAATCTTCCATAAAATTTTCAAAGTAAGATACCCTTACATGTGAAATGAAACTCAATAACTAAACAAAATTCCCTTAATAAATCAAGGAATGACCCATTAACACCCCATGGTAAAATAAATCTTATGTTTTATACTTAGTTGTAGAAAGACCCTTATGATTTTTTAGACCAAACTTACAAAATCATCCCTTAAGATAGTAAGTAATTCAAAAGATGTTCATCCAGATAATAAATTTATATTTTCTTTCAATTCTGATACTATCTTTCAAAACCTAAACTTTCAATAAATATATAAGGGTTTCCCTTAGCTAAAAAAACATAAGATCTTCTATCTCTCCATAGTATCTTATTCATCAGTGTTAGATATTTCTTTTTATAAATTTTAAAACTCATTATATCAAATATATTATGAATATATGGGGTTCTAATACTTAGTGAATTTATTACATTTGAAAAATATCTTATGAATATACATAAAAGTTTAAACTTGAAAACACTCTTCTGATAGATTAACTTATAGTATATTTTATAATAACCCATATTTTCTATGAAGGTAAAAATCATTATTTTATCAATTTTAATACCTTAAATGACCCTAATAATGATGTATAATCAAGTCACAGATTTCATTGGTGCATCCAGGGCTCGTTCAAAACTAGGAACTCCGAAAGGGAAAAAAGGCTAGGATGCTTGATTTTTCTGTAACTATGCTACCCAGAGTGCATGACCATGCATCTAGTTATAGATATGGGATCAAGAAATTATACATAGTTTGGACATGGTTAGTCAAACCATGTGCCTAACTTTGCGGTGTTCCCCATAGTAGTAGTGAACTAAGCACAGTTTGGGCACGGTTTGGCCAAACTGTGTGACCAAACTGTACGCCTATGTATTTTGGGGTGAAATTACATTTCCCCACTCACTTAAGTTTTTAACTCTTTTATTTTTCTGTCATTCTTCCTCCAGTGACTCACTTAGTTTTTTCCTCCCATGGGTTGTCTTCCCCCTCAAACTAAGATCTCCTCTATCACTCCCATCCAACACCTGATCCAAGATCCGAAGGAAACATTGGAATACTTAAGGTAAGGCAAACCTCACTCTTAACTCCTATTCAAGTTTTCCTTATAATTCGTCGCACTATTTAAGTGCAGGATCATTTAACCTATTTTCAGGTCCTTAGACCATTTTTAGATCTCTCCCATCTTACTCTGAATGTGAGGATAATATTGAGAGAGGCATCATTTATGACCTTGAGGTAGGTGGTCACATCATTTTCCCTTCAAGTTGCATTGTTTCATAATTATGCCATTGTGCCTAAAGTCAATTTTTTTGAGCACCCCCTTTATATTGAATCCTTCATGTTAAATTGATCCTTGAATCTTGTTATATCCTGTTGAATCTTGTTTAGTTGTTTAGAGGTTGGTTTACACACTTATGGACACCCCTTGGGCGTGACAATTTGAATTGGCCATTGTAGCTAATTGCCAAATTGCACAGAACACTTTTTTAGCCTTCAGATTAAACTTAAAATGGAATTTCCCTTGAAATATGAATGTTCATAGAACCCGATGAACCTATTAGGTGATTGGTTTATCATATCCTTAGAATTACCCAAGTAGGAAAGTTCATTAATGATCATGAAACCCTCTAGGTGACCCCCTTTGACCTTATAAATGGAATTTCCGTGTCTCAATGAATTGAATGAATTGGTTATGGTGAATGGATTATATAGGATAGATTATGAAATATGGTGTCATCCTTTAAATTAATTGACCATGACACCTTCCAATTGACACTTTGATCCTTATGAATTGTTTTCCATGTTTTAATGAATTGAAATAGTTAAATGGAATTGATCACATGGGTTAGATTATGAAAGCTGGTATGTTATTCCTTAAATAAAATGAATTGATTAATTTTAATGAATGACATAAAAGGATGGTATGGCCATTCCCTTTTTTATGGTTTTATAAAAAGCTTAATATAAATTGTATTGTTCTAAATTGAATTGAATTTGTCCTCTTTGTCACAAGATAGGTAATGCCTCATGTTGTGAAAGATTAATATGATCATGCCTTGTTTATATATATGGGATTGTTAAACAAATTGCATGATAGGTTTTTTACTCATTACTTATACTATAAATGAATACCCCTTTATATGGGTCGTGTATGATGGTAAGAGATTTTGATCACGATGGATAATCACACTCCCTTACATCAGGTGTTGAGTATGGAATCTCACACTAGTGATACTATATAGACGTTGGAATTTAAACACCACGTTCCATGATTAGAGTGTTTCCATGGATGCTCACTCTCCATCCTGAGTGTTATAGCATGATGTCTATCACTCTTTTGGGATGTAGGTCATGTACCCTATTTCATGATCTTATGGGATCATTAAACAGGTCATGGATGTCTAAGTTATGCCCTAATCCAGCCAGCACTAGTATTCTAGGTATATGGATACTTACTTCCGTACATAATTGGTTCACATAGGTGGATGAAATATACAAATAAACTATATATATTATTAATAATATATATATACTGACATGATCAAACAAACATTCCTTCCAGCAATGAGCCAAAGCAGGTAAATCCGTCAGGTCTCCCTTAGAAACCTAATTGTCCCAGTTACTTATTTCAGTATTGATTTACTTATTCTATTATACCAGCACACTGTTTAGTTACGAGCACTACTTGAATTACATGTAGACACCATTGGTGGTGGCCTACTGAGATTTTATCTCACACCCTACTCAGGATGCATTTGGTACCTGAGAAGATTATCTGTATGTAGGTACTGATTAGGGAAAGTTATCTCCTACTGGTCTTTGACACGCTTTACCCTTAGTTGGATCTTAGGAGTAGAGGATCAGGCATAGGATTGAGATTCTTGGAGTTGTTTTGGATTTTATTTTATTTTATTCTAATGTATATCATTCTTGTATCTTCATTTTCCCATTTGGTATTATAGCATCCCATTCATCCATGTATCAGACACTACCTTAGAGGATTTTGATTATATTATCATTTGTACTATTTATTTTCATTTCCGCGCTTGTTAGTTATATTAGTTATATCAATTCTTCCACTGCATTATGATTATGTCTATTTATATATATTTTTGAAACTTTTGTATGTTTATTAGTTATTTTTTTGTGCCATTATGATAAGAGTGTTTAGTCTCCTCACCGTACCACCTTTACACCCTCACTACTAGTCAAAATCCTCTGGCATATGGGGAGGCATGCTTAAGGCCATGTGACCCACCAGCTTGAGGCACACATTAAGTGGATCTCATGTTTGGTCATTACAGATATATTTTTAGATATTCATATTCTTGGAATCCATAGTCCATGCTTTGGATAGGTAACATTTGGGAAATTATATTCAAAACTTATATTCTATTCTTCTAGGTCCCCACCATTGGTCCTTTTTATTATCTAGTAGTTCCAATAATAAATAGAAAAGGTCCTCCACTCGATAGGTTGATTTGGAACTTATAACTTCTAGATCACTTGTTTTATAAAACTTTCTCATATGTAACATATTTATCACATTCTAGATTACCATTACATATCACATTCTTTCAATACAGAATATTTTGGGCTTAATAATAAATTTTCATACAATCCCTATACTTCATATGGATCTATATCTAATGAATATACCTTCAGTAGATCTTCTTTTTAAAGACACACTTCTAGACTTCTAGACCTTGGAAGGGTCACAACACCAAAATCACTCAGGAAATAGAAAATTAATGCTCTAGATACCCTATTTGTAGTGATTATCACACTCTAATGTAAGTTTTTATTTCACATGATGGTCTAGTTTAGAAGTTATGAAGTCTAGACAGTACATAAGGTTTTATAATTATTCAAAAATAATGATTTTTTTACAACTACAAAAATATGAAAATTCACTCCAAACTACCTCTAATAAATTTTAATACGGGTCTCACTAAACATATAATATACTAAAAATTATAGTGAAATATAACCATTCACTCAAAAAATTCTTAGGGATAAATTATCAACCAATTCTTATACACCATACCCATATGACCAGGCTATTATATCAACCTTCCCTGAGTAATCACATGAGAACCCAAGACAACTCATGAGCCTATGAACATATCCAATAACTTCTTTTAGATATGTTTCAACACTTGGATTACTGATCTAAATCCCAATTCTGAAAACTTCCCCAACTCTAGGACCAAAATTCAAATTTCCCCTGATTTTTCCCAATCCATACAACATGGTTTGTTATAACTCTCAAACCATGAAGATATATATTATTATTGTAATTAAAAATTAATAGTTTCTATGGTGTCCATTATATTTCCTTTGAATTCCTTCAAACTCTAGGACTCTTGTGGCTTGTCCTGAGTTTCCTTTGGTCATCCTTTGGTAGCTCTTCGATCCATATCTTAGAATGATTTAGATCCCTTTGACTCTAGGTGGGATTCTCTAACTCTTTTTTATATTTCTCTATTATTATCACATTCTATTGTTTACACGAGTCTATGGAAGTGGAGTTCCTTTAATTTAATTTTATTTTATTCAAGTTTATATTGAAATATTTATATGGTTTGTTATTATGGTTCATTTCTCTAAGTTAGTGGGGTTTGATCATCTATTCATTATCGTTATTATGGGAATAAAGCATTATATGTTATTATTTATATGTAAATGATGATTTATCATTAATTTTATTTCATTAAATGGGTGGTTATAATGAACCTTAATAAAATAATATACTAGATTAAATAATGAAAATGGAAAAAGAGAAATTCACTTGTATTTTTATGGTTTTCTATGACTATCAATTACTTGTTGATAATTCTTGATTATTTATGATTGTGTAAATTTTTTTCTATTTCTCTTAGAATAATTTGATAGAATTTCACAATTAGTTAATCATTTAAAGATGATAGTGAGTTTGAAACATATCAATATAAAAACATGGTAATGTTTTTTATGCCTAAGATGATTATCTAGTATGGATGTATGCTTAATAAGAGGTTGCTTGAAGTATTTCATCGTTGATTTTTTTTGTTTCCTGGTGGCCTTGTTTTTTTTGTTTTTTATGGTTATAGTGGTATTTTTTGATCATTGTGGTTTTTTTGTGGGTGATTATATGATGCGGCTGCTGTGGTAGAATTACAAGGGGAGATGTTGTGGTATTTTTATGGCTGGCTTGGTGTGGTTGTTTTAGAAAGATGTGGATGGATGTTGTGGCTCTTAGTTTTTTATTTTATAGTGTCTACTAGTATTTTATCACATGATGGTTTCATGGTTTTGGGATTGGTTATTATGGGGTTATGTTATTGCTATCCTATGGAATGAAATATGGATCGAATTGATAAAATTATTAAAGGGGTAGTGGGATGGAAATTAATGATCAGTAGATTTTTTAATGAACCATAAATGAAAATGGATTAAAAAATATTATTAATACATTCTATTGGATATATAAATGAATTATAAATGTTTTAATGTTAAATATATCTAAATAAATGTAAAGTTATTGGAAAATTAAAAATATGAAAACTGATAAATGATATGATTAAATATGAAGTTTCCCTCTCTTTTTTCTAGCTATTTGTGGAATTAGAGACATATAGTATGGTTATCCTATTATGGAAACAATCATCGATATGTGATGTATGAGATGAGGTGACTTTTATAGGTAGTAGTGAATATGGTGTTCTAATTTTAAATTTGGACCTTAGATTAGGCTTGTATGGATTATAAAATATTTTTTTATTTCATATGTACTACCACCTGAGTTCTATAACCTATTGAATCTTATATTAGGATATGGGTTCCTGGTGTCTTCCCCAACACCTAGGTTATAGAGGGAACAAATGAATGAATTCTCCATCTTCCCCACACTCCCATCATATATAGTACATGCTGTGATGTCTTATAGAAGTTATATATATATTGATGATTTAATGGTTTAAGGTTATAATATATATATATATATATATATATAGGTTGTCTTGGTTTTTGTGGTTTTGATGTGGATAAATGGTGGGTGACATGCATGGTAAGAGGAGGGTAAAGGTAGATGTTATTCATGTTCATGTTACCCTACAGTGATGATGATGTGATATGCAATTATGATGTGGTATGTGGTGGTGGATATATAGTTATAGTTTTGATGTGGCATACAATTATATGGATATGCGGATATGGAAGGTATTATAGCACATGACATATGTCATTCAGTGGGGAAGTTTTAGTAGGGTACTCTTTGATATATTATTTTGATATTGTGTTATTATAGTTGGATACATTGTAGTGTGAGTGAGACTTGGCGAGGATGGGTGTTAGTGGACTTGGTTTATGTGTGAGTTTCTTTTAATATTTATTCACTATGGAATAAATATGGTTCTTATGCATCTGTAGGTGAGGTTTTAAAGATGATCTTATAGATTATAGTTATATTCTCACCCTTGTATATATTCTACTATTTTATAGGTTTCCAGAAGGGAGGTGGTGATTGAGATGGAAAATACTAACTCAATGCGACATTGGTGTTTATGAGTTATAGGCTTAAGAGTTTCATTTCAGTATTTCCTTTTTGAGACATTTGGTTATGTATGACATCCAAACATATAGTAAATTTAATTTAATTTTATATTATATGGATTTGAATGGTGGATTTATCTCATTTTTCTAATATTATGATGGAAATGAATCCCATTATAATATCATTATACCTTGGTTCTAGTTACTAACCCATGAAATATTGGAGGTGAACTTCAGGGGCCACTATCATATTCATCACAGGACCATGGGGGGTTCCCAGTAGTGGTGGGTTGTACTAAAATACCTATTATTAATTGAAGTTTCTGTACTAAAAATCTAAAAAACAATGATCTATGGAAGAAGAACCAATATGAGGCTATTTCTAAGGGAAAATACAAGGTAAAAGTGTATTATTTTAAGCATGAGGGAGTTAAAATGATGTATCTGATTTAAAATTATAAGAAATACCAACAAGAATATGTTGATAAATAGTATTTCCAACTAAGGAGATTTGTCTTTGAAGGTAGTTTCTGATGTTATAGAGTTCATGGACATAAATCCTACTTGTGCTGGTACAATCTCCCACTCCATTAATTAAAGAGGAACCATGAATTGAGGGTGCGTGGAGGGGGGGGGGGGGTGGATGGGTCAACTTGAAGTTATTGGATGCAATCAAAGAAAATATTTAGAGGAGAAGGTGTAATTATAAAAATCCTTTAATTATATAGAGGAAACTTGTGGGAGGTTTGATCAACCTAGTCACATTACTATCTATTGTCCCACTATGCTACCTAGAAAATTAAACAAAATAAGAACTATAAATCTATTAAGAGGAGGAGTAATCAAGAAAAATCATTAGTGGTTGAGGTTATATACAAACTAGGAAAAGGATAGAAGCCTTATATACTCAATAGTGGTTTATCATCACATATGACCAAAAAATATCATATTTTGTAAAATATCTAAAGGAATAATGGTGGAGATGTTACTTTAAAAAATGATGGACCAGTAAATGTCAATGGAGTTAGATTCACCAAAATTAGTGAGAAGATAGTTGAATCCAATGGAATTATTATTTTTTCTATGGGATAAGGTATAACCTCTTGAGCATCTCTTAGCATTCTAATAGTGGTAATGAGGTGATATTTTAAGACAATGGATTTGTTATAATGAGATTATGGGATGACACAATTATCATGAAAGGAAAACTAAAAAATGGAAACCTATTTTTGATTTTCAGTGATCAATTTTTGTGGTTCTTGAGCATGAAGGAGGATAATGAGATATGGTATAAAAAACTACACTATTTAGGTTAAAAGAACATGACTAATATAATCAAGTATAATGTATTGAGGCATCTACTAAAGTTGATTTATGAAAGAAACAATACTTGTGACACATGAAACAAATGTAAAATGATGAAATAGTGACATAAGTTGATGAAGATTAACCCAATGAAACTTCTTGAGTTGATAAATTGAAATGTGTTTGGTCTGATGAGAATAAAGTCAACCAAAAGAGATAAGTATTTCATTACATTTTTTTGATGATTTTACTCAAATGACTTATGTCTATTTTATATTAAGTAAATAATAATTTCTTAATATGTTTAATTATTTTTAGAGGTGTTTTGAAAACAAAATGAGATATTCTATCAAAAGGATTCAATTTGAAAATGGATTTGAATACAAGAATAGAGACTTTAGGAAATATCTTTAGAAGCCCGGAATAAGAAATATATATAGTTCTCCATACAAACCCCAAAGAATGGAGTAGTTAAGGGGAATAACTTGAGTTTTATGGACATGGAAGATCCATGTTATCTAATCATAGTACTTTAAAGTGATGTTGGAGACAAACCATAATAGAAACCATATACATTATGAATTGGTGTTTAATCTGACCAAATTCGATCAACACATTTTATGAGATGTGGTTTGGAATGAAGAAGAACATCAAATGATTAAAGGCATTTAGAGAACCTTGTGACAACAAATTGAAAGTAATATATTTATGAATATTTGAAGAGAGATTTAATGAATGCATATTCATTGGATATACATTTGATGAAAGGATTTATGGGATTTAAAAACAAAATATGTGGAAAATAATTGATAACTATGATGTAATTGTTTTAAAAAATTAAAACACCTTTCTAAAATAATTACCTATTCATGATTATATTGAAGATGCTTAAGGATAAAGAAATGAACGACATAGGGAAAACTTGAATGCTGCAGGAATTTTTTAAAGTTCTCATGTTGATTATGAAATTTCCAGTGATGAGGATGCTCTAGATAAAGAAGTATATACACTTCAAAAGCTTATAAAACATTTTTATCCTTAAAAAAAATATTAGATATAGTAGAAATAGTGTGAAAACCAAGATAAGTTTATGATTTTTTTAGTCATACATGATTTTACTTGCTAGTTGAAATGAAAAGTGTTGAAGATAAATTGAAATATGGGTTTAGATTACTATGATGGAAGAAGAGATAAATCTTATTGAGAAGAATGAAACCTGGGAATTAGTGTAATATCCTAAAGACATGAATATGATAAGGATGGAGTGGGGTTTTCATAATAAACCCAATGGGAAAGGTAAAGTATCATGGACCGATTCTCATCTTGTATGCAAGGGATTCTCTTAAACTGATAATGTAGATTTCGATGAGACCTTCTCTATAGTTGTAAGGCTTGAAAAAATTGAATATTTCTTGTAATATGTGTTCAAAGTAATTATAATGTTTTCTAAATGGGTGTAAAATCAACATTTCTTAATGGTGAACTTGAGGAATATGTCTTTATTAAACACTTAAAGGTTTCATACTCAAAGGTAACAGTTCTCAAGTTTGTAAGATATATAATGATTTTATGGGCTTAATCAAGAACCCTAAGCATGATAGTTAATGTTGTATAATTGATTAAGGAGAATAAAATTAAATAAAGGAAAGGTGTAACGACCCAAAGTTTCATTAATGGAAATCCCTCTTGATCTAATTAAACGTCTCTTTATGTTTATATAAAATGTCAACTTCTTTGGTTTTATGTTAAGAATTTTTTACCATTGATAATATAGCTGTTGAACAGTAATCACATGATTAGTATAAATATAGAACTTTAACAAATCCAATTTACTCAGACAAAGGAAGCGATGGCCTCATCCAGTAGAATTTCCCCATACGAAGCCCATTTGTTAGAGCTCGGAAAAGAGGTGGTGTCCTTGAGCTTTGCTATTGACCAAGACTAAGCTGAGCTTCACCATGTCAAGCTCGAACGGGACCGTCTACGGGAAAAGTGGAACTTGATAGAGATTACCACTCGAGCGATGTTATCCGAGCCACCCCAAGAGTCTGTCACCATCACACACATTACCCTTAGGTCTTATGCGACTGTTTTAAGGGATTATGTAACAAATTTCTAGTACTATTTTCATGAATATTATTTTTTATATAATAATGAATATACCTCCTTGTCATTTTTGAGACATTGTAAATAGTTTTTAAAGTAAAAATAGTGTTTTTAATTGTTATTTAATTAAGAAATCAACTTCATTAAATTAATGGATTTTTGAATTAAATAATATTTTAATAAAATATTATTTTTATTATCAAATTAATTTTTATTAAATATAAATGATCTTATAATTTTATGAATGCAATTATAATTTTTATTAAGGTTTGAAATCCATTTCTGTCAAAACCCGTGAATTTTTTATAAATGACGGTTTTTATTTTAAATGCTAAAATTAACATATTTAGAAAATTATTTAGATAAAATAAATGTTATTTCTGTAATCAGGACGTCGAAATTATCCAACGGTGAATTTTTCATAATTTTCTGAGACAGTCAAATTTTTGGGTAAAAATTAAATACCGTTTAAATATATAATGTGTTTTATGACATCATAATGACCCAATAGTGATGTAATAAATTACTAAAATCTTTATGTTCAGACAATATATGTTTTACCATTAAAATAATATGATTTTGGGTTTGTTTGACTTAATTTTCAAAGCATTAATGGATCCCTCAAGACTTATTAAACACATTGTCTTTTTAAATTCATTTCCATGGGACTGTGACTCACCTCCACATAAGCAACCTTATTATTTTAAGAAGTTATGACTTTGGCCTTATAAAATATTTTTTTCCTCTTCCATTTTCCAGAAACCATGAGCAAAAACCATGGGATGGTTTGTGGTTTGGATTAATTTAATGTAAGGGGACCCAAACCTAAATAATAAAGAATTCCCTCACCTTTCCTATATAAACCCACCCAAGCTCCCACTTACTCCTCACTCGAAGCGCTTGGAGTTCATCCAACCTCTTCCCTACTCTCTCTATAATCCTCCCAAGGTTCCCCAAGCTCCCAAGAAGCCTCTCACAAGCCTCTCTCTATCCTTTGGAAGCACACTTCCAAGTAAGGGTTTTTTCTTCCTTTCTCTTTTTTGTCCAATTTTATTTAAGTTGTTTTGCCCTTTTAATTTCAAATATGAATGTTGGGGTATGGTTTAGAACCTCCCTCATACTTCCCTATTTATGTTTGAATGATGGGAGACCCCTTTCTCCCTCATTAAATGCCTCCCATGTACACCTGTTACTATGCCGAAATTCCGAAAGGAACTTCTCTCTCCTCATTTACATTCAAGCAATACTTTTGTATCATGAATCTAAATTCTATTACAGTTGTTGTGAAATGTATCTATATGACCTCCTTACTATACATTACATATAAATATGATGATGAACCCCTTTCTCCCTCATCAATTGTTTTTATGAATTCTTATGTCACGTCGTTACGCTGCCGAAATCACACCGATTTTCTAAGCCAATGCCATTGTGTAGTGAATACCATGCCCATTTCTCCATCAAGGGTATTAACCTTTATGAACATTTACTTATTGGTTATAATGTTTCATGTATGAATTCCACATTCCTTTGTCGTGGAATAAATGGTTATGTTTTATGAATCCATGTTTTATGATCCATGTGGCACACTTATGCATGAAATGAAATGTTTAAGAAGGGTGCTCCCTTATAGCGCTCCAATGCATTGGGTAAAGTATAGTATCATGATACGTCATGTGCAATGAGTGTTGAATCATGATAATTCAAGTGAAATTAGGGTTTACTCGTGCTTTATGTGCAATGAGGATTTACTCATGCTCCATGTGCAATGAGCCTTGGCTCATGCTAATTCCATGTTAAGTGTTGTTGCCACATTCCCATGTTATGATTATCATGATTTATCATACCTTTATGTTCATGTTTCTATTATGCTCTATTGATATTCCTATTTTATAACATGTATTGTACTCCTCATGTTATTCTATGTGTATTCACTTACTGGGCTTTATAGCTTACCCTTTTCTTATGCATGTCCTCAGGTTATCCCATGAAATGCTAAGTACGAGGGAATATAGTGGTCATGTAAAGGAAGTTTTCAATAAAGATGTTGTATTTAATGTTTTAAGTTTTTATTTAATGATCCTAATCACAAAAGACACTAAACCTCTCAATCTTCTTTATTGTATCAAGTGAAGTTTTATGTAATAAATCATGTTTAATTTTATAATAAAAGCAGGGTTGTCATAGTTGGTATCAGAGGATAGGTTTAGTTATTTTTGGGATTAGGAAACCCTAGTAAAGCCTTAGATTCAAGAATAAGTATAATAAAAACATTCCTAAGTTTTTGTAAGTACTGAGTAAGTGGTTTATCAAAAAAATAAATTCCCTGTCTGGATACGAGCAGGTAGAGGCGGCTCTGGAACAGATGTATCCTAGGGGTAAAACCCGAAAACACCGCTTTGAGATAGACTCGAACGGAAACTGGTTCACGACAATGGGCCTTGCTACACTCTTGGTTACGATACTCCTGGGGGATATGTTTTGATAAATTAAAAATCTTAGTATGAACCCTTATTAAGGGAATTAAAAAATGCCCCTACGAATATATGTTAGAAAGTAGATCCTGAAAAGCCTAGATTGAATCCTATAGACTCTTGAGTAAGGAAATAAAATTTTATTTATAAGTCATAAACTTTTGTATTTGGATTACCCTTTATGTGTTACCCCTAACTTTCCTTTTATTACAGCTAATGGCTGGTAATAGGAGGACTCGGGCTAACAACCGTTGTGAAGATCAGTGTGATGACTGTACTAATGAGATGCCCAATCCAATGAGAGCGGGAATCGTGAACTTTGTAACACTTCTATCTTAGCTAACTCAAGAATTTAATAGAAAAATGGGTCAAGAGGAATGTCCAAACCCCCCTAAGAAAGAACAAGTCACTATCGAGAGCTTCATGAGACAAAGACCTCCTACTTTTAGTGGATCATCCGACCCCGCGATTGCTGAACAATGGATCAACTCCATTGAAAAGATATTCTCCATCCTACAATGTTCTGAACAAGAGAAGGTTCTCCTAGCGGCTTATCATATAGAGGGTGAAGCTGATCAATGGTGGACATTGATCAAAAATACGAAGCCTGAGGAGGAGATCGAGGTGTTGGAATGGAAGGATTTCTGGAAGATGTTTTTCGATAAATATTTTCTGCACACCCTCCGGCTTAAGATGGAAAGGTACTTCCTTTCCCTCAAGCAAAAAGATGAATAATCTGTTGGAGCATATGAGGAAAACTTCACAAGGCTTGCACGATACGCTTCCGGCTTTGTCGTTACCCCCGAATGCAAGGTTGGCCACTTATTTGGTGGGATGAAGCCTAACTTGCGGAAAGAATTAGCGATCCGTGACTTCGACAGCTATGAGGAAATTGTCCGATGTGCCCTCAAGGTCGAAATGGAGATTGGGGAATCACAAGGGTATCATGGGGAAAAGAAGCGTAAGGTGGAATTCAATGTTGGTGGTCCGATGGATAAATCCAACGGTGCTAAGAAGATCCAGCACCCCACTTGCCAAAAGCGCGGTAAGAAGCACCCTGGAAATTGCCTTAAGGGGACAGGGAAATGCTTCATGTGTGGAAGGGAAGGGCACCTAGCTGTTAACTATCGGTAAGAAATACCCATAGCTACGACAGAGGGGAGGAACACTCCATTAGAACCTCAATGCGTTGTTCAATGCTACAAATGCAAAGAATTGTGTCATTTTGAAAATCAGTTCCATAATCCAAGGGTTTTTGATGACAACCAACAACCTCCAAGGCAGCAAGGAAGAGCTTTTGCCATCACTTCTGCCGAAGTGAACCCAAAAACGAAGTGGTGACAGCTACTCTAGTTATTCATTAAAGAATAGAAAATGTACTTTTTGATTCAGGTTTTACGCATTCTTTTATATCTCTAAATTTTAGTAGAACAATCCCAGCACCACAACAAATCATGGAAGTAAATATGTCGGTGAGTATGGAAAATGGGGAAATCATTGCATACCATGAATATAAGTCCTCCCCTATTATAATCTGTGGATTGAATTTCCTGGTGACCCTTGTTATACTCCCTCTGGTGGAATTTGATGCAATTCTTGGCATGGATTGGCTTTCCTTATATAGATCCAACATAAATTATTGGGAGAAGGAAATCACACTCCATATGGAGAATCGACCCCCGATTCTTTACAAGTGTAAGGAGGAAGATGAATCTACTTTAGATACATCATCTCAAGCATGGATATTACTGCCTTATGAGAACACATATCTGGCTTAGATGATTGAGTCCAAGGAAGAAACCATCCTTGAAGAAATGCCTATTGTGAGGAAATTCTCTAAAGTGTTTCCCGAGGAACTGCCTGGTCTTCCTCCTAGAAGAGATGTTGATTTCTCAATTGAACTTATACCTGGGGCATTAACAATATCCAAGACTCCATATATAATGGTTGTTGTTGATCTTGAAGAGCTGAAGAAACAACTACAGGAGAATCTGGATAAAGGGTTTATACGCCCAAGTGCTTCACCATGAGGTGCACCAGTCCTCTTCGTCAAGAAGAAGGATGGGTCAATGCGACTTTGCATTGATTATCATGAACTTAAAAAAATCATGATAAAGAACAAGTATCCCCTCCCAAAAATTTATGACTTGTTCGATCAGCTGCGTGGAGCACAATACTTCTCCAATGTGGATTTGTGGTCGGGGTATTATCAAGTAAGAGTGAAGAAGGAAGATGTCCCCGAGACTGCTTTTCGTACAAGATACGGGCACTATGAATTCATAGTAATGCCTTTCAGACTCACCAATGCTTCAGTAATATTCATGGAATTGATGAATAGAGTCTTTAGAGATTAACTTGAAAATTTTTTGGTAGTCCTTATAGATGATATTCTAATATACTCCAAAACCAGGGAGGATCATGAGGAGCATTTAAGAACTATACTAGAGACTTTGCGCAAGAAGAAGCTCTATGCAAAGTACAACAAGTGTGAGTTATGGTTGAAGGAGTTCTCATTATTAGGCCATATCATCACAAGCAATGGGATATCTGTGGATCCCTCCAAAAAAGATGCAACTGAGGGATGGCTGAGGCCAACATCGGTAAAGGATATCTGTAGCTTCTTGGGGTTAGCTAGATATTATCGGTGATTTGTGAGGAATTTATCACAATTTTACAACACTCTTACCAAGCTAACTCAGAAGGGAGTAAAGTTTTCTTGGAGTGATGAATGAAAAGAAAGCTTTAAGGAGTTGAAAAGGAGGCTTATCACTGCGCCTGTGCTCACTTTACCCACAAGTGGGGAACTTTTTGTGGTATTCAGTGATGCTTCAAAGAAGGGATTAGGCTGTGTGCTGATTCAGAATGATAAAGTGATATCCTATACCTCAAGGAAGTTGAAAATCCATGAGTGAAACTATCCAATGCATGATCTGGAGTTGGCAGCAGTGATCTTTTCCTTGAAAATCTGGCGACATTATCTCTATGGGGAGAAATGTGAGATATATACTGACCACAAGAGTCTTAAATATATATTCACACAGAAATAGCTTAATATGAACCAGAGAATATGGATAGAGCTCATCAAGGATTATAACTGTTCAATACATTACCACCCTGGGAAAGCGAACAAGGTGGAAGATGCCCTAAGTAGAAAGGATCCAACGATTCTATCAATGATGAGAATTGAGAAGGATCCAATCTTCTTAAACTTGATTAAGATAGACATGAGAATAATAGAGAAGGGAACATCATCAATCCTTTCATAAATGATTGCTCAACTGTCTCTTTTAGAAATGTTATAGGATGCTCAAAAGGATGATGTGGGAATTCATGAAAAATTGGAAGCTATCAAAAAGGGGAAATCCTCGGAGTTTAATGTTAATGAAGAAGGAATTGTGTGGTTTGGGAAAAGACTATGTGTTCCATCAAGTCCGGAGATGAAGAAGGATCTTTTGGATGATGCACATAGTTCGAATTTCTCTATTCACCCAGGGAGCACAAAGATGTATCGAGATCTCCGAGAAAACTTTTGGTGGGATAATATGAAGAAAGAGATCGCTGAATATACATCAAAGTCCCTGGTGTGTCAGCAAGTGAAGGCATAGAGGTAGAAGTCTAAGGGGATGATGCAACCATTGCCCATACCATAATGTAAATGGAAGAACATCACCATGAACTTTGTAACCGAACTTCTGAGGAAATCCAAAGGCAACAATGCAATCTGGGTTATTGTGGATCGTCTTACAAAGACTGCACACTTCATTGCTATTAGGGAGGATTTCTCTTTGGATCAACTGGCACAGATATATATTAGGGAAGTGGTAAGGCTGCATGGAGTACCACTATCTATTGTGTCTGACTGAGATCCAAGATTCACCTCTAAGTTTTGGAAGAGTCTTCAACATTCTCTGAATACTGAACTGAATTTCAGTATGACCTATCATCCTCAAACTGATGGCCAATCCGAGTGGACTATCCAAACACTTGAGTACATGTTGAGAGCATGCTCAATGGACTTTAAAGGAGGATGAGATCAACATCTTCCTCTGGTTGAGTTCTCTTATAATAATAGTTTCCACTCAAGCATCCAAATGGCACTATATGAAGCCATGTATGGGAAAAGGTTCAGAAAACCGGCATGTTGGGATGAGGTTGGTGAACGTAAGCTTCTTGGACCAGAAATGGTCGAGGAAATGGTGGAGAATTTAAAAACCATTCAGCAGCATATCATGACATCTCAGAGTCGACAGAAGAGTTATGCAGATAATCGTCGACAGGACCTTGAGTTTAAAGTTGGATACATGGTTTTTCTACGCATATCTCCATGGAAAAAGGTCATGAGGTTTGGAAATAAAGGGAAGTTAAGTCCAAGGTACATTGACCCCTTCAAGATTCTTGATCATGTTAGGGCTGTGGCCTATCGACTAGAACTTCCACCTACTATGGCCAAAGTACATGATGTCTTTCATGTATCCCTCTTAAGGAAGTACATAACGGACCCTTCACATGTACTCTCTTTGGAGGTGGTGCAATTGGAAGATGATCTTTCTTATGAGGAGGAACCAGTGAAGATCTTAGATTGTAGAGAAAAATTTCTACGAAATAAGACAATGCCCCTTGTCAAGGTGTTGTGGAGAAACCACAAGTTTGAAGAAGCAACTTGGGAATCAGAGGATATGATGAAGTTGAGTTACCGACATTTGTTTTAGTGTGGGAAAAAGGAAAAATTTGAGGGCGAAATTTCTTAAGGGGGGAATATTGTAACGACCCAAAGTTTCATTAATGGAAATCCCACTTGATCTAATTAAATGTCTCTTTATGTTTATATAAAATGTCAGCTTCTTTGGTTATATGTTAATAATTTTTGACCGTTGCTAATATAGCCATTGAACAGTAATCACATGATTAGTATAAATATAGTACTTTAACAAATCCAATTTACTCAGACAAAGGAAACAATAGCCTCATCCTGTAGAATTTCCCCATACGAAGCCCATTTGTCGGAGCTCAGAAAATAGGTGGCGTCCTTGCACTTTGCTCTTGACCAAGCCCAAGTCGAGCTTCATCATGTCAAGCTCGAACGGGACCGCCTACAGGAAAAGTGGAAGTTGATAGAGATTACCACTTGAGTGATGTTATGTGAGCCACCCCAAGAGTCTGTCACCCTCGCACACCTTACCCTTAGGTCTTATGCGGCTATTTTAAGGGGTTATGTAACGAATCGCTAGTACTATTTTCATGTATATTATTTTTTTATATAATAATGAATATACATCCTTGTCATTTTTGAGACATTGTAAATAGTTTTTAAAGTACTAATAGTGTTTTTAATTATTATTTAATCAAGAAATCTATTTTATTAAATTAATGGTTTTTTGAATTAAATAATATTTTAATAAAATAATATTTTTATTATTAAATAAGTTTTTATTAAATATAAATGATCTAATAATTTTATGAATGCAATAATAATTTTTATTAAGGTTTGAAAGCCATTTCTGTCAAAACCAGTGAATTTTCAATAAATGACGGTTTTTATTTTAAATGTGAAAATTAAAATATTTATAAAATTATTTAGATAAAATAAATGTTATTTCTGGAATCAGGATGTCAAAATTATCCAACGGTGAATTTTTCATAATTTTCTGAGACAGTCAAATTTTTGGGTAAAAATTAAATATCGTTTAAATATATAATGTGTTTTATGACATCATAATGACCCAATAGTGATGTAATAAAATACTATAATATTTTTGTTCGGAAAATATATGTTTGATTATTAAAATAATGTAATTTTGGGTTTGTTTGAATTACTTTTCAAAGCATTAATGGACCCCTCAAGACTTATTAAACACCTTGTCTTTTTAAATTAATTTCTATGTGAGTGTAACTCACCTCCACATAAGCAACCTTATTATTTTAAGAATTTCGAACTTTGGACTTATAAAATATTTTTTTCCTCTTCCCTTTTCCAAAAAACATGGGCAAAAACCATGGGATGGTTTTTGGTTTGGATTAATTTAATGTAAGGGGACCCAAACCTAAATAATAAAGAATTCCCTAACCTTTCCTATATAAACCCACCCAAGCTCCCACTTCCTCCTCACTCAAAGCCCTTGGAGTTCTTCCAAACTCTGCCCTATTCTCTCTATAATCCTGCCAAGGTGCCCCAAGCTCCCAAGAAGCCTCTCACAAGCCTCTCTCTATCCTTTGAAAGCACACTTCCAAGTAAGGGTTTTTTCTTCCTTTCTCCTTTTTGTCCAATTTTTTTAAAGTTGTTTTTCCCTTTTAATTTCAATTATGAATGTTGGGGTATGGTTTTTCACCTCCCTCATACTGCCCTATTTATGTTTGAATGATGGGATACCACTTTCTCTCTCATTAAATGCCTCTCATGTACACCCGTTACTATGCCGAAATTCCGAAAGGAACTTCTCTCTCCTCATTTACATTCAAGCAATACTTTTGTATCATGAATCTAAATTCTATTACAGTTGTTGGGACATGTATCTATATGACCTCCTTATTGTCCATTACATGTAAATATGATGAGGAACCCCTTTCTCTCTCATCAACCATTTTTATGAATTCTTATGTCACATCGTTACGCTGCCGAAATCACACCGATTTTCTAAGCCGATGCCATTGTGTAGTGAATACCATGCCCATTTCTCCATCAAGGGTATTCACCTTTATGCACATTTACTTATTGGTTATAATGTTTCATGTATGAATTCTACATTCCTTTATCATGGAATAAATGGTTATGTTTTATGAATCCATGTTTTATGATCCATGTGGCACACTTATGCATGAAATGAAATTTTTAAGAAGGGTGCGCCCTTATAGCGCCCCAATGCATTGGGTAAAGTATAGTATCATGATACATTATGTGAAATGAATGTTGACTCATGCTAATTCAAGTGCAACGAGGTTTTACTCGTGCTTTATGTGCAATGAGGATTTACTCATGCTCCATGTGCAATGAGCCTTGTCTCATGCTAATTCTATGTTAAGTGTTGTTGCCACATTCCAATGTTATGATTATCATGCTTTATCATGGCTTTATGTTCATGTTTCTCTTATGCTCTATTGATATTACTATTGTCTAACATGTATTGTACTCCTCATTTTATTCCATGTGTATTCCCTTATTGGGCTTTATATCTCACCCTTTTCTTATGCATGTCCTCAGGTTATCCCATGCAATGCTAAGTACGAGGGAATGTAGTGGTCATGTAATGGAAATTTTCAATAAAGATATTGTATTTCATGTTTTAAGTTTTTTTGTAATGATCCTAAGCCCCAAAGACACTAAACCTCTCGATCTTCTTTATTGTATCAAGTGAAGTTTTATGTAATAAATCATGTTTAAGTTTGTAATAAAATAAGGGTTTTCATAAAAGGTGGATAACAATCTTTATGTAAAGGGAGATCACTATGGGGAAAATGCCCATTTGGGACGGGCCTGATGCCCATCGCAATAATCTCCCTCTGGAGGACTATTTGTGATGATATTCTAATTCCATCGCATATACTATTAAATAAACATGTATTTTCGATGAAAAAAAAAACCATCACAAATAAATTTGGCACGCCTTCCCACCAAAACCTGAGAATGAGTATTTGCGACAGGACATGGTTCCTGTCGCAAATACCCTTGGTTATGTAAAGGTAATTGCAACGAGATCATTCTCCCGTCACAAATACTCTATTGGAAGATGAATATTTACTATAGGACCCGTTACAATTAGTTATTTTTATCACCGCCTCAATTATTTATTGTGGGTACTATTTACGATGGGGTTCCCATCACAAATAGTTTTGTTGCTATTAATATAACCTATATACCCCACAATTGTTTTCTCTCCATTCACCAATTCACCTCTCATTTCTTCAGTTTTTCCCTTCTTCTCTTCACTTGTTCAAGTAGAACTATAAATTTTTACAGGGAAGGAAATTTTGAAGTTTACACCGCACAAACAAATCATTTTTGAGATATTTATGTATTGTTTTAAATTTTTATTTTATTTTATTATTAGATTTTAATATTATTAATTAGTTGTAATTAGAAACAATTAGAAGTAATTATTTATAATTATCAGTAATTATTTATAATTAGAAGTAATTATTTATATTTAGTACAAGTAATTTTAAATTAGAAATATTTAGTTTTAGTTAATAGTAATGTTTTTAATTAAAAAGTAAATAGTTTTAATTTGCAGTAATTACTTTTAGTTAGCGGTAAATTACTAAAATTACCCGTAATTACTAATAATTAACAGTAATGAGTAAAAACAAGTGGTAATTAGTATTAATTAGTGATAATTAGTAAAATTAGTGATAAATCAAAATAATTATTAAAAACTAGCGATAAATCAAAATAATTATTAAAAATTAGCATTAATTAGTAAAAAATTGTTATAAATTAATAAAAATTCGTAATAATAAGTGGTAATTAGTAATAATTATCGGTAATTAGTAATAATTACCAACAATTAGTAAGAGTTTGCGCTAATCAGTAAAAATTAGCAGTATCTAGTAAAAATTAATGGTAATTAGTAAAAAATAGCGACAATTAGTATTAATTTGCAGTAATTTGTAAAAATTAGCGATAAACCAATATAATTATTAAAAACTAGCGGTAATTAGTAAAAATATTTAAAAAACTAATAAAAATTAGCAATAATAAGTGGTAATTAGCGGTAATTAGTCAAAATTAGTAGTAATTAGTAATAATTAGTAGTAATTAGTAGTAATTAGTTACAATTAGTCGTACTTAGTGGTACTTAGTGGTAATTAGTGGTAATTAGTAGTAATTAGAAATAATTAGTAACAATTAGTAATAATTAGTATTAATTAGGGGTAATTAGTAAAAATTAGTGGCAATTAGTGGTAATTAGTAAAAAGTAGTGGTAATTAGTAATAATTAGTGGCAATTAGTGGCAATTAGTAATAATTAGTAATAATTAGTGGTGATTAGTGTTAATTAGTGGTAATTAGTGGTAATAAGTGATAATTAGTAATAATTAGTAATAATTAGTAGTAATTAGTAGTAATTAGTAGTAATTAGTGGTAGTTAATAGCAGTTAGTGGTAATTAGTAAAAACGAATAAGTAGTAATTTGTGGTAATTAGTGGTAATTAGAAACAATTAGTGGTAATTAGTGGTAATTAGTAATAATTAATAATAATTAGTAGTAATTAGTGATAATTAGTAATAATTACTGATAATTAGTTATAATTAGTAATAATTAGTGATAATTAGTGATAATTAGTGATAATTAGGGATAATTAGTGATAATTAGTGATAATTAGGGGTAATTAGTAGTAATTAGCGGTAATTAGTGGTAATTAGTAAAAATTTGTGGTAATTAGTTAAAATTAATTATAATTAGTAATAATTAGTGGTAATTAGCAATAATTAGTGGTAATTAGTAATAATTAGTGGTAATTAGTAATAATTAGTGGTAATTTGTAATAATTAGTTGTAATTAGTAATAATTAGTAATAATTAGTAATAATTAGTGCTAATTAGTAATAATTAGCGGTAATTAGTAAAAATTAGTGGTAATTAGTAATAATTATTAATAAATAGTATTAATTAGTGATAATTAGTAGTAATTAGTGATAATTAGTTATAATTAGAGATAATTAGTGATAATTAGTGACAATTAGCTATAATTAGTGGTAATTAGTGGTAATTAGCTGTAATTAGTGGTAATCAGTAAACAATTAGTGGTAATTAGTTAACATTATTGGTAATTAGTAATAATTAGTGGTAATTGGTAATAATTTGTGGTAATTAGTAATAATTAGTAATAATTAGTGGTAATTAGTGGTAATTTGTAATAATTACTGGAAACTAGTAATAATTAGGGGTAATTAGTAATAATTAGTGGTAATTAGTAAAAATTTGTGTTTATTAGTAATAATTAGTGGTAATTAGTAATAATCAGTGGTAATTAGTAATAATTAGATGTAATTAAAAATAATTAGTAATAATTTGTAGTAATTACTAATAATTAGAGGCATTTAGTAATAATTAGTAATAATTTGTAGTAATTAGAGATAATTAGTAATAATTAGTGATAATTAGTAATAATTAGTGGTAATTAGAAATAATTAGTGGTAATTAGTAATAATTAGTACTATTTAGTAACAATTAGTAAACATTAGTGGTAATTTGTAATAATTAATAATAATTAGTAATAATTTGTAATAATTATAATAATTAGTAAAAATTTGGGGTAATTAATAATAATTAATAATAATTAGTAAAAATTAATGGTAATTAGTAATTTTTTTAATAATTAATGTCAATTTTTAATAATTACTGGTAATTAGTAATAATTAATGTTAATTAGTAATAATTTCTGTTAATTAGTAATAATTAGTGTTAATAAGTAATAACTAGTGTTAATTAGGGATAATTAGTGTTAATTAGTGGTATAAATTGGTATAAAATAATATATATTGTTATAAATTACTAGAAAACTAAAAATGAAATAGTTAGACAATTTTCATGACATTATTAATGAAAAATTTGGATGTGGTTGACCTAAATTGGTCATTTATCATGACCTAAAAACTGAAAATTCAATGATTTACACCTTTTTAGCAATTTATAACATATTTTGTTACTTTATATTAAATTATATTTATAATGAGTGTTAATTAGTAAAAAATAGTGATAATTAAAAAATATTAGCGACAATTTTCAAAAAAATAAACTGGTGAAGATAGGATGCGATGCGTTGATGACAACAACAGTAGGAGAAGGAGGATATGTGTCGATGATAGGACATGGTTGGCATAAATTGGTGCAATGAAAAATTTGGACATGGTTGGCATAAATTGGTTTTATCAACTTGGTGATTGTAAAATTTATGATTTGTACCTATTTAGTAAATCATAGAATTTATAATTTTCAGTTGATTAAAAATGACCAATTTATGCTAC
This sequence comes from Viscum album, assembly GCA_963277665.1. Classification (NCBI taxonomy): domain Eukaryota; kingdom Viridiplantae; phylum Streptophyta; class Magnoliopsida; order Santalales; family Viscaceae; genus Viscum; species Viscum album. The sequence goes on from OY728131.1 coordinate 1,493,895,845, forward strand.
CCATGTCCAATTTTTTCATTAGGTCTCCAGAACTAGGGTAGGTAGACTGTGGCATGTCGATGATAACAATGTCAGTAACACGAGGACAAGATAAATTGATGTTAGGATCATAAAAATGAGAAAACGATGGAGTACATTCGATAGTTATTGTAAATGAGAAATATTAAGTTTTAATTAGTAAAATATAGCGATAAATTAGTAAACATTAGTGGTAAATAATTATAATTATTAAAAAATAGTGGTAATTAGAAATAATTAGTAAATAATAGTGGTAATTAGAAAATATTATTATAATTGAACATTAAATCACTATAATTAGTCAATACTAACAATAATTTGTAAAGATCAGTGGTAAATAGATAAAATTTCGAACATTTATATGTAAATTATGATTTTTTAATTTCAACTCTTTTTTGGATCATAATTTTCTTATATAAAATTCATCATAAACAATTTTTTTTATTTAAAATTTTTAGAGTAATATGGATCAAGTAAGTCAAAAATAATCTTTATTACATGATCGTGAATGGATAAATCATCATAGGAATCCTAATGGTTCTAGTATAAATTCTATATATAATGAAGGTGTTGAATATTTTTTATCATTTTCATCATCAAAACCCAAATTTTTTTCAGAAGGGATAATTAAGTGTCCATGCAATAAATGTGATATGAGGAGGTTTAAAAAATTTGACAATGTTGGGGGTCATCTATTGTGATTTGGTTTTTGAAATGATTATGTTTTTTGGTATCAACATGGTGAACACTATTCTAGAGAAGATACTAATAATTTGGTTCCAAATCCATCATGATTTTAAAATTTAGTACATGATGTGGATGGTCCATCTTTTCAAAAAAATTGAAACTTAGGATGATATTGATTTAACTTCTAAGTTGGAACCATCTTAAGAAGATGTTGTTTTAATTTTATGTAAATTAGAAAAAGTTTACCCTGAATTTATTTGATTTAATAGAGTATTTGATATTAAATTTACTATATGAAGTAAAATGTAGAGGGATGGTATAGTTATAATGGATGTACCCATATGAGATATGCATGTAGAAATTAAAGAAAATGTACATAAAAAACATTAGTTTAAGGATTAATTACAAAAGCTTAGTTGCAGGAAGAAATTTCATTTTTTTGCTCTCATTATTTTCAATCTGAATATACCTCAAAACGTAACCACATGGGTTGTAATAGGGAAAATGTTGATAATGAAATTTACAATAAATTATCAGTTTTTAATCAGCATGAATTTAGATTTGGTGGAGTTCATGAATGATAGATTTCAGATGATGAATATCATAAAGCTCATACATATGTTCTGCTCAACTGTGAAGAAATGACACCATTTGTATAGAGAGTTCTACTATCACTTATTCTATAATTGTTTCAAAAGTAAATTAATGTTATTTTATTTATAGGTTATATGATAAGAAAACCAAGAAATAGTTTCCACAAATTTCAGCAGCTGCTCTTGAAGAACATCGACAAAATAATGTTTTTTACTAGTATAAAAAACTAGTAAAGTAAATTGTTTATGGTTTAACATATAAAATAAATTTTTTACTTGTTATATTGATAATTGTTTTTTTAAATATTTAGGTATCTCAAAATGATGATAAAATTAAAAATTGATTGTCTGTATTGAGTAAACCACCCTCTAAAATGGTTAAATATTATAATGAATATGTGGTGAATGGTTTTTGATTTCATACATTTTCATATAGGGAATCATAAAAAACAATGAATATTGGGGTTTTCTTGAGATGATCTCATCATAGAGAAAGTGACATTGATTTTTATAGCCCGTTGAAAGAAATAAATGAGCTGTGTTATCTAGGATAGAATTACATAACAATGTTTAAAAGCTATTGGTTGGATACTAATAGAGGCTTTCATGTCCATTCATGACATAGAATCATTGATATTAAATATAAAAGCCTTCTTACATTAAATGACCCATTTTTATTAGATCATCAGTCACATAAAATTTATTATGAAAATTATTATGCTGCTTAAATTGAGTTAAGTGATTGGTGGAGCATAATAAAAATGAAATCTCATGAAAATCAGTTTATATAAAGTGAGTGTGGTTCTGCTTATGTGGAAGGAACTGAAAATTTTCAAGAGACAACTTCAAATCCACATTTTCCATGAAGATACATGAATATTAATGATGACACCCAATAGTTATGGGTCAATAGAGGTGATGATGTTGTTGATGTAACAAGTGAATTTGAAATAGAAAGAGATGATGAAGATAAAACTCCCATGGAAATTTATGATACTGAGGAGGAATATGAAGATATTGATACCGTCATATATAAAGATGAGGATGAATATTGAAATAATTAAATACTGGTTATAATCATAAACAATATATATATATATATATAATACTTTTTTTCAGTTATTTTCTAACAATAATCATTTCATGTTTCAAATGGCTGACAAACATTTATCTGATATATTTCATGAGTTGGATGATGTTGTACTACCTGATGAAGAGAATGATGATACATCATCTAACCCTTATACTATTGGTGGTACAATGAGGACTCAGAGGGGTAATAGTCTTACAAGATTGATGATTCTTTACCCTATCCCTGAGCGACATCCAGATCTTCATTTTGATCCACGCATACAAAGGTATGTTCAGTTGTGTATTTTAATAAATTTTCATTAATTTTCATTAAGTTATTTATATACTAATTATTTTATTATTTTTTCTCTTTTTTCACTGATTTTTGTAAATAGCTGTTGGACATGGAATTTCTATATTGTGAAATTATTTTTCAGGAGCATGGGTTACATGAGATCAATTTCCCATTGATGTTCAACACCACAAGTTCGATCATTGGATGGTATGTAAATAAATAATAGTTATTTTGAAATTTATTTAATTAATAAATTGATATTAATAATTATTTGTAGGGTTTATGGTATCCTATCGATGATAGCATGCCTAAATCTATCTGGGAGACATGAGAGGTCTGTATGTGTGAGCATTACCATCAGTTTTTTCATAATACGAGGAGGATGACAATGAAAAAAGATGGAGTCCTAGATTTTGATTAGCCATGTTGTTCCCACAGACCATATTACATATCATCTCAAGTTTGGGATAGATTTTGTTCATATTGGATGGGAGGTAATTTTTAGAGGATAGAATCATTAGGTTGACATAACTAGGGGAGATAGGAGGTGACGTATCGAGCTGGTATTTGTACATTTTGTATGCATTGAAAATTTAAGGTAAATACTTTTTTAATAATTTATATAACTTTAAATGTAAACTATTTATTTTATAGGCATATAGATAGTCAAACAACCCGATATCATAGATTTAGACATTAATAGGAGGATGTACAACAATCCTATCACTGAAGAGATTATAGGTGATTGCCAGTGTTATATTATGGTTAGTATAAATTCTTTTTGAGTTTTAAAATTAGTTGTAAATAATATTTTAACTATTTTAATTTTAAATTACAATTGAAGGAGTCATATGAGGTTGTATAATCTCAGACACAGGCTGAGAGTTAGGCCGAGACCGAGGATTAAACCTCCAGTTCAATAGGATTTGATGATGCAGCATGATTGTGGGCGACTCAGTATGCATTCAAGAAAGACTGAGTTATTGGTATTGACTCTCTATTGATGCCTGAGAATTATTATGGTACCACTGCGATGTCGTCGTGTAGCTAGAGAGAATATTGTGGAGATTCATCATCATCTACTGCACAGTACGAGGAGCATCTATGAGCTTAGGATGATCTTATAGAGACCATACATAGAGAGAAGGAAGATCTCAGTCAACAGAAGCAGTAATAGGAGGAGGAGATGCATTGATGGTAGGAACAATAACATGAGTAGAAGATGGAGTACATGCGATGTCTGACTCATGGTTAAGGGATGGAGTTCTGTAACAGCCCAAGATTTTATAAAAAATATTCTTTTTAATTTTATTAATGTCTTGTGTTGTACGCTACACCAAAAGGAGCTTTCACAACACACATCCTTGACTTGACATGCATTACACGCAATCGCGACCTTCCTCGATAGCGTGTGTAGTACGCAATACCGAGTTTCACTAAACAACGATATGCTATAAAAATATTATTAAAACTAGCCGTTATGAATAGTAATAACCACTTTTTGAAATCCAGTAAATCTTATTTTTCAAAATGAACTTTATTTTTGGATTCGGAGTATCGAATTTAGCCTAAGGTGAAATTTTGGTACTTTTCGGATAACTTTCATATTCTGATGAATAGTGAAAATTACTAAATTATAATTAAAAACAACTTTTTTAATCGAAATAATTAATAGTGATAAATCATTAATTTGAGTGGTTTTAAAGTATATTTAGAATATATTTTTACAATTTAATACAATGTTGGTCATTGGATGTAGTTTCACATTTAAACTAGACATAAACAAGTGTCAATCTTTTGATAGATATTGTTTCTTAAAAACACGCTATTTGTTTTAACAGCGGGATTTAATTATAAAATTAATTAATGCAACTTTTATGTTATGAATTTGGTAAAATAGACTTCATTTTTGAATTCGGAATATGAAATATAGCTTGGGATGAAATTTTGGCATTGTTCTGAAAAACATCAATTTTTGATGAATAGTGAAACTACTAAGTGGTAGGTTAAAAACTGAATTTTGCATAAAACTTAATTTTACCGCTTCTGTGAATGGAATTTCGAAAATACGACAGACACGGTTAATATCAAGGACTAAAATGTGGTCAATGAGATGAAAATAATTTTTTGGTGAATAGTTACTTTTTACTTTTTTTTACCACGGTTAATAGTAAATAAGGTAACTAAGGGTAAATATGATATTAATATTACCCTAACACATGTCCTAATTCTATTGGACAAGTGTAATTCTACCAAAAACAAACTTAGAATAAAATATGACCATTTAGGTCCACTTGGATTAGATTAGGACATTTATTATTAATTTATTTAAAGAAGGGTTAAAATAGTTAAAATCAAAGTTTAATAAGTAAATCATTTTTAATATGGGGTTATACATAAGATAAATTCGACTATAAATATTCATTAGAAAGATAAAAAGATTTCCTACATGATGGTATTTTATTTGTAATTTTTAGACATCAAATAATATAATTTATTTATGACACAAAAATGATGCAGTAATTATCTTATTAATGAAATATTGACATAATTGATAATATAAATACCAAAATAAATGTAATTTAAGACTTTTTATGAATTAAACTAATTTTCTAGGTTACTATGATATATTAGTGTTGATTTAATCAACTTGGTTCGAACATGTAATTCTGTTATGACTTTCAAAAAAATCATATATCAAATAGTGTCAAAATTGACACAAAATAGTTTTTAAATCAAATATTATATGATTAATTGTTATTTTATTCCTAAAAATCTAAGGTTCGGCCAAATGACTTAGATAAGGATATATGTATTAATAATATTCAATTTGGGGTTCTTTTGGCATGTTATAGTAAGTGTATTAACCATATAGTGAAAGAAAACAAAAAGACATGGTAAAAGTTAAATTATTTAACTTAGAGTTAAATCTAATTGATAAGGTTAAAATAATACCCTAAACTTGTCTAAATCCTATTGGTTGATAGGATTTCGACCCATACCCACTTTAGCTTCGAAATAAGACCCTTTGGAACCATTATAAACCGATTTTGACTTTAATATAAAATAATATTTTGAGATATTCCTAAGGTGCCCCTCTCCTCCCCTATAAAAGGACACCTCCTCCCCCTCCTCCTCACACCAATTTGAGCACTCAAGCTCGGCCAACCCCTGCCAATTTCTCCTCTCCACTTCCCTAGAAACATCCTAGAGGTTCTGGTCTTCCTCAAAGACCAATTTTAGTGACCTAAGAGGAGGTCTCAAAGAGGCACTTCAAAGAAGAGGTAATTACCGTTACCAATTCTTTCATCTTTATTTCTTCTTCAACTTCTTCTTCTTCGGTTGTTTCATTATGAAGTAATAACATCAGTATCAATCATATACTTATATGTTATTATAAGTATGAAACAACCCTATTTCACCATCTATCCATCCTACGGAAAAATAAATCACCGCGCGTGCGTACGTACGGAATACCGTCTCCACGCCGTGGTGTAATCTATTTTCCACCACCACCTTACATGGATGGGTATAATGGTGTAAAGAATAACTATAAATAGTTATTACAAAATCATATTGATTCTGATATATTGTATAATACACTCCAATTCAATTCAATATTTATAGAAATGATATCATCGCTCGTGCGTACGTACGGAATACCGTCTCCACGACGCGATGAGATTCATTCTCCATGTTAACCATTTAAGAATGATTATAATGTATATATAAGAAATAATAATGAAATATATGACATTATAAAGCTACTGGATTTATGTATATATATACATATGTATGTCATCTACTTACTTCCATTTCAAGACAATAAGGAAAGGAAAACAGCGTTCATGCGTACGTACGGACTACCGTCTCCATGAACGGTGTTTTTCATTTTATTTATCTACCTATTATATATATATATACTGAATATATATGATATATAAATCATATTTTATATTCTGGAAGTAAGTAAATCATGATATAAGTAATAATGATGTCAAGAACAACAAGTCAAAACACCTACGATAAATGAAACGATTTTACCCAAAACGCTTCTTTAACATGGAATTTACAAAAGAACGGGTAATATAATGTCATAAGTGAACCATATATGATATCATAACAATGAATATGATTCTTTAATAAGTCAATAACATGATTTAAATCATTATACAGGAGGTTCGGACACTTACAAAGCAAGTCGGACCTAAGGTAAGGGAAAATATCACAATCTCATTTTTATTCGAGATTATTTATTCGTAAGTATTTACTGGGGTGTATTTTATCATCCACATCCATGTTCCCTCAATATGTAATATTGTTTCCATCCACTTGCAATAGTTTAAATCCAATTTTACCCTTAGGTGAGTTTTTAGTAAAGAATATGAATGGAATCTTTTGTCGTTTTTCCGTACGAGGTACTTTTTGACTTTTCCGACAAAAGTACGAAGAATGTTTATTTTAACTTATACGGCACGAACGGATTTTTACGGTTTTATAAAGCCTTATTTTCATGAACCTTCCTCCAAAATATTTCATGACTATTTTTAATAAAATCTCTTTCTTTTAAAATTGTATGATGTTTTGTGAAAAGAAATTGATTTTGAAGAAGAAAGGATATTTTCCTCAAGAATTCATTTCAAGTGTTTTATCAAAATTATTTTCCATCTAAGATAATAAAGGGTTCTGTTTCTATCCATATTTTTACATTGATTTGACTATGTTGTGATGGAATTATGTTTATGAATTCCTTTATCTTATATGAATGGTTTTATGATGTCATGTTGTTTAAGAATCCCATTTTTATTACATGGGTTATGCAATGATGTATGATTTATGATTTTGTGGCACACATAAGAATGGTATCATTATGAGATGGGTGGGACCTATATCTCCCTCCAATGCATTGGGTAAAGATTTCATATCTCATGAGATAGACATGGCTGGAATGGTAGGTTATACCGGTTCAGTGAAACAGGACTGAAACGAGGATTACTCGATTCAGAAAGGGACTTTGTCCACTAAGATAGTCTTGGCAATGAGTCTTGACTAACAAGAAATGATTCTCTATGATTATGTGTGTATGCCACAATGAGTAATGTTTTAAGTAAGGGTTTCATTTTCACTACTATGATTTATCCCATGTTATGAAATTATGCTCTCTTTTGCAGGTTAAGATTTCCAAAAATGTTATGTTCTTATGAAAATTATGTGATTGATATTTCTTTTGTTTACCCTTACTGAGCATTTGAGCTCACCCTTTTATGTTTTCTTTTCCCCAGGATATAAAGAAAGGTTTTAGGTAAAAAAAAAGGAAGATCTTTGTGGGAGATTTTGAATATCTTTCACCAGGATTAGAAGATTACGTTCCGAGTTTCCAAAGACACTAAACTATTACGATCCTTGTGTGTATATTTTTGTTATGTATTAAGTATTCCGCAAAAGTAATGTAATGTTCATGTACGTTAGGCTTCGGGTCTCTACAAGTTCCCTCCAGAAGTTCCTTCGACTCCTCTAACTCATTTAGATTACCCCACCCCTCAATGATTTATGTATTTTTTCTTGTAAACATTTGAATGTACATTTTTTTGTAATATTTTTATTAATCTATATATATTTAAATTTCTATATAGGGTGTTATTTATATTAGTGTGAATATTGTGTTTTTTTTGTTTTTTTTATTATTTTTTTTATTTTTTATTTTTTATATTTTTACAAATATTGTGTTTTTTATTAGTTTATTAGTTTATTATTTTAATTATATTTTTATTAATTTTATTAATATTTTTATTTATTATTTTATTATTATTATTATTATTTTATTAAATTTTATTAATATTATTAAATTTTATTATTTTATTATTTTATTATTTTATTATTTTATTATTTTACTACTATTATTAATTATTAATATTAATATTATTTGTTATTTTTTTAAGTTTTTTGCAATGGGTGGATCATTTCATCATAAATAATTATTTGCGACAGGTACATCCACCCATCACAAAAGAGTTTTTAAAAAACCCGGATAAACTATTTGCGATCGGAACGACTCCTGTCACAAAAAATAATATTTGCAATGTTGTTTTCTATAACACGCCATTGTGAGGGGTTTTTGTCTTAAATGACCATTTGTGACAAGATCTCATTGCAAATGACCCGTCACAAATACTTCAATTTTCAGTTGTGAATGATAAAAACCCACTAATTATAATTGTTTATAATGATGAAATTATTTTATTGAGAAAAAGAGGAGACTTGTGAGGACATATCTGGATAAATGGGGGTTAAAAATTTCAATGATTGTTGAAATGAAAATATTTTTTGGGATTTAATGTTACAAAAACACCAAGATATATCTTTACCTCATAATAGAAGAATGATCATTAGCTATTAAATAGGTTTGGCATGAAAGAATTGAGAGAGGTCTCTACTCCTATAGCACTTAAGACAAAGTTGTAAAATAATGAAAAAGGAATGATTGTGTAACAAAAAATGTTCCAAATAATTATTAGTTACCTACCCTACATGATAGTGTCTAGACAATACATTATATTATGTTCAAGATTCCAAATAAATCCTAATGCATCACATCTTGTAGAGGTGAAATGGATCTTATGATATATTAAAGTTGTCGAGATCCAAAGGTTTAAAATTTTTGTTTGATTGATGAAGAAGATGATGAACATAAAGTGGAATTTATTATGGTGTTGTATTTTGTGACCAACACATAAATCAGTAAGTAATTATATGAGATCATTGAACTTTGATGAGATGAAGGCATTTGAATGTATAAAGGAATGAGAGATAGAATGATGAGATTAGATCAAGCGTATGTTATGTGGAGTGACTATACATTATAAATAGATTGAATATATAAAGGGTCACATAACCACATGAAGGGCTGAGAGACCACATGTTTGAATAGAGTGACCACATAAAGGGGGTGAGAAACCACATGTTGGAATATATTGACTGCATGAATGGTCAAGTGACCACATGAAGGGTTGAATGACCACACGAAGGATCAAGTGATTGCATAATAGATTGAGTGACCACATGTTGGAATAGATTGATCATATGAAGGGTCGAGAAATTGTATCAAAGCTTGAATGATCTCACATTGCAATAGTGAGACCACATCAAGGGGTCAAGTGACCACACATTTAAATAGATCATCAGCACATTATAGTGACTGTCCATATGAATAAAATCGAATGGTCATGATTCAAAAAGTATATAGAGATTCCAAGAACTAATTTTGGCAACAAAAATTAAGGTGATGTATTAATATTTAAATATCATGATTAATACTATCATGATTATTTTAAAGGATTCTATTTGATGATTAATAAATAAGATATATCCCATGAAACTATTCAAGTACACTGAAGAAAATATGAAGATAAAGATGTGCTGTAATTATAATTTTTCACAAGAAGAAGAAGACAGACATGCTAATTTTTCCATAAGGTTCTCCTTTAATAAGAGGTGTTCAATTCTATTTGAATGAGAATTAGAAAAAGGTATCACGATAAGACTTATGATTTATATTAAGGATGAAACTTCAAATTTTATACATGAATATAAAAATGATAATTTCATGTGGTGGATTATGCAGTCATCATGGAAATAATATGGTATGATTTTGATGGTATTTATGGGGAATAATTCCAAGATTGAAGTTAGAATTATCCCATCACTTTACAATGCTTATATTTATTCATAAGTGGGGATTTAATGTAGATGAAATAAATATTTAAAGAAGGATGAAAATTCCATGATATTTCTACTTGTTTATACAAAGTTACAAATGATCATTGAATCCATTTCTTATGGATGTTATTATGGGGACTAACTAGGATAATTTTGGTAATTTTAATTTGATAATATTTATACAATTTCATAAATATTTTAATAAATATTAAAGATAATAGGTAACCATCAATGCATGATATATAATTTATAGTTGTTATTGATCATGAGTCTATGAAAGTCAAAAGAATAGAGATATTAGAATAAGAGGTGAGGTTCTTGCTCCCTGATATACAAGAAATATAAGAATAAGAATATCTAACTCATATAAGGGAAAGTGTAAATAATTCAAGCAGCATAATGCTGACATGTTGAATCCAATTGGTGAAGGCTAATTTTGTTGTTACAAAATTGGTTTTATCATATTATCAGTTTTAGGAACACATTCATAGTCAATAGACTATAGTGCAATGCAAGTGATGGATATCACCTTATTGATGAAAACCAAAAGGACTTTTTTATAGTAGAATGTGTGATCTTAGATTGTTTCCATATCATTTAAAGGACTAGATACTCTTATTAAGTACTAAACCTTGTAATTTCATGTGTTTTAGTAGAGTCATTTCTCTTTAACCATAGGTGATGATTTTTTAAAGAATAAAAAGCATAAAAGTGTAGACCACCAATTCACCCCCTTTCAGTGGTTACATAGATCGTGATTAATGATTTTAAATTTTATCATAGGGGAGGTTCCTTAATTGAATCTAAGTTGTTTTAATTTTGAAGAAGAAGAATACTACCATGGATGTTTAGAACTCACTCAATACTAAGGGGATTCCTTTATTAAATGGGAAAACTATCATATATGGAAGGATAGATTGACACTCTATCTTTTAGCTATTGGACATGATGTTTTTAAAGCTACTAAAGATGGTTTCAATCCTTATAATGAGGCTTATCTCTGAATATCTACATATAATAGGAAACTAGAGAATAATGGATGAGATATAAATTACATTCTTCTATCTCTCTTATAAATTGATTTTTTTGGTTAATGGAATTGGAATTAAAAAAGGAATATCAGATAAGTTGATGAATATTTATGAAGGAAACATTAAAGTGAATAAAGAAAATTTACAAATTTGGAGATTAAAATATTAATACTTTAAAATTGTATACAATTAATATATTATAGAGTTATTCATAATGGTCAATGATATTATAAGAAACATAAGAAAACTTTGAAAAAAATTGGATGACTAAATAGCTGTTGAAAATATATTGATAATTCTTCCTATTATATTTGATGACAAAGTTTCATATTTGTAAGATAGAGAGCCTAAAACATTCTATTTGGATGATTTTTATAGTATTCTCATTAAATATAATATGAAAAATATAATTCTATAAAAATAAAGGGAATAAATGATCAAGAAATATCCTTCAATGCCACTAAGTAAAAAAAGAAAAATAATGTTTTTATTGGTAAATAGGTTTGTGATTTTGATTCATAAGATACATTGAGTAATAATAATGATGAATTCAACTCTTTATTTTCCAAAAATGTTAAAAGATGCATAGGTGAGTATAAAATAATGTTACCATTGAAGTTATTTAACTGTCGAGTTATTGGAAATTTTGGGAAAAAAATTCCAATAATAAAAAAGATAAAGATAGGGATAAAGAAAAAATTCCTAGATGACCATTAATTAAGAATTAAAAAAATACATGTCATATTCAAAAGGAAGGAATAGTTTTTTATCTAAATATAAAAAGATAAATATTTTTTTCAAATGTGAGGAAGTTGATGATAGTGGAGAAGTTATGGAAGCTGAAATTTTTAATGATGAAGGTGATGATAAGTTTCTTATTGAAAAGATGAATAATGAGAATTTTTCTAATGATGAAAGTGGAAAATGTCACTAATAATAAGATGAAATGTATATTTATTTCATGATAAAAATACAATTGAAAGAATGAGTCTAAAAAATTTCTAAGCTAGAGAAAGATATTAAGAAGTTAAAAAAATTTAGAACACCTGTTAACTATCAAGAAATAGTGCATGAAGAATAAGAATCTAGATTGTTAAAAGATATTGAAAACCTAAAGAAGTTATATGATAAATAAAAAAACCTTAATATAAATATTGAATAAAATATGAGGTAAAATGAGAAGAAAATTTACCTTTTAAAATATAAATTGATCGAAGTTGAAGAAGGAATATCTAACTTCCAAAATCCAAATCTAAAATTTGATGAAATTTATATGGAGTTTAAATCTGAAAAAATAAAAAAAATATCATCCTTAAAGGTTAATAATAAGGTTGAATATGTTTATAAAGGTAATCAAGTAAAGGGGACCATATATGTAGCTAAAACAGGTGAATTCCAAAATTATTGAATTTTATAAAAATAGAAAATAGAAATAAAATATAATACAACTGGAGAATATGTTAATGTTGAGAAGAAATAAAATATAAATAAGATAATTTCTAGATTATTTTAAAAATATTGGTTTTAAAAATGGATCCAAAATTAATGGTAAAAAATATATTGGAATATAGTTACACAGTTCTGGAAAAATTATAGGTTGAAAAAGAAAATATAATTTTTATGAAAATTGATGGTGTTGTGTTGGATTTGGGAATATAGTGAAAATGTTTCTATTAAATCATTAATACTACAATGGATCCATGAGGTATTGTAAGTATATTTTGAGGAGTCAACCAACTCAAAGAAGATAAACTCAAAACCAATATGAAAAGTACAATTTTAAGATTGAGAATAGATTCCAACCTATTAAAACTCTATCTCAGTGGTTTGATTAGCATATAAATATTACTAAAGGGTTTATTTATATGCTTCCATCTCAACAGGGTTTTGATAAACAAACTCAAATGTATCTGGTGAAGGATAAAAATAGAAAAGAAACGTATCTTGTGGTTGAGACTGCATTCAAGGATAAAAAAGGTGAATGACCTTATATTTTGGAAAGTGGGTGTTCTTTACATATATATGGATATTTTAAGATATTAAAGAATAAGGATGACTACAAATAAGGAACATTGAATTTTTGAAATTATGAGTCTCTTAGAATCAAATATATTGGATTTTCTATCATTGGAGAAGTTAAATTGAAATCCAAAAGTACTTTATTTTTTAATGGACTAAAACAAAACCTGTTGGTTTTTTTAAAACATTATGATGAAGGAAATCAAGTTCTATTTAAAAGAGATTGTTGTATTATTAAAATTCTTGAAGATGGAGAAGTCGTGATAAGAGGAAAATAAATCAAGGGAAACCTATTCCTGTTTAAATATGAATAGAATTCTTGTTATCTGAGTATGAAGGAAGAAAACCAATTATAGCATAGAAGGCTTAGAAATATGTTCATAATAAACCTAAAAAAGATAATATATAGAGGAAGTGTTTGATATGTACTAGATATGATAATAAGTAGATATCAATGTTGATCCATATTTTGGAAAAGGAAATTTTCAAATTCTTCACATAAGAATGTTGATATATATAAATCTCATTCATTGGGAGCTTATTCATTTTGATATATATGGGCCCATGAGAAATAAATCAACAAATAAAGATAAGTATTTAATTTTTGATATTGTTCATTTAACTCATGTTACATGTATTATATTTTAAAACATAAATCAAAGGCTCCTAAGATGATCAAAAGTTTTAGGAGATGTGTGGAAAATTATTAGGGATACTAAATAAAGATGATTCAAATTGATAATGGTGCTAAATAAAAAAATGGAAAGCTTAAATGTTATCTTTCGAAGTATGGTATTCATCACAGGCCCAATGATCCATACACACTAGAAAAAAATTTTACAGCTAAAATAAAGAATATAATATTTATTGAGATAGATAGAACCATGTTAATTGAATATGATACTTCTTAATTTTTTTAGAGAGAAGCTATTGGTGAAGTAGTCCATGTTCAAAATTACTGCTTCTACAAACCAAATTTAGACATGTATCCATATGATATGTATTATAATAAGACCCCATGTTTGAAGTAATTTAGTGTATTTTTCCTCCCTTGCATTATCAAATTCAAAGGTGATAATATTATTAAATTTGATCAAAGAGGTGTAGATGGTATCTTCCTTGTCCACCCTCAAAATAGTCAAGGATATATATGATATAACATGAAAATTGGAAGAATTTTTTATTCTTATAATGTTAAAGTGTTGGAAAGTTATGATACAATGGTATTATAGTCAAATTTAGATATTAGAGGAAATAAAGATGAAGTTTTTTCTATTAAAAAACATGATATGGTTTCTGGAGGAAGTGAAAATATAGAAGTTGCACTGGATAAAGATATTCTCTAATTCAAGAGATGAGGGAAAATTTTATTCATCTCATCCAAATTCATGGAAGAAAGTGGAGATCAAAAATATCATTGGAGATCAATGAAAGTAGGTTTAAATAAGAAGAACATTTAGGACATAAAATACCTCTTTGTTTTCAAACATCAATCTATGAGATATTAAATAATAATTGAAGCATCAAGAGTGGATTGATGCCGTGAATGAATAATTGGATCAGAGTGATAAAAATGAGATATGAGAGATGGTACAAAAACCTAAAGATAAAAACCTTATTGAAAAAATAGGGTTTTCAAAAAAATTTTGAATAAAAAGGGTGAAGTGGGAAGAAAAAAGTAAAGTTTGGTTTATAAGGGATGCTCATAGGTTGAAGGAATTGATTTTTATGAAACCCTTTTACTAGTTGGAAGACTTGAAACCATCAGAATCTTTCTTGCTATTACTGCATAAAGTAAACATAATATATTCCAAATAAATGTGAAGTATGATTTTCTCAATGGATATTTGGTAGAATAAGCCTGGTTTCATTCTAGTAAAAGAAGATAATTATGTGTGTAAATTGAATAATCCTTTATATGGGATGTAGAAATACCCAAGATCTTGGTATTATAAGATGGATTCATTTTTAAAGAATCTTAACATAAAAATGATAAGAGTGGAGAATAAACACTATATAAAATAAAATAAAGAGTTTTATCTCATTATTATTGTTTATGTTGATGATATAATATTTTTTTGGAATAATAAATAAGACTATTAAAAGTTTTACAAAGAGATGAAGATGTTATTTGAAATGTTTATGCTGGAAAAAATGATGCACTTTCTTGGATTTCAAATCTATCAAGAAAAGGATCACATTTTCTAATCATGAGAGGAATATTCCAAGGAGTTACTTAAAATATTTGAAATAGAAAATTTTAAACCTATTTCAAAACCTTTTTAGTTAGGAAAAAGTTTTTTAAGTTTGAAGTTGGAAAATATGTCTATCAATATGAATTTAGGAAATTGATCAGAAGCCTCATGTATTTAACATCCTCTAGAACAAACCAAGTTTATTATGTTACCCTTTGTGCCATATTTCAATGTGCATAAAAAATGTCACAGATTTTAGCTGAGAATAGAATTTTTAGATACATTAAGGGCACCAAAATTTATGGGTTAAAGTATGATAATAAGGGAAAGCTGAATCTGTTTGACTGTATAAATATAGTCTGGTCAGGTTCTGTTGATGAGAGAAGATCCACATCTGGTGGATTATTCTTTCTAAAAAAATTTATGTGATATGGAATAAAAATATGTAAAATTTAGTAAATTTTATAACTGAATAAGCTATGTATATCGCTTACAGTCAACATATAACCCAATTAATTTAGATGAGGACATATTTGGGGGAAGTTTTGGCTGATTTGAATCTTCCATATATCTTGGGATGTGATAATTAAAGTGATATCAATTTCACAAAGAATCTTGTGAAACATTAAAGATCAATGCACACCGATTTTAAATATAAATTCTTAAATGAGATTGTTGAAATAAATGAACTAAAATTAGAGTTTTTTATATAGAGTAATAGGTGGTTGAAATTGTCACCAAACCACTATCAAAGGATACATTTGGGAAATTGAGTTTGATAAGGAGTGTTAACCTCACCCTCTTCAAGGCTAAGGTATGTGATATCTATCCCCTCTATCATATTTTATTTAGATATTGTGGTAATATAGTGACAAATATGCCAAAACAATTATATCTATTGATATGTTCATTACTTATCTAGTGAGAGAATATATTTAGGGGTAGTTTTTTAAAGGGGTAAGATGTGATTTCATCATATGAAAAATATTTTAAAATTTTATTTATGTGGTTGTAGGAACTGTTTCTTAAAGGTTAGAGTGAGTTTTAGTTTCAGATATTTGATGTTTGTTGATCATTTAATTATGGATAACATGTTTTTATTTTTCAATTATTCCTTTTTCCTACAACAAGATTACTCACATAGGCTTATAATTTTTGGGTAGTGATCCATTTATTGAGTTTTAGAGAATCAATGATTTATGTTCCTTATTTTACAAAAAAATTTAAAGGAGTAGATTGTTGAGACAAAGGGTTTTTGAATTTTTGATTGATTGATAAAGAATACGGTGAATATTAAGTGGAATTTATTATGAAATTGTTTTTTGGTATCAACATAGAAACCAGTAAATAATGAAAGTAGATCACTGAACTTCTATGAGATAAAGGAATTTGACCGCATGAAGGAATGAGTGACCACAATATGAGATTGGATCAATAGTACATTATATAAAGTGAGTGTATGTTGTAAATATATTTACTGCCTAAAGGTTCGAGTTACCACTCATTGGAATAGAGGGACCACATAAAGGGGATGAGAAACCAAACACTGGAATATATTGATTGTATGATTGGCCGAGAAACCATATGAAGGGATAAGTCACTAAATGCTGCAATAGAGAGACCCCCTGAAGGGGTCGAGTGACCGCGTGATGGAATAGATCAACTACATAAAGGGTCAAGAGACCACATGTAGGGATATATGACTACATGTTGGAATAGTTTGACTAAATGTTAGAATAGATCAACCACACATTATAGCAAGATTCCATATGAATAAAATTGAATGACCTTGTGTGGGATGGTAGATGGAGTTACCATGAACTAATCATAGAGATACAAAGTAAGGTTATCTATTAAAGTTTAAATATCATGATAAAGAAAAATTGATTCTTAGAAAATAGTTTCTTGGATGAATGAAAAAGGTCGAATAAAAAAGTAGGGAGGTTTTTTTTGCTATTGTGTAAGAAATAAAAGAAGAATAAGATCTAAATTGTAGAATGGAAAGTTTGAAAATTTAAAGCAACAAAATGACAACATGTTGAAGACTATTAGTGAAGGTTTATTCCATTTTTAAAAAAACTAATTTATCATATTATTTAGGTGAGGATAAAATTCACTATTAAGGAGATATAATGAAACATAAGTTATGGATAAACCCTTCTTTTTGTAAACCAAAAGGATTGTTTTATTGTAGATTGTGTGATATAATATTGTTTCTAGATCATTCAAGGGGATAGATACACTTATTGAGTAATAAAAATTTAATTTAATTTTTTCCTATGGGTATTATTATTTGTTGTGTTCAAAAAGATTCATTTATCCTTAAAAATAAGAGAATTTTGTTTTAAATAAAAAAACATATGAAGAGTAGACTATTGATTCACCCCCTCTCAGTTTTTACACAGATCCTGACTGGTACTTTTAAAATGAACTCTATATTTTAGTTTTAGGTCTGAAAAAATACATGACTTTAGATTTATAGTTATTCTAATGTGTATTGGTAAGGATATATAGTTAATAAAATGTTTACATATGGAATTGCATTCTATATTAAGGGAATGTTGTTTCATGGCACTCTAAGAAAAAAAATTATGTCACATTGATCATAAATGAAATTTAATAAGTTAAGGAATCTAAATACACAAAAACATTATCTGAATGAAATCACATATTTTAGACATAGTGTTAATATTTCAGAGCCATTGATGATTAGGTATGATAATCAAAGTTTAATCAACTTTTCAAATAATCTGGTACAATTTTTAGAGATGAAACATATTGAAATTAAATACCACTTCATTATGGAGAAGGTGGAATAAATAGAGATTTCATTAGAGTATGTTTCAATCAAGGAGTATATTTTGGATATCTTGAAGAAACTAAATTGAAGGATTCCTACCAGCACTAGATAGTGTTTTTGGGAGTGAATCCTCTCTAAAAATCCTAGTAAGTTTTCTTGTTCACATTCCCACCTTCATTATTTTTCATTTTTTGAAAAAGTGGGATAATACCAGAAGAATATATTTTAGAAAATTTAGAGACACAATATTTCTTTTTGTAAGTTATTAATGGGGAGAGGGGATTTTACTTATTGGGAGACAGGAAGAGTTTGTTGGTAAATCCTATAGAAGATATTATTCATTATTTTTCATGTTTCTAACAAATATAATGGGGGATATTGAAGACTTCTCATGAAGTTAAATGAAAAAGGGATATTTTTGAATTTATCTCAATTTATACATTGTAAATTATGTATTTTTATTACAATGATAGGTTATAGTACTCTCAAAAGCACCATTCTATCCTATAATGCGGTGTTTGTATTCCCTTTATATTAGAGGCACATTATTACTTTTTTTGAGGTAATTAATTCATGAGTTATGAAGGTTATTTTATGTTGTATTTATTTAAATTATATCCTTGGATGTTTAACTAAATATTTAGAGTTTGATTGGATGGAAAATGAATGAATAAATTCTAAATCTAATCAGTTTCTTTCACAAAGATTCATGAAAATATCCATGGAGCACACATCAAAAATGGATTGTGAAGAATCTAAATAAAACAGTCATTTATAGGGACATGACCTCTTTTTTGTTTAGTGATGGACCATGAGGATTCCAAAAATGGGATTTTCAAAGTTCCTTTATTCAATGAAATTTAATGAAATCACCTATAAATGATTATTATCTTGGTGATATAGATCTTTTTTGGAGGACTTGAGCAGAGAATTAAGAATTTACCATGAAGAATCAATATCAAAATCTGATATATCAATCCCATTTCCAAAGGAAAAATTATTATGTGGTATGATTTGATCTATAATTATAACAAATAGGGGTAATTATAGAGTTATTTTGAGTAGATATATGTCATGTTTGATAGGTTAAAATGAGATAGTGGATCTAGGATTTCGAGAGGAGTTAGTGGAGATGAAACATAAAGAGATGAGGCTAAAGAGAATGTTTTAGTGAGCATTTTTTTTATTGAATATAGAAAGCACTACTATATGGAACATTGATTATTTCTTGGTTCTTAAATTTAATGATTTGTATTTTAGTTGAAATTCTAAGAAAAATATGGAGGTATGAATCATATAGGGTAGAAAAAATGGATATTTAATACATTGACATTGAAATGAGTGCTATGGACGTGACTATACTATGGTTGTGTGTGCCTGTAAATAAACGATGAATTTATGATATTTTTTTGTGATAAAATATTGAGATATCCAACCTCCTATTATTGGGAGAATTATTGGGATATTTTCACTAGTATTGAAGAGAAGAACAAGGGTGGACACTTCATCAAAATTTTAGAGGCACTTAAGCTTGGGAAACAAATATTGACTAACTTGTTGATGATTAGTTTTATTTATTACACTTATAATTATAGTCTATATTCCCTGATGAATTTCTAATTATTATTTATGATAAGATAAAAACATGTATAATTAAATCACAACAATTTCTTCCCAAGTATTAACCACTTGATGAATAGAGTGAGTGAATATTGTAAAAGTATTTGCTTCACATGTGTCATTCTCTTTATGTCTCTATCATCATCACATTATTTTTTTCAATTTCCAATCATAATAAATGGTGATGGAAAAATAAATTTTAGTGTTGGTGTTTTGGTAACAACTAATTTAACCCCCTCTCAATGGTGTTTTACTCTCTCATGGGCATAACACTTGGCATAAGAGTATTCTTATAGAATGTTCATGGCACATAAAATACGATCTTTCAATTATGCCATCATGGAATATTACATCTTATAAATATCATTCAATGTCATAATTATATTTATTTAATTAATATAAATCATGATAATGATAATTTTTTGTTTATTTTTGTGATTAAATAATATAAGAAAATAAAATCATTTTGATATCATCGATTTTGTTTGGAAATGTTCAAATGATTATACCTCATTTTTCTAGATTGTGTTAAGGAATTAAAAAATACATTTAGTTTGATGGAGTACATGTCTAGTATACTAAAATTACATGGCTCTTGTATTTTGAACCCTTTAAATATTTTATTATATAGACAAAAACACCACTATATAAAAATACACTCAAATAAGTTGTTACTCTATAAATAAAATGAATGTTAAGACCTTTAATTTAAATTTATAATAATAAAAACCCAAAGGTAAGACCATCCATAATTAAATAATAAGATTCCATATAATTTTTTGCAAGCCTTTGCGAGAATCCTTATGAAATAATACATTCATTTAATCTCATAAATTTATTAAAATCATTCCAATTTTGAGTAAATAATAATTTATATATAGTGGGATTAACATTCTATAATATTTGAAATATTGGGCCAAAAACATCTCATTGAAATAAAAAACCATAATAAAAGAGAAGCTTTTGGCTAAGAATAATTTAAACTCAATCTATAATAATGATCTAGTAGGATCTAAATCAAACACACTTATCTCTATTTGAAAATGTACACCAAATTTATCTTTTTTACATAACATATATATTTATATAAAAAATTTATCCAAGATATCAAGTATCTACATGTGACATGGAACGTGTCAATATTTTATATATTAACTTATACATTATCAATTCTATAAAATCAACAAATTAATCTAGATGAATACATTACATGTCATTCATCTAAGTTGATGAAAACATCACATATCACTCAACTAATAATGAACATGAATTTATTTAGTCAAATTCAATCAATGTCCCAAATATCATAACTATCATATAGGAGGATAATCCCCATCATGGTTATATAAAACCCATTACATGATCAACAAAATACTCAGCTATTCCCTAATTATATCACTCATAAGAATTGCATAAGAATAATATTAAATATTAGAGGTTTACATATAGGGTAATTTTTTTAACCCTATGGAGTAGGATTAATATAAATCATACTCCCCTAAGAATGTAATATTATTGAAAATATTACATGTGGTATAATTTAAAATCCAATCCAATTAACAAGTCACACCCATGTCTCATGAGTGAACTCTATATCTCTATACTGGGCCCTAATCATGTTATTTTTAAAATGTTATCACAACATATGAATTTCTATGAAAAACATAAATTATAAAAAACTTTGAGATATCCTCTTAGGGGTTAATTATCATTTTAATCCCATATAATAAAACATCACACATGATTAAATGATAAAGTAAAAATTCCCTTTAATCATAAAATCATGATACATTATTCAATTTAAAATTTTATATGAAATAAAATATCTTTGGGATTTATTCCAAACTAAATTAAATTTGATATAGTCTTCAATATATGAAACACCCATATACCTTACATAATCATCATGCCTTTTCTATGTTAATAGACATGTTTAATTATCCTCCATGATCTCTTTAGAAAACTTTAAGTCACCTCTCTCAATGATTTCACTAATATATAGTACTTAAAATTAACATGTTTGGTTATTTGGTGATACCTAGGGTTGTTAGCCTTAATAATAGGTCAATTTTTACCATAAGAGAGATTTATCTGTTCCAAAATTATAGGTACCTGCCTGAGTTTTGAAATAAAATTATTGATCTAAAAAAATGTTTCTTAGAATTTGATGCAAAGATATACACAACATTGATCATAGAATTAACCCCTGATGGATTCTTATAAATATACTTTGTAATGACACAACCAATAATACTACAAAAAAAATATAGATTGTGATCTTGAATCATCATTGCCAATTCAAATTCCAATATTATTGTAACCATTTAAAATGAGCTTGTAATCACCTCTATATATAATGAATACATATTTAGACATCGTCAATTAATTTAGGATATTATTAATAAAAATCTAATGATTTTCAATATGATTTTATTTATATCCCTTGAAGAATAAGAGTAATCAAATCTATGATAAATTATGAAATACATTATATATCTTATTAGTAAAGTGTAATGAATCAAATTAATGAATATTATTTAAATTTTAATAGACAGAGACCATGCCTTCATTTGGTTTATACTATTTAACACTAGTAAAAACCCCTTCTTTTAGTTTTCCATGATAAAAATTTCTTTCAAATTATAAGTATGTATTTTTTTACTTAGACTAAAAAACCTATTATAATTATCTCTATATATATTGATGCCTAATATATAGCTTTATTAACCTATACCATTTTTTGAGAATTTTTTTATAAATAAATCCCTTATAAAATTTAAAGAAAGGATATCATTTTAAATAAGTACTATGTTATCTATATACAATTCCAGGAATGTGATTGTTCTTTCAATATATTATTTACATTCACAAGACCCATCTTAATTTTTATATAATCAATATCATTGATTTTATTTGAAGATACCAATATATTTTTATTGTATTTTAAATTAATAAGTCTATCAATATGTGTGTTGGGTGATGGAGGAATAGAATAATGAAGATGTTTCCCTTAATAATGGGAAGTAAATTACCACCGCTTAAAGTTCCTTTTTGTAAATATAATTAAGGTAGAAAAAAAATCTAATTATAGGATAAATACAAAGTAAAGAAATAAAAAAAGTACTAATTTTATGGTTGGATCACTATCTATAAATTTTTTGAAGTTTATAAAGAGATATGGCTATTGAAATAACTTGATCATTGTTATCAAAGAGGTAAAAGATTGTTGAATATCTTAAAAGAAATCCAGGGTTAGCAAGAATGTAGGATGCTGTGATCAATGAAGAATATTTTTTGTGTGATGTATTAGAGAATTCATATAAATTGATGGAATTAAAATAGATAGTGAAGGTTCATGGAAATAATCTAAATTGGGTAATAATATACTAAAAGACTTTTAATATTATGTTTTAAGAGATTTGAAAATATTTAGATAGTTTCTAAATTAATTTATTTTGATATTAGGTTATTTTAAGTGATTATTAGTGGATAGAAGAAACTATTATTTATGTTAAAGAAATTATACATTTTAAAAGTATGAATGTTAAGTTTTCAGAAGGTATATTTATAGAAGATAAAATGGATGAAAAAAATGGAAAAGTCCTTAAGTAACCCTGTAATCATAAGGTCCATATAGAATATATGATTATAAAAATGAAAAATCCATGAGAATTTCTCAAGTTTCACTATAGTAATTTTTTAATTGTAACTTTAGAGAAAAATAGAAGACTTAGAAAAGTCTCATAGAAGTTATACTGTTCCATGCAAGAATCATGATAAAAATTGTAATTATATAGTTGTAAATTTATATAGATAGGATTTTTAAGTATTATCTATAATTTAATAAGATATATTCTAAAATGCAATAATATTTATTAAATTTTATGAAAAATAAATTGAACTTTAGAATCAGTAAGGGCATGAAACTATAGAGAATCATAAGAGTAATTTACTCTCATAAAAATGTTGGTGACTGAAAAATTGGAAGAGGGAAGTGACTCACTATGTTTCATAAGAGTAACTTACTTTTAATAAAAGGGTGACAAAGATAAATGTAAGAGTTTAATAGTTTTGAAAATTTGATAGAATAGATAGTATTTAGAAGATAGGTTTATAAATTAAATGTGATGATACTAGAATTGATCTTCATTGATTTAAAAATCATAAATGGGATTGTGATTCAATTAAGCGATTGAGAAGATTATCTTTAGAACATGGAGAATAAGATCATGTGGTGATGTACTATAAGAATTAAAATAGAAGTTAAATATTATTCTAATATATTTTTGGAGACTATCACATTGTAAATAAAAATTCCATAAATGAAAATAAATTATTCTTTGTATGTTTTTTCATACAGTTTGGATATTATGTTCTTATGGGTTTTGTGGAAATATTTTGAGAAGAATTATTTCTAAGAAATTTTCTTGAATTAAGTATAGATTTATTCAAATGGTATTAAATGAGAGTAAAATGATAAAATTTTATTCTTGGAATACCTATGGGGAGAAGTAGTTATGGAGAATGGAATATTGTAAGATCATGAGAGCATACCCAAATTATGCAATTGAGACAAATGATATGAATATATCAACACCAGAAATTGTAAAATAGAATATATATATATATATATATATATTCATTATATAAAAATTATATTATTTTTATTGTGAATATAAAATCTGAGAAAAATAAAGATATATTTGTGAGTATGGAAGATTGAGAGAACCCAATATATCATTATTGCAGAGGAATTTTTAGAGTATAATAAAAATTAGAGTTCAAAGAAAATATGAGAGAATATGCAGTGCATCGAAAATGATTAAAGAATAATAAGAAGGAGATATTGGTAAAAATACTAGATCCTATGATACCTTGTATTATATAAGTTGAAGATATAGAATAAGGAAGATAAATAAATTTTTTATGAGATATCTCTATACATTGCTAATGTATTTCTACTATGTCAAGAATTTCATATTGATGAGCTACTAGGTTTATGATGATCTTAGTAGGATCTAGAGAATAGTAAGAAAAATTAACCTAATTTTGAATATGCTATGATCTTTTGGTTACTTGAAGAGATAGACATTCATGCTACTATTCCTGAAGATTTACTAGTAGTCAAAGACTCTATTTGAGTAACATGATATATTAGATATCTAAGTGGATATTTTTCATTAATTATAATATTTTTTTTGAAATATAAGTTGAAATAATGATTTTTTGGGAATAAGGATAAAGAACTGATTGAGAGATAGTGATTATCCTAGGTAAGTGGATGTCAAACCTACTCTATGTTTTCTTATTTTGTAAAATCAACTAGTACAGGTGTTGAGTATAGGATATTCCAAAATAACCAAATTGTAATTGATTTTTTGTACCAGTGGTAAATTTTTTGTCTTAGATTTGATCCAAACATAGAAAAGTATAAGTACCCACATTGGGACCAAACCTTGTATAAATACCATTTACTACTCTTCAAACTATTTACTGCTTTGTATATGGTATGTGTATACTGGGTTTATCATAAGAAAATCTATATTTACCTTAATATATAGACTAATTTCAAATATTGAGTGGGGTATTAAATGGAATGATGTTTTATGTAAAATAATATGGTAAAAAGAAAGTAACCCAAATCCACCCTCTCCCTCGTAGGTAACTATACGCATTCCTGATAACATCAACCGATATTAGAGAAAACTAGGTTCCATCTAATTGGATCATTTTTAAGCCACAATAATTATTATCAAACTTATATTAAGTACATATTTGAATATATTTTTG
This sequence comes from Viscum album, assembly GCA_963277665.1. NCBI lineage: Eukaryota > Viridiplantae > Streptophyta > Magnoliopsida > Santalales > Viscaceae > Viscum > Viscum album. The sequence goes on from OY728131.1 coordinate 1,493,921,680, forward strand.
AATAAAATCCAATGGAAAATTTAGTTCTCATCCCTTTCAAAGATGAAATGGAGGTTTTAGTTAAAATCCCAAAAAACATGAATAAATAAAGGGGAAAAAATATATGAAAAAGTAAATAGGGAAAGAGGATGAACCACCACTTAATGAAGGTAACCATAATAGAATTAGTTCGTATAAATTAGTTGTTATTGATTCTTTTAATGAATCAAGTTAAATATGTAAAGATAATGTGCACATTGAATCACTAATTTAATTTTATTTTAAAGTAAAGGATTATCATAAAATAGTTATTATTGAATATTTTATATATATACTTTCATAAAACAAATGGTTACATAATGAAAAATCATATCTTGAGTTGTAATCTAATGAAATGTTAGATGAATTGGCTAATAAGTTATAAAAGTGTAGCACTCATGTTAATTTTTTTGAAGTCAAGGAACAATTTTTCAAAATTTTCAATAAAATATTTTATCTGACTAAAGAAGAATAAAAAATGTATATTCATGAGAAAATTTTAATTGTTAATATTTTTTATGAAGTGATCCATGCATTAGAGAGATTGTATAAATTTCATACGAATATCAAAGATGCTCAGTTGTAAATTAAATAAAATAAAATAAAGGAGCTTAAAAATATTCTATAAGATTCATGTCTAGTTCATGATTATTACATTGAAAATAATGAAAAGTGAATGTGAATATATGGTGAAATTACTTGAATACTTGAAGTGTATTCTTAATATGAAATATATTGAGTTTGAGGTGAAGCTAATAAATATGGAAAAACCCATGTATAATGTTAAAAACTATTAATATAAGAATTTATAGCATAACTATTTTTGATAATATTCTTATTTCTAAATGGGATATTTATAGTGGAAAGATGATATTGAAATTATCTCCAAATACAATCATAATAATATATTGGAAGAATATAATCCACAACCCAATTATTAATGTTTTTACTAATGTAGTTTCATCTACTAGTATAATGTTTAAAATAAAATTATTGAGAAATATGGGTATAAGAAATTTCTATGAAATCCAATACATCATCAAGTGTGTATGTATGAAAGTTTAAAAAGATTAACTCCCTTATAAATCACAAAAGTGTGTTTTTTTACTAAAAACATGAAGGAATAAATTCTAACCAAATTACTATAATGGTAAAAAATAAGATGGTTCACTATCCATTTTTTATGTTATAGAATATTTGGGCATAAATACATGGAATATTGGAATAATATGTCAATGTATAGAGATAAATAAGCCTATATTAAAGTGGAGTGGAGAGGAAGTCATTATAAAAACTATTGTATAAAAGAGAAGTTCATAGAATAAAGTAAATCTATTTACATATTTTTTTTATATATTAGATAAATTCATTGATAAATACAACATAAGTGGTTATAAGTAATTTTTCTTATGGTATAAACCTATAAGTCAAAATTAATTAGTTTATGATAAGAAAAGGTTGCAAATATTGAAGAAATTTATGGGAAAAAATAAAATAGACTGTCTCAAAGTATAAACAAAAGAATTTTTTTTAAAAAATAAACTCTAAAGAATAAAATTGAAAATAATATAAAACCAATATGGAGATTCATCTACAATAAGAGAAAATTCTACACCAGGAACCATTAAAAAAATCCATGTAAATTAGTGTTGAAGAAAGAAAGATAAGACAAGTATTAGAATCAATCTAAGAGAGGAATAAGTGTATTGGTTTAGTGCAAGACCCCCATGATAAATAACATGAAAGGTTACCTAAAAGAGTATTCCTAAATATTTTTAAAAGTTTTGTGTGAATGTGGAAATTATCTGGGCATATATCAAACAAATGAATGACATTGATTCCTATATAAGAGGATTTATTTAAGAAAAATGTAAAAGAACTGGAAACTCTAAGAACCAGGACTAATACTAGAAATATGAAGTCTATATGAAATAATATGGCTGAGAATTTGAAAAAATAATTCTTGACCATATGGTTATACTGATGAAATTTGATAAGAAAATGGATCTAGTAGAAAAGGGTGTATATTGATTGGAATATGAAGTGAAAAATAATATTTCATATGAGAATAAAGTTATAGAAAGTAAGGGATTCATATTTTTTGATATGATAATGTATGGAAAATAAAATGAAGTTATAGAATAATGATTTATCACCATTTTAGAGCTACAAAGAAAAAAATCCCTATATTGAGATCTAAGTCTTAGCCTAATTTTTTTCATTAATAAGATAATAAATACTCACCTTATTCCCATTTCTAATGATTTAATGTTTAAATACTGGTTATTTAAGGTTATATATGAAAATAGAGAAGTGATAGAATGTTTTAATGCTTTTAAAACAAGTAGATCTATACATCATGGATAATTTTAGCAGGTATCATGTTATCTCCTCACAACACTTAAATGGTACCAAAAAAGTTTTATTGGAGTTTATTTTCTAAGGGAAAATAATCCATGATGAATTTTATTGAAAATTATCCTTTTAGGGGGAGTTAGAAAGATGAAAAAAATAATAGAGTTTTTTTTATTTCATGATAAAATCTAGAACTCTAGATAGAACATAAAATGATAAATATGAGGTATAATAATCACTCTACTATTCAATTTTTAACTATATCAAATTTGATGAATTACAGGGGGATAATTGATAGAATAAAAGGTGAGTGATATAACTTTTATTGGAATGTTTTGATGTGTCCATTGAATTTGAGTCTAGGTTTATAAAATTTCTTGAAAGTTTTTTATAGACTCTAAAAAGGGAAATACTTATTGGTATCACATTTTGGATAGTTTTTAGATTACTTTGTTGTCGAGATTAGTCAATCCTATTTTCTACACTAATAATTATTCAATAAGACTTATATTTGATTAATTAATGGATTATTACTAAGAGAATATTGATTCCATGATTATCTCTTGGTAAATTGTCCAATTCCTTCAATAAGGGAGAGAATAAAGAATAAAATATGAAAAATTCAAAGGATGAGAGAAAAAGAAGAATTTAAATTTTTGAGTAGAATTTTTACCTATAATTGACCTTTTTATTTATTTTCAATAAGTGGTAGAATAATGAAACTACTATATAATGACCCAAAGTATTATAAATAAAATTCCCCTTTATTTTTTATTAAATGTCAAATTATATAATATGGTTATAGAAAACACATGCACTTATTTTGTCTTATTATTCCCATTGGATTTAATTTATCATTAAGAATAATTAACATTGATAATATAGTTGTTGAACACTAGTTTCATGGTTATTATAAATATAGGGTTTTAAGAAAACCAATTCATACATACATAGGAAGTGATGGCCTCAACAAGTAGGATAATACCCTATGAAGCCCATTTATAATAGCTTCCAAGGGGGATATAATTTATGGGATTTACCCTTGAACAAGACCAATCTAATATCCAATAACTTAAGCATGAGAGAAACCATTTATGAGATAAGTTCAAGCTCATTGAGATCACGACCCAAACCATGTTCACCTAATCACCCCATGAAAGTCCCACCATCACAGACTTTACCCTTAGGGAATTTTCTGGTGTATTAAATTGATATGTAACAATACCCTAGTAATGTGAGTATGTATATTATTTTTTATAACATAATGAATATATTTCTATCTTATTATTATTACTTTATAAATGAATTTTTCTTTTTATTTAATAAAACACAAGTATTTTTTTTGGTTAATATTAAAATTCAATTAAAATTTCTATTTTGAGGAATTAATGGATGTTTTAAATAAATAATATTTTAATAAAATATTATTATTAAATAGAAATTATTAAATAGAAATTATCATATAATTTTTATGAAGTCAAATGTAAATTTTATAAGGGTTCAAAAAAATGTTATGGTAAAAAAACCTTTCATTTTCAATAAAGGTTGATTTTTTATATTAGAAGTAAAAATTCACATATATAGGAAATATTTTAGATAAAATTAATATTAATTTTTTAATTAGGATGTTGATACTATCCAATGGTTAGTCTTTGGTAATTTTCTAAGACATTTGAATTTTTGGGTTAAAATTAAATACTGTTTAAATATACATTGTGTTTTATGACATAAAAATGACCCAAAAGTGATTTAATAAGTAATATAAATTGGATAAATGAACAAATATATGTTTTACCTTTAAAAATATTTTATTTTAAGTTTATTTGATTTCTTTTTTAAATCCATTATGAATCCAGAAAGACTTATAATATATTTTAATATTTTAAATTCATTTCTTTAAGAGTGTGACTCACCTCTATATCACCAAAGGTAATATTTTTATAAGTTCAGACCATGGAGTTATAAAATAATAAAACCACTCCCATTTTAAAGAAACCATGGGAAAAAAACCATGGAATGGTTTGTGGTTTTGGATGTTTTATTTTGTAGAATCCAAAACCAAAATAATAAAGAAATCTCTCTCTTTTCCTATATAAACCCACCCAATATCCCATTTATCTTCACTAATACTTAATATATTCTAAACTCACAATAGTAATCCCAAGTCACCCCTATGATTTTAATAAGCCCCTCCAAAGCCTTTGAAGTCACACACTCAAGCAAGGGATCTTCCACTCTCCTCTTTTATCAAGCACTCCTTTTATGTTATGTATTTTTACTTTTTATTTTCTTATAATGGGATATGATATTACATATTAAACATACTATAAATTTAATTTATAAATTATTATATCTTCATTTCAATCTCATTAATCCTCCCCTGATCCTTTATGTACACCCATTACCTTGCTGAAATTTTGTAAGGATTATGTTTTCTATTCATATTTCTTCATTACCTTATGCCTTATACTTCCAAATTTCTAATTTTGGAATATGAGTTTCTATATCCTTAATAATTTCAAATTTATGTACAAATAATTAGATACCCCTTTCTCTCTCATCAACCATTTTTATGAATTTTTAAGTAACACCATTATGCTGTTGAAATTTCACCCTGATTTTCCATGACAAAACAATTGTGTAGTGTATACCATACCCATTATTCTATAAAGGGTATTAACTTTATGAAAAAAATACTTATTTATTGGGGACTTAAAATATACGTATTCCATATTAATTAATTGTGGAATAAATTATGATGATAAATGAATCCATGTCATATGATCTTTGTGGCACACTTAAGAATGATAATGAAATGATTATTATGGGTGCTGTAAGAACCCAATTTTTTCTGTGAAAGACTTTTGAATATCCTTGATATTATTCCAGAGAATCTCCTTCAGACGGCGTGCGATTCTGAGCCCCAGTGTGGCCAGAATTAAACTTTCAGTGCGTTCACACTGGAAACGTCAAATAAATGGGATAACTCCTAAACAGTGCTCCAGATTAGAGATCCGAGCGTACGGATGGGTCTGGAATGGGATGTTTACCCTAAGAATTACATAAAGTGTGTCGGTGTGGGATGTTTGGACCCCTAGCTCTCTTTCGGAACGTGGAACGAATAAATTAAATAATTAATTTATTCGTTTAACGGCTTAACTAAGGTATCTCTTAAACAATGGATCGGATTGGAAAACAGAGGGCACCGATGAGTTTGGAGCGTGCCATTTACCCTAGTAGGGGTGTAAGTTTTACGGGCGCGGGCCGTCTATGAAAAATGGCCCCAGGGGCGTTTTCGTAATTTGGCGGCCTCAGGTGCAAAGTTTAATAACTTTAAAAAAGAAACTCGGAATCAAATTCCAGGACCACCATTGTGCTCAGGAGGTGGTTTTTACCCTAGGGGGAGCTTAATCTTGACCGCGCCAGAGGTTTTGGATGCAGGTGTTTTAGGGGTCATGACTTTTAATTAAAGAGATTATTTATTTAAACTCTCCCCTCCTCCCCTTCCTCCCCATTGAACCCCCCTGGCAAAACCCTTACCTCTCCTCCTCCACTTCGGCAAGCCTACTCCAGCAAGGTAGCGGTGCGGTGGTGGACTCCCTGTGAAGCTCTCAGCATCACCTAAGAGGTAGGGGTTTATCGTTTTCGTTTTCATTTTCCCACAATCTTTGAGCCCAATTTATACTATCGAATTTCTGTTCGATCATAGATAGAAGCCCACAGATGTGTAGTATATGTTCCAAGGTTTCTGACTCTTTTCTCGGATCGAAAATCCGAGTCCCAGGGTGCCCGGGGAAGCCCCGGGAAGTTCCGGCCGAATTCCTGGTTTTCCGGTGGTTCTAGGCGGCGGACGATGGTTCCGGGATGGTGGCGCGACGTTCTGGCACGGCGGCGCGGTAGTGGGTGTGGCGGAAGGGCAGCTGGCCATCCGGACGGCTGTGCGACATCTCACCGGTGTGGGGCGGTGCAGGCGGACCGGCTGAGGGCGCCGGCGAGGGGGCGATCGGGGTCGCAGGCACGCGACCCCCATGGGTAGACAGAGACCCGCGTGACGCGGGTCTCTGCGTGGAAATCGGACCGACCATGTCGGCCGGTCAGTGGAGGAGGGGCCTGCATGGCGTGCGGGCAAGGCGGCCTCACGGGAGGTGGCGGGCCATATAACGACCCATAGCCTGACGTACATGGACATTACATTACTTTTGCGGAATACTTAGTACATAACAAAAACACACACACAAGGATCGTAATAGTTTAGTGTCTTTGGAAACTCGGAACGTAATCTTCTAATCGTGGTGAAAGATCTTCAATATCTCCCATAAAGATCTTCCCTTTTTTTTACCTAAAAACCTTTCTTTATATCCTGGGGAAAAGAAAACATAAAAGGGTGAGCTCAAATGCTCAGCAAGGGCAAATAAAGGAAATAAAAATCATATCATATCTTTATGAAAATCAAAACCTGCAAAAGAGATCATAATATCTTAACATGGAATAAATCATAGAAGTGAAAATGAAACCCTTACTTAAAACATTACTCATTGTGGAATACACACATAATCATAGAGAATCATTTCTTGTTAGTCAAGACTCATTGCCAAGACTATCTTAGTGGACAAAGTCCCTTTCTGAATCGAGTAATCCTCGTTTCAGTCCTGTTTCACTGAACCGGTATAACCTACCATTCCAGCCATGTCTATCTCATGAGATATGAAATCTTTACCCAATGCATTGGAGGGAGTTATAGGTCCCACCCATCCCTTAATGAATCCTTTCTTATGTGTGCCACAAAATCATAAATCATACATCATTGCATAACCCATGTAATAAAAATGGGATTCTTAAACAACATGACATCATAAAACCATTCATATAAGATAAAGGAATTCATAAACATAATTCCATCACAACATAGTCAAATCAATGTAAAAATATGGATAGAAACAGAACCCTTTATTATCTTATATGGAAAATAATTTTGATAAAACACTTGAATTGAATTCTTGAGGAAAATATCCTTTCTTCTTCAAAATCAATTTCTTTTCACAAAACATCATGCAATTTTAAAAGAAAGATATTTTATTGAAAATAGTCATGAAATCGTTTAGAGGAAGCTTCATGAAAATAAGGCTTTATAAAACAGTATAAATCCGTTCGTGCCGTATAAGTTAAAAAAAAAAACATTCTTCGTACTTTTGTCAGAAAAGTCAAAAAGTACCTCGTACGGAAAAACGACAAAAGATTCCTTTCATATTCTTTACTAAAAACTCACCTAAGGGTAAAATTGGATTTAAACTATTTCAAGTGGATGGAAACAATATTACATATTGAGGGAACATGGATGTGGATGATAAAATACACCCCAGTAAATACTTACGAATAAACAATCTCAGATAAAAAATGAGATTGTGATATTTCCCTTACCTTAGGTCCGATTTGCTTTATTCGTGTCCGAAGCTCCTGTATAATGGTTTAAATAATGTTATTGACTTATTCCAGAATCATACATATTGATATTAGATCATATATGGTCATATTATTAGCTTCTTGTTAGTAATATTTCATTGTTACTTGTTACTCGGGTCTTTATAACTTTTTGTTCTTATGCGTGTTTTGTCGAATAAATTCTTATTCTTATCTTTAGGTTATAGATAATTCATTTCCAGAATGGTATTAGTGTAGTATATACCATATTCATTCATTCAATTCATTTATATAATCATTATGAAATGAAGATCATGTAGAACGAGTCGCATCACATCGTGGAGACGGTATTCCGTACGTACGCACGAGTGATGATATCGTTCCTATGATCGTGGAATTGTATTGGAGTATATATATATATTATTTCAGTATCAATATTACTTAATAATAATCATATATAGTTACTGATTACACCATTATACCCATCCTTGTAAGGTGATGGTGGAAAATAGATTACACCACGGCGTGGAGACGGTATTCCGTACGTACGCACGCGCGGTGATTTCATTTTTCCGTAGGATGGATAGAAGGTGAATTAGGGTTGTTTCATATTTATAATAACATATCAGTATGTAAGTAATACTGATGTTATTACTTTATCATGAAACAACTAAAGAAGAAGAAGTTGAAGAAGAAAGAAATTGAAAAGATCGGTAATGGATATTACCTCTTCTTTGGAACGCCTTTTTGAATCCTCCACTTAAGGAACTAAGATTGGTCTTTGGAGAAGACCAGGACCTCTAGGATTATTCTAGGGAAGTGGAGAAGGGAAAATGGCAGGGGTTGGCCGAGCTTGAGTGCTCAAATTGGTGTGAGGAGGAGGGGGAGGAGGTGCCCTTTTATAAGGGAGGAGAGGGGCACCTTAGGAATATCTCAAAATATTATTTTATATTAAAGTCAAAATCAGTTTATAATGGTTCCAAAGTGTCTTATTTCGAAGCTAAAGTGGGTATGGGTCAAAATCCTATCAAACAATAGGATTTAGACAAGTTTAGGGTATTATTTTAACCTTATCAATTAGATTTAACTCTAAGTTAATTAATTTAACTTTTACCGTGTCTTTTTGTTTTCTTTCACTATATGGTTAATACACTTACTATAACATGCCAAACGAACCCCAAATTGTTTATTATTAATATATATATCCTTATCTAAGTCATTTGGCCGAACCTTAGATTTTTAGGAATAAAATAACAATTAATAATATAATATTTGATTTAAAAACTATTTTTTGTCAATTTTGACACTATTTGATATATGATTTTTGTGAAAGTCATAACAGAATTATATGTTCGAACCAAGTTGATTAAATCAATACTAATATATCATAGTAACCTAGAAAATTAGTGTAATTCATAAAAAGTCTCAAATTACATTTATTTTTGTATTTATATTATCAATTTTGTCAATATTTCATTAATAAGATAATTACTGCATCATCGTTGTGTCATAAATAAATTAAATTATTTGATGTCTAAAAATTACAAATAAAATACCATCATGTAGGAAATCTTTTTAGATTTCTAATTAATATTTACAATAGAATTTATCTTATGTATAACCCCATATTAAAAATGATTTACTTATTAAACTTTGATTTTAACTATTTTAACCCTTCTTTAAATAAATTAATAATAAATGTCCTAATCTAATCCAAGTGGGCCTAAATGGTCATATTTTATTCCTAAGTTTGTTTTTGGTCGAATTACACTTGTCCAATAGAATTAGGACATGTGTTAGGGTAATATTAATATCATATTTACCCTTAGTTACCTTATTTACTATTAACCGTGGTAAAAAAAGTAAAAAGTTACTATTCACCAAAAAATTATTTTCATCTCATTGAACCACATTTTAGTCCTTGATATTAACCGTGTCTCTCGGATTTTCGAAATTCCATTCACAGAAGCGGTAAAATTAAGTTTTATGCAAAATTCAGTTTTTAACCTACCACTTAGTAGTTTCACTATTCATCAAAAATTGATGTTTTTCAGAACAATGCCAAAATTTCATCCCAAGCTATATTTCATATTCCGAATTTAAAAATTAAGTCTATTTTACCAAATTCATAACATAAAAGTTTCATTAATTAATTTTATAATTAAATCCCGCTGTTAAAACAAATAGCGTGTTTTTAAGAAACAATATCTATCAAAAGATTGACACTTGTTTATGTCTAGTTTAAATGTGAAACTACATCCAATGACCAACATTGTATTAAATTGTAAAAATATATTCTAAATATACTTTAAAACCACTCAAATTAATGATTTATCACTATTAATTATTTCGATTAAAAAAGTTGTTTTTAATTATAATTTAGTAATTTTCACTATTCATCAGAATATGAAAGTTATCCGAAAAGTACCAAAATTTCACCTTAGGCTAAATTCGATACTCCGAATCCAAAAATAAAGTTCATTTTGAAAAATAAGATTTACTGGATTTCAAAAAGTGGTTATTACTATTCATAACGGCTAGTTTTAATAATATTTTTATAGCATATCGTTGTTTAGTGAAACTCGGTATTGCGTACTACACACGCTATCGAGGAAGGTCGCGATTGCGTGTAATGCAAGTCAAGTCAAGGATGTGTGTTGTGCAAGCTCCTTTTGGTGTAGCGTACAACACAAGACATTAATAAAATTAAAAAGAATATTTTTTTATAAAATCTTGGGCTGTTACATTCTACCCCCCTTAAAATGAATTTCGCCCTCGAAATTCGTCGGGGTTATAAATGGTTTACTATTTGAAAGTTTCTTTAATAGAAACCCACATCGTAAAAGGGAATACCAAAACTTGGCTTTAAAAACTAAAGTATGAAATGTAACGATTACCCAAATAAACTAATCACTGGGTTTCCACATAGGTGAAAATATGGATATGGAAGAGAAATCTAACCATCATGTTCTGATGGAGAGTGGTAGAGAACATGGCTATGGAAAAGCCAGTAATCACAAATCCATAGATTTGTGATGATATAAGGTACCATCTGATTCATCAGGTATAAGATCACTAGGACAACATTTTTGGTTTTCAAGATCATTTCCCTAAAGTTGAAAATTTGCTTAAAATAAATACTTACTTTATTTTGGTACAATCTCACTTTTGTTCGTGCCTTTAACAATTTCCACTTCATCTCTTAAATAAATGAAGTTGAATTTGTTATTCGTGAAGTGTTAGCAGATCATGTGATAGAATGACGGGTCATTCCATCTATCTCAAACAAAAGGTTAGCAAAAATTATATACATAAGTCGATCTATAGTGAGATTAATCACATATGGTTCCTAAAATGGACTCATACTTCATATATCATACTGCTTAATATAATAAAACTAGTTTCTACTAAACAGGGACTTCCTGTAGGTCAGTGGTAGGCGATAAAGGCCAGTCGCACTTCGGTTGTGGGTTCGATTCCTACAGCCTTGTCCGAAGCGATGGGTTGTCGCCCGTCCTGCAGGTTGTCCTTTTTCTAAAACTACGTCACTATAACATCCCATCAATAATATCGAAAATCTTCTATCCTTAAACAATACTAACTTATGTCCAACACAATCCAGTCTAATCTTTAGGCTTATACATAATACTGCAGTCCACTCTCATAATATAGTGACAACGATTACCAAAGATTTAATACTGTCGTTGATCCCCACATATCATAAGATATGTCTTGTTGGTCACATTCCAAACATTCAAAGTCCTTAATCGTGTATTCTCTTGAATACCTTAGTGAAAACATGAGTGCAGTTAAAAGTTAATACTTTCCATATACCAAAAACCTCAAAATTCTATATACTCAAACCATGATATCACTTAGTCCTTATATCAATCATGAGCTCATGAATACTATCAAACATTTAATTTTCTCCTTATCCCTTCATTATGCGCATATCATCTACATTCCAAAAATATCTGAATAACCTTTCATGGATACTGGTAACATTAATCATATACTTTCAAAACACAAGGAAAGACAACAGTGTAACAATCCATAGATGTCTCTTTATTCCAAAATTACACATGATAAACATGTAATCATGCCACTACATTCTCAAACCATTGACCGAGCTTCAAAAATTCTTTCATCTCACATATCATTTGTAGTCTCTTCATCATCATCCACATAAATACTACCCATATGACCATACTGATTCTCTTCATGAGTCTTTCCCTTAGGGAATTTGTTTGAATAATGCCCATACATTCCACATTTAAAACACTTAACCATTTTTGATGTCGTAGCAATACCATTATCCTCATCCATGGTGTTAACCGACCCTTTTCCTTTGCACTTACTTGCTTTGTGTCCTTCTTTTCCACACCCAAAGCATCTTCCAGTTACCTTGAAACATTCTCCTTGATGCCTCTTCCCACATGATTTACATAGGGGAAATTGAACTTTCTTTCCTCTATGATCATCATGGAACTCCATCTTTCTCTTATTAGTCGAGTCAGGAAACTTACCAAATTTTACTTTATTGATCATGTTGTGAGATTGCTGATTCGGCATAATAATGATGTTTGGACATCCAAATCCCATTTCATTTGGTTGCTCATGAAGAATATCATTCCATTGTCCATCATATCCTCCATTATTGTGAATCATCTTGTTTCCAGCCATTTTCTAAAACCCAAACAGAATAGTGTTAGATGCAAAAATCATGCTAGGGAAAACAACATAATAAAGGGGGAGTACCTTCAATATCCAACATCTTAGGTTTAATTCTATGATCGTTAGCGTAATTCTATTACTATAACCTATACGTATACTTAACCTTAGGGACATACCTAGACATACCTTAGAAATATCTCTAGGAATCTCACTAACGTTTTCGCATCCTAGTTTCCAAAGGTTGACTAAACCTTTCCTCTGATACCAACTATAACGACCCATAGCCTGACGTACATGGACATTACATTACTTTTGCGGAATACTTAGTACATAACAAAAACACACACACAAGGATCGTAATAGTTTAGTGTCTTTGGAAACTCGGAACGTAATCTTCTAATCGTGGTGAAAGATCTTCAATATCTCCCATAAAGATCTTCCCTTTTTTTTACCTAAAAACCTTTCTTTATATCCTGGGGAAAAGAAAACATAAAAGGGTGAGCTCAAATGCTCAGCAAGGGCAAATAAAGGAAATAAAAATCATATCATATCTTTATGAAAATCAAAACCTGCAAAAGAGATCATAATATCTTAACATGGAATAAATCATAGAATTGAAAATGAAACCCTTACTTAAAACATTACTCATTGTGGAATACACACATAATCATAGAGAATCATTTCTTGTTAGTCAAGACTCATTGCCAAGACTATCTTAGTGGACAAAGTCCCTTTCTGAATCGAGTAATCCTCGTTTCAGTCCTGTTTCACTGAACCGGTATAACCTACCATTCCAGCCATGTCTATCTCATGAGATATGAAATCTTTACCCAATGCATTGGAGGGAGTTATAGGTCCCACCCATCTCTTAATGAATCCTTTCTTATGTGTGCCACAAAATCATAAATCATACATCATTGCATAACCCATGTAATAAAAATGGGATTCTTAAACAACATGACATCATAAAACCATTCATATAAGATAAAGGAATTCATAAACATAATTCCATCACAACATAGTCAAATCAATGTAAAAATATGGATAGAAACAGAACCCTTTATTATCTTATATGGAAAATAATTTTGATAAAACACTTGAATTGAATTCTTGAGGAAAATATCCTTTCTTCTTCAAAATCAATTTCTTTTCACAAAACATCATGCAATTTTAAAAGAAAGATATTTTATTGAAAATAGTCATGAAATCGTTTAGAGGAAGCTTCATGAAAATAAGGCTTTATAAAACAGTATAAATCCGTTCGTTCCGTATAAGTTAAAAAAAAAACATTCTTCGTACTTTTGTCGGAAAAGTCAAAAAGTACCTCGTACGGAAAAAACGACAAAAGATTCCTTTCATATTCTTTACTAAAAACTCACCTAAGGGTAAAATTGGATTTAAACTATTTCAAGTGGATGGAAACAATATTACATATTGAGGGAACATGGATGTGGATGATAAAATACACCCCAGTAAATACTTACGAATAAACAATCTTGGATAAAAAATGAGATTGTGATATTTCCCTTACCTTAGGTCCGATTTGCTTTATTCGTGTCCGAAGCTCCTGTATAATGGTTTAAATAATGTTATTGACTTATTCCAGAATCATACATATTGATATGAGATCATATATGGTCATATTATTAGCTTCTTGTTAGTAATATTTCATTGTTACTTGTTACTCGGGTCTTTATAACTTTTTGTTCTTATGCGTGTTTTGTCGAATAAATTTTTATTCTTATCTTTAGGTTATAGATAATTCATTTCCAGAATGGTATTAGTGTAGTATATACCATATTAATTCATTCAATTCATTTATATAATCATTATGAAATGAAGATCATGTAGAACGAGTCGCATCACATCGTGGAGACGGTATTCCGTACGTACGCACGAGTGATGATATCGTTCCTATGATCGTGGAATTGTATTGGAGTATATATATATATTATTTCAGTATCAATATTACTTAATAATAATCATATATAGTTACTGATTACACCATTATACCCATCCTTGTAAGGTGATGGTGGAAAATAGATTACACCACGGCGTGGAGACGGTATTCCGTACGTACGCACGCGCGGTGATTTCATTTTTCCGTAGGATGGATAGAAGGTGAATTAGGGTTGTTTCATATTTATAATAACATATCAGTATGTAAGTAATACTGATGTTATTACTTTATCATGAAACAACTAAAGAAGAAGAAGTTGAAGAAGAAAGAAATTGAAAAGATCGGTAATGGATATTACCTCTTCTTTGGAACGCCTTTTTGAATCCTCCACTTAAGGAACTAAGATTGGTCTTTGGAGAAGACCAGGACCTCTAGGATTATTCTAGGGAAGTGGAGAAGGGAAAATGGCAGGGGTTGGCCGAGCTTGAGTGCTCAAATTGGTGTGAGGAGGAGGGGGAGGAGGTGCCCTTTTATAAGGGAGGAGAGGGGCACCTTAGGAATATCTCAAAATATTATTTTATATTAAAGTCAAAATCGGTTTATAATGGTTCCAAAGGGTCTTATTTAGAAGCTAAAGTGGGGATGGGTCGAAATCCTATCAACCAATAGGATTTAGACAAGTTTAGGGTATTATTTTAACCTTATCAATTAGATTTAACTCTAAGTTAATTAATTTAACTTTTACCGTGTCTTTTTGTTTTCTTTCACTATATGGTTAATACACTTACTATAACATGCCAAACGAACCCCAAATTGTTTATTATTAATATATATATCCTTATCTAAGTCATTTGGCCGAACCTTAGATTTTTAGGAATAAAATAACAATTAATAATATAATATTTGATTTAAAAACTATTTTGTGTCAATTTTGACACTATTTGATATATGATTTTTGTGAAAGTCATAACAGAATTATATGTTCGAACCAAGTTGATTAAATCAATACTAATATATCATAGTAACCTAGAAAATTAGTGGAATTCATAAAAAGTCTCAAATTACATTTATTTTTGTATTTATATTATCAATTTTGTCAATATTTCATTAATAAGATAATTACTGCATCATCGTTGTGTCATAAATAAATTAAATTATTTGATGTCTAAAAATTACAAATAAAATACCATCATGTAGGAAATCTTTTTAGCTTTCTAATTAATATTTACAATCGAATTTATCTTATGTATAACCCCATATTAAAAATGATTTACTTATTAAACTTTGATTTTAACTATTTTAACTCTTCTTTAAATAAATTAAT
Organism: Viscum album; assembly: GCA_963277665.1. Taxonomy (NCBI): domain Eukaryota; kingdom Viridiplantae; phylum Streptophyta; class Magnoliopsida; order Santalales; family Viscaceae; genus Viscum; species Viscum album. Next base: position 1,493,937,369 of record OY728131.1, read on the forward strand.
AATAAATGTCCTAATCTAATCCAAGTGGGCCTAAATGGTCATATTTTATTCCTAAGTTTGTTTTTGGTCGAATTACACTTGTCCAATAGAATTAGGACATGTGTTAGGGTAATATTAATATCATATTTACCCTTAGTTACCTTATTTACTATTAACCGTGGTAAAAAAAGTAAAAAGTTACTATTCACCAAAAAATTATTTTCATCTCATTGAACCACATTTTAGTCCTTGATATTAACCGTGTCTCTCGTATTTTCGAAATTCCATTCACAGAAGCGGTAAAATTAAGTTTTATGCAAAATTCAGTTTTTAACCTACCACTTAGTAGTTTCACTATTCATCAAAAATTGATGTTTTTCAGAACAATGCCAAAATTTCATCCCAAGCTATATTTCATATTCCGAATTCAAAAATTAAGTCTATTTTACCAAATTCATAACATAAAAGTTTCATTAATTAATTTTATAATTAAATCCCGCTGTTAAAACAAATAGCGTGTTTTTAAGAAACAATATCTATCAAAAGATTGACACTCGTTTATGTCTAGTTTAAATGTGAAACTACATCCAATGACCAACATTGTATTAAATTGTAAAAATATATTCTAAATATACTTTAAAACCACTCAAATTAATGATTTATCACTATTAATTATTTCGATTAAAAAAGTTGTTTTTAATTATAATTTAGTAATTTTCACTATTCATCAGAATATGAAAGTTATCCGAAAAGTACCAAAATTTCACCTTAGGCTAAATTCGATACTCCGAATCCAAAAATAAAGTTCATTTTGAAAAATAAGATTTACTGGATTTCAAAAAGTGGTTATTACTATTCATAACGGCTAGTTTTAATAATATTTTTATAGCATATCGTTGTTTAGTGAAACTCGGTATTGCGTACTACACACGCTATCGAGGAAGGTCGCGATTGCGTGTAATGCAAGTCAAGTCAAGGATGTGTGTTGTGCAAGCTCCTTTTGGTGTAGCGTACAACACAAGACATTAATAAAATTAAAAAGAATATTTTTTTATAAAATCTTGGGCTGTTACAGGCCACGTGTGGCGGCCTGCGGGTTCGGCTGGGCCGGCCGGAGTGGGCCGGTCTGGCCTAGGGGTAAACCCCCTTAAAAATTTGAATGCCCGTAACTTTTGCTACGAGCGTCCATTTTGCGCGCCGTCTACGGCATCGCAGAGCTCGTTTCAAGAAGAAGTCTTTGAGATGGTTTCGGGAATTTTTGATTCCCGAAATAAGGGGCCTCAGAGGCACGACGTGTCTTTAAGGGAATTGACGTTTTTCCAGGGATCTTGTTTTGGATGGCGCTAACGCGTTTGACGTACGTTTTGAGCACCGTCAGAAGTGTTGGGAACCTGGCGCTGGGGCGAAGCTTTACAGGGTAGTTTCGGTCATTGAAGCCGGAGTTGAGGCATGGGCCCCACGACCCATCTTTCGAGCTGCGTGCAGTGTTTCACGACCTTTCCATCGGGCGTCCGTTTGGGGCGTGCGAGCAGTCGATTTTGGATGTTTTTATGAGGGGATTGCAATGATGTAATCAGCCCGCTCTAATTCCGCACGCTGGTGCAGGCCCCGTGAGGGCCGTTTCGGGAGTTGACGACAATTTTTCAGCATTATCACTGGGTTTCCGTTTTGGACAAGTGTTTAGTCGAACTTGTGTACTTTTTGAGAGGATCGCAACGGTGCGATCCGTCCGTTGAGTTTCGAGGCCGGGATGCGGGTCCCACGTAGCACCGCTCGTGTGCGGTGCGCCGAAATGCGTCTTTTTCTATGGATATCCATTCCACTCAAGTGAGATCTCCTTTTGACGTGTTTTCCCGAGGGGATTGCAATGGTGCGATGTGCCCGACTGTTTTTGGGGCCGAGGCTCGGGATCACGGGACGTCGTTCAGGCGTGAGGCGGTGTTGGTGACTTTTCCGTCGGATATACGTTTGAGGTGAGTAAGTAGTCTAACTCGCATGTTTTTTTCACGAGGATTACAATGGTATGATCTGTTTGGCTGTATGGATCCTCTTGCGCGATCTTATTAAATATGGAATGTGAAAGGTGTCCCGATGGCGGTTCTTCTACCGTGTTTGTAGCAGACCTTTGGCGTGTGATCACGTGCACTCCGGGGAGAGTGAGGTTGGTGATTAAAGAGATGTGTTTTACTGTGCCTTAGCCATTGAGGCGGAAGGTTGGAGTTGTTACGTTACGCCTTCGCGTCGACGTTGGGTGCCGTGTGCACGATAACCTTTGGGCTGGAACGTGGTATACTCTGGGAGTATATGGGAATGCTTGGAGGTATATGTGGTTGTTCGTACCTAATAACGTCTGTGCATTTGGTTGGGGTTGACTTGGGGCCACACATCATGTGGGCCCCATGTGCGTGTCATGCTATGCTTTACGTACTTTTGACCTCTCGCGATGTAGAGGGTCCCTCTGTGCTCATTTGTTTGGCCAGCTGGGTGGAGTTTTCCCCTAGATTTGTGTTCGTTTGTTTGACCAACAGGGTTGAGTGGTCTCCCCTGGTTCCATTCGCGATGGTTTGGCCGAAAGAGATGGGTTGTTCCTCTATTTCTTCACCTGTGAGGGGTTTCAGTACCGTTCCCCTTTCACTGGACTGCGACACCGTTTACGACTATGTGTGCTCGTATAACATGGGTGTTTTCCAACTTTTTGGGATTAGTTGTCTCGGTCCGCTTCGACAGTGACTCAGCGGATTGGAGCGTGTTCGCCCTGAGAGGCCTGGGGAGTTTCTCCTGTTGCTTTGTGTTCCCTGGTAGATTTCTTGTGGATTCGGGGTGACCAACACTTTATGTGGGCACCGATCCTCTACCCAGGAGGTTGTTTCTAGCAGGGCTGCGGTTATTCCCAATAGGACTGAGGTTGTTTCCAACAGGGATGAGGTTGTTTCCAACAGGGCTGAGGTTGTTTCCAGCAGGGTTGAGGTTGTTTCCAGTAGGGGTGAGGTTGTTTCCAGTAGGGATGAGGTTGTTTCTAGCAGGGCTGAGGTTGTTTCAAGAAGGGCTCTCCAGTGGGTTACGATCCAGTAGGGATGGCCAGTAAAGCGGTGTTCACCGAGTAGTACCATCCAGCAGGGATGGCCAGAGCAGTTCTGGGCTTACCTCCAGCTGGGCTGGGCAGTGGTCCCCGATGCCGGGCTTACCTCTAGCGGGGATGGGAAGTGGTCCCTGATGCTGGGCTTACCTCCAGCGGGGCTGGGCAGTGGTCCCCGATGCCGGGCTTACCTCTAGCTGGGCTGGGAAGTGGTCCCCGATGCCGGGCTTACCTCTAGCTGGGCTGGGCAGTGGTCCCCGATGCCGGGTTACCTCCAGCTGGGCTGGGCGGTGGTCTTGTCGCTGACTTTAGCCGGGTCGACCTCTAGTGGATTACCCTGTTACGAGACAGGGAAGTGTGGCACCTGTTGACTCTTGCTGGGTCTCCCTGTAGTGGGAACCCTTCGACTTCCAGGGACCCTCCAGCGGGGCTGGGCAGGGGGTTGCCTGTCAACTTTGAGGAGACCTCTCAACTGCGGGGTAGTGACGGGTTGTGGTTGACGTTCCCCCATAACTCTCAAGTACGAGGAGCACTTTTCCCCATCGAGACGCATCCTTATGATGAATCCTAAAACCGTGTGGGCGAGTCAGTGCCACCCAAAGCGGATAGTTTCGAGGTACGGTTTTTTGAGCCCTTGACTTGTAGTTCGGGGTAGACGTGCGGGATGCTGGGCATCGATGGTGTTTATTTCTGGGGCTGTTGGCGACTCACTTTTCTTGGGTTGAGCTACGGGATGGAGATCCCCTTACGATCTTGTTTGGGCTTCTTGATTGAGAATATGGACTTGTATATACCTTGTTCTAGTATCTACTTCTTGGGTTTGGTTACTCTCCTTCTAGGAGAGGCGAAGACGCGCGGGGTATGCCACATGATTTCTGTGTCTAGATTCTCATGGTTGGACGAGTCTACTCTCCTGCTATAGTTAGCGAAGACTTGATGGGAAGTTCATATTCTCACCGTTTCTAGCTCCTTGTGTCTGGACGAGTCTACCTTCTTTCCTCTTGTTGGGTTGAGCTGGACTCTTTACTGTTACTCTTCACTACACTTTCAGTTGTACTCCTCTACTTTTCCTGTTCAATCTACTGCTCACCCTTCAATACCTCCTTTGTTTCTCCCTCGAGCCTTTGGGGTATCCTACTGAGTATTTTTATACTCACCCCTGCTTGGGCTTTGGCCGCACCTAGTGTGCCCTTGCAGATGATGGACATGTTGGTCATGACTTTAGTGGAGATTAGGAGCTCAGGTGCGTGGACCGCGTGCGGTGGTCGGAGTCGGGTTCCAGGTGGGGGACCCTTCCATCTGTTTTACTTTTTGTTTACCTGTTGCCGGGTTGTGGCACTTTTCTGGTTGGGCGTTTGTTTTTCCCCTTTTCTTTTTCAGTTAATTTCAGCACTTGCTTTGTACTGTAGAGGTCGATGCACATTTGTGGTTTATTTATAGCAGTTTTTACATTGCTTTTTACTCTAAACTTTTGCATTGAGTGTGCTACATGTGTGTGTACAGGTACTTAGGAAAAGGCCTCCCCAATTTATTGTGCCTTCGGCGCTGGTCGCCAGCCCCTGGCCTATGGAGGCGGGCTTGGGGTAGTTGCGTCTAAAGCCTGGGTAGGGTCGGGTCGTGACAGGTGCGCCCAGATATTGATCCAATGCATTAGGTAATGTTTAGTATCATGATACATCATGTTGAGATAGGTGCATACCTTATTCATTTATGGTACTTTTCCCACCATGAAGTCTTGGTGGTTTAGCCTTGAAATGTGTTTATGATTCAGTGTTTTAAGTTATTTCTACATTTCCTATGTTATGATTATCATGCTATATCATACCTTATTATTCATGTTCATTTTATTCATAATTGATATTCCAATTATATAACATGTATAACTTATTACATGTTTATTCTTTTAATAAGATTTATATATCCCCCCTTTCTAATGTTTTTCCCAAGGTTATCCCATACAGTTTTAAGTTTGATGGAATATTATGATCATGTCATGGAAGTTTTTAATAATGTTTTGTATCCCATATTATAAGTTGTTATGTAATGTACCTAATTCCCAAAAACACTAGAATTATTTATATTTTGGGTTTTATTAAGTGTAATTTTATGTAAAAAATCATGTATTATTGTGTAATAAAGATATGAGTTGTTATAGTTATCATTAGAAGAAAAGTTTAGTTATTTTTGGGATTAGGATTAGAGAAATCTAGCGAAAGACTTATGGATAAGATTATGTATAGAAACACATACCTCAATTTTGGTAAGTATAGAGTAAGTGGTTTATCAACAAAACAAATCCCTATCCAGATACTACAAGTGTATGTGGTTCTGGAACATATCTACCTAGGAGTTACAACTTCGACAAGGTGTTTCGGGCCTGACTCGAGGTAACCTGGTACAAAAAAACAATAATTATTGTGCACCTATTTTGACAATACTAGGGGATATTATTTGGTAAATTAATAATCTCATTATGAACCATTATTAAGTAAATAAAAAATACCCATAAGAATATATGTTAGGAAATAGATAATTGATAACATAGATTGAAGCCTAAAAAATTAATAAGTTAAGGAAATAAATGTAATTTATAAGTTATACCGTCAATTTCATTAGATTCACATTTATGTTTTTAATTGTTTAAAATTATCATCTCTAATTTTCCTTTTATTCTAGATAATGTCCATAAATAGGAGAAATTAGGTAAAAATAAATGTGACAGGTAATGTGATAACTACCATAATGAGATAACCAATTTGATGGGAGAGGGAATAATTTTTTTTAATGACACTCTCTCAAATGAATTAGGTTCTTAATAGAAACCTAGATCATAATAAATTATGTAACCCCCAAAGAGAGAATAATCCGCAATCAAGAGCTTCACGTGATAAAGGCCTCCTACTTTCGATGGATCAACTGATCCCTTAATTATGGAACTATGGATAATCTCCATTGATAAGATATTTTCCACCCTTCAATCTTAGGAGTAAGAGAAGGTTATAATGTTTGTTTATCATATGGAGGTATAAGATGATTATTGGTGGAAATTGATCAATAATATGAAGCCTAAGGAAGAGATTGAAGTGATGGAGTGGAGGAAATTTCAGAAAACGTTTTTCAATAAATGTTTTCCTTGCACTTGCCAACTTAAAATGGAAAGGTATTTCCTCACCCTCAAGAAAAAATATGATGAATATATTGGGCTGTATGAGGAAAACTTCACAAAACTTGCATTATACACCTCCAATTCTTTCATTACCACTAAATTCAAGGTTGACTACTTCTTTGGTGGGCTAAAACCTAGTCTTCGAAAACCCCTGGCAATATGTGACTTTGACAGCTATGAGGAAATTTTCAAACATTCCCTTAAAGTAAAAATGGAGATTAGAAAATATAAAGGGTATCAAGGGGGTAAGAAGAGGAAAGTGGATTTTAATTATGGTGGTCTAATAGAGAGATCTAACGGTGCCAGGAAATTTCATCATACCACTTGTCAAAGGCGTGGAAAGAAGCACCCCAGAAATTTCCAAAGGTGGATGAAGAAATGATTTATGTGTAGGAAGGAAGGAAACCTAGATAATGATTACTGACAGGAGAAACCCGCTAATGCGATGGAGGAAAGGAATGCTCCAGTCAACCCTCAATGAATTGTTCATTGCTAAAACTACAATGAACCAAGGTACTTTGAAAACCAATTCCCTAATACCAGGGTTTTCAAAGGCATCCAACAACCTCCAAGGTAGTAATAGAGTGATTTTTTTCCATCACTACTACTAAAGTGAATCCTAAAAATGAAGTGGTAACATGTACTCTACTTATTCATTCAATAATAGAGATTTTTTTTTATTCAAGTTTAACACATTCCTTTATATCACTAAAGTTTAGTAGAACCATTCATAAACCACTACAAAGAATGGAAGTAGAGATGTCAGTGAAAGCGAAAAATGGGGTAATTATTGTATCCCATGTATTAACTCCTCCTCTATCAAAATTTGTGTCCTAAACTTCCCAAAAAACCTTGTCATACTTCCTTTGGTGTAATTTTATGCAATTTGGGAAAGGATTGGATTTCACTATTTAGAGCCAACATAAATTGTTACGAGAATAAAATCACTCTCTATACGGAGAATCGATCCCTGATTCGGTACAAGTGTAGGGAGGAGGATGAATATTATTTAACACCATCATCTCAAGCATGGATATTATTTCCCTATGAGAAATCATATCTAGATCAAATGATTGAGTCTAAGGAAAAATCATCCTCGAAGACATGCCTATTATGAGAGAATACACTAATGTGTTTCCCAAGGAATTACCTGGTCTTCCTCCAAGAAGGGATGTTGAATTCTGAACCAATATTATACTCGGGGTGTTTCCAATATCCAAGAATTAGTATAGGATGGATTTTTTAGAACTTGATGAGATAAAGAAACAACTATAGGAGAATTTGGATAAAGGGATTATATGCCCAAGGGCTTCACCATGGGGTGCACCAGTCCTCTTTGTCAATAAAAAGGACAGGTCAATGCACCTTTGCATTGATTATCTTGAGTTCAAAAAGATCATGATAAAGAACAAGTATCATTTTCCATGGGTTTATGACTTGTTTAATCATCTATGTGGAGCACAATAATTTCCAAGGTGGATCTATGGCCAGGATATTACCAAGTTAGGGTGAAGAAAGTAGATATCCCCAAGACTGCTTTTCATACAAGGTATAGGAATTATGAGTTCATAGTAATGCCATTCAGACTCACTAATGATCTAGAAATATTCATGGAATTAATGAATATATTATTTAGATATTACCTTGAAAAATTCATGTTCGTCTTTATAGATGATATTATAATATACTAAAAAACTAAGGAGGAGCAAGAGGAGCATCTGAACTCTATGATAAAGACCTTATAAAGGGAGAATATTTATGAAAAGTACATTAATTATGATCTATGGTTGAAGGAAGTCTCATTATTGGGGTATATCATCATAAGAAATGAGATATTTGTGTATCCTTCAAAGAAAAAATCAATTGAAGGATGGATGAGGACAAAATCTGTGACAAATATCCATAGTTTCCATGGGTTAGCTGGGTATTATCTCTGATTTGTGAGAAATTTATTACAATTATCGAACCCTCTTACCAAGCTAACTCAAAAGGGAGTCAAGTTTTCTTGGAATGGTGAATGTGAATAAAGCTTCAAGGATCTAAAAAGGAGTCTTATCACTGCCTCTATGCTCACACTACCCACAGGTGGAGAAATTTGTATAGTATTCATTGATGCTTCAAAAAAGGTATTGGGATGTTTGTTGATGAAGAATGAAAAAATAATTTCCTACGCCTCAAGGCATTTAAAAATTCATGATAAAAACTATCCCACACATGATATGGAGTTGACATCAGATATATTTTCTTTGAAAATTTGGTGGAATTATCTATTTTGGGAGAAGTGTGAAATATATACGGATAAAAAATGTCTAAAATATATATTCACACAGAAAGAGATGAATATGAGCCAATGAAGATGGTTAGAGCTGATCAAGGATTTTGACTGATCAATTCACTACCATCTTGGTAAAGTGAATAAAGTGGCAGATTCTCTAAGTAGAAAGGATCCAACAATTTTATCATTGATGAGAATTTAGAAGGATCCATTCTTATTAGAATTGAAGAGGATGTACATGGGAGTCATAAAAAAAGGAATATCATCAATCCTTTCATAAATTATTTCTCAACTATATATTTTGGAAAAGTTAAAGTATGATCAAAGAAATGATGTGGGAATTAAATAGATAGTGGAAACTATAAGGAAAGGTAAATACTTGGAGTTCAATTTTAATGAAGAAGGAATTGTGAGATTTGGGTCAATATATTGTGTTCCATAAAATCCTAAGTTAAAGAAGGAAATATTAGATAATGGGCGTAGTTCGACTCTCTCCATTCACCTAGAAAGCACAAAGATGTATCGAGATATCCAAGATAACTATTAGTGGGACAACATGAAGAAGGATGTTGCTAAATATACATTAAAATTTCTGGTATGTTAGTAAGTGAAGGATAAAAGGTATAAGTCTAAGGGGATGATGCAACCATTATCCATACCAACATGGAAAATGGGAAAAAATCACCATATACTTTGTCACCATACTTCTGAAGGCATCCAGAGGAAACAATGCTATATTGGTTATTGTGGATTATCTTAAAAAGACTTTACACTTCATTTTGATTTGAGATGACTTCTTACTAGATTAACTTTTATGGATATACATTAGAGAAGTGGTGAGGATTCATGGAGTACCACTATCGATTATGTCTAATCAAGATCCAAGATTCACCTCTAAGTCTTAGAAAAGTATTTTTCATTGTCTAAACACTATGATGAACTTTATTATGGCTTATCAACATAAAACTAATAGCCAATGTGAGCAGACTATCCACACACTTGAGGACTTATTGAGCTCATTCTCAAGTGACTTCAAAGGAGGATAAGACCAACATCTTCCTTTGGCCGAGTTCTATTAAAAAAAATGTTTCCAATTGAGTATCAAAATGGCTACCTATAAATCACTTTATGGGAATGTCTACAGAATAACTTCATGTTGGGATGAAGTTTGGGAATACAAACTAATGGGTCCTGAAATGGTTTACAAAACAGTGGAGAAGGTTAAAACCATTCAGTATCACATCAATGTTGTTTGGAGTCGACAAAAGAACTATGCTAATAATCATCTAGGAGACCTAGAGTTTGATGTTGGAGACATGGTATTCCTCCGTATATATCCATGGAATAAAGTGATGAGATTTGGAAATAAGGGAAATCTTAGTCCAAGGTACACCGTCCCTTTTGAGATCCTTTATCACATCAAAGTGGTGTCCTATCTACTAGAACTCCCACTGAATGCATATCAAGTACATGATTTATTCCATGTATCCCTCTTGAGAAAGTACATACCATACCCCTCACATGTACTCAGTCTATAGGTGTTACCATTTGAGAATGACCTTTCCTATGAGGAGCAGCCAATGAAGATCTTAGATCATAGAGAAAAAGTTCAATGAAATAATATGATTCCCCTAGTCAAAGTGTTTCGGAGAAACCATAAGTTTAAAGAATCAATGAGGGAATTAGAGGAAGTTATGAATAAGAGTAACCATAATCTATTTTAGTGAGGGAAAAGAAAATTTGGGGGGAGAAATTTCATAAGGGGCGATGATTTTAATGACCTCAACTATTATAAATAAAATTCGCCTTTCTTTTTTTAAAGGTCTTATTATATAATTTGGTTATAGAAAACACATGCACTTATTTTGTCTTATTATTACCATTGGATTTAATTGAATTTTATGAATAATTACCATTGATAATATATCCATTTAATAGTGATCACATGGTTAGTATAAATATAGGGTTTTAGCAAATCCAACTAACATAGACAAAGGAAGCGGTGGCCTTAACCAGTAGGATCACACCCTATAAAGACTTATAATATATTTATGATTTTAAAATCATTTCTTTAAAATCATGACTCACCTCCACATCACCAAGGGTAATATTTTAAGAATTTCAGACCTTGTACTAATAAAATAATAAAAACTAGTCCCCTTTGGTAGAAACCATTGGAAAGAACCATGGTATGGTTTGTGGTTTTGGATATTTTATTTTATAGAATCCAAAACCAAAATAATAAAAAATATCCTTCTTTTCTTATATAAAACCATGAAATATCCCATTTAACTTCACTAAAAATATTTTTATAACGTACTTAATCTTTCATAAACTCCCTAGAGTCCTCCCAAGTCACCCCAAGATTTTGAAAGGTTCCTCCCAAGCATTTGGAGTTACACACTCAAGTAAGGGATCCTCTACTCTCCTCTTTTATCAAGAACTCCTTTTATATTATGTATTTTACTTTTCTTTTAATTATGATGGGATATGATATTTTATATTCCCCTTACTGTAAATTTTATTTATAAATGATTATATCTCCCTTTCACTCTCATTAATCCTTTCATGATCCTTTATGTATACCTGTTATCATGCTGAAATTTTGTAAGGATTATTTTCTCTATTCATGTTTCTTCATTAACTTATGCCATATATTTACAAATTTATAATATTGGGATATGATTTTACATTTCCCTAATAACTCCCATTTTATTTCTGAATAATTATCGACCCATTTTTCTCTCATCAACTATTTTTATTAATTTTTAAGTAACACCGTTATGCTATAGAAATTTCACCGTGATTTTCCATGCCAAATAAATTGTGTAGTGGATACCATACCCATTATTCTCTCAAGGACATTCCCCTTTATGAACATATAATTATTTATTGGGGAATTAAATGTATTTATTCCATATCCCTTGAACTTGGAATAAATTATGATGATAAATGAATTAATGTCATATGATCTATGTGGAAAACTTAAGCATGAGAATGAAATGATTATGATGGGTGCTCCTAGATAGCACTCTAATGTATTAGGTAATGTTTGGTATCATGATACATAATTTTTAGACATGGGTGTAACTGATTCCTTTATATTAATTTGTAAACCATGAAGTCTTGGTGGTTTATCCTTGACCTATGTTTATGATTTAGTGTTTTAAGTTATTTCCACATATCCAATGTTATGATTATCTTGCTATATCATGCCTTATCACTCATATTTCTTTAATTTCTCATTGATATGCCTATTTTCTAAAATGTATAACTTATTCCATGTTTATTCTATTACTGGGATTTATAACCCACCTCTTTATTATGTTTTTCCCCAAGTTTTCCCATGCAATTTTAAGTTCGTTGGAATATTATGATCATGTTAAGGAAGTTTTCAATAATGTTTTATATCCCACGTTATAAGTTGTTATATAATGTAACAAATTCCCAAAGTCACTAGACTTCTCAATATTTTGGGTTGTATTAAGTGTAATTTTATGTAATAAATCAAGTGTTCATGTGTAATAATTAGTTAGGTTTTTATATACTGAACACATATTGAAATTACCTTTTGTAAAATAGTATAAAGTATTGACAAAAAATATAATGGGAGATATTTAAGAGACCAAATCGATTGTGGTTGTATTTTTTTCAATAATCATGTCAATATATGTGTTGGGTAATGGAAAATGAGACCAATGAAGATGATTCCCTAATAATGGGAAATTGATTTATACCACTTGAAGTTCCTTTTGAAAATATATTTAATGTAGCAACAATAAATCTAATGATTAAAGAGTTGTATTATAAATAACCATAGGCAAGGGATGATTATATGGCTAGATAACTGTTTATAATAGCATCAAAGAGTATGAAAGAAGATATAACAATTTAAATAACTTTATATCTATTTTTCAAGGGGTAGTAAATAGTTGAAAGATTAAAAAACCATCTAATGTTTAGTGAGAATGAATGTTTCTTTGATCATTGAAGAACATTTTTTGGTAGATGCATTGGAGAATTCAAAAATGGAGTTTTAATTAAAAGTTATAATGAAGGTTCATAGAAATACTCTAAATAGAGTTACAATATAATACAATACATTTATGATTATGTTTTAAGAGATTTGAAATAATCAGATAACTTTCAATTTAATTTAAGTTATTTAGATTTTGTTTGATGTTATTGTGAGTGGAATTGAGAAACTAATTTGTATGTTCTAAAAATTATTGATTTTAGAAGTCAAAAATTTAAGTGTCCATAAGGGAAAAGTTCAGAAGATAAATTAATTAAAGAAATAAAAAATTCCTTGAGGAACCCTTTAATCATAAGTTTTATCTAGAATAATTTACTATAAAAATAATAGATGCATGAGAATTTAATAATAGTTATCATAGTGATTTCATATGGGTAATTTAAGAGGAGAGCACAATATTTGGTAAAGTTCTAGAGAAACTATATTCTACCCTGTAAGAATCTTAATGAAATTACTAAGAGTCATTTTATTGTGTTTAAAAGTTATTATATAGCCAAAAATTTTGTAAAAGAAAAAATCATAAGAGTTTTTAGAAAACAAAGGGGCTATCTAAAGAACATAACACTTATGAGTGAAAGTGTATGTGTTATCAAAGATTTCATAAGAGTCTTAATGAGAATATAAGAGTCATCCATACATTTAAAAGAGTCATCAATTGATGAAATTTTATAATGTCATGAAGTTGAAAGACATATATGTCATTTTATAAGATCTATCTATAAATTTTGATAAGAGTTACTAACTCTTGAAAAACATCATTTGAAGTTGAAAACTATCAAATTCATAAAATTATAGAGAATCATAAAATTCATTTATTATTATTAAAATTTTGCTGACTAATTTTTTTGAAAAGGGATGGGACTTATTGTGTTGTATAAGAGTAAATTACTATTATGAAATTGGTGATAAAAAGAAACATTAGAGAGTAATAGTTTAAAAAATTTAGAGAATATATAACTTCTAAAAGATAGGTCTAGAACTCAAATTTGATGATTTTTTAGATGATATTCACTAATTTAAACCAAAAAATGGGATTTTGATTCAAGAAAGTGATTGGAAAGATGATATTCAGACTGTAGAGAAGAAGATCATGCAATTATGTTATTTGAGAATTAAAATTCAAGAAAAAGATTATTATAATATATTTTTAGATACAATCATACTGTGAAAAAAATTTCAAAACCACAAATGAATTAATCATTTCATATTTATCATACATATGTGAATATTATTTTATCATTGTTTTTGAGTAAATATATTGATAAGAATTATTAAAAAGATATTTGGTTGAATTAATTAATCATTTATTCAGTTGGGATTAAATTAGAGTGAAATGATAAAAGGGGTATTCTTGGAATATCAGTGGAGACAAGCAATTAAGGAGAATGGAATATTTTGAGATAATAGAAGCATAAACATGTGATTAAATTGAGAAAAATAAAATGGAGATATCAAAACCAAATATTATATAATAGAATTTATATATTTTTAATAGAGAAATTACATTATGGTGATTTTTAATATAAAATATGAGAAGATGAAAGAGAATGTTTTGAGTTCATAAATTTAAAATAATTTAATACAACATTCCTAAATAAGAATTTTATGAGTATCATATAAAGAATAGGATTTTAAGAATCTGGGAGTAGATCAATTGTATTAAAGCATATTATAGAAGTAGAAGGAGATAATGGTAAAAATACCATATCCTGTGATAACCAATATTTAAGAAGTTGAATATAGAGAATAATAAGGAAGAAGAAGAAGAGTTTTAAGAGAGACTCACATACACTACTACTATAAGACTACTATGTAAAGAATTTAACATTGAGGAGCTTTTGGGTTTGTAATGATATCAGGAGGCATGAGAATAGAGTAAGGAAAACTAATTTAATTCTAAATAAGATTAATTTTCTTGGTTAATTTTAGATAAAAACTTTAATTCTATTATTATTGAAGATTTACCGATAGTTAATGACTCATTTTAAGAAAAAGATATCATATTATGATAAAATTATGTCCAAACTATTTAAGTAGTTATCGTTCATTAGTGTTGGGAAGTTATTTAAAATACTATTCAAAAAACATAATATTATCTAGAGGTAGTATAAAGAACTTATAAATAGGGACTGATTATCCTAGTGAAGTGGATGTTGAACCCACCTTAAGTTTACATATGGTGCAAAATCAAATAGTACATGTGTTGACTATATGATATTCCATGCTCACCCAATTGTGATCCCTTTTATACGATGGGGATAAAATATGTGTCTCATTCTATTTTTGAACATAACAAGGAGTAGGTACCCATATAGGGATTTCAAATTTTTAAAAAACTATGTGTTTCTAGTTAAATTATTTCCTTCTTTTCATATGGTATGTTTTTTATGGGTTTATTATAAGAAGAATAATATTTACCTTAACTAATAAAAGGGGTTTAAATATTAATATGGAAAATAAAATGGTATAAGTTTTATGAGAAATAATTTAGTAAAAACAAGGTCAACCTAATTCAACCCCCACTTAGGTGAATATACCCACTCATAAGAACTTTAGTATCATAAAATATGACATTCCAACTTTATGATTGTTACTTTAATCAATAAATATACCATTATATTTTTTATAACTTTGAGAAACCACTTAGGTACTAAAAAACATTTAGTTA
This sequence comes from Viscum album, assembly GCA_963277665.1. Classification (NCBI taxonomy): domain Eukaryota; kingdom Viridiplantae; phylum Streptophyta; class Magnoliopsida; order Santalales; family Viscaceae; genus Viscum; species Viscum album. The sequence goes on from OY728131.1 coordinate 1,493,952,569, forward strand.
TATAATATTTATATATTATAAGATATTTATATTAAATAAATAAATTTTGATATCCATCTTGTATATCTCATAATCATAATAAGCTAATATGATAAGAAATATTTTAACGATATTTATCATAGATACTCATGATAAGTTTCATTCATAGTTATTTCTTTGAATTTATTTGCAACCTTTTACCATTATGAGAGATTTATAGTTCGACACTGTAATATCCCAAGTTTTTAAATAGAAACACTATGTTTGATAATGTACATGATATGTCACATCGATCTTAAATGTACAAATAAATGTTATTATTTAATATGGTAGTTATCACATAGCTATTATAATGGAGGGAATAAACAATATTAATTGAATTATGAAAACATGGTTTACACATGTATATATAATTAATTATTTGGTGACCAATTAATTAAAAATGAAAATAAAACCCTTTTTAAAATAAAAGTAAATGTTTTTCTGAAAAACTATTTAAATGTGCATAGTTTTAAAATCCTCCCTCATGCTCTATTGATTTATTTTCATTATACATCACCTAAAATATTTTTGTTATATTATAATAAAATAAAAATAGTATCATCAATATTATGAATTTTATTTATTCTATAGGTTTTAACAGAAAATTCACACACTTCTAACTAATGTGTAACAAACATACCGTTCTTGTGTATGACGAACTACCGCCTCAAAAAATAAAGTTGTATGTTTTTCCATTACCTATACTCATGGTTTGAAATTATTATTAACATGAAATTTATATATGATATATGTGATATTTAAAATTTATTTATTATTATATACTTTTTATGTAGAATATACCTTCATTTTTTCTATTTTATGTAACTATGATGACTTCGTTTTTGAAAGTGTGTACTACAACCTCTTCAAAGTGGTGTGATTTGTTCAAACATTTCATGAGATGTATTAAATATATTCTTAGTAAATTAATATGATATATATTAAATAATAATTCTATTGTAATGGTATTATGTATATACATATATTTCATTTATTTTATTTCTTTCAAATTTTTAATAAAACAGATGTAGTGTTCATGCGTACGTACGACCAACCGTCTCCATGAATGTTGTATTTAATTTAATTTTTATATTTTATATAGATTATTAAAAATAAATATATATCTAATATATAAAATATTTATACCATGTTTTTCATTATTTATATAACTTAATCATTCTCTAATTAATTTGATCAAGATTAACATGTCAAAACATGTAGGAAAAATAAATAGGACCTTACATGAAACATAACATTAACATTGTGTTGTTAAAAAATGGGTATTATAAAATCATAAAAAAATATATGGTTTTAGATATAATAATATGGTTATTTTTTAGATTTTTAATTAAATTATATTTACTATAGAGGAGGTTTGACTATGTACAAAGAAAGCCAAGACATATGTTAAGAGAGTTTCATCTCACTTTTTATTCATGTGAGATACAATCATTATTTTCCACCGACTTAATTTATATGGTTTGGGTAAATCCCATAGATTTATTATATTTTTATTATTCATAAATTTATAGGTATATACATATCAAGTTTTTGATCTTTCTATCATTAGGGTTATGTTTCCGATGTTTACAAATCGGTAAAGTAATTTTGTCTCAATTTCCTTCTTAGAGACAAATGCAATGTTTTGAACCATTATTTTCCAATGAGGAGTATATACTTCCTAATGATATGTTATATCCTGAATATAATTCTTTTTTATATTTATTTATGATTTATGTAATTTTATTATATTTATTTTATTTTGATTTAATGTTTCCACAGTGGTAATGGTTTGTGAATTCAATCTCATCATTTATCAAAATTGTTTATCATTATTATTACATTGATGAAATATTATTATATATATCTCAATAAAACATTGGAATGTTCCAAAACACTACATATACATTTTATATACAAGTAATGTTACCATTTTTTTAATTAATGGTACTTAAGATAATTAATAAAATGTTTTCACGAAAATCAGACTTTATATCTCCTTTCGTTCAGATATCTGTGCTCTTTTAAAACCATGTTTGAAAAAAAATTAATAAAAGTTTTAATATTATACTATTATGATTAAAATACATTTTAACCCATGTATTACATTTTTAAAAATTGATCATTCAATGTAATCTTGTTGTTGTTTTCTGATCAAGGCATTTTAAAAAAATTTTAAGGTGAAAAATTAATGTTAGGCATGTACCGACCTACCCATCGTTATTCAAATCATATCCTTGATCCTTCATTTTTATATTTACAAGGCTATTTTTTACTAATATTTTTTCCAAATAATCATGATGTTTTATATTTTTATCAGATTTTAAAATAAAAATAGTTTCCAAAAAATTGTTTTCAATAATTATTAAAGAATCCTGTATATGTTTTCAAAACGTTTTCTTTAAATAAAATGATTTAAATTATCTGAAAGATTATTTAATATATTATCAATTTATTTTAATGAAAAATATTGTTCAAAAAAATTTCATGCTTCTTTTATAAGTATTCAAGGAATATTTTTTTGAAAATTCTTTCACGGTTAATTCATATGTTTTTAAGGAAATGGAATTTAAAAATGTTTTTGAGCATTTAAAGTAGATTTTAAAGGAAAAATGATTTAAAATTTATTTCAAGACTTATTTATATGTTTCCAATTATTTTTCAAATAAAATGGTTTTCTAATGGTTTTATCTTATAAAAAACATTTTTAAAGAAGAAATGATATTTTTTTCATAAAGTGTTTTTACCAGATATTTCAAAATTATTTTCTTTATAATATGACATCTGTTGGTGTTACTCATTCCCTTTAGATAAATTATATGATGTTTCCATTCATATTCATTCTTGAATGGTTTATGTTTTCAGGGAATGATTCTTATAACGAATGTATCAATTCCACTTGTTATATGCTTTCAAAAACCACTTCCTTTTATAGGTTATGGTTTGATGAAATGATTATGAGACCTATAAATTTTATATTGGTAATGATATGACTAAATTTTCATGATAAAAATTTAATTTCATGGGTTATGATATGATTATTATTTATAATCTTGAAAAACATATGTAATGTGTTGGGTGGGACCTATATCTCCCCCAAATGCATTGGTATGTGATGGATTAATAATGAGTACAAATGTTATGTATGAACCCGATTACATGTTTGCAATGTATTACATGTACCTAGTTGCATGTTCATAAGTTTATTTGTGAACTTGATTACATGTTCACAATGTTATTACAGAACCTTATTTTGTGTTCATAATGTTATGTGTTAGCCTGATTACATGTTCACAATTTTAGGAATGAACCTTGTTGAATGTCTATATGTTAAGAGTGACCAAGATTAGATGTTCAAAATGTAATAAATTAACCTAATTACATTTTCAAAGAATTATGTGTGGACATATTTTTATGTCCGTAAGTCTATAAGGGGGCCTGATTTTAGGTTCTTGACATAATGGGTGATCCTAATTCTACTTATACATGTTCATGATGTTATACATTGTAGTGTATGTCACAATTATATGAATTAATCATTTGTTATTCCCTCATGGATTACGTTATTGATTATATAATGAATAATGTCTTATGAAATGCTATCCTTTATGCCATTATTCATGTTTAAGATCTTTTTTTTGTAGGGTATTATATTCAAATGATACTATTATGTTCTCATATTTGTATTCTCATGTTATGTATATATAACTTCCATGTGAACCCTTAATAAGAATCTAATATCATCCCTTTTTATGTTTATTTTCAATATACTATAAAGTTACTTTATATGTTTGATGTGTCTAAGAATGGTTCTAGCCATGGAGAATCTAGTTGGAGATATTGTAGCTCTCCTACATATAGAATATATGTTTCCATGTTTTCAGAGGCACTAATCTGATATGTTCTTTGGGTGAGTGATTTATTAATGCACTAAATATTATGTTAATATAATGTAATATCTACACATGTTATGATTAAGTCATTATAATTGATATCTGAGAAAAGGTTTAGCGTAACTTTGGAAACTAGGATGAGAAAACACTATTGAGATACATGGGGATATTTCTATGAATATGTCTCAGAGTTTCTCTAAGGATAAGTATACAAATGATTTAATGTTTAGTAAAATGTCATGAACATTTGATAAAGGATATAGTTGGCGTTTTTCTAGCATTACATCCCCATATGTATACTACATGTGGGTGTGGATCTAGAATAGATATACCTAGGGAAAACAATACTAATAAGGTGTGTCAAACCTGAATCTAGTATAACGGGGTATATGTCATTGTGCCTTGCAATAGACATGGTTTAAAATCCTAGGGGATATCCTTTTAGAGTTAAAAAACTCTTCATAAACCATTATGAATGATTTTAGAAACATATTTTTATATGAATAAATTATCATAAACCTATTATGACATATATTAAAGAATGTTTCAGATTTTTTTCATCCTCTAAGTGGTTTTTCATGATTGTTTGGTTCCTTACTATGATAATTATTTCTCAATCTATGTTTTTTGGTTTTAAACAATAGATATAACATGAAGGAACCATGTTAATGGTTACTACATTAGAAATTTCAATGACTGTTATTCTATGAATCTGAATTTAATAGGAGCTTATTTCCATGATCACTTAGATTTATCAAGTTATAAATCATGTTTGGATTCTAAAAAAGAAAATAAAGGAACAATGTTATGTTGACTCCATTATGAGGAAACAACAAACTTATTTCATCATTTATTCTAATACAATATATACTGGAAATTTGATCAGTACCACAGAATTTATATTATCCTTTATTAAGTTTTTAGATCATGAAAAATCCATTTTGGTTGTTTATATGTTAGAAGGTGAATTAGACCAGTGGTGGACTCTATTAAAGAATATGAATAAGTAATATGTAATTGAATACATCGATTAGATTTAGTTCAAGAACTTATTATTCAATAAGTAATTTCATGTGTTCATTATATGTTGAAGGAAAATGTGTTCCTTGAGTTGAAGAAATAGAATGATGAATATGTCGGTACGTACAATGATAATTTTAAGACTTGTGAGCTAAACTTCTTGTATTATCATCCAATTGGAAATTAAAGTTGATATGTTATTTGGTGGCTTAAATCCAAGTATCAGAAGGGAATTGTCCATAAGATAAATTAGTAGTTATGAAAATATTGTTCATTGTGAAATCAAAGTTGAAATGGAGTTGGGAGTTGTGTATTAATCTCATGGATTTATAAATAATTTTAAGATGGATTTCCTAGGAATACCCTAAAATCATATAGAGAATAAAAATTGTCAAACTCATACTTCAGAAAACTATGTGAAAGAGCACATATGAATATTCCTAAATGGAATAAGAAGGTGTTTACTATGTTGGAATACTAGACTCCTGAGTAAAATAATATAGAAGTGATGTGAAGAGGAAATTTATTAATATGAATGGAGAGAAATCTCAATAGAATGATCAACCCACACTTTAGTGATTCGTCTTCATAGAGTTTGTACATTATGGGAATCAATGCCCCAATCCAATGGATAATATGGACTACAAGACACACCAACATCATAGGAAAAAAGAAAATGGAAATGATTATAAAATTAAAATTGATGAAGTGAATAATCATAATTATTGAAAAACAAAACATTGCACCATTAGTTAGGATTTTTATGTTTTGTTTTGTATAAATAATACTAATGATAATATTTTTATTCATCCTTTAGTGAAGTTTCGTGTGATTATATCCTTCTACATGGATTTTGGAATAATAAAATACATTTAATGTCCTATCGGTGAAAGAATTAACACATGTATCCAATAATTTGTTTTTAAGTATGATAAAAATAAATTTAAGAAAAGGTAAATTATATTTGGGAAGGGTTATAAGGTAAGACATTTGTGGAATGTTATATAGTAATCATTATATAATGTTTTATGGATTTTATATATTTTATTACTACATGAGGATTCATTCATATTGGATATCATGTGATATCTTTTTTTCATAAAGAAAAATGTGATTGTATATCATTATATTTATAGATATCATGATATATTAATGCTTTATGAATGAGAAATTCACCTTAATTTCATAGACTAAGAGATGATGTGGAAACCGAGAAAGGAACAAATAAAGGGTGAGATTGTGCATATGATAAAGTAATAAAATCAAGTACTGATATTTCATTATGTTATTATATAGTAAAAATAAATCCTCAACTTTAGGATAATTTTATGAAAAAATAAATATCCATATACCTTAATATTGTTAAACTAATGGCCTTTTAAATCATCACATATTTATATCATTGATGTCCTCAAACTTCAATTGATCATCGAATTGTTTTTGATTTATGACCTTGATCAATTGCTTTAAATATTTATAATCTTCCTCTAAGTGCACATTTTCACATTCTATATATGATCTCATATTTGGAAACCTAGTTATGCGTCACCTTGGGTATCTATTTTATACTCAACGTTCCTTTTTAATGAAATTTTTAGTATTTATTTTTATGATATAGATTTATATAAAAGGAACATTAAAGTATGAATCCTTTGAGACCCATACGAATTTTAGGGGTGAAATTCATTTCAACAGGGGTAGATTTTAACACCATGAGATTTTTTTGAAATGTTCTTTTTCGAATTAATTTAACCATTTTGATATTTTTCCTTTCACACAACATTAAAAATAGTTTATTTTATTTTAAATCCCTATGTTTGGATTCGGTTATACGATGAAATAAGTAAATCATTCACTACATGAAAAAAATTATCTTTCACTACATGGAAAACTGAGTTTAGATTACATTACAGTCATGACAAACTTTCCTTGATGTCTTTTATAACATGCAAGATATATTTTTACCAAAAAATAATATATAATTAGAAATATTATTATTTAATATAGTAAGATATAAAATAACCATTATATTGGCGGTTTCTAATAGGATTAACTAAATTATAAAAATAAATAAATGAATTCATTGGTTAAAATTTCAATATAAATCAATAAAAGAACCAATTAGATATATATTGAATGTTTTTATAAAAACTACTTTTATTCTCAAAAAGTAATTTTATCCCCAAAAATTAAATTAATTAATGTTTTTGATGATATTAATGAAATATGTATTTTATATATTAAATAAAATATTTTTTACATTCCTCAGATATATTTTATTGGAAAAATATAAGAACAAACCGAATATTACATATAAAAACCTATATATTTATAAAACAATTTTATTTCCCTTTCTTGGAGATCATATTTTAATTTTAAAATTCTAAACCATTTAAAAATATTATATGTAAAATAAAAGTAAATTTTTAATGAGAAATAAAAACATTAGGTTAAGTGGAATTGTTTTTATTTTTCCGTGCAGTTTTATTTTTTGATGAATAGTTAAAATATTGGATTTTAATTCAAACCCGCCTTTTCATTGAGTTTATATAAAAGGTTTTATGATGTTATTTTTTGAATTTAAAATTAGATTAAATAAAATTGAAATAAATTAATAAAAAAAATTTCATTGGAATCAATTTCTCTTTGAAATTGGATATAAAAAGATACCAATCTTTGTAACATTTCTACTTTAAGAAGATTCTATGTCGTTACGTCAGTGGGATTAAAAATAAATTAATTTTTGAAACATATAATATTATAATATAGATAAATGGATTCCATATTTTTTATCATAATAACATATAATTTATATCATGATCAACTTATATTTTTACAACAAATATTAGTGAATGTAATTAAAATTAATTAAAATGATTAAGAGAAAATTAGCATAATAATGGACTAAAACATAAACATAAGGATTAAATTAACCTATAAAAATACCAAAAAACACTTTTTTGTCCATTTTTAGACACTATAATCCATTATATATAATTTAGTACTTTATTGGAGCCACATATCAATGGAAAAACAAGGGAGGAATTTCCTTTAAAATAATTTAAAAGAATACCACTCCTCATCAACTATAAAAACACACTCTTAACTCCCACTTCAATACACCTATCAATGTAAATTTTATTCAAAAAGACCTTCCCAAATAGATCATAAAAATTACTCCAATTAATATAAAGTTTACACATGGAAGAAAACCGTCCATGTAACCCATTTTTCGAAAACCAAAAGGAGATTCCCAAAAAAGTGGTAACATCCTCTTTCAAGCTCCTTTGGGTTATTTTCATTATCCACCACCTAAAATATAATTATTCCATTATTATATTATAAAAAATATCTTAAATATATTTAATTTTTTTCATTATAATGGTTATTCCTATACTTTCACACATATCCATCTAATGTGTAACGAATTTAATTTTCTTGTGTACGACGAACTACGACCTCACGAAATGATGTTGTACATTTTTCCATTAACACATTTCATGGTTTTTAATTATGATGGACACAATTTTAATAAATTATATATGTGATATTTATAATTTAATTACTTTTCTGTAATTTTTATATAGAACATCCCTTTATTCATTCCATTTTTTTCTATCTATGATAACTTTATTTTTGGAGTGTTGACCACCACCTCCTCAAAGTGATGTGATCATTTCAGAGATTTAATTGGATATATAAATGATATTTTCAGTAAAATTATATGAAATATAATACATAATAAATACAATATAATTATTATATACATATATGTTATTTACATTATCTTCCAACATGATAATAAAACTAAAGTAGTGTTTATGCGTACGTACTATCTACTGTCTCCCTGAATAGTGTATTTTTTCAATATTTATATATTATATAGACTATTATAAATAAATATATACATAATATATAATATATTAATTCCCTGATTTAAATTATATAAATAAGTTAATCATTAATTATGGTAGAGGATCAATAAAAACAAGTCTAAACATATATGAAAAATAAAGAGGATATTACATGAACTATAACATTAACATGGAGTTGTTATCAAATGGGTAATATAAAGACATAAAAAATAATATTTGTTATTATATATAATAATATGGTTCATTATTAGATTTATAATAAACAATTATTTATTATAAAGGATGTTTAAACATGTATTATGTATTTCAAGACTTAAGGTAACTATGTTTCATCTCACTTTTTATTTTCATGAGATATATTACCTATTCACAACTTATTTCATTTTTGTTTAGTTTTTACTGACCATAAACATATTGTTTGATTATTATAATAAAATTTATGGATATTTACATATCAATTTTATAATCTTAGTTTCATGGGGGTTATGTTTCAAAATCTACCAAATCAGAAAAGTAATTTTCCCTCAATTTCATTCTTTGAGACACATGCCATATTATGAACCATTATTTTTGTATGAGGTGTATATAACTTTTTTTGACATTTATATCATGAATATAATTATTTTCAAGATATTTTAATCATAATGTAAACTTATGTTTTTGATTTTGTTATGATTTAATGTTTGTAAAGTAGTAATAGTTTATAACATCAATTTCATAATTTACCGAGATTGTTTTTGATTACGAATCAATTGATGAAATATTATAATAATTATTAAAATAAATAACATTAATTTCACTACCCTATTTATATTTATGCCATATCAATTTCATGTTACCATTTTTTCACTTTTTGATACTGACGATAATTATGAATAATTGGTTATAAAAATTGGACATTATATCTTATTTTGGTAAGAAATCTATGTTTTTTCACAAATGTGATTAATAAAAAGTATTTAAAAAAGATTTTAATATTATAATATTGTTTTCAAGGTTATTTTTATCAATTTATTTAATTTATAACAAATGGTTTTAAAATGTATTTTTTTTATAATGGCATTTTTTTGAAATTTTATTGCACAAAAGTAATGTTCGAAAAGTACTGACCTACCCTTCATTATTACCATCATTTACCTGAGGTTTAATTTGTTATATTAAAAGTTTATTTTTCAAACCATTTTTTATAATATTATATAATTGATTTTAATTTAAATTTTATTAATATAAAAATGGTTTTAAAAAATTCTAATTTTTTTTTTGTTACTTTTCAAATATTCCTTTATATTTTTTGAAAAGTTTTCATTCAATGAAAAAAGATTTTAAAGATTTCAACACTTCTTATATATTCTTTAAAATTATATTAATGGAAAATGGTTCTAATTTTTTTTAAATCATATTTTATATATTTTCCAGGAAATCAGTTTTAATAATGTTTTTAAGCTTATTTTATATGAATTCAAGGAAAAGGGTTTCAAAATGTATCAATGATTTGGTTATAAGATTTTAGGGGAAGAAGGTACTATAAATGATTTTATGCTTTATTTATATGTTTTCAATGTAAATTCATATAAAATGGTTTTATAAAGTATTTATGATTTAAAAATACATTTCAAATAAGAATATATATTTTACAAAAAAATGTTTCAAAAAGATATTTCAAAATTATTTTCCATCTAAGATGACATCTATTTATGATACTCACGCCCTTATGAAAAATGATATAAATGTTCCATTGATATTATTTCGTGAATTATTTATGTTTTTATAGAATTATTCTTAAAAAACACATTTCTCATCCTCTAGTTATATGCTTTTGAATCATGCTTCTTTCACATGTTACGCTTTGATTAAATGATTATGAGACATATCTATTTTGCATAGGTAATTATATGACTGAAGGTTTAGGATACCCATTTCATTTCAAGGGTTATGATATGATGATTTATTACAATCTTGTGGAACATGTATTATGTGATGGGTGGGACCTATATCTTTCTCCAATGCATTGGGTAATGATGGATGAATCATGAATATAAATGTTATGAGTGAACATGATTACATGCTCACAATGGCATGAATAGACAATGTTTTATGTCAAAAATTTAAGCATGATCATGGTTAAATGTTCAAAATGTTATGAGTGAACCATATTATGTGTTCATAATGATATTTCTGAACCTGATTACATGTTCACAATGTGATTCATGGACCTGAATGCATGATCATAAGTTATGCATGAACATGATTATATGTTCACAATGTTATATGTATACCTGAATACATGTTCAAAAAATTATTCTTGGACCAAGATTCATGTACATAATTCTATACAGGGGATAAATTTCATGTCCTTAACTTAATGAGTGAACTTTTTTCTACATATACAAGCTCATGATGTTATATGTTGATGTATATTAAATAATTACATTGTTTATTCATATGTTATGCATTCATGGATTATGTTCCTATTTATATTATGATTTATTTATTCTGAAATTCTAATCCTTATGTTTTGATTCATACTTAAGACATTTGATATGTATGGTGAGAGATTCTAATGATACGATCATGTTCTCAAGGCCTTATTCTCTTATTATGCTTACACATCTTCCTTATTTACCACTATTGAGAATCTGATCTAATCCCTATTAATGTTTACTGCCCCTAGGTCAGTAATATATGTTATATATATGATGTTTCTATGAAGGGTGTTATCCAAAAACAACCTAGTGGTTGATTTTGTAGCAAAATTACATACCAGAGTTTATGTTTCCATGTTTTCAAAGGCAATTAACTAATGTGGTATTTGGTTGACTGTTTTATTAATGTACATTATTTTTCATGAATATGATGTAATTACTATGTATGTTAAGATCAGGTCTTTATTGGATCCTTCATCCATATACCAATGCTGCTAAAAATTAGGGTAAGCATACGGCCGTTCCCGCATGGTATCTACGAAGAGTACGACCTTCCATGTTTTTACAAAAACATGGGCACCTAGCTCCAAAAAAGCCCCAAACACCTCTAATACACCCATGATCACATTGGGTACTCAATAAATGATAAAATAAAGAATTTAAATAAACAAAATTATTCATACCTTGTAAGAATAACTAGGATCTTAAAATTTACCTCCTTTATAGTAGTTCATCCTTAAATTTCCATTTCAAGGGTGCATAAGAATCCCTTGATAATAACTCTATACACTAAGCATGTATCTATCCTCCCACTCCCAATTATTATACTAGAAACATTAGTGCTACCATAGAACCCATACTAGAGGAACTGATTAGCCTTATAGAACAATTATGCTCATGTCGATGATATGAAAAGGGTGTTTCTAAAAGGAAACATCATCCTGTAACTCAACCTATATGTCATGAAAATAATATGAAGGGTTTGTATGTTAATGTCTTAGCTAATATATATATAAGACATTCTGTATGTATCATTACAAATTAGGATAATCCAATCAATAGGCTACCATCCTGACTCCAACCATAATCTCAAATGACCCTACATATCATGGTGAAAACTTACAATGTCACCTGATATGTCTCTGTCCTATCTGTAGTGAGATATGTTTAATGACCTAATCCCTGACATAAAAATTTAGGTGTGTTCAACAATGATCGATGAAAATATATGTTGATACTGTGTAGAATCCATTTGTTTCTAAATAAAATTCATTTTCTCTATAGTCTCCTTCACCTGACATGGTCTTAGTAAAGATGCATATTCTACCTCTAGCTGACACATAGGTGATTGGAAGGTGCTACCTTAAAAATACCCATACAACACCACATGTACATTCCCCTAATTACTATTATTGTAGAAGAACTAAACAAGGGGAATATAATTCTACCGAGACCCACTAAAATCCTTGATGCATGCTTGTTGCATGTCTTGGAGCTCCTAAATTGTGCCCTCTCACTAGAAATAATTCTGAGGGTGGTATTCCATGTTCAGAACCACCGATGTAGCCAACACCCTCTACAAACTCATCCAGAAACTAGATGTTAACCAGAAAAACCTATTATAAATTATAATACAAAGGACCCTGTAAAGTCGAAGTATATCATCAATATACAACCTCCCAAGCTCTTCTACACCAATAGTATCCCTAATCGGTTGGAAATGCGAAACCTTTGTGAGCATGTCCACAACAACCCAAACATCACTACTACCTTTTAGGTTGAATCATCAAACTAGTCAAAAAATCTTCTTCAACACCATCCCATTTCAAATAAGTAAGTTGAAACCTTAGTAATATTATAGCTGGTCACTAATGTTCTTCCGTCACCTGCTGACATACAGAAAACCTCCTGAAAAAAGCATAAACCTCACATTTCAACACTAGTCACGTATCCTAGAAATGTAAATAATGATACATCTTGGTATCAACATGATGCACTTTCAATGATGATGCATGAAACTCTGACATCATCTCGTTTTTTATGTCCACTAAAACCCACATGAGACTATGTATATGTCATATCTCATCATCACAAATGATCTAACTATGAGGAGGGTCCTCACCGACCATACTCTCCCATAGAACTAGGACCTCAGAGTCTGAAATATACCTCATTCATATGATATCCATAAGGGTATAGGTCCCATCTAAATAAGAAATAATGGTCTTCTCTTAACCATCCTTCACCCTATTTGCATCTCGGAAAAAAATCCTTGAGATGCCACTCACTATTGTCCTCATGGCCCTTCTATATCCGAGTCCTCCTATTCATTTCATTGGCCAATGCATTCCCTTTACCATTATTGTAGGAGAGACAAAATTTGAGAGATTATAGGTACTATAACCACTATTCCTATCTCAAATATATATCACATTATGTAAATATGTATTTGAGGATTTTTTGGTCCTTGTACACCAAAAAATGATATCCATATAAGTAACGTATCCAAAATTACAAATCATAAACAACTTTATCTAGATCAATGTCATGAATTAGGTTATTTTATTGACATGGTCCTAGCTTATTACACTCATATGACTTCACACTATCCCCCTACATCATATATTATCCAATAAAGATACGATATGCCTCAAAAAAACAATACAACTCTTACCTAGATCTTGAAAAATCATGACCAGTGCTGAAGTTAATCTCCCTTTAATCTCTAGAATGGATATACCACATTCATCTGACCATAAAAACTTCACACCCTTATTATTGAATCCATTAAAAGGTTGTGTTAAGCATCAAAGGTCCAATATGAATTGTTTTTAATATACATATATCCTCTATAAACACCTTATGTCCAAGATTTTTTTGAATGTTTATTGAAACCCACAATTATCATTTTCTCTTGGACAACTGATACTCTTTTATCTTACATAATATGAAACATTAAGTGAATGTTATCCAACGAGATGTGTCCCTTTGTGAGATTAGAATATAAATGATTCTATTTCAATGTATAAAAAATTATATCATGATGTTTGGAATGGTCATGTTGAATTTGAAAATACCCCAAGATATCATCCATGAAAACCACCATAAACAAATCTAGATAAGGATTGAAAACATGGTTCATCAACAATGTGAAAAAATCAGGTGTGTTCATGAGACGAAATGTAAAAAATAGATAAATTTATAAACCATACCTCATAGAAAAAGTTGTTTGAGGTATGTATGTAGGTTAAACATGAACCTAGTGATATCTTTATATCAAATAAATTTTTGAGAACATCCGAGGTCCATAGTGCTAATAAAAAAAGACATCTATTTGTCTCAAGGGATACTGGTTCATAACCATCAAATTGTTTAATTTTCTATAATCCATACATATACTAAATGGTTTTATCCACCCTTTCTAAAAATGATTAGAGAACCCCACAAAGAACTACTATGTCGTATAATACCGTTTTACTCCAACTCCACCACCAACCTCTTAGGATACTAAAACTACGACATAACCATAATGTGAGGAAGAATGGATGATGGTATATGTCCTAGAATTATCTATATGGATAACAATAACTCTCTCAATCACACACACACACACACACTCTCTTTATGGTAAAAAATAAATTTCATCTAAGAAAACAACCCTGAAAAAATCAAAATCTATATGAAAATATATTTGACTTGATCCTTGATAATCAAGATACAAGATAGAAATTTACATTTCCATTCCTCCCAACCCTAAAATATTTGGTCTATATATTATATCATAGATAACCAATTCAATGTTTTGAAAAATATTTTTCACCTCTTATGATTTTAATGCCACCCACCAGTAATATAAATCCATATGGGATTGTTAAGAAAATGGCTTTTCTATTCTGAGTATAAAGAAATACCCAGTCATCATGAGGAAAAAAGATCCCAAAAATTTACACCCACAAATATTAAGAGAAACTACCTAAAATGGCCTATATACTCCGTTAAAATTACTAATTTTGTATAAAAGGTTATAATTCCATCTAACAACTGAAGGAAAAGCCCATGGATTTCCCCCCAGAATTGTAGATATGAAACTACCTGATACAATTATATCAATCATAATAGATACTAGAATATAAGATACTAAGATCACACCTATCACCATTTATGGAGACACTCTCTCTAATATAGGCATAGGATTCATATAATATATTTTTCCTTAACTATAACCCAAAAAATTACCTCAATAACTAGAGACATCCCATATTGATGTCAAGGTATAACTGCTACCCATCTGCCTCGGACATGAACACCACTTTAGCATGAAAGGTCAGTACTAATACATCTCCTGGACTAATGTGGATCAGTGAAAAGTGATCCCAAACTATTATTTGAATGTGACCCCAACAACTAACTATTGGAGGGAAGGTTCTACAAAAACGTTTTATGTGGCCCATCATTTTGAAATATTAACATTCTACTGAGTCTTGATCAAAATGATTAATCATATGTCCCTGAAACGCACGGCCGATTGTCGCCTATCGACCGGTCAAAATTCTGGTGCTCTGCTAATGTGTATAGCAGCACTCGGGTCGAATCCTCGACGACGATACTTTGTAATAGTCGTTTGTTTTTAGTTGATTGTATTTTGATTAGGGGGGTTTGTTTGCAGAGCTTAATTGAAATGATTTATGGATGATGTTTGATTTACCAAATTGATAAATATTGGGGTGAGTTCATCATTGGGGAGTTAAGCATGTGATATCCTTGAGCCTTACTTTGTATTGCATTAAATTAACACCCATGTCATAAGTTGACGTTGATTGGAATTCCTAAGTGTGAAGGCTTTAATCCAAGCCTTAACTTAACTTAGGGTTCTAATCTCAATCAAAACTTATTTATGGTAGTGTATTTATGGTTCCAATAATCCATGGAAACCACTCGTTAAACAAAACATATCATTAATCCATGACATATTAAGTTTAACATACATAATATTAATTTAAAGAATACTCATCGAGCAAAGATCTCAATCACTTAACATACCCGAATTATAACTCACCCCAATGAGAGATTTACTCATCCATTTGGATGTTTAATATTATGGTTAAAATAATTATGATGATAAATTAAGAATAGAATAAAAAGAAAGGGATTAGAAAAGAGTGGTACGTTGACACACACACACGAACGATGATGATAATTAAAAATGGATTTTCGATTGAATGAGGAAGCAAAAGAAGGGAAGGGGATTGAACTAAATTTAAACTATTTTAGGAACATAAATATTAAAATACAGAAGGTGGATGAGAATAAGAGATATTGAAGAAGTAACTTGCATTAAAACAGAATTACAAAGAAAGAGAATTACAAGATTACAAAAATGAAGAACACAAAAGTAAGTGAAAACAAAGAGAGTAGGAAAGGTCTCTCAAGTGAAAACTTGAGTATGGAAGGTATTCTCAAGACTTTGTCAAAGCTTTTGTCGTGCCAATATGATCTCCTCTCTTCTGAAATGCCAACCCCTCTCAAGGAGAGAAGGAGAGAGTATTTATAGCCCAAGGAGTGGACTGTTTGCATTCCCAATCTGTCCCTCCACTTGCATCGCCAATTGAGTTATTCAAACAGCCGAATCTCCAAATATCTCCTTCTTCAAAGTTATAGATAATAAAGTTTTACGACTACTGTAAAAATATGGAGTCATTTGGACAAGTGTATCAAAGGTTATGGTCGGTTGATTAAACAAAGTTAAACTGTCCATTTCAATCCAGTCTTTTTGAAGTCCATAATGTGAAAGGGTTTTTGAATATTAAGATGCCTTCAAATCCGAATTGTTTATTCAACAAAGTAGGCCACCTATATATCCTCTTTCACACTGAAAAATCTCAGATCGATTGGATTCTTACAGCAGGAGATATGTCATGCATACTATACTGATTTTAATTCTCGGCCAGAATGGTGGGCTGGACTTCAAAGATTTATTTGGCCCACTTGTACTTGGATTTGGGCCTTGTAATTTTTATCCAAGATGACATGTAGTGTCCCCCGAATTATGGGGGAGATTTAAGGTTTTTTGACTTCTGTATTGAACCCAGTAAATCAATCTTCAAGGCTGGTCTAGTTTGTTCACAGATTCTTTGGTCTTGTTTGTGAGGACCATATAACCCTTCAAATGGAAGAATTGGCTCATGGTTCCTTCAAATGAAATGTTTTATATTGAAAGGAGAATCCTACAAAACAATAAACACAAAATTTGGATCAGTATAGTGACATTTATAATTAAAACATTAAACTGACTCAATTGGACTACTTCTAAAAATGCTCAAATATTATACTTAATATTAAAACATTAATATTTCACACAAATTATGCACATTTCATATAAAATAAGTAAAGGGGGAATATAATAAGTCGTGAAAATATTAATAACATCAACTCTTCCACACTTATATTTGCGCGTGTCCTCATGTGCAACAAATATAAAAACATGACAAAATCATTTTCACTCACCAAAAAATATTAAAATTTTGTTTTCTCCAATCAGGGGAGGTTTAGACTATTTCACTCATCCATATTGAATTCCATCACAAATTTGGTTCACAATAATGCATCAGAAACAATTCATTTTTTCATGTTCAAGGTTTGAATTGGAAAATGTAGGCACTCAAAACTTACTCCTCTCAAGATGATAAAAATGTATTTTAGGAGGTTCACTCATTCACCAACAAAAAGTGAAAATCAAGAGTTTGTAAGAGCTCTCAGCTTCCATTCCCAAATCTAATGTGTACAAGAATCAAGAGGTCTTTTAAGGGGTTTTTCAGTGGCTATGGGACGGTAGGTATATAATGTCCAAAGGAAAACAGGGGTTAAAAACACCAACATGGAAAAATCAATGCACATTTTTTTTGAAATTTGATTTGAAAGGAAATAGAAAATGGAATAGGGTGAGATGATGGAATATGTACAACATGGAAGACTTCCAATAATGACACAATACAAGATGATTCAAGTGTTCTTTTTTTTCTCGTTTTTTTGCTCTTTTTTTTCGAAAGTTGTGCTTGAAACAAGTCTCACAGTCATCTCCCAACCCATGTTTGATCTTCTCATGGAACTAATTTTAGTAGTTATAACACGATAAAAGGTTGATGTTATTCCTCACGGTAGGTGAAAATCATTTTCCAAATCAAAAATTGTTCATTCAAAATGTTTGTTATTGACACAAAATTGTTTACCCAAGTTTGAGATAAAAATTCAATATATTTGAGTTGAAAAAAAGCCTTTTGACTCCCCAAAATGGTTGGACATAATTTCAATATTGGATGATGGATAATTATGACACCCCTTTTGTTTTAATTTTCATTTTTTTTAATTTTTTTTAATTATTTTATTTTTAATGACACATCCACACAAAAGAGAAAATAGAAAAATAAGGTTGTGGAAGAATGTTTTAAAAAAAATGAGAGGGAGAGAGGAAGAAGAAGAAATAGAGAGGAGAAGAGAGGGAAGAGAGATTAATAGAGAGAGAGTTAAAGGGAAAGAGGTGCCCCCTGGTTTGGATTTGGTGGGTCGCCGTTTCCATCTAGTGGTGGGTCAATGGAAGTGGATGTGGAACCTGAAGTGAATGGCCTCTCATGGTGATGCTTTAACCGATGTCCATTTACCGTGAATGTTCTTTTTGAAGAAGGGTCTTGGACTTGCACTGCACCAAATGGGTAAACATTAGTAATAATAAAAGGTCCATCCCAACGAGAATTGAGCTTACCTGGGTGAAGTCGAAATCGAGAATTGAAGAGCATTACCTTTTCACCTTCATGAAATACCTTTCGAAGAATGTGCTTGTCATGGAGTGACTTTGCATTTTATTTATAGAGAATGGAGTTCTCATACGAATCGAGTCAAAGCTCCTCCAATTCAGTCAACTGCAACAATCTTTCTTCACCAGAATTTTCAGAATCAAAATTACAAGTTTTGACATCCCAAAATGACTTATGTTGGATTTCAACTGGTAAATGACAGGCTTTACCAAAAACTAGCCTAAATGGAGACATCCCAATGGGTGTCTTATAGGCTGTTCGATAGGCCCAGAGTGCTTCACCAAGTCTATCGGGCCAGTCTTTTCTTATGGGATTAACAATTCTTTCAAGCACTCTTTTCACTTCTCTGTTAGAAAGTTCAGCCATTCCATTTGTTTGAGGGTGATATGCAGTGGATGTTTTATGTACAACCCCATTCTTTTTCAAAAGTGACTCCATGGTTCTATTACAGAAATGAGTTCCTAAGTCACTTATCAAAGCACGTGGTGTTCCGAATCAATGGAAGATATGGGTTTTGAGGAACTCACTCACAGTTTGAGCATTGTCTTTCCTAGTGGGTTTGGCCTCGACCCACCTAGAAACATAGTCAACAGAAAGGAGAATGTAGGATAATCCATTGGAAGGGGGAAAAGGTCCCATGAAATCGATGCCTCAAACATCGAAAAGATCACAGAAGATTAATGGATTTTGAGGCATTTCGTTTCTTTTAGAAATTGTGCCAAACTTTTGGCAAGTGGGACATGATTGACATAACTCGTGTGATTCCTTGAAGAGTGAAGGCCAAAAGAATCCAGAATCTAGGACCTTTCGAGAAGTACTTTGTGGTCCAAAGTGGCCACCTCCAGGCATTGAGTGGCAGAATTCCAAGATGGAGGATTGTTCAGTTTCATCAACACATCTCCTAATTACCATGTCAGCCCCAGTTTTCCAAAGTTTATTATCTTCCCAAAAATAATGCTTTGAATCACTTTTCATCTTATCTTTTTGTTCTTTTGAAAAATATTCAGGAAAAACACCATAAACCAAGTAATTGACAATTGGGGCATACCATGGTAACTTTGGAGTGAGAGATGAGAGGTGTTCAGTTGGAAATTCAGGATCAATTATTTCAGAATGAGAAGAATTAGAAATTCTACTCATGTGGTCAGCCACAGGGTTTCTTTTCTAGGTTTATCTTTTATCAAAAGGTCAAACTCTTGGAGCATTAAAATCCATCTTATTAGACTTGGTTTGGAATCACTTTTCTTAAGTAAGAACTTTAATGCTGAGTGGTCCGTGAAGATGATGATTTTGGAACCTAAGAGATAGGGCCGGAATTTATCCAAGGCAAAAACCACAGCTAAAAGTTCTTTTTCAGTCACAGTGTAGTGTGATTGAGTTTCATCCAATGTTTTTGAGGCATAAAAGATGACATGAGGAATGTTTTCTCTTCTTTGACCAAGAACAGCCCCAAATGCCCTAGCAGAAGCATCACACATCAATTCAAATGGTAAGGACCAATCTGGGGGTTGGATTATTGGAGCAGATGTGAGAGCAGATTTGAGTTCAATGAAGGCTCTCTTGCAAGCCTCATCAAAATTTAATGTGACATAATTTTGAAGTAAACGAGTGAGTGGGAGGGAAATCTTGTTGAAGTTCTGAATGAATCTCCGATAGAAACCGGCATGACCAAGGAAGGACCGAATGTCTCGAACTGATTTGGGTTCAGGAAGTGATTAGATCACCTCAATTTTGGCTGGATCAACTTGGATACCCTCTTGAGAAATTATGTGCCCTAGAACAATCCCATTTGAAACCATGAAGTGACATTTTTCAAAATTCAGCACAAGGTTGCACTTGACACACTTTTGAAGGACCAAAGAGAGTGAATGTAAGAAAGATTCAAATGACTCGCCATAAATGGTAAAGTCATCCATGAAGACCTCCATGCAATTCTCAATGAATTCAGAAAAGATACTCATCATACACCGCTGGAATGTTTCAGGAGCATTACAAAGGCCAAAAGGCATTCGCCTATAGGCATAGGTTCCAAAGGGGCAAGTGAATGTGGTCTTTTCTTGGTCTTAAGGTGCGATTGGAATTTGGAAGTAGCTGGTGTAACCATCAAGAAAGCAATAGTGTGACTTTCCGGCCAATCTCTCAAGTATTTGGTCAAGGAAAGGAAGTGGGTAGTGATCTTTTCGTGTTTCAGCATTCAATTTGCGATAATCGATGCACACACGCCATTTGTTTTTCACTCGAGTTGTGACCACTTCTCCATGTTCATTTGTGACAACTGTTATCCCGCCCTTCTTAGGAATGACTTGAATTGGACTAACCCATTCACTATCAGAAATTGGGTAGATAATACCAGCTTTAAGAAGCTTGGTAATCTCTTCCCTAACTACCTCAAGTATGAGTGGATTGAGTCTTCTTTGAGGTTTCCTAATTGGTTTGGATGATTCCTCTAGATGGATGTGATGCATGCAAAGGGCGGGGTTGATTCCTGGAATATCCTCTAGGGTCCAACCTAAGACATTTTTGTTTTCCTCTAACACTTGAACAAGTTGGGACTCCTCAGTTTCAGAAAGTGAAGCAGAGATAATGACAGGGTAGGAGGGATCATGGAAAAGGAATGCATACTTGAGGTGTGAAGGAAGTGGTTTTAGATCAGTTTCAGCCTTGATTTGAGAGCTAGACAAGTTAGGAGCAGGAGAAGGGATTCCAGATGGTTTTGGATCATTTTCCTCAACACTGTCCAAGGTGGAGCAGTAGAGATCAGAGTTGATGTGGGATTCAAGAGAGTTTTCAAGTTCCTCTAGATTGATGGAGTCTATGAATGAGAGGTCCACATCAACTTCACCATTTATGACTTTGTTAATCATGGTGCAGATTTCACAAGATCCTTTATCATTAGAACGTAAAGAACATGGTAGATTGGGGTTCGATTGAATCTTAGAAGTGTCCTCAAAAGCATGGATTGAGAATGCAGAGTGATCCTCAAATGGGTATCGCATGGCTTGGAAAATGTTGAACTTGACCAGTTGGTCACCGAATTCCATGGATAAGATGCCTGAATGGACATCAATCTTGGTTCTCGCAGTCATGAGGAATGGTCTTCCTAGAATTAGGGTAGATCGAGAAGAGGTCGTCTCACCTTCCATGTCAAGGACATAGAAATCAGCTGGGAAGATAAGATCATTGACCCGAACAAGAACATCCTCAATTATCCCCTCAGGACTGGCAGTGCTTCGATTGGCTAATTGAATGACAACACCCGTTGGGTGCAAGGGACCTAGACCAAGGTTGGAGAAAATGGATTTGGGCATGAAATTTATTGAGGCTCCAAGGTCTATGAGTGCATCATCAAAGTTGGAACTCCCTATTTGACATGGAACCGTTAAGGTCCCTGGATCTTTGCACTTCATGGGAATGGACTGTTGGGTTGAAACATTTTCAATGTTCCTAAGTTGTCTCTTATGGGTGCACAATTACTTAAGAAACTTGGCATACTTAGGGATTTGTTTGATGGCATCTAAGAGGGGGATGTTCACTTCAACATGTCTAAACATGTCAAGCATTTCAGGATCAGGTTGAAAGGACTTCTTAGGCTTGGAGATGGCTTGAGGAAAATGAATTGGGTTCCTTAGAGGAATGGAAGGAGGTGAAGGAGTGGATTCAAGTTCCTTTTCTAGCTTTTTGTTCTTTTCATTTTCTAGATCAACATCGAAAGGGGAGGTAGAGCAATCAGCATGGGGCATAACAATTTTCTTTCCCGATCTAAGTGCAATTGCACTTACATTACCCTTAGGGTTGGGTAATGGTTGAGCTAGGAGTTGGGATGAATTGGATGGTTGTTGCTGGCTAAGGTGGGATGCAAGTTGACCTATTTGGGTTTCAATGTTCTTGAGGCTATAACGGGTGAAGGATTCAAGATCTTCCACGGAACTTTCCCATGGTCGCTTGGAAGAAGAGGCTTGTCCCTGGTTGGGATTCCCTTGATTTTGGTTCTTGGGAAAGCGATTGTATTGGGTGGGGAATTGGGAAGGCTCGTTAGGATAGTGGAATCCAGGAGGAGGATTGTTCCTTTGAGGTTGAGGAAAAAAAGGATAAGGTTGATGGAAGTTACCACCACCTTGACCATATTGGAATTGGTTTGGGTTTTGAGGAGGGAATTGAGGAGGATGAGAAATGGGATTACCATACCTCAGAGGTGGGTTAAAGGTAGAAGAGAAGGGCTCAGAGTGGGGTTGGTTGAAGTTTCTAACAAACTGACCTGATTATTGAGGGTTGAAGTTTCGCTGAGCATATGCCGCATTGAGCTCCATTGGACTAGATGAATCAGATGGATCATCTTGAAGTTGTGGACATGTGTCAGTCGGATGAGATGGAGAGTTGCAGATTCCACAATTCTTGATAGGTCCATGGAATAGTGACTGTGGAGAAGATGAGGTTGGGGCTTTGGTATCCACCGCTAGTTGACGCACAAGACCTGTAAGTTCACTCATCCACTCAGTCATCTTGTTGGGCTCTATGGATTGATTCTCTTGGGCTTGTTTCACTTGAGCATGTGCTCGAGTATGGAATTGCTGCGTGTTTGCAGCCATGTTACTTATGAGATCTCTTGCAGCTGCAGGAGTTTTGTCAACAAGAGCACCGCCACTTGCGGCATCAATGAGAGTTCGCTCCATAGCCAATAACCCCTCATAGAAGTATTGGATCAGGAGTTGGTCAGGGATTTGATGGTGTGGACAAGTTGCCACAAGCTTTTTGAACCTCTCCCAATACTCATGGAGTGATTCATTAGGGAATTGACGGATGCCGCTTATTTCCTTTCGGATAGAAGCTGTTCGGGAAGCGGGAAAGAACTTCTCAAGGAAAAGTCTCTTCATGTCAACCCATGAGTTTATGGAACCAGGTGGGAGGTAGTAGAGCCAAGACTTGGCAGAATCCGCTAGGTAAAAGGGGAAATCTCTAAGCTTGATTTGTTCTTTAGAAACCCCTTGAGGCTTCATGGTAGAGCATACTACTTGGAACTCTTTAAGGTGAAGATGTGGATCCTCACCGGCTAGCCCATGAAAATGAGGGAGAAGATGAATCAAACCCGATTTGAGTTCGAAGTCAGCTTCAATGTTTGGATATTGAATACCAAGAGGTTGGTAATTCATATCAGGGTCAACAAGTTCTTTCAATGTTTGTTCCCTAGGATTGGCCATATCTAATTCAATTGTTAGGGCAATGATTGGTTCTTGGGTGATTTGGTTATCCCTAATGGTCCTCCTAAGTCGACGAAGAGTTCTATCAATTTCAGGGTCATACAAATCCGAGGGATTGTTTGGAAGGCTACGGGGCATTCAGAGAGATTTTGGAAGAAAGTTGAATATGGGTTTTTTTTGTATTTTTTCAATTTATGATTTTTATGAGAAGACAGGTTTTTCTTTGTGATTTTTTTTCAATTTTATTTAAAATTTTGTATTTTTTTGGGGTTTTTTACAATAACCAGAAACAAATGACTACTTAAAGCACCATACCTGGAAACGGCTCCATTTTAAATGCACAGCCGATTGTCGCCTATCGACCAGTCAAAATTCTGGTGCTCTGCTAATGTGTATAGCAGCACTCAGGTCGAATCCTCGGCGATGATACTTTGTAATAGTCGTTTGTTTTTAGTTGATTGTATTTTGATTAGGGGGGTTTGTATGCAGATCTTAATTGAAATGATTTATGGATGATGTTTGATTTACCAAATTGATAAAGATTGGGGTGAGTTCATCCTTGGGGAGTTAAGCATGTGATATCCTTGAGCCTTACTTTGTATTGCATTAAATTAACACCCATGTCATAAGTTGATGTTGATTGGAATTCCTAAGTGTGAAGGCTTTAATCCAAGCCTTAACTTAACTTAGGGTTCTCATATCAATCAAAACTTATTTATGGTAGTGTATTTATGGTTCCAATAATCCATGGAAACCACTCGTTAAACAAAACATATCATTAATCCATGACATATTAAGATTAACATACACAATATTAATTTAAAGAATACTCATCGAGCAAAGATCTCAATCACTTAACATCCCCGAATTATAACTCACCCCAATGATAGATTTACTCAGCCATTTGGATGTTTAATATTCTGGTTAAAATAATTATGATGATAAATTAAGAATAGAATAAAAAGAAAGGGATTAGAAAAGAGTGGTACGTTGACACACACACACGAACGACGATGATAATTAAAAATGGATTTTCGATTGAATGAGGAAGCAAAAGAAGGGAAGGGGATTAAACTGAATTTAAACTATTTTAGGAACATAAATATTAAACTACAGAAGGTGGATTAGAATAAGAGATATTGAAGAAGTAACTTGCATTAAAACAGAATTACAAAGAAAGAGAATTACAAGATTACAAAAATGAAGAACACAAAAGTAAGTGAAAACAAAGAGAGGAGGAAAGGTCTCTCAAGTGAAAACTTGAGTATGGAAGGTCCTACCAAGCCTTTGGAAAAGCTTTGGTCATGCCAATATGATCTCCTCTCTTCTGAAATGTCAACCCCTCTCAAGGAGAGAAGGAGAGAGTATTTATAGCCCAAGGAGTGGACTGTTTGCATTCCCAATCTGTCCCTCCACTTGCATCGCCAATTTAGTTATTCAGACAGCCGAATATCCAAATATATCCTTCTTCCAAGTTGTAGATAATAAAGTTGTACGACTACTGTCAAAATATGGAGGTATTTGGACAAGTGGATCAAAAGTTATGGCCGGTTGATTAAACAATGTTAAACTGTCCATTTCAATCCAGTATTTTTGAAGTCCATAATGTGAAAGGGTTTTTCAATATGAATATGCCTTCAAATCCGAATTGTTTCTTCAACAGAGTCTGCCGCCTATATCTCCTCTTTCACACTGAAAAATCTCAGATCGATTGGATGCTTACATCAGGAGATATGTCATGCATACTATACTGATTTTAATTCTCGGCCAGAATGGTGGGCTGAACTTCAAAGATTTATTTGGCCCCCTTGTACTTGGATTTGGGCCTTGTAATTTTTATCCAAGATGACATGCAGTGTCCCCCGAATTATGGTGGATATTTAAGGTTTTTTGACTTCTGTATTGAACCCAGTAAATCAATCTTCAAGGCTGGTCCAGTTTGTTCACAAATTCTTTGGTCTTGTTTGTGAGGACCATATGACCCTTCAAATGGCAGAATTGGCTCATGGTTCCTTCAAATGAAATATTTTATATTGAAAGGAGAATCCTACAAAACAAGAACCACACAATTTGGATCAGTATAGTGACATTTATAATTAAAACATTAAACTGACTCAATTTGACTACTTCTAAAAATGCTCAAATATTATACTTAATATTAAAACATTAATATTTCACACAAATTATGCACATTTCATATAAAATAAGTAAAGGGGGAATATAATAAGTCATGAAAATATTAATAACATCAGTCCCCATCTATGAAAATGGTGATAGATAACTGATCTTGTAGTATTAACATCATGGATGATACTCACCTCATGGGAAGCCTCAATGTAGTGATCCCTACCACTTGATGTCAAAACACTGGGCTGAGATACTACACTACCATATTCTTCACCACCAACTACTCTATGATTATACTATTTAATTAGTTCATGAATCACAATATTATTAATATTCATCAACCAAAACACATTGAATTAAGATCAAATATCTTTTCTTATACTTTCCTCAAAGAATCTCTCCCTCGACAGCTCATTTTCATGTTGTTCATTAATTTGGTTCAAAACATCCCAAAAAATCTTTGGTGCTCCATGTAGAATAATATTTACGACATTAAAACATATTTAAAGAGGTGTCTCTAGATGTTAAAACATAGAAATTTTAGTCTCATGGTAAAGCTCAGTGTTCTATGGATTTAGGTCCACAAAAAAATTGGGTGGGTGTTGCTTCTAGAACATGCAAATCAAAATGTCATTAGAAGAGGTATGTTGCAGAACTTCTGGAAAAAACTGCATATATCACTTGAAACCCTCAAAAAATTGTGCCTTAAAACATGTGTTTGGTAAAACCTCTTATTCGAATACTATTAAAATATGAGGATACACTAGTATACCATGGCCCACCAAATATAGGGCATGTTCATTACCACTCTATTGACATACGACTGGAGGACCTCTTGGTGGAATGTCTCACAATTCTGAACACAGAAATTTGAAATGATAAATATCCAAAATATCATAGTCCAAAAACATAGGATATGTAAAAAAACATCCTATATAAAAGACATAACTCTCTACCTACTCCTAAATCTTGACTTGGTATGAAAGAAATTTTTTTAACATCACCAGAGAAACATCTTACTTACCCCTATAAATCTATGTC
Organism: Viscum album; assembly: GCA_963277665.1. Taxonomy (NCBI): domain Eukaryota; kingdom Viridiplantae; phylum Streptophyta; class Magnoliopsida; order Santalales; family Viscaceae; genus Viscum; species Viscum album. The sequence goes on from OY728131.1 coordinate 1,493,979,972, forward strand.
CAAGATAAGTTCTATGTTTTCTAAATTTTCATTTAATTTTATTTAACATTTATATCACATTAAAAATTAAATAATTGAACCAATTGTTTGAACACTTCTAATCCATAAGGTCCCATGAACCTAAAGAACCAAAGTATAATATCCACTTAATCCATACCATAACATATTCCTATCCTTGAGACTCATTTCACATGAATCAATGATCCATAGTTGTCTACATAGTGGGTATATTGTATCCTAAGTAAAAAAATATTGTTTATGTTATGATAGAAACTCTATGTACCAACCAAGTTTCTAAACCCACTACACAAATCATATAACAAATCCTATATGTATCATGTGAGTTATAGATATCAAAGTCATGAAATCAAGTAATCCACCATATAGGTAATGGAATAATGTATGGCATGTGAATCCTCTAAAGTTAAAAAATTGATGCATGCGTTTCATAACCTCATAATATCAAAAAAATAGTAAAATATATCTCCAATCATACGACATAAAACAACTTAATTCATTTTCATTACCCAATGATGGAATCAAATCAATTGTAATAGTTTAAATCCATAAAAACATAAATTCCCATTCATGGAAATTTGTTTTTTTCTGTACATGGGTTAGCTACTCCTAGTCATAGTTCATTACGAAATTTAAATACCTTTCTAATCCCCATTATATTTTATCCAAATTTTATGTTAGAAAATAAAACACTTTTAATACCACTTTTAATGTCCTGACCTGAATTCCACAAATTATTTCCATGATCCGATAGGCCACATGACCACAAACGCGACCCCCATATGCCAAATTTTTCCGACCAGCGGTGAGGGCCTTGGTCATGTCTTTGGGGAGACTATTCCCTCAAATAATTGTATATGACATATGTAGTAAACATGGAAATCCATAGATGGTGTTGTAAATAATCAATAAATATTATAATGACTAAAAGATGAAAAAATAAACTGTTCCATAAGTAATCTCATATATAATTGAGGATCATGTCATGTATATATAAGGAAGCCTAAATAGAAATACATACAATTGTACAATACATGTATCAAAATACCCAAAAAACAAAAATGTAAGTATCCCAACTAGTGTCATGAGCCTATCCTTGTCCTAAGCTATCATGCTCCTAAACATAATACAAATAAACCATCATTCTGTAGGATGATTTCCCTGGTCCATAACAGCATCCATGATGTCTTTTCGAGTACCCAATGGTGGCCCGAACAGTGTGCGAGATAACAATCAGTATGAAACCAACTATGAGGTCTATCAAAAATCTATCCTATGTATAAAAAACTATGCAGTGTGCAATATATTCAAATTATATAACAATAATGAGATTAAAGTTTCCATGTAATCTATATAAAATTAAAGTAATTTTGTTTATCCAAATAAGGATCCCAATAAACGATATTCATGATAATGTTACAAGATTGATTTAAACAATAAATAAACATGTCTCAATATCATGTTTAGAAATTATGATATGATACCAATAATAGAGATATCTATAAAATAGGAAAAAATTCCACCACTGCCATGCTGTACACCAATGTGTAAAAAATTAACCATGAAAATTCCATATATTACAATATATAATATTTACGATGACCATGTTGTATAATCACATTCATATCCATCGTGACCATAACCTATATTTGAATGTGATATACCACTAAGGGTCAGGTCTAAGGTATATATGACCAAGGAGTCCTCATCGAGTCCCAAGAGCATCTCAATGAAATCTTATTAATGACCTGATCAGAGTCATATGATCATACGAATAGACCATGTCATATGTGAGAACATGAATGTCAGATCCATGAGGTAGTAAGGCCCAAGGCATCCTATAAAATCAAGACATAAGAGAAAACATGTCGATGAAATCCACTACCACAATTAGTTTCCATTGGGGAAATCTCCATAGCATCTATAGAATTAGTATCCAAGGTATACCATCTAAGGAATCCATTGACATTTATATTAATTATTTCATTTCAATTCAATTGACAAAAAATTACATTCCATGAGTTTCCCCTCTCATTTTTCACAATTTCCATACAAACAATTAAATCATTAAACAACATGTTATCACATAAAAATAGTGGAAAACCTTCTCCAAATAATTCAATTTAATTATATTTCATTTAAGAAGATTCCTCTAACTAGTCAAGCTCACACAGACCCCATGGGTGGTATAATAAAGAAAAAAAGGAAAGTTTACTCCCTGTGGGTAGCCTTTGATGAGGCTAAATGACATATAACCATAAGACGGTACTCATGGTGAAACCTAAAAGGTTAATATTCATTTAATTCAATTTAATATTAAATTATAAGGGAGATTCTAGAAATACTATAGTGTGGTACAACACCAATTCAACTTATAAAACACAAAAACCAAATGGGAAAGTGTATATACCACCTAATAAAGTTCTGTAGTAGATTTCTCATATAGTATCAAGATTTTATTCTATCTAGATCAGAAGAAAAGACGAATAATGGATTAAAATCCTATAAATAGGGTATATTATCTATAACCAAAGTAGCATATCAAATACCATGGGAAATGAATAATTACTAAAGATTAATTGATTACTCACCTATACAGAACTAATGATAATAACAACATTAAAATCTAAGTCCACATAGATGATCACTAGCCAAGTCCATCTTTGGGATACAAAACATGAACTTCCATATCCAAACTGTTGTTAATCCGGATAAGAATAAATGGATCTATTATTAAAATATTTTTTCTGAAAAATTAAAATTTCTCAAATAATTACTAGGACACTGAGTTTTTCCACATGTTTGGAAAATCAGTGAGGCAACTTTCTTCTATTCACTATGTTAAGGTGATCCTCATGTGATTTCAATTTCATGGGTTGTCTAAGTGTTCACAGAACATGAGACACCATTTGTTAAAAACAGTAGATGCCCTCACATGGGTATGTACCCTCTATCTATATGGTTTTTATAAAACAATGTGGGATCCTTAATACCCCTACATAGGTTTCATATTATTATGTTATCCACATGGCCAGTCCTATAAGATTTATACAATTTATGTAACCCTCCTTCATTTTCCAAAAATACTGTCTCTGGGATCTAAAAACGCCCCCAAAACCCCTAATTCACCCATGATCACATTAAGTACTCATGAAATTTGAAAAAAATGAATTTAAATGAAAAATATATTGTTACCATAATAGAGAAATCATGATCTTAAAATTGATCCCTAAAACCCATATCATTTCATTACCCTATAATAATTGTCGAGGTTTAACATGTCTTGTCCATATTTTATTTCCCACTTGATGGATTAATTTATGATTGTATAGAAATTAAAAATACCATTTATTTTTAGTCAGGGAACCTCTATTTTTTCTATTCCTATTTCCAAATGATGTTTTTTTAAAAAAATTATCCATGACTCATTAGTTGACTAAGGTCATTTTTTACCACATTATATTGTATGATTTTTTTTAATTTTTTTAAAAATTTTCTATATTGATAGTTTTAGTTAATGTATGAAAAGAATCATTCATTAATGTCACACATGTCAACACATTGTATTCCACTTTTTTATTATATATGATACTTTCTTTTTATATTTTACTTACTTATAAAAGGAATTATATTTCCCATTATATTATAATTTTTTTTTCATTTATATGATTTCAAAGGAGAATGAATAAAGTTTATTTAAAATTTGGTTTTTTCTAAAACTATAAAAATATTTTTTTATATAAATGTTATTTATTTATTGCATATTATTAATGGATACAGATATTATTCAAATGATACCATATAACATTCTCTAGAAATATAATGAAATGTTCATTTCAATCATAAAAATTATATTTTGCTACCTTCCTAATTCATAGTCATTGGTGATTTATAAAACTCATTTTTTATTAAATAAAATTCCATTGTGAATACCCTATATTCCAATTAATTTATTTTATGGTTTTCACCTAGATTCCTTAAATCTATTAGTTGAGGATATTATTGAAAAAACCACATATCCACTACCTATATAGGGTTAATCATATATTATATATATTATTTATTGATGAGTATTTACGATGAAAGTCACTGATTATATTTTATTACATTTTATTTTTAATATTTTTTTTCTTATCATAATGGAATTAATATTTTTTTACTTGTTTTATTCCATTTAAAATGTATATAAAATAATTTTCCTTTTATAGGTTATTTATGAAAATGATTGATTTCAAATAGCATAAATATATAAGGATTATTATTGGTTGGGTCATATATCATCATCCATTTCATGGTTTTGAGTTTATATTTCATGAGATACCCAAGCATTGGAATAATATGTTTTTTCACATAATCATGGACACAATTATATTTCAAACATTTTTAGTCATAGACATAATGATTTTGTTCACATAATAATGGTAAAAATATGTTTTCTCACAAATTTTCTTTATGCCGATGTTTTTTTCATATCTTTAAGTCTTTATTCATTTTTTCCACTATTCAATGTTTATTTTGCTATCAGGACATGTTACCTTTCATGTTAATGGATCTTTTCTATGATATTAAAATAATAAATGACTATTGATTCCCTATTCCATTATTTTTGATCATTTATTTTTGGGTATAAAATCTATATATATATATAATGAATATAATAATATGATTATCTTATGAAAAGTTTTTATCAAATAAATATATTTCATTTTTACCCATGAAAAGCATATGAGATAACCACTTTCTTGCGTTTAAATTGTGCATAGTTATAATGAAACTTAAAACGTAATATGTGCCTTGAAAAGTATGTTGTGTGGTGAATTTGTTGGAAACAACTAACATTTATTATAGATTAATCTGCCGATCATATTGGGGGAAAATATCCATTAATTGAACCATACATTATCTTATTGGTGAATATTTTCACCTAATTATCTAAAATTATAATTTTAAAAATAATGTATATTTATTATAATGAAAGATTTTCATTATGACATGTATTTATGACATAAACATGTTTGTGGTTTATTATAGTTAGTATCATATACAGTTTTATATAATTTTATATTTTTTGAAGTTATCATTTGAGGATAATTTAATAGATAAAAATTTCTTTAACGGGTGATTAGATATGTCTGATCATAATTTTAGAGGAATCGATCAGACTTTAGGTGATTTAATGTAATATTGAATATTATAGGGATTGGGATAATAAAAAAGTAGTGAAAAACCTAATGATAGGTCTATGGGATAAGTCTATGTATAGGATAACATTTTGATGATTTGTGAAAGTAGAGATTGTATAGATCTCCTAAAAATTACATCCCTATATATAAAAAAAATTAGATACTGACACTTTCATAGATGTACCTTGAGGTAGTAAACAAAAAAGATAGGATTCGGACTTAATGATCACTTGATATATGAAAAAGAGGCACAAATGCACAAGTTGGTTGACACTCATAAGGGATATGATTTGGTTCTTTCAAATTCACATTAAAAAACTTTTTGAAGGATTTGAATCTATTTATCATATAAATACAAATATGAAATGTCAATGGATAACATAGAATACAATTTATAGATACATGAGTTAATTTACCTATTAATTTATGTGTGTGTTTATGGAAAAAGGTTATGTCAAACATTAAGGGTACAAGTTTCATTTATTTTCAGGTTTATAATATCATAATAAAGATTATGATAATTATAAATAAGTTAATTTTAGGATTAGGCTGTGATGTACATTGTAACATAACATAATTTAGGTATATTGAACTGAATGAATCAAATGATTATATGAATATGTTCATAAAGAAATATTCTTATGATTTATATTTCATATTCATTGGATAATTTAGTCAAATTTTATTGATAAATTTTTTTGGTTTTAGTATTTTATTGAAAAAGGATCATGGAAATGAAGATGGGAAATATGTATTGTAACTAAATAATGGGGCATACATATATGGTTGATAATCATAGAATAATAATTTTATGTTAAAAAGTTGAGTTTCCTAGTCCAATGCCTGGTAATGAGGTTGATATCCAAAAGTAATTTAAATCATGATATTATTTTTTATTATAATTAGTAAGTTATATTTATAAATGATTTTATGGTGTATTCTAAAATTTATTCTGATTACATGAAAAATCAAGGAATTTTTATTCCGTAGTATTTATTTAATTGTTTTTAAAAATATATTACATATTATGAAAATAAATATAATGTGAAATTATGAAATGGTTATATATTTTGGGAATAATTATTGATGAAAATATAATTAAGGAGAGGATACACATTCATATAATATAATATTCTTTTAGAAAAAACAAAGGGTATATGTCAAGACCCGTCCTAGTGGGGATCGCACTGCGACTCCCCAAGCCCACCTCCAATAAGTTAAGGGCTGGTGACTAGCACCGAGTAGGCATATTACTATCATGGGAGACATTACCTAAGTACATGTACACATGCACACATCTCCATGACCAAAAATGCTGAAATGTAAAAACCACTAAAGAATAAGAGGCATGAAAACAACTAATCCCAACCAACAGAGTACGATGGAAAGTAAAGTAGTGAAAGTAAACTGGGACATAATACAAGCCCCCACAAAAACAAGAGTCTGAAATCTAAAAAGTATAATATGTCAACAAAAAGAGGTATTGGGAATTATGCTCATATACACAGGAACACCATGACCTATAGGGAACTCCAAAAGCTCAGTCATGTCCTCGTCAACCCTGGGCTCTATCAAAAGGCTGCTCGTCTGCACAAGACACGATACGTGCGAGCAAAGACCATGCAGGGGTGAGTATAACAATACTTTGTAGTGGACCCCGAAAACCACAAATAAATACACAAAGGAATGGTATAGTCACCTCTACATGATATATGTCTACTGATCATATAGTAAGAGTAACACAATCCAGATATACTCAAAACCCATACCTTTAGTTTAGAGACAAGTTACACAACACCATAGCCCCGCTAGGGATTCATTTCGAAGATTACACGAAGCACTCACCTAGGAAAACTCACTCCATGAGCCTAATATCTATGATGATGTCTACTAGAGAAGTATTGATTGTTGGGAAATGCCTTGATAGGTAGCTACACTCATTTCAGGTGAACACACTTCTGAGTGGGGAAAGATCACGACACATAGATGAGGATCACTACAAGGGCCTCAGTGGATACCAAAACTCACCCGGGTTCACCTACTATGTAGAGGACCGACATCATGTGGGAATAGTCACATTGATACCTTAATCTACCTGAGGTCAAGAATGGATAGAGGATCTCAATATGGGCCTATCAGAGGCATACCTAACTCTATCTCGGAAAGACCTGCTAAAGGGATCATACTTTTGTGGATGGAAATGATACCTGACCTTCTAGGGAATGGGAAAAATGGGAAATAATGAAAATGAAACTCATCCAAGGAATGGTGGACAAGATGATCATGCCATGTACTGAAAATTACATGGCGTTTAGAAGGGTTACACGATGTGCCTTCTGAACCCGGGTACTACCTGTGTACAATGACCCATGTCGTAAGGCTTTTCCTGTAAAACGAAACTACACGGCATGTAGAAAGTATCACATTTCATGTTAAATTATCTCAGGTACGCACCGTGTATTCTAGCCATGTTCCCATACATGGCCTTAATCCATGTGTGTCAACCTATGTAATCGACATACAAGTAGACCAACACTACATGCCTCGTATTGCTGTTTGGTGGAGTACACAACTTGTACTCCATCCCTTGTCTGTGTATCTCATAGGATACACGTCGAGTCCTGTATAAGGACCCACATGCCAGGTTCTTTGATGAACATGTTGTGTCATCACTTCATGCACTGCGGAACCCTATCCACCACTTAGCCAGACCTACACACCATGTTTTTTGAGATACACTCCATGCATTCTGGATATTTTTAGAATAAAAAACCTCCACCATCACGCCTTGGGTGATGCTTCGATCTTCAATTTGGATGTCATTTTTCCATGAAACATGATGATAAAAGTCTCCCCAACATCCCAAATTCATATCCATTGTTTTTGGGCCTCAGATCTGCCCCAAAAACAAGCATTAATCCACTCGCATGAAGAACGATCAAAGAATAATCTCTCATGATCTGAGATGATTCGTCATCCTCCATCATCATTGCACCGTCGCTAGGTCATTGCGGTGTCAAATATTTACTTTGGGGTTTTTGTGATGTGAAATGGATGCAAAATGATCTGTTGTTCATCACCCCATGAATAACGTGAAGAACACAAGGAAAAGAGGAAGAAATGCAATAAAAAAAGAGGAACACACCTCTACCATCATTTTTCACATCATCGATCTACTCTTATTAATAGGTTTGACAAGCGAATCAAATTAACAATTCAAAATTTATTATCAAACAATTCCCGAATCAAAAAACCTGAAGAAAATTGAAAACAATAACCCACACGCAAGAACATATGATCCGTGGAGCACCCTTTTCATGGGTTGATCCACGCTCATCGTTTAATTGATGAACTGGGAAGAACTAAATAAAAATTACAGACCCCTACCCCAAAGAGAGGTCAATCGATGATGAAGGGATTGCATTGTCATCATCATCAAGATACTTAAACTCTGTTGGTTTAGTGATTTGCACTTTTGATTCGCTGACGTTCGTCATCTACAGTTCTCCGCAAAGATCCCAGAATTCACTAGAGTTTCTCTCAATCTTCTGCCAACGACCAACATTCAATTGACCCCTTAGAAGGAGATAGTTTATTTATGTGTCCTATTACACTGTGACATTAATGAGTCAACATCACTATTTTTGAGTCTTTATGGTATGGTATTAATTATTGAAACAACTGCCCCATCATTGAGCAGCATCGAATGTTTCCAAATAAAATAATAATTTCTTATTACATTATTTTATTTTATTTTATTTTACCAAAAAACGTCTAAAAATTAACTTTTTCCCTCGACTCACACAGATCGAGGTTATTCCCGTTATTTTGTAAAGTCATCGTCCCTAACGCAACGGTGTCCTCAAGTTTTTAATCCAGACATACTTTTGGAAACTTACACAACCATGAACACCCACCAACTGACTTAGCTTAAAAAAGTTCAAACCACCATTCTTGGCTCATCTGGACTTTGAATGATGTGTTGTCTCCGCTTTTGGTCTCATAATAATTCCATATTGTTTAAAAATAATACATCAAAAATATGATACATTACATTCTCCCCACCTTGGGGATTTGCATCCCCAAAATACCAAGAAATGGAAACTCTAAAAGATGTGGATATTGGGAACAGATCTGAGCTTCCTGCTCCCACATTATCTCCTGTAGATTCTCGTGCTACCACTAGATGCAAACCAAGGGAATTGATTGCCTAAGTAGGATCCTATCCTGTTGATCCTTGATATCCATCAGGTACTCAAAAAAGGTCACTCCATCATTGATGTCCAGATCTACCCAGTCGATGACGTATGATGTTTCATGAACGTACCTCCTCAGCTGTGACACATGGAAGACATCATGTACCCAGTGCTACTGTGGAAATAGAGATAGGAGATACACCCCCTTGACAACTCTATGCAGTATCTAAAAGGTCTGATGAACCTCAGAGATAGCTTGCCACCCTGACCAAATCTCTGTAACCCTCATCGAGGTGAGAACTGAAGGAAGATGTGGTCTCCCTTCTCGAACTCCAGAGGTCTCTGTCGTCTGTCATCATAAGACTTTTGTAGGATTTGTATAGTCTTCATATTCTTCTAGATGATCTACACCTTCTATGTGGTAGATCACACCAACTATGGACCCAGGAGTGCTGACTCTCTGGGGTCGGTCCAACAAAGCGGTGATCCGAAGGGTCTCCCATATAAGGCCTCGAACGGTGCCATAGCAATGTTGGAGTGGTAGCTATTTTTGGATGCAAAATCCACTAGTGGTAGTTGGCGAGCTGAGACAACCGGGATGTGAAGCAAGCATCTCAATTTGATACAATTCTCAAAGGGACTCCATGAATCCAAACTATCTCCTTCACATTGAGGCATCCCAATCTCTCTACAGAACTATGCTCCCTGATAGCTAGGAAGTGGGGCGAATTGGTTAGCCGATTAATGATCACCCAGATGGAATCATGCCCCTAGGACGTTCGTGGTATTCCCAATAGGAAGTCCATTGATATTCCATCCCACTTATACTATAGAAATTCCAGGGGGTAAGCTAATCCCGTGGGAACCCGGTGCTCTTCCTTCACCTGCAGGCATGTAAGGCATCGAGAAACGGACTCTGCTACTTCCCTCTTCATTAATAGCCACCAGAACTGTCATAAATGATCTTGGTACATCTTCACCACTCTAGTATGTACCACGATGGGGGATGTACAAAAATCCCTCAAGGCCTCCTCCAACAATTCCACTAGTACAACCATGTGTCCTCTGAGAAGATCTACAAGATCCCCACCTTGAAAATATCCATCAGGAGCGTGTCCTATAGATAACATAGCATGTAAAGCCTCACAATCGACATCCCCAAGCTGCACCTTCCTAACTCACTATAAGAGCATAGGGTTGAAAACCATCAACTATAGGTAAGATACATCCTCTCCATCCACGAAGGATAACTACAATGAGACCAACTGTTTCATTGCATCACTCAACAACTACGAGCTTGATCTCATGCAATGAAAATATGCCACCCTGTTCCCATACCCAGGATTATATATGATCTTGAAATCATAGTATTGGAGGAACTATATCCAATGCCTCTAACTTAGAGTTAGATCCATCTACGATAAGATATACTTGAGGCTCTTGTGGTTTGAGTAGACGATAAATTGATCGCCCATAAGGTAGTGTCACCACATCTTCAATGTGAAGAATAACACTACCACCTAGAGATCACGGGGAACATAGTTCTACTAATGTGGCCTAAGATGGTGCGAACCATAAGAAATCACTACCTGTCTTTGCATCAGGACAAAACTAAGCCCGGTTCTCGATGCGTCGTAGAAAACTACGTACTCGACGCCCTCCATCGGCAATCTCAAAATCACGGTGCTCATAAAACTCTATCTCAAATGCTCGAATGCATACTGGCACTACTTTGTCTACATGAAGTGTTTTTCCTTCTTGGTCAAGGATGTCATCGGTGTTGATATCCGGGAGAAATCCTAAATGAATATCCAGTAATATCCTACCAACCCAAGGAATCTCCACGCCTCTCTCTTGCTCCGAGGTGGATCCCATGATAACACAACCTTGACATTGGTTGGGTATACACCTACACAATAAATTGAGATGACATGTCCCAAAATTGGACCTCTCGAATCTAGAATTGGCACTACAAGAGGTTCCCATAAAGTTGGTTTTCTCGGAGCACATCTAGAACTATCTACAGGTGTCTTGCATACTCCTCCTCTGACGCTGAGTACGCAAGGATGTCGTTGATGAAGACACCTAATAACTGGTCTATATATGGATGGATGATCCAGTTCATCAGTCCCATGAACACTGTGGGGGTGTTGGTTACACCGAAAGGCATGAACAAGTACTCATAGTGGTTGTAGCGGCATCTGAATGCCGTATTCAGTATATCTTCATCTCGTACTCATAACTCGAGATAACCTGATCGAAGGTCAACCTTTGAGAACCACTGTTACCCCATTATATTATCGAATTGGTTATCGATTCTCAGTAGTGGATACCCGTTCTTCACCGTAACCTGAATCTGGCATCGATGATCCACACACAACCTCAAACTCTCTCATTCCTTCTTGGAAAACAAATCTGGGGCTTCCAAGGGTGAAACTATGGGTCTTAAAAAACCATTTCTCTAAAAATCCACCAACTTCACTCTAATCTCACAAAGATTTGTAGGATCCATATGATGTGCTGGTGAAAAAATTGGTGCCATCCTAAGGTGTAAGACAATGCAGAAGTCGATTTCCCAGTAGGGAGGTAGTCATGGAACATATTTGGGAAAGGCGTCATCATACACTACCACTACTACTGGGAACTTGGAGCCCATAACATCTACTGCTCTAGGATAAAGGCTAGAAAACTCATGAGTGGTCAGCTGCACCCTCCTATACATGAGCCCATTTTGTGCTTCCTGGGTCTCCTTTTCTCCGACAAATGAAAACCTCACCCTATCACAGCGGACACGCCACACTCATCGCCATAAGCAGTCAATATGGGCGTGGGCCTAAGATAACCTATCCATACTGAGAATGACATTGTAAGGCCTTGACTCTACCAACAAGACATTCCAACCAAAAATCTCACCTCCAAGGTTAAGATCACACTACCTGCAAAGGTGAGTGATCCTAGAGTCTATCCTAAAAGTGTCTCCAAGCGTAAGGATTGAGACAATGGCTCTACCAAAATATCATGGTTTCACTCAACACATGTGGTTATGAATGAATGAGTAGAACCTATGTCTATATGTATATAAGCTAAGGTACAAAAGACACAGATCATACCTTGGATCATCCCTGGAGTCCCTGGGTTGTACACCATGACTGCATGCAGCAGTCCCCACCCCTATCCCCCAGCTCCCTGATCCTGGTACAGACCTCTAGGGGGAGGTGGTGGTAATAGATTAAAGTGTCTACCACCACCTACAGCTCTCCCTTCTCCTCTACCACATCCGCCACCTAGAAGGTCTATCTGCTATACTCTATACCTCTACCTTGGTGGTCCATCCACCACTTCGCTATCAGCCGCTCGATAGGTCAGACAATCCCTAGAGAGATGTCTCATACCGTCGCACGAGTAACACCGCCTCTCACTAGTCTTACTAGACCTATCTTGAGATCCCTGTATTATCGATCCCCAACCCTGGGTCTCCTATGATGTCTCACACATCCTAATCCCTATGCCTGATGTTGTCTCCCAGCTGCTGAGTTCTCTGCACCTATTTTCCTGCTACTAACTATTGTCAGTTGTCACTACTCTACCAATAATATGTCGATCCCCAAGGCCCACTTGAACACACCAACAAATGTCTAAATTCATAGAGGCACAACACTAGCTCGGATGTCCCATAGTAGACCTCTCTCAAAGGTTCGAGCTCTAATGTACTGATCCTGGAACATATCCATCGAGTACCTGGTGAGGTTAGTGAACCTTGATGAATAGTCAGACACCATCAAACTGCCCTACTGAAGTTGAAGAAGCCCCGGGATACACAATTCTCTCAGTGTAACCGGAGAGAACTTTTATCTAAAGAGTCTCTCAAACTCTATCCATGAAATAGTATCCTCATCACGAGTCTGTGTGGTCAGACTACACTATCGTTATGCCAAACCCTGAAGAAGGCTCGCTCCTAGGATCACCATCTGGTCTGCTAGTGTCCTCACTAGACGGAAAACTCTGGTCACAACCTCAATACAATCCTCTGCTGCCTGAGGGTTGGGCTCACCTCACAAACTAAGGGGTCTCTGTCTCTATAACTCATGCAGTGCACTCATCCTGCGCCCCTCTTCGGTTGGTACTGCATGTACCACATGATGCCCCACTAGCAGTGGTATTGCTGGTGCACCACCTAGAGGAAATGCCTGGGGAATTGGTCCCTTTGTCGAAGCGTCGTCATTGAGGGGGTTATCTTTATGATCACACTACTTAATCCTATAAGGTTTTCATCATGGAGACATCATAAAAAGAAACAAAATTCTCCATGGACAATGAGTATATCTGGATAGTTGGAATTAAGGGCATGGAAAACACAACCCATTCCTATATAATGCTTGTACCATTCTCTTATTTCCCCGAAACTAGTGTTTTCATGTATTGAGTTGAAAATAAGGTTATCAATGTCTTGGTTTGTGGATATGTTGGCCGCCCGCACCAATATTAGAGTCTTTGACCTAAAATCTGAGCTCAAAAAACATAACACTATTTCCCAAAACCAATATAATAGACTCTTGGTCTTAAGGTAGAACTGACCACCTCTAATACCCATCTATCATGACCCATCGCAGTGGGGCCCATGCCACAATTCCCCAATCCTGCCTTCAATAGACCATGGGCTGGTGACTAGCACTGAGTAGGAATATTACTATCTTTGGAGGAAATTCTTTAGTACCTTTACATATGCACACATCTCCAATCCCTCAAATGCAGAAATGTAAAAACCACTAAGGAACAAGATACATGCATACAACTAAAACTAACCAATATAGTACGACTAAATGTAAAGTACTGAAAGTAAACTAGGATAGAATACAAGCCCACCAAAAAACGAGATTCTAAAAACTAAAGGCCCATACTGTAAACACAAAGAGGTATCGAGACTGTTGTTCGTAGCCGTAGGAACACCTCGCCCTATAGGGAACTCAGAAATCTCGGTCCTATCCTGTTCTGCCCTGGACTCTGTCAAAAAGCTGCTCGTCTGCACAAGACATGATACGTGCTGGAAAAGCCTGTGAAGGGGTGAGTATAACAATACTCAATAGAGGACCCCGAAAACCACAAAGCAATACAATAAGGAAAGGTATATTAATCTCTACATGATATATGTCTACTAAACATATAGAAAGAGTAACACAATCCAGATATACTAAAAACCTATACTTGTATTTTAGAGACAAGTTACACAACCGTATACCCCTGATAAGGATTTATTGTGATTATTACACAAAGAACTCACCCGATAGAACTCGCTCGATGAGTCTGATAGCTCTAATGACATACTTCCGAGAATTACTATTCATCAAAAAAAGCTATGAGAGGAAGATACACTCATACTGGGAGAACACACTCCTATGTGGGGAAAGATAATGATACACAGATGAGGTTCACTTCCAGGGCCTTGGAAGATACTGTGACTCATTCGGGTTCACCTTCTATATAGAGGATCGACATCCTATGGGAATAGTCTCGTCAATAATTGACTCTATATAGGGTCACAAATGGATAGAGGATCTCTCTCTCGACCTCTCGGAGGGATGCCTGATTCTATCTCAGAATGTCATGATAAAGGGATCATACTCCTTTAGATGGAAATGATACTTGACCTTAAGGGGAACAATAAAAAGGAGAAAGAAACCAAACAAAACATATCCAAGGAAAGGAGGACCGATGGATCAATCCATGTATTGAAAAGTACACAACATGTAGATTCTTTACACGCTGTGACTTCTGGCCCCAGGTACTACTCGTATACAACGGCTCGTGTTGTAAGGCTTGTCATGTAAAACGAAACTAAATAGCATGTAGAAAGGATCACACGCCGTGTAAAAGTATCTATGGTATGCTCCATGTATGGTGTTTGTGTGCTCGTACATGACCTCAAAAAATGTGTGACAACCTGGGTAATCGGCACATGTGGTGATCCACACTATTTTCCTCATATGACCTTGTTGTGGAGTACACAGCATGTACTCCACCCCATGTCTGTGTATCACCTAGGATACATGCCGAGTCCCGTGTAAGTACCCACACACTGTATTCTTTGGAGAACATGCCGTGTCATCACTTCACGAACCGAGGAACCACAACCGCCACTTAGATAGACCTACATGTTGTGTTCTTCGGGATACATGAAATGTGTTCTAAAAATTTCCTGAATCGTGAACCTCCGTTGTCACACCTCTGGTGAAGCACCATTCTTCTATCTGACCCTTAGTTTACTGCAAAACATGATGATTAATGTCACCCCGACATCCTGAAATCATCTCTGTTGTTTTCAGGCCTCTGATCGGCCCTCAAAACATGCATTGATCCACACACACGAAAAATGACCGAACAATTGTCTCACCTTATCTGAGGCAATTCATCATTTCCCATAGTCGCCACACCTCTTCTAGGCCGTTCGGATGTAGAATCATTAATTTGGGATCTCTTCGATGTGAAATAGAGGTGCAATGATCCGTTGTTCATCACCCCATGAAGAACGCGAAGAACGTGAGTAAAAGAGGAAGGAATCAAATAACAAAAGAGGAACACACCTCCGTCTTCATTCTTCATGGCTTCGATCCACTTCCATTAATATGTTTAATGATCAAATCAAACTGAAAAGTAAAAAAATATCATTAATCAATTCCCGAATCAAATACCCCAAAGAAAATGGAAAATAATAACCCTACTGCTAGAACGTACGATCTGCGGATCACCCTATTCGTGGGTTGATCCGCACTCATCATTTAATCAAAGAACGGGGAAGAACTAAATCAAATAAAAAACCCCTACCTTGAAGAGGTATCGATCACAGATGAAAGGATTATGCTATTGTCATTTTCGAGATCCTTCAACTCTATTGGCATAGAGATTAGCACTTTTGATTCACCAGAATTCTTAGTCAAGATTTCTCTCCAAAATTCCAAGAATTCACTATTGTTTCTCTCAATATTCTGCCAACGACAAACATTTGATTAACCCATTAAAATTAGGGAACATGTTTTTGTGTCCCACTACACTGCGACATTAATGAGTAAGCGTTGCTGTTTTTTAGTCATTATGGCATGGTATTAATTATCAAAATAGTTGCCACATCATTTCAATATAGCAGATGTTTCTAAATAAAATAATCCTTTCAAATTACTATATTTTATATTATTTTATTTTACTATAAATGTCCAAAAATTAACATTTTCCCTCAACTCGTGCCAGTAGAGGTTAGGCCAGTTCATAGGTAAAGTTGTCATCCCAGATGCAACTGTGACCTTAGATTTTTAATCTGAGCATTTGTTTGGAAAATGCCACCACCGCGCACTCCCGACTCCTCACTAAGCTTAAAAAAAGTTCAATGAACCATTTCAGGCTCATCTGGCCTCGGAATGATGTGCTATCTCCGTGCTTGGTCTCATAATAATTCTATATAATATTTAAAAATAATACATCGAAAATCTGAGACATTAAAAAAGATTTATATAGAAAAATTATATAACGATGTATTGGTAACCATGGGAATTATTATTGATCATTGATATTTTAGATTAAGTTCTTCTTATTTTGTTTTTTGGTAAATATATTATAGTTCATAATTTTATAATCTAGAAATTAATAAAAATTGGTGGTTAAATATAGAGTTAATTTCTAGAAGATTACTTGTTTTTCACAAGGATCAATTTCTTAGAGAGTAAGATAGTTTTTGGAAAGGTAAATTTTGGATAATGTATGATTAAGGTATATAAATAATTTTGTATAATACTATACAAATGATTAATGTTGTTTAAGAAAAGATAAGAAACCTAATGTAGCCTAAGAGAATAATATAGATGTCGTATTAGATGTTATATATTTAAATTTAGATATTTTATGATTGACCATGCATACTTTAATCAATTAGTAACAATTAAAATCACGACGATTAAATTTATTTAAGGGTGTATAATGAAACAACAAGTTATATTTGATCCTTCGAAGTGACACTATCTTCAATGGCAAGGGTCGCATAATAAACTAAATGAATGTAATGATCAGTTTAAATTTACCATGACATATTAATATTACATGAAGAATGTATTAATTTTTAAATAACAATCCAATAATAAATTAAATAAATTAAAAACTGTTACTTTTTTCTTTCTATTTTAAAAGGGTTCCTTTCAAACAATAATTTTTTTATTTTAATATTTTGAATATATATAAACTTAATAATTATAATTTTATTATAATTAATATTAATATTTATAATATAATTTTTCAACAATATGTTCTTTTGAAATGTATATAAGATAATATAACGACACCTGATGCATAAAAAGCGATTTTTATTACAAAATTAGTTTTTTTATTTTTTTTAGTCATTCAAATTCCACAATAATTTTTTTTGAATTTTATGAAGTTGGAAAATAATTCATTTATATATTCATTATCTCAATTTTATCTTATGATGTATTTTTGGATTTTTCTTAAATATTTTATTTTTTAGAGAATAGGTAAAATGCTATTTTTTCTATGACTACAACTTTTATAAATTATTATTATATAAAAAATAATTAGTAGTTAATAATACCCATTAATTTATAAAATATATATCTTATAAATATTTTCATTATTTGATAAATAAAAATTTAAATTAATATAACCTATGTTTAAAATTTCATGAATAAAATAAATTTTTTTTAATAAATACTTGTTTTTTGTCTTTTGTAATAATTATATATTATTTTTCTGAAATTTAGTATTCGAATGATTTTAATTAAACATAAACTATAATTTATTTATAATAAACCCATTTATTTCATGAACATAAAACATATAGATAATTTTATCCTATATATAAATTATATGTTGAAAATTATTATTATTCATAAAACTAATTTTTACCCAGTACAAACAATAATATTAAATTAATTCATATAAGATATAAAAAATATATACAATGAAACCAATTTCATATATGTAATAATTAGTTCAAAATTATGTAATGAGGACTATTTTATTTTATGTCATTGTAATAAATTTCATACGGTTAAAGAAGTTTCCATGGTTAAACAGGATAATGTAATATACAAAATTATAAGATTAAAGGACATAAAAAATGTTTAAAACATATGGGTATATAAATTAATGTGGTTTTATATAACACATCTCATCCCCCAGTACATTATTATCCATTTTTTAGTCTTCTTGGAAAGTGAAATTTGTTCCCTCCTTATATAAAGTTAAAATATTTTCAAACATGCCATTATCACCACTTATAATAGGGGCCTCTCACAACCCCTACAAGAACACCATAATATTTTACCCTATTTATAATTCACCATTTTTCCATCCCTATGATTAATATTTATTTTCATTCAACAAATGGTAAAAATAAATTATCTTAACACATCAATTCCCGAGGAGTCTTCCATGGGAAATCTCAAGTCCTCAACATTATCAATTTTTTCTAATGTCTTTTCAATTCATTTTAACCATCAAAAATATAATTTATTATTATTATTATATAATTACATAAATATTTATTTTACAATATTTTTTATTAAAATTTAATAACTACTAACCATGATTCCACAATTCCATTATGAAAAGTGTTTTTTCATTCATTTTTCAAATAGACTACCACCTCTATGAAGTGACTATATCTGGTTTTCACCACCACCACTATTAATATGTTATAATTTATAAATTCAAAAAAAAATATACGAATGTGATGAAGAAAATTTTAAACTACCTTTTCCCTCTCATTAATCGAGAATTGAATGTTTTATCTATGCATTGTGCAAACTTCATCCTCCATAAAGATACATATTTCATTATTCATCAATATTCATTATTATTTATTAATAAATCATAATATTTTATGTACCATACTAATTTTATAAAAATTAATATTACTATTGATATATAATAATTATATTATTAAAAAATGAACGACTTCCTTCCAAATAATCCTCCACTAATAAGGGTTTGTTTATGATTAGATAAGTCAAACGACCTATTTGAACCATGATATAAACTAATATCACTAACTTAATTGGAACATAATTAATGAAAATAAATGATATTAATAATTTAATAAGAGTAACATGGGTCACGACCGAGTGGTTAGCCCCTCTAGTGGTGTGGGGAAGTTCTCAGGTTCGAGCCTCCCCAATTATAATTTATGATTCATTATTTTTACCCCATACTTATAAAAAAATTATTCATATAATTATCTATATAAGGAATTAATTTGGATTTTGGAATGGTAAAATTAAAATTAAACTAAATAATGAAGGTATTTAACTTTATTTTTTATGATCATAAAAGTATTTTTATTATTGAATAAATAATTATTGATCGTAACCAAAACACCAATAGAATAAAATTATATCATTGTAAATAATTAATAAAATGAATTCATCTTCCCTTTATGATATGAAAATCATGAAAATTTCCTAAATAACTATGAATAACACAACTATTACAAAACTAGTTTAAAACGATGTTGATTACAGACACTTTATATTTAAATAAACATATTTACTAACTAATATAAAAGTAAATAATTATTATAAATTTATTTTATCAAATTTTATTCATAAGATAATTATTCTAAAAAGTATTCTTATAATATTTATGTTTTATACAGTAGATATTATAGTGCATTCCACTAAGTAGGGAAATAATTTAAAATTTCACCCAATAAGATGAATTTATAATTATGGACCATATTTTAATTATAGTGGAATATCTAAATCCCCATTAATATTAATCTTGAGTATCCTCTCCTTTTTCATGGTATTCAATTTTTATTTTATTTGAAATCATATTCATCAAGGTATTTGTACTCAAATGTTTTTACAATTTTATAGGGTTAGTAATCATAAATTTAATTTCATGAGATATGTAAGTTATTCAATTTATTTTATATCTAGTATTAACTAACCTATTAATTTAATTAATGAAATATCTTTCATTTCATGACATTTTATGTTTTATTTCAGCATATTCATATATATATTTATTTATTATTATGTTAACACTAGTATGTCGGTTGTGTCACCAATGCCATTTTAAAATAGATATTAATTTTATCATATAATAAATTTGTTGAACTTGAATACATTTATTTATAAAAACACTATAAATTTTATTCTCCTATTGTAAATCGTCAAATTTTACTTGTCTTATCCATATTTTATTTTCCCCCTTGACTCATTTTTTAACCATGTTAATGAAACTGAGGCTGCTATTTATTTTCCTTAAGGAAATTGAATTTTTTAAATTCTATAATCATTGGAAGATTTTTGGAATTTATTTATATAAGAATCAATATTTTATTTCATTCATTTTATACTATTACACCCTATTTAATAGTTTTAATAAAATTTGAATATTTTTCTGTATGATTTTTTATCAATGTTTTAAATGATAATTTTTTTAAAATTTTACATGTAAAAACATCCATATATTTTAATTTTTATTTTACATGATTTTTTATCTATTTATATTAAAGGTTTATAAAATAAATTATTCTTTTCTTGGTATTATACTATATTTGTTGTATAATTATTTCAAATGATCTAGGATGTTTCTTATTCCCAATGTGTTTTTTTTCTAAAATACCAAAAAAGTCATCAAAATAAAAATCATTTGATTTATCTTTTGGATAATAAAAGATAAAATTATAATGATTCCATCCACCTTATTTCTATTAATTTCATATGAAATGTTTTTTCCATCATATAAACCATCCATCAGTGTCTTAGTTTTCCTAAACACTATCGGTTTATAATCCTAATTTTTTCAAACAATTCCTTTCAATTATAAATACCCTATTTTCAATTTCATTGATTAAATATGGTTCAACTATATTTCATACATATATTGATTGTTTAAGTTTTTTATATTAACCTTAAACCCATTATTTATACAGTGTAACTACCATATTATCTATTATTTTGATTTATAGGTTTTTATCTAAAATGTTTCTAATGACATTATTATAAACATTTATTTTATATGGTTAAATTATGTTGTGATAGAATTATGAATTTATAAATAATGTAATTCCATTTTAATTGTATGTTAAACTGATTTTATTTCTATTTTTTTTATGAATTATTGATTTTATAAAACTCATATATGTATTCATGTCGATGGGTGGGGTAATAAATCTCTATCTGATGCATTTGTTTATGTCTACCACTAATGAAATAGATATGAATGGATTTAATGATTATATTTACATATGAGTTGAATTATATGTTTTCAGACATTTAAATCATGCGTCAAGTGATTTTTTTTCACATCGGAGTGGCGATAATGAGTTTGCTCAAAATCCACTCCAATATTTTTTGTTTTTTTTCATATAACTATTTTTATTTTGATTTTATAAAACCAATATATGTGTAGTTTATTTTTAATATATGACACATCCCTTTTTTAATCCAATTTTATATAATATTAGGGACTTATATGTTATCCCATACCTTATTCCATGATTTATATTCTATGATTTTTTGGGTTTAACAATAACATTATTCCTTATTATAATTATTTTCTCACCTTATGCCATCATTTTTTTAATTGATTATTATTTGTTATATTTACACATATTGTGCATCGGAGATCACTCCTTTATTTTGGTTCCATTTTCTCTTGTTATATGAAAAAGTATTATGTTATATTTGTCTCACATAGTATTTTTTGATACGTTTTATGAAATGATGATTATTTTTGGGATTATAGAGTTGATTATATAGTGGGAAAAACATCTATTGGTAAAACAATTAATGTATTTTTTGGTTTTATGTTTTGTTCTAATTTTCTAAATCAAATGACCAAAAGGATCATTGGAATGTATTATAATTAAATAATTTATTTATTGAATGTATTTTGGAGATGACCACATCTATCGGCTATTATATCCCTTCTTGAAAAAATATCTCCATATAATGGAGGGGTGTTTTGTTGATAAATGAAATAAAATCTATTGATTAATCATTATTTACAATTATAGATTGTGAGATTTGGTGTTCCTAAGATATAACCTAAACATGGTAAATTTGTCACACATTTTTTGGGTAGTATCTAATGTATGATAAGATGAGTTATTAAATGAAAATTAAACAACATTAATTATAATGGAACCCATGTTTTTGACCTAAGTAATATGAAATTTCATTATAATGATATATTTTTTGTTTTTATATAAATATATCATATTTGATTTATTTTATTGAAAAAGAACACCCTTATATCTGAATTTATTTTATAAATACATAATATACTATAAATATTATAAGTGGATTAAATTTTATGTGGTCCGGGAAGTTCCCCCAAGGAAAACTTTTTTTATCCAACTAGGGTGTATCCATTTGGAATTAAAATAAAAATTTAACCAAAACCACTTTAACAATTTTCAGTTTTGTTTAATTTTTGAAACATTTATAAGTAGCCATGTAAGTTTATTATTCTATAAAAAAATTATAAATATTTCGTTATTCTCTTTTAATTTATTAATTTTGTAAAAATATTAGATTCAATATTTAATTCATCCTCTCTAATAAAATAATTTTTATTATTTTTTGTTGATATGTGAGGGGAGTAAAAATATCAAACTATTTAGAGGATTCCTTTCTGAAAAGCATCTACTATCAAAAATAAGACGTTGAAATAAAAAATCAAGAATCTATGAAAAATGATTTTAGAGAATTAGGAAAAAACTTTTCATAGACCCATCATGACTTGTTAATGAATTGAATGTATCATATCCCTTAAATTATTAATGAATACATTATGGATATAGAAGTTATACTGAACAACCCATCTCTCCATGTAAATTGAATAACCCTTCTAATTTCCATGAAAGAAAAACCAACAACTGAATATAATTAGATAAATATATATGATATAACCTTTAACTCTATTATCATTGATTCTCCCTTGACATCAGGGCTTAATCACGACACATTCTTACCATTATCAAAATTACCACCTATTATTGACAAGGAGAGTGATGAGGATGATAAAGAATATATCACAATCAAGAAAACATAAGAGTTATAAGTGGATGAACCTATGTATATTGTTTATTTTTTAATATATACTCAATAATATGATGAACATACAATAGAGTATGAAACCCATATATTTAATTTCAATCTAACTTTCTTAAAAATATTCCACCTTTATTATATATATCATTTTATTATTCTAGGATATGATTCCTTTTCTCTTTTCATAGGGTTATATCAATGTGAATTATAATAAAATAAACTAGGAGAAAAAATGTGCAGTAGTATTTTTAAAGGAAGCACCACCCACCTTCATTTCATGGATAACAAGCCAGTACTAATGGGCTATAGGGAGTATAAATCTAGTACCCAGTTGATTAATAGAACATAAATAATTTAAATCCCTCTCATTCATTTTTTTAGTTAAATATGTGACCATATTTCCGCATAACAAATTTTACCAAATTAAATTAAAAGGGCAATTCTCTCCATTAAATTAGTTTCTCATTCTCTATATATTGAGTTATTTCACAATAAATAGGATAGTAAAAATCATGAGTAGCGATATATTTAAAAATTAATTGTTCATTATGTGTTTCCATTTTTCAATTTTTATTTCCTTTTAATTTATGGTTTTGAATGTTTTCTTCCACTCAATTGATTCATTTTTTTTTCAATATTAGTCATTTTTAAATTTGTAAAATATAGATATCCTTCATTTAGAATAAAATAATGAATTATAATTTAAAAAATATTTTATTGGATATAAAATTAATAATCATAAAATATTAATCATGTAACAAGATACTTGGTGGATAAACTAATTACACGTTTTTCTATTTAATAAAATTATGAATAAACAAATAGTTTTGGAGAGGGAGTTGGAAGTGTACATGAATACTAAACTTTAATGCATAATAATATAATGAATTTATCTACATAGTTTATTTGTAATAAATAACTATTTATAAAATTTGGATAAAGATATAGGCCTTCAATAAGTGGGAATTGGAAAGGTAAATGAATATTAAAATTTTGATTCAACTGAATCTTAAAAACAAAATATTATTTTTGAGGAATTAACATAGTATAAATATAATTCAATGTGAAAATAACTATTTTGAGTCTCGATTGATGAAAAGTAATCATTCATGTGTGGGATAATTGAAAAATATAAGTTCTTTTATGATTTTAGTCTAATTAATATATATTTAATATTTGAATATTATAAGGAACTAAAATAATTATATAGATTAATTATTTTTCTTAATATGAAAAAAAATAAATTTTTATCTTTATTTATAATTTAATTATTATCAATATAAATGATAAAATTACCAAACTAAATTTTGGTTAAGATGATTTTAATATAAGATGCGTAAATCTATTGTTGGAGAATAGGGATTATATGTAGTAAAAAATTGGGAATTGTGTTTCTTATGTAAATATTTAAATTATATGTAGGTGTTATGGGTTTTATTAGACAAAAAAATTTATTTCATTATTTTACTAATTATAAATATGGTACTAATCATCATGTGTGAATGCATAAGGAATGATATATTATAAATGGAACAAGAAAAGATATAAAACAAACAAAAATAATTACAAAACAAAAAATAGTAAACAACAATAGTGATAATTTCATGCCTATAATTTATTCTATATGACAATAATGATGATAATGATTGAAATGATTTAGTACAAGAATAATAGATACCATGTAAAAATGTATATGAACTTGAAGTGAATTATCATAGGGAATTTCCATTATTAGATTCATAAAATATGGTTTCCATTTAAGTAAAATTTAATTAGGACATCAATCATAAAAATAATGAAAAAATTATCAATATATAATGTTTATTTATAGAAAATTATATCCAAAAGATTATTAAATTATAAAATTCTACTAACTATAAATAATAGTGACATTGATTTCATTGATATCAACCTATCATTTTATTTTGCTGAACTGCTCCAAAAATTGAAAAATTCACTTTTTTGAAAAATTACAAAATAAAATATCCAAATAGTTGTTATTTGATTAACATACAATTATCATTATGACTTAATAGAAAAATAGAAATGAAACAATACTCAAGGGAATATAAACAAAGGAAGAAGTTCAATTTTTTAATTGATAACTTTAAAGAAGTCATACGGTAAAAAAATCTATATCCCTTAGAAGAATTATTAGAGTAACATTTTCATTTCAATATAGTATAGTTATTTTGGATCTAAAATATAGGAAATCAAGAAAAAATGATTTCATTGAATCATCCTTATTAATAAAGATTTATTTATATGATCCACTATCCTTCAGATCCTCATTGCTGATTCTAAACTATGTCTAGCTTGATATCTTAGAAGAATGTGCACGTCCTCTATTTAAAATATCCTCTATTGATAAATAAACCCCCTCAGAATTTTATTTCACCTCATTATCACTAGTATATGTAAGAGAAACTCACATATAAAATAACTATATTTCAACAAAATATATGTGATATTATTATTATTTCCAACTAATTTTGATTTCACATGCTTCTTGTTAATCTATAGATGAAGGGTATCCTAGAAAACCAACTAGTCTAGAATATAATTCCTTCTATTTTCGTGATGTCAAAGTAAATTCAGTAATTAAAATAAATCATCAACCACACTTATTTTACTTTTTATTTAAAATTCATAATACTTACTTATGGAATAATAATCATAGACCCCACAAATAGAACCATCACAGAAAATATAAACTCAAGACACAACATAAGATATCATTAATTCAAATGATTCATCAATTTATCATCCTAAAATATATGAGTTTAATGTTTCATCAATGAGTATCTATTTTTTTTCAATCATCTCCCTAAAATTTAAAATAGAAAACTATTGATGAAAAATAAAGATATCAAAATTTTGTAATCATAGATCCTAAAAAAATTCAATATTCATTAGTTTATCATGAGTAAGAAACTCTCATGTGATTGAAAATTGCTCATGGACTCAGGTTGATGATATCCAATCACAACCAATATCTTCTATTCGGTGTTGGAAATGATTTTTAAAATATTCATTTTTATTTTCCTCATCACTATAAACTAAATCTCAGCCATGTTAAAATTTTCATCAATATGAATCATTGATTGGACATTAGCTTCATCTATGGTTCTTAAATTTATCCATCCTCTACTTTATTTGGTTCAATATCAACCACATTCATTCCTATACAAATCACCATTTACCCCATTACAGCCGAAATTGGCTTCCTCTGATCAATCTCATTTTCATCCATCCTTATTTTTATGTTTCATCATTTTTTTCATAGTTGTTACTCAAACATAAAATGATGTCTTGACTTCTTCAATAAATTCACATCTTTGACCTTTAATTGTTCATACATGGCTAAGGCTCAAATTTTCTTCAACTCACCACTTTTCCCAACTCTTAAAAATATATTTAATAATATAAAATTGATAATAATAACAAAAGGTAAGATCAGATGCTCAGTAAGGGAAATTATGAAATAGATTTTGTAATAGGTTAACTAAAGTAAGGAAACATTGGAAGAGATAAATAATAATATAATATTCATAATAAATAATACTATAAATGGGGTCTAAACTCATGAATGGAATTTAAAGTTAAATAATCACATTGTTAACAAATATATGATTTTTAATAATATAGTGAATATTGTCGAATATCACAATCTTACTGTCACGGACATGTTCCAAGGTTCCATAAATAAATAGTCTACACCATTTACGAATACTGAGGTTAGTTTGTCTCATTAATCTAAATGTTCCATAGAGGGACTATAATGTCATAAATTATCATCATCTATGTCTAATTCATTCATCATATGATATAAAATAATAATTAAATAAATAATAAATATAAAATATTCATATTAAAAACAATTGTATATGTAAGGTTCATATTTTATCATGTAAATATATAAAAAATCATAATGATAATCCATACATTTTCATGTGGGGAATCTTATAATTAGAGTATATAACCAATAAATTATATGATTCATTAATAGATGTTAAAATTGATAAACATATTTTTAGAATATCACTAGAAAATATCTTGACTGAAATAAACATTTAATTCTGAAATAAAATATTCAAGATAATTTTTTTTATAGACATTTAGAAAGAAAAATTAATTAAAATGAAACATGTACTATATTAATTAAACCACAATAAAAATAATAGTAGTAATAGTCAGAAAATTCATTCAAGTGGTAAATCTATAAAAACATATTTTGGGGGTTAATATAATTAAATAAAATGGAAAAAACAAAAAAACGAGTCATTTATTACATTTTAATACTTACCCTAAATATTTGGATGAATTTTATATTTTTTATGTATTTTATACCATTTAATAAAATATTATTTTTTCTAAAATATCAATATTAACAATTTTTAAAATATTCCTTACATGAATTTTTAAAAGTATCATAAAAGAAATATAAATTCGAAACAATAATTATAAAAAATCACTAAATTGTAATATCAATCTAAAAAATTAGTTTATAAAATTAATAATATCAAATTATATTTATTTTCATATTTTTAATTGCATTTATTTGATTATTCCACTAATTAATGAATTACTACATCATCATTGTGTCAAAATTTATGATAACAATTCAATTATTAAAAAATATAAATAAGGTACCACGGTGTAGATATACATTTTATCCTTCTAAATAGTACTTGTTGTATAAAATATATCTTGTATAATGTGATATTAAAAATATTTTACTTTTTAAAAATAAAAGAATGAAAAATTGTCTTTTCTTTGAATGGAATACTATAAATTTCATAATATCATCACAGTAAATACAAGAGATAACAAAATCAGTCCAAAGATGATTTTGGTTGAAAAAAACTCATGCAATAAAATTTGGACATGTGTTAGGGTACAGTTTTAATATTTATAATATAATTTTTACCCTTAATTATTTGATTAACACTTAATCGTGGTAATAAAAAAATATAAAAGATTCTATTCATAATATAAAAAAACAGGATGGACCTTTTTTAAATAATTTTGACAGTCTAATTTAAAATATGGAATAAATTTTTATTAATTTAATACAAAAAAATATGCTATAATTATATTAAAATTTATTATTTTGACAGAATGAAAAAAATATGTTTTTAGAAGTAAAAACAATCAAAAGATGTAAAAGTTTTTGTATCTCAATCCAATGTAAAATTAATTAAAATAATCTAAATTTGTTTAAATAACCAAAAAAAATATAATTATACTTTAAAACCAATCAATAATATAAGTTATCACTATAAATTATTCACATGAAAAAACTGTCTTCAATTAAAATGCAGTAATTTTTCACTATTAATCAAACCATGAAAGTTGTCAAAATAATACCATAAATTCTAGAAAAGTAAATTTTGATAATAATCATTAAAAAAATGATATTTTTTTTTGAAAAAACTCATCAAATAATATATGGAAAATTGTTAGGGTAATTTTCAAATATTTATAATATTATTTTTACCCATAATGAACAGTTTTACCCTTAACGATGGTAATAAAAAATTTCTAAAAGTACTATTCATAGTGTCAAAAATGAAAAGAAACCTATTTACATAATTTTTAAACAACTGATTCCAGATATGGGATAAAATCATAAAAAAAATTTACATATAAGTTTCAGTAATTAAATTAAAATTACTCTCATTGATGGAATGTAAAAACTTGTTTATTGAAAGTAAAAACACATCAATCGAATAAAATGTTTTTATATCCAATTAAAATCTTAAACTGATACCAACAATATAAATTAGATTAAATTATAAAAACATAATAAAATTATACTTTAAAACTAAACGAAAATATAATTAACCATTAAAAATTATTTAGATGAAAAAACTATTGTCAATTAAAATACAATATTTTTTCACTATTCAAAAAAACACGAAACATATTAGAAAAATACAAAAAATTAACCCAAATTAAATATTGATACATTAATTTCAAATAAAATGATTATTTTTTCAAATATAATATATAAATTTCTTAATTTGTATATATAAAATAAGTGCGCCATTAAAATGAGGAAAAACTACAGTTTTGAAAAATCGTTCTTTTATTCTTAAAAATAGATTTGATCTAATTTCATGTTTATAAAAATTTTAAGATGATTATTAAATATTATATAAAAACAATATATATATATATATATCATTACTAGAATCCAATAATAATGATTTAATTATTTTATAAACACAGTTGTTCGTATGTTAATAGTTTTTCTGAAAATGATTTCCTTTTATTTTCCAAATTATTTTTCTTCATATATAATTAATTGGACACCAAATAAATAATTTTATATACTAGTGTAAAAAATATTTTCATATTTCATTTAATCTTTTTAATACCCTCCATTCATACAACTATGATATAACTGCCATATTAAATAATAATTTTTAGGTGTTTGTTTAAGCCTTATGTAGTGTATCACATATATTTTATAACATAGTCTTCCCTTTTTAAAAACGTGGGATGTTGTAATGTTTAAATATAGTTTCTATTTTTATGTCATAATAGAAATAAAATTAAATATCCTTACAAGAATATTTTTTCTTTTATGATTCTTTATTCAAAACTCCCTTCTTAACAATCTAGTGAAATATCACAATTTGTTTTAACCATGGAAGATATGAAAGAGTGAAAATATCAAAAATAAAAAAGGTAAATTTTAGGCTATGAAAAAATTACCTCCTATCAAAACTATTGGGTTTTCAACTCCAGTTTTAGTAATTAAATAATCTTTCATTTCCATCCTTATCCATTTCGGAGATAAGTTATATTAACACAAGGGATATTCTTTTGTGTAGTACTCATATTTATATAGTTGAAAAAATTTACAATGGAGACTTCATTCATTCCATTTCATTCAGGAACCAAAGGGATTTTCACTTCACCCATGAGTCAAACTTGCATTTTCATCAAGTAAGTAACATAGTTTTTTATTCCAAAATTGTCACATTTTAGATGTTCTATCCTACCCTTAATTTTTTTATTTTTTTATTTTTAATATAGTTCATATCCCTCTCATAACTATCTTTATTCCATTAAAAAATATAAAACTAGGTTAATTAATTCATATATGTAATGGAATATTATAACATATCATCATATTATGAAAACATTTGAGATACTAGAGCCCCATTGTGGATTGAGATAATTCCAAAAATGAAATAGTCAATATAACATACTATAATATATATGTAGTCTATATCATAACATTATTTTCCTGTATATTTTCCCTTATATACAGCTACAAATTCCTATTTCATTTATGATATATTGAAGAATTTTCCTTTCTGTATCATCTTGTTTCTCATGTCAAATTATTTTTTCAATGAATTTCTATTTAAATTAATTCCATTCCATTATATCTATATCATCCTCATCCTTTGTATTTTTAATAAAATGATCACCATTGATCATCATTTCCCATTAAAAAATACCCAACTAGAATAAAATTATACTATTCAATACTTTTCAAGGTAACAAATATATTTTGAACTAACTGGATATATTATTATAATATTAATGGAATAATAGATACTTTAAATGATGAAGATTTCATTAACATGATGTGTTCCAAAATTAATGAATCGTGATGTGAAGAAAGTTTTTATTCTATATAGAAAAGATTATTTGTCATAACTTGAGTCAATTGTCTAAATATATTCATAGTCTTCTCACCTCTAACACCATCTTTGTTGTCATTGTTGGATTTGGATCGCTAGAACAAACTTCTATGTGCTTTATAATAAACATGTATTTATTTTTTGAATATTAATAAACCACATATCACATAATGATTGTTCTTATGTGTGACATAGTATGTCATAATGTCCCAAGATTACCTTTCACACTAAAATTTATAACTAGTTCCCCACTATGATGAGAACATGGAAGTGCTAGTACATTATTCAAAAATATTGGTTCTATAGATGGATGATGTCATTTGAGGGAAAAAATGATAAATGATATTAGGGGTGGATAATTATAGGATTTTAGGAACCTTATCATAGTGTATGCCTAAGGTAATATCTAGTAGGATATTATGAGAATGAGACCCCCTAGTAGGAAATCTATATTTATATGTTTCATTGGATGTTCCTATATGCAGACATGTTATTGGTAAATAGACTTTATGATTATTATTAATGAGTATTATGATTCATTCACATAGATGTATTGATTAAAATCATGACAAAAAATGTTCACAGAGATGTAGAATATGTTAGTTGTGTCATGATTAATATTACATTAATGAATCATACGAGGAAGTATTTATCTATTATGATAATTAATAGAAGATAATATCTCATTCCTTTTGATGGACATTATGGACCCTAAATAACTCCATGGTTATTGTGTGATATAAGAAATTTCGATGTTCATAAATTCAAAGAAAGAGATATCGAGAACATAGCTTGATGACACCGACCTGCAACATGCTCTATTAGAGATATTGCGATAATGGGATTATATTACATGGTAAGAGTTTGTAAGAGGTGACATGTAATTGTGACATTAAATTATTTTTCAATGGGTACCTTAGTGTGAAGCTAGACTCTAACATTGGATTTAGGATATTATTCATAATTCCACTGATAAAGAGACCTATAGGATAATACACTAAGTGTATCCATAATCACAGTTAAAAAATATATTATTATTTACTATTTAATAGGTTGAATAAATATTATTCCCAAACATGGTTTAATAATTATTATTATATCCTTAAACAGATTTATTTCTTTTGTAGTTATTCGAAAAAATATATTGTGAGAAGAATATTTAATAAATAATTATTTCCTATTTAGTAAATATAATATTTATTTATTTATTGGTGAATAATGAAGTGTTATTAATTAAATAAATAAATAGACATAATTTATGTATTGATAAATATTGTGGATGAATGGAGGACCAAGTTTAATTGTCCGATAAGAAATGATAATATTGAGAATAATTTAATTGCAAAATATTTACTTATAATTATCATTTTCATTACATATCATGAAATAATAATAATGTTATTATTTTTAGGCTTGGGTTTTTTCTAGGATTAAATGAATAATAAGTGAACTTTTTCAATTAAGTTTTTTAACACTAGAAATTTAAATAACCAATTTTTTCATTTTAATCATTATATAATTTAGATGTGCACAATGAACCTTGGAAAATACTCTCAAGCCTAGAGAGTTTCCTTTACCAAGAATGATCTCAAGAATAGTGACCAATCCTCCTCCACCAGATCAAGGTGAACGTTTTTTAAGCGATTCTCAAGGTGATCAAGGAAGATGATACCAACGTAAGGATCTTCCATGATAACACTTAGAGACTCCTTTGACAATGTATATAGATTCATATAATAGACGTGGATCATAGATAGAGAAAATCTACAAATTGTTTCTACAAAACAATGACAGGGAACTACATATTTATCTCCATACTCATCAATAAATAAATAATTACTTATAGGTAATTCTATATCAAAATTAATTAATTATAAATAATATGTGTTAATATCCTCTCTCTATGGTCCTAGAATAATTAATGATTTCTATATTTTATTCAATTCCATTTATCATAATTATTAAACATCGTATAGATCATGGATTGATCAATGATTATGACCCAAGAAAAGTTTGGAATCACCTTTTCTATGATTTTGATTCACTTGGATCCTACAATGGGTATCAGAGGAAGGCACATAATTATTTATAATAATTTACAAATAATTGGTGATTTGCGCATTTATAATTTTGTTTATCAATTCATGTTTAATCGTTATTTTAATCTTGATTTTGAGATTTATTTCTTTCTCCTTACTTTATCATAGATCTAATCAAGAAGACTAATTTTATGCATAAAATAATATCGAGGAACTCAATAATAGGATCCATGGTTTCTGGCCAGGAAATACTAGACTACATTACCTGTAACCCAAGTTATAATCCATGCAATAACATTCAACACAAGATCAATTGGAGATTATGAATTGATTGTGGAATTAATTACACCATTAATGCACCACTTGCTAAGTAGGATAAAATGGTACATGGTTAGTTAGACTACATGTTATGTGGCCCATTGGACATGGGGTGTAATACCTTTGGGTCAGATATGGGACGTGTATTATATAAAAAGACTACCCAATCAGTGATCGTGTAAAATATTATCAACACGACATGTGGCCCATAAGACATATCATGTACCCCAAAATTTTCAATGTATGCTTCACACACTGATTCCCTAGGTATCCACATAAGATAGATGGGGAATGATGTATATACCATGTAGATTTGATGTCACAAACCAAATCCGATTTCCACCGAAACCGGCACCAAACCCAGATCGTGACAAGGCCCGAAGGGAGTTCTTGATCCCCACGGGCTGGAACAAGTGCCTAGGTAACAGAAAATAAAATTTTGTAACAATTTACCCAAGTTTATAAACATAAAACAATGAACAAATCCAATAAAACAAATCTGGATTTTTCAAACAAAATCATCTTTTAAAAAAATTTCAGAACTGAATTACATAATTTAAAACAATTATAGAAGACTATAGCAACTAAAGAATCCCACAATGGATAGCCCAATAACCTCCACATGGCGAGAGGCACCACCCTCAAGCCATATCCACAACACCGTATCATGATGGACCGCTAAAAACCCGAACTGTTGGCACAAAATTTGTACCCAAACCTACGACAAAAAAAATAACCAAGTATAATTACACCAAAGGTTGTAAGTAGGGTGTGATACAATGCTCAGTAGGATACCACCACTAATAGATTCCATGTGGTAAACATTCAAAGACTAAAATCATGCAAGTTTTCAAAAACATGTAATTTCTAAGCACAATTTCTAAAAGATTCAACTTAAAAAAACTCAGTTTTCAAGTGGGATAATTTAAAGAATCAACACTTTTAAAATAAATTCAAAATATTCTGAATTTTTCCAGCCAAATATACTGTATGCCGACAGTAATTATAAAGTATATAATGAGCACAAGAGATAGGAAATAACCCCTAGGCACTAGCTAGCTGTGGGTCCCAAGTACCTCGTATCTTGGTGAGAGTAACCACAAAAAAATATCTGTTCTCGTGAACGAGCCACTAGTAGGGAACATACCCATAAACTAGTGGTCCCAAATAATCATCATAATAGTTTGGTTAGAGTTGTATGCGTCAATCTTACTAAGTGAAACTGAGATCAAACCCCACATATTCACTAGCATACTAGTACACGTCCACCCACCTAGATACCCGGGTTTTCCCTTTGTGCTCAAACAAGTTCAACAAGCCAAGAAACATAGTTTTCACATTCAAATATCACTTCCACATCACACATTAACCAAAAAGACCCATGTACATCACACAAGTCACAAATTATACTTTTCATTCAAATGCATTTTGAAATCAAACTCACACCAAAATAGCCCACAACACCTTTTTCATAACATTCACAATCCAACACATCCTTTAACAATTTTATAAAGTCCCTAAAAATATGATAAAAATCACATAACATCCCACTGACATGTTTCATAAGACCCTTTTTATAAACAAAATCCATTTTTCACATCACACTCACACAAATTGCCCACATCACGTTCACACCTCTTTCACATTTCAGTAAATCCATTAGACATTTTTATAAAACATTTCCAAGAGGATACACATCACATGACATAACTATTAACATTTAAAATGGTCCATTTGAAAGTATAGACAATACAAAATATTTTTCCAATATGGTTTTACCACTTACATAAATCATTAAACCATTCAAAACTTTCATAAAACAATTCTAAAGAGTGTACTAAATCTTTTCACATAAAACCCATTTCAAAACCATATTTCAAGGACAAAATCACACCAATACAAATTCAAAACAGATTTTTCAGCCCCAAAAACATTTATTAAACTACCCCCAAGTGTTATACAAACACCTCAAACAATACCACAAAAGATCCACATGAAAAGAACACATTTTCAAACATTCAAGAAGTACAATAAGATTTTACACCTTAAACCCATTAAAAAACCAATTTAAAACCTAATTACACACCAATAACCTACCAAATCAGAATTTTCATACCAAAAAATATTTATTAAACCAATTTCATATGTTATAAAACACACCCAAACAATACCCAAAGGCTTACACATGAAAAACGCCCAATTTTAAGATAAAATGAAACTATAAAAATAAATGCTTAAACAAATACAACATAAACAATTTTCACACCACACAAAACATATTAGGAACATTAATAATAAGTAATTCAATCAAACTAACTCATATAGAAATTATTACACATGGAATCACATACATTTTATGCCGAAACCCTCAAAACATGGTGCGAAACATCAACTGAACCACCACCACACCTAAAGGAAGATAAATCCAGACCTAGACCACAATATTTGACCAAAAATACACCAAATCAAACCCTATGTTCTAACATAAACTTATGGACATGAGGAACTTCAAGAAAGAGTGAAAGAAACCCTAAGGAAGGGGAAGAAATCAAGGAAAGAAACACTTACTTGAAACATCTTGAATCAAACGAACCAAATAAATCAAAATTTGAATCTCCAAGCAACCAAACATGATATTTAGGATCTAATGGGGATGATAAGATAATTTGGGGACTGAAATGGGGGAAAATATCATAAATTGAATGAGTCATGAAAGAAACAATTTACCTCTTCAAATATGGACGATTTGAGAAATCCAGAGATGTTTTGAACACATTCGAGAACCAAATGCGCTCAAAAGCAGTGAAAAAGATAATGGGAGTGATTATTGGGTTTTTGGCTCCGTGTAGAAGGTGTAATCACTGAATCATAGTAAATATTGAATGAGATATTAAAATATTAAAAATAAAACTTAAAGCAGGAAATGGGATTTTGGCCTGGCCCAAAACCTTAATAAAAAACTTAAATCCATCATGATTATGGGTTTTTATGAGGCCCAAATGGATATGGTAGTTTTTATATATTAGGGTATGACAATTGACATGTTGAATTTTTGTAAAATCTTGAAAAATGAATGAGTTATAAAATAAAAAAAATTGGTTTTTAAATCTGGAAATGGGCTCACGGTTTGGCCCAAATTTTGAAAACCCACCATTTCCACCAAAATGCTTGTGAAACCCCCAAACAAAGAAATAATGTAAATTGAATGAAAAAATAACTTTAAAAGAAGTCATGTATGTTACATTTGATCTACACACCATGTACTATACCACATTATGAAATTTTAAAATTTAGCTATTTTACTATGTAAACCATAAGACATGTACATGCACATGGTCATAAAGATAGGACATACCATGTGATAGGATTTAATATATATTAATATTTAAATGATTAATTTATATCAGTGTAATGTTAAGATCTTCATATCATGTATGAAATGTGTAACTAGTAATTAGTATATGTGAATTTAATCATATTATGTGACCAAAAAGAACACGTAATTTGTCTAATCATCAACAAATTACACGTTGTGAAAGTATGTGATAGGTTATGAATAACATATTTCACAAGAGTAAAACAGTATACAAGTATAATACATATTGAGTAGATTTAGATTACTATTAAATGGGATTCTTCTAAGGTACATTTATGCACAAATATAAAAATAAATGAAATTATTTAACATGGTTAAAATTACAATGAATTAAAATATCAGAGAAATTAAGATAACAATTTAGATAAAAATAATGATTAATTAAAGATAATAATTAATTAATTTTATCAGATTTTTTTAAAATAATAATTATTAATAATTGAAAGCATGTTTGATTAAACATGTAATTCATTGTGTGCATGTGGTTGAACATGATCTAGACGAGTCCTTTCGTATGTGATTGGTTTCATTTAATTTATTATTAAAATAAATTTTGTGATTTCTTTCCTTTCATCCTCATTATTATGTATGAGATGCATGACAGTGGTTTCCATTATGTAAAACCATTTTCCCCTCACCTTAGTGCAAGTTAAATCCATATGTAATGGACGGAGATTCCATGCTAGTGGAGGCGGTTCAACCTCAAAGATCATATAAAACTTATCAAAGGTGATATAAAGGTGGGCAGGTGGAATGATATAAACACAAACCCCATTTGGTTCAAGGTGTTCATACATTAGGTCAATGGTTAGTTTATTAGGTCTTTGATAAACTAACAATTTTTATAAGGTCATTATTATAGCCTTAATTTTATTTCTATCACTTTTATGGTATTTCATATATAAGTCTTATCGTGATCACATAAATAATTAATTAACAAGAAATTATGATAAAACTAAAGTAGACACTCTTTTGTGAAAATATAATCAAATATGTGGTTAATCACTTATGTAATCCCACTTAATATTAACAAGAATATGATAATGATAATAATTGGAAATTTAATCATAAAAGCATAAAATCCTATAATAAAATATTATGTTGGTATAGCTTTCCATTACATTGGTTAAAATAGAACATGTGTTCAATGTTCTTGACCTGCCAATATTGGGGAGATTTCAATTATCAAAAAATTATAACATATGGTTTTCGGTTGACATAAATTATTTCACATCATGGGTTGACTTCCAAATAAGGACATGGTGTAACTAAGCGAAAAAGGCTGAAGAAATATAATTTAATTATTTCAAAATTTGGGAGTCCACCCAATAAATCAATGAACAGGGAGTTAATGCATTTGGCATTTAGAATGAGTATAAAAAACCATTCTAGTTTCTTGAAAAACCAAAGTTGAGTTATTTTAAAGGGGAATATGGATCCTTTCCACTATAATTTCTGTGAAACAAGATATTATGAAGCCAATGGTGAGGGCTATCGGGTTTCGATAAAATAGTTGGGGACTAATAAATTTAATATTTTTTTTGTAAATTTATTAGATAAAGTACTAAAATTATTCTCATCTTTTTTTTAATAAAATACATTAAAATGAAATAAAAAATATCATTTTGATCCATATTTGAGTAGGAAAATATTTTCATCATCTTAAATTTCCATGAGTGGGAAAGGCTCTTATGTGTAATCCTTTTCCATGAAAGTAAATTGTATGTTCTAAAGGAACAATTACCAGTTTCATCTAGAAGTGACACAAGTGATAACGAACTATATATCTATGAGAATCATTTGAATGATGCTATATATGAATAGTTATTCATGCTATCATCCATACCCAATTTTATTTTAAAGAAACATGAGGATATAAATGCCTATAGCATGATGTCTCACTTTTCAGATCTCTATCAAGATAAGGTGTGATAAGAGATGTATAGGATCTATAATTATTTTTTCAAAACTTTTTTTGGATAGTATATACCACCTGGGTCTCATGTAGTCAAGAATATTGCAAACATTGAATGATTTAACATCTTAGGGATTAAATTCATAGATGATTCGCATACGGATCTCATACTTTCCTCACAACCCAATGAACTTATCAATTATTATTTGTTAATTATAATATGATAAATAGAGAGAAGAGTCTTTTGAAATATTTGAACATAATTCTCCAAGTGGATAAGGACTTAGGATATGAAAAACATGTAGTCCTCATGGTGAATAAGAAGATTAAGGAAAAGGTAAAGGGTCCTAGGAGTTATAAATAGTCTAAGGCTCTCAAGCACCATCATACTAAGAAGAAGAAGATCTAGAGGAAGGGAAAAGAAAAGGAGGAGGTATTTTTTTTCATGTGGCATGTTAGGACATTAGAAAAGGAACCACACCAAGCTGAAAGGGGAATCTATAGGTGTGTTCATTATCAAGAAAAAAAATTCCATTTCTATAAACAAGGTATTAGATTTATCTTGTGGTTCCCACATCTGCATCCAAATGCTTGAACTGAGTGGATTTAGATAGATTTCTATAAACAAGGTATTAGATTTATCTTGTGACCTATTTAGATACTGTGGGGTTTATTTTAAAATTAGTAAATAAATGTTATTTATTTTATTAAGAAAACATATTTTATTGTTTGGAAAATTTATATAATGGTATATATGTATTAAATTAAGAAAACCATGTTTTTGAAATCCAAAAAAAATAATATTCACATGAATCATATAACTAAAAGCCGCAGTTCCGTTATCTTGGTCATGTAATCAAGAAGCTATTGACAAGGATATGTTAAAATGGGTTTTTAGACTAATCTAAGATAAAAACACTTGATATATTTTATTCTTGTTTATAAGGGGGAATGACTAACCCACCATTCGATAGATAAGGTGAAAGGGCTATAGAACTTCTAGTATTGGTACAAATGGATTTATGTAGACCATTTTTAGTAGAAGCTAGAGGTTGATATTTTTACTTCATAAATTTTTATGATGACTTGAGTATATATGTCTATGTATACTTAATGAGGTATAAGCCATAGTTCTTTGATAAATTTGGGGAATTCAAGAATAAAGTAAATAATCTATTTGGTAAGAAGAAAAATAATCTTTGATCAGATAGAGGTGATAAATATCTGAACCAAGACTACATCGACTTTCTACAAGTGTTTAAGATTCTATATCAACTCACTCTACCTTACACATCATATTAGTATTGTGTTAGTGAAGGTAGTAAACGTAACTTATTATACATGGAATGGTTGATAATGGGTCATGAATATATTCCATTACCCTTTTGTGGATATTCCTTACAAATCATAGAATACACATTTAACCGAGTAACAATGTACATGGAAAATGAAATTACCTTCAATATATAGAGTGGAAAGAAACCCATTTTCTTGCAAACCCATGTATGGGGATTTTAGGAGTTTGATAAGGATCTATCATAAAACAAACTAAAACTCTGGGGCCTGAAGTGTATCTTTATATACCATCCCAAGGAAAAAAAGTATAATACCAACACAACCCCTAAAACAAGAAGGTGAATGTCGCCATACAATATATCTTTATTTAGAGGGAGCATATCCTCATAAAGCATAGTGGGATAAAGATTGAGTTTTATGATGTTAATGCTCAATAAACACTAGAGATGGTATAGGAATAAGTTCCACAGTTCCCAATGAAATAATTAGTTCTTTAATCAAAAGTACTACATATAAGGTTAAGAGATAAAAGAGAACCAAAGAGGCATGGTTTTCTGGTCACCGAGGAAGTTGACTCATTATGGGCTTATGATAATGATCATATCTCTTACAAGGAGGAATTATACTTCTCTAAAACATCATGATGGATAGAAGATATGAATGCTAAGATGTATTCCATGTATTTGAACCATGTTTCGATTATGGTTGATGTGATAGTTTATTTAAATCTTTTTGGATGAAAATGGGCATTCAAGAATAAACTAGACATGAAAGATAATGTAAGTACCTATAAAGAAAGTCTAGTGGATAAAGGGTTTAAAACCCTCGTGTAATTGACAATGATGAAACATTTTCACTAGTTTCTATTTTTAAATCCATTAGAATCATACATGATATTAAAGCATACCATTACTATGAGATTTTTTAGGTGTTTTTTAAAACTATATTCCTTAATAGGAACCTTCAGGGAGATGTCTATATGACACATCTGAAAGTTTTATTGACTCTAGGTGATGGAAAAAGGATTTTCATATTGTAGAGATAAATTTATGGATTTAAGGAAGCTTCTAGATCATGGAACATTATATTTGATGAATCCATGAAATAATTATTTTTCATTAAATATTATTGTGATCCATGAGTTTAAAAAGTTTTAATAGGAATGTGGTCGTTATCATATGATTTTATGGTGAAGACGTATTACTTATCGGAAACGACATACCAATATTATAGTCAATAAAGGTCTGGATAAAAATTTGATTTATCATGAAGGACAATGGTGAATCATACTTTATGTTTTTAATGTGATATATTAAACACCATGTTGATCTTTCACGACATGCAACACATATCTTAGCTTGTGGTACACGCAACACTGAGTTAGCTTGTGGTACACACAAGACCGAGTTTTACAGTCTTTTATGGGATAACCAACATTAAAACTAAATTTTCAAACATTTATTATTTTAATTTGTAAAATAAACATCATTTTTGATTTAATAATGTCAAAATTATTCAAGGGTGAATTATTGTGATTTTTTAGAGAAACATCATTTTTTGATGTATAGTAAAAATTATGGAAATTTAGTTCAAAAGATCATTTTTCTATAAAATAATTATTAGGGAAATATTATATTTTCTATTGGTTTTAAAGTAACATTAGATAATTTATAAATTTATTTATACAATTAAATTCATTATATCCATTTTTTTAAATTTAATATAAAAACATAACAATCTTTTTAACATTTTCTACTAAAATATCCATTATTTCTCCCAATCTCAAAGATAAGAAATAAATATAATTTTCCCCCTTATGTGATTCAAATTTTGAAAATCCAACATACATGGTTGAAATATGTTTGAAATATTTGGTCTAATATGTTTTACTTAATTTTTTGACCAAAATAATTATTGAATGTGATTAAAATAATTTATGGTGATTAAAGTTTGATTAAACTTCATAAGGAACCAAACATTAAGAAAAAGGAAAAAAATAACCTGGAAACTTGTCCAAAATCCATTGGATTCCAATATTTAGACCATATCCCAAAATGGATAAAAAATTATGGGTTATTGGGATATTGTTGAATCGAAGTTCCCTAAATAAATGGTTCTTTTAGGAAAATTGTCAAAAAGGGAACATTCCTTACCTTTAATTGTTATTAACCTTTGAGGTAGGTAAAAAGCATTGTATTTTCAGTTATATATATATTATTTTAATGATATATTAATTTCTAGTCATAATCGTTTATCAATAATTTTTAGATATGGTTTAGTTACCTATAATGCTTAAGAAACGCCATTGTAGTGATTATTTAGTTAATAATTAACTCAAATAAATGATACTATACCTATTAAAAGTAATGTTCATTGATGGAATTATTGTCTTTATTTATTTTCATATATTAATATATCATGATATATATATTTAAACAAAATATATATGAATTCCAATATTATATTGATATATTAAAATTAATATTCATTAAATAATGTCAAAATTGAAATTATTGTTATTTTACAATAAATGAAATATTATTACATTATTTATAATTAATAAAAAATACTATATTAAACCACGTTATTTTAAAGTGTTAATAAATATTAAATATGTTCTATTAATGTTCCAATTGGTCTTTTATAACTAACATATTTACCAATATATTTAAATATTTTGGTTATCACAATATGAGTTTAGGTAGTATTTTAGTACGTCACATGCACATGTTTTAAAATTAATTTTATAAATAGATAGTAATTTTATTTTATAAATTATATTTTATAATAAAAATTAATTGGATATATATTTTCTAATAAATATCACTTTAATTTAGTCTTTAAGGAAAATTATTTGTGTTATCTAACTAGATGCCTTAATAAAAACAAAAATTATAAAACTTGGGAATCTTTGATGTTAAGGAATCAAATTATTTAAATGCACATATTTTTGTGTGGTAGAGGTTTTAATCTATAGTTATTACCATGTATTACATTATTTTTCCATTTTGGTGGCACTTTATGTAAGATTTACCTCCAAATAGTGAATACATTTTGGTATTTACAAGAGTTCCACACCCCATCCATTATAAAAAATAATGAAATCTACCCATTCCACACACATCTCAACCCTTTTAGATTTATCCATGATCTAACCAAGTACCTACAAAAATAAATTCCACTAACCTTTAAGCCTCCCTTTTGACGGAATGTCCCACAACAAAGCCTTTTTGTATAAACTAAAACGAGTTACCCGATTAACAGGTAACATCTTCTCTCAAATGCCTTTCAAATATTTTCCTTCTTCACCCAATCCACTCTATTTATTCCATTATTGTGTGACATACCAAGTATACTATATATGGTAGTATATATTTTTTCAATTGGTTCGAACTACACTTACAAAAGCCACAATCTGATGGATATCAAACATATAGTTTTTTTTATACAGAGAACTACTTCCACGAAAAAATAATGATTGTTCCTTTCTCCTTTACCACTATTCATAGTGGACATTATGATGGAAAATATATTTGTATATGTTATATAAAATACTTATTATTTATTTATCCTTATTCATTCCTTTTTATAACACATTCCTTTTTTATTTTCATTTTGTGTTAAATCAATAATCTCATTTAATGAAGAATGGACTGCCTCCCCCTCAAAGCTATGTGATTCATTAACACACCTCATGGAATGTATTAAAGACGATTTTAATTAAATTATATGATATATTATATATTAATTCTACTGGAATAATGTTATATATTTATATATATTCATACATATACACACACACACACACACACACACACATATATATATATATATATATATTAAATTTTCCTACATTCTTTCAATACGATAACAAAAACCAAAAAAATGTTCATATATATATACAACTTACCATCTCCATGAATAGTGTATTTGAATTCTAACTTTGTTGTGAAATAAGTTATCATAATATACATATAATGGATATAAATGAAATTTATATGATTTTTTACAGTTTTTAATGATTATATTTGTATAATACCTAATGAAATAAGAAATTAAGACGAATGCGAAAAACAAAGAGAATATTACCCAATGTGAAAATTTAACATAGGATATTTAACAAGAGTATAATATTAGGTCATAAAAAACCACATATGGTAATAGATATAAGAAAATTTTTCTTGAAATTATTTATAATAAACTTCTTTTTATTATACAAGAATATTGTATGAGTACAGAGAGAGCTAACAAACAAGGTAAGGGGACTTTATCTAACTTTTAATTTCTGTTATATACTTGTTATATACACCACTCATTCCTTTTATGTTGTGTGTGTACTACCCATGATTTTATTCTATTTATCATAAAATTAATGTTATGGGTTCTCACATTTCCATTTATGATCCTTCGCTTATGGTGTTTATGTTTCAAAAGTTACCAAATCAGTGAAGTAGTTTTCTCTCAACTAGACCTCTTAGAGACTTATGATTTGTTATGCACCTAAATTATTCTTCAAGGTGTATATACATAAATTCTAATTGATATATAATTAATCTACTTATTTTCATGATATTATAATCTTATGATAATTTATTTTTCATACACAGATATTTAGTTCCTAGTTTATCAAGTTATACG
Organism: Viscum album; assembly: GCA_963277665.1. Lineage (NCBI taxonomy): Eukaryota > Viridiplantae > Streptophyta > Magnoliopsida > Santalales > Viscaceae > Viscum > Viscum album. The sequence continues at coordinate 1,494,024,678 of OY728131.1, forward strand.
GGTTCTTTGAGACAATCTCATCACTTTTCGTGATTATTTATATTTGTGCTTACTTTGAGGATATATTATGACCCATAATTATAGGAAAATAAACTTATTATTATCATATATTTATTAAATATATATAAATGTTTTAGTACCATTATCCCAATCATTGGTACTAATGATAATGTTTTATATATAATCTTACCATCTCTCACTCCGGTCAGAAATCTATTGTATTAATAATACCATGTGGTCAAAAAAGTTTTCCAAAATGGTTTTCAAAATAGTATAAATAATATTTTATAAGATTTAAATGTATTTTAAAATATATGGATACGAAAATGTTTTCATGCACTATTTATATGTTTCCAATGTATTTTTATTGAAATGGCATTTAAAATCTTTTCAAGGATTCTTAGTAATATTTCTTATAGTGTTTTCAATGAAAATTGTTTTTAAAATGTTTTCAATATTATTTTATAAGTTATCAAGGAAAATGTTTTCAAATTTATTTTCAATCTTCTGTATATTTTATCATCGTATTTTTTGTGAAAATTATTTTTAAATGGTTTTATTTATTAAAAAATAAATTTTCAATGATAAAAGGATATTTTCGTCAAGAAATGTTTTTGAAAGATATTTTAGAATTATTTTCCATCTAAGATGACATATATTGATGTAACTTATTCCATTCCAGGAAATTATATAAAGGAAACATTCATATTATTTTAATTCATGGGTAATCCTTAATGTCATTGTCTTTGTGAATCTGATTTCCCTTTCACAGGTTATACATTTATGCAACCCACTTATTTTCACGGGTTATGCATTGATCAAATGGTTATGAAACCTATATCTTTACATATGTTATGTTGTTATAAAATTTTAATGATACCGATTTCATTTCATGGGTTATGATTTGATGATTATAAAACCTATTTCTTTTTATGGGTCATGATTTGATGAATTTTTTTTATCTTGTGGTGCATGTGTGAATGATTCTAATATGAGATGAGTGTGAACTATATCTCCCTCAAATGCAAAGGGTAATGATAATTTTTTTGAGATCAAAGGGTACATATGAGAAAATACAAATACCCAAAAAGAGGGAATATGGGAGAACATCACTATCTCAAAATAAAAGGGAACATGGGAGAAAATCCCAATACAGAAAAAAGAGGGAATAAGGGAGAAAATCTCAATCCCAACAGATGATGGAATATGGGAGAACATTCTGATTTAAAAAAATTAGGGAAAATGGGAGAATATATCAATCCATAAATAAGAAGAAACATGGGAGAACATCCTAATCCTGAACCAAGAGGGAAAATAGGGGAACAACCCAAACCAGAACCAAGTGGGTACATTGGAGGACATCTTAATCTTAAATAAAATCATACATAAGAGGGAATCACTAGACTAATGTAGGTACATAGGAGATTAACCAAATCCTACCATGTTACAAAGGTCATGGTAGGACACCTTTACATAGGATTTTTATGTTCTTTTATGTTTTCTATAATTACATGTTTTATTCCTATCTTATTATCTCATGGATTATGTTCATTATTTTTATTATGATTCATGTCTTATAAACTGAAAATATTTATCACTATCTATGATATTCATAGTATTAACTTCAAATTTTATGATCATATACCATAACCTTTTTCATTTTATTCTTACACAATTTTTATCTATATTTACTGAGAATCTGAGCTCACCCCTTTCTTATATTTCATTTACCCAGGTTATAAATAATGGTTTCAGGTTGATGTCATAAAGGTGTAGATATCTATCAGATATGTTGATAATATTTCACTAGGATAGAAGATGTTATTTCCATAATTTCAAATAAACTAAACTATTATTTTCCTCATGAATGTATTTTTTCAATGTAATAAATATTCTACTAAAATAATGTAATATCCATGTATGTTAAGACTAGGTCACAATAGTTGGTATCAAAGGAATGGATTAGTCAATATTAGTAAACTATGATGAGATAACTTTAGTGAGATTCATAGGAATACTTCTAAGGATATATCTAGGTTTATCTCTAAGGATAAGTATAAGGATGAGTTTGCATTTAGGAAAATGTCCATGAATTTGGGTGAAATATAAAGTATTTGGGTTCCTAGATAAACATCCTTATCTAGATAATACATATTGATATAGCTCTGACACAGATGTACCAAGGTGTAACAACTCTGATAAGATGTTTTGGGCCGGACCCAGGGTAATCCAGTATTTGACAACAACCCTTACTTCACACATTGTTTGGAACTCCCTAGAGATATGATTTGGAAATTCACAATCTCTTCATAAACAATTATGACATATTTGAATATAATTTGGAAATAAATAACCTAGTATAATCATAAGGTTTCATTGATTAAAAAAATTCATGATTGAGACATCCTATAAGTAATTTTTCAAAACTATGTGGCTTTCTTATATGATATGGTTTTACCACCACATGATTTTTAGTTTTATTCCTTAGAGATAACATGAAAGAATAGGGTAAAAATTTAATTTTTTAGATATAAAAAGTATGTTCATTATTAAAATCTATTTCCAAAGTTGAAATCTCATAAATACGATCTGGAAGGTGTGCCTGTATTGGTTATATTTCTAATGATAAAGAGACCACAAATGACATGTGAAAGGTATGCGATGTTCTCCAATTTTTTTTTAAATTAATCATAATAAGAATGATTGGATTGAGGATGAGAAACCTTAAGACATGATTCATATTTCGTATTCTAGGAAAGAGGTATTTCAGAATAAGTTGATGATTCTTGGGAAATGGTTTAAAAAAATGTGACTTAATGAGGTATTTTTGGAATTCAATGTTTATTTTATATGAATCATGATATATGTAATATTATTATTAAGGATTTAAAAAGGATATGTTAAATAGTGATGGTGAATTATAAAAGTTATTTAATGGAATGGTGATATTTAGATTATGGGAAGGTAACACTTATTTAATGTCTGACATTGAGATAATGATATTTGAATAAAGATATGATGGATATGAATATGTAAATGGGACATTAAAGATTACCTTGGAACTGATTATTTAAAAAGTCATCTATGTCATCAAGGATGAAGCTTAAAAATTCTTGTATTTAAATTATATATCAAATAATCATTGGAATAAGGAAACATGATTTATTTCTCTGAGTTTTTATGGTAATTATGGTTGTTACGTAGTTTTAGAGGAATATTAGATGAGGGTATTAACATATATGGATTGTGATAAATAAGAGATACTTTGTAATATGTGGGGGTCAATGTTAAGTTGATTTTGTGATTTTATTTAGAATGTTTTGAAATTTCATCTTTTTTAAGGGTTATAATGTTAACTAGTTATAGAATGTTAATGTAAAAAAGTAGTTGAAGTTAGTAATATTTATGTGTTATTTCTCCAGATGAGTATTTATGAATATTGGATATCATGTTGAAACTACAATGTATTGATGATAACTAGTGGGAAAATGTCATGGAATATCATAGTTCTCATTATATGTAATGAAAATGTCATAGTAATTTTTATACAAATAGGTATAGTTCATGAACAAGATATAAAGGGTGACATTGTCTTGAAACATTATGGTATATCTTTTCCTGAAAATTAATGGTAATTAGGAAAAATCATATTAAATTATGTCCTAGTACATTTGTTTATGAATAATCAGAAGGTCCCTTAGTTGATTATAGATTGTTGGATTTATAACTACTAACATTCTCCTGAACTTTTTCTCTATCGCACTCCATTATAACTTGATTGTAATATTTCTCTTCAATGTCCCAATTTTCACTTCCCAACTATGTTCTCCTATATTGGAATCTTGTTATTAGTTACATTGGGTAACCAATATGGGTTTAGGTAGTATTTTAGTACGTCACATGCACATGTTTTAAAATTAATTTCCAAAATAGCTATTAATTTTATTTTATAAATTATTTTTTATATTAAAACTTAATTTGATATATATTGTCTATTAAAAATCACTTTACTTTAGTCTTTATGGAAAATTATTTGTGTTATCTAACTAGATGCCTTAATAAAAACAAAAATTATAAAACTTGGGAATCTTTGATTTTAAGGAATCAAAAATTACTGTCAAGGACATGTTCAAAGGGTGAATAAATAAATAGTCGATTCCAGTTCTGAATACTGAGGTTAGTTTGTCTCAATAATATAAATGTTCCATAGAGGGACTATAAAGTCATAAATTATCATCATCTATGTCCAATTCATTCATCATATGATATTAAATAATAATTAAATAAATAATCAATATAAAATATTCATATTACAAACAATTATATATGTAATGTTCATATTTTATCATGTAAATATATAAAAAATCATAATGATAATCCATACATTTTCATGTGGGTAATCTTATAATTAGGGTAAATAACTGATAAATTATATAATTCATTAATAGATGTTATAATTGATAAACATATTTTTAGAATATCACTAGAAAATTTCTTAACCGAAATAAACATTTAATTCTGAAATAAAATATTCAAGATAAAATTTTTTTATAGAAATTTATAAAGAAAAATTAATTAAAATGAAACATGTACTATATTAATACAATAAAAATAATAGTAGTAATAGTCAGAAATTTCATTCAAGTGGTAAATATATAAAAACATATTTTGTGATCACCTTATGTATAAAATTCCCAACTTGATAAATGAAAAGGTTATTTCCTTTTAATTTTTTTAGATATAGTCATACATGGGTAAAAATCAATTTAATAAAAAATTATATAGTAGTAAAGCCATTCATGGAATTATTTTTCAGAAAACATGGACGTTTAAGAAAAATAAACCTAACATAATAGAATAAAAAATTTAGTTTCTCTTAAGAATATTCATTAGGGATTTTGATTACCTGATGAGAGGAATAAGAAAAGATTATATGTAATTACTACAAATAACCATTTTATATAAAATAATATAGGTTATAGTATATATATATTTTGGAATTCACCTTCTGATCACTAACATATAAAAAATACTAAAAATGATGAGAGTGTGAAATAAACCAATACCTCGGGTCCAAAATTCATCATTTGTAATTTAATTTTACAATAAAAAAATAATTTTATTATAATTATTTAAAATAATTATGTTAATTCCAATTATATATTATATGGTTTTTTTATAACATCTTATCATCCATCAATTAATAATATTTCATTATTATCATTATTTCAAATGTTAACTCCTTCGTTTTTCATGTAGTTTTTGATTATATTATTTTAGAAATTTCATCTTCACCATGGTTACACCATATCCATAATTTTAATCATGATAGAAATATATTACATATTAATTATATAAAAATTTATAACCATATAATTACGGCAGACGTGGAAAAGGAATCACATCACTTCAGAGAGGTGGTAGTCCACCATTAAACACGAGGGACACTTTGATTATTTATTGGGTGAAAGGATAATAATATTATTGATATATTATATTTATATATTACAAATTATTTCATTGATATAATATATTTTAATTATTTATATCCTTATATCCTTTTGATTTATTTAGAGTTTAAAAAAATTATACTACTATATGGAGACAATTGGCCATTCATACGAATGAGTGATGTTTTCATTTTCCATTGGATAGAAATTTGGTAGAAAATAATAGTCCAAAAATCATAAGGAAATATCATTTTATTTATGATACTATATTAATTATGTGTTTATGGGTTCATAATATTTAGAGGAAGAAAGAGAAAAAAACATTGAAAAAGTTTGTAATAACGATATACTCATCCATGAGTGAATTATTTTAGATTGCACCTTTATCCTCATAGTTTGGAATTTTGATGAATACATAAACCATAGATAATTGGTAAGGATGTTTTTTAATAGATTTTGGGATGTATTGGTCGAGACATGTGGCTTAGTAATTGTGATGAAGGGAGGAGAAGTTGTTCACTTTTATGAATACATATACATGAAACCAAAAATAATAGAGGAATTAAAAAAAATACTCATTGATATTATAAATAAATAAACTAATTTATTTGATTACGATTATATATGTAATAGATGTTGTATTTAATATATAACACAAAACCCATAAAAACAAATTTTTATGAAAATAATTATGTTTAGTGTAGAAATAATATTCATTTTAAAAAAATTAAAATTTTGGTTTCAATTAATTTTTAGTTATTGAGTAAAAATTTCATTATTTTTAGACTTTTTTATACATCCAAAAATGAATGGTACCTTCTATCCATATCATTAAATGAAGATTCCCCAAAATATTTTTTTGTTGGATTAAAATATATCTTAGGAATAAAAAAGACATGATTGGGTTCTTAAATTGAAAATAATATTTTAAAATAATAAATCTATCTCAATAAATATTTATTTTTGAAGGATTAGATTTTAAAATCTATTAATTCTACTTTATATGTTCATAATTTAATAAAAGTGACCATATTTTAAAAAACATTATTTTCACTGTCCACCCTAAACAATAAATTGTTTATGAAAAATCTCAAAGGTTCACAGTATGAAAATTTTGACATAATAAATTCAAAATATTAAATTATTTTATATTAAATTTTAAAAAATATAATATTTAAACTATAATATTAAAAACTTAAAAATAGTCATTGAAGAAAACATATTATGGAAGAATAAAATGTAACTACTAAAAAATTAGTACTAATTTTTAATAAATTTCTAAATTAATTATAAATATATAAAACCATTATATTTGTCTTTTATTTTTTATAACTATTCATATCTCTAATTTAATGGTTGGGTTATAAATATAGTAAATAAATTATATTATTTTGTTGTATGTCATAGTTTGTTTAAAGATCCTAGTTTCTTGAAATGTAATCCATAGATCTTCTTATTTTCTTAAAAAATATTTTCTAGGTGATAAAATGTACCCCATATGTAAATAAATCATGTATTCAAAATTTCTAAATATTATTATCTCACTAATAAAGGTTTTAATATTTAAAAATACCTTTGTTGCAAATCCATGTCATACCATGGAATAATAAATACTCCATTGAGAACAAAAATTGGAAAGGATAATGGTTTCCAAAAATAAAAATTATTGATGTTTCTAGATAAGTAAAATATTAGAAGAAATTGGAAGTATGGAATCATTGGATAAAGATAATGTCCAATTACAAATGATGAGCCAATGAGGAGATGATCATTAAAATTTTATTGACCACTATACCATAAATAATTATGGGATAGAGGATATGATAAATTCATTATAATGTAATGTAGTTATATAAATAATTTATGTCAATATTATATTCCTAGAGTCAATGGATCCATTTACTATCAATATAAATAACATGAGAAAACATTCATATGTGATTTATTTCAGGTTTCTATTAATTTAATTGTGTATATTTGTTAGTATCCACATATGATTTGAATTATAAATAAAAAAATGATTTTTTATTCTCAGAGTACAAAAAAATTATATCTAATGGATTAACTAATCCATAAATGAAATAAATTTTATTTTAAATACCTAAAAATTATTATAGAATCATAATTTAATACTCTATATAAATAATCCTTACTCTAAATATGCAATTCATTAATTCCTAAAACCTAAAAAAATAACAACCATGGAACTAATACAATACATAAACTATTAAATTATAGTACATGTAGTTCAATATAGATTATTTCATAATTTATATACTAATTTTGATGGGAAAAATGTAATTAAACCCAAATACTCATTTTTATTTCAATTAAAAATTTAGGTAATGTAATCATGTTTATGTAGACCTAGATTGAAAAATTACATATTATTGAGTTATGTCAAAAAAATTACATTCTTTCACATTGGGTATCTTTTCATGTTTAGAGAAATAGAAAATTAGTCTATAACTCATACATAACAAAACCATATCAAATAAAAGTGTATACATCTAAACAATATCCATTTTTTCCACTGTCTAAACCATTTAATATAAAGAATTATCAATTTTCTGAATATTCATTATGACATTCAACATGACATCTCCCAATCCTTACTCATACTTAATCCTTGTGAAAAATATTAAAAACATTGTATGATAATAAAAACCACAGTAAGGAATTTAAAATGATGCAAACTGGTTAGTCCATTGATAAAAATTAAAACCCCTAAAAACATTTTCATAATGTAATAATTTTCACCCATAATAATTATAAAATATATTCAATTGAAAATAATATCATTACATACATTTATAAATGAAAATATTTCTATAAAACCCATTGAAGAATATAAAATTCATAAAGGAACATTGGGACATAAATATACTACTCATTTTTATAAATGTTAAAATTTAATACATGTTACTCTTATAAATTGAATATTCATTCAGAGGACTTACATTATTGTCACAATTTTAAATAGAATAACTATATGTCCAACATCTATACCCAATGAATTTGAGGTTATAACGCAACCACCCATCTTTGGGTTATCAAAGATGCACCCATCCATGGGTTATCACATAAACACCCATCAAATTTCCATGTATTATTATATAATCGTAACACAAAATAGATTGAAAGTTTCATTATTTCACTCATAAAATCTCATTTTCAATCAATAGAAAACATTTCAGGTTATTGAAATAATCAATCCATTTTCAAAAACCATTTTCAATGCCAAAATTCCCATAAAATGTAAATAGGGAATTATTTATCTTGATAAAAATGGAGTATTTTCTAAGAATCCAAATATCAAATAGTGTTCATGGAAGTGTATAATTTGTTGTCACCATATACATTTAAAAGAACACTCTTTTTATTAATTGTCAAAACATTCCGTATAAAACTTGTAAAAATATTCCTTTTGGAAAACGTTGAATAAAATAAAAAATATTCCTAAAATTTCATTTATAATAATTATATATCTATAAGGCCCCAGCCTTAAACCTTACATAATCTTGAGTTATTACAAGATTACACATTGAGGATCTTTTCAGGTTTAGAGTTTTAGAGACTTAGATCATAAAACTTGCATTACATTCCACATTTAAACAAAGTGGTTACATAAAGATAGTATTCATTTTTACCATCAATGGAACATATTTAAAATAAAACATGGATTATTTCTTGACACTTCCTTGACACTATCATCAAATCATGTAACTTTCCCTTGACCTGTGAAAAACATTTCAAAAAAGACTTGGGATGAGCATAAAAAGCTCAGTATGGGTTATATAAAAAAAATATGGAAAGGAAACATGAGTTCATTTATACATAAGAATGAAATCATACTTTACCCATAAAACATACCTCATCAAATCATGAATAAATCATTGAAATCATAAGACATAAAGGTAACTTGAGGCATTCATAAAATTCTTACGTAGGGAGTAACCCTCTTGGTTACGTTTGGAATACCCATCACAATATATTCCCTAAATCTATTCGGAGAAACCTTAACATTTCACTCCTTTGCATTACCCAATGCATTGGAGAGCTATATCTGGCTCACCCACCCTTAGTTTATCACAGAACCACCCGTCTTCATAATAATGCCCAAGAACCTCAACATAATTGTATCACATAAAACATGCATAAAGGAAACATAACATTTCCACCTTTCAATCACAAGATATCAATACAACACATTGATATAAAAACATTATGAAAACCATTTTCAATACCAAAATAAAATAAAAGTAAAACATGGTATTTATTTTTCTTTTAAAAAGAAGGCATGGCTTGTAGAGGAAGCTGAAACTCAAATAATGGTCACAGTGGCGGAGAAGTTGTTGTCGCTGTATACGTACGACAAAACATTCCCTTTTTTCATTTAGTAAATGCTTCGTATAAAAAATATTCCTTTTGAATAAACATAAAATTCAAAGGGGTTTATACACCGTATAAAAGAAGGTTGAGTATAAAACAAAATATGCCTCAATGAAAGGAGATTGAGACGAAGTCCCATACCTCGGGTCCGACTTGACTCGGTCGTTCTTTAATCTTCTGAATAATAAACTTGAGTTAATTTATACTTGTTTAAGAACCTTTTTCAAGTTCATTATTCCTTTTATATCACTTATTGCCATGTCATGAACACTATGTAATTATTTATGTTAATAATGGTCGTTTTAACGATCATTGGTACTTGAGTAAAAAATAAGCCCTTTATAATTAAAAGTTGTTCATGTATCCATTATATCCAAAATGGTATTCATGATGTAGATATCACATATGTCATATATATCCAGTACATGCATGCATTTATAATATTACATAATCATTTAGAGGTAAGAAATGAAATGCACCGTTCATGGAGACGGTAAGCCGTACGTACGCATGAACGATACTTTCATTTCTATTTCATATTTTATAGAATGGAATCATAATTATATAAAGGTATATTATAATTCCAGTGTAATATAATATATAATATCATAACTCCATCCTTTATATGCCCCACATATGGTATTTAACGAATCAAATCACTTTGAGGGGGCGGTAGTCCACACTTCCTTAAATGAAGATATCACGTTTACCCATAATGGAAACCATAAAGGTATGCCCAAAATGAAAAATACAGAAGCTTAAAGAAAACATAAACATATTATATATCATATATAAATATATTGACATCTTAATGGCCACATTTTAAGGTGTTAAAAGAATTTTGAACAATCATCGTTTCGGGAGGCAGAAATTCGCCATCCACGGAAACAGTATGTTCTTTAACCATTAGATGTAGGTGTGTGTAAGTGTAGCTCGAATGATTATTATAACAACATCCTAGTATATTGAAGATACTGGATTTGTTACAAAAGAAATGAATAAAAAGAGTTTAGGGGGTTGGAGAAGCAAAATAAAACAAAAGGACTCAAGTGAATACATTACCTTAAAATCGGGTAACTCCCTTTGGTTTGAGCTCAAAGGCTTCCTTGGGAAGACTTCTATAACGACCCATACTTTACATACATTGTTTTTACTTCAGAATCAAAGCACACTTATTACAACATATAACAAAACCAAGAAAGGGCCGTATAGGTATAGTGTCTTTAGAAACTGGGAAACATAAACAACTGGTTCATAAAGCATCTACTTTGCCTCCCATTTATTTCATCATATCTAGAGTCCTTTTTTGGAATATTATACTTAATAACCTTCTTCCTGACCTGGGGAAGCAAAAAATACAAAAGAGTGAGCTCAAATGCTCAGTAAGGGTAAACAAAATAAATATCAATCACATCATATTCATAAGAACATAACAATTTAGAGATCTTAACCTGCAAAAGAGAGCATAATTTCATAACATTGGATAATTCATAGTAGTGAAATGAAATCCCAATAATCATAACTTAAAACATGAAACTTTGTGGCATACACATATAATCATAGAGAATCATATCTTATTAGTCAAGACTCATTGCCAAGACTATCTTAATGGAAAAAGTCCATTTCTGAACCGAGTCACCCTCGTTTCAGTCCTATTTCACAGAACCGGTATAACCTACCGTTCCAGCCATGTCTATCTCATGAGATATAAAATCTTTACCCAATTTATTGGAGGGAGATATAGGTCCCACCCATCTCATAATGATACCATTCTTATGTGTGCCACAAAATCATAAACCATACATCATTGCATAATCCATGTAATAAAAATGGGAATATTAATCATCATGACATCATAAAACAATTCATATATGATAAAGGAATTCATAAAAATAATTCCATCACAAAATAATCAAATCAATTTAATAATAGGGATAAAAACATAACCCTTTATTATCTTAGATGGAAAATAATTTTGATAAAACACTTGAACTTCATTCTTGAGGAAAATATCCTTTCTACTTCAAAAACACTTTTCCTTTCTTAACATGTCAAACAATTTTAAACTAAAAGAAGTTGATTAAAAATAAACTTGAAAACTTGTAAAGGAATGTTTTTGGAAAAAATGTTTTAAAAATCCATTCATGTCGTATAAGTTAAAAAAACATTCTTCGTACTTTTGTTGGAAAAGTCAAAAAGTACCTCGTATGAAAAACAACAAAAGATTCCTTTCATATCCTTTACTAAAAACTCACCGAAGGGTAAAATTGGATTTAAACAATTTTTGGTGGATTTAAATAATATTACATGGATGTGGATGATAAAATACACCCCAGTAAATACCAAAGTATAAACAATCTCGGATAAAAATGAGATTGTGATATTTCCCTTACCTTAGGTCTGATATGCTTTGTACGTGTCCGGACCTCCTATATAATGATTTAAATAATGTTTTTGACTTATTCCAGAATCATACTTATTTTTATGATATCATATTTGGTCATATTATTAGCTTCTTAGTAGTAATATTTCATTGCTACTTGTTATTTGGGTGTTTATAACTTTTTGTTCTTATGCGTGTTTTGTCGAATAAATTCTTATTCTTTTCTTTAGGTTATAGATACCTCATTTCCATAATGGTATTAGTGTAATATATATCATATTAATTCATTCAATTCATTTCATTTATATAATCATTATGAAATGAAGATCATGTAGAACGAGTCGCATCACATCGTGGAGACGGTATTCCGTACGTACGCACGAGTGATGATATCATTCCTATGATCGTGGAATTGTATTGGAGTGTATGTATACAATTTAATAATCAGTATTACTTTATAATAGTCATATATAGTCATTATTTACACCATTATACCCATCCAAGTAAGGTGGTGGTGGAAAATAGATTACACCACGGCGTGGAGACGGTATTCCGTACGTACGCACGCGCGGTGATTTATTTTTCCGTAGGATGGATAGATGGTGAAATAGGGTTGTTTCATACTTATAATAACATATCAGTATATGAGTGATACTGATGTTATTACTTCATAATGAAACAACTAAATAAGAATAAGTGGAAGAAGAAATAAAGATGAAAGAATCGGTAACGGACATTACCTCTTCTTTGAAGTGCTTCTTTGAGACCTCCTTTTAGGGCACTAAAATAGGTCTTTAAAGAAGACTAGAACCTCTAGGATGTCTCTAGGGAAGTGGAGAGGAGAAATTGGCAGGGTTTGGCCTAGTTTGAAGGCTAAAAGTGGTGTGAGGAAGAGAGGGAGGAGGTGCCCTTTTATAAGGGAGGAGAGGGGCACCTTTGGAATAACTAAAAATATTATTTTATTATAAAGTCAAGTTCGGTTTTAAATAGCTCCAAATTGATTTATTTCGAAGATAAGGTGGGGATGGGTCGAAATCCTCTCATCCAATAGAATTTAGACAAGTTTAGATTCCTATTTTAACCTTATCATGTAGATTTAACATTAAGTTAAATAATTTTACTTTTACCGTGTCTTCTTGTGTTCTTATACTATAAGGTTAATAAACTTACTATAAGCAGCCAAAAGAACCCCAAGTTGTTTATTATTAATATATATAACCTTATCTAAGTAATTTGGCCAAACCTTAGATTTTTAGGAATAAAATAACAATTACTAATATAATATTTGTTTTAAAAACTATTTTATGTCAATTTTGACACTATTTAGTAATTAATTTTTGTGGAAATCATAACAGAATGATTAGTTCTAAAAAAGTTAATTAAATCAATACTAACATGTCCTATTAATCTAGAAAATTAGTTTAATTCATAAAAAGTGTCAAATTACATTTATTTTGGTGTTTATAACATCAATTATGTCAATATTTCATCAATAAGATAATTACTTCATCATCTTTGTGTCATAAATAAATTAAATTATTTAATGTCTAAAAATTACAAATAAAATACCATTATGTAGGAAATCTTTTTATCTTTCTAATGAATATTTATATTCGAATTTATCTTATGTATAACCCCATATTAAAAATGATTTACTTATTACACTTTGATTTTAACTATTTTAACCCTTCTTTAAATAAATTAATAATAAATGTCCTAATCTAATCCAAGTGGGCCTAAATGGTCATATTTTATTCCTAAGTTTGTTTTTGGTCGAATTACACTTATCCAATAGAATTAGGAAATGTGTTAGGGTAATAATAATATCATTTTTCCCTTTAATTATCCTATTTACTTTTAACCGTGGTAAATAAAAGTAAAAAGTTACTATTCACCAAAAATTATTTTCATCTCATTGAACCACATTTTACTTACTGACATCAACCGTGTCTCTCGGATTTTTGAAATTCCACTCACAGAAGCGGTAAAATTAATTTTTATGAAAAATTCAGTTTTTTAACTACCACTTAGTGGTTTCACTATTCATCAAAAATTGAAAGTTTTCAGAAAAATACCAAAATTTCACCCTAGGCTAATTTCGATATTACGAATCCAAATATGAAGTCCATTTTGAAAAATAAAATTTATAAAATTTCAAAAAGTGGTTATTACTATTCATAACGGCTAGTTTTAATAATAGTATATCGTTGTTTAGTGAAACTCGGTATTGCGTACGACGCAAGCTATCGAGGAAGGTCGCGATTTCGTGTAAAGAAAGACAAGCAAGTGTTGTGTAGAAAAAGATTCCTTTGATGATTTATATAACATAAAAGTCTCGGGTGTTACATTCTACCCCCCTTAAAATGAATTTCGCCCTTGAAATTCATCACTTTGTAACAAACAGATGAGGATACCTCTCCCTCATCACATCCTCAAGCTCTCATATAGCTTCTTCTAATTGGTGGTTCCTCCATAAAACTTTCACCAATCGAGTGGTCTTGTTTCGTAGGACTTTTTCGCTATGATCTAGAATCTCTATCGGTTGTTCTTCATAAGAAAGATCTTGCTCCAGCGGTACAACTTCTGAGCTGAGTACATGTGAAGGATCAGGTATGTACTTTCTCAGGAGAGATACATGGAACACATCGTGAACTTGAGAGAGATTCGGTGGAAGCGCCAATCCTTAAGCTACCTTCCCAACACGATCCAGTATTTCGAAAGGACCGATATATCTAGGTCTCAACTTCCCCTTCTTTCCAAATCTCATGACCCTCTTCTAGGGAGATATTCGTAAGAACCCTTTATCACCCACTTCAAACTCTAGGTCTTTTATTCGGTTGTCGGCATAGCTTTTCTGTTGACTTTGAGCTGCTCTTATGTGTTGTTGAATAGATCTGACCTTTTCTGCCATTTCATCAATGAGATTGGGTCCTAATAGCTTTCTTTCTCCAACTTCATCCCAGCAAGTTGGAGTCCTGCATTTCTTTCCATAGAGAGCTTCATAAGGAGCCATCTGAATACTGGAGTGAAAACTATTATTATAAGAAAATTCCACCAAAGGTAGGTGTTGATCCCAACCACCTTTGAAATCCATAGAGCAAGCTCTCAACATATCTTCTAGAGTTTCAATTGTTCTCTTAGACTGACCGTCTGTCTGAGAAGGATAAGTAGTGCTAAAACTCAACTCTGTATCCAGAGTATGCTAAAGACTTCACCAGAACTTCGAGGTAAATCTCGGATCCCGATCAGATATAATAGAAAGTTGTAATCCATGCAATCTTACCACTTCGTTTACATATATCCTGGCAAGCTAATCCAGAGAGAAATCCTCTCTAATAGCAATGAAGTGTGCAGACTTTGTAAGACGATCAACTATGACTCAGATAGAATTGTTGCCTTTGGATGTTTTAGGAAGTCCTGTGACAAAGTCCATAGTGATGTTTTCCCATTTCCATTCGGGTATGGGTAATGGTTGTAACATCCCCTTAGACTTCTGTCTCTCAGCTTTAACTTGTTGACAAACCAAGCATCGAGAGACATATTCAGCAACATCTCTTTTCATGCCATCCCACCAGAAGTACTCCTTCACGTCCCTATACATCTTCGTGCTTCCAGGATGAATAGAGAATGAAGAACTATGAGCCTCATCTAGTAGCTCCTTCTTTAATTCTAGGATGGGAGGAACACAAACCCTATTCCTGAACTTTATTATCCCATCACAATCAAGGTTGAATTCAGGAACATTTCTCACCTTCTTTTGTAACTCGACATCTTCTTTCTGTGCCTCTTTAATATTCACATGTAAAGATGGTTGAACATTCATTTGAGAAAGATACGATTTTCCCCATTCATTATAATTCCAAGATCCATCCTTTGTAAATACATAAATATTGGATCTTTTGTGATCCTCATCAGGGATAAACTAGCGTGGTATTGTCGACTTAATGCATCTGCCACCTTGTTTGCTTTCCCAGGGTGGTAATAGATTGAGCAGTCGTAATCCTTAATCAGCTCCAACCATCTTCTTTGGTGCATATTCAGCTCCTTTTGTGTGAAAATATACTTTAAACTTTTATGATCAGTATAAATATCACACCTTTCTCCATAAAGGTAATTCCTCCAAATCTTTAATGCAAAGATTACCGCAGCTAACTCTAAATCATGAGTTGGGTAATTTTGCTCATGTATTTTCAACTGTCGTGAGGCATAAGCTATCACCATATCATTTTGCATAAGAACACACCCCAATCCCTTCTTGGATGCATCACTGTAGATCACAAACCTTTCTCCACTACAAGGTAGTGTGAGCACAGGTGCACTGGATAACCTTATTTTCAACTCCTTGAAATTCTCTTCACATTCCTCCGTCCAAACAAACTTAACTCCTTTCTGAGTCAACTTGGTGAGTGGATTAGATAATCATGAAAAATCTTTCCCAAAACGTCGATAATATCCAGATAAACCAAGAAAACTTCGGATCTCCGTTACTGTTGTTGGTCTCGACCATCTTTCGATAACCTCTGTTTTTGCTGGATCCACAGATATCCCCTCTTTTGAGATTATGTGACCCAAAAATGAAACTTTTTGAAGCCAAAATTCACACTTGGTAAATTTGGCATAAAGCTTCTCCTTTCTCAGGGTCTTCAATATAATTCTCAAGTGATCTTCATGTTCTTCTTTGATCTTTTAATAGACAAGAATATCATCTATAAAGACTACCACAAACTGATCAAGATAGTCTCTAAAGACTCTATTCATCAGATCCATGAAGATAGCAGGGGCATTAGTAAGACCAAATGGCATCACTATAAATTCATAGTGTCCAAACCTTGTACGGAAAGTCGTCTTTGTTATATCCTCCCTTTTGAACCTTAATTGATGATACCCTGAACGAAGATCAATCTTGGAAAAGTATTGAGCTCTGCGTAGTTGGTCAAATAGGTCATCAATGCATGGGAGAGGATATTTGTTCTTGATTGTGATCTTGTTAAGTTCTCGATAATCAATGCAGAGTCTCATTGATCCATCTTTCTTCTTAACAAATAGAACAGGTGCTCCCCAAGGTGACGCACTAGGGTGTATGAACCCCTTATCAAGATTCTCTTGGAGTTTCTTCTTCAATTCCTTCAACTCAATTGGGGCCATTCTATAAGGTGTCTTTGAAATAGCAAATCACTCGATACGAGTTCTATTGAAAACTCAACTTCACGATTCGGTGGAAGACCCGGTAATTCCTCCAGAAAGACATCATCAAACTCCCGTATAATGGGCATATTCTTAATCGTGAGTTTCTCACCAACCATTTGAGATAAATAACCTTCATTTAGTGGAATCAATACCCATAAAATGGAAGAAATTTCCACTGGAAGGTTATGTTCATCCTTGCATCGATAGACGATCATAGATTGATCTGGAATATGAAATGTGACTTCACTTATTTGGAAATTGATATGAGATCCATGTAGAGAAAGCCAATCCATGCCAAGAATCACATCAAATTCCACTATAGGAAGGATCACAAGATTTTCAGGAAGCACTTTCCCACAAACATCAATCGGAGAAGAATTATAAACTTTTGATGCGACTGTTGTGCCATTAGGTGTTGTCACAGCTAACTTAACATCTAATTGTTGAGGTAATATGGTGATAAACTTAGAAAATTATTCAGAAATAAAGGAGTGGGTGGATCCAGAATCAAATAAAACATTTTCTACTTTAGAGTGGATGGTAAGTGTACCTTTCACCACATCGTTATCGTACTCCACATCGCTGATAGAAATTGCATGTGACTTTCCTTTGTCTTTAGCCTTAAGAGTTTGTTGATGTTGACCATCATCATCAAAACTTGGATTAGGGAATTTATTGGCATAATGTCCCATCTCCTTGCACTTGAAACATTGAAGTGTTGTAGGGTCATTCTATGTATCCCTTCAATTATTTTCATCATTAGACATATTCTTCCCATCATTGCGATATTCAAATGCCCGATGACCTTCCTTTCCACATTTGAAACATTTACTTGTCCCTTTAAGACAACTCCCTCCATGTTTCTTTCCAAACTTTGAGCATAAGGGAAAGCTCATATTCTTTTCAGTGTGCTCTTTAGATTTTCCTTTGAATTCCATTTTCCTCTTCTTATCAAACCCATATGACTGATGGGTTACTCCAATCTCCATCTCGACTTTGAGAGCACATCGAACGATTTCCTCGTAGCTATTGAAGTCCCTTATGGAGAACACCCTTCGAAGACTTGGTTTTAAGCCACTAAATAATCAATTGATCTTACTCTCAGATTGGATAATAATACCAGAAGCGTACCTTGCAAGTCTTGTAAAATTTGCTTCATAGGTACCAACATATTCATCATCCTTTTGATTCAGTTCAAGAAACTCTTTCTCCATATTTGTTTGGAGAATACGAGGGAAGTACTTATTGAAAAATAAGTTTTTGAACTCGTCCCATTCCATGGACTCAATTTCATCCCTTTGCCTCGTATTCTTAATAAGATTCCACCATTGATCAGTATCACCTTCCAAACGACACACTGCTAAGATGACTTTATCATGCTCAGAACATTGAAGAACTGAAAATATCTTTTCAGTAGTACTAATCCATTGTTCAGCAACTAATGGATCAGTAGACCCACTGAATGAAGGTGGACGCTGTCTCATGAAGGATTAAACAAAATGTTTCTCCTTCCTTTGCTCGTTTGGAAGTCCTGCATGATTCATAGCTTGAGAAATTTGTGTGAGCATGTCTACAAGATTTTTCATTCCAGCTCCCATAATGTTTGGTTGCTTAGGGGGACAATCATTGCATTTCCCGTCGCATTCCGCATTAACACGGTTCCTTCAGGTTCCATCCATTGACTAAAACCAAGAAGAATAGTGTGAGCAACACTAATTATAATAGGAAAACCACATAATCAAGAATAAAATTTCATACTTAAGGTCTTATCCTAGGTTATTCATGGCCATTTCTAAAACACTAAGATTGTGTTCTATGCTTAGACTTATCCTTAGGGTTCTTACTAAGGCTTTCACACCCTAGTTTCCAAAGGCTGACTATAACTTTCCTCTGATACCAACTATAACGACCCACACTTTACATACATTGTTTTTTACTTCAGAATTGAAGCACACTTATTACAACATATAACAAAACCAAGAAAGGACTGTATAGGTATAGTGTCTTTAGAAACTGGGAAACATAAACAACTTGTTCATAAAGCATCTACTTTGCATCCCATTTATTTCATCATATCTAGAGTCCCTTTTTGGAATATTCTACTTAATAACCTTCTTCCTGACCTGGGGAAACAAAACATACAAAAGGGTGAGCTCAAATGCTCAGTAAGGGTAAACAAAATAAATATCAATCACATCATATTCATAAGAACATAACATTTTAGAGATCTTAACCTCCAAAAGAGAGCATAATTTCATAACATGGGATAAATCATAGTAGTGAAATGAAATCCCAATAATCATAACTTAAAACATGAAACCTTGTGGTATACACACATAATCATAGAGAATCATATCTTATTAGTCAAGACTCATTGCCAAGACTATCTTAGTGGACAAAGTCCATTTCTGAACTGAGTCACCCTCGTTCCAGTCCTGTTTCACTGAACCGGTATAACCTACCGTTCCAGCCATGTCTATATCATGAGATATAAAATCTTTACCCAATGCATTGGAGGGAGATATAGGTCCCAGCCATCTCATAATGATACCATTCTTATGCGTGCCACAAAATCATAAACCATACACCATTGCATAACCCATGTAATAAAAATGGGAATCTTAAACATCATGACATCATAAAACAATTCATATACGATAAAGGAATTCATAAAAATAATTCTATCACAACATAATAAAATCAATGTAATAATAGGGATAAAAACAGAACCCTTTATTATCTTAGATGGAAAATAATTTTTGATAAAACACTTGAACTTCATTCTTGAGGAAAATATCCTTTCTACTTCAAAAACACTTTTCCTTTCTTAACATGTCATACAATTTTAAACTAAAATTAGTTGATTAAAAATAAACTTGAAAACTTATAAAGGAATATTTTTGGAAATAATGTTTTAAAAATCCATTCATGCCGTATAAGTTAAAAAAAACATTCTTCGTACTTTTGTCGGAAAAGTCAAAAAGTACCTCGTACGAAAAATGACAAAAGATTCCTTTCATATCCTTTACTAAAAACTCACCGAAGGGTAAAATTGGATTTAAACAATTGTAGGTGGATGGAAATAATATTACATGGATGTGGATGATAAAATACACCCCAGTAAATACCAAAGTATAAACAATCTCGGATAAAAACGAGATTGTGATATTTCCCTTACCTTAGGTCTGATATGCTTTGTACGTGTCCGAACCTCCTGTATAATGATTTAAATAATGTTATTGACTTATTCTAGAATCATACTTATTTTTATGATATCATATTTGTTCATATTCTTAGCTTCTTAGTAGTAATATTTCATTGCTACTTGTTATTCGGGTGTTTATAACTTTTTGTTCTTATGCGTGTTTTGTCGAATAAATTCTTATTCTTCTCTTTAGGTTATAGATACCTCATTTACAGAATGGTATTAGTGTAATATATATCATATTCATTCATTCAATTCATTTAATTTATATAATCATTATGAAATTAAGATCATGTAGAACGAGTCGCATCACATCATGGAGACGGTATTCCGTACGTACGCACGAGTGATGATATCGTTCCTATGATCGTGGAATTGTATTGGAGTGTATGTATACTATTTAATAATCAGTATCAATTTATAATAGTCATATATAGTCATTATTTACACCATTATACCCATCCAAGTAAGGTGGTGGTGGAAAATAGATTACACCACGGCGTGGAGACGGTATTCCGTACGTATGCACGCGCGGTGATTTCTTTTTCCGTAGGATGGATAGATGGTGAAATAGGGTTGTTTCATACTTATAATAATATATCAGTATATGAGTGATACTGATGTTATTACTTCATAATGAAACAACTAATGAAGAATAAGAGGAAGAAGAAATAAAGATGAAAGAATCGGTAACGGACATTACCTCTTCTTTGAAGTACTTCTTTGAGACCTCCTTTTAGAGCACTAAAATAGGTCTTTGAAGAAGACCATAACCTATAGGATGTCTCTAGGGAAGTGGAGAGGAGAAAGTGGCAGGGGTTGTCCGATATTGAAGGCTCAAAGTGGTGTGAGGAAGAGAGGGAGGAGGTGCCCTTTTATAAGGGAGGAGAGGGGCACCTTTGGAATCACTAAAAATATTATTTTATTATAAAGTCAAGTTCGGTTTTAAATAGCTCCAAATTGATTTATTTAGAGGATAAGGTTGGTATGGGTCGAAATCCTATCATCCAATATGATTTAGACAAGTTTAGGTTCCTATTTTAACCTTATCATGTAGATTTAACATTAAGTTAAATAATTTTACTTTTACCGTGTCTTCTTGTGTTCTTATAATATAAGGTTAATAAACTTACTATAAGCAGCCAAACGAACCCCAAGTTATTTATTATTAATATATATAACCTTATCTAAGTCATTTGGCCGAACCTTAGATTTTTAGGAATAAAATAACAATTACTAATATAATATTTGTTTTAAAAACTATTTTATGTCAATTTTGACACTATTTAGTAATTAATTTTTGTGAAAATCATAACAGAATGATTAGTTCTAAAAAAGTTAATTAAATCAATAATAACATGTCATATTAATCTAGAAAATTAGTGGAATTCATAAAAAGTGTCAAATTACATTTATTCTGGTGTTTATAACATCAATTATGTCAATATTTCATTAATAAGATAATTACTTCATCATCTTTGTGTCATAAATAAATTAAATTATTTAATGTCTAAAAATTACAAATAAAATACCATTATGTAAGAAATATTTTTAGATTTCTAATGAATATTTATAGTCGAATTTATCTTATGTATAACCCCATATTAAAAATGATTTACTTATTACACTTTGATTCTAACTATTTTAACCCTTCTTTAAATAAATTAATAATAAATGTCCTAATCTAATTCAAGTGAGCCTAAATGGTCATATTTTATTCCTAAGTTTGTTTTTGGTCAAATTAAACTTATCCAATAGAATTATTACATGTGTTAGGGTAATAATAATATCATTTTTACCCTTAATTACCCTATTTACTTTTAACCGTGGTAAATAAAAGTAAAAAGTTACTATTCACCAAAAATTATTTTCATCTTATTGAACCACATTTTACTTACTTACATCAACCGTGTCTCTCGGATTTTTGAAATTCCACTCACAGAAGCGGTAAAATTATGTTTTATGAAAAATTTAGTTTTTTAACTACCACTTAGTGGTTTCACTATTCATCAAAAATTGAAAGTTTTTTAAAAAAATACCAAAATTTCACACTAGGCTAATTTCGATATTACGAATCCAAATATGAAGTCCATTTTGAAAAATAAAATTTATAAAATTTCAAAAAGTGGTTATTACTATTAATAAAGACTAGTTTTAATAATAGTATATCGTTGTTTAGTGAAACTCGGTATTGTGTACAACGCAAGCTATCGGGGAAGGTCGTGATTTTGTGTAAAGAAAGCCAAGCAAGTGTTGTGTAGAAAAAGATTTCTTTGATGATTTATATAACATAAAAGTCTCGGGTGTTACAACTTCTGCCCAAAGTGAGGCTTCAAGGAGTTAGAGAGGGATGTAGAGAGACAAAATGGGCAGGGGTTGGCCGAGCCAAAGGCTTTGGAAGTGTGGGTAAGGAGGTAGAGGTGGGGGCCTTTTATAAGAGGAGAGGAGGGGCACTCTTGGAAAGTAAAGAAATTTTACTTTATTTTCAAATGGGTTTCAGATTTTAAAGGTCCCACATTGATATAATTTTAGGATAAGGTGATAAGGGTTCTAAATATACCCACCCAATAGGTTTTGGACATTTTTAGGTCTTAGATTTAACATTATCTTTCCATTTTATTTAAATCGTCAAATAATGAGGTCATCACTGCATCATTATGATGTCATAAATAATTTAATTTATTTAATGTCTAAAAATTATAAAAAAATACTATGATGTATATAATCTTTTTATCTTTCCAATGACTAATTATAGTCCAAAATATCATTTATTTAGACAAAATTAAAAATATTTTACTTAGGTGATACATTCTTTGTTACATTTAACATTCTTTAAAAAATAAAAAGATAAAAAGTTACTTTCTCACAAAGGTGATTCCATGGGGCCCCCAGGTTTGCCACAAGGAATCCCATGGTCATCCATGAGACAACCAGTATCCTTAAGACACATTTTGTGGTCATTTTTTATTATTATGATGTTATCTTATTTATTTTAACTACCCGATTACTTATTAATCAAGATAATTAAAGATAATTACCGTTGTTACTATTCATAATGTCCAAAAAAACGAGTCTTAATTACATTATTTGGACCTTATTATTCCAAATATGTAATTCATTTTACCAAATTACAAACACATAAATTGCAATAATTAATTTAAAAAAAACTCCCCGTTGTCAAAACAAATAGCGGGTTTTTTTGAAACAATATTTATGAAAAGTTTGGCACTTGTTTATGCCCATTTCCAAAGTGAAATTAATCCAAATGACCATAATTTGATTAAATGGTAAAAATATATTCCAATTACACTTTAAAACAAATTAAAAATATAATATAACCATATAATTAAATTATATGAAAAAGCAGTTTTGATGTAAAATGCAGTATTTTTCACTATTCATTGAAAAATGAACATTGTCAGAAAAATACCAAAAATTAACCCAAGGTAAATTTCAATGTCCCAATCATAAATAATATGTTTATTTTGAAAAATAGATCTTATAAAATTGTCAAAAGTTTGATTTAAAAAATGGTTTGCCATCAAAAGGTAGTAAAACAATCTTTTAAAAATACTAGTGTATTCAATGCTTAAGATTGGATTCATTTGTATTTTAAGCCTCTAAAATTTATTGGATAAAAGTAAAAACATTTAACAAAAATATATAATCATATTTTAGTTATTTCTATTCATTCCTGTCAATACAACGGCTAGGCGTTAAATACAATTTAAAATAATATTATTTTATTATTAGAGTGCAACGTAAGATTTCAAAGGAACTCGTTGTTGCGTATTGGGTAATCCATCGAGCATAGCGTTCCATTTAAATTAATATTGAATTTTTTTCCACAAATAGGGATAAATATAAGAATGTCATATTATTTATTTACCTGGGGTGTTACAATATCCATATAAATATGTTAAATAATATCAAGAATATTTACATAGAGAGGAAGATGTAATAATTATGTCTTTAAACATTAAAGGTATCACATACCACATTGAAAATTTAAATAAAAATTACCTTAAAAGAATAAAATTCAAATTTAATTAAATTACAAGATAAAAAAATAGATTAATTACATAATAATCTAATGGGTATTTATGTAAACTTAATAAAATAAATTTGATGCATAACATCAATCTATGCCATGATGAAAGGAGTTTGAGACGAAGTCCCTTGTCTTGTGTTTGATTTATCATGTATGTTATTTATCTTCATGAATAATAAAATTTTGTTAATTATTTTATTTCTTGATAAAAATTTTCAATTGTATTATTCCTTTTATATATCTTATTATCATGTTATAATAACTACTATATTATTTAAGTTCACATCAATCATTTTGATGATATTCAGTACATGATTCTAAAAGGATATCTGTAAATTGAAAAATATCAAAGTGGTCATTAGTCCATCATCTACAGAATAATATTCATGAAATAATATAAAATTTTAAATATAAATTAATCCTTTAAATTATACCTTTTATTTATGGTAATTAAAATTGAATAATATTATAATAATGGAGAAGGTCAACCATACACACACATGAGTAACGTTTCCATTTTAAATGATCATTATGGAATAAAGGTATTTGTTATTTTATATTTAAATAATTTTCAAAATATCATTAATATCATATTAATAATTTAAATTTATTTCTATACATTATTCATGTGATGTGGTGATTAAAATAAATCACATAACTTCATGGAGGTGATAGTTCACCCGTACCCATGAACGATGTTATATTTTTTATGTGCATAGAAGTTATTAATTTAATTGATATATTATTCTATTTTTATAATAATTATTTCATTAATATCATATATATACTCTAATTACATCATTATAACTAGTCTTGAGAGATGGTAATGGATAACGAATTATATCGGTTCGTGGAGGTGATAGTTCACACATATAGACAAACGAATAATTCATTTCACTTTTGATGGAAGTGGAGATGGATTTAGATGGTGATATTTACATAATAAATTCTTATTGTATTTTTTATACATGATTTATTATTTCATTATGGTTGAAGAAGATTTGAAGGTTTTAGAATTAGAAATAATATAGAAACAATTAAATAAAAATGATACATATTCATTGGGTGATTTCCTTTGATTATCATAATAACAACTATAAAAAGGGTGTTATTCCAACACTAAGTCCTCTATAATATAATAATGTATTATAAGAAGATATTTTTTCAGATATTTATCTAACCAAATAGGTTTTAAAATGTGAAAAATGGATAATAATGGGTTCCCTTTTATAGGAGAGGGGAGGGGAACTCTTGGAATAATCAAATTATTAAATAAATATAAATTGATTTTTTATTCAAAATTGTTCAAAATAGATTTAATTATAGGATATGATGGGTTTTGGTCAAAAACCCATCATTCAAAAAAAATAAGATAAGTTTTGACTATTGAATAATCATAATCTGTTTATTCAAACCCTTTTTAATGATTTTAATTTTACCACGATATCATGTAATTTAAATATTAGGGGTTAATATAATTAAATAAAATGGAAAAAACAAAAAAAAAACGAGTCATTTATTACATTTTAATACTTAACCCAACTATTTGGATGTATTTTATATTTTTATGTATTTTATATCATTTAATAAAATATTTTTTTTTCTAAAATATCAATATTAACAATTTTTAAAATATTCTTTACATGAATTTTTAAAAGTATCATAAAATAAATACAAATTCAAAACAATAATTTTAAAAAATCGCTAAATTTTAATATCCATCTAAAAAATTAGTTTATAAAATTAATAATATCAAATTATATTTATTTTCATATTTTTAATTTTATTTATTTCATTATTCCACTAATTAATGAATTACTACATCATCATTGTGTCAAATTTTTTGATAACAATACAATCATTAAAAAATATAAATAATGTACCATGGTGTAGATATACATTTTAACTTTCTAAACAGTACTTATTATTGAAAATATATCTTATATAATGCGATATTAAAAATATTTTATTTTTTAAAAATAAAAGAGTGACAAAATTTACTTTTCCTTGAATGAAATACTATAAATTTCATAATATCGTCACAGTAAATACAAGATATAAAAAAAATCAGTCCAAAGATGATTCTGTTGAAAAAAACTCATGCAATAAAATTTGGACATTTGTTAGGGTACAATTTTAGTATTTATAATATAATTTTTACCCTTAATTACCCGATTAACACTTAATCGTGGTAATAAAAAAATATAAAAGATTCTATTCATAATATAAAGAAATAGGATGGAAATTTTTTAAATAATTTTGGCAGACTAATTTAAAATATGGAATAAATTTTTATTGTTTTAATAAAAATAATATGATAGAATTATATTAAAATTCATTGTTTTGACAGAATGAATAAAATATGTTTTTAGAAGTAAAAACCATCAAAATATTTAAAAGTTTTTGTATCTAAATCCAGTATGAAATTAATTAAAATAATTTAAATTTGTTTAAATGATAAAAAAATATAATTATAATTTAAAACCAATCAACAATATAATTTATCACTATAAATTATTTACATGAAAAAACTGTTTTCAATTAAAATGCAGTAATGTCTCACTATTAATCAAACCATGAAAGTCATCAAAATAATACCATAAATTCTAGAAAAGTAAATTTTGATAATAATAATTCAATTAGTATTTTATTTTTTATAATAGAATTTATTAGTGTGTCAACTACTTTATTGAAAATAAATGCACCATCAAAAGGTAGAAAAACATCCTTTTTTGAAAAATTCTTTTTTTTATTTGTAGAACTATATTTTTTCTTATATAATCTCTAGAATATATATATAAGATGTATTTTAAACATTATATTGAATATATTATCCATTTATTTCCTTAATATAATTCAATAATAGTAATTTAATTACTTATAAATAGAGGTGTTTTAATTTTAAATATATTTTTCAGAAATTGAATTCCATTTATTTCCAAAATGTTTTTATTTCATTTACAATTAACTGGAATCCAAAGAATTAATTATATATACATATTTAAACCAAATTTTCATAATTTATTTAATCTTCTTCATAACATGCATTATAATTGAAAAGATATAACTTCCATATTAAATAACAATATTTAGTTGTTTATTTATGATTGATTTGGTGTATCATGTACAATATCGAACATAGTCTATTCTTATTTTAAAAATAGGGATGTTACATTCTCCAAATTTGACATATTCCAACATGGATATTTGAACCCATTATAGAAAACCATGTTTCAGACTTTTAAAAATTCCATTATTTGAAATGTCACATACGAATAAGTGTCAATAAAAATTCTAATTTAAAAGAAATGAATGTATATCTGATTGTCACTACAGATAACACATACCAGTGTTCTACATAGTAAAAATGTTAATGGATAGTGATAGAAAAAAATTTCATGATAAAGATAATAATCACAAGACCATAAATCTATGAGGGAAAAAAGGTCATTGATTTCTTAGTAAGAAAAGTAAATAGATAATAGTTTTATTTTAAAATAAGTTTTATGGAGTTGGTGAATTCATTTACAAAATATGAACATTAGGAAAAATAATTACTTGATATATTTATATTTTATAAGCATAATTTCATCATAATTATATTATAAGATTTTTTACGTACACCACTAAAAACAACCTTAATCATCAATGATCACACAAACTAGAACAATTATTAATACCTTAACAAACATGTTCCAACGAAAGGGAATTATTCTAATTAATAAAAAACATGACATAAAAAAATAATAAAAACATCTCCCAAAATAGTTCATTTATTACTTATGGTCATAACACTAAAAACCTCATAATGTGTGTCTAAAAATTTGAACATATGGTTATCCATTGAAAAATAACTAGTACCCGGTAGATTTTCTATCATAAATAGATGTTTCATCATCATATATATTAGCATAAAAATAATTTTTAGAAAGTTTTTATTTCTAATCATAATAATTTTATTCTTGTGTAACTAATTTCATACGCATATTATTATAATTACCTAACTCATTGCATCTTAAACACCTCAGATTTGAATTGTTGTTAGTTAACTAATTATTTGGCCATTCAGGGCTATTTTATATACATTCATTGATCATTTGACCAAACTGAGCACACACAAAAAATCCTTTACATAGTCAAAGATTCCATGAAATGTTGTTTTCCACTGAATAGAAATTTAGGTAGATTAATTACAGATTTATTTATTGGGTATTATACATTTCTATCCTCTATGACTATTTTCATAGTATTTTCTTCTTGTAGAACTTATGTATTAAAAATATCCACCATAAATTTTTTATCACAATGAACCAATTTCTCATAATATTTAAACTCTCGTGAGGAAAAATCACTTTATATAAATGGTTTTAATCCTTTTCCTATCTTATGAGATTTTCTTCAAAGGCAGCCAATGAATCATCATTCGTTTTCATCAAATAATAGATTTTATTTTCCATCATTTATTGAAAACCCATATGGAAATATTTATCAAGGAAGTTATTCATAAATGTTCCCATTATATGTAGTCAATATTATCAATATCTCTATTATTCTTAACCAAATACCACCACCATTCAACTTCACATTCAAAATTATAAATTGAAATTGTTATGTTTTGATTTTTAAAACATTCCAAGAATTTAAATATATTATCTAGGGCATGGATCCATCATTAAAATACCAATGGGAAAGATGAAACATTTAATGATGGGGGATGATGCCTTATGAAATTATCCACTATAAATAGGTTCCTTCGTAGTCGATCAGGTTCCTCTCTAGCATGGATAACACCAGCATTTATAGCATGTGTCAACTAATGTATCACTTCAACAAACAGTTCTATTACATTTCCAAATATCTTAGGTTGATGATTTGGAAGGTTATTTTCTTCTTAGTTCCCTTCCACTACAACATCATTCTTTACTGTTTGGAAAACCATTCTTGACATGCATACATTAGATAAATCAACTATGTATTCTCAAAATTACACATTATTTCAACTGAAACATATTGAAAAATCTACTAAGGGTATGTTATTAACATTATACTATCATTTGAAGTTGCCTAAACCACCCTTTTAGACCAACTATGAATAACCAAACATAAATGTTAAATAATATTTAGTTTCATATATAATTTTAATTTCTTCTTTATTGAGAATATTTTTAGGTTTAAGGCATTATTAAATTAGGCCACAAATCATACCTAACAAAAAAATATCAAAAAAAAGTTAAGAAATTATAATATCATCCATTTTTTCCAAAATAAAAAACATTTAAAATAAATCATGATAAATTTTATGAATAATATTCATGGAATTCAAGATTACATGTACCAATCCTTAGTCATCCTTATGTCTTATTAAAAACATTAAAAAACATGATATGAGCATAAAAATATGAGTAATGTATATAAAACGATTGAACTTATTAGTCCAATGATAAAAATTAAAACCCATGAATACTATACCGTAATGTAACACTTCTTACTGTTAATAATTTTTAAATACATCCCTCTGAAAATATTATCATTGCATATTTTTTTTATCATAAGATTACAAGAAAACCCTAAAAAATCAAATAAAATACATTAAGGGACATTGGTACATAATTATACTTCTAAATTTTATAAATGGAATGAATATATAGTTGAATTACATACATGTTAATATTATAAATTAAATATAGTCATACATACAACCTACATACATGTCACACATAAAAATGGAATATCCATACGAATAACTTTCATAACAAATGCATAGGATGTTATAACATAACCACTCATCCCTGGGTTATCATAAAACCACTCATCCTTGGATTATCTTGTAACAACAAATAATATTTACATGTAGTATTATATAAATATAAAATATAAAAACTTTTAATTATCAACATTTGAGTCATAAAATTCAATTTTCAATCATAAGAAAATAGTTAACGTCATTGAAATAATCAATCAATTTTCAATACCTATTTTCAATACAAATATTTTCATAAAATGTTGATAGGGGTTTATTTTATTAAAACACATGAAGGATTTTAAAGGACTCTAAATATGATGTAATTTTCATGTATATGGAGAATTATTTGTCTCTATATACGTTAAAAAACATTCTTTTTGTTTGTCAAAACATTCCGTATAAAACTCGTAAAAATATTCCTTTAGAAAAAATCTGAATCAAAATTAAAAATAATCATAAAATTTCCTCTACAATCTTTTTATATCCATATAAATATGTAAAATTATATCAAGAATATTGAAATATAAAATATGATGTAATAACTAAGTCTTTAAACAGTCAATGTGTCTCAAACCACATAGAACATTTAAGTCATATTGACCATAACAGAATAATATTTTACAAAACATTAAATAAGATGATACTAAATAAATTAATGATATGAAAAGTAAATGTGGAATTATATACACAATATATAAAAATTTGGGTTTATAACATCAAACTATACCCTGATTAAAGGAGATTGAGACGAATTCCCTTACCTTATGTTCGATTCATCACATTCTATCTTTACCATCCAAAATATTATAATTTTTTTATTTGTTTACATTCGTGAAAAACTTTTTTAATTTTATTATTAATTTTATATCACTTGTTATCTTGTTATAAAAATTTATTAATTATTTATCTTCATATCAGAAGCTTGGATTATATTTGATACTTGAGTCAAAAATGACGTCCATATGTCAAAAATGATCAAAGAGGTTATTAGTCTATAATATCATGAATAATATTTATGAAATAATAATCACTTTTATAAATAATCTATAACTTTAATGAAAACCATTTACGTATGGTTATAAAAAATTAAATACATTATAACCATGGAGACAATAGGTCATACATATGCATGAGTAACCTTTCCTTTTTTAATGATCATTATGAAAAGAAGGTATGTATTTTCTTATTTTTTTAGAATGATCATAACATCATAAATATCAAACTAATCATTTAAATTTACACACATACACATATATATATATTAATCTTTTATGATAAGAATGTAATTGATATCCTATTATATTATAATAATATTTTTTTAGGAATATTATATATAATTAATAATTACATTATTACAACCATACTAGAGTGACGATAATTTTATAAGAATTATATTGATTTGTAGAGGTTATAGTTCACACATATGTGAAAATAATTAATTATTTTCCCATTTTATGGAAGTGAAGATTTATTTGTGTTATGGTATAAAATTAATAACATTTTATTTTATTGGGGATACTCTATTTTTTATTTCATCACGGATGCAGGTGATTTTAATATAGTTTAAAAAGAAATAAAATAGTAACACATATTTAAAAACAACACTTCTTCTTCTAGCAATTTCCTACGATTATTTCATTAACACATCTAAAGAGGCTGTTATATCTAAAATTAATCCCTGTAGAATGTGGGGATGGATTCTAGTAATGTATTTATGCACGATCTTGGGTAATTAATATAGGTTTTAATATTTGAGTAATATAGAAGAATGGGTTCCCTTTTATAGGATATGGGAGGGGTACTCCTGGAATTAATCAAATGATTAAATTATTATTATTTAATATTATATTTACAATGGTTCAAAACTTATTTATTTAGAATATATAAGGATTATGGGTCAAATAACCTTCATATAATAAAAATTTTATATGTTTTTAATATTTTTACCCATTTATTTTTGTCTTAACTGCTTTTTTATTTTTTATTTTTTACTATGATATAATGTAATTTACACTTTTAGGGTTAATATCAATACATTAAATTTCAAACAAAAACTAACGGAGTCATTTATGACATCCAAAAAATTAATAATTAGTTTTCTAAATTTTAGGTTTTCATGAATTTTATATCATTTAAAAAATGTTATTTATTTTAAAACATCAGTAATGTAAATATTAACATTATTCCTTACATGAGTTTTTAGAAATATTATAATAAAATGATAAATTCAATCCAATACTTCTCAATCATCAATAAAATTTCCATTTAATATCAATAAATTCTTGGAGTATATTAATCATCTCATATTATATTTATTTTATAGTTTTTAAAATCTTTTATTTTATTCTTCTATTAATTATACAATTATTACATTATCTTTGTGTCACCATTTAAAAAAATAATTTTCTTACCAACTATTATAAATAAATTATTATGATGTATATAACCATTTTAGATTTCTAAATACTATTTATAGTCAAACATATTCCCTATATAACCCCATATTAAAAAAAATTCACTTGTTAAATTCAAAACATGAAAAAATTTACTCTTTGTTGAATAAAATAATATAAATGTCTTCAATTCATCCAATTGTATCCATGAGATCAAAAAATCAGAAAAAATGATATTTTTTGAAAAAAATCATCAAATAATATATGTAAAAGTGTTAGGGTAATTTTCTAATATTTATAAAATTATTTTTACCCATAATGAACAGATTAACCTTAACAATGGTAATAAAAAATTTCTAACAGTACTATTCATAATGTCAAAAATGAAAAGGAACCTATTTACATAATTTTTAAACAACTGATTCCAGATATGGGATAAAATCATCAAAATGTTTTATATATAAGTTTCATTAATTAAATTAAAATTAATCTCATTGATGGAACAAGAAAACTTGTTTATTGAAAGTAAAAACGCATCAATAGAATAAAATGTTTTTATATCCAATTAAAATATTAAACTGAAACCAACAGTCTAAATTAGATTAAATTATAAAAACATAATAAAATTATACTTTAAGACTAAAAATAATATAATTAACCATTATAAATTATTTAGAAGAAAAAACTATTGTCAATTAAAATACAATATTTTTTCATTATTCATTAAAACATGAAACATATCAGAAAAATACAAAAAATTAACCCAAATTAAATATTGATACAATAATTTCAAATAAAATGATTATTTTTTCAAATATAATTTATAAATTCCTCAATTTTTATATATAAAATAAGTGCGCCATCAAAATGAGGAAAAACTACAGTTTTGAAAAATCGTTCTTTTATACATTAAAAGAGATTTGATCTTATTTCATGTTTATAAAAATTTTAAGATGAATATTAAATATTATATAAAACAATATATATATATATATCATTAATAGAATCCAATAATAGTGATTTAATTATTTTATAAACACAGTTTTTTGTATGTTAATAGTTTTTCTGAAAATGATTTCCTTTTATTTTCTAAATTTTTTTTCTTCATATATAATTAATTAGACACCAAATAAATAATTATATATACTAGTGTAAACTATATTTTCATATTTCATTTAATATTTTTAATACCCTCCATTCATACAACTATGATATAACTTCCATATTAAATAATAATTTTTAGATGTTCGTTTAAGCCTGATGTAGTGTATCATGTATATTTTATAACATAGTCTTCCCTTTTTAAAAACTTGATATGTTGCAATGTTTAAATATAGTTTCTATTTATATTTTATAATGGAAATAAAATTAAATCTCCTTACAAGAATATTGTTTCTCTTATGATTCTTGATTCATAACTTCCTTCTTAATAATCTAAGGAAATATCCAAATTTGTTTTAATCATGGAAGATATGAAAGAGTGAAAATATCAAAAATAAAAAAGGTAAATTTTAGGCTATAAAAAAATTACCTCCTATCAAAACTATTGGTTTTTCAACTATAGTTGTAATAATTGAATAATATTTCACTTCCATCCTTATCCATTTCCGAGATAAATTATATTAACACAAGGGATATTTGTTTGTGTAGTAATCATCTTTATATAGTTGAAACATTTTACAATGGAGACTTTATTTTTTCCCTTGCATTTAGGAACCAAAGATATTTTCACTTCACCCATGAGTCAAACTTCCATTTTCATCAAGTAAGTAGCATGGTGTTTTATTCCGAAATTATCACATTTTAGATGTTCTATCCTATCCTGCATTTATTTTTTTATTTCTTTTTAACATAGTTCATATACATCTTTTAACTATCTTTATTCCATTAAAAAATATAAAACTAGGGTAATTAATTCATGGATGTAATGGAATATTATAACATATCATCATATTATGAAAATATTTGAGATACTAGAGCCCCATTGAGGATTGAGAAAATCCCAAAAATGAAATAGTCAATATAACATACTATAATATGTATGTAGTCTATATCTTCAAATTCTTGTCCTGTATAGTTTCCCTTATATACATCTACACATTCCTATTTCATTTACGATAGATTGAATAATTTCCTTTCTGTATCATCTCATTTCTCATGTTGAATTATTTTTTCAATGAATTTCTATTTAAATTAATTCTATTCCATTCTATCTATATCATCCTCATCCTTTGTATTTTGAATAAAATGATCACCATTTATCATCATTTCCCATTAAAAACTACCCAATTATAATAAAATTCTACCATTCAATACTTTTCAAGGTAACAAATATATTTTGAACTAACTTGATATATTATTATGATATTAATGGAGTAATAGATACTTTAAATGATGAAGATTTCATTAACATGATGTCTTCCAAAATTAATGAATCGGGATGTGAAGAAAGTGTTTGTTCTATATAGAAAAGATTATTTGTCATAACTTGATCCAATTGACTAAATATATTCATAGTCTTCTCACCTCCAACACCATATGTGTTTTCATTGTTGGAGTTGGATCGCTAGAACCAACTTCTATGAGCTTTATAATAAACATGTATTTATTTTTTGAATATTAATAAACCACATATCACATAATTATTGTTCTTATGTGTGACATAGTATGTGATAATGTCCCAAGAGTACCTGATGCACTAAAATGTCTAACTAGTTCCCCGCTATGATGAGAACATGGAAGTGCTTGGACATTATTAAAAAATATTGGTTCTGTAGATGAATGATTTCATTTGAGGTAAAAAATGATAAATGCTATTAGGGGTGGAGAATTATAGGATTTTAGGAACCTTATCATAGTGTATGCCCAAGGTAATATCTAGTAGGATATTATGAGAATGAGACCCCCTAGTAGGAAATCCCTATTTATATGTTTCATTGGATGTTCCTATATGCAGACATGTTATTGGTAAATATACTTTATTATTATTATTAATGAGTATTACGATTCATTCACATTGATGTATTGATTAAAACCATGACAACAAATGTTCATAGAGATGTTGGATATGTTAGTTGTGTCATGAGTAATATTGCATTAATGAATCATACGAGGAAGTATTTATCTATTATGATCATTAATAGAAGATAATATCTCATGCCTTTTGATGGACATGATGTACCCTAAATAACTCCATGGTTATTATGTGATATAAGAAATTTCAATGTTCGGAAATCCAAAGAAAGAGATATAGAGAACATAGCTTGATGACACAAACCTCCAACATGCTCGATTAGAGATATTGTGATAATGGGATTATATTACACAGTAAGAGTCCATAAGAGGTGACATGTCATTGTGACATTAACTTCTTTCTCAGTGGGTGCCTTAGTGTGATTCTAGACTCTAACATTGGATTTAGGATATTATTCTTAATTAAACTGATAAAGAGGACTATAGGATAACACACTAAGTGTATCCAGAATCACAGTTAAAAAATATATTATTATTTACTATTTAATAGGTTTAATAAATATTATTCCCAAATATGGTTTAATAATTATTCGTGTATCATTGAGAAGATTTATTTATTTTTTAGTTATTAGAAAAAATATATTGCGAGAAGAATATTTAATAAATACTTATTTCCTATTTATTAAATATAATATTTATTTATTTATTGGTGAATATTGAAGTGTTATTAATTGAATAAATAAATATACATAATTCATGTCTTGATAAATATTATGGAGGAATGGAGGACCAAGTTTAATTGTCCGATGAGAAATGATAAAATTGAGAATAATTTAATTATAAAATATTTACTTATAATTAGCATGTTCATCACATATCATGAAATAATAATAATGCTATTATTTTTTTACTTGGGTTTTTTCTATGATTAAATGAATAATAAGTGAACTTTTTCAATTAAGTTTTTAACACTAGAAATAAAAATACCCAATTTTTTCATTTTAATCATGATCTAATTTAGATGTGCACAATGAACCTTGGAAAATAATCTCAAACCTAGAGAGTTTCCTTTACCAAGAATGATCTCAAGAATAGTGACCAGTCCTCCTCCACCAGATCAAGGTGAATGCTTTGTAAGCGATTCTCAAGGTGATCAAGGAAGATGATACCAACGTAAGGATCTTCCATGCTAACACTTGGAGACTCCTTTGACAATGTCTGTAGATTCATAGAATAGATGTGGATCACTGATAGAGAAAATATACAAATGGTTTCTACAACACAACGATATGGCACTACAGATATATCTACATAATCATCAATAAAGAAATAATTACTTATAGGTAATTCTATATCTAAATAAATTAATTATAAATAATATGTGTTAATCTCCTCTCTCTATGATCCCAGAATAATTAATGATTTATATATTTTATTTAATTCTATTTATCATAGTTATTAAACATTGTATAGATCATGGATTTATCAATGATTATGACCCAAGAAAAGTTTGGAATCACCATTTCTATGATTTTGCTACACTTAGATCCTACAATGGGTATCCGAGGAAGGCACATAATTATTTATAATAATTTAGAAATAATTTGTGATTTTGGCATTTATAATTTTGTATATCAATTCATGTTTAATCGTTATTTTAATCTTTATTTTGATATTTCTTTCTTCCTCTTCCGTTTCTCATAGATCTAATCGAGAAGACCAATTTTATGAATAAAATAAGATCAAGGAACTCAACCATTGGAGACATGGTTTCTGGCCAGGAAATACTAGACTATATTACCTGTAACCCCAGTTATAATCCATGCAATGAGATTCAACACAAAAAAATTTATTTGGAGATCAATTGGAGATTATGCATTGATTGTGGAATTAATTACACCATTAATTAACCACATGCTAAGTA
Organism: Viscum album; assembly: GCA_963277665.1. Taxonomy (NCBI): domain Eukaryota; kingdom Viridiplantae; phylum Streptophyta; class Magnoliopsida; order Santalales; family Viscaceae; genus Viscum; species Viscum album. The sequence continues at coordinate 1,494,062,379 of OY728131.1, forward strand.
GGATAAAATGGTATGTGGTTAGTTAGACCACACATTATGTGGCCCATTGGACATGGTGTGTAATACCTTTGGGTCAAATATGGGACGTGTATTCCATAAACAGACTACCCAATCAGTGACCGTGTAAAATATTATCAACACGACATGTGGCCCATCAGACAAATCGTGTACCCCAAAATTTCCAAAGTACGCTTCACACACTAATTCCCTAGGTATACACATAAGATATGTGGGGAATGATGTATATACCATGTATATTTGATATACACACCATGAACTATACCACATTATGTAATTTTAAAATTTAGTTATTTTACTATGTAAACCATAAGACATGTACATGCACATGGTCATAAAGATAGGACACACCATGTGATAGAATTTAATATATATTAATATTTAAATGTTTAATTTATATCATTGTAATATTAATATCTTCATATCATGTATGTAATGTGTAACTAGTAATTAATATACGTGGATTTAATCATATTATGTGACTGAAAAATCACATAATTTGTCTAATCATCAACAAATTACTCATTGTGAAAGTATGTGATAAGTTATGAATAACATATTTCACAAGAGTAAAATAGTATACAAGTATAATACATATTGAGTAGATTTGGATTACTATTCAATGAGATTCTTCTAAGGTACATTTATGCACAAGGATAAAAATAAATGAAATTATTTAACATGGTTAAAATTAAAATGAATTAAAACATCAAGGAAATTAAGATAACAATTTTGATAAAAATATTGATTAATTAAAGATAATAATTAATTCATTTCATCACGTTTTTTCTTAAAGAATAATGATTAATACTTGAAATAATGTTTTATTAAATGTTTAATTCATTGTATGCATGTGTTTGAACATGATCTAGACTAGACCTTTAGTATGTGATTGGTTTCATTTAATTTATTTTTAAAATAAATTTTGGGCTTTCTTTCCTTTCATCCTCATTATTATATATGGGATGCATGATAATGGTTTCCATTATGTAAAACCATTTTCCCCTCACCTTAGTGCAAGTTAAATCCATATGTAATGGATGGAGCTTACATGCTAGTGGAGAAGGTTCAAGCTCAAAGATCATATGAAACTTATCAAAGGTGATACAAAGGTGGGTAAGTGGAATGATATAAACAGAAACCCCATTTGGTTCAAGGTGTTCATACATTAGGTCAATGGTTAGTTTATTATGTCTTCGATAAACTAACAATTTTTATAAGGCCATTATTATAGCCTTAATTTTATTTCTATCAGTTGTATGGTATTTCATATATAAGTCTTATTGTGATCACATAAATAATTAATTAACAAAAAATTATGATAAAACTAATATAAACACTCTTTTGTGAAAATATAATCAAAGATGCGGTTAATCACTTATGTAATCCCACTTAATATTAACAAGAATATGATAATGATAATAATTGGAAATTTAATCATAAAAGGATAAAATCCTATAATTAAATATTATGTCGATATGACCTTCCATTACACTAGTTATAATAGAACAGGTGTTCAATGTTCTTGACCTGCCAATATTGGGGATATTTCAATTATCAGAAAATTATATCATATGGTTTTGGGTTGACATAAATTATTTCACATCATGTTTTGAATTCCAAAGAAGAACATGGTGTAACTAAGCGGAAAAGGCTTAAGAAATATAATTTAATTATTTTAAAATTTTGGAGTCCACTCAATAGATCAATAAATAGTGAGTTAATACAGTTGACATTTGGAATGAGTATAGAAAACCATTCGAGTTTCTTGACAAACCAAAGCTGAGTTATTGGAAAGGGGAATATGGATCCTTTATACTATAATTTCCAAGAAACCTGATATTATGAAGCCAATGGTGTGGGCTATCGGGTTTCGGTAAAATAGTTGGGGACTAATAAATTTAATATTTATTTATTTTTGTAAATTTATCAGACAAAGTACTAAAATTATTCTAATCATTTTTTTAATAAAATACATTAAAATGAAATAAAAAATATCATTTTGATCTATATTTTAGAATTAAAATATTTTCATCGTCTTAAATATCCATGAGTGGGAAAGGCTCATATGTTTCATCCTTCTCTATGAAAGTAAATTATATGTGCTGGAGGAAACATTACCAGTTGCGTTTAGAAGTGACACTAGTGATAACGAACTATATCTCTATGAGAATAATTTGAATGATGCTATAGATGAATAGTGATTCATTCTATCATCCATACCCAATGGTATTTTAAAGAAACATTAGGATATAGATGCCTATAGCATGATGTCTCACTTTTTGGATCTCTATCAAGATAAGGTGTGATAAGAGATGTATTGAATCTATAATTCTTTTTTCACAACTTTTTTTGGAGAGTATATACCACCTGGGTCTCCTGTAGTCAAGTATATTTCAAACATTGAATGCTTGAACATCTTAGGGATTAAATTCATGGATGATTCGCATATGGATCTCATACTTTCCTCACAACCCAATGAACTTATCAATTATTATTTGTTAATTGGAATATGAGAAATAGAGAGAATAGTATTTTGAAACATTTGAACATAATTCTCCATGTGGATAAGGACTTGGGATATGACAAACATGTATTCCTCATGGTGAATAAGAAGAGGATGGAAAAGGTAAAGGGTCTTAGGAGTTATAAACAGTCTAAGGCTCTCGAGCACCATCATACCTAGAAGAAGAAGATCTAGAGGAAGGGAAAAGAAAAGGAGGAGGTATGTTTTTCATGTGGCATGTTAGGCCATTAGAAATGGAACCACACCAAGATTAAAGGGGAATCTATAGGTGTTTTCATTATCAAGTGAAATCATTCCATTTCTATAAACAAGGTATTAGATTTATCTTGTGGTTCCCACATCTGTATCCAAATGCTTGAACTGAGTGGATTTTGATAGATTTCCAGAGGAGTGGTGGATCTTAGATCTTCCAATTGAGCAAGGATGGATGATCTATCCATCAGTGACTACCACCTTTCATTTCTCATGAGAATGATTTTGGTTTTAAGAAATTTTTATTATGTACCTACAGTTACCAAGAATTAAATTTTTGTGACCAATTTAGATACTGAGGGGTTTATTTTAAAATTAGTAAATAAATGTTATTTATTTTATTAAGAAAACATATTTTATTGTTTGGAACATTTATATAATGGTATACATGTATTAAATTATGAAAACCATGTTTTTGAAATCCAAAAAAAAATCATATTCACCTGACTCATATAACTAAAAGTTGTAGTTTCATTATCTTTGTCATGTAATCAAGAATCCATTAACAAGGCTATGTTAAAATGGTTATTTAGAATAATCTGAGCTAAAACCACTTGATATATTTCATGCATGTTTATAAGGGGTAATGACCAACCCACTATTCGGTAGATAGGGTTAAATGTCTATATAACTTCTGGTATTGGTACAAATGGATTTGTGTGGACCATTTCTAGTAGAAGCTAGAGGTTGATATTTTTACTTCATAAATTTTTCTGATGACTTGAGGGTATATGTATATGTCTACTTAATGAGGTATAATCCATAGTTCTTTGAGAAATTTGGGGAATTCAATAATAAAGTAAATAATCTGTTTGGTAGGAAGAAAAATTATCTTTGATCAGATAGAGGTGGTGAATATTTGAACCAACACTACATCGACTTTCTAAAAGTGTTTGAGATTATATATCAACTCTCTCCACCTTACACATCATAGTGGGATTTTGTTAGTGAAGGTAAGAAACGTACCTTATTATACATGGAATGGTTGATAATGGGTTATGAATATATTCCATTATCCTTTTATGGATATTCCTTCCAAACCGTAGAATACACATTTAACCGAGTACCAATGTACATGAAAAATTAAATTACCTTCAATATATAGAGTGGAAAGAAACCCATTTTCTTGAAAACCCATGTATGGGGATGTGGGGAGTTTGATAAGGCTCTCTCATAAAACAAACTAAAACCCCGGGGCCTGAGGTGTATCTTTATATATTATCCCAAGGAAAAAAAGTATAATACTAACACAACCCCTAAAACAAGAAGGTGAATGTCACAATACAAGATATATTTATTTAGAGGGAGCACATCCTCATATAGAAGAGTGGGATAAAGATTGAGTTTTATGATGTTAATTCTCAAGAAACACCAGAGATGGTATACAAATAGGTTCCACAATTCCCAATGGAATAAGTTGTTCTTGAATCAAAAGTACTACATAGAAGATTAAGTGATAAAAGAGAACCAAAGAGACATGGTTTTCTGGTCATTGAGGAAGGTTACTCATTATGGGCTTACGATAATGATCATATCTCTTACAAGGAGGAATTATACTTCTCTGAATCATAATGATGGATAGAAGATATGAATGCTAAGATGGATTCCATGTATTTAAACCATGTTTTAATTCTGGTTGATGTGATAGTTGATGTAAATCTTGTTGGATAAAAATGGGCATTCAAGAGGAAACTAGACATGAAAGATAATTTAAGTACCTATAAAGAAAGGCTAGTGGATAAAGGGTTTAAAACCCTAATTTAATTGACAATAATGAAAAAATTTCACTGATTTCTATGCTTAAATCCATCAGAATAATACATGATATTGAAGCATACCATTACTATGAGTTTTTTTAGGTGTTGGTTAAAACTATATTCCTTAATAGAAACCTTCAAGGAGATGTCTATATGACACATCTTAAAGGTTTATTGACTCCAGGTAATGGAAAAAAGAATTTTCATATTGTAGAGATAAATTTATGGATTGAAGGAAGCTTCTAGGTCATGGAACATTCTATTTTATGAATCCATAAAATAATTAATCTTCATTAAGAATTATTATGATCCATGAGTTTAAAAAAGTTTTAATGGTAATGTGGTCGTTATCATATGATTATATGGTGATGAAGTATTACTTATTGGAAATGACATACCGGTATTATAGTCAATAAAGGTATGGACAAAAATTTTATTTTCCATGAAGGAAAATGGTGAATCATACTTTATGTTTTTCATGTGATATATGAAATACCATGTTGATCTTTTACAACATGTAACACATATCTTAGCTTTTGATACACGCAATACTCAGTTAGCTTGTGGTACACACAAGACAGAGTTTTACTTTTTTTATGGGATAAACAACATTAAAAATCTATTTTCAAACATTTAATATTTTAATTTGTAAAATAAACATCATGGTTGATTTAATAATGTAGAAATTATACTAGGGTGAATTATTGTGATTTTTCTGAGAAACATCATTTTTTGATGTATAGTGAAAATTATGGCAATTTAGTTAAAAAGATTATTTTTAGTAAAATAATTATTAGGGAAAAATTATATTTTATATTGGTTTTAAAGTAACATTAAATCAATTATATATTTATTTATACAATTAAATTCATTATATCCATTTTTTTAAATTTAATATAAAAACATAACAATCTTTTTATCATTTTCTACTAAAATACCCATTATTTCTCCCAATCTCAAGGATAATAATTAAACATAATTTTTCCACTTATGTGATTCAAATTTTTAAAATCCAATATACATGGTTGAAATAAGTTTGAAATATTTGGTCTAATATTTTTTAATTAATTTTTTGACCAAAATAATTAGTGAATGTGATTAAAATAAATTGTGGTGATTAAGGTATGATTAAACATCATAAGAGACCAAACATTAAGCAAAAGGACAAAAATAACCTAGAAACTTGTCCAAAATCCATTGGATTCCAATATTTAGACCATATCCCCAAATGGATCAAAACATATGGTTTATTGGGATATTGTTGAATTGAAGTTCCATGAATAAAAGGTTCTGTTAGGAAAAATGTCGAAAAGGGAACATTCCTTACCTTTAACTGTTATTAACCTTTGAGGTAGGTAAAAAGAATTTTATTTTTAGTTATATATATTATTTTAAAGATATATGCATTTCTAGTCATAATCATTTATCTATAATTTTTAGATATGGTTTAGTTACCTATAATGCTTAATAAACACCATTGTAGTGATTATTTAGTTAATAATTAACTCAAATAAATGATACTATACATATTAAAAGTAATGTTAATTGATGGAATTATTATCTTTATTTATTTTCATATATTAATATATCATGATATATATATATATATATATATTTAAATAAAATATATACGAATTCCAATATTCGATTGATATTTTAAAATTAACATTAATTAAATAGTGTCAAAATTGACATTATTGTTATTTTACAATAAATGAAATATTATTACATTATTTAGAATTAATAAAAAAAACCTATATTAAACCAAGTTATTTTAAAGTGTTAATAAATATTAAATATAGTCTATTAATGTTCCAATTGGTCTTTTATAACTAATATATTTACCAATATATTTAAATATTTTGGTTATCACAATCTGAGTTTAGGTAGTATTTTAGTACGCCACATACACATGTTTTAAAATTAATTTTAAAAATAGCTAGTAATTTTATTTTATAATTTTTTTTATAATAAAAATTAATTGTCTATATATTTTCTAATAAATATCACTTTACCTTAGTCTTTATGGAAAATTATTTGTGCTATCTAACTAGATGCCTTAATAAAAACAAAAATTATAAAACTTGGGAATCTTTGATGTTAAGGAATCAAATTATTGAAATGCACATATTTTTGTGTGGTAGAGGTTTTAATCGATAGTTATTACCATTTATTACATTATTTTTCCATTTTGGTGGCACTTTATATAAGATTTTCCTCCAAATACTGAATACATTTTGGTATTTACAAGAGTTCCACACCCCATACATTATAAAAAATAATGAAATCTACCCATTCCACACACATCTCAACCCTTTTAGATTCATCCATGATCTAACCAAGTACCTTCAAAAATAAATTCCTCTAACCTTTAAGCCTCCCTTTTGATGGATTTTCCCAAAACAAAGCCTTTTTGTATAAACTAAAACAATTTACCTGATTAACAGGTAACGTCTTCCCTCAAATGCCTTTCAATTATTTTCCTTCTTCACCTCATCCACTCTCTTTATTCCATTATTGTGTGACATACCAAGTATACTATATATGGTAGTATATTTTTTCAATTATTTAGAACTACACTTACAAAAACCAACATCTGACGGATATCAAACATATGGTTTTTTTGTACGGAGAACTACTTCCACAAAAAAATAATGATTGTTCCTTTATCCTTTACCACCATTCATAGTGGACATTATGATGGAAAATATATTTGTATATGTTATATAAAATACTTATTATTTATTTATCCTTATTCATTTCTTTTTTACAACACATTCCTTTTTTATTTCAATTTTGTGTTAATACAGTAATCTCATTTGATGAAGAATGGACTGCCTCCCCCTCAAAGCTATGTGATTCATTCACACACCTCATGGAATGTATTAAGGGCAGTTTTAATGAAACTATATGATATATTATATATTAATTCTACTGGAATAATGTTATATATTTATATATATTCATACATATACATATACATATACATATACATATACATATACATATACATATACATATACATATACATATACATATACATATACATATACATATACATATACATATACATATACATATACATATACATATACATATATATACATATATATTTAATTTTCCTACATTCTTTCAATATGATAACAAAAACCGAAACAATGTTCATATATATATACAACTTACCATCACCATGAACAGTGTATTCGAATTCTAACTTTGTTTTGAAATAAGTTATCATAATATACATATAATGGATATAAATGAAATTTATATGATTTTTTACAGTTTTTAATGATTATATATGTATAATACCTGATGAAATAAGAAATTAAGACGCATGAGAAAAATAAATAGAATATTACTCAATGTGAAAATTTAACATTGGATCATTAACAAGAGTATAATATTAGGTCGTAAAAAACCACATATGGTAATAGATATAAGAATATTGTTCTTTAAATTATTTATAATAAACTTATTTTTATTATACAAGAATATTGTATGAGTACAGAGAGAGCTACCAGACAAGGTAAGGGGACTTTATCTAACATTTAATTTCTTTTATATACTTGTTAGGTACACCACTCATTCCTTTTATATTGTGTGTGTACTACCCATGATTTTATTCTATTTATCATATAATTAATGTTATGGGTTCTCAAATTTCCATTTATGATCCTTCTCTCATGGTGTTTATGTTTCAAAAGTTACCAAATCGGTAAAGTAGTTTTCTCTCAACTGGCTTTCTCAGAGACTTATGCTTTGTTATGCACCTAAATTCTTCTTCAAGGTGTATATACATAAATTCTAATTGATATATAATTAATCTACTTATTTTCATGATATTATAATCTTATGATAATTTATTTTTTATACACGGATATTTAGTTCCCAGTTTATCAAGTTATACGGGTTCTTTGAGACAATCTCATCACTTTTCGTGATTATTTATATTTATGCTTCCTTTGAGGATATATTATGACCCATATTTCTAGGGAAATAATTTTATTATTATCAAAAATTTATTAAAGATATATAAATGTTTTATTACCATTATCCCACTCATTGGTACTAATGATAATGTTTTATATATAATCTTACCATCTCTCACTCCGGTCAGAAATCTATTGTATTAATAATACCATGTGGTCAAAAAAGTTTTCCAAAATGGTTTTAAAAATAGTATAAATAATTTTTTTAAGATTTAAATTTATTTTAAAATATATGGATACCAAAATGTTTTCATGTGCTATTTATATGATTCCAATGTATTTTTATTGAAATATGATTTAAAATCTTTGCAATGATTCTTAATAATATTTTTTACAGTGTTTTTAATGAAAATTGTTTTTAAAATGTTTTAAATATTATTTTATAAGTTATCAAGGAAAATGTTTTCAAATTTATTTTCAATCTTCTGTATATGTTATCATCGTATTTTTTTGTGAAAATTATTTTTAAATGGTTTTATGTGTTAAAAAATAAATTTTCAATGATAAAAAGATAGTTTCCTCAAGAAATGTTTTTAAAAGATATTTCATAATTATTTTCCATCTAAGATGACATCTATAGATGTAACTTATTCCATTCAAGGAAATTATATATAGGAAAAATTAATATTATTTTAATTCATAGGTAATCCTTAATGACATTGTCTTTGTGAATCTGATTTCCTTTTCATAGGTTATAAATTTATGCAACCCACTTATTTTCATGGGTTATGCATTGATCAAATAGTTATGCAACCTATATCATTTACAGAGGTTATGTTGTTATGAAATTTTAATGATACCGATTTCATTTCATGTGTTATGATTTGATGATTATAAAACCTATTTCTTTTTATGGGTCATGATTTGATGAATGTTTTATTATCTTGTGGTGCATGTGTGAATGATTCTAATATGAGATGGGTGTGAACTATATCTCCCTCCAATGTAAAGGGTAATGATAATTTTTTTAGGAGATCAACGGGTACATATGAGAAAATCCAAATACCAAAAAATAGGTAATATGGGAGAACATCCCTATATCAAAATAAGGGGGAACATAGGAGAAAATCCCAATACAGAAAAAAGAGGGAATAAGGGAGAAAATATCAATCCCAATAGATGATGGAATATGGGAGAACATTACAATTTAAAAAAATTAGTGAAAATGGTATAATATCCCAATCCTTAAATAATAAGAAACATGGGAGAACATCCTAATCCTGAAACAAGATGGAAAATAGGAGAACATCCCAAACAAGAACAAAGTGGGTACACTGGAGGACATCCCAATCTTAAATAAAAGCGTACATAAGAGGGAATCAATATACTAATGTAGGTACATGTTTTATTCCTATATTATTATCTCATGGATTATGTTCATTATTTTCATTATGATTCATGTCTTATAAACTGAATATATTTATTACTATCTATGATATTAATAGTATTAACTTCAAATTTTATGATCATATACCATAACCTTTTTCATGTTATTCTTATGCATTTTTTATCTACATTTACTGAGCATCTAAGATCACCCCTTTCTTATATTTCCTTTACCTTGGTTATAAATAATGGTTTTAGGTTGATGTGATAAAGGTGTAGATATCTATCAGATATGTTGGCAATATCTCACTAGGATAGAAGATGTTATTTCCATAATTTCAAATAAACTAAACTATTATTTTCCTCATGAATGTATTTTTTCAATGTAATAAATATTCTACTAAAATTATGTAATATCCATGTATGTTAAGCCTCGGTCACAATAGTTGGTATCAAAGGAATGTATTAGTCAATATTAGTAAACTATGATGAGATAACTTTAGTGAGATACATAGGAATACTTCTAAGGATATGTCTAGGTTTATCTCTAAGGATAAGTATAAGGATGAGTTTGCATTTAGGAAAATGTCTATGAATTTGGGTGAAAGATAAAGTATTTGGTTTCCTAGATAAATATACTTATCTAGATAATACATGTCGATGTGGCTCTGACACATATGTACCTAGGTGTAACAACTCTGACAAGATATTTTGGTCCGAACTCAGGGTAATCCAGTATTTGACAACAACCCTTACTTCACACATTGTTTGGAACTCCCTAGGGATATGATTTGGAAATTCACAATCTATTCATAAACAATTATATCATATTTGAATATAATTTGGAAATAAATAACCCAGGATAATCATAAGGTGTCATTGATTAAAAAATTCATGATTGAGACATCTTATAAGTAATTTTTCAAAATTATGTGGATTTCTTATATGATATAGTTTCCCCACCACGTGATTTTTCGTTTTATTCCTTAGAGATAACATGAAAGAACATTGTAAAAATTTAATGTTTTAGATATAAAAAGTATGTTCATTATTGAAATCTATTTCCAAAGTTGAAATCTCATAAATAAAATCTAGAAGGTGTGTGTGTATTGGTTATACTTATAATGATAAAGAGACCACAAATGACATGTGAAATGTATGTGTTGTTCTCCAAAAATTATTTAAATTAATCATAATAATAATGACTGGATTGAGGATGAGAAACATTAATACATGATTCATATTTCATATTCTAGGAAAGAGGTATTTTAGAATAAGTTGATAATTCTTGGGAAATGGTTTTAAAAAATGTGACTTAATGAGGTATTTTTGGAATTCAATGTTTATTTTATATGAATCATGATATGTGTAATATTTTTATTAAGGATTTAAAAGTATATGTTAAATGGTGACGGTGAATTATAAAAGTTATTTAATGGAATGGTGATATTTTGATTATGGGAAGGTAACACTTATTTAATGTCTGACATTGAGATAATGATATTTGGATAAAGATATGATGGATATGAATATGTAAATGGGACATTAAAGATTACCTTGGAACTGATTATTGAAAAAATCATCTATGTAATCAAGGATGAAGTTTACAAATTCTTGTATTTAAAGTATATATCAAATAATCATTGGAATAAGGAAGCATGATTTATTTCCCCGAGTTTTTATGGTAATTATGGCTGTTACGTAGTTTTAGAGGAATATTAGACGAGGTTATTAACATATATGGAATGTGATAAATAAGAGATACTTTGTAATATGTGGGGGTTAATGTTAAATTGATTTTGTGATTTTATTTTGAATGTTTTGAAATTTCATCTTTTTTAAGGGTTATAATGTTAACTGGTTATAGAATGTTAATGTAAAAAAGTAGTTGAAGTCCGTAATATTTATGTGTTATTTCTCCAGATGAGGATTTATGAATATTGGATATCATGTTGAAACTACAATGTATTGATGATAACTAATGATAAAATATAATTTAATATCATAGTTCTCATTATATGTAATGAAAATGTCATAGTAAATTTTATACAAATAGGTATAGTTCCTGAACAATATATAAAGGGTGGCATTGTCTTGAAACATTATGGTATATCTTTTCCTGAAAATTAATGGTATTTAGGAAAAATCATCTTAAATTATGTCCTAGTACATTTGTTTATGAATAATCAGAAGGTCCCTTAGTTGATCATAGATTGTTGGATTTATAACTACTAAAATTATCCTGAACTTTTTCTCTATCGCACTCCATTAGAACTTGATTGTAATATTTCTCTTCAATGTCCCAATTTTCACTTCCCAACTATGTTCTCATATATTAGAATCTTGTTATTAGTTACATTGGGTAACTAATATGTTTCCGACCTTTCCTTTTTAAGGGAAGTTTTAGTATTAATTTTTACCATGTCAGTTATAATGAATGAATGATTAATGTATTAAACGTTTGATAACCCATAAAAATTTTAGAGCGAAATAAATATTAAGGGTATAATATGTAACACCCAAAGAATTTGTGATTTTTTTGAAATTAATCAATATTTATTATATTTTTAATTTCATGAAAAATTGGAAATAAAATATTTTATGTTTTCAAGAGATATATAAAACACCATGTTGTCCGTTCACTACACACAAATCTTATATTATCTTATGGTACATGCAACACTATGTAAGCTTACGATACATGAAATACCAAGTTTTACAGTCTTCTAATGGAGATCCTACATTAAAATCAATACTGACACTTTTATGAATTTTATTTTGAAAAATAAACTTCATTTTTTAATTCGTAATTTTAAAATTAGCCTTGGATGAATTTTTGGTATTTTTTCTGAAAAATTTCTTTATTTTGATAAATAGTGAAAATTACATCAATTCAGAAAAAAATATCCTTTTAGTTTATATAATTGTCAATTTTAAATTATATTTTATAATGGTTTTAGAGTCAAATTAGATCAATTATACATCAATTCATATAATTAATTTCATTAGAATTAATTTTATTTTGAAATAGAATATAAAAACAAAAAAAAATCTTTTGAATGATTTGCTACTAAAACCCCATTATTTTGCCTTATCTGTGAGATTAGCATAAATCACAATTTTCCCACTTTTGTGATTAATATTTTGAAAATACAACATACATGGTTGTAATAAATATGATTTTTTGGTCAAGTAAGGTTGACTTACTTTTTTGACAAAAATGATTAGTTAGTGTGATTAAAATTAATTATGGTGATTAAGGTACTATTGATCTTAATAAGGGAGTAAACCATATTCAAAAGAACCAAAATGATTAAGACACTTTTCTAAAATCAGTTTTAATCCTATATTTTGACCATATACGCACATGGTTTTAAATTTATTGTTTATTGGGATATTATTAAAAGGATGTTCTATATATAAAAGTTTATGTATGGAAAAAGATAAAAAGTGAACTTTCCTTACCATTATCATTTAATAACCGTTGAGATATGTACAAAACATCATATTTTCAGGTATAAATATTCTTTTTTTAAATATATATGGGTTATTATTATCATAATATTATATCAATAATTTTTATATATGTTTTAGTTAATTAAAATGATTAAGAAAATCCATCGTACTGATTATTAAGATAATAATTAACTTAAGTAAATGATAATAGAAATATTAAAATTAAAGTTAATTGTTTGAATAATTTTCATTATTTATATTTGTATATGAATATATGAAGTTACAAATATTTAAATCTAATATATTTGAATTCAAATATTAGATTGATATTTTAAAATTAATATTAAACAAATATTGTCAAAATTGAGAATGTTGTTATTTTACAAAAAATGTAATTTTATTCCATTTTTCAAAATTATTAAAAAAATCCTCTATTCTGCCAAGTTATTTTTAAGTATCAATAAATAATTTTTTTTCAATTAATCGACCAATTTTTCTTTTATAACTAAAATATTGACACATATATTTTAAAAATGTTACTAACATGGTCTGGGTTTAAACAATGTTTTATTACGTCGCATGAACTTGTTTTAAAATAAATTTCCAAAAGACATAGTAATTTTATTTAAAATTTAGACATTATATTAATAATTAATTAGAACTATATTTTTTTAATAAATACCACTTTAGTATATTCTTAATAGTTAAATTTTTTATGTTATAAAACTACATGCCTTAATAAAAAATGATAATATTTCAGAGTCTTATATGTTAAGGAACCAAATAAATAAAATATACATTTTTTTATATGTTAGAGATTTTAATCGACCATGATTCTATTTTAATCTATTATTTTCTCATTTTTGAGGTACTTTAGGTTAAATTTAGCTCTAAATCATGAATACCTTTTGGTATTTACAAGAGTTCCATTCCCCTATACTATAAAAAAGCAATCACTCTAACCATTCCTCACACCTCTAATACCTTTTATACCTGGGAAAGTTCTTCCCAATTAGCCTAAAAAAATTCCTTATCTAGACCATGAATCCCCCCGTTTTGAATAAATCTTCTAAAGAAATCCTTTTGGAACAAATCAAAAGGAGTTACGCGATTAAGAGGTAACTCATTCCCTCAAGCATTGTTCCTTTATTTTATTTATTAACCCACTCTACTTTATTCATTACATTGTTGGGTGAAAACCCCAGTATCCTCGATATACATGGATTTGGTTATGAAAATAGGTTTACATACACATACAAACACCTTCATCAAATGGATATTGATCATACTGTTTCTGTGTATAGAGAAATACTCCCTCACGAAATGGTGAATGTTCATTTCTCCTTTGCCACCAATCTTAGTGGACCTTATGGTGGACATTATATTTATTTCTATTATATATAATAATTTTTTTATATATTCTTCTTTATGTCATTTTACAAAACATAAATGTTTATTTCCATTTTTTGATAATATGATAATCTCATTTGAGGAAGTGTGGACTGTCACCCACTCAAAGTGATGCGATTCATTCACACACCACATGGATTGTATTAAAGATGAGTTTAATGAAATTATATGATATATATGATATATTAATGATACTAAAATAATTATATATATTAATACATAAATTCATATATATAATTGTGCAATTTACATACTTTATTTCAATATGACAATAAAAGCAGAAACATTGTTCACATGTACATACAGGTTACCATCTCCAGTAATAGTGTATTCCAATTTGTACTTAGATATGATATAAATTATTATAATGTACATATACTATATTTAAATGATATTTATATCATGATTCAAATTTTTTTAATCATCTTAAATGTATAATAACTACCTATATAATAAATTAGGACACATGTGAAGAACAATGAAAATATTTCCCAAAGTGGAACATTAATATTGGATTTTTAACAAGAGGGTAATATAAGATCATAATAAAACCATATATGGAAATAGAAATTAGAATATTATTCTTTGATTTATGTATAATAAAATTATATTTATTATACATGACTCTTTTACCTATACAAAAATTATCAAGACATTAGGTAATGGAATTTAATCTCACTTTTAATTTATGTGAGATACAAGTTATGTACACCACAATTTTATTTCATATGGTGAATGTAATTACCATGATTGTATTAAATGTATCATATAAATAAATTTAGGGGTGCTCACATTTCCTTTTTATGATCCTTCTTTCATGGGGCTTACATTTCAAAAGTTAACGAACTGGTAAAGTAGTTTTTTCACAACTTCTCTTATTTGAGACTCTTGTTTTTTTATACAAATAAATTATATTTTGAGGTGTATATACTTCTATTTTACATGTTATATCATGTATGTACTTATTTTCATGATATTATAAGTTTAAACTAATTTATTTCTCTTACATGGATAGTATGTTCCCATGTTATGAGATTATGAGGGATATTGAGACAATCTCATCACTTTTCGATATTAATTATGTTTATGCTTAATTTGAGGAAATATTATGACCCCTATTTTCAAAAATAATACTTATTTTCCTTATCCATTGCTAATTAAATATTTATCCATGTATTAGTAAAATTTTTCCACTCATTGGTACTTAAGATAATGTTTAATGTATAATATGACCATATATCTCATTAATTGAAAATCTATTGAAATAAAAAGACAATGTTTTCAAAAATGGATATCAAAAATATATCAAGAATTATTTATAAGTTTTAAAAGTATTTTCAATGAAATGGTTTTCTAATAATTTTAATCCATTCATTATAATATTTGAAAGTGTTTTCAACAAAAATGGATATTAAAATGTTTTGAATATTATTTATATGTTTTCAGGGAAAAATTTTTCAAAATGATTTGAAGTATTATTTATATTTTTTAATGATATATTCTATGAACATAATTTCTAAAAGGTTTGATGAATTAAAAAATTACTTTTTGGAAAATAATAATATATTTTACAGATGAAATGTTTTTGAAAAATACTTCAAAATTATTTTCCATCTAAGATTACTAATGTTGATGTTTTTTATGCCTTTATAAGAAATTATCTAAAGGTGATATTAATATGATTTCTATAAATGGAATATTATTAATGTAATTGTCTTTATGAATCCCGTTTCCCATTCACATGTTATACGTTTATAGAACCCACTTAATTTTGTAGGTTATTCTTTGATTAAATATTTATAAAGACCATATCTTTTCCATAGGTGATTATGTAATGAAATTTTATTGATACCCATTTCATTTCTTAGGTTATGATTTGATGTTTTTAAAACCATGGTATTTTTATGGATCGTGATATGATGATTTTTTTATTATCTTTTGGAACATGTGTGAATGATTTTACTTTGAGATGGGTGGGACCTATATCTCCCTCTAATCAATTTGGTAATGATAAATGTTT
Source organism: Viscum album (assembly GCA_963277665.1). Classification (NCBI taxonomy): domain Eukaryota; kingdom Viridiplantae; phylum Streptophyta; class Magnoliopsida; order Santalales; family Viscaceae; genus Viscum; species Viscum album. Next base: position 1,494,079,137 of record OY728131.1, read on the forward strand.
TATTTGTTCAAAGGATAAATGGGAGGACATTCCATGCCTGAAATAATTGGGTACATGGGATAACATCAGAATCCCAAAATAATGGGGAAAGGGGAGAACATACCAATCCTAAAACAAGAGGGAGCACGGAAGAACAACCCAATCAAAAAACAAGAGGGAACAGGGGGGCACATTCCAATCCTAAAATAAGAGGGAACATTGGAGAAAATCCCATTGCCAAAACATGAAGTAAAATTGGAGAACATCCCTATCTTGAAACATGAGGGAATAATGGAGACATCCCAATAACAAACCAAGAGGGTACATTAGAGGAAATCCTAATCCTAAAACAAGAGGCTACATAGAAGGGAATCCCAAGCCAGAAGCTATTACATGGGTGATTAACCCAAGACTATATTGTTACAAATGTCTTGGTTGGTTTCCCTTAAATATGATTTTTATGTGCTTATGTGTTTTTCGTAACTCTATTTTTTATTCTTATTTTATGCTCTCAGGGATTATGTTAATTATTTTATTATGATTCATGTCTTATAAAATGCAAAATTTTATTAGGATAACTGATATTCAAGGTGTGATCTTCAAATGTTATACTCATATACAATATCCTTTGGATCAGTTTATGCATACAAATTTTTGTTATCTTCCCTTACTATGCATCTGAGCTCCCCACTTTATTATGTTTCCTTTCACCAGGTTATGAATAAATGTTTTAGGTATAAGTATAAAGGTTTTTATCTTTTTAGGTTATGTTAAAGATTTTTCACCAGGATAGAATATTTTGTTTCAATATCTCCAATGACACTAAACTATTACGTTTTTGAGGCATGTATTTTTTCAATTTACTAAATATTAAAATAAAATGATGTAATATCCATGTATGTTAATTATGGGTCACTATATCATTGGAATAAGTCAAATTTCTTATATTGACTATAGATTAAAGAGATTTAGTATGGAAAAATCCAAGGGGGGCTGGTTCTAGTGTAACATGTTTTACATCTTTTTAAGAAAATGTTTTCCTATAAAAAAACAAGAGAAATAGAAATGAGTAAGATCCCATATGGTTTATAGGTATGATCAATCATGTATTCCATGTTATGTACAAGACATGATGTTTCCTATGCACATAGCAAGATAGGCAGATATCAAGTTGTCCAAGGAGAACAACATTAGACTACTGTTAAGGATATCCTTAAGTATATGAGAAGAATTTTGGATATGTTTCTAGTGTTTGGAGGATATGGGGATTTGTTCATTAGGGGTTATACTGATTTCAGTATTCAGACATATAAGAATGATCTAAAGTCATATTTTAGATATGTTTTTTATCTCAACAGGGGAGCTGTGAGCTGGAAGATTTCAAAGCAGTCGGTTGTTGCTGATTATATAACAGAGTTAGAGTATATAGAGGCTTCTGATATAACCAAGTAATATTATTAGATTCTGAAAATTTTCAAGGAGACAGATGTTATAAATAGTAGTACATATCCTATCACATTGTATTTTGATGATACTATAGCAGTGACTCTTGAAAAAAACAAATGCCACATGAATGAAAGGAAGAACATGCTATAGTATTACCACCTATTAAGGGATTTTAATTATAGGGTTAAATTTTAAATGATAAAAGTACCCACAAATGATAACTTGGTTGACCCATTTACTGAAATCCTATTTTAGTAGAAGCGTTAGTATCATTTTAGAGCTAACAGAGTTAAGGTTGTTAGTAGTTAGATCTTGGGAATGTGGGAGTGTATTAGAGTTGGTTCTCTATAAAAAATTATATTTACCATATAGTAAACAAGTAATTATTGTTTTGAATATTAATAAACTACTAATTTCATCATGATTGTTCTTATGTGTGACATAGTATGTGATAATGTACTAAGATTAGCTATCATACTAAATGGTCATAGTTGTTCCCCACAATGATGGGATCTCAGAAGAGGCATGACACATTTATTGAATATATGTTCTATATCCGGATGACATCATTTGAGAGAATCAAATGATACAGTGTATCTGGGGTGAAGACTCATAGGAAATTTATTAGGCATCTCATGGTGTACTCCCTTGGTAATATATTTTTGGATATTATGGGAATGAGACCTGCTGATAAGAAATCCATATTTATAGGTGTCACTGGATGTTCCTATTAATGGACCTGGGTATTGGTCCTTAGAATTTAATAATATTATTAATGAGTATCATGATTTAAAAACATATATTTATTGATGAAAAAAATGTTGATAGATGTTTTTGGTGAGGTAGGATATATTTGGTACATCATGAGTAATATTGCATGAATGAATAATACGAGAAATGATTTATCCATTATGTTCTTTAACAGATGTTAATATATCATTCCCTTTTATGTAAATGATATTTCATAAATAAATCCATGTACATAGTGTGATATAAAAAATTTATATTTATGGAAATTCAAAGAAAGAGATATCAAGTGCATTGGTTGATGGCACTGGAAAAGCAACCTGCATGATTAGAGATATTTTGATAAAGGGATTATAGTACATGGTAAGATTCCATATGAGGTGGCATGTCGTTGTGACATTAACTTTTTTTCTATGGGTTCCTTGGAATGTTTCTAGATTTTGACCTTAAAAATTAGCCTATTTCACTAAATTCAAGTGAGAATGAGACCTAGAGGGTCATACACAAAGTGGATCCTGAAACTCAGTTAGATAATATATTTTTATTTTTTATTTACTGGATTGAATAAATAATATTCCCCTGTGAGGTTAAGTAATTATTCTTGTATGCTTGATCAAATTTATTAAATCACTCAATATTAGATAGAATATATTGTATGTATAATATTTAATAATTTTTTATTTTCTATTTTGTGAATATAATATATATTTATTTTTTAGTGAATACGGAAGTGATATTTATTTAATAAATAAATATACATTATTAAAGGCCAGATAAATTTTTTAGAGGAATGGAATACCATTATTAATGGCCTAATGAGAAATTATAGTATGAAATATTAATTAATTAAATAATATTAAATTATAATTCACAATTTTAGTGCATGTCTATAAATAATAATACTATACTTATATTTTTACACGATGTTTTGATAGAACAATATAAATAATATGGGTGTTGTGCTATTAGTATTATTTTTACACCTGAAATATAAAACCCCATTTCTGTCATTTTTCCCATTAGCCATTTTAGTTGTTCAAAACGGAACATGGAGAATTATCTCAAGAGTATAGTGTTTCCTTTTCCATAAACACTCCAATGAATGGTGATCAATCCTACTCAATAGGATCAAGGAGAATGCTTTTTAAGAGATTATCAAGCTGATCAATGATGTTGATGAAAGCACAAGTATCATCCCTACTAGAAACATGAGACTCATTTGGAGACATCTTGAGATCCCCGAAACAGGAGTGGATCACTGTATGAGGAAACCAACACTTGGTTTCTACAATGCAATAGATCTTCTAATCTGTCAACAGACTATTAAATTAATAAAGAATTCCATTGAAGTAATTCTTTATCTAATTAAATGAATTATAAACAATATGTGTTGATCCCCTCTCTGATTTTAATGTGATTAATTTTTTATATCATTGATTCAATTCCATTGATCATGACGATTAAACATCATATAGATTAGGGATTGATCATCGATTATGGAAAAAGAAATGTTGGGAACCACCCATCATGTACTTCCACTCCAACTAGAACCTACAGACATGATCATGATGTAAATCCCAAAATTAATTATTTCTATTGATATGGTTCAAATTATTTCTTATAGAATTTATTTATATATAGTGTAATATACTGAATTTGAACATTAAATTAGGAAATATTATTCAAAATTTGGTTTAAATGTTTTATAAAAATAATATTTTCAGGTTTCTAATCACATAATCATTATTTTTTATCATTGAAAATTTCTTCAATTCAAAAAAAATATTTTCATAACCTTTAGTATAGTTTATTAAGATGTTCTAAATCAACTAATATATATTTATATGGAGTGTCAATCTAGGTTTGTAATCAAAGGCCCCCTCATCTTACAAAATTAATGATAATGTTAACACCTTTTTCTTCTATTTCAATGTTGTAATCCATAGGTTTATTATTTTCATTGTTGATTCCACTTTACCATAACTGAAAAAATATGTATTTTATATGAAAACCTCCTAAAAATCAATTTTATTAAAACATTATTATATTTTAAAATACATTAATATAATCCATATGGTTTATTATAGTTTATTTAATCTTAGTTATCTCAAATCTTTTTCAATTTTTTTAAAATAATTATAATTTGATATAAAATGATACAACTTGATTATTGTATCCAAAATATATTTTTATTTTACTACATTGGAAAAATACATAATGAATCATGCACTAATATAAAATAAATTTTTTAGTAATCTTCAAAGACTAGATAAAATCAATATTTATAAATTAAATTACAAAAAATGAAATACAACCTAATATTCTAGTCATCACTATCCCATTTTTTCTAACATTACCCAAAAATAATTCATAAATCACTTTATAAAACCCAAGGGAATATATATCATAATATAGGGTGATATCAAATTCTTATTAAGGTAAAACATATTTAGAAGCTACTAAAGATAAATAATGTTTGGATAATATGACATAGATAAACAAAAAATAAATATTATATATAAATAATATCATAAATAGAGGACTAAAACCATAAATGAGATAACAATATAAATAATAACATTTACTAAAAAAATATATTCATTATGATAGAAACCATAATTTTAGACATCATAAATCAGCCTTCAAAGCCTTGTTCTAAGAAATCATAAATAAATTTGTAATAAGTATGAAAAGTACTAAAATTATTTTGTCTCGTGAGACTTATTGAAGTATAAATCATAAATAACATTACTCTTACCACACATAATAATCCCAAAAAATTCATTATACGAAACAAATGAATTATAATTCAATACATAATCAATATAAAAATTCATATTTAACAAGTATAAAAAAAGTATAAAATTTTATACATTAAATAAATTGGAAAACATGACCATAAGTCATCCAGATTAATATGATGAAATCTATTTTTATATCATATTTTTAGTATATTATCATATTCATCAAAGGATGTAGACATGGATCAGATTACTTTTGAATTATTGTTGGAAAACTTCTTGACAAAAATACATTGTAAATATTAATACCCATTATTTAATATCGAAAAAATTTGATTATATTAGGGAAAATATTTTTTTAAAGTATATTGGAAATATTTAATTTATGTTACTTGGAAATTAATATTCATCATTGATATATTTTTTTTTTCATTATTTAATCATCAAAATAATGTTTTTTTATCTATTGAAAAAAAAACCTCAGTTGATAATGATGAAAATATTTATTTTTAAAAAAATTATATAAATAAAATATTATGTAAAAAATAAAACAAATGAATCCTTAGAGAATATAAAAATCAATACTTAGTTTTTTTAATGAAAATATATTCATGAAGGAGAATATTCCAAATCAAATTGGAAAACAAAGCTAGTTTTCCATCAAAAAAAGATATTTAAATTTGGAGTACCTAGGGAGAGAAATAAGAAATGAATACTTTTAATTTATATAAATAATTAAAATAGGAATACTAGATCCTAATTAATGTAGATATATCATATAATTCCCCAATAAAAATATACATAAACTATCTTGAATAATGAAGAGATTTTGAAATAAACCCTTACATCGGGTGTGACAAACATTTATAGGTTCTTACAGAGATATGTTTAACAAATATGAATTTTTTATACTTATAAAATAGAATATTATTAAATTTATTATAGTATACATTATTTTCTTATAACATCTTATCACCTATTTGTTAATAATATTTCATTATCTAGATTTCTTTTGTGGTTAATTGATTCCTTTTTCTTGTATAATTCAATTCAGTAATTATGGTCCTTAAATCTAAATCAGGGATATATCATCTCAAAAATGTTGATGCTGATATAAATATAATATATAGTCATTTAATTTATTTTAAATATTCCATGAATGTAAGGAAAAAAAATTAATCCCATCACTTCATAGAGGTGGTAGTTCTTACATTATATTTTTCAAACATGTTGAAGGGTAAGAAGGAAAATGATATCTAATATTTATAAAATTAAAATTATTTTTTAAATATTATATATATTAATTATAATTTTTTTATAAAATTTCATCTAAATTTGTGATAATAAATGAATTACACGCTTTCATAGATAATGTAGATTATACATATGAACGAGGGATGTTTTCATCTTCCCTATGGCGAAAAGGGGGTGAAAAATGGTTTCCCCATGTTTATAATGAAATATATGGATAATTAAGATACTGGATTAATTATTTTAGGATTTTTATAATATATTTTTAATATTTATAAGATGAAATAAACATTAAAATAGTCCACAATAATTATTACATCATTCTTAAGAGATATCCTTTGGCTTGGACTATAAGCTTTCCCTTATGGTATTTTAATGAGAGAAAATCCACTAGTTCATGGGGAGGATAGTTGAGAATTTAAATGGGAAGGTATTTATTGATCTATGTGTCTCATGATGTGTGAATAAGGGAGGATAAATAGTTTTATTTTATAAGGGAAAGAAGTTCCAATCATATAATTTACAAGTTTTTTAAAATATTAAATAGTCTTATTCATGGTGATGTGGAACCAAGGTACTCCAAATTAAAAAATAAATGTGTTTTGGTAAAATAAACACACCCAATTACAATTACACAAATTTTTGGATACATTTTAGGCATTTTATCTAAGTTAAACTAATTAGAATCTAATATATCCTTAAATATTGTAGCTTAACTTTTCAGAATGATAAATTCTTCATGCAACAAAAAATAAAAGTAAAAATATAAAAAATGGACATTATGATTCCAAATTTGGATTTAATTTTATCATATTACTTATATCTATGTAGAATAAATTACATCCAATTTAAAATCTCAAAACTCATGATTTTTTAGGAAAAAATATGATTAATAATAAAATCTTTTTACATTGATATTAATTAAAAAATTTATTTCCATTAATTTTATTTATTTATTTTACAAAAATTAAGGTTTATAGGATTTTCAGTGATGAAAAAATAACTATGTACCTTCAAAATATTTCATTAAATTAAATTAAGAAAACTAGTTTCTAATTTGAATAAAATATAAATTCTATTCTCACAAATCATGTTTTGGTTTTTATTATTAAATCAATGATTGAAATTACATTATTTGACAAAATAAAAAACATATTTGGTTGATAAAAGTTTTATTAAATTTATTAATTCACAATTAAAATACAATATTTTCATAAAAGATACAATTTTTTTTGAAATTATAATTTTATCCATTCAACTAAAAATTTATAATTCCAAAAAATCTAAAAACTCACATTAAGAATAATTTTACATTATTAATTCAAAAACTGAAATTAATTTCATGAAATTTTATTTACTAAAATACTATATATTAAATATAATGTTCATTAATAAAATGTAATAAAAACTATTTTTGGGGAATTTTGTTTTGGATTCATAAAATTACTTTACTGAAAAATGATTACTAATTTTTATGTGTTCTTAAAAATAATTTATTTTTATGAATCCTTTATATATATATTTCATAATTTATTATATCTTTTCATACCTAAAATTTACTAAATAGGTTGTAAATGGTAATTTTTAGTATTAATAATTTTAATCTATATTGCAGTTTAATTAATGATCAGTGTTACATGTTACGAAATATTTCAATATAATTATAATTATCAACTAAACTTTCAGTGGGTAATAATTTTATTTTTTTATATAGATATCATTATAACATAATCTCTTCTATAACTATATTGACACATTGGTTACAGTATATTCATATTAGGTCATTTTAACCACCTATAGAAATAAGGATAAAAATTACTGTCATTAATTTTTTTAAACATAATATTATATTTTAATTAGTATATAATGATTTCCTTTTCGTTATTAAATTTTAATATAATCATTTAAATCTTTAATTAAGAAAACATTGTTTGTATGTTATAAATTACCAATACAAGCTCATCATATATATTATCAACACAAATAACAATTAAAATACTCAATAAATTATATAATAATAGTATAAATTAATAAAATGAATCAATTTTGATACATTTCATTATATGTGAATAAATAAATTTTGGATAAAATTGATGACAATTAATTTAATTATGAAACTAGTCTTGAATGATCAAGGTTACTCAAACAATATATTAAAATTAAATAATAAATAACTAATATACATATATCAAGTAATTGAAAATGAGTTTTACAAAAATGTTGTCGAAGTAAATATTCTTATAAAATAGTTTCTCATGATCCTTAGGCTTGTTCAAAATAAGATTACATTGGTTTTGTCTAAATTGAGAAACAAAGTAAGATTTCTTAGTCTCAATTTCCAAACTATTGGGAATGTTTGACATTTTGCATCATATTTTATTGCATATGGTATATACACAGACCAAATACATTCCCATATGAAAATATCTTCCATTTCAATAGATTTGAATGTCAATTTAATTTTATTCCTTTCAATAACCTTTGAATTTTAAGTTGAAAATTTATTAAGAGTATCCCAAAATACTTTTCAAATTACAAAGGTCAAAGTATTTATTAATATATTATTCAATTAAATAATTATTTTATCTTACCATTTTATAAGTTTATATGGTGTTCCAATTTAACTCTTGGGAAATTAATTCCGATCATCAACAACTACTTATTTTATAAATGTTTTTATGAGATAAAAGTATTACATTGGTAAGAATCACCCCATTCAGACAAATGAAATTTTTTTCTATGTTTTTATCATATATCCAACAATTATCTTATACTTTTATTGTGATGTTAATATGGAATACTTTTTATGATTCTAACAAATATCATTAACTCTTTTAGAAAGTTCAATTTAATAAACAATTTATGATGTGTGTTTAAAAATATAAATTTTTCATTTTTTTAAATATACTACATAAATTTAAAATAAACTATTATATCATTCATACCAAATATCATTTTGGTAACTTTTTTCCTTACATAATGTTTTATTTCTGACAATTCTTTTTAAATGTAAACATTCTCTATAGTTTTCAACTCATATTTCAAATAATAATATGTAATTTTCAATTCTATATTATTAAATATTATTTAAAAAAAATTCAAAAACATTTCTCTTATAATTTTTGAATCCCCTAGGTATTTATAAGAAATAATTTTATGTTATATTTCTAAATTATTATTTTTATAATTCATTTAGAAATTTTCTTTTCATAATGACACATTATTTCTGCTTAAATTATAATTTTAAGAACATTTTCTAAAAAAAATTTAAATATCATCTACTATTTTATTATTTACCTCTAAAAACATCATTTAAATGAAATTTATTAATAATTAACCACCCTTTATGTGTTATTATGAAATAATCTTTTATAATGAATTTATTATTGGTTAACCTTTATTTATATTTTTTACAATATTTTTTGTGATAACATATTTAAATGTCAAGAATCCTAATTTTCAATCCATATTTATTTATGATTTAATGAATGATTTTTTTAGGTGGCACACATATGTATAGATTATTTATGGGTGGGGTCATATTTCTCACCCCAATTCATTTGTTGAGGTTTGATATATCTTTATATAATGAGTTTTTTCATTGCAGTAATGGTAGTTTAGCTATGATCACAAGGTTGTTTTTGGGTTCAAATATGGTTAAACTATGATCAAAAGGATGTGTGTAGGTATAATTTCATTTTATTTATGCTAAGTAGGTAATGTATGGGAATAATTTTGGTTTAGAATTTCACACAAGGTTGTTCATGATTATAATTACTGTGTACATTTTCACATAAGGTTGTGTATGTATATAATTTTTGTGAAGCTATGCTCACATGTTTATTCTTGAATAAAATTGATTTTATGTTATTCTAAATACTCTATAAATTTATTAAATTGAGTTCTGTCTATGCTAATACTGATTTAGTCTTTATGCACATGTCTATGCCACACTCTTATGAATATTCTTTTGTCTATGTTTTTCAATCAGAAAAAGATTGTTTACTAATATGTCAACACAATTATGATCCATCCCATATAATATTCAAATCCATAGGAAAGGACTAAAGATTTAGGTTATATGATTTATTGTGTGTATTTTTATATATTTATCATGACCAAATTCTCATTTTATTATCTCCTATAAATAATAATTTTTATCTATTATTTTTACCATTATAGATTATTTTTCCTCACATAATTCATATATTTCTATTTCCCCAGGTTATGAAGAAAAGTATAACATAAGATGTGTATATAAGTGTAACATATGAGGAAGAATTTTTGGAGATATTAAAGGCTTTTTAATTATTATACAGATTCTTGTATAATGAAAAACAAATTTTGTAGAAAATGAACTCTATTCCATAACATAATGTTTTCTTCTAAATCATTAATACAATATACCTAATAGGTGTTAGGAATTTATTTTATATAAATATTTTCATTATTAAAATAATTGAAAAAATAACATTTATGTGTTCCTATTGTTTTTATCATAAAATTGTTTATTGAAATTTTGAGATTAATATTCCAGTAGAGAATAAAATAAGGGTTGATAAGTTAGGATTAACCGTAATCTAAAATGCATATATAACCCAGTAGGTTCTTCAAGATAACAGTTGAGATTAGTCATTTTTTCAGGATAATTTAAGCATTTTTTGGTTATGTATTACAATAATTTCAATGATTTATATAACCATTTTGGTTAGTTAATATAATAATTTATATATTTGGTTATAGGATAATATAACATTATAAATTCTATGTGATAAGTCACTATATAAGAAAACATCAAAAATAATTTATTAGTTAGAGATTCTATGGTTTTCATGTCCATAATATCCTTATATAGATAAAATTACTTTAAATATGATCTAGGACAAATGAAATTTTGGGTATAAACCCTAAAATGGTGTCTTAGGTATTATCTCAATCCTCATATGCTAGATGAATTTTTTTTCAAAATATACACATAGTTTGACATTCCCAGGGGATATTATTTTTTTAATCACACTCTCATTATATTCCATTATTAAGGATTTATCATGTTGAGTAATTTGGAAATGATATAAGATATAACCCAACCTAATAAAACCTATAATGAACAAAGATTGATTTTTGCTGAATTGAAATCCAATATAAAAACATTTATGAGTTATGTAAATTGATAAAGAATTTTTCAGGTAATTATCTTAAAAAATTATCATATATGATTAATTATTCATCACCCATGATTAACTCTTTCATTTTTTAGTAATAATTTATTCTATATGTAAACAATATAAAAATGGTTGTCATGGATAATTCATAGATTAACCCATGAAGCGATGTAGTATCCATATCCAAAAACCTATTCATTATAAAAAACTAGGTACTAAGAATCATGATTAATAATGTAATCATGAAATCACAATCAAACTAATTAATAGATAGAGAAAATATCATGGGAATTTAGGTGACAAAGATGATGAAGTAAATAATGTTCTGTTCATTACATCTCAAAAATTTGGGAAGGATAATGAAAGAAAATGAATTAATGAAACAATGAGATGCTTTTTGTGTGGATAATTAGGCATAGAGCCAAAATTAATCAAGGAAATGTAATGTTCTAAATGGATATGGTGAATGAAAATATTATTCTTTATATGGTATCACACATAGATTGATTTCCAAAATGTGGGGAACTTGGTCATTATCTAACAAAATTCCCAATTCCAAGGGAATATTTTAATGATAAGAATTTATAACTTATATGGACAAGGTTAAAATTGAATGCCTAAAACCCACAAAAATTAAATTATTTTCCAAAATTGATGTAGATTTGGAATAATGAACTTCCAATGAAGAACTATGTGTGTTTCACTTGAATCATTCTCAAACCAATACATTTTATATATTTTTCTTATAAGAACAAAAAATCTCCACCCCATTGAGTATATGATGAATTATTAATAAAAACATTCTGTGGAATGATTCTTTCATTCCATGAGTAAAGTATTCAATAATATATTTTTATAGGAATTTTCTTCATATAAATCATGTTATACATCTTTATGTCATATTTTATATGATATTATGCATTTTTTCCTATCTTGGGAATGATATTTACAATGATATGAATATAAAATTGAAAAATCATCATTTTATCACCTATTAATACAATGTTTACTATAAAATACCAATGAAATTTTACCCTATATTGGGGTGTTTAGCATAAAAGGTTATATAATAACACCAAAATGGTTATATTCTAAATATTAGAGAAATGATGCATTCAATAGTCACGCCTTAGATATTGGGGAGGAAATCTTATTATAAATTTAAATACAAATTCACTTTATTATTTACAAACTGTTACCTTATCAATATTTTATGAAAAATTAATATTTGGAGGATAAAACATTTATGGGAGGAGAATACAATGGCATATGGTTTCACTATATATTTTTATTCAATAAATATTTTTCGTAATATCATTATTCGAATGAAATACCAAACTAATACGAGATGTGAAACAGGAAAAGAATATTATTATGGATATTTTTGAGAAATCATTTTTTATTAAAAATATTATTTTAATCAAAAAGAAATTCATACAAAAATTTTATTAATAACACCTGATGTTCTAGAAGGGAATGTTTCAATAAAATAAGTTGTTCCTCATAAAAAATATTTTCTTATAAATGGTAAATTTATCAATATGAGAATTTCAATATTCAAAAATAAATTTCACTTTTTAAAATATAATTTCAAAAAAAATTCAATGTTGAATTATTGGGATTTTACTAAAATGATTGTTTTTTTTGAATAGTGGAAAACAATTTATACTTCAAAATTTATAAATTATGTGACATTTTATTTATAAGATAATATTAAAGAATTTCATAAAACATTCTTATTTATTAAATACATTATTCATTTGAAAATTTATGTATTCTAAAATATCAATTTGAATATTTTAGACCTATGTAAAATTAGACATAAGAAATAATTCATTATAATTTATAAATTGTTTTTTTTCATTTTTCTAATTAAAATTTTTAATGTAAATATTCTATTTTGGAATTTTGTAAACATCAAATAATAATTATTTTTTTATAATAGAAAATTTATATCATGAATGAAAATTTCATAAGAAATTTATATTACAATTGAATTGTAATCTTAGAAACACACTTTTTGAAATAAAAATTTTTATGTGCCAATATTTAAATGAAATTTTATAACCATTTTATATTTTATTTTATAAACAAATTATAATATTTTATAAAAAAAATTTACAATATTTAATGAGTAAATTTTCATTTTATCCATTTTATTTTATTACGAATAAAAATATATGTTCAAATGGTAAATATGTTTTTTTAGAAAATGATACTTTTTCCTAAATATTAGTGGGTAAAATTGAATTGATTAATTTCTAAATAAAAATTGTATTATGATGTTTAAATTTATATAAAAGGTAATTAAGAATAATTTAATTTAAAATCAGTGGTATAAAATATGAAAAACAAAATATTATTAAATATAATTTTTTATAAAAAAATACACTAACATATTATATGTTTAAAATTTAAATGATTATTTTATAAAAATTTATAAATAAAACAAAATTAAAAGGATTCCATATGAAAGTAAATATGTTCAAATTTGTTAATAAATTTTATATTGTACTTTTTTATTAAATACTTTTGGTGGATAAAATTTAATTCATGTTAATAAGGGTTAAAATGGGAAATCAAATGCTGCTCTAATTATATTAAATCAATTTGATACATCTGAATTCATCAATAGATTTTGTAGTTTTGAAATTCATAGATAAATTCCAGATAAACATTTCCCAGCCAAAATCAACTCGCTCCCATGAAATTCCATTATTTACCCTTACCTAACATTATTTTACAATTATTTGTCCCCATTTGTCAAATATAAGAAGACTTCACTTCCTCGAACATCCTCCCACAACTAATGTTTTAAATTACTAGTAAACACTGCCTAAATTAAAAATTATAGAATAATTATATTTTTTTAAATCATAAGCCCCAATAATCTTCCACAATTTATTATTACTGAATGGATACTTCAAGATACAATCTGAATTCCCATTATATATATTACGTACCCATTAACATCCTTTATGTATCTACCCCATCCACCCTCCTATAAACATAATCTAACTAAATGTATATAACAATACAACTATATCATATATAATAATGTTATATTATATTAATTTTATAACAATTATTTATTATACATAGTTTAATTCAAAAAATTGAAAAGGTTTCTCAATTTTGTCAGTGTACTACCACATTCTTGAATAAAACACTTCGCATTCATCCTCAACATCCAAGGATGGTTATATAAATGAGATAAATGATCATATATTATATTAATTTTATGATTTAATTTCTATAAACATAAATTACCCATTCTATAATTGTTATTATATATAATCTATCGGTGTAAAAGTAATCCTTAAATAATCCATAACAAGATGGAAAAAAATTATTTATATGAAAAAAATTTATTTTTATTTTTTATTATTCCAAAAACCATTTAAAATTTTGGTTCATCACATCAATATATTCTATATATTGTGATTTTAATTTTGGACTAATGTTATTATAAAAAATATTCTAATATATAGACATTCTAACATAATCAAAATAGAGAGTTTTTATTATGCCGGTTTAACAACAATTAAGAAGAAGGATTAAAATTAAAATATGGAAGGATTTAGAATAATATTATTTAATATTAATTGGTAAATAATTTATCATAAAATATTAACATAAAAATCAAAATCATTAAATAAGAAAACACAGTAATTTACTAAAACAAGCTCCTCGCAAACTTCATCATCGCAAATAATAACTAAAATACTTATGAAGTGAGAAAAAAATAAAAAAAAGAAAAATTATTAATTATAGTAGCTTTTATGATATATGATTGATTAAATTTTGGAAAATTATATAGAAAAATATTTTTCATTTTGAATATATTAAAAAAGGATATTGATCACCCAAACCATATATAGAAAATAAATAATACCTAACTAATATATATGTAGTGAATAATTATAAATAGATATTATAAATTTTTATGAATATGAAATTAGTTTATATACATTTTATTATGATTTTTTTGTCTGTTATATAGGACCATAAAGGTCATTCCATTATATGGGGAAATAACATAAGGGTTTGTTTGTCCCATTTTCAACCCCATTGGACATGTTTGGTATTGTGAACCACAATTTCATTTATATGGTTTATGATCCACCAATTTTCATTTAATTTTTTAAATATCTTCCATTTCATGATATTTTAATGACTATTTAATAATATTCCTCTTTAGGTCCTTTGGTTCTTATGTTACCGATTCAAAAAGAGTTCCACTAACACAATTTTTTATTCACATGGTCATAGTCATTCATAATTGAATATAAATTTCATTATATATTTGATTTCACAATTCCCAAATTTTATATTATATTTATTTTTTTCACTATGTAAATTAATTCTCCTTAAAAATAATTATTACTTTGATAAGAAAATTATATCAAAAAAGTATATCATTTGTATAAACAACTCTCATTCATATAAATTACTATTTTCATGCATTCCCATATTTCAAAACATATCAATGTTCAATACTATTTTTCAGAATATAATATGGATTATTTTCTATGATTCTAATAATTATATTTTACAATTTTCTGAATGAATATTTAATACACATTTTAACATGTCTGTTTTCAAGAAAATGTATTCGAAAATATTTAAAATATGCGGTTTCTATCCATTTAAAATAATTTTTTATCTAACAAACTATCTTATATTCTTATAACCATTATGAATAATAAACGTACCAGTTATTGAAGAATAATTTCAATGTAAATTTTTTCTATTTTTTCTAGTATCACCTTTTTAATAACATTACATTTTTTAGGGCTCAAAAAATGAAGACTCTTTTTAAAATTAAAAGTTTTCCAAATGTTTTCACATATCCATTTAAAAAATGTATGTATCATTCAAGGATTTAGTAAGAAGATTTCATTCCAAATATTTATTATGAAAATTACTTAAAAAATTAATGTTTAAAATGTCCCAGGATTTTTCATTTTATTAAGGTGTTAAACAAGATTTTAAAAAATTATTTAATTGATTTGATTTAATTATAAAAGTTTAGTAAGTAAAAAGTATGTTTTTTTTCATGAAAATACATCTAAATATTTTTATTAAATACTAATTTTTGGTGATTTTATTTTTAGGTGCCAACCATTTACACTCTTCTGGAATGTTTTAGTTGAAACCATCCATAAATGTTGTCAAAACATGTTTAATTTTGGTTTATTTATAATGTTACCATTGAGGATTTATTTAAAGGAGAACACATATTAATTAATGATTTATAATTGGGGTTTTATATCCCTATAAAATTTGCAGGTTTGGGTTTTATATCACATGAGATAATAATTTAGTGTGTGGGTATAATTTTGTGGTTTCTTATCTCATAAGGTTGTTCATGTGTATGAAAACAATTTAACTATCCTCCCAAGGTTTTTCATGGGTATAACTATATATTATTGACTCTTATAATGTATTTAAAGGGTATATATATAGTTTATTTTGGATAATTGTTTTTGAGTGGGGTTAATCATGGTTTATCTGTGATAACAATGATGTTTTGGGTTTGATATTCTTTTTATCTATGTTGTCATAGTTCTGCATTGGTTCATTTGTAGTTAGGATATATCTAGAATTCCATCTGGGCACATGATTTTGGTTATGGAAGGATAAAAGTGAATAATTTTATTATGAATATATTTATGCAACAATATTATCAAATATTTTATGAATATGTTATACAATCATGGAACACATTTATTAACTACTGTTTATACACACTTTTGATTCATGACTTATAATATGAAAATCATTATGCTATAAATCTTGATATATGTTTTGGTTTTCACTATTATAATTTATTATGCTTCATTATTATACATATATTATCATATTATTTTCACTTATGACATTGATTGTTATTTATAATGTTTAAAATTACTATGAATTTGAGCTAACCCTTTTCTATGTTTCCATGTACCCATTTTTTGATGAAAAGTAAAAGATAAAATATTTATAGAATTGTATCATGTGTAATTTATTTATAATAGATGTTTATGAATGTTAATGTTCTATATAATTGGTCATATTTTTGGAAAATTTACTTTTCATAATTAATATTTTAATTTTATTTGTTATTGATTTTTTATAAAGATCTATAACTCCAATCCTAAACGGTAATAGGTTTGTATTTTACAGAAGTATTTATTTTAGATTATTTAATTTAAATAGTATTGTTTATAGGTGGTCATAAATAGAGAATTTAATACTTAAGCATACATTGGATATTTATGTATAGAATATTTGGAAAATTTGTGATAAACAATAAATTAGATAAATTATAATATAGTAATGTAACTAGGAAAACTAGTTACCGTCGATTCTTATGTGAGAAACATTTTCATTTTGGTACCTTATAAAAGGTGTTGAATATCCCAAAACCATAATGATGTAAAAAAATATTCTATCCTAAGACATGTTAGGAATAATTATTTCTTAACTCATTAAAATCTAGAATTGGATGTATGTTGACTATGAATACGTTCATTTTAACTATTTGAAAAAAAATCACCTTTATGGATCATAACTACTATGGAGTATTCATGGGTGTCTAATTTATGATATATTGGGTACGATAGGTCTTATATTTCCTCCATTTTATGCATGAATGGTCTTTTATATATTCATCATATTTTTATTTTTTTATAGTGGGAACATTAATTTTTGTGTATTATTATATTTTCATGAGCATTAATACTATTCAAATAGATAATGAACATGTTAGAAGGGTTATTTGGCTATTGAATATTTTTTTTAGATTATATGTAAATTCTGGATATTGGTGGTTGAGATGGGTATCAAAGCACTGACTTATGTATACCCTTTCCTCTAGTCCTTGATTTCATGGTAATATTGGGGACCCATCACTATAATACAACATTCCCTCTCTAAAATATGGAATGGGTGGTTTACCCAGAAATCAATTATGGGATAGGACTCATGGATTCTCAAACTATGTTAAATATGAACTCAAGTGTTAGTCTAGATATTTGTATTTCATGTATAAAACCTCCCTTCATAGGGATATTTGTTGGATATAGAATGACAATAATTGATTTAATTGTTAGAAATATTTATGAATGGTTTTATTGGTTATCTTCTATAAAATAGTTTTATTTACATTTATATATTTGATTAAGTTTATTTATATATCACCCATGAGTGTATGTTTTTATATTGGAACCATATTCCATTCTTAGTTGGTAATTATATCTCACAATGTGAATATACACTTTCATGGACATATAGTTTATGTATTTCTTTTTAAGTATCAACCCATTCTAGTAGACATTGATTTATTTTATTTGATTGGAAGTAATATTTGGTGTATGATTTTAGTTTCAATCCATTTTAGAGCTGGTTACTAGAAGTTGTATTGGAATATATCTATTAGTATTTCAATCTCATTAGACTTTTAAATAGTTACTTTGGATTTATTGGTTGTATAAAACACAATTATTTTATATTGAATGATTTGTTTTTATATAATACTATCTTTTCTAGGAAAATAACTCATCAACTATAATATAAAACCCATAGTTCTAGTCGCACACATTGGTGGCTTAGAGAGTGTTCTTGGTGCCATGTGGTCTCTTGATCTAGTGAATTTTTACTAATTTGGAACATGATAATTAAATAAAGGAAATATAATAGGATTATGGTATCATTTATCACATAGTGTTATTTTGATGGATGAGAGTGAAAAAAATAGATTTGGTAAATGAGGACTTCAGAAGTCACTAATAATAAGGTGTTACAAGCCTTTATATAGAAAAATATCATATTATTTGGGATATATTGGTTTATGGGTAGCCAAAACAAATATAGAGGAGGAGATAGTTTTTATGACATCGTATAGGGAATGTGTGTACCTATGATGTGAATTTGTTCCAAACTATAGTCCATCATCATAAATGGTTCACACATCCTATGTTGAAGAAAATGTGTAAGAATAATAAGTTTTCAAGATATAACATGTTTCTTATTTTGTTTATTTATTCTATATTTAGAATCATATGAAGTTTTTTATTATAGCAATCATGATAATCATTTTTTTTGTATCGAGAACATGAGAGGTGTCATTAATAACTATGAGTTAAACATGTTTATAGATTTATAATTTTTCTCATCCAACAATTATCTAAAAAGGTGTATCATTTTATTTGGTAGTCTTATGTATAGCCTTATGTTAGAATTTAAGAAAACAATGATCAATTAATATGATTAGAAATAAAATAAAATGAGTTAGAAATCAAATTTTAAAGACACTGTCTACGATCAGTGAATATAGGTTCATGTGTTAGTAAATTAAAATGAGAATTTTTTCATTTAAGTCTTTTTCAATGTTCATTCAAAATTATTCCTTGGTGATGGAATATATTCTCCATCTCAAATATTTCCCTTTTCTCATTTTTAGATACATTGGGTGGAAATTGGTATAGCTGAAAAAACAAAAAATTTAAAATTTATCTAGTACAATCTTATAATTGTCTTACATGATTCACAGTGGTAAGTTCATGAAATGATGAAAACAACACCATTAATGTAAAAATGGAAATTCAATATAGAAAATGGGATGATAAAGAATGAATTATGAATTCAATAACCATTTAATAAAAAAAATTATAATCCAGAAACTCATTTCAATTTCCTTACATGACTTGGCACAAGTAATATAACCCATTTTTATTAGTCATGAGAGAATAAAGGAAAAAATTAACTATGAATGAGTTATAGTTGAACATAACTAATAACAAACTATATCCCAGTGAATATTTTCTTATTAGGGTTCATACTATTTTGATGTGGGACATCGCTTAATTTATATGAAAATTTTCCTTTGTTATCAATTTGATTCCAAATTTATCACCCTCAATGGAAAATAAACCCCATCATCAAACAACTGTAACATCCTCCAAATATATCAGAGGATATTATCATCTAATAATAATTGGATATACATGTCATGTGTAAAATTATAATTCATCATTTGAACAAAACTAGTTCTTGAAAACCATTATTTTCTTTTTCATGACAACTTCTTGAGGGTTTGATGCATAAAATATGAACTTTATTTATATATAATATATATTATTGCATCATTATCACCATTATATAATAAATTCATAATTATGATCAGACATTATTATTTAAATAGTTATATTATTCAATCTATAATAAAACACATAAAATCTTTCAATCAAAATCCTCTTATATTCCCTCCATCAACATAGCCTTGAATTGAAACCCCTGTTTATTGAATAATTCATGTTAACTCATATCCATTGTCTAAAATAACTGGAATACTAAAAATCAACAAACATGGTTATAATGTAGCACCCCTAGTTTATAATATGTAACCCTTTATTTATGCTATTAATTATATAAATTTTATGGGTGATGTTTAGAAGAGTTGGGAGAACATTAAATGTGTTTTTTGGGATAATGGGAAGATGCATGGGTTGTGTGTGGTTTGTCTAAACTGTGTGATAGCCTTGAAGAAACCATGAACTTCAAATATGGATTTAGTATTTTGAGGAAGTGGATTCAGAGATATTGGAACATATTTAGGTAGGACTTGTGAGGGGACCATGTGAGGGGTCGTCCTTGACATAGTGGCTAACACATAGTTATTGCATGGTTTGACAAATCTTGTGACTAAACCATGCATAAGATCAATGTTAGATCCTAAAAAAGTGGCTCTAATTTTTTTCCCATTAAGTGTCTTATTTACACTAATATGAGTACAAAAATGGTATTTTTCTTCCCCAAAGGTCAAAGAAGGTTATCCTGTTGATCTGAAGGCAATCTGAAGGCTTCACATGGTGATTAGAATCCAATTATTCATGGTATGTGTTCATTTTTCATAGATCCTTATGTGTTTCTTAAATTTACATCTCTTATTCAATATATGTAATATATCTATGCCTAATTTTTATAGTTATATAGTTTTTATTCAGAATAAATTTACTCTTTTCCTTGGTTCTATTATGGGAATATACATAAGGTGAGTTCATGAGGTTTTAATTTGGTTTCATTGGCATTCTTCGTCCATTTATCATTTTCACCAAAACTCTCATGGTAGCGGTCATTTCTCTTGATTCATATTGTTATAATTTTAATGTATTACTTTTAAATTGGTCTATTTTATTACAATTAGTTGTGAAATCTTGGTGTGAATAATGTCATAAATTTTCATTATTGGCGGCTTATGGTTTTCGATAAAATTATGGAATTTTGTTGATTTAATGTGAAAAGTGATTTAGTTGTCCTGATTTTCAAATGGATGTTTTATAATATAGGGTTTATATATTTTTTATATTTATTATTTAAAAAATGTTTTTCAATAAAAATGATTTTTTATTGAAAAAGTTTGTTCATGATTGTATTGACATGGTTTTTGGAAAACTTGGTGTGTCTGTTCAAATTACATTATGACGCATGTTTGAAATATGACCTTGTGCTCAGTGTCAATGGTTAAATGGATGATGTATTATAATTACTATGTCATGACATGGTAAATCAAAGAAATACCACTCATGAATATGGAACTATCACAACAAATCATGCATTTTTATTATTGTGGATATGTTGAATGGAATGGTATTTTGAAATGGAACCAGTGAAATGGTTTTATTGCTTTGTTTGGTTATTTTATTGAAAATTGATTTCTTTGGAAATTTTGATGACATTGAACTTGTTTACATCTAATTATAATATTTTTTAAGTTGTTAATATTTATTTATAAAAGGTTTTGGGATTTTTTTAAATAAACTATTTTATATAAATGTTGCTGACATCTCTATCCAAGTGGTGTGGGTAGAGAGTTCATTGGGGAAAACCTATGGAGTATTAGTACTCACCCCTTCTTTGGAACATTGGTGATTTTTCAAATTTCATCTACTAGTACATGGGAAAAGGTAACATATCAAATCTGGTTAACACTACCTAGTGATACTTCAGTTGTTTAGTGAAGTTGGAGAATTGAGATTGTGAAGCTTGAAGTCGTGTGGTTGACTTGGAGTATTATTAGTTTGTCTTATGTTTTTTACATGAAGTTGATGTCTTATTATATAAAATTTAATTCTCTAATTAATTGGATAAATGAAACATTGAGATGTATATTATTATTATTATTCATTATGTAGTCGTTTCTTTGGTTTGAATCGGTTGGTTAATTGTGGTTTTCATAATGGGTAAATCACACACCACATTAATTAAAACCCTTCGAAATTTATGTCTTACCCTTGGAATATTGGGGATACTGCCTAAGGCATACTAGCATACTCCCAACTTATCAAATCAATGATAATAGTTCATAAATTTGATTTAATATGGGTGATAGTGGATCAACTAACCAAATTAGCTAATTTAATCCTTATTTGTAAAACTAATATGGGAGAGGATTTGTCCAACATCTATATCCAAGAAGTGTTAAAGAGACCTGTAATTCTAGTTTCGGTAGTGTTAGAAAGAAATCTGAGGTTCACATCTTGTTTCATGAAATCCTTACAAAAATCCTTTGGGACTCAATTGACTATGAGTACGGTGTATCGTCCTCATATACATGGGAAATCTGAAAAGATGATAAAAACATTGGAAGACCTAGTGCAAGCTTGTGAAATGGTGTTTAAAGGATCTTGGGAAGTTCTTGTACCATTGGTGGAGTTATTGTATAATGATAACTATTATTCCTTGATTCATATGGATACTTTTGAAGCATTATATGGGAATCCTTTTCATTCTCCATAATGTTGCGTGGATATAGGTAAGAGTTCACTTGTTGGTCCAAGACATGTCCATGAAACAATGGAGAATATTTTACTGATCAAAAATAGAATGGAGAGGATAAAATTCATCAGAAATCATACATAAATCATCATTTATGGTCGTTTTAATTCAAGATAATTGATAATGTGTTTTTAAGGATTTATCCAAGGCTTTTCAGTTGACATTTTGGTAAGTAGGTAAAGCTATTTCCTCGATTCATAGGCCCTTTAGAGACACTGGAATAGAGTGGAGAGGTGGAATATCAGTTGGCATTACTAAAATAGTTCAATGTGAAAAATAACGTGTTCCCCATATCTTAGTTGAAATAGTATCAAACTAATCATATCCATGTGATCAGATGGTATCATATTGACCTATATCTAGATTCTTATTTGAAACATATCCTGTTGCAAATTATGGATAGGTAGGAAAAATTCTTGTAGTGGAAAAACATCAGACTAGTATCGTATTTTGTGGAAACATGGTCAGATTTAGGAAAATACATGGGAACGTGAGACGGAAATGAAAGACAAATGGTTGGAATTCATTCAATACGCTGTTGGTTTTCAACATCCAGGGACAGAATGAACAACAAAGGGGAGAATGTAGCACCCTAATTTTCTATTGTGCAAGAATTTGTTTCTGTAGATAAGTAAATAATGTCTTATGGTGATGTTTGATGTGTTGGGAGAACTTTAAATGTATTTTTGGGGATAATGGGATGGCGCGTGAGTTGCACACAGTTAGTCTAAACCATGAGATGACCTATAGAAACATTGTTCCTTCAGTACGACTTGGTACATTTGAGGAAATTGTTTTGGGTTGTTTGGTGCATAGTTAGAGAGACCATGTGAGGAGACTATGAAAGTAGTTATCCTTAAGGAACTGGATAACTCACAGTAAGGGAATGATTTGACTAACCTTGTGACTATACCGTGTGTAGGGTCTATGATAGATCCTAAAAAGTGTATCTAACATATTTTTTCTTTTATGTGTCTTGTTTTTTCTCCTATGTGGAAAAACAAGGGATTTTTCTCCCGCAACAGTCAAGGAATGTTCTACCATCGATGTAGATGTGATCTAAAGGCTTCACTTTGTTATTAGAAGTCAATTCTTCATAGTATGTGTTTGTAATTAATCGTTCTTATTTAATTTATTATAACTACATCTCCTCTTGTCTTAGTTTCATATATCTAAAACTGTTGTGTGTAGATCTATGGTTTTTGATGATGAATAAGTCAAGTTTTATCTTTTTTTTGTGATTAGGGATGAGATCTAAGGTGAGTTTATAATGTTTTCACACTGTTTCACTGAATTTCTCCTTCTATTTATTATTTTCACCAAAACTCTTGAGGTTGGTGGCTTCACTATCGACTCCTCATTCTACAATTAATTGGCTTACATTGAAATTGGTTGATTTGATTTCATTTTTTTCTTGAAATATTTCTATGAATCATGTTATAAATCATTTTTTGTTATTATTATTGGTTGTTGATGAAATTGTGGAATTGTAGTGATTTAATGTGCTAAGTTATTTAGTTTTCATGATTTTAAAATGGATGTTTTAAAATATGGTTTTGCTGGATTTTTGAAATGTCTTATTAGGGAAAGGGTTCTCAATAAAAATGGTGTTTTATTTAAATAATTTTGGCATGATAATGTTGACATGGTTTTGGGAGTAAATGGTGTATGTGCTTATATTACATTACGGGTCTTGTTTGAAATATGATTTAATGCTCAGTGCCAAAGGTGAAATGGAACATGGAGAATAATTACTATGTGATGAAATAGTAGATTAATGGGAGACCTCTCATGAGTCTAGAACTATCATTACAATGCATAATTTTTTTTGGTATTGCGGATATGAAAAATGGAATTTTTTTGGCAAAGGGAACTTGTGAAATTATTTTAGATAATTATTTCATTGTTTTCTTAAAAATTAATTTTTCTATAAATTTTGTTAATGTCGAACTTGTTTATATTTAATCACAATTGGTTTGAATTACTCTATATTTATTTATAAACTATATTGGGAATATTTTTTTACATAAACTATTTAATATAAATGATTTGGACTTTTTATCCTACTGGCGTGAGTAGGGTTGTCATGGGGGAAATCCTACAGAGTTTTAGTACATACCCCTCCATTTTCACTTTGGGGATTTTTCATTTGACATCTATCAGGGCATGGGAAAAGGTAAATTATCACAAGTCTTTAGCACTACCTGGGGATACATGGGATATTTTTTGATGTTAGAGCATAGAGAATTTTTATATTGGAGTCTTATGATTGTCATGGTAGTTTATTGTTTTTCTTATGTTGTTTACTTGATGTTACATTATTACACTATGATACTTCATTCAATTGTGACTTTCAAAAATGAAATGTCTAGTTGTATTTTATTGTTATCATGCATAATTTAGTGGTTATTTTGGTTTTAATTGGATAGTTAATTTCTTTTTTCATAAAGGGAAAATATTCCCCAACATGTATTGAACCCATTCATCATTTATTTCTAGCATTTGGAATCTTTGGGATGTTGCCTATGGCCTAGTAGAATCCTCCAACCTTCTAAAGACAATGAGGAGAAGGAGGGATGTTAGGGATAACACATCCATTGAACAATGAAAAATATTTATACATTTTAATTGTCCAAGGACTCAAAATAATTAACTATAATGTAACCCTTCATGGGGAGACTTGATAAAACCATTTGAATCATTCTTCATACATCTCATCATGGGGAAAACATAGTAATAATAGCATAACATCATTATATGTATTCATTAACCATAACTACACCCCCACATGAACACATTCACTTATTCAATCCTCCTCACTTATTATATTATAGTTAATTATGTATTTATATGTTGATATCTTCTATCCATTGAGTTTATTTAACAATAGGGTTCACAGACAAACTGTTTTCTTCCCCTGAATATACCATCTTTCATGTCAATGCCAATGCAATGTCATAATTGATCCATTAAAGGATTAAAATCATTATATAGGCCCGATCATGCTTTTTTGTGGTGTTTTTACCATCATAGTGTCATATTAGATGTGTAAAGACCGGATATATTAAGTTATATTTTTTAAAATGAATATTTATTATTATTTATTTCTCTACACATAGCACAAAACAAATTTGAAAAATTGATATATTTCTGTAAAATAATAATAATATATATGATCACTAAATCCTGTCTATTAAATTATCATGTATGAAAATGAGTAATTAAATGGTACAATATCTATTTAATTTAAATAAACACTCCCTTTAATACTAATTAAATTCAATTATAATAAATAAAACAAATTATAATATTATTTTATTGATAAAAATATATTTTTAAAATTGGAGTTTAACTTCAAGGATATATATATATTATGAATAAATAAATAAAATATATTTTTATATGAATAATATACAACCAATAAATTAATTATCAATTTATATGAAATAAGAATAAAAAATTATTAAAAATTTTAATAACTATATTCTTATATGAATATTCTTCCACTATATTTTATGATGTTATTTAAATTTTGAATTATAAAATTTTATTAATACAATTTGAAGAAATGGTAATCATTTTTGAATTAATAATAATAATAATAACTTAATATGTTGATTTTGGAGTTTTTGAAAATATTTTATTTTTTGTTAAATAATAAAAAATACCATTTTTTAAAATACCATTAATTATCAAAATAATCTGTATATAAATATAATCTAATTAATAGGAAAACATTTAATTTATAAATTATATTTTTATATGTAATATAATAAATTTTAAAAAAACCATTAAATTATAAACCAAATATATTATATTAGAACATATGTTATATTTTCTATAGAATTATATTAGATAAATTAGACATTTATTATTTCTAAATCTTTAAAACATATTAAAATTTATTTAAATAAATGTAATTTTTAATTTCTAATGATTGGTACCATATTAAATTAAAACCACTTTAGTTTTATTTATAAAGGATAATTTACTTTGGTAAAAACAATTTACTATAATGAAATCTTAAATAGAAAATTTAAATTATTAGTGTAAATAAAATAATTTTTTGTTAAAAATGTCTTTAAATAAATTTTGGAGGATTTTATAAACCATATCACTTAACCTATTCATTATTTACCTGTTTTAAGCCACTATACTGGAGGGTGACATCATATTATTGAAACGTTTAGTGTATTTTCAAAAATGTCACTATTTTTTCACTTATAAAATGGGAAGTACTCTCCTCACTTCCATTGAAACTATTACCCATATATAATGGATAAATATTTTCAAAAAAAGCCCCTTAAAATTGATATACTCTTTCAAGAGTCTATAATATTCACAAAAGGTCATCCCTTAAAAAGATTACCCCCCTTTTCAAAGGTGATAATACAATATGTGAGTTATAAATTTCAAACCACTCCATTATCATTTTAATTTCACAATGTGGAGATATTATTCATAAAAATAAATTATAAAATATTAAAATCATAATAAATCTATCATTATTATATTAGTATTCTACTATAATTATTTTAGAACGATTAACCACCCACCTTTTCTATTAATAAAAGTGTAACTGTCATTCATTAGTTGTTTGTACTAACACCTCCACAACACAACATGTTTCAATTTCCATAACTACATTACAATGATGGTAAAAATAAGTAATTTAATATATAATCATTATATATATGAAATATTTTTTGTTTCGAAATGTGAAATCATGTCATAGTTTTCCCCATTCTCTGGTAAATTAAATCATCATCTATTCATACATGTATACTACCTCTTATAGGGAACAATAAGTTTTAATATTTATTTTAATCACCACATTGCACAGATATTCATGAGAATTGGTTTAATGAATAAATATGATTTTTTAAAAATAATTTTTTTTTTAATGATAGATAAGAAAATATTATAACTTTAATATCAATAAACAACAATGGAAAATTCAACCATATAAATGTGTGTTCTAATGGAAAAAATGATTTTTTTTGTTTAGTGAAATAACATATTATGGTTTATATACATCTTATAATTCATTTTAATTTTGATATAATATAATAATAATTGTTTTCATAATAAAATACAACTAAATCACTTCAAAATTAGCCATTAAAATTTTAGTTGTTTATGATTTGGTCATTTTGACTACACACTTAAACAATTATATAAAATAATATCATGATTGTATGTGAGAAGAGAATTATTTATAATATAGGATATAGAAACATATTAAATTTATTTAATGATAAAAATAATATTAAACTCATGAAATAAGAAACCATCATTCGTTGTAAAAAATCACTGAAACATGCTCGTCGTTGATCACACATTGAAAGACCATAATAAAAAACAATAAGAAAAAATTACTATATATTTAAAATAGAAAAAAATATAATTTAAATTAACTTTAATGATTTAATAATTCCATTATTATAACATATAACATTTTCCCTATTAAGAAACCAGTTCAAAATGAACATATTTTCTCAAACCTGGTGTTGAAAATATATATTAAAATACAAATATATATATATATATATAGAATAATTTCAATTGATATTTATAAAATCATATCGACCTAAAGGTGGTTTTGAAATAGATAATTAATATATATTTGTTTTAATAAAAGTTATTAGAATTAATTTGTGGAAATTAGTATATAATGTATGGGTTTTTATCTCTGATTTCTTTATTGGACACACATTTTTTTTATGAAACTAATTAAATTTATATGGTTAATATAATATCTATTTGATATATTATCTCATAAATTAAATATTATTTATATTAATATATGTTAAATTTTAGTCTAACTATTTAATGTGGATTTGATTTAAATTCTTCCCATGTTTCAATGGATTTTGTTAACTCAATTCTCATTCATTGACCTATGATTATTCTTATTGAATATATTTCATATAAAATTTTTATTATACCTTGTGAATTAATTATATATTACTTTTAATTTACTTATATGAATTTTTATTTTTATCACACCAAAACCTCCTCTAAATTTTCTTACTTCCTAAACTATGTTACCCATATGGTATTTTTTGAAACTCAAACTTATTTTTTTACGTGATAAGGTATCTTATTAAACTTAATTCATATATGTTATATGTGATATTCCATTTCCTAATAAATATTATATTATTTCTTATATATAAATAATTATAATGAGTTTGATACAAATCGATTTTGAAGAATAAATTCTTTTCACATAAAATTATTATATTTTTTCAATAATACACATCCACTTTATCATTCATATCCATGTGGAAACCATATAGAAAATTTTATACTATAATATATTAACACAAAATTATATATTAACTCATGTAAATATAATATTTCCCTTTATAAGTTTTTGGAATAATTCTTTTAGTATTTCCTGGTGATTGGTTCCACTAATGTTACATTCAAAATATTAAATGGTTTTATCCTTCAATGATCAGTATATTTACATTATAAATAATATTTTAATGGATACAATAATTTAATTTTCAAGGATGAATTATTAGATAATATTTTAACATAATTGTTTCAAAATATTTTAAATTCTCCCTTACAAAAAATTCATTTGAAAATGACCCACAATATTATATCTTTACTAAATGATAAAAAAATTAGAAGAGGCTATTTTTTATTTTTTTGATTCTATTATAACCTTTAAAATGAAAGAAATATTATTCATTATGGTTATGTATAATGAAAATCCAACTAAATTTCTTTATGAAATAATTACATTGAGAGATTGTGTTGTCTGTATCATTTCAACTAATTTTAGATAAAATTTAAGTATCAATATTCCTAAATGTTATGAACCCCATATTCATTTAATTATTTAAATTTTGATATGTTGAAAGATTTTTTTTAAATGGAATACATATTTATGTATGATAATGGGTGGGATATTTTATTTCTCTATAATTAATTAGTTAACATGTTTTTTTCATGAGCTCCATAAAATACAGCTATTGTACCACAATCCTAAAATGGTTCACAAATTATAGAGATAGATTGAAGAATGAAATGAGTTGGTTCCCAAACCTAAAGAGGATTGTGGGATGTAACACATGACAAAACTGGTATGTGGGTGGATTTCTAAGCTAAAATAGGTTAATAAGTTTATTACAAGGTATGCAGTTTATTACCCAAAATCCACTATGATATTGTAATTATGTTATGATTCCAACTCCGCCAATTGATTATATTTTAAAAATGAATATGTTTGTGTAATTCTTATAGGGTATTAAATATTGCTCTCATATTTCGATGATTAATTATAATTTCTATAATTATTAAAGACATGAAATGACTATTATACCCATTAAATGAGATTTTCATGGACATATAACCCTTTTATTTTTTATACATATTTATCTCTATATCCATATCGTCTCACAAGCTTATAATGTGACCCAAATCATTTATCTTTCCATTACTAAGAATTTTAGAGAACATATTTTTTATGTTTCTTGTACCATGGTTATAAATATTCATTTAACATAGAATATATATAGTGGTGGATATATTGTTGTTCGAATATAGAGAAAATTTTACATGTATCTCAGAAAAATATTCTTATATAAATTATCCTCCAACACACTAACCCATTTTCCCTTGGAATTTGTTAACTATTATGAAATATATTATTAAAAAAATTTATTTTATATATATGTTTATATTGTATAATATCATTTCGTATCAAATAAATTATGTCAACAATGTTTTTTTATCTTTGGGGTCAGGAGTGTCAGTCTAGGGTGTCTTTGTTGGTATGAGAGAATATTTTTTTTATATTTAATGAATATATTTTATATTTTGTGGATTTATATTAGAGAATACTTTTGAATCCCATATGGGTAAGATTAAGTGTAAAATATAAGTATTAGATAACATAATATTGCTTTGGTAAAGTAGATATTCTATGGTTATAAAGGAAATGACACACCATTATGGATACTACATGTGGATAAAGGCTCTAGTATAGATGTAACTAGGTTATATAACCCCAAAAGTCTAGATTGGGTATGAATTTAATCATAACCTAGTCCAAGAAATGTTATTTGACTAAAAACATAGATTGAAACTCCAAATGGATATTCTTTGGTTGGCTATATTTCCTTTATGATCAGATATGATGGATTTTCTTACATGTAAATTTTGTTGGATTATCATAATAATTATAAGGGAAATAAAAATTACATTAATATTAGTGAATTTATAGTGATATATTATATAAGTTAAAAAATAGTGTTTAGAGATAAGTAAATTAATTTTTGGCTAGCATGATTGAAATTCATTTTTATTTGAATTTTAATTTGTATAATTATGGAAATATTCTTGTGATATTGTTTTAAAAATGTTATATAACCCTTTTTTTAGTAATTTATATATCTATAAGGAATAAAGATAGAAATAGAAAATATTGAGCACAGAGTGATTGTCCTAATGAGAAACCTAATAGGATATAAGAGGGTATTTAAAATAACATGGTCTTTCTCAGAAATCTAGATTGAGTAATTATTAATAGACTGAACTATAAAAACTTCCAGAATCCACAATGAAGAGAAGGATGACATTTCTTATAGGTTTTAGAGACATGATAATATATGAAAGAATATTCTATTTTATACATATTTAACAAGTTGTAAGAATTTCCCATGGGAATTCCTCAATGGAATAATAATTTCATTCACGTTCTGAAGGATTTACCATTAAGATCACAACTGTGAATCTCACTTGAAGTAGTTGATCATTTCAATAGAGGAGAAGACTTTCAAATACTTTAAATAATTGTATTTTCTGACTATTCCATGTTAATTCCATAACCCAAGGGCCAAAAAGGATAATATTCCTATTAATCCTCTACAACCATTGGAAAATGATAATTCCAAAAAAATAAAATAAAAAAGTAAAACCTGATAATTAAATAACAATTATATTCTACTCTAGATCATTAATTAAACACTATTATATCCAACATAATAAATCAAGTATGTATTTATGAGAAATAAATTACAAACCTATTATTTAAACATCAAATAAAAAGTATAGTTTATATTTTTTGTATCCTTTGTTGACATTTTTAGTAATGTGAATCTTTTTATTATCTATTCAGATGAAAAAATATATATTTTATAAACCATTCATTAACCCATCATATAAATAATATTAATTTATAAAATAAATAAATAAAATTTAAATTCTCCAATCAACCTATGATCATCTATCAATTCAAATATAACTATGAAATATCCTGGTAAAATAATCAAATGCGGTGATTGTATCAAATGGTAGAAAAAACACTCAATATTTGGATATTCTCATATTGATGAAATATATGAGTTTTATAGTATCACGCAATGTAGTAAGGTCGGTAACACGTTATAAAATAACTACCAAGTTATATTTATCATGAATATAACCATAACTATCTTTGTTAGAAATATATTATTTAAAATTCATTATGAAATTTATTTAATTGTTGATAATTTAAGGACTAAATAGTTCACTATTTACATTACTAAATGAAATATTGTGTGCTATAGAATTCTCCACATGTAGTACCAAACCCAAATTAAATGAATTATATATTTAGGTTATATATAAATACTAAAAATGGGAATTTAAAACAAATCCACTGAACTCTCAGGTATAAATAAGAGTAACCCAAATAATAAATACGTGTATAATTGAAATAATTACTTCTTTTAGAATAATGGAATTCAATTACTATACCTAAAAAATCATAAAATAACATTTCATTCATAATAATATATTTCTGTAAAATGTGTATTTTATTTCATGAAAATATATTCAGTATGATTATGTAATACTAAAATATTTTGGGTATATTAATATTTTTTTACCAAGAAATGAATTATTAATTGATAGAAAATAAGAATAAAGAATTGTTAAATTTTTAAAATCTATTTTTCTATATGAACTATTTTGCACTTTATATTGTTATTTTTTTACATATAAGGATTTTAAAATATAGGAAATATAAATTAATGGAATCTAAAATCACTTTTTTAAATAATGATGATAGTATAATATAATGATTAATTTTATGTATTTTTTTAATGTAATTTATTTTTTTGAGAAAATAGACAAATAATTTTTTTTGAAAATATGTTTACTTTAATGAAAAGACATGTATATAAGTATATTTTAAAACATTTGAAACCAATTTATTGATAAAATATTTTTTCCATAAGAATATTTTTATATTGAAAAATATTATGTTTCAAATATAATTCAATATTTCATATTTTAGAAATTATTTAATGTTTCCTCAATAATTGTTTTTAATATAAAATATATTTATAATTTTTAAACTTTTATAAATTATAGGGAATATATTAATTTATAATAATTTAAGAATATATATCAGTAGTTCCAATATATATAAAAGTTTCCATTTTATTTATAATCATAAATTATAATTTTAATTAGGTAAAAAGTAGTAATATAGGTGAAAGAATAAATGATAAAATTATAAATTTAATAGCAAATAACATCAATCAAGTTTAAAATTAATGTGATAATGTTCTTTGGTGGCCTCTATCATCATTATAACATCCCCTCAAAAACAATTATCGATTTTTATTCACTTTCCTTGAAATCGTAATTCCATTATTGAAAAGTATTATGTATTTACTAATATGTATTACAATTTCATTTATAAAATGGGAAATTGTATCCTATCATTACCTTACACCTAAACACACATGTATTGGACCATTACCAATACAAATATATACTAATAACTTTATCCACCATAAATAGGTTTTGGTGTTCTCATGATACCATACAATAAAGATTATACCATAATTCTATATGATATAATCCATGATGTGAGGTATAATTTTATTACCACTCATTTCTCATTTATATATCTTTATGTATTATTATATTCCCTCAAAATCATTAAAACTATATAAATTATAACAAAATTATCATTTTTATATTTGTATGTTATTATAATTGTTGTAAAAACATTAACCACCACTCAATTTTCAATTAATAAAATCAAAAATATAATTTGTGCATTGAGCGGACTATCACCTCCAAGATTGAATGAGTTTAGTTTTCTACTAAAAACATAAATATAATATACTAATATTTAATTAAATATATAAATATGAAATATAGGATTTATTTTAGTTTCTAATATTACAATCCACAATCATCCATTTCTTCATTCTATGGAATATGAATTCATTATCCATGCATGTGTATGAACTACTGCCTCTTAGAAACAATTGATTTCTATTTATCCCTTCCATATAACCATATATGGGAATTCATGAGAATGTAATTAATGGATAAATATATTATCTATTAAATTATTAAGTTTATGGAATGATAAATTTTAAATTACAATAATAATATGTGAAATAAATCAGTGTGGTAAATTCAACTATCCAAAAGAGTGTTATGGTGGCAAGAAAATTACTCTTTGAATAATTAAATAACATTTTAAAGGTAATATAATTCTTATATTTAATTTATATTATGATATAAAACCCTAATAAAAACTATAAATGATTATTTTTCTACTTTAATTACATTAAAACTAAATCACTTCATAATATTCCATTAAATTATTGTGTTTGTCTTATTTAGTTTGACCTCCATCATAAACAATACTATAAAATAATATCATAAATAAATATGAGACATAAATTTATTATATTATAAGTTATATATACCTATAATATGTTTTTTATTTTATGATTAAAATTAATATTAAAAAAATTAAATAAATAGCACCAATTAATGATCAAAACCCCAAAAATATGATCTTCATTGTTTTCAACTTCATGGATCATAATTGAAATCAGCCATTGATGTAAATTAAACAATTAAAATTAAACACAAATAAAAAAATTCATTAATTTTAATGGTATAATAATGTTTAAAGTTTCTATAAAAATAATTAATGATGATTCTATTATGAAACTTATTAAAAACAAATAAGATTTCCCACCCCTCATATTGAAATAGATAAAAACTAAAAAATATACATGTAATAAATAGTTGAAAATATAGATTAATTTTTTTCAAAATGAGTATAGTTAAAAAAATATATGTTTAATATATATATATATTATATAATATCCTTGATGACATACTTGGATGTCTGGTTATAAGGTGGTGTCTTCCATATCAAATTCTTCTCATTGAGACATGTTTTTTATTATACACTTAATTCCATTTTTGTGGTGCATATAATTATGATTTGGGATATTATACCATGAGTAACCTTTTATTGATGGTATGTTATATTCAATTTGTATCCCTATCTTAATTGAGGATTATATTTAAATTAGTCTCAAATTGTAAGGGTTTTTGTTAAATAAATGATCACTCATTCAGTTGTTAGTATTTTAATTGATATTATTTAAAC
Source organism: Viscum album (assembly GCA_963277665.1). NCBI lineage: Eukaryota > Viridiplantae > Streptophyta > Magnoliopsida > Santalales > Viscaceae > Viscum > Viscum album. The sequence continues at coordinate 1,494,114,719 of OY728131.1, forward strand.
AAACTGGAAAATTTTGACCTATAAATGAATAATTTAATATTTTATCTTGATATCCCAAGATATATATATTTACAATATCAACCCCTCTTCAAATATTTTTTACCTTTTTATTGTCTTTTTTATGAGGTATTTTTGGTAACTAATGATTCATTATTTATGACATAGGGGTTCTCATTGAAATTAGTTCTTATAAGTTCCGTATGATCTACCATATCCCTAATAATGTGATATAATCAATTTTATATCACTATAATTTTTTTTTCTAAAAATGTATTTCCATTAGTGATTTCCTTATTCATTTAATTATAAGTTTTTTAATTATCATCATCCTTCGTAAGTGGTCATTTGTCTCTCGTATCCATGTTAAACATTCCTATAAATAATATAATATCTTATATTTAATCTATAATATTTATTATATCATGTATCTAAAATATTTAATACTTCTATCATTAAATTGAATTTTTTATTAATCTTTTTATTATGTGAGTTTTCTATAAAGATATATTAAAAATATTAATGATTTTTACATTCCATCGTCATTTTTTTCATCCAAACAAAAATTCATTAGAATCCATTATGTGATACAAGGATACAATTTTTATTTAATAATTTTCAAGTATATGTTTCAAAAAAAATCACTTCCCCCTTTAAAAAATATCTTATTAAAATTACATGTGATTTCATCATCTTACAAATGTTTATAAAATATTTTATAAATAAATATTTTTATGTATTTCTACTATTTTACACATTAAAATAAAAAGACATTTCTTAAATGGAGTTACCATTTATGGATCACCCTTAGAAATTACGTTGTTAAATATTACCGTTGGGTTAATGAGTTTTTTTTATAAAAAACCATCTCAAGAAGTCATTTATGAAATATTTTGGAAAGTTACATAACCAAATTTATTTTCATGACTTCTTTTTTATATAATAAATTATATATAAACTATGGAATATATATTTATTGATTGTGATGGTTATAGTCCAATATATCATGATAATTCATTGGTTAATGATTAATATCTCATCATATCATGATGACACATGGGTTTCATGCCAATAATAAAGAGGTTAATGGGTTGTAGCCTATGCCTAAAGAGGTAGATGGGTATTTTCCCAAGCCCAAATATGTATAAGGTTTTTTTGTAAATTATAATGATATACATTGGTTCTGTCCCAAGAATATAGGCATACACAGGTTGTATATCATTTCTAATACTGCATAGTTTGTTATCCAATTTAAACTATGATATACGAATTTTTTTTGATACCTTCTCTATTATGTTATTTAATTTCATTGTACTTATGTTTGATCCATTTTTTAGTGGTATTAAAAAAATATGTTTTCATGATTAAAATCTATTTTAATATTCTTTAAATCTATAAAATTAATGTTATACCCCTTTTATTATATTACTATAGTTGTATTCTCTAGTGATATATTTATAAAATATTTCAATCATTTTCCATGTTGTCTCACGAGATTATGATCTAAAACAAGTTTTTCATTGATTTTTTTACAATATTATGAGTTTGAGCTCATCCCATTCCTATGTTTTCATTCCCCATGTTTTATAGATAATTATAAACTAGGATATTTAAACAAGAATATCTAGTGATGTTTTCAAATTAGAAATAATTACAAGTATCATAAAATAATTTTCTTATGTCTCTGCCCCTAAAAGACACTACATATTCCATTCATGGTAATTTTATTATTATTCTTTGATTTAATTATCCGTCAATTTTTATTATATGTATTTTTATTTTGAATCATCTGTCACGGTATCAGGTATATTTTGTGAAGAATTTGTTTTCTTCTCATGGATCGAGAGTGTGGGTCCGGGGTGTCTCATGATCTGATTCCCCAGATCGATGCTCTCATAATATGGCATGATAAACCCATTATTTAAATATTATATATGAAATTAACCATTGTTACCCAATTTCAATAATCAATAATCACAATATCACTAACAAATATTCAATCACTTTTATTTATTGAGAATTTTAGAAATAGTGTTTGAGAGATAGAAAAAAAATATCTAACAATTCCCTTGTCAATCTCATTGAATAAATTTTTTTTATGTTATAAAAACAACTAAATAATATAATAAAGTACTTCAACATCTCCCATAAAATACTAAAACATAATACTATTCTATACATATAACCTATAATAAATTTCAATATATCCTTATTTAATGGAAAAATAACAAGGTGAGAAGAAGTTATCCATAATGGAAATCAAATATCAAAATATTCCATGACATAAAAAAATATAGATGTAAATAAATGATAATCAATATTAGAATATAACTGATCATATGAGCTGTGAAAAATTAGATGGTTAATAATATAAATAAATAGATCAAAAAAATACAAAAAATTAAGATAATTAAATGAATAATGTTATAAATATTGATTATTATCTCTAGGGACTTATCCAATACATGGGGTTTTCCGTAAATTATATACCGAGAAATCATTCTTTAAATCAATTTTGAAACCAAGATTTAATGACATAGAATTTTATCAATGGATTTCCCTTCTTATAATTGTTTCATATATTCTAACTCAAAATTATGAAACTTCACCACATAATAATACTCAAAAAATTTATTATATTAATATTAATATTAAATTGACAGAATAAAAATTCTGTATAATAATTGAAAATATTCTAATAGGAAAAATAGATAACTACATAACTAAAATATGAAAATTTTGATCTATTTGATCAACCAGAATAACCTCACCGACGAACAATATAATAAATATAATGAAGATTATTTATAATGTAAATTTAATTATGAATATGAATATATATATACACACATTTGAGAGATTATAATTTAATAAAAAATGAAATGAATTTGAGTTATTTATTGGTTGTCGGTAACCCATATGAACATTACAAATTTGACCATTGGAATAGTTATTTATCCACTATAAATAGTTAATTGACCATTAAAATAGTTCTCTCACCTATGGAAGTGAAAAATAATAGTTCAGTATCTTATTAATTAATAACATGTATTATTTATATTAAGATAAAAATAAATAAATGTTTTGAAAAAGGATAAAATAACTTTTTTGTATTTTTTCAAAATATATATATATATATTTGGATTATTATATGAAATTTAGTGATTTAAATGAATGATAATATTTATAAAATAGTCTTTAAAATTAATATTATGTTGAATAATAATGATAATATAAATTTATTTTACCATAATTATTTTCCTAAATCATCAATAAATTGATCATAATAATAAAACGTGTATTTTAAAAATTAATGATAATTTTATTTAAGAATTAAATTTCAATTATTTAGGAAAAAAATTTATATATTGAATTTTATTCATAGAATATACATGTTGAATAATATTTTAGGGATTTGTTTTTTTATTTTTCTAAAATTATTGATTTTTATAGAATTATGAAATATAGAAAAATAAGGTACTTCACATTAGAAGTAATATTTATGAATTTTTCATTCATGGATGATGTAAGAGACCATTTTGAAACTTCCATTAACCATTTACAATATATAGTCACAAGAATAAATATCATATGTTGTATTAATTGAAAAAAATAAATTAATTTAAATAACATTCAAATCACTCTTCTCCTCCCCTTATAAGTACCACCCCTCGCTATCAGTTCCCCTAAAACCTTTTATTACATTGTGGTTTAGAAATTTATACCGAATTACCATAAAAATTATATCACCATGTCCTAATTCTCCTAGTTTTATCCATTGAAAAGTCTAGTGTGGATTAATTGGAAGCCTATATAGAGACATCCAAATGATAAGGTAATTCCATCAACCAATTATTTTAATTTATCTTCCCCCATCCTCCAAATAAAATCCCATAATACATTGAATAATAAATCCAGTATAATATATATATTGTAATATTATTTTGATAAATTAATAACAATAATAAATCCACTAATCATCTGCAATTATTCTAAAAAATTAACCATTTTCAATAATATTCTAGTTCTCCACCTCCCTGGATGATGAGTTTTCATTTTACCTTACCTTCTTTATGGATGGTCATAAAAAATATTACTGTTGTCAAAGAATATGATATTAAGTATATCATAACAAATTTAAGGTTTAGGAATTAATATGTATATATAATATTCAAAAAATGTCATTAGTTCATGATTGTAGATTAATCAATCTAAATTAGTTAACCACATGATGTTAACATTTTAACTGAGTAAACCATCCAAATTTCATAAGAAAAGATGTTTAAGCCATTAAATATTATATAAATACATGAATTTCATTTAATTTAACTTATATTGTTATATTCCCACATTAAATGAACATTCCAAATTATAAACAAGTTATCTAACCATAGATCCATAAAATGAATGCATTTAGAATAATGAAATTAGTCTATATCTCAATGTAAGGTTTATAAATGAAAATAAAAATTTTGTATAAAATAACATTTTGATTTAAATGGTTATAATTTATTAAATTAATTAACAAATTTTGAATTTTCATGATGTTCATTGCTAGTGAGGATTGATTATGGATCATAAGGTCAGAAATCTATCAAAACAACCCGTTTTCATTAGGCGATTACTATTATCCATGAAAACACATTTCCTATATCAAAAAATATACATAATGCTTCAATGAAACTTACATATTTCCCTTACATATATACCTAACTTATTCATCCTTATTCATATTGGGTAATTCATGTGTTACATTCATTTGCAAACTTCTTTGTTTAAAAAAAACTTGATTTAGGGGAACATTAATATCACTTAATCCTTTCATGTAATTATCTTTTAATGAATTTAATATAATAATATATTTTATTAAATGATTTAATATTTTATGGATAACCATTTGTGGTTTAATTTGGTTTTTATATAAACTACATACATATTCTTTCTCTACTCTCCATTAACTGATTCCACAAAACCCCACTTTAAAGGTTTATTTCTGTACCCAACTCTCCAACATTTCTTATGATGTTTTTCCAAATTTATTTAAAAATTTGACCAATGATTATATTATATAATATGAAAAACTAAAATATTTATATACTTTTTCTCAATATAAATAGTATGTTATCTTTGTTGATTATGATATGAGGAAATATTATACAACCCATTTCATTCGATGGATAATTATTATGATTATTCCATATGATTGATTTCCTTTTCTGAGTCACATAAGCAGGTAAATTTTTTGATGGTTGAACCCATAGATGGATCCATTGAATTAGGTACGGTTTTTTATGATATTATATGTATGGGATTAGGGATTAAAACTAATCCATGATGAGACTCTATCAACCATATAAAGTTATCTTAATGGTTCACCATGACTGATTCTTATGTCATGTTATATGATTATAAAAACATTCTATGATTACATGATTTTATGATTCTGTATTAATTATATTATTCGTTCATTTGATTATTCAAGATCCATTCCTTTTGTGTTATCATTTTTTACTTTTTTACACTTATGTTATACTTCCTGACCATGCATTCTCCCTTACTTTGATGTTTTATATACCCAATACTATAAAGTCACATGACCATTCAATATTTGTTTTATTGATTGGATATTTATGAAAAAAATAACATTACAATTTTTTTTAAAACATGGGTCACTATACAAGTCATGATACTCTAATTTTGTGGTAATACAAAAAATATCCAATTATTATTTCTCATGAGACCAAGAAATTAATCAAAATGCTATATAAAAATCATCCTCACTCATCTATTCAGTATGGCCAAGTATTTCACCATATGAAATATATAAAAATAATTCCATGTGACATAAAAAACATAATTAGATGATTTATTACAAGTACATTAAATTAATACATTTATAGTATCATTTGGGTTTAATGTTTTAGATAATTAAGCCATACATTACTTAACAATGTTAACATTTTAACATATTATTCAAATTTTCTATAGAAATTGGAAAACAAGTTTATGGACATATTTCATTCAATTTATTTTTTATTTTCATAATAGTAGTCACCATTGTATAAATAATATCTTAAAAAACATTTCTAATAATCCTTAGATCCTTTAAAATCATTTTAAAACATATTAATAAAATAATAGATCAAAATTAAAAATATAAAAATTAAGGAATCACATTATTCTAGTGAAAAACAAGAAAATCCAGCATAATGTTTACCTTTTTGAAAGTAATAAATTTAGAACATAAACAAAAAATTACAAAATATAAAATTCAAATTTTTTAATATAAATAGAATATACACTGATTAGATAGAATATGAGAAACCCTGAAGGAATCATGGGGAATGTGGGAACACATGAAATTTTTCATCTAAAAAATCATTTCTCCATTACACCATCATTACCTCCTAGAATCAAAATACTTCTACAAGAAAACGATTTTCATGAGTAATATAGGTTTATATAAAATTATATTCATAACTAGTTTTCACTAATGTTTAACACATTTCATAGTAACATATTCCTAGTTAATTTTATATAATTACTAATCCAATTTATCTCCCTCATTTAAATTTTTAATTAAGACATCATTGCCCCATACATTAGAGATAAATATTGAGCTGAGATATCATCATCTATAATTATCATGTAACATATCATGAATTAAAAATTTGTATGTTTACAGTTTTTTCATTATAAAATATTTGAATAACTAATTTTAAATCCTAAGTAAAATATTTTACTATTTAACATAATCATTATGATAAATATAATATTTCATTATAATATAATAAAATATTCCAAAAATAGTGGTCATTGGATATTTTTAGTGACCAAACCCTGGTATTCCCATAGCCAGTGTCTACTAATTTCAAATTAGAATATGATACAAGAAAATATATCTTGAAGGACTGATAAGTTTATTAGTCTTGGTAATCTATATACCAAGATGATTCATTCATTAAAAATTAATTCACATATTAAAACATAATTTTTATTCTTTATCAAGGATAACTTTATTCCATATAGAATATATCTTCATATAAGTTATAAAATAATAATTTAAACTTATGAAAAAGGAACTAAAATTTGGGTGATGTTAGACATTCTGTAAGACTATAGTAAAGTAGCAGCTATCTTGAAACAATTACAAATTATAAATATATAATGGTAAATAATTAAATATACCTTCCAATAAAATAAATGGGTAATGCATAAACAATATGGAAATGTAACAAAAATTTTATTTAATCAAAAATTAATAATGCAATGTCCATATCAATTTTATCATAGTGAATATATCATGGATAATAATGTTATCTGAAACAAAGGAAATACTTAATTATCAGACATCAAATCCCAAGAACATGAAAACCTATAATATGAAGATATATCCTCTAGATAGTATAACACTACAAAAATAGTCCTTTTTAATTTTCAAAAACTAATTTTTCTCATGAGAACCTATAGATTCATAGAGGGTATATATAATTTCTCTACCCCAACTGTCATTGTATGTCCAATTCATTCCTCTTATATGAAATAATCAATTTAATTAAAGAACAATGCTCATTACCAAAAAATATCCATATTAAATAATGCATATGAATCAATCACTATTTCTCTAGTTAATCAAGTTACTATCAAAGTAAAGATCATATGTATAAATGGTATATGATTTATTCAACAAAACAATCCATGATAAATGTTATGGATAATTAGGGAAAATTTAATGTTTAATGATCACTAGATATTCAATATTTCAAGGGGACTAAAAATGAATTCATCAATTGAATTTCAAAAATATCCTTGGACAAATAAACTAATAACCATTAATATGAATTATAAGTATGATTTCAATACAACATATCCCATGTGGAGTAAAATTGTTTGTTTGTTGTCATTTATGAATAAAATAATTCCAAAAGATATTTTAAAAACTTTCTTGAGGAAAATAACATTTTCATTTGGAATTTTTTTCGAAAATCATATTCATCAAAAATAAAATCTAAAAAACCTTAAAAAATAACCTTTTAAACACGCCATTTATTCTTCAATGAAATGATGACATGAAAGTCACTATTTACTGTACAATTTAAAAAGGATGCTCTTTTTAAAATTTGAAACGATAAGAATGGTGCCTTGTTTTGAAAACAATAAGAAGTTTACATTGAAATGTTTTTTAAAGAACTCATTTGATAAATCATTTTTAAGGGTTAGAAAAAAATTGAAACCATTTTTGAAAATCACAGTTTTAAAAGAAAATAGATTTCTAACTGGAGAGATAAATGAATTTGTGATTTCGAAAGACCTCATCTAAAACATTTTAAGTAAAATACAGTTACAAATGGTAATATTACATAACAAAGTTAATGAATAACCATTGGAGAAGAAAATAATTGGGTTTATCAAAAATATATCAAATAATTATCTATAATGGAAATTCTCGTGTGATAAATCCTAAATAAAATGAGATTATGAAGTAAACCCCAGAAACAACCAAAACAGGGGAATGCTAATTAACTAGTGAATTAATTATGTATATCAAATGTAAATCCCAATAAAATATCTTAAAATTAAAAAATAACTATTCAGAATTCATTATATACATAATAATAAAATATTACCAACAATAATTAAGTAATAAAACCTAATGAAAAGAAATTGTGTTATGAAATTTTTTTCCACATGATAACTATTAATTCAAATCCCATTACATGAAATAAGTAAAATTGAAACTCAAAATACAATAAATAATGATGTATTCAGGATATTAAATGTCAAATCATTCGTCTATACACAATATAATAGTTATTTTGTGAACTACAACTAATAATACTTGATGGAATGTAAAATAAGATGAAATTAGATACAACTATGTTAATATCTAAATTCGAAGCCCCAAAAGTAATAATTATTAAATAAAACAATTAAAAAACATGCAAATAAAATAAGTAATGATACAATATAAAAAACGGGAAATTAATACACAAAATAAAATATGTAAGTGGTTATATTGACATTTATCTCACATATGTAAAAGGTGAGACGAAAATCCCTTGCCTTATGCTCAAATTTGGTTAAATTATCTTTAACAACCTCTTCTTCGGGTAACTCTGTTTGGTTTCCATTAAATATATTCATTGGTTTTCATTGTGCCCAAATTTAGACTTTTGTGATGAGGAAATGGATGTTGTCGTCTTATTTTTGTAGTGGTGGTATGATCCAATAGTCTTGAAAGGTTTGATGATGTTGGAGGAGTGAGAATGTTTTTATAGAGGAGAAGGATTAGAATTATCATAAATACAAAAAATTTGAACACTATTGACATGTCTTTGATTAATAATGTACCTCAAATAATGACCCATATTTTATCTGAGAAGGAATATGATCTATCTATGGAAGAAAAATTAGGTTTGGACACGTTTTTAGGTCTTTATGGATCATATGTTTAATGTGTAACCACTAAGTTTATCTCCTCTTCACCATAATAGATATAATTAATTTTAATTTTATTCACTAATATTTTTTATCAAACAAATTGTTTCTCTGAATAGTGATTCTGAATTATTTTATTCAATAATATGGAATCTATTTTTCCAAATTCAAATTACCAATGTCGTAGAAATTAATTTCAAATTAATCCCATAGACGGTATGAGAAAGAGGGTTTTAAAGTAAAAATGTTCAAATGTTTGAAATGTTATCATATCTAATTTCAATGTTGAATTTATTAAAATAAAATAAATTTTATCAATTTATTTATAATTTACCTATATAAACATTTAGAACAACTCATAATACTATTTATCATTATAAATTATTTAGATGACAAGAGAATTTTCAATTAAAATCCATTATTTTTCACTATTCATCAAAAAATGACACTTCTCTTGAGTTTTCCAAAAAATCACCTAATGTAAATTTTAATATTAAACATTAAAAAAATTCAATTTTTTAAAAGTGTTAAAATTTAGTTTTAAAACCCGTATTATATTAAATGGTAGCAACACTTCCTTGAAATAAAATAAATTTATTTATGCTTAAAATTGAATTTTTTCTTATCTTATACCTTTCAAATATATTGGATGATTGTAAAAAATAATTTATGGAATATATATTGTATATATATTTCATTTAAATTATTCAATAATATTAATTCATTAACATAAAACACCTTTGGTGAACAAAAAAAGTTTTTATTAAAATATTTATTTTCTGTTAATTTATTTATTTTCATTTCTAATTAATTGGTGAGCAATGAATTCAAACTATATTATTATATGTTAGTTAATACTATTTGTAACCTCCAATTTAATATCTATGATATAATTGTAGATTTAAATAATAAATTTAATAGTAATCGATTAAACTCAGGGTTATATGTTACAAAAGCCATCAAATAAATTCATTATTGCTTGTAACTTAAGACAAAAATCAGTTTTGAGGGTGATATATGTGATTAGAGGGACTGAATTTATTTACTTATAAATATATCATAATTAATCTATATGTTACATTCCCTTCTACGTTTGGTGTTGTGTGTCATATATGCTATCAAATAAAATGTCATTCTTTTATAATTTTTGGGTGTTATATTCTCCAAACTGTAAATAAATTTCTTCTATGAAATTTAAACATGATATAAAAAAATTTGTGGTTTTATATTTTAGTTTTTAAAAAAAATCCATATTTCTGAAAGGGTATAAATCAAGTCATCTTAATAATAATTAATGGGAAATACAATGGTCATATTGAACAACACATAACTAGGTTCTAATATAGACCAATATTAGTTTTAAGTGATGATATAGACATATATGAAAAGAATAAATAATTATAGGTAGGTATTATGTTTTTTGATAAAAATTAGGTGAATGATCAGTAGAATATTGAGGGCCACAAAGACATTAACCTATGATGAATTAAATTACCATTTGATAGTTCTGATATGAATGTGGTATGATAATTTTTTTATTTCATGATCATTTTCCTCTAGTTGAGAAATTCATCCAGCTTATAATAATATAATTAAATATATGGTTCTATTTCCTAAACACAATAGTATTCAATGGATATTCCTTGAAATATTTCTAATTCATTTATTATCATAGGTTGCATAATATGGTAAAGTAATATATAAACCACTAAAACCTCATACAATGATCAACGTAAACTAGTTCATAAATGTTTAACATTTCAAAAATATTATGATTGAACACATTAAATGAAAGATGAAATTATTTCCAATGTTAACATAATATTAGTCTCCATTCAACATGATGTAGCTCTTTAATCATCATATTCCAAACTTTTAGATAACTTCATTACGTATTATCTTAAACCATTACAATAAAACTATATTGAAAACATTATTTCTTTTTCATTCCAAAAAATATAACATAGATAATGCGATATATTAATTAAATCAAGAAAATGATGCAGTCTCTATAAATGATAAAATAAACCATGTTCTAAACAAACTATTAATCAATTCAAAATTATTTAGTGATATCAATATTACTTTATACATACAAATTACTTATTCATCCAAAAATAATTATCTCAACATCAAGAACATACTAGGGACTATATTTCTGTAAATCATATGTTTTCCATGAAGGTAAAATTTTCAATGAATTATTTTTCGTAGTATAAATCTACATATAATCTAAAATAAATACTTAAATATAAATACATTAAAATTCCAATACATTCTATTATACTTATAAGTAGAATATCATAGACAAGACACTCTTAAAACATTATTCAAGGTTCCAAATATAAAAGAAAAATAATCCTTCAAGTTCAAATATATCAATATTATTAAAATGATTGTAAACCCTTTGTTTCATCTGAGTTATATTCCTTTGACCCTTATTGAATTCCTTTTCGTAGTGCCCCATCATCATGAAGTTGTATAAATTGATATCATTGATTTATTTGTTTGTATTAAATTTAGGATCCTTGGACCCCTATCTCTACAATTAAAAAAATCCCAATCCATTCAAAAAATTCCCACGACGCTTCATTCCATGGTTTTCAAAAGGTTGAAACAATATATTTTTTATCCTCCTTTGACACATTCAGTTTTTCATGGTTCTGAAATGGACACTTCTTCTCTTGGTTTCCCATTAATAATAATCACTTAGAGAATTCCTTCTTCATTTTGATGGCACCTAAAACGTTTTCTAATTATGTTGAAAATTTTTGAGACACCAACACCCCTAAGAGATTTTTCTTAAGCCCTTAAAAGGAATTTTCAATCATAAATTCTATTTTTATATATAATTTTTAGGATACCTAGCTATCCTTTTAATGGTAGATTTATAATCAATAACACATTGTTCATTATATTTTTTAATCAATGGAACATTCTGTTCATCGGAATTATTTTCTAATGAGGTAAATATGTCTCTATGAATGTATCCTTAAATTCTTTGAATTCCATGAATTAAAATTCATATTCCTCTCTAGGGCCCATGATCTATTACAACCATTTTTCTACGTCATATTTGAGGAAATATACTACATGTATGAAATTTTCCTCTTCATATCATCCCAACACCACAAATATATTTTCCAAAGACATAATCTATTTTTCATTTACAATTATATAATTAGTACCAATAAAGGATGGGGCTCATTCATATAAATTGATCAAACATAAGATAATGTTTTTTTAATATGTTTATCTATTTAGGCAATGTTATTTTTCATGACCTAAAAAGGTTTCAATAATATACCCAATATATCTTATGCTCCTACACTAGTAATACTGATTTACTCACCATGTAAATATCTAAATTCACCATGAATATTAGTACCATTCTTCCTTAAATGATCCATTTCTAAAAATATATATATACTGGATTAGATCATATCATTATGAAATATAATTATAATAAAAAACTACTAAAATAATATAAATAAATTTAAAATATTTATATGGATATAATCCCATAATAATAAACAAGGGTTTATAGAATGTTCTTCAATACTTATCCTCAATGACTATATTCGTGTTATATTCATTAATATATATTTTCTTAAATCCATTTTCAAATGTTTCTATTAAAATTCCTCTAATACCAACAGTAGAAACCTTACTAAAATATGCTTGGAGACGATGCCTACTACCAATACATTGGAATAAAATACAATGATATACATCCCAATGGACTACATAGTTTTGTAGTCTTTGTAACGTAAATAAAAAATGATAATTTTACTACAAATTAATATAAAAATTGGATAATAATTTTTTTATCTCTTTATCATGGATGAAATTATTCCATCTCGAATATACTTGCATAATATTTATAGAAAAATTCATTTAATCTTGGTAAAATGAATAAAATATGAGTGGCCTCAAATTCTCCGTAAGGGTTATGTAAATTGGAATCTATCTTGAATAAATATTAAATAATAAGTATGGAAAGGTAAATAACTAAAAACACATTCCATTTAAATAACTGGATATGGAGAAAGAAAATATATAAAGGTATATAACATAGCACCCATTAAATTTCATCAAAAAACATATAATGAAATGTATCAAAATATTTTATAATAGTATAAATATCATGGATAATATTGTTTACTGAAATTAAGGAAATGATTAATTTTTGGATTTCATATCTCAGAAACATGAAAACCTACACTATTGAGAGATATCCAATGGACAGTTTAAAACTATAGGTAGAAACCCATTGAAGTTTTACAACTAATTTCCTTCATATGAACCTGTCAATATATATATATATAGGCTATGTAATGTTACAAACCCACCTATAACTTCATATCCATTGTATTCCTCACATATTGAATAATGAATTTTATTAATGAAAAATGTCCCTTATCATCATATATACATATTTAGTAAAGGATATAGATTTATCAATATTTTCCCAGTTAATCACATAAATATCAAATCAAACACGATAAGTATAAATGGTTTAAAATTTTATTAATAAAAATATCCATGATAAACAACATAGATAATTTTTTGTATAATAATTTAAAATGATCACAAGAATGGGAATCCTTGAAGGGAACTTCCAAAATGAATCAAATAGGTGAATTTAAATGTTATCCTGGGAAAACCCAATCCCAAAAAATCTATATGAATAATACGTATGGTATAAATACAACATATCCCATGTGGATTAAAAATATAGGCTTGTTGTTATTGATGAATATAAATACTATAAAAGTATTTTTTTTTTAAAAAATCACGAGAAAAATATATTTTTCTTTAGAAAAAATACTTTAAAAATACTTTTCTTTGAAAATCCCTTTCTAAAATTTTTTCATTAAAATGTATCCTTTTCACTTTCAAAGGATATTTCAAATAAATGAAATTAGGTAAACCCATACAAAATGTACAAGGGAAAAATAACATCAATTTTGCGATGTAAAAAGGGTAGAATGGTGCCTTGTTCGGAAAACGATGGGAATATTCCATTGAAAACATTTTTCAAAAAATAATTTAGTAAAAAATTTGTAATATTATAAAAAATATTTAGAAAAAATGGTTTAAAAGAAAAAATTATTTAAAATAAAATAAATTTCAAACCCAAGAGAGAAACAAAGTTTGGTTTTTAAAAATCATTTCATAAATTATTTGAAGAACAAAAGTGTGGGAAAATGATACTATGACTTGAAAAATATTACTAATAACCATTGGAGGATAAAATCAAAGGGGTTTTCAAAAAATGATCAAACAATTTCCATTAATGAAAAGTCAAGTGGAAAAATCCCGAAGAAAAGGATATTGTGAACTAAACCATAAAATAAACATTACATTGAAGTGAGAATTAACCAATAAATCGATTAAGTGTACCAAAAGTAAATACACATAAATTAAGTGAAAAAAAATAAATAGCAAAAATTCATTATAAAAAATCATATAATATTAACAACAATGAGGATGTATTATTACTCAATGAAGGGAAATTGATTTATGAAATTATTTTCCACTATGCAGCTCTTAATTTGAATCTTCTTAGATGAAAATATCAAATTGAAATTTAATATACCATCAATAATAAATTCTTAAGGAAATTAAATGTCAAATTGGAAGCATATACATCATAGAAATGTGAATTTGTTTATACTAACAAATTGGTCACAATAGAATGTAAATATAGACAAAATCCCTTAAAAGTTTGTTAACATCTTAATCAGAAGCCCTGAAAGTAATAATCAACATATAAAACATTTAAATACTATAAATTTAAATGAATTCATGATAAAATATATCAAAAGGGGATTTAGATACACCATAAAAGATAATTAAGTGGTGAAAATTAAATTTATTACATGGATGTAAAAAGTGAGAAGATAATTACATACTATATGATCCTTTTACATTCAACCCTATTTAACCTCCTCTTCTTTAGGTAACACCTTTTGGTTTTTAACAAAGGAAGTCATTTATTTTATTTTTTAAAAATATAAGGCTTCTAGGATGATGGGTGAGGAGTGGGAGGATTATTTTTTATGATTATGTATGAACATAAGTCTTAATAGCTGTTAATAAGTGAGGGGAGTGAGTTTCTTTTTATAGTGGGGGAGGAGTGACATTCTTGTAAATACTAAAAAGGTAAACAATATCGGGAGTCCCCCATTAAATTATGTGCCTCCAATAGAGGTAATAATTCGATATAATGTGGGATGTGGGATATATATGGACATACAATGGTTTTTGGACAATTTTCTAGGTTACTTATCCACTTATGTTTAATATTTTACCAATAAGTAAACTCATTTTTACCTTAATCAATGTTTTTAATTTTAATTGTCTTTAGAAAAAAAAATTATTAAATAATTTGTTTACCAGAATAGAAATTGTAAATTATTCTGATTAAAAATATGGAATCCATTCTTTCAACATAAAATCTCATAATTGGAAGAAATTAATATAAATTATATCTAATAGATTGAATAAGAAAGTAGGGTTTTAAAGTGAAAATGTTCTCAAATTTGAAATGTTTTTATATCCAACATCAATATGAATTTGATTCCATTGAAATAATTTGGATTAATTTATGTAAAAATTATAAATATATATTTTAAACCCAATTTAGTCAATAATTTTTCAATACATATTATTAAGACAAAAATTTAGTTTTAAATTAAAATTCAGTATTTTTCAGTTTTCATCAAAAAAAGAAACATCTTAAAGAAATAAAAAAAATTACCCTTTTTTAATTATGATATTCCTCTTTAAAAATTAATTTTAATTTTAAAATAAATAATATTAAAGTGTATATATTTATTTTTAAAATAATTTTACTATTAAAATGTGGAAAACTACCATTAGAAAAATACATCTATTTATGCATATAATTAGATTTATTCTTATCTTTGATTATAAAATATATTGGATGAATGTAAAAGAAATTCCTGAATATATATTATTTATATATTTAAGTTAGATCATTAACTAATATAAATTAATTTTATTCATTAATATTAAATGAATTTGTAGCATAAAAATTGTTTTGATAATATGTTTTCCATTATATTCAGTTGGTTTTTGTATTCATTTAAATTAATTGGTAACCAATTAATTAAACAATTTATTTTTATGTATTATTTTTTATTGTTATTAACCACCATGTAAAAGTCATGTATATAATTCTTATATAAAATAATAATATTATTAGTATTTGATAAAACTGAGTCTTACATATAACGAAATCCATCGATAAATGTTAGTGTTGTGTGTATCACAAGTAAATATCATTGTTTAATATAGTATATTATATTAAAAATATTTTAATAATATAATATAAATATATCAGATTCTCTCAGGGTGATATATTCCCATCTATGCTTGGTGTTGCATGTCATAAAAGGCTATTAAATAAAACATTCGTCTTTTAGAATTTCGTTGTGTTATAATATTTTTTCCAGATAACCATGATAACATGTAATGTAAAATATATAATTAATGACAACTATGATGGAATAAAAATTTGGTTATGGTGAATATATTAAAAAAATATTTACTTTAAAAAAATTAAAAATTACACATACAGAAAATGATAAAATGATTCCCTTTTTATATTTTCAAAGAAATTGAAACATACATCAAAATGTATATTAAAAATGGTTGATGTATAAATAAAATAATATATATAAAATTCTTAAAACTATTGATACGAAGGAAAATTATGTTTATGGAATTCTTAAATACATGGTTTTATAGGAAACTAAATCACTACGAGTCCAATATCATTTCATTTGTATGTATACCCTCCTTATTAATAAAATAATATTAGCATACTATATTCATAAGAACCATTATCTTTTTAACTAATTTATCATTATTACCTTTATCCCTTTTTTATAAATTTTTTATTCAGTTTTGAAAATGATTAAGTTCACCTTATTTATTTTGAGGTCGTTTAGTTTGTAACGTCCAAACTGCTTTTATGTGTTGACCATGTCTAAAAAGGTTATGATTTAATCAATGCAAAAAACATAAAAAATTTAATAATTATCATATTTAGATTTTAAATACTCTCGTAAAATACTATTTAATTCAGTCATTAAAATTTTATCATGTCATTTCTTGGATATGGTAATCTACACGCATGCATGAATGACATTTTTATTTTTCCTAAGGGTATAAAAGACTTATTAGACAGTATTTTACTTTTCCATAGCCATAAATATTTCATATATTTCATATTTATTCATTAATTTAGTAATTATAGCCATATTAATGAGGTGAAAATGATAAATCAATCACATCACTTCATGGAGGTGGTATTCCAAAATTATGCATGGGAGATATTTTGATATCTAGCTAAAGTAAATGGTACGAATGTAAGTAGTAGAATAATACTTGAGAAACATAACTATGTCAAAAATATCACATATATTCATTTGTTACATATTTTTATCTAGCCATATCATTTAGTTGTGAAAATATAAACACATTACATCATAGAGATTCTTTTTTCACATTTATGCACGAGTGATGATATCATTTCACATAAGGTAGAATAATATATTTTATAGGGTTTTATTCCAAGACCTATATTATTATTAATAAAATTTACCTTATTTTATAAATGTGTCATATTTTGTAATGCAGTTTTATATAAAGCACATTCACCACATTATGAACCCAATAGTATTTTATTGTGTTATTTTCAACATTATATTTTGAGAATAAATATAGTCATTATATTTGAAAATAATGCAATGTAATAACAAATAAAATATAAAATAACTAAAATAAGAAAATTTGGATCTGATCAATCCCCAAGGATCTCACAATCAAAAAAAACTGTATAAATTGAGTAGAATTTAGTAATTCAATATTAATTTTAAAATTAATATATATATATATATATATATAACCTATATAGTTAATTAAATTAAATGAATAATTAATTAAATATATAGTATTTATAGAATGTAAGGAACCCATATTACAGTTAAAAATATAACTATTAGTAGAGTATTCTGGCTATTGGAATAATAATCTAACCACTATGAATTGAAAATTGATAGTAATAATTGTATCCTCACTTATTTAAGAGTATAATAAAATTTTGGAATTTTTTAAAATAAAAATATAACATGTTTATATCATGCTAAATGTAAATAACTATTTTAAAAACAATAAAATATGTTTTTTTAAGCATACATGTTTTATTATCTATTTAATAAAAATACTATGATTTGAAAAAAAAAAATTATAGTCATAAAATCGGTTTATTAATTATTTTTAACAATATTGAAATTATAATATAATATTAAGATAAAATAATTATATTCACAATGGTTTAAAAAATTTATAATGATATTAAAATTTATTTTTTCATATAAATTTGAATTTCAATTTAAAAAATTAAGTATCTCATATAATGAAAAATATTCTCATATTTTGTATTTAAAATTTAGAATCTAAAGATAAAAAAATTCTTCGGGAACAATTTTGAAATTTTTAAGAACAAGATTATTTTTTATTGAATAGTGAAATACAAAAAAATATCATATTCAGTATTACAATATAAATATTAGAATTTATGATTCCTTGATTATTTAAGACCCATTTTTTTGAACTCAAATGAAATATTTTCTATATATAGTAACGATTTTTATCACTATTAGTAGTCATGAACCAAAATAATAAACTAATGAGTTTAATATTTAAAAAATTACCCTCACCCCTATACCAGTACCATTCCATCTCATTAAACCATCTAGGCATTAGAGCATTTGAAATTAGAATACAATTATCATCAAATCCTCTCTCAATGTCTACTTTATTCTAACCTCACAAAAATGAATAACCAATGTTCTATAAGGTGTATTTCAAGAGGAAACATATATGAGGTAATATTTTCAATCAATACAATTTTAAATTGTCTTACTAATCAACCTCCACCTCACACCCCCATATGAAATAACATATTTAATAAAATATTATAAAATATACATTATCATTAATTTTTAATGAAATATATATCTTCTATTCTATTCTCTTATCTCCACATTCTTAAAATGTGTACATTGTTCAAATAATAGTGGATTTATTTCCACCATTAAAAACACAGATTATTTTTCTCCTTCTCCTTATGATAGTTATAGATATATTATAATTCTAAAATACGATGATATTAATTATATTATATCTTATTTCTTGTTTTTTAATGTATTAATATCATTTAAATTAAATTAATTAGATATATTTTATGATAGTTAGTAAAACAGCCTAAATGAACAAACCATATAACAAAAACATTTATTCTGAATGAATCATCCCTATTTTGGAACACATACTAATATTTTGGACCAATTAAATTTCTATATGGAAATTAATATTATTTAATTTTACTTCTAGAGATTGAGTCCAATTTTAGAAAAAACACCAATAATTGTCCACAAGTGATCTGACAATTGAAACATGAAAAAAACACCCTCATAATGTCACGACCCGTCCTCGGGGCCCATGTCGTGACTACCCCATGCCCGCCTTCCACAGGCCAGGGGCTGGCGACTAGCACCAAAGGAGTAAATCCTGATAATAAGGGAATGCATTGCCTTTATGAAACGTAAACACACACAGCCAGAGTACAATTGGAAGAAAACACTAAGTAAACACTATATAACAAAAGATGTGCTGGAAAGTAAAGGGGCCAGAAATACAAGCCCAACAGTAAAGTACAGGGTACAGACAAAATAGCAGGATGGTGTCAAGTTGCTCCAGGATCGTCCTCCAGAGTTCCTACCTGAAGGGTAGGTACAGATGGCTACCTCAGCTCTCCGCATCCATCTATCACATCCGGGTACCGTATCATCGTGAAGTCCACCTCCGAGTACCGTCTCTTCATAAAGTCCACCTCCAGGTACCATCCAGCTCTACAAGCCTCAACCATGATCAGTGATGTCCGTCATCTACATCCAACATAATGAGGTGCGGGCATAGCCAGTGCAGGGGTGAGTATAACAATACTCATTAGGGACCCCGAGACCCTCAAGGTCTCACTAAAACAAACAAGGATAAACCACAAATAAAGATCTCAACAGATAACCTTTACTTAGGTATATTCCCATACATATACCTTAGTTATCAAGTAACTCATCTTAATCATGAGGTAAACACAAAGGTCGTTGACTCAGCTCAAACCAGGATTTTCATTATCGAAACCACAACTGCTGGAGAAAATCCTCCTCTGTCAAGTAAAGTAGCCCTATCACGACTCCGAGGTGCTACTCACTAACCTTAGACTGCTGAGGTACTCCTCCTGTTGAGTACCGTGGGTCTGCTGCCAAATATCAGGCGCTCCGTCTGCTGAGGATTTGCCGCCAAATACCGGGCGCTCTCCCTAATAGCCTACAGAGGTACTCCTCCTATCGAGTACTGTGATTATGCTGCCAACTACCAGGCGCTCTGTCCACCGTGGGTCTGCTGCCAAATACCGGGTGCTCCGTCCACTGGGCTAACCGAATCACTACGAGTCGAATCGGTCAAGCAATCGTCAGGTCTACAGCTACTTGGTCTCTCCACTCTATACGCTCATCTCCGGGAGGGTCTTCTCCACGAGATACTGGTTGTTACTTCAAAGTTTCATGAATTCTCACATAGAAGTATCACAAAGGACCGCGTCGTCATAGGGGTCCCAACTCAACAGACGGTGCGTCAATCAAAGGCCCGCTCTATGAGTTATTAGAATTTCCGTTCCAGGGGCCTGGTTGGATTTCAGGTACAATCCAACCAAGCCATACTCCAACTGAGTCCAAACCTTAGTTTAAGTATTCCAAAAGAACCGTCTCATCAAGAGAAATCCAATAAAGTCTATGGCACATCAATTGGACGTCCCGAGCTCAAGTTATAAAGGTTTCCGCTCCAAGGGCCCAGTTGGTTTTGAGTTCGAACCAACCCGGCCATACCCAAACATTGTCTAAACTTTGGGTGTAATATATCGAAATGACCGTCTCGATCCAAGGAATCCTACGCAACTATCGGTTCATTAATCATAGGTCCATAGCTCAAGATATGACCATTTAACTGAAAACGGTCTAAAAATAGAGGGTCTAGGTCCGGTCCGACCCAGCCCAACACCCCCTGGGTCGGCCTGAACCGGGTCAAACCGACCTAGGTCCAGTCCCGGCCTAGCCGGCACGGCACGACCCACACGGTTGGTCATGGGGTTGGCCGATCAGGCGGGGTGGCGGCGCCCAGTGGGGCCCGCCCTAGCTGCTGATTGGGGGGGTTACAACCCCCCGGTTCTTTAAAACAGCCAGCCGTTTTGGTCGGTCATTGGGTAACCGTGAGACCCCTTGAGTCCCGCCTCTTGATGGCACCGGCGGCCGACACAGTGTGCTGCCCTTCCAGATCCACCGCGGCCTTAGGTCGCGACTTTTTTCAACCGGCGCCGCGCGACGGCGCCATGCCCCACTACCGTGGCCCGCCCCAGCCACGAACACTATAGATATGGCATGGCGTGACGACACTGCGCCCCTCCGTCGTAGCCTGCCCCAGCCGCGGTTCCTGGGGCTCCAGCATGGTGTGGCGGTGTCGTGCCCCTCAGCCATGGTCCGGCTCTACTCCACGCGGCACGACGGTGTCGTGCCTTTACGATGACCCGGAAATCATGCGCTGACGATCCGCTCGTGGTCATCCCGAAGTCGGTTGGTTCTTCACAGTCTGCCTCTATTGTCCACAAAAAACAAATGAGAGGGGAAGGGTCGGGCCGTGTTTTTGCAGTCCGAGCCCTTCCTCTTTAAGATTGTATCATGCAGTCAAACGAAACTCAAGAATTGAATAACGATGGTGAACAATATTACAACTTGAACATAACAACCCCTACCTCATAAAACGGCGTTAAACGATGGTGATTCTCAGAAGAAGGGTGTCGTGGAAGACAGGCGTCGTTCCATCAATGTCGGGAAGGAAGGAGCCGAGGGTGGCATCGGTGTTCTTCATTATTCGTTCTTCGTTGGAAGAAGAGGAAAACTCTCCAAGTGCTGGGCGTCGTGCTTCGCTACTAGCATTCCGCCGCTTGAAGAATCTATACAGAACTCCTTCCCCTAGCCTCCTTTATATAGGATTGGGAGGGTTCATCATTGGCACGCAAGTCATAAATGGAGGATTTATGACAGAGGGCTCCACCCAATTAATCTTCTGCGGTGGCGCATTAAAATGGGGAGGAAGTCAAAAGGGGGGGGTTATTGACCCGAGTGGTCCCACAGAAGAATATCCTCCAAAGGGAGGATATTTCCTGGTGGGTCCCACCACTAATTAACCACAAAAAGGAAAGGGGGGTGGTTAATGCTTGGGTGGTCGCCTCATTAAAAAGGGAAGTTTTATCCTCCTCGATTAAGAGGATGATTTAAACCTAGAGGCTCTCCCTCATAAATGAGGGGGAGTCAAGGAGTTATGATTCCCCTCCCTTTAATGGGAGGCCTCGTGTGGTTTCCACCACAAACAACCTCACATGGGAGGTTGGATCTCGGTGGACCCCACAACCATAACCTCTCATGGGGGGTTAGGGTGTGGTGGTCCCACCAACAACTCCCAAGTGGAGCTTCTAACCACATTATTCGCACGACATGTGTTTAAAAAAATAAAATAAATTGTTCACTTATTTTATTTTTTTAACCCATGTCAAACC
Source organism: Viscum album (assembly GCA_963277665.1). Taxonomy (NCBI): domain Eukaryota; kingdom Viridiplantae; phylum Streptophyta; class Magnoliopsida; order Santalales; family Viscaceae; genus Viscum; species Viscum album. Next base: position 1,494,137,859 of record OY728131.1, read on the forward strand.
CCAAAAACTAACTTTCATACTCGATGATCTATCGTTGAGGTGAAAATATTCTTAAGCGAAAACCCATGCAGCGAGTTCAATGGTGCCCTCAAATTTCAATTCCAAGCATTGGTTCAAAAGATAGAAAAACCCGTTCGTTCGTTTACTGAATGTACCCGAGCAAAACATTAGAAATTGATTATAGGCACACCCGACCTCAGAATCAAGTGCCGTCAGAAGCCACAGACTCGTAAAATTCCAAAGAAATTAAGAAAAAAATGTCCTTGTAATTTCCGGATCTTTACATTACTCCTACCTCAGGGATTTATGTCCCCGTAAATCTACAACACAAACTAGGAAAACTAAAGGTGGTACCGAACATGCATCTGAGCCTTCTGCTCTCATGTGCTCTCCTGGAGGTTCCCGTGCTACCAACGAAAGCGCACAAGAGGAATCGACTGTCCTCGTAGGACCCGCTCCTATCAATCCTCAACCTCTACTGAAACCCCGTGAAGGTCGCCCCATCATCGATGCCCAGCTCCCCGTGGTCGATGATGACGGATAGGTCGTGCACACATCTCCTCAGCTGAGATATGTGGATGAAATTTTCCACCTGGTGTATTTGAGGTGGAAAGGTCAGGTGGTAAGCCACCTTGCCTACTCTGTCAGGGACCTAGTAAGGCCTGATGAAATGTGGAGATAACTTTCTGCCTCGGCCAAATCTCCGTAGACCCCATCGAGGTGAGAACTGTAAGAAGACGTGGTCTTCGCCCTCGAATTCCAGTGGTCTTGTCACCTATCAGCATAGGACTTCTGTCTTCTCTGTGCAGTCTTCATCTGCTCCTGAATGATCTACACCTTCTCCATCATAGCCTAAACTATCTCTGGTTTTACACATACTGACTCCATCACTATCCACAAAGGATATCTGAAACACATCAAGCTACTGTCTCGCCACTCTTAATAGCTAAATGCCCGATCTCTTACTAAGAGAATCTGCTACAATGTTCCCCTCCCTAGGAGTATAAACTATCTCGAAGTCATAGTCCTAAGGGAAATCAAGCCAACACCGTTGTCTTGGGTTCATGTCCTTCTGAGAGAAGATACAACTGAGACTATTGAGATGGAGAGAACCGTAAACTGTTCTCTCAACAAACGATGGTTGAGACTATCCAAATGTAAGAACTCATCTCCACCATTCTTCGTCTACATTATACTAAAGAGTTGTTGAGATTTCTCCTCTACCGAAAAGAGAAATTTGGTCTCATCCCCTGGATGAACCACGTTCTTTGCCTAATACAGTCAATCCTGACACGAACAGTACAATCCATGTCATGGATGATGTCATAAGGCCTTGATGCAACTACCAAGAGATCCAACCGTTACTCTCGCCTCCAAGGGTTGAGTCACATTGTCGGCATCAGTGCGTGGTTACTAGGTCTCCTCCAGTAGGAATCTCAAAAGTGAGGGTCAAGTCAACAGTTTTAACCAGAACCTCTCAGTATCAACCATACAAAAGTACAAGATAGTAAACATCACAAAGAAAAGTGTCTTTTATTACTACAGCTCAAAGTACAAAGACACGTGACAACCACAAACAACAACAACAACACAGAAACTAGAAGCACCATGAACAAAGGCCTCCATGACTTGAACTAGTCCCGCTCCTATCCACCTACTTCCAAAGATCCATAGTCGTATGCTTCAGCTTCCTGAAGCTATTCTCTCCCTTATCCACCCACTCTTTGTGGTCGGGGTGGACCTCCGGGTGGTGGTGGTGGCAACACCTCGAAGCATCGTCCACCTACATCTACATGACCAACTCCTCCACCTCTGACTCCTTCGCCTTGCGGTCCGCCTCAATCGAAACTCTGCCTCTGCCTGGGAGGTTCTTCATCTATATTCTGATCTTCTATACGGTGGTTCGGATAGTCACGTGCCATGTGACCAAGCCCATCACAAGAGTAACACTGACCGCTCTTGGCACGACTGGCTCTTACTCCACTCCGGTTTCCCCGCACAACTAAACTTGAGTCGTGCAGTCAGCCACCGGTGGGTCTGGTCCTCTTGGACTCCTGTGTCTTTTGTCTACTTCCAACTGCAGAAGACTCCACTGCAAGTTGACTAGTGGTGGGTCCCGCTACTGGAGACTGCTCAGTAAGGAAACTCTCCACTAGAAGGGCTCTCTCCAACACTCCCTTCTATGTCGGAATGTTGTGAGAAAAAACTGAAGCTCTAATCTCTCACTTGAGCCCCTGCTCGAAGGTCTAGGCCCTGAAGAACGGGTCCCGTACCATATCTGTAGAGTAGCACGGGAGGTCTGTGAACCTCGCTGAGTACCGAGCTACACTCATGCTGCCCTATTGCAGATGAAGTATCTCTTGTATCTGCATCGCTCGAAGGGTGGCTGGTACAAAATCCACCCAGAACAGGCTCTCGAAGTCTGCCCATAGAAGTGACGCCTCGTCATGCATCTGGAGCATCAGGCTCCACCATCTGCCTGATGCTGCCTAAAGGAGGCTGGCAGCAAGGATCACCATGAAATCCACTGGTGTACCTACTATCTTGAAGACTCTCACCACATCCTCCAGCCAATCCTCATCAGCCTATGCATCTATTTCTACCTAGAAACTGGGTGTCCTCTGACACTGAAACTCATGCAGCATGCTCAAGCGGCATGCATTGCCTGCTGCTAGGGCTAGTGGCATCGATTTCCCAATGGGTGGTAGTACCGATGGTGCCTCCGCTGGTGCCTCAACTGAAAGAGGGCCCTGTACTGAGGCCTCATCGCTCAGTGGGCTGTCAGTATGTATAACTCTCGGGGCTCCAGCTAGTTGTCTGTGGGGAGGTATCCTGAAAGAAACAGATGTGACACGGTCAAAAGACTATACCTGGTGAGTTGACCTAGTTTTAGATGACTTAAAAGAAACTTTTTAAAACACACACGCAAACAGTGTTTTCGTGCACTGAGTCGGAAATCAGAAATCAGGGTCCTGATGTATGGATACGTCGGCCGACCGTACCAACACTAGACTCCCTGAACTGAAAACCACACTTAATACCATTAACACCATTGCTTCACAGAAAGAAAATATCATAGTTCTATGTTCTACGGTAGAACCGACTCCTCTGATACCAATTTGTCACGTACCGTCCTCAAGGCCCATGCCATGACTACCCCAAGCCCGCCTTCTATAGGCCAGGGGTTGGCGACTAGTACCAAAGGTGTAAATCCAGATAATAAGGGAAGGCATTTCCTTTATGAAATGTAAACACACACAACCAGAGTACAAGAGGAAACAAACACTAAGCAAGAACTATATAACAAAAGATGTGCTGGAAAGTAAAGGGGCCAGAAAGACAAGACCAACAGTAAAGTACAAGGTACAGACAAAATAGAAGGATGGTGTCAAGCTGCTCCAGGATCATCCTCTGGGGTTCCTACCTGAAGGGTAGGTACAGATGGCCACCTCAGCTCTCCACGTTCTTCTGTCACCTCTGGGTACTGTCTCATCGTGAAGTTTACCTCCGAGTACCATCTCGTAGTAAAGTCCACCTTCGGGTACCATCCAACTCTACAAGCCTCAACTATGATCAATGTTGCCCTTCGTCTACATACAACACAATGAGATGTGGGCATAGCCCGTGTAGGGGTGAGTATAACAATACTCAGTAGGGACCCCGAGACCCTCAAGGTCTCACTAAAACCAATAAAGATAAACCACAAAGAAACATCTCAACAGATAACATTTACTTAGGTATATGCCCATACATATACCTTAGTTATCAAGTAACCCATCTCAATCATGAGGTAAACACAAAGGTCATTGACTCATCTGAAACCAGGATTTTCATTATCGAAACCAAAACTGCTGAAGAAAATCCTCCTATATTGAGTACAGTGGCCCTATCACGACTCCAAGGTGCTACTCACTAACCTTAGACTGTTGAGGTACTCTTCATGTCGAGTACCGTGGGTCTGATGCCAAATACCGGGTGCTCCGTCTTCTGAGGGTTTTCCGCCAAATACCGGGAGCTCTCCCTAATAGCATAAAGAGGTACTCCTCCTATCGAGTACCGCGGGTCTGCTTCCAACTACCAGGCTAACTGTCTGCCATGCGTCTAACGCCAAATATAGAGCGCTCCATCCATTGGGATAACCGAATAACTACAAGTCGAATCGGTCAAGTAGTCGTCATATCTACAGCTACTTGGTCTCCGCACTCCGTACGCTCGTGCCCAGGAGGGTCCACTCCAAGAGCTACTGGTCGTTACTTCCAAGTGTCATGAAGTCTCATGTAGAAGTGTCAAAAAGGACCGCCTTGTCATAGGGGTATCAACTCAACAAACGGCGCGCTAATCGGACACCCGCCTCTTGATGGAACCAGTGGCCCTCACAGCCGACTGCCCTTCTAGATCCATCCCGGCCTTAGGCTGCTGCTTTGTTCAACTGGCGCGGTGCGACGGCGCCGTGCCCCATCGCCGTGCCCCACCCCGGTCGTAGCCCCTGTAGCTCCAGCATGACGTGACAGTGCTGCACCCCTCCACCGCGGTCCACCCCGGCCGCGGCTCCTGGGGCTCCGGCGCGGCGCGACGGCGCCGCACCCCTCCGCCGCGGCCTGTTCCGTCCGCGATCTGGCTCTACTTCGCTCGGCATGATGGTGTCGCGCCTTTGTGGTGACCCGGCAATCATGCGTTGACGATCCGCTCGTGGTTGGCCCAATGTCAACTGGTTCTTCGCAGTCCGCCTCCATTATCCACAAATAACAAACGAGAGGGGAAGGGTCGGGCCATATTCGTGCGGTCTGAGCCCTTCCTCGTCAATATGGTATCATGCGTCCAGACAAAACTTAAGAATTTAAGAACGACAATGAATGGTATTAAAACTTGAACATAACAACCCCTACGTTGCAAAACAGCGTTAAACGATGGCGAGTTGCGGAAGACGAGTGTCGCGGAAGATAGGTGTCATTCCGTCAACATCGGGAAGGAAGGAGCCGAGGGTGGCATTAGTATTCTTTGTTATTTGTTCTTCATTGGAGGAAGAGGAAAACTCTCCAAGTGTTGGGTGTCTTGCTTTGCTCCTAGCATTCCGCCGCTTCAAGAAGCCGTCCAGAACTCCTTCCCCTAGCCTCCTTTATATAGGAGTGGAAGGGTTCGTCGTTGGCACGCAATTCATAAATGGATGATTTATGACAGAGGGCTCTACCCAATTAATTCGATGCAGTGGCGCATCAAAATGGGGAGGAATTCAAAAAGGGGGTTATTGGCCCAGGTGGTCCCACAGAAGAATATCCTCCAAAGGGAGGATATTTCCTAGCAGTCCCCACCATTAATTAACCACAAAAAGGAAAGGGGGTGGTTAATGCTTGGGTGGTCCCCTCATTAAAAAGGGAGGTTTCATCCTCCTCAATTAAGAGGGGGATTCCCTCATAGATGAGGGGGAGTTAATGAGTTATGATTCCCCTCCCATTAATGGGAAGCCTCGTGTGGTTTCCACCACGAACAACCTCACATGGGAGGTTGGATGTCGGTGGGCCCCACCACCATAACCTCTCATGGGGGTTAGGGTGTGGTGGTCCCACCACCAACTCCCAACTAGAGCTTGTAACCACTTTATCCATACGACATATGTTTAACAAAATAAAATAAATTGTTCACTTATTTTATTTTATTAACCCACGTAAAACCCCAAAAAAAAACTTTCATACCTGATCATTTGCCATCGAGGTGAAAGTCTTCTTAAGTGAAAACATGTGCTGCAATTTCAGTGGTGCCCTCGGATTTCAATTTCGAGCAACAGTTCAAAAGATAGAGAAAAACATTCATTCATTTATTGAACATACCTGAGATAAAATTCAGAAATTGATTCCAGGCACACCGGGCCTCGGAATCAAGTTCCGTAAGAAGCCACAAACTCTCCAAAGAAACTAAGAAAAAAATTTCCTTGAAATTTCCAGGTCTTTACACATAAAATCAAAATTATACAATATATCTTATTTAATTAGATTTAGTTGAGAATAATATAACAATATTAATAAAATATATAAGGTTAATTTTTAAAATGATATAATTAATTAATTAATTTTTAGTATTGATATCATTTAGTGCATATTTAGAGTAAATATATACCAAATGTAAGGGTTCACTCTGGACCACACTATTCTCTTTAGGTTAGGAAATATATGAGTATAAATTGATTTATCTCTCATTTTTCTGTTATTGAATTCATAAAAATTATATATGTATGTATCTTAATTATTAAAATTGTATATTATTCATTCAACTAAGGGTGTTATAAAGTGTTTATATTCATTTCCTAAACACCTTCTTTAAAATATATCATGGAAAAGGCGAACTTTTATCAATTAATAATATATAGAACACTATTGTAAAACCATTTTTCAGATTCGTTTTTTATTTAATTTTATGAATATGTTTTGTATAATCACTATATTTTACAAATAATTTTCATTGGAAGATGATTATTAATTATTTCATCAAATCTCGTTAATTGAATAACCAAAACACCATTTTCTATATTAATTTCTATACCCAACACTCCACCATTTATCGTGATTTTTATTCAAATGAACAAAAAATTTGAGACCAATAATTGATTATTCATATTTTAATGTCTAAAATATTAAATTATATCTTCCATTGAAAATCATTATGAAATTATATTTTATTACTATACAAGGCACAATTACATAATCCATTTATTTGGGAAATTATTATGGTTACATCTTATTTTTTATTTCTATTCCTTGAAAATATACGCATGATCATTTTATTATGAATATGTCTATATATGTACCCAATAAACTTCTTAGTGTATATGTATCATTAGATATAATATATGGGATTTGGGAGTAAAACTAATTCCATATGGGACTCTGTGTATCATCTGATGTTTTATTGGTAGTTGGCCTTCACATATTCTTATGTCTTCTATGATATTGTTGGAAAATGTTTATGATTCCATGATAATAGGATATAATGTTCTTTAAGTTATTTTCCCATTTGATTATTTAGAATTATTTAATTTTATGATACTTTGTCACCCCTTTTGACTCATATTATATTATTCATCATCACTCTTAATCTCTTACAATTAGTTAGCTCATATCTATAGTTTATGGATTCATTGTGTTATCCTATGATGTTTTAGCATCTCAAAGTTATTTAAGTGATCTTTGTTGATATTAAAATAGCTATGTTTTATTTTAGTTTTGTTTTTGTGTATTATGAACGTTTTCATCTAAAGAAACTAGTACTATCTATCATTGTGTTGTTTTTATTGAATATTTATGATAAAAATGATAGAATAATATTTATAAATGTCTTGGGTCTCTAATGTTATAATCAGTGGAAGGTAATGTAATTTTTGGGTATTGGGACTAAAATAATTTGTTGAAAACCATATGGATATGTTCAACTATATTAAAATATACAGATATTTTTATAATATATATAGTAAGTTGTTTCCATGAAATTAAATTCTTGTATGGATACTACAAGTGGATATAGATCAACAATTGACACATAAAATAGAAATAAACATGACATGACTCATTTAATATTATCCTAATTTATAACCAATGCATGATAATGAGTCCTTGTTGAATGCAAGGTTTGATACTCTAAGGGGATATGCTATATAGAATTTACAAACTCATTATAAACCATTATAAATAACGTTAATAGATTGTTTTGTTAGAAAAAATTTCTAAACATTATCATTTTTATCCTATAATTGATCCTATAGATTAATGTTTTATAAAATATTTTTTATTTATAATCTATTATATATAAGATCATAGTTTCCCTTTTACATTATTTTTAGATTGAGTATATCCTACAGTAATGTTTTTCATTTTATTTAAATAATTGTCTGAAATAGGAGGTATTGTGTAGATAAAAAATTTAAAAAAATATAGATTATTACACTAATTAGATGTATAACCTTATTAGAGTGGGATATTTGAACTACATGGAAATACTAGCTCAAATAATTAATGTTTTGAATATTAACCTGAATTGTTTGGAATTCCATCCCTTTCATATGAATGATAATATCACATATCATTGATTTATATGAAAAATACTTCTACATTTAGTGGATCTTCTGACCCACTCATTATAGAATAATAGATTATATCCATAAACATGATTTTAAGTGTCCTCAAATGCTATAAGAATGATATTGTATTACTAGTCATTTATTTTCTCAAGGGGGAAGGTGATTAGTGTTGGGCACTAATAATAACTTAAATACCAATGAAGAAATCAATTCCATAGAAATATAAGTGTTCAAGAAAACATTTTTCAATAACTATTTTCCCTTAAAAATATATTATAAACTAAAAATAGAGTTTATTGGACTGAATCATTAGGTAGAAGAGTCTATCAGGGATTATGAGGTGAAATTAAAAGGGATTCCATGGTACACCTCTACCTGCCCATTAACACTTAATTTTAGGTAAGATACATAATTATTGGATTGGAGACCATTCTAAAAATTAATTATATTTTCAAATCTATGATTGATATTAATATAATGTATTTTTAACCATTATGTTTGAGATAGAGATTGGAGACTCATAGTGGTTTCACGGGGACAATGAAAATTACCAAGATGTAATTTAATTTGGGAGGATAAATGGATAAATATCATAAATGAAATATGACCCAATAATCCATCTGTAAAAATTTGGGAAGAATTATCTATGAAATTGTCTCAATAGAATTGGGATATACTTAATGTTTAAAGATAAGGGCATCGAGCTAGTCAATTTCAAAATGAGATAATGAATCCCACTATTCAATTGAAGATAATATGGTTTAGATTGACCATCAGCCTATGTTCTACTATTTAAACTAAAAGAAACATGATAATTATGTATGAAATTTCCATAACTAAGGGTTTCCAAGGACAATAAGTGATTGTAAGGAGTTTCTAAGACACCATTATTGATTTTATCAAATCGATATTTAATAATTTCCATTAAAAATTGGAAAGTATACAACATTATATAAGAAATAACTTGAACTAAAGTATGAGTTATCACCCCCCATACTGATAAAAAAAACTTATGTTGACTTACATGATACTTAGGTACATGAATAGATAATTCAAGATGTAAATAAATGGTTACTGGTATCATCATCATCCTCTGTTTGAGTTCTCATAAAATAATATATTTCAATCAAGAATCCACATGAATCTATTTGAATCCCTTCCTTGGAAGATATGATGAACACCTGTGTGTGGGATGATTTTGATCATCATTAACTATTGGGATGTGAAATGAAAAAAAATATTTAGAAAGTATAAACCATTCTATTAAACATCATAGGTTCCAATGTCAATAGAAGAGCTATTATTAAAATCAATTATGATTCCTATAGTTTGACATTGGAGATAAATTTTTCCTCTATGTATCTCCATGTAAGTGATTCATAGTAGTTAGTATTAGTGGAATGATATGTTCTTGTTTCATTACTATTTCATAATTCATGATCACATTAGAGTTGTGGCCAATTGACTACCCTACCATCAACCTGTTCTCAAGTACATGACGTGTTCCATGCATCCCTATTAAGAATTACAAACCATATCTCTTACATGTACTAAATAAAGAAGTGGTATAGCCGATAAATTTTCTATCTTATGAGAGGAAACCATCGAGGATCTTAGACCATAATGATAATATTTTTCGTAATCAGATTACCCACCTAGTAAAATTATTATATTGGAACCATATGTATGGGAAGGTGAGCAAGGAACAAATAGAGAAAATGAATAATTCATTATTTAACATATTTGAATTTGAGTATATATTTCTAAATTTTTAGGATTATAATTCTTAAGGGGTAAAAAGGTAACAACCCTAAATTTTATCAATGGAATTTTACATCAAATATAAATATATGATATTTAGTGGCACATTATTATATAAAAAAATAACCACATGATAAACCCAAAAATAGTTTATTATATTAATTTGAACACTAAATTTATAAAATAAGAATAGCCATAATATTTTAAGATATTATAGTGGAATAGAAAATGGAAAACTAGATAACAACAATAAGAAAATTTTGGATCTACTCAATCACTCACAATAATTACAATCTTAAATAATAGAATTTAAATGAAGTAGAATATTAGAGATGAAATAAAAATTTTGAAAACCAAAAATATATATTAAAATAATACAAAAAATAATTTATTTATGAATGAATGATATATATTGTATATATATATTTTACAAAACCCATTTGACCATTATAAATATGACCGTTGAAATGGCTATCAGACCAATTAAAATATATTTAGATGATTTTAATATTATGATATCCATTATGAGTAGTACTATGATAGATATAATATTATACAAGACTGTATAAGTCAAAAGTAATATTTTTGAATCCTATAGAATGAAAATATTACATATTTCTACCATGACATATGTGATCAAATATTATAATATTTTTAAAATAATTCTCCACATTTTTTGTAAAATATAATTCTATTATATTCATTTTATATCCAATTTAATGATTTAAACATATATTATGTTTAATGAAATGTTTTTAAACGTTAATATTGTGTACTATTATTATCATAATTTTATTTTTTGAAACCATAGGTAAATTTTTAATTGGTTAGAAAATTTCTCATAAGAATGAATTTTTTTTAAATAAATAGGTATTTTAGTAAATAAATGTTTGTTATCGTTTATAAAAAAATATTTACAAAATGAGGATTTAATATTTTGAATCTACGTAATGAAATTTAGTTATGGGGGTTTTTTTATTTCTCTAAAATAGTTGAATTTTTTGTTAAAAGAGAAAGATATAGAGTATTACATTAATATAAAAAATATCTATATATGGTATGTACTAGTGTTAATATATTTTTAAAATTAAAAAATATTTTATTCTAGTGAAAGATGAAATAAAATGATATCATGTTGTTATGAATAATACATCTTCAATGGAAAAACTTTTTAGGTTTATACCCAATGTCTTCAGAGTATGGTTAAATAATAAAAATATGTACTCTATGTCATATGGATGGAGGAAAGGAAGGTATTTTGGAATTTATTGGTTGAACGAATTTACTTTGTAGTGTGTACATTAGAGGATATGAGGTGTCCTTTTATATGTATGGTATAGGACATTCTAAGAATTTTTTAAAAGAATAAAATATATTACTGTCTTTTTCACTACAAATGGATAATAATGGACTCTTTCAAGTGTTTATTTAAGATAGGTTCAAAATATTACTATAAAATATAAATTAGGCAAATATTATGTCATTTATTCTCTTATCACTTATGTTTAATTCCCAATATACTGGTTTAACCATAACCAAGATAAAAAATAGTATTTTTACTATTTATTATAGAAAGACATTAAGTTAATAAACCTACCTAATATTACATATTATAATTAAAAATATTTATTCAATTTTATAAAATTAAATTCGTTAATGTGGAATAATTAAATTTAATTAAAATCTTGAAAAACATGATAAAAAATAGTTCATCAAATAAATTTATTTATTTTAAATGTATTTATAGAATATTTAATTATAAAATTCATTAAAAATAAAATAAATTTATTATTAACTTTATAAATGATATAAATTTTCTTTTAAATCTTTTTAATTCAAAAGGGAACTTTTTGATTACTTGAAAAAAAATACCATTCTCAAAAAAATCATTATTTTCAAAATTCATTAAATATTTAACCTTTTCATAGAAATTCAATTAGTTAATCCTAATATAATTTTAATATTTCAATATCAAAAATGTTTTTTATTTTATAAAATATATTCTCAAAATTTGTAAATACATATATATATTATTCTGTGAAAAAGTGATAAAAATCATTTTTGAAGAAAACAGATTTATTTAAATAATAAAATGTATTTAAATATATAAGAGTGTTTATTTCCATATAATTAATAAATAAAACAAATAGAAAATAGTTTATTAAAATTTATTTTAGAATATTTTTTTCCATTCATACTTACTAATTAAATGATAATGTTATAGTGGTCATATTTAAATAACAAGGTTTTTGGTCCATTTATGCTCAGTGTTCTGTGTTGTATACATAATAAAACATGATATTATTTTAAAATAACAGGGTAAAACATTCTTCCACCATATAGAAATATTATGCTTGATATTTGCATGAATATTACATTTTAAATAAATTTTGGTTGATCTTATTTATAACATCCTTAGTTTCCTAGTTTGATTTCTCTATTTTATGATTCTCTAAAGTACATTTTCTAGTCAAGCCATCTGATTCGATAAAACATACACAATAGTGTCATGAATCCTAATAATCTCATCATAGTAAGAAATACCAAGTTAAAATCCTATTTATTTTTAGGTGATCACATGTTTTTTGTATATCATAAAACATATAATTATTTAATAATGGAATATGGAGCGTATCATGTACATTATATTGGAATGATGGTATTTCCAATTGGTAAAATACAAGTACAATTGTTTTAAGATTTTAAAATAGTTTTATGTATATATGGATTATTTTTCTCTTTTACCAAACATAATGTTTCCCCTCAATTGATATAATTTCTGGAAAAAATAATATTACATAATAAATTTATAATGTTTTCCTTTAATTATCAATATATCTCTTTTTCATTATTTGAGATACTTAACTATGATTCTTAATTGTCTTTAAATTTTAAATTTTATCCTAAAAAATATATAGATCCCCATACATTATATCACTAAATCCTTTCCAAATATTTAGAGTATGAAATATATAGTAGTGTAATGTTTCATAGGATGACATTTGAAAACTATAATAGAAGATATTTTAATATGAAAAGTATTTCAAAGGTAAATACTTATCACATATACCATGAATGTCATGTGATCATGAACTCACCATATCATCAAGTGTTTAAATATTTTTTTTGGAATGTTTATCTATTTGATTATGATATATGATGTTAAAATAAATCTCACTATTGAGATACTTATAATGAATTTTTCTAGGATGTTGATGAAAATCAAGGATCCTCATGAGTCCAAATTAAATGAGGGGGATCTAAGATGTCTTAAAATTAAATGATATATATGCATCCAAGTAAATTAATATGAATATATTCTCTTATACTAATGAAATGTCCAAACTTGGTACAGTGGTCAATAATAAACCTTGACGCATAATTCAGTTGAGGATACATTAGTAATATATTGAAAATTAAAGAGTAATGTCATTGTATAACTATATAATAATCGATTTAAATTTCATGAATCCTCTAGGATGTTCTATCATAACCTTAATTAGATGAAAATCTATGCGTCATGATACATAATAATTAAATTCTCTCCTTATATTATCCAAAAAAATGTTCTATCAAATCTATATACATCATTGGGTAAACTAGGTGTATAGAGAAATTTATGCCATGGGAATAATAAAATAATTCCATTTTTTAGCTCAGGTGTATATAGAACACAAAATAGCTCTCCAAAATTCAGAAGTCCATCTTCGTATAAGAAGATTACAAATTTCATATCAATCATTTATTAAATTTTCAATTGAAAATATTCATCATCTGGCTGATAACTATTTATTGACACTGTTAAATGTTATTTTGAAAATCAGTTGTAAATGGAATGTTGTTTCTCCATTTGTAAAAATTTCCATATTCATATTCCATAAATATATAAAAATATGATCCCAATAAATACCCATTTTGTCTAAAAAACCCCGATCTTTACTACTCAGTGAATCAATAACCTTAGATTCCATTCCAGGGTGGTAGTGTATTCATCAATCATAATCCTTTAGTAGTTCAAGCTGTTATCCATACCTCGTGTTTATCCTTTTCTATGAAAATATTTATTTTAGAATATTATAATCAATTTAAATCTAATATTTTCAACATATTGATAATGAATTCATATCATAAAAATAAATTATTATGTCTTCCATATAAATATAGTAAGTTGTACTATTTTATTCAAGATTTTTTAACTACATCGATTCATATGCATTAAATTTATCATTATGTATAATAACCCAACCATGTCCCTTATTTGACGCATCAATTTATATCACAATTCGAACATTTTTTGATGGTAGTGGAAAAATTAGATCATTTACCAATATCATCTTCAATTCATGAAACACCGTGCACATTCCCCTTTCCATGTGAACATAACACCTTTATGTGTCTTCTTAGTTAATGGTTTATCAATGTAAAAAAATATTAAAACAAATAGTAGATAGAAACCTACCAATACAATGAAACTCTATACCTAAATTATGTTCATTGGTGCATGGAATTCATTGACTGTGATTGAATTTTCAGTATCTTCTAAGATTACATCATTGGAAACAACATAGAAGTGAAAAGACATTTTTTAAATCTAGAGTTCAGAAATAGAAAATTTCTCATATAAAACTATTTTTATATGACTCTCAATAATGATTTGTGTGTCATTTTCATGGTCCTCGTAAATATTAGAGTATAAAATGATATCATCAACAAAGACACCAAAAAAATATCAAGATATTCCTTTAATAAACATTTCATTATATCTATAATAATAGATAATACATTAGTAAATCCAAATATAAATAATTTAAAATCATAATGTTTTTATATATTAAAAAATACTATCTTAAATATATATTATGTATTTAATCCTAATTGATATTTCCATGAATATTGTTTAATCTTTGAAAAATATTTTTTTCTTGATGTTTTTCAAATAATTAATCAACACAAGACTAATGATTCACTCTATTTATCATAATAGCATGGATTTATCTATAATCAATGAAAAACCTCATTGATCAATTTTAGTTAATAACTGAAATAATATAGGCTCTATAAGGTGAAAAACTGGTAATATCAATCCCTTACCAAGAAACTCCTCTTTAATTTTCTTTAACGCTAATAATTCCACATGTACTATTCTATTGGGAGTTCTAGATATAGTTCTTTCATTAATGATTAAATCAATGTAGAACACAACACCACACATGCAGTATGTATAGAAAATTCCTCATGAAATACATCAATGTATTACATTACAATTTTTATATCATTTATTTATTGATTAGATTTTCCGTATGAAGGATTTTTCCTTCTTCCCCAAGAATATAATTTAGAAGACCTATTATGACTTGATTTATACATGACATTGATAATGAAGTCTCCCCTCTAAAGACAATAAATTTTATATCTTCAATATGAATCATAATTTCCAACTATTTAAAATAAATTATTGAATTATATTATAAAATCCAATATATACCATGTATTGTACATAATCAATGATATGTATAACAACAAAGTCATAAAATAGATAAAATTTCTATTTTATAATTGGATTTAATTGACATGTCATTATTTCACTGAGATTTACACCCTATTCTTAACAAAAAATTTCTTTCATGAGGTGTTTTAGAAATTACTAATCTTCATAGAAAGTAGCGTGGATATAAAATAGTGTGAAAATCCAAATTAAAATAAACTATCAGCTAAAATTTTGGCTATTATTAAAGAACCTACAAAAAAATTATTAAGAAATTCAACCATAGCTAAATGATCCCATAAATTTGGACTTATACCCCTTTCCTCATTTCCAATAGATTTCATGAACACTTTGGTTAATATATTGAATAGTGAACCATTTAATTATAGTTAAATAATTAGATTGTATTTTTATAATAATTTATCTGAAATTCATTATCAAGATAAACATTTTTTCCAAACATATAACAAACTACCATACCCTTAAATCATTTTTCACGGTGTTTCATTAAATTATTTTTACCCTAATGGAAATTTATTTATTCTATTATTATTCTTTAATGTGTTTCCTTTTTCTTAAGGCCCAGATGATCACTTATTTTCTTAATTTCAGTTAATGTTACAAAATATTGAAAATTTATTCTTATTCTAAATTCCACAAGACATTATATTATCATATGATGAAAATAAGTCAAAAACAATTTCTATTAATTTACATTTATTTAGATCATCAATGAAATGGACAATAGTACACTCTTCATTATTGATGTAGTCTGAATAATTCTTGAAAATTCATGTAATGATAGCTTCATACTATGCAGTACCTTCTTATTTCTTCTGAATTATTGTGAAAAACTTTCTCTATATTTTAACTTACTATTGTTGATGGATGTATTTCAAAATTAAAATACAATTATGTGTTCTCTATTCATTTTTTTCCATTTTATCATCTTGTTTAGTGTTTTGGATTAATAGTCTCCATTTTTTACACTTCTTTCAAAAAATAAAATTCTAGAATACCTTTTTCACTATTAATAATTCATAATGATAGTAATATCATATTTCGATACATAATTAATTTATAAACTGCAAATTTATTAATGGTTTCATTAATAAATGGTGTCTACTATCACATGAAGTTATCCAACATAAGAAAATAAAGATATAGAATAACATGTTTCTCTATTTGGTAAATATTATTAATCATACCATGAGAATTATTACATAATATATCAATGATTTTCTTAGTACCAATACCAGAAATATTGTCTTTCTCAGTTGGTTAGTTTCTATATCATCCATGGGTGTTTATTCCCTTTTATACATTTGGATCCATCACTAAATAGTGGAACAATATGATTTATCTCATAATCATTTTAAAAACTCAGTAAATAAATTTGAATCACTCTAATGGTCAAAGTTACAAATTAATGCAATGGATTATCATAATTATCATTTATATATGTTTATATAATATTTAGTTCCTAAGGAATATATTAAACAAGCCTCAAATAAAAACTATAACAAATATGACCGTAGAAACACATAATCAATGTCTATATTATTATATTTTCATAGAAACATTAGATCATTTCCCTAATGATTGATCAATTTAGTTTTCTTCAATGAACCATATGAATTCATTATTCCTACATTAATTAGGAAATATAAATTACATAGCATAAAATAATTATTGAATCTGTTATATTTTAATTAATATCAATATTCAAATCCTCTGGAAAAGAAAAAAATAATATGTGGGCTGAAAATCTCAATAAGAGTAACATACACCATTAATTTTTAGGAATCAAAAAGTAAAAATAAATATGGATAATTAAATGGATAAAATAACATTCCACTTAACCAATAAATTGTACCAACAAATTTTCAATGGATAGTATTAATTTTTAAAAGAAAATGTCATTTATAATAATGAATAAATTCTAAATGAATGAAATGACTAATATAAAACTCCATGATTTCAGACAACATAAAATCTAAACCATCAAATATGACTTCCATTATAGTTTAATTGATGGGTATATTCACACTGGAAGAACAATTTACACATTCAAATTTATTTTGTTCATTAGTTAAATAGATGAAACACAGGGAAATATAATTTTATCCCCCCAACATTCACTACATGTCTAATAAATTCATCCTTTATTAACTATTAAATTTAATTCAAAAATTATATTCCATGTAAAAAATTACTATATTTAATAATGAATACCATTTTTTTCATGTTTTCCCTAGCTAGTCAAATAAATTTTATAATTATAATATATATATTGAATGGATATATAGTCTAGGAAATAAGAATATCCATGATAAAGAATATTGATATTTAAGATAAATATAACGTGATATGATTAAGAGAATGTGAATGCTTCTTGGTATATTTATTATCTAGAAATTAATAAAGATATGTGATACAAATATTAGAAAAGTTTATTTATAGGAAAATTAATTATTTTATAGAATGGGTGAAAATGTTAAAAAACAATGAAAATAATTTTTTATAATGATATTATTTTTTAAAATAATTAAAATATTATAGAATATGCTAAAGTTTGTATAATGGTTTTGAGGGTGAAAAAATTGTTAAAACAAATTATATTAAAAAGAAATCAATCCTTTTGAATTTATTGAATAGTTGAAAAGTGCCTATTAGGGGATTTGTTTTTAAAATAATACATTAAAACCATGTAAAAAATTCAAATATAGAATAAAATGTCATTAAAAAATAAGTTAAATAATAATAAGGGATTTTATAAAACAGTTAAGGAAAATATGATCATGAATGAAAAACATACCTGATTCAAAAGAGAAATAAGATATGATTTTCAATAAAATATTTTTATTGAAACAATAACATGAATTAAATCATTAATTTTCATTAACTAATTTTTATTAATGTAAAATTACTTAAATATGTATTATATACATAGATAAAATTATATAGTCTCATAATATAAATTATATCTCAACATAGAGGAAATTGGGAGAAAATCCATTTTCTCGAGTCTATGTCATCAAGTAAGTTCGTTAACAATAAAAAAATACCTATTAAATATTTAACTAATTAAGAATGTTTATAAGGTTTATTATTCATTTAATATTATTTATATTCAACTTTATTATTTATTACTTAAACAATTATCTTCAAATCAAACATTTTTATGATATTCTGTTCATATTTATAAAATTAAATTGGGTGGTTTACTATGCAAGAAAGTTGTCTTCATCCCATTATCTATATAATAATAATCATGAAATATTTATCATTTTAATTTTTTAGATATACATTTAAAATTCATATATAATGATTGTGATTAAAAATGAATTATGAAACAATCATAGTGAAGGTAGGTTTTACATATGCAAGAGTAACATTTCAATTTTTCAATGATCATGATAGAAAGAAAGTATTAATTTATATTTATATAATGATAATTATATAATAAATATTGTATTATAAATTAAAATAAACACACACATATATATCATTAATGTTATTTGGTGGTGAAAAACTAATCACATCACTTAATGAATGTAGAGGTCCACACATACACACGAACACCATTCTCATTTTCCAATTAATGGAATGTAACGAAAAAATGTGATATAATATATATTATATATGATAAATATGTCATTAATATGATACAGAAACATTAAATCCATCATTATTACTATCTATGATATTTGTTTATGGAAAATGGTTTACATATGTTTGTGAGATAATAGCCTTCCCTATCGACAAACGATTGTTTAATTTCCTATTTGATGGAAAAGGTGATGGATATAGGGTATTCCATTACCAAAAAAACATCTATGTATATAGAAGATTTTTTATTTTATTTTATTATGTTTTATGAAGATTTTATGGATATAGATGATGAAATATAACAAAAACAAATAGTAAATAAGTATACGTATTCTTCAAAAAACCTATTTTGGTTTTTACAAAAAGACACCCTAAGATGGGTTTCTGATCAAACCATAAACACAAATTCATGAATATGTATATAAGGATGTTATTTGGGTAGTATATGAATAATCCAATTTTTTTTTGTGTCTAGGTGAGATTATAAGGTTTGACCTATTACATAATGGGTAGTGGACTAACTTGGAATTTTGGAAGAGAATAAAATATATTAATGTATTATTTACCCCAAATTGCTTCAATATAGTTCACTAAAAATATCATATGGTATTGTTTCAACATATTGAAAAAAATGAAATTAGTATAGTTTCTTGGTCATTTAAACCATTAATAATTAATATTAACACCCTGGTAAATCTTATATAACATTAAATATGGTAGAATGTTTTAATATTTTTATTATTCATTATGGAAAAAAAATAATTTTGGCTACATTTTATATTATTAATTTTTCTAATTCCAAATATGGAGTAAATTTTATCAAATTCAATACACAAAAATCAAATAGTTTAATTTAATTTTATACAAGTAAAACAAGATGAATAATAGTTTTATAGAAAAATATATTTTTAGGTATAAAAATGGTTATCTACAAAATTAAATTCTAAAATCTATTTCCAATATTATAATATGATTATTAATATATAATTGAACTTTTTTTGAAACCATATTCTTTCATAATGGTTTCTTCTTATTTCTTTAAAAGAAAATGTAATTTTTAATAAAATTTAAAATTTTTACAAATAACTGAAAATTTAATCATTTCCAAAAAAACCAAAAAACTAACATTCCATAATTATTAAATGATTAATTAAAAATTGTGTTAAATTTTTTCTAATAATTTAATTATTTTTTACAATATTAACATCATTTCTTTCATAGAAAAAGTAATATAAATCAATTCACATGAAAATGTATTTTTTTAAGAATGAAATGAATTTAAAAATACATAACTATTTATTTATATCATAACTAATATTTTATTGATTGTGAAGAGAATATATATTTCATAATGTGGTTATTCAAATTAATACCTTCCAATTTAATAGAAAATTATCATCATTCATCTATAAAGGATAGTATTGTGTGGTTCGTTTAATCTCGATGTCTCATGTTTTATACACTATTGGCCATAATGTTTTTTTAAATATTAATATATTTAAAATATATATAATAATTGAAAAATAATCAAAAAATTGAATGCAAATTCTCATGAACTATAATATATCATATAATAGAAAAATTAAATCTAATCCATACAAAATAATAACATCAAACTCTTTAATTTTAATGATAAATAGGTTTGTATGAGAAACCAATCCCCAAATGATATATATATGATTTATATAAATTTTTATTTATATTAAACTACCCTTTGGAATTTTTATAATGATTTATAACATAATTTCATGAGAAAATATTTCTATATTTATTTTATACTTCTCATATATATAAAAATGTGTGGACATCAAATCAAATAGGGAATTGTTATTATGAGAATATACATGTAATATACCTAATAACACATCATTTAATGGTCAATAAGTTTTTAGTAATGAGAAATGTGTTTTTAAAAAAAAATTATGGTGATTCCCACCTTCTGTAAAAAAAATATTTATATGCATTTGTGTGATAAACCAACTTGTTTCAACTAAAACATATTGATGTAGGCTCAGTAGTTTTCTACCCATTTATAGTCAAGTTAGAAACCATTATCTTACATCCATAATCCAAATGACTATTATTACATAATTTTTAACGTAATATTTTTCCTAATAAATATTATTTGAAGTTTCTTTTATGAAATTTTTATATTTTGGGGGCTTACCTCTAACATTCTTGGTTTACTACTTCTTCATTTCATACCACCTTGACCACTTCATACATCTGTTTTAATGAAGTAAATAATTGTAAAAACCTCCATCAAAAAATTATTAGGAAAATTAAATACTTAGTTATGTATATAAAATTTATGAGGGTCCAAACAGAAATCTAAAATTGGTTTATACATATATAAATTCTAAAATCATTACTCTCTTGGTTTATAATAAAATGGGGTATACACATGTTCAGTTTGTAAAAATTTGTATCATAGGAATATCATGAAGTGTCTTCCATTTTTTCAACACTATAAGTTCTAATCCCATTTTAAAATATGAATATTTATGAAAAATAAATCTCATGAAAAAATTTATTACGGTATATCCCCTCCATGGCATCAATCTTATATTTTTTCCATTTCTTTTTAATAAAAGGACTCAATTGATCATTTTTTCCTTCAAAAAGATAAATATTGAATGTTAGTTTTTTAATATTCATAAAAACTAAAGACACTATGATCAATTAAATTATATAGGGTGACTTATTATGAAATTATCCATGATAGACGTGGCCTATTATAGGGAAATTAAACACACTATTTATGGGTTCTATAATTAAAATACAACATCAATTGAGTTACCACTATCACAAACATATCTTTTATAATCATTCTATGTTGATGATTTGGAATGTTATTATACCCATGATTCATTCATAAATAATCTACCCTATATCCTCTGATAAAAACCATTTTTGGATAGACATGGATTATATCATGCACTATGGAAATCTTCAAAATATATCTCATGAAAATATAAAAATAAATTAGAGTCCTCGTAATGAATATTTTAACATTTAGCTAACCTAAAAGGGTATATAATACATAATCACACTCAATATATAATTCTTCATAACATAAAAAAACAATAATTACATGATTTATAATAGTGGTCTCACATACATACATTTCCATGTTCATTTATGATTAGTGTTTTAGAGAATTATGTTATACATTATTTATAAAATTGAATACTTTCAAACAGTGTGATTTTTCCCCAAAAATAGATCTGTAATATTACACCAATGTTTCACTTTAGATTTTTTTTTATTATCTATGGTTCATCATCATAGTTTAAATGATGACCTTGTTGACATTTCAACTCATCCATAAATTATTTGATTTAGTTTTTTAAAAACATGGGATGAGTAAAACAATGATTTTACATGTATATAAAAACAATGTAAACCCATTAGTCCTAGAAAAAACATAAAATACTATGAAAATTCTTTCCATTTTAATAAAAAAAGAATTTATCAAAAAATATATATAAAATAAAAAATTTCTAAAAAATATGTAAAACCCATTAAAAGGAATAGGTAAAACCAATAATGTATACAACAATTCATAGAAATATATGAAAACACTCATTAGAAAAAAAAAACCTTTCACCCTTAATATTTATTTGCCTCGTGAAATAAAAATATTTCAGTAAAACCCCTCTGGGAATCATAATATAGTTAACTTGAAGTATCATATTCATAACCCATTTTTATCCATGTTTAACATGTGTCAGTATAACTGAATCCCCCATAATTCCATTTTTTGTATCCATCTCAGTTATCTCCCTCATTTCTTCTTTTTTGACTATATCATTTTCCAATTCATTAGATAAGTTCATCATTATATTTTTTTCCACAACATTATGTTTCCATTATCTTATGATTCATTTTTCATTATATTATTACCCTATATTGTTATTTATGTACCTTATCTTTTATGTTTTCATGTTATTCATAATAATTCTTATATTTTGTTCCATTACATATTTTATCCCCTTACATTTATTTTTAGCTCACCCATTGTGTATATGTATTCACTAATTTATAAAAGTAACAAATAGTACCTCAATGTGATCTTAGATCTCCTTTTGTAAATTATTGATAACTATTTTCTACTTTGGTTTCACATTGATGTTTTATGTTTCCATTCTTCCAAAGTCAGTAGGCCTTTAAATCATTAGTTTTTTTTTATGTTTTTATTTTGAAATTATTGTTACAATATGTGTAAAAGGATTTGGTTGTTATACATGACATCATGATTGAATTTGGTAAGAATTAAAAAAAATAACAAAAGCATTTATCTTATTAGAAAATTCGATACATCAAAGTGCTATATAATATCAGTACATACATGTCTATTAATTAAGTCCAATGTATTCATCATATTAAATATATAAATATTTAAATTCTAAATAAGTTTAAAAAACCATAATTATATGATATATAAAAAGGTTTTATCTTTATTATGTTTTTAGGATATTTTCTATTTATATATTAAGATAATAAGGTAAAACATTACATAAGAATGGGAACACATTCAAAGAATTTATATTTTGTCCACAAAAACAAAACATTGTGTTCATACCCTTGTTTCATTAGTGAAATTTTTTGCTTCAAATCAGATGAGTCACCATTGTGGAAATACTAACCCTAATATCACCTATGATCTTGATTATATCCTATAATGAACACTTAAAAATATATAATGATAAAAACAAACCACATTAAGGGATATAAAAATTAAGCAATATTTTTAGTCGAGTGAAAAAACAAAATATGTGAGGATTTTTAACATTTCACAATAAATAATTGAGCACATAAATAGATCATTTCCATAATAAAAAAATAAATCCTTTCTATTGGAATTTTTTTTTAAACCCATTAAAAAGCATAGGATAACCCATAAAGGCATCTTGAGGCACGTTAGAGAATAGGAATTCATTAAACTAAAAATAAATTCTTCATTAATCATTTCATACATTAGGAAATCAAAATATTTTTATAGCCCCCACCATTATCAATAATAATATTGGAAACATTGAGAATCAAATTTATAACTAATTATTACTCATTTTAGGTCATTTTTTAATAATTGATTCTATTTTATTTCCAAACGAGTAACCATTATAATCACCCACTTCATTATAACATTTAATAATTACATAATTTTCCAATGTATTATAGAGGTATATCAAGCTCACATGTTATTATCTATAATTTTCAATTACCGTATCATGAATAATAAAATGGTATTCAATCACATTTATTTTTTAAACCTTTAAAAACTCATTTGAACCCATAAGTAAAACACCTTACATTACATGTAATCATTAGGAGAAATATCTATTTTCATTGGAAAATATTAACAATTAAAAATAAATAGATGTGTGTGTGTAGGATAATTTTTCAAATAACCATGTCAACATGTAATGTATTATTGATATTGAATAATTTAAATTATAGATGAAAATTTTGGTGGATTTTTTTATCTAAAAAAACTCTTGTGCTTAATTTAAAAATTAAAAATGGCTTAGATTTTAATTGTAAAAAAGAGTTATTTTTATCATTTTTAGAGTAATTAAAAATAGAAATAAAATTACATTCAATGATATTTTTATATACATAATAATTTACATGGATGATTTTGATGAATAAGTATGTGGAGAAAAAAAGAGTTTAATAGAATACATTAAAATAATGTTTTAATGAAAAATCTCATGCCTCATGTCTTGACTCGTTTTGTTCATACGTCCACCATACAATGAAATAAAATTATATTAATTTTATAATTTCTTTAATAATATTTTTTGTGGTTATTTAATTACAATTATTCATGTTATCCTATTTTTAATAATGTATAATTTCATGACTAATATTTTTATGTTCAGATTGGATGTTTTGTGGACATTCAGTTTATAACCTCTATAAAACATTAGTGTTTTGATAAATATAAAATTAGTTGTGTTTAATTTAACTAAAAAGTCAAAAAAAATTAATTAATATATTTATAAATTTAGTTTTCTTTTAAAACATATATCTTCATATTGTTAGAAAAAATGAACCACATCATTTCATGGAGACTATAATCTGTATGTATACAAGAAATACATTTTTATTTTTCTAATGGGTGGATAATAATTAATGTAGATAATATTTTAATTTCACAAAATAATAAATATTTTACATATGAAATATTTATTCATTAGATACATTTTTATGACATACAATAAATGGTATTAATAAAAACCCAATCAGATCTTTTTTTGAAGATGATATTCTACACATACACACGAGTGATGATTTCAATTTATAAGGGATATAATCGATAATAAGGTAAGTAATATATTATAATACCAAAAACATAATTATATCTTAAATTCTATATATATAAATTTATTTGAAATTATTAATAATAATAATGTGCAAGATTTATTAGAGGTTATATTCCTCGTGTTTGTGTGAGAGATGTTTCAATTTCTCATGAGATAGAATAGAATATATAAAAATAATGTAGATTAATCATTTAAATAATTTATTAAATGTATTTCACTAATTTCATTTTTAATTCATGGTCAATAGTGATTTTGTAGAGGTTTAAGAAGAAATAATAATAAAACACTCATTTTACTAGAATATATCATCTTTAAGAAACCTCCTTTTGTTTACCCCCTAAGACTTATAGGATTTGTTTTATGGTGAGACCAGTACCTAAAAAATTAGGGGAAGGATTTTGGGGAAATATATGGGAAGGTATTGGTAGAAATAGTGTTCTCAAAATGTGTGAATATGTGGTGACAAGAGGTGCACCTTTTTAAGTGAGCGAAGTGGAAAATTTTAATTATTCAATGTTATAAATTATTATTAATTGATTCTCATGGTAAAGTGGCATATAAAAAAAATTAAAATTACATAATATTTTGATAAGGTTTAATTTCATTAAATATAAATTAATATATGTTTTAGTGACTTTATTTCATAATTTATACCTTAATAAACCATTTTACCATTTTTCTATGATTACATATTTTTACCATATTTACAGTTCGTAATTACTAAAAAAGTGAAATTTAGTTCATCGATGCAATTAAACAAAAAGATTCAAAACATGGAAACCAATTTTTCATGAATATTTCATAATAATTTGTTGAAATTAGTTTTAATGTATGTTATGAAAATGAAAGAAACACATATTTTATAAAATTTGTGGTTTATGCATTAAAATGATTATATACCAAAAAACTTTTTACAGATATAATTACTTATATTTTTTTTAATTTTGTTATTTTAATTTAAAACTAAATAAAAAATTGAATTTTTATTTTAAATTAATTTTTTCAATTAAATGAAATTTATTTTATTTTTTTTTATTTTCTCTAGTCACTAAAAAGACAGTTATTTAGAAAAATTTGTAAATATTTATATTCATATATATTTTTATACAGATTTCTAAAATGAAATATTTTTTATAAAATTAAATTTAATAAAATATGAAATATATCAATGCAATAAAAATGTGTAATTCAAGGAAAAATAATTTAGTTAAAAAATAAATTCCTTTCTTGATAAAAAGTATTTATTAAATTATTTATATAAAGTTTTGTTATAATAAATAAATAGGATTAGTACTTAAAATTGTAAGAATTATTTATTTCTAGAATTTCATGGGTTGTCCCAAGTATCAATACAATATATGAGAAAATGTCCTTAGTAATCCATAAATATTTATATTGAGAAATATACATACCAAATTTCAATACCATTGTATTTAATAAATGATCATAAGCCACTCATAGATAAAGGTGTATGGTCAAAAAAAATATAATCAGTGTTTCTGATTATCCAATAAACATATATGGTAGAATAAAAAGAATAATGATTCTTAATATTTCTTCAATAAATAAGTCGAATAACACTCATAGTATGCATGACTAAAATAAAGTTGAATAGAGTAATTTAATACAATCAAGTGAAATATTTTCCAAATTGATTTTTGTTTGTTTATAGATGTGAATTACATTCAAATAATGTTATAAAAAATAGTGAATTCATAGAGGAATCCAATTAAACTGAAAACCATCCATAAAAATAGGATTATTATGTAAGAAAAATGTTCTGATTTATTTACATTAGAATAATTCTTAAATGAAAATATAATTTGAGGATTTCTAAATTAATTCATGGAAAAAATATAAATAATAGATGGGAAAAATTAGTGAGTATCGATCATATCTCAATATTGATTTTTTTTTTAATTATGACACCCTTATAGTAATGGAATATATGATTCCAACAAACATTACAGGGATACCTTAAATTTTATATATAATAAATTGAATATTATTAACCTGACATGATTTAATTTGGTATTTAATAAACCATATAAAGTAAAATATGGGGAGTAATATCAAACTTGTATCATGTAATTGAAAATATAGGCAAATAACACTTATAAAATTAGAAACATTTGAATAAAATATCATTGAAGAATTGAATTTAAAAAGGAAAATTAAATACAATATATATTGATATAATAAATATATTAACTATAAATGGGGATCTATATACTCCATATAAAGTAAAACTTTTTTTTTGATATAATCTTGTCATATGGAATTGAAATTTGAGATAAATAACACTTATCTAAATTATTAACTTCGACTGAAGAAATTGAATCACCTATATAAAAAAATAATTTCTTGATAATTTATTTCATAACCCTTTTGTATGTATTATTTTATATTTAATTTATGTGTATGATTTTATTGTTAATATATTAGATAGTTCTACCTTATATTCCCCATCGATTGTGAGAAACATTAATTGCATCAAACTTGTTTTTCAATATCATTATCAACACACATTCCCTAATAACATGTTAAGCATATATGGATCATTTATGTTAAATTAATAGATAAATTAAATTGATTTATTATTCTATTATATTATTTATAATGTATTTTTGTTTTGTTTAGTGAAAATGGAACTAGTGTCGGCTTATTTTCGTATTTTCACAGATCAAAAATGTCATTTTATTAAATTAATGAAAAGACATGATATTACCATTCAATATACAAAATAATAATAATTTTATTACAATAATGTACAATATTAGTATTTATGTTCCTATATTAATCCATAATAGAGTATTATAGCATTGGTCAAGTAATTAAATAGACCATCCCAAATATGAACATATAATAATTAATGGATGATTAATATTATGAAAGTGTTTTATTTTTGGAATAATGTCTTTATTATAATAGAGTAATAATTTTTTTTTTATTTTATAAAGTGGTTAATCATATATGAATATTTTTTAATATATAAGTAACAATCTATAAAAAAATTATATACATTACAGTATAGAAGAGGTAGTCCCCACAATGCACTATTAACACTTTATTTTTCCAATGAATGAGAGTGAATAATTGTGAATTATAACTTCTATCATAATAAAAATTATAATGTTAAATATTTAAAATTTATTCTTTAATGACATTATTAAATCATGTTATGAGAGGATTTAGTGACAAAAATAATACATTGACTCATGGAGGAGGAAGTTTATACAAATCCATTATTGACGTTCTTTTATTTTTCTTACTTCATTTGAAGGAAAAACTAATATTGTTCCTTTAATATAATAAAACATTAGTATACTAATGATACTGGGTGTATTATATTATAATATTTAGGATAGGTTTTGATGTGAACTAATGGGAATTAATGTTTATGGATTAAATAATACTCACATTGGGACATTGTCCATTCACTTGAATGTCACCTTTGAAATGAAGGGTTTATGATATTTGATGGTGTGCATAGGATTTATTTCATTCAAGTGAAATTAATAAGAGTCAAATTTGAAAATGATACAATTATATTTTAATGGTTCTGATTGAATTTTATAGGATGGGATTGACCCCCCTTTATAGGGGAATAAAATGGTTCTTTTGTGAATGACTGCTATTTTTCTGTAATTGAATGTCATTATTCAAAGAGAAATAATTCCAATAGTGAGAAATAATGTTTGTTGTATGATAAAAAGTTAAAAAGGCCTCTACTAATCATTTTTATTCTTATTTTAACATGTTTATGTTCATTTACTAAAAGGGGTTTTTTTTAAAAATCCAAGGTACCTTGTTTTTAACTACAAAACTATTATTTTACTAAAAATATAATATAACCCATCTTACCAAGTCATAGTATGATGAACCAAAATTTAATCTCAATATAATATAATTTAAGTTTATAATAACTTAAAATTAACTTTAAAGTATAAATATTTAATATATATATATATAAAGATTTTAAAATATAATTTTTTAACAATTATGTGTTATTAATATTATATAAAAAGAATTACAAAACCACAGTAAAAAAATTAATTGAAAATAAACCTTTCATAATTATCTAGGTCATGAACTTTATTAATTGAAATTATTTATTTATACCAAAAGTTGCAATTGTTTTTATTAAATAATATGAATATCTAATCTAAAATATGAAATCAATTTTTTATGTCTTAATTTCTATAATTAATGAAAACTAAATTTTCATATCAGTGGGGGAAAAATATTTTTGAATAAAATATTATTTATTTTTATAAATTCTACATTTCCTTTTTAGATTTTTATTTTATATATATAATTTTTCGATGAAATATTTTTTAAAATTTTTTAATTCCATATTATATTACTATATTGTCAAAAAATTAATTCTATTCAAAAAATTCTAATTTTATCATTATTTAGATAAAAAAGTTATTTTAGAAAAATTCCAATATATAATCAAATAAAAATGTATTATTCTAAATCTAACAATATTGTTTATTTTTTAAAATTCACTGACCTAATTTTGATAACTTTGATTTTAAATATAAAAGAAATATATAATGAAATTTTTTATCGTTGGAAAATATGTTTTTAAAAGTTTGAGCTATTTTAATTATTATTTCCTTTAAATTTCTCCCCGTATATGGTGTTACCATATTACTAATATCAACAACATATTTCATCTATAATAAATTTTTTATCTTAAAATAATGTACATACAAAATTATTTTAGAAGGGATACATATAAAAGAAAATATCTAACCTATTAGTTACATAGATGTGATAATTGATTTTTTTCAATTCTGTAGTATTAATAAGGACAATAAGTTTTATTTATATTTATATTTAATTATTCCATTACATTTATTTATAACCACCAATTAGATAGCTATATTTTAACCATTATACATTTTCCACTATTTTTTGAAGTTTAGGGTGGCACACATCATACCCAATTATAATTACTTGGTCTTAAAAATTATAATTTAAAATTTTTATGTGTTATATTTCCACCACCCCTTGAATAAATTTCATTATAAAAATTATGAATATAATGTAGTATAAATATTAGTTATGGGAATGAAATGTATATTCATAACTCATGACATAAAATCAAATGGGGTGTCTACCTTAGTATCATAGGTAAGACTAGGGAAAAATATTTTTTATCATTTGTGTCAAAATATATATTGATCTTTACATAGAAATTGTTTCTATATTCCTTCACATTTCCACACATAATGTATATTCTATTTACATTGTAATATTTATTATTTTATTCTTATTTATTTTTTCATATGAAGGATGTTTAATAATTCTTCCTTCAAAATAATCATCTCTAACAAGACCCCAAACACATATTCTTTTTGTTATTTATAAACATGAATATTTTAACGTTTCCAATCATAAATAATGATAGATTATTAGGTATAAAAACCATTCTTCCAACTCCAAAACATATATATTAGGTTTCACATTGGAAAAATATTTTCATTTCCCATAGAATCCAATATTAATTAGGTTTTTTCACGCATCAACCAATACTAAATCAAAGATGAATTGATCCTAAGTGATGAATGACATATGAGATTTATTATATGATGAATACATGAATAATTCATCCTCAACATGACTTAATACTTGAAACCATCATCTTTTATTTTCATTTAACATAAATAACTCTTAATTATAGCTATATTATTATTTGTTCATCCTAAGATAGTTTGAGAATAATTCCCTCATACATCAAATCCTTATTTATAATATAGATATATCAAATTACTATGAACATTATTAAAATATTTGATACTATAAAATCATTAAAATCTCTTACCATGAAATATGAACTACATTTTAGCGAATAAATAAAATTTCAATTTGTTAGTTGATTAAATTATGTTCCTCTATGTTTCAATATTATATATCCATGTTTATTTTACTTTTTGTTTTCAGACCTAAACAAATTAAACTCACACAAAATGATTCTTAAAGTGAATCTGATCAACCATAGAATATCCCATTTGAGTGTCTATCAAAATTTACTAACTTATGCCCACTCATCATGCACCCTAGTAAATATTGAGTGGATATTCAACCATACCTTTTGAAAGTAAATATCCATAGTGGAATCTATGATATAGTCACATTATCCTAATAGTATTCATAAAGATATGTAATATCATTCAATCCAAATATTAAATACATTACTTGAACATTATGACATTATCATATACAAATAATTATCCCTCAGAATTATCCTTAGGGGGTTCACTAATGTTATATCATCCTAATAACTAAAAAAATAAAATATAAATATTACCTCATCAAACCAAATGGGTTATATAGAATTTTAAATATATTATCAAACATAACATATCAACACTTAAATTACCATCAACTGACATTCTAAACTTTAATGATATCTAAACCCTTCACTGATACTAGTGCTGACTAACTGGTCACTTGATCAAAGAAGCTGGAATGAATAAACATATTATTTACAAATTGGGATTCAAATTAAATTAGGAGACCCCATTTTAGTCATCAATAATTACAATATCATGCACATATATTCAGTCACTTATATTCAATGGACATGTTAGATTTAGAGTTTTAGATAGTTATCAAAACCTTTTAACAGTAAAATCCCATATATTTAAAATCAAATAAATATTTTCATACTGTATATCAATACTTAATAACCTACAAAAAATCTTTAATATCTTGCATGAAATTCCACACACATGATATTTTTATAGATATATCATGTAGAATAAATTTTTTATATAACATGAGGAAATAAAAAAATATTAAGGTTGAAAAAATTACTCAGTAAAGGATTTTTAAAATCATAATATATCAAGTCATAAATCATTAATGAATAATATTGTAGGGATTAAATCATAATCATATAAATATATACAACTGATCACATGAGTTCTATAGAAATATGTGATTAAAAATATAAATAAAAACATGGATAATTATAAATTAATTTGATGTTATTGAATGAATAATTTCTCCCCACTTGATCTTTTATGTTAAGGTGTCATCTAATTATCCATATTTCCATGGTCGTATCCAGGACATCATTATTTTTATAAGGTCCCCAACCAACAAATCATTATTTAATATTATAAGCTTACATCACATACCAAAACATTTTCTCATATGAGACCAACTGATTAATAATTTAACAATGTAATATCATTCCCCCCACGTCCGTTCGTTATGTCCTACTCATTCACTAAAAGTAAAATATGAACACCAATATAAGGCATGGTCAATATGCCTTTGTAATCCATAAAAATACATATTAAGAAACAATTAAGTAATATTTCAATACCATTATAGTCAATAAATTAATGTAGGATATCTGTTTAAAGTTGGTGGGTTCTTAAATAATATATAATCAAATTTCATGATTAGTTAAAAATATAGAGAGGAACAAAATATAGACCAATAGTCAATAGTTCACTAATAAATAAGGGGAATAGATTTCTATGAAAAAAATATCAAACTAACATTATATAGAGTAATAGAATACTGTTAAGAGGTAAATTTTCATATTTAATTGATTTACTTCTATCTAGGTGAAATCCCATTAAATAATGTAATGTAAAAAAGGAAATTCACAGAGGTTATTCTTTGGAAGAAAAATCATACATATAAAAGTAGATTATTTGGAAATAAAAATCTAGTGATTGACATACATAAATTTAATCAGATAATATATAATATAATAATGTGATTTATATCATAATCCATGGACACTAGATACAATATATATATATAGACAAAATTTGTGGTAAATAAATGTAATATCTCAATAAAGAAAAACTGATATGAAAACACCCTTATGATAAAGGAAATGTAAAAATAAAAACAACATGAGATAGAAACCTATAAATTTAAATAAAATTAAATGAATGGAATTTATTATAAAAGAATTAAATTTGGAGGTGAATACTATAAACCAATGAAAGGAGGGTACACTGTATTAAATATGTCTCAGTAAATTGAAAATATAAACAAATAATACTAATTTATTTTGAATCTTCTAAATCAAAACCCCATGAATGTAAAAAATATAAGAAAAAATATTAAATACCATGAATTTTGAGAAAATATTGACATAAAATATCAAAAGGATTAGTAAGTACAAAATATAATGTAAAATGGTGTATAACATAATCATGTCACAATGACTTGAAATTTGAGGAAAAGAACCCTTAGTGTAATTCTGGACTTCATATAAAGCTCTTAAATCTCTTATAAAAACATAACTATATTATACCATTATTTTAGAAAATTGTTAATATATATTCTATTTTTTCATATTTCATTTTGTTTATTTATTATCAACATATTAATTAGTTATATAATACTTTTAGCATGTACAATTAGTAATAATAATTTTCCAGTGTGTGATTGATAATGTCAATACTGGTACCCATTCTTTAATTTAAGGTTCTTAATTACAACATCATTTTTGGTACTATAATTGATATCCTAAAATAATTTTTTATTCTGATATATCATTCCATAGGTGATTAAGTTTATGTTGTATGAAAATGAAACCAATGTCGACTTATTTTGGATGTTTTAAACACTGAATATTATATTTTAATCAATATATGGAATACATAATATTATGTTTCATGAATATAAAATGTAATTACTTTCTTATTAAATTATAATAATATTATAGTTTATGTTCCCATTTTTATCCATGATAGTGTTTTATAACTTCATTAATACGGGTGGATAGACCGACCTCAACATGAACATACTATAATTAATGTATGATTATGGTTATTTAATTGGATTCATTTTGAATAATATCAATATTATAGTTGAGTAACGATATTAAATATAAATTATTAAGGTGTTAAATTATATATTATTCTATTTCGATAAAAATTAATGAAACTAGATTTAAAATTAGATATGTTACTTCGTTTAGATAGTATTTCTCATAAATCACTGTTAACATGTTAATTTCTGAATGAATGATAGTGAAAAATAATGAATTATAATTTTCTAATATTAATTATTATATATATATACATATAATTTATTAAAAAAATCTATAATTTTATCTAGTGTAGATGGGTGGTGTTAAAAAAATGGAAGATGTAGCTTTATAGAGGTGGTAGTCCACACAAATGAAAAATAGATTGAATTTTTTATTCATAAATTTGTGGTAAGGAGTAAATTATTGTTCTCTATTAATATAATATAAATTTAGTTTACTAATTATCTTAAGGACATTATATAACTGCACTTTGGATAAGTTTCAAAGAGAATGATTATAATGAAAATATATGGACTAATTAATACTCAAATTAGGACCTTTAAATTTATCTGGAATGTATCACTAAAAATGAATAGAATATGTTAAATTATGGTGGAGAAGGATTTTTTTTCCATGAAAGGGTCATATATTATAGTAAATTTGGGCAGGGTTTTAATGATATATTTAAAGGAATTTTTTCTGAGATAGTTGCAATTATAACCTATTATATGTAACAAAAATGGAACTTCTTTGAACACCCATAATTTATCAATAATAGAATGACACTATTCAAAATAAAATTTATCAAAAAGAAAAAAAAATACTAGATTTTAGGGTGATAAATTTTTGATAAATACTCTACCACTCTCTTTACCACATACTTCAACCCTATTTCTTGTCACTAAATCATTGGTTTTCTCTTTCACCATTTTTTCCCTAGTATCTAGTTTTTAACTATTTAATTTTTATTTTAATAAAAATTAATGAGAACTCCTCCAGCCATATATTGTTGTGAAGAACCTAAATATAATCTTCCTAGAATATTTTAAAAAATTTAAAGATGTGAAGATTTTATTTTAATTATAAATATATAACATATATAAAAAAATTACACAAAAATGATTTTTAACAATTTAGTGTTCTTATTATTATTAAAAATTAAATAAAAATTAAATTCTTCATAATATAATTCAATATATATGTAAAAATAAAATTAGAATCATTATATAAAATATATCAGTTTAATTTATCAAATAAATAATTATAAATCATCAATAATACAATTATTTTATAATAATCATTTTATCATTATAATGGAAATTAAATTTATAATTAGTAATCTCGATTTTATTCTGAAAAATAGATATTATAAAATATCAAACTTTGATCTATGATTCAAGGTGTGTTAATTTTTTATTTAAATTTATTTCCCATTTTTTAATGTTTTCATGCTTGTTGAGTTGTCCAATGGTGGTTTGGAGGTTCCTCGATAGTGGATGGGACATTATAAAGGTATTATAGGTTCATCGGCAAGCTAGTACAACACCACCAATGAGATAACATATTTTTATGGGCGTAAACAATATTCTATGACTGAATCACTATCTGGTGTATCAAACTTCTAGCTGGTGTGATCCTACAATTTTTTTAATTATGGTTTATTTTGTAATTTCTCTTGATAAAACTATTTCAAATCCTACCCCATTTCCCTAACATGTCAATTGATATTTAGTGGTACAAACTTCCAAATAAAAATTTCATATCTCCTCTCATCACTTCATCACCAAATATAAATTCATTTGTTGTGGTGCATTCCTTTTTATAAATCTAAAATCACTATAGATTCAAATCATATTTTCTTCATTATTTCATTTTCTATAACCCCAATGGTATGAATATGGAAATTCAATTTTGGATATTTAAAGATATTAGTATTTTAAACAATGTGTTTTATTATTTTTTTATTTCCCTTTTATAGATAAGAAATCCCGTATAATTTTATGAAAATTTTCATATATTTTTATGTTTCATTATTGATGTGGGTATATTTGTATCACTATATACTTGACCCTATGCATCAATTTTGGTATATTTAGGTGTTTTAGACACCAAATAGGAGGTGAATTGGGTAAATTGTAGGTATAGTATAAATTAAACATGATATTATAGATTATTTTATGGATTTTTACTTGGGAATATACTATAAGGGAGTCGTTTGGGATCATTTGGGAAAGGATTGTCCCAGATAAATGATGGATGTGATAGAATGGTGTTTCCCTTATCATTGATATATTTATTGATTCCCATTTATAATTTTATTATTTTTCCCTTGTGATGGCCTCCTAATAAAAATCTTGATGCATTGGGGTGTTATGATAGACCACCCAAGAACCATTATAATTTGTCTAGGTTACATTGTTAACCTCTCATGAAACTATGGGATTAGTCAGGGTGACATGGTGGAACTACTAAGAACATTAAATATGGTTCATGGGGTTTCTAAATGAATTTTTTGTGGGATAGTCATGGATCATGGTTGTCACGAACCAGGCTGGGTCGCCATCTGACCCGGCGCCCGACCCGATCCGCGCCAAGGCCTGAAGGGCATTCTCGATCCCCACGGGCTGGAACAAGTGCCCGAGTATCAAGAGTAACATATGGGAATAGTTTACCCGAAATGAAAGACAGAAAAACAACGAACAAAATAAATAAATTGAAACTGAAAATAGATAACCAAACAGGGCCTTAAACTAAAAACAAATTTAGAGGTTTACAACTTGAACAAATATTCAGAAATAAACGACAACGAAAGAACTAAAATTCTAACTCAAACCTCCAAGAAACAAGAGAGGCGCAACATCCACACGCCAGAACACCAACCTGCATGAGAATACCATCAATGACCAAAACCACC
This sequence comes from Viscum album, assembly GCA_963277665.1. NCBI lineage: Eukaryota > Viridiplantae > Streptophyta > Magnoliopsida > Santalales > Viscaceae > Viscum > Viscum album. The sequence goes on from OY728131.1 coordinate 1,494,174,828, forward strand.
ATCGCGGAGCACGCCACAACCTGGAGTACAAAATAAACAGATACTACGTACACCCGAAGGTGTACGCAGGGCGTGAGCGAAAATCCCAGTAGGACGTCACCCAATAAAAAGTTTCCACGTATAAACATTAAATGACAAAAACATTTAAAGGCTAAATAAATGAAAGGACACCAAAGATTAAACAACTTTAAAGAAACATTTTCTACAAATAAAACAATTTTAAAGAAAACAACTTAAATAAAAAAACACCCTTGAAGTGAATAAAAACTTAAACCTTCAAGACAAACCAAATGCTACACCGTATGCCGACGGTGAGTGTATAGTAATCCAAGAGCAATAGGAGTGGGATAGGCCCTCTAGGTACTAGAGCTGTGTTGGGCCCTATAACCTCATGTCTCAGTGTACCTAAGAATCCATATCATACGTTCCCGTGCATGAGCCACTAGTAGGGAAACACCTCCATAACCTAGTGGTCTCCAGTAATCATCCAAATTTTAGTTAGTGTTGTAAGCATCAATCCAGCTAAGTGAAACTGGGTCGGGGCCACTCTCGAATCACTAGCACGCTAGTCTAGTCCACCCAACTAGTACCCAGACTTCCCCTTTTTGTGCTCAATGTTGTTCCAATTTCACATTTCATGTTAAACTTAGACAAATAAAACAACCAGGGTGTTACATAAACCAAACTCCATACTTTCACACACACAGAAAACCATTTTTCAATGTACACACGCCAAAAGACTTTACCCAACTCAATTAAAACAATTTCAGCATTTTTAATAATGGTTTATTAAAAACATATTAAATTTTTATCATTAATAATTTTATTAAATCATATTAAATTCTTTTTAACAAATTCTTTAAAAAAACATAACACGGCTTTAACACACGAAAACAACTCAACCCTCTTTCATGAACAAGCACACCCAATGCCACATCAATAACACAAATCGCACACTTTTCACATTTTCACAAAACAAACACAAACTTTATAAAAACACTAGAACACAAACATTGCACTTTGCACATTCTCACAAAACAGACACAACTTTATAAAAACACTAGAACACAAACATTTCACTTTGAAAATCTGAAAAACAAACTACACATATTATTAAACACTAACAATATACTAAAAACAAGTTTCCAAACAAAGAACGTACCAGCACCACATAAACATACTGCTAAATGAATATAATGCATAGACAAACTTCAAGATAATCAAATACGCACCCATAATAATTAATCAAGTAATATTATAAATTAACTAAGCATGAAAATTAAATTATCAGATAATTTTTAAATGCAGAACCACCTACCTCACATGAAGATCCTTCCAGAAATGGTTCAAAACGAACCTGCACCTCTTTCGCACCACGAAGAATCAAAGAGGAGCCCTAAACAAGGAGATCAAACCCAAAATGAACTGTTAAACCTCAAAACCAGACTCAAAACTTACTGTAAAACCAAACTAAAATATATAAAAATAAAATAAAGGAGAGGTTTAACTGGAGGGGTTGCACCCTCAAGGAGGATCAACATGCCAAAGAGGTGCTCAGACCAGGGGAGCAGTGCATTGGAGAGGCACTCGGCCAAGGGGACCAGCGCATTGGAGATAAGAGACCGCTGGCCAAGGAGCAGGGATGCAGCGTGAGTCTGGTTCCAAGGGGAGGAAAAGGGTGCAACGACAATTTTCCAGAGCTTCCTTCCGGGAGGAGGAGATGCCAGCGACGGTCTTTGTGCGTAGGTGAGGTGGCTGGTCATCAGACGGAGGAGTGGGAGCGGTCAGACGGTGGAGGCAGGGGGCGGTGTAGCAAGCCGAGGGGGTGCGCCAGCGGTGTCTAGGGTGAGATGGGAAGGGGGTCCTCAGCCAAGGGGAGAAGTATGTTGATGGGTTTCTCGACTAGGAGAAGTAATGTGCAGGGTCCGGCTACTGGGAGTAGCGTGCAGGTGGGTGTGCTGGCCAAGAAGAGAAGTGCACAGGTGGGGAGGAAGCTGGCTGTTCAAGCAGCTGGTCGGGCCAGAGTCATCGGAATTTGCAGGATGGAGGCGGTCCAGTGGGTTGGCCAGGGAGAAAGGGTGCAGCGTGACGGACTCAAGGGGCGGGGTGAAGTTGCAACCAAAAAAATATTGGGGTAAAACCCTAACGCCAAAGTTGAAATAAAATAAACAAAAAATAAAAATAAAACATATATAAAACTAAAAACAAATATATTGATAGTAATAAGAATAATAATAATAACAATAATAAAAATAAAAATAAAAATAAAAAAGGATAATATCAATAAATAAAATAACTTAATTGTTATCACAATATTAACAACAACACTACTCTCAAACTATATTATTATTATTATCATTAAAACAATTTCTTAAAGTTTATTACACTTCTTATTTCCATTTTATTTTAATTTCATTATTCATTATTATTTCATTATCTGGTTATATTTTTAACTCATTTTGAATGTCAGGCAAACCACGGGGTCTTAGAACCATGCCCTGCCCGTGCGTCCGACGACTCTAAACCTAAAGCAGTCATAATAATAATAATAATAATTATAATAATAATAATATCAAACATAATAAAATAAATTGTAAACTATACAATAATCAAATTAATAAAATTCTAATGATAAAAATAATACTCACTTAAATTATTATCCAAGATAATAATAATAATATTTTCAAGTGACATTAATAATAATATTATTATTAAAACCATTCTTAATTCATCTTATTTCGTTAATTGAACATTGTAAAGGCATGCAGTGACTAGGAAGGGTCACGCGACGACCCAAGTGAGGCCGCAGGGCTTCGACCGCGGCGCGCTGGATGCAGTCAAGGTCAAAACATACGTTTTTAAATAAGAACATAGAAATGTTATGTCGGGCCTCGACCCGAACTACCAGATACCCAGAAAATTAATTAAAATAAACAAATTAGAAATGAAGAGTGTGACAATTCTCCCCACCATAAATCTTTTGGTCCCCGATAATCCACAACTAAGGCTAAGACCCAAAGTAGGAAATGACACCCCCTTAAGGTTCAAATAGGAACCCTATGAAAACAAGAAAAAAGAGGCAACCACATCATGCTCCAATAAGGTGACTAAAATAAAAAATTCAAGAAACTCGTAAAAGGATTTCCTGATGTGTGTTGCCCGCCCTAAAGATCTATAACACCTCCAGTTGACTGATCACGGAAAGAACCCTCACAGTCGCAAGAACCAACTTCACAACCCGAAACATCCCAAGCACCATTGAATGAAAACGAAATCATTTGAATGGAGTGAACAAATGAGACCAACCACGATTGAGAAGCACCCTTATCATCTGTCACCAAATAATCTTCAGAAACAAAACCAAAAGTTCAACATAGGGAAGCCCGAGGAGCTCCCCACCATTAAGAACCTACCGACGCCCAAGTCGAGAATGGGAAACTGACATAGGAAGGTCAGAGCGGACTTCCCTCCATTAAATAAAAGTCTAACACTGATTCATTCTAGATACATTAGTGCAAGACCCAATGTGGGTATCCCCACCATTAGAACTAACAGAAGATATAGAACTTTGAAAATTTCTCGATAGCGACCAAACACCCCACCACAATGGGCGGGGAGGGAGGGAGCCGAATACCGGAGCGTCTAAAGCGTGACCCAAGGCAAACAAGCATTTCCACATTCCTGGATGAGCATTATTCAAATTTAAGATAGATTTACCCAAACAGACCTCATAAGGACCGCTAAAAGTGATTACATCTGGTGGGATGCAACCCCCAGGAATTTAAGGAAACGAGACGAACATGCCTTCACATAGTCATGAAAACCTTACACAAACAGACAGTTCATTCAGAATGGAACAACCATAGAAAACAATTTAAACTGTCTTTACTTTCAACATCGATGAGAGAAATAAATTCAGAGTTCCATACACTACTGGGGTTCCTAACCACGTGCCAGCTTCACTCCAAGGCCTTTTGATAGAGCCCTAATGTTTGAAGCATCTCCTGCCTCGCAGTTAGGTATTGAAGACTCCCGAACAGAGCTTCTCCTTTTTGGCGCCACACACAACCACACCACAACCTAGACAATTCCAACAACCACAACACGCCACAACATCCAACCACTCGCTCACAGCGCATCTACCAAAATAGGTGTTTAGATGATGCACATGCATCACCTCTTCACTTTAACCAAGAAACTTAAGAAAGAAAGACACACGAAAAATATTCGCCTTTGAATAGTAAAATTAGAACTCCCCAAAAGGAGGACACACTCCTATGAAAATAGGGATCCCTAAAGGGTTCTATGAAATTTACATTTTCACTTTGAAGAGAACTCACACTACAAGACCTCACCAAACCTGAACCTCGTGGCTAATGAAAGCACTGCGAGCCTTTCAAAACATAGGCCAACCTCGATAATTATGAACCACCTTCACCCTTTCCACTAGAATTCCATTCACTATTTCCAGGGGAACCTTCAGATACAATGGTGTCAAACCTCATACCCGATGAGTCAGACACTCAAAAGGCCAAAACTCCCTTCAACTCCCCTAGAATCTGTCATCCAACTATGAGAGGATCCTCTTAGTTGTAAAAAGGAGAGGTGAGTTCAATTCCATAATCCACAAAGAGGTTCCTCTGATCAACTGGAGGGTCGGACAATGGATAATTGCCTATGGCCACACTTCAATCACATGTCAATGCTTTATGGGGGGCATACACTAGTCAAAAAAGGAAAACATGGACCCAACCAAACTGGTCCAATGGTCAAGACATACCACAAGAAAACACCAAACATGTAGGGGAACCACTGCAAGGGATCCCTGATGTACTTTTCAAAAGAATTAACTAGCTACATGCTTGCATAGAAACTTACAAATAAGAATTCAAACTCAGGACACAAATCAGTCAAAAAGGATTATCAGCTCGAAATTCCTCACATCTAACCTTTCAAAAATAAAAGGACACACCATACAATCAACGTTTACTAAAACACCAAATTATCATTTAACAAAACTTTTTGAAAATAAGAAAAGATAGTGGGTTTCACAAACACCAATGGTGTCCCATGGGCCTCGCACATGCATTTTCCCATGCCACACCAACACCCACCTCATATCCATCTAGGAACTCATCCGATCGTGCCATTAACCATTTCTATTTCCATATACACTCATGCATGTGGTTTCTCATGAGAACACCAAGGGTCAAAACTAAACCTTTCCATTTTTTACAAAACCAAAACATCCAACCCACACTTTTCAAACCTCATACCTCATTTTCATTTTAAAGTGATTTATTTCAAAACATTTTCCAAAAACATTTTCCAAGACCAAATCATTTTTAATTAAAAACCAAATTTCCACAATTACAAAACACAGAAATGAGGAACAGTGCAAGAGAAAACTAGTGTCAATGGGAGACTGGAACATATGGTTGGCGGCGATATGCTAATCACGCCACGTCAACAGAGGGTATTCTAGGACAGCGTCCCTATCTCCGCATGGCTTTTCAGACCCTGGGAGCTCATTAGGACCACTGGACCTACTCCTTTTTCATTTCCCCTAAATGAGATTATCCACACCGACCAAAGGTTTAGACAAACCTCAACTTGCTTTGATAACTCGAGTCCCTCCATGAGGTGTGCTGGCTAGGCACCTTACTCATAGCCAAGACGTCGAGTCCCGATGACCTTAACTACAGTCTATCTTGACTCTATCCCAAAATCAAATAACCCAAGAGATAAAACCTCCCTCTGATACCATTTTTTCATGAACCAGGCCAGATCGCCATCCGACCCAGCACCTGACCCGGTCCGCGCCAAGGCCCAAAGGGCATTCTCGATCCCCACAGGCTAGCACAAGTGCACAGGTATCAAGAGTAACATGTGGGAATGGTTAACCTGAAATAAAAGACAGAAAAACAACTAACAAGATAAATAAACTGAAAATAGACAACCAAACAGGGCCTTAAACTAGAAACAAATTTAGAGGTTTACAACTTGAACCAACATCCAGAAATAAATGACAACGAAAGAACTAAAATTCTAACTCAAACCTCCAAGAAAAAAGAGAGGCATAACATACACATGCCACAACACCAACCTACACGATAAGACCATAAACAACCAAAACCACCATCGCTGAGCACTCCACAACCTGGAGTACAAAAGAAATAGAGTCTAAATACACCTGAAGGTGTATTTAGGGTGTGAACGAAAAGCCCAGTAGGATGTCACCCAATAAAAAGGTTCCACGTATAAACATTAAATGACAAAAACATTTGCAGGATAAGTAAATGAAAGGACACGAAAGCTTAAATAACTTTAAATAAACATTTTCTATAAATAAAACACTTTTAAAGAAAAAAAACTTTAAAAAAACACCCTTGCAGGGAAGAAAAACTTAAACCTTCAAGAGAACCCAAATGTTACACCGTATGTTGACTTTGAGTGTATAGTAATCCAAGAGAACTAAAAGTGGGAGAGGTCCTCTAGGTACTAAAGCTTTGTGGGGCCCTGGAACCTCACGTCTCGGTGTACCAAAGAATCTATATCATATGTTCTCGTGCACGAGCCGCTAGTAGGGAAATACCTCCATAACCTAGTGGTCTCCAGTCATCTTCCAAAGTTTAGTTAGTGTTGTAAGCGTCAATCCAGCTAAGTGAAACTGGGCCGGGGACACTCCTGAATCACTATAACGCTAGTCTAGTTCGCCCACCTAGTACCCAGGCTTCCCCTTTTTGTGCTCAATGTTGTTCCAATTTCACATTTCATGTCAAAATCAGACAAATAAAACAAACATGGTGTTACATAAACCAAACGCCACACTTTCACACACATAGAAAACCATTTGGCAAAGTACGCATGCCAAAAGACTTTACCCAACTCAATTAAAACAATTTAAGCATTTTTAATAATTGTTTATTAAAAACATATTAAATTTTAATCATTAATAATTTTATTAAATCATATTAAATTATTTGTATCAAATTATTTAAAAAGAAACATAACATGGCTTTAACACACGAAAACAAATCAACCCTCTTTCTTGACCAAACACACCCAACGCCACATCAAGAACACAAATTGCACACTTTCCACATTTTCACAAAATAAACACAAACTTTATAAAAACACTAGAACACAAACATTTCACTTTTCACATTCTCACAAAACAGACACAACTTTATAAAAACACTGGAATAAAAAAATTTCACTTTTCACAACTGAAAAACTAACTGAACATATTATTAAACACTAACGATAGACTAAAAACAATTTTAGAAACAAAGAATGTACCAGCACCACATAAACATACTTCTAAATGAATATAATGCATAGACAAACTTCAAGATAATCAAATATGCACCCATAAGAATTAATCAAGTAATATTATAAATTAACTAAGCAAGCAAATTAACTTATCGGATAATGTTTAAACATGGAACCACCTACCTCACATTAATATCCTTCCAGAAATGGTGAAAAACAAACCCTCACCTCATTATCACCACGAAGAATCAAAGAGGAGCCCTAACCAAGGAGATCAAACCTAAAACGAACAGTTAAACCTCAAAATTGGACTCAAAACTCACTAACAAACCATACTAAAATATAGAAAAATAAAATAAAGGAGAGGCTTAACCGGAGGGGTTTCACCTTCAAGGAGGAGCATCATGACAAAGAGGCACTCGGCCCAGGGGAGTAGCGCATTGGGGAGGTGCTCGACCAAGTGCACCATCGCATTGGAGATAAGAGACCGTTGGCCGAGGAGTAGGGATGCGGCGTGAGTCCGATTCCAAGGGGAGGAAAAGGGTGCGATGAAAATTTTACAGAGCTTCCCGCTGGGAGGAGGAGATGTCAGCAGCAGTCGTTGTGCGCAGGCAAGGAGGCTGGTCGTCGGACGGAGGAGTGGGAGTGGCTGGACGGTAGAGGCAGGGGGTGGCGTAGTAAGCCAAGGGGGTGAACCGACGGTGTCCAGGGTGCGACGGGAAAGGGGGGTCTCTCAGCCAAGTGGAGAAGCAAGTCGATGCGGTTCTTGGCCAGAATAAGTAATGAACAGGGTCCCGCTACAAGGAGCAGCATGCAGGTGGGTGTGCCGGCCAAGAAGAGAAGTGTGCAGGTGGGGAGGAAGCCGACTGTGCAAGCGGCTGGCCGGGTGGGAGTCATCAGAATTTGTAGGATGGAGGCGGTCCAGCGGGTTGTCCAGGGAGCAAGGGTGCAGCGCGATGGACTCAAGGGGGTGGGGCGAAGTTACAGCCAACAAAAGATAGGTGGAAAACCCTAACACCAAAGTGGAAATAAAATAAAAAAACAAATAAAAATAAAACATATATAAAACTAAAAACAAATAAATTTATAGTAATAAGAATAATAATAATAATAATAATAACAAAACTAAAACTAAAACAAGGATAATATCAATAAGTAAAATAACTTAATTATTATCACAATATTAACAACAACACTACTCTCAAACTATATTATTATTATTATCATTAAAAAAAATTCTTAAAGTTTATTAAACTTATTATTTCTATTTTATTTCAATTTCATTATTCATTATTATTTCATTATCTAGTTATGTTTTTAACTCATTTTGAAAGTCGGGTAGACCGCGCGGTCTCAGAACCGTGCCCTTCTCGTGCGTCCGGCGACGCTAAACCTAAAGCAGTCATAATAATAATAATAATAATAATAATGATAATAATAATAATAACAAACATAATAAAATAAATTGTAAACTATATAATAATGAACTTAATAAAATGATAATGATAAAAATAATACTCACTTAAATTATTATCCAAGATAATAAAAATAATATTTTCAAATAAAATTAATATTATTATTATTATTAAAACCATTCTTAAGTCATATTATTTAGTTAATTGAACATCGGCAAGGCATGCAATGACCAGGTAGGGTCGTGCAACTACCCAAGAAAGGCTGCACAGTTTTGACCACAGCGCGCTGGATGTAGTCAAGGTCAAAACACATGTTTTTAAATAAGAACATAGAAATGTTATGTCGGGCCTTGACCCGAATTACCCGATGCCCAGAAAATTAATTAAAATAAACAAAATTAGAAATGACGGGTTTGATAATGGTTTATGTTTGTATAATGTAGTTCTAATAGACCTTCCTTCTTGTATACTACTGAAAAATATAGTGTTGGGTTCTTGAAAAATTGGTTAGAAAGTGATAAACCGACATAGTTTTAGATTTATTATGTATTTTGATTCTGTTTATGAATTTTAATTTATACACTTTTTGAATTTATGAAATGTTTCCTTTAGTTATTTCTTAATAAGTGTATTAACACAATATTTAAGGTCAGCACATTGGGTTTTGAGACATTTTCATTGGGGACCTGGCTAAGGGAAAGGGCCCTATCATTGATTATTGAGTGCATGGAAGTGGTTGGTGATCAAGGAAGTACCAAGACAAGCCCTTATAAATTTATTAATTATTCATATTTTATGCTATTACAATTCTTTGTTTTTTATGCTAATCCAAAACATTTAGGAATCCATATTTATGAATTTTATGATTCTTGATAATATAATTCATTATATTATAGCATGATTTGTTGATGTAATTTTTTATTTATTTTATTACTTACTTTTTTTCATTAATTCTTCCCATGGTTATAATTTCTATAATTTGTTTCACTGTCTTTTTAATAGATACTAAGAAAATAGTCTCCCCAAATGTTATATAGGCTCCCTTGGTTAGTGTAAAATATCTTACATATGGGGAGGAGGACATGAGGATATATACCACCTTCACACATATAGAGTGATTGGAATCAGGGTTTTAACAAATTTTATCACAGTTTATTCATTTAATTACCATTAATTACATTCTTGAAGATAGATAAGTTATAAGAAACTTAAATTTAAGATATATACATGTTCCTAGATATAAATTGATTAGTGAACCACTGTGTTTTCATGAAAAAATAACTTTTATTCTTTTGGTTGTGATGGTAAAATTATATGATATTAATGGGAATTTTTATCCTCATATGGCTTATGTGATTTCATGGATAGCCTATAGGAAAGAGGGAGTGTGTTTTTGAATCATTAATAAGAATATAGGCACACATGTTAGATATGAGACTAATTTTTATTGGTATGGTAATAAATTATTTAAATATTAAGAAATATATATTTTTTGGTTTAAAAATCATATTCTTACATATAATTAATTTAACATGATAAAGTTCATAATATTTTTATTTTTAACTAAAAATTATATAGATGTATAATAATGTGGTAATAGGCCTTTGATAAACTCTATATGGGTAATACATATGGGATATGGGCATCTCTAGGGATTCTTTTAAGGAAATATTTTTTGTTTCTGTGTTCCGTTTAACTACTAAAGGATTGTAATGATTGAGTTGTTAAAGGTGTTATGAGTTTCTATTTTTATTCTTGATAATAATGACTCATTGATGTCTCATAGTGAAACCTCATAATTTGGATATAGATTCTCCCAAAACATGGAATTTTACTATTGCACAAAAAGATATATAAGATGGGTGAACTTACCATGCCAAAAATTCTACTCTTATGGATTAGCTGGAATATCACCTTTAGATGGAAATGGTCTATGTAATATTAATGGGTGGATGAGGTCTCCACCTAGGAGGGATATCTATGGTAGATTTCAACTTGGAAATGAATTTATATAACCCTCCATCATTCTATTTCACCAGTGGTACACATTATGTGGAATATTTAATTGGCATAATTGAAAGGATCAACAACCTGTAAAGACTCTAGTTGATCACTAAGTGATATTTCAAAAATTTATATTAAAAGGAAATTCCCTGAGTTGGTGGGTCGGATTATTCTAGATAAGTGGAATGAGTATATGACATGTGAAGTTTTCATGTAATTTTTTTGAATAGATCTTTCATAAGTCTATGAGGCTAGATATAGGATAAGAATTTATGGAAAATAAATTGGATACGACATCAAGGGAGATGTATGAAAGTTATATTGGGTTGTTTATTTTTTTTCATTAAACTTCTAGCTAGATATATGGCTCAAAAGGATGGGTTGTCCACAAATGGACTTTATCTATAGGAAATAGAACTAGTTTAGACATTTAACATGATGTTTTTTTGTAGTAGTTCATAAGGTTCTCATCATTGAGAACTATTTGTTTGAAAAAAATCATATTTTGGTTTCCTCCATATTTAATTTATATATTTTTGAGTGGTATGGTAACTCTTTATAGTGATAGGATGAGTATATAAATAGTTATGATCTAGGGAAATGAAAGATACTAGGGGTCACAGAGTGGTTCATCACTTCCAAAATTAGTAGGGGATTCTCTCACATGAATATAATGAGGAAAACATGGGAATTACCATAGTTCATTTACCAATCAATATAGGGAGCCTCATTCTTATGTAAGGATATGGAATCTCTATATTTATTGTTCAATGATTCATAAATATAACGTGGGAAGAGGATATGGAAAGACACATGCCTTGAGGGCTTTGTTAAGATAATACTAGGAACAAATTATAGGATTATTTTGGGAGATCAGGTAGGGGATGACCAAATATTTATGTGGAGATAGTTATGGTTTCAATATGTGTAAGTCCCTTATGTGATTCAGGGGTCAAATAGGTAGGGTTTTGGATTAGATGTTTAAAGGGTGTATTCCCTGGATTTGGATCCAAGTGATAATTGTTTCAGAATATCGACAATGATATGTATGGTTTTTTGTTATATTTAACCATTCATTTACTTCTTTTTACATTAGGGATGACCTTTACTTTATTTATATATGATATTATTATGTATTTGGGTTTCTAATAGATTTTTCCATGTTCTATTTTTTCTTAAAACAGTACATGGAAAAATGATAGATCATGTGAGGAAGTGTCTCAAATGTTCCATAGTGGTCAAATACTATATGAATTTATTGCATTTTATATACCTAGATTGTGTGAGTTTTTACTTAATCTTTTGGATAGAATTGTTTATGCACATTCTTGATCATATTGACTATTATTTTAGTTGATTAATTTTCACCTCCCCTAAGGGAGAGAAATATATCCTTAATGGTGAGTGGAATGTTGAGGTAGGTAGAGTGGGTATAGTCATAGGCTAAATTGGTGTAGTTGTTATTCATGTAGTAGGTTTGGTTCTTATAGAAGATAACATGTTAGATAAAATTATTTTTCCTCTAGTTGTGGTTCATTACTAAGATATGTTTCTGGATGATTTTTTAGACATTCCTCTAGAGAGGTGGATTAAATTTGATATTAATCAGATGATTTGTAGATAAAAATATATATTTTATCCAATAATATGTCCCTATGTATATTGAGTCAATTTAATGTATTTCTTAATGAAATGATTCTAAAAGGATACATTTTCCCAAGAGACTCTCTATGGGGTAATCTATTTTTGTTTTCAAATAAGTATTATTCAATCCATCAATTTTGTGTGGATTTCTAGAAGATGAATCGAGATATAGTGAAACAAATATCTAATTCCTAGGGTTGATGATTTATTAGATTAGTTATGGGGATCCTGGTGGTTCTTCATTATTGAACTATGATCAGAGAATAATTATTTCTATATCATTGATTATTATGATCTAGAGATATAATTCTGGAGAATTTTTGGGTTAAATGATTTTCTTGGGATTCAATTTTGTTTGATAACATACAAGAAATGTTCATGATAATCAATAACTAAATACTTCACCCATACTTTTACACTATTATCATGGTCATCAATGAAAAAAATTTGTATTCTACTCACATACCACAGAGGTCAATTCCAAGAAACATTAGTTTCTTTTGAGAACACTCCTAGTGGATAATAATTCTTCCAATTTCTAAAATTCATGTTCTAGATCAAAGAAGAACATTTCCTTAGGCAGGTGGATTTTTATGTGGTGATTTCAATCGATCTATTGAAGGTTGAGGTTATTATATATTAGGATCGACATATTAATATATTTGAGAACTAGACCTTCATTTGACTATATAGAAAATATAATCCATTCATTCCAAAATTTTCATGTATCGATGAACCTATTTTAGAGTTAAATTTAAAAGGGTCCATGTTTGAGTGGTCTTTTCAGTATGATTATACCTTCTAGAAGTTAATTTGGAGGTTGATGTTTACTTCCATTCTGATTCTTATAGACCAAAGGATTAGATATATTATTTACATTGATTCTTTAAGATTTATTCTTTGTGTTTTTTTGATGTATGGTGAGTGGGTAGTCTTTTATAGTTCATATTAGTTACAACACCATGAGAATAACTAACCAACTAATTAACTATAGATATATATTATGGTTCATGAACTAATTTACTAGTCTAATTACCTCTTTAGTGAGATATTTTTCATTTACACCAACCAAAAAAGATAATGTTAAATATTTTCATGGATATGGTTTGACTTATTCTAGAGATGTGGGGTCGGGTACATAATGAAATTTGATATTGAAATGAGATTTTTAAAAAGGAATGGAATTCTTATCACAGACTCTCTAATAGGAAATATTTGGAATTGGAGATGTGAACATCAACAAAAGGGTGTAATCACATTATTATATTGGTATATTTGAAAAGGTATGTTTTATAGAACTAAGAAGTAATGATATTTTATCTATTTTTTGTTACATTATCCATGATGGATCAGTTCAATGGCATAAAATAACCTAAAAATTAATTTTAGGTGATATGAGAGCATTTTATGAGTTATGGGCCTATTCTTGGATGGAATTTAGATGGAAATAACACGCTATATATACATGGGAGTGTAGTTCGTCCCATATCCATGGAAAATAAATCAATGAGAGATGTTAAATCTTTAGAATGGTCGGTGCGCCAAGGAAATTCAATGACGTACTTGGAAATGAAAAATAATTTTGATGTTTGCGAATTAATAAGGTTATATCAAGAATTGTAACTTATTTACTCGCCCTTTATAGGGTCTATAACATCCTGTGTTTTGGGCTAGGATTAATGTTTTGGGAAAATTTTAATTTTCTACATTAGTGGATGTGATTTATAGTAAACTTGAAATATTAATGAGGTTTTGAGTATTTAATCATCTATATATAGTATTTTCAAACATGGTTTATATATTGGTGGATGTCCCGAGGGTTCAAGCAATCTCTATAGGAGGAACATGTAGCTCTACTAAGGAAAAAAGTAGTAGTGAGTTTTACATGTTGTGTAGTATATTCTTGATTTCTAACGTTTTCATGGGGTAAAGCATGGTGGATTCATAAAATTCAATATTTATGGATTTCCTTGTGTAATAATTGATATTTATCTACTAAACATCTTGAAACTATTACATGACATATAATTGAAGGGCTTACACTTTCTAAAAATGTAAATCAGGGGGTTCCTCACCCTTTTTTCATCGAAGAAGGAGGCAAATTAGATCGCATAGCTGTTTCTCCACCTCCCTCTTTTCATCACTAATCGGGGAATTTTCATTTGAAATTCAATCGTGTTTGTGAGTAATATATTACCCCTTATTTATTCTATGTTATTCTTTATCTAAAGATTCAGATTTTAGAGTGGCCATTTCGGGTACTTATTTAGTTTTATTGGAGAATTGTGGAATCAACCCTCTATGTTGGGGATTTTTCACTTATTATTAAGAGGATTCCTTGAGAGGTTATCTTCCCTTCCCTATATGATGTTTTATTGAGGTACATCAACATGGTGAATATATTGTTCTTTATAATTATTTTCTAGGTTGTTTTTTTACAGTTCTTATGTTTTATGCCCAGTTTAGGGTGAGAAAGTTTCGCTTGTTGTTGAATAATGTTAGGTCATGGTTCCAATGCAATATGTTCAACTTTTGAGTATTTTTGTATTTTCCCTTATAAATTAAATCATTGAATGTTTTTTTATTTTTATGAGATTAATTGATTAATTACCATGTAATTATAATCAATTAATTTATGATATTATGATTGTGATACAGGACCTTTATCATGTCAAATAAGAATGGGTGGGCCTCAATATCTGATGCCTACCCTTAGAAATTAAATATAAAGACACTAATGGTTGGTGGTCTTGTTTACAAATTTTTTTTATATTCTCATGTTTATGGTACTATTTGAATTCTTTGGCTTTCCCATGAGGGATATTCCCCTAGTTAAAATTTGTTTTGATAAATTTGTGAAATTAATATAATTCATAGCTTGTTATGTATGAATTACCAAGGTCACTAAAACCCACATGCGCTAGTTTCATCCTTGACTGTATACATCAACCGTGAACAAGGATCCCTAGTGGGATGCCTAAATATTTCCCTTCTAGGGCCCAAATGGGATTCTATGCTCATATACTATGTAAGAGGACCCCAATAGGGATGCCTCTACTAACCATTAACCTTATGGATACTCATTATAATACCTCTATAGTGGGAGACATGACAAACCATGTGGGTTCCACAGTGTTTGGTCGACCCTTAGTTTGTTCATTTTGGGGTTGGGTAGAGATAGTTGTGCATGTCACATCAGAACCAATGTCAAACTCGATATCCATGATTCTAATGGTTTCATGTTGGGTTTATGTGTTTTCTATTCCAAACTAATTAATTTACACTTTTACATGTTTACTTTGGATTTAGGGATTATAATCAGAGGTTCTTCCTTGTTCTTATCTAATGGGCCTGATGCGGAGTGATCTTTTGGGATGCCTAGATGTACATTCTAACGTTGACCTCATGAGACATTTTATTTTCTTTTTATTTTATTTTAACTACTAGTATAACTTCATTGAATCTAGTATTTACACATTTAGTGAGTTATGGTTTCCATTTTATAGAATTCAGTGGATTGTCCAAAAAGTCTTGTTAATTTTTTATGATCAATTGATACCTGGGTTTCTTATATGGAACAACTTTGATAGACTTGGTATGCTATTTTTATACCATACATCAGGGATACCTGGGTTTCCATGTAGGATGTATGGATGGGCTTGTATGGGCATGAGTTTATATATTTATTGACTGATACATGGATTCCCATGTAGTAATTCTATGGATACACACATTGGGTGAGTTTTTATATATTATGTGGGTGATACTGTACATTCTATATAGTAATTACATGGATGAACTAAAAGGGAGAGTTTCTATATACACATTGAGTATTACTTGGATTACCATATATTACTTTCTTGGATGGACTCATAGGGAGTGTTTTTATATACTCCTTGAGTGATATAGGGATTCCATTGTAGGAATTCCTTATTCACACCAATACAGAGTGTTCTTAAATAGTAATTGTGCTACAAATGTATCCCATGTATTAATTCCTTGTATAAACTTAGATAGAGAGTTTCTATGTGCCCCATGAATGATACATGGATTCCCCATGTTGGAATTACATGGACGGACAAATATGGGAAGTACTTCAATGGGGTTTATCTTTTTATCTTTATCCCTTGGTCACATAGCCCACAACCTAGTTTATTTTTACTATGTGATGTACACCCCCACAAGATCTTCCATTGGTACAAGAAATCCTTCCTTATAGTGATTTGAGGTTGGTACAGGTGAACCCATGGTTATAATATATATCCCCTTATAGTGGCATAGCTTGCTAAGAGAAAATTATATAACTTGAAAATGTAGGTATTTTTTATCATAATTATGGTCCCAAATATTGAATTAATTATACACAACATTAGGGGTATGCCATTCAACTCAATTCTCTTTTCACAAGATTCCCATACATTCCAGATTACATACTGAAGAAGCAACTGCTATTTTTATGTAATTTTTTTCACGCAACTAATGTATATAAATATTTAAGTACAGATATATATATTTATGGTAATATATACATATATATATAAAAATAAAAATATATATACATGATGGAATATTTCCCATTTGATTATAATCCTAGGGATTGAGATTCAATGTGGTTCCCTTGATCCATTTATTTATCATTTCTAGTTGGGTATCGGCTAGGATGAGAACATTACTTTGTCATTTCATATATTAGATGTATTTATTTTATTTACAGTAGTTATAATTATTATCACTATTATCCAATTGATTTTATCACTCTTACATACACATAATTGTATGAATATGTATGGGATTACATCAGTGGTTCCCTACTAATTTTTGTATTCACACCATGTTTGGGATACTATTATACTAGGGTACCCAAAAAGCTAGTCACATGGAAGAAGGAATAGGTTAGTCTAATTCCCATGAATTACCAATCTGGATGGCTTATATTTGTAAGAGGTGGATTGAAATATCTTCTATCTCATAGTTAGTAGTATATACCTATAATTTTATTTCTGTTTATATTGTTTACTCTTTCATGATTCATTTTCCCACTAGGATACCTTTGTTATATGCATGACATGTCAATTATGGGATTTATATAATTTGATTTATTATTATGGTATACCTATATTTTATTTTAATTATTTCCCCCACATTCTATTTATTTATATATTAGAAGATATCTGGTTAATTATATTCTTGTTTACTCTTATATGAGGGTACAGTCTCCCCTTAGACACACCTCAGTTACTCACTACTAGTTAGATGTCATAGTAATAGAGAGATGTTCTCTTGAGGTCGTGTAGTAAACTAAATTAAAGCACCTATTTAGTGGAATCTTGGTCATGATGTTACAATTATCAATCAGGGGTTTTTTTATATTATATTACAATTTGGGATATAGTAGAAAATAGTATTACAAAAGTTTCTAAACCTATGAGGGATATCAGACTAGTGAATAATGAACATATGTTTTGGTATGAATTTAGGGATACTAAGGATATGGGTTTCTATTTTAATATATGATGTTATAGTTTTACATTAATTTTTTCCTAGGAATCACACATTTTTTTGGATGATATGGTTTATTATGGATATATGGATCTCATCCCAAAATAGAAAGTCCATTGATGGTTTTCAATCTATTAAACCATTAGAAAGAGGAAATTGAATGATTTTTTGGCTTTTGTATGGTAAAAAAAAGATTCACCTCATGAATCATATTTGGAACATCAAATTCCCAAGTTATTTTTATTTTAGGGTTTGATTATTCTTGATGACATGGGTCATAGATTTAAACTATCAGCAACAACAAAAATATATTTTCATTGTTGAGGTTTTTGGTGGAATTATACTCAATTGGTACAATTTATATATCTGTATATTTATGATTTAATGCTATCTAGTTCTATATTGATATTTTTTGTGGTGAAAATGATGCCTTATTCCTTCTTCATGGGAGGTGAAGCGACCCTTTCAGGTCAACAACTCCCATGTTTCCTAGTGTATGTTCCTTTGAGGGGTTTGTTTCATAAATTAAGTTTTATAAAGTGTTTATAAAAACCTATATAGTGTTTTTATACATAGGATGGAATGAAATTGTACTTAATTTAAGCATATGATTATGTTATTAAAACTTATAGGATAGAGCTATTTGTTGATATTTTCTTGTAGAACCTTTATGGGGGTATCTATTTATTTTTGTTTATCTGGTCAGATTGTTGTGTATGATTTTGATATATTCCAAGATAATTCTAGTTAACTGGACCTTGATAAGGGATATTACCATATATGGATTCCCAATGTGCACCAATTAAGGATTTTTCTTCATTTGTATCATCACCTCTAAAGAGAAGTTCTTTGTGAGGATTCCCTAAAATGATTGGCCTCCTGTTAATAGTGTAGTTAGTTTTGACCCTCATATGTGGTTGTTGTATTTATATCCCTTATAATTGTTTGAGGTTTTAGGATAGGTGGTAGGACCTAGTTACCCTATTATGAGACATGATTGATAGGTATATGTGGGAGACCTAGAGGATTTAGCTTTAACTCGGATCCTTGTAGTTCAATGTTGTATTTTACTGAAGGAAAATTGCGTTATAGAGGTTGGTCCATGTTGAAATATTCCTTATTATAAAGTGGGTTAGGTTATATGCTCATTTGAGACCAATGCACATTAGGTGCTTAGGTTTTTATTTTATAGGAATGTTGATGCCTTATTTTCTTTAACTAGCTTTTATATGTAGGACTATTCAAGTGCATGGACTAATTGATCAATGTTTCTTTGGTTTGAAAAACTATCTATGGAAAAGATATATGGTCATGGATTGAATGATTTAATGTGAAAAAAATCATGGAATAAATCATGGAACAAGTGATGTTTTTTATTTTGATGATAATCTCTATGGGAGATTTAACTATAGGATATTGTCATACTATGTACATCTATTATCATACCATTGTGACAGACGACTCATATGAGTATGAGTTGGGTGAAAATGGTATACATGAGTTACAAATGATATCACTTATTTTTTAAATTGGTTAGTGGTCATGTAAAATCCATGGACCAAGGGTTTCAATAAAATTCCATAAGAATGGCTCCCCAAGTGTTGTGGTAAAATGATAAATGTCCCTCCATGGTGATCTAGTCATCAAATATTAACCAAGTATTATGAGGTAGTGGAGCCATAGATAGACATGGACACACATTATTGGGAGGCTAGGTGTTAAGGGTTGGTTAAAGGAAAAAATATCTCATTTACATGTGATAAAGGATCAAATTAGAAATATACGCATATCGATGGAATATTGGTGTACTCTTATTTTATAGGAGATATTGACCAATATAATGATATCATTCATAGTAATCTGAGAAATATTTGACAATACACATATCTATATCTAAATATTTTTCAATTTTTGGCACCAAACATGTTGAGGTTTATCTCAAGGAGTAGTTTAAAAGTAAGACAAATAGTACATATCACACCATTGGTTGTTAGAGGGTGGTGAATCCTTTTTTTAATGTTGATTAGAATCATGGATACTACTCATGTGAAGGGGGGACTATTTTGGTGCATGATTACAATAATTCTCAGGAAGAGTGGGATCTAATCAACGAATATTATTATGACTTGGAGGGTATGGTATAAGATATGAATATAGGGTTCTCTTTTCATTAAATTGAATACATGGAGGCTTATATTGTAGGATATAGGACATGAGTCACTAATAGGAAACCATCATATGATAAGAATAATTGGATCCTAAGGCCATTCCTAAGATAGTTGTTTTGATTCCCATATTCCATGGATAAAATGGAACTATTTACACATGATTGTTTCTAGAAATAATTGGGGCAAGATCATATACAGACTTAGTTAGAGTAAGAGTGCAGGTGACAAGCCCATAATATCTTATGATGATTAATGGGAATTAGATCAAAAATATATCATTTTCCATGCATGCTAATGAAAATTGGGATAGAGTGAAGTGTCCTCATTTTTGATTGAATGATTCATGTTTATAAATGTTTCAATTGTGTCGTTACAATGAAAAATACATAGTTTTATAGGAAATTCCAATAGTGGAAGTACCATTACTTGTAATTGGTTCTTGAATCCTAGAACCTAATTCCTGGAGATTCATTGGTTTAAAAATTAAAGAGATGAAGACATGATCATGTCTTGGGTTAGATGACCTTGAGTTAACGTAGTATCGATGTTCTAGCTTCAGATTGTAGTATTGGCTCAAGTTTAACCTATTAAATATTTGTATGATTTAAGAAAATATTGGAATCACATTGGGAATTCATAGGTTCAAAAAGGTTGTATTAGTGAAAATTCGTGATATAGGTAAGTAGGATACTGGTTTGGTTAATTACCCAATGCTTATTGGGGATGAAACGTTTCAAGGTTGTAAGGTTTTAAAGTATTGAGTTATTGATCGGGTTTAAATCTTCTGGAGGATTTGAATTTTTCCCTCATTAGTCTATGATTAATCATGTTAACTAAAAATTGGAAAGGGGTTCTGGGTGTTTAATCTTATAGATGTTGTGTTTTCAGACATGTTTTATGTTTTGTTGGATTTTCTAGTGTATTAGGATAATTGAAGGGGGGAAACAGGAAAATTTGTTTCTAAAAAAACATCTATGAGTTTTAAACATCTTGTATTATTTGTACAATTTGTATTGGTTTCAAGTGGTGAGGCTCGATGAATTCATGATCTTATTTCCTGTCGGATTTTATCGATGAATTCATAACATATATCAGTTACACATCATCAAACTATTACAGAATGTTTAATAGTAACATGATTTCTAATATATGGGAATGGATTAAAAAAAGGTTAAATTTTCAGCTCCTCCACATTTATTTTTTTGGCCAACCTGGAGGTATGCAAGATCTCTAGGTTGATGTTGCACCTCCATTTGTTTTTTCACCAAATGAATGAGTCTTGGGTGAGATTTGATTGTCTTGGTGGGTAAGATATTCCTCCTCTTTTCTTCTTTGTTATTCATTATCCACTATTTATAATAATATGTGTGGTTATTTAGGTATCTTCTTTGATTCGACTAGAGTATAGTGGAATTAAACATTTAGGTGGGAGATTTTTCTTTTCCTAGAAACTGGTCATCCTAAGAGGATATTTACAGTTCAACACATTCTATTTCATTGAGGTACATCATGAATATGAAATTACAAATCATTAATTGTTTTAAATATTTTTTTCGGTGGTTGTTTTAATGAATTTTATTATGGATTATTCCTGATTCAGGGTTAGGACATGTCACGGGCGTTTGGTGAATGTTTGGTCAATTTTTTTAATGTTTTGAGGTTAATCAATTATTTTTTAGGTTTTCAGCCATTATAAATTACATCATTTTAATTGGTTATCCTGATGAGGATAAATAATTTATTATATTTTAATTATAATTAAATAATTTTTGATTTTATGGTGGTGAGATATGAAACTACTCATGTTGGATGAGCATGTGCATGACATGAAAACTACTACCAACCCTTTGAAATTAAATGGAATTATAATAAATTGTAATATATCTATCATGCCTTCTATTTTTTATTTTTTATTTTTAATGGAATTATTATTAATATTAGGAATTTTACAAAGAATTAAACCCCATATTTAAACTATTTCCAATATTTTTTATTTAAATGAAATTGGATGTTTATACTAATTGAATGCATGGGATCACTAAAACCCTTGGTGCACCTGTTTCATCATTATCCTGAGGCATTAACCAATACCAAGGATACCCTATTGTATGCCTCTCTTTTCCATTATAGGGTTCCATGAGGGATATCGTTATAATATACAAACATAGAGGACACCCATGAGGGATTCCTCTTATTACCATGGACTATTAGGATCCTAAGTAGGATGCCTTTTTAGTGTTTCCCAAGAGGGATCCAATGGATATCGTGATGTTTGGAAGAAACTAGTGCTTTTGAATTATGGGTTTGGGTAGAGATAGTAAAAGGTGTCCACATAGGCCCCATTATAAATTTTTAATCTATAAGGTTGTAGTAGTGGTGGTGGTTTTTGTTTTATGGTCACCCTAACTCTTTCATTTATACTTTCACTTGTGTACTACTGATATAGTGATGATCGTGAGATGTGATTCATCATTATCGACTGATGATCCTGACATGACATGATATTTTGGGATACCTAGACATACTTTATGTGGTTCATCTCTTGGAAATTTTTATATTATTTTTATATTATTTGAAATGGGTTATGTACTTCCTATAATCTTGTTTTTTATCCCTTGAGGGATACTAGGGTTCCATTTAATGGAACACATTGGACTAGATCAATAGTCAAATGAATTATGTATTACCCAAGTGATACTTAGGACCCTTATGTGGAATTCCTTTTATGGAATTAGTAGGATATTATTTATTATATTAATAAATGATACATGGTTTCCCATATTGGATTCCAAGGAAGGTCATGTTGGGGAATGTATTTATATACACCTTGATATATACTGGGATTCCCACTTAGTAATTCCTTGGATATTCTCATAGAGAGTGTTTCTATATACACATTGAGTTATACATACGATCCTAGTTAGTAATTCCTTGGATACAATCATAAAGAGAGTTTATATATACCCCTTGATTGATACATGGATTATTATTTCATAATTCATTAGACGGACACCTTGGGAGATATTCTATATGCATCATGAGTGATACTTGGATTCCCTTGTAAGAATTTTGTGGAAATAATCTTTGGGAATGTTCCAATATATTCCTTGGTTGATACTTGGATTCCCATGTAGGAATTCAATGGACTAAATTAGAGGCTGAGTTACTACGAAATCCTTAGGTGTTACAGGGATTCCCCATCTAGGAATTCCTTAGACAAACTCATTAGAAAAGTGAATTACATTAATATAGTCTATATTTATATTTTGACCCCTTGGTTGCATACCTCAAGTCCTAGTTTATTTATATTAACTAAATTTAAATCAATTTTATTTTTCATTAGTGCATGACACCCATCCTTACAATGATTAAAGGCATGTATGGGAGATCCTAGGTTTAGGATATATACCCCCTACAATTTCATAGATTGTATAAATATAATTCTGTCACTAGATATTCCTAGATTTTTTTATCTGGATTACGATCCAAGAGATCAAATAAATTATAAATGCATTTTATGGTACTACATCTAGCTCAATTCCATGGTCACTACATTACTAGTTGATCAATATTATGAACCCAAGGACTCACTACTGTTTTGATGTTATTTATTTTTCCATACTCATATATGCACATATTTATGTATAGATATAAATTTTTAAGAATATATTTTCAAATTTAAATATATATATATATACATGATAGACCATTTCCTTGTTGAATGGGATCATGACCCCTGGTATTGACTGTTGTTCACTTAAATTACTTATTTATCTTTTCTAGTTGATTCATAGTTATATTTTAAACATTACTTGGGAATGTCTTACATGACATGTCTCATAGTTTAATTCAAACATTTATTTTTAATATTAAAATAATCATTATGAGTAGATCATTTTTTCCTACGCTACATATTATGGGATATGTACGAGACTGCATTGGTGGTGCCTTATAGTGTTTGGTAATTACACCATTCTTAGGCCGCTATTACCCTAGGGTACCTGAAAAGATGATCCCATGGACATAAGCATATGTAGGGTTGAGGTACAGGACTGATCAAGTAGGATAACATAGATAGGTATGAGTAGAATAGCTATATGGTATGGTGCACATGAGCCTCGGCCCAATTGGTGAGGACTTGATAAGTGCATCCAAGAGACTCGAGTTCAAAACTGGGTGGAGACATAATTTCTAGGTAATTTAGCAGTATTATACCAGGCACTATAGAAGTACTATAGCAGGTACTATTCAGTCTTGTAGCAACCAGAAAAATTAACCCGTTTGGGATTTTGGGCCACCATTTTGGGCCCCAGGTCCTTTATGGCCTTCGGGCCACCCTAGGCCATCAAGCGAGTAAGGATTTCTGGCCACCTCATGGCCTTTGATCCACCTCAAGGCCTTTAGGAAACACGAAATTTTGTTTAATGGCTAGAAAGATTCTAGAAGGAGCAGACTCCAAATGAGGATTCTGAGAAGGCACATTTACTAAATCATAATCTAAGAGGATTTATTAGAAAGAGAGGGTATGGAATTGCCATCGGGACTGCCTCTGCATGCATGGGAAGCCTAAATAAAAAATCCATGCAAAGGTGGAGAGATAATATCATGTTTAAGAACCCGTGCGGGAGTGGTTCCATGTAGTTATAGTCTGTATATTTCCTTAAGACCTTCAGGTCATGTAATATCTATGTCTATGGGCCTTCTAAGGGTTTCCCCTCATCCCTTGAAAAGGGGTTATAAAAAATTAATAAAACTAAGGCCTTCGGGCCCTTCAGAATGGTATGTGGTATGGCATTGAATTAGTAGTTGATCCAAATACATTTATTTCTATTTCTTTAGTATACTCTTACTTAAATTGCATGCCCAGTTTGTGACCATTTTTGTATATATGACATTAAAATTTGGGATTTCAGAGTATTTCAATTATTATAATAGCATTCATCTAATATAAATTATTTATTACTGTTTCACTAATTTTTTTCCACATGGGTAATATCTATTTATTTATATTTTTATATACTCTAAAATTATTCCATAGTATATCGATATACACACCCTATGACCTTACTTATAGTTTGATTCCTATAGCATGTGGAGAGGTGTGTTTGAGGCCTTATGGAGAAATGACTCAGTGAAATGTTTTAGTGTAATCCATGTTCCGATGTGACCGGGTGAAGGCAAACTACCAACGACCATGCGGGTTACTCCATTATCTTTCAGTGGCATTGTGTAAATGGGATGTAGAGATGATGGAATTTTTTATGGGGATTCCCAGGACTCTGAGGAGTCGATATTTTACGTAGGTTGATGTTGAACATATAAGGATGAATTCAAAATTCTTAAACATTTGAAATAATTTGATAGATAATTAACTAGACAGACTATATTTGAATGAAATTATTATATTTCATGTCATCCCTATGATAATCATGTCAGAAAAGGACCCTCATTTCACATCATGGTATTGTCAAGGCCTATACATGTAATAAGAAGAAAAACTAATGTTATGCTCCACATATAGCACATAAAATATTGGATATTAAGAGAGGTCAATCCAGATTCTAGAGGACCTGATCCAATCCTATTATCATGATTTATTTGGGAAATGGGATTACCATCTATTCATGGTAATGTTTGGCTAAACAAATATTTAATTATTCAATTCAGATAGAGCCCTTTGAGGAACTCTATGTTAAATCGGCTCAATCCATGTTGTATTAGAATGAGATGATTGAGTCCGAGTGATCATATCGATGCTAGAGTTGGTGACTTCTGATATATTATAGGTGATCTTGAAGTGTTTCACTATACACAAGATAAGATAATGTTTGTATGCTATCCTAAGGTGATGAACCATATAGTTATTTATTGGAGTCCGACTATTATTTTATGTGGCTCCTTATCATGGGAAATGAAATTTGAGTGAACGAGGGTAGCTAGAACTATGGTTTTTTGGTATGTATGATATTTTAGATTGAATTTACATTATAAAATTTTTATTAGTGTCCCATAATTCTATCTTGGTATGCACTAAATCATTTATGATTTTCAGATTTAAAAGTATTATCTAGGTCCTATGCACTTGATTGAAAATGAAGATATCAACATGGAGGTAGTTGATTAATTCAAGGAATACCTATTATTGATTTCAAAAACAATTTATAAATAATTTTATGGTAATAAACCACCTATTGATTAGGTGTTATGGAAGAATTGGTGGATCTATAAAAAAGTGTTGGAGAAAGAGTATGATATGTGGGTGTAGTGTCCATTACTCTTTATCCCAGGCCCTAAGGATAGATTCTTAAGGTTTTGAAGCCCTTAATAGAGGATTTTTTAATCCCCTTGATGATTAAATGATAATTAAATATTTAATTTTATCTATTTTAATTTTTTTTAATTAATTTTTGTCCATAAAGGAGTTAAAAGTTGGTTTGGTGGCACATTAGAAGAATATGGGATTGCATCATGTTGTTGTTGGTCATCAGGCCAATGGGTATAAGGACAACAACAAGCTAATGGACTCTTTAAGGGAATTTGAAGTCTTCTTGGACCAAAAGGATAACTAATAGAGTCTAGTAGATAAAAAGTGGGATCTTGGGAATATTTATAATTGATTTTCATTTTTAATTCTTCCAATGTACCCAATTCCCCCTTCTTCCCATCTTCCCTAACTATAACTCAATTTTTCTTGGAGAGAGGCTTACTTGGAAAGATTTTAGTTCTCCTAACCTCATTTTTTCACCAAATAGTTATTTATTTGTAATTTCAGTTTCCTCTGGTTAAATCTAACAATGTTCACTATTAAAATAAATATTTATTCTTCAATTAATTTTCTTCAATCACAAATTCAATGTCTTTTTGGGTAATTTTAGATATTTGTAATGCCAGGTTTACTGTGGTAAATTATTCATGGAGGTTTAGCATCACCATGTCTAAGGTATGATAAACATTACCTATTATGGTGTTTTCATAAGGTTTCATACATCATTTTTGTTGCGGGTGTGTGTGACCATGATTCTACATATGGTATGTTTTTCTCTGTTTTAGCCTGGCCATGATGAGGTTGTGTGATGTGAGGTGTTTGGATGAGGATGATGACGGTGGTGTTAAGTTAGTGATGTCGCCGCTGGTAGTCTGGTGTGGGGAATCGGCTAAAGCAGTTGATGACGTTTCCTGTTTTGAGAATGGTGGAGATGATGAATCTTCTTTCAATAGTGAAGATGATGGCAGATGCCGGTGAAACTCGCTGACGATTTGGTTTGATGTGGAATTGGGTGCGTCTTCAGTACATGTTGGTTGTTGGGATGGGAGTGAGAATTGATGCAGTACGTGAATCGAGATTTCTCGTTTACCGATATGGGCGGTGATGACTTGAAATTTGAATTTCAAAACATGAATTTTGAAGGTGTGCCCATGATTCATATAGATTATCCACAAATGCTTCTGGTTCGGTATGTATGTGTATACTATAACCTTTAGAGGGGGGCACTAAGTTAATTCTTTGTTACAGTTTAAATTACACTTGATATTATGGATGATGTATGGATATAGACCTGTGGGACCTTTGAACTCCAGGGAGCTGCTCGACCTCATTTGGGACTGGTTATGGCCGAATATATAATAGATGTGAGGAAATGATATTTCCCATGATTTGTAAATTTTTAAATATTTTTGTTGATAACTATTTATTTTTTTCTTATAGTGACCTGCCATGAACCATCAGGATGGTTCATCGTGATATGTTTGACCTCAAAAAAACTTTCGAGATAGGTTTTAATGACATTGATGAACCCCCATGAACCTTTGAGATGGGTTGTGGTGTGATTGAGGTCATAAACTATGTGACATCCCTGGACTGTGGGTTATGATTTAGGATGGTAGGTATATCATACCACCCATTCGGTATAGAGATGAATCATGTAGGGGTGGGTTTCATGGATTCTTGGTTAGCATGAAATAAACTATATGGGATATATGTTGATTATGTATTTATTTTCTCTTAATTCATACAACTATATACATTTACTTATTTTTTTAAGGTCATGTAAGTGGTGTCCTATTGAGTGTAATATGAAAACAATATTTGGAATCCCAATGCACATGAAGACTTTAAATTTAGGGGCCTGACTAAGGTATGGCACCTTGTGATAGATTTTGATGTATGTTATGTTGGTAGGGGATCGAGGTGATATCAAAACATGCCCTGAGAACATTACAAGTGATACATGTTTTATTACATTATTTTTTATTCCAATTGTATGTAGATCCACCTCTTTTGTGAATCACTATTTACTGCTTGTTTACTTAAGATTTTTCATGTAATACTGTTATAAAATCTTTTGTTGAAGTTGTTTCCTTGGTTTAGTTTATTATTTACATAATTTCATAGAATCTTCTATTGGTAATTGATTCTTCATTAAGAGAGAATCTAAAGTTCACATATGTTGAGGGAATAGTCTCCCCATATGATGTGTAAGACCTCCCCACTAGTCAGTAGCCTCTTGTATAAGGGGAGGCATGAAAGAGGTTACATACATCCTTTCCCTTAATAGGGTGATTCTAGTCGAGGTGCTAGAAAATAATATTAATAAGCTAAGATAAAATTTGAAATCAGTTTTTATATTAATTTTCAATAATAGATGAAAAATAATTTCATATATATTAGAATAAAATATGATTTTAGGGAATAATATTCTTTTGTGCTTAAAATTAATTAAACAAAGTTTTTAAAAGATCAACAAATTATTATAAAATTATTCGTTTTATTTTAGAGATATATATTTTTATTATGATTTTTTCAATAAAAAATTTAATTTCTATTTCTATTACGGTAATGAAATTAATGCAATGATTTTAGAAACATAATTTTTTTTCATTACTCACCAAAATTTCATTTATTTTAAAAATATATCAAAATGTAATCCTCAAAGTTTTTTTGAAAAAATCAAAAAATGAACTCTAATTGAAAAAATAAAAATTTTAGAATTTTAGAATTTATTTTTTAAATATAAACTAAAATATATTATGAAAACTGAATTCTTAAGAAAATAACATTATAGATTATTGAAAATTCAAAAATTTATTTCTGATAAAATAGTAATCAAATTTGGTGTTCACATATTTCTCATATCAATAATATATTTTATATATAAGATATTTATAATATTAAAATAATGTGCATAAAATAAAATTTTATAATGCTTGAATTTTAATGAATTTATCATTCTTATTAGTTACTTAGCTACACTAATTGAAATCTATCAATGTGTTAGTGTTAATAATGACAATTATTTTTTAAAATATAAATATTTCCATAATTTTTTACCTCTGTTTTTAACAACCAATTATTACTCTACATTTAATAAATACATATTATATTTTGGTATATTTTAGTTCTCTATTTTTTCGATCATACATTATCAAATATATTAGGTTATAAAGGAATGTATAATTTAAAACATAATAGTGTTTCCTTAGATATGTTTTTGATATTGCATAATGATTTCAATGGTTCTTATTATCCTATAGGGTTAAATTTTATTTCTATTAGATTTTATAGATTCATTATCATCTATATGGGGGTCTCACCAATCTCCATGTGCATATGAATAATGTTTCAATTATCAAGGATGATTGGCTTGAGGTTCCCTCCTCACATTAATGGTGGTTCATGGTGGAAGAAAAATAGTTATTGTGAAATTACTATCAAACCAAGTTAGAAAAATATATAGAGGGCCCTCATGTTGTTATTTTGGTATGTTCAAAATTTCCCCATAAATCATTTTACCACAACGATTCATCAATTGGGAGGGAGACTCTATATAAAAAATGTGGTTTCTCATTCAGTCATTGAATCTAAGTGGTACGGATCAACCTCACTCCCGCCAATGGTGTCTCCCAGCACCAAACCATTACTCTTGTGATACCCTATATTATTCTTACTTTGTAATAATAGTCATCTATACCATCCTTATAGGAACTATGTTTGATTTCATCTAGCTTCATCATGGAGACTGGCCAAATCTCTACTAGTGTTAGGCATGGTTTAGGAACACTTTTTTCAAAGACTTACAGTTATCCATTATAGATACCAACTTCCTTCTAGAACAATAAATTTAAATTTATTTCATTTTTTTATTACAAATACTAATACAAATTGATCCCATCTATAAAAATATTGTAATAATGAATATTAGTCATAAAATAGTAACGTATTTTCATTAAACTCACCGAAATTAATAAAATCTTTCATAAATAATATTTTTCTATAATATCCCACTAGAAATAAACCCATTCTTATCTATAAGAATTAAATATCCAAATATCACAATTTCTCACATCCTATCCATATTAAAAAATCAAAATATTTAAGTTAAAAAAATTTATCAACAAGGTATAAATGTTGAAGAATCAGATAAGAAGAATCATTAAAAATCCTTATTTTTTAATAAAACCATGTTAGCCATGTTTTTTACATTAGCACATTAAAATATGATTCCCTCCTTATCATACATTAAAAAATCTAAAATTTATAATCATAATTCATTCCAATTTTGATTGACCTCACATTGAATTGTTTTTATCAAAAATTGAGGTACATATTTAAAAATATTTATAATCATTCCATGAATACATGTGCTATATATATATATATCAATATAATAAATATAATATGTCCCTCCTTTAATGAAAAATACAACATTAATCATAAAGACATCACTTAAGTTTCGAAGGTCTCTATGTGTTTAGGGTTTGTAATATATTTACATGGAAAACATTTAAATCATACAAAATAGTGTGAGACTAAATTATATTTCATTATAAATAATATAAATGTTCATTAAAAATTACATCCAAGAATTATATAATCCACAGTCCCTAATAAAATTGAAAATTTATAAATCTGTACAGGTAATCATAATGAATTATATCCACTTTTTCCAAAAAGAAATTTCTCTAGGTTTATTATTTAATTTCAAAAAAAATTAACTTCTTTCAAAGATGAATTTATTTTATATTTATTTCATTTTTTTTATGACAAATAATTTACACTGAAGAAAAAATTAATTATTTTTTCCTACACACCAACTTATACGACCCAATATATTATTCTCAGTATAAATCATCCCCTTTCAACATAGACGACCACTTTGTTAATACTTATTCCATTGATAATCATGAAAATGTACGAAGAGTAGGGTAGGAAGGAAATATAGGATGCTAATGTGGATATTACTATCAGGGCCATTCAATATCTATATGAGCATAAAATAAGGATTCAATATCATGGTACCTCTTAGAGGATAAATGATCTGAAAAAAATTCCTCAATAGTTTCAACATGAAATTGTTGAACTAAAGTTTCCATAAGATATTAATGCAAGTTATACTAGGCCAACATGATCAATATATCTATTATGAAATGCTTATTCAAAATTATATGTAATTTTTTTATTACAATACCTTCTATAATAGGAACATATAAATCTAATAAATCACTCTTTGTCATGATCCATCTCCCAGGGCCCATGTTGTGACTACCCAAAGCCTACCTTCCATAGGGTAAGGAATTGTAACTAGAACCAGAAACACATATCCCAAAAAGGGAAGGCTTTTACTTTAAACTTGTACACACACAGACATGTCATTATAAAAAAATCCAACCACAAAGAAAAAAAGTAGTAAAACCACAACAAAGTTCCACTAATGAGAGTGAAAAATGTAAACTGTAAGTAAAGGGACAAAAATACAAGCCCAATAACCCAAAAAGTAAATCATAATATTGAAGTTTTCCAATATTTCTCTACCTATAGAAAGGTTTTTTTAAAGCCTGAAGCTGTATAATTATGCACCATCTGTTCCTCCCTCAATAAGCTTCATCGAGTCCTAGACCACCAAGGTTTGCATCGTAGCATCAGTTACCTGCACAAGACACAACATGTGGGAGAAAAGCCTATGTAGGGGTGTCTATAATAACTCAGTAGGGACCCCGAGACCCTCGAAGGTCTCTCAGAAATCCACAAGGGAAAATAAGACAAAGGAAATACCACAAAAGAAATTCCACCAAGAAAGATATCAAATACATATCACATAGTAAAAGGCATCTCACACTAGGTATAAAATAAGTACAAAAGTAAATATGATTAGTCATAAATATTTATCATATTATTCAATTAATAGGCTTTATTTTTTATCCATGAAGGGTCGCTCTGCTGTTGATCCACAGAGTCTATCTACTATTGATCCACTTCGGGGCGCTCTACGGCTAATCCACAATAGGTTGCGCTACTACTGATCCTAGAAGGGCCTATTTCATGATGATCTACATAGTGTCACTATCATGATGATCCCTAAAGTTTAAATATTATATTGATCAATGAAGGATTTCTCCATTTCAGATCAATGAAGGTTCTCTCCATTTCTAATCCATGAAGGGTCGCTCTTTATTCCTCATGTCACAGCTAGTCACTGGATTTCTACACTTAGCATGCTTGATTCTGGGAGGATCTTCTCCTTAATACATTGGTCAAACCTCAACTACTAGTAATACCCACATAGACTAAACCAATGAACCATCTCGTCATAAGATTCCCAACGCAATATATGGAGCATCGAAAAGACTTCTTGTTCGTATGATATGAGCATTTTTTTTAAAAGGACATGGTTGGATTTGTGTCTGATCCAACCTAGTCATACGCCAACCTTTACCAAAAATCATGTACTATATATCAAAATAAACTCCACCTCACGAGGGTCCTCATTCCATATACGGTGTGTCAATTGGACTCATGGTGTGTTAGTTACAATATTTTCTGTAAAAGGTGCACCAGATGGATTCGGGTCTAGTTTGAGCCGGTCGAACTGACCTGTATCCGGTCCAACCTAGGCCCAGCCCGCTAGTGTGTGTATGGACCCCTGGTATGGGTTCATCCCGTATGCGGCTTAGTCATGTTTGGTTCATCACCTGACAGCACCATCTAGCGTCGCCTACCCTTTTAACGGGTCCATATAGTGGACTGGTCTCAGTCGACCGGACATGGCTCCGTCGCATCTGTTTTGTCCAGCATGGTCAGTCGGCCAGTCTTACCGCATGAGTTTGATGGACCGCTTGCCTCCATATCTCCGGAGTAGCCTAGACGCGGGCCACCCCTCCATTTGGCATTGGTCGGCACCACACTTCCATGCTTCCCATAATAGTTAAAAACATCTCTTTGCCAATGCAGTATGCTGATGGGTGCACCACCTACCTTCGCCTATGGCCGCTGTGGGCACCAACACGCATGTGGCTGCCACCAGCACCGACATGCCAGTGGTTCCTTATATAGTCAACCAGATTTTCTCCAATGATCTATTTCTCTAACCATCTTCACTTATGGGACCGTAGGGACGCCACCTTCACTACGACATCATCAAACTCCCCTTGACACCATTTTGAGAACTCATCCTTGATGAACACACAAGACAGATGGGTTCGGGCCTTATTTGTGTTGGCCCATGTACTCCACATTAGATTATTGAAATATGGGAGTTTTGGGATCACGGTTCTATCAAGTTATCAACAGTCCCCATGAAAAACCCCAAGGAAGTCACCCTCCTGTGAAAACACCCAATCCGCATATCAAACTGTTCGTGGGATGATCCGCGATCATTGTTTTAGAATGAAGAATAGTGAATTAAAGCCCAAGGAAATTCATACCTTGATTAAATTCTATAAATGGATATGCATGATGATCCAATTCACTGTTGACCCATGACCTGTTGTCGTTCTTCACTGTTGGTCAATTCTCAGATCTGATCTCTTTCTCCATGTGATTTGTCGCCGCGCTTCAATCCTCTAGAATTGTTTTTTGGAGATAGTTTCACTGACATTAATTTTTCATAATTGGATAGTAATTCCTCTATTGGTTCATTAGATAATTCATGTTAGTTTAATTCTCAACTCTCCAAAGCATTAGTTAAAAAAAGAATCATGTCGCAAAATTTATGTTATGATGCGACTTTGCATTATTACACTATTTCATTTATTAAACAGCGTAGCAGTTATGCTTTCACGATGAAACATTAATGATCCTTATTTAACATGCCTCATCATCGACTCATTTTTGTGCCGTAGTGCCACAGGATACTGCTAAATGGTGCAAAATAAAATAAAATAACTTTTTGAGGTTATTTTATTATTTTCCCAAAATTCAAAAAATTAACTTCTTCATCTGGCCCATATCGGTCAAAGTTAAGTCCTTTCTAGGAAAATTCTAGAATTCTGAGTCTAACTGTGCCCTCATATTTTTGATCAGTTCATCGATTTAAAAGATAGAAAATCCTACTCGCATGTTGACATAAGTAATCTTAAAAAAAGTTAAAAATTCCATTTCAGGCTCACCGAGTCTCAAAATCACATGATGTCAAAGATTATTGTCCCAAAATAATTCCATATAATAAAAATATATATAAATATTCTTCGAAATTACATTATCACCACCTTAGGTATTTACATCCATGAAATCTAAATCAATGGCTAATCAAACAAATTGGGGTAGTGAGGAAGAATCTGATCCTCCCACCCCATTTTCCATCCTAGAGGTTCTCATGATGCCACCAAATTTGCACCAGTGGAATCGACCATCAATGAAGGACTCGCTCTAGTTGATCCTCTATCTCCACTAGGAACTCCAAAAACTTCACCCCATCCTCAATGTCCAGCTCACCCTAGTTGATGATCTGCGATGGATCATGCATGAGTCTCCTCAACTATGACATGGGGAAATCATTTTGCAACTGGTGCATCTTTGAGGGAAGAGATAGGAGGTACACCACCTTGCCAACTCAACTGATAATCTTGAATGGTCTAATAAATCTCATAGATAGCTTGTCACCTTGGAAAAATCACTGCAATCCTCATCGGGGTGAGACCCAAAGGAAAACATGGTCTCCCTCCTCGAACTCCAAGGGTCTCCACCTCCCATCATCATACGATTTATACCTGATCAGTGTTGTTCTAATCCGCTAATGGATGATCTACACCTTCCCATTGGTATCTCATACCAACTCTGGACTCATGAGTGATTACTCCTCTGGGTCAATCGAGAATAGAGGTGATCTACATGGTCGCACGTACAAGGCCTCAAATGGTGTCGTGCCAATACCGGAGTGAGATCTGTTGTTATAAAAAACTCCACCAATCATAGTTGATCCTCCCCACTGTGATAAATCAAGGACACAACAATGAAGCATGTACTCAATGTTCTGTATGGTCCGCTCTATCTGACCATCTGTTTGGGGGTGAAAAGATTTTCTCAAACACAGCTGAGTCCTGAACACCTCTTACAACCCCTTCCACAACCGGGATGTAAAGTTTGCATCATGTTTTGAGATGGTTGTCAAAGGAACCTCGTGAAGCCTCACAATCTCCTAGACATAGAGGAGTCTCAAGCCCTCTACTGATCCCTACTCTTATATGGGTATGAAGTGAGCTAACTCGGTGAGTCGATCCATGATCACCCAAATAAAATAATGGCCCCTGGACATGCATGGTAACCCCTCATGAAGTCCATGTAGACACCTTCCCACTTCTACTAAGGTAACATAAGTGGATATGTCAATCATTCTAGGACATGATGCTTAAACTTCACTTATTGACAAATGAGGCATCATGAAATGATCTCTACCACCACATTCTTCATCCCTGGCCACTAGTACTAACGTCAGATGTCCTGTTACATCTATGCCACACCAGGATGTACCTCTAAAGTTGATTTATGGAACTCCTTCAACACTGCCTCCCATAATGTCACTGGTACTATTTTGTGTCCTTTAAAAAAGACGATGTGCTCCCAACCAATCAAAAATCCATCATGCGATTTTTTTTTAGGATAAATAAGCACATCAAGCCTCACAGTCAACATCCACAAGTTTTACCTCTCTTAATATATGTAAGAGTGGAGTAATGGAATTCAACTACTGAAGGTAAGCTGCTCAATCACTATCCACGAAGGATATTTGCATTATGGATAGCTGCTCTATCGCATCACTCAACAGCTGTAAATCAGACCTTCTGATGAGTGCGTCTACCTCTACGTTCCATTTCCCAAGAGTGTAGACTATCTCAATATAATAGTACTAGAAGAACTCTAACCATCATTTCTATCTCAAGTTCATGTCCTTATATGAGAAGATATATATGAGACTATTTTGGAAGGAGTAGATGGTAAACCATTCACCCATCAAGTAGTGACACCACATCTTCAAGGAGAAGAACACTATTACTAACTCTAGGTTATGGGTTGTGTAGTACTTATCATGTTTCTTCAAGTACTGTGAGATAAAGTTGAAAACCACTTACTCCTAAATAAGAAAACATCCGAATCTGGTCATTGAGGCATCACAGAAGACTACATACCTAACGCCCTATTCTGGTAGTCTCAAGATGGGGGCACTCTTCAGTCTCTACCTCAGCTCCAGGAAACTCTATGGGAACTTCTCCATTAATAAAATGGTCTGTGCTTTCCATGTCATGGATGATAAAGGTTCTTATACTTCATAAAACTTGGCCAAAAACCTCTGGTAGTATCAGACTATCCCTAAAGAACTCGGCACCTCAGTCACGCTCCAGGGTAGCCCTCAAGCAGGCACTGACTCTATCTTTTCCAGATCCACTATAACTCCAACTATCAAGATGATGTGTCCTAAAAAGTAGACCTCTTGAATCTAGAATTAGAACATTGAGATATTTCCATAAAGATTATGTTCTCAGAATTTATCTATGACAATCTGTAGTTGTGTAGGATGTTTCTCCCCCAACGCCAAGTAGAACAAGATTTCATCGATAAGGACTACTATAAAATGATCAAGGTAAGGCTTAACAATACTATTCATGATTCCCATGAACACTTCTGGGGAATTGGTCATGCTAAAAGGCATCACCAAAAAATCCTAGTGTTTGTACCAATATCTGAAGGTTGTTTTTGATATTTCCTCATCCCATTCCCAAAGATGTTGATAGTCTGATTTGAGGTCGATCATTCAGAACTGCCTCACTCTCTTTTATTGGTCAAAGCTGTCATTAATCCTCGACAATGGATACATTTCCTTCATGGTATCCTAGTTTAGGCATTAGAACTCCACACACAACATAAATATCTTGTCTTCCTTCTTGGAAATCAACATTGAGGCTACCCATGGTGAGACACTATGCCTTATGAAACCCGTCTTCGACTAGTCCTCCAGTTGTACCATCATTTCACATCACTCCATGGGAGCCATCTAATATGCTGGTGTGTATATCGTCTACATCTCGGTGTACAAGTCAATGCATAATTCTACCTACCTAAGAGAAGTTAGTCCCATAACATCCTCAGGAAAGACATCCTCATACTCATCCAACACTACAGGAAATCATGGGCTCCTCTCATCCACCGTAACGAGGGTAAGGCTAGACAACTGGTGAGTGATCAGTTGTACCCTATTATGAGAAAGTATATCATGTGATGAAAATTTTCCCTTCTTGTAGGTGAAGGAAAATCTAGTCCCATCCTTGTGAACACACCTCACTTTGTGCCTAAAACTATCGATCAATGAATGGACTGTAGATAACCATTTCATACCCAATATGACATCGTAAGGCATCGATGCTTCTACGAGGATATACCAACCAAATATCTCACCTCATAGAGTAATCTTATAGTATTGGCACCAGTGGGTAATCATCGAATCCCCTATCGTAGGTGTCACTAATCGTATGGATCGAGCCAATGGATCAATCGGAATTTCCAAGCCTCGAACATGTTGTGTGGAAAACAATGAGTGAATGGATCTTGTGTCTATAAGAACCATAGTTAAGGTTTAAAAGAAACATATTGTACCTCTAATAATCTCTACAACACCATGGGAATAGGACTGTACTTCTGAAGCTGAACTCGCCTATGTCTGATGGCTTTCCTGAGAATGTGTTGGACAACCTGGGGGTGGTGGAGGTAGTACCTCTAACAAATTTTCACCTCCTACCACTCAGCCTACTCCCATGCCAAATTCTATACCCTACAGACCTCCTTGCTTGAACCTTTACTTCGGCCATGGCGGCCCCTCGACCATATTTTGATCATCCGTATGGTGGGTCAGGCAATAATGAGCCATGTGACCCTACCCATCACAGGAGTATCAAACTCTACCTCGTAGCTGACCTCCTCTACCTCAAGTTCTCTATACCTCCGACCATATCTCTTGGGGTCATCCCCGGGAAGGTCTGGCCCATTTGGGAATCTGCATCATCTTTTTTACTTCCAACTAGAGATTAATCATCCACCTATTGTCTGGTGGTCGATCTTACCACTGGTTCCTGCTTGGCTAGGAAGCTCTCCACCAATGGAGCTTGCACTAGAACACTATAATGCATCAGGATGCCGAGTGATATCATCAGCGCCCTAATCTCATGTCAAAGTCCTTTATCAAAGTTTTATTCCTTGATAAAAGGGTCTCATACCATGTCGGTGGAGTAGCGAGAGAGGTCGGTAAACCTTGCAGTGTACTGTGCCACAGTCGGGTACCCTGCCGTAGGTGAAGTAGCTCTTGAATACACACTTAGCATAGTGTTTCTGGTACAAACTTCACCCTGAAATGGCCCTAGAAGTCCAACCAGGCAAGGGTTTCCTTATTAAGTGTTTGGAGCATCATTCCCCACTATAAAACTATTGTTCCTTGAAAAATACTACCATATAGGACCACCATCTCGTCTGTGAGTGTCTCTACCAGGAGAAAAACACACGAAAATGCCTCCATCCAATCTTTAGCTACTTGAGGATCTATCTCAGCTCGAAACCTCATAGGTATCTATCTATGGAACTCATGAAAAACACATATATTGTGTGCAGTATCTGCTGGTGGGGCGGGTAGCAACTGCATCTCTATAGGTGGTGTTGCTGCTGGTACACCACCTAAACGTGTTATTGGTGTAAGTGGTCCATGCATCGATGCCTCATCGCCTGGTGGGGCCATCGTCATGATCCCTCATGGGAATAATAGCTCTCTATATTCACTGAGGCATCTTATAGGTGAATAGATGTACCATAGTCAATAAGATATACCTGGTGAGCGGACATAAAATAGATTATGAGAAAAAAAAATTCCAAAACACGTGAAATGAGTGTTTTCATGTACTAAGTCAGAATAAAGAATTCAGAATCCCTGTGTATGGATACTTTAGCCTCCACACCAACAATAGTCTCCTTGAACTGATAGCCATAAACAATACACTTAACACTATTGCCCCCATCTAAAATAAAGGCACTTATTTCATCTGGTAGAACTTACCTCCTTTGATATCACTTTGTCACGACCCGTCCCTCGGGGCCCATGCCATTATTACCCCAATCCCGCCTTCCATAGGCCATGGGTTAGTGACTAGCACTAGAAAAGAATGTCCCAAAAAGCAAATAAATTTCCTTTAAACCTATACACACACAAACATGGCATCCTATACAAAGAAAACCACACCAGACAAAAAAGTAGTACAACCACCACAAAAGTACCACCACTGTGTGTAAAAAGTGTAAACTAAAAGTAAGGGGGGGAAATATGTGCCCAGGAACCCAAAAATTAAAAAGTGTTTTCGAAGTCATCCAGTAAGTCTCTAACTTGAGGGTAGTGGTCGTAAATCATGAAGATGTATAAGTATTCCCCATCCTCTCCTGCCACACTGAGCTCCACCGAGTCTCAGGCCACCAAGGACTATGTTGTAGTGTCAGTCATCTTCACAAGACACAACACATGCAGGTGAAGCCCATGCAGGGGGGTGTATAACAACTCAGTAGAGACCCCGAGACCCCCATAAATGTCTCTCAAAAATCCACAAAGGAAAATACGACAATGGAAATACCAAAAATGAAATAACCCCAAGCAAGATCTCAAATACATAGAACAATGTAAAATATATATAACACCAAGTATTACATAAGTACAAAAGTAAATATGACTAGTTTTAAAGTGAGATCATCTTATTCTATTGATAGGATATGCTAGTGGTCCCCGAAGTGTTGCTCTGCTACTGATCCATGAAGGGTCGCACTCCTGATGATCCACGTTGGGTCACTCTACAGCTGATCCATTATGGGTTGCACTACTTCTGATCCATGTAGGATCTCTCTCATGTTGATCCATGAAGGGTCCCACACATGGTGATCTATGAAGGGTCACTCTAATGCTGAACCACAAAGGGTGGTGTTTTTTTGATCCATGAAGGGTCGCTCCGTTGATGATCCATGAAGGGTCATTGTTCACTCTTCACGTCACAACTAGCCACTGGATTCCCGCACTAATCATGGCTGATTCATGGAGGATCTTCTCCATAGGCCATCGGTAGTACCTCAACCACCAAGAATTCCCACATAGAATAATTCAAAGGACCATCTCATCGTAAGTGTATAAATGCAACAGACAGCGTGTAAAATAGACGTCCAGTCTATACGATATGGGCATTTTTGTAAAAAGGGATCTGTTTGATTCGTGTATGATCCTACCCATCCATATGAAAAACTCCTCCAAAACTCATTTAGTGTTTCTTATAAGGATCACCTCATATCAAGGGTCCTCTTGTTGTATATGGACCATCAATAAAAAACCCGATATGTTAGTTATAAGAGTTTTAGTGAAACGGGGGTCGATATGGTCTGGGTCCGGTCAAACCCGGTCAGACCGACCTGACCCTACCCAGATTCAGTCTTTCTTGGGAATGTCCTGGTCCATTGGAAGAGTTTTGTCCACTTCCTCCAAACACCCCCAAGAAAATTTGGCTTGCATGGTTGGGAAACCCATGACCCAACCATTCTATCCCCTCTATTCATCCTTGCATGATTCCTCTATGGTAGCCACCCATTTTTTCCAAACTGTGCACCTAACTGGGAGCCAAACATGTGCCAACTATTTCATATCCACACATTATTAGTGATGTTTCATTTTTTCTACTAAATGTTATCAAATCATGAACCCCTTTAAAAGTAACAAAAACATGCCAACGCTCCTATAAAACTCCCAAAAAATAACCCAATCACTTTAAATACATAAAATATAAAAGTACAGGGTCAGCTACTAGAAATTGGGGGAGAAACATTATCCCCACAATTTTTCTTTATTCCCCCAAAAATTATAATACTCTCATTACCATGGAATATTTTTGGACACTGCTCCAACATTACCTTTTCCTGCTCACATGTTTACTCCTGAATCGGTCTATGATGAAAAAAATCCTTCACTAGGTCAATGATTTTCCCAATAATGACATATTATTGACTATCTAAAACTAGCATAGACACATGAACCAACATATCATCTGAATCAAGGTAAACATTATTCTATTGAATCACAGGGTTATGATCAGTTTTATAATTCTTCAATTGAGATACATAAAACACATTATTCAAAGAACTGAACATTGGTGTTAAATAGATATGATATTCCAACTCACCAACCCATTCAAGTATCTAAAAAGTTCATATGTATTTAGGTGATACCTTTACACACTTATCAAATCAATAATGTGAAATCCTATGAGAGATTATCAAGAATACATGATCAGTCTCATTGAATGACAACATCCAATGGATATAATAAACGTATTATATCTGATGAATCTATTCCATCACCATCCTCATTATGATCAACTATATCCTCTCTATTTTCTCTTTTATATGTCTTGGTATGTCCAGTTAAGTCTCACATGTTTCCACCCAAAAAAGTGGATAACAACAAGGACACTAACATAATGATTCCAAAGGATCTATATGTATCATGTTCTGATAATTTTTATTGCACAAGAACTATATAAGTGGTATGATATCCTCTCATGAGCCACTTAAATCCATTACACAAGACCAAAGAATTTATTCCAAAAAATATATCATCCTCTTGGATTTCCCATCCATTTTGGGATGATGCACAGTTCATATAGTAAACTGCGTCCCAATGGATTACTCAATGGATTTAGAAAAATAATTTATAAACCCCAACTATCATTTAAATAAAATCAATATTTGAAAACCATTCCCTTTTACAGTGACTTGGTTATAGATTTTTTACAAGGCCTCTACCATATGTAATCATGTTTATTCAGCATACATGAGATACCTTTCCCAAAATATATGGCTACATTATCCCATTATGAAACTATAATAGGTAAAGGCTTCCACATGGATAGTGGTCATTTGTATTCCTCCTCTACCTGCTGATAGGTGAGGAATATCGAAACAAAAAACATCCACTACACTTTTCATGTAAAGCCCCAAAAATTGTGCTATTACTGCCTTATAAATATTTTTTATTCTTGGATGAACAACCCATCTAGAAATGTGGTAATAATGAATAAGTTGTTCCTAAAAAGATAAATGTATGACTATCCAATCTCGAAAACCAAAAATTGCTCTGCCATCCAGCTTCCAACCCTCAATTGTTTCCCCAACATTGAGTTTTGACCACATAGAAACATATTTCGAATCAGATGACTATGAATATTTAACCCTTCCAACAA
This sequence comes from Viscum album, assembly GCA_963277665.1. Lineage (NCBI taxonomy): Eukaryota > Viridiplantae > Streptophyta > Magnoliopsida > Santalales > Viscaceae > Viscum > Viscum album. The sequence continues at coordinate 1,494,217,345 of OY728131.1, forward strand.
AATTTGGAACAATAGAAACAATAATGATAACCACACTACTACCAAAGTCTTCATATTCAAAGAGCATGATAGCTATCACTGATATTTTCTACCATTGATCTGAAGCCTCTTTTACAAACTAGATATATGACTTATTTCTTAATGAATTCACCACTAAATTTCCTTTACATGGTGTATAAATTATTTTAATGTAAAAAAATTTATGATACTCCATCCATAATATTTTTCTTATAATCAAATCTATTTTTGAGAAAATGTGTTCCAAGATGTTATGATCCATAAACACTGTAAATTTCTTACCATATAGGTATAGACACTAAGAATTCAAATAAATGACCACATATATAATTTTGAAATCTTTTATTTGGTATTTATTCTAAGTAAACCATAAAAATTGTGAGACATAAGCAAAAACATGGCATCCTTGCATAATAACACCCCCACCCTAGATCTCAACTCAATAAAATACACCACATAACCATGACATGATTTTTAAAATATCAAGATTGGTGCTTCATTTAGAGAAATTTTATGCTCTTGAAAAGAATTATGAAATTATTCCTTCAATTATAATGGAACAATTTTCCTTGTAAATTTTATCCTTTATGAATCTAGTCATGAAAAGTTATTAAAAAAACCATCAGTAATACCCATTCAAGAAAAGAATACTACGTATATCAATGAAATTATTTGGTGTATTCTAGGAGATCACAACCCTTATATTCTATAGATCCAAAATAATAGATTTTTTAGAGAGAGCATGGACAAATAAACATACATATTTTATCTCAAAAACAAACATTTTAATTTTAGCTTAATGAAGATGATCTAAAAATATACCCAACACTATCAATATGTGTTTCTCATGTTCATTAATTTCTTTATATAAACCAATATACCATCCATGAAAAACAAAAAAAAACTAGATACCTTTGAAACAACTAATTCATCAATTCATTAAATTAAACTAGTGAATTAATAAATGAAAATGAAAAACTACATATCTATAATGGCTACAACTCCTCATAAATAATGTCTTCAGAATATCCTATGTCCTGAAAAACAATTTCATATATTCTGAATGCATATAAATTTTAGAGAAAAACCAATATCCTTTAAATTGATAAAATTGTTCATCAATTAATTGAGGAATATACCTATTCTTTATCATACCATGGTTAATCTTACGATAATCCATACACATCTGAAGAGTTTCATCCAGAATTTTCAAAAACCAGACTGATGCTTTCCCTGGAGACATTCTTGGATAAATGAACCATTTTTCTTCAATCTCATCCAACTATCCATTCATTTCCCTTAATTATGTTAGTTCTATTTGATAAGACCCATGTGATATAGGAATATTACCGAGTGAAAGATCAATCATAAACTCCATTTCTCTTGTGGGAAGAAACACCATGAAATTATTTGAAAAAACATCAGGAAACTGATCAAGAATTATTGGAAACCCACTATTCACAATTTGATCTATTAATACCAAGGACAATGATTCCCAAACGTATGATATAGATAAAAATTATAGTTCAAAGACTTATACGCCACTTACATTCACATTTCTTTATCCTATAAAGATATTCCTGATTCCATTATCTATTGTAAAACTATCCCTTTTGGTATAACAATCAATGTTATCTTTGATCATTGTCAACAAATCCATACCCAATATTTTTTCATATACATCACTCTAAAGTATAGATTAATCCCAAATCAATTCAACCCCATTGATTTTTATAAATCATAATCTTCACATAATTTCATAACAATCTCTTTGGAAAAGAGGATTTTGATAGATTAAAATAGAAGGATTCATTTAAATATAAAAATCTATAAGATCAAAAGTGTGTGAAGAAATAAAATAAAATGAAATTCTCATATGAAAAAAATATTGTATATGCATAGAATTCAATATAATGATACCTCTAGGAATTGAAAATCAATATTGATCATCCATGATCATTTCCTTAGTAAAAAAATTGCTTACTTTCAATAGTTTGATCATTGTTACCATTTTGAGATTTTAGTGGTTGAGGAGTCGTGGAATTTAAATAATCACCATGTGTTGATCCGATTTTATGATGAGAGATATATAATACAATCATATCATCTAATTATATGATTCATGAGAAGTATGATATGTGTCCCTAACACCAATCCAGGGAGCACCCTTAGAAAATCCCTAAAGTTGTCCCATCTGATTACAATTTTGAGATGATCTAGGTGGTTCCCCATAGTCTCTCTTTGTATGCTCAAAATAACCACACTAACAACATCCTATATTACACTTCGAGTAAGGAGAATATATCTCTGTTCACATTGTTTGATTATTTGTCATACTACTACCTTGAATATATGTGTAAATTATCCTATTATTCCCACCATTAGAGATCCCATTTGTTACCATATGTATCAACAAGACTCCTCTACCCACATCACCTAAGATGTTTATTTATTCCACCATTACTCAATTTACCATCTCTATATAGTAGGTTATAAAAATCATGACAATATCTGAGTGAATTTCAACCCTCAACCCTTATTCAAAAAATGCATGCCTTCAAAGACACATATGAATCAAATTTGGATGCAAAGCAGAAATTATTCTTCAATTTAGATACATAATATTTAAATTTTAGGTTCCCATACATCAAATTAAATAATTAAATTATTCTATAAATTATAAACATTTGAGGATTGAATATTTTGTTGAAAAATTATAAAAAATCGTCCCATAAAATGCCTTGGTCCTATTAAGCATGGGAATTTAAATCCCACCGCTAGAATGAAAGATCCTCCAAAATATATGTTTCCAACTTCAACATTAGATCTCATTATATTATAAGGAAATTTATGTTTTGATTCATCCTATTTAGAAACTATTCTTCTTTTTTTGGCTCAAAATTACCCTGATATATGGGTGGATTCTACTTTGGGAACTACACAAAATGATCCAAATTCCTTGGTTTACCCTTTCAATTCCCTATATCCATCTGATAAAAATCATGTAAAAAACATTGTACCAACTTTTTTTCCAAATATGGCCCAAGTGAAGCCTCATTCTCATTAAACTCTTCTGGTTGTTCTCTACGATGACAATGTGGATCCATTCTCTATAATCAAAAATAAAATTCAATTATTATCACAATCATGAAACTAATGGATTATAAATATAAAATTTATCACAATATACATATCACAAAATGTCTATCAAAAATTTAAAAAATTCATTTTGAAATCATTTTGAAATCATTTTGGAAAATTCCATCACAGTTTTTAAAAATCACCCACTTACAATATTTTTTAGGGATCACCACTTTTCACAAAATTATAAATCATTACTGAAAATGAATTATTCACTCCATGTTTATTATTTCCCATTATTTTCATACAAGGATATTAAATCTAAATATAAAAATATTCATTATATAAGATAAAAAACCCATGCATGTACCTTATTGGTATAATGTTATTGGAATCAAGTAAATTTAAAAAACCGATTCATAAAACATCTAAATAATATCCTAGTTATTCATTAATAACTAGAACAATTTCTAATAAACCATAGTCCATACTATTCCTCATATCCTAGTTAAAATAAACATAATAAATGATGATCTTTGATTCTCATTAAGCACAATCCAGGAAGTGATCATAAGAATAATTTCATAATAACATGAAAATAACATTCAAAAAATATATTACGTATATCATGGATCATGAGATTAAGTCATAGAATAAATCAAAGAAGTTCATAGGGAATGAATTATAAAATAATCTAAAAACCTAATTTTTGGGAGTATAACATCTGAAATGGTATTAAAGAATTCACATAATAACATAAAATCATTTTCATATTAGTCAAGCCTCACTGTAAAGTCAATCATAGTGGAAAAAGTATGTTACTGAATCGATTTCACTCTTCATTCTAGACCTATATTATTGAATGGATTTTACTCTAATTCCAGTTCTCTTTATCTCATTAGATATAAATCATTACCCAATTCATTCATGAGAGATATAGCTCCCACATAATTAAAACAATTAATATGTGTGTCATAAGAACAAAAATCTTTTTCCATATAATAACCCATGAAATGAAATGGGTTTCATAATCAACAATCCATCATAACATAACCCATGTAAAATTAGGGGCTTCAGAAATATAAGTTCATAATAAACACAAAAATAACCATATAAAGAATAGGGATAATATACTTGATAAATATCCCCAGTAGAGAATAAGTAACATCAAGTATTTTTATGTTAGATGGAAAATAATTTTGAGAGATCAGTTGTAATAAATCTTGGCGAAAACATGCTTTCTGTTTTGAAATAAAATTGGAATAATAGAGAACAATTTTAAAAGAACATATTTTATTAGAAAATCAACGTGTATTATTGTTAGTGAATCATTGAGGAATTAAGTCATTAAGAAGATATAAAAATACCCTCTTTCCATATATGATAGAAAACATTCCATTCATACATTTTCCAGAAAAGTCCCATAGAACCTCATTTTGAAAAGGACAAAAAGTTTCATTTCAAACCATTTATTAAAAATCAAACTAGAGTAAAAAATTTCTTAAAAATATTTTTAAGAATTGTAGAAATATGTTGGAATAAATTTTTAGGAAATATTGACATGGAAAAAAAATATTCTCTAATATATACTTATATTATAATAACCCCGAATAATAAAGAGATAGTTGCAATTAACCCTTTTGTTAGTTATGCTTTCTTTCATAAGAATATAAAACAACTTTATAATGTTTTAATTAATATTATTAATTTATAATAGGACTATATTCATATTATTATATAATATATGATCCTTTTATATCATTTTATCCCTTATTTTTTAATAATATTTCATTATTTCCCTAATTTTGGGTGCTAACTGCATCATTTTCTTATGCATGGTTTATCATATAGGTCCTAGTTATAGTTCATAGTTTATAGTTCCATAATATACATAATTATATTAAGGTAATAAATATAATATTAATTAATTATATAAATTTAAATACTCATTCTTGAATGGGGAAGACGTAAAATGAATCACATCGTGAATTCGAGATGGTAGGTCATACATCTGCCTAAGAGATGGAATCATTCTCTTAAGGGTGAAATAGTAATAAAGGGAAAGGTATATTAATTTTTTTTTCTAGAATAAATATAATTTTATAAATATCATATATATATATATATATATATATATTTCATCATTATACCCCTCCAAATAATGTTGTGATGAATAATAGAATACTCCATGGTGTGTAGACGATAGGTCATACGTACACATGCATGGTGATTTTGTTTTTCATATGATGGATAAAATGTGAAATATGTTTGCTCCAAAATCATTATAAAATATCGGAATATATTTTATATTGGAGTTATTAATTTATACTATAAATTACACATGATGAGTAAGTAGAAGAAGAAATAATCATGAAATATTTGATAAAGACGATTACCTATTCTTTACGAAACTTTCATTTGATCTCCTCCTAGGGACATTTTAGTTGGAATTTTGAGAAGACCATAGCCTCTATAAATTGGATAAAGTCTATAAGATAAATTTTTATGGTATAGTATACTTATAAGGATCTATGTGATGTGAAGAAGTTGGGTATGAGTTTCCCTTTTATAATTGATGTGAGGGGCACTTTTGTAATTTATCAAAATATGAACTTATAATAAATTCAATCACAATCCCAATACCTCAAAATTAAATATATTTGAATATTATTTTATATAAGGATATAATATCATCAACCAAAATTTTTAGGACATGTTTTGGTAGTATTTTATATCTTAACAGTTTAATTAACCCTTAATTAACCAATTTTAATGTTAAATATGATAACAAATTATTCAATAATGAAAGGACATAATTCATAAATATTTGATTTCAATTAGACCATAAATGAAAAATTAATATCCTTTCATACCATATTATAATTAATTATTATTTTATTGGATGTTTTATTATTTTAATATAATTTACTAAGATATTATTTTCATTAAATGTCATTAGTGTCAATTTTGATATTATTCATTACGTAGAATTTTGAAAATATAAAGATAACAAGTTAACTTATCAAAAATATTTTATTATAACCCTATTTAATTATGGTCCTCCAAAAAATTCAATTACTATATTCATTATTTAAAATTATATTTATTTTAATTTTTTTATTAACTATTATCAGATATTTCCATTAACAAAAAATGTATCGCATCAATATTATGTAATTATTTGATATGCATACTACATCACTAGAAAATTAAATTCAAATATCATCATGAATATATAACTTCTATATTGAAGAACAATATATATATTAAAATATAATTTTTTTTTATCCCAAAATTAAAAACGATATAATTTTTAAAACCAGAATGTGACATATATAATATTTTTAATTAAAATAATGTAAATATCATAATCTGATCTAAGTGTACCAAAAAGTTAGAAATAAATATTTATCTTGAAAATATGTTAATGAATTTAAAATTATACCTTCATATATATTCATGACATACTATTTTCCCCATGTTGAAACATAAGGGATATTTAAGACAATGATAGTGACATTTTTTGACATTCATTGATTTAAATATTATATTAGTCATTTTAATGGGAAATAATTAATTAAAAACATAATTTTTATCCATATATTCTAATTATATAATTATATTCATCTAATATAATCTGGTCATGTGTTAGGGCCATTCTATATTATTTATAATTCTATTTTTAACCAAAATTACAGAAGTTATCCTTTAGGTTTCTAAAAATATTTTCCAAGGTAACCATTCACATTGGATAATAAGAGACACTTATTCATGAAATTTGGACCTACTAAATAAAAATTTAATATCCATATTTATTAATTAAAAAAAGAGTTTTTGAAATTAATTTTAAACATAACCTCTAAAATTTCATGAAAAATAGTTTTTTGAAAAAAAATACCCTTTTAGAAATTAAAAAGTTTTTATTATTTATTCATGTATAATTTTTTTCAAAACATAATGGTATTATTTTAAATTAAAATTCATTAATTTAATTCTAATTCTAATCCAAATCACAATTTTATATTATAAATTAATCAATAGAAAACACAGTTTTCAATAAGATTTTGTCCTTTTAACTATTCAATAAAAAATGTAATCGGAAAATTAAAAAAAATAATTTTTTGATAATATAGAGATGATGAATTCAAAAATGAAATTCAGTTTTTTGAATAAAATTTATATAATATTTAAATATTTATATTCATTTATAAAAAGAATAAAACTCATTTTTCATGAAAACATGTTATTTTGAAGAATTATGTGATATTAGTAAAATTTGTGTGATTTTTTCTAATCACATACCAATAAATTCATATTGACATGGATATTTATATTTATTTCATAAAACTATTTTTTATATCTATTACATCTAATTTAATAGCTGGGAAATAATGTATATATAATATTACACATTTATTTTAAACACCATATTCCATAAAGCATTAGATATTGAAAATTTTAAATTATTTAATGAGAAATATTTTAAAAAAATATCTGACAGTAACATTTTACCCATATTAAAATTAATTTTCCCTCAAAATTTGGCACTCAAATATAAACTGTTGACGGTACCTCTACTTCATCACATCCTTTGGTTCCCAAATATCCTCCTCAAATAGATGGTTTCTTAATAAAACATTAACCAAGTGAGTGGTATTTTTAAAAAAAAATTAATCTATGAACCTAATTATCTATAAATTGTTCTTCATACAAAACATCTTTTTCTAGTAGTATGACTTCATATTTTAGTACTTTTGAAGGATTAGATAAGTAATTTCCTAGGATAGATACATAGAACACTTAAAAAACTTGATATTGATTCGGGGGAATCACCAATGATTTACTACTATCCTGATTTGATCAATAATTTCAAAATAACCATTATAAATAGGGTTTATCTTTCCCATTATTTAAAATATCATCATTATATTCCCTAGATATATTCATATAAATACCTTGTCACCCTCATAAGACTCTAGTTCTTTTCATTTTTTCTTTACATAATATTTTTCTATAATATGAGTAGCTCTTAAGTGATGTATAATATATATAACCATATCTACCATTTCATAACTAGATTAGGTTCCAATTTCTTTCATTCCCTGAAATCATTATACCTTGTTGTATTTTTAACTTACTATAATCAATCTCTTTATAAGGGGCTATCTGGATACTTGAGTGAAATCAATTATTGTACGAAAAATATATCAAAGTTGTGTTTTGATCCATACCAACATTCAAATCCATTGAGAATGCTCTCAACATGTCTTCTAATATTTTAATTGTCCTCTCAGACTAACCATCTCTCTAGGTATATCTAGAAATTATAAAACATATCTCAGTATCTAGAGCCTATTAAAGACTTCTCTAGAAGATGAATGTATACCTCATATCCCAATGAGATATAATAGAAAGTGGTAATCCATGAAATCTTATCAAATTCATATTATATATTCTAGATATATATTGAAGATATAAATCATCACTAATATTAATGATGTGTTCTGAATTTGTATGGAGATCAACTATAACTGATATACCATTATGGCCTTTAGATGTTTTCAAATTTTCAATGATGAAGTCCATGGTGTGGTTTTTATATTTCCATTCTGGTATGGATACTTGTAGTAAAATCCCCTTATACATTTGTCTATGAGAACTAAAATTCTGAAAAACAAAGCACCAAGAAACATAATCTTAAATAACTCTCTTCATGTAATACCAATAGAAATAATATTTTAGGTATCTATAAAACATGGTGAATCTACGATGAGTAAAGAATGATGAACAGTGAGCCTCATCAAATATATACTTCTTAAAACTGGTATGAGAGGGACATAAACATGCTTAATAAATCATATTTTCCATTATAATGTATATTGGGATAAGGAACATTTTTCTATTTTTTTTATAGCTCTATATATTACTTATGAATATCCTTAATCACCACTTTTGTAAAATGGTGTACATTCAATTGATCTAGATAATATTTCTTCACTTTCTTCAAAATTTATAGACCCATCAATTGAAAATCCATAAATATTGGATCTTTTATGATCGTCTTCATAGATAGGATATAATGGTTCTTTGGACTCAAATCATCTTCTAAATTATTCACTTTCCCTAGGTGGTAATGTATGGAGTAGTCATAGTTTTTAATAAATTTATACCTCATTATTTGGAGAATATTTATCAACTTTTAAGTGAAAATAATCATAAAACATTAATGATAAGCATATACATAACACGGTTTCCCATTATGGTAATTCCTCTTTATCTTTAATTAAATAATTACTATAGAAAAATATGTGTAATGAGTTGTATAATTTTTATAATGTATTTTTAATATTCATGGGGTATAAGCTATCATCATATCATTATACATAATAACCCATCCCATCCCCTTATATGATGCATCACTATATATCACAAAACATTCTATACAACATGGTAGTGAGAGTATAGGTTCACTGACTGACAATCTTTTTATCCCAATGTAATTCATTTTTTATTCCTCTATCTATGTGGAGTTATGTCATTTGGGAGTCAACTTGGTCAGTGTATTAGATAATAATGATAAGTCTTTCACAACACATTGATTATATCCATCCAAATAATGAAAACTTTGAATCTAAATATTTATTTTTGGTTTAGGCCAATTTTTAATAACTTTCATATTCCTGGATCCACATATATCCCCTCTTTTGACATTATGTGACACAAAAATAAAACTTTTTGAATCCAAAAAACACACATTGTAAATTTTTCATAAAAAATATCCTTTCTCAATGCCTTTAGTACAATCCTAAAGTGATATTCATGTTCTTATTTTCAATTTTAATATATAATAATATCATTTATAAATACTACCAAAAAATTATCACGAGAGTCTCCAAATACTCTACTCATCAAATCCATGAATATAAGAGGGGAATTAGTAAGTAAAAATGGAGTCACTATAAGTTAATAGATTCCGTACTGTGAACAGAATGTCATATTGGGTATATCATACTTATTGACTCTGAGTTGATGAAATCTAGAAATAAGATTAATAATAGTATTGTATTGATCTCCTCATTGTAGATAAAATAAGTCATCAATATGGGGAAGAGGATATTTTTTCTTTACAGTTATCTTATTATGTTCTTAATAATTAATGAAAAGTATCAGTGATCCATCTTTATTCTTAAAAAATTAGAACAGGTTAACACCATGGTGACACACTGGGGTTTACGAATCCCTTGTCATGATCATCATGGAGTTTCATCTTTAATTCTTGTAAATATATTGGTTCCATTCTATAAGGTGTAACTAAAATGGTAATTGAACCTATTATTATTTCTATTGAATAATCAACTTCAAAATTTGGAAGAAAACCTATAAATTTTTATGATAAAACATAAAAAACACTCAATCAATAGGTTTATCCTTAATGGTTATTTACTACAAAACCATCTGAAAAATATAACATTCATTTACATGAGTTAAGACCCACAATATGGGAGTAATTTCCATTATAAGTTCATATTCATCCTCACATAGATAGATGATTATAGATTCATTTGGAATATGAAATTTGACACCCCTTCCTTTGAAATTGATATGATCTCTTTATAGTGAAAATTAATTCATAACATGAATTATATATAATTCATATAAATAAACGGTTATATGATTTGAAGGAAGAACTTTCCCACAACAGTTAATAAGAGAGGAATTTTAATCGTGTGACGTGAACATTTTTCCATTAAAAGTTTCCCTAGATAACTCAATATCTACATTTTTAAGTAATATGGAGATACCACTAGAAAATTATTTACGAATAAATGTGTAGGGATATCTAATATCAAATATAACATTATCTAATTTATATTAAATGGTATTTATATCTTTCAACACATCACTCTCATAATCAACATCGCTAGTAATGATTACACACAATTTTCCTTTTTCATTGGATGTAAGAGGGTGATGAGGTAGATCATAATTGATAACCCACATATTTGGGGATTTGTTTTGATAAATCCAATTTTCATTTCACTTTTAGAATTTAATTGTGGGATGTGCATTGTGTGTAGTATTTTCTCTATTTATGTCATTTTTTATCTCTTCCCATCACATCAGCAGTCAATTTTCTAATGAACAACTTCACACAATTTGAAAATGTACTACTCCACTTAAGATAGTATCCTCCATGTTTATATCAACACTTTGATCATAAAGGAAAGACCAAATTATTCAAATGTTGTTTTTAAGAGTTTTTGTTGAATTCCATTATTCTATTCTTATCGAACCCATAAGATTATTTGGTAATTCTAATATCTATCTCATTATTAAGTGAACATATAACAATTTTATCATATTTATTGTAGCCCTATATTGATAATTCCCTTTTAGAGACTTGGTTTTATGCCCCTAAAGAATCAATCATCCTTACCCTCGGAATGGATGATAATTTTGGAAGCATACCTTGAATGTATTTTAACATTTTCTTCATAGGTACTAAATATTCATTATTATTTATCTTAATTTCAAGAAAATAATTTTCAATAATAGTTAATAGAATAATAGGAAATTATTTTTTGAAAATTATTTTCATTAAATCATCTCATTCCATGTATCCATTTCATATTATTTCCACGTATTCATAATGAGATTCCACCATTGATCTGGTCATCTTCCAAATGATATACAGCTGAAATTACATTCTCATGTTCTAAACATTGGAGAACTAAAAATATATTTTTAGTGTTATTGATCATTTATTAAACCATGAGTGGATCAGAAGACCCACAACGTGAATCTAGTCTCTACCTAATTAATGATTCCACAAAATATGGTTAACTCCATTTGTCATTTTCAAGTGCAAGATGATTTATATATTAAAAAAATTCTGAGAAAAGTAGCCAAATTTTCCATTCCATCTCCTATAACATTTGGTTTCTAAAGAGTAAAATCATAAGATTTACCATCTCACTCATCATTAAGATAGTTCCTTTAGGTTTCTTCCATTGAAGGATACCAAAAATCAAATTGTTAGAAAAAATAATTATGGTTGGAAAATCACATAATCAAGGTAAATTATTTATAAATTTTATATTCATGAAAAATTACATTTTATCTTAGATTTTTTATGATCCTCACTAATACACTAGGATTATATCCTCTGATTAGACTTATACTTTGGGTTTTAACTAGGGTTTTTTAATCCTAGATTCTAATGGTAAACTAAATAGTTCCCAATAACAATTATGAAGACCTATAGTTTTCATACCTTTATATTAAATCTAAATATTAGATTATTCATGACATAATATAAAAAATAATTCCAAAACAAAATTGGATTAGTGTATTTGGAATCATGGAAATAGAAATAACATATTCATAAATATCTAAATCATCTCATTATTATTCCTCTATAAAATAATAGTTTTTGACCCAATTTAATTAACACATTTCTTAATGTCCATGAGAATTGAAACATATGAAAGGGTGAGATCAGATTCTTAGTATGGTTAATCCTAGAATATAACATAAGAAAAAGGTCACATGAAAATAAAAATAACTTCTGAAAATTTATCCATTATATTAAATATCATTATATTGATTCATTGAATATATCATTTATGTTCATAACACATGAGTTATAAAAGAATATGATAACACAATTTAATGGTGTATAATAGAAGACATGAAAATTTTTCATACACATAATAATGTAAAATTTATTTAATATTATTCATGTATCACTATAAATACTATCATAGAAGAAAGAATATTTTACTGAATAGAGTTCACTCCTCATTTTGGACCTGTATAACTGAACTAAGTTAACTCCCATTTCAATCCTATCTATCTGATGAGATTTAAATCATTAACCAATTCATTTGAAGTTTATGTAGGTCCTATTAATCACATTATTAAAACCATACATATGTTTTCAATATAACATATATAATTCATCCTATCAAAACACATGGAATGAAATAGGTTTCATACACATTATTTCATCTAAAAATAACCTATTGAAAAGGAATAGGTTTCAAAAATATCATTACTTCATAAATATAAGAAATAAATATAAATAATTGGGATAATATCCTTGAAAAAAATAACCAATAATTCACAAGTAACATCAAATAATTTTATCATAGATGGAAAATAATTTTGATAGATCATTTTAAATTATTATTTAGAAAAATATCCTTCCTGTTATGAAATCAATTTTTTTAAAATGCCATGTAAATTTAAATGAAATAATTTTCTTAGAAAATAATATTTTTTGAATGTAATTGATGATTAAAGTAATTATGGTTTCATTAAAACATGAATAGATGATTATTCTATATATATTAAAAAAATGGTTTCATTCATTTTCTGGAAAATTCACAATGAACCATGTTTGAAAAAACAACTAAAATATTCCTTTCAAATAGTTTAGTAAAATTTAAATAATTGTAAAAATACTTTAAAAAATTATTAGTATAATATTAAAAATATTTTGGAAAATAGTTTTATTAGTCATATACATGGAAGATAAATATTTCCCAATAGATGCGTACATATAACAATCCTAAATATTAATGAGATTATGGAAATTAACCCTTACTGTATGTCTATTATCATTCATACATATTTAAAACTACTTTATAATGGTTCAAATAATATTATTAATTTATAAAAGAACCATATTAATATTAATGATATCATTTATGATCCACTTATACCATTTTATCAACTATTTTCTAAAAATATTTCACTATTTCCCTTCATTCAGTTGTTAACTATTTCATTTTCTTATGCATGTTTTGTCGTATATGTCTCAGTTCTTGAGAATAGGATTTAGTTTCATAATATTCATAATTATATTAAGGTAATATATATAATATTTATTCATTATTTAAATTTATATAATCATTATTTAATGGTGAACACGGACAAGGAATCGTATCACATAATATAGATGGTTGGATATATGTACACATGAGAGATGATATCATTCCCATAATGGTTAGATGGAAATGAAGTGGATGGTATATTCATTTATTTTACAAAATGAATATAATATTATCATTATCATATATATATATATATATATTATCTCTATCATTATACTCATCCAAATAAAGTGGTGATGAAAAAAATGTACACCACACTCTGGAGATGGTAAGATAAAAAATGCATTGATTATTTTAGTTATTTTAAATTTTATTTATTTTAATATTTTTAATAAAATTTATTTTAGTTTATCAATAATAAAATATCACCTCCTTAGAATTGTGTTATTATTTAATATGCATATTTAATCACATAATATTAAAAATAAAATACCCCTATGAAGGTATATCTTCAAGATTTTAGAATAATATTCCTAGACAAATAAATATTTTGGGTAACCCTATATTAAAAATTATATAGTATTTAAAATTATAATGTGACATCTATAAATTTGTATTAAATAAAATATTATAAATATCATGATTTCATCTAAGTGAACGGAAAATCCAAAAAAGTCAATTTTTCTAATGAAAATATGTTTATTTAGGAAAAAATATACTTTTAGATTCATTCGTAACATACCTTTTTCTTTATGTTGATACATTAGGGATATTTAAGAATAATAAATTTAAATTTTGTGACATTCATTTATTTAAATATTATATAAGTCATTTTAAGGGACACGTGTATATTAAATAACTTAATTTCAAGCCTTTTAGTGTGGTAACAAAATATATCGTGGTTACTACTCATATTGATCAACAATAAGGAATGATTCACTAAATTTTCTCCTATTGAATCTAAATTTGAAATCCAATTTTAATAATTTTAAAACACATAAGTTTCATAAAATAAAATCATATAAAATCAAAAAAAATCATGAAATCCAGGTTTTTAGAAAAATTACCTTTTAAAAAGAAAACATTTTTATGATAAGTTTGTGAATAAAATTCATTTTAAAAACCGTAATTGTATTATTTTAAATAAAAATCAATGAATTAAAATTTATAACTAATACAAAACAAAATTTAAACAAATAAAGACTTTAAATGAGAATATTTTTTTAATAAATATCATCATTTTCACTATTCTTTAAAAGAATAAATGTTTTTAGAAAATTATAAAAAATATAAATATAATTTTGAATTTTTGAATTAAGAATTGAAATTAATTTTTTAAATTATATTTTTTTATAACTTTTAAAAAATTAACACTCATTCATAAAAATAAGATAAAATCGTTTTTGAAGAAAATATATGTTTTCATGAATAAAGTGAAATTAATAAAAAAAATATGTGATCATTTTCATAGCACTTACTAATACATTAATATTGATTTGGGTATTTATATTTACTTTATAAATTGGTTGTTCAAATTTATTCTCACATATTTAATAGACTGATTCTAACAGACATATAATATTACACGGTTCTTTAAACACATGGCGATGTGCAACACAAACAATTAAAGAATAAAAATCATTTAATTGGAAATATTTATTAAAAATATATGGGTGTTAAATTGTAGAACGTCATCACTATTAATGCATTTCATTCTCTCCTCATAGGATAGTCCCAAAAATATTATCTAATACCACCTATGAATTTCTCAGAATCACAAGTACTCGAACTCTCTTGTAACATGAAGTTAAACATAATTAGTTTAGAGTCACATTTTTAGGCTTTATAATACATGTTATGATGATCCTACTCTGTGATACCAATCAGAATCTAGGATTAACCCATAATGATTTTATACTCTAGGACTTAACATACTGATAAAATTTATTACATCCAACTCCTCTTTGTTGATTGATAAGTGACGGATGTGCTACTAGGCCTTATGTGACATCCCCAAGACACAAAAGGATGATAATAAATTCTATGAGATTCATAAGAATTGGGGAACAATTTTCCATTTGAGAATAAAATTACTAAACCATTATATCCATAATTAAAAAAATATATATGATGCATGTATAAAAAAATAAAATTGAATCAAAACCAACTAAAACAAAATAGTAATATCAGTGTACAAGTAGAATCAATGTGACATAATCAAAATAAACAAGAGATGAAAATTCCCAAATACACTAAAGACACTGACAATAAAGTATCAAACATTTCCAAGATCCAAATGCACATTCCCCACCCAAGGTATCAGTAAACATCACTAATAAACTATAATAATTATCCTTTTCTTGTATCTTGATATATAACATCTACAGATTCACCAAAGTACCAAATGTGGCGGTGAGTATAAAAGTCATCATTATTTCCCTAATAACTTCCCAACTCTATACACTATGATAGAACATGTTAGAAAAAATTAAAACAAACCATTTGTATATAAAGAGTTTAATATAATTTCAATAGTTAATATAAAAACAAAATATGTTTTATGGAAACCAATTTCAGAAAAATAAAATATTTTTCTCAAATAGATTTTGTTTACCCATTTAATATTTCCACAGACCCACACATGCATTCCTATGTGACAGTTCTATACTCATGAGTAGTCTCCCATACATCACCCATGTTATCATAAGGTAACCATTATCATGTTCCCCAATGGCACATTCCCCTTACACAATTTCAAATCAACACAAATGAACACACACACACCATGTAGGAAAAATGAAATTGAAAACCAGCAATTCCATTACATTCCAATAAAAGGTTTATTTCATTGAAATCAATTTTACAAAACAATTACTATGAGTAAAAACCAAATACCATAATTTTAAAATCATTATTTTAAATTAACACCATAATTTTTTCTGCAAAAACATACAATTTCCACCATTTCTGAAGATAGTCAGTAAATTGGTTTTCCATTTAGAATCACAAATAAATTTCTAAATAATTTTAAATAAACTCAACCAATTTGTAATTGATCATTCAATTTCTAATAAATAGGAGTCAAGAGATAAGACACATACCTCACAATTGATCAGGAAACCAAAGAACAACACAAAACTCCAAAACCCAAGCTAGAAATATCCAAAAACAACATTATAACTTGATCCCTTGAATCAAAAAGGAAATATCACATAATGATTATCTTTTTATTACATCTATTTATCTACAATGTGTTAAATCCAAGATTCTAGGGTAGGGAAAAAGAATAAATCTAATGAAAATGATGAAGAACAGTCACTTACCAAGGAATTCTGCCTCTAATGCACTTAGATTAAACTAAGAATCACTCTTGGATCAAAATAAATAGTCTATACATAGTTGGTATAAAGTAGAATTTAGGTAATGACCGGTTTAGGGAAAAAACATGATTCTTAGGGGATAAATATGATAATATCCATAATTTTCAGATCTAAATTTTAACATTTCATGGTTCGGGAACACTGTTATAAAAAATATATGATAACCATGCTTGTACCATTACCTCAAAACACCCATCGTGTATTTCGCTCACTTGGTTAGACATTCCATAATCCAAATTTTTTATTCCCCTATATCCATTCATAAATATTTTGTCTTAAGTAGCTATATAGTTTTCCAAAATTGTGTCCCTTAACATGCACCTACCTAGTGCCCAATATATCATTTTCCAAGATTTTTTATAGTGTTTCACAATTTATACTAACTATTTTGACACCATGATCCACTATAAAAGACACAAAATAAATTTAAAATTTCCTATTAAGCTGTTAAAACATAAACCAGTAACATTATATACATAAAATACCTAAATAAATTGTCAATTACCTGAATCTGGGGGCGCTACACATGTTCTCCACATATAATACATGGAACAAAAATGGGTTTTATATGATATAATTTATTTATTCCCATAAAAATATAAATTTTTTTACAGAAACCAGTTACTTTATGCCAAATGTTGACACAATTAAAACACCATCAAGTTACTTTGTTCCATTTTTGTTAGATCTTCCTTCCAAATTTTTGACATGCCATAAATTTAGTCTCTATTACTTATCACATTTATAATATAAACTTCCATATGACATAGCTCCCCTCTTATTTCATATCATTAGTCATTCCACAATCTTCCAGTTGTTAGTTGTGATTTTTTATATCTAGTCTAGAATGTTCATAACATTTCATTCTTTATCTCCCACATGTTAGGAATATCATTTGTGTATTCATCACATTTTCGATCCCATTGGTCATTGAATTGGTTCTTCTTATTTCTATTAATTAACTAGAATAAAGGGAAAAATATGGTTGAGTAAATTTAAACTATTAAAAATATAATTGGGGTGAAAATATCATTAAAAGTAAAACCTATACATGACATGTATTTCCATAACCTTTTAATTTCATGTCTTCAATCTATGTTATACATGAAATATTTTATAACAGAGAATCTTATGGGTATTTTTATTACCTTAATAATGGTTCATAATGAGATTTGAAATTTATCAAATCATATACCCTACGAGTGTCAAACCAGGTGTGAATAAGGGAATGTTGTTGTGCACAAATTCTAGATCAAGTCTACCACAATGTAGTCTTTTTGATTGTTTCACCTAGGTACATATATTCAAGAGCCACATTCATTGTAGTTTCTTGAATATTATGTATTTTCTTAGATTCAAATAAATATATAATTTAGAAAACTTATGGATGTTTTCTATTACGTATTGTTATCCCTAATCCTTCCATAGTTTTCTAATCTTAATCCCAACATCACTACGATTTCCATTTAAACCAAATATGAAAACTTGTGTTTTTGTTAGACATTAATTATTGATTTATTACGCAATAATACATATAATAAAACCCATAATATCGATATGTCTAGTATCTTTAGCTATTAGGTACACATCATAACAACTTGATCAGGGGATTAAAAAAACTTATTTAAAACATAATTAATATGCTTTGAGAAATTATTGATCCTCTAAAACATCTTGGGATAACCTGGGGAGGGACTTAAGAAAGGGGTGAGCTATAAATCCCAGTTTGGGAATATAAAAGAATCATAAAATTTTAAAATTATTACAATTTAGGAAATTTTAGTTTAATTGGGACATGAAAGGGTTGAGAATCCTAAATAATAAAAATGAGGTATGATATAGCATGAAATCATAAAGGTAAAATGGGAAAGTTTAAATAACATTAAATATGACATCATAAGCATAAGCCATGGTTAATCACCAATATAGTATCTAATAGTGTGAATAGGTTAACCAATTACACCCTATACATGGTATCTCATATGACTAAAAGACTACCCAATGTATAGAAGAACTATCTGGGAACAACCTTCATAATAATATCATCTATATATGTCATTGTCCCACATAGATCATGTATATAAGAATATATTTCACCACATTTAATCACATTATATCAAAGCGTGTATTAGATACAAGTATTTATCCAATATAAGAAGTATAATTGTATAAATTTGAAAACCATTGATAGGAAATGGGTATGGCTATTCATTATAAAATTTTTTTTATATTAAAACCATTTTGAATTTCAGTAGCACAATGGGTGAATATAAATGTTCATTTGAAGGAATAATGATACTGAAATATGTTTATCCTATTGAGGCATCATAAGGGTATTAAGGGGGATATGTTATAACATATCCTAATATTATTAATTATAGATAAATGGAATATGTTAATGAAGATTCCACAATAAATATGAGAAGGATATGATCCCTTAAAAAATTTCATCATATTAATAGATTTGGTAATTTCTATAATGATAGGGGATAAATGATATCTCATTATTTATAAACCAATTGGACTATATAGGGAACACTATAATGTCATGGAAATTGATCCTATTTATATTAATAAAAACTTTAAATACATACCTTCAATTGAAAAAATTGAAAAGAGTCCCTTTCTTTTTGTATAAAAATCACAAGATTATTCTGACAACATAATCAGTGTACATAATGGATACTGGGATGGATTAATGAGAGAGAAAGGTTAGTATAATAAATTATAAATAAAAGATAATATAGTATAGAATTACAAAAACATACCCAAATAATAATAAATTCAATATGATAGGAACAATATATAATAGGTTGTTGAATAAAAATAATAGAGGGAGATCCCCACCTTTTTGTATGAAAATCAAAGGATAATTTTGATAGAATAGAGGGGGTAAAAAAAGGTTCATGAGGGGAATTAATGATTATTAAAGGTGTCTATTATCACATGGAAATAATAAGTGATGTAAGTGGGTTGTATAAAAACACACCCAAATAAGAATAAATGCAAATCAAGAGGCACAACATAAAAGTGGTGCTTCAAAAAAAAGAAGATTGAGAGATAACTTACCTTAGGAGGGTGATTCCAAAAGCCTGCAAAGAGATTATTAAGATCTTGGGGGGAATCCTTGGAGGGATATAGAGAGTGGAGGTATGAGTAAGGGATTTCTCCAATGTTTTGGAGTGAAGAAGAATGGGATCCTAGGTGGTTTTATATTGGAAACGATATGGTACTTTATTATTATTTCCCAATCATATGTTTTGGTATATATATATATCATAAAATGATAAAAATAGCAAATTTTCCCACTTTTTTTCCATGTTTTCTTCAAAATATCAATGGTTTTAATTATTTTATAAGTACATGAGATAAATTTATTAAAATAGTAAACTTGGTGATTTGGAAATGAGTCCTGGTCTTAAAAAATGATTTTAAATCCTTGAAATATAATATAAGTTTTAGAAGATTCATAAAGGCTGTATAAACAGAATAAAAAGATCATAATTATTATTTAAAATGGAGTTAAATAATTTTTCATGGATACAATTTATATCATTTAGTACATCACTTTTGGGCCATTAAGTTGTCCTATAACATATTGTATATCTACATCATATTTTATTTTCACTTGAAAACATAACTATCAAAAAAAATTAAAATTTACCATTATATTATTTAATCATGATGATTCAAAATATATTATTAATTTTAACAAATTTATTTTATAAATATTTGAAATTTAACTTTTCATATAAGAGTTGATAATTATTGAGAAATGATGGTTTGTTGTCAAAAACTATTTTTAAACCCTTATAATAATTAAATTTTAATCATAAAATTTATATTATCATTTAAATTTATTAAAAATTATATTACAATTTTATTTTATTAAAATATCATTTATTTTGATAATTCTGTAATTCATCAAAAACTAATTTCTTAATCGAATTTTTATATTACACAAAAAAATAATTTATTTTTTATCATATCAAAATTAAAATTATACCATAATAATATCTTAATTATATTTATAAAAAATATATTAATTATTATATTTAAATTTGAATATAAATATTCAAACTATTTGGGTTACATTTTTTTTATTCCTTCTGAAATTAGTTTTACCTTTTTTTATTTTAGTGTGGTAATAAATATATACTTCATTTATAATTCATTTAAATTATGTTGAACTTATTACAGAATAAAAATTTTGATTATTAAAAAACATGGAATACATTTTATTAAAATAAAGTCACATATTTGGAATAATATAAATTAAAATAAACTCGCAAGCATGATGAGAGGAGATCTTTCTAAAAAATTCATTATTTATGGAAAAGATTATTTACCATTAAATCTATAATTAGTAACATTCACGATATGAATTTAAAATAATAATGATACTTATAAATTATAAATAGACTTAATATAATTAATTCCCAATTATGTGATTTTTTAATTACTAAAAAATGGGGAAACATTATGAATTTTAAAAATGTTTTTAGAAAATTATATTTTAATGCCAAAAGATTATCTTATACAAAAATCTTATAAAGAGATTACATAAATGTATTTAATCGAATAAAATATAAATTTATAATAATTATTATATATTGAAATAAAATTAAAATAACAATGATACTTACAAATTACATAATCTATAAAAAAATTGAAAGCTTTACAAAAACAATCAGTATTTCCCATTATTCACTGAAAAATAAATATATTTTATAAAAAATAAAAATATTTCACCCTACGTTAATATTGATATAATTATTTAAAAAATGATTCCAATTTTATGAAATAATGTTTCAAAAGTTTCTATAAATTAATTATTATATTTTTAAAGAAATCATTTTTGATAAAACTGTACTTATGAAGTAAAAAACAACTATACTAAAAATAGAGTGGTTATTTACTATGAATTTATAAATATAATTATTTTGAGTTGGAAATATATATATATATATATATAATTCATAATGTATTTAATTATATTCATATTTATAAATTTAATGAATAGGTTAAAATTTTCATATTTAAATAATCATTGTTTGTGTGGGTTCGTTGTTATTTATCACATATGATATCAAACATAGTTTTCAATTTTAAAAACTCATGGTGATACACATATGGATCCTCTTAGGATGGTTTGGGTTTTATTCTGAAAAGTGATTAGTTATAATAATATCTCATTAAGAATATTTTATATATTCATTAGTAGGATGATGAGTTTAGATGAATCAATTAAACTAAGATTTTTTTGGAGAGAATTTCTTGTTTGTCTCTTTTTTTATAGTATTATCCACTCCTGGAATTAGGTTGTCATCCTAGAATCTGTTTATAATTTATTATTGATTAACTATCTTATTTATTCATGGTTTTTTTCATTCAGTCACTAGAAAGATGTATTATGAAATGTAATAGTGAATTTGGAGGTCAAGTATGAAGCATGAAATTATTGATTATGTGTCATGCAATTACACGTGTCAACAGATAATGATAATGAATTTGAAATATTCTGGTTTACTCCATCCTCTTATAGTACTAGTTTTGAAATTGGATGAGGTTTTAATATATTGTTTTAGATTATGATAGAATACCCAAGGTAAGAATGCTATCTAGATGGTGGTATATTAGAAAAAAAATCTCAGTTCATTCCAATTAAGGAAACCAATAATTTTTAAGATATAAGTACTCTATATGGGTACAAGATCATGTGTATTCATGGGGTTTCCTTTTCTATAATCTCATATAGGTATATTAGATAAACCTACTAATTCCATAAAATAAACAAGGAGGTGATAGAGACTTAGGTTAGGTTGAGTAGTGCTTACCATCTATATATACATTGTTAGATGGGGTATTCTATTCAGATCCCATTGGTCCTGCTCTATGCCTGCATGTAGTATTTTAATGAATCATGCGAAAACCATCTAAAACTAGTTGATTTTTCATATAACAATAGTTATTATTCCTCAGTCATAGTGTATCCATTTGAGGATTCATATAATTTTATATGAAGATCAACTTTGTTTTGGGAAGGGGTCGATGTGGACACTATTGTGAGTCCGAGTCTCATTCCAGACACATCAGTGAGGATTCATGATATATGTTATTCTATAGTTATATAAAAGAGTAAAAGGATATAATATAGAAATATTTGATAACATTCATTGAATTTTTTCATATGTGATATGGTTTCTTGAATTTTTATCCTCGATTAGTTCTCCATCATAATGGAAAACATGTAAATTCAGCTTCAATAAAAGTTGGACCATTTGAGGTCACTGATTAGAAAGGAATGTTAACTATCAATTCATGTTACTGGCTCATTTGACTAGTATTCAATATTTTTTCTATATTTATCAACTTAGGAAGTACATTCATGATCCCTCTCATTATGACATCCCAAGATTTTCATTCATAGATATTACCTTATTTTTGTGCAATGTTTATTTTATTACATAATTACATGCCAAGGAACAATAATAGTTTAGTATTTTTGGAAACGTAGAAACATAAACAGTTTATTGTATGTTAGCTATGTAATCTCCGAGTATATTCTTCAAAACTACTATTCTTCTTAGAAATATCATAAATAATACATATAACATGAACAGAAGTTGTGAGTCATGGCTTAGCTCAGATACCCAATAAGGTAAATAAGGGAGATATATAAGAATAAAATGAACATAAGTGTATTATAACATGATCATAACAGTTGAAAAAAAGACACTCCATATCAATGATCTTAATCATGTGTCATGGAATAAATAATTAATGTTCATATGTATTGATTCATAAGGATGTCATGTAAAATGATCTATGAGGTCATATGACCTAGAATTGGTAAATACATATAATAACTGAAAAAATTAATATATTAGTCAAGGATCAATGTAAAGACTATCATAGAGGATAAAGACCAACACTAAACTAGGATTGCATCCTATTCCAACCCCATGGTACAAAACTGGGTTAACTTCTCATTCCATCCCCATCCCACTGAACTGAGTTCACTTACCATTCCAATCATGTCTATATAATGAGATATAAATCATTACTCAATGAATTAGAGAGTGATATAGGTCTCTAATATCGAAAAATGAAAACATAATTGTGTGTGGCATAAGATCATAAAACATCATTATATCATAACCCATTTAATTAAATGAGTATCAATAAATTTTATAATATCATAACTTATAAAAAAGATGCATGTTTCGTAATCATTTCATCATAGAATAACTGATGAAAAGAAGTGGGTTTCATAATCATTTAGTCATTGTATAACCTATGGAAGAGGAATGATATTCATCAATATCATTCCTTCAAAACATAATCTAATTAGAAAAAATGTAAATGGTATCCTAGGATCTTATCACTTGTAATTCAAAGGTAGCAGTAACATATTTCATCTACATTGAAATATAATTTTTAAAGATCATTTAAAACATTTCATTAGGAAAATATCATTTATTCTTAAAAATTATTATTCAAATAGAATTCATTTTTTAATAAAAAATCTCTGAAAATAATTTTGAAAAAATATAGTGGAAGCCTCTATGAAATTATTGGTCATGATGTCAGAACATTTCATTCATATCCTCTATATTTAAATAAAGTTCCCTCTCACATTTACGGTAAAAAAACAATATATCATATCTTTTGAAAATTAAATGATGATTCCATTCATATATTGTTAAAAAATTTCAAAAATCAGTAAATTTTTTTAGAGAAAAAAATAGTGTAATAAAAAAATTATTTTCATAGAAAATATTGTTTTGAATGAAAATATATTTTTGAATGAAGAGAGAAATAAAGTTGTATTATTATCTTAAGTATAAAATAGTGGAAAAGTGATAACATTTCAAGAAGATATGATAATTAACGATATGAGTGTAAAACTATTGAGAGTTACTGAGATATAAATCATGAGATTTCAACATTAGATATTTAATCATAAACAATTCCGGTAAACAATGATATTGTAACATAAAAACATTTACGTCTTTAGTATAATTTACTCATAAGACCCATGATGTAATAACATATAATGTAAAGGAAAATGTAGTGAGGATGAATAAGTTAATGATATTATATATCAATGGTTCATATATACATCTCGCGATAGAATATAGCTGCAACACATAACATACATCTCAATGAAGGTAAATTGGGACTAATTTCCCATACCTTAAGTCTTGACACCCATCATACAAATTAAAACCTCTTGTATAATAAATATAATTATATTATACATATATCACATAACCATATTAATTTATATTATATCATATATTATATTCTTATTAATTTAAATTACCCATTTAATAACAATTTCATGATAATGTTAGGTTTTAGGTAACAAATGCTTTGTTTTAAGTTTTTCATTTGACATGTTTTTCTTTTTCCAAATAACTAGATCATTACATTATAATATACAAAAAAGTAAAACAAAATATTAATATCCTATATATTCATTATATATTTATTTATAGTAATATAAA
Source organism: Viscum album (assembly GCA_963277665.1). Classification (NCBI taxonomy): domain Eukaryota; kingdom Viridiplantae; phylum Streptophyta; class Magnoliopsida; order Santalales; family Viscaceae; genus Viscum; species Viscum album. The sequence goes on from OY728131.1 coordinate 1,494,243,175, forward strand.
AAATATAGTGTTAGGAAATGAGATACACCATTCATGGAGATAGTATGTCATATATACATGTGGTCACAGTTTCTAATTTCATATTGTATTGAATAAATAAACCTTAAAGATATATATATATATATATATATTATCATTCCATTATAATTTTTCAATGAAATTTATTAACTATATTTATTAAACCCATAATTATTATATTCCCTATAAAAGGTGAATTAATCAAATCTCTTTATGAGCCAGTTGTCTATAATAAACATAAATGATGTCCTTGTATTCTCCAAAATGGAAATAATGAATGTATGTGTGATATTAGGAATTAAATATAATTAAAAAATCCTAAATACTATATATGTATATATATAATATAATGTTCACCAGTATGCCCAACCTTTAAATATAGTAATGGAAAAATGAATAACATTGGTTTGGGTGGGAGTTATCTTCCATACATAGGAATGAGTATTTCACAAACCATTTGATAGATGGGTGTATGATATTAAATATTACCTATAATTAAAAAAATATGTATGATACTGATGATATTATATAATAATGATATAAAATTAATCTCTCAGGTTTGTGGAAGAAATTAAACTACACTGTTAATTGTTAGACATTACCTATTCTTTAGCTTTCACCATTTGGTTTAGACCAAATGCCATACATTGAAATATTTTATTCCAATGTAACCCTTCTAGTATAAAAGGAGTAAATTATAGAATTTATTTTAGTATGGATTGAAAAAATAATTGGTTTTGAAGTCGTGAAGAGAGATGGAGGGGTGTACGTTTATAAGGAAGGTGAGTGAAAATCTTTTAATTTTTGAAAATAGAGTATTAAATATACATTTTTACAATTTATATTTGCTAAAAAAATAGACCAATCTAAATAATTACTGGTATAATGTCAAAATAAGGCCATATGATAGATTTTTATATGTTTTTAGGTCATTTTACTCATAAGCATAATGTTTAGCCTTTGGTAAACTTTGTTTTCAATTAATAACTATGAACATGAGGCTCAACCTAGTGGGTGAGGAAACTCTAGGTGCATACATGAGACCGAAGATAAAATTTGGTTGGAGGAATTTTTCTGGGATACTGTAGAAGAACTATAGTAGGTATTTTAGTAGCTCGAACAATTCATCTATTTCAACCTTCTAGCCATATGTTTATTTATAATGTCTTTAATGCATTTGGGCGACTCAAAACATTGGGTAAATAAGTATTTTTGTCTACCATGAGTACTTCGGGCCACCTCAAGGCATTCGGGAAACCACCAGGCCTACATGCCGCATGTTGTGCAGAAGTACCATACATAATCTATATGAAGCGGGCTTCAGATGAGGATTCAGAGAAAAATGCATTCAAAATAGCAGAGATTATGGATTTGGAAGAATGAGAGGTTATGGAAATTACTATCGGTATGAGGGCTATTCATCTCTTCACATGACAACTAGTCAAACGGGCATGAGAAGGGGGAGATTTGTCATCACATTGTAGCCACTATAGAGGGGAATTTCAAAGAAGTCATTGTCTATGATGAATTACTCTAAGGCCTTCAGGTCATGTAATTTCAAGATTCCGATGGGTCATGTAAGGGTTCCCCTTTATCCCTTAAAAGGGGGATTATCAAAAATTAGTAAAAAATAAAAGGCATTTTGTCCATTAAGTCTTAATAAATGTGACTAATTTTAAATTCTATCACTAATCATTTCATTCAAAAACCATTCTATCCTTAATAGAAATTATTAATTACGCTGATAAAAAATGAAAAAATAATTTTTATAAATTAAATTCACAGATGTGGATGAAAATAATTTAAAATTAATCCTGCCAACATGATGAGAATGTATGGTTTTAAATAGAAAGAGAGTGAAAGTTTAAAAAAAAATTATATTCAATTTTGATATGAAATTGATTCCAATGGCCAAAATTGGGATAATATTTTTATAATTAAACAAAATATACATTCAAAAAAATTAATATATAATGTTACTATACAAGTAAATTAGATCCAGAGGTTTTTATCGTTTAAATTTCAGTATTTTTAACTATTCCTCAAAAAATGAAACATTTCAGGAAAAATAAAAATACTCTCCCTAATATAATTGTGAATTTTTGAATTCAAAAATGATGTTTATTTTATTAGGAATAATTTTCTCGAATTGAAAAAATTAATTTAATAATTTTTCACTGAAAATCTATAAGGATCAACTTTTTGAGAAAATACGGTTATCAAAATATATAATGAATTTACCAAATTTTAGGTATTTTGTTATCAATATATTTTCATTATATAAAACGATTATATTTAGAAATTGGTTATTTTTAATTTTATTAATGATATTTAAGGATTGGTTATAATGATAAAATTTAAATAACAATATTAATAATATATCATTTTTTGTTAAAACATAGTGTCATGTGTAAGACTATCTAAACCAATATTGTGGGTAACAAAAGCATAACATGGAATTTATTGAAACAAAAAACAAGAAATAAATTTAATTTAATCAAATTAATTACTAAAAACTCAGGTTGTTACATTCTACCCCCCATTAAAATGAATTTTTCTTTTGAAATTAATCACTATGGTATAAAAAATGGATGATACTTCTCCCTCATCATATCTTCATATTCTGATGTATCTTCCACACACTGGTGGTTTCATTACATCACTTTTACTGAGTGATTGAACTTGTTTTTTAGAACATTCAATTTATGATCTCAAATTTCTACCAGTTGTTTTCATAAGAATAGTCTTTCTCTAGTGGTATGATATATGAGTTTAATACATGTCAAGGGTTAGGTATATACTTCCTCAGGATTGATACATGGAACACATTATGGAAATGATAAAGGTTTGGTGGAAGTGCTATGAGACATGCTATTATCATGATATGATTGATAATTTCAAAGAGACTGATATACTATGGGATTTTATTCACTTTCTTCCAAAATATAATAACCTTAAAAAATAATGAAATTCGTAGAAACACCATATCAAAAACATGAAATTATATATAAAATTGATTTTTATAAAAATAACCATTCTACTTAATTGAGTTTCCTATATATGTTACTTAATAGACCTTATCTTCTCCACTAGTTCACCATCGATCGTATGCCCCAAAATATTTCTTTCTCCAACTTCATTCTAGCATGTTGGATCTCTACATTTCATTCCATAGTGATCATCATAAGGATCAATATTAATTTATGATGGAAATATTTAAATGTAATTAAAATCCCCAAGAATTTTTTTATCCCAAACACCTTTTTAAATTAAAATAACAATATCTAAACATATCCTCTATGTTTTAAATTGGTCATTTAGTTGGACCTTATTTTTTTAGAATGATACGCAATATTAAACTCAATATTGAATCAAGATGTTACTAAAGTATTCACCAAAAAATTGAGCTCATCTTTATATATTGATAAGATATAATGGAATGTTTTACTCCATGAATCCTTACCACTTATTTCATTTATATCATTTAAATAAATTTTAGGGACATGTATTCTTCTATAGTGATAAAGTATGCTGAATTAGTAAGGTGATTGACCACCACTCATATATCACTATACCATGCAGTGGTTTTGGGGATTCTAAATACAAAATCCATAGTGATGTTCTTCCATTTTTATTATGGTAAGGGTAATGGAAAAAAAATATTTAATCTTTTTATTTCACCATTAACATGTTAACATAGAAATAACTAAGATATAAAATTCATTTATTTCTCATTTTGTCACCCGACCAAAGGTATTATTAAAAATACCTATAAATGATCACACTTTTATGATGAATATAGAATTAAGAACTATGAGCCTTCTATAACAACACCTTAATGAATGATATATAAAGAACACATTAAAAGTTCCACAACCATATCGTTCCATCATGAGTAATGTTAAACTCAAGAGCATTTCTAACCATCTTTTACATCACTAAATCTTATTTATGCGCCACTTTAATCATCATTTGGATAGATGTTTGAACATTTAATTGAGAAATATATGATTTTCCCCTTTCTTCAGGATTTTCAAATTCATCATTTCAAAAAAAATGTTAGATAATTTTTGACCCTCATCATTGATAATATAGCATGAGCCTTTCGACTCAAAGAATCAGACACCTTTTTCACTTTCTTATGGTGGTAATGTATTGAGTACATTTAATCCTTAATCATATATAACCTTCACCAATGGAACCTATTCCACTCATTCAATAGGAATATATACTTCAAAATTTTATTATTAGTATACATATCAAACTTTTATCTCTAATTATAATTCCTCTATATTATTAATGACAAAATTACGGTACATAACTCTAAATCATTATTTGGTTACATTTTTCTCATGAATCTCAAAAAAATTTAGGTGTAGTATATAACAATGTTATTCTTCATAAGAACGTAACACAATTTCTTCTTGGATTCATCACTTTAGATTAAAAACAATTCTCCGCTATTAGAAAATGAAAAAATAGTTGAGTTGACTAACCATATCATTTTTTCCATGAAATTTTCATCACATTCATATGTGAAGAGGATCTTTCCTACCATCTATGTTAAATTTGTGAAAGGATTATATAGTCATGATAATTTTTCAAATATCCATCTAGAATATCTAGATAAACTATAAATTTTGTGGATCTCAATCATCATGGTTTTTAAGGGACAATATTAAATTTCCTCTATCATTGATGGATCTACTTATATACCCTCCCAGGAAATTATGTGACACAAAAATTAAATATTAATTAACACAAATTCACATTGAATTGATTTTTAATATAGTTTTTATTTTCCTAGGGTCTTTAGTACAATTCATAAGTGGTCCTAAATTTCTTCCTTTCCCTTTGAATAATTACTGATATCATTTATAAATACGACCATGAATTGATCATGGTATTGACTAAATAATCTATTATTTAAATCCATGAAGATAGTAGGGAAATTATTAAGACTAAAATTTATAACTCTATATTAATAATGTAAATATTTTTTATTAAATGTCATCATGGGTATATCCACACTCTAACTCTCATATAAAATTAATTACCTCCACATAGTTGATCAAAAATTCATAAAAATGGGGGAGAACATACTTGTTCCTAAATGGGCACTTCTTCATCTCTTGAAAATCAACATAGAGTATCATTGATCCAATTAACATTTTTCAAAAAAAGAACATGTACACCCCAAGTTTTCACACTTGGATGAATGAACCACTTGTCAATGTTTTTGTGTATTTTATTATTCATTTAACGCAGCTCAATTGGGTCCATTATATAGGTAGTATTTAAAACTTGTAGGGAATTATGATTGAATAATATTGACAACTCAACTTCTCATTTGTGTCTATAAACAAAAAAAAATCATTTGTAAATACATCAATAATTTCCAAAACAAATGGCATATCATCGATATTGAGTTTCTCCCCCACCATTAGAGATAAACAACTATCATGAATGGTAATTAAGACCCATACAATGGATGAAATATCTATTAGAGGTTCATATATATCATTACATTTATAGTCAATCATAGGTTGCTTTATAATATCAAACATGAATATCCTTAATGAAAAATTTACGACGAGTTTATATAGAGAAATCCAATCCATGTTTACGATGACTTCGAATTTAACCAAAGGAAGGCTAACAAGATTTGTAGGATTTAAATTCCCACTAATTTCAATCGGAGGGGAATCATAAACATGGGAGGAAATAATCATACTATATAGAGTTTGTACTACTAATTCAACATCTAATTTTTTTGGAGGAATCTTGATATCCATATAAAATTAATTATATATTAACGAATGGTATCCTTAGAGTCAAATAATACATTCGAAATTATAGAGTGGATGTTCTGTTTACCTTTAAGCATGTCATTATTGTACCCATCATCTAAAATAGTGATCACATGAGATTTCACCTTTCCCTTGGCTTAACATGTTGTTTATTTCAATCATCATCATTAACCCTTGAGTTTGGGAAAATGTTAGTATAATTCCAATTCTACTTAAAGATTATGTTCTAATGATTGTGTGGTTAATTCTACAAAACATTCTCTCTAATAACATCATTAGCAAGCTTTTTCCCATTACATTATCAATCAACTGATTGATTACGTTCCATTCTATAATTAAAAAAATTTCATATCCTCTAAGTAAATTTTCTCTTTTCATCTTCCAAAACCAAGATAATAAAGGAAATATCGTCTTCATCCCCACATGGATCATAGATTTTCCTATTAACTACATATTCTATTTCTTGTACAAACTAGGTGATTGAAACATAACTCCATATTCCATTTCCACATTGATTATACATGAAAAATTCTCTTCCTAGATAATGAAAACTCATTTGGATAATACCATTTTGGGAAATGGTTTTATGCCACTAAAAATTCAATAAAACAAAATTTAATGTTGGATGATAATACCATAAGTGTAACTCATAAGTCTTGTATAATTTTCTTCATAAGTACAAACACATTCAACATATTTTTTACTTAGATCAAGGAACTCTTTCTCCATATTTGTATGAATAACATATGGAATGTATTTATTCAAAAATAAGTCGTTGAAATCATCCAAATCCTTGTTGTCAATTTCTTATTATTACCTCATATTCTTGATAAGAGTAAAACATTTATCATAATCACCTTCAAAATATTATATATAGAAAATATATTTTTTCAGGTCCTGAACCCAAGAGAATATAAAATGGAATTTCAGTGGAACTGATTCATTTTTATCCAACTAGTGGATTAAAATTCTTGAAAAAATAAGTTCGATGTTTCCAGATGAAGTACTTAACCGAACATTGTTCCCTCCTTAGTCATTTGAAAGTCCAAAAGTATTCATAGCTTGAGAAATTTTTGTTAGCATACAAAATAGATTTTCCATTCTAGGTCACTTAACATTTGGATTCTCAGGAAGAAAATCATGTCATAATTTATCACTCTAACTAATAACATGGTTACTTCAGTATCCATCCATTGACTAAATCAAAAAAAAATAATGTAAGGAATAAAAATCCTAGTGGAAACCAAATAATCATTAAAATCACTTGTAGGATGTCTAAATTATAAAAACTTCCATTAATCAAAAACACCATTGTTTTATCCTGGGTTATTCTTATCTATATTATGTGTAAATTCTTCATGGGGGTTCATAAATAGTTTTTTAATTTCAAAATATATCCCCTAGGAGTGTCAAACCCACTATGCAGTAATGCGTGTTGCCGTGCAACAGTTCTAGATTTAGTCTATCTCAATATGGTGTTTTCAAGGTTGTTTACCCTAGGTACATCTATGATAGATCCATGTCAAATTGTTGTATCTCCATAGGGATTTATATACAGGTAACCACTTTCTAAATCTTTTACCAATATTCAAGGAAATTTCCAATTATTTAAATCATTTTAGACATATCCATAGACATTCCCAAAGGAATCTCACAAATGTTTTCTCATTATTGTTTACAAATGTAAAATAAAAATTTCATATGATACCAACTATAATTAACCTAGTTTTTCATTCATAGATATTACATATTTTTTAGAATATTTTAAATCTATATAAATTCACACTTATGTACCGTAATATTTTAGCGCCTTTGGAAACATAGAAACAAAAACAATGGTCCATAAGTGAGATAAATCACCCCCACAAAGTACATTATAACTATAATCATTCATATATATATCATAAATAATAAATATATTCATAACATAGGGAATAAAATACAATAATGGGTGATATTAAATTATCAAAAAGGTATAATAAGGGAGATAAATAAGAATAACATTAACATAAGGGTACAACAACATAAGAAAAAAATTGATATCATACCCTACATATAAAAGATTAAAACCACAAGTAGTTGAATAAATAATTAATATTCATGAGACAATACTCCTATGAAAAAAGAATATGATCCATGATATAAAATGGAATGGATTTTTTGGAATACAAAAAATAATTTAGAATCATTTCCATATTAGTCGAGGATCACTACCAAGACCATCTTTTTGGAAAAAATCATTTACTAAACATGGTTCAATCCTCATTCCAACCCAATATTATTGAACATGGTTCACTCCTCTTTCCAAGAATGTCATAATGAACAATTTTCACTTCTCGTTCTAGTCCTATCTATCTAATGAGATACAAATATTTACCAAATTTATTGGAGGGAAACATAATTTCCAAACAAAAAAAAATGAAATCATACATATATGTTCTACAAGATAATAAAATTTAATCATATAATAAACCATGAAATTAAATTAGTTTCATAAAAATATTATCATATCATATATTTTGAAAAATATATCGGTTTTATAATCATCTCTTTATAGTATAACCCAGGTTTCACAAGAATTTTATCAAAGAAAAACACATTGATGAGAAACAGGTTTCATAAAAATCATTTCATCAAATCCAAAACGCTTTATAGATATATTATGAATGGTATCATTGGATATTATACCCCATTAGTCCTAAGACACACCAACAAATGTCATATTAATAGGAAATTAATTTTAAGATATCATTTAAAAAATTTCCTAAGGAAAATATCATTTTGGATAAATGAAATTTATAAAAAACATAAATATTTTTAAAAAAATTTATATTAATATTAATTTTAGAAAATAATAACAGAATATTATAAAATGTATTGGTCATGAAATCAGAAAATTCCATTTCTTCTATACACATTAAAAGGAAGGTTCCTTTCACATTTACAGTAAAATACAAAAAAAAATTGTTTAGAAAAATGATATAAATAACTATGGGAGAATAAATTTCATGATAATTATTGAGAGTATTATCATGAGATTTAAATGTTGGATACTTAATCACAACCCATAACGGTAAATGATGATATTTTAACATAAAATCATTTCCACTTTGGGGAAATTGATTTATAATACCAATGATGGAATACATATAAAGATTCATACCGATAATAATATTGTCAAGGCATTGTTCTATGACAATAAATAATAATATTGTCAAGGCATTGTGCCAATAACATAGTTTGTCTAAAGAGATCTACCGATGCACCGAGGGGCTATAGTGAGCCCCACCTGACACTTACTATTTACAATGAATTCCTTCTATGAATGGGGAGAAATATAAACAACATATACATTTATATTTAAACAAATATATTAAATGTAAATAAAGTTCCATGAACATTAAACACAAACACCAACCATTCAGAGTAAATTGATGAATGGTTTTAAGATAACACATTCAAAAAAATCATGAACCATTAAATTAAATATTCATGATAATAATATGAAATATTAATCCCAATAATAGATAATAATAAACAAGACTGTTGAAATAGATGAATATACTCTTATAAAATAATCGAGTAATTTTTGAGATAAATAGTCTTTTAATTTGAAAAGAAAAGTTTTTTTTGGAAAAATCGTTGTATAAAACCATAAGTGGGGTAAGATAGTACTTTAATACTAAAATTATTAATTTTTTAAAGATAATGGTTTTAAAAAATATATTATATAGTTCCCTTGAAAATTGGTATGAATTTAATAAATTCCCTTAAATCGGGCTTGTATTTCAGAAACAATATTGAAAGTTCCTTTAAAATTGTGTAACTATCCATAAATTAAGGAAGGATTATGGTTTGTAAAATTATATAGAACACTCAAAAAAAATTATGAGGAGTTCATAATAATACCTAAGAATTTAATTGATGTAATTAGACAATGAATGTAACCCGAAATAAAATGGAGGTTCAGGTGGAAAACCGTTACATTAAGTTTGAAAGTGTTCTACTCTTGAACTTAAGGTCATGGAATATGAAATTAGGCATATTAAAATTTTAATTAAAAATCCATTAAACATGTATTTACTATATCATGATTTTATTTATAACGTTATATCCTTATTTATTAGGTATAATATTGAATTTTGTCATTTCAAAGTGTTTATTTCCTTGATTTTCACAATCAGATCACTTGTTTTTATGTAATGGAGTTCATGATGAATGGATTTAAATCTATGGAATGGAAATTAAATATTTTTTATGAATATAAATAAGGTTTAATGAAAGTTTCTATCATTTGGGTAGATTTCAGGAGGATGTATCGTTAGATGAAGTATTAATTATAAAAAGAATAGATTATTTAAGCGGTATTTTGATTATTAGGAGCTAATTTGGTCATATGATTTAATATTATGTACATGTACTAGTTCTTGAATATTAAATAAGTTATAATACATATATAATAGTCTGTTTCAACCATAAAAATTGTTTCATGACCAATAATGAAGGATAAATTGAAGAACGAAACATCATCATCCACAATATTATAAATTGGAACCTCACAGATGATGATTTTGTTTATAAAATAAAATGGAGAGGGTAAGAGTATTGATGATGTGTCTTACATTCACATGATATAATTAAAATATATAGATGATAATGGATTTATCATGGTCATTTTTTTATAGGAGGTGACGATAGGATAACAAAAGTAAGGAACTTGAAACAAAAAATGAAAGAAATAAAATGTTAATTTACCTCTTGAATCCACCTCCTTGAGAAACTCTTTAAGTGAAGGGGTTTTGGACTTTTGGAAATACCAACAAATTCTTAGACATGGGGAGTGACTAGGGAAGGGTATTTGGGAAGAAAATTTAATATATTCAAGGCTTATAGAAGTTAGGAGAAGAGGGATTGAGGGGGGGTTATAGTGGAGGAGAGTAAATTTTGAATATTTTATTCATTATTTTATTAATTCCCTCAAGAAGACTAATAGTGTTGTTTAATTTAACCCTTAAAAGTAATATGTTCATGTGAGTGCGAGATAGGTGGACTTATATCACTCATGATATCATAAATAGTGTATTTAACTGATAATTTTTATATACTGTATTTTAAAGTATTTCACTATTCATCAAAAGTTCAAGTATTTCAGAAAAATACCAAAAATTCACCATAATCATTATTCGATGTTTAGAATTAAAAAATGAACTCCATTTTTTGAAAATAATTTTATAAATATTATTACTTTAATTTTTAAATTGAATCATAGATTATTCCAAAAATGACAATTTTGAAACTATCATATGTTTTATATCACATTGAAAAATTAATCAATATCTCATTATCATTTAACCTTAAGAAAATAAAATATTATTACGATTTACTATTCATAAGGGTAATATTACTATTCATAAGGGTATGCTACTATTCACCAAAAATAAACTTGGTTCTATCAGACTCTAAATGACTTTCTGATTACAACTCTAGATTAGTGTTTTTTCTAAATTCAAAAAATTGTAGAGGCAATATTGTGTTTAACAACTATATTATAAAATGTTTTGGTTTTTAGGGTGTTGGTGTTTCATGCATTCAGTATTTATTTTCAAAACCTTGGGGTGTTACATCTAGAATATTCATTAGAGCACATCTAAGCATAGTCCAAAAGCAATCGTAGAACACCACATACTCATAAACCACTTCTTTTAGTATCATGATGGGGGATCTCATTAACCTCCCCAAAAACTATTGAAAACACCATTAATATTACTCCACCATATGAAAGGATACCCTTAATTGGTTATAGAAGTTAGGGGTTTCAAAATTCATGGGAAATATAGTATAAACATATTATTGTAGTATAGTAACTTGTGGAAGGTTCATATCACTTTCATTCATCTGGGGGGGATCCAAAGAAGGCACAACATAATCCATTTTTGGGTCCACTATTACTCCCTCTTCAGAGATAATAGGTCCCATTTAGTGGGCCTATAATATTAAAAACTAACACTTTAAATTTTTTCTATAAAACAGGTGCTCTAGAAATATTTCAATTATAAATCTCATGTGTCTTGTGTTATCTCGATTTCCATTTATTAAACTATGATTTCATCATTGTATACTACCCTGAACTAGACCATGAAGGTCTAAAATATTATATTCATGAGTACCATAAATAATTCTGGTGAATTTATTATTATAAAATGCATCAATAAGTACTTATAGTTACCATAGAATCATTGGAATTATTTCTTTTTCAAATATTCATCTTGATCATAGAGCTAGTGATAGACCAACTTACTATCAATCTTTGAGAACAACCTCACCCATTTCAACAAGATGAATAAGGCATTGATTATTGTAAGTGTATATTTATTCTTGATTGTCACGTGATTAAGTATATGGTAATCCATGACCAACACCATACCATTAAACACATTCATTGTGAAAACATTAGGGCTTCCCAGGGTGACACACTTGGTCTAACAAACACCATCCTCTAAAAACACATTAACAACACCTTCATCTCATGAAGCTCTATGAGTTACATATAATATTCTTGTGATGATATTAGTGTATTCCATTTTTGTATTATAAGAATAATTTGATCTTTTGGTTGGGTGGAACACACAATATTTTCTTTGGGAAGACGTCCTCAAACTCAGCCACCACCATATGAAACTGGTAACTCATAACATCCATTGCTCCAAGGGTAATTCTATTAAACAAATGGTAAATATATTGTATTTTATAGAATATTATGACATCATTCTATTAATACACTGCAATATCTATATTTAATGGAAACCTCATACCATCATCTGGGACACACCATATCCTTTTCTGAAAATAGTGAATCTATGATTGAATTGCAGAGAGACACTCTATATTGGGAATTAAATCACAATGACTCCTAATGGACTTAATGATATCCCAAGATTAATATAATCTCTAATAGTTAGTTCAAACTATTAGATGAAGTTTTTGATATTTGAATTTCATCCAATATGAGTATCTAAGATAAATGGTTCAACCAAATCATCCAAGGAAATCTATTGATCTCTAACAAGGGATATGTAATGGACTAAAATCCTCATACCAGTTTCTATATATTATAAAACTAATTCAAATAAGATACATATCATATATCAAATAATACATTGTTTCTCAGGGTTATAAACTACAACATCCAATCCCCATTTCCTTGACCACTCACTCATTGAGCTGGGTGTGAAACACATGGGGGTGGTGGAAGGAATGGATCAAAACATTATCCACATCGTGCTACCATCCCATATCCTGTACCATATTCTCCACCCTGTAAATATCCCTTATCAAATAGGTTCCTATACCTATGTGTTCTAATGACCATCTTTATGTATACAATCTGGTGGGTAGAATAATACCTCATTATATTCCATCAACAAATAGTGGATTTGGATCTCATCTCCCTCGCCAAACTGGATCTATCATGTGATCCTTGAGTTGTAGACCCACCATCCGGAGACTATTTCTAAAAATGGATCACGTGATTGGTTCTCTATGTTGGTCATTGTAAACCAGTTACTATAGTAATATCTATATGGTACCTACCACCATCCAGAACTACCATCTTTTTCCAAGGAAGATATCTTTGTATTACAAAATCATTCTAAATCACTCCTTTATAGGTAGGGAAGTATAAGGATATTAAATAACCCTTTAATACATATATCTTTGGATATAAAATGGACCATTTGTAAAAATTATTTTATTAAACAAGTCAATATTTAATTTTTTTTTAATTTTTTGGGTAGGATATAGAGTCTGATAAAAAATGAAGGAAAATGAGGCAATTATATGAGTCAAACCCAATTCTCATGGCACCACAATGTAGTATGGAATATCATCAGATTTTTTAAGGTAGATTGAATTTTCATAAAATTCATGGTAAAAACTCGATGCATATAAATGATGAACCATAAAAAAAATTGGTGATACAGACTAAAAGATGAAATTACATGTCATGTAACTGATTTACAAGACCAGAAATACAAAGTAACTATACTACATTAAAAATAATTATTACATTTCATGTTACCTATCATACAAAAATTACATGTTGGGGAAAAATTTATTTTGTAGAAACATTAGTTTTTTGTGATTTAGTATGGCCACTAACCCCTTGTGACCTAAATAAATTTAATGAATCCTTTTTGATATCCCAAAGTCACTTTCATTCCTGTAAAAAAGGGGACATGATTCTGTTTAGAGGATCGACTAGTGAGGGATGCACTGGAAGACAACCTTCTACTATGTTGGCCTACAATTTTTTTCTTCTCTTCTATTTAATTTCTTTATTTTGATTGATTTTCTAACCCACATAACCTAAACATCCATAACCATGTAGGGGTAGTTTCTTTGAGCTTTTTGGAAAGGGGGAGTTTAGATATATGTTCTTTGTTTGAGTTTCTTTTTTAAAATTAAATAAAATACATTCTTATTTCGTAGGATTAGATTCTTAATTTCAGTTTTAAATTATAATCAACGTTTCATTATTATTTGATTGGGTTAATTTTAATTTCCTTTCCCAATGATCCATTTACCATCCCACCTAATTATTTTCTGTATGTGGTTGAATTGATTAGGGTGTGTGGTGAGTATGCGATGACCATAGTCATATGTGTTATATTAAATGTCAGAAATTTTGGTTTATTGTGGAATAATAATTCCTGGTTTGTGATTTCCCTAATTAATCCAAAGAACCTGCTACAACACCACACACATAGGATAGAGGGTAGAACAAATTGATTTTTCATGTAGTAATACTTTCATCGTAACCATCTTGTGAAAGGAGAGAGAGGACTGGGTAGATGAATATATCCATTACTAGTTACTAGATTAAAAAGTGGTAAAATTTTGAAACCATGATAGAATGATACTAGGTGAATAGAAACCCACATAAATCAACATATTTATCATTTTATTTTAAATTCAATCAATTTAAACTATATTCTTCACACAATTTATCAAAATTAATTAAAAACAACTTTTCAAAAATCAATAATTTGAGAGAACTTTGTTTTGTGTCAACTCCTTTTTAGGAGGGTTCTAATTGTTAAAAAATAGACTATACTTAAGTAATAAAAATTGTTTTTCCAGACATGATGATAGGTGTACCTCAAACATTGATCCATTTCTAGGGATTCTTGACTAAAAACATAAAAAAAAATCATTAATTACATTTACATGACACATAGTTCTCATAATAAATTAATTTATTTCAAATATTAAATTTAATTAAACATAACCAAATAAAGATATCTAAAATCTGAAGAGGAATTTTTGAAAATTAATCTTTCAAATTTGAGTGATATATTCAATTATTTCTCTAAACTAGACCCAAGGAATGGAAATCTCAACCAAAACCAATGAAACATCTATGCACATCTGTTTGTTAATCAAATAAGAAACTCACTATTCTATAATCAAAAAGTTATTTTGGACAAGGAACTAAAAAAATCATGTTCAACCAAAATTTTGTGGCCATTTATGAGAAGACACAAATCAAAACATTCAAGAATTTAGATACACTTTCTCATGTTTTTGTATAAGAGAAGGATCTAAAGACCATGTTCAATGGATAGAATTCACTGTCTCCCTTGAAAGGGAATCTAAATATTAGTAGTAAAATATAAAACTAGAGGAGAATATAGATTTGAATGATATTAAAAGATTCTTCATGTCTGTATTATTCTCCACATATAAGAGTACGACAATCAAAATATAATGACCCATACTTTACATATATTGTTATTACTTAAAAATTGAAGCATACTTATTACAACATAAAACAAAACCATGAATGGACCGTATAGGTATAGTGTCTTTAGAAACTGGGAAACATAAACAGCTGGTTCGTAAAGCGTCTACACTGTCTCCCATTTATTTCATCATATCTATAGTCCCTTTTGGCATATCTTACTTAATAACCTTCTTCCTGACCTAGGGAAATAAAACATACAAAAATGTGAGCTCAAATGCTCAATAAGGGTAAACAAAAGAAATATCAATCACATAATATACATAAGAACAAAACTTTTGGAAATCTTAACCTGCAAAAGATATCATAATTTCATAACATGGGATAAATCATAGTAGTGAAATGTAATCCCAATAATCATAACTTAAAACATGAACCTTTTTTTCATACACACATAATCATAGAGAATCATTTCTTATTAGTCAAGACTCATTTCCAAGACTATCTTAGTGGAAAAAGTCCATTTCTAAACTGAGTTCACTCCTCATTTCAGTCCTGTTTCACTGAACCGGTTTAACCTTTCGTTCCACCCATGTCTATCTCATGATATATAAAATCTTTACCCAATGCATTGGAGGGAGATATAGGTCCCAACCATCTCATAATGATACCATTCTTATGTGTGCCACAAAATCATAAACCATACATCATAGCATAACCCATGTAATAAAAATGGGAATCTTAAACATTGTGACATCATAAAACAACTCATATAAGATAAAATAATTCATAAAAATAATTCCATCACAACATAATCAAATAAATGTAATAATAGGGATAGAAACAGAACCCTTTATTATCTTAAATGGAAAATAATTTTGATAAAACACTTGAACTCTATTCTTGAAGAAAATATCCTTTCTACTTCAAAAACATTTTCCTTTCTTAACATGTCATTAAAATTTAAACTAAAAGAAGTTGATTAAAAATAAACTTGAAAAATTTTAAAGTAATATTCTTGGAAATAATGTTTTAAAAATCCATTCATGTCTTATAAGTTAAAAAAAACATTCTTCTCGTACTTTTGTCGGAAAAGTCAAAAAATACCGCGTACGAAAAACGACAAAAGATTCCTTTCATATCCTTTACTAAAAACTCACCAAAGGGTAAAATTGGATTTAAACAATTGTATTTGGATGGAAACAATATTACATATTGATGAAACATGTTTTTGGATGATAAAATACAACCCAGTAAATACCAAAGTATAAACAATCTCAGATAAAATGAGATTGTGATATTTTCCCTTACCTTAGGTCCGATTTTCTTCGTAAGTGTCTGAACCTCCTGTATAATGATTTAAATAATTTTATTGACTTATTCCAGAGTCATAATTATTGTTATTATATCATATATTTTCATATTCTTAGCTTCTTAGTAGTAATATTTCATTGCTACTTGTTATTCGGGTGTTTATAACTTTTTGTTCTTATGCGTGTTTTGTCAAATAAATTCTTATCCTTCTCTTTAGGTTATAGATACCTCATTTACAGAATGGTATTAGTGTAATATATATCATATTAATTCATTAAATTAATTTATATAATCATTATGCAATGAATATCATGTATAACGAGTCGCATCACACCGTGGAGACGGTATTCCGTACGTACGCACGAGCGATGATATCGTTCCCATGATTGTGGAATTGTATTGGAGTGTATATATACTATTTCAGAATCAATATCACTTTACAATAATCATATATAGTAATTATTTACACCATTATACCCATCCAAGTAAGGTGGTGGGGGAAAATAGATTACACCATGGCATGGAGACGGTATTCCGTACGTACGCACGCGCGGTGATTTCGTTTTCTGTAGGATGGATAGATGGTGAAATTGGGTTATTTCATACTTATAATAACATATCAGTATATGAGTGATACTGATTTTATTACTTCATAATGAAACAACTAAAGAAGAAGAAGTTGAAGAAGAAAGAATTTGGAAAGGATCGGTAATGGATATTACCTCTTTTTGTTTTTGATGTGCCTCTTCTTAACCTCCTCTTAGGGCACTAGGGTTGGTCTTTGAAGAGGACCAGAACCTCTAGGATGATTCTAGGGAAGTGGGGAAGTAAAATGGGCAGGGTTTGGCCAAGATTGAGGGCTCAAATTGGTGTGAGGAGGAGAGGGAGGAGGTGCCCTTTTATAAGGGAGGAGAGGGGCACCTTTGGAAATATAAGATATATTAGTTTATATTAAATCCCAACCCCACTTAAAAACTTCCAAAATGACTCATATCCGAATATTAGATGAGATAGGGTTTTAATATAATCAACCAATAAAATTTATACATGTTAGGAATTTATTTTAAACATTATCAACTTGATTTATCCTTATTTATCAATTTAATTTTATTTGAGGTAATAATATTCTAAATTTCAAATTATTATTAATAATTACATATGTGTTGTGAATTTTCCATAATTTGACACTTTATGACATTTCCGACCATATATAATTTAATTTATAATTTTTAAATATTTTTGTGATTTTTAAACAATTTTATAATATATTATTTTTATAAAATAACAATAGTGTCAATTTTGACACTATTGATTTATTTGAATTTAAATAAAATATATACAGAAGATATGTTTGAACTAAAAGATTTAATAGATTAATAAAATTTCATATGTATCTAGAAAATTAGTGTATCACATTAAATAGTTTATATAATATTTATTTTAATATTTTTAAAACAATTTATTTGATATTTTAATTAATAAAATAATTTCAACATCACTATTGTGTCATAATTAATGATAATTATTTAATCCCTAAAAATTCTAAATAAATTCCTATGATGTAGATAATTGTATAATCTTTCTATAGACTATTCATTTTCAAAGTTTCATTAATTTTATCACCAAATTAAAATTATTATACTTACAATCATTAAGAAAGTGACATGTTGTCACATTCTTTGGTTTTAATAATAATTAAATTCTTTTCATAGAAAAAAGTCCATTAAATGAATCTAATCCGACCCTTAGGTGATATGGGTCGACTTTTAGTCATCCAATAGGATTTTGGCAGGTGTTAGGGTAATTTTATAATCTTATATTTACCCTTAATTACCTGATTTACCTTTAACTAAGGTAAATAAAATTTACCGTAGTTACTATTCATAATGCCCAAAAATAAAAAGTTGCTTATTAACATAATTTGGACCCACTGATTCTGAATATGGAATCCATTTTTCAAAATTAAAAACATATAATTTGCAGTAATTAATTTAAAATAAATCCCGTTGTTAAGAAAATGGGTTTTAGAAGTTAAAACATTGCCAAAGATTGAAATGTTTTTACCTATGAATTCAATGTGAAATTAATGATAATGACATACATTATATTAAATGGTAAAAATATACTATATTTATACTTTAAAACCATTCAATATTATAATTTATCCATATAAATTATCTCAATGAAAAAAGTTGTTTTTAATTAAAAATTAGTGTATTTTTACTATTCATCAAAATATGAAAGTTATCAGAAAAATATCAAAAGTTTATCCAAAGTAAATTTTTATACCTTGATTCAAAATAAAAATTTTATTTTGTCAAATTGAAATTATAAACATATCAAAAACTATATTTAATGTGGGTGCGCCATCAAATGGCGGCAAAACTGTATTTTTTGAAAAATATTTCTTTTATCCAAAAAAACTGATTTTGCTTTTATACCTCATTCTAGAAAATGTATAAGTTGAATTAAAATGTTATAAAATTCAAAATTCAGTTAGTACTATTCATAACGGCTAGTTTTAATAATATTTTAATAGCATATCGTTGTTTAGTGAAACTCGGTATTGTGTACGACGCAAGCTATCGAGGAAGGTCGTGGTTGCGTGTAAAGCGAGCCAAGATAGTGTTGTGTGTAGTGAAAGATTCCTTTGATGATTTATATAACATAAAAACAAAATATTTCTCATAAAAGTCTTGGGTGTTACATTCTACCCCCCTTAAAATGAATTTCGCCCTCAAAATTCGTCACTTTGTAACAAATAGATGAGGATACCTCTCCCTCATCATATCCTCAAGCTCCCATGTAGCTTCTTCTAATTAGTGGTTCCTCCATAAAACTTTCACCAAGCGAGTGGTCTTGTTTCATAGGACTTTTTCGCTACGATCCAGAATCTCTATCGGCTGTTCTTCATAAGAAAGATCTTGCTCCAGCGGTACAACTTCTGAGCTAAGTACATGTAAAGGATCAGGTATGTACTTTCTCAGGAGAGATACATGGAACACATCGTGTACTTTAGAGAGATTCGGTGGAAGCGACAATCGATAAGCTACCTTCCCAACACGATCTAGTATTTCAAAAGGACCGATATATCTAGGGCTCAACTTCCCCTTCTTTCCAAATCTCATGACCCTCTTCCAGGGAGATATTTGTAAGAACACTTTATCACCCACTTCAAACTCTAGGTCTTTTATTCGGTTATTGGCATAACTTTTCTGTCGACTCTGAGCTGCTCTTATGTGTTGTTGAATAGATCTGACTTTTTCTGCCATTTCATCAACGAGATCAGGTCTTAATAACTTTCTTTCCCCAACTTCATCCCAGCAAGTTGGAGTCCTGCATTTCTTTCCATAGAGAACTTCATAAGGATCCATCTGAATACTGGAGTGAAAGCTATTATTATAAGAAATTTCCACCAAAGGTAGGTGTTGATCCTAACCACCTTTGAAATCTACGTAGCAAGCTCTCAACATATCTTCTAGAGTTTGAATTTTCCTCTCAGACTGACCGTCTGTATGAGGATGATAAGCAGTGCTAAAACTCAACTCTGTATCCAGAGTATGCTAAAGACTTCACCAGAACTTCGAGGTAAATCTCGGATCCCGATCAGATATAATAGAAAGTGGTACTCCATGCAATATTACCACTTCCTTTACATATATCCTAGCAAGCTGATCTAGAGAGAAATCCTCTCTAATAGCAATGAAGTGTGCAGACTTTGTAAGACGATCAACTATGACCCAGATAGCATTATTACCTTTGTATGTTTTAGTAAGTCCTATGACAAATTCCATAGTGATGTTTTCCCATTTCCATTAGGGTATGGGTAATGGTTGTAACATCCCCTTAGACTTTTGTATCTCATCTTTAACTTGCTGAAAAACCAAGCATCGAGAGACATATTCAGAAACATCTCTTTTCATGCCATCCCACCAGAAGTACTCTTTCTGTTCCCTATACATCGTCGTGCTTTCAGGATGAATAGAGAATGAAGAACTATGAGCCTCATCCAGCAGATCCTTCTTTAATTCGGAGATGGGAGGAACAAAAACCCGATTCCTGAACTTTATTATCCCATCACAATCAAGGTTGAATTCAGGAACATTTCTCACCTTCTTTTGTAACTTTACATCTTCTTTCTGTGCCTATTTAATCTTCACATGTATAGATGGTTGAACATTCATTTCAGAAAGATAATATTTTTCCCCTTCCATTATAATTCCAAGATCCATCCTTTGTAAATCCATAAATGTTGGATCTTTTTTTATCCTCATCATGGATAAGCTAGCATGGTCTTGTCGACTTAATGCATCTTCCACCTTGTTTGCTTTCCCAGGGTGGTAATGAATTGAGCAGTCGTAATCCTTAATCAGCTCCAACCATCTTCTTTGATGCATATTCAGCTCCTTTTGTGTGAAAATATACTTTAAACTTTTATGATCAGTATAAATATCACACCTTTCACCATAAAGTTAATGCCTCCAAATCTTTAATGCAAATATTACCGCATCTAACTCCAAATCATGAGTTGGGTAATTTTGCTCATGGATTTTCAACTGTCATGAGGCATAAGCTATCACCATATCATTTTTCATGAGAACACATCCCAGCCCATTCTTGGATGCATCACTGTAGATCACAAACCTTTCTCCACTACGAGGAAGTGTGAGTACAGGTGCACTGGATAACCTTTTTTTTCAACTCCTTGAAATTCTCTTCACATTCGTCCATCCACACGAACTTAAATCCTTTTCGAGTCAACCTGGTGACTGGATTAGATAATCATGAAAAATCTTTCACAAAACGTCGATAATATCCAGCCAAACCAAGAAAACTTCGGATCTCAGTTACTGTTGTTGGTATCTACCATCTTTCGATAACCTCTGTTTTTGTTGGATCCATATATATCCCCTCTTTTGAGATTATGTGACCCAAAAATGCAACTTTTTGAAGCCAAAATTCACACTTGGTAAATTTGGCATAAAGCTTCTCCTTTCTCGGTGTCTTCAATATAATTCTGAAGTAATCTTCTTGTTCTTCCTTGCTCTTTGAATATACAAGAATATCGTCTATAAAGACTACCACAAACTGATCAAGATAGTCTCTAAAGACTCTATTCATTAGATTCATGAAGATAGTAGGGGCATTAGTAAGACCAAATGGAATCACTATAAATTCATAGTGTTCATACCTTGTACGGAAAGTCGTCTTTGGTATATCCTCCCTTTTGACCCTTAATTGGTGATACCCTGAACGAAGATCAATATTGGAAAAGTATTTATCTCCTCGTAGTTGGTCAAATAAGTCATCAATGTGTGGGAGGGGATATTTTTTCTTGATAGTGATCTTGTTAAGTTCTCGATAATCAATGCAGAGTCTCATTGATCCATCTTTCTTCTTAACAAACAGAACAGGTTCTCCCCAAGGTGACGCACTAGGGAGTATGAATCCCTTATCAAGATTCTCTTGGAGTTGCTTCTTCAATTCCTGCAACTCAATTGGGGCCATTCTATAAGGTGTCTTTGAAATAGGCAAAGCACCCGGTACGAGTTCCATTGAAAACTCAACTTCACGATTTGGTGGAGGACCCAGCAATTCCTCTGGAAAGACATCATCAAACTCCCGTAAAATGGGAATATTCTTAATTGTGAGTTTCTCACCAACCATTTGAGATAAATAACCTTCATTAAGTGGAATCAAGACCCATAATATGGAAAAAATTTCCACTGGAAGGTTATATTCATCCTTGTATCGATAGACGATCATAGATTGATCTAGAATATGAAATGTGAATTCCCTTCATTGTAAATTGATATGATCTCCATATAAATAAATCCAATCCATGCCAAGAATCACATAAAATTCCACTATAGGAAGGATCACAAGATTTGCAGGAAGCACTTTCCCACAAACTTCAATCGGAGAAGAATTATAAACTTTTGATGCGACTGTTGTGCCATTAGGGGTTGTCACAGCTAACTCAACATCTAATTGTTGAGGTAATATGGTGATATCCTTAGAAAATTATTCAGAAATAAAGGAGTGGGTGGATCCAGAATCAAATAAAACATTTTCTACTTTATAGTGGATGGTAAGTGTACCTTTCACCACATCGTTATCGTACTCCACATCGCTAATAGAAATTGCATGTGACTTTCCTTTGTCTTTAGCCTTAAGAGTTTGTTGACGTCGACCGTCATCATCAACCCTTGGATTTGGGCATTTATTGGCATAATTCTCCATCTCCTTTCACTTGAAACATTGAATTGTAGTAGGTTCATTCTGCATAGCCTTTTCATTGTTCGTATCACTAGACATCTTCTTCCCATCATTGCGGCATTCAAATGCCCGATGACCTTCCTTTCCACATTTGAAACATTTACTTTTCCCTTTAAGACAGCTCCCTCCATGTTTCTTTCCACACTTTGAGCATAATGGAAAGATCATCTTCTTTTCAGTGTGTTCTTTAGATTTTCCTTTGAATTCCATTTTCCTCTTCTTATCAAACCCATAGGACTGATGGGTTACTCTAATCTCCATCTCGACTTTGAGAGCACATCGAACGATTTCCTCATAGTTATTGAAGTCCCTTATGGATAATTCCCTTCGAAGACTTGGTATTAAGCCACTAAAGAATCGATCGATCTAACTCTCAAGTTGGATAATAATACCAGAAGCGTACCTTGCAATTCTTGTAAAATTTGCTTCATAGGTACCAACATATTCATTATTCTTCAGTTCAAGAAACTCTTTCTCCATATTTGTTCGGAGAATATGAGGGAAGTACTTATTGAAAAATAAGTTCTTGAACTCGTCCCATTCCATGGACTCAATTTCATCCCTTTGACTCGTATTCTTAATAAGATTCCACCATTGATCAGCATCTTCTTCCAAACGATAAACTGGTAGGATGACTTTATCATGTTCAGAACATTGAATAACTGAAAATATCTTTTCAGTAGTACTAATCCATTTTTTAGCAACTAATGGATCAGTAGACCCACTGAAAGAAGGTGGACGCTGCCTCATGAAGGATTCAACAGAATGCTTCTCCTTCCTTTGCTCGTTTGGAAGTCTTTCATGATTCATAGCTTGAGAAAGTTTTGTGAGCATGGCTACAAGATTTTGCATTCCATCTCCCATAACGTTTGGTTGCTCAGGGGGACAATCATTGCATTGCCCATCGCATTTCGCATTAACATGGTTCCTTCGGGTTCCAGCCATTGACTAAAACCAAGAAGAATAGTGTGAGCAAAACTAATTATAATAGGAAAACCACATAATCAAGAATAAAATTTCACACTTAAGGTCTTATCCTAGGTTATTCATGGTCATTTCTAAAACACTAAGATTGTGTTCTATGCTTAGACATTTCCTTAGGGTTCTTACTAAGGCTTTCACATCCTAGTTTCCAAAGTTTGAATATACCTTTCCTCTAATACCAACAATTATGACTCATACTTTACATATATTGTTATTACTTCAAAATTGAAGCATACTTATTACAACATAAAACAAAACCATGAAAGGACCGTATAGGTATAGTGTCTTTAGAAACTGGGAAACATAAACAACTGGTTCATAAAGTGTCTACATTGTCTCCCATTTATTTCATCATATCTATAGTCCCTTTTGGAATATCTTACTTAATAACCTTCTTCCTGACCTGGGGAAATAAAAAATACAAAAGGGTGAGCTCAAATGCTCAGTAAGGGAAAACAAAAGAAATATCAATCACGTCATATACATAAGAACATAACTTTTGGAAATCTTAACCTGCAAAAGAGATCATAATTTCATAACATGGGATAAATCATAGTAGTGAAATATAATCCCTATAATCATAACTTAAAACATGAAACATTGTGGCATACACACATAATCATAGATAATCATTTCTTATTAGTCGAGACTCATTTCCGAGACTATCTTAGTGGAAAAAGTCCATTTCTGAACTGAGTTCACTCCTCGTTTCATTCCTATTTCACTGAACCGGTTTAACCTGCCGTTCCAGCCATGTCTATCTCATGAGATATAAAATCTTTACCCAATGCATTGGAGGAAGATATAGGTCCCACCCATCTCATAATTATACCATTCTTATGTGTTCCAGAAAATCATAAACCATACATCATAGCATAACCCATGTAATAAAAATGGGAATCTTAAACATCGTGACATCATAAAACAACTCATATAAGATAAAGTAATTCATAAAAATAATTCCATCACAACATAATCAAATAAATGTAATAATAGGGATATAAACAGAACCCTTTATTATCTTAGATGGAAAATAATTTTGATAAAACACTTGAACTCTATTCTTGAGGAAAATATCCTTTCTACTTCAAAAACATTTTCCTTTCTTAAAATGTTATACAATTTTAAACTAAAAGAAGTTGATTAGAAATAAACTTGAAAACTTGTAAAGGAATATTCTTTGAAATAATTTTTTTAAAATCCATTCATGCTGTATAAGTTAAAAAAACATTCTTCTCGTACGTTTTTCGGAAAAGTCAAAAAGTACCTCGTACGAAAAACGACAAAAGATTCCTTTCATATCCTTTACTAAAAACTCACCGAAGGGAAAAATTGGATTTAAAAAATTGTATGTGGATGGAAACAATATTACATATTGGGGAAATATGGATGTGGATTATAAAATTCAACCCAGTAAATACCAAAGTATAAACAATCTCAGATAAAATGAGATTGTGATATTTTCCCTTACCTTAGGTCTGATTTGCTTCGTAAGTGTCCAAACCTCCTGTATAATGATTTAAATAATGTTATTGAATTATTCCAGAATCATAATTATTGTTATGATATCATATATGGTCATATTCTTAGCTTCTTAGTAGTAATATTTCATTTCTACTTGTTATTCGGCTGTTTATAACTTTTTGTTCTTATGCGTGTTTTGTCAAATAAATTCTTATTCTTCTCTTTAGGTTATAGATACCACATTTCCAAAATGGTATTAGTGTAATATATATCATATTCATTCATTCAATTCATTTATATAATCATTATGCATTTAAGATCATGTATAACGAGTCGCATCATATCGTGGAGACGGTATTCTATACGTACGCACGAGCGATGATATCGTTCCCATGATTGTGGAATTGTATTGGAGTGTATATATACTATTTCAGAATCAATATCACTTTAAAATAATCATATATAGTAATTATTTACACCATTATACCCATCCAAGTAAGGTGGTGGGGGAAAATAGATTACACCACGGCGTGGAGACGATATTCCGTACGTACGCACGCGCGGTGATTTCATTTTCCGTAGGATGGATAGGTGGTGAAATAGGGTTGTTTCATACTTATAATAACATATCAGTATATGAGTGATACTGATGTTATTACTTCATAATGAAACAACTAAATAAGAAGAAGTTGAAGAATAAAGAATTTGGAAAGGATTGGTAATGGATATTACCTCTTTTTTTTGACGCGCCTCTTCTTAACCTCCTCTTAGGGCACTAGGGTTGGTCTTTGAAGAGAACCAGAACCTCTAGAATGAGTCTAAGGAAGTGGGGAAGTGAAATGGGCAGAGTTTGGCCAAGATTGAAGGCTCAAATTGGTGTGAGGAGGAGAGGGATTAGGTGCCCTTTTATAAGGGAGGAGAGGGGCACCTTTGGAAATATAAGAAATATTAGTTTATATTAAATCCCAACCCCACTTAAAAACTTTCAAAATGACTCATATCTAAAGCTTAGATGATATAGGGTTGTAATATAATCAACCAATAAAATTTATACATGTTAGGAATTTATTTTAAACATTATCAACTTGATTTATCCTTATTTATCAATTTAATTTTATTTGAGGTAATAATATTCTAAATTTCAAATTATTATTAATAATTACATATGTGTTGTGAATTTTCCATAATTTGACACTTTATGACATTTTTGACCATATAAAATTTAATTTATAATTTTTAAATATTTTTTTATTTTTAAACAATTTTATAATATGTTATTTTTATAAAATAACAACAGTGTCAATTTTGACACTATTCATTTATTTGAATTTAAATAAAATATATACAGAAGATATGTTCGAACTAAAAGCTTTAATAGATTAATAAAATGTCATATATATCTATAAAATTAGTTTAGAACATTAAATAGTTCATATAATATTTATTTTAATATTTTTAAAACAATTTATTTGATATTTTAATTAATAAAATAATTTCAACATCACTATTGTGTCATAATTAATGATAATTATTTAATCCCTAAAAATTCTAAATAAATTACTATGATGTATATAATTGTATTAGATTTCTGAATACTATTCATGTTTGAAGTTTTATTAAGTTTATCACCAAATTAAAATTATTATACTTACAAGCTTTAAGAAAGTGACATGTTGTCACATTCTTTGGTTTTAATAATAATTAAATTATTTTCATGGAAAAAAGTCCATTAAATGAATCTAATATGACCCTTAGGTGATATGGGTCGACTTTTAGTCATTCAATAGGATTTTGGCAGGTGTTAGGGTAATTTTATAATCTTATATTTACCCTTAATTACCCGATTTACCTTTAACTAAGGTAAATAAAATTTACCGTAGTTACTATTCATAATGCCCAAAAATAAAAAGTATCCTATTAACATAATTTGGACCCACTGATTCTGAATATGGAATCCTTTTTTTAAAATTCAAAACATATAAGTTGCAGTAATTAATTTAAAATAAATCTCGTTGTTAAGAAAATGGGTTTTAGAAGTTAAAACGTTGCCAAAGATTAAAATGTTTTTATCTATGAATTCAATGTGAAATTAATGCTAATGACATACATTATATTAAATAGTAAAAATATATTCTATTTATAATTTAAAACCATTCAATATTATAATTTATCCATATAAATTATCTCAATGAAAAAGTTGTTTTTAATTAAAAATTAGCGTATTTTTACTATTCATCAAAATATGAAAATTATCAGAAAAATATCAAAAGTTTATCCAAAGTAAATTTTTATACCCTGATTCAAAATAAGAATTTTATTTTGTCAAATTGAACTTATAAACATTTCAAAAACTGGATTTAATGTGGGTGCGCCATCAAAAGGCGGCAAAACTGTATTTTTTGAAAAATATTTCTTTTATCCAAAACAACTAATTTTGCTTTTATACCTCATTCTAGAAAATGTATAAGTTGAATTAAAATGTTATAAAATTCGAAATTCAGTTAGTACTATTCATAACGGCTAGTTTTAATAATATTTTAATAGCATATCGTTGTTTAGTGAAACTCGGTATTGCGTACGATGCAAGCTATCGAGGAAGGCCGTGGTTGCATGTAAAGCGAGCAAAGCTAGTGTTGTGTGTAGTTAAAGATTCCTTTGATGATTTATATAACATAAAAACAAAATATTTCTCATAAAAGTCTCAGGTGTTACACAAAACAGATATTTACTTCATATGAAAATCAACTCAAGTGACCCTCTATGTGTACTATGAGAGAATCAAGAATCATTTCACTAGATTCCCACATTAGGAAATCATAGATAATCAATTCCAAGATATCTTTTATAAAAGACTAGTAAAAAATGATAGAAACCTATTAGAAACCTCATCTAAAGGGGTATGATTTATTATAAACCAATAGATTATAGATTACTATTTAAGAAGATTGTGTAGAACTCACATCAATTCCGCACTAGTGGAATGAGAATGAGAGGAATCCATGATGTATGAACTTATAACTAATCAGCTCATATTAAATCCAAGGTTGATAAACTCGTCAGTTTAGATTGACAAACTGCTATGAACTATGTGTAGGAAAAATAATTTATGAATCCAAAATGTTGTTTTTTCACTTTTAATTACTTTTTCACTAAGGAGTGATTGGATGTGTAGGGGAAAAAGTTTTGTTGGAGCCTATCAACTAATGAAATTTCATTTGAATCACATAGGTCAATCCCAAACTCTACCAGGATATTGATTCTTATATAACTCTGATAGATATCCACTTATGTTTCATTAATAGATCCCTCCTAAATTCCAAAAACCACACAAACATCCCATCATTTAACAACATTCCCTTACTCCACCACATCCCCAATGGAATACTTATGAGAATCCTTCAACAAATGCACCTAAAACTGATGAACTGATAATACAAACTAGGGTTGATGGATTTGAAGATAATATTGGAAAGCTAACTGTTCAACATTGAAGATATTTAAATTTTTTTAAAAATAATAATAGAAAAATACCAACACAAAGAATTCTTAATCCTAGAGTTATTGTAAGTATTATTAAAAAATTAAGTGGAAAAGTTCAATAGATCCTTGAAAAATACAAAGATGATGAATCTAAGAAGAATGTTTAAGATCCACCCTTCCATACAAGATAAGATTATACATATAATTAAAATGTAAATATCGGGTTCAGAAATGAAAGGAAGGAAAATAACTTATAGAATTATAGAATGGAAAATAAATATATCCAAGAACCATTCCCATATGAGTTAGATAATATAATGAAGGTGTAAGAGGATCAAGTTAAAAAATATGCTTCATGATAGAATTGAGAAGGATGAAATGAATATCCATTTCGTGGATGAAATACTATAAATCCCAAAATATGAAAAATTTCATAAGGAGTTCTGTACATAAATAAGGGGACCAGATGCAAATGGTAAAATTATCTTAGTTGAAATAATCTCATCACTAATGACACCGTTAATTCTAAAAAAATGTCAGGATCTGGATATATTCACTATTCCCTTCACTATTTCCCTTTAAATTAAATTGTACATTATGTGATCTGGGTGCTTCAATAAACATCATTCCTCAATTGGTATTTTCATCCTTGAATTTCGGATAATTGAAACCTACTCAATGGGATATAAAATTAACAAATAAATCTACATTATTCCCATAAAATGTTGTATAAGATGTACTTGTTGGAATATTATGACTAATAATTCAATTATACTTTTATGTTTTTACCATGGAAGAAGATTGAAAAACGTTCCAATATCCCATCATATATGGGAGATCATTCTTAAAGACAACAAAGATGATCATCAATGTCCATAAAGGAACCAACACAATTAAACATGGATATTTTATAGAAGACCTAAAAGTTATTAATGTGATGAAATATCCATCCAGGTGAAACTCATTTTATGTGATTTCCCATAAAGAAGGTAGAGATCCAATTAATGATTTTAACATGATTCGTGAATTCTTATCGTTATGAGATCAATTTTTATTTGAAAGTATCAATACCCATAAATTTGAACATTCTAGTTTCTAGTTAGAATAATATGTTACTTCTTATTTTTTCAATGATTTATTTCAATAGGATGACATCATATAAGAGCCCCATGATTTAGATCTAAGAATCTTGAATTCAATATCATCCCTATAATAACACCCAATGTGTGGAGTTAAATCTATTTATAATTGATTTGACATATTATTCAATATGTAATGATTGAAATTACCCTTTATCATTTCCAATATTCTATACCATACCCAAAAACAAACACATATTGGACTTCTTAAATAAAATTCCACACCATCGGATAAAGTTTAGGGGATGTACACAAAATTAATCCAAAATTAATCTCTCAAAATGTTTTTATAATGTTAATCCTGGCCAGTTAGAAAAACTGTAACAAGAAGTAATCCAACAATCAGGGAGGTTGTTATGAAATAGATAGATAAATTTTTATTTGATGGTGTAATTTACCCAATATCAGATTCTAAATATAACAACCTTTCATTTTTTAAACATATATAAACATGATTTATAAAATAAAACCTTCAATTGATATAACATAGAAGATCAATAGGTCTAGTGTCTTTGGGGATTAGGAACATTACATAATAACTTCAAGCATAGAAAACAACAACTTATTGAATACTTCATTTACATGACCCCTACATTCCATTGTACATAGCATTGCATAAGATAACATGAGGACATGCATAAGAAAATGGTGAGCTTTAATCCCAGTAAGGGAATAAACATGGAATAATATTATAAATATAATACATGTTAGATAATAGGCATATCAATGGAGCACAATAGAAACATGAACATAAAGGCATGATAAAGTAGGAAAATCATAACAAGGAGATTTGGCAATAACACTTAATATGGAATTGACAAGAGCCAAGAATCATTGCACATGTATCATGAGTAAATCCTCATTGGAGATGAAGCATGATTAAACCCTAGTTGCACTTTAATTAGCCAGAGTCAACACTCATTTCACATGATGTATCATGATACTATACTTTACCCATGCATTGGAGCTCTATCAGGTCCCACCCTTCATAATCATTTCATTTCGTGCATTAGTGTTCCACATAGATCATACAACATGGATTCATTAACATCATAATTCATTCCATGAATAAGATATGTGGAATACATAAATATAAGTCCTCAATCTACAAGTACTTGTTCATAAAGTTGAATACCCTTGATAGAGAAGTGGGTATGGTATTCACAACACAATGATTTTGTCATGGAAATTTTTCTGTAATTTCGGTAGCATAACGACGTCAAATAGAAATTTGTGAAATGGGTTGATGAGAGTGAAAGAGGTCTCTCATAATTTATACATTACATGGTCAGTAAGTGGATCATGGGAAATAATATACCAATATATGAAATTTAATTTAGATGCATAATATAAAATAATTTCTTGAATGTAAATGAGGAAAGAGAAATTCCTTACCAAATTTCAGCATGGTAACGGGTGGACATGGGATGCATTATTGATAGATAAAGGGGCCTCTCATCATTCAAACGTAAAGAGGGAAGAAAGGAGGATGTGAAAAAACATCCATCAACATTTATAATTATAAATAAAAGGTCATAACAATATTAAGAAACTTGGATAAAAAGAGAAAGGTAGGAATCCTTTACTTGGAAGTGTGATCCCAAAGGATTGAAAGAGGATTGAGAGAGGATTATTGGGAGCTTGTGGTGCCTTGTGAGGATTATAAAGGGAGGAGGTATGAGGTTTGACGAACTCCAAAGGCTTTGAGTGTAGAGGAAGTTGGAGCTTGGGTGGGTTTATATATGAAAGAAGAGGGAATTCTTTATTATTTAGGTTTGGGACACCACATATTAAACTAAAAAAACACAAACCATCCCATGGTTTTTGACCATTTTTTTTCAAATGGGAGTTTAAAACAATATTTTATATGGCCAATGTCTTAACTTTATAAAATAATTGGGTTTCTTATGTGGAGGTGAGTCATACTCTAAAGAAAAATAATTTAAAAAGGAAAAATGTTTTATAAGCCTCGAAGGGTCCAATAATGCTTTGTAAAATAAATAAATAAAACACATAATATTAATGGTAAAACATATATTGTCCAAAAATAATGTTTATTATATTTTATTACATCACTATTCGGTCATTATGATGTCATAAAACACATTATATATTAAAACGGTATTTAATTTTTAACAAAAATTCGACTATCTCATAAAATTATGAAAAATGCACTGTTAGATAATTTCTACATCCTGATTCCAAAAAAAATCATATTATCTAAAAAATTCTAAATATGTGAAATTTTACTTTTAAAATAAAAAACGACATTTATCGAAAATTCATGGGTTTTGAAAAAAAGAGATTTCATACCTTAATTAAAATTACAATGGCATTCATAAAATTATTAGATCATTCATATTTAATAAAAAATAATTTAATAATAATAATAATATATTATTAAAATATTATTTAATTCAAAAATCCATCAATTCATCAAAATATATTTTTTAGTTAAATATTTACTAAAAATACTATTTGTGCTTTAAAAACTATTTATAATGTTACAATAATAAAAAGAATGTATATTCTCAATACAAGAATAATGTAAATAATCATTGTACTATGGTCTTATTACATAACCCATTAAAATACCCACATAAAACCTTAGGGTAAGGTGGGCGATGGTGATAGACTCTTGGGGGGCTTAGATAACATTGATCGAGTGGTAATATCTATCAACATCCACTTCTCTCGTAGGAGGTTCCACTCGAGCTTAATGTATTCAAGATCTGCATGGTCTTGGTCAAGAGAAAAGCCCAATAAAACCACCTCTTTTCTAATCTCTGAAAAATGGGCTTCGTTTGGGGGAAGTCTACTGGATGAGGTCATCTCTTCCTTTGTCTGAGTAAATTAGATTTGTTAAAGCCCTCTATTTATACTAATCATGTGATCATTATTCAATGACTATGTTAGAAATGGTAAAAATTCTAAATGGTATTTTAAAATCATAAACATAAATCAAATTAAGTGTCGAAGTTTTATATAGTCATAAGAAGACATTTAAATAGACCAAGAGGAATTTTCATTAATAAATTTTTTGGTCATTACAATCTTCCCCTGTAAAGAAAATGTTTCCTCAAAATTTCATTTTCCCACACTAAAACAGATGGGGGTAACTCTGCTTCATCACTTCATCTGATTCCCACATCACTTCTTCAAATTTGTTGTTTTTTCACAACACCTTGATGAGGGGCATTGTCTTATTTTGTAGAACTTTTTCTCTATGATCTAATATCTTCAATGGTTTCTTATTGTAGGAAAGATCATCCTCTAGTTGTACTACCTATGAAGAGAGTACATGTAAAGGGTCTGGAATGTACTTCCTTAAGAGGGAAACAAGAATGATATCATGTACTTTTTCTATAGTAGTTGGAAGTGCTATTCTATAGGCCACAGCCCTGGCATGATCAAGAATCCCGAATGGGCCGATGTTCCTAGGACTTAACTTCCCCTTCTTTCCAAACCTCATGACCTTCTTCCTTAGATAAATGAGTTGAAATACCATGTCTCCAACTTTAAACTCAAGGTCTCATCGACAGTTATCTGCATAACTCTTATGTCGACTCTAGGCTCCATTGATATGTTGCCGAATGGTTTTCACCTTCTCCAACATTTCTTCGACCATTTCTAGTCCTAGTATCTTACACTCACCAAATTAATCCCAACATGTCGATGTTCTGCACTACTTCTCATATAGGGCTTCATATGTTGCCATTCGGATGCTCGAGTGGAAACTTTTTTTATAGGAGAATTCAACCGGAGGAATATTTCGATCCCATATTCCATTAATGTCTATCATACATGATCTAAACATATCTTCCAGTGTTTGAATAGTTTCCTCAGATTGAACATCAGTTAGAGCATGATAGAATGTACTGAAGTTCAGTTCAGTATCCAGATCATGTTGAAGAATCTTCCAAAACATAGAGATAAATCTTGGATCTAGATCAGATACAATAGATATTGGTACTCCAAGAAGCCTTACCACTTCCATGATATATATATATATATGTTATTTGATCTAATGATAAATCCTATCGAATTGCAATGAAATTTGTAGACATTGTAAGAAGATCCACAACAACCCAGATTTCATTTTTGCCTTTGGATGTCTTCAAAAGTCTGGTGACAAAGTCCATTGTGATGTTCTACAATTTCCATGCTGGTATGGGAAATAGTTGCATCATCCCCTTAGACTTCTACCTCTTTATCTTCACTTGATTACACACCAGGCACATTGATGTATATTTAGCAATTTACCTTTTCATATTATCCCACCAAAAATGCTCTAAGAGATCTCAATAAATCATTTTGTTTCCTCAGTGAATATATAAATTTGAACTATTTTCATCATCCAAAAATTCCTTATTCATCTTCAGACAAGATGGAACACATAGTCTCTTCTCAAATCTCACAATTACTTTTTCATTAACAATGAACTTCGAGGATTTCCCTTTTCTGATATCCTCCACTTCCTTTTGAATTCCCACACCATCCTTTTGAGCATCCTTTAACCTTTACAAAATAGATGGTCAATAAATAATTTGTGAAAGTATTGATGATGTTCCCTTTGTTTTTATTTCCATGTCCATCTTCATTAAATCTAAAAATATTGGACCCTTATCAATTTTCATCAATGATAGAATCGCTGGGTCCTTTCTAATTAGATCATCCTCCACCTTTTTCGCTTTCCCAGGGTGGTAATTGATTGAGTAGTCATAGTCACTGATCAAATCTAACCATCTTTTTTGGTGCATGTTCAACTATTTCTGTGAAAATAAATACTTGAGACTTTTGTGGTTCGTATATATTTCACATGTCTCCCCAATAAGATAATGCCACCAAATTTTTTAAATATAATATCACCGCAGCCAACTCTAAATCATGTGTTTGATAATTCTGCTCATGAACATTCAATTTCCTTGAAGAATATGCAATGACTTTTTCATTTTTCATCAACACACAACCTAGTCCCTTCTTCAAAACATCACTAAATACCACAAAAATATATCCACTTGTGGGTAATGTGAGCATGGGTGTAGTGATAAGCATCTGTTTCAACTCCTTGAAGCTTTCTTCACATTCATCACTCGAAGAAAACATTACACCCTTAAGATTGAGCTTGGTAAGAGGGTTCGAAAATTGTGAGAATTTTTTCAAAAATCGTCGATAATATCCAGCTTACCCCAAAAAATCTATAGATATCCATTATCGATGTTGGCCTTGACTATCCCTCTATTGCATATATCTTGGAGGGATCCTCATATATCCCATTTCATGTGATGATATAGCCCGAGAATGTGACCTCCTTTAACCAGAACTCACACTTGTTGTACTTTTCATCGAGATTATCCTTTCACAAGGTCTCTAGTTCAGTTCCTAGATGCTCCTCATCATCCTCCTATATATTGGAGTATATTAGAATATCCTCTATGAAGATGACCATATATTTTTCAAGGTAATCACTAAAGACTCTATTCATCATGTAAATGAATATTTCTGGAGCATTGGTGAGTCTGAAATACATTACTATGAATTCATAGTGCATGTATCTTGTATGAAAAGTAATCTTGGGGATATATCTTTTCATCACCCTTACATGATAATATCTAGACCACAAATATACCTTGGAGAATTATTGTGCTTCATGAATCTAATCAAACAAGTCATCAATTCGTGGTAGAGGATACTTCTTCTTTATATTGATTTTTTTAACTCATGATAGTCGATGCAAAGGTGCATTGACCCATCCTTCTTCTTAATGAAGAGGACCGGTGCTACCCATGGTGAAGAACTTGGGTGTAAAAACCCATTATCCTAATTCTCCTATAGTTGTTTCTTATGCTCCTCAATCTCTAATACATCCATTCTATATGGAGTCTTGGATATTGGCATTTTACCAGGTATTAGATCAATTGATAATTCAACATCTCTTCTAGGAGGAAGACTAAGCAATTCCTTGGGAAACACTTCAGCGAATTCCCTCACAATATGCATGTCTTCATGGTTGGTTTCCTCTTTAGACTCAATCATTATAGCCAGATATGTGTGCTCATATGGTAGTAATATCCATGCATGTGATGATGATGCTAAATAATATTCATCTTCCTCCTAGCACTTGTATAGAATTGGGGGTTGATTTTCCACATGGAGAGTGATTTCCCTCTCATGACAATTTATGTTGGCTCTATATAAGGAAATCCCATCAATGCTGATAATTACATCAAATTACACTAGAGGGAGTATGATGAGGTTCTCCAGGAAGGTAAATCCACCGATTATGATAGGGTAGGAGTTATATTCATGGGATGAAATGATTTCCCCTTTTTGTACTCATCAAAATATTTACTTCCATGATTTGTGGTGGTGTTGGGATTTTTCTACTAAACATTTGGGATATAAAAGAATGTTTAGAACCTGAATCAAAAATTATGGTCACTATTTTTGAATTAATAACTAGCATACCTATCACCAATTCATTGTTGGGGTTCACTTCAGTGATAGTGTTGGAAAAAGCTCTCTCTTTCTTCCTTGGAGGTTTTTGGTTGCCTCCAAAATCCCATGGATTAGGGAACTGATTTTCAATGTGGCTTGGTTCATTTCATTTGAAGTAATGAAAAATTCATTGAGGTTCAAAGGGAGTATTCCTCTCCTCTATCGCAACTGTGGG
This sequence comes from Viscum album, assembly GCA_963277665.1. Taxonomy (NCBI): domain Eukaryota; kingdom Viridiplantae; phylum Streptophyta; class Magnoliopsida; order Santalales; family Viscaceae; genus Viscum; species Viscum album. Next base: position 1,494,280,075 of record OY728131.1, read on the forward strand.
TTTTTCTTCTTAGAAGTTAAAATCTAGGTGTCCTTCTCTTCCACAAATAAAGCATTTCTTCACCCCATTCAAGCAATTTCTGGGGGGGGTTTCATTCCACATCTTTGGAAAGTGGGGAACTGGATCTTTATAGCACCATTCTATTTATCCATCGTACTGCTAGAATTGAAATACACCTTACACTTCTTATCCCCATGATACCCCTGAGATTTTCTGATCTCCATTTTAACCATGAGGGCACATCAGACAATTTCCTCATAGCTATCGATGTCCCTGATCGCCAGGGCTTTCTACAGGCTAGGTTTCATCCCACCAAAGAAGCGGTGAACCATGAATTCAGGGGTAATGAAAAAGCCGGATGAGTATCGTACAAGCCTTGTAAACTTTTCCTCGTATTCTCTGACAGATTTTTTGTCTTTTTGCTTGTGGGAAAGGAATTCCCTTTCCATCTTAAGCTGGAGGGTGTGAAGAAAATATTTATCAAAAAATATATTTTGAAAATCCTTACATTCCGACACCTCAATATCCTCCTCAGGATCTATATTTTTTTATCAATTTCCACCATTGATCAGCTTCACCCTCCCTACGATAAGCAGCCATCAGTGCCTTCTATTTTTTGAAACAGTGAAGGATGGAGGAGATCTTTTCAATGGTGTTGATTCATTTTTCGGTGATTGAGGTGTCATGTGATCCATTAAAAGTAGGATGCCTTTGTCTCATGAAGCTCCCGATAGTGAGTTGATCTATCATAGGTGGGGTTGAATGATCCTCTTGACCCATGTTTCTATTTAATTATTGATTTAACTATGAGAGTATCATGAAAAAGTTTATGATTCATGTTCTCATCGGATTGGGTATCTCATAAGCACAAGTATCACATTGATCTTCACATCAGTTGTTAGACCGAGTCCTCTTATTACCGTCCATTTCCTGGAATAAAAGGAAAGTCATGGTGACACATAAAGGGTAATCCAAGGACAAAATAGAGGACTTATAAATATATTTTATTTCCTTATCTTATGAATCTATAGGCTTAAATCTATGTTATCCATGATATACTTTATAAAAGATATTCTTATGGGAATTTTTTTTTAATTACCTTAATAATGGTTCAAAATAAGCTTGTTAATATACCAATGCATATCCCATGAGACTGTCATAACTAAATGTGCAGCAAGGCCTGTTGTTGTGTACCATGATACCATGGGTCATGCCCGAAACTCCTTGTCGGGGTTTTCACCCCTAGGTACATCTGTGCTAGAGCCACCTCTACTAGCTCGTATCCAGACATGGATGTATTTTCTTGATAAACCACTTAATCAATACCCACCAAAACATATGGGTGTTTTTATTATACTTAATCTTATCTCTAAGTCTTCACTAGGGTTTTATAATCCCAATCCCAAAAATAACTAAACCTATCATCTGATAACAACAATAACAACCCTGCTTTTTTATTACATTCTTAAACATGATTTATTACATAAATACATCACTTGATAAAACATAGAATATCAAGAGGTCTAGTGTCTTCGGGGATTATGAAAATTACATAATAACTTAAAGCATAGAAAACAACATCTTATTGAAAACTCCCTTTACATGACCACTACATTCCCTCATACTTAGCATTGCATAGGATAACCTAAGGACAAGCATAAGAAAAGGGTGAGTTATAAATCCCATTAAGGGAATAAAAATGGAATAACATGGGGAATATAATACATGTTAGACAATAGGAATATCAATGGATAATAATAGAAACATGAACATAAAGGCATGATAAAGAATGATAATCATAACATGGAGATGTGGCAACAACACTTAACAAGGAATTAGCATGAGTCAAGGATCATTGCACATGGAGTATGAGTAAATCTTCCTTGGACATGAAGAATGAGTAAAACCTCATTGCACATGAATTAGAATGAGTCAAAACTCATTGCACATGATGTATCATGATACTATTCTTTACCCAATGCATTGAATCACTACCAGGGCGCACCCTTCTTAATCATTTCATTTCATGCATAAGTGTGCCACATAGATCATACAATATGGATTTATTAACATCAAAATTAATTAAAAAAATAAGAGATGTGGAATACATAAATTTAAGTCCTCAATCAACATGTACATGTTCATAATGGTGAATACCCTTGATAGAGGAGTGGGTATGTTATTCATTACACAATGATTTTGGCATGGAACTTTTAGTGTAATTTCGGCAGCATAACGACGTCAAATAGAAATTCGTAAAATGGGTTGATGAGAGTTAAAGGGGTCTCTCATAATTTATACATTAAATGGATAGTACTGGGATCATGGGAAATAATATAACAACATATGGAATGAAATTTAGATGCATAATATAAAATAATTTCATGAATGTTAATGAGGAGAGAGAAATTCCTTACGGAATTTCGGTATGGTAACAAGTGTACATGGGAGGTATTAATGACAGTTAAAGAGGTCTCTAATCATTAAAACATAAAGAGGAAAGTATGGGGGAGGTGTGAAATAATACCCTATCATTTTTAAATAAAAATAAAATGGCATAACAATATTAAAAAACTTGGATAAAAATTGAAAGGTTGGAATCTCTTACTCGGAAGTGTGATCCCAAAGGCATGGGAGAGGCTTAAGAGAGGATTATCAAAAGCTTGGGGTGCCTTAGGAGGATTATAGAGAGATAAGGGAATATACTGGAATAACTTTAAAGTATTTCAGTGAAGATGAAGTGGTATCTTGGGTGGGTTTATATAGTAAAGAAGAGGGAATTCTTTATTATTTAGATTTGGTACACCACACATTAAACTAATCAAAACCACAAACCAGCCCATGGTTTTTGCCCATGGTTTTTTCCAATGGGAAGTGGAAAATAATATTTTATCAGGCCAATGGACTAACTTCTTAAAATAATAGGGTTTCTTATGTGGACGTGAGTCACACTCTCATGGAAAAAATTTAAAAATAAAAATGTTTTATAAGCTTTAAAGGGTCCACTTAATCTTTGTAAAATAAATCCAACAAATCCAAAATCACATTATTTTAACGGTAAAACATATATTGGCCGAAAATAATCTTTATAGTATTTTATTAAATCACTATTGGGTCATTATGATGTCATAAAACATATTATATATTTAAAACTTATTTAATTTTTACCCAAACACTTGACTATCTCGGAAAATTATGAAGAATTCACTGTTAGATAATTTTTACATCCTAATTAAAAAAATAATATTCATTTTATCTAAATAATTTTATAAATATGTGAATTTTTACTTTTAAAATAAAAACCTACAGTTATAGAAAATTCATGGGTTTTGACAAAAACAGCTTTCAAACCTTAATAAAAATAACAATGGCATTCATTAAATTGTATGATAATTTATATTTAATAAAAATTAATTTAATAATAAAAATTTTATTAAATTAAAATATTATTTAATTTAAACATCCATTATTTCATCAAAATATATTTCTTAGATAAATATTAACTAAAAATACTATTTTGGGTTTAAAAACTATTAACAATGTAACAATAATAATGATTTTATATTATATATACAAGAATAATGTACATAATCATTGTACTAGGGTCTTGTTAAATAAACCCTTAAAACACCCACATAAGACCTTAGGGTAAGATGCATGATGGTGACAGACTCTTGGGGGGTGCTTAGATAACATTGCTTGAGTGGTAATCTCTATCAACGTCCACTTCTCTTGTAGGCAGTTCTGTTCGAGCTTAACTTATTCAAGCTCATCTTGGGCATGGTCAAGAGCGAATCCCAATGATGTCTCCTCCTTTATGAGCTCCAAAAAATAGGCTTCGTATGGGTAAACTCTACTGAATGAGTCCATCATTACCTTTGTCTGAGTAAATTGGATTTGATAACACCCTATATTTATACTAATCATTTGATCACTGTTCAACAACTATATTATCAACTATCCCAATTCATAACGATATTTTAAAATCTAAAACATAGAACCAAATAAGTGAATTCATTTTACATGACCTAAAATGACATTTATATAGACCAAGAAGAATTTTCTTTAATTATTTCTTGGGTTATTACACTTAATGAGTTACAGTCATTCATGTAGTCCTGATGAAAACTGGTATGAGAACCATAAAAATTTAATAAATGAACTAGTACTCATGATAGTTCAAAATAATTGGAGGATATTTATAGACTATAGAAATATTAATCTTGTTAATAGAAAATAAAACATTCTTTTACCATTCATAGATAAAATTATGAGAATGTTGTTAGTAAAAATCCATTACTATTTTTAGATGGTTTTTAGGATACTTCAAGTTACCAATCACACTAGAAGATCTATAGAAGATGGCCTTAAACTACCCATTTGACACCATAACATATATAATAATGAATTTTGTCTATGAAATAGCCCAGAGACATTTTAATGGTGTGTGTTCATTATTTTATAAAATAGGATTAAGGACTTCGAAGAGGTATTTCTCTATGATTTCATAGTATTCAGCAATTAATTTGATCATTACTTATGAAATTATGAAAATGTTTTGAAAATGTGCATTGACCAAAATATTGTTCTAAATATTGAAATGTTCTATTTCCTATTTGGAAAAGTAATAGTGTTAGTCCATATAATATCAGAAAAAAGAAATATTCTTAAATAGGTAAATCATTGATGTAATCAATTCATTTCCATAGCTGACTTTTATAAAAAATATAAGTTAATTTTTTTCCATAAAGGATCATACTAGGGATTTATTAAGGATTTTAGTAATATTTCAATAACTTTTAATGATTACAATTAAATGGAGATAATGTCAATTTTAATGATAAAAATAATAAGTAATTTGATGAATTGAAGAAATGGTTGATGACATAAAAAATCATTCATCCACAAAACTAGAAACATACTTTTGAGCTTATCTATGATGCATAATTCATGATTTTGGAGAATCAGGATCATAAAGAATTAGAAAAAAGAATGAAGTAATAGAACATGTGTCATTTAAAATGGATTACATAGAAATAAACTGAAAACTTATTTCAAATTTATTAATCTCATTTGTATTTTCTCTACATTAATTTTGTTCTTATCTATATGGATATTAATATTTTTTTCTTTGATAACACATCTATATGGTATATAATGAAGAAGGCTGATTATATGTTGTGGATGGTGAGATGGATAACTCTATTATAGGAGTTCCCTAAGGAGATCATGGGTAAAAAGGGATCCTAAAATCAAGGGGTTGATCATTTTGGTCATCTTCTCCATATTGCGGAAGCATAAATTCCAAATCCAAAACCACTAAATGATCATAATCCTGGAAAAACATTACATAATAGAAGTTAAAATTTAGTGGTATTCCTACATTTTCAATTATTTAGTCACATCTTAGGTATCATTTAATCTAATCTCGAATTAGTAGCACACCCTAAAATATGAATTGACATTATATATTTTTGAAGAACCATTACTATGTTAAATTTTTAATTATCAAATAATATTATTATTATTTACTGGAAGATAAATTGATTTGTATTTTGATATATAACATATATTATCTGATAGAGGCCCCTTCAAACCACAATGGAATTCAAAAAATGTTTTAGAATGAGGAATTTATTTTCCCACCATATTCATTGATGCATTTGAATTTTGTAATTGATGTAATGAATTTCAATTTTATGGTAATATTTCACCATTACAAGAAATTCCTCAAAAACTAATTGAAATTCTTAAAAAATTTAAATTATACAACATTAAAATATTCGTAAAATACTAATGTCAATTTTAGATTCTTATATTTAGTTAGATCTATAAAATGTTTCAAATTGGGTTGACGAAAAATGCACTAGGATTGATGATGCTATAGTTATTTGTGATTTTATAATCGATAGCATATTCTATAGGTCTGGAGTACCAAGAAAAATCTTCAACTATAGAGTAACACATTTATATAATAGGAAGATGGCTATATTATAGAAAAAGTGTGGTGTATGTCAAAAAACATCAACACCATACAATCCACAAAAAAATGACTAACCATATGTATCCAATAGAGAAAATAATGGAATTTAGGAACATGATATTAAACCCAATAGGAAGGAATGGAGCCGAAGGTTTGATGATATCTTCTGGGATTATAGGAAATCCTAAAAACACCCATAGGGATGATCCCCTATAGATTATTTATGGAAATAGATGCCACCTCCCTTTGGAATAAGAACATAAATGTGAATGGGAGTTAAGATAGATGTATCCAGACATTGATAATGTTAGAAATGGCATAATATTGCAGCTACAGGAGGAAGAATAATTTAGGAGGGAATATTTTGAAAATGAAATGATCTATAAAGAGAGAACAAGGATGGACAATGATAATGTAATTCTACTAAGAACCTTCAACCCAGGATAAAATTATTTTATCAAAATCTAATGGTAAACTGATGGTAAGTAAACTTCATTCTAGATGGGAAGGTCGCATTATTGGTATTCATGTAAACCCCTATGATGATATGTCATTTTCAATGAATATAGGAGAAAATAAATTTAATATAAATGGTATGAGGTTCAAAAAAGTTCCATGAGACAATACCTAAAGAATCAGTGGAGGATATTACACTACTTCATCGTGATTAGCATTGAATAACTGTTAGGTTTCATCCTTCATTTACACATGATTAAATTTATAAATTGAATTTTTTATCTAATTACATGATAAATAAATTTAAATTAATTAATAATAATATATAAATTAATTTATGGGAGGTAATCTTATAGTTAATGTTTTTTTGGAGTCGAGCAAATGATGCTAAAAAAATTGCTTTCAAGAGGAAACCAACATTCTTTATCCTTAGTATATTATTTCACAAAATCCAATTTTATCATTATATATTATGAGCTCACATTAAATTTTTTGTATTCATATTTTGGAGGCATATAAGTGGAATTTATGCAAGGGTAGAGAATGGAGAAATAGAAATAGACACGCATTGTCAAATGAATACACATCATGAATGTGCTACGAAATAGAACTGAAGGAACATGACCTTCACAACCAAAAAATAATCATTTCAAATAGATCATTCATTTATATTCAATATAATTAAAATTACCTTTAATTTTTGAGATATATGTTTTATATTTAAAAAAAATCATACCCATTGTTATATTTCTTTATGTACTAGATTTTCCAAGGATACAAAAATTTAATAGGAACCCCGCGATGCCATGTATTAGATTTTTTATTTAATGAGAAGGAACTATTAAAATGAGAAACTAATTAATTATAGTGAAGCTGAGATATTTAATTAATGACCAATGATTTGAGGAATTAGATGATTCAGGTAAATAGAACATCCCTACCATTTTAACACATGGAATTTATGAAATTTATTTTGATTGATTTGTTATTTTTATTTAATTCCATTAGTGATTGTCTCAAATTACTATTTCTATTCCTGAGTGGATTTATAGACCAAATTCATACTATATATATCATTACCATATTTTATGTGTGATCTTGGGGCATGCCACATGCAAGAAATTGCCTTGTATGTTGTCCAGGATATGATAAAAAAAAAACCTTTAAAATGACTGAGGAATCTTTTTTTCTAACCTTATCCATATACCCACCATAAAATGAATCCTTATTTATCCCATAGTATCCATGAATGGCCTCAATAGTAATGAGCCACATTAAATGCCATTTTTAACCATTCATACCCTACTCTACTTATATTTCAAGATATTATTATGTTTAAGCGGGGGGGATACAAGATGTATTGGAATAATGGATGTACTATATTGTATGGAAAATAATGTCAGGGTTTCAATTCTTTGTAATTAAAATTTATCTTGTTTCATCTGATATACTTATTGATTTATCTTATTAAAATGGACAAAAAGGGTTATTTTTTGAAAAATCAAAAATCATAATTGCAATAACAATGATATGTTGATCATAGTTGGTTAGGTGGTGGATGTGAGATTTGTTCTAAACATACATTTGAGAAAAAGGAATAATAAAATAATAATAAAATAATCATGAATTTGAAACTATTTCATTAAATAAACATGGATCATGACCTTACTCTAAGTCATAGAGTGTGGGAAATGTCATTTTTTACTTAGCATATTTTCATTTCATATTACATTAGATATCAGGTAGTATTATTTAGTGATAAAACATTTTTTCAGAATTAACATTATGAACATAATTTCCTACCAACAATAAGCCTCAAATTCATTAGAACCATAACTTACTAGGCCATTATGATTTTATAATAATGGTTTATTTATGTGGTGGAGAATGTAGTTTCTTTTCATGCCTATGGAAAGGAGAGTGTTGTCGTGATATGTGAATAATTATAGTTGAAATTTTATCATTATTGATAAGAGATATGATTCCATTGTGATATAAATCAGGATGTTTCATGTGTGATCATAATGAATTGTGGTATATAAATGAATAAGAGTATAATACCCACCAGTTTTGAATGAGAAAATGTAATATTCCAGGGTTGATTTTTTTCCTTGTGGAGTGTTAATTTGAATCTATGTTTTAGGAAAATTTTGAAAGGTTAACACAATTTCAATATCATTTGATTTTTTCCATATAATTTTAATATAAGTAAGATTTTGCGACTATTTATTTTATATAGATATTACATGTATGAGGATAGGAATGTTTTATGTGTGGGCGAATTTATAGAACCATTTTATATATATATGAATATAAAATGTCTCATATGTATAAATTAATTGATCAAACATTACATTATTTCATATTATAATGTTTTTTTGGTAGGATACTGAGTTTTAAAAATATGTAGACAAAGGAGATGTGTATAGTGAGATACATCATTGTGCGACAATTGAATTTTGAAGGTAGATTGAAGTTTCATTAAAGAAAATGACGAAACCCAATGCCCATAAATGATGCACCAAACTCAAACTGGGTGAAACCTTTTGAAATTTTAATTTTCATGGTCTTGAAGTCTTTTAAATAATATGAAAACATGAAGAATTACAAAACATGAAATATACTCATGAACCCATATGTTACACACCCCGAAAAAATTTACATGATGTGAAAACATAAATACTGATTTAGAAATGGTAGTTTTGATGAGATTTAATATAGATGAAACCCAATTATTACCAGTGAAAATTTAAAGACCCATTTATGACATCATTGAGGCTCTCCCATTCATATATAAAATAGTAAAGGGGGTTTGATAGAGGATCAACCAGTTAGTTATGTTCTAGATGACATGATACTATTGCAAAATAATATTTTTATCTTTTAATTTCATTTATTTAATTTATTTCTTATGATCACTTACCTCTCCTGCATCAACATGACTTCCCCATCAATAAATGGGTAGTTTTATTGAGTTACTCCGAATGGGGGAGGCTAAACCTATGTGATTTATTTGATTATATGAGTTTCAATTATATAAAACCCTTTCCCCCTATGTATCTATTTTCAAATCATAATATCATTATTAAATTATAAATGTTGTTTCATTAAGTTCTGATTCTGTTAATTTTAATATCAAATCTCAATTATACATTCCACTCTCTACCCTAATATATTCTACATATGGTGCAATATATTTTTTTTTTGTGAGTGGTGGAAAACTATTTGCACATTTGTTAATTTGTATGGTTGAAATTTTGGTTTATTAAGGAACAAAAATTCACATTCTGGGATTTCCCTAGTTAATCAAGAGAACCCACTACAATGAAACACACAAAGGAAGGATATTCAATCGATGATAGGTTTTAAGAATGAATACATTGATCATAGTCATATAGCCATAAGAAGATAGGACATGGATGAAAAATCACACTCATATCGGTGAGCAGAATAAAAATTAGTAAAATTTTGAACACAAGATAGCACAACACTAGATATAGAAAGACCTTCTCCGATCACTAACTATCTCAACTGATTGTAAATGAATAAAGTCAAACTTTATTAGTCTACCAATTTCTCAAAATTAATTAAAATAAAATTTTCTAAAACACAATAAAAATTGAAAACCTCGTTTTTTGTGAACTCATCCTCATGATAAGACCTATGGTTAACCACTAGATTGTACTTAATTAATAAAAAAGGTCGATGCCCAACGTATGATGTGCATAAAGATACCACTCAATCTTGAATAAATTGGTGAATCCCAAGTATAATATTCCATGCTTCATTGTACATATCATGTTCCCTAACTATGGAGTATCATGATAGTTTAAATAACATCTACTCATACTTCATAGCTGACATGCTACCCTACTTGAGTTCAAGAATCTCTAAGATATGTTTGAATTGTATCATCAATTGGAAATGCTTCTCTCTATAGATGAACTTGAAAAATTACCAAGGAAGAGTCATCTTTTCTTGCATATGAGTCATCGGGATCCATCATCACCCTAAAAGTCCATGAAGAATTATTGTTTCTAGGTGAAACATCTTGTTACGATGAGTCTTACCAAGGTGGATAACTCACTAAATGGATTATAGGTAGTCCTTATCCCCCTGGTGGTATGCCATTCTCTAAAACATAAGTGCTCTCTGTGAATGATACTCAATATGTTCTCTTATCTTGTGTTCATTATCTACTACTACTTCTTGGAAAAATTACTTAAAAATTAGTAGTGGAAAGATTAACAAACCACTTAGCAGTACTATATTCTTTAATGACACCATAACTAAATATCATCAATAGTTTGATCCTCATAATGGTCCTTCTTCATTACCTTAGTATGTTTTCATCATGGAGGTATACTAAAACAGTAAATAGGGACTACGGTCAATGACCGTGTCTGGGGAGGTGACTCATGAAGGGAATATAAACCACAACATGTTCCTATATGATGCATATAGAAATGTTTTCCTAGAAACTAGAATCTACATGTACAATGTTACCATGAATTTTATCCTAGTCCTGGTTAATATATATCTTAGATACCAAACCAATAATGAGTTCCCTGGCTTGAGATAAATACTAAAAACACATTAATGTTGTTTCCCTAGTTACCAAAATAAACATCATTGTTAGACTATCTCCAAACATCAGTCATGTGGTGAAAGTCCAATGATACATGTCTTTGATGAACAGATCCATCAGGGCATGCCTGGATGTAAATATAGTTTTTGTAACAAACCATTCCCACCTCTAATAAGTCAGGGAATTTATTATAGCACCTTTTAGGCTTATTACACACATGAGATTCATTATAATAAGGCACAATTAAACATGATAACTATTGTAAGAATATATATAATGATAAAAAGAATTATATAATTAATATGATGACAAATTCATGTGACTATGTCCCATGTTAGACTATATTAATTGTATTGTAAAGGAAAAAGTCAAATAAAATCCTAAAAATATATAAAAAATTCTGAACAATTAAGTTATGATAAGACATTCAATAAATAACACTTTTAGAACTGACCAAAGTCTATCTAGAACAATAATAATCCACATGCTCCTAGTCCCCGCAGATCTCTATTATAATTATTGTTTTCTTGATAAGATATAACATGTATGGGAAGATACCATGTTGTGGTGAGTATATAAACACCAAAAAGGAATCACTTAAGTCAGTAGACATAATGAATTAAAGAAATGCCATCCCATAATCATGGAGGTATATCAATGACAATGAAAAATTACAATATCCATAAAAACATGATATTCTCATGATTGACACTATGTAATAATGAATATAAAATATTTACCTAGACCAGGATTATACTCAAGTCTTTATAGAAACACCCATATAGAAGAACTCAATCCTTGATTCTTGATTACACTAATAGTTCACATTTGAGAGGACATTCTTTTTAGGCATCACTAAGGGACATGCTCAGAAATGGGATATATCAATACAGTGATAGGGTATCACACATAAAAATATATAGGATACCTAATCCAAGTTGAATTAATGTTTTAGATATGGTATTGAGTTCCTTCAAATGATGGCCACATGATTACTGACTATACGAAAAGATAAATATGTGAATGGTATCCAAGTTAAAGACTCATGGAGGGATACCTTCTCTAAAGATCTTAGGGGATCCTATGTCAATGAATTTGGAAAAGATTCTCCTCAAACCCCATATGAAAATGAATTGGGAAACACATCCTTTAATAAGGGTATCCAACCACACAAATATAGAATTTGAGAACACACCCAATTGATTTCACTCTATACTAAAGAGAATGAGTGCCCGAACCTTCTATGGGGGAAGTATATAATGTGTATTGGATGTACACAACAAGACATTATAACCATAATCATTCATGAGTCCTCTATCCCATTCTATGGAAGTATAACCCGTGCCTATGTACACTCTCTAGTTCCCTCTACACTATAGTGATTCCCATGTATATTAGGAGTTCCCATGTTCTCTATTCTTGTCTATGAAATCTTTCTAATCCCATATAGCATGATCGTAACCATGTACCTTGTTGTTACTATGTACCTAGCCATGTATTTTCCCATTTACACCTAGGTTACATGTTGGGTAATAGGCTATTTGATACATGGAATGTTAATGGGCCAATAGGAATATGGTATTTAATTCTATAAGAAACCCTAGCACTTGTAATGATGGTGTAAATATCATTTTTTCATCTGAATGACATGTTGTATAACTCATAATTTTCAGTAAAACAATAGAACTCCTAAAATTGAACTCCCAAAACACCTCCAACAGTAATATAGATTTAAAATATATCACTTAACTATAATTTAGGTTAGACCATACATGATCTGTCCCTAGTGGCCAAATTTTGGCCACCCATCCACTTGATAATTACCTCACATTGCACTGCATCAGGTGAATGTCCAAATTCATGAAAATATTACCACTAATCCAAAACCATTCTATTATTTTAATTACCAAACCATGAATGTTTCATATATCCTAAAACCAATCTGGAAAAATGATTTTTTATTCCAAATATTGATTTCAAAATAATTTATTTGTAGGTCTTTGTCAAACCACCGATCAAAATTAACATTGAAAGTGAATTCCCATTGAATGAGTGGAGAATCTAACAAAACAAAAACATATGGAATGAACCTTCAACATTATTCATCTTAGCCTAAATCTATTACTTTGAATGTGTGGAATGATGATGATGATCAAGAACTTACCAACATATATCATTGAATAAAATTAAATCAAAGTAGTCGAAGAATCGATCACTGAATTAATTTTTTAGGTAATTAATTCTTACACGGCATGGGTAATAAATGGGATTAAACCATAATTATCATACATCGTAACTTTAGTTTGGATTTATCAGTGATGAAGAATCATTAAATTTTGTTTTTTTTTTTGAATTATCCATAAAATCTATTATCAAAGATAAAATCCTTGGAACACTGATTATCAAACTATGATATTAGGGTTCTTCAAGGATCTCAAGGTTACCTCTAAAATCCACATGTTTATGAATCTAAGGCTATTTTTTCCATACTTAATATTATATAAAGAGTATTAGGTATATTAATTTAATAAATAATATATATATATATATATCTTCTAATGACCACTCTTAAAATTGACACTTGATTCACAACATGTTTCTGTCACAACTATTATAAAACCATATTCTAGATTTAATTAAGGTGTTAGATGTCCCATTAGAAACTCCATTTCATAGTTATTTTTTTAAAATATATGTTCAGGATAGATATATTTAATATTTTTATTAAATCAACATTGAGGCTATCTGGACCCTCAATCCCTCACAAAATTAGTGCCTCTTAAGAAAATATTCATTAAAATATTATAATTTTTGAAATAGAAAAAATAAATACATTATAGGGATATAAAAAAGGAAATATTATATTTCAATTAATCATAATTCATGTTCATCATGATTATATTATTAATACCCAATTTTTTATATATTTGAATATAGTAAAATAAATCTTTGAATGATCAATTTAATGTGATCTGTATTTTAAATATTATTTACCTATCTCTTAATTGTGAATGAAATGTTGAGAAATCTATACGATATTTTTCAATTATTTTTTTTAATTTTTCATATTTTTTTATATAAAATAAAATCTCTAAAAAAATAGGAATCTTTATAGTTTAATAATAATGTGGTTCACCTGATGTTTTATCAGAATGACCCTATTTCCTTATCATTTTATGTTTCCAACCAATAAAACCATTGTATGAATATTAATAAGAAATTATACACAAAAACTCTATAAAAGAAACACATTATATTATTTTAAAAATATTATAAAGTAAATTTTATAAAATAATTTTTATAAAACATTTAAATTTTTCTAGATTTATGTTTTTAGATAAACTCAAAACATTCTAATATATCATTATGATAATCAAGTGTTCAAAATATATACATTCTTAAACCATCAAACATAATCATATTTTATTATAAAATCTCATATATTAGATTTTTTTTATTCCCTCCATCACTTATTATGCCTTTATATAGTAATAGAGACTTAGTTTTATTTCTTCACTAACTGTTCAATAAATTTTTTCTTGTCATATTGACACTCTTTAATCTCATTGATTCTAGAGCTTTCCCATTTGATTTCCAAATATTCGTAAATTTTCCCCTAAATTTTATAAAATATCCTATCCACATTTAAAATCGTAGTGGTAGAAAATGAACGTCAAATTAATCAAGGATGGTTAAAATGTAAGATTCATTTTTTAAATCATCAATAGTTTTTTAAGGATAAGAATGTACTTTTGTAACAAAAGATGATTTTAATCTTCAATATCTCATTATAGTTCAGTAATTTCATATTAGATCCTGTTTTAATGAATTTTTTGCCTTAAAGGTGTTTCCTTTAGCTGTTTTGGAAATACCTATTGTATATATATATATAAATAATGGATGAGAATGTTTAAGTTACCCTTGTATAGTAATATTTATCCTCCATGCCAAAATATTCTAGAAAAAAGAATGTTCTTTTGAAAAACCAAATACAGAAATGTCTATTTTATCTAAAAAATGAAGGATATAAATATTTTTCAATTTTATCCTAATAGAAGAATTGTTTTTTGTGTGGATTCGTAGTTATTCAATTATATGATACTGAGACTGAGATATATCCAATTTTCAAGACAAATGTGTTCTTTAAATCATTTAAGCTATGTGGAGATTTATCTTGGTTAAGTTCATGTGTAATTATTTTGAATCTATTAGAATAGGAATAGTAATGATGAAAATCATACTCTACCTATTGTTTTATAGTATAATTATTACAAATTTCATTTATCTAGATAAAACCAACATCAATTATTCCATAATTGGAGATAAACAGTATTATTTATGTGTTTTAACAATTTAAAAAATAACATTAGACTATTTTTCATGCTTAATGAAAGCTTGTTGATATGGCATAAAAAATTTCCTAGAAAATAAAATATATATTTTTGAGATGATATTTAATGAGATGTGATAAGATCTTGAAACAACTCAAAAATCTCTTCATCCCCCACAAATGAAAATAAAGGCAATTTGAAATGAACCCTTTTTGAATTTATGCTAAAAAGATGAAAATGCTACAAAAATTTTCCTTAGAGAAATTGATAAAGATATTGAATTTCATTATATGAAAGAGGAATACATCAACAATGATACTCAGAATAGTACTAAATCAATTTCAGTAGTAGAATAAAATGAAATTCTTCAGTCCCATTCTAAGTAAAAGGGAAAACATGTTGTTGAAGAAGATATAAAAGTTAAAAAGAAATAAGTTTTTGATAATGATATTGAGAAATATTCTAATACAATAGTGTATCATAAAGTATTAATGAATCTAAATATTCTCAAGATATTAGATGTATTTATAAAAACTCTAAAAAATTCATTAGATTCAAACAATTCTTTAAAATAAATAATCATTTATGAATAGCATAATTTATATAACTTCCCAATAATAAAAATATGAAGTGTCATTTCATTCATTAGAAAATGATTCCTCATAAGTTTTAAAGTGAACATAATCATTAAATACATCAGAAAAAATATATTTCATTGAGAATGATGAAAATCAAGTGGTCAGTCAGTCTAATTTTTTTTAAAAAGAGGAAACATCACCTTCTACAATTATAGAATATATTTTTCCTAAATTTAAAATTATTCAAAAAAAAATATCCTCCTTGTACAATACCCAAGTGAATAGTAATAGATATGGACTGTTATATTAAAGCAATCAAGAGGATTAAATAAATCATGGATCTATTTTTCTACATTTAAGAATTGTAAAAATATATTAAATTGAATGTTGATTTTATTGAATGATAAAACCCCCTTTTGAAAATTTAAATTTATTTCACAAATAAGGATTCTATGTTAATTAATCCGATAGGAAATTTAACAGTTGGTTTTAGAATGTGGATGAATATTTTTACATTGATGAATCAAATAAAAGAATATAAAATATTTTATTATTAATAGATCGTACACATTATAATAGATAAAATGTCAGTTTCTATGTTTGTGGATATTATTAACACATTAGTGGGTAAACTTTTATGTGTAATGGATGACATAAAATCCATTTCTTATACAACATGATTTATATATCTCACAATATATTAATGATGCGGTTTCTAGAGGATATAATTTCATTGATTATATATAATGATAAAACTCATATAAGATAGATATATATCTATGGAAGATGAATACGGTCATTAAAAAAACATTTAATGAATTAAATATATTTCTATTGAAATAATTTCTATTGTAAAATTTTAAAAAACATTACTTGTTTACAAATTTATATAATTTTATTAATGGATTATATATTTTTGGAATTCATTTATACTCCACGCAATATTTTTATAGTTTTATTAAATTTAATGATTACTTTATATATATATATTCATTAAATTAATTTCAACACAATATTCACCATGTGTGAGAAAGTTAGATCACATAAGAGATTTGAAAGTGAAGATGAGTTTTTTATTTAAATTATTATTTATCTTATTGTTTTGTATTTTTATTTTAAATATAGGGGATATTATTAAGTCGAATTATCACTTTATAACATTACATTCAAAATAAAAATTCATCAATTCATTGTTGGTATTAAAACTCATTATTTTCCTCCAATATATAAATTATTTCATAAATCTATATAAGTATAATTTTTTAGTTTCTGAAGAAGGTGTTAATCAATTTTAATCATTATAAAATTATAAAGTTCATAAGATAAAGACTTATAATTTATATCATATGAAGACTTATAAAATAATTTGGATATTGACTTATATTTTTATTAGATGGAGTCATCAATGTTCATTATATTATAGAATTAAAATTTTACTAGATTGAACCCCATAAATCCTACTAAATAGACACATAAAAGGCTCATCAGATGAAGATGTATAATGTTTACTAGATGGAGATATTCTAGTCCAATATAATGGAACATCATACAATGAATTGTTGTGGTGTTGTCCCTAACCATCATTGAACCATGTGATGTTCTTCTATACTAATAAATAGAAGAATATGTTTTAATGATTCCATTTTAACTAAACAATATCTGTTGGGAAACCAACTACTGTAAGTTTATCTATAAATAGGACGATGGATTCAAGGATAAAAAGGAATGAATTTATATATTTAATGTTTATAGTTTAATTCTCATTCAAGACCTCATTGATAAGTGTGATTTTTAAAATCATATTAATATATTATTACCAAAATAATATCTTTTGTTGGTTATATCTATAATTTATATATATTATTTCCATTATAATTGTTTTTTTCTTATCATGTGATCATGGAATCCCCATTATTGAGAGACTAGGTTTTTTTGATGTGTTTGACCAAGGAATCCTAGGGATAATGTGATAGAGAAATGTCAAATCAATAGGATCAATATTTTTCATGATTTTTATGATATTCATTATGATAGGTTGAAAATTTGGGATCCCTAGAGTTGGGTTTGCAAACATCCATATCAATTAGGTTGAAAGGGAATTCCATACCTAGTTAAGTCCATTTACATATGGATACCTTTTTATAAATTTTTATACTATGTTATTATATCTTGTCTGATTATTATATATTTTTTAACATTCTTATATAAATTTATATTGTGTACTATTTAATTATTTAATACTATGAAGTTATAAAGTATATCATAACAACTATTTTTTGATATAATTTCATATAAATAATTTTTTGTGAAATTTTTTAGTTTAAATATATATATATATACTTCAATACATCCTAAAACCATGTCGTATTTTAAAAACATTAATGATGATAAATATAAATATTTTCTTTTTCACCCACCTCATTGCTTTTTTCCAAAAAAACTCTTTTATGTCAATCTAGATACTACAATCATGATTATACATCTGTATCATTTAAGTAGGCCAAATATCATGTACTGATAATAAGTGATGGATGAATTTTTAACAAAAAATATAAATATTTAATTTCTAAAATATGCTTCATGCCAGAACTATATATTTTCAAATATTTTTTATTTTTAATCCATATAGAACCAAAATATTATCTTTAATACACCATGTCCATATGAGTGTTTCAATTTCTAAAAAAAGTAATTTTCATTTATATAATGGGTGAAATATTGATTTGATATTGAAAGGAGAATTACATGTTATGGACAATCCAAAAATGGGGTTTTGAGACATGATATGCGGTTTAGAATGCATTCTAGGGGTCAAGGGAGAATCATGTTAGATAGAGGTGGTTGTGGTATCCTTGGATATAGTAAACCCTAGAAAACTAGTGGGTTCCAAATGTAGCTACTACTATGGACAGTATCCACTACCAGATGGTTGAATTTTAAAGGGGAAAAAAATTTGCCACTACTCAAGGGTTTTATGAGTGGGTATCCCCCACTTCCCTCATTTTTTTGTATAAATTACCATGTATCTATCTCTACTTTAAAATTATCCATCCCAATTCATTTTTTTGGATTTGAGGTTATATTATGGTGATTAAATGTGTGATTCACCCCCGGTTTCCCCACATAATCACTTTTATGTTTTTCTATAATTTAGTTTTTAGCCAATTAGGGATTCGATCATGGCTCTACCAATGAATGTTAGAATCATTCATGGAATATTAATATTCTATTCTATATAATATAGTTTTTCATAAGATAATATTCTTACAATAGGTCATATTTTAGGTTGAGGTATATTGCATCATGATTTTTTAATAGGTTTTTTAAAAACATAAATCAATATAATGATATAATTTCAGACATATGTTAGGGATTTGGCTATCTTGGATATTGGTGGTGTGCTGTAGGCTATCATCATATAGTTTTTAGTGGTTCATGCATAACATGGTTTTTTTGGTAAGGTGATATGAATTTTAATTATTTTGGTTTAATTTTACAAAATTATTCAAATTGGTATTTTTTTTAACTTTGATTTCCAATTTATTTTAATCTAATTATAAGTAGTTGTTGTTTGTTTTGGTTAGAGATAGGTCTTTAGAATGTTGGACAAGCTGGGTCATGAAATGGAAGAGTTTTTTTCCACTATAAAATAAAATGGAAATATATTATAAAAGGTATGGGGTACATTGTACATTCACCATTGTTAAAAGAATGTTGATTATGGTTTATGTGTTATAGTCTTATTTGAATAATGGTGGTGACCACTTTATACTAATTATCTAAATTTATTTCATTAAATTGAGTTCTTAATTTATATTCCATAACATAACTTATCCGGATGAAGTTTTATGGACACATTGACCCATGTTAACTATTTTAGTGGCCTCGATCACCGATGGATGAGGTCCTTTCCCAAATGGTTCCCTAGAAACATAAACCTCTTGATGGGTGTTAAAAAAATAAAATGGAATGCATCGGACTTAATGCCTCAATTTTGGAAAAATTATATATATTGTCCTTGTCAATATTTATAATGATCTTTGATAAATCTTAAGGCCTTTTGGTTTAATGAGTTTGATGATGGTAAATGTGATCTTTTCTTTATAAGGATTTTTAGACTAGGTGGATAGATCAATAACGGAATAGATAGGTTTGGATGAGAAAACTAACACATATGGCCATGGATATTAATGTGGGATACATGTATATTTTTAGGTAATTTCATATAGGAAATGTTCTTTGATTCCTCTAATGTTTCCCTATTTCTATGCATCTTCCTAGTACCAAATCATCCATGATGAGATAGGTTATGCTCAAGTGACTATTTAGGAACTAAGGACACCATGGATAGTTCATCCTCTAAGTAATTACTATGGGTAACTGAGTGGGCACCATGAAGACTCATCAATCCTTGGTGGGTGAGTTGGGACTTGGGTAGAGATAGTAGAAGGTGTCTCTTTAAAACTTGTACTGAATATTTGATCCCTACTAATTTGGAACAGTGGTCTTCAACATAGATATTTTAAAATCACTAGGTATGATTTATTTTATTAATTGGTTATAAAATATGATTTACCAAGATACTTGGGAATCAACTATATGGCCTAGAGTTTTATTTATTTTCTATAATTCCCCAGAGTCACCTGTTATGATGCAAGATGTGGTGGGATTCCTAAAATGTCCAGGATCTGCTCAAGTTGCATATTTGTGGTATATTCCTAGATGAATTAGCATATCATATATATGCTTGATATATATTTGGATTTCTTGAAATGGTCTTAATGATCCAACATATGATCATATATGATTGTTTTCACACATGAATAATTTGGATGCCTATGATTCACATTTCATTTCAAGACTATTTTGACTTTATGGGTGTCCTAGGAATCAAATAAAAATATCATTAGGAAAATATTAATGACATGAAACATGGGGATTTAAAATTAATTTTGGAGTGATGGGTGAGAATATATCCTTGAGGTAAAATGTCATAAATTCCATAGTGGACTATTTTATCCCCTCAATCGATTCCTAGGATACCCCCTATGATCAGGTGTATGAAACTGTTTTGAATCAGATAAGGTATTCCATGTTACTGGAATCGAATGAGATTACACATGAGATCTAGGTGGGTATTATAATTAAATTCTAGTGTCACCCAAGAATTGGTCATTCATGGATGTATAGGGTTGCCTAGGGCCTCCTCCCAATAATCAAACATCAACCTAACATCATGAATTCATAGGCGGAACATTCGGGTTCTTCCCTTAGGATCTTGGATTAAGGGATGAATAGTGATGCATCATAGTATGATACACATCACATGGGAGGTTTGAGTATGGGATCCCTATAGTGTACATATATATTCCCTGAAGGAGACTCATGCACAAGGACACATTAAAACTATCCAAAGAATTTATCGTCAATCAGGGTCATATACTTGAGGAACAAAAATGAATTTTCATCATTGAGTATGATAAATATATTACCATGTTTTACTTTTAACAAAATGGTTCAAACAGTCCCTACAAATTAATAAGAAAATTTTTAACTCTGGCCATATATAGTATTTTTTGTTTTTTTATTTATTTTTCATACCAGTTTAGTTTTATTATTATTTCATGCCACATGCATATATCACTAAATTATGGTTATAGTATAAGAATATGTTTTGGATCCCTATAAAGTTATGTACACACACCCTACTCGGGAAAGAATTTAACTTGGCTTCCTAGGAATCCATCAAACGTTTCATGTTTAGGTTGGGTTGAGGCCATGGATTTTTTGATCGAGTAGTACGTCTTAGATGGGATTGAAGAATGTAATGTGGTATATATGAGGGATTTAATAGGGCCTAGTGTGTATTTTTTTATTCTATATATGCAATCTTCCCAATAGTTGATCATTCATGTATGCTATATTACTATTCTGAGTAGCATTATTGAATTTCATTTATTATTAAATGTTCTATTTTATCATTTATTTTTATGTTATCTCCTATTTTGTATGATATTTTTTTAAATTTATGTGTTATCTCTCTTATAATGTTTTCATATTCTCCCAATGATCCTCCTTAGATCCCTATTATTAGTCAGTAACCGATAGAATATGGGGTGGAGTGGTTGAGGTCACATGGAGCTTTGACCAAGTTACTCATTTAGTGATTTGAGTCATAGATTTATAATCTCAATTCCATAAACATATTAAACACGTTAATTTAAGGAAATAATAACTAGTTATTCATTAAATATAAGGGAATTAATCGTAGAATAATTTTATGATATGTTGTATTAACATGTTTATATATATTGTTGGTGAGTAGGTTAACATGAATCCTCGATTGGTTCTTTTTATTAAGATTGTATTATTCGTTTTTTAAGTGTATCATATTATATTAAATGTTTTATAAATAAATATTATTATGTAATGTCTTACATTATTGAAATTTTTAAATATTTATCTTAATTATTCATTTTCGATAATAATAGTTTTATTAATGATTGAGAATTACCATATTAGATCATTGATATACTATAAGTTAACATTTGATGATTTTTTTCGATGTGTATAATTATAATGAGTATATGTTGAGTTCTACTGGAGGTTGGACATAAAGACTATATGATTTCCTAGAACCGATAATTTTGTATCTAATATGCATTTTATTTTCTACCTATAACTAATATGTTCATTTTTGTTTCATAAAATAAATTCCATTTGTATATTTTATGATGTTTTTTGTAGGAAAATAATTTTTTTGCATATTACTCCACAATTTGACATTGAAAATCATGATTTTTATCACTAAATACTAGGAATAGAGGATTTATCATGGGATCAAGTTGTGGATTGATATGTTATTTATTCTATTATAGATGTTTTAAACCACATACCACTAGATGATGCATATTTTGGATAAAACACTCCCCTAATCAATATATGTAACTAGGATGTCTTTTCACCCCTTCCACTACCATGATTTTTTATCCTCCTAAATCTAGTTGAAAGAGTTGTTGTTCTAGAACCAACTAGTTGTACATTGATTACATAGAAATTTAATGTATTTAAATATTAAACATCATATTACATAATGTTCATTGTTCTGCATGACTATGATGTAATAATGTCTAAGAGTATTTGTTGCATTGATAAGGTCATGGAAGTTCCCCTATATGATGAAAACCTTGAAATGTGGTAACAATATTCTTAAATATAGTTATATGTTTGGAAGACATACTATGATGCGACCCATAGCATATATACCTTCTGGTGTGATTACTCATAAGCCAGATGAGACTTCCTCTCATGTAGTTGACAGTTGGTAATCTTTAAGATAGAAGATTATGAGAAAATAACCATTATTAAAAATTCTGCACCTTTTGGGTTTATCAGATATTTCTATCTTTGAGTGCATTTAATTATCCTTAAACATTAAGATTTTCATTAATACATGCCACGACTCGCGCGCTTTGATTTACTAACGAAACCCATCATGAACACAGTAGGTGGAAAGTAGGGTACATTGGGTTTGTCAAGAGTGGTATGTTATTAATGGATATGTCAAGGAAGTATTGTCCCTTACATTTCATGGAAGTTTTTATTTGAACCCTTTGATTTATATAGAACCATTGCGCCAAATTCCATGGCTACAGTGTAATGATGAGTTTGTTTTAGGTATTCGAAGAATTACATATCAAGAAAAAAATTTGATGTCACTATTATCCCCTTTCTCTTGGGTTCCTTGACTGGTTTCTAGATAGTACTCTTGGACTTTAGAAATGCCCGCCTAATGCCAATGAGAAATAATCCTAGAGGGTTACACACAATGTGTTTTTGGTGATCTCAGTTAAATTTTATTTTAATTTAATTAAGGAAATAAATATTACTTTCAAGACTCTGGAATAATTTTATTCAAGTTAAAATGATTGCATAAATTAAAAAATTATATTTATTTATTTTATTGAACATTTAATAAAAATTTATATACTAGTTTGTAAATAAAATATTTATTTAAGAGAAAAAATTATTTATTTATTTTTTTAGGTGTTCAATAAATGGAAGTGGAGTTTGATCGGAACAAGGATGGTCTTATGGTAAAACAATTATTTTAAAGGCGAAAAATAATTATTTAACCAGTTCACACAAGTTAAAATAATAATAACGCTACAATTATTTTCTGATGTGGAATTTTATTTACAATTCCATTTTGTAGAAGTTGGAGCACCGTAGATATTGACACGGTATTATTACTATAGGCATGGGTTTTCTCAATGTTCATAAATGTATTGAATTATTTTTATGAAATTAAATATTTTAACTGATGTTTCATATATATAAATAGACAAGTATGCGTATTGTTCCAGACACCACACGACACTGAGTCGTACACCCAGTGAACTGAGAATTGATGAGGAAAAAAATTTCTCTCTCGAATCCTCTTCCCACCCCTCTCAAGAACGAGAGATGTTCTACAAGGCTGAAGAACAAGTGATCATGAATGAATGACACAAGTCACTAGCTTTATCGTGCTAGCACCCGAAGAATGAGAATTTTCGATCGAAGGACATCAGAGCACGTGTGGATCACCGCTAGAAGGATTCTACTTTGGATCCTTAAATGAAAAATGAGATAATCTGGAAGGGTCATTCTAGATGATTAACATCATCAACGAAGAAAATACCAATGATTCAGGTATTATTTTCTTTATAAAATTAATTAAATTAATTATAAACATGATTTGAAAGATCCTCTCTAATGGTTTCAGGCCTCTTCTATCTTTATCTAAATCTTTTATTCTATTTCGTGGAGACTAGTGTTCATCATCGTATTAATCTAGGAATAATCATTGATCATGGTAAAAACAAATGTTGGGTTTTGTTCTAACCACGAATCCGCTACGGATGGAAACATCAAGTGGTATTAGAGGGGTTACATCATAGTTTATAATTATTTAAATATTTCTTTGATGAATTATGCATTTAATAATTTAGTTATTTCAATTCATGTGAATCTTTCTTCAAATCTGAATCTCGAGATATATTACTCCTCTTTCATTTCTCTTTCACCTTACAAAAACGATCTTTTTGTTTAATTTGGATTAAAATAAAATAGATGATCTCATCCAAAGGTTCCAAAACATCCTGACCGTACAACACCAGAACACACGGCGTGTATTAGAAAGTACACTCCGTGTAGTCCAAAATAAATACATTGGACCGGTTTGCTAAACCAAGCCATGTGTTGGAGTCTTCCAAAGTCTTTAATGACTCTATGTGTTGACCATGAATAGGTGTAACACAGTTTCTGGATTACACTCCATGTATTCCATAGGACACGGCGGGTAGTCCTTTCATGTTAGGGTTGAACGATGTACCCTATACACGGCTTTCCCAGATGGAAATTGTGTAATGCGGATACTACACGGTGTGTGGCCCACTGAACATGATGTGTACTCTGATGATTACCGAAATACACTCACATGTCGTTTCCCAGGGTGTGTACTTCAGGTGGATGGTGAAAAATAGTATACGCCATATAGATAGAACTACATGCCTTGTACTCATTCTAATTACATAGATTTATTAAAATTTATTATTATATTATACAAACCCTTGAGATGTGTACCATCATTCGGGCGTAAAGATGAGGCCCCATACGTAATAGGTGTTTTACATATATGTGTTTAATTTAACATCTGTGTAATATTCAATTCTACTCATTGGGTAGTTATGAATAGTAATTCAATGGGTTTCCTCCAAGGTATAAGTTACGTACAATGATAAATTTAAATGACATAATTTTTTTAAAATTATAATGGATGAGAATAACAAGGAAATTCAGAAAAATGGTTTAAGATAAAAGGATTGAATAATTAAATATGATAATTATTTTATTCGTGCATGATTTTTCATAAATAATAACGATTAAATAATTTAATGCTAGTTTTATTTATATGCAAACATCGTTTCATGTATAGATGATCATGAGATAGACCAAGACCTTTATATGTGTATGGTTTCATTTAATTTGTTTATTTAAATTAAATTTGTTGGTTTGTGAGCCATCACTCTTCATTAATATGTAGGACCTACGTGCCCAATGTTTCTTTTATGTAAAACCCCATTTACCCCTCACCTTAATGTGAGTTAATAAAAGGCATATGTAATGGATGGAACTCCCTTGCTAGTTGATGAAGTCCAAGCTAAATTCGAGATGAAACTAATCCCAGGAGATATAGAGGAGGAAAAGTGGAAAGCTATAAAAACGGACCCATAATGTTCAAGATTTTTCTCCCCTAGGTCAGAGTTAGATTATCAACATTTCGATAAAATAACCATTATAAAATCTCAAGATCATTCTCTTTATTTTATTTTTTTCAGTTTCATGGTTTATCATTATGGATGTGTTTCCACGATCACATAATTAATGAATTAAATAAGCATGAAATATAGAACTAAAATATGTCAGACTTATGCATAAATGTTATCAAGACATGGTTAATCAATTATGTATATTCCACCTAATATTAACAAGAATGTGATAATGATAATAAGAAATTCACACGTAAGAGATAAAAATCCCTAAAATAAAATATTATGTCAGACCAAGAATTCCATTAATTGATTTAGGGAAAACCCAATAAAACTATGTGTTGGACCAACCCTTGTTAGGACACATATTTTATATAGGAACCCCTTATGAAAGCATTCAGGCTGATATAACCATATTACATCAAGAGGAGTAGTAATTTCAAGACTTGGTGTAATATGAGGGCAAGAGTTGAGTAAATACAAAGACATGATTTCAGTATTGGGGAGTCCACTCAACAAATCAAGGAGCTACAAGCCCACAGTTGGCAAAGACCTACCTACTTAAATACCTTATAATAGCATGAACAACCCTAGTTGGGGTTATGCAAAGGGGAATATGGATCCTTTCTACTAGAATGTCCTAGAATCTGGACATTCTGAGTTCAATGGTGAGGGATATTGGGATTTTATAAAATAGTGGGAGACTTAATAAAATTTATTATTTCTTATAAAATGTAGTCATGAAATTACTAATGATCTGCTCTTTTAATTGTAAAATGAAAATTAAAAAATTGTCAACCACACTATCCCTACGATCAATTCTGGATATAAACAACATCCTCACTGGAAGTAACTTCCAGAAAGGGTTTATATTCCTTTGGGTTATCCTACACCATGAACATAAGTCTTACATGCTAGATTCAGCATTACCAGATACGCCTTCTAAAGAGGCAAGTGATGAGGATTTTTTGGTCTTTGATAAACATATGAACGACATAGTCGACCTTCAATTTTTAATGTTATCATCAATTTGTATTGATATCATGAATTATCATGAAAACATGGATGCTTATAGTATACTCGAGAACCTACGTGGACCGTCTCAGCTCCTCCTTCCATGGTCAGCATGATCATGGTGGGATCCTCTATCTTGGAGGCGTCGTGCTCCATGAGCTCGACCACTCGGCGATGCACACCATTGCCTGTAGGTTTCTTGCCCAACTCCACCTTCACTGGATAGGGTCCCCATGGTGGCATGGTGCTAGACCAGTGGCCTAGTTCTAGCTTCTACAATTAGAGGGCTCCTCTTCATCCCCATATGCTTGTGTTGGGTGGTCTGATAAGATCTCCGCGGGTGACACGGATGGCAGCGGTGGGATCTGGACCTGGATTTTGGTGGGATTTGGGTTAGAGACTGGTGATGGTCTTTTGTTCTTCGTTTTTTCATATATATTTTTCATTTTGGATGGTCTTCTATTGTTCATGTTTCTAGATTCATGTTATTTGTTATGCTCTGGTGTGATTTGGTTCGACGGCAATCGGTGTTTCAGCGGTGGCATGGAGCATTTCAAGGATTCTCCCTTTCGACTCGGTGAAGTTCTTCTTTTATGCAGTTTGGTGTTCTGCATGTTTTGATTTTTGGAATGATCCTGGTGTGATTTGTTGTTGCGGTGGTGGCGTGGATAGTTTTTTAGGGTTTGTATTTCTTTGGTGAGTTTTTTGTGCCGTGTTTTTGGAGATGAGCGATGGATATTTCTTTGGTTCCAGTGACCGGCCAGGGTGAATTCACAACGGCTTCAAGGTATGAATGTGTGATTTGGTTGATGGTGTTTGGCCTCGGTGGTCTGCTGCTCAAAGGATTTTGTGACCCATTGTCTATAAGAAAGATGTTTCAGATGAGGTTCAGGGCAATGGTTTTCTCTGTTTCATGGCTTTTCATAATCGAAACAGCTACCTGATCAGCTTTGGGATAGAGGAAGCTGGTTTTAATGATTTTGTTGATGGGAGGAGCTTATCTCTTTTAGTGCGGGTTACTTTTGGTCTTGAGCTTTTAGTCCATTGGGGTCATTTTTTTCTTCTAAGTCTTGATTCATGGGTTCCCCCTCACCCCTTAAAAGGGGGTCTATATTAATAAAAAAATTAATTTTCAGTCTCTAAGGAACTCTATCAGAGTAATCTTGGATAAGGTGCCCCGACTGGGCCTCATGTAGTCAAGCACATTGGCTACATTGAGCGCCTAGAATTTCTAGGGTTTAAACTCCTCAAAGAACGTGGCACCGATATGATTATCGTATCTCTCCTTTCGAGCTTCTCAAATGTTGTTTTCAATTTCAATATAAACAACATTGAGAAATTTTTATATGATCTTTTTATCCCCATTATCCAAGTGGACAATGATATATAGTGAAAAATGCATTCTATCTTTATGGAGAATAATAGTAAATGGAAGGTGAATAGATTTAATCCTAATGATTCATCATGAACATCCATTAAAATGAAAATCAATGGGGAGTCAAGGGAACAATAGGATATTTGTTTTTCATGTGGAAAGAAGGGCTGCTAGAAGATGAACTGCACCCAGCCTAACAATCAAGGGAAAGCTTTAGGTGTGTTTGTTATCAAATGCAATCTATCTATTTCTACAAATTGGTTATTAGATACAGCTTGTGGTTCTCACATATGTATCCTAATATATGAACCATGTAGATTTAGGAATATTTACCTAGGGGAGGTAGATCTATGTGTATCCAACGGATCCAGACATTGTTAAGTCAAAAGTCCTCTTTTGGCTTTTACATCATGTTTTGGAAATCACAAATATATTCTATATCATGCTTTGGAAATCACAATTCTATTCTATCATGTTTATCGTATCGTACTGACTCTGTCAATCGTATCGTACTGACTCTGTCAATCGTATCGTACTGACTCTATCAATCGTATCGTACTGACTCTGTCAATCGTATCGTACTAACTCTGTTATCCAGATGTTCATTATTTGTTTTGATACTTAGTCAAAAACACTCATTGCATATGAATCGTACTCATGTTTTACATTTCTATATATCTTATATCCTAACAAAACGATGTCGTTGAGTTAGTTACAAACTAATCAAAATGATTTCGTGCTTTCAGTTTCAATATGACCGTTGGAGACAATATGACCGTTGGAACCCGAGGCCTATAAATAGGAGGTCATTTGAAGCTAAGAGAACAAGAAGAATTATTGATGAATGAATGAAGAGACTTCGTGAACTATCAAGATTCTAGAGAGAGACACTGTGACTTCTCTCATCTGCCTTGTGCGTCCGATCATCGTATCGAGGGCTTTCAAGTGATTGAAAGACAGAGGTGCCGATTACCTATAATATCGAGGGCTGCCGGGGATAGGCAGACAGACGTTCCGATCATCGTATCGAGGGCTGTCGGGGATAGGCAGACAGACGTGCCGATCATCGTATCGAGGGCTGCCAGGGATAGGCAGACAGTCATGCCGATCATCATATCGAGGGCTGCTGGGGATAGGCAGACAGACGTGTCGATCATCGTATCGAGGGCTCGCCAAGGTGTTGGTGAGACAGACCTTTTATCCTAGGTGAAAGGATAACCCTTCTCTTTGGGTTAAAAGAATTGTAATACTTTTACATTTCCTCTGTTACTTGTATTAGAAAGGGATTTGTATTGTTTCCTTTCTTCTTTACATATTCAATTGTAATTGTTTCAATTACAATCATTCTATTACATATTGTATTGATTGGTTCTATACACTTTAAGGTAGAATCATTCATATTTGTATTACTCTGATTATTGTGTTCATCTTGAATACAATTTTTATACATTACATTAGTATTACAATACATCATACCTTTTATATTCAATACAATTGTGGGTATTTGTATTTGTGTTAGTTTAAGATCATTTAAACTAATCTCTTTGTTGTTAAAACTCAAAGGTTTTTAAACCTACAATTCACCCCCCCTCTTGTATTGTTCCATCTAATAGACTTACATCTTTATATTCGATCCAACAATTGGTATCAAAGGAGGTTTTCCACTGATTTGTATTACTAGCTTTATTTCTTATTACTATCTTGAATACTCACTACACTAACGTGTGGAGTGGAAAAGTTGTTTTTGTATTAGATGGCAGGAATGAATATTGGATCAATAGATAATCTGAATCCTTCTAGACCACCAATCTTTGATGGGAATGATTATGAGTATTGGAGATATCGTATGAAGACTTTCATTATCAATACTGGTGTAGACAATTTTATTATGCTTACTGGAGGTTACAAAATTCCTGACAAAGAAGTTAGTACTTTCACCAACCAAGAGAAGCAATAATATCAATTTAATTACAAGGTACGCAATACTTTATTATGCTCTATGACCAGGAATATATATAGTCAGATATCTTCATGTGAAGTAGCCAACTGTATTTGGAAGAAATTAGAAGTTACTCATTTTGGTACATCCAAGGTTATAGAAACAAGGAGAGCAATGCTTCGAGCAGAGTATCATGGATTTGTTTTTCCTTATGGAGAGCCTGTATGTAAAGTACAACAAAGGTTCATGACAATTGTCAACAGCTTACAATCTATGGGAGAAAAAGGTCTTGATGATGAAGCTCTTGTTGATAAGATTATAGATATTATGCCAAATGAATGGGAGTCAAAAAGGACAGCTATTGATGAAAATAGAAAAGTCTCCCAGATTACTCTTGATGAACTCTTTGGAACTCTTCTACAGGATGAGACAAGAATGAAGAGAGATGCTGATTTCAACAAGAAGAAAAATGGGAATGGAAGTGTAGCTTTTGCATCTAAAGCTAAAACACCTGAAAGGCTTACAAGGTCGAAATCCAATAAAGTTGTTATATCTGATTCAAGTGATTGTAATCTTTCGGATAATGAGTTAGCCAATCTTGCTCGGAGGATGAACAGGATTGTGGGAAAGAAATATTTTCAATATAGATTCAAAAAGAAAGATAGGAAAGATTCAGAGGTAACTTGTTATGAATGCAAGAAAACAGGACATATAAGGCCTGATTGTCCTTTACTCAAGAGGAAAGATAGAAAAGAGAAACACTCTGAAAGAAACAAGAAAAGGTTTTTTAAGACAAAGAAAGTCTTGAAAGCAAATGATACGTGGAGTTCAAGTGGTAGTGATTCCTCAGATGATTCTTAAGAATATGAGACATCAGGACAAAGAAATATTGGACTTCTAGCCAGACTACCAATTGAAGATCATTGTCTCATGGCTAAGGTACATAATGCTGAATCTATTACAAATGTCTCTTTAAATACAAATTATATTGATAATGGATACTATGAATCTTCAAATGATGAATCCTCATCATCAGAGGATGATACATTACCTTCTTTTGAAGAGGTCTCTAGATTTTCTAAGTTACTTGAAAATGAAAATTCTAAACTTAAAAAGAGATTTGAAAAATCAAATTCTAGAATTTCAATTTTGACTAAAGAAGTATCAGATCTTTCTAAAGATCTTGTTGTGAAAACTTCTGATTTTGAAAGAATTTTAAAAACCCTTGAGAAAGTTAAATCTGATAAGGATAAACTTTCTAAGGATCTTGAAAATTTAATTTCAAAGAAAATCATTTTAGAGCCTAACTCTAGTTCAAATTAAAATGTTTTGGAAAATAAGAATTTGATTTTAAAACTGAAGTCAGAGATTTTATCTTTGAATAAATGTTTGTCAAACTTTACTCATGGTAAAGAAAACTTTGATAGGATGTATTCTCAAATTAGACCTTTGAGAAATCGTTCTGGTCTTGGTTATACTTATTCTAAACCTATTTTCAGCAATAACTATTTTGTTCCTCAAAAAACCATTTTCTGTTCTAAGTGTCAATGTGGTGGACACTGGAGAAGAGATTGATCTCTCAACAAAACTCAATCTTTAGGATTTCATAAAGCTCATTTTTCAAAACAAATGTGGATTCCCAAAATTCTTTTATCTAACCCTTCTGGATCCAAACAAGTTTGGATTCCGAAAATCTAATTGTTTCTTTTTCAGGAAAACATAAAGTGTACCAATAAAAACATTTGGTACATGGATAGTGGTTGTTCTCAACATATGACTGGAAACAAAGATCTCTTTGAAAAGGTTATCAAAACAAAAGGTGGAAAAGTTACCTTCGGAGATAATTCTCAAGGAAATATTGTTGGTATATGTAATATTGTTTCAAATGTTTTTTGTAAAAGGAGATATTGTTTTACAATTCATCGGAATGCAATAACAACTTGCTGACATTTTTACAAAACCTTTACCTTCTGATAGATTTGAATTAAACAGAAGCTAGGAATGATTACATTAAAATAATCATTCATATCTACTTCATGTTTTACATCTCTCCTAATAGTAAGAAACTCCTCATAGAAAGGGGGAGGACATTTCTTTCTATGTCTTTATGTTTCTTTTTATCTTATGATCTTTAACTATTTACTCTCTGGATTGTGTATTTTTCCTTCTGTTTATCGTATTGATAGTTTTTATCATATCATTCATTTTTCCCTTCTGTTTATCATATTGACAATTTTATCGTTTCATTCATTTTTCTTCTCTGTTTATCATATTGACAGTTTTTATCGTATCGTTCATTTTTCCCTTCTGTTTATCATATTGACAATTTTATCGTTTCGTTCATTTTTTTTCTCTGTTTATCGTATTGACAGTTTTTATCGTATCGTTCATTTTTCCCTTCTGTTTATCATATTGACAATTTTATCGTTTCGTTCATTTTTTTCCCTGATTATCGTATTGACAGTTTTATAGTATCATTTACTATCGACCGATGATGGTAATCAAATTCTTTTCCATCGTATTGACCGATGATGGTAATCAAATTCTTTTCCATCGTATCGACCGATGATGGTAATCAATTTCTTTCCATCGTATCAATCAATTTTGGTATTGAATCGACCGATGATGGTATTGAAATTCTTTTCCATCGTATCAATCAATCTTGGTATTGAATCGACTGATGATGGTATTGAATTTCTTTTCCATCGTACCAGTCAATCAATAGTTTTGTATCGACCGATGATAGTTTTGAATTTATTTTCCATCGTACCAATCAATCTTAGTATTGTATCGACCGATGATGGTATTGAGATTGTTTTCCATCGTACTGTCAGTTCATGGTAACAAGATTGTTTTCTATCGTTCGGTCCGTTCATAGTAATGACTTTGTTTTCCATCGGCATGATGATGTTTTTTTTACGATTGTATTTTCTTTTGATTTCTACCAAAACCAACAATTATCTTATGTTATCTGACAGGTACTTTTAATTTTTTTAAATTTTTTTTCCTTTGTTTTTATCCTAACCGTTGATTTGGTTATCTCTAATCTTTACCGTAGAAGATTAATGGTCATCCTTTTTCGACCGTAGAAGATCAACGGTCACTCTTTTATCGCCTATAAATAGCCCCCCTCCCCTCCCCAAACCCACATTGAATTTTCAGGATTTGAGGCGAAGCTCTACTCCACCAGCTATATATCATCGTACGATCTTCTCATCGGCATCACCTTTATGTATCAATCCTCTACTAACACTCCCGCCGGAATGTCTTCAAAGACTTTTACAGAGAAAGACTTTAACAGAGAAAGGTTAGTATCTCGAGACTTTTTCGATACGTACGATTCTACAATCAGGAGGATCATTTTGTTTCAAGGTTGGGAACATCTGTGTGTTGAAAAGCCTGATATTCAAGATCCAGTTCTTTTTGATGAAGTTTTTCAGTTTTACAAAACCGTTTCTTTCGACAAAGATATGACTATAAACTTCGTTGTGTATGATAGAAAATTGTATATGTCTGTAAAACAAGCGGCACATTTTCTGAATGTTTCTGTAGAAGGGGATTCTTTTTGTCCATCTCACAAACTACCAGAGGAAGTTGGTATGTTTAATAGAGAAAGTGCTGAAAAGACTTTGTTTGTTATTAATGAGGAAAAGAGGAAAGTGTCTCATCTTTCACCAGACAATCGTTTTGTCACTTTATGGATGCAAGGTTTTCTTATCCCAAGGAAAGGGGATAGAGAAACTCTCAAAGTTTCTGATATCTTTATGCTTGACTATCTTGTGAATATGAGAAAAGTGAATCTCATGGGGTATATTTTTGAAACCATTAAGAATGTCAAGACAGGAGGGATTAAGTCCCAAATGATTATGTATCTAGCTATTCTTACGAAGTTCATTTTTGAGAGTATGAAGTTTTGTAACATTCCTTTGAAAGGAAACCCCATGGATTTGAAGCCCTCATGGATTAATAAGAGTACGATGAAAAAGCTGAATGTTTGTTTTGATCCAAATTCAAAACTTTTTGTCAGAGATGTAGAAGTTGAATTGGATCAGAATCAATCTGCACCTATGCCAGCCAAAGACATTCAATCTACCGGTGTTACTCAAAAGTCTGATCCGCAAACCAGTTCAAAGCCGAAGAAGAAACCAAGGTATAGTAAGGAGGTTGTAGCAAAATGGAGAAAGGATAAGGAACAAAGAAAGGAAGGAGATCCGAAGTTTGGTCTTGACCCTGCTGAGGCTTTTGCAGAAAGAGTAAGGGTAGAAGAAACCCTTCAGGCTAAAAAGAAGAAGAAGGTTCTTTTAAAAAGAAAGGCTTAGGACTTTGATGTCTCTAAAGTCTTGAAAGCGGTTGAGGATGCTAGTGCCCAACTAACAGAAGAAGTGCATCAAGAGCCCATCGTACATAGTCTTCCTAAGAAAGAAAAAGGAAAACAAGTGATGGAAGAAATAGAAGAAGAAGAAGGAGACTTTCTTTTATAATTTCTTCAAAATTCAAAGAAGAGTAGAGAGGAATCGGTTCAAAAGCTGAGTGAAGGTGTTCAACAAACCCTTCATGCCAATCAAGCACAATCTCCGGACAGAATGTCTTTTCAAGAAAGGCAAGGTGTTCAATCCTCTCATTCTGATAAAGTTGTTGTCATTAGTGACAAAGTGGAACAAGAAAGAAAACAGAAAGAAAAAGCGAAAGGAAAACAGCCAGTTGTTGACTCAAGAAAATATTATGAACTACCATCGTATGATGAGGATACAGATTCAGAGCATACAATCTCTCTCAAGAAGAGTGATTACATTGTTCATGTTCTGAGAAGGGTGGAGAAAACCATTCCTTATTTCCCGAGGCTAGAAGGGAAGATTGATTTTATTACTGAAAATCAAAGGAAGAAGTTTGGCTCTGTAAAAGAATTGAGGAAGAAAGTTTTGTCAGTAGAAGCTGATTTGAAAGTTCTTTCAGAAAGCTCGGTTGCTCATAAGAAGGCATGCAATAAGATGACCAAGTGGTCGTACAAAACAGAGATCTCAATCAATGATCATGAGATTGCTATTGAAGATATAAGGAGGTTATCAAATGAGCTTGCAATTGCTTTCAACAAGCTTGACAGAGAAATGGTTGAAAGGTTAAATATTTTGTCTTCTCAAAGATCCGATGTTCCTTCGGTGAAAGACTTGCAAGAAAGAATGAATGTTTTCAATCTGAATTCTCGAAGGTTTCATCTTTCAAAGATGAAATGGTTTTTCTGAAAAATCAAAATTTTTTGTTATCCAAAGATAAAAAGAATTTGCAAAACAGGATTGATACCCTTGAAGAAGTAATCAGAGTCCAGGAGGAGACTATCAGAAATCAAGATCATATTTTTTCGGACCAACAAGAGCTTCTCAAAACTCAGGGTGAATCAATTTCTGAAGACAAGAAGGAGATCAAGAAGATAAAAGCTGTTCTTCATGAGCTTATAAAGAAGGAGAAGGAAAGAGAAAACAAATGATTGTTGTATTTGTTTTCCTTTGGAATTTGTCTTTGTTTTGTAATGACTTTTATGATCCTTTTCTTTTATCCATTGTCTTGTATGGTTTTACTAACTCTTTCAGACAATTCAAGATTACTCCTTTCTTTTTGTAAATCACATAGGGGGAGAATGTTTAAAAAGGGGAGAATGTTTTATAGGGGGGAAGAATGCTTTACAAAGGAAAATCTACGAATACAATCCTTAGGAAAGTCCATACCTAAGGGGGAGTTAGTTGTATTCAATTTCTTATTCAGAAGAGTTTTCAATAACTCAGGGGGAGATAAGTATTTCTTGTGACTTTTACTTTGTGTGTTGTGCTTTCCAAAAAGGGGGAGATTGTTAAGTCAAAAGTCCTCTTTTGGCTTTTACATCATGTTTTGAAAATCACAAATATATTCTATATCATGCTTTGGAAATCACAATTCTATTCTATCATGTTTATCGTATCATACTGACTCTGTCAATCGTATCGTACTGACTCTGTCAATCATATCGTACTGACTCTGTCAATCGTATCGTACTGACTCTATCAATCGTATCGTACTGACTCTGTTATCCAGATGTTCATTATTTGTTTTGATACTTAGTCAAAAACACTCATTGCATATGAATCGTACTCATGTTTTACATTTCTATATATCTTATATCCTAACAAAACGATGTCGTTGAGTTAGTTACAAACTAATCAAAATGATGTCGTGCTTTCAGTTTCAATATGACCGTTGGAGACAATATGACCGTTGGAACTCGAGGCCTATAAATAGGAGGTCATTTGAAGCTGAGAGAACAAGAAGAATGATTGATGAATGAATGAAGAGACTTCGTGAACTATCAAGATTCTATAGAGAGACACTGTGACTTCTCTCATCTTCCTTGTGCGTCCGATCATCGTATGGAGGGCTTTCAAGTGATTGAAAGACAGAGGTGTCGATTACCTATAATATCAAGGGCTTCCGGGGATAGGTAGACAGACTTTCCGATCATCGTATCGAGGGATGTCGGGGATAGGCAGACAGACGTGCCGATCATCGTATCGAGGGCTGCCAGGGATAGGCAGACAGTCGTGCCGATCATCGTATCGAGGGCTGCCGGGGATAGGCAGACAGACGTGCCGATCATCGTATCGAGGTCTCACCAAGGTGTCGGTGAGACAGACCTTTTATCCTAGGTGAAAGGATAACCCTTCTCTTTGGGTTAAAAGAATTGTAATACTTTTACATTTCCGCTGTTACTTGTATTAGAAAGGGATTTGTATTGTTTCCTTTCTTCTTTACATATTCAATTGTAATTGTTTCAATTACAATCATTCTATTACATATTGTATTGATTGGTTCTATACGCTTTAAGGTAGAATCATTCATATTTGTATTACTCTGATTATTGTGTTCATCTTGAATACAATTGTTATACATTACATTAGTATTGCAATACATCATACCTTTTATATTAAATACAATTGTGGGTATTTGTATTTGTGTTAGTTTAAGATCATTTAAACTAATCTCTTTGTTGCTAAAACTCAAAGGTTTTTAAACCTACAATTTACCCCCCCCCCCCCCCTCTTGTATTGTTCCATCTAATAGACTTACATCTTTATATTTGATCCAACAGACATGTTATAGTAGCTATCAAGGACTACCACCTAACATTGCCAACTGTGATGATCTTGGTGATAAATGGTTGTTATTATGTGATATGTGTTACTAAAAGAATTATTTATGTATCAAGATTAAAATCATATGGATTTTTTTAATGTTTATAAATGAATGTTTCTTATGTTACAAATATTTCATTTTTTTAGTAGGGATCATTTATACAATGGTCTTTACGTGTTGGATTACACAAACCAATTAATGTAAATCGATAATAATGATACTTCACATGACTCATACCACTCCCAACTTTGGAATCACTAACTAGGTTTTGTAAACAAGAAATGCTTGACAAAGTTACATCAAGATGGATATTTAGATTATTTCTAACTAAAACAACTTGGTATATGTCTTTCATGTTTACAAGGCAAATTGACCAAAGCCCCATTTAGTGGGAAATGTGAAAAGACTAAAGAACATATAGAATTAGTTCATACTGAAGTGTGTGGACCATTTCTAGTTGAAGTAAGGGGAAGTTACTCATACATCATAACTTTTTCTTATGATTTTACAGATATGGATATATCTATTTAATGAGGTATAAGTCAAATTATTTTGATAAGTTCATGGAATACAAGAATGAAGTTGATAATCTGCTTGGTAAGAAGATTAAGAAACTCCACTCAGAACTAGGTGGAGAATATCTTTATCCAAAATTCACTGATTTCATATAGTGTTTTGCGATCCTATCCCAACTAAACCCTCCTTACACACCCTAGTGGAATGGTGTGATAGAAAGGAGGAACCTCACCCTATTAGACATGGTGAGATCAATGATGAGTCATGCAAGTCTTCCATTATCCTTTTGGGGATATGCGTTACAAATAGCAGCTCACATACTAAACCAAGTACCAACTAAATTGATAAATGGTATTCCATATGAGTACTATAGTGGAAAGAAGGCTATATTATTGAATTTACATGTGTGGGGAAGTGATGTGTTTGTTAAGGCCTCATCAGGTAACAAACTTTCACCCTGAGGCACAAAGTGTACCGTTATAGGATACCCCATAGATACAAGGGGATATTACCTATAAAACACCTCAAACAAAATGTTTATAGTGGCCCGACAGACCATATTCCTTGAGAGGGAGAACATACCCAAAAGAGATAGTGGGAGAGAGACAGACTTCGATGAATTTGAGGCTCAAGGTACACAAGAGTTGGTACAAGAACATATTCCAAAAATCCTCATGGATGAAAGAACTGTTCTAGAGACACAAGAGTTTCGTAGGAGTATAAGATAGGTTAGAGAACCAAAATGGTATGGTCTTCTAGATTCTGATGATGGTGACTTATTATTAGTTGATAATAATGATCCACTAACCTATAAGAAGGTTGTAAGTGGCACATATGTTCCCAAGTGGTAAGAAGACATGAATTATGAAATGGATTCCAAGTACCAAAACTAAGTCTTGATTTGTATAGATCATCTAGTTGATGTAAATATTGTTGGTTGAAAATGGGTATTCAAGAAGTAACTGGACATGGAAAGACAAGTTAACACCTATAAGTAACGACTAGTTGCAAAGGGTTCAAACAGCATCAAGGAATTGACTATGACGAAACCATTTCACCAAGTTCAATGAAGAAATCGATCAAAATTATATT
This sequence comes from Viscum album, assembly GCA_963277665.1. Taxonomy (NCBI): domain Eukaryota; kingdom Viridiplantae; phylum Streptophyta; class Magnoliopsida; order Santalales; family Viscaceae; genus Viscum; species Viscum album. The sequence goes on from OY728131.1 coordinate 1,494,319,418, forward strand.
GGTCATTGTCTCTTACCATGACTATGAGATTTGGAAAATGAATTTTAAAATAGCCTTCCTTAATGAGAACCTTTAGGAAGATGTCTACATGACACAACCTTATGGGTTTATGACTCCAAAGGATGACAATAAGGTATAAAAGTTGCAGAAATCCATTTATGGATTAAAGAAAGCATCCTGGTCATAGAAAATTTGTTTTGATGAAGCCATAATGAAATTTGGTTTTATGAAGAACAAATGTGAGCCATGTATCTACAAACATTTTAGTGGGAGTGCAGTCATTTTCCTAATAGAATATGTTGATGAAATATTACTTATTAGAAATGAGATACCAGTCTTATAGTCTGTTAAGGCATGGTTGAGTCAATGCTTCTCCATGAAGGATTTGGCAGAGGCAGCATATATTCATGGGATCAAGATCTGTCTTGATAGATCCAATATATTATTGGGCCTAGGTTAGAGTACATATATTGATAAGAAACTGATGAGATTCAGTATAGAACAATCCAAGAGGGGACTGTTTCCAGCATCACATGGCATTCACCTTTCCAAGAAAATGTTTCATCCCAATCATGATGAAAGAAATATATGTAAAGGACTCCATGCACATCAGAGATTGGTTCAGTCATGTTTGTCATGTTGTGTACTAGGTTTGATGTCCCCTATGCATTGATTTTGGTAGGAAAATATCAAGCTGACCGAGGTGACCGCCATTGGACGGTAGTCAAGACAATCCTAAAGTATCTGAGGTGTACTAAGGATATGTTACTGGTTTATGGAGGATATGAAGAACTAGTCATCATAGGATATGCATATGCAAGTTTCAAGACTAATCAAGATAACATGAAGCTTTAAATAGGATACATCTTCACTTTTAATGGAGGTTTAGTGAGCTGGAAGAGCTAAATGAAGAGTGTGGTCACATATTCAACAGTAGAATCCGAGTATATTGCAGCTTCTAAGGAATCTAAAGAAGAATTTTGGATGTGAATCATCATCCAAGATCTAGATGTGATACCTATCAGTAAAGATCCCACCACATTGTACTGTGATAATACTGCATCGGTAGCTCTCTCAAAGGAGTAAAGCTCACATCTGTGGATGAAGCTCATACTTCGGGAGTATCATCTCTTGAGGGATTTTTCTACGAGAGGTGAAGTTGCAGTGAGCAGTATTTTCATGGAAGACAACATGGCAGACACCTTGGCTAAATCCATGACTCAGCAGAAACATGGTCACCATGCGAGGTCTAGCGGACTGAAAGTCGTAGGTCATTGGCTCTAGTCCATGTGATAGTTTTTAAGATTTGGTGTCCTAGAACCAACTAGTTGTACATTTATTACATGGAAATTTAATTTATTTATATATTAATCTTCTTATTACATATTTTTCATTGATATTCATGACTATGATGTAATAATGTCCTAGAGTATTTGTTGCATTGATAAGGTCATGGAAATTTCCTGCTATGATGAGAACCTTGATTTTCTATAAAATTATTCTTAAAAATAGTTTTACGGTTAGATGAAATACTATTATTGGACACATAGAATTCAGACCATCAGGTGTGAGTACTCGTAAGAAGATGAGAATTCGGCTCATGAAGTTCGCTCTTGGTAATATCCAAGATAGGATATTATGAGAACAGATCCACCAGTAGGAATTCCGCATGTTTTGGTTTCATCGTATATTTCTATCTACGAGCGTGTGTAATGATCCTTAGACTTTAAGATTATCATTAATACGTGTCATAACTCACACACATTGATTTATTGATGAATACTTTCATAAAGATAGTTGGTGGGATATATGGTATGTTGGGTGCATCACCAGTGACATGTAATTAATGGATAAGTTTAGGAATGATTTGTCCTTTCCATTTATGGAAGTTGTATCTCAGCCCATTGATTTAAATAGAACCATCATGAAATATTCCATGGACACGGTGTAACGATGTGTTTATTTTAGGTAGTCATAAAACAATGTATCAATCATAAATGTTGATTACACTATCATGAAACCAGCTTGATAAGATATTGCAACAAAGGTATTATATTACACAGTGAGTGTTCATATGTGGATTTTTTTGTTGCAACATTATTTTATTTCTCTTAGGTGCTTCGACCCGTTTCTAGAGAGTAATCTTGGACTTTAGTCAAACTCGCCTAATGCCAACTAGAAATAATCCTAGAGGGTCACACACTATGTGTTTTTGGTGGTCTTAGTTAAATTCAATTTGAATTTAATTAATGAAATGAATATTACTCTCAATACCATGAAATAATTTTATTCAAGTTAAAATTTATTTCATAATTTAAATAAAATATATTTATTTATTTTATTAAACAATTAATTAATATTTTTTTAATATATTGAAAATAAAATATTTATTTAAGAGAATAAATTACTTACTTATTTATTAGGGTGTTCAATAAATGGAGAAGTGGAGTTTGAGCGGACTATGGATGGTCCGGTGGTAAAATAATTATTTGCAAGACGGTAAATAAATATTTAACAAGTTGACAGAAGTTAAAATAATAATGGCACTGCTATTATTTAGTGACGTGGAATTTCATTTATAATTCTGTTTTGCACAAGTTAATTCACCATAAATAATGATGTGGTATTATTATTATGAGCATGGGTTTTCTCAAAGTTCATGACTGTATTTAATTGCTATTATGAAATTACATATTGTGACTGAAGTTTCATGCATATAAATAGACAAGTATGCCTATTGTCCAGACACCACACCACATTGAATCATACACCTAGGGAACTGATAATTGTTGAGCAAAACAATTTCTCCCTGAAATCCTATCCCCACCCTTCTCAAGAATGAGAGACGTTCTTCAAGTCCAAGGAACAAGCGATCTAGAACGACTGACATAAGACACTCGCTTCGATGCTCTAGAACCAAGAGAATGAGTAGTGTCGATCAGAGGCCATCAGTGCATGTGTGGATCAATACTAGAGAGATTCTAGTTTGGATCATTTCAATCACACCAAGATAATCTAGAAGGGTAATTATAGAAAATCAAAATCATCAAAGAAGAAAATAACAAAGATCCATTAATTATTTTCATTATGAAATTAATTTATTTAATTATAAAAAATATTTGTAAGATCCTATCTAAAGGTTTCGAGCCTCTTCCTTATTAATCTAAATATTTGATTCTATTATGTGGATATTAGTGTTTATCTTCATATTGATCATGAAATAATCATTGGTCATGGTTAAAATAAAAGTTGGGTTTCGTCCCAACCACGCTTCCACTATGCCTGAAACCTTCAATAGTAACATGATGGTATTCCATGATATAATCTATTTTATGAAAATAAAAATAAATAACAATACACAAGACATAATAGGATTATGAAAAACATAGGAAAATAATTTGGTTTAAAATTATTCCTTCACCATGGGGGAACACAATGCACCTTTCCACTATGAGAGGAAACAATTTTTAATAGACTATAATTTTCTATTAACCCAACCCAGAAAATGTTACATCTTAATCCTTCAGTGAATCTAATTTTTATCACCTTACTCAATGATCAATATTAATACCCCTACCAAATCCTTCCAACTAAAATTACTCATGTGGGGATGTCACCTCATAGGGATGGATAAAACCACACATTCTTCCATTCACACATATGCTTTTCCATACTACTCAGTTCTATTGTAAGCACTATCTAGAATATATCCTCTAACCACATTGTTATATATGGACACCATATTTTATAAAATTTAACTTCTATTTACAAGGAATTTTGATATCTGTATAGAGTAAGTTATGCCACTACCACCATTGGTGAAAATACTCCATAAAGGAATGGGTCCCCCCTTCATCAAATAGTCCTCTAGATGAGTAGTTTAAAATTCCAGAAATACTATGATTATACCCTTATATTAAATCTTGAAGACTCTAACATGATTTTTTGTATCCTCATCCATTTCATCATCCATTCTCATATATTGATGGATTTGCTACCAATAAAATAATTTCTGATTGATCAATTGAGAACCAAAATTCCTCTAGAACATCCATTTTATATCGACAAACTATTACTTTCTTAAAATAAAATCAACCTTCGTCACATGTACATCCTAGTGTAAGAACTCAAATAAACCCATGTTTTCATTCCCACACATTATCACCATTACTACTTCTAATTATTCATTCCACTAAGAAAGATTCAACTCTATTGAATCTACTTAACTAATATCATTAGAATGAATATTTACTACCATTTTGAGGGTTAAATATATAAATATTGTTTCTCCAATCATATATTATGGAGACATTTCATATAAAAATATCTATAGTTGTGAACTTTTTATTTCACTAAAACATAATAATATCCCACATGGGAATAGTTTTCATTGATTATTCCCAGTGATCCCCCACATGAAGACAATTCTTAGGGATTCAATCAATGTCCCACTAGTGAAACGTAAATTCATTCACCCATTACAATAACTTTGAATTTTTCCACACCACACTTCTGATCATACAGTCCCACGTAAAGAAAAAATTAGCCTATATTTGTATAAATCATGTTCATCCATTGTGTTTCAATGATTCATTTTAATTTCCTCCTTAAAAATTTCTCCAACTAAAGTAGCCCATGAATCATTAATATTTTTTGAAATATCATTATATATTATTTTTTAAGTATCATGTCCATGGAATTTAATTTTCCATAATACTCAATTGAAAAGAATCTTCGACTATTCTTCCATAATATGAGAGTAGTTTGTTACGTTGATCACTAGTGGTACCTTCAGAACTTGAATCTATAAGAAATTAAAATTTTCTAAATTCATGTATATTTACATTTATCAACACGGTCTAAAAATGATTTGGTTTTTTTAGTCACTATCATTCAATGAAATAAATAAAATAAAGGTTTATTTTCTCTCATTATAGTTCAAGTCTAGTCAATCAAGGATCCCCACCATCATATAAAACTTTATGATACTCTGATGAACACTGATTTTGTTTTTCTACATAATAAAATAGAGAAAAGTATTCATTGATACTCCTTAAAAGAATAATTCATGAGGCATGGGGTGTTCTATTATACACCATTGACCTGAACATGGTTTACTTCATGAAGAATTTCTAAATGTTTTTACTGGATACTATCCAAAATAAAAAATTGGATTACTCTTGTATGATGATTTCCAAAATGAATTCATCACCCTATTCATGATATCTTATTTCATTACATATTCATTCCACTAAATATATAGTATAATAGAAATAATAATCCTTCTAAAACTCATAGTACATTAGAACACTCTCCACCATATATCTATACCAAATGATTCATATATTCATTCTAATATCTAAAATACCATAAATACTCTTTGATGTAAGTTACAAAACACATTGGATTTATATAAAGGATAAAGAAAAATGTTTGGAAATGTAGAAAAATGTTAGAAGATCAATTGATCTTTGATAATAACAAATACTGGAAATGTTATGAACTTTGAAACCTAAACCTATAAAATTTCTAAAGACTAAACTCTATCAATATATTCTATAACCTCAATCTCAGTTCATGAAATTCTCACTATTACATGTTATTTCTACACCATCTCATAACCATTTTAATGATATTTTGATTCCATCGACATTATATTTAGGAAATATTATTATATGGTTTTATTTCTCCTTATTAATGACATCTTACATGTAAAATAGAAAAATTGTTCCAAATTTTCAACATCCAAGAAACCCATGAATGAATATCATTCTATCAAAAAGATTAATTATAGAAACATCTTTAATAGTTAGACATTCTTGTCACCTTAAAAGGATTGGGGTCCATTTAGAAGCTCCTTCCTTTAGTTCCATATTTGGATGGGACCACCACTTCTCTAACAATATCGAGTGTTTCAAAACAAAATATTTTGAAATAAACACCCTACTCCACATATGGTATTCTATATGATAGAAAAAAATCATTAAAAAACAAATTCCAGTGGATTGTCAGAAAAAATATAGAAAAATATCCACTCACTCTTACGAATGGAATTTAGGAGTCCTCTTAAATTCATTCTTATTATATTGTTCTTCCAGACCCAATAGTTTCTTTCCAAATCACTTTTCTGTACAAAAATCCTTATTCAATCCTGGGAAATATCTGAATGTAATTGAATCATTATTCCACATCAAACATATTTTGGAGGTCGACATCAATTATAAAATTGAAAAACCATTCCCCACCCAGTCTTATATCATCCCCCCACAGGCACACCATTACTAATATTTCCATATGATTTCTTATCATAAATCTATTGAGACTAAAAAATGCACTTTTAGTTGATTTAAAACCTATATAAAATACTAACACTCAAGGATTATAAACACAAATACCATCCGAATTTTAATGCTTCCTTATAAAAACAACAAACTAATGCTTATCCAAAGAAATTATATCCTCTAGAAATAAATTCATTCCATGAAATACAAAAAATGTATGTGATCAATATTTTCATTTGTAAGAATTAAATAGTTTGTTAACCATGTTTTTCATTCCTCCATATCACATAGAACAAACCTCTATAATTAACTAGCCATGGAATAATTTTCATAATCTCAAAAAACATGGTTCCAAAACTATCTTTCAAATAAATATTCCTCTAGATCATATTCAATAAATCAATCATAGGAAGACATTAGTTATTAAAAAAACAAAAATTTTATGTTATAAATTTATCAAAATATTACATAATATGAATAATCAATACCAATTTTTGGGTACTTATTGGAACATATACCTCTAAAATTTAAAACAAATCGTCAATACATCCCCTATAATCATTTTTTAGAACTAGGGAGTCCCCACACCCCAACCAAAACACTATTATAATCACCTAGTTGGTCTAGTACACTAATTATAGTTTAAATGATTATTAATTCAAATAAAACATACAAATATTAATTTAAAATAATAAATAAAACAAAAAACATAATGAACTAAAAATATTTTATTCAGACAATAGCCTAACACTATAGGGAAATAAACTATTCCATTTCATTAAGAGAAGTAAAATTTTTCTAATATAAAGGAATATTTATATAAAACTTACCATCCCAAGTAATGAGGGAATCTTTATATATAACTCTTACAAGTCACCGTAATAAAAAAACATTATAAATTCCTCTATTGACTCTTCATTACTGCAATCTCTCCCTTTTGGAATCCCCCAATAGACGAGTGTTATCCTATCCTCCTCTATAAAACCCATTTTTATGTCACTGTGTTTATTTAAGAAAAACACTAAATATGAAACATAATTTAAACATTTTTTTTTGAAAAACTCAACAGTATACAAATGGTATATTTTTGTTTCAGAAGTTTTTGATCTCTAAGGAGAGAATCCAACTATGGTATTTATTTTACGGGAAACCCTCCAACCATGAAAAATAATCCACTACCTCAAATGGTCATCCCTAAAAATAGTACATGATTCTTGAATCTCTTTTAGTTTACCTGTAATGCCCTAAGACTAGTTACCCAGAGTCGGTGCATTATTACATAACATTGGCATGGTCACAAGAGATCATGTATCAAAATGCTGATTAGTTTAGTATCCTTGGAAGTACTAGATACATACATGAGTTTTACATTACATCATGTAATAAAAAACATTGTGTCCCCTTTGAACACGCTGATATCCTTTATCATATCCCCATAGGTTAATCATAATATACCTATTCACATCCTGGGAAAAATAAAACATAGAAATAGGTGATCTCATATTATCAATAAGGATAACAATATAGAGGAAACTATCATAAATAAGTATAAACATTAAAGGAAATGTATAAGACTAAAACACAAGCCTTTTAATCGTAAACTTCATCATAATATGGTAAATATAAATCAAATAATTCCATTTTCATATTCACAGGGATATTATACTAGTCAAATAGTCACATGTAATATCAATATCCAATTTAATAATGATGGATTGCATAATTTAGGACATCATAACCACATAGTCAAGGCCTTGTGCCAAGACTACAAATAAGATTTTGTCAGCGCATTGTTCCGAAACACTATTTTATCTCATGAGACCTACCGATGCATCGAGTAGCTATGGCGTGCTCCACCCATCGCATTCTAAGTCCAATGCATTCTCATATGAAAAGGTTGAGACATAACATAAACATTCATATTAAAACTAGCATACAAATATTATACTTTAACCATAAACCATGAATGGTATAAAAATAACACATCCACAGTCAAGCATATCAAAAAACCTTCAAAACAATATAGAAGATTGTATCATAATAAATCAACTTCAAACAAGAGTAAAATCAATAAATGGATGCTGACATAGATGAAATAAAAACTATTTGAGAGATATATATCTTTCTATTTTGAAAACATTTAAAAATAACATAATTATAAAAGAAAACATTTATTTGTAAATGTTCATATAATATTGTATGGGAATCTTCAAAGTTGTTATAATGGTGGAAAATAGTTGCATCTGTCGTATAATTTAAAAATAACATTCTTACCTTAATTTTTTGAAAAGGTAATAAAGTACCTTGTTTGGAAAACGACGGAAATATTAATTTTAAAACATTTTATAAAAAGTCAAAAAATAATATAAATGACATTAATCTATATTCTAGAAAATATTAAAAATGTTTTGAAATACATTTTTATGAAAAATTGTTGTAAATGATAAAGAGGACCCAGTATATACTCACATATAATCAACCTCGGATAATGAAGAGATTGTAGATTTAACCCTTACCTTGTACTTTTCACTGGTATAGGGTACGTTAATCTCATATATAATAGTTAAATCATTTTTATTATATTATAAAATATCAACATACATAAATATGATATCATATATGATCTTTTAATATTGATTTATTAATAAATTTTTACTAGTATCATTGTTTTGGGTGTTAACTGATTTGTTTTCCATTATATGTTCTGTAATGTAAGTCATGTTTGTTATGGATAGGATGTATTTAATTAATATAAATAATTATATTAAGTTCTTACACATTTTTTTTATTCATAAAATTAAAATTATTCTAGAGTGATTATGATGGATAAATGAATCTTATCGCGTTCATGGAGATGGTAATCTGTACGTACACACGAGCAACAATATCATTATTTTAATGATAAAATTAGATGTAATTGAATGGTATATCATATATAAATAATAATTAACATGTTTTATTTATTATTTACATCAATTATACCCATTATTATACCCATTTAAGTAATAAAGTGTTGAATAACAAACTACACCCTGACGCAGAGACGGTAAGCCATATGTATGCATGTATGGTGACTTCATCATTCATATGATGTATTGAATAATGAATATGGTTGTAACATATATATAATAACACCATAGTATGTAAAAGGTACTGGATTTATTATTTTGGTATGGAAACAACAATGAAAGAGGATGTGGAATAAGAAAAGAAATTTGAAAGAGGTGATTAAATAATTACATCTTTTTCGAGTGCTTACTTTTGATTTGATCATAAGGGAACCATAGGTTAGCTTTCTGATCAAAATAAGGCCTCTAGGATGAATTTAGGGTAGTTGGGAGGATATATGATTAGGTGTTTTCCATGCCAAATGGATTTGGAGGTGTTATTTGTAGAGAAGGGAAAGTACCCTTTTATAAGAGAGGTGATAGTCACTTTAAGAAAATCATGAAATATTATTTTATTATAAAATAATATTCGGTTTATAATGGATATAAATGAATTTAGTTCGAGCATAAGGTGGTGAGGGGTATAAATTTCCTCAAACAATAGGTTTTATAGATGTTTAGGTCACCATTTTAACATTATTATTCCAATTTAACTCTTAGTTATATAGTTTAACTTTTACAATGTCTTCTTGTATTTTTATATTACATGGTGAATAAACATACAATAAAATTTCAATAGAACCCCAAGTGGTTCATTAATGACATATATATCATTATGTTAGTCATTTGGATGATCCATAGATTTTTAAGAATATTATATCATTTAATAATATAGTATTTTTTTAAAACCCATTTATATCAATTTTGACAATATTTAGTATTTGGTTTTTGTGAAAGTCATCAAAACTTGATTACTTAAAAAAACATTAAATCAATCCTAACATGTAATATTAACCTGTAAATTTTTTTTAATGAATCAGGTGTCTCAATTTAGATTTATTGTTATATTTATAATATCAATTATTTTAATCATTAATTAATACAGTAATTATGGCATCATCACCGTGTCATAAATAAATTTAATTATTTAATGTATAAAAATTATAAATAAAATACCATTATGTAGGAAATATGTTTATATTTATAATTAATATTTAAAGTCTAATTTATCTTATGTGTAACCCTATATTGAAAATGTTTTGGTTATTAAAATTTGAATTTAACACTTTTAACTCTTCTTTAAATAAAATAATAATAAATGTCCTAATCTAATCCATGTTGATCAAAATATATCATATTTTATTCCTAAGGTTGACTTTTGTCAAAATAAACATATCCAATAGAATTAGGACATGTTTTAGGGTAATTATAATATCATATTTACCTTTAATTACCATATTTACTTTTAAACATGGTAAATAAATTCAAAAGTTATTATTCACAAAATATTATTTTTATCCTATTAAACAAAATTTTACTTACTGATGTCAACCTTGTGTCTTATATTTTTTAAATTCGTTTCACATAAGTGATAAAATTACATTTTATGCAAATTTGTAAATGTGCCTAAATGATGGGTAAAAGACGTTAAAAAGTTCAATAAAATTTTATACATCTAATCTTTTTATAAAATGACTCAAATGAAATATATTGAACTAATATAGGTATTATGTATATATTTTGACTTAAAATAAATTTAAATAAAATAATTAATTGTTTAAATAAAAAGTCGATTTTAACAATAACATAGTGTTTTTCACTATTCATCAAAAATTGAATGCTTTCAGAAAAATACCCAAAATTCACCCTAAGATAATTTTGATATTCCAAATCCAAAAATGAAGTCTGTTTTGAAAAATATAATTCACATTTTTTCAAAAAGTGGTTATTACTATTCATAACGTCTAGTTTGATTGGTTGTGGTGTGCTAGAACTCGATTTTGTGTACAATGAATGCTATTGTTTTATTCAAAGAGATGCATATCATGGAAGCTTTGAGTGTTTGATTCTTACCTTCTTAAAATAATTTCTTTCCCAAAATTTATAGACTACTACTGCATAAAAATATTTAGGTGGTTCTTCATCATATGTTCCTTGGGTTACCACGTTTCCTTTTCAATCTTATGGTTTCTCCATAGAACATTTACCAGAAGAGATGTCCGGATTCCCAACACTTGTTCTCTGGTATCAAGAATCATGATAGGATCTTCACAATAAGATAGATCTGGTTTCAGCTCTATTTCTTTATAGGTGAGTACATGTGTTGGGTCTGACATGTATTTTCTCAACTGTTATATGTGGAACACATCATTAACTTTGCACAGACTTTGTGGAATTTCTAAATGATAAGCTACAACTCCAATTATTTCTAGAATTTATAAAGGGCTGATGAACCTGTGACATAATTTACCCTTCTTACTGAATTGAATAACACCCTTCCATGGATATACCTTCAAGAAAACATGATCTCCTACTTGAATTTCCAAATCCTTCATTCGTTTATCATCATAACTCTTTTTCCTACTTTGAGATTCTTTAATGTGGGTTTGGATAATCATCACCTTTTCTATTATTTCCTTAACATGTTCTGGGCCTATGAGTTTTCTTTCAACAATATAATCCCAAAAAGTTGGTGTGTGGCATCTCATTCCATATAATGCTTTATATGGGGCCATCTGAATTCTAGAATGGATTCTATTGTTATAGAAAAATTCTACCAGTCGTAAATATAGATCTCACATACCTTGAAAGTCATGTGACCAAGATCACATAAAGTCCTCTAAGGTTTTAATAGTCTATTTTGAATGTCCGTCAGTTTGAGGCTGGTAGGAAATGCTTAAATGAAGTTTAGTATCTAGGGATTTCTGAAGGCCTTTTTAGAATCTTATTTAAAATGGGGATTAAGATCAGAAACAATTGATAGGGGTACACCATGATGTCTTACAAATTCATTATTATATAGTCATTCTAAACGTTCAAGTAGTAAATCTTCTCTTATAGTAAGAAAATGTGATGACTTGGTAAGATGATCAACAATGTCCCATATTGCATCATTCCTTCTAGGATTTTTTGGTAGCCCCATGAAAAAGTCCATCATAATATCATCCCATTTCCACTCAAGTATGGGAAGAGGTTGTATGACTCTTCTAGGATGGTGTCTTCCAACCTTCACCTATTCACAAACTATACATCTTGACACATAATCAGTAATATCCCTCATCATGTTGTCCCACAAAAAATTTTCCTTCAAATCACTATACATTTTAGTGCTACTAGGGTGTATTGAGAAATTGGAACTATAAACATCATCTAAAAATTACCTTTTTAGATCAAGTATGTGAGGAAAACAATGTATGTTCCAAAATTTCAAAATTCCATCTTTATATACGAAGTTGATGAATCTCCCATAATTCATAGTTTAATTTTCTTATGAAAATCCTCAATATAAGTCTGAGAAATTTTTATCCTTTCTAGTAAATATTTATTGGAAACCACGAAAAAAAGTATTGATGTTTCATGTCCCATGATTATTCTCATATCCATCTTTACTAGATCCATGAAAAAAGGATCCCTTTAAACTCTCATCTTTTTCAGAACTCCATGATCCTTTATGCTCAAACATTTTCCACCTTATTTTCCTTCCCCGAGTGGTAGTGTATAGGGAAATAATAATCCTCGAGTAGCTTGATCCATCACCTTAGCCTCATGTTGATTTCTTTTGTGAAAATATACTTCAAACTCTTATGATCAGTATAAATATCACATTTTTTTACCATATAGATAGTGTCTCTATATCATCATAGCAATGATTACATCTGATAACTCAAGATCATTAGTGGAATAGTTCTGTTTATGAATTTTTAGCTGTCGTGATGCATAGAAAATAACTCTACCATTCTGCATAAAGATACAACCAAGTCCTTTCTTTGAAGAATCACAATAACTAACAAAACCCATCATTCCTCGATGGTAGAGTCATGATAGTATAATTGACTAAACTTCTATTCAATTATTTAAAACATTCTTTACACTCTTTTTTCAAAAAAAAATTAACCCCTTTATGTGTGAGCTTGATTAATGGGTTATCCAATCAGGAATAATTATGGACAAAACACCGATAATAACCAGATTAACCAATAAAACTGCGAACCACGGTTATAATCATCAATTCTAGCCATTCTTTTATTGCTCTTATCTTTGAAGGATCAATAGATATTCCATCCTTAGAGACAATATAGCCAAGAAAAAAATTCCTAACGCCAAGATTCACACTTTCTATATTCCCAAATAATTCATTTCTTCTAAGAGTATTTAGAATAGTGTGCAAGTGATTTTCATGATCTTAGAAGATTTTGGAGTATACCAAGATATCATTAATAAATAATACTACAAAGTTATCATGATATTCTTTGGAAAATCTATTCATTATATCCATGAAGATAGAGGATGCATTAGTCAGTCCAAAAGGCATTATTGTAAACTCGTAATGCCAATACCTTGTTCAAAATGTTGTTTTCAGAATGTCTTCCTTCTTCATACACAACTGATGATATCCAAATCAAACTCCAATGATGGAAAAATATTGACCTCTATGAAGTTGATCGAATAAATTATCAATTCTAGGTAGGGTATACTTGTTCTTTACTATTATAGAATTGATCTCCCTGTAGTTGATGCACAACCTCATAGATATATCTTTCTTATTAACAAGAAAATAGGGGCTCCCCATTGAGAAACACTAGGGTGAATAAATCATTTATTACTCAATTCCCCTAGTTTTTTCTTTAGTTCCACTAATTCCATAGTTTCCATTCTATAATGGGTCTTAGATATGGGCCTTGAACCAGGAATTAAATCAATGAAAAATTCAATTTCACTTTCTAGAGAAAGTACATGTAAATCCTCTATAAATAAATCAACATATTATTTCACAATAGGTACATTCTCTATTTGAACATTCATTTACTCACACATACTTATTTCACTCCCTTCCTCCACAATAATTGAATTTAGTATAGGTAATGGGGGTGGATGTATATAAGAATCATATGGTGACATTTCTTCTCTAAAGATAAGGTACTTCTTATCATCATCAAAAATTTTAACCTCATTCTTCTTACAATAAATTTTTATATCATGGTCCTAAATCCAATCCATAATAAGGATTATATCAAATTAAATCATGGATATAATGGTGAGATCAACAGATAAAACATGTTAATATTCCCCAATTGGAACCGATTCACAAAACATTGCTGCAATTATACATCCCTTAGGAGTTTTGAATGACAACTCCCCTGTTAAATCAAATTAGAATGATCTGATTTTCATAGAAATATAGGAAGATATGAAACAATGCAAGGATCCAAAATAAAATAAAGCATTGCTGAAATTTGAGGAAACCATTAAATTACCTGCTTCCATGTCATTCGGAGATTCAACCTCAACAGTAGTGATAGCATACTCTTAGCCTTTATCCCTTGGCCTTTTCTGATGTAATTTTCTATGGTGATTAGGAAATTAATTTTCATAATTCCCTGTTCCTCTGCAATTGTAGCATTCAACATTGACAACCTCTTTCTTTCTCTTACAATCATGAGATTGGTGCCTTTTTTCACCACACTTTTAACGGACTCCAATTCCCATCAAAAAAGTACTACGGTGTTTCTTCCCACATTTACTATAGGGTGGAAATTAAATTGTTCCCTTCTTCTACTTATTTCCATTTCTAGAGTGTTCAGCAGATCTCTTGTTATCCTACTTTTCTTTAAAGTCCTAAGATTTAGAGAATTCTTTTTCTGTCTTGATAGCACATGAGACTATATCATTGTATGACAAGAAGGATTGTAAAACTAATGATTGACAGAGAAATTTTTTTAACCCATCAAATAATATATCAATCATACTCTTGGGTTATGTATATAATCTGTAGCATGCCTTGCTAACCTTTAAAGTTATCCTTATATTTTGTGACATTTATATCCTCCTTTGGCCTTTGACTTAGAAATTGTCTTTCCATATCCCATCGATGGTCACTACAA
This sequence comes from Viscum album, assembly GCA_963277665.1. NCBI lineage: Eukaryota > Viridiplantae > Streptophyta > Magnoliopsida > Santalales > Viscaceae > Viscum > Viscum album. Next base: position 1,494,334,688 of record OY728131.1, read on the forward strand.
TATAATTTTTCTAACAAAAGATATTTAAACTCACTCTATTCCAAGTTTTATACATCTTCATCCTCATTTTTGTTTTGAATTATTGACCACAATTTATCTGCATCTCTTAGGAGTTGATAAATTGTCATGACAACTTTCTGTCTTTCGCTACTCCCCAAAGCATGAAATATTTTCACTAACATATCCATTTCTCAACTACAAATGGATTGTAACTACCATTGAATGTTCGTTGTTGTTTCTTCGTGAAGAATTATAACATTGATCCCCTATGTTGTGGAATAGGGTGCCCCATATGGGTAAGGTAATTATTCCTAACCTGAGTGTGTTTTCCCAGTACAGTTATAAGCTATTTAGCACCAGTGGCATCACCAACTCCACTATAATTTTCTTCAGTAGGAGGGAAATCCCTATAGGGATTACGTGCATTGATACATTTTCTATTCTTTCTACTATGAACCATTTCTAAATAATGGAATACACTAGATTAGTTTATGAATCCCAATACACAATTCCAACTAGTAAAATACCAAACATAAATAAAACATTTTATGCATATAATCCATAATCATAAAATAATGTTTTCTCTGGGGAAGTATATAACGACCCATAGCCTGACGTACATGGACATTACATTACTTTTGCGGAATACTTAGTACATAACAAAAACACACACACAAGGATCGTAATAGTTTAGTGTCTTTGGAAACTCGGAACGTAATCTTCTAATCGTGGTGAAAGATCTTCAATATCTCCCATAAAGATCTTCCCTTTTTTTTACCTAAAAACCTTTCTTTATATCCTGGGGAAAAGAAAACATAAAAGGGTGAGCTCAAATGCTCAGCAAGGGCAAATAAAGGAAATAAAAATCATATCATATCTTTATTAAAATCAAAACCTGCAAAAGAGATCATAATATCTTAACATGGAATAAATCATAGAAGTGAAAATGAAACCCTTACTTAAAACATTACTCATTGTGGCATACACACATAATCATAGAGAATCATTTCTTGTTAGTCAAGACTCATTGCCAAGACTATCTTAGTGGACAAAGTCCCTTTCTGAATCGAGTAATCCTCGTTTCAGTCATGTTTCACTGAACCGGTATAACCTACCATTCCAGCCATGTCTATCTCATGAGATATGAAATCTTTACCCAATGCATTGGAGGGAGTTATAGGTCCCACCCATCTCTTAATGAATCCTTTCTTATGTGTGCCACAAAATCATAAATCATACATCATTGCATAACCCATGTAATAAAAATGGGATTCTTAAACAACATGACATCATAAAACCATTCATATAAGATAAAGGAATTCATAAACATAATTCCATCACAACATAGTCAAATCAATGTAAAAATATGGATAGAAACAGAACCCTTTATTATCTTATATGGAAAATAATTTTGATAAAACACTTGAATTGAATTCTTGAGGAAAATATCCTTTCTTCTTCAAAATCAATTTCTTTTCACAAAACATCATGCAATTTTAAAGGAAAGAGATTTTATTGAAAATAGTCATGAAATCGTTTAGAGGAAGCTTCATGAAAATAAGGCTTTATAAAACAGTATAAATCTGTTCGTGCCGTATAAGTTAAAAAAACATTCTTCGTACTTTTTTCAGAAAAGTCAAAAAGTACCTCGTACGAAAAACGAAAAAAGATTCCTTTCATATCCTTTACTAAAAACTCATAGAAGGGTAAAATTGGATTTAAACAATTGTAGGTGGATGGAAATAATATTACATATTGATGAAACATGGATGTGGATGATAAAATACACCCCAGTAAATACTTATGAATAAACAATCTCGGATAAAAATGAGATTGTGATATTTCCCTTACCTTAGGTCCGACTTGCTTTGTAAGTGTCCGAACCTCCTGTATAATGATTTAAATCATGTTATTGACTTATTACAGAATCATATTCATTTTTATGATATCATATATGGTTCACTTATGACATTATATTACCCGTTCTTTTGTAAATTCCATGTTAAAGAAGCGTTTTGGGTAAAATCGTTTCATTTATCGTAGGTGTTTTGACTTGTTGTTCTTGACATCATTATTACTTATATCATGATTTACTTACTTCCAGAATATAAAATATGATTTATATATCATATATATTCAGTATATATATATATATAATAGGTAGATAAATAAAATGAAAAACACCGTTCATGGAGACGGTAGTCCGTACGTACGCATGAACACTGTTTTCCTTTCCTTATTGTCTTGAAATGGAAGTAAGTAGATGACATACATATGTATATATATACATAAATCCAGTAGCTTTATAATGTCATATATTTAATTATTATTTCTTATATATACATTATAATCATTCTTAAATGGTTAACATGGAGAATGAATCTCATCGCGTCGTGGAGACGGTATTCCGTACGTACGCACGAGCGATGATATCATTTCTATAAATATTGAATTGAATTGGAGTGCATTATACAATATATCAGAATCAATATGATGTTTTAATAACTATGTATAGTTATTCTTTACACCATTATACCCATCCATGTAAGGTGGTGGTGGAAAATAGATTACACCACGGCGTGGAGACGGTATTCCGTACGTACGCACGCGCGGTGATTTCTTTTTCCGTAGGATGGATAGATGGTGAAATAGGGTTGTTTCATACTTATAATAACATATCAGTATATGAGTGATACTGATGTTATTACTTCATAATTAAACAACCTAAGAAGAAGAAGTGGAAGAAGAAATAAAGATGAAAGAATTGGTAACGGTAATTACCTCTTCTTTGAAGTGCCTCTTTGAGACCTCCTCTTAGGGCACTAAAATTGGTCTTTGAGGAAGACCAGAACCTCTAGGATGTTTATAGGGAAGTGGAGAGGATAAATTGGCAGGGGTTGGCCGAGATTGAGTGCTCAAATTGGTGTGAGGAGGAGGGGGAGGAGGTGTCCTTTTATAGGGGAGGAGAGGGGCACCTTAGGAATATCTCAAAATATTATTTTATATTAAAGTCAAAATCGGTTTATAATGGTTCCAAAGGGTCTTATTTCGAAGCTGAAGTGGTGATGGGTCGAAATCCTATCAACCAATAGGATTTAGACAAGTTTGGGGTATTATTTTAACCTTATCAATTAGATTTAACTCTAAGTTAATTAATTTAACTTTTACCGTGTCTTTTTGTTTTCTTTCACTATATGGTTAATACACTTACTATAACATGCCAAAAGAACCCCAAATTGTTTATTATTAATATATATATCCTTATCTAAGTCATGTGGCCGAACCTTAGATTTTTAGGAATAAAATAACAATTAATAATATAATATTTGATTTAAAAAACTATTTTGTGTCAATTTTGACACTATTTGATATATGATTTTTGTGAAAGTCATATCAGAATTATATGTTCGAACCAAGTTGATTAAATAAACACTAATATATCATAGTAACCTAGAAAATTAGTGGAATTCATAAAAAGTCTTAAATTACATTTATTTTGGTATTTATATTATCAATTATGTCAATATTTCATTAATAAGATAATTACTGCATCATCTTTGTGTCATAAATAAATTAAATTATTTGATGTCTAAAAATTACAAATAAAATACCATCATGTAGGAAATATTTTTAGCTTTCTAATTAATATTTACAATCGAATTTATCTTATGTATAACCCCATATTAAAAATGATTTACTTATTAAACTTTGATTTTAACTATTTTAACCCTTCTTTAAATAAATTAATAATAAATGTCCTAATCTAATCCAAGTGGGCCTAAATGGTCATATTTTATTCCTAAGTTTGTTTTTGGTCGAATTACACTTGTCCAATAGAATTAGGACATGTGTTAGGGTAATATTAATATCATATTTACCCTTAGTTACCTTATTTACTATTAACCGTGGTAAAAAAAGTAAAAAGTTACTATTCACCAAAAAATTATTTTCATCTCATTGAACCACATTTTAGTCCTTGATATTAACCGTGTCTCTCGGATTTTCGAAATTCCATTCACAGAAGCGGTAAAATTAAGTTTTATGCAAAATTCAGTTTTTAACCTACCACTTAGTAGTTTCACTATTCATCAAAAATTGATGTTTTTCAGAACAATGCCAAAATTTCATCCCAAGCTATATTTCATATTCCGAATTCAAAAATTAAGTCTATTTTACCAAATTCATAACATAAAAGTTTCACTAATTAATTTTATAATTAAATCCCGCTGTTAAAACAAATAGCGTGTTTTTAAGAAACAATATCTATCAAAAGATTGACACTTGTTTATGTCTAGTTTAAATGTGAAACTACATCCAATGACCAACATTGTATTAAATTGTAAAAATATATTCTAAATATACTTTAAAACCACTCAAATTAATGATTTATCACTATTAATTATTTCGATTAAAAAAGTTGTTTTTAATTATAATTTAGTAATTTTCACTATTCATCAGAATATGAAAGTTATCCGAAAAGTACCAAAATTTCACCTTAGGCTAAATTCGATACTCCGAATCCAAAAATAAAGTTCATTTTGAAAAATAAGATTTACTGGATTTCAAAAAGTGGTTATTACTATTCATAACGGCTAGTTTTAATAATATTTTTATAGCATATCGTTGTTTAGTGAAACTCGGTATTGCGTACTACACACGCTATCGAGGAAGGTCGCGATTGCGTGTAATGCAAGTCAAGTCAAGGATGTGTGTTGTGAAAGCTCCTTTTGGTGTAGCGTACAACACAAGACATTAATAAAATTAAAAAGAATATTTTTTTATAAAATCTTGGGCTGTTACATTCTACCCCCCTTAAAATGAATTTCGCCCTCGAAATTCGTCGGGGTTATAAATGGTTTACTATTTGAAAGTTTCTTTAATAGAAACCCACATCGTAAAAGGGAATACCAAAACTTGGCTTTAAAAACTAAAGTATGAAATGTAACGATTACCCAAATAAACTAATCACTGGGTTTCCACATAGGTGAAAATATGGATATGGAAGAGAAATCTAACCATCATGTTCTGATGGAGAGTGGTAGAGAACATGGCTATGGAAAAGCCAGTAATCACAAATCCATAGATTTGTGATGATATAAGGTACCATCTGATTCATCAGGTATAATATCACTAGGACAACATTTTTGGTTTTCAAGATCATTTCCCTAAAGTTGAAAATTTGCTTAAAATAAATACTTACTTTATTTTGGTACAATCTCACTTTTGTTCGTGCCTTTAACAATTTCCACTTCATCTCTTAAATAAATGAAGTTGAATTTGTTATTCGTGAAGTGTTAGCAGATCATGTGATAGAATGACGGGTCATTCCATCTATCTCAAACAAAAGGTTAGCAAAAATTATATACATAAGTCGATCTATAGTGAGATTAATCACATATGGTTCCTAAAATGGACTTATACTTCATATATCATACTGCTTAATATAATAAAACTAGTTTCTACTAAACAGGGACTTCCTGTAGGTCAGTGGTAGGCGATAAAGGCCAGTCGCACTTCGGTTGTGGGTTCGATTCCTACAGCCTTGTCCGAAGCGATGGGTTGTCGCCCGTCCGGCAGGTTGTCCTTTTTCTAAAACTACGTCACTATAACATCCCATCAATAATATCGAAAATCTTCTATCCTTAAACAATACTAACTTATGTACAACACAATCCAGTCTAATCTTTAGGCTTATACATAATACTGCAGTCCACTCTCATAATATAGTGACAACGATTACCAAAGATTTAATACTGTCGTTGATCCCCACATATCATAAGATATGTCTTGTTGGTCACATTCCAAACATTCAAAGTCCTTAATCGTGTATTCTCTTGAATACCTTAGTGAAAACATGAGTGCAGTTAAAAGTTAATACTTTCCATATACCAAAAACCTCAAAATTCTATATACTCAAACCATGATATCACTTAGTCCTTATATCAATCATGAGCTCATGAATACTATCAAACATTTAATTTTCTCCTTATCCCTTCATTATGCGCATATCATCTACATTCCAAAAATATCTGAATAACCTTTCATGGATACTGGTAACATTAATCATATACTTTCAAAACACAAGGAAAGACAACAGTGTAACAATCCATAGATGTCTCTTTATTCCAAAATTACACATGATAAACATGTAATCATGCCACTACATTCTCAAACCATTGACCGAGCTTCAAAAATTCTTTCATCTCACATATCATTTGTAGTCTCTTCATCATCATCCACATAAATACTACCCATATGACCATACTGATTCTCTTCATGAGTCTTTCCCTTAGGGCATTTGTTTGAATAATGCCCATACATTCCACATTTAAAACACTTAACCATTTTTGATGTCGTAGCAATACCATTATCCTCATCCATGGTGTTAACCGACCCTTTTCCTTTGCACTTACTTGCTTTGTGTCCTTCTTTTCCACACCCAAAGCATCTTCCAGTTCCCTTGAAACATTCTCCTTGATGCCTCTTCCCACATGATTTACATAGGGGAAATTGAACTTTCTTTCCTCTATGATCATCATGGAACTCCATCTTTCTCTTATTAGTCGAGTCAGGAAACTTACCAAATTTTACTTTATTGATCATGTTGTGAGATTGCTGATTCGGCATAATAATGATGTTTGGACATCCAAATCCCATTTCATTTGGTTGCTCATGAAGAATATCATTCCATTGTCCATCATATCCTCCATTATTGTGAATCATCTTGTTTCCAGCCATTTTCTAAAACCCAAACAGAATAGTGTTAGATGCAAAAATCATGCTAGGGAAAACAACATAATAAAGGGGGAGTACCTTCAATATCCAACATCTTAGGTTTAATTCTATGATCGTTAGCGTAATTCTATTACTATAACCTATACGTATACTTAACCTTAGGGACATACCTAGACATACCTTAGAAATATCTCTAGGAATCTCACTAACGTTTTCGCATCCTAGTTTCCAAAGGTTGACTAAACCTTTCCTCTGATACCAACTATAACGACCCATAGCCTGACGTACATGGACATTACATTACTTTTGCGGAATACTTAGTACATAACAAAAACACACACACAAGGATCGTAATAGTTTAGTGTCTTTGGAAACTCGGAACGTAATCTTCTAATCGTGGTGAAAGATATTCAATATCTTCCATAAAGATCTTCCCTTTTTTTTACCTAAAAACCTTTCTTTATATCCTGGGGAAAAGAAAACATAAAAGGGTGAGCTCAAATGCTCAGCAAGGGCAAATAAAGGAAATAAAAATCATATCATATCTTTATGAAAATCAAAACCTGCAAAAGAGATCATAATATCTTAACATGGAATAAATCATAGAAGTGAAAATGAAACCCTTACTTAAAACATTACTCATTGTGGAATACACACATAATCATAGAGAATCATTTCTTGTTAGTCAAGACTCATTTCCAAGACTATCTTAGTGGACAAAGTCCCTTTCTGAATCGAGTAATCCTCGTTTCAGTCCTGTTTCACTGAACCGGTATAACCTACCATTCCAGCCATGTCTATCTCATGAGATATGAAATCTTTACCCAATGCATTGGAGGGAGTTATAGGTCCCACCCATCTCTTAATGAATCCTTTCTTATGTGTGCCACAAAATCATAAATCATACATCATTGCATAACCCATGTAATAAAAATTGGATTCTTAAACAACATGACATCATAAAACCATTCATATAAGATAAAGGAATTCATAAACATAATTCCATCACAACATATTCAAATCAATGTAAAAATATGGATAGAAACAGAACCCTTTATTATCTTATATGGAAAATCATTTTGATAAAACACTTGAATTGAATTCTTGAGGAAAATATCCTTTCTTCTTCAAAATCAATTTCTTTTCACAAAACATCATGCAATTTTAAAAGAAAGAGATTTTATTGAAAATAGTCATGAAATCGTTTAGAGGAAGCTTCATGAAAATAAGGCTTTATAAAACAGTATAAATCCGTTCGTGCCGTATAAGTTAAAAAAAACATTCTTCGTACTTTTTTCGGAAAAGTCAAAAAGTACCTCGTACGAAAAACGAAAAAAGATTCCTTTCATATCCTTTACTAAAAACTCATAGAAGGGTAAAATTGGATTTAAAAAATTGTAGGTGGATGGAAATAATATTACATATTGATGAAACATGGATGTGGATGATAAAATACACCCCAGTAAATACTTATGAATAAACAATCTCGGATAAAAATGAGATTGTGATATTTCCCTTACCTTAGGTCCGACTTGCTTTGTAAGTGTCCGAACCTCCTGTATAATGATTTAAATCATGTTATTGACTTATTACAGAATCATATTCATTGTTATGATATCATATATGGTTCACTTATGACATTATATTACCCGTTCTTTTGTAAATTCCATGTTAAAGAAGTGTTTTGGGTAAAATCGTTTCATTTATCGTAGGTGTTTTGACTTGTTGTTCTTGACATCATTATTACTTATATCATGATTTACTTACTTACAGAATATAAAATATGATTTATATATCATATATATTCAGTATATATATATATATATATAATAGGTAGATAAATAAAATGAAAAACACCGTTCATGGAGACGGTAGTCCGTACGTACGCATGAACACTGTTTTCCTTTCCTTATTGTCTTGAAATGGAAGTAAGTAGATGACATACATATGTATATATATACATAAATCCAGTAGCTTTATAATTTCATATATTTAATTATTATTTCTTATATATACATTATAATCATTCTTAAATGGTTAACATGGAGAATGAATCTCATCGCGTCGTGGAGACGGTATTCCGTACGTACGCACGAGCGATGATATCATTTCTATAAATATTGAATTGAATTGGAGTGCATTATACAATATATCAGAATCAATATGATGTTTTAATAACTATGTATAGTTATTCTTTACACCATTATACCCATCCATGTAAGGTGGTGGTGGAAAATAGATTACACCACGGCGTGGAGACGGTATTCCGTACGTACGCACGCGCGGTGATTTCTTTTTCCGTAGGATGGATAGATGGTGAAATAGGGTTGTTTCATACTTATAATAACATATCAGTATATGAGTGATACTGATGTTATTACTTCATAATTAAACAACCTAAGAAGAAGAAGTGGAAGAAGAAATAAAGATGAAAGAATTGGTAACGGTAATTACCTCTTCTTTGAAGTGCCTCTTTGAGACCTCCTCTTAGGGCACTAAAATTGGTCTTTGAGGAAGACCAGAACCTCTAGGATGTTTCTAGGGAAGTGTAGAGGATAAATTGGCAGGGGTTGGCCGAGATTGAGTGCTCAAATTGGTGTGAGGAGGAGGGGGAGGAGGTGTCCTTTTATAGGGGAGGAGAGGGGCACCTTAGGAATATCTCAAAATATTATTTTATATTAAAGTCAAAATCGGTTTATAATGGTTCCAAAGGGTCTTATTTCGAAGCTGAAGTGGTGATGGGTCGAAATCCTATCAACCAATAGGATTTAGACAAGTTTGGGGTATTATTTTAACCTTATCAATTAGATTTAACTCTAAGTTAATTAATTTAACTTTTACCGTGTCTTTTTGTTTTCTTTCACTATATGGTTAATACACTTACTATAACATGCCAAACGAACCCCAAATTGTTTATTATTAATATATATATCCTTATCTAAGTCATTTGGCCGAACCTTAGATTTTTAGGAATAAAATAACAATTAATAATATAATATTTGATTTAAAAAACTATTTTGTGTCAATTTTGACACTATTTGATATATGATTTTTGTGAAAGTCATATCAGAATTATATGTTCGAACCAAGTTGATTAAATAAACACTAATATATCATAGTAACCTAGAAAATTAGTGGAATTCATAAAAAGTCTTAAATTACATTTATTTTGGTATTTATATTATCAATTATGTCAATATTTCATTAATAAGATAATTACTGCATCATCTTTGTGTCATAAATAAATTAAATTATTTGATGTCTAAAAATTACAAATAAAATACCATCATGTAGGAAATATTTTTATCTTTCTAATTAATATTTACAATCGAATTTATCTTATGTATAACCCCATATTAAAAATGATTTACTTATTAAACTTTGATTTTAACTATTTTAACCCTTCTTTAAATAAATTAATAATAAATGTCCTAATCTAATCCAAGTGGGCCTAAATGGTCATATTTTATTCCTAAGTTTGTTTTTGGTCGAATTACACTTGTCCAATAGAATTAGGACATGTGTTAGGGTAATATTAATATCATATTTACCCTTAGTTACCTTATTTACTATTAACCGTGGTAAAAAAAGTAAAAAGTTACTATTCACCAAAAAATTATTTTCATCTCATTGAACCACATTTTAGTCCTTGATATTAACCGTGTCTCTCGGATTTTCGAAATTCCATTCACAGAAGCGGTAAAATTAAGTTTTATGCAAAATTCAGTTTTTAACCTACCACTTAGTAGTTTCACTATTCATCAAAAATTGATGTTTTTCAGAACAATGCCAAAATTTCATCCCAAGCTATATTTCATATTCCGAATTCAAAAATTAAGTCTATTTTACCAAATTCATAACATAAAAGTTTCACTAATTAATTTTATAATTAAATCCCGCTGTTAAAACAAATAGCGTGTTTTTAAGAAACAATATCTATCAAAAGATTGACACTTGTTTATGTCTAGTTTAAATGTGAAACTACATCCAATGACCAACATTGTATTAAATTGTAAAAATATATTCTAAATATACTTTAAAACCACTCAAATTAATGATTTATCACTATTAATTATTTCGATTAAAAAAGTTGTTTTTAATTATAATTTAGTAATTTTCACTATTCATCAGAATATGAAAGTTATCCGAAAAGTACCAAAATTTCACCTTAGGCTAAATTCGATACTCCGAATCCAAAAATAAAGTTCATTTTGAAAAATAAGATTTACTGGATTTCAAAAAGTGGTTATTACTATTCATAACGGCTAGTTTTAATAATATTTTTATAGCATATCGTTGTTTAGTGAAACTCGGTATTGCGTACTACACACGCTATCGAGGAAGGTCGCGATTGCGTGTAATGCAAGTCAAGTCAAGGATGTGTGTTGTGCAAGATCCTTTTGGTGTAGCGTACAACACAAGACATTAATAAAATTAAAAAGAATATTTTTTTATAAAATCTTGGGCTGTTACAAAGTATTTACTCATAAATCCTTCATAATGGTTTGTAATGAAAATTTGAATTATCCTAACCATATCCCCCCAAGAGTTTCGTAATAAAGTGTGATGCAAGGACCATTGTCGTATACCAGGATACCCCGGGTAAAGACCGAAACTCTTTGTCAGATTTTTCACTCCTAGGTACATCTGTGCTAGAGCTGCCTATACCTGTTCATATCTAGACAGGGATTCATTGCTTGGAAAACTCACAAAATATCTACATTACCAAAATTCTAGGAATTTCTTCTATACTAATCCTTAATGATTATTTTAGGGTGTTGTTCTATAATTAGAGTTATTCTAAATCTACTTTCTATTGTTTGTAGTAAAATTCATTTGATAATAACTATAATTCCTTGATCCTAGTTACCTAGATTCAGTGCATTATTACATAATATTGGCATGATCACAATAGATCAAGTCGTGAAAGACCGTTTAATTTAGTAGACTTGGAAGTACTAGATACCTACATGAGTTTTAAATTACTGCATGAAATAAAAAACAACATTTTCCCCTTTTAAAACACCCATATACTTTAACCTATCCTTGTAGGTTAATCATAATATAATTCTTCGCCTCCTGGGAAAAATAAAACACAAAAGGGGTGAGCTCATATGCTCTGTAAGGACAACAATATAGTAGAAACTATCATAAATAAGAATAAACATTGATTGTAATGTATAAGACTAAAACACAAGCCTTTTAAACATAATCTTCAGAATAATATGGCTTTAAAAAATCCAATAATCCCATTTACTTATTTACATGGATATTCTACATGTCAAATAATCAAATGCAATATCAATAGCCAATTTTATAATGATATAATGCATAATTTTTGACATCACAACCACATAGTCAAGGCCTCATTCCATGACTATAGATAAGATTTTGTCAAGGATTTCTACCAAGACACTATTTTGTCTAATGATACCTATAGATGAATCGAGGAGCTACATCGGACTCCACCCATCACTTACTAAGTCAAATACATTCCTCACATGAAAATTTTGAAACATAAAATTAACATTCGTATTAAAAATAGCATTCAAAATGTTATTACACTAACCATAAACCATGAATGGTATAAAAATAACACATCCATAGTCAAACATATCACAAAACATTAAATACAATATAGAAGATTTTATCATAATAAATCAACTTCAAATAAGTGTAAAATTCATCAAAGGATGTTAACATAAATGAAATGACAAAGAATTTGAGAGAAATATATTTTTATATTTTGAAATAATTTAAAAGCCACATAATTATAATAGAAAACATTTATTTTGAATATTTTCTTATAAGCTTGTATGAAAAGCTTCGAAGGTGTTATAATGGCAGAAAATAGTCTCACACACCATATAAGTTAAAAAACATTCTTACCTTAATTTGTCGAAAAGGTCATAAAGTACATTTTTTTGAAAATGATAGAAATAATCATTTCAAAAAAATTATAAAAAGTAAAAAAGGGTATAAATGACATTAAACCATATTATAAGAAATAGTAAAAATGTTTTGACATACATTTTTATGAGACACTAATGTGGATTAGAAATAGGTCCCAGTAGATACTCACATATAAACATCATCAGATAATGATGAGATTGTTGAATTAAATCTTAACTTGATGTTTCCTTGGTCGATGATACATTAACCTAATTTATAATAGTTAAATCATTTTTATTAAATTATACAATAACAAAATACATAAATATGATATCATATATGATATTCTAATGTTGATTTGTTAATAATATTTTAGTAGTATCATTGTTTCGGGTGTTAACTGATTTGTTATCAATTATATGTTTTGTTACATAAGTCATGTTTGTTATAGATAAGATGTATTTTATTATTATACATAATTATATTAAGTTCTTAAAAATAAATTTTAATCAATAAATGAAAATTATTCTTGACTGGTTACGATGTGGAAATGAATCTTATCATATTCATGGAGATGATAATCTGTACGTACGCCTGAGCGACAATATCATTATTTTGATGGTAAAATCATAAGTAATTGGATGGTATATCATATATAAAGAATAATTAACATGTTATATCTATTATTTACATAAATTATAATCATTATTATACCCATCCAAATAGTGAAGTGTTGAATAACAAACTACACCATGACGTTGAGATGGAAAATCATACACCCGCACATATGGTGACTTTCTTGTTAATAGGATGGATAGAATAATGAATATTGTTGTACCATATTTATAATAACATCACAGTATGTAGAAGGTACTGGATTTATTATTTTGGTATGGAAACAACAATGAAAGATGAAGTGGAAGAATAAAATAACTTTGTAAGAGGTGATGAAATAATTACGTTTTCTTCAAGTGCTTCCTTTTGATTTGATCAAAAGATATCTCTAGGTTGGATTTCTGACCATAGTATGTCCTCTAGGTTGAATTGAGGGGAGTTTTAAAGATATTTGAATAGGTTTTTTCTGAGGAAAATGACATTGGATGTGTGATTTAGAGAGAAGGGGAAGTACCTTTTTAATAGAGATGTGAGTGTCACTTTCAGAAAATTTTGAAATGTTATTTTATTATAAAATAATATTCAGTTAATAATGGCTCAAAATGGATTTATTTCTAGGATAAGGTGGGTATAGGTATAAATAATCTTAACCAATAGGTTCTAGACAAGTTTAGGTCACCATTTTATCCTTATCTTTTATATTTAACTCTTAGTTAAATAGATTAACATTGTACAATGTCTTCTTGTATTTTTATATTACATGGATAATTAACATACTATAAAATGACAAAAAAATCCCAAGTTGTTCATTAATGAAATATATATCATTATATATGTCCTTTGTCCAATCCTTAGATTTTTAAGAATATTATATCATTTAATAATATAGTATTTGTTTTAAAAACTCATTTATGTCAATTTTGACACTATTTAGTATTTGGTTTTTGTGAAAGTCAAAAAAACATGATTACTTCAAAAAAAATATTAAATCAATCCTAACATGTCATATTAACATAGATAATTCATTGAATGAATCAGAAGTCTCAATTTACATTTATTGTTGTATTTATAATATCAATTATTATAATCTTTCATTAATAAGGTAATTACTGCATCATCATCGTGTCATAAATAAATCTAATTATATAATCTCTAGAAATTATAAATAAAATACCATTATGTAGGAAATATTTTTATATTATTAATGAATATTTATATTCGAATTTATTTTATGTATAACCCTATATTAAAAATGTTTTAGTTATTAAAATTTGAATTTAACACTTTTAAATCTTTTTTCAATAAAGAAATAATAAATGTACTAATCTAATCCAAGTCGATCAAAGAGGATCATATTTTATTCCAAAGGTTTATTTTGGTCGAAATAAACTAATCTAATCAAATTATGATATGTGTTAGGGTAATTATAATATCATTTTTATCTTTAATTACCCTATTTACTTTTAACCGTGTTAAATAAAATTCAAAAGTTACTATTCAACAAAAAATTATTTTCTTCCTATTGAACCACATTTTACTTACTAATGTCAACCGGATTACTCTAATTTTTGAAATTAAATTCACTAAAACAATAAAATTATGTTTTATGCAAATTTTCAATTATGCCTAGAATGTGGGTAAAAGACATTAAAAATTCAATATAATTTTATACATATAATCTTATTATAAAATGAATCCAATTAATTACATTGAACTAATATAGGTATTATGTACATATTTTTACTTGAAATAAAATTAAATAAAAAAATAATTATATAATTAAAATTTTGGTTTTAAACAATGACAGTGTTTTTCAATATTCATCAAAAAATGAAAGTTTTCAGAAAAATACAAAAAAAATAACCCAAAGATAATTTTGATATTCTGAATCCAAAAATAAAATCCATTTTGGAAAATAAAATTTATAAAATTTTAAGAAGTGGGTATTACTATTCATAAAGACTTGTTTGATTGGTCGTGGTGTGCTAGAACTCGAAGTTGCCTACAACGCAAGCTATTGTATAATTCAAAGAGAAGCGTATTGTGGATGTTTGGGGTGTTACATTAACATTATGTAATATCTTAAAGAGTCATATATAACGTCTCTTCATCACTGTAGTTTCAAACATCTAGACTCATATATAAGTGAATCTTCATTAGTTGGAACAACTATCATTTGGAAAATTTATATCTATACTTACATTATATCTACTACATCAAAAATACAAATTTTCCTTTTATTTTAATCAATTCATCCAATGGAAATTTTATTCATCCACATAAATATTTTCAGAGAACCCTACGACAATATTCTACTACCTAGAAATTTCAACTAGCATTACTTCTCGTGTTCCTAGAACAAGTATCTTCTCAATTATATATATTGTTCTACTTATATTTTCCTCTATTGTTACTTCCATGGTGAAGGTATATTTTCACCATTCTATTTCACCATGGGTATCTTCTAAAAGTATAACTTCCTAAAAAACCAACACAAAACCTGAATAGAATCCCCACAAAAAATCGAACTCGTATTTTTTATTTGGGTCATGGTCATTATAGTATCTATATATGAAGAGAATAAATCCACTAATAATGTTATCTTAGTTATTAATTTAAAACAAAACAATGCTCGTTTCCCAATGATATGGGATGGCTCTTGGTGGAATCTCTATAAACCACTCCATCAATAATTTTCAACCCATATATCCATAGATGACAACCAATAATTATTTTTGGGTTCATGTTCTAGTAATAATTAGATTCGCTATAAATCTAAACATTTATGTATTGAAAAAAAACCTCATGCATATTTTTTTTCATAGTTATATAAAGGCTAAATAATCCATACAGAAACACTCTAAATAATGATATAAAAAACATAGTTAACAAGATCAAATATACCATAGATCTCTATCAAACCTATCCCAAAAACATTTCAATGATGAATGAAATTCTAAAAGACACATACTATGGTTTACTATAACCAATATCTCTTATTATCTGTTTTTTAATTCTATTAAAATGACTGAAATCAATGACAAAATAACGAATCATTAAAATAGGGATTTTAGTAAAATCCTATGAGGAAAATAATAGAAATAAGAGTAATTAAAGTGTTTAATAAATGAACCATTATAAATACTTCACTAAATCAGTAAGACCGTAAATATTGTAAAAGATAGATAAGTTATATGGGATGAAAGATGAGAGGGAATGATATTTTTTCCCTCTCTTAGTGGATTGATCAGAAAAACTAAGAATGTGGTTGGAGATTTCATTATGGTGAAAATCAGAACAAAATTAAAATTATTAAAACAATCATTCTTGGGCTGACTAGAAATATTCTTTGTCTCATGGGATGCTTGGATAGCTTACTAGAGCTCTAGTGTCTATCAATTAGACTTTAGATATATGTGAAATTAATATTTCTAGAAAAAAATCATTCATAATGTGGAATCATAGATACATTTAGGTTAAAATAAAATCAACATGTATGGGTTTTAAACATACAAAACTCCATCTGTTAATATCGTTAGTTTATTGGCACATTTCACACCGCTAAAATATCTATTTAACGTAAAAATAATACTTAAACAATTTTACCTCTCTCCAAAATTAAAATTGAAATTTATAATTGTTATAGTACCATGGGATTCCAGTATAAACCCCTGTCAAAGAGTCCTTTAATGAATCATTTTATTAGAAACACCCAACTATAAATTAACTCAACTATGAGAAAGACCATAAAAAATTAAAACAATCAGCCCATTATTTTGATCAAATCCCATCCAGCCCTTAGTTTTCTATAAATGTCATCATATTAGATATATTGTCTCAATAGCCACCCTCATTATTGAAAAATCATAATATAAACCAAAAAACTCAAAATTTATATTTTGAATAATGTGGGATATTACAAACTCTTATCATTATTGTTGAATATACATGATAATAATCTATAAATTTATAATTTCACAATTTTCAAACAAACAATAAAAATAATTTTTTTATTATAGTGATAAATAACATGCATGTGTGGTCATAGTCAAATATCCATGATAATAATCACCAGATAATTTATCCAATAGTTCTTCCCCACAATTCACTAACCTCATCACTATAGAGATTCAAATAAATTATTTAATTTATGTCCTATGAATCCTTAATCCCAAAAAACTAATAAAGATCAAACCCTTAATGTCAATCTGGTAAAAAATGATGATTTTATGTAGAGTCATAACATGTCTTATAATAGTTTTATATAAAAATATATTGATTATCAACCCTCACATATAAACATTACCTTTAAATTTGGTTCCCTATATAGTCCATTTATTAATGGATATTATCGATTCCCTCTATTATTTTAGGTATTAATTTCTAATTAAAAGCATGATACCATATCAATTCATGAATATATAATTTTTAGTAATAATAACATTGAATATTCCTAAGATTTTTTAATAACATCTCATTAATTTTTTATATTTCCAATTATGAAATTTAACTTTTATTTTTGTTGTGTATATATACATATATCTAAAATTACATGTCTTTTATGAGGATATCCATGTCCCATTATATGATAATATCAACAATTTATGTTATCATCCATTTTTTCTCAAGTAATAAATCTCATGTTTATAATATGATTCTATTGTGAAAACTTAATATCTATAATAATGAGATCAATTGATGCTACCCCATGGTAATTATAGTAATTCATTTTTCAGTAAAATCACATTCTGTGACAATCAATTGTGTTCACCCTATCAAATTTCCCTTTTCATTAATTTCTCAGGAACCCAATTCACTTGCTTCCTTATATATACATAAAAATTTATGGTCATGAACATTTTGGGGTATTTCAGGAGCCTTGAACTAAGAAGGGTGGTCTGGGGGGTTTTACACAACCAGTACCCCTAAGAAATATTAAACCTTTCAACATGACAATGTTTTAGTTTTCAATGATGACATAGAGATGTGATACTATATGTATCCAAAATTTACATTACCATTCTATATAAAAATATTACAGAATATACATGGTCATCTAGAACATTATATGTATTTTATTCCAATAAAAAACCATATATATGGAGGAGTTAAAATATTCTTCCAATATGAGATCTAAATAATGCTTTCCAACATGCACACCCCTATTATTAAAATGAATCATGTTATATAGTTAATATTTATATGGTAAAATACAATTCATAAGAAAAATAAATCATCTTAATATTTTTTGATATTTTTAATTAAATCTATCAATGCTAGAATCGTTAATTCATTATTGAATGGAAAAAATATATTACCTCATTGTAAACATTTTAGAATAATCTAATACTTAATATAATATTAATGAACTCATTGGTTAAACTTTTTAAATCACATAAATGATTATTATCAAATCAGCACATCATTATATGGTCAATTTATAAAATTTATAAACAAATTCTCATGTGTAATTCTATTGATACCTGGTTATCTCACATCATAATGGATCTAGTCAAATGGGAACTAAGTTGACACATATACGAAATATATAATATTACATGAGTTACATACCTATTTACACACTCCAATCATCTACTATAATATCTTTTAATGATTCAATTAAAAAACATATCAAGGAAACATTTGGGTCTCTACCAACTCTATAGGTGATATAGATGATATACATATAATAATAGAACCACTAAAATAATTTTCAAAATCAATTAAAATATAAATAATATACCACTTAAATAATAGGTTATTCTCAACTCAAGTACAATGAGACATGTCATAAATAACATAGTTTTCACTATAATTCAAATTTCCCAATAATTTGTTTATCAGAAGAATATAATTACATTGTAGAAAAAAATTTATTTTAATAAAAGGTTACAAAAATAAAAAATGTATTTTCAAAACCAAAATATTATTTATTAAAATATTTTAATTATTAAAAAAAATGGTTTCTTTTTGAATCAATATAATTTTAATTAACTATTGATTTATGTAGTGAATGATAAATTTAACTTTTAATAATATGATATTTGTAAAATTTAGGTGATGTGAATAACTAAGAAAAAAATGAAACAAAAATAATAATGTTTTGCTGATAAAAAATAAAATTATAAGTTATAATAAATCATGTAATAAAATCATAAATTATCATGTGATTGCTAAAAAAACATGTTATTACCATTAGTTAATTAAGTCACAACTAATTAGGTAATCAAGAAATCACTGATTACGCTATTTGAAATAAATAATTTATCAAATTCATTTTCATTTTCATTTTCATATGAAATATTTTTCACATTTTTCAAAATTATACTATACAAATTATGAATCCTCTAAGAGAAATCTAGTTACAAACTAAAACCTATGAATTAACAATTTTTCTGTTATGTCATCCATAAAATTATCAAAAAAATGGTATCACTAATTATTATAGATATTCACCGAAGAATCCAGAAAAAATGAGTTTCCACTATAAATAAGTTGAATAGACTTTCTTACAGTCCACCTTTGAATTACTAAGAGTACATGCTCCAATATAATAGAGATAAAATACATATAATACCAAACACCACTCTGATGCCACATATAATGACCCATTATAGCTACATAAACTATACTGTAACTATATATTCATGACCCGAATAAAACCCCACAACCACAATGAGATAGAAACTATTATCCATGATATATAAGAATAATTGAAGGATGATTTATCCCCTTTTAAGTATATGAAAGGTCATCTTATGTTTCTTCACTAAAACCACTAAGGCATGTCTATATATAAACTAATCAAAAGAAACAATGAAACAAGTACACCTATATATTATACTATTACATATACAAGAATAAAAGTAACACACTATTTTTATTAATTAAATATCGCATACCAGTAAAAATATATATCAATTAAAAGTACAAACAAAATGAAATAAATAATAATTAGACTCAATACACTAAATAATTATATATATAATCCAAGGAAACTCCAACCCAATATGGAATCCCCAATCACCAACTCCTCATAGGTACCCAACCTACCATGTGGAATCCAAATCCAGTTAGTCATTTATTCCTTAAAGAATTTATCAATTCCATATATAAATTTGAATTGTAAATACAATGAATGAAGCATCTTATGCACTAAGATGAGTATATACTTCATGAGTAAATAACTCAAAAGGGAACCAACAACTATTTCACTCACAGAATATATTACATACAAGATTATATTAATGACACAACATGATATGAAATATAATCACAACATAGACACAAAAACATAGATAACTATATAATATAAAATGAATATCATATTTAATTGTCATAAATCTTATTCAAATAGATAATTAATTAAAAATATATATAATACATTTATAATTTTCATCCACAAAAGTATAATTAACTCAGCCATTATTTAGAATCTAATCTATTGTCCATATCCACCATAATGGACCACTCAACCAAGGTTATACATCAAATCCCATCCTTTATTTGAGGGATTATACAAATAAATATATAAA
Organism: Viscum album; assembly: GCA_963277665.1. Classification (NCBI taxonomy): domain Eukaryota; kingdom Viridiplantae; phylum Streptophyta; class Magnoliopsida; order Santalales; family Viscaceae; genus Viscum; species Viscum album. Next base: position 1,494,355,465 of record OY728131.1, read on the forward strand.
AATATATATTCATGTATTTTTATTTATGTTCCAATAAAAATTCTCCCACAAAAGAAATATATATAAATCATTATTTACTATAAGGCCACCAATCACCTCTCTCAAAGATAATATATACAAACCATCCTAAATTAGGAGGACCCACTTATCATTGTAATGAATAAACACACACAGACAAACGTATGTATAATAATAATATTACACATATATGTATTCCCTTATCTTTATGTGGACCCTTTCCCTTTTAGAAGGACGATGTAATATGTATATATAAAATTTCAATGTGTATATTGTGAACATGTACTAGTCTAGGACCATTAAAATGTGGTTAGGACACATTTATATGTAATAATTTGTAATTACAATGCTACAAATATGAAAAAACATGACATAAATATTATGGAAACATAATCACAATAATATCTTAATACAATAACGTGGCCATATGGGATTTAAATTATAATCCCACTAATAATAAATCCAAATGAATAGTACCAACATTTAACATATCAAATAAATTCATTTAAATAAGTAGGAGTAAATATAATTAAACATTTAATTAATGTAACCCAAAAACATATTAAAAACACCATTAAGTATGTTGAGAAAATTTAATATGGCATAGTGTCATGTTCAATGCATAGAATCCCGTGATAATGAATAATGTGATTAAAGTTAAATAAAACAAGTTAAAATCTGTTCTTACCACTATGAAAATATATAAAAACAATTTTATTCTGGAATTGATGTTACATATTTTTTAAATATGTCATGAAATTCTTCAATAGACCAAAATTCGTTCTGGAAATTAAAAGATAATTTCTAAACATTGTTTTCATTAAAATAGTAAGGGAATATGAGAGATATAGTGAAAATAACAATGGCATCCCTCAACGTGATTTATTAAAATTTAGACCTCATAAGAAAAATATATTAAAATTTTAACAAAATTATTATGCATTTTAATTGTAAATGAACCATAATGGAAATACATACATGTTTATGTTGAATACAATAGAATGTGGATTCACTTTAAAAAAGGATAAAAATATGTCATAGTTAAATAAAACCAAAAAATCATTAGTGAAAATAATATGTAAAATAATTTTTAATAACCAATGTTTTGATGGTAAATTTATTTCCTTATAATATCTTGATAATAAATCATATGTTTCACCCATAAGAACATTAAAGAGATATATTTTAGAATTAATGATCTAATTACACATTAATTCCAATCACTAACTTTTCCCATGAACTATGACACCCCAAAAATTTATTTTAACATATTATTCTACTAGATATATTACCTTGACTACAACCTAAAGATTTAAGGTAACTCCATTATACTATAAAAGTAATATTATTTATATGTGAAAGTTATATCCTAGTTGTTAAATTAGAAGGCAATAATATAAATAACCAAACTATAAATAATGTGTATAAGTGTTTTAAATAATTCATTTTTTATTAATACACAATTAATATTTACATAATTATTATAAAATACATTTTCTCTATTAAAAACATCCTTACATAAAAAATAATTTTTATTGATTTTTTACAGGGTCATTATAATTAATTTCTGACAATTTTTGAAATTTTATTTAGTGTAATGAATATAATATATATGATTTATAAATCCAATATAATATTGTGGTTAATTTTATGTAGTTCTCTAAAAACATTTATTTCATTTGTAAATAGTTAATTATATCGATATTTAAACAAAATTTGAAATTGTTTTCTCGTAAAAGTACCATTATAATTTTAATTTTACAATAAAGTAACATAGGTATGATTTATTATTATATAATGTTATTAATTACATATGAATCATAATTATACAATATTTTGTTTTAAGATCTTTTTTTCATTTAAAACACATTTTTTTAAACAATGTTTTTATGCGCACAATGTGTTTTTATCATAATAAATTATATTAATCTATATTGATTTGTTTTTATAATGATATTTATATATTATATATTTAATAATATATTCTACCATTCAATTTATGGTTTTGATAATGATATGAATGGAAGTATATTCATTTTTATTGTTAAAATATATTTGTCTAAAAAGGGTTTTCATTGAGTTTTGTGCGTTAACCTAAAATTTAATTCTATGACGTATATAAATTGAATCATATAAAAATTATTTAGCTATAATAATATTAATAATAAATCTATTTTATTTTGTTCAACACAATTTTCTTCATATTTAATAGTAAAAATATTAACATTTTGTTACAACATTTAATGTTAAAAAGTGTTTGCCAAGGGCTAGTCCTTGATATAAGGTAAATAATTCAATCCAAACCAATATATTTTTGGTTTGGTGAAGATATTTCAACCTTATTTTATCCTAAAATATTAAAAATTTCTATTTTTATCCACTTTAACATGCATGCGACCTTATATTATTGAAATATTTTATGAAATTCCATATATATCCCTCTCATTATATATAAAAGGATGCATTTTTCTACTACATTATTCAAAAACATTATGCCATATAGCATTTAAAAAAACTTACAACATTACTTTACTTTTTTTATATATCTCTAGATGTTCTCTAATAACCAATCTATGATGGCATGAGTTATATGCCAAATAAGATCTATCAAAGAATAGGTACAAATGATAATCAACCTCTATCAATGTTTTCTTCTCCCACTATACTTATTCAAATTGTATCAATAAAAACATGGATAATAATTTATAATCAATATTCATAGATTTAATTTTTGTTATGTAATTTCCATTTACACCCAATTACCAATAAAATTAATGTTGAAAGTATTGCTCATGCGTACAAGTCGACAACCATCTCTACCTAGTGATATGATCCATTTTCTAAAACCATCTTCCATGGATTGTAATTATACTTGATCTCATGTTTATATATTATATTTATGACATAGTTATTTTTCTATTATAATTATATATTATCTATATTATTACATTCTAATCCATTATAAAATGATAATGATGCATGTGTGTACGTCTGGACTACCAAATACCAAGACCAATGTGATTCAATTTCCATTTTACATCACATGGATGGTAATAAAGACATTATTAATGAACATATATGATATTTATGACATTATAATGATTCTATTAAGGTGAATAAGAATTTAACTTCATCTATTTCCATCCATTGAAATGTGGAAACATCACTCATGTGAACATAAATATTACCAATCTCCATTAATTGATGTAATACATTTTCATCTGTACATTATTTGAATTCTTATAAAAGAGTATATAATTTTTAAAAATGATACTTATTATAGGATTAATATTATAGATATTATGGAACAACAATAAATGTACATGTACTATAACTACCGAAATAAATAATATTTGAGAAACGAAGCAGTTAACTCCCAAAATAAAAACATTAATAGAAAATTATTAATAAAAATTAAGTGGATCATATATTATTTTAATAGTATTTATATAGTTATATTATAGAATTATATTAATAATTATTTTTTTTAATGGAGGTTAGAGTGCTTTTGAATCAATTCGGACATATGGTAATGGTTCTTCAACTCAGTTTTGTTCCATCGGGAAATGTTTCATGTTATCCACCAATTTACGTTAACTAGGATTATATGATGTTCTATTGCCATTTTATATAATGGTTAAATTATAATTCATTGTACATAATGATATTATTAATAATATTTTACCCATGAGTTTTTTCATCAAAATTTACCAATTTTGTATTAGTTTTATGTCTCAAATTGTCGTCTGTGTGACATATGTTATGTTATAAACATATATTCTCTTAGGATGAATATCTAATAACCATATGTTATTTTTTATGTTTAATATATTTATTTTATGGTTTTTTTAGTTTCTTTTTTAGTTATTTCATTCATGGGGGTTATGAATCAAAATTTTCTAAACCAGTAAGGGTTGTTTGTTATAATCTCATTTTTATCTAGATTGTTTATACATAAATTAATTTTGATGAAATTAGGTAATATATATATATCCAAAAATAATATTACATTTATTACACTCTAATAATTTATAATGATTATTTTTCCCTTTCATTTTCCTCTATTTGTGTACTCACATGACCGAAATAATGTTTTTAAGAAAACCCAATTGTATTTATCACTACGAATTAGAATATTTTTATTTCAAGTGCATATTTTTTAATTAATGATTTAAATAATGTTTTAAATATTCTCCAAATATTTATTAATTTAATAATAATCCAAGTTTTAAATTAAATAAATTTTTAAAATGGAGTCATTTTTTATAAATGATGTTTTTTAAGATTTTTACTAAAAATGTGAAATGAATTTTTATTTTTTTTATACACTTTATGAATGACTATTCTCACCATTATGAACTATATATTTGTTGAATATTACTATATAAATTTACATGGTTCATTAGATAGTTTATTTTTCTAAAATAGTTTGTAAATTTTTTGATTTTACATAAGTGATTTATAAAAAATACCTTTTTATTCAAGAAATGTTCCAAGTATCTAGTAAATAAATATTAATCTATAATAACATCCTATAATTCTTATTATATGTTAATGAGGATATGATCCAATATTACTATCATTATTATTTATAATTTTTTTATGATTCTGATGATGGAATGTTTATGAAACTCATTTTCTTCTTTATGGTTATTCTATTATTAAATGATAAATGCTATATGTTCTTATGAAACTCATATATATGTATTATGACCATATTAAGGGTGATACTAATATAGTTCAAGAATAATTAGAGGTTTTTTATACCCTTCCAATTTATAGGGTAACTATAAAATAGTTTTAAAACTCATAAGATATGATGGATATAATAAACTTATAGGAGATGATAGAGTTAATTTGATGGAAGTTACTTGTAAGAGAATATTGTAAATAAATGAGTATGCATTTCTATTATGGGGATTCTTCCATGTTGAATTTGGTTCCCAAAAACCAACATTTGTGTACTTTATGATAACCTTTATTAATTGATTTTAATATTAATAAATTACTTATCACATCATGATTACCCTTCTATGTGACATAATATGCGATAATGGCGTATGTGTAGTTGTCACAATAAGAAGTCATAGAAGTTATCAACATAATGAGAACCCATAAGTGCCATGAAATAATTCTTAATTATATGGTATATATTCATATAAAATCATTTGAGGGACAAAACTGATTCACATTATAATGGGGGGAGACTCATTGAACATTGGTGTGCCTTCACATTGTGTGTGCCCTGAGAAAAATCCAGTGGTTGATATTTTATGAATGATACCTACGAGTAGGAAATCCACATTTATATGTATCATTAAATGTTTCTAACTAAAAACATGTGTGCTAATACTAAGACTTTTTAATATTATTAATTATTATTATAGTTCATGTAATTTTATGTATTTATGAAAATGGTGAGGATGGATATTCACAACATGGTAGGATACATTTGGTGCATCATAAGTAAAATTTAATTAACTAATAATAAGAGAAAATATTTTTCCCTTATATTCTACAATGGAAGATGATATATTTTTCCCTTTGATAGATTTGATATAGCCTATATATATCTATGGCCATGATGTTCAATAGACATTTTTGACTTATAATTAGTCAACTAAAGAGACATCAAGCACATAGGTTGATGGAAAAAAAATTCAACCTCATTGATTATTGATATTGTGATAAAAGGATTATACTACATAGTTAGTGTCTATATGGGTTATTAAGTAATTATGACATTAACTTCTTTATCTATGGGTAACATGGCATGTTGGTACCTACAATCCTTGAACTTTAGTCTCAATCACCTAATGTTATATAAAAAGAGGAATAAAGGGTCACACACTACATGTATCTAGAATCTCTATTAAATAGTAAATCATTTAGTAATAATTTAACATGTTGAATAAATATTACTACCAAATTTTCATTAACAATTATTAATTTCATCTTGATCGCTTATATTATTTCACTTGTTATTTAAGAAAATATTATCAAAATGGAATATTTAGTAAATATTTATTTAATATTTAGTGAATATAGTATTTATATATTTATAGTTTAATAACATTTTGATAATTATTTATTAAATAAAAATCCATTATTCAAGATTTAATAAATATTATTTAGGAAAGGTAGATCAATCTTAATGGTATAATGAAAAATAATATATATTTCATAATATTTGAATAAATATAATTTAATTAAATTCACGAGTTTAGTGCATGTCATGAAATAATAATATTCTTATTATTTTGGGTATGGGGTTTTATGTGGAGTAAATAAATAATAAACATCACTGGGGAAATTATTTTTTTCTATATCTAACGGGATATGAACACAAATATATTTTTTTATAAAGAGAAAATTAATTTATTTTGTTGTGCACAATGAAATCCAAATAATACTCTCAAATACCTAGTGATATCACTTCTCCAAGAACACTCCATATAAAGAGAACAATATTCCTCCACCTTCGACGTCAAATTTGAGGGAGATCAATGAGTATCCTTTAGAATCAATTCTTGGTGCACACGTTATAGGATCTATCATGTTAGTAATCGAAGGTCCATAAAACAATGTTTGGACATATGGAACATGTGTGGATCATTACTAGAGAGAATATAATCTATATTACTATAACATAATGATGATAAGATATGGATCCTTGAATTAAGAAATAATTTTTTAAAAGGTAATTTTTTAATTGCATAAATTAATTACAAATAATATTCGATAATACAAAAACTTGGTTTCGATGTTTTATCTGTTTTATATACTATTTGATTCTATTTCATTGATCATGTGGTTTATCATTGTGTAAATATCAGTTTGATCATTGATCATGAAAACAAGAAAAGATATGAATGAACCACCACACACATCCACTGCACCAAAAACTCACAAGTGGTATGAGATAGGGTCAATTGTTATTTATAATTATTTAAAAAACATTGATTTATTTATGGATTTTTAATTTAGTTTTCAATTATTTTTTAATAATTCCTAAATTATAATTTCTAGATATTCATATTCCTATTCATTTCATGTAAACATAATCCTATTGATTAATTTTATAAAAGAACTAAATTGGAAGATCTCATCTAGAGGTGTTGAGGAAACGACTGGGATAACCCAATAGTACATGTCGTGTAACTAATAAGTATATACTGTGTACTAGGGTTTAATAATCAAAGAATTAATTTTGAATTTATTCAAGGAGTCTGCATTTATTACATGTGATTAATTTAACTATACAATATGTGTGGATATATAAAATGTATAACCTAGTTAGCTAGAGTACACACCGAGCAACATCTTTAAATGGTGTGTATACCTTAGTCACATACAAGGTTTTTGTTTTCTTATATGGCCTACATGACTTGTGATTGTGTAACTCTGAGAACAAATGTCGTTTATCCCATATACATACCAAGTACTCCAATATTTTCCATGTCATAATTACACAATGAGACCCTAGGTGTGTGCCTCAGATAGGCAGTGGGAATAGGACCTTCCATAGACTTATACCAAATTAAACAGAATTGAAAATTAATTTATTACACTATGTAAACCTTATCAATATGTCCCTGCATGTTTTCATTATGTTTATAGGATATTCCATGTGATGGGTTTCATTAAAATAAATTTATATATATTCCTAATTAATTTCTATGTAATGTTCATATATATATATATCATATATAAGTCTAGTTACATTTATTTCTATTCACATTTATGTATTACATGCTTCATTTAAAAATAATAATCATGTATGTATTGTGGTTGTTAATTTGATAGTACATATCATGATATTTAATGGTAATTCATGTATTCCATATTTCCTAAGAGTAAACAGTATACTAGTGTTACAAACATTGGGTGGATTGGATGGGTACTCACTGTGTTCCCTCTAAACTACATTTTAATTGTATATAGTTAATTTTAAATAATTATAATTAATTTTTTTAATCATGTGATTTATGAGAACCTAAATGAAATTAAGAATAGAATTAATAGAAATGAATAGATTTTATAAATAAGATATTAAATTATTTGATCATTATTTATCTTAAATAAGATCAATTAAGAATTGAATTATCATTTTATTAAATTTATAATTTATTGTATAAATACAGATTATTATGTTTCTAGATTATACCTTATTATGTGATTGGTATCTTTTAATTTATTATAAAATTAAAATCTTATCATGTATAAAATATATCCTTGTATAATGTAAGGTCATTTATATTCAGGATTTATTTTATGTAAACCAATTCACATCAAGTACATGAATTCAAGAGAATATGTAATTGATATGTCTCTCCAGAAAGTGGAGGTGATTTAGGTTTTGATCTAATGAGAAACTTATCCAATAAATATACATAGGTGGATACATGGAAAACTGAAACACAAACATTAATTGGTTAAAGGTGTTGTTCTCCAAGGTCGACAGTTAGTTTATCATTGTTTATATAAACTTACAATTAGAAAATGATCATGATCACACAATATTATCTTTTATTTCATTAATGTTACATGGTTATTTCAATGTGTCTATTTATTCACGATTACATGAAATAATGAATTAATAAAAATACAAGGTAGAACAAAAATTAATTGTATTATGCATAATATTATCTAATAAAATGTTGATAAATTAATTAAATACTCTTAATATTAACAAGAATGTAATAATGATAATAATTGTACATTTACACAAAGTGATAAAATGAAATAAAAATTATATATTATTGTTATAGAGCCCTCCACTACTTATGTTAAAATTGAACCACAGTTCAAATTACTTAACAAGAAAAAGTTGGGATGATTCCAATTATTGGGGAATTATTTCCTAAATTTTTTAATTGGATTAACTTAGTTCACATAAAGTGTTGACTACTAAATAATGAATTAATTCAATTGAGTGGAAATAGTTGAGGAATTCCAATTTTACAATTTTCAGACTTGGGAGTCTACTTAATAGGTCAAGGAACTGTGTGTCAATGCATTTGGATTTTGGAATTCCTACCTAAAACACTTAATATTTCTTGAAAACCCAATTATTGGGTGATGATAACGTTAATATGGCTCTATTCCACTAGTTATTAAATGAAACACGATACTCATAAGCTAATGGTGAAGGCTATTAGATTTCTATTAAATAGTTGTAGATTAATAAATATATTATTTATTTATTTGTCTAAGTTTTATATTATAAAAAACTAAATGTCTTACATTCATATATTTAGACACATCAATAAACATTTCTTCAAAAACATCACATCAATACATACATGATAAGGATAACCTTCTAATCATCACAACTTTCAAAGAGTAGAAAATTTTATTGTGTGTTATCCTATTCCATGGAAGGATATTATATGTTCTGAAAGAACATATTCCTAATGCACCTATTAATAAGGTTTATGATAAAGATTTATATCACTATGGGAAACATTTTAATTATTACACTTATGGTTAATTTTTCATTATATCATTAATTAACAATGTTATTTTGAGGTGAAAAAAAGTTGTGGATGTTATAGAATGATGTCTCGCGTTTGATATCTCTACTAAGAGAAGGGGAGACATGAGTTATATGAGATCTCTAATTATAATTTTACAACTATTCATGTAATTTCAGTTCCATTGGTTCCTCATGTATTCAAAATTATTCTATTTATTTAATTAGTAGAGATCTATGGGCTTAAATTCCAAGACAAATTGTGCACACATATCATTCTTTCCTCAGTACCCAAGTCTTTCCCCAGTTTTATTGTCAATTATAACATGAATAGTAATATGTGGATTCTTTGAAGACATAATAATCTAATTCACTAAGTGGATAAAGACATGGGGAGTTATAAACCTAAGATCCTTATGGTTGTTAAGAAAAGGAATAACAAGGTAAAGGGGTCCAAGACTCATAAAAAGTCTAAAGATCACAATCACCAGTGTCCCAAGAAGATGAATATCCATATGAATATCAAGTAAGAGGATTTTGTATGTATATTATGTGTAATGAAAATCCGCTAGAAGAATAATTGCATCAACAACCAAGGGGAAGCTAGTGGTTCATTCATTATCGAGTGTAATTTTTCAATATATACACATTAAATTTTATATTGAGAAAATACTGAGCACATCTATATCCAAATGAAAGAACTATATAGAGTCGGAATATTCATAAAGGAGAGGTGGGTTTTTGAGCTTCCAATAGTGCGAGGTTGACTACTCGTATAAGGAACCAACCATAAAACATTACAAAATCTTAAATTAAATGAATAATTGACATTGAGGAATTTTTCAGGTTTAGACTTTTAGAGAGTTAGTCCATAACTATTACATTTCATCTCAAAAGATGCAATTTAGACAAATATACTCATTTCCATTTTTTCTTAAAATAAAAAATCTTAAAAATATAGTCATGTCTAGTTCCATGTTTTATACATCATAACTTTTCCTTGATCCCTTTTTTTATCCTATTCATCTTTATGTCCTGTGAAAAACATTTCAAAACTTGGGATGATCATAAAAAGATTAGTAAGTGTTATAAAACAAAAAAAACATTAGATCATAAATATATACATAACATAATCTCTTTATCATACCTCATGATATCATAAGATTTATGAACAACAAGTAGAAATCATAAATCATAAAGGTAACTTGTGGAATCCATATCATACTTACATTGTAGATATCATAGCTACATAGGGAGGTATCTTTGCAATACCCATCATAGTATATTCCCTAAATCTCTTAAGAGAAACATTAATGTTTTCCACCATCACATTACCCAATGAATTGAAGAGAAATATCAGGCTCACCCACCTTAGGTTTATCATGGAACCACCATATACGTAACAATGCCCAAGAACCTTAACATATTCATAACACATAAAAAAATATAAAGGAAAGATAACATTTCCACATTTCAATCATAATATATCATTTAAATATATTGACATAAAAAATAAAATATCAAAATCATTTTCAATCCCAAAAATATGTAAAATATTATATGGTATTTATTTTCCTTTTAAAAACATTTCACCTTGTTAAGGAAGCCAAAGATCAAATAATACTGACAGGGGTGGAAAAGGTCATTGTCACCGCTTACGTTAAAAATGAAATTTTCTTTTTTCCATTTAGTAAAATTCCTTTTAGAATAAGATTTGTTTTGAATTAAATGAGAAGTCCAATGTTTTTATACATCGTATAAAATAATGTCATTTAAAAAACAATATATGCCTCAATGAAAGGAGATTGAGACGAAGTCCCTTACCTCGTGTCCGAATTGACTCGTTCGTTCTTTAATATCCTAAATAATAAACTAATGTTAATTTAAACTTTCTTAAGAACCTTTTTCAAGTTTAATATTCCTTTTAAATCACATATACCATGTTATAAACATTATATAATCATTTAAGTAAATAGCGGTCATTTTTTGATATTTGGTACTTGAGTTAAAAATGAACTTCTTATATTTACAAGTTGTCCATGTGGTCAAAATTTTATTATATCAAGAATTATATTAATGATTTTGATATCAAATATATCTTATATATCCATTATATATATGTATTTATAACAGTACATAACATTTTTAGGTAAGAAATGAAATGCATCGTTCATGGAGACGGTAAGTTGTATGTACACATGAACACTACTTTCATATCAATTTATTATTTTAATGGAATTAAAACATAATTTTACATAGTTATATTATAATTCCAGTATAATATCATATATAATATCATTAAATCCATCGTTTATATGCCCCACATATGGAATTAATGAGTCATTTCACTTTGAGGGGGCGGTAGTCCGCACTTCCAAAATTGAAATTATCACATTTACCCATAATGGAAACCATAATGGTATGATATAAATAAAAAATAAAAAATCATAGAAACAATATAAATATAAAATATATCATATATAAATATAGTTCCATCATAATGGCCACCGTAAGAGGTGGTAGGAGGAGATTGAACAGTTATTGTTTCATGAGGCGTTAGTTTGTCGTCCACGTAAACAATATGTTCTTTACCCATTAGATGGAGGTGTGTGTAAGTTTAGTTCAAATAATTCTCATAAAAACAACCTAGTATATTTAGGATACTGGATTTTTTATAAAATAAATGAATAAAAAGATTTTAGTGGGATGGATAAGTAAAATAAAAGAAAATAATTGAAGAGAAACGTTACCTTTAATTCGAGTAACTCCCTTTGGTTTGAACCAAAAAGACTTCTTGAAAGGCCTTTTGACTATGTTAAGGCTTCTAGGTGAAATATAGTGATCTTGAGAGACTATTTTGGTAGGGTTTGGATGATACAAGGGGTTTGAGAAATGTGAGGAATGGTTTAGAGGTGAGGACTTTTTATAAGGGTGAGGAGGGGCTCTTTAGGAAAGTCTGAAAATATTATTTTATTATATAATGATTTTTAGTTTCTAAAGGTCCAAATCATATTCCAATCGATGATAAGATGACTCATGATTGAAATAAAATAATCCAATAATAATTGGAAAGGTTTTGGATTTTATTTTAATCCTTATAATCTTATTTATTTAAATCAATTATTAATGAGGTAAACACTACATCATTATTGTGTAATAAATAATTTAATTTATTTGATGTCTAAAAATTATAAAAAAATAAAATTATGTAGTAAACTGTTTAAAATTACAATGAAAATTTATATTCAAAAATATAACTTATATAACTCTATAAAAAAATTAATTTACTAAAAGTTATTTTTTAATGTCATTTTTGCCTTTACTTTAAGTTAATTAAATTAAAGCGTCATTATCCCACATAAGTGGCTCCAGTGTGTCCAAAAATAGACCCAAGGATGGCCATGGTCGGCCATGACTCATCAAATATGTTTAGGACAAGTGTTAAGGTAGTTTTGTTTTATTATTATATTCTTTTAACTTGAATTACCCTATTTACCTTTAACCACAGTAAATAAAAGTCAAAAGATACTATTCACAAAAAATTATTTTCATCTTATTGAAAAATATTTTACTTAATAATAACAACCATATATGTCATATTTTTAAAATTCAATTCAAAGAAGTAGTAAGATTTTATTTAAATGAAAAAGTCAGTTTTTAACTACTACTTAGGGGTTTCAATATTCATAAAAAAATTGATGTTTTTTAAGAAAAATACCAAAAATTCAGCCTAAGCTATATTTGATATTCTGAATTCAAAAATAATTTCTATTTTACCAAATTCAAAACATAGATGTTAGATTAATTAATTTAAAAATAATTCCCTTTGTCATAATAAAAAGAGTGTTTTTAAAAATATTAAATATCAAAAGATTGACACTTGTTTATGTCCAATTTCAAAGTGAAATTAATTACAATCACAAAAATTGGATTAAAGGGTAAAAATATAATATAATTACACATTAAAAGAAATTAAAAATATAATCTAATAGTATAAATCAATTAGATTAAAAATTAGTTTGAATTAAAATACAGTATTCTTCACTATTCATTAAAAAATGAATTTTATCAGAAAAATACAAAAAAAATAACCAAAGTAAATTTTGATATCCCAATTATAAAGAAGAATTTTATTTGGTCACATAGAACATATGAAAGTGACCAAAACTATATTTAAAGAGGGTTATCCCTCAAAAGGTGGTAAATGAACCTTTTTAAAGTAAATTATGAAAAAAATTAGATTCATTCACATTTTAAGCCTTTAACTTTTGTTAGATAAATGTAAAAACATTTAACAAAAATCTATAATCATATTATAGTTAGTTATATTTATTCCCACCAATACAATTACAAGGTTTTAACTACCATTTAAAGTAATATAATATTATTATTTTTCAGTATGAACCAACATTATGTGCAACATATGATTTCAAAAAAACTCATTGTTGTGTATCAGGTACGCCATCGAACATAGAAACACCTTTAAAGTAAAATTAATATTTAATTCACAAATAATAATAATTATGAAAATGTATTATTCTTTATTTAACTGGGATGTTACATCCTTTCCCCTTATCATAATTGCTTCCTCACAATTTTTATTTACTTATCAAATAAGTGGGGGTATTTATCTCTCATAGCATTTTCAGATTCCCACATTACCTCTTTAACCATAATATTTTTCCACAAAACCTTTACCTAGTGAATTACCTTATTCCACAACACTTGTTCTCTACAGTCAAGAATTTGGACTGTTTGTTCCTCATAAGAGAGATTCTTTTCCAACTGAACTACCTCTAGACATAAAACTTGTGATAGATCAGGCATATATGTTCTCAACATTGAAACATGAATAACATTATGTACCTGGGACAAACTTGGAGGTAAATCCACTCTGTACGCAACTAATCCAACTTTCTCCAGGATTTCGTAAGGTCTAATAAACCTCAGGCTTGACTTTCCCTTCTTAAAAAAATGCTTCACACACTTCCATGGAGAAACTTTGGGAAATACATGATCACCTACTTCAAAAGAATGATCCTCCATCTGATTGTCCACATAACTTTTCTGCATGCTCTGAGATGTTCTCATATCCTTTTCAATCAACTGGTCCTTTTTTGACATCTCTTCAACCAATCCTGGTCCCATCAGCTTCTTTTCACCTACTTAATCCCAAAATGCTGGATTTCGACACCGCTACCCATATATTGCCTCAAAGGGAGACATCTGTATAATAGAATAAAAACTGTTATTATAAGAAAATTCATCCAAATAAATATGTTGGCCCCAACTTCCCTGGTAATCCAGTGAACAAGCATGTAGCATATCCTCCATGTTCTGAATTGTTCGTTCTGACTGATCATCTGATTGCAGATGAAAAGCTGTACTAAAATTTAATTTAGTACCCAACGACTTCTGAAGGACATTTCAAAAGTTAGAAGTAAACTTGGGATCAAGATCAGATACAATGGAGAGGGGAACACCATGAAACCTGACTATCTCTTTAACATAGAACCAATAAAGTTGATCAAGATACAAAGTATCTTGAATAGGAAGGAAATGAGAATATTTATCCAATCGTTCAATAATAACCCAGATTACATTATTACCTCTATATGTCTTCAATAATCCCATAACGATATCCATGGATATATTTTTTCCATTTCAACTCTAGCAACAGTAAATAACGAAGCATCCATTTCGGTAACTATTGTTCTACTTTAACCTACTGACAAGTCAAACACCTCATAGTAAAGTTAGCAATATCTTTTTTCATTCTATCCCACCAGTAATACTCTCAAAGATCTTTGTACGTCTTAGTACTACAAGGATGAACTGAAAATAGGGAACTATGAGCATTACATAACAACTCATTCTTCAACTGTGAATCATAAGTCACATATAATCTCTTTTCAAATATCAAAAAAAAGCATCATCAATGTTAAATTTAGGCAACTTACCCTTCTGAACCAACTCTACCTTTTTTTACAACTCACTTTCTTCCTTCTTCACTTGATTTATTCTGTCTGATAGAGAAGATTTCATTAAAACCTGAAACAAAACCGAATAATTTCCTGCACCAACAACTTCTTTTCCAAATTTCATCAAATCCAAAACCAAATAATCTCATTCCAAATGTATCATGGTTAATGAAGCATTACTTTTTCGACTCAAAACATTAGTCACTTTATTTTCTTTTCCCGGATGGTAAAGGATTGTGCAATCATAATCCTTGATTAATTCCAACCATCTCCTCTATCTCATGTTCAATTCTATTTGAGTGAATATATACTTCAAACTTTGATGGTCAATATATATTTCACATTTTACTCCATATAAATGATTCCCCCAAATTTTTAAAGAAAAAACAATAAAATCTAATTTCAAATCATGTGTAGGATAATTTAAATCATCAGGTTTCAACTGACATGAAGCATAAGCAATTACCTAATCATTCTATATAAGGAGACAACCAAATCCTTTCAATAAATCACCACTATAGATAACAAACTCACCATTTTGGGAAGGTAGTTTCAAAACTGGTGCACTCCCAAATATTCTTTTCAATTACTGGAAACAATCATCACATTCTTTTTTCCAAATGAATTTAACACATTTTCGAGTTAACTTAGTTAGTGGGCTAGTTAAACGTGAAAAAATCTCAAAAAAACTCCTTTAATAACTGTCCAAACCAATAAAAACTATGGATCTCCATAAAATTTGTGGGCCTTGGCTAATCTTCAACAACTTTTGATTTAGTAGGATAAATAGTTTTTTCATTTTTGTAAACAATGGGACCATGGAATGAAATTTATTATAACCAAAACTCACACTTGCTGAATTTTCCATACAGTTTCTTTCCAGTTAAGGTTTGAAATATTTCCCTTAAATTACTTTTTTTCCTATTTAATTTTAAAATAAACCAAAATATCATCAATAAATACAACCACCACTTATCACCTGATTCAACTGATCCATCACTGAAACAAACTATTCAGTTCCAATTCCGACCATCTCAGGATGCTGATTTGGAAGTTTTTTTCCCTCCGTATAACTTCACTACACAACTACCCTGTTTCCACTAAGAAAAACCATTCTGAACCCAAATATATCTTAGGCAAAGCAACATGGTAATCTGTAAATACTGTATCATTTCAATATTACCATAAATTAAATTATGGAAATTAATTTAACAATATTCTAACTCCTATAATTGTCTAAGATGACCTCTCATACCAACTATAAAAACATATCCTTAAAACATTACATAATCTTGAATTAAAGGAATCATTCACATTGAGGATCTTTTCAGGTTTAGAGTTTCAAAGAGTTGGGCCATAACTATTACATTTCATCTCAAAAGATACAAAGTAGACAAATCTACTCAGTTTCATTTTTATTCATAAAATAAAAACTCTTAAAAAAAGATCCATTCCTAGTTCCATATTTTAGACAGCATGACTTTTCCTTGATCCCATCCTTGACCTTATTCATCTTTAATTCATGTGAAAAACATTTCAAAACTTGGGATGAGCATAAAAATATCAGTAAGGGTTATAAAACAATGAAAGAAAACATTATATCATCAATACATACATAACATAAGCTCTTTATCATACCTCAAGAAATCATAAGATTTATGAATAACACATAGAAATCATAAATCATAAAGGAAAATTGTAGAATCCATATCATAATTATAATGTAGCAATCATAGTTATGTAGAGAGTTACAATTGGAATACCCATCACAGTATATACCCTAAATATCTTTGGAGAAACATTCACGTTTACCTCCATCATGTTACCTAATGCATTGGAGAGCTATCTCAGGCTCACCCGCCCTAGGTTTATCATGGAACCACCTGTATACGTAACAATTCCCAAGAACCATAACATATTCATAACACATAAAACAAATATAATGGAAATATAACATTTCCACATTTCAATTACAATATATTATTTATATATATTGAAATAACAAATTCATTATCAAAAAACATTTTCAATAAAAAAATATGTAAAATATTATATGGTATTCATTTTCCTTTTAAAAACATTAGGGCTTGTAATGTAATCCAAAGATCAAATAATACTAGCAGTGGTGAAAAAGATATTTGTCACCACTTACGTTAAAAAGAAAAAAAAATTTGTCTTTTAGTAAAATGCCTTATAGAAAAAGATTCATTTTGAATGAAATGATAGGTCAAATTTTTTTATACACTGTATAAAATAAAGTCATGTATAAAACTAAATATGCCCCCAATGAAAGGAGATAAAGACGAAGTCCCATACCTCGTGTTTGACTTGAATCGTTCGTTCTTTACTCTCCTGAATAATAAACTAAAGATAATTTCTACTTTCTTAAGAACCTTTTTCAAGTTTATTATTCCTTTTATATCACATATTAATATGTTATAAACATTATGTAACCATTTAAGTTAATAACGATCGTTTTGTCGATATTTGGTACTTGAGTCAAAAATGAACTTCTTATATTTACAAGTTGTTCATGTGTTCAAAAGTTAATTATATCCATAATGATATTAATAATTTAGATATCATATATATCTTATATATCCAGTATATATATGTATTTATAACATTACATTACATTTTTAGGTATGAAATGAAATGCACCGTTCATGGAGACGGTAAGTCGTACGTATGCATTAACACTAATTTCATT
The DNA here is from genome assembly GCA_963277665.1 of Viscum album. Taxonomy (NCBI): domain Eukaryota; kingdom Viridiplantae; phylum Streptophyta; class Magnoliopsida; order Santalales; family Viscaceae; genus Viscum; species Viscum album. The sequence goes on from OY728131.1 coordinate 1,494,373,649, forward strand.
TCTATTTATTCTTCTAATTAAATTAAATCATAATGATACAAAAGTATATTATAATTCCTGTATAATATAATATATAATATCATTAACTCCATTCTTTATATGTCCCACATATGGCATTTACGAGTCATATAACATGGAGGGGGTGGTAGTCCACACTTCCTAAAATGTAATTATCATGTTTACCCATAAAGGAAACCATAAAGGTATAGTATAAATGAAAAATAAAGAAGCATATAAACAATATAAATATATCATATATCATATATAAGTACATTTTCATCATAATGGCCACCATAAGAGGTGGTAGGAGAAGATTGAACAATCGTTGTTTCGTGAGGCGGTAGTTTTCCGTCCACATAAACAATTTGTTCTTTACCCATTAGATATAGGTGTGTGTAAGTTTAGTTTGAATACGTCTCATAACAAAATCCTATTATATTTAGGATACAAGTTTTATTATAAAATAAAGGAATAAAAGGAGTTTAGGGGGTTGGAGAAGTAAAATAAAAGAAAATAATTTAAGAGAAAATGTTTCCTTTAATTTAGGTAACTCCCTTTGGTTTGAATGAAAAGGACTTCTTGAAGTTATTTCCGCCTAAGTTAAGGATTAAATTTGTAAGAGAGGGATCTTGAGAGTTTATTTGGGAAGGGGATAGACGATCCAAGGGGCTTGAGAAGTGTGAGGAATGGGTTATAGGTGAAAGATTTTTGTAAGGGGGAGGAGGGGCTCTTTAAGAAAGTGTGAAAATATTATTTTATTATATAATTATTTTCAGTTTCCAAAGGTCCAAAAATTATTAAAGTAGAAGATAAGATGACTCATGGTATAAATAAAATCATCCAATAATAATTTCACAAGTTTAGGTTATTTTTTTAATCCCTATTTAAATCATTTACCAGTGATATAAACACTGCATCATTATTGTGTTAGAAATAATTTAATTTATTTGATGTATAAAAATTATAAAACAAACGCCATGATGTAAGAAATCTTTTTATATTTCAAAATAATATTTATATTCATAATGATAACTTATATAACCTTATGTAAAATTTAATTTTCTAAAAGATACTTATTTATGTCATTTTTTACTTTACTTTAATTTAATTAAAATAAAGTTTCATTATCAATATTTAGTGGCTCTATGGGGTCCTTAAATAGACCCAAGGATTCCCATGGCTGGCTATGAATCATCCAATAAGTTTAGGACAACTGTTAAGGTAATTCTTTATTATTATGATATTCTTTTTACCTTCAATTACCCTAATTAACTTTAACCCGATAAATAAAGGTCAAAAGTTACTATTCAACCAAAATTATTTTCATATTATCAAACCAAATTTTACTTAATAATAACAACCATGTAAGTATGAATTTTGAAATTCAATTTACAGAAGTGGTAAAATTTCATTTAAATGAAAAAGACAGTTTTTAACTACTACTTAGTGGTTTCACTATTCATCAAAAATTGACGTTTTTCAGAAAAATTCCAAAAATTAACCTTAAGCTATATTTGATATTCAGAATTGAAAAATTATGTTTATTTTACCAAATTAAAAACATAGAAGTTTTATTAATTAATTTAAAATTAACTCCCGTTGTCAAAACAAAAAAGCATGTTTTTAAGAAATATTAACTATCAAAATATTGACACTTGTTTATTCCAATTTCAAAGTGAAAATAATTCCAATAAACAAAATTGGATTAAATGGTAGAAATATAATATAATTAAACTTTAAAACAAATTAAAAAGATAATATAACCATATAAATAAATTAGATTAAAAGGTAGTTTTGAAATAAAATACTGTATTTTTCACTATTCATTAAAAAATGAATTTTATCAGAAAAATACCAAAAATTTACCCAAAGTAAATCATGATGTCCAGATTCTAAATAAAATTTTATTTTGTCTAATAGAACATATAAAAGTGACCAAAACTAGATTTAAAGAGGTTTCTCCATCAAAAGGTGGTAAATAAACCGTTTAAAGTAAATCATGCTTAAAATTAGATTCATTCACAATTTAAGCCTTTTACTTTTATTGGATAAATGTAAAACCATTTAACCAATGTGTATATTCATATTCTGGTAAGTTATATTTATTCCCTCCAATACAACAGCTAGGTGTTAACTACCATTTAAAATAATATTATATTATTGTTTTTCAGTATGACTCAACGTTGTGTACAATGTATGATTACAGAGAAACACATTGTTGCATATCAGGTACTCCATCGAACATAGAAAACCCTTTAAAGTAAAATTAATATTTAATTCACAAATATTAATTTTTATCAAAATGTCTTATTCTTTATTTATCTGGTATGTTACTACTCGAGACATTAAAGAATACAAAAATTCATTACCAATTATAATGATATTGGTTTTAAGGTATTTTTGGTATATAACAATTATTACCAAAAACTTAATTTCTATGTAATTCCAAGATGCATTGGGTTTCATTTTAATATTTGGGATTAAAATTTATTTCTTTTATATGGACGACACATTTTATGGTAGGGAAAATTTAAATAATGTTCATTATGTGTTTAATTAAAAAAAACAAGTATTATAAATAGAAAAAAATCATCTTCACAAGACTCATGTTACACCAAGAAATAATATCTCCATCATTGTTATATAAATGGTAAGTGTTTAAATGTTATATATCAAGATAGTTATTTAGACTCTTCAGAGCTAAACCACTTGAATGATGTCATTCTTTTTTACAATTCATGATGTCCAAACCATTGTTTAGTGGAAAGGGTGAAAAATCCATATATATTATTGAATTTGTACACAATGATTTGTGTCTAACATTTATTGTAGATTTTATAGGTGTGTATTTATAGTACATATAATTTACTATTGACATGATTAGATATGGATATGTATAATTAATGATGTATAAGTCCGAGTCCATTGAGAAATTCAAAAAATTAAAAAATAAAGTAGAGAATCAACAAGTATGATGAAAAAGTATATTTGATTGGATAGAGGTAGTGAATATCTTAACCAAGGTTAATTTATTTTTTATGATAGTTTTGGATTCAATATCCACTAACTTCTTCTTACACACCACACAAGAGTAGTGTTATTAAAAGGTGAAATTATACCTCATTAGGCATGGAAAGGTCTATTAAGAGTCATCAAGATATTACATTATCCTTTTAGGGATTTGTATTATAAAATGTGGTATAAATATAAAACTGAATACCATATAATGCATAAAAGGAATTCCTTTCACATTATAGAATGAAAAAAAAAACCCATTTTTTCGTATACATGTGTATGGGTTGCGAGTAATTTTTTAATTCCTTCTCAGGTAACAATTGATCACATCAAGGAAAAAGTACATTTTTATAGGATATGCTACAGAAAAAATTTTATACTTCCTATAAAACCCCTAAGATAAAAATGTGATTGTTTCTTGATAATATGTCTTTCATGAGAGGGATAACATCCTCAAAATGATAGTGGGAGCATGATTTACTTCGATGAAGTATATGACCATGATATAGAAGACTTAGAAGATGAAAAAAATTCTATAGGTCTCCATGGAAGAAGAAGATCATGAAGCACATGTAATGCGTAATAGAACAATAGAGGTAAGAGAACCTGAGAGATATCATTTTCTTGTCACAAATGATGGTGACTCATTATTGGTCGAAAATGTTGAACAGATCTGATACAAATAGGAAGTAGATAACTCAAAATCACCAAGATGGAAATCTCTATGAATGATGAAATGGGTTTCTTGTACCAAAAAAAAATTTGGTTCTATTTAATGATTCATTTTATGTAAAGTCTATAGTGGGAAAATGGGTATTCATGATGAAATTGGACATATAAGGTAATGTAACTACCTATTAAGTCAGGATAGTGGGGAAATGAATTAAATAGACTAATATATTTTTCTATGATGAATCCTTTTAACCCATTACCATATTTAAATCCACCATAATTCAACATTCTATTGAATCTTTCCATGGGAATGAAAATTTTAATTTGGATTTGAAAACAGCTTTCCATAATCAGAACCTTTAATAAAAAGTTTATATGACACAACTAGATGTTTTTATGAATATAGGTGATTCCAAAAGTATTTTCAAGTTGATGATACCCATTTATGGATTAAAGAAATCAATCAGGTCATAGAGACTTCAATTCTCTGAATCTAATAAAGAATTAGGCTTTATTAAGAATTATTGTGAGCCATATGGTTACCAGAGGATTTGTGGGAATGAGGTCATTGACATAGTAGAAAATTTTGAGGAAATATTGCATATTGTAAAGTAAATACATGTCTTATAATATATTAAATACTATTTAAAAAAGTGTTTCTCCAAGAATGAATTATATGGGGCACCGTATAATCTAGGGATCAATATCAATCTTGATAGATCCAAGTGGATTCTTGGAAAAAGTCAAAGTGAATTAACTTACCAGATACTAAATAGATATATGGAACAATCCAATAGTGTATTGTTTCCAGTGTCACATGGTATACATAATTAAAATCTAATGTGTCCATAGACACAATAGGAGTATGGTAGAATGAGTATGATCCCATATTCTTCAGTGATAGGATCAATCATTTGTGCCAGGTTATGTAGAAGACATGATGTTTCCATTACATTGAAAATAGTCGGATCATTTGAAGCTGATCTAGGAGAATTAAATTGGTCATCAATTAAGGTTGTCCTCATCTATCTGGTAGTGACGTAGGATCTGTTCTCACCATATGGATGAGATAAGGATATGAAAATCTTGGGTTATAATGATACATATTTTCAAACAGTTCAGAATGATCTGATGTTGCAGTTAGGATTTGTATTCTATCTCAATGGGGATCCATGAGCTGCAAGAGTTCAAAGTATCTAGTTTTCACTAACTCTATAGTGGATTCTATGTATATAAATACTTATTATGTATCCATGTAATTCGTTAAGATACATAATTTTTTCCAACAGCATGATATGGTACCTAGAAGTAAAGACCCCATCACATTGTATTTTGATAATACTAAAGTAGTGGATCATTGAAAAGATCCAAAGACATACCAAAAGCTAAATAATATACTCTTAAATTATCTTATATTGAGATATTTTTATCAAAGGTATGGAATATTTTAATATGGGTTCCCATTAAATAAAATGTGGTGGAAACCATGACCAATGTCCTATCATAGAATAAGAATGAATATCATGTGATAATTAGTAGACTGATTGTAATTATCATTTATCTCCTGTGAAATTGGGAGTCTATTAGAGTTAGTGACCTACAAACAAATCATATGTTTTTTTATGATAACCTGTATTCATTTTTAAAATATTAATGTACTCATTTTTACATAATGATTATGAATATGAATGAAATAGTATGTGATGATCTTTTAAGAGTATTTTTTATGCTAAAAGTTTATAAAAGTTCCCCGATATGATGAAAAAAATATGTTTCATGTCATTACTCATAGATATATGTTCTAAAAATATATCAAATCATTTTTGGGACTCAAATGACCCATTCTATTAGTGGTGGATCTTGATGGACTTTGAGGAACCTTCTTGTGGGTGGAACCATTGGTAATATCCAATGTAGGATATTATGAGATTGAGACTTGCTAGTGAGAAATCTATATTTATACATGTCATCATATCTTCCTATCTGCAGACATATGTATTGATCCTTATACTTAATGATTTCAATTAATTCCATTTAAAAGTCACATACATTGATGTATTGATGAAAAACATGTAAAAATATTTTTCACGGTGATGTTTGATTTGTTGGGTGTGTCATGAGTAATTTTTAATTCATGAATAATGTGAGAAATTATTTGTCCCTATGGTTCATTAACAAAATATAATATCTTATACAATATTATGTAAATGATATATCCTAAATAAATTCTTCGAAATAGTGTTTGATAGGAAGGATATATTTCTAGAAAGTAAAAGAATGATACATCGACAAATAAGTTGATAGCTCTAACATGAAACCTTCTTCATTAGAGAAATAATGTTAAAGGGGTTATATTACGCAATTAGTTTCTCTATGGGGAATTTCTTAATTTCAGCATTAGTTACTTTCTCTCTGGGTTCCTTGGTATGTTTATAGTTACTAACCTTAGATGTTTGGTAGTTGCACCTAATGTCACGACCCTGACCCCAGAAGTCTGAAATCGGTGCCTGAAACATGGTGTGTAATTTTCTTCATAAAAACAGGCTTACAAAACAATTGCACATCTTGTCCCAATAGAGAGGATCATCTTAGTTTAGGTTCTTGGAAAATCAGATGTTATTGAAGCACTTCTTTTGAAATCATAACAGGGCTAAGCTTCAACTTGTTGTCGTCACAAAGAGTACTTAATGTTGGGGCACAACTACTAAAAACCAGTAAAACACAAATTAAAACGTAGGGTGAGCATAAAAATGTTCAGTAAGGGGTTTTAAAAAATTTTAATGAAATTCCTTATTTTAAAAAAAAAACCACCTTGAAAAATAAATATATAAAAATTTCTTAAGGGGAAGATATTTCATTTCAAGGCACACCATCTATATTTTCTGAGGTTACTTGAATACATGTTTTTTCAAAAGATCATTTTCATAGAAGATAACTGCGCTTTCTACAAAAAACATGAATCAGAGTGCATATGTGTATGTAATAAATGAGATGTGCATAATTCATAGATTAGTCAATCCAACTCTGAAAGCATATAAGCATTCATATCATGATTCATTAGAGAATAAAAAGAGATTCATATTACTTTAGCATTAGATATCTTTCCTTTGTATAACATTACATTTTTATACTTGGTTATTCCTTATGATTTTCAATTCCATTATAATAAGAGATTCCTAGCTAATGATTCACAATCCCATGGTTGATAATTTACTATTCCATAATGTGGAAATGTATAATGTTGGACTTTGTTAAGGCCTAGTGCCAAGACCGTACGGGTAAAAACCCAACATAATTGTGGTTAACTACCACACATAGTTGTGAACAAAGCTAGCATCATGTTCACACATCGTTTCACTTAACTCATGAGACTTCATCACTTTACCCAATGCATTGGAGTGTTGTATAATTCCAGGCGCACCTGTCACATCATTTTAAGACCAATACATTCCTCATATTTCTTAGCATGGTCTCATCTTCATAGTGTTTGTGTTACATAGAAAACTTACATTATTAGTCCATAATCCTATTTTTATACATGTTAAAATGTGGAATGGATCATGTAAAAAGAACTAGACTTGTTGGCTTAATTTTTAACAATGATGTACATGAACTAAAACAACACTCTTTCATAAGTAATAAGAACTGGTAGACATAAAATAATGGGTCGTCACATGAAATAACAACTATTGCATTTAAACCCTTAAGAAAGTGGATTTTTCTAAACCTTGTTGATATGTTTTGACTTTGAGATACTCATTTAATCCATGAAATGTTAATTTTTATATAAAATATTAAAACATAAACTTAAAGGACCGAAGTCATTTCTTATGAAACAATTGGAATACAAATTATGGATTATTGTCTGTGAATAGTTCATGAATAAAAGAAATATTTAAACATGTGATCTCATGTATGAATGTATATTTATGCTTGAACATAAAAACCACAATACCATATACTTTATAAATCAAGTTCTAAATACATATATGTATTCATGTGGATTTGATAATTATGGAAGAATGTTTATATATACATAAAGTGTGTATTTGGGATCTTCATAACCCAAAACAAGATTTTATAAATTCTTGCAATAGTTGTGTTCTTCATAACCATGATTTAAATCAATAGTTTTTCTCAGTTTCAATATATATATATGAATATGCATACTTTTTGTCTTGAAATTCTAAAAACTGGTTAAGATGAAATTATATACATAATCATATATCCTTGAGGAAACAAATTAGTTAAGAAGGGTTCGCATATAAAAATTGAAGCATGAAACCTCTTGCATGTGTTGTGTACTCAAAAGAAATTTAGAAAATCCAACATGAGTTATGATTTAGAAGTGATATGAAATGGTATTTATATATATAGACCCTCATATACATTAGGATAAAAGAGTTTTACATAAAAAATGAAAACATAACAAGTTGATCCCTTACCTGACTTCGGGTGTGCCAGAAGGATGGGCAGCAAATGTTTGCACGTCAAGAAGAAGAAAACCAGTAATTTCGGGTGAAAAAATACTAGGTTTATATAGGCAGTATACATATATTTAATATATATAATGTATCATAAATAAAATATAAACAATGACTTAAAACATGGCTGAGATAAAACAACCCAACATGTTATTAAAGGGGGAGCTCGAAAACAAACGGTGATTATAATACATTCACATATATAAATCTTGAGGAAAACTAAAACTGAAACAAATGAAAGTAAACAGAAAAAAATAAAATAGAAATAAAGGGGATCGGGGAGGATCTTGTGGGTATAATTCAAGGTCGTGTGATCATAAAATAATGGTGAATACACAAGAAAAAATAAAATAAAAAAGAATAAGAAGGAGGAATAACAAGTGGGTGGCCACTGGTTTGAGCGTGTCGGGGAAGACGACGCGGAAGGGAAAACCGTGGATGAAATTGATGGTTTAGATTAGGCAAGATATATTTGGACTGTTGGGATGAGGTCGTGGGTTTTAAAAAACAAAGAACAGTTGAGATTTGATCTAAAATAAGACATGACGGATGAGGTAAGGCGTGGGGTTTAAAACTAAGTAAATGGATATGATTAGATCTCGATAGATCCAACGATGCATAAAAACACGGAGGTCTAACCGTGGCAGCTGGGAGTTGAGGGTCGGTCCAAGATGGATGGCCCTGATCGCGCGCGACCTGGTCCAATGGCCCAGATTTCATTTTTTCCAAAAATAACCGCTTCCCACATCGAATTGGGGAGAAGTGTGTGGCTTCCTTATAAGCCCGAGGCTCTGATACTCATTTCAAAAATCACAGCACACACATAAGGGAGCCTTACACATGGGCTCCTGCTCCCCCGCAGGCTTCGACCTACCTATGCTCCGCCGCGACCTCACGCCCACGGTGGCATGCTCAAGCGCTCCTGTTCTCCCGTGTACCCTTATGGGTACCCATGACCATGCTCGGTCAGCCTTGGCTTGGGCTGAGGGCTAGGTTTAACCACCTGGTGTGAGCCTCCTCCCTCGGCCCATCTATAAAGGGTTGTCCAATTGGGTAAATATTTTTTTTATTAACCTAATCTTTAAAATAACAAATACATAATATATTTACTTTCATAAAAGTTTATTTATTCATAAGTTTGGAAGTTTATAGTACACAAATAGAACTACATAACTTTTAATTAACAAAAGTATTCATAAAAAATGTTTTCAAATTAAAAAAGAATATGCATAATTTTCTTTGAATTAAAGTGGACAAATATACCAAAACGTTATGATTTTAAAATGTCATGTTTCTGAAAGATAAGATCAATTAAATATGTTCAATGACAGGATTTTAAAGCACTCAATTACTTAAAACATTTCAAGGTGATTTTGTACATATAAAAATCATTACATATTAAGTTCAAAAGAAATATTTATAATTGTCATAGAGGAGATAAATTTACAAAACCAAAATATATAAATATTTAGAAACATAATGTTTTTAAATCATAAAATATAAATAAGAGTTAATGACTTTAACATATATTTGAAATACTTCAAAATTTTCAATATTCATAGTCAATTAAACTACAATACCCAATGGCTATAATTATAGCCGTTGTAAACTCAATGGTTACCTAAATGGAAATAGTTTAATTTTAGGTCTTATAAAAACACGATTAGGGTGTTCCAACTTCAAACACTGAGACACAAAAGTAGGTTCTCTTTATCCCTCTAAAGCTTAGTACGATTGTTGCGGTTCTGGTTATAATGTTCTTAGTCGTGGCAGATTTGAAGGAAATACACTACTTTCTTGTCATTTCTATGGTAATGTGGGGTCTACCAGTGATCGTGATTGTCCTACTTGTAGGAATTTTTGGTTAGTTATGGTTCTTAGGCCTTGTTACCATGTATCCATTTCCTATGTTTTGAATGAATAACAAGACTTGTGTTTATTCTGTGGGCATTTATTTTATAAAAAATGAAAATTAAGACAAGTGTAATAATTAAAACTATTATTACTACAGAAATTAAGTTTGGAGTGTCACATTATCCCCTCCTTCAATGAATTTCACCCTCGCAATTCTATTACACCCATAAGGAACTACCCAAAAACTAGAGAGAATTTATGATCGAGGACCCCTCCTCCAGGTCCACCATTATGGATAATTCACTAATGTTTCCAGGTGGATCCCCAGGTTAGTTCCCAGTTCCTCGATCTCCTTATCCCATATACATCATGAGATATTAGGGTCAAACCTATACATAAAGCATTTGGTCTTCCAAAGAGTGGCATGAGAGGTGTGGAGGTTAGAGATTTGGGAATGAGCTACCTCTCTATAAATCTCCTAGACCACCTCTCATTTGAACACTTCAAATTCATAAATCATCCCATACATACTGAAACTCAGGACCTGGAATAGATAGGTCGCTTGGGTTTCACCCTCCAAGGAATCTTCATGAAACTTCTCCAGGGCAAGGTAGTTCTCGGACAAGGTGAAGTAAAAGAAGAGACCTTCTTGGTGGCTCCACCTATACTCTGTTAGTTGTACAGTTTCTATGCAGTGATAAATATGACGATTTCCCTAGTAGGTCTGAATGTTGTTCAGGGTAAGGGATAATTTATAAAAATGTTTGCAAGACAAGCGTTGGTTGTAAAAATGGTAGTAGTATTCTAATCATTTCTTGGTGGTTATGGATTCTAGAAATTCAGTAGGGAGTGATAAAAGGTTAATCGATAAACTCACATTTTCCATCTGAAAAACAAGGGAAAATTTTTACATAGTAAAGTGTGACCAAAATACAATAGACATTAATTTTGTAGAATCATAATAAGATACCAAAACATAAAACATAACATGATTCATTTATCAAAGTTCGTAAACTCGAGGTGTTACATAATCATCGTGACGTATTTTCACAGGTACTACCGGTGTTAGTGATTTCTTGGGTTCCCAGTTAAACGAATCCACAAGGCGGTTCCAAATAATTGGATCTCTTGGGTCCAGATGCAACATGGGAAACTAGGATCAAACCGGTGTGGACATCTATAGTTTAGGGTGAGGAAGCCATGACGTGTTTGAAGTTGGGAAATATCAGCATGAACTATATGTCAACAATGTAAATGATTAGGCTAGTCCTTAAGAGCTTCAAAGTCCATAACTTGACCACGAAGACCATAGGTCAAAATTTAACAAAGATATGCTGCTCGGAGGTCACCCCCTTGTTTATCCTCTTCGAAGTACTCTCAAGATGAAGCATTATTAGCTATGTTAAAGCAATTAAACAAACCCTCGATGTATTTTCCTTTCAGTTCATAGAACAAAAATTGGGCATGAAGCATAAAAATATAGTTGAGGCCTTCTCCTCGGTGAAGTTAGAGTACATGAGGAGAATTGGATACACGATAGAGGGTTTAGCATGATAGAAGAATATTTTCAAATGTCTCATAGTTTTCTGCACATGAATTTCCCACTATAGTCTCTAATACTTCTATTGGACGATACACAAGGTGTGATTCATCATCCATATGAAATATTGAGAAATATTTTTCTTAGTATGATGAAATTATGTAATTTATGGTTTCTCTAGTTTTCCATAATTTTCCTAAACCTATCCTCTGATACCAACAATCACGACCCGACCCTAGAAGTCTGAAATCAGAGCCTGAATCATGGTGTGCAATTTTCTTCATAAAAACAGGCTTACAAAAAAAAATCATATCTTGTCCCAATACAAGGGATCGTCTCGGTTTAGGTTCTTGGAAAATCAGATGCTGCTAAATCACTTCTTCTGAAAACATAATAGGGCTAAGCTTCAAATTGGTGTCATCACAAAGAGTACTTAAGGCTTGGGCACAACTACTAAAAACCTGTAAAACATAAATTAATATGTAGGGTGAGCATAAAAATTCCCAATAAGGGGTTTTAAAACATTTGAAAGAATTTACTTATTTTAAAAAAACAACCACCTTGAAAAATTAATATTAAACATTTTCTTAAGAGGAAGATATTGCATTTCAAGGAACACCATCTATATTTTCTGAGGTTACTTTCTAACATTTTGTTTTTCAAAAGATCATTTTCACAAAATATAATTGTGCTTTCTACAAAAAATATGAATCTGGGTGCGTTTTTGTATGTAATAAATGAGATGTGCATAATTCATAGCTTAGTCAAGCCAACTCCGAAAGAATATATGCATTCATATAATGATTCATTATATCATAAAAGGAGATTCATATGACATTAACATTAGATATCTTTCCATTGTATAACATTACATTTGTATACTTGGTTATGCCTTAGGATTTCACTTCCATTATCATAAAAGAGTCCTAGATAAGGATTCACAATCCCTTGGTTGATCATTTACTATTCCATAATGTGGAAATGTATAATTATGGACTTTTTCAAGGCCTTGCACCAAGACAGTATGGGTAAAAACCCAACATAATTGTGGTTAACTACCACACATAGTTATGAACAAAGCTAGCATCATGTCCACATATCATTTCACTTAACTCATGATATTTCATCACTTTACCCAATGTATTGGAGTACTGTATAATTCCGAGTGCACCCATCACATCATTTTGAGCACAATACAGTCCTCATATGTCTTAGCATGGTCTCATCTTTATAGTGTTCATGTTACATAGAAAACATACATTCTTAGTCCATAATCCCTTTTTTTATACATTTTAATAACTTGAATGGATCATGTAAAAAGAACTAGATTTGTTGGGTTCATATTAAATAGTGATGTACATTAACTAAAACAACACTCTTTCATAAGTAATAAGAACTGGTACACATAAAATAATGGGTTGTCACATGAAATAACAAATCTTGCATTTAAAACCTTAAGAATGTGGCCTTTTCTAAACCCTGTTGATATGTTTTGACTTTGAGACACTCATTTAATCCATGAAGTGTTAATTATTATATATAAGATTAAAACATAAACTTAAAGGACCAAAGTCATTTCTTGTGAAACAATTAGAATACAAAGTATGGATTATTGTCTGTGAAGTGTTCATGCATAAAAGAAATATTTAAACATGTGAGCTCATGTATGAATGTATATTTATGATTGTACATGAAAACCATAAAACCATTTACTTGAGAAATAATATTCTAAATACATATATGTATTCATGTGGATTTGATAATTATGGGAAAATGTTTATATATACAAAAAGTGAGTATTTGGGATCTGCAAGACCCAAAACAAGATTTAATAAATTCTTGCAACTCTTGCATTCTTCGTATCCAGGATTTAATTCAATAGGTTTTCTCAGTTGTAATATATATATATATATATATATATATATATATGAATATACATACTTTTTGTCTTGAAATACTAAAAACGGTTTAAGATGAAATTATAAACATATACATATATCCATGAGGAAATAAAATTAGATAAGAAGGGTTCGCATATAAAAATTGAAGCATGAAACCTATTTCATGTGTTGTGCACTCAAAACACATTTAGAAAATCCAAAATGAGTTATGATTTAGAGGTGATAGGAAATGGTATATATATATAGACCCTCATATACATGATGATAAAAGAGTTTTACAAAAAAATGAAAACATAAAAATTTAATCCCTTACCTGACTTCGGGTATGCAAGAAGGATGGGAAGGAAATGCTTGCAAGTCGAGAGGAAGAAAGCCAGTAATTTTAGGTGCAAAAATACCAGGTTTATATAGGTGGTATACGTATATTTCATATATATAACATATCATAAATAAAATTTAAACAACGACTTAAAAAATGGCCGAGATAAAACAACCCAACATGTTTCTTAAAGAGAGAGCTCAAAAACAAATGGTGATTATAATACATTCACATATATAAAGATTGTGGGAAACTAAAACAGAAACAAATGAAAGTAAACTGAAAAAAATAAAATAGAAATAAAGGGGATTAGGGAGGATTTTGCGGGTAGAAGACAAGGTTGTGAGATCATAAAATAGTGGGGAATACATGAGGAAGAAGAAAATAAAGAATAAGGAGGAGGAATAACCAGTGGGTGGCCACTGGTTTGAGCGCGACAGGGAAGATGATGCAGAAGAGAAAACTGGGGAAGAAATAGACGGTTTGGATTATGCAAGATCTATTTGGACGGTCGGGATGAGGCCATGGATTTTAAAAAACAAAGAAGGGTTGAGATTAGATCTAGAATATGATATAGAAGAATAGACAAGGCGAGGGGTTTAAAACTGAGTGAATGACTGTGAATAGATCTCTCAATATCCAATGACACATAAAAACATGGAGGTTTTACCATGGCTACTGGGAGTCAAGTCCCAGACCGAGATGGGAAGCCCTGATCACGTGTGACGCGATCCAATGGCTCAAATCGCGTTTCGCCCAAAAAACGTCTTCCCGCATCGAATCGGGGAGACACGCACGACTTCCTTATAAGCCCGAGGTTCCAATAGTCACTTTAGAAATCATAGAAAACACAAAAGGAATCCTTACACATAGGCTCCCACTCCCCCACATGCTTCGGCCTACCTATGCTCCGCCGCGGCCTCACACCCGCGGGGGTGCGCTCAAGTGCTCCTGCTCTCCCGTGCGCCCTTAGGGGTACCCATGCCCATGCTTGGATGACCTTGGATTGCACTGAGGGCTAGGCTTAGCCACCTATTGTGAGCCACCTCCCTCGTCCCAGCTATAAAGGGCTGGCCAATTGGGTTATTATTATTTTTATTAACCCAATCTTTAAAATAACAGATACATAATATATTTAATTTCATAAAAGTTGATTTATTCATAACTTTGGATGTTTATAATACACTAATAAAACTATATAACTTTTAATTAATAAAATTATTCATAGAAAAATGTTTTCAAATTCCAAAACAATATGCATACATTTCCTTTAATTAAAGTGGACAAATATACGAAAATGTTATGATTTTCAAATGTCATGTTTCTGAAAGATAAGCTCAATTCAATATGTTCAACGATAAGATTTTAAAGCAATAAATTACTTAAAAAATTTCAAGGTGATTTTATACATTGAAAAATCATTACATATTAAGTTCAAAATAAATATTTATAACTGTCATAAAAGAGATCAATTTACAAAACCAAAATGTTAAAATATTTGGAAACATAGGGTTTTGAAATCATAAAATATAAATAAGAGTTAACGACTATAACTTATATTTGAAATACTTCAAATTTTTCAATATTCATAGTCAATTAAAATTCAATACCCGATGGCTATAATTATAGCCTTTGTAAACTCAATGGTTCCCTAAATAGAAACGGTCAAATTTTAGGTCTTATAAAAACATGATTAGGGTATTCCAACTTCAAACACCGAGACACATAAGATAGTTCTCTTCATCCCTCTAATTCTTAGTATGATTGTTGTAGTTCTAGTTATAATGTTCTTTGTCGTGGAAGATCTGAAGGAAATACACTACTTTCTTGAAATGTTTGTTGTGATGCGGGGACTACCAGTGATTGTGATTGGCCTACATATAGGAATTTTGGGTTATTTATGATTCTTAGGCCTTGTTTCCTTGTATCAATTTCCAGTTTTTTGAATGAATAACAAGTCTTCTATTTATTTTGCAGGAATTGCTTATATAAAAAAGGAAATTAAGCCAAGTGTAATAATTAAAACTATTATTACTATAGAAATTAAGTTTGGGGTGTCACATCTAATGCCACTCAGAAAGAGGCATAGAGTGTTGCATACTAAGTGTATCCACAATATCAATTAAATAATAAATTGTTTAGTTTTTTTAATAAGTTTTATAAATATTATTCTATCTTATGGTTTAATAATTATCCATGTTTTATTGATCACATTTATTTCATCAGAAGTTATTTGAGAGAATATTATGTGAGAAGAAGATTTAATAATTTATTATTTTCAATGTTGTGAATGTAATATTTATTTATTCATTAGTTACTAATATGTGGATATTTATTTATCAAATAAATATTCATTATTCAATTCCCAATAAATATTGTGTAGGATTGTTTGATCGAGTTTAATGGTATATTATTAAATAGTATATAATGAATATAATTTGATTAAGTAATAATTATTTTAATTCTCATGTTTTACATATGATAATAAATAATAATATTACTATTATTTTAAAAATGGGGATCCACATGGATTAAATAAATAATAAAGGGTACATGAGAAATTATTTATTTCTAACCCTAGAGGAATAATAACCCAATTATATAATTTCTCATGATCAAATTCATTTTATTTATTGTGCATAATGAAATATGTATAAATCTCTCTTTACATTATAGATCTCCGTTCTACAAGAACTATAAAAATATTTAAGAGTGGTATTCCTCCATCTTACTCTATCAAGTAGAGATATATCAAAGAGAATCCTTTGGAAGTGATTCATTGGGTGATCAGAGGTAAATGATGTAAGAGATAATATTTCTCATGCTAGGACATAGAGATTCCTATGATAGAATACATAGATTAGGGTAACACAGGTGGATCACCACAAGAGGGTATCTAATCTTCATTCTTACTATGAAACGATTATAACATGTTGATCTATCAAGGATTAAATAATATCTTACAAGGTAATTATTTAATCTCTCAAACTAATTGTAAAAAATATATGAGGATTCTATTGTTTGGTTCTGGAAATTTTTCCATTATCTATAATAATTGATTAAACTACATTGATTTCATCCTTTATTATTGAATAAATCACAGATTGATCATCAATCATTACTAGAACTAATATTGGGAATAACCTGCCACATTCTTCAACTACTCCCAAAACCAATAATCCATAATGATAGTTTTATAAGTGAACGTTAACTAATGAAATAATTTTTTATGATTTTGGGAATGCCATAAACAAATGTATTATGCTTTTATTTTTTCCTCGTGACTCATGATTCATTATTGAGGATTTCGAGATCTTATATATTATGTATTTTTCTCAAAAAAAACTTATTCCATGATTCATGAATAATGACATTTGACAAATTGGTGACGTATTTATAATATATGTTCAGTTTATCATACCTTTATGCCTATATTATTCTCACTTATAATCATTGAATCAAATATCTTATGTTTACCTTCAATAAGAATCTAATCTATCCCATTTTAGGTGATTTTTCATAGGTTGTGGAGAATGGTTTTATCTACGGTGTCTATAAAAATGGTGCTGGTTGTGAATAAAAAAGTTGGAGATGATGTAGATCCATTATATAGTAGTTGTTAACATATCCATGATTCTAATGAAACTAAGCATTTAATTTTCATTAATAGATCATAATTTCATATAATGAGTATTCATATATTATGAAATAATATATATGCATGAAATGTTTGTGTAGCTATTTTTGTATTAAAATAAGGTTTTATTATTATTTAGAAACATGGATAATGAATCTTCTTTGAGAAAACTTAGTATAATGATATGTGTTACAGAACATTTTATGTTATCATAATGAATGTATTATGATTTTCAAAGAAAATACATCCATTTCTCGATACTGGGATATAAATTTAGTTATTACATAGATTTTCTTAGGGGTAACAACCTTGAATGGGTGTGATTGGGAATTAACTCTATCATTAGAGGTGCATGATGAGTGGGACTAAGACTCCACACCAGTAACAAAAATCCCAAGTGATATGATTGGGTTATTTCACATTTTCATTTTAGATAAATAAGAATGGCTCAGGTAGATAATAACTATGGATGGCATAGGGTAAACATAATGTTTCATCGATTAATAAAAAGTCATATTATTTGGAAATCCTAAAGGATTTAAATTATTTCATGATTAATCATTGTAATTAATTTTTCTCACATTATAAACATAAAATTTGTTAATGGTTTGATATAGGATGAATCATGTTCACACAGTATGTGATAAAAAATCAATTGAATGTACAAATGAGAAACTAAATTAAATTGAATGTCAAATGAAAAATCTTGTCTATATTACAAACTATATATCTATATATATGATTAACTACATAAATGTAGGCAATTTTTAAGATGAATCAAATAAGATAAAATGGATTTTCATGAAGGCCATTGAGGAATGGTGATTCTGTATCCTACATGTCTTGAATGTGGGAAGATGAACTTCAGAAAATGTATTCATATAATGATAATATGTTTTATGTGTAAAAAGAAGGATATCAAGAAAATAATGGGAAAGGAAAAAATAAAAATTTTAATTAACATAATGGTGGGGAACAATGTATTCCATAAGTAGAAATTATTGGAATTATAAAAATTGATGATCAATAAGTAATGGCTGAGAAGAGGATTAGAAATGATTTATGAGAAAATGTTTTACTATTGACGATGAAGAGACAACAAATACTATATGAATAGAAATAAGTATTTAGAAAAAAGATAAAAAAAACTTCGCTAATGATTTACGAATGATTTGGAATGATTAACGTGATTATGTCTTATGATTCATGAATTATTTTTTCAATAAGTGATTTAAGAATTTTATTCTTTAAAATGAATCATAAAACATATATTTATTATTTCATATAATTTTTATTTAAGTATATGTAATCAAATATTGTATAATATATAGGAAAAATATATGTTATTTTTGATGAGGTAATATTTTTTGAAAACACATAATTGAGTTAAATATTAACCTTAAAATGTGGAATTAGATGAGATAGTAATGTTTTTTTTGGATAAATAGTTGATTAATATTGATAAAATAAATTGGACATTATTGTTGATCATGAAATGTATTAGTGATGGGATAGTAGAGTGATATATTTTATCATTGTTTAAGTATATTATATTTTTTGATTTATGGAATATATTGGATAGTAAATGATTTTATTTTTGGAAAATGGATTGAGTTATATTTTTAAATCATATATTTCTCAATTTAGGTTCTATGGTGCTTTATCTTATTTTGGGAAAAGACCAATATTTTTTAATAGAATTTATGATCATGGTAATAATGTGTTAGTTCTATGAAATAATGATATACATATATTATTTTGATATAAATGTAAAAAATGAACATCTAAAATGAAGGTGATGAAATAATTTTAATATTTTAATATTTTAATTTAGAAAAAATGATTTTAGAATATTTTAAATGTTTTCAATTTAGGGAAAGTTTTGTGTTAACATTTTTAATTTTTTATTGAGGTTTTATAAATTACTATATTATTTTATGATATGAATAATTATTTACATTGGATAACATGTCTCAATTTTGATTATGAAAAGTTTATAGAGAAATAATGAATTAATGTTCTTTATTTTATAGATCATGTAGTTCGTTAAATGTTAGTTTAGCACATCAGAAAGGAATAATTCATATTGAAAATTAATTTATTTGAGTAGGAGAAGGGTTAGAATAGGAAATTGCGTGGATAATAACTAATGGGTGGAATTATGTTTATAGATTGTAAGAAATTATGTATGTATATCTTCTCAGATTCCTTGGTAAATGAATTATTTAACTATAGGTTAAAAGACATTAAAAATCATTATTCCCCATTTAATAGTTTTTTATGAGCAATTGATGACCATTTTCACCACCTGATGATTAATTTTTTTCTAGTAATTAAAAATAGGATGATCAAATTATTTATTACGATATATAATTCAATGAAAATTATATTTATCCTCTATGTATATATATAAACTTCCATCTAATTTTATCTTTATCTTGGAACCAGATTATGTTTTATTAAATGTAATCTTTATGTTCCCACATCCCATTTTCAATGGATATTTTATTATCCCATTGTATATTATGCATTTATAATAATGGTATTTTCATATATTGAATAGGTGATTGAGAGAATAAAAATTCATGTATATATTTTTTAATGGGGAAAATATAGTATACTAAAAAATTACATTAAAATAATTTTATGCTCGATTGATTTCATAACAAACAACTCCAGCCTTTAAGAGAACAGCTTTATACCATGGGAATATCATTATTTAAAAGTGGAAATTATTTCTATGTCTTTAATTTAAAATGTATTAATAGTAACAAAAAATAAGATAAATGTAAATAAATGTTTTAAAAAATTGAATGAAATTAATTAATTCATTAAAACTAAGTACATAATTTTATGTAATAGACTTTTGGATTTTGAAAATGTGTTTTCATGAAAAATTATTTTTATTACATTTTATATGTGATTATTACAATTAATGTATATATTTTTATAAATTTTTTATTTAATATAAATTTTAAAATTATAATGTTTATATAACCTTATGGTGATATGATAGGATTTTTCATAAAACATTTATTTTTTTGTAAATAATGAAAAATAATTATTTTTCTAAAAACTGTGATTTCTTTTCTTTTAAAATAAGAATTATGTATTAATTTTTAATTTTATTTAACCTAAATAATATTTCTATATATATAATTTTATTATTTACCTAGGAATAATCATTATACTATATATTGGTATAAGATTAATTTTGGGATTTAAATCACATTATTCAAAAAAACTATTTTGTGCATGTAATATGTTTCTGTCTAAAAACTTTTTTAGAGTTATTAATTACTTTTATATTAATATTTATATATTATATATATAATAATATTTTTTGACATTAATTTTATTATTTTAAAAGATAAATAAAGGTAGTAAATTTACTTTTATTTATAAAAATTTTATTTTTCTAAAACATGTTTCTGTTACTTTTAAATCGCTAATTTAAACTTAAATTCCTAAACATATTTTAATTGAATATGTTAAAATGGATTCAATGTTTTGAATCATAATATTTAATATAATTCAAATATTTTGACAATAATTTTTTTCAAATTGAATAGTAAAAACTATAACATTTTGTTACTACCAATAATATCAAAACTAAGGTGTTAATCTAAGAGGTAATGTAGTGTAGCCACCAAAACATCTTAAATTAATTTTCTTCATAGATATTTATATCATAAATTATTCTATATTACAATAATTTTAAATTTTTTTCTACATTGACATGAAGGTGACCATATATTATAGGCATATTTTATGAAATCCCATGCAGTTTCCTCCCTCCAATTATAAAAGGACACATCTTCGACACCCTTATTTAAAAAATATAATCCTTATTTCTAGAAAATTAAAATCTCTAAGAAAAGACTATATTTCCTCCATTAAACCTATAGATATTGGAATTATTATATGACTAATATTTATTTACCTAAGGTGTAACTAAAAGGATGTCTCTCAATGAATAAGTATTTATATTAACTGAGATCTTTCAATTTTAATTTTTCGTCCACATTTTATCGACATATTTAATCTATTAAATGGATGGGTAATTTTTATCCAATATTAAATGATTTTATAATAATTATTTCAAATCAATTTCATGTAAATCCATGTGCTTTTAGAAAATATAACTATGTTTGATAGAATCTTCAACACACTACATTGAGTTTAAATGACCATTGAAATATATAATCATGTTAACCATAACACGATATTTGTCACGACCCATCCTCGGGGCCCATGCCGTGACTACCCCAAGCCCGCCTTCCATAGGCCAGGGGCTGGCGACTAGCACCAAAGGCGTAAATCCCGATAATTGGGAAGGCATTGCCTTTATAAAATAAAACAAGCACCATAGAGTAAGCAAGCGGAAAAAGTAAAACACTAAGTACAAAAGAAATGCTGAAAAGTAAATGGGCCAGAATACAAACCCAAAAGAAAGTACAACTACAACTGAACAAGGTACAACAGCAAAAAGACAAACAGCTGGAAGAAGGAAGCAGCTCCTGGGTCGTCCTCCTCAGATCCTACCTGAAGGGTAGGTACAGATAGCGCAGCTCCTGGTCGTTCACCATGGATCCTACCTGAAGGGTAGGTACAGATAGCCTCCTCCACGTTCTCGTCCGTCAACCTCCTCTGTGTGTCGTCTCATTGTGTAGTCCACCTCCGGGTACTGACTCATCGTGTAGTCCACCTCCGGGTACGGACTCGTCGTGTAGTCCACCTCCGGGTACCGACCAGTCCTCGAACACTCGGCCTCCGTCATCACTTCCCGTCGTCTGCAACCAACACAACGAGGTGCGGGCATAGCCCGTGCAGGGGTGAGTATAACGATAATCAGTAGGGACCCCGAGACCCTCAAGGTCTCTCTAAACCAATAAGGATAACCACAGGAAGATCTCAACGGATAACCTCTACTTAGATATATGCCCATACATATACCTAAGTTATCAAGTGACCCATCTCAATCATGAGGACACACAAGGATTGTGAAATCAACGGATAACCACTACCCAGGTATATTCCCATATATATACCTAAGTTATCAAGTGATCCATCTCATTCATGAGGTAAACACAAAGGTCAAAAGTCTTAGCTCAAACCAGGATTTTCATTATCAAAACCGTAACTGCTGAAGAGCTCCATCTCTGGAGTGTACAGTGGTCATGTCACGACTTCGAGGTACTGCTCACTAACCTAAGACTGCTGAGGTACTCCTCCTGTCGAGTACTGCGGGTTTGCGGCCAACTACCGGGCGCTCCGTCCGCTGAGGGTCTATCACCAAATACCGGGCGCTCTCCCTAATAGCCTACAGAGGTACTCCTCCTGTCGAGTACCGCGGGTCTGCGGCCAACTACCGGGCGCTCTGTCCGTCGTGGGTCTGTCGCCAAATACCGGGCGCTTCGTCCACTGGGCTAGTCGACTCACTCCAAGTCGAGTCGGTCAAGCAGCCATCAGGTCTCAGTCGTCTACACGGTTTATGTACACCGTACGCTCGTCTCTGGGAGGGTCTGCTCCACGTGCTATAGGTCGAGACTCCAAGTATCTCAAAGTCCCACTAAGAAGTATCTCAAAGGACCGCCTCATCATAGGGGTCTCAACGCAATAGACGGCGTGTCAATCGGACGCCCAGTCTGTGAGTTACTAGCCTTTTCGTCCCAGGGGCCCGGATGATTTCGTGTGCAAACCAACCCGGCCGTATCTCAACTGTACCCCGAACTCCCATAGGGTATACTCATAGGGATCGTTTCTCAACGTGATCATCAACGCCGCTGACGGTTCGTCAAACGGACGTCCAGTCTGAAAGATATCAGCTTTTCCGTTCCAGGGGCCCGGTTGGATTTCGGGTGCGATCCAACCCAGCCACCATCCAACTATAACCAAAACTCGGGCGATGTATTCCAAAAGTTCCTTCTCATCAAGAGAAATTCAACGAGACAGACGGCGCATCAATCGGACGCCCGGTCTGTGAGTTATTGGCTTTTTCGTTCCAGGGGCCCGGTTGGTTTCGTGAGCGAACCAACCTGACTGCACTCCGTCGGCATCCTAACCTTGAGCGAAGTAAGCCAAAATATCCGTCTCACTTAGAGGAAAACAACAAAGTCGACGGCACGTCATTCGGACGTCTGAAACTCAAGTTACGAGCGTTTCCGCTCCGAGGACCCGGTTGGTTTCGTGTACGAACCAACCCGTCCGAACCCAAAGTTCTCTGAAACCTTGAATTCAATATACCTAAACGACCGTCTCGATCCAAGGATCGCGTTGCCATTGACGGCGAGTCGTTTGGAGGCCCGTAGCTCAAGTTACGGGCAAAAGACCGAAAACGGTCCAAAGACGGGGGGTCCGGGCCCGGGCCGACCCGGCCCGACCCCCCCTGGGTCGGCCGAACCAGGTCGACCCGACCCGGTCTGGCCCAGCTCGGCCGAGCGACCGAGCACGGAAGCCGCGGGGGCGCTCTGCCCCCGCGTGAGGAACCCGCGGCCCCGGTTGGGGCCGCCTTGCCAGCGGACGCGGCGGCCGGGCCGCGTGCCTCCACCGGTTCCGCGCGGCCGCGGAACCGCGTCACCATCGTGGCTTCAGCCGCGGCGGGTTTTGCCGGTGGCCCGCCGGGCGCCGCCGCGCCGGCGTGGCGCGCCGGCGGGAGTTTCCGCAGGCCACCGGATGCGCTCCGGTGGTCCGTTTTGTGTGCGATCTTCGCCAGTGGTCCTCCGGAGACCCGATCTCACTGTGAGGCCCTCAAAATCACCTTGCGGCCTCGTTTGTCATCGCCCGTCGATCCACACATCAATAAACAATCTACGGAGGGTTGTCGGGCCGTGTTCGTTTGACTCGTACCCCCCACGTTAGATAATATCAACGGGAGAATTTATTCAACACATGAAACAACAATTTTAATAAATTAAAATTGTTCATATGAAACTGGTTCTTTGAATTTAAAAAAACGTTCACAGGAATATAAAGATATTCCAAAATAAAAATGTCTACCTCGTCAAGTCATCGCACGCGCGTTCTTCACGGATTTGATCGCCCCAGAAGGAGGCGGTCGTCGCGTCGTGGAAGGGTGTTGCGTCGTCGCGGAAGGGCGTCGCGTCGTCGAACTCCGAGGTTCAAGAACGAAAAGATTTAATTAATAATAATTAAATCTGTGCATTGATAAAAACCACAAGGGAGTTCTAAAAGGAACCCGAAATCTATTACCTCCAACAGATGATTGAAGATTTCGTTGCGGAGGAAGGAACATCGCAAAAGAGGAAATGTCGGCGTCGCGGCACACGGCGTCGCGTCGTCGATTTCCGCGATTTCGGCGTTCTTCGTCGGGGGCCGGTGTTCTTCGCATTCTTCACATTCTTCGCGAATAAGGGAGAAGGCACAAGAATTCTGTCCAAGGTCTCCCAACGTGTAATCCTCAAGATGTGGCGTTGGTCTTATTTTATTACTACGCCAACGGATTTCAAACCGGTTAAGAAACGAATAAAGAAATAAGTAACGACCCGTTAATTCGTAGAATTAATTCAACGAAATAAACTGCCCAATTAATTCAATGAAGAAAACCACCCAATTAATTGGTGCGTTAAGAAATTAAGAAAATGCGTCAGTTGACTTTCATAATGACGGGTTTTTGCGGGTGCGTTACTTAGCGGAAAAGAAACGGTGGGGCTCGTGCGGGTCCCACCTCACAAATATCCTACCAAGAGGGTAGGATATTTTTGGATAACACCCTATCCGAAACAACTTAGATTAAGCTGCTTTAAGTGGATTCAAGTGGCTTCCAAGCGGCTTAAGTGAAATAAAATAAAGTTTGTCGTACAATTTATTTTATTTCTTAACTTTAAGCCCAAAAATTAAAAACCACACCCGAGCAAACGCAACTCCGGAAGAGGCGTTTCTAAGCAATTATCGGCGTTGTGATTCCATCGGTGCCCTCAGAATTCGATTCCGAGCACCGGTTCAAAAGTTAGAAAAACCCGCTCGTCCGTTCACTGAACGTACCCCAGCCAAACTTCGGAAAATGATTCCGGGCACACCGGGCCTCGGAATCAGGTGCCGTCAGAAACTGCGTTCTTGTAAAATTTCAAAGAAAATTAAAAAAAAATCCTTGGAATTTACGGGTCTTTACAATATTGGAAGGTATTAATAGTATTAATAAAAATTATATATATATATATATATATATATATTCCACAAATAATTTTTATTGATATATTTTATGTAAAAAATCAATCTATTCTACTAAATTGATTTTATAAGTCAAAAATATGCTTTCATAAAAATTGAATTTTCATTTTCTTTCATGAAAAAAACATTATAAATTTTTATAAATTTTTTATAAAATATAGTTCATAAAAAGAAATTAATTTTTGAAATATTAATATCAAAATTTACATTGGGTGAATTCTTTTTATTTTTTAGAAAATAATTATTTCTCTTTTAATATTGAAAGATACTTAATTTTTTATAAATGTCATTCATTTTAAAAAAGTTATGAAATTTAATGTTCCTGTTATTTTTTTAATATTATTTAAACTATAATATGTAATATTTAATTATATTTAAACCACTAAATCAATTTTCAATAAAAATAATTATTCATCTTAGTATATGTGTTTCCTTGGGTTTAAAATAATGTTTTTTCATAAAACTGTGAGAAACTATAAAATTATTAGGCATTTACTTAAATTAAAAACCCACCAATTGAGACTAATTTAAATAATATTAATATATTATATATCCATATATATCAATTTATATTCATATAATTATTATTACTAGTCGTATTGTTAATATAATATCAACTTTTTATTGCAAAATACACCTATTGAAAACCCGTTTTTTCATCGTGTCTGCGAGTTTAATTTTAATTAAAATAATTTTTCTTATATGAAATGAATTTTAAAAAATGATTCCATATTTGGAATAATAATTATTCATATTATATAATATGGGAAACTTATTTTTTTTATAATTAATAGTGAAAACTGTAAAAATGAATTATCAAGGATAAGGTGAGAATAGGTTTTCTGGTGGTTAAACTAACTATATATGGGCCCAAATGAAGTAAAAATTATTATAGAAACTAATTTATGGCCCTATATTGGAAATATGTTTTCCTATTATCAGTAATAGACCATTATTGAAACTATTGGTTTTTAAAAAAATTAGGGATAGATTTTATTTTCAAAAATTACAACTTTGCCACACACCTCACTTATAAATGTACATCCACTCTCCCATAATCTTCACAAATGAAAATAAAAATTTATAAGAAGTTATTAAGAAAATAATCCCTTAATTAATAATCACATCCTAAATCCATTAATTTGACCAAAAATCCATCCTATAAATCCTTATGGTGCTTACCTAAGTATGTTGTCTGAAGAAGTTGCTTCGTTCTTAACTAAGTATCTTTATTTTATTTTCATTTCTAAATCCTTAAAATATGCTTAAATTTTTTTAAAATAATAATAATAAATGGGTAAAATATACTTAAATTTTTCGATATTAATGTAATAATCTAAATCTATATCCTCTTCCATCAAATGGGATAAAAATCATCATTCGGGTTTACAGCAGACTACTTCCTCAGGAAATGATGTCATTAATTTTCTGTAATCTCCAATAACGACTTGATATAATGATGGATTCAAAGTAGATATATTATATTAGTAACATTTATATAGTTATTCAAATAAAATATCATCTATAACTTTTTTATATTATATTTTTTGGGGGATATGATAATGTTGCTCATGTGTATGGGGGACTTCTTCCTCCCAATCTGATGTGACTCATTTTTCACTAATTCTTTACATGGAAGGTAATAAAGATATATTTAATAAATAAATGTGATATAAAAAACATTAATATGATTTTAATTCCATATATATCTTTATTTTAATATAATATAATATTTTCACTCTTACATTGAAAAATGTTAATGTCATTCGTGCACATGTGGGGACTATCACCTTCACAAAGTGATGTGTATCATTTTCTCATCACCAAAATAGATGGATTATATATACTAGTATTTTTATTGAAATAATATTTTATTTATTATATTATTATTAATATGAAATTAACAAATTTTTCTTAATTTCTTTTTATATCGTCCATTGAAAATTGGATACCTTACTCAAGCATACTTACGGCCTAAAGTTTAATTAATTATAATGTAGTTTTTTTTTCGTAACAATATTTCATGATTGGTTTTAGAAGAATAATTTATTTATAAAAAAATATAAATATTTCATGATTAATATTATTTTGATGTTGAAATAATTACCACTTTGACCACGATCAACACATCGAAGCCATTTTAAAATAATGACCTGAATGTCCTCAAAACAATAGACATGTACTTATGTGAATAATTATTTTAAATATTACTTTTAAATAAATTAAATTAATGAATCTATTAAAAGGAATTAAACCTTATAATTATCCTCAAACTAAAATAATTAATATTTTTTATAAAGGAGTAAAATAATAAACATGGATAGTCTAGACTCAGGTAAAGGGTTTCCCATCTCACATTTTTATATCAACGAGGCATATTCCAGATTAACAAAAAAAATTATTGTCTGGTGTATATAATAGAAATTTTACATTAAATAAAAATAAATATTCATACATAATGATTTTTTTCAATTTGTATTATTTATTTCATGGGGAATTGACTTGAAATTTATATGGTGTTAAATAATTTCATAACAAAATTTCATTTCATTGTGTAATAAAACTTATTTAATGACATTCACATGTCATGATTATGGGTGTAATTAATTTTTAAAATCTTATACGGTATTAAATCTTATTTTATGTAGTTTTACACTTTATTCACATAATTGATTCATTGAATAATTTTCAAATTCAATGGTACGATTTTTGTATGTTTTCTTCTTCTCATATTCTCTATATTTGAGTCATATGTTTATGATAAGAAAATATAACATTTTTATGTATATAATGTTCCCTTTGACAAGTTATATCATGAAACTAATTATTTTCATGATATATAATTTATAAATTGATTTAATTCATTGATAGGTCTTATTATTGAGGAGTTACCATTGTAGATATGGCTTAATGTTACAATCTCATTTTATTCAGGATTTTTTATTGTTAGATATACTTTATAGGAAATAATATGATAATATTTTCATAAACTATATATATTTCATATACATTGGTTTTCAATGTGGTTAATATCCTCTAATATTTAGTAATGTAACATCTATAAAGTCATTTGTAAGAGATATCAATCTGGTGTTTTATTTTAGATTAGTTATATTTCACTTCCCTATACAGGTTTCCTAAAATGCATTAATAAATTATCATTATAAAAATAAATCCTTCAGAAAAGATAATTTACATTTAATTTGACCTTATTTAAAAAGGGTATTAAATGAAATTGAATAATGGTTTTCAAATGGTTAATTTTTATTCAAATATTAAAAAATATTTTGAATGAATTGTCAATTTATTATATTTTCAACATGAATAGATTTTCCAACCATAATGAAAATTATTTTGTTTGACCATCCTTTATATGATATGAAGTTGTTTTCAAATAATTTTCTTTTTGTAATATTATATAAGATTTTAGTATTTAAAAGTGATTATCAACATGAAAATTTTATATTCCTCAAGAATATTTTTATTAAATGTTTAATGGTATTTACATTCATAAATTAATAACCCCTGTTATTTTTTCTCATATGGGTATATTTTGTAATTATAAAATCCCCATTATTTACCTAGATGGATTAAGATGGATTCAAAGCGATTTTTATGGAACTCATTTCTTTTCCATGACCTTATCATGTTTCAAAGAGATTATTATGATTCATTTTCATTGTTAAATCATGTTTTAAAAATATTTTAAGGGAAAATGATTCTTTTACTTTGGTTAATAATGTTTTAAAGATATTTTCATGGACCTCATTTATTTTCTATGGGGTAATCATGTTCTAAAAATAATAATGGTTGTTTCTATTAGTTTATGATAAAATGAAAGATCTATGTACGTTATTAATGAATGGAGAATGGACATAATTTCTTATCACAGGTTTTCCCAATTAGTTCCATGTGATCCCGTTATAGATTATAAGATTGGGGTACTAGATAACCCTCCAATGAATTGGGTAATTATTAGGTTATATGGATAATTATATTGGATTTTTGACATATGTATATTCTATTATGAATGTGTTCAATAAGGGATCTGTGAATATAATGTTCTAAGATACCAATATAATTTATCTATGATCTCTAAGGGTTTTTTCACGACCCCCTCCCCACAAAGTGTATACCTCTTAGGCTGGTAATGTGAGAAGGGAGATAATGACCCCCGAGTCCCGCCTCCAGTAGGCCCCGGGTGGGAGACTAGCACCGAGGGTATAATAAACACACAAATGGGATGCATTACCCTCTAAGAGAACACATACGGAAGAGAGAGATAAGATAAACACCAATAAAATCCAACTCAGAATTTGAAATATAAAAGAAACCCATGTTCATATATGAAATGTCATGAAAGAGTACTACAACAGGAAGGGAAAAAATACTAGTACCCAAAATAAAGTAAAAACAGCAGCAACCACAAGCCCGAACAGCCCCTGCAACTCCAAGCCAGTAGAAACTAGCTTGATCTCCAACCTACTCCAAGTGACCTGAAAAACAGTTTATATTTACATAGGGTGAGTATAACAGTATACTCAGTAGGATCCTCCCCGAAGCCTCTCGTGAAAAAGTAAATAAAGCATGCTAAAGAACAGTGAACAACAAGTGAAACTAACTCATCACCTAAAGAGGTATACTAAGTTCCCAACCTCACCATGGCTACTCTCACTAAGTAACGCATACAAGAATATATCATCTAATAAAGAATATTAAGGGTACCCAACTAATACTACCCCATTTGATTTCCTCTTTTCCCCAATGTCACACGTTCTATGCATCTCTCTCCAAAAAGGCTTGCCCGCATACACCTGGGAGAAGCACCACAATATGCACCTCATGCTCCACAAAGGCTTGCCTATAGATAGCTGGGTGGAGCACCACACCATCCACACAACCGAAAGTAACCAGGTAGTTTTTGGAAGCCACCACATCTCGCATAACGTGTATCATACATCAGTTATTATACCTCAAGCCATTACAACCCATACACCAAGTAAGGATACTCAAGCCATCACAGCCTACACACGTTACACCAATAGTAGTACATAGAAAACTATATCCAGAATATATGTGTGTGAATAACTGCAAGCCATTACAGACCTCTACACACATATATGGGGAAAACTAACCAATGTGCCTATCAGCACAAGTAACTACCAAGAGAAGAGAGTGCGGCCAAAGGGGGTAGTCATCCATTCAACCTCCCATCGGAATGTTGGGGAAAACACCTCCCCCCCCCCAGGGCTCAGAATCCCTGAGGTGTTAGTTGCCCTTACTGGCTGGGTGGAGTAACGTATAGAAACACAAAAAGTACAAGATATATTATATATCACAACCACACTATGGTAATTACCTAGTCTTATACACAACTGCAGATAACGTCTCTCAGACTCTGGGCTGCTACTTCTAAGACTAGGTATCCTATAATCACACAACCATTTAAAGAGATTTATTAGATTACATCATTCCCTTTTTATCAGTTCCACTTTATGTTAATTAATTATTTAAACATTAATTAACCATGAACAATTACACATTAAAATTTCGTTAGCATCACACCCAAAGTCAACTGTTCCTTCAAAAATTACAACCTCATCATTATGTTCCAGCATCTCCATACCCATGGGTTAACACCATTTATTCAATTATTCATTACAGAATGACTTTCCCATATTCCCAGGCATTCTAGAAAAGTATTCTATGCTACTAAACACAAGGGGGATCAACATAGTTAGTATATATACTACCCGTCGAGTCTTTTCCGCCTATATCAAGAGCGTAGACCCATTCCCCCTTGAGAAGCTAAGCATGGAAAGCACGTGGCATAGCCCACATGTCTTCTCCTCTTTCGGGAGAAGGGTAAGCAAGACCAGCTTCCTTGAGCAGTGAAGAAAAGTAATGCAGATAAACAACCAATCAAAATTACCAATCTTCCAATAATCATATCCAATCCATTACATTATCTCTGGTGTCCTCCCTGACACCCACATGCATAACCCGATGCATCTCGCCACTCTAGGCATCATCTTATGCAATGACCAAAAGCCTCCATGCCCCCACATATCACAATAGCCATCCAGGATCACATCACATCACAAACAGCAGGAAAACAAACACCACATTTAATTGGTCTCTTGGACCTTTAACAATCAAGAGGGTAACTCAGAACCCTTTAAGGAATTATCAAACAGTCAGTTCTTTAATCCATATTGAATTAACAGATTTATTATTCATAGGTTCAAAATTCGGGAAACCTAATCAGTTATTCATAAATAAATAAACATGCTTACTGCACTAATTTGATTAACATAAAATAACAATAAGAACTAGATTCAATTACATGCCTCCTTACCTTTATCTAAACAATTATAAATTAATCCCAATTTACGTTCTTTACCGATTTCCATCAAGAACGAATAGCTAATCAAAGAAAGCATAGATATCACACTATCTAGAAAAACATGAGGCAATAACATATGATCGATATCAATTTATTTATTCGGTTAAAATAATTATTATGTCAATTCCATTATAATCCAGTGGGATTAAACATGCTAACAATACAGTTTCATGTAAAATAAAAGAGAAGCAACGAATCCCCTACCTCGAAGAGTTCTTGACATTCTTTATCCACACCACGGGTCACGATCCTCCTCTCGCACCAACTTCATCCACCCGAGGATGCCACAGAGCAACCGCACCATCCAAACCCCAAGAAAAACCTCATTAGAAGCATAGAGATTACATGATTTAATATGGGAGGGAGAAATAGGAGAATATGATCCCAAAGAAACGACTATAAAACATACCTTATATCGAGGATTGATCGATACAGCTCAGTTGCATCAAAATAGAGTAGAACCGATCCGAGGAGTAATGTTTGATTATGCAACTCCTACAGGAAGGATTGAAATGTTCTAGCATCTCATAGCTGAGAACAAAGAGGAAGGACAAGAGAGGATGATATCTTTTCCCTTTTAAAGATTTAATGGGGTGACGGTTTAAGATATGCTTAATTCCCCATTAAAAGAGGATATCATTAACCCACGCGGTTTGACCAAGTAAAAACATCCCGAGACATAGGAATAATTAATATAGGATTTATGGTCTTTTAATCATCCATCTTAATTTCAGGGATGCAATGTCACAGATGGTTCGTCATTCCAACACCGTATGAGGGAGATATGTTGGATACAAGATCTCGTAATAATAATAATATTATTATTATTGGTTGTTTTGTGGACCTAAGCCATGAACCATAATTTAATATTCCAAATTAGACTTGAATCGATCGTATTAATGACAGGATCACAATTCCACTGACGAGAAGTCAAACGGACTTCGCACGTAGGAGTTATGGAGGGTCAAAGATTTAATAATATTATTAAATCTATTATTTTCCGAGCGCTTCTAGTACCCGATCCAAAAACTCGAAAAAGACATCCAATATTGGACTCATAATTTCCATCTTGATGTCAGGGTTGTACTGCCACTGACGGTTTGTAAAACCAAGGTCACACGAAGAAGTTACAGTCGAAAAAGCGTTTTATTAAAAAAATAATTATTATATGATTATTTTTAATTGATTTA
This sequence comes from Viscum album, assembly GCA_963277665.1. Lineage (NCBI taxonomy): Eukaryota > Viridiplantae > Streptophyta > Magnoliopsida > Santalales > Viscaceae > Viscum > Viscum album. Next base: position 1,494,406,857 of record OY728131.1, read on the forward strand.
TTTCAAATACCCAAAGTCAAGCACCACCCTCTCTCCAGTTTGGTGCGCCTCACTCCCTTTCACCTTAATTGATTTCCTTTTCTTTTTCTTTTATTACTTCCCCATTTAATTCTCACATTTTCTCTCCAATCTAACTTTTCCATTCAATATTTCTTCTCCCACTCCACCAAAAGTGGCACCTCCCCTTGGCCTTTACTCCATGTCCATCACGCCCCATCTCTTTTCTCACTTCAAAGTTATTATTAATAAAATTAATAATAATAACACACATAATTAATTTTCTAATTTAATCCCATTAAATTAGTTGACCATGGTTATTCTCATATTAAATTAAAACCATTCCATTTAATTAATCACACACTAAAATACACCATTACCATTATTATTTAATAGTAATAAATCCTATTTCAATTTCATCAATGAGTCATCGTCATTATCATTAATTATTATTATTATTATTGGCACCCATTATTATCTTATAATTACTCCCTCTCTCCCATCAATTAAATCCTTCTCCCATGAAACTCACACGACATCTTCCTAACCCTAATTTTCAAAAATTAATGTACCGGAAAGGTCTGGGCCATTGCATCAGATACCTCTCAAAACATTATCATCCCCGAGAATTCAAAACCAACCTAAAGAGATAAAAAAAAGAAACGGGGTCCAAACAACCACCCATCGAGATACCTCTCAAAAGAGAGAAAGCCAAAAAAGTAACAAAAGAAATTCATAAATAAAACATGAAAGGTCTAACCACAAAGGGAACATCATTACATGAAAAGAGTTAAGCATCAAACAACTCTGGGTACTGAGCAAGTATCTGTGAATCACGTTCCCAAGTACTCTCCTCCATGCCATTGTGTCACCACAAGACACAAACTAAGGGGATAGAACGCCCGTGCATCACCTTCTCCTTACGATCTTGGATCTCCATAGGTCGTTCCTCAAAGGTTGCATCATCATCAACATCATTCTCTCCCCAATCGATAATGTGGGAGTCATCATGAAGATAATGACGGAGCTGTGATACATGGAAAACATCATGTATCCGACTCATCTGTGGGAGAAGTGCTATTCGATACGCCATAGCTCCAACACAAGCTAACACCTCAAAAGGCCCAACAAACTGGGGAGAAATCTTACTTCCACAACCAAACCTTCACTGCCCATGATGGGGAGTCACCTTCAGAAACACATGATCACCAACATTAAACTCCAAGGGTCTTATCCTTTGATCAGTATATGATTTCTGACAATCTTGTGCTATCTTCATCCTCTCACGAATCACCTGAACCATCTCTATTGTATTCTGCACTAGTTTCAGTCCGAGAATTGCTGACTCTCCGACCCCAGTCCAGCACAACGGAGAATGGAAAGGCCGACCATACAAGGCTTCAAACAGTGTCATACCGATGGTGGAGTGAAAACTAATATTGTAAGCGAACTCCACCAAGGGTAAATGCCTCATCTATGAACCTCCAAAATCAATAACTCAAGAGTGTAACATTTCTTCAAGATTCTAGATGGTTTGCTCTGTCTAACCATCTATTTGAGGGTGAAAAGTAGTGCTAATGCATAGTTGAGAACCAAAATCATGTTGGAGACCCATTCATACCCTGGAGGTAAAATGAGGATCTTGATCAGAAATGATAATCCTAGGGACTCCATGAAGTCTCACCACCACCTACATATACTGCCTCGACAAAACTTCCACTGAGCTCGACTCCTTGATCGCTATGAAGTGAGCCGATTTTTTTAAACGATCCACTACCACCCAAATAGAATCATGTCCTCCCGGAGCTTGAGTTAAACCTGTAAAAAAGTCCATTGAGATGTCCTCCCACTTCCACTGAGGAATCTCTAATGGCTGGAGGAGACCACCAGGAACATGGTGTTCGGCCTTCACCTTTTGGTAGACTAAACATTGAGACACAAACTCCGCAACCGCATGCTTCAGCCCAAGCCACCAAAACTGACTCCTCAAGGATCAGTACATCTTTTTCACGCAAGGATGTACTGCTAAGGGAGAACTATGGAACTCTTGGAGAACCTTATTGAGCATCTTCAAGGGAACAAAAAGCCTTCTATGATACAACACTCGGTGTTGTTCGTCCTCCGACCAACCATCAGGGGCCTCACCACAAACAACTCGGTCTCTCCAAACCTCCACCTCTAGATCTCCCAACTGGGACTCTTCCACATTCTGCACCAGGGATGACTATACCGTCATATGAAAAAGACAACCTCTACCCCCAACTTCTCCCATATCAAGATGCAATGCTGACAGTTCTTCCATTACTCTCCATGAATCACCAGATTCACGCACAGCATCACTACGTGACTTTCAGATCAGCGCATCAGCTAAAACATTCCCTTTTCTAGGTGTATATGATATTTCGAAGTCGTATTCTTGTAAGAACTCCATCCACTGATGTTGTCGTAAGTTCAAGTCACACTGAGAGAAAACATACCTCAAACTCTTATGATTAGTGAAAACCACAAAGCGCTCACCAATGAGGTAATGTCTCCACAACTTCAGAGCAAACACCATGGATGACAACTCAAGATCATGGGTGGCATAGTTGATTTCATGGGGACATTACTTCCAAGACCCATAAGAAACAACTGACCTCTGCTGCATGAGAACACAGCCTAACCCTAGATGTGAAGCATAGCAGAAAACATCAAACTGGACTCCCTCAGCTAGAAGACAGAGGACTGGAGCATTTACTAACTTCTCCTTTAGATACTCAAATGCTGACTGACACTGATCAGTCCATATGAATGCCTGATCCTTCTTGGTCAAAGCTGTCAAAGGAGTCACAACTCATGAGAAATTGGCTATGAACCTCCTGTAGTAGTCTGCGAGACCAAGGAAACTTCGCACCTCTGACACTGTCTTGGGGGTTTCCCAAGACACAACTGCTTCTAGCTTCGATGGATCCACAGATTCTCCCTATTGGGAAACAAAATGCCCTAAGAAACGGGATTCTCGAGCCCAAAACTCACACTTTTGACAAATTCCCATACAACTGATGTTGGAGAAGAACTCCCAAAACGGCTCGTAGATGCTCTGCATGCTCCTCTTCAGATGTGGAGTACACAAGGATGTCGTCAATGAAGACTACCAAGAATTTTTCCAGGAACTCACGGAATACAACATTCATCAATCCCATGAATACGGTTGGAGAATTTTTCATGCCAAATAGAATTAAAACGAACTCATAAGGCCCATGATGACAACGAAAAGTAGCCTTCAGAATATCCTCATCCTTCACACACATCTGATGATATCCTGACCACAATTTGATCTTTGAGAACCAACTCACACCCTTCAATTGATCAAATAAATCCTCAATTTGGGGAATAGGATAGCAATTCTTTATTTTCACTTTGTTTAAGTGACGATAATCGACACACAATCGCAAACTACCATCGGTCTTCTTCACGAAAAAAACTGGTGCACCCCATGGTGACACACTTGCCCAAACAAAACCGCACTACAAGATATCATCAAGATGTATACGTAGCTCTCATAACTTATAAGGGGCCATCCTATATGGATACATGGAGATAGGAGACGTTCCTGGTTGTAGCTCGATCCCAAACTCGATCTCTCGTTGAGGGGGTAATGCTACAACCTCTTCTGGAAAGACATTAGGGTACTCTTCTATGACCCTTGGAAACACCAACTGCTAAATCTATGAAAAACTCATCATCAACTCATCCATCATGGATGATAAGGATGGAACATGCCTATGACCCATCTGAGGGTCTCTCTCACCAACAAACACCACTTTATCACCATCTACACCAATGAAGACGACCTTTTCCATGAAGAAATCCATGATAGCCTGCACCGAATACAAACCAATCCATGCTGAGGATGACATCATATGGTTGTATTCGTAATCATAGGAATTATCCCCAATAGCGGTGTTTCCCCAACACTAGCTCACAGTCTTTACATACTTCAAACAAGTCAGGTCGACCTCAAACTGGCGTAGTCAATGCCAACGTCACTGGAAGCCTCTCTACCTCAAGTCCTAAAGCATGGACAAGGGTAGGTGATATTAAGGAGTGTGTATCTCCTGAATCAGACAAGGAATACACCAAGGTAGAAAACAAACAAAGGGTACCTCAAACGATGTCTGGATCGCCTGGAGCTAGCAACGCTAGAGCATGAAGCTAACCACGACCTCCTCCACAGCCTCTCTAACCCTGATGACGACCACCACCACGGTCGTGCTCTGCTCTCTGAGGATGAGGAGCGTCATGGGGATGTCCTCTACCTTCCCCATCTACCCTCTGTTGATCTAAAGCTGGTGCAACTGGCTGCTGCTGCCTCGGTTGGAACTGCCTCAACGGAGGAACCTGGAGCATAGCGCCCAGTGTATGATGACCGCTCTGAAAGGTTGGTCACTCCCGCTGCTGATGGGCAAGACCACCACAATAAAAACAAGTGCATGATCCCCTGGAATAGGCCTGAGAGTTTCTACCTCTAGAGAAACGAGATATGAAGGGTTGGGACCTACCCCCGGCTGAACGGAAACTCTTCTACCCTGAAAACCAGGAACCCCAAACCACAACTCTGATTCGTGAGGAATCATGTTGATTCCTCTATCGTGATGATATGGTCCTGTACAAAGTCCTCTAGACAACCTATTCCCTCACCAGTACCTCAAGATATGTTTTCAGCATAAATGGGGTTACCTGGCACTGGATCTCTAGATGGAAAGACTCCTCGAAATGCCTCACCCTGGCCACCTCATCTGGTAACTGGTCCGAAGCATATCATAAAAGGTTCTGAAAATAGATTTCAAACTCTCGAACACTGGATCTCCCCTTTCGAAGGGTAAGAAGCTCTTGGCGACTGGACGCCTTTGCAGTTGAAGAAAGAAACTTGACTATAAACCTATCTCGTAACTCCTCCCATGAGATCACTGACTCCTCACAATCCCCGAGGAACAAGAACCACCACTGCCTTGCTGCTCCATGTAGCATTGTCATAAACAAGATCACCCGGTGTTCCCTCTAAGTACGAATCAAACTGAAGCCGATCTCGACCTCCTCTAACCAATCTTCTGTGACTGCATCTGAAATGGAGCCCTCATACTTCTGCAGACTCTGCGCTGAAACTCTCAGAGTGTCTTCCTCCATGTGTAGTCGTCGTCAACATCTACCCTGTGGTGATCTACTGGAATAGCCTGCTGGACATTTTCTGTGCAAACCTGACGAGGACGTCAACCTGGAGTCATACCTATAAAATAACAATCGTTAGAGTTCCTAATCCTGGAATATGAAAGACTCAACATTAACTAATTAATTTTTTTCTTTTATTCATTTTAGGTTAATCTATCCCAAGGTCTACCCATTCAAACACAGACACAAAAAATAATGATGCATGATCCTTTCCTAGGTATCTACCCTGCAACCAATATCACCTTGTTTCATAGCCATTGTAAACTTAAAGGCCCATACATCATATCATAGGTGGACCTAAATGCCTATGTCTCAGTCGGGCTCAAGTTTTTACCTCACTTTCTAAACATGACTGGCATCGTTCCCCTACCAACCCATTCAACCTCACCTGTGCCTAACTCTAAACTTCATCCTATCTCTCAAACTCTTCTTTGATACCACTCTGCCACAACCCCCTCACCACAAATTGTAACCCTACTGGGCCGATAATGTGAGATGGGAGATAATGACCAGCAAGTCCCACCTCCAGTAGGCCCCAGGTTGGTGACTAGCACCGAGGGTATAATAAACACACAAATGGGAGGAATTACCCTCTAATAGAACACATTCGAAAGGGAGAGATAAGATAGACACCAATCAACTACAACTCAGAGTTTGAAATATAAAAGAAACACATGTTCATACATGAAATGTCATGAAAAAGTACTACAACTAGAAGGGAAATTCTACTAGTACCCAAAATAAAGTAAAAACAGCAGCAACCACAAGCCCGAACAGATCCTGTAACTCCAAGATAGTAGAAACCATCTTGATCTCCAACCAGCTCCAAGTGACCTGAAAAATAGTTTATATATACATAGGGTGAGTATAACAGTATACTCAGGAGGATCCTCCCTGAATCCTCTCGTGCAAAAGTAAAGAAAGCATGCTAAAGCATAGTGAACAACAAGTGAAACTAACTCATCACCTAAACAGGTATACTAATTTCCTAACCTCACTACGGCTACTCTCACCAAGTAACTCATACAAGAATATATCATATGATAAAGATTATCTAGGGTACCCCAATACTACTTTCCCACTGGTTTTCCACTTTCCCCCAACATTGCATGTCCTAAGCATCTCTCTCCAAAAATGCTTGCTCGCAGACACCTGAGCGAAGCACCAAAATATGCACATCATGCTCCACAAAGGCTTTCCCACAGAAACCTGGGTGAAGCACCACACCATCCTCACAACTGAAAGTAACTAGGTAGTTTCCGGGAGCCACCACAACATGCATAACGTGTATCATATGTCGGGTATTATTCCTCAAGCCATTACAGCCCATACACCGAGTAAGGATCCTCAAGACATCACAGCCTACACACGTTACACCTATAGTAGTACATAGAAAACTATATCTAGAATATATGTGTGTGAATAACCACAAGCCATTACATCCCTCTACACACATATATGGGGAAAACTAACCAATGTGCCTATCAACACAAGTAACTACAAAGAGAAGAGAGCGGGGACAAGGGGATTGTCAGCCATTCATCCTCCCACCAGAATGTTGGTGAAAACACCCCCCAGGGCTCAGAATCCCTGGGGTGTCAGTTTCCCTTACTGACTTGGTGGAGTAGCATATAGAAACAAAAATAGTACAGGATATATTATATCTCACAACCACACTATGTGAATTACCAAGTCTTAGAAAGAACTGCAGCTAACATCTCTCAGACTACGGGCTGCTACTTCTAAGACTAGGTATCCTATAAGCACACAACCATTTAAAGATATTTATTAGATTACATCATTCCCTTTCTATCAGTTCCACTATATGTTAATTAATTATTTAAACATTAATTAACCATGAACAATTCCACATTAAAATTTCATTATCATCACACCCAAAGTCAACAGTTCCTTCAAAAATACCAACCTCATCATTATGTTCCAGCATCTCCATCCCCATGGGTTAACACCATTTCTTCAAATATTCATTACAGAATGACTTTCCCATATTCCCAGGCATTATAGAAAATCATTCTATGATACTAAACACAAGGGGGTTCAACATGGTGAGTATATGTACTACTCATCTAGTCTTTTCCACCTATAACAAGAGAGTAGACCCATTACCCCTTAAGAAGCTAAACACGTAAAGCATGTGGCATACCCCGCATGTCTTCACCTCTTTCGGGAGAAGGGTAAGCAAGAACAGCTACCTTGAGAAGTGGAGAAAAGTAAAGCAGATAAACAACCAATCAAAATTACCAAGAATCCAAGAATCATATCCACTCCATTACATCATCCCTGGTGTCCCCCCTGACACCTACATGCATAACCCAATGCATCTCGCCACTCTAGGCGTCATCTACTACCATGACCGAAAGCCTCCATGCCCCCACATATCACAATAGGCATTCAAGATCACATCACAGCATAAATAATAGGAAAGCAAACACCACATTTAATTGGGATCTTGTCCCTTTAATAATCAAGAGGGTAACTTAGAACCCTTTAAGGAATTATAAAACAATCAGTTCTTTAATCCATCTTGAATTAACAGATTTATTATTCATAGGTTCCAAATTTGGGAAACCTAATCAATTAGTTATAAATAAATAAACATTCTTACTGAACTAATTTGATTAACATAAAATTACAATAAGAACCAGATTCGATTACATTCCCCTTTATCTTTAGCCAAACAATTATCAATTAATTGTAATTTACGTTCTTTACCGATTTCCATCAAGAACGAACAACTAATCAAAGAAAGCATAGATATCACACTATAACACCCCGAGATTTTATGAGATATATTCTTTTTAATTTCTTTGATGTTTTCTATTATACACTACACCAATATTATCTTGTACTATATGCAACACCATATTAGCTTTCAGTATACGCAACACTATTCTTGGCTCATGTTACACACAATTTCAAGTTCGTTTTGTGGGAATTATTCTACGCAACATTAAATATAGATTTTATTTAATGTATAAATGAAATAAGTTTTGATTATGATATACGCAACACCAAAGGAAGCTTGCACTACATGTATCCCTGACTTGGCTTGCATTACATGAAATCGTGACCTTCCTCGATAGCATGTGTAGTACGCAATACCGAGTTTCACTAAACAACGATATGTTATTAAAATATTATATAAACTAGCCATTATGAATAGTAATGCCCACTTTTTAAAATTTTATCAATTTTATCTTTCAAAATGGACTTCATTTTTGGATTTGGAATATCAAAATTAGCCTAGGGTGAAATTTTGGTATTTTTCTGAAAACTTTCAATTTTTGATGAATAGTAAAAAACACTCAGTTATAGTTTAAAAACAAAATTTTATTTAAATAATTATTTATTTTATTTAAATTTATTTTAGGTCAAAATATATACACAATACTTATACAAGTTCAATGTAATTCATTGGAGTCATTTTAGAATAATTTTAGATATGTAAAAATTTTATTGAACTTTTACAATCTTTTACCCACCTCGTAGGAGCATTTGCAAATTTACATAAAACATAATTTTATGGCTTCTATGAGATGAATTTACAAAATCCGAGAGACACGGTTAATATCAAGGAGTAAAATGTGAATATAAAAATAATTTTTGGTAAATAGTAACTTTTAACTTTTATTTACCATGGTTAAAAGTAAATAGGGTAATTAAGGGTAAAAATGATATTATTATTACCCTAACACATGCCCTAATTCTATTGGATAAGTGTAATTCGACCAAAAACAACCTTAGGAATAAAATATTACCCTTTAGTTCCACTTGGATTAGACTAGGATATTTATTATTATTTAATTCAAATAAGAGTTAAAAGAATTAAAATCAAAGTTTAATAACTAAGACATTTTTAATATAGGGTTATACATAAGATAAATTCAACTATAAATATTAATTAAAAAGATAAAAAGATTTAATACATAATTATATTTTATTTATAAATTTTATACATTAAATAATTTAATTTATTTATGACACAATGATGATCTAGTAATTACCCTATTAATGAAATATTAACATAATTGATGTTATAAATACCCAAATAAATGTAATTTGAGACTTTTTATAAATTAAAATAATTTTATAGGTTAATATAACATATTAGGTTTAGTTAGATGAATTGTTTTCGAAGTAATAATGTTGTTATGAATTTATAAAAAACAAAATACCAAATAGTGTCAAAATTGACATAAAAGAGTTTTTAAAACAAATATTAAATTATTAATTGATATAATAGTCCTAAAAATCTAATGTTCGGTCAAAATACATATATAATAATATATATGACATTAATGAACCAAGTGGGGTTCGATTGTCTGTTTATAGTAAGTTTATTAACCATATAGTGTAAGAATACAAGAGGACACGGTAAAAGCTAAAATATTTAACTTAGAGTTTAATCTAAATGGTAAGATTAAAATGGTAGCATAAACTTGTCTAAAACCTATTGGTCGAGATAATTTAGACCCATTCCCACCCTAGAATCAAAATAAGTCACTTTGGAGTCATTATAAACCTAATATGAATTTATTATAAAATAATATTTTAAGTTTTTCCTAAGGTGCCCCTCACCCCCCTTATAAAAGGGCACCTCCTCCCTCTCCTCTTCACAAAAATTTGAGCCTTCAAGCTCGTCCAAACCCTTCCCATTTCACTTATAAACTTCCATAGAAACCTACTAGAGGTTATGGTCTTCTTCAAATACCAACTTTATTTCCCTAAGAGGAGGTTAAGAAGAGGCGCATCAAAGAAGAGGTAATCTCTTCTACCGATTCTTTCAAGTTTCATTATTCTTCTACTTCCTATTATTTAGTTGTTTAATTATAAAGTAATAACATAATTATAACTAATATACTGATATGTTATTATAAATATTAAACAACCTCATTTTACCTTCTATCCATCCTACGGAAAATAAGATCACTGCGCGTGCGTATGTTTGGAATACTGTCTCCACGTCGTGGTGTAATATGTTTTTCCACCACCACCTTACTTGGATGGGTATAATGGTGTAAAGAATAACTATATATTGTTATTATAACATGATACTAATTCTGAGATATTATATCATCCACTCCAATTCTATTCAATAATAATGGGAACGATATCATCGCTCGTGCGTACGTACGGATTACCATCTCCACGACGCGATGAGATTCATTCTCCATGTTAACCATTCAAGAATAATTATAAAGTATATATAATTAATAATAATGATATATATAAAATAATAATTCTACTGGATTTATGTATATATATATGTCATCTACTTACTTCTATTCAAGCCAATAAGGAAAGGAAAACAACGTTCATGTGTACGTACGACCAACCGTCTCCATAAACGGTGTGTTTCATTTCATTTATCTATCTATTATATATATATATATATATATACTGAATGTATATGATATATAAATCATGAATTACATTCTGGAAGTAATTAAATCATGATATAAGTAATAATAATATCAAGAACAACAATTCCTAACATGTATGATAAATGAAACGATTTTACCCAAAATGCTCCTTTAACATGGAATTGAAAAAAGAACGGGTAATATAAAGTCATAAGTGAATCATATATGATATAATAAATATTATTATGGTTCTATTACAAGTTAATAATATGTTTAAACCCACTATATAGGAGTCTCAGACACTTACAGAAGAAATTATACATAAGGTAAGAGATAATTTTTCTATCTCATTTTTATCCGAGATTGCTTATATGTAAGTATTTACAGGGGTTATATTTTTCATCCATGTACATAAAAATGTTTTTCATAAAGTGTTTAATATTATTACATGTATTTTTAAAGTCATGTTTACCCCTCTTTGACTTTTACTTTATTTTATGGAAGGAATCTTCCTTTTTTTTACCATATAAGGTACTTTTTGACTTTTCCGGCTCAAGTACGAGAAGAATGTTTTTTAACTTATACAATATGAATATATTTTTAAAGTTTCATAAAGACTTATTTAAATGAAGTTTCTTATACCAAATTTCATGATTATTTTCAACAAAATCCTTTTCTTTTAAAATTTCATGGCATTTTGAGAAAAGAAAATGATTTTGAATAGGAAAGGATATTTTCCTCAAGAATTCATTTCTAGTGTTTTATCAAAACTATTTTCCATCTAAGATGAAATTATTTAGTATGTTTATGTTTCAAGTATAATGTCTCTATTATTTAAATGGTTTTATTTTTATTATGATGAAATGATATCCATTTATTTTATATGGATTATGTTATGATGGGATGATGTTTTTGAAACCCATTTTATTCGTTGGGTTATTATGAATGATGTATGTTTATTTTGTGGCACATGAAAGAATGATTTCATTATGAGATGGGTGGGACCTATATCTCCCTCCAATGAATTGGGTAAATATTTATATCTCATAACATAGACATGGATGGAACGAAAAGTTAATCTGGTTCCGTGATACAGGACTGAAACGAGGAGTGAACTTGATTCGGTAAGGGACTTTGTCCACTATGATGGTCTTGGAAAAAATGCCTTGGATACTATGTAAATCATATCATATGATTAATGGTTTTACACAATTACATGTTTTATTTTGATTAATGTTCATTTATAATCTATGACTTTTGTACTACCAAGATTTATGTCATTGCTCAAGATTTTGATGTTTTATGTTCATGTTTTTACATTCAAATGTTTATGGATTGTTTTTAAGTTCTCCATGTTTACCCTTACTGAGCATTTGAGCTCACCCTTTTTATGTTTTCTTTTCCCCTGGATATAAAGAAAGGTTTTAGGTAAGAAAACCAAAGGGTAATATCTTTATGGGAGATATTGAAGATCTTTCACCATGATTAGAAGATTATGTTCCGAGTTTACAAAGACACTAAACTAATACTATCTTTGGGCGTCTGTTTTTGTCATGTATTAAGTATTCCGAAAAAGTAATGTAATTTCCATGTACGTCAAGCTTTGGGTCTCTACAGTTGGTATCATAGGGAAGGTTTATTTAACCTTTGGAAACTAGGATGTGAAAACTTTAGTGAAATCCCTAGAGATATTTCTAAGGTATGTCTAGGGATGTCCCTAAGGATAAGTATACGTATAGGTTATAGTCCTAGAATTATGGTAACAATATTAGACTTAAACCTAATATGTTATATATTGAAGGCACTCCCCCTTTATTATGTTGTTTTCCTAGCATGATTTTTGCCTCTCACACTATTCTTTTTGGGTTTTTGATGATGGCTGGAACCTGAAGGAACCGTGTTGATCAATGTAATGGACAATGAAATGATTTTCCTCCTAAACGATAAAATGTTATGGGAGATGGAGTGAAAAATATTATTGTTATACTTACACAAGCTATGAATCATTCTGGACTTCCAAATGAGCAGATAAAGGAACAATATTCTATTGAGTCCTTCATGAGGCAACAACCACCTTCTTTCAGTGGGTCTTCTGATCAACTTGTTGCTGAACAATGGATCAATACCATTGAAAAGATATTTTCCATACTTCGATGTTCAGAACAAGAAAATTTCATTCTGGTTGTTTACCGTTTAGAAGGTGAAGTAGACCAGTTGTGGACTCTAATTAAGAATACAAGGCCCTAAGATGAAATTGAATCCATGGAATGGGATGAGTTCAAGTACTTGTTTTTCATAAGTACTTCCCTCGTATTATTTGAACAAATATGGAAAAGGAGTTCCTTGAGATTAAGCAAAAGGATGATGAATCTGTTGGTATATACAAGGCGAATTTTACAAGGCTTTCAAGGTATGCATCTAGCTTTATCATCCAATCTGAAAGTAAATTTGATCAATTCTTCAGTAACTTAAAACCAAGTCTTCAAAGGGAATTAGCTATAAGAGACTTCAGTAGCTATGAATAAATTGTGCGTTGTGCTATCAAGGTAGAAATGTAAGTTGGTGTTACATATCCATCTCAAGGTTTTGACAAGAAATGAAAGATGGAGTTTAAGGAAAAATCTCAGAACAATGGTGAAAAGAAGGTGAATGTTTCTTTATGATTAAAGTGTGGAAAGAAGCATGGTGGATATTGTCTAAAAGTTACTAGAAAATGTTTCAAGTGTGGAAAAGAAGGTCATCGAGTAGCTGAGTGCCGAAGTAATGGGAAAAAGGTAGCTAATGACGTGAATAGAGAAAAGACTATATAGAATTCACCACCAACACTCCAATGCTTCAAGTGCAAGGAAATGGGGCATTATGCTAACCAATGCCCTAACCCAAGGGTTAATGATGATAGACATCAACAACCACTTAAGGAAAAGGAAAAAGGGAAGTCACATGTGATCACTATTAGAGATGTTTAGTATGAAAATGATGTGGTGGAATGATTATGTGTTTATGTAATGGGATTCCAAAATAATGTTGTGGAATCTCATTTATAGTATCGTGGAATATTGGAATATATATGTAATGGTTTTTTGTGGTTTTCGATAATTATATGGTACAGGTAACCACGAAAAGTGATTGAAATATTTTTGGAAAGCAGATGATATGTGCATAATGAAGGTATAATGAGAAAATAATATGTTTAATAGTATTCATGAGCTCATGATTGGTATAAGTACAAAGTGATATCATGGTTTGAGTATATAGAATTTTTGGGATTTTGGTATGTGGAAAGAGTTAACTCTTGATAGCATTCATGTTTTCACTAAGGTTATATGGTAATACATGTTTCAAAATAATACATGATTAAGGTAATCACATGTTTGTAATGTGACCAACAAGATATATCTTGTGATATATGAGGGATAAATGATGGTATTCACGTGCTTGTTATATAACCTTTTTAGTAATCATTCTCTTTATACTATAAGTTTGGAAAGAAGTATTTTGGATAAGTCTTAAGGTTGGAATGAATTAAGTTGAACATCATATATTATTGTTTAATGCTAGAACCTTTTTTTGATTTTATTTCTGGAATGTTTTAATAGTATAGTTTAAGAAAAGGGACAACCTGCAGAACGGGCGACAACCCATCGCGTCGGACAAGGATGCGGGAATCAAACTCACAAACAAAGTGCGACAGGCCTTTATCGCCTACTACTGGCCTACATGAAGTCCCTGGTTAGTATAAATTAGTTTTAATTTATTAAGTGGTATGATATATGAAGTATAAGTCCATTTTAGGAACTATATACGATTAATCTAACCATAAATGGACTTATATATAGTTAATAACTTTTGATAACCTTTTGTTTGAGACATATGGAATGACCTATCATTCTATTGCATGATCTTCTAGCACTTCACTAATAACAAATTAAACTTCATTTCTTTAAGAGATGAAGTGGAAATTGTTCAAGGCATGACCAATAGTGAGATTGTACCAAAATCAATTAAGTATTTCTTATAATTCCAATTTTTTTTCAACTTTAGGGAAATGATCTTGAAAACCAAAAATGTTGTCCTAGATCATCACAAATATATGGCTTTGTGATTGTTGACATTTTTATATCCATGTTCTCTACCACTCTCCATTAGAACTTGACTGTTAGATTTCTCTTCCATATCCATATTTTCACCTATGTTCTCCTATGTGGAAACCTAGTGATGAGTTAATTTGGGTAACCGTTACGTTTCATACTTCACTTTTTAAAATTAAGTTTTATTATTCCTTTTTACGATGTGGGTTTCTATGAATGAAACTTTCAAGTAGTAAATGATTTATAACCCCAACGAATTTCGAGGGCGAAATTCATTTTAAGGGGGGTAGAATGTAACACCTCGAGATTTTATAAGATATATTCTTTTTAATTTCTTTGATGTCTTCTATTGTACACTAAACCAAGATTAGATTTTACTATACTCAACACCGTATTAGCTTTTAGTATACGCAACACTATTCTTGGCTCGTGTTACACACAATTTCAAGTTAGTTTTGTGGGAATTATTCTACGCAACATTAAGTATAGATTTTGTTTAATGTATAAATGAAATAAGTTTTGATTATGATATACGCAACACCAAAGGGATCTTTCACTACACGCTACCCTAACTTGGCTTTCATTACACACAATCGTGACCTTCCTCGATAGCGTGTGTAGTACGCAATACCTAGTTTCACTAAATAACAATATGTTATTAAAATATTATATAAACTAGCCCTTATGAATAGTAATACCCACTTTTTGAAATTTTATAAATTTTATCTTTTAAAATTGACTTCATTTTTGGATTTGGAATATCGAAATTATCCTAGGGTGAAATTTTTGTATTTTTCTGAAAATTTCAATTTTTGAGGAATAGTAAAAAAATACTGAGTTATAGTTTAAAACCAAATTTTTATTTAAATAATTATTTATTTTAGGTAAAAATAGATACAAAATACCTATACAAGTTCAATGTAATTCATTGGAGTCATTTTATAATAATTTTAGATATATAAAAATTTTATTGAACTTTTATCGTCTTTTACCCACCTCCTAGGAGCATTTGCAAATTTACATAAAACTTAATTTTACTGATTCTGTGAGTTGAATTTCAAAAATATGAGAGACATGGTTAATATCAATGAGTAAAATTTGGTTCAATAAGATAAAAATAATTTTTAGTGAATAGTAACTTTTAACTTTTATTTACCACAGTTAAAAGTAAATAGGGTAATTAAGGGTAAAAATGATATTATTATTACCCTAACACATTGCCTAATTCTATTGGATAAGTTTAATTCGACCAAAAACAACCTTAGGAATAAAATATGACCCTTTAGGTCCACTTGGATTAGACTAGGATATTTATTATTATTTAATTCAAAGAAGGGTTAAAAGACTTAAAATCAAAGTTTAATAACTAAAACATTTTTAATATAGGGTTATACATAAGATAAATTCGACTATAAATATTCATTATAAATATAAAAATATTTAATACATAATTATATTTTATTTATAAATTTTATACATTAAATAATTTAATTTATTTAGGACACAATGATGATGCAGTAATTCCCTTATTAATGAAATATTAACATAATTGATGTTATAAATACCTAAATAAATGTAATTTGAGACTTTTTATGAAATAAAATAATTTTCTAGGTTAATATAACATATTAGGGTTGTTTATATGAATTTTTTTCGAAGTAATAATGTTTTTATGAATTTAGAAAAAACAAAATACCAAATAGTGTCAAAATTGACATAAAAGAGTTTTTAAAAAAATATTATATTATTAATTTATATAATAGTACTAAAAATCTAAGGTTCAGACAAAAGACTTATATAATAATATATATGACATTAAAGAACCATTTGGGGTTCTATCAGCTGTTTATAGTATGTTTGTTAACCATATAGTGTAAGAATACAAGAAGACACGATAAAAGTTAAATTATTTAACTTAGAGTTAAATCTAAATGATAAGATTAAAATGGTAACCTAAACTTGTCTAAAACCTATTGTTTTAGATTATTTAGACCCATACCCACAATATACTATAAATAAGTCACTTTTGAGCTATTATAAACCGAATATGAATTTATTATAAAATAATATTTTAAGTTTTTTCTAAGGTGCCCCTCACCCCCTTATAAAAGGGAACCTTCTCCCTCTCCTCTTCACAAAAAGTTGAGCCTTCAATCTCGGCCAAACCCTGCCCATTTCACTTCTCCACTTCAATATAAACCTAATAGAGGTTATGGTATTCTTAAAAGACCATATTTAGTGCCCTGAGAGGAGGTTAAGAGAAGGCGCGTCAAAGAAGAGGTAATCTCTTCTGCCGATTCTTTCAAGTTTCATTATTCTTCTAATTCCTCTTCTTTAGTTGTTTCATTATAAAGTAATAACATAAATATAAATAATATACTTATATGTTATTATAAATATGAAACAACCCCATTTTAACTTCTATCCATCCTACGTAAAATGAAATCACCGTGCGTGCGTACGTTCGGAATATCGTCTCCACGTCGTGGTGTAATCTGTTTGTCCACCACCACCTTACATGGATGGGTATAATGGTGTAAAGAATAAATATATATGTTTATTATAAAATTATACTAATTATGAGATATTATATCATCCACTATAATTCCATTCAATAATAATGGGAACGATATCATCGCTCGTGCGTACATATGGATTACCGCCTCCATGACGCGATGAGATTCATTCTCCATGTTAACCATTCAAGAATGATTATAAAGTATATATAATGAATAATAATGATATATATTACATAATAATGCTACTGGATTTATTTATATATATATTTCATCTAATTACTTCCATTTAAGTCAATAAGGAAAGGATAACAACTTTCATGCGTACGTACGACCTACCGTCTCCATGAACGGTGTGTTTCATTTCATTTATCTATCTATTATATATATATACTGAATGTATATGATATATAAATCATTTTTTACATTCTTAAAGTAATTAAATCTTGATATATGTAATAATAATATCAATAACTACAAGTCCAAACACGTACGATAAATGAGATGATTATACCCAAAACGCTGCTTTAACATGGAATTGAAAAAAGAACGGGTAATATAAAGTCATAAATGAATCATATATGATATCATAAATATTATTATGGTTCTGTTACAAGTTAATAATATGTTTAAACCTACTATATAGGAGTCTTGTACACATACTAAATAAATTGGACATAAGGTAAGGGATAATTTTGCAATCTCATTTTTATCTGAGATTTCTTATACGTAAGTATTTACTGAGGTTATATTTTTCATCCATATCCATAAAAATGTTTTTCATAAAGTATTTAATATTCTTACATGTATCTTTAAAGTAATTTTTACCCCTATTTGACTTTTACTTTGTGTTATGGATGGAATCTTTCTTTTGTTTACCACATAAGGTACTTTTTGACTTTTCCGGCAAAAGTACGAGAAAAATGTTTTTTTAACTTATATAGTGTGAATGGATTTTTACGGTTTTATAATGACTTATTTAAATGAAGTTTAGTATACTAAATTTCATGATTATTTTCAACAAAATCCTTTTCTTTTAAAATTTCATGGCATTTTGAGAAAAGAAAATGATTTTGAAGAAGAAAGGATATTTTCCTCAAGAATTCATTTCAAGTGTTTTATCAAAACTATTTTCCATCTAAGATGAAATTATTTAGTATTTTTATGTTTCAGGTATAATGTCTCTATTATTTACATGGTTTGATTTTTCTTATGATGAAATGATATCCATTTATTTTATATGGATTATTTTATGATGGGATGATGTTTATGAAACCCATTTTATTCATTGGGTTATTATGAATGATGTATGTTTATTTTTATGGTGCACGAAAGAATGATTTCATTATGAGATGGGTGGGACCTATATCTCCCTCCAATTCATTGGTTAAATATTTATATCTCGTGAGATAGACATGTCTGGAATGGAAAGTTAATCTGATTCAGTGATACAGGACTAGAACGAGGAGTGAACTTGATTCAGTAAAGGACTTTGTCTACTATGATGGTCTTGGAAACAATGCCTTGGTTACTATGGAAATCATATCATGTGCTTAATGGTTTTCCACAATTACATGTTTTATTATGATTAATGTTCCTTTATGATCTATGACTTATATACTACCAAGATTTATGTCATTTATCAATATTTTGATGTTTAATGTTCATGTTTTTATGTTCAAATGTTTATGGATTGTTTTTATGTTATCCAAGTTTACCCTTATTGAGAATTTGAGCTCACCCTTTTTATGTTTTCTTTTCCCCGGGATATAAAGAAAGGTTTTAGGTAATAAAACCAAAGGGTAAGATCTTTATGGGAGATGTTGAAGATCTTTCACCATGATTAGAAGATTATGTTCCAAGTTTCCAAAGACACTAAACTAATACAGTATTTAGGCATCTCTTTTTGTCATGTATTAAGTATTCCGTAAAAATAATGTAATGTCCATGTACATCAAGATTTGGGTCTCTACACACACTATCTATAAAAACATGAGGCAATCACATACGATCGATATCAATTTATTTATCCGGTTAAAATAATTATTTTGTCAATTCCATTGTCATCTAGTGGGACTAAACATGTTAACAATATAGTTGCACATAAAAGAAAATAGAATCAAAGAATCTCCTACCTCGAAGAGTTCTTGACGTTCTTTATCCACACAACAGGTCACGATCCTCCTCTCGCACCAACTACATCCACCCGAGGATACCACGGAACAACCGCACCAGCCAAACCCCAAGAAAAACCCCATTAGAATAATGGAGATTACATGATTTAATATGGGAGGGAGAAATAGGAGAAGATGATCCCAAAGTAATGATTATAAAACATACCATATATCGAGGATTGATCGATACAGCTCGGTTGCATCAAAACAGAGCGGAACTAATCCAAGGAGTAAAGTTTGATTGTGCAAATCCTACTGGAAGGATTAAAAATTTATAGCATCTCATAGTCAAGAACAAAGAGGAAGGACAATGGAGGATGATATCTTGTCCCTTTTGAAGATTTAATGGGGTGGAGGTTTAAGATACGCTTAATTCCCAATTAAAAGAGGATCGCATTAACCCACGCGGTTTTGACCGAGTAAAAAAATCCCGAGCCATAGGAATAATTAATATAGGATTTATGGTCTTTGAATCATTCGTCTTAATTTCAGGTTTGCAACGTCACAGATAGTTCATCATTCCAATGCCATATGAGGGAGATTTTTTGGATGCAAGATCCCGTATTATTATTATTATTATTATTATTATTATTATTATTGGGTGTTTTGTGGACCCGAGCCACAAACCATAATTTAATATTTTACATTAGACTTGAATTAATCATATTAATGACAGGATCACATTTCCACTGAAAAGAATTCAATCGGACATTGCACGTGGGAGTTATGGCGGGTCGAAGGTTTAATAATAATATTAAATCTATTATTTTCTAAGCGCTTTGGGTACCCGATCCAAAAACCCGAAAAAAACATCCAATATTGGACTAATAATTTTTGTCTCGATGTCAGGGTCGCACTACCACTGACAGTTCGTAAAACCGAGGTCACACGATGAAGTTACGGTCGAAAAAGTGTTTTATTAACAAAAATAATAATATGATTATTATATTATTATTTTTAATTGATTTATTTCAAATACCCAAAGTCACACACCACCTTCTCTCCAATTTGGTGTGCCTCACTCCCTTTCACCTTAATTGATTTCCTTTTATTTTTCTTTTATTACTTCCACATTTAATTCTCATTCTTTCTCTAATCTAACTTTTCCATTCAGGATTTCTTCTCCCACTCCACCAAAAGTGGTGCCTCCCCTTAGCCTTTACTTCATGTCCATCACACCCTATCTCTTTGCTCACTTCAAAGTTATTATTAATAAAATTAATAATAATAACACCCATCATTAATGTTCTAATTTAATTTCATTAAATTAGTTGACCATGGTTATTATCATATTAAATTAAAACCATTCCATTTAATTAATCACACACTAAAATCCACAATTACCATTATTATTTAATATTAATAAATCCTTTTTCAATTTCATCAATTGGTCACCTTCATTATCATTAATTATTATTATTATTATTATTGACACCCATTATTATCTTATAAATAATCCCTCTCTCCCATCAATTAAATCCTTCTCCCACAAAACTCACACTAAATCTTCTTAACCATAATTTTCACAAAGTAATGGATCGGAAAGGTCCGGGCCATTACAGTTTTTAAATGTTTGTATGCTCAATATTGATATCACATGAATAATTATTATTGATTCTAATGACTCCTTACTGTGATAAAAATGTTTCCCATGTCTTCATGTATGGTGATCCAGGTATTGATGGGTATGAGTAATATTATGTTATGATTAGGAACATAGATTACAACATCATAACCTTCTTCTCGTCTTAATCTCACAGATGATATTCAATTGGAAATTCTTATGTTTACACATACTATTCTTTTGAGATCACACTTCTAATGTTTCCTTTTTTATAATGTTTTCTTGAATTGTGTAAAATGAAATATTTATAGAACATTTTAATATAGAATATGGCGATGTCAAAATGCTGAATATGAAAAGTGTTTTATATTAAAGGATGATGTCTATATTTATGAAATAGTTGGTTATGAATCCATTATGATTAGTGTTTTTTCCAAATTCTAAAAAATAATAAACCTTAATGTTCTTTGAGAATATAGGTGATCCAATATTTCCTCTAATGTTGTATTCTTTGGATGTGAAAAATTGGGTTAACTTCATAAAAATCAATTAGATAAATGTAAAGGTTATGATTTAATCATTTGGTCCGGGAGTGTGGGTGTGGGGTTTCTATTGTTGGAATCCTTAATATTTTTTGATAACATTATAGATTATAATGTTTCCATATGATGTTATCATATGATTTATGGATACTATCACATCTTTATACTATAAAGGTTTGTCAGAAGTTAAAATTCATTGACACACCTTTTGAGGATCTATGTGATGATATGATAAAGAGATTAATGAAAATTTCGGAGATGTTTTATATGTTGAAATTTTATATAATCATTTGGTTTAATGTGAACTATTACATTACATTATGTGGATATAAGAATTAAGTTATTGATAATATTTAGTATTTATATGATCCTCAATATTGATGTATTTATGGGAACTCATGTTTTATCGTATATATGACAATGGGGTTATAATTTGAATTAATGACTATATAATTAATGTTATTTCAGAATAATGTTGAAATATTTCAGAACATTTAAGATGAATATTATGATATAAAACTTGATGTTAAAAATTCTAAAATTTTGAGGTTATATAGGTTATTCGGTATATATGGTCATTTATAGAAATAATGATTTAGTTTTAACTTGGGTATTATAGTTAAATTTTGGATATTAATATATTATTTCATCACATAATGGTTTACATATTTTATAAATTATTATACCATGTTCTAACCATTTTGGTTTTGGTTAATATCTAAATATTGGTGGAGTCATTTATTATGAATTTTATGGTCATTTAAACCATTAAAAGTTTATTTTATTTCTTTAAACATGTGAAAAAAATTAATCATTCAAACTCATCATTTGGAGAAAAATTTTATAGTATAGTAGAACCTGATAAAAGAATGAAAATTTTCTAATCATGTAAGTATATTTACTTATTATCATAGTATATATGGTATAGTAATTAAATAACTCTATGAAAAGGATTTTGAAAATTTTAATTTTCATATTACAATCATTTTTGATGAAATTACTGACGAATTTAACACTCTTTGGTTTATGGTATTGAGGGTGTTAAAATTCTATTGATCATTATGTTTCTTGTGATCAATGATCTCTTTCACTCCATATCATTATTTTGGAACTATTAATTTTTTACATGTCCAAATCATTACTTCCCACCTATTTTCTCATATTTGGAAAACTATATATTTTATTTCATATGACCTTCATACATTCTTTTTTATTTTATCAATATGGTGATTTATCCAGCCATTTAATGATGTGGGATTAAAAAAAGTATTTTAAAATATCCAAAACTTTATTAAAATAATAAATTTAAAATTTGGAGGATGAAATTAATTAATGTTGTAGGATGTATCAAAAAAATATTATAGAAATTAATACAATGTTTAATAGAATATTCAAAACACACTAATGATCTTTAACGACCAATGAAATATATAACTATTGTAACCACACTGTTAAATTGTAGGGTATGTATAGTATTTTATAATTTACGATATATATATATATATATATATATATTGTACACAATATAAATTAATGATAAATTTTTAGTATGTTGTCAATAAATTTTCAACAAAGTAATTTTATACATTAAAAGTGTGTTTTCGTAAAAAAAATATTTTTATTTTTTTCATAAAAAAATATTAAAATTATTTTTAAAAAATATGAAAACATCTATTTGAAACTTTTTTTTATTTTTTAAAAATTTTAATATGAAAATTCTATTTCGGAAAAATTAGGGAAATTTCCAGAAAATATAGATTTTTCGTTGAATATTGAAAATAAATATTTTCTTAAAAATTCCATTTAATTTTAATAACATATGTAATTTAAAATCCCATTTAACTTATGAATAAAATTTAATGTAACATAAGTATTATTTATTTTCGTTTAATCAAATTAATTTCTTTTGAGAATCTTTATATTGGATATTAGTATATTATTTTCCATGGGTTGAATTAATGGATTTTTATGAGAAATTATTTACAGTGCAAATTTTTTTTAATTTTTAAGTAATTAAAAAACACCTATGAAGTAATGATTTAAATTAAATTTACATATTATATATAAATAAATTTTAATTTAAATTTATAAAATGATTATTATTAGTCATAAGTTTTAAACAAAATCATTTTTCTTACAAAATACACTTCTTGAAAACCCGCATTTCCATTACATCTATGGGTTTAAATTTATAATAATATTTTACAAATCGATGAATTTTATATGGTATAATCTATTAAATATATTAAATCATAATAATCCTTCTTATATAATAATTTTAACATATTTCTTGATAATAATAAATATTAAAAATATTGAAAATTAATTTTCATATTTAAGGTGAACACGTGTTTATCATGGGTTAAACTAAACTGATAAGAGTAAAAATGAACTAATTTTTTGAAAAACATATTATATGGACATTTTTAAATATTCATGACTATTTCATTATAATGGTCCATTTTGGATCCATGTGGATTGTCGAAAATGTGGGTACACCTTTTTCTTTTCAATGATAAAAAGTATACCACTCACCAGAATTATAAATGGTTCCCCCTCTCGCTTCTTCATCAACCCCTCATAGAACCCTTTTAGAATAATACCTACCAAATTGTGTTTTATATATTCCTCTTTAAATCAATGATCCCTTATTTTGATCATGTTTCCATTATATGATGTCTTTTGGTGATTACCTAAGGATGTTTTATAAAATAGAGGTATAATTCTTAATAGAGCACCATGTTTTATTTATTCTTCTACCTTCTTTGATTATTATTAAATTTCAATTATACAATAAAAAAGTTGTAAAAAATAATCTATTATTTTATTATGTTAAGGTAACAACACAAATATATATTCTCTTCCATGAAATGAGATACGAAATCATCATTCGTGTGTATAGCGGATTACTGCCTCATGAACTGATGTCATTCATTTTCCATCATTACCTCTAACAGATTGATATATATGATGGATTAAAAGTATATATATATATATGATATTTTTATAATATTTATAACTTTTTTTGTATTATACCATATGTTCCTTTTTATAATACATTCTATTTTGGATATGAAAACATTGTTCATGGGTATTGCAGACTACCACCTTGTGATAAGATGTGATTTTTTTCTAATATATCATATTGTAGAAAGTAATATGGATAATTTTATTAAATATATTTTATATAAATGATATAATTATTATATTAATAACATATTTATAATTCGTAAAATATAACATTTTATTTTATTTCTTACATTGATAAATGATGACATTATTTGTGTGCATATATGGACTACCACCTCCAGGAAGTGAAGTGATTCCTTTTTTCATCACAAAAACACAAGTATGATATTTATAATTATATTTATTTAAATAATATTGTATTATAATACTATTATAAATCATTTAATATAAAATATTTCATACCTCATTTTCACAATGATTATTGAAATATGGGAATGTTACTCAAGTGAACATATGGAATATTATCTCAGTTTTTCTAATATAGTTCATTTTCCATAAACATATTTAATTATTGGATTTAATATTATAAATTATGTATGAATTTGAAATATATTTCATGATTATTATTCAATATATGTTTAAATAATGTTCACGTTAAAAATGGTCAATACACCAAATCCATTTTGAAATAATGAACCGAACATTCTCAAAACACCTGATGATGTATTGATTGAATAATTATTTTCATAATTATTTTTAAAATTTTAAAATAAATGATTTATGTATTAGTTATTAAAACTGTAAAATATTATTAATAAATCAAAATCAATAATATAATTTTATTATACATGAGTTATTGGACACATGTGGTATGTCCAGACTCGAGGTAAGGGTTTTATCGTCTCACATTACTATTTAATTGGGAAACATTTTATATTCACCACATTTTTGTGTGTGGTGTCTATACTATATGTAATAACCTAAATTAATAATTAATCATCCTAATTAAATTTTCAACGTGAATTATTTCATTTAATGGGAATTGATATTATTTTTAACAAGTAGAAATTAATTTGGTAACATGATATCATTTCTTTAGTTTGTGATAATTCTTAAATGACATTGTTATGTCATGATTATGTGTGTATTAATTTTAGAATATATTATTTTGAAATTAAAAATTTATCATTATGTTTTAAATTTGATACAAACAATCAAATCATTTATTTATTCTAAAATTCAGTAGTTTTTTATAGGGGTTAATCATCCCATATTCTCTTTCTTTAAGACTTAAATTTACAATATCTATCATTATTCATTTACTACTTGTATATATATCCATAGGAAATGTTATATCATGAAACTCAATATTTTCATGATATATAAGGATTAATATGATGTAATTTTGTTATGCGTGTTCTAATTGAGGAATTATAAATGTATAAAATGCTTTATGTGTCAATCACCTTTCTATCAGAATTGATTATATTCAAGGATCCTTTAAAGGAAATAATATGATATTATTTTATTGAACCAAAATTATTTTCTATCCACTGGTTATTAAGGGGGCTAACTTTTTTTATCTGTCACTCCTCCCTTATTTATTAAATAAACATCATGAACGCCATTTTTAAGTGATATCAATCTTTTATTTTCAATTAGATTAGGTATATTTCTCTTCCATATCCATGTATTATAAAATCTTTTATAAAATATTCCTTATCAAAACAAATTTTATCAAAAATCAATTTTATATGTTCCTTCAGCATATTTGAAATGTTTTTTAAATGTAATTTTTGTATTTTTTTTCAAAAGAGTCTCTTTGGACCCACTTTTTCAAAAAAATCATTAATAATTTTATTATAAACATTTATAACAAGAAAATATTATCCACCCAACACAAATATTATCTTATTTGAACCTTAATTTATATACATCAATGCCTTATTTCAAAAAATAGTATTTTATCTATATTTTCTGAATTTTTTAATTTCAAAATAGATTTTCAAAATAAATGTTATTTTCTTAAAGAATGATTTTAGTGATCTTTTAATGATGTTTCCATTCATTAACATCATAAACA
This sequence comes from Viscum album, assembly GCA_963277665.1. Classification (NCBI taxonomy): domain Eukaryota; kingdom Viridiplantae; phylum Streptophyta; class Magnoliopsida; order Santalales; family Viscaceae; genus Viscum; species Viscum album. Next base: position 1,494,433,383 of record OY728131.1, read on the forward strand.
ATTAATTTCACTAATTCCACAATTTATATAATTTGTAATGATAAGATCCTCATTCCCGCTCAATAAGTATTATGACTGTTTCAAATATATTATTATGGAAACCATTTAATTTCTCTGTGTTTATCATGTTTCAAACATAGTTTTATATAACCCATTTCTTTTTTGGTGGGTTAATCAGGTTTCAATGGGATTAATATATAATCCAATTATTTTCCATAGGTTAACCATGATTGGAATATATTTTCATTGAACATGTTTTTTCCATAGGTTTTTTGAGTTTTGAAATGGATAAATATTTTTTCTACGAGTAGAGGATTAAATGAATCCACTATGTACAAAATTTATGAAAAATAATTAGACAATATCGATGATTATTGGATAACCTTTATCATTTCAGGTTTGTATTTTATTTATTATTCAATGGGTGCAACCAGAAATCAGTCTCATTCATTGGGTAATGATTTTTTTTTCTAGAAATTATATTATATGTCTTCCATATAGTAATTCAAATATGTAAGGTTATGTAAGGGTTATATGTTTATAATTTTCAAATATACCAAATCATTTTATTAATACTTGATATGAATTTATAATTTTTCTTATTATCAATATTAATATAACAAGGATCATGATTATTGATTCTGATGACTCTTTCTATTGGTAAATCCATTTTCAATATTTTAATTTCGGATGATCTTGGTATTGATGGTTATAAGTTCTCTTATATTATGCTCATGTAATTTGATTATTTCATCACACACATATTATCACATTAATTTCCTTGTGACATTAAATTGATAATGATTTTTCTACCCAAACTAAGAATTAGATCTCACACTTTTTCATTTTAATTCTCTATAGGCTTTCACGATTGTTGTTGAAAAAATTATTTCTATAACAGTTCCATATGTATGATGATGATGAACTAATGTGTAATTCAAAAATAATGTAATAATGGGATATTATGTTCATATTTATGAACTATTTATTCATTAATACATGATATTCATAGTTTTTCCTAATTCATTTAATCTGAAAACCTAAACGTTCCATGAGAATTTTTGTGATCAATTATTTCTTTATAATGTTGTATTTTATTTTTAGAGAAAATTTGGTCATCTTTATCAGTATCAAAAAAAAAATGTAATATTTATTATTTAATCACTAGATCAGTGAGTGAAGGGATAGGGATATTATATATCCTTCCACTTCTCTATTAAATATGACATGGAAGTATTTATTTTGTGTATCTATAAACTACTCACTCCACATTTCAATAGGATTCATTTTCCATCAAAGTATTTCATGGTTTATTAGTATGATGTGTTTAATTTTTATAAATGATATTTATGAAAAAATTATTCATCTATAATTTTGGGTTTAATTTACATTTTTACCATATAATACATTGGAAAATGATAATTTCACTTGTGCATATGTGTGGACAATCACTTCTATGGATCGAGATGATTAATTTTCTTCCATTTTCAATTAACATGTATTGAAAGAAGGTCAGATTTAATGAATATGTATTATATTTATTGTATAATACTAATATTTAAAGGTGAATAATAATTCATCTTTCTTTTATTATATCCATCAAAAAGTTGAATCATCACTTCTGTGTACGTAAAAATTATCATCTCCACATCTCCACGAAGTGATGAAACTCATTTTTCATCACTAATTAATATTAATTGTTATGGAAGAAAATATAACTATTAAATATAATACATATGAATTGATTGTTATTTTTGAGTTAATTGAATTTTTTTCACTTTATAATGGGTGGAAATACCAAAACTACCCATATATGAGAAGAGTTGACGTTAACACTCAAAACTACATCTTTGAAAGAGAATTGTTAATTGATGGATGTTGAAATGATATCAGTGGATAATTTATGACATTATAAGTTTGTATATGGTGCTTATATATAATTATAATAAATATTAATTTATTATACAGGATATTAAATCTCTTAAAAATAATTTCATACATAAGGAAATGTTTCTTTTTATCAATGTTGTTTCACTAATTCATGTTTGAAGTTATGAACTTATTTATGTTTATGAGGTGTATATAATAATACTTTAACATGTTAGATCATGTATCCTACTTAAATAATTAAATTTTATGTTAAAACTGATATTATTTCATACAAGGGGTTTTGGATCAAATGTTGTTAATGTTTTATGGTTTCTTCATAAAAAAAAATTTTGTTGGGACATATGTTATGACATACACCCATAATATTTTCTGATTTAAATATAATTCACATTATAATGTTTTATAAATAATATAATTATGTTTATGGTATTTATAATTTCATTTAATTTATTTATTTCATGTTTTTTGTTAATTAATCATTACAGATGTGGTAAGTGTTTTACGTTACAGAAAAATTTATTGGGATTTTTTATGGTTGAATTTCATATGATTAAATTATATGATATATCTATAAGAAATAATATTCTATTTATTTTCATAGTTTTATTTTGTATATTATTTTTTTATTCAATTTTTGTCTCTTTAAGAACTCAATTTAATGAAAAAATTTATATTTAATGAAAACCAACATTATTTATCTCATCATTTGGGAATCCTATTCTTACAAGACTATATTTTCCTTTAAATATTTAAAATAATCTATTTACTGTTATAAAAGTATATATTAATTTCATATTTAATGATGTTTTATATTCATTAATAATATTTATAAGGAATATTAATTTAATTTTCAAAATGATATATAATTGATTTTTTACTGAAAATTTGAAAGGAGTCGTTGTTTTAAAAACAGCAAACAAGTGAATTTTCTCACCATCATGACTTTTATTTTCTTTCATGATTATTTTTTACATATTCTATGTTTGTTTTTAAATAAATAATTTTCCACAATTCTTTTAAAATTATTACTTTTTAAATATTTCATTTCAAAATGAAATGTGTACATTCACCAAATGATTTTCTAATGATATTTTAAATTTATTTTCTTCTAAAAAACAAAAAATAATATTTCTAATTCTTTGATAGAGATAATTTCCAATGTTACCATCCTGAATATTCCTCTTTTTTTATGATGAGGGAATTCTTATTAAACTCTTTTTCTTTCCCTGGGCAGTCCTACATTGAAATGATTAATGTTTTATGATCAAGTGGCACTAATTTCTATGGATTTTGGTTATGTGACTAGTGATATTGAAATATCTGATGATGATTGGTGGGTCCATTATATTTATAAAATATATTGGGTATTGAATATGGATTTTACAAACACCTAAGAGAACACATATTTAATAAAATATAAATAGATGACATTTTTAACATGATTTAATTAAATTCTCAAATAAGGTTGGAAATTAAAAAATAGGCATTTCTATTATTTAACATTGAAAAAAATGATATCCATGGGGGTGAACCTTGACAAATATTATCATTTTAAATTATTATTTAAATTAAAAAAAGTTATTTATTTCGATATTCATATTTTATCCTGACTTACAGTTGATAAGTTTTGATCACAAACTCTTATGTCTAATGCCATTTCATTGAAAAAATACCATAATATATGATTCATGATTAAAAAACATGGACTTGTTGGGTATGATTATTATATTTGTGTATTATGAAATCTTATCATGATGATTATTATATGATTAATTATAGTCTTTAATTATCTCCCATATTTTATTCTTCACTAAAAATAAAAACTCAGGATTTATTATGATTCTTTTTCTAATGATATAAAGAAAATAATTAAGTATTGTGTGTTATGTAAGGGTCTTAGTTGTAAGGAATGAATTTGGAAACAATTTATATCATTTATATACAAGTTTTTTTATAAACGATTCGAAAATACATTAAAATTACAGGGTTCATCCATGTTTCAGAATGTCACGTAATGAATATTCATTTATTAAAGTGTAATATTTATATTTGAAGTGTTTGTATAGCTATAATAACCATCATGGTTTAGGTAATAATGATGAATTCCCCTCATAAGGAACTTCATCATATGTGATGTGGTAATTTTGACTTTATCTTATCCTCTAAAACATATAGATTACCTAAATAATCATTTCTATGTATCCTCCTCTAAAATCTCTAGGAATAAACCATATATCTATCTTTTTATCATATCCACATCACATAGGGAATTCCCATATTGGGTTGATTCACCCCAACCTTCCCTATCACTGATCATTTTTAATAAAAACGAAATTGTATGAAATAATTGAATATCTATATTATTCTAGTAATACTGTTAATATGCAATGAATCTTTCTTTAGTTTATGATATTGAACCCACTCTTTCTCATTAACTAAATTCATTTCATGGAAAAAAGTGGAATCACTGAGAATCAATCCACAATTACTTATAAATTTATTAGAATACATTAATCATGACTAATCACTATTTAGGGGATCAAGTTATACTTATAATATTCCCCTCAAGAAATTTAACCATCTATGAGAATATTAAGAACTCAAGACATCTAAAACCATATATCGTTTTAAAATCATTCATGGAAGAATGTATAATATGAGGTAAATTCCATGTATCACCTATAATGTTTTACTAGAGGTAAGATAATCCATAATCATCTATTCTTTGGCCATATAACACCTAAAATTAATGTAGAAAATCACCCTCCAGAGTATGGATTTTTAAAGAAGGTAGTGATGAAAAAAGTATTATTGGAAAAAAATAGGTGTATAAAATTTTAAAAAGACTTCTATTATTATAGTTCACTGAGTATATTATTGATCGATTATGAATTGGAGAAGATATAATGGTGTGAAGAGGAGATAAAATGAGGTTTTTAATTCTACCATGGGAGATAGATTGAGAAAATTAATGGGATTTAGGGAAATTTTCCTTAAAATAAATTAATAAACATAACTTTCAAAGGACCAATGGACATCTTGTTTTATCACCCGATTATGAGAATACCATAATATCTCTTCTACCTCCCTGCTAAACTATTGTTTGAGGTGGAAGTTAATATTCTGGATCTCGCCATTTTAAAAATCCCTACAAATAAAAATAAAATTCACCTAATTTTTTTAGTGTTTAATTATATAATTTTGGTATAAAATTGACATTTATTTACATTTTATTATTATTCCCATTTTATATAATTGAATGTTAATAATTTTTAGCATTGAAAATAAATCCATTTAATAGTGATGACACCATTATTATAAATATAGGGTTTTATCCATTCCAATTGACAATGAAAAAGGAAGTGACGGCCTTAACCAGTAGGATCACACACTATGAAGCAAATTTATCATATCTTTTAATAGAGATATAATTATTTGTATTTTTCCTTCACCAATCCCATGATGAGACCTGAAAACATAAGTTGGATAGAAACCGTTTATGAGAGAATTTCAAGATCATCGAGATCATAGCTCAAACTATGTCCGTTGAACCACCCCATGAAAGTCCCACCATAGAACACCATAACCTTATGTTGTTATTGAGTGTAAAAAATGGATATGTAATAAGACCCTAGAAATATGAGTATGCATATGATTTTTTATATAATAAATAATATATTTCAATCATATTATTGTTACTTATGAAATTATTTTTATTTATATTCAATAAGAAAAAATAGAATTTTTTGTTTATATTTAAATTAAATTAAGATATCTATTTTGAGGAATTAATAGATTTTTTACATAAATAATATTTTTATAAAGTATTATTATTAAATAAGGTTTATTATATATAAATGATCATATAATTTTTATGAAGTCCAATGTAATTTTTATAAGTGTTCAAAAAAAATATTATCCAAAACCTGTCATTTTAAATAAATGTTTGTTTTTATTTTCAAAGAGAAAAATCACATATTTATAAAAATATTTATATAAATTTAATATTTTTTTTGGAATTAGGATGTTAAAATTATCCAATGTGGAGTTTTTTATATTTTTCTGAAACAGTCGATTTTTCGACTAAAAATTAAATATCGTACAAATATACATTGTTCTTTTTGACATCAAAAGGACCCAAAAGTGATATAGTAAGTAAAATAAATAGGATCCACAACCAAATATTTGTTTTAACTTTAAAATAATGTTAACTTTAAATTATTTTACTAATATTTTAAATCCATTATGAACCATCTAAGATATATAATATAATCTAAGCTTTTGATATCATTTATTTAAGAGTATGACTCACCTCCACATCACCAAATGTATTATTTTAAAAATACTGGCCCTTATCCTTCTAAATAATAAAAACCACTTCTATTTTATAGATACAATGGTAAAGAACCGATGTATTTATTGTAGATTTGGATATTTTAACATGTAGAATCCAAAACCAAAATAATGAATAAATACCCCACTTTTCCTATATAATAACACCCAATATTTCATTTTTCATCACTCAAAATCCATGGATAATGTTCTTACTCTAAACTAAAATCTACAGAGTCCTCCCTTGTATCCACCTAGCATTCAATAATCCCCTTCCATGCATTTTAATTCATATAGTCTAGTAAGAGATCTTCCACTCTTCTCATTTATCAAGCACTCCTTTTATGTTATGTCCATTACATTTCATTTTCTTTTAATGGGATATGACATTCCATATTATACTTAGGATTAATTTGATTTATAAATTATGAGAACCTCATTTCACTCTCATTAATAATCCCTTGATCCTTTATGTACACCCATTATCATGACAAAATCTCATCATGATTCTTTTCTCTATTCATTTTCATCATTTCATTATACCATATTTTTCTAAAATTGAAATGTTGAAATATAATATTACATGTCCCTAATGATTCCCATTTTATTTCCAAATAATGATATAATAAATTCTCTCTCATAAACAATTATTATGAATTTTTTTTAATGGCGTAACATTATAAAAATTTCACAACAATTTTCTATACCAAAGAAATTGTGTAGTAGATACCATACCCATTATTCTATCAAGGGTATTCACCTTTAAAAACATATAAATATTTATTCGGGAAATACATGTATGTATTTAATATTCCTTGATCATGAAATCAATTATGATGATAAATGAATCCATGTCAAATGATCTATGTGGAAAACCTAATCATGAAAATGAATTGAATATGGAGGGTGCTCTCAGATAGAATTCCAATGCATTGGGTATTTTTTAATATCATGATACATCATACATGGATAGGTGTGTACTAGATTCGTTTTTGGGACATTTTCCACCATGTTGTATTGGCAGTTTATCCGTGACCAATGCTTATGATTTAGTGTTTTATGTTGTTTCCACATTACCGATGTTATGATTATCATGTTATATCATTACTTATTATTGATGTTCCTTTTTATTCCACATTGATATACAAATTATCTAACATGTATCACTTATTTCATGTTGACTCCCTTACTGGGATATATAGCACACCCCTTTATTATATTTTTTCATAAGTTATCCAATATAGTTTTAGGTTTGTCGGAATATTATGATATCTGGTCAAGGATGTTTAGAATATTTTTTTGTATCCCATGTTATATGTTGTTATGTGATGTACCTAATTCTAAAATACACTAGGATTCTCGATATTTTGTGTTTTATTAAGTGTAAGTTTTTGTAACAAATAATGTAATAATGTGTAATAAAGGGTAGGGTTCTTGTAGTTGTATCAAAAGAAAAGTTTCATTATTTTTGGGATTTGGATTAGAGAACTCGTGAGAAATACATAGGGATAAAACTATGTATAATAAAAAATATATTTTTTTTTGTATGTATAGAGTAAGTGGTTTATCCAGAAAATATATCCTTATATGGATACTAAAATTGGATGTGATTATGGAAGATATGTACCATAGATTAACAACTCCAACAATGTGTTCTAGGCCCAACTCAGGGTAACCTGGTAAAAAAAAGCGGGCCTTACTATGCACCATGTTTGTCACTCCCTAGGAATATGATTTCGTAAATTTATAATCTCATTACGAACCATAATAAATAGAACACAAAAATCTCATATGAATATATTTTATGAAATACATCATGGATAACATAGATTGAAGACTAAAAACTTATAAGTTAAGGATATTCATGTAATTTATATGTTATCCCATTAATGTCATTGGATACAACTTTATATGTTTAATTGTTTAAAATAATAATCCCTTATTATTCTTTTATTCTCTTTAATAACCAGAAGTAGGATAAGTCGGGTTAATAATTAATGCGATAGGAAATGTTGTGACTGCCCAAATGAGATACCCAATCCGCTAGCAGAAGGAATCACAAAAATTTTCATGTTACTCTCCCAGAAGAATTAGATTCTGAATATAAACAGGGATCTGGAGGAGAGCCCAATACCCCCTAAGATAGAAAAGGAGGCAATCAAGAGATACATGTGACAATGGCCTCCTACTTTCAATGGATAATCTGATCCATTAATCGCAGAACAATGGATCAACTACTTTGATAAGATATTCTATATCCTTCAATGTTATGAGAAAGAGAGGGTTCTACTAGGTATTTATCATATAAAGGAAGAAGCTGGTCAGTGGTGGACATTGATCAAGCATACAATGCCCAGAAATTATTTCTAATAGATGGAGTGGAATGAATTCCAGAAATTTTTGTCGATAAATATTTTCCTCAAACTATCCAAATTAAAATAGAAAGGGATTTCCTCAACATTATGATAAAAAGATGAAGCATCTATTAGGGTGTACGAGTTAATCTTTACACGAATTGTGTGATAGACCTCCGGTTCAATCATTACCCGAAAATTAAAGGTTAGAATATTCTTTATTGGGATAAAACCTAGTATAAAAAATGACCTGGAGGTCCATGACATTGATATCTATGAGGAAATTGTCTGATATGCACTTAAATTCAAAATGAAGATCATAGAGTCTCAAGAGAATAATGGGGATAACAAGTGGAAAGTTTATTTTAATTATGGTAGAAAAATATAGATATATAATGATACCATGAAATTTAAGCATCAAAATTGTCAAAGTTGAGGAAATAAGAACCCCCAAAATTTCATAGGGGTTGATGAAATGATTTAGGTGAGGGAAGGAATGACACCTTGATAATAATTGTTGAGAGGAAAAACATGCTTATATAATGGATTAAAGGAATGCTCTATTCTACCCTTAGTACATTGTTCATTGCTACAACTGTAAGGAACCACTGATCTTTTAAAACCAATTCCCTAATCCATGGTTTCTCATAGGAAACCAAGAACCTCAAATGAAGCAGGGGTTTGATTTTACCATCACAACAACTAAAGTTGTAACACCCTGAGAATTTATGAGATAGATTATTTTTAATGTAATTTATTGTACACTACACCAATATTATCTTTCACTATATGCAATAGTGTATTAGCCTGCAGTATATGCAACAAAATAATTGGCTTCTGTTTCACACAAATTCTTCTTCTTTTGATATAATTGATTTCACACAACATTGTGTATAGATGTTGTTCAATGAATAAATGAATTTGGATTGGTTTATGTTATACGACACACCAAAGGAAGCTTTAACTACACACAACACTGACATGGCTTGTGTTACATGCAAGTGCGACTTTCCTCGATAGTTTTCATTGTACGAAATACCAAGTTTCACTAAATAATGATATATTATTTAAATATGATTATTAAATGTGATATAAACTAGCCTTTATGAATAGTGTTAACCACATTTTGAATTTTATAACTTTATCATTCATCTTAAAAATTTTCTAAAACAAGGTATTAGAACTAAATCAATTTCTCGTATAAAATAATTATTTTTTAAAAAATGTAGGTTTTCCACTTTTTGATGGCAAGCCCATTTAAAATATAGTTTTTGACACGTTTATATGTTCAACTAGAGAAAATAAACTTATTATTTGGAATTAGAATATAAAAATTTACTTTGGATAAATTTTTTATATTTTTATGATAACTTTCATGTGTTTATAAATAGTAAAAATACGTTAAATTTTAATTAAATTCATATATAAAAACATTTCAATGTTTTGAACTGTTTTAACTTTTAAAACACATTTTCTCAACAAAGTGATAAATTTTAAATTAATTATTACAACATCTGTGTTTTAAATTATGAAAAATAGATTCCTTATTTTAAATTAGTGGGTCTAAATTATGTTGATAGGATACTTTGAATTTTTTGGGCATTATAAATAGTAACTTTGGTAATTATTTTTATTATCATAGTTAAAGGTAAATTAGGTAATTAAGGGTAAAAATAATATTATAAAATTACCCTAACAGCTACCAAAATTCTATTGGATTAATATAAGTCGACCCATATCACCTAAGGGTCGGAATTGATTCATTCCAGGGACTTTTTCCCATGAAAATGATGTAATTATTATTAAAACAAAAGAATGTGACAACATGTCACTCTCTTATATCTTATATGTTTAATAATTTTAATTTATTGATAAAAATCATAAAACATTGAAATTAAATATTAAATAGAAATATAATTAAATTATCTACATCATTTGAATTTATTTAGAATTTTTAAAGATTAATTAATTGTCATTAATGATGACCCAATAGTGATTTAGAAATTAATTTATTAATATAAATATCAAATAAATAGTTTTAAAAATATTAAAAGAAATATAATATGAACTAATTGAAGTGCTCCATGAATTTTCTAGGTGACTCTGACATGTTAGGAGTGTATTAAATATTATCGGTTCGAATTTATCTTTTGTGAGGATTTTATTTAAAGTCAAATAAATTAATAGTGTCAATCTTGGCAGTATTGATATTTTATAAAAATAACATTTTATTAAATAATTTAAAAATCATAAAAAATATTTAAAAATACAAATTTATAATTATAATATTGGAAATGTCTGAAAATACCTATGTATGGTTTATTAACACCATATATTTAAATATTTAACACCATTAAACATGTATAATGTTATTAACAAAATTAATCTTTATTAGAATAACTATGTGACAATTAAAACAGTAATGTTTAAATTAAAAAATAAGTAGTCCAAAATTTATTGGTTGATGATATTTCAACCCTATCTCATATAATATTCTAATTTGGTACAATTTTTTATTTTTTTGGGTATTGTTATATTTTATTATAAATTAATACTTTTTAGGTTTCCAAAAGTGCCCCTCTCCTCTCTTATAAAAGGGAACCTTATCCCTCTCCACTTCACTTAATTTTGAGCCTTAATGCTCAGCCAAACCCTACCCATTTCAGTTATCAACTTATCTAGTTACAATATAGAGGTGTTGGTCTTCTCAAATTACCAACTCCAGTGCCCTAAGTGGAAATTCAAAAGAGGTGCGTTGAGGAAGAGGTAATCTCTTCAACCGATTATTTCAAGTTTCATTCTTCTTCTACTTCCTCTTATTTAGTTTTTTAATTTTAAAATTATAACAATTTTATCAGTCATATACATGTGTGTTATTAAAAATATTAATCAACCATATTTTACCTTCTATCAGTCCCAAGAAAAACAAAATCATCATGCATGCATTCGTTGGAATTACCATCTTCATGCTGTGGTGTAATCTGTATTTCACCACCACATTACATGGATGGGTATAATGGTAGAAATAATAACAATATATGATTGTTATAAAATGATACCAATTTTGATATATTATACTCTATCCACTTCAATACTATTCAACAACTATGGGAATGATATCATAGATCAAACGTATGTATGGCTTACCATCTCCACGATGCGATGAGGTTTATTCACTATGTTAACCATTCATGATTGATTATAAAGTTCATATAATAAATAATCATTAAATATATGACATAATAATGCTACTGGATTTATGTATATATTTCATTTACTTAATTCCATTCAATATAATAAGGAAATGAAACAGTATTCATGCATACGTACGACCTACCATCTCTATGAACAGTGTATTCCATTCCATTTATTAATCTATTGTATATATTTATATACTGAATATAAATGATAGATTAATAATTTTTTATATAATATAAGTATTTGAATCATAATCTATAAAATAAAATGAAGAATAACAAGTCCATAGATGTATGATAAATGAAATGATTATTACCCAAAACGTTGCTTTAACATAGAATTGACAAATGAATGGGAAATATAAAGTAGTAAGTGAATCATATATGGTATCATAAATATTATTATGGTTATGTTAGAAGTTAATATTATTTTTAAACCCACTATACAAGAGTTTCAGACATATATTGAAGAAATCGTACCTATGGTGAGGGATTACTTTTCTAATCTTGTTTTTATCCGAGATTGATTATCTGTAATTATTTACAGGGGTTATATTTATCATCCAGGTCCTTTTTTTATAAAAATGTTTATGATTATTCATTGTATGTTTAATGTATTTTTACCCTTTTGTACTTTTACTACATGGTATATAAGGAACCTTTCTTTTGTTTACCATATGAGGTACTTTTTGACTTTTCTTACAAAAGTACAAGGATAATGTATTTTTTTACTTATACAGCATGAATAGATTTTTATGCTTCCCTAAAGAATTATTTCTATGAAGCTTAATTTACATGTTTTCATGTTTATTATCAATTAACATCTTTTCTTTTAAAATTGAATGACATATTGAGAAAATAAAAAGTTTTTAAAGAAGAACAAATATTTTCCTCAAGAACTAAGTTCAAGTGTTTTCATCAAAATAATTTTCTATAAAAGATGATATATGGTTATTTTTCAATCCCTATTATTAATTATATTTTATTACATTATTGTGGAATTATTTTTATGAATACCTTTTGTCTTATATGTATTATGTTATGGTGGCATGATGTTTAAGAATCCCATTTTATTACATGGATTATGCTATGATGTATGATTTATGTTGTTGTGGAACACATAAGAATGGTTTCATTATGAGCTGAGTGGGACCTATATATCCCACCAATGCATTGGGAAAAGATTTATATCTCATGATAAAGGAATGGCTGGAACAAAATGTTAATCTGGTTCAACGATACAAGACTAGAATGAGGTGTGAACTTGGTTCAGTAATGGACTTTGTCCGTGTTGATGGTCTTGGCAATGAGCCTTGACTAATATTAAATGATTTTATTTGTTTATGTGTGTATTCCAAAAAGTTTCGTGTCTTATTTTATGATTATTGTGATTACATTACACTTCTATGATTTTTCTCATGACATTATATCATATTCTCTTATGCAGGATATGATTTTCAAATGTTATGTTCTTATGAATATGATATGATTGGTATTTCCTTTGTTTACACTTATTGAGAATTTGAGCTCACTCTTTTTGTGTTCTCTTTTACCTAGGATATAAATAAAGGTTTGAGGTAGGAAAAAAAGGTGAATATCTTTATAGGAAATGTTGATGATCTATCACTATGATTATAATTTAGTGTTCCATGTTTTCAAACACAATAAATAAATAATGTCTTTGGGGGTCTGTTTTTTTATTTATTAAGTATTTATCAAAGGTAATGTAATGACCATGTATTTCAGGCTTGGGTCTCTACAGTTGGTATCACAATGAATGTGTTGTTAACCCTTGGAAACTAGGATTCGAAAACATTAGTGAGATCCCTATAGATATTTCTAAATTATGTCTAGGGATGTCCCAAAGGTTAAGTTTATGTATAGGCTACAGTCCTAAAATTATGGTAACGATCATGAATAACCTAGAATAAAACCTATGATTTTATAGATTGAAGTTACTCCCCCTTGACAATGTTGTTTTCCTAGTATGATTTTTACCTCTCACACTATTTTTATTGGGTTTTAGGTGATGGATGGAACCCAAAAGAACTGTGTTAACGATAAATACAATAGGCAATGCAATGATTTTCCTTCTAAACTAGAAAATGTTTTGGGATATGAAATGAAAAATATTAATTTTATACATACACAATATATGAATCATTATAAACTCCCAAATGAGTAGATAAGGGAACAACATTCTATTGATTCCTTCATGAAGAAACATCCACCTTCTTATAGTGGGTCTTCTGATCCACTTGTTTCTGAACAATAGATAAGTACCATTGAAAAAATATTTTCCATCCATCGTTGTTCAGAACATGAAAAGGTCATTTTGGATGTCTATATTTTAGATGGTGAAACAGACCAGTGGTGGACCCTAATTAAGAATACAAGGCATCAAGATGAAATTAAATCCATGGAATGGGAAGAGTTCAAGAACATATTTTTCAATAAGTAATTCCCTCGTGTTCTTTGAACAAATATAGAAAAGGAGTTCCTTGAGCTTAAGGAAAATGATGATAAATTTGTTGGTATATATAAGGAAAATTTTACAAGACTAACATGGTATGATTATGGCTTTATCATCCAACCTAAAAATAAAGTTGATCGATATTTTAGTGGCTTAAAACCAAGTCTTATAAGGGCATTATCTATAAGTGGCATTAGTAGATTTGAATAGATTGTGTGTTGTGTTATCAAGGTAGAACTGGAAGTTGGTGTTACATATCTATCTCATGATTTTGACAAGAAACAAAATATGGACTTCATGGAAAAACCTCAAAACATTGGTGAAAATAAGATAAATGATTCCTTATTCTCAAAGTGTGAAAAGAAGCATGATGGAGATTGTCTTAAAAGGACTAGAAAATGTTTCAAGTTTGGAAATGAAGGTTATCAAGTAGTTGAGTGCCGAAGTAATGGGAAAAAGTCTTCTAATGATGTGAATAGAGAAAAGACTTCAGAGAACTCACCACCAACACTTCAATGCTACAAGTGCAAGGAAATGGGGCATTTTGCTAACCAAATCCCTAATACAAGTGATAATGGTGATCGAAATCAATAACCTATTAAGGAAAAAGACAAAGGGAAGTCACATGATATCACTATTAGAAATGTTGAGTATGAAAATGATATAGTGGAATAATTAAGTGTTTATCTAATGGGATTTCAAAATAGTTTTTTGGAATATAATTTATTATATAATGGAATTTTGGAATATCTTTGTATTGGACTATTGTGGTTTTCCAAAATTATATGGTACCAGAAACCATGAAAAGTGATTGAAATATATTTGGAAAGTAGATTATATGCGCAAAATGAAGGGAGAATGATAAAATAATATTCTTGATAGTAGTAAGGATCTCATGTCTAATAAAAGGAAAAAGTTATATCATTGTTTGAGTATATATATTTTTTGTATATTTGGTGTATGGAAAGAGTTAATTTTGATATAATTAATTTTGTCATTAAGGTTCTATGGTAATTTATGTTGTAATAATATTTCAATAGAATTCATGATGAAGTCCTTCAAATGTTTGGAATGTGACCAATAAGATATATCTTGTGATATATGTGGGATAAATGATGGTATTCACATGCTTGTTATATGACCTTTCCTGTATTTGATTTCTTTTTTACTTTGAGATTGGATAGAAGTATTTTGGATAAGCCTAAAAGTAGGAATACATTAAGTTGGAAATCAGATAGTATTATTTAAGGCTAGATTTTTTTTCTGGAATATTATAATAGAATAGTTTTATAAAAAGGAAAACCTATTGGATGGGAGACAACCCATTGTGTTGGACAAGGCTACAGGAAATCAAACCCAAAACCAAAGTGTGACATGCCATTATTTCCTACCATTGGCCTACAGGAAGTCACTAGTTAGTAAAAATTAGCTTTACTTTATTATGGGGTATTATAGATGAAGTATATGTCCATTTTTTAACCATATATGATTAATCTCACCATAGATGGACTTATATATATTTAATAACTTGTGCTAACCAATTTGTTATAGAGATTGATGGAATGACATATCATTCTATCGCATGATCTGCTAACACTTCAATAATGAAAAATTCAACTTCATTTCATTAAATAAGAGATGAAGTGAAAATTGTACAAGGCACGAACAATGGTGAAATTGTTCTAAAATCAAGTAATTATAAATTCACATGAAAAATTATTCAACATTAGGGAATTAATATAGAAAATAAAAAAATGTTATACTAGTACCTTATTATCCAATGAATCAGATGGTCCCTTAAATTCATCACAGATTTATGGATTTCTGATAGTTAACTTTTTCCAAACCTTATTCTCTATCACTATCCATCAGAACATGATGGTTAGATTTTTCTTTCATATCAATATTTTCACTTCCCACATATATTATTCTATGTGGAAATCGTGTGATAAGTTAAATTGGGTAACCGTTATGTTTCTAACTTTTTCTTAAAATGATGTTTTAGTATTCCTTCTTTAAGATGTGGGTTTCCATTTAATAAAATTTTACGTATAAAATCATTTATAACCACAATGAATTTCGAGAGAGAAATTCAATTTAAGGGGGGTAGAATGTAACAAACTGAGATTTTAAGAGATAGATTCTTTTTAATGTATTGTATTTTACACTACACTAAGATTATCTTGCACTATAGGCAACACCGTATTATCTTTCAGTATATGCAAAAATATACTTGGCTATGTTGCACACAATTTCAAGTTCTTTTGATAGATTTGATTTCACACAACACTGAGTATAGATGTTGTTCGATGTATAAATGAAATGAGTTTCTATTATGTTATACAAAACACCAACGGAATCATTCACTACACTAAACAATGATATGGATTGCGTTACATGCAAAAGAAACCTTCCTTGATAGATTGCATTATATGCAATAATGAGTTTTACAAAACAATGATATATTATTAAAATATGATTATTTAATGGGATATAAAATAGCTTTTATGAATAATATTAACCAAATTTTGGATTTAATAACATTATCATTCATCATATACATTTTTTAAAACATGGTATGAGAATAAATTCAATTTTTTAGATAAAATAAATATTTTTCAAAAAATGATGTTTTGCCACCATTTGATGGAGCGCCTATTTTAGATCTAGTTTTTGATACATTTATATGTTAAATTGAACAAAATAAACTTCATATTTGGAATAATGATATAAAAAAATTGGATAAAATTTTGATATTTTTCTCATAACATTCGTATTTTGATGAATAGTAAAAATACGGTAAATTTTAATTTAAAACAACTTTCTTATTGAGAAATTTTATATGGTTACATTATAATATTTAATGGGTTTTAAATTATAAATGGAATATAATTTTACCAATAAATATAAGTTATGGTATTATAATTAATTTTACATTAAATTCATAGGTAATAACATTTCAATCTTTTGTAATGTTTTAACTTTTAAAACTTGTTTTCTCAACAACATGATTAATTTTAAATTAATTGCTATAACCACTATGTTTTTAATTTTGATAAATGGATTCCATATTTGGAACTATTATGTCCAAAATATGTTAATATGATACTTTTAATTTTATGGGCATTATGAATAATAACATTGGCAATGATTTTTATTACCATAGTTAAAGGTAAATCAAGTAATTAAGTGTAAAAATAATATTATAAAATTACCCTAAGACTAGAAAAAATTCTATTGGATGAATATAAGTCAAATCCTATCACATAAGGGTCTGAATTGAATCATTCAATGAAATATTTTCCATGAAAATGATATAATTATTTTTGAAACAAAATAGAGTGATAACATGTCACTCTATTGTGTCTTATAAGTGTAATAATTTTAATTTAGTGATAAAATTTATAAAACATTTAAAGTAAATTGTAACTAGAAATCTAATTAAATTATATACATCATTTTAATTTATTTATAATTTTTAGATATTAATTAATTATCATTAATGATAACACAATAGTGATGTAAAAATTATCTTATGAATAGAAATATCAAATAAATGTTTTTAAAAATATTTAAAGAAATATAAAATGAACTAATTGAAGATCTCTATGAATTTTCTAGGTGAATATGACATTTTAGTCATCTTTTAAATATTTTTAATAGAATTTATCAATTTTGAGGATTTTATGTAATGTCAAAAAAATTAATACTATCAAAATTGACACTGTTGATATTTTATAGAAATAAAATTTTATTATATTATTTAAAAAACATAAAAAATATTTGAAATTAAAAAGTGAAAATTATATGATCTAAAATTTCATAAAACACCAATTTATGGATGATTAACACCTTATATGTAAATATTTAATACCATTAAACATTTAAAATTTTATTACCAAAATTAAAATTTAATAGAATAACTAAGTTCCAATTAAAAAGATAAGGTTTAAATTGAAAAAATAAGTTGTTGAAAATTTATTGGTTGATGATATTTCAACACGATATCAACTAATATTCAAATTTGGAATACTTTGGAGGTTTTTTGTTATGGTTTGATTTTATTCTAAATTAAAATTTGTGAGGTTTCCAAAAGTTCCCCTCTCCTCTCTTATAAAAGGGAACCTCCTCCCTCTCATGTTCACTCTATTTTGAGCCTTCATTCTCATCCAACCCCTACCCATTTATCTTATCAACTTCCCTAGTTACAATCTAGAGTTTTTGGTCTTCTCAAAAGACCAAATCTAATTCCCTAAGTGAAAATTCAAAGGAGGCACGTCAAGGAAGAGGTAATCTCTTATACCGATTCTTCCAAGTTTCTTTTTTATTCTACTTCCTCTTATTTAGTTGTTTAATTATAAAAAATTTAAATCAGTATCACTAATAAATAGATATTTTATTATAAATATGAAACAACCATATTTCTCTTTTTATCACTTCCATGAAAAATGAAATCACAACGTGTGCATATGTACGGATTACCGTCTCCACACCGTGGTGTAATCTATTTTTCCCCACCACTTTACATGGATAGGTATAATGGTGGAAATAAAAACTATATATGTTTTTTATAACATGATACTATTTATGAGATATTATACACCACCCACTTCTATACCATTCAACAACTATGGGAACGATATCATCACTCGTGCGTACATACGACTTATCGTCTCCACGATGCGATGAGATTCATTCTACATGATAACCATTAAAGAATGATTATATAGTATATATAATAAATTATAATGAAATATATGACATAATAATGATACTTGATTTATTTATATATCTCATTTACTTACTTCAATTAAATTTAATAAGGAAACGAAAATAGTGTTCATGCGTACGTACGGCCTACCGTCTCCACGAATGGTGTATTCCAATCAATTTATTGATAAATTATATATTTTTATATACTAAATATATATTATGTATAAATAATTTTTTATATTATGTAAGTAAGTCAATCCTGATCTATGTAATCATATGATGAATAAAATTTCCAAAGACGTATGATAAATGAAACCATTATTACCTAAAACGTTGCTTTATCATGGAATTGACAAATGAACGGTTAATATAAATCCATAATTGAATAATATATGATATCATAAATATTATTATGGTTTTGTTAAAATTTAATAATATATTTAACCCCACTATATAGGAGATTCAGAAAAATATAGAAGAAATTGGACCTATGGTAAGGGATAACTTTTCTAATCTCGTTTTTATCCAAGATTGTTTATTCGTAAGTATTTTCTAGGGTTATATTTATCATCCATTCCAATGTATTCTAAAAATGTTTTCATAAAATGTTTAATATTCTTCCATTTATTCAAAAAGTCATTTTTACTATTTGTTGACTTTTACTACATAGTATGGAAGGAATCTGTCTTTTGATTACCATACATGGAACTTTTTTATTTTTCTGGAAAAAGTACAAGGAGAATTTTTTTTACTTATACGAGATGAACTGATTTTTACCCTTTAATAAATAATTATTTCCATGAAGCTTCCTTTACATGTTTTCATGTTTATTATCAATTAAATTTTTTCATTTAAAATGGCACGACATATTGAGAAAAAATGTTTTTGAAGAAGAAAGTATATTTTCTTCAAGAACTATGTTCCTGTGTTTTATCAAAATTATTTTACATATAAGATGATATAGGGATATTTTTATATATCTATTATTATATTGGTTTTCTTACATTATTATGGAATTGTTATTATGAAGTTCTTTTATATTATATGGATTATGTTATGATGGCATGATGTTTAAGAATCCCATTTTATTACATAGGTTGTGCTATGATGTATGATTAATGATTTTGTGGAACACATAAGAATGGTTTAATTATGAGATTTGTGGGACCTATATCTCCCTCCAATGCATTAGGTAACAATTGATATCTCATGATATAGGCATGGATTGAATGGAATGTTAATCTGATTCATTGATACACAACAAGAATGAGGAGTGAACTCGGTTCAGTAATGGACTTTTTCAGCTATGATGGTCTTGGAAATGAGCCTTGAATAATTTGAAATGATATTATTTCCTTATGTGTGTATGCCACAATGCTTAATTACATATGATAGGATTATTTCGATTAAATTACACTTCTATGATTTATCCCATGACATGATATTATGTTCTCTTATGCAGAATATGATTTTCAAATGTAATGTTCTTATGAATATGATATAATCGATATTACCTTTGTTTACCCTTATTGAGAAATTGAGCTCACCCTTTTTATGTTTACTTTTCCCCTTGATATAAATAATAGTTTTAGGTAGGAAAAAAGGGTCATATTATTATGGTAGATGTTGAAGATCTTTCATCATGATTAGAATTTTGTGTTCTAAGTTTCCAATGGCACTAAACTAATATGGTCTTTGGGCATCAGTTTTTGTTATAGGTTAAGTATTCCAAAAAATTAATGTAATTTCCATGTACGTTAGGATTGGGTCTCTAAAAAATTTAATCCAAAAAATAAAGTGGTGATAAGTATGATATTTATTCATTCAATAATAGAGAATATACTTTTTTATTCTGGTTCTATACATTCCTTCAAATAACCAAAGCATAGTACAAATATTCAAACCCCACCACAATAATCAGATGTAGAGAAGTTGATGAAAATGTAAAATGGTGAAATTATTTCATCTTGTGTATATAACTACTCCCCTATCACAATTTGTGGGTTGGACATCCAAAAAATCCTTTTTGTACATACATTGGTGAAATTTGATGCAATTTAGGTCAAGGATTAGATTTCCTTCTATTGATCCACTATAAAATTCATTGAGATGGATGTCACTCTTTGTATGGTGAATAGACCCCAAATTCATTACAAGTGAAAGGATGAGGATGAATATTATTTAACAACATCATCTCAAGAATGGATATTATTCACCTATGAGAAAGCATATATAGCTCAAATGATTGAGTTTATAGAGAGGGTCATCCTCAAAGACTTGCCAGTTGATATGGAATACATTAATGTGTATCCTGAGTATTTTTATTGTCTTTCCCTAGAAAGGATGTTGAATTTTCAATCTATATTCTACCTAGGGTGTTCCCAATATCCAAGACTCAATATAGGATGCATGTTGTGGAACTTGTGGAGCTAAGGAACAACTACAATAGAATTTGGTTAAATGGTTTATATTACTAAGTGCTTTACCATGGGGTGCACCAATCCTCTTTATAAGAAATTATAATTGGTCAATACACCTTCTCATTGATTATTGTGAGCTCAATAAGATCACAATAAAGAAAAAGTATCATTTTCCACAGATTGAGAAATTTTTTGAATAGCTACATGGAGCACAATACTTCTCCATGGTGGATCTTTAGTCAGTATATTTCCATGTTAGGGTGAAGAAGGAGTATATAACAAAGACAACATTTCATATAGGTTATGGGAACTATAATTTCATGGTAATTAAATCAATACTCACTAATGCTCTAGCAATAATCATGGGTATGATGAATATATTCTTAAGAGATTACCTTAACCAATTGGTCAGTCTTTACAGTTGATATTCTAATATACTCAAAAATTAAGGAGGACTATGAGGAGCTTCTGGGAACATTTCTAAAGGTATTGAATGGGATAATCATTATGAAAATTGCAGAAAGTGTGAGTTTTTTTTAAGGAAGTCTCATTCATAGGGGATATCATCACAAGGAATGTGATATCTAAAGAAAATTCTGATAAAAATCAATTGTAAGATGGCTGAGGCCAACATATATGATGGATATCCCTAGATTACTTTGGTAATTTGGTTATTATAACTAATTTTTGAGATTTTTCTCATGATTATTGAACCCTCTTACCGAGAAAACTTGGATGGGGGGAATGTTTTATTGGAATAATGAATTTAAATAATGCTTCAATGTTATAAAAAAGGAGTCTTATCAGTACCTATGTGCCCACACTACCCATAAGTGGAGATCCTTTTTTAGTATTCTACGATGTTTCAATGAAGGGTTTGGGTAGTAATTTGATGCAGAATTACAAAGTCATTTCCATCACATCAAGATAGTTGAAAAATCATGATAAAAACTATCCCAAACATGATTTGGAGTGTGTAGTAGTGATCTTTACTTTGAAAATTTTCTGGCATGATCTCTTTGGGGTGAAGTGTTAAATTTATAAGGATTACAAAATTCTCATATATATATATATATATATATTCACATTGAAAGTGACGAATATAAATCAACACAGATGTTAGGAGCTGATCAAGGACTATAAAAAGTCAATTCACTACCATCTTGGTACAAAAAATAATTTTATGGATGCATTATCTAGAAAAGATTTAATAATTTTATCATTTATAATAATTTAGAGGTATCCAAAAATCTTAGAATTAAAGAGTATGGACATGGGAATCATAATGGAAGAACCATCATCAATCCTTCCACAAATGATTTTCCAACTATCTCTTTTGGAAAATTAATGATGCTCAAATAAATGATGTGGGAATTCAGAAGAAAGATGAAACAATATGGAAAGGTAAATCCTTAGAAACCAATGTTAATGAAGAAGGAATTCTGAGATTTGGGTCAATACTATATGTTCCATCAAGTATTGACTTAAAAATTAACTATTTTAGGATACACATAGTTATGCTTTCCCTATTCACCCATGAAACACAAAGATGATGATATATCTCTAAAAGAACTATTGGTTTGACAACATAAAGTATGATATCACTGAATATACATCCATGTTCCAGGTATGTCATAATGTTGTTATTGAAAGGTAGATGTATAAGGGGATGATGCGACCACCACCCATACCGACATGGAAATGAGAAAAATCATCATGTACATTGTCATGAGACATCCGAAGTAAACCATTGGAAACAATGCTATATGGGTTGTTGTGGATCGCCATAAAAATATTGCACACTTTATTATGATTCAAGAGTATTGATCAATATATTAACATTTGTGGATATACATCACATAAGTGGGGAGGATTCATGGATTACCCATATCGATTATGTCCGATAGATATCAAATATTCACCTCTAAATTTTGGAAAAGTATCCCAAATGATCTAAACAATGAGTTAAACTTTAGTATGTCTCAGAACCCTCAAACTGATGGAAAATATGAGCAGACTATCTAAACACTTGGGAACATGTTGATAAAATGCTCAATTGACTTCAAAATAGGATAGGACAAATATCTTCATCTGGTCGAGTTATCTTATACTAATAGTTTCCACTTGAGCATCCAAATGGATCCCTATGATTCCCTTTATTATAAGTGGTGTAGAACACTTGTATATTGGGATAAAGTTGGGGGTGACATTTTTCATAGTACTGAAATGGTTGAGGAAATGGTGGAGATGGTTAAAACCATTTATAAGCACATCAAGGTTGCTCAGAGTCTACAAAAGAGATATGTTAACAATCGTTGTGGAAATGTAGAGTCTAATGTTAGAGACATGGTATTCCTCTGAAAATCTCCATGGATTAAAATGATCGAATTTAGTAAGAAGGAAAAGATTAGTCCAAGTAATATCGACCATTTTAAGATTCATGATCACGTCTGAGCGTTAGCCTATAAAATAACACTCCCACCGAACCTATATAAAGTACATGATATATTCCATTTATCCTTCTTGACAATGTATACAAATGACCATGCACATGTACTCAATCTAATGATGGTACCATTGGATAAAGACCATTGCTATGAGGATTTGTTGATGGTGATCTTACATCATATTGTAAAAGTTTTACCAAATGAGATTATTCCCCTAGTAAAATTGTTGTGGCAAAACAACAGTTTTGAAAAGAAACCTGAGAACTATAGGAAATGATGGTGTAGAGTTACCCTAATTTATTTTAGTGTGGGAATGAAAAATTTTGAGGGAGAAATTTCTTAAGGGGTGAATATTGTAATGAACCAAACTATTATAAATAAAATCCCACTTATTTTTTATTAAATTTATTTTTATATAATATGGTAATTGAAAACACATGCACTTATTTGGTCTTATTATTCCCATTGGGTTTAATTAACTATTATGAATCATTGTTGTTGATTATATAGCTATTTAATAGTGATCACATTATTATTATAAATAAAGTTTTTTTAAAAATACCACTGGCACATACAATGTAATTGATGTCCTCAACCATTAGTATCATACCCTATGAAACCCAATTATCATAGCATTAGAAGGAGATATCATTTCTCACCTTTCCATTGACCAAACCCATGATGATATCCAATTACTTAAGCCTAAGTGAAACTGCTTATGATAGAAGTGGAATCTCATCTAGATCAAATCCCAAACCATGTTCACCAAACCACCCCATGAATGTCCCAAAATGACCCACCTTACCCATATAAATATTGATGGTGTATTGATGGAATTTTTAACATGAACCAAGAAATATAAATATGTATATTCTTTTTTATATAATAATGATGACTATATTTTCATCCTATTATTTTTAATTTATAAATTTTTTCTATTTTGATTCAACAAAACACCAATAGTATTTGTGGTTAATATTGGAATTCAACTAAGATATTCATTCTTATTAATTAATAGATTTTTTAAATAAACAATATTTTTTAAAAAAAAATAGTATTAATAAATAACATTTATTAAATATAAAGGATCATATAATTTTTTATGATGTCAAATGTAATTTTTATAAGTGTTCAAAAAACGTACTCTAAAAACCCCAAGATATTGAATAAATATTAGTATTTATTTTAAAATTAAAATTTCACATATTAAACAAATTGATAATATTAATATTTTATTTGTAATTACTATGTTGAAATTATCCGATGATAAATTTTTCAAAATTTTCTAAGATAGTTGAATTTTCAGCTAAAAATTAAATACTATATAAATATAGAGTTTGTTTTATGAAAGAAGAATGACCCAAAATTTATATAATAAGTAATATAAATTGGATCTAAAACCAAAAACGTGTTTTCCATTTAAAATAATGTGATTTAAATTTTATATGATTTATTTTTTAAAGCCATTACGGATCCCCCAAGACAGATAATTTCTGTTAAGATTTTAAAATCATTTCTTTAAGAGTGTGACTAATCTCCACTACACCAAGTGTAATATTTTAATAATATTGGACCTTGAGCATATAAGTTAATAAAACCCAATACCCTTCGGTAGAAAACATGGGTGAAACCTTGGAATGTATTGTGTTTTTTGGTAATATATTATATAGTGGCCAAAGCAAAAATAATAAATAATTCTCCCTCTTTTCCTATATAAACCCACCCATTCTGCCATTTCACTTCACTAAAACTCCTTATAGCACATCCTTAATCTTCCCTACATACACTATACTCTTCACAAGTAACCCAAAATCCTTCAATAATCTCATTCGAAGCCTTTGGATAAACACACTCTTGTAAGGTATCTTCCACTCTCCTCTTTTATCAGGCACACCTTTTTAGTCATATATGTTACATTTCATTTTATTATGATGGTATATGACATTAAATATTCTCCTTACCATCCATTTGTTTTATAAATTATGGTACCTTACTTTTACTCTCATTTATCCTCCCATAATTCATTATTTACACCTGTTACCATGCTGAAATTTTGTATGGATTCTTTTCTCTACTAAAGTTTTTTGTTACATTATGCCTTCTATTTAAAAATTTCTAATGTTGGTATATGATTTTAAATAATCCTATTATTTCAAATTTTATGTTTAAATATTGATATACCCTTTCCACTCTCATAAAAAAAATTGAATTTTTATGTAACGTAGTTATGCGGATGATATGTCACCATGATTTTACATGACAAAACAATTGTGTAATAGATACCATACCAATTATTTTATCAATGGTACTAACATTTATTCATGTACACTTATTGATTGGGGAAATATATGTATGTATTTTAAATTCCATGATAAAAAAAAGTTATGTTGATAATTGAATCAATTTCATATTATCTATGTTGCACACTTACGCATGAGAATGAAATGATCATGTTGGGTGCGCGCAGATAGTGATCAAAAGAATTGAGTAGTGTTTAATATCGTAATACATCATGTTGGAACACGGGTGTACCTAATTCATTTTTGGGACTCTTTCCACCATGAATCCCTGGTAGTTTATCCTTGAACTATGTTTGGGATTCAATTTTTTAAGTTGTTGTCAAATTTCCCATGATACAGTTATCATTATATACCATGAATTATTATTAATGTTCCATTTATTACTCATAGATATACCCATTATCTAACATGTTTCACTTATTCCATGTTTATTCACTTTCTATAATTTATAGCTCACCCAATTATTATGTTTTACATAGGTTATCCCAGGATGTTTTGTGTGCATTGGAATATTTTGATCATGTTAATGATGTTTTCAATAACTTTTTGGTATCCCATGTTATAAGTTTTAATGAAATGTACCTAATTACCAAAGACACCAGACTTATCAATATTTTGGGTTATATTAATTGTAATGTTGTGTCATTAATCAATAATTAATGTCTGATAATTAAAAGTGTTTTTATTACCACTATTTTTCAATGATCATAGTATATTTGATATGGAAATAAAATATGTATTTTGATGTGTTTTAAAATAAAAAAACTCACCACATTCCATGTAATTACTGGGAATATTTCCCTTCACATTAACCATCACATAACTTGAAAGTCACAAAAATATACCAATCGTTCATCAAAATTTAAAATTTAAAATTAAAGTATTTCTAATAATTTAATATTATATTTCAAACTCTAATTAAAGAGGACCATAATTATGAAGGTTGTTAGTGTTTTACTGTGTTGGCTATAAACAATTGTAAATTGATTTCAAAATTTTCTTCATTATTTTATCCATTAAATAATATTATATTTAAAGTGTAAAATTTGTACTGTTAGTAATTGGAATGAACGTTTTTATGAACTAATTTATTGATTAATAAATGAAACTCTATTAATATTACTGATATGGGATGAATTATATTTATTTGCATAGTTACATTAATGATTAAATTGGGGTTTATAATTAATAAAAAATGTAGAGACATTTCTAATACATCAACATATATAGTAACCAATAAATATTTCTATCCAACACATTATCAAAATTTAAAGAATGTAATAATTTAATTAAAGACATAGATACACTATATTTAAGTCCTAATATGTGAAATATAAATTGATCATAAGATTAAAATGTACAAATTCACATAGAAAGTGAGCATGAGAAAGATTATATGGATAAAACTAATAAAGATCTACATCGGTGTAATAAAATACTAATCTAAAATATAATAAAGGTGGAAGATGAAATAAGTTAAACTATTTATAGTGTTCTATCAATTATTATGGTTAATAGGGATCATATATTAAGGAATTTTTTAAAGTAGGGAATATAAATTTTTTGGATGGGAAAATATCATTCCTTTACTAAGTAATTTCACTGATATAATTTCTAGGGATGATAAATAAGTCGAAAGAACATAAAAACTATCTATAAAAGAATGATAATTATAGATAAGGTTTAAAATTAAAAATACTCTATAAATATATCGGTTTTTATGAAAGGGATTATTTATGCCATCATAACCTGAGTCGATGAATGAATTTATAGATAAATCTCGAAGATTAAATTTCTCTATACTTCAATATAAGAATAAGACGTAAATTTATTTTGGAATAAAATTATTTAGGGGATCTTAATTAGGAAATTGATGAGTATATATCATTCAATTTAGTATTATAACAACTAAAATATATAAATAACTTCAATCAGTGGTCATGAATCCTATCCCTATTTCATTTTTCATTGAGTATAATATAAATGTGTATTATTTTACTAAATATATTAATACATCCAAGATAAATGATCCAATATGTAATATCATGTATTTACTTATATTGTACACACATTTCATATAAACAGTTGAGGATTTACCACTTCAGTGATGTTCATGAATTTATATTAATAATTGTTTTTGGATATATAGTGAACATATATTAGTTCTATTAGGTTGTGCCCCATTCTTGCCATTAAATTTTTTTGAGATGTTTTTTAAGGTTTTATAAAATGTGATACATATGGTCACCTAAAATCATATTAAAAGTGATGGTTAGGATAAACATACAATTTAAACATCAGGGGATATATTATGAAAAATCTAACTTGAGTTTAAAGGAACATGGGATCACTATTTTCCTCTAGTATAATTCATATAAAATAGTATATTTTAATCTAAAAAAATGAAAAATTGTTAATAATTTTATGGGAAAAGAAATCATACACCAATTTGATGTGATAAAAATAGTGGTAAATCCTTGTTTTCATAATACTATTTAAGTGGATAATTGAGAATGTTTCAGAAAACTACACACGCCACTTGACAACTATTGTTTCAAAAAAAAAATATTTACAATCAAAGGAAGTGAATGAGTTTTTTAGTATGGGATGATATATTCATGAAGGTATGACCTTGTAATAGAGTTATATTGTTTTTAGGGATGGGATGTCATGTTGATCATACATTGACCCTTTTTTGATTCTGGAGATTATTCATGTTCCAGATTCATTGTATATGAGACCCAACCTCTTGTAAGTATATAACATCATCTATATAACATTATTAATTATTTACACACCAAAAGAAAGAACAACATCCTACCAGTGAGGAAATATAGATAAATCCTGAATTGTTTTTTGATGAAGATCATATTTAGATTCAGGAATATAACTATAATGTATTACTGAATTTGACTAATTAGCTATTAATATAATTCTATAGTAATTAGATGTTTTCAGAAGCAATGTGGCAGCTTCATGTGGTGCTAATAAAGCTAATCCCATAATTTTTATTGAATGATGTATACCATAAATTGTGTAGATTAAACTACTCAAGAGAGGGATATTGTAAGATGCATACATTTAATATAATAAATAAACATTTATTTTCTATAATCCTCACATTATTAAACCCCTTTTAATTCCTTAATAGATAATAACTAGAATAAGAGAGGTATACTGACAATAACAGCTATAAATGGTGTGATAAGACAAATAAAAATATAAAAAACACTAAAATATTGAACATTCAATGATCATATTCTATAACGAATAATAATAAAAAAATATAAATTTTGATTATATCAAAAAAATGAAGTGACCATTTTACTTTAACTATGATAAATATTTTACACTTTATAATCAGTTATATTTATAATTGATTATGGTACCATTACTATGATACAGTTATAATGGTGACATAACCATTGAAATTATAATGTGACCATTATGTGTAATATGTAGGTGTCCAAAAATATATATAACCTCCAAAGGTAATTAAATAAATACTAAATATAAATATTGTGTATTATTAATTAAGTGAGAATATATATATATATATATATATCTTAGAATAATAATAATTGATTAATATAGATTTCAAAATATTTTTTTACTATTTCCAAAATGTCAATATATAGTAAGAATTTCCATTTAATAATAAAATTTATCACATATATTAATGTATATTCATAATAATGGCATGAAATATTGAATCAACCTAATGAAATCGTCCAATTATTACTTTTTTTAAATTTCTTATGACTAAGGAATTTTTTAACCAATATAAAAATATATTGTTTATATACGATATGTATTATGTAATAATTTTTATATAAACATGTTTCAATAAATATTATAGATGAATCGTTGACCTAATATATGTCTAATAATTAAAATAATTAAATTAAAATATTAAAATTTAATATTTAAACCATATAATGAAATTTCCAAATTTAATCATTTATTATATGATATTTAAAAAAATTCATTATGAATAAATACCTTTTCCATCGATATATAATATAATTAAATGAATTCCAATTCAGTATCTAATAGATGTAAAAAAATATAATTGATTCATCAAATACAATGATTGAAAACCAATTTCTGATATTATTTAGCTCTCCACAATGTATAGTTTAAATGAATACATCTAAAGAAATTATACAATTATCCCACATATTTATTATTATCCTCTCATACTCTCCCTAAAATTCATTATAAAAACATTTATAATTATTCAAATCATGATTTCCCTAAAAAATAATACCTCTAGTAATTTCTTAATGTTCAATGGTGTCATTTTCGATCATTATGATCCTACATAGGAAAGTATGGGTTTTCAATCTCTTCCTGTGGTTTCAGTTTTGTACTCCTTTTAAACTCTTTATCATTTTCTTATAAAATTTCATTAATATTGAGTATTAAAAATCAACGGTTATAATATTATTGATATTTTAACATTCCCTATCATTAATAAATCTCTAGAAGTCATTATAAAAATAAAATATGTTAATACCAAAAAACTAAATTATCTAAATCTCAATATATTCCTGGTATTTTCAGTATAATCTATGTTATATATATGTATATATATGGGGAAATTTATATAATGAAGTATAATTGTGATATATCTATTTCAGCTACTACCATTTCCCTTTTAAAATAATCTATGTTTTGTAGAAGTGAACATTTGGTATCAATGTATGAGAACATTGATGTTTATTCATGACACTGATGATGGTGGCACTCCAATTCTCCAGTTCTCTCCTCCAACATCTGTTAGCACTGGGTTGCTGCATCGACTTATCTCATTCCCATCTAGTGATCAGGATCTCATAAAATCCTTTCTAAATATATGGTTCATTACATTGTGCACAAATCTATTTCAGATCTGGTGATCCCAACTCGATCTAGATGGAATCTTCATGATGGTGTTGGGGATGGGGAAGGGTGACAGTGTCAGTGCAGTTTGTTTTGGATTTTAGCGTCTCTTCCCCCACTCTATTTTTTTTGGAATCTCCTTCCTCATATTTATTTTAAATTTGGTTTTGTCTACTTATTCTAGTCAAGATCTTGATATTTTCATCATGTTTATATTTTGGTGCTATTGAAGGGATGCATCACCCATATGGATGGTGACAGTGGCGGGTTTCAAAATTGGATGGTAATTGGGATGGCAGTGGGTCTTTTGGATATGTGTGATGTCTATGACATGGTTTCTTATTGTTTTAATGGTCATTGGGTCCATTTATTCTGGTGTTTGTGGACTTGGAACTTGTTGAAAACTATTCTATAAATGATGGTGGTGGAGTTTTAGCGACAACCATGGTGCCTCTTACTGGTGCATAAGGTTGGCACGGAAGGTGGTCATGGCATGGGCTCACAGTAAGTGTCTAGTTTTGGATTCTCATTTTTCATGGATGTTGGGGTCATTTTTTGGTCATTGACCACTGGACTTTCAGGTTATCACTATTCCTTTGGGGTTGTTGGCTCTTCACCATTTCATTGGTCAGGACATTTTGATCATGTTTGATAGGTTTAATTTTAATGTGATTTTTATTGATGGGCTCTATAGAAACTAAATTCCATGTATGCATTGTTCTAAGCCATTGTTCTTGTAATGGGTTCTCCATTATCCCAGTTCAAAATGGGTTTCCATTTTTCTTTTTTCTTTTTTCTTTTTTCTTTTTTTAATAGAGGGCCTGGTCCCCAACATATTTTGATAAACCAATGTTTTCATTATTCTTTATTTATTGAATTTAATAATAATTGATAGTGTAATACCATATTATTCCCTTATCATTGCATTGATATGATTATATTAAAATATTTTAGGAATATCTTGTTAGTTTATCATTTTATGTAAGAATATACACCAAGATATCCAAATTATTAAATTGTTTTTGGAATCCCAAACAATATATATATATATATATTATAAATATAGGGATAATTATTGACCTGGAATCCATGTTTATGTAATAGGTTCATTTGGAACATTACGTTATATATAGTTTAGCCATTCTATTATATAATAGAGTCATCAATCTTATTATATAATGGGTGAGGCATAAAATTATACATCCCCCAAATAATTTAAAGGTCTCATGATTCAATCTATAATATGGTATTATGAAATTATTTACCCTTTTATTTACGATTTCCTTATAAAATACCATGATGTTATGTTTATGATATTTTAAATTACACATTTCCTCACAATGAGATAATTTAGTATTATCCATTTGATTATTTATTTCTTTTTTTTTTGAGATTTATGTGTATTTTGTTACCCTCGTGAACTAATTCTTATGGAATCATTTGATCATTTATTCAAACCATATTATATATCCCAAAAATAATATATTGTTATATTCATTTGTATAATACCCTTTATCGAATATTTTATCAAAAACTTTATATTGTTTCCCCATTTCCCTAGGAAACAAATAATAATACTATGTATGATCTAAGGATTATAATGGTGGGAAATAATGTTTCATGTATTCATATGTCATAAAATATGTTTCAACTTAATAGAAATGATCCTGTAAATTTTATCTCACCTATGACTAATAATATTTTAGTTCATGTTTATTATGATCCTATATATTTTATTTCCATTATTATAATTGTAAATTGGATTTGATTTACTAGAGTTTGTGATGTTATAGGGATGGAATAGATTGATAATTTAAACATCCATCATAATGATGTATCACTAAAATAATATAAAGTAAATTGATTGACTAACATGGATCTCACTATTTCTATAAAAGAAATAGACATCCTTCTTAGACACCATATTGGTTAGATGTATATGGAGAAAAATATGCTTTCTATATCCAAGGATTCACATGAAATGACTCTAAATAGTCACATTTATATTCTATTTTGTTGTTAGTTTTAATCGTTTTAATATCACAATATTATATATTTTTAGAACATCACTCAAAAGGTTTAAACATGACATGATCAGATTATTTAATATACAGAAAAAATAATTAGTCATCAAAGTTAAATGAATATTAAATGTGGTGAAGTAAATATATACATTATTTTACTTCAATATCTACATACTATAAATATTTTAGTATATCAACATATATTGCCTCTTTATTTTAACACAACCATATTATGAGTCTTTTTTATTATCTTGACATTGCCATAGACTTCATAACAATTTAACCCTTTATTATTCAAATTTTCTAAATTTCTTATATCATTAAATTAGAAGTATTTTACATATTACTTATTTCAAAATCGAAAAGACTTATTTATCACAAATATCATTCATTCAATACCATCATATTTTAAATTCCCAATACATTATGTTCTAGAATATCTTGGTTCATATTCATAACACCTTATTGATTAGTTTTTTATCCTACAAGATCCTAATGAAAAATATATTCATCCATAAAATCACTTCATTCTTATTTTAATATAGTTTAGAAGAACATAAGAAGTTGTGCCAAAACCCATAGAATAAGTATAAATCATTTCATTCAAACAACATATCACTGATTTGGTATCTTCTAAAACTATTAACATCAATATATCAATAATTTTAAAATATAATAACTCCAACAACATTGATACGACTATACTATTTTTTTATTTCATGTCATTTGTGATGAGTTACCTCTATCCAAAATTATGGGATTACCTCATATCATAACATTATAAGCCACCTCAACCACCAAATATTTTTTTATAATAAATCCTCTTATTGAAAATTTAGGGTTCGATTTTGGTTTTCTATGATAAATTAAAAATATGATATACTTATAAGTGTTATGTCTAAGTAGATCTCACATAAAATAAGTTTTTTTAAGAGATGAATAATAATTTTAAACATACACTGACTCTCTTGGATACTATTTCATTTATTAACTCACGTATTTACATTATCTTCATGTTAAATATTGTTCCCTCTTTGATTTAGTAATTTAAATATTATACTAACACGTATATTAATTATTTTATTTCACATAGAAGAACCATTATCTTATATTATAAAAATATTTCCCTACTATCTAAAAAGATTACTTTACAATATATACTCCTTATATTTTTTTGATTACTATGTTTTCTTCATCTATATTATCGGGATTATAAGTATTATCCTTTACTATTTGATTTCACATTAAAAATATCCCAAACATACATTCTATTGAACAAATAATTTCATTTTTGATTTCTAGAAAAATAACATGATTATAAATGAATGTATCACCAATATTTTTTGGAAAATGTATGTTTTTTGTATCATTACTGTATAAACCTTGGTTTTTTCAACAGGTCAAAATCTAGACCCTGTTTGAATTTTTGACGTGCTTATGAGAAAATTGGGACAATCGAGGATGTTCTAGAAATTTCTAGATTAAACTCTATGTACTCCCAAGTACACACCATGTGTATGATAGGTGTGTACCAGCCACGTGGTGGCCAAGTACATGTCATGTGGTGACCGTGTAAATATTTCCTACTACACGGCGTGTAGTGTGACATGACATGCCATGTATCTTCTTTCCACGTACTTGCTGAATCTTAGTAGCGTGTTGACCTGTGTGGTGCATCCAAGCTGTGTGGAAACCTCTACATATGTCAGAGTACAAAAAAGGATACTACACGGCATGTAGTCCATCATACACATCGTGTACTTTTATTTTTATTTGTTTATAAGGGAGGGCATCTCGTCTAATTTCTGAAAATATAATTTTCTTCCCCACTATTGGAATAGATCTATTATGAAATCTTGAAGAACATACCTTCTCCTAGAATAATCATCTGATGTTTGTTCTTTAATCGGTCGGTGGTTGTGGGGTTGCATTGGGAAGTCCAAACCCACGCACCCTCTTTCATTCTAGTTTCTTGACTCATACACAGTAGCTTCCATCTGGTAGAATTGTTTGGATTTGATATAAATGAAGATCTATGAACATTGGAATCTAATTAGAGATTGATATCATACATGCCTACATCTATGAGTCTCAAGCCAGTGGTGCATACCTTGTTTTCTGTTTTCACGGACATTTGGGTGGTGGAGCCTTTGGCGCGTCTTTGACTATTTTTGAGTGAGGCCTATTTTATCTTATATTGCATGTTTAATTAATTTTTATACCCATGTTTTGCCTTTCGAAATACCCTACTCCCTATATTTCTTGAGCAAGGCCGGGTGACAGGCCAACGCTCATTGGGACATTTTGGATCGGGGTGCCAAAATGATTACAACTGGTCTGTTTTGTTCTAAAACTTGTATGTTTAATTACATATAACATGATTATGATTGTTAGAGGCATTAAAGACCTGAGTATTTCTGTGTGATAGTTATTGGGTTATTTCAATTCCACTGTTTAATTGTTTTTCCTATTTAATGTGTTTCTATTGCTTATATATATGTGATACGTGATATTTCATATGTTGGAACTGATTAGATGTTTTGGGCATGGCTTGGGTACTATTGAGTGATGCTGGTCATAGGTTGGGCTTGGTCCGGATTACATTGGGTGGTTCTAAACATGGTATTGGGTATCATGGACATCGACATTATGTAGTGTGACTATCAAGTTGGACATGGCCTATGTTACATGGATGGTGAGACCATCAGACTTAAGAGACACGGTCATAAGGGCATGAGGAGTCAGAGATTTTATGGCATGGGAACTGATTTTGGTGATTACTTCTCACCCATATCCTTGAGTAGTGTGCACACATGTTGACTCTACGTTGAGGTGTTTTTTAACACTTGTTGGGTAGAGGCCCCCGATAGATGTGTTTAGGTACAATTGGTTTTAGGGGTGCATGCCATAGGAAGCCACGTGGAAGGTGAGGAGCCTTCGAGGGATAGTGTTGAGTCTATCAGGATGGGGGAAGAGGATTGTTGTTATTTGAGGGAAGAAATCGTTTCCCATAGTGTCACTGACTTGAGGGAATACATTGTTTTTCCTATAGTTACTAAGTTGAGGGTAGACATCAATGTCCCTTCGGTTCCTATTTGAGGATAAACATCGCTTCTCCTCTATTTTCTATTCAATGGGAAGGTATGGGCTTTCGAGCATGGTTACTATTTTTTGTGTGTGCCTTCGAGATGTCATTACTTGAGACATGAGGTTTCAAGTGGAAAATGGTGTTGGGTTACATGAATGAGATTCCGGTGTTGGCTGATGCAAGTGACACCCCATGGTGGCTACTGAGCACTAGTTGAGTTTATGTTTATTTATGTATCGTATTGTTTACTTCAATAATTATAAATTCTTGCTGACTTTAACACTTATATTAGGTATTCACCATTTGGTGGTATCATACTGAGATTCGTATCGCACCCTACAGGGTCCCTTCAGGATGCAGGTAGACTTTATGGATTTACGTGCATGAAAGGGATTAGCTTTAGAAGCTGAATTGTATTAGCTATTGCATGGAGATGGTGTGGACCTTGAGGTCATTCCTAGATAAAGTTTACATTGTTTTTCTTTCTTTCAAGTATCAGCATTATTACCTTGTTTAATGTACCTACTTTTGTTTATCCATTGGTTCCCCTTTATATCTTGACATTCTATGGATGCCTGACTTATTTTCTCTAGTAGTTGTTACAAGTTGTTTTAGCATACTGTTTTGTTTAAATTCCACTACTTCTGTTTGTTTGTTTCTTCCATTGTTTATTTTCTATTTATGGTAATTCCACTTTGCCAGTCTGGTATGAGTGTGTTGAGTCATCATTGTTATGCTAAAAATTTATTTATTATGCTCAAACCAGTACCATTATTATCCTCTAAAAGGGTATAGCCTCCCCACTATACCTATTTTGACCATCGCTGCTAGTTGGCATCCATTGGTGTTTAGAGAGGTGTGCCTAAGGTAGTAACACCTGACCCGTTTAGCATTGTTTTGTGGTACTTTGGGTCCGAGAAGTTACAAAGTGGTATTATAGGAATTCTTGGTAGGGATATTGATGCAGCGTTTTGCTGGATACTAATGAGATTGAGACTCTCTTTTTATTTCTGTTGGTTATACTATTTGGGATATGGTAGATTGAAGATAGTTTTTAATTGGAACTGTATTTCTATCTTGTGCTTGGGTGCCTATAGCCCAATGTACGAGTGATGGACCATGTTTTCTAGGGTTGGAATTACTATTTTTCTTTTCAATAGATTACAGTTTATATGATTTTCACCTCGGTAGATCACATGGTTTGTGATGTTATTGATTGTGATATGTGGCCCTTGACTTGGTGCAGTAAGGGAGAATTAGACCTTGGATTGGTATGGAATGATGTGATTGTTTGTCTTTATATAGGCACATTTTTAGGGTATTTCAATTTCATAACTACACTTATTCTTTGTGAAGTTATAATGATTTGTGAATAATATCAATTTCCATGCTATAGATACTTTTGAAATGTGAAAATTGAAAATTCTGATAGAATTTTTTTTATTGAAATTTTATATGCCATGCTTTATATATATTTTATAATTGCATGTGGAAGGGTATTTGGGACTGGCTCTTATACGAGAATGAAGTTATTATGGTTGAGGTGATTTTGATAATCAGGATTGGGTGACTTGGTCATCAGTTTAAGGAAACATTGGTTGTCAAGACGGGTATTTCCCAAGGTACTTTTGATACTTGTCTCTTTTGAGGGTGGGTAAAGAGGACATTAGGACGGGATGCCATGGGCATGGGGTGAAATAAGGGAGAGTAAGGGTAGTTGTTATACACTTCTTCATTACTGATTTCCCAATCTACATTGGATATTATATTTATATATATGGGATTTTGGACCATTTATTGTATTTAGTGGGTTCCTTCAAGACGAATCAGATGGAGTGTCAGGCGGGAGATATTATAGTTCCATGGTAGAAGGATCAGGTTCAGGATCCAGTGCAGGCATAGCATGAGCCGCAGGTATAAGCTCAGGGACACAATCAGTTTCAGGATCCAATATAGGCATGAAAACAGCCTATTTTGGCAGCGTTCTAGTTGTGGCTTGATGATAAGCTCCATTCTAGCCTGATACGTGTCTTTTAGGGGTTCGATAATGGTGTGTAGGGTACAGATCCATTTATGGAATATCTGATTTGAGAGTTCCAGTCATAGCAGCCACATATTTTTTAGGGTGAGGGTGGTCCACATGCGGCTGAGAACTGGATAAAGAGAATTGAGATGATCTTTTAGTAGGTCGGGACACCTCTTGGGATAAGGGTAAAGCAACCGATGTGCATGCTGAGAGGACCGAAAAAGTGTTGGTGGGATGTGTAGGTTCAGGCTCGAAGAAACGAGGGAATAGATTAGACGGTTATCAAGGATAGGTTCTTCGAGAACTTTTAACTAGAGACACTAAGGGAGGAGAGAGCATGGGAGTTATTAAGCTTTCTATGGGGAGAAATGTCTACCATGGACTATGTAGAAACATTCATTGAGTTATCTAGATTTTCACCTGGTATGGTAAGTGATGACTCGACAAGGGTGAGATGGTTCAAGTATGTCTTATAACACATCATTCAGATCTAGGTAAATATCTTTAGGATGGGGTCCTTCTCTGAGGTGGTGAATCAGGCACTCATATAAAAGGGCAATGAGATAGAGAAGTCTCACTTATTATGGACTAAAACTTCAGGCGATGGTTTAGATAGAAGTAATTGAGTATGAGATGACATCCAGTAGGAAAGTTAGGACAAGGACTTAGCTAGACCATCTCATAGTAGCTAATCAATGGTTTTATTTAAGTGTGGACATCCATTTCATGTCTAGACTCAGTGTGATAGGCCTCCAAAAAAGTGTTCGGACGGTGGATAGGTCGGGAATCTTGAGAGGTTCTGTAGGAATACTTGTCATATATTTTTCAATAGGGGACCAAGACAAACTATGGTATGTGGTGTTGGTTCAGGTTCGATACATGGTGCTGGTAGCCGAGGTTCACCTACAGAAGGAGAACATGGCAGATAAAGCGGAACCTAGATGAGGGGTTAGTGGTCGGTGACTGGTGTAGTTCCATAGGGAAGACAGGCTCCAATAATCTGTGTGTCAAGTTAGGTTCATGCCATGGAGCTTCTAGGGGCTGAGCAGTCTTGTGAGGCGACGATGATTAGAGGTACACTGTGATTGTTGCTGTGAATTCCTTATATTATTTTTGGAATGACCCTTTTAGGCATGTTTGTTTTGAGTTCATGAGGTGCATATGGTATATGTGAACTAAATTGATGTTGTTTAGTGGGATTGACTCAATTTCTAGTGTGTGATATGTTCATATATATATATATATATGATATGTTTATCATCAGAAGCATCAAGGATGCGATTTAATTAAGGTTCTATGGGCATCGGGGCAATGAGGATGTAGGTTACTTGAGGTGCAAGGTGCCAGGTTTTATTTAGAGCATCCATGGGATGCAGGACCTCATAGAGGAGGACATTGGTGTGGTGTGGGATATTATTGGGTGTTATAAATGACACGGGAGCACTGATGTGGTGTAGGGGTGATGATGTTTCATGAGAGGACCATGGGTCAGGGAAATGGGATGTTGGACCTTTGCATGATTTGAGTTTAGGTTGGTTTGAAACCACGTTAGGCATTTCCTATGATGGGGAACTCCTTATGTAATTTATCCAGAACCATTGATGACAGGGTCATATGGGTTGCTTTGACCAGGATGGGTATGTTCGGTGCCATCTCCGAGTTTCATCTAATAGCTTGGGGACGAGCTAAGTTAAGGTGGGTATATTTTAAGATCATGGGTTTTTGGAATGGGTCAAAATCCCAAACCTATTTGAATTTTTGACTTGCTTCTGAAATAAATTAGAAAATCAGGGATGTTCTTGAAATTTCCAGATTACATGCTGTGTACTCTGATGTACACATCATGTGTATGTTAGGCATGTACCGACCATGTGGTGTCCAAGTACATGCCATGTGGTGACCCTGTAAAAATTTCCTACTACACAGTGTAATGACCCTACCCCATTTACCCAGAGTCGGTGCATTATTACATAACATTAGCATGATCACAAAAAATCAAGTCTCGAAAGACAGATTAGTTTAGTAGCCTTGAATATACTAGATACATTTATTAGTTTTACATTACATTATAAAAAGAAAAACTTCAAAAAAAAATAGTCTCCATATGCCACATTCATATCCCTTAGAATATCCCTACAGGTAAGTAATAATATACTTCATCACATTCTATGAAAAATAAAACATATAAAGGGGTGAGCTCAGATGCTCAGTAAGGATAACAATATAGCGAAAAATTTCATAAATAAGCATAAACATTTAAGGAAATGTAAGACTAGAATAGAAGCCTTTTAAACTTAAACTTTAGAATAATATGGAAAAGATAAAATCAAATAATTCCATTTACTTATTCACATGGATATTATACTAGTCGAATAATCACATGCAATATCAATAGCCACTTTCATAATGATGGAATGCATAATTCTAGACTTCATAACCACATAGTCAAGGCCTTGTGCCAAGAATACAAATAAGATTTTGTCAAGACCTTGTGACAAGACAGTAGTTTGTCTCATGAGACCTACCGATGCATTTAGGAGCTATATAGGGCTCCACCCATCACTTACTAAGTCAAATGCATTCCTCTTATGAAAAGGTTCAAACATAACATAAATATTCGTATTAAAACTAGCATATGAAATGTCAATAATTTATTCATAAACCATGAATGGTGTAAAAATAACACATCCACAGTCAAACATATCACAAAAACTTCAATACAATATGGAAGTTTTGCATCATAATAAATCAACATCAAATAAGCTTAAAATCCATCAAAGGATGTTGACATAGATAAAATCAAAACCTTTTTAGAGAAATATATATTTCTATTTTGAAATCATCTAAAAGTCACGTAATCATAAAAGAAAACATTCATATTTGAAATTATTCTTATAATCTTGTAAGGGAAGCTTCGACGATGTTCTAACGGCTGAAAATAGTCACACCTGTTGTATAAGTTAAAAAAACATTTGTACCTTAATTTTTTCGAAAAGGTCATAAAGTAGATTATTTAGAAAAAGATAGAATGATTCCTTTATAAACATATTATAAAAATAAAACAATGGTATAAATGAATTTAACCCATAGTCTATAAAATAGTAATAATGTTTTGAAATATATTTTTAAGAAATATGGATGTGGATGATAAAGAGGTCTCAGTAGATAATTACGTATAAACAACCTCAGATAATGAAGAGATTGTAGAATTAACACTTACTTTGTACTTTTCCTTGGTCGAGGGTAGGTTAACCTCCTGTATAATGGTGAAATAATTGTTATTAAATTATATAAGAATCATATACATTAATATTATATTATATATGATCTTTTAACATTTCATTGTTAATAATATCTTAGTATTATCGTTGTTTTGTGTGTTAACGGATTCGTTTTCCTTTATATTATTTGTTATGTGAGTCATATTTGTTATGGATGGGATGTATACTATTCATATACATATTGATATCATGTCTTTAAACATTATTTTTAATCATATAATGAAAATTAGTCTTGAATGGATACGATGGGGAATAAATCGCATCGCGTTCGTAGAGACGGTAATCTGTACGTACGCACGAGCGACAATATCATTCTTTTGATATTAAAATAATATATAATTGGATGGTATATCATATATAAAGAATTATTATCATGTTATATTTATTATTTACATCAATTACACATCATTATTATACCCATCCAAATAATAATGTATTGAATAACAATTACACCACGACGTGGAGATGGTAAGCCGTACGTATGCACGTATGGTGACATGTCATTCAAAGGATGGAAAGAATAATGAATTTGGTTGTACCATATTTATAATAACATAACAGTATATAGAAGAAACATGAGTTATTATTTTAGAATGGAAACAACAAATAAAAAGAAAGTGGAAGAAGAAAGGAACTTGAAAGAGGTGATGAAATATTTACCTCTTATTTGGGTTCTTCCTTTTGATTTGATCAAAAGGGCTCTTTAATCTGGATTTATGACCAAATGAAGGCCTCTATGATGAAGGTATGACAGTTGGGAGGATATTTGGGTAGGTTTTGGCCTAGAAAAATTACTTTGAAGGTGTTAATTTGAGAGAAGGGAAGTGCCTTTTTATAAGAGGGGTGAGGGGAACCTTAGGAAAAGATTGAGATATTGTTTTATAATAAAACCATATTCAGTTTTTAATGCCTATAAAATGATTTTTTCAAGGATATGGTGGGGATGGGTCTAAAACCACTCAACCAATATGTTTTACATAGGTTTCAGACACTATATTAACTTTATCTTTTAGATTTATCTCTTAGTTAAATAGTTTGATATTTACCTTGTCTCTTTGTATTTTTATATTA
The DNA here is from genome assembly GCA_963277665.1 of Viscum album. Lineage (NCBI taxonomy): Eukaryota > Viridiplantae > Streptophyta > Magnoliopsida > Santalales > Viscaceae > Viscum > Viscum album. Next base: position 1,494,475,883 of record OY728131.1, read on the forward strand.
TATGGTTAATAAACATACTATAAACTTCCAAAATAACCTCAAGTGGTTCATTAATGATACACCTATCATTATATAAGTCTTTTAGCCAAACTATAGATTTTTAGTATTGTTATATCAACCAAAAATATTGTATTTGTTTTAAAAACTCTTTTATGTCAATTTTGACACTATTTGGTATTTTTTTTGCTAAATTCATAAAAGAATTATTACTTTAAAAAAAATCATTTAATAAACCCTAAAATATCATATTATCCTATAAAATTAGAGGAATTCCTAAAAGTCCTCAAATTACATTTATTTGGGTATTTATAATAACAATTATCTTAATATTTCATTAATTAGGTAATTACTTCATCATCATTGTGTCATAAATAAATTAAAATATTTAATGTCTAAAAATTATAAATAAATACCATTATATAGGAAATATATTCATATTTATAATTAATATTTATAGTCGAATTTATCTTATGTGTAACCCTATATTAAAAATGGATTAGTTATTAAACATTGAATTTAACGCTTTTAACTCTTCTTTGAATTAAATAATAATAAATATCCTAATCTAATACAAGTGGTCCTAAAGGATCATATTTTATTCCTAAGGTTTTTTTGGTCGAATTACACTTATAAAATACAATTATGACATGTGTTAGGGTAATAATAATATCATTTTTACCTTTCATTACCCTATTTACTTTTAACAGTGGTAAATAAAAGTCAAAAGATATTATTCACCAAAAATTATTTTTATCTTATTGAACCACATTTTACTTATTGATATCAACCGTGTCTCTTATATTTTTGAAATTGAACTCACAGAAGTGGTAAAATTACGTTTTATACAAATTTGGAAATGCTCCTAGGAGGTGGGTAAAATATTGTAAAAAGTTCGATAAAATTTTATATATATAAACTCATTATAAAATGACTCAAATGAATTAAATTGAATATATATAGGAATTATGTATCTATTTTGACATAAAATAAATTTAAATAGAATAAATAATTATATAAATAAAATTTTGGTTTCAAACAATAACTCAATGTTTTTCACTATTCATCCAAAATTGAAAGTTCTTAGAAAAATTCCAAAAATTCACCCAAAGCTAATTTCAATATTCTGAATCCAAAAATGAATTCTATTTTGAAACATAAAATTTATAAAATTTCAAAAAGTGGTTATTAATATTCATAATGACTAGTTTGATTAGTCACGGTGTGTTAGAATCTCGAAATTGCGTACAATGAAAGCTATTGCATTATTCAAAGGGAAACGTATCATGGAAGCTTGGGGTATTTCATTATTCCCTCCTTAAAATAATTTTTTCCTCAATATTTCTAGAATATTACTGGATCAAAAGATTCAGGAGGTTCTTCATCCTATGTTCCTCGGGTTCCCATATAGTCTCTTCCATCTTATGGTTTATACATAGAACTTTTACTAGACGAGTCGTCCGGTTTCTCAGCACTTGTTCTCTGGTATCAAGAATTTTGACATGCTCTTCACAATAAGAATGTTCAGGTTCCAGTTCAATTTCCTCATAGGTGAGTACATGCGTTGGGTCAGGCATGTATTTTCTCAACAGTAATACGTGGAACACATCATGAACATTGGAGAGACTTGGCGGCATTACCAACTATTAAGCAACATCCCCAATTCGTTCTAGAATTCCTAAAGGTTCGATGTACCTGGGACTTAGTTTTCCCTTCTTACTGAATCGTATAACTCCATTCCATGGATATACCATCACGAAAACCTGATCCCCTACCTAAAATTCCAAATCCTTCCTTTGGTTATCGACATAGCTCTTCTGCCTACATAGTTCTATTTCGATGTGGGTTTGGATAACCTTCACCTTCTCCATCATTTCCTCAAAACGTTCTGGGCCTATGAGTTTTCTTTCACCAACATCATCCCAACAAGTTGGTGTACGACATCTCTTTCGATATAACACTTCATATGGTGCCATCTGTATACTTGAATGGAATCTATTGTTATAGAAAAATTATACCAAAGGTAAATATTGATCCCACAATCCTTGAAATTCAAGTGATCAAGATCTCAACATGCCTTTTAAGGTTTGAATAGTCCATTCTGATTGTCCATCAATTTGAGTGTCGTAGGCTGTGCTCAAACGAAGTTGAGTGTCCTAGGATTTCTGAATACTTTTCTAGAATCTTGATGTAAAACGGGGATCACGATCAGAATCAAGCGATAGGGGTACACCATGGAGTCTTACAACTTCATTAATATATATTATTTCAAAATGTTCAAGTGGTAAATCTTTTCTTATTGCAATAAAATGTGTTAACTTGGTAAGATGATCAATAATGACCCATATTGCATCATTACTTCTAGGTGTATCTGGTTTCCCCATGACAAATTCCATCATAATATTATCCCATTTCCACATAAGTATTGGAAGAGGTTGCATGACTCCTCCAGGCTATTGCCTTCTTACATTCACTTGTTGAAAAACCATACATCGTGACATAAAATCAGAAATCTCCCTCTTTATGTTGTCACACCAAAAATGTTCCTTCAAACCTCTATACATCTTAGTACTACCAGGGTGTATTGAGAAATTGGAGCTAGGAGCATCATCCAACAATTCCCATCTTAGATCATGTATGTTAGGAACACAAAGTATCTTACCAAATTTTAAAATTCCATCTTCATATATGATGCCACTCAATCTCCCATCATTCACAACATTAATTTTCTTTTGAAACTCATCATCATCAGCCTGAGAACTTTTTATCTTTTCTTGTAAAGATGGTTTGGCAACGATTTGAAATAGTAATGATGTTTCACCTTCCATGATTATTCCCATATTCATTTTCACTAGATCCTTGAAAATAGGATCTATTTCAATTCTCATCTTGTTCAAAACTCCATGATTATTTATGATCAAAGCATCTTCCACCTTATTTGGCATCCCCGGGTGGTAGTGTATTGTGAAATCATAGACCTTGAGTAGTTCAAGACATCACTTTTGCCTCATGTGGAGTTATTTCTGTGAGAAAATATAATTCAAACTCTTATGATCGATATATATCTCACATTTTTCACCATAGAGATAATGTCTCCATATCTTCAAAGCAAAGATTACAACTACTAACTAAATATCATGAGTAGGATAATTTTTCTCATGAATTTTTGGATGCCCTGATGCATAGGCATTAACTCTATCATTTTGCATAAGGACATAACCAAGTCCTTTATTTGAAGCATCACTATAAATAACAAACCCATCATTCCCTGATGGTAGGTTCAAGATAAGAGCATTGAATAATATTCTCTTCAGTTATTCAAAATATTCTTCAAAATCTTTTTTCAAAACAAATTTAACCCCTTTATATGTGAGATTTTTTAATGGGTTAGCCAACCAGGAAAAATTCTGGATGAAACGTTGATAATTACATGAAAAACCAATAATATTGCGTACCTCAATTATACTCGTCAGTGCTGGACATTCTTGGATTGCCTTAGTCTTTGAAGGATAAAAATAGATTCCATCCTTAGAGACAATATGGCCAAGAAAATAAATCTATTGACGCCAAAATTTAGACTTGCTAAATTTCCCATATAATTCATTTCTTCTAAGAATATTTAGAATAATACGCAAGTGATTTTAATGATTGTTGTAGCATTTGGAGTATACCAAGATATCATCAATAAATACCACTACAATTTCATCAAGAAATTAGTTGAAAACTCTATTCATTAGATCCATGAAGACAGAGGGTGCATTAGTCAATCCAAAAGGCATTACAGTAAACTCATTATGCTTGTACTTGGATCAAAATTTTGTTTTCAGAATATCTTGCGTTTTCACACACAACTGATGATATCCAGATCAAAGGTCAAACATTGAAAAATATTGAGCTCCATGAAGTTGGTTGAATAAATCATCAATGCGATGTAGGGGATACTTGTTCATTATTTTTATATCATTGATCCCCCTGTAGTCAATGCACAACCTCATAGATCTGACTTTCTTCTTAACAAAATGGACAGGATCTCCCCATGGAGAAACACTAGGGCGAATAAATACCTTATTACTCAATTCCTTTAGTTTTTTTAGTTCCACTAATTAAACAATGGTCATTCTATAAGGGGACTTCGATATGGTCAATGAACCAGGTATTAAATCAATGGAAAACTCAATTTCTCATTCTGGAGGATGTCCAGGTAAATCTTCTGGAAACACATCAACATATTCTTGCACAATAGGTATGTACTCTATTTGAACATTCTTTTCCTCATGCATAGTAATTTTATTCTCTTCTTCCCCAATAATTCAATTTAGAAGATCTACTGTGGGTGTATCTAGATAAAAATCAGGTGGGGACATTTCTACTCTAAAGATAATGTACTCCTCATCATCATCAAAAATTGTAACCTCATTCTTCATACAATAAATATTCTCATCATTGTCTGAAATCCAATCCATTATGAGGATTATATCAAATTCAATCATGGGTATGACGATGAGATTAGCAGATAAAGAACATTTATATGCCCTAAAGGGAACTAATTCACAAAACTTTGTTGTGATCATAATTCCCTTAGGTGTTTTGACTGACAACTCCCTTGTTAAGTCAAATTGAAAATATCTAATTTTATTAGAAATCTTGGAAGATATGAAATAATGCGATGATCCAAAATCAAATAAAGCATTGGCTAAACTTGAGGAAACCATTAAATTACCTGCCACCACGTCTTTTAGAGCTTCAACCTCAGCAGTAGTGATCTCATAAGCTAGGCCTTTCTCCCTTGGCCTTTTCTGAGTTATGTTTCTTCGGCGCTTAGGAAATTCATTTGAATAATTCCCCCTTTATCTACAATTGTATCATTCAATATTGACATCCTCTTTTATCCCCTAGTAATCATGAGCTTGGCGGCCCTTTTCACCACACTTGCAACAGACTCCCATTACCTTTAGGAAAGTACCCGGGTGTTTCTTCCCACATTTACTACAAGATGGATATTCAAATTTTACCTTCTTCCCTTTATTTCCATTTCCAGAGTGTTCAGTAGATCTCTTATTCTCTCTCTTTACTTTAAAGTTTTCAGACTTAAAGAATTCTTTTTCTGTCTTGATAGCACAAGAGACAATATCTTCATTTGAAAAGAAGGATTGAGAGACCAATGCTCTTCGAAGAAATGGTTTTAACCCATTAAAGAATCGATCAATCTTACTCCTTGTGTTATGTATATAATATGTTGCATGCCTTGCTAAACTTTTAAAGTTAGCCTCATACTTTGCGAAATTCTCATCCTCCTTTTTCCTCAGGCTCAGAAATTGCCTTTCCATATCCACTTGATGGTCATGAGGAAGGTATTTTTCTAATAAAATCTCTTTAAACTCCATCCATTCATTATTTGATACTTATCATCTTCCTTTTTGTTTTGAATCAATTACCAACATTGATCTGCTCTCTCATGAGGCGATAAACTGTCATAACAACATTTTCCCTTTTGCTACTCCCCAAAGCGTGAAATATTATCTCTAAGGAATTTATACATTGCTTAGCTACTATTGTATTTGTACTCCCATTTATTGTTGGTGGTTGTTGCCTCATGAAGATATCTAAAATTGATCCTCCACGTTGTGGGTCAGGGTTCTCCATACAAGTAAGGTTATTATTCATAACCTGGGTGAGTTGTCCCAATATGGTGATAAGGTGATCAGCACTAGTTTCTTCACCAGCTCCACAATAATTATCTTGAGTAGGAGGGAAATCCATAAATGGATTATGTGCATTGATACAGTTTTCATTCCTTCCACTAGGCTCCATTTCTAAACAATTGCATAAACTAGATTAGTTTATGAATCACAATACATAATTCCAAACATGTAAAATAGTTAATATAAATTGAATAGTTTATGGATATAATCCATAATCATAAAAAAAATTCATTGAAGAAATCTATACTCATAAACCCTCCATAATGGTTTGTAAAGAAAATGAGAATTACCTTAAGCATATCCCCTGGGAGTGTCGTAACCAAGAGTGCAACAAGGCCCATTGTCTTGCACCAGTTCCTGTTCGAGTCTAGCTCAAAGTGGTGTTTTCAGGTTTTACCCCTAGGTACATTTGTTACAGAGCCGCCTCTACCTACTCGTATCCAGATAGGGATGTATTGCTTGAAAAACTCTCAAAATCTCTAAAATACCAAAATTCTGTGAAGTTATTCTATACTGTCACGACCCGTCCTCGGGGCCCATGTCGTGACTACCCCAAGCCCGCCTTCCATAGGCCAGGGGCTGGCGACTAGCACCAAAGGCGTAAATCCCAATAAAAAGGTAAGGCATTGCCTTTATGAAACATAAACAAACACACACACCCAGAGTACAAGCGGAAGAAAACACTAAGTAAAACTGAAAACAAAAGTAGTGCTCAAAGTAAGGGGCTGGAAATACAAGCCCAGCTGTAAAGTACAAGGTAAAAGAAAAAATAGCTAGAAGGTGACAAGCATCTCCTGGATCGTCCACCATGGATCCTACCTGAAGGGTAGGTACAAATAGTGCAGCTCCTAGATCGTCCACCATGGATCCTACCTGAAGGGTAGGTACAGATAGCCTCCTTAGCGCCCTCGTTCGTCAACCTCCTCCGGGTACCGACTCGTCGTGAGGTCCACCTCTGGGTACCGAATTGTCATGAGTTCCACCTCTAGTTACCATCTATTCCTCATACAATTTCCCTCCATCAGCGTTGTCTGTCATCTGCATCCAACACAACGAGGTGCGGGCATAGCCCGTGCAGGGGTGAGTATAACGATACTCAGTAGGGACCCCGAGACCCTCAAGGTCTCACTAAATCCAACAAGGATAAACCACAAAGAAAGATCTCAACAGATAACCTTTACTTAGGTATATGCCCATACTTATACCAAAGTTATCAAGTAACTCATCTCAATAATGAGGAAAACACGAAGGTCATTGACTCAACTCAAACCAGGATTTTTATTCACGATGACGAAAACATAGCTGCTGGAGAACTCCTCCTCTGTCGAGGGCAGTAGTCCTATCATGACTCTGAGGTGCCACTCAATAACCTTAGACTGCTGAGGTACTCCTCCACTATCGAGTACCATGGGTCTGCCACCCCAACACAGTAGTGCTCCCCGCCATGGGTCTGTCGCCCCAACACAGTAGTGCTCCCACTACTAGCCTACAGAGGTACTCCTCCTATCAAGTACTGCGGGTCTGCTTCCCCAACATAGTAGAACTCCTCCACCATGGGTCTGCCACCCCAGCACAGTAGTGCTCCCCACTGGGCTAGTCATGTCACTCCGATACGAATCAGACAAGCAGTCATCAGGTCTCAACCAGCTACAAGGTCACCGTACTCTGTATGCTCGTCTCCATGAGGATCCGCTCCACGAGCTAATGGTCGACACTCCAAGTGTCAAAAAGTTCCATGAAGAAGTATCTCAAAGGACCACCTCGTCATAGGGGTCTCAATGTAACAGATGGCGTGTCAATCGGACGCCCGGTCTGTGAGTTATTAGCATTTCTGTTCAAGGGGCCCGGTTGGATTTCGGGTACAATCCAACCCGACCATACTCCAAATGCATCCAAACATCAAGTGAAGTATGCCAAAATATTTATCTCAACAAAATGAAACCAACATAATTGACAGCACGTCAATCAGACGTCTGGTCCTTATGTTATAAGTGTTTCAGCTTTGAGGGCCCAGTTGGATTTCGGTTTCGAACCAACCCGACCGCTTTTCCAAAGTCGACCAAAACTCACTTAGAGTATAGAAAAAGGACCGCCTCATCACGTGGGTCCCAGTTCTGCAGGTGGCGCATCGATCGAACGCACGGTCTTCATGTTATTTACGTTTAAGTGAAAACGGGCCCATCCCGTTAAGCCCAGTGGGCTGATGGGTCGGGTCAACCCAGTGTTGGCAGGTCCGACCCAGTAGGGGTTTCGGACCAACCCAAAGATTCACGCGGCCTGGCCTAAGGGGTGCGGCCCTACCCGAAGTGGCGCGGCCTGGTGTAACCCGGCCCGGTGCGGCCCGGCGCGGCCCGGCTCGGCCCGGTTGGCTCGACCAGCTGGCCGAGCGGTCCGAGGTGGGGGCGTGGCCCCCGACTGCCCGAACCAGCGGCACTGCCCTCCCAAACCGGTCGGTCGGTCTTCTGGCGTCCGCGACCCACACGGCGGGCCGTGAGTTTCTTCATCACGGTGCCCTCCTGGCGCCGCGGTTTGGCTCTGCCCGTCCGGCCGACGGGTCGGCCGGTTCTCCATCACGGCACCCTCCTGGCGCCGCGGCTTCCCTTCACCCGGCCAACTGAAGGGACGGCCGATTCTTCCACCAAAGTGGCCCACAAAGCGGTTCGCGGTTCCCGCTGCGCAGTCGGCGTGACAGCGCTGGCTCCCTCCTTTGCGGCCTACGTTGGTCGCAGCTCTACATCCCCAGCACGGCGCGACTTTGTCGTGCTTCCTCCACCGCAGCTCGCTTGGTCGCGGCTTTTCTTAGCGTGTGTGATGGTGGACCTTGCACCGCCGGCCTCTTCCGTGTTCCGCCTCTAATCGCCAATTCCATCAATAAACAGGTTCAAACAGAGGGTCATCGCGTCGTGTTTGTTCGGCCCACTCCATCCACGTTAAGCGATAGCAATAGGTCGAACAAACAAGATTATACAACAACGAACCTATGCACAATTTTAATCCATTAAAATTGAACTTAACCACTACCTTGAAAGATTCACTATAGCCAAGCATCGTGGATGATGGTGTCGATTCCGTCGTCATCGGAGTGTACCCGAAGATGTGGCATCTTCCCTCTTGTCGCGGGGAAAATAATAGAAGGCGCGTTGTCGTTCTTCGTGGAAGAGAGTGTCTTTCTTCTTTGGAGGGTTGGAGAATGAAGATCCTATAATTTCTTCAGAGGTTCCCCCACCAAATTATTTGCCAAGAAAATATTATGATTTCCTTCTCCCATTTTAATGAAATTACAACCATTTCAAATTAATTCAAAGAATCAATTCATTAATTATGTGAGTAGTCAAATTTTAATGGAGGAGTGGAAGGTGGAGAGGCTACACAATTAAAGAGGAGTTTACAAATTAATTAAAGGGGTGATAAAGGGGGGTTTAGGGAGTTGAGGGGGAGGTGAGGAGTTAGGGTCTCGTGTGGGCCCCACCATACTAAACCCTCCCTTGGCAGGTTAGGTGGGTGTGGGCCCCACCTCTAACTCCCCTTTTGTGGGATAATAACCACCCTCCATAAATAAAAATATCAAACACATATTTTTATTTATTCCTTAAAAACAACCGAAAATTAACCTCTTCTCCCGTCAAAACGCAACTACAGTAAAGGTCCCCTTAAGCGAACACCGGCACTGCGAGTTCATCAGTGCCCTCAGATTTCAATTCTGAGCACCGGTTCAAAAGATAGAAAAACATGATTGTTCGTTCACTGAACATACCTGAGCTAAACTTCGAAAATTGATTTCGGGCACACTGGGCCTCAGAATCGAGTGCCGTCAGAAGCTATAGACTCGTAAAATTCCAAAGAAATTAAGAAAAAAATTTCCTTGAAATTTCTGGGTCTTTACATTACTCCCACCTCAGGGCTTTATGTCCCCGTAAAGCTATAACACAAACTAGGGAAACTAAAGGAGGTATCGAGCATGCATCTGAGCCTCCCGCTCTCATGTGCTCTCCTAGAGGTTTCCCGTGCTGTCAGTGAAAGCACACAAGAGGAATCGACCGTCCCCGTAAGACCTACTCCTGTCGATCCTCAACCTCTACTAGAACCCCGTGAAAGTCGCCCCATCATCAATGTCTATCTCTCAGTGGTTGATGATGACGGATTGGTCATGCACACATCTCCTCAGCTGAGATACGTGGATGGTGTTGTGCACCCGGTGCAACTAAGGTTGACAGGCCAGCGGTAAGTCACCTCGTCCACCCTGCTGAGGACCTGGAAAGGTCAAATGAACCTCAGATATAACTTGTCGCATCGACCACATCTCAGTAGTCCTCGTCGAGGTGAGACCCGTATAAATATGTGGTCGCCATCCTCGAACTCCAGTGGTCTCTGTCTCCTATCAGCATAGGACTTTTATCTGCTCTGTGAAGTCTTCATCCTCTCCTGGATGATCTGCACCTTCTCCATCGTAGCATGAACCATCTCTGGTTCTACACGTGTTGATTCCAACACTATCCACGAGGGATATCTGAAACGCGGCCAACTGCTGTCTCTACACTCCTAACAGATGAATGCCCGATCTCTTACTAAGAGCATATGCTACAACGTTCTCCTCCCCATGAATATAAACTATCTCGAAGTCATAGTCCCGGAGTAATTCAAGCCATCTTCGTGGTCTCAGGTTCAGATATTTCTAAACAAAGACACACCTGAGACTATTGAGATTAGAGTAAACCATAAACCATTCGCTCAACGAACAATGGGTGAGACTAGCCAATTGTAAGAACTCATCTCCACCCTTCTTCGTCTACGTTCTACCAAAGAGCTGTTGAGATTTCTCCTCTTCCGAAAAGAGAAATCTGGTCTCATCCCCTAGATGAACCACATTCTTCACCTAAAAAAGTAAATCCTGACATGAATGGTACAATTCATGTTTTCAATGACATCATAAGTCCTTGACGCTACTACTAAGAGATCCAACCGTTACTCTCACCTCTAAGGGTTGAGTCACACTGTTGGCATCAGTGCGTGGTTAATGGGTCTCATCCAGTAGGAATCTCACAAGTGAGGGTCAAGTCAATAGTTTTAACCGAAACCTCTTAGTATCAACCATACAAAAAGGACAGGAAAGTAAATGTCACAAAGATAAGTGTCTTTTATTATTGCAGCTCGAAGTACAAAGACACAAAGCAAACACAACAACAACAACACAAAAACAAGAAGCACCAAGAACAAAGGCCTCCATGCCTGGAACTAGTCTCACTCCTTTCCACCTGCTTCCAGAGCTCTATAGTCATATGCTTCAGCTGTCTAAAGTTGTGACCTCCCATATCCACCCATTCCTTACGGTCGGGGTGGACCTCCTAGTGGTGGTGGTGGCAACACCTCGAAGCGTTGTACACCACCGGCTGTACGGCTAGCTCCTCTGCTCCGGTCTGGTAGGTTCCTCTACTGCCTGCTGCTCACCTGCTGGACGGGTCGGGAAGACTCGAGCCAAGTGACCCTGCTTGCCGCATGCATAGCACTTCCTGCTCCTCGTATGGCTGGCTCTGTTTTGTGTGCCTCGCACAACCGAACCTGTACCCCGAGGTCGCCCACCTGTCAGCCTAGTCCGCTTGGAATTCTATGTCATCTATCTACTGTTAGCTGCATAAGACTCCACTACAGTCGGAAAACCCTACGGCAAGGGCAACATCTCCTGAGCATGCTCAGAGTGTAGAGTCACTGGTACAAACTCCGCCCTGAAAAAATTCTAGAAGTTTCCCCAGGTGAAGGTCGTCTCGTCGCAAAACTGGAGCATATGGATCCACCACCTCTCATCTTCTTCCTGAAGGAGACTAACAGCTAGGTACACCATCAAGTTAGTGGGTGTCCCAACTGTGTGGAAAGCGAATGCTACAAACTCCAGCCAGTGCCCAACTGTCTGAAAATCCGACTCGCCTCAAAACGTCAGAGGCCTCTATTGCTGAAACTCGTGCAACGTGCTCAAGAGGCGTGAACTCTCTGTTGGTGTGTCAAATAGAAGAGGGCCATGTACTGAGGCCTCGCTGCTCGGTGAGCTATCATCATGCTCTCCACTCGGTACCCACACTGACTGAATGGGTGAAGACATCCTGAAATAAACAGATGTGACACAGTCAAAAGACTATACCTGTTGAGCTGACCTGGTTGGAGCTGATTTAAAAGAAGCTTTTGAAAACACACACGCAATCAGTGTTTTCGCGCACTAAGTCGGAAATCAGAAGTTATGGTCCTTGTGTATGGATACGTCGGCCGCCCGCACCAACACTAGACTCTTTGAACTGAAAACCACACTTAGTACCCTTAACACTATTGCTTCATAGAAATAAAATATCAGAGTCCTAAGTTCTATGGTAGAACCGACTCCTCTGATACCAATTTGTCACGACCCGTCCTCTGGAACTATATCGTGACTACCCCAAGCCCGCCTTCCATAGGCCAGGGGCTGGCGACTAGCACCAAAGGCGTAAATCCTGATAAAAAGTGAAGACATTACCTTTATGAAACGTAAACACACACACACACCCAGAGTACAAGTGGAAGAAAACACTAAGTAAAATTGAAAACAAACATAGTGCTGAAAGTAAGGGGACGAAAATACAAGCCCAACTGTAAAGTACAAGGTAAAAGACAAAACAGCTGGAAGGTGACAAGGAGCTCCTGGATCGTCCACCACGGATCCTACCTGAAGGGTAGGTACAGATAGCGCAGCTCCTAGATCATCCACCACGGATCCTACCTGAAGGGTAGGTACAGATATCCTCCTCAGTGTTCTCGTCTATCAACCTCCTCTGGGTACCGACTCATCGTGAGGTCCACCTCTGGGTACCGACTCGTCGTGAGGTCCACCTCCAGGTACCGTCCAGTCCTCATACACTCGGCCTCCGTCAGTGTTGTCCGTCATCTGTATCCAACACAACGAGGTGCGGGCATAGCCCGTGCAGGGGTGAGTATAATGATACTCAGTAGGGACCTCGAGACCCTCAAGGTTTCACTAAATCCAACAAGGATAAACCACAAATAAATATCTCAACAGATAAACTTTACTTAGGTATATTCTCATACATATACCTAGGTTATCAAGTAACTCATCTCAATCATGAGGAAAACACAAAGGTCATTGACTCAGCTCAAACCAGGATTTTTATTCACAATGATGAAAACATGGTTGTTGGAGAAATCCTCCTCTGTCGAGCATAGTAGTCCTGTCACAACTCTGAGGTTCCAGTCACTAACCTTAGACTGCTGAGGTACTCCTCCACTATCAAGTACCGTGGGTCTTCCACCCCAACATAGTAGTGCTCTCTGTCATGGGTATGTTGCCCCAACACAGTAGCGCTCCCCCTACTAGCCTACAGAGGTACTCCTCCTGTCGAGTACCACGGGTCTGCCGCCCCAACACTGTAGTGCTTCTCCGCCATGGGTCTGCCACCCCAACACAGTAGTGATTCCCACTGGGCTAGTCAATTCACTCTGATATGAATCAGACAATCAGTCATCAGGTCTCAGCCAACTACATGGTCATTGTACTCTGTATGCTCGTCTTCGGAAGGATCCGCTCCACGAGCTACTGGTCGACACTCCAAGTGTCACGAAGTTCCATGAAGAATTATCTCAAAGGACCGCCTCATCATAGGGGTTTCAACGCAACAGACGGTGCGTCAATCGGACGCCCGGTCTGTGAGTTATTAGAATTTTCGTTCCAGGGGCCCGGTTGGATTTCGGGTACAATCCAACCCAGCTATAATCCAACTTCATCCAAACCTTAGGTGAATTATGTAAAAAGATTCGTCTCAATAAAAGGAAACCAATGTAATTGACAGCACGTCAATCGGACGTCCGGTCCTTATGTTATAAGCGTTTCAGCTCCGAGGGCCCGGTTGGATTTCAGTTTCGAACCAACCCGGTTGTTTTTCCATAGTTGACCAAAACTCACTTACAGTATTGCAAAAGGACCGCCTCATCGGGTGGGTCCCAGTGTCGTAGACGGCGCGTCGATCGAACGAGCGGTCTTCATGTTATTCACATTTAATTGAAAAAGGGCCTGGCCCGTTAAGCCCGGTGGGCTGACGGGTCGGGTCAACCCAGAGTTGGCGGGTTCGACCCGGTAGGGGTGTTGGACCGGCCCGAAGATTCGCGCAGCTCGGACCAAAGTGGCACGGCCCGGCCCGGCTTGGCGCGGCCCAGCTTGCTCGGTCAGCTGGCCGATCGGCCCGGCTGGCTCGGCCCGAAGGCCGAGCGGTCCGTGGCGGGGGCACGACCCCCGGCTGCCTAAACCGGCGGCGCCACGTGGCGCCGCCCTCCCAAACCGGCCGGCCTTCTAGCGCACGCGGCCCGCACGTCGGGCCGTAGGTTTCTTTAGCATGGCGCCCTCCTGGCACCGCGATTCGACTCTGCCCGGCCGGCCAACGGGCAGGCCGGTTCTTCCGCCGAAGCGGCCCGCAAAGCGGGTCGTGGTTCATTCTGCACAGTTGGCGTGATGGCGCCGGCTCCCTTTGTCGCAGCCTACGCTGGCCGTAGCTCCGCATCCCCGGCACGGCGCGATGGCGTCGTGCATCCTTCGTCGCGGCTCGCTTAGCCGCGACTTTTCTTAGCATGTGCGACGGCGGCCCTTGCACCACCAGCCTCTTCTGTGTTCTACCTCCGATTGCCAATTCCATCAATAAACAGGATCAAATGGAGGGTCATCGGGCCGTGTTTTTTCAGCCCGCACCCTCCACGTTACGCGATAGCAATAGGTCAGACAAACAAGATTATACAACAACGAACTGAGGCACAATTTTAATCCATTAAAATTGAACTTAACCCCTACCTCGAGAAAGATTCACGGTAGCCGAGCATCGTGGATGACGGTGTCGATTCCGTCATCGTCGGAGTGTACCCGAAGATGTGGAATCTTCCCTCTTGTCGTGGGGAAAATAATAGAAGGCGCGTTGTCGTTCTTCGTGGAAGAGAGTGTCGTTCTTCGTCGGAGGTTTGGAGAACGAAGCTCCTCTAATTTCTTCAGAGGTTCCCCACCAAATTATTTTCCAAGAAAATATTATGATAGACTTCTCCCATTTTAAAGAAATACCAACCATTTCAAATTAATTCAAAGAATCAATTCATTAATTATGTGAGTAGGCAAAATTTAATGGAGGAGAGGAAGGTGGAGAGGCTACACAATTAAAGATGAGTTTACAAATTAATTTAAGGGGTGATAAAGGGGGGTTTAGGGAGTTGAGGGGGAGGTGAGGAGTTAGGGTCTCATGTGGGCCCCACCACACTAAACCCTCCCTTGAGAGGTTAGGTGGGTTTGGGCCCCACCTCTAACTCCCCTTTTGTGGGATAATAACCACCCTCCACAAATAAAAATATCAAACACATATTTTTATTTATTCCTTAAAAACAACCGAAAATTAACCTCTTCTCCCTTCAAAACACAGCTATGGTAAAGGTCCCCTTAAGTGAACATCGGCGCTGCGAGTTCATCGGTGCCCTCGGATTTAAATTCTGAGCACCAGTTCAAAAGATAGAAAAACCCGCTTGTTCGTTCACTGAACGTACCCAAACTAAACTTCGTAAATTGATTCCGGGCACACCGAGCCTCAGAATTGAGTGCTGTCAGAAGATAAAGACTCATAAAATTCCAAAGAAATTAAGAAAAAAAATTCCTTGAAATTTCCGGGTCTTAAAATATACTAATCCTCAAATTCTATCTTAATATAATGTGATCTAATCAGAGTTTTTATAAATATAACTTCCAGGATTTGTACTAAACTTCCTCTGATACCAACTGTAACGCGCTGACCCCAGTTACCCAGAGTCATTTCATTATTACATAACATTGACATGATCACAAAAGATAAAGTCTCTAAATCCTGATTAGTTTAGTAGCAATGGAAATACTAGATACATTCATTAGTTATACATTACATTATAAAATGAAAAACTACAACAATTTAGTCTCCATAGGCCACATTCATATCCCACAGACTATCCCTGCAGGTCAATCATTGTATACTTATTCACATCCTGGGAAAAATAAAACATAGAAAGGGGTGAGCTCAGATGCTCAAAAAAGATAACAATATAGTGAAAACTTTCATAAATAAGCATAAACATTTAAGGCAATGTAAGACTAGAATAGAAGCCTTCTAAACATGAACTTCAGAATAATATAGCAAAGATAAAATCAAATAATTCCACTTATTTATTCACATGGATATTCTACTAGTCGATTAATCACATGAAATATCAATAGCCACATTCATAATGATGGAATGTATAATTCCAGACTTCATAACCACATAGTCAAGGCCTTGTGCCAAGCCTATAAATATGATTTTGTCATGGAATTGTGCCAAGACACTAGTTTGTCTCATGATACCTATTGATGCGTCGTGGAGCTATTGCGGGCTCCACCCATCACTTATTATGTCCAATTCATTTCTTATATGAAAAGGTTCAAACATAACATAAACATTCGTATTAAACCTAGCATATGAAATATTGATAATTTTTCCATATACAATGAATGGTGTGAAAATAATACATCCATAGTCAAACATATCATAAAACCTTCAATATAATATGGATTTTTTGTATCATAATATGTCAAATTCAATTAAGCTTAAAATCCATCAAATGGTGTTGACATAGATGAAATGAAAACATTTTTAAGAGAAATATCTTTTTCTATTTTGAAATCATTTAAATTTCATATAATTATAAAAGAAAACATTTATTTTTAAAATATTCTTATAATCTTATAAGAGATTCTTCAACAATTTATAACAACCGAAAATATCCACACCTGCCTTATATGTTAAAGAAACATTATTACCTTAATTTTGTCGAAAAGGTCATAAGGTACCTTGTTTGGAAAACGATGACAAGATTCAATTCAAACTATTTTGTAAAAATTCAAAAAAGTGTATAAATGACTTTAACCCATAGTCTAGGAAATAGTAAAATGTTTTGGAATACATTTTTAAGAAACATGGATGTTGATGATAAAGACGTCCTAGTAGATACTCACATAAAAACAACCTCGGATAATGAAGAGATTGTAGAATTAACACTTTACTTGTAATTTTCCTTGGTCGAGGGTTGGTTAAATGCTTGTATAATGGTGAAATAATTTTTAATAAATTATACAATTACCATATACATAAATATGATATCATATATGATCTTATAATATTGCTTTGTTAATAATATTTTAGTATTATCATCATTTCGGGAGTTAACTGATTCATTTTCCTTTATATGTTTTGATACATAAGCTATGTTTGTTATAGATAGGATGTATCTTATTTATATTAAGAATGATATTATGTCTTTAAAAATTATTTTTAATCATCAAATGAAAAATATTCTTGAATGGATACGATGGGGAATGAATCTCATCGCGTTCGTGGAGACGGTAATCCGTACGTACGCACAAACGACAATATCATTTTTTTGATATTAAAATCATATATAATTGGATGTAATATCATATATACAAAATCATTATCATGTTATATTTATTATTTGTCATTTATACTCATTATTATACCCATCCAAATGATGAAGTGTTTTAATAACAAACTACACCACGATGTGGAGACGGTAATCCGTACATACGCACGTATGGTGACTTTGTCATTTATAGGATGAATAGAATAATGAATATTGTTGTACAATTTTTGTAATAACATAACAGTATATAGAAGATACTGGATTTATTATTTTATAATGGAAACAACAAAGAAAGAGGAAGTGGAAGAAGAAAAGTACTTGAAACTTGTGATAAAATATTTATCTTTTCTTCGGGTTCTTCCTTTTGATTTGATCAAAAGGGCTCCATAAGTTGGATTTCTGACCAAAAGAAGGCCACTAAGAGGAAGTGAGGATAGTTGTGAGGATATTTGGGTAGGGTATGGATGAGCCAAATGGCTTTGAAGGTGTGAATTTGAGATATGGGGAAGTGCTCTTTTATAAGAGGGGTGAGGGCACCTTAGGGAAAGATTGAAATATTATTTTATAATAAAATAATTTTTATTTTCTAATGGCTCAAAAATAACTTATTTAGAGTATAAGGTGGTTATGGGTCGAAAAACACTCAACCAATAGGTTTTACACAAGTTTGGATCACTATATTAACTTTATATTTTAGATTTTACTCTTAGTTAAACAGTTTGACAATTACCATGTCTCTTTGTATTTTTATATTATACGGTTAATAAACAGAATATAAACTTCCAAGAGAACCCCAAGTGGTTAATTAATGATAAAACTATAATTATATAAGTTTTTTGAACAAACCATTGATTTTTAGGATTATTATGTCAACCAATAATATTGTATTTTTTAAAAAAACTCTTTTATGTCAATTTTGACTCTATTTCATATTTTGTTTTTTTTAATTCATAACAGCATTATTACTTCGAAAAAAATTAATTTAATCAACTATAACATGTCATATTAACGTATAAAATTATTTAAATTCATAAAAAGTCTCAAATTACATTTATTTGGGTATTTATAGTATCAATTATTTTAATATTTCATTTATTATGTAATTACTGCATCATCATTGTATCCTAAATAAATTAAATTATTTAATCTCTAAAAATTATAAATAAAATTAAATTATGTAGGAAATCTTGTTAGATTTATAATTAATATTTATAGTCTAATTTATCTTATATGTAACCCTATATTAAAAATGGTTTATTTATGAAACTTTGAATTTAACACTTTTAACTCTTCTTTGAATTAAAAAATAATAAAAGTCCTAATCTAATAAAAGTAGATCTAAAGGATCATATTTTATTCCTAAAGTTGTTTTAGGTCAAATTACACTTATCCAACTGAATTAGGACATGTTTTAGGGTAATAATAATATCATTTTTATCTTTAATTACCCTATTTACTTTTAACTGTGGTAAATAATAGTCAAAAGTTACTATTCACCAAAAATTATTTTTATCTTATTGAACCACATTTTACTTACTGATATCAATTGTTTCTCTCAGATTTTTTAAATTCAACTCACATAAGCGGTAAAATTATGTTTTATACAAATTTGGAAATACTCCTAGGAGGTGGATAAAAGACGGTAAAAAGTTTGATAAAGTTTTATATATCTAAACTCATTTTAAAATGAATTAAATGAATTACATTGAACATATATAGGTATTATGCGTCTATTTTTTTTATAAAATAAATTTAAATAAAATAAATAATTATTTAAATATAAATTGGGTTTTAAACAATAACTCAGTGTTTTTCACTATTCATAAAAAATTGATAGTTTTTAGAAAATACCAAAAATTCACCCTAACCTAATTTTGATATTTCAAATCAAAAAATTAAGACCATTTTGAAAGGTAAAATTTATAAAATTTCAAAAAGTGGGTATTACTATTCATAACGGCTAGTTTGATTGGTTGCGTTGTGTTAGAATCTTGAAGTTGCGTACAATGCAAGTTATTGCATTATTTAAAGGAAAACGTACCATGGAAGCTTGTGGTGTTACACACAGTGTGTAGTGTGACTTGACATGCTATGTATCTTCCTACCCAATATTGGCTGAATGTTAGCCGTGTGTTGACCCATGTGGCACATCCAAGTTGTGTGGCTACCTCTTATTAATTCGAAGTAGGGACAAGGTTAGAACATAGCATGTATTCCTTCATACACTCCATGTACTTTTATTTTTATTCATTTATATGGGAGGGTGTCATGTCTAATTTTAGAAAACGTATTCTTCTTCCCCAATTTTGTAATCGCCCCATTCCAAAATCCTGAAGAAAATACCTTAACCTAGAATCATCATCTGATGTTCGTTCTTCAATCCATTGGTCACTGCAGGATCATATCAGGGATTCTAAACCAGCACACCCTATTTCGTTCTAGTTTCTTTGCCTCACACACTGTAGTTTCCATCTGAGTATAATTATCGGGGTTTTATGGAAATGTAGATCTATGAATATCTCCTTCAAATTGAAGATTGATATTGGATGTGTCTTCCTCTATGAGTCTCATGTAGGTGGTGTATACTTTATATTGTGTTTTTGTGGGCATTTGGGTTGTGCATCCATTGGCGTGTCTTCATGTATTTTTTATGTGGCACCCATTTTATCTTCTATTGCATATTGAATTAATTGTTAGACACATGGGTAGCCTTTGGGCATTCCCTAATCCCTATATTGCTTTAGCGAGGCCGAGTGAGAGGCCAACACTAATTGGGAAATTTTGGCATGGGGTGCCAAAATGGTTACAATTGGTCTTTTTTGTTTTTAAACTAGTATATTTAATTTGGTAAAGCATGACTAGGCTTGTTATAGGCATTCAAGAACTTAGTACTAATATGTGATAGCTGTTGGGCTAGTGCAATTCAACTGTTTAATTGTTTTTCCTAATTAATGTGTTTATGTTACTTATATATATGTGACATGTGATATTGCATATGCTGGAACCTACATGTTGTGTTGGGCATGGCCTGGGGACTATTTAGTGCTACTGATCATAGGTTGGGCTTGGCCAGGATTACATTGGGTTGTTCTGACCAAGTGATTGGGTATCATGGACATCATCTTGAGGCAGTGTGACTATGAGGTTTGGCATGGACCGGGTTACTAGGATGGTGAGACCATCAGACATGAGAGACATTGTCGTAGGGGCATGATGTGTCATATATGTTGTGGCATGGGAAATTATTTTGGTGGTTACCACTCACTCAAAGCGTTCAGTAGTGTGCACATAGGTACACTTCGTGATGAGGTGGTTTTTACCACTCATTGCGTAGAGGCCCTCAATAGATGCATTTAGGTACAATTGGTTTGGGGGTTCATGTCATAGGAAGCCACATGGAAGGTGCGGAGCCTTCAGGGGATATCATTGAGGTATTCGAGTAGGGGGAAGATGCTCTTCATGATTTGAGGGAAGACATCATTGTCCCTCCAGTTACTAATTTGAGGGCATACAACATGGCCCCTCCAGTTACAAAGTTGAGGGCAAACACCATTGTCCCTCTGGTTCCTATTTGAGGATACACTTCACTATTCCTCTTGTGGTTGTGCCATGGGTAGGTGTGGGCCTTCAACCAGGTATACTATTATTTGGGCATGGCATCAGGATGCCAGTACTTGAGACACGAGGTGTTAGGAGACAAATTGTGTTGGGTTACATGACAGAGATTCCGATGTGGATCGAAGCAAGTGACACCCCATGGTGGTTGTTGAGCACCAGTGGAGTTTATGACTATTTTTGCATCATATTTTTACTTATTTACTTATAAATTCATGCCTTATTAAACACTTATATTAGGTACGCACCATTGGGTGGTATCCTACCGAGGTCCATCTCAGACCCTGCATGGGCCCTTCGGGACGCGTGTAAATTTTATGGATTTACATTAAAGAAATATATCATCTTCATGAGATGTATTGTATTAGTTGTTTCATGGATATGGTATGGACATTGAGGTCATCCCTAGTTGAACTTTTCTTTGTTTTACATTATTTCTTGTATCCGCATGATGACTTTTTTTATTGTACCTACTGTTGGTTAGACATTAGCACCCCTTTATATCTTGACATGTTATGGATGCATGACTTGTCTATTGTAATAGTTGTTACAAGTGGTTTTAGCATGCTATTGTTTTTAAATTCCGCTGCTTTTGTTTGTTTATTGCATCTGTTTTTTATTTTCTATTGATTTTAAATCCGCTCTTCGGGTTTGGTTCAAGTCTGCAGAGTCATCTATTATCCACTATAGGTTTATTTATTATGCTCGTACCAGTACCATTATTATCCTATAAGAGGGTATAACATCCCCACTATACCTATTTAGACCCTCGTTGCTAGTCGGAATCTTTTGGCATTCGGGGAGGTGCACCTAGGGTAGTAACACCAAAACCATTTTTCAATATTTGGGTGGCTCCTCGGGTCCGAGATGTTACAATTAAATTACATACACATATTTTTTAAATTCTTAGTTTCCAAAATAAGTAAATTTTTTTCATTAGATAATCATCTAGTTTCATTAAGACTTAAAAATAATTTTTTTTAAAGAATATAACTGTTATTTAATTTAATTATAGAACCCATACTGAGAATGTTTCAAGGAACATTCCTTGATATGGATTTTTTCATAAAAAAATTATCATTATCTAAAACCATGATTTTTGATGTAATACCTTGTATATTATCTCTTTATTATATATTTTCATATGATTTCCCATTGTTATAAATAAATTTCTATCAATTTAAGAAATAATCTTATAATTTTATATTACTAGGTTCATCATTAATGATTTACTTACTTTCTTCAGTAGTTCATTTTATCTTTCACTATTCCTATATTTCATATAATAAACCATGAGATCTCAAAAATCTATATACAAAATTTTGGTTCCCTCAGTAGGGGGTGAATTAGAGAGAAATATATATTTCTCAATTTTTTTTATTTCTTATGAACTCAACCTCTATAAATTCTTAGTGTAAATTTTTTTTCTGTTAATCTCACACTCATAGATGAATGAATAAAAAACACTTAATGGATAAGGTTCACCATATTAATTGAGTATACACTGCTTTGAATGATCCAAAACCACCAGAGACCGTACAATCAATAAGAATCACCACTGTGGATATAACATGTATTTTTTTCATTGATATATATTGATTGAATATAAAAAATAATGTATCCTATAAATTCTCCCATCATGTTCCACCAAGGTATTATATTATTATAATGTATGGAGTATCCTTATTCAACAAATATGATTATCTCTTTCAAGTTATATAACTCTCATAATCTTCATCAATATAAAATGGTTTGAATTCATCCATTTTCCATAACATAGAACACATATGTGATAATCACACACATGAACCCAATGTGTACTCTTGTTCTTCGATTACAACATATATAACTCTAGTCGCTATTATTCTAATTCAACTTCTCTATTTCTATGAAATTTTTTTACACACTATCATTTTCAATCTCCCAATCAATACTACATGTATAATAATTTTTTATAAAACAATTATATATATATAAGATGGTAAGAAATTTTTCATCATGTTGAAATTGAAATATAAATTTGAAAATTGAACTACAAAATTCCTTTAACTACACATCATCTATATTTTATCCTTTTTTGTATTTAGATCATTCCAGGTAAACACTATAATAAATCACCTCATGATTTTAGAAATTATATTTTGACAAACTGGATCCTATAACTTGTTCTACACTGTTTATCCCTCTCTAAAATGAAATACTTCATTATAAAAAATTCATATATTATTCTCACTAGGTCTACATGATCAAGGCATGAAACCATAAAATATGGAGAGATAAAATTAACATCCTCAAAATAATGAAAATCATAGTTATAATAATTTTTTATCTTTGCGTTACTCTATCCAAGAGGCATTACTTCAATCTTTACAACAACATGTCATTCTCAACATGGAGTGACTATACCTAAAATCAGAGTATTCTATATGACAATCTTATTTTGTGGCCTCATTTGTGGACTCACTATCATTGTCAAAATTCATCCCTTAATCACTAACAACTCAAGTCATGATATATCTTCATGTTATTTAATCCATAATGATCTAATTCATCATTATTGTATTCAATTTCTATAAAATTAAAATATCTCATGTTCTAGAGTAATATTGTACATATCAGATATAAAATTATATATATCATTACTAAAATTAAATGAATTATCCAATTTTCGATCATCCACTTAGTACAAGAGTGACCATTGTGTATTATAAAATTAAACGTTAGTGATCACTCTACACGATAGTGTAGACCATTTATATCACCCCATTGTAATATTTACATGCTAAATAAATTAAAATTATATAGAGAAAAAATCCTCATATATCATATTTTCATTTCAATTGATGAAAAAAAATCATATATACTGACAGAATTGCAAAATTTTCATCCCAGGCCACTCATAGTAACTCTTTTATACTGAATATAAAAACCATACATATCACTATGCTGGTTTTTAATTTTATTATTTTCTAACTATTATAAATATAAGATCCTCATATAACATATTTAAAATAAAAAATATATTTGTTGTACATTCATACATTATCAGTCCATCTTCACATAATAAACATTATATTTCAAAGAGTCTTAGATTAACCTTTATATATTGTTCAATTCAATCCTTTCATATTATGGATGATAATAATTTACTAACTAAGTTTCATTCAACACCAAAAACTCTTAGAAACATTATTCATACCTCACCAATTTATATTCAAACTCCTCCACTCATATAAATAGAATTTAGATCACAAAAAACATTATCTTATGTAATTTTTGTACATGAGTTATATATTGAAAACAAAATTCAACCCATATTATATCCACACCAGTATATCTTCCACTTTTCATCACATTCACCTACATTCATTATAAATGGGCCTCTCTTAAAATCATGATTTGAAAAAATTCCCTAGTATGTCAACAATATCCCCAATGGTAACAACTACCAAATATTATCTTTGAATGAACTATCTCCCCTTCTAATTTTTTTTTCACAACCATTGATCTTAAATCACTCCTCAAATTCAGTATACTTTTCTATGAATCATAATTTAACATTTTAAAACCTAGTTTTTTTAAAATAGTATAGGAAATAATAACATTTGTTAATAATTATGTGTTATCCATTAGTGTTAATAGTATACATTTGTTCAACATTTTTCAACTTCACCGAACTATTCTTGAACATGGAGTACACAAGTTCATACCTACATGATCACTAAACATGTTAAAATAGAGCACTAATTCATGTCACAAGAAGTTATTCTTGAATCACATAATAGTTATTTTAATAACTCTGTAAATATATTCCCCCCCTAATGAGATATTTATCTCCATTAATTTTAAATAATAATATTTGGATTCTCTTCTTATGTTCTTCTTATACAATATTATAAATACATTAAACGTTGTAAATAATTAATTTTATTTTATCTTACTTGAACCTTGATAAAAATATCCAATGAAAAAAGTTAGAGAGAGGTTGTCATCCTCCTACGATAAAGATTTAAAAGTGAAGGCTATGATTTTATATTCGAAATTCACTAATTAATAATCAAATACTTCATTGTAAGAATTCCGAATTAATTGGAAAAGAGTTTTTAATCTCTTTTTACGATTAGTAGAAATCTTATTATTCTTTAATCCTTCGACATGACTTGATAAAAAATATATTCTTGTTTCTCTTTACTTCTTCATTTTTAGAACATTGAAACTGGTATACTGAAATAACATTTCATTATTCATCATTTTTTTATAATTTATTCTCCTGTATATCAACCCAATTCAATTTCATTCATATTAAATACCACTTCCTCTTTGGATTAAAAATCTCAAATGGATTCTAAAAAACCCATGTATTATTATATTCACAACCATAACATTTCTATTGAAGTGAAACATCATCATTTGAGTGTCAAAACCCTTTCATATCAACACTATCAATAATATTACATGTTTTTAAATACTATTTTTATATCCCTTTTACGATTGTGTAAATTTATTCATTCCCAAAATTTATTTTCTTTATTTAGGATCAAGTAGAATTATATTCTAGCATCACAAACATAAATAAGATAACTTCTGTTACCTTTCCTCAAATAAAATCGCATAAATAATTCAAATTAATTATAAAATATTAATTCTTAAAATGCAATATTTCATCACCTTCATCCTAGAGTTGCGACCTGTATATTAAATTGTTATTTAATATTGAAATAATCTACGTGTTCTTTGATTCAATTATATCTTCTATAGTGATCATTGATCCAACAACTCTAATTCTATGTCACCCACCATTAAAAAATTTCAATAGTCATTTATTTTACATATAAAAATACATAATGAGCTTCAAAATTCCATTCTTATTAAAGGATCATCTACTATCCAATATCCTTTGTTGTTCCATTACTGAATTGTTGTGTTCCACTTCAAAAATCTATATCATATCATTTACATTCCTTTCATATTATAATATAGTTGAGTTCTCTCATTCATACTATGATGGGTATGAATAATGGCGAAATAATCATAAAAAATTAACATGGTTGGTTATATCTTATAAAAGACACATAAAATGGTTGAAACATTTTCCCAACCATTGGTTTAAAATTATTAGATTACATCTGGTCATTATTTCAATATATGGGATGAATCCTGCTCATTTTTTATCACTTTAATACCTTAATCTCATTAAAATAATTATAATTAAAGTAAATCATCCTTTCCCAAATCCCAAATACCCTTCAATTCAATTTGTGTCCAAAAAATACATACATCACACCAGAAATTGTCTCTTCCTTAGATTATGGAATCTCGTATTGATTGATATTTTGATCATTATTATGGGATATTTCTTGTGAATTAAATTTTTTTAAAACCCCAAAACATTCTTATACACTCTAGATTATTTGTTTTAATTTTAAAATTTTCAATATATAATAGTTTTCATTTTCATATCAATGATTCAATATTTTTTTATATCTAAAAACTACATAGTTTCCTATAAAGTTCATTTAATCCTATTGTGGCATCAAATTAGAATATCTGTAAACCCTTCAAAAACCTTTTTTTATCATTTTTATTTGATATTTGTGTGCCTAAAATAATTTTATTATTCAATTATTCTTCAATAAATTCCATCATCTTCTCATTTGAGATTTCTATGACTTCATAAAAAAAAAATTAATGTAAATTTTAATTTTTCCAATTCATTTTCATCCTTTATAAATTTATATATTCATTGGGTGGATTGAACCGTAGGAGGCCACGCCTCTGGGCGCAAAATGGAAAAACCCTAACCCAGAACATAGATCCTTCGCGGACGTTGTTGCAGGGCGCGACCAACCGTTGAATGTTCACGGAGACTCAAAGCCTTCGACACACATCGAACCGAAGAAATTTTGACACAAGTGCCTTTTTGTGATATCGCTCTCAAAGGAAGAGGTTAGGCTCTTGGCTTCCGATTTATGCTTCGTTCTTGTTGGAATGTTTATCAAGTGTATGCCTTCTTTATTCTTCTTTAGAAAAACATTGGAAGCTATTGGTTTTTGCGAACTTTCATGTCAGTCTTTTCAATTCGCAGCATTTGATTTTTCGCTTCTTGTCTATGAACGACTATTATCAGCTATGGATGAGAGGTTCATGGTCTTTCGGTGGCTGTTCCATGAAGATTTTAAAATGGTCCCTTGACTTCCGTCCTGATTTCGAGCCTCCAATTACCCCTATTTGGTTAGGATTCCCGGGTCTTCCACTTCGCGTATTTAAGCAAGAAGCACTTTTCTCGATTTCTAGTATGATTGGGCAACCCATCAAGTTAGATACAGCTACTAGATGCCTTTCTTGACCCTCTGTTGCTCGAATCTGTGAAGAAATTGATATTTCACAGTCCCTTCCATCCCACATTTGGATACAAAATGGTGTTAATGGATTCCTAAAAGAGGTTGTATTTGAAAACCTTCCAGACTATTACACTGATTGCCTTATAATGGGACATTCTACAAAGCTTTTCGGAAGAAAATCTTATGATTCACGTCCCCTTACAAGACCCAACTCAATCTGGGTTGAAAAAGTTGATCATAGGGGGATGACCAATGCTTATGCTGAACTATATGGAAATAAGGATGTTGACCCTCTGCCCCCTACCAATGAATCATCTGGTGTTGTGGCTAATCCCCTGAATGCTCAGCCTCTTGACGTGGATAAGGCATTCAACATGCCTGGGAAACTCACTGTCACAAATGTATCACAATCCTTACATGAGTAGGATAGGAATGCTCACTCTGATTATTGTGAATCCTCGCATGATGATTATGAGAAAGCTTGTATGACTGAGGAAGCCCATTTAAAATTGAGTGCATGGAAAGATAAAAAACCAATGGTTGATTCCGATGGCTATATCATTCCGAGTTCCAAAAAGACTCGGAGACGTAAAGATTACTCTAAACTCGAGAGAAAAATTGTCACTAGATCCCTAGAGGCCTCTCGGAAAGAACAAACCATGATTCCACCACAATCGGTGGTTACAAAACATCCCCTAACATCCTCTGATGATGGATGCATAGATGATACTACAAATATTGAAGACAATGACCCTGCAGTGAGGGATTCTTATCGGTATAATGAGGATGTGAGTGATGAATAGGATGCTTGGATGGAAGAGCAAGATGAAATAGTTTTTAAAGATATAGGAATGGTGATATCTTTGCGGATACTTACTTACAAATCAGAAAGAGAATGTACATGAAGATGGGGGAAGAATTTAAGAAACATCCTGATTTTATTTTCAAGGACACTCCATGGATATGATTTGTCTTATATACTATTTGATGCTTGAGGCTGGTGCCCTGCGCTGTTCTTCTTTGGATGGGAGCTGTTTGTCCTTGTAGGTCCTTTTTCTTTTTCGGTCTAAGGATTACACTATTGATCATGGTTCTGCATGTGTGAAAGATGCTTGAATATCAGGAGATTTTCTGATTTCCGTATTTTTTTCCTAGTGTGATAGTGGCAGCTCTTTCACCTCATGCGTGCCTATCATCCTGTTCTTGCAGCCCACTGAATTATGTCTTCTTTATCTGCTCACCTCAACTTTGATCATCCACTAATGTTTTCTTCTTAGAACAAGCTTGATGTGTTCCTCTTTTTTACTTGAGGTGCCCTTCTCTTGATGCTCTAATCCATGAAGGATCCTTTTTATCAACCCATTTTCCGTCCTTCTTCCCTGGTGAAACTTGTAGTTTTTTGAGTTTTAGGTGCAAGTTTAGAGGGACAGTTTCAATGATGGGTTGTTTTAGCCTTGGGGTCAAGATGAGGCAATGGTGATCACTACTGTTCGGCATCAGACTGCTTTTTCATTGGGTGCTTTTGGAAAATGCTGCCACTGCCCTTCACGACGAATGTCTTTGACAATTCAATAACGTCTTTGACAATTCAATAACATGGCTTCCTGGACATGTCTCTTTAAATCCAAGCTTTTGTTTGTTTTTCTTGGAAACCACAAATTGTATTTTTTTCAACCCCTGTTGGCGTCAGCTATTTACACCTCGTGTTTGTACAGTAATCCATGTTTTTAATAATTTCCCTTAAGGCATTAATTGGGTGACCAATTCATGTGACCGCTTTTATAAAAAAACTATAGTTATCATTTTAAATAAAATTTTCTTTTAATTCTTATTTTGGTTCCTTTGTCTTTGAATTTTGATACATTTTAAATTATTTAATCTAATTTAGTAACTATGCCTCTTTATTAGCATGTGAAATATAAATATCGATATAAAATTAATAAAATTACTTAAAACATTTGTTATCATTTTACAATTCTGAAATACTGCTCATACATTATCTCTATTCCCACATTACTATTAAATCAATTTTAGTTTCCTCCCCACTTTTTCCATTTCCATTGTAATCAATTTTTATTTCTTATTAATTCAACATTACAATTAGTATCATTTCACCAACATCTCTAGAAGTATCTAATTCATTATAATTATTACTATTATCATTATAATAAATATTATATAATGTGTTTCCCTTCTAGAATATTGTGAAATTACAATATTTCGGATTTAAATAATATTCCAGGTTATTATTCTTTGAGGGAATTATTGAATCCTCATCATAAATATATTAAAATTCCTCTCTATTTAATTTATTAAAATTTTATTTTAAAAGTATAATTTCTCGACAATGAAAATTTCATATTGATGGTATCAAACAATATTTCAGTTAGATCTTCTCTCAAATCTTGAAGTAACTTATATCTGTTTAATAAATTTCATTTCAACATCATTTTTATCATTAGAATAATACTTATAATCATTAACTTTGTTCCAATACATCTCTTTCATCAATGAATTGTATGATATTTCTCTATCATTCAATAACATTTACTTGAAGAAACACTACTAGTATATTTTATAATAAATCAAAATCCTATATAAATTATTTATTGCAAATTCCCTAGATCACAGTCTATATGTGTTATAATCATTATGTCAAATATTTTTGGAATGATATGAAATATCATCTCAATAATTATAGAATCATTTATCTTTTTTTTCCAAAACCTCGAATATTAAAATCAACATCAATAACAATAGTGAAGAACTACACTATGGTTTCATCATCATTCACCATGAGGTCTTCATAATTATATTTGTAATCCAATAACATTGTACGTTTCAGCTTCACGTTGTCTTTATTAATATTTCCTAGCTTATCATAACTGGTATTTTATATCTTTATACCATTAACTATTATAATATATAAGGTTAGATGCGAAGATATAATATAATTTCCATCATGACCATCATTATTTTATCATTATATTTAATTTCTACATCATGTCAACTTCAATACAAGGAATACAACCATAGTTAGGAACACTAGAGAATGCCAACTAATTTGAAAATGAAATGTCAATGGCTGATCTTTTCAAATATAATAGCTATTCATATTTAATGTTACCATACCCTTTACTGACCAATGAATTAATGTTTTCCATGTTCACAACAGAAATTTAGAGACCAAATCATTAAATATATAGGAACACATTCCCATTTCTGAAATAATATAAAAAATCTAAAATAACTATTGAGATTAACAATATTCAGGGAAATAAACATCAATCCTTTTGATCATTGGATGAATATTGGACTACACATATAGGATGACCCTTATTCAATAGAATTCATTGTTTCATGAATATTTTATAGGGAACCAGCACTTCTTCCATGTATAATATTTATTTATTCTTCCTTATCCCTCAACATACATCATATGAGTGATTATCACACACACAAACCATGTGTGTGCTCTTCTTATTTTTTATTATCTACTTTCGTAGACCTAATTGCACTCTTTATTCCTAATCTTCTTATTCTTATCAATTTTGTGAACATTTTTCAGCAATCTGTTTTTCACCTTCTCCACTTCCTATCTAAAATAATCTTGTAAGAACCATGTTCACATAAATGACACATAGTAGGAAACTGAAATATATGTTTAAATTTAAATATCAAATTATGATTCAAGCTAACAACATCTTTCAACATTTTTTCACCTACTATTCAACTAATTTAATCTAGAGATCTCTCTAGGTTGACACTGTCACAAATCAAGTTGTGACTATATGAATTATTATAAGATAAACTTTTTCATTTAATTACTTATAATATATTTCTACCTCTACAGTGTGAATTTTTTCTCATTTTATAGTACATTCTTCTCTATTGGTCTTCATGATCAAATACTTATAGGATACACA
This sequence comes from Viscum album, assembly GCA_963277665.1. Lineage (NCBI taxonomy): Eukaryota > Viridiplantae > Streptophyta > Magnoliopsida > Santalales > Viscaceae > Viscum > Viscum album. The sequence goes on from OY728131.1 coordinate 1,494,506,909, forward strand.
ACAATTGGATCCATCAAACCCCCTAAAAATAATAAATAATCTAATTATATTGATTTATCTTAATGGTGTGGCTCCATAATTTATGACATACAATATTTTATATAATATAGTAACCTTCTAATCTAAGTGTACAAATATATAAAATCAAAGAGAAGGATAAATACCTTTTTCATTAGTAGGTTTCATTAAATTATGATTACACTCTTCATGACTCATCCCTTATTCTAAAATTTCATGCCCAAGGATATCTATTCATGATATCTAATTTAAAAATAATATCATTTTCGTTATGAAATTCAATTTTATTCTATGGTAAAAACTATATAAACAAGAGAAAAATATAATGTATTTTGTATCAAATCATATGTATTAACCCTTTTATTCAATGATTTTTTCAATTTGGGCCTTTCGGTTCATCGTAGGAGTTACCCGTACAAATCATCCAAGTAACTATTACATAACAAAATATAAAAAAGATTTCCTGTCATGTATCACCCTGTTTTAACCATTATATAAGGATGTATTAAACATTTTTCAGAGAAGGACCTCGTATATTAAAATTCATTACATGTTGACGATAAAAAACCATATGTATTGAGGTTATTTCAAAAGACATGACCCATACTACCCAATATAACCATTCAATACTCAATATTAAAACCTTATATATCATAGAAAGGATTTTTCTTTTGTTTATTATCATCTCTTATGAATATGAAAATTGTATGGATCATAGTAAGAAAAACCTTATGATTAAAGGACATTGTCATTTTTTTAGTCCATATGATTTGAGTAACCCTTATATATTGGACTATCTTGGATCAAAACTTTTGTATTAAAGAAATTACCCCTTACATATTTGAGAATTTTTAAAAGAACTAGTACCCCTCTTGTGAATTGCGTGATGCTATAAATGAACTATTATTTTCAAAATTCAATAATAGATTGAAAGTATAAGAATGTAAATAAATTAATGATATGTTAAAGTGAGAAATTATAGACTGATAATATTGGAGTACTTATAGTTTATGATGCATCAACACAGATGTAGTAAAATAACATATAGTTCAAATAATAGTAAATATGAATGAAATTTGAATCATGATAATTAAAACACTGAATCTAAATAAATGGGAAATTGTTTTCAGACCAGAAAAAAATAACAGTAGGTACACATAGAAGAATGTCATTGAAAACAACAATGTAAAATGTAACAGCAGTTACACATTTCTGTTAGTCTATTGTGTGTGGATAGGACTGACAATAGTTTGAAAATTCATGTTAGTAAATGTCTAACAGATCTGTGACTTGTTACTGAAGTGTTTCCCTACAACTAAATGATGGATTCACATTGTAGTCCACCTCTGTAATAGGAAACAAATATGAAACATTAGAAAAATGGAAATATATTTTACTGGAAACAAACATTAAGAATCAAGAAATGGGAATTCTGTTTTACTCTATACCTTATACACATCAAAAAAATTAGTTCTGTGAGTTGATAATTTTATCATAGTATATTACTAGGCTAAAATATCTGTAGAGATATATGTGGAAATAAAATTTATCAAATTCAATTTCAAACTTAGATATTCGATAACATGTTTCCAATACATTATAAAAACATGAAAACATTCAGTCAATTTTTACAATTTTTTCATTATGTTTTACATTATATAGAGATGATGATCATTGGAATGAGTCGATGTTGGCATGGATTCTTGAGATAGTGAAACCTTGAGGTCGACCACATCATCATCATCAAAGTTATTTAGTAGATTTTTCCATATGAAGAAATCACTATAATGAATCAGATGTAATAAATATTGAATAGTCTAACCGTTGAAGTAATAATATAATATTTAATAGTTTCCAATTCAGAATAACAAATATAATGTTTTTATAATGAAATAAAAAAGATAAATTGACATGAATAAAAACCCATTATTTTCTACAATAATTACACAATGATAGTAACAATGAATTAAGATAGAGAACAAATACCTGAGTTGAATAAATAGTTGTACTTTCTAAGTAATGAATCCAACATCACTATTGCAACTGACTCCTGAAGATCTAGCATGGTAATTTTCCTTTAACAGATCGGTGAAATGAATATTACAATTATGTGGTGAATATTTTGTAAATAATCAGAATGGAAAAAAGAAAAACAATTGTACCTGGTAATGGTCAATGTTGTAGTTACTCGTGATGATTCACTGAAATGATTATCCATTATAATAAGAATTAAAATAATGTTGTTATGTTAAATTAATATGGATATCAATGGTTTTTTATGAAATATGAGTCAATTTTCTAGGCTACCTACAAAACATTGATGATAGTTGCTGATATAATTTATATTATCACGAATAGAGATACCTTTTTACATGTTCTGTTCTGAAGAATATTGTTGATTCTGAATGTTGTAACTTGTGACATCTAGTGAAGAAAAAATCTATCTTTGATTTGAAAATTTTTAACTCAGGGGGAAAACCAAACACATCCGTGTCTTATTTCTGTAATTTAACAGAAGCATGAGTTTAAAATAACAACAAATACATGAAAACAAATAGTTGAAAAAGCTTAACTATATTAAAGAATATATCAACGGAGCATCTCTTTTGTTAATAAAAAATGACCTTCTTGTCGAAGGGAACGACCGATAATTAGTGTTTGTCATCTATCACCAACTATTGAACTCTATACCTATTGTATTTATAGTTTTCATTGGTCATTGTGTCATTTCAATAGCATTAAAGTCAGATACTATGAAGATATTGTTGTAATATTTAGCTATGAGGTAACAAATTGCATGAAAAACTTGGAGTACTGAAACTTGATGATTTATTGAAATTCTGGTGCCAAATGTTTCCATATGTAGTATGTACCTTCTCCATCCAAGATTTTCATGATTCAAAATACCAGTCATGGGTGTGTTGAAGTTTTAGAATTGTAGAAGCAATCAAACACCTTTTCGGCTACGAAGCAATTGTGGATTTTAATATATACATCATAGTATGCCTTAAATGTACAGTGTTGTAGATGACATAATCAAATAACAAAAACATGATATAGTAACTGTCTCCAGGAACTTTTTAACATCATAAATATTTTTTTTGTTATTTCAATAATGTAATGGTGTAACAGAACAATTTGAATGTGTGATGAGGGTGGGCTTTGAAATTGTGATTGACTGATATACCCAGACCTGATAGATATGGAATATTGCGCATTAAAGAAAATAGTTTCTGGATATTTCATTCTGGATGTTGGTATTAGTAACATAAGAGCTGGAAAAAAATATTAGTTAACAAGATACATACTTTTAATGTTATGGACTACTAGGATGTCTATGTTGAGTAGTATTTTCCAATCATTAATTGATATTTGGAAAATAATAGATGCTGAAACATGTCAAAGAGAAAAAACATATTTTTAAGTGACTAATATTTAAATAGTATAGTATATAGTAAGATAGAAGTTGTAATATGTTTCTAGATTCCATACTGGTCAATCGCTTTGCCCTGACCAGCTGCAAGATAAAAACCATAGTGGTGTCATTGTTTTTTCTCAGTACTATAACATTGTGTTGGAAAACTCCCCTGTAAACAATAGTATAATCACAATCATGTGAAAGAAACCAATAAATCTTTGTTGGTAATTATAATATTTATTGATAATTTTAGTTAGAAGACATTGTTGTAATGTGTCATCATCTAAAACAATTTAGATTATTTGGTTCGAAGTACTAATATACTGTATATTAAATGTTTAAAATAGATGTCCAATAATTTCTATAACAGTTGAAAGTGATGTGAAGGAAGTAGTTTTTTATAAACACAAAATCATGGTTAATATTGTATGAATTTTACAGAAAATTATCAAACTAAAATGCATATGATGGAAAATCTGTACGTGCAGACTTTATTAATTAAAAACATGCAGTTAAGATGCATTTGATAATCATAGCATGCCAAAAAAAGTAGTTGTACTGAAATGGTCCTATTAAATGTTGTTCTAGAACAATTTTGTTAATGATGTATAAAAAATAATTAATGTCAAAACTAAGCATTGGTAATTGAACATAGGACAGTCGAACATATATAATTGTTGTGAAAAATAGTCAACAAGCATGCCTTCTTTCTCCTCTTCTTCTTGCATAGTCCCAATTACTCTTCTTCTTCTTCTTCTTCTTCCCCTTATTCTCTATTTGGTGAACATTTTTTAGCACAATATCTTTTTTTTAACCTTATACACTATCTAAAATAATCATGTAAGACCCATGTTCAATTATATCATACATAGCAAGACAGTAATATATATGTTTGAATTTAAATATTTAATTCAGATTCAATCTAACAACATATGTCAACATTTTTTCATCTACTATTCAGTTTCTTCAATATATATCACTCCTAAGTCAACACTGGCATAAATCATGTTGCGACTGTATTAATTATAACAAGATAAACAACTTTTTTTAATTACATAGAATCTATTTCTGCCCTTATAGTGTGATTTTTTTCTCATTTCATAGTACATATCTTCTTTTCTCTAGGTCTTCATGATCAAATAGTTATAGGGTACAACATAATTGGATACATCTATCCCCCTAAAAATAATAAATATTCTAGTTATATTGATTTCTCTTCATGGGGTGACTCCATCCTTTAAGACACGCCTTTAAGACACGCTTTATTTAATATAATAGTGTAACGTTCTAAATAGAGTGCACCTATATACACAATCACAAAGATAGATAAATTCATATATATTCATTTTCTTCATTCATTAAAGTATGATTACACTCTTCAAGAATCAACCATTATTCTAAAATTTCATGCCCAATGATATCTATTCATGACATTTAATCAAAATTAATAACTTTAGCCTTCTAAAACACATTTTTTTTCCTTGGTAAAATGGATTAAATATGAGAGAAAAAAATTATTTATCTCATGTAAAATCCAATGTATAAACCCATATATTCAATGATATTGTCAATCTGGGACTTTCTGTTCAATATAGGAGTTACTAGAACATATCATCCATGTAACCATTATATATCAAACTATATAAAACTAGTTTCCCTTACATATGACCCATTCTTAACAATTACATATGGATGAATTTATCAATTTTCATAGAGATAGACCTCACATATTATAATTCCTTACATGTTGATGATAGAAAACCACGTGTTGAGATAATTTCAAAACACCTGACCCAGAATACCAAATTTAACCTTTTAATTTTATATATTAAACCCCTATGTATCACAATAAGGTTTTTTCCTTTGATGATTTATATCTCTTATAAATATGAAAACCATATGAATCGTAGTAAAAAAACCTAACGATTCGAGGACATTATAATTTTTTAGTCCATATGCTCTCATAGAGATAGACCTCACATATTATAATTCCTTACATGTTGATGATAGAAAACCACGTGTTGAGATAATTTCAAAACACCTGACCCAGAATACCAAATTTAACCTTTTAATTTTATATATTAAACCCCTATGTATCACAATAAGGTTTTTTCCTTTGATGATTTATATCTCTTATAAATATGAAAACCATATGAATCGTAGTAAAAAAACCTAACGATTCGAGGACATTATAATTTTTTAGTCCATATGCTCTAAGTAACCATTATATATTTGACTATCTTTGATCAGCACTTACGTGTTGAGGAAATTTACCCACACACAATGGAGAATTTTTTTCAAAAAAAATTAAACTATATATAAATAAAGTTATTATATGTACACTTGAACCTTACTTCTGCATTGACAATGAAATCCATCATATAAACATATGCATTTCAATCTCTTCATGTATATTTATCCATTTGACTATAATAAAATGTTTTTTTATTTATCAATTGACTATATTAAATTATCCTTATAAATAAAAAATCTACCCAAAACAAAAAAAAACTTCATATCAGATTATCGCTCTTAATATCTCAATTGGACATCAAGATCTATCTTCCATTAGTTTTCCATTGGTACATTTTCATTATAACCATCTTTTGGAAAATTTTCATATATAGAGTATAAATATTTAGTATTTTTTATAGAACAATGAAAATACAAAAACATTCATCATTTAATTTTTTCTGTTCGTTTTCAGCCTATTTATTTAAATATGATGTTTATAGTTTTAAAAGAAATTCATATTTTTTGATAGCTTTTACTTTAATTTTTTATCCACTGAACCACATTCGATCTTGCATCTATATAATAAATTTTTGGTTGATAATAATTTTTCTCTTAAGTAATATATATAGAAATATAGAAAATACGTTTCTAATATTTTAATAATTACATAAATTTAATAGTAGATTCCCTTCAATTATAGAAATTTATTATTGCCTTAATTTAGTTACAGTTATTATGAATTTATTTGAATTAATGGGAATTATGATCATATTTCCATTACTCTACATGAAGATTCTCTATTTAAGTGTCATTATTTCTGGGAATAATATAAAAATCATTCACTTATTTAGATTTACCATATTCATCAAGGATAAAATACATCAAATATCATAATATATCAAGATATTTTTCCTTTTATTAATAATAAAATCATCAATGTATAGTTCTTAAAATGTTTATATTTTTAATTTATCTTCTCACATGGAATTGGAATCAATGTTTTTCTAATGGTACTATTGTTCGGTCCAATTACAGAACTCATTTACTCATTAATTATTATGCATTCAAATATCCTAAAATTGAGCATATAATGTTTGATATTGTTATGATATTACTTTATTATCACCATTTAAAATTTCATGTTGTGAATAATGAATTTACTATTTTGGGACCCATGAATAATGCTAATTCATTCTCTGAGAGGGATAAGGGTAACACATTACAGTCTCTCCCATATGCTTCAACATTATTCTTGTCTTAAAATAAAATTGTGGACATAAAATAATTATTTTTACCCTATTCTCAATGATTTCAGGAATTTCAGATCTGTGTGAAAGAGTGTATGGAATTATTTGCACTCATCATAAGTCAAATACTTTCCCATGAAACATGGGATAATCCATTTTTTTTAGAACTTATTAATAATCATAATAAAAACAACATTAATAAAAATATGTGACAAAAAAGGAATAAATTTATAAACCATTTGGAATAGTTGGAACCATTTCTATTAAATCATTATGATAAAGGATCCTCAGGGGTGTCCGCTTATATTATACCAATTTTGAGGCACTGGTGAATTATGCAAGATGATTAAGAGATGATGATTCAGTGGTCACTAAAAACACACATTCTAAAACAATGAGTTCCATATTATTTAATGCATGGAATTGGAGATTAAAATAAGGTGAAAATAAATAAATATAAAGTGTCAATAAGAACAAAAAACATAAAATATGTTTGCATGGTTTAAAATATAACAGTATTTAATGGATAGTACATTGGTGTTTAATTTTTTATATCCCACTACCCATATTCTTATATAATTATCAATTATGAAATGAGAAATAAAACAAGGATAATATCCTACAATTCAATTTATGATTACTCAAATATATGTTTCAATAAGTAGATCAAGCGATTATTATCCCCCAAAGGGTCTACATGTGTGGATCAACTATGAATATTTTTTATCTAATGGATGACCCACTAATACTATCATAAAATTAACATTTGAATATTTTTTTATGCTATATTATTGTTTCCTCTCCCTTATATAAGAAAATATTATCTTTTAAAAGACCTAATAATAATTTATGGTATAACACCATGTGTTTCACCATAATATGTTGGATGTCATAATATACTAACATTATGTATAAAATTTAATTTAAAAATATTAAAAGTATTTATCATGATCCATAAAGTTAATTTTTTATTTATAATCATGAAATATTAAAAAAATATGACAAAACAATAGATCAAAAACTAGCTAAAACCATTTATAAAACAATAACATTAGTTCTCCTTGACATGAAGTAATTATGTTATGAAACATTGGCCTTAGTTTTTGTAATAAAAGAAATATCCTCTATCCTAATTCATTATAACCTGAAATCTATTCACTAGGTCATAACCTCATAAGTGTAAAAATATCATCATATGGTAATTTTTAATAGTTCAACACTTTTCTTCATTAAAACTATATAAAAAGGGTATAGTTTTATTTCATAATTAATATATATGATCAAATTCATAAAACCTATGAAATCAATAATTTTGTAATAAAAGTGAATTGAAACATGAGTTTTATGTATGTGAATGTCTCATTTGTTCTTCAGTCCATTATGATGAAATGATATTATATCATCATGTTATTTTATAAAATTTATGAATGAATAATTCAATTTTATACAACATAGATCAGATAAATTTTGAACTCATACACGAGCATGTTGATAATAAATATTACTTGAATGTAACATCAATATCAATGAATGAATCACCTATAAGAACGTGAATAATTTTGTCCCAATTTTACAGTTATTTTTAAACTAAAACTTTAGATATAATATTTTTTGATTAATGATCCACCCCATGTAAAGACCAGTAAAATATTTTCAACGTCAAAATATTGTTTGACAAAAATACCCATTTAAAAAAAAAATCATTTGTGATATATTGAAGATATATGAATATCCTTATCATTATGGTTTAGATAAAAAGTAACTTAATGATCCATAATTTTCAATTATTATTTAATTATATATATTAATCAATTCACTCAATATATTATACGAATATTGGATAAAAGTGGTTGTTAATAAAATTCTTAATTGAACCCATCAATAGTTATACATGTTGACATAACTGAATCACATAGAATGTTTGGTGGATGTGTATTATAGAAATTTCATGTAATATGATACTATAATTCCTATTTAAAACCAGAATAACTATAAAAACATTTTGAGATCAAATAATACCACAATGAAACTATAAATTGAATAACTTTTTTCTTCAAATAGAAAATAATAAAAAATATTTCTACAATGAAATGATAAAAATATTCTAAATCATATAAAAATATAAAATTGTTAAACCCTACCAAATTTAAACACTCTCAATTAAAAGGGATACCATATTATAAATCCTCACATTAAATAGTTTCAGAGTAACTTTTTTATACCAATACACAGTCCGGAAGTGCATTCTAATATTTTATACAGAAAATCATCTACTCTAAATTATTTATTTAAGAACATGGAACATGAAATTAGTATTAGTAGAAATGTTTTGGGATAAAGTTGTATTTAGAATGTAATCTATTGATTTTCAATGAAAAATAACTTGAGGGTGTTATTTCAAAACAGAACACTACAAACAACTCTAGGAGAATATTCCACATCCACAATCCATGATTTTATGAAACATAATATGATATAAATAATACATCCCTGCTAGAAGAGCATAAATGTTACATTTTAATACCTTTCTGATATATGAAACCTTCATTTCATAGATATATATTTTAAAATAAATTTTATACAATACTGTAGCCTGTAAAAATAAATTCTAGAATATCTGAATCACTCAAGCTAATTAACCCTCATATATATGGACATGAAATATTTTTTTATTTATAAATACTAAAAGATCTATTTTTTTTAACTTCCTAATAATCTACTCAAGTATTTCATAAATATCGTCCCAATATACCTACACAACATGTAATTCCTTAAATTGTAAAACCATTAACTTACATTATACTCCACAATGATGAGTAACATAAGTCATATCATTTTCTTTTTCATATATGGTTATTATTTAGGTACTCAATTAGTCAAAACATATATATCATATAAATATGGTTTTCAATTGTATTGTAATAATACATATCATGTATATTTTTGGAGATTTTGGGTGAATATTTTTTATAATATTCCTTTAATATGCTGACTCTCTTCCCCCTTTTCCCCAAGTTTCTCTTTGCCCTAAAGTACCAGATTTGCTTAATGGATTTCCGAACCTTTCGCTCTCGACATCTGAGTTCAACGAGGCTTCGAGCCTTCTGAATCTTTCCCTGATTGTGCATTTCAAGCAGAGGCGTCCTTCAGTGGATTCATTCGATAGATGCATCTTTGTGTCCTGGGGATTACAGGATATAGAAATGGTGGGTTTGCTTGACTCCAAACACATTATGATTCGATTCGTATCGGGGGAGGATATGGTGAAGGCTTGGTCCAGTAATCTGCGCAGCTGCAATGACTTTCGGTTCTACCTCTTCCGATGGTCGTATGATTTCCACATGAATCATGACTCATATATGGCTGCGATTTGGGTTAGTTTCCCAAAACTTCCCTTACCGTTTCAAAATCCTACGATTTTGAGAATGTTAGGAAACCTTGTCGGTAGATTTCTGTGTGCTGATTCTAGAACCAAAGCTCTTTGTCACCCAGTTTATCCCCAGATATGTGTGGAAATCGATGTCTCCAAAATTCCTCCCAAGTTTGTGTGGATTATAGTGGAAGAAGAGTTTCGTCACAAGCAACCGGTGGTCTATGAGTCATGGTTCGACTTCTGCTCTTTCTGTAAAAAACCGGGACACCTTGTGGAAGTCTGCAGACGCGGGAGGAAGGAATCCCATCCTCAAAAGGATGCAAGTTCAGTGGACATCAGCAAGGGGTTGGGTTGTGGTGAGGGTGTGTCTGGATGGAGTCAATTAGCAGCCCCAATTGGTGTTAAGGAGGTGCAAAGTGGGTCACTGGGGGGCAACCCATTGGTGGCTGAGGTACTCCAACGCTTGCGCAAGGACCTGAGTCCTAAGGTTCCTGTGTATGATACTTCGAAGCAGGAGGATTCCGATGTAATGCTTGTAGGGAGTGAAGGAGGGGCTGTGCTATGTGACAGTGGCAATTTTCTGGATGTTGAGACAGTGATGGCAATGGTTGTAGGATCTAGGACCCCCTTGACTTCTTCTTATACAGAGGCAGTACGTGCAAGAAGTGGTTCTAGTGAATGAGGTAAATCTCAGATGATTGGAAGAGAGGGAGAGTTATTAGGTGGCAAGGGATAGGATAAGGACACTGGGGGTGGTCTACCGATACATTCTAGCCCAAGGAGGGAGGTTCCATCTATTAAGCTGGGCAACCGCTTTGAAGGGATGGTGAATGATGATCCGGTTCAAGACTTAGATGTAGCTCAGACTGATGAGCAGGGGGCTTCCAGTGATGAGTCTACTGAGTTCTCACCAAGTGATTCTGCTGATGACCTTCATTATAGAGGGCCTCCCAACCCAAGGAGGAGGAAAAACATGAAGGGGAAAGGGCAAAAATACTATTCACACTTACCTCTCCCAATGGAAACAAGATCTGTCAAAAAGTCAAAGGACATGATGATTACAGGTGACTCCAAAACCTCTGGTGGCCATGCTGAGTCCGCGGATCATGGTGCTGCATCCCTTCAGCTGCGGGAGTCAAGTGCGGCCCATGAGAAATCCTTTGAGCTGCTTTTACATTTGGATGAAGAGATAGTGGAAATTATTTTGGTGATTAATTCCTCTGATGAAGAAGCTAACAAGATGATGGGAAGTTTGCTTAAAGTAGCAACCAATGAAGAGCAGAGCACATGGATTGACAAGTAAGACCTTATATTGATAAGGTGATACAATGAAGGTAAGATTAATCAAGAGGAGTACATGGAAACTTGGGACAAAATGGCGTTTCGTTTTGAAGACTTATTAGAGGATGTTCCAGACACACAGGTATCCTCTATCTCTTGGAAACTTTTTAAGGATAATGCATCTAGCAGACTGATATTTCTTTTCAATGGTTCTGTAATTTCTCATGATGCTTGAACTGGGTGGTTTCTCACTTTTACCATAAAAGTGTTTTTGAAAATAAAAAAGTTACTTTAGACTAAATCCATTTTTCTAAATAACACTATATTTCCCTTTCATTAAATATTTTATTAACATAAATAACTATAGAAATAATCTTTCCACCACCTAACATACGTTATCTATATTTATATACCAAAACTATTAAAAAAAACTGAGATGATCACTTGATAAAAGCTGAAATTCCATTAATAAGGTTTTTTTCTGTGTCTATGGATGGATTTCTTTAGATTTCTTAATATATTATTTAGTTCACAGGACATGAAGTTCTATTATTATATTTTATTGAAATTATCATCATTTCAAACACTGAGAAACATTGTTTTTACATGTATATAAATTAACACATTATGGATTTTTTTAGAAATTCAATTATAAATATGAAAGACAAATTTATAGAGACTAAAGAAAAGTTTTGTATATAGTCTATGACATATTTTTTTCCATAGTTTTAACATTATGCATTTTATAAAATTATTTATGATGATATTTTTTATAAATTAAATTAATTATATTGGAATAATATATTTATATTACTTTTATATGGATCCTTTGGATGGATTTAATCATATCGTAATGTCAATTATAGTGTTTAAATAAATCAATATATTTGAAATTTTTGTCTCCATATTGGTTATTGATTAATTTAGACTTTTATATAATTATAGAAATTAGTTTTATTAGAAATCCATTATATTTATGACATAGATGTATATATATATTTATACTTTCATTATTTTTTTATTAGTATGGTTATGTGTTTTATTATCATTTTATCATCATTATTATTATTTATATTTGAGATATGTAATATATTATTGTGTAATTATTATTATCAATAATACTACATTGAATGTTATATATATTTATACAAACACAAAAAAAGTATTATTATTATTATTTGCACTATTATACTGAATGGTGTGAAGCCTAGTGGTATCACATGTGTTCTGGCTAGAGGGAACATCTCGTGTTTAATCCACTCCAGGTTCATGTCTACATGTGCATGTTCATGGTATTTCTCCTTGTTAGCACTTCTATGTAATAAAAATTATTATTATAATTATAATTATTACGATATATTACTGTTAAAGGATTCATGCTAATAACCATGAAACCAGGGTTCATGTCCAAAAGAGCTGAATTTTTATTGTTATTATTGCATTCATTATAGAGAGTACTGTATTAGAAACTCTACCAAGTATTATATAATGTACTATAATTAGAACAATTGATTAATTTTAGGAAAAATAGAAACTTCAATTCCAATTTAATATAAATAAAAATACACATTATGATTTAATAATTCATACTCGAATCATGTTTGTGTTTTTTTTGAAAAAAACTATCCTTAAAAATCAACTTTATTCATAAATAACTTTATTCTTACTTTATTTCATTCCAAATAGTTTTTGATACATTAAAAGTCAAAGATACACCTAAACCATGTGAAAATTGATGATGATGTTGAGGAGTAAACAATAATTAAAGAGTGATTAATAACATCTTAATGATCATAGAAATATAGTAAAAATTGATGATTGTAAATATAATTTTTTGAACTCGACTTCTAAGTACTAATTTTCAAATAAACTTATGCGTTGATAACAATCTCTATTATTTGAGGGAACATCCATATGTTTGTATTTTAATTTATTTGTTAGCGATTCATTTTTAGGAAGATTATTATAAATGAACTATAAATTTTATTAATGTAATATTTATATTTCTAAATGAATATGGTATAATTATTCCTATGTAAATTTTAACAACCCACCCCAAATACACTGTCAAATTGGAACACTGCCTAATTTTCCACATACCCAAAGAGAATTCTCAATCCCTACAGGATGGAGACTAGCACTCTAGCATCGAACAACAATTAGAGGGAATGATTTCACACAATGATAAGAAAAAAATGGTATACAAACACATTATCAAATGAAACATTAGATGATATAAATATGTAACATAACATATAAGGAATAACTAAAGAAGTACTACTGAAAATGGTAGAATAAAATCACAATCTTACATGATCAACTATAATGGAAAAAACTGAACAAAAATGCTCTGAGATCCATGTTAAATTTCGGGATGACTCTAACTATATCACCACCATCTACCAAAACTAGAGATAATAAAAATCATCACTGCATCATTATGGCATCAGACCTTTCCCAGTATCGAAAGACATATCTAGGTCTACACACCTATTAAGGTGTATGAAGGGTGTGAGATAACAGGCTCAGTAGGGTCCCATTAATGTTTTTCATATCATGTATCTAAATAATAATCCAATTTTACTCAATATTATAAAAAACAAGACATGATAACAATATAGAATTTTTCAAATAAAAATAAAATAAACTCTTTAATTTTTCATTTTTCACATATCCAAATAAAATAGGTAAATTATTTTCAATGGATTTTTTATCCGTATATCTCAGTAGATATATCATTTCAAAAAAAACATGAATCATATTTGATAACAAAACCATTATAGTACAATAAAACTGAGGAAACTAAACAATCCAAATCAGCCATGAATCAATACATGTAACATCCTATCTAGGATCACACTAGGTATGAATAGCTAAGACATTCATACTAAACACACACAATCTATTACGCATCAATCCATTAGATAGATTCCTCATGACTAGAGAGTAAATGAACACCCCAAAACGTGAAACCCTTAACATGCCTAGGAAGTCCCCAGAATAATATGAATATGGAGTAGAGGAAAGAACCATGAGGAAACCCCATGATAGTGGATGATAACTATTACTACTCCTTCAACCTATGTACCCAACTCATCAAATGTGATCTATTTTACTAACTAGTTCATCACACCATTTTCATCAAACATTATATTGAAAACCATTTCAGTAAACCATTTCAAAATGATTTTAAAACCCATTTCCATCTTCCAAAACACGGGGAAAACCATATCTTATTAAAATTCGGTTTAGAAAACATAAAAAAATAGTCCATCACGAGATTTCACATAATAAGATTCTTCTTAAAAAATAGGTGAAATTCGATTCACCCACACAAGCTAGATATGGGATTGCCTACCTCAAAACTCAGGTCACGCACGCCTTCAATAGAATCCACCACAAGAAAAGATCCAAAAAGAAAATCAGATTCCCTAAAACTAATACTCACATATAAAAAATGATTCAATTAAACAAAAGTGTATCGGTAGAATTGGAAACAACACACACCTGAATAACTTTGACCCACCACACCACAACCAACAAGAAAATAGTCCTCATAATAGGATTTCACAATGGATCTTGAGAGAATCAAGAAAAACCACACCATGGGTCAATGTATCTAATAACAAAATGAAATTGTGATACTATGATCCAATGGAATGAGGAATTGAAAGGATTACACACCCAATGATATGATACCCAATAGAAAAATGATCAATCACTAAAAAAATTCAACATGTATTGAACAGAGGCTTCCAACATTGTCAGAAGAGTGATTCAGTTCAATAGGGGAGAGAGATATAGAAGAATGAAATAATAGTTGATAGTTTTAGTACCCTAAAATACATTTCTAATGCATTTACATGGTTTTTATACCCTTTACATGTCATGTAATCCATAGGGAGAACATTCTCCAAAAACCCCATCATCATTTTACTAAAAAATATTTATTTAATAGTAAACCACATGTAACAAGTAGATGTATTGTAATCCTATCACGATATGTACATGGTTCATAGAATATCCATTGTTGAGATTAAATGTATTTTATTTCCATTAAATGGGTTTTATTTGTACAGTCTTAGATTTTACATGTACTATTTTTTTGATATTATATAGATCGTTTTCGAGACCAGGTGTTGAGACAATGTGTGATTCCGAGGCTCAGGGTGTCTAGAAAAAATGATTGAAAAACATTAAATTATTTAATTACACACATTGCACAATTTTCTTGAAAAATGTAACAACAAAATGGGTGCCTGGGTAAAAAATATGATGGCCGCATTGAATTCAGAACCCCAGATTTACCCTTGGCATGGCCTAGCTTTTTTTGCCTGGGTCATCTTTAAAAAAAGTCACCTAGGATGTAGCCATAAATAATATAATTAATAAAAAAATTATTTTATTTTCAATGCTAATACTAATAACTAATGAACATGGACTTGGATTGTAAATCTAATACCAATATTGTGTTTGTAATGTGCTATTTTCCCAAGGCGTGTTATAACCTTGTCGGCATGAGGCTTTTGTGAAAAAGTCATCACGGACATAAAAAATAAATAAAATAAATAGATTTTTTTTGATGAGTCAGCAACCTTATAAAATACTTTATAATCCTGGTTATAAAAAAATTCAAGGTTGGTCTCATAACCTTTGATTTTATGGGAGGAGTCAGCCAGAGAGCTTCTATGGATGTACACAAACAAATCATGTTTTGACGATCAGTGTGGTAATGGAAATGACAATGACGCAAATTCATTATTTTTCATTTTTTGATCCGAATCTAGGTAGGGAATGTGTTTCAATTTTTTAATTTCCCATTCTTAGTTTCTACAATGAACATTAATCAATCGACGAACGGATTGATTTATGGATCGTGTGTATTCTGGGAAGGGTTTTATTTTTGTAGCGATTTCACCAAGAGTTATTTGTTATGGTTTCCAAACTCGAACTCCCCTACCATGATCATTTCCCAAAAATTCTTGGACAATTATGTTAAAAATATAATTATTGTACTTTTCTACATTTTTTTCATTATGTTATTCCCCGTTGGAACACTGTGATTCATGTCTTGATGTTACTGGGTGGTTATGAACAAGATTGGACCCCCTTGATTCACGGTGAATCAAAAACCGAGGCCAAATCTATGTATATTAGGACCCAAGGAGCTCATATATGTTACTATTATATTTTCTGGGCATCAGTGGATTCCAGATGGTCTATGGAGGGGACCACTGGTGCCGCATGGGTGACCGACAGCCGGTGGATGAGCCGCATGTAATAAGAATAGCCAGCAGCGGCCATTGTGCTGGTCGGTGAGACAAAGGTACAGATGGGGGCATAAAGGGGAAGATGATGTGGAATTAGTGGCAGTAGTGCTAGTGGGGATGGTGGAGATGGATGTGGCGGTGAGCCACATGGGATGCGGGGTGAGAAGAATGGGCCAGGTAGAGAGGGCCTCGTCAGAGCGGGCTGAGTAGAGTGGGGCCAGTCGAAGTAAGCCAGTCCACGGGGGGAAATACCTAGTGGGCTAATTAAAGAACATGGTTATACCTGGGGTCACTGAGATAAAGGAGACCACAGTCAACCAAGAAGATTTAGCTATCGTAAGGCATAGTGACCGTGCAGTCGATGGATGACCATGATGGAATGTAGGACTTACTGTATCGGTAGGTCTGTAGGCCCTGATAGAACTACATGTAGTTTCACTCAAACAAAAATATCATCTTAATAGAGCATCCCATTGATGAGCCGCCTATGGAATTGAGACCCTGATGTTGAGATGATCATCCTAGGACAAGAGGTGAGGTTTTATATTGGAGTAGAATTTGTTGAGATCATTCCCTTCCCCATTCCCTCAATGGTGGAGTACGGTATCACATTCACATCACTAGATTTTAGTCCCCTCTAGAAGCTGAGTCTTAGATAAAGTATGGTATCCATCCTCGAGACTGGAGTGTGATCCCCTATCACCCCAAGTTTAGTCATGGAATCAGCATAACCTATGAGATTAGGGTGATCATCCTCCATCTAGAGGGAGGTATCATTAGGGTTGGTGGTGCCCCCCAGTCAGTTTTGGGCATGATCCCCTATGTAGAATGTTGATCTAGATTGGGTATGTGGTTTCCACCAGTCAGTTCTAGGTGTGATCCATGGTGTTCCTTATTCAGTTCTGGGCATGATCCCTCTCTATGTATCATAGGCTTATTTAAAAAACGTGTTCTCATTTGGGCAGGTCCAAAATGAGCTAGACCACTTCGTGAGTTTCTCTGATGATATCAGGGATTGAGGAGTAAGCTCTCCCCAAACGAGTGTGCTTTAGGCATAATTATAAGGAAGGTAGATTGACATGACTACCTTTTAATGTGATCTCTCTCTCTTGAGTATATTTGAATATTCTAGTCACATGTAATGTAGACATATACCTGTATAGAGATGATAGGACTTTCCATTGGGGTATTTCTTTGTGGTTTCGGGTTTTCCAACTGAGTATTGTTATTCTCACCCCTACAAGGAATTTTACCACATGTGTCGTGTCTTATGAAGATGATCAGAATATTGATGGAGTCAAAGGTGGACATGGACCATATGGTGCTTATTGAGACTGGACGGACTGAGGTGTGTTCTTGTGTCTTTCAGATACTGGTCCTAGAACCTTTTCTTACGGGTTAAACTGGTGTTACATACAATTTTTAGTGGTCTTGTATACTTGACATGTTTAATTTTCTTTATATCCTATCATACTATAATTGTTGGATATAGTGGTATGCCTGAATTGTTTACTTAGAGGTTTTTACATTTCATAATTTGTAGGATTTGGAGATGGTTGTGTGTGTATTGGTACATAGGCAATGCCTCCCATGTCAGTGATATGCCTACTCAGTGCTGGTCACCAGCCCCAAACCTATTAGAGGTAGTCATGGGGATTCGGGGCATGGGCCTCACTGGGATGGGTCGTGACAGAGTGGTATCGAAGGTGGGTCGATTCATCTTTAGGATCAGGAGTCTGTGATTTTGGTTTGTGTAAATAGTGTAAAGTGTTTCATGTTTGGTTTTCTGGTCAAGGACTCTAGTGTTGGTGCAGCGGATGAATTATCCATACACATAGACTCTGATAACCTTATTTTCATCTCGGTACACAAAAAAATGGATGTTTGGAAAACAATGGTACATGCATTATTATGTAATGGTTGTGTCTTACATGTCCTTATTGAGTCATCTCCACAAATATATTCTATTGCACATGAAGCTTCTTGATTTATTTAATGATGTATAAACATAGATCGAAAGATAATATTCCACCACGTTATCATGAGGATGATTCACTGGGTTATGAGGCATCAATACAAGGTTTTTTACCAGATATAACAACTCCAGGTGGTTCACCATCCATACCAACACTTATATAGCATCACACGTTACCTGCAATACAAGTGGATGAGGTTCAAATAGTAAGCGTGGTTCCTGATTTTTAGTAGTAGAGACCCCTTAGGTTCTGAGGCAAGCCCAACACACAACCATATAAAGAATGGATTGAGGTATTGACTGGTGTTTTCCGTCTATTCAGGACACCTGTAGATCATATGGTGGTCCTAGTAGAGATCCTTCTATATGGCTCAGTGGGGTGATAATGGGGTTTAATGTCTCAATCATAAGAATATGACACTCTTCCATGGGCCCATTTTCATAACCTTTTCATAGGGGAGTTCTCACCTTCAAAGTTAAGGGATATTCTTATCCCGGAGCTTTTAATGCAGTTGTTGGAAAACATGTCAGTGTATTAGTATTCATTTTGGAATACCAACCTCTCCATGTACTCGATAGATATGTCACATGATATGTACTTCAAGGATCAAACCATAAAAATGTGGTCCGCGTAGCGACATACTAGCCTATTTAATCCCTCTATGAATCCCTACACATGCTCAAGTGCTTGGAAAAGCTCAGGTGGTTGAAATCTTCTTAGATAAGTGGATATGACTAGTAATTTCAAGAAATATGAAAGGAAGAGCTAAGAAATCAGTTGCAGGGAGCTGGCATGAGTCTCCGATACAAAGACGTATAAGAACATTTAAGAGGAGACCCCTAGCCATAGGATTTGCAGTTCAGGGCTCACAGGTTGGGTCCAGTCATCCTAGATATAGGTAGTGATTTTCATGTGACGATAGGGGACATCTCGCAACAGGTTCTCTAACCTGCTGTACTACTGAAAGGGAGACAATGGAACAACCACTAAGGTAGAAAATGTAGAAGTAGTAGATTTATTCTTAGAGTACATAACATGGTAGAGGAGATATGAAAGAATTAGTAGGTGGTTTACATTTTTACATGTTAACACCACCACCCACGTGTGGTCCACACCAAGTTCAGGGAGCTGGAGGACAAGTGAGGGGAAAACCACATTTGGTCAAGGTACAAGACCTATGGGATCCCTGAATTATTTTAGAAACATTCTATGCCTCTTCTACTTTAACTTCCATATTGATAGACACTAGTGCTAGTCATTATTTTCATTCCATGAATCTTGTTTCATTCTCAGAGGATTCATTAGAACCACTAACTTGACCCTCAAGCATGGAGACTCCTACTGGAGGAGGTCCAATGATCATGCACTACTTTCGACCGTGAGACTTGATTCTTAGAGGTGAGTGTTTTGGTAGGGACCTCTTGGTAGCAGTGTCAATCCCATACGACGTCATTCTTGGTATAGACAGGTTATCCATAGTTCATGTTTAAATTGTATTTTTAGGCAAAGAGTGTGTTGTGTCTATAGTGACAGAACGATGTTTTCCTTTATTTGTGAGAAGGAAAAATAGGCAGGCTAGGATGGAATCACATATAAAAGGTTGTAGCCAATTACTCATCATTTATCTAGATATACCCTTGGTATAGTGGATGATATGATTCCTTAGTTTCCTATAGTGGTGGTAGATTATGAGGACATCTTTCTTGATGATGTTGTAGGTTTACCTCCCCAGTATGAAATGGACTTATACATTTCTCTAGCCCCTTAGATGACATTGGTATCAACATATGCATATCAGATGGCTCCTGCAGAGCTTTGTGATTTGAGAATTTAGTTTGAGCACTTGCAGATAATGGACATCGTGAGACCCAATGATTCAAAATGGGTAGCCCCAATTTTTTTCCCAAAAGGAAGATGGGAGATTGAGCTTATGTGTAGATTACCAGTGCTTAATCTAGGAGAAAATGATGAACAAGAATCCACTACCAAGGATTGATGACCCCTTTTGGTTAGTTGATAGGGGTATGATTGTAATAAAAGTTAGATATCGGGTTTATTCTTTTAGGAGATGAGGCAGATATTGATGATCACTTCCATCTTGATGTTACCGATGGATGTGGTTGAGTACATGGTGTTCTACGATGCATCAATGACCATTATTGGTTGTTTCCTGATGCAACATAATGTGGTGATATCATATGGTTTGCACCAATTGAGATTGAATGAGCATAAATATGCGACCCCTGATCTTGAGAAAGAAGTGGTAGTCAGCACATTGAAGATGTGGTGACACAACCTGATCGGTGATCGGTTTATCACGTACTCTAATCACAGGAGTCTCATATATACCATCTCTTAAATGGATCTAAACTTGAGACCGAGGCTATGTCTAATGATACTGGAAGACTATAAGTTTGAGATTTCATATATACTTGGTAAGGGGAAAGTGGTGGAAGATGCCCTTAGTATGACATATAGTTCGTAGTTACTGAATTTCATATCCGATTAGTTGGACTCATTGTAGTTATCCTTTGAGGATGGATATGGAGCAACTTACCTCCAGTTTATAGTTGTCACTTATCCATTCATACAGAGAGTTAGGGAGTCATAACATTGGGATACCTACTATGAGACCTTACATATTCATATTTCCAAAGTCCACGCCCATATTGGATATTCAAATGTTAGGGAGCTTGTTTTTCTTTTTAGAGGTCACACAGTAGTGCCAATGGTATTTTAGAAGGAGGTATTTGGGGAGTTCCATACACCCCCTTTGGTGGTATATCCTAGTGTGAAAATGATATACTATGACCTACAACATAAGTTTTGGTGGCCATGGATAATGAAGAGTGTGACATAGTTCATTTCTTCATTCCTCACTTGCCAGTAATTGATGGCTGAGCACCAGGTTTCAGTGGGAATAGATCCACACCGTGCAGTGTTGAAATAGTAGTTGGATGGTATATTGATGGACTTTGTGATGGGTTTACCACATACATCTAGGGGACACAGTGCCCTCAGGGTGATCATTGAATGACTCACCAAGTCATCCCACTTCCTAGCTATCCGAGATCTGAGTTGAATAGAGAGCCTATGATGACTCATTGTGCAGGAGATAGTTCAAATCCATTGAGTTTCATTGATTATTATTTTTTATTTTGATGCTCTCTTTACATCCAGACTATGGAAGAGATTGCATGAGGAATTTGGGAACCAACTACGCTTAACATGCAAGCCCAGAGTTATCGAGAGCTACTAGAGAGAAGGTAATGATCATCCATTAGAAGATGAAGACTGCATAGATACCTCATAAGTCTTATGTTGACCGGTGATAGATGTCTTTGTAGTTTGTGGAAGTATCCCATTTTTTCTTTCTAGATTCACTAAGATATGGATTATTGTATTTTAGTTAGGGCATAAAGCTATCTCGGAGATTCATTGACCCTTTTTAGATATTGTGTAGTGTTGATTAGGTGTCATACGACATGGCTCTACCACTGGAATTATGTTAGGTACACAACATCTTCCATGTTTATTAGTTGATGAGAGACGTTCACGACCCATCAAACGTCATCCACTACAATGAGATGGACATCAAGGATGTATAGACCATTGCTGAGTTCCCAGTGGATATTAAGGATTGAAAAGAGAAGATCCTATGTGGGTGATCAATTTCATTGGTGTGTGTCTAGGGGTAGCAGGAGAATCTCAATGATAGAACATGGGAGTGGGAGGCTTAGATTCATGCTGATTACCCTCATCTGTTTGATAATCTCTTTTTTTGGATTTTTAGGGCCATAAATCTCCAAGGTGGGGAAAATTTAACAAAATATAATTTCCATGTATTATTTTTGGATATTATATAGATTTATTTTGAGACCAGGTGTCAAGACAGTGTATGATTCTGAAGGCCCGTGTGGCCAAAATAAAATTTTAATCATATTAAAATATTTAATTACATGTGTGTGTAGTTTTCCAGAAAAAAATTAATATATCCCAAATGGATTCCAGTTTAAGATATATAAGGGCACCATTGAATTCAAAAATAATTTCCTTAACCTATGCGTGACCTAAACTTTTTCATCACGGGTTATCTATAGAAAATGTCTGCAAGGACGTAACCATAAATAAAATAATTAAATAAAAATTATTTTATTTTCAATGATTATAATTATAACTCATGAAAGGGGACTCATATTGGAAATCTGATACCACCATTAAGTTCATAATGTAGTATTTTCCCAAGGTGAAACGTAACCATGTCAGCACTAGTCGTCGGTGAAAATGTCATCACGAACGTAAATAATAAATAAATTAAATTTATTTATTTATTTTTATTTGATGATGAAACAACCTAATAAATTAATTTATAAACCCAGTTATAACAACAAATTAGGGTTGAAATTATATCTGTATATTTTAAGATATGATCAGGAGGATGAGATTTTGTGGATGAACACTGAAAAATCGAGATTTGACAATCGATGTGTCAACAGAAATTGAAGATCTCACAAACTGCAACAACAACAAAGCAAATTTTTTCTTAATCAACATTTTATCCTAATCAAGTTAGGGTGTGTATTTAAATTATTTAACTCTCCATTAATAATTTCTAAAGTGAATGTTAATCAATTGATGAATGGATTGACTCACAGATCATGTGTATTGCTGGAAAGATTTTATATTTTAGCAGATTTTACTCAGAGATCATTGTTTTAGTTTTCTAATAAAAACTCCAAAATCATGATCGTTGGCCAAGAATTATTGTCCAATGATGTCAAAACAATCATTATTTTTCTATTCTCATTCCTTTTTTTTCATACATCATTGTGGGAACTGCTTGGTTCTCCGATAGAAAATGTTTGGTGGTTTTGAACATGATTAGACACTAGTATTCAAATTGAAATGACAAAATATGATGGATTAATGTATATTATGACCCAAGGAGATCAAATCTTTGATTATTATATTTTTTGGGCATTGGAGGAGGCCCAGTGGTCTACTGAAGGGACCACTGGCACAACACTGGTGAGCGGGGATTGTAAACCAATAGTGGAGCTGCAAGAGGCGGGTGTGGCCCACGACTACCATGACGGTGAAAGAATAATATGCTGGAAGTGAAAATGATGTGGATACATGGGCAGTATATGATTGGTGGTAGTGGTGTCGGTGGGGCCTACAGAGGCTGACATGGCTGCGAGTTGCATGGGACATGGGGCGAGCATAGCTATCCCAGGAGGAGCGGTCCAAGAGGAGAGGCCCTAGGCTAAGTAGTCCGGGCCAAGGAGGGTCGAGATGGGTCGACCCAGTTGTGCTAGGTGGGATCAGACAAGAATTGGGTTAGAACCTAGTTATACCGAGGTCATTAGGATGAAGGTGTCCATGGTCAATGGTGATGGTCGACCCTAAGCCACGACAAATTGAGTTTCCACGAGGTGCACCAACGGTCAGCTGTGAAGGAAGACTGTGGATGCAATGATCACACAGATGATCTTCACGGTCATTCGACCAACCATGATGGTAGGTTGGACCAACAATGACTGTAGGTTGGACCTACCATGATGGTAGGTCCATAGGCACCGGTGGGCATGTGGGTAGATTCACCCAAACAAGGATATCTATTAAACATAGTGTCTAATCAATGAGTCGTCTGCAGCATTGAGTCCCTGATGTTAAGATTTTAATTTTTGGACAAGTGAAGAGTTTTTAGTTTCAGACCAATATTGGTTAAGAGAATTTCATTTGTCCTTACCTTGAGGGTTTAGCATGATATCACATCCACATCACTAGATTATAATCCCCTCTAGATGTTGAGTCTCAAATAAATTATGATATCCTTCCCCAAGACTGGAGTGTGATCCTCTATCAACCCTAGTGGAGTTGTTGAACTTGTGTAACCTCCAAGAATAAGATGTTAGTCCTCCATATAATGTGCCACATTAGTAGGGTCAGTGGTATCCCCCTGTCAGTTCTGAGTGTGATCACCGAAGTATCATGTTGTTCTAGATTAGGTGCATGGCATAACTTGGATAATTCTAGATGTGATCCATGGTGTCCCCCAATCAGTTCTGGGTATGACCCCCTCTATTTGTATCATAGTCTTCCTTGACCAATGCATTCACATTTGGTCAGTGACCAAATGAGCCAGACCTCTTTATTATTGTCTACGATGATATCATATCTCGAGGAGTATGTTACCCCAGAAAGATCATTCTTATTGTTAAATCTTGTGCCTGGTAGTTTTTTATGGTTGCATGTCAGCGTGGTCTCTCTATCTTGAGTATATCTAGATATTTTTGTAACATGTGTTCTAGAAATATGCATGTGTAAAGATGACTATACTTTCCTTTGTGGTATTTCATTATTGTTTTGATGTGTCCTTTTGAGTATTGTTATACTCAACCCTATATAGGCATTTCTTTCTTGTGTCATGTCTTCTGAAGACAATCAACCTTCCGATGAAGTCCTTGGTGGACCAGGAAAAGATAGTGTTTAGTGAGATCAGATAGACCGAGGTGTGTTCCTGTGGCTTTCAAAAAGTAATCCCAATAACTTTAAATATATGTTGGACTTGTGTTATAGAAATTTTTTGGTGGGTTTTTATTTTTTCTCGGTTTACATAGCTTCATGTTGTACTCTATTTGTTGGATGTAGTTGTATGTGTGCATTGATTACTTAGTGGTTTTTACATTTCATCATTTTTTGGACATGGAGATGTGTGTGTGCATATAGGTACATAGGAAATGCCTCCCATGTTATTGATATGCCTAATCGGTGCAAGTCACCAGTCCCTGGCCTATTAAAGGTCGTCATGGGGAGTCGCGACACACGCCTCACAAGGATATATCATGATAGTATTCCACCAGAATAAAATAAAAACACCAGATTCCTTATGAAAGCCTCTTACCAACTCGAGCATTCCCCCAAATCATGGAGAACCCAAACAATCCATTAACCCATTTATACCCAGACTCCATTAATTCCAACAAACATACATACACAAACGTTATGTCATTTTTCATTAAAAATATTATATATCCTCAGGATTCCCTAGACACTCCCAATTATGGAGAAAACTAAGAAAAGTGGAGATAATACCTGAAATCATGTAACATGATCTTACAAAATCCCCAACATAAGAAATTCTATATCTAATATGTCATGTGGAATACTAAATTCTGGTAAATACGTGGGGCCACATCTCCCTCATCATGGACTCATGCTTTCAAGTCTCATGAATATTTGACCTTTGCCTCTATTACACCACGACCAATATAATTGACTTCACTGACTTGAAATTCACATGAGGGTCAATGATATCAACTAGGTTCTCAACAATAGACACATATATATCAAAATCACTCTCTTACCAACTCATAACATAAGAGCGAACATGATGGTATTTATTTATCTGTGATATGTGGAAAACATTACAAATGATTATCAACTAATGCATAAATGTTAACTAGTAAGAAACCATACCAATCTTCTTTGTGATCATAGATGGTCTAATATTTATTAGAGCTAATATTCCCTATATTTCATGATGGTGGTGACCCAAAATACGGGAAACTATCAAGAAATTCCAATCACATATGAAAAAATATAGTGGAAGACGTCGTTGATTGGAATAATAATTCTTTCGACTCTTCTCTGTATCTAGATGGAGACGTATATCCTAAATACTTGAATACGTCTCCTACACCAAACATAGTACCACCCAAAAATATTCACCCACCTACTACAAAAATAGAGTTTATCTGTATGGGAGACCATACAATTGTTCAAAAAGAGCCATCATGATCGATGACATATAATTATTATTACAAGAAAATGTAATGTGTCCCATATGGCTAACGCAAAATCCACCAATGTCTAATTCACATGTGCGTATCATATCCTCTAGGATATAAATATCATTCTTCCTTTGAACATCTCTCTATAGATGATATGTTGTACCCAACATGACCTGAGTCCCCATCACCTCTTGGTGTCTCCTCCAGAAACATAAAGTAAACCAAGTATCCCTATCTAAAACAAAGGTATAAGGAAACCCATGTGAACTCACAATTTCCTGCACAAATATGTTAACTATGTACTAAAATTTTATAGTGTCCCATATGAGAATGAAACGAGATTACTTTTTCAACTGATCAATCACCACACAAATTGCATTCCTCCCTCAAGGAGTCTGTGGTAATTCATGAAATTTGTCCATGGATATCTCATCCCACTTCCAAACCTGAACCATTAGAGGATTGTGAAAACCAAAAGGTTTAAAATTGTCATTATTAATCTATTATCAAGTGTAATAGTTGGACACATAATCAGCAATGTTAAACTTCATTATCGGCCACCAGAAGGTTTATATCATATCATTAAAAATATTCATGTGGTATGGATGAATGGCCTAGGAAGAACTATGAAAATAAAAAAATAAGTTCCTAATAGTTTTAGGGATGGAAAATTGAGCCCCTCAAATGAGAATACCATCTAAATATAGAGACAAACATGAAACAATATCTCCACCATATAGGGTTTATTGAATTTCATTAAACTCATCATCCAACTATAGACTCTACCAAATAGACTCAATGAGAGATGATGAAAATTGAAAATTGGTGAGAAACATTCCTAAAACTTCCTCATCAGTATCTTGATAAAACTAAGAAAAAATCCAGAAATTTTTTCACTATTCCATTGATTCTAAAATATATTTTTATGAAACATTCCTTTCAGTCGCATCTATAATAACATTCCCCTTCCCATGGGTGTAACAAATATTGATGTTAAATGTATAAAATTATTCCACCCACCTCCTCTATGTAAGATTAATGTATTTATGAAAAAACATATAAATCTAACTACTATGGTTAGAATATACTATAAACCATTCCCTAAAAATATAATTCCTCCAACACTTAATCACAAACATAACTTTTGGATTCTCTAAATCATTAGTGGGGTAATTATTCTCTGGAAGTCAAAGATGATAAGAGCCATAAGCTACCATATAGTCATCCTGTATGAAAACACATCCCAAATCAATGTTATAAGTTTCACAGAAAACTACATACACTTTACTCGGTCAGGAAAAGTCACAATAGGAGCCTACGTTAGATGTTTTTTCAGCAATTTGAAATAATATTGTTTATTTTCATCCTCTATGAATTTCAACCCTTTCATAGTAAGAGCAGTAAAAGGTGATGAAAAATTAGATAAATACTTGATGATCCATCGATATTTTCTATAAAGACCATGACATCTTCAAATCTCAAAGACCTTTTTTGGTTCTTCCAATGAAAAAATTGCATTTACCTTCTCATTGTCAATTGATAAGACATGTTCCAAAATAATGTTCCCAGAGAAAATAAATTCATGAATATAGAAATTTTATTTTGAAATAATTATATTACAATTTTATTCCTTATGATTTCCAAAAACCAAACTCAGATTATGCTCGTGCTGGTAGTTGAATCATTAATTAGAAAATACCATCTATGAACATTGTCACAAATGTGTCATGATACTGATGGAATATTCAATTCTTGACATCCTTAAAAATCAATTTTTCTTAGTTTGATGAAATGGAATCAAAATATATTTTTAATTTCCATACCTTCTCTTGAAAGCTATATTTGATATATTATACTCTGAAACTCTGAACTGATGATAACCTGACTAAAGATGAATCATCAAAAACCACATCCCCTAATTAACATTTCAAACAAATTATCAACATGAGGAAAATGATACATGTTTTTAATTTTTACCCCACTCAACATCTGATAATCTATGCATAATCAAAGTGAATAGTTTTCCTTCATAGAAAAGGGAACATGTCCCACCCAAGGTGAAACACTATGGGGAACAAACCTCCCTAGACCATCCTCTTGAATAATGAGCTCTTTGAGCTCTACTACATCCATACGATAGGAAATTATCAATGTAGTCTATGATTGTGGGTCTAGTTAAATAGTAAAAATTACCTATTTCACTAGGGGAATCTTGAAGAATCATCTGGGAAGGCATGAAGAAAATAAAAAATAATAGCAGGATGATCAAGAATAGAAGATACATTCATGGGCACAAATGCAATAATAGTGAACAATCACCTTTTCTCTAGGAGGAAAGGTCCCACCTAACTGCACCACATATCCAACTCTCGCTAAAACACCCATGTTATCCCATTTTCCTTACGAAACAAAAGGTCATTATCATTACAATTAACCTAGAAATGACAAGAAAAAACTCAATCAATCCTGATTTTAGTGTCAAAAGGATGCATATTGATGATATGATAATCCCATAAAAAATTTGAATTAGCTATCGATAACGTGTAAGAAGGAAACCAAAACCCCTTCTATTTTCTCATCCCAACTACTGATGTCAACTCCATAATAATGGACATGAGATATTTTTTGGAAGGTTAATAATATCATCAAAATATACTGATATAAACTAGTGGGAATTATATGTATGATATAAGGAAATGGTCACTAAAGTTGTCATTAATATGGAATATGTCCCTATCACTTGGAACATGTCTACCTTTGAAAGAAACACATTTAGTAATAAATGATGTTTCACCCCTAAGGCATGTGGATGAATCCATGTAGTCTCTAAAGTATCTAACAATTTTTAGTCATATCTAGAGACAATGATCCCTCACCTTATCAAGGTGTAGACACATCATGACTTAAATTATATAGATGAACAAAGGATCTACAATTGTTCCAAGTCTTTGTATATGAAGTACAAGGATGAAATGTGTGTCCGAAATTAACACATTTAAAGTAAGTCAGATGCACACAACTAGGTCTAAATAGAGGTTTTAAAGTGGTATGCTTTCGAGAACCACCAGCACCACTCTAGTGATGATCATTCCACTTCATCTTCTTCCTTGGTGAACCAATAAAGAGAGCACTAGGAGAGAGATAAGAGTATCAATATAGAACCATTTATACTATATTCATGATCTAAATTATATCCTTATCCATTATATAAATGGAGGCTGAAATGTTATTCATAAATATATGTGATCTAATATTCATTTGCAAACACTGTAGGTACTTCCTGTCATTTTTCTGGTCATTCATTATGATCTGTTATGAAAAATGAACTAGATATACAAAAAAATGGTGTATGATAATAATTAATTGTTCCCCTGATGAAAATAAAGGAATATAATGTACTTATCCATCATTAGTAACTATGGAATAAACTAGATGAATGAGAGATCATTGAAAACCTTCCAATCCAATCCCACATGTCTATCCTCATATACCATGGTATACCACCAAAGCTTGTTGGGACCCTCATGAATGAACATTGTTCACTTCGACTTGATACACTTAGGGGTATCCCATAAGTCAGAAATCCGATCAATCCAATCATACTAGTCTTATTCATCCTGAGGTTCACTCATACCATTTAAGGTTTGTTGTGTCTCTTGTATGAAGTCCATTGAACGATTTGTTTCACCAATAGTACCTCCCCAACTATGTTCTGAACAATAGAGACATTCTGGTCAATAATGAAGACATATTGCATGATATCCTCGATAAATTTATGATTTGAGGGGAGGATTACTGAGAGGATCTTCAATTTCATTCTTTTGTGGAACTTACAGAACATGTATTAGGGGAATACTATTGTGCACTGTAACAAAATAAACTATCCAAAAATAGTATAATCAAAGCTAAAAATAGAAAACCCAAAATAAAAAAACTTATATTATCACCAATAACTACAAATAGGTGACACACATCCCAACATCCCAATGTAACATGAATATCATAATAGCAATATATGTATAGGCACTAACCATCATATACCACTCAAGTCTCAATAATCCAATATCTAGTCTATGAGATGTCAGATTAAAAGGATTCTAGAGGCAACCCACCTACAATACCACATTGTAACAAACCGACCTGAATACCAACTCAAACTGATATCCAACCCAATCCTCCACATACCCGAATGGAATTCCCAATCCATATAGGTGGGAAACTAGCACCTAGGCATCAAAAAAATCATAGGGAACGATTTCAACCAAAATGAATCAACAACATGGAATAGATACACATAATAGAGATAAATAGTGGAATATATATATATATATATATATTCCAAAGTATATAACAAAAAATGGAAGATATATAACTGAAAAGGATAATAGAGTACTCTATTTATAAATTCCAACTATGAAGGACTACATAACCAAACATCTACCCAAAAAAATCGAAGTGATATGGTGGGAACACTGCCACAATCTAACCAAGCTGCTAAAAAACTAGCTAATATAAGAACACAATGTCTCATTTTGGCTTCTTACATTTAGCTACATGGAATTACTAACTAGGTATACACAATACCAAAGTGGGAATTAGGGTGTTAAATAAAAGTCTCAGTAGGGTCCAACCCAAGTGTTTTGCTTCATGAATCTGAAAAATAATCCATTCATACTCAAATTTTATAAAAATTATGCATGATAACATTATAAATATAATTATGTAAAAAGAAAGGGAACCCCAATTAATTTTATAATTTTCATCATTTCAAATAATTTAAGTAAATCAGTTTCAGGGAATTTTATATCCCTATATCACAATAGATATAACATGTCAAAAAAATGAATACATCAAACATCATATCAAATCCATTACAATACAACAAAATTTTACAAACCAAACAATCAACACTGACTATAATGCAAAATTGGTCACATCACTCTATGTATAAAACTAGTCCACGATAAATAAGAAACTCATACCTAAAAAAATGTCATGTTCATCAAGCCACTATACATATGCATCGAGTCTGTAGAGCATAGGAACCCCAAAGAAAGTGAGCCACTCAACAGGTCTAAGAAATTTCTAGAGAAACAGGTCATAGATGAAGTGGAAATCCTAATGAGAAATCCCCGACATTGGATGAGAAAATTTCAATACCTTCAAAGTAAGTACCCAAGGCCTCCCATGTACTCACTTTTCTGAACCAATTAATCAAACCTTTTTCCTCAAACCATAATATAAAATATATTTCATAATACCATTTCACAATGCTTTTAAAACCCAATTCCAATTAAAAAAACTAGTGGGAAACCATATTTTATAAAAAACAGGATCCACAATTAAAATTATTCAATAATTAAATTCTATTTAATATTTTTTTTCAAAAACTAGAATAATTAAATTCACCAACATAGGCTTGAGATGGAACTACCTTCCTTAAAAGTCATTCCACACACACCCATAAGAGAATCCACCACAATAAAGGATCCACCAATGACAATGAAATCCCTAAAACCAATACTCACTTCTCAAAATTTATTCAATTAATCAAAATGGTCAATGGAGAATAGGAAAAAACACATACATCATGAACGAAGACACACTACACCAAAAAATAAAATAAAACGACCCTCAGAACAAGATTCCACAACAGATGTTGAGATAATCAAAGAGAAATATTTTTGTGGGTCAATGATTCCAATAACATAGTGAAATAGAACTGCCAAGATCAATGGAAATAAATATGAAGAAAAAATTAATCACCTATAGAGATGAAACCCAAAAGAAATGGTGAAAATCAATGAAATAATCAATCGGGATGAAACAGAGTATCACAATATCACCGGAAGAGATCTCTAGGTCAAGATGGGGGAAAGATATGGAGATTGAAAAAAAATCAACTGATGAAGTTCCCTAAAATTGGTTTCAGTGACATTTACGCGGAGTGTTATCCCTTTACATGTAATGTAATCCCCAAGGATCACAAACACCAAACAAACCATCACCTTTTTATTAAAAACCAATTTCTTAATATTACAAATCATGTAACATGTACATAGTCTATAATCCATTCATTATAGGTAGTAGATTTATGAAATATTACCTAAAGAGATTACACGTCATATCTTCCCATTACGTAGAGATTATTCCTTTAGTAGACTACAATAACCCCAAATTCCTTACAAAGAACAAAAACTAACTTAGGTGTTCTCAGAACGCATGGAGAACCCCGATAAGACATTGACATATTTATAATTGATCTCCATTAATTCAAACTAACATACATACCCAAAATTTATGTCTTCATTTTCTGAAAATGTTATTGATCCTTATGAGTCCCAAGATAAACCCAATTAAATATGAAAACAACTGATGAGTAGATAATACTACAATCCAGGTAATGGGATGTTATAGTAAATACATGGTAATTTTGAATACAAATCAAGTATTATATTTAGTAATATCAATTCATATTGGTCAATTAAATAAATTTACTTTAATATAATAACTCAGTTCTTTAGGGTCATGGAACAATCCTCATATCACATTGGGCTAAAGGAAGAGAGGTTTTAGGGTTTGGAAGTTGACTAAACATTGATTAATATAATTTGAGCATGGAATTTATTTATTTTAATACAGAGATATATTTTTTCAATTTATTTTCTATTATATATTATTTTATAATTGTTTTATTTTATTTCTAAAATGTAATGTGTTTGTTTTCTATATGTATCGAATAATTTATTCCACTACGCCTACTACAAGGGTTTTAAGTTGTTTCAAATAACACATATTTATATATATTAGTTTTTTGGGAGAATTTATTTTGAAGAATCATATATATTCAATTCAAACCCTCACAATGATGAGTATCTTAGATAATAAAAATAAATGTATCATTCAATATATATATAACTATAGAAACTATTTCACAGTCCTTTAGGCACTATATAAAGGAAACTAGACTAGTTTTAATGGCATTTGGGAACTCTTATAAAAATACATCATGTTGAGTTTAATAATTTAGAGTAGTTATAGGTGTCTCAATACATGGGTGTTGGTGGCATACTCTGATAAGATATTGTGTGGTATTTCTATTTCTCCATTTAACTATACAACCAGTTTGAAATATATGAAATCACATGTGGGAAGGATGAACTACCCAATGTTGTCTATTTTTGTGTACAGAAAATAAGGAGTGAAAGATATAGATGAAATGGTGTATAACCTTTTATTTATGGAATGAAACCCATATTATTAATCAAATGTACTGCATAAAATTCTATAACTTTTCCTCCCCCATCACTCTAACTATGTATAAATCCTTAAATCCCCACTAAACTTCTCTATTTTAATTTAGTTTTATTTGGGCTATGTTTTATTTATCTTTTATGATGTCACATTTGTTCAGTTGATTTTTGGGTAATCCTTCTAATTCATTTTTATATACTTTTTTCTTTGTCATTCTGGATGTGTTTGTGTGATTTTAAATGGTTATTAGGAAATTAAATAGATTAGGTCATTTAAAATAATGATTTACAATGTTTATTATTCAATATATATTATGGATAGTATTTTAAAGCAATTTTTTTTTATTTTTTTATATCAGATTCTGTCTGTGTCTGTATTGGATTAAATCATGAGAAACAAAGAAAAAGATGAACCCAACACACATGATGTTAATTCAAAAATTAATAATTAGTTTATTAAAAAGATAATTTATATAATGCTATATTAATTTATTATAATTTGTAAACTATTTAAAATGGAAAAAGTGTATTTTTGGATAGTTTATTAAATTAAAATAGGTTAGCTAATTTTTTGCATATTAAAAAATTTTCTTTTACCAAGATGATTTATATGAAAATTATTGACTAAATAAGAGATAAAAAATTATTAGTTTTACTATTATAATAAATTTTAATTAATTATTTAATAATTTTTAAAAAATTCATTTGAATTAGGAAGATCACGATTGATATTTTTTCAAACATATTGGATTTCTATATAATAAATTAGATATTTTGGAGACATGAACATGTATCTTTATGCTTAGAACATACCCATATGGACCCCACATGCTAACAAATAATCCATTTGTTCCTCCCCAATCCCACCAACAACAAAATATCAATTGGTAACTTGCACCAATAATGTATAATAATTACATGGAAAGCATTATCAAATCAAACTGATACACTGAAATGAATGACTAAAACATATAAATATAACATTGTAAAATTCCTAAAATGTTGAAAATTCATGATACAAATGTTAAACATTACAAAAAATATAATAACGAAACATTGGATGTAGGTAACAAAAATGAAACACCTAATATATAGAAATAAGTTGGGCATTGATCAATTATAATGTAGGACCATTTCAAACCAACCAAAAATATCACCAAAAATTACCAAAACTAAGAAATCCTATGATATGGGACCACCAAAACCATGACCACTTTAATAAATTATTAAAAAAAATAATTTATAAAAATTAAACTTTTGTGTGAATGAGTTAAATCCTAGAGTGAGTATAATAATAAAATATATGATGCCCCAATAATATAAAGGATAACTATAATAAATTATCACCTCAAGGTAAAATAAAAAAATATAGTCTTAAAAGACAATGATAAAAAAATATATAAATTATTTATCGACACTAATCTCATATAATTTACCATTTAAAAGGGAATATAATTTTATTGTTCATTAGATTTGTAGAAACTAATTAATCAAACTATTGAATCCTTCCTCATCATCACTATATTATCATGGTAGCGAACCCATACCTTATAGTGGTGTGCATGTTAGTCAAGGGGGATTCAACCCCTATGGACGGATGAAAAATATTTTTCTATGGTGTGCCTCAACTATGATTTTTTACTAACACTATATGTATATAATCATAATATAAACACTATGGGGATGATGTATGCCAAATTATTTGGAGGACATGCACCTCAGAATCATTGTGTGACATTATCAAACATTTATCTACCTCATTAGACTCTCCACCCATTATCTCCATCACTAGGATGTTTTAGGAACATTATGACGAGACAACTCATGAAAAATATATTGATAATGATTATGAATGAATAAATTTTTCTTATATGAAGAAATACTCAAAATAGAATATTAACATGAATGAACCTATAATATTGTGATAAAATATGAAAAACACCCAAAATTTTCATGTATATTGCATGAATCCTTAGGTATATGGTGGGTCAGTGTTTTTTCTTCCACGATCTGTGTGATTTAAAACAACATAGAGTTTCTAGATTGGTGCATGGTGTTTTTTTCATTTGGCCTCACAATTTTTAATACTAGAAGATTATATTTTATTATTCATTATATAAAGTTAATTTAGAATCTCAAGATGACATATAGACTCAAATAATTCTTCAATTCATCATATGTAATGTAAACACTTCATTAAGACAATGTAGTTGGATTCCATGGAATATGGGGCTGATATTCTAGCTAAAGTACATTTTGGGTACATGTCCATGTAACAATATGTGAGATTCACAAAATGTGACCCATATTAACATGACCTGTGAAATTTATCACAACATGTATCAATAAATCACACTTAACATGATACGCGCTATGTGACATGAATGAAAAAATATATTGTAGTCACGCCTTCTAGATATGTAATACGTAGCAAGCTAGGATTTGTATTGAATCTAATAATTCTTAATCCACCCCATTATTCACCTCCAAATATTGCTAATATCAATTCCCTTAATTCTTATCTTTCCCCTTATCTAGGTATCTAATGGTTTTGGAACATTGATTTGTCTTATATATTCATCAACGTAGCCAAAGTCCCATATGAAACACCATGAGAACATTTTATTTAGATTCTTTTATCTTATGTGAACCCAAATTACATTGAAATTATGTATCATAGATCCATTGTATCATTTCCAAAAATCAAATGAAATGTATATGGAAGAATATGTAACATCCCCGACTCAACTCACACTATAATAACCATACTGGTTGGGTTATAGGAAATCGGGAACACCTCCCCATACTATTGTGGTTATAGACAATTCGTGAGGGTCTATAGTGATACCATTGAGAGACTATAACAGAATATTATATTATAAATTATTTGAAAAAAATATTGACAATAATATACATTGAGATAAATAAGAAATTAATATAATAGAATGTTCCAACAAATAGTATTCACTACACATGATTTATAAGGATGCATGCTATAAAATTCATATATTTTTTATTGAAAATATCATGACCCATTGTGTGATTCTCATAAACTATACTGTAACATCGAAAATATAGGATCCACTAAAATGGTGCCTCGAAAAAGTTTTCCACATGTCCTCATGTGCCCCTCCGTGTATGACATAGGCTGCCAACTAGAAATGAGAGTCAAAATTAAGTTTACTAGGGAGACTATACCCTAAAGGTCATAATAGAACCATGGAATAAAATTCAAAAAGAATATAATAATGAAAAATACCAACATATTAGTGAAAAATAATAATATAAAGTGTATAAATAATTATAAAATAACCATATGTGGACACAAAATAATTTACAAGAATTATATATTTAGTAGGTGATACCATAAGTAGGGATAGACTAAAAAAGGAAATAAATAAATTGCTAAACAAAGGATCAATATACATAAGGTATCCTCAGTACATGAATGTCTGCAACTCCAAATTCCAATCGTACTCCATAATTGATAAAGAATATTGAACAATCTATGATCCATGTATTGAAACAAAGAGGTCAATTGAGGTAACGAATGATGGACCAAATATGGTGTGAGATGAACATAGTAGTCCACCATCAATTTTATCTAATTCTATGTAATACATAAACATAAAATAAATAAGTGTGTAGGTTTAAAAATATATATTTAATACATATATATAATAAATTACAGTTAATGTTACATAGAGACACCTAGATGACTGTAATGGCCCAGACCCTCCTGGCCCATTACTTTGCCAAAAGTGAGGCTCCACCAAAACAGTGGCACCGTGGCGGTGGCACCGGTCACGGTGGAACCATGACGGTGGAACCGGGACGGTGGCACCGTGAGGGTGGAACCGTGACGGTGGTACCGTGAGGGTGGAACCGTGACGGTGGAACCGTAACGGTGGCACTGTGAGGGTGGAACCGTGACGGTGGCACCATGAGGGTGACACCGTGATGGTGGAACTGTGATGGTGGAACTGTGACGGTGGCACCATGAGGGTGACACCGTGAAGGTGGCACAATGTCCCCTCACCGAGTACCTAACTTTTCCGCTCCCGCAACGTAAGTTTTAACGTAAATTAATTCTTTGACTCCTTTTAAAACCATTTAAAAGCCCATAATTAATTCCTAAAAATCCTGAGAGACCTCCATGTGTAACTGCTCAACCGCGTGGTCAACCCACGACCCCCGCTCCTTATGCAGTTTGGCGTTCTCATCTCAACCGTCCGCGGCTCTTATAAACTAAGGGTTAGCCGTGGTTTCTTCTTTCCTTGATCGCAGCTTTTCACAAACAGCTTCTGGTGCATCGGGCGAACCGCATCATTATCCGTGAAGTTCCACCCCCGGCCTAAGCGTCGATCGTCGATCATCAGGTAGGGAATTTCTCCTTTTCCTCTCTCTTTTGTGTATCATGCGGGGTGGGAATGCTTTTGTTTCTGTAGAATTGGATAAACCAGACCTAAATAAATATAATGAACGAATCCTATAAAGAATGAAGGGGGGGGGGGTATGTGATTGTTGATGATGTTTATATTATGATCATCTTTCTGAGTTGTGCTGGCTTACGCCTTCTGAAAATCGAGGCCGTTGGTGGTCGTTGTTTGTGCACTAATGAACCCCTCGTGGTGTTTTAAATGGATTGTTCCTAATTGTAAACTCCTGCTGTGAAAAGTAAATTGGTTAATCATATATACCCGGATGAATAAATTGAAAGCACCAGGATAAATCCCTTCTGTGCTAACCCCGGTCAAAACACGGAATTGAAATCATGGAGTGTGTTAAATATTATAAATTTGAAAATACAGGCATGTCCCTGCTTAGTGTTGGTGGCAGTGGTTTGGTTGTTTTCTTTCGCAGCTGATTGGTGGAAATGTGGGAGGGGATGGGATCCCCTGTTTTTTTATACTCTCGGTGGTTCTGTGAAATTGGGGATGGGATCCCCTGTTGGTATGGATTTAGTGGTTGTGAGTTTTAAGACCGGGTGGGTACTTTTTTATATCACGAATTGGGGTGGGATCCTCTATTGATGAGAAACCATTTCGGGGGACACAGGGTAGTGTCTCGAGGGTTTTTATTTGGTTCCAGTACTTCGAGGGATCTCACTTATCCCCTTGTTGTTGTGACTTTACAAGAGAACTGGGTGTGGATACTTAAATTGATGTTTGGCTGGTTTCTTTTCCTTGGTTATGCTTATGGTTTTAGTTGCCCAGTAGTGTATAAACTTAATTAAACATTATTTTTGAACATGAAACCAAGAATGGGACAAATGGGTTTTGTTGGCGAGAGTTGTGACTCAGACTTGAGTGCTGTTGTGATCTGTAGGCTGTCTGAAGAAAAACCTAGCTTTGGGTGAGTGCTTGTTACCTATATATATACTTGTAGATTTGTGTTTCTTATTCACGCCCCATCTGCCGAACACCCCCATTTCATGGGAGAGGGTGTTTTTCCCAACACTATTCTTAGTGGCTGGTTATTAGCTCCTTTTCTGCTCCCTTTCCCGGATATCCCAAGTATCTCCGGGCAAGCTGTGATGGCCTGAGGTCTATTATTAGCCCAAGAACCTTCGGGCGGGGTAGTGTGGTGGTTGGCCAGGTGTGTACGGCAGACGGTTTCCCAAGTGTCTTCGGGATGAGGCCCAGGTGTCTTTGGGCGTGGTGGTGGTTGTTCTGGCCTAGGTGTTTGTAGGCATGGTTACATGTGATAGTTGTGGACCAGGTGTTTGTGGGCGGGATTCGGCAGTGGGACTGCGTGTGGTTGTGGCCCAGGTATGTGCGGGCGGGTGTGGCAGTGGGACTACGGTGAGAATGGCTGGATTGGTCCGATGCGTAGGATGTCTCAATAACTAGTGGGAAAGTGGTGTGGTGTACCCAAACATCGATGTTCTCTTATTATATATTACTCAACTTGCGTTATTTGGGGAGTGTACCTTGGTGAGGCTTGGGTGGATAGTTTACTTTTATAGGTGTTTGCTTTACTCCTTTTCTCACGGGACCTTAGTACGTTCCCCCACTTGTGCACAAGAGTCTTTGGTTTTCTCTACTGAGCGTACTTGTATGCTCACCCTACGTATATAAAACTACTTTCAGGTTTCCAGGAGGACTTCAGGGATCACATAGGACCATACTAGCTCGGACCTTTGGGGCAGTTGCAGTTACTGCTTTTCTTCTTTGGTACTTACCTTGTAGTCACCTTTTGTACTTTGTGGCTTTACTTTTGGAACATGCGTGTGGGAATGGTTTACTTTTGGCTTTACTTTTCTTTTACCTTGGTGTTGTTGAGTTTCATTATCTTATCTCCCGATCTTATAAAACAAAAAGGGGTAATGCCTTCCATTTGTGAGAAATTTCTATACCCTTGGTGCTATTTGCCACTCCGAGACCTATTGAAGGCGGGTCTCAGGGGTCATTCTCCCTCCTTCAACTTAAAGAAGGAAGGGCCTGGAAATATGCTGACCCTTCCCTCCTTTTAGTGAAGGCGGGTCGTGACAATGACCATACCTACTTCAACCTTAGCAAGTATATCTCTTAATATATGTCACCATACATACATATATATAGATATGCATTATTTATGTGATAACACATATAAACACACACACACATATATATATATGTAGTACTAGAAAGGTCTCGAGACATAACTTCGACATCCTTTCATAATCATAATAAAATCTTATGGGATTAATTATGTTAATATAGGCTTGTGACTAAGTATCAAAATAGGTGATACAGATATTCATGCCCAACCCTCTAAATTATGGATGCGAAACTTCATGTCCAACATTCTCATCACAAGGCATGAAATGGTATATCTCACAACACAAATGAATGTGACATTTCATGTACAATAATTAGACTAACTGAGTGTGAAAAATCATACACAACAACCCTAAATAATTCAATTAAATAATAATCATGAAAAGGTTAATACAACTTACTCTATGATCCCTTAACCACAATGTTCTATAAGGAGGAACCAAATATCTCCAAAGGTGAAATGCAATTCCATTGACCTATGAGACCATCCATGGTATTCCTACTTGTGAATAAAATGATCTCTCATGGATTAATATTAAATTGTATGTATGTCGT
The DNA here is from genome assembly GCA_963277665.1 of Viscum album. Classification (NCBI taxonomy): domain Eukaryota; kingdom Viridiplantae; phylum Streptophyta; class Magnoliopsida; order Santalales; family Viscaceae; genus Viscum; species Viscum album. Next base: position 1,494,547,873 of record OY728131.1, read on the forward strand.
ATTCAATAATTTACATAGTCCATGATAATTCATTCTGAACATAATTCAAGTGAAGGAAAACCAATAAAATACTTGTAATTATAAATTCTATTTTGGAGTTATACCATACATTTATAAACAAACACAGATTCTATTAGATTCACCCATTTTTTAATATTAGAAGCTTTTAAAGCTACCCATTTTTTATAATTTAGAAGATTGTGAACCTCAATAGAGGATTTATTATAAAAAAAGTATTTTTGTCACACTGTTTCATTTGATCCAATTTAAATTCCTCATTCATGAGGAATAGTTCAAAAAACCATAAAGGTTATATAAAACATAAGTGGATAAGTATAATCATAATAAACAAACCAACCCACCCAAAGGGTTGGTTTTGTAGAAAATATGAATAGAAATCTCTAATATCAATTAGTCAAACTCATTATACGTGGTGGTTCTAGTTGAGGTCATTGACTATCAACCATGTTATGGGGCATACAGACATCACAGTATTAGAATATGAATTTAGATAAAGAAATTTTACATTATAGAATAAATAAATGGAAATAGTGGTGTGTGACACAATGGTTCCATTTACAAATGATACAACATTGAGGGAAATCATATTAACTACCTACTACATTCTTAAGAAGCATAGATCATCAAATAATGGGATTTGATTCATGCTAAAAATATATAAATTTTATGAATTGGAAAACTCCATGAGATTAGGCCATAAGTGGTTGCATTGAAATATTATCAATATAAAATAAGAAATGGGGATTATAAGATAATGGATTTTTGGTCTTACAGAGGTTCCTCCAAACCCCTTAAATGAGAAAAATTCTGAGCTTGGTTAGAGATGATCCATAAAATCAAATAAGGTGATAATGGGGAGATTTTGAAATGATTCTATGTGGGAATGGAGGAGAACGAAAAAAGGTTTATTTTTCGGAGTAGTATTACGTAAAAATAGTAATTTCTACCAATTTAAAAGGGGGACTTTTTTTGCTGCACTGTTAGACTAAATGTGTTCCAACTGTGCACTAGTACTATCCACATGGCACAAAACCATGGATTCTTTGGTCCATGGTTAGAAAAAATAATTTATTTTCTAACATCTCACATTTTAAATTTTCTATATAAAACATGCATTGTCATGAAGATATTTTAAAATGGATTCAACATGGAAGGTTCCTATACAAAAGGATCCACGATTAAGGTTGAATGGTTAGCACACACCATGTTCTAAACATGAAACCTTGTCTCCCACCTAAAAAAATATGGTTTTATAATCTATACAAATCTGAAACTCATTCGATCCTTTTAGAAATTCATCAGGACTTCAACCTCATCCGAAATTCATAATTAATTATTATAACTCTGAAAATTACATTCTTATATTATTTTATGATTTTATCCACACACTATATAGGAATAATCAATTTACCATTGAAATATTCAATATGTTCAAAACATCAGATGATAAAAAATGTTCCAAAATACAAAAAATAAAACAACTATGAAAAATATAGAAATTAGTTTTGAGACCTTTCCTAATCCCATTTTGCAAAATGTATCCTAGTAAACCAAGTCAAACATCGATCATAATGGTCATTCAATTTTCCACTCAAACAAAAATGAATTATACTTAGGTACCTATGGTGGATATAGTATGTAATGAGTGCAACTGATAATTCCACCACCAATGGATTCATTAAACACATCATGTCTGAATAAAGTGATTCCATATGTACTATAATAAATAATAAAGCATAATAATTAAATAATAATTAATTAGTAGTTTTTAAGGTGGCACACAAGAGAAACTATACCATTATCATCTTCTGATGGATATATATAACAAATAAATTAGAATTTATGGGGATCCATGTAAAACGATGAAATGATGACTAAAATACCATGTGGTAACCACACCAAATATTAGACCCATGAAAATAGGACCTAGGAGAAACTCGGATTAGAAGAAAAATTTAAAAAACATCTCAGGGGTTTCATATACATTAAAAAATCATGAAAAAAAACAACCATGTCCAACAACATCTATCTCTAAAACCATAAATGTTATATCCTTGGGGAGTCATGTTTAATCTCAATACTATAAAAGTAGTACCCCTATTGAACACCATCTATCCCATGAACCATCAATGTAACATACATGGAGAACCACAAACAACTCCAAAACACTACACATAAGACCTAGGGTGAACTACTTTTATCCATTGATGAACCACCCCATGATTTTAGGAATTTCATTTAAAATTTTTAAGATATAAATTATTATATGTAATATAAACTTTTAATGAACTGACATATACTATTAATATTATTATTTAAAAAGAAAGATAGAACCTAACCATTAAATATAAATAAATAAATAGGAATAACCTCAAATTTAAAACTATGTATAATGGTTTTTGATAAATATATTATATTTTTAAATAATTTTTTAATTATTGGTAAATAATTTATATACAACAAAAATACATTTCTTCTTAGGAAAATTGATTTTCTTTACTATTTGGATAAAAGTAATAATATTATTTTTTTTAAAATTTAATTAAAATTGAAAAAATTAAATTCCTTTTTTATTTCAAGATATTAAAATTATAGTAGAGTATTTTTTTCTTAGAATTTTTGAAAAGGAATTAGTTTTTTGAAGATTAGTGAAAAATATTGCATTTCATTGAGAAATACCATTTTTAATTTAAATTATATACAATGTTACATTCCTCTAATGTTATTTGAAATTTTAAATCAGTTCAATTATGTTATTATTAAATAAATTTTGATCATTAGAATCAATTTCTTGTCAAATTATGATATAAAAAGTTTTAGTTATACGAAATCATTTTCATTGGAATTCCAAATCATCATAGGACTTTTTAATAATATTTAATTTAAATTAATCCAATTATGTTAATATACTTAGAAAAAATGGATTTAATATTTTAAATCATAATAATTAATATTATTTAATATGTTCAATAATATTTGGTTATAATTAATATTGAAAATAGTAAAAAATTAATTATCATGGTTTAGGTTAAACTGGTTTACTAAGGTGTTTAAAAAAAGATAATATTTTTTTTCCAATAAAACATTTCTTAAACCAATTTTTTGAAAATATTTAAACCTTATAATATCTAAAAATACAATCTGTGGTCATATGGAAATAATTTTCTTTGTAATGAATTTATCATTTTGTATCCTTTATGCAAAATTCTATGTGGTTTACAAGTTATTTCTTTACCCCATGTATTGAAGGAAATTAATTTCCCTATACTATTCACACATGAAAATAATTTTATTTCATTAAATAAATGTTCAAATCCCATTTTTACTTCCCTCCCCCGATCATATGTGACTTATTTTAATTTTTAAACCCTCCTAATAAGTATTTAGGAGTAAAATTAAACAAGTTCTCCGTAGAAGATTTATTGTCTTTAACCATGCATTTTAATTTCAATTTCATCATCTAAATCCCAAAAATAATCACCATAACTGATCATAAAATAACATAAATATATAACATATATTTAAATGATTTTATATTTATGTAATAAACAGTAAAAATATCTTCTTATATTGATAGGTAAATGAAAAAGTCGATCGTGTGTATGAGTGACTACCACCTCATGAATTTATGTAATTTATTTTACATCACCACTTCACATCGGGGGATATAATTATCAATGTAAATAATATATAATATATATATGAAATAATAATATATTTTTAATTATAATATCACATATAACTTCTTACCTTCCATTCCTTTAGAAAACGACAACGCCACTCGTGATTGTGTTTGGACTATCACCTCCACAAAGCGATATGGTGCATTTTTCATTTAATATTTTCATGGATGGTAATAAAGATAAATTCAGTGAATATGAATTATATGTAAAATAGGATAATTATTATATAATATTGAATTAATATTTATCTATATTTCATTCAATCATTTTAGAAAATGGAAGCCACATTCATGCGCATGCACGACTTACCCTCTCCGTGGATATTGTAATTCATTTTCTTATATCTGTCTTTTATTGATGACTTTAAACATGTATATGATTATGATATATGATAAGAATATAATTATTGATAATCTATATTTGATGTAACCATAATCAAATTACAAGGATGTAAACTACCAATTAGAAACATGCATGAAAAGTGAAGCAACTATCATACAAAATGGAGATTTTAACTAGGAATTGTTTATAAACATGTGATAAAATGTTTTATGTAATTAAATCACATATTATATGATACATGTATTATGGTTATTAAATATATATATAATGAACCCATATTTATTATATATTACTATAGAATGTATATGATGAAATATGACACATAAGCTAAGATATTTTCATTTCACTATTATTTTTGTTTGGGACATGCCATACTCACCACTTATTAAATTTTTTTAATGGTGTATATAATCCTCGTGATTTAATTTTATGATTACTCTCAAAAAATTATATTTTTATACATAACCATATTTTTTTCATTCAATCATGCGCTTTATGATAAAAATTTTAATAATGTATTAAATGATTTGTGATACTATCTTATTGTTTATAGAAATTTTTTAAATTTATGTTTCTGATGAGGAAATATCATGATGAATATATTAAAAAAATCAAAAAAAACTTATCCTCTAGTCATTTCCAAAGAATACATGCTTTCCATTCATATTCTTGTTTTTATATACTCATGATACTAAAGTAATTATTTATAAAAAATTTACTTTATTTATATCATCAATATTAAATAATTTTTAATCTATATCCAAGTTTATACAAATGTTTTTAAAATGGTTTTACAATTATCCCTTTATTATTTAATGAAATTTTATCCCATGATTTAATTATTACAAAATATATTTATTAGAATCTTATTTTCATTTTCAGAATGTGTTACTTTTTACTAAAAATGTGAAAGGAATGTTTTTACTATATATTACATGAATAATATTTCTACCATAATGACTAAAAAATTATTAAAAAAATGCTCTTGATGTTTCCATGATTATTTTAACTGAACATCCTTTTTATAATAGGTTTATTTTTTAATTTTAAATAATTTATTTCCATGTATAAAGTATATTTTCCTTAAAAAAAATTCCTTGTGATCATTTAAAATAATTTTCTATCTAAGATGACATCATTTGATTTTACTTATTTTTTACTATGAATATGATCCAATGGTACCATCTTTATTCATTCAAAGGATGGTATATTTTGTCGTGAAATGATTTTTATGAATCTCATTCCATTTCCATAGATTTTTCTACGACGATATGGTGAAATTTTTGTGAAACCCATTTTTTTCTATGATGTTTTCATAATGAAATGATGAAATTTTAATGAAACCCATTTTATTTACAGAGGCTATTTTATCATGAAAAGATTATGAAACCCATTTAATTTTAATGGGTAGTGATCTAATGAATGATTTTTGATCTTTTGTCTCCCATATGTATGTTTTTTATTATATTACTGGTGGGATTTATATCTCCATTAAAATTATTTGGTAAATATTTATTTCATATGAGATAAACAATCCAGGAATAGAGAGTTAACCATGCTTAGTAATGGTATTTTCCACTATGATAGTCCTGTGGGTAAACCACGACTATACCATTGTTTTGGGAGTGAACTCATTCCACTATGATAGTTCTTGAAATGTTACTTTACTATTGATTAAATTATTTATTAATATTATTTGTATGTCATAATTACATGTATTATGATAATTTTATTCTCTCATGGATTATGATAATAATTCCATTATGATTCATGCCTTATGAAATTCAAAAAATTAGTCCATGTATCAAAATTATCATTATTGATATGAAGAGTATGGTATTCAAATTTTATTCTCATGCTTTCATACCATTATGAACATTTTATATTTATATCTCGATTTTATACCATTATAATGAATCTGTTCTCAACCATTATAATTCTTCAATTCTATAGGAAATAATGCAAATTCATATATTTGATATGTCTAAGAAGACTGTTATTATGAAGAAATTTGTTAGAGATGATGTAGTTCACTTATAAACTAGTAGTTTACATATCCATGTTTCCAAAGGAAGTAGCCCTATGTGATTGTATCACAGATTGTGTTGTTATTTAATCAATATTAAACTAACATGAGAAAATATATCTATATAAAATGTATGGGTCACAATAGCTGGTATTAGAGAAAAGGAAGGAATTAATTCATTGGGAATTAACATGTGTGAACATTGGGAATATAATTTCTCTCCACCTAAGGGATTCATGAGGAAAGAGAAACTACTAGGGATGGTGGTAAAAGTCTCACCTCAGAGGTGTAATCTCTTATAGAGTACTCTAATTGTTATCAATTATAGCCTACTGGTAATAATACCTGAAATCTATAATTAGTATTATATAATGGTATTTTTATCCTTTTGAAACTATGAATATAACCAATAAGTGAGATACATAAGGGTAATTTTATGTATATGTAAATATTATGTAATTTAGGGGAAGGATAAAGGGAGTGGTTTCAAAAAGCATACATCCCTTTTTGGATACTACAAGAGGATATGGATCTAGATGAGTTTTACATAGGGTAATAAGTATGAAAATGGAACATTGATATTTGACTTGAGCATCACCGGGTGAATGAAAAAGGGCATTATTGCACATGTGGATGGACACTCAGGGGGAGATTCCTCAGAAATTAAAAAAAGTTGTTACAAAAAATTAGGAATGATTTTAATAGATATTGACTATAAATAACCTAGGTTAAAACAATGTTTTCATAGATTGAAAATAATGTTTCATTACCTAGACATATTATAAATTATAGATCATCTTTAACAAATATAATTGAAATCCATACAAACTATTTTTATTTTTCTAAAGTATTGACATTAGAATAATGAATTTTTGGTGGTGATAGTTATACTCAAATATTGAAGTATTTTACTTGGTCATTGTTTCATAAATACGCATCTATAATGAATATTTTTTGGGACTTTTAATTAGAACCCCCAATGATTATATTTTTAATTTTTATTTAAAACACACAAAGGAATTATGATCACATATCATATCAATGATTTATATCTGGTTTATGTTTGTGGGAATGTTATTCCTTCAAATCAAATTATTCTCCAATTGGAAGAAATTTTTGTTATATTAGGAATGGATTTTATTTCTCTATATAAAACCCATATCAATATCCAGTGACAAGAATTATCATTTTATATTCCATCCTAACCTTTGATTTTTTATCTATGAAATGATAAATATGAACAAATGAAGGTAATCAAAAACCATTTTATGGGTCATTATTCGAATTCAAAATGGGTTTTCATCTCAGATAGTTGGGGATAAACTCATCATCGATGATATGCATATTCTATGAGATTATGTGGATGTATTTCCATATGAATTTCATATTATTACACTAAATTGTGATGTTTATTTCACATTATAATTCATACATTTAAATACACCAATATCAAAGTGAAAATATAATGGCCCCAATTGAGATTCCAGAATTGAATATGCAACTCTAGGAGAATCATAAATATTGATTTAGCCTTCTATGTGTGTTACTTTGGGGTGAAACTACCCATTTTGGAAAAATAATTATGGATCGATATGACTCTGACTATTATATATTAATTTTGTAAAATATTTTATTGGATAAATTCTATTTCACACAACACTGAGTTTAATTAGCATTATATGAAACACTGAGTTTAAACAAAACTTGATACATTGTTAAAATATTATTATTTAATATGAGAGTTATTTCTAAACAATTTGAATGAATGGTATGAAAATGATCAACTAAATTATGAAAATATGTTTTTTAATATTTATATAAGAGTAATTATTTAGTGACTAATTAATTAGAAATAAAATAGGAACCATTTGAAAATAATTTTTTTTTGGTAAATCTATTTTTTAGTGAACAAATTTTTTACCTATTTTTTTAATTTTTTTTAAATTATTTTAATGATATATATATAGTATATATTCTATAAAATTTTTTACATTCATTTATGTTTTTTCAAGACATGAAACAAAAATATATCTAATTTTATGCTTAAAATTGCATTTTTTAAAAGTAGGTTTGTTTCATTTTTCACAATTATGCTAAAATTAATTTTGGATAGTTTTAGAAAAAAATTTATAAATTAAACATTATTTTTGAAATCTAAAATTAAAAATTATATTATTGTTAACTTTTGGTATTTTTGGAAAAATTCATTTTATTGATGATAGTTAAAAATACTAAATCTTAATTGAATAACTTCTTTTCATTATTTTTTTTATAAAAATAAATTGTATATGAATGTGTAATTTAAGTAAAATAAGTTCAATAATAAATCCATTATTTTAATTTATGACATTGGATTTGTTTTTATTGTGAAACTAGATATAAAATCATTGTAAACTTTTGATCGTTTTATCATTAAAAACACACATTCTCATCACGTCTGTGAGATTACCTTTAAGTTAAATTCAAACACATAAATGGTTAGAATTTTTAAAAATTGATATCTTATTATTAATCATAATATATTATATTATCTGATAATTTCAATTTATTTTTTTCTATAATTATTTTTAAAAATAGTTAAAATAAATTTTCACTATAATGGTTAAAATGGTGTTTTTGCTTGTTACATGCTCTTATGATAAAATTAATTTTCACACACACTATGATATTTTATGTCACAAATTTGGATTCATATTCTGAATAAGTAGGTATAAATTAAATAATAATTATAATTTTAATATTATTCATAATTTATAGAATACCTAGGTGAATAAAAAGATACATATTACCACAGTAAAAAAACTAAAAGAGTAAAATGGTGTAAACATAAGGAATAGTGATTAACATGGTAAAAAAAGTTTTTATTTATTATGGTGGGGGATTTTATAGACCATATCATCACTCCACTAAATAATTCATCAATTGATTTGTCACATGAGTTAAGAGTGACCTCCCAATAGTGAATACCTTTGTAGATGTACAGAAACATAACTCCAGCTGAACTACAAAAGGGAACTCACTACCATCACTTCATCATATATGTAAACCCATTTTTCATTACAAATAAATATTAAAATAACTATCTAAAATGAATTATCTCACCATATATTATCATATTTTGGTCATAAATATTACCTAGGAAGGAATTTAGTGCATACCTAATGAGGATACTTGAAGAAGAGGTAACATTTATCAACAAGTGATTTTATTTGATTTCATCCAACACCTTCTCTGATTATTATTATACCATGATGATATAATAACCTTAGTATATTACAAATACATGGATTTTTTTTTTATTTTTATGACCAACAACCATATTTACCCCATTAAATAGTTTATGATATATTCATTCACATGTATTGAAAATTACCCCCTTGCGAACTGATTTTATTCATTTACAAATTATAACCTCTCATGGCTATTAATAATTATGTATTTATTGATAATATATGATATATACTATGGTATTATTCATAGAAAATTAATATATTATACATACCTTTATGCTTTCCAGTTTTGGGGAATACGATGACATCACTTCTGTGTTTGGCGGACAACCACCTCGTCAGGCGGTGTGATTCATTCACATTACATGGATGGTAATAAGGCTGGTTTTAATGAAAATATATGAAAGATGTGAAATAAAAATTATTCCATAATTATAATATATGATATAAATTTGTTTCATTCAATATAGAAATAGAATGGAAATGGTTTCCATCTGTATGTATGACCTACCATCTCCATGAATGGTGTATTTCATTTTATATCACAAAATTTTATTAATTACTCTAAAAACATGTATATAGAATATATATGATTTGTATATCATTCATAACATTCTGAAAATTTTAAAATAATGATCAATGTAAGAGGACTGGAAATAAAAAATAAAAACATATATGAAAAACAAAGCCATTATTACCCAAAACGTAACATTAATATTGAATTGTTAATAAACAAGGAATAAAATTTCCTAAAATAAAATATGGTATGATTTATATAATTATTAATCGTTAATATATTAATAATAAAAATATATTTATTATACAATATGTTTTGACATGTTCTATTGATGTTAATAATTAAGGTAAGGGATTTATATCTCACATTTATTTTTCAGTGAGACAAATGTCGTGTATACCACATGTTACCTTTCTATGTTGTATATACTACCCATGGATGTATTTTATGTTCCATATACTAAATATTAATGTGGGTAAAATATATATTTGTGGGTCTATATTTCATTTGTTTTAGGAATAAAATATTTAATAAATTAGAAAGTTTTTTTGTCTCAATTTTTGTTCTTTGAGAAATATGTTATGAGATGCACCTATATTAACTTTTGTTGTGTTTATACTACCCAGTGACATGCAATCTCATGAATTTATTTATCCTCATGATATTTTATTATTAGTTTTATGTTATTTATTTATAATGAATTTGATTCTGAGTTACCAATGTGGTAGAAATTAATGTTACAATGTCATTATTTTTCGAGAATGTTTATGATTATGTTTATAATGTTAAAATATTAAGAATTATATCTCAATAAACTCATGAGTTTACTTATAAAAAATATATTCATGAAATTTTAATGTAATATATCCTTTTTAAAACTATTTTCACTGAAAATAATTTATATATTTTTTATATAAAATTCTATTATATTTCTTTCTTTGGTCAGAAATATGTTTTCTTCCTAAACCATGTTTTAAAAAGAATATTTTTATATATTCATATTTTTTTCACTTTTTTATTTCAAATACATTTTTACCAATGTTTGACTTTGAATTTTTTTTCTCCAATATAAGTTCATGTCATTTTCAATATAATTCTCGTTTGGGTTTTACTGAAAATGTGAAAAGAGTATTTTTTTACACGCATGTAATAAATATTATTTACTGTTGTTGTACTCCTGAAAAGATTCTAGGACTCCATTAATATTTTTCATAGTACTTTTCAAATAATTTTTTTGTCTTCAATATTTGGGAAAAATTATATTTTAATTAAATTATTTTAATGTAAAACTAATAGATTTTTAATAATGTTTTACAATGGTATTTTCAAAAAAGAAACTATATTTTCATCAAAAATATTTTCAATTATTTTTATGTATTTTTTTATATGTTTACAAGTAAATATTCAGAAAAAAAGGATTCTTAAAATGTTTTTATAAATTATTAGTTTTAAATAGTGATGTTAAAATATGTTTTATCTTCTACATGAAATGTTCCAACTGATTTTGCTTTCAAAATAATACAACATTGATGAAGAAATAATTTTATATATGTTACGATTTGTTGGGGATATGAACTGAGTATACCATATTTATTATTTCTCTGAATGTTTTATTTTTATGAGGAATATATTTTTAGCAAACCCATTTCTTTTCCACTATTAATAACATAGTAAAATTCTTAAAAAAACATTTTTTTCATGGAATGTGATATGAGTATATAATGAAAGGATAAAGATACCTTTCTCATTTCCATAGGTTATGATATGTTGAAATTTTGATGAAACGCATTTTATTTTAAGAGTTATTATATAATAAATGGTTTAAAATCATGTTTCACACATAGTGTAGATATGCTATTCATTAACCGAATTACTTGTTCACAAAATATTGCATGAACCTGATTACATTTTCATAATGTTATGTGTGAACCTGATTATATATTCACAATATTATTCATGAACCTGATTATATGTTCAAAATGTTATGTGTGAACTAGATTAGATGTTCAAAATTTTATTTGTGAAGCTGATTAGCTGTTCAATGTGTAATTCATGGACATTTATTTCATATCATTATTGATATGTGTGGACCAGGTTCCAGAAGATTGTGTGGTGCCCTGATGCCATGTATGTAACATAATGAGTGAATATTTTTCCATTTATACATTTTCCCAATGTTATTATAAGATGTGTATGCAACATATCTAGGTTTTATGCTAGTGTTATTCTCTCTTGGCTCATGTTCTCTGATAGCCTTTAGAATCATGTCTTGTATACTAGAAATCATTATTCCATGAATCAAAATAACTCTCATTTATTTACGGGGTGCGTTTTTAAAAATTTATACTCATGTTATCATACATTTTTCCTCATGGTATGACATCGTATATCCATTTTTACCTTTACCAAGAATTTAAGCTCCAAATTTTTTATGTTTCTATTCCCCAAGATATATAAATCGGTTTATATTGTTTATTTTTGTGAATAGTACATAGTGGGAAGATATTTACGGTTGATATTGAATATATTTCATTAATTGAGATGATTTTTACCAATTTTATAAATAAAATAAAATATTATAGTCATCAGGAATGTGTTTTTGTAATTTTATAAATATTCATCTAAAAGGATATGATATCCATATATGAAAATTCTGGGTCTCTATAGTTTATATTAGAGAATGTGATTAGTTAAATATAGTGATCCCACCCCAAATAGCCGAGAGCCAGTGTCTGCTATCAATTACATTTCCATGATTACATTGAACTAAATACAGAAGGGTTGGGAGTTTAGTAGTCTGGGTAAACAAGATACACACATGGGTGCTGTATTAAAAATTAATAAACTAATTACAAAATAATTTTTTTATAAATAAAAAACATCAAGGACAACATTATTCCATCTACCATAACCCTATATATAATTCTTAGAAAAATTCATGGATTCTAGGGGAAAGGAAACATAATCAATGGTGGGATAAAAATCCCAGTAATGTTAAAGTTTAACAGATGCAATAATGAATCAATAGGAATAAATTAACATGGAATGATAAATAACGGACACACATTCCATGTAATTCTTAAGAAAAAATGTAAGTGATAAAGAGAAAAAAAAAGTTAAATCAAAACAAATTCCCTTGAAATAACTAGATATTGAATAATAAATATGGAAATGTAAGAAACTAAAACATGTGTCACTTAATCAATGAAATGAAAATTAATGGAATTAATATATATTTTGATGCAAAATATCATGGATGAATAATAAATAAAACTTAATGAAGGTAATTATTTCTTAATGGGTGTTATGTCTAAGGTAATGAAGACCTATACACTTAATTCTGTTCACTAGTTGGTTTAAAACTACGAATAGAAACCCATTTAAATTGTGAAACTAATTTTTCTCATGAGAACCTATTGATGAATCATGGAGCTATATAAATTTTTGGATTTACCTACTACTTCCTGTAGAATGAATTCATCAGATTAATTAACCAAAATAAAAAATACGACATAAAATATATTCATATAGATAAAATAATACAGAATTATCAATATTTTCCCAAAAAATTAAATAACTATCAATGTAGACACCATATATATAATGGTATACAGTTTTGGCTATAGTAATATCCTTGATATGTGAAATAGATAATTTAGGGGAAATTCAATGTTCAATTATCATAAAATATTGAATATTTGAACGGGACTACCAAATAAATCAAGGAAATGAATGAGAATAATATTCTTGAAAAAATAAGTCAAAAAACATCCAGAGGAAGAATAATGATTGTATCAATTAAATATATCATGAGGGGAGTAAAAGAAGCTTTTTTTTCATTGATGAAATGATATAAGATGATCTTTTAAAATCATTCTTCCACAAAATATCCTTTGGTTTGATAAATCATTGGAAAAAATTATTTGAAAATAAATTTCGAAAACATTTTCCTTAAAATGTAACCTTCTAAACATGAAAATAAAGATTCAATGAAATGATAGTGGGTAAATCTGTAATTTTTGTATGAGTTAAAACCATACCTTTTAATGGTAAAAATGTGACAAAAATGCCTTGTTTGGAAAGGGAAAAGAAAATTACAATGATAAAATTAGTGAAAGAATATTTTTTTTAAAAAAATTCATTAAATAATCATGTTAAAATCCATTTTGAAAGCCATTTTAGAATACATGGTTTTTGGAAGAAAATATGTTATCTCACTAAAGAGATAACTAAAGTATGGTGATCTTAAAAATTTTTTATAAAAAATATTGATAAAAAAAGAGTGTAAAACATTGTACTATTTATTAATGAGGCTATAAATAAATAGATGAGAAGAAAATAAAGGTCTTATTTATCAAAGATCAAATATTTTACTTTGATGGGAATTTATGTGTATAAAATACTAAACAAAATGAGATAGTAATGTAAACCCTTGAAAAGAATATAATACTGGAGTGCATATAAATCCATGAGTAGATTATGTATATCAAATTTAAATCCACGTATTTAAGAAGAAATAAATAAAATGATATGAAAATTCATTATACACATAATCATAGAATATTAAAACAACGAGGAAGTAATATAACCCAATGAGATGAAATTAGGTTATGAATTTTTTTCCACTTGGTAACATTTAACTCAAATCCCCTTAGGTAAAAAAATTCATATTAAAACTCAAAATATCATGAAGAATGAATAACTCATTATTTAATATAAAAAATTATATAATTTGAACCATATATATGAAATTAAGTGCACAAAAATAATGTTTCCATTTCAAGATAAAATTAACAATCACAAAGGAATTGGGATTTCAAATAATGTCTTTAAAAAACTTTTTTAGAAAAATAATCATTAAACATTATAATGTTTCCCAAACCCCAAAGAAATATTTGATACATAATCTATATTAAGTAATAAAATTAAATGAAACATAGAATATAATGAGAATAAATAGTTTATAAGATTTAAAATGTAAGTATATAAACTATATATAAGAAAATAGTGTCACAACAACAAATAAGTCTAAATATAATATAAATTGAGACGAAATATCTTACCTTGTGTTTCCTTTTCGGTGAAAATCCATTAAGATACCACATCATAAATTTATGTAGATTATATTCTGGCTTGAGAAAATTTTTTGTTTATCTTTACATTTATTTTGCATAATAGCATGTTGTATACTACTACTTAACCAATTATGTTTTCGTCAGGTGTTTTGATAAAGTACAGTTCTTGTGTTAAATAAATAACCTTGGAAGGTCAATTATGGTTAAATGGGTAATTATATAACTTCCCTATAATAATAACAATGAAATAATTATCCTATTTATAAAGCAATAATAAAATTAAAGCAATTAATTAAATATGGTTATGAATAATGGACAAATGTTACAATCATGAAGATGTTATGATGTACGTACACATTAGTAACATTCCCATTTTTCAATGATCGTAATGGAATAAAGTTATGTAATGCCATATATTTATAGAATGATCATTATATCATAAATATAATTTTATTTAATAACATATACTTATATATAATTCTTGTGATGCTAAAAGAGTCACATCTTGTCGATGTAGCAGTAGTCTACATGTCCAAAAATGATGTTATCAGTTTTTAAATGTGTCAAAGGGTAAAAAAATGATATATATTATATTTTCAAAATATTTTTTTTGTCAAGAATATAGTATAGATTTATTATATTTCACATATCTTTAATTATAATCATCATTTATATATTCCAGGTCTCATGTGAATGAATCACATCGTTTTTAAGAGGAGGTAGTTTACACTTCTAAAAACGTTGATATTGTATTTACAAAAATTGAATGTATAAGGGTACCTATTTTAAAATAACCAAAAAATAAAAAATACATAATAATTATCATATATATAATATTTAAATGTATTTTCCATCATAATTTTTATCAGTTAATGTTGGTAAAGGAAAAAAATTAACAATCATCATTTCATGAGGCTCTAGTTCATCGTACACAGATATAGTATGTTCGTTAACCATTATATGAATTTGTGTGAAATTTTAGGTGAAAACATTAGACTAAAAAAATTCTAGTATATGTATGATAATTTTCTTTTAATAAAACAATTGAATGAAGATATATTAGGGAGTGGAAAATTGTAATTAACCTAAAAAGCTTAAGGAATGATATTACCTCTCAATCGGGTAACTCCTTTTTGTTTGAACCAAAGGAATCCTTATATTACTCTGTTCAAATGGGTAGGACTCTAGGAGTACAAGAGCCTCAACACAGTTGGTAAGGACTCGAAAAGTGCATCCAAGAGACCCGAGTTGAAAACCGGGTGGAGACATATTTCCGGTACTGTAGCAGTACTGTAGCAGGCGTGGTAGCATGCCCTGTTCGGTACTGTAGCAGCCGGGACTATTCATCTGTTAGGGATTTTGGGCCACCAGTTTGGGCCTCTGGTTCATTAAGGCCTTAGGGCC
Source organism: Viscum album (assembly GCA_963277665.1). Lineage (NCBI taxonomy): Eukaryota > Viridiplantae > Streptophyta > Magnoliopsida > Santalales > Viscaceae > Viscum > Viscum album. Next base: position 1,494,564,171 of record OY728131.1, read on the forward strand.
ACCCAAGGCCTTTAGGCCAGTAAGGATTTTGGGCCACCTCATGGCCTTTGGGCCACATCAAGGCCTTCGCCCCAACTCAAGGACTTCGGGCCACCTGAAATGGTGCTTCAATTATCAGAAAGACTCTACAAGGAGCAGACACTAGATAGGGATTCAGAGAAGGTGCATTCACCAGAGTAGAAGCTAAGAGGATTTGTCAGAAATAGAGGGTATGGTATTGCCATTGGGACTTGCCTGTGCTTTCAAGGGAAGCCTATCCAAATAGATAGGCAAAGTTGGAGAGGTAATATAATGATGAATAAGCTGGTAGGAGGAGTTTGAAGTATAGTTTTTATATTTCCTAAGGCCTGTAGGTCATGTAATCTCTGAGCTTAAAAGCTTTGTAAGGGTTCCCCCTCATCCCTTGAAATTGGGGTTATCAAAAATCAATAAAAAAAGGTCTTCAGGCCATTCAGGCAGGTAGGCCTCTAGGATTACAAGAGTTATTTTTACAATAAATTTGGTTAGATATATTTCTAGCCATTGTGGCTTGATAGGTGTGAGTTTGGGAGGAGAGGAGGCATTTTTATAGTGGATGATGAGGGTCACTCTTGAAATGTTTTGAAAAATGAATTCCATACATGATTTTTGAATTAAAAGTGGCTCTCATAGTGATCCAATATCAATCCTTGTTAGTATAGGGTCTACATATGACCATCCAATTGATTTTTTATATGTGTCTTTTTCATTTTGTCCCTTAAGATTACGATTTAGTCATTTATTATGCTTAATTTTACCTTAATAGTTGTAATTTATTTTAACTACACTCACTAATACTTTTCATCAAAAACTATGTTGTTCAAATTTGAAATTATAAATTATGATGATTCTAAAGAAGGAATAAATATTTCCAAATTACAGTCACCTAAGTTGAAAAAAATTTGAATTTAATACTACAAATGAGATGACAATGTGGGGTTTTAAAGTAAAAGAATTTGAATGTTTCTTATGTTTTTATAGTAAATTTCAGAGTTAAAAGGATTTAAATGACATAAATTTGTTTAATTGAAAAAAATATTATCTAATTAAACTTTACAAATAATATAAAATTTTATCTATACTTATAATTAATTTAAATGAAAAAGTAGTTTTGAATTAAAATATATTATTTTTTAGTATTTGTTAATAATTGAAACATCATAGGAAAATACAAAAAATTCACCATAAACTAATATTAATGTTTCATTTTTCAAATATGAAGTTTATATTGACCTATATAATCTATAAAAGTTTCAAACATTTAATTTAAAATAGGTTTTTCATTAAATTGTGTTAAAAATGTCTTACTAAATTTAAATTATTTTATGTGTAAAATTGGGTTTGATCATATAATATGATTAAAAAATATATTAGATGAATATAAACAATTTTATATTAAATATATAATATATATTTTAAATTAATATCACATAATAATTGTAATTAATTTAATTTATTAGGTTAATACCACATTGTGAGCATATAAATAGTTTTATATAAAATATCCCCTTTATTTTTAGTTGGATCTTATATTCATTTATAATTAATTTGTAACTAATTAATTAGGTTTTTAAACCATATATTTTCATAATTTTGTTTATATAAATAAGAAAACTATTTTATTTTATATTATTATACTAAATAATAAAATTTTGATAATATATTATTGTTTGGTAAAACTTGGTCTTACATGTAATGAATGTCTTTGAAGAAACACATTGTTGCGTATGTCAGACTCAAACATAATATCACGTGAATTGAAAGCAATATAACATATTTAATTTATTTAAAATATTAAATATATTATAAAAAATTGGTATATTATATTCTCTTTTGCGCATGATGTTTCATGTCATACACACTATCGAATAAAATTTTAATACTTCTAATTTTTTGGGCATTACATTCTCCCCACCATAAATAAATTATGTACTCACAATTTAAAAATGATCCTAGTGATAGATTTTTGATAGTTCTTATGTCTAAAATCCCACTTTGTGAGAAGTGTTTCTAAAAAATCCACTATAAGAGAGTGTGTGTGAATTAAAAAGGTCACATGGAAAAACATTTAACATGGGATCAAAGTTGGAGAACATTAGTGGTAGGTTGGGATATGTAGTTGGAGGAACGAATGAATATTTATATGGAGTTATTAAGGTCTTCAATAAAAGATAATTGAATTATCAATGGACTGTTGAGGGCCTCATAACCATAAATAATAAATTATTTACAAGACTATTGGGTCAACAAAAATTTAGGTATTGGGAAAACATTTTATTTCCAAGTCATTTTCTTAATGTATGCTAATTATTTTACATCCTAATAATATAAGGAAATTTTCACACATGATACAATTTAAGTTCATGTGCACAATTAAATCATCTTGTTATTATTTTATCAAATTAAAATTCAACAAATATGTCACATAATAGATTTCCAAAAATTAACATTGATGTATGAAGGACTAAAATAAACATTTAATAGATCATAAGGCCTATAAAAGAGTGAAAAATATAACTATTTTTCTCTAACATTTCTCTAAAATCAATATGGTCAATACCTTAATCACTAAACCTAGAAACATATATTATTAGTTCATTATTAATATTTATTCAATAAATTGTTCAACTAAAAACAATGAATTATTAATGATTAATTTACATAGGTCAGTGGTTGGCATGAAACCCTTATTGTTTTATGGTCATCGGTTCAAGTACCATGACTTTTTGGGATTTGATTGGTTGTCACTCGACATTCAGGTAGTAATTTTCAAAAATAAATTAATAAATTTTTCCAAAATCAATATGATGGAAATCCATAAAATAGGTTTAATCACTAAATATCCTTTTAACTAAGGGTTTTAATACAACATTAATAAATAAATTCATGATCTATTTATTTATACATATGTCCTTCCTAGGTCTAGGGTTTATCCAAAAAATCATTTATAGGATTTTAAAACCAGGACACCTTTTCTTCAATATAAATCATATTAGGTTTAACCATGGTTATTTATTTTCATCATATGATGAAATCCTTTATAATGGTTTGTATAGAAAATGTGAATTATCCTAAGCGTATCCCCCGAGAGTGTCAAACTAGGTGCATAGTAAGGGCCATTTTCATCTAACAGGTTATGCAGAGTAATGCCTGACACACACTATCATAGTTGATATTACTAAACACATCTATGCTAGAACCACACCCACTTGTATTATCCATAAAGGGATTAATTTCTTGAAAACCCACATAATCAAAACTTTACAAAAAATCTAGTGTTCACTTCTATAAATATTGTCAAATTCTACTATAAGGTTACATTATATAACTTATTATTTTTCTAAATATAGTTTCCAAGGGTGATACAAACCTTCCATTAATAACTACTATTGCAACCCGACCCCAGATATCATAGAGCCTATGTTTGTTATCAATTACATTGGAATAAATACATGGAATAAAATCCTAAAGCACTGAGAGTTTAGTAGTCTTGGTAAACGTGATATATAAATCATAATTTTATTAAAAATTAATACACTAATTACAAAAAAAATTCTAAATTAAATATATCAAGGATAACATTATTCCATCTAGAATATACTTTAATATATTTCTTAGTACACTTTTTGGATTCTTAGGGAAAGGAAACATAATAAGGGCTCAGTAATGGTAGTGTATAGTGGCAGCAATAATGAATCAACAAGAATAATTTAATATGGAATGTTAAATAACATAACAGACATGTGAAGTAATCAATATGATGAAAAAGAAGTAAATAAGAAACAATACAAGGTAAATTAAAACAAATTCCATTGAAATTACTATATAATGAAAAATAAACATGACAATGTAAGAAAACGAAACACATTCCGTTTAATCAAATAATTGAAATTAAATGTATCCATAGATATGTTGAGGAAAAATATCATAGATTAATAATAACTGAAACCAAATGAAGTAAATGATTTCTTAATGGATGTCATGTTTGATGCACATGAAAACCAATTGAGTCAAGACCTATCACAACATGGTTTAAAATTATGGATGAAAACCTCTTCAATTTTCAAAAATAAATTTTCTCATGAGAATCTATCAATGCATCTTGGAGTTATATATAGACTAGGCCCCACCTGTCATTATCTATCGAATGAATTATTCATATCGAATAACCAAAATAAATTGTACGCCTAATCAAATATTTGTATTGATTAAATAATAAATAAATATTAATATTTCCATAAATAATCAAATTACTAACAAAGTAGACACCATATGTAAAATGGTATACATTTTATGCAATAGTAATATCCATGATATAAGAAATGGATAATTTAGGGAAAATTAAATAATCAATTTCCTTAAGAGATTTAATATTTCAAGTGGACTAAAAAAAATCAATGAAGTGAATTTGAATTCTATCCCTGGAAAAATGTTTCATAGAACATATAGAGTAAGAGTAAGAATAGAATCAATAAAATATATCCCCTGTGGGGTAAAATGAAGTGTTTTTTTCATTGAAGAAAAAAATAAAAAGAACTTTTAAAACATTCTTGAGGAAAATATCCTTTATTTTTAAAAACCTATTGAAAAATATTATTTGGAAAACACTTTTGAAAATATATTCATTAAAAATTATCCTTTAAAATATGAAAATAAAAATTCAATGAAATTATGGTGAGTAAATCTGTACATATTGTACAAGTTAAAAAAAAATTTCTTTTTTGTGGTAAATTGTTTAAAAAATTCATTGTTTGGAAAGAAATAGGAATATAACATTGAAAATATTAGTAAAAGAAAAAAAAGATAAAAATAACTTTTCAATATCATGTTAAAATAAAGTTCAAAAACCTTTTTATAAAATAAGGGTTATATAGAAAAATAGGTTTTCTAACTGAAGTGATAAATAATTTATTGTGTTCTTAAAAACAAATTATAACACATTTTGAGTACAAAAGAGTTGAAAATGGTTACTATTGTATTATAAATCTCAGGAATAAATAGATAGGAATAAAATTAAATTTTTATTTAGAAAATAATAAAATAATTTCCATTAATTTAAATTTAAGTGTAAATAATCATGAAAAAATTATGTAGTAATTTAAAAACCTGAAAAGAATATTATTTTAGTGTTAGAATCAATCAATGAGTAGATTATATATATCAACATTAAATACACATAAAGAAGATGAACTTTTAAAATATATTGTCAAAATCATTATATACAACATCATTTAATATTAATAACAAAAGGGATGTAATATAACCCAATGATAAGGTATTGGGTTAGGAAAATATTTTCCACTTGGTAATATATAAATCAAATCACTATAAATGAAAAAATTCTAAATGAAACTCAAAATATCATGAAGAATAAATGAATCATGATATTATATTTCAAAGTAGAATTATGCGAATATTATATAAGAAATTAGGCTGATAAAAATAATTTTATTTTTCAAATTAAAGTTCATAATCACAATGGAGGTAAGTTTTCATATATAATCATTAAAAATGTTATCAGGTAGAATAATGTTTAACCATTCCAAAGTATCCTATAAAACATTGAAAAATTTGGGTCATCATATCCATGAAAGAATAACATTTAATAGAACATATAATATCATGATAATAAATAGTTTCATGATATAACATTTCAAATAGATGTATATACACCATATAATAGAGACTAAGTTCATAAAAATAAATAATTATCAATGAAATGTAATTTGAGATGAAATCCCTTAACTTGAATTTTCTTTTAGGTGAACATCCTTTAATAACCTGTATAATAAAACTATGATAATTATATAATTTCCTCAGAACCATTTTCTTCTTTATCATTACTTTTATTTAATTTTTTACCATGTTGTATATAACTATTTAATCAATTTAGATTACATTGTGTGTTTTGATCAAATTCATTTCATGTGTTAGAAGAATAATGTTGGTATGTAAACTACAGTCATAGTGATCAATAATTAACATCTCCATAATAATAACCATGAAATAATTATCCTATTTATATATCAATAATAATTTTAACACCAATAATTAAATTTGGTTATGATAATGGTCCAATGTTTCAGTCATGGAGACGGTAGGTCGTACGTATGCATTATTAACATTTCAAATTTTTAATGATCATTATTGAAAGATGGTAAGTGATGGAATATTTCTCATTAATTTAAATTATATAATAAATAAAATTTTATTTAATCAGATATAATTAGATATAGAATTATTTTGATGTAAAATGAATCTCGTCATGTCGATTAGGCGATAGTCCACAGGTCCATGAACGATGTTATCTCTTTTTAAGTGCGTGAATTGGTAATAAAGATATTGATATACACTATATTTATAAACATGTAATTATGTAATTAATATAATAAATATGTTTTATATTTCATACATGTTTACTTCAATCATCTTTTAAACATTCCATGTATCGTCTGAATGAATCACATCTATTTTAGGAGGCGGTAGTCCACACTTCCAGTGATGATGTTATTATATTTACAGAAAAAGAAAACTATTAGGGTATGTGTTGTAATATATTTACATACACATGAAGATATTACAATTATCATATATATCAAACATAAATTGAGTTTCTATCATAATTTCCAAACATGAATGTTGGTAAATGAAAAATGGATAACTATCATTTCTTGAGGTCGTAGTTCACCGTACACAGAAAAAATATGTCTGTTACCAGTTAGATGAATGTTTTTGTAAGTTTAGGTCAATACCTTATCATAACAACATCTTAGTATATTAATGATAATTTTATTGTTATATAATAATGTAATAATGAGTGTTAAGGTATTGAAGAATTGAAATAAAACAAAAAATATTAAGGAATGATTTTACCTCTTAATCAGGAAACACATGTTTGATTGAACCAAAAAAATCCATGGATTTCTTTCTTGCCAAAGGGTGGGTTTAGGATGAGGGTAGGAATTTTTAGGATATCTTTGGGAAGATAATTTTATATCCAATGTGTCTTTAGATGTGTTAGGATTTGGGAGGAGAGGAAGCTTTTTATAGTAGAGGGGGAGTAGCACTATTTTAATATTTTTTAAAAGGGAATTCCATACATGTTTTTCACATTTAAAGTGTCTCCTATAATGGTCCCATTTAGATAAAAATGGGGATAAGGTTGAAATATGGCTCAAAAATTGGTTTTGTAAAATATTCTAGACTATTTGGTCCCTTAAGATTAAGGTTTTTTCCCTTATTAAGATTAATTTTACCGTAATCATTGTAATAAATTTTAATTTAATTCACTAATATTTTTGGTAGAAACCAAAGTTGAGATTATTTAAAATTATAAATTATTTTGATTCAAAATATTAAATAGATTTTTCCAAATTCCAATCACATAAGTGGAATACATTAATTTAAATTTAATCACATAGACATGATGATAATGCGATTTTTTATAGAAAAAATGTCTGAATGTTTTTTATGTTATTATAATCAATTTCAAAGTTAATTTGATTAAAATAACCTACATTGCATTAATGGAAATAATTATTATATAAATACTATTTATAAACAATTTAAAATATTATTGGGCCTTATAAATATGTTATATGAAAAAGTAGTTTTAAATTAAAATTTAATGTTTTTCAGTATTCATTAAAAAATGAACGCTCATAGAAAAATACCAAAAAATACCCAAAACTAATTTCTATTTTTCAATTTCAAAAATTAATTTAATTTTGAAATATTTAATTTATAAATATTTGGAAAAATTGAATTTAAAATAGGTTCTCTATTAAAAGGCGATAAAAATGCCTTAAAAAATATAGTATTATATATGTAAAATTGGGTTTATTCTTATATTAGGCTTCTCAAATATATTGGATGGATATAAAAAATATTGTATTCAATATATAATTTATGTATTAAATTATTATCACTTTATAATTTTAATTAATTTAATTTATTATGGTAAAAATCATTTTGAGCATGAAAATAGTTTTATATAAAATATCCCAAGTATTTTCAATTGGCTCTTATATTCATTTCTAATTACATTGTTATCAATGAATTAGTTCCGTAAAACATATATATTCATGGGTTAATTAATAATATTCATAATATATAGTTTATTAAATCTTATTATATGAAATAATATTATTTCAATAATATATTTTTGGTGGGTAAAACTTCTTCTTCCTTATAATGAAAGTTGTTGATGAAACCTGTTGTTGCGTATGTCACACGCTAACTCCATATCATGTCCATTTAAATCTATAGAATATATTTAATTTATTTTAAATAGTAAATATATTATAAATACTTGGTATATTATATTCCCTTATTCTCTTGATGTCGGGTTACATACATGGTATCAAATAAAATGATCATATTTATATTTTCAAGGATTTACATTCTCCCTAACATAAATAAATTGTATCTTTGATATTTAAACTCGATCTTAGTGATTTATTGGTTGATATTTTCTATGTTTAAAATCCCACATCATATGAAGGGTTTGTAAACCATCTTATTTAAATGATAGATTTTGATTTACAAAGGTCACACAGACTAACATATAACCTTTTCTCTATGTATGTGAACATTATTGGATATTGGATATAAATACTTAGATGAAAAGCATAAATATTTATATGGAGTTATTGAGTTAATTAATATAATAAAAATTAATTATCAATGAAATGTTTAGGGCCTCAATGTCATAAATGTTGTATGATTTAGAAGGTCATCCATTTAAAAAGAACTAAGGTATTATGACAACAATTTTTTCAAATTAATTTTCCTAATGGTGGGTAATTATTTTACTCCCATATAATATAAGTAAATTTACTTATATTATAAATTTTAACTTCATGTGAACAATTTCATCTTTTGGGTTTACTTGGATAAAATTATAATTCAGGTCTTCATTTAAGAAATGGATATAGAAAAATTAACATTGATTATTGAATCACTAATATAAACCTTTAAAGTATCATATGTACCATAAATGAGTTACAAGTCTAACTATTTGACTCTAATTATTCTACAAGGTTTATATGGTTAATATATTAATATCTAATCATAAAATTACACATTACAGATTACTAGTTAATAATTAATATTTATTCATAAAATTATTCATCTATAAACAATGAATTATTAACCAAGACATTGCAATGATCAGTATTCGTCATGAAACCCTTATCATACTTTAGTTATGGGTTCAAGTCCCACTACATTTCATGATTTGATTGGTTATCACTAGGTTTATATTTTTTCATTTTTAAAAATGAAATTAATATAATTTTCTAATATTAATATGATGTAAATCCTTGAAATAAGGTTAATCAATAAATATCCTTTTAATTATGGGATTCAATACAACCTAAATAAATAAATAATCCATCCATTTATTTCAATATCTATCCTTCTTTGGTGTGGGGTTTATCCATTATATCATTTATATGATTTATAAACCATGACACATTATCTTCAATCTATAAACTTTAGGCTTGACCTAGGTTATTTATTTTCACCATATTATCTAATCTATACCAATTTTATTTTGAGAAAATTATAATTATCCTAAGGATATCACATGAGAGTGTCATCCCTGGTATGCAGTAAGTCCCATCATTGTGTACCACGTTACGATGAGTTATGACTAACAAACCTTGTTTAATTTTTACTCCTAGGTACATATTTTCTAAAACACATCAACTTCTAATATCAACATAAGGTTTTATTACTAGAAAACCCACATTCTATCAATGAAACCAAAATTATAGGGTGTTCTCTACACTTATACTCACGTTATACCTTAGGTTTACATTATCTAATCTATGTTTTCCTAAATCTAGTCCCCAAGTATTCTACTAAAATTTTTCTAATACAAACTATAGCGACCCAACCCTAGATATCATGAAGCCAATGTATTTTATTATTTAAATTGGTATGATTACATGGAATAAAATCCCAAAGGACTGATATTTTATTAGTCTTTGTTAACCCAATTCATATATGAGTCTTGTATTGAAAATTAACACACTAATTACAATAAAATGTTTTCTTAAATAAAAAAAATAGATGATAACTTTATGTTAGGTCGGAAGAAGCAAGGAAGATGGCAAGAGGGGGGGTGAATTGCCTTTTAAAAAATTGATTAACAAATTAAAAATCAAAGTAAAAATGCAGCGGAAAGTAAAGAGGCAAGACACAAGAAATTGTTAACGGAGTTCGGCCTAACACCCGGCCTACGTCTCCGCTCCCAACTCAACCGTTGAGAGATTCCTACCGCTTTCTTTTCAATGGTTTTAGCAAGAAACCCACTAGGCTTTGAGGTAGCACTAGAACCTATTACAGCTTGCTTTTGTGGTTTAGCAAGAACCCACTTGCTTTTGATGGTTTAGCAAGAACCCACTATCCTTCTTACAGGTGAAGGATAGATCACCTTTTTCTCAAGCTTTTTAAAGGAAAAGCTTGTGAACCTCTTCACACCTTAGTGGTGGTGTGAAACCCAAAAGAAAGGGGGATGAGAAAAGGGTTTGGGGTTTGTAGGCACAAACCCAAATTTAAAGCTCAAAATAAATGAAACAATAAAAACCGTATTGTTGAGAAGCCTTGGGCGCCAAAGGTTGAATGGAGTTGAAGACGTGCACTCCCAAGCTTCTATGGTGGTGCTCCTTGGATGTGGAATTGGATTGGAGCAGTGGTGGTTCCCTTGGAGCAATCCGCCGGAGGTTTGCCAAATGAGGAGAATTGTGTTCGTTGGCTTCACAATGCTTAATTATGGTCCGGCAATTGTTCCGGGGCTTCAAGGTCCTTTATTTATAGAGGGGGAACCCTCATATGGCCGTTGGAGGCCTTCGGAGCCGTTGGGAAGGCTTTCGGAGCCGTTGGGAGGCAAGTGGAGCAGCCTGGTCAAAGCTCCAACGGCTAGTTTGACTGGGCCACCGGCTGGCCGGTGTAGGGCCACCGGCTGGCCGGTGTAGGGCCACCGGCTGGCCGGTGCCTTGGAATGTGGAGAGAATTCTGGTCCAGGCTCCACCGGTCGACCGGTGGAGGAGCCACCGGATGGCCGGTGGTGAGACAGTAGGTCTCACTATTCATCTGGGTGCCACCGGTCGACCGGTGGAGGAGCCACCGGCTGGCCGGTGGCAAGACAGTAGATTGCACTATTTGGGCTGGATGCCACAGGTCGACCGGTGGCAGAGCCACCGGTCGACCGGTGGGGAGGCAGTGGCTCAGCCTTGAGTCAGGGTGCCACCGGCTGGCCGGTGGTCAAGCCACCGGCTGACCGGTGGACTGAATTTCAGTCCACTTGAAGTCCATTCTTGGGCCAACTTCTTGGCAACCTTGTGCCTATCATCCACAACACTTAAACACAATGTTAAACACATATTAAAGTGATTGTTATCATGAAAATCAAAGAGTGTGGGGTACAACAATCTCCCCCTATTTTGATGATCACAATCACTTATCAAGCAATGTAAAAACTTAAATGAAATGCATGCCTAAATGATAAATTGAAAATAAATACTAAGCGTGATAAAAAAGATTCTCCCCCAATCAATCAAGAAATTTCTCCCCCTTTGTGATTATCAAAATAGCACGGGGCATAAAACTTGATTGAGGGAATGAGTTGAAAAACAAGATTGAGATTTGAAAATCAATTGAAAATTGATACTAGTTGTTTGAAAATTTTGAAAAGAAAAAATGAATTGAAAAATTTGAATAACAGTTTGAATTGAAAGTTTTGAATCAAAAACCAATACCAACTGTTGGAAATTTAGAAATGAAAATTTAAAAGAAAATTTTGAATTGAAAGAATTGAAACCAAGAGTTGAGTTTGAAATAAAAAATTTGAATACACAAAAAAAAACTTAAAAGATCCTAACTCCCCCTAAATAAAAACAATGAATCACCGGGGAGTGGGATTTTGAAAAGAAACAATTTTAGGCCCGGAGAGACTCGCTAGAAGGGATTTTTCAATCCAAACTTGTCTCACAGCGGGTCTTCTCCTATAGAATTCATCCGAATAGAAAATCGATTTGGGCCTACCATACCGGGCGTTTTTGCAATTACATTCATATATCATGTGCCCGGGTTTCTTACAATAATTACAAAATTTATAATCGGAGCTCCCCCTTACAAAAACAGTTTGAGCATGAGAGGAGGAGGCTCGGTTGGTATAGCCAAGTCCATTGGTGGTTCGGGATATACGTTGGGAACCAAGTATATTTTTCAAATTTTGTTCACCTTGGGTGAACTTGGCTAGGGTCTCTCTTAGGTCTTTGATGGTTGATTCCATGGAATCAACATTTGGAAAATTTTGGATTTTAAGGGACATCTCCTCCTTCTCTTTGAGAAGTTGTTCTTTTTCGGAGGAGAGTTTTTTGAAAGACTTTTTCAACGCGACAAATTTAGAAGAGAGTTCATGAAAACCTTTTTCTAGTTGATCTCTAGCAAATGAGAGTTCTTCATAAGATAAATGATTTAAAGAATTTGAGTTTGAAGAACATGAGGATGAGGAGTCGGAAGATGTTACCTCATTACATGCCATTAGGCATTTCGTACCGTTGTCGCTCGAGGAGGAGGAGGAGGAGGATGATGAGGAGGTGTCACTCCATGTCGCCTTGAGGACCTTTTTCTTTCCTTTTTCCTTGGCCCGTTTTTTGTTGAGTGGGCAATCGGGCTTGTAATGGCCCTTTTCGCCGCACCCGTAGCATTTTACCTTGGGCTGGGATCTTGCGGTGGGTTCTTGCCTTCGCGCCTTGCGAGATTTTTTCTTCTTGTGCTTCTTCATGAATTTTTGCATTTGGCGGGCTAGATTCTCCATTTCGGAATCACCGCTTGACGATGAAGGAGATGAGGAAGATGAGGATGATGAGGAGGAGCTTACTTCTTTTTGTACCTTGAGGGCAATGTTCTTTGGTGTCTTGATTGGTGTGCCCTCCTTTTGAGCTTGCCTCCTCATCGTGATCTCGTAGGTCATTAGGGATCCGATGAGCTCCTCGACCGGCATATTTTTGACGTCCTTAGCTTCTTGGATCGCCGTCACCTTTGGTGCCCATGAGCTCGGAAGGACCCATAGAATCTTCTTGACCATCGTCTCGGCTGAAACATCATCACCAAGAGATTTCCTTCCATTGCACACGTCAGTAAAGCGAGTAAACATATCAGAAATAGATTCATTTGGGTGCATAGAAAAAGACTCAAAATCTTGACGAAACATGTCCAACCGAGTGTCTTTGACTTTGTTAGTACCCTCATGAGTTACTTCTAAAAGTTTCCAAATTTCATGTGAGGAGGTGCAAGTAGACACTCGATTGAATTCATTTCGGTCTAGGCCGCAATGAAGAGCATTCATGGCTTTGCCATCAAGCTCAAAATTTCTAATGTCGGCTTGGGTCCATTTGGATTCGTCGGGAGTAGACAAAGTGTAACCTTGCATGACAATTTTGTAAATGGGATATCCTATACTCCTAAGAAAGGTAGTCATGCGGGTTTTCCAATAATTATAGTCGGTCCCATCAAAAAATGGAGCCCGACCCAAAGAGTAGCCCTCGGGGGCGAAAGAGGTAGATGCCATCAAAAAAAATAAAAAAGATCTTAACTTTGAAACCGGGTTAAGGAATTACTCAAAGGTCCCTCTGATACCAATTGTTAGGTCGGAAGAAGCAAGGAAGATGGCAAGAGGGGGGGTGAATTGCCTTTTAAAAAATTGATTAACAAATTAAAAATCAAAGTAAAAATGCAGCGGAAAGTAAAGAGGCAAGACACAAGAAATTGTTAACGGAGTTCGGCCTAACACCCGGCCTACGTCTCCGCTCCCAACTCAACCGTTGAGAGATTCCTACCGCTTTCTTTTCAATGGTTTTAGCAAGAAACCCACTAGGCTTTGAGGTAGCACTAGAACCTATTACAGCTTGCTTTTGTGGTTTAGCAAGAACCCACTTGCTTTTGATGGTTTAGCAAGAACCCACTATCCTTCTTACAGGTGAAGGATAGCTCACCTTTTTCTCAAGCTTTTTAAAGGAAAAGCTTGTGAACCTCTTCACACCTTAGTGGTGGTGTGAAACCCAAAAGAAAGGGGGATGAGAAAAGGGTTTGGGGTTTGTAGGCACAAACCCAAATTTAAAGCTCAAAATAAATGAAACAATAAAAACCGTATTGTTGAGAAGCCTTGGGCGCCAAAGGTTGAATGGAGTTGAAGACGTGCACTCCCAAGCTTCTATGGTGGTGCTCCTTGGATGTGGAATTGGATTGGAGCAGTGGTGGTTCCCTTGGAGCAATCCGCCGGAGGTTTGCCAAATGAGGAGAATTGTGTTCGTTGGCTTCACAATGCTTAATTATGGTCCGGCAATTGTTCCGGGGCTTCAAGGTCCTTTATTTATAGAGGGGGAACCCTCATATGGCCGTTGGAGGCCTTCGGAGCCGTTGGGAAGGCTTTCGGAGCCGTTGGGAGGCAAGTGGAGCAGCCTGGTCAAAGCTCCAACGGCTAGTTTGACTGGGCCACCGGCTGGCCGGTGCAGGGCCACCGGCTGGCCGGTGCCTTGGAATGTGGAGAGAATTCTGGTCCAGGCTCCACCGGTCGACCGGTGGAGGAGCCACCGGATGGCCGGTGGTGAGACAGTAGGTCTCACTATTCATCTGGGTGCCACCGGTCGACCGGTGGAGGAGCCACCGGCTGGCCGGTGGCAAGACAGTAGATTGCACTATTTGGGCTGGATGCCACAGGTCGACCGGTGGCAGAGCCACCGGTCGACCGGTGGGGAGGCAGTGGCTCAGCCTTGAGTCAGGGTGCCACCGGCTGGCCGGTGGTCAAGCCACCGGCTGACCGGTGGACTGAATTTCAGTCCACTTGAAGTCCATTCTTGGGCCAACTTCTTGGCAACCTTGTGCCTATCATCCACAACACTTAAACACAATGTTAAACACATATTAAAGTGATTGTTATCATGAAAATCAAAGAGTGTGGGGTACAACACTTTATTCCATCTAGAGTGACCTTGAATATAACTAATTGTACACTTCTTGGACTTTTGGGGAAAAGATAAATAATAAGGGTGAGCTCAAATTCTTAATTAGGGTAAAGTATAGAGAAAACAATAATGAAAAAACATGAATAAATTATCATGGAAAGGTTAATAACTAAACAAAAATTCCAAGTAATCAATTGGCTAAAAAAGAAGTGAATAAGTAATAAGCCGTGGTAAATTAATGCACATACCATCAAAATAACAAGATAAGAAAAAATAAATATGGAATGGTAGGAAACACAAACACATTACATTTAAACAATGATCTAAAAATGAAAGGTTTCCATGGATATGTTGTTGAAAATACTAATAGATGAATAACAATTGAAACTAAATAAAATCAATAATTTCTTAATGGACGTCATGTTTGAGGCACATGAAATCCTATACCATCCAAACATTTCCCAAGATGGTTTAAAACTATAGAGAGAAACCCATTAAATTATCAAAACTAATTTGTCTCATGAAAGTCTGTTAGTGTATCAAGGAGCTATATAATGTCTGGTATCTACCTATAATGGACTATCAAAAATATTCTTCACATAAAATAAAAAAATTAAATAATATTCCTTATCAAATATCTATATTTGATAATGAATAAAAAATTATAATTATTTACAAAAATTAATCAAATAGCTATCAATGTAGAAACAATAAGTAAAATTGTATATGATTTTGGATACAGTAATATCCATGATAAGTGAAATTAGTTATTTTGGAGGAATTAAATATTAATTGATCATAGGAGATTTAATATTTCAAGAGGACTAATAAATAAATCAAAGAAGTTAATTTGATTACTATACTTGTCCAAAGTAATCATAATACTCTGAGAGTAAGAATAATGACGTTATAACAAAATTATCCCAGGTTGATTAAAATATTGTGTTTTTTAGTTGATGAATATAAATAAAAATATCTTTTAAAAACATTCTTTTGCAAAATATCAAATTTTTTTAATATTGTTTTGAAAAATATTTTCTTTGAAAATCACTTTTGAAATCATCTTCATTAAAATGTATCATTTTAAACATTCATAGGAAACATCAATGAAATTATGGTGAGAAAATATATACATGGAATATGGGGTACAAAGAACATTTCTTTTTCCCTGTAAAAAGGATAAAAAATTACTTGTTAGGAAGTTGACTAGAATATTTCACTAAATAGGTTAGTAGAAGGAAAATATGGTAAAATGTATTTACTATATCATGTTAAATACATTTTTCAAATCTATAAAATTTTGTTTTTAGAAAAAAAAGGTTATCTGACTAAAGAGATAAATAAAGTCATGTTATAATTAAAAACGTTTTATGAAACATTTTAATTTCCAAAGAGTATAAAAATATTAATATTACATAATAAAGGTCATGAATAACCATAAGAGAGTAAAATTAATGAGTTTTTTAGACAATGATCATATAATTTTCTCTTAATAAAATTTAATGGTAAAAAATCCGGAACAAAATGAGATATTAAATTAATCCCTTGAAAATATTATTGTGTGGGAGTGATAATCAATCAATGTGTAGATTATGTGTATAAAATGTAAATCCAAATATAGAAGAGGAAATACATCAATAGATATTAAAAGACATTATACACATAATAATATAATATTAATGAAAATTATGATCAAATATAAGACAATTAAAAGAATGTTTTTCATGAAAATAATTTCCCCATTGGATCTAATAACTGAAATCCCATTAGATGAAATAATATAAATCGGAACTCAAATTATCATGAAGAATGAATGGATCATGATATTATATATTAAATTGTTAGAATGTGAACTACTTATAATGTATTAGGAGCACAAAAAAATGTGACCGTTTTAATAGAAATTTGACAATAACAAAGGAAGAGAGATTGCAAATATAATCATTGAAAATAGACTTTAGGAGATTAATCAATAAACATTCCAAAGTGTCCCATATCTCATTGTAATGTCTGAGTCTTACTTTACATGATAGTACAACATTAAATAAAACATATAATATCATTAGAATAATTTGTTTTAGGATATAACATTTAAAATTGTAGTATATACACTATATAAAATTACTAGCAACATAACGACAAATAAGTATCAATTGAATGTAAATTGAGACAAAATACCTTTCCTTGCATTTCCATTCAAGTGAAATTACATTAAATTAATATATAATAAACTTATGTTAATTATATTATTTCTCTAGAGCAATTTTCATGTTTTTAATTACCTTTATATCACTTATTACCACGTTTTATACCACTACTTATTCAATTATGTTTATATCGGGTGTATTGATCAAATTCAGTTAATGTGTTAAAATAATAACTTTGGTAGGTCAACTATGGTCAATGGGTAAATTATATAACATATCTAGCATAAAAAATGAAATAATTATACAATTTATAAATAAATAATAAATTTTAAACCAATAATTGTATATTTTTATAAAATATGGACTGATGTTACAATCATGGAGAGGGTAGGTTGTATGTATGCATAAGGAACATTCCATTTTTTCAATGATTATTATGGAAAGAAGGTATGTAACAAAAAATAATTCCTAAATGATCATTATATTATAAATCAAATTTTATTTAATCATATATACTTATATATATAATTATTTTTAGGTAAAATGAATCACATCCTGTCGAAGAAGTGGTAGTGCACATGTCCACAAACGACATTATCACTTTTAAAGTGTGTGAAATAGTTATAAAGAGAAAGATAGGTTTTATATTTCATGAAAGTTAATAATTTCCTGAATATTATAGACATATTTTACATATCAAATATGTTTAATTATAATTATCCTTTATACATTCCATGTATCATGTGAAGGAATCACATCGCTTTTAAGAGGTAGTGGTCCACACTTCTACATACGATGTAATCGTATTTAATAAAAATTGATAGTATAAGGGTATAAATTTTAAAATAATTAAATAATATTAAATAAATAATTAATAATATATATATAATATATAAATTTACTTTCCATCATAAGGTCCATCCATGAAAGATGGTAAAGAAAAAATGAACAATCATCGTTTCTTGAGGCGGTAGTTCTCCGTACACAGAAATAATATGTTTCTTAAATATTATATGGATGTGTGTAAAATTATAGTTCTAAACCATAGCATAAAAATATCCTATAATAGTTTGAATACTTTTTTTAAAATAATATTGGAATAATAAAATTTTAGTGAGTGCATAATAAAAATAAATCAAAAAATCATAAAGAAACCTTTTACCTCTTAATCAGGTGAATCCATTTGGATTGAACCATAAGCTTACTTGGATTTATATCCCCAAGAGGGGGATTATAGTATTATGTGAGGGATATTTAAATACCATTTGGTTAGATATAGTCTTAGGAAATGTTTCTTTATAGTTGTGAGGATGTGGGGGGATATGAGTCATTTTTATAGTGGAGGAGGAGTGCCACTCTTGTAATATTTTGAAAAAAGAATTATATAGACATTTTCACTATGTATGTGGCTTCCATAATCCTAAAATATCTTGAAAAGTGGGGATAGGGTATAAATATGGCCAGATAATGTGGTTTTGACATGTTTCAAGGTCATTTTTTCCTTAAGATTAAGCATCAGTTTCTTATTGGCTTAATTTTAACTAATTCATGGTTATTAATATTATTTACATTCAATAAAAATTTTGTTCAAAAAAATTAAACTTATTTGAAAATAATATTTATGGTGATTACAAATATGTAATCCAATTTTTAATATTCTTATCACATATGTGGTATAAATTAATTAAAATTTAATCTCATAGAAGGGATGACAATGTGGGGTTTTAATGGAAAACATCAGAATGTTTGCTATGTTTTTATAGTGATTTTCAATGTGAAATTGATTTAAATTACCTAAATTTTGATAATTGATAAAATTTTTCTCTAATTAAACATTAAAAAAATATATTGTTTAACCTAATAAAGTAATTAGTTGAAAATGTAAATTTGAATTAAAATTCAGTATTTTTCAGTATTCAATAAAAAATGAATCATCATAGAAAAAATAGAAATATATCCACTCTAACAATATTTTTTATGTTTATATTTGAAATATGATGTTTATTTTAACATATCAAATCAATAAAATTTCAAAAAAATAATTTAAAATATGATAACTATTAAAAGATGGAAAATTCCTTGAAAATATAGTATTTTATGTGTCAAATTGGGTTTGTTCTTATATTGTGCTTATAATATACATTGGATAAATATATAAAATATTAATTTGATTATATAATTCATATATTAAATTAATATCACTTAACAATTATAATTAATTTAATTTATTAGGGAAAAACATCTTTGTTAGCACAAAAATAGTTTCATATAAAATATACCCTTTATTTTCAATTGGATATTATATTCATTTCTAATTATTTTGTAACCAAAGAATTAATTTCATAAACAATATATTTTCATATTTTAGTTAATACAGTTCATGATGTATAGTTTCATATACCTTATTAAATGAAATAATAATATATTAATAAAATATTGGTGTTCGGTAAAACTCTGTCTTACTTGTATCACAATCCATTAAAGAAAATAGTTGTTGCGTATGTTGTACTCTAACTCGGTATCATGTGAATTAAAATCTGCACAATATATTGAATTTATTTAAAATATTAAATATATTATAAATAATCAGTTTATTATATTACCCTTTGCACTTGTTGTTCTGTGACATACACACAATCTAATCTAATGTTACTCCATTAGATCTTTGGGGAATTACATTAACCATTAGTAACTAGTTTTAGAAAAGCATTGTTAAATCTATGGGGCCATTTCTGAGGATATGTTTATAGATGATTCAATGTATTATAAAATGTAATTCAATTTTGAGGAATGATTTAATGAGTGGTTCTTAAGTAATTGTATACCTGAATATATACTATAAGTGGATGTAGCCCCATAATGGAGGTACCAAGGTGAAATAACTCTTAAAATGGAAAATTAATGTAGACTCGATCATAACCTAGTGCATGATAAAAGGCTTTATGTCACACCAGGTTTGACACTCCTTGGGGAAATGGTTTGTAAATTCATTAACTCTTTACTAACCATCATGAAACATTTAAATAGATGATCATTTTGAATAACCATTGATAATACTATTGTTTCATAGATTTAAAATAATGTTCCATGATTTAGAAACCCTACAAGTGATTCAACCTGATTATGCAGTTCCCATCTAGGATTATTTTTTCTAAAAAATTCTTTTTTTAGTAAATGTATGGAACCTGAAGGAACTATGTTAACGTTGAATACAATAGAAAATGAAATGATTGTACTCTAGAGTGACTAAATGTTATGTGAGATGAATTGTTGAAACTTTTTTATATGATCAAAATACATTATTAGGCATCAAATCATTCTCAAATTATAAAGGATCAATGGAGGGATCAACTCTATATTGGGTGCTTCATATAGAAATTACCACCTTCTTTATATGGTTCCACTGATCCACATTTTATTCACAGATGGATCAGTACAACTGAAAATATATTTTCCATTCTCCATTGTTTAGAGAATGAAAATGTCAATTTGCTTGTCAACCATTTTGAAGGTTAGGATGATCAATGGTCAAATAATTTTAAAAATATGATATAATGAGAATAAATTGACTCTATAAAATGGGATTAGTTTAAATGAATATTTTTTTAATATATCCATTCATATTTTTCAATATTCAAAAAAGGAGAATGAATTAATTGAGATTAAGAAGAAGGATGATGAAACTATTAGTACCAATGAAGTAAATTTTAAAAGGCTTGTGACGTGCTCATTGGGTATTATCATTCAACCAAAAAGTAAGGATGACATATTTATCATGGTATTAAAACCAAATCTCAGAGGGGAGTTAGCCATAAGGGACATTGGATTATATGAAAAATTGTTAGATAAATACTTAATATGAGAATGGAAGCTGAAAACCCTCTTGGTTTTTGTAATAATCAAATGAATACATAGTTCCATTGAAATTATGCGAACATTATGCATGGAGAGAATTAAAATATTCAAACTCCCACATATCAAAATTATGGAAAGGAGTACATGGGTGAGTTACAAAAAGGAACAAGATGGTGTTTGAAGTGTGGTAAGCCTAGACATTGAGAAAAATATTCTAGAAGTGATGTGAAGTGTTTTGTCAATGGAATGATAAGAGAGAGAGTTCAATAGAATGAACCACCCATAACCTAGTGTTTCATGTGAATGGAATTGGGGAATTATGAAAATCAATTTCCCAATCTAAGGGAGAATGTGGATGATAATCCATAACAAACTCTAAATTAAAATGGAAAAGGGAAATATTATGCCATAATAATGTATGAATTGAGTCATTATAATTAATGTAATACTTATCCTCGACTTGTTAGTAGGGAATATAATATTTTAATTCCTATGAATGGTCTGTATAAAAATATTATAACAAAATTTCAGGTGACTATCTCACTCCACATGGATTCTGGGTTAATGAAATAATATTTTATAATATGTCATTATAAGGATGACACCAGTATTCCATTGAAAATGTTTTTGTTTATGTTATGAGCTTATATAAGGGATAAATTGTTAATTTTATTTTGAATGTTTACATATCTCCATATAGAATTGGCTTTAGATTTAGGGATACAATCATTGGTTTATGAGATTAAGTTTGATCTAAAGTTCGTATTCATTGACAATAATTTTAAAGTTTCATTTTATGGGACATTGTAAATACTGAGAATATTTTAAGAGAAATTTATTTAAATATAACCCTTATAATATGTTTTAGTGACATAATTATTAATCCTTTTTGACACTTGACTCACATTACTAGTAAATATTTGGGTTTATAAAATCCTTTATTTCGATGTAATTTTGGGTTATAGTCAATAACCTTACAAATTCCACACAATTAATTACTATTAGAGAAGAATATAAATTAATGAATAGGTATGGTTACATGGTGCACCAAATTCAATTGTATCTGATTGTAATCTGATGTTTTCCCCGATGTTTTTGAGGATTCTTTAGAAACTTCTTGATAATGAGTGGAGTTTCAGCACTATGTATCATCCATAAAAGGATGTTCTACCTGATAGAACAAGTCAAACCCTACAGAATAATATTAGATCTTGATTTATTGATTTAAATTATCCTTTGTATGAACACCTTACTCTATGAATATTTTCCTACAATAATAGATTTCACTCAAGCAACCAGATAGCTTATAAATCCATTTAATGAAGGAATTATAGAATCCCAATATATTTGAATAATATTATAGAAAAAATGCTATTGGGAGTTGAAGAATATGATGAGATAGAATAGAATGTTAGATACATTTAACAATATGGGAGGATAGAAAAATAAATTCAAAAATGTTATGTTGATAATCATAAATGAAATCTATAATTTGATGTAGATGGGAGGGTGATTCTATGAATTTATTTTGTGTAAGAAAAAGGGAAAAATTCCTAGTTATATTGGTCCATTTGAAATTACTAGTTGTATATTATTATTTAATACTATAGTTAGGACAAATATTATGGACTAGAGGGTATGAATAAGATTATGTAAATTATGTAAATATTTTCTACACATTTTTATAAGATGAATTCTTTAATGATCAATTAATTAGATATTAATATAAGAAGCATTTGAAAATTAATAAATTATTTTTCTGAATAAACTAATTATCGGTGAATGTACATTTTTACATTAATAATTTAAAACAACACATTGGGTGAAAAACTTTATAGATATTTATATATTATACATTAAATTAAATTCTTAATAGTCATCATATTTCTTTCTCTACATTAAATAATAACAAATTAAATTTTATGCACAAAAACTATATTTTTCTAAAAAAAGAATTTTATCTTTTTGTACAATTGAGTTATAATTAAATATTAATATTTTTTATATTATGATGGTTAAATAAAATTAATTTTTTAATTAATTTTTTAAAAATATTAATTGTGGTAATTTTTATATTTTATCTAATAATATTAATTTTCTGTTTAATAGTTAAAAAGAACGAATTTTAATTGAAAACATGATTTTCTATTAATTTATTTAAAAAAGAAATATAATATTTTAAATTTTTTTCAATGTAATATTATTTTAAAAATAGATACATTAATCCATTTTAGAACATTGGAGTCAACTTATTATTGAAATTGGATGTAATAACATTTTATCTCTTTGAATGTATTCTCTTTAAAAACATAATTTCTCATCGAGTATATGAGATTAATTTTAAATTTAATTTTTACACTTCTATGAATTTAATTTGTAAAAATGGATTAAATATTTTTAATGAGAAAATTTATTTTATATAATATGTTCATAATAATTTGTTATAGTAATTATTACTGAGAACTATTAAAATTAATTTCAGTGATTATGGATAAATGAGAGTTTCTTCACATTACATATTCTTAGGTTAATACTGTATTTTCCATACTCAATGAATATATAATTTAACAAAATTTATTTTATATTTATAATAATTAAGTATAAATTATCTAATAAATGTCATTTTAGTTTTAGTCATAATTGATATATTTCCTTGTTAAATAAAATGTTACAAGTTTCTATGGTAAAAAAACAAAAAATAGTAAAATTGAGTAAACATTAAGACTATTGAATACTTGATAAAAAATATGTATATTTTATTTATTATAGGTTTTTATAGAAAATATCATTCATCCAATTCATTTTTTATAAATTTTTGAGGAACGTGATGTAACAGTGACCTCCCAATACGGAATATTTTTTTGGTATTGATAGAAATGCCACTCCTCCTCAACTATAAAAGTCCACTCACCCAAATAACATATTCACATCTATCAGGTCGTTTTTCTAAAAAAAATATAAATATATAAAAATCACCCCTTATCTAGTTTTATAGGTATTATTTTGTACAGAAATCAAGCCTAGGATGTATTTTGGTGCAAACTTAAGGAGGATACCTGAAGAAGAGGTACGGTTCATCAAAGATAATATATTGTGTTATTTCATCCTACACCGATAACATTTATTAATAAAACATGCTGATATAATATCATCAATATCAATCACATACTATGATTTTTTATGTTATGTTCATGACCTATAACCATATCTACTCCCATAAAATTGGTTAAAAAACATCATTCATTTGTATGAAAGACTACCGCCTCGCGAAATGATGACATTCATTTTCTCTATGAAAAGATATATAGTCTTATTATAATTATTTATTTATTATTTATATATGTGATTTATGATGTTATTATTATTCTATAATTATTATTTCACACATAACTTCATTCTTTCCCATTTTTGGAAATATTATAACAACGTTCATGTGTACGAGGGACTACAACCTCACGAAGTAATTTGATTCGATTATTCATTAAATAGAGGGTAATAATGATGGTTTTAATCAAATTTTATGATATATATTATGTAATAATTATTATATAAATAAAACATATCATTTTAGTTAATTTATTTCAATCAATGTAGTAAATAGACACAACGTTCATGTGTACTTAAAACCTATCGTCTCCGTAAACATTGTATTTTATTTTTTGTCATTAAATTTTATTGTTCACTAAAAATAAATTAATAGATAATATATATGCATATATATATATATGATATTTATATCATGGAAAAAAAATTACAGATGGCAAATTCATTGTCAAATTAAGATTACAAAAAATAGAAAATCATAAAATATTTGAAAAACAATGTGACTATCACCTAAAAGGTAACATTGCCTTGGAATTGATAACAAAACTGTAATAAAAGGTTATGAGAAATTATTATATGCTATATTATATATAAAATTATTTATTTAATATAGTTATAATAAACTAATATTTGTTATATTTTTGTATTTAATGTGTACAACAGAAGTCAAAACCTATGGTAGGGGATTTATGTCTCAATCTTAGTTTTCTATGAGACACATTCCATGTTCACCACTTGATTATTTTATGTGGTGCATATAATTAACCTAAAATTAAATTATTATTATTATAATGAAAATTATTTGTGTTTACATATCCCTTTGGATATCTCTATTTTGGGGGATTTACAATTCAATATTTAACAAATCGCTAATTGGTTTTTGTCTCACTTCTCCTTATTTGAGACATATGTTCAGTTATGAACCAGTATTACATTGTGAGGTTTATATACAACCCCTTTGAAATTTAATATCCAGAATTTATTTATACTCCTGGTATTTTTTATTTCATTTCTTTATTCCTTCATGTATCTTATGATTCAATGTTATCAAAGTGGTTATGTCTTAATATTACAATCTAATCATTTAATAAGATTGTTTATGAATATGGTTTATTTTATAAAATCTTATGATCCATCTCTCAATAAACACATTACATTTATTTTACAATATTTATTCGTGGTATTTTCAAGTAATATTACTATTCCCCCCCACATTGGTATAAAACATAATTGAAAAAATTAAGAAAATTCGACTTTATTAATCTCCTTTGTAAAAAATCTATTTTATTCTATAAAATTATTTTCTAAAAATGTTGTAAAAAATATTTTTAGGTTTTTTTAAAATAGTATATAAAAGACATTTTTACTCATTATTTTCTTTTTTTAATAAAAATTAATCAAATATACATGTCTTTTTTCAATCTATTCCTAATAGGATTTTACCAAAAAAAGAAACAAGAATCCTTGTTCTCTACATGCATTCCATAACCAATATCTTTCAGTACACTTGCTGCAAAAATATTTCATGTTTCCCTTAAATATTTTTATATAATATTTTTATTTAATATTAATAATACTTTTAAATTTTAAATAAATAATATCAACAAAAAAGGGATTTCAAAAAATGTTTTTTAAAGTGTTTTTCAATGCGAAATGGGTATTTTATTCATGAAATATCATAAATGATTTGTAATTAATTTTTTTATTTAAGTAGATTTAAAAACTAAATTGTACTCTAAATCATTAATGAAATTTTAGTTTAAAAAATTTATGTTCAGTGATTATTATTCTTCCACAAATAATTTTCTAAGTGATTTATCTTTCAAAATTAATGACTATCCAAGATCATATCCATTTATGTAACTTGTTATTTTCTAGGGATATAAACAATGGAAAAATTATTATTATTTTTATTAATGGATTATTTTTAAAATAAAAATATTTTTATAAAACTCATTTATCGTCCATGGGTTATACAATTATAAAATGAATATAAAACCTACTTATTTTCATGAGTTATGTAATGATGAAAAAGATGAAAAAATTATGAATTTTTTCTCTTTTACACATCTTATGATATGATAAAATGATTATGAATACCATTTGGTTTTAGTAGTTATGATGTTATTAATGTTTAATGATATTCTTTCACACATACATTAGATTTTTATTATGTGAGGGTGGGATAAATATCTCCCACCAAGGCATTGGGTAAGGATGCATAACTCACAAGTATATATGTTATGGGTGACCCTAATTACATGTTCAAAAAGTTTTTTTGTGAACCGATTTACATGTTCATAATGTTATCTGTGTACCTGATATCATGTCCACAATGTTTTTCATCATCCTCATTACATGTTGAAAATGTTTTTATGAAACTTATTAAATGTGCATAGTGTTATGCCTCTACCTACTTTTCAATTAAATAATGTCACATGTGGACCAAGTTACATTTCTATAAATTTATGTGAGGGAATTATTTCTTATCCTCAACATAAGGATTGAATCTTGTTTTATTTACACATGTTCACCATGTTATAAGATGATGTGTATACCATATATCTCTGCCATATTAAAATGTTATGCTCTTAGGGACCATGTTTATTTATTCACTTATGAGCCATGTCTTATGAACTTCTATGATTTATTGCATGACTGATGATGCTTATCATTGATATGTAAGTTGTGGTTTTAAAATATATGATAGAGCTAATATTTACAATATTTTTAATGTATATTTAAATGATTTAAACCTCACAAATTTAACAATTTGATCTTATTTGTAACAATTTTGGATTTAGAGCGTGTTTTGGGATAAAAAGTTTAAATTGCATAATTCTGGATTTTTAACAGATTTTTATCACAGGGGTATTTTTGTAATTTATCATAAAATATATTTCCAAATTTTTTGATTCTAATTTTTTTGGAATCCTTATTTTATTTCCTTCAACTGTGTCTTCATGACTAGGGGCTGAATCGATATTATAGATTCCCAAAAAAATCAATGAATTTGACAATATTTCCGGGCGGACTGCGTTGACCCTACATTGGTAATGGAAACAAATTTCGGCCTACACTAAACCAAATGATGCGATTCTACCTGGATATGACAGAGGACTCCCACAAGCGTCTACACAATAAATTGAAAGCCGTTTGGAATCCTTTATGATGGCCGTTTAGTGATAGAGTTTTGAAGGAATCTTCGAGGAAGCTTCATCCAGAGAAATCGATTTTCAATAAAAAAACCATAAATACTTCAATAAACGTCCAATTAATCTGAAATGTTGAGGGTGGACGCCCAAGACATTTATAAACAATAGTGATAAAGTTGTCCATGCGTGAATCAGACAATTAATGGGTCGAAAATGCAACAACTTTTTGATGAGGAAATCTGCCTATAAAAGGAGAGGAGCTCCTACCTCTAAATCATATTCTATTTTTCACCACACCATCCGTCACAAAAGGGAGTTGGCTTAAGAGAGTGAAGGGGAAGGTGGAGATTTTGATCCTTAAGAAGATGACATCCTTTTAAGATTCAATAGAGAAGATGAAGGCTTCTCAAGTGATGGAAGGCTAAGCGGCTAGTGGTTGCGGACTGCGACACCCGACGGACACTCTCTTCCGAGTTTGGATTTTAATGTGTAATCTATTTTTTGAATTTATCTTGAACCTATATTTTTGAATGAATCTGGTTGTTTTATTTATTAAATATATTTTCAACACATTTGTTTTGATGGGTTTTCCATCTATAAAGTAGAACAATTGACTTCGCTATTTAAAATTCTTTGGTGAGGTTTTTCCATTGAGCATAGAGAATTCAATTAGGTTCAATTACATGGAGGTATTTAAGTAATTGAATCAATTCTATAGGCAGGACAAAAATCATATTGAAGTCTTAAATATGATGTCTTTTCAAATTTGAGTGTAAACCTGGGGGTCCTTGGGGGTACATTTAGGAATTTAAATTAAGAGATATTTTTTATATACAAGGAAGAGGGGAGTGTCTGAGAGGGTGAAGCTTGTCTACAACTACTATTTTTATTCTTGATTTAAAACTCACTTTATCTTTCCTTTAAAATTATTTTAATTTAGTATTTATTTAAAATTTTATTTTCAATTGTTAATCAAACCCCCATTTTCATTTCTTTAAAAACAAATAAAATAACAAAAGTGACAGTTTTACAACTCTAACTGAAAACTCATAGAGAGACAACCCTGTGGTCACCACTATGATACATTAAAAGGGAAAATATTGATTGAGGGTTTTACGACAAAAATGATCACATCAACTGGTGTCATTTCCAGGGAGGTTGCTAGAGTTGATTTTATTTTAGTTTTTTTTTCTCTTGCATGACCCGAACTTCTGAACCAAACTTGTTACCTTTTGATTCAAAAATTGATATAACTTTTCACACTAGGGTTAGAGGTAATAATACACAAGTTTCAAGTTGTGAATCTTCCACCAGTACACCTAGGAGGGACTTAGTTAAAACTGAAATCCAAATGGATGAAAATAGAACTTTTAAAGAACTGGATTCATCCTATGAAAAAAATCACGAGAATCCTGTAGAGTACCCTGATGCCCCTGCTGGATTTGAAATCAAGTCCGGTTTCATCCACCAGCTTCCCAAATTCAATGGGTTGCCTGGTGAGGACCCACACAAACACCTTCAAGAATTCAGCTACTTGTGTGTCAACATGAAACCTCATGGAGTCGATGCAGATCAAATGAAGTTGAGGTCATTTACTTTTTCTCTAGATGGAGTTGCTAAATAATGTTTTTTCTATTCTCACTCAACCTTGATTAGAAATTGGAATGAATTAAAAAAGATTTTCCTTGAATTTTTTTCCCTGCGTCTAGAACTGCCTCCATTCAAAAGGAGATTTGTGGAATTAGGCATACACAAGGAGAAACACTTCACGAATACTAGGAAAGGTTCAAACGTCTTTGTTTTAGTTTCCCCCATCATCAAATCAGTGACCAACTTCTCATTCAATAATTTTATGAAGGATTGTGTCTCACTGATAGAAGTATGATCGATGCTGCTGCAGGAGGAGATTTAGTTGATAAGACACCAGCTGATGCTAGGATTTTAATTGCAAACATGGCCCAGAATGCCCAGAAATTTGGAACCAGAGGCATTCTTCATGTAAAATATGCACAAGAATTCCCTACTACTAGTCTCAAAAACAACACAATTGCAAGTCAACTATCTGATCTTACCACTATGGTAAGGTCAATAATGTTGTCTAACACCCCACCAACCCAACCCAAACCTGAAGCGGCTTTCCAACTACATGTCCACTGTGGGATTTTTTCTTCAAATGAACATTTTAGTAACCAATGCCTGCAAATGCAAGAGCCTCCTGAGAACTGCAATGTAGTTTTTCCTGGAAGAAAATTTCAACCAAACCAGCAAATACCATTTCAAAACAACCAAAATTTGAATCAAGGATGGAACAACAACTCAAATGAAAGATTTCGTCAACCTGAACAACCGAGAGGATTCTTCCAAGGACAGTCAAGTAATTCTCAACCAAGATATTTCAATGAGCAAGCCAATGCTCATTCTGGAAGCAATTTTCACCCTACCCCTCCCACTCAAAACTCTGATAGGAACCTTGAAGAAGCAATGAGGAAACAACAAGAGGAAATGAGGGAACTAAAAGAATACACAAAACAACAAGATAACAAAATGAATACCTTGATGAATCAAATGATTCAACTTGCCTCTGGTATTAATTGCATAACAAATCAAATGAGTGGTGGTTTACCCTCACAACCACAAGTAAATCCTAGGAATAATGGGAAGGAAAATGTGAGTGCAATTGAACTTAGGAGTGGAACAAAATTGGACAACCCTCAGATTGAGAACATCAAGCCTTCTGCTAATACTGTTGATGAATATCCTACCCTTGATAAAAATGATGAAAAATCTGAAGTTGATATAAACTAAAAGTTAAGAGAGGAAATCTTATTTGAAAGAACAAAGAATGATTGGAAGAGGATGTCTCATCCTTATGTTCCTCCAAAACATACTCAGAATACCCTAGAAACATTCAAACCTCCACTGCCTTATCCAAGGTGTGAACCACCACCAAAGTCAAGTGCTAAAAAATAATTGGATAAGGAGGTTTTGGAAACATTCAAGAAAGTCCAAGTCAATATTCCATTGCTCAATGCTGTGAAACAAATTCCAAGGTATGATAAGTTTCTGAAAGACATGTGTACCAACAAGAGAAAGTTCAAAGGAGATGAAAAAGTGAACTTAGGAAGGAATGTTTCATCGATGATTCAATATGCACTTCCTGTCAAGTGTAAAGACCCTGGGACATTTACCATTCCCTGTACCATTGGAAAATGTGAATTCAAAGATGTGATGCTTGATCTAGGGGCCTCCATCAATGTCATGCCACATTCTGTCTACTCATCTCTTCAGGTTGGAGACTTAAAACCCTATGGAATTATCATTCAACTCGTAAATCGAAGTACAACCAAACCTGCTGGAGTTATAGAGGATGTTCTCGTTCAAGTGAGAGACATGATTTTTCCTGTTTAATTCTATATTTTGGATATGGAAGATGATCGGTTTAGCACACATGCTCCCCTAATCCTAGGGAGGCCATTTCTAAAAATGGAAAAAGAAATCATCAATGTTCACAAGGGAACACTTTCACTATAATTTGGAGGTGATGTTGTTCATTTCAACATTTTTCATTCAATGAAACACCCAGTTGAGGATCATTCAACTCCCCATGTAAACATGATTGATTGGTTTTCATCTGGCATGTTACCTGATTTTTTTGTGATGAAATACCAACTGATGTGGAAAAAGATGGAAATTTGTATGATACTGAATCATATCAAAATGAGGATGAAATTGGAGATTGTGAAAAGTCTTGGGATGTTGAGACTATATATCTGAGCAATAATGAATATGAATTTCTAGAAACCACTGAATATGTTAGTGGTATTCCAGGAGAGGTTTCCAATTTTTCACATGAAACAAGTCTTGATATCTTAGAAAGAGATAACCATGATGAACATGGAGCTTCACCAAACAATCAAAATTCTAAAGAGTTCCCAGTTATCAATGAAACCAACCCACCTGTGGTAGAATTGAAACCCCTTCAGAATAACCTCAAGTATGCCTTCTTAGGTCATAATGAACAATTCCCTATAATCATCTCAAAAGATTTGTCAGAAGTACAGGAAAACCAATTGTTGGAAGTTCTCAAGTCCCACAAGGAAGCTATAGGATGGACTCTCTCTAATCTAATAGGAATCATCCCCTCGGTTTGCATGCACAAAATTTTACTAGAAGAGAATGCTAGACCGGTAAGACAATTTCAAAGAAGACTGAACCCAACACTTTTAGAGGTTTTGAAGAATGAATTCACCACCTTGTTGGCTGCTGGAATTATTTTTCCCATATCTGATAGTCAATGGGTAAGTCCAGTCCATGTTGTTCCTAAAAAAAGTGTATTTACAATCTCTAGGAATGAATTTGGTGATCTTATCCCCATAAGGCTTCCAAATAAATGGATAATGTTCATTGATTAAAGGAAACTCAATTTTGTTACAAGGAAAGACCACTTCCTGTTACCATTCCTTGATCAAGTCCTTGAAAGACTAGTTGGAAAAACCCACTATTGTTTTCTGGATGGATTCTCTGGATATTTTTAGATTCACATTTTACCTGAGGATCAAGAGAAAACCACCTTCACATTCCCATTTGGAACTTTTGCATACAGAAGGATCCCCTTCGATTTATGTAATTCCCCGAGAACTTTTCAAAGGTGTATGATAAGCATCTTCTTTGAATTTTTGGAAACTTGCATGGAAGTTTTTATGGATGACTTCACTGTGTATGGATCATCTTTTGAAAGATTTTTGAAAAGCTTGGAATGTGTCCTGAAAACATGCATTGAAAATAACCTTATTCTAAATTATGAAAAATGTAATTTTATGGTTGCTAAAGGGATCGTTCTTGGACATGTTGTGTCCTGTGATGGAATTCAAGTTGATAAATCCAAAGTTGAGGTCATTTCTTCATTACCATACCCAAAAACTGTGAGAGATGTGAGATCCTTCCTTGGGCATGCTGGATTTTATAGGAGATTCATTAAATATTTCAGTACGATTGGTCATCCATTGTCCAGATTACTCCAAAATGATGTTTCATTTGTCTTTGATGAGAATTTCATAAATTCGTTTCATGAGCTGAAAAAAATATTGATAACCCCTCCCATTGTTCAACCTCCTAAATGGGACATTCCCTTTGAAATAATGACAGATGCATCAGATTTTTCTCTTGGGGCAGTATTGAGTCAAAGGACAGAAAAGAAATCTCATGTGATTGCCTATGCCTCCCGAACTCTTGATCAAGACCAATCAAACTACACAACAACTGAGAAATAACTACTGGATGTTGTCTTTGCTCTAGAAAAATTTAGAAGTTATCTACTGGGCTCCAAGGTGATTGTTTTTACCGATCATTCTGTAATCAAATTCTTGATGAAGAAACATGATGCAAAACCAAGACTTATAAGATGGATTCTGCTTCTACAGAAGTTTGATGTTGAAATAAAAGATAAGAAAGGATGTGAGAACCTTGTTGCTGATCATTTGAGTAGGATACCATCTATTGGGAATAGAAAATTTTAGTTGTGTTCCCCAATTAAGGAAACCTTTCCAGATGAGGATTTATTTGCTGCTCAAAGTGAAATACCATGGTTTTCTAATCTTGTAAACTATTTGGATTCTGATGAACACCCCCACTGGTTTTCCAAAAATCAAATTGATAAACTTCGGAGCGATTCAAAGAAATACATTTGGGATGATCCTTACTTATGGCAAATTGGTAGTGATCAAATGATACGAAGATGCATCCCGAACTATGAATTTCAATCCATCCTACATTTCTGCCACACATTAAACTGTGGAGGACACTTTGGACCACAGAGAACAACAAGAAAAGTTCTTGATTCTGGATTGTATTGGCCCACCATTTTTAGAGATGCTTTCTAATTCTGCAAAACCTGTAAAAATTTTCAATTCCAAGGAAACATTTCCAAGCGGAATGAGATGACATAAAACCCACTTTTGTTTTGTGATGTTTTTGATGCATGGGGAATGGATTTCATGGGGAATTTTCCTAATTCATTTAGATATCTCTACATCTTGTTGGCTGTTGATTATGTGTCCAAGTGGGTAGAGGCTATCCCCACTAGAACTGATGATGCAAAGATTGTGACTAAATTTTTGAAAGGAAATTTGTTTTCAAGGTTTGGATTTCCAAATTTTCTAATTACAGATCAAGGTACCCATTTTTGTAATAGGACTTTGGAATCTCTTTTTAAGAAATATGGTGTTAATCATAGGGTTTCTACGCCCTATCATCCTCAAACAAATGGAATGGCTGAGTTTTCTAATAGGGAGATCAAACAAATCCTAGAAAAAATAGTGAAACCAAATAGAAAGGATTGGAGTTTGAGACTTGATGATGCTCTTTGGGCCCATTGAACTACTTTCAAAACCCCCATTGTAATGTCACCATTTAGATCGGTCTATGGAAAGGATTGTAATCTACCAGTTGAGTTAGAACACAAATCCTTTTGGGCTGTAAAAACATGTAACATGAACCTATATTCAGCTGGGAAAGAAAGAAAATATTGTTTATAGGAGTTAGAGGAGATCAGAAATAATTCATAAAAAAGCTCCAGGTTATACAAAGAGAGAAGAAAATCCTTTCATGATGGGAGGATTCTCAACAAAAACTTCAAAGAGGGAGACAAAGTTCTGCTGTTTGATACCAGATTGAAACTCTTCCCAGGTAAATTTCATTCCAAATGGTCTGGCCCATTCATTGTTACTCATGTTTTTACTTTTGGTGCAATACAGATTAAAGATCCAGACAAAGAGATGTCATTCACTGTCAATGGGAATCGGTTGAAGCTATTTTGAGAAAATTTTCAAGATCCTCCAAGGGAGGAGATTCAACTTCATGACACAGAATATAATTGATGCTAGGTTGTGTCTTTCCTTATCATTTATTTTTGCTATGTCTTTAATTTCTGGAATCTCATGCTAAAAAAAACTACACAATGAGGACATTGCATAGAATAAGTGTGGGGGGGGGGGACACAATTCTGGGTAGATTAGGTTTTTACAAACTTCTGTTTGAAATTTTTTGTTTTCAAAATTTCTTTCCATTTTTTTTGGTGTTTCTTTTTCAAAAAAAAAAAAAATTCAGAATTTCTTGAATTTCATTTGAAACTCATGCCAAGGAGTGAACCAACTGATCCTTTGAAACTGAACATAAATGACTGCTGAAAATGACATTGTTTCAAGTTCAAAAATTTGGAAAATTCTTGAAATGACCACTGATTTTTAAATCTCATGGCACATATCACTGACATTATGATTGAAATTATCATTCCTGTGAGGCCTCTGGACCCATTTTTACATCTTCTTTACATTCACCTCTTTCTTGAGAGAACCAATTCGTGTTTGTTTAAACCAGAACTTGATTTATTTCTATCAAAACTTGAGGGCTGAGATACTTGTGATTAAAATGATTGAGGCATTTTTTTGAATATTGGAGCCTCCTTTTAATGAATATCCTTTTTATTTTGGCCTTCCTTGAATATTTTATCCTTCTTAAGCCCTTAGTATCCATGTATAGCCTGTTAGGTTAGCCACATTACAAGCCAAATTTCCCTTTCCAACCTGCTCTGGAAGTATAATTGCATGATCTAGTCGAACTTAAGTGTGGGGGGTGGGGAAGATGACTCATGATGTGATACCTCATTTGGTGTTGCTTTGGGAGGACACTAAAACATTAAAGACATATTTGTGATGCTGGAATATATTTTCCCGGGAGCTGTGCCTATCTGGAGCTCTCAAATGAAATGGAGCTGTGCCTATCTGGAGCTCTCAAATGAAATGAAGCTGTGCCTATCTGGATCTCGCAATGGAAATAAGCTGTGCCCAATCTGGAGCTTTAAAAAAAATTCGTATTTTCTACTGAAATATTGATGGAATGGGGTGGAAAACAGAAGATCAGAGCTGATTATTTTATGAGAATATGGAGGATACCATACTTGAGTAAAAATTAGAATCATGCATTTCTGCTTCAAAAAGAGCCAAACCCTCTTTATTCAGCCACAAAATTTTTCACATTTGAAACCTACCAACCCCAAGCCACATAAAAACCCTGTAAATTCCTCATGATAATCACATGTTCTTGGTTCACATCGGGTGGAGATGTAGAAATTTATGAAGCCTATGGCAATTCTTGCATGAGTTGGATGATAAAAGCCTTGTTGCAAATCTATATTGTGTGCTGAGAGAAAATGAATGTGAGGTAAGTGTGTTGTGTACATGAGAAGACAAAATAAGTGGAAATGGATTTAATTATTTGAATTTATAATTTTAAATATTTGTCTTTAATGAGGCATGATATCTTTTTAATTCATTGTGGTAAATTGGTAAACTCCATTGGTATGTGTTTTATTTTTCTTGATACCGTGCTCACTTGTCCAGGAGTTCAAGAGCCAAGTGTGGGGGAATTGATAGATATAATATTTCCAATATTTTTAATGTCTATTTAAATGATTTAAACTTCAAAAATTTAACAATTTGATCTTATTTGTAACAATTTTGGATTTAGAGTGTGTTTTGGGATAAAAAGTTTAAATTACATAATTCTGGTTTTTTAACAGATTTTTATCACAGGGGTATTTTGCTCATTTATCATAAAATATATTTCCAAATTTTGTGATTATAATTTTGTTGGAATAATTATATTATTTCCTTCTACTTTTTCTTCAGGACCAGGGGCTGAATCGATATTCTAGATGCCCAAACAAATCAAAAAATTTGACACTTTTTTCCGGGCGGACTGCGTTGACCCTACATTGGCAATGGAAACAAATTTCGGCCTACACTACTCCAAATGATGCGATTTTACCTGGATATGATAGAGGACTCCCAGACGCATCTCCAAAATAAATTTAAATCTGTTTTTAATCCTTTATGATGGCCGTTTAGTGATAGAGTTTTGAAGGAATCTTTGAGGAAGCTTCATCCAGATAAATCTATTTTCAATAGAAAAACCATAACTCCTTCAATACGCGTCCAATTAATCTGAAATTTTGAGGGTGTACGTACAAGAAATTTATGAACAATGTTTATGAAGAGGTCCATGCGTTAATCGGCCAATTAATGGGTCTAAAACGCGACAACTTTTTGATGAGGAAATCTTCCTATAAAAGGAGAGGAGCTCCTACCTCTAAATCATATTCTATTTTTCACCACACCATCCGTCACAAAAGGGAGTTGGATTGAGAGAGCAAAGGGGAAGGTGGGGATTTTGATCCTTAAGAATATGACATCCTTTGAAGATTCAATAGAGAAGATGAAGGCTTCTCAAGTGATGGAAGGCTAAGCGGCAAGTGGTTGCGGACTGCGACACCCGATGGACACTCTCCTCCGAGTTTGGATTTTAATGTGTAATCTCTTTTTTGAATTTATCTTGAACCTATATTTTTGAATGAATCTGGTTGTTTTCTTTCTTAAATATATTTTCAACACATTTTTTTGATGGTTGTTCCATCTATAAAGTAGAACAATTGACTTCGCTATTTAAAATTCTTTGGTGAGGTTTTTCCATTGAGCATAGCGAATTCAATTAGGTTCAATTACATGGAGGTATTTAAGTAATTGAATCACTTATATAGGCGGGACAAAAACCATATTGAAGTCTTAAATATGATATCTTTTCAAATTTGAGTGTAAACCTGGGGGTCCTTGGGGGTACATTTAAGAATTTAAATTAAGAGATATTTTTTTATATACAAGGAAGAGGGGAGTGTCCGAGAGGGTGAAGCTTGTCTGCGACTGCTATTTTTATTCTTGATTTCAAACCCACTTTATATTTCCTTTAAAATTATTTTAATTTAGTATTTATTTAAAATTTTATTTTCAAATTTTTAATCAAACCCCCATTTTCATTTCTTTAAAAACAAATAAAATAACAAAAGTGACAGTTTTACAACTCGAACTGCAACCTCCTTGAGAGACAACCCTGTGGTCACCACTGTGCTACATTAAAAGGGAAAAAATTTATTGAGGGTTTTATGACAAAAACAATCACATCAATATAATTAACATGTTCACATACCCTTATTCTCATGAAATTCTTATGTATATCATTTTAAACCCTTATTAAGAATCTAAGAACATAAATTCGAGTGTTTCCTTTTCCCATGATATTATGATAGTTTATGTAGGGATGTTTTTTAATAGTATAAAAGGGGAAGATATTTATGGTAGACATTGAAAATATTACAAAAATTAAGAACATTAAATTCCATGTTTCTAGAGGCACTATACTATTATATTCCTCTATCATGTATATTTATAATGTAATAAATTCCTATCTAGAATGATGTTATATCCATGTTTGAAAACCCTGGGTATCTATACAATGTATTGATTATTTTGATCCTAAAAATATCACAATCAAGAACAAGTCTCCCCTTCCATGTAATGATTTCTAGTTTTATTAATGGAATAGAGCTCAATAATATTCTATGATTTGAATTCAGTATGAATATCATCAACTTAGGGATAATATGGAGGTTATACCCATGACATCATTTTGTACATGGTTTGGACATTATTATAATATAGTGATATATGTTTCTTTTATTATTCCCCATGTTATCTTCATGGATTTAATGAATTCAGTCTTCAAATATTACCTTGATCAATTCTTTTAGTCTTTATAGTTGATATTCTTATATATTCAAAGGGGATGGAATTGCATGAAGATATATTTAGAAATTTACTAATGACCCTAAGGAAGGATAAAATGTATATAGAAACTAAATTGTATGTTTTTCTACAAAATGATTAATTTTTTTATCCAATCTCAATAGAGGAAATATATGTGGATCAATTT
Organism: Viscum album; assembly: GCA_963277665.1. Taxonomy (NCBI): domain Eukaryota; kingdom Viridiplantae; phylum Streptophyta; class Magnoliopsida; order Santalales; family Viscaceae; genus Viscum; species Viscum album. The sequence continues at coordinate 1,494,602,463 of OY728131.1, forward strand.
ATGAAAAATGTTATTCAATATTTTCTCAGACCTACTAGAGTGAACAAAATCAATATGCTTCTTGGTTTGTATAAAATTTTTCACCTCTTTGTGGAGAATATTTCATAGTTTTCTAGTCGACTAATGATGTTAACAAGGAAGGGATCCACGTACCTTTAGATGGATGAATGTTAAGAAAATCTTCTACAAAATGAATAGAAGTTTAGTTAATGCACCTATAATTATATTATACTTCATTATATAATGGATTATAACATATAGTCATTCATAAATGAAGTGAATTAGATGTGTTCTCATGTAGAATGATATGGTGATAAATAATGACTCAATATAATTGAAGGTTCGTGAGAAAAATTACCCAAATCATTATTTAGAGTTAGCAGTGATAAATTTTTCATTAATGATATGGTGGAATTATCCTTATATATAATGTTATGCTATATATAGTAATCATAAAATTATAATGTATATGTACACACACATAAAGAATTAAATTAGAGTCTGAGAATATTGTTTGAGTTAATTATTGATTTAGGAGGCTCTATATTTTAGAACATTGGGAAAGAAATAAATATGCATAATGAACTCTGTTGAATGGAACATGGAAGATTATATGTAATGAGTATCAAAAAATATCCAACATTTATCAACTTTTTAAGGATGTATTTGGAGACATTTTTGGAGATGGGAGAAATATTATCATTAAAAAGTTAGTGTTAAACCACATGTCTATGTGATGATTAAATAGGATTAGTATGATTCTGTAGAGCTAGAGATGTATGATAGTAGTGTTTTTAGATTAACCTTGATCATGATGGAATGATAAGGTTCTGGAACTGAGTGTAAATTTCCATCCATAAAATATTTTATGATGGAGTTGTAAGAGGAATCTCATGGTTACTAATTCTCTATTCATTATTGAACAACAATGATGAATATATATATATATATATATATATATATATATATATATATATATATGGAAGAGGATTTCTGGTGGGATGGAATGAAGATAGATATTATAGAGTTTATATCTCAATGTCTGGTATATAAGAAAGTTAAATATTAGAGACAAAATTCTATGGGAATGTTATAATAAATATCCATACCAGAATGGAAAAGAGAAAACATCACTACATATTTTTTATTCAATCGACTCAAAACATCTAAATGGAACTATTTTATATGGGTTTTAGTCGATATCCTTGTAATTTAAGAACACTTTATTTCAATAAAATATGATTTCTCTCTTAATTAGCAATCTATAATATACATAAGGGAAGTGTGTCAATGGCCAGAACAAGGTGATTAATGGACTATGCATACTACATAGCGAGTGTAGTTCATAATGAGGGATACTTCACAATGTATTTAATCATAAATTTATTAGTGGGTGGTCTTGATTAATTTTCAATATAAAGGACCACTAATAACATGATTAACATTGAAAAAATACATTATATAGAATCATTTATCAATTAATTCAGATATGTTGGAATGTAATTCGAGAAGTTGTTCAGTTCATGAAAGACACAGTCCCAGAAGTCAGCATAATTTGTTAGGGTCTTGTGTGTGAAGTGTACTATTGGACACAATATAGTGTTTATTCGTGATTAATTGTTCATATATGATGTAAGGTATCTTCATGGTTCACCAATTCTATATGGTTGAAAAAATCCACTAAAGGGTTTCACATAGTTTAAAAAAAATAATTAATAAAATGTCTCCCAAAAAATGGTCACCTGGTGAAGTGTATTTCATATATTATGTGAGGAAGAAGGTTCTTGGGAAATTAATCTGTGAATCTATTGTTAGGCGATTTAGAATAATAGGAAAATCATCTAAAGGAGAATTGTGCACAATTTAGTTGAGGGTGTAGTGAGATTTCAAATTGTGAGTGATTGTAAACCATGAGAGATGGTGAGTCCACTATGAAACATGTAACAATAGTGGGATTTATTGTATTTTGTACATAAGAAAATATCATGTGTATGATTCATTGGATATATTCGAGTGTGGGTGAACCATCTGAAATTGTTTTGTCGCATGTATTCTTTTAGGTATACAAATACTTTGATATGGGAAAAGGATATAAGAGTTATTTTTTTAATTATAATGCAATAATCAATGTCATAATTATTTTAATGTATTATACCATGATTCACCCCTCCAATATTTGTCATTTACTTATATTGGATAAAAATTGGCATCATAGGGAATGATAAAATTTTCATTTCTCTATTAATGGTTGCAATCAATGGTGTTATTCTCAAATGGGTTCTAATAGTAAATGGAAATAAGTTTTAATTTTATACGAATCAAATAAAACATTAATTTCAATCCTTATATATATATATATATATATATATATATATTTACTTGAGAGATGAATGGTATTAAATCTAGCATAAAAAGTGAAGCATTGTAATAGGTAGATCAAAAATAGTTAGATTTTTATTCAATGTGAATCAATCACTTAGTAGGATATTTATCCAATGAAATATACACAATTTTAATGTTGTGGTTGTCATCAGATGCCATTTGGTAAAAGATAATAAATATATATGAATGTGATACGAATGTTTGAGAAGATAAATTGTAGGTTCTATGGAATAAATATGACAACCTGATAATGTACCCCATAGAATCTATAGATTCATTCTTTGACTGAGTTAATGTTTTTGTGGAATATATGCATGGTCTAATAGAATTAAATGATGATTTAATGATTTTCAAGTAAATCCCAAGAGGACTCCCACCTTTGTTCAATCCAAACTAATTTTCAATGGATAAAAAAGATATACAATATCTATCATTATATATTTTAAACATTACATTTGGTTCCTACTTGACGATAAGTGAAAATAACGAGTATTTGGAAAAAAGGTAATCTGAAGAGTTGGAATTAATGAACATAAAGAAACACATTATAGGGGATGGCTAGTAAGAAGAATAGATAGATGATGTTATTTAATTCCTCCACTAAAATATATGAAAAGGAAAAGGAATTCTTGAGGGGAATCTTCTTCATACATGTTTTCTATGTGGAATGGTAGGATATATTACCGAATGGTCTCCTAGGATGTTAAAATATGATGATGGGGATGAACTATAAATTCCCATGAATTAGTATTCATCTTATTTGAATGGAATGGATAAATTAAAAGAAAAATTTATTCCAGAAGAAGAATATTCATTTATAAAAAAATCATAATTTTTATGAATATGAGGGGGAAGAGATAGAGGACATCAATTATCATGGAGGTTTTTTTGAAACTCCAATGAAATGATATAAAAGTGACCATGATGAAGATGAAGTAAAAGTAATGGTTGATCTATAGGATAAATTAAAATCTAATCTTGTAGAGAAAGATGATTGCGGATCCCAAATGAAGAAATCTAGTTGAGTGGTTCATGATTCCAAACTCTATATGCTGTAGTATGGAGAAAATTTGTCTATTCTCAAGGGATAATTTGAAAATCACAAGTCTTCATTTCTAGAGAACATAGAAAATTTCATTGAGTATAAGATGAATATTAAATAATATGAAATAGTGAGGTTTCATTTTATTAAAAAAAATGATCAAATCAGACATATCAAATAACATTAACATTAATTAGTTGACCTATAATATATATTTTATGATCACACATGACTCCCAATGTGACATAGGAAAAGTATAACACCCATGTGATAAAAAATATTGAAGTGGAGCATTAAGGTCCTTCAAAATAGACACTACATTCATATCTAAATGATATAAATAGTTTGTGACTTGATCATAGGATTTTTTTTGATAATTGATATTAGATATCTAGTTCATACTCATAGGTTAAAAATTAAATTTGGTACAAATTAGAATAAAAGGGTTCCAATACACCTTGATATAATAGGTCATACATCAATGGATCATTGGAATTCACCTTGTATCATATATTATTTATTTTTAATGATTAAACATTCCCAAAATAAGTGTTCCATAAAAAAATTCACTAAAGGGAATAAGAGAAGAAAAGGAGGAAATATAGAGTTCCATATTCTAGGAATGATTTTTTATGGTCACTGTTTCTGGTGTGGAGGAATAAAAAACATGGATATATAATGGTCATCAATAATTTAGAGAAATGTTTCAATGAAAACCCAATGATTATACTTGTAGAATCTCGTATAATCATCTAATGAGATAATAAAATTGATTTAAAGATCTGTAAGATGATTTCAGTCCATCATACTATAAGTAATAACAAGAATATAACTCCATATTAGTTATGATGTCAATGAATTTGATATAAAAGTATAGATATAAGTATGAAATTCTTATAGATATGTCCCTTAAAGCATCAGATATTGTGATTGTATTGATTATTTAATGTGGATAAAGATAAAAAATAATGGGAAATCTGTATCTTTATTCAAGAATAAAACATGAAATGAATGTTTTTAAATTTAAAAATTGTGAATTCCAAATGATTATGGTCTTGGGAAATTCAAAATTTGAGGGAAAATTTATAAGAGATGATGATTCCTTGTTTGTCAAAAGTATCAATATCAATGTGCAAAGTGATATTAAATTATTTTACTTGAGTCATGATATATAATATACAAAGATGTTTTGTGTCATGTACTAGAAATATGTTATGGTTGTTTTACAAGGATTGAACATGATAGAGAGTCCCTACATTGGGAGTGGTGAAAAGGATATGTTCTTTCTATCTGAAAAAGAAGAAAATATGTTGTGGTATAAATGGAAGGGATATCTATTCAAATAATACTTGGGTGTTCTGTACATATGAGATATAGCTCATGACATACCAAAGCAATCATAAGATCTCAATTAAACATTTCATTCTTTTTAGGAATGAAATATTATAAAAAAAGTCATAGAATGAAAAAATAAAAATAGTCAACATGAGAGATTAAATTGGTTCATGATAATTTGTGTATACCTAACTCACCATGATCCATAGGATGAAAGTGGTATTATGTAATTTTCATTTTGGATTTCAGAAATATTCCATGTTTATTTATCATTTCTGACCAGTCTGAGGTGTTTAGAAGCATAACACATTATCATAGGGGAGCTAAAAGTATTCTTGGATATGAGATTCTAAACTTTTGAACTGATAATGCTATATAATTAAAAAATATGAAAGTTTATGATTATATTAAGAGACATGGTATAAGGAACAATATTTTGATTCTTTAACAAAAAAGGGGTTCTTGATAGGAAACATAAGATCATAAATATCATGGACTTAAAAATTCTTACTTAAAATGAAATACCAATGATATTTTTTAAGGAATCAATGTTGAAATGGTCTATATATAAAATAGGGTTTACTTATGACCATGAGAAGAGAAAAATCTATATGATCTGTGGTATGGAATGAATCCAACATTGAAGTACTTTTGAGTCATTGGAAATTATTGTTTTATTATCAATAAGGGGAGAAATAGAATGATTGAGTCTAATGGAGATGAGTGGTTATTACATGTATTATTTGGAAAAACAAAAAAATAAAAATATTTCAATCAGAGGATGGTATACATGGTTGAAAAAAATTATTTCACTATATTAGAAAATAAATAGAATATTTAACAACATAGATAACAGTTCATTGATGAAAGTGATGAAGAGGTAAGAAACTAGGGTGGTGAAAGAGAAAATAATGATTCATAAGAATATATGGATGAAGACCAATATGATGATTGACCTATTTATAAATATAATATGACCATTATAATGTGGAATTCTTAATTTCCCCCCAAGATACATTATTGGGACATGGAAATTAGTGTTCACCACATTGATCTTATATCGCACATATTATAGACACTAAATATGTTTTCCTAGAACACTTATAGGACCCTCATGGAAATAAAAATCATTTATTCTATTGATAAAAAGAATCTCCATCATGAGGATATTTGTGAAACATATCCTAGATCAAGATACATATCTTGTTTTCAACCCACCCAATTCACTTTCAATCCTAACAGCCAGTGGAATTATTTACCCAACTCTATGAGATAGAGATATATAAATGGACTTGAATATAATGTATACCCTATAACCCACCTTCACATCAATTTTTTACTTTTTTACACATCTCTGGGATGCATATTAGTGTGTTCCAGAGTTGTCCTTAATGATCCCCTAGTTTGAAATTGGCATGTTATCTAGTCTAAGCCACAACATTTGGTCACTAGTCTGTATTTCTGATAATTCCACTCATTATTCCTAATTTATTTACTAAAAAATGTGTACTGGGAATATACATAAGGGATACCAACCTATAATACCCACTACATATTTTGTTTTATCCTCTTTAATAATACAAGCATATTTTTCACATGATGTAAACCACAATGATAACATCCTCAGATATCATATGATTAGGACACATGAACATAAATGATGATACTATAATAATTTAGACTATGATTCATTTTAAATAAGATAAGTTGGGATCATCTATGTTGTTAATAAAATGGAAATCCGTATTTTCATTTGGAACTATTTTCCATAAACCTCATACTCACAATGATATATTCACTTTGAACATCATCCCCACTAGTGAGGATCACCATTTTTATTTATAATACATCATCAATGGAGAAATATTTCCCATGGAACAATCATGACTTCTCGTTTCTCCTTATAAATAGTTATGATGAACTAGAAATGTTCTCATATATGTTTTCCTTATGACAACATGTTTTAATCCCATTTCACGTAGTAGGCCTCTTCGAATAATCTAAAGTGCTAGAAATATTTAATGCCCTAAAAATATTAAATGGTTCCACTAATTTCCATTATATTGACAAGAAAATGAATAAAATGTCGAATTGTGTGGTACTAATCTATAAGGATTTTGATTCCATTTATAGGGATATATGATTCTTTTTTCATTGTCTATATTCAAGCTCAATTATACATATTTCATACTTATATGGTGATAAATTCAAGAGAACCCATTTGTGTGGATTTAAATAAGTGATTCACTAGCTTCTACGATAAATATAGACATCATTTGATACATATTTATGTTGAAATTGTTGTAGGGGTTTGATCAATCACTATCATGATAGTAATCAGTCTTGGAATGGGGTTTGGTATGTATTATAGAATATGATATTTATATTTAAGGGAGTCCCATAGTATGTAATAATTCACTTCTAATGGTTTTTTTGAGCATGAACTCTTATCATGTCAATAAAAAGTATGAACCTAAGAATTAATGGTAAACTTTTATAAACTTAATTGCTTTGAAAGTAGTATTGTGTCAAATCAAAACATTCATATGTGTTTTTCACATCAGAATCCAAATGGGTGAAGTAATATCCTCTTAGAATAGATGGTTGGGTGACGTCAAAAATTATGTGTGGCACCACTCACATCATAAATGATGTTTTCCTATGTATCAAAAACAAAACGTTGAACCTGCCATAAATCCTATATATGTTAATGAAATCAATTTATTATATTCGTACTTATGATTTTATATTAAAGATATTATATGTTATGGTATTGGATCCCCTAAAAACATTCCCCAAACATAAATGATCCCACTTTGACCCAAATTTAAAATTCATTTTTTTCCACCATCTCTCATCAATTAACTATAGAAAATCTGAAACAATTGTGTTTTTAATGAAGCTATTTCTACTCTCAAGATGAATCGCCTAATATATGCCTCAACTATAACTATGTCCGGGGCCCCACCACCTTGTAGAACATTATTTCTCACATAGCTCCTATAATGTTTAATGAAGAGCATGCTAATTTGTGAATACTATCTCAGTGTATATATTCTAATGCACATTATAGATCAGTATATCACATAAGAGGAAAATAAATAGAAGTTTTGTTATCAATGCTAGGTCACTTCGAGGCACTATAACCCAAATCATCACCATACCTTCCAAGAACCATGATAATACTAACCATTAATAACATATGAACTAGAAGGAAGATGTCATCATCCTAACTTCAACTACCCAGAAGCTTCCTAGTATTCCCCTTATATGACTTCACCACAATCGACCCCACATGGTCCTACCTCTTAATGAACTTGTTAATTAGGTGTCCCAAAAGATCTTGTTTGTGGTCACTAGGGTCATTATCCTAGAAGAATTTCTTTATAATGCTTGTAGAAAAATGAATATTGGGAACAAGAATATATCCATCTTCTCAAAAAAATTCCCAGCATTATATCCTGGTGGAAAATGAAGAGCGCATGAATATCCTTCCTTGTACCCCCAAGATTCATAGAATACTTGATAAACAATAAGGGGAACTCATTGGCATATTTTTGTGGACACTAAGAGGCACTCCCATATTCATATTAACATGAACAGTATGTGATATTTTTCTCATATCCTGCTACCTAGTATATAGAAGATCCATATCCCTATATCTTTTACAATGTTTTATATTCATATACTATCATGGAAAAATAGTCACAGGTGGTCATATATCTCCTGTCTTACTTGAGTTCTCTAACATATCCAAGGAATCACATTATGGAAATCTGATATCCCTTCCACTAATATAGGATCTCATCAATATATTCTATGAATCTCTTGAATGTAGAGTAGTGAACTAGGCGTAACATACATCGATATTATATAATATTAAAATAATACTCAGCACATTTAAAAAATACATACCCAATAGCCATAATAATTTTGTCACTTTTTTAACTTTGAAACATTATCTTCTAATTTGGGAAAGATCTTTGACATCCCCTATCACACCCTGACTTGTGGACGCGCAAATTGAGCACAGGTTATGAAACTACGCAGTAGGGACACACCATTACCTATACGCAGTTAGTGTTGGGTGGCACGGTCTGAGTGCGGTTCGCTCAACCGTGCGCTCAACGACACGCGAGCCGTGCAATTGACCGACTTTTAAAAAGAATGAATTTGGTTTTTATTATTCATATTATTATTATTATTATTCATTATATATTATTATTTATATTGTTTATATTGTTATTTATATGACTATTATTATTATTATATTATTATCATTTATATTATAATTATTATTATTTTATTATTATTAAGAAAATTAATGATTTTAATGAAATTATTATTAAAAATGAATTAACATTTTTTTATTATTGTATTATTATTAAAATGAAAAGAAAAAATTTTCAAACCCTAATCTACCCTAGTAGCGCGGCTACCCCCCTTCCCTGATTTTCCCTATGCCCCCCCTGCGCCTGCCGCCCTCCATCCCTATAGTGACCCAACCCTTCGGACTCCTCCTACATCTAACCTACTCTGGAGGCGACGGTCTTGCTGGACCCCATCCCTTATCACCCTTCCTCTTGTGCTACGCCATTCTCCCCACCTCCCTATTTGGCTCCGGCCCTCCTACTCTCCTACAGCCTGCTCGTCCGCCAGCCTCACCCGCAACCCGTTCACCCGCCATGCCTCTGCCAGGCCTCCATTATGCCTCCGCCAGGCCTTTTCCAGGGCTCCATCAGCTCTGTCTCACCCCTCAATGACGCACCTGGCTCTCTACCTCTTCTTTGCATGTCTAACTAATCTCCCAGCACCTCAACCCCCCTCCTGCCTTCTCCCAGTTTCACTCCGCCTACTGACCCCGCGCAACACCCCGTCCTCCTGTCTGCAGCTAGCACCCGCACCCCCTGCTCTCCCTCCTCTTCGCCTAGCTTCTGCACCCCCCTACCCTCACCTCGCCCAACTGCCGCACCCCCTGCTCTCACCTCACCCGGCTCCCGCACCCCCTGCCTAATTGTACTAGCCACCTCCGGCAACCCCGCAATGCCTGTGTTGTGCTTCCTGACTGCCACACCTCCGTTGAGTTCATACCCTGCCCCCTCGCGATCTGAACATCCCACCTCTCGCCTCTATCTTTCTGTCCAACCCACCTCTGACCAACCCACTTCACCCTACCATGTCTTCGGCCTCCCACACTTTCTCTCTCTGCCCTGCGCCGGCCAGCAGCGCACCTAGAAATCGGTGTGCGACTCCCCCAGTGGTATCTCTTTCCAGTGCACACCCTTGATCCCGACCCCCTCGCCATTTCCATTCAATGACAGCCCAAAACCCCCCCTTCCCACCTTACTTAGGACCCCACCATCTTTGCTGAGTCCCAACCTCGCTCTCGCCTTGCTACACACCTCTGCTCGACATCCCTTTTCCATGCTGACCAAACCCCCTGCTCTGGTATAATTATTTATTTAGGTATTTGTTTATTTATTTTTCTCCATTTCACTTTTGGTGATTTCTATTTATTTTGGTTGAATCATAATACCTCGATTTGTGTTTTTCACATTATTCTCATTATCTAAAGAGTAAAAATGGTCCACTGGGTATTGTTTGTCTTTCTGTGGATGCGTCATTGTATCCGTGCTTGACTTTTAGGTAGGAGAATCCATATTTTCCATTTCAAAATAAATCCATTTAATGATTGTGTGTTTTAATTGGTTCTTTTACAGATTTGCACCTCTAAAAAATAATTTATTTGTTTGTGAAATTAGTTATACGTTGTTTGTCCTATTTATGGAAATTGTTAGAAACTGGATACTTGTTTATAAAAGTGTTTGTAAACAGGTTGAGTTTTATGTATAAATGTTTATAAATTACTCGGTCTATTAATTATATTTTTTATGAATTATCTTGATTGTTCATGAATATTTTTAATTAATTTTTTTGTTCATTATAAATTTTCAAAGGGGGATTTTAACTATTTTTCTTGAAGTCGTGGTCTGTTGGTCTTGAAAAAGTGATTTTGGTTGTGTGTGTGGTGTGGGTTAAGTTTTAAAAGGTGCCAGAGTAGTTTTTCAAAGGGTTTGGTTATGAGATGGTTTATAAAATGGCGTTCTCTGGTGAGTTGGTGAAGTTGAGAGGCAAGCCTCTGTTTTTTCCTTTGAAAGGTTTTCCCAAATGAATAACTGATTTATTTAATGATGCTTGGAATTCAAATCATGTGTGAAAAGTTTTTCGGTGTGTGTTTGGTTTTTCAAGAGGGTTTTGGGGTGTGTGTCAACATTGAATCTTGAAGGGGTACTTAGAGTGGTTTTGAAACGAGTTTTGACGTGAGTTTGAAAATGGAAAAGGCTCTATTGGTAGTAGTAAAATGATTTGGTGTGTGTTTTGGAACCTAAGGGAATTTTTGGATTTTTAAATACAAAAGTGGTGTTTATAGTTTTTTTAGAAGAGATTGTATAGTTTTTTCATAAAGGTATTTTATTATGTAAAACTAGAGGTTTTATTTATAACGTCAAGCGTTTAATAACGTGGTTTTGATAACCAAATGATTTCACGACCCAGTTGGAACCTTTGATGATATGATATACTTATATATATATATATATATATATATATATATATTGGGGAACCTCCTTAGGGGTGATATCCCTTATGGGTTATCGTATGGAGTGCCTGTGTTTTGGGTAGGCAAGTGTGGTGAGATGAGTCATGCTTTCGAGGGACTCCTACTTACATAATATTATTGTAACCACCACGGGTTCTTGGGCATCTTTTAGAAATCGAGTGACGGTTTCTGACCAACCCCGATTGGACGGGTTGGTACCTCCTGTATTTGTTGGTAGGCAAGGCGGGCATTGCCACTGGATTGGTCAGTTAGGGCGACCAGTTGGTTATAGACTTAGGAGCTTCACCAAACACCAACAGGTGGTTCAGAAACTAAGTATGTCTAGGGGTCTTCTATGGATGTTTAGGATCACCCATGGTTACTAGATTATTTTCATTGCTTGATTACTTTTCATGTACTAATTTATTTTCAGTTTTCACTATTACTTGTTTTACTCTAGAAAAACATTGGTATATTTTGTTTTGGATTTTTTTGATAAAATGAAAATTGATTTTGGAAAATGTTATACAGCGTGTGTTGGGTTTTTAAATTTTAAAAATGTGTTACTTATTTTCAAATGTGAAAACCCTAATTTTATAATTGTATTTCAAACATGCGTTAATGGATTGTTTCGGGAAAAGAGATGTTGGATTCTGTGGTTCATCCTGGAAACCCTATTGAGAATCTTTAATGATCACACCTATCTTTATCATTTCAGTTTTAGGATTCTTTGCTCAAGTTTTCTTGGATGAGTTGTTTGTTATTGAAGCAAATTCGGCCTTTGGTCGAGAGGTGACCTAAAAGGTCACATGGAGGTATGTTCAGTTTTATTTTCTTTATGCTGCTAGTGTTATGTTTATCGAATTTTTATATTTAACCATTTGTTTGGTTACTTTTTTTTGTTCATGGGGAAAATCATTCCCAACAATTAAAATTTTGATGCCCGACACTAGTTCCCAGCCTGTGGGGATCAGGAATGCCCTTTCAGGCCATGTCGTGGACCAGCTCGGGTGATAGGTTTAGGGTCGACTTAGGTCGGTTCATGACAAAATGGTATCAGAGAAGCCCTTGTTATTTGGGGTGTCCGGTATATGGAGATTAGGACTATCAGGACTCGATAGGTAGGTACGGGAAGGACGTCATGAACCCTTACTCGTTCTGAACATCAAGTTGGTGGGGGTAGTCTGGGAATTGATTCCTTGTTTTTTTTGGGTTCGTTTTAGATTGATGGAAGACAATGGAGGAAAGAATATGTTACACCATGATTTCATAGGGATTAGTATCCCATGTGGAGTTCGAGTACATGGTTTAAGTCCCTGCATGTTGTTGACGCTTACTTGGGGCATGTCCCATTTCCATGTCGCCTAGTTAATCATAAAAACTAGTCCTTCATCCTGGTAGTTTGATTCAAGTTGAGTACCATCTTGTTTCTGATTGGAGTAAGTACATTCCTGAAAATTAAAATGTGTTTTTGAAATGAGAATGATTTTGTTCAAATGGCTTTAAATTGGAGAAATGGATTTTTAAAACTGAACGCTCTTGGTCTAAAAATTTGGCGGTTGCTTAGAACTGGTAGAGATATAGTTTGGGTGCAACCTCGGGTACTCCTTATGAATGTTTACATGTCTGAGGGAATACATGGGAAGTACATGTTGGTGCATATGGATGGATGCGGATGAAGACATGTTCAATGGTTCATTGGATTACTGGGGTGTGCACATGAAATTAAAGGCTGGACATTGTTTTTCTAAAGTAATTTTAAAAACGAAAAATGATATTTGGAAAATTGAATTTGGTTTCGAAAGTGGGTTGGTAGTTGGAAGGTGGCCTTGAATAAATGAGGTTTTAAAATTTATAATGAAAAAGGAATTTTTTTGGTTGTATTTTTATTTGTTTGGTTTTTGAGCTGGCTGTTTTTGAATGAAAGTGATTTCTTTGATGTTATTTTGGCTTGATATTGGTTTTGGTTCTGTATCTTATATGTTTTTTAGAGAATGTAGCCCAGAATGGTCCCCAAGGTTTCTGATAAGTCTGGCCTAGTTTTTGGTCCTTCTCGGACATTGCCAATTATTCACAGTGATCGGGGTCTATTAGAGGTAGCAAAGTGGCTTGAAGAGGTAGAATGTGTCTTCAGGATAATGGGAACTCCTGAAGCTGTTAGAGTGCATGCTGTTTTGGGTATGTTTAAAGGTTTGGCTCTAAATGAATGGGAGTTGTTCTCCCCACCATCACTGCAATTTGGGATGATGTGGGACGTCTTTAAATCCATATTTTCCCGATGGTTTATACCCTAATAGGTGAAGACGAAGAAAAGGGGGGAGCTCATCCGTATTCAACAAGGACAATAGACTGGGAAGGCCTATGTTGACCATTTCAAGGAGCTTGTGTCCTTTTCTCCGGAGGTAGCATCACAGGATTTGATGAAGACTTCTCTCTTCATCGGGGGTCTTCTTCCAGAGATCAAGAAGTGGGTGCTCCTTTCTAAAGACCATCTTTTTGAGAAGCTGGTGGATGAGGCGTTCTTAGCCGAGTTTGTCTCTAGAGTGTAGGTTATTGGAAATCCAGTGAATCTAGTTGCTCGTGAAGGTTCCCTATTTGGAAAGTAGGGTGTGCCAGAGGGTATTGTTTCTAAAGAGTCATTTACAGTGGTTCTGGCATCTACTTCATCGAACCGTTCAGTGGTGTGCCCCCAGTGTGGTCGTTTCAGGCACGTAAAGCCGTCATGTCAGATCCCTCTAAAGATGTGCTGTTATTGTGGGTGTCTGGGTCATCTAGAGATGTTCTACAGGAAGCGTCTCCTAAAGAAGATGTTGTGACTAAAGGATTCTAGTGCCTGACTATGAGGTAGGAGATGGTTCATCCACCAGAACCCCAACCACATGACATGGGGTGAATCTCGCGTGCAGTCAAGAGTTTCCATGGGTATGAAGGCTTGGTCCATGTCTTGTGTTCCGTTTTGGCAGTGGAACATTTGAAGTCTCTTCATTCTTGTTTTTCTATAGTTAACATTTTGACCTGATCGTAAGTTCATTGTTTTATCGTGTGGTTATGATAGACATGTTCTATCATAACCTAAATAGTTTTTTTGTTTGATTGTGGTTTTATGAGTCGTGTTTTTTTCTTAAAATTATGTTTAAACCTGATATGGTTTGGTCTTTGTTTGGCAGTGTTTGTTTGGAGATGTAACTATCTGCAGATGAATCGATGTTTCTGGTTATGCTCAGATTCACTATTTTGGTTAATCTTTTCTTATATGTTTTCCTATAGTGGTGAGGTTTTTTGGTCCAGGCCGAGAGTTTCATTATTCATCGGAGGTGCTGTTCGCTCATGCTATAGAAGTAAGTTTAGATTGGTTGGGATTTCCCATGTCGCCCCCCTTCTGGGGTGGTATGTTTGGGTGTTATATTTTTTCACTAGTTGACTACTTGTGGTGGGGATAACCCTCTCATGTTCTCCTATTCTCTTGTGTTGTGGTTTCTTTCAGTTTCAATCGGGAATAGATTCCTATTCCATCTATTCTTCAGTTGGGTGACTTTTTGGGGGTAGAAAGTGTCAATGGTGGGGATAATTGTCACACCCCGACTTGTTGATGCACTACTTGTGCACGGGTTATGAAATTGTGTGGTAGGGACGCAACTTTCCCTGTACGCGGTTAGTGATGGGTGGCATGGTCTTAGCGCGGTTTGCTCAACCGTGCGCTCAGTGCCACGTGAGTCATGCAATTGATTGACTTTTAAAATGAATGAATTTGGTTTTTCTTATTCATATTATTATTATTATTATTCTTTATATCTTATTATTTATATTATTTATATTTATATTTATATTACTATTACTATTATTATTATTAATATTATATTATTATCATTTATATTATTTTCATTTATATTATCATTATTATTATTGTATTATTATTAATAAAATTAAAGATTTTAATAACATTATTATTATTAATGAATTATCATTATTTTTATTATTATTGTATTATTATTTTTGTACAATTGTATTATTATTAAAATGGAAAGAAAAAAATTAAAACCCTAATCTACCCAAGTAGCGCGACTGCCCCCCTTCCCCTTCCCCGATTTTCCCTACGGCGCCCCCCCATGCGCCTACCGCCTTCCAGCCCTACAATGACCCGACCCTTCAGCCTCCTCCCACATCCAGCCTGCTCCTGTGGCGATGGCCTTGCCGGACCCCAACCCTGCTCACCCTGCCTTTTATGCTATGCCCTTCTCCCCGCCTCCTTGTCCAGCTCTGCCCCTCCTGTTCGCCTACAACCTGCTTATAACGAACCATATTTTACATACATTGTTATTACTTCAAAATTTAAGCATACTTATTACAACATAAAACAAAACCATGAAAGGACCATATAGGTATAGTGTCTTTAGAAACTGGGAAACATAAACAACTGGTTCATAAAGCATCTACACTGTCTCCCATTTATTTCATCATATCTATAGTCCCTTTTGGAATATCTTACTTAATAACCTTTTTACTGACCTGGGGAAATAAAACATATAAAAGGGTGAGCTCAAATTCTCAGTAAGGGTAAAAAAAGAAATATCAATCACATCATATACATAAGAACATAACTTTTGTAAATCTTAACCTGCAAAAGAGATCATAATTTCATAACATGGGATAAATCATAGTAGTGAAATTTAATCCCAATAATCATAACTTAAAACATGAAACTTGGTGTCATACACACATAATCATAGAGAATCATTTCTTATTAGTCAAGACTCATTTCCAAGACTATCTTAGTGGACAAAGTCCATTTTTGAACCGAGTTCACTCCTCGTTTAAGTCCTGTTTCACTGAACCTGTTTAACCTGCCATTCCAGCCATGTCTATCTCATGAGATATAAAATCTTTACCCAATGCATTGGAGGGAGATATAGGTCCCACCCATCTCATAATGATACCATTCTTATGTGTGCCACAAAATCATAAACCATACATCATAGCATAACCCATGTAATAAAAATGGGAATCTTAAACATCGTGACACCATAAAAAAACTCATATAAGATAAAGGAATTCATAAAAATAATTACATCACAACATAATCAAATCAATGTAATAATAGGGATAGAAACAGAACCCTTTACTATCTTATATGTAAAATAATTTTGATAAAACACTTGAACTCTATTCTTGAGGAAAATATCCTTTCTACTTCAAAAAAACATTTTCCTTTCTTAACATGACATAAAATTTTAAAATAAAAGAAGTTGATTAAAAATAAACTTGAAAACTTGTAAAGGAATATTCTTGGAAATAATGTTTTAAAAATACATTCATGCCGTATAAGTTAAAAAAAAAATTCTTCTCGTACTTTTGTCAGAAAAGTCAAAAATTACCTTGTATGAAAAACCACAAAAGATTATTTTCATATCCTTTACTAAAAACTCAATGAAGGGTAAAATTGGATTTAAAAAATTGTAGGTGGATGGAAAGAATATTACATATTGAGGAAACATGGATGTGGATGATAAAATACAACCCAGTAAATACCAAAGTATAAACAATCTCAGATAAAATGAGATTGTGATATTTTCCCTTACCTTAGGTCCGATTTTCTTCGTAAGTGTCCGAACCTCCTGTATAATGATTTAAATAATGTTATTGACTTATTCCAGAATCATAATTATTGTTATGATATCATATATGGTCATATTCTTAGCTTCTTAGTAGTAATATTTCATTGCTACTTGTTATTTGGGTGTTTATAACTTTTTGTTCTTATGCGTGTTTTGTCAAATAAATTATTATTATTCTCTTTAGGTTATAGATACATCATTTCCAAAATGGTATTAGTGTAATATATATCATATTCATTCATTAAATTCATTTATATAATCATTATGCAATGAAGATAATGTATAACGAGTCACATCACATCGTGGAGACGGTATTCCGTACGTACGCACGAGCGATGATATCGTTCCCATGATTGTGGAATTGTATTGGAGTGTATATATACTATTTTAGAATCAATATCAATTTACAATAATCATATATAGTAATTATTTACACCATCATACCCATCCAAGTAAGTCGGTGGGGGAAAATAGATTACACCACGGCGTGGAGACGGTATTCCGTACGTACGCACGCGCGGTGATTTTGTTTTCCGTAGGATGGATAGATAGTGAAATAGGGTTGTTTCATACTTATAATAACATATAATTATATGAGTGATACTGATGTTATTACTTCATAATGAAACAACTAAATAAGAAGAAGTTGAAGATGAAAGAATTTGGAAAGGATCGGTAATGGATATTACCTCTTTTTTTTGACGCGCCTCTTCTTAACCTCTTATTAGGGCACTAGGGTTGGTCTTTGAAGAAGACCAGAACCTCTAGGATGATTCTAGGGAAGTGGGGAAGTGAAATGGGTAGGGTTTGGCCGAGCTTGAAGGCTCAAATTGGTGTGAGGAGGAGAGGGAGGAGGTTCCCTTTTATAAGGGAGGAGAGGGGCACCTTTGGAAATATAAGAAATATTAGTTTATATTAAATCCCAACCCCACTTAAAAACTTCCAAAATGACTCATATTAGAATATTAGATGATATAGGGTTGTAATATCATCAAAAAATAAAATTTAGACATGTTAGGAATTTATTTTAAACATTATCAACTTGATTTATCCTTATTTATCAATTTAATTTTATTTGAGGTAATAATATTCTAAATTTTAAAATATTATTAATAATTACATATGTGTTGTGAATTTTCCATAATTTGACACTTTATGACATTTTAGACCATATAAAATTTAATTTATAATTTTTAAATATTTTTGTGATTTTTAAAATTTTTTATAATATGTTATTTTTATAAAATAACAATAGTGTCAATTTTGACACTATTCATTTATTTGAATTTAAATAAAATATATACAGAAGATATGTTCTAACTAAAAGCTTTAATAGATTAATAAAATTTCATATGTATCTAGAAAATTATTTTAGCACATTAAATAGTTCATATAATATTTATTTTAATATTTTTAAAACAATTTATTTGATATTTTAATTAATAAAATAATTTCAACATCACTATTGTTTCATAATTAATGATAATTATTTAATCCCTAAAAATTATAAATAAATTCCTATGATGTAGATAATTGTATTAGATTTCTGGAGATTATTCATGTTTGAAGTTTCATTAAGTTTATCACCAAATTAAAATTATTATACTTACAAGATTTAAGAAAGTGACATGTTGTCACATTCTTTGGTTTTAATAATAATTAAATTATTTTCATGGAAAAAAGTCCACTAAATGAATCTAATCCTACCCTTAGGTGATATGGGTCGACTTTTAGTCATCCAATAGGATTTTGGCATGTGTTAGGGTAATTTTATAATCTTATATTTACCCTTAATTACCCGATTTACCTTTAACTAAGGTAAATAAAATTTACCGTAGTTACTATTCATAATGCCCAAAAATAAAAAGTAGCCTATTAACATAATTTGGACCCAATGATTCTGAATATGGAATCCATTTTTTAAAATTCAAAACATATAAGTTGCAGTAATTAATTTAAAATAAATCCCGTTGTTAAGAAAACGGGTTTTAGAAGTTAAAACATTGCCAAAGATTGAAATGTTTTTACCTATGAATTCAATGTGAAATTAATGCTAATGACATAAATTATATTAAATGGTAAAAATATATTCTATTTATACTTTAAAACCATTCAATATTATAATTTATCCATATAAATTATCTCAATGAAAAAAGTTGTTTTTAATTAAAAATTAGCGTATTTTTACTATTCATCAAAATATGAAAGTTATCAGAAAAATATCAAAAGTTTATCCAAAGTAAATTTTTATACCCTGATTCAAAAGAAGAATTTTATTTTTTCAAATTGAACTTATAAAAATTTCAAAAACTAGATTTAATGTGGGTGCGCCATCAAAAGGCGACAAAACTGTATTTTTTGAAAAATATTTCTTTTATCCAAAAAACTGATTTTTCTTTTATACCTCATTCTAGAAAATGTATAAGTTGAATTAAAATTTTATAAAATTCAAAATTCAATTAGTACTATTCATAACGACTAGTTTTAATAATATTTTAATAGCATATCGTTGTTTAGTGAAACTCGGGCTTGCGTACGACGCAAGCTATCGAGGAAGGCCGCGATTGTGTGCAAAGTGAGCCAAGATAGTGTTGTGTATAGTGAAAGATTACTTTTATGATTTATATAACATAAAAACAAAATATTTCTCATAAAAGTCTCGGGTGTTACATTATACCCCCCTTAAAATGAATTTCGCCCTCAAAATTCGTCACTTTGTAACAAACAGATGAGGATACCTCTCCCTCATTATATCCTCAAGCTCCCATGTACCTTCTTCTAATTGGTGGTTCCTCCATAAAACTTTCACCAAATGAATGGTCTTGTTTCATAGGACTTTTTTGCTACGATCCAGAATCTCTATCGGCTGTTCTTCATAAGAAAGATCTTGCTCCAGCGGTACAACTTCTGAGCTGAGTACATGTGAAGGATCAGGTATGTACTTTCTCAGGAGAGATACATAGAACACATCGTGTACTTGAGAGAGATTCGGTGGAAGCGCCAATCGGTAAGCTACCTTCCCAACACGATCCAGTATTTCGATAGGACCGATATATCTAGGGCTCAACTTCCCCTTCTTTCCAAATCTCATGACCCTATTCCAGGGAGATATTCGTAAGAACACTTTATCACCCACTTAAAACTCTAGGTATTTTCTTTGGTTGTCGGCATAAATTTTCTGTCGAATCTGAGCTGCTCTTATGTGTTGTTGAATAGATCTGACCTTTTCTGCCATTTCATCAATGAGATCAAGTCCTAATAGATTTCTTTCCCCAACTTCATCCCAGCAAGTTGGAGCCCTGTATTTATTTCCATAGAGAGCTTCATAAGGATCCATCTGAATACTATAGTGAAAGCTATTATTATAAGAAAATTCCACCAAAGGTAGGTGTTGATCCCAACCACCTTTAAAATCTACAGAGCAAGCTCTCAACATATCTTCTAGAGTTTGAATTGTCCTCTCAGACTGACCGTCTGTTTGAGGATGATAAGCAGTGTTGAAACTCAACTCTGTATCCAGAGTATGCTGAAGACTTTGCCAGAACATAGAGGTAAATCTCGGATCCCGATCAGATATAATACAAAGTGGTACTCCATGAAATCTTACCACTTCTTTTACATATATCCTGGCAAGCTGATCCAGAGAGAAATCCTCTCTAATAGCAATGAAGTGTGCAGACTTTGTAAGACGATCAACTATGACCCAGATAGCATTATTGCCTTTGGATGTTTTAGGAAGTCCTGTGACAAAGTCCATAGTGATGTTTTCCCATTTCCATTCGGGTATGGGTAATGGTTGTAACATCCCCTTAGACTTCTGTCTCTCAGCTTTAACTTGCTGACAAACCAAGCATCGAGATACATATTCATCAACATCTCTTTTCATGCCATCCCACCAGAAGTACTCTTTCAGGTCCCTATACATCTTCGTGCTTCCAGGATGAATAGAGAATGAATAACTATGAGCCTCATCTAGTAGCTCCTTCTTTAATTCAGGGATGGGAAGAACACAAACCTGATTTCTGAACTTTATTATCCCATCACAATCAAGGTTGAATTCAAGAACATTTCTCACCTTCTTTTGTAACTCTACATCTCCTTTCTGTGCCTCTTTAATATTCACATGTATATATGGTTGAACATTCCTTTGAGAAAGATAAGATTTTTCCCCTTCCATTACAATTCCAAGATCCATCCTTTGTAAATCCATAAATATTGGATCTTTTGTGATCCTCATCATGGATAAGCTAGCATGGTCTTGTCGACTTAATGCATCTGCCACCTTGTTTGCTTTCCTAGGGTGGTAATGAATTGAGCAGTCGTAATCCTTAATCAGCTCCAACCATCTTCTTTGACGCATATTCATCTCCTTTTGTGTGAAAATATACTTTAAACTTTTATGATTAGTATAAATATCACACCTTTTACCATAAATTTAATGCCTCCAAATCTTTAATGCAAAGATTACCCCAGCTAACTCCAAATCATGAGTTGGGTAATTTTTCTCATGGATTTTCAACTGTCGTGAGGCATAAGCTATCACCATATCATTTTGCATGAGAACACATCCCAGTCCCTTCTTGGATGCATCACTGTAGATCACAAACCTTTCTCCACTACGAGGAAGTGTGAGTACAGGTGAACTGGATAACCTTCTTTTCAACTCCTTGAAATTCTCTTCACATTCTTCCGTCCACATGAACTTAACTCCTTTTCGAGTCAACCTGGTGAGTGGATTAGATAATCGTGAAAAATATTTCACAAAACATCGATAATATCCAGCCAAACCAAGAAAACTTCGGATCTCAGTTACTGTTGTTGGTCTCGACCATCTTTCGATAACCTCTGTTTTTGCTAGATCCACAGATATCCCCTCTTTTGAGATTATGTGACCAAAAAATGTAACTTTTCGAAGCCAAAATTCACACTTGGTAAATTTGGCATAAAGCTTCTCCTTTCTCATGGTCTTCAATATAATTCTCAAGTGATCTTCATGTTCTTCCTTGCTCTTTGAATATACAAGAATATCGTCTATAAAGACTACCACAAACTGATAAAGATAGTCTATAAAGACTCTATTCATCAAATCCATGAAGATTACAGGGGCATTAGTAAGACCAAATGGCATCACTATAAATTCATAGTGTCCATACCTTGTTCGGAAAGCCGTCTTTGGTATATCCTCCCTTTTGACCCTTAATTGGTGATACCCTAAACGAAGATCAATCTTGGAAAAGTATTGAGCTCCTCGTAGTTGGTCAAATAAGTCATCAATGAGTGGGAGAGGATATTTGTTCTTGATAGTGATCTTGTTAAGTTCTCGATAATCAATACAGAGTCTCATTGATCCATCTTTCTTCTTAACAAACAGAACAGGTGCTCCCCAAGGTGACGCACTAGGGCGTATGAATCCCTTATCAAGATTCTCTTGGATTTGCTTCTTCAATTCCTGCAACTCAATTGGGGCCATTCTATAAGGTGTCTTTGAAATAGGCAAAGCACCTAGTACGAGTTCTATTAAAAACTCAACTTCACTATTTGGTGGAAGACCTGACAATTCCTCTGGAAAGACATCATAAAACTCCCGTACAATGGGCATATTCTTAATTGTGATTTTCTCACTAACCATTTGAAATAAATAACCTTCATTAAGTGGAATCAAGACCCATAAGATGGAAGAAATTTCCACTGGAAGGTTATGTTCATCCTTACATCGATAGACGATCATAGATTGATCTGGAATATGAAATGTGACTTCCCTTCTTTGGAAATTGATATGAGATCCATATAAAGAAAGCCTATCCATGCCAAGAATCACATCAAATTCCACTATAGTAAGGATCACAAGATTTACAGGAAGCACTTTCCCACAAACTTCAATCAGAGAAGAATTATAAACTTTTGATGGGACTGTTGTACCATTAGGGGTTGTCACAACTAACTCAAAATCTAATTGTTGAGGTAATACGGTGATATCCTTAGAAAATTCTTCAGAAATAAAGGAGTTGGTGGATCCAGAATCAAATAAAACATTTGATACTTTAGAGTGGATGGTAAGTGTACCTTTCACCACATCGTTATCGTACTCCACATCGCTGATAGAAATTGCATGTGACTTTCCTTTGTCTTTAGTCTTAAGAGTTTGTTGATGTCGACCATCATCATCAACCCTTGGATTTAGGCATTTATTGGCATAATGGACCATCTACTTGCACTTGAAACATTGAAGTGTAGTAGGTTCATTCTGTGTCGCCTTTTCATTGTTTGCATCACTAGACATCTTCTTCCCATCATTGCGGCATTCAAATGCCCGATGACCTTCCTTTACACATTTGAAACATTTACTTGTCCCTTTAAGACAACTCCCTCCATGTTTCATTCCACACTTTGAGCATAAGGGAAATATCATCTTCTTTTCAGTGTGATCTTTAGATTTTCTTTTTAATTATATTTTCCTCTTATTATCAAACCCATATGACTAATCGGTTACTCCAATCTCCATCTCGACTTTGAGAGCACATCGAATGATTTCCTCGTAGCTATTGAAGTCCCTTATGGCTAACGCCCTTCGAAGACTTGGTTTTAATCCACTAAAGAATCGATCGATATTACTCCCAGGTTGGATAATAATACCAAAAGCATACCTTGCAAGTCTTGTAAAATTTGCTTCATAGGTACCAACAGATTCATCATCCTTTTGCGTCAGTTCAAGAAACTCTTTCTCCATCTTTGTTCGGAGAATACGAGGTAAGTACTTATTGAAAAATAAGTTCTTGAACTCGTCCCATTCCATGGACTCAATTTCATCCCTTCACCTCATATTCTTAATAAGATTCCACCATTGATCAACATCTCCTTCCAAACGATACACTGCTAGGATGACTTTATCATGTTCAGAACATTGAAGAACTGAAAATATCTTTTCAGTAGTACTAATCCATTGTTCAAAAACTAATGGATCAGTAGACCCGTTGAAAGAAGGTGGACGCTGCCTCATGAAGGATTTAACAGAATGTTGCTCCTTCCTTTGCTCATTTGGAAGTCCTACATGATTCATAGATTGAGAAAGTTGTGTGAGCATGGCTACAAGATTTTGCATTCCATCTCCCATAACTTTTGGTTGCTCAGGGGGACAATCATTGCATTGCCCGTCGCATTCCGCATTAACACGGTTCCTCCAGGTTCCAACCATTGACTAAAACCAAGAAGAATAGTGTGAGAAACACTAATTATAATAGGAAAACCACATAATCAAGAATAAAATTTCACACTTAAGGTCTTATCCTAGGTTATTCATGGTCATTTCTAAAACACTAAGATTGTGTTCTATGCTTAGACTTTTCCTTAGGGTTCTTACTAAGGCTTTCACATCCTAGTTTCCAAAGGTTGACTATACCTTTCCTCTGATACCAACTATAATGACCCATACTTTACATACAATGTTATTAATTCAAAATTAAAGCATACTTATTACAAAATAAAACAAAACCATGAAAGGACCGTATAGGTATAATGTCTTTAGAAACTGGGAAACATAAACAACTGGTTCATAAAGCGTCTACACTGTCTCCCATTTATTTCATCATATCTATAGTCCTTTTTGGCATATCTTACTTAATAAACTTCTTCCTGACCTGGGGAAATAAAACATACAAAAGGGTGAGCTCAAATGCTTAGTAAGGGTAAACAAAAGAAATATCAATCACATCATATACATAAGAACATAACTTTTGGAAATCTTAACCTGCAAAAGAGATCATAATTTCATAACATGGGATAAATAGTAGTGAAATGTAATCCTAATAATCATAACTTAAAACATGAAACTTTGTGGCATACACACATAATCATAGAGAATCATTTCTTATTAGTCAAGACTCATTTCCAAGACTATCTTAGTGGACAAAGTCCATTTCTGATCCGAGTTCACTCCTTGTTTCAGTCCTGTTTCACTGAACCGATTTAACCTGCCGTTCCAGCCATGTCTATCTCATGAGATATAAAATCTTTACCCAATGCATTGGAGGGAGATATAGGTCCCACCCATCTCATAATGATACCATTATTATGTGTGCCACAAAATCATAAACCATACATCATAGCATAACCCATGTAATAAAAATGGGAATCTTAAACATCGTGAAATCATAAAACAACTCATATAAGATAAAGGAATTCATAAAAATAATTCCATCACAATATAATCAAATCAATGTAATAATAGGGATATAAACATAACCCTTTATTATCTTAGATGGAAAATAATTTTGATAAAACACTTGAACTCTATTCTTGAGGAAAATATCCTTTCTACTTCAAAAACATTTTCCTTTCTTAACATGTCATAAAATTTTAAACTAAAAGAAGTTGATTAAAAATAAACTTGAAAACTTGTAAAGGAAGATTCTTGGAAATAATGTTTTAAAAATCCATTCATGCTGTATAAGTTAAAAAACATTCTTCTCGTACTTTTGTCGGAAAAGTCAAAAAGTATCTCGTACAAAAAACGACAAAAGATTCCTTTCATATCCTTTACTAAAAACTCACTGAAGGGTAAAATTGGATTTAAATAATTGTAGGTGGATGGAAACAATATTACATATTGAGGAAACATGGATGTGGATGATAAAATACAACCCAGTAAATACCAAAGTATAAACAATCTCAGATAAAATGAGATTGTGATATTTTCCCTTACCTTTGGTCCGATTTGCTTCGTAAGTGTCCAAACCTCCTGTATAATGATTTAAATAATGTTATTGACTTATTCTAGAATCATAATTATTGTTATGATATCATAAATGGTCATATTATTATCTTCTTAGTAGTAATATTTCATTGCTACTTGTTATTCGGGTGTTTATAACTTTTTGTTCTTATGCGTGTTTTGTCAAATAAATTATTATTCTTCTCTTTAGGTTATAGGTAAATAATTTCCAGAATGGTATTAGTGTAATATATATCATATTAATTCATTAAATTCATTTATATAATCATTATGCAATGAAGATCATGTATAATGAGTCGCATCACATCGTGGAGACGGTATTCCGTACGTACGCACGAGCGATGATATCGTTCCCATGATTGTGGAATTGTATTGGAGTGTATATATACTATTTAAGAATCAATATCACTTTACAATAATCATATATAGTAATTATTTACACCATTATACCCATCCAAGTAAGGTGGTGGGGGAAAATATATTACACCACGGCGTGGAGACGGTATTCCGTACGTACGCACGTGCGGTGATTTCATTTTCCGTAGGATGGATAGATAGTGAAATAGGGTTGTTTCATACTTATAATAACATATAAGTATATGAGTGATACTGATGTTATTACTTAATAATGAAACAACTAAATAAGAATAAGTTTAAGAAGAAAGAATTTGGAAAGGATCAGTAATGGATATTACCTCTTTTTTTTTGACGCGCCTCTTCTTAACCTCCTCTTAGGGCACTAGGGTTGGTCTTTGAAGAAGACCAGAACCTCTAGGATGATTCTAGGGAAGTGGGGAAGTAAAATGGGAAGGGTTTGGCTGAGATTTAAGGCTCAAATTGGTGTGATGAGGAGAGGGAGGAGGTTCCCTTTTATAAGGGAGGAGAGGGCCACCTTTGGAAATATAAGAAATATTAGTTTATATTAAATCCCAACCCCACTTAAAAACTTCCAAAATGACTCATATCTAAATATTAGATGAGATAGGGTTGTAATATAATCAAAAAATAAAATTTAGACATTTTAGGAATTTATTTTTAACATTATCAACTTGATTTATCCTTATTTATCAATTTAATTTTATTTGAGGTAATAATATTCTAAATTTTAAATTATTATTAATAATTACATATGTGTTGTGAATTTTCTATAATTTGAAACTTTATGAAATTTTAGACCATATAAAATTTAATTTATAATTTTTAAATATTTTTTTGATTTTTAAACAATTTTATAATATGTTATTTTTATAAAATAACAATAGTGTCAATTTTGACACTATTCATTTATTTGAATTTAAATAAAATATATACAGAAGATATGTTCAAAATAAAAGCTTTAATAGATTAATAAAATGTCATATGTATCTAGAAAATTTGTTTAGCATATTATATAGTTTATATAATATTTATTTTAATATTTTTAAAACAATTTATTTGATATTTTAATTAATAAAATAATTTCAACATTACTATTGTGTCATAATTAATGATAATTATTTAATCCCTAAAAATTATAAATAAATTCCTATGATGTATATAATTGTATTATCTTTCTGGATACTTTTTATTTTTGAAGTTTCATTAAGTTTATCACCAAATTAAAATTATTATACTTACAAGATTTAAGAAAGTGACATGTTGTCACATTCTTTGGTTTTAATAATAATTAAATTATTTTCATGGAAAAATGTCCATTAAATGAATCTAATCCAACCCTTAGGTGATATGGGTCGACGTTTAGTCATCCAATAGGATTTTGGCAGATGTTAGGGTAATTTTATAATCTTATATTTACCCTTAATTACCCGATTTACCTTTAACTAAGGTAAATAAAATTTACCGTAGTTGCTATTCATAATGCTCAAAAATAAAAAGTAGCCTATTAACATAATTTGGACCCAATGATTCTGAATATGGAATCCATTTTTCAAAATTCAAAACATATAAGTTTCAGTAATTAATTTAAAATAAATCCCGTTGTTAAGAAAACGGGTTTTAGAAGTTAAAACATTGCCAAAGATTGAAATGTTTTTACCTATGAATTCAATGTGAAATTAATGCTAATGACATACATTATATTAAATGGTAAAAATATATTATATTTATACTTTAAAACCATTCAATATTATAATTTATCCATATAAATTATCTCAATGAAAAAAGTTGTTTTTAATTAAAAATTAGCGTATTTTTACTATTCATCAAAATATGAAAGTTATCAGAATAATATCAAAAGTTTATCCAAAGTAAATTTTTATACCCTGATTCAAATGAAGAATTTTATTTTGTCAAATTGAAATTATAAACATGTCAAAAACTAGATTTAATATGGGTGTGCCATCAAAAGGCGACAAAACTGTATTTTTTGAAAAATATTTCTTTTATCCAAAAAAACTGATTTTTCTTTTATACCTCATTCTAGAAAATGTATAAGTTGAATTAAAATGTTATAAAATTCAAAATTCAGTTAGTACTATTCATAACGGCTAGTTTTAATAATATTTTAATAGCATATTGTTGTTTAGTGAAACTCGGTATTGCGTACGACGCAAGCTATCGAGGAAGGCCGCAGTTGCGTGTAAAGCGATCCAAGCTAGTGTTGTGTGTAGTGAAAGATTCCTTTGATGATTTATATAACATAAAAACAAAACATTTCTCATAAAAGTCTCGGGTGTTACACTGCTCGTCCGCCAGCCGTGGCCACAACCTGTTCGCCCACTAGGTCTCCGCCATGACTCCGTCAGGCCTTCGCCAGCCCTCTTCTAGCTCTCGATCTCCCCTCTATGGCGCACACATCTCTTGGATACCTCTCTTCAAGTCCACCCTATCACCCATCACCTAACCCCCCCTCCTGCCTTCTCCTAGTTTCCCTCCGCATGCCGACCCCACGCAGTGCCCCAGACTCTGACCTACAGCCGGCTTCTATGCCCCCCTCCTCTCCGCCTCACCTGGCTTCTGCACCCCCTACCCGCACCTCGCTCAGCATCCGAACCCCCTTTCCTCACCTCTCCTGAATCTTGCACCTCCTCCCTTGTTGTACCATCTACCTTCGACTACCCCGCCTCGCATGCACGATGCTTTCTGACCGCCGCACCTCCAGCGAGTTCGTTCCCCAACCTCCCGCGGTTCGATCAACACACCTTCGGCCTCCAGCCTTCCGGCTGACCCAACTCCGACCATCCCACTTCGCCCTGCTGTGTCTCCGTCCTCCCGCACTTTCACCCTCTGTCATGCGTTGGCCAACATCACACCCAGCAATTATCATGCGACTCCCCCAGTGGTCTCCTTTGCTGGTGTATGCCCCTATTCACAACCCCCTCACCAATTCCCTTCAACAAAAGCCTAAAACCCCCCCTGCCCTCTTACTTTGGACCCCACAAGCTTTGTCGCGTCCCGGCCTCGCTTTCGCCTTGCGACGCACCTCCGCTTGACTTCCCTTTTCCACGCTGGCCAAACCTCCTACTCTGATATAATTATTTATTTAGTTATTTCTTTATTTATTTTTTTCCATTTCACTTATGATATTTTCTATTTGTTCTCTATAAATCATAATACCTCGATTTGTGTTTTTCACATTCTACTCATTTTCTAGAGCAAGCAAATGGTCTGCTGGGTGTTGTTCATCTTTCTGTGGATGCATCGTTGTATCCGTGCTCGACTTGGAGGTAGGTGAATCTACATTTTTTCCTTTCCAAATAAATCCATTTAATTCTTGTGCGTTTTTATTGGGTCTTTTACTTGATTTTCACCTCTTCAAAATAATTAATTTGTTTGTGAAGTCATTTATAAGTTTTTTGTCCTGTTTATGGAAATTGTTAGAAACTGGTCACTTTTTTATAAAAGTGTTTTTAAACTGGTAGAGTTGTCTGTATAAATGTTTACAAATTATTCGTTTTGTGAATTAAATTGTTTATGAATTGTCTCAATTGTACATGAATATTTTTAATTAATTTTTTGGTTCATTATAAATTTTCAGAGGGGGATTTTAACTATTTTTCATGAATTCATAGTCCATTGGTCTTGAAATAGTGCTTTTGGTTGTGTGGGTGGTGTGGGTTAAGTTTTAAAAGCTGCAAGCGTAGTTTTTCAAAGGGTTTGGTTATGCAATGGTTTATAAAATAGCGTTCTCTGGTGAGTTGGTGAAATTGAGAGGCAAGCCTCAGTTTTTTCCTTTGAAAGGTTTTACCAAATGAATAACTGATTTATTTAATGATTCTTGGAATTCAAATCACGGGTGGAAAGTGTTTTGGTGTGTGTTTGGTTTTTCAATTGGGTTTTGGGGTGTGTGTCAACATTGAAGCTTGAAGGGGTACTTAGAGTGGTTTTGAAATGTGTTTTGACGTGAGTTTGAAAATGGAAAAGGCTTAATTGGTAGTAATAAAATGATTTAGTGTGATTTTTATAACCTAAGGGAACATTTGGATTTTTAAATACAAATGTGGTGTTTAGGGTTGTTTTAGAAGAGATTGTGTAATGTTTTTATAAAGGCATTTGATTATGTAAAACTAGGGGTTTCATTTATTACTTCAAGCATTTAATAAAGTGGTTTTGATAACCGGATGATTTCACTACTCGGTTGGAACCTTTGATGATATGATATAAATATATAAATATATATATATATATATATATATTGGGGAACCTATATAAGGGGGATATCCCTTATGGGTTATCGTATGGAGTGTCCATGTTTGGGGTAGCCAAGTGCGGTGAGATGAGTCACGCAGGTGAGGGCCTACTACTTACACAGTATTATGGTATCCACCATGGGTTCCTGGGAATCTTTTAGAGATTGAGTGAAAGTTATTGACCAACCCTGATTAGATGGGTTAATAACCCCTGTATTTGTGGTTAGGCCAGGTGGGATTTTCCACTAGATTGGTCAGTTAGGGTAGCTGGTTGGTTATAAACTTAAGAGCTTCACCATACGCAGGCAGGTGGTTCCAAAACCGAGTACGTCTAGGGGTTTTCAAGGGATGTTTTGGATCAACCATGGTTACTGGATTATTTTCATTTCTTGTTTACTTTCCATGTACTAATTTATTTTTAGTTTTCACTCTTATGTTTTTTAACATAGCACAACATTGGTATATTCTATTTTGGATTTTGTTGATAAAATGACAAATGATTTTGGAAAATGGTATGCAGTGTGTGTTGGGTTTTTAAATGGGAAAACGTGTTACTTATTTTAAAATGTGAAAACCCTACATTTATAATTGTATTTCAAACTTGCGTTAATGGATTGTTTTAGGAACTGAGATGTTAGATTAGGTTGTTTATCTTGGAAACACTACTGAGCATCTTTAATGCTCACGCCTATCTTTATCATTTCAGTTGTAGGTTTCCTTACTCAGGTTTTCCTGGATGAGTTTCTCATTATTGGAGAAAAGTTGGCCTTTGGTCGAGAGGTGACAAAAAAGGTCATGTGGAGGCATATTTAGTTTTATTTTCTTTCTTCTTCTAGCGTTATATTTATTTCCTATTTATATTTATCTATTTTCTTGTTTATTTTTTTGTTCATGGGACAAATAATTCCCAACGATTAAAATTTTGATGTCCAACACTGGTTTCCAGCTAGTGGGGATCAGGAACGTCCTTCTGGCCTTATCACAGACCGGCTCGAGTGATCGATTCAGGTTCGACTCGGGTCGGTTCATGACATCCCCCTTAATGATATTCCTCTTTAGTACTTCTACTTAAAACCTTTCTTCATAACCTGAGGAAAAGAAACATATGAAAAGGGTGAACCTAGATACTTAATAATTTTAAAAATGAGAGATATATAAAAATAACATGAGCATAAAGGTTTGAGAACATTATGTTAACATTAGATGATCATACCTTTCAAATAAAAGATCATAATCAAGAGTTATGGAATAAATATTTGTATTTCATAAGACTTGGATCATAATGAAATCTGGAAGTTTAATTTTAATGCCATATTAGTGGAACAAGTTCACACCCCAATCCATCTTAGTTGTCAAGGTTCACTCCCAGGACCTTCATAGTGTACAAGGTCCCTTACTGAACTGTGATCACTCCATGTTCTAGCCCTGTATTACTAAACTGAGTTCTTGTTCTGGCATAACCCTGTATAACTTAAAAATGTTCAATTTTGAATCCAACACTATATTACTGAACCAAGTTCACATC
This sequence comes from Viscum album, assembly GCA_963277665.1. Lineage (NCBI taxonomy): Eukaryota > Viridiplantae > Streptophyta > Magnoliopsida > Santalales > Viscaceae > Viscum > Viscum album. Next base: position 1,494,634,313 of record OY728131.1, read on the forward strand.
CAATTTTATCATTGTATTACTAATCCCGGTTCACTTCCCATTCCAGCCCAACATTACTGAAATGTGTTCACTTACTGTTCAAACTTCTATTAATGAACAGAGTACATACATATATACCTATGTTTATAATCTTGTGAGTCTCTCCTGCGTGAGAGAGTCTCTCTCCTAGGAATTCCTAGGGTTTCAATTTCTTTGTTCTTCCAGTTTCCAGCGGTGCCGTCTCCTTTCGCGCACCCTGCCCGAAGTCTGTGCTGTTCACTCTTCCTCAGCTTCGAGGTCTCTGGTTCCTTCCTCCTTGCTATGTCTCTCCCCTTCTCTTCGCTGCGAGATCCCATGTTCTTCCTCCTTTCACCTTCGCCTGCTCTCGGATTCCACCGTCTGTGTTCTGGAAGGAGCCGGTTTCTCCTTCATCTGCTCTACTTGGACCTCAGGCGTTGGATCAGGCCTCCCTTGGGGCCCTGGAATTCCGTCTGTCATCGGCCCCCTCGTCAGATTCAGATTTGCGTGAGGGAACGCGTCACTAGATCCCCACCCTCCTTCTTCACCGACACTCCAGATCTGTGCGCCCTTGGATCTTGGATTCACCATCTTCTTGAGGAATTCATCCTTACTGCAAGTCCCCTTCTGAGTCAGATCCTCATGCTCAGAGTCTCGAGGAAAACTCGAATTTGAGGATATGTTTTACCCTTTTCGTTTCTTCTTCCCAATGCCGTGGAGTGGGTTTTGTACTGTTGCCGGTTTTCAGTCTCCTTGATTCGTGAAGTGTCCGCCGCGAAGTGGTTCTGGCTTGCGAAGCTCCCCCCGCAGGAAACCTTGAGTTTGAGGATTTCTTCACCCTTTGGTTCCTCTCCCTGCTGTCATGAAGCAGGAGCTATTCTATAGTCGGATTTTCTTTCCTTGATTTGAGAAGTCTCCACCACAAACTGGTCTGGACTCGCGAAGCTCCTTCCGCGACGATTCACTGCGCCAAGAGACAGCGAAGCGGCTGTCGCGAAGCGGTCTGCCTCGCGAAGTGCCTCTCACGAGGTTCTTCCATGCTGTATGTCCGTGAAATGGCTGATGCGATGATCAAGTAGTTGGGTTTTGATCCGCTTGGTGGGGTGTGTACTGTGGTGAAGATGGGGACCGGTGGGCGTAAGGATGTCCCCTTGTGGTGGTTGCGAAGCTCAGCTGCGAAGTGGCGTGTTGCGGGCCTGGTGTTCAATGTGTCGCTGTGAAGCTTTTGTCGTGTTGTGAAGGCCGAAGGTCCATCAGGGGTGTTTCCCAATGAATATTGGTGTGAGATACGGTGTGAGTTTCTTGGGTATGGACAACCAAGAGACACATTTGATGGCGTTGGTCGTGGAGCTTGGCTAGGGGTGTGATTAGTGGCTGGAGGCCGCATTGGGGCTTACAGTTTAGGGATCCTCTCGTTGCACTGGACTTTGACTCAAGTGAGGGCCGTGGGGATACAAAAACACTGACCCCATTGGAGGCTTGCGAAATATTTTATGCACTATGGATGCGGAATTGGTTAATCAATGAAAGAGGTTATCCCTGACGGACAAAGAAAAGGCAACAATTGAGGCATAGAGAAACGAAGACACGCTCTTAGAAAAGTGCTTGTCTCTACTCGTGGTGGGAAAATTCGTGGAAAACATATTAGTTAATCAGGGGGCACTCAAAAACACTCTACAGAATATCTGGAAATTTGAGGCAGGTGTGGCTATTCGGGAAGCAGGGATCAACCGCTTTATCTTTGAGTTCTTTAAAGAGAAAGATAGAGACAAAATCTTGCGCGACAGAACGTGGTCCTTCGATAATCAACTCCTCCTTATGAAAGAATTTAAAGGGGAGGATGATATCCAGTGAGTGATTTTAACCCATTCCCCTTATGGATACAAATTAAAGGTATCCCCTTCCATGCAAGAATAGATCGCACTATCAGGGGAATTGGGGACAGTTTAGGGCACTTTCTTGAATGGGACAGGTCAGACCCAATACAATGGGGCCCTGAGGTTCAAATAAAGGCGGATATTGATGTGTCAGAGCCACTGATGAGGGGAATGTTCTTAAAGATTGAAGATACCAACGCTTAGATATCATTCGAGTTTGAGAAACTCCCAATCTTCTTCTTTTACTGTGGTCTCCTTGGCCATCTGGAAAGAACAAGCACCACTAAACATAAGAGTGATGCGGGTAACACTATCCTCTAGTACGACCCCTGGATCCATGCCAAAACAAAGAAATATGCTTTCATCCCTGAGACAGAAACACAAAAAGACCGTGATCGTCTCACATTGGCACATTCCAGTCCGACAAACCCCATACCTGAAAATGTATTAATGCCTGGGCCAACAAATTTCCCAAAGGATGGCCCTCCCACTCAGGGAGAAGCTGGCACTCAGAGCAAAGCTGGAGCTCAACCTAAATCCCTGAGGGACAATTCTCCAACATCGGCAAAGTTGGTGACGTTGCAACAAAAATCACCGTCACTTTGCTCAAAGCCAATGTTGATGCACATCGAACCACCAGATCCAGACCCTGACCCACCTTTGACCACAGCTGGCACTCTTAAAATGAAGGAACATATAATGTCAGGCCCTCCACTAATGGGTCCAATCACCCGCTGAACATGGAAAAGGTGGAAACGAGGTGAGAGTGATGGGCACACAGAAGACCCAAAACTCAGGGTGAAGAAGAGACAAAGTGATACATGTCAATCAGGAAGGAACCTCACCAAAAGACAGAAAATGACAAATGGAGAAGCAAGTTCGGAGAAACCAGAGGTGGAGGCGGGAGAGACCCAGCCCCTCCTAGAGCAATGATTGTCTTATGTTGGAACTATCGTGGTCTTGGCAACCCTCAAACGGTTCGCATGCTTCAGCGCAATTGCGCTCAAATTCGCCCCGATATGGTTTTCCTATCCGAAACCATACTGGAATGTAAGGACACCAATGGTATTGCTATGAAGTGTGGATTCCAAGGATATTTCCCAGTGCCTAGACATGACCATTCCGGGGGACTCGGTCTCCTTTGGAAGGACAATGTCGACGTCAAAATTTTGTCCTTTTCCCCGCACCATGTGGCAGTGACTATTTATACAGACCTTCACCCACCTTGGAATTTTGTGGGTTTCTATGGCTGGCCATCCCATAATGACAAGGTGAAGTCATGGGATCTTCTTTGCAATCTGCATGTTGACTTACTGAGCCCTATTCTGTTCATAGGATACTTCAATGAGATTATGTTCCATAAGGAAAAGAGGGGCGGAACCATATGACCTTCAGCTTCAATGTCATACTTCAAGGATGCTATTTCAAGGGCGGACCTGGTCGATCTGGGGTACTCTGTAAATCCGTTTACTTGGTTCCACGACAATTCAGAAGGCACCCGTATCGCTGAGCGTCTTGATAGATTTCTGGGCTCTTCTAATTGGATTAATCTGTTCAGCATGAACATAGTACACTCCTTATTCCAACCATGTATTACCAAATAGAGCTCACTCTTCATTAAAACCCTTTAATATTGATATGATCTCACTCATCATTCCCACCCAGTAAAACACATGATATATAAATCATTACCCAATTCATTGGAGGGATATATAGATCCAACCCATTACATAAAGTTATCATAAATATGTGTTCCACTAGATCAAAAACATTCATCATGTAATAATCAATGAAATTAAATGGTTATAATAAACAAGTAATTGCATCATAAATTATTTAAGAGATACTGGTTTCAAAATAATTTCATCAAAGCATAACCCATGAAATGAAATAGGTTTTATAGGCATATAACCCATTAAATAGAAATAGGTTTCATAAAAATTATTCTATCAAAAAATAAACCATTCAGAGAAATAATATGAATGGATCATTTGGATAACATACCCATAAAATAATGAGTCTCATCAACAGAGTTCATCTCATATGAAAAATAATTTCAAATAATCCTTTAAAAAATTAATTGAATCGAATTATTCATTTTTCTATGAAAAAAAGTTTAGAAATATAAAACATTTTTAAAATCATTTTTCTTTGAAAATAGATATGAATTTTCTTAATGGAATCCTTCAGAACCATAAAAAATAAAATCATTTTCCATTAAAATAATATCAAAATATCATTTTAAAATTATTTTTGAAAACATGGTTTTTTGAAAACAATAGGTTACTGACCTAAAGGATAAATGTGGTCATATTTTCTTAAAATCATCTTAGGAACCAAAGATTGTAAAAAAATGTACTAATACATAAAGAAAATATAAATAACTATTGAATAAAAAAATTCATTAATGTTCTAGATATATGGATTATAATATTTCTTCAATGGAAAATAATCATAAATAATCCTAATAAATGACGAGATTATTGCAATAATCTCTTACCACTTGGTAACATTGAATAATACTCCCCATTTAAGGGAATGAAATTAAATTAAGCTTAAAATATCATTAAAATAAGTATATTCACGATAAAACCTATAAAATTTATGTATATACACCTTGTAAAATAATATAGGTTCATAACAAAATAGGTTTCTCACTAAATGAAATTTGATAAAAAAACTACCTTAATGATTTGGTAACTTTTGAACCGTATACCCCATGAAACAGTGACCAGCAAATGGATATGTAAATAAAAATAACATTAATAATAATATTCATAAAATAAATTCATGGTAATTATATACTCCACACAATCTATATGTGTGGCTAATAAGGTATTGGTCTCATAAGAATAAAATTAAGACCATAAGAATCTTACCTTAACTCTAGACTTTCATCATACATGTTCAAAACTCTTGTATAATAATAATATTTTTATTAAAAAATTTATAAATAAAAATATTCTCATATATCATAAATGTGTCATGACATTGTGACATTATATTAAACCTTTTATTAACAATTTCATGCTAATGTTATGTTTTTAGTAGTATCTTCTTTGTTTTTCATGTTTGTTTTGACTTATTATTCTTGATTCTATTACCAAGATAATTATATAATTATTTCAAGATCATAAAAAATTATTTAAATATCATATATATTCTGTATATATATATATATATATATTTATAATAATTATGAAATATATAAATATGAAATACAATACATCATTCTTGGAGATGGCAGGACATACGTATGCAAGAACATTGTTTTTGTTTTATTGTCGTATTGAAAGAAAGAATATAAAATAAATACATGTGTATATATATATATTATAACTATAGTAGAATTATTATTGTATATATATCAAATAATTTACCTAAAACCATCCACAATAAATTCCATGTAAATATTTAATGAATTACATTGCATTGAGGAGGCATTATTCTTCACATTAACAAATGATGTTATCCTATTTATACAAATTGGAAAGCATGAATTTATGTTTTATGTAAAATTTTAGAAACATAAAAAATATTTTTTATCATATATATAATATAAAAACATTATTTCAATCTTGATTTCCAACCATGAGTGGTGAAAAATGAGAAATGAATGACCTCGTTTCGCAAAGTGGTATTCCTCTATAAACTTGAATGGTAGGTTCATTAACCATTTTATTGATGTGTGTAAAGGTATAGGAATAAAAATCTGAGTAACCAAATATATGGATATTTATTATACTAGGAATATTATATAATCATGTAATAAAAAAATTGATGGAGTTGATAATGAAAATAAATCCAATGATCTTTTGGAACAATTTTCCTCTTATTTGGTTATTTCATTTTGGTTTTCACCAAAGGGCTTCCTTAGATGGATTCCTGTAGAAAGTGAGAAATATTATATTATAGAAGGGATGTTAGGAGATTACTTTTTTCAATTTGTATGATAAAATGTGTCTTTAAATGTGTAAATATGTTAGGGGTCTGAGTTCTATTTTTGTGGAGGAGGAGTGTCATTCTTGTTAATATAAAAAGGTAAACACTATTGAGAGGCATCCCTTACATCATGTGCCTCAAATAATTTCTCATTTTTGAAAAAATAGGGTAATATTTAGAAATATTTCCATAATATATATTTTTTACATGTTTCTTGGTCATTTGGACACTTATGATTAATGTTTAACCATTAATAAATCTTATTATTACCTTAATCAATGTTATTAATTTTAATTATATTCACAAATTTTTTGTTCAATAACTATATTTATCATATTATAAATTATAAATTGTTCTAATTAAAAATATTCAATAAATTTCACCAAAATTATTATCAAAAATGTTGATGAAAATAATTTAAAATTAATCTTGTAGATGGTACAAGACGACGGGTTTTTAAAGCGATAGTTTCCAAAAGATTGAAATATTATTATATGAAATTTGAATATGAAATTTGTTACACTAACCTAAATTGTATTAATTTATTTTAATTTATATAATAATAGATAACAAATTAATATATTATTTTACTATATTAAAAACAATATGAAAAAATTTGAACTAAAATTTAGTATTTTTTAATATTCATTCAAATATGAAACTTCACTGAAAAATACCAAAAATATACCAAAAATATATTTTTATCACGAGTTCTAAAATTATGTTTTTTTCTTAAATAAAATAATAAAATATTCATAAATTATGTTTTAAATTTTTTCTCCATTAAAAGTCCGTGAAATTACCTTTTTAAAAAATACACCTTTTTTCGTAAAATTGGATTTAATCTTATTTTTTTCATATAAAATCATTAGAATGAGTATTAGAAAAATTTATTGAATATATAATATAAAAAAATTATTTAAATCATTCTTAAAAATATGTTTTTTAATTTATTATTATAATATGGTGTCTATACATAGATAAATAATTTTCATAGTGAAATAATTTCATTATTTTCAAATACTTATTCCTTTTATTTAAAAATAACTGAAAACCAAATGATTAATTTTATATACATGTTTAAATAGTATTTTCACAAATTATTATATCATATTCATATCTTCCTTTCTAGTGGATAGTTGTTAACTATAATTGAATTTTATTAAAAATATTAAAAATATTTTTTGTTCAGTAACTCACATCCTTACATGTATGAAAAGTCAAACATAGGGTTTCTTGCACCACAATCCAGTCTATGTGTTATATGTAGTGAAATATTTTCTCAGTATTGCATATAATAAAATCCAAAATTATATATTTCAAATAAAAAAATCTCTATTTATTTTTGTGTGAAATAAAAAATATCAAAATGATTAAAATAATTTGAAAAAATATTTCCGAAAATATCAGGGTGTTAAATTATACCCTCCTTAAAATGAATTTCACCCTCAAAATTCACATGGGATTTCTAAGGACAATTACATGAATGTTTCTTTTTTATAAATACTCATTAATAATTGAATACTTAAAATTCATTTAAAAATTGAATGTTGAATCCATAATGGTTTCCAAAGTTACTCATAACTAGATTTCCACATTTGATAACAATGGCTGGGAGTGAAGATTTTTTATAGAAGAATAATGTAAATAAATATAGAGAGTTGTAAAGATCATTGATCATTAGAAAGTGAATGATCAATAGAATGTTAAGGGCCTAAAAACTATAAATTAATGATGATTTATAAGACCATCGGTTCAACCGAAACGAAGGTATTAGGATATATTTTTAAAAATATAAATTTCTAATATTTGAGAAATTATTTTTCTCTCTAAGATCATAAGGAAATATATTTACTTAAATTAAACCCATTTAATATGAAGAATCATACATTTTTGTTTTGTCTTTAGCTGTTTCCATTTCATTAATGTAAAATGTAACATCCCAGGTAAATAAAGAATATGAGATTCTCATATTTATCAATATTTGTGAATAAAATGTTAATATTACTTTAAAGGGAATTCTATGCTCGATGGCGTACCCAATACGAAACAATGAGTTTCTTTGAAATCTTACATTACACACTAATAATAAAATAATATTATTTTAAATGGTAATAATAGCCTAGCTGTTGTATTGGAGATAATTAACAGAACTAACTACAAAATGATTATATATGTTTGTTAAATATTTTTACTTTTATCAAATAAATGTTAGAGGCTTAAAATGCGAATGAATCCAATTTTAAGCGTAAATATTCTAATATTCTTTAAAAGGTCGATTAACCGCCTTTTGATGGAGAAACCTTTTTAAATCCACTTTTTGACAATTTTATATGTTATATTTGACAAAATAAAATCCTTATTTAGAATTGGGGCATGAAAATTTACTTTCTTATGTTTTTGGTATTTTTCCGATAAAGTTCATTTTTTAATGAATAATTAATGATGTTGTATTTTAATTCAAAACCTCCATTTAATCTAATTTATTTATATGATTAGATTATCTTTTTTAAATAGTTTTAAAGTTCAATTAGAATATATTTTTACCATTTAATCCAATGGTGTACATTGTAATTAATTTCACTTTGAAATTGGACATAAACAAGTGTCAATATTTTGATATATATTGTTTCTTAAAAACACACCATTTGTTTTGACAATGAGAATTAATTATTAAATTAATTAATGAAACTTATATGTTTTGAATTTTTTAAAATAGACATCATTTTTTAATTTGGAATATCAAATATAGCTTAGGGTGAATTTTTGGTATTTTTCTAAAAAACTTCAATTTTTGATTAATAGTGAAACCACTAAGTGGTAGTTAAAAAACTGATTTTTCGTTTAAATGAAATTTTACCACATCTATGATTTGAATTTTAAAAATCCAACATACATGGTTGTCATTATTAAGTAAAATTTGGTTCAATGGGATGGAAATAATTTTTGGTGAATAATAACTTTTGTGTTTTATTAATCGCGATTAGTGGTTATTAGTGTAATTTAAGGTAAAAATAATGTTTTAATAATATGAAATTACCTTGACACATGTACTACCCTTATTAGATGAGTAATATCCGACCAAGACAATCCATGGGTCAACTTGGGGGCCCCATGGAGCCACTTGGGTAATAAAATGACATTAATAACTTTTTATTTAAAGTTGAAATAAAAATGTCACAAACATGTATTGTTTTAATAAAACAATTTTTACTTTGGGTTATATAAGTTATCTTTTTGACTATAAATATTAATTATAAAGATAAAATTATTTAATAAATAATGGTAATTTTTTTATAATTTTTAGACATTAGATAAATAAATTTATTTATGACACCATGATGATGCAACGATCACCTCATTAATGAACGATTTAAATAAAATGAAAAGATAAGGTAAAATATAAGACTTAAATTTATATAAAACCTATTGTATGGGTAAATTTAGAACCCTTATCACCTTAACCTTGAATTATATCATTTTAGGACCACTAAAATCCGAAAATCATTTCATAATAAAGTAACATTTCATGACCTTCCAAGAGTGCCCCTCCTCCCTCTTATAAAAGGCCCCCACCTCTACTCCCTTACCCACACCTCTCAAGACCTTGTATCATCCAAACCCTACTTCTATTATCTATAAAAATCCCTATATTCATCCTATAATCCTTACCTTAGGAAGAAATATCTTCAAGAAACCCTTTTGGTTCAAACCAAGGGGAGTTACATGATTTAAAGGTAATGTATTCTCTTATGTTCTTTTGTTTTATTTTTCTTCTCCAACCCCCTAAACTCTTTTTATTCCTTTATTTTTTAATAAAAATAGTATATTAAATATACTCGGATGTTTTTATGAGAAGTATTAGAGCTACACTTACACACACCTCCATCTAATGGTTAAAGAACATACTGTTTCCATGGATGGCGAATTACTGCCTCACGAAATGATGATTGTTCAATTATCTCCTACCGCCTCTCATGGTGGCCATTATGATGTAACTGTATTTTATATATGATATATATGGTATTTATGTTTTCTATATGCGTCTTTATTTTATATTTAAAACATACCTTTATGCTTTCCATGTTGTGCAAATGCGATAATTTCATATAAGGAAGTGTGGACTACCGCCCCCTCAAGTGATTTGACTCATTCATGCAATACATGGAATGTATAAAGAATGGAATTAATGAACTTATGTGACATATATAACATATATATTATACTGGGATTATAATATATATATATATCATTTATTTTTAATTCCATTAACATGAAAAAGAAATGAAAGTAGCGTTCATGCGTACTTACGACCCACCGTCTCAATGAACAGTGCATTTCATTTTCTATCTCCAAATATTATGGAATAGTATAAAATGAATTTATACTGTATATATAGGATATTTAAATCATTAATACTATTTTGGAGATGATATAATTATAACTACACGGACAATTCTTTTCAAACAAGTTCATTTTTGACTCATGTACCAAACATCGAAAAAAATGTTTGATATGAACTCGCATAATTAAATAATTATTATAACATTATAATATGTGATATGAATTGAATAATAAACTTTAAATTATTTACTTAAGAAATTATAAATTTACCAAAGTTTATTATTCAGGAATATAAATAAACGATCAAGACAAGTCGGACTTGAGGTAAGGGATCCAACCTCTCTCTTTCTTTTCAAGTACTCTCTTTTATGTCATTTATTTTATGATCCATGTTCTTATGTTGGAGGATGTTATTTTATATTAAACATACTGTTATTTTTGTTTTAATATGATGAGATACCCCCTATTACTCTCATTAATTCATTTTAAGAATTTTTAAGTGGCGTCGTTAGGCTGTTGAATTTTCGTAAGGGATTTCTTATCTCACTTTTAATTCCGTGAGATTTCCATTGGTTGACACTTATTTATGGAATGTGGTGTATTTTGTACTGAAAATTGATATATATTATCATGATTCTATTTAAATTCATGTTGTTCTGAAATTCATTTGGTGGTTATTATCTTTTGGTCATACGACTCGATTGATTACAAGAGAGTAAGGGGTTTTTATCTCACTTTTTATTCCCGTGAGATTCATGCTACATTTGCCACTATTTCATTTTGTGTGGTGTATTTAATTACCATGATTGTATTATTTATGTAATATAATTTAATTTATTGGTATTTACATCTTCATTGTATGACCATTATTTCATGTGGTGTACGTTTCAAAAGTTACCCAAATCGGTAAGGAAACATTTCACCCTCCTCTTTTTAAAAGACTTCTTTTTTGTTAGGTCTTTTAATTTACATATTCTTATGTTGGGATATGTTCTTATATATCCTTATTTCTGTAAATGATATATCCAAGTGATGAGATACCCTTTTTATCTCTCATTGTCTCATTTTCTGAATTTTAAAATGACGTCGTTAGGCTGTCGAATTTCTGTAAAGGAACTTCTTAACCGAATTTCAATTCTTTGGGTTAAACCTCTACTTCTTGATTATGTCATACTATGAATATGTGTGGATGAAATCTGATTGTTTTACACTTAATATCCACTTATATTGGGTGTATTTATATTTGTCACACATAATTATGTAATTGATTTATCCTTAATCTAAGAATACCGTCTTTGTAAGGGACTTCATCTCAATCTCCTTTCATTGAGCCATATTTTGTTTTAATAAAAGAATTTATTTTATATGCTGTATAAACACCTTTTAATTTTCATTTCATTCAAAGGTAATATTTTTCTACGAATCTTTTTACTAAACGAAAAAAAGGAATGTTTCTTTTAACGTACGCGGTGACAACGACCTTTCCGCCACCGCAAGTATTATTTGATCTTTGGCTTCCTCAACAAGCCGTAATGTTTTTAAAAGAAAATAAATACCACATACTCTATTTTTTATTTTGGTATTGAAAATGGTTTTGATAATGTATTCGTTATAAAAATATATTTAAGTGATATATTGTGATTTAAATGTTGAAATGTTTTCTTTCCTTTATATTTATTTTATGTCTTATGATTTTATAATGGTACTTAGACATTTGGCGGGTGGTTACATGATAAACCAAATGACGGGTGGTGCCATGAATACCAGGACAGGTGGTTATGTTATAACCTCCATTGCATTGGGTATGGAAGTTGACCGTATGGTTATTCCATTTAAGTATGTTTATGTCCCAAGTTACCTTTATATGTTATGTGTTATTTATATGGGTTTTATGGTAATATTTTGGTTAAAAAAGGGGTAAGTAATGATATTTTATTCAGTGAAGAGTATTTACTACTTCATAAAGGTGAAAGGTATTATTTATGATAAAGTATTCATGATTTACATATTATTTTGAAAAAACTAACAATTTTCCTTCTTTGTGTATCCTTTACTGGGCTTTTTATACTCATCCCAAGTTTTTGAAATGTTTTCCACAGGACATAAAGATGAAAATGTTCAAGGATGGGATCAAGGAAAGATATTATATCTAAAACATGGAACTAGACATGTTTCTTTTTAAGAGTTTTTATTTTATGGAAACTTAGTATAAGTGTCTACTTTGTAATCTTTTGAGATGTAATAGTTATGTACTAATTATATAAAACTATAAACCTGAAAAGATCCTCTATGTGAATTATTCATTTAATTCATGATTATGTAATGTTTTAAGGCTAAGTCATTATAGTTGGTATCAAAGTTCGGTTTAGATAACTTTAGAGGTTAGGGTATTCTTTAAGAACAAGTGACATTATAATAATGGTTAGGATTTAAGAAAGAGTCATAGTTTTAGATAAAGTAAACGAGTTTAAGATAACATGAATAATTAAATCTTATATTTACCCTCCTCATAAGATATTATATGATGATTCTAATGATATACTCACACTGACCTTTTTGGTTTTAGTAAATGGCTGGATCTAGCAGGCACCAAAGTAATAGTGGATGTAAAGAAAACTATGATGGAATTCTGAAAGAACAACTGAATGATATGGGAGTTACAATGAGAAATCTTGTGGTTATTCTCAACCAACTATGAGGAGTCATGATTAACCACTTGAACCTTGGTGGGTTCTCTAATTAATCATGTACTAGAGAACCAACTCGATGTGGAATTTCAGGTAATAATTATAAAGGTAACCATTAGGGTTTATATGATCCTTACTTTTGAGGTAATTATGGGTTACTATATGTTATGATGGAAAATGAAAGGAAAGAGATAAACTTGAGGTTAATTATGTTATGGTTATTTTTGAAGATTTTATCTCTTTTTGGGGACTGTTTTAAGAATTATATAGTTTTGGAAAAAGGACAACACGCAGACCGTGTGAAAACCTGTCGCGTCGGATGAAGTTGCGGGAATCAAACCTACAACCAAAGTGCGAATGACATTTATCACCTACCACTGGACTACGTGAAGTCCCTGGTTAGTATGACTAATTATTTTTAGTCATATGATCTTATGAATTGGGAATAAGTATATTTTGGGTTATCTATGGAAATTATTAACCTATCATGGAAGATATGTGATTAGGTTAATTACTTATCAGTATGAGACTTTAAGAGTAACTGATGTTATTTGTAGATAAATGTTAAGATTTACCTTGGAAGACTATGTGATTAAATCCTTCAGAGATTTAGGTTTCAATCATAGTTTGGTTTATTTTTGAATAATTTTAAGGGAAATTTTGTATTGAATGGTCTTTGTTGAACTTTGGGTTGTTTGAAAAATTTTGAAGATTAAGAGTAATTTTTATTTTTTTAGAAGATTATCTTTTTTTTGGGATTATATGATCTTATACTAACAATTTTGGTTTTGGTTAAGGTCTAAATACATGGGAAATATATATCTATCTTTTTTGGATTAGGTGATTCTATAAAAGATGATTATAGTGCTCTTAATGTGAACAAGTCATCCTAAATACTCACCTTTTGGAGAAAATATGGGTTTGTGTAAGAAATCTAGTAAGAGATGAAAGTCTACACGACGAGTAAGTATGTTTCCTTATGTTTTAGTTAATCTCGTAAATAAATTCCTCAATAAAAAGTAACTTAAAACAAAAATGTTGTTTGTTAACGTTTCCTATTGGGTAATCAAATACCGTTTAACCCATCACAAGTTTGTGATTTTCTGGTAGTTAACTTTCTCCTAGACATATTTTCCCATCACTCTTCAGAACTTGATGGTTTGTTTTCTCCTATATATCCATGTTTTAGTGGAATCCTAGTATCTGTTGTCTTGGGTGACCTTTTTACTTTTATTTATTTCTTTTAAAGTGATATTTTAATTTACTCATTTTCCGATGTGGGGCTTTCAATGAAGTTTTCAAGCCCAATTTTAAAATTGCGAGGACACAATTTCCAAAAGGGGGGAAGTATGTAACATCTCGGGTAAATTAAGAATATGACATTCTCATATTTATCAATATTTGTGAATAAAATGTTAATATTACTTTAAAGGTAATGCTATGCTCAACGGAGTACCCAATACGCAACACCGAGTTTCTTTGAAATCTTACGTTGCACACTAATAATAAAATAATATTATTTTAAATGGTTGTTAATGCCTAGCCATTATATTGGCATGAATGAATATAAATAACTATAAAATGATTATATATTTTTGTTAAATATTTTTACTTTTATCCAATAAATGTTAGAGGCTTAAAATGTGAATGAATCCAATTTTAAGCGTAAATATTCTAATATTCTTTAAAAGGCCAATTAACCGCCTTTTGATGGAGAACCCTTTTTAAATCCACTTTTTCACAATTTTATATGTTATTTTTGAAAAAATAAAATCCTTCTTTAGAATCATGACATGAAAATTTACTTTCTGTACGTTTTTGGTATTTTTCCGATAAAGTTCATTTTTTTAATGAATAGTTAATGATGTTGTATTTTAATTAAAAAACTCCTTTTAATGTAATTTATTTATATGGTTAGATTATATTTTTAATTTTTTTTAAAGTTAAATTAGAATATATTTTTATCATTTAATCCAATGGTGGACATTGGAATTAATCTTAATTTTAAATTGGACATAAACAAGTGTCAATCTCTTGATATATATTGTTTCTTAAAAACATGCTATTTGTTTTGACAATGAGAATTAATTATTAAATTAATTAATGAAACTTATATGTTTTTAATTTTGTAAAATAGACATCATTTTTTAATTCTGAATATCAAATATAGCTTTGGGTGATTTTTTGGTATTTTTCTGAAAAAACTTCAATTTTTGATGAATAGTGAAACAACTAAGTGGTAGTTAAAAAACTGATTTTTCATTTAAATGAAATTTTACCGCATTGATGAATTGAATTTTAAAAATCCAACATACATGGTTGTAATTATTAAGTAAAATGTGGTTCAATGGGATGAAAATAATTTTTGTTGAATAGTAACTTTTGAGTTTTATTAATCACGATTAGAGGTAATTACTGTAATTTAAGGTAAAAATAATCTTTTAATAATATGAAGTTACCTTGAAACATGTACCACCCTTATTGGATGTGTCATTTATGACGACGGTAATCCATGGGTCAACTCGGGGACCCCATGGAGCCACTTGGGTAAGAAAATGACATTAATAACTTTTTATTTAAAGTTAAAATAAAAATATCACAAGCATGTATTATCTTACTAAAACAATTTTTACTTGGGGTTATATACGTTATTTTTTACTATAATTATTCATTAGAAAGCTAAAAATATTTCCTACATCATGGTAATTTTTTTTATAATTTTTATACATTAAATAAATAAATTTATTTATGACACCATGATGACGCATCAATTACCTCATTAATGAACGATTTAAATAAAATGAAAAGATAAGGTAAAATATAAAACTTACACTTTTATAAAACCTATTGGATGGGTCAATTTAGAACCATTATCACCTTAAAATTAAAATATATCATTTTGGGACCTTTAAAATCCGAAAATCATTTCATAATAAAGTAACATTTCATGACCTTACAAGAGTGCCCCTCCTCCCTCTTATAAAAGACCCCCACCTCTACTCCCTTACCCACGCCTCTCAAGCCCTTGTCTCGTCCAACCCATTCTCTTACTATCTCTCAAAATCCCTCTATTCATCCTAGAAGCCTTACCTTAGGCATAAATCTCTTCAAGAAACCCTTTTGGTTCAAACCAAGGGGAGTTACCCGATTTAAATGTAATGTCTTCTCTTATGTTCTTTTGTTTTATTTTGCTTCTCCAACCCCCTAAACTCTTTTTATTAGTTTATTTTGTAACAAAAACAGTATCTCCAATATACTAGTATGTTTTTATTAGAATTATTTGAGAAAAACTTACACACAACTTTATCTAATGGTTAAAGAACATACAGTTTCCGTGGATGGCGAATTACTGCCTCACGAAATGATGATTGTTCAATTATCTCCTACCGCCTCTCATGGTGGCCATTATGATGTCACTATATTTTATATATGAAATATATGGTATTTATGTTTTCTATATTCTTCTGTATTTTATATTTAAAACATACCTTTATGCTTTTCATGTTGTGCAAATGCGATAATTTCATATGAGGAAGTGTGGAATACCGCCCCCTCAAGTGATGTGACTCTTTCATGCAATACATGGAATATATAAAGAATGAAATTAATGAACTTATGTCACCTATATAAAATATATATTATACTGTAATTATAATATATATATCTCTCATTTAGTTTTAATTCCATTAATATGACAAAGAAATGAAAGTAGCGTTCATGCATACGTACGACCTACCGTCTCCATGAACAGTGCATTTCATTTTCTATATCCAAATGTTATGGAATAGTATAAAATGAATTTATACTGGATATATAGGATATTTAAATCATTAATACTATTATGGAGATGATGTACTCATAACTACATGGACAGTTCTTTTCAAACAAGTTCATTTTTGACTCATGTACCGAACATCGACAAAAACGTCTGATATGAACTCTCATAATTAACTAATTATTATAAAATTATAATATGTGATATGAATTGAATAATAAACTTTAAAGTATTTTCTTAAGAAATTATAAATTCAACAAAGTTTATTATTCAGGAATATAAATAAACAACCAAGACAAGTCGGACTTGAGGTAAGGGATCCGACCTCTCTCTTTCTTTTCAAGTACTCTCTTTTATGTAATTTGTTTTATGCTCCATGTTCTTATGTTGGAGGATGTTATTTTATTTTCAACATACTGTAATTTGTGTTTTTATATGATGAGAGAGCCCCTCTTACTCTCAAAATTTCATTTTAATAATTTTTAAGTGGCACCGTTAGGCTGTCGAATTTTCGTAAGGGATTTCTTATCTCACTTTTAATTATGTGAGATTTCCATTGGTCACCACTTATTTATGTAATTTGGGGTATTTTGTAGTTCCAATTGATATATATTATCATGATTCTATTTATATTCATGTTTTTCTGAAATTCAGTTGGTGGTTATTATCTTTTGGTTATACGACTCGATTTATTACAAAGAGGTAAGGGGTTTTTATCTCACTTTTTATTCCCGTGATATTCATGATACATTTGCCACTATTACCTTTTGTGTGGTGTATTTACTACCCATTATTGTATTCCTTATATAATATAATTTAATTTATGGGTATTTACATATTAATTGTATGACCCTTATTTCATGGGGTGTACATTTCGAAAGTTACCCAAATCGGTAAAGGAATCCTTCACCCTCCTCCTTTTAAAAGGCTTCTTTTTGTTAGGTCTTTTAATTTACATATTATTATGTGGGGATATGTTCTTATATATCCTTATTGCACTAAATTATATGTCCAAGTGATGAGATACCCTTTTTATCTCTCATCGTCTCATTTTATGAATTTTAAAATGACGTCGTTAGGCTGTCAAATTTCTGTAAGGGAACTTCTTAACCCAATTTCAATTCTTTGTGTTAAACCTATACTTCTTGATTATGTCATGCTATGAATATTTGTGGATGAAATCTGATTGTTTTGAACTTAATATCCACTTATATTGGGTGTATTTGAAGTTCCCATTCAGAATCCAAGTATCACTGATAGGGGGAGGAGGTGAATCAGTGATATATTTTTCTTTTTAAGTTTCCCCATTTTGAAACAACCTTCACCTCCTTTTAAAGAGTTTCTTCCTTGCCGAACACACACAACCACAGGAACACAAGATTTACAAGGTTCAATACTCAACAAGAGTAGCTACGTCCTTGGTATGGTACAAAAACAATCCAGTACCACACAATCCACTAGAAAATAATCCTTTGATGTGGAATACAACGAGTGGGATATACCCTTACACTCGTGTAGAACTTGGAAAAAAATCTGCAAGTGCGTGTGCACCCTCTTAGCACAAATAGGGAATTATAGTATTTTAGTGCTTCTTCACAATTGAACAGATGTAATCTCTGAAGTACAAATCTTCACTTTCCTACCCATAACCTGGTAAGAACTTCTATACGCACAACTGAATATGTGCGAAGACCCCAAATTTTCCGCGCAGCCTTTAGAATATCTTGTGTGAAATTCCAATGCCTTGCACGTAAAAATTCACTTTTGGCGCGAAAAACTTTTTCGTGCAAATCCCTTTTTCCGCGCAGCCTTTTCTCTTTCCGCACAACTGTCTTCTTTTCGCGCAAACTTCTTTCTTTTCATGAAACTCACTCAGCGTATTATTTTACACACACCAGAGCTCTGGATTTCTTCTAAGTGTCAAGCATTAAAAAATGAGAATGGTTCACCTCATATTTATAGGGATTTTTGACCCGGCGTGAAAACCACTCATCCGCACGTAAAACCCTCTTCATGCACGTAAAAACTCTTTCACGCAACTTTATATTTTGTGCAATGCTCCAATATTTCACGCACCTTATGACTTTGCCATTTTTTATCATTGTAAGCATGAAGCACCAATTGCGTGCAAAATTCCACACCGCATTCCATATTGTGCACAAACCTATCCTTTCACGCGACATCGTATTTCACGCAACAATCCAATTTTTCACGCAGCTCATGCCTTTGAAATTTTTTGATCTTCTGATCTCGAAACACCTTTTGCATGAAAAACATGATTCCTCTATTTCGCGTATCCTGAAGATTTTTCGTGCAACCCGCTACTATTTCGTGCACCACTTTATTTTTTCACGCAACCTGCCTAAATTTCCGTGCACTTCATGCTTTTTCCATTATTCGATGTTCTGACCTTAAATAATGCCTTGAATGCCAAATTCTAAACCATCTTCAATCTTTCGTGCAACATCTATTGCCAAAAACACATCTTCATCTCCTGATTTTCAGGACCTAAAATTTGGAAAACACTGGAAAGCGACGCCACCTTAAACTGTGCTTTTGTGCTGCCCCCAGATTGTCCATTGCTTTGTCATTTATCTTTTAACTGCTTCCCATAACCATTCTTCAACATTCATCACAAACTCCACTATCGTGATATATATCCTTTTATAGATCAGATTTAGCATCGTCAGAGTTGCAATGAAAAGTACTGAAACATCCCATCTTCCATCAGCATCATTCCTTCCAATCAAAACTGTATATGACTGACATCATCATCTCTCCCACTTTACATCATAAGGCTTGCATCACAAGTTCTCATGAATTATGATATTTGAGAAATACATATAAACAAATCATTGTCTGGTTTCAAGTCCTTTACAAAGTGAATTGATTTATCTTCTTTGACAACAAAAGACAACACTCTGAAAATTCCAACTCTTCAAACTTCTTTCTCCATCCAACTTGGTCCCAACAGTATTTATATTTGTCACACATAATTATGTAATTTATTTATCCTTAATCTAAGGATACCATCTTTGTAAGGGACTTCGTCTCATTCTCCTTTAATTGAGTCATATTTTGTTTTAATAAAAGACTTTCTTTTATATGCTGTATAAACACCTTTGACTTTTCATTTCATTCAAAGGGAATATTTTCTACAAAGCTTTTTACTAAACAAAAAAAAGGAATGTTTCTTTTAATGTACAAGGTGACAACGACCTTTCTACCACTGCGAGTATTATTTGATCTTTGACTTACTCAACAAGCCATAATGTTTTTAAAAGAAAATAAATACCACATAATCTATTATGTATTTTGGTATTGAAAATGGTTTTGATAATGGATTTTTTATAACAATATATTTAAGTGATATATTGTGATTGAAATATGGAAATGTTTTCTTTCCTTTATATTTGTTTTATGTCTTATGATTTTATAATGGTACTTGGACATTTGATGAGTGGTGCCATGAATACCAGGATGGGTGGTTACATTATAACCTCCAATGCATTGGGTATGGAAGTTGACCGTATGGTTATTCCATTTAAGTATGTTTATGTCCCAAGTTACCTTAATATGTTATGTGTTATTTATATGGGTTTGATGGTAATATTTTGGTTAAAAAATGGGTAAGTAATGATATTTTATTCAATGAAGCGTATTTACTACTTCATAAAGGTGAAAGGTATTACTTATGATAAAGTATTCATGATTTAATTATTGTTTTGAAAAAACTAACAGTTTTCCTTCTTTGTGTATCCTTTACTGGGATTTTTATGTTCATCCCAATTTTTTGAAATGTTTTCCATAGGAATTAAAGATGGATAGGGTCAAGGATGGGATCAAGTAAAGATATGCTATCTAAAACATGGAACTAGAAATGTTTCTTTTTAAGAGTTTTTATTTTATGGAAACTTAGTAGAAGTGTCTACTTTGTAATCTTTTAAGATGTAATAGTTATGTCCTAATTCTCTAAAACTCTAAACCTGAAAAGATCATCTATGTGAATTATTCATTTAATTCATGATTATGTAATGATTTAAGGTCAGTTCCTTATATATAACCCATGGAAAAATTGGGTTTCATAAGCATATAACCCATGAAATAGAAATGGGTTTCATAAACATCATTCAACCAAAACAAAAACCATTAAAATAATTAATATGAATGGATTATTTGGATCATTTATCTATAAATCCTTGAGTAACATCATCAAATGTCATCTTATATAGAAACTAATTTTGAACGACCATTTAAAAGCATTTCTTGAGGAAAATATCTTTCTCCTTTGACAAATGAATTTTCAAAACATAAATCATTTAATAAATTTTTTCTTCAAAAATATCATTGAAAATATATGATGGAAGAAATAAAATCAGTAAAACAATTTTAAAATTATTTTTCATTAAAAATGGGATCAAAATATAATTTACAAAACATTTTATAATTTTAATTGAAATGATGATTTTTTTAATAAAAAAAATTTTAGACCGAAATGGAAAATGTGATCAATTTTTCATAAAAACAACTAATGTACAAAAGAGTGAAAAATGGTAATTAATCAAGAATAAATCATAAATAACCAAGGGTGAAGATATTACCTGAGTGTATGTGAGATATGGAATATAATATTTCATCCATTGAATAATAATAATAATAAACAATCCCCATAATCATTGAGACTATTTCAACAAACTCTTACCACATTGTAACATTGAATCATTCACCTAATGTATGAAAATGAAATAAAAAAAATCTTAAAATATTATTAAAATAATGATATTCATGATATATCATGTCAAATGAAAGTATAAACACCTCATAAATATATAAAGGTGCATAAAAACATGTCTCTTAAAGACATAAAATTAAGTCAAAACTACCTTTCTGGTATCGTAACATTTGAACCATATAAACCCATAAAATAGAAATTGTAAAATATATATGTAAATAAAAAACAATTTAATTATAATAATCATATAATACCATCATTGGAAGAATACACACCCCATAAAAGAAATGATTATTGAATAAGGAATAAGTCTCACAGGAATAAAAGTGAGGCAAGAAAACCCTTACCTAAAGTCCTATAATTCTTTGTGAAAATTAAAAAATCCTTCATAATAAGTATATGATTATTATAAATCTACCAAAAAATGATTTTCTCATATATCATAATGTATAATATTTTATTATGACTTCATATTACCAAGTTGGCCCTGAAATATGTTCCTTAAGATAAATAGAGGAAGGCCACAACCAATTGAGATGAAATTGAAGATCAACGGAGAAAAAATCATCAATGAGGATTGCCTTGCGATGTTCTCACATACATCTCCATACCCTTATGATATCATGAGGCATTGATGGACGCCTACACAAGTATGATCAGCCCCATGACCACTGTAATGAATGTTAATTGTACATCCTAGATGTCAATAAGACCCACAACCAATGTGAGGAAATTATTTTGCACTAAAATGAGTCCTATGAGACCTAGGATCACTATGATGAAAGTTGACGGTACTCCCATGAGTGCGAAAAACCCTGTGACCAAAATAAGGGTAGAGGCGAATGGATCCTCCTATCCAAAGATTCCTCACCTCTTCTCAAAATATCATGTTTTCTTTGCGGTGCGCCTCCAACCATTATGAGTACCCTTTTTTATAAATAACCATCTAAACAACACCAAATTCATCATTAAACTGTCATATTTCATTTTGATATACTATTCGTGATGTTCCCAATCACTGTGAACCAGAGAGAAAAATGAATATCCTAATGTACTAGAGTATTACGAAACCCAATTTCCCTTATTCCTATTAAACACAACATATGGTAAGGATTCACTTCATGAAGGCCTATTCCCTTTATGTAGAATGAAATCTCTCTAGGGTACTTGTGTATTAGTAGAGCATTAATCCTTCACAAAGCACTTATTTCCATCATTGCGAATTTGTGCCATTGTTGGGTCCCACTTCGTCACAAATCAGTTTTCATTGCAAAGCCCAAGACCTCAATGAAGCACTTGGTCATCATAAATAACCTCTCAGCGAGCCCCCTATTTTGTGATACCCTCTTCCGTGCAGCTATCCAGGCATATACACAATGAATTATTGGTCACTCATGTGGTATTTCCTATTGCACTACCCAACCTCTCTCTTTTTGGCTTAGTTATGCTAATCACCCTTTCTTTTTGGTGTAGGGACACAATGGTAGCCCCACAACTGAACACTCCTCCACCTCACTCATGTTGGGAATTTTTGGTGCATTCCTTTCCCCAAGTGTGGGTGGGTATCAGTTATGTAAATCAATGGGGTGAGGAGTAGGCCCTCTGCTTCCAAGCCTTTTGGAAGTTAAAAAACCAAGCACTCACATCCTCATCACATGATGTTAAAATGTAGACTCACCTTGTGCCATGCACATGGGATTCCCCACCACAGAAATTATCATTCCTACTCATCTATATGAGAGTGAGATGTTCCTCACATGGAATGAGATTCTCATCGCATTGAACATCATCTTTCATAGAGAGGGTAGCTATCCTTGTGAAATCCCCTACCTTTATTGTAGGAAGCTGATGTCTTTCTCATTATTTATTCCATTGGATTAAAATACATAGGGGGTATGGTCTTCTATGAATCTCAACCCCCATCCCAATCCATTTGAGTTTTGTCTGCATTGGCTGCTTCTATGCGTAATACCCACACCATCCCTCACTGATGCATCTTTCGCAATGTAAACGTCTGGATTACTGCATCCACTTGATTCTCACACCAAACATGAATCATGTGAGATTATAGGATATAAGTTACTAACACACTTATTCTAGGCATCCCTCCTTGAGTAAGCCCCATCTTCCACCTTCATTGGAAGCTCTCCATGTGTAATAACTGAACCACTAAACTACATTGGTTTTGAACCATGTCTTCTAAATAGGGTAAGTAGAATACCTCCCTAAGGTTCAATCCAAACCATTTTTAAACCTTGGTTCCTTACTCATAGGGTTACACCTCTTGGATATTAGTATCTAGAATCATTAATTCCCATCTTGGCCTATCAATCAGGCCATAATATATCAGGTGGTTCAAGCCCCACATGAATGTCACACCTCCTTCATGTCCATCTAGGAAACTTTAATGCATAAGCCCCACAACACATGCTTGGGACACCTCATTAGGTGTAATCCACAATTCTCCCATAGAACTATGTGGACTTCAATTCCCAACCAACTGAGATAAGTAGGAAACCACCCCCAAGGATCAATCCCAACATCGTTATATAAATGTTGGTTCACTCACATCCTTACCCTATGATGTTAAACTGCATGGGATACCTGAACTATGTGGACATTGATCCATGTATCCTAAATAGTGTAGGTTGGAAGCCTCCTTGATGCCCAATCCCAAAAACCATAACAACCCATACATTCCACCCATTCTCCCACTTCATTCACATCAATCCTAATGATTAAAAGGGCCACCATATCCCTATGAGATCACTCCATTAATATAGGTCATCTCATTGCATAAGCCCTAATCACATGCTTCATAACCTCAACCTTATCACGGTGGGGTAAAATCATCCAAATGGTCCATCTCAGTGCATAATCCCCATGCACATTACCACTACCTCTATCAGAACCTGGGTATTCTTAGTGTATAAGCCCTACATAATCCTCAACACCCAACCAATAGAAATCATCTTATGATAGGAAATATCAGTGCATAATCCACCATCCATCCAATGAAAAACCTAAGTCTTAATCAATATCTTCTAAAAAGGATATGTAGGAATCCTCTCTAAGGTTCAATCGCACCTGATGGTAAATATTGGTGTTACCCTTATTGGGATATACCTCCTTGATCCAACCTCAGTGGTATCCAGATTTTCCTTCACTATGTCAAACCTTCCCTTTATGGGACACAACACTCTTTGGTATATCCTCAAATGGTGTTTGTATCCATAAATATGGTAAACCTTCAAGGTGATCCCTGTTATGGATTCACCTATCTAATCCACCTTCCCAAGTTTTCAGATTAACCATTTCATCTCTAGAAGAAATTAAACTTGTGACCCTCTATCTCTGTTAGACATTAAACTCAAATCCAACCCCATGTTAAAAATAAAATGACTGTGGAAACATTGGAATACATGACTCTAGAATATGAAACCCCATGATCGATGTTGAATTCCTCAAGTATCCACACCCATGTGATTACATCTTATGTTGAAGAATACCGGTGACCAATGATCCAGTGTCCAAACTTACCAATAACTCCCAACATGACTACATCCCTTACCTAGGGTCTCTTCCATGACTAGAACCCTTATAATTTATAGAAAAAAGCAGTTTATTTCCCCTGCTTCTACAATGTGGTGGCACCATTAATGAGATTCATGAACAACATCTTAATCAATGGGGGATACATGGGATTGGAGAAATATTATGAGGAATCCGCTGAATGAGGAACTTCCATCCCATCATCTTGTTTTGATCAAAGAGTATACATCTCAAAAGAATTGATGAATCATACCCACCTTTAGAATGAGGGAATGAAGGGTACAATACACTGTTAGTGAGTGACATTACGAGAAGGTAGGCATGAACCGGTGGAATCAGAAATAGAAAAGGTGAAACCAATGTGAACCCTTCTCCTATACATGGGCTTAGTTGCTCTCGATATATTAATATATGAGAATACCACTAGATATAGCTATAAATGGTTATGTTCCATCATGAAAATAGTGGCCCTATCATGGAACACAGTAGAAATTTGGGTAGTTAATCATTTTCCATTTCGGTCTGTGGTATCAACAGTGGGGGTCACTCAATCCAACCATGAATGACTGAATGATGTTGGGGCCTAGAGCATTACTTTATTATTTTCTATACTAATGGATGAATCATACTGCTTTATAGGATCCAATTGACTAGAAATAAATCCCCTTATGCCCGCAGAAGATGGATTAAGAGGAAAAACACTTAGACAATCCCACACAATCCCATATTCTCTACGACTTCATCCACAACCTTGACTATCAAGAAGCCATTCCCCTTCTCACCCTTGGATAATGTGAAAATGAGTTTCATCAATGTTCTCATACAACTGTGTGATTAGTAAGGGTTCAGTACCTTGAGGAACATGAACCACTAGGACCTAGAGGATTCTATTCCTTGTTGTCACCTCCACCAACAAGGGCTGTGCGGGGAGCTACTACTCCCCACTCCAACATCTAATTTCTTCGGGAGTCACTCCCATGAACCTTTCTTTGACTTACTCCCATACACTGATGAGGTATGGGATATTCAAGTCACTCCAACTACAAAAACCACCCGAGAGATGTTAAGGAAGGATCCCACCATGCCACTTCAATGACACTAACCACTGATCATTCAGGCCAAAGAACTAGCTGTCTAAGCCCCTTCTCTACTAGCCCCGATTTGGAAAACTCGATGCTTGCATTGTCTGCAAGGTTAGTAATATAACCATCATGGGGAATCCTCTCCCATAGCTTTAGTGGAAAATTCCACCCTCAGTGAATTCCACCAGTTCCCCACTATAATAGAGTTGGAATCCACCATTACCCGATCAGAATTGAGACCACATCCACCTCACATGTAGGTTGTGTTGACCCTTTAAGCCTCTTGTATGATCAGTAGACATCATAGGATGACTCATGATAATATGATCCATTATAGGGGACCTCCCCATACCGTCAAAAATGAGAGTGGAAATGATCTTCTCTCATGAACCTAGAATGGAGGTCCTCCTCATGTCTGTAGTATCCAATCAAGTATAGGCCCTCCTCACAACACTATCGACCAAAGTGAAAATACTTGTCACTCTGTCACTCGTCAGCATAGAGATCCTACCCAATTTCTCATCAGATCAACTGATGATCCTCCCTATGGAAGCATCAGACAAAGCAAAGGTCCTCCTCACTCCATCAATTGTCAACATGATGGTCCTTCCCTTGTTCTCATTAGCTCTAGCAGAGGACCTCCCCACTCTAGTAACCATCAAAGTATAGGACCTCCCTAATTGATCAACACTGAACATAGAGGTCATACACATGTCCACATAAACCAGTTTAAAGGTACCACTCATGCTAACACTTGAAACCATAATTGAGGTCCTCTCTGTGCTATAGGTAACCGACATGTAGGTACTCCCCTTGTTCTCACCTACTCCTGCAATGGTCCTCCCTGCTCCATCACTCCCAACCATAGAGGCCCTCAAAGTGCATCTAGAAACCAGAATGAAATTACTTCCCATAATCATGTTCACCAACCCGTCCACCCTCTTGATGTTCTGTTTTACATATTACCAGTTGCTCCTTGCACCATATCTCACCAAGGTAGAAGTAATGCCCACTCTGACAACTAAAATAATTGAGGACATCCTCGTATCTTGGCTAGCTCAAGAGGAGGTCATCCTTGATCATACAACATTCTACACAGATTTCATACCCATACCGAAGAATTACCCTACCTTAAAGAGTCATCCTTAGGTAGTAGGGTCAACTGTCTCTACTGATGAAATAACTCTGGGATGCACCAGATCATTTTTAATCGAGTTTGTTTCACAGATTCCAAATTGGAGTATGACTCAATTATGGATACTTCCCCCTGATCCTCTACATTAGAGTTTGGAGATGGAACATAACATGTGTGTTTTGTCATACCATAAGGTGTGAGGCAAAATATTACTAAATCCCTTCATAGTAACATGAATGTAGAAGATGATTTGTCTCCCTTTCAATGTTTCATCAGGAATCCATCTCCATTATCACCAGTATAATTCTCTATCATGACACGAGATCACAGAGAGTTATTCTAGGGCATGGAATACATTAAGAATCCATCATACTCTATAGTGATAGTCACTTCCCACAAAAAATATGAATAGGTAAATACAACATCCTAGAGTGACATGATGATGATGTTGGAACCAACTATGAGGGACGAACCAATGAGTGGAAATCAGTCAGCTTGAATAGGGTTTTATCTACCAGACAGTCCACTGCTACAATGGTTTATATCATTTTCACTACTAGTTCCTCATCCAGCCTCGATTGAGATGTGGGGAAACTAAGAGTCATATCCCAATTCAAAGTAGAGAATCTTGGGGGACAACCTTATGGGGGATTAGTTTTCTGAGATGTTTTGTCCGATCACTACTTAGGACATTGATATTACAGATTCCCTCACCCAGTACAAGATCATTTTCTTTCATCAAACAATTTGGGCGATGCCATTATTCTTCTTTAGTCATTTTTTGGGCAATCAAATGATCCAATATCATTATGATGAAATCATCCAGTAGTTTTTCATTGGTGATTTATCAGAGCTTCCTGAGGCTTAACACCCTATATCACATGACTATCGTTGGACCCTTCTGCAATGAAGTGTTCATAGCTTCACCATGCTCAATAGAATTATTTAAGAGGTGAACCAACATATTTATATCCATGGTTGGGGGTAGTATGATTTTATTATCATCAGTCACATCCACTTCCAACCCAAATTTTCGAGTGATATTGCAGATATATTACTGTGTTTAGTCATGATAATTATGAATTAACATATTATTCTCAAGGATAGGGACACCGAGGTAGGACACTATGAATAGGAATCATCACATAGGGTAATAGATTAGCATGTGGATGATCATACAATAATTATTACTCACCAAAAAAGGAATATACATGGACATGAAGAACCCTTAAAGTCATTTCCCTTTGTTCGCAACACCAATAATGGTAATGGAATGACCAGGGCCTCTTATGCCTCTAACCAATCTCATTTTGTAAAAAATATAGTAGTTTACCTTGACACATATTACTTGCTCTAGAAAATTTTGGATCATAAGAGATTCATTTATGATCTCCATGCTAAGCACCATGCAAATTTGTATTCAGAATTTGGTGATACTTGATACAATCATGCCCCTCTTCAGTTGGGGCAGTAAGGGAAGCCACTGGTCCCTTGTGAGTTACCAGCAATTGTTCATGAAAATCCTATTCATCTAAAAAAGGTAGATTCCTTAAAATATTTTAAGTGACATTGGTTTTTATCACCTAATCCACCTGTTCTACATGAGGACCCTCCTTGAGACCCTTCTTAGGAAGTAACTGAAATAGCTCCAAAATACATTCCTCTAGCAGCTCCACAAGTCATTTATCCAGTAGCTCTGTAGGCCTCTTTAGTCGCATTATGATCTCTAAAACCTATATATCATATTTATGTTACCATCACCCACCTCTAGGACCTTAGGACACAGCAGGTGGTGATCCCAGCTAATGGAAAGTCATATCTGGCATGGGTGGATGAAACCCCCAGATTTTTTGAATATTACCTTTTCCCCATTTAATGGGATTGGTCACCCACTACAGCATCTGGCCCACATTATTACAAGGTTTGGACCCATGATAGGAACTCTAGAGAAACAAGAGACTACCATGCTCTGGTGTTCTGTATTGACATAATATTGGTTTGCATTTTTTTGGTACAACCAGCTATCCATCAGGTCAATTTCTAGTTGGGAAGATCATCATTGGTAGTTTCATTATGAGTTCATATTCACCATGTAAAAAAAATCTTTTAAAAATACTTCAGGTTAAAAAATGTATATATGAGTGATTTGTAGACTCTATTTCTAGGTGGAAGAGCCTCACGTATTCAATCTACATGATACTGACTCCAAAATTGCTGATGAAAAGGTGCGGGGGGAAATTTTAAAACTAAATTGATTTGATCCCTCATAACATAGAATTTACCATGAGTATTTTGGAATTTCATTACCAGGGTTTAGTGCCTAGAGGATGCCTTGCAGCAAGCTAGGTTGGTGTGTTAGTTTCCTCCTTCAGATCCTCCGAGAAGAGCCTCCAAGGTAGAGGCCATCATCATTGCATTGATAGAGTCTCTAATTCCATTATAATAGTCACTAATAGTGATTCTTCCAAATCCTCACAAATGGAATTAACATTAGGCTCAAACTCAACCTCATTATTTTATGCCATAGAATTAGAAGGCACCACCCCATCAATCACTACCACCTTGGCATGAAAATCAGGCTCTGCCCCCCCCCATTAGGCTTCAGGACCTCATGAGTTATGATATCCCAAAGTTCCTATCCCAGACTGGGGGTACGATACCTACTCATTCGATGAGGCTCAGGTTACCATTTATTTTTAGATATCCTTGGATCACGTAATTTTGATGTTTCTAGAATGTTGGAATCCACAAGCAGGTGATCTCCCAGATCTCCACAATTACTGCCCTCATCATAAAATCATCATCCATACCATCAAACAATTATATGTGTTTGATGACTCTCTATAGGTCCATTTTGATAACAATGTAGTCAAATTACTACCTCCCTTTTCATTTGTAGCATGCATCTCTTCATATCTCGCCAGTGATAGCGATGGTGAATAGCAGCACATCTCTATCCATGAGTCTCATAAGTATGATGAATGGTTGGCCCGTAGGGAACTAACCCTCACCCATGGTGTCATTTACCCACATTAAAGTCAGCCTATGACTCATGAAATTGTCACACATCCTTTAGTTTCCACTTATGCATCCACATCTTAGCCCTTTACTTCTTGGAATGGAATGCACCGAAGGCACAAGGGAAAAAAAATCTCCCATCAGTGTTGAAGCCATCTCCTACTCTTGGTGATTTAATGCCTTTAGGGATGGAAATATCCCCTATAATTCATCCAGTATCATAATATTCCTCAGATGTTGATAAATAGTATGCCCTAATAGATATCGTTGAGCTGGTGGCCATAACATGGTTCTCATCGATGGGGAGTTTTAGGAAGGTCCTCTTAATGTTCTAGGTTGACACCATTGTCAATAGTTCCATCAATATGTGAATCGTTGGAATGATCTAGCCATTACTTCTTCCCAATCCATGAATGATACCAAAACTAGAGAGTATTCTTAGTGCATAACTCATTATTCACTTTCCTTTCATCCCATATCATCAAATTAAATTCCATCACCATCCATGCTACTAGATTAGGATGAGTCACCGGAACAATGTTGTGATCATCTTCATCTGTATTTTTTCAAATATCATTCATACAATAGTCATCTGATAGTAAATTTTCATGGTTCATCTAGAAATAAATTGGAAATCCCCAACAATGGCTACAATATACTAGTTCTCCTTGCAACACCTATTAGACCTCCTTCCAAAAAGCTTCCTCTTAATGGAATAAATGTGTGCCTATCATTGAAGTATGATGTTCTCAAGAATCTTTCCAGAATTTATAAAATGCATTTGATTTTCTAGGACCTACTTCTGTCCAAATACATGCATGAATCCCTCATAATGTTTTTTAAAATCAACCTACTATTTTAAATATAGGTAGAGGCCACATATGCCTTCTATTCCGAGGAAGTAGAGAGAACATAATGCCAAGACATCATATTTTCCATAAGTGAAGATGATGTGTTCCATGTACCGGGGTACATCCACCTGATGTACATCACATGCTAGTTTAATGGTGTGAAATTTTTTCATTGTCGCATCGACATAGGTTCTGGGATCAATATCATCCGGACCTAGATTCTTTGTATGTAAGGAATCACTGAAGCATATCTAAGTCCATTTATATGTTTATGATAGAACTAAGTCTAGAAAATGTGGGAGAATCCCCTTGAATACACACTTTAGTAGCATAATTGAAAGAACTGATTTTGTGGTCATTTTATGAGATTCCACTTACAATGTGCTGATGGGTAGACTCTGGCATCATTTGTATGAAGTGGTTCCCTTACTGTATCACCATTTCCTTATGTACTTCATCAATGGATGAGTGAGAATGCACCAAGGTGGTGTATGTCCCTTTTCCTCTTGTTAAACCAACTATCAATATGTTAAATATTTCCAAAGTAAGGAAAATGTGTTCAAAACAACGAGGTCATGAATACCGCCACTATGGTTGACTTGTGGATAAACATGGATGATTCATTAATCCTCTCGATTCACTGGTTTGAGTCCACAACCCCAGACATGGGTCTGTGCATTTTCATTTCTAAAATGAAGAGGAGACACATTCCTAGGTACATAGAATGTTGTAAAATTACCTAGTACTCTAACATGAGCCAGGATTAGGGGGTACCAAAACCCCTACCCTTGTTAGGTATTGAGATGTTCTCCCTACATCTATAGTTGTTCCCCAAAACTTTAGTTTCCACTATGCCATGTTGAATCGACCTAATCCAACCTACTAATAATACTTTGAAATTATCTATCATGGACCCATCATTCGAATGCTTGGTAGAATAAATTTGATTTCTTTTCTTTCCATGGTTCTAGTGGTGTAAGATTCTACAAGTGATGGTTCAGTATTAACCCAAGTGGGCAGCAGTGTTTCCCATAGATTTGTTGGATTAGATAAACCATCTCCCCCATTGATTACTATATCCAAAATGATGAATATTATTAAGAAGATACCCATTGTATTTGAAGAACTAATCTCCAAAAAATTTTATGATCTGGTTTAGATAAATCTTTTCCCCAAAGTAGACCCAAGGGAAACACTGATCATAACAGTAATTCCCAGAGGAAGAAAAATAGTATGTGAATTTCTTGAAGCGATATCTTGATGTATTATGCTATAGAAACAATGAAAATAAATAACTATACCTTCATGTCTCCATCCATCTCCATTGTATCCTAGTGAGTGGTCACGGATTCACATAGCCTTTCAGAAAGGTGCATCGCTCTTATAGTGCCATAATTGAGGCCAAAGATGATAATCTCATCAAACACTACTTATTTATGGAAGTCCAATACCCTATAATGAAATCCATTGTCGTTATCACCATGGAAATGAAGAGACAAATAATAGTATACATCGACTATCTGGATCTCAATATTATTTCCCAAAGGATGACTTTCCTCTTCCGATAATGGAGTTGTTGATTGGTGCCACCACTGAGTTCCAAGATCTCCAATTCATGGATGGGTATTCTGGGTATAATCAGATCGGTATGGACCCCCAAGGAATAAGATTAGACCATCTTCATGGAACCATATGAGACCCAATTTTATCAAGTAATTAGCTTTGGTTTGAATAATTCAGGATCCATATATCAATGTTCTATGCATCGCATATTCATACTAGTCCTCAGGGCGTTAGCGGAATTATACACAGATGATTTGGTGGTCAAATCCTACCAGATTTAAGACTATACCATAGATCATGATAAAGTGTTCAGTTTCCTCCGCTCTAACTATATAAAGATGAACCCCTTGAAGTGTGTCATTAAAGTTAGCTATGGGAAGTTTCTTCGCTTCATAGTTAGATACAGAGGAATTGAGATTGACATAGAAAACATCAAGGCCATTTGTCTGATTCCTCCTTTGAGTAACCTCATCTAGCTCTGAGGATTTCAAGGAAACATATCCTATGTATGATTATTCATTTATAATTCATCTAGAAAGTGTTATTTCTTTTCAAGATTCGTGATTAATGGTTTCATCTACTAGTGGGATGATGTTTTCTAGACCACATTAAAGGAGATCAAGAAGTATCTGCTGCAGCCTCCAGTTCAGATGCCACTCATCAATGTGAATCTTTTGGTCTTCTACGTGACTGACAAATAATGATCCCTCAGTACCAACTCACTGATAATAAGAATCAAGGGACAAAGAATAATTTATACTATAATATTCAAAGACTCCATAACATAGATAACAAGTGTTCTTATACCAAGCAGTTCTGCCTCACACTTGTTTCTGTTGTGTAGAAGTTTCTTAATTATCTAATGTTAGGAATTAAAAGTATGTTAAATTTATAAATTAATTTCCACACATTTAAATTATGTTTTGAAAAATTAAATTATATTTATTTCATTAAAATTTCAATTATATATATATTTTGGAAATAAGGAATGATTCATAGTAGTAACAAGTCATAGATGAAACAAGTCATCATTGGAACAAGTCACTGTTGGAATGATTCAACATTAGAATAGGTAACCCTTGGAACGAGTCACCTTTCTAATGAGTCACTATTAGAATGAGTAACCATTTCTCGCCACTATTGGATTCATACAATGGTACGATAGTAAGTCACCCAACTATAGGTCAACAAGTCACCATTGGACATCAAATGGTGAGTAATTTATTTAACATTTAATATTTTTCCTTTTTGTTCATAGATAATCACGATATAGTTGGATTTGTAAAACATGATTTTTTTTTCTTAAACTCACAATGCTATTTCAAAGTGACTCGCTATTGGCTTCTTTCACTAGTATGTCAATTGAGTCATCATTGGCCATTCACTGGTAAATAAATTCACTTAGTTAAATTTTCTTCTTTAAAATTTATTTTTCTTAAATTTTATTAATTTGATTCAAGAATAATGGTTTTATTATTCCATTATTTAAATGATTATTTTAATGTGTTAAATTTTTTTAAGACCTTATACAAGAAGATTAATATTTTATATGATGCTCAATTTTAATGCATATTTTCTTCATGTTTAAAACATGTATTTCAAATGATTAATTAAACTGGTTTCAAATTATAATTTGGTTACATGTGTCTTACAAGTTATATTAAATATTTTTATTAATATTAATTTTTTTTAATAGACAATTTTTTTTATTTACTATGTTTTTGTATCTCCTGCATGTAATGAGATTATTTTTTCTATTTTTTAACAACTGTCATTTAGTGAGTGAACATAGATACACTCTCTGTGGATTCTGTTTAAATGTTCCCAAAGAACTGTTCAAATGGAATCTAATAAAATGGGTTGTGCATATTATTCAAAAGATGTAAGAAATCCATACAATGAGAATTGTTTGATACATAAACATACATGATTCTATAAAAATTGTTTCACGAGCATCTGTGACTTCCACCATTTGATATGATCATAAGTAGAACTAAATATTTTACATAAGTTCCGTCAAGTTACCCACGATCTTGTGCATCATATATCAACAATAATCAGATCATCTTATTCTTTTCATTCTTTTTTGTTTGAATCTTGTAATTTAGTAATCATCTAGTTGTATGTATGAGGTGTTTGGTTTATGATTTTCTCTTTCAAAGAAGGTTATCTCATATGATTGTTATTCTACCACCCAAAATGAAGGCTTGGAATGGGACACCCAAACAAATGATATGGAAATAGGCAATGTTAGTCTCCTATATTAAGGATTGGGTTGTGCCTATGGGTTTTGTAAAAGGAAGAGTATATAATAGGTTATCACACCATTAAAAGTGAGGTTTAGTTAGAACCATAATCCATGTGGAGTAGTGGAGATTGATGAGTGGACTAAGATATTTATATCTGAACCACTATAAAAATTCTTTGTTTTTATATTCATTATTTTTATACTGCATCCATTTATTTATAAGAACACTGCACCCACATGGTTTGATTTTATAATCTCTAATAATTACTAGTAAGTGTGATTAAATTTTTGAAACAAAAATTCATCCCCTGATAGTATTTTTTTCAAAATTATAAGGATCCAAAAATTGGTATCAGAGGAGGTTTAATTGTTGGAACTATAGGTGATTTATTAATAAGTTGTAAACTGCGTATTTGATATCATTTTACTAACCTGAAACTCTATAATTAAATATCTAAGAATCAAAAGAAGGTATTTCTTTTAAAATGGTTGGTAACAATACAAAATATGGATGGATACAAAAAAACCCATTGTTCGATCGTATTAACAATGGTTTATAGAAGGATAGAAATCAAGAATACTTGATGCAACTAAGTGTTGAACATTAGACTATAATGGATAAAGAATACAAGTTACTTGATGTCGATCTTGGGACTATTATTGGTAATGACATGGTGAGATATGTCTTATATTACATGGTCAAAAATTATTTGTATAGTGCTATTAGTAGGATTGTATATAATCATGTATTAGTCAATAAGACTATCCAAGGCATATAGAGGATTCTACAAGTAATTGATTTTGGAATTTAGAAGCTCAAGGGAACCATGTTGGGAAATTAATTGAGAATAATACCATGATTTCAATATGGGTGATGAATAATCATTGAACCAGTTATTCCTCAAATTTACAAGCATCACTAATGTGATGTGTGGTATTGGTGAACCATTGGAAAACATTGCTCAAGTGGAAAGTGTACTGAGAGATATTCCAAAGAGATGTCATGAAAATGATGTGGCCATCAATTAGAGTAATAAAATCAAAGAATACACTCTGGACAAACTGATTGGAACCCTACGACAATATGATCTTGAGTGGAAAAATATTGTTGATGAGGAGTGTACCAAAATAAATTAATTCCATTTAAATCAAAAATTGTTGATACATATGAGTCCACTGAATCTGAGTGTCGAGATATTGGAAAGGATATGACCCACTTTAGTAACAAAATTTTTTAGTACATGAAAAAAAGGTTGGAATAGGTCATTCGAGAATAAATTTAGAAAGTACAATAGAAAATGTAATTCTACCAATAATAATGACGTTTCCAAGTTAACCTGTTATGAGTGTAGGAAGAATGGTCATATAAGAACCGAAATCCGTAAACTCATATATACCAATAAATATCAATAGAAAATAAGGAATGAGAAACATTCTCTATTTGGAGGTTGGGACTGCTCAGATAATTATGACAACAATAATGATTCTAGATGTGAAAAAGAGATTAGGAACTTATCATTGATGGGTATTAAGCATGAGAAAATATTTCTTGAAAGTCACACAGACTCCTGGTAGTTATAATGTGGATGTTCTTGGCACAAGATAAGTGATATGAGTAAATTTATATCATATAATACATGTGATGGTGGCCTTTTCACTTTTGGAGACAACTCTAGGGGATATATTAATTGTATTGGTATGGTAGGTTTTTCAAAAAATATAATAATTTCAAAAGTAAAATGTGTAGATGGTTTAGAACATAATAATTAAATTATATCACAACTGTGTGATGATGGTTAAAGTGTTCTTTTTTTAAAATGATAACTATACAGTTCTAAAAAATTTCTTAGTTCTGTTTTCTGCAACTAGAAAAGAAAATGTTTACTCTATTAATATTTTTGAATTAACTAAAAAAGGTAAAGTGTTTGAGTGATATAGAAATAGATGATGTGCTATGGCATAAGAGTCTTGGGCATGCAAATTTAACATTATTGCATCAAATTTCAATGAATGATGATGTATTTCAGTTTCCAAAGCTTCAAACAAGTAATTCATATATGAGTGATTCCAGTTTTAAATATAAAAAACCAAAATAATGATTTAAATATATTAGTGATGTCAGTATGTTTAGATTCTCAAAATTACTAATTCATAACTTGTTTGGATTAATTCAACCTACTAGTTTATGTGGTAAAATATATGTCATTTTTATTATATATTTTTATTGTAGAATTTTATGGATTAATTTATTCTCTCATAAAAATGAAACTTTATCCAAATTATCTGCTTTTTATAAACATATTTAGAAATTCAAAGATACATTAATCATCTCTATTAGGCGTAATAGAGGAAGTGACTTTATAAACATGTAATTTGATAAGTTTTTTTGAATATAATGGATATAAACATTTCTTTATGGCCCCAAGGACACCACAACAGAATTTTTTTATAGAAATAAAAAAAGGTATATTCACGAAATGGATAGATCCTTGAAAATTGAATATTTTATTCCCAATTATTTTCAGGAAGAAACTATAAAAATATCTTGCGATGTGTTAAATACAATATCTATTATACCCTTTTTAAATAAGACCCATTATGAACTCTTGAAAGGTTATAAGCCAAAATTAGGTTATTTTTGGTTCTTTGGGTGTAATGTGTGTAACTAAAATACTAATGATAACATAAATAAATTAGAATCTATATTAGATAAAGGAATTTTAATAGCATATTCAGATTCTAATAAAGCTTACTAAGTTTTCAATAAAGCATCTTTAGTTTTAGAAGAATCTATGCATGTAATGTTTGATGAAAATTTCACTAAAAATAAGGATATTGGTTCTTTAACTGAAATTACTGAAATTACAAATTTTAATTTTAGTGAAGATAATGATCATGATAATGATAATGCATCTGTTTAGGGGGATCATGCATCTTCTAAATCTGATCCAAATTAATAGAAACCTCAAAAAGAACACCGAATTTATATTGTAATAGGAAATTTTTAATCTAGTATTCAAAAGAAAAAATATATTGTGCTTTATTGTTTTAATTATACTTTTGTAGTTGATTTTGTTCTAACTAATATTAAACATTAGTTAAATGATTTTAATTTGATTAATTCCATGGATGAAGAGTTAAATCAATTTTAAAGAAATTAATTTTTGGAATAAGTTGTTTTTCTTAATGGTAAACCAATTATAAGAACATGTATTTTTTGAAATAAACATGATGTGGATGGAAATATTGCTAAAAATAATGCTAGACTAGTAGCTCAAATTTATTACCAAGAAGAGGGTATGGTCTTTGAAGAGTCTTTTTATCCTATTGCAATGATGTATGTAATTTGAATCTTACTATAATTTTCTAGTTTTCACATTTTAATTTTTTTTCAAATGGATGTAAAAAGTGATATTTTTAAATGGATTTATTTTTGTGGAAGTCTATGTAAGGAAACATCCTGGTTTTGAAAATAATGGATTTCTGAATAATTTTTACAGACTTAATATTGTCATGTATGGTCACAAACAAGCTTGAAGGGCCTAGTATGCAATACTTACACATTTTTTACTAAAATTTTATTTTTAATGTAATGATCGATCCAACATTTTTTATCTAAATAGTTTATAATGATTTACTGGTTATTCACACTTATATAGAGTATATAATCATTATTTCAAATAATAATTCTTTGAGTAATTATTTTTCTGAAAATATGACTAGTGAATTTGACATGATATTAACGTGTGAATTAATGTTGTTTTTTGGATTGGAAATTAATCAAAGGAAAGATGGTATATTAATAAATAATTCTAAATATTCCAATGATTTTGTAAGAAAATTTAATTTAGATTCTTGTAAAGCTATGAAAACACACACGAGCACTAATTTCTAATTATACTTAGATGAATCCAGTATGTCTATTGAAATTAAATTATATAGAGGAATGATTGATAGTCTTTTATATCTCACTTCTTCTAGAACAGATATCATGTTTTCTGTATTCCTGTGGTCTATACTCTATTATAAGCCCAAATAATGTCACTTAAATTTTGTCGAAAGAATAATAAGACACATCAATGGTTCTATATGAACGGTATTGTTTTATTAAAAAATGAACTATTTTTATTTAATTACTTAATCTAACACTGATATTAGATGTTGCAATCTTGATAGAAAGAGTACCACATGTTTGTGTCACTATCTCGATAAATGATTAATTTTTTGTAGCACAAGGAAACAACTATTATAAGCACTATAAGGAGCTAAGGATGAGTATGTTGTTGTTTATATTGATTTTTCCTAGAGAAAATGTATTGAACAAAAATTGTAAGATTTCAATTTTTTTGATAAAATAACTATTTTCTGTGATAATTCTAGTTCTATTTAAATTTTTAAAAACCCTCTTCAACATTATAGAACTAAAAATATAGATTTTAGATTTCATTTATTAAGATATTATGTTAATAAAGTATATATCTTCATGGAATTTATTCCATATGAGAATCAGTCAGAAAACATATTCAAAAAACACATAGATTCTACAAAATTAAAAAAACTGAAATTCAAATTATGAATGGTAGATGCTAAAATCCTTTGTAATTTACCTTATCTAAATTTTTTCTTACACTATGTTCACAATTTTTTTAAAAAAATAGAGTGTTTGTGTTTAATACTCAGTTTACTTTATGATAACTTTCAAAAATGGGAATATTTACGATGAAAATTTAATGTTTTTTATATTGAGTAATTTAAAAAAGGGGGAGTATATTTGGATTTAAATGTATGTAAAAGTGTTAAATTATTTTTTCCTCTATTAAATTTTGTTTTGATAAATAAATTTATATTTTTGTTTAATAAATTTTCAAATATATTTTATTTGGAAATATGGAATGGGTCATTTTGGGAAAAATTCACCATTGGAATGATTCACCATCTGAATGAGTCACCATTGGAATGTGTAACATTTAGAAGGGTACACTATAGGAATGAGTCACCGTTGGAAGTATTCACCATTAGAATGAGTTACCATTAGAATGAGTCACCATTGGAATGAGTCACCATTTCCAGCCACCATTGGCATCATACATTGGTAGGTTAGTAATTCACCCAACATTTTCTGAGTAAGTCACCATTGTACTTCCAATGGTGATTATATTTTTTATTGTCTAATAAGTTTCCCTTTTTTTATAGATAATAATTATGTATTAGGTTTTTTAAAAGATGATTCAATTTTTCATAAACTCAAAATGTTATGTCAAATGTGTCACTATTGGCTTCATGCAACGGTATGTCTAATGAGTCACTAATGGTCATCCACCATTAAATAAATTCACTTAGTTAAATATTATTCTTCAAATTTAATTATTCATAAATATTTTTATGTTGATGTTAGAATACTTTTTTTACTATTTGGTGATTAAAATATTTATTTTATTGCATTATAAAAATTATAAGACATTACATAGGAAGATTAATATTTCATACTATGCTCTGATTTAATGCATAGTTTCTGCATGTTTGAAATAGTTATTTTGATTCATTAATTCAAATTTTTTAATTATATTTTTATTACAAGTGAATTACTAGTTATATTTATTTTTTAATATTTCATGTGATTTAGTAGCCTTATTTTTTTGTAATTCACCTTTTTTTGTATCATGTGCTTGTAATAGAAATTTATTATATTTTGTAACAAATGTCATGCAGTGAGTGAATATAGATACACAATTTTTTGGAGTTTGTTTCAATGTTCCCAAAGAAAAATTCAAAGGTACTCCAACAAAATGGGTTGTGTAGATCATTTTAATGATGAAGATAAATCCATAAAATGAGTACTGTGTGATACTTCAAAAATACATGCTTCTCTAAAATTTTTTTCGTTATCATATGTGACTTCCTCCATCTGTTGCGATCATAAGAAGGACCGCATCTTCTAAATTTTTTCCTTCATGTGACCCATGATTTTTGGATACATATATAAAAACTATCATATTTTATATTGCACTTTGATTTTTTAAATGGTGTAATTTGATAATCTTCTATTTGTAAGTATTTAGTGTCTAGTTTATGATTTTTTCATTTAAAAGTTAGTTTTCTCATTCTCTGGTTATTTTAACAACCAAAAGGAAGGCTTGGGTTGTGACTCCTGAACAAAAGTTAGGGAAATAGACAAGTGTAATCTCCTGTAGTAAAGATTAGGTTATGCTTTTGGGTTTTATAAATGTAAAACTCTGTAATAGGTATCACACCATTAAAAGTGAGGTTTAGTGGGTACCTATTTTCTCGATGAGTAGAGGATATTGATGAGTAGTCTAAGATCTTTATATCTGAACCACTAAAAAATTCAATGTGTTTGTGGCCATTATTTTTCCACTTCATCCATTTATTCACCAGAACGCTTCACCCATAATGTTTGATTTTATAAACACGTATAAATACTAGTAACTATAATTAAATTATTTAAATGTCTATTCACCCCTCTACTCTTGCTTGCATACTAATGCAGATCTAACATATGGTAAATTATGATATACAGTTGGTGTCCTACATTGATCTCCTAAAATATATTCTAGATTACCACATATTTATAGGAAATAAAACTTAGTGGGTAGTGGTCCTTACAAAGATCGATGTCATGTTTGTTTCTTAGAAGGATTTCAATGGTCATGCACTATCAGACTTTTTTGCCACCCATCCGACCCCCACTGACCATTATCTAGATATTTATTTTCTAGATCAGGTCATCCTTTCTGTTGATTTGACTATGTCATGCTAGAATATTCACTTTGATGGTTCCTCTCATAGCCTTATATAGATATGGTTCAATGATCCCAAACTAAAAAGAGTAGGCATGTGAATCATTTTTAACATTCCTACATAGGATGTCTTCTCGTATTCATGATTTCTATCAGAAGGTTGCAACAATAATGATGTAGAGTATCAGGAACTTATTACTGGTCTCGAGCTGGACCAGGAGATTGACATTATCTAGCTACATCTCAAATGGGACTCTGAGCTAGTCATCTAGTGGGTCCATGATCATTATGTCATCAGTATGCTGGAGCATGTTCCCCTATTAGTGTGAACTCCCTAGCTGATTTCCTAGTTTCCATTTCATCCAAAGGTCACTGTTGTTCCCTGTACATATAATGGTTGAGTTGATGCCTTTTCAAGTCTAACTTCATCCCTAAAAGAACCTAACTAGAAATATTTGATCATCAGTGTGACATATTGATGATTCAACAATCCCATCACTCTATAAACTGATGTAGACCATTAGGTATTCCATATTACCACCTATTATTCGACACTAGGACCTCCAGATCAACATGGAGCTTAAAAATCTCTGATTCGATGACTATCTTCACTGAGTACCTCTAAAACAACATTATCCCATCAAAAAAATCCAAATGTGAGTGAATCTATTAGCATTAATTATTTTTTACCCTCAAAAGTATTCCCAGACATGAGATGAACCTACAAAAAATTGGGTTTTATGGAATTATCCCTTGTTGTTTTCAAGGAGATGAGATTCATTAGGATATGTTGTCTGTTCATGTTAGGACCTATGGAGCTCATCGGGTAGGGTTAAAACTCTCCAACCTAATTTTAAGGATGAGAGACGTTTTTCCCACCATGGTCTATGACTATATTGAGTTTTATAAGAGGTTCTATGCATGTCAAATCCATGCAAACTTGGTGCATCAACCACCAGATCCCCACCATACTAATGAGTAATCTAGGGACTTTGTGGTCCAAGGAATCGATGTCGTGGGACCTTATCCACCAGTAAAAACACACCAGGGATGGTTTATTTTTACACCAACCAATTTATTTTTCTTGCGGGTAAAGGTAATTCTTGTCAAAGAAGTCAAGGACCATTCTACCATTGAGTTGTGAGCTCCAACTTCATTCAATGCTTTGGAGTTCGTTAAGATGTTCTCACTAATAATGGTACCAAATTATGAGAATATGATTTGATGAAATTTTATGTCAGGTACAATATCTGGTCCAACCATACTTCCCGTTACCATTAATAGGAAAATTGAAAAATCAAGGTGTTCAAAAAAACCCTCTCTCAAACATTATACAGAATATTGTAGACAAGTACACAAAAAGTTCCCTGGACAAGGTCCAAAATGCTCTTTGGGCTTATCAGATGTCAACTCGCTATCTAACCAGATGACCCCATACTTCCTGTTGTATAAAATAGAGTTATTACTGCCCATTGAGATTCAATTTCCATTAATCTACATAGTTTTCTATGACTAAAATATGTTAGACAAGATAGCTGATGTTTGTCTGTTTGAACTGGATTCCATCGATGAGAATAGGCTTTGTACCTTGAACAATCTGGATAGGCACTAGAACAAGGAAGACCGTTCATTCAAAAACAATGTTCATGTTTGATCCTTTCTCAAGGCGACACAATATTGTATTTGTTGACTCCGATAGTACCTAGCAGGATACCATCAAAGTGGTATCCCAAATGGGATGGATCGTACATCATCTGCAAGGATTATCCCAATTTTGCATAAAATTTGTTCACTATAGATGGAGATCACATCGCTCCTACAACCAATTCCATGTTCCTTAAGATATACATTGCATTATAGTTTTTTAAGGTCTTGCACGACATTAAAATGATGCTTTGTTAGAGTTGAAGGATGTAAAATTCCTAGCACCACTGTCCTGATCACATGACGTTAGAATACACTGGGATTCTTCATAATCGCATGATGTTATACTACACAAATAAATCCTTAACACATGAAGTTAACCGAAATGGTTCAATCCTATTGCATGATTTTAAAATTCATAAAAAGAATCCTCCGCACATGATGTTATAATACATGTAATTCAATAACTATATGAAGCTTGACTCCCATCCTTATGGGATATATTTCAACTCCCAAAATTTTTGTCTCTGGGTCCATCCCATAGTTTATTAACATCTAATTTGTCCCATCCTAACTGAAGATAAACTGTAACTTTATTCGAGATGCCCAACATTAAACTACCTAAAACCCTCATCTTGGTCATGTGTTGTTAAAATGAACCATGTTTCATCCTTACCATACGATATTAAACCTCATTCATACAAAATTATCGTATGAGGTTAAACTGCATGGGTAATTGCTATTGAATATCTTTAAACTGTGTAACTGGAAGCCTCACCACATGATGTTAAACTTCAAGGAACTCAAGAAGTATTTAGAGACTGATTTCCATCCTTATGGGATACATAGAAACTCCCAAAGAAGTTGACTTTGTGTCCAACCCCTAGTTCATTAACCACCCTTTTCTCAAATCATGCATGACATTAATCTAATTCAAAATCCAATATTCAT
This sequence comes from Viscum album, assembly GCA_963277665.1. Taxonomy (NCBI): domain Eukaryota; kingdom Viridiplantae; phylum Streptophyta; class Magnoliopsida; order Santalales; family Viscaceae; genus Viscum; species Viscum album. Next base: position 1,494,678,469 of record OY728131.1, read on the forward strand.
GATTCAAAACATCATATAATTTTTTTTCCTTTCACCATGACCATAAAAGGAAAACGCTCCATGTTCCGAGAAAATGATGTTAAGTTGAGCGCCTAAGTCCAAAAAACATGATTTTCAAATTTATATAGCTTCCCTGGGAGTGTATATTATAAATATGGACCTCTTTGGTCCTCATTCAGGTTGGGTTATAAATTTCATTCCATGAAATTCCTCTTATAAATTCCATTCCCATAAATTTCCTTACCACATGATATTAAAAAATATGGATTGGTCCAAACTCTATGAACCTAAACTAAGATAGTATAACATAGGAAACATGACCTAATCCTATCTGCATACGTCCCTTCAACAAGACGTTAACCTGGGAACATGGTCCAGATTCTCTAACCACATACAAAGATGTTTTATTCTAAGATTCATGATGATAAACTGCACAACAATGGGGGTCCTTTCTACATGACCATAAAAGGAAAGTTCCCCTCTTTCTTACCACATGACATTAAAAAATATGAATTCAAGAACTACATGCGTCTTGATTCCCATCCTTATGGGATACATAGAAAAAATCATACATTATGTCTCTGGGTCTAGCCCTGAATTTATTAACCTCCCTTTTTACTATCCTTCATGATATTAAACAACATACATGTCCTAACATCATGATTCTAAACTACATGACATTGAAGGAAATTTCTTCATGAACATAAAACAAAAGTCCCCCTCATCTTTTACGATTGAAATTAAACTACACAGAATTCATGAAATAAATGCGGTTTGATTCCCATTCCCCTGGGATACATATTGATGCTAAGAAATTTTTTCCTTTTATTCAAGATCTATGTTTATCAACCTCTTTACCTTAGAATATGCTATGGTCTGAACTCTAAGATCTTAAACTAGGATCCCAATTCCATGAATCATGAACCTAAAATGTATTAATTCCTCAATATAAATATATTTTATGGCCATGGGCATCATTAGTCATCATTCAGGTCAAGTCTGTTACCTTACCATGCTATGTATATCCATTGGAGAAGCAACCAATAGTCCATGATCCAAAACCTTATGTTGGGATTTTAAATCCTATCCCCATAAAAAGAAACTATGTTACACTATCATCCTAAACACATGATTATGAACTACATGGAATTCATTAACTATGTATTGCTTTATTGCAATCCTCATGGGATATGTAGTGATGCATAGAAATTTTTTATTCATGTCAAGCCCTTGGATCATTATCCTTTTTACACTTGATCATCCCTCTTTTCATTTGGAACTGACCCACTACCATCCCATAACCAAGAGCTATCTCGATAAATTTCCCCATGAGTATGGGTTTGAATCCCTCTATCTAGTATTCCCCACTGACGTGCTCAGATGCACTATGGTGTAAAACCTAATGTGTTGGATTCAACATGAACATTATCTCATTCCAACTCCATTCTTCACATGACTATTTATCTGGGACCCCATCACCATCCATGTCTATAGAGATCCCTTAATGGCACAGTGTCTAGCCATAATGGATTAGTGAGTATCCTGAGCCAATGCCCTAGAATACATTTCAAAAAATTTGGAGGCATGTCATGTGTTATCGAAGATGGTTAGTGGTCAACCCTCATTTTTCTATTCTGATCTCAAGTAAAATTATATGGATGTTTTTTTAAACAAGGTCAATAGTTATCCTCCATAATCATGCTTCCCACATTGTGATCTAGATCATAGGTGCAATGATTCACATCTTTCTACCTCTTTAGGTTAGGCGGAACTCCAACACCCTTGGTGTTACTCCTACATGCAACATTGCACATTAATCAACTAGGAAAGTGTCTATGGACTATCCTCTCCTAAACACCTCCAGGATTATTTTTTTTCATAAATTTGATATGAATATCCCATCACTACTCCTTACTTACCACACTAATCATCACCTACATAGTCTTAGGAGTCTTGGATATATTTTTACCCTCATGTAGGAGATACACAATCTCAATGGTACAAATTCTATGACATTAATCTATGAGTTCGTGTACAAAAATCATGAGTGTAAACTATTTCTTATGCCTTCCCTGGGACTGTATTGTATGGTACATTCTTCATTGGTCTTCATTCACACTGTTTTATTCTTGTGGTGCTATACATATTCCTTATGGAATACTCCCCACCCATAAGGTCTGAATTTTATGACCATAAACAAGTAACCTTTGGTCCAAGAAATATGACCATAAAATATTTTTAACTCTAGTGTATTATAATATTAATTAATTTGGGTATTAACAATATAATGATATGATATTCTATGTTGCGATACCAAATGTGTTGAGTTTCATATAGGAACTTCCCCGACCCGTCTTTTTACTTTGAGTCTTTCTAGGTTTTGATTTCAATAATCATTCACAATTAGAAAGACCCCCTAACAGTGAGGGTATCATGCTACTTCAGATCCCCTACCATCCTGGTCTAACACCCTAATGGATTTCCACTGAGAAATAGCAAATCCAGTGTTTCAAACATGGTCAAGAGATGATTCTACATTTTCACCCCATCCATGACCGGTGAAGTGGTTAACCGTTTATTTCGAACATAGTAAACAGTGGTCCTACCCATCTCTTTCTCCTTCCATAATTCGAATATTGAAAGTTTCAATTTACATCTTTCAACCTCCCTATGTTTTAGTGGAACTCTAACAATCCTTGTGTTTCCCCTCTGTACATCAGTACATGTTGACTGAGTGTGTCGGTATCATCGTGAGATTCTTAGCTCAGTAATTAATTTCCCGTGTTCTATTCATCTACATGTGATAGGAAAATCCTAACATCAATCCTTGTTTCTTACACTAATCATGGATCATGTGGGATTTTGGGTTTTGGAATAGTTTTTAACCATATATAGGAGCTTTACAATCCATCAAGGTCCAAACTCTATAACCTTAAAATAAGAGCCTCTCCCTAGAACTCCCATGTATATTTTTGGTTCAATTGGGCCTTTCATGGTCCAAATTCTCTTTAGGTTTTTCACTTCCCCACACTGCATATATCAATTTGATACAATCTCCCTCAATCAAGAACTACATATGGCTTGATTTCCATCCTTATGGGATACGTAGTGATGACCAAGAATTTTTTTCATTGGGTTGATCCGTTGATTCAACTTCTCGATACCATGAACATAATTTTCTATGGTGTGGGTCCTCCATGGTCCTCATTCATATAAGGTTTTTCCTGACACCACACTACACATATCCTATTTAATTCTTTTCCCCTATGGTATAGGCAACAAAACTATAAACTATTTACAGAAAGGCCAAGAATTATAAACCAAAACTATTTATATCCCATATATTCCAATAAACATGAATTTATATTGTGTACAAGTACGGTCTAAATTCTAGGACTAAGCTATGAACCATCATGACCATGCTATATGACATTAAACTACACTGTTACACCATTATGTCCTTGTAGGAGGATACATCACCTCTAGCACTGGCCTTCTACCATGCTACATTCCAGAAAGATGTATGGATTGATTCCCATACATATGGGATACATAGAGACGCTCAAACATTTTTTCTTTGGGTCCAACAAAAGATTCATTAACATTTTTTATTTCTTTTATATTTTTCTCTTTGTCCAAAATCTATGACCTTAAAATAATAGCCCCATATGGAAATTGGGGTATGAAAATGGGCCTCCTTATTCCTCATTAATGTTGGGTTTATCAATTTCATGCACTACATATACCCACTTTAATCTGAATCATGCATCATCCTCACCGTAAGACATTAAACTACATGTTCATTATCCTTACATACATGAAATGAAACTAAAAAGCATCCCAGGAACTCCCCTGAGAGTTCTTATCCATTGATGTTGGTAATCCACCACACTATTTTCACATTTAGTTGTTGGTTGGAATATGAGATGATTATTCCCTAAGAATGAGTATAGACCTTTGTTTAGACATGTATTCTTACAACAATGTGTTTTAAAAAACAACATCATAAACCTAATAGTCTTGGAGAAAATTTTAACATTCCCTCACTCCATTATCACACTTTTCATAAGACTTTACTAATATCCTATTCTTCTTTCACAATCGAAGGGACCCCATAACAGCCATGTCCCATACCGATTCAACTCACCGAAAATCCTTAACCAATGTTATTGAATACATTGGATGAAAATTTATGATATGTCATGAATTTATAACACAATCGGTAGTAGAACTTTATTTGATTGTCCCCATTTTTGGATATCCAATATGGATGTTGTGTTGTCGAACATGGTCAACAGTTATCCTATATCATGATGTTGCTCCAATTTTGGTCTGTATATTGGGTTATGTGACTAAAATTTCCCATTCAAATTTTTTTGGGTAGATTCCAAAGCCCTTAGTATTATCCGACACGTCCACTAACACACGTTGGGGAAAGTGAATTGGTTTCCCCAATATCCCTCTTCTTTTCAGCCCAAACATTTTGTGTAGTCACTCAATAATAACAGACGATAAGTCTTCAATGATTATTTGACACTATTATAAAATTTTAATGATTATATTATCATCCCATTTTTCTTACATTGAAATATATAACATGATTTTCTGGATTGATCATTGGTTATTTCACATATATGATTGGGATGCAATAATTAAAGAAGGAAAAAGTGTCATCATTCACGCAAGTGTATCAAAATTAATAACAAAAAATTTCATTAGTTTAGAAAAACAAGGTCCCAATGGATCCGCCTCATCAATGGAATGATTCTTCTCCACCGCCTCTTATTGTGTATTCTACATGATTTACTTTCTTAACTTGAGCTCCATTTCTTCTTCATTCGCATCTAGATGAAGCTCATACACTATGGTTTTCATCTTGTTATGATCAATTATAAGGTGAACCACCTGACAGTATATCCATATCAATATCTCTATAGCTTATATTATCTATCCATAAAACCATGAAACTAGTTATGATTAAGTGGTAGTGGAGGAAGAACCCTCACCCAACTACCCTTCAAGATGTCGGATCTCCCATTCATCATCCAGATGCTTCTGAGTGTGAATGAATTTTCTGAATTCCAGTTGACATCTATTTGTAGAATTATTTCCTACACCTTTTTAACAAGGTAGTCTTGGATCATCGTGTGTAGACCTTCTATGTCCACTCCTCTAACACAGATACATTGCATCTAGGTGAGGAGTGACCCCATTAATTTCATCAATTGTGAATCTGTGGTGTTTTTGAGGTAATTATTGGTCAAGTTCCATGCCAAAAATCATGTAGCATGGAAAAACTCAACCCGATTATAATTAGATTCATCCAGATCTTCTTAACTTGTAGGTTCATACACTGGAAATGTGGTCAGTAAATTAGTTATTGAAACATCCTTTGGAATCATTTCAAATTGATCAGGCACTAGATCGTGAGGATGATCTTCATCACTTGATACCTCCTCGATAAGGTTTTCATAATTATACCGGCTAGTATCACAACTATTATCCATGGTTTACTAATCACCAGAGGCCATGGCCTAGTCAGCTCAGACACCTAGTTTCATATGAACCAACGACCCTTTTAAGAATTATGACTCAGGTCCTCCGACCATTCTCACTAGCTTAGCACTCGATACATTGGGGACTATTCTGATGAGGTCCATATTTGTCAATATGATTGACTAAACAATAGGTATGACTTTGTGAAGTAGGAAACTTATAGAATTCAAGTGATGGATTCTCATGATCTCTACATTCCATTGTTGGTATTGTAGGAAGTGCCCCTCCCACTTATATAGGATTGAGGGATCAAATTTTCAAGAGAGGACACCCTAGCCTCTCCATCACTACCAGAACCTATAGATACTATCTCCCCAAACACAGGTCCTGGTGTTGGGTTTTATATATCTCTTGCTGCATCTTCATCCCCAAGAGAATGAGTCTCTTGAGTAAGCTTTTAAGGAATGGAATAGTTTTGAGTCAATGAATCTATGTAATCCATGTGAAGGGTGATAAAATTGGGATGTGAGTTATAGATAACATCAAGATCTTAAAATATACCTCCCAAGGATGTTTCCTCTAAGGATTCAACCTCTCCCACCCTAGAGGGATCCCTTTGTTGGAATCTTCCACCTAATGTTCTCTTTATTCTTCATGCAATGGAAAGAGTCTCCTTAGATTTTCCACTGATAGTTGTGGAGATGAGGATAGATCTAGTAATACTTCCAGCCTATCCTTCATTGGAAGAAAAACACCTCGAGATTGTACTAGATCTTCCAACTCCACCACATACCATAGATCCTCCTCTTGGGAGATAAGAAAAACAAATTTAGAATTACCAATGCCCGTAATACCCACCCAGAACTGGTTGAGGAGATCCCACATTTTTTGAGTATTGAGGAGTTTCTTTTTGTTGTCCTAGATTTTCCTTATATTAGGGTAGATTTCATCCTCATGTATATCTATGAATCACAACTATTTATCACGATCTTGAGTAGGTATTCATGAGAACCCTCTGGGTGGCTCACCTTCATCTTAAGAATACCTGACTAGAGCCCCTGGGTATGCTACTTTTGGTCTCCATTCACTTCAAGCTTGTGTTGGACATTGAAATATTAGGACATCTGCTGAAACTCCAGCGCCATGATGTGCATCAACCTTACTGTTATGACATACTCCCATCATCATTCATCCTCGACCTCTAGGTGAAATATCCACTCCATTATCAACTAGTAATGTCTACTACTTCGACATTTCTGCTAGACAGGAAGCATCCCAGCTTTGTGCATAGGTATGAACTTATCTAAATGAAGTTGGGAATGTAGGTAGCTCATTCAACATCATTTTTCTTACCATGTAATCAAGAGACAAATCTTCCTCATCACGCATGGGCGGTCATCATTATGTACCCCCAAGTAAAACTTAGAAAAAATAATTTATAGAAATTTAAACTTCCTCACAATCCAGTGTGGTGTGTACAATTCATTGATCAATATGTAGTCCACCTGTGCAATCAGTACTCTTCAACAAAAGGGAAGGAGATTTGATCACTACTCATTGGTTCTAAAGCCTTTATTAGTGGAAACTCTTGTTAGTAGAGGAAATGGGTTAAAGTTTAACTGATCTACTTTCCTTATCTTTCTCATCTTTTCTATTGTGCTCAACTTCAATGGGAAACTGGCTGTGATATTTTAAATTGATCGTAAAAAGATTTTCTCAAGAGGGTATATTGGATTTAGAAATTTATAACCTCCCATATCTGTGGCTATCCCACTATATCAAAAGTGGAATGGCTCCCACACACATTCTGGCTTCTTCTCGCCACTTATATGTTGGAGCACCTTATTCAACATCACCAACACCAGGATCCCTAGAGTGATTCTTTTTTTTTTGCATACAGTATAGAGTCCATGATAATCATGATTGGTTGTTCCCCTATATGTGAATCTCTCACCAGAAGAATCCACCCATAGATGAGTGCTGAAATGAATCCCTCTAACCAGACTGTAGGTCTCTACTCATCTTTGATATTGTACCCCCCTACAACACAAACTCCTTGGGATATACTCTAGAATTCACCAGTTGGAGACAAATTTTCCTCATTTTGTACCTCTCAGATAGTTTTGAATCATTATCAGTGTATTCTTGTGTCACTCCTCACTCTCAGATGACATCTCCATTGGGATGTTTAATAAATATCCCAACAACTACATAATGGGAACGTCTCTTGTTGTCTTATTGTTGTTGTTTCTGTCTAACAGTAAATCTAATAATGACTTCACTGGACATGGAATATACTCTACATCCTCCAAATCATTCTACAAAGGGTGAAACTCATCAAACATTGCCACCATAATTGGGATTCGCAAAATATGATGGAGATCTCAGAGGCTGATATTGACCTCCCTATAGTGACGATGAAATGTGTTGATGTGTGATGACCATCATCTCACCAATTATGGTATGATTTCATTTATTTTATAAAAGTGTAAATTGTAATCCCATTATGCTTCATATAGAACCACTTTTCTCATCACCATCTTGAATTTTGCATAGGAAACACATGCTGAGTAAACTCAAGACCTCAACTCTGTGAAGTTCTCATCCAGAAATAGATCCCAATCCTACCTCCAACCATTATATAGGTTCCCTAACCCCTCCTTGATGATTTTATTTGATATTGTGGTGGGTATAATTTTTCCTCTAGTAGTTTCCCATCAATTTTGTAGATGTGGTTTTAGAGGCGGACAATAGTGGTGGTTGTATGTTCCTTCTTGATATAGCTATTAGAAGGCCAATACCATTGTTATTCCCCCAGTGTACCTATGAACCAATAAGCTATTATTTCCTAATAGCCTCTGGGATAAAGACATCACAACTTACATCAAATCCATACAATGGTAAAATCTTTCATAGGGGATAATATTTCTAAGCCTCTAACAACAACTCGAGCAGGGATACATGGTTAAAAATGGATCAGAACAAACTCCCCAATCAAAATATTGTTCCCCAATTCTCTTTGTCAGGAATCATCTACAATCACCTCTTGAGTAGCATCCAAGTCATCCATCTAATCTGGGATATTGTTTATCCTCTCAGTCTATTTTCAAAGACCAATCACGAACTATATACGTGAAGATACGAACAACGAAGCCATACCAGGCTCAATGAAAGTCCCAAAGTCATAGAAGATCATGATTACCCAATTATCTAAATAAGAATTTGTAGAAAAAAAGACAATGAATCACAATTCTTGAAGATGCATTCATAGTGTGGATGGATTTGAAAAAACATAGCTCCGGTCCAGTCATTCGTGGAGACCCTATGTGGAAAATGTGTCCCTCACTCCTTATATATAGGTAGTGGTCAACAGAGCTTCATAGAGACCATCGTACCCCCAATAATCACATTGAACTCTCCTAGAATGCATTGCGTGCCCTTCATCATGATCCTATTTCATGATCACCCTATAGTTGGTGACACACCCTTTAAATCTAACCCCCCATTTTTTATCATTTCTTATTCTAGTGGGAAATTTGTTGGTATCAAAATACATTCCTCGAGAAAAATAGATGAAGGAAACAACTAGTAGTGATTAAATCGAAGCTCAAAATCCAAAAAATCATCATAGGGGAATGCATCATGAAGTTATTTCATGCATCCCCTAGACCTTGTGAGATCGTGTGGGATTGACGGATGCTCTTGTGATTGCAACGATCCCTGAGACCCCCAAGATGAACGTTGATGGTACTCTCATGAGTCGAACGACTCCAGAGTCCACAATGATGTAGTTTTACTGTTCTTTGGTGAGTCTAATGGTCCCCAAGACCACCAAAAATAATGTTAACGGTACTCTAGAATGTTCTATGAGCCCTACAACCACAATGATGAAAATTTATGGTACACCTGTGAGTCCGTAGAGTCCCGCGATCATGGTATAGAAGTAGGTAGATGTCTCTGTGAGTCCTTCAGTGCCTCGCCTCTTCATGGGGATCATGTTTTCTTTACGGATCACCTATCATTATCACATTACCCTTTCTATATAAATAGCTAGCTCCCACACCCCAAAATCATAGTTACTCAATCCTTTTTCTTTATGATCTCTCATTTCACAAAGCTCCTGAGCACCGTGAACTATAATGAAAAATGAATCACCTAATTTATTGCAGTATTGGAAAACCAACATTTCCATGTTCATATTGACCCCTTCCAATTATAGGGATTCTGTTTGTGAATTAATACATCATTTATAATGGAATAATTACATTGGTGTAATTGAGTATCCATGGATCATAAATCCTTGGTTAAGAACTTCTTTCTACATCATGAATTCATTCCAAGGTAGGGTCACTCTGGTTCATAATGATCCATTATTCATAAGACCCTAACCACCGGGAAGCACTTCACACCAAGGCTCCCTTATTCAAAGTACCCTCTTTCGTGTGGTCCTTCAAGAATGTATGTAGTTACTTCGTGGTCCCTCATGTGGTATCCACTATTGTGTTTTCCAACCTATTTATTTTTGGAATAGGTACACTAGTCACCCTTGTTTTTAGAATAAGGCCACAAAGGGTAAATATATTAATGACCACTCTTCCACCCCAATCATGTCTCGAATCTTTCGTGTATTCCATTCCCTAAGTGTGGGTGGCTACCAGTTATATAGGTATAAGGGGTATAGATTAAGACATCCTCATCCAAGATGTAGGATGTTAAACTACCAATGATCTACATCTTCAGCACACGATATTAAACTATAGCCTCAACTTCTGATATTAACATGGCGTTCCTTACCACGCGCATTCTCAAAACCAACTCATACCCATGGGAGTGAGATCATAAAAACATGTAATGAAATCCTCCTAGAATGTAATGACATCTTCTAATGGGGAAATCCATCCATCATGGTGTAATCCCATAGTATTTCTTATAGGAGCTTGTACTATTGATACTCCTTGATCCTCTGAAAATATATTCCAGAGGTGGGATACTCATCTAGGACTCTCAACCCCCATCCCATTACTTTGATGTTTGTCTTAATGGTCTGATTCTATGCATATTCCCTGCACAATCAATCACTAATGCATCTTTCATGGCACGACTATCTGGTTTGCTGCTTCCTATTGTTACTCACACTGAGCATGAATCACATGGTCTTAGAGGTTATTAGTTAATGTGACACCATTTATCCAGGAACCCCTCTTGGAGTATTCCCAATCTTCCACCATAATGGGCATCTAGCCACGCATAATCCCTAAACCACCAAACTACATGGGTTTTGTTCTCTATATTCAGAAATGTGTACATTGGGAGACCCCACGAGGTTCAATCCCATCCATTGATAAAACATGGTTCCATTATCCTAGGGGTGAGCCATTGGGAACATATTATCCACCATTATTTATTCCCACCCTGGTCTTCCATGTGATCCACTATATCTCAGGAGGTTCATTCCCCAATCTATGGTTACATCTCCTTTGGGTCCATTATGGCAGCTTCAGTGTGTAAGAAAAAAAACACATGCATGGTCCACCTCTTAAGGTGTAAGCCCAAATGACCCCATTGAACTCTGTGGAATTTAATTTCCAACAAATTTAGATACATATGAAACCCCCCTAGGGTTTAAGTACAACACCATCATATTCACATCGGTTCACTCTCACCCTTTTCATATGATGTTAAACTGCATGGGATTACCGAACTATGTGGACTTTGATCCATGAATTATAAATAGGGTATATAGAAAGATTCCTTGATTTTAAAACCCAAAAACCTCAATAACCTATCCATTCCATCCATTTCTACAACTTTATTAACATCCATCCTGATTATTACCCGAGCCGCCACATCTTGGTGGGATCATGCCATTTTCCACATTGTCTTAGTTTGTACGCCCCGATCACATGGTTCATTACTTCACCAATATCTCATGGGGTTAAATCATCCATATGGGTAATATTAGTGCCTAATCCCCATCCACATTACCAATTCCCCTAGCATCACATAGAAAGTCTCATTGTGTAAGCCCCACACAATCCACAACATCAGATGGAGATCGGTCCTCTTACGAAGGTCAATCTTAGTGCATAAGCCCCATATCCATCTGACAAACTGTGTGGGTTTTGATACCTATCTTCAAAATAGGGCACATAGGAAGCTTCATTTATGTTCAATAATGTCCAATAAAAAACCATGGTGTCCCCCTAATTGGATTATACCTCCTTAATCCACATTTAGTGGTGTGTCATCCATCCTTGACGGTGTGAAACATTCCCTTTATAGGACACACAAATCTCAAGACCATCCTCATAGGGTGTTATAATCCATCCATTTGGTGAATCTTATATGTGGCCCCTTTTAAGGATGAACCTATATGATCCACCACCAAAAGTTTTCTAATTATCCCATTCCATCTTCACATGACGTTAAACTCATGACCCTCTATCTCCACCAGAAGTTAAGCTTGTGGCCTACTCATGTTAAACATAGGTTTCCTGATGAAAAACTTGGAATATATTCCCATCGCCTAAGTTACCCCATGATCAACATGGTAGAACTTAGGTTTTCATGACCTTGAGAACACCTTTTATGAGGAAGAATACATATGACCATTATTCGTACATCTAGACATGGCACTAATGCCCAATATGTCTACTGTCCTAGTTGAAGGTTGCTACCGTGACTAGACCCTGTGGAATGTCAACACATAAGCAAATTAATTAAATGAAATCCAAAAAACGATGGAACTAGGAATGAGATTCAGAAAAAAACTAATTAATCTTTTAGGGAGATGAAGACTAGGCATTAACTCTAAGGAGGAATCCATGGAAGGAGGAACCAACATCCCATCAACCAATTTGGAGTAAAGAGTAGACATCTCTAAAGAAGTTATGAATACCACCGACCTTTGGAATGCTATAATTTGTGGTAAAATGTGCCATCAATGAGTTAAATCTATGATGTTGGGAATTTCCTATCCGAAATCATCTGAAACATACCCCTTTTATTAACAATTTAATGTTAATGTTATGTTTCAGGTATTATCAGCTTCCTTTTTTCATATATTTTATGACACTTTATTCTTGATCCTATTATATAGGTAATTATTTATTTGTTTAAAAAATTTAAAACATGATGTAAATATCATATATATCCAATATATAGATATTTATAATAATCTATAAAATATATAATTAGGAAATGAAATACATCATTCATTAGGAATGTAGGACGTTACACAAATAAAGGATGTCTCCATTTCATTATCGTATTTAAAGAAAGAAAGTAAATGAAATATATGTATATATATATGTTTTCATTATAATGGAATTCTTATTTATATATATCATATAATTTTAATAAACTCATCCTCAATATATTCCGTGTAAAATGTAAATAAATCACATCTCTTTATGTAGGTGGTAGTGCACACTTCCATAACTGAAATTTTCATATTTACAGAAAATGGAACGACTGAAGGTACTTTTTTATATAATAATTACATAAGCATAAAAAACTCATTAATATATTACATATAATATAATAATTGTTTTTCCATCACAATTTCCAACCATGAGAGGTGGTAAAGGAAAAATGAATGAAATCATTTCGTGAGGCAATAGTCTATCGTACTCAACAATGGTAAGCTTCTCATCCATTTGATGGAAGTGTGTTTAGGGGTAGGTTAAACCCTTAGTGTAATAATATATCAGTATATATAGGATATATATGTTATTATATAATCATATAATCATAATAATTAAGGGGATTATAATTAAAATAAAACAAAAGAGCATCTAGATGGATGTTGCCTCTACTTTGGGTAACTCCTTTTGGTTTTTACCAAAGGGATTTCATGATTTACATTATTCCAAAAGTGATTATTGAAGGATTATAGGGGGTATTTTGGATATTTTTTGGGTAGGTTTTTGATTTGACAATGTGGAATTATAGTTTTGAAGTAGTCAGTGGATTGAGTTCCCTTTCAAAGTGGAGGAGGAGTGGAATTCTTGTTAATATAAAAAGGTAATCACTATTGAGAGGTATACATTACATAATGTCACACCAATAATTTCAAATTTTAAATAAAATATGGGTATTCATAGATATATGCCCATAAAATGGTTTTTGGAGAAGTATCTATGCCATTTGGCCTCTTATAATTAAGGATTAAACATTCTGCAATCTTGTTTTTACCTTAATTGATACAATTTGTTTTAATTAATTTCACTAATCGTTTGGTTCAAAAACCAATTTCAACATTTTTTAAAATATATATTTTTAATACTACAAATATGGAATCCATTTTTACAAATTATAATCATTGAAGTGGTAAAAATCAATTTTGAATTAATCATGCAGATGAGATGAGGTGACGAGTTTTTAAAGAAAACAATTTCTAGAAGATTGAAATTATTTATATTCAATTTCAATTTGTAATTGGTCATAATGAACTAAAATATATTAATGGATTTATAATTTATCTAAATATAATTTATGAATAAAACAATATGATATTACTATTAAAATAAACTTTGAAAAAGAGTATTTATGAATTAAAAATCATTATTTTTCTCTATTCATCAAAATATGAATCTTCTTTGAAAAATACCAAAAAACCACCCAAATTTTTTTTGTCCCAATTTCAAATGTCAAGTTCATTTTTTCAAAATAATAATTATAAAATTTTCTTAAATAATATTTAAAACGGTTTCTCTAATAAAATTTGGTTGAATTTCCTTTTAGAAAAATAAATTTTATTGATTAAATTAGATGTATTCTTATATTATGCCTATAAAATATATTTTATGAGAATCAAAAATATTTACTGAAAATATAATATATACAAAAAATTTAAACAACCATAAAAAATAGTATTTTTATTTATTGATATAATATTGTGTTTGTACATATAGAAATAGTTTTATTATTAAATGAATTTATTTCTTTTAATATAGTTAATTATTTTATTTTTAACAAATTGATAACCAAATGATTAATTTTAATACATGTGTTAATCATATTTTCACACTTTATATAATCTTTTTCAAAATTTTCATTCTAATGGAAAGGTCGTAAAAATAATAATATTTTAATTACAATATTAATAGTATTTTTTAGTTTAGAAAAACTCCATATTGTGAGTGACACAAGCCAAACATAGTGTTCCGTGTACCACAAGATATTGTATTTTTTTCGTGTAGGGAAATATAGAAATGGGGTTTTATATAATTTAATCAAGACATAGTACATTAAAATTAAATATATATATATATATATATTTAGTGTTGTGTGACATAAAGAATATCAAAAATATTAAATTAATTAAAAATAAAATTTCTTAAATTCTAAGGGTGTTACAAGTAAAATCATGTCCCTACCACTACAAGAGGAGTTTGAAAAAATTTATTGTGAAAACCATAGGTTTTTCGTTCTATTTTTTCCCACTTGTACAAGTCAGATCAACATATTATAGTGCATTTTACTGAGGAGTCAGGGAAATCTGCTCTTGGGTTTACAGTGCAAAGGATTCCTTTGTAGAAGGTGGGAAATGAGCCACAGGACCTGACAATTAAGCAAGTCTTTGATTGCTTAAAGTGTGATCTTGGACTTGAAAATGTATATATAGTGGGGAATTCATTGGCCTGCAGCTCCATGCGGTGAGAGAATGTGGATGGCTATGTCCAGGAATAGAATGATGATGCTGGACGCATGGTGATCTCGATTCTACAGGCAATAGGTTCCTGGAACTGGAAAATGAGGAGGTTTTTCATGAAGAGGAGAATGTTTCAACGTAGTAAGGTGGTCTCTTGTAGGTTTTTGATTCTCCAGTGGATGCTGCAACCGGAGAAGACGTGAAAAACCTAGTGGATCAGCCTCAATGACTCACCATAGATGACTCTAATAGTAAGTTTTAGCAAGATTGTGGTTTGGAGGAGGGTTATCGAGAGGTGAAAATCTTGGGAAAGTGGGGTGACATCTCAGATAGTGAGAAGGAAAAAATATGATGGTGTGGTCCGACCTTCCTTTAGTTCTGTTGTTCAAGGTGAAAGGATGAAGGTTCATGGGGATGAGGACACTAAGACTGGTCCACCACATCTAATATTGAAGAAATATTATTCTTATCTTCCAAGGTTGGTGTCTACCAGAGATTCTATTAGGAAGGAAATCTGGTCTATGCAATCTTCGAAGGAGTTTCTAGCCCTGGAGAGGCTGAATCTGTGAAGAAAATATGCTGAGGTTCTTAAGCACTATGAATGCTCAGAATGGGAAATAGATAATGCAGAGGAAATAGTCCATAATGGGAATGGTGATGGGTTTGGTTTCTATGATATATAGTTGTTTTTCTGGATTTTTGTACTTGCTTAATGCTTCTTCTATTATTAATAAATGGTCAGAGGCCTGCCTCTGACTGAGCATTACTGGTAAGTACTCACCCCCAAATATTATCATAATATTCTGATAATGACTAATTATTAGTATAAATATTATATCCATGAACCTTCTTGTCCATGTGAGGTCCATAATAATATTCCAACAAAAATTCATGGGAATCGCTGACATATGTTTAGGACATAATGAAAGTCACCAATGAGGGTTCCCAGACACATTGGTTATCCCCCATATTGTATGAATCCGTTTTTTTGATGATATATCATTTGTATCCTAGCCACATCGATCTAAAATATCTTATCAACATAATAATATAATCTTTGAGAATGATTATCTTCCAACCTAGATTAGTACTATCATTATTTTTTTATCTACATATTTTGGAAGAAACCCAATAATTTTCCTACTCATCATCAATGGGATAATTTAATATAGTACATAAAGGTCCTACTTGGGATAAAAATGATAAATAATTTATATGTACTCACTACTTTAATGAACAAAAAGGTCATCCCACTAGAAAATTAAATTTCCACCGTGGAGGACCTACCTAGGGTGAACATTACGGATGTCCTCCCCATACAATAATGATAATTATGCCATAATTCTCCCTTGTAATGCATTGATATATTTGATAACTAGAGTAACTCCATATGGATTCCCAAAAAGAATACATGTAGGTATTTCCATTGTTATTTATTATAGATTCGGTTCCTAAAGATACATATCTACTTAAAATGGAGGTCCTTCCAGTATAAAAACCACTCTTTGGATTCACTCACATCGAAATGCACTACGGATTTTGAGGCCAAATATATTGATTTCCACATCAATAATTAGTTATTAATAATCAAAATAATAGGATAACACAGGGATTTAATCATCTTCTACACCCCTCCTATAAAAAATAATTCTTCTAATACATATAATGGGTTTCTAAATGACCTTGTTCTTTTTGATATAGTAGTAGAGAAATGAAATTTCTAGTTGGATATTGTTTAGGGAACCCTCACGTAATATAAATAGGTCATCATGATTATATGGAAAAAATTAGCGAGAGAGAGGATATTGCTCGTGTTCTTGCTTATAAACACTCTAGAGTGTTAAATTCTAGAGATATTAAATGCAGAGTATACACAATTTCACCCATAATCAATTGAAATCCCTCACACACCTCAGGGATAAATTTATATCATACATGACACATTCAAACAACCTTTAGGCATTAAATAAATAGTTTCATTGGGTCTACTGGACCATTTTCTCAGATGGATGAAGCCCAAATGTACAGAATAAGTGAAATTATCTATAATTACCTTGTCTTAACATTATGAATGTTCTTTGTTGGATTATAATTGAAACCACACATGATGTGCATATCAAATTCTATGATGGATAAGGAGGTATAAAAATTATATTTCTCACTGTATAAAAGGGGATTTTATAGGAGTTGACATACAATGACACTCTCTCATGAAATATATCAGGATTTGGTCAGAATATGTTATCTTTTTTGTTAAGGAAAATTAGTCTGTTACCAAATCCCAAAACAATGTGAACTAATTAGGTGAATATTATTGATAAAATTATGTATCAATGTGTAAATGAGTTTAAGTTGGAATTATTTTCACAAAAAATATGGCCCATACATTTTGAGCAGCAATCAATAGGAATTTTTTCTTACCCAAAAATAGTGTTTCATCCAATTTGCACCCATATAGAGGCTCAAAAATCTATTAAGGCAATGAAAAACACTACCATAGTATCCTTACTAGATAATCCAAATTTTATAGGGTTGAGGGAATATTTAGCACCAATACCACCCAATGTATCATTAAAGACAAAATGAATCTATGATTAGATGATTTTGTAACCAATCCAATATCATCCTGATTAGATTTGGGATTTTATATTACAACATACTAGAATACTAAGAATGATATCCATCTCCATGTTAGGGGAGAATATTTTAGAAAAAATCCTTCAATTAATACACCTTCATGATCCGTCCTCTTCATTTTGAGTGTACATAATGGATCCTACTATTGAATCCATCAACACCATAATAAAGAAAAATAATTCATTGGGGTGATTTTAAATAGAACATGAAACATATAAAATTTTATAATTCGATCTGGATCTAAAATGTAGTTGATATAAAGGGTTAATAATATATATCACTAATTTGATGATCCAAATATGAAGATGCCTTTTTTTAATCTAATAATGTTTTGATTCAAAATTCACATTATATATTTGTAAATGTCATTGGCATTGAACTCATAGATAACCCAAAATAGAAATCTAACACTAAAAAAATATGATGATGATAACTCTACTCAAAAAAGAGTTCACATTAAATGAGTTTAAGAAGGTATGAATAACTGAAATCATAGGTAGAATCAGAGTTATGGAGTTCCTCTTGTTTTCAGAATCTTCTTTCCTAGTAGAATTTTCCTTACAAAAATGGAAGGGAATTTATCTATCTATATCCCATACACCGCCCAAGTGGATTTAATCTCAATATTCTAAGGAATGGTTTCCTCAATATGGAATTTAATTTCATAAAATGATGTTTCATGACAATGAATTACTTAGAGTAAATATTATTTCTTAGGATAACTCCATAATATAGGTGAATATTTATTCTGTGCTAGAATATATTAAATATAGATGAGGCGCAAAACATACATGTGTCGAACCAAGCTAGAAAACTAGTTTTTGGACCATGATAATTCATTATCTTTAACTTATAGTTAAAGTGAATCAATTTATTCCTCCAATGTGGAGCTATTATATCCATTCTATATGAGAAAACCCAATCCAAAATAGTTTATGAATAAAAAATAATCATGGTAAATCACTCCATGTAATGGTCTTTTAGCTACCTCTACTCATTCATTCATTATGAAAGTAGTTCCAGTAGAGTTAATTTTCTTCATAAAGTTTTTTATCACTTAGATAGAGTCTATTGAAGGGAAAATCACATTGGTTTAGTAGAAAATTAATCCATATCTTGTGTAGGTGAATTTTATTCATCCTCCAGCCGTTATTGGAAATCCTATCATTCCAATATTCGTTGTCACCAAGGATGTCGAAAAGTATCTCAAGTAATTCATGTCCCTATATGGATCAATATTTGGAATCATGAAAAATAGGTGGTGAAATATATCTTGTTCATTATACCTTCCTTGGGAGGACCAGTATTTTTATTCTACAATAATCTATTAGCTAGGTCTATTATATGTTGTGATGAACACCATCATAAATTTCTCCTCCAACTTTTTTCCAATGACGAGAAAATAAACGACACTTGATCGCTCATATTTCATGATTCAAGAAAATAAAAGGTATTTATATTTCACCATTAGTTTTAAGGGATTAACATATTCACTACACATGACACTAAAAAATTCATAAATTGTAGAAACATTTATAGAATATCACTATTATGAGGTGAAAAAATTAAATCTATTAGAAGTGTCCTAATGGATTTTTAGATTACTTATAATCAAATGGAATTTCTAGAATTTATAAACTGTATATAACAAATATATTATCCATGAAAATTGACATAGTTTAAAAAATTTGGTAGTGTAGAGACTATGAATCTTGTATTCAAACCATTACCAACATTATATTCAGTCCATATGCCATCACATTAACATGCAATTTTCCCCCATAATGACAATAGTATAATCAATGAAATTTTTAGGAGGGAATAATGTTTAAATTCTATCACATGTTTAGTGACTCGAATAAAAAATATTATTCATTCGAAAGAGTGTTATGGGATACATCATTGAATCATTTTAAAATAACCAACTCATGGTGTCAGAGGCCTTGAAAACAAATAAAATTTGACTGAATGAAAATCATAATTTCATCCCCATTCATTTGATGTTAATAAACAACATTGATATTTTTTTTATTCAAATACATATTTTGAATGATGTTTTATTTGGGATAGGTGAAATTAGGAAATTCCTAGGAACAAATGGATTTTTCAATATATGTTATTCCCAAGGGAAAATTATAGTAAAAATTCCCAGATATATGTGTGTAAATTTTTTTTGTCTAACTAAATAGGGAAGTGGTCATTTGAGAGAACATCACACTTAGGGTTCACTTAACACATCAATTTTACCCCAGTTCTCTTTGAAATTTTAAAAAATAGATCCCTCATCATCATCATCATCATAGTGTTTACGAAATAATAATTACTAGAAAATGATATTGGAATGTTTTCCACTACTTGTACATAGTCTTTTAAGGAACTTATTAAAATTATTTCCAAATCCCTTGGAGGATGAGAACTATCCAAATATATTTATAAATTATAAACTACTCACCAAATGGGAAACTCATCAGATGAAGGATCATAATACTGTTATTTCATAATAATCTAATTAAAACCCCCCTTCTAAGATAATGTTGAAAGGCAGAAACATGATTTCCATGATCATAATCAGGTAAGTGGTCATTCAGGAACAGAAGATAAATGGTTAAGAATTAAAACAAATTCCACAACACACATGTATTTTTTCCACTGAATCCATTTATTGTATAAAAATATAGAGTAATTCACTTACAGAATCTCATAAAGATCATTGATCCAACCCTAAATCCTATAAAAACCTTTTAGATCCAATAATATAGTTCAAAAAACTAGTCGATAAATTCTTTTATAGACATTGTTTGAGTATGGGATGGCCAGGTAAACTTATAAAAAAAATTGTTAAAATTTACTCAAAATACTAAAGTTGGTAAGAAGAACATTCTATACAATATAAGAAGAACAATTCTTAGTATACAGACTCAATACATAGACATTTGGAAGGATTTAAGAACATTAATCATCACAATGAAAAAGATAATACATAGTTTGAAAAATCATTATTCCCATATGATCTCGTAGGTTAATCAAATCAAGTATATATTTAGTAATTCGATGTTGAAAGGGAATATAGAATAGTGGAATCTTGTCTTCTATGAATTTTTTATCTAGTTCATGTCTTAGAAGGTTGTCAAATGTAAATAATGACTTTATTTTTTCATGGAGCACCCGACCTTGGACAAGTCACTACAGAATAGCGAGATACTAAATTATGAAGTCTTTTCCATCCATGAAATTCTCTAGGAATGTGAGATATAATTTAATTATGCCTATTTGAGTCTGACATGATGTATGATTAAAAATTAAAAACTCCATAGTGTATTATATTTATTTATTATCATCTCCCTAGTGATATTAGTTATTATTTAAACTTCCTTATTATTGAAAGGATGTACCGATAAGGATGTGGAATACAATTCACTTAATACAGGATTGGAAGTAGCTCTATATATATGGATAACTCACTAAAACATCAGTGTTGAATAGAGATAGTGATTAAGTTGATTATTATTGAATATTCCCTAAAAAGGTTTAATTGATCACCTTAATTGATTTTGTGTGATGGTATATGGTGGTACTATACTATATAAATTAAAAGTAAATTTTTATTATAAAAATGGGTAGTATAAGACCATTTCTGTAATGGTGAAAATGATGCCAACAGTGTGAATCAAACCTATCAAGAGGTTATAATCCTCATGTATATATCTAGTACAATTATAGATAATGACCCTATTACTATCAATATACCTATTAGAAAATGTATCTAAAACAAAGTTCCTTTACCTCAAATTTTGTCTCACTATAATTCCCTAGTTCAACATCAACCTGTATATCTTGATAATGTATATTAGGTCACCCAAGGTTCATGATTTCTATAAAATAACACCTTCCAAAATCTTAGAGTTAAATCCCGTTATATAAATATCAATTTCATACAGATTTCAAAAGGTGATCACATTACTCATAAGACAAGCCTCCTCCCCAATAGAATTAAATATCCCATAAAAAGAATTAAACCCAATCACCACCAATCCAATGGATTCAGTAAACAAACCACATCCTTACATAACCCCTCCATCACTTGAGCCATTAACATTTAATTTTGACCAAATGGTTGGGTGAATATAATATACCCAACTACATATGGAACTGAAACCCATTGGAAAGGAAGATAACACTCGATGTGAATGTATCCCCATGATAAAATAGAATAAAACATATAAGTAAATATATATGCATATTCAGATACTAGAAAATTCACCCATACCCAAATAGAACTGAATGATTAGCGTCCACCTTCAATAGCTCTGTTCCTGGCTTCCCATAGAACCCACAATAGAATAAAAAAACCAATCCACATATTTTAATTACCTAGAAATTCTGGCTAGCCCCTTTTAATCAAACCTCTAGAAAATTCATCAATTCATCTACCCTAACTAAGAATCCGTTAAACTAAATTGTGTAATGAAAAATTTGATGGGACCATTCTGCTTTGTATATAAGATTCCACTCTATTTTTCGAAACTAGGTTCCTTGTAACACATGTAATGAAAGACCGATGATATACCCATCTATCAAACATTACTATCCATGGTAATAAAATTACACCTTTAATGAAAAATAGGTAAAATAATATTCTTTGTGATCACTTTAAATCATGTCCTTTTAACCACACAACCTATATGTACATTTCATTTATCAATGCATTATAATTCCATCCGTTTAAGTGTCTAGTCATTGACTTCAAAAAAATATTCACTCTCCACAATCAACATATTGGACCCAAATATCATCATATGGTCTTTACTGACAATTAAAATTAATAATTCTAATAAATTTAAAATCATTAAAAAAATATGACAACATCACAACAAATCATGGATTGTGTAATATCCTTCCCCCCAAATTATCATTCTAATATCTGATGTCCCCATAACCCACACCCCACTGAGCTATATCTATAAAGATATCCAAATGAGACATCATTCACTATACAAGGCCAAATATCCAACCTAAATGAGAATTCCACGATTTCAACTCAATCATGTACTTTCATTTCATAAAATTATTAATAAACCAGAATACATCAATGATATCCAATAAATTATAACCTCTATACAGTTTATCAACTCTGAAATACTCTACGGTCTAATACCCCCCTCTTATATATGTCTCACCATCATTTCCTAGGAAGCGCAATGAAATTTTCCATTTTTCCTGGTGCCAGGTATGAAGGATTTCTAGATATTCCTTTTATTTTAATAGTACACACAATGTCCTTGGTCATTGAAAGAGACTGAATTGAACTATATGTGATGATAATTTTAAAAAATGGTAATTCTTCTCCTAATTAGAAGAAAATGATTTTTTGGGTTTTAAATACACCTGATGAATCTTATAGTAATTCCTTTAAAAAAACCCATCTTGGTCCTTCTATCTGAAATAGGGTCTCCAAGGTACTCTATCATAAGGTTTCATTTTTGTATCTAAATTATATCTTGTATTTCTTTACTACGCTTGAGAAAACATTTTTTTGAGATATAAACACTATTATTTCCATGGATAATACACATCCCACTCCTGGATCGACACTCATCTATGATTTTAATGAAACAATTGATTGAATTATTCATATAATTCATTTAAAATATCACCATCTAAAATAATTTGATGAAACAAAATATCATCCCCTACAATATATCTGAATTTTATGATCTTAAATTCATCTATACTATATATCACATTCCTTGAGAGAAAATACTTTACTAGAATGAAGATACATGGTGACACCAGATCACATTGCCAATGTCCACACAAAGTTTTGAGGAACCCAAATACCTTCCCTATAATAAATATAGTATTCCATGGAGAAGAAAAGAACCTAAAAATTAAATAAAAAACCCAATATCTAAAACCAACTATTCTCATGACCATCAAGATGAAACCCCACTCCATGTGTTCATAGGCCCTATAAATATCACCTTGATCATAATATTGGATCCTAATGATAAAATTTTAATATGATATATCAATCCATTATCAATCCTCATCACTTGATGAATGATTATTCCTTGAATAAATTCATGATGCTCTTAGGATATGAGTCTTGGAATCACATTCCCTAATATTTTTCAAAATGATAACATTAATTTCTAAGAGTTATTATATAGTAAAATTTAGGTGATATTTCTAGAGAGACTCCATACCATTCACCTTGTATATCAGGACAAATTTTGTCACACACACAGATCCAGTGAGTGCTCTTTCTTTGAAGAAGTCTTGGACGGGCCAACCACTTGGCATTTTATGATGTCTTTAATAATATTCTACATCCAAAATAAAAAAACTTCATAAAACCAAGTATATAATAAATATATCTAATGGTGGGAAAATATAATACTCTATAATTTGTTTTGTTCCCAAAATTTTCTATTTGTGTTATACTTTAATGATGTACTCCACAGTAGAAATGATATAGGACATACCCTCATTTTCATTTATAATGTCCCTACTAGCGCACAAGGTTCTCAAAAGTTAGGATAAAAATATCCCATCAAATTAATATACCTAGATAATTTAGATAATTTATGATGCAATAAATAAGGTTGTTAACACTAAATTTTCATTCATTATAGATACATTTGAACATAATCTATCAACACCTAGAGTTTCTCCATACCTCAAAAAACGTATGGATATTTTTTATATGGGGAATATATGTTACTTGACTTATCTAGCAGATACATCTAGGTGGTTTTAGTATATCATTAATTCCACTAACATTTTTTCTAAGTCGGTCGATTGTATATCACCTGTAGAAAGATGAAAAAAGGCTTTCATCAACTTTATAAACCCCAATATCAATAGAAAATTTAGTTTCCTCCAAAAAAATATTGATAAAAAAAGTGCTAATTTTTTATATTCCAATTTAAAGAGGATTTTTTATGAATCTAATATCTATTCTAATCACACATCTATCTACTATAAAATGGTTAAACAATAGATATATTAAATTAAATAAAAAATTTCTATTATCCTAGTTAGACAAAGTGAGAAATCAGTATCCAAAATAATTGTATATGCTAGATATTATTATCAAACCACAACCCATACCTCTAAATTAGATAACCAATTTTTAAATTTCTATGGGACATAGATTATCCTTCACATCAATGTTTATCTACCCTCCCTATGCATTGCCATATGATACCAGTTTTATAATGATGACCAGACAAAGGTCAGATTGGATGGCAAAGAGTGACATAATGATAAGGGGTTATTAATATTGTATAACATGGAGTTACACCATAATAATGTTGTACAATAGTTCCAAAAGAATGTTTTCATATGGTCATTCCCCCATAGATAATTGGATCTATTTATGTAAAACCCTATGATAAATGCAATGAATCATCCCAATCTAGATCAAAAATGAGTGGGACCTATTTCCCATAGAATGTGTGCTCTGGTTACGAATAATTATTTCCAATTAGTTTCTAATGGATTTGTTTATGGAACTAGAAACATCCAATGATTCTATAACCCAAGGGACCTACATTCCAATGGTAGGAACTCATTAAGGATTTTGACCAGTGATGCTTAATTACTCTCATTCTTTTAGATAATGATAGGTTTGGATCATCCCGTCCTTTTGAGGGGAATTATTTATTACTATGAGTTTATCTTATTGATTTATGATATGTTCATGAATCCTTATTAACTCTCCAAACATAATTTAGGTTTCTATAGAAAATTTTAATCTATTATTAGCATGTAGGGAAATCCGAATCATCTGTATGTATTCATCATTTTTCATCAATGAGGATATATGTATGTATTATAGGTTCTCCATAAATTGTATTTTCTATTATACTATATAAAGATTCCTATGTTTTCATTAAGACAATTCTAGTCTTTAAGCCAATCAGTTGGGAAATCTATTATTTATCGCTATCCAGGGTGAAAAAAGTTATTTTGATGTTGGGATCAAACCCATAAATGAGATTACTACGTATCCTTATAAAAGGAATCAAAACCCATGTATTTTAGTGTAACTTAATGGGACACATCATACCTTTTATGGTTGTGTGAAAATAACCCAACCATTCAGTTTAACATCATGTGGAAAGGAAATATAGGTGGAAGGTTCCTAGTTAATGTTTGGTATAGGACTTATACTGAAGTAGCCCAATGAATATGGAAAGGATATGAGTATCCAAGTTGGATTTGACCCCACTGGGAATTGGGCAAAGAGAGAGCAAGGTGGGTTTGGTTATTGTGTTTAATCCTTAGGGAGGCTAACTAAATATACCATTAGGATGGGAATCAAAGACCATGTAGTTTGATAACTCTTAAAAAGGAATACAACCCATTGAGATTAGTAGGTTAGTTCCTAATACTAAAGATGAGGACCTTGTAATAGGGTCAATGATAGATATCATAACTCATAGAGATTTAAGGGGGACATAATTAGGGGATTAGTGCTAAGGAGGGTGCCTAAATTAAGGTAATTAGTTTTGGATTCCTAAGAAGGGTGTCCAGTGAGCTTGGGCCTGGGGAAGATACTTCTTGCCTATCATATATATAGTGGGAATCAAATTTCCCATAGTTCATTGTTTTATGTGGATTGTGTGGTTGTTATTATAATCATAGATCTCTAATCCAATGTGAGTCATGATCAGTGTAAAAAATAAGAGGATTTGAAAGATTCAACAAACCATTCAATTTCTCCTCCACTGGTGGAACCGTTCGGGAATAC
Organism: Viscum album; assembly: GCA_963277665.1. Classification (NCBI taxonomy): domain Eukaryota; kingdom Viridiplantae; phylum Streptophyta; class Magnoliopsida; order Santalales; family Viscaceae; genus Viscum; species Viscum album. The sequence continues at coordinate 1,494,705,015 of OY728131.1, forward strand.
CGAAAAAGATGTCGAGATGATGGTGGAAAAGGGAACAAAGTAATGAATCATTCAATGTGAAATGAAGTTGAAGGTCATTATTTTCATCTCAAAAGTCTAGAGTATTATTCTTGGCGGGATTCCATAAAATTGGATGCTTATAAATGGAGGTTGTAATCCCATATGGAATGGAAAAGCATGTGTGATCCTTATACTCCCTTATAGGAACACATGGATCTGTATCTCAGAGAATAAAAGGTATAGATAGAGTCATATCTCCAGAATCCAAAATTCAGAAGTCTAAAACATTATCCCAAGGGTAAGGTTTTATGTGAAAATGGATATCCATATCCATAAAAAATTGGAGGACACTAACCCTCTGGTATTATGTGTGCCCAAAGACCATGATCATATATATCCAAATCATAATGGAAGACACATTTATGTGGCTTTCCTAAAATTCTGGTAGACCATGAGGTCTTGATGGAGGTCTCAACATGGCTACTTTCATAAAAGGTAGTTAAAGAATAAGAATCCCTTCCATGAGATGTTTTAAAATAGGTCCTCAATGATATATTGTGTAGGTGGTCTGTGTAGGTATGTCAGGTAGGAATTCTACACAGGTCCTAGGAAGAACGAAAAAATACATAACACATTAAGGATAAGCCTATTAAATCTTTATATGACTGGGGAAATAGACTACCAAGACAAAAAAACTTGGTTGGGATTTTAAATTAGGAACCCTAAGTGTCCCTTGATGCCATCAGAAGAATATCACACTGGTTTTGGATTAAGGAAAAGACCTTTCATAAGTGACTTCTTCTTATGTAAGGAGGGTCTTTGAAAAAGTGTCTTATATTTCAGACCCGGAAGGTAATTTGATATTTTTTATCCCTTATAACTCTCTATTATATCATTTTTTAGAGATCTACCTAAGAACAATTAGTGGTCCTAGGTAAAGAAGAAACATAATGAGAGATTAGATAGTTCTTCCAACATTTTTAGTTATTCAAATAGGGTATCGAAGGGTTATTTTTATAGGAATAGAGGGGACTTGATCCAAGTGAAGTTGTCTGCGTAGGTCATGAATGTAGCTACTCTGCATAGGTCCCCTATGCAGGGGGTGTACAATATATAAGGCCGCATTGGTCTCCAAGCATAGGTCCTAGTCATATGTCTATAGGTAAGGGATATGCCTTAAAACTAATGATATATTGTGAAATTCCACTGAGCAACTATGTTGCATATGGCATGGGTGGAGTTCATTCGGTGAAGATCGGTGACATAGGCTAGTGATGCCTATAAATACCCCAATTTCTTTCCCAACTGTTTCACCAACAATTCCGATTTTTTTCTCTCATTGAGTATCTCATTCATCCAGCTCTATTTCATTTTTATCTTGCGAAGGTCCTTTGAAAATTTATATTTATATATCCACCTAAGCAATGGAGATACAAAGAGTTATTTTATCGAATGATCTACGCAGTTGGACCTCATCGATAGGCCTGGGTTGGGTACCTTGTATAAAAAACTACATGGGAGACCTCATCAAAGGATCCACATGAGAATTTCCTTTTCTAAATTATTTAATTCTATAAAGATAAAATTTTAACATTCATAAGTCAATATTACATCTTAATGAGAAATTTATGGTGATTCTATTATAGGAAATGGTTTTCTTGCTGACTTCAAATGAGGAATCTAAAATTATCCAATCTGAAATAATGAAAGCCATTGGACCGGACTATTTTGATGTTGTTGAGAGTGCCCTTCCTTAGTTAGAGAAGGTATTGTTCCCATTCCATCACTAATATCCACAAACTATATGCCTCTATACGGGCAATGGATTTTGTAATATTTTCACATTCCATCATATAAGAAATTTTTTCCAATGGCCTTGTTTGAAAAACACCTCAAATTTCATTGTATGAATATTACTTCAAGGGGTATCCCTATTCACGAGTCAACAATTCCTTTTGGATGCATCTTACATCCCAGTGGTTTTACTCCTCCTATGAAGGATCATGTTGTAGATCGAATGCATCGTTGCTATGATTCAGTAATTTTTCCATCAAAAATAGATCAATCTAATAGATGGAAGTTAGACTAGGATGTTAGCTCGAGAGGAGGAGTTGGGCCTAAATTGTTGTTGGAATTTTTTCTATGCTAGACTTGTGTAGAGTTAAGTAAAGATATGCATAATGATCACATTTATAAAGTTGTTTGGGTATGAAATACTTATGTTTACAAAAAACAACATCATTCCTAAATTACTGAGCTAAGGGAGTCTGCATCCAAATTCATTCCATTGGATACATGGTGAGGTCAACATCAGTTCGTGCGATGTATACCAATTATCTATGGCCCCCATTCTAGGGTAAATGATTGATGAATTCATTCCCCCTAAAAACAACATGGGATGATTCTGAAAGGACGCCACTATTGGCTCATAAATTTTTAAAAATAAAAACGAATTTTCAGAATGAAATGAAAGATCATCAATCTAGAGAAGATGTTCATGAAAGAGATTGAATGAATTATTTCTTACAACCAACAAAAGAGAAGGGTCCTACTTGTGGACATACTACCATTTTCTAAACTACAGATGAAAAGGGTGCTTCAGGCACATTCTGACCTACATTAGAAAGGGTGATTACAAGAATTGGGGTTACAAGGTTAAGCAAAAGATTGATGCAAGGGAAATTTTAGTCAACATCTCAAAAATGTGTATGTGTATTAATTTCATCCCATACCATGAGTATGGTGGTCGTGCATGTCCTAGAGCATTTTTTTATAGCCAAGTTGGTAGAGGGAAAATATGTTGGGTTGGCCACCCCCATATTAGCATGAATGTATCACTCACTATTGAATTTATACAATTGGAAGGATCTATTTATATTTTAGGAAAATTCCAGGAGTTATAGGGATTTATTGTAGCACATTTCTGTTTATATTTGGTGTTGAATTCAGTTAGATTCCCAAATGGTCATTTTACCCAGTTTTTGAAAAATGTTTCTGGGATAAAACCTCTAAACCTGATGCTTGATGAGGTGCTGAGGACACTGAATGTATCTGGAGAATTTAGTTTCTTTCATTTTGGTAACCCACCAATAGGAACATTTTTTGATGATGGAATGGAAAATAATTAGGAGTTAAGGTCATACATGATGGAATTCATGGATAGTGTATTATCGACCATGATTGACAGCGAAATTATCTGTGATTCTTATGTCCCATATAGTGTTTCTTGGCAGTTCAAATGTCTTAAAAAATTGAGGACCTTTACTCCCATGTATATTTTTCCTGATAAGAATTGAATGTTATCCTTGAAATTTTGGATTTTGATGGATTTAGAGACATACAAAATGTCAATTAGGTTACCCTCATCATATGCATCAATTGGATTAGATGCTGGATAGGCTAAAGCATCATATTTATCATACCATTATGGGGATTTAATAAAGGTAATACATCTAGTAGAGGCCACAAAAACTATCATTCATAGAAATTGTGGAAAAGAATATAAAACCAAAGATTATTCCAAGGATTTAATGGATCTAGGACCTTCAAAATGTCGTCATGGAAAATCGTCCATGAAGACCGAGGATAGAGAGACAACACCTCCAACACAGAGGTTATCTAGTTGTAGTTATCAAATAGAGGTTTCCATTTCATCTACTTATTATTATGATGATTAAGGGATGTTTGAAGAGGCCTTACAATATGAGTAAATTAGATTTTCCCTACATCCAACCACATCAAAGATAAATTATGTGTGGCCCTTAACAATCAAATACTAGGAATTCATGACCCATGATCATAGGGAAACATGGCATTTTCTCTAATCTAGCATTTGAATACTAGATTTGGGTGATACAAGGGAACCATATGATTATCATCTATATCGTAATTTGAATAAGGTGAAAGTGTACATAACAAAGATCGATATTTATATTGATTCGAACAACGACTTGGTCCCATCCTCAAAAAAAGTGTTCGACATTCTAGATTAAGGTATATGAGAAGGATTAGTTGTTCACCATAAGTAGGAATATGAAATTTATTTCAATAATAAGAATTTATTTCTCATTAATTTTTTTCATTATTGATTTGTCATCCACCATCACTAATCTTGATGGGATTTCATTTTTTTATCTTTATATCAGAGGAGTAGCACCAAGAAAGATGATTGAATCCCCAATTTATGGGATGATTGGAACACATATTGATACACTAGATGAAACCCTTGAGTCTCAAGAATATTCTCCAGGAAGGAGAACCATGATGGAGGTAATAAAAACGGAAAATCCTTAGTCATTACCTATAGTTTTATTTCCATGAAAAGTAACAAAATCTATCAATTATCTAATGAAAATAAATTTAAGAGATAATTAATATTGGTCCAACAAGTATTCCAAAGGGAGTATTCACACTGTCTTAGGGTAATACATCTTTCTTGACATACTTTTCTAACCAGTTTTTTTAAGGAGTTACATTTTTTTCCTCTCTTAAAGTATGTGATACTGATTCCTCAAGGACCATGAAAGAAACTTCATGTGAAGTAGATATCCTTGATGATGAATCCATTACATTAATAGATGAAGTTTCAAAGGATGTAACTTTATCTACTCTTATTTGAACAGAGAGAGAGGAGGGTCATAGTAATTTTAGATGATTTTCTTCTGGGAATCATATTTTATTTCTAAAATTATTTTCCCCATAAAATTCCATATCTATTTCCTATATGGTAGGATTTGGTGATATTCAATGCTGATACTCTAGTTTCTCTAGAAATATGGAGTGAGGATCTTGGGCAGTTTAAGGTAGTTGTTGGTGTTGATCCTAATTTAGAAAGGCCTAACGACATTTCACCAATTAAATATTTGACGGACATGAATTTAAAAGGTTCTGATTTGGGATTCGATCTATGTTTTTTGGATAACATAAATAGTGAGGCTGATATGATATAAAAATCCACATACACTATAATAAAGGAATCTCATAATATAGACATTAATATTCAAGGTTCCATAAAGGAGTTTTGGGACTTAAATGGGGAGTTTAAAGGTTTTAATTTCTCATTGTTTCATTTACCATGAATAATGGTTATTATATATTATATGTCACATTGAAGATCAATTTATATTGCCTTTCCTATAGATAACATTGAAAAGCCCCTTCAAGAATGGGGAATCGCACCCCATCCTGATTCTATTGATGTCGTAAAAGCACCAACTGAGAATCCAACATTAGGATATACTCTAGAGACTTTTGATATTGTGACTAGAAAATATTAGGGGAATGCACCCCCTCCTTGAATTAATTTATCATACAACTGATGATGATAATACTGGGGAGGAATCAACTCAAGTAGCTGACTTATTAGTGGGTAAATGTCATTGACTATCTTGATTATGCTTTGTCCTTGCTACACTTTTGGAGATAACAATAATTCTAATTCACCATATTATGGCTACCAACTCCCACGTCCAGGTCTAAAGGTGAAGCCTCTATGTTGGCTCAATCAGCAACAGAAGATGATGCATCCATAGCTTCAAAAAGAGCAGAGCCAAGAACATCATTGAGTGATTTGATTCCATAATATGTTCTACCTCATGGTAGTGATTCTAATTTACACTTATATCTATAAGTTTCTCTCAGTATCACTTGTAGTAAGAAATGGTAAAACATTTGGATGATAATCTCTCTGAATCCTTTGGACGAGTTTCCCTCAAATTTTAGCCATCTTCCAACACTTTTTAGTGTACTGGTATTGTGAGGGTTTGATTATCACCCAATTTAAAATGCGGTGAAACAAAACATTTTACAGTGGGAGAAATAACACAAAATATGGAAAAAATCATATAAATGACTAACTAATTAGAGATGTTGAGGGTTTTTTAGAAACCTTATCCCAAGAGGAAACCAACCATAAAAAATTTGACAGAATTCACTTATAAAATTAAGGAGAAAATGGAGGAAATGATGTATCTTAATTTAGAAATGGATGATGTTCAAAATAGGATTGATAAAATGATCCAATAATTGGGATAATCCTAATTGGAAGGCATAACTACCATTTCTCTACCAAATATGAACTTTATCAAGTCAAGGATGTAGAAGATGCTCAACTAACTGAGCATTATCAAGCAGTTGATAGGGCTCAGGAGGTTGTTCAACAAATGAAGATTCATGCTAAAAGGTTCTTGTAATATAAATCAAATAGATTCCATTATATTGATGTTCATATGATTTTGATAAATAAATGAAAAGTATTTTGTCTCCAATAATATATAAGTCTCCATCCCAACATTCTTTCTGGGATCGCAATATCAATGCTAATTTTCATAAAATTTCATATTTATGTTAGATAATATTAATTATAATGATAGGGATGGGGCACTAAAATTTTTACGTAATACAAGAGGCCTAGTAAGTGTAGTTTCACTATTTTTAGGGTCATATGCACAACCCTACAAACATTTAATATTTTGACTTCTTATTGCTTGATATTTCCTAAACCAAATAAAGTGTTTCTCTAGCGAGCTAAAAATAAACTTTTCTCCAGAGTGTCGTTTTGAGGTTTTGAACATTATGAGAACAATGTCTCTTTTTGGTGGAAGTTTAATTTCATGCATGTTAGAATAATAAAGAAAGTGTTTTAGTTCAAGTATATTTAACCAATAATTTTGAGATTATAACCTAAACAAGGTTTGATGACTGGGGATGGTCCAAAAATTCATTAGATACTTACATGGGGAATCTTGAGTAATGATTTTTATGGTCACCAAATCTAAAAGATAAAGTATATAAATATAGGGAGTCTCTTTCAAGAATGATGTTATCTCTATTTGAAAAAAATCATATGTGGGTTGTATTATATAGGGCCATCTCAGGTATATACTATATAGCCAAATAGTGGAATCATTTGGATGATATGCCTATTATGTGGGAGACATTTAAAAGTTAAACTAGGGTACATACTTCATAGTCAGGTAAAGTATTTCTAGAAATTTTGACATTTTATTACTGATAGACAATGGGGATTAATATTTGGATGTCTTAAGACCAACGTGGGTAGATTTAAAAATGAAAGATATCTAAGAATAAAAGGGGGAATATATGCCCACATAGGCCATGAATGAGAAGCCAATCCTAACCACATTTGATGTGTAATAGAAGGTACACCTATCAGAAAGGGGCTTTCTATTATTGGTAGTCTCAAGTCGTGTAGTAAAAACATTATGCAATGAAGTTTCAAGTTGTGATATAGGGACATTATAAGGAATTTGGGTAATATTTTATTCAATTTAAAGTCATAAAGCATGGAATTTATGGGCCTATGCAGTATAATTCCATACAACAAGGACATTATGAGGCTTTATTTAAGGTCTTTAGCTCTTACCAATGATTTCAAGGTTTTCCAATTCTTGGTAAATTTTTAGAAATGTGCCTCCATATTTAGGTATGGAATATGATAATTTTAGTAAGTTCTTTGCGTATTTTTTAATCCAAAGTGTGATATGGGGAAAAGGAAAAAATTTAATTTAGGGGAGGTCCCTTCCAAAAACAAAGTTACCGATTTTTTTAAAAACCCACTATGGGGAGCTGTATTATGCAAGGCCAACTAAAAAATGTGCTTCATAAAAAGTGGTATTCTTATGCCAACATTCTCGTTATGTAGGAAAATTTTATGCATGTACCTCTAGGTCACATACTATATAGTCATATAAAGGATCTCTCTAGAATTATGTCATCTATTTTCTAAAATCCTATGAAATTTTATGTAAATTATGTATTTCCCAAGAAGAAATTTTGGTTTTATGGAGAAATGTACTTGAGTACAGAATAAATATTTCCAATCATGATTTCGAAATAATTAGAGGAATATGATATCTATGAAGGTCTGACCTAAACTTAGAATGAATGGTTCATGTTGTTTTAGGTCATATGACTATGACCACAACATCTTAGATACTTTGAATGATATGTGGTCAAATGACACATGATTATTCTAGTATGCTTTGAACAATTGAATGGGAGAGAAGTAAACCATGGTCTTGAAGACTTTCAGGTCAGGAGGATGGATATGGGAAAACTATACAAAGGATGACCTCTTTATAATACAGGTTCATGCATACCGTTATTAATGCATAGAGGGGACAAAAGTGGCTTCTCTCAATAATGGGTAAATCTCTGTTTAAAAAACATGTTATAGGGGATATAATATATAGGGCCAACAAGGGAATAATCTGCATAGACACGTAGTGGAATATTTTGGCTGATATGAACATTATGTGGGAAACTTATGAAGGGCCCCATAGGGGAGGTACTACATAGTGAAGAAAAATAGATCTTAGGTATCAAACATTATGTCACTAGAAGATGTGTAATGATTATGAATATCTGAATGTATTCAATATTTGGAGAATAAAATAAAAATGGGACAATTAAAAATGGCCAGGGGAAGTATTTGGAATGATGTTGGACATGATTTTGGAATACCTTACATAGACCTGACTCAAATGTATAATGGAGAAATATATTGTTTCCTTTTTAGGCTCTCTAGAGAGAGTATCCAAAATAAAGGTTCATGCAATGATTTTCGATTATATGTATGTGATGGTGAAATCATATTTTATCCCATTATTAGGACAAGGATCTAAGGCCTAATCATCACTACTTATCTCAATTGGATAAGAATCAAGCCATACATTTTTCTCTGGGTAATGTGCAGTTTAATGGTGTGCATGATGGAAATTATTCTATGTATCTTAGAGTATTAATTCCAGGACATTAGGGAAAATGATATGAATCGAAATCTAATGTTGTGGCTAGACTTGGGTATATGGACCAATTGTCACTACATATATTTTCAAAGAAACAATCAAGCCACACCTAGTTCTTATCAGATGTAGGTTCATTTATAAGGTGAGGACTTATATTGGATCTCCTCATGTAGACCAAAATCATACATAGGATAATAAATACTTTTTCATATCATTTTATAGTTGGTCCCGTGATTGAAAATCTGGATGTAACTACATATCTAAAACACATTAGAAGAAATCCACACAAAGTTCTTATTTTCCCATGCATTATATCATAATTCGATAAGGATGTGAACTAATTCCAACAAGAAAAATAATATTATGGCTAGACTAGAGGATAGGATCCATGTGTCTATATGTATAGTTTTGGGTTAAGAATCAAGACACATATAAGTCTAAAATAATTTTTACCTCACCCTAATTGAATTCACATGTGGGGAATAATGGGGTTTTCTTGAATACATGTTCATACATAAGATAAGAATTCCTATTAGAATCCTCTTGTAGATCTGAATCATACATGGTATGAAAGAAGAATCAATTGCACGATGTTGTAGTTGCGTCAGAGATTGAATATATGGATGTCACTACATATCATATATGGATGAGAATCATTCCATACATAGTTCTTGAAAGAGTTTTCTATATAGGTCTAATCCATACATAGGGAGTGGAGGATTTTCCTTAATTGAGGATGGACCTAAAATAAGAGATATGCGGGTCACTACATATCTTAATAGAATGAGAATCAATGCATATGTATTTATTTGAACATCCATTCAATTTAATGTCATGTTGTAAGGATGATGGTAAACTGACATGAAATGACAATATATCTCCCAAAAATTAGAAGGCATGTGATTTCTCATAATTTGATGAGGAAATCTATTTTTTCTATCATGGTCTTACACCCAAGACCAATGATAACCCCAAACATGAATTGTGATACCTTATTTATCCTGAGAAGCTATTTTCCCAATTCCCAATTAAATTTGAGTTGTGCTCAGTGTGTGAAACAAGGAGTGGTAAAATATTATTTTGCATCCCAAGGATAAATAAAGTAAAAGATAAGAGTTTAATGATTGAATAGTGGCAGATACATGATATAGGGCCTAAGAATCACTACAAATATTTCTTGGGGGATTAATCAAGACAAATTTAGTTCTTTAAATTGTTCCCCATATAATTAGGTTTGGACATGGGGAAGAGGGATTTTTAAAATTGCAAGAATGAAGGTTGGGCCTAATGCAGGAAGTCAAGGTACTACTATATTACTTATTGTAATAATAATTCATCCAAAATTCTAGGAAGTTATCCCTAAAAAGATCTGATTCATTCATGCAGAAAAAGGAAGGGTTTTTTTCTAATAACAAATTGTGGCTAGGCCTTGGTTTGGAGATTTTGGAATTACCATGAATCTTGTTGAAGAATGATTCATGCTATACATTGTTCTTTAAGGTACTCTTTGTTCATGTTTTATATGCACAAGGGTGAAGGTAATTTTTCAACAATATGACTAGACCCAATATAGAATTCCTAGGTGTCACTATGTATCTTTCCAAGTGAAAGAATAAATCCACATGTAGTTTAACAAATGTTGAATAAAGTTTAATGTAATTCGGTATTTTCAAAGATGAACCAATTTAAAAGGACATAAATATTGAGGCTAGTCTAGGGTTAAAACTAAGGAGTCACTACGTATCTTGTTGGAAAAATAATCAAACCACACGTAGTTCTTGAAATGATTGTTCTACACACCAACTGAGATTTATGTGAGTGATAAGGCGTTTTAATACATTCCAAGAATAATAGTTATCATCAAGACACATGATTATATGAGAATCAAACCATGTATTCTTAAAGAGTTCTCTTTATAGGTTTGGTTTATATAGGAAAAGTGGAAATAAATTTATTTCTGGTTATAGAGGGGCCCAAGAATGGTGATTTGGGCTTCACTATATTTCTCATTGATATGGAAATGAAGCCACATGTAACTTTGGGATAACCATTCAGTTTAACTTCTTTGTATGAGAATATAAATCACATGAATTGGAATAAACATTGCAGGAGGATGAGGGAATAAGAAGGTAGTGACACTATATATCATTCTAGGGTTAAGAATGAATCCATACATAGTTATTAATAAGGGATCCCTTTGCAGATCTGATTCAAACATAGGGAGAAATGGGGCCCAAGTGCCCATAATGAGAGGTAGTGATGTGATCAATGCTTGTGCATGGAATCTAATAATATTTTAAAGGTCCAAAAAGAATTAAAATCTTTTGTATATTGGGTAATTTTGTAACATAAAATAATAGAGACATTAATAATATAGTTTAATGTCATTAAGTGAGGAAAAATGGTTCCATGAAGTTTAAAGTCATGCCACAAGAATGATGGCACTGCATAGTTTAATGTCGTGCATCATGAACATGTATGGTACTATATAGTTTACCATACTGTGGCTAAGACGATAGTTGTTATGAAGTTTAACATAAAGAAACTAGGTCATTATCTATGTGATTACATAATGTATTTATTCTAGAACCTTTCATTGGTTAGAGTTGTAAGGAGTTCTCCATCCATTAAGATTAGGGAATAGGATCCATTAGAGTGGACCTTACATTTGGAGTAAGGTCCTTCCAACCATTGATCAAGCATTGGGGGATTCATTTGTGGTATCAATAGAGCCCTAAGGGATAATACCAATTCTATTTAATGAAATTAATGAAGTCATACTTTCTTGTTAAAATCTCACACTATTCTATTCTGAAATACTTCTAAGTGATTCAAGGTATCTAATATATATTCATCTAACATCACCAACTCATCTAATCCCTTATGAGATTTTTCATCTATAGATAACTGGAAATAGATGACAACTAAGTGTATAAGAAATTGAAATTCAATTGGTTGGACTACTTCTATTCTATATACCATTAATAATGGCGTTGTTCATGTGGCACTATGGGAAGTAGTCCTATTAGCCAACAAGTCATGCCGGAGTCTGTCAGACCAAGCCTTTTTATCTTAATCCACCATCTTATTGAGTAAGTTGGAAATTTTTTTCTAGGATTCTGTTATCTGTCTATTTTCCACTTAATGATTGTTGGATGAATTGTTGGATTTGATATTGTATTTGTGATATGAAATCCCTACCTTATATGAACAAGAATTGGTGTTATTATCCTTCAAAATGGTGTAAGGGACACTAAATTAGGTAATGATATTAAGTTGGAAAAATATAACATTTAATTTGTATTTTAATTATTTATTATGTATTTCACCAACCCATTTAGGGAATAAATTAGTAGCAGTATGTATATACATTATTTTCTTGTCCATAGCTAGATGATATGGTCCTATTACATCTATTCCCCATACTGAAGATGGACAGAAGTATTTGTATGTATATTTCAACTCCGAGAGTTGATGAAGAAGTTGTTATGAACCTGGAAATGATGACACTTCGTAGTGAAATCTGTGCAATCTTGTGTCATCAAAATCCAAAAGTATTCATGTCTTTTAATTTGATCAGAAATCTTATGCCTATGCTAGTGGCCACTACAGGCTCTAACACATACTTCTTTCATGATAATTACAGTCTCTTCTCCATCAATGCATCTGTGGAGGAATCCGATGAATCCAAATTCATAGAGGATCTTGTAGTGATCTAGGCTATCATAGATAGTTAAATTTACCACTCATAGTTGGCCATATTTTTTCCTCACTCTATTTAGTGGAATTACCCTGTTTTTGATATATTACATGATGTGTGTCATCTAAACCATGGTTTGATAATATGGATATAAAATGGGACTGATTTCATTATTTTCCTCCATTCTGATCTGAAAAAAATGTGAAACCATATGATGATAGGAAATAATTATGATTGTTTCATACCTATTTAGATCTACTAGGTTGATGGATGCATTTACCAAAGCTTCTTGTAGGGCATTTTTGATCATGGGATATAGGAAAGTGTTATGTGATGGAAATTCATACATTAACCCTCAGTAAAAATTACACATGGGAATTAGCTCTTATTTATGAGAGCATAATCCCCATTGTTCTGTTTGATTTCCAATTCTGAATCACCTTTAAATTATAGGTGATTTATTGGTACATTAAGTGCCCATTCCAAACCTACAATGAAATCCTGATATTCACATCATTTTTATTACATCCTTCTGGTAACAAAAAATAACATGGAAACACTACCTTCATTGGGGAGATAAGAACAATTCCTCACCCGACATTGTTGAGTTTAGGGTCTTCCATTCTCATCCCCATCAAAGTTCTAGAAGCACCATCAATGTATATTTCTCATATTCAAGGATTGTACTGAATAGAGAATATTTGTTCATTAGGAAAATTAGTATTCAATGATGTATCTTTCAAATACGTGTTCTCAGTAAGGAATTCTTCTAATTATTGGCCTTTTTACTTCCTTTTGAGGCATAAACTATATATCAAAATATTATAGAATAGCTGCCCACCATACTAGACTCTCTGTAAGCGTAAAAAAACTGTGGATAAATTTGAGTGGGTCATTGCGAGATACCAAATAGACCTCATGATGTTGTAGATTGTTGCTCAATTTATGAACCAAAAATATAAATTATATTTTTCTTTTATCAATATATGAATATCGAGTCTCTACATTGATTATGGTTTGGATGAGATCGTGAAGGATTTTTTCATTCTGAGAAACATTTTTTTGTGCAAGGAATGTGCCTAGTGTTTACTCCAAGGTACTCACATAAAGAATGAGTGGCTTTCAGAGAACATGTGGCATCAATACTAGTGGACTAAATAAGTATTTCTTGAGGGTATCAAATCCTTCATTGAAGTCATTGGTCCATTTATATGTGACACATTTTTTCATCATTTTGGTGAAGGTAAAACACATTCTTACCAAAATTGGATATGAAGTGCTGGATATAGGTCATGTTTCCTTGATGTGATCTCAACTCTTTCATGTTTTGAGGAGGAAACATGCCAATGATAACTTTAGTCTTCTTGGGATCAACCTCAATTATGTGTTGGAAAATAAAAAAATAGTGATATTTTCCATTGTTACCCCAAAATCACATTTCAAGGGGTTCATATTCATATTATGACGTCGAAGCTTTCTGAATATGGTTTCTACATTAGTAAGGTGACTAGAAAGTTTTTTGGATTTTACCACTTGATTATCTAGATTGCAATCAATGAAATTCTCCAATAAAGATTTGAAGATGTGGTGAATCACACATCTCTATGTCGCACCACCACTCTTCATAACAATAGGTATTAACAAGTTAAGAAATACATGACGCGATGATATAAAGATTTTATGTTAATCATTCTATAGGGATATCTAGATTCGACTATACCCATAATATACATCCACAAAAGAGAGAGCTTCTTATCCAACTATTACATCAATCAATATTTATGTGATTCAAACCGAAAATTCATCTTTCAGACAAAGCGGGTTGGGATATATAAAATCAACGAGGACTCATATTTTCCCATTATTATTTTTAACTAGGAAAATATTTGATAAACACTTTAGATATTGCACTTCTTAGATAAATTAGTGTTTTATATGATATTGAACTTTAGCCTCAATATTAAAGGTGTAATTCAGTTGTGTTTTTTTATTTATTTGTATCTCTGATGAACTTCTTATAAGCCCAAATGATGGGTGGACACATCAAGTTCATGTCTTAGAATATCTAAGTAATTCCAAGAAAATACATCCCGAATATACTTCAAAATGGTCGTGTACCCCTATTTCTCTTCAAATGTCATTTCCACACTATTCATATTGGTGCTTGGATCCTCTTCTATACCCAATTTTATTTTTATAAGTTTATATATGATGGTGGAGATTCCATAATGAAATGAAATAGGGGTGTCTCTAAGGTTTTCCACTTATTCCACTTCTTAATGTGTTGCTTCTCCTTCCTCTTCTTGAAGGGTAGGTGATGAAGGAAGACATTGAATTCTAGGGGAGGATTTTTTATTTGGACATCCTGAAGAGGAGGTAACCATATTTAACTAAACTAATGATAAATGGACGTTTGGAAGGTCTAAAGGGAAGATTATGGGACAAGAATCGACATCTCTATATTTCTTCAGGAATGCAATAGTTTCTTACAACATAGTTGATAAGGAAAACACTCGATGAAGCTCAATAGATTAAATACAGACATCCTCATTTATTTATTCCTCATTGGATAGTGAATAAAGGGTTTATCTTTTAATATTCATATCAGTTTTCACAACTGACATTATGGAATCTACTAGGCTAACCCATTCAATTAGATTAATGGGTACCATGTAATCTGCACTAGGATGCTTGAATGGGTTAGCTGGAATCATTTCCAGACTATTCAGAGCATTGATTCTAGTAACATAATTTTCCTTGTATTTTTTCCCTTCATGTGATAGAACACTACATTAATTCATTTTGATTCAAAAGTTTTGAATGGGGTCTTATCACTGATGGATGTCCCAATTGGAAAACTGGAAAAAAATTTGAGACATTGATGGTATGATGAAGGAATATCCACATGTTGATTTAGTCATTATCTCCCTAAAAAAATGTTTAATGTTTTTTCCTTTCAAACAACCATGATCTCTGAATCAGATACGAGATACCCAAATTGAGTTCTGAGTATAATATCACCGAGAGATTTTTTCTTATTTTTTTTCATAACCCTATAGCATCAAATTTTATGGAGAAATTTGGGTTTCATTGAGTCCCAATCTTTGAAGTGTATGTATGTGATACCCTCAAAGGGATATTGTTCTCATATTTGTCGATTCCCCATGAATTTATTAGAGAATAGTAATATGAAGAAAATTCTCTTATAATTTAGTTGTGCATTCATTTTTCAACTTCCTACATAATTGGGGAGAAAAATAACTTCTAATGAGGTGGGGAGTGTGAATGTAAAAAAATTCCATCCTTGTGGGCTGGCAATGTCCCTATTCTTCTTTATCAACCCTTTAGGATCTTTTTTTGGGCTCTGAGGGTTGGATTAAAAATTCCCTTTGAAATGTAGAATGGGGAGGATCCATAACCATTGTGGATGATATTAGCACAACTAATCTTTAGATTTTACAAATTCTAGTCCAATTTTAGACTTTATTCATTATGCAACACCCACAAAAATTGATTATTTCAGAAGGCCATTGTAACATTTCATAAATTTTTGAAATATGATGGCTGACATCCTCTATGTGAGAGGAACGTTTGATGTTTTCAGATTTTTGATGCAAAAGCATCTCAATAGGTTCCTCTCATTGGGCCTGACTTTGATAAAAACCATTTGAGGTCTATCTTACTAAGAATATTTTTTCCCATGAATAGATTTTTGTTGTTGTAGCTGGACTGGGGCAATAACATTGCATGAGACCACATTTGGCGGTCATTTCTAGTTTTCAACCACAGTGACATTAAATGATCCATGTGAAACCCATCCTCTAGAATGAACACCAGATGGGGTTTCTATGATAACTTTTTGCATCCTATTTAATGCATCAAATAATTCATGTTGAAGGGATTCCTATTGTTTCTCAATATTTGGATGTCGAGAAACATGGAGATATTCCAAATTAATTTTCCGATATAACAATTCTATTATATTAACATGAATTTGTATTCATCATATGGTAATAATTTGGATTTCATAAGACGAAGAGTCTTCAATATGTTGAGTTAGATATCATGAATTTAATCTTCTACCAACATCTCTTGAATGTTGTATTGACATGTGGAAAAAGGCTATAACCTGACCAGTATTTCAACTTTATCTAGTTGTTTCCCCATTTTTAACATATCCTCGTTATCATTTTCTAGTGGTTTCTCAACCTGGTCCGACCATAGTGGGTGCTTCCAAATTGTTTCTCCAATGAAATTAGATCAATTGGTGTTTCTTCTATAGTATTATAAGGAAAATGAGCCAAGGGTGGTTTATAGGAGGACCAATGCCTTGGGATTTCTTCTGGAGGAGAATATATTTGACCTTCTAGTAAGAAGGAATTAGAAAAGACTAGCCTAATTTTTTCATGTACCTCAAGATAAGAGGTCTTTCTCATCACTACATGATTAGCTGTGGAACTCTCTTGACAATGGGAAACACTATTGTGGAGAGAACTTTCATAGTGAATACCATCATGTGGAGGACCACCATGGTGGATTATAACAATGAAAAAATCCTCTTACTCTGTGGTTATCTAGCCACACGGTGGGTTACTTAGGCTCTCATACAGAGATTGGTTCTCCAAATGGACAATATTTTCATGAATAAAGCTGTCATGAAGAAGTTTTCAATGAGGAACTTCATAATTACTGCTAATACTCCCATAATTTGTTAATGGTAGGGTAGAAAATTGAGCTGAATTGGATAAATGTCTAATGGATTCAATAACTCTGATCGAATCTTGATTCATCAACTGTTGTTCGTGACAATTATTCATAGACGAATTATTACATGTAGTTGGGGCCACATTTATGGAGAAGTGGTTATCATGAGCAGGTGTTTGTGCCTTTTTGGGAGTGGCCATTAAAATAGTCCAATTATACACTATTAGAATGGGTTTGTGTTCCCGATCCAGTTGTCCATATGATTTGAGGGATTATGACCCATAACGGTCATGGACTGGAAGAGAGGTGTTTATCTACTCTGGGATGGTATGATGATGATTCATCCTGTGTATGGGGATAGAATTATTAGTTCATCCCTATGGTACAACTGATATTTCCATTATTATATTTTCGCAAGCATCTTGGATATGGGTAGGAATTTTTGTATGCCCTTTCACCATTTCCATAATGTTATTGGTGACTTCAACAACGAAAATGGGAATATATATCCATAATGTATTTAGAGTAGGTTTATGTACCTATTCTTTCCCACTATTTCCTATTAATGGATACTGATAGTACTCATGAATAGAGGTAGAGAGTGGATAATGCCCTATATTTTTTGTTGACACTTTTCGACTGACTATTTCGGGTGCTACCAAACAAGACTGTTGTAAGGCATGATGGATACTGATAGGTGTATGTGCCTACTATCTATTTTATACCAATCATGGTCAGCATACTTCGTTGATTATTGTCAGACGAGACTCTTGGAATGTGTGGTGGGTGCTGGCGGGTGTATATTCTTGCTTATAGATTTCCGCCACATTTGGTTGGCGAGCTTCCATGAATATAGTAAGATGAGTCTAATCGTTGACAGATAGATTATAAGAGGGTGTATGATCATAATAAAGGAAATCCACTGGATTTGAATAGTAGAATTAGTTAATAACCTTTAGATGAGTGTGTGGGCCGATGGAATGAAGGTAGAAAGGTGTATGTGCTCATTTGTTGCTTTCCACCAAACAAGGATGGTGGACTTCTATGGAGGGGGAAAAGGTAGGAATCAACTCACAGTTAGCCATTTGTTGTCCTCGATGGTTCAACATGCATGCCTGGGTTTGAGGGACCCGAGCTAGACAACTAAAGAAAATACCCTCATCATGTTGAGGGTTAGCTACCATGTGGCATTAGTGGTGGTGATTGTTGGTAGGAGCCTTCATGAAGGACCCCTATGTCTATGGGATGAAGCCCTGGTCAGCCTCAAGGTCGACCTACCTAGAATATTGGAGGTATTGGTGATTTAATTCTGGTGATAAGCTCCCATAATAGTTGAAGATGACAGTCAACGTTGTCTGCTTATGGACCATCAGTCGTTGCTGACCGAACGATCGGGGGGTGGTTTTTGATCTGGAGGGCTTATCGAGAAGCCTCCAGGGCTGTGATAATTCCATTTTGATGGTACTCACAAAACAATGTGTTAGAGATCCCACATTGAAGATAGTAATTTGGTGATGGTTTCCATCAAACAGATGAGGATCCATCTTGAGCAGCAGCTGGGGAATTCATTGTAGAAAACGTGAAGAGAGCAATTTGGAATAAAGGGAGTTCTTGGATGAAAGTGCCTATATATATTAAAAATAAAAACAATGAACTCCCAAGTAGTATATACTTTTTGGATGAACACATGTTCGATTTATTTTCTTATCTATGAATTTTTTATCTATTCATAGTGGCCTAAAAAATGTGTATCACTATCATCTTGGTTATGGATTCACGTTGGGTTCACCATTTTTTGTTTTCGATGGAATGTCTGTTCTATTTAAGATTAACTATTTCTGAACGGTTTCAAATGGATTATTTTTGTGGAACAAGAAACAACATATGGTTCTATATCCAAAGGTACATAACTTCCAAAGGTAGGCACTTGTTTAGTATTTTGACCCACAATGATTAAGAACTCACATTGGTTGAGGGGATGGGAGGTTGGCCGCATCAGTCCATCTTGAGGGGAATTATTGCCTAATCTAGGAATATCATATATATTTAACATATATTAAAGAATAATTATTAATATACAAAGTGTAATGAGGGTTTCCCTGGAAATGTGTTATCAATTATTTGCATTTATGGAAATAAGAATCATCTGTATTTATTTTAAGTTCTACATCAAAAGAGAAGTCTATATGTATTAAAGGTTCCTGATAAATGGTATTCTCTCATATACTAATTATATATTATTTTTTCATTATTAAGTTAATTTTTTTAATCTACTCAGTGGGAACTCTAGAATTTATCATTATATAGGGTGATAGAAGTTATTTTGATGTTTGGATCGAACCCATAAATGAGATTCCTATGTGTCCTTTTGAAAGGAATCAGAACCCACATAGCTTGGTTCTGCTTAATGGGACACATCATACCTTTTAAGATCACGTGAAAATGACCCAATCTTACAATTTAACGTCATATGGAAGGGAAATATAGGTGGATGGTTCCTAGTAAATGTTTATTTTGGTACTTATGCCAAATCACCCTAAGGGACTTGTAGAGGAAATTTGTTTCTAAGTAGTATTAAATCCTACTAGGAATTAGGCCCATGGAGAATAGGTTTTGTTTGGGGTATTGGGTTTGATCCTCAGGGAGGATTCCAACATATCCCATTTTGATATGAATCATTGACCATGTATTTTAGTATGTCTCACAGGGGGATATTACCCTTTGGGAGAAGTGGATTGTGGCCGACTCTTAAATGGTAGGCCATTGTAATAGGGTTCATGAGAGATTTTTTAACTCATGGAGATTTAAGGGGGAGTCAATTCCAAGATTACTCACAAGGAGGGTTCATTGATTAATGGAATTTGGGTTGGATTCATGTGGAGGATCCCTAGTGAGCTTGGGAAATAAGAAAATTCTTACTATGTATCCCAATTATGGTGGGAATAAAAGTTATCATTGTTCATTCTTTTAGGAGGATTTATGATTATTATGATGATCACAAATTTATAAAACCACGTGAGTCATTCTTGGTATGAGAAACTATAGTATGTTAAAGATTCCACAAACCACACAATTTCTCCTCCATAGGTGGAAGAGTTAGGCCCTATGGAAAAAGATTCTAGGGATAAGATGGATGAGGGTGCCAAGAAATGAACCTTTCAATGTAAAAAGATGGTGATGGTCATTTGGTCTGGCATGAAAGTCTCGGTGACTATTCAAAGAAAGATTACATAAAATTGGATTCTTAAAAATGTAGAATCTAATCCCATATGTAAGGAAAAAGAATGTGTGATCCTTATCCACCCTTCTAAGATCCCAAGTCTCTGGATCTCATAGACTAGAAGGGACAAACGTAGTCCTATCTCTAGAAATTGAAATTAGGAACTCCAAAACACTATACATTAGATAAGGGTTTATGTGACCATGTATATCTAGATCCATATGCACTCTGATGATCCTTACCCTCTTATAAGATTAGTGTGGAAACCCTTTTCCATTGATATCCAAGTCCAAATGGGAGAGACACTAATGTGCCCTTCCAAAAAGATTAGTGGACTATGATGTCTTGGTGGAGGTTTCAACTTGGTCCCCTTAAGAAAAGGGATCTAAAGAAGAACAATACATGTCATGAGTGGTTTAAAAATAGGTCCTCAAAGATCTCTCATATAAGTGGTCTGTGCAAGTATGTCATGAAAGTATGTAGTGTAGGTATTACGCATAAGTCCTAAGAGGAACTGAAAAATGATTTAACACAGGAAGGATAAGCCTTTTAATGCTTGATATGCCTTGGGAAATGGACATCCGGGACAACAACACATGGGTGAGGTTTTAACATAGGCACCCCGAGTGTCCCTTGATGTACTTGGACAAATCTCACGTAGGAATTTTCATATGTAAAGGACATTTCAAAGGTGACTTCTTCTTATGGATGTAGGGTATTCAAACAAGTAACTTGAATTTTAGACCATGATGGGGATTTGATATTATTTATAAATTTTAATTTTCTCATCTATCATGTTTTATAGAGATACCTGAGAAAATTTATGGGACCTAGGAAAAGGATATACACAATAAGAGCATTGAGTGTTCTTCCAATTTTTTATATTATTCAAATGGGGAGCCCAAGTGTCTTTTTTATATGCATTGCGGGGACCTGATCAAAGGGTGGTTTTCCACATTGGTCATGGGAATATCTAATTTTCCTGGGTCCCCTACGCATGGGGTGTAAAAAAAATATTTACATGTAGTTCCCCCATCTTAGGATATACCCATAGGTCCTTGACACAGGGGCTATGCCTTTACGTTGTACAGACAAGAGTTGTGCTGTCCTTCTTCAGTGTAGGTATGCTACATAGGTCCCTTAAACCAAATCAATTTCCTTCCATTAATTTTTTTATGTTTTATGATATCAAATGTCCTCTTCATAATAGTTTTTTCCTTCCATTATTAAAAGGGAGTGTCAACGAGACCTTACACCGTACAGAAGTTCTACTTAATTTGAGCTTTCTTTTTGATCCTGATGGATGGAGAGTATCTCACACCCACTCTAATGAATGGTTCATCATGTTGTTGTTTTCATAAATTCACATTTAGTTCATAACTCCTAGATTAATTATATCAAATTACATGGAGTAAATTCCTATATGTATGACTAAATTAAATTTCACTATGGTCATCATTGAAAAACATGAAACTATGTTACTTCCGAGTCCAAGTCATTTGATGTTAAAACTTCATGGCATGTGAACCTCACTACGTGAAATCCAAAACTAATCACGATATACTATGGGTGACCCATATTTTCCTTACATAAGATCTAGATCCATATAGAAAGAACTAATCCACATGTTTCTATATTGATTAACCTGTAGTATGAACAAAAATACACACTATTGTATGAACTATGTGGGTCTTGAATCATGTCATTTCTGAATATTATGTGATTTTTTTACTATATCTATCATAATATATGAAACATTAACCCCATAAATATTAATTTAACCTTGTTTTATAATATCTCATTAACTTAGTGTGATATGATTCCTCTTTATTTTACACATGATACAATTATTTGAAAATTACCTCTATATACACATACTTATCACATAACGATATACAAAATAGAATAAAATCCACTACCATTACACTAAACTATTTGTAGTGGTCTGTCTTGTAATAATATAAAATACATTGTATGATCCATCCTTTGGATATACCTACCTCACATACAAGATAGATTTACCAACCAATATCCATAATAGGGATTCATATCTATGGATAAATGATGAAAATAAAATTCCCTCTATGTAATATCATGATATATATTAGAGTCATTGTTTACTCAGTGAAAAAAATAATAGTTGTACCAAAAAATCCCTATATAAATGTATATCTATCCGATGATTAATCTACCATATAATAATAACACTATGTATCTTGATTCCATTACCTTTAGAAAATTAGTGAATCCTTTATATTTTATTCTATAAAATGTCTGAAAATTTGTTACATTCAACCCCTTATTGACCATATTGTTTGGAATTTTCCATTCATGTTAGTATTTAAAAATAGCTTTGCATTTCAATGAAGATATTTTTTTCTATTTATAATATATGTGTTAGGTCTATATAGGGTTTATTATATCATAACATAATGAGTCTTGATTCATGTAATTATAGAATATGTGGTGATTCCCATATTATTAATATGCGGACCAGCCTTACATTATCCAATATTTCCCTACCTCCAATTTTAATGTCTTATAATTTACATTGACTCTTTCTATATAAGAAAATATATTAGGAATACATAAATTTTTTATATATGATCTAAATTTAAATTGATTCTTATTCCATGGCATATGTAGTGATGTCTATCTCTCATGCCTTGGGCATAGACAAAAATTTAAATATAATCATATATCACTTGATTTCTTAAGAATTAATTAATTCACGCCATCTCCTCTTCCTATACATGAAACTATGAAAATCATGTGTAATTTTAATCAAAATATAGATAATTGAAACCCCCTTATATATAGGACCTTATTTTATGATAATAAACAAAAAAACATTTGACTCCATCTAGAATGGTATTAAATTGTATGACACATGATATTTATTTTATTTACTTAATCTTCATAGATTTATATATTATGTCAGAGTTGTGATATATACATACAAGATAGATCTATGTTGGCCACCCCCCTCCAAGATGACCCAAACTCACACTCCCAGGTAAAGTTCTAAAAAATGTATCTTCTATGGAGGTTTGATACTAAATGAGAAGATCCTAGAGAAATTTTCACATAATGCATATAATTGAAATAATTAAACATTAAATCTCACACCAAATATCAAAACCTAGAGATATAATGGTTTATTGTCCTTGGAGATTACATACATAAAATTCTTATTAAATAGTTTTATCTCAATTATATTCTAAAAACATATCCACATTATACTTCCTTTCATACCAAATCCATCATCTAATTTCCTAATGGAGTGGTAAATAAATGAAAGAGTAAGTTAAATTGTTTATTTAGGGATAATATCGACAATACATAATGATTTAGATCACAAACATATGAGATAACATGGGAATGAGATAAATATAAAAGAATAGACTTCTAATAATTAAATTTGATAACCAAGAAGGATAAAAATATAGTAGACATAAAATGATAAAACATACTCTATAGTACATGGAATCAGAAACGTGATAAAATAATCACGGTCCATAAATAATAATATAGGCATGTGTCATAACATGGTTATATGTAATAATATATTATTTTTTGATAATAGTGTGTCACAAACATGATAATAGTAAAAAATTATATCATTGAATTGGAATCATGTTTATTCCATCATTAACATTGAAGATTAGGAATAACAATCATTCCTCCCATTACATTGTCGACCAACAATCACGATTTTCTATAATTGTTGATCGAGTATTATAATTCACACCCTATTTTTTTCTCCAGTGATATAGAATTTTATCCAATGCATCAGAGGGTGTTATAGGACCCAAACATAGAAATATAAACATATGAGTTCCATATGGAATCATTCATATATAGTATCATGAAACCCCATGGAATACAAATGGCTATCATATCATTTCTGAATGCAATATGTTAACATGATATCAACAGTAGAGTAATAGATAAAAAAATTAAACATCATAAAATAATTTCATCATATAGGAACATATAAGATGAGCATTATTCTTACACTATAAGACATACAAAAGATAGGGAGAGAGATTAAATTTGAAATTAATCTCAAAAAATATATTTTGTAGAAAACAGGTCATATCATTATTGTAAGTAGATAAATTTTTGAGTCACATTAAAAAACAATTTCAAGTAGGAAAAAAGAAAATAACTTTTAGAAAATCCATTTAAATTAAATATAAATAATGGAGCCTTGAAATATACATAAAGTTTTTATGTTGGAAATGTGGGATGGAGTTTGAATTATATTATCATAGAGAAAAATATGTTTTTAATATTTCAAAATACCTTTATTGAAATCCAAATTGCTAAATTTTTAAAGAAGATTTATTTTCAAAATATTTTTGGAAATGTGTGATGATAAAAGGATAGAATACAGATTAGCATTTCCAAATAAGAATTAATAGAATCTTCGAAACTAATAAATATGGGCATGGATGTTAAATATCTATTATAATGTATGAGAATTATTATAAGTAATGAATTATTTTAATAAAGAATTAAATACATAAATGAAGAATAATTGTTGTGTAAATTTAAATTACCTATAGAAGAAGGGAACCCAATGTGTTAACATCTTGGGATAGAATTAGCTGATGTAAGAAGACTTATTTTTAATAATAAATATTTTGACTCAAAAAAAGTTACTTGATTTAACAAAAACCCTTATCATGGATTATATATTGGAAAACAATTATCTAAAATCCAATTTCATAAACAAAAAAAATCATAATGTCTTATTATATGACACTATTCAAATATATGGTATTTTCTTTTGTTTAACTATAATCATTCATTTTATATTAATTAGTTATTTTTTGTTTATTTTCATCTTTGGATGTTAGTGATTTTGATTTTTTCTCAAAGAAATTGTAATATAGATACTGTTCCTCATTCTTTGATACTATTTCCATAATTCCTATATTTAATGTAATATAATATATTCTCCATAATCAATTATAATTTTTTAATTTAATTCCATTATACTTTTATTTAATATTCATGAAAACAACTTTTGTGATAAGATTGTTTGGATAATTTTTTTAAGAAAAAATTGTGGGACATTATTAAAATCTTTGGCTTTAAAACTTTTTTATTTTATATTAATATGATATCTATAATGTATTAAATAATATTTCAATTCATTAAAAAAATTACTCAAACACTCGTAAAATGATTATGAAAAATTAAATATGTCATTTATGGAGGTGATATACTACCTAAAACAAGAGCCAATGTTCCTTTTTCCAATTGTTGGGAGGGTTATAAATAATGGTTGTTTAATAGATATAATAAAAAAATGTATACTAGTGAAACATATGTAAAGAATTTTTTTTTACAAAAAATAACCATTTAACAATTTCTATTTAAATTGATATGTACGTAATAGGTTTAGATGTGGGTGGATTAAATAGATAGGGATGAAATGTTCATGGAATGGATAATTCTAAAATTATGGACATGAAAATTATCTTGATTTTTTTTTTTGAAATTTAGGACATGGAAAATTTAATTATAAAACTTCACTAAAATAAATATAATAGCGATCTAGGGGATGTAGAATGAGAATATTTTTATGGTAATTTCAAAAGAGTAGTGTGTAACACCTTGATATTTTATGATATATTTATATTTAAATAATGATAATTTAATTGAAATATTACATTATATGAAACACTATTTTTAAATAAACCATGATAAACCATTGAAATACTATTAGGTGGAAATTATATAATTTTTTATTTCATTATTAAAATATTATCTTTTGTTTAATTTTGGTTATTTTTTATAAAAAGATCTACTTTTCATTGAATTGTGACAAATGGTGATTTATCCATATAGGTAATTTGTTTCATTAAATCCAACAATTCAAAAATCCCTATTACGTATTAATAATATTATTAAATTGATGTAATATTTATTTTATTTGAGAAAAATAAATTTATATTCATTGGATCATAATTTTACAAGATTTTCATATAAGTCAATTTTTTATCTTAAAGCGCATTTTTTAGAAAAACTATTTTCATCACCTTTTGTGGAAATTTTATTAAATTAACTTCTATATCTTATAGAAATTAACCTTGATTAAATATAATAAATATAAATAATTATTATGATTAAATAAGATAAATATGACCCTTTCATTTCTCAGCCATATCAAAAGTAACTATGGTAAAATTTATCACGTCATTAAAGGGTAAATCATATAGGTAAGGTTAATAATAATTTTACAAGGAATTAAAAATATAAAACAAATTTCAAGAATTAAGTTTATGAGATTAATTATACCATATACATCCCAAATTTTAATATATGGAAATTTTCTCATTTATCTTTTATAATTATATTTATATCAATTTAATTAATGAAAAACACCAAAATGTATTTCTTTAGGCCTTAAATTTCTCTAGTAAGCTCAGAAAAGGAATAAATTAATAGTATAATGATTCCTAAAAGAAATTTTTGAAAACAAAAACTATTTTTATGATGGAAATTTATTAATATTTTTTGACTATTTAATTTCCCTAATAGATTATATAGCACTAACAAAGTGCATTGCAAGGAGTTAAAAAGGTAAATAAATTTAAAAACATTGAAACTAATTTCAATGGGATTATTTATAATTAGAAATGTCATTAATAGTTCATAATAATATATTATTTATGTTTAAAATGATTATATTCTAATAATATCATTGTATTTATGTATTTAAAATCAAATTAAATGATTAGTGTTAAAAATGATATTAATTATATAGTAAGAAAAATAATATTGTTTTAAATGATATAAAAATAATAAGAATTATGAAAGTGGAAAAGTAGGATCCTAAATGGATTAAAATTTCACTAATTTCAAAGTTATGATAAATTTGTTAATTTTTTTGTAAAATTTTTACACATTTAGACAGAATAAGTCGCTACAATAGTTATGGTTAAAATAGGTTCCTGATGGTCTAAAGAAGGTGATAAGGGTATCTTTTACAATTAAACAAGTATAAATAATTTTTTATCCTACATATTCCTCATCATGACCACCCATTTAAATATGGATCCTTTTGAAATAATTAATCCTTAGAATGGAATTTTTATTTTGAAATTCGTTAATAAATTCCACTTCTGTCGTTTCCCCCTTATAAATGAATACACTATATCTCATTTCTCTACACCACATTGAGCCTCCAATGCCAAATATCACATGAAAAAATAACTTCTCTGCATCCATATACACTATTTTATTATGATGGTATTATTAAAATAACATTCGAGGGGTTATCAAAAAAGTATCTAATTGAGGCTAAATGAAGAAGATATAATCATCGTACCTGACATCATTAAATTTATATATTCCTCTTTGTCATCTAAATACATATTATTCATCCAAAAATAATAAAATCTGTTTAATTGATATGAATAGGTGTTATTATTATTATGAAACTACCATAATTAACCATATTTTTTATTAAATGTAAAGTGAATGTATCGTTCATGCCTATGCATGTACAACCGTTTACACATTGTGAAATATTACATTTTCCATCACTAGAATTCATGGATGGCTATTAAAATGAGTTAAATTTTTATATAAAACATTTTCCCCACAATTATTAATTGGGAATTATAAGATCATATCAACATTCTTACCTTCCATTCCGTTGAAAAATGATTACATTGTTCATACGTACGTATGTACTAACACCTCCACAAAGTGTTCTGCTTAATTTTTTATTATTTATTTACATGGATGGTAAAAAATATAAATTCCATAAATATATATGATATATATGATATAATTATTAATATTTATAGGTGAATTATTATTGACCTTTCAATCAATTACTCATTTGAAAATTTCTAACAATGTACATCTGTATTTACACCCTATAGTCTCATGGAATGGGGGAATTAATTTTTATATCTCTATCGCTCATGGATGATACTAGATATTAATATAATGAATATATATGATATTTATAACATAAATAAAACTCTTTGGATTATGTATCTATGATTAATGAACATGTTTCATAACCGTGGAACTGGAAGACACTTGAAAAATGAGATAATTAACAGTCTGAAACAATTAGTTCAATAAAGAATTATTGAAAAATGGTTATTGAGATGTTATAAGTTGATCATATGTTATATTATAATTATTTATATTATTATAATATATAATTATAAAAAATTAATATTTTCTAAAAATTATGTTAAAATTAAAAATGATTAAAGTCATACTTGAGGTATGGGAATTATGTTTCAATCTCATTTTAATTAGGATGGTTTATGATTGAATTTCAATTAAAGAATATTATATGGTCATTTTTTGATAAACACCCTATATTATTAACCTATGTTTTTCAAGGAAAATTTAATTTAATAGTACCATTTTTCTATATTTCTTACATAAAATGATTGGGAAATTGATTTTACAAAAAATAGACTTTCTTAATTATTTAGTTGGGAACTTTTTCATCCATATCAATATTTTATAAAAACAAATCCAATATTTATTTTAATAATTTTAGCATGATTTCTTAAATTTTTTTACACGTTATTTATTTCTTATAAAATTTTATATAGAAATCATCTTGTCATTTTATGAAACGAATATTTTTTAATTTTAATTAAAAATGTACAGGGAATAATTATTTTAACTTATATGTAATGAAATGAGTTTCCCACCACTTGGATCACACAATGTTTTGAATAATCCATTACCTATCTCAAAATTTATATTTAAAGAAAATTATATCCTTAATATTTTTAGATTCATAAATTTTTAATGGGTACTATAAAAGTGAAAAGGGTATTTCCCCCAAAAAAATTTCAAGTGATCTTCTTAAATTATTTTTATTTAAGTAAACATACATTACTAATTTTTGTGATTTATAAAAGATATACTAAAATGATACCATGAAGCTTATTTAATTGGATGATTTATGATAGTTTTAATATGGAAATTTTTGACATTAAATATCTTAGTTATTTCTATACATATTTTTTTTATTATATTGGAGAATGATTAATATGTTTTTCTTCATTAATATGTTGAACTCCATGGAATTATTATGTGATGGGTGGGTGAGAGAATTACATATCCTCATGATTTATTTTATGGTCTCTTGAGAAAAAAATAGTTTGGGAATTTTTCACTGGCCTTATTCATTAATGGATGATATTACAGCATGTGTCCGTGATGATATGTTTTAGATGTCCCACAATATATATTCCATGATTTTGAAATCCATTTGGGATGTCCACGTGATTGATTATTTATTTCTATAATCCATGTATAAGTTTCAAGATTAAGGGTTTATTTATATTGTAATATTTATCGACATATATGTTTTCCTTATTATTCATAACTTATTTATTCTATAATAGCTTCCATTTTTTTCATTCCATACAAGGAATTATGATTGATACTCATGGATAGAGTAGAGGTAATAGCAATGTTCTTAATAAAAATACTATGTTGTATTTTACGTTTTCAATTGTAATTTGAAATTCTAATATCTTATATATTTCAAGATTAATAAACTATTTTATCCTATAGGATTTTACTTCATGTATCTAGTGGAAATTTAATAAACTAACCACTATATATATGCTTTTATAGTTACAATATTTATAATTTGTCTTAGATAGAGGTTGATATATACTTTGTATCATTATTTTGGAAAAATAAATATTTAGAATAAAACTTTTATAAAGGATAATGAGGATATGTTTCATCATAGGATACTATCATATATGATTTGAGAGGGTATAGACTATGTGTTTTTTCTTTTAATACATCCCTATCTTGATACTAAAAGATGACGTTGTTTTAGAATGTACAGATGTATGGGTAATTACTATAAAATAGAATGGTCATTAATATCTCATCCATCATTCTGGTGTATGCTGAATGGGATTTTGTAGTGTACCTAGTTTGGTATTATTGGGGGATATGCATTAGTTAATTCACATTTTATTTAAAAAATATTATCATATATTTTAAATTTTTAATTAATTTTAGAACTTTCCCAAAGAGAACAATCGTATGATTTTGATATTACTTATTCTTAAATACTCAATTCATGTTTTATGATTCACTGGGTTAAAAATTATACATTATGATTCATAATTTTATGAACTAATCTATTATATACCATTGTTAAAATTTTATCCTTTTGAAAGGAATAGAAAATATATCATTTCACATAATCTATGTAGTCATTTCCCTCATGGTAATGATAATGAATTTAGAGATAAATATGAACTTAAAACTAAAAAAAATTATAACTATATTGGGGATTCTTACTCTAGTTATGACCACTATGCTAGAATGTATAGAGTTTCCGGTTGATCCATAATGAGATGTAATATTTTTAGAATGGTTCATTTGAAAAAAAATCATTTATCATTCAATAGAATCACAAATCAATTTGTATCTAATAAATATATATGCTATGTAGATGTTATATTTTATTTCCTTAAGATGTTACATTCAATTTTCTAAATCATCCTACTATAGTACATCTATTTGAGAAGGAACCAAAAATACCAATGGAAATTACAACCATCATATGGGTTTTGATAACTTTTTTATTTTTAATATTTATCTGAAATTGTTGGAGTTAAAATAAAAATTGAAAATGTTCATGTTGATTATGAATATAGTGATTTATTTTCAAAGGAAATTTATAGAATTCACAAAAATTGTGAAGTAGAGATTTCAATTTAACACATTCATGGTGAAGCACATATTTTAAATACACAGTATATAATTTAATTGATTCAGTTGTAGGAACTAGAGAAGAAACTCTAAGAGAATCTAGATAAAGGATTCATTCATCCAACTATTACACAATGAGGTTAACTTATTATTTTTGTTATGATGATAATGTTTCATTGTATATTATTATTGATTATTGGAAACATAACCATATCAATATTTATAAAAATATTCCTTTACTTCATATTAGTTATCTATTTGATAAATTAAGAGGACATCACCATTTTTTGATGAACGATCATCGAGCTAGATATCATCTTCTTGGATCAAGATTGAGTATATACTAATGAAAACTTTTTTTTATGAGGTATGGACATTATGAAGTTATATTAATTCCATTTGGACTTACTAATGATCCTACTATTATTATGTATATAATCAATATATTCTTTATATAATTCCTTGACCTATTTGTGGATGCATCTAAAGATGATATTATTATATATTCAAAGATAAAGTAAGATCATTAAAATCATCTTTGAATGGTTCCAATTATCTTTAATAAAATGAATCTATGCACAATATTTTTCATGTTTGAATTCTTGATAAAGATAATCCCTTTATTAGGTCATATAACTTCATATGAGGTGATATCAATTTATTATTCATAGACAGAAGATATTGAAAAATGACCATGAACAACCACTATAGTGAAAATAAATAGTTTTACTTGGATGGAAAGAGACTATAGATTATATCTAAAATATATATCATGTTTATTTAATCTATTTACCATGATTACCTAGAAGGGAAACAAATTTTTGTTAATTGAATAATATGTGAATAATTATAGATGACTTAAGGTGAGGATGGTCATCACTCTAGTTCTTATACTACCTTTTAGTGGATAAGGGTTTGAAAAATATTGTGATGAATCATTGAGGGTAAATTAATGAATTCCCATGAAAAATTATACTGTTATAGATTATGCCTTTCAATAATGGAAAATTCATGCGCCGAATTACATAAATCATGATTTCAAGTAGGAAATGGTCATTTTTTGTATTGAAGATATGGAGGAATTTTATTTATTGTGAATATTGTGATATATATATATATTATGATTTTAGAATAATGATATATATATATTTAAACATAAATAATTGAATATGATTCATATTTCATTGGTTAAGTTGACTATAGATTAAAATTTTGAATTACATTACCACCATAGGATAGTGAACAAGGTGGATGACGCTCTATGTTTAAAATACCATCTTTCTTTTCCCATGACGATGTTTTAATGATATTTAATATTTATGAATTTGTAGACATTAGATCATGAAATATTTTGGGAAGGTGATAGATCATATCTTCCTCAAATGAATGTTCATCCATCAATCAATGAGAAGATTAATATGATGTAAAATTAACATGTAGAATTATGGGAGAGGGTGAGGAATGTTATTTAGTACAACCATGATATATCTATAATGATGAGGTTTGAGAATCTAGTATTTGTTCCATAATTACTATATTCAAAAAGGTACTGTTGGATAAATCTCATAGTTCACTATTCTTTATTCCTCTGAGACACACACCGATGTATTGAGATATATGTCGATATTTTTGGTGAGTTAAAATAAAATGTGTTATTTTTGAGTATGTAACACAATTCATAGTGTTTCATAATTTTAATGATGAGATATAGTATTCTAAGTGAATGTTACAACCATTATCTATAAGGGAATCGATATGGGAAAACAATACCATGGATTTCATCATTGGAATCCCAAAAACATATAAAGTTCATATTTTTATTTTTGTTTTAGTTTATAACAATGTGAAATAAAACATTTTATATCTATTATAGCTGGAATCAATCTTTACCAATATACTCAGTTATACACTTAGAAAGTTACGAGATTTTATAGAGTACCACTCTCAATCTTATCTAAGGGGGATTTTAAACATACCTCAATGTTCTGGGAAAGGCTTTAGTTGGATTTTATATAATGTTATTTTTAGTAAGCCTTGTAACCGTTTCACAAATGGATTGTCTGATAAGACGATTAAACCCATAGTTGATATTCTAAGATATTTATCTTGTATTTCATCGTTTTTTAAATCAAAATCATCCATTGGAATAATTTTATTGAAACAATATATTTCACTTACTCACTCATATGGATCCTTATGAATCACTCGATTGAAGGAAACCTATAAATCCAATTTGGTGGGATAATGTTTGGGAAATATTTATATTATGAAATCATCCACTGGTCGAAATAGAATATAAGATTAGATAAATTTAAAATAATCATATGGGAAACTTAATTTAAAAAAAAAATACTTGACAATAATTTGTGATATATAATGTTCGATGTTTGTGACAATATATCCCTATGAATATCTCTTTGGGTGAAGGGTATGATATTGGGAAAGAAGTGTATGATGGAACCATTATTTGTTGTTTACATTAAAATTATTGATCATATAATTACATAGACCTATAACATAAAAAAATACATAATAAATCTCATGTTCATGATGTTTTCCATGTATCTATTCTAAGGACATACATAACTAATCTAGCAGATGTACTAAACTCAGATGTCGTACCACTAGAGTAATATTTCTATTGTCATGAAAAGATGGTAGAGATTCTAGATCATTAAGATATTGCACAATGAAATATGACCACTCATACTAGAATTATTTTGTTCTGAAGCCATAATTTTGATGAAGCTATCTGTGATACAGAATCCAACCACATTATTACATGACTGTTAAAATAATTCCTTAATAACTATTAAATTAATAACATTAAAGGGATTTATTATTTCAAGTGTATTTTAATGTTGGTACGTAATACATGAGTTATATAAGGAAAAAATTATATTTATTCCTTTTTAAATAATCCTTGGTTGATCTTTCCTAGGTCACCTTACAACAAGTAATTTTTTAGGGGCATATATTTATAGAAGAGGGAGTGATTAAATCCTAGTTTGGGATATAGAAAGAAATAGAACTTGAACACATATAATGTATAAAATAAGATATATAAAATTAGATAAAAACATATATATGAAACATAACATGGAAATGTGGCTATAACAAAAAAATGTGACATTAATATGAATATTACTATGGTTTATCACTAAGGTGACATAAAATGTAATTACTAATGTTATTCACCAAGATATAATAAAACATGAAAACTCTAGAGAATACTTATTTAGCCAATAAATTATAGATCTATTAGAGTGAACCTTTAATATTTCTCAATTCAAGTTATCCACATTGATTATACTAAATCAGTTCATCAATTACCCAACAAGAATACATAATGGGTTTCATATAAATTTTGTACATAAGTTCTTAAATACAATGAAAATACATAATTTTTCATGCCATGAAAAAGTAATGTGAGACTGAAACATTTTAATCCATGATAAATAAAATATATTACATCTCATTAAATATCCATGGATATGGATGTGGTTTGGGTATCAAAAACACCAAAATACTTCTTATAAAAATAATATATTCATTAAATGATACCGATAGTATGACGGTAGAAAATGAGGATTATAGAAAGGGTATAAAGGGAGGGAATTATGGTATCCCACTAGAAAACCATTTTGTAATTTATTTTGATAATAAAAAATTGTATGAAAATAAATTTATTGAACACTTAGAAAACATATGGAAAAAGAGTATCATTAATGTAAAAGTGGAACTGGTGAATTCCCTTACTATGAATATTTTCTTCCATGAACATGAGGGTGGAAATATAATACATTATAGAAACCATTGAGGGTATACCTGGGATGTAAAAAAACAATGAATTCATGTGTAATGTGTTTCGAGTGGTGAGTAATGGTGGAAATTGCTGGTATTTATATAAAGAGAGGATAAATTATTTAATAATATCAAAATATAGGTCTTGGAATTACAGGTTCTAGAAAACAGAACACCAATGGCTTAACGGTGGGTTTTTTCTCAAGAATTTATGATTTTATGTGATTATTTTCAATATTCTAATCCATTCTAACAAAATTTGATTATTTAATATTTAATTGGATGTAGAAAATTAAATTTTCCACAAAATATTGTTTTTCCTCTAATTATTTCCATTATAAAATTTGGAATGTCATTTTCTAGTTTAAAAATTGATTAAAATCAATAAAAATTCATATCATTAATAAAATTACATATAGTTTTTCATTGATTAATTTTAATTAATTATTAAACTATTTTTACATACATACGATGTAGCAAAACAAATTGAAAACCCAAAATTTTATCTTTACTATACAGTAAAAAATAATATATTTTTGAAAATTCACAAAATTTCACCTGAACATAATATTGATGTGTTATTATAAAATACAAGATTTATTTTATAAATACATATTCCAAAATATTATAATTTTAAATTTTAAATGAAATTTATTACATATTGAAATGTTAGAGTTTTTACGATATAATCGTCTTTCTGAAATAGAAAAGAACTTAATAGAACAAAATAAAACTATATAATCAATAATATATGTATTAATAATATTTTCAATGTAGACTTCATGAAAATAATTTCTATTTAAAATATTTGGGTTTATCATAAAAGTGTATATATTTTATCAAAATACAATTATGATTTTTTTGTATTGAAAAATCTATTTATCGAATTTATGTTATATTCATGTGTATTTAATAAAATAAAATAATACTAAAAATGCGATTAATGAAATAACTATTATATATATATAAGATATTAAACCTTTATGACAAATATTTATAAATAAAAACCCTTATTACAATTTCATATTCCCTAAGGGTAAGGTGTTAGAGGTTGGTAGTTTCATGGTGCGGCTCACCTAACATTGAACAAGTGGTCATCTCTATTAATTTTAGCTACCCTTCATGTAATTTCATACAAGTTTAAATTCATGTATCAATTGATTTACTAGGTTAAAGGAAAACCCCATGGAATATATCACCCTACAATGTTCCGAAAAATGGCCTTTAAATTGAATGACTCTAGTTGTTGTGGCTATAATTTATACTTTATGTAATATTTATCAGTTTTCATTTCCTTTTATAGTGAATAATTTCAATGGTAATTTTTCTAAAAGTGATCATAACACTAAAAATAAATATTGTCCAACTACCATATTGACCATACTCAATGTTTAATATTTACCACATTGAATAAGAGTTATATCCCAATAGTTATTTTTTTAATTTTATCATATATATATTCATTGGAAAATAAATATTTCATACACCATTCTAATAGGATTTTAAAAGACTTTTTATAATATCAATTAAATTCTAAAGGTTGCCTTTTATTTTATATTTTTTTTGTTGGTGTAATATTCTTAGAGGAGTTCTATCTTATATAGTACAACATTTTGTGGTTTTTATTCTTTTGTTTCATATCCTCTTACTAGTATTAGATATAGTAAAACTTATTATTGAATAATATATATATATATATATTTAATATTGTTTCCAAATACCTTCCATAGTCAAATATAATAAAATATTAATTATGAAAAAAGAGTTCTTTTATTAATCAAAGAGTGAATTTTCTAACTATTACATTCTCCACACCTTAGGAAATTGAATCCTTGAATTTTTTTTCTTGCAACAAATCAATTGGGGGTATTTTACATTTATTTATACTAGAGGTTAGGAAGTAGCAACTTTATACTTGTAATTTATTTGTGGAATATTCAAAAATCATGTTTTCTTATTCCTCAATACGCGTTCCCTTCTATTAATAATCTTGATTGAATCATCTTTATATGATAAATTGGGTTACAGTTCCACACTTATAAAATCAAATATATGAGTTGGTTTATACATATAAATTCCAAATAGATACATGTGGAAGTAATCAAATAAATTGGATTTATTTAGAGGTTGTGTTAATGAATATGAAATTTCACCAACATGATCCAGAATCTAAAATTGTCAAATGTACCATGGAATTAGTTCCACTTTCCATTCGAACCTCATTACCCCTTTACTCTATGATATCTTGAGAAATACATGCTACATGACATGAAACACTAAGTCCATCACTTTTTTTCATCATAAATTTTCTATATTCTCTAAGAATCTATGATATGTTTATAAATATAATTTATATTTTCTGTAGTCTTTTTAATAATGTATGGACTGAACTAGTTTCCTTCACAAAAAGTTTCCAATGTGTTGGTGTTCGATACAATATTCCACAAAGAGATTAAATTTATTCCATATAAATTCTTAATTAGAAACAGTGTTATTAGAGAATTAATAATATGGAATATATAGATCCCAAATCCCTTATAAATAAAGTTTGATAGTTGGTAACATGTCTTCAAATAATTGAACAGTCACCTCACAGTTCCCATCCACTTGTGGGAGATATTTTTCACAAATAATTACTTATACATTAAAATATTTTTAAGGTCTCCTAAAGAGAAAATATGAAAATCTTAGATCTTGGTAAAAAATAATCACCAATGATACTCAATCGTGAATCAGTACTTCTTGAATATAAAAGTTACCTTGACATTTCAGGTAGAAATAATCTATTATTTAAATGAAGTGGGAAGGGGTTTTCAATCTATTAATGAATACCCATAAATAAATGTTACTCTTGGTTTTCATTAGATGGTTAGTGAAAAGGTGTAAAGTGATGTCATCCCACTTTCATATATTTATGGGTAGTAGTTTTTATACTAATATAGGAATTTTTCACTATGCCTTCACTTTTTGACAGACCAATCACCTTACAGTACAATCAAGAATCTCTATATAGCCATTATCCCACAAATAATGATCATGAAGTTCCCTATACATCTTCGTTCATCAAGGATGTATATAGAATGTATATCAAAGAGATTTATACATAATATTTTTATTTATCTTGCAATATATGGAATATATAATGTTCAATGAAATTTCAATACACCTTCTTGATCAATAATAAATCCAATAACCTCCCCATTTTTTCATAACATCTATCTTATTTTTCCTCAAACAATCATCTATTTGATATTTAATTACAATAAATAGAAATTAATTTTGATAAGTGATTTATGACAGGATTGTTGATTTCACATCACTTATGATTGGAAATCCAACCATAAGAGGTCCATAATTTATTGATCTTCTTCTAACATAATTATTACAATAACACCAAGATATTTCCTACTCAATGCATCTAAAACATGTTTTCCCTTCTTGGGTGATAATGAATTGAATAATAAAAGTACATAAGAATATACAACCATATCTTTTTCATCATGTTCTATTCCATTAATGTAAACTTATAATTCATTCTTTGGTGTTCTATGTATATATAAAACATTTCTCCTTTAAGATAGTGTCTTCATATATCTCTAGAAAAAATGACACTAGCAAACTCCATGTATTTAGTGGGATAACTATACTCATGAGGATTAAACTATCGATATTTCAAGGTGGTTAGATTTTAATTATTTATTTGAATGCATTCAATCCATTTCAGAGATGCATCACTATAAATATCAAATTCTTCTTCAGGGGAAGGTCGATTTAGAATAGGGGCACTGACCAACCTCTTCTTTTGTTTTTGGTAGCATTCCTCAAACTTCATTGTCTAGATAAACATAAATCATTTTTTATCTTACTTGGTAAGTGAATTATGACATCATGGTTTTTTTCAAAAAATTATTAATGTTTCATACTAATCCAAGGAAATTATAAATATCAATTATAGGTATAGGATGTGCCTTCTTATCCATGACCCTTATCATTGTTCCATTTACCAAGATTCCATCACATGTTACAATGTTCCGCATTAACAAAACATGATTTAACCTGAACTCACATTTAATTAATTTATAAAAAATACTTTCCTTCCATATTTTTTTAATATGACCCTTAAATGAAATTCATACTCCTTGTGACTTTGGGAATATATCCAAATATAATCCATAAATACCACAATAAATTTATCAACGTATTCCATAAACAATATATAAATAAAATCTATAAATATGGAAGAATCATTAGTTAACTCAAATAGAATAAAAAAACTAAGAATATACGAATCTTGTTCAGATGGCAGTCTTTGTGATATTATCATTTTTTAGCCATTACTAAATATACCATGACTAGAGATCAATATTTGAGTATAATTAATCCACATAAACCTAGTAAAATAAATAATTAATACTTCAAAGATGATATATTTTCATTACTATGATCTCCATAAAGATCATTGTATTAAATTCATATCAACATTGATCTATATTTTATTTTCAGAAATAGAACATGTGCTCCCGAAGGAGAAAAAAAATCTAATAAAACCATTTTCCAAGTGGTCTTTTTATTTCAATATTAATTCCACTAACTCCAAATATGACACTATATATATGGTATGTAGATATTATCTTAGATATAGGTATGAGTTCAATTGATAAATCTACTTCCCTTTATTGGGGAGGACAAGGTAACTATTGAGTAATTACATTAATTTATTGTAAAATAATGGATATGCCTCCAATTTAAGAATTTTCAATTATTCTCCTTCATTGCAAATTATTTTCATAATGAAGGAAATAGGATGTGGTTATTGAAAGGACTCAGTATGTGATATCTCTCTAGAAAATATTTCTATGGTTTGTCCCATCATGTTAACATAAATATCTTTATGTATATAGTTGATCTTAGAATTATACATTGACATCCAATAATTCACATTTATTATATAAAATCACATCATACTAATGACCATGAAGTATATGAATAAATTACAGTCAAAAAATTTAATAGGTTAATCCATATATACCATTCATGCATGAATATTTCCTCTAAGAGTATTAACCCTAAAATCTACCACTATCATTTAAAAGATTAACATGATGTTCTTCACAAAAATTCATCGAAATAAACAATTCCTCCAAACAAGAATAAAAAATATACTCTCTATATTCGAGTTTATGATGAGAATACATGAAACAACATCATTTGGAGCCTCTAATGTATCTGTCATGATTGAAAATTCATGATCATAATATCTTATTTTATTGGTAATGGTGTTTATCCTCCATTATATTCTTATATATATATATATATTAATTAGTGAAATTTATTTTCTCCTCACAATTAAATAATTTGATGGTAGTTTTCCCTTGAATTATATTTCATCTTTTCATGGAATTTATATAAAAAGGATTAACTACATCACAATAGTTTAAAGATATATGGGAATATATTCCAAAATTATAGCACTTCCCACTTCTATGAAAATAGTTTTCCAAATCCTTATTCCAACATATGACGCACAAGGGACATTGTACTATGTTCCCATATGGATTATTTCAAATGAAATTATATATCATTCCCTTATTTTGATTATATTCATGAGTCTCTTGGAAACATCCAAACACGATTTTAATTTTGATATCATGTAGTAATATATCTTCATAACTCTTAATTTTTCCTTTTTAAATGATTATCATATATGTGGTCTCATTTTTTCTAAGAATCAATTTATATTCATATTGGAATAAATGAAAATATTTAATATCACCGCAAAAGAATTATAAAGACAATATAAAGGAATACAATATCTATATTAGTTCATATAATACAATGATAATAATTATAGAAAAATTATTTTTGGAAGTCTTATGAGTCCATGTTTTAATTTATAAACCATTGGTGTTGAGATCATGATTAGTGGAAAAATTGATAAGCATATCACTATAAGTGATATAATTGAAATGTTAAATTATCTTGAACAAAATAACTAAGTATAGAAAATATATTACTTATAGTATTGAACCCTTGTTCATTGATTAGTGGGTTAGAGGTTCCATAAAAAACATGTGGAAATTGACACATGAAGGATTAAACATCCATTTGTTCCTTCCTTGTTGAAGTTACACACTCTACAAGGTTTTGGTCATTATTCCTTAATAGTGATAGCCGATTCATAATCATTTTTATTTTTTAAAATCTTTATTGACCTATATTAGGAATTCATCCATCACATTATCTATTTCAATTGTTTTTTACTTGAGTCCTTATTTTTCTAGAAATTAGTTATTAAGAAAAATTTATAAGGAAGAAATTTGTTACTATTTAAAATATTATAGAAAAAATTCAAAATGAAATCTAAATATTATGATTTTCAAGTATCTATATTATTGGATTATTTACATCAATACTAAAAAAGTATACATTATACAAATAAAAATCATAAAATTCTGTAAAAGTCATGTGATTACCCATATAAAATCATATGGGAGAGTAAAACTTGGTGAGTTGTAAAGTATTATTCCATGTGAACCAAATTGGTGAATTGTATATACCAAACCAAATAATTTTTGGATTTTATTCTCTATAAACATCTATTCTAAATTCACAGAAGATTGTATTATCATGAAAAGGATTTCATTTCTTTGAAAGCAGTTATTTTATAATTCAACCCAATTAGTGGAAGATTCCCTATATTTACAATTATCTCTAGGGTCTTACTAATATTTATCTATTTCTTATTTACACATTTAACTAAAAAATACCATTGATACCTTATATGAAATATTTCATTTTAATTAAATGAAATTTAACAAAATTGTTTTACAATAATTATATTAATAACATTGAAGGATATTTTGAGGTCTATTGTATTTGATTGTAGGTCCATAATACACGATTTACATAAGTAAAAAAAATTATTTAAACCATTTGAAAGTATCCTTTGTTAATAATTTCTAGTTTACCACACAATATTTAATTTTCATGGTACATACATCTATATAATTGGGTGAGCATAATGCACCATAAGGTATAAAAATGGAAAAAATATATGAATGATTATCCCTGATAAAATGAGAGGCATATCATGGGGTAATAATTATATGTACTTTATATATAACATAGATGAGACATTGATATTCTTATCAGTCTGGCTTTTCACTAATCTATAAGAAAAAATAATTACATGCATTATTCACTAATTGTATTGTAAAAAATTGAATCAGTAGATATTAATTCTTTTCCCAACGAATTACAGTGCTATCAGAGGTCACAATTAATATTTATTAATTCATGTGAACCACAATGATCATAATAAATCATTTCATTGATAAATAAAGGATAATAAAAGCATGTTTCATATAAAATTACTAAGTACATAATTCCTTAAATACAATAATATAAAATCTTTTTTACCACAAAAAAGGGAATGTTGTTTTATACATGCAAATACCCAATAATTTTTTTAATATC
This sequence comes from Viscum album, assembly GCA_963277665.1. NCBI lineage: Eukaryota > Viridiplantae > Streptophyta > Magnoliopsida > Santalales > Viscaceae > Viscum > Viscum album. Next base: position 1,494,747,430 of record OY728131.1, read on the forward strand.
CTATTCAATATCCATGGATAGGTAAGAAGCTTTGGTATCAAAAATATAAATAATATTTTATATAAAATAGGGAAATTAAAAAATGAATTAAACAATATAATGGTATAAAATGTGGATTACGAAAAGGGTAATGAGAGGTAATAAAGGACACCCATTGATAAAAAAATATTTTTGAGTAATGAGAAAATAATAAATGGATTGGGAAGAATTAATAAAATAATTTGAAAATATAACACAAGAGAGATATTTCATGGGAAGAGAGAAAGCATAGAATTCCCTTTTATTTAAGGGTTTATACATTGAACATGTGGATGTCAATACAAGACCTTTGAGAAACAACATAATGAATTATTTATTGGAAAAATCAATATAAATCATGGATAATATATTTTTAGTGGAGAAGAATAGTGGGATTAGGAGTATTTACACTAAAAGAGAAGGGATTTTTTAATTATTTCAATACAAATGTATCTAAATTCAAGTTGTGGAAAATGATAATTTAACGGCTAACCCATGTTTTTGCTCATGGCTTTATAAATTTTATTTATTTATTAAATATTTTGAGTCATTAGAACCGAAATACATTTTAAAATATTACATTGTACAATAAAAATTAATATTTTAGAAAATATTTCAAAAAAAATCATAATATACATTTTCAAATTAGGAATGTCATTTTTAGGTTATTTAAATATATTTAAAACAATTAAAACAACTAATGTTAATAAAATATCATTATTTAATTCATTGATTATATTTCATTAGACATTAGGTCATTAATACATATATATTATGTTATAAAATACATAAAACCTAAAACATTAAGGTTAGTGTTCATAACAAAATTATATTAAAAAATTTATAAAAATTTTACCCTAACGTAATTAATAACTTTTGATTTCAAATAAAGTTCTTATTTTATCAAAATAATTTATAAATATGAAAATTATATCTTTTAATTGAAAATTAGATATTTATTGAAAAAAAGAAATCGTTAATACTTCAAAGATGATATATTTTAACTACTATGATCTCTATAAAGATCATTGTATTAAATGCATATCAACATTAATCTATATTTTATTTTCAGAAATAGAACATGTGCTCCCCAAGGAGAAAAAATTCTAATAAAACCATTTTCCAAGTTGTCTTTTTTATTTCAATATTAATTCCACTAACTCCAAATATGACACTCTCTATATGGTATGTAGATATTAACTTGGATATAGGTATGAGTTAAATTGATAACTCTACTTCCCTATATTGAGGAGGACTAGGTAACTATTGAGTAATTACATTAATGTATTGTAAAATAATGGATATGTCTATAATTTAAGAATTTTTAATTATTCTTCTTCATTGAAAATTATTTTCAAAATGAAGGAAATAGGATGTGGTTATTGAAAGGACTCGATATGTGATATCTCTCTAGAAAATATTTCTATGGTTTGTCCCATCATGTTAACATAAATGTCTTTACATATATAGTTGATCCTAGAATTATACATCAATATCCAATAATTCCCATTTATTATATAAAATCACATCATACTAATGACCATGAAGTATACGAAGAAATTATAGTCAAAAATTTTAATAGGGGAATCCATTTATACCATTCATGCGTGAATATTTCCTCTAAGAGTATTAACCCTAAAATATACCACTATCATTTCAAGGATTAACATGATTTTCTTCACAAAAATTCATTAAAATAAATAATTCCTCCAAACAAGAATAAAAAAAATATACTCTCTATATTTGCGTTTATGATGAGAATACATGCAACAACATCATTTAGAGCCTCTACTATATTTGTCATGATTGAAAATTCATGATCATAATCTCTTATTTTATTAGTAATGGTGTTTACACTCCATCATCATCTTATATATATATATTAATTAGTGAAATTTATTTTCTCCTCACAATTAAGGAATTTGATGGTAGTTTTCCCTTGAATTATATTTCATCTTTTCATGGAATTTATATAACAAGGATTAACTACATCACAATAGTTTAAAGATGTATGGGAATATATTCCAAAGTTAGGGCACTTTCCACTTCTATGAAAATAGTTTTCCAAATCCTTCTTCTAACATATGATGCACAAGGGACACTGTACTATGTTCCCATATGGATTATTTCCAATGAAATTATATATCATTCACTTATTTTTGTTATATTCATAAGTCTAAGGTAAACCTCCAATCACTATTTTAATTTTGATATCATGTAGTAATATATCTTCATAACTCTTAATTTCTCATTTTTAAATGATTACCATATATGTGGTCTCATTTTTTCAAAGAATCATTTTATATTCATATTAGAATTAATGAAAATATTTAATCTCATCTCAAAAGAATTATAAAGACCATATAAAGGAATAAAATCTCTATATTAGTTCATTGAATAAAATGATAATAATTATAGAAAAATTATTTTTTGAAGTCTTCCGAGTCCGTGTCTTAATTATAAACCATTGGTTTTGAGATCATGATTTGTGGAAAAATTGATAAGCATATCACTATAAGTGATATAATTAAAATATTAAATTATCTTGAACAAAATAACTAAGTATAGAAAATATATTACTTATAGTATTGATCCCTTATTCATTGATTAGTGGATTAGAGGTTACAAAAAAACATGTGGAAATTGACACATGAATGATTCAACTTCCATTTGTTCCTTCCTTGGTGATGTTACACACACTACAAGGTTTTGGTCATTATTCCTTAATATTGATAGTCGATTCATCATCATTTTTATTTTTTAATATATTTATTGACCTATATTAATAATTCAGCTATCACATTGTCTATTTAAATTTTTTTACTTGAGCCCTTATTTTTCTATAAATTAATTATTAAGAAAAATTTATAAGGAATAAATTTGTTACTATTTAAAATATTATAGAAATAATTCAAAATGAAATCTATATATTATGATTTTCAAGTATCTAGATTCTTGGATTATTTACATCAATACTAAAAATGTATACATTATCCAAATAACAATCATAAATTTCTGTAAAAGGAATGTGATTACCCATAGAAAATAATATGGGAGAGTAAACTTGGTGAGTTGTAAAGTATTATTCCACGTGAACCAAATTGTTGAATTGTATATACCCAACCATATAATTTTGGGATTTTATTCTCTAGAAACATCTATTCTAAATTCACGGCAGATTGTATTATCATGAAAATGATTTCATTTCTTGGAAAGCAGTTATTTTATAATTCAACCCAATTAGTGGAAGATTCCCTATATTTACAATTATCTATAGGGTTATTACTAATATTTATCTATTTATTATTTACACATTTTACTAAAAAATACCATTGATACACAATATGGAATCCTTCATTTTAATTAAATGACATTTAAAAAAATTGTTTTGTAAGAATTATATTAATAACATTGAAGGATATTTTGAGGTCAATTGTATTTGATTGTAGGTCCGTAATACATGATTTACATAAGTAAAAAAAATAAAAAAAACATTATTTAAACCATTTTAAAGTATCCTTTGTTAATAATTCCTAGTTTACCACACAATATTTAATTTTCATGGGACATACATCTAAATAATTGGGTGAGCATAATGCACCGTAAGGTATAAAAATGGAAAAAAATATTAATGATTATCCCTGATAAAATGAGAGGCATATCATGGGGTAATAATTATATGTACTTTATATATAACATAAATGAGATATTCATATTCTTGTCACTATGACTTTTCACTAATCTATAATAAAAATTAATTACATGCATTATTCACTAATTGTACTGTAAAAAATGGAATATGTAGATATTAATTCTTTTCCCAATGAATTACAGTGCTATCAGAGGTCACAATTAATATTTATTAATTCATGTGAACCACACCGATCATAATAAATGATTTCATTTATAAATAAAGGATAATAAAAGTATGTTTAATATAAAATTACTGAGTACATAAGTCCTTAAATACAAGAACATAAAATCATTTTTACCACACAAAAAGGGAATGTTGTTTTATACATGCGAATACCCAATAATTTTTTTAATATCTTATTGAATATCCATCTATAGGTAAGAAGTTTTGGTATTAACAATATAAGAATATTTTATATAAAATAGGTAAATTTAAAAAGGAATTAAACGGTATAATGGTATAAAATTTGGATCACGAAAAGGGTAATGAGAGGTAATAAAGGACACCCATTGATAAAAAAACTATTTTTTAGTAATGAGATTATAATAAATGGAATGGGAAGAATTAATAAAATAATTTGAAAATATAACACAAGAGAGATACTTGATGGGAAGTGAGAAAGCAGATAATTCCCTTTTATTGAAGGGTTAATACATTAAACATGTTGATGTCACTACAAGCCCTTTGAAAAACAACATAAGGAATTATTTATTGGAAAAATAAATATAAACCATGGATAATATATTTTGAGTGGAGAAGAATAGTGGGATTAGGAGTATTTACACTAAAAGAGAAGGGATTTTTTAATTATTTGTATACATATGTCTCTAAATTCAAGTTGTGGAAAATAATAATTTAATGGCTAACTGATGTTTTTTCTCCTAGTTTTATAAATTTTAATTATTTATTAAATATTTTGACTCATTAGAACCTAAATCCATTTTTAATATTATATTGTACAATAAAAATTAATATTTCCGAAAATATTTTTAAAAAAATTCACAATATACATTTTCAAATTAGGAATGACATTTTTATGTTATTTAAATTGATTTAAAACAATTAAAACAATTAATATTAATAAAATATTATTATTTAATTCATGGATTATATTTCATTATACATTAGGTCATTAATAAATATATATTATGTTATAAAAATACATAAAACCTAACACATTAAAGTTAGTATTTATATGAAAATTATTTTAAAAAAGTTATAAAAATTTCACCCTAACATATTTAATAACTTTTGATTTTAAATAAAGTTTTTATTTTATCAAAATAATTTATAAATATAAAAATTATATCTTTTAATTGAAAATTAGATATTTATTGAAAAAATAAATCATTAATACTTCAAAGATGATATATTTTCATTACTATTATCTCCATAAAGATCATTTTATTAAATGCATTTCAACATTGATGTATATTTTATTTTCAGAAATAGAACATGTGCTCCCCAAGGAGAAAAAAATTTCTAATAAAACCATTTTCCAAGTGGTCTTTTTATTTCAATATTAATTCCACTAAATCCAAATATGAAACTCTATATATGGTATGTAAGTATTATCTTGGATCTAGGTATGAGTTCAATTGATAACTCTACTTCCCTTTATTGGGGGGGGGGGACAAGGTAACTATTGGGTAATTACATTAATGTATTTTAAAATAATGGATATGTCTCCAATTTAAGAATTTTCAATTATTATTATTAATTTAAAATTATTTTCACAATGAAGAAAATAGGATGTGGTTGTTGAAAGGACTCAGTTTGTGATATCTCTCTAGAAAATATTTCTATGGTTTTTCCCCTCATGTTAACATAAATACCTTTACATATATAGTTGATCCTAGAATTATAAATCGTTATCCAATAATTCCCATTTATTATATAAAATCAAATCATACTAATGACCATGAATTATACGAAGAAATAACAGTCAAAATGTTTAATAGGGGAATCCATGTTTACCATTCATGCATGAATATTTCCTCTAAGAGTATTAACCCTAAAATATACCACTATCATTTCAAGGATTAACATGATGTTCTTTACAAAAATTCATTAAAATAAATAATTCCTCCATACAACAATAAAAAAATATAATCTCTATATTTGGGTTTATGATGAGAATACATGCAACAAAATTATTTTGAGCCTCTACTATATCTTTCATGATTGAAAATTTATGATCATAATCTCTTATTTTATTGGTAATGTTTTTTACCCTACATTATAATCTTATATATATTAATTAGTGAAATTTATTTTCTCCTCATAATTAAGGAATTTGATGGTAGTTGTCCCTTACATTATATTTTATCTTTTGATGGAATTTATATAACAATGATTAACTATATCAAAAAAGTTTAAAGATATATGGTAATATATTCCAAAATTACAGCACTTTCCACTTCTATGGAAATAGTTTCCCAAATCCTTCTTCCAACATATGATGCACATGGGACATTGTACTATGTTATCATATGGATTATTTCCAATGAAATTATATATCATTCAATTATTTTCATTATATTCATGAGTCTAATGGAAACCTCCAAACACTATTTTAATTTTGATATCATATAGTAATATATCTTCATAACTCTTAATTTCTCATTTTTAAATGATTATCATATATGTGGTCTCATTTTTTCTAAGAATCAGTTTATATTCATATTATAATGAATGAAAATATTTAATCTCATCACAAAGGAATTATAAATACCATATAAAGGAATAAAATATCCATATTAGTTCATAGAATACAATGATAATAATTATAAAAAAATTATTTTTTTAAGTCTACTAAGTCCATGTATTAATTATAAACCATTGGTTTTGAGACCATGATTAGTGAAACAATTTATAAGAATATCACTATAAGTGATATAATTGAAATGTTAAATTATCTTGAAAAAAATAACTGAGTATTGAAAATTTATTACTTATAGTATTGATCCCTTTTTTATTGATTAGTGGATTAGAGGTTCGACAAAAAACATGTGGAAATTGACACATGAAGGATTCAACTTCAATTCGTTCCTTCATTGGTGATGCTACACACTCTTCAAGGTTTTGGTCATTATTCTTTAATAGTGATAACCGATTCATCATCATTTTTATTTTTTAAAATCTTTATTGACCTAAATTAGGAATTCAACCATCACATTGTCTATTTAAATTGTTTTTTACTTGAGAACTTATTTTTATAGCAATTAATTATTAAGAAAAATTTATAAGGAAGAAATTTGTTAATATTTAAAATATTATAGAAATAATTCAAAATGAAATCTAAATATTTTGATTTTCAAGTATCTAGATTCTTGGATTATGTATATCAAAACTAAGAAAGTATACATTATCCAAATAAAAATCATAAATTTCTCTAAAAGGAATGTGATTGCCCATATAAAATCATATGGGAGAGTAAAACTTGGTGAGTTGTAAAGTATTATTCCATGTGAACCAAATTAGTGAATTGTATATACCCAACCAAATAATTTTGGGCTTTTTATTCTCTAGAAACAACTATTTGAAATTCACGATAGATTGTATTATCATGAAAATGATTTCATTTCTTGGAAAGAAGTTATTTTATAATTCAACCCAATTAGTGGAAGATTCCCTATATTTACAATTATATCTAGGGTTATTACTAATATTTATCTATTTCTTATTTACACATTTAACTAAAAAATACCACTGATAACTAATATGGAATCCTTAATTTTAATTTAATGACATTTACGAAAATTGTTTTAGAAGAATTATATTAATAACATTGAAGGATATTTTGAGGTCTATTGTATTTGATTGTAGGTCCGTAATACATGATTTACATAAGTAAAACATGAAAAAAACATTATTTAAACCATTTGAAAGTATCCTTTGTTAATAATTCCTAGTTTAGTACACAATATTTCATTTTCATGGGACATACATCTATATAATTGGGTGAGCATAATGCACCATAAGGTATAAAAATGGACAAAAATATATGAATGATTATCCCTGATCAAATGAGAGGCATATCATGGTGTAATAATTATATGTACTTTATATATAACATAGATGAGACATTCATATTCTTATCACTAAGGCTTTTCACTAATATATAATAAAAAATAATTACATGAGTTATTCACTAATTGTATTTTAAAAAATGGAGTCTTTAGATATTAATTATTTTCCCAATGAATTACAGTGCTATCAGAGGTCACAATTAATATTTATTAATTCATGTGAACCACACTGATCATAATAAATAATTTCATTGATAAATAAAGGATAATAAAAGCATGTTTCATATAAAATTACTAAGTACATAAGTCTTTAAATACAAGAACATAAAATCATTTTTACCACACAAAAAGGGAATGTGGGTTTTATACATGTAAATACCCAATAAAATTTTTAATATCCTATTGAATATACATGGATAGGTAAGATGTTTTGGTATCGCCAATATAAGAATATTTTATGTAAAATGGGTAAATTAAAAAATGAATTAAATGGTATAATGGTATAAAATATGGATTACGAAAAAGGTAATGAGTGGTAATAAAGGACACCCATTGATAACAAAACTATTTTTCAGTAATGAGATTATAATAAATGTAATGGGAATAATTAATAAAATAATTTGAAAATATAACACAAGAGAGATACTTGATGGGAAGAGAGAAAGTAGAGAATTCCATTTTTTTGAAGGGTTTATACATTGAACATGTGTATGTCACTTCAAGCCCTTTGAGAAACAACATAAAGAATTATTTATTAGAAAAATCAATATAAATCATGGATAATATATTTTGAGTGGATAAGAATAGTGGTATTAGGAGTATTTACACTAAAAGAGAAGGGATTTTTTAATTATTTCTATACATATGTCTTTAAATTCAAGTTGTGGAAAATGATAATTTAATGGCTAACCCATGTTTTTGCTCATGGTTTTATAAATTTTATTTATTTATTAAATATTTTGACTCATTAGAACCGAAATCCATTTTTTAATATTACATTGTAAAATAAAAATTAATATTTCAGAAAATGTTTAAAAAAAATGCATAATATACATTTTCAAATTAGGAATATGATTTTTAAGTTATTTAAATTGATTTAAAACAATTAAAACAATTAAAATAATTAAAAGAATTAATATTAATAAAATATTATTATTTAATTCATGGATTATATTTTATTAGACATTAGGTCATTAATACATATATATTATGTTATAAAAATACATAAAACCTAAAACATTAAATTTAGTATTCATAAGTAAATTATATTAAAAAAGTTATAAAAATTTCACCCTAACAGAATTAATAACTTTTGATTTCAAATAAAGTTTTTATTTTATCAAAATAATTCATAAATATAAAAATTATAACTTTTAATTGAAAATTAGATATTTATTGAAAAAATTATAATTTTTGAGATTGATTCCACATTCTAACAATTATAAAGAGATCCCAGAACAGAATAAATTTATATTATAATTTATATTTAAATAAATGGTTTTTAAAAAAATTATTTGTGGAAAATATATGTTATTTAAATTAACTGAGTTTATAATACATGTGAATATGTTTATTGAATATATATTTATTTTTTATTTATATATAAAAATCAATTTATTAAATTTATCTTACATCCATGTTTATTTTAATATATTAAATAATAAAGAGAATTAAATCTATTAGAAAAAATTTAATTTATAAAAATGGGACTACACTTTTATAACACTAAGTTATAGATACATGAACCCTTATTAGATTAGTATACTCCCTAAGTGTAAGGTGTGTGATGGTGGTAGTTTAATGGGGTGGATCAAAAAATATTCACCTAGTTGCTGTCTCCAATAATTTTAACTTCTCATCTAGGTGATTTCATTCAATGCTCACTTGTTAAAGATTTTATTGAACTTGGTATAAAGAGAAAACCAATGAATCAACATTCCACTAAATTTCTATCAAAAGGGATTTAAAATCACTGATTCTACCTGTTCATTCCATCATTTATACTTTTTATATAAACAAAAATTGAAAGGGTGATATTGTAAGCAATTGTCATAGTGCTAAAAAGTTATATTGACCTACTATCATATTTATTAATGACAAGGTTAACCAATGGATATATCACAATGATCACATTAATAATTTTATAAAATAAAAATATTCCATGAAAAATTATTTCAAACTAAATTATTTCAAATGGTTTTTATAATTCCACAGACAATATAGATTATATTCCAATAATTTCATTTTCTTCTAACAATTTTCCAAAAACTCATAATATTCTGGGAAATGTTTGATTTTCTGGTGTATACTATTATTTGGTATCTATTTTTTGGTTTTAATATCCATGTATTAGTATTAGATATTGTAACCAGTATTAAAACATGACATGTATATATATTTTATTTTATTATTATGAACTATTTATTTTTCCAAATAATAAAATAGTGAATATGAAAAAATAGTTACTCTATTAATCATATTAAAATTTTTCTAGTAGTGACATGGTATCCTGAGGAAGTGATGTGGTAGAATTATAATAAGTATTTTTTTTATCAAATTAATTTAATTTTTGGGTTAACATTATTATAATGCATAGAATGTTACTCCTAAAGATTTAATGATATATTTTTCTTTAATTGAATATAATTTCTTTGAAATTTTTCCTTACACGCAATAATGATTTTAAAAAAATCATGAAAAAAACTGAAATATTATTATATGAAAATTATAGCTCTTTTTAAATGACCATATCAATATTTTCTTCCATATAATTTTTGAGTTTTTTTCAAAGAAATATTATTTTTTCAATGAATAAATAAAAATTCATATTTTTGTATAACTATCATTTTCATTCATTAAATCATGTAATTTAAAAACTGTAATTTAGTAGACTTGGAATCACTAGATACATTCATAAAGTTTACATTACATCATAAAGTGAAAACTACAACAACATCTTGTCTCCAGAGTCATATCCCTTTATACTATCCCCACAGGTTATTCATAAAATGCTTCTTCACATCCTGGGAAAAATGAAACATTGAAAGGGGTGATCTCATATGCTCAGTAAGGATAACAATATAGCGGAAAATTTCATAAATAACCATAAACATTTAAGGTAATGTATAACAAAAACAAAAGCCTTTTAAACTTTAACTTCAGCATAATATGGAAAAGATAAAATGAAACAATTCCATTTACTTATTCACATGGTTATTCTTCTAGTCGAATAATCACATGAAATATGAATAAACAATTTTATAATGATGGAAAGCATAAGGCTAGACTATCATAACCACATAGTCAAGACCTTGTTCCAAGACTATAAATAAGGTTTTGTAAAGGCCTTGTGCCAAGACACTAGTTTGTCTCATTAGACCTACCGATGTATTTAGGAGCTATAGCGGGCTCCAACCGTCAATTATTAAGTCCAATTTATTCCTCATATGAACAGGTTTAAACATAACATAAACATTTGTATTAAAACTAGCATACTAAATGTCAACAATTTATCAATAAACCATAAATTGTATAAAAATAACACATCTACAGTCAAACATATCACAAAACCTTCACTAAAATATGGAAGTTTTGTATCATAATAAATCACATTCTAATAAGTTTAAAATCCATTAAAGGATGTTGACATAAATGAAATCAAAACTATTTGAGAGAAATATCTCCATTTTTTTAAATCATTTAAAAGTCACATAATTATAAAATAAAACATTTACTTTGAAAATATTCCTACAATCTTGTAAGGGAAGCATCAACGATTTTATAACCACAGAAAATAGCCTCACCCACCGTATAAGATAAAAAAGACATTCTTACCTTAATTATGTCAAAAAGGTTAAAAGGACCTTGTTTGGAAAATTACAGAAAGATTCCTTTATAAACTTCTTATAAAATGTCGACAAGGGTATAAATGAATTTAAGTCATAGTCTATTATAAAGACCCGAAAATTTCAAGGAATTTTTTTTCTTCATTTCTTTGGAATTTTATGAGTGCGCAGTTTCTTACGGCACCTGATTCCGAGGCCCGGTGTGCCCGAAATCAATTTATGAAGTTTAGGTCAGGTACGTTCAGTAAACGAATGAGCGTGATTTTCTATCTTTTGAACCGGTGTTCGGAATTGAAAACTGAGGGCACCGATGAAATCACAACGCCGGTAATTGCTTAAGAGGCCCTTTACCACAATTGCATTTGTGCAGGTGGAGAAGTTAAAAATTGTGGATTAAATGAGGAATAAATAAAATTGTGAAACAATTTTATTTTTAATTCTAAGTTGGTTTTATCCTACATGGGGGAGTTGGGGTGGCACCTAACTACCCATGTGAGGATAAATGTGAGGATAAATGTGAGGTGGGTCCCATATTATCCCCAACATTTCACATTCACATAACTCACTTTAACTCTCACAAACTCCCACCTTTAATTATGAAACCCATCCACTTCCTTATTAAATTTTACAACCTACATTTAAGTAATTAAGAGGATTTGTTTTTCAAAATTTGAATGGATTGGAAAGTTAAATTAAAATAAGGTGGAAGCTTATTTTAATTTGGTTGGCACTTGTGTTGGGAAATCTTTTGGAGAAAAAGCTCCAAAGCCTTGAAGAACTTCTTCCTCCTGCGAAGAACGACGTCTCTTCTTAGAAGAATACCGAGGTTCCATCTTCTCCAATGAGACACCGACGAACGATCAGGGATTGGTAGCGTGGTGTGGGCGCAACAAACAACTTTGACTCCGACGACTTCCTCGCGTCAAATCCGACGAACGACAAATGTCACGAGGTAGGGGTTAAGTTCAATATTAATGAAATAAAATTGTTCTTTGTTTTGTTGTTGGGAATCTTGTTTAGATTGGCCACTTTTTATTGAAATAAGGGGATGAGATCAGACCGCACAAACACAGTCGATTCTCCTCCCCGCTTTCTTATTGATCAACATTGACGTTTGAGGTGAAGGCAGCGCGGTGCTGTTGCACCGCGCGGGAACGAAGAGGACAGCGGCCGGAGCGGGCCGTGGTGGTGGTGCGCAGCGCCGTCGCGCCACACCGGAGAAGCCGAGGGAGGCTTCGGTGGTTCAATAGTGGAGGCCGGCTGTGCCGGCTGCCAGCGACTCCAGGAGGCAGGACCCTGAAGGGTCCCGTGGCAGCTCAACCGACCAGCCATAAAGGCCGGCCGTTTCTCCAGAAAACCAGGGGGTCGTAACCCCCCGACCCTCATTTAAGGCAGACCCCACCGGGGGGGGGGGGGTGCCATTTCCGAAACCAAGGGGACCACACCCCTGTTTCACCCCACTCAGCTGACAGCCGAGCCGGGCCGCAGGCCGCGCCGCGCCAGGCCGCCCGCGTCGGGCCGGGCTGCCCGCGCTGGGCCATGCCGCTAGCGTCGGGCTGGGCCGCCATCGCCAGGCAGGACCATGCTAGTATGGCTGCGCTGTGCCCAATCATTCCGGAACCGGATCCGGGTCAGGTCGACCCGGTTCGGGCTGACCCAGGTGGTATTGGACCCGGTCGGACCGGGCCCAAACCCCCTATTTTCAGATCAGGTTTGTTCAAACGCCCATATCTTGGGCTACAGACCTCCGATCGACACACCTTCAGTTGAGTATGGATCCTTGGATTGAGATGGTAGTTTAGGTATATTACACTCAAGATTTTGGCAAAGTTTGGGTATGGTCAGGTTGGTTCGAACTCAAAACCAACCGGGCCCTCAGAGTGGAAACGCTCATAACTTGAGCTCCGGACGTCCGAATGACATGCTGTCGACTTGGTTGGATTCCTCTTGATGAGACAGAACTTTTGACATACTTAACATGAGGTTTGGATGCAGTTGGAGTATGGTCGGATTGGATTGTACCCGAAATCCAACCGGGCCCCTAGAACGGAAAAGCTGATAACTTTCAGACGGGATGTTTGTTTGACGAATCGTCAGTGGCATTGGTAATCTCATTGAGAAACGGTCCCTTTGAGAATACCCTATGAGAGTTTGGGGGTATAGTTGAGATACTATCTAGTTGGTTTGTACACGAAACCAACCAGGACCCTAAGACTAGATGGATTATAACTCAAATACCGGGCGTCTGATTGACGCACCGTCTATTGCGTTGAGACCCCTTTGACATGGCAGTCCTTTGAGATACATCTTCATGGGACTTGTGTGATAATTGGATTATCAACCAGTAGCTCGTGGAGTGGACCCTCCGGGAGGCGAGCGTACAGAGTACGAAGACCTTGTAGCTGGCTGAGACCTGATGATTGCTTGTCTGATTCGAGTCGGAGTGACTTGACTAGCCTAGTGGTGAGAACTACTGTGTTTGGGTGGCAGACCCATGGCGGGGAGCACTACTCTGTTTGGGTGGCAGACCCACGGTACTCGATAGAAGGAGTACCTCTGTAGGCTATTAGGGGGAGCACTACTATGTTGGGGTGGCAGACCCATGGCCGGGATCACTACTGTGTTTGGGTGGCAGACTCGTGGTACTCAACAGGAGGAGTACCTCAGCAGTCTAAGGTTAGTGAGTAGTGCCTTAGAGTCATGACAGGGCTAATGTACTCGACAGAGGAGGAGTTCTTCAGCAGTTGTGGTTTCGATATCATTAATGAAAATCCTGGTTTGAGATGAGTCAATGACCTTTGTGTTTCTTCATGATTGAGATGGGTTACTTGATAACTTAGGTATATGTATGGGAATATACCTGAGTAGTGGTTATCCGTTGATTTCATAACCTTTGTGTTTCCTCTTGATTGATATGGGCTACTTAATAACATAGGTATAAGTATTGGATTATAACTAAGTAAGGGTTATCTGTTTAGATCCTTCTTTGTGGTTATCCTTGTTGGATTTAGTGAGACCTTGAGGGTCTCGGGGTCCCTACTGAGTATCGTTATAATCACCCCTGCACGATCTATGCCCGCACCTCATTGTGTTAGATGTAGATGACGAACAACGCTGACAGAGGTCGAGTGTTTGAGGACTAGATGGTACCTGGAGGTGGACCTCACGACGAGTTAGTAACCAAAGGTGGAATTCACGACGAGACGGTACTTGGAGGAGGTTGAAGGGAAAGAGAATTGAGGAGGCTATCTGTTCCTACCCTTCAGGTAGGATTCAAGGTGGACGGCCCAGGAGCTGCTTTTACTCTTCCAGTAGCTTATCTTTTCTATTGTACTTTCGTTCAGTTGTAGATTTACTTTTCAGTTGGGTTTTTATACTGTCCCATTTACTTTTTAGCACTTCCTTTTGTACTTAGTGTATTACTTACATTTGTACTCTATGATGTTTGTTTACTTTATAAAGGCAATGCCTTCCCAGTTATCGGGATTTATGCCTTTGGTGCTAGTCGCCAGCCCCTGGCCTATGGAAGGCGGTCTTGGAGTAGTCACAACACGAGCCCCAAGGACGAGTCATGAAAATTTGGTATCAGAGGAGTTGGTTCTACTGCAAAACTTAGGACTCTGATATTTATTTTCTGTGAAGCAAGAATGTTAAGTGTACTAAGTGCGGTCTTCAGTTTAGGGAGTCCAATGTGGGTGCGGGCGACCGACGTATCCATACACCAGGACCCCAAATTCTGATTTCTGACTCAGTGCAAGAAAACACTAATTGCGTGTATATTTTCAAAAAGTTCCTTCAAGTTAGCTCAAACCAGGTCAGCTCACCAGGTATAGTCCTTTAACTGTGTCGCATCTGTTCTTTCAGGATGCCTCCCCACGGATGACCAGCTAGAGCCCTGAGAGTTGTATGTACTGACAGGCCACCGAGAGACGAGGCCTCAGTACAGGGCTCTCATCCAGTTGAGGAACCCGTGGAGGCACCAGCGGTATTACCACCCGTTGGGCCACCGATGCCACCATCCCTAGAAGCAGGCGATGCACGCCGCTTGAGCGCACTACACAAGTTTCAGCGCCAGAGGCCACCCAGGTTCTGGGGAGAGACTGACCCACAGGCGGCTGAGGATTGGCTGGAGGATGTGGTGAGAGTCTTCAGGCTAGTAGGTACATCAGCAGACTTCATGGTGATCCTTGCTGCTAGCCTCCTTCAGGCAGCAGCAGGCAAATGGTGGACCCTGATGCTCCATATGCATGACGAGACGTCACTTCTATGGGCAGACTTCGAGAGCCTATTCCGGGCAGAGTTTGTACCAGCCACCCTTCTAGCAGTGCAGATACAGGAGCTACTTCATCTGCAGTAGGGTATAATGAGTGTAGCTCAGTACTCAACGAGGTTCAAAGACCTCTCACGCTACTCTATAGACATGGTACGAGACCCGTTCTTCAGGGCCCAGACCTTTGAGCAGGGAGTGAGGCACGAGATCATAGCTTTGATGATCCCTCTCAGCATCCCCAATCAGGAAGGGGTGTTGGAGCGAGCCCTCTTAGTGGAGAGTTTCCTTTTTGAGAAGACTCCAGCAGTTTGACCCACCACTAGTCGACTTGTAGTGGAGACTTCTATAGCTGGCTGTAGAAAGATGACGCAGAGGTCCAGGAGGGCCAGACCTAAAGGTGGTCGACCGCATGAATCAGGATCGGTAGTGCGAGGCACCAAGGGTAGAGACAGAGACAGAAATACCATGCTATGTTACACGTGCGGCGGACAGGGTCACATGGCTCGTGACTATCTGACCTACCACTCGGATGAACAACAGATAGATGAAGGACCTCCCAGGCAGTGGCATAGGTTCGATCGTGATGGACCGCAAGGAGTAGGAGGCAGAGATAGAGGATCTGGCCGTGCAGATGGAGGTGGACAACGGTTCGAGGTGTTGCCACCACCACCACCCGGAGGACCACCCCAACCACAGGGAACGAGTGGATATGGGTGAGCTCAGCTTCAAGCAGCTGAAGAATATGACTACGAAGCTCTGGAAGCAGGTGGACATGAGCGGAACTAGGCATGGGGACCCTTGTTCTTGGTGTTTTTAGTTTCCATGTTGTCGCTGTTGTGTTTACTTTGTGTCTTTGTACTATGAGCTGTAGTAATAAAAGACACTTATCTTTTTGACAATTACTTTCCTCTCCTCTCTGTATGGTTGATACTAAGAGGTTCTGGTTTAAAACCATTGAATTGATCCTCACTTTTGAGATACCTACTAGAGGGGACCCAGTGACCACACACTGCTGCCGATAGTGTGACTCGACCCTTGGAGGTGAGAGCAACAGTTGGATCTCTTGGTAGTAGCGTTGAGGCCTTACGACATCATCCATGGAATGAAATAGTACTGTTCATGTCAGGATTGACTGTATTAGGAAAATGACATGGTTCATTTAGGGAATGAGACCAGATTTCTCTTTTCGGCAGAGGAGAAATATCAATATCCCTTGAAGAACGTAAATAATGAAGGGTAGAGATGAGTTCTTACAATTGGATAGTCTCACCATTATTCATTGAGAAAACTATTTACGGTTCTCATCATCTCAATAATATCATGCGTATCTTCTCTCAGAAGGACATGAACTTGGGACACCGGTGATGGCTTGAATTCCTCCAGAACTATGACTTCGAGATAGTTTATACTCTGGGAGAGGGGGACGTTGTAGCAGATGCTCTTAGTATGAGATCAGGAATTCAGCTGTTAGGAGTGGCGGGACAACAACCAAACACGTTTCAGACATCCTTTGTGGATAGTGTTAAAGTTATCTCATGTAGAACGAGAGTTGGTTCAAGTTACGATGGAAAATGTGCGTATCATCCAAGAGCGGATGAAGACTGCACAAATAAGACAGAAGTACCATACTGATAGTATCCAAGACCATTGGTGTTCAAGGGTTATGACCACGTCTTCAGATGGGTCTCACTTCGACGGGGTCTATGGAGATTTGTCCAAGGCAACAAGTTATCTCTGCGTTTCTTCAGACCAATCCAGGTCCCTAACAGAGTAGGCGAGGTGGTTTACCACCTGTCCTTTCCACCTCAGATGCACCGGGTGCACGAATTCATTCATGTTTCTTAGCTGAGGGATGTGTGCATGACCTATCCTTCATCATTGAACATGAAGAGATGGACATCAATGACGGGATGACTTTCACGAGGTTCCAGTGCAGGTTGAGGATCGTAACCCCCACGACCCTCATTTAGGGCAGACCCCACTAGGGGGGCCTCCGTTTTCAAAACAACGGGGGCTGCGCCCCCTTCGCACCCCGCTCGACTAACAACCAAGCCGCGGGCGGCTTTCGAGCCGGGCCGCAGGCCGCACCGGGCCGGGTCGCCAGCGCTGGGCCGGGCCACCAGCGCCGGGCCGGGCCGTCAGGGTTGGGCTAGGCCACGCCAGCAGAGCTCGGCCATTCCCAATCGGGTCAACCCGGGCTTGGGTCGGGTCGATCCAGTTTGGGCCGACCCAGGGGGTATTGGGCCGGGTCGGACTAGGCCTAGACCCCTATTTTCGGACCAGGTTCGTTCAAAAACCCATATCTTGGGATACAGACCTCCGATCGATGCACCGTCAACTTCATAGGGATCCTTGGATTGGGACGGTCGTTTTGGTATATTACAATGGAGCTTTTGGAAATTTTTGTGTATGATAGGGTTGGTTCGAACTCGAAACCAACCAGGCCCTCGGAGCGGAAACACTCATAACTTGAGCTTCGGATGTCCGAATGACGTGCCTTTGACTTGGTTGGATTCCTCTTGATGAGATGGAACTTTTTACATACTTCACCTGAGGTTTGGATGCAGTTAGAGTATGGTCGGATTGGATTGGACCTGAAATCCAACCGGGCCCCTGGAACGGAAAATCCGATAAATTTCAGACCAAACTTCAGTTTGACGAACGGTCAACGAAGTTGGTAATCTCGTTGAGAAACGGTCCCTTTGAGAATAACCTATGAGATTTTGGGGTACAATTTAGATACAGTCAGGTTGGTTCATACATGAAACCATCCATGCCCCCAGAACTAGTAGGCTTATAAATCACAGACCGAGCGTCTGATTGACGTGCTATCTATTGCATTGAGACCCCTTTGACGAGGTGGTACTTTGAGATACATCTTCGTTGGAATTTGTGATACTTGGAGTATCGACCAGTAGCTCATGGATTGGACCCTCTCGGAGATGAGTGTACGGAGTACGGAGACCTTGTAGCTGGCTGAGTCCTAATGACTGCTTGTCCGATTCGAGTTGGAGTGACTTGACTAGCCTAGTGGGGAGCACTACTGTGTTTGGGTGGAAGACCCACAACGGGGAGCACTACTCTGTTTGGGTGGCAGACCTGCGGTAGTCAACAGAAGGAGTACCTCTGTAGGCTATTAGGGGGAGCACTACTGTGTTGGGGTGGCAGAACCATAGCGGGGAGCACTACTATGTTTGGGTGGAAGACCTGAGGTACTCGACAGGAGGAGTACCTCAATAGTATATGGTTATTGAGTAGCACCTCGGAGTCATGACAGGTCTACTATACTCGATAGAGGATGAGTTATTCAGCAGTTTTGGTTTCAATATCATTAATGAAAATCCTAGTTTGAGCTGAGTCAATGACCTTTATGTTTCCTCATGATTGAGATGGGTTACTTGATAACTTAGGTATATGTATGGGCATATACCTGATTAGTGGTTATCCATTGATTTAATAACCTTTTTGTTTCCTCTTGATTGAGATGGGATACTTAATAACTTAGGTATAAGTATGGGCTTATACCTAAGTAAGGGTTATCTGTTTAGATCCTTCTTTGTGGTTATCCTTGTTGGATTTAGTGAGACCTTGAGGGTCTCGTAGTCCCCACTGAGTATCATTATACTCACCCCTGCATGGGCTATGCTCGCACCTCGTTGTGTTGGATGTAGACGACGAACTTTACTGATGGAGGCTGAGTGTTAGAGGACTAGATGATACCCGGAGGTGGAACTCATGATGAGTCAGTAACCGGAGGTGGACTTCACGATGAGACGGTACTCAGATAAGGTTTACGGGAGAAAGAATTAAGGAGGCTATCTGTACCTACCCTTCATGTTGGATTCGAGGTGGACGACCTAGGAGCTGCTTCTAATCTTCCAGCCGCTTGTCTTTTTTGTTGTACTTTCGTTCAGTTTTAGCTGTACTTTTCAGTTGGTTTTGTATATTGGCCCATTTAATTTTCAGCACTTACTTTTATACTTAGTGTATTACTTCCGTTTGTACTATGTGGTGTTTGTTTGCATTATAAAGGCAATGTCGTCCCAGTTATCAGGATTTACGCCTTTGGTGTTAGTCGCCAGCCACTGGCCTATGGAAGGAGGTCTTGGGGTAGTCACGACATGGGCCCCGAGGATGGGTCGTGAAATCTTTAAAATAGTAAGAATGATTTGAAATACATTTTTAAGAAACATGGATGTGGATGATAAAGAGGTCCCAGTAGATAATTACGTATAAACAACCTCAGATAATGAAGAGATTATGAAATAAACCCTTACCTTGTACTTTTCCTTAGTCTATGGTATGTTAACCTCCTGTATAATAGTTAAAACATTGTTATTAAATTATAAAAGTACCATATAAATAATTATTATATCATATATGATCTTCTAATAATGCTTTGTTTATAATATTTTAGTATTATCGTCGTTTTGGGTGTTAACTTACTCATTTTCTTTTATATGTTTTGTTACATAAGCCGTGTTTGTTATGGATAGGTTGTATCTTATTAATATCCAGAATGATATCAAGTCCTTAAAAATTATTTTTAATCATCAAATGAGAATTAGACTTGAATGGATACGATGGTGAATGAATCTCATCGCGTTCGTGGAGACAGTAGTCCGTACATACGCACGAGTGAAAATATCATTCTTTTGATATTAAAATAATATATAATTGGATATTATATCATATATACAAAACCATTATTATTTTATATTTATTATTTACATGAATTACACATCATTATGATACCCATCCAAATAATAATGTTTTGCATAACAATTACACCACGATGTGGAGACGGTAAGCAGTACATACGTACGTACGGTGACATGTCATTAAAAAGATGGATAAAATACTGAATATAATTGTACCATATTTATAATAACATTACAATATATAGAATATACTGGAGTTATTATTTTAGAATGATAATAACAAAGAAAGAAGAAGTTGAATAAGAAAGGAACTTGAAAGAGGGTGGTGAAAACATTACCTCTTCTTCGAGTTTTCCTTTTGATTTGATCAAAAGGGCTCATTAGGTTGGAATTATGATCAAACTAAGGACTCTAGGTTGAAGTGAGGGAAGTTGATAGAATATTTGGGTAGGGATTGGCCATGCCAAAAGGCTTTGAAGGTGTGAATTAGAGCAAAGGGGGAGTGCCCTTTTATTAGAGGGGTGAGGGGCACCTTTGGAAAAGCTAGAAATATTATTTTATAATAAATTCATAATAGGTTTATAATGGCTCCAAAGTGGATTATTTAAATATTAAGGTGGTGATGGGTCTAAATCCTTTAAACCAATATATTTTAGACAGGTTTGGTTCACTATATTAACCTTATCATTTATATTTAACTATTAGTTAAATAGTTTGACATTTACCATGTCTCTTTGTATTTTTATATTATATACTTAATAAACATACTATATACCTCCAAAATACCCCGAAGTGGTCCATTAATGATAAAAACATTATTATATAAGTCTTTTTTCCGAACCATAGATTTTTAGGAATATAATATCAATTTATAATATAATATTTTTTTAAAAACTCTTTTATGTCAATTTTGACACTATTGGGTGTTTTTTTTATAAATTCATCACAGCATTATTAATTCAAAAAAATTTATATCAAAAATACTAATATGTAATATTAACCTATAAAATTATTTTAATTTATAAAAAGTCTCAAATTACATTTATTTGGGTATTTATAATATCAATTATCTTAATCTTTCATTAATACGGTAATTACTGCATCATCATTGTGTCATAAATAAATTAAATTATTTAAAGTATAAAAATTATAAATAAAATACAATTATGTAGTGAATATTTTTATATTTCTAATGAATATTTATAATTGAATTTATATTATGTATAACCCTATATTAAAAATGTTTTAGTTATTAAACTTTGATTTTAACTCTTTTAACTCTTCTTTGAATTAAATAATAATAAATGTCCTAATCTAATCCAATTGGACCAAAATGATAATATTTAATTCCTAAGGTTTTTTTGATCTAGATACACTTGTACAATAGAATTAGGACATGTTTTAGGGTAATATTAATATCATTTTTACCCTTAATTACCCTATTTACTTTTAACCGTGGTAAATAAAAGTAAAAAGTTACTATTGACCAAAAAATATTTTTATCATATTGTACCACATTTTAATCTTTGATATTAACCATGTCTCTTGTATTTTCAAAATTCCACTCACAGAAGTGGTACAATTAAATTTTATGTGAATTTCCAAATTCTCCTAGGAGGTGGGTAAAAGAAGGTGAAAAGTTCAATAAAATTTTTATATATCTAATATTATTCTAAACTAACTCTGATGAATTATATTGAACTTATAGAGGTATTATGTATCCATTTTGAATTTAATTAAATTTAAATAAAATAAATAATTATTTAAATAAAAATTAGGTTTTAAACTATAACTCAGTGTTTTTTTCACTATTCATCAAAAATTGAATGTTTTCAAAAAAATTCAAAAAATTCACCCTAAGATAATTTCGATATTCCGAATCAAAAAATGAAGTCCATTTTGAAAGATAAAATTTAAAAAATTTCAAAAAGTGGGTATTACTATTTATAACGGCTAGTTTGATTGGTTGTGGTGTGTGTTAGAACTCGAAGTTGCGTACAACACATGCTATTGTATTATTCAAAGATAAGCGTACTGTGGAAGCTTGGGGTGTTACATTATCCCCTCCTTCAAATAATTTCTTCCTCGAAATTTCTAAAATACTATCGCATGAAAAGACTCTGGTGATTCTTCATCATAAGTTCCTCAGGTTCCCACTTTGCCTCTTCCATCTTATGGTTTCTTCATAGAACTTTTAACAGACGAGTCATCCGGTTTCCCAGCACTTGTTCTCTAGTATCAAGAATCCTGATGGGCTCTTAGCAATAAGACAGATCAGGTTCCAGTTATAATTCCTCATAAGTGAGTACATGCGTTGGGTCAGGTATGTATTTTCTCAGCAGTGATACGTGGAACACATCATGAACTTTGGAGATATTTGGTGGCCTTTACAAATGGTAAGCTACAACACCAATTTGTTCTAGAATTTCGAAAGGTCCGATGTACATGGGACTCAATTTACCTTTCTTACCAAAACGTATAACTCCCTTCCATAGAGATACATTTAAGAAAACATGATCTCCTACCTAAAATTCCAAATCCTTCCTTAGATTATCGGTATATCCCTTCTGCCTACTTTGAGATGCTTTGATGTGGTTTTGGATTACCTTCACCTTTTCCATTTTTTCCTCCACTAGTTCTGGGCCTATGAGTTTTCTTTCACCAACACCATCCCAACAGGTTGGTGTGCGACATCTCTTTCTGTACAACGCTTCATATGGTGCCATCCGAATACTTGAATGGAAGTTGTTGTTATAGGAAAATTCAACCAGAGGTAAATATTTATCCCACATACCCTGAAAGTCAAGTAAGAATGATCTCAACATGTCTTCTAAGGTTTGAATAGTCCGTTTTGATTTTCCATCTGTTTGAGGGTGGTAGGCAATTCTCAAATGAAGTTCAGTATCCAAGTCCTTCTGAAGGCTCTTCCAGAATCTTAAAGTAAAACAGGGATCACGATAAGAAACAATCGATAGGGGTACTCTATGAAGTCTCACAACTTCATTAATATATAGTCTTGCAAGATGTTCCAGTGGTCGATCTTCTCTTATAGCAAGAAAATGTGCTGACTTGGTAAGACGATCAACAATAACCCATATTTCATCGTTCCTTCTAGGAATCTTTGGTAGCCCCATGACAAAGTCCATCGTAATATTGTCCCATTTCCACTCTGATATAGGATGAGGTTTCATGAATCCTCCAGGCTGTTGCCTTCCTACTTTCACTTATTGATAAACCATACATCTTGACAAAAAATCAGAAATCTCCCTCTTCATGTTGTCCCCCCAAAAAATGTTCCTTCAAATCTCTATACATTTTGGTGATCCCAGGGTGTATAAAGAAATTGGAGCTATGAGCATCATTTAACAATTCCATTTTCAGATCAGGTATACCGGGAACACAAAGTCTCTTCCCAATTTTCATAATTCCTTCTTCATACACAAATTCTCTCAATCTCCCATTATTCACAACTTTAATCTTATTTTGAAATTATTTATCATCGGTATGAGAACTATTAATACTTTCTAGTAAAGATGGTTTGGAAACCATTTGAAAAAGAATTGATGTTTCACCTTCCATGGTGATTCCCATATCTAACTTTACTAGATCCATGAAAATTGGATCCCTTTTAACTCTCATCATGTTCAAAACTCCATGATCTTTTCTGCTCAAAGCATCTTCCACCTTATTTTCCTTCCCCGGGTGGTAGTGTATCATGAAATCATAATCCTTGAGTAGTTTAAACCATCGCCTTTACCTCATGTTGAGTTCTTTTTGTGAGAAAATGTACTTTGAACTATTATTATCAGTATAAATCTCACATTTTTCACCATAGAGATAATGTCTCCATATCTTCCAAGAAAAAATTACAGTAGATAACTCAAGATCATGAGTAGGATTGTTTTTCTCATGAATTTTCAGTTGTCACGATACATAGGAAATAACCCTATCATTTTTCATAAAGACACAACCATGTCCTTTCTTTGAAGCATCACTATAAATAACAAACCCATCATTCCCCGATGGTAGAGTCAATATAGGAGCATTGACTAATATTCACTTAAGTTCTTCAAAAAATTCTTCACACTCTTTTTTCCAAACAAATTTAACCCCTTTACATGTGAGCTTTGTTAATGGGTTAGCCGATTGGGAAAAGTTCTGGACAAAACACTGATAATAACCTTCTAAGCCAATAAAACTGCATACCTCAGTTATACTCATCGGTGCATGGAATTATTGTATTTCCTTGGTCTTAGAAGGATCAACAGAGATTCCATCTTTAGAGAGAATATGGCGAAGAAAATAAATCTCATGAAGCCAGAATTCACACTTGCTAATCTTCCCATATAATTCATGTCTTCTCAGAGTCTTCAGGATAATGCGCAAATGATTTTCATGATCTTCATAGTTTTTGGATTATACCAAGATATAATTAATAAATACCACCACAAAATCACTGAGATATTCATTGAAAACTCTATTCATTATATCCATGAATACAAAGAGTGCATTAGTCAGTCCAAAAGGCATTACTATAAACTCGTAATGCCCGTACCTGGTTCGAAATGCTGTCTTCGGAATGTCTTCCTTCTTCACACACAACTGATGGTATCCAGATCGAAGGTCAATCTTTGAAAAGTATTGAGCTCCATGCAGTTGGTCAAATAAATCATCAATGAGAGGTAGGGGATACTTGTTGTTTATTGTTATAGCATTTATTTCCCTGTAGTCGATACATAACCTCATATATCCATCTTTCTTCTTAACAAAAAGGATAGGGGCTCCCCATGGAGAAACACTAGGGTGAATAAATCCCTTATTACTCAATTCCTTTAGTTGTTTCTTTAGTTCAACTAATTCCACAATGTCCATTCTATAAGGGGTCTTCGATATGGGCCTTGATCCCAGAATTAAATCAATGGAAAACTCAATTTCTCATTCTGGAGGATGTCTAGGTAAATCTTCTACAAACACATAAACATATTCTCTCACAATAGGTGCATCCTCTATTAGAACATTCCTTTCCTTAAACACAATAATTTTATTCTCTTCCTCCCCAATAATTAAATTTAGTTGAGAAATTGGGGGTGGATCTAGGTAAGAATCAGGTGGTGACGATTCTGATCTAAAGATACGGTGTTCTTTATCATCATCATAAAAAATTGTAACATCATTATTCTTACAATAAATCTTCACATCATGGTTCTAAATACAATCCATACCAAGGATTATATCAAACTCAATCATAGGTATGATGATGAGATCAGCAGATAAAGAACATTTATATGCCATAATGGGAACATATCCACAAAACTTTATAGTAATGATACTTCCCTTAGGAGTTTTAACTGACAACTCTCTTGTTAAATCAAATTGAAAATATATAATTTTCTTATCAAACTAGAAAGATATGAAACAATGCAATGATCTAGAATCAAATAATGCATTTTCTAAACTTGAGGAAACCATTAAATTACCTGCCACCACATCTTTTGGAGCTTCTACCTCAGTAGTATTGATAGCATAAGATTGTCCTTGACCCCTTGAACTTTTCTGAGGTAAGTTCCCCTGATGCTTAGGACATTAATTTGCATAATGTCCCATCTCCCTACAGTTTTAGCATTAAACATCGGTAGCTTATTTCTTCCCCTTGCAATCATGAGCTTGGTGGCCCTTTTCACTACACTTGTAACAGACTCCCATTCCCTTAAAACAAGTACCAGGGTGTTTCTTCCCACATTTACTGCTGGATGGATATTCAAATTTTTCCTTCTTCCTCTTATTTCCATTCCCAAATTGATTAGTAGATCTCTTCTTCTCTTGCTTTTCTTTAAAGTCATAAGACTTATAGAATTATTTTTCTATCTTGATAGCACATGAGACCATATCTTCATACAAAGAGAAGGTTTGTGAAACTAATGCTTGACATAGAAATGATTTTAACCCATCAAAGAAATGATCAATCTTACTTGTAACGCCCCGACCCCAGCTACCCAGAGTCGGTGCATTACTTCGTAACATTGGCATGATCACAAGAAAGATCAAATCCCGAAAGACCGATTGGTTTAGTAGCCTTGGAAACACTAGATATAATCATAAAGTTTTACATTACATTTCAAAGTGAAAAACCACTACAACAACAAAGTCTTCATATCCACACTATTAACCCCTCATAATATCCCTGAAAGTCAATCATAATTTACTTCTTCACTACCTGGGAAAAATAAAACATAGAAAAGGGGTGAGCTCAAATGTCCAGTAAGGATAACAATATAGCGGAACATTCAAAATAAGCGTAAACATTTAAGGCAATGAATTACTAAAACAAAAGCCTTTTAAACTTGAACTTCAACATAGTATGGAAAAAGTAAAATGAAATAATGCCATTTACTTATTCACATGGATATTATACTAATCGAATAATCACATGCAAAAATCAATAACCACTTTCATAATGTTGGAATGCATAATGCCAGACTATCATAACCACATAGCCAAGGCCTCGTGCCAAGACTACAAATAAGATTTTGTCAAGGCCTTGTGCCAAGACACTAGTTTGTCTCATGAGACCTACCGATGCATCGAGGAGCTATAGCGGGCTCCACCCATCACTTATTATGTCCAATGCATTCCCATATGAAAAGGTTTAAACATAACATAAACATTCGTATTAAAACTAGCATACGAAATGTCAATAATTTCACCATAAACTATGAATGGTATAAAAATAGCACATCCACAGTCAAACATATCACAAAACCTTCAATAAAATATAGAAGTTTTGTATCATAATAAATCAACTTCAAATAATCTTAAAATCCATCAAAGGATGTTGACATAGATGAAATCAAAATTCTTTTTAAAGAAGTATCTCCTTTTATTTTGAAACCATTTAAGATCCATATAAAATAAAACATTTTCTTTGAAAATATTCTTATAAGCTTGTATGGAAAGCTTCGACGATTTTATAACGGCGGAAAATAACCGCACCCGCCGTATAAGTTAAAAAAAACATTCTTACCTCAATTCTGTCGAAAAGGTTAAAAAGGACCTAGTTTTGAAAACGACGGAAAGATTCCTTTATAAACCTCTTATAAAAAGTCAAACAAGGGTATAAATGACTTTAACCCATATTCTTGTAAATAGTAAATTTTTTTTGAAATACATTTTTAAGAAACATGGATGTGGATGATAAAGAGATCCCAGTAGATTATTACGTATAAACAAGAAGAGATTGTGAAATAACCCTTACCTTGTACTTTTCCTTTGTTGGGGTAGGTTAACCTCCTGTATAATGGTGAAATAATTGTTATTAAATTATACAAGAATCATATACATTAATATTATATCATATATGATCTTTTAACATTGCTTTATTAATAATATCTTAGTATTATCGTCGTTTCAGGTGATAATCGATTCGTTCTTCTTAAATGTTTGGTTACGTAAGACATGTTTGTAATGGATAGATTATATCTTATTCATAATCAGAATGATATTAACATTATTTTTAACCCTAAAATGAGAATAATACTTGAATGGATACGATGGGGAATGAATCTTATCGCGTTCGTGGAGACGGTAGTCCGTACGTACGCACGAACGCTACTTCCATTTAATTTTCATTTTAAAAGAATCAAATCCAAATGATACATAGGTATATTACTATTCCAGTATAATATAATATTTTATATATGTTACTTTAGTTCATTAACACCATCCTTTATACGTTCCATGTGTGGTATGAACGAGTCATATCATTTTAAGGGGGCGGTAGTCCGCACTTCCTCAAATGAAATTATCGTATGTATATACAACATGAAACGAATAATGGTATGAAATAAAATGGAATTACAGAAGCTTATATATAAAATATATATCATTAATATCATATTTAATTACAGTGCCATCATAATGGCCACCATGAGAGGTGGTAATATGTATTTGAACAATCATCGTTTCGTGAGGCGTTAGTTTGCCATCCACAGAAACATTATGTTCATCATACATTAGATGGAGTTGTGTGTATGTGTAGTTTGAATCCTTCTTATAACAACATCCTAGTATATTGTGGATACTGGTGTTGTTACAAAAGAAAGGAAATAAAAAGATTTTGGGGGTTGGAGAAGCAAAATAAATGAAAATAATTTAAGAGAAATCGTTACCTTTAATCTAGGTAACTCACTTTGGTTGGAACCAAAGGACTTCTTGAAATGCTTTCTGCCTAAGGGGAAGCTTTGAGGAGGAGGAGAGGGTTGTGGGGAGCTTAGTTGGGTAGAGTTTGGACGAGCCAAGTGGATTGAGAGGTGTGAAGAAATGAGAAGGAGGAGTGCCCTTTTATAAGAGGGGTGAGGGGCACCTTTGGAAAAGCTAGAAATATTAATTTATAATAAATTCATATTCGGTTTCTAATGGCTCCAAAGTTGACTATTCAAAGGTTTAGGTGGGGATGGGTCGAAAACAACTCATCCAATAGAATTTAGACAGGTTTGGGTACTTATATTAACCTTATCTTTAAGTATTAACTCTAAGTTAATTAGTTTCATTTTTACAATGCCTCTTTGTATTTTTATATTATATGGTTAATAAACTTACCATATACATCCAAGAGACCCCCAAGTGGTCCATTAATGATTAACCTATAATGATATAAGTCTCTTGTCCGAACCTTAGATTTTTAGGAATTTAATATCAATTAATAATATAATATTTGTTTTAAGAACTCTTTTATGTCAATTTTGACACTATTCATTAGTTGATTTTTGTGAAACTCATAACAGATTGATTACTTCGAACAAAGTCAATTAAATCAATCCTAATATATCATATTATCCTAGAAAATTAGTTTAATTCATTAAAAGTTTCATATTATATTTATTTGGGTATTTATAATATCACTTATTTTAATTTTTCACTATTATAGTAATTACTGCATCATCATTGTGTCATAAATAAAATAAATTATTTAATGTCTAAAAATTATAAATAAAATATCATTATGTAGGAAATCGTTTTAGATTTCTAATGAATATTTATAATCGAAAATCCAACAAGTATAACCTTATGTAAAAATTCTTCTTCTAAAGGATGTAAGCTTATGCCATTTTTGTATTCATTTTAACTTAATTAAAATAAAGTGTCATTATCACTCACAAGTGGATCCATGGGGTCCCAAAATAGACCCAAAGATGCCCATGGTCGACCATGTATCAACCAATAGGGTTAAGACACGTTTTAGGGTAATTTAGTATTATTATAATATTATTTTGTTACCCTTATTTACCGGATTTACCCTTAACCATGGTAAATAAAATATTTACCGCAGTAATTATTCAAAATGTCTAAAAATAAAAGTTACCTATTTACACAATTTGAACATCCTGATTCCAAATATGGAATCCATTTTTCTAAATTCAAAACACAGAAGTGGCAGAAATTAATTTAAAATTAATTCCCGCTGTCAAAACAAAAAGCGTGTTTTTAAGAGATAATAACTATCAAAAGATTGACACTTGTTTATGTTCGGTTTAATTGTAAAATTATGTCCAATGACCAAAATTATATTAAGTGGTAAAAATATATTCTAAATATACTTTAAAACCACTCAAATTAATAATTTATCACTATTAATTATTTTGATTAAAAAAGTTGTTTTTAATTAAAATTTAGTAATTTTCACTATTCATCAAAATATTAAAGTTATCCGAAAAGTACCAAAATTTCACCTTAGGCTAAATTTGATATTCCGAATCCAAAAATGAAGTCCATTTTTAAAAATAAAATATATATAATTTCAAAAATTAGGTATTACTATTCATAACAGCTAGTTTGATCGGTTGTGGTACGTGTTAAAACACGAAGTTGCGTACAACACACACTACTGTTTTATTCAAAGGAAAGCGTACCGTGGAAGCTTGGGATGTTTCATTTTAAATTTTTTTTGATGTCCCCATTTAGTCAAAAAGTTTAAAATATTGTATTTAAAAAGGTTTCACTATTAAAAGTTGATAAAAGTGCAATACTTAAAATGAATCTGTTCTTGCATTATGACTAAGAAACTCATAATATGGATTCTAAAATTATAAGGATTATATAAAATTTAAAATGTAGTTAATGCTATTCATGTCCTCTTTTAGTGGCTTTTTTTTTGTAAGTCATGGTGTGATTGAACTCGGTGTTGCGTGTAGTGCAAGTTATTGAATTATTTTGAAGAAATAACACACTATAAAATCTTGGGGTGTTACATTCTCCCCTCCTTCAATAAATTGCGTCCTCGCAATTTGAAATTGTTCTTCGAAAATAAAAGGTTGAAAATAGAAAATATCTTTTTGGGAAAACCCACATCGGAAATTGGGTTACTAAAATTTAGTCTTAATATGAGGAAAAGAGAAATTAAAGGGTCACCACCAAATTATGATCTCGATTAGTAGAACATTGGTGGCAATTAGAGACATATAATTGGAGGAAAAACCTAAATATTTATAGGTAGTGATTGAGGTCATAAATCACAAACAAGTATAAAATTGAGGTCCTTAAACTCATCAATCTATGATGATTTGAAATACCATCGGTTCAACAAAACATAGGGTATTGGGATAACACATTTTTGACGTTTCAAAATATCTTAGTTGAAATCCCACATCGAAAAATGAATTAATGAGGCCTCTATTTTAAATAAAGAGTGGAAAGTATGAAGATTAACGAAAATAACACATACTAGGGTTCCATGTAGGAAAATATGGATATGGAAGAAAAATATAACCATCAATTACCTGATGGAGAGTGGTAGCGAACATGGCTATGAAAAGGCCAACAATCCCAAAGCCATAAATTAGTGATGATTTAAGGTACCATCTAGGAAAACATTTTTGTTCTAATTTACTTTTCTTAATATTGAGGAATTTTTTATGAGATTGGCTAAGATCATATAGAGATATACTTACTTTATAATCAGAGTTTTATCCATTAATAAATTTCTACCACATACTCATCTTTCACTCTAAAAGATAATAGAATGTAAAAAAATTCTATTTACACTATTCGTATAGGGTTCCAAAATAAATGAATTTATAATTCATCTACCAGATCTTAAAAAAACTACATTATTTAATCCAGGACATCTCGTGGGCCAGTGGTAGGTGATACACCCTTGTCGCCCTTCGGTTGCGGGTTCAAGTCTCGCAGCTTTGCCGGACGCGACGGGTTGCCGCCCGACCTCCGGGTTGTCCTTTTATGGCAATCCAAAATAATCCAAACTAGAACTATCCAAAATACTTCTATCCAAACTCACAGTCCAAAATTTATAAGTAAGGTAAAAATAATGTAGAACCTTTTTACCCCGTAATAGCATATGAATACCTTCATCATGTATTCTTTTAATACACCGAAACATCCTGAATTACCATATTCCTTATTGATTACATTCATGCTCCCTTATTCCATATAGAAATCTGGATATACTTCATTAATCCAAAAATGTTTTAAACCCCAACAATGATGGAATATACAAATCATTAATCAGTTCCAGGGTAGTCAAGAATATCCAATATAATTTATCCAAAACAATCACATATTATTCCAAAATCACTACCTCAGTATCAGAACTATATTATGATTTATCATTCTCTCAACCATATATTTTCCAAAAATTTATCCTGCTATTGAGTCACTTTTCTTTGTTCCACACAATCTCAAGTCCTTAATGAAATAGTACTGCAGCACAATCCTTATATACTCCATAATTATTATAACAAGTACATTGTTGATACAACACTCAATCAACATAATAACTCTATTCATTCCTCTTAATCTGTGGTAGTATCATAACTTGATTATTATCCAATAGCATCATTTGCGGCATAGTCTTATGACTGGGACATAGGTTCGCGTAGTGTCCAAACTCCTTGCAAATGAAGCATTGTACATTTGAAACCATTTTCTTACCCTTACAATCATGTACTTTGTGCCCTTTTCCTCAACACTTATAACAAACTCCCATTCCTTTCAGGCAAGTTCCAGGGTGTTTCTTTCCACAGTTACCACATATGGGAAAATTCTTCTTTTCCCTCTTCCCTTTATCCATCTTTCTCTCTTCTATCCTTTTCTTCTCTTGCTTCCCTTCAAAGCCATAGGACTCAGTAAACTCTTTACTTATCTTATCAACACATGATATTATTTCTTCATATGATGATAATACATGGGAGACTATTTCTCTTATAAATTCTAGCTTAAGACCATGAAATATATGATCCTTCCTTCTCTTTGGATCATGTGCATTTCTGGAGTTCTCATTCCTTCTACTGGGCGCCATTTCTAAACAAATGCATAAACTAGATCAGTTTATGAATCAAAATACATAATCCCATACTTATAAAACACTCAACATAAATTGAACTATTTATGGATATAATCCATAATCATAAATATGTTTTCTTTGAGTAAGTATATACTCATAAACCCTTCATAATGATTTGTAAGGAAAATGAGAGTTATCCTAAGCATATCCCCCGGGAGTGTCGTAACCAAGAGTGCAGCAAGGCCCGTTGTCGTGCACCAGTTCCCGTTCGAGTCTAGCTCAAAGCGGTGTTTTCGGGTTTTACCCCTAGGTAAATCTGTGCCAGAGCCGCCTCTACCTGCTCGTATCCAGACAGTGATGTATTGCTCGGAAAACTCACAAAATCTCTACAATACCAAAATTCTAGGAAGTTCTTCTATACTAATCCTCAAAGTTCATCTTAGGTCTACGTGTTCTAATCAGAGTTTATCTAAATCTAGCTTCCAAGGTTTGTACTAAACTTCCTCTGATACCAACTATAACGCCCCGACCCCAGCTACCCAGAGTCGGTGCATTACTTCGTAACATTGGCATGATCACAAGAAAGATCAAATCCCGAAAGACCGATTGGTTTAGTAGCCTTGGAAACACTAGATATAATCATAAAGTTTTACATTACATTTCAAAGTGAAAAACCACTACAACAACAAAGTCTTCATATCCACACTATTAACCCCTCATAATATCCCTGAAAGTCAATCATAATTTACTTCTTCACTACCTGGGAAAAATAAAACATAGAAAAGGGGTGAGCTCAAATGCCCAGTAAGGATAACAATATAGCGGAACATTCAAAATAAGCGTAAACATTTAAGGCAATGAATTACTAAAACAAAAGCCTTTTAAACTTGAACTTCAACATAGTATGGCAAAAGTAAAATGAAATAATGCCATTTACTTATTCACATGGATATTCTACTAATCGAATAATCACATGCAAAAATAAATAACCACTTTCATAATGTTGGAATGCATAATGCCAGACTATCATAACCACATAGCCAAGGCCTCGTGCCAAGACTAAAAATAAGATTTTGTCAAGGCCTTGTGCCAAGACACTAGTTTGTCTCATGAGACCTACCGATGCATCAAGGAGCTATAGCGGGCTCCACCCGTCACTTATTAAGTCCAATGCATTCCCATATGAAAAGGTTTAAACATAACATAAACATTCGTATTAAAACTAGCATACGAAATGTCAATAATTTCACCATAAACTATGAATGGTATAAAAATAGCACATCCACAGTCAAACAT
Organism: Viscum album; assembly: GCA_963277665.1. NCBI lineage: Eukaryota > Viridiplantae > Streptophyta > Magnoliopsida > Santalales > Viscaceae > Viscum > Viscum album. The sequence continues at coordinate 1,494,781,540 of OY728131.1, forward strand.
ATCACAAAACCTTCAATACAATATAGAAGTTTTGTATCATAATAAATCAACTTCAAATAATCTTAAAATCCATCAAAGGATGTTGACATAGATGAAATCAAAATTCTTTTTAAAGAAGTATCTCCTTTTATTTTGAAACCATTTAAGATCCATATAAAATAAAACATTTTCTTTGAAAATATTCTTATAAGCTTGTATGGAAAGCTTTGATGATTTTATAACGGCAGAAAATAACCGCACCCGCCGTATAAGTTAAAAAAAACATTCTTACCTCAATTCTGTCGAAAAGGTTAAAAAGGACCTAGTTTTGAAAACGACGGAAAGATTCCTTTATAAACCTCTTATAAAAAGTCAAACAAGGGTATAAATGACTTTAACCCATATTCTTGTAAATAGTAAAAATGTTTTGAAATACATTTTTAAGAAACATGGATGTGGATGATAAAGAGATCCCAGTAGATTATTACGTATAAACAACCTCGGATAATGAAGAGATTGTGAAATAACCCTTACCTTGTACTTTTCCTTTGTTGGGGTAGGTTAACCTCCTGTATAATGGTGAAATAATTATTATTAAATTATACAAGAATCATATACATTAATATGATATCATATATGATCTTTTAACATTGCTTTATTAATAATATCTTAGTATTATCGTCGTTTCAGGTGATAATCGATTCGTTCTTCTTAAATGTTTGGTTACGTAAGACATGTTTGTAATGGATAGATTATATCTTATTCATAATCAGAATGATATTAACATTATTTTTAACCCTAAAATGAGAATAATACTTGAATGGATATGATGGAGAATGAATCTTATCGCGTTCGTGGAGACGGTAGTCCGTACGTACGCACGAACGCTACTTCCATTTAATTTTCATTTTAAAAGAATCAAATCAAAATGATACATAGGTTTATTACTATTCCAGTATAATATAATATTTTATATATGTTACTTTAGTTCATTAACACCATCCTTTATATTTTCCATGTGTGGTATGAACGAGTCATATCATTTTAAGGGGGCGGTAGTCCGCACTTCCTCAAATGAAATTATCGTATGTATATACAACATGAAACGAATAATGGTATGAAATAAAATGGAATTACAGAAGCTTATATATAAAATATATATCATTAATATCATATTTAATTACAGTTCCATCATAATGGCCACCATGAGAGGTGGTAATATGTATTTGAACAATCATCGTTTCGTGAGGCGTTAGTTTGCCATCCACAGAAACATTATGTTCATCATCCATTAGATGGAGTTGTGTGTATGTGTAGTTTGAATCCTTCTTATAACAACATCCTAGTATATTGTGGATACTGGTGTTGTTACAAAAGAAAGGAAATAAAAATATTTTGGGGGTTGGAGAAGCAAAATAAATGAAAATAATTTAAGAGAAATCGTTACCTTTAATCTAGGTAACTCACTTTGGTTGGAACCAAAGGACTTCTTGAAATGCTTTCTGCCTAAGGGGAAGCTTCAAGGAGGAGGAGAGGGTTGTGGGGAGCTTATTTGGGTAGATTTTGGACGAGCCAAGTGGCTTGAGAGGTGTGAAGAAATGAGAAGGAGGAGTGCCCTTTTATAAGAGGGGTGAGGGGCACCTTTGGAAAAGCTAGAAATATTAATTTATAATAAATTCATATTCGGTTTCTAATGGCTCCAAAGTTTACTATTCAAATGTTGAGGTGGGGATGGGTCGAAAACAACTCATCCAATAGAATTTAGACAGGTTTTGGTACTTATATTAACCTTATCTTTAAGTATTAACTCTAAGTTAATTAGTTTCATTTTTACAATGTCTCTTTGTATTTTAATATTATATGGTTAATAAACTTACCATATACATCCAAGCGACCCCCAAGTGGTCCATTAATGATTAAACTATCATGTTATAAGTCTCTTGGCTGAACCTTCGATTTTTAGGAATTTAATATCAATTAATAATATAATATTTGTTTTAAGAACTCTTTTATGTCAATTTTGACACTATTCATTAGTTGATTTTTGTGAAACTCATAACAGATTGATTACTTCGAACAAAGTCAATTAAATCAATCCTAATATATCATAGTATCCTAGAAAATTAGTTTAATTCATTAAAAGTTTCATATTATATTTATTTGGGTATTTATAATATCACTTATTTTAATTTTTCACTATTATAGTAATTACTGCATCATCATTGTGTCATAAATAAAATAAATTATTTAATGTCTAAAAATTATAAATAAAATATCATTATGTATGAAATCTTTTTAGCTTTCTAATTAATATTTATAATCGAAAATCCAACATGTATAACCTTATGTAAAAATTCTTTTTCTAAAAGATGTAAGCTTATGCCATTTTTGTATTCATTTTAACTTAATTAAAATAAAGTGTCATTATCACTCACAAGTGGATCCACGGGGTCCCAAAATAGACCCAAAGATGCCCATGGTCGACCATGTATCAACCAATAGGGTTAAGACACGTTTTAGGGTAATTTAGTATTATTATAATATTATTTTTTTACCCTTATTTACCGGATTTACCCTTAACCATGGTAAATAAAATATTTACCGCAGTAATTATTCAAAATGTCTAAAAATAAAAGTTACCTATTTACACAATTTGAACATCCTGATTCCAAATATGGAATCCATTTTTCTAAATTCAAAACACAGAAGTGGCAGAAATTAATTTAAAATTAATTCCCGCTGTCAAAACAAAAAGCGTGTTTTTAAGAGATAATAACTATCAAAAGATTGACACTTGTTTATGTTCGTTTTAATTGTAAAATTATGTCCAATGACCAACATTATATTAAGTGGTAAAAATATATTCTAAATATACTTTAAAACCACTCAAATTAATAATTTATCACTATTAATTATTTTGATTAAAAAAGTTGTTTTTAATTAAAATTTAGTAATTTTCACTATTCATCAAAATATTAAAGTTATCCGAAAAGTACCAAAATTTCACCTTAGGCTAAATTTGATATTCCGAATCCAAAAATGAAGTCCATTTTTAAAAATAAAATATATATAATTTCAAAAATTAGGTATTACTATTCATAACGGCTAGTTTGATCGGTTGTGGTACGTGTTAAAACACGGAGTTGCGTACAACACACACTACTGTTTTATTCAAAGGAAAGCGTACCATGGAAGCTTGGGATGTTTCATTTTAAATTTTTTTTGATGTCCCCATTTAGTCAAAAAGTTTAAAATATTGTATTTAAAAAGGTTTCACTATTAAAAGTTGATAAAAGTGCAATACTTAAAATGAATCTGTTCTTGCATTATGACTAAGAAACTGATAATATGGATTCTAAAATTATAAGGATTATATAAAATTTAAAATGTAGTTAATGCTATTCATGTCCTCTTTTAATTGCTTTTTTTTTGTAAGTCATGGTGTGATTGAACTCGGTGTTGCGTGTAGTGCAAGTTATTGAATTATTTTGAAGAAATAACACACTATAAAATCTTGGGGTGTTACATTCTCCCCTCCTTCAATAAATTGCGTCCTCGCAATTTGAAATTGTTCTTCGAAAATAAAAGGTTGAAAATAGAAAATATCTTTGTGGGAAAACCCACATCGGAAATTGGGTTACTAAAATTTAGTCTTAATATGAGGAAAAGAGAAATGAAAGGGTCACCACCAAATTATGATCTCGATTAGAAGAACATTGGTGGCAATTAGAGACATATAATTGGAGGAAAAACGTAAATATTTATAGGTAGTGATTGAGGTCATAAATCACAAACAAGTATAAAATTGAGGTCCTTAAACTCATCAATCTATGATGATTTGAAATACCATCGGTTCAACAAAACATAGGGTATTGGGATAACACATTTTTGACGTTTCAAAATATCTTAGTTGAAATCCCACATCGAAAAATGAATTAATGAGGCCTCTATTTTAAATAAAGAGTGGAAAGTATGAAGATTAACGAAAATAACACATACTAGGGTTCCATGTAGGAAAATATGGATATGGAAGAAAAATATAACCATCAATTACCTGATGGAGAGTGGTAGCGAACATGGCTATGAAAAGGCCAACAATCCCAAAGCCATAAATTAGTGATGATTTAAGGTACCATCTAGGAAAACATTTTTGTTCTAATTTGCTTTTCTTAATATTGAGGAATTTTTTATGAGATTGGCTAAGATCATATAGAGATATACTTACTTTATAATCAGAGTTTTATCCATTAATAAATTTCTACCACATACTCATCTTTCACTCTAAAAGATAATAGAATGTAAAAAAATTCTATTTACACTATTCGTATAGGGTTCCAAAATAAATGAATTTATAATTCATCTACCAGATCTTAAAAAAAATACATTATTTAATCCAGGACATCTCGTGGGCCAGTGGTAGGTGATACACCCTTGTCGCCCTTCGGTTGCGGGTTCAAGTCTCGCAGCTTTGCCGGACGCGACGGGTTGCCGCCCGACCTCCGGGTTGTCCTTTTATGGCAATCCAAAATAATCCAAACTAGAACTATCCAAAATACTTCTATCCAAACTCACAGTCCAAAATTTATAAGTAAGGTAAAAATAATGTAGAACCTTTTTACCCCGTAATAGCATATGAATACCTTCATCATGTATTCTTTTAATACACCGAAACATCCTGAATTACCATATTCCTTATTGATTACATTCATGCTCCCTTATTCCATATAGAAATCTGGATATACTTCATTAATCCAAAAATGTTTTAAACCCCAACAATGATGGAATATACAAATCATTAATCAGTTCCAGGGTAGTCAAGAATATCCAATATAATTTATCCAAAACAATCACATATTATTCCAAAATCACTACCTCAGTATCAGAACTATATTATGATTTATCATTCTCTCAACCATATATTTTCCAAAAATTTATGCTGCTATTGAGTCACTTTTCTTTGTTCCACACAATCTCAAGTCCTTAATGAAATAGTACTGCAGTACAATCCTTATATACTCCATAATTATTATAACAAGTACATTGTTGATACAACACTCAATCAACATAATAACTCTAATCATTCCTCTTAATCTGTGGTAGTATCATAACTTGATTATTATCCAATAGCATCATTTGCGGCATAGTCTGATGACTGGGACATAGGTTCGCGTAGTGTCCAAACTCCTTGCAAATGAAGCATTGTACATTTGAAACCATTTTCTTACCCTTACATTCATGTACTTTGTGCCCTTTTCCTCAACACTTATAACAAACTCCCATTCCTTTCAGGCAAGTTCCAGGGTGTTTCTTTCCACAGTTACCACATATGGGAAAATTCTTCTTTTCCCTCTTCCCTTTATCCATCTTTCTCTCTTATATCCTTTTCTTCTCTTGCTTCCCTTCAAAGCCATAGGACTCAGTAAACTCTTTACTTATCTTATCAACACATGATATTATTTCTTCATATGATGATAATACATGGGAGACTATTTCTCTTATAAATTCTAGCTTAAGACCATGAAATATATGATCCTTCCTTCTCTTTGGATCATGTGCATTTCTGGAGTTCTCATTCCTTATACTGGGCGCCATTTCTAAACAAATGCATAAACTAGATCAGTTTATGAATCAAAATACATAATCCCATACTTATAAAACACTCAACATAAATTGAACTATTTATGGATATAATCCATAATCATAAATATGTTTTCTTTGAGGAAGTATATACTCATAAACCCTTCATAATGATTTGTAAAGAAAATGAGAGTTATCCTAAGCATATCCCCCGGGAGTGTCGTAACCAAGAGTGCAACAAGGCCCGTTGTCGTGCACCAGTTCCCGTTCGAGTCTAGCTCAAAGCGGTGTTTTTGGGTTTTACCCCTAGGTACATCTGTGCCAGAGCCGCCTCTACCTGCTCGTATCCAGACAGGGATGTATTGCTCGGAAAACTCACAAAATCTCTACAATACCAAAATTCTAGGAAGTTCTTCTATACTAATCCTCAAAGTTCATCTTAGGTCTACGTGTTCTAATCAGAGTTTATCTAAATCTAGCTTCCAAGGTTTGTACTAAACTTCCTCTGATACCAACTGTAACGCCCCGACCCCAGCTACCCAGAGTCGGTGCATTACTTCGTAACATTGGCATGATCACAAGAAAGATCAAATCCCGAAAGACCGATTGGTTTAGTAGCCTTGGAAACACTAGATATAATCATAAAGTTTTACATTACATTTCAAAGTGAAAAACTACTACAACAACAAAGTCTTCATATCCACACTATTAACCCCTCATAATATCCCTGAAATTCAATCATAATTTACTTCTTCACTACCTGGGAAAAATAAAACATAGAAAAGGGGTGAGCTCAAATGCCCAGTAAGGATAACAATATAGCGGAACATTCAAAATAAGCGTAAACATTTAAGGCAATGAATTACTAAAACAAAAGCCTTTTAAACTTGAACTTCAACATAGTATGGCAAAAGTAAAATGAAATAATGCCATTTACTTATTCACATGGATATTCTACTAATCGGACAATCACATGCAAAAATCAATAACCACTTTCATAATGTTGGAATGCATAATGCCAGACTATCATAACCACATAGCCAAGGCCTCGTGCCAAGACTACAAATAAGATTTTGTCAAGGCCTTGTGCCAAGACACTAGTTTGTCTCATGAGACCTACCGATGTATCGAGGAGCTATAGAGGGCTCCACCCGTCACTTATTAAGTCCAATGCATTCCCATATGAAAATGTTTAAACATAACATAAACATTCGTATTAAAACTAGCATACGAAATGTCAATAATTTCACCATAAACTATGAATGGTATAAAAATAGCACATCCACAGTCAAACATATCACAAAACCTTCAATACAATATAGAAGTTTTGTATCATAATAAATCAACTTCAAATAATCTTAAAATCCATCAAAGGATGTTGACATAGATGAAATCAAAATTCTTTTTAAAGAAGTATCTCCTTTTATTTTGAAACCATTTAAGATCCATATAAAATAAAACATTTTCTTTGAAAATATTCTTATAAGCTTGTATGGAAAGCTTCGACGATTTTATAACGGCGGAAAATAACCGCACCCGCCGTATAAGTTAAAAAAAACATTCTTACCTCAATTCTGTCGAAAAGGTTAAAAAGGACCTAGTTTTGAAAACGACGGAAAGATTCCTTTATAAACCTCTTATAAAAAGTCAAACAAGGGTATAAATGACTTTAACCCATATTCTTGTAAATAGTAAAAATGTTTTGAAATACATTTTTAAGAAACATGGATGTGGACGATAAAGAGATCCCAGTAGATTATTACGTATAAACAACCTCGGATAATGAAGAGATTGTGAAATAACCCTTACCTTGTACTTTTCCTTTGTTGGGGTAGGTTAACCTCCTGTATAATGGTGAAATAATTGTTATTAAATTATACAAGAATCATATACATTAATATGATATCATATATGATCTTTTAACATTGCTTTATTAATAATATCTTAGTATTATCGTCGTTTCAGGTGATAATCGATTCGTTCTTCTTAAATGTTTGGTTACGTAAGACATGTTTGTAATGGATAGATTATATCTTATTCATAATCAGAATGATATTAACATTATTTTTAACCCTAAAATGAGAATAATACTTGAATGGATACGATGGAGAATGAATCTTATCGCGTTCGTGGAGACGGTAGTCCGTACGTACGCACGAACGCTACTTCCATTTAATTTTCATTTTAAAAGAATCAAATCCAAATGATACATAGGTATATTACTATTCCAGTATAAAATAATATTTTATATATGTTACTTTAGTTCATTAACACCATCCTTTATACGTTCCATGTGTGGTATGAACGAGTCATATCATTTTAAGGGGGCGGTAGTCCGCACTTCCTCAAATGAAATTATCGTATGTATATACAACATGAAACGAATAATGGTATGAAATAAAATGGAATTACAGAAGCTTATATATAAAATATATATCATTAATATCATATTTAATTACAGTGCCATCATAATGGCCACCATGAGAGGTGGTAATATGTATTTGAACAATCATCGTTTCGTGAGGCGTTAGTTTGCCATCCAGAGAAACATTATGTTCATCATCCATTAGATGGAGTTGTGTGTATGTGTAGTTTGAATCCTTCTTATAACAACATCCTAGTATATTGTGGATACTGGTGTTGTTACAAAAGAAAGGAAATAAAAAGATTTTGGGGGTTGGAGAAGCAAAATAAATGAAAATAATTTAAGAGAAATCGTTACCTTTAATCTAGGTAACTCACTTTGGTTGGAACCAAAGGACTTCTTGAAATGCTTTCTGCCTAAGGGGAAGCTTCAAGGAGGAGGAGAGGGTTGTGGGGAGCTTAGTTGGGTAGAGGTTGGACGAGCCAAGTGGCTTGAGAGGTGTGAAGAAATGATAAGGAGGAGTGCCCTTTTATAAGAGGGGTGAGGGGCACCTTTGGAAAAGCTAGAAATATTAATTTATAATAAATTCATATTCGGTTTCTAATGGCTCCAAAGTTGACTATTAAAAGGTTGAGGTGGGTATGGGTCGAAAACAACTCATCCAATAGAATTTAGACTGGTTTGGGTACTTATATTAACCTTATCTTTAAGTATTAACTCTAAGTTAATTAGTTTCATTTTTACAATGTCTCTTTGTATTTTTATATTATATGGTTAATAAACTTACCATATACATCCAAGCGACCCCCAAGTGGTCCATTAATGATTAACCTATCATGATATAAGTCTCCTGGCCGAACCTTAGATTTTTAGGAATTTAATATCAATTAATAATATAATATTTGTTTTAATAACTCTTTTATGTCAATTTTGACACTATTCATTAGTTGATTTTTGTGAAACTCATAACAGATTGATTACTTCGAAAAAAGTCAATTAAATCAATCCTAATATATCATATTATCCTAGAAAATTAGTTTAATTCATTAAAAGTTTCATATTATATTTATTTGGGTATTTATAATATCACTTATTTTAATTTTTCACTATTATAGTAATTACTGCATCATCATTGTGTCATAAATAAAATAAATTATTTAATGTCTAAAAATTATAAATAAAATATCATTATGTAGGAAATCTTTTTATCTTTCTAATGAATATTTATAATCGAAAATCAAACATGTATAACCTTATGTAAAAATTCTTCTTCTAAAAGATGTAAGCTTATGCCATTTTTGTATTCATTTTAACTTAATTAAAATAAAGTGTCATTATCACTCACAAGTGGATCCATGGGGTCCCAAAATAGACCCAAAGATGCCCATGGTCGACCATGTATCAACCAATATGGTTAAGACACGTTTTAGGGTAATTTAGTATTATTATAATATTATTTGTTTACCCTTATTTACCGGATTTACCCTTAACCATGGTAAATAAAATATTTACCGCAGTAATTATTCAAAATGTCTAAAAATAAAAGTTACCTATTTACACAATTTGAACATCCTGATTCCAAATATGGAATACATTTTTCTAAATTCAAAACACAGAAGTGGCAGAAATTAATTTAAAATTAATTCCCGCTGTCAAAACAAAAAGCGTGTTTTTAAGAGATAATAACTATCAAAAGATTGACACTTGTTTATGTTCGGTTTAATTGTAAAATTATGTCCAATGACCAAAATTATATTAAGTGGTAAAAATATATTCTAAATATTCTTTAAAACCACTCAAATTAATAATTTATCACTATTAATTATTTTGATTAAAAAAGTTGTTTTTAATTAAAATTTAGTAATTTTCACTATTCATCAAAATATTAAAGTTATCCGAAAAGTACCAAAATTTCACCTTAGGCTAAATTTGATATTCCAAATCCAAAAATGAAGTCCATTTTTAAAAATAAAATATATATAATTTCGAAAATTAGGTATTACTATTCATAACGGCTAGTTTGATCGGTTGTGGTACGTGTTAAAACACGAAGTTGCGTACAACACACGCTACTGTTTTATTCAAAGGAAAGCGTACCTTGGAAGCTTGGGATGTTTCATTTTAAATTTTTTTTGATGTCCCCATTTAGTCAAAAAGTTTAAAATATTGTATTTAAAAAGGTTTCACTATTAAAAGTTGATAAAAGTGCAATACTTAAAATGAATCTGTTCTTGCATTATGACTAAGAAACTCATAATATGGATTCTAAAATTATAAGGATTATATAAAATTTAAAATGTAGTTAATGCTATTCATGTCCTCTTTTAATGGCTTTTTTTTTGTAAGTCATGGTGTGATTGAACTCGGTGTTGCGTGTAGTGCAAGTTATTGAATTATTTTGAAGAAATAACACACTATAAAATCTTGGGGTGTTACATTACTTTTGGGTTACGTATATAATCTGCATCATACCTTTCTAACCTTGTAAAGTTAGGTTCATAATTTGTGACATTCTCATCCTCCTTTTGTCTCAGACATAGAAACTGCATTTCCATATCTGCTTGATGGTTACGAGGAAAGTATTTTTCTAAAAATAGATCTTTAAACTCCCTACATTCCACATTTGACACTTCATCATCTTCCTTCGTGTTTTGAATCAATGACCCCCATTGATCAACATCTCCAGTGAGGTGGTAAACTACCATGATAATGTTTTCTCTTTCACTACTCTCCAAAGCCTAAAATATTTTCTCTAGGGAACTTATCCATTGCTCAGTTACCAATGGATTTGTACTCCCATTGAATTTTGGTGGTTGTTTCCTCATGAAGTGATCTAAAATTGATCCTCCATGCTGCGGATTAGGGTGCTCCATACGGGTAAGGTTATTATTCATAACTCGAGTGAGTTGTCCCAGTATGGTGATTAGCTGATCAGCACCAGTTACATCACCATCTCCACTGTAATTATCTTGATCTAGAGGTAAATCCCTACATAGAGTGTATGCATTGATAAAATTTCCATTTCTTCCACTAGGTTCCATTTCTAAACAATGGCATAAACTAGGTTAGTTTATGAATCGAAATACATAATTCCAAACTTGTAAAACACTTAACAAAAATTGAAAAATTTATGGATATAATCCATAATCATAAAAATATTTTCTTTAAGGAAGTATATACTCATAAACCCTTCATAATATTTTGTAAAGAAAATGAAAATTATCCTAAGAATATCCCCTGGGAGTGTCGTAACCAAGAGTGCAGCAAGGCCTGTTGTCATGCACCAGTTCCCGTTTGAGTCTAGCTCAAAGCAGTGTTTTTAGGTTTTACCCCTAGGTACATCTGTGCCAGAGCCGCCTCTACCTGCTCGTATCCAGACAAGGATGTATTGCTTGGAAAACTCATAAAATCTCTACAATATCAAAATTCTAGGAAGTTCTTCTATACTAATCCTCAAAGTCTATCTTAGGGCTATGTGCTCTAATTAGAGTTTATCTAAATCTAGATTCCAAGGTTTGTACTAAACTTCCTCTGATACCAACTATAATTCCCCGACCCCAGTTACCCAGAGTCAGTGCATTATTATGTAACATTGGACTGATCACAAAATATCAAGTCTCGAAAGACCGATTAGTTTAGTAGCCTTGGAATCACTAGATACATTCATAAAGTTTACATTACATCATAAAGTGAAAACTACAACAAAATATTGTCTCTATAGTCATATCCCCTTATACTATCCCTGCAGGTCATTCATAAAATACTTCTTTACATCCTCTTAAAAATAAAACATTGAAAGGGGTGAGCTCAGATGCTCAGTAAGGATAACAATATATCGAAAAATTTCATAAATAAGCATAAACATTTAAGTCAATGTATAACTAAAACAAAATCCTTTTAAACTTGAACTTAAAAATAATATAGAAAAGATAAAATGAAATAATTCCATTAAATTATTCACATGGATATTCTACTAGTCGAATAATCACATGCAATATTAATAACCACTTTCATAATGATGGAATGCATAATGCCAGACTATCATAACCACATAGTCAAGGCCTTGTGCCAAGACTACAAATAAGATTTTTTCAAGGCCTTGTGCCAAGATAGTAGTTTGTCTCATGGGACCTATCGATGCATTGAGGAGCTATATCGGGCTCCACCAGTCACTTATTAAGTCCAATTCATTCCTCATATGAACAGGTTTAAACATAACATAAACATTCGTATTAAAACTAGAATACGAAATGTCAATACTTTATCCATAAACCATGAATGGTATAAAAATAACACATCCACATTCAAACATATCAAAAAACCTTCAATACAATATGGAAGTTTTGTATCATAATAAATCACAATCAAATAAGTTTAAAATCCATCAAAGTATGTTGACATAGATGAAATCAAAACTATTTGAGAGAAATATCTTTTTTTGGAAATCATTTAAAAGTCACATAATTATAAAATAAAACATTTACTTTGAAAATATTCTTATAATATTGTAAGTGAAGCTTCAATAATTTTATAATGGTGGAAAATAGCTGCACCCGCCGTATAAGTTAAAAAAGACATTCTTACCTTAATTCTGTCGAAAAGGTTAACAAAGACCTTGTTTGGAAAACGACAGAAATATTCCTTTATAAACTTATTATAAAAAGTCAAAAAGGGTATAAATTAATTTAACCTATAGTCTATAAAATTTTAAGAATGATTTGAAATACATTTTTAAGAAACATGGATGTGGATGATAAAGAGGTCCCAGTAGATAATTACGTATAAACAACCTCGGATAATGAATAGATTGTGATATAAACCCTTACCTTATACTTTTACTTAGTAGATGGTATGTTAACCTCCTTTATAATAGTTAAAACATTGTTATTAAATTATACATGAAACATATACATAATTATTATATCATATATGATCTTCTAATAATTCTTTGTTAATAATTTTTTAGTATTATCATCGTTTTGGGTGTTAACTTACTCGTTTTCTTTTATATGTTTTGTTACATAAGCCATGTTTGTTATGGATAGGTTGTATCTTATTCATATACAGAATGATATCAAGCTCTTAAACATTATTTTTAATCATCTAATGAGAATTATACTTGAATGGATATGATGAGGAATGAATCTCATCGCTTTCGTGGAGACGATAGTCCATACGTATGCACGTGTGGCAATATCATTATTTTGATATTAAAATAATATATAATTGGATATTATATCATATATACAGAATATTTATCATGTTATATTTATTATTTACATGAATTCAACATCATTATTATACCCATCCAAATAATAATGTTTTGAATAACAATTACACCACGACGTGGAGACGGTAAGTGGTACGTACAAACGTACAGTGACATGTCATTCAAAAGATGGATAGAATAATGAATATGGTTGTAAAATATTTATAATAACATCATAGTATATAGAAGATACTGGATTTATTATTTTATAATGGGAATAACAAAGAAAGGAGAAGTTGAAGAAGAAAAGAACTTGAAAGAGGGTGGTCAAAACATCACATCTTCTTCGGGTTCTTCCTTTTGATTTGATCAAAAGAGCTCCTTAGGTTAGATTTATGATAAAACTAAGGCCTCTAGGTTGAATTGGGGAAAGTTTAGAGAATATTTGGGCAGGGTTTGGCCAAGCCAAAACTATTTTAAGGTCTGAATTAGAGAGAAGGCGGAGTGCCTTTTTATAAAAGGGGTGAGGGGCGCCTTTGGAAAAGCAAGAAATATTTTTTTATAATAAATTCATATTCTGTTTCTAATGGCTCAAAAGTGGATTATATAAAGTTTAAAGTGGGTATGGGTCGATATCCTTTCAACCAATAGATTTTAGATAGGTTTGGGTCACTATATTAACCTTATCATTTATATTTAACTCTTACATAAATAGTTTTAAATTTTCCATGTCTCTTTGTATTTTTATATTATATACTTAATAAACTTACTATATACCTCTAAGAGACCCCAAAGTGGTCCATTAATGATAAAATTATCATTATATATGTCCTTTGGATGAACCTTAGATTTTTAGGAATAGAATATCAATTAATAATATAATATTTGTTTTAAAAACTCTTTTATGTCAATTTTGACACTATTGGGTATTTTGTTTTTGATAAATTCATAACAGAATTATTACTTAGAAAACAATTTATATAATAAATACTAATATGTCATATTAACCTATAAAATTATTTTAATTTATAAAAAGTCTCAAATTACATTTCTTTGGGTATTTATAATGTCAATTATCTTAATCTTTCATTAATACGGTAATTACTGCATCATCATTGTGTCATAAATAAATTAAATTATTTAATGTCTAAATTTTTTAAATAAAATACCATTATGTAGGGAATATTTTTATCTTTCTAATTAATATTTATAATTGAATTTATCTTATGTATAACCCTCTATTAAAAATGTTTTAGTTATTGAACTTTGATTTTAACTCTTTTAACTCTTCTTTGAATTAAATAATAATAAATGTCCTAATCTAATCCAAGTGGACCTAAATGATAATATTTTATTCCTAAGGTTGTTTTTGGTCGAGATAAAATTGTCCAATAGAATTAGAACATGTGTTAGGGTAATATTAATATCATTTTTACCCTTAATTACCCAATTTACTTTTAACCGTGGTAAATAAAAGTAAAAAGTTACTATTCAACAAAAATTATTTTTATCTTAATGGACCACATTTTACTCCTTAATATTCACCGTGTCTCTCGGATTTTTGAAATTCCACTCACAAAAGCGGTAAAATTATGTTTTATGTGAATTTCCAAATTCTTCTAGGAGGTGGGTAAAAGACGGTGAAAAGTTCAATAAACTTTTTATATATCTAAAATTATTATAAACTAACTCCGATGAATTAAATTGAACTTATATAGGTATTATGTATCAATTTTTACCTTAATTAAATTTAAATAATGTAAATTATTATTTAAATAAAAATTCGGTTTTAAACTACAACTCAGTGTTTTTTCACTATTCATCAAAAATTGAATGTTTTCAAAAAAATACCAAAAATTCACCCTAAGATAATTTCGATATTCCAAATCTGAAAATGAAGTCCATTTTGAAAGGTAAAATTTATAAAATTTCAAAAAGTGGGTATTACTATTCATAACGGCTAGTTTGATTGGTTGAGGTGTGTGTTAGAACTCGAAGTTGCGTACAACACACACTAGTGTATTATTCAAAGAGAAGCATACCGTGGAAGATTGGGGAGTTAAAATTACGGATTTAAAATTTATATATATATATATTTTATGAAAATATTATGTTTATTTAATCATATTATCATATATACCATCTGACCTTCCCATCTATTCGAAAACAATTTCATCCGTCAAGCGTATGTGTGGGATCCCACCTCCTTAAATCTATTTGATTCGTTTTTTATTTCTAAATAACATTGATGGTAACAAGGATAAAAAAAATAAATATAAATGATCTATATGATATAATAATAATTTTTTAAAGGATATTTATTATTTACCATTCATTCATTTCTTCGGTCAAAATGTGAAAACGGTGTTTATGCGTGCATACAACATTCCACCTAGTTGAATTCTGTAATTAATTTTCATTTTTCTACCTTTAATGAATCATTATATATATTTATATAATTAATTTATACATATATATTATATTAATAACAAAAATATCATCTTATATATGATTCAACCTTTATCAATATAGGAGATAGAAATAGAAGATCTAAAACATTAACAAAATAAGATAGTTAACACTCTTGAACAATGATTTTATTAAAGAATAATTTATAAATCGGTATTAATATTTGATAATTTGATCATATATGTTATTATAAGTATTTATATAGTTAAAATATATAATATTACTAAATTTAAATTTATTGAAATGGAGGATAAAATCTCATATGAAGCAATTCTTACTTTTTGTACGAGATTTAATTTTCAATTTCATTTTAAAAAGAATTATTTAAGTTTGAATTTTGATTGAAGGAAATTATTTTATATTTTTATAATAAACCTATTTAATTTTTTACTCTATGTTTATATGTAAAATTTTCACATAATGATACATTTTCTACTCATTGGAAATTTAATTGATTAGGAAAATACTTTTGATAAAAACATACCATATTTCTACTTTGGTTTGAAATCATTTTCTTCCATATCCATAATTTTTAAAAATGTTTTCAATAATGTATTTTTCATATTAAAAATTGATTTTTAATGCATTATTACATATGATTAGTTTTTATCATATGTTTTAATAGGAATATTTTTTCCTTTTTCCAAAAAATAACATTAAATTATTTACTAAAAAATAAAAGGAATTTTTGGTTTAAAATATATTATATGAATAAAATTTCATATCATCATGAATAGTTAATTAATTAAAGATTCCCTTACATGTATCATTTTTTTTATTACAATAATGTGATTTCATTAATATTTGGTCAATTTTTAGATTTTGAATAACTCAGTATATAGTGAAAAGTGTATTTTTTCATGAAATATTCCATTTGTGTTTTTAAAATATTGTAATCTTTTTAAAAATCTTATATTTGATATTATTCAATGGTAAAGATATAATTTATTGATACAATACATCATATATTGCTGGATGGTAAATTATCATTTTTATTGGGCAATGTATCAACATTTTGTATGCTAGCTATTGATATACATAGATTTTTTAAATATTGCGGGGTATTGATTAGGTTTTATTATTTATTTATATGATGAATGAATTGGATAAATAAATTCATAAGTTTTTCATAGAATAACATATCCCCTGGATTCCTTATTTGGACTCATGAAGAAAAATAGGTTGTGTGTTTTTTGAAGACCTAAATAATTTAAGAAATATGTCATGGCATGAGGCCTCAATGGTATGCTTCAGATGTCCATCATTATGAATTCATAAAATTTGAAAATACTATTTCACGTCCACAAGATTATTCATTTTGTTATCATACATGGATTTTTTTTTCAAATCATGGTATTATTAATATAACATTATTTTATTTTCACTTAATCCTACAATATTATCGTGCCATATTTATTATATGAGAGATTCTATTGTACGCATCACCCTACCTATCATCTGAGTAGAAAAATTTCTCATGATTCTTTTCCCTAGGATTTGGAGCATCATATTTTGTTTGATAAGGAAGGATGTGTTATTGGTAAACAAGATTTTATCTTAGAAACTACTATATTGTTTTTTATTTTTTCAAATTTAACGTGATTTAATGGCTCAAACCTCACTAGTCCATTACTTCGTCTACATTCATTGTTTGAGGTGTTTTGGAGGTAATAGTGGACCATTTCAATAGTTTTCCAGATTTCTAGTTTATCAATGGTGAGTCACAATGGTGACTCACTGAATAGTAGCTCACCGAAAAATGATTCGTTGAATGGTTGAACACCAAACAATGACTTGTTGAATGGTAGATCACTGAACAATGACATAATTATTAGTGCCTCAACCACAAGTATCTTGCACTGGTGACTCACTCAATGGTGAGTCACCAAACAGTTACTCACCCACTGGTAGCTCGCATTGGTGACTCACCCAATGATGAGTCACCCAACACTGCCTCACCCACTAGTAGCTCACATCGGTGACTCACCCAATGGTAAGTAAGTTTCGAAAATTTGTCAAAATTTATTTTTATCGCAGTTTTTCATAATTCACCTCTTTTACATTTATTTTTACATAAATTGAGTTCAAACCCATATTTAAGTGATTTTGATTACATTTCAAAGGAAATAAAATATTACATTAAATTCTTAACACTTTGGAGGCTCCTAAATTACAAAGAAACATGGTCTAGTTCAAGAGCTACCTTTAATGGATTTTGAAACTGTTTCTTCCAAGGATATACGATCTGTCTTTTCTAAAGCTGAGACCCTTTGTTCCTTGTATGTTTCCACATACTGTTGATTCTAGGAGTCACCAAACATTTATTCACCAAGGAGTTTTGAATCTATGTTTCACACCTAGATCGTGTTTCCCTGGACTATTGTGCACCAACTATTTCATGCAGCGAAGACGTTTTGATCATATTTTTTCACTAGGTAGGGATCCCTTTATCTCTCTGAATTTTATATCATGTGGGGTGGGCGTACTCATTTCTCCTTGTGAATATGGTTGAATCCAAATTTAATGAAGATAATCAAACATGTTAAGAATTCAATCAGAACTATTATGATAAAATTGATAATGGGAAGTGAAAATTATAAGGATGATCATATTGTTTTATGTGTTATTCTGGTCCATGTTTTTTATTGTATGGGCTACGTGCCTACTAAAAATCATATAATTTGGTGGTCTTTGTTATTTCTAGGGTGATATATTGTTGATATTTTCTATTAGTTTTATGTTTATTGATCATATATTCATAAAAACAATTAACCACTTATATTAAGATAAATAAATGAATTCTCTTGGATCATACACCATCTATGATCACCCTTGAATTATCCAAGTTGAATTAAAGATAAAGGGTTGGTTAAATCTGAATACAACTTTGACTTTTTTTTGTGGTGGTGTGAAGTATGTGGATTTTTCTAACTTGTGCCATAGTGGGGTCAGGGGCATGGTTTTGCGAAGTGGGGTGGTTTGGGTGGTGTGATGGAATCTATGGTTGAGGGTTTTTTTAGTTGTGGAATGAATGGGAAGTGTTTCACAGTGGGGTTGTGACTGGGTTGTGCTATTTATGTGCTTATAGGGTGAATTATAAGTGTTATGCAGTGAGTATTCCAATGATTTTTGAGTAGTTTGTGCAGTGGGATAGAACTAGGTTGTGTTTTTTTTTCATGTTTCTGGATGTGTTAGGTGAGGTATGCTTGTGTAGGGGGGCTTCCAGAATAGATGTGATGAGAGGTGTTGATCAGTTAGGCTATGATGTTTTTGTTTACTCTATTGAGGGGATTGTTTTTGGTGGAATGAATTTGAATATTTATGATTGTAGGGTTTTTAATGGGTGTTAATTGGATAAAAAATGTGTAGTGGGTTGTTTACCATTGTCCTTCTTCCTTATGCGTTTTATGCATTCTAGCTTTCCATGCATTGTGGTTGGTAGTTGTTCGGGTTGAGATGGAATGAAAAATTGGATTTCTTAACAAATAATTATGATTTATTAAGTAACCTGTTTAGGGTTATTAATTGAATTATGACTCATTTTGAAGTTTTACATTTAGAGGTAGAAAAAAATGAGCTTTTTGTGGCCTTTTCTTGGAAAACCCAATTGGTTTGAATGAGTGTATAAATGTATATATAGATATAATTGTACTTAATTTTGATTTCTATATGAATCTCACACTATTTTAGAACAATGTGTCAAACCCCCTAATCTTCATAGGGGAGGGTGTGTTCCCAACACCTTAGTGGGAGGATGAATGGTTAGTTATTTTCTCTTCCTTACTCCCTCTTCTAGACATTTGAATCCCATGACACCTCATGTAGGTTTTGGTGTGGTTGTGAGTCCCATGTGTCAACGAGAAAGGTGTTTGGTCCCCAATGTATATGGGATGAGATGTTTTTTCTTTTTCGAGGTGTCTTTGGGATGAGGTTTGGTTATGGCCCAAGTGTTTGTGGGAAGGATGAGGTATGGTTTTGGATCATGTGACTATGGGTGGGATGTAGTGGGCTTTATATTCCCAGGATAAGAGACTATCTCTAAGGCCTAGGTGGTTACAAGAAGGTTATGACATAGGGCATGTGGAAGAGTGTTGAAATATCAATATGTTCTTCGTTAGGATATGAGTAGTTAACTAGTGTTAAATGGTGTGGGGTATGAAAAACATCAATGTACTAACTATATTACATTACATTACTTTTTTATTTGGTGAGTGTGCCTTGGTGAGACTGGGGTGGCTAGTATACCTTGTTAGGTGCTGTTGGATTCTAATGTTTTCCCAAAGGGGTATTAGTATGATTGTCTACTTGTGCACGAGAGACTTTTTATTCCTACTGAGTATTCTTAAATGATCACCCTAAATATATAAAACCATTTTCATGATTTTAAGAAGATTATGTAAATTTTGGTGGACCTTAATAGGTCATATGCTGGGATAATTTCTATGTCGCTTCATAGAATTACTTTTTTGTATATATTGGATGTTTATTTGTATTTTTAGCATTTTTGTTTTAAACATTCATGTGGGATTTTTTTGGAATTATTCTAAATCTAGGAATTGATGTTTCATTGAGGATGATAAATCTTATTTCTTGGTCATGGTTATCTAAAATGTGTAATGCCTCCCATTTTGTAAGATTTTTATACCCTTGGTGTTGGTCACCACCCCAAGGCCTACTTGAGGTAGGACCCAGGGGTTATTATCTATCTTTTTTATTTCTATATTATGAGGTGAATAATTGGATGGAGGGGGTCATGAATGAATCATATCAGAGGTTGATGGTTGAGATATTGGATGGATTTTGAAATTAGGAATAGTAAGGATTGAATGGGTTCGTAGGGAAACAATGTTATATGACTTAGTGCATGACATGGGCCATGGAATACTGGGTTGGACATAGAATTTTAGGTCCCCTGGTGATTTAATGCATGGATATTGAGCCTACTTAATGACCAAGAGAGGCTACACCATTTACAGTGTAAGGACCCTAGGAAAGTTACATGCATCATAATGACTTGTTTTATTGTTTGAATTGGGTGTTTTGGGAAATTTTGAATAAATAACAACTTAAATAAGTGAAAACAAATATTAAATAATGTTCAATACTAATAAGGAATATGTTTTCATTTTTTACCTATTCAACTATGGTACCTAGTCATTTCCTACATGTATTGTAGGTAGTGGAGGTTCAACAGGCTGACCTAGTCGATCAGTGAAGTTTTAATTGAGTAGAGGAGGATTATCATAGGATGAAGACACAATGTGTTATCCCTTAAATGGCTCTAGTAAAGTACGAGGGAAGAATTTTTAACATGGAGATGAAGATTTAGCTCAAGGATCTTGTGATTACCTTAGGCATGATCCATGCTCTGATGGATTACTGAGACCTTTTATCTATGAGTTAGATGAGGGTAGATACATGTTAGTGGTGGATGTTGTACCTTTGGGAAAGGAAGGAAGGTGATGTTTTTTTGGTCGATTTTGAGAAGTAGTTTTGAGAAAAATTCCTTTCTTCAACCATGAAAGCTGAAAATAGGTAATTGGTGCAGAGTATATTGGTATGGGAATTGGGAATCATGTTCAAGTATATCCTTCATGTTTTCAAATATGTTTTCCTAGACCAGGAGTCTAGTGTGAGATGCCTGGAGGAGGAGGTTCGCCCTTCTCTCTAGTACAGTGTTACACCCTTTACCTTATTGATATAAATGGTGGTCTAGAAGAAGAAAGAGGTTGTTTAGAGGATGAACTCATGAGTAGGTCTACCATGATGTGGGTTCTAGTATAGATATTCAAATGGAATGGTTACTAGTAGCTGGTCTCAGGTGATAGGACCGTTGAGGTTGCAACCTTTAGGGAGCCAACCTCAACAGTTCTCATTTCGGGATTCAGGTCCTCATGACATTCCAACAAACTTGGGAAAAAGGTGTTACTTATATAAACAATGTGGTCATATTTAGAGTTAGTTCATGGTGATCATGTGAGCTCTGTATAGTAGTGGTGCACAAGTTCAGTGCCCGCCTCATTAGTAGTTGCCTCTTAGGCAGTTTCAATAGAAGGGACTCCTACTCCATCGAGGGGAAACAAGTAGGTGGATGCCAACCTTAGGGTGTTCCTTAGGGACCTCAACCTACGTATGGTCGGGGAGGCAATCATAAAAATAGGGGAAGGGTACCTAGGCATGGTAATTTAAACACTGTAGAGGCAATAGTTCCAGTAGGTTCAATGATCATTCGAGGTATGGTTTGTTTGTTCAACACTCTTTCTTGTGCATTGTTTAATTTAAAGCTCTTCACTCCTTCATTTTACCCGATCTAGCCCATTTTATGGGACTAGATATAGAGATAATTTCTATTCCACTGATGTTGAGTACACCAGTCAGTGGTCAAACCATCATATTTGATGTATGATGGGGACATAGACTGATGAATGGGCCACATCCATCTTATAGGGATCTCTTCTTTGAACAGATGCAACCATACAATGTCAATATCGGTATCGATTGGTTTTATTCCATGCATGACATTATTAACTGCTTTGGAATGAGAGTCATATTTTCAAGCATGGATGGTCAGTGTGTGGTTTTCCTTGGGGAGTGAATCTATCAGGTGGGAAGTCACCATGTAGAGCCCCTTATTTCCTTGTTGGCTAATCTGTCATTGGGATCAGTGGTTTATGTGATGTTGGAGGTTCCCAGATTTGTTGTGGAATACTTCGATGTATTTCATGAGAAGGTTGTGAATGTACCCCCTCAATGTGATTTTGAGTTTGAGATATACCTTCAAATCGATGCCTCTACGATTTCAATATATCCTTATCTAATGGAACCTTCTGAGTTTCAGGAGGTGTAGATTTGTATTTACGGCCTTGATGAAGGGATTTATACATCGCAGGGTTTTATTGTGGGGTGGTCCAGTATTTTTTGTGAAGGAAGTGAACTGTGGTCTGAGGTTGTGCATAGAACACTGGAGGTTGAATCCGGTGACAGTCAAGAACTATTACCCTCTCCCAAGGATAGACAATCATTTCCACTAGCTTAGGGTAGAATGTTGGATTTTGAAGATAGATATGTTTTCTGGAAATCACTAATTTAGGGTGAAGGAGGAAGGCATCCCAAAGACTGGTTTTGGGTGTAGTTATAAAAAATTCATGTTCGTGGGTATGCCATTCAGTGTTACAAAAATGATATCCATGTTTATGGGTCTTAAGAACTTCTTCATTAATGAGTTACTAAAGTAGTTTGTTTTCATATTCATTTATGAGATCTTGACCATTGTGAGGTCATTGGAGGACCATGTTTAGAATCGAAGGACCATCCTATAGGTTGATTAACTCCACCGGCTCTATATAAATTCGTCTATGTGCATGTTTTGTACATGAGAGGTGTAGTTCCATTGACATGTGGTGTCATAGTAGGGTGTATCAATGGACCCATAGAAGGACAAAGAATTTTTTTCATCAGAATCACCTAAGAATGTGGTAGATTTTCATAGTTTTCGTAGTCTTGGAGGCTGTTACTAGATATTTTTTCAAAATTTCTCTCAAGTTGTAGAATTATTGATATCTTTGACAATAAATGACTAAGTTTTTGTGTGGAGAGAGAAGTACAAGGCAACATAAGGCTTTCTGAAGGGGAAGTTGGTCAGTGATTCAGTGCTCGAGTATCTAGAATAAGTGTTAATGTTCAAGGTGTTTTGTGATTTTTCCTATATGGGTTTGGGATGTGTGTCTATTAAAAAATAGGGAGTGATATCTTATGGGTCTAAGTAGTTATGTCCCCTTGATAATAAAAATGCTATAAATGAAGTGGAGTTAGAAGTGTTCATGTTAACACTGAAGTTATTGCAGCATTAACTCATTATGGAGCGCTTTATGGTATTCACAGATCATAATATATTGAGGTATATGTTTTCCTAATGACATGTGAACTTGAAAAAAAGGTAGTGGATGGAGTTTCTCCAAGATTATGACTTCAATATCTCTTAATCCTTGGGAAAGGGGAATTTCATGGGTGATGATTTGAGAATTAATTCATAGAAAGAGTATGTTCAGGAATCTGTGGACTAATGGAAGGAGATGGAGGAGTTGTTTATCTTATATTTAGATGCAGGAATGGATGGTGGTTGAGGCTATTTGTTTCAGTTGATAGTGTTGTCTTATCTGATGCAGTATGTGAAGGATTCATATTGGCGAGACTCAGAGGTAGAGATGATGTGTGATTTCATTAACCATGGTGATGCTACGAAGGGGTGGTTGGAGGATGGTCAGAATCAGATAATGTCCAATGAAAGGCTATTTGTTCTATTGGTGATGCACATGGGAGTCCTCTTAGAGTTTCATAGATCATCTTTAGCAGTACAACTAGTAGTTTCCAAGATGTATCATGGCATGATAGATTAGTTTTGGTGGCCTAATATGAATCAAGAATAAATGGAGATTATGGAGAATTGTTTAATGTTCTAGTAGGTGAAGGCTGAGCACGGTGTTCCTTGTGGTTTTTTACATCCCCTAGATTTCCCCAAGAGGAAATGGGATGAAATTTTTATGGATTTCATCATAGAGATACCCAGGTCTCTAGGAGCCAATTATGCAATCTGGGTAGTACTAGATCGTTTGATGAAATCCGCTGACTTCATAGAAATTAATGAATTGAGCACATTGGATACAATGTCTTGGAGGTAGGTGGATTAAGTGTTCTGGTTTCATGGAATTATGAGGATAATTTTCTCAGATTATGATATACATTTTACCTCACAAGTCATGAGGGGATTTTATCATGATTTTGGAACTCAGTTATGCCTCAACACTTCATTTAATCCTCAGATAGATGGGAAGACTTAGCGAACTATCTTGACCCTAGAGGATATATTACAGCCATGTTTTTTTGAATTTAGAATATCATGGTTGTGACACATACCCTTCATGGAGTTTTCATACAATGATATCTACCAATCATCGAAAAGCATGGATTTATTTGAATCCTTATATGGAAGACCGTGTTGTACACCCTTGTTCAAGGCAGAAGTTGGAGAAACAATAATTCGTTGTCCATAAGAATTATAGAGAACATCAATGAAGGATCACCTTGTTTATGAGAGGATGAGGGCATCACAGGACCAGAAAAAGTCGTATGCTAATCACATGTGGGGGACCATGGGGTTCATGTTTTAAGACCAAGTGTTATTAAAGGTTTCCCCTTAATGTGGGCAATAAAGTTTGGTAGAGGGAGAATGTTCTCTTGGAGTTTCATTGTACCCTTTGAGATGTTGAGATGAGTTTGTTAGGTGTCATACAAGTGGGCATTGCCACTATAGTTTGAGAAGATCCATGATTTCATTCATATATCCAAACTTCATTTTATCATCATGATGACTCCGACATCATTGATTGAGGAGTGTTAGATATCATAGATGATGTAACATTTGCGGAATGACCAGTGGAGGTCCAAGATCATCGAGAGAGGGTGATTCATGGATGGACCATTCCCATGGTTCATGTGTTGTGGAGGCATGGTGTCTTATCAAAGAGTACATGGTAGCAAGAATCATAGATGTGTTCCTAGTATCCATAGTTGTTTTTAGTTTCTCCTTGTTATGTTTTCCCTTATACTATGATTTCTAGACATTGTTTTCATTGAGTAGAATTGTTTCCTTTTTTGGTAATGTTCCATATGTCCTGGAGTATTAGGAGGAGAGGACCTGATTCCTAATCAAGATTTATTAATTAAGATGTGATTAAACTCATGTGGGAGTGTCAATGATGCCCCAATTAGATAGTATTGTGACATAGAGGACGATGTTCTCTATATCATTTGCTTAAGACACTATGGTTTTTATGCTTTCTTGATGGTTCTATGGTTTTTTGGGTTGGAAGACATCCGAGGAGGAGTACATGGATGTTGAGGTTTCACTCCATCTTTAGAAGAAAATATAGTGGATTATCATTGAACCTTGATGTGTTTGGTGGTTAGCGGTGTTTCAAGTGTAGCAAGATCACTGGAATGTATCTTATGTGGTGCTTGTTTGGACCCCTCTTTATTCAGGGTTTGGTTTTGAATTCTACAGGGCGATATTAGTTTGAGTGGCATATAATGTAATGGATCAGACCTCTCTAGTACATTACTTTGTCAAAATTTAGTGTTCCAGGTGTTCTAGAGATAATAGTATCTCTTTTCAACAATTTTCCAATTTTCTAGTTTCATAATGCTGACTCATTGATTGTGAGTCTCTACGGTGACTCACTGAATGTCGACTCACCAAACAAAGCCTCACCCTCTAGTAGCTCGTAGAAGTGACTCACCTAATGGTGAGTAACCTAATGGTGCCTCACCCTATAGAAACTCACACCGGTGAATCACCCAATGGAAATTCACTCCAAAATTTATCACCCACCAGTAGTGCGCACCAATGACTCACCCAACGGTGAGTCAATTACTATAGTTTTTCAAATTTATTGTTTTTCCCAGTTTTTCCAGATTCGACCCTTTACAGTTTACATTGACATAAATTGAGTTCAAAAACATATTTAAGTGATTTTGAAGACCTTTAAAAGTATATAAATTATATATTTAAATTATAAACACCTGTAATGATCTTAAAAGTCCAATCTATGTGGTCTTGGATAAGATCCATGTTTAAATGAATTTAAAATCATTTCTTCTGTTGATATGGGATCCGACCTTTATAAGGATTAGACCCTTTTTTACTTGTATGATTACCTTTACTCTTGTTATTGGGAGTCCTCAAACTATTTTACCCAAAGGATCTATGATTCTATGTTGCAACCCTAGATCACGTTTTCCTAGAGCCTTGTGCGCTTCTAGTTTGGCTCAAAGAGAAGGTGTTGATCATTTGTTACTTGAGGTAGGGATACCATTGTCTCTCCTAATTGTGTATCATGTGGGTAGTGGTACTCATGTATCTTTGTGAATATAGCTAAATGAAAATTTAAAAAAGATATTTGATCCTATATAGAAGTCAGTCGAACCTCTTACAATACAATAAATGAGGGGATGTGATGATGATGGTGATGATCATATCATTTTATCTGTTATATTTATCCCTTTGTGAATTTTATGGGAAACATACCTATAGAAAATCCTATTCATTGGTAGTCTTTGTTTGCTCTTGGGTTATATATTGGGGATGATTATTGTTAGTTTTATGTTTAATGACTGTATATGCATAAAACTAATTAACCACATATATTTTGTTAAATTAATGAATTCCCCAAGATTATACACATTCTATGATAACCACTAAAATATCAAAGTGGAATTAATGAATGATTGTCTGTTAAATATGAATAAAACTTGTTCAATTTCATGTGACCATGTGCAACATGTTGATTTTTTCTGACTTGATCCTTAGTGGGGTTGGGGCTTGGTAGTGCGATGTGGGGTGGTTCTGCTGGCATGATGGAATCTCTTGTTGAGGGTTCGTTTAGTTTTGGAATGAATGTGAAGTGTTTCACAGTGGGACTATGATATTGTTTTGTTGTTTTGTTCATATGGGGTGGATGAGAAGTGTTATGCAGTAGGGATTCCAATTACTGTTGAGAAGTGATGTGTAGTGGGACAACATTGGGTTGTGTTTTGGTCATGTTGCTGGATGTTTTGGTTGTGTTATGTTAGTGTAGCAGGGATGAAAGAATGGTTGTGATGAGAGGTGTTGATGGGTTTCATTGTGATTGGTTGGTTTAATCTTTTTATGGGATGGTTTTGGGATAACAGAATTTGAAGAATCATGATGTTAGTGGTTATCATGGGTTATAAGTGGAGAGGAAATGTTTTGTAGGATGATTTACCATGGTTCGTCTTCTTTGTTTATTTTATATAATGTGGCTTGTCGCATGTTGTGGTTGGTAGTTTCTTGGGTAGGGATGGAATGAATATAAAGACATCTTAATAAAAAATGATGACTGGTTAAGTGAGTTTTCATGGGTTATTAATTGAATTACGACTCATTGTGTAATTATCCATTTATAGGTAGTAACAAAGAACATTTTTTTAGACTTTTTTTTCATGGAAAACTCCATAGTTTGGGAGAGTTTTTTTTACCTATATATATATACTTTTACTTCTTTGTGGTTTCTATAAACTCCCCACCTAGGTTGAGCACTATGTTCTTAACTCCCTCATTTTCATGGGGGAGGGTGTATTCCCAACATTCATGTGGGAGGATGGATGGATGGTTACTGGCTCTTCCATGCTCCCTCTTCTAGGCATTGGAAGCCCAAGAATCTTCGAGTAGGTTGTGGTGCAGTTGTGGGGCACAATTGTCTACAAGAGTGGTGTGATTTTCCATTTGTCTATGTGATGAGATATTGTGTGCTTTCCTAGGTGTATTTGAGATGAGGTATTGTTGTGGCACCGGTGTCTGCAGGCATGATGGGGTATGGTTGTGACCTATGTTTCTGTGGGCTGGATGTGGTGTTCATTTTTTTTCCAAGGATGTAGGACTAGCACTCAAGCCCAGGTGTGCGTGGCTAGGTTGTGACACAGGGATTGTAGAAGACAATAGAAGCTTCACAATGTTCTCTATTAGTGTATAAGTAGTTAACAAGTGAAAAGTGATGTGGTGTAACCGAAACATATATGTTATTACTATATTATTCACTTGACTTGCATTATCTGTTGTGTGTGCCTTAGTGAGGCTTAAGTGGCTAGTATAACATTTTAGGTTATTTTTGTTTCTGTTATTTTACCATATTTACATTAGTATACTTCTCCCCTTGGTTATGATGGTAATTGGGTATTCCAATTGAGTATACATGTCTAATCACCATATTTATATAAAACAATTTCCCGATTTATAGGAGGATAACATGGGTCATTTTGTACCTTAATAGTCTAGACGTTGGGACATCTATTGTGTCTCTACGAAGTTTTACTTTTGGGAATTTACATAGAGTTCATTATCATTTGTAGTTTTTTTGTTTTAAACATGCATGTGTGAAGGTTTTGGATTTCTTCAATATATATTTTGTGAAGTTTCATTGAGGTTGGTACATATTACCTCCTAATCATGGTTACTATAAAAAGTGTAATTCCACCCATATTGTAATATTTTTATATCCTTGGTGCTTGTATCCACCCTAGGTGTAACACCCCCAAATGATAAAGGGTTAAATGACTAAATGATATGAATAATTTCAACAAGGTGAACCTTCTTTTTCGGGAGTCTACCTGGTTAGAACTCCACAATTAAGCGTTCTTGGCCAGGAGTAGTGATCAAGATGGGTGACCTCCTGAGAAGTTTCTCAGGGTGTGTGTGAGTGATGACAAAACAAACTGAAAAGGACATGTGTTGTCCTGTGGGGACTGTCATTAGTCAGATGACCTGTTCAGGCATGTGGGAGGACCCTGGGGTGGGCCCCACGTGTCTTTGGGGCAACTGGTGGGCGATGCCCGGTTGTCACATTTGGTATTTGAGGTGGTACCCAGCCTTAAGTGCGGTGCACTGCATTGGTTGAGATGTAGGGCCCACAATGAGGACGTTGTGATCTAAAGGGGGGGGGGGGGGGTGATTGTAACACCCCCAAATGATAAAGGGTTAAATGACTAAATGATATGACTCATGTCAACAAGGTGCACCTTCCTTTTCGGGAGCCTACCTGGTTAAAACTCCACAGTTAAGCGTGCTTGGCCTGGAGTAGTGATCAGGATGGGTGACCTCTTGGGAAGTTTCTCAGGGTGTGTGTGAGTGAGGACAAAACACACTAGAAAGGACATGTGTTGTCCTGTGGGGACTGTCATTAGTCCGATGACCCGTTCAGGCATGTGGGTGGACCCTGGGGTGGGCCCCACGTCTGTGGGTCAACTGATGGGTGAGGCCTGGTTGTCACACTAGGGCCTATTGGAGGTGGGACTAAGGGGGTCATTACCTCTCTTCATTTATTGGCTCTAGAGGAAGGGAATATTTGGAGGGAGGGGTCATGACATGTGAGATCCATGTTTGAATCTTATTTTATTAGACAACTTAATTATTAAAACAAATTG
The DNA here is from genome assembly GCA_963277665.1 of Viscum album. Classification (NCBI taxonomy): domain Eukaryota; kingdom Viridiplantae; phylum Streptophyta; class Magnoliopsida; order Santalales; family Viscaceae; genus Viscum; species Viscum album. The sequence continues at coordinate 1,494,811,134 of OY728131.1, forward strand.
GAAGTGATCACTTGTATCTATTACTAATGTAATAAATCACTCATCATGTTTGAGATTATAAGTTATGTTATTTTATAAATTTTTTCTTGAAGTAGGTCGAGGTGATCTATTTTTATAGGTTCTAAATAAGGACATTTCCTTGGAAAGATACGTTTTTTGAAGGGTAATTATGGAATCACATAGGAGTTAGGAGGATTATGTGATAAATTTTATTACGAAATGCGTATATTAATTTAAAACCTAAAATTTTTATTCAGGAATGTTTAATTAAAATTTTATTTAGTAAAAAACTATCCATGGTAGATTACATCATTTTAACATCTAATAATGATTAATTATTGACTATGGTAATATAATTTTTTATAAAAATAATTAATATGATTTTTATTTCCAAATTTCTATGTGATGAATCATAATTGGCAGTCCATTTAGTCTAAATAAATTTATAAATAAGATAATAAAAAATTTTGAATTACAAATAATTTTATATAGTAAGAATTTATTTTATAAATATTTTTATATAATAAGAGTTTTTATTAAAATTTCATATCAATTAATAATTAAGTAAGAGTTAATATATTTTATTTTATATTTAAACATCATATTTGGGTCATAACTATAAATAAAATAGCCTATGTATTCCATAACTGATGATAACATTATTACATTGGAACTAGATACAATGAATTGTATCTCAATGGAACAAATAAGAGAGTTATTCTTTTAAACTAGATACATAATTGAGACCCATATTAAAAATCCAAAAAAATGAAAAACATTATGAATTCAATGATTCTATATCATTGAACTCATTTAAAAATTATTTATTCATATCCTGGTGAAAAGGACACCCATTATTCATAGACCTGATTTTCAGGGTTCGAGCTTTGGGGGGGGGGTGATTTTCTACCGATCTATGGTGGTAGCGACAACCTTTCCACTCCCTCCCCTACTGGTAGGGGAGAGAGATCTGTCATCCTTCAAGGGAGGAGATCCCTTTTCCCCCATCTCTAACAATAATTTTCTTCCTCTATTCCTGCAATTCCCTCCCGGTTATAAAGTTCCAGATCTGTATGTGTAAGATCTAATCTCTAATTATCTATAGAGGAGTTCAATGGAACCTCATCTCTTCTTAATTAGACATTGGTTTCTTCTTTCACTCAAAAACAACCATCATTTGATTACCTAGATAGTTTTTTGTTGGAAACTTAATTTATAGGAATGGGCTTCCATAGGCTCAATCAACAATAAGAACATTATGATTTAGTTTGCATCAGAGGAGGATCTGATTAAAGCATGGTCTAGTGATCCTTGTAGCTCTAAGGGTTCCGGTTTCTACCTCTTCTTTTGGACATATGACTACAACATGAACTGAGAATATCCTTTGTTGGCCATATGTGTCTATTTTCAAAACCACCCCCTTTTGTTCCAAAATAATGCTATTTTTAGAATGATAGGTAACCTTGTATGGAGGTACATGTGATCCGATAGTCACACTAAAGCTATGTGTCATCTATTTAATCTTCATTTCAATGTTGAATTTGATGTATACAATGTGCCTCTTGATTTCATTTAGATCACAGATGAGGAAGAATATTGTTAATGACAACAAGTGATCTATGAATCAAGGGTTGATTTATACTTTGCTTGTAATTGGTTGGGGAATTTGTTTCCGTCCTGCAAGCATGAGTCTAGACAGCATGAGAATCTTACGTACAAAGTCAATTTTCCTTTGGCCAGATGCTAGGGGAAAGTGAGTATGTATCTTTTCACTGAGTAGCCTATGGGTGTTATATTAGATTAGGGGGTTTTGGGAGAGAAGATGGATTATGGTGATGTGGACCATCCGGTTCATGAGGGCCCTCAAAGTGGAAATTGGCATGCTATATCAGAGCCTCAATCTGATGAAGGACCTAAAACCATGGGTGCCTCTTATACACCATTAGTGAATTATATGAGTGGTACTAATGACAATGGGCAGACAACTTTTACTATGGATCCAAGATAGGATACTCCTTCATATTTTAATTCTTCATCCAAGTAGGGCTATCCAGTGAAATGGGAAGAAAAATTATGTATATTATCAACTGAGATAGGTTCAAGAATTGATTTTAGATGATTCTAATAGGATTTGGGATACTCAGGGAACCCATTCATATTTTTTGGGGGAATTGAGTTGCATTCCAATGTCAAAGAAGATGTAATAAAAATCGATAATAGGTTTGTAGGTATAGAGGAACTATACTAAGAACAAGTGAATGTAATTGAATCTCAAAGAACATAAGGGAACGATTTGGATGAGTCTCTCACTGATAGGGACTCATGAGGTTTCATGTTGACTTCAAGAAAGTGGATCAAAGAGAACAAGGATTATTCATATATTCCAAATAAAATGGATACCATGTCAGGTAATAATGTTAAATCTAAAGAGTTGGAGTGTAGGAATTAAACCGTTGTTAATATTCAAGGGAGACTCATGGCCGACTCCTTACATTTTCACTCCAAAAAAGATATGGTGGATGAGTTTCTTTACATCAATTATAAACAAGACTAGTAAGAAAAATATTGGGTTGGGTGATTTGGGTGGATGTAAACAGTGAGCAGGCTGTATGGGATGACAAACAGTACCTTATTTTGATTATGAGTTTCAATGAAGGGAAAATAAGTAAAGGGTAATATGTTCAAACTTGGTACAATATGGCTAATTGCTTGGAAGACTTCATTTTTGACAAGCCTGATGCTCAGATTCACTCTACCTTGTGGAAATGTTTTAGGGAGGAATCTTCTAACAGGATAATTTTTTTTAATAATATTCTGACTTCTTATTAGGGATTTCCTCCTAGTTGAACTATGTTTTATATCACTTTTCCTTATAATTTATTGCTAAATGGAATTTAAATTTCATTCATATCATAGGGAATGAAAGAAAATAAGGGTTACATCAAATGGATAGTAATGGTTAAGCATAGTGGAATATATATTGTGTAAATAAGGAATACTCAATATGGTAATGTAAATAACTAAAAACATATTTCTTTTAACCAATATCTTGAGCATGATTAAAAATATTGGTGATGTAAATGAAGATAAAATAATTTGATATAAATTACCACCAGATCTTGAATCTAACCATATATTTTCTTAAAACGAATCACATGAATAGTGAAAAATGATTGCATATTTATAGAATAGATAATGTTGTACAAATAAAACATACCATAATGGTATTGTCCGAAGAATGTTTAAAATATTGGTAGGTATATACCAAAAATACATTAATTTAGGCAAGAAAACATTTTTGTCTCATGAGACCAAGCTATGCACTGTGGGCCCTTATAATTCTAGGCCTCACCTATAACATAGTATGACCAATTCATTCCACTAATATATACTAATCAATTTACTCCATAAAAAATAGGTATCATCAATAAATATCTTAATTATATGAAAAATATAAAATATTAATATTCCCCTAATAAATCAAATAACGGTAAAAGTAAAACCCAATATATCAAAATTTAAAATAGTTATGGAAAGATGAATATATATGATACAAATAATATAGATATTTTTTAGATGTATATCATCTAAAGAAACATGTTGACAATAAATTTAATGATTCAAGAGAATGTTTAGGACCACATAATTAATCTATATTGTGAATTTCAATAATTCCATAGGTTAAACTAATCATAAAACATTGGATGAAATGTTATGGATAGTATAATTACAAAAGTACTTAGTGGACTGTAAGAAAAATAATGGGATGTCTGCATTGGTGAATATAAATCCCATAAAAAGTTCATTGAAAACACTTTTAGGAAAATTCCATTTTCACTTAGAAAATTACTTTACAAACATAAATTTCTATAATATTAGGAAAAAATGAAATGGAAAATAACCTTGTAAAATTGTAAATGTATATTATATGAAATCAACAGACATGATTAATGGAAATTATATTCTTTCCATATAAGATGAAAGGGAATATTCCTTTCATTGTTTTGTAAAATTCCAAAAGAAACTTTATTTGAAAAATAAAAAGAGGATTCCATTAAAACCATTTTATAAAAATTTAATAATGGGAAAAAATTATTAAATAAATTATTTTATAATAATAAAAATATTCATTATTATATTCCAAGTAAAATATGGAAATAGATGAAAAATATTCATGACTGAGTAGGAAAATAATGTTAGATTTCCTTAAGAAATTATATCTAGATGATGAGTACATAAATATATTTAAATAAAAATAATTTTTTAGTTTCTATAAATAGATATAGTAAAATTAAATATATTTGGATTATCATAGAAATATCATTTAATTCTCCTAGAATATAGTTAAACACAAAAAATCTCTATTAATGATGAACTTGTAAAATAAGCCCTTACTTCTGTAGTAACTTTTGAATCATAATCAACGTGATAGTAAAAACGTAAAATGTATCTTTTAATATCCATTTATTTATAATGAATCCTGATATATAATATTTATATATATATAAAGTGTTATATACAAATCATAAATTAATATAGGATAATGAAATGAAAAGTTTCCCAAGGAAGACAATATAAGATTAAAAACCCTTACAAAGATAAGAATCTTTAAGTGAGAATTAATCAATGATGTGATAATGTGAACCAAATTTAAATACTCACAAAAAAAGATTAAAAACAAAAAAAAAACGAATCAAATGAAATTTAACACATAATTATAATTTAATATAATAGCTAAACAAGTGATATATCCTAATGAATAAAAAATTGAGTTATGAACCTCCTACAAATTTGAAAATTTCATGTAAAATCCCCGTTGAATAAATGATTTTAATTGGATCATTAAATCCAATTAATTATAAATATTTTGTGATATAAAATGTAAATGTGTGAACATTTATATCATATTAATTAAATTAGTTTTATAAAATTTAAATATACCTCACTATAAGTGAATTGAAAAAAACACACAAACCTTAGGTCCAACTCATCATGTGCGTTATTTATAATCCTAGATAATAAATTTATTTTCATTTTTTACATAATTAATAAAACTTATCAATTTTATTATTAATTTTTTTTTCATATAATAAAATTATATAACTAATTAATTAATCAATCAATTTCATGTAAATTTGTTGACGATCTTCAATTCGTATGCTGAAAATTACTTTAATTGACTGATTATAGCAAAAAATATCATTTTCCAATCCAATAAAAACAAGTAATAATGATTAAAATAAAATATGTATTATTTTTATCATTGTTTATTTCTAATTATAACATAAATTTAATATCATTTCCTTAAATAAACTTATATATAGTATTCACATGATTAGTTTTTAAAAAACTAATCACATTGCATCATCGAGGTGGAAACCAACACGTACACATAAAAAACATTATAATTTTTAAACGAATGCATTGGTTATAGGATTTAAAATATATTAAATTTCCATAATGATAGATATTTAATAAATATCAAATATATATATGTTAAATATATCATTAAAATGGTCAGTTAGTTGAGGTTATATAAAACAGATTACAACTGTTTATGAGAGGGTTGCATTCTGTACACATGAACAATAGTTTTGTCTCCCATTTGATGGAAGGAGAGATAAATATAAGGTATTAAATTAATGTAAAAACTGAATTTTTTTTGGATGTACTTATTTTTTTTATATCATAATTGTTGAATATGATTTCAGTGAGGTTTGTGAATAAATTAAACAAAAACTCTTTTAAAAACAATACCTCTTCTTCAGACAGCCTCTTTAGGTTCATACCTACAACCATCCTATGATGGTTTTATAATAAATAATTCACTATGATACATGGTTGGGGATATAAATAATGTATTCAGGATGGGATTGGAAGAATAAAATGATCTCAATTTTTTTGATAGGATATGAGAGTGGGTGTACATTTTTAAGTGGGGGAAAGGACACAATTCTCATTTCCTAAAAGGTTAAAATATATCAAGGCCATATTCAATTTAGATTCATCCAAATGTCAATATATTATAATTTTTTATAGTTTTAGGTCAAAATATGGTTCTATAATAATATTTATAGAAGTTAAATTATCAAACTAATCCTTATATATTGGTTTAACCCTCTCAGTAAAACAATTTTAGCTCTAATCGATGTATATAATTTTTTTAACTGAAAATGTCTTAATTTTACATATAATATAAAAAATTTGATCGTAAATGAAAATGGGATTAAAATTTATAATATTTATCAACATAATTCTATTTATTCATTATTTTTAGGATTTGTAGAAAATTTATTAAAATTTTATTTATTATAAGATATAAAAATATTATATTAAAAACTATTCATTTTATTTGGAATTAAATACATGAAGATATTAATGAAGTAAGAACATAATATTTTTAAATTTATATAATAAATCATTTCTGAAAATAGAATTATATTTTAATCATAGATCATTCCAAATAAATAAATTTTACTGTTTTAAAAATTATTTACCTTTAGTTTTCCAATATTTATGGGACCATTATTTAAGCATTTTATTTTTGTTTAAGGTAACTATATAGTGAAAAAAAATTAAAAATAAATTTCCATAATTATATATATTTCATTATAATATATATAAATGTTAATATTAATCAAAAATTTAGTTTTATCCCATTGTTAACCTATAACATGTATTTCAAGGAAGGAGAGTGGCATTTTTCCTCTTTCACTACACAAAATATTACATATGTAATTCTCCTAGATAAATATACCATAATTAATTGAATCTAGAAATTAAGTTGATATGGTTATATATACATTCATTAAATAATAATTACTATTATAAATTATATCAATATCACTTATTTTTAACCTAGGTTAATCCAATTTTTCTTTTTTACTATAGTGATATTTTTTACTGTTATTACTATTCCCTATGATGAATAATAAATTCGGATTTATTACATAACAAAAATTATTCTAATTACAAATATGGAATCCATTTTATCAAATTTAATTCATAAAATTTGTATAATTTTATTTAAAAATTATCTCGCAAAACAATTTGAAAAAATGGATTTCAAGCAATGAATATTTCAAGAATAAGACGATATTACATTAACTCTATGGCATGTTATCATAATTATAAAAATTTAAATTAGTTTACATATAAAAATAATATATAAATATAATTTAATTCATTCATCATCATGGATTATTGTAATTAATTAAAATTGAGAAACATTATTACATAAAAAAAGTTTTCAGACAAATGTGTTTGTAAGCCTAAAAATATACAAATTCAAATATCAAATATAAAAACTAACGAAAATTTAATTAATTATAATAAATTTGACAATTAAATTTTTATTTTACATTCAATTAATATTCAAATCATTATTTTTATTTTATATTACATAATTTAATGAAATTAAATGACAGTTTTTCCGAATTTTTATTTTATACTATTCACTAAAAATATTTACTTTTAAAAATATCAAAAAATTTAATCCAAATATAATTTTGATATTATTATTTAAAAATAAAAATTATTATATAAAATACCATTTCAAGATGTTATATGAATTACTTATAATTATCTCTTATAACAAGTAACCAAAATCCTCTTTATGGAAAACATATTTTTGAAGAATAAGATTATTTTATTACAAATTGAGTGAATATTTACAAATAATTTATAAAAGAAATGTAGTAAACTTATATATATTTCATAATATTATTAATTATATTAAAAAATTATAATTTAATGTCTTTATTATAACATCCATATTTAAATAAAAATATTTCATAGTTTGTTTAGGTTTTTTATGCGTATCCAATATGTTATTGAATATAGTTTTGTTTTTATTGAACTCAAAGAGTTACATTTTTCCATATCTTATTAAATTATGTACATTTAATTTCAAATTTTTCTTTTTTTATAATCCCTATTAAAAGGGTTGAAGGGGAACCCTTGACATTACAGGTCGTAAAGGTCTTAGAAGAATTTGTTCATTACAGACTATGACTACTTGAAACTGCCCCTCCCCGGAATCTGCATCGTCATTAAATTGTCTTTATTTATATGTCTTTTAACATTGAATTTTTTTTTTCAAAAAACACAAATAGTAAAATGGCTAATAAAAATTCCTCTTGAAAATAGTGAAATGGAATACAACGGTTATCTAGTGTAATAGAAAACTATATTCCATATATCGAAATAGGAATGTGAATCGAATTAATGGACATAGAGGAGAAAAAGAATGCATAAGTTCTGATATAGAGTAATATAGGACATGGACAATAAAAAATTATGACCATAAAGCTACAAATCTATGATTGGTGAAAATTCCATTGATTCAATGATATTAAAGGTAAAATTATTACAAATTTATTTCATGTTCCATTTAAAAATATAGATTTAATACATTACTATCATGATAGATAACTCCAGAAAATATACATACATGGTATATTTTTTTCAATGTGAAAATGTCACCATGTGGTGGTACTTGGATTAATATATACAAAATTTCTTACTCTAAGAAATGATTATCAATGGTGGATATTCATTATGGAAAAAGAACAAAAATTAACCAATACTACATCATTAGATCAATGACAGGATGAAATTTATTTCTTATTCCCCTAAATAATTATAGAAAAAAAATGTTATGTTTATGTTATCCAAAACACATAATATCAATATACCAATAAACTAATAAAAAAATTATCAATATACCAATAAAAAAATAAACCCTAAAAAATCACATAATATCAATATCAATAAAACACATAAAAGAATGACACATAAATAAGGATATACCAATAAATAAACTACAAAACACAACAATATGAAATACCAATAAATATACAAATAAATAAACTACAAAACACATAATATAACATAATATCAATAAAACACAAAATAAACTTAACAATATGAAACACAAAAAAAAAACATAAACAATGACTAAACCCTTAAGGATTAATAATCAATCAGTTAAACCCTAAAAAATTATCAATCAGCTAAAATCCTAAAAAAATAAATGTTTTATCCATTAATATGTATCCCAAAATGGAAAAAATATTTATCCTTAAAATTGTTAAATTAAAAACAATGACTTCTATTTAGGACATCATGTCGGCCATTGGTAGGCACTACACCCTTGATGCCCTTAGGTTGTGGGTTAAATCCCCATATCTATAACAAATGCAATAGGTTGTCACCCGATAAGTGGGTTTTCCTTTTTCAAAACTATATTAATATAAATCTACAATAATCCTCCCAAAAATATGAAAAAAACATAAAAATAACATTAATCATCAAATAATTTTTTAACCATCATTGATTTCTGTACAATGTAATTTTTTTGAGATAAATATTTATTTGATATTATTACCATGACATCATTGATAATAATACCCCTAGAGATTATCAAAAAAATTAAAAATATGTTTTTAAAATATTAAATTAGTTTTCCTCAAGTAACCCTTTATTAAATATCATACTAAACAAAAAAGGGTGCAATTCCCATAAATGTATCCCAAAAAATCCTTAATAATGATCCAAACCCATAATGAAAAACCTAAAAGGGAGTAACAATGAGTTTCAATTTTTTTTCATCCTTATACTTATCAACCCAATGAGAATAATGTTTATCTTATGTCACTATGAAAGATCATAGGTTCCTATAGGTTCTATTATCTCATTCATAATAATATTTTATAATAAAAAAATTCATTAAGAGACAAATATCTCTAATGACAACCAAACATGGTGTGTAATAAAGGAATACTCACCAGGAAAAAAGTATAGTAGAGATATACCCGACCATGTCATTTCAAGGTTATTACCCATAGACCCATATATTCCAAAACCAAATCAACTTGTAGTATCTAGATAGGGAGGAATTAATATGAAAACTGCATAATATCTACCATACCCAAACATTAAATAACTAAAAAAACATGTCATTTAATCAATAAATTGAGAATTAAGAATAATATGGTAAGATTGAATGATGATCAAATGATTCCCTAAAAATAATAACAAGATCTTGAAACTATCCATGGATATTACTGAAAATAATGAAATTGTTAGTTATAAATTATATAAAAAATAAATAATGAATAATTTCAATGATTCTAAATGTTCCATTGTGGTATTTTTCTTATATAGTTTAATATATTAGTTGGTGTACACCCAAAAAAAAATTTATAATGCTATACAACTTGTATTCCTTACAAGAAAAACTAATTCATCAAATGGATATATAATTCAATGCCACAGATTTCATATTCTAAGTCCAATTAATTCCATATATATTGAATTTTAATTTTAATTCATGAATAAATTAAAATATCTAAAAATTTATTTATAGAGTAAAGCATAAATAATATCAATATTTTCCATGTTAATCAAATAAATTTATATGTAAAGAACTATTTACATAAATGGTTCAAAATTTTGTTCATAACCATATCCATTATATAATAAATATAAATATTTATGATAAATATGAATTCTAATAAAATATGATCATATTTAAGTAAATGTTTCAGAAGAATGTTAAGGACAAAAAAATAATCAATATATATATAATTTTAACAATTTCCTGAGTCAAAATGACAATAAACTATCCAATTTGAAAATAAAGATGAAATTATTAAAACATATTTTCAATGGATTGTATTTAAAATAAATGGGTTTTTTATTTAATAAATTCAAAACCATAAAAATATTATTACTGACCTTCTTGAATAAAATAACTATTTCACTTTGAATTTTACTTTTATAAAAATAAAATTTCATAAAAATGATGACATTTTTGAAAATAAAATTTATAATTGTAAAATAATATTCAAATCAATAATTGTTCATGATGTTTTAATATTTTTTTCATTCCATATATATTAATAGAAAAATTTTCTTTCAGAGTTTTTTCAAAAATTCAAAAAGTACAACATTTGAAAAACAATATGACAATTACTTTAAATCTATTTTGTAAAAAAGTCAATAATTTGTAAAATTTTATTTATTAAATAATAGTCTAATTGTAAAAACCTTATTAAAAACATTTTATAAAAAATATTAACAAGGAATAAAAATATTCCCAACTAATTAGAAAAAAATTATTTTTCTAAAAACATCATCTATGTAACATGAGTACTTGATGAAAAGAAAATGAAATGAAAATTTTTCATTTCTATATTCAAAATATTTATTTTATATTTAATTAACAAATTTATTATGTGTATAAAATTTGACCTCATAAAAATAAGTGTAGATAAGTCATAAATGAAATAATATGTTTTCAGACCTAATTCTGGTATAATTTAATCAATGAAGAAGTTGTACAACTTAATGAATGAAAATAGTGTTATGAAAGACATACAACATGGTAAAATTAAAATAAATCATCATCGATGAAATAATATCAACTAAAAAACAAGATACAATGAATGATAAAGGATTAATTATATAACATATAAAATATAAAATATATAAATTATATGAAATAAATTATCAACAAAACATTAAAAAATGCCTCAATGAAATAAAATTCATAACAAATACCATACCTCATGTCCCACTCATCATGTAAATTTTATATAATCTAGAATAATTAAAATTTATAGAAAAATAATTTATTGAGAAATTTTTTAAATTTTTTATTTCTTTTATTTCATTTAACACCATTTTATATTTAATAAAATAATCTATTAAGTTCACATCAGTCATTTTGATTATATTTAGTTTATATATCCAATATGAATTCAGAGGATTGAATATGCTAAATTATTTATTTGTTTCATCATATATAAAATAATAATAATGAAAAATCTATAATTTTATAATTCAATATTTATTTTTATTCAATGCGTGAAATATGGATATAAATAATGAATAATGTTACAATTATTTAGATGGTGAGTTGTACATATGCAAGAGTAACACTTCCATTTTTGAACGAGAATTATTGGAATAATATAAAAATCATATTATCATTATATATCAATCATCATAACATTAATATCATATTATTTATTTAAATATACTTATGCATTGAAATAATGTGAATCATTTATGAAAAATAAATGACATCTCTTCGTAGATGTGGTAATCCACACATAGGCATGGATGACATTATTATTTTTAAATTAATTGATATGTAAGAAATTATAGGATATATAATCCACTAAAAATGAAAATTATATAATTAATATCATATATATATATAGTAAATAAATCATTAAAATTTATCATGATATGTGTTTACAGAAGAGAAATAACATCGGTTATTAATGAAGTAGTATGTCATACATGCAATTGATGTTTTTGGTTTCCATTTCATTAATTTTGATATGGATATAGTGTATGAGATTATACAAAAACATATTATTATCTGAGATATATTTAAATAATTACATCATCTTGGTTTAATAATATTTGAATGATATGGAAGAATAAATAAATAAAAAATTCTTGGCTGTGTAAGATTTATCTTCTTCAGACAACCTCTTTAGTTTTATACATAAATCCTTCCTATGATGGTTTTATGATTAATGCTAGAACTATAAATCATTTAAAATTATTTATGGAATATATTTTCCTATGTATTTTCTAATAACAATGTCTCTTGAATTTTTTATAGGTGATGAGATGAGGAGTTCTTTTTAAAGTGGGTGAGAGGGAACACATGGAATTTCATAAAAGGATAAAATATAATAAGGGCATATTGAACTATAAAAATAAAAATGGTCATGGATTTCAATTTGAGATATCATAAGGTATAAAATTTTCAAATAAATAGTATTTTGAGAAATTTAATTACGAAACTAACTGTTATCTTATGGTTTAAACCACACATGAATTTTTTTACCTTACCTGTGATAAAATACTTTCAAACAAAAATGGATATAATATTAGATATAAGATAAAAATTAGAAATTATATTGAAGATATATTACATTTTTATCTATATTTAATCTAATATTTCCTCTTTAATTATTTTTAGCACTTTTATAAAAAATAATAAACCATTATTTAACATAAAATATCATTAATGTCACTTTTAAAATTATTAATTTAATTTAAATTTGTCGACATTATGATAAATCATAATTTATAACATAGTCTATTATGTCACCAATAAGATATAATTATTATATATTTAATTATTTAGTAACCATAACTCATTAAATGTTAATTAAAATCTTTTTCTTTATATTATTTACATTGAGTTATCAACTTTTTCACAAGCATTGTGACAACATTGTATAAGAATTTAAGAAATTTATATAATCACTAGAAAATAAAAGTTTATTACTAACCTAAATATAATTTCATTATACTAAAAAAACGTTTTATATAATCTCAAAACTTATTTTTATCAATATGTGACCATATAAAATATATTTTAAGTGGAAGAGAGTAACATTTTCTCTATTTATTACATAAGTTATTATATTAGTCATTTTCATCAATAAGTGTCCCTTAAATAATATAATCTAATTAATATTGAGATAACAAAATAAATACATTCATCCAATAATAATTTAGTTTTATATTGGGAATCATATCACTTTGTTTTAACCTTGGTTAACCAGATTTACCCTTTTACTTTAGTGACAAAATTTTAATGTTTTTAATATTCATTATGAAAAAAACATAGGTAGACCATATTATCTAATATTACTATATTTTATTATAAATACATAATAATTATTATCAAATTTTATTTACAGTAGTGGAAAAATTTAATTTAAAAATATCTTGTAAAAACTGTCCAAAAATATTGTTTTAAGAAATATATTTTTCAAACATAATAATATCATCTATTAAATCTAGTAATAGTAGTCATTAATATATGAATTATAAAACATATATCAAGATTTATAATACATAAATTTATTTGAATTAGTTTTTCTTAAGTGGTTATGTTAAATAATTATAATATAGAATCATTATTCACTTAATAACACTTTAGAAAATATATTTTAAGAATAAAAACCAATACCAAAATCTAGTAAAATGATGAATAAAATATAATTAGTAATTATAAACATAAAAAATGAATAATTATTTTAATGTAAAATTAAATTTAAATCATTATAGTAATTTTAAATTACATTGTTTTTTGAAAAGAAATGATAGTTTTACAGATGTAGAATTTTGTACTATTAACTGAAAAATAATTCTTTTCAAAAAAATGAAAGCAATTTCTAATAATATAATTTAGATATTATGATATAAAAAATGATATAAAATTGATAAAATAAAATTCATAAATATTCGAGAAATTAATTAAAACAATCAATCACTAAAATATATAATAATTGTTTTTAACGAAAGCATATTTTTGAAGATTAAAATGAATTTACAAAAAATTAAATGATTTCATACTAAGAGTTTATAAAAAAAATCAACAGATTATGTAAAATTTATAAATTGGATTATCTTATTCATACTCATCTATTTAAGAGTTAGGATATAACGGTCATTCTTAAATAGTAATATTTCATGGTTAATTTAGGCCCAGTGTTGAGTGTCGTGGAAACTATCGAATATTGTATTATTTTTTAGACACGATGTGTGATAGTAAAAAATAGATGAATTTATAAAAATGAAAATGTCACAAAAATTATAAAATCAATTTCAAGAAAAAAAACTATTTTTACATTGTAACTAATATTTATATTGGTAACATTATTTATATCTTGAGAATGAAATTGATGTTTTTAACTACTGTAGATATAATAATAAAAATATGAAAAAATTAATTAATCTCAATTTCTATAGTTAAAAATAAATAATATTAATATTTTATTTAATAATGCATAATACAATGTTGCAAAAATGTATCTCTAAATAATAAAATGAATTTATTATTATAAACATCATAGTAATAAGTATTGGATTATTTATAATTTATTTTTAGTTTTATATTATCATTATATTTCATTAAAATAATTCTTTATTTAGGATTTATTAAAAATAAAAAAAAAATTTAAGAATCCATTTCATTGAAAAATATCACTTTTATATTGACTAATATTTAACAAATATGAATAAAATGAATTATATATAAAATAAAAAGGTAATTCCCTAAAAAATTATATTAAAATATTTCATCAAAACATATAAATATATCATATAATTATTTAAAGGATATAATTAAGAAATTATTCATTAAATATTTTTTGAATTTATATTTTATTAAAATATTATTTTTTTATTTTATTATTTATAAATTTAGGAAAATTTTTTATGTTTTTTACAAAGAAAAAAATTAGTTTCATTCTCTAATACAATTATATCTTCCATCAAGATTTCCAAAAACAACATTTTTCTTTATAATGGCTATATTTCAACCATTAATCCTAATAAATTACATCCCTGAATAACTCCTCTATTAAACTTCTCATTTCCTTAATTGTAATTTTATATTTCATTACATGCCTTCCACGATGACGTCATCCATTCTCTTTAAATGTTTAGTTCTTCTAATGGTGATCCTTAAGGGATAATATGGTCAAGGGTATTTTCTATTTTTAAATATAATATTATTCTATATTTATTTTTCCAATTTCATTTGAGACGTTTTAGGTGTATTTAATCATTTATGGTATGTAACAATACATGGTATGTAATTCATTTTTTTATATAAATTTTTTGTAATTTTCCACTATGAATGATGAATAAATTTTTTATTTGATTCACATCTTATACAACGTATTTACTAACCCCATTTATTTATTTTGAATAAATAGTAATAAATATTTTATAATTATATAAATATAATTTAAATAATTAAATTTTTATGAAAACATAGATTTTTATATCCCCCCTCTAAATAAATTCCATCCTGTCATATTTAATTACCATAGTAATAAAAAAATATTAATTTATTCATAACATTTTCATAAATTGAGATATATTGTTGAATATGACATCAATCATACTATCTTGGTAAATAATAACATTCTTATCATTTTCCACCACCATTCAAGATACAAATACCTCATGATTCAGTATTATAATCCATATAATGGATATAATTTTTAAATGGAGTTTATAATTACTTTTCTTCGATGGATCAGTCATATGTAGATTTGGGATATGAGATTTCATTTTAATAAACAAAAAATATCTTTTAATATTTCTTGAGAATTTATATCAATGCCCAAAATTTCAACTAATTTAATGGAAGTGTGAGTAATAATATTTTTAAGAAACAAAATATCAAAACGTTTATCAGAGGAGAGTTATTGACTTGGGATGTAATTTCTAGAAAGCATGTAATTTTCATTGTCAATTATACATATAATCATTAATGATCTTAAAAATAGAGTAGATACAAATATGTGAATATAACTATAGTGATCGAGACCCCATTATCCCGAAGTCAGTGTCTACTTTATGACACAAGCATAATTTACAATGAATTGCATCTCGAAGGACCAAATAGTTTATTAGTCTTGTTAAAATATTTACATATATGAAATTAAAATTATATTTTAAAGCATAAAGTACACATATAATTTTATTTGATAATTCAATTATTCCACTTAGCATAACCCTTCACATCAATCACAAAACACTTCCTCGTGTTTGGTGAAAAGTACAACATAATAAAAGGATGAGGTCAAATTCTTGGTAAGGGTAAGTGTCTTGTGGAAGATATGAATAAATAAGGCATAATTAATATAGAAATGTATATACCTAAACCACATTCCATTTAATTAATTATGTGATCATCATATGTCTGGAATAAATGATGATTAAATAATTTCATATAAATAATCACGTGATCTTGAAAACATTACTATGGATATTCTAACTAATCTAATAATCACTTAAAATATCAATAATACAATTCCTAATGATTAAATGTATATTTATTGAAATCTAAAACATATCATCTATGTTGGTTCCAAAACATCTAATATAATTGAGTCCAGTTTCAAGACATCCAATACCATCGAGGCTTATTCCAAGACATCGATATTAATTAGTAAGGACATAACCAAATCTATATCTTTTTTTGTCTCATTAGACCTACCAATGCATTGAGGGGTTATAGTGGGCCCTTCTTGTCACTTACAATGTCTAATTAATTCCTCATGTGATTGGGATGAAACATAATCAATTGTTAAAAAAAGCATACTAAATTTTAATAATTTCCTCAATCAATAGACATGACCATAGACCATTCAGATTAATATTTATAATGTTACCAAAATAGTTCATTTATTGTCAAAATGTTCATAAAAAACAAAAAATATAATAATCATGATATAAAAACAACATATACATATGAATCATAAGTAAAATAAAGGGTTGATTTAATTTATGAATACAAATAACATAAAATTTTATTAATTTTTTTTCTAAAATATCCTAGGAATTTTGAAAATAAATATTTTTAAAAAACATTATTAGAAAATTTTTAAAATACACTTTTTTGACATCAACTTTATATATTTTAAAATTTTTATGAACATTTATTGTCCATGCTGGTTGAGAATTTTTTTAATGATGTACATGTTAAAACAATGATTTTTTTTTGACATTTTCATAATAAAGAGAAATATATTATTTTAAAAATTAAAAGAATATTCATTTTAATAACATTTAGTGATAATAAAATACTGGTAAAAATTTAATAAATAATTCATTTAAAGAAAGGTTAAAACAAATTTGAACAATTATTTATAAAACATGAGTTTTGATGGAAACCATTTTTTGATGAAAGAGAAAAATATTGTATGACTTTTTTAAAAACAATTTGGTATTTAATTTATGTTCCAATGAAATGAAGAAATGATACAGTTACATGGATAAGTGCTTGAATAACCTGTGGATAAAAAATACATTGTTTTTTAGATTTATATATCAAATAATTCCCATAAGGGAGATATAAACATAATTCAAAAATATTTATGAGATAGTGAAATAAGACAATACCACTTTAGTAACATTTGTATCATAATCCCCACAAAAGAAATAACTTCAAAGAAAATAGGAAAAATCATAATGATAAATTAAATCATTATATTATATAAAAAGGTTAGTATACAAAAAAATAGAAGAAATAATTGGGGAATATAGATTCTATCTCATAAAAGTAAATGTGGGATGAGAAACCCTTACCTTGAGTCAAGATCATCATTAATGTTATTTATATTCCTAAATAGTAATAATATGATCATTTTTTATTTTCCTAACAATATTTTTAATGTTTGATATTCCTTTAAAATTTACACATTCCCCTGAAGAAAAAGTCACTCTTTACATATAATGGAAAGTTAATTATGTTATATATATATATATATATCAAATATACACTTTATATGCATCATCATACCCAACAGTGACATGCGGTATGGGTGAATGGAATGGCATTGATTCACAAGGTGGTATTCTACCATAATCATGAATGATGGTTTTCTACCCGATCTGATTAATGCGAGTATTTTATTAAGGCTTCAAAAATAACATAAAAATATCACTATATTTATGTTACATAGGTTGTTATATAATTGTGGTTTAACAATAATTTAAGAGGGTTAATTAATAAATAAAATAAAATCACTCATTGAATAACTTTACCTAATCTTTTAGTAATGTCTTTAGGATTTTAACAATATCCTTCCATGTTTTGTTTTATATATAAAATATTTCTTTGAGGATGAGGGTGTATAATTTTGAAGTTCTCTTCAGAAGGTTTTTGGAATCAGAAATGGGTTGAGAGGTGTAAATAATTTTTGGGTGTGAGTGTCCTTTTATAATTGTATAGGAGGAGATTTTTTGTAAATAATCAAATGTATTAAATAATGGGTCGTCACTATCACTATATATGGATATAAATTTGATTAAAAGTGTATGTGAGGGATTATTTGGTTGATAAACCACTCAAAAACACACAAAAACACACGGTTTCTACATATCATTGCTTATCCCTTATGTTCACTCTCTTTTTACCTTGTTAGTTACCTCGATAGTAATTATTTTTTTAATATAGGTAATTAAATATTAACGCATAAAATAAAATGAGTATTTTTTGAAATTTTTTAATTAATGATTATGAATATTTAAAAGAAATTATAAAATAAAGCCCTATGTGTTCTGGAAATTAATTTTAACACAAATGCATGTAACATGAAAAAACACCGCTTTTATCCTTAAGATAAATAGTTAATTTTCTTTTACTTACTAATTTTTATGACTAAAAATTAATTTTACCATTATAAATATGTTTAATTATTCATATAAAAAATATTAATCCCATTTGGTCAATTTAAATATTCTAAAAGTGTCAGAATTTAATTTAAAGTTAGTCCTAGTGACGAGATGAGA
Source organism: Viscum album (assembly GCA_963277665.1). NCBI lineage: Eukaryota > Viridiplantae > Streptophyta > Magnoliopsida > Santalales > Viscaceae > Viscum > Viscum album. The sequence goes on from OY728131.1 coordinate 1,494,830,484, forward strand.
AAACTGATTTTCAATGAGAAAATGATAAAATAATGTACAAGGCTTTTATATAAAAACTCAATTTGAAAATGATTAAAATGTCCCAAATTGTATTAATAAATATATAATATATATAATTTTACATTAAAATATATTCCAAATATAATTTACCCTTATAATTATTTTTAATTAAAATGGTATTTTCAAATAATATTTTATATTTTACACTATCCATCAAAAAATGAATCCTTTTTATAAAATTATAAAAAAATTATCCAAATATAATTTTGATATGATTATGTGATAAATTATGTATATTGTTTTTGGTAAATATTATAAAATTGATAAAAAATAATTTTAATTTTTTAAATTCCAAGCGCGACATAACCACATTTTTGAAAAATACTCATTTTCATAAAATATTTCTTTTTTCTATTAAATTTTTATTATTTTATTTATAATTAATTTACAATAATAATTTAAATATTTTATTTATTAGTATCCATTCCTTCAATCATAATGGATATATTATAATTGTGGACTATATTAATGTTCTTTTCGACCTGGGGTTGTGTGTTCTGTAATATATCCGAGAGATTAAATGTATTCTAAAATAAATATTTTTTAGTTTCTTAATGGTCCTATTTTCCTCTAATTTTAGAGTTTAATGTCATAAATGCTGAAAAAAATTATTCTTTTTAAAATTTCAGGTTCTTCCATTCTCCCCACATTAAATAAAATACATCCTAACAATTTGAACTAGATCATTCTAATCAAGGGTTTGAAGTATGTAAATACCATAATTGGAAACCCACATCATAAAATGTTTAATAAAACATCTTCCTAAAATGATAGAAAATTATGTTTGATATACATATGTAATAACACATAACTGGGTTTACAAGTTTTATAACTTAACTGGGAAATTTAAACATAGACATGGATGAAATTAAAAAAAATATAAAGAGTGAAAAAGGTTATTTATCAAAAGAATATGACTGATCCAGAGAAGTATAATGACTACAAAATTTTAAACCAAAGAGTCTTGAAAAGATAAATTGATATAATAAAAGTTATTATAATAAGACAAAATTATTATTTAAACATTATTTTCTAATGGTTTTTAAATTCATTTACTCTAAGAATATTAATGAATATACTTACATGCTATGTTTCTATTTTAAAATCACAACTTCATCCTTTGGTTGTGCTTCTATCAATTTATAATTCACCACTTACTATAAGAAATTATTATAAAAAAGAATTTTGTTTTTATAAATCACTAATATTTACTTTTACTGGATCTTGAGATCCATAAATGAGTGAGAAGTCATTCCAACTATCCACAACTAGTATCCAACCCCCATATGGATCACATAAGTTATGAAAGATTCTTAAATATATATGGGGCACATGAGCCTTAGCCCGGTTGGTTATGACTCAGTAGGTGTATCCAAAGAGGCCTGAGATCAAATCCGGGTGGAGGCATATTTCTGGGGACTGTATTAGTACTATAGAAGTAATGTAGTAGACACTGTAGTAGAGTTCAGTACTATAGCAGTTAGAAATATTCATCCATATGGGACTTTGGGACATCGATTTGGTCCTCAGGTCTTAAAAGGCTTTTGGGCCACCCATCTCCTTCGAGCCAGTTTATTCTCAAGGCCTTTAGGATACATTATGGCATTTGGGCCACCCCAAGGCTTTTGAGACACATTAAATGAAGATATACCTGTCAGAATCAAGGGACATGGCTTTAGAGGAGGATTTAGGGTAGGCGCATTCACTTGAATAGAGCTAACTATAATTGGAGGAATGAGAGGGTATGACTTTGCCATCAGTACTAGGCCTATGCAAATTTGCATAGGACATTTAGTCAACCATCCTTTTGAAGGTGGAGTGCTGATATCATTACATATGCTGGGGAGGAGCAGTTCCAAGTTGTCTTGTCTGGGTGACTCTCTATATAACCTAGAGATCTTGTAATTGTCTCTAAGCCTTCGGGCTTTGTATGGGTTCCTTCTCCCCCCTTGAAAGGTGGATTATCTAAAATAATAAGAAATGAAGGGTTTTAGGCCATTCCAACCTAAATATACATGGGGTCCTGTTATACCATAACCTATAAAACACCATCCAACGTTCAACATATTTTTTTTTGTAAATGGTTAACCTTATAGAATGTTACAAAATATTGTAATCCATAATAATAGAATAATGTTCAATAAATTTAAAAATTGAATTAATCATTAAGCCTCCAAAAACATGAAGTAACTCATAATATTCACAAACCAAACATGTGAATACGGTCTTCATTTATTTTCTTGAATAATTATAATAATAGTAATTACAATTAATCTTTATTAATAAACATACATGATTCAATATTCATCAAATAAAACATAGACTGATAAATATATTACCTAAATAAAAAAATTATGTTAACTACATCAATGATAGCCTATACCAATTAATAAAAAAATAATTAATATGTTATATGGTAGTTAGTATTATCAAAATAATTTTCCATATAAATCCTCAATTTATCACAACATCATTATATCAACATAATGAATATATTAATGGTTATCTTTTTCTCAATCATGTTTTTTCTAATAAGTGAAACTCTCTACTAAATAATTTCTCATTGTAATTGGTATTATTCAACATACACATTCATATCATTAATGAAAAAATATTATATTAAAATCCTTATAAAATACATAATTATTATAAATATAATATCATCCATAAAATACTCTGATAACAATTTTCAAGGATCAAAATACACAAGAACATTAATCATTCATCTTTGGATGTATAAATTTCAAAATCTCGACCTTGATCCCTTAACATATTTTGAGGTATATTACCTTGATGTTTGGGGAATTTATTTCAATAGTTTCTCATCTCCTTACAGTTTAAGAATTATATATTGGTAAACAAATTCCCATTAAATAAAATTCATGGTTACATTTCTATCAAAACATATTGAAAAATACCATTTATTTTATGTATATACTAGGGTGTTTCATCCCACAAATATCACATGTGAGAAAATCCTTCTTTCCCTTATCACCTTTATCATTCCTTTTCTTTCTAGTACTCTTCTTCGTGTTATTAAATCCAAAACCACAATACAATGATAATTATATCTCAATCTTGTTATCACATAAAAAATTATTCTTATATGAATAAAACGTTTTCAAGACTAAATCCATTCTATATATTTTCTTACTTCTATCAATGGAATGATCATTATTATTCATTGGATTAAATTCATTAATGAGATTGACATTTATTTTGATAGGATACACTTCTAAATGATGGAATATAATATATTAGATCATATTATTATGAAACTAAATTAATAATAAAATACTACAGACATAGTTGACAGAAATTTAAAAATGTATATATAGTTAGTATAATAATCATAAACAAGTATTCATTGTGGATATTTTTATTTAAAATACAATATAGTGATTTGTAAAGAAAATATGAATTTCCTTTCTCAAATCCCCATGTGTTTCAAATCAGGTGCATAATAAGTCCCTTTTTCATGCCCGAAGTGATGATCGTATGAAGCCTAGTGTGTAATTTTCATAGTTATTACCTGTAGGTAAATGTTTTCAAGAACCATATCCAAAATTCTTATCCATATAGTATTTATTTGATAATAACATCAATATAATATATTTGTTACCCAAAAATTTGGTTCTTATTCTATACTTATCCTCAAATTCAATCATATGGTTATTTTTTCTAATCTATGTTTTCCTAAATCTCATTGCCATGGGTTCTACTAAAATTAATTTGATACCAACTATATAAACCTTAACTCAATTTTCATAGAGCTAGTGTCTACATTATTACTTTGGAATAAGATACATGGAATCACACCACAAAGAACCAAATACTTTAGTATTCTTTTCAAATTAGATACATACTTAATATTAACATTACATTTTAAAACATGAAATACACAAAGAAGTTTGTTTGATAATGACATAATTCCCCTTAGATTAACCCTTTATATCAATCACAAAAAACATCCTTGTATTTTTGGGAAAATAAAACATATGTATGGGGAGATCTCATATACTATGTATGGGTAAGAATACATAAGACACTATGAACAAATAAGACACAATCAATATGGAATGATAAATAAAAAATAATCATACCATTTAATAAATAACATGACCATAACATGTTTATAATATATGATGATGAAATAGCTACATTTAAATAATCACATAACTGTGAATACATTTCCATTGATATTATAAATTATCATATAATTACCTACAATATCAATAACCTGATTCATAATGATGGAATACATGATGTTGGACTTCCAAAACACACCATAGAAGATTTTATAAAACATATAATACAATTGAGGCTTCTACAAATCCATTTAATATAGTTGAGGATTTTTCTAGAACATCTATATAAATGGGTGAGGCCTTGACCAACACCATATCTATTTTCTATCATGAGACCTAACAATACATCAAGGGGTTGTAGTGGGCCCCACCCATCGCATACAAAGTCCAATATATTACTCATTTGAATGCAGTGAAACATAATCAATGTAAAAAATAATTTTGAAAAAAAATCAGATAAAATGCTAATAATTACAAAAATAAATAATCAAGATCCTAAACCATTCAGATTATTAAAAAATATGGATTAAAATAGAACATACATAGTAAAACTAATCATAAATCTCCCAAATAAGGAATAAAGATGATATATATACTACATATACCAATAGAAATTATGTAAAATAAAGGGTATATTTCCTTGATGAATAGAAATACCATAAAAATTTCTTTAAAAACATTTTTAAGGAAAATAACCTTTCTATTTTGAAAATCACCTAATAAAATAAAAACATTAACAAATAGTTTTATAATATTTTTGTTTGAATATAAACTTAAGATATTTCAAAATATTTTTAAAAAAATTGGTATGTCATGACTATAAGAAAATTTCATTCATGCTATATTTGTTAAAATAATGATTCATTTCACATTTTCATTAATATCCTAACATGGATTATTTAGAAATTAATATATTGATTCCTTTAAATTTTTTTTTTACAAAAATGGTAAAAAAAAGTTCATCAATATATCATTTTAAAAAGTTAATAAACATTTTTGAAATATTGTTTAGAAAATATGGGTTTATATTAATTTTGTTTTAACAAATAGAAAAATAAAGTTTTTTTTTCATAAAAAACATTTTCTAAATAATTTTATGAACCATAAAGAGAAAAAATGGTAGTATTACATGAAAAATATCAAGAATAAACATAGGATAAGAAACTTTATAGATTTGTGGATATAAATATAAAATAATTACACTAAGGGGGAATTTAAAAAAATAATCCTAAATAGTAATGGGATTGTGTAATAAACTCGTAATTCTTTGGTACCAATTATATCATAATCCCCATGAATGAAATAAAATAAAATAAAATAAAATAAAATAATAAATAATTTGAAGATAAATGAATTGATTATATAAAAAATGATGTATATAAACCTGTAAGATCCTAGATTTTTCATAAGGTATTTTTTATTTTGTTTTAGTTTATGTCAATTCTTTTGGTCAACTATGTGTTTCCAAAAGTGCAGGAGAAGGATTGAGGGTGTTGGGGGGGGGGGTTCAGGAATGAAAGGGGAGGACAACGGAATTTCTGGGAATGTTGTAGGGTTTGTGAATGATAAGTGAAAACTGTGTAGAGAATCATATGTAACAATATAGCCTTTGACATAGGCTTACTAACGGTTACCACATGGTTAACCTAACCATGTGGAATTCCTAGGAAACTGTGAAAATGGGTGATTTTTGGATAATGGACCTTGCTTGTTTTTAGCACGGTTTGTTAAACTATGTAGGTAAACAGTGCAGGCCAGAAAAGTTGAAAAATTTAAAAAATTTACCATTACGATAATTTTAACCCAAACTAAGGATTTCTTCCTTTCTTCCCTCTTGAAACCCTAATGATAGGGAAGATATCCTATGAGCTTCCAAGGGTTATTTTATCGCATCTCAAGGTCATTTGGAGTGACTTCAGTTGTGAATTAAATATCATGGTATGTTTAATCTCCCCCGTGATTCCTCTTATTGACTAGTGTTTTCATCATTCTTCTATCTCCTTTGGATGCTCTAAAACTCCATTTTTCTTAGGAATATCTAGGTTTATCCTTCATGGTTTGGTTGAATTGGGATATAAATATTCGATTAAGAGAGTTTTTGTCAATAAATTCAAGGTAGGTGATCTATAAGTTATATCCCATAGTTTCATTTTTTATTTTTTCATGTTTGGGTATATTCCTTGGTTACCACTTATTATCCTTTTGACCATTCAATGATATTTAGAATAATAAATTTCTAAATAACGAATAAAAACCATCATTTTCCATATGGGACACATATAGGATGACATATCCATTGTAGGGCCACCAATGGGGTGTACTGATACTTTCTGGACCATGAATGAGCTACGTAAGTTCTAGGTTGTTGGGTGATCAGGTCAAGCCCTTGTTGAGTATGTAATATTTTTAGTGGATGTTGAAATGAGGTATTGGTTAATTATGGTTGGTGGTATAAGGCTTATGAATATGTGTAATTTGTGGATATAAGGTAATTCTTTGGTATTCATAGTGATCTAGGATTTAGAATTTGAATTAGGAAAAATGGACTATGTGATGTAAATTGAGTTAGACTAATGCTCTAACTCCACCCAAAATGCATGGTTTAGGTAAGTTAACAAAGATTTATTCCCCTAACGTATGAATTTAACCCGAACTTAGGCTTCAAGTTGTGGATATTGTGATGTTGTGATATGATATCCCTAGGGATTTAGGGACCTATTTTATTCCATTATGAATAGAAATAAATTCCATAAACCATACATGAATGATATGAATTATTACCTTATGAACCTTCTCTGATTGATTATGAAATCGTTATTCGTGAGACATGATGAGTTCAAACATTATATTGTATAGATAAGTAGCGACTGTTAACTAGTGTCCTATGAATTTTCTATCCTTTTCTTTTTATTTATTTATACTTACATGCACTATCTGTTAGACTAGATATTTTTAGATGCCATTTTTGGTGGCCTAGTGATTTGTACTCACACCCTATTGAGGCCTCTATTAGGTACATGAGTAGATTACATGCTTGTAGGTCAGGACAAGGGAAAGGTCCCCATAGTAGGCTGTTGAGTCAGACATGCGACATGCATGGATGAGGTTCCACACATGGAGTCAAGGACATTTTGGGGATTCCATTTTTTCTTTATTTTGGGTTTTGTTCACTTGGAATTGTAGCATGACAAGTCATATTTAATATTGCATACTGTTTGTAGCAATTTTGATATATGTTTGACTATTACTATTATTGGTAGTTTCCTATTGTTATGAGTTTTTATATTGTGTTCTACTATGGATTAATCTATAAAAAGGGTATATTCTTCCCACATGACCTATCATACCCTACGATTCTAGTAAAAATCCTATGGTGTATGGGGAGGTGATCATGAATTCATGTGAGGACCAAAATCAGGGTACCGATATAGTGGCACCGGGGTTGGGGAAGTTACAATATGGTATCATAGGATAGTTATTTTCGCTTTATTACTATTTGGGGATTTAAGAGAGTAGATTAGAACAATGTCAGGTCTTAGTAATGAGCTCATCCATCAGAGTAGCTAACCCATGTTCGGGGGGAAACCCAAGGCACACAAGGCATGAATTTTTTTTCTTGTTATGTTCTCTAACATTTGATGATATTTCACCATTGAGTGATGCACATGTTTTCTGATGTGATAATTTGAGCATATTTTTCTCATGGATAGAATGGATTGTGGTTGTGCATTCATGCATCATTCTAAGTACCTATGTAAATAAGTGACATGCATCATAGTAGGCACACACACATGGGATGGGTGTGTGGGAAATAGAGGGTAGAATTCATTTAACATTATTAAATGTGGTGAAAATAATGACTAACAAAACAAAAAAAATGGGTTAAAAGGAGAGAAAAATGTTAATCAATAATTAAGTAATTATGATTGATAAAGGATGGTATGTGAAATGAAATGTTATTGGAGTATGTTGAGATGTGAGAATAATTTTGAAATGATGTATAAGGTATGGTTTGTGTCATTTTAGATAGTTACCTCATGTTAGTCATGACCTAGGTAAGGATGGTTGATGATATTGTGATAGGTATATTTAGACCTGTTTTGGTGGTGTATGTGAAATGGATTGATGGTGGCTATTGAAGAACCTTCTGTAATATTTGTGGAATCATTATGGTTTGAGTTCTAAATCTCATGTTTCACATTTTATTAAAATGCCTCAATGAAGATGTGTACCAGTTGGGTGATAGAAGAACATTGCTCATAATGCTCCCCTAGTAGTGGAGTAAGAGGATCTGATGGTTCAAGGTAATAGAGAAGGGTGGTTCCATGAGAATCATGCTTGTTTTATTTAGATGATGTAAAGGGACCCAGGGGTTGTTCTGGGTATGTTTGGGATGACCAGGGATTCTTGGCTACATCACCCTCCAACCATCACTGGAGAGGGTAGTCTAGCAGTAGCAGAATATTGGATATAGTTTATCCACACTATTCTTGTTCATTTAGAGACTTCTCTTGATAAAAGGTTAGGCGAATCATTGGAGGGGTATTATGATTTAAATGTAGCATGCTGAAGAAATGGTGTAGAGGGATTTCTAAGAAATATTTCTAGAACATTACTACCTAGAATCCTTGAGGTAGGAGAAGACATTATAGTTTTTGAGTGTGACTCAGGGGGGGTGTGTGTGTGTAAATGATGTATTATGCAACCAGTTTCACTAACTTCTACTGATTCATCCCTACGTTGGCTAGGAATGAGGTTACTATGGAAAAATTCCACCAAGATGGGATTAATAATGATATTAAGTACTAGGTGAACATCATAAATCTGAAGAGGTTTACAGAGGTTGTATACCAATCCTTTATCTCAAAAGGGAACTAGAAATAGCTTCATGAGGAGGACTTGTGGTGCCAACTTAGTGGACAAATGGTACAACCCTATCAAGAAGGAAGCATCATTTTTAATGTTTCCCACAAGGTTAATGTACACAAAATAGTTATAATAGAGGGTCAAATTCATAGGGTTTTGATCAGGTGTTCTTATATCACAGTGGTATGCCAGGCACATACGGGGCCAGTGTCCCCAAACACTAGCCGAGTGTTAGTCCTATGGCTAGTTGGGAAATATATTGATGTTCTTCCAGATACCTCATTAGATGAGAATGTATGGGAGTCATAGGTTGATATTGAGTGCGAGCAAGGGATTTATCACCCCATATCTGGTAGGTAGTTGGATCTCCACTAATAGTTCTGGTAGGGGTGGTGGATATGGTACTCTTGGACAAGACCATCTGCACAATTAGGGAAGTGCAATGCAGAGTAATCAAGCTAAATCCCTGGGTAGAGGGACATCCAATCATCACGCAGTTCAGTCTACACCTAGAGGTGGAGATATTGGAACATTTATCGTTCAAGGTATGCTTTTTATAGCTTCTACACTCACTAATTCGTTATTTGAAATAGGTGTTACAATATCTTTTACCTCTATACAATTCATGGTTGTGTTGGGCCTAGCTGTGGAACAATATTTTGGGGTTATTTCATTTGATACTCTATTGGGTGTGTGAGTTTAGGATATCAGATAGTGTATATGTATTTCTTTAGAGTTTAGTGGTTATTGTTTTATGTGGAACCTATTTTTTGTCGAGATTTCATGTTTTGACATGATCTTGTGTATGGATAGGCCTGTGTTGTATCATGCCCACATCGATTGTTATCTCCATAAGGTAACATTAACGTCTCCCAATGGAGACTATTGTGATATTCATAGTGAGTGGGATATATGAGCAGTCCATGTAGGTCCAATTTGAAAAATGTTGGGAGAACTCATAGCCTAGGTTGAACACCTTATTATTGATGATGGATAAGTGGAGCAACATGTATTCCACCCTATGGTGGACTAGTTTTAGGATGTGTTACCTAAGGATTTCATGAGAGTGACACCCAAAAGGGATGTGGAGTTCACAATCGAGTCACTATCAAGGGAAGAACCAATTTCTATTCCACCATATCGAATGGAACCATGATAAATCCAGGACTTTATGGCTCATCTCTAGTATTTGGAAAAAATAAGGATTCATTCAACTGAGAATGTTTCCACGTTAATGAACTGTGCTATCTTCTAAGAAAACTGATGGGTCATTGAGGTCATGTGACAATTACATGAAGTTGAATTAGATGAAGGTTAAGAAATGATCCCAAATTCCTAGAATTGATGGCCTCTTTGCAAATCAAAGGGGTGCCTTAGTGTTCATTAATATTTATTTCAGATTAGTATTCTATACGATGAGGGTGAGACCTTATAACTTAACATGGATAGCTTTTCTGAGTATGTATGGGTTGTATGAATTTTTGGCGATGTTGTTCGGGTTTACCAATTAACTAGCTATGTTTGTGGTGCTAATTAATATGATATTTCATCCTTTCCAAGAATATTTCTATGTTTTCTTTGTTGATGACATCTTAGTGTACTCGCGAATTCTTGATCATCATTCCAAACATCTTGACGTCATCTGGAGTACACTAATATTTCATATGCATTACACAAAATATCAATATTTTAGTTCTTTATAGATAAAGTGCATTTTTTGGGACACATCATTTCTAATTCAAGAGTGTCAGTTGATCAAGATAAGGTGCAATCTATGGTGTCTTGGGAGTATCCCAATAATGTTTCTGATGTTTGATGTTTTTTTGGGTTTTTCCAGTTATTACCAGATGTTCATTATGGATTTCTCTCATTTGGTATCTCCAACCTAGAGAATAACCGAGAAGGGTGTTGAGTTTATGTATTTGGGGGAATACAAGATTGATTTTCAGGAATTGAAGAAACGATTCACTAGTACACCTATTCTGATTCTACCTGAACCTGGTTCTAAGTACAACTTGTTCTATGATTCATATAGTCTGGGACTCAGGGTAGTATTGATGAATGATGATCGGGTTGTAGATTTTGGGTCAAGATAGTGGAGGCCTCATGAAATAAATTACCCATCCCATTATCTCGAGCTAGCTACTATGGGAGAGTGGTTATTGTTGTTTACTAAATATAAAAGTCTTATGTACCTTTTAGGTCATTAGTATATGAATCTTCAGGAATGAAGGTGGGTTGAGTACCTACGACCTTCGATTTAGAGTTGATTTACACACTGGGAAATAGGAATAGTGATACAGATGATATGATTTGGAATACTTAAATTCAGGTGTTTCAGGAATCCAAAAACGAGTGGATGATGATGAATTTGTTTGGTGAGATGCAAATGGAGGTACATGATGGGCATATAAAATTGACTCTTGCATCTATAGTGACAGATTCTATGCTTTTGAGATAGGACAAGGATATTCAGCTAAGTAATTCAGATTTTTTTGGATATGAATGAATGTCTTGAAATTGGGGAGTAACCTTTTAGTGGGGTTTTCTGTGCAAATGGAGTTGTCCATGTTCAGGGGAATGTTGTGGTACTGGTGGGAATGGGAAGAGAGTTGATGTGAGAGTTCCATGAATCGAAGTGGTTAGTACATCTAGGATTAACTAAAATGTTTCATGATCTTAGTTGGTAGTATAGGTTGTTAGGAATGAAGAAAGAGGTTGGGGGTTTTGTGGAATGATGCCTCACCTATCCAAATGTGAAGCCTGAGTATATGTGTCTATGTGAGTTGTTACAATCATTTCATATTAGATAATAGAAGTAGAATGATGTAATTATGGAATTCATAGTGGGTCTTTCAAGGATACCGTGAAAGAATGATGCAATATGGGTCGTTGTGTATCAGTGGACTAAAGTGTCTCATTTCATACAGATCTAAGAATCATATGAACTCTATTAGTTGGTTGAGTTATATAATCAAGACATAGCTTAACTACATGGTGTGCTAAGAACCAGTCTTGAATTGTGATCCATGTTTTAAATAGTGATTATGACATGGGATATAGAATTTGATCAATACTTAAGTGTTTCTGAGTATGGATTATCAACCACAAATCAACAGGCTATCAGAGAGTACAATTATGGTATTTTAGGACATGTTGAGTGAATTTTGTCTCGATTTTAGTCGTTCATAGGAAAAGAACATGTCATATATTGAGTTTTCTTAAAAAAAATATTTTTACGGCTACTATTCTGTTGGCACATTTTGAGGCACTCTATGGGAGGGAATGTAGATCTCTATTTTGATGGTTATAATATGGGGAGTCTGAGTTTTTATGATCGATTCTCATACAAGAGATGTCTAAGAAGGATCAGTTGATTCAAAAGTGGATAGAAAAAACACAGATTTGGATGACGTAATATGATAATTGGATTTGTTTTCCTCTAATTATTATGGTTAGAGAGAGTGTGTTTCTTTGTGTGTCTCCATGGTTGGGTCACCATCAAATTTAGAAACATTGAATATTATCACCCAAGTATGTGGGGTCATTTGTGAAAGTGGAGAGGATCAGAAAAGTTTCTTAATAATTCAATCTTCCATAGTGGTATAGTGTAATTAATGAGGTTTTTTATGATTGAAAACTTTAGCAGTATTATCCCAATCCATCTCCTCTGATAAAATGTGATGATGTTGTGCTCGAGCCTGATGCGTCCTTTGGGGAGCATATGGTTTCTATTGTGCATCATAGTGAGAAGGTTTTTTTGGGGTATGGTTGAACCTTTGGTTCATGTTCTATGGAGATATAGAAACATTTTAGAAGAATCATAGAAGTGATAGCTAGATACACTGGACCAGTGTCCTAATCACTTTTATTCAGAACCTTAATAATGCTCAAGAAGAGTAGCTCGAGGATGAGCCATCCAAAGGTGGAGTGGTTGTATAATCCAAAAGTTTTCATAGGATATGATTTTGTAAATGATTCCATTTAACTCTATTATTTTGTTCAAATAAGTGTTTCCCAAAGTTAATGAAAAGGATCAAGGGTGTTACAGGTGTTTGGGGTTGAAAATAGGAGGAAAAAAAATTTATTTTCATGTTGCACGGTTAACACATGGTTAGTGAAAACCGTGTAGAGCATTCCATGTAACTGTGCAACCTTGGACAGAGGCTTGATCACTATTTCAGCATGGTTAAGCTATCCTTATGGAATTCCCAGAAAACCATGTGAATTGATGATTTTTGGATAGTGGCTCCTTCATAGCTTTTGAATGGTGTGGTAAACCGTGTGGCTAAACTGTTAACCTAGTAAAAATGTGAAATTTAAAAAATTACTATCACGAGACTTTTAACCCAAACTCGTGATTTCCTCCTTTCACCCCCTAGAAACCCCAGTGAAAAGAAAGAGATCCTAAGATATTTCAATAGTGATTATCCAGTATCTCTAGTTCATTTGGAGTGTCTTCATTTGAGAATTGAAGATCAAGGTAAGCCTAATCTCCCCCTTGTTTCCTCTCCTTGATTAAGGTTTTTATCTTTCTTCAATATACCTAAAAAGTTATAAAAACTAGCTTTCCTGATGATATCTACTTTGAGGTTTTACATATTTTTTGTATTGTGATATAAGGCTTCGATTGAGAAAGTTTTCATCAATAGATTTAAGGTAGGAGGACTACACGTTTTATCGCATAGTTTTCTTTGAGATTTCTAAATGCTTGGGTTTATTTCTTGGTTATAAATTATTGTGATTTTAACCCTTTGATGATATTTGTTATAATGATTGTTTAAATGATTAATGGGGACCCTAATATTATCCATGGGACCCATATAGGATTACTTAACCTTTGTAGGGCCACCCAGGGGGTGTGTAGATACTTTTTAGACCCAGAACTAGCTAAGTAAGTTCTAGAATTTTAGGAGATCATGTTGATCCCTTGTTGAGTGTTTGATATTCTTAGAGGAATTCCATATGAAATATTGGTTAAATATTATTGGTTTATGAGGATTATGAATATGTGTAAGGGGTTGAAATAAGGGAATTCATTAGTATGCTATGTTATCTAGGCTTGAGAATGAGAATTGGGATAAATTGACTATGTGATGTAAATGGAAAATGTATTAATGGTATATGGAACAATGTGATTTACCATGTTTATTATAATGGATTATGATTGTTATATGTAATGGTTTGAGTTTGGTTGTGGTATGGTTGTTCATGGTGAATAGATGGATAATTATGTGTAGATGGATTGAGGTGTGGGATAATGGAATGAGGTTCCACCTATAGGTTGAGTTGGAATGATGCTCTATATCCACCCACAATGCACGAGTTAGGGAAGGATAGAGAGCTCTATTCCCCAAATTGTTGCATTCCACCCAGGCTGAGGCCACAAGGTGAAGATATTGTGTTGTTTTGATAAGTTTTCCCTAGTGAGTTAGGGATCAATTTTATTCCATTATAAAAAATGAAAAATTCCAAAAACCTTGTTATTGATGATAAAATAGTAATGAAATAGATATATTGAATTTTCAGCTTTGTTAGTATAGATAAATAGTGATTTATAACTTGTGGCACCCAAATTTTCATTCCTTTCATTGTTATTTATTTATAATTTCATGAAATATCTATTTGATAGGAAATTTGTACAAACCATTTGTGGAGTCATTATGATTTGTAATCACACCATGATATGTCCATTGTTGGGTACACAAGTGGATTTAATTCTTCTAGTTTAGGAAAATGACGAGGGACCTATGCTAGGGAGTTGAGTCATACATGTGGCATACATGGAAAATGTTTTAGACATGGGGTCAGGACTATTTTAGGGATTCCACAATTTGTCCTTATTTTTGGTTTTGTTCATTTTTCATTGTAGCAAGACATGACATATTTACTATTTCATGTGGTTTATACCCAATTTGGGAGATGTTTTACTATGCATGTTTTTGGTTGTCCCTTACTGTTTTCATCATTTATATTTTTTCAAGAATATAATACTTTAGTAATGAGGGTATAGTCTTCCCACGGGACCTATCAGGCCATAACCGTTAGTCGACAATCTAAGGTGTATGGGGAGGCACACTTGATTTCATGTGATGTCCCAGATTAAAGCACTGATTTAGTTTCACCTAATTTAGGGATGTTATAAAACCCCACAAATGAAATTATTGGTGATAATGGTGTATCAATCACAGAATTAAAAGTGAGAAAAGAAATACTTACCTTGACTCTGACTAATCTTGTACATTTTTTATCTTCATAAATAATGAACATATATTAATTAATTAATTTCATAATAGAAATTTTAAAATTTATCAATTTTTTTATATATTACCACATTATATATGATTATGAAATCAGTTATGTTTACGTCCAATATTTCGATGATATTTATCTTATGTGCCAGGAGTGACTTTTGTAGTTTAACTATGGTAAAAGTGTTTACTCTTTATGTAGAGACCCGAAGCTTATCGTACATGGACATTACATTACTTTTGCGGAATACTTAGTACATAACAAAAACACACACTAAAGGATCGTAATAGTTTAATGTCTTCGGAAACTCGGAACGTAATCTTCTAATCGTGGTGAAAGATCTTCAATATCTCCCATAAAGATCTTCCCTTTTTTTTTACCTAAAACCTTTATTTATATCCTGGGGAAAAGAAAACATAAAAGGGTGATCTCAAATGCTCAGTAAGGGTATACAAAAGAAATAAAAATCATATCATATCTTTTTGAAAATCATAACCTGCAAAAGAGATCATAATATCTTAACATGGAACAAATCATAGAAGTGAAAATGAGATCACCATAATCATAACATGAAACTTGAAACTTTTTGGCATGCACACATAATCATGGAAAATCATTTCTTGTTAGTCATGACTCATTGCCAAGACTATCTTAGTGGACAAAGTCCCTTTCTGAATCGAGTAACCCTCGTTTCAGTCCTGTTTCACTGAACCAGTATAACCTACCGTTCCAGCCCTGTCTATCTCATGAGATATAAAAATCTTTACCCAATGCATTGGAGGGAGATATAGGTCCCACCCATCTTATAATGAATCCTTTCTTATGTGTGCCACATAATCATAAAACATACATCATCGCATAACTCATGTAACAAAAATGGGATTCTTGAAACATCATGACATCATAAATCAATTCATATAAGTTAAAGGAATTCATAAAAATAATTCCATCACAACATGATCAAATCCATTTAATAATAGGGATAAAAACAGAACCCTTTATTATCTTAGATGGAAAATAATTTTGATAAAACACTTGAACACCATTCTTGAGGAAAATATCCTTTCTTCTTCAAAAACATTTTTCCTTTCATAACATGTCATATGACTTTAAAATAAAAGAAGTTGATTAAAAATAAACTTGAAAACTTGTAAAGGAAGCTTCTTGGAAATAATGTTTTAAAAATCCATTCATGCCGTATAAGTTAAAAAAAACATTCTTCGTACTTTTGTCGGAATAGTCAAAAAGTACCTCGTACGAAAAACGACAAAAGATTCCTTTCATACATATTACTAAAAACTCACCGAAGGGTAAAAATGGATTTAAACAATTGTAGGTGGATGGAAATAATATTACATATTGATGAAACATGGATGTGGATGATAAAATACACCCCAGTAAATATTTACGAATAAACAATCTCGGATAAAAAATGAGATTGTGATATTTCCCTTACCTTAGGTCCGACTTGCTTTGTAAGTGTCCGAACCTCCTGTATAATGATTTAAATCATGTTATTGACTTATTCCAGAATCATATTCATTGTTATTATATCATATATGGTCCACTTATGACTTTATATTACCCGTTCTTTTGTAAATTCATGTTAAAGTAGCGTTTTGGGTAAAATCGTCTCATTTATCGTAGGTGTTTTGACTTGTTGTTCTTGACATCATTATTACTTATATCATGATTTACTTACTTCTAGAATATAAAATATGATTTATATATCATATATATTCAGTATATATATATATAATAGATAGATAAATAAAATGAAAAACACCGTTCATGGAGACGGTAGTCCGTACGTACGCATGAACGCTGTTTTTCTTTCCTTATTGTCTTGAAATGGAAGTAAGTAGATGACATAAATATGTATATATATACATAAATCCAGTAGCTTTATAATGTCATATATTTAATTATTATTTCTTATATATACATTATAATCATTCTTAAATGGTTAACATGGAGAATGAATCTCATCGCGTCGTGGAGACGGTAGTCCGTACGTACGCACGAGCGATGATATCATTTCTATAAATATTGAATTGAATTGGAGTGGATTATACAATATATCAGAATCAATATGATGTTTTAATAACTATGTATAGTTATTCTTTACACCATTATACCCATCCATGTAAGGTGGTGGTGGAAAATAGATTACACCACGGCGTGGAGACGGTATTCCGTACGTACGCACGCGCGGTGATTTCTTTTTCCGTAGGATGGATAGATGGTGAAATAGGGTTGTTTCATACTTATAATAACATATCAGTATATGAGTGATACTGATGTTATTACTTCATAATGAAACAACCTAAGAAGAAGAAGTGGAAGAAGAAATAAAGATGAAAGAATTGGTAACAGTAATTACCTCTTCTTTGAAGCGCCTCTTTGAGACCTCCTCTTAGGGCACTAAAATTGGTCTTTGAGGAAGACCAGAACCTCTATGATGTTGCTAGGGAAGTGGAGAAGAGATTTTGGCAGGGGTTGGCCGAGCTTGAGTGCTCAAATTGGTGTGAGGAGGAGGGGGAGGAGGTGTCCTTTTATAAGGGAGGAGAGGGGCACCTTAGGAATATCTCAAAATATTATTTTATATTAAAGTCAAAATCGGTTTATAATGGTTCCAAAGGGTCTTATTTCGAAGATAAAGTGGGGGTGGGTCGAAATCCTATCAACCAATAAGATTTAGACAAGTTTAGGGTATTATGTTAACCTTATCAATTAGATTTAACTCTAAGTTAAATAATTTAACTTTTACCGTGTCTTTTTGTTTTCTTTCACTATATGGTTAATACACTTACTATAACATGCCAAACGAACCCCAAATTGTATATTATTAATACATATATCCTTATCTAAGTCATTTGGCCGAACCTTAGATTTTTAGGAATAAAATAACAATTAATAATATAATATTTGATTTAAAAACTATTTTGTGTCAATTTTGACACTATTTGATACATGATTTTTGTGAAAGTCATAACAGAATTATATTTTCGAAAAAAGTTGATTAAATCAACACTAATATATCATAGTAACCTAGGAAATTAGTGGAATTCATAAAAAATCTCAAATTACATTTATTTTGGTGTTTATAACATCAATTATGTCAATATTTCATTAATAAGATAATTACTGCATCATCGTTGTGTCATAAATAAATTAAATTATTTGATGTCTAAAAATTACAAATAAAATACCATCATGTAGGAAATCGTTTTAGATTTCTAATGAATATTTACAATCGAATTTATCTTATGTATAACCCCATATTAAAAAATGTTTTAGTAAATAAACTTTGATTTTAACTCTTTTAACTCTTCTTTGAATTAAATAATAATAAATGTCCTAATCTAATCCAAGTGGGCCTAAATGGTCATATTTTATTCCTAAGTTTGTTGTTGGTCGAATTACACTTGTCCAATAGAATTAGGACATGTTTTAGGGTAATAGTAATATCATATTTACCCTTAGTTACCCTATTTACTATTAACCGCGGTAAAAAAAAGTAAAAAGTTACTATTCACCAAAAAATTATTTTCATCTCATTGAACCACATTTTATTCCTTGATATTAACCGTGTCTCTCGGATTTTCGAAATTCCATTCACAGAAGCGGCAAAATTAAGTTTTATGAAAAATTCAGTTTTTTTTAACTACCACTTAGTAGTTTCACTATTCATCAAAAATTGATGTTTTTCAGAACAATGCCAAAATTTCATCCTAAGCTATATTTCATATTCCGAATTCAAAAATGAAATCTATTTTACCAAATTCATAACATAGAAGTTGCATTAATTAATTTTATAATTAAATTCTGCTGTTAAAATAAATAGCGTGTTTTTAGGAAACAATATATATCAAAAGATTGACACTTGATTATGTCTGGTTTAAATGTGAAATTACAACCAATGACCAACATTGTATTAAATTGTAAATATATATTCTAAATATACTTTAAAACCACTCAAATTAATAATTTATCACTATTAATTATTTCGATTAAAAAAGTTGTTTTTAATTATAATTTAGTAATTTTCACTATTCATCAGAATATGAAAGTTATCCGAAAAGTACCAAAATTTCACCTTAGGCTAAATTCGATACTCCGAATCCAAGAATGAAGTTCATTTTGAAAAAATAAGATTTACAGAATTTTAAAAAATGGTTATTACTATTCATAACGGCTAGTTTTAATAATATTTTAATAGCATATCGTTGTTTAGTGAAACTCGGTATTGCGTATTACACACGCTATCGAGGAAGGTCGCGATTGCGTGTAATGCAAGGCAAGACAAGGATGCGTGTTGTGCAAGCTCCTTTTGGTGTAGCGTACAACACAAGACATTAATAAAATTAAAAAGAATATTTTTTTATAAAATCTTGGGCTGTTACATTCTACCCCCCTTAAAATGAATTTCGCCCTCGAAATTCGTCGGGGTTATAAATGGTTTACTATTCGAAAGTTTCTTTAATAGAAACCCACATCGTAAAAAGGAATACCAAAACTTGGCTTTAAAAACTAAAGTATGAAATGTAACGATTACCCAAATAAACTAATCGCTGGGTTTCCACATAGGTAAAAATATGGATATGGAAGAAAAATCTAACCATCATGTTCCGATGGAGAGTGGTAGAGAACATGGCTATGGAAAAGCCAACAATCACAAATCCATAAATTTGTGACGATCTAAGGTACCATCCGATTCATCAGGTATAAGATCACTAGGACAACATTTTTGGTTTTCAAGATCATTTCCCTAAAGTTGAAAATTTGAATTAGAATAAATACTTTCATTATTTTGGTACAATCTCACTGTTGTTCATGCCTTGAACAATTTCCACTTCATCTCTTAAATATATGAAGTTGAATTTGTTATTCGTGAAGTGTTAGCAGATCATGTGATAGAATGACGGGTCATTCCATCACAAAAGGTTAGCAAAAATTATATACATAAGTCGATCTATAGTGAGATTAATCACATATGGTTCCTAAAATGGACTTATACTTCATATATCATACTGCTTAATATAATAAAACTAGTATCTACTAAACAGGGACTTCCTGTAGGCTAGTGGTAGGCGATAAAGGCCAGTCGCACTTCGGTTGTGGGTTCGATTCCCATAGCCTTGTCCGAAGCGATGGGCTGTCGCCCGTCCTGCAGGTTGTCCTTTTTCTAAAACTACATTACTATAACATCCCATCAATAATTTCAAAAAAAAACTTCTATCCTTAAACAATACTAACTTATTCCAACATAATCCAGTCTAATCTTTAGGCTTATATATAATACTGCAGTCCACTCTCATAATATAGTGACAACGATTACCAGAGATTTAATACTGTCGTTGATCCCCACATATCATAAGATATGTCTTGTTGGTCACATTCCAAACATTCAAAGTCCTTAATCGTGTATTCTCTTGAATACCTTAGTGAAAACATGAATGCAGTTAAAAGTTAACACTTTCCACATACCAAAATCCTCAAAATTCTATATACTCAAACCATGATATCACTTAGTCCTTATATCAATCATGAGCTCATGAATACTGTTAAACATTTCATTTTCTCGTTTTCCCTTCATTATGCGCATAATATCTCAATCACTTTGAATACCACATTAGACCAATACATAAATATTCCAATATTCCATGATACGACATTATTTTGGAATCCCATTACATAAACACTTAATCATACCACCACATCGTTGTCATATTCAACATTGCCAATAGTGATCGCATGTGACTTCCCTTTGTCCTTTGCCTTCAGTGGTTGCTCATGTTGATCATCACTAACCCTTGGATTAGGGAAATTATTAGCATAATTCCCCATTTCCTTGCACTTGAAGCATTGAAGTGTTGGTGGTGCGTTCTCTGCAGTGTTTGCTTTATTCACATCATTAGAAACCCTTTTTCCATTACTTCGACACTCAGCTGCTCGATGACCTTCTTTTCCACACTTAAAACATTTTCTAGTCCCTTTAAGACAATCTCCACCATGCTTCTTTCCACACTTTGTGCATAAGGAAACATTCATCTTCTTTTCACCATTATTCTCAGATTTCTCCTTGAACTCCATCTTTCGTTTTTTGTCAAAACCATGAGATGGATATGTAACACCAACTTCCATTTCTACCTTGATAGCACAACGCACAATTTCTTCATAGCTACTGAAGTCTCTTATAGCTAATGCCCTTCGAAGACTTGGTTTTAAGCCACTGAAAAATCGATCAACTTTACTTTCGGGTTGGATGATAATGCCAGATGCATACCTTGCAAGTCTTGTAAAATTCGCTTCGTATATACCAACAGATTCATCATCCTTTTGCTTTAGTTCAAGAAACTCCTTCTCCATCTTTGTTCGAAGAATACGAGGGAAGTACTTATTGAAAAATAAGTTCTTGAACTCGTCCCATTCCATGGACTCAATTTCATCTCTTGGCCTCGTATTCTTGATAAGATTCCACCATTGATCAGCTTCACCTTCCAAACGATATACTGCTAAGATGACTTTATCATGTTCAGAACATTGAAGAACTGAAAATATCTTTTCAGTGGTACTGATCCATTGTTCAGCAACAAGTGGATCGGAAGTCCCACTGAAAGAAGGTGGACGTTGCCTCATGAAGGACTCAATAGAATATTGTTCCCTTCTCTGCTCATTTGGAAGTCCAGAATGATTCATAGCTTGTGTAAGTATAGCAATAAGATTTTTCACTCCATCTCCCATAACATTTGTTTGTTCAGGAGGGCAATCATTGCATTGTCCATTGCATTGATCAACACGGTTCCTTCGGGTTCCAGCCATCGTCTAAAACCCAAAAAGAATAGTGTGAGAGGCAAAAATCATGCTAGGGAAAACAATATATTAAAGGGGTAGTACCCTCAATATCTAACATCTTAGGTTAAATTCTAAGATCGTTAGCGCAATTCTAGGACTATAACCAATACGTATACTTATCCCTAAGGACATCCCTAGACATACCATAGAAATATCTCTAGGGATCTCACTAACGTTTTCGCATCCTAGTTTCCAAAGGTTGACTAAACCTTTCCTCTGATACCAACTGTAGAGACTCGAAGCTTATCGTACATGGACATTACATTACTTTTGCGGAATACTTAGTACATAACAAAAACACACACTAAAGGATCGTAATAGTTTAGTGTCTTCGGAAACTCGGAACGTAATCTTCTAATCGTGGTGAAAGATCTTCAATATCTCCCATAAAGATCTTCCCTTTTTTTACCTAAAACCTTTATTTATATCCTGGGGAAAAGAAAACATAAAAGGGTGAGCTCAAATGCTCAGTAAGGGTATACAAAAGAAATAAAAATCATATCATATCTTTTTGAAAATCATAACCTGCAAAAGAGATCATAATATCTTAACATGGAACAAATCATAGAAGTGAAAATGAGATCACCATAATCATAACATGAAACTTGAAACTTTGTGGCATGCACACATAATCATGGAAAATCATTTCTTGTTAGTCATGACTCATTGCCAAGACTATCTTAGTGGACAAAGTCCCTTTCTGAATCGAGTAACCCTCGTTTCAGTCCTGTTTCACTGAACCAGTATAACCTACCGTTCTAGCCCTGTCTATCTCATGAGATATAAAAATCTTTACCCAATGCATTGGAGGGAGATATAGGTCCCACCCATCTTATAATGAATCCTTTCTTATGTGTGCCACATAATCATAAAACATACATCATCGCATAACTCATGTAACAAAAATGGGATTCTTGAAACATCATGACATCATAAATCAATTCATATAAGTTAAAGGAATTCATAAAAATAATTCCATCACAACATGATCAAATCCATTTAATAATAGGGATAAAAACAGAACCCTTTATTATCTTAGATGGAAAATAATTTTGATAAAACACTTGAACACCATTCTTGAGGAAAATATCCTTTCTTCTTCAAAAACATTTTTCCTTTCATAACATGTCATATGACTTTAAAATAAAAGAAGTTGATTAAAAATAAACTTGAAAACTTGTAAAGGAAGCTTCTTGGAAATAATGTTTTAAAAATCCATTCATTCCGTATAAGTTAAAAAAAACATTCTTCGTACTTTTGTCGGAAAAGTCAAAAAGTACCTCGTACGAAAAACGACAAAAGATTCCTTTCATACATATTACTAAAAACTCACCGAAGGGTAAAAATGGATTTAAACAATTGTAGGTGGATGGAAATAATATTACATATTGATGAAACATGGATGTGGATGATAAAATACACCCCAGTAAATACTTACGAATAAACAATCTCGGATAAAAAATGAGATTGTGATATTTCCCTTACCTTAGGTCCGACTTGCTTTGTAAGTGTCCGAACCTCCTGTATAATGATTTAAATCATGTTATTGACTTATTCCAGAATCATATTCATTGTTATTATATCATATATGGTCCACTTATGACTTTATATTACCCGTTCTTTTGTAAATTCATGTTAAAGTAGCGTTTTGGGTAAAATCGTCTCATTTATCGTAGGTGTTTTGACTTGTTGTTCTTGACATCATTATTACTTATATCATGATTTACTTACTTCCAGAATATAAAATATGATTTATATATCATATATATTCAGTATATATATATATATAATAGATAGATAAATAAAATGAAAAACACCGTTCATGGAGACGGTAGTCCGTACGTACGCATGAACGCTGTTTTTCTTTCCTTATTGTCTTGAAATGGAAGTAAGTAGATGACATACATATGTATATATATACATAAATCCAGTAGATTTATAATGTCATATATTTCATTATTATTTCTTATATATACATTATAATCATTCTTAAATGGTTAACATGGAGAATGAATCTCATCGCGTCGTGGAGACGGTAGTCCGTACGTACGCACGAGCGATGATATCATTTCTATAAATATTGAATTGAATTGGAGTGGATTATACAATATATCAGAATCAATATGATGTTTTAATAACTATGTATAGTTATTCTTTACACCATTATACCCATCCATGTAAGGTGGTGGTGGAAAATAGATTACACCACGGCGTGGAGACGGTATTCCGTACGTACGCACGCGCGGTGATTTCTTTTTCCGTAGGATGGATAGATGGTGAAATAGGGTTGTTTCATACTTATAATAACATATCAGTATATGAGTGATACTGATGTTATTACTTCATAATGAAACAACCTAAGAAGAAGAAGTGGAAGAAGAAATAAAGATGAAAGAATTGGTAACGGTAATTACCTCTTCTTTGAAGCGCCTCTTTGAGACCTCCTCTTAGGGCACTAAAATTGGTCTTTGAGGAAGACCAGAACCTCTATGATGTTTCTAGGGAAGTGGAGAAGAGATTTTGGCAGGGTTTGGCCGAGCGTGAGTGCTCAAATTGGTGTGAGGAGGAGGGGGAGGAGGTGTCCTTTTATAAGGGAGGAGAGGGGCACCTTAGGAATATCTCAAAATATTATTTTATATTAAAGTCAAAATAGGTATATAATGGTTCCAAAGGGTCTTATTTAGAAGCTAAAGTGGGGGTGGGTCGAAATCCTATCAACCAATAAGATTTAGACAAGTTTAGGGTATTATTTTAACCTTATCAATTAGATTTAACTCTAAGTTAAATAATTTAACTTTTACCGTGTCTTTTTGTTTTCTTTCACTATATGGTTAATACACTTACTATAACATGCCAAACGAACCCCAAATTGTATATTATTAATACATATATCCTTATCTAAGTCATTTGGCCGAACCTTAGATTTTTAGGAATAAAATAACAATTAATAATATAATATTTGATTTAAAAACTATTTTGTGTCAATTTTGACACTATTTGATACATGATTTTTGTGAAAGTCATAACAGAATTATATTTTCGAAAAAAGTTGATTAAATCAACACTAATATATCATAGTAACCTAGGAAATTAGTGGAATTCATAAAAAATCTCAAATTACATTTATTTTGGTGTTTATAACATCAATTATGTCAATATTTCATTAATAAGATAATTACTGCATCATCGTTGTGTCATAAATAAATTAAATTATTTGATGTCTAAAAATTACAAATAAAATACCATCATGTAGGAAATCTTTTTAGATTTCTAATGAATATTTACAATCGAATTTATCTTATGTATAACCCCATATTAAAAAATGTTTTAGTAAATAAACTTTGATTTTAACTCTTTTAACTCTTCTTTGAATTAAATAATAATAAATGTCCTAATCTAATCCAAGTGGGCCTAAATGGTCATATTTTATTCCTAAGTTTGTTTTTGGTCGAATTACACTTGTCCAATAGAATTAGGACATGTGTTAGGGTAATAGTAATATCATATTTACCCTTAGTTACCCTATTTACTATTAACCGCGGTAAAAAAAAGTAAAAAGTTACTATTCACCAAAAAATTATTTTCATCTCATTGAACCACATTTTAGTCCTTGATATTAACCGTGTCTCTCGGATTTTCTAAATTCCATTCACAGAAGCGGCAAAATTAAGTTTTATGAAAAATTCAGTTTTTTTTAACTACCACTTAGTAGTTTCACTATTCATCAAAAATTGATGTTTTTCAGAACAATGCCAAAATTTCATCCTAAGCTATATTTCATATTCCGAATTCAAAAATGAAATCTATTTTACCAAATTCATAACATAGAAGTTGCATTAATTAATTTTATAATTAAATTCTGCTGTTAAAATAAATAGCGTGTTTTTAGGAAACAATATATATCAAAAGATTGACACTTGATTATGTCTGGTTTAAATGTGAAATTACAACCAATGACCAACATTGTATTAAATTGTAAATATATATTCTAAATATACTTTAAAACCACTCAAATTAATAATTTATCACTATTAATTATTTCGATTAAAAAAGTTGTTTTTAATTATAATTTAGTAATTTTCACTATTCATCAGAATATGAAAGTTATCCGAAAAGTACCAAAATTTCACCTTAGGCTAAATTCGATACTCCGAATCCAAGAATGAAGTTCATTTTGAAAAAATAAGATTTACAGAATTTTAAAAAATGGTTATTACTATTCATAACGGCTAGTTTTAATAATATTTTAATAGCATATCGTTGTTTAGTGAAACTCGGTATTGCGTATTACACACGCTAT
Source organism: Viscum album (assembly GCA_963277665.1). Classification (NCBI taxonomy): domain Eukaryota; kingdom Viridiplantae; phylum Streptophyta; class Magnoliopsida; order Santalales; family Viscaceae; genus Viscum; species Viscum album. The sequence continues at coordinate 1,494,856,908 of OY728131.1, forward strand.
CGAGGAAGGTCGCGATTGCGTGTAATGCAAGGCAAGACAAGGATGCGTGTTGTGCAAGCTCCTTTTGGTGTAGCGTACAACACAAGACATTAATAAAATTAAAAAGAATATTTTTTTATAAAATCTTGGGCTGTTACACTTTAAATATCCCAAAAATAATAATCATGACCTAATTTTCATATTTATATTTAAATAGTGATTTTAAAACCAATCATGAAATACTCTTATGAAAATTGAAATACTTAACAATCATGGAGATGATAGGTTGTACGTATTCTTGAATACCATTTCCATTTTTCAATGAACCATATGAAGAAGAAGTTAAGTACTATTTTAACATTATATAATTACCATAATGTCGTATATAAACTATTAATTCTTTATATATACATATATATCTCATCCAAGTGTTTTACTGATGAAAAGAGGTTCACATCACTTTGTGAAGGCAATATTCAAAATGTACGCGATCGATGTTATCATCTTTTAGTGAGTGAAAGGGTATAAAATAAAATGATATATTATCATATATGAATGATAAAAATTTCATTTGTATCAAAATTATTTCATTTTTATCACAAATAGTTTATAGTATTATCTTTATCACATTTCATTTAATGCATTAGTCAAAGATGGATCACGTCACTTCGTGAAGTAGTAGTCCATCATAAAAATATATATAAATTATCATTTCCATAACAGAATGTAAAGTAAATATAATTATATATGATATAATTAATCTAGTGGTATAATTATTATATATATATATATAATATTTATATATATCAACATATTCAATTGTTAGTGGTAGAAATGGAAAAAACATTTACATCGGTTCGGAAGGCGGTAGTCTCACCAAACACACGAATGATAATTTTATAACATAGTTAATGAAAGTGTCAATGGATTTAGGTCGAGAATATAATATAATAAATCACAATTTATTGAATATATTGAGGTTATTATATAATAAATTTTTAATATCAAATGATATAGGTGGAACAGGAAATAAAATAAAAAGACTCATTGAAGAATGTTACTTATTCTTTTGGTGACATCTTGTTTTTGCAACAAAATCTATACAAGGGTTGATTTATGCCATAATTAAGGATAACATGATGATGGGATTAAATTTGGGATGTTATTTTATCATGTTTAAATGGAAAAAATTGATTAAGAAGTGTGAATAAATGATGGTAGAGAGTACCCTATTAGAAATTAGGAGAGACATTTTTTTTGTAAATACCAAAATGTATTCAATAATGGAAGATAAATATAACCTCATCAAGCTCAAAAAATTATAAATAAAGGATTGGTATGATTATATTGTTGTGAAACACCTCTAAAACACAAATCAAAATATGTTTTAAAAAATTTATTCCTCGGTTTTTATGTTTACACACTTTTGACAAATTTAGTTTCCACTATGGTAATTAGTTATTTAACCTAGTTAATTAAATCCAGAACTACAATATAAAATGAGTATTGTAACATAATTTTCAAATAAAGGATATATGTATGAAATCCAATTTATCAAATAAAAAAATGTGTGTTGAAAAATTAATTCTAACCTAAGCGTCTGTAAAGTGAAAAAAATACTACCTTTACACTAAACCACGATAATTAATTTATATTGTCTTTACTAATTATTTTGAACCAAATTTATATTGAACTTATCAAAAAATATTAATTATTATTATTAAAAATATTTAATACATTGTATCAAATTAAATTTCCAAATTTTGTAGAATATAATTTAAAATTAGTCACATAGACATGATGAGAAAGTAGGTTTCAAAAGAAAACATTTTCAACAGTTTTCAATGTTTTTATATCATATATAAATATAGAAGTGATTACAATATCCCAAATTTGATTAATATATATATAATTTAACTAATTTTAATTTAAAAAAATTTCTAAATATTGTTTAACATTATAACTAATTTAAACCAAAATATAGGTTTCAATTAATATTCAATATTTTTAACAATTCCTCAAAAGATGAAACATTTCATAAAAATGCCAAAATATCTTATAGTGGATTTTGGATTGGTTATTTAATAAATAAATTATATTTTTTTAATATAAATTTGATTATATTTTTTAATAGTAACTTTAAATTATGTGTGAAAAAGAGTGACTAAACTATCTTTTTTTTAAAATATAGGTTTTTAGAAAATATTTATTTTTAATTAAAATGAATATTAATTTATTAATAAATAATATATGACCTTAATTTTCATAATTAATTTTTTATTATTGATATATTATTACATAATATATTTTTTGTATTGGTATAAAATACAATGGTTCATTTGGAATCAGGGTTGGGTGTTCCACAATCTATTGAAAATATTAAATTTATAATATCTAAAATAATCATGAAGATTCAGGTGTTATATTTTATTATAATTATTTGTATCATTTCATTCATGATATTTTAAAAATTTATTCTATTAAACCATTTTCATGTTAAATGAATAATAATCATATTGGAAATATTACAATCTTGAGTGGATGAGGAGTGTATCTTTCATAAATTATTTCTCAGGACCCTCTACAGTAGTCGTTATTGCATAGGGTTCTACATTTTTAGTTAGTCTTGGTGGCTTCTGAAATCAATTATCCTCATTAGAGATTGTATTGAGTAATAAATTTTAATAATTTCCTTATTAATTTATATTGAAACATTTAATTGTGAGTGATTTATTAGTAGGGTTTTTTATTTTAACAAACCATACTTTTAAAATGATATTTGTTTCCTGAATAAATTTTTGACACATATTATATAATATTATACAAAAACAAAATAAAGAGAAAACAAATTTTTTTACAAAACTAACAATTATATTTACATTAGTCAACTATGAAACCCCCAAAAATTACAAACATTACAACTTGACAAATGATATAAAATAGAATAACTAAAATTGGAATGTATGGATCACCCTAGACTACTAGAATAATATACATCAATGAAAATAATATTGAAATGAAAAAAAAAAATATTATTAAATCAATCCGTGTGTTATAGAATTAAATTATAACCTTTGGTAGAAATTTTAGTGTTTTTTAGAGAATAAATGAAGTGGTGTTTATAAGCTATAAAGGGAAATATGACTATTAGGATTTGTTCGTTATATTATTTTTAGTCAATATTAAAATTAGAAAATATGATCATTACAAATGATACCCATTGATTATAATTTTACCATTATAATAAGTTTTTATATGTAGTAATGAAAAAATATAATTGATATGGAATGGAGAATCGATGGCCTCAGTTAGTAGAGTCTTTCCATTTGAAGACAATTTTCCTGAAAATGTTATATATGTATCATTATTGATGTTTTCCCTCGACAAATACCATTCCTATCACCAAAAAGTGAATCAAGAATGAAATAACCAATATTATATGTTCAAATTAGTGTATATTATCACCTAGTCAGTGTTAACCGAGCCATCCCATGAAACTACAACCATCACACACCTTACCCTTAGGGTTTATGTAGGTGTAAAAAGGGGTCACATGCCCAAGGCATAGTTAATTAATTTTTTTCCTATTTATAAATAAAAATATTATTCAAAAAATTATTTTTATGTATATTATTTAATAATAAAATATATGTTTAATAGAGCTGAAGTTGATAAATAAGTTTCAGAACACAAATAAAACATGGTTATATTTTTGATAAAGAATATCTAAAATATTAAAAGAAATTAACATATTCTAAATAATATTTTTTTAAAAAATATAAACTTCAAAATTATACTTTTCAAAATATAAATAATAAAATAATTTTATAACGTCCTAGTAAATTTTAATAAGATTCGAAAATTTTTACTATGTCTTAAAAACAACTATTTTTTAATAAATAAGGATATTTATATTCAAATTTCAAAATTATCAATATAAGATTATTATTATGAAAAAATAAATATTACAATTTAAATATTAATTTCAAAATTAGTTTAGGGTGAATTTATGAGAATTTTATAGAATAATTTATTTTTTCCTAAAAGATAACTAGAATACAGTTTTAGGTTTTTGGGATATCTTATGAAATAAAATTTATGTCATAATGACGTAACAATTAATTTACCACAATCCAAGAACTGAAATATTTTATTATTATAATATATTGTATTTTAATTTATTTTGATAGATTTTATTCAATTTCCAATGCTGATAAGTGACTTTCCAAAGCCTTAATCTAAAAAATTGATTTTTAAAAACATTGCGATGTGGAATAATTACTCATACAATATAAAAGATGTATTAAAAATGGTTTTCAGTACTAGTGTCTCAAAGTAACATAATATTTTACCCAAATTTCGCAAACCATTGTAAGAAATAATGGTTAGGAATTGTTTTTCCATTTTCTACAACACAGATTTCCAATATCAATATTTGTAAATCATTATACAATTCCTCCACTTTTTAATTAAATACCCACCATTGATCCATTTATATTTAATACCAATCCTTATTCATTGATTATATTGTATTATTACCTCCCATGGACCCTTCATGGTTTCTTGAATCCCCTATGGATCTATTCCTCAATATCTATGAGTAACTCTTTAAGGTAATGAAATTATCATTCCTTTCTTGCCAATCAAAGAACCAATTTTTGAATATGTCTTATAAATGTTATGGTTACACCCTTTTATTACCATTTTTATCATACCCTTACTATCCAAATATTTTACATCAATTATATATCCTTTTCACCTCTCAACATACCCTTTTAAAAAACTTTATTTTATACCCATCTTGCTACGAAATTTACCCCTCAAAATTCGCCCTTATAGAAAAGAAATTCAATATTCATTTTTATTTATATAACCAAAACTCATTATTTTCTATGGATATTAAAAAATATATAATCATTAATTTTTTTGGGTTAGTAAATAAATGAAACTCACATTTACTATTATGGGATAAAAATGACATCATGATCATGTCATTAAGCTCTTCTGTATACAACAAATTTCAATAGGAAACCTATTATTTTTTCTCTACATGTTATTAATGAAACGATTTATAGTGATCTATGTGGCTCACATAATATTAAGATATACAATGATAGTTTTTTAATAGAGATCTAATTAATTTTGTAATGAATTTAATATAAATATATGACATGTTTTATGATACCTTGGTGAATAACCATGTTAATTTTCATTTATGAATCCATAGTGATAATCCATTATGACATTATAATGAATGTATCAATTCACTTATATAGAACCATTTCCATGTTTTGGTTTATGTTCAGTTTGTTTATATATTCCTCATAATCTCCTTTTCAAACTATATTGTTATCCCTCATGTTCTTATTGAATTTCTTCATGATCACATGCTAAATGTTTACCTTTCTTATATCCTAATAGGGAATCATTCACACCAAACTCATATCATGAATATCCATCGGTTATTATATGTAGTTGATGTAACTTGGGATGTATCCTGGATGGTTTATTCAAGTGTACGTAGAATAATGTTATATGTTTTAGTGTATTATGTACATTATTTCCATGAAACTAAAAATTTAAAAGATCATATGTCTATATATTTTAATGAAGGGTTATTTAATAAAAAGTCTGGTTTCCATATTTTTTTATCAATGAACGATTTATTTATTTGTGGGAATTGGGACTTGAAATAAATTAATGAACTATAGGAAAATGTATAGATATAGGAAAACATCATTCTGTTTTGGTAAGTATTATGTAAGTAGTTTCCAAAAAAATATCCCTTTCTCGATACTACTAGTATATGTGGATATCGCATAGATTTTTTTAGGGTTAACACCCTATGACACCTCTTTGAGCTAGAATTAAATGGAAAATGGTGCATGACAATGGCCATTGATGCACAACTAGTTTGATATATTCCCCTTGGTGATTCTTCCCATATTTTTGACATATATAAAATTCAATGTTCTATTTTCAATGGTCATTATCAATTTATATTCTTTGAAACTCCATTAATAATTTATTTTTTGTGTTATGGAATGATAGTCAGGTTCATGTTGATAGTTATAGAATGATAATTGTGCTAAGAAAAAACCACATTTCATTTGTTTCAACCTCAAATCCATTGTGGATAATCATTGAAAAAATATCTACATTTTCCATTACACACATTATTATTTCATTTATTCTATGAAATAGAAATAATATTAAATAAAAAATATTTGTTGTATGGAAATCTAAATTATTAAATTTATAAAAATATATTATAAAAGTAAATTACGTATCACATAAATTAATTGTATAACCTAATTTATTAATATCATTGTTTCTATTAAGGTTACCCAAGGACATATTCATATCAGTATCTGTAGCCTAATAATTTATTTATTACAACAAAAAATACAATATAAATGCTACATTAAGGTTTATAAAGATTATATCAATCAGAAAATAATATCCCACAAATTTTTAAAACTAGTTGTCTAGTCTTGACCCCTTTTTTGAATTGAGTTAATATTTTGTTAGTACCCAATGAACCATTTTCAAGGATTATAACCACCAAGTTTGTAATTGATAGATCCTACATCCCGTCATTTATTTTTTAAATAGTAGGATAGAAGACTCATTTTTTTTATTATTAATGAAAATACCTTTATTTTATTGGGTAGAGGGAGACCTATTACATAGTTCGAGGGTCCAAGACCCAGTGGTTTGAATAAAAGGTATGAATGCCCTTTTATTTTCAAGATGGAACTTCAATGAATATTAATGCAACTACCCGAGATACTATAATACCTACTATAGTACCATCACTGCTACTATTACTACTACAATACCCTCCGCCACTACAGTGTCATCACTATTATATTCTACACTACTACAATACTTCTACAATACCCTGCTATAGTGATGCTATAGTATCTCAGGAGTTCCACCCCGTCCTGGATTTGATCTTAGGGATTTTGGATTCCAAGAAGGAGTGTCTACCACTTCATTATAGGCTCATTGGAAAAATGTGTGTAAGGGTAATAGGCTTGTGCCCATTTGGGGATATGCTAAGCCAGCGTGCACTGCACATTCCCCATCTATGAAATAGATTTGAATTTCAATGTTCATAATATGCACAGTTCCATATCTTGCATGACTTGAGCAGGATCTAGTTCCCCTGATAGCGAGATGGCCCAACTGATGAACCACTGGATCTACTCCATGGGGGCATCACATTTTTTATAAATATATAGTAATTTAATTTCTTTCAATCCATAAACATTAAACATTACCAAAATGTTAAGATCTTGTTTTATATTTATACTTATTTATATGATTTGTCACAAACCTTCCCTACAACTAATCCACAAAATTATTAATCTAATCCTAAGAACATACTATATCCTACTCTGAAATAAAATATGACAACCCAAACCCATACTCGTGGAAGTATTTTATAAAAAAATTATTACAAAATGGATTTCATGTTGATTTAGATGAACCAAACTAAACTAGAATATATTTCACAAAAATATCATAATTTAACTATTACACCATACAAATATTCTCACAACATCGTTGAACTAAGGATTAATATCTTTAATTATTTGATAATTAAAATTATACGAGACAATATTTCTTCAACATCAACAAAAATTATCCTCAAATTAATTCCTACTAAACATAATCATGTTAATAATTTCTATATAAAGTAGAAAAAAAATAAAGGGTTGTGATTAAAACATCAATAAGGGAAAAATTATTGTCAAGTCTTAAATAGTTATATAAAAATTATATGAGAAAATTTTATCATGGGAAAAATATATGATAAAAACGTCTAGGGAATGATAATATTTTTTCATAACACATTTTATAAGAATATAAATCCAAAGTAATAAAACATATATAGTGGTTTAAAAAGAGGATACATGAAAAAATATTCCATATTGATGTAGTTTTATACAAGAATGTTTCATAACCTAGAAATATGTAATAGATTGATAATTTTGCATAAGATTATTTAAGTATCAGAAACTTATGAAAATGTTTTATCATGGATCAAGGATCCTGATCTTTCATCCCATAACATAGTGGATCAAGAATCATGATATTATAACCAATAAAATAGTTTATCAAGAATTTCCATCTCACCTCCCATTTCAGATCAATTATCATAACTCTTATCCTACAACTATCTCATGAGATATATATCCATAACTAATACATTATTGGGTGATACAGGTTCCCACCTATCTATATTCATACATATCTGTTCTATATTAAACAATTCATATAGCTTCTAATAAAAACAATTGTATATAAAATTGTTTCCATATCATTCTAAAGTTGCATCTCAATACATGAAATCAAGAGAAAATAGATTAATAAAAACATTCAATATCATAAATTATCTTCACCACAAAATCACTTAGATAAAGATCTTAAACATTTTACCATAAGATATAGCGCATTTTGATATGGAATGTAAAATGGAAAATAAACTTTAAAATTGTTCTATTTAATATTTCTTTTCATTTTTTGTAAAGGGAATGTGTGATGGATCACTTTAAAAAAATCAAGTGTAGCACCCCGGGTTTCAAGTAAGTAACCCTTTTTATGCCTTTTAAGTACATGAAGCAAAGAAGAAATGGTTGGGAAAATTTGGAGACTTTTAAAGGGTCAAAGGGCAGAAAGGTGGTGATGCACGAGCTTCGTACGGGTTGACCAAACCGTGCGAAATTCATGCAGGTGGTGTAACCTTGGATAGAGGAGACCACACGGTGTGTGCACGGTTTGGGAAAACCGTGCGAGGAGGCCATGCAGAGCGCCCCTTCCAAGCAGTGACTATCACACGGTTAGCACACGATTTGACTAACCGTGCGAACTAATCATGTGCGAAGTCAACTTAGATTATATTTTTAAGGATATAATCCATTTTATCTTTAAACCCATTCATTTTTGCTCCTAGATGGCCCTAATGCAGGATTTATCTCTGGTGAAGGTGGGAGAACACTTACTAGGCATTTTGGAAGCGATCCGGAGGTTTTCCATGGCGTTTAGAGGCCGGTTGATCAATGTAAGTCTAATTTCCTTGAGTTTTCTTAGATCTCCTTCTTCCCTCCTGATGGATCCTTAGATCTACGCCCATGGTGGGTAGATCTAAGGTACTGGATGACCTTTATGTCGGGTTTTGGTCTTTTTAGTGATAGAGGAAGGAATATAAGGAGGTTTTTTGGTGTTTTGACCCGGTTCTTGGTTGGTTTTTCCTAACATATTGATGTAGGTGGCTTCACACTTGACTCCTCGTATTACAATTGATTGTCTTAGTTTTAAATTGGGTTATTTGAATGGAATTTATTGCGAATATCATGGAATAAGTCTTCTTTAGTGATGATTTATGGTTTTGATGGAATTGTGAAATATTAGTGAATTGTTATTTAAAGTGATTTGGACTTTTGAATTTAAAATGTCGATTTTAAATTATGGATTGTTTGGAATGGGAAATGGTTTGATGAAAGATGGGTTTTCAATAAAAAGGAGTGTTTTATTTAAATGGTTTGAATTGGGTGAACACAATTGTTTTTGATAGAAATGGTTTTCAATAAATGGTGTTTTATTGAATGGATGGTTTTGACATGATTGTGGTTAATGTGTGGTGTGTGTTCATGTTGCATATATGAGGATTGGTTGAAATAGGATCTTGTTCTCAGTGCCAAACATTTAATGGAACATGAGACTTTTATGTATGAGTCTTGGTTGAAATATGACCTTCTGCTCGGTGCCAAAGGTGTAATGGAACATGGAGAACAATTACCTTCTAACAACTTGGTAGATTGACGAGAAACCTCTCATGAGTATGGAACTGTCATAACGAAGCATGCATGGTTGATTTCACGGGTTTCTGAAATGGATGTGTTTTCAAAAAGGGATGTTGTGAAATGGTTTCAAATCTTGATTGGTAATTTTTCTGAAAAGAATAACTTGTTGGAAATTGGTTTCAAATGCACCTGGATGTTTTTGGATATGATTGGTTGTAGAAGCTTGTTTATATCATGTTATAAATTGTTTTGAGAAATTGTTTTATATAAACTATTTTATATAAATGTTGGCTAACTCTTCTATAATAGTGGCGTGAGTAGGGAAGTCACTGGGGAAAACCTAATGAGTTTTATACTCACCCCTGCTTTGGCACTTCGGTTCTTTTGAAAATGTCATTTTCCGGGACATAGGTAAAGGGAATGCATCTTATTGATAGTTGTTCATGGTGATGCTTGGGAGATGTGTTGGTGCTTGGTGCATGGAGCTCGGTGTGGAGCCTTGGTGTGTGTCTTGGCTTGTTTTGGGTCTATGTTTAGTCTTCCTCTTGGTACTCTGATATTGTGTTGGTTATGTATTGTTTGTGGAATAATGTAGTTCTCTTTTGGTAATGCATGAGTTAGTTGTTTCCTTAGCATGCATCATATAATGGTTGTGAGTGGTGTTTTGGTTGGTTTTACTCAAAGGGTAAATCATCCCCCACTTGCATTGAAACCCTTTGGAATTTATTTCTAGCCTTTGGTGCCTTGGGGATGTCACTTAAGGCCTAGTAATGACTCGTTGTACTCTCAAGACAATGAGAATTGGATGGTCATTACAAATGGTATCATCTTGTTCGGTCCTTGCCTAATGAGTGGTCATCGATGTTCTTGGTCATGGAGTTGAAATTACTTAATGTCTATTCCTTGGGTCGAAATCCTAAACAGGAGTAGGATTTTCGGAACTTGAAATGTATTTCATAAAACGACGTAGCTAACCTGTTTATGCTGAAATTCAAGTTACCAGGGTGTTGGGTACATAAGTTTTTTGGATACACTTCAAAAATGTGTGAATTCTAATATTCATGGGTTTAGATAATGAGATGAGAATGACATGATTTTTAGAGGAATTACTTCCCACTAAGATTTCATATCTCATTGTGAGGAATGAGTAAGGGTTTTGTGAAAGATGAAATTTTTTGAAAAATGTAGAAAATTTTTTCAAGAGAAAGTTTTTGAAAACAGGGTATTTGGTGTATTTTGAAAATGGGTTGATTTTCAAAAAACATACTGAATGTTTTCAAAAATGTTTGAACTTGGGAAAAGGGTTGTTTTAAGAAAAATGTTGTGATAGATGATGTGATATAATTTTAATGCTAAGACATCAGTTTATAGAGAGTGATATTGATGGAGGTTGTTGTTGGTTTAGAAAATGGCACCTGGTAGGCATCATCGAAACCAACCCGAAGAAGCTGTGGAGAATGTGGTTACAACTGAACCACGTGTGAACCAAGAGATGGTTTAGAGAATTGTCCAAGATTTTCAAGCTGTGGATACAGGGAATCGAAGGAATGAACCAAGGCATGCAGATCATACCATCCAGTTCATGAAGTAGAATCCACTAACCTTTTGGGGTGATGCTGAACCCAAAAAGTAAGAGGTGTGGCTAAGTAGGATGAATCATATATTCAATTTCATCGGCACACCATCAGAGCTCAAGGTCAAGTTGGTGATGTATATGCTGGAGGATCTTGCGCGATAGTGGTGGGAGCTAGTGGTGCAGGCTAAGGTGGATCAAGGCCTGGGCTGGGAGGAATTTGAGTAATTGTTCAAAAAAAAATTCTATCCTCGCACATTCAAGATCCAGAGGATGAAAGACTTTTTCAGCCTGAGGTAGGAGAATCTCTCTATCACACGATACGCAGCTAAATTCATGAATTTAGTGTGCTTTGCACAGAAGTTTTCTGCAAGTGCGTTGCTGAAACCACGCATCTTTGAATCAGGGTTGCGACAAGAGATTCGCTTGACGATAGTTGTGCTCTGTATTATGGATTATAAAAATATGGTTAATAGAGAAACAATATCTGAAAGATACATATCAGGAGTTATGGGAGGAGGAAGTATGATGATACCCACGAGAATGGGTGGGAACTCTAATTCTGGAAAAAATCGGAAGAGGGACACCTACTTCCAAGGTGGGAGTGCGTATCAGAATCAGACGATTGGATCAGTGAAACTTCCTCCACAACCCATAATAAAAGCCAAGTGTTTTCAATGTGGTGCGATTGATCACATGAAACGAGAATGTACAACACCATCGAGAGCATGCCACAATTACAACAATATGGGGCATCTTCAGTGATATTGTTGTAGTGCTCCACGGTCGGGTGTTCGTGACACTTCTCAAGTGTCACAAGCATCATATGATTCGACAGGGCGAGGAAAATAAAATCAGTCCCACCAACAAAAAAGAGCTAGCTATGGTTATTCCAGGAATTCCTTGACTCTTCAACTAGGGTAGTCTCAGTAATGCAACAAAGAGAACAGTGCAATGACGAAGAAAATGTATGGAGGATAACATGTAATTGTTGATGACCAGTCTGGACCGTCTATGGTGAGAGGTATGGTTCTTTTGAATTCTACACTCATGCAAGTGTTGTTCAATACTGGTGCATCACATTCATTTCTTCCTTCTCTTATTTCTGATTTTATGAACTTAATACTTTAAATGATGCCTTCTATGATAAAACTTCAAACTCCTCTCAGTGAAAGAGAATGTAGAGCCTTCGTGTGTAGAGAATTTTCTATAACTGTTGATGGAGTTGAGCTGAAATGGGATTTCTTTGTGCAAGAGGTGGATGACTATGATATAATCCTGGGTATGGATTGGTTGATAGAGTTCAGGGCTCACATCAACTGTTATAGTAGAATAGTTAGTTTCACGAATGAGGACGACATCAACCATCTCATCAGAGGGGAGCGAATGGTAAAGAATGGTGCAAAGAGCTTCTTGGGACCAATGGTGGGAATGATCTCTTACCAACTGGCAGCGTTGATTTTGGCATCAATAGAATAGATTATGAAAATAATTTTCCAGCTGTATTGGATCAATTTCTAGATGTCTTTCTCAAGAACTTTTTGGGGTTACCACCTCTAAGGGAAGTGGAGTTTACGATTGGTCTCCTTCCGGGGATTAGTCCTATTTCTGTTCCGTCTTATATGATGGCACCAACAGAGTTACGAGAATTGAAAGCGCAGTTAGAGGAGCTGGAAATCAAAGGTTTTATTTGGCCAAGCATGTCTCCGTGAGAAGCACCAGTTTTGTTTGTAAAGAAATCAGATGGATCTTTAAGGCTATGTGTGGATTATCGTAAACATAACCAAGTTATGATAAAGAATAGATATCCTCTACCACACATTGATGACCTATTTGATCAATTGAGGGGAGATCAGTGGTTCTATAAGATTGACTTGCGGTCAAGATATCACCAGTTGAGAGTTTAGAAGGAGGATATTCTGAAGACAACCTTTAGAAGAAGATATGGCCACTACAAATATATAGTCATCCCTTTAGGTCTTACAAATTCTCCAGAAGTATTTATGGAATTGATGAATCAGATATTTTAGTGATATCTGGATTCTTTTATTGTGGTGTTTGTGGATGACATATTGGTGTATTCAAGAACAAGGTATGATCATGAGAAACACTTGGCGATATTGTTGGAAATCTTGAGAGACCATCAGTTGTATGAAAAATTATCAAAGTACGATTTTTGGAAACAAGAGGTATGCTTTCTAGTCCATGTTGTTTCTTAGAAAGGTGTTTTAGTGGATCCAGAAAAGATAGAAGTTGTTCTTTCTTGGAAATCGCCGAAGAATGTCTTTGAAATACGAAGTTTCCCTTGTCTATATGGTTATTACTGACACTTTGTGTGTGACTTCTCATGACTAGCTTTGCCTATGACAGAATTGACAAAGAAGAACAATGAATTTCAATGTACTGAGGAATGTCAGAGATATTTTCAAGAGTTTAAAGTTCGCCTTAAATCAACACCCATATTGATTTTGCTGGAATCAGGACAGGGGTACGTGGTGTATTGTGACACTTCAGGATCTGGGTTGGGATGTGTTCTCAAGTAAGGAGACCATGTTGTTTCTTATGGCTCAAGACAATTGAGAGCGCATGAAAAGAACTACCCAACACGTGATTTGGAGTTGGTTGTAGTCGTCCATGATTTGAAAACATGGAGACATTATCTCTTTGGTGAGAAATTCACTATGTTTATAGATCATAAGAGTTTGAAGCATATTTTCTCATAGTGAGATTTGAATCTGAGGCAAAGGAGGTGGATGGAGTATCTCCAAATGTTTGACATTGACTTGATGTATACACCGTGAAAAGGAAGTTCGGAGGAAGATGCATTTAGTAGAAAGTCATATGCTCAATTGGTGAAAGAAGCTTCAGATGAGTGGAAGTTGATGTTGGTCCTAGCCGACTTGCATGCGGAATGTGAAGACCGAGGTGATGTTGAATTTTTCTTTCCAGTTTCACTTGTTCTTGATTTGGTGGAGGTAGTTAAGGAGGCACAAACATTCGATGTGAACTGTGTTGCAATGAGTTCAAAACTCAATGGTGGGGAGACCATTGAGGGATGGAAGGTGGATGGGAGTTTAGTTTTGCGGTTTCGAGATCGGATGGTTGTACCTTTAGCTATTCAGGAACAACTCCTTCATGATTAACACCATTCAAGATGGGCTGTTCATCCAGGAATACAGAAGATGTATAAGGTGATAAAAGCAAAATTTTGGGGGAGAGACATGAAACAGAAGGTAGCTGAATTGGATTCAAGGTGTTTAACTTGTCAGCAAGTTAAAGCAGAACATCAATGGCCAGGAGGTATGTTTTAATCTCTACCAATTCCATTGTGGAAATGGGAGAAGAGAGCTATGGATTTCGTTACAGGTCTCCCAAGAACAGTTCGGAAGCACGATTCTATATGGGTGATAGTGGATCAGCTTACCAAGTCCGCCCATTTCATCCCTATTTGTGAATCTAATACGGTGGAGGATCTATCCAAAATCTATATCTGAGAAGTGGTAAAGATACATGGCATACCATTTTCAATTGTTTCAGAAAGAGATTCAAGGTTGACATCTTGTTTCTGGAGATCCTTATAGAAAGCCCTGGGAACTCAGTTGAATTTGAGTACGGTGTATCATTCTCAGACGGATGGACCATCTGAAAAAAATGATATAGACATTGAGAGACATGTTTCGGGCTTGTGTAATGGATTTTGGTGGCTCATGGGAGGATAATATACCCTTAGTGGAGTTCTCATACAATAACATCTATCAATCCTCGATACGCATGGCTTTGTTTGAAGCATTGTATGGGCGTCCTTGTCGTTCTCTACTATGCTGGGTGGAAATGGGTGAAACTTCACTAGTCGAGTCAAGCCTTGTCCATAAGACAAAAAAAAAAGATCCATTTTATTAGAAAGAGGATGGATCCATCTTAGAGTCATCAGAAATCTTATGCAGATCACTGTCGAAGACCATCGTCGTTCGTTGTGGGTGATCATGTGTTTTTGAGAATCTCTCCAAGGCTTGGACATCGTCATTTTGGGAAGCAGGGAAAATTATCCCCTTGATATATAGTCCCTTTTGAGATACTGGAATGGGATGGCAAGGTGGCATATCAGTTGGAATTACCACCATAGTTCAGTGCAGGGCATAATGTGTTCTATGTATCTCAATTGAGGAAGTATCAGCCTGATCCTGACCATGTGATCAGATGGGATCACATTGACCTAGATCTTGATGCTTCGTTGGTACATATCCTGGTATGGATTATGGATAGAAAAGAGAATGTTTTTTGTTAAAAAATCATCGGTCTAGTGCGGGTTTTATGGCAGCATGGTCAGATTCAGGAAGAGACTTGGGAACGCGAGAAAAAAAATGAAAGAGCAGTGGCCAGAACTATTTCCGGCAAGCGATGGTTTTCTACTTTCCAGGGACAGAAAGGCCAATGGTGGTGAGAATTTAGTACCACCGGTTTCAGGTAAGTAACCATTGTTTTATTCTTTTTAATTACATTAAGCACAAGATAAATGGTAGGGAAATTTCGGAGACTTTTAAAGGGTCAAAGGGCAAAAAGGTGACGACACATGAGATTCACATGGGTTTCCCAAACCCTACGGAAGCCATGTAGGTGGTGTCAACTTGGATAGAGGAGACCGCATGGAGTGAGAATGGTTTGGGCAAACCATGCGAGGTGGTCATGAGGAGCACCCCTTTCAATCAGTGACTACCGCATGGTTAGCACACGATTTGACTAACCGTGCGGACTAACTGTGCGCGAAGTCAACATAGATCATATTTTTAAGGATCTAATATATTTTATCTTTAAACCCACTATTTTTTTCTCCTAGATGGACCTAACTCAGGATATATCTCTGGTGAAGGTGGGAGAACACTTACCAGGCGTTCTGGAAGTGATTCGGAGGTTTTCCATGGCGTTTAGAGGTCGGTTGATCAAGGTAAGTCTTGTTTCTTTGAGTTTTCTTAGATCTGCTTCTTCCCACTCGATGGATCCTTAGATCTACGCCCAATGTGGGTAGATATAAGGTAGTGGATGACCTTTAAGTCAATTTTTGGCCTTATTGGTGATAGGGGAAGGAATATAAAGAGGTTTTGTGGTGTTTTGACCAGCTTCTTAGTGGGTTTTGCCTGACTTGTTGAGGTAGGTGGCTTCACTCTTGAATCCTCTTGTTATAATTGAGTGTATTAGTTTCAAATTTTGTTATTTTAATGGAATTGATTGTGAAAATCATGGAATAAATCTTCTTTAGTGATGATTTATGGTTTTGAAGGAATTGTGAAATCTTGGTTAATTGTTGTGTAATGTGATTTGGATTTTTGAATTTAAAATGTCGATTTTAAATTATGGATTTGCTGGAATGGGAAATGGTTTGATGAAAGATGGGTTTTCAATACAAAGGCGTGTTTTATTGAAATGGTTTGAATTGGGTGAACACACTTGATTTTGATGTAAATGGTTTTCAATAAATGGTGTTTTATTGAAAGGATGGTTTTGGCATGATTGTTGTGAATGTGTGGTGTGTGTTAATGTTGTATATACGAGGATTGGTTGAAATATGACCTTGTGCTCAGTTCCAAACGTTTAATGGAACACAGGACTTTCAAGTACGAGGCTTGGTTGAAATATGACCATGTGCTCAGTGCCAAAGGTGTAATGGCACATGGGGAATAATTACCTTGTGATGACTTGGTAGATTGACGATAAACCACCCATGAGTATAAAACTGTAATAATAAAGCATGCATGGTTGATTTCACAGGTTTTTGAAATGGTTGTGTTGCCAAAAATAGATGTTGTGAAATGGTTTGAAAGCTTGTTTGGTTATTTTTCTGAAAAGAATAACTTGTTGGAAATTGGTTTCAAATGCACATGGATGTTTTTGGATATTATTGGTTGTGTAAGCTTGTTTTTATTTTGTTATAAACTATTTTGAGAAATTGTTTTATATAAACTTTTTATATAAATATTTTCTAACTCTTCTATTCTATGGGCATGAGTAGGGAAGTCATTAGGGAAAACCTACTGAGTTTTATACTCACCCCTGCTTTGGAACTTTTGTGCTTTTGCAGATGTCATTTTCCGAGACACAGGTATAGGGAAAGCATATTATTGATAGTGGTTCATGGTGATTCTTGGGATATGTGGTGGTGTTTGGTGCACTGAGCTCAGTGTAGAGCCTTGGTGTGTGTCTTGGCTGGTTTTGGGTATTTGTTTAGTCTTCTGCTTGGTACTCTGATATTGTGTTGGTTATGTATTGGTTGTGGAACAATGTAATTCTCTTTTAGTAATGCATGAGTTGGTTGTTTCATTAGCATGCATCATATAGTGGTTGTGAGTGATGTTTTGGTTGGTTTTACTCAAAGGGTAAATCGTCCCCCACTTTCATTGAAACCCTTCAGCATTTATTGCCAGCCTTTGGTGCCTTGGGGATGTCGCTTAAGGCCTAGTAATGACTCGTTGTACTCTCAAGACAATGATAATTGGTGGGTAATTACATCAAGGATGTGACATGAATACCATTTTTTTAATATATAGTGTTAAAATAAATCACATCAATGTAATATTAAAGAAAACACTAATTTTTTTCTTTAGGAAATGTGAAATTGAGGTTAGAGTATATGAATTTGGAAATGTACAGATTTTTAATATTTTAAAAATCCATTATTAAAACATACATAAATAAATGTGTAATAGAGTTTCCTTTTGAAAATATGTAAAGTAAAGTATAAAGGTAATGTGCGGTAATAAATGTGTAATAGAGTTACCATTAGGGAGTATGTAACTCTTTAACTCCAGATTCTCAAAGCTAGTGCATTTTTTAATACATTGGCATGATTACAAGGAATTAAGTCATACAGGGCCTATTATTTTAGTAGTTTTGGAATTCTATATCTTATATATTATTCACATAATACATTGAGAAATATAAAATAAAAATATGATACATAATAAAATTAATAAAAATATATCATTTAAATACTCATTCAAAGGGTTTCACTTCATAACACAGGGAAAGGAAATATAAAACTTGATAGCTCAAATTCTCAGTAAGTGTATCTAAATAAGAGAAAATAATAAATCAGTATGAATAAATAAACATGGAATGGTAAATGACTAGTAATACATTCTATTCAAATAACTAGATAAGGGAATATTAATATGGTAAGTTAATAAACTGAATGCAATTGTTATTTAATCAATAAACTAAATAAAAATGAATCCATAGATATATCATTGTAAAATTTCAAGGATAAATAATAATTAAACATAAATGATGGAAATGAATAATTATTGGATTTAGTGTGTCAAAGGTACATTGTACCAATACCATCATGACCTATCATAAGACAGCTTAGCATTTCGGGTAAAATCCCGACTAATTTGGCCAACTAATTCTTCTCATGAGACTATCGATGCATCTAGGAGATATCTATAATTGGGAACCAACCATGTCATACTTATCCAAATAATTCATTTTTATTTATAATAATTGATTTAAAAATGTACAATGTGCCTTATAAAATATCCTTATTGAATAAAACATAAATATTTCTCAATGATTCCCAGTTAATCAAATAACATTCAAAGTGAACACTGAATGTAAAATATTGTATCGTTTAGGAAATAATAATATACCCTATATGAAAATATAGATATTTAAGAAAAATATAATATACATAAAATATTATCCTAAATAAAGTGATTTATTTAAGATAAATTTAACTATCAGACATTAAGGTGAGACTGTAAAGGTAATCATTAAACTCATTCATGAGGAATATAATCATTAAATGTTCTAATGATTCCATACCACCGTGAAACATTTATATCATAATCCCCATGAAGGAATAAAATAAAATTATTGATTTATATACCATAAATATATAATTATTCATGATATTACATATTATAATGGGTGGTAGATATACCACATAAAACCAGTACGCGGTGAATATTACATTTATCTCATAGATGTACAAAGTGAGATGAAAACCCTTAACTTGTGTTTCTTTTTGGATGATAATCATTTAACCGAATTTATAATGTTTTGAGAGTGTTAATAATGTATTATATAGCAATTGTGGTATTTTTTTATCATATATGATCATCTTATATTATATTTTTACCCATTTGTAATCATTCTTTCATAATTTTCACTATTTTAGGTGCTAATTTCCCAGTTTCTCGAGTAAGTATTAACTTGTTAATTTTTTATCTTATTACATAAATCATGATTTCATCATCTATTGAATGTAATAAATAGTGAAATGATAATATATTTTAAGTTCATTTATATTTATAATAATAAATAATATTTTAAAATAAGAAATGAAATGCATCATTCATGGAGATTATAGGTTGTGTGTACGCATGAATGCTACATTAATTTATTTTCCATATTAAAAGAGTGATAATTAAATGATATATATATATATAATATAACTATAGAATAACATTAATATCCTATATGTCACATATTTTTATTAAAATAATCATTAATACATTCCATGTATAGCATGAATTAATCAAATTGCTTTGAGGAGGTGGTAGTCCGCATTTCTATAAATGACGTTATCATATTTAAACAAAATATAAAGTATAAAGGTATGTTTTATAAAATAATAATATAAGAATAAATTCTTAATAGATTTAATATATATAAAATATATATATGTGTTTTTCAACATAATTTCCACTAGGATAGGTGGTGGAGGAAAAAAGAACAGATTCACTTTGTGAGGTGGTAGATAGTCGAACAAAAGAAATGTAAGTTCATTATTAATTAGATAAATGTGTGTGTAAGTGAAATTAAAATCATTAAAATAGAAAAACTTATTAAATTTATTATCCTTTTTTGTTATAAAATTATGGAATAAGAATAATTGTGTGGGTGGAGAATGAAAATAAAACTATAAATATTGAGGAAACATGTTACCTCTTTATTGGGTAACTGTTATAGGTTTTTACCGAAAGGATTACATAGTTGTATTAATGCCCAATGTGAAACTTCAAGGTTTAGGTGAGGTATTTTTAATATAAATATAGTCATATTTAAATTGAACCAATTTGTCTTGATTGTTTTGCGGAAGTGGGAGGCTTGAGTTTTTTTATAGTGGTGGAGGAGTGATACTCTTCTAAATTTTTAGAAAGGGAATTCCACCCAAAAATTTCATATTAAAAGAGTTTCCATCAATATAAATTTTTAATAAAAGTTATTAAATATACTAAATATGTACATCCAATGGATTTTGGACAAATTTATATGATATTTTGGCTCCTATTATTAATATTTAGTCCTTTGTTAAGATAATTTTCCACTTAGTCATTACAATTAATTGTCATTACGTTAACTAATATTTTTGGTCAAAAAATAAGTTTAAATTATTTGAAATTATAAATTATTCTAATTCAAAATTTTAAATCCATTTCTCCAAATTACAATAACAAAATTGGCAGAAATTAATTTAACACTAATCTTTCAGATGAGACAACAATACAAGGTTTTAAATTGAAAATGTTCAAAAAATTTATATTTTTTTATATTGAATTTCAACATGAAAATGATTAAAATGACATTAATTATATTAAATTATAGGAAATTGATATAGTGAAGAATTAAAAACAATTTGAAATATTATTTATCCTTAGAAATAAATTTTATGAAAAATTAATTTTGAGTTAAAGTTCTTCATTTTTTATTATTCTTTAGAAAATAAAACATTACATAAAAATTAAAAAATTACCATACCTTTATAAATAAAATTGTATTTTATGCAAAAATTGGGGTCTTTTGTATATTGTGCCTATAAAATATATTTGATGGATTTAAATTTTTTTGGATAAATCATATATTAATTTACTTAATTAACTCTCTAAAGGTTTTTGAATTTAACTAACTTTGGAAAATGTAAATAAATAGTGTTTTCATTAAGTAAGATGTTATGTGTGTTGAAAAGGTATCACTAAAGTTAAATTCATTCAAAAAGGAATATATTGAAAATTATTGGTGTGATACATTCTTCTATCATACAAAAATTTCTTCCTTGATATTTTTTATACATTACCTTAAGAAAGGATGTGGGTATTTCTCTTTTATATAATCCTTTGGTTACCATGTTTCTTATTCTATTTTATGATTTATATAGAGATCCTTTCCTAGGAGATTATTCTGATTCCTCAATACATGTTCTCTATTATTAAGAATCAATATTGTTTATTCACCCTATTATAGGTCCGACTCTAACTTTATTTAATTATAGGTGATCACATTTATTGGTCCAGCCATGTATTTCCATAACAAACATTTATGGAACACATCATGTACCTATGGGGGATTTTCCAGCATTATTAACCGATATAAAACATCTTCTACCCAAAAAATAATTTCAAGGGTTATGATATACCTATGGATTAGTTTTCCATTCATCCCAAACCTGATAACCCCATTCCATGGAGATACATTCATGAAAACTTGATCTCCCACATGGAACTCCAAATCGTTACTATTATTATCGGCTTATCTGTTTTGTCTACATTAAGGTGGTTTAATATGATCCAGAATAGAATATAAAATTCTTTTTGTTTCTTTGACATGTTTTGGGTCTATTATTTTCTTATCATCAACTTCATCCAAATAAGTTGGAGTAAAAAATATCTTTCGATATAATGCATCATATAGAGATTTTTGAATACTCTAATATAATCTATAATTATATATAAACTACACTGAAGGTATGTATTGATCCTACATACCATGAATGTAAAATTATCATAACATCAACATGTCATCCATTGTTTTAATTTTTTATACTATCCATTAGTTTGTGGATGGTAGGTAGTTCTAAAATGAATCTTAGTTTCAAGATGATTTGAAAGACTTTTCAAGAATTTTGATTTAAAGTGGTGATCTCAATTAGAAAAAATTGATAAAGGAGTTCAATTATTTCTTACAAACTCATTAATATAGATCCTTGTGAGTAGCTCAACTGGTATGAATTATCTTATTAGAATGAATTGTGTATATTTGGTTAGTATATCCATAATAAGCCACATAACATCATTCTATCAAGGATTCATTGGTAGCCCCATGATAAATTCCATAAAAAAATTATCCCTTTTCCACATATGAGTAGTAAGAGGTTACAATACTCCCTTAGGATATTACCTCATAGATTTCTTTTTTTAAAAACCAATCATCTAACCACATAATTAACAATTTTTTACTTCATGTAATCCCACAAAAAATGTTTCTTCAAGTCCTTGTACATAGTTTTACTGATATGGTGTATATAAAAATTTGATATGTGGTCATCATCCAAAAATTAACTTTCCATATTAGGAATATACGGAACACATATCCTACTTCAAAATTTTAGAACACCATCTTTATAGATAATGTTTCTTACTTTCCATCATTCACAATATTGATTTTTTTTAAAGTCTTAATCATCTAATTGATAACTCTATATCCTCTATAATAAATAAGGGTTTTAAATCATTTGAAATAATATCAATTTCTCACCTTCCTCATAATTTCCCATATCTATATTTCCTTGGTCTATGAATATAGGATCCTTACCAATCCTCATTTAGATTATAACTCCATGTTCCTTCTTACCCAATGCACGTCTTACCTTATTTTCTTTCGACGATTAATAGTATATTGAGAAATCATAATCCTTTAGTAGAGTAATCTATTTCCTTTTTCTCATGTTCATCTTCTTTTGTGAGAGGATATGTATCTAGATTTTACGATCTTTATATAACTCACACCATTCACCATAGAGATAATGTATTTTGATTCTCAAATTGTTGATCATTGTAGCTAACACGAGATCATGGGTTGGATATTTCTATTAGTGAGTTTTAAATTACCTTGATGAAAATGCAATAACATTATCATTTTTCATTAGGAAACAACCATGTACATTCTCCAATGCATCACTATATATGAAAAACACATCAAATTCAAGATGGTAGAGTCAAAATCATATCATTGACTAATATTCGATTTAGTTAATCAATTTATTATTCACATTCCTTTTATCATACAATATTAACCCACTTATGGTTAAGCTTGGTTAACGAGTTATACCATCAGGAAAAATTCTAAATGATTCCCCGATAGTAACCGTCCAACCCAATGAAAATATATACATAAATTATGTTTGTTGGTGTAGGCCATTCTCGGACTGCCTTTTTCATTACTGGATCAACTGATATACCATATATGAAGATAATATGTCCTTGAAAATAAAATTATAGAAGCTAGAAATTGACCTATCTAAATATATTATATATATCTTCCATTCTAAAAGTCTTATGGGTGATTAATATGTGATTCTCTTGGTCCTCATGTCTTTTAGAATTCATCAGAATATCATTAATAAATAATAAAAAAATCAATATATTTCTTGAATACTCTATTCATTAATTTTATAATATAGAAATTGAATTATTCCATCCAAATGGCACTATAGTAAACTAATAATTTCCATAACTCATCTTAAAATTTTTGTTCGGAATGTATTCTTTCTTCACTCATTGTTGGAGATACCTAGAATTATTATTAATCAGTGATAATTATTAGGCTCTATGAATTTTATCCAATAAGTCTTCAATGTGAGGTAGATGATACATGTTTATTATTTTCATAGGGTTCATTTATCAATAATCAATTCACAATATCATGGAACCATCTTTCTTCTTAAAAAAGAGAATAATGGATCCCCATGGTGAAATAATAGTAAAATTAAATCCCTTATTACCCATATCCTGTAATTGTTTCATAAAATCTACCAATTCCATAGTGATTATTCTATAGCGATTCCTTGATATTGGCCTTGTATCTAGGATTAAATAAATGTAAAATTAAACATCATGCTCGGGGGGATGACATGACAATTCCTCAAGAAAAACATCAATGTATTTCTACATAATAACTAAATCCTCATTTTAATATTACCTTTGTTATAAATAGATTTTTTTCTCTTTTTTCCTATGAATTTCATTCAATAGATCTACTATGGGAGGATCTCAATAAGAATTATATAATAAAGATTATGCTCTATAGATAAGGGATTCTACGTCTTCCTCATAGATTAAAATTTCCTTCCCCTTAAAATAAATCTGTGCATCATATTTGGAGAGCCATTCCATACCAAGGATAGTATCAAAGTCAACCATTAGGATGATAACAAGGCCAGAAATTAAGTCATGTTTATGTGTCATAATTGTGACTGACAGACACATATTTGTTGCAATGATATTTCCCTTTGTAGTTTTTACTAACAAATATCTTATTAAATCATTGGGAAATGTATAATTGTTTTAGATAACATGGTATTTATAAATGTATGTGATGATACTTAATCAAATAAGGAATTTGGAAAATTTTAAGATATGATTAATGTACCCACCACCATGTCATTTGGTAATTCTATCTCTTCTGTAGTGATCGTATTTGCTCAGCCATCTCCCCATGACCACTACTATGGTGGATTTCCTTGACTCATATGTAGTTATTTTTATATTACCCCATATCCTTGTATTTATAACACTAAAAATTAGTTTTTCCATTATTATCCTTTCATTATTTATCATGGTGACCCATTTATCCACACTTAAATGAGTCTCCTATTACTTTAAGAAATTTTCTATTGTGAATTTATCCATAGTTTTCAAAAGATATAAGTCACTCAATATTTTTATCCCTATTTGATCCGTCCCCAGTTTTCATGGTTCTTAAAATAAATCTTATTCTTTTTTTCCTTTGAATATTTATGATCTCAGGAATGACTTATCCATCATTATGGAGCTTAAAACTATTTCATTTTAACATGAAATAGTATGAGAAACCACTTCCCTTTTAGATATTGACTTTAAGACCATCAAAGAAGTGTCTTATCTTACACTTCATATTGCACAAGTAATTTTTATCATACCTAGATAACCTTGTAAAAATATCTTCATAAGCATCAAAACATTCTTCTTCATTTTCATTTAAGCTAAGGAATTTCCTCTGTATCTCAATATTTTGATCATAAATGAAGTATTTATTGAAGAATTTCTCTTTTAATACTTTATATTCTATGAGTTTTATTTCCTCTTCCTAGCAAGTATTATAGATCAAGGACCCCCATTAATCAGTGTCAACTTGTATATTATTGAACTAAAGTGTAATATTTTCCATTTATTTTCATTCCAAATTAGTAAATATCGTGTCCAGAGACATAATCCATTTCTTAGATACAATTAGATTAGAAGTCTCAAAAATTCTGGGGTATTTTTTCACATAAACTGATTCAGCATAGGATATTATCTTCGTGGAATAGGTTACTCTATTTCCAAAAGGTTATTTGTCATAACTATATTATGTTGTGGTAATAATTCTATTATATTTTCCATTCCAATACTAGCTTTATTTGTTTCTTCAGTTGGTCAATCTCTACAATTTCCATGAGTATTGATAATATTCGTCCATCTAGGTTCAATTTCTTTACAATGAAATATAATTTATTAGCTTATAGATTAATAATATATAAATTTAAATATGGTAAATCACATGACATATATTTATACATAATAAATATTAGATTAAAAAACATTGGGTTCCTATGGAATTTGATTACTTATAAATCCCTCATAAATGTTGGTAAAGAAAATTTTTATTCTACTAGGTGTATACGCTTCGTATTTCAAAAGATATGTGTTTTATGATCCATTTTCATGTACTAGGTATTAAGGAGTTAGGGCTAACACACCTTTTCATGGTTTGTTACTCCCAGTTACATCAATTCAAGAACCACGTCCACTTGTAGGACATAGACATGGATGTTTTACTAAGAATACCCATATAATCTATAACATAACAAAATTAAAGGATTCTCTAATATACATATTCTTAGAGTCAAACTTAGGGTTATGTTTCTTAATCAAAAGATTATAAATATAGTTTCAATGGTTTCTAATAAACTTTTTCTTGGTACCAACTTTAATGACCGACCCTAAAATCATGTAGCTAGTGAATTATTTTATTACATTGGCATTATTGTATAAAATAAACTCCCAAAGGACCAATTAGTTTATTTGTTTTGGAAACCCATATTACATATATGATCCCTATAATATATTCGGAAATAGTAAATAAAACATGACAAAAAATAAAATGAAATAAATATATTCTTTAAAACTAATTAAAAGGATTCCTCTTCATAACATGGGGGAAAGAAACATAATAAGGGTGAGCTCAAATGATCAGTTAGGGTATTCAAACTAAAAGAAATAATGAATAAATGATACTAAATCAACTTTGAAAGTTAAATAATGGATAAAATATTCCATTAAAATAACCATATAAGGAAATCTCAATATGGAAAGATAAGACACTAAAATAACATTCCATTAAATCAATAAACTAAAAATAAAAAACATCAATAGATATGTCGATGAAAAGTATTAGGGATAAAAGATTAATAAAGAAAAATGAGCGCAATAATTAATTATTGGACACCATGTTTCCTAGGTACATAGAAATATTACAGTTAAGACATTTCAAATGATGGTATATCATATTAGGAAAATTATAATCTAATTTTTCTAATTAATACATCTCATGAGATTACAGTTACAATGGGTGGATATTTATAACTAGGCCCCACCCATGTTGTTCTTATCTAAATAATTCCCCGTATATCAAATAATTTATTTAATACGATATAATATTATTTATTAAATATTCGTGTTTAATGCATGATATGGATTTAATAATAATTCCAAAAATAATCAGATAACCGTAAAAGTGAACACTATATGTAAAATAGTATACATTTTAGCCAATAATTATATACATTGAATGCGAATATGGATATTTATGAAAATTTTAATATACCATGAAAATGATCATAAATAATGTTACAGTTTCATGAAATTTTTTTTAAACAATTAAGTCAATACTACAATGGTAATCATTAAAAAAGTTTTTGAGGGAAATAATTTAAAAACATTTGAAGTGTCCCGTAACATGTTTAAAAATTTAAATCAAAATACCCATAAAAAGTAAATTAATATTTTTTTATACCATGAATATAAAAAGGTTTCAAGTTATAATATATCAAAAGGGGCATTAGATATACCACAAAAAATATGTATGAGGTGAATATGCCATTTATCTCAATGATGTAAAAAATGAGTTGAAAATCCCTTACCATGTGTTTCCGTTTGGGTGATGATCCTTTAACCTCCTATATAATGGATTTAATAGTTTTAATAACTTATTATAAAAAAGATTAAAAATTATGTTATCATATGTGAAAATCTTATAATATCTTATCACACGTTTGTTATCATTCTTTAATTATTTTCACTATTTCATATGCTAATTGCACAGTTTCTCGAGTAGGACTTGACAAGTTATTTGTTGTTCCTATTAAATATATCATGATTTAATATTCTCTAGACTATAAAGCATGATTCAACTATCATATATATTCATTTCATATGTATTTAAAAATATCCATAATATTTGGGGGTAAAAAATGAAATGAACCATTCATTGAGATAATAGGTCATATTTAAACATGAATGATACTTTAATTTTTATAATCCATTGAGTGATAAGTTAGGGATACATATGTATATTATGACCCTAGTATAATATAAATTTTTTATATTTCATATAGGTACATTTAAATCGTCATTAATATGTTCCATGTGTAGCGTGAATGAATCACATCACTTTGAAGAGGTGGTAGTCCAAACTTTCACAGACGATGTTATCGTATTTAAAAAAATGGAAAGTATAAATGTATGATTTATAAAATAATTATATAATAATAAATAAATAATAAATATTATATATATATATATCATATATTAATATAATTTCAACAACAATGTCCACTATGATAGGTGGTAATGGAAAAAAACTTCACTTTGTGAGGTGGTAGTCCGCCATACACAATAATATTAAGGTCATTAACCATTAGATAACAGTGTGTGTAGAAGGATATGGAAAACATAACATAAAAACATACTATATTTATTATTAATTTTTTTTATATATGACTGTAATAATAATATTTTAGAGGTGGATAAAGGAAATAAAACTGAAGAGCTTGAGGAAAGATGTTACCTCTTAATCGGATAACTCTATTTGGATTATATCAAAGGGATTCCTTGGAAATATTTATTCCAATGTGGGGCCTCTTATAACACCAAAAGTATTTACTAATTAAAATATAATTTAATGTAAACATTATTGAGTATCTTTGAAACAACACTTTTTTTTATAATAGTTATAACCTAGTCATTAATCATTGTAATATTAATAGTAATTAATACTATTAAATGATATTTATAATGGTTTAACGTAAAAAAACATATTAATAAAGATATATATAATTTTTGGTAAAATAAATATCATTTTAATACTCAGAATTAAAAGTTAATTTTGGGTGATTTTTTGGTATTTTTCTAAGAAGTTTCTTTTTATGATTAATAGTGAAAAATATTGAATTGTAGTTGAAAACATTATTTTTTGATTAAATAATTATTATAATTTAGATTTATTATTAATGTCACAATAGATCAATTACACATATATTAATCATATTTTGTTCATTGGAATTATTTTTTTAAAATATATATAAATACTTATTAAACTCATGAATCCTCTTTTTTGTCGCCTTCTTCATATGCTTGATTTGCCTTAAATGTAATTTTGCACTTTTTGTGAATTGAATTTTGAAAAACTCATACACACTACTTTGATTAGTACGATATGTAGAGTCTTATAGGGTCAATATAATTTTAGGGTAATAGTAACTTGACCCCTTTGAATAGTAATTCTACCCTTAAGAATTGTAATATGACGCTCATATATAGTAACCTGACAAAATAAATAGTAACCCCATCCATGAGTTTATAAAAAAAATTAGAAACCTTTTAAATGAATGTTTGATATAATTATATGATAGTATAAGTAAATTAATATTTGAAATATAATTAATTAAGTGTTGGTTTTTTAATGGGGAATAAATAATTATTTAAAATTTTATAATTAATATATTGATTTAAAAAATACATAAATTTAATAAAATTTACTAATAAAACTATATTTTTTTGTTCTGTGTTTTTAATATAATTTAATGAGACATTCATAATTTTCATGGGATTATAAAATCAGTTATAAATTTAAAAACTGTATTTTTTGAGTCAATTGTGATTTTCATTAAAAAATAAATTTCTTATATTTATAAGATTATTTTCATATAATGAAGTTCATATTTTAGTTCTATACTTCAAAAGATGTTTAGGGTTTGTTTTTTGGATTTTTCCAAAATACATGAATTTGTGGTGAATAGTGAAATATTAAAATTTACTACATTGAAATTATAATACAAATACATGAATTAAAACCTCATGAATGATGTAAAAACCCATTCCTTATAACTTAATTTTAATATTTAACGTATTTAACCAAAATAATTCACACTAGTTTTTATCTTGTGAAAATTAATAAACAAATGAAATAATATTTCAAACATCACCACTCTCCTCTACTAAAAAAACCACCCCTCACCCAAACTAATCATCACGCCTCTAATCCCTTAATAATTTCAGGATTATGAACATATCCTCTTCAATAGTCTATTAAACAAATGAAATGCCTCTTTTTATTTATAAAATATAAAAACCCCTCTCCCTAAGGAGGTTCTCAAAGAGAAGAATTCAAGAGGTAAATCCACTTTTTCTTTTAATTTCATTTTAATTTGTTTTCTTTTCTTATATTCCCCTAACATACACTATCCAAATGATCATCATAAATGTAGTATCATATATATACTGAAATTATATCATGTTAATGTATGATCCATCATCAATCTTCTTACTCTCTCACTCTCTACCTATCTCTCTCTCTCTTTTATTTTAAAAATGAAATCGTCGTTCGGGAGGTGCCGATTTACAAACTTTATGGATGAAAAAATTTCATCCATTAATTTGTCATAAATTCTATTCATGAAACCATTTTTATCATTGAAATAGATCATAAAATATTTATTGTATCTTATGTAGTTTTCTATAACCATTATATATACATGATATTAAATAATATAATAAAACTAATTCATTGTGATCGAAAAAACACTAAAATCAAGCTAAACAATTATCATTAACATGTTATCTAATGAATCATCCAAATACATGAAAAAAATAAATAATTATATTTAAACATATTTATGTTCTTAAATAACATGTAATTATAATTATTTATAATTATACCCACTTTAAATGGACACCATTACTTATTATCAAGTGAACAGATCATGAAAAGCATGTAAGCAAACACTTCAGAACGACATAATTCAATCTTATAACATATCAAAAAGGACAAAAATGAACATAATAAAACAATAATGGATCTAATAAATGTATATATGGTACTTAATTTAATTAATTTTTGGATTTATTATGATTATCCTTGACATTAAGGTCATGCGAAGAACTCATCCAGACATAAGGTTAGGGTTTCTTCATCTCACTTTTATTTCTGTAAGATTTCAATTATTAACCACTTATTTCTTGTATTTTGGGAACTTATACTTCCATTTTATATATAATATCATTACTATATTTATATTAATTTAATTAAATTATTCATTTTTTGATTATAAATTTTTGTTCATACAATTCGATTGATTACGTAGTGGTAAGGGTTTTCTAAACTCACATTGATTTCTAGGAGATATTCCTTATTCAAAATTAATTATTGTGTGTGGTGTATTTATACATTACATTGATGTATAATATCATGGATATATATATTCTCATGGTATTAAATGTATCATTTTATGATTATTAATGTTGGGGAATATGATTTGATTGGCTATAATGTGTTAAGTGTTTCTCATTGAACCTCGATTTTTCATTCAGTATTACACATTCTATCTCATTTTTCACAGTTAAATTTTTAATTATTCTTATATAATAATGAAAATTATATTTTAATGTACTATATATGGGTACCAATCATAATAATTCTTTCTTTTATGGGTAGTAACATGTTTTATAAGGATCATTATCAATTCTTCACAAAAACCAGGCCCAATCAAAGGTAAATTCTGAATTTCTAACATATTTTCAAGTGTACAATTTTATATATTTTAAAAAATAATTATTTTTATAAAATAACTAATTTTATTATAAAAATCATTTTTAGTTAATTTTTAGGTTTATGAAAATCTTATTTCAAAATAATTCATCTTTTCAATATAAAAAAGTGTATTTCTATGAATAATTCCCCGATGATTTCATAAGAATATTTTCTTCTATTTCAACACACATGTTGATAATTATATTTAATAGGGATTAAACATTTATGATATCATATATCAAATTTAATTTAATTTTTTCAGATTATTTGGACTATGGATATTCTATCTTGATGCCATTTAGCTTACTACTCTGAATGGTTAGCGATTACCTGTACTGATTTGGGAAAGTTTTTTACATTTAATATTTTACATAAAATATGAATGTATATATAGATTATGATTCCCCACTATTATATTATAAATTAAATGGACTTAGTATGTGTCATCTGGGGACCTCTATATCCCCTAGATGCATTAGTAGGTCTTATGAGACAAAGTAGTTTTGTGTTTTTACCTATTTATGTATGGTCTTTGAATGAGGCCATAGCCGTATGGTTATGATTTATGGAATTAGGCATTCCCACATTATGAAACTAGTATTTTATAGTCCATGTTATTATTATACCTGTAGAATATCCATGATTATGTTTTGTTGTGGAATTATTTATTAATCATTGATTCCAGACATATTATGTTCAATATTATGTTCTAAAGGCATATTTTCATTAGTTATTCACCTTGCCATAATAATTATTCTTATGATGTATTACATAACCTTACTGAGTATCGTTGATCACGCTTTTCATATTCTTCCTTTCTCTATGTTAGGAAAAATATAACATTGAATATTATTTCAAATATAATGTTTATTGAATTTTATATTGAACCATGTTTTATGTACTTCTCCAAATGTATTATGGTTAGAAAGAATATAGTTGAGTCTTCCAATACTTCTAAACTAATTGGTGCTTCTGTATTTTATTCATTATAATCATGGTAATGTATTAAAATAATTCACCAGCTCTTGGTTACTAAAATTAGGGCATTACACTTATTTTTTTTGCGTGGATAAATGTTTATGATATATTTGGAAAGATCATTATTAATCCAATGGGTCTTGATATGTTTGTGGACATGGGAGGCTTGAGTGCATTTTTATTCTGGTGGAGTGGAACTCTGGTATACTTTTGGAAAGGGAATTCCACCGACATTTTTTCCATTGAATGTGGATCCAATAATGAAAAAATTGTATAAAATTTATAATTGGGTCAATGTATGGACATCCAACGGTTTTTCACAAGTTTCTATGTCATTTTGGCAGTTATGTTAAAGATTTGGTCCCTTGTCAAATTTTTTCCCTTTTAATCATTGTAATTAATTTTCATTAATTTCATTAAAATTGTTGTTAAAAGAATATTTACCTTACTACATAGTAAAAACTATTCTGATTCCAAATATGTTATCCATTTTTATAATTTCTACTTATATAAGTGTTAGATATTAATTTAAAAATAATATTTTAGATGAGATGATGATTAGGGTTTTTAAACTAAAAAGGTTTAAATGATTACTAGGTTTTTATATCCAATTTCAAAGTGAAATTCATTCAATAAATTAAATTTATATATTTTATTTTAACTATATGTAATTAATCATTAAAAATAATACAAATAAAATTAATTATTATAAGTAAATAAGATTAAAAATCAGTTTTGAATATAAATTCAATGTTTTTCACTATTCATTAAAATATGAAACGTAACAAAAAAATAAAAAAATTCTCCCTAAACTACTTTTATGTTCATATTTTAAATTTTCATTTATTTTTAAAATATAATATTTATAAAAATTCAAAATATTGGATTAAAAACTGGATTTTCATTAAAAGGCGGTAAAATTGCCTTTATAAAAATATAGTTTTTAAGTGTTTTTTTTTATTTTAACATAAGATTATAAAATATATTTTATGGATGTAAAAATATTTGGTTGGATATATAATATATAAATTTACTATATAATATCTCTAAAAGTGTTATAATTTGATTGATTGTGAAAAACTTGACAAAATAGTGTTTCATTTGAATATGATGTTGTGTGTATTACAAAGCTATCAACAAGGATATTTTTTTGATAAAATGAAAATATGGTAAAGTATTAGGGTGATACAAGGAAGGATAAAATATAGAAAAGTATCATCAATAAATATAATCAAATTATCTTATAAGAATTAATTTCAATAAAAAATATAATTCCTCATAGAATGGGAATTGAGTTAATAACAACCCGGACATTATATTCTCTATTTGTTGAATTCTCTCTAAACTAATTTTTCATAAATAAACTATATTAATCACCTATTTCAGAATATTATTCCAATATATTATCTTTTATACTCTAAAAGTTTAGTAATTATATATATATAAATATATTAATTATTGTTTATTTTTATCATTGTATGTTAGTGCTTTTGATTGTTTTACACATACTTTGTAAGGTCGATGTTGATCATTGATCTATGCTACCATTTTTATAATTAAAATAATATTAAGGTGATTATATTACATTTCAAATTTCATTCCATGAAATTTTTAGTTAGTATTTCTGATTATGAAATCAATAATGAGCATGTTTTAATAACATTTAATAAACAAATATAGGTATATAATTATTGAGTAAGATGTTTATAAAAATCCGAAATAATCATAATAAAATCCATATAATATCATAAATATCAATTTTATTATTTATATAAATTATTTATACCAATAATCACTAGGGGTTAGAATAAATGAGATACAACATTAATGGAGATGATAGTATGCACAAGACATGAGTAACATTTTCTATTTTCCAATGGGTGGTTGGGAGATAAATAATTTTTATTACATTATATTAGAAAATTATCAGTATAATAATGAAAATTGTGTTATTATATTATTTTAGATATTATGGTTCTGGAGGAGGCTACATGATACTAAGTTGGATGAAAAAGTTGGGGAGTAGATAATACTCACATTGAGGGGTTAAATCTTATCATGAAATACATTATATAAATAGATATCTTTGGACACATTATATTAAACAAGGCCACAAAAAATGGAATAGTAATATTAGGGAAATAAAATGGGTATAGATTCAAGGGAATGTTTAAGTATATGTCTATCTTGGTGTTGTAAAATATAGGCTTCTTTATAGGTAACAAATAGCGATATTACCATGGAAACATATGATATGTGAATGAGAGACGCAGAGTCACATGGGATTTAGGTGAGTTAGAATAGTAATTTTTTATTTGATAAATGATGATATTACATTTCTACAAAATAATGTTCTTCTGTATCGTATTTGTTTCATGTTCATTTATTAATATATGATCCATTATAGATTGCATATTTTCTACAAGTTAACCATGATTAATTATCTACAATTGAAATTATCATTTTTTATAAAAATATAAGATAAACCTTATTAAAAAAAATTTAGTATTATGAATAAAAAAATTTTGTCCTCATAATTTAGTGAAATTTTAATCTATGATAAAAATCATTTTAAAATTAAATCATAATTTATAGAAACAAAACTACAATATCAGAGTTTATTTTAATATATTATATTTTTTCCCATTAAATTTGTAATTAAATAAATTTTAATATAATCATAAAATGTATAAGAATATTATTACTATAATAAAAAATTGATAATTTCAGTTTTAAATAAATAAAATAACATTTATAAAAAGTACTCATTGAAAAAAATAATTTATTCAATGTTAACTAATTATTAAATTAATAAATATTTTTTTTTAAATTAAATAATTGAATGACCTTGATAAAAAAATTGGATATAAAAATTAAATATATTAATAAAATTTTGTTAAACACAATCTCTATATTTTATAAACATTTGTTATAATATAGTAGTGCATAACATAGAAAATCAATTTTCTGATTTTTTTAAAAAAATGAAATTATTCTTATTAAATTATTTTTAAAGAATATCTTATAGATTTTAATTTATAATATTTTATATACTATGAATAAATTAAATTAAAATAGTTACTTAGTGGATAGTAATTAAAGATAAATAACAATTTCTAAAATCGTTCTTTTTAAAACGTAACATTTATATTAAAAGCACTTCCCCTAACACTATTAAAATTTATTTTTTATATTCATATATCTCAATTTCATAGATCTACTGATGATAATATCATTATTTGAATATTATAAATTAACAATTTCATATTTTAATATTAATAATACTGTGTAACAAAAAATTAGTAATTTTATATATAAATACTATATATGTGTTTCATTATTTATTATTTAGAAAATATGATATTTCATGTTTTTTTCCTAAAAATAGGCATATTTATTATTCTTATAATATAAATGTATATCCAATGATCATATTAAAAATGACCATATTTTCCTTGGTACATATTATTTTACCACTATTAGTCTCTATAAATTAATGACGTTGTTACATCCTAAATTATAATTCTCATTCCCCTAGTTTTCATTTTAGATTTTTCAATATAATTTATACATAAATGTTTTTCATTATCATTTATGATTTAGTTTAACTAATATAGATAATCAATGGTGAAGATTGTCCAGTTTTTTAGAAAGTTGTAAAGATAGTTTTCTTTTATATTTATTCTCTCATTTTAATTTATTCACATTTTAGTGTTTTAATAATCAATGCTATATAATATGTAGTTATAGGTATTTTTTGTATTGTGTTACACTAATACTGAATAATGTGTTGTTAGTTATTATATATCCAATACCACATTTTTTCTAATAATGTTTAATAATTCATATATAATAGAAAATCATTTTAAAAATGAGACAGAAAATTTTTGGAAGTCAAATCAGTCCAAAAACCTAGGGGTTACAACTTAACAAAAAAAATTATTCATCAATAAAAATATATTATAAAAAAGTTAAACCACATAAAGTAGTTTCATTATATTGTTGGTACTATTCATTAATGTTGGGTTTTATTTCATAGGTTGACCACTAGATAATTCCATTTCCTTTTAAATGCCTACGAGATCTATGTAAAACTCATATAAGGGTATCTTACCCATATAAACATAAATTATAGAAAATCTGAGTTTTGTTTGATTGATGTTCAATTGCGTGAAATATGGTTCACCATAAATGAATTTAAATTTCTTAGAATGGTAAGTCCTATATAAACACAAAATACATATATGAGATCCAAATCCATGTAATGGTTTCTAGAATATGGTTTCTATCAACATCTTTACATGTAAAATAATGATCCTTTTTACATGAATTATTTTTCTGTACATAGGATCCATATATTAATATTAGGTTCCCAATCTCTTATATAAACAAAGATATTTTCCCAGGTTAAATCCATGGATGTTCGTCTGGTTCAAATTCCATTAAAATATACCAATTCCCCTCTCCTGTATATAGGATAAATATTTTCATATTTTTTCTTTTGTATGAACTATTAATGGATTGATTCCCAAGTTTGTAGATATATAGTGATGCACAAATTAGTTATCTTGGACCAAACATCAAATTCTAAAAATTTCCAACACTCATAGTGAATGAAATATTTATTCACCTCTTGTTTTACTGTATCATACCCCATAATGGAAATAAATATCTCTTAAAAGAGTTATATGTGGAATGATTATTTTTATTTTAGGATATGATGTAAAACATAACAAGAAATAGTTATCCATTTATTTTCCAACCAAAGTACCATTACATCCGAATTGTGGATATTTTTAGAATGTGATCTCCAAATAAATTTTGGAATATCCCATTACATTAAGTCACACATCATACGATAACTATTTTGAAACATCCTAAAACATATATGTTTATTGGAAAAGGAAAATTCATATCCAATGGATACCACATAATAATAATGATATTTGATCCAACATGTCTATCACTAACAAAAAAAATTCTTATTCTATCATAAGGGGAAGGTGCTCTAACCCAATGTGCACTTGAAAATATCATAGTGGAATGTGCCCTATGAACATCAACCATATTTTATCATCATTATACT
This sequence comes from Viscum album, assembly GCA_963277665.1. Lineage (NCBI taxonomy): Eukaryota > Viridiplantae > Streptophyta > Magnoliopsida > Santalales > Viscaceae > Viscum > Viscum album. The sequence continues at coordinate 1,494,894,493 of OY728131.1, forward strand.
ATAGTATTCTCACCACATCCTAATTAAAATACCTTGATTCATATATTACAATATCACCATTCCCTATTCAAAATTTATTCTATTCCCATAGCCTTTGAGAAACTATTGGGTTTTCATTTAACACCATAATATTTGGTTCAAGATATCTTACTATAAACTCCAGTACCTAATTGTCTAGACACTTTGAAAATAAAATCATGTACATTTTTATATTATATAGTCTATACTAGCATAGGGATCATCATTTAAATAAATTTTACCCTCACTAGATAAATTAACACATCATTGGTCAAATTTGTGTGATGTTAAACTCTAACAGGTTATCTTCAAAATTGTATAACCTTAATCTATATGCACTGCAATTGGGGATTTATATAATGGTACTATATTTCTCATTCACATCAATTTTATCAATCCATTGCTACTATAAATTCCAAATAACCTCTAGGTTAAAATAGTATGCACATAACCACCCTCCATCAATCATAAGAATTAGAAAAAAATTTAATGTGAATAACAAATATAATAAAATGAATTCATGGTGAAAATTATTCTATGTGAAAAATTGGAAAATTTTATGCCTATACTCACTAAGTTAAACTTTTAGGGGATATAGAAAAAAGTTAGACTTTATAATGAAGAAACAAAAATATTACAAGGATCATCATATTTCTTTAGGATATGTAAATATAAATTCACATTATCCACTGGTCTAGGAAAACGTTTGTGTAAAAATTAAATACTCTCTCCATAATTTTTTATTAAGTATTTTCATATTATATCCTTCCACAATTATAATATTTTTAATATACAATGGAATAAACTATAGGGTGACCAATCCCATATTTATTATCCATTCATCTGTAAACCTATATTTTTCTCAATTTTTTTCATCATTTTGAATATTTGACGAATACCAATAAATAATACATTAAACTCTAAGGGAAAAATGTTTTTTTAATGGCTTAAGTACCTCCATAACTAGTCTATACCATCGAAGGAAAATTTTCTCCTAAAGAGAAACTCATAATAACATAATATAAACTGAAATTATTTTAATAGTAATCTTAATATCAATGTGTTTAGAGTTAATCCTCAACATATATATTTCTTTTTTCACAATATGATTCAAATTTCATGAGTTATGATTTTCAAATTCCATAACATAGATAATACAGTGGAATCAAATGAAATAGAAGTTATAAATTCATGACTAATAAAAAATTTATATTCAAGAATGTAATATCCATTAGATGACCACTTTATTGTCCTTAACATGGTAGCTTGGACAATATGACGTAATGATCTGATAACCATGACCATAAACTGTGTTCCCCCCTTTTGTTGATGGTATATATTAGTTTTGAGTTCTCATTCATCATAGGTTTTAATTATGATCCTTTTTTGTAGTATATCATGTCTTTTAGTCAATATTAATGACATTTAATAAATGGATCAATGTGTCCATGAATACTAAACATACACTGCATGCATGTATCCATAATGTTTTATGTATACATTGTGTTAGGATATCACTAACAGTAGGATTATCTCCCTTTTCATTGGGGTATACTTCCTCATATTTGGGTTAAACACACATGACATTAAAATAAGAAACATGCCACTAAATTGAATGATTATGGATGCACAAGGAAAGATACATAGAAATTTCTAGTATAAATATACACAAAGGGTAACATAGGAAAAATGAGGAATCAATATTCTATTCATGATAATTTTATGCACATATAAAAATTAGTCATCCCAAAATAATTGGAATGATTTAAACGCTTTTAGGTTGAAACCCAATAAATGGATGCCTAAGAAAAATCAAATTTTTGGACCTCTAAAACACTCCCATATAAGGATTTTGTAAAATCTAGAGATACATAAAAAATTTTAGGTCCTACATATGAATCTTGAAAATGTATTTTCTAACTCAAAGGGAAAAATTCCACAGAAAATGTTATAGAATCCCCCAATTATTTGAAAATTAGTTTAGGTAATTAGATACGTTCACATGAATGTTTAGATTCAAGGTATATGGTCCATTTATAACATTTCAATACTCATTCAAAAATCACTATTCATGATTTTTAACATGTTGATTCATTCAAATTTTCTATATCCAAACAGACAAAATTCAGGGAACAGTGATGGTAGATATTAGAACATATACACACTTACTATAACCATATAATAAGTATATGTCCAGGATAAAATAATATTTCACACGTAGAAGAGATAACCTTAATATAAAATGATGTTGAATATTCCACTATATTAAAAATATATCGGCTGAATATTTTAATGTATAAATATGACATCTATTTAGATGAATATTCAATTTACAAAATTTTATTCCATGTCAAAAGGATAATGTTTTAGATTATTTGGTGAATTGATATAAAAAAATATTATTTCAGGAATATATATTCAATATATCACATAAATATCATCCCATATAGTAGTCATCATAGTTAAATAATATATAAAACATTCTTCACAACAATGGGAAATGAATTATAAGAAAGTGTGTGCTTAGATGATCATAAAGGGTAAGCATCAAAGATGTCAATCGATGATAATATTAAATAATAACAATATAATAGGGGTATAAGATCATTAAAATAACATACAATTTTCAAACCCTATATATCAATGAACATAAACATTATTTATGGAATAAAATATTATATTTTCTAAACATGTGAATAATAAGAAATTAAAATCCTCATAATTCAACCATGAACCACAAATTCATGTCATAAATTTCTGGATCAAGCATATATGAATAAAAATTTTAATATGTCGTGAATTTCTACCAAGACCATATAAGTAGGTATCTGTACCTATTTTTGATATTGGATCATTCTATATGACTTTTTTCCCATAAATGATCAATAAATTGAACGTTTTTCTCACAACATATCCATCACATCAACTTTTTCCCCATAACTATATCACGAGATATAAAACAATACTCAATGAATTTTAGTAGGGATATAGACCCCAATAACTGCTTAATTAATGTCACATATTTTTTCATAAAATCATGAAACATCAATCATATAATCACATCATAACTTGTGAAAATAAAATTGGTTAAATATTTCAATAAATCATAGTATAACCCATAAGATGGGTTTCATAAACAAATCCTAATGATAAAAATTAACCACCAAGGTAAATAAAAATGATTTCATCATTGGATCACATAGATAGAAAAACCTAACCAACAATAGATTTTTTTATAGAAGAATATAAATTCTATTAAAATATCACTAAAATAATTACTATCTAAAATATAATTTTAAATTCAAAATCACTTTCCCAGAAATTAATAAATTGAAAACATTATTGAAAACATTTAATTTTAAAATAGTATTGGAAAAAATTAATGTAATATCAATTTATTGATCATCCATGAAGGTTTAAAATTTATTCATCCTATATATGTTAAGGAATACATTCTGTATATATGTATATATATTTATATATATTAATACATTGAAGAGCCCCTCACTTAGAAATAGTCATGATCATTCCTTCTATTCAATATTTTTAGACTAATAAAATTATCAAAATAAATTTTATAAGACATTGTATAATCATAAAATAATTCATGGAATCATTTTTAGAAAATAGTAATAGAGAAGAAAATGGATTTTAGAAAGATGATAGAAATAAAGGGGATTATCCTTATAAAACTCTTTTAACATCGTAAACATTTAATGTGAGATAAATGAAAGAAAAACATGTAATACCAAGAAATTAAAAGAAGGGAATAAGATTAAATGAATTCCTAGAATAAGGAACATATAATTTCATAAAGAGAAAATCATGATAAAAAATCATGATTAATATAGGATTGAAATATAAATCCCTAACCTCAAGTATAGGCTTTCTTCAATATCATCAGAACCTCTTGAATAATCAGTATGAATTTAGTAGAAACTATATACATTACCATTTTCATATCAATCATATCATTTATTTTTTATTTTATCTATATAAAATTTTATTTATTAATAATTTGTTATTAAAATCCCTATTCTGAATGATAATTGATTCATTTTTAATCAGGTTTCAATTCAATAGTCTAGATCATTATACATTGATCATATTTACATTATTTAAATAATTTTATTCACAATATAAACAAAACATATATTCATTATATAATTTTTTTTAATCTATCATAAAATTTAGAGATCAAAAGATGAATTACACTATTCATTGAGACAATTTGTTGTAAGTACAAATGAATGTCGCTTCCATTTTTCGATGGATTGAAATAAGAAAGGTAAATAATAATTAAAATTTATAATATCGATTTTATATCATATATATCATATAAAATTATTAAATATATCATTATTACCATGAAATTATAACGGAGATGAAATAATAAATCATATTGCTTTGTGGAGGACGTAGTCAAAATATATGAACGAGTGGCTGTATTATATACCAATAGTTTGGATGGTAGGATAATAGATGTGATATTATGAATAAAATAGTATAATTATACTATTTATATTTTCTATAAACATTAAATCCATCATAATTACAATAGAAGAAATACAGTGATGGGAAATTCATTATACCACAACATAAATATTATAAGTCGTACATATATTTAAAGGATACATTTACATCCTATTTGATAGGAAATATAGTGGATAATGGTAAAATATTAATAATAATATCATTTCAATATATTTAAGATAGATAATTTTATATTTTTTTGAAAAAACCAATGATTTATAAGGGGTAATGAATAGTTAAAATGAAAATGACAGGTTAATGTGATCACCTCTTCTTTGAAAGAACTCCTTTAGATATCCTATAATTGATCACATAATTTTCTTCTTGGAATACACGAACATCAAGAATATATATATTTAATTTTAGAATGTATTTTTAGGTTATGTTTTATTTTGAATTTTCTATTTGGTGTAATAAAGTTATGGAGGATATAACGACCCACACTTTACATACATTGTTAATACTTCAAAATTGAATTACACTTATTACAACATATGACAAAACCACAAAGGACCGTATAGGTATAGTGTCTTTAGAAACTGGGAAACATAAACAACTGGTTCATAAATCTTCTACAGTGTCTCCCATTTATTTCATCATATCTAGGGTCCCTTTTAGCATATTCTACTTAATATCCATCTTCCTGGCCTCGGGAAAAGAAAACATAAAAGGGTGAGCTCAAATTCTCAGCAAGGGCAAATAAAGAAATAAAAATCATATCATATCTTTTTGAAAATTAAAACCTGCAAAAGAGATCATAATATCTTAACATGGAATAAATCATAGAAGTGAAAATGAGATCCCCATAATCATAACATAAAACTTTAATCTTTGTGGCATGCACACATAATCATGGAAAATCATTTCTTGTTAGTCATGACTTATTGCCAAGACTATCTTAGTGGACAAAGTCCCTTTCTGAACCGAGTTCACTCCTCGTTTCAGTCCTGTATCACTGAACCGAAATAACCTTCCGTTCCAGCCATGTCTATCTCATGAGATATAAAATCATTACCCAATGCATTTGAGGGAGATATAGGTCCCACCCATCTTATAATGAATCCTTTCTTATGTGTGCCACATAATCATAAAACATACATCATCGCATAACACATATAACAAAAATGGGATTCTTGAAACATCATGACATCATAAATCAATTCATATATGATAAAGGAATTCATAAACATAATTACATCACAATATAGTCAAACCAATGTAAAAATATGGATAGAAACAGAACCCTTTATTATCTTAGATGGAAAATAATTTTGATAAAACACTTGAATTGAATTCTTGAGGAAAATATCCTTTCTTCTTCAAAAACATTTTTCCTTTCATAACATGTAATACAACTTTAAAATAAAAGAAGTTGATTAAAAATAAACTTGAAAACTTGTAAAGTAAGCTTCTTTGAAGTAATGTTTTAAAAATCCATTCATGCCGTATAAGTTAAAAAAAAAACATTCTTCGTACTTTTGTCGGAAAAGTCAATAAGTACCTCGTACGGAAAAACGACAAAAGATTCCTTTCATATTCTTTACTAAAAACTCACCTAAGGGTAAAATTGGATTTAAACTATTTCAAGTGGATGGAAACAATATTACATATTGAGGGAACATGGATGTGGTTAATAAAATACACCCCAGTAAATACTTACGAATAAACAATCTCGGATAAAAAATGAGATTGTGATATTTCCCTTACCTTAGGTCCGATTTGCTTTATTCGTGTCCGAAGCTCCTGTATAATGGTTTAAATAATGTTATTGACTTATTCCAGAATCATACATATTTATATGATATCATATATGGTCATATTATTAGCTTCTTGTTAGTAATATTTCATTGTTACTTGTTACTCGGGTCTTTATAACTTTTTGTTCTTATGCGTGTTTTGTCGAATAAATTCTTATTCTTATCTTTAGGTTATAGATAATTCATTTCCAGAATGGTATTAGTGTAGTATATACCATATTCATTCATTCAATTCAGTTATATAATCATTATGAAATGAAGATCATGTAGAACGAGTCGCATCACATCGTGGAGACGATATTCCGTACGTACACACGAGTGATGATATCGTTCCTATGATCGTGGAATTGTATTGGAGTATATATATATATTATTTCAGTATCAATATTACTTAATAATAATCATATATAGTTACTGATTACACCATTATACCCATCCTTGTAAGGTGATGGTGGAAAATAGATTACACCACGGCGTGGAGACGGTATTCCGTACGTACGCACGCGCGGTGATTTCATTTTTCCGTAGGATGGATAGAAGGTGAATTAGGGTTGTTTCATATTTATAATAACATATCAGTATGTAAGTAATACTGATATTATTACTTTATCATGAAACAACTAAAGAAGAAGAAGTTGAAAAAAAAAAATTGAAAAGATCGGTAATGGATATTACCTCTTCTTTGGAACGCCTCTTTGAATCCTCCACTTAAGGAACTAAGATTGGTCTTTGGAGAAGACCAGGACCTCTAGGATTATTCTAGGGAAGTGGAGAAGGGAAAATGGCAGGGGTTGGCCGAGCTTGAGTGCTCAAATTGGTGTGAGGAGGAGGGGGAGGAGGTGCCCTTTTATAAGGGAGGAGAGGGGCACCTTAGGAATATCTCAAAATATTATTTTATATTAAAGTCAAAATCGGTTTATAATGGTTCCAAAGGGTCTTATTTCGAAGCTAAAGTGGGGATGGGTCGAAATCCTATCAACCAATAGGATTTAGACAAGTTTAGGGTATTATTTTAACCTTATCAATTAGATTTAACTCTAAGTTAATTAATTTAACTTTTACCGTGTCTTTTTGTTTTCTTTCACTATATGGTTAATACACTTACTATAACATGCCCAACGAACCCCAAATTGTTATTATTAATATATATATCCTTATCTAAGTCATTTGGCCGAACCTTAGATTTTTAGGAATAAAATAACAATTAATAATATAATATTTGATTTAAAAACTATTTTGTGTCAATTTTGACACTATTTGATATATGATTTTTGTGAAAGTCATAACAGAATTATATGTTCGAAACAAGTTGATTAAATCAATACTAACATATCATAGTAACCTAGAAAATTAGTGGAATTCATAAAAAGTCTCAAATTACATTTATTTTTGTATTTATATTATCAATTTTGTCAATATTTCATTAATAAGATAATTACTGCATCATCGTTGTGTCATAAATAAATTAAATTATTTGATGTCTAAAAATTACAAATAAAATACCATCATGTAGGAAATCTTTTTATATTTCTAATGAATATTTACAATCGAATTTATATTATGTATAACCCTATATTAAAAATTATTTTCTTATTAAACTTTGATTTTAACTATTTTAACCCTTCTTTAAATAAATTAATAATAAATGTCCTAATCTAATCCAAGTGGGCCTAAATGGTCATATTTTATTCCTAAGTTTGTTTTTGGTCGAATTACACTTGTCCAATAGAATTAGGACATGTGTTAGGGTAATATTAATATCATATTTACCCTTAGTTACCCTATTTACTATTAACCGCGGTAAAAAAAAGTAAAAAGTTACTATTCACCAAAAATTATTTTCATCTCATTGAACCACATTTTAGTCCTTGATGTTAACCGTGTCTCTCGGATTTTCGAAATTCCATTCACAGAAGCGGTAAAATTAAGTTTTATGCAAAATTCGGTTTTTAACCTACCACTTAGTGGTTTCACTATTCATCAAAAATTGAAAGTTTTCAGAAAAATACCAAAATTTCACCCTAGGATAATTTCGATATTCTGAGTCCAAAAATGAAGTCCATTTTGAAAAATAAAATTTATAAAATTTCAAAAAGTGGTTATTACTATTCATAACGGCTAGTTTTAATAGCATATTGTTGTTTAGTGAAACTCGGTATTGCGTGCGACGCAAGCTATCGAGGAAGGTCGCGATTGCGTGTAAAGCAAGCCAAGCAAGTGTTGTGTAGAAAAAGATTCCTTTGATGATTTATATAACATAAAAGTGTCGGGTGTTACATTCTACCCCCCTTAAAAAGTATTTTGCCCTCGAAATTCGTCACTTTGCAACAAACAAATGAGGATACTTCTCCCTCATCATATCCTCAAGCTCCCATGTAGCTTCTTCAAGTTGGTGGTTTCTCCATAAAACTTTCACCAAGCGAGTGGTCTTGTTTCGTAGGAATTTTTCGCTACGATCCAGAATCTCTATCGGCTGTTCTTCATAAGAAAGATCTTGCTCCAGCGGTACAACTTCTGAGCTGAGTACATGTGAAGGATCTGGTATGTACTTTCTCAGGAGAGATACATGGAACACATCGTGAACTTGAGAGAGATTCGGTGGAAGCGCCAATCGGTATGCTACCTTCCCAACACGATCCAGTATTTCAAAAGGACCGATATATCTAGGGCTCAACTTCCCCTTCTTTCCAAATCTCATAACCCTCTTCCAGGGAGATATTCGTAAGAACACTTTATCACCCACTTCAAACTCTAGGTCTTTTCTTCGGTTGTCGGCATAACTTTTCTGTCGACTCTGAGCTGCTCTTATGTGTTGTTGAATAGATCTGACCTTTTCTTCCATTTCATCAACGAGATCAGGTCCTAATAGCTTTCTTTCCCCAACTTCATCCCAGCAAGTTGGAGTCCTGCATTTCTTTCCATAGAGAACTTCATAAGGAGCCATCTGAATACTGGAGTGAAAGCTATTTTTATAAGAAAATTCCACCAAAGGTAGGTGTTGATCCCAACCTCCTTTGAAATCCATAGAGAAAGCTCTCAACATATCTTCTAGGGTTTGAATTGTTCTCTCAGACTGACCGTCTGTCTGGGGATGATAAGCAGTGCTGAAACTCAACTCTGTATCCAGAGTATGCTGAAGACTTCGCCAAAACTTCGAGGTAAATCTCGGATCTCGATCAGATATAATAGAAAGTGGTACTCCATGAAATCTTACCACTTCCTTTACATATATCCTGGCAAGCTGATCTAGAGAGAAATCCTCTCTAATAGCAATGAAGTGTGCAGACTTTGTAAGACGATCAACTATGACCCAGATAGCATTATTGCCTTTGGATGTTTTAGGAAGTCCTGTGACAAAGTCCATAGTGATGTTTTTCCATTTCCATTCGGGTATGGGTAATGGTTGTAACATCCCCTTAGACTTCTGTCTCTCAGCTTTAACTTGTTGACAAACCAAGCATCGAGAGACATATTCAGCAACATCTCTTTTCATGCCATCCCACCAGAAGTACTCTTTCAGGTCCCTATACATCTTCGTGCTTCCAGGATGAATAGAGAATGAAGAACTATGAGCCTCATCCAGTAGATCTTTCTTTAATTCGGGGATGGGAGGAACACAAAACCCGATTCCTGAACTTTATTATCCCATCACAATCAAGGTTGAATTCAGGAACATTTCTCACCTTCTTTTGTAACTCGACATCTTCTTTCTGTGCCTCTTTAATCTTCACATGTATAGATGGTTGAACATTCATTTGAGAAAGATAAGATTTTTCCCCTTCCATTATAATTCCAAGATCCATCCTTTGTAAATCCATAAATATTGGATCTTTTGTGATCCTCATCATGGATAAACTAGCATGGTCTTGTCGACTTAATGCATCTGCCACCTTGTTTGCTTTCCCAGGGTGGTAATGGATTGAGCAGTCATAATCCTTAATCAGCTCCAACCATCTTCTTTGGCGCATATTCAGCTCCTTTTGTGTGAAAATATACTTTAAACTTTTATGATCAGTATAAATATCACACCTTTCACCATAAAGGTAATGCCTCCAAATCTTTAATGCAAAGATTACCGCAGCCAACTCCAAATCATGTGTTGGGTAATTTTGCTCATGGATTTTCAACTGTCGTGAGGCATAAGCTATCACCATATCATTTTGCATAAGAACACACCCCAATCCCTTCTTGGATGCATCACTGTAGATCACAAACCTTTCTCCACTACAAGGCAGTGTGAGCACAGGTGCACTGGATAACCTTCTTTTCAACTCCTTGAAATTCTCTTCACATTCCTCTGTCCAGACAAACTTAACTCCTTTCCGAGTCAACTTGGTGAGTGGATTAGATAATCGTGAAAAATCTTTTACAAAACGTCGATAATATCCAGCCAAACCAAGAAAACTTCGGATCTCAGTTACTGTTGTTGGTCTTGACCATCTTTCGATAACCTCTGTTTTTGCTGGATCCACAGATATCCCCTCTTTTGAGATTATATGACCCAAAAATGCAACTTTTTGAAGCCAAAATTCACACTTGGTAAATTTGGCATAAAGCTTCTCCTTTCTCAGGGTCTTCAATATAATTCTCAAGTGATCTTCATGCTCTTCCTTTCTCTTTGAATAGACAAGAATATCGTCTATAAAGACTACCACAAATTGATCAAGATAGTCTCTAAAGACTCTATTCATTAGATCCATGAAGATAGCAGGGGCATTAGTAAGACCAAATGGCATCACTATAAATTCATAGTGTCCATACCTTGTACGGAAAGCCGTCTTTGGTATATCCTCCCTTTTGACCCTTAATTGATGATACCCTGAACGGAGATCAATCTTGGAAAAGTATTGAGCTCCGCGTAGTTGGTCAAATAAGTCATCAATGCATGGGAGAGGATATTTGTTCTTGATAGTGATCTTGTTAAGTTCTCTATAATCAATGCAGAGTCTCATTGATCCATCTTTCTTCTTAACAAATAGAACAGGTGCTCCTCAAGGTGACGCACTAGGGCGTATGAATCCATTATCAAGATTCTCTTGGAGTTGCTTCTTCAATTCCTGCAACTCAATTGGGGCCATTCTATAAGGTGTCTTTGAAATAGGCAAAGCACCCGGTACGAGTTCTATTGAAAACTCAACTTCACGATTTGGTGGAAGACCCGGTAATTCCTCCGGAAAGACATCATCAAACTCCCGTACAATGGGAATATTCTTAATCGTGAGTTTCTCACCAACTATTTGAGATAAATAACCTTCATTTAGTGGAATCAATACCCATAAGATGGAAGAAATTTCCACTGGAAGGTTATGTTCATCCTTGCATTGATAGACGATCGTAGGTTGATCTGGAATATGAAATGTGACTTCCCTTCTTTGGCAATTGATATGAGCTCCATGTAGAGAAAGCCAATCCATGCCAAGAATCACATCAAATTCCACTAAAGGAAGGATCACAAGATTTGCAGGAAGCACTTTCCCACAAACTTCGATCGGAGAAGAATTATAAACTTTTGATGCGATTGATGTGCCATTAGGTGTTGTCACAGCTAACTCAACATCTAATTGTTGAGGTAATATGGTGATACCCTTAGAAAATTTTTCAGAAATAAAAGAGTGGGTGGATCCAGAATCAAATAAAACATTTGCTACTTTAGAGTTGATGGTAAGTGTACCTTTCACCACATCGTTATCGTACTCCACATCGCTGATAGAAATTGCATGTGACTTTCCTTTTTCTTTAGCCTTAAGAGTTTGTTGACGTCGACCATCATCATCAACCCTTGGATTTGGGCATTGATTGGCATAATGCCCCATCTCCTTGCACTTGAAACATTGAAGTGTAGCAGGTTCATTCTGTGTATCCCTTCCTTTGTTTGCATCATTAGACATCTTCTTCCCATTATCACGGCATTCAAATGCCCGATGACCTTCCTTTCCACATTTAAAACATTTACTTGTCCCTTTAAGACAACTCCCTCCATGTTTCTTTCCACACTTTGAGCATAAGGGAAAGTTCATCTTCTTTTCCGTGTGCTCTTTAGATTTTTCTTTGAATTCCATCTTCCTCTTCTTATCAAACCCATGTGACTGATGGGTTACTCCAATCTCCATCTCGACTTTGAGAGCACATCAAACGATTTCCTCGTAGCTATTGAAGTCCCTTATGGCTAACGCCCTTCGAAGACTTGGTTTTAAGCCACTAAAGAATCGATCGATCTTACTCTCAGGTTGGATAATAATACCAGAAGCGTACCTTGCAAGTCTGGTAAAATTTGCTTCATAGGTACCAACAGATTCATCATCCCTTTGCTTCAGTTCAAGGAACTCTTTCTCCATCTTTGTTCGGAGAATACGAGGGAAGTACTTATTGAAAAATAAGTTCTTGAACTCGTCCCATTCCATAGACTCAATTTCATCCCTTTGCCTTGTATTCTTAACAAGATTCCACCATTGATCAGCATCTCCTTCCAAACGATACACTGCTAGGATGACTTTATCATGCTCAGAACATTGAAGAACTGAAAATATCTTTTCAGTAGTACTAATCCATTGTTCAGCAACTAATGGATCAGTAGACCCGCTGAAAGATGGTGGACGCTGCCTCATGAAGGATTCAACAGAATGTTGCTCCCTCCTTTGTTCGTTTGGAAATCCTGCATGATTCATAGCTTGAGAAAGTTGTGTGAGCATGGCTACAAGATTTTTCATTCCAGCTCCCATATCGTTTGGTTGCTCAGGGGGACAATCATTGCATTGCCCATCGCATTCCGCATTAACACGGTTCCTTCGGGTTCCAGCCATTGACTAAAACCAAGAAGAATAGTGTGAGCAACACTAATTATAATAGGAAACCACATAATTCAAGAATAAAATTTTCATGCTTATGGTCTTATCCTAGGTTATTCATGGCCATTTCTAAGATTGTGTTCTATGCTTAGACTTATCCTTAGGGTTCTTACTAAGGCTTTCACATCCTAGTTTCCAAAGGTTGACTATACCTTTCCTCTGATACCAACTATAACGGTCCATAATTACTTCCAGTGGACTACAATTGATACCTATCAGGGCACTCCATGGGCGGCTACACCCCCTGGGTGGGACACACCACCATCCCCAGTGGCAGCCATTTCCTCATGAAGCCCTTGGGCGGAGAGCCATGCTTCGTCCAACGCTCACATGTGAGAGTTCCCAAGGATCGGATACATTCCTACCTCCTTTGCCTCTGATACCAACTATAACGACCCACACTTTACATACATTGTTAATACTTCAAAATTGAATTACACTTATTACAACATATGACAAAACCACAAAGGACCGTATAGGTATAATGTCTTTAGAAACTGGGAAACATAAACAACTGGTTCATAAATCTTCTACAGTGTCTCCCATTTATTTCATCATATCTAGGGTCCCTTTTAGCATATTCTACTTAATATCCATCTTCCTGGCCTGGGGAAAAGAAAACATAAAAGGGTGAGCTCAAATGCTCAGCAAGGGAAAATAAAGGAAATAAAAATCATATCATATCTTTTTGAAAATTAAAACCTGCAAAAGAGATCATAATATCTTAACATGGAATAAATCATAGAAGTGAAAATGAGATCCCCATAATCATAACATAAAACTTGAATCTTTGTGGCATGCACACATAATCATGGAAAATCATTTCTTGTTAGTCATGACTTATTGCCAAGACTATCTTAGTGGACAAAGTCCCTTTCTGAACCGAGTTCACTCCTCGTTTCAGTCCTGTATCACTGAACCGAAATAACCTTCCGTTCCAGCCATGTCTATCTCATGAGATATAAAATCATTACCCAATGCATTGGAGGGAGATATAGGTCCCACCCATCTTATAATGAATCCTTTCTTATGTGTGCCACATAATCATAAAACATACATCATCGCATAACACATATAACAAAAATGGGATTCTTGAAACATCATGACATCATAAATCAATTCATATATGATAAAGGAATTCATAAACATAATTACATCACAATATAGTCAAACCAATGTAAAAATATGGATAGAAACAGAACCCTTTATTATCTTAGATGGAAAATAATTTTGATAAAACACTTGAATTGAATTCTTGAGGAAAATATCCTTTCTTCTTCAAAAACATTTTTCCTTTCATAACATGTAATACAACTTTAAAATAAAAGAAGTTGATTAAAAATAAACTTGAAAACTTGTAAAGTAAGCTTCTTTGAATTAATGTTTTAAAAATCCATTCATGCCGTATAAGTTTAAAAAAAAAAACATTCTTCGTACTTTTGTCGGAAAAGTCAAAAAGTACCTCGTACGGAAAAACGACAAAAGATTCCTTTCATATTCTTTACTAAAAACTCACCTAAGGGTAAAATTGGATTTAAACTATTTCAAGTGGATGGAAACAATATTACATATTGAGGGAACATGGATGTGGATGATAAAATACACCCCAGTAAATACTTACGAATAAACAATCTCGGATAAAAAATGAGATTGTGATATTTCCCTTACCTTAGGTCCGATTTGCTTTATTCGTGTCCAAAGCTCCTGTATAATGGTTTAAATAATGTTATTGACTTATTCCAGAATCATACATATTTATATGATATCATATATGGTCATATTATTAGCTTCTTGTTAGTAATATTTCATTGTTACTTGTTACTCGGGTCTTTATAACTTTTTGTTCTTATGCGTGTTTTGTCGATTAAATTCTTATTCTTATCTTTAGGTTATAGATAATTCATTTCCAGAATGGTATTAGTGTATTATATACCATATTCATTCATTCAATTCATTTATATAATCATTATGAAATGAAGATCATGTAGAACGAGTCGCATCACATCGTGGAGACGGTATTCCGTACGTACGCACGAGTGATGATATCGTTCCTATGATCGTGGAATTGTATTGGAGTATATATATATATTATTTCAGTATCAATATTACTTAATAATAATCATATATAGTTACTGATTACACCATTATACCCATCCTTGTAAGGTGATGGTGGAAAATAGATTACACCACGGCGTGGAGACGGTATTCCGTACGTACGCACGCGCGGTGATTTCATTTTTCCGTAGGATGGATAGAAGGTGAATTAGGGTTGTTTCATATTTATAATAACATATCAGTATGTAAGTAATACTGATGTTATTACTTTATCATGAAACAACTAAAGAAGAAGAAGTTGAAGAAGAAAGAAATTGAAAAGATCGGTAATGGATATTACCTCTTCTTTGGAACGCCTCTTTGAATCCTCCACTTAAGGAACTAAGATTGGTCTTTGGAGAAGACCAGGACCTCTAGGATTATTCTAGGGAAGTGGAGAAGGGAAAATGGCAGGGGTTGGCCGAGCTTGAGTGCTCAAATTGGTGTGAGGAGGAGGGGGAGGAGGTGCCCTTTTATAAGGGAGGAGAGGGGCACCTTAGGAATATCTCAAAATATTATTTTATATTAAAGTCAAAATCGGTTTATAATGGTTCCAAAGGGTCTTATTTTGAAGCTAAAGTGGGGATGGGTCGAAATCCTATCAACCAATAGGATTTAGACAAGTTTAGGGTATTATTTTAACCTTATCAATTAGATTTAACTCTAAGTTAATTAATTTAACTTTTACCGTGTCTTTTTGTTTTCTTTCACTATATGGTTAATACACTTACTATAACATGCCAAACGAACCCCAAATTGTTTATTATTAATATATATATCCCTATCTAAGTCATTTGGCCGAACCTTATATTTTGAGGAATAAAATAACAATTAATAATATAATATTTGATTTAAAAACTATTTTGTGTCAATTTTGACACTATTTGATATATGATTTTTGTGAAAGTCATAACAGAATTATATATTCGAACCAAGTTGATTAAATCAATACTAACATATCATAGGAACCTAGAAAATTAGTGGAATTCATAAAAAGTCTCAAATTACATTTATTTTTGTATTTATATTATCAATTTTGTCAATATTTCATTAATAAGATAATTACTGCATCATCGTTGTGTCATAAATAAATTAAATTATTTGATGTCTAAAAATTACAAATAAAATACCATCATGTAGGAAATCTTTTTATCTTTCTAATGAATATTTACAATCGAATTTATCTTATGTATAACCCTATATTAAAAATGATTTTCTTATTAAACTTTGATTTTAACTATTTTAACCCTTCTTTAAATAAATTAATAATAAATGTCCTAATCTAATCCAAGTGGGCCTAAATGGTCATATTTTATTCCTAAGTTTGTTTTTGGTCGAATTACACTTGTCCAATAGAATTAGGACATGTTTTAGGGTAATATTAATATCATATTTACCCTTAGTTACCCTATTTACTATTAACCGCGGTAAAAAAAAGTAAAAAGTTACTATTCACCAAAAATTATTTTCATCTCATTGAACCACATTTTAGTCCTTGATGTTAACCGTGTCTCTCGGATTTTCGAAATTCCATTCACAGAAGCGGTAAAATTAAGTTTTATGCAAAATTCGGTTTTTAACCTACCACTTAGTGGTTTCACTATTCATCAAAAATTGAAAGTTTTCAGAAAAATACCAAAATTTCACCCTAGGATAATTTCGATATTCTGAGTCCAAAAATGAAGTCCATTTTGAAAAATAAAATTTATAAAATTTCAAAAAGTGGTTATTACTATTCATAACGGCTAGTTTTAATAGCATATTGTTGTTTAGTGAAACTCGGTATTGCGTACGACGCAAGCTATCGAGGAAGGTCGCGATTGCGTGTAAAGCAAGCCAAGAAAGTGTTGTGTAGAAAAAGATTCCTTTGATGATTTATATAACATAAAAGTCTCGGGTGTTACAGAGGAGGTACCCATTTATAATTGAGGAGAGAGGTACTTTGGGTGTTTATTAAAATATTAAATTATAATATTGTAATAATCTACCCAAAATTACTCAAAATGATATTGTATTAAACAAAATGATATTATATTATTTTATTCCATACGTCCAATAAATTTTTTATTATTTTGAGTGTCATTCTTTATCTTATCAATTTAATTAACCACTTTTATAACCAATATTAACATCATCCACAATAATGTATTTTCACCACTATAGTGTTAAAATTTTACTTATATGGTTAAAATTAACCCATTAATAGAAAATGGATGAATGTTTTCCCATATATTATCAAAATTGAAATCTTTTATGTTTTATATGATTTTTAAAAAATTACAGTAAATGATTATTTTGATAAAATATTATTAATTTCTATTTTCATACTATTAAATTCAATAGACATAATTAAAATAAAGAAAAGGTTGAAATTTGAATATGATAATTCCAAATAACACTAATATGTCATATTAATATATGAAATTCATTTAAAATATTAACTCATTCAAATTATATCACATTAAATATTTATAATATCATTTATTTTATTTTTTCGTTAATTGAAAAAAATACTATTTTAGTGTTGTTTAAGAATTTAAGAAAATTAAATAAATAAAAAATTATATATAAATCACAAAAATGTATATAAATTCATTATTCTAAAAATAGAAATTGTTATTAATTAATATCATATTTTTACCATATGTAGACATATAATATATATTTAATTTTAAGAGTGTGACATTTTGTTACTTTCCTTGATTTAAATAACATATTGGTCAGTCCAAGGATAGGTTTCCACAAAAATTAAATTCATGTATAATGTCATAATTTTTTAATTACCTTTATCTAATAAAAATTATTATGATTAATTATATCTTATTACTTATTTTGAACCAAAATTTACCAGATTTATCGTTTATATAGTTAATAATGATTACCATAGTAACAATTCATATTTAAAAAAAATAAAAGGGGAATATTTACCAATTTTAAACCTCCTAATTATTAATATTTAATCATTGTTATCAAACACAATACCAATAAATGGATGAAATTGCATATAAATTAGTTCACAAAACTCAATGAAAACAAATTTTTGGAATAAATAATGTTTCTAGAATAATATTAGATTTATTATAATACTTGAAAAATAATAATAATAATCAAATATCAAAATATTTTATTTAATATATAATATTAACATTTTAGTAAATTCATTCATCAATAGTTGTTAATTTAAATCGATAATTTAATTAAACATTATTCTCATTAAAAAATGTCATAAAAATATAACATTTAAAAAAAAAAAATAATATTTTCAAAAATAATATTTTATTAAAAATGAATTAATTTTATAAATATATAGAATATATATATAATTTTGGGAGCACCTTTCACGCCATTAAATTAATTTTTGTGCTATATAATTCTTGGCACACTCGTCACATCATAACTTTCACATGATCATGAATGAAACGTAGAACATATATAAAAAATGAATAAAAATTAACCATATAAATGAATGGTTTTCATCACAAAATAATACATTCATAAACATTGGATTCCCAAAATAAAGATGGAATATCATACTTGATTCAAGAACTATCATCCTTGAGTTAGAAGTAAAAGGTGAGCTTTTGAAATAAGAGTTCTTTTTGAAAACATTTGTTTGACATAAACTCTAGTGGAAAACAAGTATATCCTTGAAAAGGTAACATAATGATAAAAAAAATATTTTTAAGGAGTGCCATACCAAAAATGGATTGAAGGAGGTTGAACCTAAAGAAAGAAAGTTGGGTTCGAGAATTTCCTCTTACCTTATATCTGAATTTATTCATTCCCTTAATTTCTTTTACAACAACATTATATTCAATAATTAACAATTATTTAACCCTATGTACATTAATATGGTTCATTATGGTCTCATTAATTTTTTTATGGGCCTTTGGATGAGTTATAGAGTATAAATACATTGTTCGGGAATGTTTCTTTTTATGGTTTTCTTAAGCGGTTCACATGTATTCAGAAATGAAAGTTTGTGTAGAACAATGATAAAAATCCAGCAATGATCTTTCATTTAATTAATGATATTACACAATTTTAAATGATATTTTAATGAATTATGTTATATAACATGGGGATGAATCATTGGATAATAATTTAATGATGATCGTTTGGGTTAATTCGGGTGGTTTTTCGACCATAACAAACTTGTTTTGTTTAATCATTTTTTAATATGTACATAGTTACAGAACATTAAAGAGGATATAATACATATATAATAATCTGGTTCAACTATAAAAATGTTTTCAAGGCCTAATATGAAGGCAGTAAAGAAAAAATAAAATCATGTCGTTTTGAAGGTGATAAATTAGCACCTCACAAAAAACATTTTCTTTCTCAAAAAATAATAGAAGACGGGGTATGAATGATATATTATCCCATTATTATTATAAAATTACATTATTTTTGAGATACTAGAGTTAAAATAAAATTTATATGAGGATAGTTTGGGATAGATTAAGAAAAAGATCTTGAAATTGAAATGAAATTAAAGGAAAATAGAGATAGGGGAATTACCTCTTGATTCCTCCTCTTGAGACCCCCCTTAAGAAACCTAGGATTAGTCTTTGATTGAGACCATAAGATATTGTGAATAGTAGAGGGGATAAAAAATATGTTTGGACAGATTTAAAACTACTCTTGAAGATTTAGAGGTGTGGGTTGGCAGGGGGGAGATGAGTTATTTATACATGAGGAGGGGTGTTTTTAGAATAAAAAATTAAATATATAGCATATCAAATGTTAGGATTGTAATAGTATATTATTGATATCATACATCGGATATTAATATAAATAAATTTTTTTAGACTTTAAATCATCTTTATAATTCGAATTCATTTATTTATTAAAAGGAAAGTGAAAGGAAGAGAAAAAGATACATTAAGGAATCACTTTTTTACATTTGACTTTGGAAAGTTATTTTTAGTTTTTTAAATTGATTTTTTTGTATTTTAAGGATAAATTTATGATATTAAATAAAACATGGATGAATATTAATTTCTAGAATTTTTTTGTAATCATTACATCATGAAGGATGCAATTAAGGATATACTGGTTATGTGAAACAATATATTTTTACTATTTTTATGAAAAGTAAAACATTTTAGAAAAATACCAAAAAAATCTCCATAACCATTTATTGATGTGTAGAATCCAAAAATGAAATCAATTATTTCAAAAATTATTTTCTAAACATGATTAATTTATTTTTTACTTAAAATAATAATTTACTTGAGAAATACAATTTTTCAAAATAAAAATGATTTCATAATGCTTTCAAAAATTACATAATTTCTTCAAAAATTATCCTAAAACCCAAAAGACATAGAATTGTTAATTGATGAATAAATTGTTGGAAAATTTATTTTTTTAATTGATTTATTAATTATTAATAATTATCTATGATTTACCAAAACACCAATACTTTTACTAGTAAAACACTCACTTATAAGATTCCAAAATTTTAATTAATCATTCATGGGTGAGGTTAATATTATTTTGGTTGTTTCAATATTTATATTGGTAATAATACAATTCATAAGGGTAAATTAATATTTTTAAGGGTAGGTTACTATTTACAAAAAATTAGGTTTGTCCCATCGGACTGTAAACATCTTATTGATCTCAACCATGTATGTAAGATTTTTGAAATTCAAAACATAGAATTAGCAAAATTTTGTATAATGATGACATATTATTTAGTATCATTATATTTATTTGTGCATCCTAATGTGACTATACTATAAGGAATAATTATAATAAGGTAATTTGATCGACAAAATGTTGGGTTGTTACATTCTCCCCCCCTTATGAAATTTCACCCTCAATCTTTCTTTACAAAAATAAGTGACAATACTTATCCTTCATCGCCTCCTATAGCTCCCAAGTTTCTTATTCAAACATTTGGTTCCTTCACAACATAGTGAAAAAGGTAGGATTTCTTGTTTTGTAGAACCATATCTCTCTGATTTTGAATTATTCGGGGGTGCTCCTCTTAAGAGAGATCATCTTCTCGTTGTACCACCTCTGAGTTCAGTATATGTGAGGGATCTGGTATGTACTTCCTCAGGTGTGATATGTGAAACACATCAGAAGCTTGAGCCATATTCATTGGAAGTTTAATATAATAGGCTACAACACCTATGCTGTCAAGGATCTCAAATGGACTAATGTACCTTGGTCTTAGCTTCCATTTCATTCTAAAATGCACGAATCTCTTCAATGGTGATATTCAAAAGAAGAATTTATATCCCACATCAAACTCCATGTCCCTTCGACGACTGTCAGTATAGATATTTCACCAAATCTAAGCAGCTTTGACATGTTTCTGGGTAACTTAAACCTTCTCAGTCATCTCTTGCAAAAGGTTAGGTCCAAGTAGCTTTCTTTCTCCAACTTCATCACAACAGGTTGGAGTAATACGTCACTTTCCATACAAGGCTTCATTAGGATCCATCTGAATACTCCAGTGGAAGTTATTATTGTATAAGAACTCAACCATTGTGATATATTGATCACATCAACCATTGAAATCTATATAGCTAGATATTAGCTTTTATTCATGTGTCTGAATAGTCCTTTCCAATTGGCCATCAGTTTGGGGGTGATAGGTCATGCGAAAATATAATTATATACTGCTAGAATGTTGAAAAATACTCCATAATATAGATGTGAACATAGGATCATGATCAAAGACAATCAATAGTAGAACACCATGCTTTCTAACTACTTCATTCACATAAATCTTTTCATGTTATTCAAGCGAAAGATCTTCCCGAATAGGAATAAAATGGGAAGTCTTGGTGAGTCGGTCAACAACATCCCAAATCGCATTATATCACTTGGACGTCATCGGTAGAACTGTGAAATATTCCATAGTGGCATTGTCACATTTCCTCATGGGTATAGGCAATGGCTGCATCATCCATTTGGAATTTTTTCTCTCTTCCTTAACATACTGACATACCCAACATCGTGATATATATTCAGCAATCTCATTCTTCATTTTATCCCACTAGATGTGATCCCAGAGTCCTCGGTACATCTTGGTGCTACCAATATGGATAGATAATATTGATATATGTGTATTTTCCAATAGGACCTTCTTTATCGTGGGTGATGATGGCACACAAATCCCTATTCCTAAACGAATCACACCATCATCATCAATATGGAACTCGTGAAGCTTCATTTCCTTTACTGTATTCACATTCATTTGTAACTCTAGATCATCCCTTTGTGCCTCCTTAATCATCTCTTTAATTGATGGTTGCAAAATAATTTCTGTATGGTAGGATGTATCCTATTCCCTTATGATTTCCAAATCCATCCATTGCATATCCAAGAAGATGGGGTCTTTCTCAATCCCTAAAATGGATAAAGTATTAGGTTATTTTCTGCTTAGAGCATAAGCTACCTTGTTTTCCATTCTAGGATTATTGTGAATAGAGAAATCACATCCCTTCATTATCTCTAACCATATCCAATGATTCATGTTGATATCCTTTTGTGTGAATATATACTTTAGGATCTTGTGGTTGGTGTATATGTAACACTTATCACTATAAAGGTAGTGCTGTCATATTTTCAAGGAAAAAATAAGGGTGTCAGATATAGATCATGCAAAGGGTATTTTTTCTCCTGGATCATCAAGTGACATGAGGCGTCATCTATCACATTAAAATTTTTCATGAGTACACAACCCTATCCTTTCTTTAAAAAACCACTTTATATCACAAATATTTCTCTACTTTTTAGTAGTGTGAGTACATGTGCAGTGATCAACCATCAATTTATCTCCTTGAAGCATCACTCACATTCTTCTAACCAGAAATACATTACCCATTTCCCTGTTTTCTTAGTTAGTGGGCTTAAAAATCATGAGAAATTTCTCAAGAAACATTGATAGTACCCAGCTAATCCAAGAAAACTACGGATTTCAATGACACTAGAAGTTTGGGGCCATTCATCAATCACCTTTGTTTTTGAAGGGTCCATAGAAATTCCCACACATGTGATCACATGTCCCAAGAGCATGAAATGATTCATCCAAAAGTCACAATTTATGAACATGGAGTACAACTTTCCCTTTCTCAATGTCACCATAACAAGTCCCATATGTTCTTCATATTCCTCTTTTATCTTGGACTATATAAAAATATCATCAATAAAAACTTCCAAAAAAAATTCAAGGCAATGTATAAAGACTCTATTCATCAAGTCCATGAAGATTACAGGGGAATTCATAATTCCAAAGGGAATCACCATAAACTCATAGTGCCCATATCTTAAACAGAAGGTAGTAATCTGAATATCATCATTCTTCACATTTTGCTGATGATATATTGACTAAAGATCTACCATAGAGAAGTATTGAGCTCCTCTTAACTGATATAAAAAGTCATCAATCCTTGGAAGATGATACTTGTATTTTATGTTTATCTTATTGAGTTTCCATAATTGATACACAAACTCATTGGTGCATCCTTCTTTTTTCACAAAGGGCACATGCACACCCCAAGGTGATGAACTAGGGTGTATGAAACCTTTGTCCAAATTCTCTTATAGCTGCTTCTTTAAATCCTCTAGTTTGATAGGATCCATCCTATAATGATACTTTGATATATGAGTATCTATGGGTATGAGTTCTATTGATAACTCTACCTCACGATGTAATGAAATTCAGGGTAAATCTTTAGGAAATACATCACTCTATTCCCTCACAATGGGAATTTATGCAAAGTTTGAAATTTCCTTTAACTCTATCATTTGAGCAAGGTATGCCTCATTACAAGGAATCATGACCAACACCATTGAAGGATTTTTAAAAGGAGTTTCATGATTT
The DNA here is from genome assembly GCA_963277665.1 of Viscum album. Taxonomy (NCBI): domain Eukaryota; kingdom Viridiplantae; phylum Streptophyta; class Magnoliopsida; order Santalales; family Viscaceae; genus Viscum; species Viscum album. Next base: position 1,494,918,591 of record OY728131.1, read on the forward strand.
TTTTTAATTTGTAGAAGAGCATGTGAGTTTTTAGAATTATAAAATATATTTCCTTTTCTCGAAAATTGATATTTGCTCTATATAAAAAAATATAATCCATTACCATTATAGAATCTAATTCCACCAAGAGAATTATTATGAGATTCAATGAATGAATATTCACATATACATCAATTGGGTATGATTCAATAACTTGGGTTGCAATGATTGTACCACTTTGTGTTTTTACAAATATCTCTACTTCATGGTTTCGGGGCTTCGATCCAATAGTTCTTGAAAACTTGCATGACATATAGGAACATGTAGAACCAAAATAAAATAAGATGTAAGAACCTAGATCTTATTTTCAGGTATGTATTCTTTTTTCTGGTTGTTTTTGAGAAAAAGGGGAATTTCTGGAAATTTCTAGAGTACACGCTGTGTACTTTATGAGAACACGCCATGTACTAGGACAACAGAGGAGTCCATGTGCTAGTAATGTGATGGCCACACACATGAACATGTGGGGGTGACCTGGATGCCACCTAAAGGGGATTACGGAAACAGAATGTACGCACTGTGTACTTTAAAAGTACACGCTGGGTATTTTCTTTTTTCATTAAACGTACTGGGGTCATGTCTAATGGCCAGAAACACCTTATTCTCAACATAGATCATCTGATAGATCCCGTAAAACTACGATCTTCCTCCAATCACCCAACTGAGCATCTTATTTCTTATTCAACCTCTGTTGATTGTGCTGGGATCGCATCAGTAAGCTCTCTATTCTGCTTGAAATTTGTTTTCTAATCCTCCTCCTCAAGATATCCCCTGTTGAACATTTTAGACATTTTTGTAGATCTTCAGTGTTCTAAGGTGACTCCATCTCTAAGACTCAAGTATATTTATCTTCCAATGTTGAGGTAGGTGGTTCGTGCCTTTCCGTTAAAAGTCCTTGAGTTATATGTACAATTTTTCCCAGTACCAATGGATGGGGTATTGCACATTTACAGTTTTATCCCTATTGTTTTCCTTCTATGCTTATATGCTTGAGTAGAGGATAATTGAATGTGAATATGGTTAATTTCTATTCTTTGGCAGTTTTTCCCATGCATGATTGCCTGTTTTGACCGTTGGGTCTTGTTTTCCTATTAGGATGCTGTTTACTTTCCCATGCCTGGTTGTAGGATGGTGTGATTTTTCTGATATGATGATATGATATTGACTACTATCCAAGTAGTTCTTGAGGTTTACATTGTCCTATGTGCGTTTCTATAACTAATTGACTTACACAGGGCCGTGAGAACCTAGTGTAGTAGACCATAGACATAATGTATGTAAGGGCTCCTCTAGAGTGTTTGTTTTACTTACAATGTGAGACCATAGGGGGAATTGATTTAAGTGCTTCCTTAGAGTGTTTTTAGTTCCTTGATGCATGCCATAAAGGGAATGTGACATATGTTCTTCACTATAGCGCCTTTAGTTATAGATATGAGACTATATGAGGAATTTATGGCGAGTGATTCCTTAGAGAGTCTATGCTAGGTATGACCATAGGGGATAGGCTGTGAGTACTTCCTAGAGGGTTACCTTTTGTGTTTAGCCAATTTCTTGTGTTTCTAGGTATCACCAGAGGGGATTGGTTATGAGTACTTCACATAGGGTTAGCTATTTGTGATTACTTTTTTGTGATAATTAGTCTTGATTACCTGTTGCTTGATATATGAAACTGAATGCATTGAAACTGTGGATTGCATACACTTGAGTACTTCCTTGTTTACTGCTTTTTGTACTTATTACCTACCATATATTCACTGACTATTAGGCACATATCTTGTAGTGGTTGCCTACTAAGATTTAGTGTCACACCCTATATGGGCTATACTTTTGGGCCCATACAGATTATATTGTTGCAAGTATATATAAGGGAAAGATCCCTTTTACTTAAGGTACTTGATTTGCTGTGGAGCTAGAGAGCATGGGACCAAGTTATAGCTTGTGATGCTGAGGAGTTATTTACTTGATTTAATTTTTACATGGGTTTAGTATTGTTTTATTCCTGCATTGAGATTTGTTTAGATGAATTCCTAGACATATGAATCATGCATCATTCATATATGTCTGTGTTCTCTAGTTTATTATTTCTAATCTTCCACAGTTTAATTTTGTATGGATTATTCCTATTTCCTCTATTGCTATTTGTTTTAATTATACTATGTTATTCTGTTAATGAGGGGATAGTTTCCCCAATACCACACCCAAGGCCCTCGCTGCTAGTAAGAAGCCCCTGGCATTCGAGGAAATGCACTTTAGGCCATGTGACCAACTGGGTACGGGGTGCCTCTGGGTGGCTTTCGAAATCGGGACGTTACAAAGTGGTATCAGAGGGAGGTTCCTTTTTCTTCTTGATTACAGTTTGGAGCTTGTAGTCAAGGATATGAAAGAATAGGTACTTGGTAATAAGCCATTCCTAGGGGTAGCTAACCCATCTACAGGTAAAAGCCAATCTACCTCGTTTATTACAATTTTTCTGGTTTTGCAAGTTTACGGTTGATCTAATTTACACCAATGTGCAACTCCCATGTATTGTGCTGTTATTTTTGACATTATTCAAGATCTATTTCTGTTGCAACCCGATGTGATGAGGGTATGCCATCTCATGCATCATTTAGGCACTTGCTAGAAATCACATGTCATGCATTCTTTCCATTCCATATAGGGTGAATTTGCAATTGCATGTTTTTGTGATAGATGTTGTTTTAGATATGAATGATGTTGTGATAGATGCTTTGATAGAATAGCTGATATTTGATAGGGTATTGCTTTGTGTAAGGATGTTTTTGAATGAATTCTAAACTTGGGTTCTTGAGGTGTTATGGGCTCTCATGAATTGGAATTTTGTGGATCTTTGACTTTTTTACCTTGTCATAACATGTATACGATGCCAATATTTGATTTGTGGAGATTATGGGCCCAAAATATAACGACCCATACTTTACATACATTTTTAATACTTCAAAATTGAAGCACACTTATTACAACATATGACAAAACCACAAAGGACCGTATAGGTATAGTGTCTTTAGAAACTGGGAAACATAAACAACTGGTTCATAAATCTTCTACAGTGTCTCCCATTTATTTCATCATATCTAGGGTCCCTTTTAGCATATTCTACTTAATATCCATCTTCCTGACCTGGGGAAAAGAAAACATAAAAGGGTGAGCTCAAATGCTCAGCAAGGGCAAATAAAGGAAATAAAAATCATATCATATCTTTTTGAAAATCAAAACCTGCAAAAGAGATCATAATATCTTAACATGGAATAAATCATAGAAGTGAAAATGAGATCCCCATAATCATAACATAAAACTTGAAACTTGGTGGCATGCACACATAATCATGGAAAATCATTTCTTGTTAGTCATGACTCATTGCCAAGACTATCTTAGTGGATAAAGTCCCTTTCTGAACCGAGTTCACTCCTCGTTTCAGTCCTGTATCACTGAACCGAAATAACCTTCCGTTCCAGCCATGTCTATCTCATGAGATATAAAATCATTACCCAATGCATTGGAGGGAGATATAGGTCCCACCCATCTTATAATGAATCCTTTCTTATGTGTGCCACATAATCATAAAACATACATCATCGCATAACACATATAACAAAAATGGGATTCTTGAAACATCATGACATCATAAATCAATTCATATAAGATAAAGGCATTCATAAACATAATTCCATCACAACATAGTCAAACCAATGTAAAAATATGGATAGAAACAGAACCATTTATTATCTTAGATGGAAAATAATTTTGATAAAACACTTGAATTGAATTCTTGAGGAAAATATCCTTTCTTCTTCAAAAATATTTTTCCTTTCATAACATGTCATACAACTTTAAAATAAAAGAAGTTGATTAAAAATAAACTTGAAAACTTGTAAAGGAAGCTTCTTTGATGTAATGTTTTAAAAATCCATTCATGCCGTATAAGTTAAAAAAAAACATTCTTCGTACTTTTGTCGGAAAAGTCAAAAAGTACCTCGTACGGAAAAACGACAAAAGATTCCTTTCATATTCTTTACTAAAAACTCACCTAAGGCTAAAATTGGATTTAAACTATTTCAAGTGGATGGGAACAATATTACATATTGAGGGAACATGGATGTGGATGATAAAATACACCCTAGTAAATACTTACGAATAAACAATCTCGGATAAAAATGAGATTGTGATATTTCCCTTACCTTAGGTCCGATTTGATTTGTTCGTGTCCGAAGCTCCTGTATAATGGTTTAAATAATGTTATTGACTTATTCCAGAATCATACATATTGATATGAGATCATATATGGTCATATTATTAGCTTCTTGTTAGTAATATTTCATTGTTACTTGTTACTCGGGTCTTTATAACTTTTTGTTCTTATGCGTGTTTTGTCGAATAAATTCTTATTCTTATCTTTAGGTTATAGATAATTCATTTCCAGAATGGTATTAGTGTATTATATACCATATTCATTCATTCAATTCATTTATATAATCATTATGAAATGAAGATCATGTAGAACGAGTCGCATCACATCGTGGAGACGGTATTCCGTACGTACACACGAGTGATGATATCGTTCCTATGATCGTGGAATTGTATTGGAGTATATATATATATTATTTCAGTATCAGTATTACTTAATAATAATCATATATAGTTACTTATTACACCATTATACCCATCCTTGTAAGGTGATGGTGGAAAATAGATTACACCACGGCGTGGAGACGGTATTCCGTACGTACGCACGCGCGGTGATTTCATTTTTCCGTAGGATGGATAGAAGGTGAATTAGGGTTGTTTCATATTTATAATAACATATCAGTATGTAAGTAATACTGATGTTATTACTTTATCATGAAACAACTAAAGAAGAAGAATTTGAAGAAGAAAGAAATTGAAAAGATCGGTAATGGATATTACCTCTTCTTTGGAACGCCTTTTTGAATCCTCCACTTAAGGAACTAAGATTGGTCTTTGGAGAAGACCAGGACCTCTAGGATTATTCTAGGGAAGTTTAGAAGGGAAAATGGCAGGGGTTGGCCGAGCTTGAGTGCTCAAATTGGTGTGAGGAGGAGGGGGAGGAGGTGCCCTTTTATAAGGGAGGAGAGGGGCACCTTAGGAATATCTCAAAATATTATTTTATATTAAAGTCAAAATCGGTTTATAATGGTTCCAAAGGGTCTTATTTCGAAGCCAAAGTGGGGATGGGTAGAAATCCTATCAACCAATAGAATTTAGACAAGTTTAGGGTATTATTTTAACCTTATCAATTAGATTTAACTCTAAGTTAAATAATTTAACTTTTACCATGACTTTTTGTTTTCTTTCACTATATGGTTAATACACTTACTATAACATGCCAAACGAACCCCAAATTGTTTATTATTAAAATATATATCCTTATATAAGTCATTTGGCCGAACCTTAGATTTTTAGGAATAAAATAACAATTAATAATATAATATTTGATTTAAAAACTATTTTGTGTCAATTTTGACACTATTTGATATATGATTTTTGTCAAAGTCATAACAGAATTATATGTTCGAACCAAGTTGATTAAATCAATACTAATATATCATAGTAACCTATAAAATTAGTGGAATTCATAAAAAGTCTCAAATTACATTTATTTTGGTATTTATATTATCAATTTTGTCAATATTTCATTAATAAGATAATTACTGCATCATCTTTGTGTCATAAATAAATTAAATTATTTGATGTCTAAAAATTACAAATAAAATACCATCATGTAGGAAATCTTTTTAGCTTTCTAATGAATATTTACAATCGAATTTATCTTATGTATAACCCTATATTAAAAATGATTTACTTATTAAACTTTGATTTTAACTATTTTAACCCTTCTTTAAATAAATTAATAATAAATGTCCTAATCTAATCCAAGTGGGACTAAATGGTCATATTTTATTCCTAAGTTTGTTTTTGGTCGAATTAAACTTGTCCAATAGAATTAGGACATGTGTTAGGGTAATATTAATATCATATTTACCCTTAGTTACCCTATTTACTATTAACCGCGGTAAAAATAGTAAAAAGTTACTATTCACCAAAAAATTATTTTCATCTCATTGAACCACATTTTAGTCCTTGATATTAACCGTGTCTCTCGGATTTTTGAAATTCCATTCACAGAAGCGGTAAAATTAAGTTTTATGCAAAATTCAGTTTTTAACCTACCACTTAGTGGTTTCACTATTCATCAAAAATTGAAAGTTTTCAGAAAAATACCAAAATTTCACCCTAGGCTAATTTCGATATTCTGAGTCCAAAAATGAAGTCCATTTTGAAAAATAAAATTTATAAAATTTCAAAAAGTGGTTATTACTATTCATAACGGCTAGTTTTAATAGCATATTGTTGTTTAGTGAAACTCGGTATTGCGTACGACGCAAGCTATCGAGGAAGGTCGCGATTGCGTGTAAAGCAAGCCAAGAAAGTGTTGTGTAGAAAAAGATTCCTTTGATGATTTATATAACATAAAAGTCTCGGGTGTTACATTCTACCCCCCTTAAAAAGAATTTCGCCCTCGAAATTCGTCACTTTGCAACAAACAAATGAGGATACTTCTCCCTCATCATATCCTCAAGCTCCCATGTAGCTTCTTCAAGTTGGTGGTTTCTCCATAAAACTTTCACCAAGCGAGTGGTCTTGTTTCGTAGGACTTTTTCGCTACGATCCAGAATCTCTATCGGCTGTTCTTCATAAGAAAGATCTTGCTCCAGCGGTACAACTTCTGAGCTGAGTACATGTGAAGGATCTGGTATGTACTTTCTCAGGAGAGATACATGGAACACATCGTGAACTTGAGAGAGATTCGGTGGAAGCGCCAATCGGTAAGCTACCTTCCCAACACGATCCAGTATTTCAAAAGGACCGATATATCTAGGGCTCAACTTCCCCTTCTTTCCAAATCTCATAACCCTCTTCCAGGGAGATATTCGTAAGAACACTTTATCACCCACTTCAAACTCTAGGTCTTTTCTTCGGTTGTCGGCATAACTTTTCTGTCGACTCTGATCTGCTCTTATGTGTTGTTGAATAGATCTGACCTTTTCTGCCATTTCATCAACGAGATCAGGTCCTAATAGCTTTCTTTCCCCAACTTCATCCCAGCAAGTTGGAGTCCTGCATTTCTTTCCATAGAGAGCTTCATAAGGAGCCATCTGAATACTGGAGTGAAAGCTATTATTATAAGAAAATTCCACCAAAGGTAGGTGTTGATCCCAACCTCCTTTGAAATCCATAGAGCAAGCTCTCAACATATCTTCTAGGGTTTGAATTGTTCTCTCAGACTGACCGTCTGTCTGGGGATGATAAGCAGTGCTAAAACTCAACTCTGTATCCAGAGTATGCTGAAGACTTCGCCAGAACTTCGAGGTAAATCTCGGATCTCGATCAGATATAATAGAAAGTGGTACTCCATGCAATCTTACCACTTCCTTTACATATATCCTGGCAAGCTGATCTAGAGAGAAATCCTCTCTAATAGGAATGAAGTGTGCAGACTTTGTAAGACGATCAACTATGACCCAGATAGCATTATTGCCTTTGGATGTTTTAGGAAGTCCTGTGACAAAGTCCATAGTGATGTTTTCCCATTTCCATTCGGGTATGGGTAATGGTTGTAACATCCCCTTAGACTTCTGTCTCTCAGCTTTAACTTGTTGACAAACCAAGCATCGAGAGACATATTCAGCAACATCTCTTTTCATGCCATCCCACCAGAAGTACTCTTTCAGGTCCCTATACATCTTCGTGCTTCCAGGATGAATAGAGAATGAAGAACTATGAGCCTCATCCAGCAGCTCTTTCTTTAATTCGGGGATGGGAGGAACACAAACCCGATTCCTGAACTTTATTATCCCCTCACAATCAAGGTTGAATTCAGGAACATTTCTCACCTTCTTTTGTAACTCGACATCTTCTTTCTGTGCCTCTTTAATCTTCACATGTATAGATGGTTGAACATTCATTTGAGAAAGATAAGATTTTTCCCCTTCCATTATAATTCCAAGATCCATCCTTTGTAAATCCATAAATATTGGATCTTTTGTGATCCTCATCATGGATAAACTAGCATGGTGTTGTCGACTTAATGCATCTGCCACCTTGTTTGCTTTCCCAGGGTGGTAATGGATTGAGCAGTCATAATCCTTAATCAGCTCCAACCATCTTCTTTGGCGCATATTCAGCTCCTTTTGTGTGAAAATATACTTTAAACTTTTATGATCAGTATAAATATCACACCTTTCACCATAAAGGTAATGCCTCCAAATCTTTAATGCAAAGATTACCGCAGCCAACTCCAAATCATGTGTTGGGTAATTTTGTTCATGGATTTTCAACTGTCGTGAGGCATAAGCTATCACCATATCATTTTGCATAAGAACACACCCCAATCCCTTCTTGGATGCATCACTGTAGATCACAAACCTTTCTCCACTACAAGGCAGTGTGAGCACAGGTGCACTGGATAACCTTCTTTTCAACTCCTTGAAATTCTCTTCACATTCCTCTGTCCAGACAAACTTAACTCCTTTCCGAGTCAACTTGGTGAGTGGATTAGATAATCGTGAAAAATCTTTTACAAAACGTCGATAATATCCAGCCAAACCAAGAAAACTTCGGATCTCAGTTACTGTTGTTGGTCTTGACCATCTTTCGATAACCTCTGTTTTTGCTGGATCCACAGATATCCCCTCTTTTGAGATTATATGACCCAAAAATGCAACTTTTTGAAGCCAAAATTCACACTTGGTAAATTTGGCATAAAGCTTCTCTTTTCTCAGGGTCTTCAATATAATTCTCAAGTGATCTTCATGCTCTTCCTTGCTCTTTGAATAGACAAGAATATCGTCTATAAAGACTACCACAAATTGATCAAGATAGTCTCTAAAGACTCTATTCATTAGATCCATGAAGATAGCAGGGGCATTAGTAAGACCAAATGGCATCACTATAAATTCATAGTGTCCATACCTTGTACGGAAAGCCGTCTTTGGTATATCCTCCCTTTTGACCCTTAATTGATGATACCCTGAACGAAGATCAATCTTGGAAAAGTATTGAGCTCCGCGTAGTTGGTCAAATAAGTCATCAATGCGTGGGAGAGGATATTTGTTCTTGATAGTGATCTTGTTAAGTTCTCGATAATCAATGCAGAGTCTCATTGATCCATCTTTCTTCTTAACAAATAGAACAGGTGCTCCCCAAGGTGACGCACTAGGGCGTATGAATCCCTTATCAAGATTCTCTTGGAGTTGCTTCTTCAATTCCTGCAACTCAATTGGGGCCATTCTATAAGGTGTCTTTGAAATAGGCAAAGCACCCGGTACGAGTTCTATTGAAAACTCAACTTCACGATTTGGTGGAAGACCCGGCAATTCCTCCGGAAAGACATCATCAAACTCCCGTACAATGGGCATATTCTTAATCGTGAGTTTCTCACCAACCATTTGAGATAAATAACCTTCATTTAGTGGAATCAATACCCATAAGATGGAAGAAATTTCCACTGGAAGGTTATGTTCATCCTTGCATTGATAGACGATCGTAGGTTGATCTGGAATATGAAATGTGACTTCCCTTCTTTGGCAATTGATATGAGCTCCATGTAGAGAAATCCAATCCATGCCAAGAATCACATCAAATTCCACTAAAGGAAGGATCACAAGATTTGCGGGAAGCACTTTCCCACAAACTTCGATCGGAGAAGAATTATAAACTTTTGATGCGATTGATGTGCCATTAGGTGTTGTCACAGCTAACTCAACATCTAATTGTTGAGGTAGTACGGTGATACCCTTAGAAAAGTCTTCAGAAATAAAAGAGTGGGTGGATCCAGAATCAAATAAAACATTTGCTACTTTAGAGTGGATGGTAAGTGTACCTTTCACCACATCGTTATCGTACTCCACATCGCTGATAGAAATTGCATGTGACTTTCCTTTGTCTTTAGCCTTAAGAGTCTGTTGACATCGACCATCATCATCAACCCTTGGATTTGGGCATTGATTGGCATAATGCCCCATCTCCTTGCACTTGAAACATTGAAGTGTAGCAGGTTCATTCTGTGTATCCCTTCCTTTGTTTGCATCATTAGACATCTTCTTCCCATTATCACGGCATTCAAATGCCCGATGACCTTCCTTTCCACATTTAAAACATTTACTTGTCCCTTTAAGACAACTCCCTCCATGTTTCTTTCCACACTTTGAGCATAAGGGAAAGTTCATCTTCTTTTCCGTGTGCTCTTTAGATTTTTCTTTGAATTCCATCTTCCTCTTCTTATCAAACCCATGTGACTGATGGGTTACTCCAATCTCCATCTCGACTTTGAGAGCACATCGAACGATTTCTTCGTAGCTATTGAAGTCCCTTATGGCTAACGCCCTTCGAAGACTTGGTTTTAAGCCACTAAAGAATCGATCGATCTTACTCTCAGGTTGGATAATAATACCAGAAGCGTACCTTGCAAGTCTTGTAAAATTTGCTTCATAGGTACTAACAGATTCATCATCCCTTTGCTTCAGTTCAAGGAACTCTTTCTCCATCTTTGTTCGGAGAATACGAGGGAAGTACTTATTGAAAAATAAGTTCTTGAACTCGTCCCATTCCATAGACTCAATTTCATCCCTTTGCCTCGTATTCTTAACAAGATTCCACCATTGATCCGCATCTCCTTCCAAACGATACACTGCTAGGATGACTTTATCATGCTCAGAACATTGAAGAACTGAAAATATCTTTTCAGTAGTACTAATCCATTGTTCAGCAACTAATGGATCAGTAGACCCGCTGAAAGATGGTGGACGCTGCCTCATGAAGGATTCAACAGAATGTTGCTCCCTTCTTTGTTCGTTTGGAAATCCTGCATGATTCATAGCTTGAGAAAGTTGTGTGAGCATGGCTACAAGATTTTGCATTCCATCTCCCATATCGTTTGGTTGCTCAGGGGGACAATCATTGCATTGCCCATCGCATTCCGCATTAACACGGTTCCTTCGGGTTCCAGCCATTGACTAAAACCAAGAAGAATAGTGTGAGCAACACTAATTATAATAGGAAACCACATAATTCAAGAATAAAATTTTCATGCTTAAGGTCTTATCCTAGGTTATTCAAGGCCATTTCTAAAATTGTGTTCTATGCTTAGACTTATCCTTAGGGTTCTTACTAAGGATTTCACATCCTAGTTTCCAAAGGTTGACTATACCTTTCCTCTGATACCAACTATAACGACCCATACTTTACATACATTTTTAATACTTCAAAATTGAAGCACACTTATTACAACATATGACAAAACCACAAAGGACCGTATAGGTATAGTGTCTTTAGAAACTGGGAAACATAAACAACTGGTTCATAAATCTTCTACAGTGTCTCCCATTTATTTCATCATATCTAGGGTCCCTTTTAGCATATTCTACTTAATATCCATCTTCCTGACCTGGGGAAAAGAAAACATAAAAGGGTGAGCTCAAATTCTCAGCAAGGGCAAATAAAGGAAATAAAAATCATATCATATCTTTTTGAAAATCAAAACCTGCAAAAGAGATCATAATATCTTAACATGGAATAAATCATAGAAGTGAAAATGAGATCCCCATAATCATAACATAAAACTTGAAACTTGGTGGCATGCACACATAATCATGGAAAATCATTTCTTGTTAGTCATGACTCATTTCCAAGACTATCTTAGTGGACAAAGTCCCTTTCTGAACCGAGTTCACTCCTCGTTTCAGTCCTGTATCACTGAACCGAAATAACCTTCCGTTCCAGCCATGTCTATCTCATGAGATATAAAATCATTACCCAATGCATTGGAGGGAGATATAGGTCCCACCCATCTTATAATGAATCCTTTCTTATGTGTGCCACATAATCATAAAACATACATCATCGCATAACACATATAACAAAAATGGGATTCTTGAAACATCATGACATCATAAATCAATTCATATAAGATAAAGGCATTCATAAACATAATTCCATCACAACATAGTCAAACCAATGTAAAAATATGGATAGAAACAGAACCATTTATTATCTTAGATGGAAAATAATTTTGATAAAACACTTGAATTGAATTCTTGAGGAAAATATCCTTTCTTCTTCAAAAATATTTTTCCTTTCATAACATGTCATACAACTTTAAAATAAAAGAAGTTGATTAAAAATAAACTTGAAAACTTGTAAAGGAAGCTTCTTTGATGTAATGTTTTAAAAATCCATTCATGCCGTATAAGTTAAAAAAAAACATTCTTCGTACTTTTGTCGGAAAAGTCAAAAAGTACCTCGTACGGAAAAACGACAAAAGATTCCTTTCATATTCTTTACTAAAAACTCACCTAAGGGTAAAATTGGATTTAAACTATTTCAAGTGGATGGGAACAATATTACATATTGAGGGAACATGGATGTGGATGATAAAATACACCCTAGTAAATACTTACGAATAAACAATCTCGGATAAAAATGAGATTGTGATATTTCCCTTACCTTAGGTCCGATTTGCTTTGTTCGTGTCCGAAGCTCCTGTATAATGGTTTAAATAATGTTATTGACTTATTACAGAATCATACATATTGATATGAGATCATATATGGTCATATTATTAGCTTCTTGTTAGTAATATTTCATTGTTACTTGTTACTCGGGTCTTTATAACTTTTTGTTCTTATGCGTGTTTTGTCGAATAAATTCTTATTCTTATCTTTAGGTTATAGATAATTCATTTCCAGAATGGTATTAGTGTATTATATACCATATTCATTCATTCAATTCATTTATATAATCATTATGAAATGAAGATCATGTAGAACGAGTCGCATCACATCGTGGAGACGGTATTCCGTACGTACGCACGAGTGATGATATCGTTCCTATGATCGTGGAATTGTATTGGAGTATATATATATATTATTTCAGTATCAGTATTACTTAATAATAATCATATATAGTTACTGATTACACCATTATACCCATCCTTGTAAGGTGATGGTGGAAAATAGATTACACCACGGCGTGGAGACGGTATTCCGTACGTACGCACGCGCGGTGATTTCATTTTTCCGTAGGATGGATAGAAGGTGAATTAGGGTTGTTTCATATTTATAATAACATATCAGTATGTAAGTAATACTGATGTTATTACTTTATCATGAAACAACTAAAGAAGAAGAATTTGAAGAAGAAAGAAATTGAAAAGATCGGTAATGGATATTACCTCTTCTTTGGAACGCCTTTTTGAATCCTCCACTTAAGGAACTAAGATTGGTCTTTGGAGAAGACCAGGACCTCTAGGATTATTCTAGGGAAGTGTAGAAGGGAAAATGGCAGGGGTTGGCCGAGCTTGAGTGCTCAAATTGGTGTGAGGAGGAGGGGGAGGAGGTGCCCTTTTATAAGGGAGGAGAGGGGCACCTTAGGAATATCTCAAAATATTATTTTATATTAAAGTCAAAATCGGTTTATAATGGTTCCAAAGGGTCTTATTTCGTAGCCAAAGTGGGGATGGGTCGAAATCCTATCAACCAATAGAATTTAGACAAGTTTAGGGTATTATTTTAACCTTATCAATTAGATTTAACTCTAAGTTAAATAATTTAACTTTTACCATGACTTTTTGTTTTCTTTCACTATATGGTTAATACACTTACTATAACATGCCAAACGAACCCCAAATTGTTTATTATTAAAATATATATCCTTATCTAAGTCATTTGGCCGAACCTTAGATTTTTAGGAATAAAATAACAATTAATAATATAATATTTGATTTAAAAACTATTTTGTGTCAATTTTGACACTATTTGATATATGATTTTTGTCAAAGTCATAACCGAATTATATGTTCGAACCAAGTTGATTAAATCAATACTAATATATCATAGTAACCTATAAAATTAGTGGAATTCATAAAAAGTCTCAAATTACATTTATTTTGGTATTTATATTATCAATTTTGTCAATATTTCATTAATAAGATAATTACTGCATCATCTTTGTGTCATAAATAAATTAAATTATTTGATGTCTAAAAATTACAAATAAAATACCATCATGTAGGAAATCTTTTTAGATTTCTAATGAATATTTACAATTGAATTTATCTTATGTATAACCCTATATTAAAAATGATTTACTTATTAAACTTTGATTTTAACTATTTTAACCCTTCTTTAAATAAATTAATAATAAATGTCCTAATCTATTCCAAGTGGGCCTAAATGGTCATATTTTATTCCTAAGTTTGTTTTTGGTCGAATTACACTTGTCCAATAGAATTAGGACATGTGTTAGGGTAATATTAATATCATATTTACCCTTAGTTACCCTATTTACTATTAACCGCGGTAAAAATAGTAAAAAGTTACTATTCACCAAAAAATTATTTTCATCTCATTGAACCACATTTTAGTCCTTGATATTAACCGTGTCTCTCGGATTTTTGAAATTCCATTCACAGAAGCGGTAAAATTAAGTTTTATGCAAAATTCAGTTTTTAACCTACCACTTAGTGGTTTCACTATTCATCAAAAATTGAAAGTTTTCAGAAAAATACCAAAATTTCACCCTAGGCTAATTTCGATATTCTGAGTCCAAAAATGAAGTCCATTTTGAAAAATAAAATTTATAAAATTTCAAAAAGTGGTTATTACTATTCATAACGGCTAGTTTTAATAGCATATTGTTGTTTAGTGAAACTCGGTATTGCGTACGACGCAAGCTATCGAGGAAGGTCGCGATTGCGTGTAAAGCAAGCCAAGAAAGTGTTGTGTAGAAAAAGATTCCTTTGATGATTTATATAACATAAAAGTCTCGGGTGTTACACAAAAGGATAAGAATTTGGAACTTTAATGGTCATTTCAGTGGTTTATGGGATCTAGAGTAGTTTCTAAGGATTACTGTCAGAAAAAACCAAGAATACATGCTGTGTTGTTTTGACTACACACCATGGTTCTTTTGTTCGGGAAGAAACTCTTTTTATTAAGTACACACCATATACCATATGTACATGCCATGTATTCTCTAACCATGTCACAGACTGTGTGGGTAGGTACATGGGGTTTGGAATATTTGGTAGGACACGATGTGTACCAGACGTACATGACGTGGTGTAGAACCATGTAACTGGCCGTGTCACTAACTACACGGCTCAGAAAAATATTCTTAGTACACGACGTGTTTGTTTGGAACATGTTGTGTGGTGTAACCAAGGTATTCCTCCATGTAACTAACAACGCAGGTTAGTGTTATCCATTCTCATACACACCATGTCCTCTTAGAACATGCCGTGTAGCGTGATCTGTGTAACTATCAACATGGGTTGGTGAGGTTCGTCTAGTATACGTCGTTTCAGGCACTAACACACAGTGCATTCTTGTCCTAAGGATAACCGTGTGGCTTTACCATGTAGAAGGACTCAGGAAGGGGAAGAGGATTCATGTACACATCGTTTGTTAGGTGAACATGCTGTGTATATGGGGTGTCACACAACCAGTTCTTATAGGAGTACACACCCATGTGAATTGCTAAAGGGAACACGTCGTGTAGGGGTTATACCCGCCATGTAGTCATGTTTTGAAAAACATGAATACTTTCTTTATCTGTTTCATTCTTATTATGTCAGTTTTTAGTTATTGATTATCTTTATCTAAGGTATGTGTTTGACCTTGTAGAGTCATGCCGCCGAGATGTCCTTCGGTTGTACGCCAGTTGTAGGGTAATGATTGGAAACTGGTTATGGATGATCATGGACTACCTGTAGATCCTCCCATTGTTCCAGTCTTGGAACTAGCCATTATACCAGACGCAGGTGCTCATTCACAGTTCATGGAAGGCTTTATGAGGAGGATTCAGACCTTTTAGGGAGCACCGCCTCCTGCCTCATCGATGGAAAAATTGTCACAGGCCTTTAAGCAGCAGCATCCTCCCACTTTCTCAGGGGATGGAGGTCCCCAGGCTCCAGAGTCATGGTTGGAAGTCATGCAGATGATCATCAAGCAGGTGGAGATACCCCCAGAGAGGAGAGTGAATCTCACTGCATATATGATTTGGGATTCTTCCAAGAGATGGTGGGATGTGATCTCACAGGTCGGACATCAGAAGGTTAGGGCTAGGGAGGAGTAATAGTGTATCTTTTATGAGTAATTATATTTAGATACCTTGAGGACTAATCGATCCCAAGAGTTTATTAGTATAGAGTAGGGTAATCTTTCGATTATGAAGTATTTCTCTCGCTTTACCAAGAAGCAGCGTTTCATGTATATTCCTGGGGGTAATCAGTTATTCCTGGAAAGGAAGTTCGAGGATGGTCTGAGGCATGCCATCTAATCATAGGTGAATAGATTCAGGTTGACTTCGATCACTTCTATCGTCAACCAGGTGCTCATCAGGGAGCACAATCTGAGAGATTCTGGAGTTTTGATCAAGGGTGGCTAAACACCTAGATTTAATATTCCTCCTACTGACAGCAAAAAGCATCGTAGGGAGTCTACACGTGGAGATCCAAGGAGCCGAGTTACTTCTTCTGGAAGTTAGGTGGTGTGATACAAGTGCAGGAAGAGCTGGAATATGAGGCCACACTGCTAGAGAGACCCAATGGAGTGCTGATCTTGCGACAAGATGGGTCATCTTCAATGCTTCTGTCAGATCTTCTCACAAGAACTTGGTGACAAAGGTTCTTATATGACTCCTCGTTCAAGAGAAGCACCAATAGTTTCTCACCAGTCTCAGAACTAGAGTTCTTCTATCCATTCAGTATGAGGTGGAGGTCATGGTCATGGTATCCAGTCACCCGGTTTTTAGCGAGAACGGGGTGGATCAGCTCAGGGTGGCCAGACAGGGTCATAGGGCTGCGGTGCAAGACAGACTTTTGTAGTGGAGAAAACCCAATAGAAGCAGGATCCTGGACCCTCTACAAAGCGAGGTACGATCTTAGTAGCATCAGTTTTAGATTCTTCTTTTTCCAATACAAGGGCTTTGTATATCTTTATATATGTTTCTATCATGGAGAGCCTTAAGCTCTGAATCTTTTCTTATGCTAATATCTTGATAGTAGACACTCTTTTAGGGACTATAATGATGAGTGCATGACAGTTGAAGGAGTGCCTTCTAGAGGTTGGTTGGTGTCAAATTTTATGGGAATCTATGTCCTAGAGATGGTGGGTTATGATCCCATTCTCAGAATGGACTGGTTAGTTCCCTTTTAGGAATTCATCTATTACTATCATTGTAGGGTGAGTTTTACATCACCAGAGTGTAGATATTTTCTTCATAAGGGTGAGTATGATGTCCAAGTGAGCATAGAAGGACCCGAGCATCATGGGTTAGGAGGAGTTACAGCCCAAATTGCTAGTCTATATCTAGTTGATCAGGGGATTTCACGGATGAACTTTCCTCCAGTGGTGGATCATTTCATAGATGTCCTTCTAGATGAATTTCTATGTTTGACTCCAGAGTGAAAGGTATATTTTTTATTAGGCATGTTCTAGGAGTGGCACCAGTGTCCATTCCTCCATATAGGATGGCTACACCAGAGTTATAGGAGCTCAAGAAGCAATTGGTGGAGTTACAGGAAAAGGGTTTAATCTAACCCATTACTTCCCCTTGGGCTTCATCTGTCCTTTTACAAAGAAGGCGGATAGTACCCTCATGATTTGTTTGGATTATCAGAAGATGAACCAGTTGACGGTCAAGAACTTATATCCATTAATGAGGATTGATGATCTCTATGATCAGCTTTGAGGAGCCCGTGTGTTCTCAAGGATTGACCTGAGGTCTGGATACCATCAGTTGCACGTTAGACCATCATATATTCCTCTTACAACCTTTCAGAGCTGGTATGGTCTTTACGAGTATATGGTTATGTTGTTCTGTCTCATTAACACGCCTGCAGTTTTCATGGAACTGATGAACCAAGTGTTTCATTCATACTTTTATTCCTTCATGGGGGTTTTCGTGGATGATATCTTGGTGTAGTCTCACACTCGAAAAGACCATGCCACACACCTTGAGATCATTTTGAGTACATAGAGAGAGCAGTAGTTATATTATAAGCTCTCAAAATTCTACTTTTGGATGGATCAGATTTACTTCTTGGGTCATGTTATCTCTGAGACAAGAGTGTCATTAGACCTAGAAAACGTGAGAGTAGTAGTTTTCTGGGGGCAACCAATGAATGTATTTGAGGTACAGAGTTTTCTAGGGCTGATTGTATACTACATACGCTTCATTTAAGACATTTCACGCTTAATAGCACCCCTGACGGGTCTGACTAAGAATAGTGTAAGGTTCTTGTGGTCAGATTCTTGTGAGTCAGCTTCTTAGGGCTAAAAGAGAGGTTAATTTCGACACTAATACTAGTGTTTACGGAGCTGGTCAAGAGATATACTCTGTACTATGATGCTTCAAGTATTGGGATGGGAGATATGCTTATGCAAGAAGGAGTTGTTTCATACGGGTCTCGGCATTTGTAGCCACATTAGAAGAATTACCTGATGCACGATCTCGAGTTGGCTACAGTTGTTCATGACTTATGCTGTTAGAGAAATTACCTTATGGGAGATCATTTTTTTGGTTTTCACAGACCACAAGAGTCTCAAGTACATCTTTACTCAGCGTGATCTAAATTTGAGATAGTGAAGGTGGGTTGAGTACCATTAGTGTTTTGACATTGAGCTTGCCTATATGCTTGGGAAAGGCAATGTAGGGGCTAATGCGTTGAGCAGAAGGACTCAGATACAAGCAGTTCAGAAGGCCAGCAGTGAGTGGTAGCTTATGGCTTTGTTCTCTGAGTTTCATTTGGAGTAGCATGACAGACATGGGCATATGTTTATTTCTTCTACAACAGTTACCTATACCCTTCTTGATCGAGTGCGTATGAGGCATCTATCATATTTAGAAGGCCTAGTCATATGGAGGAGCATGTCAAGAGAGGTCTATATTATAAGACGGACTATAGGTGAGGATGAGATATTGCATTTACAGGGGTGAATATGGGTGCCAGCAGAGATACACAAGGAGATGATACATGACTTTCATTCCTCAGTTTGGGCAGTTCATCCTGGTGTCACCAAGATGTATCATGATCTACACTGTCAGTATTGGTGGCCAGGTATGAAGAGGGATGTTGTGTGTTTCGTCTTGAGTTGTTCCACCTGTCGACATGTGAAGGCAAAGAATCAGCTACCAGAATGGATTTTACAGTAGTTACACATTCCAAAGTGGAAGTAGAATTATGTCAAGATGGATTTCGTGATAGGTTTACCGAGGTCTCCTCAAGGGAATGATGTAGTTTGGGTTTTCATTGACAGACTCACAAAGATTTCTCAATTCTTTCAAATCAAGAAGACCTTCTTTGTTGATGAGTTGTGGTGGTTAAAAATCTGAGATATTGTAAACTTATATGGAGTTCCACAATTTATTGTTTTAGTCAAAGATACACATTTTATTTCTTGGGTGTGGCAGGGGCTTCAGAAGGCTTTGGGTACAAAGGTACTTTTGAGTATAGCTTACCACCCCTAGACAGATGGCTAGTTCGAGCATATGATTCAAGTTCTTGAGGACATGCTTCTAGCATGTATTCTAGATGTTGGAGATTATTGGAAGACGCACATACCTCTTGTGGAGTTTTCCAACAACAATTGTTTTTAAGATACTATTCAGATGGCTCTTTATAAGGATTTGTATAGTAGGCCATGCTGATCACCCTTATATTGGCAGGAGGTAAGAGAGGAATCTTTGCTAAGACCTCGTATTCTTCATGCGACCTCAGATTAGATAGAGTAGATTTAGAAGAGGATTTCTACTTCAAAGTTTTGACAGAAGTCGTATGCTGATCAACAGAGACACCCTATGGAGTTCAAGGTCGGGGATCAGGTTTTTCTACATGTCACACCGAGGTTGGGACACAAGAGTATTAAGAGAGAGGGTAAGCTTTCGCCGAGGTTTTTTGGGCCATTTGAGGTGTTGTAGAGAGTTGGGCCGGTTTCTTATCGGTTGCAGTTACTTTAGAGGTACTAGGCTATGCACAATGTTTTCCACATTTCTTTGCTTCGACGTTACTTCTAAGACCCATCTCATGTTTTCTAACCTAAGGAGGTTGAGTTAGAAGTGGATGCATTATTCAAGGAATATCCTATCTATATTTTTTATTGAAGTAAGAAGGTTATACATGGTTGGTCTGTCCCTCTAGTACGAGTTCTATGGAATCACATGCGAGTACAGGATGAGACTTGGGAGAGGGAGGCCGATATACGAGCACAGTGGCCAGAGATATTCGGGGTTTCTTCTTCTATGCCGCCTTGCTAAGAAAATTTGGGGACAAATTTATTTAAGTGGGAATGTTTGTAAGAACGCGTATCTTCTATTCAGGTATGTCTTCTTTCTTCTGGTCGTTTTTGATAAAGAGGGGAATTTTGGGAAATTTCTGAAGTAAACGACATATACATTATGAGTGCATGCTGTGTACTGGGTCATCGTAGGAGGCCGTGTGTTGGATGTGGGATGGCCACACACACGGCCATGTGGGGGTGACCTAGAGGCTACCTAAAGTGGAGTATGGAAATGGAAAGTACATGTCATGTACTTCAAAAGTACATGCCGTGTATTTTATTTTTTTCATTAAATGTACCGGGGTCACGTCTAATCACTAGAAACACCTTCTTCTCATCCAAGTTTGTCTAAGAGCTCTTGTACGGCTGTGATATTCCACCAATCCCCTGACCGAGTATCAGATCTCTGATTCAATTGCAGTCGATTGCGTTGGGATTGCCTCGGTAAGATCTCTCTTCTGCTTGAGTTTTGTTTCGTAATTTCTCATCCTTCTCACGTTATCCTCTATTGAACATTTTAGATATTTTTGTAGATCTTCGGTGTTATAAGGTGATTCAAGCTCTCTGACTCTAGTATATTGATCTTACAGTGCCAAGGTAGGTGGTTTGTTCCTTTCTGTTAATAGTCTTTGAGTTATATGTGCAATTTTTCCCAATACCCATGGACGGAGTATTGCACGTTTACCCTTTTATACCTATTATCTTCCTGTTATGATTTTATGATTGAGTAGGGGTTAAATTAATGTGAATAGGGTTAATTTCTATGTTTGGAAGTTTCTTCCCATGCATGACTGCCTGTTTTGACCGTTGGGTCTAGTTTTCCTGGTAGGATGGTGTTTACTTTCCCATTCCTGGTTGTAGGATGGTGTGATTGTTATGATATGCCGATACGTTGTAGACTGCTATACAAGTACTTCTTGAGGTTTACATTGGACAATGCACATTTCTATTCTTACTTGACTTACATAGGTCTATGAGAACCTGGTGTAGTAGACCATATGGATAATGATTGTAAGGGCTTCTCCAGAGTGTCTATTTTACTTACGACACGAGACCATAGGGGGAATAGAAGAATGTTTTTCTTTAGAGTGTCTGTAGTTCCTCAACACGGGCCACATAGGAAATGTGACATAAGTGATTCCTTATAGATCCTTTAGTTTCCGATATGTGACTATAGGAGGGATTGACGGTGAGTGCTTCCTCTGAGAGTCTATGCTAGGTAGGACCAGATGGGATATGTTGTGAGTACTTCCCAGGGGGTTAACTTTTGTGTTTAGCTTCTTGATTTTTTGCGAGGTAGAACTAGAGGGGATTAGCTATGAGTAATTCCCAGTGGGTTACCTATTTTTGATTAAATATTTCTGATTATCTGTTTTGATTAGCTATTACTTGATATATGAAACTGAATGCATTGAAACTGTGGATTTTTTTATAGCTGATTACTTCCTTGTTTACTAATTTCTGTAATTATTACCTACCATATATTCAATGACTAATAGGACAAAATCTTGTGGTGGTTTCCTACTGGGATTTAGTCTCACACATTATTTGGGCCATTCTTTTGGGCCCAAATAGATTATATTGTTGCAGGTATACATAAGGCCAAGTGCCCTTCTACTTTAGGAACATGATTGGCGGTAGAGCTAGAGAGTATGGGAACAAGCTACTGCTTGCGATGCTGAGGAGTTTTTTACATGCTTTCTTTTGTAAATTGGTTTTGTATTGTTGTATTCCAGCATTATGAATGGTTTGGCTGATTGACTAGACATATGTGTCGTGCCACATTCATATATGTATGTGTGCTCCAGTTTATTATTTTTAGTCTTCTGCTGTTTACTTTTTTATGGATTATTCCTACTTCATATATTTCTATTTGTTTTACTTCTACTGTATTACTCTACTAATGAGAGAATAGTTTCCCTACTATCACACATAAGGCCCTCACTACTAGTCGGAAGCCTCTGGCGTTCGGAGAAATGCGCTTGAGGCCATGTGACCAACCGAGTATGGGCCAACTCTGGGTGGCTTCTGAATCCGGGATATTACAAAAGACTTTTTCCATTCATCAGTGAATAGGCAGTGTACCTTGTATGAAATCATTATCTTGTTCCACTTATATAATAGTTATTGAATAAAAATTTCTTTGTTCCTTTGGCTTTGGTGGCTACTAACACTGATTACCCTTGAGGACTTGAGGTTTAGTGCACTGGCTGGCACAGTTCCCTTGCTCCCTACAGTTGTAGCTTTGGACCATGTGTGGTTCTCTCTTTTCATCCACCACACTCTCCGACCTTATAATGTATTTTCATCATTCATGTGTTTGGTTTCCTTCTTTCCCGCACATGATGCATTACCCCATCCCTTTGAGGAAGTTCCCATGATGTAACTTCCATCATTTTTGGTATGTGGGTTATTGAGTTTTCTTCCCACGTTTATCATTATATCCTCCTACATGATACTCCATATTTAATTTCATATAAAAAAATCCTAGAGACAATTCTACAAACTCGATATCATCTTTAGGAGAACATTGAATAACTTCTTAACTCCCAATGTCTCGAAATGAACGGTACTTTCAAAGGTGTGGTTTTAATCCATTAAATAATCTATCAATTTTTCTATCATTGTTGATAACAAAACCCAAACTGCACATTGCATGCCTTATGATATTCACATAGTAGGTCAGGATAGATTCTCCTTTTTTTTGAGCTCTATGAATTCTCTCTTCATCTTCATACGAAGAGTTCATGGGAAATACTTGTTATGAAACATGATCTTAAAGACTTCCCATTTCATCTCATCAATTTTGTCTCTTGGCTTGGTGTTCCTAACCAAATCCCACAATTGATCGAAATCACCATCTATATGATAAATAGCTAGTGTATCATTCTCTATCTTAGAACAGCAAAGAAAATAAAAGATCTTCTCCATGGATTTTACCCATGGTTTTGTAACTAGTGGATCAGAATATTCACACAATGTCAGTGGTTGTTGTCACATAATATACTTGATAGCTAGCTAATCCCTCTTAGGTGGATGAGGACGTTCCCCGTTACCCTGGTTATTATTCATAACCTAAGATACTTGAGTAAGCATATCCATGATTTTTTGACTTGACCTCCAAAATTATTGGGGATGACTTTCGAGTATTTGTTGCATTAGCCCTTGCATGAGTTATTGGCATGGTTTCTCCGGGTTCACACTATTTTATAAAATAGAAATGTTTAGAACAATATATAATTAATCAAGTCATGAATAATATATTAATTTTTTAATATTTACAATAAATTAATAACTTATGGGATCCCTATGAAAATATTCTTGTGTGCATATTTGTATTTAGTCTCATGAAAGAGGTTTTCTCTGGGGTTTACTATTCCTAATTCCTAAATTTACTAAACCTTTCCTCTGATACCAACTATAAAAATCCTATATTTTATTACATTAATATTACTTCATTATAATGATAAAAAACATAATAGTATTACAACATGAGGATCCATAGGATTAGTTTATTGAGAAAACTAGGACCAAACATTACATTTACAACATCAAACATAACATTTATTTAATTCCCTCTTCTCTATATTTTATAGGAACATGACCTCACCTTACTCCATGTAGTCACCTGAGGACATAAATCAAAAAAGGGGTGAGATAAAACCATAGTAAAAGGATATATAATAACAATATAGCATGGGTTAGCACAATCAAAACATATTCAAAGGACCATGAACATGAGTAGAAGCATTTAAAAAAGAGTTTAAATCTTGCAATGCATAAAAATGAAAGATCATGTATTAGTGGATAACTACCACAAATAGTTTCTAAAAAATATAGAATCATGTTCACAAATCATTTCAATTTAAATAATGAGTTTCATCACTTTACCAAATTAATTAGAGCACTGTATAATTCTGGGCACACCCGTCACATCATAAAATTCATTTTGCGCTATATAATTATGGGTGCACGCATCACATCATAATATTATCATTATCATGCATGCCACATAGAAAATATATCAAAATTTATATAAAATATTCCATGAAATATAATGTATTTCATCAAAAAAGAACAAATTAAAGAACATTTGATTCCGAAAATAAATATGGAATAACATACTTGATACAAGAACCGTCAACCTTGACTAAGAAGTTAAAAGTATGCTATTGAAAGAAGAATTCTGTTGGAAAAATGTTGTTTGAAATAAACTCCAATGGAAAACATTTATATCCCAAAAAAATATGAAATTGAAGAAAAAAACATTTTAATTGAGTGACCATATTAAAAATGGAGTGAAAGTGGTAGAACCTAAAGAATTAATGTTGGGTTCGAGAATTTCTCCTAAAATTGTATTTGAATACATTCTTCACTTTAGTGACCTATATAACCACATTAGATTAATTAATTAACAATTAAAGAAATTTTTTTACATGAATATGATTAATTATTTTCACATTATGTTATTATATGGTTCTTTGGATGAGTTATAGTGTTTAAATACATTGTTCGTAAAATATCATTTTAATGATTTTCTTATGCGGTTTACTTGTATTCATGAATGGAAGTTCATATTGAGCATGGATAAACATCCATAACTTATCTTTAATGTTATAAATTATATTCCATAATTTCAAAATATATAATAATTAATTATGTTATATAACATGTGGAAGAATCATTACGTAATAATTTAAAGATGATTGTTTGGGTTAATTTGGGCCGTTTTCAACCATAAAAAACTTGTGATGATTAATCATTTAGTAATATGTACATATGTTAGATCAAAAAAATTAAATTGGATATAATAAATATAACATAATATTGTTCAACCATACAAATGGTTTCATGACCAGATCTGAAGGTGGTAAAGAAAAAATGAAAACATGTCACTTTTGAAGATGATAAATTAACATCTCAAGAACAAAGTTTTCGATTCTAAAAAAGAAGAGAAAAAGGGGTATGGATGATATATTTTTCTATTATTATCATAACATTATATTATTTTTAAGATAATAGTGTTACCATACCAGGAGTATGAGGATTAGTGGGGATATATTATGAAAATAACTGGAGATTTAAAGGAAATTAAAGGAAAAGAGATAGAGGGGAATTACCTCGTGATTCCTCCTCTTGAGATCCTCCTTAAGAAACCTAGGATAGGTCTATTGATGAGAATAGAAGCTCTTTGACGTGGGTTAGTGGTTAAATAAGATCATTGGATAGATTTTAGACATGTATTGAAGATTTAGAGGTGTGTTTTGGTAATGGGAGGGAGAGGGGTTATTTATACATGAGGGGGTGTTTTTAAAATAAAAAATAAAATAAAATAATATATCAAATATTAGACCTTTAATAGTAGTTCATTGATATAATAAATCATATTTAATATAATATAATTCTTTTTAGACTCTAAATCAACTTTATAATTATAATTTATTAATTTATGAAAAGGAATGTGAAAGAAAGAGAAAAAGATACATTAAGGAATAACTTTTTGATAATAGGCTTTGAAAAGTTCCTTTTAGATTTGGAAATTGATTTTATAGTATTTTAAGGAACTATTTACAAAATAAAACATTAAATGGACGAATCTAATGTTCTAGAATTTTTATTTCATCATTAATTTATCAATGGTGCAATTTAGGATATACCATTTTTGTGAAAATTTGTATTTTTACTATTCACCCAAAATTTGATGTATTTCAGAAAAATACCAAAGAAATCACCCTAACCATTTTCTAAAATGTAGAATCTAAAAATGAAGTCCATTTTTTAAAATTATTTTTCAACTATGATTATATTAATTTTTATTAAAAATAATAATTTTCATGAAAAATATATTTTTCAAATTAAAACTTATTCTACAATGATTTCCAAATTACATAAGATCTTATAAAATTATCCTAAAACCTAAAAGTCATAGAATTATTAATTTATGAAAATATTTTAGGAAAATATTTTTTAATTTAAATTAATTAATTAATTATAATTTTAATTTATGACATAAAAAAACACCAATACTTTTTCTATTTTCAAATTGTCACGTATAAGATGCCTAAATTTTATTTAATCATACTTGGGTAAGGTTACTCTTATTATGGATGATTTACTATTCATAAGTGTAGGTTAATATTCATAAGTGTAGGTTACTATTCATAAGTGTAGGTAACTATTATCCAAAAATTAATATTGTCCTATCCAACTCCAAATATATTACTGATCGCGACCGTGTATTTTGGATTTTTGAAATTCAAAACAGAGAAGTGGGAAAATTATGTTTAATGGTCACATAGTATTTAGTATAATTATATTTATTTGTTCTTCCTTATGTTTTTATAATATAATTCATAATTATAAGAAGGTAATTCCATTGATGAAACGTTGGGTCGTTACACATTAAAAACGTAAAGGAGGTTCAGAGGAACCGTAGATTAATATACTACCATCCCTTCTCGATCACAAAAATAAAATAGGCCAATATACCTAGGAATTAGATTTACATTATTCACAAATATCATACCCATATTCTATGTATAATTTCATATGAAATCCTTCCAACAATATTGAAATTCCAGATCACATAAATGATGTTATTCATAACAATTCAATCTACTGTTAGCTTCCTTAATGTAACACTGAATTTTTATAATGTTCACTACCATATCTTAATATAGATCAGGTCCTAATTTATTTTTCTCCAACTTAATCCATCAAATTAGATTCCTAAATTATTTTCAATATATTTATTTAAAAGGATCAATTGAAATTCATGATTGAATACTACTGTTGTAATAAAACTCAACTAGAAGAAGGTATTGATTCTTAACACCTATGAGATATATACAACATGATCTCAGAATATCCTCTATGGTTTTAATGATTCTCTATGGATGAAGATAAGTCTAATTATAATACTCCATACTAAAATATCACTATGTATCCAGATCCTACAGAAGAATCTTCCAAAACATTGAGGTAAACCTCATATCCTGTTCAGATACAATAGAATGTGGTACCCCATGAAATATTACAACTTCCTTAATTTATATTAAGTAAATATGTTTAAAGGTGAAATTTACTTTGATGGAAATAAAGTGTTCCATGTTTATAATGAAATCAAATATATCACATAAATATTTGTAGACATTAGATATTTTGGAGAATCTAATTGGAAAATATTAGGTGATTTTCCCCATTTCTATTTTGGTATGGGTAATAAGTGTAATATACCCTAAGACTTATATATATTAGAATTAACTTGATAACATACCATGAAATGAGATATATATTATGAAATATCTCTCCTCCTATTTTCCTACTAGAAACAATCGTTAATGTATCTAAATATTATTGTAATTTATAGATTGATGAAGAATGATGACCTCTAAGTCACATACAAAAGATAATTTTTCATATATAGTATTGATGGGACACATTTATAGTTCCAGAACATGATCATTTATTCACAATCATCATTGAAAATTGGAACAATTATTACATTATTTCATGGCACCATATCATCATTTTTCTACTTCTTAATCCTCACATGTATAGATAATTGAAAATATATTTTAGAAAGATAACATTTATCCCTTTCATCAGGATTTTGTGATCGATCCATTAATAATCCCAAAATTATTAGATCTTTTGTGATCCCCATCAAAGAAAGGCCAGTATTCCCATTTTTACTCAAATCACCTTCTACCTTGTTCACCTTCCATTAGTAAAAATGTGTTGAGTAGTAATAATTTTTAATCAACTCAATACATCCTCTCTAGAATATTTTATACACATTTAGAGTGAAAATAGACTTTAATATTCATTAATCACTATATATATATCATCACTTCATCCTAAGGATAGTTCCTCATTATCATTATTTCAAAAATTGACATTGATAAATCAAAGTAATGAGATGGGTAATTTTTATCATGGTTTTTAAATTCAGTTCCATCATACGATATCCCCATATCAATTTTCTAGATTGGACATCCTTCTACATTCATCGATGCATCACTATATATTAGAAATATTTCACCACTACATAAACTGTAAGCACATATTGACTAAACAAACATTTTTTTAGATCCTTAAAATTATCCTCACATTCCTCCACCCACATGAACATATCCAATTTTTAGTGAACATGGTGAATATATTATTTAATTTTAGGAAATATCTCACAAAATGAATATAAGATCTTGGAAATATAAGAAAAATATAGATTATTATTATCATGGATGGTCTTTGAAATTTCTAAATAAATTAAATAATTGAATTATATACAAATATATACTCAATAGAGATTGTATAACACATTAATGAGTAATTAAAAATATTAAATTTACACTTTTTATATTCTTATTAAATGTTCTCTTTCAATAGTGTCTTTAGTACAATATTCTAGTCATATCCATGATCTTCCTTTCACATTTAATATATATGAATATCATCTATATAAATAACCATAATATGATCATGGTAATATATAAGGAAACTACTCATTATGTATATTAATATAGTAGGGGAATGAGTAAGACCAAAATACATCACTAGAAATTGATTATGTCCATACATTGTATGAGAGTTTGTTTTGTGTATATCATTTTTCTTGAAAATCATTTGATTTTATCAAAAACAAAGGTCAAATATTGAAAATTATCAATATTTTTCTACTTCATAAAATATGTCTTGAATATCTGAGAGATGATACATGTTCTAGATAGTGATCTTTTCATGTTCTTTATAACCAATTCAAAGACTCATTGACCCATATTTCATCATAATTAGTAGAATAGGTGCAACCCATGGTGACACTCCAAGGACTATGAATCCATTATTATGATTCCACAATAGTTTCTTCTCTACTTCCTACATGTCATTAAGATCCATTCTATATGGATTATTTTAATTTTGATATAATTTCATTGAATCCAGTCGCCATGATTTGGTGGTTACCTTAATATATTATCATAAGATTGACGTTATTATATCCTGAATGACCAAATAGTTATGTCACCTCGGTAAAATTGATATATATATGAAATAAACATTAAATTTGGAAAGATTAAATGATTAGAACCATGTTAAAGACACCATGTTGATTGAACGAGAGGAAGAGTTGGATTTTCAAGTCCTGATGATGCGTGGGAGATTAAAGAGGCTGAATGCCACAATGGGTTCACATCTCACTTCATTAAAGGCCCAATGGATCTTTCCTTGCATGGATGGAGAAAATGGGCCTATTATATCAATTATTCAATCCCAAACATGATGTTTAAAGCTTATCCTACATGGTTGCATGAATTTGGATGTCTTGCCCACAAGTAGGATTCTAGAAATGGCATCTTTGGACACCAAAGTCAAATCAGGTGGGCTATGGAATCAAAGTCAAATCCATTGGGCTATAGTTGGAAATTTGTGTTCCACTTTTCCAAAAGTATTTGGTAGAATTTATCTTTTTGAATTTAAGGGAAAAAAGTAGTTTAGCCTTTATGAATTTAGGGTATTAGACCCTTGACTATTGTACTAGCCCCTTGGATATAAATATCCACCCCCATGGCACTTTTATTACATTCAAGACTTAAATGAGATATTATGATCTGTTTCTCTCTATTGTGTGAGGATTGTCCCGATTTTTCTCCTAGATCTTGTGCATTCTCACATTCTCAATCTACAAGTTAGATTGGTGGTCTAAGATCACAAAGCCCCCAATTCCGTGCCTCAACCCAAGAGCGTTGTTTTGTGGTATGGCCATCACATCCCTCCCTTGAGTGTGTTGTTTAAGTAGTTGGTCACGCTCCTTATAGTGTTGA
This sequence comes from Viscum album, assembly GCA_963277665.1. Classification (NCBI taxonomy): domain Eukaryota; kingdom Viridiplantae; phylum Streptophyta; class Magnoliopsida; order Santalales; family Viscaceae; genus Viscum; species Viscum album. The sequence goes on from OY728131.1 coordinate 1,494,948,826, forward strand.
TTGAATACTTGCATCCACTATCCGTACCCATCATCCACCACTTAGCCCCGAACCACATCCTTCAAACACCGCCCCTATGCCGTGAAGATCGGTCCACCACGTGCATCTCACATTAGTTGGTATCAGAGGTCTGGTTGACACGGTAGGAATATATACCTTCATTTATATTTCTTTTATCCTTTACCATTCTCATCTTTCCTTATTATCCACCCATTCAAAAAAATTCACTTTTCTTGAAAGAATTCCAAATTAGCCAAGTTTGTGCAAGCTTGGATTATTATAAATTGAGCCAAATTTTCATTCATATTCTTTCTGCATTTAATTCTCTATATGTGATTTGTATCTGGAAAAAAATCAAATTCTCTCAAATCATCATTTTCTGATTTTCAAAATTGAGCACATCCTTTATTTGAGAAATTTCTAAAAAAAATTATCTTACCCACCGTTCAATCGTCTTGTTCTCTAAAACTCCAAGCACAACACGTTTTGAGGATAATTGACCAAAAAAAAAGAAAAAAAGCAGATACAATTACACCTTTGTGCTTTACCTTATTAGTTCTTTCCATTTCTATATATCACTTTTTCCATTATTTTACTTCATCCCAATTTTTTATTTGGCTCTTATTGTTATTCATTTATCTTATCTTTCACAATTGGGAAAAACCAAAATACCTCCTTTATACCCTCATTTTCCACCCACCCTTTATCCATTTTCTACCCTCTTTTCACCCTTAACCCTTTACCACTCATGCGGGTTGTGTTAAACCAGCCCCCAACACAATCTTGATTTGGGAAGGATTGGGGATAACTGATCACCCGAAACAAGGTATTATATTTCGCAAGATCTTGGAATTTGAATTAAGTGTTGAGAGTGGAAATAAATAAGAAAAAAATATATATCATGTATGTGTGAGTGTGTGCATCATTTTTGTGTGTGTGTGTGTGTACATCTTGTGTGTGTGAGTGTGTGCATCTAGTTGTGTGTGTGTACATATTGTGTGTGTGAGTGTGTATATATTTCATGCCTGAGTGTGTATCGTTGTGTGTGTGAGTGTGTACATATTGTGTGTGTGTGTGTGTGTATCTCATGTGTGTGAGTGAGTGTGTATCATTCTGTGTGTTTCCCCCTAGTGTCTGTTTGTGTTTGTGTAATATATTATGGCTGAAGATCGTGGGAAGATAATTGTTCATGCTAGTGATGAAGGAAGCCAAAGCAGGTCCCCCGCACCAGAATCTTCGCCTCTCCAAATGCAAGATTTGTTGAGCCATTTCGAGAAGCTTCTTTATCAAAAGTTAGAGATGCTACATGAGAGGATTGATAACCTGGAGAATCAACCAAGCCCAAGGATGATCCTTGATAACCCACGATGAGCCCTAACACCCCGTCGCCCCCACATCATGGAGAAGAAGATAGAAAACCTTGATGGTTATTTTTTAGATGTCCCACAAAGTAAAGATTGTACCAACAACCTAGATGAGGAAAAACGAGACAACATGATGATAACCTACATGGAGGGATCAAGGTTAAGGTCCCTTCTTTTCAAGGGAAAAGCGATCCGGAAGCATACTTGGAGTAGGAGATGCGAATCGAGCAAGTGTTTTCATTTCATACCTATTCCGAGGAGAAAAAGGTAAAATTGTAGCCCTTGAATTCATTGATTATGCATTAATATGGTGCGATCATGTTCAAAAGGATAGGGCTAGATATGTTGGGCATCCCGTCAACACTTGGTAAGACATGAAGTTCACCATGCAGAAGCGGTTTGTTCCCACTAATTACCATAGATATCTACACAAAAAACTTCAAACCCTCACCCAAGGGAGTAAGAGTATAGAATATTACTACAAGGAGATGCAAATTTCCATGATTCAGGAAAATTTTGAGGAGGATTCAGAGGAAACCATGGCGCAGTTTTTAAATTGGCTCAATCAGGAGATTACTGATCAAGTGGAGATGTACCATCATGCGGAGATACAAGATATGATCCACCAAGCCACCAAGGTTGAGCAACAAATCAAAAGGAGGAGAAACATGAGGAAACCCACTACCCCTTTCACACCATGGAGAAATCAGAGGAAGGAGCTTGGAGAATCATCAAATCCAAAAGAGGTGGTTGATCACAAAAATGACAAGGTAATTATTTCACCTAAGAAACCTACTTTTGAGGCTAACTAAACTAGAAATCGGTATGTTCGGTGTTTCAAATGTCAAGGAAGGGGTTACATTGCTTGTGAGTGCCCAAACCAGTGCACCATTACCATCAAAAAGTATGGATAATGGGAGACCGATGGAGAGAGCTCAGAAGAGGAGGAGGAAGAATATCAGAAATTGATAGTGGAGAGTTTGTAGAAGATGGTGAGATTCTTGTCACTAGGAGAGTTATAAGCGCACAAATGACCATGGGAGATAATGAGCAGTGTGAGAACCTTTTCCATACATGATGCAAGATCTATGGAAGGGTATGTAGTGTTATTATTGATGGAGGAATCTGTAGTAATGTTGCGAGCACCGAGTTAGTAAAGAAGTTGGGACTTCCTACTCGGAAGCATCAACATCCATATTAGCTTCAGTGGTTGAATGAATTATGGAGTTATATGCCATTGATAATGATTTTAGATAACCTTACGAACATTGTAAACCTGGAGTTAATTGGGAAAAGTTCTATTTAATTGATGGATTCTTATTCCAGATTGATAATATTTGCATCCCCAATTGCTCTATTCATTTAGTTTTACTGAAGGGATCACATTTGTGTTGGTTAATGGAGAATTTTGGTGTTACAAAAACTCTAAGGGTTCTTAGTGAGCATTTTTATTGGCCAAGCATATCTAGAGATGTTGTGAAATTTGTGGGAAAGTGCATTGTCTGCCATAAAGCCAAATCAGAACTGAACCCACATGAACTATATCTTACTCTCCCAATCCCCAACACCCCTTGGGAGGACAAATCAATGGGCTTTATTGGGGGGTTACCATAGACCAAGAGGGGAAGAGATTCCATTTTTGTTTTGGTGGATCAGTTTTCAAAAATGGCACATTTTATTCCTTGTCCAAAAACTGATGATGCCACTAACATTGCAACAATTTTCTTTCAGGAAGTAGTCAAACTCCATGGAATTCCAAGGAACATTGTATCGAATCGATACACAAAATTTCTTAGTTACTTTTGGAAGACCTTGTGGAGCAAACTGGGTACAAAGTTACTATTTTCCACTACTTTTCATCCGCAAACAGATGGGAAAATGGAGGTGGTGAATCGAACACTATCATCCCTTCTACGCACAATTGTCAAGAAGCATATCAAGAATTGGGAGGTGTGTTTGCCACATGTGGAATTCGCATATAACAGGACCAAGCACTCAACTAATCAATATTCTCCATTTGAAATTGTTTACGTTTTTAAACGTATTTCCCCTATTGAATTAGTTCCTTTGCCTTTATAGGAAGCAACTAATATTGATGCAAAAGGGAGTGCAGAATTCATCAAACAACTCCATGAGAAGGCAAGGAAAAATATCGAGCAGATGACCCAAAAATATGTAGATCCTGCAACCAAGGGTCGAAAACAAGTTTTGTTCAAGCCTGATGACTTAGTTTGGATTTATATGTGAAAGGATAGATTTCCTAACAAGAAGAAATCAAAACTCATTCCATGAGGAGATTGACCATTTCGAGTTCTTGAGAAGATTAACAACAATGCTTACAAGATAGATTTTATAAGTGAGTATGGTGTAAGTTCCACTTTCAATATTTTTGATCTTTCTCCTTTTTTGGGTGTAGAGGATGAAGAGTCGAGGATGACACCTTTTCAAGAGGGGGAGGATGATGAGAACCATGTAAAAGACACCAAGTCAATTGTGCTGGAGGAAGAGTGGTATTTTCAAGGCCCGATGAACCGTGGGAGATTAAAGAGGATGGATGCCATAATGGGTGCCCGTATCACTTCATTAAAGGCCCAATGGATCTTTCCTTGCATGGTTGGAGAAAATGGGCCTATTATCTCACTTATTCAAGCCCAAAAATGATGTTTAATTCTTGGACCACATGGTTTCACGAATTTGGATGTATTTCTCACATGGAGGATTCTAGAAATGGAATATTTGGACATGTAAGTCAAATCTGGTGGGCTATGAACTCAAAGTCAAATCCGGTGGGAAATAGTTGGAAATTTGTGTCCCACTTTTCCCAGTATTTGGTAGACATTATCTTTTTTAATTTAAGGGAATAAAGTATTTTATTCCTTATGACTTGGGTATTAGACCCTTAACTATTGTACCACCCCCTTGGTTATAAATAGACACCCCCATGGAACTTCTATGACATTAAAGACTTAATTGAGAGCTTATGCTTTTTTTTTCTCTCCATTGTGTGAGGATTGTCCCATTTTTTCTCCTAGATCTTGTGCATTCTCGCCTTGTCAATCTACAAGTTAGATTGGTGATCCAATATAAAAAATACAGCAATTCAATGCCTCAACCCAAGTGCATTGTTGTGTGGTTTGGATAACACATCTCTCCCTTGAGTGTGTTGTATAAGTAGTAGTTCGTGCTCCTTATAGCGTTGATTGACTACTTTCATCCACTATCTGTACCCATCATCCACCACTTAGCCCCAAACCGCATCCTTCAACTGCCTCCCTATGCCGTGAAGATCGGGCCACCCCGTGCGTCTCACATCATTAAAATATAAAAAAGTATTTCATTATTGAACACAAATAATCCCATTATCATTTCATTACATATCAATCATAATACACTTCCCAGTATCTTATGGAAAATAAAATCAAAAGGGTGGGATCTTCTACTCGGTAAGGTTATGAGTACAAAACATTATATGAATATATAACGAAAGATAAATATGGGACTATAAAAAAGTGAAATGCATTCCATTTAATCAATAAATTGAGTGGAATATAGTGGGAATAATTAATGACCAAATAATTGAACTCAAATAATCACATAATATTGAATCTTTTTCATTGATATCCAAACTAATCAAATAATCAGATGGACATCAATGACTAATATAATAATGATGTAATGTATAATTTTTAACCTGATAATCATATTGTCATGACATTTCAAAAAATAATTTAAAACAATGTATAAAAACCCATTTAATTCATTTAATAGATTTTTTTCATGAGATAGACTTATGCCTCAAGGGGATATGTAATCCTACACCCCACCCATCACATAATAACTCCATTGTATTCCACATATTAAAAGGGAAAAATAATAAACATAAAAAATTAATTTTGGAAAACTAGCATAAGAAATGTTAATACTTACCCAGACTAACATATATAATCATTAAACATCCTGAGTATTATGGTGAATGGTAATAAAATTTTACATCCCAAATGAAACGGTTCCTAAAATATCTAGATAAATAATATAGATGGTATCAATAAAAATATACTTATTGGGTAATAACTAAAATAAAGTGTTTATGTTGTTGATGAATATAAATACCATAATAATACCATGAAAGAATTTCTTGAGGAAAATAACCTTTTCATTTGGAAAATAACTTATAATACAAAATGATTGATTTTTTTAAAATAAATTCCTTCACAATTAAAATGGAAATATTTAGAATAAAATTTAAAAAATTTGTTTTCATGTAGAAGAAAATTCTATTCATTTTATACAAGTTAGAATAAATATTCGGTTTATAAGTTTTGTAATTGCCAAATTGCTGTTATTTGGAAAACCCCTTGAAAATTTCTATCAATTTTTTAAAAATTAATCAATGGGTAAAAATATCTTTAATATAACATTTAGAGAATGATTCAAAAAAAATTGGAAACATTTTTAGATATCATGTTCTTGGAAGTATATATATTTTGAAAAAGAGAGAAATGAGGTCATATTTTATTAAAAAAATATCAATCATTTTATGCATGAAGGACAAGAAAAATAAAACCATTAACTGAAATGACCATGAATAAATAAGAGATGAAAATATAATATTTTTATGATAATAATATCAAATAAGTCCCCTAGGGGATACATAAACATAAATAATTTTAAATAATTATGATACTGGATAATAAACCCTTTCCACATTAATAACATTTGAACCGTAAGACCAGTGAAAAAAATAGAAAATAAAAATATTAAATACAATGAAGAGAAAAATAATAATATAGTAAATATTAATTTATTATAAATATATTATAGATCCATAATCATATATTTCAAAACATATAATATTTACTTATAGTTTTTAGTGAACAATGTATTAACAAATATTTGTTAAAATCACTAATTCAGGTGATAATTGATTCACTTTACATATATGAATTGGTTTAGTAATTTTGGTCCTTTAACATTGATATTAGTAACATAATATACAGAATCCAAAAACTGATATAAATATCTTATATATTCAGTATATATTTTTACTGTAGTCCATAAAAGATAAAGGCCAAAAATGCATTACAACATTCATGGAAACTACAGGTCATACGTACGAATGGACATTGATTAAATTTTATTAAAGGATTGAATGAAAGAAAAAAAATGATAATTAACCATTATAAAATAATTTATATTTAACATGTTTAATTTTTATTAATAAAATACATCCTTATTACCATCATTTTAAAAATAAAATCGAAAATATTTTACATCACTACGTGGAGGTGGTAGACCACATGTATTCTTGAGTGATGTTATTGTTTTCCAACAGATTGTAAGGTAAGAAGTAATATGTGATATTATATTTTTAGAGGTTTCTAGGTTATAAATATGACATATATTCATTAACATCATCCTTAACACCTTATAAGCAATGCTTAAGAGAAAAATAAATCGCTTTATTTCGTAATGTAGTAGCCAAACATAAAAATTTGATATATCATCATATCCACACTGAAATGTTAAATAATAATGTATATAAGATATGATAATTATAGAAGAATAATAATATCATAAATAGAATATAAATATTCTAAATACATAATTATATCTAGCCTTGAACGTTGGTTATTGAAAATAAATTACATTGGTTCATGAGGTCGTAGTCCGTCGTACACATGATTGAAGGTTTCCATTATCACTTTACGAAATTGTATATTGATACAGTTTATTAAAATAATTTAATAAAATATCAATATATATTGGATAAATTTTTTTATATTATAATATATTTAGATGACATGAAGTATTTGTAAGACAAAATAAAACAAATTCCTATGTTTGGTAATTTTATCTCTTATTCGGAGATCCTATTTTGGTTTATACATAAATATTTCATATGAGGGATTCCAAATCAACCTAAGGCCTCTAGGATGTGGGTTAGAAATACATAAGTATATTTTGGAAATTATTTTTTAATCCAAAAGGCTTTGAAATTGAAAATTGGAGATGGTGTTGGTGTCTGTTTATTAGTGGGGAGATGACACACATGAATGTTTCTAAAAGATAGAGTGATACCAATGTTTTTATCGTGTAAAATCCCCCAATATAGTTCCTCATTTAAATATAGAGGTAATAATGGATAATAATGACCATAATAGGGGTTTTAATTTGGTTTAGGTCATTTTACCCCTTATATTATTATATTAAACACTTGGTAAACAATTTTTTACAGGAACCATGATAATTAATTTTTACTATTTTTCAAAATTAAATCTGGAAGAAGATTATATTGAACATATTAGATAATATATTTTATTTGAATTTAAAATTTGGAATCCATTTTTTCAAATTTTATACACCAAAGTGGAAGAATTAAATTTATTATTAAACTATAGATGAGACAAAATAGAGGTTTTCAAACAAAATGTCATAGATATCGAATGTTATGATTTGAAAATAAAATATAAAATTTATTACAATGATCAAAATTAGTTAATGTTTCATATAAATAAAAAAATTTAAATTTTAAAACATTATAAAAATATTATTTATCTTATATAATAATTTAAATGAAAATAATGTTTTCAATAAAAATATGTATTTCAATTATTCATAATAAAATTATTATTTTCAGAAAAAATACAAAAAAATAAACCAAAAATAATTTTAACATGTTTAAATAAGAAATTAGTTTCATCTTTTAAAGTAAATTTTATAAAATTCATTAAAAATAATCATAAATCATGTGTGGAAGGAATGAATGAATAACATTTCATGAAAATATTTTTTTTGAGAAAAATATTATTTTTCATTCAAATAAAAATTATTTAATATTTAATAAATATATAAAAATTGATATTATTTTGTAAATATTTATACTATATAATTTTCATAATTTAGTTATTAATTTTCATACCCACAATCTTAAGGGATATGTTATAATGGTCATGATTAAATAATAATATTGTAATAGAGTATCATGTTTCATTCTACCCATGTGTTGCTTTCACTATATGAAACTAAATAGGATGAATTTAATAAATAAGAAAATATCATAACTTCTAATGGAATTATTTTCTATTCTAGGAATTATGTAATATTTCATAGATTCTATAAAAAATCATTTTCTTATTTTTAAATATTTTGAGGTGATCCACTTTAATCCTTTTAAATAAATTGTGTCGTTAAAATATAATATTGATATAGGTACTCCTTGTTTGGAATTTCAAATAACCGTTGTTGGAAAACAGAATCATAAAATGCGTTAATAAATCATCATATTCATAATATATAATTTGAATTATGATTTTCATCCAGAATAACACATTATAAGGTTCTTATGTTGTAGAACATTGGTGGGAATTGAAAACACATGAATTTAAGAAAATATAGACTCCTAAGGATTTATACAGAGTGATCGAGAATATGGTCATGATACAGTTGTAAAAAATCTATAAATATGAGATGAGTTACAATATTAATAATGCAATAAAAATGAAAAAATAGGAAAATATTTTTTCACAAGATATTTTTCCAAATGTTTGAGGGATTCAATTAGCACTATGATTAAGAACAACAGAATATATACATCACATATTCAAAAAAAATCTTAGATAAATTCCTACATTCTCTCTAAAAATAAGAAATGAATATCCAATAGTAATTTCTGGGAAAAAACAAAAAAAATGGTATTTTTATATCCTTTTATCATTAAAAGAATGATAAGTAAATTCTCATATCACTATATTTTCTATGAAGAAAACGATAAGAGAAAGTTAACCTATTATATTAAAGAATAAAATTAATCCATTACATAAATAGTTGTTTTTATGGATCATCTAAAATAATTTTGATAAAAATTAGTATAAGGGTTATTAAATAACCATTATATTACACATACAATATAAACGGGCTTTGAATTTGACATTAAAAATAATAGAATACATTGATCACTAGAAAAAAACTAATGAAAACCTTCTTTCTTTCAAAAATAAAATCTTCAGTTTTTTAATATATTCAATAAATCCAAATGTGCATTAATATTTAAAAAATATAAAAAACCCATAAAATCACTAAATAATTTCATGGTCACTAATAATATTAAATTAATATTACCTTATTATTATGATTATCAAATCACCTATCACATATTAATGGTTTTCTTCCCTCAATCAAATGTTTCCAAAAATGTTCTCCATTACACTGAATCACTTTTCCTGGTCATCATAACTATTTAAAAAAGGCTACGAAATCTATGATGAAAAGGAACTAAAATATAATTCATATATAGTTAATAATTATTAAAACTACAATATCATTGATAATTAAATCCTATAACATAATTCAAGAATCCAAAAATAAAAAAATTAATCATTCCACATCATATGTTGAAATAGTATAAGATTGACCTTGATTCATTCTCTTCTTTAATGGTATATTCTCTTGACACATGGGGAATTAATTTTCATAGTTCCCCATATCCTTATAGTTGACATATTGAACATTGGAAATTTATTTCTTTCTCTTGAATTATTGGTCATGGTGGCCATTCTTTCAACAGTTGTATAAAAACCCATTCCCTTCAAGAAAATACCTGGGTGTTTCTTTCCATAATTATCACCTAGGTAAATTCATCATTCCGTTTTTCTCATTATCCATCATTTCTTAATTATCAACTTCTTCTCATGCTTCGCATTGATGCTAAAAGGATTTTATATCTCATTCTTTATCTTCATATAACGTGGTACTATGTATTCATATGATGAGATTTTGTTGTAGACTAGATTCCCTCAATGAATTGGATTAATAACTTCAATGAAATTGTCAATCTCTCTCTTTTGATAATGTCTGAAGTCTGTAGCATGCCATCCAAAAAATGTAATTTTATCTTCTTAGATAGCTATATTTTTAAATTCTTATTCTCTCTAAACCAAGAATTGTCTCTCCATATCTTCCCATATCTCGGGTGTAAAATAATTTTCCATGAAGAGTAACATAAAATTGTTACAATTAAATATTATTAATTTAATTTTTATCCTTAGTGTTTGGAATCAATGACACCATTGATCTGCAGCACTAGAGAGACCATAAACAAGAATCAAAACATATCAAATTCACTAATTCCCAATGAAATAAAATATTCTTTATGGAATATATAAATTAATAATAAAAAATGATTAATGATGTCCAATATAGTTTTGTCATGTGGTTCATCTGATGGATAATCCACACGAGAATGGTTATTACTCATAACCAGAATCACCCTCCCCAATATGGTTATAATTTTATCTATTCTATCTCTAGGTCTAGATGATGCTTAATTATTTTTCCTATAATGGTAATCCTTATAAAGGTTACATGTGTTTATAATGTCCCATTACATATACTAGAACATTTTATGAAAAATGGAATACATTAATTTAGCTCATAGCATTATGAAAAATTATGTAAAATTTAAATAGTATTGAAATACATAAAAAAAATAAAAAGAGTTATAAATTACTAGTCTCACATTCAAAATCAAGGTTTCTTTTTAAAGGTTTTCAAATCATAAAAATTTAATCAAAATAATCAAAATGGTTTTTAATGAAAGTTTAATTTAACCAAAGAATATTCTCATGGAGTGTCAAACTATGTTCATAGTAAGGACGATTGTCATTTGTTATGAAATTCTCAAGATAATAAAATAGTTACTTTTTGTAGCTAATACCCCTAGGTATATATTATCTTAAACAATGTCCCCTTTTACTATCGAGACGATGCGATATTATTAGGAAAACCACATAATCTATATATTACCAAAACCATTGTTTGTTATCTTATACTTATATATATCATGAAAATAATTAATAAGGTTTTATTTCGTAATCTATTTTTTCCAAAATATTGTTCTCAAGGTTTCTACTTAACTTTATTTTATATCAATTATAAATTCCATTCCCATAAAATCCCAATGTCAATGGTTAATTTATTTCATTTTCACAAGATAGAAAAAATAAGAGCATGATGGAATGAATTGCATATTATTCTTGGTAAACTAGATTCGTACTTGAAATAAAAATTACATATTGAAAAGATAAAACAAACCATGGTATTTTGTTTAATATTTTCATGTTCCCCTTAGTATATCCATACATATCAATCAAATAACACCTCCTAGTATCCTGAGGAAAAAACAGAATAAAGGGTTGATCTATAATAACTATTATGTGTATAAGAACAATGGAATATTTGAGTAAATATAGAATAATAAATGTGAAATGTTAAATGAATGAAAAAATCCATTTAATCAATAATCTAATCAATATATATAAGGAATAAATAAAGATTAAATAGTTACATATACCAAATAACATGAACCTAAAACTATTTTATTTATATTATAAGTAGTAAAATAATAACCTATACATCATTGAATAATATCACAGTTATGGAATGAATAATTATGGTCATCATAATCATATTTTAAATATCTTTCACAAGACAATTTAAAATTATTGATAAAAAACCCATTAAATTTGGTCATTTGATTTATCTCATGTGACCTATCGATACCTTGAGGGGATGTTCACTTTATGTCCCCACATATAATTAAATCAATAAAATTAATTACTCATATGAAAGGGGAGAAAAATAATCAATTTAAATATTCATATTGAAGAACTGACATTCAAAATGTTTATACATACCCAAATCAATAGATATAAACATAAATCATACATTATAATATGGTCAACGATAATAAAATTAGATATACCCTATCTAACTGATCATAAACCATCTAGATAATTAATAAGAATAATATCAATAAATTATATCCCAATTTAAGTATATTTAAAATAAAGGGTTGATGACATTCATGAAGATAAATACCATAAAAATTCAATTAAAAACATTATCGGGGAAAATATACTTATCATTTAGAAAATCACCATTTAAAACTAAAAGAAAAAATATTGAAAAAGAATTTATTTTCAAATATCCTTGGAAACTTGTAAAATAATCATTAAATCAATTATAGTTAATAAAGGTGGAAAATCTCTTTAATTTTTTACATGTTAAAACAACCATTCCTTAAATATTTTCGTTAAACGAAAATTGGATTTTTTTGAAAATGAAATAGAGATTATATTAAAAAAATTCCTAAATGTAAATCTTTGAAAAATATTTATTTAATAAATCATTTCAAAAATAAAATAAATTTTTTAAAAAATATATATTTTTAAATTGTTTTATTGAATTTTTTTTTTCGACCAATGTGTGAAATGAATTAATATTTTAAAAAAAACATTTTAATTCATAATAATGACCAAATAGAAGAAAATGAAACTATTAATTGACATATTCATGAATAATCATATGATATGAATATAGACTAGTTTTAACATAGGAATGTGAAATAATTCCCTCACGGGAGACTTAAATATAAATAATCCCTAACCACTATGGTATCAAATGAACCATATTCATCATGAAATAAATAACATAGAATAAAACATTAAATACAATTAAGGTAAAAATATTAATTATATATCACAAAAAAGGTCAGTATATACACCAAACAATGAAATAAGTAATGAATATGACATATGTCTCAAAGAAGTAAATGTTAGGTGACATGCCATTACCTCAGGTTTTATTTCCTTTCTATGTGTTGCTACCTGATGTATAGATAGTATTTAACTATTATATATATATATATATTATAGAACCATAATCAGATAATTCATACCATATATGATTTAAATATAGTCTTATATGGCCTTTTTTAACAACAAATTGTTAAAATCTCTATTTCTGGATAAAATTTATTCATTCCATGAATGTTATTGTTTTGTAATTTGATTAATTTTAATTTTATTATGGTTACAACATCTTGAGAATGAAATAATTTAAACAAATACCATCTATATTCTATATATATTTATTTAATGTAATCCATAAATGTAAAAATTATAAAATAGATTACACCGTTCTTGGAGATGATCCAATGTACGTATGAATGAAAGTTGTTTCCATTTTTTTATCATGTTTAACTAATGTAAAATAAATATTCATTAACAAATATATAATAATTATAATTTCATATATTGAATTTATATTAATCTAATATATCCTTGTTACTATATATGTACCACTAAAATGAACAATTTTTTAGTTCACCACAAGAAGGCGAAAATCCACTCATACACACAAGAGATTTTATATATTTTTATAATGAATCAGAATGTACAGAGTCATGTAACATCCCATGATTTTAAAAAGAAAATACTACGTTCGATAGTAAACAAGATATATAACGTCAAGTATATAAATATAAAATACTATTATTATAATATAACCATTATAACCTTGCCATTAAATTGGAGAGAATGAATATTATTAATGAAATTATAAAATATATGATGTTCACACTCATTTATAGAAAATTTATTAATTATTTGTAAATAATCACTCAATCATTTATTAATGTCATTTTATTTGTCAAAAATATATTTTTCATCAAAATATGTATTTCATAAATTTTATTAAGGAATATTATAATTAATTATTAGTAAATATATAAAATTAATTTCATAAAAATCATATTTTCAATTATTATTTAATGCTTAAAGTTGGGAGAAATATTTTAATTTTTTGTAAAATATTGGGTTTTCACTAAGTAGTTGAAAATATGACATTTTGTAAAATTTTAATTTATTTTTAATAAAATAAATAAGTTAAAAGTATAATTATGTTTTGAATATGGTTTCATGTAATGAAATTAATATTTATTTACATTTCAACCACTTAGGTGAATTTGAATGATCATTATATTATATTTTAGAATTATTTTATTTTTTGGTTTGGAAATGGGATTTTATGAAAACTAATTGAAAGTAAAAAATGTTAATCATTTTTAATTAATTAAAATAATACATGATAAGATTTTTTTTAAAAAATTATCTATTATATATCATTTATTATTTATTTCATTTTATATAATTATTATTAATATCCATAATATTAATTTAACACTATCTTCTATTTGAAAAATGCACTGTGTGAAAAAATAATTTTTCTTTTTTTCTGTGGAATTTATTTTAAATATATTGTTTCCAATCCTATGAATTTAATTTATTTAAATTTATCAATTATCTTTTTTTCAAAAGATTAAATTTATTTAATAATTTAATTTTTATTTGTAATCATACAAAATTTACTACAAGAAGAAATGATTTATCACAGTATAAGTAAAACAATGTGCAGGGTTCATGTTAAAAGGTAATGGATTAAAACAACTAAATCATGGGACATTAAATGGGTGGTTTATATTTTTCAGAAAAATATATGGCCTTTGAAAAATTAATTATCAACCTAATTCATTTTAATTAATTCCCCACAAATGTGGTTTCCTTTGAATATAAAATAATCATTATTTAATCAATTGAATCTACATTTCCTCACGTATAAATACCACTCCTCACCACCCCATTTCTCCTAAAATTCTACTTTCTATTAACATATTTTAAAAACACTCTCTTACCCATTATCCCCACATCATAGTTGTTAGAATGGTTTGTATGAGAATGATATACTCTATAATACCAAATGTAGGATCAAATATGTAAAATGAGATAAAAATACAAGAGGGGGTGAATTGTTTTCTTTGAAAATTACTATGGGAATTTTGCGTAACCAAAATTCAAAACACCTCTATGTTCTAATAACTTGCTTGATTTTGGAAAAGTGGTTCTAGAAATGAAACTTAACAGCAGTATACCACAAATGAGATTCTACCTTAAAGTGTATAGAATCTAATTATAACAGAGTATAAGTATGAGGAAGTATAAGAAAGTTTTTCTTTCCTCAACAATACAAATGCAGCGGAAAAACAAAGTAGTAAAACTATTTATAACAAGAATAAAATCTTTTAACCCAAAGAGGAGGGTAACCAACAACCCTAGATAGGAGGTCACTTGATTTATAATTTCATGAAAGTCTGTCTTACCCAAACCCAGGTATGCCCTCAATCTGAAGATCAGTATCTGTCTTAATATCCCTGCAAGCCCTCAATTTGTAAGGAAATAAGCACCACTGACTTCACATTCCGAAGTCTATGATTTTAAGGAAATTGAACCTCTGCACTAAGAAAATCTGTATGAAGAAAAGTTTGAACAAGTCGTTCAAAATTTCTATACGAAGCTTGAGAGTTTATAAGAGCCTCCTTCTCTAGAAATCACTTCTGAAAGTTCTGATCTTCAAAATTCCAAAAGTGTTGAGCATGTTCGAATGAGATTCTATTTATTGGTGTGGCTCTAATGGTTGGATCCCTCCTTAGAATGTTCATATTATTCCTTCAATTTCGAAGGGACTTGTATAAGTGTCACTCAAACAATGGTTAGTTGATAACAAAAAACACGACATTATTTTATAACTAAACAGATATAAGCATAACCAAAACTGATATTCAGAATGAAGGTAAATTAAAGTTCAGAGTCTAGGAAAAAATAGGAATTCAGAGTCTGTAGTACTAAGATATTTGGATTCTGTTTTTTCAAAATTTGAAACTTGAATTCTATAGAATTCCGGAGTCTGAATTTCAAGGAAATTCATATTCTGGATTCATAAGAATTTGGAACCAGAACATACAAATTTCAGAGGTAGAGTTCATGAGAATTTGAAGTCAAAACTCATAAGAGTTCGGAGTCTGCATTTAGAGAACTCAGAGTCAGAACTTAGAGAAGTTCGTAATTAGAATTTGTAATCAGAATTAGGAGTCTAACTTCATGATAGTTCGTATCCAGAATTCATAGTTGAAATTCATGAGAGTTCATATCGAGAATTCGGAGTTGAACTGCATGAGAGTTTGTATCCAGAATTCAGAGTTGAAATTGATGAGAGTTTGTATCCAGAATTCGGAGCTGAACTTCAAGAGAATTTGTATTCAGAATTCATATTTTTACACAGAATGCTTTGTATCTAAGTATTATATGATTCCAACATTTTTGGTTTCAATCTGAGTTTTATACTTAAAACATTTATGATATGAACAATGAAATCTAGTCAAGGGTAAATTTCCTTGGTGAAGGAAATTTTCCTTATAGAAGTAAAACAGAGGTAAAATAAGACTTGCCTTAAAATAAGGTGTTTGTGATTTTCAAAACAAGAGGAATGTTAAAGTCATAAGGATAACCTTATTGACTCAACAATCTCCCCCTTTTTTGAAAGCAAAAACATCCATACAAAAAATAATTTAAGGACTTAGAATAAATTTCTATACTTTGAAATTAAATCTTATCTCCCTTTTTTATGGACAATGGGGAATACAACTAAGTCCCCCTTAGGCTTTGGAACTCTAAGGATCAATTTTTTGATTTCTAGAATGAGAAATTTTATTTGAATGTATAAATATTCATAATGAGAACCCCCCCTTAAATAAACTCCCCCTTACTTAGTGATAGTTCTTCTTTACTTAGAAATTTTTATTCTCCCTTTTAGAATTCTTTTTCCTTCTCCCTCTTTGTGATTTTCAAAAAGAGTTTGAGGGAATGGAAAAAATAAATTACCTGAAATATTAGTATAAACAACCATAAAAAAGAAACTAAAGATTTCATTACGATGTAAAGAATTAGTACAAGGAAAAAATACAACAAAAGATCAGAGTGGTCTATTTTGTTTCTTTTTCCTTAGGCATTAACATCTTCACAATTGTCTTCAACTTCTTCAGCTCTTTGTGATCTTCCTCAGCTTTCTTTTCTAATGCCTTGATCCTGTCTTCCCGAACCTTCAGGATCTCTACCCGAGCCTTGATGGTATATTCCCGAGCCTTTAGCAATTCGTCTTTCTTCAAAAACATTTCTTGCATCTCGGCTCGGAGATCCTTCTCTGTTTTCAATCTTTGAACAATATAGCTCATCTTTCCACTCAGATCTTTTACATCCTAAATCCATGAAATTTATTCTAGACTTATATTTTCCTAAGAACTATTTGTAAGATCCTTGATCTTTTAGTCTTCAGTGTCAAAGGCCTATTTGGCATATTCTTGAAACTGATCAAGCTCTCCCAAATCTTCATTGATTTTCTTCGACCAAAGAGTCATTTTTCTGCAGGATTTTCTGTGAGCCTCATAATTGATAAGGAAATTTTTGAATTTTGCCTCAATATTAACACATCTATCCATAACCATAGATATGGATTTTTATTTCTGATTCATGGTGTACTGAAGCATCTGGCATATAGAATCAATTGCTGGAAAGATCAGAATGGTATCGACCATCTTCTTTAGAGATTGATCAACAAAATCATGCCCTAAGGCAGATGACTCCGAATCAGACATTTTACAAGGAGATGGTTCTTCCTCTAACTCTACCAATTTTATCTTAGAGGTTCCTATAGATTCTTTCTTTCTTAGAACGTATTTGGTTGGGGTGTCAACAACCACTTGTTTACGCTTATTAAATTTTGGAACTACTTCATCTCCTGGAGACTCATGCTCACTTCCAGATAATTGTACAATCATGTATTCATCATGTTTTTCATTTTCAGCTCCAGCTTCAATATACTCTTGAAGAATAAATTCATGATTGTGACACTCTTCCTCAGATGGATTATTGAATTTCTCTTCTCCCTTCTCATCATCTCTGGGTGTAAAAAGTTTTGAAGATCTATCTTGAGATGTTCGGAGTGAAAATTTCTCAGAAGCACTTTTCTTATCCTGAAAGTATTCTACTTTCTTTAACAAGTCGGCTGTCTTTCAGATCTTTGAGCTTCATGGACTTCTTCTACAGCTTCCTTCTCGACTTCCTTCTCTTTGAATTTTTCCAGAGACATAAAATTTTTTCTTGGAGTCTCAAGAAATTGTTCCACCAGAAAATATTTTAGAACATGAATATTCTCTGAAGAAATTTATGTATCCCTTAGAAGGGATTGACAAATTGCGGCCTCTGTCATCTTCTTCTTGAGCTTCTTCTCCTTGTCCTACTTCTATAGCTCATCAACATCTTTTTCTTTCAAGGCCTTAGCCTCAGTAGGATCCAAACCGAACTGTGGCTCCCCTACTTTTCTATTCTTCTTATCCTCCCTCCACTTTGTTACCACCTCATTCGGGTAGGATTTTTTCTTTTTGGGTTTAGGAGGTGCGGATTGGGCTTCCTTGGATTTGGGGGTTCTGTCTGTTTCCTCCACTTCCATCAGTTTTCTTTTCTTTCCTACCTTCTTAGAAGGTTCCGCTTCAACATAAACTTTCAGAACGACCTCTACCTCCTCCTCAGGCAGATCATATAACTCACCTGACTCCTTCAAAAAACCTACTTTCATTCTCTTCAAGGTGTCATCACTGATCAAAATCACCTTTCAATTCCTCGACTTGGAGTTGAAGGGGATCTTAAAGGATTATAGGCACCGAACTATCATCTTTGAGTGTAAGGCCGAATACCTAATAATTTGAGTTCTCAGATTACCATTCTTGATGTTCTGAATCATAACGAGGATGTCTCTCATGAGATTAATATTCCATAGGTTTACCAAAAATTCTAGGATATACATGTCACTTTTCTTAAGGGTGTCCTTATCACCCTTCCTCGGTACAATGAGACCTTGAACCCATAATTATAGAATCCTTTTGTTGGTAGATAGATGGGAAATCTTGGCTGTCTTGACATCTTTGACCCCAAGGCCTTCCATAGCCTTTGCCTTAACAAAACTACCTTGAAACTCTGGCAGTTTGTGAGAGAAAAATTCGGCTTCACCTTTATAATACAACCCCACCAATCTTGTAGTCTTGGTGTAAGAAAGTTTGTATGTCTTTCCATAACTCTTGAATGAGAATTTTTCACTACCCTCTTCTTTAAAGAAGAAAACCGATTCATAGAATTCGATGAGAAGATCCGGATAGACTACATCTTGAGATGCTGTCTTTGAGAGAGCTATACTTTCCCATCCATTTAACTTGATATTCTTGGAAATAATTGAGTCATACTTATTGAAGAAGTTCGGATAATCTAACCTCTCCCTATATATTTGCCACTCCGGAATCAGCTTAATTGAAGACATATCTTGAGAAGGGGCTTCTGCAGACATTTGGACTGGGCACTTCTGAAGAATTCGGAACATGCTTTTAGAGGAGCATAGCTTCGAGACACGAGAGATTTAAAACTGGTGTGGGACAACCATCGGGGGTCCTCTTTATATATGCGATGAAGTGAAGGTTGAACTTCCCATTTGAATCCAATGACTGAGAATTCTTCAGTTCTGATCTGACAGTTGAAATTATAGCCTCAAGGAAAAATTTGGTTGAATCCGATCATTTGAGATTTTTAAAGGAAAACATTCGGATTTTAGAAAACTAGAATCCGAGAAATTTTAAAAAATAAAATAAACTAAAAGCAATGGAATAATGACTATGAATATTGAAGAATGAAATCATACCTTTCAGATTGCTAGGAAGACTATTCATAATAGTAGATATTCTTTTTGAAGAAATTTGGATTAAAAAAACCATGAATATGAAAAAAAACATCACAACGAAAATTTCAAATCCAAATATTTTCATTACAAAAATTTCAAATATGAATATTTCATTTTGAAAACTTTAGTTCTTAATATTTCATTACGAAAAATTCAGGTATGAAGAACATCATTACGAAAACTTCAGGTCTGGAGATATTCATTACAAAAACTTAAGTTATGAAGATTTTCATTACAAAAACATTGAAAACAAATGAGTACAAAAATTTTCATTATGAAAATTTTGAAAAACCAAAAACGAAAACATTTATTTAGATTTTTTTTGAAAAACTAACTTAAAAAAAAATTTCATTTTGAAAAACCAACTATGAAAATTTTCATTACGAAATTTGAAAAAATAATTACGAAAAAATTTCATTATAAGAAATTTGAAAAACCAACTATGAAAATTTTCATTACGAAAACCTTTGAAAAACCAACAACAACAAATATACTCCCTCTATGAAAAAGAGTTTATTATTGTAAGGATTTTGGTTGAACAGAAACCTAATGGAGGAAGATTAATTCACGGTTATCATTCCCAAATTCTGTTTAATGTATTCAAATCTATCGGTAGGTAAAGATTTTGTGAAAATATGATCAAGTTGATCTTTGTTTTTGATTAATTGAAGAATTATATCTCTTTTTTGTGTGTTATCCCTTAGAAAGTTATTCCTAATATCTATGTGCTTTCTACGAGAGTGATGTGTAGGGTTTTTACTAAGGGAAATGGCACTTGTATTATCACACAAAATTTGTGTTTTGGTAAAACTCAAGCCATAGTCTGTGAGTGTGTGTTGCATCCACAACACTTGATCATAACAGCTTCTAGCTACTACATATTCGGTTTCAACAGTGGAAAGTGCTACTGAGTTTTTCTCCTTTCAAAACCAAGAAACTAATGAATCTCTTAAGAAATGCCAAGTTCTAGATGTACTTTTTCTATCCATTCTACATCCACCAAAGTCAGCATTTGAAAATATTTTTTTTAAAAAATCATTTCTTGATGTATAAAATAGTCCTAAATTCATGGTTCCCTTTAAGCAGAGAAAAATTCTCCTCACTGCCTTTAAATGCGATTCATTAGAATTAGATTGATATCTTGAACATATGCATACTGAAAACATTAAGTCTGGACGAGTAGCTGTCAAGTAAAGTAGAATTCCTATCATACCTATAAATGTTGTTTGATCTACTGGTTTCCCAGCTTCATCAAGATCAAGTGTGTTTGAGGTACCAATGAGAGTACTTATGCTTTTAGTGTTGTCATATCCATAATTTTTAAGAAGATATTTAATATACTTATGTTGAGATATATAGATTCCTTTTGGTTTTTGAGAAATTTGAAAACCATGGAAAAATGTTAACTGACTCATCATACTAATTTCAAACTCATATTTCATTAGATCCACAATGGAATCTGTTAAAGATTGCTGAGTTAAACCAAATTTAATTTCATCAAAATAAATTTTATCAATAAAAACCTTTTTCTTACCTTTCTTTATAAAAAGGGTTGGATCTGAATTTCCATTAAAAAAGTTATTTTAAAGGAAAAATCATGTAAGTCTATCATACCAAGTTATAGGGGCTTGTTTAAGTCCATACAAAGCTCTGGAAAGTCTAAAAACATGATCAGGATGTTTTGTATCTTCAAGGACAAGAGGTTTTTCAACAAAACTTCCTCTTGAACATAACCATTAAGGAAAGAACATTTCACATCCATTTGTAAAACTTTGAAATTGAAGAATTATGCAAAGGCATGTAAAATACAAATAGATTCAAGTCTAGCTACTAGAGCATAGGTTTATTCATAGTCTATTCCTTATTGTTGATTATAGCCTTTTGCAACTAATATAGATTTATTTCTTACTATGATTCCATTTTCATCACACTTATTTCTGAAGACCCATTTTACTCTAATATCAGAAGTTTCTTTAGGTATTTTAATCAAGGTCCAGACTTTATTCCTTTCGAATTCATTTAGTTCATCTTGCATGGATTTAATCCAATCATCATCACCTAAAGACTCATCAGTGATTTTTGGTTCTAATTGGGAAGGAAATGCTAGATGTTCTACTTCATTTCTTAAGGAACTTATAGTCCTCACAGGTTGATTCACATCACCAATGATACTATCATTGGGATGATTATTTAGAAATGACTGATTTGGGTTTTGTAAAACCTATTCATCAATGTAGGGTAGGAAATATTCTAGGGTAAATGTTTCAGAAGTATCTTCTTGGGCATTTTATTTAACAGAAGGATATTCTATTAAAGGTTGATAATCAGTTTTTGAAAACACATATGAGGACATAGGTTGGGGTTGTTTAAAAACAAAAGGATCAGTTTCATCAAATTTCACATGTACTGTCTCCTCAATAGTACAAGTGTTTTTATGAAAACTTTTTAATCCTTAGAATTTGTGGAGTAGCCTAAGAAAATTTCTTCAACTAATTTTGGAGAGAATTTATAAAGATTATTTTTAGTATTCAGAATGAATACCTTGCATCCAAAAACCTTAAAGTAAGAAAGTCTAGGTTTTCTACCATTCCATAACTCATACGTGGTTTTATGAAGAAAAGGTCTAATCAAAACTCGATTTATAGTATGACAAGCAATACTTACAGCTTCAGCCCAAAAATATTTGGCTACAGAATACTCACTCAACTTGGTTCTAGTTATCTCTTGAAGAATTATATTTCTTCTTTCAACAACACCATTCTTTTGAGGTGTTCTAGGTGCTGAGAAGTTTTGAGTAATGCCTTTTCTACTACAAAAAGTTTCAAAATCAGAATTTTGAAATTCTACTCCATGATCACTATGAATAGTTTTCAATGGAAGGATTTTCTCATTTTTGACTTGGTCTATAAAAATTTTTAAATAAGAAAAAGCTTCATACTTATTTGCTAGAAAATAGACCCATGTATATCTTGTGTAATCATCAACCCAAACAAATACATAGTACTTGCCCCCAATGCTTCCAGTTTGTGTAAGACCAAAAATATCCATATGCACTAGCTGTAATGCATCAGTAGTTGAGACTTCACCAACTAATTTAAAACTTGATTTATGTTTATTTCCATATTGGCATGGGTAATTTTTTTTTGAAGAATCAAATATAAGCTCTGGTAGATCCTCAAATAGTCCTTTCATAGAAAGTGTGCATAAGTTCCTAAGGTTATAGTGTCCTAACCTTCTATACCACAACCAAGAATGATCTTCCATTGCACTAAGACAAGGTAAGTCTTGGCTCCTAAGGTCTTATAAGTTTAGTGTGTAAACATTCTCTTGCCTGTTGTCAGAAAGAATAAATTCTTCATTGGAATTGTGTACTAAGAACTTATCATTCTGAAAATTTACAAGGTATGATTCATCACATAATTGTCTTATGGTAATGAGGTTGTGTTTAATATCCTTAACAAATAAAACATTTGAAATCAAAGTTTTTACAAGAAGCACAATGTTACATATACCAATAATTTCTCCCTAAGCTTTATCTCCAAAAGTTACTTTTCCTCCTTTTATCTTGATAATGTTTTCAAAATAATTTTTGTTACCAGTCATATGCCTGGAACATCCACTATCTATGTACCATGTATTTTTGTTGTTACTTTGTCTATTTTCCTAAAAATAAGAAAAAGTTAGGCTTTCAGAATCCAAAATTTCTCAGATCTGGAATTGTTAGATAACAAAATTTTTGGTATCCAAATTTTTTTAGAAAAATAAGCTTTATGAAACCCAGGATATTGAACTCTATTCAATGAACAATTTTTCTTCCAATGGCCACCACTTTGACACTTAGTGAAAAAAGGGGCTCTAGAAGGAACAAAATAGTTGTTTTTGAAAACCGGTTTTTGGTGAGTATTACCTACTCCAATAGTGTTTCCTTGAGGTTTAATTTGAGAATACATCTTGTCAAAATTTTCCATCCCAGAGGTAAAATTTTCAAGAAGCTTCTTAAGACAAAATATTTCAGATTTTAGTCTAATAACTAAATTCCTATCCTCAGGAATCATTTCCTTAGAGTTAGATTTTTCCTCAAAAACTTTCATCATTAAAATATAATTCTTCAGATCTTTAGAAAGTTCTTCTATAGTATAATATGCTTTCTCATGGTCTTTAGAAACTTTTTCTAAAAGCACTTCTTTATCTCCAAGATCTCTAGAAATATTTGTAATCTCTTTTATAAGAATTTCTTTCCCAATATTTTCCTTGTCTAATTTATTAGAAAATTTAAATTTTTTGCATCAAGTAATTTAGGAAATATAGAAATTTCTTCATATAAAGGTTCTTCATTTTCTAAGGATTAAGTATCTTGATTAGAAGTAATATTTTCAGAATAGTAATTATTATCAAGAGATAAATTTGTTAAATCCTCGGCAGAGCGTACCTTGGCCATAAGACATGTATTAGGGAAAGAAGTAGTAGCAATGAATCTAATATTATTCTATGCTGAAGAATCATATTCATAAGATTCAATTTATGAAGAGTCTTCATAGCTAGAACTCCATGTGTCATTAGCCTTAAGACTTTTCGTGTGCTTTGATCTATATAATTTGTTCTTATTCCTTTTTGAATTCCTTTCCTTCTTTTCCTTCTTCTTCAACAAATGACAATCAGGACTTATGTGACCTATTCTCCTACATTCATAACAAGTAACTTCTCCATCTTTCATATCTCTGTAATCTTTCTTCTTGTACTTATTCTGATAATTCTCTTGAGCAACAATCTTGTTCATTTTCCGAGCAAGATTAGCTAATTCATTCTCATACTTTTCTATATCACTAGAATGTAATAGAATAATCAATTTCTTTGACTTTGATCTAGTTACTCTTTCCGGGGTCTTGGATTTCATATTTTTAGAAGTGGTTGTGAAAGAAACTCTTCCATTCCCATTCTTGTTGTTAACATTTTCAGCATCTCTCTTCATTCTGGTTTCATGCTGAAGAAGAGTTACAAAACAACTCATCTAAGGAAATCTGAGTGACTTTCCTATTCTCATCAATAACTATCCTCTTGGAATCCCATTCATTTGGAATGATATCTATGATCTTATCAAAAAGAGCCTCATCATCCAATCCTTTTTCTCCTATAGATTGTAAACGTTTAACGATAGTCATAAACCTTTTCTGTACATTGCTTACAGGTTCTCCATAAAGAAAAGTTATAGCCATGGTATTCAGTTCTCAACATAGCTCTTCTTATCTCTATGACTTTGGATGTACCAAAATGTGTAAATTAAAGTTTCTTCTAGATACTGTTTGCAGCTTCACATGATGATATTTGAATATAGATGTTCCTAGTCATAGAATACAATATAGTATTTCTGACTCAGAAATTTTATTGATATTCTGATTTCTCCTGATTCGTAAAGGTTCTCAAATCCTTATCTGACATTTTACAATGTACAGTAAACATTAGATAGTCATCAACTCCAGTATTGATAAAGAAAGTCTTCATCCTATCTCTCCAGTACTCATAATCATTTCCATTAAAAAAATAGGAGGTCTGGTAGGATTTAGATTATATATATAACTAACCTTTAAACTAGCCATTCTTAAGAAAACATTTGGCACAAAAACTTGTTAGTAATAAGATTTTGTAAAGAAGGAAAATATTCCTAAGCATGGGAAATAGAGATCAAGAGTATCTCTATTAAAAACTGAATCCGAACTATGTGAGTCCGAAAAACAGATTCCGAAAAAAAATGAATCCAGAAAATATGATTCTGAGAAATCAATTCCAAGTATTCTCTTATTAATCTAATTGTGAGATTAATTCAGATTGAACCAAACTTTGATACTAATTTTTTGAATGGTATGTCTGAGGATTATATACTATATAATACCAAATGTAGGATTGAATATATAAAATGAGATAAAAATAGAAGAGTGGGGGAGAATTGTATTCTTTAAAAATTCCTAAGGGAATTTTGCGTAACCAAAATTCAAAACACCTATAATTCTAATAACTTTCTTGATTCCAGAAAAGTGATTCCAAAAATAAAACTTATCAAATGTTTACAATAAATGAGATTCTACCTTAAATCGTATAGAATCTAATTATAACAGAGTAAAAGTATGAGTAAGTATAAGAAAGTTATACTTTTCTCAACAATACAAATGCAGCAGAAAAAAAAAGTAGTAAAACTAAAAGTAAAAAGAATAAACTCTTTTAACCCAAAGAGGAGGGCAACCAAAAACCCTAGATAAGAGGTCCCTTGATTTATACTTTCAATAAAGTCTGTCTTACCCAAAAATAGGTAAGCCCTAAATCTAAAGATCAACATCTGTCTTGCTATCCCCGCAAGCCCTCGATTTGTAAGGAAATCTACACCTCTGACTTCACAACCTGAAGTCTCTTATTTTAAGGAAATTGAACATATTCACTTAGAAAATCTATATGAAGCAAAGTTTGAACAAGTTGTTTAAACTTTCTGCATGATTATTGAGAGTTAATAGAAGCCTCTCTCTTTAGAAATCACTTATGAAAGTTTTGAGCTTCAATATTCCAAAAGTCTCGAGCACGTTAAAATGAGATCCTATTTGTAGGCGCGGCTCCAACAGTCAGCTCCCTCCTCCAACAGTAATATTCTTCCTTGAATTTTGGAGGGACCTGTACACATGTCACTCAAACAACGGTTAGTTGATAAATGAAAACACAACATCGTTTTATAACTAAATAATTGTAAGCATAACCAAAACTAATATTTGGAATGAAGGTAAATGAATGTTCAGATTCTTGGAAAAAATATGAATTCAGAGTCTGTAGTACTAAGATATTCGGATTCTGTTTTGTAGGAATTCGGAAACTGAATTCTGTAGAATTCCAGAGTTTGAATTTCAAGGAAATTCAGATTCTGGATTCATAAGAATTTTAAACCAAAACTTACAATGTTTGGAGACAGATTTCATGAGAATTTGGAGTTAGAACTCATAAGAGTTCCGAGTTTGAATTTAGAGAACTCGGAGTCAGAACTTAGAGAAGCTCATAATTAGAATTCATAATCATAATTTGGAGTCAACCTTTATGAGAGTTCATATCCAGAATTCGAAGTTTAACTTAATGAGAGTTTATATCCAGAATTCGGAGTTGAACTTCATGAGAGTTCGTATCCAGAATTCAGAGTTGAACTTCATGAGAGTTCGTATCCAGAATTCAGAGTTGAAATTCATGAGAGTTCGTATTCAAAATTCGGAGTTTTAAAGAGAATGCTTCGTATCTATGTTTTTTATGATTCCAAGGTTTTTGGTTTCAATCTGAGTTTTATACATAGAAAATTTATGATATGAACAATGAAATCTCAGCAAGGGTAAATTTCCTTGGGGAAGGAAATTCTCCTTATAGAAGTAAAACAGAGGTAAAATAAGATTTGACTTTAAAAAAGGTGTTTGTGATTTTCAAAACAAGAGGAATGGTAAAGTCATAAGGAAAAACATATTAACTCAATAATATTTATACTAGTATCAACAAAATACATCTTCCATGTTCTTAGGGGATCTTTCAATGAGGTGATATTCAAATGTTAACTTTACCAAACCAATACACTTAATTTCATTTCTTCTTCTACCTTCTCCTTTCCAATATAAAGAAACCAAGTATAAAAAAAACATTTTAATTTAGGTAAAATAATTTTACATTTCAAACTAAATATATTATATCTATCCATTTTATTATCTCCTATTATTAAATGAGATGAAATTATTGTCCAAATTACTTTGGTCAATCGTCTCCATAGATAAGGAGATTTCATTTTACAATACATACTTCATGTTTGATAATAATGTTAATATTATAGTTAAATTATAATTTAATAAGTATATTTTACCTTATTTCATGTTTTAGAACATATATATAAAAACTATATTAAATATAATGAAATTAATCCCTAATGGTTGGAAAGACCACCAAGATAAACTACACACTTATCACTAATATTTTTTCAAATGAATAATCCATAAGTAAGAATAAAAATGATATATGAGACCATTAATAAATTTGGATATGAATTTATACCTTTTCATTCCACTTATATAGTGATATTACCATTTTATAATAAAATCTACAAATATACAAAAGTTAACCGACCATGAAACCATGAAATAATGACCTATATAATGACGAAATAGAAATTATGACTGAAAGAAATGGAAATAAAAAATTTAATAAAAATAATTATAAATAAAATCTATGTGAATGAGGTTATGAATTATCTAGTTAATTTATATATAATATTATATTCTAGGACATTAAGATCATGCCAATAACTATTTCTAGCACATTGTTAGGGACCCATTTACCTCATCTATCTTCTTTTCCTTTCAAGCGATTTTCTATTTTAAGAATTTTATTCATATTAATATTTATAGAATTTTATTTTCAATATAACTCTTAAAATAATTTTTATTTTAATATTATTAGAGAAACCTTTTCCCTCAATAATAATTTTAATGAATATTTTTGTACAGACATTACACTGCAAAAATTTCGTATGGAACAATGTCTCAATTTTCTTTTATTGAGTCATATTTTGATGTTATACACCTATATTGTTTAATGAGGAGTATATAATTACCCATTGATATATTATAACTTTAGTTTCTCTATTATCATGATATTTATATTTTTTTAAAAAAAATCTTCATTCATGATGCATATGATTCAACTGATTAAATTTTTTTAATGGAAATACATAACTCAATTTCCATTTTCTTGGTTCAATATCTAGTACATTTATTATTTCATGCAAAATATATGTGTTAAAATTATCTTAATTATATTACAATGTATTTCTATATTAGTATGTGTATTTATAGTTGATACACATAATTGATTCATTAGACTAGCGCTCACCTCCATGATATGATATTTGTAATGTTTTTTTGATATATGATGGTGATTTTAGTTTTTAAAATATATTATAATAAAAGAGTGAAAGAATAAAATTTCCTCATTAGTAATGTGGTACATGAATATAATAAGAGAGAAATGGGTGTTTCCAGATAAGGTTGGGTGATCCTATTGGAGCTAAAATGATGGGGTGGGCCAAATATCCCTGACTGATCCCATTACATATTATATGATGGAAAATCTCATATATCACTAGGTGAGCATATTATAGTTTATACAATGGGATGAAATAGATAGAATTATGGGATCCCCTAATAGATTATTTAATGGGTTGGACTATTATTCATTGTAATAAAATTTATAATGATTATATTGGGTGTTATTTATATGGTTATTCTAATTAAACATATTTTAAAAGTTTTTTTTTAAATTTGACGCTCTATGTAACCGAAAAATTGATTTTATTTTTTCATTATGGGATTTATTTATTTTATTTGAGATAAATGTGTGAGTTTTTTATTTAATAAATAATTATTATATATTCTCAATGAACATTGAGATAATGTAAAATAATTCATGCATTATAGTATTTTTCATTAGACAACATGATTTTCATCATTTTATATACCTTATTGAGCGTTTGGTGAATTTTCCCACATTTTAAGAACAAATCCAATTTTTTAATGATTTTAAGGACATATATGAGATAAATACGAAAATCATGATTCTTTTTCATGAAAATAATTTTAGATTTATTTTGAATAGTTTTGTTTTATGAAAAAAAGTAATACTCTGTAATATTTTTCAATAGTAATGTATGGGTTTACTGTGTATGAATTTTTATTGATTATATAAAACTCTAAACTGGAAAGGACCTCTAAATTTTAATAATGTTAATTCAAGTTTACAATCTCTATAATATGTAATGATTATGGAATATTCCTTAAATATTGTATTAGATCAATATTTAGATGACATTATAGCTTGGGTTGTTATTTCAACATATGTTTCTAGTCATATATAACAACAATTGTTAGAATGGTAGAGAGATTTATAGTTAATTTGGAAAAATTAAACGAGTTTGTGTTAATATGAATAATTATATATTATTGAATATTATTAGAATAATATCTTATATTATTATTTCATTGATATTCTTGCACATAATTTTTTGTTTTAGAAAATTGATCGATCCAACATGCACCAAAGTAAGAATGGATGTGAAGGAAAATGTGGTTCTTGTCTGAATGATCAAATGAATAAAATGGGTACACTATTGACAAAAATTTTAGTTATTCTAAAACATATTTCAATATTATTTATTAACAAATTCAACCATTGTGAGTTATATAATACATCAAATATGATATAAATTAATAAATGTGGGTGTTCAGGTGAAAACATCTATCAAGGTAAATATATTTGAAAACCATTAAGTTAAAAATGTGGATATAAATACGTAGTAAAATTTCTTAAAAGTTAGGAATGAAGATAGATACGTTGTATATGAGGATAAAAATAAATAAACTATGAACGAAAAAATGATTCTTTCAGTTAACTCCTTTTAGAGGAATTAAGTTCTTCTTATGTTGAAAATTGAATATTTTATATATGGAGTGTGGTAAATATTATAATCAATGTTCTAGGATGTAGGATCAAAGATGAAATCAGTCTAACTATAAACATAACACATTATAATACCAAATTCAATTACAATTGAAAATTGGAAAAATTAATATTACATAAGGAAGGTATGAATTATTTCATGGACCATGTTTTGACATTGTTGGATATTAGGACAGGATTTATATTTTTTGTTGTTTGATAGAAGTATTAATAAATAAGATGGAAAATAATGGTTAATGAAATATAAAGAAGAGTGATTGATTAATATTTAACAATATACAATATTCTTGAGTTATCGTAGAACTATGGATGATGAAGTGTTTTAAAATATTCATACTATTTTAATAATGGGAATATTTTCGAGGGATTTTATTCAGTTTGTGTTATATATATCCATTTTTTATCATATTAAATAATTCCCATTTTATTTTTTTCACTGAATTTTAATGGTACTGATAACATTTAGTGTTTATAAAATCTATTCATTTGATGTAATTATGGGTTGTTATATTATTTGAAGGAAAATGAAAAGTATGAGAAAACTATTGGGGATAAAACATTTCCTTAATGATTAATATATTAAAGTTATTTTTAGGATGATTATATCATTTAATTAATTTTATAAGTATTACGTTATTATATTTTTTGAAAATGGACATCCCTAGGATGGGTGACAACCCATAACATCCGGAAAGGCCATGGGGATTGAACCCACAATGAAAGGGTTACAAGGGTATATCACCTTCCACTGGCCTATGCAATGCCCTAGTTGGTTTGATATTTATTTTCTTGGTTTATACAATATGATGGACAAATGTTATGATCTATTTGGGATAATATTTATTATCATATTGAAAACCATGGTAGTGGAAATTTATTTGGGTAATAAGTTGTCAATGGTAGTTCAGAAACTCTTAACTATTTGGGACCTCTATATGGTTATGAAAAATATTAATGTCATTATTAAATATATAAAGGATGAATTAAAATTTAGATTAAATTTATAATCATAATGTATTATTATGATGATTTTGTTGATTTCTTAACATGGTTAAAATATCTTGAATATTATGTTATTTTGGAAAATTACATTTTAAGTGAGACATTAAATGTGATTGATTCTATTTTGGGGGATAAATGATAAATTTATCTTGGAAAACTATGTGATCAAATCCTTTTGATTTTTTGGTTTCAACATTATTATAGAATTTTCTTAAATCAATTTTTATGTTGTTTATTTATTTAATGATCTATGTTGATCATTGTGCATTAATATTAAATTTTATAAAGTAATATAGATTTTATCATATGAAGATATATTCTATTTTTTGAGTTATTTTACATATTAATAAATATAATTGTTTCAGAAAATTACAACATACTGAAGGAAGAGATAATTATTCTTTTGTGGGATTTTTAATCCATATAATTTGATTCTGATGTTTCATGTTTGAAAAATTCATCTTGGATACTCATCAATTGGATAAAAAGATAATATTATTGTAGAAATTGAATAAATGATGAATTTTTAATTCACAATAAGTTAAATTTCCTTAATTTTAGAGTCTAGATAGTAAAATAATTACTTAATTCTTTAAAAAGGGTTCAAAAAAATGTTATACGATTAATTATAATAATGTGAAATCAATTTCCTTTTTACTCATCATTGATTTATAGTTTTATGATGGTCAGCATTCTCAATACAATGTTCCCTTTCACAAATTTATCATCCCTTGAGCATTATATTTTATCTTCCATGCCCATGTTTTTCTATATAGAATCCTAGTATGTGTTAATTAACATGACCATCATACTTTTCCATTATCTGTTTTCATGTGGATGTTTTACTAATCTTTTTTATGAGCTAGAATTTCAACAAAGGTATATCGAAAGTAAAATCAGTTGTTTTTATCTCTTGTTCAAATTGTGATGACACAATTAATTAAAATGGCAGAGAATGTAACTTACTAAGATTCTAAAAATGAAATACTATGTTCAATAATGTAAAATATACATAACACATAGCTCATACAAACTAAATAGGTTAATTTTGAAAATGTGATTGTTATTACCTAGACCATAAATTTTTGGGTAGGAATAATATTAATTACATTACAAAATATATAATTTTTATACACTTTGATAAATTATTAATTAATTCATTTTAAATAATCACACAATGTTTTGTTAAAGTCATTTTATTCTTAATGAAAACATTTGTCATAGAAAAGTGATTTCTTGTTTTTTCTAAGTAAATATAACATTTAATTTTACTAATCTATTAAATTAATTTCATAATATTAACTTTATTTTTAATATAATAAAAACATGTTTTACATTGAGTTATATTTTCAGATTTTTCAGAAAATATTGGGTTTTGAATTAACAGTAAAAAAATATATTTTTTTTAAAAATTCCATTTTTTTAAAAAATTAAAAAATATATAAAAGACCAATTATATTTTCAATACATTTTAATGTATCATAAGTGTTTTTTATTCATATTTAATCCATTTGAATGATTTTTAATCCTCTCTTATATTGTAATTTAGAATATTTTTTGGCGTTTGAAACATGATTTTACTGAAAAAAGATTTAAAGTGATTAATGTGTATCCTTTTTAATTAATAAAACTAATCCCCAATGGAAAATTATTTAAATTAAATTTTTATTTTATATAACATGAAATATTAATTTATATTCATACAATGATGATTATTTATCATAGATTTAATATAAAATCATCTTTTTCATGAAAAAAACACTTCTCAAAAACCCTCTTTTTCATCATGTCTATTGTTTAAATTTTACATTTAATGTCCCAAAATATATTTATTAAATTTGGTAAAATGAATATCATATTTTCAATTAGATAGTCCAAATTAGTTTATATGGTCATTTTCATTTTTATGCATAAAAAATGATACTATGGTAAAAATAATTATTGTTGTAAAATTAAAACATTG
This sequence comes from Viscum album, assembly GCA_963277665.1. NCBI lineage: Eukaryota > Viridiplantae > Streptophyta > Magnoliopsida > Santalales > Viscaceae > Viscum > Viscum album. The sequence continues at coordinate 1,494,982,120 of OY728131.1, forward strand.
TTACAGGTTAAGGTTCAAACGTAAATGATTAAAATAAATTATAACTATAACAATAAAGAGGTTTTTGATGTTTTTCTTGATCTAAAACATCTAATACAAAATTAATTACCATCCAAAATAGTTATAGTTAAGTCCACTCGAATGTTTTTGTTTTTAAATGTAAAATAATCATTATTTAATCACTTACAACTACCCCTCCTGTAACACCCTGACCTCAGTTACCCAGAGTCGGTGCATTATTACATAACATTGGAATGATACAAGTAAATCATGCCCCGAAAGACTGATCAGTTTAGTATCCTTGGAAATACTAGATACATTCATGAGTTTTACATTACATTATAAAATGAAAAAATAAAAAAACATTATTTCCATAGACCTTACTCATATCCCCTCAGACTATCCCTGTAGGTCAGTCATAAAATACTTCTTCACATTCTTAGAAAAATAAAACATATAAAGGAATGAGCTCAGATACTTAGTACGGATACCAATATAGTATAAACTTTCATAAAAAAGCATAAATTTTTTTGGCAATGTATAAGAAAAATACAAAAGCCTATTAAACATGAACTTCAGCATTATATGGCAAAAAGAAAATCTTATAATTCCGTTTAATTATTCACATGGATATTCTACTAGTCGAATAATCACATGCAATATCAATAGCAACTTTCATAATGATGGAATGCATAATGCCAGAATTCAAAACCACATAGTCAAGGCATTGTTCCAAGACTACAAATAAGATTTTTCAAGGCCTTATTCCCACACACTATTTTGTCTCATGAGACCTACCGTTACGTTGAGGAGCTATAGCGGGCTCCACCCGTCACATACTATGTCCAATGCATTCCTCATATGAAAAGGTTTAAACATAACATAAAAATTAATATTAAAAATTGCATACAAAATGTCAATAATTTATCCATAAACCATGAATGGTATAAAATAACATATCCATAGTCAAACATATCACAAATCATTGAATACAATATGGATGTTTGGTATCATAATAAATTAACCTAAAAAAATATTAAAATCCATCAAAGGATATTGACATAGATGAAATAATTTTTTTTTTGAGAAATATATCTTTCTTTTTTGGAATCATTTAAGAGTCATGTAATTATAAATAAAAAATTTATTTTGAAATTATTCTTATAATCTTGTTAGTAAAGCTTCGACAATGTTATAATGGTAGAAAATTGCCTCACCCACCGTATAAGTTAAAAAAACATTCTTACCTTAATTTTGTCGAAAAGGTCTTAAATTACATTGTTTGGTAAACAAAGAAAATATTCCTTTAAAAAACATAAAAGGTCTAATAAGGGTATATATGAATTTACCCTGTTGTTTATTAAATAGTAAAAATGTTTCGAAATACATTTTTATGAAACATGGATGTGGATGATAAAGAGGTCGCAGTAGATAATTACGTATAGACAACCTTGGATAATGAAGAGATTGTGAAAATAACCCTTACCTAGTAAATTTCCTTGGTAGAGGGTATGTTAACCTCCTGTATAATGGTGAAATAATTGTTATTAAATTATAAAAGAACCATATACATTAACATGATATCATATATGATCTTGTAATTTTTATTTGTTAATGATATTTCATTAGTATCATCATTTCAGGTGTTAACTTATTCGTTTTCATTTATATGAATTGTTACATAAGTAATGTTTGTAATGGATAGGATTTATCTTATCAATATTAAGAATTATATTAATTTTTTAAACATTATTTTTAATCATCAAATGAAACTTAGTCTTGAATGTATATAATGGAGAATGAATCTCATTGTGTTCGTGGAGACGATAATCTCTACGTACTCATGAGCGAAAATATCATTCTTTAGATATTAAAATAATATAAAATTGGATGGTATATCATATATACAGAATCATTATCATGTTATATTTATTATTTTCATCATTTATACTCATTATTATACCCATCCAAATGATGAAGTGTTTGAATAACAAACTACACCACAACGAGGAGACGGTAAGCCGTACGTATACACGTATGGTGACATGTCATTTATAGGATGGATAAAATAATGAATATGGTTGTACAATTTTTATAATAACATAATAGTATATCGAAGATACATGAGATTTATTTTATAATGGAAACAACTAAGAAAGAGAAAGTGGAAGAAAAAAATAACATGAAAGAGTTGATGAAATATTTTCCTCTTCTTCGGGTTCTTCCTTTTGATTTGATCAGAAGGGATCCTTAAGATGGATTTCTGACAAAATTAAGGCATTTAGGATTAATTTAGGATAGTTTAGAGTATATTTGGTCATGTTTTGGCCAAGTCAAATGGATTTTAAGGTGTGAATTAGAGAGAATGAGAAGTGCCCTTTTATAAGAGGGGTGAGGGGCATCTTAGGAAAATATTGAAATATTATTTTATTATAAAATATTTTTTTGGTTTCTAATAGATCGATAATGAATTGTTTAAAGGATATGGTGGGTGTGGCTTAAAAAACTCTCAACCAATAGGTTTTAACCTGGTTTGTGTCACTATATTAACCATATATTTTACATTTAACTCTTCGTTAAATAGTTTGACATTAACCATGTCTCTTTGTATTTATATATTATATGGTTAAAAAAAGTAAAATAAAATTACAAGAGAACCCCAAGTGGTTCATTAATGATAAAATTATCATTATATAAGGATTTTGGAGGATCATTTGTTTTTTAGGATTATTATATCAACGAATAATATTGTATTTGTTTTAAAAACTCATTTAAGTCAATTTTTACATTATTTAATAATTGATTTTTTTAAAGTCTTAAAAAATTTATTACTTCGAACTAAATACATTTAATAAACCCTAAAATGTCATATTAACCTATAAAATTAGTTGAAATCATTAAAAGTATGAAATTATATTTATTTTTATATTTATAATATCAATTATTTTAATCATTCATTAATATGGTAATTACTCCATCATCATTGTGTCATAAATAAATTTATTTATTTAATGTATAAAAATTATAAATAAAATAAAATTATTTAGGAAATATTTTTATAATTATAATTAATATTTATAGAAGAATTTATCTTATGTATTACCCTATATTAAAAATTGTTTAGTTTTTAAACACTGATTTTAACACTTTTAACTCTTCTTGGAATTAAATAATAATAAATGTCCTAATCTAATACAAGAGGACCTAAAGGATCATATTTTATCCCTAAGGTTGTTTTTTTATCAAATTTCACTTATCTAATAGAATTAGAACATGTGTTAGGGTAATAATAAAATCATTTTTATGCTCAATTACCCAATTTACTTTTAACTGTGGTAAATAAAAGTAAAAAGTAACTATTCAAAAAAATTATTTTCATCTCATTGAACTAAATTTTACATACTGATATCAAATGTGACTCTTGAATATTTTAAATTCAACTCACAGAAGTGGTAAAATAAAGTTTAATGTAAATTTGCAAATTCTCATAGGAGGTGGGTAAAAGACGGTAAAAAGTTCAATAAAATTGTTATATATCTAAAATTATTATAAACTGACTCCAATGAATTAAATTTAACTTATATAAGTATTATGTATCTATTTTGACCATAAATAAATTTAAATAAAATAAATAATTTTTTAATTAAAAATTCTGTTTTAAACTATAACTCAGTGTTTTTCACTATTCATCAAAAAATTTAAAGTTTTCAGAAAAATACCAAAAATTCAAAGAGAAGCGTACCGTGGAAGATTGGGGTGTCACAGTCTCTCCTCCTTCAAATAATTTAATCTTCGAAATTTATAAAATATTACTGCCTAAAAAGACTCGGGTGGTTCTTCATCATAAGTTCCTTGGGTTTCCATGTTGCCTCTTCCATTTTATGGTTTCTCCATATAGATTTTTCCAGACGAGTCATCTAGTTTCTCAGCACTTGTTTTCTTGTATCACGAACCTTGACAGGTGATTCGCAATAAGATAGATCGGGTTCTAGGTCTAATTCCTCATAGATGAGTACATGCGTTGGTTCAGGCATGTATTTTCTCAACAGTGATGCATGGAACACATCGTGAACTGTGGAGAGACATAGTGGAATTGCCTAATGGTAAGCTACATCCCCAATTCGTTCTAGAACTTTGAAAGATCCGATATACCTGGGACTTAATTTTTCCTTCTTACCGAAACACATAACACCCTTCCATGGAGATACATACAAGAAAACATGATCTCCTATTTGAAATTATAAATCCTTCCTTCGGTTATCAGCATAGCTCTTCTGGCTACTTTGAGATGATTTGATGTGGGTTTGGATTACCTTCACCTTTTCCATCATTTCCTCCACATGTTCTAGGCCCATGAGTTTTCTATCACCAACATCAACCCAACAGGTTGTCTTGCGACATCACTTTCTGTATAACATTTCATATGGAGCCATCTGAATACTTTAATGCAAGCTATTGTTATAGGAACATTCTACCAGAGGTAAATATTGATCCCACATACCTTGAATGTCAAGTGATCATGATATCAACATTCCTTCTAAGATTTGAATATTCTGTTATGATTGTACACCAGTTTGGGGGTGGTAAGCAGTGCTCAAATAAAGTTCAGTATCCAGGGCTTTCAAATTAATTTTACAGAATCTTTTTGTAAAACATGGATCACGATCAGAAAAAATCGATAAGGGTACTCCATGAAGTCTCACAACTTCATTAATATATAGTCTTTCTAGATGTTCAAGTGGTAAATCTTTCTTATAGCATGAAAATTTTCTGACTTATCAAGACGATAAACAATGGCCCATATTGCTTCATTCCTTATAGGAGTCTTCGGTAGTCCCATTACCAAGTCAATCATAATATTATCCCAATACCACTCAAGTATGGGAAGAGGTTTCATGACTCCTCCATGGTGTTGCCTTCAGCTTTCACTTGTTGACAAACCATACATCATGACACAAAATCAGCAATCTCCCTCTTCATGTTGTCCCAACAAAAATGTTCCTTAATCTTGAAACATCTTTGTGCTAACAGGGTTTATAGAGAAATTGGAACTATGAACATCATCCAAAAATTCCCCTTTTAGATCAGGTATATCGGGAACACAACGTCTTCTCCCAAATTTCAAAATTCCATCGTCATGCCCAAAGTCACTCAATCTCCCATCATTCACAACATTAATCTTACTTTGAAACTCTTCATCATCAGTCTGAGAACTCTTTATCTTTTTTAGTAATGATGGTTTGGAAACCATTTGAAAATGTTTTTATGTTTCACCTTCCATGGTTATCCCCACGTCCACCTTTACTAGATTCTTATATATAGGGTCTTTTTCAACTCTCATATTTTTCAGAACTCCATCATCTTTTCTTCTAAAATCATATGCCACCTTATTTTCCTTCCTTGGGTGGTATTGTATAGTGAAATCATAATATTTGAGTAGTTCAAGCCATCATCTTTGCCTCATGTTGAGTTATTTCAGTTAGAAAATATACTTCAAACTCTTGTGATCAGTATATATCTCACATTTTTCACCATAGAGATAGTGCCTCAAAATATTTAAAAAAAATATTACAGCTTCTAACTCAAGATCATTAGTGGGATTGTTTTGTTCCTGAATTTTTAGCTATTGTGATGCATAGGAAATAACTCTATCATTCTAAATAAGAACACAACCAAGTCCTTTCTTTGATGCATCACTATATATAACAAACACATTATTCCACGATGGTAGATTAAAGATAAAATAATTTACTAATATTTTCTTTAGTTCTTCTAAAAATTCTTCACACTCTTTTATCCAATTAATTAGAACTCATTTACGTGTGATCTTTGTTAATGGTTTAGCCAACCGAGAAAAATTCTGGATGAAGCGTCGATAATAACCTACCAAACCAATAAAACTACATACCTCTGTTATAATCATCAGTGATGGACATTCTTGGATTGCTCTTTTCTTTGAAGGATCAAAAGAGATTCCATCCTTAGAGACAATATAGTCAGGAAAATAAATCTCTTGAGGCCAAAATTCAGGCTTGCTAAACTTCCCGTATAATTCATTCCTTCTGAGGGTCTTTATAATAATGTGCAAGTGATTTTTATGATCTTTGTAGATTTTTGATTATACCACAATATCATAAATAAATACCACTAAAAAGTAATTAAAATATTACTTGAAAACACTATTCATTAGATCCATGAAGATAAAGGGTGAATTATTCAATCCAAAAGGCATTACTGTATACTCGTAATGCCCGTACCTGGTTCAAAATGCTGTCATCGGAATGTATTCCTTCTTCACACACAACTGATGATATCGAGATCTAAGGTCAATCTTTGAAAAGTATTGAGATCCATGAAGTTTTTCGAATAAATCATCAATGCGAGGTAGGGGATACTTGTTCTTTGTTGTTATAGAATTGATCTCCCTGTAGTCAATGCACAACCTCATAGATCCATCTTTCTTCTTAACAAAAAGAACAGGGGCTCCCCATGGAGAAATACTAGGGTGAATAAATCCATTATTACTCAATTCCTCTAGCTATTTCTTTAGTTCCACTAAATCCACAATTTCCATTCTATAAGGGATCTTTGATATGGGCCTTGAACCAAGAATTAAGTCAATGGAAAACTCAATTTCTCATTCTGGAGGATGTCCAGGTAAATCTTTTGGAAACACATCAACATTTTCTTACACAATAGTTACATCCTCTATTTGAAAATTCTTTTCTTCACCCACAACTATTTAATTCTCTAAATCCCCAATAATTTAATTTATTTGAGCTACTGGGGGTGGATCTAGATTAGAATAAGGTGGTTACATTTCTTCTCTAAAGATAAGATACTCTTTACCATCATCGAGAATTGTAACCTCCTTTTTCTTACAATAAATTTTTGCATCATGGTCTGAAAGCCAATCCATATCAAGGGTTATATCACATTGAATCAGGGGTATGACGATGAGATCATCAGATAAAGAACATTTATATGTCCTAATGGGAACTGATTCACAAAACGTATTTTCAATGATACTTCATTTAGGTGTTTTGACAGACAACTCCCTTGTTAAGTCAAATTGAAAATATCCAATTTTATTATCAAATTGGGAAGATATGAAACAATTTAAAGAACCATAATCCATTAAAACATTTGCTAAACTTGATGAAACCATTAAATTACCTATCATTACATCATTCGGAGCTTCAACCTCAGCAGTAGTGATAGCATAAGATTGCCCTTGATCCCTTGGTATTTTTGGAGGTATGTTCCCCTGATGCTTATGACATTCATTTTCATAATGTCCCCTTTATCTATAATTGTAGAATTTGACATTAACAACCTCTTTATTCCCCTTTAAATCACGATCATGGTGGCCTTTTTCACAACACTTGTAACAGACTCCCATTCTCTTCAAACAAGTACCAAAGTGTTTCTTTCCACATTTACTGTATGATGGATTGTAACATCCCAGGTAAATGAAGAATAAGAGATTTTAATATTTAATAATATCTGTGAATTTAATATTTATTTTACTTTAAAGTTGTTTCTATGTTCGATAGCATACCCAATACGCAACAACAGGTTTCTTTGAAATCTTACGTTGCACACTAATAATATAATATTATTATTTTAAATGGTAGTTAACTCCTAGCCGTTGTATTGATGGGAATAAAAAAACTAACAAGAATATGATTATACATGTGTTTTAAATGGATTTACATTTATCAAATAAAATGTTAGAGGCTTAAAATATGAATGAATCTAATTTTAAGTGTGGTATACATAAAAAGGTCGATTTACCACCTTTTAATGGTGAACCATATTTAAATATATATTTTGTAACTTTAATACATTATATATGAACAAATAAAATCCTTCTTTAGAATGGGGACATGAAAATTTACAATGGGTAAATTTTTGGAATATTTCTAATAAAGTTCATTGTTTTAATGAATAGTGAAAATATTGTATTTTAATTCAAAACTGTAGTTTAATATAATTAATTTATATAGTTAGATTATTTTTTTAATTGGTTTTAAAGTTTAATTAGAATGTACTTTTACCACTTAATCCAATGTTGGTCATTATAATTAATTCCATTTTGAAATTGTACATAAAGAAATGTCAATCTTTTGATAGTTATTGTTTCTTAAAAACACACTATTTGTTTTAACAAGAGGAATAAATTTTAAATTAATTAATTCCACTTATATGTTTTGAATTTGGAAAAATAATCATCATTTTTGAATCCGGAATATCAAATATATCATAGGCTGAATTTTTGGTATTTTTCTGAAAAACTTTAATTTTTGTTGAATAGTGAAACCACTTAGTAGTAGTTAAAAATACTGACTTTTTCATTTAAATGAAAATTTACCAATTCTGTGATTTGAATTATAAAAATACAACATACATGGATGTTATTAATAAGTAAAATATGGTTCAATAAGATGAAAATATTTTTTGTGAATAGTGTGTTTTGACTTTTATTTACCGCGGTTAAATGTAAATAGGGTAATTCATGGTTAAAAGAATATTATAATAATTAAAAATTACGTTAACACTTGTACTAAGATTATTGTATGATTAATGGACGACCATGGGAATCTTTGGGTCTATTTTGGGACCCCATGGAGCCACTTATGAAAAAAATGACACTTTAGATTAATTAATTTAATGTAAAGGAAAAACAACATAAACAAAAAATATTTAATAAATTAATTTTTATATGGTGTTATATAAGTAATATTTTATACTATAAATATTTTTTAGAAATATAAAAATATTTCATACATCATGGTATTTTTCTTATAATTTTTAGACATCAAATAAATTTAATTATTTATGACACAATAATGATGTAGTATTTACCTCATTAATAAATGATTTAAATAAATAAGATTATAATGATTAAAATATTATCCAAAAAATGTACAATTATGATTGGATGATTTTATTTCGAATATGAGTCATATTTTCTTCAACTTAAATTATTTTTGGACCTTTTGAAATCGAAGATATGTTTATAATAAAAAAATGTTTTCACACTTTCCTAAAGAGCCCCTCCTCTCCCTTATAAAAGGAGACCTCTTTTATCCAATTCCTCACACCTATCTAGCCTTTTTCTCGTCCAAACTATGTATAATTAATCTCCCTACATCCCTATCCTCCTCCTAAAATCCTTAACTTAGGCAGAAGGCACTTCAAGAAGTCTTTTGGTTCAAACCAAAGGGAGCTACCCAAATTAAAGGTATGAGTTTCTCATAAATTGTTTTCTTTTATTTTACTTATCCAACCACTAAACTCTTTTTATTAATTTCTTTTGTAACAACAAAATTATCCTCAATATACTATGATGTTGTTATGATAAGTATTCGAACTAAACATACACAAACCTTCATCAAATTGGTGAAGAACATAATGTTTCTGTGGATGGAAAACTAACGCCTCACGAAACGATGATTGTTCGATTATCTCCTACCACCTCACATAGTGGCCATTATGATGGCACTGTATTTATATATGATATATATTATGTTTATTTTTTCTTTATGGTTCTGTAATTTCCATTTATGGAATGCATTTATAGTTTCCATTATGGGTCAATGCGATAATCTCATTAGAGGAAGTGTGGACTACCGCCCCTCAAGTGATATGACTCGTTAATGCCATATGTGGGACATATAAAGGATTGAGTTAATGATATAATATATGATATTATATATGACATTATAATTTAAGTATAATATTCCTATGTATCATTATGTTTTAATTCCATTAAAATAAGAAATATAAATGAAAGTAGTGTTAATGCATACATACGGCTTACTGTCTCCATGAATGGTGCATTTCATTTATTACCTCCAAATGATATGTAATGTTATAAATATATATATTCTGGATATATATGATATATATGATATATAAATAATTAATTTTATTCTGTATATAATGGACTATTGATCACATGGAAAACCTGTAATTATAAGGTGTCCATTTTTTACTCAAGTACCAAATATCGACAAAATGAACTTTATTAACTTAAATGATTACATAATGTTTATAAAATTGTAATAAGTTTTATAAAAAGAATAATAAACATGAAAAGGTTCTTAATAAAGTAGAAATTAACTTTAGTTTATTATTCAGGATAATAAAGAGAAAATGGTTCAAGTTGGACATGAGGTAAGGGACTTCATCTCAATCTCCTTTCAATGAGGCATATTTAGTTTTATACATGACTTTATTTTATATCGTGTATAAAACCCTTTGAATTTTCATTTAATTCAAATGGAATCTTTTTATATGAATCATTTTACTAAACGACAAAAAGGAATGTTATTTTAACGTAAGCAGTGACAATGACCTTTTCGCCGCCGCCAGTATTGTTTGATCTTTGGCTTCCTTAAGAAGAAAAAATGTTTTTAAAAGGAAAAATAAATACCACACACTCTTTTTACGTATTTTGGTATTTAAAATGATTTTTATAATGAATTTATTATTTCAATATCTTTAAATAATATTTAGTAATTTCAAAGTGGAAATGATATGTTTCCTTTATACTTATGTTATGTGTTATGATCATGTTATGGTTCTTGGGAATTATTTACGTATATGTGTGGTTCCATGATAAACCTTGGGTGGGTGAGCCTGAGATAGCTCTCCAATGCATTGGGTAACGTGACGGAGGTAAACATGAATGTTTATCCAAAGAGATGTAGGGAATATACTGTGATTGGTATTCCAAAGTAACTCCCTATGTAGCTGTGATAGCTAAAATTTATGTATGATACGGATTCCATAAGTTACCTTTATGATTTATGATTTATATGTGTTATTCATAAAATATTATGATTTCATGAGGTATGTAAAAGAGTTCATGTTTTAATGTATTTATTAACAAATGTTTTCTTTCATTGTTTTATAACCCTTACTGAGCTTTTTATGCTCATTTGGAGTTTTGAAATGTTTTCACAGTAATTAAAGAAGAATAAGGTCAAGAATGAGATCAAGGAAAAGTCATGCTGTCTAAAACATGGAACTAGACATCACTCTTTTTTCAAGAGTTTTTATTTTATGAAAAAAATGGAAACTGTGTAGAAGTGTCTACTTCGTAATTCTTTTGAGATGTAATAGTTATGTCTTAATTATCTAAAACTCTAATCCTAAAAAGATCCTCAATGTGAATTATTCATTTAATTCAATATCATGTAATGTTTAAGGCTAGATCGTTATAGTGGGTATCAGTGGTCAGTTTAGATAACATTAGGAGTTAGGGTATTATTAAATTAATATCCATAAACTAATTTATGTTAATATTGAAATCATATAACATTTACAGATTACCATGTCCCTTTGCCTGAGATATTTCTGTGATCAGAATGGTTTTCCATAGAGGAAACATGACATCTATGTTGGGACTACATAAGGAGGAAGACAACCTTCCAAATCAGCAACCTGAGATGGTCGGAATCAAAACTGAAAAGTTTTGTTGCAGTGGTGGCACATTTGACTCAGGCTATAAATGGTGGTGGTATCCATGTACGAGATCAGCCAGATCAACCATAGAGAAACATGTCTGTAGTGGAGCATTTCATAAGGCAACATCCCCCATAATTCAGCAGATCATATGACCTGGTGCTAGCATTAGTGTGGATTAAAGCACTGGAAAATATTTTTAATGTCATGGGTTATTCAGAACATCAAAAGGTTAGTCTTGTTGTTTACTGTTTTGAAGTTGAAGCTGATCAATGGTGGTCAATGGTGAACAATATCAGAGATAGTGAAGAGATTGATGCTCTTAATTGGTACGAATTTAAAGTTTTATTTCTTGGGAAATATTTTCCTAAGGTGGTTCATCTAAGGATAGAAAAAAAAATTCCTGGAATTAAGGCAGGAGGATGACTTAGTGGATGATTATGAAGAAAAATTCACTCGACAATAAAGGTATGCTCCAAATTTCATACGAGATCTTGATAGTAAAATCAGCCATTTTTTGTTCAGGATTAAAGCCAATGTATTGAAGGTAATAAGCTTCTCGTGAGTTCAAAAGTAATGAAAAACTTGTTTGTTGTGCGGAGAATGTGGAAATGGGGTTTTCCGATGATCATGTACTCTTGGACAAAAAACAGAATAAGAGGTCGAGGTGGCAGGCGAAAGGGAAGAACTCTTCAAAAAAGTTTGATGGTAAGAAACTTAAGTTTACAGTTTCTGAAAATTGTGGTAAAAACATGCTAGGTAATGTCTTATGAATTCTGTTAAGTGCTACCGATGTGGTAAAATGGGACATAAGGCTTGTAATTTCACTGAGAAAGATTAGGGTAATGTTCAGACGAAATATGATTTATAGTCAGTAAAATGTTTTAAGTGCAATGAAATGGGTCATTATGAAAATTAGTTTCGAACAGGGAATTCAACTGAAGGAAAGCATCCAGACTACAAGCAGAAAGGGGAGGTGAAATCATTTGTAATTACTTCAGAAAATTTTGGGCCATCAAATGAAGTTGTATCAGGTACACTATTTTTTTGTTCATATTATGCCAATGTGTTATTTGATTCTAGGTCTAAACACTCTTTAATTTATGAGTAGTTTTCTAGTAAATTTGGAATTTCATCTCAAGATATGAATACAAAATTTACGGTAAAAACACCTAGAATAAATGTTGAGACAGAAAGAAAACACAAGAACATTCCTCTCCTTGTGTGTTGAAAGAATCTACCTGCAAACCTTATTGTCTTGCCTCTATTAGAGTTTGATGTTATTTTGGGTATGGATTGGATTTTTGTTTATCTTGCTTAGATTGACTGTAGATCTAAAGATGTTTCTTTTCAGAATGATTTTTAGTTTGTGTACAAGAATGAATCATTTCTTTTGATAATATATCAGGAAGCTGAGAAATTAGAAAAAGATGGAAATTAATGTTACCTTGCACATATTGGTGAAAATAAAGGAACTGTTTAGATTAATGTTGTTCCAGTGGTAAATGAGTACCTTGATTTTTTTCCTGATGTGTTTCCTGACATTATACCAGATTGGTAAGTTTAATTTACTACTGACTGAGTTCCTTATTCTAAGCCAATTTCAAAAACCCCATATTGAATGGATCAAATTGAACTTTTAGAGTTAAAGAAGAAATTGCAGGAGTTATTAGATAAAGGTTTCATTCGACCCATCACATCACCATGGGGTGATCCTGTCTTGTTTGTTAAAATGAAAGATGGTTCAATGAGACTTTGCATTGATTATAGAGCATTGAATAACATCACTGTTATGAATAAGTATCCTTTGCCTCATATCGATGATTTGTTTGATCAATTTTAGGGAGCTCAGCATTTTTCGAAGATTGGCTTGAGATCGGGGTACCATCAGTTGAAAGTAAAGGATGTAGACATTCCAAAGACCACATTTTGTACTAGATATGGCCATTATGAATTTGTAGTTATGCCTTTTGGGTTTACCAGTGCACCAGCTGTATTCATGGATCTTATGAATAGAATTTTCCGGGAGTTCTTGGATAAGATTGTGGTTGTGTTCATTGATGATATTTTGGATTATTAAAAAAGTGAGGAGGAACATGAAATTCATTTAAGGGTTGTCTTGAAAACCTTAAAATAAAAGAAACTGTTTGGGAAATTCCGCAAGTGTGAGTTTTGGCTACAACAAATTTATTTCCTTAGTAACATTGTTTCAAAAAATGGCATAATTGTTGATCCTACTAAAACAAAAGTTGTTGAAGAATGGCCAAGACCGAAAAATATAACCAAGATTCCTAGTTTTCTTGGTTTGGTAGGTTATTACCATAGTTTTGTTGAAAATTTTGCAGGATTATCTAGTCCAATGACTAAGTTAACTCGAAAATGTGTTAAGTTTATCTGGACAAAAAAACGTGATGATTGTTTTCAGTAATTGAAAAGAAGATTGGTGAATGCTCCAGTTTTAGAACTTCCATAAAAAAATGGTGAGTTAATTATCTACAGTGATTCTTCATTGAAAGGAATTGGATGTGTACTAATGCATAATGATTAGGTAATTGATTATGCTTCAGGTCAGTTGAAACCTCAAGATTTAAATTATCCTACACATGACTTGGAATTAGCTTTTGTTGTTTTTGATTTAAAAATTTAAAGGCATCATTTGTATGGAGTAAAATGTGAAATATATACTAACCAAAAAAGTTTAAAGTATATATTCACTCAAAAAGAATTGAACATGAGACAGAGGAGATGGCTAGAATTAATCAAGGATTATGATTTCATGATCCATTACCATCTGGGAAAATCAAATAAAGTGGCTGATGGTTTGAGTCTAAAAAGTAATGTCTCATTAGCCATGATACGATTGGAATGAGATCCATTGGTTTTTGGATTGATTAACTTTGGCATAGAAGTTTTTGGTGCCAGCAATTCTTCTATTTTGTTTCAAGTGTCAGTAAAATCATCTCTATTAGATAAAATAATCCAAGAACAGAAAGAAGATAGTGAGTTGCAGAAAAATGTAGTGTTGGTTCAGAAGTGTAAGTTGCCTGATTTTAACATTGATAATGATTGTGTTTTGATATTTGGAAAGATATTATGTGTTCCTTGTGATTCACAGTTGAAGAATGAGTTGTTATGTGAAGCTCATAGTTCCCCGTTTTCAATTCATCCTGGCAGTACTAACATGTACATAGATCTTTGGGAGTATTACTGGTGGGATGGAATGAAAAGTGATATTGCTGATTTTACTGTGAAGTGTTTGAATTGTCAGCAGGCTAATGTAGAGCGGAAGTTACTAAAAGGAATGATACAACATTTACCTATGCCATAGTTAAAATGGGAAAAATATATCCATGGACTTTGTTTTGGGATTACCAAATACATCCCTAGGTAATAATGCAATCTAGGTTATTGTTGATCGATTGACTAAATATTATCATTTCCTTCCTATTCGAGATACCTTGTATCTAGATCAACTTTCTCGGTTGTATGTTAATGATATAGTCTGGTTGAATGGAGTTCCCCTCTCCATTGTATCTGATCGTGATCCCATCTTTAATTCTAACTTTTGGAAAGGCCTTCAGAAGTCATTGGGTACTGAATTAAATTTTAGTACAGCTTTTCACCCTCAATCAGATGGGCAATCGGAATGAACAATTCAGAACTTGGAGGATATGCTATGTGCTTTTCCACTGGATTATCAGGGAAGTTGGGACCAACACCTTTCATTGGTTGAATTTTCATATAATAATAGTTTTCAATCCAGTATATAGATGGCTCCATTTGAGGCATTATATAGAAAGTGTTGTCGAACTCTAGATCTTTGGGATGAAGTAGGTAAAAGGAAGGTGGTGGGACCAGAATTAGTAGAAGAGATGGTAGAGAAAGTTCAGTTGATTCAGAAGCACATGAGAACAGCTCAGAGTAGACAGAAAAGTTATGTAGATAACTGGAGGAAGGATCTTTCTTTTGAGGTAGGTGATCATGTCTTTCTCAAAGTTTCTCCATAGAAAAGAGTGATGCGTTTTGGTAATAAGGTAAAGATGAGTCCGAGGTTCATTGGACCTTATTGAATTCTAGAGAAAGTTGGATTAGTTATGTACATAGTGGCTTCACCTCCAAGTTTATCCCAAGTACACAATGTTTTTCATGTTTCGATGTTGAGAAAGTATATACCAAATTCATCTCATGTTTTGAGCCTAGAGGTAGTTTAGTTAAAAGAGAATCTCTCTTATGAAGAACAACCAGTCCAGATTCATGACCATAGAGAGAAAGTTTTGTGGAATAAGGTAATTCACCAAGTAAAGGTTTTGTGAAAAAACCATATGGTTGAAGAGGCAATGTGGGAATCTGAAAATGTTATGAGGGACAAATACCCCCACTTAATTTGTTAAGTGAATAAAAATTTTGAGGACATAATTTCAAAAGGGGGGAAGGATTTAACATTCCAGGTAAATGAAGAATAAGAGATTTTAATATTTAATAATATTTTTTAATTAATTAAAATTTTTACTTTAAAGTGGTTTCTATGTTCGATAGCATACCCGATACGCAAAAACGAGTTTCTTTGAATTTATAAATTGCACACTAATAATATAATATTATTATTTCAAATGGTAGTTAATTCCAAGCTGTTGTATTGGCAGGAATAAAAAAAAGTAACTAAAATATTATTATACATGTTTTTTAAATGTATTTACATTTATCCAATAAAAAGTTAGAGGCTTAAAATATGAACGAATCTAATTTTAAGCCCCATTTACATTAAAAGGTCTATTTACCACCTTTTAATGGTGAAACCTCTTTAAATATAGATTTCGTCATTTTAATAAATTATATATTACCAAATAAAATCCTTCTCTAGAATGGGGAAATCAAAATTTACTTTGTGCAAATTCTTGAAATTTTTCCGATAAAGTTCATTTTTAATGAATAGTGAAAATATTGCATTTTAATTCAAAACTGCATTTTAATCTAATTTATTTATTTGCTTAGATTATCTTTTTAATTAGTTTTAAAGTATAATTAGAATATATTTTTACCATTTAATCCAATTTTTCTCATTATAATTAATTTCACTTTGAAATTGGACATAAAGAAGTTTCAATCTTTTGATAGTTATTGTTTCTAAAAAACACACTATTTGTTTTCACAACGAGAATTAATTTTAAATTAATTAATGCAACTTCTATGTTTTTAATTTTGAAAAATAAACTTCATTTTTAAATTTGTAATATAAAATATAACTTAGTCTGATTTTTTGGCATTTTTCTGAAAAACATCAATTTTTGATGAATAGTGAAACCACTTAGTAGTAGTTAAAAAACTGACTTTTTCATTTAAATGAAATTTTACCACTTCTGTGATTTGAATTTAGAAAATCCAACATACATGGTTTTTATTATTATCTAAAATGTGGTTCAATAAGATTAAAATAATGTTTAGTGAAGAGTAACTTTTGAATTTTATTTATCGCGGTTAAAGGTAAATAGAGTAATTCATGGTAAAAAGAACATTATAATAATTAAAAATTACCTTAAAAATTGTCCTAACCTTATTGTATGAGTAATGTCCGACCATGGGCATCTTTGGGTCTATTTTGGGAACCCATGGAGCCACTTATGAAAAAAAAGACACTTTAGATTAATTAATTTAATGTGAAGGAAAAAATGACATAAACAAAAATATTTTAGTAAATTAATTTTTATATGATGTCATATAAGTCATATTTTTGACTATAAATATTATTTATAAAGATAAAAATATTTCCTACACTATGGTATATTTTTTTAATAATTTTTAGATATCCAATAAATTAAATTATTTATGACACAATAATGATGCAATATTTACCTCATTAATAAATGATTTAAATAAATAAGATTATAATGATTAAAATATTATCCAAAACATGTCCAATTCTAATTGGATGATTTTATTTCATATATTAGTCATCTTATATTCATCTTTAAAGATTTTTTGACATTTTTAAAATGAAGATATGTTTATAATAAAATAATGTTTTCACACTTTCCCAAAGAGCCCCTCCTCTCACTTATAAAAGGAGACCACATCTAACCAATTCCTCACACCTCTCAATCCTTTTGGATCATCCTAAATATGCCCAATTAAGCTCCATACATCTCTCTCCTCATCCTATAATCCTTACCTTAGGCATAAGGCACTTCAAGAAGTCCTTTGGTTCAATCCAAAGGAAGTTACCCAAATTAAAGGTAACAATTTCTCTTAAATTGTTTTTTTATTTTACTTCTCCAACCCCTAAAATCTTTTATTACCTTTTTTGTAATAACACTAGTATCCTCAATATACTAGAATTTTTTTATGATAAGGATTCTAGATACACTTACACACACCTCTATCTAATTGGTGAAGAACATAATGTTTCTGTGGATGGAAAACTACCACCTCACAAAACGATGATTGTTTGATTTTCTCCTACCGCCTATCATGGTGGCCATTATGATGGAACTATATTTATATATGATATATATTATGTTTATGTTTTCTTTATGATTCTGTAATTTCCATTTATTGCATGCCTTTATGGTTTCCATTATGGGTAAACGTAATAATCTCATTAGAGGAAGTGCGGACTACCGCCCCCTCAGGTGATATGACTCGTTAATGCCATTTGTGGGACATATTAATGATGAAGTTAATGATATTATATATGAAATTATAATGTAATTATAATATACCTATGTATAATTATGTTTTAATTCCATTAAAATAATAAATTGAAATGAAAGTAGCGTTCAATCATACGTACGACTTACCATCTCCATGAACGATGCATTTCATTTTTTACCTCCAAATGATATGTACTATTATAAATATATATATATATATAGTATATATATATGATATATATGATATATAAATAATGAATTTCATTCTGGATATAATGGACTATTTATCACATGAACAACTTGTAATTATAAGGTGTTCATTTTTGACTCAAGTACCAAATATTGACAAAATGAACGTTATTAACTTAAATGATTACATAATGCTTATAACATGGTAATAAGTGTTATAAAATGAATAACAAACTTGAAAAGTTTCTTAAGAAAGTAGAAATTAACTTTAGTTTATTATTCAGGATAATGAAGAATGAATGAGTCAAGTTGGACACGAGGTAAGGGACTTCGTCTCAATCTCCTTTCATTGAGGCATATTTAGTTTTATACATTACATTATTTTATACGGTGTATAAAACCCTTTGAATTTTCATTTCACTCAAAGGGAATCTTTTTATATGAAGCATTTTACTAAACAAAAAAAAGTAATGTTTTTTTAACGTAAGCGGTGAAAACGACCTTTCCACCCTTACGAGTATTATTTGATCTTTGGCTTTCTTAACAAGCCTGAATATTTTTAAAAGGAAAAATAAATACCATATACCCTTTTTACATATTTTGGTATTGAAAGTGATTTTCAGAATGAATTTATTATATCAATATCTTGAAATGATATTTTTTAATTAGAAAGTGGAAATGTTATCTTTCCATTATGATTTTGTTATGTGTTATGATCATGTTATGGTTCTTGGGATTTATTTATGTATACGAGTGGTTCTGTGATACACCTAGGGAAGGTGAGTCTGAGATAGCTCTCCAATGAATTGGGTAATGTGATGGAGGTAAACATGCATGTTTCTCCTAAGATATTTATGGAATACTGTGATGGGTATTCCAAAGTAACTCCCTATGTAGCTTTGATGGCTATAATGTAAGTATCATATAGATGCCAAAAGTTACCTTTATGATTTATGACTTCTATGTGTTATTCATAAAATCTTATGATTTAATGAGTTAGGTAAAAGAGTTCATGTTTTGTTTGTATTTATGAAAAAATGTTTTCTTTCTTTGTTTTATAACCCTTACTGAGATTTTTATGCTCATCCCATGTTTTGAAATGTTTTCACCAGACTTAAAGATGAATAGGGTCAAGGATGGGATCAAGGAAAAGTCATGCTGTATAAAACATGGAACTAGACAAGACCCTTTTTTTCAAGAGTTTTTATTTTATGAAAAAAATGGAAATTGTGTAGAAGTGTCTACTTTGTAATTATTTTGTGATGTAATAGTTATGTCCTAATTATCTAAAACTCTAAACCTCAAAAGATCCTCAATGTGAATTATTCATTTAATTCAATATTATGTAATTTTTAATACCGAGTCCTTACAAAGATATTCAACTTTTCCCTTACTCCCCTTATTTTTCATTTCCAATGTTTTCAATAGATCTCTTCTTCTATTTCTTTGCTTTAATGTTGTAAGAATTAGAGAATTCTTTTTTTTTGTTTCGATAGCACATAAGAAAATATCTTCGTACGAAGAGAAGGATTGTGAGAGAAATTCTCGACGGATAAATGGTTTTAACCCATCAAAGAAATGATCAATATTACTTATTGGGTTACGTATATAATCTTCCGCATGCCTCTCTAACCTTGTAAAGTTATCTTCATACTTTTGCGATATTCTCATCCTCCTTTTGCCTTAGACTCAAAAATTTCCTTTCCCTATTTGCTCGATGGTCATGAGGAAGGTAATTTTCTTAAAAAATTTATTTAAACTCCCTCCATTAAATATTTGATACTTCATCATCTTCCTTTGTGTTTGGAATCTATGACCACCATTGATCATCATCTCCAAGAGGCAGTAAACTACCATGACAAATTTTTACCTTTTCCTAGTACCCAAGGCGTGGAATATTTTCACTAAAGAATTTATCCTTTGCTCAGCTACTAATGGTTTTGTACCCTCATTGAATGTTTGTGGTTATTTCTTCATGATGTGATCTAATATAGATCCTCCACACTGCAGATCAGGGTGCTCTATATGGGTAAGGCTATTATTCATAACCTGAGTGAGTCGTCCGAGTATAATGATAATATGATCAGAACCAGTGGCTTCAACAGATAAACTATAATTATCTTGGGCAGGAGGAAAATCCCTACATGGATTACGTGCATTGATATGGTTTCTATTTCTTCCACTAGGCGTCATTTCTATACAATGGCATACACTAGATTAGTTTATGTATCGAAACACATACTTCCAAACTTATAACACAGTTAACATAAATTGAAAATTTTATGGATATAATCCATAATAATAAAAATATTTTCTTTGAAGAACTATATATTCATAAACCATTCTTAATGATTTGTAAATAAAATGAGAATTTTCCTAAGCATATCACCTGCGACTGTCGTAACCAAGAGTGCAGCGATGCCCATTGTCGTGAACCAGTTCTCGATCGAGTCTAGCTCAAAGTAGTTTTTTTGGGTTTTACCCCAAGGTACATCTGTTCCAGATCCACCTCTACCTGCTCATATCCAGACAGTGATGTATTGCATGGAAAACTCAAAAATTCTCTACAGTACCAAAATTCAAGGAAGATCTTCTATACTAATCCTCAAATTTTATCTTAGGGTAATGTGTTGTAATCAATGTTTATCTAAATCTCAATTCCAAGGTTTGTAATAAACTTTCTCTAATACCAATTCTAATGCCCCAAACCCAGTTACCTATATTTTGTGCATTATTACAAAACATTGGCATGATACAAGGAAATAATGTCCCGAAAGACCAATCTATTTAGTAGCCTTGGAAATACCAGATACATTCCTGAGTTTTACATTACATTATAAAAAGAAAAATTACAACACCATTATTTCCATAGACCACACTCATATCCCCTCAGAATATCTCTGCAGTTCAGTCATTAAATACTTCTTCACATCCTAGAAAAAATAAAACATAGAAAGGGGTGAGATCAGATGCTCAGTAAGGATAACACTATTGTGGAAAGTTTCATAAATAATCATAAACATTTAAGGGAATTTATAAGACCAAAACAAAAGCCTTTTAAACTTAAATTTCAGCATAATATGGAAATGATAAAATCAAATAACGCCATTTAATTATTCACATGGATATTCTACTAGTTGAATAATCACATGCAATATCAATAACCACTTTTATAATGATGGAATGTACAAAGACAGAATTCATATCCACATAGTCAAGACCTTGTTCTAAGAGAACAAATAAGTTTTTGTCAAGTCCTTGTGCCAATACACTACATGGTCTCATGATACCTACCAATTCATTGAGGAGCTATAGCGGGCTCCACCCGTCACATACTAAGTCCAATGCATTCCTCATATGAAAAGGATTAAACATAACATTAACATTCATATTAAAACTAGCATATGAAATGTAAATAATTTATCCATAAACCATGAATGGTATAAAATAACACATCCATAGTCAAACATATCACAAATCCTTCAATACAATATGGTTGTTTTGTATCATAATAAATTAACTTCAGACAAACTTAAAATCCATCAATGGATGTTGACATAGATGAAATCAAAACCATTTTTTTGTGAAATATGTCTTTCTATTTTGGAATAACTTACGAGTCAAATAATTAAAAAGAAAAAATATATTTTGAAAATATTATTATAATCTTGTATGAGAAGCTTTGACAATGTTATAACGGTGGAAAATATCCGCACTCGCCGTATAAGTTTAAAAAACATTTTTACATTAATTTTGTTGAAAAGTTCATAAAGTATGTTGTTTGGAAAATGACGAAAAGATTCTTTTAAAAAATATATAAGGTCAAATAATGGTATAAATGAATTTAACCCATTGTTTAGAAAATATTAAAATTTTTTCGATTTTTTTTTGAAACATGGATGTGGATGATAAAGAGGTCTTAGTAGATAATTATGTATAAACATCCTCGGATAATGAAGAGATTGTGAAATTAACGCTTACCTTGTACATTTTCTTGGTCGAGGTTACATTAACCTCTTGTATAATGGTGAAATAATTGTTATTAAATTACACAAGAACCATATACATTAATATGATAACATATATGATCTTCTAATATTTCTTTGTTAATGATATTTCAGTAGTGTCATCGTTTCAGGTGTAAACTGATTCATTTTCCTTTATCTCCTTTGTTACATAAGTAATGTTTTTTATGGATAATATCTATCTTATTAATATTTAGAATGATATTAAGTCTTTAAAAATTATTTTTAATCATCCAATTAAAATTGGTCTTGAGTGGATCTGATGAGGAATATATCTCATCGTGTTCGTGGAGACGGTAAACCTATGTATGCACGAGCGAAAATATCATACTTTTGATATTAAAATAATATATAATTGGATGGTATATCATATATACAGAATCATTATCATGTTATATTTTTTATTTTCATCATTTATACTTATTATTATACCCATCCCAATGATGAAGTGTTTGAATAACAAACTGCACAACGACTTGGAGATGGTATGTCGTACGTACGCACGTATGATGAATAGTCATTCGTAGGATGGATAAAATAATGAATATGGTTGTAAAATTTTATAATAACATCACAGTATATATAAGGTATTATAGATATTATTTTATAATGGAAATAATAAAGAAAGATGAAGTGGGAAATGAAAAGAACTTGGAAGATGTGATGAAATATTTAACTCTTCTTCGGGTTCTTCCTTTTGATTTGATCAAAATAGATCCTTAGGTTGGCTTTATGACTAAAGGAATTCCTCTAAGATTAATTGAAGATAGCTGAGAGGATATTTGGATAGGGGTTGGCTTATCCAAATGGATTTTAATATGTGAATTAGAGAGAAGGGAAAGTGAACTTTTATAAGAGGGGTGAGGGGCACCTTTGGAAAAGATTGAAATATTATTTTATAATAAAATAATTTTCTTTTATTAATTTCTCCAAAATGAATTATTTAAATTCTAAGGTGGGGATGGGTCAAAAAACTCTAAACCAATAGGTTTTAGACTAGTTTGGGTCACAATATTAACCTTATCGTTTAGATTTAACTCTTCGTTAAATAGTTTGATATTTACCATGTCTCTTTGAATTTTTATATTATATGGTTAATAAACCTAATATAAACATTCAAGAGAACCTCAAGTGGTTCATTAATTACAAACCTATAATTATATAAGTCTTTTGGTGGAACCTTAGATTTTTAGTATTATTATATAAACCAATAATATTGTATTTGTTTTAAAAACTCATTTATGTCAGTTTTTACATTATTTAATAATTGATTTTTTAAAGTCCTAAAAACATTATTAATTCAAACTAAATATATTTAATAAACCATAAAATTTCATATTAACCTATAAAAATAATTTAATTCATTAAAATTTTCAAATAATATTTATTTGGATATTTATAATATCAATTACTTTTAATCTTTCATTAATATGGTAATTACTGCATCATCATTGTGTCATAAATTAATTTAATTATTTAAGGTCTAAAAATTAGAAATAAAATTACAGTATGTAGGAAATTATTTTATCTTTCTAATTAATACTTATTGTCGAATTTATCTTATGTATAACCCTATATTAAAAATGTTTAGTTATTAGACATTGATTTTAACACTTTTAACTCTTCATTGAATTAAATAATAATAAATGTCCGAGTCTAATACAAGTAGACCTAAAGAATCAAATTTTATTCCTAAGGTTTTTTTGGTCTAATTTAACATATCCAATATAATTAGGATATGTGTTAGGGTAATAATAATATAATTTTTACCCTTAATTACCCTATTACTTATAACCATGGTAAATAAAAGTAAAAATTTACTATTCACCAAAAATATTTTTATCTCATTAAACCACATTTTACATACTGATATCAACTGTGTGTATCGTATTTTCAAAATTCAACTCATTGAAGTGGAAAAATTATGTTTTATATAAATTTTCAAATTCTCATAGGAGGTGGGTAAAAGATAGTAAAAAGTTCAATAAAATTTTTATATATCTAAAATTATTATAAACTGACTCCAATTAATTGCATTGTACATATATATGTATTTTGAATCTATTTTGACCTAAAATAAATTTAAATAAAACAAATAATTATTTAAATAAAAATTCGGTTTTAAACTATAACTCAGTGTTTTTCACTATTCATCAAAAATTAAAAAATTTCATAAAAACACCAAAAATTCACCCTAAGCTAATTTCAATATTCAAAATCCAAAAATGAAGTCCATTTTGAGAGATAAAATTTATAAAATTTCAAAAAGTATATATTCCTATTAATAACGGCTAGATTGATTGGTTGTGCTGTGTTAGAATTCAAAGTTGTGTACAAAACACGTTGTTGTATTATTCAAAGAGAAACCTACCATGGAAGCTTGGGGTACTACACCTCCCCAAGTATAAATTCCACTCTTCAGTAGCCCCATTATCATAAATAACCCTGAATCATATAAAATATCTAAAATATAATATTCTAACCATTATCCCTATATATTATTTATTCTAGTCCCACTTAATAACCAATTCTCTGTTCTTTAAGGGATCCTTTAAAGGGGTAATATTCAAGAGGTCACTTTCTCAAATGACATCTCTTAATTTTATTTTTTTCTTATAATTTCTCATAACCTACAATATAAATAAAAAATAATAATCCAAGTATCATTCATATTCTGTAATTTTATATTTTTAATGGAATATCTTATATTCTTCCCTTTTATTTCTCCTATTATTCAATGAAATGACACCATTGTCTATATTATGTCGGTTAATTTTATCCATGGATAATGAGATTTTGTTTTCCATTACCACCATCAATATTAGTCATAATGTAATTATTATGGGTAAATTAGATTTCAATAGATTAAATTTATCTTATTGAATGTCCTAGAACTAATATATTAATGCAATATTATATAAAATTATGCTAAATCCTTATAGTCTAATAAAATGAAAAAAAATTAAACATTTATCCCAATAATTTTATCAAATAGATCATCCAGAAGTTAATAGAAAAAAAAAATGAAATATGGGACCATTTATACCTATGGAATTCCATTAATTCCATTTCATTCCACCTTTATAATAGAATTCCAATTTTATCAGAACATCCATAAATATACACAAGTCAACCAACTATATAATCATGAAAATAACACCTCCAAAACAACAATAATGAACTATATAACTCATATAAATAGAAGTAAATGAACATAATAAAATTATAATATATGAAATATATGTGAAATAGGTTCTAGAATATAAAATTAATGAATCTAATTAGGTTACCTCGGGCATTAAAAAAAATTTCATAACTCATTCGGACACAATTATTGGGACCGTCTTCCTCCTCTATCTTCTTTTTCATTTATGTGCATTTTTTATTCTAAGCACTTGATTTAAAATTACTATTCATGGTATATGATTCTCCACATCACTATTACTATAATATTATTGTTAAAATTATTAGAGATTCCTTTTATATCATTAAACAAATATATGAATTTTTAATTTCTATCATCATGAAGCCAAAATTTTGTAAGGAACTTCATCTCAATTTTAATTTATTAAGGAAAATTATAAGACTATATAGCTATATTCATTAATATGGTGTATATAATAACCTAATAACATATTATATATTTTATTTATTTGTGATAAAGGTATTTAATGTCTTTCTGAATGTAAATAATTCATGAGAAAAAATATTTAAATGATTAGAATGTGGTAGAGGAAATTATTAATTCAATTTCCATTTATTTGGTTAAACATCAAATTAATTGATTATTTTAGGATAAAATTATATGTGAAATTCCTTTTTATTATATTATTTTTTATTTCCACTTTTTTTATGGATTTAAATCTAATACACATAATGATTTCATTTAATAAACGATCAATTCAATGATATGATGTTTGTAAAGTGTTTTTATATCCCAATGTTATTTGAGTTTCTAAAATATTATATAATAAAAAACTAAATGCATAAAAATGATATATTTATGTTCTTGAGAACTATATATGAAAATTGGTGTACCCAGATAGCATCAAGTTTTCCCATTACATCTTATACGATTAGGTAGCCTAGAGAGATATGTGTGAGCCCATTACAATATATATGATCATGTGGCCAAAATAGTGTCTAGTGAACCCATTACATCTTATATAGTGAGGTTTCCCAGATAGTCCTCCAATGCATTGGATAATGATTATATATGAATTTTTGGGTATGTTTATTCCAATTACAAGGGTTTTGAAATTTTATTGTAAATGTAATTATCTAAGACTTCAAAATAGAATTGTATTTACTTGATATGAGTTTTATTTATTTTCATTGAACTAAAATTGTGTGTTTTTGTGTAAAATTTAATTATTCAATTTTCTCAAATAACATTTTGGTAAATATTTATATTTAATGGGATTTCATTTTTTCACTATATGAATAGATTTAATCTTTTTTATTTCCCTTACTATGATTTTTTTATCATTCCACGTTTTAAATTTTTTTCAAAGTATTTATGGATGTATAGGGACAACGATGAGATAAAGATGAAAAATCAAAAGATTTATCATGAATAGAATTCTATTTTCAAATTTTAATTATTTTATTTTATCGGGAAAATGGAAATTCGCAAGTAGTGACCACATATAAGGTCTCGGTTAACCATATAAGAGTTTTTCAAAATTCTATAAAACTCTAAATTACAATGATAATCAGGATTTAATAATGTGAATTCTAGTTTAAAATCACTATATTATGTAACGTTTAAGGTCAGTTTATTAGATGATATTAAATGTTCATGTTTTTTTTGTTTTTTGATATTAAATATACTAATTTAATTTTTCCTAACGACTTTCCAATTAAAGCATATGTGAACAATGAATTACATTACTTCTTGTGGTAGTTGTCTACTGTACACTTGAGTAATGTTATCGTATCCCCGAAAGGAATGGAAATATAAAATAATTGCATGATTTTATAAACAAAAAATTATAATAATCCCATAAAAATCATATAAATATTTTAAATAAATCATTATTGTTAGGCATCAGTGGTTGTGATTGAAAAAAAATTATATTAGTTTATGAGACGGTAATCCAACATACACACAATTGAAAATTTTATTTAACATTTTGTGGAAGTGTAGATGGATAAGGATATTCTAGTATGAAAATAAAATATTGGAATATTTGGAATATTTTTGTTATTCTAATACCATAGTAAAATACTATTTAAAAATGTTAGAGAATAAAAAAAACAAATATCTATGTTTATGAATTTTACATCTTCTTTGGATGGCCTCTTTAGGTTTATGAATGAATCCTTCATTGGATGTATTTCTCTTCAAACCATGCCTCTATGATCAAGATAGATATTCATGGAAGATATTTTTATATTTATTCTGGAACCAAATTATTTTATAGGAGTTAGTATAGGAGAGTGGGTTGCCTTCTATATATGTGGGAGAAGGATGTCATTAAAATTTCGAAAAGATAAAGTTATACCCCATTTTTTCTCTTTAAAAAAGCATCCAAAATGGTTAAATAATGTTCTTTAGTGGTAGTAAAGTTTAAAAATTACCATAAAATGGGTTTTATATAGGTTTTATGTCATTTTAGCACTTATATTGTTATTTTAACCCCCCCCATTAAACCCATTTTAACTTACCAATGAGAACTAATTTTTAATATTTTAACTATTAATTATTTTAAAAAATTAATTTGACCATATTAGATATTAAAAATTTTTATGATTCAAAAAATCTAATCCATTTTTTATATTTAATTCTTATAAGTAGTATACATCTGTTTAAAATTAATCTGCAGATGTACTGAAAGAGTGGGTTTCCAAAGAATAAATTATCAAAATTAGTGAATGAATTAAAATCCAAATAATATATGAAATTTATTATAATGACAAAAATTATTAAAATTTAAATATAAATGAACAAATTTTACTTTATAACCAATTTTAAAAATAATATATTGTTTTAAATAATTAAAATGGGAATGTGTTTTTCAATAAAAATCATAATTTTAACTATTCACAAAACAATTTAATTTTCAGAAAAATCCCAAAAATACACCAAAATATAAATTTTTAATTTTGATTAATCAAATTCATTTTATTTATTAAAATAAATATTACAATTTTTTGGGAATTTTATTTAAATTATATGTGTAAATTATAAATAAATACACTTTTATTAAAGTTCACTTTTTCAGAAAATATTTCTTTTTCATTCAAATTATTCTTATCTAATTTGTAATAAATAGATAACTACTGTATTTTTCTCACACCTGTGTAAACCATGTTGTCTTCATAACTTATTTATTAATATTAATACCAACCAAATTATTAGATAATTTATAATGTTCATGTTTCATTAATAATATATTAATATTGTATCATGTTTTGTTCAAACCCGGTGTTGTGTGATTACGATGCTATAGAAGAGATTTAATTTTATAAAAAATAAATAAATCCTAAATTCTGAAGGTGTTTCTTCAGAACGACGATATTTTAAAATAAGAACATTTTATTCAAAAATGGATGTGAAATGGTGTATGGTTATAACCTAGTAGATAAATTACCTCGTATGAATATTACCAATTGAATTACAAAAATTATGTTTACATATTTATTATTAATATAAAGAAGAAATATTTCAATGTAGAAGAAATGTTTTCAAAAAACAAATACTTTTCTAAAAAATTGTTTGGTCCGGATTTAAAAAACAATTTTTAAATATTTTTTAAAAAATTGAGAAACTTTATTCAATAAAACAATCTTCAATTATGGAATCATCATATCCAAGTTATCATTGCGTACTTT
Organism: Viscum album; assembly: GCA_963277665.1. Classification (NCBI taxonomy): domain Eukaryota; kingdom Viridiplantae; phylum Streptophyta; class Magnoliopsida; order Santalales; family Viscaceae; genus Viscum; species Viscum album. The sequence goes on from OY728131.1 coordinate 1,495,011,293, forward strand.
TTTTCTAAATAGATTCATTTTTTCAGGAATAGTGAAGAACATTTTTTCATTGAAAAATTGATTTTAATTTAACAAAATTACGTGGATAAATTATATTTAAAATTATTTTTACAGTATAATGAGAAAATTTATATTCAAATTTAACTAAGTTATGTCATTGAAATAAATTTCATATTGAAATTTTATATTAAAACCTTCTATACTGTTGATCATTTTTTTATAAACCCATTTTTCCCTCAAATCTCCATCTATAATTTTAAATTTGATTCTACCACTTCTATGAATTGAATTTAGAAAAAATTTATTTAATAGATGTAATCAAATTTATTTATATTATAAAATATTTTAAACTTAATTTTTTACCAATTTGAAAAGAAAAATTACTAAAAAACATTATAATCATTAAGGTAAAACTAGTTTACTAGGTCCTAAACATGAAACATAAGAGTAAAAAGTAACCTTAAAATTTCCCACCACAAACTTTTTGGACATATTTAGATATTATCTTCTATTTTTTTATGAATGAACCATTTTTATTCTTTTTATTCAATAAAAATATGGGTTTCATTGAATGTTTTAAAAAATTCTATTTCTGTCATCTCCACTATTTATAAATGGTCACCCCCTCTCCTACCGCATTGATAAATAAAATATTGATTATTTCACTAATGAAATATCAAATAAATTCTTTTATACATTACCAAAATTATAGATCCATTTAATTTATCACTAATCCAATCTAGGAATGCTTTTTTGGAATATCTAATGTTCTTTTCGGAAGAAGTGTTAACATTTTTAAATGAGTCTTTTTTATTTTCCTTCATCTTCCATGAATATAAAATAATATTAAAACATAATTATATAATAAAATAATTAAATTCTATATACTAATATGTGATTAAGTTAAGTAAATTACATATATCCATCCCGTAATTCATTAATTACGGAACAAAACTGTAGATCATGTGTGTGGCAGACAACCGCCTCACAAATCAATGTAATTTTTTTCCATAATCAACATTATTATCTTGATAGAAATATGGATTTTACAAATTTATATGGTATTTTTGATATTATTATACTTCATGAAATATAATATCACATAAAAGTTATTATATTCAAATCCCTTTAAAATGAGATAACGTTGCTCGTGTGTACCATATACTTCTGCATTGCAAAGAAATATGATTCTTTTTAACATTAAATTTACATCAAATATAATATGGAGAAATTTTATAAATATATGACATATATATATTATGATATTGATTTTTAAAAATTAATATATCACCTAATTCATTACCCTTTCATATGTTAAATAAATTATAATGTCACTCATCCGTACATATATCCCACTGTCTCCACGAAGTGATGTGGTCCATTCTACATGCTCAAATTTTAATAATGATTCTAAAATACTATATATTGAAAATATGATATTTATAATGTTCATATAATTCTGAAGAATATGGAACTATATGATATGATCGTGAACTGGAACATTCAAGACAAAATTTGCATGAAAAAACAAGTCAATTAACATATGAAATAATGAAAATAAAGAATTATTACAAACAAACTGGTGGGAATATGTCATAAGAGGATCATATATGATATTATAAATTTCAATATAATTATTTAATTAATGAATAAAATTCATAAAACCATTATTGAGTGTGTAAAATAAAATTCAACCAAATGGAAGCATGAGGTAAGGGACTTCATCTCAATTTACCTTCATTGGGGCATATCAAATTGTTATAAAAATAATATTTTATATAATGTTTATAAAATTTCCATTTTACTTTTAATATAATTTTTAATTAATAATTAATTGTATCTTATTTTTTAATAGAAATTATTTCATCTAAGGGGATTTTAGTTGAAAATTACTACGTGGTAAAGAGTTTCATTACTCAATTTCTTTTCCTTTGGTTACATTAATTATTCCATATCTTTGATATTCTATGATTATGTATGAAATGAATTTTGACTATATTATATATATATATAATTTTTTATGTTGATTTTTATTGATACCCATAATAAATTAATTGGTAAATTCTCACTTCAATATTATGATCTTTATAAGGGTTTATTTCACAATATCAATTTAATTGGGGTTTTTTATGTTTTAATTTCCATTGATGGAAATTATTTGATCATTATTTTTTAAGACTATTTAATTTTATCATATTTTTATTATTAATTAATTGTTTATGAAAATGTAAAATTTTTCCACTAAATGATAAATAAATTCATTGAAAAAATGTTTTTAAAAAATTTGATATCATTTTTCTCTTCATTAGAAATTCTTTTTTTTTTCAAAAAATGTTTTATAAAAATGTTATCAATTTTTTTAACATTCTCAAATTGATTATGTAAGAAACTTTTTACACATATTTTGATTTTAATTTTTTTGGAAAGAAACCTTAATTATTCCAAACATTGTTTGTTGGATTTTACTGAAAATGTAAGAGAAACCATTGTCTGAATAGATACAATATATACATAATTTCCTACCATCATAAAAATTAAACATTTTAATGTTTTAATGTATGATTCAATGATTATTTTCAATGAAATTAATTCTTATATATTTTATGAACATTTAGTTTAAAAATTATATATTTAGAAAGTGAAAAGTATATTTTCCTCAAGACTATTTTAAGGACATTTTTCTAATATTTCTATTCATCAACAATAACAATAATTGATTTTAGTTATACTCCCTTTGGGATATGATGTATTAATACTATTCTTATAAATTATATAGAGGATTTATGATCATTTTGACCATGTAACATATTTTGATTCAATTTCTTGCTTCATTTTATTAATATTAAAATTCCCTTCAAATATTTATTTCTGTGATGATAGAAAATTTATTTTCCGCTAATATTAATTATTGTTATCAGGGATATTTTTATTGATTTAATAGTATTTAATTTCTTTATTTGGTGTCATACACTAAATGTTTTTATTTTATCTCAAGAAATATTGAGAAATACATATTCTTTTGTCAACATAGATATTTGATGATAAGGAATATTGTTCATGAATAAAATCGATTATTTGATATATGTCGAATGCTTTAGAATATAGTAATGGGTGGGGCCTAAAATTATATATCACCTCGATGAAACACTATTCTATAGATTAGAATCTGTATTCTTGCGTTAAATTGGTTTTTACCAATAGTTTTTAATATTCTTATCATAGTTGTTGACAACATAGTTATCATGAGGACTAAGCTAATGACATCCAATATTTATGAATTTCAATAATGAATAATTTAGTTAATTTTAGTCCTAGTAAATTTTCATGGATATTATATTTGGATACATTTTATAATCAATTAATGATTAAATGTCATGTGTTTTTAGTTATTTACCTTTTCATATTAATTATTTCTTATCTATTCATGTTAGTGAAATTATTTAAATAGAATTTGTGTTTATCTATTTATATTTACATATTGATTATTCTTTATCTATTCAGGATAGTTAAGTTTTTTAAAACAAATGTGTTTTTTCTTATTTATATATCCATATATATTATTCCTTATCAATTAATTATAGTCATGTTATTTAAATATCATATGTGTCAAATTATTTACCATTATATATTGATTATTCATTATAAATTTATGATATTAATGTTGTTTAAATGGAATGTCTGTTCAATTATTTACATTTTAATATTTAGTATTTCATATCTAATCATGATAGAAATTTTATTGACTAAATGGAATTATTGTTCAGATATTTACCTTAATATATTGATAATTCCAAATTGATTTTTTCACATTTACTAATAATGGATTAAAATTTAAGTATACGTTAATAATAATTTGGGATCAACCTAATTTTATCCCATTACCATGAATCTAGAATGTGTAGTAAGAATTCTATGCGAGGATAATCTATATGGAATGATTTTATAATAAAAAATATTATATAGTAATTTTTTTACTCAGATGTAATACGAGAATCATGTATGTATCTAGTTTACCAAAACTTGAAAACAATTTGGTCCATCAGGATAATATTCCTTATATCTTATGCCTATGTAATTATGTAGTAACCGTCTCCTGGTTACCAGAGTCCAGGTTCTTACATTTAGTATTAGAGTATGTTTATTATAATCCACATGAAATACATTAGGAAAACCATATATTATGAAACAACACCCTTTAATAGACCATGACTAAAATTATAGAATAACATCATGATGCTTTTGAAAGGTATGTATTATGTGGGTTTTCATAGAAATATATCTCTATCTAGATTCTGTAAGTGGACATGCTTTTTGTAAATATATACCTTGGGGTATTGTTAACATAAAAATTAGATATGCCTTGACTCTAGAATTAACTTTTACATTACAAAAGGAATTCATATGCACCTGATTTGATAGTTTAAGGTGATATGCATTGAGTAATTCAAATTGTTTTTACATGAATTTTATGATGGATTTGAATAGATGATGATAATGAATGACCTAGGTTAAACCTAAGGTGTATTATAATGAAATGAATGTGTCATGAATTAGATATCCTCTAAATTATTATATAGTTTTCACACTATGACAATTATTTCTAACAATATACATTCTGGTTGAATTTAAGAGTTGGAAGCCAAAGAAATCATGTTAACATTGAATATGATGGAAAACATGGTGACTAAGAGAATTTATTTTATTATTTTAGTGTTAAATATTTCATTACTATGACCAATAATTTCTCCTAAAATATTATTAAACACATATACCTTATCCGAATATCAAAATCACCAAATAAGATAATGATTGAGTTCATTAATCACTCAACTGATGGAGAGTATAGAGGAAATAAGTCTTGATTTTCATTATTTGAAAAATGTGGACAGAGATATATAATAATGTTCCTCAATTGTATGGGAAAATTATTTTTTTAGATATGAATGGTAGAAAGAAAGAAATTTTTGAGATGAATTGTATAGTATGATGAATTAAAATAAATTTCATCAAAGGAATCCATTTATAGTTCATCTTCATAAATATTTGGAACCTGGGAAATATCTGAGCCAGTTGTCTCTTATAAAATCTATCCTCAAGAGTTAGGAAGGACCTATGTTGAAATAAAATTGTTTAATTATTTAAGATTTATGATTATAGAATTATATTGTAGAACTATTTTTACTAATTTTATTTTCATTTTAAGAATCATTAATCATAAAAAGATTGAGATAAATTTTCTAATCCTAAATTTATTCATTAACATAATACCTATAGATGAAATCATGGGTCTATTATTTTAATATTGATCATAATTTAATAGTATTAAACTCCACTTTTATGTTTTATGTGATGCAATTCTAATAAAATTAGTTATATTTCTACAAACATTTATCAAAATAAAACCCAATGTTTTAGTATATGTTTTATTGAATGATTATTTTATTTAGAATTACTGTAGTATATTAGGATTATGTTTAATGGTATTGGTAACCTTCAGGGTTTATCCTATCTTTTATGTTGAGGTAATTATGGGTCAGTAAATTTTTTTATAGTTAAAGTAATTTTATTAATAATTAGTTTGAAAATGAGAAACATTTATGTCAGGTGCCAACCCATAATATCCGATAAGACTATTTTCCATTAACCCATTACTAAAGGTAGATATGGTTTTATCACATATTATTGGAAAATGTGATATTCGGGTTTATATGTTATTTTTAAATAAAACAATTTAATGATTAAATACTAAGGATGAACAATTGGTGTTGATTTTGACGCATTGATATTAATGTATTATATTGGATAAATTTTGAATACCATATTGGTTTTTAAAGTTAGTTTGAGATATAAGGAATGAATTTTCACTCTATTATGGATCTTATGACCCATTAAATGCGAATTTTAGTGCTTCAGTCATTAAAAAATATATTTTTGGATATTCAATTAAAGGAGTAAGAAATTAATTTGAAATTGAACAAGGCACACCCATATGATGAAATTATTCATATAAAATAGAATTATATAAAGTAATTATATTTCTTTATATTATTTAAAATTAAAATAATTCCTCACTTTTTGGAAAAATATCTCATAACAGTAATTTCATCCAACTAATATCATATCTGATTAATTAAAAGTCTTTTTACTCATCACCAAATTATGGTTTTTTGGCTGTTGAGTTTCTTATTTCCATTTAGTTTCTTTTGATCAAGGACCTATTTAACTCTATATTTATTTATTCATTTGATCCATTTACTTACTATAAAATGAAACTAAATTTCACATATGTGGAAAGCATGATTTTTTTATTCTGAATGAACTTCTTATTTCCCAATATCTCTTATCAAGTGGATGCTTTATTATCTATTTTATAATGTTTATTTTTCTATAATGGTATTACAAAATATGAAACCCCGAAATACTGAGATCATGATTAAATTTTAGGGTTTAATTTATTGAATGTTGAGATAATATAAAACCAAAATATTTTAAAACAAGAAAATTTTATTCTATATCACATGTGAAATGCAGCACCGTCCTTAAAAAACCAACGAAATATATTTCTTAAAATTTATTCTCTTCTATAACATGTCGACAAGGATCCCCAATCCTAAAAAATAGCAATATAGTATAATATTATAATCAATACATTAAATTGATTGGTTAAAATATTAGTAAATTAATTATCAATTTATGATAATCTATATATTATTAATAAAATAAGGTCATTTAAAAGAAAAGTAAATGCTTTCTGAAAAACTGTATTTTTCTAAAAAACAGTTTATTCATGCTTTGAGAAAAAAATATTTAATTAATATTTATAAATTATAGAAAATTTATTTAAAGAAACTTTTTTAATTCTTGAAGTCATTATATTAGAAACCAATTGTAGTGAAGTTATTAAAATATAATAAAAAATATCATTTTCAATGGATAATGAAAAATACTGTTTTTATTGAAAATTGCCTTTGGATTTTAATAATTTAAAAGGACCAATAAAATTTTAAATTTGTTTCAATGTAAATTTATTTCAATTAATTTAAATTATAATTATTTAGGATATTTAAATAAATTTAATATTGAATTTGGAAATTAAAACCTCTTATACTTATGAGAATGTCCTCTTTGGATGCCATCTTCTTCATCAAATATGCTAGTATAATTTTAAAATGGATTATAACAAAACTATGATTATAATATAGAATTTTTTTATATAATTTACTTCAAAATAATTTATATTATTTACAAATTTCATATTATTTTTTAAAATTATACATTGTAAATAAATTTAAAATTATTTTTTATGGTTATTGATATATATATGAAAAAATGAGAGTTTCTCTCTCTCGAGGAGTGTTTATATCTGTTTCAACCTGTAGTGATCATGCGGATCACTTCAACTCAGTGGATGATTTTGATGTGGTTAGGCATAGAGATTTTTGTGATCTTTGTTGCCCACATAAGAATTTTGAGCTGCTTGATGCTCCTTCAAATCAAAGAGAAGAAATCATAAGGCATGTTGAAATGTTTACTACTTGTGGTGGACATCGACACGGTATCAAGGAGGAATCGGAAGATCCTGCAATTTACATAGGTCTAAAATATTTTAATTATTTGTAGAAGTGTCTCCCAGGAGGATATATGAAGGCCATTCTAGCCGGCGATGGATCATGGGTGTCAGTGATAGTGAAGTGTGGACCGAGGAAACCTAAGACTGCGGGTTTGGTGATGACCTTGTATGCTGCAATGACGGTGGATGAGATCCTATTGGTGGTGGATTCTTGTGGGATGAGGGGTCTGTTAGCATGGATCGAGATCTAGATAGAGGTGTTTTGCAGAGGTATGGGGACCCCAGTGGTGGATCTGTTTCCATGGATCAACCCATGGCTATAAACGGTTGGGGTTGTTTTGTGGTGGTGGTGAAGGAGCACGATGAAAGAGGGAAGGTATTTATAGATTGAGGGTTATTAATGGGGATGGTCCTGGTGTATTTTGTGGATGAATTTGGAGGAGGGGTTACGATGCGGTGGTTTTTGCTTCGTAGGGTGGGAGAAAGATGGTGGTAGTCACATGGGTTCCGGTTGGTGATAGTGTGGGCTGACGACAGGCCGTTGCAGGAGAGGCATTATGACGGGGTTCCCTGGAGGACCGATGATGAGCAACAATAGGAGAGGCGGTGGTGATTGGTGATGGGCGTCATTGCATAGTGAGTCATGTGGGTCAATTCGGCAATCACAGGGTTTTCTTCTATTCAGCAATGTGCCGATGCACAAATGGCGAGATCGTGCTGGTGGATCTGACCAATGATGATTGCAAGCTGGCGATGTGGGTAGGGAGGTTCCCTCGAGATGTGCAATAACTTTGGAAGGATGACTTTAGGGTGTGGGTCACGTCCAGTCGGAGGCTCTTTCTGTTTGGTGTGTGGCTATGATGTCTTTGACTTTGGGGTGCAGTGTTCTCACTGAAGTATTGGTGTATTTTTTTTGGAGTGAACTGTGATTTGGGTGTGGCGCTGTGCATGTGGTGTTTTTTTATGGGTTTTGCTATATGGGTCTTTGGGATATTAGGTTTTTTGGGGTTTCATTTTTTTCAACTCTTTGTTTTGGTGGTGACTTTGGTGCCACATGTTTTTTGTTTTGCTGCATTTATATTTTATTTAATAAATTTTTAGGACTTTAGTCCGCTTGACTCATGAACTTCCCTGGTATTTATTATGGTTACTATAAAATAGGTTTATCAGGGGTTAGAAAAAAATATAAGTGTATGTCTCTGAAATTTTTACAATTTTTTTGTGTATATATTGAACTTGTCACCAATAAGGATCTATATTTTCTAGATTTTTGTCTTTTTTTATTCATTAAATCATGGGTGTAATTAAATAGTTTTAAACATTCCATGTGTGTCTTTTCCCCCTCATATAAAAGGTCGCACCCTCTCCTCAGATCTTTAAAGATAAAAGAATATTTCTTATCCATGAACTCCCCAAATCACATACATGATCCCATATAAACATCCTAGTAAACATTTTTATAATATATCTACCCTATGAATGATTTTTTTAATATTATAAATATGTTTTCCTAGTGAGAGGAAATGTGCTTCCTTGTAAAAAAGAAGTTAAAATATTCTTAAAAGGTATTTTTACTATATTTCTTCATCCAAATTCTTAAAATATTTTTAAAGTATTATTATATAATAAAATAATTATCTTACATATACTTATTTTTTATGTTAGGTTAATGACCTATATATATCCCCTCTCCGATCATATGGGAAAAGAAACTATCGATCATGTGTACAGAGAACTACCGCTTTTCCAAACGATGTATTTCATTTTTTATAAACTCAGTTTTAGGGTGAATATAATGATTAAATTAACTAATATATATGATATTTATGATATTATTATAATTAAGGAATTTTTATATTTCATATAACATTTACATTCCATTCATCTTAAAATATGATATCATAGCCTGTCTGTGCGGTGGCATACCGCCTCATGAACCGATGTAATAGGGTTTTCACTTACACTTTACATGAATTTTAATAAGGAAAAATTTAATGATTTACTATGATATATATGAAACAATATAGGGTTTATAAAATTAATATATCAACTACTTCCTAACCCTTTCACCTATTAAATAAACGATAATGGCGCTCATATGTGCGTACAACCAATCATCTCAATAGAGCGATATGATCCACTATACATGTTACAATTTCAATAATGATTCTTATATTGTTTATAATGAAACTAAATTATATATACAATTAATATAATTATGGATATTATAAAAGTATATATTATTTTCATGAATTGTAACTTTGATGATAAAACATGAATGATAAAAGATGGAAACTAATACACAAAACAATGAAAATAATGAATTATTATTAACAAATGGTTGTTATAATTTTAAAATAATATCATATATGATATTTTAAATATTAATATAACCCTTTTTAAATTAATATCATTCTAAAAATGATCATAATTTTTTAAGCAAGTTCATCCAAAAGGAACATTTAGTTAAAGAACTTTGTCTTAATTTTCCTTCACTGAGGCATAATATAATGTTATGAACCCAATTTAATTTATACTGTGTATATATTTACCCATTAACATGTAATATAATTATTCATTAATAATTCATGTTATTTACGTTTTAGTATGATTTATTACATCCTAGGGGATTAACTAGAATATTACCAATTGTTAAATAATTTCATAACCTAATCAGTTCCATTATGTTAACTTTTTATTTGTTGTCATTAATATGCTATGATTATGTATGTATTTAATTTTTACAATATTATAGTTTATATTAACCTTTTATATCTATTTAATTTTTATACACATAATAAATTCATTGGTTAATTCCCACACAATCATTATGATCCTTATAAGAATTTATTTCACAATCTCATTTTAATCCTAACTGTTTATCTTTGAACTAACATTGAAAGAAATTATTTAAAAATATTCTAATAGAGAAATTTAGTTTTATTATCCTCTTTTTCATAATGATTTTTTGTGCTAATATTTCCATTTTTATACTCTTTGGTATTTAAAATAATTGGGAAAATATTTTTAACAAAATTTTACATCGTTTATATCTTCAGAAGAAAAAACATTTTCTTCACAACCCATATGTTATAAAATAAATTTCAAAATTTTCTAACATTTTCAGAATGACATAATAATGTAATTTATACACATTTTTTAGTTTTTCATAAATAATTTTATGGAAATAACCATGTCATTTTCAAAACTAAGCATGTTTGGGTTTAACCAAAAATCTGATAGAAATATTTGGGTTAATGTGAATGGAATGTACAAAATGTCCTTCTTTCAAGAAAACTCAATGTTTTATATCATAGAAGACAAGTTTAAAATGTTATTTTCAAGGAAATTTATTATCAATTATTTTTTGAATTTCCATTTTTTTCATTTATTATCAATGTAAATCTATTTATTCCTCAATAGTGTTTTTAATGATCATTCTATGTTATATCTATTCATCAATGAAAACTAACCTTTATTTTATTTATTCTATAATTAGGATATTTGTTTATTTATTCCTTCCTAATTCATTATATGGATTTTTTATGATCATTTTGAACAAATAATTTATTTAAATTCACATTCATGGTTTATTGTTTTTGTTATTGACTTTCCCATAAAAATTTCACTTTAATATGATCATTTTTAATTAAAAATCCATTAAATATCGAGATTCTTTTCATGTATATATTTATTTCATAAAACATATATAATTTATTCACACAATGTTATAAATTGATAGTTATTTTTTATATAGGGAAATACTTATAAATATGTATTCTTTAATCAATATAGATATATGATGATAAGGAACACTTTTCATGAATTAAATCAATTATTTGATATATGTGGAATTATATTAATATGAAAATATGGGTGGAGAATATAATTATATATTCCCTTGATACATAAAAATTCTCGTTAGTTGAATCACTATGCAATAACTAAATGGTTTTTACCAACATTTTTTAACTCTCTTATGAATGTTCTTGACAAAAGAGGTATCATGAAGCCTTGAATCATGATATACAATATTAAAGAATTTCCATTATTTAGAATTTTATTGTTATTATGCATGTGATTTTAAAAATTATATCATCTACAGAGAAATTTTATTTGATGATATTAATTAAATCTAAAGTGTTTTATGTTATTTACCAATATATATTGATTAATATTTCTTTATTAATCATAGTAAATCTATTTAAATGGCATGTGTGTTCTATTTTTTACCATTACATATAGATTATAAATTTTCTATTCATGTTAGTGAAGTTGTTTAATGGAATTGTTGTTCAATTATTTACCTTTCTATATTGACTATTCATTATCTATTAATGATATCCATGTATTTAAATGGCATAAATTTTTAGTTATTTACCTTTACATATTTATTATTCTTTATCTATTCATTATAGTCACATTATTTAAATATAACTCTTTATAGTTATTTAAATTTCTATGTTTATTATTCCTTATTTTATCATGATATTCATGTTATTGATTAAATAGAATGTGTTTTTAGATATTAAACTTTCCACATTGATTATTCCTCATTTTATCATGGTATCTTCTCCTTTACATAGCTCTTACTGAGAATTTGGGCTCACACTTATTTTTTTTTGTATACTAGTAATAATTGATGTGTATGATGAGTGATCTAAAATGATATACTATAAGTAATAATTATATTCTAATAAATTACTATTTTGAATTTTTTCTAATATAATGTAGGAATCATGTGTGTGTATATACTTAACTTGGACTTCTAAACTATATGGCCCCCCATGATGTGATTCAATGTATATTATGTGAATATAATAAGGTAAACATAGGCTCCAGGTTACTGGATTTAGGGTTGTTACAATTAAATTTTATTCTAATCTTGGGGTTTCAAGTCATATACACTATCAAACATGGTATTAATATTTGTAAATATTTGGCTATTACATTCAAACCATCATAAATATATTAAATCCTAACAATTTAATATTTTTCCTTATAATCAAGGTATTAAAATTTGAAAATACCATTTTTAGAAACCCACATCATAAAATAGTTTAATAAAACATCTTCTTGAATAGAGAGAAAAAAAATCATGTTCATTATCTAAAATAACACGTTACCATGATTCAATTTTGGATAATAATGGTGGGAAATGAAAATATGTATATGGAAGAGATTACAAATATCCAAATAATAATATAGAGTTATATATAACATGTTCATGACAATTTTATTCACTACATAACCATATATCTGTGATATTTTCAAACCCCATTAGTTCAATAGAAATCAATGTAATAGAAAAACATTCGTGTCAACATATTTTTCCAAATTTTAATTTAATCTCTTTCAATTTGGTAGAGAACACAAAAAATACATACAATTTTCATCATTGATAAATCCTTGATCAATACTTACATCATCTCTTACTGGAAGAAATGAATATCCAAGATGAGTTTTTATTCTTGAAGCCCCAAAATAAACTTTTTACATATCACTAATATAAAAAAATAATTGAATGTAATTAGACCTATCCCTATATTGTTTCTATGACAAAAATGGTTATGCGAAGTTATCTAATAAATCCGATTCCATCCAATTAATATTTAACCTTAATTGTCACCCAAAATAAGTCTCACAAAATTTATAAAGAAGGTTACTGAATAATAATTATATTCCTAAAATAATATATAGTTTCTATTTATGTCACATTATAAATATATTTAAACCATGATTAATATAATATAAAAATGAAATATTTTATACTTACAAAATTAAAATAATTGGTTTTCGATTATATTTTATATATAGAAACAAATATTAAACTCCAACAATGATTTATAATCCATAAAATCACAAACTTATTTCATGGTCACAAATAATATCCCGTAAATATTACATAATGATTATTATGTCAACATAGAGGACATATTAATGGTATTTTCCCCTCAATTATGTGTTTTATAAATATCTCAAATTTCCACTTAACCAGTTTTCCTATTCATCAGTACCATTCTACATATACTCTAGAATCATTAATGAAAAAGTATTGTAGTAAATTAATTATACATTTCATAATTATATTAACTGAAATATCATTGAAAATAATACTCCTAAAACATAAATGATTATTCCGAACACAATAATTTTAATCATATTTCTTTATATTTAGTAATAGAAGAAGGGGACCCTAATACCTTAGTTTTTTAGAAGGTATGTTTTGGTGATGCTTAGGGACTTTATCTGTTTAGTACCTCATATCCTTAATGATGAATAATTTTTTATTAGAGACTTATTTCCTTACCATGAAATATTGATCATGTTTGATATTCCCCCCAAACATGTAGAAATGTCCCATTTCTTTTAATTCATGTACCCAAGAGTTTAATTCCACAATTATATCATGGAAGAATTTTTCATTACCTTCTTCCCTTTATCGATCCATTTTATTGGTCTTCCTCTTATAATCCTAATCCTCTTCTAATCCATAACACTTGGAGAATTCATTATTTGTCTTTATACTATATGATATTATGTTTGTAAATGATAATAATGTTTTAGATACAGGTTCCATTCAATGAATCATATTAATCCCATCAAATACTTGGTCAATATTGCACTATAGATTACGTACCTAGTTCGTAGAATAACTTTCTATCCTTGTAAAGTTAGCATCAGGATAAGATTCATTTTTTCTTCCTTTTTTCCATTGAATCTGTAATTACATCTCCCTATAGGAACATTTTTCATGAGTAAAATAATTTTCCAAGATAGTACTTTATATTTTTTCAATTCCAGTTTTTTTGTTTTTTATTCATCTATTATGTTTTAAACCAATGAATATATTTAATATTAATCTTCTATGATATGATAAAGTTCCATGAATACTATTAACTTTCATTACATCCCAAAGTTAGAAATATAATATATATGGAACTAAATCATTTCTATACTATAAATAGATTTTTACCCCATTGAATAATGGATTTTATTGATTGATAAATATGTTTATCATTATTACACCTTGTGGTGGATTAGAAGGATTCTCCATTCTGTGATTTTTATTTCATATCATGAGAGTTAGCTAACTTGATATGGTTATAATTTTTCTATATCTAATTGTATCCTCTGATCTAGATTCATTATCTTTTCTTATAGGTAAATACATATATGTTGTATATACATTGATATGCTTTTCAGTATATCCAATATGGAGTATTTATAAACAATACCATACTCTATATTAGATCAAAACATTATGAAACAAAATTTATAATCCCAATACTATTTAAATACATCACATAAATTGAAAATTTTATGAATAGTTAGTCTCATAATCATCAACATGGTTAATTTTTGAAAGTATTGAAATCTTAAAAATATCATCAAATTCATGATAATGGGTTTTGATGTTTATTTCAATTAACTAAAACATATCCATCTATAGTGTCAAACCATATGTGTAGTAGTGATAATTTTCATGCCCACGGTAACACTTGAGTCAGGCCATGCATTCATTTTTCAGAGTTATTACACCTACATACATCTATTACAGAACAATTGTTCACTTATTGTATTTATATAGGAATGTATTTATAGTATAAACACATAGTAACTACCGTACCGACACTTTAAGATTCTATAATATAGTTATAATAATCCTTAAATTAAGACACATGGTAATATTATCAATTCTTTATTTTTTAAATTCCACTTCCTAAAGTTTCTACTATACTTATTTAGATTAAAACTATTAAGAACCCATCCCTGGAATGTAGCACCCCATGAATTTACAAATTAATTTAATATTTAATACATGAAACACGTAGTCTCTATGAAATAAAATTTTTTTATACCTTAGTCAATGAACAAAATTTTGCTGATTCTGTGATTTGAATTTTTAAAAACTATGTTACAAGGTTGCGATCAGTACGATATTTAGAGTCGGATTGGGTCAACACTATTTTTTTGGGAATAGTAAGATAACATTTTGAATAGTAACATACCCTTATGAATATAAATTTACCCTTATGAATATTAACTTCACTCATGTATGTATAAATAAAATTTATGAACCTTATAAATGAAATAGAGTTTTTTTGAAATTAGTAATTATGTGTTGGTATTTTTGCGAGTAATAAAAATTTATGTAAAATATTAAATTAATAAATTAATAAATTTCTTTTTCATAAAATGTATTCTGAAATAAATATTATATTTTACTATGATTTTAGTATCATTTTATGAGACCTTAATTAATTTTTCATCATATTAAAAAATCAATTTTAAATTTAAAATATGTATTTTTAAAGTAAATATGGATTTTATTTAAAATATAAATTTCTCTTATTTTGAAAATAATTTTTAAAAAATGGGGATCATTTTTTAATATAACCATTGAAAAATGGTAAGTATAAATATTTTTAATATTCTGAAATAATGGAATTTTTGTGAATAGTGAAATTTCATAATTTACGAAATATGCTAAATAAGTTAATTTCTGCATCATGATTAGGTAATGGTTTATGTTAATTGCCATTTTATTGAACTCAGATTCACTTATAAATATTTTTTGTCATAATAATCAATAATCTTTATAGTCTTGAGCCAAAATAATAAAATAATAAAATATATTCATAATCAACCCCCTCGTCCAATAAAAAAAACCCCTCACACCCTCTTTTGTTCACTCCTCTAAACCATTATGCATTTTAATGTTCTTCTAAAATATGATTCCCTAGAATATCCACACATCTGTGATATCTTGATGTTTTCAAAATACCAACACTTGTCCCTTAAAAAGGTTCTCCTGGAGTTGTAAAGCAGAGGTAAAATCTTCTTCCTTTTTTTCCTTTAATTTTCATTTATGTTTCTTCTATTAGTATTATATTCTCACCACCTCTATCAAAACGATCGTGGTAACTATAGTATCATATATATATAATATAATTATATAATTTTAATGTAACATTCATCATAAAAATACTTACTCTCTCTCTCTCTTATTTTAAAAATGAAATTAATGTACGGGTGGTGCCGATTTACAACCTTTTTTGGACAAAAAAACACCATTCTTCAATTTATCGTTTATTTTTATATCATGAGGCCATTTTATAGTGGAATTTTTTTTAATAATTTTATTATATCATATTTAAATATCTAAAAATTATATTTATTCATAATATTAATATGTAAAACAAAAATAGTTGCAATATTCAAAATACAACCAAAATAATCTAAATGATTGTCCTTAATTTTTCACATAATAACTCATACTAATGAAATGTAAAAAAATGAATTCTATGATCATTGAATTATATTTATGTTCATTAGTATAATATAAATCCAATTGTAGATAATTATATTAATTTCATGTGAACTCCATTAATTATAAATAAGTGAACCTTTTAAGAAAATAAAGGAAACAAACACCCCGGAACGAAAAAATTAAATCATATAGCTTATCAATAAGGCCATAAATGAACATAATAAAAATATAATGAACAAAATATATATAGACATGGTTCTAAATAAATTAATTAATTTGTCTAATTTTATTATCCATGATGTTTAGGTCATTTGTATAATACGTTCAGACATAAGGTAATGATTTTCTACATGAACCTCCATTTTCTTTCAGGTTACCCTTATTCTCTAATTACCCTAATGTTGGTATTAATTATTATTATTTACACCTCATAAATTTTGTTTTAATTATCTATATATGTGTACTTATTAGAATAATTCTTCCTTTTATGGGGATTTACATGTTTTAAAATGATAATTCAAAATTTATTCCTGATATACAAGCCCATTTCAGGGGAATTTATTGAATTCTAAACTATTTTCAAGCACACTCTATAACCTATTTTCAGAAATAAAATTATTTTCCTGAAATAACACTTTATAATTTGACAAATATACCTAAATTTTCTTTTTTTAATATACTATGATTTTTCAAAAACAACCCTTCTTTTCAAAGTTAAAGAGTATTTATCTTAAGAATTACTCGATGATTTCATAAGAGTATTTTCATATATTTCAACATTCTTGTTGATTCTTATGTCTGATTGGGGTTAATATTTTGTGATATCATATAAAAAAATTTATTTAATGGTCTATGATTAGTTTTAATGTTGATGTTCTATCTTGATACCATTCACCATATTGCTCATAATGGTTAGTATTTTTGTTTAATGACTGGGGAAAGCTATTTACATTTCATATGTTAGTTTCAATATTAATTTATATATATTTCTTATGTTTATCCTTTTATAAATTATGAATTCATTAAACTTATTATGTGATAGGTGGGGACCTCTATATCCCCTCAATGCGTCGATTGGTTTTATGAGGGAAACTTGTTTGGGTTTTTACCTATTTATGTATAGTCTTGGAATGAGGGTTTGGCAGAATGATTATGATATTGAGAATTATGAATTCCCTCATTATGAAACTAGGGATAGATATTCCATTTGATTATTAGACTAGTATAATATCCATGGTTATGTTTAATGGTATTATCTAATCAATTTTTATTCCTACTATATTATTCACAGGTACAATTTTAATGACATACATTTTTAGTTATTCACAATGTCGTGTGTTTATGTTTATAATTTTTTTCTGCTATATTATTTAACCTTACTGAGCATATGAGCTCAAATATTTCAGATGTTTCATTTTCCCCAGATTTTGAAGAAGTATATTATGAATTACTTTCAAGGATAATATAAGATATTATGTGTTATTCAAAAGATTTTGATATGTTATATTAACTTTCAAGTTGTAATGTTGAAATTATACATGAATATTGTTTTCCAAATCTACTAAAATATTTGTTCCGTTGGGGTATTAATTTCTTGTAATCATTCTAATGTAATGAAATAAGGCACTAGGTATAATAAAATGGGGCTAGGTCCTTAAATTTTATATTAGAGGATGTTTAACAGAAAACATGGAATATATGTTAAGAAAACATATATATGGGAACAAAACCCTATGATAGTCATTGAGGATAAACATATGAGAAAATCCTAGAATTTTGGTAAGGAATAGATTATGTTGATATTTATAGAAAATACATCCCTATCTAGATACTACAAGCTGACGTGGTTCTGGAACACATGTACTTAGGAGTAATAACTATGACATGGAGTTTTGAGCTTGACTTGTGGTATCCTGGTACATGACAATGAGCCATTATGTGCACCCAGTTTGACTCTCCCTGAGGATATGATTAAGATAATTCACATTTTCATTACAAATTATTATGAAGGAATTAAATATTTTTTTTTCAAAGAAACCATGTTAATGATTATGAGATTATCTATTAATAATATTTGAATTTATGATAAGTATGTTTATATGTTAATATTATACTTTATGATTCATAACCTAATCACGTGTATTCCATTATTTTGAAATGGATGTTAGTGGAAAGAATGGAAACCAAATGAAAACATGTATCTCATGTATGGATTGTCCCCAGATATAAGATAATTATGTTGGATATGGTTCTATGAATGGTGATGAGTAAATTATAAATATAATGGAATAGTAGACTCAAGTTATGAACAATAACAATACCTCTATGGAGAATACAAACCCAAAATATAGAAGAGCTATGTTAGAACACATTATTTTACAAAAAACATCATTATTAAACATGACCACAAACCCATTCATAGCAAATTAATGGATTTTTTATTTAGAGAGGATATTTATTGTATTGGGATGTAATGAAATAGAGATGTTTGTCTTGTAATTTTATCATATATCGGGAGATGCAAAGCAATGGTTGTTGTAAATCCAAGACATAAAGGAGGAAAAAATAGATGAAATGTAATGGAGGAATTTTAAGGAAATTTTATTGGAAAAATAATTCCCTCATGAACAATGAGAAGATATGTAAAGGAAGTTTCTAAATATGAGGAAAAAAGAGGATGATAATGTTTCAAAGTATGAAGCTAACATCACATTTTTAGAAATACTTGGTGAAGAATACCTATGTAATATAATGAGAAATATTGATCAATTATTTTATAATCTAAAACCATTCCTCCAAAGTGGACTATTCTCCCAACATTTCTCATCATACGACGATATAGTCTTATATCATATCAATATGGAATAATAATTCTTTAAGTCTTATAAAATTAAAGTAAATAAAGAGAAGAAGTGGGATGTTAAAAAATCTATAAATGGAAATAAGAATATGGGTAAGAATGGAATATATGACTTTCCAATATATCATAATTGTGTGAATAAACACCTTGGTGATTTTTTATAGGTTATAGTTGTTTGTAATCATTGGGGTGGATTATTATAACACTCCAGTGATTTCTATGGGATGAAAAATGATATTGTTGTTTGATGCTACAAAAACTAGGATATGGGACATTATAATTTTTTCCCTATGATTCAAGGAAACATTCCCCAATGAAGGAAAATGTAGAAAGAATGAACTTATCTTGTCACAATTGTTGAGATTAATGTTGCAAATGATGTTCTAGAAGAGACTTTAATCATTTACTCAAACATAGCGAATGATTTATTTGATTTTGGATCATCATATTCTTTTATACCTTCCTAGTTTTCCAAGAAAATTAGTAATTTACAGTTGGATTTAATAAATGAGTTATCAATAAAAAATTCTAAGGGAAGTATCACTACAATAAAGATGTGTCAAGAGGTCCCCATTATGGTATATAAACATTCATTTTCTTCTAATTTTACCATCATACCAATGATTGACTTTGATATAATCCTCAGTATGGATTGGCTTCCAAATTATGATGTTAAAAAATATTGCAAGAAAAAGAAAGTAATAATTTGTTATAACGATGTGGAATCCCTTATCTTTATAGATGGAACATCACTATCTGATTCTCATCTAGATCCA
The DNA here is from genome assembly GCA_963277665.1 of Viscum album. Taxonomy (NCBI): domain Eukaryota; kingdom Viridiplantae; phylum Streptophyta; class Magnoliopsida; order Santalales; family Viscaceae; genus Viscum; species Viscum album. Next base: position 1,495,031,773 of record OY728131.1, read on the forward strand.
CCCTTATTTGCTCTACAGAAATCAATTTTTAGAGAGGATTCGAACTAAATATATACGATTGAGGAAAGAAATGTTCAAATCTAGTATATACCTTTTGTGAAAGAATATATGGATTTTTTTCTAGAGGATTTACCCGGACATCCTCTAGAGCGCAAAGTTGAGTTCTTAATTGATTTAATTTATGGTTCATGACACATATTGAAGACTCCATATTGAATTTCCACTTTGGAATTATTTGAACTGAAGAAAAAAAACTAATGTAATTGAGTGATAAAGGATTTATTAGCCCCTAGTGTTTCTCAATAGAAATCCCCTATTCTATTCTTTAAAATGAATGATAGATCAATGAGGTTGTGTATTAACTATTTGGAGATCAATGTTATACTAATAAAGAACATGTATCTCATACCTCAAATTGATGATTTATTTGGTCATCTTAATGGATCCATATATTTTTAAAATAGTTTCCTTCAATCTGGATATCATTAATTGCATGTGAGGAAGGAATATATTACAAAGATAACATTTTGAACCAACTATGGTAATTAATATTTTACAATAATGTATTTTGGACTGAATAAAGCACCCTATGTCTTCATGCATATAATGAATCGGGTTTTGAATAAATATCCTAATGAATTTGTTGTGGTATTTATTATATATATCTTGGTATAATTCAAAATCTACAGTGATCACGAAAATCACATACATATTATCATAAAGACTCTTAAGAAAAAATGAATTATATAAGATGTTTAGAAAGTGTGAATTATGGCTTCAATAATTTTTTTTCTTGGCCTTTTTTTCTCTATGGATGCACTATCTATTGATCAAATGAAGACAAAGGAAAATCAATAATGGCCTACACCAACGAACATAACCAAGTTATGAAGTTTTATTGGTTTAGCAGGTTATTATCGGCATTTAGTTCCGTACTTCACAAAATTTATCCTACTTGTTAACAAATATTACTCATAAAGGGGATACGTTTGTATAGAAAAAATAATGTGAGGAATGTTTCAAATAATTAAAAATGATATTAGTGAAAGATCTAAACCTAAGTCTACCATCTGGGAATGATGGGTTTGTGATCTATAGTGATGCATCAATGAAATGACGTGGTTGTGTTCTTCTGATAAATGATAGATTTATTGCCTATGCATCAAGGCAGTTAAAAATTCATGAATAGAACTTTACTAATCATTATCATGAGTCAGCAAAAATAATATTTTCTATGATTATATGGAGACATAATTTCTATGTATAAAGATATGAGATATATACGGATCATAAAAGCATGAAATATATCTTCTACAAGAAAGAACTCAATATGAAGAAAAATGCGGTCTCTCTAACTAATATAAGATATTTATTGATCCATACTCTAACAACCATGAAAGTCAAATTAGGTATGTGATGTATTGAGAAAGAAGGATCATGGGTTTTTAAAGATAATGATAATTGAAGGGGATCCAGTATCCATTGATATAGTAATGATGACCATGGGAATTTTTAAAGAAGATCAATCATCCTTATTTTTTCAATTGTATTCCCAACAATAATTATTGGAAATAATTCAATGTTCTCTTCCTGATGGTGAGAAAATTCAAAATAAAATTAATGCTTTTAATGATGAGTTGTTCCAATACTTCATATATGAAGATGGAATTATAAAAATTGGGAAGAGATTTTTTGTTTTGGCTATACCCGAGCTAAAAAAGGAGTTATTGGATGATACCCATAGTTCTAATTTCTCTATAAATCTTTAACTTAGTATGATGTATAAATATTTGAAGTGTCATTTTAGGTTGGTTAATATGAAGATGGAAATTGTATATCATTTATCAAGATGTTTAGTCTGTCTACAAGTGAAGGATGAATGAAACCGTCATCAAAGAATCCTGAATCCTTTACATATTGCTACATTGAAATTGGATGACATCAAAATGTATTTTTCAACTAGATTATCCAAAACTATATGAAATAATGATTCAATATGGGTAATTTTTGATCAACTTATAATAGCTACACATTTCCTCACTATAAGTGATAATTTTATATAGGAGTTCCATGCACAGCTCTATATCAATGAAGTTGTAAGACTTTATGGCACACCTCATTCAATAGTGTATGATTATGATCCTCTATTTAAATTTAAATTATGGAAATGTATACAAAAATCAATGGATACTGAGATTCAATTGAGTATTTCTTATCACCCTCAAATTGATGGGTAATACAAAAGGAAGATCCAAACATTTGAAGACATATTGAGATCATTATCACTTGATTTTAGAGGTATGTGGGATTATTATTTTCATCTGGTTTAGTTTTTATAAAATAATAGTTTCCATTTATGTATTCAAATGTCACCATATGAATGATTATATGGTAATAGATGTTGTACACTAATGTGTTCAGATGAAGTTGGTGAAAGGAATATTGTGGTCCCAGAACTTTTGGAGGAAACAACAAAGAATGTAAAGAATATTAAAACACAAATTAAATCAACTGAAAGTAGTCAAAAGAGATATGATAATAATTTATTGAAGGATTTTGATTTTCAAGTGGGAGATCATTTATTCTGAAAAGTATCTCCATAGAATGGTGTTATAAGATTTGTGATGATAGGTAAACTGAGCCCTAGGTAATTTGGTCCTTTGGAAATTTTGGAGATAATTTGAGATGTGGCTTATCATTTGGAAATACCCCTAGCCTTTATAAGGTACGCAATGTGTTCCATATCTCATTATTGAGAAATTACATTCCAAACCCAACACACTTACTCACTTGTAAAGGTATAGAATTTGAAAATGACTTATATTACTGTGAAGAGACTATCTGGATTCTAGACACTAAAAAATAGGGGTTGAGGAATCAGGCAACTCAAATAGTGAATTTACTTTTGAAAAATCATATAATTGAAGTGGAAACATGGGAGCCTAAGGAAACAATGTTAAAGACCAAACCAAATATTTTTATAATTTAACATTCTTGTTATTTAGAGGAATAAATTTTTGTAAGTGGGGATGAATGTAGCCCTAGAATAATTTAAAAATAAACTAAATATTAAATTCATGAAACAATAAGTCTATAAGAAACAACACTTTGTTATACCCTAGAAAATGAATATGTTTCTTCCACTTCTTTGATTTGAATTTTGAAAAACTAACATACATAGTTGCGATCAGTAAGATATTTAGAGTAAAATAGGATCAACATACATATTTGGTGAATAGTTACTTAACCTTATGAATAGTAACATACACTTTTAAATAGTATTGTACCCTTATGAATATTAACCTCACCCATGTATGTGTAATTAAAATTAAGTAACCTTATACATGAACTATAGTATTTTTTAAATTAGTAAATAGGTATTGGTATTTTTCTAGTAATAAATATGAAATTAAAATTTCAAATTAATAAATTAAAAAATTAATTTTCAAAAAATATATTCCTAAATAATTATTTTTTTGTTCTATTATTTTAGGATATTTTTATGTGACCACCGGTAATTTTTGAACTCATTAAAAAATCAGTTGTAAATTTAAATTCTATATTTTTTTTAAGAAAATAACGATTTTATTTAAAAATTAAATTTCTCATATTTATAAAATTATTTTGAAAAAATTGTGTTCTTTTTTGAAATCTTAAAGTCAAATAATTATTATGGTAAATTTTTGGGAATATTCTGAAATACTTGATTTTTTTTGAATAGTGAAAGTATATAATTTAAAAAATGTGCTAAATAAGTGACTTTATGCATCATGATTTAGTCATGGATGATGTTAATTTCCATTATTTCTAACATAAATGAATTTATTAAATTTTTGAGTCATAATAATTACAACTATTCCAAGTCTTGAGATGAGAAAATAAAATAATGAATAAGATATTGAAAAATCACTCCTCTCCTCCACTATAAAAACTTCCCCTCAATCACTCTTCTCTTCACTCCTCTAATCCTTGAATTTTCACAATTATATACCTAGATATACTTCTTGGGTCTCTCCCCACATCTAGGAGATCTATTTATTACATATAGACCCAATCCCTATCCTTTATAGAGGTTCCCAAGGAGGTGTACTTAAGAGGTAAAATCCTCTTCCTTTTCTAGATTCATTTATAAGTTCCTTGTTTTGTTATTATATTCTCACCTATTCTATCCAAATTATCATGGAAACTAAAGTATCATATATATAGTATAATTAAATCATGTTAATGTAACATCCATCATCAATATATATACTCTCTCTCTCTTCTATTAAAAATGACAATAACCTCTGGGAGGTGCCGATTTAAAACAGTCCTAGATGACGAAACTTAATTCTTCAATTTCACCTTCATTTATGGTCATAAATCCTTATTTATGGTTGCACCAAACTATAATATATTTATTATAACATATTTAAATATCATTAACTAGTATATATACTTAATATTAAAACATACAACATAACTAGTTCATTGTATTCAAAATACGGAAAAAATAATCTAAATTATTTTCATTAATGTTTCACCATATTATTCATCCTCATACCATATAAAAAATGAATTTAATGAAACTTTAAGATAATTAATGTTAAATATTATCATATATGTCCAATTCTAGGGAATTATGTCCATTACACTTGATATCCATTAATTATAAACAAGTGAACCAATCATGAAAATCAAGGATACGAACTCTCTGGAATGACAGAATTCAATCATATATCTTATCAATAAGGCCATAAATGAACTTCATAAAAAAATAATGAATCCAATAAATGTATATAGGGTTATGAATTAATTATTTAATGGGTTTAATTTTATTATTTGGAATGTTACATTCAATGACAGAATGCATTCAAACATAAGGTAACGATTCTCTACCTGAACCTCCATTCACTTTCAGGTTATTATTTTCACTATATACCTCAAGGAAACTACTATTTATTATTATGTACTACTCATAAATTATTTTTTAATTTTTAATATATTTGTATCTATCACAATACTTCATTATTTTATGGGGTGTGAAATGTTTTAAAACTAACATTTAAAAATTATTCGGGATAAACAATCTCATTTCAAGGGAATTTATTGAAATTTTACTAATTTTCAAAGGCACTCTATAACATATTTTTAAAAGACTTTTTTTATTAAGTAATTATTTATATTATGAAAAATAAAAATTATTTCTCTAATGGTTCTATAAAATTATTTTTCCAAAATAACTCTTCTTTTTAAAGTAAAAATAATATTTATTTTTAGAATTACACAATGATTGTTTATGAGTATTTTCATCTATTTCAACGCCCTTGTTAATTATTATGTTAAATTTGGATTAAAAATTCTTGATATCATCTAACTTATTATATTTAATGGTTTATTATTAGTTTGATTGTGGATTTTCTATCTTGATTTCTTTCACCATATTATTATGAATAGTTAGTGTTTATGTTTAAGGATTGGGGAAATCTATTTACATTTCATATGTTAGTTTCAATATTAATGTATATACTTTTTTTTCTTATCCCCATTCATATGAAGAATGAATGTGACTTATTATGTGATTGGTGGGGCCTGATATAGCCCATTGATGCATCAGTAGGTCTAATGAGACTAACTAGTTTGGGTTTTTAACCATTTATGTATAGTCTTGGAATGGGGATTTGATGGAATGGCTATACTGTCCAATATTATGCATTCCCTCATTATGAAAATTGATATTCATAGTCAATTTGATTATTAAACCAGTATAATATCCATTTTTATGGCATTATTTAATCAATTATTATTCCCTACACATTATTCTCAAGTGTATTTTTAGAGGCATGTATTTTTAGTTATTCATCATGTGTGGTGTTTATGTTTATAAATTATTCTGCATTATTATTTACCCTTGCTATGATTTTGAGATCACCCATTTCACTTGTATTATTTTTCTATGGTTGTGAAGAAACCTATTAAAATTGAATTTCAAGGATAATATAAGAGATTATGTGTGATTCGAAAGAATATGATATGTTGTATTTCTTTTCATGACTTCATGTTGAACTTTTGAATGTATTTGTATTTCCAAAATGACTAAACTATTATTTCCTGCAGAATATATCATTCTTATAATCATTTAAATGTAATTAAATAATGCACTAGCTCTGGGAAATTGGGGTTGGGACAATACATAGAATCTTTGAGGTTTTGGTTATATTATTAAATTATAATAAGATATATGGTTTTACATACCGAGGAACCATGTAGTTTAGTAGTATTGGTACGTTATTTACATACATAAAATCAAAATTACATTTAAAAAACATAAAATAGGATATAGGATTTTCATTATGAATACCATTAGTCTCTATACCATATTCCATAATATCAACCAATAAAATATTATAGTATCATGGGGAAAATCATAAGAAATGAGTGAGCTATAATGATTATTAAAGGTACGAGTATAAAGGAATATATGAATAAAACATAAAAAACAATATGTAAATGTGAGAAACCGAAACACATGACACATATTAAATATCATAAGTATTTTTTGGACAATCTAAAAAAATATCAATTAATCTCATATACCTAATTACATTAGAGTTGATATTTTCTGTAGATAGTAAAAATAATATAATAATTACATGTACAAAAATGGAAAATCATAAAATGAGGAAATGAATAATAATATAAAACATAAAAATAATTTCAATACATTTAAAATGAATCTTTTAAACTATTGGTGAGAACCATTTAATTAAGCCCACTAATTTATCTCATTATTCAAACTGATGCATCTTAGAGCTATGTAATTCTGGTCCCCACCCATCCCATATTATGATTAAGGCATTCCACATATGAATTTGGTTAAATATAATTATCATAAACATCCATATTAAGAAAATAACATACATAATGTTAATAATTTTTACAATTAATAACCATAACCATAATCATAATCCCTCAAGAATAATCAGTTGAATGAAAATAAAATTATACACTAATAAAACTGATCATAAACAATATAGAGATATAGTAAGTATGGTGACAACAGAGTATATCCCTTGTGGGCCATAAATATAATAAAGGTTTGATATAATTTATTAATATAAATTCCATTAAAATTCTATTCATAACATTCATGAGGAAAATATCCTTTTCATTTTAAAAATATCCTTTTAAAAAATGTTCAAGAAAGTCTGAAATTAATTTTCATTGAAAATAACATTCATAAAATGTAAAATAGTTTTTAAAACATTGATTGGTAATAAATTTGGAAAATTCTGTTCATGTTAGACATGTTAAAATAATGATTTCCTTCATATATTCTATAAAAGGAAAAGTGGAATAGTTTGGAAAATGACATGAATATTACATTGAAATCATTTTTTAAAATGTAAAACTTGGGTACAAAAGTATTTGTTAAACAATTTTTGGTATTCAAAATATATTTTTGAAAATAGTTTTAGACATAATATTTTTGGAATAAAAAGGTTTTATATTGATGAGGGAAATGATGTTATATTTTCTTAAAAAAATCTCATACACTTTATGTACTAACGATATGAAAATGGTACCACTAAATGAAAAGTAAATTAATAATCATATTAGATGAAAATATATTAGTTTAATTAAATGAATACGAAATAATTCTTCTATTTGAGACTTAATAAAAAATAATTATGAATAATGATGAGGTTGTGATATAAATCCATTCCATTATGGTTACATTTAATATTTATTCCCCATGGAATTAATTATGTCAAATGAAACATTAAATACCATGAATAGAATTATATTCAGGATACAATATATTTAAAATGTATGAATATATAAAACACAAAAGAATAAGTTTTGAATATCGAATACGTCTCATAGAAGAAAAAGTGTGCAAGAAACCCTAACCACAAATATGATTTCAATAATACATTTCCTTAACATCTATATAAAAAATATTATATATATATATATATATATTACAGAACCATAATAATATATATTTGACTATATATTATATAATTATATACTTTTATGGCCTTTTTATTCATAATTATGTGTAAAAATCAATGTTTGATGTGTTAATTACTTTATTTTCCATTTATGTTGTTGTTTGGTAAATTTGGATCATTTACCTTGATAATGGTTACTTAATATTTATAATTTTAAACATGATATAAATAAAATCAATATTAAACATATATTAATTACTTTTAATCCTTAAAATTTAATGATAGAAAATACATTACACCTTTCAGGGATATAGTAGCCTGTATATATGCCTAAATGTTGCTTCTATTTTCACTATGGATGAATTGAATGGAAAATAAATGATAATTATTCCTTTAATAAAAATTATTATATCATATATTTAATTCATATAATTAAATTAAATCCTTAATAACATTCATTTAAAAATAAAATGAAAATATTTCATGTCACTACCTGGAAGAAGTAGTCCACACGTATACAAAAACAGTGTTAATGATTTATAATTGATTTGATGATAGGATGTTATATGTGAAATTATATTTCCAGAACAAATATGGTTATAAATACCAAATATATTCATTAACATCATTATTACCACATTCCATGTTTATCATAAGTGAAATATGAATCACAACACTTTGTGATGTGGCAGTTTCTTGTACACACGAGTGACAATATCATATACACCACAAAATGGAATGTAAGAGGGTATATATGATATCATATTTAATTAAATATAATAATTTCATAAAAATAATAAAAATAATATAAATACATCATTATATACAACATTGAATGTTTTTTTATTGAAAATGAATTACATAAGTTTTTCATGTGGTAGTTTATTGTACACACGATTTACATATCCGTTTCTCATTTGATGGAAGTGTAGATGTATATATTTTATGAAATTAAATTAATAAAACCTTTTCATTTAATTAATTTTCTTATTATTATATTATCATAGTTCAATGTGATTTTAACAAGTTTCAAGGATAAATAAAATAAATATGCATCATTAATAATTATACATTTTCTTCGGAGAGCCACATTAGTTTTATACGTAAATCTTTCCTATATGGGATTAATAATAATTATAATGCCTATAATTTGTGGGGATGGAAGTGTAGAATATTTTTGGTATGGTATTAGCTAAAATAAGGGGTTTTGGAAGTGTGAATTATAGTGGAGTGGGCTGTCCCTTTATAAGTTGGGGAGAGGACCTGAATGGAATTTTTGAAAAGTAAATGTGATAACCACGTTGATTCCATGGAACATTCCTAAAAATGATATATTTGTAAAATTAAGATTTTATAAGTTATAAATATAACTATATAATTTTTTTATTGTTTTTAGATCATGTTTAACCCTTATCTTCTTTGTTTAACCCTCCCCCTAGTAAACCCATTTTTACCATAACTGTGGTAATTAATATTTATTGTTTTCCATATACAATTTCAAAAAAATTATGTTTACCTTATTAGATAATTTTAATTATTCAAATTCTAAATATTTAATCCATTTTTCCAAATTGAATTAATAAATATGGATGAATTGAGTTTAATATTAAACTATATAAGTGACGACAAAGCAGTTTTCCAAAGAGAAAATTCTCATAAGTATAGAATGTTTTAAAAAAATAATATGAATTATATTTTGATGAAATAAATTAGATGAATTTTAATATTTTCTAAATAATTTTACATTAGTTCCAATTTTCAATATAATATAATGTTGTTAATAATTTAAACAATTAGACAATATTCAATAATAATAATAATATTTTTTTTGTATTTATCTAAAATTAAATATATCTAGAAAAATCCTAAAAATTCACTAAAAGATAAATATTAAAGGTAGATTAATTTTTTTGTAAATAAAGATCATAAAATTGGTAAAAATTAATTTTATATTATGTTCACAAAGCATGACTGATTGACTGAAAATTAGTTTTTATTTGATTATTGAATCACTTTTAACAGAAGATTGAGAACCCCCGAGTCCAACAAACAACCAAAAGGACAACATAAAAGTACCAAAACAACACATGTCCTGCCTCACCCCAGTAGGTACCTTGAGATTAGGCCCCCACCAAGCATGAGACAATGCAACCAGTCCCGTGCAAGGATGAACGGGTACAGAACCAATGTCTAGGCCATACCCTCTCAACCTTCCACTCCAAGTGTCATGAAGAAGTGCCGACCTTACGCTCTAAACCTCATCTGAAGTAGGTCCGTGTAACAAGCAGAAAAACACCAAATCATCCCCAGTAGCACAATTTGAGATAAAGTCTCATCATAATAATAAGGAAGGTGAGAGTGAAAAAACAAGCATTAAATAGATAAAGTTAAAGTAACATCATTGAATAAAAGTATAATTTATCCAATATCAATATCCCTGAACAACTTCTAGGGAATAGTTGTTACCTAGGTGTGCGGCTCGTCACTTAAGAGAACCTCTAATGCAGAGGTCAATTTATCCCAAACATCTATATACTCATCAAGACCGATCGACCCCTTATTGAAACCCCCTACTAGAATTGTGTCCTGTTTTTCAACCTAGGAATATTGATCCACACTTAGATTCATTCTAATGTCACGACCCATCATCTTAGCCACTTCCTCTTCCGAGGCATTAAGAAACAGCACCGTCTCTGTCACCTCATCCTCTGAACACAGAAGAAAATCCAAGGAAATATCAGGTTGGTTAGGTGGGTCCTTGCACCTAGCCTCGCATTCAACATTCTCTTCCATTTTCTTTTTTTCTGACTGAGTCTTCAAGGGGGTGGCGGGGAGGAGTAGTCCCTCTTAACCTTCCTCCCCCTGTTACATCTATTACTCCTCAGGTTGGTTTCACCTGTGGAAATACTCCTACTGCCTTAAATGGTCCCATCCATACACTCCACAACTGTACCAAGGACATCAAAGATATTCTTCACCAGAATAGTATATTGGGTCCCTGAAAATAGCTCCCTTCCTTACCATCTAGATTGTGGACCTCCTCATCCAGTGAAGTCCCCTGCTTCTCCTTGTGTAGGTCCTCACTGTCTCTGACCATCTTCCCACAAAAAGCTCTGCTAGTGTCCTTCTCAGCATCTGCCACTTGGGTCTCAACCTTTGTTTGCCCACCGTCACTCCGAGAAGCCTTATACTATGCAAATTCCCCATCACATGGATGCATGAACTCTATTTGAACTCCCACTCCCCTCCGAGAGCCACCACTATCTGATCCAGAGGTCTCAGCATGATAGTTCACTACACCGCCGACCTTATGCTTCACTGTGTCCTTTGACCCCACCATCTGGGTGAAAACTTTCACCTTAGTCTACGGCAGTGAACCTCCCATGGGTTCAGATTGTCCTCTCAATTCAGACGGGATCTCCCTAGCATTCCACCTTAATTTCGAACCATGTGTAACCTTGACTGACCTGTTCCAGTCTCCTTTCAGTTGTTCCATCTCTACCATCCTCTGAGAGTGTAAGTCCCTACCACTGCCTCCACCAATTTTCATCTGCGACAGGCTAGTTTCAACACTAGCTACAGGAGACTTACCTTTCACACTAGCATCATTCTTAGATATAGACTGGATTCCCTGGCGACGGACTTCCTGTAGTGGAAGACCTTTACAACAGACCTCCGAAGAATGACCCAAACGACCACATGAGGAGGAGAAGTCTATCCAACTCTTGTATATGACCCTTTGTTTGCACCTATACTCCTCTACAATAGTAATATAGACATAATCAAAAGGCTTTCGAGATGCATCTAATTCCACGCATACTCTTGGACTGACCGGGTGACAAATAGCCTCAGTGCGACTATCCGAACAAAAAAATTTACCTACAAGATTACCTATAATTAGAACAACATAAGGATCCTGAAACGACGGCGGGAGATTGGGAAGACTAACCCAAACTGTAGTAAATGGGGAATCACGATTCATATGGAATTAAAAGGACCATCGGAAGAGGAAGAACCTGGACCAATTGAGTTTACGCGGAGCGCTCGACCATGCCTTGATGAGGTCTGATTCTAATTCAAATCGAATCATGATGTGGCAGCTATCAAGAAAGCTGAAAATCACCCTTTCACAGAGATTCCATGAGCTAAAGATAAACCTATCAAACACATCAACCGAAGGTCTTCTCAACTTGAAGCGCACTACCAAAGTGAGGTTTAGGAGGGCAGAGATTTCAGAGAATTCAGAGGTCGAAAGTTGAAGATTCGGGAGTCCATCAATGAGATCCATAACTTTGGGGCTTAAAAAAGCTTTTGGAAATGGGGGAAGAAAATTAGGGTTGGAAAAATGGACGAAATGCTGTCCCTGCTCTCCCAAAGGGAAACACAGCGCCCTCCCCAACCGAGGGAGGAGGGGCTGGCGCGGGGGCCGCCATCTTCACAGGAAAAATATATTAATCTACCTTTAACAAAATATAAATATTAAAGGTAGATTATTTAATATTATATTGTTAAAAATGCATAATATTATTCAAATGGAACATATATTATTTCCAATCAATATATAAACATGAAAAATATGTTATGCATTTTTAACAATATAAATTTAAAATTTTAGTTATTCATTTTCCAACCATCCATCTTAATGGTCGCAATATAATGGTCATTTTTAAATCATAATATTTTAATAGAGTATCACATTTTTTTGAAACTCAGAATTCTATGCATTGCAATCCATTGAAGATATTAAAATTTGTTGAAAATAAGTATATCATAATGTCTCATGGTTATACATTCTCTTATAATAATGCTTTTTTGTGTCACACATGATTCTGAACATGATGTTCTTTTTTTGTAATTTGAGGGTGTTATATTTAAAAATAACCTTGTTTTATTTCTATTGAAAACTAAACAACATGATTCAGATGTAGGCTAGGAAATTATTTTTTAAAGGAATAAAAAAAATCAAGTAAAATAGTTTCACCCTTAATAATATGTTTCTCTCCAAAAATTTGAGATATATAACCTTCATTAATGGGATCTAAGACCCATAAGATGGCATCAATTTCAATTGGATGTTCATATTCATCCTTACATCAAAAAATGATCCTATGTTATTTTAGAATATAAAATATGACTTCCCTTCCTCAAAATTGATATGTTATCTGTATAAATAAGGTAAATCCATTACAACTATCACATAAAAAACAACCAAATAGAGTATCAATATATTTTGAGCAAACACTTTCCCAAAAACATCAATCAGAGAGGAAGGATATACTTGAAATTCTATCAGCATACCATTCAGTGTTTTCATAGCTATCTAAATATATAATAATTGAGGTGATTTGTTAATACACATAGAAAATTCATTTTATATTAAAAATTTGGTAAATATATAATCAAATAAGACATTATCTATTCTAGAGTGGATTATACACGTACCATTCAACATTCTATATTAATAACACACATTGAAAGTTGATATAGGATTATATTTCAATTTTCTTTGGATTAAGAGTTTATTGATTATGATCATCAAAAAACATAATATACCTTTACTGGATTCCATAATTCCATAATTCCATAATTCCTTACATATGAAACATTTTATCACGGGTAGTTCATTATTTTACATCTTATTTTCCTCTATTTCAATAATCTACATATTCATATTCATACAAAATTCACGAAATATTGGACATACCTTTACACATTTAAAAAACCTCTACAATCAATTAAAACAATTACTTTAACATTTCTTCTCAGATTTATGGCATTTAGATGGTGTGAATTTCTTACAATCATGTGATTTATTCAATGTTTAATGGGGATTTATCATCATTTATTTATATAAACCATGGGGTTGATGGGAATATACAATTTCTATTTATACCTTGAATTAAAATCAAATAATTTCCAAATATAAACTAAATTACCTTATATCTATTTTCTATAAGATACTTAGCTCTAAGACACCATAAAATCAGCCACTATTTATGTTCATGTCTAATAATTAAATTAGGGGAATATCATGAATATCTTTTAAAACCTTTATCTTATGTACTAATAGATTCATAATCCTTTTTTGTCAACTCAAGGAATTTCTACTCCACATTTTCCAACAGAATGTGGTAAATTACATACTAAATATTATCCATTTAAACTCATATGATTCAAATAAGTCAATTTATTCATCTTTTTTATATTTTTATGATTCCTTAACTGATATGATTATTCAATCATATGTTAGACATGATGGAAATAGTTTTTATATCCTCACCATTCATGAAAAAACATTTTTCAATGATTCTGATCTAACATCTATCCACTAGTTGATCATAAGATACACTAAATGATGTTATATGTTTCCTCGGTAATGAATCAATAGTACAATGTTCAATAATTTAATTATTTGGAAACTCAACATGATTCATAGGTTTAAAAATATTCATTATCATAGAAGAAAGGGTTTTCAATCCATCTCCCCTAACATTTTGATTCTCAGGAAAAATATAATTTCATTTCCCATCACATACAACATTAACATGATTAATTTGGGTTACAAGCTTTTATTAAAATCACAAATAAAACTATGAGAGAAAAAAATTAGTTTTAAACTAAATAAAAATGAAAACACATTTATTTATTATTTAAATCATGAAAATTTATTCTATGAAAATGTAGATTTAAATAATGCCATTAATTATTATTGGCACACATTCGGATTTTATCCTATTGTTAGACTTATCTTAAAGGTTTTCATGAAATATTTCTAAAACTTATCTTCAATTATTTACTCATCAATGATCTGATAACAACTATACTAGAACACCATTTTCATGCACAATGAATAAATTTATTAGACTAAAATTCAATTCATAACATCTCAATCCATAGTAGAATTGTAAATTGTTAAGAGTTTATAGTAATTAGATATAAAAAATTAATATTTATTTATTAATTTTATAATCTCCTATAAATATCAACACACATAGTACTCTTCATTGGAATTACCTATGTAAAACATTTTTGATAACCTTGGAAAATTAAATATAATATTGTGTGACCTCAAGTGATCAATTAGGGTAGGAATGGGAGATATAAATCGATGATCCAATAAAATCATAATATACTAATTAGGGAATATTATAATTCCCATTAATAAATATTTTTATACCCAATCTGGAAAAAACATAAAAATGAGGTGTAGAAGAAAAAATTAGTATTTCAACATACATGATTCATAATAATGAGAAATCATCCTAAATAAATCATTAAAATTAAATCTATGTCATAAATTTGTGGAACCATCATATGTATAGAAACCAGATCATTTTTCAGTGTTAAATAAAAAGACCATAGGATCTGGATTCAACACATGATTCTCTTAATGGACCAAGATAACAAAATTGATTCCCATTATAGATGTTGCGCGTTGAGTGTTTCTAATAACATATCTATCACAATGAATTATATCCCATTAATATATCATGAGATAAAATAATTTACCCAATTAGTTAGAGGGAGATAAGGATCTAAAACCTTAGATAATGGAAAAATACATTTTTGTGACATTTGTAAATAAAACATCTTTCATATCATTATTTCACAACCTGTAAAAATTAAAAGGGTTCTATATTTCAAAAATTTATAGTATATCCCATGAAAATGGGTTTCATAAAAGTTCCATAATAATATATATAAAAACTATATATACATAATAGTGATGGTATAATTGGGACACATACCCAATAAAACACAATAAACAACCTGGTTTTTTCATATTGATGTATAAAAATACCATTTAATGATCATTAAAAAATCCTGAAGAAAATACATATTTCAATAGACAATAATCATTTATAAATATAATATTTAAAAAACATTATAGAACAAATTTTAATTGATAATTATATGGGAAACAATTAAGAGAAGATACAATGTATTGAGTAGTCATGATGGTTGAAAATTATGTTCATTTATTGTATGTTAAAAGAAAAAAAATCATTTTAAATATTTATATAAAGGATGTAAAGTATAATTTTTAAAAAATGAAAAGGAAATGCCCTATAAATGTTTTTTTAAAAAATTATAAAAATTATTAAAATAACAATATATACTCATTTGATAATCACAAAATCATTCTTGAATACATTTTTAGAAAATAATATTATGGATAAAACTGGATTTTAGTTTGAAGAAACAAACAAATATTACATTTTTTAAATAATCATTTGTTCTAATAAAAAATTAAACTGAATAAAAGGAATAGGAAAAATATATTCTCAGTAAATAAAAACACTAGAGGATAATGAAATTTATTCACAAAAATAAGAAAAAATATTTTCCTTAATGTAAAATCATGTATAAATGATGTTGAATAAAAATGTATTGAAATGTAAATCCCTTATCGTAAGTCTCTCATTTCCATATTAGAATTAAAATATAATATATAATAGATATAAAATTATTATACATGTATTAAATATCCATATTAAAATTTTTCATACCATTTATTATTTATTTAATAAATTTTATCAACAATTTATTAATAATCATTTTTATTAAAATCAATTCTTTAGGTTATAATAGATTATACTTCTAATAATGTATCTATTTAGATGTTCTGATACTTATACTTTGATCTTGAATCTATATTTGGTTAAATTTTAATCAATTTTTTATCATAATATATATTAAGTTTTTTATATTTATAATCATTCGTAATAAATTAGTGATATAAAAATGAATTAAACCATTCACGGAGAGGGTAGGTTGTACTTATATAGGAACGATGTTTTCATTTTTTATTAGATGTAATGAATGTAAAATAAATAAAAATTTACCTTTGAATTATAATTATTGTATCATATGTATCATATAAATTAATTAAATCTATCCTTATTACTGTATTAGTGTAATGGAAATGATAAAACAATCGCATGACTTCATAGAGGTGGTTGTTCATACATATGCAAAAGAGACATTATTGCTTTCCAATAATTTTGAATGAATAAAGATAAATGTGATAATATGTTTCCTAAATTATAATTATGTCACAAAAATAAATTTATAAAATTTATTGTATAATAAACAACATAAAATAAATAACTTTATAGAAAATAAATTATATCGCTGCGTGGAGTCGGTAAGACTTATTTACGCATGAAGGATACATTCACTTCCAATTTGATTGGATAATGGGTGGAAAATCGTTAAATAATAATCATAATAAAAATAAAATAAATTTAATATAATTAAAATACTTTTCTATAATAAATAACATCAATTTATAAGAGCTATATTTTAATTAAAAAAGAAAATGCGATTCGTTAAGGTAGTTACATATTTTTTTAAATAACTCAATTAGATCTTTTTTAAGGGTCATAGAGTTGCTATTGTAGCAATAAAAAAACCTCTATAATGTCTATAATGAATATTAGGAGGTATATTTATGGTGCACATGATCTAGAAGACTCAAAGTACTTTAAATTAGTGATAGAGTAGGTACCCCTTTAAAACTGTGGTAAGGGAGACTATGGAAATTTTGTAAAATATTAAATTATAATAATTTAATTTTCTATTCCAATTTCTTAAAATGATAGTTATTATAATACGAGGTTGTGCAGGTTCTTAATGAAATAAAACAATATATTTGGGATTGATTTTTTTATTGTAAACCATATCCTTTTTATTATCCTCTTGGTTAAACAATTTTATCCTTAACTTTGATAAACTAATTTCCACCATAAATTATTACATTTTTAAATATAAAAAAATCGATAATAAATATGAAATTGATGAGATTTTTTAAATATTATTTTCCACTTTTTTTACTTTGTATAGATTTTTTATTTTTAAATAATTTAATAAAATGGTATTTTGATAAAATATTATTAATATACATTTTGAAAATACTTTGATTTAATTTAATATAAAATAAAAAATAAAAAATATGGAATTATAATATAATAAAAAAATTTAACACAAATATGTCATATTAATCTATTATAGTTGTGGAACACATTAAATTAGTCAAAATATAACACTTCTAATATTTTTTATATGATTTCCTTTACTTTTACTTTAACTGAAAAAAATTTCCACATTGTGTAAGAAGTTTTTCTATTTATTTTGAACATAAATATGATAAATAAATAAAAATATTGAAATTAATTTTATTATTCTAAAATTATATATTTTTATTCATTTATAAAATTCTCTTTTCCTAATTTGGATACATAATGAATATTTCTTAATAGACTCTGTTTCTTTCTATGATTTAAATAATATATTGGTTATTTTCATGGAAAATAATCCGTTAAAAAAAATATATTAATGTGATAGGATTTTAATTACCTTTTTACAATAATAATTGAGTTGAATAAATAATGTTTTATAACTTATTTTGAAAAGATATTTAACAAATTTAACCTTTACTGAGGAGATATATTTTACAATTATTACTATTAATATTGAAAAAAATAGGATTTTATTTTCAATTTTGAACCTCTGGATTCAAAATAGGAAATAAATTTTACAAAATTCCATCAATAATTATTTATGAAACTAAATTTTAAATATGTATGCAAAACATGAAGAAAACTATTTTTAGAAAACAACAATTTGGAGCATAAAAAATATATTATTCATTACACATTCCAAGAAAAATATTAAATGACTATTAAAATATTTTAATGAATATATAATACACAATTTTAATTAAAATAAGTTCTCAGTAGTGATTAATTTAATTTTTTAATATAAATAGAAATTACATTCAAAAAACAATATTTCTAAAAAACCCAACTTTTATAATCAAATATATTTTAGTTTTAAATTATAATCATTTTATAACCTATGAAATAATTATATAAATTTATAGACTACATACTTTTCATAAATTTGTCACTATTATCCATACTCCTCAATACCACTACTACGTGATAACCATTACAGAATAATATTTAAATTGTATATTGCGGTTTGTTGAAACAAAAAGTTTAGTTTTAGGAAAGATATCAAGAAATTAAAATTACACATTGTGAATTTTTTTAAAAAAAAATAGGGATGTTAGATGAACTAACAATACCCAAAAATGTTCATTAATAAGTAAAAAACAAAATATCATAGTCTTATTTCATGAAGAATCTATTCAACATTTACTAAGAGTATACATTTCACTACATTTTTACTTCTGATTTATGTTTGAAAGAACATGTTCAACATTTAATTGGTGCATGAATATATTATTTCATTTACATGATCAGCAGAATATCCTAATGTACTTGAACCATTCCCTTTAAATATTAAGATTTATTTAGTTATATTGGTGTTACTATTCATGTGTTCTTTTAAGTTTTCAGGAATTTAAAAATGATAACATCAGTCAAAACCCTCCACTTAGTGAGAATCCCGTCATTGGAATGTTAGTTACAGAAAACTAGATTATTTTCATATAAAGAGAGAAAGAATCATGTATTACCGTGTAATTCGATCGTTTTTATTTCAAATTAATCCAATTATATGGTGTTGACCTAATATCACTGTAAAATAATTTCTACAAACATTATAATGGATACTATTATAAACTCTTGAAATAGAATATTGAACTTAATCAAAAGTACAAAATCATATCTATGCATGAGGAATATAGAAATTAGATATCCATGTCTATCATATTTTTTTTCAATATTGTGGTTTGGAATTTAATAAAAAGAATTTTGTAGTCTGATGACGTGGTAGTATAAACCCCCTACATGGATATGGCCATTTATATCATCCATTTACAACAAAAAGGGGTGTTGAAACCAAAAAAAAAATTCTAGTGTTTTATTAAAACATTATCTCATTTAAAACATATATTATGTGGAAATCTATAGCCATATGTGTATATTTTGTCCCCCATGATTTTATTTAAAAACTCATGGATCCATAACAGACATAAATATCAAATGTTATGTCTTGTACTATTAAAATAATATTATTTAAAGAATTTAATATTAAAAATAGAATAAATCCATATAATATATAATTTATTTATAATGAAAATAAAAAAATCTTGAATTTATCCCTTTATGATCACATGTCTGGATTATATAATGGAATTTTATATAGAAGGATGAATGGAACTGCATCATTTTTTCTTATCCTCATTGTGAGAAAGTAATTTAATTGTGAATAATGATTCATTTATTACTTTAATGGCACACATAGTTAGTTATTTTTTCTTTATTTATAGAAAATATTCATTTTCATTCATGGTATGAAATTTCTATTTGGTTTCAAGATTTTTTATATCCAAAAATTATTTGAAACCACATTATTGTACTCTTTCATGGTCCCATTCTTCTTAAATGGCCACCGATGTTTGGAAAAGGATACCCAACCTCATCAATAAATATCACGAATTTCAATTGAATTAAGGGAATTCCATTTTTACTGTGAATTATTTACACTTCAAAAAAGTGATAATTTTACCCTCAGTGCCCCTATAATCCATGAAATGTTTATTTTCATAAATTTTGAATGGAAACATGTTGATAATTATGGACAGAGAGGATAAATATTTATGTATAATAGAATATAAACCATTAATCCTCTATCATGATATATCATTAATGTGTCATCAAACCATTAATCTCATTTGTGAAGGCTCCATCATGATGACTTAAGTGAAAAATCATGTAATCCTAGAAAAAATCTATTTTAAAATTTATATGTATTTGATTAACATATAAATATTCATAATTGTTTTATAAATAATTATATATAAATTTTTAATGGAAATATTAATATCCTTTTCATTACAAAAATATTTTTCAATGGATTAATTTTAACATTAAATTATATAATTTTTAATTTTAAATTAATAATATGGAATTTATTTCAAACATCTGTATGTCAACATAACCTTAATATAAATTAATGGCATTTTTTTGATATATTTTATTTTTTGGGAATAACAATATATACTAAATTTAAAAATAGTAACATCATTATGAAATTATAATGGTTTAATAATCACATTCAATAATATGAAGAAATATTATATACATAGTATATATTTATAAAGAAATATTTTTTATTTTGTAATATAATGTTGAAAATTAAAATCTGTTATCAACATTTTTGAAATTTAAGTAATATTTTTTTAAAAATAAAAATTATCTCTCGTTATTCCATTTTAGTATTTTTAAAAGTATCAATTTACATTTTGGTTCGGTTTTAATTTTAAAAAAATATGTATTGATTTAAAATATTACAATTAATTCAATGAGAATTACCATATTAATTTATTTTTCTGTAGACTCATTTGTATTCTTACAATTTTTTCTAAATATATATTTCGTTATGTTTTGTGGGATGATATTAAAAGTGGTTTTTATGACATATATAAATTTAACATTATAAAATATAATATTTATTTTTAATTTTCATTCTAAATTTTAATAATTCAGTCAAATTCATTATTTCCCATAGAGATAATTACCTTGGCGAAATTGTTTTATCATAGTAAATGTTTAATGGGATAAGAAGGGTGTAAAACTAAGACACATGGCATACAATTTCTCAAATACATGTAAAAATATTATTTTTTGATTTCATTTCAACATTAAAAAATTCTTTCTAAGAAATTAAACTAAATTAAAGACACATTACAATAGAATGACATTTTTAATCTCTGAATGATATAATTATTTAGAAGGTTTCCATTCTCATCACTTGTAAAATGGAACATTATACACTAACTTATCCTCAATCATTGAGTAACATAGATCTACTATACTCCACTCAAATCTATCTCCCACTTCCAATAGGTCATGGAATATAATAAATACCAATCATATACGGCTTTAGGTGTAAGCCAAATGATGTTTTACAAGGATGATGTATACGTCTTTACCATATTATTTATGTTTATTTCTTCTTTTAACTCCATAAAATATATTTTGACCATTATTATAAAAAAAATTATTTAATAAAAATAAATTTCATTATGTTATTGGAAAAACAATTTTCTACCTCATTTCCAACATATGTGAAATTAAAATGTTAGTTGTATGTGAATGAAAACTACGGCCTACATGAACCAATGTGTTTTCTCATCACCACCAGCCACAATATCTTATAAAGATGAAATTTATGAATATATAAAATATTTGTGGAATATGTTTTGTTCTATAAAAATAATTTAATATCTACTTTCTTATCATCCCATTATTTGGAAAATTATTACATCATTAATGAATATGATTGGACTACCTCCTCTATAAAGGACACATTTTGTTTTTCATCACTGTCTCACATGGATTGTAACAAATATATATTTAATGAAAAAAATATTAAGTTCATGATATTAATATAAACCTAAATTGATAATTTTTTATCTTTACTAATTCATTTTTATTGATTATAAAAATAGAAAATGTTTCTCATTTGTACATGAGAATTACCACCCCTATGAATGAGGTATCTCATTTTTCTGAAATAATTTACATGGATTGACATAAAAGTATATTTAATTTAAAAAACATCATAATTATAGTATTTTATGATTATTTTATTGGTGGTACCATATACTTTATGACCATTCTCAACACTCTAAAGTAGTTTTGGATTAAGAAACGTCAAAACTACTAACATATATATAAATTATTTAGTAAGAAAATATAACATGGTAATAAAATGAATAAAATTAATTATAATAACAAAACAAATATAATAAAATTTGAATAAAATAATTATGAATAAATTTTTATTTTTCATTATATGAATAATGTAGGAATAAATATGATACATAATGTGAGGGGTTTTTGTTAAAGCATTATTATCAGATGTTTTGAACATTTTGGTCATTCTACATCATTTTATTTAGAATAAGAAATATAAACACCACAAAAACAAAAACATAACATCTATAATGGGGGTAGGGTTTTAGGTGTTCGAAAATAATGAATCCCAATAGATTCCCCTTTCAAAAAAAGTACACCTTCAGGATGAAGGGAAGTGTAAAAATGATTGGTGTTATTAATAAGGACAACCATGGAAGAAAGATATCCCACCACATTTTTTTCATACATATATGTATGAAGTACAACATTATGGCTATTGATGAGACCCTAGAATCTTCTAATAATGTATATGATTAACATTGGGATGGACGTAGTATGAGAAATAAAATTTTAATGGATGGGAGTGTTTTTTCCACTACCGCCAGATTAATATAATTTTGTATGCATAGTCCAAGACTTGTGAGAATTCACATGTCTAAATCTAGATAGAATTAAAATAAAAAAGTTTATAGTGAATATAATGATAAAGGACCCAATGGGGTCCTGAACGAAATTGTCTCCCCGCATAGACCCCATGAATCATGTGTCGTTGATGTTAATTATTTTATCCTACAGGGTGCGGGTTCCCAGGAACTTGGTGGACAATGTGGATTTTAAAATTGGATGGAATAGAAGAATTAACTTCAATGAGTGTTCTAAGAGTGGTTAAATCATCCCAATTTCCAAATAACTGATTCATGTCATCTAAAAGGTTCCTGGTATGATTATTAAAAGATTTCCCAAATAGATAACCCCATCGAAGCGAGGTGTGTTTCTTGCATTCCAAATACACCAGCTGCAATATGACTAAACCATACCTAATACACTATACTGCATTCTGGTTTCCCCACATTCTAGAACCAATGATTATGGTAAAGATAATCTTACATCTCATGATAGGTGAAACAAGTAAAATCACTTACGTACATCCACACTATACAAGACAATTCACTTCTTGTGAATAGATATTCGGGTGACTATTCACAACTACCCTTTTATCCTAAGAATATGGAAACTATATTGAAACCAATTTGATTGATTCTCTCATTGGTGGAAAGAATACAATTTTGAATTATCCATATTAGAAATTTATATTTCTCTCAAATCACAATACACCATAGCACCTCTCTAAAAATATGCACAACATTCAGGGTGTTATTTATCCTATAGTATTCCTTCACTGAAAAATCATATGATGTGTATGTTGTGAAATCACATTTTTCTAGATCATTGATCAGATTAATGAGATAGAATAACCACATCTATTCCATATCAGGAATGGTTTTGATAAATCATAGGTGCATGCAGGCTTGCCTCTAGTTTAGATCCAGATTTAGAAAACCGAGTAACCTGAGTATGAAGTTAACCCAGTTGTGATTCCAAAATAGCATATCACCCAACTTATAATCCATTGATAATGATTTTTAAGAAGTTGGCAATGATTATAAATCATGGAAAATAAGAAGTAGGGATTCTATTATAATAGATCGGGGTGACTTCTTTAATTATCCACCATGAATTTCCCCCAAAGGGACCATTCCTCATTGACATCCCATTCCAGTTTGGCATGAATATATTAAAATGTACTCTAGAGGTTATTCAAATTAAAATAATTTAATAATTTTCATATTTTTACAGAAATATTTTATTAAATAAATATTTTAATTTATTTTTAAAATTTTTGAAAGGAATCTACCAAAACATTTTCAACCAGTGCATTCTATCTTTTTGTAAATGTGTGAAAATAATTTTTTAACATTTAAGCATCACCATATTTTCCAGTCATCATATCTATTTATTCTAATGCTTCCACTACAATATTATATGATTTTTAAAATTATTTCCCCTTTAAATTGATTTTTAATTTTTAATTTTATATTTTTTCAAGGAAAATGTTATTTAGGATCATTTATTTGACTCCATTAAAAATTAATTTTAATGTGTGTTCAAATTAGTGTTATAATTAAAGAATTATAGATCTTATATATTTTCATGTAATTTTTCATTGAAATAATATATATAGATAGATGGGGATCTGATATATCCCTATAATGCATTGATTAGTTATTAATTATCTATAGATTTCTTGATTGAAATTAACTTCTTGTGATGAATTTCGTTCATGTAAAACTTGAGTAAGAATTGGTGATAAATTTAATGTCTCATGGGGACTACACAATATTTTTATGCTTGGAATGTGTTTTAAGTAGAAATATTTTTATTCCAATAATAGTTTATATTATCATTAAAAGTGAATCATTTATTTGATGAAATTATTTTATAAGGTTCTTGAGATTTATTAGGATTCATTAATTGTTTTTCTATTATTTTATTTTGTTAAAACAATTCATTAAGAAAAAAATTGTTTTCCACATGTTATTTTTAGTTATATTATATTTTTGGTGGTTATTTTGAAAATGGTAATCATTTATTTTTGTCTTAAATTTTCTCAATATAATAATATATTTTTGTTCTTTTAATATCACTTACTAAGATTTTTATGATCATCCTTAATTTTCAAACATTTTTAATATGATCTAATGATAAAAAGGAACTATATCAAGGTTAAATTTTTTTATAGAGACCTCTCTTAAAAAAAGGTAAACTGAATTGAATTAAATATTGGTGTAAAATTTAGAACCTATTTTTTGATATACTGTATTATGTGTGCATGTTTCCACATTTCATGTAAATATTTTAAAATTTTTATAAACCTATAAACCAAAAAATCATTGGAATGTTATAATTTGATAACCTTTCTATTAGACCAATAATTTATGGGTTTTATGTTTTACAGGTGTTATAGCAAGAATCAGAGAAGAGGAATAGATAACATTAGAGTGTTTGATGATTTTAAAGGAAAATAATTTTATATTCTATTTTATAATTTCCATGTGATAGTTATTATAGATTCTATCGATTCATCATCATGATTATATCTAGTCAAAATGGTTTTCTACAGAAGAGATAGGGAAACTAATATAGGAAGATATCAAGATTAAAATATCATTATAAATAAGAAAAACTAAATGGATAGATTCATAGATTATTGGTTGTTGGATTTTTAATTTAATAAAAAAAATAAATAAATAACGATAACAATAAATGATATAACAAATTTATTAAAGGAATAATATTTTTATATTAGAATATTTTGTGAAATGATATTTGGACCTTATGATAGATGAAATATGGATACAATATTTGGAAATGATAATTCATTTTTTCGGATGTTTAGTACAACAAAATTTAAATATTTATATTTAATTTTATTAAGGTAGAGTTGATTACTCATGGTCCATAATTAATAATACCAAGGATAAAAGTGAAATTGACACAATGGTGTGGATATTCCATAATGGATTTTTTTTAAATATTACTCAAATTTTATTTAACATAGAATGGACATAGAATTTCTATAATTAAAGAAAATATAGAAGAAAAAACACTACTTATGAAAAAATGATCACTATATTTTCTATGTATGTGCTAAATGTCATTCTAGACCATGTGAGTAAGCATGATATAATTTAAAAATTTATAAAAAAACTTTGTAAAATATATTTTGACTCTAGTGAAATGAAAATCCATAAGGATGTTGTTAAATATTATAATAATGTTGAGATACTATTTTTCAACAATTTTCTACCTCCTTTAATCTAGAAAAATATTAATTAAATGAGGCATGAAATGCAGAAGAGCTTAACAAGCAGTTTAGAGGTGAGACTAAATCATGTTGTATTGAGACATAGGATTCTCATACACGGATACATAATATTTTTATATGAATATTAATTACATTACAATAAATACACATGATTATTGTAATAGTTTACTACCTTTGGAAACATGAAACACTATATTCATAATTCATTAAATATCCTCAAATTTTCCTTATAAATATTGTCCCATTGAGTACTATTCACAAACAAACTATATATAAAATGTTACTTTATAACATGGGGCAAGGATAAATTATATTGAGTGAGATCTGATGATCAATAAGAGAAATCGAAGAAGATACTTATTCGTTACATGAACATAAGGGTATGAGAACAAGTGTATAACATTTAAAAACCATACAATAAACATCAAATATCATAACATTTTCTTATGGAATAAATATTGGAAGCTTATAAGGCAATAATAAAAAGGGAAACAATGAATTTGAGCACTAAGTGAATAAAATTTTCATATTATTTAAATTAGTTTAAAAAACATAAGCATAGAAAATATTTTTTCAACAATACCCACCACGAAATTCATAACATGGTCAGATTGATGTAACCACTAGTGTACCTACTTTTTTCATGGGATGCCGTCTTGTTCACACTAACTCATGCTTGGGACAACCACATGTAAACCCTTAAATATCATATAACATTAATAATTACTCAATTAATTAGAAAGTGAAATTTTTCCCACCAATCACAAAATAAAAACAATACATTTATGTTACAAAAAATCCTAAAACATTCATCATATCTTAATCCATAAAATTAAATAGATTTCAAAAACATTCCATTATATCATAAGCAGTGTAACATAGATAGGTTTCATAAACATTTTATAATTTCATCATAGAATTATTTTTTGAAAAGCAATGGGTTTTCTATGGATTTTATAAGTCTATAAACCATGGAAGTGAAAAGGGTTTTATAAACATCTTTTCATCATAAATATGTACAATTCAGGGAATTAATAACAATGGTATGATTCAATCATAAACCTAGTAAAGCTAAAATAACCTAAAAGGGTGTAATATCATATGGATATTGATTTTTAAAGAAAAATAAATAGGAACATTTATTGATAAAAACAACATTTCAATGATAAATTCATTCTAAAAATCAAATTTATAGCATATTTTGGATATAATTTTCATATAAAAGAATATTAAAAAATATTTATGAATTCATTAAAATAATTTATACCCTTACATGATGAAAAATTACTTAATAGTTTGAAAAAAACTTTTTAAAAAACAATACATTATGAAAAAAACATTTATTTAAAATATACATGAAATTATATTAACTCATATTTAATGAAAATAATATTTATGAAGAGTGGAAGATTTTTTAATGTCATACATGTTAAAAAATATTATTTCTACATTTTTAATAAAATCAAAAAGGGAACTATTTGAGAAAAACAAAATTCCTTTCAAAATATTTTTGTTAGAAATTAATGCATGGGAAAAAATGTAATTCAAATATAATAGGTGAATAAAGAAACATTTTTAAAAACATTTTTGGAAAACATGGTGTTGAAAAAGAATCTTATTTTGACTGAAGAGAGAAATAACACTGAATTTTCATTGAAACATTTTGAAAAATATTTTATTTAAAAATGAGTTGATAGTGGTAGTATTAAGTGAAAATATCTTGAATAACATGAAAATATTCAAATTAATTAGTTTCTTGAGAAATGTATCCTAGTATTTTATCTTTGTAAACATATTCATAAACAACCCCTATAAATGATAAGATTGTAACATAAAATCATTACAACATTGGAATCACTAAATCATAATCCCTATGAAGGGATAACAGAAAATGGAATGAAAAATATCATGAAAAATAATAATTTCTTATTATTAAAATCAAAATGGGTTAAATATACACCCTATTAATGAATATAGGAACATAACATAATATATGTCTCAAAGAGGAAAATTGAGGAAAAAATCCCTTACTAATTTGGTGACTTTTAAACCATATACCCAATGACAGAGGGGCACTAAAATTCTTTTGTAAAACCCAAACTTTTTCATGATAACCATTATAATATAAATTAATTTGAATTATATACACTATGTAAAAGAAATATGTGGTGAATATGTCACATGTCTTACCTACTAAAAATTTGAGACATAAATCCCTTACCACTTTAACAATATTTTGAATAATAAGTCCCAATATATAATTACCCCAAATGAAACATTAAACATCAATAAAATAATTTGACTCATGATATTACATGTCAAAGGGGATGTATATATATAACTTAAATGTAATGAGTAGTAAATTTTCATATGTCTCTATAAAATAAAGAGAGAATAAAAACCCCTTACCAAAAATATCGACGTTCGTCGTACACATTTGAAACACATATATAATAAAAGAATTTTTATCATACAACTATTATAGAAGCAAAAATATATATATTACCATATATTATTTCCATATGTACATTTATTATCTGTTTATTAAAAATTCCAGTTTTATATAATGTTTCATTTAGTTATTGAATCTTCATATATTCATTGATTTTTTTTTGCGGTCAACTTAATTTGATCATGGTTTCATTATCCCCTGAATAATAAATATGGAAATTGTTTTTGATTCATATATATATGACACATTTAATATCTATATTGATATATTATTTTTAAAAATTAATTATGTTATGATCTTGGAGACGGTAGGTTGTACATACAAATGAGCAACATTTCGAATTTTCAACTATTATTCAAGGAAGGGGGAAAAGTAATATAGTACCCATATAGAATGATAATGATGTCCAAAATTAATAAATAATTTAATTAAATATACTTATAAATATCATCAAATTGGTGTGGTGGTGAAAATAGAGTTTCACATCACTTCCTAAAAGAGGTAGTCCACACGTACATGAATGATGTTATCAACATTGAATGTGTGAAAAGTAGAATATAAGATGATTTATTTTATTAATTGAATGAGAAATATTTCATGAATATAATATCCATGTCTTCTATGTCATATATATATATATATTTATTACTTTTTTCTTCCATGTAGAGTGTTAGTGAAAATGAATTACATCGCTTCATTCGGAGGTAGTCTAACACAGACACTAGTGACATTATCGTATCCCCTACAGAATGGAATTTAATATATATATATATATATATTATATAATTACTCCATATATATAATATTGTTATAGATATTCTATATATATATAGTTTATATACATCATCATACTAAACTGTGAGAGGCAGTAATAGAGAAACGAATGACAAGGGCTCATAAGACAGTCGTCCAATATATACATGAATAATACATTTCAATCCCATTATATAGATGTGGAAATGGGTGAAGTTCATTACATTAACCTGAAATGATATAATTATATGAATTATACTAATGATATTGTATCAGTATATAGACATAATAATTGAATTATGTGGGAGAAGATATAAAAAACACAATCAGTGAATGTTACCTCTTGTTTGGTTATCCACATTACGTTTACAAAAATAAAATTACTAGGATATATTTACATAAAAAATAAGTATTCAAGGATGATAGGTGGGTTTTTTAGAAGTTATTATGTCAATTCATGGCCAAATCAAAATTGTTTGAAGGTGTGAAGAGGAGTGGAGAAATGGTGGCCATGTATTAGTCATGTGAGTGGCACAATTGAAACATTTCAGATGAAAATATTCCACCCATATTTTTAATGTCACAATGAAAAAATAATGCACCATTCACTATAAAAATATATATTTTCAAAAATATTTCTATTTAATGCAGTTTGGATTTGTTTTAGGTCCTTTTTAACCATTATCTATTTTGATTAACCACCCGGTAAACCCATTTTTACCTTAACCCTGGTAAATTATATTTACTATTTTTACTATTCATTTTGATAAAAAATTTGTTTACCATATTTTATGATATAAATTATTATAATTAAATATATAAATTCATTTTTTAACTATATTTTAATATAAATGGAAATTTATAATTTAAAATTAATCCTGCGAACGAGATGAACGTTAAAAAGTTCAAGAAGTTTTCATGTCATGTTTATATATGAAATTTATTCCAATTTAATAAATTTTATTATTTAATTTA
Source organism: Viscum album (assembly GCA_963277665.1). NCBI lineage: Eukaryota > Viridiplantae > Streptophyta > Magnoliopsida > Santalales > Viscaceae > Viscum > Viscum album. The sequence goes on from OY728131.1 coordinate 1,495,062,391, forward strand.
TAATTAATATATTTTTACTTGAATCCTAAATTAAAATATAATTTTAATTTATAAATAAATTAAATGAAATGGTAGTTTTTTAATTAAATTTTAATATTTTTATCTATTAATCAAAATATTAATCTCATAAATTATATAAATTAATCTCAAAATTATTTTGAAATTATTAAATAAAATATTAGGTATTTTAGTAATAAATTTTCTAAAAGTTGAAAAAAGAAAATTTAATGGAAAACCCGATGACATAATGAGAGAGTTGGTTTTCGAGAAGGGTATTTTTTCTAATACAAGATGAATTATATTAACTCTATGTATAAAATTAATAATTTTATTAATTAATGTAAAAAACGTATTTATATATAATATAAAATAACATTTTAAACATTACTCATTGGGTATTATTTTAATTAAATAAATCAGTGAAACATTATTCACTTTAAAATAGTTTTCATAAAGAATCACATATTTAACACAAAAAATTAAATTATACTATAATTTAATATTTTGTTGATTCGAAATTAATTAAATTGATTTAATTATAATATATAATAATTCTGTTACTTTATAGTAATAGGTATATTAAATTTAATAGTTTATTGAAATGAAAATATAGCTTTATGAAGATCAAATTTTTTTTCTATTCACTTAAAAGGTAATATTTTCTAGAAAATCCCAAAACTCCACCATAATTTAATGTCAATATGATGATTTCAAAAATAAATATAATTTTACCAAATTATGTTTCTAATATACCTTTAATATGTTCACCTAAAAATAAATAAAAAACATTTTTAAAGAAGGAATATTGTTTATCAATATAATCACTTTACTCAAAATTGATTGTCTTTTTATTAAGTATTTATAAATGAATCTATATTGAGTAGGAAATTTATGTGTATATTTTATATATTATTAAGTATTATCCATATAATATTATTTAATGCAAAGGTTATAATATTAATTTTTATAATATTATTATTTCATGGTTTTCCAAAACCCGATATCTTGTGTCATGTGTGCTATCGAAGAAACTCATTATTTTTTATAAGACAAAATATTTATAATTAATTAATAATTTTTTTTAAAAAATATTCCATAAAATATTGGGATATTATATTCTACAGACAATAAAATAATTTTCTTCTCCAAAATTCATCTCGGTCCTAAGAGTTTTAAAATTTGAAAATTACTTCAAAGAAACCCACATCTTAAAAAGGGTTAATAAAAATCCACACGAAAAAGAGAAGGGGATGTGTGAAAGTCATCTCAAATAACACCAAATTGTTTTTTAAATAGGAAACAATAGGTTGGAACTTAAAGCGTGTATAAATAAGATAAAACTAACTTTCATATAATGATGGAGATAGACAGATAACATTGATCACACCAAAGTGGGAGATCTAGAGAAGGTTACCGACCACAAATCCATAAACCAAAGAACCAGGAAAAAGTTTATTGATATCATCAAAAATATTTTTAACTGAAATATATTATTAATAATCATTTTATATCTATTTTTAATTAATATTCTATCTAGAATGATAAAATTGGAAATAATACTTATATTAAATATGTTTATTTCATAAAAACAATTTTATCCTTTGGATATTCCTTGATCATTTTACTATTCTTCACTTACTCTGACAGATAATTTTTAAAGTCTAATGAACTACATAAATCCATAATATAATTATATTTCATTCCTAATATCTCTTGTTAAAATTTAGATAACACTGGTTATCAAATAATAATAATTATACTTAAGTGGAATTAATACAATAATATCTACAAGATCATCCAAATTTCAACCTAAACCATCCCATAAATAGTAATGTTATAACCCTTAAAAAATTAAATATTTAAAAAAAATGTAAATAAATATCTAAATATAGACTTATAATTAATTCCCCATTTATCATAATTTATCTTTTCATTGTCACATACCAAACATGTGCACAACTTCATCATGTATTCTATTAATTCAAAGAAATTACTAGAATTAGCATGTATCCTTAGTGAAAACATTTATACTTCCTAATTCATTAAATATTCCACATATATCTGAATATATTATATAGATACAATAATGTTGTAAACTCCATTAATGATAACATAAATCTATTTTTCCAAAATTCATTAATTAATTCCTTTAACATAAATACTATCTAAATAACTTTATTCAAGTAAATAATCTCTTTATCCCATAATAATTAACACAACATCAAGAATATATTAAGGTATATATTTACCTTAATCAAGATTTTTATTTTAATATCACCATTCTATTAATTAACTTATTTTATTCATCAGAATATTTTAACATATTCTTAAATAAATTTAATGAAAAAACTAACCCAACAGTCTTCATATATTTCAAAATTAAAATAATATAATTCTTGAATCAAAATTTATAAATACATCAATTCCTCTACTTCAAGGATTTCAATGAAATACTACCTTCAAGGGCCTATATAACATCCCAGGTAAATAAATAATATTACATTATAAGGTTTATCAATATTTGTGAATAAAATATTAATATTACTTTAAAGGGAACTCTATGCTCGAAGGCTAACCCAATACGCAACAACGAGTTCTTTTGAAATCTTACATTGCACTCTAATAATAAAATAATTTTATTTTTAATGGTAGTTAACACCAAGCCATTGTAATTATTGTAATGAACATAACTAACTACAAAATGATTATATATGTTTTTCAAATATTTTGTTACTTTTATCCAATAAATGTTAGAGGCGTAAAATGAAAATGAATCCAATTTAAGCATAAATCTTCTAATATTCTTTAAAAGGTCGATTAACCACCTTTTGATGGAGAACCCTTTTTAAATATACTTTTGAAAATTTTATATGTTCTATTTGACAAAATAAAATCCTTTTTTATAATCTGGAAATCAAAATTTACTTTGTGTAAATTTTTGGTATTTTTCCGACAAAGTTCATTTTTTAATGAATAGTGAAAAATGTTGTATTTTAATTCAAAACCTCTTTTTAATATAATTTTTTATATGATTAGATTATCTTTTGAATTGGTTTTAATGTTAAATTAGAATATATTTTTACCATTTAATCCAACAGTGGTCATTGTAATTAATTTCACTTTTAACTTGGACTTAAACAAGTGCAAATCTTTTGATAGTTTTTGTTTCACAAAAACACGCTATTTGTTTTGATAGCGGGAATTAATTATTAAATTAATTAATGCAACTTATATGTTTATAATTTCATAAAATAGACATCATTTTTGAATTTGTAATATCAAATATAGCTTAGGGTGAATTTTTGGTATTTTTTGGAAAAACATCAATTTTTGATGAATAGTGAAACCGATAAGTGGTTGTTAAAGAAAACGATTTTTTGTTTAAATGAAACTTTGGCACTTCGGTGATTCGATTTTCAAAAATCCAACATACATGGTTATCATTATGAAGTAAAATGTGGTTCAATGAGATTAAAATAGTTTTTGGTGAATAGTATCCTTTAAGTTTTATTAATCACGATTAAAGGTAATTAGTGTAATTTAAGGTAAAAATAATGATTTAATAATATGATATGACCTAGACACATGTCCTACCCTCATTGAATGTGTCATGGACGACCTAGACAATCCATGGGTCAACTTGGGGACCCCATGGAGCCACTTTGGTAAGAAAATGACATAAATAATTTTTTATTTAAAGTTAAAATAAAAATGTCACAAAAAAGAGTTATTATACTAAAGAAATTTTTAAATTGAGTTATATAAGTCATATTTTTTACTATAAATATTAATTATAAAGTTAAAAATATTTCCTACATCTTGATATTTTTTTATAATTTTTAGACATTAAATAAATTAATTTATTTATGACACCGTGATAATGCAGTGATTACCTCATAAATGAACGATTTAAATAAAATGAGAAGATAGGGTAAAATATAAGTCTTACACTTTTCAGAAACCTATTGGATTGGTGTATTTAGAAACATTATCATCTTATACTCTAAATATATCCTTTTTGGACCTTGAAAATCCGAAAATCATTTTATAATAAAGTAATATTTTATAACTTTCCAAGAGTGCCCCTCCTCTCCTCTTATAAAAGGCCCCCACCTCTACCACCTTACACACAACTCTCAAGCCTTTGGCTCGGCCAACCCCTGCCCATTTCATCTCTCCACATCCCTATCTACATCATTGAATCCTCACTTTGGGAAGAATCCTTTCCAAGGAAGCCTTTGAGCTCAAATTAAAGAGAGTTACCCGATTTTAAGGTAATGTCTTCCCTTGTGTTCTTTTGTTTTATTTTGCTTCTCCAAACCCCTAAAATTATTTGATTACTTTTTTTTTGTAACAAAAACAGTATATTAAATATACTAAGATGTTTTTATAAGATGGATTAGGGCTAAACTTTTACACACCTCCGTCTAATGGTTAAAGAACATACTGTTTCTGTGGATGGCGAATTACTGCCTCACGAAACTATGATTGTTCAATATTCTTTTAACACCTTCAAAGGTGGCCATTAAAATGTCACTATGTTCATATATGATATATAATATGTTAATTTGTTCCTTAATCTTCTTTATTTTTTATTTATGGCATACCTTTATGGTTTCCATTATGGGTAAACGCGATATCTTCATTTTAGGAAGTGCGGACTACCGCCCCCTCAAAGTGATTTGATTCGTTAATGCCATATGTGGGACGTATAAAGGATAGAATTAATGGTATTACATATGATATCCTACTGGAATTATAATATACCTTTATATCATTATTATTTCATTCCATTGAATACAAAAAAAAGAAATTAAAGTAGCATTCATGCGTACGTACGACTTATCGTCTCCATGAATGATACATTTCATTTCTTATCTCCAAATGTTATGTACTATTATAGGTACATATATATGATGGATATATATATTTATATATTATATATAAATTATGGATATAATTCTGGAATTATAATATATATATCTATCATTTTGTTTTAATTCCATTAATATGAAAAAAATGAAAGTAGCGTTCATGCATACGTACGACCTACCGTCTCCATGAACAGTGATTTTAATTTTTTATCTCCAAATGATATGGAATAGTATAAAATGAATATATACTGTATATATATGATATTTAAAACATCTATACTATTCTGGATATGATGTAACGATAACTACATGGAACCTACCCCTCTCTTTCTTTTTAAGTACACTCTTTTATGTCATTCCTTTTAATCTAATATTTCTTATGATTGGGATTTTATTTTATATTAATCTTACTGTAATTTTTATGTTCATATGATGAGAGACCCTATTTTCTCTCATCAATCCATTTTTGATGTTTTGATTGGCGCCGTTAGGCTGCCGAATTTTCGTAAGAGATCCAACCTCTCTCTTTCTTTTTAAGTACTCTCCTTTATGTAACTTCTTTTAAGCTCCTAATTGTTATGTTGGGGGATGTTATTTTATATTCCCGTTGCTATAAATTTTATATTAATATGATTAGAGACCCTATTTTATCTCATCAATCCATTTTTGGAAGTTTTATGTGGCGTCGTTAGGCTGCCGAGTTTTTTAAGGGATTTTTCATCTCACTTTTATTCCCGTGAGACTTATGCTACATTTGCCACCATTTCCTTTGAGTGGTATATGTACTACCCATTATTCTACTCTTTGTGTAATATATTTTTTGTTTCTGAGTATTTACATCAATTTTGTATTGTCCTTCATTAATGGGGTGTATGTTTCGAAAGATACCCAAGTTGGTAAGGGAACGTTTCACCCTCCTCTTTTTAAAAGACTTATTTTGTTGGGTCTTTTAATTTACATACTGTAATGTTGGGATATGTTCTTTAATATCCTTATTGATGTAAATTTTATGTCCAAGTGATGAGATACCCTTTTTATCTCTCATCAACTCATTTTCTGAAGTTTGAAGTGATGCCATTAGGCTGTCGAATTTTGGCAAGGGAACTTCTTAACCCAATTTTGATTCTTTGGGATAAACTTGTACTCCTTGAATATGTCGTTCTATGAATATGTTTGAATGAACTCTGATTGTTTTACACTTAATATCCACTTATATTTTGTGTATTCGTTTGTAATACATAATTATGTAATTGATTTATCATTAATCCAAGGATATCATCTTTGTAAGGGACTTCGTCTCAATATCCATTCATTGAGGTATATTTTGATTTATACACAACTTTATTTTATACGGTGTATAAACCCCTTTGACTTTTACGCTTATTCAAAAGGAATCATTTTTATACGAAGCGTTTTACTAAACAAAAAAAGGAATGTTTTTTGTCGTACGTATGCGGTGACAATGACTTCTCCCCTCCGTGACCATTATTTGAGCTTCGGCTTCCTCTACAAGCCATACATTTTTTTAAAAGAAAAATAAATATCATGTTTTAATTTTCTTTTATTTTGGTATTGAAATGGTTTTCATAATGTTTTTATTATATCAATGTGTTGTATTGATATCTTGTGATTGAAATGTGGAAATGTTATGTTTCCTTTATGCATGTTTTATGTGATACGATTATGTTATGGTTCTTGGGAATTGTTATGAAGACTGGTGGTTCTGTGATAAACTAAGGGCTGGTGAGCCCAATATAGCTCTCCAATGCATTGGGTAACGCGAAGGAGTTAAACGTTAAGGTTTCTCTAAAGAGATTTAGGGAATATACTGTGATGGGTTTTCCAAACGTAACCAAGAGGGTTACTCCCTACGTAAGAATGTTATGAATGCCTCAAGTTACCTTTATTCCTTATGATTTCTATGATTTATTCATTATTTGTTGTGGTATGTTAAAATTCTTATGTTTTATGGGTAAAGTATGATTTCTTACATGGAATAGTGTTTTCTTTTCGTACTTTTATATCCTTTACAGAGCTTTTTATGCTCATCCCAAGTTTTTGAAATGTTTTTCACAGGACATAAAGTTGAATAAGGTCAAGGATAAGATCAAGGAAATGCCAGGCTGTATAAAAAAAGGAACTAGACATGACTCTTTTGTTCAAGAGTTTTTATTTTGTGGAAAAAATGGAAGCTGAGTAGATGTGTCTACTTTATAATCTTTGAGATGTAATAGTTATGTCCTAATTCTCTAAAACTCTAAACCTGAAATGATCCTCAATGTGAATTATTCATCTAATTAAATAATAATTAATGTTTAAGGTCGTGGCCTTATAGTTGGTATCAGAGGTCGGTTTAGATAACTTTAGAGGTTAGGGTATTCTTTAAGTATAAGTAACACTACCATAATGGCAAGGATTTCAGAAAGAGTCATAGTTTTTAGATAAAGTGAATGAGTAAGTATATCTTAGAGTTTATATTCCTCATTAGTACATTATGATTTTGTTGATATACACACACTAAAATTTCTATTTTTAGTAAATTGATGGATCTAGCAAGCACCAAAGTGGCAATGGGTTTGATGGAAACTGTGGTGGTTCTCTGATTAAGAGACTGGATGAAATTGTGGATTCAATGAGAAATATCGTGGTTATTCTAAACCAACTATCAAGAGTCATGATCAACCACTTGAACCTTGGAGAGTTCTATAATGAATCATGTACGAGATGACCAACTCGATGTGGAAGTTCAGGTAATAATTATAAAGGTAACCATTAGGGTTTATATGATCCCGACTTTTTAGGTAATTATGGGCTACTCTATGATATGATGGAAAATAGAAGGCATGAGATAAACTTGAGGTTAAAATATGTTATGATTATTTTTGAAGATTTTATCTCATGTTGGGGAATTTTTTAAGAATTATATAGTTTTGGAAAAAGGACAACACATAGACCATGTGACAACCCGTTGCATCGGTCAAAGCTGTGGGAATCGAACCCACAACCAAAGTGCAACCGGTATTTATTTCCTACCACTGGACTACGTGAAGTCCCTAGTTAGTTTGACTAATTATTTTTAGTTTTATGATTTTAGGAATCAAGAGTAAGTTTATTTCGGGTTATCTATGGAAATTATTAACCTATCATAGAGGATATGTGATTAGGTTAATTACAATTTAATATGATAATTTAAGAGCAACTGATGTTATTTGGAGATAAAAGTTAATTTGTACCTTGGAAGAATATGTGATTAAATCCTTCAAATATTTGGGTTTCAATATTAGTTTGGTTTACTTTGAAGAATTTTATGGACAATTTTTTATTGAATGGTCTTTGTTGAACTTTGGGTATTGTTTGAAAAATTTTGGAGATTAAAATTAGATTTTTTTAATAAAGGATTATCCTTTTTGGGTATTATCTGATCTCATACTAACCTTTTTGGTTATAGTTCTGGTTACGGTCTAAACAAATGGGAAGTATATAGTTCTCTTTTGTGGATTAGGTGATTCTTGAGAAGTTGATTGTAGTACTCTTAATGTGAGCAAGTCTTCCTAAATACAATTATTTTGGAGAAAATATGAGTTTGTGTAAGAAATCTAGTAAAAGTTGAAAGTCAACATGACAAATATGTATGTTTACTTATGATTTAGTTAATATCAAAAACAAATTATTCAATGAAAAGTAACTTAAAACAAAAATGTTGTCTGTTAACTTTTCCTACTGGGGAATCGAATACCGTTTAACCCCTCACAAGTTTGTGATTTTCTGGTGGTTAACATTCTCCTAAACATGTTTTCTATCTCTCTCCCTTAGAACATGACCCATTGTTTTTTCTTCCATATCCATATTTTCGTACATGGAATCCTAGTATGGGTTAACTCAGATGACCTCTTTACTTCTCTTTCTTTCTTTTAAAGTGATAGTTTTACTGACTCTTGTTCCGATGTGGGAATTTCAATGAAGCTTCCAAGCCCAATTTTTTTCTTAAATTGCGGGGACGCAATTCCCAAAAGGGGGGAAGGATGTAACATACTAGGTAAATAAATAATATTACATTCTAAGGTTTAACAATATTTGTGAATAAAATATTAATATTACTTTAAAGGAAACGCTATGCTCGATGGCTAACCCAATACGCAACAACGAGTTTCTTTGAAATCTTACGTTGCACTCTAATAATAAAATAATTTTATTCTTAATGATAGTTAACACCTTGCCGTTGTAATTATGGGAATGAACAGAACTAACTACAAAATGATTATATATGTTTGTAAAATATTTTTTTACTTTTATCCAATAAATGTTAGAGGCGTAAAATGCAAATGAATCCAATTTTAAGCATAAATCTTCTAAAATTCTTTAAAAGGTCGATTAACAGCCTTTTGATGGAGAACCCCTTTTAAATATACTTTTGACAATTTTATATGTTCTATTTGACAAAATAAAATCCTTCTTTAGAATCTGGACATAAAAATTTACTTTGTGTAAATTTTTGCTATTGTTCCGATAAAGTTCAATTTTAATGAATAGTGAAAAATGTTGTATTTTAATTCCAAACCTGTTTTTAATATAATTTTATTATATGATTAGATTATCTTTTGAACTGGTTTTAAAGTTAAATTAGAATATATTTTTACCATTTAATCAAATAGTGGTCATTGGAATTAATTTCACTTTGAAATTGGACTGAAACTAGTGTCAATATTTTGATACTTTTTGTTTCACAAAAACACGCTATTTGTTTTGACAGCGGGAATTAATTATTAAATTAATTAATTCAACTTATATGTTTTGAATTTCGTAAAATAGACATCATTTTTGAATTCGGAATATCAAATATACCTTAGGGTGAATTTTTGGTATTTTTATGAAAAACGTCAATTTTTGATGAATAGTGAAACCACTAAGTGGTAGTTAAAGAAACCGATTTTTCGTTTAAATGAAACTTTTCCACTTCTGTGATTTGATTTTCAAAAATACGACATACATGGTTATCATTAAGAAGTAAAATGTGGTTCAATGAGATTAAAATAATTTTTTTTGTGAATAGTAACTTTAAAGTTTTATTAATCACGATTAAAGGTAATTAGTGTAATTTAAGGTAAAAATAATGTTTTAATAATATGAAATGACCTAGAAACATGTCCTACCCTCATTGGATTTTTCATGGACGACCAAGACAATCAATGGGTCAACTTGGGGACCCCATGGAGCCAATTTCGTAGGAAAATGACATAAATAACTTTTTATTTAAAGTTAAAATAAAAATGTCACAAACATGAGTTGTTTTACTAAAAAAAATTAAAATGGGATTATATATGTCATATTTTGTACTATAAATATTAATTATAAAGATAAAAATATTTCCTCCATTATATTTTTTTTATAATTTTTAGACATTAAATAAATTAATTTATTTATGACACCGTGATGATGTAGTGATTACCTCATAAATGAACGATTTAAATAAAATGAGAAGATAGGGTGAAATATAAGTCTTACACTTGTCACAAACCTATTGGATGGGTGGATTTAGAAACCGTATCATCTTATCCTCTAAATATATCCTTTTGGGACCTTTAAATGCTGAAATCATTTTATAATAAAGTAATATTTTATAACATTCCAAGAGTGCCACTCCTCTCCTCTTATAAAAGGCCCCCACCTCTACCACCTTACAAACACCTCTAAAGACTTTGGCTCATCCAAACCCTGCCCATTTCATCTCTCCATATCCCTATATTCATCATTGAAGCCTCACTTTGGGCAGAATCCTTTCCACGGAAGCCTTTGATCTCAAATCAAAGAGAGTTACCTGATTTTAAGGTAATGTCTTCCCTTGTGTTCTTTTGTTTTATTTTGCTTCTCAAAACACCTAAACTCTTTTTATTACTTTTTTTTTGTAACAACCCCAGTATCTTAAATATAATAAGATGTTGTTATAAGAATTATTCTAGCTACACTTTCACAAACCTCCATCTAATGGTTAAAGAACAACTGTTTCTGTGGATGGAAAATTACTGCCTCACGAAACGATGATTGTTCAATATTCTTTTAACACCTTCAAAGGTCACCATTAAAATGTCACTATATTTATATATGATATATAATATTTTTATGTTTTCCTTAAGCTTCTGTATTTTTCATTTATGGCACATCTTTATGGTTTCCATTATGGGTAAACGCGATATCTTCATTTTAGGAAGTGCAGACTACCGCCCCCTCAAAGTGATTTGATTCGTTAATGCCATAAGTGGGACGTATAATGATTGGAATTAATGGTATTAAATATGATATCCTAATGGAATTATAATATACCTTTATATAATTATTATTTCAATCCATTGAATACAAAAAAAAAGAAATGAAATCAGCGTTCATGCGTATGTACGACTTACCGTCTCCATGAACGGTACATTTCATTTCTTGTCTCCAAATGTTATGTACTATTATAAGTACATATATATAATGGATATATATGTAATATATTATATCTATATTATGGATATAATTATGGAATTATAATATATATATCTCTCATTTTGTTTTTAATTCCATTAATATGACAAAAAATGAAAGTAGCGTTCATTCGTACGTACGACCTACCGTCTCCATGAACAGTGATATTAATTTTTTATCTCCAAATGCTATTGAATAGTATAAAATGAATATAAAATGGATATATATGATATTTAGAACATAAATACTATTCTGGATATGATGTACCTATAACTACATGGAAAATTATTTTCCAACAAGTTCAATTTTTACTCATGTACCGAACATCGACAAAAACGTCTGATATGAACTCACTTTATCAACCAATTATTATAACATTATAATATGTGATATGAAATAAATAATAATATTTAAAGGAGGTACTTAAGAAATTATAAATTGACCAAATTTTATTATTCAGGAGACTAAAGAACGATCGAGTCATGTCGGACACGAGGTAAGGGAACCTACCCCTCTCTTTCTCTTTAAGTACACTCTTTTATGTCATTTCTTTTAAGCTCATCTTTCTTATGATTGGGATGTTTTTTTATATTAATCTTACTGTAATTTTTATTTTCATGTTATTAGAGTCCCTATTTTCTCTCATCAATCGATTTTGGAAGTTTTGATTGGCGCCGTTAGGCTGCCGAATTTTCGTAAGAGATCCAACCTCTCTCTTTCTTTTTAAGTACTCTATTTTATGTAACTTATTTTAAGATCATCATTATTATGTTGGGGGATGTTATTTTATATTCCTATTTATGTAAATTTTATCTTAATATTATTAGATACCCTATTTGATCTCAGCAATCCATTTTTGGATGTTTTAAGTGGCGCTGTTAGGCTGCCGAGTTTTCATAAGGGATTTTTCATCTCACTTTTATTCCTATGAGACTTATGCTACATTTTCCACCATTTCCTTTGAGTGGTATATGTACTTCCAATTAGTCTACTATTTTTTCAATATAATTTTGTTTATGAGTATTTACATCAATGTTGTATTGTACTTCTTTCATGGTGTGTATGTTTCGAAAGATACCCAAGTCGGTAAGGGAACTTTTCACCCTCCTCTTTTTAAAAGACTTATTTTGTTGGGTATTTTAATTTACATATTGTAATGTTGGTATATGTTCTTATATATCCTTATTGATGTAAATGTTATGTCCAAGTGATGAGATACCCTTTTTATCTCTCGTCAACTTATTTTCTGAAGTTTGAAGTGATGCCGTTAGGCTGTCGAATTTTTGCAAGGGAACTTCTTAACCCAATTTTGATTCTTGTGGATAAACATGTACTCCTTGAATATGTCGTTCTATGAATATGTGTGAATGAACTCTGATTTTTTTACACTTAATATCCACTTATATTTGGTGTATTCGTTTGTCACACATAATTATGTAATTGATTTATCCTTAATCCAAGGATATCGTCTTTGTAAGGGACTTCGTCTCAATCTCCATTCATTGAGGCATATTTTGTTTTATACACAACATTATTTTATATGGTGTATAAACCCCCTTGACTTTTACACTTATTCAAAAGGAATATTTTTTATACGAATCATTTTACTAAACGAAAAAAGGAATGTTTTTTGTAGTACGTATGCGGCGACAACGACTTCTCCCCTCCGTGATCATTATTTGAGGTTCGACTTCCTCTACAAGACATACCTTTTTTTAAAAGAAATATAAATACCATGTTTTACTTTTCTTTTATTTTGGTATTGATAATGGTTTTCATAATTTTTTTATTATATCAATGTGTTTTATTGATATATTGTGATTGAAATTTTGAAATGTTATGTTTCCTTTATGCATGTTTTATGTGATACGATTACGTTATGGTTCTTGGGAATTATTATGAAGACGGGTGGTTCCATGATAAACTAAGGGTGGGTGAGCCCGATATAGCTCTCTAATGCATTGGGTAACATGAAGGAGCTAAACGTTAAGGTTTATCCGAAGAGATTTAGGGAATATACTATGATGGGTATTCCAAACGTAATCAAGAGGGTTACTCCCTACGTAAGAATGTTATGAATGCCTCAAGTTACCTTTATGCCTTATTATTTCTATGATTTATTCATGATTTGATGAGGTATGTTAAAATTCTTATGTTTTATGAGTAAAGTATGATTTCATACATGGGATAATGTTTTCTTTTAGTACTTTTATATCCCTTACTGATCTTTTTATGCTCATCCCAAGTTTTTGAAATGTTTTTCACAGGACATAAAGTTGAATAGGGTCAAGGATGGGATCAAGGAAATGCTAGGATGTCTAAAACAAGGAACTAGACATGACCCTTTTGTTCAAGAGTTTTTATTTTGTGGAAAAAATGGAAGCTAAGTAGATGTGTCTACTTTGTAATCTTTGAGATGTAATCATTATGTCCTAATTCTCTAAAACTCTAAACCTGAAAAGATCCTCAATTTGAATTATTTATTTATTTCAATAATAAGTAATGTTTAAGGCCCGAGCCTTATATCCTATATGTAAATCCATGGTTATATGTATTGATATGTTTAATTCCCATGTTACCCACACATAAGACATTGAAATCGTCATCAATTTGTCACTCTATGACCTTATTTTCCACAGAGAAAACATCTTCACCTCCATTTGATATATGCATCTAATTTATTATTCCAACCTTCTTTACATGGAGTAATATGAATTGTATTTTATCTAGGTCTATTAAAAAATAAAATTACCTAAGCTTCCATCATCTAATTATTCTAGGATTTAGGAATCTCACTAAAGTTCACATTTTAAATCATATATCGTGATAGTTGATTAGTCATAATCAAAATATTTCCCCCCATTCATCATCCAATTTAGTTTCTCAGATTAACTAAATATTACATTAGATAAAATTTTTACATAACACGTTCTCTGTCCATACATTGAATAAAAAAAGCTTATTGTGGGAAAAAAATCATATCAGGGAACCAAATAATCATGAGAAATCCCTTATTGGATTTCAAAAGTATGAAAAATTTATTCCAAAATTTGAAACCATAGTTTTTTCCATGGTTATTTATATATGTCTCATTCTTTAAAAATTAAATAATCTGGTGTCTTAGTAATGAAATTAATTTATTCGACATGGATGATATTTTCAGATTTGTATTTTTAAGGAATTATGTCATTTTTCTTTCATAACATCCCACTAAATATAGAAAAGATACATCCAAAATAGTGTCTATTCTTTCATAATAAAAAACATTAATAATAAAACATGATTTATTTTTCAAAAAAAAATTCTCTTAACTTTAAAAATGACTACCTCAATTCTCTTACCCATCCTTATAAATAGTTAATAAAATAAAAAATGTGGGATGAGCACAAAAATCGTAGTAAGGAACATAAAAAAAGAAAAAACTAGTCCATGAATATTTTAAACCCATGAAAACATGTCCACAATGTTAAACTTTTAACACATAATTTTTTTTATTTAGGATAACTCAGGAAAAAATAATATTCCAATTAAACTCCCAAGAAAACATTAATCATAAAGGTATAATTTGGAATCAATTCTAGTTAACTCTTAAAATGGCCTTAAATCCCACATATGGTGTAACTATCATGGTTAAATTTTTAATACCGACCATAGTATAATCCCTTAATCTTTTAGGATAAACCCAACTAGTTAACTCTATATCATTACCAAGTACATTGGAGAGATATCATGGGTTCACCAACCCTCTATTTATCTGGGAACCACATGTACTGGAAAAATCCCAAAACCAAAACAATTTAATACCAAATAAAACATATATAGAGGAAAAATAACATTTTAACTTTGAAATCACATTTATTTTTTATAAATATTGACACTCATAAATGAAATAAAATTACACAAAAATCAAATTATAAAATTTTAAAGTATGAATAAAAAAATTAATTAATCATAAAATTAGAGAAATTCATTCATGTCATATATGTTAAAAAAATCATTTTTTATTTTGTAAAAATAGTTTAAATTGTATCATTAAAAGTGGGTTTTATAAGAAATTCCCTTAACTTGGGTCTGACTCATCTAGTATAACTATTATTTTTCGGAATAATATATTTTTTTATTATTTACATTCTTGGGAAGATTTTTCATGTTTAATGTCCCTTTTTTATTACTTAATATCATGTTATTACAAGTATATAATTTTTAATATTCCGGAAAAATGATATAGAGATATTCATAATTCGAGTCCGAAATGAAATTAGTAAGTCAAAAATTGTAAAAGTGCTCATGAGTCCATCATATTCTATTTAAATTAATGAAATAATAATCATTATTATAAATCAATAATAGTTTTTAATCCATTAATTAAATATGGATATGAAAAATGAACCATTTTAATATCATGGAGATGGTAAGCTTTACTTATGCATGAGTACAATTTTCATTTATCAAAGATCATTTGGAAATAAGGTAAGTATTATATTATGATTCCAGAATGATAACAATATCATTAATATTTTATTAATTATTTAAATATAATTATATATATATATATATATTATATGATGTGGTGATGAAAAATGAATCACATCACTTCATGGTGGTGATAGTTCACACACACACACGAACAACATTATCATTTTCATATACATGGAAAGTAAGAACATAATTGATATATTATTTTATTATAATGATAAATATGTCATGAATATAACATATATATATATATATACAATAACTAAATCATTATAATCTATCTTGAGATATAATAATAAAAAATTAAGTAAACCTGTTCTTAGAGGTGATAGTTTTCACATACGAACAAATGATCAATTCATTCCCCATTAAATTGAATTAGATTTGTATTTAGGTGAGTATATTAACATAATTACATCTACTTATTATGAGGATACTATAATTATTATCTCATAATGTTTTTATAATATTGTATGGATGTGGAATATTAAATAAAATAGAAACACTTAATAAAAAATTATACATTTTCTTCGAACGATCACCATTGATTGACAACTTAACACTTATAAGGATAGTTTTATGCCTCAAATAAGGCCTCAAGAATTTTAGGAGGGATTATAATAAGGTATTTGGATAGATATTGTCTAATCCATATTGGTTATCATGTGTGAATAATAGATAAGAATGGGTTCACTTTTACGTGAGAGGTGAGGGAACTCTTGGATTCAATCAGTGAATTAAATTAATATAAATGATGTTTCTATTCAAAATCAGCACAAATTTATATATTTCTAATGTTTTTTGATAATGAGTTAAAATAAATTTATTTGATAAAATTATACATGTTTTGATTTCTTTAATCCTTAACATTTTGTTTTAAACCTTATTTAACCCTTTTAACTTTTACTATTATATTATGAAATTTACCGATTTATGGATAATATAATTACCATTAAAAGAAAAATTACCCTTAAATAATTCATTTATTAAAATATTGGACACATCCAAATCATTTTAATAATTTCATTTATTTTATAATTTTTATATCATTTATTAAAATATTATTTATTTTAGGATTTCAATTCTATTAATTTTGGAAATATTCATTAGTTAACTCTTTAAAAAATATCATAAGAACATTTTATCTGTAAAAAACTCAATTAAATCATCCCTATAATATCCAATTAATCAATTAAATTCATGTCTGACATAAATTAAACCAAATTATATTTATTTCGATATTTTAATATCCCTAATTTTATTCATCCATTAATGAAGTAATTACTTCATCATCATCATGCCGACATTAAATTTAAGTTCTTATTTATAAAAATTTAAAAATCAATTACAATTATGTAGGTAAACATTTTATCTTCCTAAATAATTTTTATAGTCGAACATATCCCTTATATAAGACAACATTAAAATTTTTGTAATTATCAAAAACAAAAGTGTGACAAAATTGTCTTTTATTTGAATAAAAGAATACAAATGTCCCAAATTAATCCAAGTTTCTTCCAATAGTTATATTTTTTTTCAAGGACTATTTTAGGTATAAAACAACAATAAAATAAATTTAAGACATTTTTTATAGAAATTATGAATATTATTTTTCTGTTAATTACCTAATTTACCATTAACTGTGGTAATAATAATAATTAGTAACGTTAATATTCCTAAATTTCAAAAAGTATGATGATCATACTAGATCAAAAATATCATACATATTAGAATCATTTATTCCAATTTATTTAAAATGAAAATACATTAATAGATAAAATTATTTTAAAATTAATCCTGTTTCCAGATCGTGAAAATGAGTTTTTAAATTAAAAACATTCAAAAGTTCTCAAAAATTTTATATTCAATTTGAATGTAAAATTGATTCCAATAACCTAAATTTGACTAACTGATAATAAAATTATAAAATTATACATTCAAACTAATAAAAATAATAATTTAATAATCTTAATAAATTTCACAAAAAAAATGTTTTGAACTAATATTTTGTATTATTACTATTCAACAAAATATGAATGTTCTCAGAAAACGAAAAGAAATTCGACCAAAGTATATTTTGATATTTTTATTCAAAAAAAATTAATTTTTAAAAAAAATTATAAAAGTGTAAATAAATAGTTTTAAAATGGGTTCCCCATCAAAAAATGGTAAAGCTGCCTTCTAAAAATATTATATATTTTTATGCACAGATTTTATCTTATTTTAAGCCAATAAAATTTATTTGATGAATGTAAAAGAACATAATAAACATTTGTAAACCTAATATAGTTATTTATAATCATTCTAGGCGATATAAAATCTTTTAAATAAAATCCCATAAAAATAATAATATTAGAGATATATTAATTTTTAGTATAACTCAGTCTTGTGTGTATCCGACGATTTATGACATACTCATTATTGTTTATCAGGAATTCTGTCAAACGTAGCATCCACATTAAGGTAATATTATCATTTATTAAATTGATATAAAAATTTTAAATATTATTATTCTATTATTACATGGAATGTTACATCCTTCTACCCTTTTTTAAATCTTGTCCTTATAATTTTATTCACTTATAATATAAGTGGGGGTATTTTTCTATCATAGAATTTTTCATATTCTCTTGTTCCCTCTTCTACCATATAGTTGTTTCATAGAACAATAACCTAATGACTCATTTTTTCCATATTACATTCTCTCTATGGTAAATAACATAATGTATTTGATCCCCTTAATAATGATTCTCTTCAAACTGAATAACTTCTGAAATCAAAACATGAGACATATTAGCCATATACTTTTTGAAAATTTAAAAAAATAAAAAATGTGTATCTAGGATAAAATCAAAGGAAAATCCACATGGAAGGAAACTTGTGTGAATTTTTCCTTCATTTTATAGGGTAAAATGAACTATGGACTCAAAATTCCTTTATTTCCAAATCCCATTAACCTTTACTTGAGAGAAACTTGTATAAAGATATGATCACCTACCTCAAAAGGAATGATCATTCCCCCAATGATCACTATAATTTGTTTTCCTACTATGAGTTATTATCATGTGTCACTAAATGAACTATAAAATTCTATATAATTTCCTCTATAAACTCCAGTCCCATCAACTTTCTTCCCCTGACATCATCCCTAAAATCTGGAGTTCGATACCGATTCCATCAAATGCTTCAAAGGGTTCCATCTGTATACTTGATTAAAAACTATTATTATAATAGGACTCGACATAGAATTAGGTTGATTCTAACTTCCCTTGTTATTCATTGACCAAGAACATAACATACCCTCCGAGGTTTTAAATTTCACATTCTGATATAACATCTGATTGATGATAGAAAGTTGTACTAAAATTTAATTATGTACCCAATGACTCTAAAGGCCATTACAAAAGTTAGAAGTTATCCTAGTATCCCGAGCATATAAAATGGATATAGGAACTCCTTGTAAACTAAATATCACATTAATATACATCATAAAAAGTATATTAGAGATATATTTTCTTCAATAAAAAGAAAATGAGAATATTTAGTTCATCCATCAATAATAACTAATATTTTATTGTTTCTTCGAGATGTTATTGATAGTCCTGAAACAATTTCAATGGATACATTTTCCCATTTCCACTCCAGAATAGGAAAAGGATAATGTGTCCCCCTTTAAAACTATTACTCTCCCATAACCTATTGAAATGTTAAACATATCAGGGTAAAGTTAATACTATCTTTTTTCATACCATACCACCCTTAATACTTCTCATGCTTGCTATAAATCACAGTACTATAAGGATGAACAGAAAACAGAGAAATATGAGCATAATATAACAACTCATTCTTAATATTTGAATCCCAAGGCACAAAAAAATTATTTCATAATCATAAAACATAATCTCTATCATTGTTAAATTCACGCAACTCACCCTTTTAAACCTATTTTAACTATTTTTATAACTCAAATACATCCTTTTATGCATGAATAATTTTGAATGATTAAGACAATTTCACAGACATGAAATAAAAAAGTGGAATTTCGTGCATTAATAACTTCCATTCTAAAATTCACCAAATCATTAACCAAAGAAAAATAATCCAAAAATAACATGGATAATGTAACATTAATTTTCATATTCAATGCATTGACAAGTTCATTTTAATTTCTAATATAGAAATGAATCGTGAAATCATACTCGTTTATTAGTTCCACCAATCTTCTATATCTCATGTTCAATTCTTTCTCAGTGAATATATACATCAAAATTTTATAATCATTATATATTTGGCATTTTACTATATATAAATGATTTCTCCAAATTTTTAATGAAGAAAACTTCAGCTAATTTCAAATATTTTGTAGGGTAAATTAACTGATGAGGTTTCAAATACCATGAGTCATAAGAAATTACCAGTTTATTTTGTATTTGGAAACAAATAAGTCCCTTAAATTAAGAATCTCTATAAATGAAAAATTCCTCATTTTTTGGAAGGAAGGGCCCAATATGGAGCATTCAACATTATTATTTTAAATTATTGAAAAAAATAATCACATTATTTTTTATAAATAAACATAACACTATTTCAAGTTGACTTAGTTAGTGTGATAGTTAACCAAGAAATGTTTTCAACAAACATCTGGTAATAACCTACTAAACCATGAAAACTTTGATTCTCTGTAAATATTTTGGGGTTTTTCTATTCTAAAACGAATTTCATTTTCGATATTTCAATAGTAATTCCATATTTAGAAATATTGTGAGCATGGAATGAAATTTGTTATAATAAAAATTCACACCTACGAAATTTCTCATATAGTTTTTTTTATTTTGTGGTTCTAAAAAAACATAGCTATATTTTATCTTCATAATTACATTTAGAATATACCGAATGTTCATCAATAAACACAATGAAAAACATATCCAACAACTCATGAAATTATCTATTCATTAAATCCAAGAATACAGTAGGTACATTAGTTTACCCAAATGAAATAAATACATATTCATAATTGCTATATCAGGGTCATAACTCAGTCTTTGGACTGATAGCTTCTTTATCCTTCAACTGATGGTACATAGACCTCGATTAAGCTTTGAATAATACCGTACTTTCCATATCTAATCAAACAAATCATCAATATGAGTCCAAGGATAATTATTCTTAATAGTGATGTAATTCCAGGTTCTATAATCAATGTAATGTCTCATTGAACTGCAATTATTTTTAATAAACATGATAGGAGAACCCAATGCTAATGTGCATAGTTGAATGAAATATTTATCTTACAACTCCAATAGCTTTCTTTTTCAATTCAAGATGTTCTACACGATCCATTTGATAAGGGGGCTTGGAAATTGTCTTAGTATTAGGAGAGATGTCAACAATAAATTCAACATCTTGATTTGGTATCGTACCATGAACCTCATCTGTAAAATTATCTAAATACTCAAATACCATAGACACATATATAATATTTAAAATTCCATTTTTTAAAAAAATATTTTCAAGATAAGATTAATTTCCATATTTAATAGTTTCTCAGCTTCTTGATATGTTATCAACGATATGGGATAATTCTTGTAAATAAATTGAAACACCTTTTAGAATGAAACTTCTTTAGATCTATAATCCTTATTTTTTCATGGTAAACTGAAATCCAATCCATGCCTAAAATAAAATTTAACTCTAATAAATGAAAAATAACAAGGTTTTAAGGTAATATAATTCCATATAGATTCATTGTAATATTCCAGTAATTTATTTTTTTTAATATAACCCCCCACATGTGGGTTTCCAAAATTTATAGATTCATTTATGTTGGTGTTATTTATAATATAACCAAAAATATATCAGAAATGAAAAAAAATTTCGACACCAAATCAATCAGGAAAATTTAATTAATGTAAATAAACTAACAATATACCTGATACAACTTCATTATATGGAACGACATCTACAGTTGCAGTTTCAAAATATTTGACCACACCTTTTAACATATAGGCTGGTTGTTTCTTATAATTCGGGTTCCCCTTCAGACATTCATTTTTATAATGACCCATCTAATTGCATTATATAAATTACTATCTGTATATCATAATTTCTTTTACCACTAAAACAATCTTATTTAGCATAGTTACAATCCTTATGCCCCATTTTACCACAACCAATTCCCTCACCAAAATTGAGATGGATTTTCCCAGTATGTTTATACTACAATTCTCAATAACATTTAACTTCATTTTCTAACCATCAGACATAAATGATTAATTCTTCCCTTTCACCTTCCATCTCAACTGAAATTCTACTAGAATTCAAATAACACATGATCATTGACATACTTCATTTCTACCTTCTCAAAAAATTGAATACGTATTTTTTAACTCTGGAATTCATAAAAAGCATATTCCCTTAATGATTTTGTCTCAACACCTATGTAATAAAGGATTCATTTTACTATCAAGGTATCAAATGAAATTTGGGGAATACCTTTCAACTGATTTTTTTAATTTTAATGTATTGATTAAGTCGTAATTCTACCTCAATTTTATGATTTTTTTTAATATCTTATGTTGAAACTCATGTGAAAAAAAATCCAAAAAAATAATTCTTAAATAATCACTATCCAAAGTGTAAATCTCCTCACTGTACCTAATATTCTTATACATAGATCACCATTGATCAAAGTCACCATCAAAATTGTAATAAAAAATACTATCCTTTTTATTTTTTGAACACCCCATGGAATCAATAACATTTTCATAGGATTTATTCCACACTTCAGATACCACTGGGTCAAATGATCCATGGAATTATACTAGATGGTGCCTAATGAAATTATCAACCAATTAAATTATTCCACTATTCTTTATTTGTCTGATCACATGCATGGATTCCACTACCATTTATATCCTATTTCAACATAGTCATCACTACAAATAAAATCAGTTCTAATTATAACCATCTTGGGATACTGATTTAGAAGGATGTTTTCCTCTCTATGTCCCACCACCGCAACTGTCGTGTTTCATTTGTGGAACACCGTTCTTATGTGATATATACTATATGAAGAAACATGTTAATATTCCTATGAAATTAAATTTAAACATAACAATAAATAAAAAAATATTTTATGGATATTCTATAAACAATATCCTAACCCCAAAAGTTATCTAATCCAACCTCTAATACCAACTATATGGCCTAGGCCTTAAAAATTACATAATATTGAGTTTTAGAAATGAAATTCTATTATTTCACATTGAGGTTATTTTTGGGTTTATTATCTTAGATAATTAGATCATATTTCATACATAGTTTCACAATTTAGTACATATAGGATTCTTCTACCACAATATCCATTTCATTCATAATAATAAACTCTAAAAATAAAACTTGATCTATTTTTCACAAAAAATCATCATAACATTATAATTGACTTCCTAATTTATCTTATACATGAATATACCATTTGAAAACAATTTAAAATCACTATTTGAGAAATAAAACTCCGTAAAGGATATAGAGTTAATTAAATTAAATATTATTCCATGAATACCTTAATCCCATGAATTTTTTTTCTCAATGGTATAATTTTCAACAATAAAACATAATCTCTTTAGCTTACCACATGAAATGATATGATTCATATAAAAATAAATAACAAACATAAATAATAAAGTTATCTTATGGAATAAATTCTATTTAAATATTATAGTATCATTCACTACTACATAGGGAGTATCCATCATGGTTATATTTGTAATACCTCCAAATCCATTTTTTGATATTTTCTAATAGCCACTTTAAGGAAAAGTGGTAACCATACATCACAAAATTCAAAAACTCACATCCTGCATTCTCCATAGCTAATGTTTTCATATTCGAAATTCAAAAACATAAACCATGTTCCACTTTCCGGTCCACATTTCACCCATCATCATTGCGAATTGATCTAAGAGCCACCTCGAGTCGCGTAGACACCGAATCGCTCACCCACCTCAATTAAAGCCAACGTCGTAATCATCATCTAGCCACTTTCATCATCTTGCTTCTCGGAACCACCACTATCGTCGTCGCCAAAGCTTCCTCACCGGAATCATCGGAGCTTCCATCACCGACATCGCGGTCTACATCGCTCATCACCAGCGTCCACTTCTTCGACATCCAACTGAGATGAGCCACACACTATCAAAGGAACCCACCACCCACCATCATCATGACTTCATAAAATAACAACATCGACAGTAATGCATCATCACGTACTTCCTCCACCATGCCTCAGCACCACCGAACTCAAACAACTACCAACGCCTTCGATGCCAAAACAACCGTGAACGACGATCCATCATGCACTAGATGACCACGGACGGTGCCACCAGAAAAACAAAAAACAGACACCGGAATCCACATCCCCACCGCAAATGATGACAATTCCGCCAACCAAAAGATACACACCAGAGAAGAACGATCCCCAAAACACGAAGAGAAAAAAAAACCTCAATCCATCACCAACCTCAAAGAGTATCGTCAACCAGGAACCACCGAAACATGGTAAAGGATCTGGGGCTGTCTTCTGGGACACCAATGCCGAACAAATTCACATCCCAGAGCTTGGTTGTATCCCACATGGATGACCGGTGGGGAGAGAGGTGAAAGGAGAATGAATCCAAAGCATCAAAAGGATTATAAAAGGTTTCAACGGAGAGACGACTACCAGAACAACAAGCACCGCACACAACAACCTCCAAAAAAGAACTCCAGTATAAGACTCACCTCCTGGGACACCGAAGACCAGACTACCCGCAAAACCCAAAGCCTCTAAGCAACCACCGCAGCGAACCAAAAAGGAGATACAAAAAGGATCTGAAGGCTAGATCAGTGATGAATCTAGTCGAGGTTTGAACAGAGAGGCTCACCTGCAACAGATCCACTAACCCCATACAATGAAGTCACCGCCAATAGAAAAACAAACATGCAATAGGGACAGAGGAAAAACTCCACCGCAAGAAAGAACACCAAGGGAGGCCGAGGCCAGAAGGAGGAAGGGAGATGGGGGAGACAAGGCTAGAGAGAGGCGCGCCATCCTCCCCCAACGTAGAACACCCAAGAAACCCTAGCAGAGAGGAGTAGAGGGAAGTATTCCACTCAGAGGCTCTCATTAGATTTGGAATAGCCACTGGAGTATAATTCCTTAATCTCTTAGGATAAACCCCACAAATTAATGCTATCTCATTACCTAATGCATTGGAAAGCTATCAAGGGCTCACTTTCCCTTTGTTTATCTTGGAACTAACTGTACTAATAAAAAATTCCTAAGAACCACAACATAGTCATAAAATATAAAACAAGCCTAAAAAATAACATTTCATCATTGAAATCAAAATTCATTTTTACAATGCCGCTCAATATTATATGAAATAACTTTATTTTAAAATAAAATTATAATATTATAAAGTAAGAATGAAAAAATTTATGTGAAATTAAATTGGAAAACTCTATTCATGCCATGTAAGTTAAAAGGAATTACCTTTGGATTTTATAAAAATAGTTGAAATAGTAAATTTAAAAGTGATTTTCAAAATAAATTCTCTTAACTTGAGTCTTAATCATCATGTAAAATTGTTATTATACCAAATAATAAAAATTGGTAAAATATTTAATTTCATTATAACCTTTTTCATGTGTTTTATTCTTTTTATATCATTTAATCTGTTTGTATGACAAGTAGCTAATTTTTATAGTTTGTGTCTGACGTTTTTACAATATTCGGTATATGATTCCCAAGAGAAATTGGTAAGTCAAATACAGTCTAATATGTAAAATTTCCATCATCTAATTCAGAATATTAATGATATAATAATTATTATTATAAATAAATCAAAATTTTATATTCATTCATTAAATATGTATATGAAAAATGAACTAAATTAAAAGCATGGAGATGGTAAGATGTACGTAAGTATGAGTAACATTTTCATAGTTAAATGATCATTATGGAAATGAGGTAAGTATTATTTTATAATTATATACTAATAAAAAAATATTTAATATAATTTTAATCATTTTAGCATACTTATATATATCATCCAAGAATTGTGGGGATGAAAAATGATTTACATTGTTTCGTTGAGGTTATAGTTCTCATGTACGCCCAAATAGCATTATAATTTTCATGTGCATCAGAAGTAATAATTTAGTTGATATATTATTCTCTTCTAATGATAAATATTTGATGAATATAATATTAAAATATTAATTCCATCATTATAACTATTCTTTGGAGACGATAATGGGAAACCAATTATATTGGTTTGGGGGGGGGGGGGGGTGAAAGTTTGAACGTACGCATAAACGGTTAATTCATTTACAATTTGATAGAATAATAGATTTATTTATGTGATTATATAAAAATAATAACATATAAATATATTTAGTATATTTTAGTAAATATTTCATCACGGATGGAGAATATTTTTAGTAAGTGTAATAAGAAATTAAATAGAAACTTAATTAAAATCGACATCTTTTTATCAGGCGATCAGGTTTTATTAACACCTTAACAAATTTAAGTAGTGTTATATGCCAAAATTAAGGACTCTAAAATTCGGGGAGGTATTATAGGAAGGTATTTGTTCAAATATTAGTCATACCAAGTAGGTATTCTAGTGTAAGGAAAATATAATAATGGGATCCATTTTATAGGTCATGAGAGGGGAACTCTTGGATTTACTTAGTGTATTAAATTAATATAAATTAATATTCTATTAAAAAATGGTTCAAACTGATTTAATTAGAATATAATTTGAAAATATGATTACATAAATTCGTTTATTAAAAATTAGACAAGTTTCCGTTATTTTTTAAAGCTTATCTTTTTGTATTAACACTTATTTTAAAATCCTCAATATTACCACACAATTATGTAATTTACACACTGAGGGTTAATATAATTAACATAACATGCGAAAAGCCAAAAATGAGACATTAAAGAAATTTTAGGAATTATCCAAATATTTGGAAGAAATTTATATTTTTATAAATTTTATATTATTTATTAAAGTATTATTTATTTTAAGATATCGATTATGTCAACATTGAGACTATTATTTACATGACATTATAAAAATATTGTATAAACTGGATATATTCAAAAAAGGACTTTTAAATCATCCCTAACTTGTCTAATTAATCCATAAAATTTGGGTATGACATTTCTTATATAAAATTATACCCATTTAAACATTTTTAATATCATTTATTTGATTCTTCGATTTGAGAAGCAATTAATTCATTATCAACATGTCATTATTTGATTTAATTATTTCATTCCTAAAATTTATAAATAAATTACTATGATAAAAGTAAAAAATTTACCTTCCTAAATACTTTTTATAGTTGAACATATACTTTATATTACCCCATATTTAAAATATTTTACTTTTCCAAAACAAGTTTGTGACAAAATTGTCTTTTCTTTGAATAAAATAATATTCATGTCATAAAGTCATCCAATTGGCTTATAATGGTAATATTTATCCCCTATGAGGCAACTAGGTCGAAAAAAACACATCAAATTAAATAAGGACTAGTTTTTAGGTAATTTATAATATAATTTTTACCATCCATTACCTGATATACCCATAACCAAGGTAATAAAAATAATTAATAATGATATTATTCATGTATTTAATAAAATAATGTTGTTCCCATTAAGTAATAAATATAATATGTATTTCAAACATATATGTTCAATTTCAAAATTTGAAACACAGAAGTGGATATAATTAATTTATAGTTAATCCAATTGATAGAATAAGAAAACATGTCTCTAAATTAAAACCATTCAAAAGTTCGTAATGTTTTTATATCTAATTCCAATGTTAAATTTATTCCAATGGCATAAAATGGATTAAAAGATAAAAATATTATTTAATTATAAATTCAAACTTATTAAAATAATTATTTAGTTATACAAATAAATTTTACAAAAATATTAGTTTTGAAATAATATTATTTATTATTCACTATTCATCTGAAATATGAATGATCTCAAAAAATGCCAAAAATTCAACCCAAGTGAATATTTATATTTCTATTAAAAAAATGAAGTTCAAATTTTCATATAAAAATTATAAATGATAACATTTATATTTATATTGGGTTCACCATCAATAGTCAATAAAAACACCTTTTAAAAATAATAGATCTTTTTATGTATGGATTTATTCTTATTTTATTCTTCTTGAATTTATTTGATGAATGTAAAAACATTTAATAAATGTGTTCAAAAACAATATAGTAAGATTTATTAATTCTCTTTGATACAAAAACTAGGTGGTAACTACCACTTAAAATAATAATATTAATAATACATTATTTTATGTACAACTCAGTCTTGAATGAAACATAAGATATTAGAGAGACACATTGTTCTGTGTCAGGTAAGATATAAGACATAAAAACCCATTTAAGGAAAAATTAATATATATTTTATAAATACTAAAAAATATGAATAAAAGTTTTTCTATAAATACCTGGAATGTTACAACTCATATTCATCACACTATTTAAATCATCTATAATGTTTTGTAAAGGGTTTGTGAATTTTCACAGTATATCACCCATAAATCTCTAGATATGTGTGAAGTAGGGCCTATTGTGGTGTGATCGAATAATTTATCATACATGTTTTTTCTATAATATCATAAATCATTCAACATGTCATAACCGAAGAAACAAAATGGGTTTTATAAACATCTCATTATATAAAATCTTGTGGAAATGAGATAGGTTTCATAATAATTTCATTATTTCATCAGAGCATGACCCATAGAAAATAAGGGGGTATCAAAATAATTTTATCATGGTATAACTCGTAGGAGATAAATGTTTTTACTAAAATTCATATAATCAAAGCACAAACCATTCAATGAAATTATAATAATTTAATACTTGGATCATGTCCCCAAAAAAAGTATAAGTTAACTCAATGGATATTACATTATATGGATAATTATTTTTAATGAAAAATAACTTAAAATGTTTCTTGAGGAAGAAGACATTTATTTTATTATCAAAATTATCAAACTAAGATTTATTAAATATTCTGGCAGTCTATTTCACAGAAAATAATCTATAAAACATGTTTATAATGATTTAAAAATAATTTGATGCATTTATCGTGTATAATAATATTTATTCATTGAAAAACACACTTTGAATATCTTGTTTTATTATGAACTTAAATACATTAATATTTAATGAAAATAATGTTCATGATGAAGGGAAGATTCATTCATTTCATAAATATTTAATTAAATATTCTCTTCACATTTTCGGTAAAATATAAATGATAATTGTTTTGAAAAAAACGTGATGATTCCTTTTATAGGGTTTTTTATAAAAATTATTGTATTTTTTTCAAAAATAATAGTTGAATAATAAATTTTTTGTTCAAAATTAGTAATCATGGTTTTGAAAAAAATGGATTCTTACATAAGAGATAAATAAAGTCGATTATTATTAAAAAAAATCTAAATTATTTTAACTACCAAAGATTTCTAAAATTTTAATATTAAATTAATATATAATGAATAAACATAAGAGAATAAAATTAATGAGTTTAGTGAGATATAGGGAATAATATATTATCATCAGAAACATAATAAAAAACAATCCTGATAAATGATGAGATTGTAACAAAAAATCATGTCCGCTTTTGAAAATTATATCGTAATACCCATAAATTAATAAAATAAATGGTAAAATAAAATATCATAATGATATATAAATTCAGGATATTATAGTTCAAAAGGTTTTTATATAAACCTCTTGATATAATAAAGGTGTATAATATATTGTACATCTTAATGAAGGAAAATTGATACATGAATCTCTTTTTGATTTGTTATCTTTTGAACTGTAAACCCCATGAAATAGAAAAACTAAAATTAATATTTATACCCAATAATTATTCATGAAATGAATTATAATATTTATTCATGCTAAGTGTATAAAGATTATAAAATAAAAATGTGGTGAATTTGGAACTTGACTCACAGAAGTGACATGTGAGATGGAAATCCCTTACCCCTTTCATAATCTATAAATTTTTATGTTAGAATAATGAAAAATATCATATGAAAAATTAATTATAATAAAAATAATGTTATTAATGGTATAATTTTTCAATTGGTATGTATATACAACAAAGAATTATAAGTGAATTTTCATATGTCCCCCGAAAATAAAAGAGATACTAGAAATCTCTTACGTTAAGTCTCAACATCATTCAACTATGTTTGAACATCCTATATAATAAATATAAGGTTATTAAAAATCTATAAAAAGAACCATTAATTTATATACCATAAATTATATTATTTACGTATAATATTTTATATCTATTTATTAACAATTCCTTGTTGAAATCACGTTTCAGATTGTAACCGCTTTGTTTTTTGTATAAGTTTAGTTTTTTTATCTTCTGACCTATTAATTAGACCATGGTTCCATCAGATAAATAATAATAATAATAATAATAATGATTTTTTTATTTATTCAACAATTATAATTTTTATACCCTATATAAAATATTTTTTTGAAAAATTATGTATGTTTTGATCATAGAGATAGTAGTTCGTACATACTCATGAGTAACGTTCCTTTTTTTTCAATGATCATTATTGAGATAAGGTAAGTAATATATTAAATTTCCATATTCATAATAATATCCTAAACACCATATTATTTATTTAAATATACATATAAGTTTCATCCATTTGGCACATTGATGAAATGAGAGTGTTAGATCACTTCATGAAGGCAATAGTCCACACATACAAGAACCATGTTATCATCATTCAGTGAGTGAAAAGTAATGAAAAAAGATGATATATTGTCATTTAATAATGATAAATATTTCATTTATATAATAATTATTTCAATATTTTCATAAATTTGTTTTTTAACTTTATCTTTATTATTTTCTATGTGAAGCGTTAGTGAAAACAAATCTCATTGCTTCATGAGCCAGTAGTCCACTATACACATAATGGACGTTATCGTATCTCTTAAGGAATGAAATGTAAATAAATATAAATATATATGATATATATACACTAATGGTATAATTATATTATAAATATAAAATATATAATTTATCTACATCATGATAAAAAAATATAACAGATGGTAATGGAAGAACAATGGACATCGCTTCACGAAGTGGTTTTCCATCGCATACACGATACATGATTTCATAACCCATTTTATTAAATTATACATGGTGTTAGATAATAAAATTAACATAAAAACACATTATCATATTTACGATGTCATTTCTACTCTATAATCACAGAAAAATAATAATTGTTGGAGTTATAGGGTGAAATAAAAAAATGCTCGTGGATGAGCATTACCTTTGTATTGATTATCCACCATAGGATTACAGAAAAGTCATTCCAAGAATGAAATTAATTTAAAAATGAGTCCTAATGTATGATAGTAGGTAATATTTGAACTGATTTGGTTAAGGAAATGTAATTTTAAAATTCATTAAAGGTGTGAGGATGATAAGGGAAGTGGTGATTTTTTATAACCGATTTTATTAGTACACTTATATTTTTTTTAAACGAATTCCAGCTAATATTATTTCATGAAACAAGTCCCCAACGATGTACCTTTTTTGATCCTATATGAAAATAATTCTAACTATTTCTGACGAATTATTTTTTGAAATTGTTTGAGATATTCTTATCCCAGATCATTTTTATGCCCTAATAGACCCATTTTTAATATAATCATGGTATATTATTTTTTCTATTTTTACTATTCATTTTGGTCAAATATTAATTTTACATAATTAGATAATAAAAATTATTTTGATTATAATATTTCCATTCCGTTTTTCCAAATTATATTAAAATATGTTAAAAATGTTAATTTATAATTTATCCTGCAAATGTGATGAGAAAACGGGATTTTAAAGAGAAAATGATTGAATGTTTGTTATTGTTTTAATCAAAATTCATATAAAAATGATTCTAAGGAACTAAATTTTATTATTTGATGTATAATTGAACTAATTTTTAATTAGAACCACTTTAATATATAATTTAACTTTATATATTAATTATATGAAATAGATGCCTTCAATAAATAAATTTTTATTTTTTACTCTTCACAAAAAATTTAATCTTCTTAAAATTATAAAAAATGTAACCTAATATAATTTCAAAATTATTTATTCAAAAATGATTTTTATTTATTAAAAAAATATTTTCTATAACTATGAAAAATTAAATTTTAAAAAAACCTACAGACATAATTAAAAAATAGGGGTTTGGGATGTGTATTTTTTACAAGCATAATATTATTAATATTAAATTTATTTATTATAATAATCATTATAGGAATCTCTGTTAAATTTTTTTGATAAGTAATATGCATATTTTAATTAAAAATTTACCCATTAGGTGTTATTCTAATTAATTAAAATAGTGAAACATTATTCACTTTAAAATAGATTTCATAAAAACCCCATTTTAAACTCAAAAATAAACATATGATAAAATCCAAAGTAAATTTGATTAAAATGGAATTAATTGGATTAAAAATTTTATAATAATTATTATTTTACATTAAAAGATAATTGATAATTTAAGTTACTTAATTTATTGAATATACTTGATAGTTTTTAAAAAATTAGTATTTTTCACTATTCACATGAAAATCAATATTTACTAAAATTTCCAAAAAATTTATTAACTTTTTATTTTGATATGACGATTTAATAAATTTAGTCTATTTTATCATATTAATTTACTATGATCTCTATGATATTATCTCCTAAATATTATGAAAAATAATTTTTGAAGAAATCATATTTGTTTATTAATATAATCACTTAACTTTTGATGGATTGATTATTTTTAAGTATTTTTAAATACATTTATACTGAGTCAAGAATTTTTATTATATTATATAGATTATTTATTACTAGTAATACCCTCTAATTTAACATATTGTTTTTAATATTCATATTTATAATAATAATATATCATCGTTTGCCAAAAATCGGTGTCACGTGTGACACAGTCTATAAAAGAAACCCATTATCACGTATAATCCAAACAGTCTAAAAAAATTAAATTAATTTCTATAAAATAGAAAAATATTAACACAATAACTATATTTTACATGAACCAAATATATTAAAATAAATTTAGTGCAATGATTGATTAGATCAAGAATGTTGTTTTGGTCTATGATGTTTGGTCATTTGGCTCATGATTAAAATCCAAAGCATTATGATTATGCCAGAAATAATAAAATAGAATATTAGTTTGTAGTGAGATGTTTTAATTTTAATGAGTTGAAACACTATGAAAATTTATAGCCAAATTAAATTACCCATGTTAGGAATTATCATGACTAAAATAAGAATGGTGTGGAAAATACATTTTGTACTATATGAAAGATTCTAGAACCTAAAATAAAAATAGACTAGTATATTACTGTTATACAAAAATTATTCCAATATGGGTTTAATTAAACATCTACTCATTCTTTTACTTGAAGTAAATTTTTAAATAAAATTTAAATATCAACTCAAGAAACATAGATATATCCATTTCAAAAAACATTAAAGGTAAGTACTATATAAACATTAACTTATAAGAAGTTTCATTTTATCATATTTGATATGGGTTTTCTTTAAAACCTTATTTTATTACCTAGAGTTGTGTTTTATCTTATTTTGGTTGTTTATTTTCATTCATTTTGTAATTATATGATATATTGAAGTGTTAATGACATCATATTCAATAAATAAATTGAGTTTAAATTTTAAACTAATAATTAGATTATACAATTGATAAAATATTCAGAAACTAAGAATATTAATAAAGATTGAAATGAAATTTATCATTGAAATTCCACTTGGAATACAAGAACCTTTTAAATTGTGGATTTTCTTATGGTAAATGAATTTTCATATTTATATCTTGATGACTGTATTAGTGTTATTCTTGTGCAGGTGGATGAAATGAAAATTGATTTAGTACCTAAAGTTATGCCAATTTCAAGACATCAATATTTAATTCCTCGATTGTATCTAATATAAATTTAAAATTATTTACTAGTGTTATATGATAAGGGTTTCATCGACCTAAGAAAATCATCCCGGTAATCTCTTTTTGTTAAAATAAAGGATGGTTTGATGGGATTTTGAATTGGTTGTAAGTAACATTATAACATTATTATCAAGAACAAGTATTTGGTTCCTCATATTAATGGACTATTTTATTATCATGAGGGTGATCATTATTTTAGCTTGATTAAACCCATATCTGGATACCATAGGATGATTGTCACAACCTGTTCCCCGAGGCCCACATCATGACTACCCCAAACCCACCTTCCACAGGCCAGGGGATGGCGACTATCACCAAAGGCATAATTCCCTAGAACTGGGAAGGCATTGCCTTTATAAAACTTAAACACATACAACCAGAGGACAAGCGGAAGAAAAAACTAAGTAAAGAAGTATAACAAGTGTGCTGAAAATATAAAGGGGTAGGAAATACAATCCTAACAGAAAGGTAAAACTACAACTGAAAGTAAAGTACAACTGAAAGACAAACATCTGAAT
This sequence comes from Viscum album, assembly GCA_963277665.1. Lineage (NCBI taxonomy): Eukaryota > Viridiplantae > Streptophyta > Magnoliopsida > Santalales > Viscaceae > Viscum > Viscum album. Next base: position 1,495,096,858 of record OY728131.1, read on the forward strand.
GGTGAATTAGCTCCTGGATCATCTTCTGGGTTCCTACTTGAAGGGTAGGTACATATGTCCTCCTCATCACTCCCCATATATCGGTCCGCTCCATGTGCCATCACGCCGAGTGTCCACCTCCGGGTACAGTCCTATCCTCGTACACTCTGCCTTGGTCAGCGCTGTCCGTCGTTTGCATCCAACACAACAAGGTGCAAGAATAACCCATGCAGGGGTGAGTATAATGATACTCAGTATGGATCCCGAGACCCTCAAAGTCTCACTAAATCCAACATGGATAAATCACAAATAAATATCTCAACAAATAACCTTTACTTAGGTATATGCCCATACATATACCTAAGTTATCAAATAACCCATCTCAATCATGAGGAAACACAAAGGTCATTGACTCAGCTCAAACTAGTATTTTTTTCACAATGACGAAAACACAGCTGCTTGAGAACTCCTATGTCGAGAACAGTAGTCCTGTCATGACTTTGAGGTGCTACTCACTAACCTTACACTGTTGAGGTACTCCTCCTGTTGAGTACCGCGGGTCTACCACCTCACAAAGTAGTGCTCCCCGCCATGGGTCTACCACCTCACACAGTAGTGCTCCCCCCTCATAGCCTACAGAGGTACTCCTCCTGTCGAGTACCACGGGTCTGCCACCTCACAATGTAGTGCTCCTTCGTCATGGGTCTACCACCTCATAAAGTAGTGCTCCCCACTAGGCTATTCAAGTCACTCCGAATCGAATCGAACAAGAAGTCATCAGGTCTCAGCCAGCTACAAGGTCACCGTACTCCGTATGCTCAACTCCGGGAGGATCCGCTCCACGAGCCACTGGTAGATACTTCCAAGTGTTATGTAATCTCACGTGGGAGTGTCTCAAAGGACCGTCTCGTCATAGGGGTCTCAACGCAACATACGGCGCATCAATGGGACGCCCGTTCTGTGAGTTATTAGCATTTTCTTACCAGGGGCCCGGTTGGATTTCAGGTACAATTCAACCCGACCATACTCCAACTACGTCCAAACTTCAGGTGAAGTATGCTAAAAGAACCGCCTCATCAAAGGGAATCCAACATAGTCGACGACACATCAATCAGACATCCGATCTTTAAGTTATAAGCGTTTTTTCTCTGAGGGCCTGGTTGGATTCATGTTCGATCCAACCTGGTCGTACTTCAAATGAAACCAGTTAACCAAACCAGTCACACCATTTCAATCCATACCGAAAAACACACGATATGGACTACCCATTGGTCCAAAACGGATAGCCGGTGAAAAAGTTGTATTTCACCGCAACACGCGCGAATCGGGCCTCATGGAGCTCACGCCTCGAACTCAGCTTAAATATCCAAAATTGGTTTTGAAACTTCTTTCATAATTCTAGGGTTGAAAAGTCGCAGACGGTTCGTCATTCTGACACCGTATGTGAGAGATATGTCTGATACAAGATCCCATAATAATAATAATAATATTATTATTCGGTGTTTCGTGGGCCCGGGCCACAAACCAGGATTTAGTATCCAACATTAGACTTGAATCGACCATCTTAAAGATAAGGTCATGTCGCCGCTAACAACCTGTTAATCGGATGTCGTATGCAGGAGTTATGGTGGGTCGAAGATTTAATAATAATACAAAATCTATTATTTTTCGAGCGCTTCGGGTACCCGATCAGAATATCTAAAAAAGGCATCCAATATTGGACTCATAAATTCCGTCTAGAAGTCAGGGTATCACTACCACTGATGGTTTGTGAAACCGAGGTCACATGAAGAAGACACCGTTAAAATATGATTTTCCCAACGAAAATAATAATAACATTATTATATTATTATTATTTTTAATTTAATTTAATCCATTACCTTATCACACCCAAAACTTCTATACACAAAATCCTTGGGCGCCCCACTCCACCTTTGATTGATTTCTTTTTATTTTGTTTTATTATTTCTCTATCTTATTTACATTCTCTCTCCAATCTATTCTATATCCCACAAATTACTCACGCTCCACCCTAATTCCAGCCGCCGCACATCAATCCTCCTAACGGCATCCCAGACAAAAAAGTAAACGCACTACCCCTTCACCGCATGGACAACGCCCTCCGGGATTCCACTGCACCCGCCTTCTGCCATCCACCATGTCGCCCCTTCCATGGGATGCCGTATCTCCATTATACGTTTGGAAATTGTGACGACTGCAGACTCGCATTCCTCGGGTCGAGATCTCTGCGTCCTTATGCCGCGCTCAACATGACATTGAGCGTTTAATGCGCTTAATTATTTTGTGATGAAGAACACACAATGAACACATAGATAATGAAATTGAAAAGGGCATGGTTTGTGCGCGGTTCGATGGCCATGTTTGGTTTGGCCATCATTTTTGAGAATCAATAACATGTGGAATTGACAAAAAGATATTCATCATACTTCGATGTTTTCAAGAAAAACATTAAGAAATTGATTCAACCCATTGTCTTTCGATCCGCGAATTAATTCATTTAATTCCTATTCGTCATGAAAATTTAATTGGGGTAAGAAATTCATAAAGATAAATCCTACAAATAAACACTCAAGCTCGAGGGTATAAACCACCTAAATGAGTAATATACAATATTCCCCAACCTCTCAAACACATTGCATGTCGTCGATCCGTGGAAGATGAACGTCATGGTAGATGTCGTCGCGAAGAATGGCGTCGCGTAGAAGAGGGTGTCATTCTTAGTTGGAGGCATTCTTCTTCGATGAGAAGAAAACTTATTTATCTATATCTCCAGAGATTTCCCAGGTTTTTTCCAACACCATAATTTCCCAACTAAAATAATATCTCTTCATATTATTTTATTCTCACAACAATTTATTTAAGAATCAAACACTCTAATTAATTAGTTGGAGAATCCCCTTAATTAATTAAAATGTGTTGGAAATTTAATTGGGAGTAAGGTGGAGAGTTTAACACACATAATAAAGAGAATGGTTGTCACAATAAATGTAAGGGAGTTTAAGGGGGGGGGGGTTTCAAGGGAGATGAAAGGCTGGGGATCATGTGGGCCCCACCTTACAAATATCATCACATGGGATGTTATGTGGGGGTGGGCCCCACCATTAACTTCCCCATATAGGATTTAACCACCATGGATTATAAAATTTTTCTAAACAATTTTATTTAACTTTTTTAACTAATACACAATTTTTAACATTCAACCCACATAAAACGTAACTATTGTAAAGGTCCTTTTAAGCAATTATCGATGCTGTGAGTTCATCAGTGCCCTCAGATTTTAATTCCCTGCAACGGTTCAAAAGATAGAAAAACGTGCTCGTTCATTCACTGAACGTACCTGAGCTAAACTTCAAAAATTGATTCCAGGCACACCGGGCCTCAGAATCATGTGCCGTTAGAAGCCAGAGACTAGTAAAATTCCAAAGCATTTAAGAAAAAAATTCCTTGAAATTTCCGGGTCTTTACATTACTCCCACCTCAGGGATTTACGTCCCCGTAAAGCTTCAACACACACTAGGTAAAACAAAAGAGGTACTAAGCACGCATCTGAGGCTTCCGGTCCCATGTTCTCTCATGAAGGTTTCCGTGCTGCTAGAGAAAGTGAACTGGAGGAATCAACCGTCTTAATAGGACCCCCTCCTGTCGATTCTCAATATCTACTAGAACCTCCATTAAAGTCACCCTGTCATCGATATCTAACTCTCCGTGGTCGATTGATGTGGGATGATTCATGCACGTATCTTCTCAACTGAGATACATGGAAGACGTCATGCACCCGGTGAAACAGTGGTGGAAATACAAAGCAGTAAGCCACCTCACCTACCCTGCTGAGAACTTGGAAAGTTCCGTTGAACCTCAGAGATAACTTGCCGCCTCGACCACATCTCCGTAGACCTCATCGCGGTGAGACACGTATAAATACGTGGTCACCATACCTGAACTCTAGAGGCCTCCATTTCCTATTTGGAATTGAATACTCAAAACTCCTAATGCCACAAGGGTAAGGTTGGCCGACTCAAGAGTGATCGGCCGCACCCTCCTATGCATGAGTTTATCATGTGCTGCCTGGGATTCCCTTTTCACCAACCAAGGGAAAACCCTACTCCAACGTTGTAGATTAACAACCACCTTTTTGCCTAATAAATTCACTCTGTGTATGAATTGTGGTTTCCCACTCCACACCCAAACTAACGTCGTAAGGCCTCGATGTTGCCACTAAGAGGTTCCAACCGAAAATATCGCCTCAAGGGTCATATCACACTGTCAGCGTAAGCGTGATTATCGAGTCTACTCCCAATGGTATCTACAGACGTGAGGGTCAAGTCAAGGGTTTTAACTTGAAACTATAGTTCTGGGACAAGATTCGTGGAAGGAAGGAATGATTCATATCAATTTCTGTTGTTACGACAGCTAGTAGTAGACACAGACCGTACCTTGAATCATTACAAAAGCCCTTGGGTCACACTCCTTGACTGCATGCAGCTACTCTATTCCCCTGCCCTCCTAGATCTACTTCCACATCTTTTTCTCTGCAGATTCAACTGTCCTTAACACTTCCTCTTCTTTAAACATTTTACATGCCCAAGCCTCTGAGACTTATGCCAATTTCCTACTTTCCCACTTCTAACACTCTTTTATTGTATCCACTCAGCCAAATAATTCTCAACCACAAATGTTCTCTCTGGAACCCTACCATAAGTAAGAATGAATTGAGAAAAGGTGTTGGCTCAGATGACCTTAAACACACCTTGCTTGGAAGTCTGATCCCTGAAGTACTGATCGTATCGTAGTCATCGAGTTCCAGGAAAGATCGGTATGCCTCGATGACTACTCAGCTACCAACATGTTGTTCTGCTGAAGTTGTATAGCTCTATAAAACTCTCAGTCACCTCCTCAAGACAGTCCTCAGCCGCCTGTAAGTCAGGATCACCTCGGAACCTGAGGGGCATCTGTTGCTAAAACACGTGTAAGGCGCTAAGCCTACATATGTCGTTTACTGGTACTTCCAGTTGTAGCTGTTGTCCAAAAGGTAGTGATATAACTGGCACACTACCCAAAGGTACTATCTTAGGCATCAGTGGACCTTCATCATGTAATCAGACTCCAATCTATTCTATATCCTACAAATTACTCATGGTCCACCCTAATTCCAGCAGCCACACATCAATCCTCCTAAAAACATCCTGGAAAAAAATTAAACGTGCTGCCTCTTCACCGCATGGACACCGCCCTCCGGGTTTCCACTGCACCCGCCTTCCTCCGTCCACCGCATCTCCCCTTCCGCGGGTTGCCGCATCTCCGTTCTATGTTTGGAAATTGTGACGACCGCAGACTCCCATTCCTCGGGTCAAGATATCTGCGTCTGTATTCTGTGCTCAACATGAAATTGATCATTTAATGCGCTTAATTATTTTGTGATGAAGAACACGCAATGAACGCGCGGATAATTAAATTGAAAAGGGCATGGTCTGTGTGTGGTTCGATGGCCGTGTTTGGTTTGTACATCGTTTTTGAGGATCAATAACATGTGAAATTGACAAAACTATATTCATCATACTTCGATATTTTCAAGAAAAACAACAAGAAATTGATTCAAGCCATGGTTTTTTGATCGGTGAATTAATTAATTTAATTCACGTTCTTCATGAAAATTCAATTGGGGTTAGGAATCCATAAAGATAAATCCTATAAATAAATTCTCAAGCTTGAGGTCATAAACCACATAAATGAGAAATATACAATATTACCCTACCTCGCAAAGATTTCACACGTCATCGATCCGCAGAAGATGAACGTCACGGTAGATGGCATCGCGAAGAACTACGTCGCGGAGTAGAGTGTGTCGTATTTTGTTGGAGGTGTTCTTCGTCGAAGAGAAGAACACTTTATTTATTGATATCTCTAGAGCTTTCCCAAGTTTTCTCCAACACTACAATTTCCCAAATATAAATAATCTCTCTTCCTATTATTTTATTCTCACAAAAATTGATTTAAGAATCAAAAACTATAATTAATTAATTAGAGAATCCCCTTAATTAATTATAATGTGTTGGAAATTTAATTGGGAGGAAGGTTGAGAGTTTAACACACTTAATAAAGAGAATAGTTGTCATAATAAATGTAAAGGAGTTTAAGGGGGGGGGGTTTCAAGGGAGGTGAAAGGTTGGGGTTCATGTGGGACCCACCTTACAAATATCCTCACATTGGAAGTTATGTGGGGGTGGGCCCCACCATTAACTTCCCCATGTAGGATTTAACCACCATGGTGTATAACATTGTTCTAAAAAATTTTATTTAACTTTTTATATAATCCCCAAATTTTAACTTTCAACCCGCATAAAACGCAAATGTAGTAAAGGTCCCCTTAAGCAATTTCTAGTGCTGCATGTTCATCGGTGCCCTCAGATTTCAATTCTGCGTAATAGTTCAAAAGATAGAAAAACCCGCTCGTTCGTTCACTGAATGTACCTGAGGTAAACATCGAAAATTGATTCCAGTCACACCAGGCCTCAGAATCAAGTGCTGTCCGAAGCCAAAGACTTGTAAAATTACAAAGTATTTAAGACATAAATTTCCTTGAAATTTCTAGGTCTTTACAATGATAGTGAATTAAGTGTACATTCTGAGGACTGTGTTTCATTCTAGTTATTTCCAAAATAAGTATTGGATATTAATTTTGGGTTAACAAATTCACCCACTATATTTATAGAACATATACATTGATTTTTCAATGATTTCTAGAGAAAACGTTTTGTGTTATAAATTGATGAAATTATAATATATTATAGAATTTATGAGAATCATGACAATTATATATGTATTTTTCTACATATATGTGACAAAAAATCAGTTGTGTGGAAAATTTCTAAATTTTTATTGTTTTAAAAAAATTCACTACATGGGAATGTTTTTTATAAATTTGTTATAATTTTTCAACATGATACAAGTAAAGTGGAGAAAAATTGCCCTATAAATATGAATTTCAGTAATATTAAAAGATTTCATGGATTAGTGGGTCACTACCAATTGTTTTATGATAGTTTTCCTCGATTATCTTTTTCACTAAATAAGTTAACTCAAATGTGATTTAAATCCATTATCACAATATAATGAAATGAATTTTTTTCATTAATTGAAAAGATGATTTGTGAATGCACCAATATTATTCTTACAAACTATAAATTGGGATATTTTTATAGATATGCTTCATTGGGGGGAATTGTATGTTTTTGGATATATAATGATCATGTAATTGTGTGTGTACCACATTATTAGAAACACCATGAGATGATTTATCCTATTCATGACCTTGATATGGTCATAGTAAATTATAATTTGAAAAGGTAAAGGAACTATATATATGTGGGGAAATGTGAAATATACACTAATAATTAATTATTGTATTATATATTCTATCAGAAAAGTGTTAAATATGTTATTGTGAATATTTTTAGAGATAATAATAAATTATGAAAACATGTGTCACTGTCATCTAGGTAAATAATTATAGGTAAAAATTTTCACGAGTTTAAAAGATAAATAAATATTAACTAGGATATTTTAAAAAAACACATATTCATATTGATATTTAATAAGTTTGGCACTAGAATTAGTACATGAAAAAAATGACAATATTTTTTAATCAAGTGTATGCGTTTTCATTTTTTTCGGAATGAATTATACATGTTCAAAAGTAAGATCATCAGTTATAGAAAAAGAATGCACTAGATAAGAATGTATTGTTTCCTGAGTATAATGGGGGAAATTAATGTTTCATAATGTTTCAAAAAATGTTGTGTGTACTGAATTATTTGTAGCTGATGAAGGAATTATTGAGTGAGGATAAAATCTCTCTACATTATATTCATCCTGACATCAATAAGATATTTAGATACCATCAAGAAATTATATTGTCTTATTTGATGAAGAATGATATTTTTTATTTAACAATGATATGTTTGAAATTATATTAGGTTATAGATGAATGAAAACCACTGAAGGGGGATGATTTTTCCTTTTATATTCACGGAATTAGAAGTTGGAGAACCGTATACTTCACTATATGAAAATGTTAATTTCATTTTTATTGATAAATTGAATAAATTTATTCATTTTATTCTTATATGATATATAATGTATCGGGAAAAAATTAAAATAATTGATCGTCAAAATATAATTAGGATACATGGATTCCGTCCTGGTATTTCATCAGATCAAAATCAAATATGTTCATCATTTTCATTGAAATAAATTCAGAACACATTTGGTATAGATTTATATTTCAATACATATTTTCATTCTTAATCTGAAGGATATTCATAGAGATAATTTTTTTATTAGAAATAAATTCTTTAGACATTCTCACGGGGTTTACTTTGAATTCAGAATCCATACCATCTACTACTATAATTTTTTAACAATTTTTTTATTTAAGTATATAGATATAACTATTCAAAGAATTATATGGATGGTTATGTTGAAATATAACATGTTGTAATGAATTATTGGATTGAAATTTTTTTGGAATGGAATTGTTAAAAGGTGTGTTCAAAAAGGTAAAGATGATTTGGAATCATATGATGGTATCTATGGAATAATCATTCATTTGAGGTACAAAATCTTGTTTTTTATTGGAACATTTTTAAATTGTTTTCTGTGTTTCGGAGGTAACAGAAAATTATATTGAGGTATCACTTTTCAATATAAAATTCAAGATAAAGTGGGATTATTTTCTTATCAATTAGTCTTAAATCCATGTTTAGTGCAAGTACATGATTATTTTATATTTCTCCTCTATTGAAATTTGTGCCTCATATATCATACATTTGGATCCACAATGTGGTGCAAATAAAAAAATATATCTTATGAGTATGATCTTATTTAGATATTAGATCAAAAGGAGGGGGTACTAATGAATATGTAAACACATATTGTTATGGTTTTCTGAATAATTTACATGATTGAAAAAGAATCATTATAATCAAAAAAGTATGAGAGAAAAATATTATAACTTGTTTATGAAAAAAAACGATAGGACAAATTTTCATTAAAGGGGGAAGACAATAAAAACCCAAGATATCCTAATTTTTTATTATTATTTATATGTATTCATTTTATGAATTCATATTCATTATTTTTATATAAATAACTAAATACATTTTTAAAATCCAAAAAGTAATAGTTTGATTTTTAAATATTTATTTCAATAAATTAATTTAAAATAAAAAATTAGTAATTTTTCAATTATAATTTGATAAATGGAATAATTTTGTAATATAATCATGTAAAAAAAGGGTGAGAATTTTTGTTTTCAATTTTTTTAATATATTTGGTTATTTCATTGAATATTGAAAAACAAGATTTTTAAGAAAATTTCATTTTTTAAATATTATCAGGACATTAATTCTGGTTGAAATATTATGAAAATAAATTTAGAATATATATATATATATATATATATTATTAGAAATAAAATTCAGTTAAAAATAAAACAATTGACATGGTAACCTATGTTATACAATTTTAATGCTTATATCATGTTTTTATTTAAATAAAATTATTTTTTATTATTATATATTAATCATTATTTTATATGATAATTAGGGGAAAATATTTTTTAATGTTATTTATGTGTCCTTTTATATAATAAAAATTAATTATTTTCATATTAAACGAAACTATACCTAATTTTGGAGTATACTAATGTTTATTCCTTAAAAAATATTTTAAAAAAAAATTATTTTCCATTTATTTTTGTGAAAAAATATAATGTTATTTTTACAAAAACTATAAATTGAATATAAGAATTAGATTCCATAATTGGAGTAATCCTGTTAAATTTTTTTAACGATCATAATATCATTTCTATCCATAATGAATTTTTACCATGAAAAATCATTTTCATCATGGAAAAGGGTAAATGGGATAATGAGGTGTTAAACATTTTGTTATGGTTTGGTCATGTGGATTTATATCTTAAGTAAAATATCTAAAATATTATAATAAATTTTTGGTAGTTTACCTGAGATATATAAATATTATATATCAAAAAACAAATTCTTTATAGTGGTTCTAGTCATCTCACTTATAAAAGGAATCCTCATATCCAAATCTCTACACAAACAATAAGAAAAATATATCCAAAAACACTACAAAAAAACACCCCAAATATTCTTATCATTTCATAAATTATTTTTTCTAAACAATATACCAATCTTATATTCCTTAATGTTTAATTCAATGAAATTTAACCAAGGAGGAGGTATAAATCCAAATTTAATTATTTCAGGTTTATTTCATCTTATACCTCATTAAAATATATTATTCCCATATTCATATAATTATATTTATATATTAACAATACATTAATGTTATCATATTGTTTTAATAACTATTTTCAACCGGATTCCCATCTTATGGGAAATGAGAATGCAATTCATGTAGGTATGGAGACTGTCACCTCCATGAAGCCACATGATTTGTTTTTAATCACCACCTCACATGGATGGTTATAAATATATATCCTAGTAATAATATAATTATTATTATATAAATTTAATATGTGATATATCATCTTATTTTCCAGTTCTTGAGAAAATGGAAATGTCTCCCATGTTTACATGAAGTCAAATTAAAACTATATTCACAGATATATATTGACTACCGACTCCATGAATTAGGTATCTTATTTTTCACCACCACCACACTTGGATGTTTTTAAATTTATAATTCATAAAAATTTATAAATATAATTTTTTAATATTTCATAAATGATGAAACCAAAACAAATTTTACAATAATCAATAAACTGAAGTAGTTTTGGATCAAATGTCATCAAAACATTCGCTTTAAATGTTACTTGATTATTAATTATATATAACATCTCAATAAATAATATAAAATATATTGAAATAAGTTAATAGATATGACATTTTTTACTATGTAATTAAATAATGGATATAATTTTATTTTAAATTAGTTAAAAAATATACATAGAAATTTGAGACTTGAGGTATTGTATTTTTATTTAATATATCATTTTCAAATGTTGGGATGTTTTATTCTATAATATTTATTTTTCATGTACATATTAATAATTTATTTCATGAATTTACTTGTTCAAAAATATATAATATTTTACATTCATACATACTATATTTATAATGTTTTAAAAAAAATCTAAAGAATAGTTTTTCTAGAGTCCTTTTTAGATATTTTTTTAGTACTGTGAAAAGATTGATTTTAAAAAATTCATCCAATAAAAAATTATTCATAAAAATATTCATTATAAATATTCCAAAAATAGAATATTTCTTCCCATTATGAACCCATTAAAATTGCTCTTGTAATTTTTTTTATAGAAATTGATTTTTATCCTCGTTTTTATGAGATGATTAAAATTGATTTTGATTATGGGTTTAAAGGAGATTTAGGATAGAATAATTAGATGCCATAAATATATTTTTCCTGTAATAGTTCCTATAAAATATATAGGAAGGCTGGTAAACCTAGGATATATGCCTTCAATGTATTAGGTAATGATTTATTCTCTAGAGAAATGATTATTTAAATTAACTGATTCAAAATTATTCCATACATGTGGAATAAGACTGATCACGGGTGGTGAATATAATTTACCAAGGTGAATAAATGTTATTTGTATTCATGATATGTGTTTTAAATGGATATATTTTTATTCTAATAATAATTTAGAAATAGATTTTAAAATTTAAATGTTTCATTTCAACCAAAAATCATTTTCATGTGTGTTCATATTTCCAAAAAGATTCCATCCTGGTTTTTATTTTATTGTTACAGGTTTCAATGTTTTCATTTGAGAAAAGATATATAATCACATGTGTATATGAATTATTATATGTTAAAATTTTTTATATTAATATTTTATTCATTTTAATGGTTTAAATGTTTTTCCCTAGACTAGATGTTTTTTTTATTTTTTATATCATGAATTAACTTTTTATACTCATAATTGTATGTTTTTTATATAATTGGGTTTTGTACCTCAGGTAGAAAATATACTTTGTGAGGATGGTACATGTGGCGTCCTTTATGATTCAGTTTAGAAAATCATCCTCTATAGTCATCCTCATAATGAATTTAATTAAAAAACGTTGATAACTAAAGTAGAAAAAAATAAAATGGTTTGAGAAAGGGATAATTTTATAGATTGAGAAACCCTTGGTCGAACAAGTTGGGAAAAAATAAATGATAGGGTGTCTTAAATTCTAAGTAAAAATTGTTAAATTTCATAATTTCATTGATTGGGAAGAGCACCTACATTATAAAACTATTATCTAACCATATTGTTCCAACCATTTTGGAAACAATATCCCCACATTTTTTTGGAGATATCAGTTCTTATCCCCAAGACACAAACAACATGACAGATACAAAAGAATTAATAAATACAAAAAAACTCACTAGAAATACTATATAGTTCAATGAATAATGTGAGAACCATGCATAAATTAAATGAATTTTATCTCTGTTATCTCATATTTCATGTACACATTTTATATAAACCATCACCAATTATTCATAATCATAAAATGGAATCAATATCATTATGGATTTTCTATAACCCTTAATTGTTTACCAAAAAATGTAAAAATTAAAATCATACATTTCTTTATAGTTTCCTACCAATAACACCTAGAATTCCATCATGAGAACCGTAACATTCATTCCATCACATCAAAAATCTATAACCAATTTTAAAATGTAATTTTTGATATAATATTAAATTATTTCAATATTTAATAATGTATATGTTTTACAAACAAATCAAAGAATAATTTTTTCTTCCAATCCCTACCACCCAATATGGTTTTCTTTTATGTTATCAAAGAATTTTAGAAGAGAAATATAGTGTTGGAGGGGGTGGTCTCAATAAATGATTAAAACAATATATTAAATATTTCATAATAAAAAACATAATAAAAATAAAAATAATTAGTATTGTATTAATATGAATAATAAATACAAAAAATAATAATAATAAACATCAATTTGAAATTAAAGTACATTTTATTGTTTAACATGAAAAATATAATTAGTGGTAAACCACACTAATGTATTTTCTCATATCATTGTGAATTGTAACTGGAAAAGTGGTGTGACGAGACCACAAGCACACACACACACACACACACACATATATATATATATATATGCCATAGGTTTTTGAGTATCATATGGGTCTATGATTGTGCCAGGATGAGACTAGACCCCATGTATCATATTTAATATTAGAATAAAAAATATCAAAACATCCACCATATCAACCATTAGTGAAAAACAATTCAGTAAAAATATCCATCATTATTAAATATGGAGCTACACAAATAATCAAATAATCATGCTAAGATACATGAAAGAGTGGACATTGGGCTAATCTCATATATAATAAAAATACAAGAATAAAAATATAAAAATAAAAAATGTGGGTCAATAGAAATCTCAAACCCTCATCACATCGTGATAGCCATTCCCATATAATAAATCCTTCTCATTCCGGAAATTCATGTTCCCCGACCCAACTTTTACCTTTAAAAATGTGCTCCCAATCATGTACCCAAGTGAAATGGAGTCTCGATAAGAGTTTAAGTAAAACAGCTATAGGGAAAAACCAATGTGTTCTCTTAAAAACTTGTAGTGATGTGATATGTTTATTGACATGATATCAATAAATAAAAAGATTATAAAAATTAATAAATTCACATAAAACAATAACAACCAATTTAGATTCACATGTTTCTGACTCCGATCAAAAATAACTTCTTTGAAAAGTTCATGATCTTCACGAAAAAAATCATGATGGGTGTGTAAAACAATATAACATCCTAGGTGTCTATAACAATAGTATAATTTGAAATTGACCTTGGGGAATCATAGTCTCAAAATCCTAAAATAGAGATAACACCAATATAGTATGAAATGGTTCCATAAAATAATGCCAATATCTGTTGGAGACATGATCACAACCATAAAATACTCCATGAGGTTCTTTAATGCTCATATAGTAAGAAAACCATCTGATTCCTAAAACCAAGCTAACCAGGGCTCCAATTCCATTTAATACCCACTATTAGTATCATTGATATCCCTAGTGTGAGTTTTCTTGACGTCCCTGATGGGAGTTTCAACAACTTCCTAATATGTAGTATTCAAAACCTATATGTAGGGAGTATTAATAACCACCATGTACAGTGTATTTACAGCCTCCCTAAAGAGTGTATTCACATTATCCCATCGTTTATTTCCATTTTAAAAATATAAAGACCACCCCAATATTATTTTCTATATATATGTATCCTAACCACCACAATAATGTATGCAAAAACCCATCATATATTAATAAGATTAGGGTTATGATAAAAGCCTAAATATTTCATAACCATACAATCCCCGTGGAACCCACTTAGTGTTAATTTATCACCAGAGAACCAACTAGATACCCCTAAAAAATACAAAAGTAGAGGCACTCTACATTTTTCCTCTGACCAATATAGTAGGCTCTTTCCAATGATCATCACATTGGTAGTTGGGTTACGCAACATGGTCACAATTATAACATGACCTCATGGTATTAGTGGTCAATCCTCATTAAGAATATTATATAGAAAACGATCACGACCTATATCAATTTCATTAGGGTACAATAAAGACAATAAACTTACCCAGAAGAAGTCGATCCTCTCCATGGAATATCCACCAAGACATAATATAACTAAATGGTGTTCATGTGGCCTAGTTGTGATGCCAATCTCAAGTCATCTCACATCCCATCTTGAATGTTTCCAATTACAATGTTTTAAATATTAAGGCCTTGGTAATTGATGACTATGGAAATCAAGCTACTTCAAAGGTCCCTCATCGACTTAACACTTTTTTACTGTAAAAAAATATTAATTTTAAATAAAAAAATATATGAAATGAAAATAATTTTCCTTGATGGTGAGACCGCACCAAAACATGAAAAAAATGTAAATACAATAGGGCATGCACAGATGACAACAAAGAATTATTTCAAATATTTTCCCCATTTAATCCCTCACATCAGAATCTCTTCCTAGGCATGGTATGGGTTTTGATGCATCAAAAAATATTATAATACCACATGAGATCCAAACTTACATCAAATAAAGTAAATAATAATTTTCAAAAAATTATAATTATTTATTTAATATAATAAAACTTGTAATAACCACCAAACCAATCACTAATTGTTGTTCCATTTCTAGGTCCTCGAAAACCACACCAAGTGGGCCTCGAACTCACCCCAACACCAAACTGATAAAAATACCTAACCATTAGAACTAGTACATCATTATAAAAACTTATTTTTTATCTAAAAACAAAATAAAAATCTATGTCATGATGTAACATTGTCTAATAAATAAATGGAGTCAAGTGAAAATTGTTACGAGGAAACCCCTTACCACAAAAAACAATATATATATATATATATAGGTTGATGTATTTCACCATACTCGAGTGAAATCATTATCAAAATCCTTATTATGTAATAATTAAAATGAGAGTATACGGAGGAAAAAAGTAAATGAGATAAAAATATATAGATACACACATTTAATCATAGAATAATGATGTGAAATTATCCCAAAATCAAATAGGGGATATGGATGAAGAGGGTAAGGGGTCACCTGACCCAAGAGCATATGAGGGTAAAAAAATGGGGATCATAATTTTAAATTTTCAAGGGAGAACAATAGAAAATGATACTTTTAATAAGCCATGTTTTTGGGCCATACTATTCTAAAAACAATTTCTTAACCATGAAATAGGTGCTATCCAATTACACCCATTTCACATGGTTGGGTCGCACATTTTACAAAATCATGTGCACACTTTTGTAATTGGATTGACCTTGGTCTATTGAATTCAATACATTATTTATGTAATAGTTAACCATTTCCTATTTCTAATACAACTAACATGGTCCTATCTAAGACCTATAATTTGTAACCATTATCCATGTACTATCCATGAAACTCATATGTTCATTTTAGAAAAAAACTAGAAATCTCCCCACAACTAGGGTGCTCTACGTTTTCTCCTAAACCATTTACACCTAACCATTATCACATTATTGAGTCATATAAAATCTTTTTAATTCCAACCCATATCTTCAAATATGTTAATTAACACACAATTCACCACTCAGACTTCATAACTTATCCAAAAATAGAACCATAGTATTCTAACTCTGAGATTATAAATCAAATCCATATTATAAAAATGAACCATCCACCAAATAGGAAATTAAAATTCACCTATAAAAAAATTCCTAAAGTGAAACATGGTTTTGAATCCTGTCAACTATAATATAATCCATCACTGATATTCCCTACTGGTTATCCCATTAAATCACCCATCCTATGTTTGTATTTAATTAAAATACAAAAGGACATGTTTCATTCCTGAAAACCAAACTAATTTTTAAATCACAACCCTAAATATAAGGAACAATGGTAACAAAAAATCCAGTAGAAATATTATTGTCAACACCAAAACACTAATATGGTACTCATAGTTCCTATGCACCCTGATACCCCCCATTGTATTCATTCAACTAGTCATACATCTCATGGTGCTTCCCACTATAAGACATAACTTGTGATTACCAGTTCCAAATTTTGGTGCCTCCTACCATAAAAATTACCTTTCAAAATTTCATTCCAAAATCATAATGATGTGCTATGTGTGATTTCAATCATTACACACCAATGAATATACAAATACACAAGTCAATGGTCGATACTAATCCACTTACATGACCCCATACAAGAACAAAAAATCTTAACACCTTGGAATAAGGGTCAAATGTAGTATCCCTTTCTTGAAACGTCTGAGATGATCTTCAGTATAATACTATCACTTCCATGATTAAACATTATATGTGTTTTCTATCATACCATATCCTATTATTTATGATAACCTAAATCCATCATCCACTGGTCAACATTCATTGAAAATTGTCAACCTGCACCACTAACTCATTACCAAAATACATGATTCTGGTGCCTCTTATATTGAAGGCTTCCCATGAACTTCCCAAATTCTCACCAATTCCCATTCTTGAATCATTGTGGACTTACCCGACTAAAACCACTATAGGCGAATGCCACTGTCACATTCCAATAGGAGTATCAATAGCTCCCTAATATAAAAATTATTTAATCACATCAATTCATCCTAAGGCTATTAAGAGAATGTATACAACACCTAATATCATATTTGGTATTATAATATGTATTCACTAAGGAATCCAGGTGAATCGTGATCCATTTACTCACCATTATCAAAATCCATATCGACCATACCATAGGTGTTATCTTGGAAACTACATTACTATCACATGAGTTCCATGTCCCCAAGACCAACATCTCACTAACCTCTCTATGACACCCCTTATAATCATGATTACAATTCTAGCCAACCCCCTATAAATCATAGTGTTCCCATAATCCATCAATGTTTTTAATATCATCATTCTTATGGATTCTCAATATTTGAAACTCAACAGCACTACATGTCTCTAGAATATGTTTTTTAAGTCTCATTAAATGATAAATGTTTTTTCTCCTATACCACACAATAAATAAACTCGAATCATGATATCATGAGTGATACAATATCTAAACTATGCTCATGAATCTGACTACTGACCAATATTATTTATTATTCATGTCTAATCTGACCCAATAATCCTGGGACCTCCACTTTATAATCTCATATTGAAATTATGCCAATCATAACTACATGATCATATAACATCTAGAATTGTAATAAATGTAAGGATACTACCCACATGTATACCATACTTATAAATACCATCCAGGGTTAACGAGTCCAGTTACTAGAATTTTTGGACCCCAAAAATAAAACAATAATTCCTAGTAATTTATCTTGTTTCACATTCCATTCACTATAAATTAATATTATATAAATAAAAAAGGGTATTAAGGAATCACCATGCCAATGAAATGTCTTAATACTTATCTACATGTACTAGTCTATCCCGCTTAACCCTAGGTTAGATCATTATAAAATTAAATACTCATAGTAGGTATTAAATTCTCCCATCTCAAACATCTCATGGCATCTCATTTGCCTAACTACCAACTCTTGGATCTCATATACAATATGAATCAGAAAGGAATATCATTATATAATCCAAGGGAACCCATACATTTAGTTAATCTATAATTTCATAAAACTCCTTGGAGGATGAAGTATCATTAAATATGCATATGTATATAATAGGAATTACACTAAAAATAACTAGGCTGAATTTATCACAGAAACTGGTTTAGTTTAGTTCAATTTGATTCCATGATATATAGTAAAATTCTATATCGGTTGTTACATAAACATTAATTCACCGAACCTAAGTAAAGATTACATGAAATTGGGTTTAATAATAAGGCATCATATTCTTGTACCAAATGACTAGGGTTATCCCATGTCCTATAAATAAAAGGGAGATACCATTTTCATCAACGGTCAATAAACTATAGATCTACATGACCTTCCATCAAAAGTAAATACATGCATCTCAAACTAGATTAGCATAATTACACAATGAAGTTATAAAGAAAAACATCATATGATCAATTTTTTTCACATTGAATAGATTATTATGTATCATTAGTGATAAAAAACACACAATTGTGAATACATGTCATGTGAATCCATACAAAAATAATTAGGATACAAGAAATGCCTCATTACTCCACAAGAGAAGAGACATATTCAAACTGAAATAATATATCCATCACTATGTTTTTCACATGATGTGAAAATAATATAAATATAGAAATAAAAAATAAAAAAATAATAATAAGGACCATGTAGCCTATGCTACCTACAAAAACAAGTGTTCATGATTCATAACACTGATATCCATTAGAGGCTTTAACACATTCATATATCACCTAAATACCAAATCAAAAATATTAAACAAAATATAAAAACAATATTTTGATACAACATTATACTCGACTCACTATGAATAGTTATCCATATTGGTGGTACCACATTTCCTCATGGACGCCTCCTCATTTTATAAAGGATTTATACTGTCATCTGAGGTTTTGGGGTATTATGAGGAGAATATACACTATATATCATAGTAATAAATAGTATATAAAATAACCAAAAATAATTCACATAAAAATTAAAGAAAATGGAGGCATGAAATATAAAAATCCTTAATAAATGAGATGTTATATATATACATGAATGATCTTACCAATGCACAAGATATATCACCGACTAAGAGAATCACCCATATAATAAATATAATGAAATATAATTTCAACAATAAAAATAAATTACCCTCCCCTAATATTTGACAACCTTACTACATCCTAATATCCAATACTATATTATTTTTCTACCATGTTTTTTAAAACATAATCCCTAACCTAAATAATAAATCCCACCATGTTAGAGTCTTATAGGGAAATAAAATGTATGGTTGTTCAAGCATAGAATAAGTACACAATTACACGGGGAACCACCAAAATTGTCTAATAAATATAGGCAATATAGTGATTTGGGAAAATTAAAGTCTATGAGTAAATAGAGAGATAATAAAAATAATTAAATAACTTAATTACTTAAAAACTATTGTGATCATTTGGTTATTGTCCCAAATTCATCATATAGACTTTCTTCAGGGAAGGAGTGGATTTGAACACATTGAGATGACTCCAAAAACCCATATAATAACCCATGGTTATTTCAAACAATAATATAGTGATAAAAACATGGGGAATGCTAATTTCTACTATCAAAACTATGGGAAAGATCCTTCCCAGTATGTAATGGTCCTATAATTTGAGCCTAAGTAGTGAAAGAGAAGCCACCATTAATAATATAGTGTCCATAATCCCTTGTTTCTCATATATTTTTGGAACAATATTAGATACTAAAAACTATGGTAATTATGGATCAAAATCCATATAATCCCCAGCAATAGTATTACTATCCATATTCAATGAATTTTTCATGATGCCCCCTCCCCTGAAAAGAGTTTTTAGGACCTCCATATACATAGAATTTACAATCTCCCTATAAGAAGTATTCCTATCCAACTATTTGTGTGTTCTCTATCTAAATAATATAATAACCACCATGATGGAGTTTTACATACACACACACACACACACACACACACACACATATATATATATATGTATATGTATATATATATACCAACCACTCTGGGGTGTATGAAAAAAAATATTATATATAAAGACGAATAAGGGTTATCTAGGTTCTTAAACACATCATCATCATTCATAGTCTATCACACCCACTTTGGGTTATTCTATAGTTGTGGAAATAACTAGATTCCCATAGGATAATACCAATTTAGTGGAAACCCACTTGGGTTCACCAATCCAATACATTAACCTCTTTCTAATTTCCATCACATTGGGTACCATGTTCCCTAAAAAGGCAAAAATTATATCATTTCCACATGAAATCATCAGTCAAGATTCACTAGAAATAGTCTTGAGGGATAGTCCATGGTCTCTGTCAATCTATTTAGGGTCTATGTAGGTAGGTCTGATAACCCATCCCATGTCTATCCTTATAATTCATTATGATAAAAATATCAATATATCTAGAGGTTCCTTACATTAACTAATAGGGACACTACAATCATGTCCTCTCACACCTCATCTTTGAGTTTTCTATGGCATGAAATTTCAATGTCAAGACATTTATTATCAGTGGTCATGGAAATTAAACAAACACCGTGTTCCCTCATAACCATGGAGATATGTGGAGTCTATCCAAAAAATAAAGTTGGAATAAGGAATAAATTATGTTCATCATCTTTGGTGGAGAGACCATACCATTCATGACAAACAAAAAATACATAAACACTACAGTGTATACTTTTATTTCAATGTAGTTCCCATTTAAATCCCTTAGCTTGGTAAATCTCTCTTGGCTCACTATGGTTATACATGATTGAACCATTATATTAACCCCACCATAACTCCTTCCATATATGTCAAAAAAAATAATAAACTAGAAATTTTTATTTTTAATTATTTAATAAAAAACAATGTATCCTAATAATTGAACCACTCATTGAGCATAGTCATTTTTTCCAACACTCGACCAAAAAACCCAAGAGAGTTAGAATCCCAAACCTAACACCTAAAAAAAAATATTGAACCAAACAACCATTTCCATTTTTTAATTTATTAAATTATTACATAAACCCCAATGAAAAATCAACAATGTGACATACCTTCATTGAATTTATGAATGGCGGTAGGGATACATTTTTATTGGTTATTCATTTTCTTGGAAGAATATAACCCCATATCAATTGGTATATTTCTCCATCCTTTGATGAAATCATCATCAACATCAAAAACTCCAATTAATTAATCTTTGGGAAAATTTAATGCCTCATTACATATCAGTCATGTATATTCAGATATTTTCTTTTGGATAACCATTTTAATTTGGAGAGAATCTTAAAGACTGAATTTGGAGGATAACGGTGATGGTGAAGTCCCAAATTTTTCGTATTTTTAATTTTTTCTCTAGTCTTTTATGATGTTCATTGGGCAGTTACACTATGTGTAATGGGATTGGTTGATGAGTGATGGTCATTGGATAGATTTCATGAACTAGATTACAGAGTGTGAGAATTTTACACATCATGAAATTGTTAAATGTCATATAATGTTGAAATTTGGTTTCTTATATGAGGACAACATTATTTTAGTGTAACATAAAATAAAATGTATTCAATAAATTTTAAGGCATCACATTATATATAATTCTCGAGGTTCTAGTTTTAGGTATTATTGTTCATATTTTAGGGATCATTTGTTTTTTACAGCCTCCGCCACTATACCATTACTCTAACCATATGAGTTTTTTGGCATATTCCATCCATCTGGATCAATCCATTCAGTTATTGATCAGCAGGGTTACACACTTTCTCTCTTCGAGTAATATTTCCTCTATGTTTCTCTCTCACTGGTGGTCGCAACAACTTATTAATTTGGGATTTGTAATTGGATTTTGTTTTATTCAACTCTTTTTAATTCTTTATTCATGCCTTTTAATTTTGATCTAGATTTTATGTTTTCTAATCCTTGTTGTCAAATTTAGTTATTTTTTCCACACTATTGAGGAATGTGGATTTGTACAATTGTGATTATTCCTTGAAATACATGTCCTTATTAATTCCATGATATTTAAAAATGGAATTAAATGTGTTGAAATTTATAATAGAATTGTTATGAATTTTAAAAGAGTTTTTTATTTAAACACAAAATTCCTCTGTTTTGAAATAGAAAATAGATTTTCAAATCCTGATGTCGGATTTCATGGTATTTAACATGATTTATAAAAAATGTGAGCATGTAATAAATAATTGAAATTGAAAATTATTTCATAGTGGGATCCTTGAGTATGTCAAGATAGATACAAGGGTACCCTTAGGGTGTCTATCACCACAATGAGTTAAACTCTTATATTTCAATAGTCTCTAGCTGGTCTTGATTTTAATTTACATCCAAATTTAATACTTTTTTTGTATCTTGAGTGACATGTACATATTTTCCCATAGACTGGATCATGGGGGGAAGGTTCATTTTTGTTTCTGGTTGTTTATTGCTTGGTATTTTATTCCCAAGATATCTTCCCACACATATATTTTCCTTTTCGAATGTTTAACTTATTATTTCTGTATATTTCTTGTAATTTTTTAAAATTCATGAAATGTTTGAAAAATGGATTTAAAATTGATTTATTTATAAGTAATCTTGTCAAAAATTGTTTTATATCTTGGACTTGATTTTTTATTTTAACACGTATATATCTTTAGGTTGGTATCCTACTTGAATCTATTTCTCATGCCCTAATTCTTCCTATTGGTAGATATAGACCTTAGTTTTTAGGATTTAGGTAATGGGAAAAAAATATGTAGTATATAGGATTCTCTTTATGTCTCTGTTTCATTTTGGGATAGTTTGGAGCTGATGCTAAGTCACATGGAAACCTATTGTCCACAAATGTCACGTTTTTTTGGTTTGGAAGATTTGGATCACATATACCTTTCATTGTTTAGATATAATAATATGGTTGTATGTATTTATTTTCATATATACAAGACATGTTGCATTTTCGCTTTTCTACATCACCTCGTATTGTTCTAGCTCGTTTGAAGGGTCTGGTTGGCCTAGGTGGTTGTTATAATTATTTATTAGATGAGGTATCTTGGCCTGATGTTTTTCAACACATGCAGATTTTTTTCACAGTATTGGGTGGATAGTAATATGATCTTCCAAGTTTAGATAGTAGTTGTGGAAAAGGGGCATGACCAACACACTCTCGATAATAAACTAGAGTTTCCATGGGAGGTTGTAAAATATTGAATAAGTATAACACATACTATTTGGTATATTTGAATTAATTTTATGATATCTTTATTTAAATTAGAGCCTCTACAATGTATGAGGACTTTGTGTTTGTATATCCATTTAGATAAACTATTTTGGGAATTTATTTGGATTGAACTATTACTTTCAAAAGGTGTTGGACATTTATGGTATAATTCACATTTGATTTAATTTAAAATTATCAAAAATAATTGTTTTGAATTAATGTTTTTATTTTGATGGTTTTTTAATTTTTTCATGGAATATTGGTTTTTCTCTTATATTTAATAGACAATGTCACCTAGAATATATCTTCATGAAAAAATAGGGTATGCAGTGAGGTGGTTTCCATAGGAGGGTCCTGAAGTGGAACATTTTTTAGTTAAAGCATTGATCTATACAATTTTGAAATTGGGGTCATTCGGTATAATAAAACCAGGAAAGGTAGTGGGTCATGGTTCTAAATTTACCAAGCAACATCCACCTATTTTCTACAATGATAAGGAAAAAAAGGGCCAGAAGAGTGTCTTTATTTGATTAAAAGTATCTTCACCTTTTTAATGGCCCTTAAGGATTCTCAGATGGGTTTTTACGTGTATATTCTCAAAGGACCAGGATTAAGATGGCAGGATTCTATTGACCACTCTATGTTACATGATGTTATTACCTAGGTTTCTTTAAAAAATATATTTAACCAACATTTCTATCCTAAGAAATTGTATGCTGAAAATACCAAGGTGTTCATGATGTTGGAGAAAGGGGAGAATATTGTTATGGAGTAATACATCTTCTTTGCTGAGTTGGTGTTTCTCACACCAGAGCTTTCCACTAATTATTACCTGATATCTAGGAGGCTTGATATGGGTATTAGGAATGATTTTTGAGAATTCATATTCTTTTATACCTACCTACATTTTTGTAGGTAGTAGATAAAGAAAATTTCTTAGAGGCTAATGTAACTGAAAGGAATGGTTTAGGAGTAGCGTAGTTGGGTGCAATAGTGAGACCTGATGCTTCTCATATTCAGAAAAGGAAGAATAAGAGTGATCAATTTTTTATATGAAAATTTTCACAATCATCTATATAGAGGAAAAAAGTTATTTTATACCACTGTGGTAGGCCTGGTCATAATAGACCGTAGTGTATGGAGGCTCCTAGAACATGTCATCTTTGTGGGTGATCTATCCATCAGAACCATTTCAGTGATAAGATGTCCCAAGGTAGACTGATGGGATCCACTCCCCCCAGTGGGTGGCAGGGTCATTTTGATGCTTCCAAGGGTGGTAGATCTCATTATTAGGACAAGGGGGTGTCAAAATGTCTACGTCTGGATGAAATTATGAATCATAGTATATGCCTGATTAATTTGAAGTGGGAAAAGATACTGTTAGAGGTAAAATGATTATTTTATCTACTAGGGTGATATTTTTTTGATATAGGTGCTAATCATTCTTTTATATCATCAATGTTGGTTTAAATTTTGGATTTTCATTCGAAACAGATGTTTTTTAGCATGTGGAAATATGTCTGAATAAGGTTTCAATTTTCCCAAGTGTCGGGTGGTGATAGTAAACTTTGATGTAGTTAGGTACTTATCATTGCTTGAAATTGACTCATTTGAAATGATTATCAGTATATATTAGATGATCGGTGTAATGTCCCAGTTTTAAATTAAACGTCATTTAGTATAGTTATTTTAAACCAATGGGTTCACTCTTGTTCTCCAAGGTGAGTGGGAATCTAGAGCATGTAGGGCATGGCTGATTATTCCATGTTCGAGTTTAACCTCATGCCAACTATTAGAGATGATTCTTGATACAGTTGCCCCGTTCTTGGGTAGTCAACTACCTACGGCTTTTTTTGCATACCCTGAGGTATTTCCATATGATATTTCATGATTTTATCATAGTTAGTGAATGAGTTTACTATTTACCTATTACCTGGAATAATTTCCCTTTCTATATTGTCCTATTAAATGGCACCAACTATGTTGATGGAACATATAGTCCATATTAAAGACTAGGATGTGAAATGATTTATTCATCCTAGCCTATCACCATAGGATTTTCTTATACTCTTTGTTAATACATCATACAATGACCTTAAAATGTTTATTAACTATTGGAAGTTAAATATTAGGATAGTTAAGAATAAGTATCTATTACCTAGAATTGATGATCTCTTCGATTAGTTTTTGGGGGCCTGTTGGTATTATAATATTGAATTGTAGTCGAGGTACCACTTGTTTAGAGTTTGATAATAGGATATACCCAAGAATTTGTCTCAGAGTAGAAATGGATTTTTTTTGTTTCTTCTTATGGAATTTGGAGTCACTAAAACCTATAGTATTCAGGGAGTTGATGAACAAAATCTTCCACTTGTTCTTGGAAATATTTTTTTTTCTATTTTTAGATGATATCATGGTTTACTCCAAGTCAATGGTTGAGCATAAAAACCATTTGCATATCATTATTTTTACTTTGAGGGAACATCATCTATATGTTAATATTTCCATGATTGAGTTGGATCTGAGAAGTGACGTTTCATAGTTATGTGATATCTAAGAAGGTATTCATAGGATATACTAAAAATGTATAGGTAGTTATGTCCAGGGAGAAGCATTAAAATGTTTTTGGGATATAAAGAATCCTGGGTTTGGTAGGTTACTATAAAAAAATTGTTCTAAACAGCTTTAATGTATCTTTTTAATGAAACAATTAACCCATAATGGTGTAAATTTTGAATGAAATGAAAAAAGTAAGAGATATTTTGGGGAGATAAAGATGAGTTGACTTTATCAACAATTTTGATTCTTCATGAACTATGTTCAGTTTATGATGTTTTCTGTTATGCTTCTGGTATAGGTTTGGGATGTGTTATGATATAGGGGACAAAGTTTTTCGATTTTCGTTCTCACTAGTTATTTACAAATGAGAGGAAATACCGTACCCATGATCTTGAGTTATAGTTGTTATATATGAAATCAAAACATGGGGTCACTATCTCTTTGAAGAGAGGTTTACAGTATATTCTGAAAACAAAATCCTAAATTATATCTTTAATCACATGGATGTGAACTTAATAGAAAAGTGTTTTATTAAGTACCTTCATATCTTTTATTTTGATATCATATATACCCCTAAGAAAGTAATTGTGGTAGATAGGGAATTGAGCATAAAATTACCAAAGAGAGAATTGAAGGAATCGGTTATGTAGTGGTCTCTGATAAGTTTTTATTTTAAGACCGTATTTGGTGTGGAAGAAGTTTGTTGAAATGTGTTCTTGTATTTGACAATGTTTGAATAGTCTTTTTATTGGAAAATAGGACTCAGTCAGATCATATACACCAAGATTTAACACATAAGTGAATTCATATATGGTGAGGAGATCATGTGTGAGTTGTCACTATCTCACAGTGGAGCATAGTGATTTTGTAATAGGTTATTTGTTCCCTTATTCTTGAGACACGTGTTTATGAATAGTGGAAACCATCTTGGTTGATCTATGCACCCTAGGCCTGCAAATATGTACCATGATTTGAGATGTCAGCTTTTTTACTATGGATGAGTTTTTTAGTTGCTGATTTTGTATCGTGGTGTCTCACATTTTAAAAAGATAAGGCTGAAGACAATAGACTGATAGATTATTTTCATCCATTACCAATTCTAGTTTGGAAGTGCGTTGATATTTCTATGAATTTTTTCATTGAATTACCATGGAATACACGTCATAAGGATTGAATTTGGGTGATTTTTAATAGGATCAACAATTTAGAACATTTTTTACCAATAAATTAAGATAATAAAGGGGAATAACTTGGGTAATTGTATAGAAGATAATTTTTAATGCTTCTTTGAGTTCCATATATAGTTATTTCTGATATGGATACGTGGTTCACAACCAAATTCTGTAAAGGGTTCTTGGTGGAAATGGGTTCCCTGTTGAAATTGAGCATGAATTATCATCCACTGATGGATAGATAGAAAAAGAGTTATATCCATTTTATTGAGGCTATTATTCAGTCTTATATGCTTGATTTCAGGGGATCATTGGACAAGTATTAGCCTTTGGTTGATTTTTTATTTAAAAATTGTTATCGGCCTTTGATCAGGATGGATCCCTTTTAGGATTTGAATGGGTATCAATGTAAATCTCTCTTTTCTGGGGACAATTTGATAGAGTAGTCCTTGTTTGGGTCTAGTGTTTTCCAAGAGACAATCAAGGTGGTGTTGTTTATGCAATGTAATTTGATCACAAAACAGATTAATCAAAAATATTTTGTATACCATAATCTTCGACCATTGGATTTTGAAGTAGGAAAATGAGTCATTCTCTAAATTTCCCCTCAAATGGGATATCATCATTTGGGGAAGCATCTTATGTTGGCACTGATGTTTTGGTGCCCCATTGAGATCATTAATAAATGGGGAGGTTTTGCTATTAGTTTCTCTTATCATCTGGCTTGAATTCTATACAAGATGTGTTTTATGTTTCCCATTTGAGGATATATATTTCAAATTCTATATACGTGGTTTGATGGGAGGATATTATTCTTTAGCTCAATACCACATTGGTTTAGAAGACACATCAAATTATGGATCATTAGGATAACGTACTACATGGTAAAATGATTGACCTCGCCTGGGTAGTACGGTAGTGCAGACTGGATGGCCATGAGATATGGGTGCTTGATTTATTGATTAGGTATTAGTGGCCTACTCTTTTTGTTATTACAAGATCATGATCTCTTTTTAGGGATAGAGATATATAATGGTGGAGTGATCGTAATTCCCCCTTAAGATAATATGAGATATTTTCTAATATTTTCTTTTTGTTTCCTTTTTCAATAGGGTAAAATTTTCGATCCTAAATTGGGAGGATACTAGTAATGATGATGTATTGGATTTTTTTTGACATTCACCATTTACCTAGGCTTTTATTCTATTCACTGGGAAATTAAATGACATGTAGTAGGATTACATGATGTGTAACGGCCACTAGATATATTTCATGAACTGGATTGTATAATATGAATACGTTTCATGTCGTGAAAGGGTTATATATCATTTAATGTGAAAATTCATGCTTTTAATCAAAGGGGAAATGTATTTTGGTGAAATAAAAAATAAAATGTATTCATGATGGGTAATGGTGTCATACATAATGTAATTCCCTTAGTCCTAGATTTTAGTGATCCGTGTGTGGGGGTTTTGAGGGTTGGTTTATTTTTTTCATCCTCCTACACTTAGTAAAAGAAATTACCATAGGAATTTTTGGGTGCCATCCTTTTATATGGATTGATCCATTTAGTGGATAATCAACAATTAGGTGCTTCATCTCTATAAGTAATAGTTTATATCATTTTCCCTATCTTCTATAGTTACATTAGCTTTAATTATAGGTATTGGGAATTGGATTTCATTTTCAATAAATATTTTTTCATTTTTTGGTCATACCTTGTCTTGTAGAGGATGATAACGTGGTTTATAATTCCTATTTTTAAAGTAGTATTGGTTTTATATTCTATTGAAGTTGGTGGATCTATAAAATTTTTCTAATTCCCTGAATTTATTTTTTTTATAATGAAATCCTTGTGATTTAAAAATTAAATTTAATTCGTTTAAATAAAACATTCTGTGGTTTCATGAGTAAAATTTTTGTCTTCTTTAAATACTGAATTTCTTTGTTATGAAATTGAAAATGGATTTTCAAAACATGATGATGATAGATTTTTATTTGAAGTTGTTTTAAAAAAACTCTGAGCATGGTTTTTAAATCATAAATTGAAAAAAATTGGACAAAAAGAACCATGGGTATATCAAGATGGTGACATGGCTAGACATATTGATTGTGGAATGACAAGTATGTAACCTATTATATGTATATAGACTATAGTAGGCCTCAATGTCTGTTATGATCCAAATTTGTGCCTTGTTTATGACTGTGATTTTATAATTAATATTTTCCCATATTCTAGATCATCTATGGAAGGTTCATTGTTTTTTCGTATTTTTTTATTATATAACATTTTATTTCATGGATATTGGATCACATGTATTTTTACCTTTCAGTATCATTACTTGGTTTTTTCTGTATTTGGCATGAAATTTGTAAAAATTGAATGAGTTCTATAAAATGGGATTTAAAATTGATATATATATATAACTACTCATAAATTTATTTTGTTTTAAAGATTGGACCTATGAATTCTTATTATTATAACTTGTATAGTACTTTTGGGTGGTATCATACAGGGATCTATTTCTCAAACCCTACCTCTAATTTTGGGCAGATGTATACATTTTTTGAAAAAACTCAAATAAATGGAAGAGTGTTCTATACCATAAAGGCTTCACTTTATGTTGGTGTTTAGTTTTGAGATTTTTTGGAGGTGAATCGTGGTAACATCGAGTCTTTTTTTCTAGAACTATCTTTTTTTGTTTCTCCAATTTGCATCAGTTTTACCTTTTGTTTGTTTCCCCACAGTACTCTACTTGTCTGTCTTTTTCCTTATAATCAGGACTTGTTTTGATTTCTCTATTTTACCCCATCTCATGATGGGCTGGCTTAGGTTACTTGTATGGATGGCCCAATATGGTTTGTTTTAGGAATAGAAGGTAATTTTATGGGGTATAGTGGTGATAGACATAGATTAAGACATTTTGGAATAGTTTAAAATCCACTACTACCCAAAGGGGGGTAAAGAAGAATAGGTAATTTGGTCGGATGGGCCATGCATCGATGATAAGTATAGATTGGGGGACCCATTTTTAATTTTTGAAGGGCAAGAATGTTACAAGGACACTTTTAATGAGCCAAATGGTTAGGCTACATGAATTGACACACCATTTACTAACCATGTGGTTGGAATTTTTTATTTACCATCACATCTATTTGTTGGACTACATAGTTTAGAAAACACTAGGCCAACATGTCAATCAGTACTACCTTAGTTTGAATCATTTCACTAGGTTTTCCTATAAATATGAACAAACCACTTACCAATCCCCATGTACAATCTACCTTTCATGTTTTTCTCTAATATATAACATGGATAACCGTAAAAAATGCACTGATAGTGAATTTAAACCATATTCTATAGATTTCTTACCAGAAATATCCTCACACTTAGGGTGCTACTTGGTTTCTCCTAAAATATGAAATTCCAACCATGCTATATTTGATGAATCATCCAAAACATTAAAAAAATAAAATAAAGCTCTTATTACTCACCCAAGAAGTATATTTAACTAGCATGCCTAAAACCATTTCCAAATTTTTCATCTCATGATTCTTGGACTCTAATATTATCAATCTGAAAACTTGTTCTAAATATAGAGAATCCACCAAATTAAATATTGAAATTAATATTTAAAAGCTAACTTATGTACATATGTTGGGTTCTATACCCACAATTAAATTCCATCAAATTTTATGAATGAAAATTCATTAGTTTCAATAATAATTATTCCTCAAAATATTCAAATATATAAAAAAGTAATGTAGTTGTTTCAATTAAACACATTATTGACATAATTGAATCATTAAAAATTATCCAATTAATGATCACATACACTTCTCAAATTTAAATTGAGAGGTAATTAATAGAATTTAATCATAGAGGAATGATAAATTTCATGAATAATAAGGTTAAAAGGATAATCTTCATCATAAATGGATAAATATTGATTCATTGTGTACAACATCCATTTCTACACTCCACTATGAGGTTACCAAGAAAATGAAGAATTAACTACCAATATATGTATATAATTATAAAGAAGTTGAATTATCAATAGGGTTTTATTGGTTAAGAACGTCCAAAAACCAAAAAAATGAACCATTAACATTTTTATAAATAGTAATTAGGTCAAGGTGTTAACAATCGATATTTTGTTTTAGAAACACAAAAATATACCATATGATATCTAAAGCATATATATATTAATTATAGGTCACTTATGTAAAAATAAGCATTCTAGACATAGAATTGGTGTAAAATTTTCAATATCTAAATTTGATAAGGATATATTAATTATTCAAATTCTCATAAATAAATTAATATACTTAATATTTCATTTATTTTTGAAGACTCGAATAAAAAAGTATTTCAAAAAAATTCACAAAAATATTTATAATTATTATTTAATTAAGTCAATGGCATTAAATGAAAAAAATATGTTTCCTAAAATCCTTTACTCCTTTAATGATTTTCATCTTTGATGTTACCATACTCAAGGGGGTGAGGGTAATGAGATCTCATCTAATTCTGATGTTCCCATGAACAACCCTATAAATTCCCTTTCTTCCAAAAAAATATGTACCAGAGGTATAACATACCAATTAATTACCTTCTTATTTGAATCCTAATTCACCACTGATTTTTATAAAAAACATTGTATCATTATTGATGTCCATCTCATAATACATGATAATCTATAAAATAGCATGAACATACTATAAAAAATATGATATATAGAAACTATTGTATAACCATTCTATCTGTTGAGGCAATTCAAAGATATATTCCACCTCAATTACACTACCCAAAATATAGAATTAGAATAAAAATCAAAAGGAACAAATTATTTAACAAATATAACACATCATTACATTACTTGAAAAAGACCATTAAGAACACATGATCCTCATCACTAGTCCCTAAAAGTCTATATCATATGATTTTACAGAAAACCTGGTCACACTAGATTATTACATTACATACCTAGATAACCTATATTTTATGAGATATGAACAATGTTTTCATGGTCCCTAATAGGGTTTACTCTCCAATATTTTTTTTAGTATATGGTTGGCATAAAATGTCTCCGATATAATCCCTTGAATGGAGTCATGCTAGAAGATGAGTGGTATCTATTATTTTATGATAAATATACATTTGCAATTTCAATGAAAAATTCCTATAAAAATAATTATGACAACAAAGAACATATCCTATAAAATCCAAGATGGATCTATCAGGATATCCATTTTTATGGAGTGATCATCTTTACTCAATTGCAACTAGAACCCAAGAAATACCTATATTATTTTCCACTACCAAGACATGAACCAATAATTATTGAAAGTGATAATCATTTAATGTATTGTATTAAATTATATGATATCATAATCATTAAGAATAATATTCCCTCCAAAAGTTTATTCACTGGTATTGGATGGAAATGAGATGGCTTGGACAGTTAACCAACAATCACCCAGATATTTTATTCACCATTTCCAATAATGGACGACCCATCATAGAATCCATAAACTTTTTCCACACATTCACTTCATATCCTCTATGAAATTAATCAATCCTAGTGGATCCTAATTATAACTATTCACATAATAATAGGCAAAAAAACACAATAAAATCTTTAACCACCCTATATTATACTAGACCACCATTGTCCATGAATAATATAATGATACAAATTCATATAAACATGCTTCACCACTTGAGTTGAAGTGTAGAACTCTATCTCAATAACAAGACATGCAATTTCACTAAAAATATTCTCCATTTTTTAAAAACGATGATAAATTCCAAAAGTTCAAAAAATATATCAAG
This sequence comes from Viscum album, assembly GCA_963277665.1. Lineage (NCBI taxonomy): Eukaryota > Viridiplantae > Streptophyta > Magnoliopsida > Santalales > Viscaceae > Viscum > Viscum album. Next base: position 1,495,129,900 of record OY728131.1, read on the forward strand.
TGCAATGAAATATACTCTCTAGTTAAACAATTACCCAAAATATTTATGTCCTTATTGGGCCCCCATACAACATGAAGTGGTTTGGGGGCCACTATCATCAACCAAATAATTGTAACATATCAATAATCCATAAAATCTAAAGCAAAACTCATATAAATATTCCATAAAATAAGAACAATACTTCATATTAAGTTAATTTTTGAAAACAAATCTTTCTATTGTATAGACTATGTCAATATCATGGTCCTTTATGAACTCTAATTGTTTCTTATATCATAGATTGGTTTCTCTTTAAGGGAAGATATATCTAAAAATATAGAAAATTATAAAGACCCAAAATAACTCATTGAGATGAAAATGTCTTAACATCTATAATGGAACCGTAGTCGAAACTATATTTATGTTAGGATTTATTTAATTATACTACTAATAACTCAACTATATAGTCCAATATATGATATGTGCTCATATTTTCATCGGTACCAAACTATATCGAATCCTTAATAAATCTCATTACACCTCAAATTAACCTACCTCTTATGGTTTTCATAGTGCTATATAGATTAATAACTTCTACTACACCTCCCTAAATTCCCAATTAAATAGACAGAAAAAATAATGGGCTACCCTATTTTAGGTAATGTATGTTAAAGAGGATATTATACTAAATAAATTAGCCATTAATCTTCGATGGTATCCTATAAAACAATGGAAAATATAGACCACATTTATCTTTTTATGATTCCACCAACCCATAAAAACCTCAATAATCATGGGATGTACATAAACAATACCCAATAAGATGACTTAACAAAGGAATTGAACATCCCAACTCACAAACATACACTTCAAAGAATATTCATAAATGTGGTTCCTTTGATATATGTCTAGGAAAATTCTATTCTAATCAGTGTGATCTTCCATTATTGGTGCATATATAATAATTTCACCAATGAAAACCCATTTACAAGTATACATAAGGCTTAATGACATTTTTAATGTGTTCTAATAACACAATATAAGTATTCATTTTGCTGAATAACATAAGTAAGAACTAAAAGTGACCAAAATGAAACCAATGTAAGATATTCAAGATAAAATAATTAGGATCACGAAGCAGATAATAACCCAACATATGATTAATATCTATATAACAACATTCATAATTCAACAGGTCGAAGAGATCATCGATCCTCAGAAGATTATTTTTACACTCTATAGTAACCTACTTTATGAGATGATAATTAATAAGAATCCATAATTTCCAATATTACTTCATTATAGTTATAAAATAATACTACCATGTAGATATGATGGTTTCTAATAAATCCTCTCTCTAAATAATCCTCTATTATAAACTATAGCTCTTGGTTCTATACTAGGAACATAAAATATGATTCAATGTATAACGGTTTAGTTCTAGAGTGAAATTAAATGTTAGAAAATAACCATTTAAATAATAGGGAACCCCTAGAAATTCCATTAGTTAAAATTATATATACTCCTCCACTAGCATGAGTTGCTGATCATTCATAACATTTGGTTCACATTTGAATATGATTATATACAGGTGGGTAAATATTTATAGGATCTAAACCGTTTTCTCTACTCCTCACACATGTATATCTTATACACTATTGAATGTGAATGTTGAACCATTATATTGATGGTATATTAAACTTCATATGAACCAATAAACCCCATCCATGATGATTGATAATATGTTAATTACTATGATAACCACATAAAGTCTCATCAACACCAAGATGTGATAAAATTTAAATGCATATCTATATTGTGTATTATTACCTAGTAAAGATAGCAGTGAAATGGTGATCATACAATGTAACAATATTTAGTCATAGGGGTTTGCCTAGTTTATATTCTACAATATCTAGCTCTTAAACAGAGATGTAAAAATAAGTCATTGAGTAATACTAGTATTAATTATTATAAGTTTTAATGTATATAATAAAAATTCATAACACAGTTGATATAAATAATCATTAAATCATATCCCCCCATTGCCTACAACCCACAGATACCATGGAAAATAGTGCTCAATATCTTTTATGGACCTCCTTATTGAGGGTAGTTGGTCATTGCATCACCTATCCATCATCAAGCCCACACTTCATGTTCCTATACTACATCTTCCATTTAGATTTTCCGAAATCCTCCTTTATATTATGTAAAATCATATATTATAACTAACCAATGTAGTCCTTTAATGATCATATGTTTGATTTTATTTGATATGCCCATATTGGGAATACATCAGGATAGGTTTCCTACACCACCATATACATTGAATAATTTTCCTTCTATATGTGTTTCAAAAATCTAAGATACTTATGATTCCTAGATCTAAAAATAGGATAGTGAAGCATCATTTCAGGGATGTGAATATCATATAGTTTTTTGTAGACTAATTGCTACAACTGATTTTACTCACTGGTGTACTACCCAATCTCATACAATAGTCGAAAATTACTCCAGAAAACTCTTAATCACCGTGGAGTTCTCCATAATTCCAGCATATGTGGTAATATAATTTTTTTTAAATACAAGTATTTCACAAATTTTCATGCCCAAAATTCCATTCAGGTATGATTTAATTATTGATCATGTCATGTAATTATATTATTAGGTTTATTAACCACATACTATACTAATATACCATAATATTCTATTATTGTTCATTGAACATTATCTGATAGTTTATCATCCTCGGTTCTTTAGGGTAGTACTATTCTTGGAATACACACTCAATATTATTTAATGATAGGGTGGATTAATTATACATTGGCATCACTAGTGTGACCTAATAGGTTTCCATATCATTGAGAAGACACATCAAAATAAATACAATCTAATAAGTATCATTTTATACATGAAATAATATATGATTAACAGACTCCATCCAGTACTCTAATACCTATGGATTAAGATTTATCCAATATCTTGGAGGTCACTATATATTACTCATACAGTGCAGTCAACTAAGAACTAGTTTCATGCTGGTATGTGAGAACTACTACAAGTGTTATGGGATGTGAAATCTTATCAGAGGGAAACTATTAGAGGATAAATCTGCAACTACATTAATTTGGGAACCCATATCTATCATCAAACCTAATAGAAGGCTCACCAATTACCTAGTCAGTGAATACAAAATAAATCACTATCCAAGGTACATCATAACAATATATTGGTAGTTATTTTTTTTCTAAACTTCTTTTTTCTTTTTTCAAGACATCACTAACATACCATGGGATCTAATATATTTAATAAAAAATAACATTTCCTTTATGAATAATGAGATAGAGATGTACCAAACCCTCAAGAAAGTGAACTTCTATGTTGAAAACCTGACCAGTATATAAAGTCATCGGGACATATGTATTACTTATCAGAATACAGGTGCCCTCCACCGTGAGTGTAATTTTAGTGTTAGTGGTGATGCTTTAGGGATTAACCATTACAGACGTCCCCATATCTCTGTTGTATTTACATTTTTGGAATAAATAGTGAATTTTGAGTTTTATATATAGTGAACCATTCCTTTTTCACATATTAGTACATTTTTTAAAATAAATATCCAATACTACATACAATGGACCGTGAGGCAAAATGTCTTTAGAAGAAAAGGTATAAATTATATCATAATTAAACTAAAAAAAGACGTCCTTATTTCATTCTATATAAAGAGATTATAAATCTATTTGATCTCCTAAAACATTATATGATAACTTTTAGAATCTATAAAAGAACAACGTGACATTAAAATCCCATTAAGATAATAAACATGATAATGAAACTGAACATTTAAGTCAAAGTTATGACATGATATCCCAAAAGAGAAGTCTAATGAGTAATCAGATGGGAAAATAACATAAGAAATATGGTATCATAAGATCATAGTAATTTAGTAATTACTGAAGAAATATATAACATGTAATAAAAAATATTCAAGGATAACTTCCGAAACAATACCACATGGTTGGAAATATCCAACTATGGATTCATGTTACTCCCTAATCCCATACATGATGTCTTATGAGACAAAAACATTTCCCAATGCATTGATGTGATATCTTGGTACACCATTATAAATTTTTCATGATCAATGAGTTACAAAAAAATGATCTCAATAATAATAAATAAAATGAAAATTAATCATTGAATGAAAATGGGTTGTATAACCTTTCCTCATATCATAATCAAAGGAAATATTATTATTTATGTGTTTGGTAAATAAACATAAAGAATTTATTAATCCATTTAAGTAAGAGAGAATAAGTTGGTTATATATCTGAAAAAAATATATAAATATTTATAAACATTTCATAACTTTATATATGGATAGAGAAAGTTAGTTAGAGAGAGATTGGTCATAACCTGATGAAAATGGTGCTTTATAGAGATCCCTTTCGCAGAGCCTAATTCTTCACATGCATACTTTATTTTCAAAAATATTTTCATTTTATAAGTTATTTAATTTATTATTAACACTGTTGTAGTTTAATATTTATTTTATTTTACTCAATAACATGTTCTATTCAATTACATAATCATTTTTCTTCTAGTAGGATGTTTTGACGATGTTCGGATCATATGTCCAAAATAACCTTATAACGATAAATAAGGATAAATATATTAATATTTAATAACATCTAAAATAATAACGAGGATTTTTTTTAATTTTTATATTGAAATTATACTTTTCAAAATATGTCCCAGATATGGTTACAAAAAATTAACTATGTTAAAATCATTAAGTTGGTAAGTTATAGGTACGCATGTGTAACATTTCCAATTCGCCAAAAAAATAATGGAATGGAAGTTAATGTTATTTTAACATTAAATATTGACCATAATATCATATATTTAATATTATTTCATCAAATACACTTATATATACCATCCTTGTATTATGATAATAAGAAATGAATCACATATTGTTGAGAGGCGGTAGTAAGTCGTACACATTAACGACATTAAAATTCATCGATGGATTATATGGTCTGAAGGAATAAGATATTTTAAATTTATATAGTTATTAATATTTCATAAATATCACACAGTAGAAATAAATATTTCATAATTAAAATCCATTAGATGAAATTATGGAAAATTATTATATCTGTTCACAAGGCGGTAGAACGTCATACATATATATGATGGATTCTATTCCAACTTGATGGAAGTGGAGTTGGGATTACACTATTTTATTAACATAATAATATATTTCTATTTTGGACATACTGATGTTGTCATATTAAAATTATTTATTATTATTTTAATGATGTGGAAGATAAAATGAAACAATGATGCCCAGTTATGAATGATACCGCTTTAGAAGGGTAGCAATTTAGGATTGTAACTGAAGACATATTAGATTGAATTTTTTATCAAACAATGGATTATAAGACATATTGAGGTTATTAGGTAAGGTATTTTGATAGGTTCTTTCCAAACCATAACTATTTTTATGTGTAAATAGGATTGGATATGGGATATCTTTTAATAGGGGGAGAGAACACACTTGAGATTTTTCAGATGAAAAATTATACCCACATTTTAAAAATTTCAAATGTAACCAAAATAGATTATTATAAAACTTTATATGCTATAAGGTAAAAAATAAGGGAACCAATTGGATTTTTGAATGTTTTTTGTTAATTATAACTCATATCCTTCTTATTTAACTGCCATTAATAATTTTTAACCCTTATCTGCAATAATTAATATTTTTAATTTCTAATATTCATTATGGAAAAAATATTATGAAAATATTATATAATATTAATTATGTTTATTCAAAATATTTTCTAAATTTAAAAAAAATCCATTAAAATAATAGGGAGAATTTATTTTTAAAATAAACCCATATACGCGATGAAAAAACAATTTTCTAATGAAAATGTTTTTATAAGTATAAATGATCTCATATCATAATTCATCTTAAAATTGATTTCAATGGCTAATTTTGGATTAATAATAACAAAATTGAAATAATTTTACTGCTAAACTAATTTTAAACGAAATATATCTTCATAAATGATTCTAATGAAAAATAATTCTTAAATAAAAACTTGTATTTTATATTCCTCATTAAAAATGAAACATTTTTCAAAAATACAAAAAATACATCATTTAATAATTTTTAAAGTCTGATTTTGGAAATGAATATAATTTTACAAATAAATTTTTTACTAGTGGAAAATTTTAGTATTATTATTTGTTATATAATCAACAAAAATCATTATTTTTTGTAAAAAATTATTTTTGATTCCAATAAAGACATAAGAAAAAATTAAGTAATTTTTTCTCAATATATATTATTTATCATTCATAATTATTTTTAACAATTTTTTATTACTATTCATATAAAAGAATTTAATAAGTATTTTATAACTATCACATTTTAATAATATTATTAACATTATATTTTTAATTTCAATTTCTTTTTTTAGTTTCATATAAGATATGAAACAAAACATTCTATTTTTATTGAAATACAGATGGTCTTAATTTCTTCCCCGCATAATTAATTTCACCATAGATATTAAGTTTTTATATCAATGTAAAAAAATTTGAGGTTACATAATCTTATTTTATTTAATAGGTTCTTAGGTTTCCTCTTCAAATCTACAGTTCCATCGTTGAACCTTAACTAAGTGAGCCATCTTGTTATGTATAACATTATCTATATAGTCTAAGATCTTAATTGGCTACCATAAATAAGAGAGATCATTTTCTAGATACACCACCTCAAAATTATGTACATTTGAGGGATATGGTATATACTTCCTCATACGAGATACATGGAATACATCATTTAATTGATAATTGGTTAGTGGGATTGCTTTTTGTTAAGCCACAACTCAAATGTGATCAAGAATCCAAAAGGGGTAGATGTATATAGGGATTACATTACCCTCCTGTAAGTATATAAGGGGAATCTTCCATATAGATATAGGGATATAAACTTTATCCCTGACCTCAAACACTAGTTCTCATTGATGATTGGAAACACATCTCTTTTTTCGTCTATGAGGTTTTCAAATGTGATGTTGAATGTTATTGAAAGATTCTATGATTTTCTTAAACACTTCAATCCTGATCATCTTAAATTCACCAAATTCATCCGATTATAAAGGTGTTACTCATATCTTCCCATTAAGGAATTCATACGGATTTATATGTAAGGTAGAGTGGTAGCTATTATTATGAAGGAACTTGGCCAATGGATGATATTGATCACATAATACTTTGAATTCCATCGATCATGCTCTCAATATGTCTTCCAATATTTGAATAGTCCACTCATATTAGACATCAGATTCAAGGTGATAAGATATACTAATGTTCAGTTATATATTTAGAATATGTAAGAGGCTCTTTGATAACATGGGGAAAATATTATATCTATGTTTGAAGGAATCATTAGTGTTGTTCCATGAATCCACAAGACCCCCTAAGGTATATAATTTCATATAGAATATGAGAGAGTCCCTATTGAAAATCAATAAAAAGAGGATTCATTTTGATATGATCCACCACCACCCATATGAGTTTTTTTTCTCTTGACATCTTAGGATAACCCAGGAAAAAGTATATGGAGATGTTTTCCCATTTACATGTAGGTATAGAAAATGTTTTAATCATAACCTTATATTTTTTTTCCTTTTTTCATTATCTTAATAACATATTACAAACTTCTATATATTTTCTGTGATCTCATTCATAAAATTTTTCCTCTAGTAGTGTTCTCAGAGATCCCAATAAATCATCATACTCCCTGGGTGGATTCAGAAGTTAGATCTATGTTAATTATTCAATTGATCCTTTTTTTCTTGGGATTTGATGGTACACATAGTTGTGACCTAATTTATACCACACATTCAAATATTTTTAACTCTAAGGACTTCCCTTTTCTTAGGGATTCCATATTATTCTTTATCTATACATCAACTATTTGATCTTCCTAAAAGTTATTAAAAAGGGATAGTTGATCAATAATTTTAGAAATCAATAATTATTTTCATTTATCCAGGATTATAACTGCATTTTTTTCATTTCAATGAAGATTTAATTCGTCTAAATTCTCATCATTATTAATATCTTTAAATACTTACTACTTAAGTTATATGAAAATTATTTTATTTAAATGGATGGAAAAGTATTGAGTATTCATTGTCCATGATCATCGATTACATTATTTTATAGAGAATATTAATCTCCTTGTTTTTATCTTATATTTGGGTCTCTTATTGGGGTATATATTTCAATCACATCCCCATAGGAATAATGGTATAATAATTTCAATGAAAATATATCTACATCCTACTCCAAAACATGATTCAGATAGTTCATCCCATTAAAAATCAAATTTATTAAAGCATAAGAAATATATTTATCATTATTCATCAGTAAACAAACCATTTATCTATTTGAATATTCAATGTATACAACATAAAGTTCCTTACCTATGGTTATCCCAAACATATGTTTTGTGAAAACCCTCTTTTTCAACGCTATAAATATCTCTTCACATTCACTAGTTCGTAAAAACATTAATCCTTTCTATTGTTTCTTTGTTAGTGTGTTTGAAAATCAAGAGAAGATTCCCACAAATCATTGATAATACCTAAATACTCCATGAAAACTATTTATTTTTATTATAGATTTTGGTCTAGGCTAGTCATCAATTTAAATATTCTTAAAAGGGTCAACATATTTTCCTTTAATTGTGATAATATTCCCCATAAATGATAATCACTTCATCATTAACTAACATTTACTATAATTCACATAAATCAGGTACTTTTTCAAATCCTTTGGTAAAGTACTCAAATTCTCATCATTATTCTTCTTATGGCATAAATAATAATTACATCTTTATAGACATGTGGAAATGTTTCAAGGTAATCATTAAAGACACTACTAATTAAATCAATAAAGATTGATAGAGATTTAGTGAGTCCTAATGGAATCACTATGAACTCATAATGTCCATACATTGTTTTAAAGGTAGTTTTTTAAACATCCTACATCCTCACATTTGATTGGTGATATCCCTATTGATGGTCTATCATAGAGAAATATTGGGAACCATATAGTTGATTGAACAAGTGGTATACCCAATGAAAGGGATAGATTAATGTAATCATGATCTTGTTTATTTATTGATAATTAATATAGAGGCACATTGAACCATCAATAAACATGATGAACAGGACTCATTCAATACATGGTGATGATCATGGGTGTATAAAACCCTTTTAGAGATTCTCTTATAACTACTTATTTAGATATTCCAACTAAATAGTGGCTATCTTATAAGGAGACTATGATATTAGAAGATATACACATATATTTTCTATAGAAAAATCAACAACTATATCCAGAGGAATACCACGATACTCTTCTAGGAGTACATCAGTATAATCCCTCACAATTCCATTTTCTCCAAATATGACTCTGAACTTATCATATATCATTTTGTACATATATTATTTCTCATAAATTAATAATGTCCACTACTGAAAAATAGATTCCATGGAAGTTATATCCTCCTCCAGAACCATCTATAAAATAAGTGTAATACTTTGTACATGATGTGTGATCTCCCTATCTCTAATGTTTATGTATGATTTATATAAGGACAAAAATCCATGCCAAAAAGAGAATAAATGTCCATTAAAGGTTTTTAGACAATATATTTTTGAAGAATAAGTCTAAAAAAATTGATCAGGAGGAATGATATTCTTAGGATGCAACCATATATCCAATTTTTTATCTCTAATATCATATCCCCAATGTTTTGGGGTGGTTCTTGAATAATTATATTACTCTTGCATGTTATTAATGAATGAATTGAACTAGAATCAAAGAGTTTATTTTTTATTCTTGAATGGACACCTAGATTACATATCAACCCATCATTTTTAGGATCCAGCATATATGTGGTGATTGAATTTGATCATCATTGATCTGTAGTGCATGGTGGTTTTTATCATTGATTTCATGGACAAAAATTTTCTTAGGGCATCGGTTGTGCATGAAACCATGTTCCTTGAAGTTGAAACACTAAATTGTAGGATGAATTTTTATCTAAATAGTCCTTTCTTCTTCAAAATTAGTGGGATTATTCATTTGTATCATCTAGAGATTTTTAGAAGCAAATTTTTACAAATTATTCTAATTTTTTTATATCTTGTGTTATATAAAACACCATTTTTATCATATGTTACACAAAAATATGTGTTTCTTTATAGTGTACATGATACGCAACACTGAGTTTTATTGAAACCTGAAATAACATTTTTATAAATATAGAAATCATGATATAACCATTAAAATTATAGTATAAAAAATATTAATTACATTTTTAAATATACATTTAAATTTCCAACTCAAATAAATTTATTTATAAATTCATTGTAAATAATAAATCAATATTTTGTAAAGTAATTATATTCACCAAAAATTTGTTTTCATAAAAACAAATTTTCATTGATTTTAATGATATTTATCAAAAAATATTTGAATAAATTGAATTAAAATTTTAATTCATAATATTAAAATTAATTTATTGTGAAATTTTTAGATTTTTTGGAAAATATTGTTTTTTATTGAACAGTGAAAAATAAATTTTTTTGAAACATTCTCATTTATGTTCAAGATATACTTAAATTAAAATTCACTAATATTTTTTAAAGTTTAATCTGTATTCTTATGTTTTATATAATTCATTTAATTACTTTTGAATCAACTTTATACTGTAATTAAGTGTAAGTTTATTATTTAGTATACAAAATGACTTAGTGAAAGTCATTTTTAGTCCATAATTTTCTCCATTTTCATACATTTAAATAGTAATGAATGTAAAATTTATTAAATTAAATATTTTTATTATATATAAAAAATTTAATTTTTATTTATAAAATTATTTTAAATAGACATATATTTAATATAAAATCATCTATTTCTTAAAAAATAAACATATAAAAAACATTCCCTTTTCACCTTGTCTATAATGTTTTCTTAAACTAATTTTTTTCTCTTTATTTAATTGAATTTGGTAAAATGGAATCCATATTTTTAAGCAACATAATGTATATTTTATAATAATTTCAACTTAGTTATTTACTTGAATTAATAGTGATATAGTAAAAATTATTTATCACAATTTAGGTAAAAGTGGGTTTACCCAAGGTCAATCAGAAAGGATGAGTATTAAAAAGTACCTAGCATAAGCCAAAAGCTATGTTTATAGACATATTTCTATCTTATCCTTCCAATTATCGAGTATATGGTAATTTTAAAGCTGTTTTGTCTTTAATAACCTAGTTATCTTGGATTATTTTTTAAAATTTTCAAGTAGATTAAAAGTGGATTCCATTATCATGTTTATAAAGAAATATTTTAGGTAGAGTATATTTGCAAAGATGTACTAAAAGGTATGTTCATTGTGGGATAAGATGAAGACCATTCACAAAACTAGATGCTTTGGTATGCAGTGTCCAAATACAATAATACATTTCAATCCTTAGGCATGTTTTTCTATAATTTATTGAAAATATATCTAAAAAATGTAACATCTATTTATAAAAATATCAGGTTTTTATAATCAGTATCAGAGGAATATATTTTTTACCATTGGAAACTAGGATGAAAATTATTTATTGAGATCCCTTAGGATATTTATAAGGGTATTTCTAGGGATACATACAAGGATAATTCTAAGGATGATTCCATGTAGTAATTTTTTTAGGAATTTTGGTAAATGATGGAGAAAGTGATTTCAATGAAAATACGTACTTATCTTGATAATACAATTGTATGTAGCTCTAGGATATGGGTACCTAAGGAAAATTACATTAACATAATTTTATTGATCTAGACTCAATTAACACCTAGTGCACGAAATTTGGCCATAATTCCCACCTCGGTTGACACTCCCTTGGGATATGATTTGTTAATTCAAAAAATCTATGTGAAACATCAAAATGGATTTGAATAGATGATTACTATGAATAAAATTTTCTAAATCAATGTTTTCAAAGATTTAAAATTAATTTTTCATGATTTTGACATCCTATAAGTGATTTTCTATGATTATGTGGTTTTCCTCTATGAATATTACTACTCACATTATAAATTTTTGTTTTAGTCAATGGTAGGGAACCGAATGAAAATGGATGAATGTTTAATGTGATATAAAATAATTTATTGGGAAAGAAAATGGAATGGTTCATGTATTGAAGGATATTTTTATTATAATTTATTATTTTTATTATATATTATTAAATAGTTACACCTTAACAAACTCTTAGATAATCCCATGAAGATAATAATAGATTTTATTATGTGTTTAGGTTGTTCAACTAATGATGAAAACATTTTCATTCCTATATATTAATAATATGGGAAGGATAACCAATGTATATGTATTTTAGGAAAGGTAATTTGTTTTTAGTGAAAAAACAAGGACACAAAGAATGTAGTTTTTGAGGAAAATTAATATTTTGGATAATTCAATGGATGAGAATAATGTTATCCATATGGTATCATCAACAATTGGTCATTTTAAATGTTGTATATATGGGAATTATGAAAATTAATTTTCCTTTTGAAATTCTCATGTATATAATTAGAAATGTGGAATGAGTAATTGGTTATACAACTGAAGATGAAGTATCCATTAATGAGATATGAATGTTATGGTTTGTTACAAGAGTTTTGTTTATGTTAAATGTGAGAAGGATGACTAAATTGAGGTCGATGAATGTTAAGACTCGATTCATTGTTTATATTGTAGGAAAGATATATTAAATAATAAGGTGAAAAGTCCAATTTAGTGTATTAATAATGATATGGGATGATTAAAGTAACTATTTATTAGAATTCAAGAATTAAAAATCCTGAAATATATAAGGGTTGCTCAATATATGTTTTCTATTAAGGATTTTCAGGATTATGTTAAATAGTACTAACGACCTAGAATAGTGGATAAATATAAATGTGATGTTTTATGGAGGTTCATGTGATTAAGGTTACAACAACCCTAATATTTTAATGATGATGAGATAATGTTGTTGGGATAAAGATATAATGTATATAAATAAAGTAAATTTGATAGGAATAATGAACATCGAAATGAATAATGATTTTTTAAAAAGTTGATATTTTATCATTAATGGTGTCTTCATAATTTTCAAATTTATGTAAAATATAAAATAATATTTTATTTATTTAATGAAAATGTAATAATGTATGATTTGAATAACATTTTATGGTAATTAAGGTTATTACCATATTTAAGGAGAATAAATGATGATGGTAAAAACAAGTTTATCATTTGAAAATTATGGTCTAATTCCTGTTGTTTGGGAGAATAATGAAAAGTTATTTTTTAAAAATTTTAGTTACCTTATTTATAAAATTTTGGATTTTATTATTTTTCAATGTATATAATTTTTACCATTTATGAAATCTTTGAGTTGAACTTTGGATGAGGCATTTGATATTTAGGTATTACTTCAAAATATGATTATTTAAGAATATTGGATAACCTATGCTTACCAATTTTTTTGGGTGATAACTAGAAATAAAAGGAAAGAAATATCATTATATTATAGATATTATGATATATTAGGGATTTAGTAATAACAAATTAACATTAATTTTATTGAGTATAAGATGAATTTAAAATTGATCATGGAACTCCTAATTGGTGAGATTGTGCTTATGAAATGGAATGAAGTAAAGTATTAATATATACACACAAAAATTATTCAAATTTAGGAAATGATTCTTGACATAAAATTATATCCTATTACAATCATTTCTAATGATATAAATGATGTTTTTAAATACTATATTTTATCAATTGTTGTTGTTTTTTTCTTATTGTCATTTTATTTTTGGTGAACAATAATATATGTAACCACCCATCATTATTGGTACATAAGGTTTTTCTTCTATTTAAAAATATTCAATTCTATCATATGTTATCCTATTTGGAAACCTAGTTATAACTTACTTTATGTGTCGTTTCCGTCTCTAATATTCCCTTTCTTTGGGATGTTTTATTATTAATTTGTATGATGTAGGTTTCTATGAATGAATTTTTGAATATAAATCTTTTGTTGAATTATAATAAGTTTGAGATGAAATTTTATTTTAATGGGGGTGGAATGTAATATCCATAGATTTAATAACGTATTTTTTCTAATTAATTTAATTTTTTGATAGCTTCTATTCATGGAAAAACCATGCTTAGCTTATGGTGCACAAATCATTGATTTTCTTTGATATCATGTATGACACACAACAACGAGCTTCAGTGAGCCAAAAAATAATATTAATTTAATTATTTCCACTATAAATAAGTCAGTAAATCAATTAGTATGAATAGTATTGACTAATTTTTTAAAAATATAAATAAATGTAAAACCCAATATAAATTTATTTATAAATTCTTTGTAATAATAAATCTGTTTTTAATGTAATTATATTAAAAAAAATTACGATTTCAATAATTTTTTTAATGATATTTTTGAAAATGGATATGATAAAATGAAATTAATATTTTATATCATCCAATCTAAATTAAATTATGGTTAAATTTTATGATTTTTGAGAAAATAATGATTTTCAAATATCATTTTTTAACTAAATCAATTAATTTAAATGAAAAATAATGTTTCTAATTAATAAATGTAGTATTTATTTAAATTTACTGAACATAATTTATTTTTAATCAATATTATTATGTATTTTTTTGTATGTTTATTATTGGGTTTAAAAACATGCCTTATAAATTTTTTATTAAAGTGAATGTTATTTCAAATTTTAAATTAAAAAAATAAATCCCTAATGGGGAATTTTTTAAATGAAATTTATAGATTATATATTAAAAATTAAAAATTTATATTCATTAAATGATTATTATTAAACAATGAGTTATTATAAAATCATATCGTTCTTGAAATATAAACTTCTTGAAAACCCTATATTTTTCATGTCCAATGGTTTTGTTTTAATTTTATTTTTCCACTTATGTGAATTGAATTTGTTAAAATATGTTACGTATTTGTAATAAAAAATTTTCCATGGTTAGGGTAAAAATGGGTTTATCTAGTGTTAAAGTAAAATGATAAGTGTTAAAAATGGTCCAACACATTACTAGCTTGTATTAGAAGTCCAAATTTATTTATTATCCTTCAAGGCCCGAATCTATTTCTACTTAGGTGACATTTTTGGTAATTACTTTTTTATATTATATTCTTTGGGGAAATTTCTTAGTTTCTATATTGGATCCTTTCATCAGGTTATGATGAAATGATTCCAATAGGTTATATTTATGATGAAATGATTCCAATATAAATTTATTTATAAATTCTTTGTAATAATAAATATTTTTTTAATGTAATTATATTAGTGTCTGCCTCTTATTAGCTTCTCCACCAATGTAATAAATTGAATTCACCGCTTTCACTTTTTATGGTCATTCAAGTACATAGAATATCATTAAATGGAGTTAATTCATTGTATAATGATGATGAGATCTTAATATCCAATAATGGTAGGTGAGTTTATCTCCTAAAATAATCGACTACAACTTGATATTTCTTAGAACGAAAGGCCATTATATATGATTCATGTTAATATTAAAACTTGAGATAGTGGGCCTTGTAATTCAATGAATTTCATAGTTCCTTCTTCTATAATATTTCTACTGTCATTATGGAAATCACCACATTTCCTATAATTTTTATATTTGGGATTTTTTCTCCTATTTCCCACCATTATAAATAATAATAAATTAAATATCAGAATGATGTAATGAAGGAACATACCAAAGGAAAAAAATACTTTGGAATAATAACTTATAAGTTATAATTATTTTCTATCATATAACTATCTATGTTTTAATATTTTCTATCAATATGAATTTCAAAATTAGGTTCTCTAACTAAATAATTTTTTGAATTACTTATTAATATTATGAAAACAGTTTATGAGTTTCCAAATTATATCCCCCGAGAGTGTCAAAACAAGTGTACATAAATCCTTGTTATTGTAAACTAGGTGAAAATAAAGCCAATCTCAATGAACCTTTTTTATAAATATTACCATTATTTATAACTATTCAAATTCACATCCACTTGTAGTATATAGACATCTATGTATTTGTTTTAACCCACTAATTCTATACATCACCAAAATTCCATTATATTTTCCAATACATAGTTTTATCCTTATATTTATCCAAAGAAATATCCCTCAGGTTCTCACTATTGTTTTATCAACCTAGTTTCTAAAGGATAATAATAATTTCTCTGATGATGGATTTGAGTAAAAAATAACATTACACATTCTAGTACATTAATTTTTAGACATAAATCTAATAAGTTTAATCCAATGATCAGGAAGAGTATTGTATTTTAAAGACCAGGATCATAGTACATCAAAAAGTTACCAAAACATTGAAACATAATTTTATTAATTATAATGAGATCCTAAATCTACATGAGATCCTAAGACTCAATATGATAACCTAGGGAATATATAAAACAAAGGGTATATCTAAAAAACCCAATAACAAAATAGACCGGAAAATAAAACATAACATGTGCATCAATCATATTGAATGATATCATAATATAGAATACTAATGAGTAATCACAAGGGAGGTTAAAATAAATAACATGGTATCACATGATCATGATAAAATAGTAAGTGTGAATGTAACATATAATATTAAATAAACATGAATAAAGAATATCATTATTGATAATATCATGTAGTTTACAATGTACCATAATGGATTAGGTTTATTACCTAATCCCATATATTATTTTTCATGAAACTAAAATAATGACCAATACATTTGACTATTATCTAGAAATAACCATTATAAAATTTTCATTATTTATGCATGCCAAATAAATTAAGTTGGACATTAGTAATAACATAATTATTTCCCATTTAAGGACAATGGAATGCATAATCATGAATAAAAACATAATCAAATGAAATTTCATAGTGGAGGAATTGAAAAAATAAATATATGGAATTTATTAACAAAAAAATTATAATCCTGTTATATATATGTTCAAGTCATATATAATGAATTTAGAATTATTCCATTACAATGAAGAGATAGGTAATGTGAGTTATAAATAGATTGGTCAAACCCTAAAGAAAAAGATGGTTTAGAGAGATCTATTACATCAAGCTCAATTAATTAAATATATTAATTCAATTCATAAATATTTAACCAACATTAATTTTATACATCCTTATGAATTTTTTTTATGTTTACTTTCTCTTTTTTTTATTCGTCACTATGTTTTCTTTAATTAATTAATCATTTTGTTTCATGTCAGACGTTTTGATCATTATCTCCTCATTCATTCAAAAAAATCATAGAATTTTAACTGAGGAATATATATTTAAAATCTTCATATAAAATAATAGTCTTGAAATAATTATCATTTCTATAAATAAATAATACATATAATAATAACTGTGATTTATGTTTCTAAAAAATGAAAAAGGATACAATCATAGAGATTGTTGGTCGTTTGAATTCATGTATGAGATTTCCATTTTCCAAAAAATTATATTGGAAAAGAGGTAAGTGTTTTTTTATTTAAAAATTGATCATTAAATAATAAATATCAAATTATTTATTTAAATACAGTTATATATACTATCCATTTGATATAGAAATAAGAAATGACTCACATCACTTCGTGAGGGGTTAGTGCGTCATACACTTGAATGATGATATAAATTTCAAAGTATATTATGGTAGGAAGTCATATGATATATTAAGTTTATATAATGTATAATATTATATCAATATGATATGTAGAAAATAAATACATCATCATGATCACCTGTGAGATGCAATGATGGAAAAATAATAATATCTTTTCACGTGGTGGTAGTATGTTGAACCTAATCATTTCTCAATTGATGGATCTAGAGACATATTTATGTTAAGAAATTAAAATAATTAATTCCAAGTAAATGGTAGATAATTAATTTATTTTATTGTCATGATTAGATAATAATTTAAGGAGGCATCATCAGAAAGAAAATAGAGATTCTTTATTAAGAACGATATATTATATTCAGACCACTATTTATTATTGTACATAAAGACTGAGTATATTAGATTGATGAGAAGAACAATGATTAATGGAAATTATGAGGGATAAATGAAGGTATTTTTTTAGGTTTTTTCTAGAACACATGTATTTAGAATTTTAAAGAGGATATGAGAGGAGATTTCATTTTATATGTGGGATATATGACATAGTTGAAATTTTTGAGAAAATGATATACTAATGTTGTACACATTCCCCAAGTATCCAAAATATATATTGATCAAATATTAGATGATAAGAGGTCTAAATATGGCCATAAAATAATATTTGGAATATCATTCCTTCAATATTTCCCTTCTTTTTTTTAGTTGAACCCCTGATATACCTATTTTGAAATTACCCACTATAATTAATTTTTATTATTTTTTCTATTCATTACGAGGAAAAATTAATTTGATCATATTATTTAATATTAATTATGATTATTCACTATATGAGTTAAAATTTTCAAAATCCAATATATTAAAGTGGTAAAAAAATTCAAAATTTATCATGCGTATATTAAAAAATATTATTTTCCACAGATAATGTTTACAAAAATATAAAATATTTAAAAACAATTTAAACATTAAATTGATTATAAGGAAGATGTTTATATTATTCAAAAATTATTAGAACTTAGGTTACTTTAAAGACAATTTGTGAAAAATAAAACATCATTAATGATTTAAAAATGCAGTTTTCTATAGAAACCATTGTTTCCACTATTAGTTAAAAAATTAAATCTTTTAGAAAAATACAAAAAAATATTCTGAATATAATTTTGAGATGTTAAATTAAAAATATTAGTTCATTTTCCTAATTATATCTTCTGAATTTTGAAACAATAAAAATG
Source organism: Viscum album (assembly GCA_963277665.1). Lineage (NCBI taxonomy): Eukaryota > Viridiplantae > Streptophyta > Magnoliopsida > Santalales > Viscaceae > Viscum > Viscum album. The sequence continues at coordinate 1,495,148,932 of OY728131.1, forward strand.
TATATTTGTTCAAAAAAAAATCTAAAAATAATTTTTCTTAAAATAGTATTTTTAAATCCAATAAAGGAGACATAAAAAATTATAAACTTAGTTGTTAATGAATTTTATTTATCATCCGTACTTAATTGTCAATATGTGGTTATTTATATTCATAAAACTAAATGTAAAAGCATTATTAGTTTGGTCAAAAATAAATAATTATTTTAATATTATATTGAATTTTTTTAAAACTCAGTATTGCAGGTTCTATATTCTATTGAAAATAAAATTATTTTCAAAAAAATAAAGTTTCCGATGCTAAAAATTATCTTGTATAGATACATGAAATGATTTTACTGAATCAAAAATCTAAAATAATATATGTTTCATGTAAACTATAATTCTTCCCTTTGATTTTTTCATAGTGTTCCAATTCAAATAAAACTTGATCAGAGTCTTGTTGAGTGGTTAGGTAAGTCACCCAGACTAAACATTAGGATCCTTGTTCTATTAACTAATATCAATATACCTCTATATTATATAACATAGAATCGAATACCAATTATCATAATACTATAATGTAAAATCTATATCACCATGATTAAAACTACTCTAATTTCATTTTGACATATCCTTACCCACTGGGACCCCATCAGGACCCGTAGTACTCTTTATTTTCCACTCAAAGACTACTTTTAGTAGGCTAGGTGCTGGTGGCCATCATTAAGAAGGCATAAATATCCCATGGGAAGCGTTATCCTATCTATCCTATAATCAAACATTTATTTAATATATAAATATACACACAAATATATACTATCCCACTAAAAATACCAACAATGATATAAATGTATATATTATATTTTCTACATTCCAAACCATATAACATTTTAGTACTAGTAATATTGTGGACAAATATATGACCCAAATGACATCAATAATAATAAACTCAAAAAACTATAATATGGAACATATTTATGGATACTAATAGAATTACTAGTAACTCTAACGATTGAGAAATAATAACATCTTGGTCCACTAGAACAACAAATGTCACAATCACATTCATACTATGAATCATAAAAAAAGACACATCATAGGTTTTCATGAGTCCTAAGCTGGTGTGATTATAATTAAACCCCACAACATAAATAGAAAAAATAACGATGAACCAAATAACTAGTCATATCGAATTAGTATGAAACAAAATAATATTTTAAGGGAATGAATAAAATTGGAAAATTTATCATCAAAACTAATCTTTACTGATGTTGTAATGAACTATTAAATCCTGAAATATAACCATCGGTCCTATAAAAAAAATTATACAACTACCTTTACTCTCTACATCATCAATTTATACTCGTGGTGGGGAATCACACCTCACTATAGTGTTCCATTCAGTTAATGTGGGGAAAAACACTATGGGGGACCCTCATATCATTGTGGGATGTTTAAATCTACTATGGGGGTTAACTACTAAATATATAGAAAACTCACACACTTTAACTAAGGGAGGCTAAATAACCCCCTTGGTATGCAAAAGACCATCACTGTATAATTGGTGTGTCTCTAAGATGGATACATACCCACAATGCACATCAGATATATTTTCCTCTCACAATTATTTTCTCTATAAAGATATAAAAACCTATAATCCCAAATAATTTTATAAAAATTAGTAGTTAATTATGATATATGTCCCATCATGTATTATATATAATAATAATAATAAAAATGGGGTAATATTTCTTCCAAAAATGATATCTAGTATTATAAAATGATAAAAATGTAAAACTACCTTGTATATGATGTGTTTCCTCATGTACATTGGTTGTGAGTGTTTGTTTGTTTCAAATTAAGTGTGATATAAAACTACATGGAATGTCTAGGTAGGTAAATTAAAAGTGGAACATTAATACCAATTTTATTGTATTATTATGGGTGTTTTTGTAACGTTTACTTAGGTAGAGAACATAAATTGGTCCTCATGGAAAATATACCTAACATTTACATCTACTCTGCCAGATCAAGTCTACATTAATCATCGAGTTCTAGTTACCACACATGGTATGTGGAGATAATTAATTGACATAAATTTTTTTCTAGTACATGGATCCCCGATACACAATTTGTGAAACAAGGTTACACAACATGGAATATATATAATTTGTTACTATATATCTGCATTATTCATGATACATGGAATGTGACATGGTAAAAAACAAGTTTTGTATTCATAATTTTATATATAAGAACTTGTAGAAAGCAGCATTCTATACCACATCTAACGTCTTCACCTCTATATTTATATGCACCTACAACATTAGACTAAAACAATGCCCATAATTCCTCTACCACAAATTTCCAAATCATATCTAATCATTCATATACATATGTATTTTTTTGACAACCTTTTGTTCAATGTCCCACTAAAAATACCATTTGAACCACCCTTTTAGTTACTTCAATAACATGAAAACTAAGTTTCTATTTTCATCCTCTATTATTTGATTCATATTATAATAATAAATCCAATATAGGAAGTATGGGATTAAGTAGAAATGGTGTAAATTTTATGGTTCGACCAATCAATATTGGTTAAAAACACATTCTATAGGATCTTGAGAAGGGGAACGTAGAAGGGGTGGTTTATCACCAAAACATATTGGAAAAAGATTATTAAAATTACCATAAAAAAATAAATCATAAAATTATTATGACTATTATCATCATCATCTTCTACATTATTATTATAAAAACAATTTCAAAAAAATAATAATTGACATCCAACATGAACAATGTCATTAGCATAAACATTATATTAGTGTTCATAAAATTCCTTAAATAAAATAATGTTAATTCCAAATTATATTATTTATCAAAATAATAAATTATTCATAACATCTAAATTTATTTCTCAAATTTAATCTATTATTATCTTAATAAAAGAATTATAAGTTATTCAATTTTTTATTCAGGTCATTTATCCTATCTCCATCAAAAAAGGATTTAAAAGAATTTGGTCGTATATAAAACATTTAATACTTACACAATGAAATGAAAAAATTAATCAAATGTCCTAAAATGATGGGAAAATATTGAAGCTTTTTTTATCATGTCCTTTTTACCATTATCTATCAAGTTACTAAAAATAATTTTCTGAATGATCCATAGATCCCATACGAATAAAAAGAGGCAGTAACATTCTCTTTCAGGTTTTCATTACTGAAAAAGACAACCACTGAAAAAGAACATTTATTACAACATATTTGAATACATAAATTTTGTTAAGGTTCCAATTACTGGAATTTTATTTTAAAAACAATAATATAATAATTTTGAGTTTCAAATACTATATAAATAAATTATAACCCTCCCTGGTAAAACATACTATTTCAGACACAATAATGATGTTAGATCATGTATTTGATGATCTATCTACAAGACATGAATTATTCTTCTATGTACAGCTAAAAAGAATATATTTTATTTATTATATATTTTTAAGATACCCTCATCAAAAATAGAACAAAATCAACACCATAAAATCCTTTTAAATGTTTTAATAAATATTCAAAGGCCATAAAATTTGAGTTCCTAGGTTACGAAAAAATAAATTATTGAAAATTCATTTATCAATTACTATTTAAATTATAACATGAATTATTAATAAAAATTAAATAGATATATTTTAGAAAATGTGAATGAAATTCAATTATTTGATTTATTTTAATTTTATTTTATTAATTTATTAAATAATTTTTTTTAATGTTTATATTGATCCATATTATGTGTAATATATATTTCATGTTCATTATTGAATATATATGTGATCAATATTTATTTCAAAAACAACTTATTAGTAAATTATATATTCATGTCATGCGTGATATATATTTTTAATACAATATAATGTGTTTTTTATCAAAATTGAGTTGAATAATTGGAACATTTTATTTCATAAGTTAGTTATATGGAGATGATTGGTTCTGAACTGATATGATTAGAGTATTTATGGAACATGATGTTGTCCCGATGAATTAAATGTTCCCCAATTTATTATTGTTATCTTATCATTAACATAGAAAATGGTTTCTTCTTATATGTATATATTTATTTATTATTTATTATTATTTCATGTTGTTCCATGATAATTGTTCTTAAAAATCATATATGATATTTTAAATAAATTTGATGAAGTGGTAATGTTAATGAATGTTATTCCTTGACATATATTTTTAAAACTACCTGAAGTCTATTGTGTTTTAATATAATTATATAAATATGTTGAGGTCCCTCTATAGTTTTAAAATATTGAATGAACTTATTTATCTTGGGATTAAGGGACCACATTTAGGATAATAAATTTAGTTAATAAAGGATTTTCACATTCTAGTGAAATATATTACTAGTCCATATTTCTTAGTATAATCTATGAGGATATAAAATTAGATTCCTACATACACATTATTCCATTAGCGGTTAATAAAAAATGGAGGATATACCTATGGAATTTTTCTCTATGGTATGAACATTGAGATTTTTTTTAAATGTCAAATTCATTCATTTCAACAAATTTACCTATAATAGAGATGATCCCCATTATGTTATATTCCCTCCATCTAAATCCTTATAGGATTTTTATAGATATGAAATTTTTACATAACCAGTAGAATGATGAATATTAAAAATCCTAACATATAAATTATATTGTTCCTATCAATGATTGATGATGGTATAACCTTTATTTTAGTGTAGTATGGGATATTTGATGTATTTATCTATTCTAGGTTTCATGAGTAATGATCTTATTTTTTATATTCTATTTTTTATATTGAGGTTTATTGTTACATTTATTCACTCCAAACCCAGGACATGTGAAATGACATGAAAATTCTCAAACATAAATATTACATTTTAATAGACAAACTTTCCTTATAAAACATAATAGTCCATGATATATTTGTTTTGTTTTATTGCCTTTAAAAACATTGACACATAAATAATTGGTCCATTAGTGAGCTATGTCATCTCCCACTTATTTATTTATAATGTAAACCCTTTATATATGCATAACTCATAATTCCTTTAATCATTACCTAGGGTAAGGAAACATAATAAAGGGTGAGATCATATGGTCACTATTAGTAAAAAATAGTGATATCCACGTATCACGAGACTAAGGTTATGATAACTTGGTAATACCATTTGAAAATCATATCAAACATATCATAGATTTTAAACATGATACATAGAATAAATATAGATAGTTCACTCCAAAAACCACAATACTAGTCAAGGTTAACTTGAAAGAATATCATTGTGGATAGTCCCTTATGAAAGTAGCTTCAATCACAATTCCAGACCTATTTATCTTAGGAGATATCAATGATTACTTAATTAATTGGAGGGAGATATAGGTCCCACTCTTTATATAATAAAAATCATACATATATGTGACATAAGATCATAAAAATAAATATATTAGAAACCTTAAAAATAAATGGGTTTCATTAGAATTTCAGTGAAACATAACCTATGTAAAAGGGATGTTCTTCACAATAATTATGTTATATCATAAAATAATAACCTATGAAAAAAGAATATGGTTTCATAAGTAATTTATCATTGTATAACATGTGTAATAGAAAATATTTTCATAATAATTTTATTATGGTATAACCCATAGTTGTTAAATGGTTTCATTAAAATATTATCATGTTATAAACCATTGAAGATAATAAAGTTTCTTAAACATATTTTCATCATAAACATTAACCATCCATAAAAATAATAAAAGTTGTATCCTTGGATCATATCCCTAGTAAAGTATAAGTAACATCAACATATGTCAACATAGATGGAGAATGATTTGGAGAGATCACATCGAAAAATCCATGATATAAATGGCTTCCAAAAATAATAACACTTTTTAAAACAAAATAAAATTTCAAATTTATTCTCATTGAAATTATCCTTGATAGCATATTAACGAATCATAAAAAAAAATTAAATCATTTTGTGGGGAAAATATCCTTTCCTTTATGATGAAAACATCATTGTGATAAAAAATTAAAAAATATTTTGGAAATAATTTTCTTTTAAAATTTATTTTTATACATATAAAGAAATATGTAAATCAATGAGTGTCCATGATGAAGTAAATTCCTTTAATATAGTACACTTTAAAAAAATTATTCCATTCAAATTTTCAGTAAAATCCCAATTTATTTTTTTTGAAAATTGAAAAAAAGATTACTTTCAAAACATTTTTTAAGAATTAAAAAATATGTAAAAATGGATTAAATAAAACATTTGGATAATTTCAAATTAAAAATGACTTTTTTAGAAAAAAATGTTTTTTTAAGAAATATGTTTTTTGAACAAAGATGGAAACAACATTTGTTTTTATAAAAAAAATTTGTTTTATCTCTTGAGTACATAATGAGTATAAAATAAAGGGAATACAAGTATTCCTATAACATAACCATAGGATATAATGTCTCATGATATTCTTGTGATATGGATTATAATATTTCATCATTATAATCATAAACACATATATTCCAAATAATTGACGAGAATCTCCCCAAAAACGAATACCACTACATTTACATTGAATCATAACCCCTGTGAAAGACTAATAAAATGAAACATAGAATATTTTGGGGAAAATCATGATATTAAATATAAAATGGGATGTATATAGTCTTTACATATTTTTAAAGGTTTATATAATTTTTTTATTATGGTATTACCCATAAAGGAGAAATGGGTTTCATTATAATTATATCATGATATAAACCATTGAACATAATAGATTTTCTTAAACATATTTTCATCATAAACATCAACCATCTATAAAAATAATAATAATAGAATATTTGGATCATATCCCCTAAAAATTATAAGTAACATCAAAAGATTTCATCTTATATGTAGAATGATTTTGAGAGTTCACATGGAATATTCCATGATACAAATGGAATTCCCACAATACTAACACATTTTAAATCAAAATAATGTTTCAAATTTAATTTCATTGAAAATAACATTGAGATCATATTAAGGAAGCATAAAATATAATTTAAAACATTTAATGAGTAAAATACCATTTCCATTATGAAAAAAACATCATTGAGATAAAAAATTGAAAAATATTTTTTGAAATAATATTCTTTTAAAATTAATTTTCTCACATATAAAGAAATAAGTAAAATGATGAGTGTCCATGATGGAGTAAATTCCATTCATTTAGTACACATTAAAATAATGATTCCATTCAAATTTTCGGTAAAATCAAAATGATTTTTTTCTTAAAATGAAGTAAATACTACTTCAAATACATTTGTTAAGAATTAAAAAAATGGGAAAATATGTATTTAAAAAAATATTTGGATAATTTCAAATTAAAATTGATTTTTTAGAAAACATGTTTTTTTGAAGAAATATGTTTTTTAAACAAAGAGGGATGAAACGTTTGTTTTTTTTAAAAAATTTCTTTTATATATAGAGTATATAATGAGAATTAAATGAAGGGAAAACAATTATTATTAGAACATAACTAGAACATATAATATCTCATGAGATTATTGATATATGGATAAAAATATATTATCATTAGAATCGTAAACATATATATTCCAAATAAATAATGTTATTCTCCCCAAAACCATTACAACTATATATACATTGAATCATAACCCACATGATAGAAAAATATTTAATGAAACATAGGATATATTAATGAAAAAACATGATATTACATGTCAAATGGGATGTATATACCCCATATAACTGTTGAAGGGTGTATATAATAACATAAGTCTCAATGAAGAAAAATTGATACAAAAATTTCCTACCAATTTTATAAATTTTGAAATGTATACTCAAAGTAAGTGTAATATAAAATTGGTTATGTAGATTAAATTAAAATTCATGATAAGAAATATAAAATACAATCATGGTATTTATATAATCTATAAAATAAACTCATGGTCAATTTTTCTTGATTCTTACAAAGAATAAAAGTGAGATGGAAATCCCTTACAATAAGAATCAAATTATTTTGTTCTTATTTAAACCTCTGGTCCAATTATTATAATATTGTTATAAATATATTAATGATACATACCAATATATATCATACCATATATGATCTACTATTTTCATTTTATTACATGTTTATAAGTAATTACTTTTTAAAATCACCTTGAAGATAATAACCACATTTTATTATAATAAGTTCCTTTCAAATTGATCATGGTTTCATAATCTACAAAATTTTTACCATAATTTAATTATATATATTACTAAAATATTTATTTTTTCTTATCCATAAAATTTATAGATAGAAAAGGAAATTCACTATTGTAGGAAATGGAATGTCATACCTACGAATGTACATTCTTTCTATTTTATGATTGAATTGAATGAAATAAATGAAAATAATATATTACCATTAGGGAACAATTTTTCTATCCTATATATCACATATTATCCTTAAACCCATCTTTACTTCCTTCCATGAAAAGCATGAACAAACCACATTGCTTCATGGGGAGGTAGTCTGCCGTACACATGAGCGATGTAACTATATTTCAACAGAATAGGAAGTATAATTTATATGTTATATAATAATTAATAAAAAAATAATATAATATATATTATTTATAAATATTTATTCAACCATTATATCCGTTTGTGATATGTCATGATGGAAAAATAATAACATCATTTCATGAAGTTGTAGTTTGACGTACCCAGCAATGAGTATTTGTATCACATTAGATAGAAGAGGAGAGAGAAAAATGTTATGAAATATACATAATAAGATTTAATTATATATAATAAATTTATTTTAATATATCCTCATCATTTATTTATAATTTAATTAGGTTGATATATAGTCAAATAAAATACCCAATTGGAGATGTTACCGCTACTTTGAACAACTTCTTTTGGTTTCCGAAAATATGGGTATTAAGTTTTATTTATGATTAAAATAAGGATTATTGGATTATAGGGTGTTATTAAGGAAGTTATTTGGGTACTTATTGTCTAAGAAAATGTTTTTGGAGGTGTTAACCGTAGAGGAGAGGGGTGGCCTTTTATAACTGAGGTGAGTATAACACTATTAATTTTTTGAAAGAAACATGGGTGTCCATGTTTTTCATACTGAAAATAATCTGATATGATTATTATAGAAAAATATAGGTGATAATGTCAAAATAGTTCCATAAAATGGGATTCAGGAAAGTTTTCATTCATTTTAACACTTATATATATTGTTTAACACCTAGTAAACTCATTCTTACATTAACCTTAGTAATTAACTTTCACAATTTTTATAATCATAATGGTTAAAAAAAGTATCCCTTACTAGAAAATATAAATTATTATTATAATAATTGTAAAATCCATTTCTATTATTTCATTCACAAAAAAGTATTAATTTAATTTAAAATTAAAACCACACACAAGATGAAAAAATGTTTTTCCAATTATGAAGAAATCCAAAGCATAGAAAATTTATATAAATTATCAATATGTAATTAATTGATATTAAATAAATAAAATTAATGCATATATAATTGAACTAATTTTACTATTATAATTATATTAAAATAATATATGATTTTTTAAATTCAGTACATGAAATGATAATTTTTTATAAAAAAAATTATTTTTCACTATTTATTTTAAAAAATATCATTTCAAATAATTCACAAAAATTCACTCAAATATAATTTTTTCATGCTGTTTTAAAAAGTTATATTTATTATCTCAAATTAATTTTATAATACTTGAAAAAATAATTTAATAATAATTCTTTCAAAGATAAAAAATTAGATTGTTAGAAAATACATTTGGTAAGTGTAAAATGTGTTTTATTCTTATCTCAATTTATAAAAAACTGAATTTTAATAATAGAAATTTGATTGAATATGTTATATATAAATTTTATTAAAATATTTGACTCAGATTCATTGGTTTTATTAGTTTCATTAAAACATGTTCGTTTAAATTTAACATGTTTTTCAGAAAAAAGACTTTTTTTATTTTCAAATAGGGTTTATTTCAATTTCTAATTAACTAATCACCAATGTATTCAATATATATTAATGTGTAAACCATATATTTTTTCTATTTTTTAATCATATTAAGAAAAAATATTCCAACAACTATTTCATAACTATCATATTATATAATTATATTTTAATAGTATTCCATGTTTTTTTAAACTCAGTATTTCGTGTAATGCAAGTTACACTTAGTTTCATACATAAAACAAGATAATTATTTTTTGGGGAATAAAAAAAGTATAAAAACGTTTTTTAAAATATATATATTAATAATGATATCATTTTATTAAATTGTATCCCCTCCCTTTAAAATGTATTCCACCCTCAGAATTCATCACTTCGGTCCCAAAAAATGGGTATTTTTTCCTCAATACATACAAATATTTCCAATATAACTTCAACAATCTGGAGTTTTCCCCAAAAAAATATTTCATATAAATTTCTCTTTATAATTCAAAATTTCAATCCATTTTTCCTTAGATGAAATATCATGCTCTAGCAGTATGACCTCTGAGTTTAGTAGGTGTGAAGGTTCATGTATGTAATTATTTTCAAATATACAAGGAAAAGACCACAAACATAGTAGGGGTTTAGTGGAAGTTCCAATTGATAGGCTACTATTCTGAAATGGTCAAATATTTCAATGGGGATGATATACATAGTTCTATATTCCCATTCCATTTGATGAAGAATTTCATCCTTTTATTGTGAATTGGTTAATTTCCACTTTATTTCTTAATCTTAAGAACGAATATGAATTTTTTATTCCTGGTAGACTAACAAATCATGTGATCAGTAAAACAATTGTAAGTTATTTATTTCGTTTATAGTTATCACCATAAAAAATTATTACACCCTGATATAAAATTTAAAAAACATCACATAGTTGAGTAATATATTAATCGGTAAAACCTCATCAAAATTTCATCTTAATCCATAATATTAATGGTAAACCTTCTGACCCTTCAAATTTTCAAAAATTATAAAAAATAATTACAAAATTTTCAAAAATAATCTTAACATTAATCCTATGAATATAAATATGTATCTCGTAATGGTCACATACAAAATATGTGAATCAAAAGGTCTTATATAATCATATATCATGGTAATAACCAAAATGTACCATAAAACTCGATGAAAACATACCCAATTCCTTATTTCATAAATAAATACATAGATTATTGAATATGTTCCATAAATCCAATTATATTGTGAAATCAAATTTTTTTATCATATATCACTTTATTAACAAATAATTATTCATTTCTTGGGTCAATACTATTCAATTTACATAATCCAAGTCAGTAATCTATATATCAAAAATGAACATGATTTTCTCAAAATCAGAAATATATGATGTGTTTTATTCCATTAATGAAAATAGAACCTTAATATTAAATAACTTTTCTAGATCATTAATACCATTCAATATATTATTGAGATTCTTAAATGAATTAATTCTTTAAAAAACTCGTATATATTTAAGAATTAATATAATATAAAAGTTTAATTCCCACATACAGTGACTTCACTCATTATAGTTTATTCATAAACCATTTACTAGGATTCACCAACATATTCCTTAATACTTCATCCATATAATATGATACATGAATCATGTATTCTCATTCATTATACTCAATTTATAGATGTGTCACACTTTTAAAATAATCAACATTGTTATAACATCCCAATAAATTAATATGCTATTTGTGGTCTATTTATCATCTGCAGTCTAACCATTACTCGTACCACCTTTCGGATTCTCTTCCTGATCCCTCCCCTTAAAAAATTTATTTTATTATAGATCATTCATTCCACATATGAAACGTTAATCCTTTTATAATATAATATTGATACCATTATTCTCATCCATTATAGTAAATAAACATTTATTTTTCCCTCTTCAATTACTTTTTTTGTCATTATTGTGCACACTCAATACATCATCATGTTCCTCTACGAAATCCACATCGGGGATTCTTCCAACATTCATAAAAAATTAGAAATTGAATATAATTTCCTCCAAAGTCTCTACCACATGGGATCTTATAGAACTCTTTTCTTCTCATCTATGGTGTGTCTGATAGTTTGTTACGGTGAAGGATTTTAACCATATATCAAGGAAACTGATAATCCATCATCACAATATCTTATAATCCAGTCATTTACAAATTTGGTTACTCATAAACACATTTTATATTACATAAAACATTTATCCAATTCCACCATGTTCCATCCATTGAATAGAACCAAAAAACATCATGCATGAAACAATATAAATAGATGGATATGATATAATCATGAAAAATAATCCATATGATGCCCAAATCTTGAAACATTATTTAAAATATATGGAACCTTATTCCAAACTAGGTCAGTCAGGGTAATTATTTAAATCATTCATGATGGTTCATAAATAATTTTTAGTTTCTCATGCATATCCCAGAGAATTTTCAAACCAGGTATGTACCAAGGTCCATTTCCATTCACCAGGTAAAGTTGGCATCTATATTAATCCACCCTTATAGATTAATTACTACTATGTGCCCTTATTCCAAAGCCTCAACAACTTATAGTATTCAAACAAAGATATAATTTCCTAAAAACCACTCTATCTTTCCTTTACCAAAATTATAAAATATTTTCAAAAAAAATTACTCAGCCTTAGACTTATCCTTTCAAATATTTATGAGCATATCATTATAAATATCCCTATGGATATCACTAATATTTTATTATCATAGTTTAGAATGGTTAATTACTCCATGATCTAATTCCCACTATAATGAACCAAAACATCTTATACATAAATATTAAATAACTTTAGAATAATATCATTAACTAAAAAATGATCCACAATAGAATCTTTTAGGTTTAGTGTCATTGGAAACATAAACCTATAAAAACTAGAATATTTTTAAGAGACAACATGTTCCATTATAATCTTGATTTCTAGAACCCATATTATACATATAATAGACTACACCTTTCTCAATAATATGTTGAATGGAAACATAATAATGGGAGAGATCATATGCTTGTAAATGTTAAATAAGAGATATATCCTTATATCATGATCGTAAGTGTACGAGAACATGCTTATAAGATTTCAATACAATACCCTTCATATCATAGTTCAAAAACAATAGTTATTGAATAAATACTAGTAATTCATATGACATGAATCATAATGGAATTAATTACAATAAGAAATTATAATGTAACAAAGGAATAAGACATAGATTATTCGCAAACATATAATCATTGAAAATGATTTAATTACAAGTTCAAAGCTCATTTCCCAGACATTCATAATAGAAATGGTTCACTCCCCAAACCATTATAGTAGTTATTGTTAACTCCAACGACTATAATAGAAGACATACTATCGAAATGAAATTGGTTCACTCTAAATTCTAGTTATATTTATCTCCTGATATATCAATCTATACATAAAGCACTGAAGGGAGATATAGGTCTAATTCATTACCTAATAAAAATCAAATATTTATGATTCACATGATCATAAAACAATAATCATATTAGTACCCATGAAAATAAGTAGGTTATAAAAATATTTAATCGTAACATAACCAATGCAAGATAACCAAGTTTTATATTAATTTATTCATTTAATAAAAATAATATAACATGAAAAAGTATCTCCGTTTCACAAGAATTTTTTCAAGGTATAACCCATGGAAGAGAAATGGGGTTCATAAAAGTTTTATTCTGATATAACCTATGAAAGAGAATAAAGTTTCCGAATAATTTTACCGTGGTATTACATATGTAAGATAAACGTGTTTCATAAATATCTTGTAAAAATACTCATAAACCATCTAGAGAATTAATAAAAAACTTACCATGGATCATATCCCCATTAAATCACAAGTACTAAAAAAATGATGTCATATTAGATGGGAAACAATTCTAAACGATCATATGGATCATTTATTGAGGAAAATATCCTTTCCACATAAAAAAAAACTTTTTAATACATAACAAATTTTCAAAATAATTTTCTTTGAATCTATCCATTGTGAAAATAGACAGGATTTTCTAAAAATCATTTAAAATATTTCAAAAGGAAAATTTCACTTCAACATTGAAAAAAAATTGAAGATAAAATTCAAAAAAAATTAAAAAATTTTATTTGAAAATAGTAATTGAAACGTATAAAGGATACTATAGAATGTTGAGTGCTTATGATAGCAATAATTATTTTCATTTCTTACTCATTAATACAAATATTCATGTCATATTTTTCATTAAAGCTAGTTGTGAATAGTATTGAAAATTAAATGATTAATAAATTCTATTTTTTATAAAAAAATCAAACAAGGGTAGAAAATTATATAAAAAATCAGTTTGATAATTTAAAAACCAAATTTTTAAAACATTTATAGAAACAAATTATTTTTAAAGAAAATAAATTTTTTACTGAAGAGGAAAATAAAAATAGTTTTTGTTAAAAAATTTCATTTAAAATAAAAATTTCATAAGGAGATGCAAATTAAGTGAAAATAGGTATTCTCATTTTGTATCAATATGAGAAGATAAAAGGTGTGTTTCAAGAGAGTTGGATCATAAGATTTCATTATTTGGAGAATAAACATAAACATTACTAATAAACGATGAGATTTTACCATAAAACCGTTAAGAATTCCCAACATTAAATCATAATAACACTGATATAATAAAATTATACTAAAAATATAATATATTTGTAATAAATAAATTCATGATACAACATGTTAATGGGATTGTACATACAACGGATAAAATAATATATATTCATAACATCACAAATGTCTCAAAAAAGGAAAATTGAGAAAGTAATATCTTACAACTTAAGTAGATTTTTTCGTATAGACCCCATGAAAGAGAGTGCAAAAAATTTATATTTATATAAATTTATTTTTATTGATAATCTTAAAAACATAAATTAATGTGTAGTATATACATTACATAAAAGAAAAACATTATGATTATGGAATGTGTCACAAAAGAAATTAAAAGTGACATGAAAATTCATTACCATAAGTATTGACTTATTCATTCAAATATGAACATCATTTATAATAAATATCCTTTTATTATAAATGTATTAAAAACTATAAATTTATATATAATACTATATATGATTTTCTTATGACCATTAATTACCCATTTATTGAAAATTCTTTATTAATATAACTTTTTAGATAATAAACACTTTGTTTTCATATATGTTGTTAATTTTTATATTTTTTAATATCACGTAGTTCATGGTTCATAAATCGATATAATTATATCATAGATATAAATATCAAATATATTGAGTATATTTTTGTTTAGGTTAATCCTTAAATGTTACAGAGAGAAAATGAAATACAACTTTCATGGAGACTGTATGCCACATGTATGTAAGAAAACTATTTCCATTTTACAAAAAGATTTAATGAAAGAATAGCAAATTTATATATTATTATTTTAGATTAATTTAAATTTTATATAAATTTTATATAATCATTTAACCCATTTTTATTACTTTCAATGCAAAGGGTAAATGAATCACATCACTTCATAAGGCCGTAGTCTTTAGTAGACACGAACAATGTTATCATATTTCTGTTGAATATAAAGTAAGAATTAACATTTGATAAATTAATTATATAAGTAAAATAATATCAATTACAAACATTTAATATTTCATTATGTTGATCAATGAGAGTTAGGGATGGAAAATGAATAACATCTTTTCGTGATGTCATAGTCCACCATATACAGAAATGAGGATTTTATATCCCATTTAATTGAACATGAGAAGGATTTAGGTTGTTATATTAAAAAAATAACATCTATGTAAAAGAAAGATATTTCATTTATCATATAATAAATTTTTATTATGAAATTAAATAAAATATAACAAGTTTTTAGGTATGTTACATGATCGTCAAACAATCTGAATTTTTTTGAACATATGTATTCAGATGATGGATTTATAAACAAAAATAAGATGGATTATATGATGATAATAAGAAATAAAAGATGTGATTTGGGGTATTCTTTTCTAAAAGAAAGTTATTCAGAGGTTTGAAGTGGTTATGAGAGGGGTTGTTCTTTTATATGTGACTTTGGTAGAACCCTAGTAATATTTTGAAGCAGAAGGTCTACCATCATTTCTCACATGCCACAAGGATAAAAAATAGATAATTATCAAAATAGTGATTTTATACACTCTCATTTCTCCTTGTAATTAATAGAAATATATTTTTGAAAAAACAAATTATGTTGTAAGAACTCATATATTCTTTTCAAGTATGTTTTTCTTTTTCCTGGAGTTTTTGAGAAACAATAAGTTTCTAGATAATTTTAAAGTACATGCCATGTACTTTATGAGTACATATCGTGTACTCGGTAACTGTGGGTAGCCATGTGCTGACCTTGTAGTGGCCTTTCACATGGCCATGTGTGATGACATGGAGACCGCCTAATGAGGAGTACAGAAACATCAAGTACACGTCGTGTACTCCAAAAGTACATGTTGTGTATTTTGTTTTTTATTAAACGCACTAGGGTCACATATGATGGACAGAACACATATCTTTTAGGTTTCGTTCGACTGAGAGAACCCGTACGACCCTGAATCTTCAACGATCCCTCGAGCCTCCATCTTTCCTCTGATTTGAACATTGTTGATTGCATTGGAATCACATTGGTGAGTTATATGTTATACTGGAACCTCGTTTCATGATATCTATTCATTTCTATGTTATCGTGCATTTATCGTTTTATACGTGTTATTTGATCTACAAAGTTACAAGGAGATTCAAGCTTCATGATTCATGTATAGTGATCTCCTAACCCTGAGGTAGGTGTTCTGTGCCTTTTTGTAAGATGTATTTGAGTTTTATGTGCTATTGTTTCCAATACCCATGAATGTGGTATTGTGTGATTACCATTTTAGCCCAATTATTTCTCTGTTATGCTGGTATGCCTGAGTATATGATTAATGATTGTGAATAGGGTGAATTTTTGTGCATTGGATGTATTTCCCTTTCATGTTTTTCCTATTTTGACCTTTGGGTCCTGTTTTCCTGTTAGGCTATTGTTTAATTTCATATACTAATTATTATAGGATGGTGTGACTGTTCTTTCTATTATGTTGTTGTGCTATAGAATGCTATCCAAGTAGTTCTTGTGGTTTACCCTGGCCGTTACGCACTGCTACACTTGCTTGACTTACACAGGGCCATAAGAACCTGGTGTATAGACAATAGGGAGAATGTACATTGAGGTCTTCTCTAGAGTGCCTTATAATTTACGATATGAGACCATAGGGGGAATTGACATTGAGTTCTTCCCTAGAGTGTCTGTAGTTCCTCAACGCGGGCCATAGGGGGAATGAGGTGTTGAGTGCTTCCATAGAGAACCTTTAGTACCATTATGAGACTATAGGGGGAATTTCCTGTGAGTGCATCCTCAGAGAGTCTATGCTTAAGTTGAAGTAGATGGGTTAGACTATGTGTACTTTCCAGAGGGTTGCTTGTACTTTTTAGGTCGGACTGGAGGGGACAGACTGTGAGTATTTACCAGAGGGTTACCATGTGCTTAGTTACATGATTTTGTTACTAGGTAGGACCAGAGGGGATGGGATGTGGGTACTTCCTAGAGGGTTGCCTATTATTTTGTCAACATTGTATATCTATTGCATGTTATGTGGTGATTTGAATGCTATAAAATGTGGATTGTTTACTGCTTAGTGCTTTTGTTTACTGCTTTCTGTAATTTTACCTGCCATATACTCACTGACTGTTAGGAACAAATCTTCGGGTGGTTGCCTACTGCGATTTAGACTCACACCCAGTTTGGGTAATGCTTTTGGGCCCAAACAGATTATATTGTTACATGTATAGATAAGGGAAACGCCTTTTTACTTCAAGTACTTGACTTGCTGTGGATATAGAGCGCATGGGACAAATCTATGGCTTGCGATGCTAAGGAGTTTATCTTCTTTTTTTGCACTTTGGTTTAGCACTGATGGTATTTCCAGCATTGTGACTTTTCTGGCTGTATTCCTAGACATATGTATCACGAATCATTTAATATATATATATATATATATGTGCTCCAGTTGTTTAGTATTCCAGTCTTCCACTGCTTACTGTTCTTGGATATTTATTTATTCCACTATTGTATGTGTTGTTTACTTCCACTGTGTACTCTGCCAATGAGGGCATAGTTTCCCCACTATCACACCCAAGGCCCTCGCTTCTAGTCGATAGCTGTAGGTGTTCAAGGAAATGTGCTTGAGTCCATGTGACCAACTGAGTATGGAGAACCTCTAGGTGGATTCCGGATCCGGGACATTACAAAGTGGTATCAAAGGAATTATTTTCTCTTGAATTACTGTTTGGAGCCTTAGCCAGGGATAGGACGGAATAGGTACTTGGTAGTAAGCTGTGTCTGGGAGTATATAACCAATGTACAGGGAAAATCCAATCTACCTTGTTTAGATTGCAATTTTTTTGGTTTCTCAATTATTACAGTTAATCTGATTTCACCTTGAGTGATTCACATGATTTGTGTTGTTATTGTTGATGTTATTGAGGTTCTATTTTTGTTTCAGCCTGATGAGATGTGGTTATACCATCTCATGAATCATATAGGAACTTGCTATAAATCACATGTCATGCATTTTTTCCATGCCATCCAGGATGCAATAGAGATTTCATGTTTTTGTGATAGATGATGTGTAAAATATACATGCTATTGTGATAGTTTCCTTGATATAAATACATGTTGTTTTATATAGTATTTTTGTGTAAATATTTTCTTGAATGAATGTCAAACTTTGACTCTTGAGGTGTTATAGGCCCTCATGAACAGTAATTTGGTGGATCATTTCTTTTTTTACCTTACCATAACTTTTATAAGATGGAAAACGTTGATTCTCGAGGAGTATGGGCCCTCACAGATCGGAATTTGGCACTTTCAATGCTTGTTTCAGTGTTTTCTGGGTTCTAGAGTAGTTTCTTAGGCTTACTTTCTAGAAAAACCTAGAATACACACAATATAATGTTAACTACACATCATGTGTTCTTCTGTTCGAGAAGAAACTATTTTTTATTAAGTACACACTGTGTACTTTATGTACACGCCGTGTAGTCTCTTACTGTGTCATAGGCCGTGTGGGCCGAGACATGTGATAGGGAAAACCTGGAGTGAACACGCCATGTATCATCCATACATGTTGTGTCGGGTCGAACCTGTGCTGACTCATGTCATGAACAACACGGGTTGGTGTTACCCTTCACATACACGCTGTGTCCACCATGAACATGTCGTGTAGTTTGACCGAGGTACTCGGCCATGTCACCTACAAAATGAGTCTGTGTTATCCTTTCTCATACAAACCATTTCCATCTGGAACACTCCGTGTAGTGTGATCCGTATATTAGTCTATGTCACTAACAACACGGGACAAGTGAAGCTTGTCTAGTACATGTTGTGTCGGTATTTTACACTCTGTTTAGTCTTGCCTTAGGAGAGCAGTGTGGCTTAACCATATAGAATAACTAGGGCAGGGAAAGAGGATTCATGTACATGTGTTGTGTTAAGACACGCTGTGTGTCTGGGGTGTTACATGACTAGTTTAGGTTGGAGTACATGCCCATGTGAATGACTTCAGGGAACACATTGTGTTGGAATTGTACATGCCTTTTAGTCATGTTTGTAAAACTATAATTTCTTCTTTCTCTTTTTCTCTTCTTACACTCCTCATCTTCAGTCCCTGATAATTTTGATCTAAGATGTTATCTTGACCTTGCAGAGTCATGCTACAGAGACGTCCTCTAGTTGTATGCCAGTTTCCAGGCTGTGATTAGACATCGAACATTGCTGATCAGGGACCACCTGCAGATCCTCCAGTTTTCCCAGCCTTGGCACCAGCCATTGTACCTGACAAAGGTGTTGATTCATAGTTTAGTGAGGGCTTTCTGAGGATGATGCAGACCTTTTAGGGAGCGCCACCTCCCGCCCCATCGATGGCAGATTTGACGTGGGTCTTCCAACAACAGCATCCTCCCACTTTCTCAAGGGAAGGAGGACCTCAGGCTACAGAGTCATGGATTGAAGCAATGCAGATGATCATTGAGCATCTGGATATGCCTCTAGAGAGTAGGGTCAATCTCACTACCTATATGCTTCAGGACTCCGCCAAGAGGTGGCGAGATGTGATCTCACAGGCGGGACGCCAGTAGGTTATGACATGGGATGAGTTTCAGTGCATCTTCTTTGATTACTTCTATCGGAAGACCCTGAGGGCTGATTAAACCCAGGAGTTTATGAGTCTGTAGCAAGATACTCTTTATGTTATGGAGTATTAGTCCCACTTTACCGAGATGTAGCGATTCACACCTATTCTGGGAGTTGATCAATTGTTCATGGAAAGGAAGTTCGAGGAAGGTCTCAGGCATGACATCTGATCAACAATGAATATCATTAGGCTAACTTCTATAAATTTTATTGTCCACTAGGCACTGATCACAGAGCGCAATCTGAGGGATTCTAGAGTTGTGAGCATAGGCGGCTTGACATCATGGGTTAGAGTTCCTCCTACTGACAACAGGAAGCGCTGCCAGGAGTCTTCACGTGGTGATCCAAGGTAGCGAGAAACTTCTTTTGGTAGCCAGGTAGTGTCGTACCAATGAGTAAAGAGCAGGCATACGAGGACACATTGCCCATAAGACCTTCTAGAGTGCCGATCTTGTGGCAAGATGGGTCATCTTCAACTCTTCTATCAGATCTTCTCTCCACCAGCTGGTGACCGGGGTTCATCTATGACTCCTTGTTCAGGAGCAACACTACCAGTTTCTCACCAGTCTGGGAACTAGAGTTCTTCCAGCCGTTTAGGGAAAGGTGGAGGTTGTGTTTGTGGTAGCCAGTCACCCAGTTTTCAGTGATATCGGGGCAGATCAGCTCAGAGGGGTTAGGCAGTGTCACATGGCTGTTGTACATGCCATACTTTTGCAGTGGAGAAGACCCAGTAGGTGAAGGATCCCAGACCTTATATAGTTTGAGGTACGATCTTATTATCCATAGTTTTAGCTTCTGCTCTTTTTGATATAGGGTATTCCAATATCTTTATATCTTTTTCTATTTTGGAGAGTCTCGGTATCTGTATCTTTTCTTCTACTAATATTTTGATACTAGACACTCTATTGGGGACTTGAACGGCTACTATACGTCAGTGTAGAGAGTTCCCTCTACAGGTGGGTGGGTGTCACTTTTTATGGGACCTCTATGTCTTAGAGATGATAGGCTATGATGTCATTCTCAGTATAGACTGGTTAGTTCCACTCTAGGAAGTCATCAACTTTTATCGCCGATGGATGAGTTTCATATCACCAGAAGGTGGATATTTTCTTCATAAGGTCGAGTGGGATGTCGAGGCAAGCAGAGCGGGTCCACAACATCATGGGTTAGGAGGAGTTACAACCCAGATTTCTAGTATTTATCTGGATGATCAGGGAACTTCACCGTTATACGTTCCTCTAGTGGTGCAACATTTCAGAGATGACTTTCCAGAAGACTTTTCTAGTTTTCCTTTAGATCACCATGTAGACTTCTTGATTGAGCTTGTTCCAGGAGCGATATCAGCATCAATTCCTCCTTATAGGATGGCTACAACTATGTTGTAGGAGCTCAAGAAGCAATTGGAGGAGCTGTAGGGAATGGGTTTTATCCGACCTAGTACTTCTCCTTGGGGTTCACCTGTCCTATTTGTGAAGAAGGAAAACGGGACCCTCAAGCTTTTTGTGGACTATAGGTAGTTGAAACAGTTGACTTTTATGAACCTATATCCCTTTCCAAGGATCTATGATCTCTTTGATTAGCTTTGAGGAACCCGAGTGTTCTTGAAGATTGACATGAGATCCGGTTATAATCAGTTGCGTGTCAGAGCATCAGATATTCCTCTTACAGCCTTCAGGAGAAGGTATGGTCTATACGAGAACTTTGTTATGTCGTTCGGTCTCATGAACACGCTTTTAGTTTTCATGGAATTGATGAACCAAGTGTTCCATCCATACTTGTATTCCTTCATGGTGGTATTCATTGACGATATCTTGGTTTACTCTAACACTCGACACGACCATGATACCCATCTTGAGAGTGTTTTGAGTTCACTGAGGGAGAATTAGTTATATGCTAAGCTCTCATAGTGCCACTTTTGGATGGACCAGATTCACTTCTTGTATCTTGTTATCTCAGAGGCAGGAGTATCAGTAGAACCAGAGAAAGTGCAATCTATAGTTTCATGGGAGAAGCTGAAGAACGTCTTTGAGGTGAGAAATTTTCTAGGGATGACTGGATACTATAGACATTTCATACATGACTTTTCAGGCATATTAGCATTGCTGAATGGTCTGACGAAGAAGGGGGGAAAGTTATTATGATCAGATTCTTGTGAGTCGTCCTTCCAAGAGCTGAAAGTGAGGTTGACTTCTACACTGATAAAAGTCCTTCTAGATCTATGAAAGATATATACTATTTACTATGATGAATCAGGTATCGGGCTGGGAGTTGTGCTTATGCAAGGAGATGGAGTCGTTGCGTATGAGTCTCAGTAGTTGAGGCCACATGAGAGGAATTACCCGACGCACGATCTGGAGTTGGAAGATGTTGTTCATGACTTACATTGTTGGAGACATTATCTTTTGGGAGAATATTTTGTGGTTTTCACCAATCAAAAAACTCTCAAGTACATATTCACTCAGCATGATCTGAATTTGAGAAAGTGCAGGTGGGTTGGGTATCTACAGTCCTTTGACTTTGAGCTTGCCTATACACCTAGGAAAGGAAACAAAGTGGCTGATGCGTTGAGCAGGAGGACTCAGATACAGGCAGTTTAGGAGGCCAACAGTGAGTGGAATCTTATGGCTATGTTCTTTGAGATGTATTTGGAGGTGCATGATAGTCAAGGGAAGACATTTCTTTCTTCCATAGCTGTTACCTCTACTCTTCTTGATCGAGTTCGAATGAGGCAGCTATAAGATTTTGAAGGCTTAGTCCTAAGGGAATGTGTGTTAGGAGAGGACCCTATTCCTAGATGAACAATAGGCGAGGATGAGATCTTGCATTTCTAGGGGTGCGTATGGGTGCCAGTAGACATACATGAGGAGCTGATGTGAGATTTTCATTCCCCGGTTTGGGCAGTTCATTCTAGTGTCACCAAGATGTATCGAGATCTACACCATCAGTATTGGTGGATAGGTATGAAGAGGGACGTTGCTGGTTTCTTCATGAGATGATCCACTTGTCAGTAGGTGAAGGTGGAGAATTAGTGACCATCATGGATTTTACAGCAATTACCCATTCCCGAGTGGAAGTGGAATGACGTTGGTATGGACTTCATGACCAGTTTGCTGAGGTCGCCTCAAGGGAATGGCGCTGTTTGGGTTGTCATTGACAGACTCAAGATGGTTTCTCAATTCTTTCCAGTCGAAGAGACCTTCATTGTTGATGATCTAGGATGATTGTACATCCGTGAGATTGTACATCTACATGGAGTTCCACACTCCATTGTTTCAAACGGGGATGTGCATTTTACTTCTTGGGTCTGGTAGGGGATTCAGAAGTATTTGGGAACACAGTTACATTTGAGTACAACTTGCCATCCCCAGAGAGATGGACAATCCGAGCGTACGATTTAGGTGCTTGAGGACATGCCCTGAGCATGAATTCTGGATTTTGGAGGTTCATGGGAGAAGCATATACCTCTTGTGGAGTTTTCCAACAGCAACAGTTTTCAAGAAACTATCTATATGGATCCTTATAAGGATTTGTACGGTAGACAATTCCGATCACCCTTATATTGGATGGAGGCTAGAGAGGTAGCTTTTCCAGGATCTCATCTTGTTCGGGAGACCACAGAGCAGATAGAGTTTATTTGGAAGAGGATGGCTACTGCATAGTCTCAACATAAGACTTATGTTGATCATCAGAGATGACCTCTGGAGTTCGAGGTCGGGGATCAGGTTTTCCTGCATGTCACACCGAGGTTGAGACACAAGAGGATTCAAATACATTGTAAGCTTTCACCGAGGTATGCTGGGCCCTTTGAGGTGTTGGAGAGAGTTGGGCCGGTTGCCTACCATTTGCAGTTACCTCAGAGGTACCGAGCTATGCACAACGCCTTCCATGTTTCTCATCTTAGACGTCACTTCTCAGACTCATCTCATGTCTTTCAACCTGAGGAGGTTGAGCTCTAAGTGGATGCATCATTTGAAGAGAATCTTATCCGGATTTTGGATCATAGTACAAAGGTCTTCTGTTGCTAGTCTGTTACTCTGGTAAGAGTGCTATGGCGGCACGGGTGGGTGTAGGACGAGACTTGGGAGAGGGAGGCCGATGTACGAGCATAGTGGATGGAACTGTTCAAGGTTTAATCTTCTACGCCATGCTAGGAAAATTCGGTGATGAATTTCTTTAAGGGGGATGTTTATAAGAACCTGGATCTTCTTTTTAGGTATGTTTTTCTTTTTCCAGTATTTTTTGAAAAAAGAGGAGTTTCTTGAAATTTTTAAATTACATGCATTTTAATTTATGAGTACACGTCGTGTACTTAATTACCGTGGGTAGCTGTAACAGCCCAAGATTTTATAAAAAAATATTCTTTTTAATTTTATTAATGTCTTGTGTTGTACGCTACACCAAAAGGAGCTTGCACAACACACATCCTTGACTTGACTTGCATTACACGCAATCGCGACCTTCCTCGATAGCGTGTGTAGTACGCAATACCGAGTTTCACTAAACAACGATATGCTATAAAAATATTATTAAAACTAGCCGTTATGAATAGTAATAACCACTTTTTGAAATTTTATAAATTTTATTTTTCAAAATGGACTTCATTTTTGGACTCAGAATATCGAAATTAGCCTAGGGTGAAATTTTGGTATTTTTCTGAAAAATTTCAATTTTTGATGAATAGTGAAACCACTAAGTGGTAGGTTAAAAACTGAATTTTGCATAAAACTTAATTTTACCGCTTCTGTGAATGGAATTTCGAAAATCCGAGAGACACGGTTAATATCAAGGACTAAAATGTGGTTCAATGAGATGAAAATAATTTTTTGGTGAATAGTAACTTTTTACTTTTTTTTACCGCGGTTAATAGTAAATAGGGTAACTAAGGGTAAATATGATATTACTATTACCCTAACACATGTCATAATTCTATTGGACAAGTGTAATTCGACCAAAAACAAACTTAGGAATAAAATATGACCATTTAGGCCCACTTGGATTAGATTAGGACATTTATTATTAATTTATTTAAAGAAGGGTTAAAATAGTTAAAATCAAAGTTTAATAAGTAAATCATTTTTAATATGGGGTTATACATAAGATAAATTCGATTGTAAATATTCATTAGAAAGCTAAAACGATGTCCTACATGATGGTATTTTATTTGTAATTTTTAGATATCAAATAATTTAATTTATTTATGACACAATGATGATGCAGTAATTATCTTATTAATGAAATATTGACAAAATTGATAATATAAATACCAAAATAAATGTAATTTAAGACTTTTTATGAATTACACTAATTTTCTAGGTTACTATGATATATTATTGTTGATTTAATCAAATTGGTTCGAACATATAATTCTGTTATGACTTTCACAAAAATCATATATCAAATAGTGTCAAAATTGACACAAAATAGTTTTTAAATCAAATATTATATTATTAATTGTTATTTTATTCCTAAAAATCTAAGGTTCGGCCAAACGACTTAGATAAGGATATATATATTAATAATAAACAATTTGGGGTTCGTTTGGCATGTTATAGTAAGTGTATTAACCATATAGTGAAAGAAAACAAAAAGACACGGTAAAAGTTAAATTATTTAACTTAGAGTTAAATCTAATTGATAAGGTTTAAAATAATATCCAAACATGTCTAAATTTAATTGGTTGATGAGATTACAACCCTATCTCATCTAATCTTCGAATATGAGTCATCTTTGGAGGTTTTTAAGTGGGGTTAGATTTATTATAAATTAATATTTTTAAGAATTCCTAAGGTGCCCCTCTCCTCCCTTATAAAAGGACACCTCCTCCCCCTCCTCCTCACACCAAATTGAGCACTCAAGCTCGGCCAACCCCTGCCATTTTCTCCTCTCCACTTCCCTAGAATAATCCTAGAGGTCCTGGTCTTCTCCAAAGACCAATCTTAGTTCCTTAAGTGGAGGATTCAAAAAGGCGTTCCAAAGAAGAGGAGCTTCGGACACGTACAAAGCTAATCGGACCTAAGGTAAGGGAAATATCACAATCTCATTTTTATCCGAGATTGTTTATTCGTAAGTATTTACTGGGGTGTATTTTATCATCCACATCCATGTTCCCTCAATATGAAATATTGTTTCCATCCACTTGCAATAGTTTAAATCCAATTTTACCCTTAGGTGAGTTTTTAGTAAAGAATATGAAAGGAATCTTTTGTCGTTTTTCCGTACGAGGTACTTTTTGACTTTTCCGACAAAAGTACGAAGAATGTTTTTTTAACTTATACGGCACGAACGGATTTCTACTGTTTTATAAAGCCTTATTTTAATGAAGCTTCCTCTAAAATATTTCATGACTATTTTAAATAAAATCTCTTTCTTTTAAAATTGCATGATGTTTTGTGAAACGAAATTGATTTTGAAGAAGAAAGGATATTTTCCTCAAGAATTCAATTCAAGTGTTTTATCAAAATTATTTTCCATCTAAGATAATAAAGGGTTCTGTTTCTATCCATATTTTTACATTGGTTTGACTATTTTGTGATGGAATTATGTTTATGAATTCCTTTATCATATATGAATTGATTTATGATGTCATGATGTTTCAAGAATCCCATTTTTGTTACATGTGTTATGCGATGATGCATGTTTTATGATTATGTGGCACACATAAGAAATGATTCATTATAAGATGGGTGGGACCTATATCTCCCTCCAATGCATTGGGTAAAGATTTTATATCTCATGAGATAGACATGGCTGGAACAGAAGGTTATTTCGGTTCAGTGATACAGGACTGAAACGAGGAGTGAACTCGGTTCAGAAAGGGACTTTGTCCACTAAGATAGTCTTGGCAATGAGTCATGACTAACAAGAAATGATTTTCCATGATTATGTGTGCATGCCACAAAGTTTCAAGTTTCATGTTATGATTATGGTGATCTCATTTTCACTTCTATGATTTGTTCCATGTTAAGATTTTATGATCTCTTTTGCAGGTTATGATTTTCAAAAAGATATGATATGATTTTTATTTCTTTTGTATACCCTTACTGAGCATTTGAGCTCACCCTTTTATGTTTTCTTTTCCCCAGGATATAAATAAAGGTTTTAGGTAAAAAAGGGAAGATCTTTATGGGAGATATTGAAGATCTTTCACCAAGATTAGAAGATTACATTCCGAGTTTCCAAAGACACTTAACTATTACGATCCTTTAGTGTGTGTTTTTGTTATGTACTAAGTATTCCGCAAAAGTAATGTAATGTCCATGTACGTCAAGCTTCGGGTCTCTACAGTTGGTATCAGAGGAAAGGTTTAGTCAACCTTTGGAAACTAGGATGCGAAAACGTTAGTGAGATCCCTAGAGATATTTCTAAGGTATGTCTAGGGATGTCCCTAGGGATAAGTATACGTATAGGTTATAGTAATATTATTACGCTAACGATCATAGAATTAAACCTAAGATGTTGGATATTGAAGGTACTCCCCCTTTATTATGTTGTTTTCCCTAGCATGATTTTTTCCTCTCACACTATTCTTTTTGGGTTTTAGACGATGGCTGGAACCCGAAGGAACCGTGTTGATCAATGCAATGGACAATGCAATGATTGCCCTCCTGAACAAACAAATGTTATGGGAGATGGAGTGAAAAATCTTATTGCTATACTTACACAAGCTATGAATCATTCTGGACTTCCAAATGAGCAGAGAAGGGAACAATATTCTATTGAGTCCTTCATGAGGCAACGTCCACCTTCTTTCAGTGGGTCTACTGATCCATTAGTTGCTGAACAATGGATTAGTACTACTGAAAAGATATTTTCAGTTCTTCAATGTTCTGAACATGATAAAGTCATCTTAGCAGTATATCGTTTGGAAGGTGAAGCTGATCAATGGTGGAATCTTATCAAGAATACGAGGCCAAGAGATGAAATTGAGTCCATGGAATGGGACGAGTTCAAGAACTTATTTTTCAATAAGTACTTCCCTCGTATTCTCCGAACAAAGATGGAGAAAGAGTTCCTTGAACTGAAGCAAAGGGATGATGAATCTGTTGGTACCTATGAAGCAAATTTTACCAGACTTGCAAGGTACGCTTCTGGTATTATTATCCAACCTGAGAGTAAGATCGATCGATTCTTTAGTGGCTTAAAACCAAGTTTTCGAAGGGCGTTAGCCATAAAGGACTTCAATAGCTACGAGGAAATCGTTCGATGTGCTCTCAAAGTCGAGATGGAGATTGGAGTAACCCATCAGTCACATGGGTTTGATAAGAAGAGGAAGATGGAATTCAAAGAAAAATCTAAAGAGCACACGGAAAAGAAGATGAACTTTCCCTTATGCTCAAAGTGTGGAAAGAAACATGGAGGGAGTTGTCTTAAAGGGACAAGTAAATGTTTTAAGTGTGGAAAAGAAGGTCATCGAGCAGCTGAGTGTCGAAGTAATGGAAAAAGGGTTTCTAATGATGTGAATAAAGCAAACACTGCAGAGAACGCACCACCAACACTTCAATGCTTCAAGTGCAAGGAAATGGGGCATTATGCTAATAATTGCCCTAATCCAAGGGTTAGTGATGATCAACATGAGAAACCACTGAAGGCAAAGGACAAAGGGAAATCACATGCGATCACTATTGGCAATGTTGAATATGACAACGATGTGGTGGAATGATTAAGTGTTTATGTAATGGGATTCCAAAATAATGTTGTATCATTGAGTATTGCAATATTTATTGATGTGGTATTCAAAGTGATTGAGATATTTTTTGGAAATAAGATGATATGCGCATAATGAAGACGAGAAAATGAAATGTTTAATAGTATTCAGGAGCTCATGATTGATATAAGGACTAAGTGATATCATGGTTTGAGTATATAGAATTTTGAGGATTTTGGTATGTGGAAAGTGTTAACTTTTAACTGCACTCATGTTTTCACTAAGGTATTCAAGAGAAAACACGATTAAGGACTTTGAATGTTTGGAATGTGACCAACAAGACATATCTTAGGATATGTGGGGATCAACGACAGTATTAAATCTCTGGTAATCATTGTCACTATATTATGAGAGTGGACTGCAGTATTATGTATAAGCCTAAATATTAGACTGGATTATGTTGGACATAAGTTAGTATTGTTTAAGGATAGAAGATTTTCGATGTTATAGTAACGTAGTTTTAGAAAAAGGGACTACCTGCAGGACGGGCGACAGCCCATCGCTTCGGACAAGGCTGTAGGAATCGAACCCACAACCAAAGTGCGACTGGCCTTTATCGCCTACCACTGGCCTACAGGAAGTCCCTGTTTAGTAGAAACTAGTTTTATTCTATTAAGCAGTATGATATATGAAGTATAAGTCCATTTTAGGAACTATATATGATTAATCTCACTATAGAATGACTTATGTATATTTAATAACTTTTGCTTACCTTTTGTTTGAGACAGATGGAATGACCCGTCATTCTATCACATGATCTGCTAACACTTCACGAATAATAAATTCAACTTCATTTATTTAAGAGATGAAGTGGAAATTGTTCAAGGCACGAACAACAGTGATATTGTATCAAAATAAAGTAAGTATTTATTCTAATTCAAATTTTCAACTTTAGGGAAATGATCTTGAAAACCAAAAATGTTGTCCTAGTGATCTTATACCTTATGAATCAGATGGTACCTTAGATCGTCACAAATTTATGGATTTGTGATTACTGGCTTTTCCATAGCCATGTTCTCTACCACTCTCCATCAGAACATGATGGTTAGATTTCTCTTCCATATCCATATTTTCACCTATGTGGAAACCCAATGATTAGTTTATTTGGGTAATCGTTACATTTCATACTTTAGTTTTTAAAGACAAGTTTTGTTATTCCCTTTTACGATGTGGGTTTCTATTAAAGAAACTTTCAAATAGTAAACCATTTATAACCCCGACGAATTTCGAGGGCGAAATTCATTTTAAGGGGGGTAGAATGTAACAGCCCAAGATTTTATAAAAAATTATTCTTTTTAATTTTATTAATGTCTTGTGTTGTACGCTACACCAAAAGGAGCTTGCACAACACACATCCTTGACTTGACTTGCATTACACGCAATCGCGACCTTCCTCGATAGCGTGTGTAGTACGCAATACCGAGTTTCACTAAACAACGATATGCTATAAAAATATTATTAAAACTAGCCGTTATGAATAGTAATAACCACTTTTTGAAATTTTATAAATTTTATTTTTCAAAATGGACTTCATTTTTGGACTCAGAATATCGAAATTAGCCTAGGGTGAAATTTTGGTATTTTTCTGAAAAATTTCAATTTTTGATGAATAGTGAAACCACTAAGTGGTAGGTTAAAAACTGAATTTTGCATAAAACTTAATTTTACCGCTTCTGTGAATGGAATTTCGAAAATCCGAGAGACACGGTTAATATCAAGGACTGAAATGTGGTTCAATGAGATGAAAATAATTTTTTGGTGAATAGTAACTTTTTACTTTTTTTTACCGCGGTTAATAGTAAATAGGGTAACTAAGGGTAAATATGATATTACTATTACCCTAACACATGTCATAATTCTATTGGAAAAGTGTAATTCGACCAAAAACAAACTTAGGAATAAAATATGACCATTTAGGCCCACTTGGATTAGATTAGGACATTTATTATTAATTTATTTAAAGAAGGGTTAAAATAGTTAAAATCAAAGTTTAATAAGTAAATCATTTTTAATATGGGGTTATACATAAGATAAATTCGATTGTAAATATTCATTAGAAAGCTAAAAAGATTTCCTACATGATGGTATTTTATTTGTAATTTTTAGATATCAAATAATTTAATTTATTTATGACACAACGATGATGCAGTAATTATCTTATTAATGAAATATTGACAAAATTGATAATATAAATACCAAAATAAATGTAATTTAAGACTTTTTATGAATTCCACTAATTTTCTAGGTTACTATGATATATTATTGTTGATTTAATCAAATTGGTTCGAACATATAATTCTGTTATGACTTTCACAAAAATCATATATCAAATAGTGTCAAAATTGACACAAAATAGTTTTTAAATCAAATATTATATTATTAATTGTTATTTTATTCCTAAAAATCTAAGGTTCGGCCAAATGACTTAGATAAGGATATATATATTAATAATAAACAATTTGGGGTTCGTTTGGCATGTTATAGTAAGTGTATTAACCATATAGTGAAAGAAAACAAAAAGACACGGTAAAAGTTAAATTATTTAACTTAGAGTTAAATCTAATTGATAAGGTTTAAAATAATATCCAAACATGTATAAATTTAATTGGTTGATGAGATTACAACCCTATCTCATCTAATCTTCGAATATGAGTCATTTTTGGAGGTTTTTAAGTGGGGTTAGATTTATTATAAATTAATATTTTTAAGAATTCCTAAGGTGCCCCTCTCCTCCCTTATAAAAGGACACCTCCTCCCCCTCCTCCTCACACCAAATTGAGCACTCAAGATCGGCCAACCCCTGCCATTTTCTCCTCTCCACTTCCCTAGAATAATCCTAGAGGTCCTGGTCTTCTCCAAAGACCAATCTTAGTTCCTTAAGTGGAGGATTCAAAAAGGCGTTCCAAAGAAGAGGAGCTTCGGACACGTACAAAGCTAATCGGACCTAAGGTAAGGGAAATATCACAATCTCAT
The DNA here is from genome assembly GCA_963277665.1 of Viscum album. Classification (NCBI taxonomy): domain Eukaryota; kingdom Viridiplantae; phylum Streptophyta; class Magnoliopsida; order Santalales; family Viscaceae; genus Viscum; species Viscum album. Next base: position 1,495,180,984 of record OY728131.1, read on the forward strand.
TTTTATCCGAGATTGTTTATTCGTAAGTATTTACTGGGGTGTATTTTATCATCCACATCCATGTTCCCTCAATATGAAATATTGTTTCCATCCACTTGCAATAGTTTAAATCCAATTTTACCCTTAGGTGAGTTTTTAGTAAAGAATATGAAAGGAATCTTTTGTCGTTTTTCCGTACGAGGTACTTTTTGACTTTTCTGACAAAAGTACGAAGAATGTTTTTTTAACTTATACGGCACGAACGGATTTCTACTGTTTTATAAAGCCTTATTTTAATGAAGCTTCCTCTAAAAGATTTCATGACTATTTTAAATAAAATCTCTTTCTTTTAAAATTGCATGATGTTTTGTGAAACGAAATTGATTTTGAAGAAGAAAGGATATTTTCCTCAAGAATTCAATTCAAGTGTTTTATCAAAATTATTTTCCATCTAAGATAATAAAGGGTTCTGTTTCTATCCATATTTTTACATTGGTTTGACTATTTTGTGATGGAATTATGTTTATGAATTCCTTTATCATATATGAATTGATTTATGATGTCATGATGTTTCAAGAATCCCATTTTTGTTACATGTGTTATGCGATGATGCATGTTTTATGATTATGTGGCACACATAAGAAAGGATTCATTATAAGATGGGTGGGACCTATATCTCCCTCCAATGCATTGGGTAAAGATTTTATATCTCATGAGATAGACATGGCTGGAACGGAAGGTTATTTCGGTTCAGTGATACAGGACTGAAACGAGGAGTGAACTCGGTTCAGAAAGGGACTTTGTCCACTAAGATAGTCTTGGCAATGAGTCATGACTAACAAGAAATGATTTTCCATGATTATGTGTGCATGCCACAAAGTTTCAAGTTTCATGTTATGATTATGGTGATCTCATTTTCACTTCTATGATTTGTTCCATGTTAAGATTTTATGATCTCTTTTGCAGGTTATGATTTTCAAAAAGATATGATATGATTTTTATTTCTTTTGTATACCCTTACTGAGCATTTGAGCTCACCCTTTTATGTTTTCTTTTCCCCAGGATATAAATAAAGGTTTTAGGTAAAAAAGGGAAGATCTTTATGGGAGATATTGAAGATCTTTCACCAAGATTAGAAGATTACATTCCGAGTTTCCAAAGACACTAAACTATTACGATCCTTTAGTGTGTGTTTTTGTTATGTACTAAGTATTCCGCAAAAGTAATGTAATGTCCATGTACGTCAAGCTTCGGGTCTCTACAGTAGCCATGTGCTGGCTGTGTAGCGGCCTTGCACACGGTCATGTGTGATGACTTGGAGGCTGCTTAATGCAGAGTACAAAAACAGCAAGTACACACTGTGTACTCCAAAAGTACAGGCAGTGTATTTTGTTTTTTCATTAAACACACCGGGGTCGCGTCTGAATGAAATAACACACGTATTTTAGGTTCCGATCGACATAGAGAACCCATACAGCTACAAATATTCGACAATCCCCCTAACCTTCGTCTGTCCTCTGATTCAAACACCGTTGATTGACTTCGAATGAAATCAGTGAGTTCTCTCTTCTACTGGAACCTCGTTTCATGATTTCTCATCTTTTCCAAGATATCATGGGTTGAACGTTTTATATGTTTTGATAGATCTAAGATTTTACAAGTATATTCAAGCTTCAGGGCTCATGTATAGTGATCTATTAACCCAGAGGTAGGTGTTTTGTGCCTTTATGTAGGAAGTATTTGAGTTATATGTGCAATTTTTCACAATACCCATGAACGGGGTATTGTGCATTTACCATTTTAGACATATTTTTTCTCTGCTATATTGTTATACCTAGGTAGATGATTATTTATTGTGAATAGGGTGAATTTTTGTGCTTTGGATGTATTTCCCATGCATGTTTTTCCTATTTTGACCTTTGGGTCTTGTTTTCCTGTTAGGCCGTTGTTTAATTTCCCATGACTAGTATTATAGGATTGGGTGAATGTTGTTTCTGTTATGCTGTTGTGTTGTAGAATGCTATCCAAGTAGTTCATGATGTTTACCTTGGCCGTTACGCACTGCTACACCTGTATGACTTACACATGGCCGTGAGAACCTAGTGTATAGATCATAGGGAGAATGGACATTGAGGGCTTCTCCAGAGTGTCTTATAATGTACGATGTGATACCTTGGGGGGAATTGACAATGAGTGCTTCCCCAGAGTGACTGTAGTTCCTCGATGTGGGCCACAGGGGGAATCATATGTTTAGTGCTTCCCCAGAGCACCTTTAGTACCGTTACAAGACTATAGGGGAAATTGATGGTGATTGTTTACTCAGAAAGTCTATGCTTAAGCTGAATCGTAGGGTTAGACTAAGTGTAACTCCCAGAGAGTTGCTTGTAATTGTTATGTAGAACCATAGAGGATAGGTTGTGATTACTTCCCATATGTTTACCCAGTGTTTAGCTGCTTGCTTGTGTTTCTAGGTAGAACCAGAGGGGATAGGTTGTGGGTACTTCCCAGAGGGTTACCTGTTGTGTTATATTCTTTGATTAGTTGTTGCATGTTGTGTGGTGATTTGAATGCATTAAAATGTGGATTGGTTACTTCTTAGTACATTCTGTTTACTTATTTATTTAATTTTACCTATTATATACTCACTGACTATAAGGTACAGATATTCAGGTGGTTTCCTACTAATATTTAGTCTCACACCCTGTTTGGGCTATGCTTTTGTTCCCAAACAGATTATATTGTTGCAGGCATAGATAAGGGAAAGCACCCTTCTACTTCAGGTACATGACTTGCTGTGGTGATGGAGAGCATGAGACCAAGCTATGGCTGATGATGCTGAAGAGTTTATTTGCTTTATTTTGTAATTTGGATTAGAACTGGTTGTATTTCCAGCATTGTGAGACTTTTGGCTGCTTTCCTAGACATATGTATCATGCATCATTTCATATATATATTTACATGCTCTTGTTGTTTAGTATTCCAGTCTTCTGCTATTTACTATTCTTGGATATTTATTTCTTCCATTGTTGTATGTGTTGTTTACTTCCACTGTGTACTCTACCAATGAGGGCATAGTTTTCCCACTATCACACCCAAGGCCCTCATTGATAGTAGGAAACCTATGGCATTCGGGGAAATGTGCTTGAGTCCATGTGACCAACCAGGTACAGGGCGCCTCTAGGTGGCTTCCAGAATGAGGATGTTACAATGCCATTCCTAGAGATGGTATATGATTCTGAGGCCTCGTGTGCTTGGAATTAATATTATTAAAGTATTATATATATTTTATATCATGTATGCACACCATTACTTAAATAATAGAATATGTCCTAAAAAGAGTCTCAAATATTAAATTTGATACCATGTTTCAATTTAGAGTGTGTTTCTACCCTAGGTGTGACCTAATGCTGATTGATATTAGATATTCAGATGAGGTAGTAATTGACAGCTATGTTAAGTGGATTAATTTATTTTTATATTTAATAAATTAATTTAATTCATAAAATATATTTCCATATATGAGTATACTATCATAAAAAATTTCCCTATTTAGCCACATAACCCTTGTATTATTAGGATGAGTTTTCTTAATTCTTTATTTACAGATCAAGATTCAGTAATGATAGGTGATCAGATTAAGGTGAATTTGGAGGCAGTGGATAAATCAGATCATCATCATCACTGGAGAAGTTATTCTCACAAATTATTGAACCAATCATAAAGTAGGGATTTTAAATTTTGTTTTTATTACATGATTAAAATATTATGCATCTTATTATCTGTTATTATTTTATTTTTTCCTAATTTAATCCTTCTCATGATACATGTTACAAATTAAATTGAATTTCAATTTATTCTTGATTATCCCATTTTTCTCACCCTGAATATCCCCAAAAAATTATTTTATCCCCAATAATTCAACTTTAAGGTTGATTCATGTTTGCAATTTTTCTTTTCCCCCACTTAATCTTCGAGATTTTCACCATTGGGATACAGGTCCCCCGTTTGATATTGCATGGTGGATTCAAGTGTGATAAAACCATTGGATTCAACTTGTATGTGCTCACAATGACTGGATCTGTGTTTTTGTAATAGACCTGGATAGAACTCTGGTTATACATCACAGATTTGTTTTCTAGAATGACATAATTTTTGAAAGGTTCTACGACCTCTTACAAGTAAGTCTGATTCCATATTTCTGGCCACCAGATCCTTGAAATCAATGGATGATGATGGGTCCACATTTCTAATTGTTTTGGGTTGTCAAAATGTATGGACAAAGGGATAAATGTCAAATATAATATCTATGTCATGGATATGAAATTATGAAAAAACCCTAACTACCCAACATGTACTATGACGAACACTAGTTCTACATTATTTTTGCCATGACAGCTAGTGTTTACAGGTGGATATAAGTATCAAATGCCATGTGGGGTACCCACATGCCATGTGACCCACTTTTACTAGTATGGACTTTACACCTAGAGTACATGGTCCTAGAAATGGTCAAGAACTGATAAACATCTTGACAAAAGAACATGGAAATAAAATTGACCCTGACCAACTAGATGGGATTTGAAATGTCAATGTATATGCCTTGTTACAAAGACAGGTACACCTCCAAGTACAAGGACTCAGACAAAAAATTAATGGAAATTCCATCTCCAAATAGCTCAGCCTCACAGGGAATAGACATGATGTGTACTATTGTTACATGTTGTGTAGTAATACAATTCAAGAAATACATGTAATATTGATTACATGTCTAGGAGGATAGGTGAGGTCACACACCTTGTAACACCACTTAATCATTATTTACATCTTTATAATACGTATACCTATCATATCTCTTTTTAACTGATATTTTATCTCGGGAGTAACTAATAATGAGTTTTTTTAATATAATTTGATGGTGGACATTGTAGTGGCTTTTCAGATATGAATCAAGATGTATTGAGTGTCACGCTTCTTTTGGAGATGTTCGATGATGGTAGTTCTCAGATAGAGTTATCAGGGAGAGTCTTGGGTTGGATACCCCCGATCATACTTTGGAGTGGGTCACTATACTCTGGGAAATGTATTGAGTGGAATCCTTCGAAAAAACTATGAAATGGGTCCCTACTTATTAAGTGGAATCCTCCAAATAGAGTAAGACATGGGTCCTCTACCTTCTGAGTTACATCCACCTGACATAATACGATTTGGATCCTTTATATATATATATACTATGTGGTATCCACCTAATAGAAAATAGTGTGTATCCACAACCTATTGAGTGGATTCAATCTAACAAATTAGGACATGGGTCATCTACCAAATGAGTAGAATCCCTCTGATGGACTTGAGTGTGGTTCCTCTACATATTTTGTTGAATTCTCCCAATGTAATAGGTAATGGGTCATCTATCTATCTACTGAGTAGAATCACCCTACCAAAATTTGTCATTGGTCCTCTGTATTGTGTCCTAGTATTATCATACATGGATATTACTTCTTTTTATATGAATATTCACTACATTATATAGTCAAATGACTACACAAAATAATAGTTTACTGCTTTCGGAAACCCGAAACAAAATATTTTTAATTCGGAGAAACACCATCAATGTCTCCCATAATGATAGTTGTAATTATTTATCTTCACAAACAAACCTAAAATAAACCATGAATCATAACCAGTGGATAGTAAACATAAGAAAGGTTGAGCTCAGATGTTTAGTGAGGGTAAAAAATTGGCATACATAAGCATATAATGAACATAACAGTATAAAAACATGATCATTCCATATCAAAACCATACCCTACATACCAAATATTAAAATCTTTTGTCATGGAATATAGATTAGAATTTCATAATATATGAGACATATTGAAATTAAATATCTTGATCCCTATAATAATAATATTTTTGTAAGATCTATATTTGGGGAATACACATAATAATATAAAATTTTATGTCAGGGATTCCAACAATGACATTTATAAAATTTCAAGATTTTCCTCACCACTCATGTACATGATTTGGTCTTATGAAACCACCCATGTACCCTATTTTCTAAGCTGGGCCTAACCACTAGTGTACCCTTCTTTTCATCTATGTGATAGCCATATATGTACCCTTTGAGATCATAGAACATTTATCATTTATCAAATAATTAGACGGTGATATAGGTCCCACCCATCTTAAAATGAAAATCCAATTTCTGTGTGCCATAATATCATTAAACATTCCTTATATCATAAGCAATGAAATGAAATACTCTTCGTAAAAATTTCAATATATCATGACCTATCAAAAAGTGATAGTCTTCATAATAATTTCATCATGTCATCATAAAAAATATACAGAAAATAAGTGGGTTTCATAGTAATTCTATCATGGTATAACCCATGGAAGAAAATTGGGTTCCATAAAAGTCATGTCATCATAAAAAATTCAGAGAAATAATAATAATGATATCCCTATATCATATCCACATTAATGAATAAGTAACCTCTAAGTATTTCTTCACACATGGAGATTAATTTTGAAAGAAAAATAACGTGGATCAATTCATGAAAAAATTAAAATTTATTTCAAAATCACTTTCTAGAATATAAATCCTTAAATTCTTTTTAAAATTCATTAATTAGAAAATTTTCTTGAAAACATATAAAGGTGCAATGCCCCGACCCCAGTTACTCAGATTCGGTGAATTATTACATAACATTGGCATGATAAAAAAGATCATGTCTCAAAAGATCGATTAGTTTAGTATCCTTGGAAACACAAGAAACATTCATAAGTCATACCTTAAATCACAAAGTGAAAAACTACAACAACATAGTTTCCATAGTCTACACTCATCTCCCCTCAGACTATCCCTGCAGGTCAGTCATAAAATACTTCTTCAAATCCTGGGAAAAATAAAACATATAAAATGGTGAGCTCAGATGCTCAGTAAAGATAACAATATAGCAGAACCTTTCATAAATAATCATAAACATTTAAGGCAATGTATAGCTAAAAAAAAACTTTTAATCAAGAACATCAGCATAATATAGAAAAAATAAACTGAAATAATTCCATTTACTTATTCACATGGATTTTCTATTAGTCAAATAATCACATGTAATATCAATAACCACTTTCATAATGATGTAATGCATAATGACAGACTTTCAGAACCACATATTGAGGCCTTGTGCCAAGACTAAAAATATTATTTTGTCAAGGCCTTGTTCCAAGACACTTGTTTGTCTTATGAGACCCACAAGTGCATCGAGGAGCTATAGAGGGCTCCAATCGTCACTTACTAAGTCCAATGCATTCCCCATATGAAAAGGATTAAACATAACATAAACATTCATATTAAAAATAGCATATGAAATGTCAATAAAGTATTCATAAACCATGAATGATGTAAAAAATAACACATTCACAGTCAACTATATCCAAAAACATTCAATACAATGGAAGTTTTGAATCATAATAAACCACCTTCAAATAATCTTAAAATCAATCGAAGGATGTTGACATTGATGAAATCAAAACCTTTTTTAGAGAAATATATCTTTCTATTTTGAAATCATTTATGTAAAAATTTATTTTGGAAATATTCTTAATAGCTTTTAATGGAATCTTCGATGATTTTATAATGGCAGAAAATAGCCGCACCCGATGTATAAGTTAAAAAAATACATTCTTACCTTAATTTTTTTGAAAAGGTTATAAAGGACCTTGATTGGAAAACGACGGAGAGATTTATTTTTAAACATCTTATAAAAGTCAAACAAGGGTATAAATTATTTTAACCCATAGTGTATAAAATAGTAAGAATGTTTGGAAATACATTTTTAACAAACAATTATGTGGATGATAAAGAGGTCCTAGTAGATAATTACGTATAAACAACCTCAGATAATGAAGAGAGTGTAGAATTAACCCTTACCTTATAATTTTCTTTGGTTGAGGTTAGGTTAAACTATTTTATAATGGTGAAATAATTGTTATTAAATTATACAAGAATCATATACATTAATATGACATCATATATGATCTTTTAGCATTGAATTGTTAATAATATCTCAGTATTATCATTGTTTCAGGTGTAAATATTTTCGTTTTCCTTTATATTATTTGTTATGTGACTCATATTTATCATGGATGGGATGTATTTTATTCATATCCATAATGATATCAAGTCTTTAGACATTATTTTTAATCATCTAATGTAAATTAGTCTTAAATGGATACGATAGGGAATGAATCTCATCGCGTTCGTAGAGACGGTAATCCGTATGTACATACGAGGGAAAATATCATTCATTTGATATTAAAATAATATATAATTGGATGGTATATCATATATACAGAATAATTTTCATTTTATATTTATTATTCACATCAATTACACATAATTATTATACCCATCCAAATAATAATGTATTGAATAACAATTACACCACAACGTGGAGACGGTAAGTCGTACATACGCATGTATGGTGACATGTTATTCAAAGGTGGATAGAATAATGAATTTGTTTGTACCATATTTATAAAACATAATAGTATATAGAAGATACTGGATTTATTATTTTAGAATGGAAACAATAAAGAAAAAGGAGGTGGAAGATGAAAGAATCATGAAAGAGGTGGTGAGATATTTACTTCTTCTTCGGGTTCTTCCATTTGATTTGCTCAAAAGGGATCATTAGGATGGCTTTCTGACTAAAGTAAGGCCTCTAGGATGAAGGTAGGATAGTTGATATGGTATTTAGGTAGGGTTTGGGTAATAAAAATGGCTTTTAAGGAGGGAATTAGAGAGAAGGGGGAGTTCCCTTTTATAAGAGGGGTGAGGGGCCCCTTGGGAAAAGTGAGAAATATTATTTCATAATAAAATAATTTTCGGTTTACAATGGCTTAAAAATAAATTATTTATAGGATAAGGTGGGGATGGGTCAAAAACCACTCAAACAATAGGTTTTAGACAGGTTTGGGTCACTATATTAACTTTATCTTTTAGATTTAACTCTTTGTTAAATAGTCTGACATTTACCATGTCTCTTTATATTTTTATATTATATGGTTAATGAAGTTCCTATATACTTAAAAGAGAACATAAAGTGGTTCATTAATGATAAAAATATCTTTATATAACTCTCTTGTGCTAGGATTATATTTTTAGGAATAGAATCTCAATTAATAATATAATATTTGTTTTAAAAACTCTTTTATGTCAATTTTGACACTATTTGGTATTTTTCTTTTCTAAATTCATAACAGAATTATTACATCAAAAAAAAATTCATCTAACCAACCCTAATATGTCATATTAATCTATAAAACTAGTTTAATTCATAAAAAGACTCAAATTACATTTATTTGGATATTTATTATATCAATTATTTTAATATATCATTAATATGGTAATTACTGCATCATCATTGTGTCATAAATAAATTAAATTATATAATTATTATAAAATATAGATAAAATATCATTATTTAGGAAATATTTTTATCTTTATAATAAATATTTATAGTCGAATTTATCTTATGTGTAATTCTATATTAATAATGTTTCAGTAATTAATCTTAGATTTTAACTCTTTTAACTCTTCTTTGAATTAAATAATAATAAATGTCCTAATCTAATCCAAGTGGAAAAAAGATGTTCATATTTAATTACTATGCTTGTTTTATTCTAAACTATTCTTATCCAATAGAATTAGGACATGTTTGAGGGTAATAATAATATAATTTTTACCCCTAATTACCCTATTTACTTTTAACTACGGTAAATAAAAGAAAAAAGTCACTATTTACCAAAAATTATTTTCATCCAATTAAACCAAAGTTTACTTAATAATATAATCCTTTTCTCTCAGATTTTTAAAATATAATTCACAGAAGTGGTAAAATTAAGTTTTTATGTGAATTTAAAAATTCTCCTAGGAGGTGGATAAAAGACGGTGAAAAGTTCTATAAGGTTTTTATATATCTAAAATAATTATAAATTGACTCCAATGAATTACATTGAACTTACATAGGTATTATGTGTCTATCTTATCCAAAAATAAATTTAAATAAAATAAATAATTATTTAATTAAAAATTTGGTTTGAAACAATAACTCAATGTTTTTCACTATCCATCAAAAATTAAAATTTTTCCGAAAAATACCAAAAATTCACCCTATGATAATTTCGATATTCCGAATCCCAAAATAAAGTCCATTTTGAAAGATAAAATATATAAAATTTCCAAAAGTTGGTATTACTATTCATAATAGCTAGTTTGATTGGTTGTGGTGTGTTAGAACTCGAAGTTGCGTACAACACACACTATTGTATTATTCAAATTGAAGAATACCATGGAAACTTGGGGTGTTACATTCTCCCCTCCTTCAAATAATTTCATCCTTGAAATTTCTATAATATTAATGCATAAAAAAACTCGGGTGGTTCTTCATCAAAAGTTTCTCAGGTTCCCATGTTGCCTCTTCCATCATATGGTTTCTCCATAGAACATTTACCAGGCGATTCATCGGGTTTCTCAGCACTTGTTCTCTTGAATCAAGAACCATGACAAGCTCTTTTCAGTAAGATAGATCAGGTTCCAGTTCAAATTCCTCATAGGTGAGTACATTTGTTGGGTCAGGCATGTATTTTCTCAATAGTGATACGTGGAACACATCGTGAACTTTAGAGAGACTTGGTATCATTTCAAAATGGTAAGCTACAACCCCAATTCGTTCTAGAATTTTGAAAGGACCGATGTACCTGGGACTCAATTTACCTTTCTTACCAAAATGTATAACACCATTCCATTGAGATACCTTCAAGAAAACATGATCTCCTACCTAAAATTCAAAATCCTTTCTTTGATTATCAGCATAACTCTTCTATCTACTTTAAGCTCTCTTGATGTGGTTTTTGATTACCTTCACCTTTTCCATTGTTTCCTCCACAAGTTCTGGGACTATGAGTTTTCTTTCACCAAATCATCCCTACAGGTTGGTGTGCGACATCTCTTTCCATATAACACTTCATATGCTGCCATCTGAATACTTGAATGGAAGCTATTGTTATAGGAAAACTCTACCAGAGTTAAATATTAATCCCACATACCTTTAAAGTCATGTAAGCATGATATCAAAATCCATTATAATGTTTGAATAGTCCATTCTCATTGTCCACCAATTTTGTGGTGGTAGGCAGTGCTCAAATGAAGTTTAGTATCTAGGGATTTCTGAAGACTTTTCCTGAATCTTGATGTAAAACATGGATCACGATCATAAAAAATTGATAGGGGTACTCCATGAAGTCTCACAACTTCATTAATATATATAATTTCTAAACATTAAAGTGGTAAATCTTCTCTTATAGCAAGAAAATGTGATGACTTGTTAAGACGATTAACAATGACCCAAATTTCATCATTCATTCGAGGAGTCTTTGGTAGTCTTATGACAAAGTCCATAGTAATATTATCCCATTTCCACTCAGGTATGGGATGAGGTTTCATAACTCATCTAGGCTGTTGCCTTCCAACTTTCACTTGTAGAAAAACCATACAACTTGACACCGAATAAGCATTCTCCCTCTTTATGTTGTCCAACCAAAAATGTTCCATCAAATCTCTATACATTCTAGTGCTCCCAAGGTGTATAGAGAAATTGGAAGTATGAAAATCATCCAATAATTTCCTTTTTAGATCAGGTATACTAGGAACACAAAGTCTCATCCCAAATTTCAATATTCCATCTTCAAACATAATGTCACTAAATCCCCCATAATTCACAACTTTAATCTTCTTTTTAAACTCTTCATCATCGGACTGAGAACTCCTTACCCTTTATATAAAAGATAGTATGGCAACAATTTGAAAAAGTATTGATGTTTCTATTTAATGGTGATTCACATATCCATCTTTACTACATCCATGTATATAGGATCCTTTACAACCCTCATCTTGTTTAAAACTCCATTATCCTTTCTACTCTAAGCATCTACCACCTTATTTGCCTTCCCCAAGAGGAAGTGTATAGTGAAATCATAATCCTTTAGTAGTTAAAGACATCACCTTTGCCTCATGTTGAGTACTTTTTTGTGAGAAAATATACTTCAAACTCTTGTGATCAGTATATATCTCCCATTTTACACCACAGAGATAGTGTCTCAAATATTCAAAGTAAATATTACAGCTGCTAACTCAAGATCATGAGTATGATAGTTTTTCTCATGAATTTTTAACTATCGTGATCCATAGGCAATAACCCTATCATTCTTCATAAGGACACAACCAAGTCCTTTCTTTGATGTATCACTATAAATAACAAACCCATCATTCCTCGATGGTTGAGTCAATATAGGATCTTTGACTAATCTTTTCGTCAGTTCTTCAAAACATTCTTGACACTCTTTTGTCCAAAAAAATTTAATCCATTTTCGTGTGAGCTTTGTTAATGGGTTAGCCAACCGGGAAAAATTCTAGACAAAACGACGATAATAACCCGCTAAACCAATAAAATTTTGTACCTCAGTTATACTCATCAGTGCGGGAAAATCATGGATTGATCTTGTCTTAGAAGGATCAATGAAGATTCCATTCGTAGAGACAATATAGCCAAGAAAAAAAAATCTCATGAAGCTAGAATTCACACTTGCTAAACTTCCCATATAATTCATGTCTTATAAGATTCGTCATGATAGTGCGCAAGTAATTTTCATGATCTTCATATCTTTTGGAGTATACCAAGATATCATAAATAAATAAAACTACAAAATCATCGAGATATTATTTGAAAACTCTGTTCATTAGATCCATGAAGAAAGAGGGTGCATTAGTCAATCCGAAAGGAATTACTGTAAACTCGTAATGCCCGGACTTGGTTCGAAATGTTGCCTTTGGAATGTCTTCCTTCATCACACGCAACTGATGGTATCCAGATCGAAGTTAAATCTTTAAAAAGTATTAAGCTCCATGAAGTTGTTCAAATAAATCATCAATACGAGGTAGGGGATACTTGTACTTTATTTTTATAGCATTTATCTCCCTGTAGTCGACACATAACCTCATAGATCCATCATTCTTCTTCTCAAAAAGGGAAGGGGATCCCCATGGAGAATCACTAGGGCGAATAAATCTCTTATTACCCAATTACTCTAGTTGTTTCTTTAGTTTCAATAATTCCACAGTTTCCATTGTATAAGGGGTCTTCAATATGGGCCTTGATCTATAAATTAAATCAATGGAAAACTCAATTTCTAATTCTGGAGGATGTCCAGGTAAATTTTTTTGGAAACACATCAACATATTCTTTCACAATAGGTGCATCCTCTATTTTGAAATTCAATTCCTCACCCATAGTTATTTCATTCTATTCCTCCCCAATAATTGAATTTAGTTGAGCTACTGGGGGTGGATCTAGATAAGAATCTGGTGGTGATGATTCTCCACTAAAGATAATTTGTCCTTTATCATTATCATCAAAAATCATTACCTCCTTCTTTTTATAGTATATATTTTCATCATGGTCCAAAATCCAATCCATACTGAGGATTATATCAAATTCAATCATGGGTATGATGATGAGATCAGTAAATAAATAACATTTATATGCTCTAATGGGAACGAATTCACAATTTTTTTTTGCAATGTTACTTACCTTAGGAGTTTTAACTGAAAACTATCTTATTAAATCAAATTGAAAATATCTAATTTTCGTAGAAAACTGGGAAGATATGAAACAATGCGAAGATCTAGAATCAAATAAATCATTTGATAAATTTTAGGAAACCATTAAATTACCTACCACCACGTGTTTCAGAGCTTCTACCACAGTATTAGTGATAACATAAGCTTGGCCTTGATTCCTTGGCCCTTTCTGAGGTAAGTTTTCCTGACACTTAGGACATTTATTTCCATAATGTCCCATCTCCCTGAAATTGTAGTATTGAACACCAGTAGATTATTTCTTCCCCTTGCAATCATGAGCTTTGTGGCCTTTTCACCACACTTGTAACAGACTCCCAATCTCTTCAAGCAAGTACTAGGGTGTTTCTTCCCACATTTACTACAGGATGGATATTAAAATTTTCACTTCTTCCCATTATTTCCATTTACAGAGTGATCAACAAATCTCTTATTCTCTTTCTTTGCCTTAAAGATGTAAGAAATAGAAAATTATTTTTCAATCTTGATAGCACATGAGAAAATATCTTTGTACGATAATAAGGATTATGAGACAAATGATCGATGGAGAAATGATTTTAACCCATCAAAGAAATGATCAATCTTACTTCTTGGGTTACATATATAATTTTCAACATGCCTTGCTATCCTTGTAATGTTAGCCTTATACTTTGTGACATTCTCATCCTCCTTTTTCCTTGGACTCAGAAATTGCCTTTCCATATCTGCTCGATGGTCACGAGGAAAGTATTTTTCTAAGAAAATATCTTTAAATTCCCTCCATTTCATATTTGATATTTCATCATCTTCCTTTTTGTTTTGAATCAATGACCACCATTGATCAACATCTCTAGTGAGGTAGTAAACTGCCATGATAACTTTTTCCATTTCACTACTCCCCATGGCATGGAATATTTTCAATATGGAATTTATCCATTGCTCAGATACTAATGAATTTTTACTCCCATTGAATGTATGTGGTTGTTGCCTAAGGAAGAGATCTAACATTGATCCTCCACGCTGTGGATCAGGGTGCTCTATATGGGTAAGGTTATTATTCATAACCAGAGTGAGTTGTCTCATTACGGTGATTAGATGATCAACACTAGTTGTATCACCAGCTCCACTATAATTATCTTGAGCAGGAGGGAAATCCTTATATCTATTGCGTGCATTGATATGGTTTCCATTCCTTCCACTAGGAGCTATTTCTAAAAAATGGAATAAACTAGATTAGTTTATGAATCTAAATACATAATTCCAAACTTGTAAACACTTAACATAAATTGTCTAGTTAATGGATATAATCCATAATCATAAAAAATGTTTTCATTGAGGACATATATACTCATAAAACCTTAATAGTGGTTTGTAAAGAAAATGGGAATTATCCTAAGAATATCCCCCAGGAGTGTCGTAACCAAGAGTGTAGCAAGACCCATTGTCATGCACCAGTTCCCATTCGAGTCTAGCTTAAAGCGGTGTTTTCAGCTTTTACCCCTCGGTATATCTATGCTAGATCCACCTATACCTGCTCGTATCTAGAAAGGGATGTATTGCTTCAAAAACTCACAAAATCTCTACAATACCAAAATCCTAGGGAGTTCTTCTATACTAATCCTCAATGTCTATCTTAGTGCTATTTTCTCTAATCAGAGTTTATCTAAATCTAGCTTCTAAGGTTTGTACTAAACTTCCTAGGATAGAAACTATAACTCCTTGACCCCAATTACCCAGAGTTGGTGCATTATTACATAACATTGGCATGATCACATAATATCAAGTCTCAAAAGAGAGATTATTGTATTATCCTTGAAGAAACTAGATAAATTCATAATTCTTACATTACATGATAAAGTGAAAAACTAAAACAACATTGTATCCATATTCCCACTCATATCCCCTTAGACTATCCCTACAGGTCAATCATAAAATACATCTTCACATCCTGGGAAAAATAAAACATAGAAAGTGGTGAGCTCAGATTCTTAGTAAGGATAACAATATAGAGGAAACTTTCATGAATAAGAATAAACATTTAAGGAAATGTATAACTAAAACAAAATCCTTTTAAACATGAACTTCATAATAATATAGAAAAAATAAAATAAAATAATTCCATTTACTTATTCACATATATATTCTACTAGTAAAATAATCACATGCAATTTCATTAACCACTTTCATAATGATGCAATGCACAATGGAAGACTTTCATAACCACATAGTCAAGGCCTTATGCCAAGAATACAAATAATTTTTTTCTAAGGCCTTGTGCCAAGACACTAGTTTGTCTAATGAGACCTACCAATGCATTGAGGAGCTATAGCGGGCTCCACCCGTCACTTACTAAGTCCAATGCATTCCCCAAATGAAATGGTTTAAACATAACATAAACATTAGTATTAAAACTAGCAGACGAAATGTCAATACACTATCCATAAACTATGAATGGTATAAAAATAATAAATCCACAGTCAAACATATCATAAAACATTCAATACAATATGGAAGTTTTGTATCATAACAAACCAACTTCAAAGAAGATTAAAATCCATCAAAGGATTTTGACATAGATGAAATCAAAACTTTTTTTAAAGAAAAATCGCATTCTATTTTGAAATATTTAAATAAACATTTATTTTGGGAGTATTATTATAATCTTGTAAGGAAATATTCAACGATGTTATAATGGCAGAAAATATTGGCACCCACCGTATAAGTTAAAAAAATACATTCTTACCATAATTTTGTTGAAAAGGTTATAAAGGACCTTGTTTTGAAAATGATAGAAAGATTCCATTATAAACTTCTTATAAAAGTAAAACAAGGGTATAAATTACATTAACCAATACTCTATAAAGTACTAAGAATGTTTTGAAATACATTTCTAAGAAACATGGATTTGGATGATAAAGCGGTCCTAGTAGATAATTACGTATAAACAAACTCGAATAAAGAAGAGATGGTAGAATTAACCCTTACCTATTAATTTTCCTTGGTCGAGGGTAGGTTAAACTCCTGTATAATGGTGAAATAATTGTTATTAAATTATAAAATAATCATATACATTCATATGATATCATATATTATCTTTTAGCATTGTTTAGTTAATAATTTCTCAGTATTATCGTTGTTTCGGGTGTTAACATATTAATTTTCTTTTATATTAATTGTTATGTGAGTCAAATTTGTTATGTATGGGATGTATATTATTAATATATAGAATTATATCAAGTATTTAAACTTTATTTTTAATCATCTAATTAAGGTTAGTCTTAAATGGATACGATGGGGAATGAATCTCATCGCGTTCTTGGAGACGGTAATCCGTACATATGCACGAGCAACAATATCATTCTTTTGATATTAAAATAATATATAATTGGATATTATATCATATATATAGAATAATAATCATGTTATATTTATTATTTTCATCAATTACACAACATTATTAGTCCGAAACAAATAATAATGTATTGAATAACAATTACACCACGACGTGGAGACAGTAAGTTGTTCGTACGAACCTATGGTGATATGTCATTAAAAGTATGGATATAATAATTAATTTGGTTATACCATATTTATAAAAACATAAAAATATATATAATATACCAGTGTTATTATTTTAGAATGAAAAAAACAAAGAAAAAGGATGTGGAAGAAGAATGGAAGTTGAAAGAGGTGCTGAGATATTTACCTCTTCATCGGGTTCTTCCTTTTGTTTTGATCAAAAGGGCTCTTTAGGATGGATTTCTGACTAAAGGAAGGCCTATAGGATAAAGGGAGGACTGTTGAGATGGTATTTGTGCTAGGGTTGGCCGATCCAAATGGCTTTGAAGGTGTGAATTAGAGAGAAGGGGGAGTGCCCTTTTATAAGAGGGGTGAGGGGAACCTTATGAAAAGCTAGAAATATTATTTTATAATAAAACAATTTTCGTTTTATAATGGCACAAATTTTTTTTTGTTAAAGGATAATGTGGAGATAGGTAAAAATCACTCAACCAGTAGGTTTTATACATGTTTGGGTTACTATATTAACTTTATCTTTTAGATTTAACTCTTAGTTAAATAGTTTGACATTTACCATGTCTCTTAGTATTTTTATGTTATATGGCAAATAGACTTACTATATACTTCAAAGAGAACCCCAGGTGGTTATATAATGATACACCTATCATTATATAAGTATCTTGGCCGAACCATAGATTTTTAGGAATAGAACATCAATTAATAATATAATATTTGTTTTAAAAACTCTTTTATGTCTATTTTGACACATTTGGTATTTTTTTATAAACTCATTACAAAATTTTTAATTCAAAATAAAATCATCTAACCAACCCAAATATGTCATATTAATCTAAAAAATTAGTGGAATACATAAATAGTCTAAATTACATTTATTTGGACATTTATTATATCAATTATTTTAATATTTCAGTAATATGGTAATTACTTCATCATAATTGTATCATAAATAAATTAAATTATTTAATGTCTAAAAAATATAAACAAAATATCATTATGTTGGAAATATTTTTATCTTTCTAATTAATATTTATAGTCAAATTTATATTATGTTTAAATCAATATTAATAATGTTTTATTTATTAAACATAGATTGTAACTCTTTTAACTCTTCTTTGAATTAAATAATAATAAATTTCCTATTCTAATCCATGTGGATCAAAAAGGTTCATATTTTATTCTTAAGGTTATTTTGGTCGAAATATACTTATACAATAGAATTAAAACATGTTTTAGGTTAATAATAATATCATTTTTACCCTTAAATACCCTATTTACTTTTAACCGTGGTAAATAAAAGTAAAAAGTTGATATTCACCAGAAATTATTTTCATCTTATTGAACCACATTTAACTTACTAATTTCAACCATATGTCTTGGATTTTTTAAATTCCATTCACAGGAGCAGTAAAATTATGTTTTATGTGAATTTTCAAATTCTCCTAGGAGGTGGGTTAAAGATTGTGAAAAGTTTTATCAAATTTTTATATATAAAAAATTATTATAAATTGAATCCAATGAATTACATTGAACTTATATAGTTATTATGTGTCTATTTTGACATAAAATATATTTAAATAAAATAAAGAATTATTTAAATAAAAATTTGGTTTTAAACTATAACTCAGTGTTTTTCACTATTCATAAAAAAATTAATGTTTTTAGAAAAATACCAAAAATTCACCCTAAGCTAATTTTTATATTTCGAATACAAAAACTAAGTCCATTTTGAAAGATAAAATTTATAAAATTTCAATAAGTGGGTATTACTCTCCATAACGTCTAGTTTGATTTGTTGTGGTGTGTTAGAACTTTAAGTTGCGTACAACACACGCTATTGTATTATTCAAAGAGAAGCGTACCGTGGATGCTTGGGGTGATACAAATGGAAACATTAAAAAATCATTTAAATCAATTCTTGAGGAAAATTTCCTTTATACATTGAAAAAAACCTTTTAAGCCCCAAAACATCATAAAATATTTTCCATTGGAAATATCCTTGAAAACCTATAAATGAATTTTCAATGAAAATAATGGTCATGATGATGAAATGTTTCATTATTTCCATACACATTAAAACAAAGATTAAATTCACATTTTTGTTAAAGGAAAAATTGGAATTGTTAGGAAAATTTTATGAAGATTATATTTAGTTTTTTTTAAATAATATTACATTTCTAAAAATTTCTTAAGAACCATGGTGCAATCGTAAAATATTTTTGAAAATATATTTAGAGATGATTGTTATGGAAGAAAACAGATTATTCAACAAAGAGTGAATTGAAGACTTATTTTTTAAATATGTTTTCTCATTTATTTTTAGATACAAATAATGGAAAATTGGTACAATTGTAGGGAAATATAAATAATAGTAATAAAAGAAGAAAAAGCGTGATTTTTCTTAGATATTGATCACATTATTTTATCATCAGAAACATATTCATAAAAAATCCTGATAAAAGATGACACTGTAACAGAAAATCATAATCACTTTAACAACATTAATCATAACCCCCATGATGGAATAAAATGAAGTATAACTTTAAATATATTAATGATAATTAGATTCCTAATATTACATGTAAAAGGGGATTTATAATCACCTTTTGGATGAATATAGGTGCATAACATGATGTACCTCTCTAAGAAGGAAAATTGGGACAAAAATCCCTTACCACTACAATAATATTTTGAATTATAATACCCATTAAATCATAATATGAAATAAAAAATTTAATATAGTTAATTTGAATTTGATTTTTGATATAAAATTTCAATGATATATAATATTCACTATAAAAAATAAATAAGTGGTGAATATTCATATGTCTCACAGAAATAAAAGAGAGACTGGAAATCCCTTGCATTAAGTATTGAATTCCATTTGACACATTAATACACATATATATGAAAATTATATTATTATACATATATTACCTAACAATATATATATATATATAGTACCATATATGAATTTTTCATGACCTTTTTTTACCCATTTATTAGGAATCTTTTATTAATGTTACGTTTTTTTGTAATAACAGTATGATTTTTCATATATGCTTTGATTTATTATTTTTTGTCATCTTAAATTGATAATGTTCCCATAATATATAGAATTTTAACCATTGATATAAATAAAATATCAATTAATTATATATATATATATATATATATAATAATATATAAAATATAGAGATAGAAAATAAAATATAATGTTCATTGAGATGGTTTGTTATACGTACGCATGAACAATATTTTCATTTTCTCGATGAATTGAATGAAACAATAGAAAATTATTTTTTATAATTAAATAATAAATTTAATTTCATACATATCAAATATTATAATTAAATTCATCCTCAATACCCTCCATGTCAATTGAGAACAAAATACATTGTTTCCCGAGATAGTTATCCATCGTACACATGAGAAACCTTATCTTTGTCCCAAAAAATAGAAATCATTAAGATATGTGTGATATAATAATATGAAAATAATAATAATATCATATATATCATATATCAATAACGAATCCATCATTATGTCGAACTACGTTATGTGGTGATGGAAAAATTAATAACATCGGTTCGGAAGGCTGTAGTCTATTTTACACATGAACAATGATTTCGTAACATATTTTGATGAAAGTGGAGTTTTTTGTAGGTCATTACCTTAACCTAAAAAATTTCACTATATGTAATAAAAATAGTTTATCATATAATAATTTTATATTATGTATTAAATTACATGGATAAAGAAATAAAATAAAAACAATTATTGATGAATGTTACATATTCTTCAGGATTCATCCATAAGTTTTCACCAAAAGCCTTCCGATGTTGTATTTCTGTAGAAAATAAGGATTTTATGATTATAGGACAAAATATTTAAAGATATATTTATATATATTGTCTTCACCAAAAAAATTTATGATGTGAAGTGAAGTGGGGAAGGGGCGGACTTTTATAATGTTGGTGACTAACAAAATTTTAATTTTTGGAAACAATGGATTCCACACACATAATTTCTTGTAAAATGGATATTATAATGAACCATTTGAGATAATATAATATAAATTTTCCATATATGACCATCCAATTGTTTTTCAGAAAAATCAGCCTTATTCAACCCTTATCTCTTTAGTTTAACCCCCCTTGAAAACCCATTTTTACCTTAATATTGTAAATTATTCTTAAAATTTTTAACTATTCATTTTGCAGAAAAATATTTATTTTAGCATATTAGATGATATCAGTTATGAAGATTAAAAATATGAAATCTATGTTTCAAAATTTAATTAATAAAAACTGGAAAAAAATAATTCAGAGTTAACCCCACATATGGGATTAAAAAGTAGGTTTTAAACAAGAAATTGTTCCAATGTTTTCAGTGTTTTTATATAATTTCAATATAGAATTGATTATAGTAACATAAATTGTATTAATATATATAAATGAAATAATTTTACTTTAGAATTAATTTATTATGAAATTTATATTTTTAATTAATTTAAAAAAAATCAAATATTACAATTATAATTAAGTACTGTTCACTTTTCGTTGAAACATTAATATTTTATGAAAATTTGTAAAACATAACCATAAGATAATTTGAAATGCTGAATTAAAATGAATGATTTTATTTTGTGATATTAATTTTATAAATATATAATAAATTAAATTTAAAACAAAACTGATAGGCATGAAGGAAAAAAATATTTTCAAGAAGTGTATTTAAAAAAAAAGATGATAATATATTAACTCTAGGAAAAATAATAATATTTTAAAGATGTAATTAAAATATATTGATTTATAATATATAAAATAAATTTTAAAAATTCTTCATTATTTAGTGTTTTAATTTACTAAAATAGAGAAACATTTTTCCCGAAAACAGATTTTAGAAAACTACTTTTTAATCACAAAATTAAACTCATATTAAATTCAATATAGAGACTATTCAAAAAAAAATATCTTGATAAAATATAACAAATGAATAATTATGTTACATTTTAATGTAATTGGTAATTTAAATTCAATTTTTTTTTAAATTAAATGATATTTTTTAAGAACACTCATTTGAGTATTCGCTGAAAAATTAATATTTTCTAAAACATTTGAAGATTTAAAAACAGGTTAATGTTGATATGAAGATTTAAATAATGTATTTAATTTAATGAAATAAATTTCCTAAAATATCTATAAAATAGTTATAATAATTTACAATATTAATAAATAAAAATAATTATTGAATCAAACAAACTTTTTTTGAATATAACTATATTTCTGAAAATTGGTTGATTATTTTATAAGAGTTTATAAACAAATTTCTATTATATAGATAATTTATTTGTATATTTAATATAGTGGTTAGTGTTATTGATAGAGACATATTTAATGTATATGTTATTACAGTGATATTTAAAAAATATTTCTACATGGTTCAACGAACCTCATATTGACGTATTGTGCAGGATATCGAAGAAACTCATTATTGGGTGCAATAAATTCTAAACATGGTATTTCCAAAAATTGAAGATATAAAAAAATTATATTATTTAAAAAATATTTTAATAACACTAAATGTTACATTCTGCCCCATTTAAAATGAATATTTCCCTTGAAATATATCTTGTTTATCAATGGTTTAACATTTGTGATTTCTTTCATAGAAAACTACAACATTCAATGAATAATAAAACATCTTTGGAAATTGAAAGTTGAAATCATAAAGGATTCCTAATTTAACTGATAACTGGGTTTTCCCATAAGAGAACATAAGTGGATGTGGGTATCTAGACATGAAAGAAAAGTGTAACTAATTACATAGTGATATATATCATTGATCAGAAGAATGTGGGTGATCCATAGAATGCTAATGACCAAATAACCATAAACCAAAGTTTTGTGAAATGGTCATTTATATCATAAAAAATTATTATAATAAGACAAAATTTTATTTCAATATCATTTCATAATATTGGGGAATTCCATTTCAATCTCTATTAAGAACATACAAAAATGTACTTTATTGATATATTTCTATTTCATAGGCATAATTTCATCCTTTGGTCATGCCTGGACCAATTCCCAGTTCAATAATTACTCTAATAAATGAAGATGACTTTTTTATACCAAAAAGACTAATTAATTATATCATCCATAAATAAAAAGATAATTAATTACACCTTTCTTTTCTATAGTCACAAAAAATGGTTATTAAAAGAAATCCAATATGTATAAATATTCATATGGTTAAGTAATAATTTAATCTCTAAAACCATATTGAAAGTTCAAATTAAACAATTAAAAATGGATAAACATATAACCCTTTAAAAATTAAAATTTATTAATCATTCTAACTAAATTACACAAAATGAACTCAAAAATACACCCTCAAACAGCACAAATTATATCTTAATTTTTTGATACCAAATACGTGAACACCATCATCATGTATTATCTTGAAAAATTTAAACAACCATTATTACTGTAAAACATCATTGAAAAATATAATTCTTTCTTATTCAATGAATAAAACCACATATTATTGAATATATTCCATAAATCCAATAATGTTTTAAACTCCATCAATGATAAAATAATCAAATTTTTCAAAACATCATTAATAAGTTCCAAGGATATATGTATTATCCAATTTAATTTCCCATTTAAAAATATCAGTGTATCCTAAAAACTTTTATCAACATCAAAAAATATTAAGCATTATCTTCCCATAATCATGTGTTTTTTGTTAAAAATAAACTTTCTATTTAAATAATATTTTTACGTCATCAGTATCATTTAATATATTATTTAAAATCCTTAATAAAAAAACTTATACTGAGAAATCCTTATGTATTTCATTATTCTATAATTCCAATACATAAATATATAAATCATACTACTTCATTATCAAACTGTTTATAAGGTTTTAACATCATAATTTATAATAACTCATTAAATAATTATAACAATTGTGGACTCTTCCTCATCATCAACATATTCAGTAAAAAACCAGCTTCTTGATTCCATTCACAAGATTTCCCAAAGTAAATCAATTATCATAGTCCCTATACTTTCAACATTTAAAAAATTCACCCATTTATAATACATTTGGGAAAAAAATATTCATTCCATTGTGTAAACTGCTATTTTCATTTTTTCCTTAGTAATTACTAAATTTGTGTCCTTTTTCCCACACTAAAAACCACTTCCCATTCTTCAAATATATTCCATTGGTTGATTATTTCCACATTCATCACATATAAGAAACTAAACATTCATTACTCCATGGTCTCTACTACATAAACTCTCAACAAAGTCTATACTTATCTTCTTTGTTATGTCTGATATTTTATTTATAGTGTACATTATGAATAATATTTCATGATAACTTATTAGGAATAAACAAAAAATTAATTACACCAGTCATTATCCCATTTGTCTACTCATAACAAAATTTTCATCCATATTAATGGTTAACTAAGTTCATTCTAGTTCACACCTCTGACTAAAAAAAAATCAATTTGTGAGAAATACTAGCCATTGTGGGAAACATAATTATCATGAAAATAACTTATATTTTTTCTAATTCAAGATATATTCTTTTTAATCAGTGACATAATAGTTTTTCCTGGATCATATATATTCATCATCTATTTAAATCCTTCCTTATTATTCATAAGGTGTTTTTGAATTTCCAAAGAATATCCCTTGGGTGTGTCAACGAAAGTGTAGAGAAAGGACTATTTCAAGAATGAATTGATGATTGAGTATAGTTTAATAATCTATTTTTAGAATTATTAACCCTACATACCATTGTGCTAGAGCCACATCCACTTATAGTATCAGGACAATGATGTAATTTATTGGAAACCACTTACTCTATCCTTTACGAAATTTCCATGATGTTTTACTATACTTTGAATCATACATGTTCTTATACATAGAGACATCCCTAGACATATACATAGATATATCCCTATGGATCTTACTAATGATTTACCATACATTTTTTAAAAGGATAATTAATCCTCTACTTTGATACCAACTATAGAAACCTGATATTTTCATATAAGGATTGTACGGCTTTTTATATTAATATTCCATAAAACACAAAAACAAAAACCTACGGACCATAACTGTTTAGTTCCCTTGAAAACATGGGCAAACCATAATAATTTGGTGAAACATATTAAACATCTATCATAAAAATCAACTCTTTTAGTAATTACTAAAAACATCCCCAATATAGATCTTTCATCATAACCTAGGGAGATTAAACATAATAAATGGTGAGATCAGATGAATAGTAAGTGTAAAAATGAGATATATGTAAGAATAACAAGAAACAAGATTTTGAGATCATGAGAATAACATATAAAAACCATTCCTTACATATCAAGTATTAGAATCTTGAGTCATAGAATAATTATTAATAGTTCATAAGACATAGATGATAATGAAATAAAATAATAAGATCCCTATGTGAATGAAAATGGCATAAAAAATAGATTTGTGTAATACATATAAGCATATAAAATCATTCCAAAGTCCACCCACCGAGACAGTCATGACATGTTAGGCTTGGGATAACCATGTGACAGACAAACCCAAGACAACTAGACCAGTTACCCGAGTTTTCACATTAATGGGAGAGGTATAACAAAGATAACAAGTCAAGTCCCATATATAAGAAATAAATACATACTAAAAGAATAAAAATTTGAATAAAAGAGAGATACTATCGATCCAAACTAGATAAACTAGATATTAATACATATCAATACAAACTAGACTCTATGTGACCATCCGTCACCTCTAAAAACATCTCAAACAGAAACATCAACGTAAGGAGAACCATGCATGCTACAAAATGCTCTTCCCTTTACCATTATCCTATACAAAGTTCTATAACCACCATAGTTAGATATAGGGTGTGAGAATTTGATCCTATTTGGATACCAAAATTATATCTACAATATTATTAATATCAAGAATTCACATGTTCAAGATTTAGAACAAAATAGTTTAACATGATTTTTCCTAGATAAAAAAAATTAAAATCATTTTTCAAAAACAGTTTTCATTTTCAAAAATAGAACTTCATAGTTTTCAGATCAAAAAACAAAGAAGATGATGATACCACATATAAATCCAACTTTGAAACAACATGCATGATATACTTTTTCATGTAATAAATAACAATAAACAACAAAGAACCATCCAATCATGAAATATATTGTGGAAAAAATACATAATAAACACTCAAAACCTAAATTGTCATATAGTTAGATCCAACTAACATTATGGCCTTAAACAGAACATCAAATTACAATATGTTACCTCCAAATTGTTCCACACTCACTAAGGCTATCTATGTATCTATCTCGACACACACTAGGTTCCCTTTATTCTATGTTTTTCAATTAATATTTTAAAAAATACTCTCACGTTTTTATAAAACCATTTCAAAGACAAGCCAATATTCTTTATGGTTTGAATGTCGATTTTCTTTTCCAAGTCAAATCCTTTACATTTTCAAAGAAGAAAAACAAATTTCAAATAAGAACACATTCCATTATTAATTTCAACACATTCAACCACATTTCAAAAATCAATAAATTTGTATGAACTACAATAAATTAATGAAATTCAAACAACTGAATAGAACCACCTACAACAAGGATCTAGAAATCGTTTAAAAATTATATAATGGGTATTTGAAACCACAAAAACCACATTAACAAGGGAAAGGATTAATAGAGACTAAATATGATTTATATAAAACACATTACAATTTTACATCCCAAACAAAAATGTTTCTAAACCCACAAACAAGAGATAATCTAAAGGAATGTCTTACCCAAATAGAATGATTACCAACCATGGTGGATCAATCATTGAATAGAGTGATCTAGAGGGAATTAAGTCCCCCAAAACAACAATGGGAAGATCTATGTCATATACAAGATGGATGGAATATATAATTAAGCATCAAACACCCTCATAGCAGCCTGAAAGCTATAACATGGGGAATTACAATGTGTGTAATATATTACATGTGGTAAACATATTTTAGATTATATTATTTCAAAAAATG
The DNA here is from genome assembly GCA_963277665.1 of Viscum album. Lineage (NCBI taxonomy): Eukaryota > Viridiplantae > Streptophyta > Magnoliopsida > Santalales > Viscaceae > Viscum > Viscum album. The sequence goes on from OY728131.1 coordinate 1,495,208,285, forward strand.
CATCTGGTTTTTATTTTAAATACTGATTTTTACACTACCCAATGTGTAAACCATACACAATGTGTAAAATTCTGACACCATAGAATTCAGTTCACAGGATGTGTATGTTCATCATTACACGTCATGAAATCCAAATATACATCCTCTATCTTCCCAGTGAATAGCAGAAACTATGGGTTCATGATTGAAATTCCAACAAATTGTTGACATGGACATTAAATGTGTACTTGTAATTCACGATCAAATAATCTCAACAAATAAAAAAAGAGAAACCTAAAGAAGAAATTAGAACATACCAAACAGAAAGGTAATAGGGAATTACAATATCTTCACCATAAAATCATTATGTCCACTGATATATCTCTATATCCTAGATCATCAAAAAGTAATGGTTGGTGATGCCTCATCAATGCATCGCACTCCCACATCTCATAGTGATCCTGTCTGCAATTCCACAATACCAAGACTAGGGTGATCATTTCAACATGTAGTAACATATCATGGAGATTCATAATATGAATAAGATACTCAACTGAAGCGGTATCAGGCTAATGATCAACATCCTCCATGATAATAAAATGGGAAGGGTTTGGTATATACCTCCACAGCTAGGATGCATGAAACACATCATGTATTGAACTCAAGTTAGATGGTAAAATAAACTGATGGGTCACCCTCCCCAATAACTCAATGATCTCAATGTAGTCCACAATCCTTGGTACCAGGTTACCCTACCTAACAAAGTCATTATGTCCCAAGGGATGTGAATCTCAGATAAAGACACAATCACCAACCTCAAATTTCAACGACATACTATGGTAGTCCACAAAAAAGTTCTCAAAAATTTATTCCATGTTTAAATGTCATTGGATTAACGACACTATCTCTATCGTCTATTGAATATTGCTTGGTCCAACAATGGAACACTCTACTAAATCTTTCCAGCACAAGGGAGATTGGCATGGCTGCACATACAAAACATCAAATGTAACTATCTTAATGGATGCTTGATAAATATTATAATAGAATAACTAAACAAAGTAAATCATTTCCATAGGAACCAATGAAATCAAGGACAAAAATATTGTAGAATCTCATAAAGAAACTGGTTAACCCTCTCTATCATTCCATCCATCTACAGAAGATAATTCATGATAAATTGAAACTAAGAACCCATATTCTCCTTCAATCCATTCCAAAATATGAATGTGGACCTCGAATCCCTATCATAAAAAACTAATGTGGGAACCCCATGATGTCTCAAATATCATGGATATATAAGTCCCCATGTTGTTCCACATTATTCGATTCCTTCCCTAGTAAAAAATGTCATAATTTTTTGAATATGTCAATAATCACCCAAATTGAATCCTTCCCATTAATATTATATGCAATCCATCAAAAAAATCCATGAAAATACCACCCTACTTACATAATCAAATAGATAATGGATGAATCAAACGTGCAAGTCTCTTTTGTTCCCCTTTAACTCTTTGATAATTGAGGGACCGTGATACCAAATATAAAACTAATTGCCTCATCACTGGATACCAATATCAACACATCAAAAATGTGGAACATATTTTCATTCCCATCGTTCAAAGTCCAACATGACCAGTTTACACTACCTAAAAACACTTATCTAATGGAAAAAGAACTATAATCCTAATACAAAATCAAAAGTTTCTATTTAGAGATGGATACATATGTCAACAAGTCTCCCCTGCATTATGGATGTCTCATAAGCATCAAATATTTCTATTTGTTGTCTTATTAAGTTGAACTCACTCATCAAAAGACAATAAAATCTTTATAGAATAAAATAAAACTATTCCACCAACCTCTTCCACTCCAAATCTCATCTCAGGAAATAAAGACATGATAGACCACTACACAACAGATTCCTTCATGTCTTATGCCATAAATATTCTTCACAGTGTATTAGTAACCAAATTTCCTTTCCCATGGGTATATAAGATATCAAAATTAATGGTCATAAGATACTCACCCCAGCCTCTCTACTAAAAGTTTAAATCCCTCAATGTAAAAATATATTTTGGTATTTTGTGATGTGAATTTACTAAAAACCACTCTCCAAAAGAGATTGTGATTCCATTTTTTGAGTTCATACATAACAGATGAAAACATAATATTATATGTGGGTTAGTTCTTCTCATATTTTCATAACTTTAGAGATCCATAAGCCGTATCATGTTTCCCTAACAAAAAAATACATCCCTAGCCCATAAAAAAGCATCGCATAAAACATACTAACTGGAAAATGGTTCTAGAATAATAATAACTGGTTATGATGTAAATATAAACACGGTCTCGTATGAAGATCAATTTTACCTTTTATTCCACAAAAACATACACTCTTATGGGTTAATGTTTTCATTGAATATGCCATCATTGATAGGTACTAATCAAACTATTTATAGTAACCTTCCAATCCAACGCAGGTCTATCTCTCAAACATCATTTTCGGGTAATCCAATGACATAATATCCTATTCTTTTTCCATATCTACTATTTTTCCCCTCTCGAATATCACATGTACCAAAGACATAAACTCTTAAATCCAAAACTCACTCTCATAAAGCTAACTATGGAAAAGATGTTCCCTCATGGTTTGAAGAATGATATCAAAATGGTATCTATGATCTTTTTTTACCTATAGAACACAATGATATCATCTATGAAAAAATTAAAAAAAATTCCAAGAACCTATGAAATATTAATTTCATCAATTCCATTAATACCAAAGGAGAATCAGTGAGTCTGAATGAAAAAAATAAATATTCAAATTATGCTTACCGACGTCAAAATTTTGCATTGATTATATACTCTTCCTAGACTCTCAATTGGTGGTACCCTGACCGCTGGTCTATCTTGGAAAATTAACAAGTTTCTCTAATAAAATCAAAGAGATAATCCTTTTTGGGTAAGTATTAATTTTTCCTAATTGTCAGTCACTTCAATGTTTTATGTTCAATACAATTACTAAGGCTCCTGTCGACCTTCATACAAATGATTACAATAAATTCCCATGGTGACATGTTATGATTAATTTTTTTCACATCTTATTCAACCAAAAATTCCCTAAGTTCCTCTAACTCAGTAGGTGTCATTAAATATGATTGAATATAAATGGGCATCATTCTAGGGAGTAGGTCAATTATAAACTCGAAATCTTCCTATAGTGGAATAAAAAAAATATAATATTGAAGGACATAAGGTTATGCACACACACACACTAGTAGGCAGTTGATTACATAAGCACTAGTCAACTCCATTAAGAATAATTTCCGATAACTGGTCTATGATTATTTATATATAAAGAAAACCATGCCCCTCCCTTCGTGATAATGAGTTTTAATCACCTAGAAAACATGGGGGACCTCGTCGAGTGATAAGAAATTTACCTGATAGTGATTATACTCTATCTGGGAATTCACTTTCATCATCCCTTCCATGGTGATAATAAACTAAAAAATGTCAATATCAATAACTATGAAATCCCAAATGACCTCAATATAATCTATTATGACCCAAAATATGGTGAAATTAATACCATGTTCAGACCATTTTCCCAATGGGAAGGAAAGATCCAAACATAACTTCATAAGATCTAAATGAAAAACCAACATGTCAACCAACATTGATGATATTAAGAAATATGTATCACCTATATCAAACAAAGTTAGAACCATAGAAGAATAAATAAAAATTGTACATCAATTCTTCGAAACCCCTCCTTATAATCCTCTAGCACACACTCTAACATAAAAATCCTTCCATACATAGCCACATGGATATCCCCATTGCCCTGAGAATGTGTCCCACCACTATTTGGAGCATCAATATAAATATGTGACACCTGTGTGAAATTATATCCTTCCTTACTAACTTGGTACATCTAATCAAAGTAACCATTTAAATGACCAGATCTACCATAAATATGACAAGTCTTATGAGCCTCTATATATTAAGTCCTTGAATTACCATGCCTCTCATAGGGGTATAATATAAATTTTTAATTCCCTTAAAATTCCCTTGAAACTAGTCCTATAGAAAACTGACCACTCTTACAATACCTTTTCAGACTAGAAGAATCATGCAGGCTAACTGCTTCACCTACTGATGCTCTTCCCAAAGGTATCCATCCGGCTATGTCTCCCTCAAAAAATTATTCTTTATACAATTCCTACAAAATGCATTGAAGGAAAAAACTATAATCAACCAAATATTGGCTATTAGCCCTGTATCAAACCTCTGAGATTTCAGGTAATCATTATTAACTAGATCTAGTGCCTAATTCACAAAATCAACAAAATGGATGGATACCTCCAGAATAGAATTATATCCTTTCCCACTGTTTAGAAACTCCTAGGTTTTGGCCACAAATAGTGTCTGGACGGAACTACTAGTTAAATATATTCTTGAAAAAAACCCATGTTAGACCTTTTTTCAAAATATCTTTCACAATAGAGTCTCACAATTTTCTTTATATCCCATCAAACATATACATATAAAAATAAACATGAGAATCAAAAGGAGTCCTCAAAAAGATAACAATCCTTTAAATTAATTTAGTAACTTCCATTGATTATGGGGTCCCATTGTCACCATGAAATACAATTGGATGATTCTTGGTAAATTATAATCCATGATCCACTCCTCGTCCAAGTTTTACTACTCCTACCAACACTAGAGTCTGAATGAAACTGATCACTAGCTCAACCAATGAATGCTTCACTGAAGGATCCAAAAATAGATCCTACCTCACAACTTCCCCTCTCATATTTGGAAGATCTATTCTGGTAGGAATTTTCTAATGCATATAATATAATAACCAACCATCCATGAGAAAATTCCTGAACCATCACCTTAAAAACTAGAATCTATAATAATCCTTCAAAACGATAATAATTTACAGAATTTATGATTTTTTTCCACAAAAGACAAAAACATTTCTGTGGAATAAGCCCATCTAAATATATTATCCACTAGTTTATTCAATGTACCTTACAAACACCATGTCCACAGAGATTTTAGATTTCTCAATTTATCAAAATATCCTAAAAAATTCATTTAAATGAACAAATGTAATAGGTCATGGATTTATTTATGATTTTATGACCACTCATGGAGACTCAGATTTAGTCATGGGAGTGAGCTGTGTAGGCCCTTAATCCACACCTACAATCTATATTCTGAAAATCTAACTCCTATATATCTAATACACAAAACTGAAATAAGTAATGATGACACACATCAAATTGAGAAACTCCCATGATACCAAATTATTAATGACCATGTCATCCCAACCAAACCATACACCTGAGTCAGCCCAGTATGGGGTGAGGAATAACCAAGATTACAAGAAAATACATTTTTAAATTAAATCAAAGACACACCACCAGTGTACATAGAGTAACAATGGGATATACAACTAACCAAAATAGGCTAAATAATAATGTAGGAAATTTCTAGATAATTTATTCTCCATTTGACCAACCATAAACTTCAAACCATATAAATCAAAATTAGAAACATAAATGGAGTCCCACATGCTAACGAAATATCATCATTTTCCCTATATCCTATAGAAAAAGGTACACATCCACCCATAGTATGAATTATGGTTTGAGAAATACATCACAATAGGATAAAACCAAAATATCTATATATGTTCTAATAATATGAATTCACAATGGAATCCATCAAAAAAATAGTTTTAAAAATATATATATAAAAATTTTGAAAAGATTTTTCAAAAAATTTATGAGTTTTCAATATTTTCAAATAATATTTTTCAAATACTAAAAAAAGAAGTCAATGGTATTGTATATAAACACACATGTGAGCCAACATCCATGTAATAATATATTATAAAATAATCAACCAGAAATAACAATTCCCCTTTCAGTCAAGCACCAACCTTTAGGATAATAAATGCTAGGAAATAAAATTACTAAGAAGGAATAAATTTGGAACCAAATAACATCGAGGCCTACCACATACCATTTACATAAAAGAGATTAACTCTTAGTGGCATCATACACACCATGTCCACCTATTAATCTATCTTGACACACCCAAGGATCCATTTGTGTAATTTATTTCAATTTATGTTTTAAAAACAATTCTTTAATTTTTATAAAATCATTTCAAATCAAATCCCATACACTTAAGGGGTTGAATTTCCATTTTAAATTACAAATCAAGGCTATTCTATTTTCAATAAAAATACCATTTAAAAACATTTACCCAAATGCTTTTCAATTTCAACACATGAATTCCCATTTGAAATATAAAGAAATAAATGTGAACTAAAATTAATTCAATAAATTAGAATAATTGAACAGATCCACACATTACAAGGACATTGGAAACCAATCCATATTTGACAAAGTGGCTTTGAAACAACAACAATTTCCATAAGAAGACATGGATTGACTATATATTGGAATGTATTCATATAAAGAGAAATCATATTATGTATCCCTATTGAAAACGTTTCTGAAACCCCAAATGAGAGATATAACAATATAAAGGCTTTCCCGATGAGATGAAGTGCCAAGACATGCTGGTCAATAACTGAACTGAGGGATCCTGATGGAATAGATTCACCCCTAAATGCATGGGTAAGATCTCTAGCTTATAGAATATGGATAAATAAGACAATGAAGACTTAGATACCCTCATGAAATCCTAAGTTGTGTAATGGTGAATTTCATAGCATGTAAATTATTACACCCCGTGAACCCCATTGAATTTAAATAATGCAATAAATCTTGTCACAATTTATATTTAAAACCATATTTTCTATATTAAACAATGTGTAACCCTTACACAACATTTAAAATCTCATTCTATATATTATGTTAACAGGATGTTTCTGGATAGAATTAAATGTTGTGAAATATTATTAGACGTCATGTAAATTCCCATAAAACCATAGAAATTGTATGTTCATGCTAAAAATTCCACTGAATTTCTAATGAGACTATTAAATATAGCCTTCCAATTAATGATAAAAATAATCAGCCAATGAAAAAAGGGAATCTAAAAGAATTTATAAAGCATAACTAATATAAATAAAATATGGAGGTTGAAACCATTTGTGTACCTACATTTATCTTGAGTAAACCATGCATTTACACTTTTTGGGGCTTGGGATAATGACATTTGTGCCCTCCATTTCAATCATGGGCTAACCACTTGTGTACACTATTTTTTGGGAATTTGATGACCACCTGTGTATCCTTCGATCTAGTGGATCATTTATCATTAAAACATGCATTGGAAGGAGATATATTTTTTGTCCCTCTCAAAATGAAAACCATATTTATGTGTTCCCCAAGATCTTAAAACATTCATCATATCATAACTCTGGCAATTGAATGGGTTTTAAAAACATTTCATCATATCATAACCTGTGTAAATGAGACTAGTTTCATAACCATTTACTCATTTCATTATATCATAACACACATAAAATAAGTAGTTTTCATAAAAATTATATCATGGTATAACCAATTGAAGGGAAAATGGTCCCATAAACATCATGGCAGCATAAAACATTCAGAGACGAAATAATAATTCAACACTTCTATCAAATCTCTATTAAATCATATGTAACCAAAATTGATGAAATATTATATGGAAATTGATATTAAATAAAAAATCACTTCTAATGATTCATAGGGAAAATAACCTTTCATTAAAAATCACATTTTGAAAGATAAAATTCATCAAAAATTTAGGAAGTAGTTTTCTTTTAATATATACTTGAGAACATATATATGATTCTTAAAAAATAATTTAATATATTTAATGACGAAATTGTTCATTCATATTTGAAAAAAAACAATTTTCAAAATATAGAACATCCTAATAATATTCTTCATTTAAAATATAATTTAAACGATATAAATTACAATTTGATAAAATAAAGGTAAAGGTGAGGGGATGTTTTTTACTTGTCATACACAATAAAATAATGTTCCCTTTTTTATTTTCAGTAAAATAAAAAGACGAATTTATTTGAAAATTAACATATTATTCCTTTAAAATTATTTTTTAGAAAAGAAAAACATGTGTTACAATTCATTTTTTATAAATTTAATTAAAATATAATAAAAATATATTTCACAATGTTTTTTAGAAAACGTCATTTTGAATGAAAACTAATTTTCAACTAAAAATATAAATAATGTCCACATTTATTAAATATATTTTATCGATTTGTTTATGTTCCAAAGACTTGGAAATTGATACTTTTACAATTAAATATTTGGAATAAGAATATGAGATTAAATTTTTTGAGATTCATGAGATATTGATCACAAGAGTTTATCATTGGAAAGATAATCATAAATAATCTTGATAAAAGATTATATTGTAATATAAAATCATTATAGAATTGGTAACATTGAGTTGTAATCCCCAATAATGAATAATATAAAATGGAACATGAAATATCATGATTTTAAATAAATTCATTATATTATGTGTTAATGGGTCTATATATACACCTTTTTAAATAATATAGGTGTATAAGATAAAGAACATCACAAAGGAAGAAAATTGAGAAAAAAACCAATACTACATTAGAAATATTTTGAATTTTAATACCCAGTATAGAAACAAAATGTAACATTAAATATTATATAAATAATGACATTTATGATTTAACATCTCATATTGGTAGTATATAAACCACCAAAAATAATGAGAAGTGAATTAGCCTATATCTCCCACAAAAAATAGAAACTAAATATCTCTCACCTTAAATATTGATTCAATAATACATGTACAAAACTAATTTATAATAAATATATGTAGATTATAAATATATTTAATAAAAATATTTATATATATCATACCATATATTTTTTATTTTGACCTTTTATTAGTCGTTTATTAACAATTACTTATTAATGGTGTGTTTCGGTTTATAACTGCTTTGTTCTTCATATATATTATGATTTGTTATATTTAGTTGTATTAAATTAATATATGTTAAACAATATCCAAAATTTAAAAATTGATGTAGATATATTATATAATTATTTTTTATTTATTTATAATAATCTATAAAATATTGAAATAGAAAATTAAATACCCCATTCATGGAGATGGTATGTCACACATATGCATGAACATTGTTTCCATTTTCATTGAGTATTAAATTAAAGAAATTTAAATGATATATTATCATTATAAAATTATTTATATGTATTATATATCATTTATGTTCATTAAAACTGTTATATATTACCTTCTATGTAAATCATGAATGAAACGCATCACTTTGGGAGGTGGTAGTACACCATACAGATGAGCGACGTTGCTGTATTAAGAAAAAAATGTAAGCATGAAGGTATGAGTGATATAATAATTAAATTATAATTATAATATAATTAATAATATATATAAATAACAAATCTATCATATTTCTCAGCCGTTATAGGTTGTAGTGGAAAAATAATGAAATTGATTCATTAGGCGGTAGTCCTCTTTACACACTAATGGTGATTTAACATACCATGTAATAAAAGTGGAGATGGTTGTTGGTCCTGACCATATAATAACAAGTTATCAATATATATATTGTAATTATGTTTTTAAATTAGCATAATATAGTAATAATTTAGAGTGGTTGGGGAAAAAAATAAAATAAACATGCTCAATAATGAACGTTACATCTTCTTCAGGTATCCTCCATAGGTTTTCACCAAAGTATTTTTTAGGATTTATTTATGTTGAAAATAATGTCTATCTGATAAAATTATAGAATTTTTTAATTTATTTTCCATGGTAGTGGAATAAAAAATTTTCTTTATGGTTTTAAGTAGAAAAGAAATTGGACGACCTTAAATTAGTGAGGTGAGTGGCACACGTGTAATTTTTCGATAGAAAGAACTACACCCACATTCAATTCATTTAAAATGGTTCAAATAATTGAATATTATCATTGTTGAACGGTATTATTTAAAAATATAGTAATACAATGGGTCTTTTAAAAGTCATAATTTTTTACACTTATATTTTTTGTCGAACACACCCACTAAACCAACTTTACCTTAACCATGTGAATAAAGTTTTAATATTTTCAATATTAATTTTTTTTAAAACACATGTTTCACTTAATATGTAATATAAATTTTTATAATTCCAAATATATAATTAATTTTTCCATAGTATATACACGTATGTGTAAAAATTATATTTATACGGACCCCATAGGCATGACTAGAAACTGAGTTTTCAAAGAGAAAATGCTCAACAGTTTTGAATGATTTTATATCCAATTATAATACAGAATTGATTAAAATTAACTTAATAGAATTAATAGATATATAAAATAAATAATTTTTATTTAAAATCAATATAAAATATAATAAAAAATTAAAAATAATTTATACAAAAAAACAATTTTCAATAAAAATTTAGTAATACTCCAAATTACTAAAAAAATACTATTTTTAGAAAATTATGGAAACAAACCTTAAGTTAAATATGAAATTATTATTATAAAAAATAAATACTAATTAATTAAATAAGTTTTATCTAGTTGGTAAAAAAATAAACAAACCCCCATGCGTAATGAGAAATAGGGTTTCTAAGAAGGTTATTTTTCAAGAACATGAAGATTTTAAATTATATCAATGACCAATAAAAATAATAAAAATAATATAAATTAAAATTTACTGATATATAATCAATAAAATTAAATTATGAACTTTCAAATTATGGATTATTTTTAATTATTTAATTGAGGAAATGTTATTCCCTTTCAAATAGTTTATTGAAAAACACTTTTTTCAACCAAAAAATAAACTCATAATAAAGTAAAATATAAAGTGGATTGAGAAGTAATTATAAAGGATAAATATTACGAAAAATGAATAATTTTACTTTAAAAATATATTGATTAATTTAAATAACCAAATTTATTTAAAATAATTGGAAATTTTACAGAAATTAGTATTTTGACTATTCACTGAGAGGTCAATATTTTTCAAAAAAAAATCCCAAAATTTAAAAATAAGTTAATTTCAATATTATGACTTAAAAATGAATTTTATTTGAAAAATTAAATCTTCCAAAATATCTATAAAATAATTTTAATATTTTCCTATAATTAGTGATAAATTTTTTTTAAAGAAAGCACATTTTTTATTTATATATGTACATTACTAATATTGGATTTATTATTTACCAAGAGTTTATAAATAAATTAATATTGATTAGAACATTTATTTATATTTAATAATTTATATAATGGTATTCAGACCCACCAATTTAATATCTTAGTTATGACATTCATATTTAAAATAATATTTTATAATGGCTCGCTGAAACTAGGTGTCGCATGTCATGTATACTACAGAAGAAATTTCTCAATGCGTATAATGAATTCTATACATGGTGTTTCATATAATTCATGATATCTAAAAATTGAAATTAATTAGCAAAAAATTACTAAAATTAGGGGATGATATGTACTACTTAGAGACTGTGGCCCCTCAAATTCGCAACATAGTGGTGAGGTATGATCCCTCTATAGAGTTACTTATTAGGAAAATAGAGATGATGTGAATTGACAATGGACCATTTATGTTGTGGGTAGACTCGTTGTCCTAAGATAGGCCGTGATATTGAAATATCATTTCTCTTTTATTTTATATTCTTATATGAGTACACACACACTCATATATATTTATCTCTATGTGGTAGGGTTTACTTTCCCTATAGATTGGGGTTGAGTGAACTACATCTATCATGTATTATATTGTTCCCTCTTTAGTTTTCATGGAATTCATATGGGTATGTATATAAACACCCTTTTATAATATTGTCCCTCACTTGTCGTGTCTTATAAATATGATTTATAAGACAATGTTGATTTTAGGGGAGTATACAAATTCATGAGTGCATTATACCACATACAGTGATCATGTCTTTGAGGTCATGATCCAGACACTCTTAACATTCTCTCTATTGTCCAGTTTGGACATATTTTCTAGTTAGGTGTTTATTTTTCCCTTTACTTTTCAAATTATGATGTCATAATGTTATGTATTCAATATATTTTATTATAAGAATGGTTTCTAATCAAGATGGTCTTTCATTATTATTTATTTTTACTTCTACATAGAGATATTCAGCTACATGCATGGATTTACATTGTTAAAATATCTTCCATTTAATTCATTCATTCTCTAAACATGTCTCCAGCCCGTATCCTCTGGATACGATCTTGGAGTTGTGGTGGCATGTTATTTCTCCACCTAGGAGTGCCTTGGTGGGCCGTGCCATTATATATTTGAATAAATGGTTGTTCAACCTCAATACCATGTGAGGATTTATTTCCCATTATGATATTTAATTTGGAATTTCGGGAAAAAGTGTAAAAGTTTCTCCAGTGCAGTATTCTATCTACAGAACCAAGAGATCGTGCAGCAGATGACATATCCATTCATGATGACTTTTATTACCTAATTTTTGGCTCATCATACCTAGATATTGGTATTCATGAACATTTTTAAATGGATCATATTGTATTTAGTTATTTGAATTTCCATTAGTCAAATCCCCATATAGATATTTTCATCTGAATATGTAACATCTTGATTAATTTTTAAAATTCATCCTCAATGACACCCATATAGGTTACCATTATAGGGTCATGATGATGATCAGATGAGGGATGAGGACTTGGTTAATGGGACATCTCATGATATATTTCCTCCATGATGGGATGTATTATCACCCCCACCAATCTAGAATTAGATTATACCAATAGAGCAAGTTGAGGATACATGAAGGCTTAGCGTACTCCAGAATATTCAACACCATAGAACACTGAGGTACCATGGAGAGATAGATATACTGGTAATGGAGGATTGGATTCATTTTTTAGTCTATGTTGTCAATGTTTTATAGACCATGAGGGATTATATCATTGTATTAGTAGATAGTCATTCCACAAAGTAGTTGGGAACTTTTGGAGTCTAATTTTGAAGATGAAAAATGTGTTTTCTCTCTCATGGTCATACATACAAAAGTATTATCATTAGTAGTACTACCACTCTTGATTTCATTCACTTTTTATTCCAGATATTTTGGAGCTGTAGTAGGTTAGTATGGAAGTTTTTTAGTTTTTTTAGGATCATTGTACTTACGTAGAACTCTTGTGACATGATTTGGGATGGTAACATCAATTTTTGGATGTTTGATACGGCTCTCTGCATATACATATGTCTTAGTGTGGTACCCTAGTGAATTCCTATATGATCTAGAGTGATAGAATGAGTGTGTTTAGTATAGTTATTCTTATTTTAGGGAAATCATTCAGCAATATCATGCTATATAAATCATAGGGTTGAGTAATCTACAACATATATTAGGTTCTAGTTAGTAGGGTTTGGAATATATGAACTCATCATGGTAAAATTGAGGAACTTGGTCATATGTCACAAGAACTTCATAGGGAACCAGTGCATCCCAAAGAGGGGTGATTTTATGCATTTTATGATTGAGGCCTCATGAAACATGATTTCATGGGTGGACATGATGATAATGGGAGATAAATAGTAGATGAACATCCATGGAAGAGGTCTCTCCATGATCCCATATCTCCAAGGTGAATACATGGTGGCGACTAGGGAGGTTGTTTTGGTAGAAGAGTATGTGGGTATCCCTTAGTATAAACTACTAGTGGTGTACACATTAGTGAGCTACATCCACCACCCCCACCAATAGGAGGTCCACGCTAAGCTACAAAAGCTGGTGGTCATGGCCTATGGTAGCTTCAGTCTATAGAGTATTCTGAATGGGAAGATCATGATATGATTATAGGTATGATATGTGTTTATTATACTATTGATTTAGTAATTTTATAATGATGTTTGATTTATTCCCTCATCTACGTACTCCATTTGTGAGAGATGGAGCACCTAATTGATACATTATCCAACAATATTTGGTTTGTGGTTCCCAACATGAATTCTTCTTCAATATTTCTTATCTACTATAAGTGAGATTTACCTATTAGTGGATACTGTTTCTCATGGGACCCATTGGTTTTCATGATGAGACCATATAATGTAATCATATGAATGGAAATGTTTTCTACTATCCGATACTAGATTAACAATCATCACAGACTTGTCAGGTGTCTTCAAATAAATGGGATGAGATTCACCTTTTTCAAAGGGAGACATCTCAAGGAGGAGTGACTAGGTTTTTCAAGAAGGAATATATTACCCATCACCCATCACATAATAAGTTTATCCCTTTGCGTTGTGGTCACTCTATGAATTTGTGTTTCTTCACTCATAGAGGATATATGGATCTATTCCCTTAAGATGTTATGGGACTACCTCTAAGGTGGGAGATGGAGTTTTTCATCAACCTTCACTATAGGACAGCTCTAATATCTAATAAGACATATAAGATGGAACCAACCATGATTAGAGAGCAGAGGGTATATTTGTTAGACCTTTGAGATAAGGGGGTTTAAGCCCAAATTTTACTACCTAGGTAGATAAAGTTTTTTATGATAAATGTGGATTGGAGCTTGCAGATTTATGTTGATTTTAATCACTTATTATAGGAAATGATATAGAACAAGTACCCCTTTTTAATAATTGATTACCTATTTGGTTATTTACAGGGTGCAAGTTGGTTCTTTTAGGTTGATCATAGGTTTGGCTACTACATGTTGAGGGTGCACGGGGATGATACTCAGAAGCTGGAATTCTTATATCACTATGGGTATTATGATTTCCTAGTGATGGCTTTAAGTGGGATTAATCTCTCCACTGTATTTTTGGATATGATTAATTGAATATTATATCCATACATAGATTCATTTGTCATGGTATTCATATATGACATACTTATCTACTCTTAATTAGATGAGAAAAATGTAGAGCACCTATAGATTGTCTTAGACTTGCTTTGGGAGAACTAAAATTATGTTAAACTATTGAAATTATAGTTCTAGATCCCAAAGGTTATCCTTTTAGGGAATTTCATTTCTAATAATATATTATATATATTCATATAGATTATTAATGCATCGATTTCATGGGATCCACCCAAGAGTGTTTCAGTAGTGCAATGCTTTCATGGCATAAGGGGTTTCTAAAGGAGGTACAAAAAAACATCTGTAGCATTGTTGCACCTTGGGATACTATAAAACGAAATGTGTAGTCATTTACCTATACTTATAAGCTTTATAGAGACGTTGAGGATCTATGGATGAAAATTACTAGGTATCCTATTTTGAGATTACCGCATGAGGACATGAATATTTTTAATTTATTGTGATTCTTCTAGAGATAAGTTCATTTGTGTGTTGAGTCAGAGATTAGCATTGATCACATATGGATGGAGGTAGTAGAGAACACATGATAAGACCTACACAACTCCGGACCTTGTGTTTGTAGTAGTATTCATCACTCTAAGATTGTGTATATAGTATCGTTTTGGGGAGAACTTTGTTATTTAGTCATAGCATTAGAATCATTTGCATGTCTTGACATAGAGATATCTTAACCAGAGAAATAGTATTTGGATAGAGTTACTTTAGGACTATGAAATTGAGATAATATATAATCATGGAAAGGTAAACATGGTGGAAGATACTCTTATCTATAAGTCATAGTCTCGAATTTTGGAGGAGTCATGTGAGCAGTTGGATTCACTGAAGCTAACCCTAGTAGAGGTGGAGGGTGGGGCGTTTCTTCAGATGATTGTGTTAATTCCAATATTTATCTAAATTTTTAGGAAATATCAGTTGGGATACAACAACTATAAAGTCTTACATAAACATATTTCCGCATCATATTAAACTGATGGATTATATGAAGGAATTATTCATGTCATCCTATTATTGGGATGAATATTGTTACTAGTCATATTGTGAGAGGAGGTTGTTATGGTATTTCAAAATTATCATATTTTTGTAGATCCCTGTGTAGGAATGATGTATAGGGACATTTATCTTTAGTTTTGGTAGGGTTGCATATGAAAAAGTCTTGCTGAATTCATCTCTTAGTGTCACGCATGTCAGCAGGTGAAGGCTGACCACTAGGTTCTCACATGTTTTTTATATCCTCCTGTGGTTTCATATTTAAAATGGGATGGAATATCTATAGAAATTATAATAGGTCTTCTTTATGTAGTGATATTCCATTATTCCATCTAGTTTATAGTTGACTAACTAACCAATTCGGGTCACTTAGTTCCTAAGAGGCAGTGGAGTTCAATTGATATTTTTGGGATGTTGTATATTTGGAAGATCATACACCTTCATGTGGTTCCCTCAATGATTATATTTTAAAATGATTAATTTTCACATCATATTTGTGGAGAGGTTTGCAGGAAAAATTTAAGACCTAGTTGATGATGAGTATATCCTTTCACCCAAAGATTAATGTGTAGACCGAGAATACTATCTAGATGTTGGAGGATATGCTAAGGTATTGCATACTAAACTTTGGCCGGTGTTGGGATGGCTAGTTACCTTTGGTATAGTTAGATTATAATAATGGTTTTCAATATATTAACTTTATTTCATATTTCATATCTATATACATGATACCCTTAAGGCTACCCTTACATTGTACTGAGATTTTTGAGGCATCACTTGTTGGGAAAATGTTTCTATAGGAAGCGACCTAAAATATCTTTTTGATTAAAAAGAATATGAAGAAAAACCAGAGAAAATAGAAATACTATATTGAGTGATATCATAATCCCATGGAATTCAATTAAGGATACCTTATTTTCTAATAACTCTCGCATGATGTGGATTACAGACATTCATTTGGGAAATAAAGTTACCAAATAGTATCCTTAGGATGTTCAAGATCCTTAAAAGGGTTGGTGTGGTTTCATACAACCTTTTCATGCCCCCATAGATGTAGTGCATGCATTATGACTTCAATTATTCATAGTTGAGGAAATACATACCTGATCATATGGATGATATTGACTAGGGTGAGCTAGAAATGGAGGATGGATCCAACTTCATGGAGTACCCAGTATCGATAAAGGATCAGTGTGAGTGGATCCTTCATGTATGAACTACCTTTTTTATTTGTTTATTCTTTTTTGGGACAATATTCCTTGAACATGATATAATATAATGAATAAATTATTCATTTAAATAAAATAATGTATAATATAAAATATATTAAGAAATAGATTTAGTGATAGGTGGTGAGATGATATGAAATTTGATAGCCCTCTGAGGATGAAATCATTTTAATAAAAATATTAAACATATTTTATTTCACAAATTAATAGTTTTAATGAAATAATGAATTAACTCCTAAACAGAGGCTCAGATCTGAAATTAGGTACCATGGTCTAATCTAGATCATGGTGTTTACCTAGGCAAGGCATAATGTTGGTTGGATTTAAAATTTTGGATGAGGCATATGATGGAAGGTATGTTAAGTAGATTAACATTATTTATTTATTTAATTAATTTAAAAACTCAAATATATTCTCCTCTATATGTATATTATCATGGAAAATATCTTTGGATAGAAACATAATCCTAGGATCATTTAGATGATGTTTATTTTTTCTTCATTGGTGGATCAATTTTGTATGACAACCTGTGATTGGAATGAGGTGAACTAATATTGTTGGGAAACATCAAGAATGATAAGACTGCCAGATTCAGGGTGGATATGTACAAAATTTCTAGGATATGTTTTTTCTAGATGTATTAGGGTGTAATTCTGGTGATATCCCATGGATATTGGATTTAGAGTAGAAAAGGTGACGGTTGGAACTATGACATTATACTGGCAATTCAGATTAACAATTTCCATCCACTGTAGACCAAAAATTGATGGATATTGACTGTTCATATTTTTTTGTGGATTTATGTTGTCAAAGAAGAATGAATTGTTGTGGAAATTGTATATATAAGATTCGAAAGATATATTTAGAGTATTGTAAAAATTATGACAACACGACTTGTAGTAGTATGGACCCATGTTTTTTAGTTCCATGAATATGATAGCGTGAGTTTCTCGGTGGTGATAAGTATCACATGTATTGTGGGACACCAACACATAATTTGACCCATTGCTGGATGCCTAGTGAGTAATCAGGTAGTACAAGGGAACAAAAACAACAATACACATAGACACAACTAGACACAAAGACACTTCCATAAACATGGACGCATGAAAACTACAAAGGCTATTATATGATCTAGTACAAGGAAGAGTAAATAACTAGATACAATACAATATACTATAGGACACGAGTATGACTAGGAGAACAATACTTTGTCCTGGTAGGTTTACACACACCATGTACTTCCCTTAACTATTGTTTAATAATTCATGGATAGAAATTCATTTATTAGAGAGAGCATGACTGTGAGGCAAGTTGAGGTCACACATCATGTGACCCCCCTTAATCATCGTGTACTTATTTATGAAACTTATACCTCTCATATATCCATTAGTATAACTCATATGTTGGCCCATGACTATCTTATACTATTTTTTATATTGAACACAATTGTGGTCCTCATCATGGATTTTACAATAAGATGTGATATGTTCTTAGTGAGATACTTCCTTAAGTGATTTTTTATAAAATAAGTGGCCATACAGGATCATTAGGGAGATTCGGGGGTAGAAACCCCTCTATTGTACTAGGTATTGGGTGCCAAACAATACACACACAAAAAAAGTTGTAAAACCCTAGCTGACAAGGTTGTGGGACCTCTAACTACTTTGTGGAATCCCCCTAATGGACTAGTGCATGGGACTACTTCCTACTAATTTTTATCCCTATAAAAGGAAAGGTCATGGGTCCTCCATCTATCTTATTAGAGATGTCTCCCTGATTGACTCTGGTGTGTGTCTTATAACTAATGAATAACATCCCCCTCTTGTAGTACGACATGGTACCTCTTCTTACTAAGTGGAATTTCCCTGATAGAATAGGGAATTGATTCTATATGTACTGAGTGGAATACCCTTTATGGACTAGGGTGTGGGTCCTCTATCTACCTATGTAGTGGATTCCCCCTGATGTACTAGATAATGGGTCCTATACTATGAGATTTCCCCCCTTGACTGTGTGGAACAATTGTGAGGTGTGGGTCCTCTATATGGTTACTTATTCTGATATGTGAGTAGTTGGGAATTGATGATGGACCATTAAAGATATAGGATGTCTTATCATCTGAAGCTAGGAAATTAGATAGAGATTTCCTTTTTCACTCCTTGGGTTTAGTATATGATCATTCAAATATATCAGTGTTTTTAGGTTTTACTTCTCTTTTTATTACAGTTTATTTGACTTCCCTTATCATGTATTTTATTAATCCCTATTAAATATTTTGGGTGTTCTACTTGGTATGTATATATTGACCCTTACATTGGCTTTACCTTCATGTGTCGTGTCTAATGCAGGCGATATATTGAATGGAGGTGATTTCAGAGTAGAATAGGTATACTGTGGTGAATTTTACTTTCTTTAGACGTTGGGACTTGAATATTAGGATCCAATATCTCTTAGCCTTCATTCATTTCTAATTATTTTCACATTGGGAAAACAATTTTGGTTAGTTTGTACATTTCCTTTACATTTTAGATAACCAAATTATAGTATGTTGTATTCCCAAAATGTTATTTCATGAATTATTTCTACTCTTTATGTCAATATATTTTAATATTATTCTACATAAAATTACTAGGAAGATCCTTGTGTGTGTTCTTATAAGAACCTTAGACAAAATATGACCATTATTGTCATGTAATCTTTGTACTTATATCCAGCCGCAGAAATATTGGAGCGGGCATGGGGTTAGTGGAGGCCCAGTCTTCTACAATCTTGGAACTCCCTTTTGGTTTGATTCATTATGTTCAAGTTTATATGGTTGAAATATTTCAATAAAATAGGTTTTGGACATTTTTTGGGTAATTTTTAACCCTTATTAATTTAGTTTAACCCATTTTTAACCCATTTTAACCACAAATGCGGTAATTATTTTTTACTGATTTCACTATTTATAAAGTCAAAAATTATGTTGAACATTTTAGAAAATAGAAATTTTACTTATTCCAATTATGGATTCAATTTCCCCAAATTTCATTCACATATGTAAAAAATATTAATTTTAAAATCAAACTACAAACACATGGAAAAATATGTTTTCAATAAATAAAATCATAAATCATTTTAAAATATTTAACATAAAAATTTAAATTGGAATTGATTGAAATGATCTAATTTATATTAATATATATTTTAGTGAAATAATTTTATTTTTAAAATCAATCTAAATTTATTTTTTTCATTTTTAAATGCTTTAAATGATAAGAAATTTATCAATAAAAACCATTATCCATCACTATTCATTGAAAAATTTATCTTCTTAGAAGATTCTATAAAATTAAATGAAAGATAATTTTTACATGATGATTTCAAAAATTAATATCATTTTGTCAAGAATATTTTCTAAATGTGGAAAACATTAATGTTCAATTAATTTCCCAAAGGGTGAAAAAACAACTTTATTGAAAAATATATATTTTAAGTGTCGATTTCATTTTATACATTGCTATTTTCTAGAAAACATAAAATAATAATGTTAAAAAAATTATTTAATATATAATATACAATTTTAAATAAAATATAACATCGAATGAGATTTTTTTAATTTATTGAGGTAAAATGATTTTTCATTCCTAAAATAGTTTTTTAGTATTATATTTCCCCCATTCTCAAATTGGTTCTATTTCAATTTCTAATTAATTAGTCACATAAAAATCTATATATATAATTTTTTAAACCAAATTATTTAATTATATTGTTAAACCTATTCATACTTATTATTCTAATGTCTATATGATTGACTTTAAATTAACTAATAATATTTTACTATTTTTTTGGTTTCATTTATAATCGGTGTTGCATATAACACTAAGTACATTAAGTTTTTCATGTAATGAATGATTAAAAAACTATTATAGGTAATGAAAATTCTAAAAATGATTAAATTTATCTGATTAAAATTCATAGAATCTCTGGGTGTTACAACTTGAAAACGTTATTATATAATTCATTGTGAAAAATTTTCAGAGTATGGAGTTGATTATATATTTGTTATTATATACACACACCCAATATGTTAACCACAAAAACATAATTTATTTATTTATTGGTTTGGGAGCATATTATTTATGTGTGGATAGAAATATAGTTGATTATAAGTGGAGATTAGTTTTTAATGATAACATCTCATTTATTAAAATTAGTTATATACTTTCATTGAAACAAGGGAATACTTTTCTTATTTTATATTTAATCTAATTTTGTGTTTATTAATTCACATAATATATTACATTTATAGTGGGTTGGTATATCATCTAATTTCCTATGAGTTAATAAGAAATTAAAATTTTTATATTAATATTTATATGATATGTCAAAAAAATTTCTAAATTTTTTACCTAAGCCTACAAGGATTTTGGGTTTGATTGAATTAATGAAATATAATATTTTTTTGAATAATATAATTTGAAATTATTATATAATTATGATGGAATATATTCCCAAAAAAGTAAAAATTATTACTCAATTTTATAAAATATCTCCTTATGATCAAGGGATGTCATACACGCTATGTGGTTATCCTTCTATAAAATTGGATAAGTTATTTCATTCATTTGTTACTTGTGATATCAAATCATTTTTTACTCTGAATAGTTATATGTGTGGAGATATGTTTTTAATAATTCTTGTTGAACCTTTATAAATATTTTATCACCATCATTATACTCTAACTCTCATTATAAATTGACTATATGATGTTTCAAAATATTTATTGGCTCTTGAATGGTAGAAACATAATTATTATTCATTTATATTTAATAATTGTGGGGTCTTATATAAGATATGCAATAATGGTAAGGGATTTCTATCAAATGCATCTTGATAGCCACACAGGTACATTGATATTCAAAAGGTTGTATGTAAATCAATGAAATATTTATATGTGTATATTTTTCAAAATGAAAAAATAAAAAAATTTGTATTATATTATAATTAAACTAAAAATGTTTTTTATCTATCTTCTTATTTAAGTACACAATTTTTCATTCATCCACACAAAGTGGGGTGAATCAATTTGAAACAGTTTTATTGAAATAATTTTACTTATGTAAATAATCACTTTGGGTATTCAAACCTATAAACATATTAGAATTAATGGATATCAAATCTCCTCTATCATAGTCACATGCTATATAAAATGTGAATATAGAACATCATATGATATTTTTTTATGGTTGTATGACAATATAGATATAATCATTTTAATTTTTTCAGATCTTGTATGAATCCCAATGTTTTTCACTTCCATTGAAAATCTATTACAATGGGTGAGGAGGTATAACCATTAACTAAACACCCATTGTATTCATTTCTACACAAATACAAAAAAATTGGGAAATGACTAAATTCACCAAATTTTGAAAATCACTAATTCCTAATGTGTTATTTATAAAGGATCCAAACATTTTATTTACTTATAACTAGTTGGTTTATATTGGATCCCTTAAATGTATAATGGGTATTATCTAGAAATTCATAAACACGATATTTAATATTTAATAGGATATCCAAAAATTTATGTGGTGATATATTCTTCCACAATTAGAGTATTCAATATCAAAATTATAATCTACTACAATCTCTTTTCATCACTTTATTCTTCTCAAATTAAATAAAATATTTTACCTTATAATATTAAATATATAAAACATATAATTTTTTATATACCTGGTACATCTATTTAGATCTCTTTATTATCCTTCCAAAGCAATGACACACTAATCATGAAGTACACCAGCAGTGTATTATGTGCTCATCTCACTTCTTTATCACTTATTTATTATCTTCAATGTTTAATAATAATAGGTAATTCAAAAGAATTTCATTATCTTCTACATTTTTATCATCCCTTTTTATACTTTTCTGATACACAATATTATTTGTATATTAAAATATTGGGGTTTCCAATATTTTTTCAACAAACCACTTCATCTAAGTGTTGTTTTCTTTAATGTTATTGATGAATAATGATGGTTCTAAAATAACTCAACAAATTGGGATATGTATTTTTTTCCTCTATAATTTTTAAATTCATGATGTTCAAGGGATTCATCTTGATATTTATCATAATTTTAAAAATATTTATGATGTTCACATCCGAAAATAGTAGTGATCCTATCAATAATTCAGCCTTCTGAATTATCCTAAATAATAACTCAACCACTATAATAAAATTTTTTAATCAGTGAAATATAAATCAACATCATAATATTTATCTCTCCAATAATCCAATATTTTTTCAAAATAGTTTCCCCTACATGATGATATGATACACTTTCATATCACTATAGAATACTAGTTTATCCGTAAATATCATCTTATAATCATCTAAATAAATTTAATAACTGCCTGTCCACCCATTTATATCATAATTATAAACCATTTATATCAACAATAAGTGCACATTAATCCATACCTATCACCTTGAAAAATCATATAAAGTCACATGAAATCTTGATATACCCTTTTTCATATTTATAACTGTAACAGCCCAAGATTTTATAAAAAAATATTCTTTTTAATTTTATTAATGTCTTGTGTTGTACGCTACACCAAAAGGAGCTTGCACAACACACATACTTGACTTGACTTGCATTACACGCAATCGCGACCTTCCTCGATAGCGTGTGTAGTACGCAATACCGAGTTTCACTAAACAACGATATGCTATAAAAATATTATTAAAACTAGCCGTTATGAATAGTAATAACCACTTTTTGAAATCCAGTAAATCTTATTTTTCAAAATGAACTTTATTTTTGGATTCGGAGTATCGAATTTAGCCTAAGGTGAAATTTTGGTACTTTTCGGATAACTTTCATATTCTGATGAATAGTGAAAATTACAAATTATAATTAAAAACAACTTTTTTAATCGAAATAATTAATAGTGATAAATCATTAATTTGAGTGGTTTTAAAGTATATTTAGAATATATTTTTACAATTTAATACAATGTTGGTCATTGGATGTAATTTCACATTTAAACTAGACATAAACAAGTGTCAATCTTTTGATAGATATTGTTTCTTAAAAAACACGCTATTTGTTTTAACAGCGGGATTTAATTATAAAACTAATTAATGCAACTTATATGTTGGGAATTTTGTAAAATAGAAATCATTTTTGAATTCGGAATATCAATTATAGCTTAGGGTGAAATTTTGGCATTTTTCTGAAAAACTTCAATTTTTGATGAATAGTGAAACCACTAAGTGGTAGGTTAAAAACTGAATTTTGCATAAAACTTAATTTTACCGCTTCTGTAAATGGAATTTCGAAAATCCGAGAGACACGGTTAATATCAAGGACTAAAATGTGGTTCAATGAGATGAAAATAATTTTTGGTGAATAGTAACTTTTTACTTTTTTTACCGCGGTTAATAGTAAATAGGGTAACTAAGGGTAAATATGATATTAATATTACCCTAACACATGTCCTAATCCTATTGGACAAGTGTATCTCGACCAAAAACAACCTTAAGTGTAAAATATTATCATTTAGCCCCACTTGGATTAGATTAGGACATTTATTATTATTTAATTCAAAGAAGAGTTAAAAGAGTTAAAATCAAAGTTTATTTACTAAAACATTTTTAATATGGGGTTATACATAAGATAAATTCGATTGTAAATATTCATTAGAAATCTAAAAATATTTCCTACATAATGGTATTTTATTTGTAATTTTTAGACATCAAATAATTTAATTAATTTATGACACAAAGATGATGCAGTAATTATCGTATTTATGAAATATTGACATAATTGATGTTATAAACACCAAAATAAATGTAATTTGAGAATTTTTATGAATTCCACTAATTTTCTAGGTTACTATGATATATTAATGTTGATTTAATCAACTTGGTTCGAACATTTAATTCTGTTATGACTTTCACAAAAATCATATATCAAATAGTGTCAAAATTGACACAAAATCGTTTTTAAATCAAATATTATATTATTAATTGTTATTTTATTCCTAAAAATCTAAGGTTCGGCCAAATGAATTAGATAAGGATATATATATTAATAATAAACAATTTGGGGTTCGTTTGGCATGTTATAGTAAGTGTATTAACCATATAGTGAAAGAAAACAAAAAGACACGGTAAAAGTTAAATTATTTAACTTAGAGTTAAATCTAATTGATAAGGTTTAAAATAAGATCCAAACATGTCTAAATTTGCTTGGTTGATGAGATTACAACCCTATCTCATCTAAGCTTCGAATATGAGTCATTTTTGGAGGTTTTTAAGTGGGGTAAGATTTATTATAAATTAATATTTTTAAGAATTCCTAAGGTGCCCCTCTCCTCCCTTATAAAAGGACACCTCCTCCCCCTCCTCCTCACACCAATTTGAGCACTCAAGCTCGGCCAACCCCTGCCAAAATCTCTTCTACACTTCCCTATCAACATCCTAGAGGTTCTGGTCTTCCTCAAAGACCAATTCTAGTGCCCTAAGAAGAGGTCTCAAAGAGGCACTTCATAGAAGAGGAGGTTTGGACACTTACAAAGCAATTCGGACATAAGGTAAGGGAAATATCACAATCTCATTTTTATCCGAGATTGCTTATTCGTAAGTATTTACTGGGGTGTATTTTATCATCCACATCCATGTTTCCTCAATATGTAATATTATTTCCATCCATCTACAATGTTTTAAATCCAATTTTACCCTTTGGTGAGTTTTTATTAAAAGATATGAAAGGAATCTTTTGTCGTTTTTCGTACGAGGTACATTTTGACTTTTCCGAAAAAAGTACGAAGAATGTTTTTTTTAACTTATACGGCACGAATGGATTTCTACTATTTTATGAAGCCTTATTTTCATGAAGCTTCCTCTAAAAGATTTCATGACTATTTTCAATAAAATATCTTTCTTTTAAAATTGCATGATGTTTTGTGAAAAGAAATTGATTTTGAAGAAGAAAGGATATTTTCCTCAAGAATTCAATTCAAGTGTTTTATCAAATTTATTTTCCATCTAAGATAATAAAGGGTTCTGTTTCTATCCATATTTTTACATTGGTTTGACTATGTTGTGATGGAATTATTTTTATGAATTCCTTTATCATATATGAATTGATTTATGATGTCATGATGTTTCAAGAATCCCATTTTTGTTATATGTGTTATGCGATGATGTATGTTTTATGATTATGTGGCACACATAAGAAAGGATTCATTATAAGATGGGTGGGACCTATATCTCCCTCCAATGCATTGGGTAAAGATTTTATATCTCATGAGATAGACATGGCTGGAACGGAAGGTTATTTCGGTTCAGTGATACAGGACTGAAACGAGGAGTGAACTCGGTTCAGAAAGGGACTTTGTCCATTAAGATAGTCTTGGCAATGAGTCATGACTAACAAGAAATGATTTTCCATGATTATGTGTGCATGCCACAAAGTTTCAAGTTTCATGTTATGATTATGGTGATCTCATTTTCACTTCTATGATTTGTTCCATGTTAAGATTTTATGATCTCTTTTGCAGGTTATGATTTTCAAAAAGATATGATATGATTTTTATTTCTTTTGTATACCCTTACTGAGAATTTGAGCTCACCCTTTTATGTTTTCTTTTCCCTAGGATATAAATAAAGGTTTTAGGTAAAAAAGGGAAGATCTTTATGGGAGATATTGAAGATCTTTCACCAAGATTAGAAGATTACATTCCGAGTTTCCAAAGACACTAAACTATTACGATCCTTTAGTGTGTGTTTTTGTTATGTACTAAGTATTCCGTAAAAGTAATGTAATGTCCATGTACGTCAAGCTTCGGGTCTCTACAGTTGGTATCAGAGGAAAGGTTTAGTCAACCTTTGGAAACTAGGATGCGAAAACGTTAGTGAGATCCCTAGAGATATTTCTAAGGTATGTCTAGGGATGTCCCTAGGGATAAGTATACGTATAGGTTATAGTAATAGAATTACGCTAACGATCATAGAATTAAACCTAAGATGTTGGATATTGAAGGTACTCCCCCTTTATTATGTTGTTTTCCCTAGCATGATTTTTTCCTCTCACACTATTCTTTTTGGGTTTTAGACGATGGCTGGAACCCGAAGGAACCGTGTTGATCAATGCAATGGACAATGCAATGATTGCCCTCCTGAACAAACAAATGTTATGGGAGATGGAGTGAAAAATCTTATTGCTATACTTACACAAGCTATGAATCATTCTGGACTTCCAAATGAGCAGAGAAGGGAACAATATTCTATTGAGTCCTTCATGAGGCAACGTCCACCTTCTTTCAGTGGGTCTACTGATCCATTAGTTGCTGAACAATGGATTAGTACTACTGAAAAGATATTTTCAGTTCTTCAATGTTCTGAACATGATAAAGTCATCTTAGCAGTATATCGTTTGGAAGGTGAAGCTGATCAATGGTGGAATCTTATCAAGAATACGAGGCCAAGAGATGAAATTGAGTCCATGGAATGGGACGAGTTCAAGAACTTGTTTTTCAGTAAGTACTTCCCTCGTATTCTTCGAACAAAGATGGAGAAAGAATTTCTTGAACTGAAGCAAAGGGACGATGAATCTGTTGGTACCTATGAAGCAAATTTTACAAGACTTGCAAGGTATGCTTCTGGAATTATCATCCAACCTGAAAGTAAAGTTGATCGATTTTTCTGTGGCTTAAAACCAAGTCTTCGAAGGGCATTAGCTATAAGAGACTTCAGTAGCTATGAAGAAATTGTGCATTGTGCTATCAAGGTAGAAATGGAAGTTGGTGTTACATATCCATCTCATGGTTTTGACAAGAAACGAAAGATGGAGTTCAAGGAGAAATCTCAGAATAATGGTGAAAAGAAGATGAATGTTTCCTTATGCACAAAGTGTGGAAAGAAGCATGGTGGAGATTGTCTAAAAGGGACTAGAAAATGTTTTAAGTGTGGAAAAGAAGGTCATCGAGCAGCTGAGTGTCGAAGTAATGGAAAAAGGGTTTCTAATGATGTGAATAAAGCAAACACTGCAGAGAACGCACCACCAACACTTCAATGCTTCAAGTGCAAGGAAATGGGGCATTATGCTAATAATTGCCCTAATCCAAGGGTTAGTGATGATCAACATGAGAAACCACTGAAGGCAAAGGACAAAGGGAAATCACATGCGATCACTATTGGCAATGTTGAATATGACAACGATGTGGTGGAATGATTAAGTGTTTATGTAATGGGATTCCAAAATAATGTTGTATCATTGAGTATTGCAATATTTATTGATGTGGTATTCAAAGTGATTGAGATATTTTTTGGAAATAAGATGATATGCGCATAATGAAGACGAGAAAATGAAATGTTTAATAGTATTCATGAGCTCATGATTGATATAAGGACTAAGTGATATCATGGTTTGAGTATATAGAATTTTGAGGATTTTGGTATGTGGAAAGTGTTAACTTTTAACTGCACTCATGTTTTCACTAAGGTATTCAAGAGAATACACGATTAAGGACTTTGAATGTTTGGAATGTGACCAACAAGACATATCTTAGGATATGTGGGGATCAACGACAGTATTAAATCTCTGGTAATCGTTGTCACTATATTATGAGAGTGGACTGCAGTATTATGTATAAGCCTAAATATTAGACTGGATTATGTTGGACATAAGTTAGTATTGTTTAAGGATAGAAGATTTTCGATGTTATAGTAACGTAGTTTTAGAAAAAGGGACTACCTGCAAGACGGGCGACAGCCCATCGCTTCGGACAAGGCTGTAGGAATCGAACCCACAACCAAAGTGCGACTGGCCTTTATCGCCTACCACTGGCCTACAGGAAGTCCCTGTTTAGTAGAAACTAGTTTTATTCTATTAAGCAGTATGATATATGAAGTATACGTCCATTTTAGGAACCATATATGATTAATCCCACTATAGATCTACTTATGTATATAAATTTTTCTAACCTTTTGAGACAGATGGAATGACCCGTCATTCTATCACATGATCTGCTAACACTTCATGAATAATAAATTCAACTTCATTTATTTAAGAGATGAAGTGGAAATTGTTCAAGGCACGAACAACAGTGATATTGTATCAAAATAAAGTAAGTATTTATTCTAATTCAAATTTTCAACTTTAGGGAAATGATCTTGAAAACCAAAAATGTTGTCCTAGTGATCTTATACCTGATGAATCAGATGGTACCTTAGATCGTCACAAATTTATGGATTTGTGATTACTGGCTTTTCCATAGCCATGTTCTCTACCACTCTCCATCAGAACATGATGGTTAGATTTCTCTTCCATATCCATATTTTCACCTATGTGGAAACCCAATGATTAGTTTATTTGGGTAATCGTTACATTTCATACTTTAGTTTTTAAAGACAAGTTTTGTTATTCCCTTTTACGATGTGGGTTTCTATTAAAGAAACTTTCAAATAGTAAACCATTTATAACCCCGACGAATTTCGAGGGCAAAATTCATTTTAAGGGGGGTAGAATGTAACAGCCCAAGATTTTATAAAAAAATATTCTTTTTAATTTTATTAATGTCTTGTGTTGTACGCTACACCAAAAGGAGCTTGCACAACACACATCCTTGACTTGACTTGCATTACACGCAATCGCGACCTTCCTCGATAGCGTGTGTAGTACGCAATACCGAGTTTCACTAAACAACGATATGCTATAAAAATATTATTAAAACTAGCCGTTATGAATAGTAATAACCACTTTTTGAAATCCAGTAAATCTTATGTTTCAAAATGAACTTTATTTTTGGATTCGGAGTATCGAATTTAGCCTAAGGTGAAATTTTGGTACTTTTCGGATAACTTTCATATTCTGATGAATAGTGAAAATTACAAATTATAATTAAAAACTACTTTTTTAATCGAAATAATTAATAGTGATAAATCATTAATTTGAGTGGTTTTAAAGTATATTTAGAATATATTTTTACAATTTAATACAATGTTGGTCATTGGATGTAATTTCACATTTAAACTAGACATAAACAAGTGTCAATCTTTTGATAGATATTGTTTCTTAAAAAACACGCTATTTGTTTTAACAGCGGGATTTAATTATAAAATTAATTAATGCAACTTATATGTTGGGAATTTTTTAAAATAGAAATCATTTTTGAATTCGGAATATCAATTATATCTTAGGGTGAAATTTTGGCATTTTTCTGAAAAACTTCAATTTTTGATGAATAGTGAAACCACTAAGTGGTAGGTTAAAAACTGAATTTTGCATAAAACTTAATTTTACCGCTTCTGTAAATGGAATTTTGAAAATCCGAGAGACACGGTTAATATCAAGGACTAAAATGTGGTTCAATGAGATGAAAATAATTTTTGGTGAATAGTAACTTTTTACTTTTTTTACCGCGGTTAATAGTAAATAGGGTAACTAAGGGTAAATATGATATTAATATTACTCTAACACATGTCCTAATCCTATTGGACAAGTGTATCTCGACCAAAAACAACCTTAAGTGTAAAATATTATCATTTAGCCCCACTTGGATTAGATTAGGACATTTATTATTATTTAATTCAAAGAAGAGTTAAAAGAGTTAAAATCAAAGTTTATTTACTAAAACATTTTTAATATGGGGTTATACATAAGATAAATTCCATTGTAAATATTCATTAGAAATATAAAAAGATTTCCTACATAATGGTATTTTATTTGTAATTTTTAGACATCAAATAATTTAATTAATTTATGACACAAAGATGATGCAGTAATTATCGTATTTATGAAATATTGACATAATTGATGTTATAAACACCAAAATAAATGTAATTTGAGAATTTTTATGAATTCCACTAATTTTCTAGGTTACTATGATATATTAATGTTGATTTAATCAACTTGGTTCGAACATTTAATTCTGTTATGAGTTTCACAAAAATCATATATCAAATAGTGTCAAAATTGACACAAAATCGTTTTTAAATCAAATATTATATTATTAATTGTTATTTTATTCCTAAAAATCTAAGGATCGGCCAAATGAATTAGATAAGGATATATATATTAATAATAAACAATTTGGGGTTCGTTTGGCATGTTATAGTAAGTGTATTAACCATATAGTGAAAGAAAACAAAAAGACACGATAAAAGTTAAATTATTTAACTTAGAGTTAAATCTAATTGATAAGGTTTAAAATAAGATCCAAACATGTCTAAATTTTCTTGGTTGATGAGATTACAACCCTATCTCATCTAAGCTTCGAATATGAGTCATTTTTGGAGGTTTTTAAGTGGGGTTAGATTTATTATAAATTAATATTTTTAAGAATTCCTAAGGTGCCCCTCTCCTCCCTTATAAAAGGACACCTCCTCCCCCTCCTCCTCACACCAATTTGAGCACTCAAGCTCGGCCAACCCCTGCCAAAATCTCTTCTACACTTCCCTATCAACATCCTAGAGGTTCTGGTCTTCCTCAAAGACCAATTCTAGTGCCCTAAGAAGAGGTCTCAAAGAGGCACTTCATAGAAGAGGAGGTTTGGACACTTACAAAGCAATTCGGACATAAGGTAAGGGAAATATCACAATCTCATTTTTATCCGAGATTGCTTATTCGTAATTATTTACTGGGGTGTATTTTATCATCCACATCCATGTTTCCTCAATATGTAATATTATTTCCATCCATCTACAATGTTTTAAATCCAATTTTACCCTTTGGTGAGTTTTTATTAAAAGATATGAAAGGAATCTTTTGTCGTTTTTCGTACGAGGTACATTTTGACTTTTCCGAAAAAAGTACGAAGAATGTTTTTTTTAACTTATACGGCACGAACGGATTTCTACTGTTTTATGAAGCCTTATTTTCATGAAGCTTCCTCTAAAAGATTTCATGACTATTTTCAATAAAATATCTTTCTTTTAAAATTGCATGATGTTTTGTGAAAAGAAATTGATTTTGAAGAAGAAAGGATATTTTCCTCAAGAATTCAATTCAAGTGTTTTATCAAATTTATTTTCCATCTAAGATAATAAAGGGTTCTGTTTCTATCCATATTTTTACATTGGTTTGACTATGTTGTGATGGAATTATGTTTATGAATTCCTTTATCATATATGAATTGATTTATGATGTCATGATGTTTCAAGAATCCCATTTTTGTTATATGTGTTATGCGATGATGTATGTTTTATGATTATGTGGCACACATAAGAAAGGATTCATTATAAGATGGGTGGGACCTATATCTCTCTCCAATGCATTGGGTAAAGATTTTATATCTCATGAGATAGACATGGCTGGAACGGAAGGTTATTTCGGTTCAGTGATACAGGACTGAAACGAGGAGTGAACTCGGTTCAGAAAGGGACTTTGTCCACTAAGATAGTCTTGGAAATGAGTCATGACTAACAAGAAATGATTTTCCATGATTATGTGTGCATGCCACAAAGTTTAAAGTTTCATGTTATGATTATGGTGATCTCATTTTCACTTCTATGATTTGTTCCATGTTAAGATTTTATGATCTCTTTTGCAGGTTATGATTTTCAAAAAGATATGATATGATTTTTATTTCTTTTGTATACCCTTACTGAGCATTTGAGCTCACCCTTTTATGTTTTCTTTTCCCCAGGATATAAATAAAGGTTTTAGGTAAAAAAGGGAAGATCTTTATGGGAGATATTGAAGATCTTTCACCAAGATTAGAAGATTACATTCCGAGTTTCCAAAGACACTAAACTATTACGATCCTTTAGTGTGTGTTTTTGTTATGTACTAAGTATTCCGCAAAAGTAATGTAATGTCCATGTACGTCAAGCTTCGGGTCTCTACAATAACTATTCATTTGACTATTACCTTTTCAAACATGAACTCATTCATATACACTGGACATTTGGATTCATTATTTATAATTAAATTAAATCTCAATAAACTCACTCTTATATAACACAATGACATAGGTACTTTGTTAAAACTCATTCTCTAAATTCTAGGAAACCCATACAAATTATATAGAATCATAGAGTTAATATTATATATCATTCATTATTTTAGAGTTACTCAAAGATATTTAGTTTAGATTAAAATTGATATATATATATACTTTTATTAAATTATTCACGAATATACAAATTGTAATTTATTGAAGAATTTGAAATCTATTTTAGATTTCATCAGCCACATAAATTCCTTGTCACCATATAGAATCATACCCAATAATCATAAATTCAGATCATCACCATCGTGTATAGCCTCAATATCTAGTTTTTCATTCCATACATTCCGATCATTGATCTTATAAAACATTGTCCTATTTCAATACTGAAACTTCTTCATGATTTTCAATATCAATCTCAATGACTTAGAGATATATTATTAGCTACCCATTAACTTTTCTTCGACCATTATCCAAAAAACTATCTTGGTATGTCAACACTCATACACATAATTTTCAAAAATTATTTTTGGATCATCACATTCATTTACCTGTTAAACCATCATGAATCATAGTTGATTCAAAAATAACTATGAAATTTTGTACATTCAAATACCATCATGTAATCTCTTTACTTATCATTTGATCCTTTTAGTCAGATTACACATTTCATTGTTCTCAATAACACCTCTTTCAAATTCAATCAAACTCTTTATATCAAATTTAATATGTTACATTTGGTATGTATCCTTTAGAACAACATTGGGGATAACTAGAAAGTGTACCTCTCTTAGAAATATTAATTTATGAATTGCTTCTGTATACAAAGATGGGTTCTTAATTTTATGTCATTAGAGTGTAATTTTTCACCTATTTTCCTAGTAAATACAAAAAAGGATGAATTCTAACACTCATATTCAATAACATTTAAAAGGCAATTAATTCATTAACCAACATCACTTATCAATGATTAAACAAATTTATGCGAAATAATTAACAAATATATAGGTTTGAGCCTTGAAATATTTTACCCAAACACTCTATGTAGTAAATTTTTTCTTTTGTTATGATAATTATCTTAATATTATACTTCTATTATATTTTATATAGTTATAAATATAACTCAATGTCAATGTAATTTCATCTCATCAAAATAGATTCTTCAATATCACCTTTTCATCAATCACTCCATCAGTCATGGAATACATCATTATCTTCATTATCTAGGCTCCTCATCATCACCCAACATATATTCTTATCTTTTTTAATCATCAAAAATAAATATAATAATTGTTATCTACTAGGATATTCAACCTCAACTTTTCATTTTTTTCCACACAAATAAATTCCTCAATAAAAATCATTGTCAATATGTTTTTAAAATCCCTTATTTTACCTTTACATTATTTATAATAAACACAATGATTAAAATTTTAGGGGTAGTCATATAAATTTTATGATATGAGGAAATTTAATATTCTACCCATTTTTAGAATATTACTTGTTTTATTTAACAGCTGGATCACATAACATTTGGAACACCCCGACCCCAGTTACCTAGAGTTGGTGCATTATTACAAAACATTGGAATGATCACAAAAGATCAAGTCTCGAAAGATCGATTAGATTAGTATCCTTGGAAACACTAGATAAATTCATAAGTCTTATATTAAATGATAAAGTGAAAAACTACGACAACATATTCTCTATATTACACACTCATATCCCCTTAGACTATCCCTATAGGTTATTCATAAAACACTTCTTCATATCTTATGAAAAATAAAACATAGAAAGGGGTAATCTCAGATTCTCAGTAAGGATAACAATATAGATGAAACTTTCATAAATAAGCATAAAAAGTTAAAGAAAATTTATAACTAAAACAAAATCCTTTTAAACATGAGTTTCAGAAAAATATGGCAAAAATAAAATGAAATAATTCCATTTAAAAATTCTCATTGATATTCTACTAGTTGAATAATCACATGATGTATCAATAACCACCCTCATAATGATGGAATGCATAATTATAGACTTTCATAACAACATAATCAAGGACTTTTCCCATGAATACAAATAATATTTTTTTTCAATACTTTTTCCAAGACACTAGTTTGTCTCATGAGACCTACCGATGCATCGAGGAGCTATAGAGGGCTCCAACTATCACTTACTAAGTCCAATACATTCCTCATATGAAAAGGTTTAAACATAACATAAATATTCGTATTAAAACTAGAATAAAAAATGTCAATACTTTATCCATAAAACATTAATGGTGTAAAAATAACACATCCACCGTCAAACATATCACAAAACATTCAATACAATATGGATTTTTTGTATCATAATAAACCAACTTCAAATAATCTTAAAATCCATCAAAGGATGTTGACATAGATGAAATCAAAACCTCTATTAGAGAAATATCTATTTCTATTTTGAAATCATTTAAGCAAACATTTATTTTGGAAATATTCTTATAACCTTGTAAGGGATGCTCCGACGATGTTATAACAGCAGAAAATTGTTACACCTGCCATATAAGTTAAAAAAATACATTCTTACCTTAATTTTGTTGAAAAGGTTATAGAAGACCTTATTTGAAAATGACAGAAATATTCCTTTATAAACATCTTATAAAAGTCAAACAAGGGTATAAATTACTCAACCAATACTCAATAAAATAGTAAAAATGTTTTGAAATACATTTTTAAGAAACATGGATGTGGATGATAAAGAGGTCCCAATAGATTATTACGTATTAAAAACCACGGATAATGAAGAGATTGTAGAATTAACCCTTACCTTTTACTTTTATTTCATCGAGGGTAGGTTAAACACCTTTATAATGGTGAAATAATTGTTATTAAATTATACAAGAATTATATACATTAATATTATAACGTATATGATCTTCTAACATTGCCTTGTTAATAATATCTCATTATTATCGTTGTTTTGGGTGTTAACAAATTCATTTTCCCTTATATTATTTGTTATTTGAGTCATATTTTTTGTGTATGGGATGTATCTTATTCTTATCCAAAATGATATCAAGTCTTTTAACATTAGTTTTAATCATCTAATGAAAATTAGTCTTAAATGGATATGATGGGGAACTAATCTCATCGCATTCGTGGAGACGGTAATCCGTATGTACGCACAAGAGACAATATCATTCTTTTGATATTAAAATAATATATAATTGGATGGTATATCATATATACATAATCATTATCATGTTATATTTATTATTTACATCAATTACATATCATTATTATACCCATCCAAATAATAATGTATTGAATAACAATTACACGACGATGTGGAGATGGTAAGCCGTACGTACACACGTATAATGATATGTCATCCAAAGGATGGATAGAAAAATTAATTTGGTTGTACCATATTTATAATAACATCATAGTATATATAATATACTGGATTTATTATTTTAGAATTGTGAAAACAAAGAAAAATTAAGTGGAAGAAGAAAGGAACTTGAAAGAGGTGGTGAGATATTTACCTCTTCTTTGGGTTCTTCCTTTTGATTTGATCAAATGGGAACCATAGGATGGATTTATGAATAAATGAAGGCATGTAGAATTAAGGGAGGACAATTTTAAGGTTAATTGGGTAGGTTTTGGTTGAGCCAAATGGCTTTGAAGGTGTGAATTAGAGAGAAGAGGGAGTTCCCTTTTATAAGAGGGGTGAGGGGCACCTTAGAAAAAGTTAGATATATTATTTTATAATAAAATATATTTCGGTTTATAATAGATCCAAAATGTATTATTTAAAGGAAATGGTGGGGATGGGTCTAAAACCACTCAAAAAATAGGTTTTAGATAGGTTTGGGCCACTATATTAACTTTATATTTTAGATTTAACTCCTAGTTAAATAGTTTGACATTTACCATGTCTCTTTGTATTTTTATATTATATGGTTTATAAATATACTATATACTTCCAATAAAACCCCAAGTGGTTTATTAATGATACACCTATAATTATATAAGTCTCTTTGATGAACCTTATATTTTTAGGAATAGAATATCAAATAATAATATAATATTCGTTTTAATAACACTATTATGTCAATTCTGACACTATTTGGTATTTTGTTTTTGCTAAATTTATAAGAGAATTATTAATTCGAAAAAAATTCATATATCCAACCCTAATATTTCATATTAATCTATAATATTAGTGTAATTCATAAAAATTATCAAATTACATTTATTTGTATATTTATAATATCAATTATTTTAATATTTCATTAATATAGTAATTACTGCATCATTATTGTGTCATAAATAAATTAAATTATTTAATGTCTAAAAAATATAAATAAAATACCATTAAGTGGGAAATATTTTAATATTTCTAATGAATATTTATAGTAAAATTTATATTATGTGTAGTCTTATATTAATAATGTTTTATTTATTATACTTAGATTTTAACTCTTTTAACTCTTCTTTGAATTAAATAATAATAAATGTCCTAATCTAATCCAAGTGAACCAAAGTGGTTCATATTTTATTCCTAAGGTTGTTTTTGGTCGAAATATACTTCTACAATAGAATTAAGATATGTTTTAGGGTAATAATGATATCCCTTTTACCCTTCATTACCCTATTTACTTTTAACCATTGTAAATAAAAGTAAAAAGTTACTATTCAAAAAAATTATTTTCATCTTATTGAACCACATTTTACTTACTAATATCAACCGTGTCTCTCATATTTTTGAAATTCCATTCGCAAAAGCAGTAAAATATGGTTTAATGTGAATTTGCAAATTCTCCTAGGAGGTGGGTAAAAGACGGTGAAAAGTTCTATAAAATTTATATATATATAAAATTATTATAAATTGACTCCAATAAATTACATTGAACTTATATAGGTATTATGTGTCTATTTGGACCAAAATAAATTTAAATAAAATATATTATTATTTAAATAAAAATTTGGTTTTAAACTATATCTTAGTGTTTTTTACTATTTATCAAAAATTGAAATTTTTCAGAAAAAAACCAAAAATTCACCCTAATCTTGTTTCGATATTACAAATCCAAAAATGAAGTCCATTTTGAAAGATAAAATTTATAAAATTTTAAAAAGAGGGTATTATTATTCATAACATCTAGTTTGATTAGTTGGGGTGTGTTAGAACTCGAAGTTGCGTACAACACACGCTACAGTATTATTCAAAGAGAAGTGTACTGTAGAAGGTTGGGGTGTAACATTCTTCCCTACTTCAAATAATTTCGTCCTCAAAATTTATAAAATATTACTACATAAAAAGATTTGGGTGGTTATTCATCATAATTTCCTCGGGTTCCCATGTTGCATCTTCCATCTTATGGTTTCTCCATAGAACTTTTACAAACGATTTATCTTGTTTCTCAGTACTTGTTCTCTTGAATCAAGAACCTTGATAGGAACTTCACAATAAGAAAAATCAA
This sequence comes from Viscum album, assembly GCA_963277665.1. NCBI lineage: Eukaryota > Viridiplantae > Streptophyta > Magnoliopsida > Santalales > Viscaceae > Viscum > Viscum album. The sequence goes on from OY728131.1 coordinate 1,495,246,833, forward strand.
GTTCCATTTCTAATTCCTCATAGGTGAGAACATGCTTTGGGTCAGGCATGTATTTTCTTAACAGTGATACATTGAACAGATCTTGAACTTTGGAGAGACTTGGCGGCATTTCCTAACGGTAAGCTACAACACCAGTTCATTCTAGAATTTTGAAAGGTCCGATGTACCTGAGACTAAATTTACCCTTCTTACCGAAATGTATAACACCCTTCCAAGGAGATACATTCAAGAAAACATGATCTCCTACATGAAATTTCAAATCCTTCCTTTAGTAATCAACATAGCTATTCTGTCTACTTTGAGTTATATTGATGTGGTTTTGGATTACCATCACCTTTTCCATTATTTCCTCCATAATTTCTAGGCCTACTAGTTTTCATTCACCAACAACATTCCAACAGGTTGGGGTGCGACTTCTCTTTCTATATAACTCTTCATAAGGTTCCATCTGAATACTTGAATGGAAGCTATTGTTACAGTAAAATTCTACGAGAGGTAAATATTGATCCCACTTACCTTGAAAGTCAAGTGATCATGATCTCAACATGTCTTATAAGGTTTGAATAGTCCATTATAATTTTCCATCAATTTGGTGGTGGTAGGCAGTGCTCAAAACAAGTTCAGTATCTAGGGATTTTTGAAGTCTTTTCCTAAATATTTATTTAAAACATGGATCACAGTCAGAAAAAATTGATAGGGGTACTCCATGAAGTCTTACAACTTCATTAATATATAGTCTTTCTAAACTTTCAAGTGGTAAATCTTCTCTTATATCATGAAAATGTACATACTTGGTAAGACGATTAACAATGACCAATATTGCATCCTTCTTTCTAGGAGTCTTTGGTAGTCCCATGACAAAGTCCATCATAATATTATCCCTTTTCCACTTAGGTATGGGAAGAGGTTTCAGGACTCCTCCAGGCTGTTTCCTTCTAGATTTCACTTGTTGAAAACCCATACATCTTGAGACAAAATCAGAAATCTCCCTCTTTATGTTTCCCATAAAAAAATGTGCCTTCAAATCTTTATACATTTTGGTGCTCCGAGGGTGTATTGAGAAATTATAACTTTGAGCATCAAACAACAATCTCCTTTTTAGATCAGGTATATTGGGAATACAAAGTCTCTTCATAAATTTCAAAATTCCATCTTTATACACAAAGTCACTCAATCTTCCATCATTAAAAGCTTTAATCATCTTTTGAAACTCTTCATCATCGGTCTGAGAACAATTTATCATTTCTAGTAAAGATGGTTTGGAAAACCATTTGAAAAAGTATTGATGTTTCTCTTTCCATGGTGATTCCCATATCCATCATTAATAGATCCATGTAAATAGGATCCTTTACTACTCTCATCTTTGTTCAAAACTCCATGATCCTTTCTACTCAAAGCATCTGCCACCTTATTTGCCTTCCCCAGGTGGTAGTGTATAGTGCAATCATAACCCTTGAGTAGTTCAAGCCATTGCCTTTGCCTCATGTTGAGATCACTTTGTGAGAAAATATACTTCAAACTCTTGTAATTGGTATATATCTAACATTTTTCACTATAGAGATAGTGTCTCCAAATCATCAAATAAATTATTATAGCTGCTAACTCAAGATCATAAGTAGGAGAGTTTTTCTCATGAATTTTTGCTATCATGATGTACAAGCAATAATCCTATCATTCTGCATAAGGACAAAGCCAAGTCCTTTCTTTGAAGCATCAATATAAATAACATACCCATCATTCCCTGATGGGATAGTCAATATAGAATCATTGACTAATCTTCTCTTCAGTTATTCAAATGATTATCACACTCTTTTTTCCAAACATATTTAACACCTTTTAGTGTGCGCTTTGTTAATGGTTTATCCAACTGGGAAATATTCTGGATGAAACATCAATAATAACCAGCTAAACCAATAAAACTGTGTACCTCATTTATACTCGTCGGTGTTGGCCATTCTTGGAATGCTCTTGTCTTAGAAGGATAAAACAATATTCCATCCTTAGAGACAATATGGCCAAGAAAAGAAATCTTTTGAATTCAAAATTCACACTTGCTAAACGTCTCATATAATTCATGTCTTCTAACAGTCTTCAAGATAATGCGCAAGTGATTTTTATGATATTGGTAGCTTTTGGAGTATACCAAGATATCATCAGTAAATACCACTAAAAAAGCATCGATATATTCCTTGAAAACTCTGTTCATTAGGTCCATGAAGACAGAGGGTGCATTCGTTAATCCAAAAGGAATTGCTGTAAACTCTTAGTGCACGTACCTGGTTTGAAATACTGTATTCGGAATGGATTCCATCTTCACACACAACTGATGCTATCCAGATCGAAGGTTAAACTTTGCAAATTATTTAGCTCTTTGTAGTTGGTCAAATAAATCATCAATGCGTGGTAGGGGATAATTGTTCCTTATTGTTATAGCATTGATCTCCTTGTAGTCAATACATAACCTCATAGATCCATCTTTCTTCTTAACAAAAAGGACAAGGGATCCCCATGGAGAAACACTAGGGAGAATAAATCCCTTATTAATCAATTACTCTAGTTGTTTCTTTAGTTCCACTAATTCCATATTTTCCATTCTATAAGTGGTCATCAATATGGGCCTTGATCTAGCAATTAAATCAATGGAAAACTCAATTTCTCATTCTAGAGTATGTCCAGGTAAATATTCTGGAAACACATCAACATATTCTTTCACAATAGGTACATCCTATATTTGAACATTCTTTTCCTCACCCACAATTATTTCATTCTCTTCCTCACCAATAATGAATTTAGTTGAGCTATTGGGGGTGGATCTAGATAAGAATCAGGTGATGATGATTCTGCTCGAAAGATAAGGTGTTCTCTATCATCATCATTAAAAATAGAAACCTCATTCTTCTTACAATAAGTCTTCGCATCATGGTCTGAAATCCAATCCATACCGAGGATTATATTAAATTCAATCATAGGTATGACGATGATATTAGCAGATAAAGAACATTTATATGCTCTAATGGGAACAGATTAACAAAACATTGTTTCGACGATACTTCCCTTAAGAGTTTAAACTGACAACTCCCTTGTTAAATAAAATTGGAAATATCTAATTTTCTTAGAAAACTGGGAAGATATGAAACAATGCAATGATCCAGAATCAAATAAAGAATTTGATAAACTTGAGGAAACCATTAAATTACCTGCCACCACATATTTCAGATCTTCTACCTTAGTAGTAGTGATAGTATAATCTTGGCCTTGATCCCTTGACCTTTTTTTAGGTAAGTTCTCCTGATGCTTAAGGAATTCATTTCCATAATGTCCCATCTCCCTGGAATTGTAACATTGAACATCAGTATCCTTTTTCTCTCCCTTTCAATCACGAGATTGGTGGCCTTTTTTACCACACTTGTAACAAACTCCTATTCCCTTCAAGAATGTACCAGGGTGTTTCTTCCCACATTTACTCCAGGATGGATATTCAACTTTTCCCTTCTTCCCAATATTTCCATTTCTAGAGTGATCAGTAGATCTCTTCTTCTCTTTCTTTTCTTTAAAGTCATAAGACTTAGTGAATTCTTTTTCTGTCTTGATAGAACATGAGACAATATCATTGTACAATGAGAAGGATTATGAGACTAATTATAGACAGAGAAATGGTTTTAACCCATCAAAGAAATGATCAGTCTTACTTCTTGGGTTACATATATAATCTGCAGCATGCCTTGCTAACCTTGTAAAGATAGCCTCACACTTTGCAACATTCTTTTCCTCCTTTTTCCTCAGACATAGTAATTACTTTTCCATATCTTCTCAATGGTCACGAGTAATGTATTTTTCTAAGAAAATATCTTTAAACTCACTCCATTCCATATTTAAAACTTCATCATCCCCATTTTTTTTTTGAATCAATGACCACCATTGATCATCATCTCCAGTACAGTGGTAAATTGCTATGATAACTTATTCCCATTTAACTACTCCCCAAGGCATGGAATATTTTCTATAAGGAATTTATCATTTTCTCAACTACTAAGGGATTTATACTCCTATTTAATTTTTGTGGTTGTTTCCTCATGAAGCGATCTATCATTGATCCTCCATGCTATGGATCATGGTGCTCCATATGAGTAAGGTTATTATTCATAACCTGAGTGAGTTTTCCCTATATTGTGATTAGCTGATCAGCAATAGTTGTATCCCCAGCTCCACAATAATTATCTTGAGCAGGAGGACAATCCCTACATGGAGTGTGTGCATTGATATGGTTTCCATTCCTTCCACTAGGTGACATTTCTAAACAATGGCATAAACTAGATTTGTTTATAAATCAAAATACATAATTACAAACTTTTAAAACACTTAACATAAACATTAAAATTTATGGATATAGTACATAATAATAAAAAATGTTTTCTTCGAGGAATTATATACTCATAAACCCTTCATAATGGTTTTTAAAGAAAATGAGAATTATCCTTAGCATATCCCCCATGAGTGTCATAACCAAGAGTGCAGCAAGGCCCATTGTTGTGCACCAGTTCTCGTTGAGTTTAGCTTAAAGAGGTGTTTTTGGGTTTTACCCCTAGGTACATCTAGCTAGAGCTACCTCTACTTACTTGTATCCAGACAGAGATGTATTTCTTGAAAACTCACAAAATCTCTATAATACCAAAATTCTAGGATGTTATTCTATACTAATCCTCAAAGTATATCTTAGGGCTATGTGATCTAATCAGAGATTATATAATTCTAGCTTCCATGGATTGTACTAAACCTCCTCTGATACCAACTGTAACACCCCGACCCTAGTTACATAGAGTTCGTGAATTATTACATAACATTGGCATGATAAAAAATGATCATGTCTCGAAAGACCAATTCGTTTAGTAGCCTTGGAAACACTAGATACATGCATAAGTCTTACATTACATGATAAAGTGATAAAATACAACCACATAGTCTCTATATTCCACACTCATATCCCCTTAGACTATCCCTATAGGTCAGTCATAAAATACTTATTCAAATCCTGGGAAATATAAAACATTGAAAGGGGTGAGATTAGATGCTCAGTAAGGATAACAATATAGAGAAAACATTCATAAATAAGAATAAACATTAAAGGCAATGTATAACTAAAACACAAGCCTTTTACACTTGAACTTCAGCATAATATGGAAAAAATAAAATGAAATAATTCCATTTACTTATTCACATGGATATTCTACTAGTCGAATAATCACATACAATATCAATAACCACATTCATAATGATGGAATGCATAATGCCAGACTTTCATAACCACATAGTTAAGGCCTTTTTCAAAGACTACAAATAATATTTTGTCAAGGCCTTATGCCAAGACACTAGTTTGTCTCATTAGACCTACTGATGCATCAAGGAGCTATAGAGGGGTCCACCCGTCACCTACTAAGTCCAATGCATTCCTCATATGAAAAGGATTAAACATAACTTAAACATTCATATTAAAACTAGAATAAGAAATGTCAATAATTTATCCATAAACCATGAATGGTGTAAAAATAACACATCCAGATTCAAACATATCACAAAACATTCAATACAATTTGGAAGTTTTGTATAATAATAAACCAAATTCAAATAAGCTTAAAATCCATCAAAGGATATTGACATAGATGAAATCAAAACCTTTTTTAGAGAAATATAACATTCTATTTTGTAATAATTTAAGAAGAAATTTATTTTGGAAATAATCTTATAATATTTTAAGGGAAGCTTTGACGATGTTATAACGGCAGAAAATAGCCACACCCGCCGTATAAGTTAAAAAATACATTCTTACCGCAATTTTGTCAAAAAGTTAATAATGGACCTTGTTTGGAAAACGAAGGATATATTGCTTTATAAACATCTTATAAAAGTCAAAAAAATGTACACATGACTTTATCCCATAGTCTATAAAATAATAAGAATGTTTTGAAATACATTTTTATGAAACATGGATGTGGATGATAAAGAGTTCCCAGTAGATAATTACGTATAAACAACCTCGGATAATGAAGAGATTGTAGAATTAAACCTTACCTTGAACTTTTATTTGGTCAAGGGTAGGTTAACCTCCTTTATAATGGAGAAATATTTGTTATTAAATTATACAAGAATCATATACATTAATATAATATCATATATGATCTTTTAACATTGCTTTTTTAATAATATCATTGTATTATCATTGTTTCGGTTGTTAAAAGATTCGTTTTCCTTTATATTCTTAGTTATGTGAGTCATATTTTTTATGGATGGGATATATATTATTCACATTTATAATGATATAAAGTATTTAAAAATTATTTTTAATCATCTAATGAAAATTAGTCTTAAATGGATACGATGGGGAGTGAATCTCATCGTGTTCATGGAGACGGTAATCCATACATAAAAATGAGTGAAAATATCATTTTTTGATATTAAAATAATATATAATTGGATGGTATATCATATATATAGAATCATTATCATGTTATATTTATTTTTTACATCAATTACACATAATTATTATACCCATCCAAATAATAATGTATTGAATAACAATTACACCATGATGTGGAGACGGTAAGTCGTACATACGCACATATGGTGACACATCATTCAAAGGATGGATAGAATAATGAATTTGGTTGTAACTTATTTATAATAACATCACAGTATATATAATATTCTATAGTTATTATTTTATAATGGAAACAACAAAGAAAAAGGAAGTGGAAGAAGAAAGGAACTTGAAAGAGGTGGTGAGATATTTACCTCTTTTCCAGGTTCTTTCTTTTGATTTGATAAAAAGGGATCCATGGGATGGCTTACTAACTAAAGTAAGGCCTCTAGGATTAAGGGAGGACATTTGAGAGGGTATTTGGGATGGGTTTGTTTGATCAAAATGGCTCTGAAGGTGTGAATTGGAGATAAGGGTGAGTTCCCTTTTATAAGAGGTGTGAGAGACACCTTAGGAAAAGCTAGAAATATTTTTTTATTATAAAATCATTTTCGGTTTCTAATGGATCAAAAATAGATTATTTAAAGGATATGGTGGGTATGGGTAGAAAAACACTCAACCAATAGGTTTTAGATAGGTCTAGGTCACTATATTAAAATTATATTTTAAATTTAACTCTTGGTAAAATAATTTGACATTTTCCATGTCTCTTTGTATTTTTATATTATATGGTTAATAAACATACTATATACATCCAAGAGAACCCCAAGTGGTTCATTAGTGATAAAAATATCATTATATAAGTCTCTTTTAAGATCATTAGATTTTTAGGAACAATATATATATTAATAATATAATATTTGTTTTAAAAACTCTTTTATGTAAATTTTGACACTAATTGGTATTTTGTTTTTTGTAAATTCATAATAGCATTATTACTTCAAAAAAAAATTCATCTAACCAACCCTAATATGTCATATTAATCTATAAAATTAGTGGAATTCATAAAAAGTCTCTAAATAAATTTATTTGGGTATTTAAAATATCAATTATTTTAATATTTCATTAATACAGTAATTACAACATCATCATTGTGTCATAAATAAATTAAATTATTTTATGTCTAAAAAATATAAATACAATACCACTATATAGGAAAATTTTTTATATTTCTAATGAATATTTATAGTCGAATTTATCTTTTACGAACACTATATCAATAATATTTTATTTATTAAACCTAGATTTTAACTCTTTTTACTCTTCTTTGAATTAAATAATAATAAATGTTATAATCCAATACAAGTTGAATAAAAATGTTCATACAAGTGGACTGAAAAGGTTCAAATTTTATTCAAAAAATGAATTCCATTTTGAAATATAAAATTTATAAAATTTCAAAAAGTGGGTATTACTATTCATAACAGATAGTTTGATTAGTTGTGGTGTGTTAGAACTCAAAGTTCCGTACAACACATGCTACTATATTATTCAAAGAGATGTGTACCGTGGAAGATTGGGGCATTACAACATTTCAATTTATAATGAGTCATAAATTAATTAAATCTATGTTTATGTGAACAACCTCACTATAGAATAAATGTTTAATAAACCATGATAACAAATATGACTACAATTATTTATCATGGAATACTAACCTAGACATCTATAAATAGTTGATGTTAAATTTGTTTATTTATTTTATATATTACCTTAACTCAACATAAAATACACAAAAAACACAATTAACCTAAATGAAATTTTTTACATGTTTTTTATACCAACACATTACCATAATTTTAATCATAAATGATTCGATCACAATATGAATTGGAAAGTGATTTTATCATAACACATCATAGATTTCTCTTAAAAATTCAATATTCACATTAAATAATAATATTTTGGATGTTTTAAACTCAACTACCCCATAAGAGATAAGTTCAACAATATCCATCTTTGATAATAATCTTTAAAATGAGGTCCATAAATCCCCTTTTAAAGAAACTGGGATTTTTTAAAGGAAGAATCTATCTATTAGTTGACTACTTGGTGATGTAAAGTTATTTATAGTCTAATACTTTCACAACCTAAAAACTCCATTATTTATATTACCATATTTATCAAAACTATATACACTACATCTTCTACTGATTTTAAAAAATTTATCATTTAATGGAATCATGGTCATCTTAAACTTTATAATCTTCTTCTCATAGGAAATTTTATTTTTGACATCAACTACCAAAAAAATTAATTCTTTTAATTCTTTTCCATCGTCTTTTAAATTTATAACTATTCTTTTCTTATAATGATTCAATCATTAGGAACATTCTAAAATATCTACTAATGTGAAAAATCATATATCAATTTATTATTATAGTAAAATGGAGTTAATAATTTTAACCCTTCACTTTTCACCATTTCATTGTAACATGGTAACCATGTAAATAATTTAACCATATTTCATGTAATCATTTTTCACCATTAATTCTGGAAAAAAATATCCCAAAGAGGAAGGGAAATAATTATGGTGTGTTAATTTATATTTTTTCACTTTCCAATAATATTCATTGAAATTTATATGAAAATACACTCTGTAAAACAACGATTTAATGAAGAAATTTAAATAGTAAAATAGATTAATAATATATTTTAAATTCTAATCCAAAATTGGAAATTAAAAGGTGTAAGCTTGCTAGTGTGATAATATACCTGAAACACTAAATCCCACAAATTTTGATACACCTTTATACTTTCCACACTATAACCAATGGATAATAATATAGAACACTTGAATAATTAATTTCCATAATTACAAGAAGTAATGAACTAATTCTTCTAAAATTCACATTATTTTCCCTGAACAATCAAGTAGAAATTATATATGAATTATTGTATCGCTTAAATCATCTTATAGAGAAATTAATTTAATACACACTCTAAAACACCTTATTATTTTTATTCTTCTTTATATAATAAGAAATAAATTATATTATTATATTTTTGACAAATTAATACAAGAACTGTATCTCCTATCATATTTATATTAATTTGAAGAGAACCAATTTTTCCCTTCTCTATATTTCATATTTAGAGAGTCTTATATATTATATTCTATTTCTTATAGTTTTATTTCAATTTTTAAAAATTTATATTCAGAGTTTCAACATGGTGAATATTTAATTACTAGAAATTTTAAAACACCAAAAATATAACAAAATTATTTTATTCTTTTAACTATAGTGAATGAGACTCTTTTAGTTCATATATTATCTTCCTCAATAATAAAGTGATTGAATCATGAATGCCCTATCCTGGCATATCCATGAATGTCAAAATCATCAAATTTAAAACATTGATGAATATTGGAATATTTAATACTCAAAATATATAATTTATTATTCATTAAAATTAATTTTAATAATCTATAATATACTTTTATTAATAATTAGTATTTTAACCAGTCTTTTTAGATGTAATTTATTTCATTCACAATATTATAGAAAAGGAAAAATCCTTCAGGAATTTTTCTACCTAATGAAATACTCATTTTATGTGTCTATTCATATTCACCCCATGATCTAGAATAAAAGTTTCACATCATACATAGAAACCTATACATTTTAAGAATCAAGAAAAATTATCCTTATGTATATGTTGAATATACCAAGTCTTTACCAAATTTACTTCACTAGCATATCATACATATCACAGTTACATCACTCAAGGTGACACCTATATGTTATTGAATTTTATTTATCCAATATAATATGTATTCAAAATATATCTTATGTACTCTTGGAAACCTTTTATTTGAACGATTATTGAGTTTCAAAAAAAATATATCACTAATTCAATACATACCTTTGTTCATTTTAATCAATTACAATACATCATAAATATTTTGATTGCATGATAGGTATTAAAAGAACTCAAGGTAAAAAATTTACATTTATAAAAAATATTAGTTATGGAGTGAAATATATTATGTATTCACGGAATTATTATAAATTTACATTTCTAATATCTCAGGCGAATCATAAATATATAGGAATACATCCAACACATTGAAAATCGCAGTTCATGTAAAAAAATAATTATTATAAATCATTTAAATAATTAAGATACTTTTCCATCCATTAGCATATGAGATTCATATACCTAAATAGTCTTCCTTAGAGATTCATTCATCATTATTCTTAAAAAACATGACCCTAAATGATCTAATATGGTAACTATTCTAATAATCTATAGAAAACCAACCCATGTCGACCTATCCATCCACTCGATTCAGTAGGACACGAGGCTCGAAGAAAATGTCCAATCACTATTGGATGGTTAAAATCTCTAAGGAAACATAGTTAACCATTTGGAAATGATTTTTTCCTAAGAAAACCTTCATTACTCACCGATGAATTGTCTTTCCATACCAACTAAAACCATTTTATGAAATGAATACCAATATTAAACCAGATAAAAAGCATATTTTTCTAATATAATGTATCAAAAACACATTAACATAACCAAATATAACTTCGCATGTACAAGACATATAGAATATATCCAATGACAAAATCTCAGAGCATGGAAAATTGGTTCTATATAGAAATAGGTAATATATAACATCATAATGAAATAAAAATATCAAAACAACTCTTTATGAGAAAAACCCTATGAGACCACCTCACCTCTACATAATAATCCAAAAATAGTAGTATTCAAGAAAAACCACCTAAATTAAATGTTAAAATTACATTAATATTTTCTTATAAAACAATGGGCACCCATTAAATAAATAATAAGAGGGGTCTGAGACATAAATAGAATTTGGATATCACTATATGTCTATATTGGCATTTTTCCATGCAACTAATAAGCCAAATTTGAAAATAATTTTCCATAATTAAGTTTACTTTTTAAATAACTTCATGTGAAAACAATTCCTATTTTCAATCATTTGGTTCTTCTCAAAATAATTCGTATTTCCATGAATAAATATAAAAATGCTCCAACAATGAAATAATCCATATAGAATCACATGTTTAACATAACCACTGATGGAATTAGTTTGTGCATAACTATAATCAATATCATATAAACAAATAAATGGAATCAGTACTAACATATTATACCTAGGTCAAATAGGGAACTAACATAACTCATAAAAGTATATAAATAACCAAGATCATATAATACACAACATGGGATATAACTACAAATTATAGAAGTTCATTGACTAAAACATTGTTTTCCAAACAACTAAGAACATAAAACAAATTTGAAGCTTCTTAAGTGTGTCTCAACCCCAAATATCATAGATTAATCTCATTCCCTTGATTATTGTTTTGGAATATCTTTTGATCTTCCTACTCCAAAAGGTTATATTGGTACCTTCAACCAAATAGAAAACACCCCTCAATCTTCCTCTCTAAAAGGATCTATCAACCCCTTGGAAAACATACCATTCATCTAATTCATGAAAACCCTTTTAACCTAGGACCTCCATGTGCTACTCATTTAATACATATCACTATAAACAGTTATAATTATAAAATACTTTTAAAAATCTAATTTAATAATGAAATAATTCTTTTATAAATAAACACCTTCCTCAAGGTAAAACCAATTGTTGGTGGACATTATTAATCAATTTGGATCCATTAAACTACTCTGACACAAAATATAAAATACATGGAGTTACTTCAAACCATCTCCCTTTGAAAATCCACATTAAAAAATAAATTTTTTCATATAATCCATTATGTACATTAATCATGGAATAAGAATTGATAATAAATCAATTTTAATCAAAAATGATAAATTAAAACTAATATAGATAAGGTGTTTAAGATTAGCCCTGGAAAATTAAAATAAATAGAGACACCTACATCTGAATATGTTCTAAATCCTTTCACCTATGATGAAAACCTATAGATTTAGTTATGATAATTCCTCAAAAAAAACAAACCTAATTAACTAAAACAAAAAAAATCAAGAACACATATTCAGGAGAAAACAAATAAAATATATTTTTCTGCCTATAGGGAATCATGGAATAAGGAAAAGATAAGGGAGAGGATGTAGAAATCAACAAAAACAAAAATTATATTAATAAAAACACAAAGAGATCATAATATATCACAAAACGGAGAGTGGAGGAGAACTTATTCCAAGATAGGGGTAGTGCATGTGTGGGATAATAAATGATCCCTTGAGAATAAAAATATACCATGGGTATTGTTGTAAAAATATATTTTTTAATGAACTGTATATCATACATAGTTTGGATATATGATTAGAAGAATGATCTGCGAACCATGTTGATTCTAGTATCACCAAACAATCCAAGTCAAATAATTTTTGGAAATCCATGTATGGATATATAAACCATTATCAAACCATGTGGTTTCTCAATCTCCCACATGACACACCTATTGTATGGTTAACCACAATGTTAAACAAATTGTTCTCCAACCATGCTGTAGAGTTTTCCCCCCAAAAAAACCAAATTCATGTCTGTGGTCACTCCAACGCTCCAATAATAAATGAATATATTAATGAACACTCAAATAAGATATAAAAAAACTGCAATGGTGTTACAAAAAACCCTACAATTTCAATTTTAACCTACAAATATTTCTCAAAAATATTCAAATGAAAACAAGAGTGTCCATTTCTCCCACCCTAAGGATTACCACTCCCATATAACATTGTAATATTCTCCTTGAAACAAAAATACATAGACCAATATTATTGATTTACCATTTATAACATTTTTTTGATAATTCATAATAGAAATGTGCTACTCAAAAATTGTGATTGTATGCTCAACTGAAAAATAATACCACTCTACTACATGACATGTGTCTAGATGACATATCCTCAACTAAGAAATGTGAATGAAATTTTGAATAATGGTCATACATGGTGTCAATTCCCTTTAATTGAATTCTATAACTATACTCTTCATAATATAAAATTTCCCAACATAATGTGGCCCCAACATCCCCTTCATTCACATGCGATTGTGTATCATTCAAATATATACAAAAAACACCTACACATTGACATAAAACACTAATAGTCAGTTATGTTGATCGACATACTATATCAGGAAAATTTGGGTTGTCTCTATCCTTATAATAATCATTCTAAATTTCTATATCATCTTTTATATAAGAATAAATATCTCCATGAAACACTCACCCACCATTACGCATCCCAAAGGGGACCAGTACGGCTACCCATATAATGCCACAAAAGACATAATCATGACCATGTAAATATAAATATTATTATAAAAAAACAGATAAAATCCTAGTTACCTTCCCCACGAACCCCTATAGTCATAAAAATACATCTAGAGAATATCCTTGAGTGTATAGATGGTCGACTCAAATTATCCATCCATCCACTTGTGGTATGTTGTGATCTATCTCATCTTGGTTCCAATATCTTCAGGAAGTCCCCTAGAAAAAGATAATTCAAATATGCCTTGTCTTGAACAATCATCTGGTAAGTCTATAAATAATAACAACTTCTCAAACATATAGGTTCCGTAGACCTTCTACCCTCGTCGATGTCCCAAATGGGATGAAAGTGGTATCACTATATTATACAGAAACAATCACCTAGAATGAATATTCCTCACTTGGGGTGTGACTTACTCCAAACAAAAAATACAAGGATATACCATTTCCCAAAAACACTAGAATATAAATAGGATGAAAAAATCTACTAATCTAAAATGCTTATCTTATTTCATTATCAGGTCATGCATTAGGAATCAAATCAGCAAAAGATTACCTCATCTCGTGATGCCGGAAACTTCTCCTCAAGATGTTGTACATCTTTGTATTCCCAAGGATAATTCCCCAAAAATATTGATTCCCCTCATGAATCACTTACTAACTCATATTTAGTGGAACTTCTATTCCCCTCTTAAAAAGGAAAGAACCATTGGGTTACCAAGACTATCCACATGTTCTCTACCCACCATTTAAAGCTCTACTAATCTGTTAGATTATAGGTTTTTTTGATTTATCTCTGGGATGTAGAACAATGATAGAGGGTTAAACCAATACACTGATTAAAACCAGATACTCAATATCCTCCTACACCTCCAGATTCATATATGAAAATAAACTTAACAAGACCCACTCATCAGCTGACTCATGAAAATCCTATATCGACAACATCTTCTCATGGAATTTGTGAATACATTACTATTATTAGATGAATAATCTATATTTAAACAAAAAAATCAATGATAATATACCCAACATCTCACTTTGGGAATTATTTCACTATAGGTGGAGATTTACAGTAGTATTTCATTATTTTATTGGTCTGTAAAGCATTGATTGAAATGTTCATGGCTATATGAATTCAGCAAATCAATCACAATTTTCAACTCCACATTGTGGGTGAGGTAATTCCAATCATATTATTGTAGCTACTCTAAGCCATTGTCCACGACATTGTCATCGTAAATTAGTACGCACTATGAACACACACCAAAGGTATCACAATACACCGCATAAGATTTCCTAGGATTAGTAATAATAAAAAAATAATGTGATGATAAAGAAGGCCTATAACCCCACAAAAAATACAGGAACATCTCACTAAAATCAAACATCACCCCTTTACTCACCATATTTATCAATGGAAATATATCATGATGATGACTGGACTGAAGTGCCTATAATACCCATCCAATCCAAAAAATATTCTGATCTCGAACATTTTTTTTGGTTACATTCATGATATAACTACCTATATCTTATCATAATCAACCACAACTACCCTATTAAATTTTATGTTCCCTATAAAATCACATATTGAATACAAAAATGATATTTGGATAGAAATGAATTTATATTTTCTCTCAAAATAATTATCAAACTATCGCCAAATGGTTAGTGTCGACCTCCTCTTTCATGGAATACCCTATTATTCCATTACTAAAGACAACAAAAAAGGATTATAAAATGTAATTAATGAAATAGTTCATCATGTGAATAACTAAAAAAGTGAATTATCCAGTCGAAACATGATATAAAAATTCTTCATGTGATAATATTGTCTTCAGAATGTGGTGGTAAAAACCTCCACCGCCCAAACCGTCAACTGATAGTACCCATATCTTATATTTAACTTATGAAACAAATGCACAACACTGAGCTGATAAAACGGTCATAAATTATTCTTAATGAGAATTTATTCTTCATGTTCACCTTATTAAGCTTAATGTAATCTACACATAATTTGAGACTCTTATCTATATTACTTTAAAATTGATGTAGTGACACCCATTGTGATAAGTTATAGAAAATAAATACCATTATCTCAAGTTCCTCCAACTGAGCAATCAAATCAGTCATCTTAGTCGGATCTTTATAATAATATTGTATGAAAATGGGTATATTCCTTGGGTATAGTCTAATAGTAAAATATACCCAATTCATGAGATTCCACATAGTAAAATGACATATAATCACATTGTGGTATCAATACATGAAAAATAGATGAAAACTAACTAAACACAGCTCTAAAAAATAAATGAAAAACATGTATTGATAACATGACAACTATTTATCCTCTCAAACAAGGGACCCAAGACTCCCAAATATTGTATCCCACTACCCCTAGAAAACATGAATTCTTCCGTCATGGGATAGAAATTAGACCCTACATTGATAGTAATAATCATGTTCTTTGAAGCTGATCAAGCAGTCCATAATGATGACAATATAAGAAATATATTTTCCTAGCCCTAGAAAAGTCAAAATGAATTCCACTTCAGTGACTGAAACATTACATGTTGGGGAATCAATACTTTTCTCATTCCTTATACCCAGCGGCGTGAGAATCTCAATACAAAAATGCATAAACATAAATTATAACACAACTAATTTTGGTGGCATTAATGAGATTAATGAATGGACAACACACATATGAAATAAAATAATTTTCATGGGATAAAAAATAAATATTTTACTTCCCATGGTATTTTCTTAAAGGTTTTAATAAATAGGTTTCATATATACTAAACAGTGATTCCCTAACATAGGTACACTATGAGACTTCATCTCTATATGAAAATCTATAGTAGGCTGAGGGAAAGATACTGAACTGTTAGAAGCATCTAATAACACATTTGAACCCATGGAAAATGAAGAACTAGATCCACTCCCTTATGGTTTAATCTTACAAAAGTGATAAAGATGACCCAAATTCAATCAATGATAACATGATATTTAAGCCTTAGGGAATTTAGGTTTGGAATAGACATACTTCTTATAATGATAGTAGACATATAGCTCACTCCATAAAGAAACTACTTCCTTTGTTCCTGGTGAATGGGGAGAACAGTTTTCACATACACTATAAGGTCCATCATATTTTCTATTATGCATATATATAAGACACTATCAACCATTATTAAAGGAACACCAATGTGAAATAACTTCTATAAATGTATTCTTTTATCATGGTTTTCATAAAAACCATCTCAGTGTAGGTTGGAAAAAAATAAGGATGATAATTAACCAGATCTATGTCTTCAAGACCATTTTAAAAAGTTGAGATCTAATATAAAAATTCATGATGGGATCAAGATAAAAATGATCCAACTCAAAATACCATGATGCATACTCTATCATTGAATTATCTCTATTCTCCATCATCATTAACTCATGATTCATTACCTAAACTATTATTTTTAGATAAAACTATTAGTAAAGAGTACATTAAATTTAATCTATGTGATACGACTATACAAGTTATATATCACCATAGATTCCCATTATTTTCTACTTGTTCCTTCAAACATATAAGTTTCAATTCCAAATTTCAATTTTTCTACGGTCTTAAAAAAATTAATGATATTATCAGTTAATTCAAGACACTACTCATTCTTCCGGTACACCTATTCACCATGGAAGACTAGTTGATTTTTCTTAGTGAATTCTTATGTCTGGTATTCCATCCATTATTGATCCTAGATACCATCATAGACTAGGGAATAGATCATAACGATCATAGAATTCAAAAAATTTTAAAAGACTATAGTGTATGCATATAATTCATGCTCTCAAACTCCGTATATATTCTAATAAGAGGTCCTTTTGGGAGGAATTGTCAATAAAGAACATGTCACAATCTCATTCAATACATGATATAATCTCTAAAATCAAAAATTGAACAAAAAATTAATAATAATACACAAAACGTTTTCATAAGAATCAGTAGAAAGAATTAAATGAAGAAGGTGAAAACATACACAATTTAATAATTTTACACTTATCATCATTTCACTACATGATTAGGAAAATCAAGAACAATGAATGGAAGGGAAACTAGAAGGTGACATGCAAGGTTGAAAGGGATCTACATGGTTTCTTCTAATGGTGTGAATAAACCATGTTCCACATACTACCCTCCAGATTTTACATTGAAACTCAAAATAACTCACATTCTCAAACCACTAATCCTAATAAATAGGGAATGAAAATAAATCCCAAAAAATAAAACCCTAAATGGAATCTAAATATATAAAAAAACCATGACTAGATGTAGAAAATTAATGTATAACACAATGAATTGATGTCTAGTCACTCCTTCCCTCCTACTTATTGATAATTGATTATCTTAGCTCTAGTTTACCTCTAACCCCCAAAATTAAGAATGATTTTTTAATACCATTTTGTATTGAACGAACCGGGGAAAACATGACCAATCACCAAATCCGCAAGTCCATATATCCAGAAGTGAGTTCCTAGTAGTGATGGGTTAGAAACATGAACCATGGAATAATAATTAACATTTTGGGAATGGTTTCTCCCATGGAAATGTTCAATGAACCATCCATGAATTTGAGTGACCATCTGAAAATATAAATAAGAGTAAATTGTTATCAACATAAAACTATATAAAATGAATTAGAAAATAATATAATATATCATAATCAAAGACACATAAAAATATATAACTTTTCAAATACAATACACAAACTAGATATCTAGATTCACAATCAAAGAACACAAAAACAATGATCTAGAAACAAATTAATAATACATAACATCCCATAAAAACTAAAATCTAAAAATAGATCCTCATGATTTAAACCCAATGAGAACACATCTAATCTTCTTAATAGTCCTCAATCTACAGTAAGAAAGGAGTTCCCTTAAACATATTGAGTCCATTTCTCATGCTTGTGTAATACAAAACTTTGTACTTCCACACATAAATGAATAAGAAGGGTGGGAGTTACAAAGCCTAGTTTGAAACATTCAGGAATATACCTAATGATTTCAATAATTCAATAAATAAATCTAATTGGATTCAAATTGTAAAAACCATGTTAAAAATGTATTAATTTTCAACTGGAAATGTTTTCCCTTTTTAAATCATATTGGGTTTTCAAAAAAAATTAATGTTTCAAAGAATAAATATAATAATAATCAAATAAGTAAATATAACTCACATCATAAATTTCATAACAGTCCCACATATAGAATTAATGTGAGAAAAAATAAAATCAATATTTGATAAGAAAAAATATTGAAATCAAAATAACACATCATATATTAGTCAAATAAGACACTATAATAATTCATTAAAGAATATAAAACAATTGGGAATAAGTATTATGAAACATAGGCATTAAAAAATATAATCATGAACTGTCCCACAGGGCCCATGCTATGACTACCCCAAGCCTGCCACTCAATGGATAGGGCCTGGTGACTAGTGCTAAGGTCATCATCCTATATGTGGGAGGAATTTTATTAAGTACCTGTATGCAAAAACATTCCCAACCACATCCCAATAGTGATAAAGGGGAAAACAAGTATACTAAAACAAGTATTAGTACGGTGTACAGCTCAAAGGATGTGGGCCAGAATACAAACCCAATAAGAGGAAATGAAACATAAAATTACAAAAAGGACCTATGATAATCATATATGGAATACCCCCACCTAATCATGAGTGAAGTGAAGTTATTGGGAGCTGATGTTGTATGTCTCGTCCACCTGGTCCTACAAGGCCCCAGCTGATCCTACACCACCAAGCCCTTCGTTGAAGCATCGATTGGTCTTATATCATTGGACTCCCCTAGGTCTCGGCCCACCAAGGTATCTATCAAAGCATCGATCATCTACATTGGAAATTACACGCATAGGTGGGGTCCGTGCAGTGTTACATAACATGAAACTTTGTAGGGACCCAAAAAGAAAAGGCAAAGACCACATGACAATCCTCAAAGTAATGCACGAATCACGAGACAACTCACACCAGATATATTCTTGTGTAGTGATAGTATCATCTTCAGTTATATCATCGAACACCTCAGATGCGGGATTTCTACTCCTCTATTTAGTACAGTGGGCCTTCCTGGTCACACAAAGCCGCTTACCACTAACCTTGAACTGTTGTGGTACTCATCCCTGCTAGGTACTGTGGGTATACTGGGTCACATAGAGTCGCTCCCCATCACGAGCCTACAAGGTCACACAGAGCTACTTCCCACCATGGTCGAACATAGGTAATCCTCTGGTCATGTACTATATGTCTTTCAGGCCACACATATCTGCTCCACACCATGGGCCTTCTAGGTAATATAGAGCTACTTCAGATTGGGCCATCATCGAGCAGTCTTTAGGTATTTGCAAACCGCAAGGTTTCGTACATAGCACGCTTGGGAGAATGGATACTCAATCCATTTGTTACATCTCTATGTCCATTGAAGTCACCAAAAATCATGCAAAAAGATCTGCCTCATCAAGAGGGTCCAATGCTTCAACCATCTCATCAATCAGACCTGCGATTAGCAAGATACAGGCGTTTTAGTAAATAGGGGCCGGTTGGGATGAGACCCGGTCTGACCCGATTGGACCGACTCGACCAACCCGGACTGGGGGGTCCCACATACCCATGTTTAATTAGATGAACCTGACCTAAACTAGGTATATTTCGGGGTTAGTATGGTTCAGATTGGCTACCGGGCCTGGGAAAATAGGCCTCGCTGGACCCATCCCAATCCAAAGGGCCTGGGTCCGGCACACTGGGTGCGGGTCCGGCTCATATACATGAGTCCGTCCGGTTGGGTTGCGGGTCCAACCCACTGGTGTGGGTCTAACCCACATGGTGCAGGTCCGGCTCAACCCACTGGGTAGGGGCGTGGCCAGCCTGCCCTTTGACTGGCCGCACGGTGCGGCTGGTGGGAGCGCCTGGTATAAACATAGAAATCAGTGTGTCAGGTATCCCTTGCCCCGTGGGATTCCATGGGTCCTCCTCCTCTAGCCATGGTTGATAGATGATAGCACATCTGTCTGATCCAAGTGGCCCAAATTTGGGCCAACCCTTTCACGCGGTGTGCATCTGGTGCCACAACTCTCGCTGCCATGACCTGTTGGTCACAGCCTCCTGTCATCGCAATGTGCCGACGGGTGGGCCTCTACCCTTCTGTGTGGTTGACAAGGGCCTGTTGCCCCAATTGCTTCCACGAAACTGGTTGGATTTTCCCCCTTCATGTGGTCGGTGTGGGCTGCCTGCCGCTACACAGGTATTATCGCACAGGTGTAACCTTCTGTGGGCCACCCGAGTTGCCCTGGTGATCCATTTTCCAAAATTTCTATGCCAACAGGTCACTCAATTCATCTCCATCCCTAACCGAGCCTCAAAATCAAATTGTTGAAACATAGATAATGTGGCCACCAAGAGTGCATGAGTAGAGGTTCTCAGGCCTTGTTCGTGTCCGCCTGGGACCTCTATGATAGGGTTTTAAATGAAGGGGGAAGTTTGGAGATTAAGGTTCCATAATTTCATTAAAAGTTTTATTGTAATTAATAAATCCCTATGAAATATCACCCTCTTACATAAACACATGAATCATGGATCAACTTGTTTGTGGGTTAATATGCGTTTTTCATTTCTAGAAAAAACAATAATGGGGAAGAAATATGAAAATGAAATCAAACCCCTACCTTGCTGACATTCGATGCTGTAGAGTTATTCCTTGAGAGTTTAAGTCATCTACGTCATCACTTCTGGATCCTCTCTTAGAGATACATCAAGGTTTGTAAAGGCTCATCAGTGTTCTTCATTGTTCGTTGGGGAGGACGTACATCAGAGGTTCTTCAGAGAATCCTCCAAGTTTAATTCTCCATCCACCAACATGTTAGACAATAAAAAGGAAATCATGCCACAACCTTTAAATTACACTATGAAGTCACATCATTATGAAGTTTCATTTTTGAAATAGAATCACTATTATGATTCCGTTATTGCATAGTTACGTTGCGTGATACTGGACATTAACGAGATCATTAATGAGCCTCGTCGCCACCTAATCTCCGCACCACAGTGTCATTGTGTGTCGTTCAATGGATGAGAAATAATATAAAATAACTTTTAATGTTATTTTATTATTTTTATAGAAAATTATAAAACACAAACATTTATTTTCGGCCCTTTTCAGATAATGTTCTGTCCATTGTAGGTGAATTCCAGTGTTGTGAGTCCAACGGTATCCTCATATATTGAATCTGAACACCATTTCAAATGTTAGAAAAACCAGATCACCCGTTTACTAAATATACATTAAAAATGTTCAAAATTTATTTTAGGGCTCTCTAGGACTTTGGATCATGTTCCATTAGAGTGTGCTATCTTAGAATAATTTCTTATAATAAAAAAATTACATAGAGTTTATGAGGCATTACATTCTCCCCACCATATGGATTTACGTACCTAAAAGTAATAACAAAATTAAATCTAATAGATGGGGAAAATGAGCATGAATCTAAAACTCTCACTCCCATGTTCTCTCCTAGAGATTCATGTTCTTCCACCTAACTCGCACCAAATGAATCAACCACCCATGTATGACCCTCTCTTATCGATCCTATATCTCCACTAGGAACATATCTAACATCACCTCAATGTAAATGCCCATATCACACCAGTCGATGACGTGGGATGGATCATGCATGTACATACTCATTTATGACATATGGAAAAAATCATGCACACAGTGCATTTGTGGGGGGGATCAAAGTGGTACCCAACCTCGCCAACTCTGCTAAGGATATAAAATAGTATGATAAACCTCAGAGGTAGCTTGAAGCCTCACCCAAATCTATGCCATCCTTTTCAATGTGAGCCCCAAAGGAACACATGATCTACCTCCTCAACCTATAAGGGTTTATGTCTCCTGTCAGCATAAGACTCTTGATTACTCTATTCAGTTCTCATGAACTCTTGGATGATTTCAACCTTATCGGTGGTTACCCGTACCCACTCTAAACCCATAAGGTTTGACTCCCCTAGGTCATTCTATCATATGGGGGATCTTCATGGCCACTCGTACAAGGCCTCAAACAGTGCCATGTTGATGGTGGAGTGATAGATATTGTTTTATGAGAACTCCAACAAAAGAAGGTGGTGCTCCCAACTTTGACCAAATTCAAGTACACATGCACGAAACATGTACTCCATGGTATATATGGTCTGCACTATCTGACCATCCGTTTGGGGACAAAAAGCATTGCTCCAATGCGGCAACATCTTGAATTCCTCCTGTAATCCCTTCCACAATTGGGATGTAAAGCGGGCGTCATGGTCTAAGATGATCACCTATAGACATATGTTGTAACCCCATCACAAAGCCCATATAGTTTTCATCCCATATACACTATGTTACCTCAAGTGGCTAGGCCAAGCATTCTAGAACATGATGCTAGGGTTTCACATGCTTGAAAGCGAGGCATCGTGAAACAAACTCAACCACTGCTTTCTTCATCCCCAACCACTAGTACTGACATCAGAGGTCCTAGTGAATTTTAGCCACTCTAGAATGAACCGACATAGGGGATGTATGGAACTCACTCAGCACCTCCTCTCACAACATCACTAGTACTGTGGTGTGCGCTCTAAAAAGGATGGTGTTTTCCCCACCCATCAAAAATCTATCAGAAGCATGTCCTGAGGATGACTGAGCACATCAGGCCTCGTAGTCAAAATCCACCAGTTGTGCCTCCCTGACTCGCTGTAAGCGTGGGGGAGTAATAGTTGTTGAAAGAAGGTAAGAAAATCCACCATCATCCATAAAGGCTATCTGAATCTCATCGAACTACTCTGGCACGTCACTCAGTAGCTGAAAACCATTCATCCTACTAAGTAATTCTACCACAATGTTACCCTTCCTAGGACCACAGATTATCTCAAAGTCATAGTCATTGAGGAACTCTATCCTTCATCATTGGCTCAGGTTCAGGTCCTTATGGGAGAAGATATACCTGTCACTATTGTGGTTGGAGTAAACATTAAACCACTCACCCTTCAAGTAGCGACTCCATATCTTCCAAAAAAGATCACTACTACTAACATAGGGTCATGGGTCACGTAGTTATGATCATACTGCCTCAATAGTCATGAGTCATAGATGATCACTACTCTCTACTGCATCAGGACACACCCTAGTCTGGTCCATGATGTGCCGCTATAAAATACATACCCAACGCTCTCCTCTAGTATTCTCTAGATGGGGGCACTGGTTTATCTCAACCTCAAATCCAAGAAACACTTCTCGAATTTTTCCATCCACACGGAGGGTTTTCCCTTCCGTTTCAAGGATAATAAGGGTACTTCTACTATATAATAGTTGTCAATGAACCTTAAATAGTAACCAGACCACCCCAAGAAGCTTCGCTCCTTATTCACGCTCTTGGCTGGCTCCCAAGAAATATTTGCCTCTATCTTTCCTGGATCTACTACAACTCCATCCCCTGAGATGTCATTTCCGAGAAAATGGACCTCTGGAATTTAGTACTGGAACATTTTGAGCTTACCATAAATATAGTCATCTCAGAGTGTATCTAGGACTATCCAGAGGTGTGTAGTGTGCTCCTCCTCCAACGATGAGTACACCAAGATGTCATCAATGAAGACCATAACGAACCGATCAAGGTAAGGATGGAAGATCATGTTCTTGAGGCCTATGAACAGTGCTGGGAATTGGTCACATTGAAAGAAATCACAAGTAACTCATAGTTGTCATACATATAACTGAAGGTTGTATTTACTACATCATCATCCCGTACTCGAAGCTAGTTAAATCCTTATATTAGATCCATTTTTGAGAACCACTCTACTCCCTTATATTGGTCAGAGAGGTCATGAATTCTCAGTAGTGGAAACTTGTTATTTACGGTCACCTGGTTCAGAGACCATAATTCCACACAAAACCTAAATATCCCATCTACATTCTTGGAAAAAAAGCCTTAGGGCTACCCATGGTGAAATTTTGGTCCTTAAAACCCCCTTATCCTACAAGTCCAGTAGTTGTACCATAAGCATGCAAAGCTCTATAGGGGAGATCAAATATGCCAGTGTAGATATTGGTTCCATCCAAGGGCAGCGGTCGATGAAAAAATCTACCCCTCCCTGAGGAGGTAGTCCCAGAACATCCTTTTGGAAAACATCCCAATACTCATCCACAACTATAGGAAATATCAGACTCCTCTCATCCATTACACCCAGGGTGACACTTGCCAACTAGTGAGTGAACAACTGCACCATCCTCTGAGAATGTTTATCTTATGTTGCAAGGGTTTGCTTCTTATTAGAGTTGGAAAACCTAGCCCCAACACCATGGAAACACCACACTGTATGCCTCAAATAGTCGATGTGATCAAGGATTGTGGATTACTAGTCCATAAACTAGTTTTTATCATAAGGCCTCGACGCTGCTAGTATGAGATCTAAAATGAAGCTACCAGGTCCTAGATTAATCCCACACTACTGGAACCAATGTGTAATTGAAGAATCATCTCTTATGGGAATTTATAGCCGTAACGATTGAGCCAAAAACTCTACTAGAATCTCTGAGCTCCGAACAAGAGCTGTTGAAAAAAAAAATTGACAAAAACATATGTCTAAAGAATAAAAAAATATGGTACAGAAGACATAGATCATACATCAGATCATCTCTGGAGCACTAAGGTCATATTTTTTTACTTCTTGGAGCTAAATATTTCTCCTACCTACCAACACCTTTTGGTCAGGGTGAATCACCTAGGGTGGTGGCAGTAACACCTCAAATCGTCCCTCACCACATGCAACTATTCCATATCCCCTTCCACGTATGCCACCCTATGGACATCCTTGCTCAAGTAGATCCCTCTTCCTTGGTGGTCCCTCAACCATGTACTGGTCATCATTATAGCAGTTTGGGCAGTCACATTTCATGTGTCCCAGCCCGCCACACACGAAGCACCGCCTGACTCCCTAATAGATCAACCTTGTCTGGGATCCCCGCACTACTGACCACGAGTCCTTGGGTTGGCCTCTAAATGACCTATCCCTCATGTGCCCATGTGACTATTGTCTATAACTTGCTGAAGACTCTGTCAACTACGGTCTGTTGGAGCTCTAGATGGATGCACCTTCTCCACCAAGAAGATCTCCATAATAAGGGATCACTCCAGAACCTAATCCAATGTAGGGATTTTGAAAGACTACACTGATGCCTAGATCTCTGACCTGAGTCCTAGATCAAAAGCTTGAGCCCTAAATAAAGGGTCTTGCACCATTTCTATGGAGTAGTGAGATATCTCAGTGAACCTCTCAAAGTACTCAACAACCATCTATCTACCTTACTGAAGTTGAAGCATCTCCTAATTGTGCATAAAGCACAAGGTCATTGGCAGAAAACTCATCCTGGAAAATCCTCTTGATGACTAACCAGGTGAAGGACACCTCACCATGTGTCTGGGTGGTCAATCTTCAACATCTCGTTGATGATCCCTACAAAAGAATCGCTGCATAGATCGCCATCTGGTTAGGTGGTGTCATCACTAAGTGGAAGTCATGCATCACAACCTCAAGAAAGTCCTCCATGACATGGGGATATGTCACTCCTCTCAACCTTGCTGGAATCTATCTATAAAACTCATGCAGGGAAATGAATCTATACATGTTTTCTACTTGAACCCTTGGATGTATATGTTGACCATCATGTGGTGGTATCATTGGTGCACCACTTGGTGGAGCTATATCTAGAACTGTTCCTCAAACGGATGCCTCGTCGATAGGTTGGTTGTCCTCATATACTCATATCAGGAACCTGACTGGTCATCCATGTGGAGCCATCCAAAGATAGATCAAGATATACCACAGTTAGAAGTTTATACCTCATGAGCTAAATTTTATTAAAAATTACAAAAGGATACACTTATGAAACAAGTGTTTTCTTGTATAGAGCTGAAAAGTAGAATTCAAGGTCCTGAAGTATGGATTATTAGGCTACCACACAAACATTGGACTCGCCAAAACTAGATGTCAGACTCGAAACACATTACAATTTTTTCTCAAAAAAAATTACAAACTCCTAGTCTTTGAGGGGGAACTGACCACACTATTATACTAATTTTTCATGACATGTCCCATGGGGAATGTACCATGACTACCACAAGCCCGCCTCCCATAGGCCAAGGGTTGTAGATAAGCACTAAAGGCATCAAACTTCAAGTGGGAGGAATTTGTCTGAGTAAATGTATACAAACACACATACAACCTCATACCAACCCATTGAAATGGTAAAAAAAGTAAAATAATACAATATTGAGTAGAAGGTGTAGCTAAAAAAAGTGGGCTTCAATACAAACACAAAAAAGAACTTAAATAGAAATGGTCAAAAAGGGGCACTGATGACCATTTTTGGAAAACCCCACCTAATCATAATATTAGTGAAGCTACTTATAGCAGAATTAGTATGGCTCAGCTGCCTGGTCCTATTGGGACACACCTAGCCCCAGACCACCAAGCACACAGTTGAATCATCAATCAGTCACACCTCACTAGGCTGCACAGGATCCCGGTCCACCAAGATCTCTATCAAAGTGTGGGAAGTCTCCACATCACATGAAATGCTTGGATGGGGCGCATGTTGGGGTGAGTGACACGAATCTCATTAGTGTCCCCCCAAAAAAGGAAATACTAGACAACAATCCTCAAAGTAAATCATGAAGCACAAGATATCTCACACAATTTATATTATAGGGTAGGGATAAAAGAGTCATTAGTCATATAATCGAACACCTCAGCTATTGGAGAACTCCTCCACTCTCGAGTACAATGGGTTTTTCAGGTCTCACAGACCTGCATCCCACTAACCGTGAACTGTAGTGGTACACATACCAGATGAGTACTGTGGGTATGTAGGGTCCCAGAGAGCTACTCCCCACCATAGTCTTATGGGTCCCATAGAGATTCTTCCCGCATTGGCCAAACAATGGTGATCCTCCTGTCAAGTATTGTGGGTCTTCTAGGTCATATAGATCCACTCCCCACAATGGTACCGTCGGGTCACACAGAGCTACTTCCCACTAGGCCATCGTCAAGTAGTTTTTAGGTC
Source organism: Viscum album (assembly GCA_963277665.1). NCBI lineage: Eukaryota > Viridiplantae > Streptophyta > Magnoliopsida > Santalales > Viscaceae > Viscum > Viscum album. Next base: position 1,495,274,735 of record OY728131.1, read on the forward strand.
TCAACCATCAACATGAATCCATACGTAGCAGGATTGGATGAACTATTCCTGAATCCATTCATCAAATCTCTACGTACATTAATGTCACCACAATGTATTCCAAAATCTCTACCACATCAAAAGGGTCCAAAATCCAGAAATTCCTCGTCAATGGGATGCACAGTTTGCATGATACAAGCGTTTTAGTAAACAAGAGGCTGGTTGCGACGAAGATCGGTTTGACCTTGTCGGATCGACCCGACCAACCCAGCACGGGGTGTCCCACATACCCTAGTTTAATTAGATGGACCCAACCTAACCTAGTTCTGTTCGGGGTTGGTGTAGTCCGACTGGTCCAGTGGGCCAGGTCCAATAGGCCTCACCGGACCTGGCACAGTTTGGCCGATTATCAAGCCTAACGTGTCGCCCGATGACCCAATCTAGTCCATCCCGACCCAATGGGCCCGATTTTGTCATGTCGTAGCACGTTTGGACTATTGGGTGTGGGTACGGCTCCCCGACCCACTAAGCCGTGGGTGCAGCCTTCTCGTGCGAGTATGGGCCATGGGGCTGGGGGCGTGGCCCGCTAGCCCATTGACCGACCACACAGTGCGTCTAGTGAGAGTTCCTTCCCTATAGCGACCCAAGCCTTTTACATATAACATTTAATTTTTTTAAGCATAATTAATCATTAGAGTACAATACAAGTATCATTAAGTCTAGTGTCTTGGAAGACTAGGTACATATAATATAAAAGATGGGACTAAAAAAACATCTTTATTTAATCTCCATAAAGAGTTTCTAACTTCCTTTTAGCTCTTAAATCTGCATAGGGTACCCTGTGGAACACATGAACAAAGTGATGTGTTAAAAATTCCCCATAAGGAAATGAACATAAGGATACATCTCAAGCACATGTGTAAGGAGGCATGACATAAAGATATCCAAAGCATGAAACTTATAAAATCATTTAATAAAAGCATGGGATCACATAAACATGGAATCATATAAATTTGGTAGAATCATAAATCATATCGTTAGTATGGGTCAAGGCTAACTGCCAATCCCGTTTCCCATTTCAGTATCGGACAAGGCTAACCGCCAATCCCGTTTCACATTGCATCTCATGAGACTTATCCTTAACCAATGCATTGAAGAGCTATCTGGGCACACACATCTCAACATATTCACGAATATCCTTTCCACAAAAATATTCTTACCACATATACAATCATGCATATTCAACCACACACAAACAAAACGGTACCCAAAGAATTATGTACCTCAATCATGACATCAATCATAACCAATGGGGGTATCATGAAAGTGTCCATATAAAAAAATAATTAGAAATACATGGACGTTAATAGGGTAAAATAGGCATATAACATGGTAAGTGGTGTCAAACATAAGTGACAACATATTAGAAATGTATTTTAAAAACATTAGCATTAAAACATTTTTGTGCGGTTTTAAGGAAATCACTCTAGATCTTTTCAAATAGAAAATATGAAATTATTTTATATAAAACCAAAATTGAACCAAGAAGTATTTAATAATAAAAAAACTTATTTTATAAATACAATGGTGGTTTAAAACATAGGAAAGAGTGCACTTGAAATTTGTGTAAAAATTTGGGAAGTCCCCTTAAAATAGGTTTTCTTATCAGAAAGTTCCAAGGAGGGAATATCTCAATAACATGTATATCACCGAAAGAAAGAGATTAAAGGGTATTGATATTAGAATAATTTAAAAATAACCATAATTCATAAGACTCACATTGATAGATAAGATAACACTATTTCGAAAGAAATATGAGGCAACTCGGAAGAACAAAGAAGGTTTAGGTGGAATTTGTTACGATTTTATCGGCATGGTGTCGGGTGTAACTAGGAGGGATTGATGAGAGATAAATGGGGTTTATCATCACTTATAAAACCAGAAGGATGCATATGGGAGGTTCTTAAACATTCCCCCTCATTTTATAGTACACATATAAAGGCATAATATAGGGGACAATCTTGATTAAGAGAGAAATGGAGAGGATCCCTTACCTCAAATCTGGTGGTGTTCTCCACTTGTTATTAATGACCTGAATAAACAAATTAGGATTATTAATTCATAATTAAAGAACCTATTATATATTTAATTGATTTATTATAACCCTTTTTAGTTCACTCAAATCCTTTTTGATTAGGTATAAGATTGAATTTCATTGTTAGGGCTCGTTTGTTTACTTGGATTTAAAAGATCGGTTCACTTATATTAAAGTTTGGATTATATTCAAGATGAAAGTGGTTGTACAAAATTGAAGTTAAATTCTTTATTTAATATCCATGATATTACTTGGTTATAATTTTCATTAGGTTACATAGAGTGATGTCTAATTTTCATATATATAACCTTAGTGATAACCGTTTTTGTTAATCGGTGGATTTGATTACAAAGAATGTTTTTTTAATTATAACATAATTTCATTTGTACCAAAAGATTATAGAACCAAAAATATGATATATTAAATATATAATAATCTTTTTCAACCATAACACAAATGGTTTCATGACTAGACTTCAAGATAATAACAAAAATTGATAAACTGTTGTCCTTGAATATGCTAAATTAGCACATCTCAAATGGTGCTTTCATTTCTTTAAAATAAAAGGGTGAGGAAAGAAGATAAGAAATTTACTACAACAACTAAGAAATTTCATTACATGTATTCTACTGGAATTATCAAACTATTATGGTTAAGGGAGGTGAGAAATGAAATTAAAAAGAAAATAACTTAAAAGAAAAGAAGAAATTTGGGAAGAGGAATTTACCTCTTGAGAATTCCTCTTTTGAGAACCTCTTAAGGGGAGAGGTTTTGTTATTTTAATAAGGATGAGAGCTTTTGGAAATGGGGGAGGACCTTGGGGAGAGATTTGGGCAGAATTTAGAGATGGATTGGAGCTTGAGAGGAGTGGAGAGAAGAGGGAGTGAAGGGTGTTTTTTATAGTGTAGGAGAGGAGGGATTTACTGACATTATAATCCTTAATTTATTATTTCTTCCCAAGACAATGAATTTTATGTATTACATGACCAAGAATAGTAAATGGGTCATGGGAATTCGAACCATGTGGGCTTACATTAGCAGAACATCATCAATGACTCAATTAATCCAACATTTATCATTTATTTCAAATTATCAGATTCTATTATTCATAACAAATTCAAATATTTTAGAAAAATAAGAAAAATTCACCCTAACCATTTTTCGATGTGTAGAATCAAAAAATAATGTCCATTTTTCAAAAATAAAATTCTAAATATGATTATTTTTATATTTAATTAAAATAATAATTTATTATCAAAATTAGTTTTAAAACATTCATTAACTTATTCTAAAATTTATGTATATCTTACTTACAACTTGAATATTATTTTTATACAACCATAGGTGAGGTTACTATTCATTAGGGTATATAAATATTCATAAGGGTATGTTACTATTCATTAGGGTATGTTACTATTGACCAAAAATTATTTTTGTTTTATTAGACTCTAAAAAACATCTTGAACACAACCATGTATGCCGGATTTTTGAAATTCCAAACATAGAAGTGACAAATTATGTTTAAAGGTCACTTATCACTTAGTAGTTCATTATTATGTGATTTTATGCCATATTTATATGAAGGAAATATCCATTAAAAACATTGGGTCATTACATTCTTCCCCCCTTAAGAAATTTCACCCTCGAAATTTCATTTTACATTCTAGGCCAAAAGCAGATGTGGGAACTTTTCCTTCATTGCTTCCTCCAATCCCCATGTTGCTTTCTCAAACTTGTGGTTCCACCACAACACTTTGAAAAGATGGGTTGTCTTGTTGCATACAACCTTATCTCGTCGATCTAGAATCTTTACTGGCTACTTCTCATAGGAGAGGTCATCCTCCAACTGTACCACCTATGAAGAGAGTAAATGCAAAGGGTCTGGTATGTACTTCCATAAGAGGGATACATGAAAGACATCATGTACTTTAGACATAGTAGGTGGAAGTGCACGTCGATAGACCACAACTCCGACTCGATCAAGGATCTCGAAGGGGCCGATGTACCTGGGACATATTTCCCTTTCTTCCCAAACCTCATGAACTTCTTCCATGGAGATATGCATAGAAATACCATGTCTCCAACTTTGAACTCAAGATCACGTCGACGGTTATCTGCATAACTCTTTTGTCGACTTTGGGTTTCCTTGATATGCTGTTGAACGGTTTTCACCTTCTCCACCATTTCTTCAACCATTTCAGGTCCTAGAATCTTAGGCTCACCAACTTCATCCAAATATTCCAATGTTCTGCACCTTTTTCCAGAAAGGGATTCATTTGGTACCATTTTGATGCTCAATTGGAAACTATTGTTGTATGAGAATTCAACCAATGGCAGATGCTGATCCCAACCACCTTTGAATTCAAGAGAGAAGGCTCTTAGCATATCTTCAAGCGTCTGAATAGTTATTTCAGATTGGCCATCAGTTTGGGGGTGATAGGCCGTGCTGAAATTTAATTCAGTACTCAAAGCATGTTGAAGACTCCTCCAGAATTTAGATGTGAACCATGGATTTCGGTCAGAGACAATTGAGAGTGGAACACCATGCAGTCTCACCACTTCCATCACATATAACTTTGCATGTTGTTCAAGTGATAGATCTTCCCGAATAGAGATGAAATGGGATGTCTTGGCGAGTCGGTCAACCACAACCCATATTGCATTTTTTCCCTTCGATGCCTTTGGGAGCCCTATGACAAATTCCATAGTAACATTTTCCCATTTCCACATGGGTATAGGCAATGACTGCATCATACCTTTGGAATTTTGTCACTCAGCTTTAACTTGCTGGCATACAATGCACCTTGATATATATTCCACAATCTCCTTCTTCATGTTATCCCACCAGATGTGTTCTCAGAGATCAAGGTAAATTTTGGTACTCCCGTGATGGATAGAGAAGGTCGAGCTATGTGCATCATTCAATAGGTCCTTCTTTATCTCTGAATCAGATGGTACACATAATCATGTTCCAAATCTTATAACTCCTTCATCATCAATTTTAAAATCATAGGATTTCCCATTTTTAACAGCATCCACCTTTTTCTGAATTTCCACATCCTTTCATTGGGAAACTTTTATTTTCTCTTAGAGGGATGGTTGAGCAAAAATTTTAGAAATTACTGATGATGCTCCTTCCTTAATGATTCCCATGTCGATATTTTTCAAATCTAATAAGATCAGATCCTTTTAAATTCTCATCATTGATAAAGATGCATGATCCTTTCTACTTAGATCATCCGCCACCTTGTTTGCCTTACGGAGATGGTAGTGGATTGAGTAGTCATAATCCTTGATAAGATCTATCCATCATTTCAGGAGCATGTTAATCTCTTTCTGTGTGAATATATATTTGAGACTCTTTTGGCCAGTATATATCTCACATTTTTCCACATAGAGATAATGCTGCCAGATTTTCAATGAAAAGATCACAACCGCCAACTCCAGATCATATGTGGGGTAGTTTTTCTCATGTATTTTCAGCTACCTTGAGGCATAGGATATCTCTTTATCATTTTTCATTACCACATAGCCTAAGACTTTCTTAGAAGAATCACTATACACCACAAAGAGTTCTCCACTTGAAGGGAGTGTGAGTACCGACGCAGTGATAAGACTCTTTTTCAACTCCTTGAAATAGTCTTCACATTCATGTGTCCAGAAGAACTTTACTCCCTTCCATGTCAGCTTGGTCATTGGGTGTGAAAATTGTGAAAAGTTCTTCACGAATTGTCGACAATTTGCAGCTAGACCTAAAAAGATGTGGATCTCCATTACATAAGTTTTCCTCAACCACTATTCAATTGCCTTCATCTCGGAAGGGTCCACAGATATCCCCTTCCTGAGGATAACATGCCCCAAGAATGATACGCCCTCCATCCAGAACTCACATTTACTGTACTTTGCATACAAATTCTCCCTTCTCAAAGTTTTTAACACACTTTCCAAATTTTCTTCATGTTCCTCCTTGATCTTAGAGTATATCAGAATATCATCAATAAAGACCACCACAAATTTTTCAATGTAATCTATAAAGACTCTATTCATTGAATCCATGAAAATTTTTGGAGCATTAGGGAGTATAAAGGGAATCACTATGAACTCATAGTGTCCACACCTCGTTTGAAAGGATGTCTTGGGAATATCTTCCATCCTCACCATTTTTTGGTGATATCCCGACCGAAGGTCCACCTTAGAGAAATAACTGGCCCCAAAAAGTTGATCGAACGGGTCATCTATCCGTGGAAGGTGATACTTGTTCTTTAACTTGATTTTACTGAGCTCACGATAATCAATGAAAAGGCACATTGATCCATCCTTATTCTTGACGAAGAGGATGGGAGCACCCCACGGTGAAGAACTCGGGCATATAAAACCCTTCTCTCCATATTCTCCTCTAACTGTGTTTTCAGCTCTTCCAGCTCTACTGTGGCCATTCTGTAAGGTGTCTTTGAGATTGGTAGAGATCCAAGGATAATTTCAATTGAGAACTCAACCATTCGGTCAGGGGGAATACCAGAAAACTCTTTGGGGAATACATCAGTGTAATCCCTCACGATGGGCATGTATTCAAGCCTGATTATATCCTTTGTATTAATCATTTGATCTAGGTATGCATGCTCATAAAAAAGAAATATCCAAACTTGAGATGAAGAATATAAGGTAGAATTATCTTCCTCCTTGCACTTGAAAAGAATCGGAGGATGCTTCGAGATGTGAAGAGTGATCTCCCTTTCCCGACAGTCTATATTGGAATTTTATAAAGACATCCAATCCATGCCTAAGATAGCATCGAACTCCACCAATGGAAGTATGAAAATATTTTATGGGAGGTTCATTCCACAAACGTTAACTGGGGAGGAGTTATGAACCATGGATGAAACGATTTCCCCATTCTCTATTCTCACACATATCTTTTCCTCCATATTTTGAGGTGGTGTTTGAATAGTTCTAATAAACTTGCAAGATATGAAAGAATGCGTAGAACCAGAATCAAATAGTACATTCTATATTATTGAATGAATAAAAAGCGTACCTGTCACCACATGGTTTTTCGGCTCCACCTCAATAGTAGTGATAGCAGAATCCCTTCTATGTTTCCTTGGAGGTTTTTCTTGATTGCCTCTGACAACCCTCACCATAGAGAAACTGTTCACATAATTCCCAAGCTCTTTAAAGTTAAAACACTGCACTAAAGGCTGAGTGTTCATCTGAACCTTCCGTTCTTCTTCAACATTAGCGGGATTTTTCAAACCCCTTCGTTAGTTCTTGGCCATATGACCAAACATTATACATTTGAAGAAATTCTTGGTTCCCTTCAGACAGTTACCAGGATGCTTCTTCTGACAATTCTTTCAAAGGGGAAAGTTGGGGTTATTTCTATCATGGGATTTGTTTGATAGACCACCCATGTTGTTCTCCATTTTCCGCTTCTTGTCACTAGGCCCATGATACCACTAAGAGTCTCCAATCTCAATTTCAACCTTGAGGTCACAACGGACAATATCCTCATAGCTGTCGAAGTCTCGAATCACCAATGCTTTTCATAGAATCAACTTTAGTCTACTAAATAAGTGATCTACCTTGCTTTTTGTGTTCATGAAAATGCCAGAGGCGTACCTTGAAAGCCTTTTAATGTTCGCTTCACACGCCCCGATGGACTCATCTTCCTTCTACTTGATTCCAAGTAACTCTCCTTCCATCTTGAGACAGAGGGTTCGAGGAAAATATTTTTTGAAAAACTTCCTCTTGAATTCCTCCCAATCTATGGAATCAATTTTAGCTTGGGACATCGTATTCTTGATCAGTGTCCACTACTGATCAACTTCCCCATCAAAATGATAGACTGCCAGTACAACTTTCTCTTCTTCAGAGTACTAAAGGAAAGAGAAAATCTTTTCAATTGAGTTAATCCATTTTTCTATGAGGAGGGGATCCGAAGAGTCGCTAAACATGGGAGGCCTTCGCCGCATGAAGGATTCCTTGGAAAATTTCACTTTCCCTGGATGAGTGGGATGTTCCACCTGATTCAAGTTATTATTCAAAACTTGAACCAGCTGATCAAGTACTGCCATGAAGTTTTGAGGACCCTCTTCCATTACATCAGGCATTTCATTAGGATAATCATCACATTTCCTATGACATTGGTTGTTGGAACATGTTCTTCTATTTCCCACCATTAACTATACAAAAGAACGTATAATTAAAGGTCTTGAATACTTAGCTATTGAGAATAAAAAGGAAACTTTGAACATTAAAGGATGAACTTATAAAGAAGAAGTAAATCCTAACATGTGATTCCTTAGTTTTATTTCTAGGTTATCCTCGATCTATTTCCTAACTTATATTCTTATGGGTTTTTTTGTCCCTTAATAATGGTTTGTACTAAGATCGTGAATCTAACAGAGAATATCCCCCGGGAGTGTCGTAACCAAGAGTGCATCAAGGCCCGTTGTCATGCACCAGTTCCCGTTCGAGTCTAGCTCAAATCTGTGTTTTCGGGTTTTACCCCTAGATACATCTATGCCATAGCCGCCTCTACCTGCTCGTATCTAGAAAGGGATGTATATGCTTGAAAAACCACTTACTCTATACTCACCAAAAGTTTGGACTGTTTCTTATACTTAGTCCCACCCTAAAGGTTCTCACTAAGGTTCTCTATTCCTATTGTCCAAAAAAACTATACCATCCTCTCATACCAACTATAGTGACCAAATCCTTTTACATATAACATTTCATTATTTTAAGCATAATTAATCATCAGAGTACAAGCCAAGGATCATTAAGTCTAGTGTATTGGAAGACTAGGTACATATAACATAAAAAATGGGACTAAAAAAATTATTTATTTAGTCTCCATAAAGAACATATAACTTTCATTGAGCACATACATCTGCATAGGTTACCCTGGGGAACACATGAACAGAGGGATGAGCTAAAACTTCCCAGTAAGGGAATGAAAATGAGGATACATCTCAAGCACATGAGTTAGGAGGCATGACATAAAGATATCCAAATCATGAAACTTATAAAATAATTTAATACAAGAATGGGATCACATAAACATGGAATCATATAAATGTGGCAGAATAATAAATCATATCTTTAGTATGGGTCAAGGCTAATCGCCAATCCCGTTTCCCATTTCAGTATGGTACAAGTCTAACCGCAAATCCCGTTTCACATCGCATCTCATGAGACTTATCCTTACCCAATGCATTGGAGCTCTATCTAGGCGCACACATCTAAAAATATTCATAAATATCATTGCCACATAAATATTCTTACCACATATACAATCATGCATATTCAAACATACACAAACATAAGGGGACCCATGAAAAGAATTGGGTACCTCAATCATGACATCAATCATAACCAATGGGCGTATCATGAAAGTGTCCATATAAGGAAAGTATTATAAATAAATGGACGTTAATAGGGTAAAATAGGCATATAACTTGATAAGTGGTGTCAAACATAAGTTACAACATATTAGAAATGTATTTTAAAAACATTAGCATTAAAAAACATTTGTCTGGTTTTAAGAAAAACACTCTAGAGATTTTCAAATAGAAAAGAGGACATTATTTTATATAAAACCAGAATTGAACCAAGAAGGATTTCCTAATAAAAAAACAGATTTTATAAATACAATGGTGTTTTAAAACATAGGATAGGGTGCACATTAAATTTGGGTAAAAATTTGGGATGTCCCCTTAAAACAAGTTTGCTTATTAGAAAGTTCCATGGAGGGAATTTTTCAATAACATGTATATCCCCGAAATAAAGTGATGATAGGGTCTTGATATTAGAATCTTTTATAAATAAAAAGACATCATAAGAATCACATATGTAGATAGGATAACACCATCTTGAAAAAATGATGAGGCAACCCGAAAGAACAAATAAGGTTCAGGGGGTATTCGTTATGATTTTATCGTCATGGTGTTGGGTGTGACCAGGAGGGATTGATGAGAGAGAAATGGGGTTTATCATCACTAATAAATCTATAAGGAAGTATGGGGAGGTTATTAAACATAACCCATCATTTTATAGTACACATATAAATACATAGTGTAGGGGAAAATCTTGATTAAGAGAGAAAAGGAGAGGATCCCTTACCTAAAATCCGGTGGTGTTCTCCACTTGTTATTAATGACCTGAATAAAAAATTTTGGATTATTAATTCATAAGTCCATAACCCCTTATATATGATATTTATTTATTATAACACTTTTTAGTTCATTAAAATCCTTTTTGATTAGTTATAAGGTTCAATTTCATTGTTTGGGCCCGTTTGTTTACTTGGATTTAAAAGATCGGTTCACTTATATTCAAGTTTGTATTATATGAAAGATGAAAGTGTTTGTCCCGAATTGAAGATAGATTATTTATTTCATATCCAAGAGATTACATGGTTTTAATTTTAAGAAGGTTACTTAGTGTGATGTCAAATTATTATATATATAACCTTAGTGATAACAGTTTTTGTTAATTGGTGGATTTGATTACAAAGAATGTGTTTTTCATTATAACTTAATTCCATTTATACCAAAATATTACAGAACCAAAAATAGGATATATTACATATATAATAATATTGTTCAACCATAACCTAAATGTTTTCATGACCAGAATTAAAGATAATAACAAAAATTGATAAACTGTTGTCCTTAAATGTGCTAAATTAGCACATCTCAAACGGTGCTTTCATTTCATTCATATAAAAGGGTGCGGAAAGAAGATAATGAAATTTAACACAAGCATGAAGAAATTACAGTACATGTATGCTACTGGATTTATCATTCTATTATGGTGAAGGGAGGTGAGGAATGAAATTAAAAAGAAAAGAACTTAAAAGAAAAGAAGAAATTTGGGAAGAGGAATATACATCTTGAGACTTCCTCCTTTGAGAACCTCTTAATGGGAGAGGTTTTCGTATTTTGAGGAGGATGAGAGCTTTTGGACGTGGGGGAGAACCTTGGGGAGAGATTTGGGCCGAATTTAGAGAAGGATTGGAGCTTGAGAGGAGTGGAGAGAAGAGAGAGTGAAGGGGTTTTTTATAGTGGAGGAGAAGAGGGATTTAATGATATTATAATCCATAATTTATTATTTCATCCCAAGACAAATAATAGTAAGTATTCCATGACCAATAATAGTAAATGGGTCATGTGAATTCGAACCAAGTGGGATTACATAATCAAAACATCATCAATGACTCAATTAATCCAATATTTAGCATTTATTGTAAATTATCAGATTCTACAATTCATATGAAATTCAAGTATTTTAGAAAAATCCCAAAAAATACAACCAAAGCGTTTTTTGATGTGTATAATCCAAAAATGAAGTCCATTTTTCCAAAATAATTTTATAAATATGATTATTTTAATATTTAATTAAAACAATAATTTATTATCAAAAACAGTTTTAAAACATTTATTAACTTATTCTAAAATATAGGTATATAGTACTTCTAACTTGAATATTATTTTTATACCACCATAGGGGAGGTTACTATTCATTAGGGTATATCACAATTCATAAGGGTATGTTTCTATTTATTAGGGTAGGTTACTATTCACCAATTTTTCTTTTATTTTATTAGACTCCAAAAAACATCTTGAACACAACCGTGTTTGCCGGATTTTCGAAATTCCAAACACAGAAGTGAGAAACTTATGTTTAAAGGTCACTTATCACTTAGAAGTTAATTATTATGTGATTTTATGCCATATTTCTAATAAGGGATCTTACATTAAAAAAATTGGGTTGTTACATGCCCAGGATGCGGAAACTAGCCACATTCATTCTCCTTTTCCCCACAAGAGGCTACATGGCCTCCTCCTCTAGCCGTGATCGACAGAATGTAGACTTTACAGCCAATCCGAGTGGCCCAGATGCGGGCCATCCCTTTCAAGCTATGCCCACCTTGCACCGTGGCTACCATTTGGCCATGACCTCTTACTGTGGTGGCGCACGACCGTCCTCTAGCGTGGCTGGTGAGGGTCTTCCTCATCCACTACTACTACTCTACTAGTAGCCACAACCCCCATAACGTGGCCCACGTGGCCCAGCCAGTGCCACTGGTCACCACCACTCTATCACCATTGGTGCCACCCCCGAGCAACCTTCTCTAGGCCATTGTTGTTGCTCCGGAGGACATTTTTTAGATTCCTTTACATTTATGGGATTCTTGGTTCATCGTCGTCCTCGCCCATGCCCCAGAATCGAATTTCAGCCACTTTAAGAATGCAACCTCATAGAACGCATGATCGGAGGTTCTTGGTTCTTGTATGTGTTTGCCCAGGCCCTCCATGTTAGAGGTTTAAATCAATGGAATTGTTCAAGGAATGAGGTTCAATCATTTCATGCAAGGATTTAATCCAAAATAATAAATCCCCATGAAAATTCATGCTCTCTCATAAATTAACAAATCATGGATTAAACTTGGTCATGGGCTGATCTGTGTTCTTCATTTCTTGAAAAAAGAATAGTGGGTACTAACATTGAAATATAAAAACAAACCCCTAACTCGATGAAGATTGATGCCAAAGAATTTTTCCTTGAGAGTTCAAGGTGTCAACATTATCACTTTCAAATCCATTCTTTGAGGATCATCAAAGTCAGGGAAGTATCTTCAGCATTTTTCATTCTTCATTGGGGCTGAAGTTCATCAGAAGATTCTAAGGGAATCCTCCACATTTAATTCTCTGTCCTCCAACTCACTAGATAATAAAATGGAAATCACATCGCATTATTTTAGTTACGCTGTGACATCACATCGTTATGTTGTTTAATATATGAAACTATATCACTATTATGCTTCCTTTATTGCATCATTACACTATGTGATTTGGTCAATTAATTATCCCCATTAATATGCCTCATCGCTGTACTTTATTATTTCCATCTGCTACTCAACGAATGAGAAAGAATATAAAATAAATTTTATGTTATTTTATTATTTTTTCTGAAAATATGAATATAAATTTTTTTCAGCCCATGTCGGCTGTAGTTAAGTCTATTCTAGGCGAATCCTGATGTTCTGAATCTAACGGTGTCCTCAGATTTTTGATTCAAGAACTGCTTTAAATGTTAGAAAAACATGCTCGTGCATTTAATGAATGTAAATTTTAAAAGTTTGAAATTCTGTTTCAGGCTCTCCAACCCTCGGAATCACATGTTTTTTGAGAATGCATTCTCAAAATAATACCATATATTAAAAAAATTCCAAAATATTTCTGAGACATTACAACTATCGAACTATTGTGATTTATACTAAAACACATTTTTATGGCTTTCTAATACCATAAATCAAGGTGCAATATCTCACTCTTTTACTTAGAATAAATATCTAGGGTCCGCTGTGGTCCCTTGATCATCATTTTTGATGATTTCGTAGTATTCCTCCTCTTAATGGATCTCTCAGTCCCTTGGATAATATTTGGAATCTCCCTTGTCCATCCCTTATAAAGTCTCTCCCTATCCCTTCAACATTACACCATTAATTTAATTCATGCACACCCTCTCACCCTTGGTTCTCCAGGTGCTACTCATTTCCAAAAATATAAACATAACATGTTATATTTATAAAAAATGATTTCAAAATCCAATTAAATTTACCAATATGTAACTTTTAAACAAAAACATTCCTTTAGGTAAAATAATTTCTAAAACACCTTTAGAATACCATTTAATGGAATAAAACATTTTTATTTCTTTTATCAAATACATGGAGTTCATTCAAGATAACTACCTTTGAAATTACTCATTAAAATATCATATTTCTCCAATAATCCATGAAACACATAAAATATGGAATAAACATCGATCAAAAATCAAATTCAGGAAAGATTCATTTACCAAAATCACGACGATAAGTTATTAATGGCTTCCTTTATGAAAAACCATTAGATTGGGGATGGTGTAGTCTTCACACACCAAAACAACTTTATGTAAAACCAAACACGCCATTAAAAACTGCATATTATTCCAACACACCATCTAGAGTTTTTATAAGGCCCCGACCTTATAACATTACTTAATATTTAATTACATTGAATAATTCACATTGAGGATCTTTTCAGGTTTATAGTTTTAGAGAATTAGGACATAACTATTACATCTCAAAGATTACAATGTAGACACATCAACACAGCTTCCATCTTTTTCACAAAATAAAAACTATTGAACAAAAGAGTCCTGTCTAGTTCCTTGTTTTAGACAGCCTGACATTTCTGTGATCCCATCCTCGACCCTATTCAACTTTATGTCCTGTGAAAACGTTTCAAAAAATTGGGATGAGCATAAAAATCTCATTAAGGGTTATAAAAAGTATGGAAAGGAACCATGAGTACATATATACATAGGAATAAAATCATACTTTACCCATAAATCATAAGGACTTTAACATACCTCATAAAATCATGAATAAATCATAGAAATCCTAAGACAAAAAGGTAACTTGAAGAATTCATAACATTCTTACATACTGAGTAACCCTCTTGTTTACGTTTGGAATACCCATCACAGTATATTCCCTAAATCTCTTCAGAGAAACCTTAACATTTAACTTTTTCGTGTTACCCAATGCATTGGAGAGCTATATCGGGCTCACCTGCCCTTAGTTTATCACGGAACCACCCATCTTCATAACAATACCCAAGAACCATAACATAATCACAACACATAACTTAATCATAAAGGAAATATAACATTCCCACATTGAAATAACAATATAACATTTTAAGATATTGAAATAATGAATCCATTCTAAAAACCATTTTCAAAACCATTTAAAACATTTAATAAAGATATTTTAAATGAAAGTGTCCCATACCACATTGAAGCTTTTAACATTTTAAACCATTAATATCCATATAAATAAATCCTTAAAACCATTTTGAAAACATGGATATTAATGAGAAATATTTATAAGAATAAATCATTAAAACATTTAAAACGATATTTTAGTTAAAGAGTTTTTAACAAAATGAGAGACAATTGAATAAAATACTTGAGGGATAGCATTTAATAAAACTTTATAATATCATGAGAATAATGTTATTCATGATATAATTTTCCAAAGGATAGTATATACACCATATAAGAGTGAACTGGTGTATAACACCATTAAAGTCTCAATAGAAATGTAACATGAGATGAAATCCATTATAAAGAATGTATATTTAAATTAAGGATAAATCAATCTTATAATTATGTGTGAAAAATATAAATACACCCAATATATGTGGATATTAAGTTTAAAATAATCAAAGTTCATTCACAAATATTCAAAGGATGAAATATTCAATAACCACATGTTGAACCCAAAGGAATCGAAATTGGGTTAAGAAGTTCCCTTGACAGCCTAACGGCGTCACATAAAATTTTAGAAAAAGAGTTGATGAGAGAGATAAAGGGTATATTATCACTTGTACATATAATTTACTTCAATAAGGATATATAAGAACAAATCCTCACATAATAAGATGAAAATTAAAAGACATAACAAAAGAAGTCTTTTAAAAAGAGGAGGGTGAAAGGTCCCCTTACTGATTTGGGTAACTTTCGAAACGTTCACCCCATGAAAGAAGGACTATACAACATTGATGTAAATAATCATAAAATAAATTATGTTACCCAAATAGTATAATAATTGACAGTACATAAACCACTCAAAAGAAAATATTGGAAAATGTAGCATGAATCTCACGAAAACACAAAGTGAGATAAAAAGCCCCTTACGAAATTTCAGCAGCCTAACAGTGCCAATTAAAACATCCAAAAATGGATTTATGACATAAAATAGGGTCTATAATAAAATGAATATAAAAAGTACAGAATTAGGAATATAGAATAACAACATGAAAAATAATAAATATTAGCTTAAAAAAATGACATAAAAGAGAGTACTTAAAAAGGAAGAGAGAGGTAGGATCCCTTACCTCGGGTCCAACTTGACTCGATCCTTCTTTAACCTCCTGAATAATAGACTTGAGTTAATTTCTACTTTCTTAAGAAACTTTTTCAACTCCATTATTCCTTTTATATAAATTATTACCATGCTATGAACACTATGTAATTATTTAAGTTAATAATGGTCGTTTTGTAGATCATTGCTACTTGAGTAAAAAATTAAAAATTTATAATTACAAGTTGTTCATGTGGTAAAATATATATTATATCCAGAAATGTATTCATTATGTAGATATAATATATATAATATATATCTATTATATACATGCATTTATAATATTATATAACATTTATAGGTAAAAAATGAAATGCACCGTTCATGGAGACGGTAAACCGTACGTACGCATGAACGCTACTTCCATTTCTATTTTTATTTAATGGAATTAAAAAATAATGATACATAATAGTATTATTATTACAGTATGTTATCATATATAATATCATTAAATATATCCTTTATACGTACCACATATGGTATTAACGAATCAAATCACTTTGAGGGGGCGGTAGTCCGCACTTTCTAAAATGAAGATATCGCGTTTAACCATAATGAAAACCATAAAGGTATGCCATAAATGAAAAATACAGAAGATTAAGTAAATCATAAACATATTATATATCATATATAAATATAGTGACATCTTAATGGCCACTTTTGAAGGTGTTAAAAGAATATTGAACAATCATCGTTTCGGGAGGTAGAAATTCACCATCCACAGAAACAGTATATTCTTTAACCATTAGATGTAGGTTTGTGTAAGTGTAGTTCGAATCCTTATTATAAAAAAATTATAGTATATTCAAAATACTGTATTTGTTACAAAAGAAATGAATAAAAAGAGTTTAGGGGGTTGGAGAAGAAAAATAAAACAAAAGAACACAAGTGAAGACATTACCTTAAATTCGTGGAACTCTCTTTGATTTGAGCTCAAAGGCTTCCTTGGGAATACTTATTCCAAAATTGAGGCTTCTATGAGTAATAGAGGGATGTGGAAAGACAAAATGAGCAGGGGTTGGGCGAGCCAAATTCCTGAGAGGTGTGGGTAAGGTGGTAGAGGTGGGGGCCTTTTATAAGAGGAGAGGAGGGGCACTCTGGGAAAGTTTCAAAATGTTACTTTATTTTCAAATGTGTTTCAGATTTTAAAGGTCCCAAATTGATGTATTTAGAGGATAAGGTGGTAAGGGTTCGAAATATAATCATCCAATAGGTCTTTGACAGGTTTAAATCATATTTTTAACATTATCTTTTCATTTTATAGAAATCCTATATTAATGAGGTAATCGTTGCATCATCATGATGTCATAAATAATTTAATATATATAAAGTCTAAAAATTATAAAAAAATATCATGATTTAGGAAATCATTATATATTTCTAATGAATATTTATAGTCAAAAATATGACTTGTATAACCCCAATTCAAAATTGTTTTAGTAAAACAACTCATGCTTGTGACATTTTTATTTTAACATTAAATAAAATGTTATTTATGTCATTTTCCAACCAAAGTGGCTCCATGGGGTCCCCATGTTGACCCATGGATTGTATTGGTCGTCCATTACACATCCAATCAGGGTAGGACATGTGTCTCGGTCATTTCATATTATTAAAACATTATTTTTACCTTAAATTATACTAATTACCTCTAATCGCGAATAAAAACTTAAAAGTTACAATTCACCAAAAAATAATTTTAATCCCATTGAACCACATTTGAAATCCTAATGACAACCATGTATGTCAGATTTTAGAAATTCAAATCACAGAAGTGGTAAAGATTCATTTAAATGAAAAAAATCAGTTTTTAAACTACCACTTAGTGGTTTCACTATTCATAAAAAATTGATGTTTTTCAGAAAAATATCAAACATTAACCCTAAGATATATTTGATATTATGAATTCAATAATGATTTCTATTTTAAAAAATTCAAAACATATATGTTGCATTAATTAATTTAATAATTAATTCCCACTGTCAAAACAAATAGCTTGTTTTTAAGAAACAATATCTTATAAAAGATTGACACTAGTTTAAGTCCAATTTCAAAGTGAAATTAATTCCAATGACAACCATTGAATTAAATGGTAAAAATATATTCTAATTTAACTTTAAAACCAATTCAAAATACAATCTAATAATATAAATAAATTTGATTTAAAAGAGGTTTTGAATTAAAATACAACATTTTTCCCTATTCATTAAAAAATGAGCTTTATCGGAAAAATACCAAAAATTCACACAAAGTAAATTTTGATGTCCCAATTCTAAAGAAGAATTTTATTTTGTCAAATATAACACATAAAATTGTAAAAAAGTGGTTTGAAAAGAGGTTCTCCATCAAAAGGCGTTTAATCGACCTTTTAGAGAATATTAGAGTGTTTACGCTTAAAATTGGAATCATTTGTATTTTATGCCTCTAACATTTATTGGATGAAAGTAAAAATATTTTACAAAAATATATAATCAATTTTTAGTTAGTTCGGTTCTTTCTAGCCATTACAATGGCTAGGCGTTAACTACCATTTACAATAATATTATTTTATTATTAGAGTGCAACATAAGATTTCAAAGGAACTCGTTGTCGCGTATTGGGTACACCATCGAGCATAGCATTCCCTTTAAAGTAATATTAATATTTTATTCACAAATATGGATAAATATAAAAATGTCATATTCTTTATTTACCTGGGGTGTTACATCCTTCCCCCCTTTTTGGAATTGCGTCTTTGCAATTTCAAAATTGGGCTTGGAAACTCCATTGAAAGTCCCACATCAGAAAAGGAGTAAATTAAACTATCACTTTAAAAGTAAGAAAGGGAAGTACAAAGGTCACCCGAGTTAACCCATACTAGGATTCCATGTATGAAAATATGGATATGGAGGAAAAACAAAGGGTCATGTTCTGATGGAGAGTGATATTAACCATGTCTAGGAGAAAGTTAACCATAAGAAAATCACAAACTTGTGATGGGTTCAATGGTATTGGATTCCCTAGTAGGAAAAGTTAACGCACAAAATTTTTTTAAGTTATTTTTCATTAAGGAATTTATTTATTTTTAGCTTAACTAAAACATAAGGAAACATACTTACCTGTCACGTTGACTTATAACTTTTACTAGATTTCTTACATGAACTCATATTTTCTCCAAAATATGAGTATTTAGGATGACTTGTTTATGTTAAGAGAGATATAATCAACTTCTAGAGAATCACCTAATGCACAAAAGAGAAATATATACTTCCCATGTCTTTAGACCTTAACCAAAACTAAAACCAAAAAGGTTAGTAGGAGATCATGTAATACCCAAAAAGGATAATCCTTTATATAAAAAAATCTATTCTTAATATCCAAAATTTGTCAAAAAATACACAAAGTTCAACAAAGAACATTCAATAAACATTTTTTCCATAAAATTATTAAAACCCAAATATTTGAAGGATTTAATCACATAGTCTTCCAAGGTAAAAATTAACATTTATCTCCAAATAACATTAGTTTATCTTAAATTCCCATATTGAAAAGTAATTAATCTAATCACATATCCTCCATGATAGGTTAATCATTTCCATAGATAACCCAAAATAAACTTACTATTGACTTCTAAAATCATCTAACTAATAAGAATTAGTCTAACTAACTAGGGACTTCACGTAGTCCAGTGGTAGGCGATAAATACCAGTTGCACCTTGGTTGTGGGTTCGATTCCCGCAGTTTTGTCCAATGCGACGGGTTGTCACACAGTCTGCGTGTTGTCCTTTTTCCAAAACTATATAATTATTAAAATATCCCCCCAAAAAGAGATAAAATATTAAAAATGACCATAACATATTTTAACCACAAAGGTTATCTAATAACATTCATTTTGAAACCCAAAATGTATTAACTTGTAATTGCCTCAAATTCAAGGATCATATAAACCCAAATGGTTCTTTATAAATATATCCACAAAAGAAAGGATAATTATTCCTTGAATAAAATTTTCATATATCAAACATCAGGGTTACTATAAAAAGTCTTCTAATATAACCCCATCATCAAAATATACTTAATACATCTAAGAATTTCACATTCCTAAAATCTACCATAACCCTTGAATCCCTTATATGATGACTTCTTACTCATTCAACATTCTTCATGATCCATTAGCCATTACTTTTCAACTTATTCTGAAATAATTCTTTCCTACAAAAAAAATCTTGAATCATATCCTAAGATTCCAATAATAGGAAAACATATGTTAATAAATAATCCATACCTTTCATTCTTCATTGTCAGTTTCTTCATCCTCAATCGGAATGGCATTAGGGATTGGTAAATGAATATTTGTACGATCTTGGTGACCCCATTTCCAAAACTTCTTCATAGTACATGTGTTTGCATAATGACCATGCACACCACATTTAAAATATTCAATTGATCCTTCAAAAAAAACTTCTTTCCATTTTCTAGAGTCAACTAGATGCTTCCTTTTTTCCATCAAAGGTTCTTGCTTTATGACCCTCAATTCCACATATATAGCTTCTTTCTGTCCCTTTGAAACATTTTCTTATGTGTTTATTTCCAAATATTTGACACATAAGTTTTTGAACACACTTACCTTTATGATTATTACCTGAACATCCTTAGGGATTTGTTTCTCGCATATATGATGCCTTATAAAAATCACTAACGTTCAGGTGGTCAATCATGACTCCAGATAGTTGGTTGAGGATAACCACAAGAGTTATCATTGCAGCTCCCATATCATTTAGTTGTTCTTTCATAAAACCGTCATAGTTTTGTTCAAATCCACTGTTACTTTGGTGCCTACTAGATCCAACCATTTACTAAAACCAAAAATGTCAGTGTGAGTATATCAGTAAAATCATCAAATAAAAAAGAGGAAGATAATCACAAAGATATACTTATCCAAGTTATCTCAAACTCATTATAACTTAAAAAACAATGACTTAATCTAATATACTAACCATTGTGGTTATACACAACTTTTCACTTTTTATTAAACAACACTCTCACCTCTGAAGTTATCTTAACCGACCTCTAATACCAACTATAAGGCCCCGACCTTTTAACATTACTTAATATTGAATTACATTGAATAATTCACATTGAGGATATTTTAAGGTTTAGAGTTTTAGAGAATTAGTACATAACTATTACATCTCAAAGATTACAAAGTAGACACATCTACACATCATCCATCTTTTTCACAAAATAAAAACTCTTGAACAAAAGAGTCCTGTCTAGTTCTGTGTTTTAGACAGCCTGACATTTCCTTGATCCCATCCTCGACCCTATTCAACTTTAAGTCATGTGAAAACGTTTCAAAAACTTGGGATGAGCATAACAATCTCAGTAAGGGTTATAAAAAGTATGGAAAGGAACCATGAGTACATATATACATAAGAATGAAATCATACTTTACCCATAAATCATAAGCACTTTAACATACCTCATAAAACCATGAATAAAGCATAGAAATCATAAGACATAAAGGTAAATTGAGGCATTCATAACATTATTAAATAGGTAGTAACCCTCTTGGTTAAGTTTGGAATACCCATCATAGTATATTCCCTAAATATCTTCGGAGAAACCTTAACAGTTAACTCATTCACGTTACCCAATGCATTGGAGAGCTATATCGGGCTCACCGACCCTTAATTTATCACAGAACCACCCTTATTCATAACAATGCACTAGAACCATAACATAATCATAACACATAACTTAAGAATAAATGAAATATAACATTCCTAAATTGCATTAAAAATATAACATTTTTAGATATTGAAATAATGAATCCATTCTAAAAACCATTTTCAAAACCATTTAAAACATTTAATAAAGAGATTTTTAAATCAAAGTGTCCCATACCACATTGAAGATTTTAAAATTTGAAACCATTAATATCCATATAAATAAATCCTTAAGACCATTTTGAAAACATGGATATTAATGAGAAATATTTATAAGAATAAATCATTAAAACAATTAAAATGATATTTTAGTTAAACGGTTTTTAACAAAATGAGAGACAGTTGAATACAATAATTGAGGGATAAAATTTAATAAAAATGTTATAATATCATGATAATAAAGGTATTCATGATATAATATTCCAAAAGATAGTATATACCCCATATAAGAGTGAACTGGTGCATAACAACAATGAAGTCTCAATAGAAATGTAAAATGAGATGAAATCCATTATAAAGAATGTATCCTTAAATTAAGGATAAATCAATCTCATAATTATGTGTGAAAAATATAAATACACCCAATATATGTGGATATTAATTGTAAAATAATCAAAGGTCATTCACACTTATTCAAAGGATGACATATTCAATAACCACATGTTGAACCCAAAGAAATCAAAATTGGGCAAAGAAGTTCCCTTGACAGCCTAACGACATCACATCAAATTTAAAAAAAGCATTGATGAGAGAGATAAAGGTTATCTCATCAGTTAGAAATACAATTTAAAGCAATAAGGATATATAAGAACATATACTCACATAATAAGATGAAAATTAAAAGACATAACAAAAGAAGTCTTTTAAAAAGAGGAGGGTGAAAGGTCCCCTTACCGATTTGGGTAACTTTCGAAACGTTCACCCCTTGAAAGAAGGACTATACAACATTGATGTAAATAATCATAAATGAAAGTATGTTACACAAATATTAGAATAATGGACATTCCATACACCACTCAAAAGGATATATTGGAAAATGTAGCATGAATCTCACAAAAACACAAAGTGAGATAAAAAGCCCCTTACGAAATTTCGGCAGCCTAACGGTGCCAATTAAAACTTCCAAAAATGGATTTATGATATCAAATGGGGTATCTCATAATATGAACATAAAAAGTACAGAATTAGGAATATAAGATAACATCCCTAAATATAAGAAATATGAGCATAAAATAAATGACATAAAAGAGAGTACTTAAAAAGGAAGAGAGAGGTAGGATCCCTTACCTCGGGTCCAACTTGACTCGATCATTCTTTAACCTCCTAAATAATAAACTTGAGTTAATTTATACTTTCTTGAGAAACATTTTCAAGTTAATTATTCCTTTTATATCACTTATTACTATGCTATGAACACTATGTAATTATTTAAGTTAATAATGGTCGTTTTGTAGATCATTGTTACTTGAGTCAAAAATAAACTCTTTATAATTACAAGTTGTTCATGTGGTAAGATATATATTATATCCAAAATTATATTCATTATGTAGATATAATATATATAATATATATCCATTATATACATGAATTTATAATATTACATAACATTTAGTGGTAAGAAATGAAATGCATCATTCATTCAGATGGTAAGCCATACGTACGCATGAACGATACTTCCATTTATATTTCTTATTTAATGGAATTAAAAAATAATGATACATACTAGTATTATAATTCCAGTATTTTATCATATATAATATCATTAAATATATACTTTATACATACCACATATGGTATTAACGAATCAAATCACTTTGAGGGGGTGGTAGTCCGCACTTCCTAAAATGAAGATATCACGTTTAACCATAATGGAAACCATAAAGGTATGCCATAAATGAAAAATAAAGAATCTTAATTAAAACATAAAAATATTATATATAATATATAAATATAGTGACATCTTAATGTCTACATTTGAAGGTGTTAAAAGAATATTGAACAATAATCATTTCGTGAGGCAGAAATTCACCATCCATAGAAACAGTATGTTCTTTAACCATTAGATGTAGGTGTGTGTAAGTGTAGCTAGAATCATACTTATAAAAACATCATATTATTTTAAAGATACTGGATTTTTTACAAAATAAATGAATAAAAATATTTTAGGGGGTTGGAGAAGCAAATTAATACAAAAGAACACAAGTGAAGACATTACCTTAAAATCGGGTAACTCTCTTTGATTTGAGCTCAAAGGATTACTTGGGAAGACTTATGCCCAAAGTGAGGATTGTAAGAGTAAGAGAGGGATGTGGAGAGACAAAATGATCAGGGGTTGGCCGAGCCAAAGGCTTGAGAGGTGTGGGTAAGGTGGTAGAGTTGGGGGCCGTTTATAAGAGGAGTGGAGGGGAACTCTTGGAAAGTTACAAAATGTTACTTTATTTTCAAATGCATTTCAGATTTTAAAGGTCCGACATTGATGTATTTCGAGGATAAGGTGGTAAGGGTCCGAAATATACTCATACAATAGGTCTTTGACAAGTGTATGTTATAGTTTGAACATTATCTTTTCATTTTATTTAAATCCTTTATTAATGAGGTAATCACTGCATCATCATGATGTCATAAATAATTTCATTTATTTAATGTCTAAAAATTATAAAAAAATATAATGATGTAGGAAGTATTTTTATATTTCTAATGAATATTTATAGTAAAAAATATGACTTGTATAACTCCATTTAAAAATTGTTTTAGTAAAACAACTCATGCTTGTGACATTTTTATTTTAACTTTAAATAAAAAGTTATTTATGTCATTTTCCACCCAAAGTGGATCTATGGGGTCCCCATGTTGACCCATGGTTTTTCTTGGTCGGCCATGACACATCCAATGAGGTTAGGATATGTTTCTAGGTCATTTAATATTATTAAAACATTATTTTAACCTTTAATTACACTAATTACATCTAATCGCGATTAAAAACTTAAAAGTCACTATTCACCAAAAAATTATTTTAATCCCATTGAACAACATTTTACATCCTAATGACAACCATGTATGTCGGATTTTTGAAATTCAAATCACAGAAGTGGTAAAGTTTCATTTAAACGAAAAAATCAGTTTTTAAACTACCACTCAGTGGATTCACTATTCATCAAAA
This sequence comes from Viscum album, assembly GCA_963277665.1. NCBI lineage: Eukaryota > Viridiplantae > Streptophyta > Magnoliopsida > Santalales > Viscaceae > Viscum > Viscum album. The sequence continues at coordinate 1,495,299,655 of OY728131.1, forward strand.
ATTGAAGTTTTTCAGAAAATACCAAAAATTCACCCTAAGCTATATTTGATATTCTAAATTCAAAAATGATGTCTATTTTACAAAATTTAAAACATATATGTTGCATTAATTAATTTAATAATTACTTCCCGCTGTCAAAATAAATAGAGTGTTTTTAAGAAACAATATCTATTAAAAGATTGACACTAGTTTAAGTCCAATTTCAAAGTGAAATTAATTACAATGACCACCATTGGATTAAATGGTAAAAATATATTCTAATTTAACTTTAAAAAAAATTCAAAATATAATATAATCATATAAATAAATTATATTTAAAAGAGGTTTTGAATTAAAATACAACATTTTTCCCTATTCATTAAAAAATGAACTTTATCAGAAAAATACAAAAAATTTACAGAAAGTAAATTTTGATGTCCCGATTATAAAGAATAATTTTATTTTGTTAAATATAAAGCTTAAAATTGTCAAAAAGTGGGTTTAAAAGAGGTTCTCTATCAAAAGGTGGTTAATCGACCTTTTAGAGAATATAAGAGTGTTTACGCTTAAAATTGGATTCATTTACATTTTATGCCTCTAACATTTATTGGATGAAAGTAAAAATATTTGACAAACATATATAATCATTTTGTATTTATTTCTGTTTTTTCTCTCCATTACAATGGCTAGGCGTTAACTACCATTTAAAATAATATTATTTTATTATTAGAGTGCAACGTAAGATTTCAAAGGAACTCGTTGTCGCGTATTGGGTACACCATCGAGCATAGCGTTCCCTTTAAAGTAATATTAATATTTTATTCAAAAATATGGATAAATATAAAAATGTCATATTCTTTATTTACCTGGGGTGTTACAGTTTTCACCATCCATGGAAATGGATTAATAAGTCAACGATTGGGGAAAGTATAGAAAAAAGCTAACAAAAACAAGTCTTACCTCATTCTAAAACACAAATATATCTAGATAAACACAACATTGGGAGTTGGGATAATCTCTAATGCCAGTGTTGGGGGATGTTCATTTGAGGGGGGGGGGGATTGAGACGAATGAACATAATGTGTCAATGAATTTTGGTTAAATACAAAATTTAAATGACAAGTTTAGTTAACTTTCTTTAAATGAATTGTTTGAAAAATAATTGCACAAACCCTAAAGGTACTACAATCACCCAAAAATCTACGTCATGTGGTTTTCAAGATCCTCAAATGGTTATAAAAATATAGAGAAAACTATAAAAAATGTTATTGTCCCAAAAACACCCCTCCCACTATGGTAGCAAGAAATTTATATATAAAATGTTCCAACTATGTATTAGGGTTTTTATTCCCTAAAAATAAAATTTTCATCCTTGATAACTAAGAAACTACAATGATAAATATATATATATATATATATATATATATATGAAAACCCAAATAATAAAAACCAGATATGTATAGCAGGTTCTATAATCTCCCATTTTTTTATATTCTTACAATTATTTCATTACCTACACTCTTGAAAAATTCCAAATTTAAAGGATATTGTCCAAAAATAAATCCAGTGATATTTCCTTTATGTATTATTTGAATAATGATTTAATCACCAACTCTAATGACACCTGACTAAAAATAAATGCGGGAAAATAGAGTTAAATGAGTTATTCATATTTAAAAAACCTGATTTACTATCATTATCTATAACTTCATAAAAAATACTTTCATCAAACTTAAAAAATTAGATACTCTCAACCTCATTAATTAAAATGAATATTATTTCACGACCATTGTAAATATTGACATCATTTCCAGTAATTGTGACTTTAAAACTATAAATTCTCCAAATTTATAGCTTCTCATTCTTTATATTATGGACTATATCACCCCTTTGTCATCAAACCCAATGATCACATCTTTAATTGTACAAAATTGAAAATTAGAAATATATGGAATTAAATAATGAGATAAATAAAACTTTTTTACTCATAAAAACATCCATTGGAGAGTGTTAATACATTATCCAACTTAGGAAGTCAATGATAACAGGATGGACTCCAAGATCTAATAACTTCAATTTAAAATCTACCTTATATGTTTCCTTTGAAATAATATTATCCAATTCATTCTATGTATCCATATTCTCTTACATAACTATCCCTTATTCTATTATCTCATTGATAAAGTGGTAGAATATGGGTTTTTTCTTGGTACATAAATGGTGGATGATATTTTTCAAAGATTAATAGATAATGAGTTATCACACAAAATATAAATATGAGATATCACACAAACTCTAATATCATCATGTTAAATCATCATTCATATCAATTGATTATAATGTTTAGTAGTTATTGTAAATTTACACTCCATTTATCTCAATAAATTTTTTTATTTCTTTTAAATTAACCATGAAATGTAATAACTTCCCAAGAAAAAACTTCTCAAAAAATACTAACTATATATCATCTATTAAACAATCCATGTCCACATCTATTCATCAAAAATAATTTCTCTTGAGATGTATTATTATAAAATTGTTTACAATACACATTTATCATGTAATGAATTATAATATTAATTTCAATAATGTTTCTCTATTTTAGAAACCATTAATAATGTGAATTTTGAATTCATAAAAATTTATAAAAAGTATTATAATTTTTTTTATAAAATAGTCTAATAAATATTTACCAATAATCTATAATATCTACATCCATTTCATCATCAGTAATTGGCAATATCATTTATCCATCAATGTTTTTTGGTATGTAATCATCCATTCAGAACATATAAATAACTACTTTGTAATATTTTGATTTACAAAATAATGTGTCATTCAACACTTGAATCACTTATAAATTATAGAATACCATTTTGTTCTCTAATTTTAGAAATCTAAAATCCATATCATAATGATTCTGAAAAAAAAACATGTATTATGGCACTTTTGATTGTCTAAATATGATGGTGTCCATTTAAAAAATCAATAACATCCTATGATACATTTCATCCATGAACTATATGATTTTATCATCTCTACCTATTTGGAATATGAGCTTTATAATATTTTAATCAATCCATGAGTACTACGCTCATGAAAATTTTTTAGGCCATATAATTCCTTCTTTAAAAGAAACACATTGTTTTATTATTCATCTAATAAGATTAAATACTATTTAAAAATATATACATCTACCTAATAGAGTCTAATAAATAATTTTTATTTCATTTCCACCTATTACATCATGAGTCCTCTTTCTATTATTAAAGAAAAAACAACATCATATTCTCTATCCAGAAAATGGGTGAAAACGTATTATATGTATCTTTGAATTTATTATTGGAATACTAATTGTATATAATCCTTGGTTTTTTCCATGTTACCTTTTCATCTTTATTGAGATTATTCTAGAACAATTAATTGTTTCTGATGTACTTATTATCCTTTGTCCTTACAATAACTTCACTAAATTGGTTCTTTTTTATTTGGTCAAGTTTATCATGTATTTTCTTGGACTAATGTTCTTGTTTTTATATTATTAAAAACATTTAGGTTTTACATGAGATATAAAACTATTAAATTGATTAGACTTCATATTTTTTTATTTGGGTCTTGCCAATCTACAACAATATAGTTATGAGAGATTTCTATTTTATTTCATTACTCTATTCCTGAAAAAGATCCTACTATATTTTCATTTTTATTAGTATCTTTTAATGAGTCATATATTTCCCCATAATCTCACCATAGGCCACTAGCCACATAATCAATTTATTGTTTAATTAACTACATTTTTTTTGTAAAATCTAAACTCCATTTTGAAAATTATTGTCATTTTCAACAACTGTTTCATCTTGTATATCCAACATGATTATGTGAAATTTTATACACGATAATTGTTTTATGAATACCCATGTAAAAACCCTACATCCATATTGTATTTGAACAGTTTTTGATTCCCATTATTGAGAAAAACATTCACTTATAAAAATAGAAAAGTAAATGTTTATCAGATTCTTCCCATACCATAGCTGAAAAAGGTATTCTTTTATTTCAACATAATAAATATCTATTGGATATGTAAACAATGTATGCATATTTTCTATCCAAAATTTATTTCATAGATTATTTTTTATTAACATTTTTCATAGAACATAGTTAGTAATTATGGTCTTCCTCTCAAAACTCTATAAAATGGGGAGTCACCACCACTGAGACCTGATGATGTATCTCATACATCTATAAAAACTATTCCAAATATTCATTCATTAATTAAATTCAATTATCTTTAAAATTTGAAACTTCTCTTCTATAATATTTTCATATGGCCTATGATATCGAGTAATTAATATAAAAACCATAGTATTGTGTATAATGATAATGATTCAAGTCATGCTACCTTAATAATTGTTTTCCATGAAAAAAATACCTCTATCCATTACTTGATTTTGTTGTTCCTTACCCATATAAATCCACACACACCAAATCAATATTTTTGAATAATAATTATTATTAATTTATGTTTTTACCATCTTTTACCATTTGATATGTATTACACATATGAGTATGATCACATGAGAGTTTCAAGAAGTATTGAGCTCCAAAACATTTCACTAACTCAAATAATGATTTTTTCCATCATCCAAGACATTTATTAAATAATTTATTTAATATCTCCTTATATTGTAAACAATAACCATTTATCCATTTATGAGATAAATATTTAATTTCTTATGCTACACTTTCAATGAAATAATGTCATATTTTCCTATGATAATGCATGTCTTCTTTTTGAAATTCATCGCTTCCTAGAGTAAGACAACTGAAATCCCATAATAGTTTGTTACTATTCCCATAAACCAATATGATTTCCATACAACTCAAATATCCTCCCCGCATCATGGATTTATCAAAGTCAATGATTTTCAACCCCTCATGATTTATAAATCATAAAACACCATATTTATCATAATGTATTCTGGAAAAGGATGTTATTTCCTTGAATGTAGGATGTACATGCATTATCAAAAAACAATGTTTGATATTTATTAGCTTCTCTCAAGGAAATTTACACAATGATATCTCTCTAATATTTATCCTTTTTATTCCATGGGCCCATTTCTCTTCATTTTTAGTAAATATAAATTTCCCATAGATTATATGGATTCTTCTCCAATTTACAAGGATTCATATCAGATTCTCATTCATCCATCATAATAAGGAATCTAATTATTATGGATTTTAATGAATGGTTTACATTAGAATTTCCCTTTACTCACTTGATGCATAATAGATATCCTTCTCTTTAAACCCTTCCCTTGTAATAAATAACTATTAAATGAAAACTGAGAGTAAGAAATTTATCTCATATATTTTTACTTCTCTTACTCACTAAAGTAATTTTTTTCTATAAAGAACACATATTGGTTGTGTATCACCCCATGATTTTATAAAATATTTTTATCTGAATAATTTAAATTCCTCAAAAGATTATGTCATCAGAAACACTGATATTTAATCTAATACACGAAACTATTAATATTATAAGGTAAAACCAAGTGTTATTACCTATCCATAAAACAGGGAAGCATGTATATGGATAATCTAATTTTTAAATTTAATTTTAATTGTCTAATGACATTAAATAATATGGATGAAAACATATTTATAATTTAGTTAAGTATTTATATGCTTTTCAAAAATATTTTTTCTCAAACAAATTATTTTTGTTAATTTTTTCCAATAAATAAGAAAATATTTTTTTTTTCAGTTTTATAAATTTTATTTAAGAAAAACATCATTTTTATAATAAACATGTCTAGATTATATTAGGGTTACTTTTTAGGATTTTTATGAAAATATTAATTAATAGATGAATGGTGAAAAGTGATTCTTTTATTGAAAAAATACATCAGGTTTAAAGAATTTATAAGGTTCCATTTTTTTTAAAAATGATTCAAATTGTAAACATTTCTCAATTATATTATAATTAATTCAATTTGAAAAATTTTAATCAATTTTCTATTGAAACTTGATATAAAATATTTTTAAAATATTTCATGATTTCTTTTGGAAAAATGGTTTTGCTACATATGTGGGTTTAATATTAAATTAAATTATAAAAATTATATGAATATAATTTGTAAAATTGAATAATGTTTTATAATTATAATAAATAATGTTATATAATAATGAAATATATATTTTTAACTTAACAAATTGTAAAAAAATAATTAATTATTTACTATGGTTAAGGTCAAAATTATGTTTACTAGGTGTTAAAGAAAATATATAAGGTATAAAAATTACAGAAAATGTATAATTCTTATTTTATTTCCTTATTTCTATAATATATCCTCTATGGTTCTATAATGACCTATTAAAAAATAATGGCATGTTTAAAAAGTGGGTACACTGAATTATTTTCATACATTCCAAGTGTGTCATATGGCTCCTATAAAAGGTAACCTCCTCTCCTATAATCCTTACACCTCCAAAAAATTTATTTTCCCATACATACCATAATACCATCCATATATCCCTCCCCATAAACTAGATCCCCAGGTTGGACAATAAATCCATTCTAATAAGGACTTTGGTGCTAACCTAATGAGGATTTATGTATAATAGTTATTAATATTAAATGAACAATTTTATTTTCTTTCTTAATGTACCACCATTAAATGTTATTAGACATATAAAATAAAAACATATGTAATTTCAATTTAATTAAATTTTACTATGATAATTTAATAACCAACATCTATATCCACTTCACTAAAATGGGAAACAAAATCATTGATCATGTTTATGGCGGACTACCGCCTTGCAAACAGACATAATTATTTTTACATAACCAATTATTAAAAATTTATATAATTAAAGTCTTAAATTATATTCATTATATTTATTACATAAACATACCTGTATAATTAAAATATAACATCTTTCTTTTTTCGCCCAACCTATTTCAAGACAATAATGCCACTCATGTATACGATCAACTACCGCCTCACGAACCTATGAGATATATTTTTCATTTTGCATTTACAAGGATGGTAAAAGATTAAATAAAAAATATATGATAATTTTAACACAATTATACTCCTTGAATTATTTTATCACATATAAATTATTACTTTCCATTCCATTTGGGAGTCATTTATGATGCTCTTGTGTATGGAATACTATCACGTCACAAGGCAATCTGAATCATTATTCGCTAACACATTGCATTTAACTAATAAGGTTAAATTTAAGAGATATATCTGACTAATATGAAATATAAATTATTTTTTTAAATATAATATAATTATTACATTTAATTACTTTCATCCATCGAGAAAATTCAAACAACGTTCATACATAAGTATAACATATTATCTCCAGGAATTATATATTTCATTTTATATATCGGTCTTTTATAGATTACACTAAATAAATATAAACTAAATAAATATTATTTAAATATCATCAAAAAAATAAAATATATTTTGGAATAATGATCAAATTAATTTTATTGGAAATAATAAATCAGAATATACATGAACAACAAAGTAGTTATTACCTGAAACATTATTTTATCAGAGAATTATTAAAAATACAAGAAGACATCATAATTAAATCATATATGGAATGACATATATATATATATATATTATAATAAAAAATAAAAATATATTAATTTTTTATTAGTATTAAATTTCTACGAGGGAATTCTAGACTGAAGATATTGATATTATTTCATTATTTTTTTGGGAGACAGATTTTATATTCACAAATTCTTAATTTTCTATCATGGATATAATACCCATAAATGTATTTTTGTATGATTGTTATAATTTTTTGAGGATATTATTTTTAATATATCATTATTTATTTCAAAGGTATTATAATTAAAATTTTAATACTGTGGTAAGAGTTTTATATTAAAATCTCTTTGCTTATTTAGATTTTTTTAAATATGCTTATATGATGAATTATTATGAACTAACTCTAATGAAACTAATTAATTTACTTATCCATTGGTAGTTTCATGATAATACATTTTCACTTCATTTTACTCATATTAGTCACCCAATATTTTAAAAGATCATTTTTATGGATAATATAATTTATTTATCACTTCTATCAAAAACTATTTTTATTCATTTCCATTTTTCTAAAAAAATTATTTTTAAGAAATCTTTTTCTATTATCAAATTATTTTTTAAATAAGTTTAACCTCTATTTTATTTTTATGATGTTATTTAATCTAAATCTTTATGTTTTATTCTTAATAATTTCTATTGGTATTTCACTGAGAATGTTAATGGAATATTTATTTTAAGACACACAAGTTCCCAAGGTTATATTAATTGAAAACAGTTTCAATAAAATTTATAAAAAATTAATATTTTAAATTAGTGATTTCAAGTGAAAATGGAATTTTCTATAGGAAATGATTCTTGTGGTATTTCAAAATAATTTTCCATCCAAGATGATATATATGTTGTTATGTAATTTTTTCTAGAAATATGATCCAATAATACCATCCTTATTTTATATCTGTATGGTTAATTCTTACGATGATTTTTTGTTTCATGAAACCCATTTCTTTTCCATTGGATAAGATGTGTTGAAATTTTTTATAAAACAGATTTCCTTTCTTTATAATTTATTTCTTTAATGTCTTGTGATCTAATGAAACAAAAATGCATATATTTTATAACTTGGGGGAACTATATGTTCATCCAATGCGTCAGGTAATTATTAATATTATATATTCTCAAAAGGTACATGGTAGGTTATCCTAATCCCAAAATAGGTTACATGTGAGGTTATCCGAAGCTCTAAAGTGGGAAAATGAGAGGTTATAACAAGCCCAAATAAATTACATGACATATTATATAATGATAAAATCAAGAACACGCGTAGTTATTCCAATGCAGATATGTTATAATTTTCTTGGTCGGTATCCTTAAAATAGGTTTTTCTATTATTATGTGTATGCCACAAATCTATTTCTTATTCCAATGTAATAATCTCATTGATAATGTTCTTAGAATCCTTTGTGAATCATTTCCCCTGAACTATAAATAATTATTCCAAAAATCAAGTTGATGTTTTATGATTTCATGTGTGATGTTCTTGAAATGTTATTATCATGTTATCATACCCATATGAACTTGTTATGTTGATGTATAAATTTTTTACACTAACTAAGCATCTGATCTCACCCTTTATATTTTTCCATTTCCCTCAGTTATAATGAAATTTAGTATTTATGATATAACATTGGCAGTTTTTATAAAGAAGTTATTGGGAGATACCATAGCTCACTTACAGACTATGTGTTTATTTATCTATGTTCCCAAAGGAATAAGAACCATATAATTCATTCATGGATAGTTTTTTTATGTAGTGAATATTCATATATAAATATGTATTAATTATGTATTATAAATTTGGGTATTTTTAGTTGGTATCAGATAATGAAATAGCTAACCATTTGAAACTAGGATAGGAAATATCATATAATGTCCCTAGGGATATGTCCATGATAATAATTTGTATTATTATATGTATAAGAAATATTATAGAACTTTAGTGAATTATTGAGTTGGTGATTTAAATGAAATTAAATATTTTTCTTGATAGTATTAGTGGATATTGTTATGGAATAGATTTATCGAGGGTTGATTTCTCTAAAAAATATATGTTGGGCATGACTTAAGTGTTGCTAAGTACATGTCAATTAGACTTATTTTACATCTACTATGAAACTATCAGGTGATATTATTTGTAAATTCACAAATTATTCATGAACTATCATGAAATATTTAATGAATGACCATGAATAACCTAGTTTGAGAATAAGGTGTCCTATATAGATAAAAATGTGTCCTGATTTAGACATCTAATGAGTTTTTCTTCTTGATAATGTTTCGCCCCACTATTATTATTATTTCTTAAACTATGATTTTTTGTTTTATTTAGTTCCAATATCCTAAAGGTATCTTGTTAATATTTATTTCAATAGACAATGAAATTATATTTATCTTTATAAACAAAATGTTATGGGGAGTATAAAACATCCAATAATTTTTATGATCACACAAAATTCTCAGGATATGAATCAAGATTGACTTCTAAACAAGAATTGGAGGAAAAAATTTTATATTTAGCACTTTAAAAGGAAACAACCACCTTGTTTCCGTTTTTCATATTGATCCACTAGTTGTCGAATAATGTATGAGTACTATGGAGAAGATATTTCCCATTCTCATGTTTTTGGATCATGAGAAATTCATTTGATTTGTCTATAATTTGAATGGTCAAGTGTATCATCGGTGGAATCTTATCAATAATATGAGTCAAAAGGATTAAATTGGAACCATAGAGTGGGATGAGTTTAAGATCTATTTTTCCATTACATAATCCCCTCACATCATACATATAAAAGTGGTGAAGGTGTTCCTTGTGCAAAAAAATAGATTATGAATCTGATGGTAACTATGAGGAAATTATTAATAGAATTGTTATGTACACTTATTGTATTATAAAAAATAATTTAAGTTAAGATAACTGATTATTTAGTGGATTAAAATAAACTCCTTGGATGGATTTTGACATTTGGGACTCCAATATCTATGAATTAATCATTATATGTACTATCTAGGTGGAAATGGATATTAGAGTAACCAATTAATAACATGGTATTAATAAGAAAAGAAATATTGAATTCAAATTAAACTCTAAAACCCAATGATGAAAGAATATGATCTTTCCTTTATTCTTAATGTGTGGATAGAAACATGGTGGAAATTTTTATAAGGGGAATACTCAATGTTTTATGTCTGTAAATATTTTCATTGAGTGGATTAATTTTGAATTGATTGGATAATGTTAGATAATGAAGAAAATAGGGTGTAATCCCCATATAATACTACACCCACACACTTGTTTTTTGAGTGAAAAGAGTTTGGGAATTATTGAAATCAATTCCCCAATATAAGTGGTAATAAGGATTATAAGACCTAATAAACACTGAATAAAATTGGTAAAGGGTAGTATTATGGCATCATAATGGATAAATTGAGTCATGATAATTAAGGAAAAATTATCCATTACTTCATAGATGGGAAATTTATAATTTATTTTTTGTGAGATATCCCTATGAACTTCTTATTGTTCAACCATTAGTGGAACATTATTTGATTAAAAAAATTATTATTCACCAATTAATGTATTCTTGTATAACTAAATCAAATTTGATACTTAATCAGATTAATGATTAATTCAATATTAAAATAGAAATAATTTTTTATAATATAAGAGCTAATTGTAGGAATAAAGGGTGAATTGACTTTTGTTAGTGTATATGACTCCATGTGATATTGAATTTGTAGTTATAGATATTATCATTAGTTTTTTAGTATATGTTTTATCGTAAGATCAATGTGTTAGAAAAAATAATTGAGGACTTAATGTATAGTTTATCATTATCATTAATGAAATTTAGGGAGATATTTATAGAAATAAAACCCATTGTTTTTTTATTTTTATTAAAAATGTAATTCGAAATGGAATGCCTTTAAATTTAGAGGACATGATATTAAATAAGTTGGTAACCATTAGGGTTTGTATAATATTTTATGTTGAAGTGATTATTGTTTATGTAAAATTTTGGATGATATAGGGATTATATTAATATTATTTTGGGAAAATATAACTCATATGTTGGGGGACAACCTATCTTGTCCAAAAAGGACCTAATGCTTGAAAAAACAATCAAATCATGATAATGGAATGTCTTCTACCACTTTCCTACATGAAAGAGTAAATTTATTGGAAAAAAAGTTTGATATTCCATATTTTTTATTAAAATTTCATAGTATATAAAAATGTTAAGGATGAGAGATAAAATTATAACGGGTTATTACAACCGTTACCCATATCAGAATGGAAATGGTAAAAAATCAACTTAAATATTTTCATTATATTTCACAAAACATTTAAATGGAACAATACAATATGGGTTATAGTCGATATCCATAAAAAAGCACACCAAATATTAATTATAGAACATATATCTATGGATCATGTTGACATGATATACATTATGGAATCCTTATGGTTACATGGATCACTTCATTATATTGTATCTAATCTGCATCTAAGGATTAACTTTATGTTCTATAGATGTATTTGGAAAATTCTTGATATGTAGTTAGGTTTCTTCACTGCATATAAACCTAAAAAATATAGTCAATCTGAGAGAAAAATTCAATCCCTATAAGATATTCGTTGATATTTTTGTATTGCTTTGACAGTTAGTTGGGATTAACACCTTACTCTAGTAGAGTTTTCTTTTAAGAATTTCTATAACTTGAATCATTTAGATATATCATTATGAATTCCTCTATATACATAATTGTATATCTCCAATGTATTGAGATGATTTTGGAGAAATAATTCTATTAGGACCTGATCTTGTAGAAGAAATGGAAGATAAGGTTAATGATATTTAGCAACACATTAGGGATGCACTAAGTCAGAAGAAAATTTATGCCTCCAGAGATCTAAAATTTGATATTGGTGATGAGGAGTTATTAATAATTTTTCTATAGAAGAGGTTAGTGAAATTCATTATAAAGGGATAAATAATAGTTAGGTATATAGAACTATTAATATTATATATTTTATTGGGATGCCATCATATAATTTTTTTCATCTACCAAACCTCCGTCAAGTCCATGATTTGTTAAATGTATATCTCATTAAGAATTATATACTCAATAATTTACATGATATAAACATAGCAGGTGTAAAAATAGAGAGTTATATTTCTTATGAATTATAATGCTTGGATATTATTGATGATATATATAATTTTCTATGAAGCATGACCTCCCACATGGTCAATGATTTTTTGGTGAAATAGCCCATATAAAAAAGCTACATGGGAACCTAAGGATGTAATGAGGCAGAAATATCCTCTCTTTTTCATTTGGGTGATTAAATTAGATGGTGAAATAATTTTTATGTTGTGTATTATGTAATACCCCTAGTTTTTAGTTAATCTATTTTTAATACTTATATTCTTATATATCTTCTATTATGTGCAAACATATGTTTTAACGAATAATGCCAAACTATTAATAATATTATTTAAAAACAACTATTAGTACCTAGTAGTTAAAAATGATTGAATTAATTAGAATAAATATATTATTGGAATTGTATTTAATGGTTATATATAATGAAATCATGTTGATAAAATGTACATAATTTTTAGCAATGTCTTTATATGCTTCAAAACACAACTTTTTCTAAAAAAAATTAATTTGTATTCAGTTTTTTGAAAAATAAAAAAATTAATTTTTAAAAATTTAGTGTATATATATATGAATAAATGAACATCATTTTTGGAATCATCCAGTCAACATTATATTAGGGTCAATTCTTATTATTTTTATAAAAAAAATAATTTCTCCATAAATGGAGAAAAATAATTGTTTTTATTGAAAAATAAAATTTCATTTAATGAATTAATAATGATAAATTTTTAATTCAAATGTTCTGAAATGAAATTTTAGATAATTTATATTATTTTTAATCCAATATATCTCATTCAAATCAAGTTTACATAGAATTTTGATATATAATGTTTTTAATAATCAGAATGTTTTATCTTTGGAAAGCTGTTTTTTATCACATATGTGGGTTTGATTTTATATTAAATTATTAAATATTTTTTGAATAAGATATTAAATAATTTATAAAAAATTTATAATAGTAATAAATAATATTATATAATAAGGGAAAATCAATTTTTGAGCATAATTAATTGTAAAAATAGTCAAAACAAATTAAGTATTATTGTTAAGGTAAAAACCAGATTACCAAGGGGTTACAATAAAACATTAATGGTTTAAAATAAAGAAAAACATTTATAATAACATATTACATAAATATGAAGTCCTTATAACATATAAGCTTCAATTACATACCATTTTTTATCCTTGAGTCTTATCAAAAATATTTTCACACTTTATTTTTTTCTAAAACCAACGTGTGTCCTCTCCCCCATTTATAATATGCCACTCTATCTCCTCTTCTATTCACATCTGCAAAAATATTTGTTTCATCCATGAAATACCCAAATAAATGTATTAAAACCCTATCCAATGACATAGATCTCAATTTTTGATCAAGGATCCATCCCCATAATTATTTTTGTGCTAACTATGGAGGTTTTCTGAAGAAGATGTATCCTTCTTAAATGAGTGTCTTTATTTTATTTTATCCTCCACGTTAATAAAATATTTTGAAAAAATATTAATATTAAAAATAAATCTATTTTCAGTACTTTAATTTAATTAAATAAATCTATCTCAACTTCCCTTAAATGAAAAATGAATCCTTCAATTTTGTGTATGGTGGAATACCCCCTCGCAAACCAACATAAGTCATTTTCCATCACAGCTTCTCATGAAATGATATATTATTGGATTTAATGTAAAAATATGATTATTGTTAATATATATATATATATATATATATTTATTATATCATGCGTTCAATTTTTCTCCCCAACCCATTGAAAAAATTCATTCCTCTTATATACAATGGACTACCGCCTCTTAAACCGATGTTATTTGTTTTTCATTTCTATTTTAAATGGATTATAAAATGTTTAGATTAAATAAATATATATATATATATATTACTCTTAACATAATTATTATATTTTTACATTTATATCACTTATACCTTCAAAATATTCAATCAGTGGGGGATATGACAATGCCACTAGTGTGTACGACAAGCTACACCCCACGAAGCGATGTGACTCATTCTTCACTAATGATTTTGGTGGAAGTTAATTAATAAAATTTTAATTAATATATGATATATATATGAAAACAAATATCCTCTAAATTTAATATATATTTTTTCCTTTCTTTCATTTTCCTAATCAAGAAATTTGATAAAACATTCATGCGTACATACGTCCTACCATCTCCATGAACTGTGTATTCCATTTCTTATATGTACCTTTAATGGACTTCTCTAATTACTTATATTTTAATTATATATTATATTAATACCATGGTTAAAATTCTTGAGGTTATATATACATGATCAATTTCATAGGATCCAAAATAAAATAATCATAACATACATGAAAAAAGCTGTTAATACCTAAAATATGATTTTAATAATGAATATCAATAAACATGTCAAAAAAGGTCATATGTAAATCAAATGTGTTATGATATATATATATATATATCTATGTTTCTTTAAAATATTTTTAATTTAAATATAATTATTATAATGTATGTTTGAATATATACAGTAGATGTCCGGACTTAAGGTATAAGATTTTCATCTAACCTTTTTATGGGACATATGCCAATTTCACAACTTGATTATTTGTGTGATGTAAATACTACAAATTAATGTTATTTATTTTACTTATTATTAAATTTAATGGAATTTAATTTTCCATATAATTTTATTTATTTCAATAGAATTTTGATTCAATTGTTTCCAATGTGGTACCTCTTCAAAATTACAATCTATTTGTATTTAAGGACTATTTGTTATTATTATTCCCATAATGAAGTATGATGATATATCACTCATGAATATCCCATATTTTATTATCTTATATTTATATCAGAAATATAAATTGTTTCTCTTTATTTTACTCTTGTTATGTAATTAAGTGTTCAAAACCATAGTATTAAGAAAAACTTCATTTTTCCCTTTGATTAAAAATCATTTTTATTCCATGCCCATGTTTTCTAATAATTGTTTTGAAGTATGTTTTTACTATCTTAGATTTTATTTTTAATGGATATTCTACCCATGTGTTACTTTTTAAAATGTGTTTTAAAATTTATCTTTCTGTCTCTTTAACGAACAAGGCTTTCATGGATTTTACAAAAAATTCAATTAAATATTTTTTTAACATGTAAAACATCTATAGTATTTTTCAATGTTATGAATGATCAATGATTTAAAACAACGATCACAATTTTCCATAATAATTCTATGATAAAATAGTTTCTTTAATAATTTAAAATTTTTTATATTTTAAATTAATTATTTAAATGTAAATGGTATTTTCTATATGAAATGATCCTTGTGGTATTTCAAAATCAATTTCCATACAAGACGACATCCTTTGATATTAGTTAGACGTTACTAGTAATGTTTTCCAATAATACCATCCTTTTTATTTCTCTGCATTTTTTATGGTTATGATTATAATATTTTTATAAAACCCATCTCTCTTCCATGGGATATTATATGATTACATGTTTTATGAAACCAAATTATTTTTAAGGGTTATAGTGTGATTATTGTTTTATGGTATTATGGAAATAAATATATGGGATATGTGATGGTTAGGAATAATATACCCCTCTAATGAATTGGATGATTATTAATGTTATGACCTTAAAGGGAACATAGTATGTTATTGAAATATCGAATGATTGTATAAGAAAGGTTATCCTAGGCCTAAGATAGGGTACACAGGTGGTTATCCAAATATAGAAAGATGATACATGGGATGTTATCCAAATACCAATGTAGATACATGGGTGGTTAGACTATGATTAACATGTTACAAATTTTTATCTGTGTATCCTTGAAAAAATATTTTCTAGGCTTATATATATAACACAGAACTATTTCTTATTCCAATGTTATATCCTCATAACTCATGTTATTTGATTATATTATAATTATGTCTTATGAACATAAAATATTTACAGAATCACCCATTTTTATGATCTATGATATGTCTGGTATAGTTTTCCAAATGTTATTCAGATGCTATCATAATATTATTCTCATGTTATTTTGATGTCTCCTCTGATTACAATTAAAAAAATAAAATCTTTCCAATATTGATATTATATTTCTATATTTTATGAATAAAAGTATTTTGTATGATATGTTTAAGTAGGGGGATAGTTTTGATGAAAATAGTTCGAGATTATAAAGCTCACTTATGGATAATTTGTGTATTTTTAAATATTTCCAATGCATCTGACCTAATAAAATCATTCATTTATTATTATGTCTTGTAAATAATATTTTTATATAAGATTCAATATTTATGTATGACAAATTTGGGTCTTTAGAGTTTTTTAATAATATTTACAGAATAATCACACTATGTTCTTGTGTCTTATTGTTAATTCACTTCTCCACCTATAACTTTTTATACATGTATGTGTTACTCAAACCAACCTTAATTAATTTAGTGGTTGAATATTATTTTGTGAAAATTGAAACTGATTTGTTTTCATAATCCATCCCATAATTTTATTTTCAATTAACATTTCCAAGAATCATTTTTGAAAAAATAGTATCTTTTTCAATAAAATCCCATTAAAACTAATTCAGTGAAGTATGCACTAAGACAATCAAAGGTCACACCCTAAGTAAAAATTCAACAATATTATCAAACATCAAATGTAATTTTTAGGAGATCACCTCTGAGTTTACTTATTCATTTGACTTGATTCCATAAAAAATACAATAATGTTCTAAAATATTTATCCAAATAAAAAATACCATAAATTAATTTCCATTATATTAATATCTTACTCATTTAATATCTACATATAATTTTTATATATTCTCTTATTGTTTTTATAAATAGAGGTTTTATTAATGAACTACTCAATTTTTATCATTTTTAATGGCCCATGAAATGTCAAATTAATCAAGGGAAACCTATAGTTGAGATTCAAGTTCAAATCATCACACAATTCAAGACCATAACCACCATTTTAATATAATAATTTCATTAATAATATATCTACATATAATTTTTTAATGGCGACTATAAAATCATTGACCTAATCTGCTTTTATCTCATTCTAGATCACAATTTCTTTAGATAGATGTTCTTATAGTTGAATAATTTATGTTGTTTCCCTTTTTTAATTCATGGGTTTGAGGACTTTCCTCATCAGTTATACATCCTCTTTATCATATTAAAATTTCTAAGGACACCTATATTTCAAATTACTATCATCGATTCATTAAAACAATGAAAGTTGATTATTCAAATCAAATCTCCATTTTTCTCTTTTTTGGATTAGAGGAAATAAAATACATTTCATCATAAACATATTCATTCTTAGTATTATACTCAATGAGAGTTTCATTATTCATATATCTATACACTTAAGCCACAATACATGTAATTTATCCCCTCAAACAATTGAATACAATTTATAAATATCATAAAATATTTCTCATAATGCAAGACATGTTTTTAAAAATATGTCAATTATATAGATGGTTTTGTCCAAAGATATTACCAATGAGTTGATTTCCTTATATTACATGTAACACCATGAGATTTTATGAGAAATTTTTTTTTATGTCTTATGTTATACGCAACACCAAAGGAATCTTTCACAGCACACAATACGGACTTGGCTTGCATTACACGCAATCACGACCTTCCTCGATAGCTTGTGTCGTACGCAATAACGGGTTTCACTAAACAATGATATATTATTATGAACTAGTATTTATGAATAGTATTAACTAAATTTTTAATTTTATAACATTATTATTCATCTTAAAAATTTTCTAGAAAATGGTAAGAGAACAAAATAAATTTTTTGAGTAAAAAAAGTATTTTAAAAAAAATGCAGTTTTGCTGCCTTTTGATGGAGCACCCACATTATATATAGTTTTGACATGTTTATAAGTTAAATTTGGAAAAATAAAATTCTTCTTTTGAATCAGGATATAAAAATTTACTTTGGATAAATTTTTGATATTTTTCTGATAACTTTCATATTTTGATGAATAGTAAAAATACGCTAATTTTTAATTAAAAACAACTTTTTTCATTGAGATAATTTATATGGTTAAATTATAATATTTAATGGTTTTAAATTATAAATAGAATATATTTTTACCATTTAATGTAATTTATATAATTAGCATTAATTTCACATTGAATTCATAGGTAAAAACATTTCAATATTTGGCAATATTTTAACTTCTAAAACCCATTTTCTTAACAACGAGATTTATTTTAAATTAATTACTACAAATTATATGTTTTGAATTTTGAAAAATGGATTCCATATTCGGAATAATTGGGTCCAAATTATGTTAATCGGCTACTTTTTATTTTTGGGCATTATGAATAGTAACTAAAGTAAATTTTATTTACCATAGTTAAAGGTAAATAGGGTAATTAAGGGTAAATATAAGATTATAAAATTACCCTAACACCGGAAAAAATCCTATTGGATGACTAAAAGTAGACCCATATCACCTAAGGGTCGGATTAGATTCATTTAATGGACTTTTGTCCATGAAAATAATTTAATTATTATTAAAACCAAAGAATGTGAAAACATGTCACTTTCTTAAATATTATAAGTATAATAATTTTAATTTAGTGATAAACTTAATGAACCTTGAAACATGAATAGTCTCCAGGAATATAATACAATTATCTACATCATAGGAATTTATTTAGAATTTTTAGGGATTAAATAATAATCATTAATTTAGAATTTTTAGGGATTAAATAATAATCATTAATTATGACACAATAGTGATGTTGAAATTATTTTATTAATTAAAATATCAAATAAATAATTTTAAAAATATAAAAATAAATATTATATGAACTATTTAATGTTATCCACTCGTATTTTAGATACATATGAAATTTTATGATTCTATTAAAGCTTTTAGTTCGAACATATCTTCTGTATATATTTTATTTAAATTCAAATACATGAATAGTGTCAAAATTGACACTATTGTTATTTTATAAAAATAACATATTATAAAATAGATTAAAAATCACAAAAATATTTAAAAATTATAAATTAAAATTTATATGGTCGACAATGTCATAAAGTGTCAAATTATGGAAAATTCAAAACACACATGTAATTATTTATAATAATTTAAAATTTAGAATATTATTACCACAAATAAAATTAAATTTATAAATAAGGATAAATCAAGGTGATAATGTTTAAAATAAATTCCTAAAATGTCTAAATTTTATTTTATGATGATATTAAAACCCTATATCATATAATCTTCGGATATGAGTCATTTTGGATGTTTTTATGTGGGGTAGAGTTTTAATATAAACTGATATTTCTTATATTTCCAAAGGTGCCCCTCTCCTCCCATATAAAAGGGCACCTCCTCCCTCTCCTCCTCACAGAAATTTGAGCCTTCAAGCTCGTCCAATCCCGGCCCATTTCACTTCACCACTTCCCTAGAAACATCCTAGAGGTCCTGGTCTTCTTCAAAGACCAATTGTAGTGCCCTAAGAGAAGGTCTCAAAGAGGCGCTTCAAAGAAGAGGTAATGTCCGTTACCGATTATTTCAACTTTATTTCTTCTTCCAATTAATCTTCTTTATTTGGTTCATTATGAATTAATAACATCAGTATCACTCATATACTGATTTGTTATTATAAGTATGAAACTACCCTATTTCACCATCTATCTATCCTACGGAAAATGAAATCACCGAGCGTGCGTACGTACGAAATACCGTCTCCACGTCGTGGTGTAATCTATTTTCCACCACCACCATACATGGATGGGTATAATGGTGTAAATAATAAATATGTGATTATTGTAAAGTGGTATTGATTTTTAAATAGTATACATACACTCCAATACAATTCCTCGATCATGGGAATGATATCATCGCTCGTGCATACGTACGGAATACCATCTCCACGATGTGATGCAATTCATTCTACATGATCTTCATTAAATAATGATTATATAAATTAATTGAATGAATTAATATGATATATATTACACTAATACCATTCTGTAAATGAGGTATTTATAACCTAAAGAGAAGAATAAAAATTTATTCGACAAAACAGGCATAAGAACAAAAAGTAATAAACACCAAAATAACAACTAGTAATGAAATATTACTAATAAGAAGCTAATAATATGACCATATATGATATCATAACAAAAATTATGATTCTGGAATAAGTCAATAACATTATTTAAATCATTATACAAGAGTTTCAGAAACTTACAAAGCAAATCGGACCTAAGGTAAGAGAAAATATCACAATCTCATTTTTATCCGAGATTGTATATACTTTGGTATTTACTAGGGTGTATTTTATTATCCACATCCACGTTTCCTCAATATCTAATATTATTTCCATCCACCTACAATTTTTTAAATCCAATTTTACCCTTAGATGAGTTTTAGTAAAAGATATGAAAGGAATATTTTGTCGTTATTCGTACGAGGCACTTTTTGAATTTTCCGACAAAAGTATGAGAAGAATGTTTTTTTAAATTATACGGCATGAATGGATTTTTAAAAAATTATTCCCAAGAAGCATCCTTTTCAAGTTTTCAAGTTTTTTTTAATCAACTTAATTTAATTTAAAATTGTATGACATGTTAAGAAAGGAAAATGTTTTTTGAAGTAGAAAGGATATTTTCCTCAAGAATGGAGTTCAAGTGTTTTATCAAAATTATTTTCCATCTAAGATAATATAGGGTTCTGTTTCTATCCCTATTATTACATTGATTTGATTATGTTGTGATGGAATTGTTTTTATGAATTCCTTTATCTTATATGAATTGTTTAATTATGTCATGATGTTTAAGAATCCGATTTATATTACATGGGTTATGCAATGATGTATGATTTATGATTTTGTGGAAGACATAAGAATGGTATCATTATGAGATTGGTGGGACCTATATATCCCTCTAATGCATTGGGTAAAGATTTATATCTCATGAGATAGACATGACTGGAATGGCAGGTTAAACCGGTTCAGTGAAACAGGACTGAAATGAGGAGTGAACTCAGTTTAGAAATGGACTTTGTCCGCTAAGATAGTCATGGAAATGAGTCTTGATTACTAAGAAATGTTTCTATATGATTATGTGTGTATGACAAAAAGTTTCATGATTTATGTTATGATTATTGGGATTACATTTCACTACTATGATTTATCCCATGTTATCAAATTATGATCTCTTTTCCATGTTAATATTTCCAAAATGTTATGTTCTTATGAATATGATGTGATTGATATTTCTTTTGTTTACCCTTACTAAGAATTTGAGCTCACCTTTTTGTATTTTTTCTTTCCCCAGACCAGGAAGAAGGGTATTAAGTAAGATATGCCAAAAAGGGACTATAGATATGATGAAATAAATAGGAGACATGATAAATGCTTTATGTACTAGTTGTTTATGTTTCCTAGTTTCTAAATACACTATACCTATACGGTCCTTTCGTGGTTTTGTTATATGTTGTAATATGTGTACATCAATTTTTAAGTACTCACATTTTATGTAAAGTATGGGTCGCTATAGTTGGTATCAGTGGAAAGGTATAGTCAACCTTTGGAAACTAGGATGTGAAAGCCTCAGTAAGAATCCTAAGGATACGTCTAAGAATAAAACACAATCTTAGTGTTTTATAAATGGCCATGAACAACCTATGATAAAACCTTAAGTGTGAAATTTTATTCTTGATTATGTGGTTTTCCTATTATAATTAGTGTTGCTCACACTATTCTTCTTGGTTTTAGTCAATGGATGGAACCCGAAGAAACCATGTTAATGCGGAATGCAATGGGAAATGCAATGATTTTCCCCCTGAACAACTAAACGTTATGGGAGATGGAATGAAAAATCTTGTAGCCATGATCACACAACTTTCTCAAGCTATGAATCACACAGGACTTCCAAATGAGCAATGGAAGGAGCAACATTCTGTCGAATCCTTCATGAGGCAGCATCCACCTTCATTCAGCGGGTCTTCTGATCCATTAGTGGCTGAACAATGGATCAGTACCACTGAAAATATATTTTCAGTTATTCAATGTTCTGAACTTGATAAATTCATCTTAGCAGTGTATCGTTTGGAAGGTGATGCTGATCAATGGTGGAATATTATTAATAATACGAGGCAAAGGGATGAAATTGAGTCCAGGGAATGGGACGAGTTCAAGATGTTATTTTTCAATAAGTATTTCCCTCGTATTCTTCGAAAAATGATGGAGAAGGAGTTTCTTGAACTGAAGCAAAAGGATGATGAATTTGTTGGTACCTACGAGGAAAATTTTACAAGACTTGCAAGGTATGCTTCCGGAATTATTATCCAACTTGAGAGTAAGATCGATCGATTATTTAGTGGCTTAAAACCAAGTCTTCAAAGGGCGTTATCCATAAGGGACTTCAATAGCTACGAGGAAACTGTTTGATGTGATCTCAAGGTTGAGATGGAGATTGGTGTAACCCATCAGTCACTTGGGTTTGATAAGAAGATGAAAATGAAATTCAAAGGAAAATATAAAGACCACACTGAAAAAAATATAAGTTTTCCCTTATGCTCAAAGTGTGGAAAGAAACATGGAGGAAATTGTCTTAAGGGGACATGAAAATGTTATAAGTGTGGAAAAGAAGGTCATCGGGCAATTGAATGTCGAAATAATGGGAAGAAGATGTCTAATGATGCAAACAAAGGAAGGGATACCCAAAATGAACCTACTAAACTTCAATGTTTCAAGTGCAAGGAGATGGGGCATTATGCCAATCAATGCCCAAATCCAAGGGCTGATGATGATGATCGATGTCAACAAACTCTTAAGGACAAAGACAATGGAAAGTCACATGCAATTACTATCGGCGATGTGGAGTATGACAATGAAGTGGTGAGAGGTACACTTACCATCCACTCTAAAGTAGCAAATGTTTTATTTAATTCTGGATCCACCCACTCTTTTATTTCTGAAGAATTTTCTGAGGGTATCACTGTATTACCTCAACAATTGGATGTTTAGTTGGCTGTGACAACTCCTAATGGCACAACAGTCACATCAAAAGTTTACAATTCTTCTCCGATTGATGTTTGTGGGAAAGTGCTTCCTACAAATCTTGTGATCCTTCCTATAATGTAATTTTATGTGATTCTTGGAATGGATTGGATTTCTTTATATGGATCTCATATCAATTTACAAATAAGGGAAGTCACATTTCATATTCCAGATCAATCTATGATCATCTATCAATGCAAGGATGAACATAACCTTCCAGTGGAAATTTTATCCATCTTATGGGTCTTGATTCCACTAAATGAAGGTTAATTATCTCAAATGGTTGGAGATAAACTCAGGATTAATAATATTCCCGTTGTATGGGAGTTTTATGATGTCTTTCTAGAGGAATTTATGAGTCTTCCACCAAATCGTGAAGTTGAGTTTTCAATATAACTCGTATCGGGTGTTTTTCCTATTTCAAAGACACCTTATAGAATGGCCCCAATTGAGTTGCATGAATTGAAGAAGCAACTCCAAGAGAATCTTGATAAAGGATTCACACACCCTAGTGCGTCACCTTGGGGAGAACCTGTTCTTTTTTTAAGTAAAAAGATGGACCAATGAGACTCTGTATTGATTATCTAGAACTTAACAAGATCACTATGAAGAACAAATATCATCTCCCATGCATTGATGACCTATTTGACCAACTACGCAGAGCTCAATAATTTTCCAAGAATGATCTTCATTTAGGGTATCATCAATTAAGGGACAAAAGGGAGGATATACCAAAGATGGCTTTCCGTACAAGGGATGGACACTATGAATTTATAGTGATGCCATTTGGTCTTACTAATTCCCCTGCTATCTTCATAGATATGATGAATAGAGTCTTTATAGACTATCTTGATCAGTTTGTGGTAGTCTTTATAGACGATATTCTTGTCTATTAAAAGGGCAAGGAAGAACATGAAGATCACTTGAGAATTATATTGATGACCCTGAGAAAGGAGAAGATTTATTCCAAATTTACCAAGTGTGAATTTTGGCTTCAAAAATTTGCATTTTTGGATCACATAACCTCAAAAGAGGGGATATATGAGGATCCAAAAAAAACAGAGGTTATCGAAAGATGGTCAAGACCAACAAAAGTAATTGAGATCCAATGTTTTCTTGGTTTGGATGGATATTACTGACGTTTTGTGAAAGATTTTTCAAGGTTATCTAACCCACTCACCAAGTTGACTCGAAAAGGAGTTAAGTTTGTTTTGACAGATGAATGTGATGAAAATTTCAAAGAGATAAAAAGAAGGTTAGCCAGTGCACCTGTGCTCACACTACCTTGCAGTGGAGAAAGGTTTGTGATCTATAGTGATGCATCCAAGAATGGACTGGGATGTGTTCTCATGCAAAATGATATGGTGATACCTTATGCCTCATGACAGTTGAAAATCCATGAGAAAAATTACCTAACTCATGATTTGGAGTTAGCTGCGGTAATCTTTGCATTAATGATTTGGAGGCATTACCTTTATGGTGAAAGGTGTGATATTTATATTGATCATAAAAGTTTAAAGTATATTTTCACACAAAAGGAGCTGAATATGCGCCAAATAAGATGGTTGGAGCTGATTAAGGATTACGACTTCTCAATTCATTACCACCATGGGAAAGAAAACAAGGTAGAAGATGCATTAATTCAACAAGATTATGCTAGCTTATCCATGATGAGAATCACAAAAGATCCAATATTTATGGATTTTCAAAGGATGAATCTTGGAATTATAATGGAAGGGGAAAAATCGTATCTTTATCAAATGAATGTTCAACCATCTATATATGTGAAGATTAAAGAGGCACAGAAAGAAGATGTATAGTTTCAAAAGAAGGTGAGAAATGTTCCTGAATTCAACCTTGATTCTGATGGGATAATTAAGTTCAGGAATCGGTTTTGTGTTCCTCCCATCCCAGAATTAATGAAGGATCTGCTCGATGAGGCTCATAGTTCTTCATTCTCTATTCATCCAGGAAGCATGAAGATGTATATGGATCTGAAAGAGTACTTCTGGTGGGATGGCATGAAAAGAGATGTTGCTGAATATGTATCTCAATACATGGTTTGTCAGCAAGTTAAAGCTGAGAGACAGATGTTTAAGGGGATGTTACAACCATTACCCATACCTGAATGGAAATGGGAAAACATCACTATGTACTTTGTCACTGGAATTCCGAAAACATACAAAGGAAATAATGCTATCTGGGTCATAGTTGATCGTCTTACAAAGTCTGCACACTTCATTGCTATTAGAGAGGATTTCTCTCTAGATCAGCTTGCCAGGATATATGTAATGGAAGTGGTAAGATTTAATGGAGTACCACTTTCTATTATATCTGATCTGGATCCAAGGTTTACCTCAATGTTCTGGAGAAGTCTTCAGCATACTCTGGATACAGAGTTGAGTTTCAGCACTGCTTATCATCCTCAGAAAGACGGTCAGTCTGAGATAACAATTTAAACTCTAGAAGATATGTTGAGAGCTTGCTCTATAGATTTCAAAGGTGGTTGGGATCAACACCTACCATTGGTGGAATTTTTTTATAATAATATCTTTCACTCGAGTATTCAGATGGATCCTTATGAAGCTCTCTATGGAAAGAAATTTAAGACTCCAACTTGATGGGATGAAGTTGGGGAAAGAAAGCTATTAGGATCCGATCTCATTGATGAAATGGCAGAAAAGGTCAGATCTATGCAACAACACATAACAGCAGCTCAGAGTCGACAGAAAAGTTATGTCAACAACTGAAGAAAATACCTAAAGTTTGTAGTGGGTGATAAACCGTTCTTACAAATATCTCCCTGGAAGAGGGTTATGAGATTTGGAAAGAAGGGAAAGTTGAGACCTAGATATATCAGTCCTTTTGAAATTATGGATCGTGTTGGGAAGGTAGCTTATCGATTGGTGCTTCCACCGAATCTCTCTCAAGTTTAGGATGTGTTCCATGTATCTCTCCATAGAAAATACATACATGATCCTTCACATGTACTCAGCTCAGAAGTTGTACCACTGGAGCAAGATCTTTCTTATGAAGAACAGCCGATAGAGATTCTGGATTGTAGCAAAAAAGTCATATGGAACAAGACCACTCGCTTGGTGACTATTTTATGGAGGGACCACCAATTAGAAGAATCTACATGGGAACTTGAGGATATGATGAGGGAGACGTATCCTCATCTATTTGTAATGAAGTGACGAATTTAGAGGGAGAAATTAATTTTAAGGGGGGTAGAATGTAACACCCTGAGATTTTATGAGATTTTTTTTATGTCTTATGTTATACACAACACCAAAGGAATCTTTCACATCACACAATACGGACTTGGCTTGCATTACACGCAATCGCGACCTTCCTCGATAGATTGCGTTGTACGCAATACCAAGTTTAACTAAACAACGATATATTATTATGGACTAGATGTTATGAATAGTTTTAACTACATTTTGAATTTTATAACATTATTATTCATCTTAAACATTTTATAGAAAATTTTAAGAGAACAAAATAAATTTTTCGGGTAAAATAAGTATTTTTCAAAAAATGCAGTTTTGCTGCCTTTTGATGGACCACCTACATTAAATCGAGTGTTTTACATGTTTATAAATTAAATTTGGGAAAATAAATTGTTTACTTTTAATCAGGATATAAAAATTTACTTTGGATAAATTTTTGATATTTTTCTGATAGCTTTCATATTTTGATGAATAGTAAAAATACGCTAATTTTTAATTATAAACATCTTTTTCTTTGAGTTAATTTATATGGTTAAATTATAATATTTAATGGTTTTAAATTATAAAAATAATATATTTTTACCATTTAATATAATTTATGTCATTAGAATTAATTTCACATTGAATTCATAGGTAAAAACATTTCAATCTTTGGCAATGTTTTAACTTCTAAAATCTGTTTTCTTAACAATGAGATTTATTTTAAATTAATTATTGCAAATTATATGTTTTGAATTTTGAAAAATTGATTCCATATTAGGAATCAGTGGGTCCATATTATGTTAATAGGCTACTTTTTATTTTTGGGCATTATGAATAGTAACTACGGTAAATTTTATTTACCATAGTTAAAGGTAAATCGGGTAATTAAGGGTAAATATAAGATTATAAAATTACAGTAACACCTTCCAAAATCCTATTTTATGACTAAAAGTCGACCCATATAACCTAAGGGTCAGATTAAATTCATTTAATGGACTTTTTTCAATGAAAATAATCTAATTATTATTAAAACCAAAGAATGTGACAACATGTCACTTTCTTAAATCTTATAAGTATAATAATTTTAATTTAGTGATAAACATAATGAAACTTCAAAAATAAATAGTCTCCAGGAATCCAATACAATTATCTACATCATAAGAATTTATTTAGAATTTTTAGGAATTAAATAGTTATCATTAATTATGACACAATAGTGATGTTGAAATTATTTTATTAATTAAAATATCAAATAAATGGTTTTAACAATATGAAAATAAATATTATATGAACTATTTAATGTTATCCACTAATTTTCTAGACACATATGGTATTTTATGAATCTATTAAAGTTTTTATTTCGAAAATATCTTCTGTATATATTTTATTTAAATTCAAATAAATGAATAGTGTCATAATTGACACTATTGTTATTTTATAAAAATAACATATTATAAAATTGTTTAAAAATCACATAAATATTTAAAAATTATAAATTGAAATTTATATGGTCTACAATGTCATAATGTCTCAAATTATGGAAAATTAAAAACACATATGTAATTATTTATAATAATTTAAAATTTAGAATATTATTACCACAAATAAAATTAAATTGATAAATAAGGATAAATCAAGTTGATAATGTTTAAAATAAATTCCTAACATGTCTAAATTTTATTGGATTATGTAATTACAACCCTATATCATCTAAGATTCAGATATGAGTCATTTGGGAAGTTTTTATGTGGGGTTGGGATTTAATATAAACTAATATTTCTTATATTTCCAAAGGTGTCTCCCTCCCCCCTTATAAAAGGGTACCTCCTCCCTCTCCTCCTCACACCAATTTGAGCCTTCATGTTCGGCCATTACCTGCCCATTTCACTTCCCCACTTCCCTAGAAACATCATATAGGTCCTTGTCTTCTTCAAAGACCAATTTTAGTGCCCTAAGAGGAGGTCTCAAAGAAGCACTTCAAAGAAGAGGTAATGTCCGTTACCGATTCTTTCAACTTTATTTCTTCTTCCACTTCTTCTTATTTAGTTATTTCATTATGAATTAATAACATCAGTATCACTAATATACATATATGTTATTTTAAGTATGAAACAACCCTATTTCACCATCTATCCATCCTACGGAAAATGAAATCACCGCACGTGCGTACGTACGAAATACCGTCTCCTCGCCGTGGTGTAATCTATTTTCCACCACCACCTTACTTGGATGGGTATAATGGTGTAAATAATAAATATATGTAATTATTGTAAAGTTTTATTTATTCTGAAATAGTATACATAAACTCCAATTCAATTCCACGATCATGGGAATGATATCATCGCTCATGCGTACGTACGGAATACCGTCTCCACGATGTGATGCGATTCGTTCTACATGATCTTCATTGCATAATGATTATATAAATGAATTGAATGAATTTAATCAATTGAAAGAATGAATATGATATATATTACATTAATACCATTATGTAAATGAGGTATCTATAACCTAAAGAGAAGAATAAGAATTTATTCAACAAAACACGCATAAGAACAAAAAGTAATAAACACCCGAATAACAAGTAGTAATGAAATATTACTAACAAGAAGCTAACAATATGACCATATATGATATCATAACAATAATTATGATTCCGGAATAAGTAAATAACATTATTTAAATCATTATATAGGAGGTTCAGACACTTACGAAACAAATCAGACCTAAGGTAAGGGAAAATATCACAATCTCATTTTTATCCGAGTTTGTTTATACTTTGGTATTTACTAGGGTGTATTTTATCATCCACATCCATGTTTCCTCAATATGTAATATTATTTCCATCCAAATATAATTGTTTAAATCCAATTTTACCCTTCGGTGAGATTTAGTAAAATATATGAAAGGAATCTTTTGTCGTTTTTCGTACGAGATACTTTTTGACTTTTCTGACAAAAGTACGAGAAGAATGTTTTTTTAACTTATACAGAATGAATGGATTTTTAAAACATTATTTCCAAAAATCTTCCTTTACAAGTTTTCAAGTTTATTTTTAATCAAATTTTTTTAGTTTAAAATTTTATGACAAGTTAAGAAAGGAAATTATTTTTGAAGTAGAAAGGATATTTTCCCCAAGAATGGAGTTCAAGTGTTTTATCAAAATTATTTTCCATCTAAGATAATATAGGGTTCTATTTCTATCCATATTATTACATTGATTTGATTATGTGGTGATGGAATTATTTTTATGAATGCCTTTATCTTATATGAATTGTTTAATGATGTCATGATGTTTAAGAATCCCATTTTTATTACATGGGTTATGCAATGATGTATGATTTTTGATTTTGTGGAACACATAATAATGGAATAATTATGAGATGGGTGGGACATATATCTCCCTCCAATGTATTGGGTAAAGATTTATATCTAATGAGATAGAAATGTCTTGAATGGCAGGTTAAACCGGTTCAGTGAAATAGGACTGAAACGATGAGTGAACTCGGTTCAGAAATGGACATTGTCCACTAAGATAGTCTTGGCAATGATTCTTGACTACTAATAAATGATTCTCTATTATTATGTGTGTATGACACAAAGATTCATGTTTTAAGTTATGATTATTGGGATTACATTTCACTACTATGATTTATCCCATGTTATGAAATTATGATCTCTTTTGCTGGTTAAGATTTCCAAAATGTTATATTCTTATGAATATGATGTGATTGATATTTCTTTTTCTTACCCTTACTGAGCATTTGAGCTCACCCTTTTGTATGTTTTATTTCCCCAGGTAATGAATAAGGGTATGAAGTAAGATATTCCAAAAAGGGACTATGGATATGATGAAATAAATGGGAGACAATGTAGATGCTTTATGAACCAGTTTTTTATGTTTCTTAGTTTCTAAAGACACTATACCTATACGGTCCATTCATAGTTTTGTTATACGCTGTAATAAGTGTACTTAAATTTTGAAGTACTAACATTGTATGTAAAGTATGGGCCACTATAGTCCACATCCAACTCATCGCAATACCTTTTTAGGGTCACACTACCAATGATATATGACAAACTATGAATGTAAACAATGTACATATCCATTTTATATAATCAAAATAAAAATTCTATTCAATTTTCACACTTCTATAATTATCTCAAATAAAATATTTCAACCCCTTTATGATTTAGAAAACCATCAATAACATCAAATAGAGATCAACAACATTGAGAAAATTCTACTATGACACAACATGTTAATCCCATACAAGGTTAATACCCTAACAGTAAAAGGGTTAATCAAGGAATACTTATTTAAATGCTATCCCATTCCATCAATATTTATTAGTAGTTATTAGTAACAGTTATATATTCTCTATAGTCATTTAAAAACATTGAAAATAGTAAAAGACAGACATTATATATTCTATATGATTCACCCAAATGGGATAGTATTAAGAGTGTATATGGAAATTTGAATATACACCTATGACACTAAATAAAAATTCATTTGATTATAATTTCAAAGTTGTATCACTGAACCCCATTATAACAACCCATACTTTACATACATTGTTAATACTTCAAAATTGAAGCACACTTATTACAACATATGAAAAAACCACAAAGGACCGTATAGGTATAGTGTCTTTAGAAACTGGGAAACATAAACAACTGGTTCATAAATCTTCTACAGTGTCTCCCATTTATTTCATCATATCTAGGGTCCCTTTTAGCATATTCTACTTAATATCCATCTTCCTGACCTGGGGAAAAGAAAACATAAAAGGGTGAGCTCAAATGCTCAGCAAGGGCAAATAAAGGAAATAAAAATCATATCATATCTTTATCAAAACCTGCAAAAGAGATCATAATATCTTAACATGGAATAAATCATAGAAGTGAAAATGAGATCCCCATAATCATAACATAAAACTTGAAACTTTGTGGCATGCACACATAATCATGGAAATCATTTCTTGTTAGTCATGACTCATTGCCAAGACTATCTTAGTGGACAAAGTCCCTTTCTGAACCGAGTTCACTCCTCGTTTCAGTCCTGTATCACTGAACCGAAATAACCTTCCGTTCCAGCCATGTCTATCTCATGAGATATAAAATCTTTACCCAATGCATTGGAGGGAGATATAGGTCCCACCCATCTTATAATGAATCCTTTCTTATGTGTGCCACATAATCATAAAACATACATCATCGCATAACACATGAAACAAAAATGGGATTCTTGAAACATCATGACATCATAAATCAATTCATATAAGATAAAGGAATTCATAAAAATAATTCCATCACAACATGATCAAATCAATGTAATAATAGGGATAAAAACAGAACCCTTTATTATCTTAGATGGAAAATAATTTTGAAAATCACTTGAACTCCATTCTTGAGGAAAATATCCTTTCTTCTTCAAAATTTTTTTTCCTTTCATAACATGTCATACAACTTTAAAATAAAAGAAGTTGATTAAAAATAAACTTGAAAACTTGTAAAGGAAGCTTCTTGGAAATAATGTTTTAAAAATCCATTCATGCCGTATAAGTTAAAAAAACATTCTTTGTACTTTTGTTGGAAAAGTCAAAAAGTACCTCGTACGAAAAACGACAAAAGATTCCTTTCATACATATTACTAAAAACTCACCGAAGGATAAAAATGGATTTAAACAATTGTAGGTGGATGGAAATAATATTACATTTTGATGAAACATGGATGTGGATGATAAAATACACCCCAGTAAATACTTAGGAATTAAACAATCTCGGATAAAAATGAGATTGTGATATTTCCCTTACCTTAGGTCCGATTAGCTTTGTACGTGTCCGAAGCTCCTGTATAATGGTTTAAATAATGTTATTGACTTATTCCAGAATCATAAATATTTATATGATATCATATATGGTCATATTATTAGCTTCTTGTTAGTAATATTTCATTGTTACTTGTTACTCGGGTCTTTATAACTTTTTGTTCTTATGCGTGTTTTGTTGAATAAATTCTTATTCTTATCTTTAGGTTATAGATAATTCATTTCCAGAATGGTATTAGTGTATTATATACCATATTCATTCATTCAATTCATTTATATAATCATTATGAAATGAAGATCATGTAGAACGAGTCGCATCACATCGTGGAGACGATATTCCGTACGTACACACGAGTGATGATATCATTCCTATGATCGTGGAATTGTATTGGAGTATATATAAATTATTTCAGTATCAATATTACTTCATAATAGTCATATTTAGTTACTCATTACACCATTATAACCATCCTTGTAAGGTGATGGTGGAAAATAGATTACACCACGGCGTGGAGACGGTATTCCGTACGTACGCACGCGTGGTGATTTCATTTTTCCGTAGGATGGATATAAGGTGAATTAGGGTTGTTTCATATTTATAATAACATATCAGTATGTAAGTAATACTGATGTTATTACTTTATCATGAAACAACTAAAGAAGAAGAAGTTGAAGAAGAAAGAAATTGAAAAGATCGGTAATGGATATTACCTCTTCTTTGGAACGCTTCTTTGAATCCTCCACTTAAGGAACTAAGATTGGTCTTTGGAGAAGACCAGGACCTCTAGAATTATTCTAGGGAAGTGGAGAGGAGAAGATGGCAGGGGTTGGCCGAGCTTGAGTGCTCAAATTGGTGTGAGGAGGAGGGGGAGGAGGTGCCCTTTTATAAGGGAGGAGAGGGGCACCTTAGGAATATCTCAAAATATTATTTTATATTAAAGTCAAAATCGGTTTATAATGGTTAAAAAGTGTCTTATTTCGAAGATAAAGTGGGTAAGGGTCGAAATCCTATCAACCAATAGGATTTAGACAAGTTTAGGGTATTATTTTAACCTTATCAATTAGATTTAACTCTAAGTTAATTAATTTAACTTTTACCGTGTCTTTTTGTTTTCTTTCACTATATGGTTAATAAACTTTCTATAACATGCCAAACGAACCCCAAATTGTTTATTATTAATATATATATCCTTATCTAAGTCATTTGTCCGAACCTTAGATTTTTAGGAATAAAATAACAATTAATAATATAATATTTGATTTAAAAACTATTTTGTGTCAATTTTGACACTATTTGATATATGATTTTTGTGAAAGTCATAACAGAATTATATGTTCGAACCAAGTTGATTAAATCAACAATAATATATCATAGTAACCTAGAAAATTAGTGGAATTCATAAAAAGTCTCAAATTAAATTTAATTTGGTGTTTATAACATCAATTATGTCAATATTTCATTAATAAGATAATTACTGCATCATCTTTGTGTCATAAATAAATTAAATTATTTGATGTCTAAAAATTACAAATAAAATACCATCATGTAGGAAATCTTTTTAGCTTTCTAATTAATATTTACAATCGAATTTATCTTATGTATAACCCCATATTAAAAATGATCTACTTATTAAACTTTGATTTTAACTATTTTAACCCTTCTTTAAATAAATTAATAATAAATGTCCTAATCTAATCCAAGTGGGCCTAAATGGTCATATTTTATTCCTAAGTTTGTTTTTGGTCGAATTACACTTGTCCAATAGAATTAGGACATGTGTTAGGGTAATATAATATCATATTTACCCTTAGTTACCCTATTTACTATTAACCGCGGTAAAAAAAAATAAAAAGTTACTATTCACCAAAAAATTATTTTCATCTCATTGAACCACATTTTAGTCCTTGATATTAACCGTGTCTCTCGGATTTTCGAAATTCCAATCACAGAAGCGGTAAAATTAAGTTTTATGCAAAATTCAGTTTTTAACCTACCACTTAGTGGTTTCACTATTCATCAAAAATTGAAAGTTTTCAGAAAAATACCAAAATTTCACCCTAGGCTAATTTCGATATTCTGAGTCCAAAAATGAAGTCCATTTTGAAAAATAAAATTTATAAAATTTCAAAAAGTGGTTATTACTATTCATAACGGCTAGTTTTAATAGCATATTGTTGTTTAGTGAAACTCGGTATTGCGTACGACGCAAGCTATCGAGGAAGGTCGCGATTGCGTGTAAAGAAAGTAAAGCAAGTGTTGCGTAGAAAAAGATTCCTTTGATAATTTATATAACATAAAAGTCTCGGGTGTTACATTCTACCCCCCTTAAAAAGAATTTCGCCCTCGAAATTCGTCACTTTGTAACAAACAGATGAGGATACTTCTCCCTCATCATATCCTCAAGCTCCCATGTAGCTTCTTCAAGTTGGTGGTTCCTCCATAAAACTTTCACCAAGCGAGTGGTCTTGTTTCGTAGGACTTTTTCGCTACGATCCAGAATCTCTATCGGCTGTTCTTCATAAGAAAGATCTTGCTCCAGCGGTACAACTTCTGAGCTGAGTACATGTGAAGGATCTGGTATGTACTTTCTCAGGAGAGATACGTGGAACACATCGTGAACTTGAGAGAGATTCGGTGGAAGCGCCAATCGGTAAGCTACCTTCCCAACACGATCCAGTATTTCAAAAGGACCGATATATCTAGGGCTCAACTTCCCCTTCTTTCCAAATCTCATAACCCTCTTCCAGGGAGATATTCGTAAGAACACTTTATCGCCCACTTCAAACTCTAGGTCTTTTCTTCGGTTGTCGGCATAACTTTTCTGTCGACTTTGAGCTGCTCTTATGTGTTGTTGAATAGATCTAACCTTTTCTGCCATTTCATCAACGAGATCAGGTCCTAATAGCTTTCTTTCCCCAACTTCATCCCAGCAAGTTGGAGTCCTGCATTTCTTTCCATAGAGAGCTTCATAAGGAGCCATCTGAATACTGGAGTGAAAGCTATTATTATAAGAAAATTCCACCAAAGGTAGGTGTTGATCCCAACCTCCTTTGAAATCCATAGAGCAAGCTCTCAACATATCTTCTAGGGTTTGAATTGTTCTCTCAGACTGACCGTCTGTCTGGGGATGATAAGCAGTGCTGAAACTCAACTCTGTATCCAGAGTATGCTGAAGACTTCGCCAGAACTTCGAGGTAAATCTCGGATCTCAATCAGATATAATAGAAAGTGGTACTCCATGCAATCTTACCACTTCCTTTACATATATCCTGGCAAGCTGATCTAGAGAGAAATCCTCTCTAATAGCAATGAAGTGTGCAGACTTTGTAAGACGATCAACTATGACCCAGATAGCATTATTGCCTTTGGATGTTTTAGGAAGTCCTGTGACAAAGTCCATAGTGATGTTTTCCCATTTCCATTCGGGTATGGGTAATGGTTGTAACATCCCCTTAGACTTCTGTCTCTTAGCTTTAACTTGTTGACAAACCAAGCATCGAGAGACATATTCAGCAACATCTCTTTTCATGCCATCCCACCAGAAGTACTCTTTCAGGTCCCTATACATCTTCGTGCTTCCAGGATGAATAGAAAATGATGAACTATGAGCCTCATCCAGCAGCTCATTCTTTAATTCGGGGATGGGAGGAACGCAAACACGATTCCTGAACTTTATTATCCCATCACAATCAAGGTTGAATTCAGGAACATTTCTCACCTTCTTTTGTAACTCGACATCTTCTTTCTGTGCCTCTTTAATCTTCACTTGTATAGATGGTTGAACATTCATTTGAGAAAGATAAGATTTTTCCCCTTCCATTATAATTCCAAGATCCATCCTTTGTAAATCCATAAATATTGGATCTTTTGTGATCCTCATCATGGATAAACTAGCATGGTCTTGTCGACTTAATGCATCTGCCACCTTGTTTGCTTTCCCAGGGTGGTAATGGATTGAGCAGTCATAATCCTTAATCAGCTCCAACCATCTTCTTTGACGCATATTCAACTCCTTTTGTGTGAAAATATACTTTAAACTTTTATGATCAGTATAAATATCACACCTTTCACCATAAAGGTAATGCCTCCAAATCTTTAATGCAAAGATTACCGCAGCCAACTCCAAATCATGTGTTGGGTAATTTTGTTCATGGATTTTCAACTGTCGTGAGGCATAAGATATCACCATATCATTTTGCATAAGAACACACCCCAATCCCTTCTTGGATGCATCATTGTAGATCACAAACCTTTCTCCACTACAAGGCAGTGTGAGCACAGGTGCACTGGATAACCTTCTTTTCAACTCCTTGAAATTCTCTTCACATTCCTCTGTCCAGACAAACTTAACTCCTTTCCGAGTCAACTTGGTGAGTGGATTAGATAATCGTGAAAAATATTTTACAAAACGTCGATAATATCCAGCCAAACCAAGAAAACTTCGGATCTCAGTTACTGTTGTTGGTCTTGACCATCTTTCGATAACCTCTGTTTTTGCTGGATCCACAGATATCCCCTCTTTTGAGATTATATGACCCAAAAATGCAACTTTTTGAAGCCAAAATTCACACTTGGTAAATTTGGCATAAAGCTTCTCCTTTCTCAGGGTCTTCAATATAATTCTCAAGTGATCTTCATGTTCTTCCTTGCTCTTTGAATAGACAAGAATATCGTCTATAAAGACTACCACAAATTGATCAAGATAGTCTCTAAAGACTCTATTCATTAGATCCATGAAGATAGCAGGGGCATTAGTAAGACCAAATGGCATCACTATAAATTCATAGTGTACATACCTTGTACGGAAAGCCGTCTTTGGTATATCCTCCCTTTTGACCCTTAATTGATGATACCCTGAACGAAGATCAATCTTGGAAAAGTATTGAGCTCCGCGTAGTTGGTCAAATAAGTCATCAATGCGTGGGAGAGGATATTTGTTCTTGATAGTGATCTTGTTAAGTTCTCGATAATCAATGCAGAGTCTCATTGATCCATCTTTCTTCTTAACAAATAGAACAGGTGCTCCCCAAGGTGACGCACTAGGGCGTATGAATCCCTTATCAAGATTCTCTTGGAGTTGCTTCTTCAATTCCTGCAACTCAATTGGGGCCATTCTATAAGGTGTCTTTGAAATAGGCAAAGCACCCGGTACGAGTTCTATTGAAAACTAAACTTCACGATTTGGTGGAAGACCCGGTAATTCTTCCGGAAAGACATCATCAAACTCCCGTACAATGGGCATATTCTTAATCGTGAGTTTCTCACCAACCATTTGAGATAAATAACCTTCATTTAGTGGGATCAATACCCATAAGATGGAAGAAATTTCCACTGGAAGGTTATGTTCATCCTTGCATTGATAGACGATCGTAGATTGATCTGGAATATGAAATGTGACTTCCCTTCTTTGGCAATTGATATGAGCTCCATGTAGAGAAAGCCAATCCATGCCAAGAATCACATCAAATTCCACTAAAGGAAGGATCACAGGATTTGCAGGAAGCACTTTCCCACAAACTTCGATCGGAGAAGAATTATAAACTTTTGATGCAATTGATGTGCCATTAGGTGTTGTCACGGCTAACTCAACATCTAATTGTTGAGGTAATACGGTGATACCCTTAGAAAAGTCTTCAGAAATAAAAGAGTGGGTGGATCCAGAATCAAATAAAACATTTGCTACTTTAGAGTGGATGGTAAGTGTACCTTTCACCACATCGTTATTGTACTCCACCTCGCTGATAGAAATTGCATGTGACTTTCCTTTGTCTTTATCTTTAAGAGTTTGTTGACGTCGACCATCATCATCAACCCTTGGATTTGGGCATTGATTGGCATAATGCCCCATCTCCTTGCACTTGAAACATTGAAGTGTAGCAGGTTCATTCTGTGTATCCCTTCCGTTGTTTGCATCATTAGACATCTTCTTCCCATTATCACGGCATTCAAATGCCCGATGACCTTCCTTTCCACATTTAAAACATTTACTTGTCCCTTTAAGACAACTCCCTCCATGTTTCTTTCCACACTTTGAGCATAAGGGAAAGTTCATCTTCTTTTCCGTGTGCTCTTTAGATTTTTCTTTGAATTCCATCTTCCTCTTCTTATCAAACCCATGTGACTGATGGGTTACTCCAATCTCCATCTCGACTTTGAGAGCACATCGAACGATTTCCTCGTAGCTATTGAAGTCTCTTATGGCTAACGCCCTTCGAAGACTTGGTTTTAAGCCACTAAAGAATCGATCGATCTTACTCTCAGGCTGGATAATAATACCAGAAGCGTACCTTGCAAGTCTGGTAAAATTTGCTTCATAGGTACCAACAGATTCATCATCCCTTTGCTTCAGTTCAAAGAACTCTTTCTCCATCTTTGTTCGGAGAATACGAGGGAAGTACTTATTGAAAAATAAGTTCTTGAACTCGTCCCATTCCATAGACTCAATTTCATCCCTTTGCCTCGTATTCTTAACAAGATTCCACCATTGATCCGCATCTCCTTCCAAACGATACACTGCTAGGATGACTTTATCATGCTCAGAACATTGAAGAACTGAAAATATCTTTTCAGTAGTACTAATCCATTGTTCAGCAACTAATGGATCAGTAGACCCGCTGAAAGATGGTGGACGC
Source organism: Viscum album (assembly GCA_963277665.1). Classification (NCBI taxonomy): domain Eukaryota; kingdom Viridiplantae; phylum Streptophyta; class Magnoliopsida; order Santalales; family Viscaceae; genus Viscum; species Viscum album. The sequence goes on from OY728131.1 coordinate 1,495,339,212, forward strand.
TGCCTCATGAAGGATTCAACAGAATGTTGCTCCCTCCTTTGTTCGTTTGGAAATCCTGCATGATTCATAGCTTGAGAAAGTTGTGTGAGCATGGCTACAAGATTTTGCATTCCAGCTCCCATATCGTTTGGTTTCTCAGGGGGACAATCATTGCATTGCCCATCGCATTCCGCATTAACACGGTTCCTTCGGGTTCCAGCCATTGACTAAAACCAAGAAGAATAGTGTGAGCAACACTAATTATAATAGGAAACCACATAATTCAAGAATAAAATTTTCATGCTTAAGGTCTTATCCTAGGTTATTCAAGGCCATTTCTAAAACACTAAGATTGTGTTCTATGCTTAGAATTATCCTTAGGGTTCTTACTAAGGCTTTCACATCCTAGTTTCCAAAGGTTGACTATACCTTTCCTCTGATACCAACTATAACGACCCATACTTTACATACATTGTTAATACTTCAAAATTGAAGCACACTTATTACAACATATGACAAAACCACAAAGGACCGTATAGGTATAGTGTCTTTAGAAACTGGGAAACATAAACAACTGGTTCATAAATCTTCTACAGTGTCTCCCATTTATTTCATCATATCTAGGGTCCCTTTTAGCATATTCTACTTAATATCCATCTTCCTGACCTGGGGAAAATAAAACATAAAAGGGTGAGCTCAAATGCTCAGCAAGGGCAAATAAAGGAAATAAAAATCATATCATATCTTTATCAAAACCTGCAAAAGAGATCATAATATCTTAACATGGAATAAATCATAGAAGTGAAAATGAGATCCCCATAATCATAACATAAAACTTGAAACTTTGTGGCATGCACACATAATCATGGAAATCATTTCTTGTTAGTCACGACTCATTGCCAAGACTATCTTAGTGGACAAAGTCCCTTTCTGAACCGAGTTCACTCCTCGTTTCAGTCCTGTATCACTGAACCGAAATAACCTTCCGTTCCAGCCATGTATATCTCATGAGATATAAAATCTTTACCCAATGCATTGGAGGGAGATATAGGTCCCACCCATCTTATAATGAATCCTTTCTTATGTGTGCCACATAATCATAAAACATACATCATCGCATAACACATGAATCAAAAATGGGATTCTTGAAACATCATGACATCATAAATCAATTCATATAAGATAAAGGAATTCATAAAAATAATTCCATCACAACATGATCAAATCAATGTAATAATAGGGATAAAAACAGAACCCTTTATTATCTTAGATGGAAAATAATTTTGAAAATCACTTGAACTCCATTCTTGAGGAAAATATCCTTTCTTCTTCAAAAACATTTTTCCTTTCATAACATGTCATACAACTTTAAAATAAAAGAAGTTGATTAAGAATAAACATGAAAACTTATAAAGGAAGCTTCTTGGAAATAATGTTTTAAAAATCCATTCATGCCGTATAAGTTAAAAAAACATTCTTCGTACTTTTGTTGGAAAAGTCAAAAAGTACCTCGTACGAAAAATGACAAAAGATTACTTTCATACATATTACTAAAAACTCACCGAAGGATAAAAATGGATTTAAACAATTTTAGGTGGATGGAAATAATATTACATTTTGATGAAACATGGATGTGGATGATAAAATACACCCCAGTAAATACTTAGGAATTAAACAATCTCGGATAAAAATGAGATTGTGATATTTCCCTTACCTTAGGTCCGATTAGCTTTGTACGTGTCCGAAGCTCCTGTATAATGGTTTAAATAATGTTATTGACTTATTCCAGAATCATACATATTTATATGATATCATATATGGTCATATTATTAGCTTCTTGTTAGTAATATTTCATTGTTACTTGTTACTCGGGTCTTTATAACTTTTTGTTCTTATGCGTGTTTTGTTGAATAAATTCTTATTCTTATCTTTAGGTTATAGATAATTCATTTCCAGAATGGTATTAGTGTATTATATACCATATTCATTCATTCAATTCATTTATATAATCATTATGAAATGAAGATCATGTAGAACGACTCGCATCACATCGTGGAGACGGTATTCCGTACGTACGCACGAGTGATGATATCATTCCTATGATCGTGGAATTGTATTGGAGTATATATATATTATTTCAGTATCAATATTACTTCATAATAATCATATTTAGTTACTCATTACACCATTATAACCATCCTTGTAAGGTGATGGTGGAAAATAGATTACACCACGGCGTGGAGACGGTATTCCGTACGTACGCACGCGTGGTGATTTCATTTTTCCGTAGGATGGATAGAAGGTGAATTAGGGTTGTTTCATATTTATAATAACATATCAGTATGTAAGTAATACTGATGTTATTACTTTATCATGAAACAACTAAAGAAGAAGAAGTTGAAGAAGAAAGAAATTGAAAAGATCGGTAATGGATATTACCTCTTCTTTGGAACGCTTCTTTGAATCCTCCACTTAAGGAACTAAGATTGGTCTTTGGAGAAGACCAGGACCTCTAGAATTATTCTAGGGAAGTGGAGAGGAGAAAATGGCAGGGGTTGGCCGAGCTTGAGTGCTCAAATTGGTGTGAGGAGGAGGGGGAGGAGGTGCCCTTTTATAAGGGAGGAGAGGGGCACCTTAGGAATATCTCAAAATATTATTTTATATTAAAGTCAAAATCGGTTTATAATGGTTCCAAAGGGTCTTATTTCGAAGATAAAGTGGGGAAGGGTCGAAATCCTATCAACCAATAGGATTTAGACAAGTTTAGGGTATTATTTTAACCTTATCAATTAGATTTAACTCTAAGTTAATTAATTTAACTTTTACCGTGTCTTTTTGTTTTCTTTCACTATATGGTTAATAAACTTTCTATAACATGCCAAACGAACCCCAAATTGTTTATTATTAATATATATATCCTTATCTAAGTCATTGGGCCGAACCTTAGATTTTTAGGAATAAAATAACAATTAATAATATAATATTTGATTTAAAAACTATTTTGTGTCAATTTTGACACTATTTGATATATGATTTTTGTGAAAGTCATAAAAGAATTATATGTTCGAACCAAGTTTATTAAATCAACACTAATATATCATAGTAACCTAGAAAATTAGTGGAATTCATAAAAAGTCTCAAATTAAATTTATTTTGGTGTTTATAACATCAATTATGTCAATATTTCATTAATAAGATAATTACTGCATCATCTTTGTGTCATAAATAACTTAAATTATTTGATGTCTAAAAATTACAAATAAAATACCATCATGTAGGAAATCTTTTTAGCTTTCTAATGAATATTTACAATCGAATTTATCTTATGTATAACCCCATATTAAAAATGATCTACTTATCAAACTTTGATTTTAACTATTTTAACCCTTCTTTAAATAAATTAATAATAAATGTCCTAATCTAATCCAAGTGGGCCTAAATGGTCATATTTTATTCCTAAGTTTGTTTTTGGTCGAATTACACTTGTCCAATAGAATTAGGACATGTGTTAGGGTAATATTAATATCATATTTACCCTTAGTTACCCTATTTACTATTAACCGCGGTAAAAAAAAATAAAAAGTTACTATTCACCAAAAAATTATTTTCCTCTCATTGAACCACATTTTAGTCCTTGATATTAACCATGTCTCTCGGATTTTCGAAATTCCAATCACAGAAGCGGTAAAATTAAGTTTTATGCAAAATTCAGTTTTTAACCTACCACTTAGTGGTTTCACTATTCATCAAAAATTGAAAGTTTTCAGAAAAATACCAAAATTTCACCCTAGGCTAATTTCGATATTCTGAGTCCAAAAATGAAGTCCATTTTGAAAAATAAAATTTATAAAATTTCAAAAAGTGGTTATTACTATTCATAACGGCTAGTTTTAATAGCATATTGTTGTTTAGTGAAACTCGGTATTGCGTACGACGCAAGCTATCGAGGAAGGTCGCGATTGCGTGTAAAGCAAGTCAAGCAAGTGTTGCGTAGAAAAAGATTCCTTTGATAATTTATATAACATAAAAGTCTCGGGTGTTACACCCATGGTTTAAAACCTCAAATAATTGTTTAATTTAATACAATTCTTATAGTAAGTAACACACTACCCACCATAGAATTTTCTTATATCATCATAAAACAATCAAGTAAAAATTACAACATAACTTGAGTTTGAAATATCATAACTTCCCTATTTTTTAGTGAGAGGTATAAGACTCATAAAAAACAAAAAAACACATATATATACATATTTTTTATCTCATTTCAATTAATTAACATTATATCTCATAGATAACTAAAATAATTCCTAGATCTGATGGATTATTTTCTATGGATGTTAGCATCATAATTTTTTTATTACATATGATTAAATAAATGTATCGTATCAATATCCATTTACACTAATTATTTTAACAAATAATTCTACCTACAATCCTCTAGAGAAAAGTTAATCATAAGAAAGTATGATCTCAAATTCTATGAAATAGAAAAATATTTAATAAATAAAAAAGGGGTTAAAAATTGTGCTAAAAATTAACATAGGTGAAATATCTTGTTTAAAAGATCATGATATCATAATTATTTCCCATAATTAATTATTTAAAATATATCACCAAGAAATAAATGAAACATATACCCAGGAAAATGAATACAAAAACAAAGGCTATATTCACGAGCCTTGAAAAATAGCATCATCTTTTGGTATAATATATATATTTGGAATAAGCGTAAGAATAATGAAACAATTGATTATGAACATATATAACAATAAAAATGTTCACAATGTCTTTATTTCCTATGGTTATGTTTATACCACATCGATATACCAAATTCCGATGTTACGTTTTACGGTTTGTGGTTATTATCGAATGTTTTTTGAATTCTTATTTCACGGTATAAGTTTCATTTATTTTTGTGATAAGAAGATATTCTATAAAATATGTTGGATAACCATTATGATTCCATGATAATTTTTATCAAATATTTTCACATTATCATTCTTTTTTCATTTTTATAATCTAACCCCTATAAGACCCATTAAAATAAATTCACTTTCTAAGTAGTTGAGATCACTCATTATTATGATTTCATGTTCCATATGGATAATATATTAGAATAGGTCTGTGATTAATGTTTCTATAATGAAATTTATGGGACATATTGTTGTAATTATGTATAATACTTATTTTATGTAGCTAATACCTATGTACACTCATCCTTTAGTTCATATTAGTCTGTGAGTTATATATGAGATATAACATTAATCTATGAAAATTATGTGAAATAGATATCTTTATAAAAAGGGTCGTCTCATTTTATATCAAATTAGTGTTTAGTTGTTTTGGTGTTTTGGGTTTGATGTTTATGAAAACACTACTTATTGAAATCCATGTGTCATTGAAATAGATATAGGTTGATAAAAATTATTTTAGTGAAAAATGGAGTTGTCTTTGAGTAATACATTCTTATGATGAACTTTTCAAATTTACAAATTCAAATTCTCTAAAACTATTATAATATAATTATTTATTACTCATTATAACTTCTTTATTGTTATGTAAAAAGTCATAACATGTATTAAGGGAGGAAAAATGGTAGTGATGGATAATGTTGTGGTTTCATAATGAGTAATCTAATTTTATTTAAGATATAGTGTAGACCAAAAAAATAACGATCTCTCTTTCTATGAACAACGCCATAAGTCAGGTTGTGCAATAGAATATTCCAAGGATGGAGATACATAAAATAGACTCCTTAATGTAAGGACATCCACCATTTATTAAAGGATATTACAATCAACTAATTAATAAGAAATGGTTCAACTAAATAGAAAATATATTTTTTATTCTCTAGAGATCATATGATAAATCAGTTTTATTGGAAATTTAGAATTTGGATAGAGAATTTTTACAATGGTGAAATCTCAATTATAAAAAAAATAAAAAGGAAAGAACAAGACTCTATGGAATTGAAATAGTTTAGGAAAAAATTATTCACTAAATAGTTCTCTATAATTAATCACTCAAAATGGAGAGAAAAATCATGGAGTTGAATTAATGTGAAGATTAAACAAGTGGTACTTAAAATAAATAATTAATAAGAGCCATAATGTTTTCCTATAATTTTAATATTTGTCAAAAAATAAAATTTATCATTTCATTATTTGCCTAAAACTATGTCCTGAAAAATCATTAGCTATAATAAAATTTTGTAGCTATGAAAAAATTTCTCAATGTAATGTTAACGTGTAAATGAAAATTTTATACTCTGATTATTATCAGGGATTTCTTAATAGTAAATGTAAACTTGATTTTTATAGAAAAAAAAAATAAAACATGTAGTGGAAAGTAAATTAAACCACACACTTTCCAAAAATTTTCTAGGTGGAACAATATAAATTTCATGAAAGAGATTGGAAATTTCATCAAAAATTGTAGGGTTAGTGATGAAACTAATGATTGTATATGGGAGTTAAAGAGGCAGGTCAATATAATTTTTAATAATTAATCAAAAAATCAATGAATCCATCACATATAAATGTATAAAATTCATGATGATTGGATATTACATTAATCAAATACATAATCTGTTGGATGAAAATAAGAACATTAATTAGTTAACTATATGAGGAAGGGAATAAGGAAATTCATATACAATCACTACTTCTTAAATATAACCTCATATTGATTTTGTTAAAGATATATATATATATATATATATTATTGAATCCTGATATAAAAATGTATTATTTTATCTTGGTTCTTCATGTTATCTCTTATCATGCATGTTTACTAAAAATATTGATCCACCCCCTAAAATGATGGATATTGAATTATCAATGAAATAAACTAATGGTTTGGTGATTTTAACAAATTTATATAAAACAACTCCAAATATAGTTTGGCTAGAATACTTATTATATATCATATAATTATAGCTTTAGTATTGATTGATGTGATATTGGTCATGGATTGATTATCCCTATATAGATATCATAAGAATTATCAGGGAATGTAAACCTCAATTCATATCGAAAATCATCCCATTTTCAAAATATTAATTCATGGATTGATATGAACTCATATTGAAAAAACATCCACAATATGTCTCCTAATACTAAAAAATGTGGGATACATGACTATAATAGTCTGGGAGAAGTAAATATTATAGGCCTATTAATCGTATGATAGTATATTAATATATTCCTTGATGAACTAAGAAGTAAGACCCCACATGTAGAGGTGGAATTTTAAATCATACTCATAGTATGATGTATCCCTATAAAAAAATAAAGAATATAGAAATTCTCCCATTGAAATAGATGAAATAAGGAAGAAACTCCAATATAATCTATATAATGGTTTATAATCCCAATTTATTCACTAAGGGATACACTAGTCCTCTTTAATATGAATGGGGATAAATAAGTAAATCATTTTAAAGATTATCATGAAATTCACAAAATCATGATCAAGAAAAATTATTCTTTAAAAAGTATTGATGATCGTTTTTATCAACATTAATTGTCCCAAAATATATTAGTGATGGATCATCAATATGTACATAATTAATTAAGTTAAAAGAGATAATATATTCAGAACCCAAATTTACATATATGATTATGGAACTATGATTTCATAATTGTGCCTTTCATATTAAATAATTTCTCTGTAGTCATTATTCATTATATTAATAGATTCATTAAAGGTAACCATATCCAATTTCTTGTTGATATTATAGAGGAAATTCAAATATATTTTATGTGATGGAATGAACATGAATAGCACATTAGTATTTTTCAAAATATAAATTGAAAGGATAAATTATAGTCGTTGTTTAGAAAGTGTGAATTTTTTCTATAAAATTTTTTCTTTGAGGGTTCATGTGATCATCAATATGAGTATATTTGTTGATCCTTCAATGAAGGAGGTGGTTGAATAATGTTTCAGACCAACCATAATGATTGAAATCCGTAGTTATTTAGTTTCTGAAAATTTTATTGTTGATATGTTAAAATTTTATCATTATTGTAAAAAACTAGAACATAATTACCATGGAAAGGAATACTGTTTTTACATGTAGAAGAATATGAAGAAAGATTAAGTAAACTAATAAAGAGGAAGTTCAATACCCATGAAATCACATTACCATATAATGGATATTTGTTTCTTATATATAATGATACATAGAAGAAGGTATTGGGATGTGTTCTTATAAATTATAATAATATAATTGATTATGTGTTACGTATATTTAATACCCATGAGAAAATTAAAATATTCACGACCAAGTGTTGGTTGCGGTAAAATTATCATTAAATATATAAAAGAATTATCTCTCTAGATGAAGGTGTGAAATATATACTTATCACATGATCTTCAATTATATATTCACACAGAAAGAGTTTTACATGAACCAAATGAAATAGTTAGGGTTAATGAAACATTATAATTAATTAATAAGGTACCATCCAAAGAATAAAAACAAGGTAGTGATTTCTCTATATAGAATTTATCATGATCCATTATCCATGATAAAAATTGGAAAGGACCTAATATTTATTTATATTCAAAGGATAAATATAGAAATAATAGTGGAGGGGATGCAATCCTACTTTTTAAAAATTATTACCCACCATCAATCTTTATAATGATTAATAAGGCCTAGAAATATGTTATTTTGAAGTTCAAATTTGTTAATAGTCATGTTATCATATTCTAAAAACTAATATTTCTCCCCTAAAAACAATAATGGAAGGAGAGTTTATATTATTCATGTAATTAATCCTTTATTAATCATCTATGAAGGAAAAATATTTATAGATATCTTAAGGAACACTAGTGGGGGGAAAAATGAAGATATATATTGCCATGTATATATCTGATATTATTGTGTTCCAATAAGTAAAAAATTATCATAAATATTCTATGGTGATGATAAATTCATTATATATAACAGCATAAAAATTGGAGATAATAACTGTAGATTTTATCATTAGTTTCCCTAATACATCTACTGTATATAAATTTATCTAGGTAGTTGTGGATAAACGTTGAATGTCGACAAGCTTTCTTTCTATTGAATTTTATTTATCACTTAATTAGCATACCATGTTGTACATAAAATAAGTGGCAAGAATTCATGGATAAAAACATTTAAATATATCTTATAAACATCTAATATTTAAATAAAAATTATAGAGAAATCAATAATAATCATTGGATATAGAATAGAAATATGACATAGATTATCATTAACAACCCAATTATCAATCTAAAAGTACCATTCATATAGAATTGGAAATGGACATCATGGATCGTAGAGACAAAGTAAAATGGAATAGAAACTCTCACATAGTAAATTTTCAAGGGTGAAATCAATTTTTCGAGGAAACTCTATGGATTTTTTCTTAAGATATAATAAGATAATACTTCCCCAAATTTTTATAACTATGTAATGATCTTTCAAGGGAGATAATATTTTCAACAGTGGTAGAATGAAAAAAAGATGAATTTTAGTATATATTTATATTTAAATAAATATTTTTTGAATGATAGCTTGTTTTTGAAAAAAGATCAAACTAAAAACTATTTATTTGTGAGATAAAATTGTTAAATTAGACCCTTATAACATATTCACTTAATAAGATATTAAAAATACATTTAACTGTATTCTGAAATATATAATGAAATGATAATAATATATATCAATTAGAGATTGTATTCACTAAAAACATTATATTTCAATGATTTGATATGAGGTAGAATCCTTAAGGTTTCCATAGACCAATAAAATGTTGATCTTTAAAAATTATCGCTTCAGAAAAATTAGATACCTGAAATGTTCAAGATCATGTAAATCACAACAAGATCCATGCTTACAAAGTCCCCAATTATGATTATCATCATCCCTAATCACACCCATATATCATATGTGGTAGTATTGAGGGTATTTTTATCTGAAACTTATGATGGAATAAATTTGAAATTATTATTTTAAGAAATGTTCATTTATTTCTATTCATTATTGATCTTTATAAAATTTATGTTCAAGTAATGTGTTTAATTAAATATGAAATGATGATTTTTATAAAAATATATTGATAAATATTAATTTAATAAAGATAAATAAAAAATAAATTTTAATTAATTAGTTATAAAATCAATAAATGTTAAAAGACCTATTCTTCTAAGAAAATGGTATTTTTAAGTGAATTACATTTTATTTGAACAAAGATAGTTGATCATTTCTAAAGGATGAGTCTTAAAAATTTAAATGTATAAAAATATATTAAAACTTACTTAATTATAATCTAACATGAAATAAGATTATGAACTATTAATGATTTGAATGTAAATTTATAATATAAAATTTTTCTGTCTCCATTATATTTTATTTTCTCACGTAGATTTTAAATTCATCAATTTGATATTCTTGATTTCATGAAAATATTTTTTTGATTGATCGTGCCAATTTTAAATTTGTATGAATTTAAGGGATTTTTCTAGAAATTTATTTTAAGTCAATATTAAAAATTTACAGTTCTATTAAATATTCTAAAACATTGATGACAACATCATCATCAAATAATGATCTCAAAATTAGATAAAAACATTTATTGATAAAATATATATTAATGGACTGAAAAAATAAACTTAAAAGCAACTTTTAATTTTTTGAAATCAATGATTTACATTTACAAACTTCTGTTATATTTTTTTATAAAAAATTATTTTTTTCATTTTCCATTATTTCAGTATTTAGATTATTTCATTTCATTTTTTCTTTATTTATAGGTAAAACAACCCTTTTTTAATCATAACCAATAAATTTCATAATATTAATTATATTTGACCAAGATAAGTATTAATTTGTTTTCATATATATATATTTTTTTAAAAAAATTAATATGAAATGCTAACTAATATTGAAACTAATTTTTGTTGAATTTATAATTTTAATTATATAAAATATAATACATAATTGAAAATGTAATAATAATTTTCTTATAAGTTAATTATAATTTTATATCATTAAATATAATTTCACAAGATAAATTCATGTCAACATGGTAATAGTTAAAATAAGGAAATCTATTAAATAAAGAAGCAGTGTCAGAAAATATAAGAAATTATTAGATATATTAATGAGGGGGTTATAGATTCTGTGGCCTAATGTCTTCTAATATTCATTAATTTTCAAATTAGGATATATTTACCTAAAAAATGAAATTTCTTTTCACATTAAGTAATATTTACTAATAAATATTCCACTACCTCGATTATTAAAGGATCACCAAGAACCCTATCAAAGTCACATATAAAATTAGAATTAGCACATTTACTACATCACATATCCTTCCATAATAGTCAAAACCCACATTTCTACTCATCTTGTTCTAATAGATTTCCCAAATTCATTCCAAACTATGAAATTTTGTAGACGGATATGTGATATCTTCTATTAGGTTAAAGTATACATAACTAATATAGAATCCAATGTATGGTTTTTATCAATGTTTTTTAATTTTTTTTGGTTCATTATAATTATTATTTTAATATTATTATATATGTATATTTTATAGAACCTTTTTTTAAATTATATATTGTGTTTTCTCTTCCTTACTTTGGTAATTACATCATAATATGAAAATAATGACCTTGTTGAATTTTATTCTCAACAACAACATAATGTTTTAAAAATAATTCATATCCTTTAAAATGGATATTTTTATGATTTATTTATATTAATTCTTAATAAACAAAATTCTTTTTTATTATAAAATAATAATATGTATTATATTATGAATTCCTCATAATTATACTTATATCACTTCAAAAATAGTTTTTTAAACCATTCATTGATATTGATTTTTTTATAAAACTAAATAAAATATAAAAAGGGAATTTCTTTTCACACATGTACATTTATACATGCCACTCAACATTTATTTCCATACACATTATTTATCTTTAAATTTGGGTTACTGTAGATTTTTTAAAAGTATTTTTTTATTCTGTATTACTTTCACATTCTTGAAAATAAATTTTGTAAGTGACTTTAATCATTGATTTATTATATATATGATAAAAATGACATCTAAAAACTTATTTTCATGAATTTTATTCCATTTTATTCTTTACCTGCAATGGTTCTGCCTATGAAAGAGTAATTATCATGATAATCCTCTAAATTAATTTACACTCTTTTTAGTATAATGAATTTGTGGCATCAATGAATATACTCTGGATTTCATGTTATGTGATACCATTTAGAACTTATATAAAACCAAAATTCCTTATATGGGTTATTATTATTAAGTTTCTTGACTGATTTCATGTAGCTCACATATGTGTGGTTTAAATTATGAGATAGTTGAGTTGGGTATAACACTTCAATGAACTTGGATAATCATTATATCTCATATGGTAAATAATGTTATGTGTAGAAATGATTGAGTTTTCTGAAAAGTTTATGTATGAACATGATTGTGGTTACCTATCTTCACGTTATTATGATATGGGTATGATTATGGTTAACAATGCACAAAAAATATGCATGATAGTGATTATGTAAGGAACTATTTTAAATTTTATGATTTCTTTTTCATATTCTGATACCAAATTTTAATATTTTTCAAAATTCGTATGTTATGTTCCATGTATCATGATTAAACTTTTATGTTTCAATAGTATTATTCCATTATATATGATTCATTTATTTTGGGATTATATATTCATTAATCATGGCTTATATATTTTTATTATGATTTTATGATCCTTTAAATATGATATTTATCCACTAGTCATGCCTTCAAACATGATATTGATCTAACAACATTATGAATAATTGAAATGTTTTTCTCTCTCTAAGAATCTGAGGTTACTATTAATTATGTTTCCTTTCTCTATCAAAAGATTATATGTAGGATTAGGATATCCATGATGTGTTGTGTTGAAATGTCTGATGATGATGTTCTATTAATTTCGTATAATAAGAAAATTATGTAGCAAATTTAAAAAAACTAATCCTCTGGATCTCATGAATATGGGAGTTATTTAATAGAAAAAATATTAATCTATGAAAATGGTTTAAATATATGCTTATTTATCTTGAGACATTATATAGAGAACCTCTTAGAAAACCTTATTATTTTTCTTCTTTTTCTCTTTTTACAATGGAATTCATCACTTTTAGTAATTCATTCCATGTTCTGTATCTACTCTCATATTTCACTTCTTTATTATATAAGTATATCCATTATTATATACATTTTATATCTACATAGTCCGTATATGACCAATTCACCTTAATCCTTGTTTATTTTTCTTTTTAAATATAGTTTTTATGGTATCAAAAAGATGAATACTTCAATATTCTAAATATAAAACCCTAGAAAAATCATACTGTATTTTTATTCTTCAAGACAAAGTCATAGAGTCTCTTTTAAATAAAAATTTGTTTCAATAATAATAGGGAACAAGAATATTTATTATGTTGACATTGAAAATCCATGCATGTAGGAACCATCTGATTTAATAATTCTAGGAATATAGTTGTATTTAATTACAGAAAAAATCAGCATTATTCTACATTCAAATGTGATCAAATTTTCAATCATCGATTTTGATTAATAATTACAATTTTAGTACATATTTTAAGATGTAATTGTTTTCATTCATGTTATTATTGTAGTGATAAACACAATTATGAATTATTCTACATAATCCATCATTCCTAAAAATTGTGTCTTATTACACACCATACACACCATAAGAATTAGGCTACATCATACATATAATAATTTTAATCATATGGGTAAAATATTATACATATAATGAAGAGATATGGGATAGTCCATTTTTTCTCTATCACCACATCTTAATTTTCCCATTTTCATCATATGTACTCAAGTAGATTTCCATAATTTGTAGAATTTTAGTTCTCCAACATCTTCTTCATTCTAATTCAAATAAACTTACTCATGGAAACCTTTTTAATTTCAAAAATGTGAGTTTTCTAGAAAACATGTGTATCAAAAACTTGTTATACATATCAATTTAATTCCATGTCTTTTCTAAATTTATTCCATAAAAATGTATCGATGATATTAATACTGCATCATAAAAATTTTGAGAACTCTAGGAATTAAAAAAATATATTCACCAAATATAACACTATTAGAGAAAAAAATATTATATATATAGGTAATTGTTATTTTTTTTATTTTTTATCCGTTTTTTGTATCATATTTGTATATTGAGACATCTAACACATAGAAAAACTCCTTTACATCTCGAAACAAAAATTCCAGAAATCATCTAGAACTCCTCAAATACTTTTCTCTCCCTAATGATATGAGCTTCATTCACCAAAATTACCATCCAAGATCATTTATAATACTTTATATTATCTAAAAACAATATAAATAACACTCATGGTTTATTTTTACCCATAAAAACTCTGATAAAATGACACCAGTATATGTGTTACCTTATTTAGAAATCCCCTAAAATTATTCTCCTACAATTCCTCACACCAAACCAATAAAGTTAGTTATTTAATATATTGATTAATCTTATTATTATGGGATGATACCTTTTTAATTAATCATAATTTTTTTACATCATCAATGATGTTATCTTTTCTCCCAAAGTTGATACATATATTCTTTTCTATAGTGGATTCATATACAACATTCTCAATATGATTAGTTTTATTTAAAAAAATTATAAACCCAAAAGAACCATATCATTATGACAACTTTATCTATTTTATTGTTTTTATTTTCATCCATTTAAATATTGTGATACATGACTAGAATGAGAGAATCAAAATTAATTTTAACTATATTGTCATCACTTTCAATTTTCAAAGAAATTATATAGGAATCAAAATAATTTATTCATGGAAAAATTCCATATAATATTGTTATATGAATTTGACTTATTCTTTGTATTATTAATTTTCACTTGATAAAAGATACCCTTTAATAAAGTAATTTTATAATCATTAGTAATTGAAAAATATGAGAAAATTTAATATCCTTTAGTCCAAAAACATCAATAGCGCCAATAGTGTACAATGGGACCTGTTCTTTTTTCCTATAATTATAGCCTGTCAAGATTTATAATCTTTCTATTTTCGAACAATATATCAATTATTTTGGTATTATTTTAGATTGATTTTATTATTAAACATTATCACATAAAATATTGATGTATTTAGGAATTTATTAGAATTTGTTCACTACTCATATTTGTCTTAATTATTACTTATAACATAAACCTCAAATAAAATCACTGTAATTGTGTATACAATTTTTTAAAAAATTAGTTACCTATCATTGTGACTATACATGGGTAATGTATTATGTGGTATCATGTTCTTATTACCAATAATATATTACCTTTTATAAAAAAACCATTCAAAGACACATTCAATATAGAATTTAATAGATCTTCAATTTAGGATGATTCAGTTTTTGTCAATTATGATTTTTTAATTTACATATATTTTAAGACATTAAAAGTTGAGGTTGTTCCTTTTATCCCCACATAATATCATTATTACTTCCTATTCTCTTTTTAATTTCTATATCCAATCATAATGAATCAAATTATTTTCATGCAACGAATGTTCATGATCCCCCACCCATTTTGATTTGACATCAAATTATGTATCTTTGACAAAAATGGAATATCTTTGTGTTTATTATAATGCGTAAATGTTTTTATCTTAGATATTCAATAACTAATATTTCTAATAAATAATTGCTCCCATTAGTTTATAATCTATGAAAAAAATGATCCTTAAGGAAAATTACATGGCTTTTACCACATTGATGAGAGTTTTTAACTTTAACAACATAACCACCATTGAATTATCCAATGCATCAGTTTGATGCTCTAACAGTTTCTTTTCATATTATATAATCTTGATATATGTAGGTTTTAAATTTATAAATTTAATAAAAAAATTTAATTAATTCATACTTTTTGAGGAAAACATGGTATATAACTCATTATCTATATACTCTTCATATCATGAACTTGATTATTCCATAGGATCATTATAAATTGATGTCACAAATAAACTAGATCATTTATTTTTAACTCCTAATGTTAATCTCGCATTATCCTTTGAAATATTTCTCATCTTCTTCACTACATTCTTATGTTTGTTTTTCAATGTTCTAGCTAACACATGGATATTTTTATTAATATGAATGAATAATATATTCTTCATATGTTATAACCCAAAACCCTCATCATATAATCCCTTAGTATACATATTTTAAGATAAACTGGGTGAAAAATAGATCAAATTAAAAGAAACATGGAATATATCTAATACCACCTTAAATGCCCCACTGATTACACAGTCACATTTAAGAGGGAATAAATTATTGTGAACAATAATTACCAAAAACACATCACTCAAATTTTTTCCCCTCAATTAGTATTAAAAAATCGTCCTCTATTAGGATGAA
The DNA here is from genome assembly GCA_963277665.1 of Viscum album. Lineage (NCBI taxonomy): Eukaryota > Viridiplantae > Streptophyta > Magnoliopsida > Santalales > Viscaceae > Viscum > Viscum album. The sequence goes on from OY728131.1 coordinate 1,495,355,687, forward strand.
TAAATATTTTATGTTTAAAAAACATTCACCACACATGAATAATAAAAACTAAATGAGGCACAAGTTATTGAATTTTAGAAATCTTTGGTCATGAAGTGGGTATATAATAATTTTTGTGTTCCGATCTAGAATGGGACACAGATTTTATTACTACTATAGAAAATATATTATATTTGGTAAGAGAGAATAATACTAAATTCGACACCTAATGTGATGATTTTTATTCTATAGGAGACCACAAGTGATGGCCAATGTCAACATATCTAGAAAAATAATTATAAATTAATAGGTTCATTATATGGTCTTTCCAATTCAAAATCTCCAAAATTATTTTCTATTGTATCCATTTAGTTTGTAATTTTATATCCTTATAATATCCTGAAAAATATCTCTTCTACTCTCATATATTGTGCAGTATCAAATAGTGATATCATCTTCCTTAATTAGAGTCTACATCATACAAAAGATAATCTACTATTGTCATATTCACTCAAAACTATTTTTCTCAACTCAACCACAATATTCTACTTCAAGCTCTTTAGTATTTATAACTAATAATGTATTTTTATTACTAGTCATTGTCACTCAATCTATTTCTTCTTTTACATGTTCCCCACGAAATAAATCAAGAGAAAAGTAGCATTTTTAAACTTCATAATCTTCCATCTCATTATCTTATTTTATGTCTATTTCATTAATGATAATAGGACATGCATAAAAAATACTACATCATGTAACATTTTTTTCTTATATTATTATTTTTATACAAGTTACAAGATTTAGATTATAATATAGTATGAGGTTGACAAATATTTTTTTTATATGAGTCACTAACTATGTTCTCATATATATATAAGTAGTGATACAAATTGAATGTTTAAAAAAATCCTCAACAAAGGAATTGATGTTTGTAATCAATTAAATTTTCAATTAAATTTATTTAATAAAATATTCTATTAATTGGCCTATATTTTATTTCTATAAATAATTTCAAAATAATAAATAGTTTAAAAGTTATCCCCTTAATAATTTCTCTAAAAACATGGCTTGAATAAAATCTCATACATTATAAATATGATATATTAATCGATGAAGTATATTCCAACATCGTCTGATTGAATTTCATATATTCTCAATTTTTTTTCAAAATGTTAAACCATTAATACCTATTTTATTATTCTATGATGTCCCTAGATAAATATCATTTTTCCATTATTCCTGAAATTATATACCTTATGCATCCTTTGAAATATTCCAGTCACCCTTTTGTATCCTCCTATAAAAACATATGGATCTTCTAAATGATCATGTTAACCCATATATTTCACAATGATAACTATTTTTTATATAATAGAAATAGTGTTAAATATTTATGAATATATTGAGATATTTATGGTACTCTTATGTATTCTTCAACTAACTCTTAAATTTGAAATGTTCATTGAGATTCCCTATTAGGTATCATATTAAATCACATTTTTGTTTTATTTCTTAATCATCCCATTGTGTTCTCTAATATATCCAATTGAACTCTTTGGTAACACTTACATATGAGGAAAATGAAACTTGCACATCACAATGAAATGAGTACCTAATTAAATCTCATTCTACATTGTCTATATGGTCCTTTCATGTTATTTAGAATCATAGAGTGAAAAATTAAAATCCATTATAATTTTAATGTAAATATTATCTATTCATTATGGAGTCAAGATGAATCCTATGAACATAGTCCTTTGTTAATTTTTTCCGAAAACTATAACACAAAATTTATCCATAAATTTATAATTTACCAAAAATAATCATCCCCTAATCTGTCTCTTTTTCTTCTTGAAAGTTTATTAATACATGAATTATTAATAGAATCCCCAACTTATATTCCCTTAGAATACTGATTTATATTCAAGACTAATTGTCGATTGATATGATATTTATTCAACCATTTTAAATTCTATAACATATTCATAAATTAAAAATGCATTCCTAATAACTGAGAATTTTATTATAATCATTTAGAATATTTGGTTTTTACCGTCAACTATCCACCTATATTATATTGTCATCTTCTGGACATATTAATTCTTGACCTACTTCATGTATCATCCATTTCATTTTCTTATTATCAGGTCATGAATATTTTTTGATTTAGAAATAAATGTGACACTTATTACGTGGAATAAATAGTAAGTCATTGAAACAAATATATTGCAAAAAAATATTTTTATCTAATGTTACCACATTATTAAATACATCATGTGTTTGATGAACTATAACTAAGAATTTGGAGTTTAGAAATTAAATTTTTTATGTAGCTTATGGAATTACTCACACGATAACATAAGTGTGTACCTCTTCCATAAATAGTGATTCTAGAAAAATTTATATATATTGGAATGGTTTTTAAATAATAAATCATCCAAGTTTAAACACTTAGATGATTACACACATAATAAAAATGTATATATTCTAAAAAAATTCATCAATAACACCAAGAATACCATTTTCTCATCAACCAACAATACTTATCCTTGATTAAATAAAGACAAACATGAATATTAACATATATATAAGTCGTTTCTGAAAATATATTTTTTCAAACAAACCCCAAGATGTTATCAAATCAATTGAAAATAAAGATATCTGAATCTTTAACTTATATAAAATAATTGGAATTAGTTTATATAACTCAATGGAACTCTAACATTAACTCTTACCAATAAACTCTAAATTATAAATTATTAAAACAAAACATCCTAAATCATGTGGTACTTCGATCTCTTCACTCAATGATTTATTTATCATCTCCCAACACATTTTTAAAACATTCTAAATAATTGAAAAAATAAAAACATTATTATATGTTGATCTCTTCAGTTTTATATGTTATTATATTTAAAATTACTAATAAATAAACATATTTTAATATGTTCTTCCACCTACTTCAAATTATGATATTATTGAGTATATTTTTTTTATGTTTTCCATGATAAAATTAATTTTCAAAAACACTAATGTAATTGAAAAATAATAATATTATGGGAAAATATATTTATTTTTCTAGAATATAAAATCATTATTTTTATAAATTTGGATTATAAACATTTTAATAAATAATATTATGTAAATATGATTTTTCAAAAGTTTTTGTAAATATTTTTTTTGAATAATGTAATTTCAATTGGTTAATTATGTTTATTGTTTTCATAGAATTCATTAAAAATAGTAATTTTATTTTAACTATTCTAAATAATTTTGTTTTATTAAGATGAATTTAAACATTTTAATTGGATTATTTATTAATGATAAATCATATATTTGAGTAAAAAATAATAAATTAATTTATTATGGTATTTTTTATAAATTAAATGACATAAGAAATTAACTCCTATTAATATTTTAATAAATTTTCTATAAACTTCATTGAGAAGAATTTTAAAAATAATTATTACTCAAGAAAAATATGATGGAATAAAAATGAAACAAATAATAGTTGATTAATATTTATACAAAAAAGTTTTGTATGTATAAAACATATAATTAATAACATTAGTGAATCTTGGATGATGTTTATATAGATTTTGAAGGGTTTTACATCATATTTTGGAAAAAGTAAAAAAAATAATTTAGTAATTATTTTGGAATATTTGTGATAATGTTTTGATAATTTTAATGACAATGAAATGAATAATTTTTTAGAGAAGATCATTTTTATGTTATTATGAGGTTAAATTCTAACGAATAAATATTGTATGATATATTTCGGGAGTTTCACTCAAAAATCATTCTCTGAAATGGATAGTAAGTTATATGTAAAGGAATATCATGAAATAATGATCAAGTATTACACAATAATTCATGGATAACTTAATAATATATATTTTCTTATTCAATTATTCCATATAAAATAATATATGATTCAAGGATCCATTATAAAAAATTAAACATATTTTATTATAGTTGGGAATATTGAAAAAATGAAAAATTGTAATTTATATTGTATTTTTTAGAGTGGAAGTGTTCTGATCTATTAATTGTGAACCCAAGGCTATAACGTAACTAGATGTTTTAGTATATCAATGGACTATATACATTATATTGTAATGAAATATATTAAATTGTTAAATCATTATTTTTTGAATATCTATTATATCAAACACCATGTTTTCTAAATTTTTAAATAGATATTAGGGTGTTTGTTTACATGATATAATAATTTAATATCATTATTCAATAATGGATGGTGTTACAATGTGATTTATACGATTAAAAAAATTAGGATGTTTATTTATTTTTGTTATATAAGTGATGATTTTCATAGATATTAGGCCATATATTTTATATATTTATATACTTTTTAATGTATAATTAGATGATGAGATATATAAAATGAAGGTAGATATAATTTATAAGGTAAAATTATAAGAGATTAAAATTGATATTTGAATAATATGGAAGATGTGACATAACACAAATTAAAAAAAATAAATTTTTTAATATATAATTGATTTTGATACATGCTTCTACTATAATGATTTTGGAATTTCTTAAGGTTTTGATTTATTCATGAATCTAAAATTGAAGAATAAAATGAATGTTAGAAGAGTATATTGAATATAATTTCTGTATTCATTGAGGTAAACCTATATATTAACATTTATCATGGAAATATTAAAGTGGTGAGTAAGAAAAATTGTGTAATTTTCTATTTGAATTAGTAGTGAGTGGATTTAGAATCTTGTAATCATAATAACATGTTAGTGAAATTCATAGTATATAGACATGTCATCATTTTATTATCCTTGGATATATTCTTTTTTGTTTAAAATATAATACAGTTAAGTTTCCATTTTTACATTTCATATTTGAATATTTTTTATGATTGATTATTAATGATAGTTATTTTTTGATATAGATGATAGGTAAATATAAAACATTCATTGAAAATTAAATACATAACCAAATACATACCTCATCTCTTATTAGGATTTATTGGGACAATAGTTTTTATAGGGTTTATAGTCAATTAATATTTAATCATTGATGAATCTATTATTATAACTGAGTGATTTATTGGTATACAATCAACTCAACCTATAGATTTTAATTTATTTAATATATCTGATTTTTGATGTGTTTAATTTTTTTTAAATTTGAGGAGGATTAATGAACTCATTATTTGGGTCATGTCTAGGATTTTAGACACTGTTACCATATTTGATTGTTATGTGTTAGTATTCAAATCTCGAAATGAGTTAGTCCATAGTGGTATCATCTCAATAATTGTTGAATATCTCTTGGTTGTATGTTCAATGATTTATTATTCTTGTTTAAGAGGTTTTATATATAAGGCCCCAGCCTTAAAAATTTAATAATCTTGATTTTTTTCAATAACTCACATTGACGATCTTTTCAGGTTTAGAGTTTTAAATAATTATTCTGTTATTAATACATATCATCCCAAAATCATACAATAGGATACTACCAAAACAACAACCATTTTTCCAACAAATTAAACCCTTTTAGAAATTAAACCTGATTTCATTTCTTGACAATAATCTTCTTGACTTATTCCTTTTTCTTACTCATACGTATACACTATGAAAGCATTTTAAAAACATGGTATGAGAACAAAATCTCTGTAAGTGATATAAAATATGGAAAGGAAATGTTAATACGTGAATATTTATAATCCAATTAAATCTTAATAATCCTAAAAAACATTAATGAAAACATAAATTATAAAGGTATATTTTTTTCATTCATATTATAGTTACATTAAAGGTTTGTGTTTAAATGTTTGCTGAAGATGTTCAAGTAATTCCATATAACAAGAAAGTTTTGTGGCAAATCTAAAATAACTAAACCTTCAGATCTCATGAATATATGAGTTATTTAATAGAAATAATATTAATCTATGAAAATTTTGTAAAATATGTGTTTATTTATCTTGGACTATCATATAGATAACCTCTTATAAAGCCTTCTTGTTTTTCTTATTTTTCTATTATTACAATGGAATTCACCACTTTTATAAATTTCTTCCATGTTTTGTATCTACTCTCATACTTCACTTATTGTGAGTAGTATAATATTTATTCTTATATATATTTTATATCTAAATAATCCATACATGATCTATATAACTTAATCCATTTTTATTTTTCTTTTTCAATATATTTTATTTGGGTACAAAAAATTGAAATAATTTTTTATTCCTAATATAAAACCCTTTAAAAACCATATTATATTTTTATTCTTCAAACCAAAGTCATAGAGTCTCTTTTAACTCAAAAATTTCTTTCCATAATAATAGGGAGAATGAATATTTATTATGTTTACATTGAAAATACATGTAAGTAGGAAGCATCTAATTTAATCATTCCTGGAATATAGTTATATTTAACTAAAAAAAATTATCTTTCTTCTACATTCAAATGTGATCAAAGTTTCAATCATATATTTAGATTAATAATTATAATTTTAGTACATATGTCTAGATGTAATTGTTTTCATTCATTTTTTATCGTAGTGATACAAATAATTTTGAATTCTTCTACCTAATTCATTATGCCTAAAAATTGTGTCTTGTTACACACCATACACACCACAAGAATTGGGTTGATCATACATATAATCATTTTAATCATATGTATCATGAAATAAAAAAATTATATATATATAAGGAAGAGATAATGGATACTCCAATTTTTCTTTTTCACCACATCATACATATCCCATTTTCATCATATGTAGTTATGTAGATTTAAATAATTTTCATAATTTTAGTTCTCCAAAATCTTCATTATTCTAATTTAAATATTCATACTCAAGGAAACCTTTTAACATTAAAAAATATGAGTTTTCTAGAAAACATTTGTATCAAAAACTTGTTATACAAATACAATAAAATTCTTGTCTTTTCTAAATTTATTCCATAAAAATGTATAAATTATATTAATATTGCATCATAAAAATATAGAGATCTCTAAGAATTAAAAAATAATGTATTCACCAAATACAATACCATTGGGGTAATTTTTTTACATATATAGGTAATTTATATAATTTTAAATTGTTATCCACTTTTTTGTATCATATATGTACAAGGAGACATCGAACACCTAGAAAAACTCCAATACATATTGAAACAATATTGCAGGAATTCATCTAGAACTCCTAAAATACTTTTCTTGCCTTCATGATATGAGTTTCATTCACCCAAATTACCATCCAAGAGCATTTATACTGAATTATCTTGACTAAAAGCAACATAATAACACTTCTAGATTATTTTTTCCAATAAATACTCACACATAATTTCACTAGTATTTGTGTTACCCGATTTATAAATCCCTTAAAAATTATTCTTCTAGAATACCTTACACCAAACCGATAAATTTATTTATTTCATAGATTGATTATTGTTATTATTATGGGATGATATATTTTTCATCAATCATAATTAATTTTTTAAAATGATCATTGATGTTATATTTTCTCCCATAGTTGATACATATATTAATTACTGCAGTGTAATCACTCACAACATTCTCCATATGTTTAGTTTTCTTAAAATTATTTTTTTAATTATACCCCAAAGAAATATTGTAATTATAACTAATTTATCATTTTTATTATTTTTATTTTCATCCATTTAAATATTAGGATTCATGACTAGTATGAGTAAATCAAATTTCATTTTCACTATGTTATCATTAATTTTAATTTCCATAGAAATTCTATAAGAATCAAAATACTTTTTTCATGAAAAAATTCACTCTAATATTCTTATAAGAATTTGACTTCTTCAATGTATTTTTAATTTTAACTCCATAAATCATACCCTCTAATAAAGTAAATTTGTTATCATTAGTAATTTTTAAAAATTATGAGAACATTCAATATCCTTTTGTCCAAATGCATCTATAGAACAGATAGTCTCCAATGGTCCATGTTCTTTTTTCCATTAATTATAGCCTCTGAAGATTTATAATCTTTCTATTTTGGAACAATAAATCCATTATTTTGGAATTATTTTTGAGAGATGGTATTATTAAACATTATCACATAAAACATTCACGTATTGGGAAATTTTTTTGAATTTTTTCCCTACTCATATTTGTATTAATTATTACATATATTATAAACCTCAAATAAAATTAGTATTATTGTGTATTCGATTTTATAAATCATTGGTTACCTACCATTGTGATCTTACATGGATAATGTATTACATGCTATCATGTTCTTATTCCCAATAATATAATAATGTTTATACAAAACCCTTACTAGAAATAGTCACTATATAATTTAATAGATCTTCTATTTAGGAAGTCTTAGTTTGTGTTACTTTTTGATTTTTCAATTTACATCTATTTTAAGAAATTTAATATTTAGGGTGTTCCTTTTATCCCCATATAATATCATTTTTTCTGCCTATCCTCTTTTTATTTCTCTATCCATTCATTATGAATTGAATTATTTTCATGTAATAAAAGGTCATGACCCTTAATCCATTTTTATTTGACATCAAATTAAGTATCTTTGACAAAAATAGAATCTATTTGAGTTCTTTATAATGAATGAATGTTTTTATATTAGACATTCAATACCTAATATTTGTCATAAATAATTGTTCTCAATAGTTTATCAGCTATGATGAAAATGATCATTAAGGAATGTTTCATGGATTTTACCACATTGATGATAGTTTTTAACTTTAGAAACATAACCACAATTGAATTCTCTAATGCATCAATTTGATGCTCTAACATTTTCTTTTCATCTTATTGAATCTTGATGTATATAGGTATAAAATTTATAACTTTGATATGAATGATTTTAAATTATTCCTTCATTTTATAGAAAAACATAGTTAGTAACTCATTATCTATATATTCATCATATCATAAACTTTATTATTATGTTGGATCACTCTAAATTGATGTCAGAAATAAACAAGATCATTTATTTTCATCTCCTAATGTTATACCCATATTCTAAATTGAAATATTTCTCATCTTATTCGCTGAATTCTTCTATCAGTTTTTCAACATTCTAGCTAATATAACGATATTTTTATTCATAAGAATGGAAAATATATTCATCATATGTTATAACCCAAAAATTTCATCATATAATAACTTAGTATATATATCATAAGATAAAATGGGTGAAAAATATATAAAATTAAAGGAAACAAGGATTAGATCTATTACCACCTTAATTCCCCCGCTGATTATACACTAACATTTAGAAGGGACTATATTAGTGTGAATAATAATTACCAAAAACACATTACCCCATTTTCCCCCACATTTATTATTAAAAATCATCACATATTAGGATGAATGAATATTATATATTCACAAACACATTCACCACACATGAATGATAAAAATTAATGGGGCACAAGTCATGGTATTTTAGAAATGTTTTGTCTTGATATGGGTATATACTCATTTTTTTGTTCAGGTCTAGCATGGGACATAGATTTTATTACTTTTATAGAAAATATATTATAGTTGGTAAGATAGAATAATCCTTAATTCAACACCTAATGTGATGATTTTAATTCTAGAGGAGACCATAAGCTAAGGAAATTATTATCATACATAGAAAAATCATTATAACTTAATAGGTTCATTATATGATATTACCAATATAAAATCTCCAAAATGATTTTTTATTGGCTCTAGTTAGTTTTTAATTTTTTATCCCTATAATATCCTTAAAATACCTCTTCTCTTATCGTATATTTTTATATATGAAATAGTGAGATCATCTTCTTCAATTAGGGTCTTCACTGTCCAAAAGATAATATACTATTGTCATATTCACTCCAACCTATTTTTTCAACTCAACCACAATATTCTACTTCAAGATATTAAGTATTTATAAAAAATGACGTATTTGAATTACAAGTCATTATCAATCAATCTATTTTTTATTTTACAAGTTCATCAATAAATAAATCAAGAATTAAGTATCATTTTTAGACTTTTTCATCCTTTTATTATTCACTTATTTTACCTCTAATGCATTAATAATAGTAGGATATGCATAAAAAATACTACATCGGGTAAAAATTTTTTCTTATATTATTTTTAAATCAAATATAAAAAATTTGATTATAGTATAGAATCAGGATGAAAAATATTTTTTATATGAGTATCTAACTATGTTCTCATATATTTATAAGTCGTGATACACATTGAATTTTCAAACAAAATCTACAACATAGAATTTGATGTTTCTAATAAATTAAATTTTCTATTCAATTTGATAAATAAAATCTTCTATTAAACGATCTATATTTTATTTTAGAAAATAATTTCTAAATAAAAAACAGTTTATAAGTTATCCCCTCAATCATTTCCCTAATAAAATGGCTTGAATAAAATCTCATACATTATAAATATGATATATTAATCGATGAAGGATATTCTGACATTGTCTTATTGAATTTCAAATATTCTGAAATTTTTACAAAATGTTAAACCTTAAATGAAAAATTTACTAGTCTAGGATGTCTCCAGATAATATCATTTTTCCATTATTAATGTAATTATATGCCTTTTTGAATCCTTTGAAATATTCCAGTCACCCTTATGTATCCTCCTATAAAAACATATGAATCTTATAAATGATCATGTTGACCCATACATATCACAATGAATACCCTTTTGTATATATTATCAATAATGATCAATCCTTATGAAAATATTAAAAATATTTATGGTACTCTTATGTATTCTCATTCAAACTCATAAATATGAAATGTTCATTGAGATTCACTATTAGGTATCATATTAAATCTCATTATTGTGGTAAATTCACAATCAATCCATTGAGATCTCTTATATATCCCATCGAACTCTTCGGTGACACATACATATGAGGAAAAATGACACTAATAGGTCACAATAAAATTATTACCTCAGAAAATATCATTTTATATTGTCTATAGGGTCCTTTCATGTTATTTAAAATCATAGAGTAACACATTCATATCCATTGTAATTTTAATGTAAATTTTATCTATTCATTATTGAGTCAAGATGAATCCTATGTACATAGTCCTTTGTTAATTTTTCAGAAAACTATAACTCTATATTTATACATAAATTTCACATTTGCTAAAAAATTCATCCCCTAAACTTTCGCTTTTTCCTCTTGACATTTCTTTATAACATGATTCCCTAAAAGCATCCCTTACTTCTGTTCCCTCAACATTTTGATGTAAATTCAAGACTAATTGTGGATTGATATGATATTAATTCAACCATTTTAAATTATATTAATTCTTCAACAAGTAAAAATGAATTCCTCATAACCTAGAATTTTTTTATAATCCTTAAATATATTTGGTTTTTACCTTTAAATACCCCTATTTTATCTTTTCATTTTCTGGACATAATAATTCTTCATCTACTTCAGGTATCTTCCATTTCATTTCCTTATTAACACATAATGATTTTTTTGATTTAGAAACAAATGTGAAACTTGTTACTTGAAATAAATAGTATGTCATTGATACGAATATATTACAAAAATTTAGTTTTCTCTAATGTTACCACATTATTAAAAACACCATGTGTTGGATGAACTTTAACTCAGAATTTGCAGTTTATTGATTAATTAATTTATGTAGCTTATGGAATTACTCATGTAATAACATATGTTTTTACCTCTTCTATAAATAGTGATTCTAGAGTCATTTATATATATTGGGATGTATTTTCAACATAAAATCGTCCTTGTTTAATCACATAGATGATTACAAACATAATAAAAATGTATAGATTCTCAAAATCGTCATCAATAACACATAGAATACAATTTTATCATCAAAAAACAATACTTATCCTTGATTCAATAAAAAAATAAAACATTAACATATATATAAGGTGTTCCCATGAATATATTTTCCACAAAACCTCCAAAAAGGTTATCAAATACATTGAAAATGGAGATATATCAATCTTTAACTTCTATAAACTGATTGGAATTAATATATATATCTTCTTGGAACTTAAAATTTAACTTGTAACAATAAAATATTAAACATAAATTTTTAGAAGAAAACTTCATCAATCATTTTGTACTTCGATCTCTTCACTTAATGAGCTACTTATCATCTCCCAACACAATTTGAAATCATTTTAAATAATTGAAAAAAAATAAAATCATTATAATATGTTGACCTCTTCATTTGTCTATGTTATTATAATTAAAATTACTAATAAAGAAACATATTTTAATATGTTATTTTACCTACTTCGAAATATTCTATTATTGAGTATTTTGTTTTTATTTTTTCCATGATAAAATTATTTTCCAAAAACACTAATATAATTGAAAAATAATAATTTTATGGGAAAATATTTTTTTCTAGAATATGAAATCATTTTTTTATAAAATTGTATAGAAATTTTTTAATATATATAATTATGAAAATGTTATTTTTATAAATATGCTTTAAGGATTTCTTGGAATATTGTAATTTAAATTAGTTAAGCATGTTTAGTGTTTTTATATAATTCACTAAAAATAGTAATTTTATTTTAATTATTCTAAATAATTATGTTTTATTAAGATGAATTTTGAAATTTTAATTGGGTTCTTTAGAAATGATAAATCATATATTTGAGTAAAAAAGTAATTGATTAATTTATTATGTTATGTTTTATAAATTAAATGACATAAAAATTAACTCTTATTAATATTTTAATAAATTTTCTAAAAACTTTATTGAGAATGCCTTTTTAAATAACAATTATTCAAGAAGAATATGATGGAATAAAATTTAAACAAATAATGGATGTTTAAGATTTATACAATAAAACAAATTTCTGTATAAAGAATATAATTAATATTATTAGTGAATATTGGATGATGTTTATATAGATTTCAAATGGTTTTACATCATATTTTGGAAAAAGTAAAAAAAATCATGTGGTAATTATTTTAGAAATTTGGTGACAAATGTTTGATAATTTTAATGGATATTTAAATGAATAATTCTTTAGAAATAATCACTTTTATTTTTTGATATGGTTAAATTCTAAAGAATAAATAATGTATGATATATTTTTGGAGTTTCAGACAATTATCAATCTCCAAATTGGAGAGTATGTTATATGTAAAGGAATGTTATGTAATAATGATAAAGTATTAAACCATAATTCATGGATAACATAATAATATATTTTTTTATTCAATTCTTTCATAGAACATAATATATGATTCAAGAAATCAATTATAAAAAAATTACAATATTTTATTATAGTCTGGAATCTTGAAAAAATGAGAAATTATAATTTATATAGTAATTTTTGAGTAGAAGTGTTCTGAGCTATTAATTGTGAACCCAAGGCTATACTGTAATTAGAATATTTAGTACAACAATGGATTATATATATTATATTCTAATGAAATATATTAAATTGTGATAAAAAATATTTTTTGAATATCTATTATATAAAACCTGATGTTTTCTAAAATTTTAAAAATATATTAGGGTACTTTTTATATGATCTAATAGTAAAATATCATTATTCAACAATGGATGGTGTTACTATGTGATCTGTATGATCAAAAAAGTTAGGATGCTTATTTATTTTTGTAAAATAAGTGACGACGGTCATAGATATTAGGCCCTATAATTTATATATGTAGGAAATTTTAATGTATAATTAGATGATGATATATATAAAATGGTTGTAGATATAATTAATAAGATAAAATTATAAGAGATTAAAATTCATATTTGAAGAATATAGAAGATGCGTCCAAACAAAAAAAAATTAAAAAATAATAATCTATATTTGATTTTGAAACATGCTTCTACTATGATGATTTATGTATTTTCTGAGGTTTTGATTTGTTCATGAAGCTAAAATTGAAGATTAAAATTAATGATAGAAGGGAATATTGAATATAATTTATATGTTAATTTAGGGAAACCTATATATTTACATTAATCATGAAAATATTAAAGTGGTGAGTAGGAAAATTTTTGTAATTTTCCCTTTGATTTTTTAGTGAGTATATCTAAAATCTTGTAATCATAATAACATGTTAGAGAAATTCATAGTAAATAGACTTGTCATTTGTGTATTATCCTTGGTTATATCATTTTTAGTTAAAAATACAATATAATTGAATTTGCGTTTTTTCATTTCATATTTGTATATTTTTTATGATTGATTAGTAATGATAGTTTGAGGTTGATATATATGATATGTGAATGTGAAACATTAATTGAAAATTAAATATATAACCCAATAAATACCTCCTCTATTATTAGGATTCATTAGGACCTATAGTTTTTATAGGTGTTATTTTTTAGTTATATTTAATTATTATTGAATCTATTACAATTACCCAGTGATTTTGTGGTATAAAATCCACTCAAACTATATATTTTAATTTATTTGATATATCTAATTTTCAATGAGTTTAATAAATTTTTTTTGAATTTGAGGAGGGTTATTGAATAGATTATTTGGGTCAGGTCTATGATTTTAGACATCATTACCATTTGTTCTTATAATTTGTTAGTATTCAAATCCAGGAATGAGTTAGGCCATAGTGGTCTCATGTCAATAATTGTTGAATATCTCTTGGTTGTATGTCCTATGATTGATTACTCCTATTTAAGAGGTTTTATATATAAGGCCCCAACTTTAAACATTTAATAATCTTGATTTATGTTAAGAACTCACATTTAAGATCTTTTCAGGTTTAGAGTTTTAGATCATTAGTCTACTTTTAATACATATCATCCCAAAATCATACAATATGATACTAACAAAACAGTAAGCATTTTTCACCAAAGTAAACCATTTTAAAAATAAAAAATTATTTCATTTACTGATAAAAATCTTCTTGACTTCTTCCTTCCTTTTACTCATTATTATATGCTGGGAAAATATTTTAAAAACATGGGATGAGAATAAAGGCTCTGTAAGGGATATAAAATAAGGAAAGAGTACGTTAGTACATGAATATTTATAAACCCATAAAATCATAGTAATCCTAAAAAAAATTATAGAAAACATTAATGATAAAGCTAAATTGGGGAATTCATATCATACATACAATGTATCTTTTAAAGGTATATAAGGAGTAACCTTCATATTTACATTTGGAATACCCATCCAAATATATTCCTTAAATCTCTTAGGAAAAAACTTATCGTTTAACCCTGTCTCATTACCCAATGCATTGAAGAGATATCATGGTCTCACCTATTCCTAATTTATCATAGAACCACCCGTATACATATATAATTCCCAAGAATTGTAACATAATCCTAACACATAAAACATGCATAATGAAAAAATAAAATTTCCATAATGTAATCATCATTTCAAGATATTGATATAAACAATCCATTATCAAAACCACTTTTAATACCAAAATACCTAAAAATGGAATATGGTATATACGTTTCTTTAAAAAACATTGCGGCATATAGAGAAAGATAAATACTAAATAATGGTCATGGCAGTGGAAAGGTCATTGTCACCACATATGTTAAAAAATGTTCCATTTTTCATTTAGTGAAACACTTATTAGAAAATGATTCCTTTTAAAAATGGTTTAATAAAAAGTAAAATGGGTTTAGTACACACTTTATAAAAGAAAAAGGTGTATGATGTCAAATTATGCCTCAATGAAAGTAGATTGAGATGAAGTTCCCTACATTGTGTCCCACTCATCACATAGAATTATTATATTCCTAAATAATCAACATAGGTAAATTTATACTTTCATGATAACTTTTTTAATTTCTATTATTCCTTTTTTATCACTTATTACCATGTTATAAAAATTACATAATTATTTATGTCTATATTGGATGTTTTGTCGATATTTCGTACTTGAGTCAAAAAATGAACATGGCTTGATGTTAATAGTCCATGTGGTCAAAAGTCCATCATCTCCAAAATAAAATTAATTAAATAATAATCACACTTATAAATAAATTATACTTTTTAAATAAAACCATTCATTTATGCTATGAAAAATGACCTATGTTATAACTATAGAGACGATATGTTGTATGTACGCTTGAGTAATGTTACGATTTTTCATTGATCATTATAGAAATAAGATTATTAGTATATTACCTTTACATAATTATTCTAATATTGTTAACATCATAATAATGATTTAAATATACTTATATATATCTTATAAGTTATGTGGTAAATAAAAATGATTCACATCGGTTCGTGGAGGTGATAGTTCAAAAATATGGAAGAACAACATTATCATTTTTATTTGCATGGAAGGTAAGAACATAATTGAAATATTATAATTTTAAAATAAAAAATATGTAATGAATATCATATATTAAAATTAATTCCATCATTATAATCTGTCTTGATATATGGTAATGAAAAAAATATCGGATCGTGTGGAGGTAATCCATCGTACAAACAAATGAAATGTTCATTTCCCATTTCACGAAATTGGAGATGGATTATGGTGATGATATTAACATAAAAAAATAATATTATATAGAGGATAAAATATTTATTATATCATATTTTAAGGATAATATTTATAGGATTTCGAAGAAGAAATTAAACAGAAACACTTGAAAAATGACACCTCTTCTTTAGTTGATCACTTTTAAAGAACATCATAACACCTATAAATAGGATGTTCTTCCAAAACTATGGTCTCAAGAACATTGGGATGGATTCAAGTTAGGGTTTTTGGGAATATATAGGCCAAAACAAAAGTCTTTAGAAGAGTGACTATTAGAGAGGAGTGGGTACCTTTTTATAGTAGAGGGGGGTGGGGTTCCCTTGGAAACTAGTAAAATATAGAATTAATATAAACTCAATTTAGGTTCCAAATTGAAAGAACCAGATTATTACATAGAGGTACAGATTACTTTTATTCTATTTCCGTTGATTTTTGTGTGAAAACAAGGGAATTTTGTCAATGTAAAGGAATCGGGGGTTAAACGTCATGTAATCTTAAGAACACACCATGTAGTATCCCTCTATTTGATAAAAATACATGGTGTGTGGAATGTCAAGAAGGAAAAGATAAAAATACAACCATACACCATATACATTATGGTATACACCATGTAGTCATTTCGGTAGGTCGTGGAAAGTAAGTCGGTGAAATTCATCTTCCAAATGAATAGTTAAATGATATACACGCCATGTATATGGACTTACATGGTGTGTGCTTTGTGTTTTTTTCTTTAAAGGCTAAGTAGCCTCTCCATTCATTAGATTAGACAATGGGTTCACTAGGGGAACATTAGAGCAGTGTCAACACTTTAACCTCTTCCTGGTTGATAATCCAAACTCTGAATAAATCATTGTTAGTCTCGTTTGAATCCTGTCCTTGAGTGATTATTAACTCATGAGTTGTTCTTGGTGATTTTGATGTTGAATAAGTTATTTATGGTTGAGTGAATATCCTTGTTTAATATATATTTACCATTATATATTGAATTGGAAGTCGAGGTTGGAATAGGAGAGTCGTATTACGACGAGGTAGGTAGTCTCTTGCTTATTACATAGTGTCAAGTTGTTTAAATGTGTCGTTGTGTCGCGCACCCTTGTTTGGGGTGTCTCTTGGTTGAGAAATTGACCCATGTTAATTCCTAATGACGTTTATGTGATAGATTGTATAAATTTAAGCATGTTGAGACTTCTTGTTTTTATTGAGGGCCACTCGGCAGGTGTGTTTTCCTTGGATAAAATTTGTTGGGATTTTTTTTCTTAGGATAACCATGGTTATGCCTCTGTTTTCCATATTATGGGTTGTTTGAAATGAATTGATTAATTAAATGATTACCAATATGAATGGTTTTCATGTCAACCATGAAATAGTCTAAAGATTTTATTTTCTTCCTTATGCTGAATTGTTTATATATCAGTATTGGACCTGTTAAATTATTCTACCTTTGGGAAGTGTTTTGTCATCCCTGTTGGAAATGTTTTGTGTGTCTGTGGGCTATATTTTATTATGCCTATGCAAAAGGATTTGTTATATCTATGGACTACCAGAGGGAAATGTTTTAAATGAATATCTGACTATTGAATTGACTTATGAGGCATCTACCAAGATCAAGTATAATCTTAGATTCATTGTCTTTTTATTTTATAAATTTCCTTCTGAGGTATTTGTAGTGTTTGCTTGACTTGGGTATTGACTGGCTGAGGTCGGAACACAAGAACTTATGATTTTATTTAATTAAATTTCTTAATGAACATAAATGACATAAAAGGTATATAACTTGTAGGATTTCTCACATTTGAGTACTACCAAGTTAAAAAAATTTATTATTATACACTATTGTTGTATATACTCAATGACAGATTTTCACAGACCTTTGGTGTTTGCTGACTAGGATTTATTTCTCACAGCCAGTTTGGTCCATGTTTTATGGTCCAAAATAAACTATATTGATGTAGGTTTCAATAGGGTAAAGGCTACTTATATTGGTAGTTGATTGTTTCTTAGGATCAGAAGAGCATGGGACGAAGCCAAGGCTTGTGATCATGTTGTGTTCCTATTTGTATTGTTGTACTTCAGTATTTTATGGTACATTATTGGAGTGTATCTTATTTTTTATATTTTCTTAGAACATGTGACAGGATACCTCATTCTTTTATTTTATGTATTCTAGTTATCTTTACCTTTCAGTATTCCTTGTTTACATAGTTTCATGTTGTTTACCACTTCCGATATTATGATTATTTATTCCACTATGTTATACTCTTCAAATGATGGAATATTTTCCCGACTATCACACCCTATGCCCTCGATTCTAGTAGGAAACTTCTAGAATTTGGGGAAATTCACTTGAGGCCATGTTTCCAACCGGGTACAGGGCACCAGTTGAGTGGCTTCTAGATCTAGGACCATACTATGTGATATCAAAGGATGGGGTTTTCCTAATTGCTTTACTATTTGGAGATGAAATAAAGTATATAGAATTTGGGAATTATCTATTCCCTAGATTAATGACCTCATGTGTAGGAAAAATCCAAATTACCTCAAATTAAATTGCACTTATGGGTTTTGAGATATTACAACTGATTTGATTTCAACATTGGGTGTTGCACATGATTTATTCTATTACTGTTGATGCAATTTTTAGTTCTATGTCTATTGATACTGGATGATATAAGGGTGTACCATATCATTCATCATATAGAAACTTGTTATAATCACATTCTATTCCTTTTTCCAGGATATCTACGATGCATTAGATATTGCGTGATGTTTTGATAGTTGATGTGATTGTTGTGCCTCTTGTTGTGTTAGCTGGGTGCAGTAGTTAATGGTGTGATTTCATCTTTAAAACCATAATAAGTATGTGACATTTTGAATTTTGAAATGACAAACCATTGGAATATAGATGTTAAATGTACTTGTTATAATATATTCTATACTTTGGTGAAAAACATTGATTTATGGGGAGTATGGGCCCTCACAGATTGGAATTTGGAACCCCACTAGTCAGTTTTTCTCAAGAACATGTGTTTTCTGGGAAATCTAGAGTTTCTATCTTAAAAACCCAATATACATTATGTGTATTTCAGTCTGACTTTTCATGCATTCATTCTATTTGAGGAAGATGATATTCCATGTTCTAATATGTACACGCTATGTATCACATGTACACGCTATGTAGTAACTGACTGTGTAATGTCCAGTGTGAGAGGAAAAACATGCTTTTGAGTTTTGATCAGAACACATCGTGTACTTCTCATACAATCCTCATAGACAACCTAAAAAGAACTCGTGTGGACCTAGCCATGTGGGAGTGAATGGCCAGGAGGATAGACCAGTGTACATACCGTGTACTCATGGAACACACTATGTACCTGGGGTAGATACCTGTCCTGGCCAAGGAGACTACAATGGCATATGGATATATAAGGGTACACACTGTGTATGACTTCTAAACACCGTGTAGTCCTTTTTTTCCAAACTTTGAGGGACTTTTCCTATTTTGTACCACTCATAAACAGAAAATCCTAACATTGAGCTTGAACTAAGGCATGTTCTTGACATTATAGTGTCAGTACTTTGTGAGGACCATGAGTTGTATGCCAAGAGAAAGGCAAGGAACATACTAAAAAATTGGTAGTCTAGGGGAAACTGATGGATCCTCTAGTTGTAGTAGCTGCGTCACCATCTGTTATACTGGATGCAGGTGTAGATGCACTATTCCATGATGGTTTTGTGAAGTTCTTGTAGTCCTTTCAGGGAGCACCGCAGGCTGCCACATCTATGGCAGAGAGGATGTTTATATTCTACCAATGGAATATATTTTATTTTTTTGGGGATGGTGGACCACAAGGTTTGGAATCATGGATGGAAACATTGATGATTATCTTTGAGATTTGAATAAGACTCTTGAGAGGAGAGTCAAGCTTGCAACATATATGTTTCATTATTCATCCAAGAGATGGTGGGATATTATCACTCAGGTGGTTCATCATCGGAATATGACATGGGAAGACCTTAAGGATGCCTTTTATCATTAATATTTTCTCGAGACACTGAGGGTTGACCAAGCTTGGGAGTTTTAGAACCTATAGCAGGGCATACTATCAGTTATGTACTATTTTGTCCTGTTTACTATGCTTAACTGATTTGGACCTATTCTAATGTGTGATGACCACTCATAAGCATGATGATTCTAGGATGATCTCATGTTCTATATGTGATAATATGTGAATTCTGTCAGGATTCCTTCTTTCTGGGATATTTTGAATCAGGAAATTATCACCGAGCACAGTCTACAAGAAGCTAGTGGTGCGAGCCCGGGAGGCTCAACATCAGTTTTTGGTACTGTCTCATCCGGAAAGTGGAAGAATAATGTGGACTTCGCTCATAGTTCCAGTTTCAGCTTGAATGTTTCTTCCAGTGCCCAGGTGACGTGCTACCAGTGTGGAATGGTTGGACACAACACACCTCAATTCCCAATTGACCCACTTGAGGGCCGATCTTGCATCAGGATGGGCCATATACAACACCAATGCAGTAAATTTCCATTAGTGGCTAGTGATAGAGGGTTCTTGTAGACTCCACGTTCTAGGACGAGGTTGGTAGCTTCTCAGAAGATTGGAAACTGAAATACGACTTGGCATTCAGTGCAATGTGGTGGTTGTGGATGTTGTAGTCAGACCCCAGGATCTCATCGATAGAATGGAGGGTTAGGTCTGGGTATCCATGTAGTGTCTCAAGGCCATGGTGTATATCAGACTTTTGTAGTGTAGCAAAACCAGCAGGAACAAGATCCCAAACCATCTACTGTCATAGGTACTATTCTAGTCACCTCATTTTTATCTTCTTCACTTTTTTATACTCATGCCACACATTGTTTTATATATGTGGTTATTGTGGAATGTTTTGGGCTCTGTGTTTATACTTATACTTTTTTATTGAAGCTAGAAACTCTATTAGGGATTGAAATGGTAGGTGTGAATCTGTTCAAGGAGTGCCCATTGATATTGGTAGGTGTCACTTTCTATGGATCCTCTATGTCTTAGAGATTACAAACTACGATGTCATTCTCAGAAAGGTCTGGATGGTCTCCTTTCAATCCATTTTTGACTGCTATCACCGTAGGGTGAGTTTCACAACACCTGAGGGAGGGTCTTTTCTCCAAAAGGGTGAATTGGATTTTTAAGTGAGTAGAGATGGACCAGAGCATCATGGGTTTGTTGGGATGATTGTACCAATTACAAGTGTATATTTTGATGACTAGTGAATATTTTAGGAAGATTTTCCCTAGTGGTTGATCATTTCAGAGTTTTTTTCCTAGATTACATATCAGGCCAACCTCCAGTCATAGAGGTGGATTTTGCTATGGATCTAGTTCCCAGAACAACACTGGTATCCATTCCTCCTTACAGGATGGCTACAATGGAGTTTCCAGAGCTCAAGAGGTAGTTAGAAGACCAATAAGAAAAGGGTTTTATCTGACCCAGTACTTATTTAAGGGGTTTACTAGTCCTTTTCTCGAAAAATGCAGATGATACCCTTTGGCTATGTATGGAATATCGGGAAATGAAATAGTTGAAGGTAAAAAACTGATATCTTTTTCCATGGATAGATGACATGTTTAATCAACTTTGAGGATCTCAAGTGTACTAAAAGATTAACTTGACGTCAAGGTATCACCAGGTACATGTTTGAAAGGCATACATACCTCATAAAACCTTTCATAGCAGTTATGTTCTCTATTAGTGATTGGTTATGCCGTCTGGTCTCACAAATGCGCCACTGGTCTTCATGGTAATGATGAACTGAGTGTTCCATACATTCCAAGATTCATCTATGATATTTTTTGTGGACAATATATTGGTGTATTCTCACAATCCAAATGACCATTCAAAACACCTTTAGATCATTTTGAATACAGTGAGAGTGCATCTGTAAATTGCTAATCTTGCAAAATGCCACTTTTGGATGGATCAGATTCACTTACAGGGTCACTTCATCTCAGAGACTAGAATTTCAGTGGACCGAGAGAACGGGAGAGCACTAGTTACATAGGAGCATCCCCAAAAATTTTTTTAATGAGTTTCTTGGCACTAGCTGGCTATTACATGCATTTTATATAGGAATTATCACGCTTAGCAGTGATGATGACAGGCTTGACTAAGAAATGTGTGAACATTGAGTTGTCAGTTTTTTTATGAATCCTTTTAGGAGTTGGAGGAAAATTTGACTTCAATGAATTTAAAGATATTTACAAAGTGGGTAAAGAGTTACACATTGTACTATGATGCATCTGTTATTGATTTGGGAGCATTTCCTATGTAGGGGGATCGAGTTGTTGCATACGAGTCTCAACAGTTGAGGCCACATGAGGGGAATTACTGAACACATGATCTCGAGTTGGCTAAAGTTGTTCATGACATACAATGTTGGAGACATTATTTATTGGGAGAGTGTTTTGTGTCGTAAACAGTCTAAAAAATTCTCAAATACATATTTACTCATCGTGATTTTAATCTAAGACAGCGACGGTGGGTGGAATACCTTCAGTCGTTTAACATTGAGCATTCTTGTACAGCTGGGAATGGTAATGTAGTGGATGATGAACTAAACAGGAGGACTCAAACATAGGTAGTATAGGAGGCTAGTGTTGAGGGGTAGCTTATGGATTTGTTCCCTGAGATGCATTTAGAGGTGCAAGATTATCATGGATAGAATTATCTTTCATCTTTGGTGGTTACCTATACCCTATAAGAATGAGTGAGTATGAGGCATCTATTATATTCTGAAGGCCTGGTTCTATGGGAGTGTGTGGTAGGTGAGGACCCTCCTACTGGTTGGAAGATAAGCGAGGATAACCTTCTTTGTATCCAGGGATGTGTGTTGTTTACAGGGGATATAAATGAGGAGCTGATGCGAGAGTTTCAGGCTCCATCTTGGGAAATTCATTCCAGAGTCACCATGACATACCATGACATACATCATCAGTACTAGTGTCCAGATATGAAGCAAGATGTAGCTGGTTTTTTTAGGAGACATTCCTCTTATCAACAGGTGAAGGCATAGAATCAATAGCCGGTTGATCTTTTATAGCAGTTACTTATTCCAGAGTGGAAATGGGATGATGTTGTGATCGATTTCATGATGGGGTTACAAAGGTTTCCTAGAGTAAAAAGTTGTAGTGTGGGTCATTGTTGATAAACATATGAAGGTTTCTCACTTCTTGATGAACAAGGAGTCCTTAATTTTTGATGATCATGAATAGTTGTATATCTGAGAGGTGGTACGACTTCACGTGGTCCCTCGTTCAGTACTTTTAGATAGGGACACCCAATTTACATCTCATTTTTGGAAATGTTTTCAGAGGTAACTGGGTATAAAGGTACTTCTAAGCCCAACATACCACCCTCGTACTGATGGCCAGTCAGATGATACTATACTAGCTATAGAGGACTTGTTACGTGAATGTGTCTTAGACTATTGGGGCTCTTGGGGGAAGCCTATTCCCTTGGTCAAATTTGCCTAAAATAATAGTTTTCAGTCAACTATACAGATGAAACCTTACAAGGATTTATATGTAGTCCATGTCATTCTCCCCTTAGATGGTTAGAGGAAGGTTAGGTAGCCTAACTGGGACTATATCTCATGCAAGAGACTTCTGAGCTTGTTCAGTTGATTCAGCAGCATATGGATACTATGCAGTCTCGTCAGAAATAATATGTCGATCACTAAATATGACCTTTGGAGATCAACATCAGGGATCAAATTTTCCTTCATGTCTCTCCAGGGTTGGTACACTAGACGATCATGAAATAGGTTAAGCTTTCACCGAGATATGTCGTTCCATTTGAGATTCTGGAGAGAGTCAGGTCAGTTTCCTATCAGTTGCAGTTACCTTAGAGGTACCATGCCATGCATGATGTCTTCCATGTATCTCATCTATGCCCCTATCACTCAGACCCATCTCATATTTTTTAGCCCAATGAGGTTTAGCTTTAAATTGATTCATCTATTGAAGAGCATCTGATTCTCATAGTTTACAGAATCATGAAGGTTGTCAGAGGTCAGTCAGTTACTCTCGTACGGATTCTATGATCTCACGGTCTAGTACATTACATGAATTGGGAGACGGATGATGATGTACTTGCTTAGTGGCTGGATTTATTCTTAAATATTCCATTACCATCCTTGTAAGGAAAATTTAGAATTGAATTTCACTAAAGGGGGATGTTTGTAAGAACCCAGTTCTTACATGGAGGCACATAATATTTTTATTCTTTTCCATCAAGTTGTTTCTGAGAAAACAAGTGAATTTTCACAAAGTAAAGGAATCAAGGTTTCAAAAATGTGTAATCCTAAGCACATGAAGTGTAGTATTCTCATGTGGGAAGGAAATATATGGCTTATGGTCATGTCGGAAAGGAAAAGAGAAAAATCCAACTACACGCCGTGTACATTAATGTACAGGTCGAGTAGTCTTATCGTTTGGACCTGGAAAGTATGTCAGTGAAAATCAGCTGCCAAATGAATAGTTAAATGATATAAACATTATGTATATGGACTTACACATTGTCTGCATTTTTTTCTCTTAAAACGGGTAGTAGTCTCTCTATTCGGCAGATTAGATAGTGGGTTCAGCAAGGGAACTCAAGAAGAGATCTGGAACATCAACATCCTCCTAGTCGATCATCCGAACTCCAAATCAATAATAATTGGCCTCATTTGAATCCTCTCAGTGAGTTCTTGTTTAATATTGAGCCATTTTTGGGGATGTTTGATCATAAATATGTTATTTAAGGTTGAGTGAATATCCTTTTTTTGGAAGATCTTTACCATTCTGGCATTAATAGGATGTCGAGGTTGGATGAGGAGAGTCATATTACAATGAGGTAGGTGGTCTAATACTTATTTCTTAATTTCAAGTTGTTTATATATGCCATTGTGTCACGCACCCATGTTTGGGGTGTCACTTTTTTGAGACTATGATCCTTTCTAATTCCTATGTACATTTTGGTGATTAATTATATTGAATTTAAGAATGATGAGGCTAAATGTTTTTATTGAGGTCCACCCCATGGGTGCATCTTCCTTGGATAATTGTTGTTGGGCCTTTTTGCTTAGAACAAATGTGGATATGCCTCTATTTTTTCTATAATGGGTTGTTTGGAGTGAATTGATCAATTAAATTTATACCAATATGAACTATTTATATGATAACCATTTAATAGTGTAAAGATTTCATGTATTTCCCAATGCTGGTTTTTTTATATGTTGGGCATGGACCTATTAAATTATTCTGCATGTGGGAAGAGTTTTTCGATGCCTGTGCACAAGGTTTTGTGTGCTTGTGGGCTACATTTTGTTATGCCTGAGGGAAATTTCAAGTGGGAATAGATTTTTTATGTCTATAGACTACCTAATGGAATGGTTATGAACCGAGGGTTGACTATTGAAATAAATTAAGATGTGTCTTCCAAGCTAAAGAACAATCTTGGATTCTTTTCCATATTACTAGATAAATTTCTTGCTGAGGCATCTGATGTCATTTCTTATCTAGGGGATTGAATTTCTATAGATAGTACCCAATAACATACAATTCGATGTAATTGAATTAATTAATGAATATGAATGGTATAAAAGAAACATGACTTGTAGGATTGGTCACTTTTGAGTACTTCATAGTTAAATTATTTCATTATTATACACTACTACTGCATATACTCACAAATAGATTCAAAAAGATCTTTGGTGGTTTACTACTGACATTTATTTCTCACGCCCCCTTGGGGCCTTGTTTTTTGGGCCAAAAATACTTTATTTATATAGGTGTTGATTTGGGAAAGGTTCCATATACATGCACCAGATTTCTACTTAGTAGCATGAGGGCATGGGACCAAGCCAAGGCTTGCAATGCTATTGTGTTTATATTTGTGTTTTATTACTTTGGTATTGTACTTTAATTGATTTCAGTATATCCTATTTTTTATTTGTTAGAATGTGTGACATGTTGCCTCATTCTAATATTATATGTCTTCTGGTTATCTATACATTTTAGTCTTCTTAGTTTAATTTGATGCATGCTATTTACCGCTTTCGCTATTATGATTATTTATTCTGTTATGATACTATCTGCCAAGGAGGGAATAGATTACCCACTATCACACCCTATTCCCTCACTATAAGTCAGCAACCTATGGCTTTTGGGGAAATTTCCTTGAGACCATGTGGCCAATTGGGTATGGGGCACCAGTTGAGTGGCTTATAGATCCGGGATGTTACACAAATGGTCCAAAATTCATTTATTTAGAAGATAAGATGATTTTGGGTTGAATACACAGCATCAAATTGAAATTAGAGAAGTTTTTTAAAAAATTTAATCCTTATTTATTTCATTAACCCTTATTTTAACCATTTTTATCTTGTTGTGATATTATGTTATTTACATTTTGTGGGTTAATGTAATTACCATAATAAGTCAAAAGACCCAAAAAATTTCTTTTATGACATATTTGTTCTTGTCCTAACCAGTTCGAGGAATCATATAGTTTTTGTACATATATATCATTTAATAAAATATTTTATATTTTAAAATACTAAGAGTGTTAATTTTGACACTATTCATTAGTTGACTATTAAAAATATCATAATAGGTAGATAATTCCAAAAAAACTAATTTAAATCAACAGAAACATGACAAAATTATCTAAAAAATTCATGGATTCCATAAATTATGTATGATAATATTAAATTTAATATTTATAATATCATTTATTTTATTCTTTCATTAATTAAAAAATTACTACATTATCTTTATGTTTCCATTTAATTTAATTATTTATTTTGTAAAAATTATAAATAAATTACCATGACATAGCTAATATTTTTATCTTTATAATTATTATTTATAGTCTAATAGATAACTTTTATATCCCTATATTAAAAATTCTTTAGTTATGAGAGACATGATTATGAAATCTTGGTATTTATTTTAAATAAAATGTTTAAAAGTGTCATAATCACATCCAAATGGCTCCATGTGGTCTTAAAATTAACCTCTAGGATATTAATGGATGGGATACACTCATCCTATTATATTATGAAAGAATTAGTATAGGTTTATATTATTATAATATTCGTTTTACCATTAATTACCATATTTACCCTAAACGGTGGAAATTAAAATAATTACAATGTTACTATTCATAATGTCCAAAAAAATAAAAAGGACTTATTCACATAATATGGGACTTATGATTAAAAATTTTGAATCAATTTTTCCAAATTCAAAACAAAAATTTTATAGTAATTATTTGAAAATCAATTCTCGTTGTCCAAATGAGAGAACATATTTTTTAAAAGTAAAAAATGAACAAGACATTAACATGAGTTTATATCTAATTTCAGTGAGAAATTACTTCAAATGAATAAAATTATATTAAATGATAAGAAAATTATTTAATTATAGTTCAAAACAAAATAAATGGATAATCTAACTATATAAATAAATAAGAAGAAAAGGCAGTTTTGAAATAAAATGCAGTAATTTCTCACTTTTCATTAAAAAATTAATTTTATTAGAAAAATTCCAAAAATTGTATCAAAATGTATTTTGATGTACCTCTTCTACAGAAAAAAGTTAATTATGTCAAAAATAACATTTAAAACCGACAAAAAACTAGATTTAATAAGGGTTCACCATCAAACAGTAGTAAAACTACTTTTTAATAATATTAGAGTATTTTTTGCTTAGAATTGAATTTATTCTCATTTTAAGCCTCTAAAATTTATTAGATGAAAGTAAAATCATTTAATAAACTTGTGTAAACATAATATAGTTAGTTATATTCATTCCCTCCAATACAACAGAAAGGTGATAACAACCATTTAAAAAAATAATATTAATAATGTATTATTTTTCGGTATATCTTAACCTTGTGCGCAACATAAGATTTTAGAGAAACCCATTGTTGTGTGTCGATAAATCTATCATTCATAGTGCCCATTTAAAAAAAAATTTCTAATTCATCAATATTAATACATTCGAAAATGTATTATTCTATAAATACTTGGGAAGTTATATTCTATATTAATCTTTCCTTGGTATTACATTCTTTTTTTGGATTTTTTATTTCTTATAGATTCCATAATATCAAGAGAGGTTATTTATGTTATATATTATTTGGTATCTAATTTCATTCTAGGATATTGGATTTGTTATTCCTTTAAAAATATCTAATCACTATTATGGATTGTGTTGGATTTATTTATATGTTGGTTTAATCATAATATGAAAATGAGTAGATATATAAAAGTTCATGGTTTGTGGTGGCCTATATATATCATGATGGCCTAACCTAGATGTATTATTTCTATTAGTTATTTATTATTCATTAAATGAACTAAAATATATTATTTTAATTTCTTATATCCCCATTAGTAGTATACTATTGACTTTAATTCTGAAAATATCCATGTGCACCATGGTGGGTGTGCATATTTCACCCTCAGTGATCTAAGTAATGAATAGAGCCCTATGTTGGGTGTCTGATCATGAAAATTTTAGTATCAGGATTGAGAAATTATTAGGAAAAATATATAAAAACTTTTTATAACAGAATAATTTTTTTATTCTATTATATCACACATTGAATATGAAATAACTCATGTGGAGATCACTCTATTTACTAGGAATGGGTTAATATTTTATGTTCTTCTTACTATGAAATGTGGTAATAGTTTTATGGTGGGAATTCCATTTATTTTCCACAAGATGCATTTATTTTTTATAATATTTTTTCATGATTTTCTTATTATTGGCATGTTACCAAGGTCGTAGTCTCCCTATTTTTTAGACTTAGACCTTTCCCTAATTCATAAAAATATGAAAAATAGGGGGATATGACTAAAATAATTTATTAGTAAAAATTATTCCTAGTAGCCTTGGTTTAGGATTTATAATATGGTATTAGAGCCCTTTTTTCTTTTAATTTAGTATTGAGATTAATATATTAAATATAAAAATTTGTTTCACAGATTGTAATTTTCTCTAATTTCTTGTCAAAAACTATATATTTTATATAAGAACTCTTGTTTCTCAATGTAGATGAAATTACATGAGAATTTTAATTTTGGTGATTTCTGGACTGGTCATTTTTAACAAGTAACATTGGAACCAAAATCTGAGTGTTGAAACCCTGAAAAGTTACACTTTTTGAGTTGGTTGTTGTTTTGAGAACATTCCTAGACGGGTTTCTGATTTTCTTAACCGTAAGATTTAGAAAATAAGGTTTTAAAGGACCTATAACTGGTGTATGGTTAACCTGAAACCAGGTGGCCCATAGAAAGAAAATGTGTAGCTTATTACAAGTGGGAAGACGTTGTCGCACTGGTTGTGCATGGTTTGAAAAACCATCCACCTAGGTTGAATTATTAGTGGAAGAGGTAGTACCTAGACACTATTCACTACATAGTAGGCACACAATTTCTAAACCATGTAGGACAAGTCCTATGGGGTGCTCCACGTTTCTAGTAAAGGTCACACGATTAATGTATGGTCGATCTCAACATGTGGTCCAAACAGTGAGCACTGACCTATGTTAAAAATATTAATTATTCTAAATTAAATTAAAACTAAAAAAATAACTTAAACCCCCACATCCCCATTACCAGGGTCACACAACGCACTCCCAGGAGGCATCTCATTGGTCGTGTGCTCTTTCCCCATGGATCCCTCTCTATTGACTAATTAAAGGTGGTTTCTTCATAGTTTTTGTCTGATTTGATGATGTATGTCCTTCTCTCTACTACTATTCCTTATCCTTGGACTATTTTGGCCTTTTAAACTCACTATATGGCTTGGATGAAACCCTTGGTTATGATTAACCTAAAATTTTGTGGTCTCATCCGATATTAGGGATTAGAAATGTTTCATTGGGAATCTTGGGTTCCAATTCTAGAATCTGCTTCAAAAGGCAAGGTGGATAGGTTTGTGGTGTCGAACCACTATCATTTTGGGTAATTTTATAAACCTTCTATTTGTTTGGCACCCTTTAATTGAGAGTCTTATGGTTTCTTGAGTCTCTAGAAGTGATTATAGGGATTTTTAATCATCATTTATGGTGTTAAAACACATTCAATAGTATGTATATGTATATAAGTATATATATCATCATCATTCATATTACATCATTAAGAGGGAAGTAAATTCTTGTATTAAAGGATATATATATATATATATATATGTATATATATATATATATAAATGTATGTGTGTGCATGTGAAGGGTGGTTTCGAGTGGCTGTTGCCAAAACTGGAAGTTCCAAAGTGTTGTCCTGGTCTTATTAAGAGTATGATCCATATCATTGACCCATTTAATTTAATAATTCCATAATTTCTAATTTAAATAAGTTGAATTATGTGTTTCATTGTTTAATGGATGGAAAAGATTTAATGAAATTATTAAATGTGATAAATGAATTCTAGAGGAATAAATGCATATTTTAATAATAAAACCCCTCCAACATAGGTGTGTTGTCTTAAAACCAATAAAGTAGTGATAACTATTATATCATTCTTATTTATGGTTTTATTTTTCCATATTTATTCTTATTGGGGTTGATATATGGAATGTTAGTTCATTGGCCCTATGATATAATTAAATATTGTTTCCCATGTGAGTTAAATTACAACTTGGTCATGTAGTTTACGTTAAGCATGTAATTCTTATTATATCGTGTGCTTCCCATGTTAATTTTAATAAAGTCTATTTCTTGAGATAGATTTTTAAGCTTAATGGACCCCTTGGGATTTCTTATTAACTGGGATTGGAATGGATTTTAGCATTGGACACCCATATGTGTTCTATTTTACCCAATGTCATGGGATGTCAAACATGAAATTCATTTTTCTATCAATTTCTAAATTAAGTGGATTGGATTGGAAAGGATGTGTGATCATGACCCTTAGACCTTATTATATTAATTCTTGATTAAGCATGATTTTCCTTCATATGGCTATATTGATGTGATGTAGACACTAAGACAATATATATTATGTTATTAAGCTTAAGAATATTGTCATAAATATTTTCCCATGTCAATTAAATGATCACTAAGTCATATGTTAGCTTGATAGGCTTGTTATCCTTGTTATATTGAAATTTTACATGTGATTATTTAAATTTCTGTTGATTTTCAAACCTATGTTATTACATTTGAGACTATGCTATGTGATGAATTGACTTTGAATGGAGATCTCAATATCATGTTTTTTCCTATGAGTAATTTAAAGGCTAAGCCTTATGTGGTTGTCCAATGCATGAATCACCCTCTTGAGGTGAGTTGGTAAGAGTAATCTCTTTGTTTTGACATTGACATGTTAAATGAATTTATTAAATATAGTTGAATTGATTAAATGGTATGGAATGAGTGATACATTGATTGATTTCAGAATTCCACAAATGGACTCAATTTCTATGAACCATGATTAATCCTTGGGAAGTACATGTATTAAATTTAAGGATTTCATGGGCAGACTCATCATGGATTGACTTTTATCCCTGATTGATACTTGGATTCCAAGGACTAACTCATAGTGGATTTTGAATTAAATGTTGAGTGATACATTGGTTCAGTTATATGAGGGATTTCATGGATATACTAAAGAGTAAATTATTATATGTAATGGGTCATGCTTGGGGTTTAAATATTGAACCCCCAAGGATAGAAGTAAATGAAATGGACTTTATAACTTACCTAAAGTGATATATGGTTCCTAATATGTTTTCTAGGAATGGGATTGTAAGGTGTTGGTTGATATTATTCCTTGAGTGATACTTTAATTCTAAAATAATAATGTCAAGGATAGACATTTTTTCTAAAATTTTTAATGAATGAAGTGAATTTAAGAGATGTTTCTTCTAATCCAGAGAACAATCATCGATTTGGTATTCATTATTCTTTCCATATGTCTTAGTTTTGAATATTGATTGAATCTTATGGGGGACGATGGGATATGAACCAGGTCAAGAGAATTATTCAATTAATGAGTTAAAACCTCATTTTAGCATGGTAAAATCAAACTGGTATCACTGTTAAATCATAGAATTCACACTTAAAAAGTTTGATTAAACTTATTTGATTATTAATATAATTCTAGACATTATTGGTTGATTACTTTTTTGTACATCCTTACATGTTATATAACTGCTTGCACACTACAAGATTGGTATAACATGGGTTGGATTGGGATTGACACTGTGGGTTCCAAAAATATAGAGATTTATATCTCACACCCTATCAAGACACTATTAGTACATGCGTATACCAACTTGTTTGTCAGGATATGTACCATTTCATGTCTTATATTGCTTTTACAAGGAATCTGTGAACAAAGGACCGAGTTGGAGCTCAATATGGTCATGTAGATTTCCCTTGGAGATTTTTTTCATTTCATTTTTATTGTAAAAATATTTAAATAATTATATATTTAAACTATTATCATATGTATCATAATATAGAATGAATTCATTGTATAAACTATTTTTTTCCATATTTTTCTTGTGGTTGATATTACATTTTTATTCTTCATCTTTATCATTTCAACATATTGCATCTGTTTTTACTTACTATTAATATCTATTTACCTCTATTCACTCTAATTATGTTGTTAACATATCCCTTACATAAATACCTTTACATCCTTGCTACTAGTCAGTCTTCTTTGGCATCAGAGGAGACGTTCTATAGCCCATGTGGAGACCGGTCCGGTAATCGGTTTAGTGGAACTTCATGTCAGGATGCTAAAAATAGGTATATTTGGATTTATCCTTTGTCTTACTATTTTGGGTTGGTAGATAGTTTACTATAAATTTTCTAGTGCTTAGTGAATATTCATGATTGGGACTGATCACCCCATGTCTGGGAAATAAGCAAGTGGCTAGGACGAGGAATTTCTATTTAGACTTTTCAATGTCAAAATTCTTATGATTCGACCTTGAGTGAATGGTGTATTTTAAATGGTTTATTGATTTAATGAAATTAATTGTATTATACCCCAATCCAAGAATGGATAGAAAGTGACATAACATTCATCTTATTAGGAACATTGAAAAATACCAATTCCATGTATATTCCATGCAAAGTAGCTGCATTAGTAGTCTTCCTTCTTTTGGTTATTATGTGCCTTGAGTAATTCCATGGTTAATTTTGTACCTATTGAGGTAATATCTTATCATTAATCATAATTTATAATGTCTAGTATATGGTGTAACATGCCTATGTGATTATATTCCATGATTTTTCTCTTAATATCATGCTCTCTACTGGTACTTCATGCATGAATGTTTTGATATATTAAAACGGTGCATGGGGTGAAATTTTTTCATCGTGTTTTAAGAAGGAGCCTATTTTCAGTTGTAAGGTGTATGGGAGACTTATTATAGAGAAATGGGGTAACCTATAAACAAGAACCATCCAAGGATCATAAAAAATTCTTATAGACATTGTTAAAATGAAAAATTATTCTAAAGTTAAATGTTAATGAGGAAGGATTTTGATAAATAGGAGTCAATTTCAAACAATAAGGTGTATGAGTGCCTTATAGATTGGTAAATGTCCACTCATATGATTGAGCCACTATATAACAATATAATATCAAGGTATTTTAATAATAATTAAAGGTGTTATGTTTTCAACATAAATGGATTTGTTAACTATTAAAATGATCAACTGGACCAAGGTATGCCAGCTGGAGCATTATTTTAGGAGATAAATAGTTATGGTTTTTATGCATTCTTTAGTTAAAAAACTTCTATTGGGTTGTTTTTTAATAATCCAAGTTGGTTTAATGGGGCGTTCATCTGTCAACATATTGGTTAAAAATGAATTTTGATGCTAAATTTTTAATTTATTAAAAAATATCAAGGATTGTAAATTTTTAAGAGGATGTTTTTTATAACATACCTATTTCCC
This sequence comes from Viscum album, assembly GCA_963277665.1. NCBI lineage: Eukaryota > Viridiplantae > Streptophyta > Magnoliopsida > Santalales > Viscaceae > Viscum > Viscum album. The sequence goes on from OY728131.1 coordinate 1,495,390,163, forward strand.
CTTGGTGCATTAGTTAACCCACATGCATTGTTTTCAATAATGGTACTTATGGGGTTTTAAAATTTATTCAAAGGATTAGTGGTTAAAGTGAATTAATTTAATGGATTTAAATTGGAAACTCTAGTCATTTCCTTTTTTTAGGCCCTCAAGTAAGGGTAGTTTAAATATTTGGATTGTATCCCTTGGAATAGAAACATGAGAATTAATCCATAGACTTCAATTATTAGGTTTAATAGAAGGCTCTTGAGCCTAGTGGAATATGTTTTCCTTTACATAGTGATAGGTTCGACTCTTATGCTTCTTAAGGGGCTATCTCGTGGTATGTATCACCCTTGAAAATTTATGACTTACTTTCTATTGTTAGCATTATGATGTTCAGTGTTGTTTAGTTGATATTTTCACTAATAAGACTTTTAGTTTTAAAAGGAAACCTTATTTCGTATGGGTTTTCATTGAAACTTGACCCTTATTATGGGAATGAGAATTGAAAAATGCTTCTTTTAGCAGGTTATACACGCCTCAGTCATGGTTAGCTTCTTAGGTCATCATGTGATCCTCTCTATTCATTAGTGATGGAATACTCAAAATGTCATCATCTGAGTTAAAGGATGTATGAGATGATGTGATTTTGAACCTGTTTCTATATGATCTATCTGATATGTGATTTCATAGGGTAGATAACCGATGGATAGAATTCAGAAGTTGTGGTTTTCTTCTGAAACATTGGGGTAGTATGCATTCACATACATGGTTCACATTGAGTGAAAAATGATGTAATAAACCATTGAAGTTTTATCAAGTCATTCATATTTGAGCTTTTTATTATCTTATAATGTCATCTTGAGAGTAGAGTGTCCTGAGTGTTTGAGAATCAAATTCATCCCACTAATTGGGAATACTATCTTGGACTTCGGTGATTTGACACATTAGTTGGTTGGATTTTAGATTTAATGTCAAATGCTTTTACGTGGTGATCATGGTTTGTGGAACATCACAGTTTCATTTATGGTGAATATGGATCTAGTATTCTAGGGAGAGGATGGTTCATATTTTCTTTCGACTGTTTGGACACTCCATATATGGAAAGCATCATGCAAGTTCTCATAAATTATTTCTTCTATGTAGAAGGATCACATTTAATGAATACCATTGAAATGGGTACATCTATTTTTGAACACCTTTGGTGATTTCATGTTTGGGTGGGGTTAGTGCCATCTTAGAAACATGACGTTGATGAGGTCGGTTGTGTGAAAACTCCCTTTATAAAACTCAATTAGTATTGGTGAAGTTTCAATGGTAATTTTTTGAAAGAACACGAAAGCCTCGGGTTGTATCAACAATGAGTTTCAGTTGATGATGTATTAGAAAGTGATGCTGATTTTCTTCTGAAGAAGTTTATTAATAGTGGTGTGAATATTTCTCATGGTATCCTTTTAGTGTACTCCTCTAAAAGAGATGATCATGCCCCATATCTTGAAATTGTCCTGGATGCACTAAGAGAGCATTAGTCTTGTGTCTCACTAGTGTTTGAATGTTATTAGGATTGTTTGTGATCTCATTTAGAGTTGTACACGGATCCATGGGTTCTTCTGAGGCTTGGTTAGTCGTAAGTGATACTTGGGGTTTCGTGTAATAATTCAATGGATGGACTTTTGGACACCTGATGCTTCCTTTGACATGAAAACCATGTGATTGCCACTCCAGGATCAGTCAATTTTCTATTGTGGACGTTTTTTCATTGTACCAATGTCTCAATTATAGCATGGGGTATGGCATACCTAGGGATTGTTCCATGGACTCCATTTTTATTGAATCTATGATTATCCTAGAATTGTTTTAAGGGTCAGATGTAATGAATTAAGGGTAGTGTTTCCAATGGGATGGAAATCATCTACGCCTTCATTTTTTAAGTAATGCACAATTGTTTTAAATAGCCAAGTGTTGGCTTGGTGTTGAATAGTCGATGTATGTTATGTGTTATATTTGGTGGATCTATTGTTGTAAATACATAAACCTTATAGGAAGGTATAGTTTTTTATTTGAAATACGCTTGGAGAATCATTAAAATTTTCAACGGAATTCTTTTTATGAAAATTAATGTTATGGGGAAAACAAAAAAATTAGAATTTGGATTATTTAAAATTTTTAAAGCCTAAGGTGTGTAGATCCATTAGAACGATGTTTAAAAGTTGATGGTGTGATCAATTCCTTGGTTAAACAGGCTCGGGAATGATCCACATTAATTTTTTAGTTGGAAAATGATCATTGGATTAAGTTTCGTTAGCGTAAGTTACGTCTGCATAAAAAGTACATTGAGGTGTGGTGGGTGATTGGAAATGTGATGTGGTTTTTTGAATGAAAAATCATAACCCTTGAAGATTAAGGGATGTCTTTTGGGTTTCTACAAAGATTCTTGGGGATGATAAGTTCTACGGTGGAGAGTTTATGGGAGCCCATGTTTTTTAACCAGAATAAATTACATGGGAATTTGAATTTTGGTGATTTTTGGATGGATCATTTTTTTAAAAAATGTTGATACAAAAATACAAGAGTTAAAATTCTTTTAATATACCTATTTGGAATTGGGTGAAGTCCAAAGAACTTTCTTGGGCAGATCAATGAGTTTTAGGAGCATCAAACAAGGAAAATAAGAAATTAAAGAACCTGTAGAGTGCACATGGTTTTTCTAAAGCCATGTAGCCCATAGAAAGAAATAGCATGGCTTATTGAAAGTAAGAAAGAGGCTGTCACACATGGTGTGCATGGTTTGAAAAACTGTGCCCTTAACCCGAATGGTTAGTCGTAGAGGTAGTACCTAGACACTTATCACTTGATAGATAGTGTATAGTATCAAAACCATGTGGGACCAGTCATGAAGGGTTCTCCAAGTACCTTGTAAAGCTCACATGATAGGTACATTGTCTATTAAACCATGCATCGCAAACCGTTATTGATGCAATATATTTATTTTTTTAATTATTTTAAACTCAAATAAAATAAACTAAAAAATATCTTAAACCGTAACTTCCACCTAACATGGGCCATGCTACCCATCACCTGGAGGTCACCCCTTGGTATCCTGATCAAACCCTTCCCATTTCCACCTCCATTAGTCAATTCATGCTGGTTTATTCAAGGTTCTTGTTGGATTCAACAATGTAAGTCCTTCTCCATAATCCTCCTCCTTCTCCATGGCTGATTTTGTCCTTTTGTCTCACTATATGGTTTGGTTGAAACCCTAGTTTTGTGTTAATAAAACATTTTGTGGTTTCTTCTAGTGATAGGGTTTGAGAAATAACCCTTAGGACTATTAAGTTTGAATTCCATCATCCATCACTGAAGGCGGTTCAGATGGGCTCGATTTGTCTAACCAAAATAATTTTAGGTAAGGTTCTAGACAAGTTGTTTTGTTTTTCGTGATTTAATTGAGAGTCTTAAGGTGCGTTGATTCTCTAAAAGTGATTACATTGTGTTTTAATTCTTTTTAATGGTGATCACACACATACATAGGTATATATATACTTATATATCACATCCTCATGCATATTCCATCACGGAGAGGGGAATATCTGCTTGGAATATTTGATATATATATATATATGTTTGTTTGTATGTATGTATAAGAATGTATGCACATGTGAGTGTGTGGTTGTTTTGAGTGGTTATCATAAAATATCTAATGTTATAAAGCATTTTCATGGTCTTATTTTGAGGTATAATCCCTATCCATGGCCCTTTTAATTTAATAATTCTTTAAGTTATTCTTTAAACTAGTTAAATTACAAGGTTCCTTGATTAATGGATCTTAAAATCTAGAATGAAATTCATAAATGCGATGAATGACAAGTTGAAGAATGAAGTATTGTTTTTATAATAAAACCCCCAACAACAGAGGTGTTCTATCTTTAAACTAAAAATTAGAGATAGTTATTATATCATGTATACTTATGGTTTGAGTTTTCCATATGTATTCCTCTTCATGTTTATATATGGAATGTTAGTTCAAGGAACCATTGACGTTATTAGATAATTTTCCCAGTTTTGTTAAATGATGAACTGTCTAGGTAGTTGATGTTATGAATATGAAACTTGTTATATCAATTTTTTCCCATGTGAGATGTGTCTAAATCAAATCCATGGGATAGATAGTTAATCTTGAAGAACCCCTTGGGTTTCATTATTAAATGGAACATGAATGGAATTTAGCTATGGACACCCTTATGTGTGCCTTCTTACCCAATGTCATGGTATGTGAAACATGAAATTTATTTTTATATCAATTTTTGTATTAAATGGATTGAATGGGAATGGATGACTGACCATGACACTTGTCCCCTATTATATCATTTCTTGATTAAGTATAATTTTTCTTCATATGGATATTCCCTAGTGAGATATACACTACTATGAAGTGTAATAGGTTATTTATCCTAAAAATCATGTTATAATGAATTTCCCATCTGCGTTATATGATAACTATGACATCTAATGTATTTATATTCCTATTAGGCTAGTAATATTGAAATTTTTCATGTCATTATTTAAAATGGATTTTTAATTGCTAAACCATGTGGGTTATTTTGATACCATTCTATGTGATAAAATGACTAAGTTTTGGGAGATCATTATCATGTTTCTCCCACAAGAATAAATGAATGAACAATCCTCGTGATGTTAGGAGATGATTGAATCACACTCTTGAGGTTATTTTATAAAATAATTCTCTTGGTTTTTACCTTGACATGTTAAATGAATTATTTAAATATCAGTAAATATATTAAATGTTTAAGATCCTTGGATGATACATAGAATCTTATTATAATTCCACATATGGACACAATTGACATGAAACATGTTAATCCATGGGTGATACATGGATAAAATTGAATGATGAAATGTATAGGTTCATTGAGGCTTGACTTTTAAGACTGGGTGGCACATGGTTTCCATGAATGAAATCATAGGGGATTTTTACTTATATGTTTAGTGATAAATGGATCTAGTTATATAATGGATTCCAAGGAGAAACTAAATGGGTGATAATTTTGTTTCGTGGGTGTAACATGGGGTTTCCATATAAGAATTCCATGGACAAAAATATATGACATAGAGTTTATACCATACCTAGAGCGATACTGGGTTCCTAAGAGGCTCGTGAGCAATATGCTTGTTGGGTGTTCGTTGATAGTATACCTTGAGTGATATATGAATTCCAACATAGTAATGTTAAGGACGGACTCAGGTTATAAATGGTTTAATGAATGAAATGAATCAATTGATGTGTCTAACATGAAAAAGAACATGCTTGGATTCGGTCTTGATTATCCTTTATCGATGTCCTTCTAAGAATCTTCATTTTATCAAACAGGGGATTCTGGACAATGCATTAGGACTCGAGACTTATTTAATTAATGATTTGAAACCTCATTTTAACATGTTAAAATGAAACAGGTCTAACACAAAAATTCGAGACATCTCACATAATTAAGTTTATTTAAACATATTTGAGTATATGTGGAAGCCTTCACTTTATAAGTTTCTTACTTTTGATTACTTACTTTCTTGATATACAATTTCTTGTAGACAACAAGATTTGTAGAGAAAGAGTTGGATTGGGTTTGAAGCTATAAGTTCTAGGCTACTCAGATTTACATCTCACACCATTTTCAGCCACCATTGCTACTTGAGTAGACCTTATTGTTTGTAAGACTATGGGGTCTTTTCTAGTTCGTATTTCTTGTATCTGGAAGATGGGAGAAAAGGACTGAGCTGGATCTTGGGATGTTCATGGAGATTTTCCTTAGGGATTGTTTTTGTTTTGTTATTTTTTGTACTAAAATGTATATCATGATGTTATATACTCTTTTTTCTAATAAATCCCCATATGTCTTGAATTCATTTTATAAACTAGAATTGGACATTTTTTTTCTGTTGATATTACATTTGGCTTCCTCAACATTATCACCACTTTGTACTACACCTACTATTTTCTAGAATTACTATGTATTTACCATTGTGCACCCTATGTATGAGGGTACCGTCTCCCAAATAAACTAACTTTACACCCTCGCTGCTAGTCACTAGCCACTATTGTATGGGGATACTTTCCTGAGGCCATTTGGAAACTATTCCATCTACCATTTTTATTGTAGTTTGGGGAAGTATGTTACATTAGGAATTCTTTGTAATAGGATTATGGATATAATATTATTGTTTTTCATGATTATGGATTCATTTATTTTACCTAATTAATGTTTTTCTCTGATTTTTTATTGATTTACTCTTAGTCTAATGTGGAATGATGACATGAGTATATACACCATATTTGGAATAGATGTTCACGTGAATTTTTTTTACATATCTATGATCAGGAAAACATTTTTAAGGAGTTTTAATTAATTAAATACCAATAATGATTTTTTTTATATGGAATAATTTTATAGTGTCGTGAAAATTAATGAATGTAAAATGTTATGTATTTCTATAATATTACTACATTAATGGGGCATTGATTTTTTAAAGGTCCCAGATATGTGATATTATGATTTAGGTACCTCGATGGGTGGTTTTTACATGGTTTTTAATAATACGGGGTTATGTTTTAATTTAATGAATTCAAAAATATTGAGTTGTATATTGGCATGGTTATTTGGAAAATTCATACCTGAAATTATTTAAAGGTTCTAATCCATGTGTTGATTTGAAATGTTCTCAATCAATATTTATAAATTTTAAGGAAATATCACCTCGAAGATATTTTATAGAGTTTTAGATGGGGATGATTGAATCTATTCAATTTTTACCTATCTATTTTAAGGAGGGAGGAGTAATCCATGATCAATAGGTATTCCCAATATTTTATTCTAGTGATCCTCTACAGGTTTTTCATATTTTTATTACTTGTTTTTTGTGAAGTCTTACATCAATATGAGTCCACTGTGGTATATTTCACCCAATACATCTTGATGTATTATCCTCTGTACTTCCATTGAAATAAATGAATCTATGAAAATGGTGATTAAATTCATATGATGCAAATAATTTTTGATTCTATAGACACTCCTTAAAAAAAGAAGGTGAAGATACATAACATTATATTTTAAAGAGTTACTATGTTGGTAGTGGTGTATGACAGTTCATGATGTGAGGAATTTTAGCCTAAAATAGAGGTATTGTTGGACCTATTATTTGAAGATTTATTCATTAATAGATTAAGTTAGGAGGATATATTGATGATTATGTAAATCCATCAAGGGGTTTTTGATTTATGGATAATGATACTAGTTTCTCTGAACAATTATGTCTTTATCTATTTCATTATATAAATTTGGATCATAATCCTACTGATTTGATTAAAGAATTTTTACCAACCATACACAATATGTGAAGATATTCAATCTAGCATCATATTTAAATGGTTCTTAAAAAATCAATCATAGATGATAATGTTCTAGTTGTTAGTTATTTATAAAGGGGTTTTTCTACCTTTATGTGTTTATGTGTTATTCCATCTAGTTTTTTAGTATTATAACATATAGTTTGGGAATATTTTAGTGGATGTGCGTTGAAAAATATAGTTTGATATATGTATGTATGGAAAAATGTGCTTCAGTTAATCATGAATTGGGGCCTCTAGTTCTATATATCCAATGTTGGGGACCTAATAATTTTCTCTCATTATGTATGAACCCTCAAAACGAGTTTCATTTCTATTGGATGATGGGTCAATTATACTATTATTTTTATAATTCATTTTATAATGTATCATTATAAGTCCCAAGAAATAAAAAGTCTTCTAAAATGTGTTCATCTTGCTGCTGTATATAGATAGTAGGGTCCCAACAATAATTTCAGGGAATAGATGAGGATTAGAACCTCTTGGGTTGATGAAAAATTACGTATGATAGGGATATTTACTTTATGGTAGTTAAGGATATCATGAGATGTGTTCTGGGTCAGATCCATGTTTCATTTTATGTTAAAATATGTTCAAATAGATAGATGTGGGGTGTTATTAATAGTTAAATGTACATATTTGTTTCCTATACATTATACAATGCACTTTTTGATATATAGGTGACCAATTAATTTATTTTTACACCCTTAGTCCTTGGGTTGGGGATTTTCTTTGATCAATATTATAGAATGTTTACATTTGACATACCTTTAAGGTAGAATATGGATTGGGTATGAATATTATTTGTAGTTTCATAGTTGTATATGTATTTGGTTAATTATAAAATATCATTATACCAAATATGTTTAGCTTCATAATTATCTTTGGAGAAAATAAACTTTTTTTCTTTCAGATTGAAATAGATTGTTTTCTATGGTTTTATTCTTTCAATTATATCTAGTATGTAATGATTATTTTAATAATAAAATTGGTTTTATAGAATTAATTTTTAAACTCTCCATAGGTAGTTATAGGTATCCACTACATATATATCCTACCTGACCTTTTCACCTAAGCATGTGATAGATCATCTTAATTTTTTCCCTATGAAAAACTCATTCTTCAATATATATCATGATGATTTCACAATATTTTCCATTGAGTTGTATAATGTCATTAAAATTGATGTAGTCTCAAGGAGTGAAGTCATATTGATACCATTATATCATAAAACACAACCCATGTTGATGGAGTTGAATATAATGATCAAATACTATGAAATCCTACCTTTTTATTACATAAAATTTCATTACATTGCACAAACAGAGAAGCATTAAAAGTTTAATTTCTTGGAAATAATGTATACAATACATGAAAAGAGAAATTAATATTATAAATTAAAATAAGTAAATCTTCTATGGGTTCACCCAATGTTACTATTACTATATCTCATATCCTGAGGGCATTCATTAATGGAATGGGGTTAGTGTGAAACATAATAAGGGAAAAATTAAGGGAGACAAAATGAAGGTTATCATGAGACACATCAACTAGAAAATGAGGCAGAATAATAAGTCACTAAAAAGAGTAATAACATAATATTAAGAACCTGAATAAAAAAATGGAAACTTGGATACATCATTTAATTCAGACATTCATAAGAATACGACCAAGGTTAATCATGTGGGTGAGATAAATGAAACTTTCCAAGGTTATTCTTAATGGTATCGTAAAACATGTAATCTCTACAAAATAAATTCTTTACCAAATGAATTGTAGTTCTATTAGTGGGAACCCTTAATATGTATTAATTTCATGTGATCTAAATTGATCATGATCAATCATTTATTAATAAACACTAGATAATAACGAACATATATCTTATCAAACACATTTAATACAAAATATCTTAAAGATATGATCATTAATTAATTTTAACACTATAATAGGAAATATTGGATTCATATATAGATAAATAATAATAAAAACGAATTGTGAAATATATTTTAATCCCCATTGAATATAAAATAGGAATTCATATTAAAATAAAAATTAAAATATATTTTTGCATCAATTAGATAAATATTTGGGAAGTAAATTCGGCGGTATGACATGTATAAAACATGGTTTTAGAAATTGGAAAAATGATAGGGGAAAATGGTAATCCATTGATAAAATATAATTATTAAAATAAATTTATAATAGAATGATGATAAAAAAGGATTTTTCATTGAAACTAGAAGACATACCTTAAAAAAGGACTCTTAAATGGAAAGTAGAAGTGGAGATTTGCCTTACATTGATGAGTCATTCCTAAAACATGAGGTAGAAAGCATGGGGGCTTGAAGACACCTTGAGGGACTTTGGGATGTAAAATCCACATAAAATCATTGATTATGGACAAATATTGGGAAGGAATGGTGAAATTGGTGGGTATTTATAGAAAAAGTGGAGGAATTATTTAATAATATAAAAATATAGGATTGCAAATATAGGTTGTTAAAAATTAAAAAACCATCAGAATACCCTTGGTTTTTTTCTTGGTTTTAGACATTTGGGTCACATTATATAATATTTTACTCCAACAGTACTGAAAAAAATATTAAAAATTATTTTGGCATGTAAAATTAATGATTCTCCAAGGTAATGTTTTTAAAAAAATATAATTTTCTTTTTTAAACATTTAAAAGTCACATATTGTTTTAGAAATTTATTAAGATCTCTTAAAATAATTAATATTATTAAAATAACATATTTTGGGTCTTTTATTGTGTTTAATTAATTATTACATCATTATTATATAATTAAAAAGTTATAAAGTATACTGAAAACCCAAAATTGTACTTTTAAATTTTCATGAAAAAGACAAGTCTTTTAGAAAATTCTAATAAATTCACTCTAGACTAGTTTAAATGTTTTGATTTAAAAAATAATGTTTATTGTTCTAGAATAATTCTATAAATATGATAATTTTATGTCTTAAATAGAAAAATATTTATTTATTTAAAAATATAATTTTTAAGGAACAATCAAATTTGTGAAACTTATAAATTTTCTTAGGCCATAAAGAAAATTATTTTATATTTTCTTATTTAAATAGGTTTTTTTTTAAAACATTCATTTTAAAAAAATATTATTAAATTTTTTTGTGTTTTATATAAAATAATATACATTTTCCTAAAAACTGAAATTATGTTTTATTTTCATCCAAAAATCAAAAATTTATATTCATCTTAATTAAACTTATATTTTATTTACCCAATATATTTTTAAAAATGGAATTTATGGAATAATAATTTTTTTATAAAGGAAATTATACTTTGAGAAATTAATGTCTTATACATGTAACCCCTTATTACTTCCACATATGCCTAAAGGGAAAGATGTGTGATGGTGGTAGTCTCATGGGGTGTCTTGGATAACATTGACTGAGTGGTAATCTCTACTAACAAAAATTAATCCAGTATGCGATTTAGTTCAAGATTCACATGTTAAGGCATGACTTTGAATTTTTCAAGGAAGGAACCTAGTGATGCTTTCCCTCCCATGATTTAACAAATGGGATTCAAATGACATGACACTACTTGTCGAGGCCATCAATTCTCCGTTATGTATCAATTATACTTTTTCAGTACTACTTATAATCACTAATTAAAATGGTAAAATTATTAACCAACATATAGTTCCAAATATTCATATTAACCAATTGTCATATTGAAAAATCTTCATATTTGACCAAAATTTATATAATGGTTTTTCCAAGTGATCTCATTAACTTTTATACCCAACAAATATTTATTCATTATTTCAATCAATATTCACTAAACCTTCTCCCTATGGTTATGTAATCATTTCATAAGATTTTTATTGGTTTTTTGATATTTTGTTCCATATATATAAATTTTTTATGGGGTAATGATTCTAGCACACTGGGGTGATCCCTAACTTCCCATTTTGGATCTTATATTTATATTTGTTTCCACTAGTAATGTTTGGAATTTTAGACAGTTTCATAGAAGACTCATGTATTGATAATTGTTATAGAGATAATATTTTGTTGGTTTATATTTATTTTTTATGTGTATAAAATTATATAACATGTAATAAAGTTATTTAAGTAAAAAATATCATTTAAAATGTCTAGGTTGTTACATTCTTCCCCACTTAATAAATTTGTTCCCCGAAATTTTGCCTCATTCTTTTAGTTGGGAAAGGCTGAGGTTACTTTTGTCTCATTAACTCCTCAGGTTCCAAGGTTTATTCTTTATTTTTATGGTTCCTCCACCACAATTTTACATGGGGAGTAGTCTTATTATGTATAACCTTTTCTCTACAGTCCAAGATCCCCACATGATACACTTCATAAAAGAGGCCACATTGACCTGGTACCACCACTAGATTCAGTAAATTATTGTGATTAGGTATATATTTCCTCAAGAGTGATATGTGGAATACATCATGAACACAAGAAATATTTTGTGGAACTAATATTTAATATACCAATTATTCTGTGTGATCAATTATTTCAAAGGGGATAATGTACCATGTTCTAATATTCTCTTTCATTTCAAATCAAATGTCTCTCTTCCATCATGAAATCCAAAGGAAAAAATTTGTCTCTGATATCCAAATTTGATTCCCTTCATTGGTTTTCATAAAAGATCCTCTTCAAACTCTAATAAGACATTAAATATTTTTGTATGTAAGGAAAATTTTCTATCATATATTACACAAGATCGGGCTTGAGTAGATTTTCATGACAAACTTCATCCCATCAGATTAGAGTTACACATAACTTCCCATATATAGCTTCATATTGTTACTTTTGAATACTCGAGTGGATTATTTTTTGTATAAGCATGCAAAAAACGGAAGGTTTTGATCCCATACAATATTAATTTCCATTTATCATATTATCATTATGTCATCAAGTGTCTAAATAGTCCTTTTATATTGAACATCAGTTTGAGGATGATATGCTGTATTGAAATTCAATTAAATATTCATATCATGTTGAATACATCTATATAATTTTTATGTGAACCTTTAATTATGATAAAAAACAATAGAGAGTGGCACCTCATGAAACCTCACCCATTTCATTATGTATATCATGGAAATTTGGTCATGTGAGAAATCTTCTTCTAGAGAAATCAAATGGGCATTCTTATAGAGTCTACCCACTATAAAACATATCACATTGTTTCATTTGGTTATTCATGGGGAACCAATAACAAAGTTCATAGTGATATTATCCCATATAGATTTTGGTATTGGTATTGGGTGCAATATCCCTTTAAGAAGTTGTCACTCCCCCTTTATTTTTTGACACACAAATCATATTACAGTATAGTCAAAAAGAATATTTCATTATTAACCCAATAATAACAACAACATATGTCCCTATACATTTTAGAGATTCATTATTTATAGAAAATTCAGACTGCTTCTCTTCATCCATCATATCCTTATTTATATCAGGTATATATGGAATACATAACCTTGTATGAAATTTCATTACAACTTCTTGATAAATATTGATCTTGAGAAACATCCCATTGTAAACATCCTCTATCTTATTTTGTCACAAATTATCTTCCGTCGGAAATTTCTTGATCTTATTTAGTAATTATTATTGAGAAATAATTTGGGATTGGTTTTATGATGTATTATCCATGTGATTCACATGTCCAATTTTACTAGGTCCTAGATCAAATAATCTCCATGAATCATCATCATTTCCAGCACAACATGGACATTCCATATTAATGCATCATCAACTTTTTGTCTCAAATATGTTGATAATGAATTGAACAATCATAGTCATTAAGAACATTGAAACATCTAATTTGTCTCATGTTTAATTAACTTTTTATTAAAATATACTTCAATCATTGGTCCTCTATTTATATATGACAATTCTCCCCATAAACGTAGTAACTCTATTTTTTCATAGAAAAAAACTGCAGCTAACTCCTACCCATGCATAGGATAACTCTACTCATGTGAATTTAACATTTAGGATGCCTAAGAGATCATCGTGAAAGTTTTTCTGAAGACACACCCAATCCCTTACATAGATACAACACTATAAATAAAAAATCCTTCTCTAGTAGAGGTCGGAGTTAAAACTAGTGAAATAACCAGTATATTATTTAGTTATTTGAAACATTCTTCCCACTCTTTCTTCCAGATGAAAATATCCCATATTCAAGTTAATAGGTCATGTGGATGAGAAATTAATGAAATGATTTTCACAAACCACTTAAAAAATCAAGAAAAACCAAGGAAACTATGAATCTTAATTACTTTTCTAGGATGAGGCCACTCCTCTACATCCAATTTCTTCATAGGGTCAAATGAAGTTCCTTTATTGGTTTCTGTGTTCCCTGTGAAAGAATTTTTTTGTAACCATAATTCACATTGTTTGTACATTAAAAAAATATTCTCCTTCCTCAGAGTTTTAATTATATCCATTTGATGATCCTCATACTCACACTATTTTTTAATATATCAGAATATCATCAATAATACTACCATGATATAATCAAGGTGGCCCTTAAAGACTCTATTCATAAAATCCATAAATATAGAGGGAGCATTATCCAAGGATAAGGGTAATAAAATCATGATTCCAATATATTGTTCGAAAGGTAGCCTTTATAATATATTTTTTCTTCATGCTCAATTGATGATACCCATATTAGTGGTCCATATTATAGAATAATTGATCCCCTTGAAGCTAATCAAATAAATCATAAAACCTTGGGAGGGGGTTTTTGTTGTTCACTATGATCCCATTTAACTCTATATATTTAATGCATAACTTCATTGATCCATCCTTCTTCTCCAAAATGAGAAAATTTGCATCCCGAAGAGACACACTTGGTTGAATAAATCCCTTCTTCAAAATATCACGAATTTGTTTCTTTTAATCAATTAATTATATATAAAGCCTCTAATATCATCATGGATATAGGAATAAGTTCAATGGAGAACTCAACCTCTATTTCTAGGGGAGTTCCATGTAACTATTTAAGAAATAAATTAATGTATTCTTGAATGATAGGAACATTATCTATATTTATACATTCATTTTCTTCTCACTATTCCATGTTCATAACATTAAAAGAAGGCTATAGGTGTTTCTTCAAGGAAAATCTCATACCAGAACATATCTCCTTAAAAAACAATTGTATATTGGTCATTTAAGACCATTAGAAATTTTATTTACTTTGTAGTTGGTCATTTAATTATACTATGAGATCCAGTCCATCCCTATTATAATGTTAAATTACACCAAGGTAAATACAAATAGAATTATTATGTGGTCACACTCTCCAATGATAAGACTAAACTTTATCAACACTATTGTATCTTGGATAGTGCCTCCATTGGTCTTCACTGATAACTCTAATTCTATATGTTGATGAAATCATTATTTATACTTTTTAAAAAAAGTTGAAATAAAGTAATTCATAGATCCAATGTCATAAAAGTACTTGTTATCTTTGAGAAAAAGATGAGAATACCACCCACCACATCATTTGGAGGCCCTAATTTATCTATCTTGATAAAAAAAATTATGTACCTTTATCCCTTGTACAATTCTAAGGATTATAGTGTTTCCCTAACACTAACATAGGATTTCTACATTTATTGGAAATGTTATTGATCTTCCAGCACTTGAACATTGAACTTTCTGCTAGGCCTTCACCATATTATCTTTATTGTTATTGTTGACAAGTTAAGGATTCACTGAACCATGATAGTTCTATGATATATGTCCTTCTATTCCGCACTTGTATCACATTCCACTCCCAATAAAGTATTTTCCTAAAATATTCTTCCCACATTTTTTACTCATGGGAAGTTGAAATTTCTTTGTTCCGCTCTTATAATAATAATTCTTGGCTGTGTTTAGATCCATTTCACTCTTCCTTTTATCCAATCTATGTGACTACTATATCTTTTAAAACACAAATTCAACCTTTAAATCACTCCACACTATGTCTT
Source organism: Viscum album (assembly GCA_963277665.1). NCBI lineage: Eukaryota > Viridiplantae > Streptophyta > Magnoliopsida > Santalales > Viscaceae > Viscum > Viscum album. Next base: position 1,495,405,575 of record OY728131.1, read on the forward strand.
CATAGATTTTATATTGTAGATAATTTAGATAAATCTATATATAGGGTCTCATTCCACCGAAGAATCTACCAACATATCCATTAGGATCCATAAAATATCTAAAGGTGTATCATGAAATTATTATAATGTCCATTTTATTGATTCATTTTAATTCATTTTCCATAACTATATATTCTTATAATTCCTTATCAAATTTTTCACAACAAATGGCGGAAAATATATGTTAATAAATATTCATATGAACTATTTCCACTCCATTGCATCAATCTCCCTTCTAACCATCAGGTTTTTTAATCAGCCTCCACTACTGATCAGCTTCTCCTTTCAAGCAGTATACTACTAGGGTGACTTTCTATTTCCCAAAAAAACATAGTACAAAAAAGAACTTTTATACAAAGCTTATCCATTTTTCAATAATAAATTTTTTGTACATCCACTGATTGTAGGTGGATGTTGACACATAAAGGAATCAATATAAAATTATTCCCTTTTAGTAGAATCTTCTTTATCGACTTGATTGAAGTTATTATTTATAAATTTAGTTTTTGATTAATCATCATCTTTATTTTTTCCACTCCATTTCCATCATAACACCATCATTCCATCATCCAGTGTAGTCATCATTTATGAAGTTCTTCTTAATTACTGACATTTTCACTAAAACAATAAAATATAACTAACAAATATGTTACCTTTAAAAATTTTATAATTATAAATGATTTTTTCTTAAATAATTCTTCATAAATGTTTTATTCTTTAATAAAAATTAAATTATCCCTAAATCCATCATATTGGTTCATAAAAAACTTGTGATTGACTAAAGATATCCCTTAAGAGGGTCAAAATAGGAATGCCGCATGGCCAATTATAATGAACCAATTCTAGATCGAGTCTATCTCAATGTTATCTGTTCGAGTGCTACCCCTAGACAGATCTATTACAAATCTACATCCACTTATTCATATCTTAAAAGAGATTTATTTTTTCAGAAACCACTTAATTAATATTTCATGAAAATACCAAGTTGTTTTTCTATATTTGAACTTGTACCTATGGATCTTCCTAAATTATTGAAGTTTGAATTTCTATAAATAAAGAACTATTACTTTAATACAAACTATTGAATCAAAACTTTTTATTACATAACTTTTAATTATAAGGTACAAATTGTGGATGTTTTTATTTTTATCTTATTTTAAATAAGGTAAATAATACAATAAAGCATAATTTTTTTTTATAATTACACATGAAGACATCTATGGGGGTTCACCTTATGTTATATTTACTACATCACATATAGTGGGGAAATACATAAAAGTAAAAGGTTTTATCATGAATCCAATTAAGTGAATAATCATGGTAGATAAAAGGAATGTAGTAATGAGATATGTCAATAATTACATAAGGAATAATAATAATAACGAATGAACAAGAGGAATAAAAAATAATTGAAAAAATAATCATAACATGTAAATATGGGAAAAAATATAAATTAGTAATTCATAATTATATCACCATGTTTTATCACAACTATTTCATAAATTAAAATTAAAAATTTTATTCAACATGGTATTGTAAAACATGTCATCTATAAAGAGTAAATTCTCTATCCAATTCATGGAATGATATCAAGGAGAACCATTTATAAGTCCTAATTTCAAGGGAGTATCATAGATCAAAATATTTCATTTCATTAATAACTATTGGTTAATAAATAATGGGTTTATTATAAAAATCTTGGAATAGAAAATAACTTAAATGTGTGATCATTGTGTGATTTTTACCACATTATATGAAATGTGGGATTCACATATGTAAATATCAGAATAAAAAATTAATTTTTAAATAATTTTGAAAATGAATTGAAAGGAGGAGAGCTTTTAGTATTCAAATAAAAATTAAAAGATAATTTCTCTTGTAAAATTGTAAAATTTGAGAAGTAAATTCAGATTTATGATTGGTACAAAAAGTGGATTTAGAAAAGGGTGAAATAAGAGTGTATATGGGTCTCCCTTGGTTAAAAGACTATTATTAAAATAATGGGAAAATAAAAAGTGGATAAAATGAATATTATTGGAAACTATAGGGAATACAACAAAAAAGGTCTCTGGAATGGAAATAATAAGTGAAGATTTCCTTTACCTTGAAGTGTTATTCCTGAAACAAGAGTTTGGAACCTTAGGGGCTTGAGGATAACTTTAGGGACCCCTTGGGAGTTAAAATCACCCATAAATTGTGGAGGATATATCACGCGATGAGGGTTATTGTCAAATGGATTGGTATTTACAATAAAAGTGTATGAATTGTTTAATAATTTGATAATATAGGTCTTATAATTATAGGTTGTCAAAATTTCTAAACCATTAAATTGCACTGGGTTTTTATTAATGGTTTTAGAAATTTTGATCACATGTTTTGATATTTTAAAGAACCATAACCAAACACCATTTTTTAATCTTTCCTTTGGTATGGAAAATTAAATATTCCACAAAGTAAGGTTTTTCAAAAATAATAGGTTCCTTTTTAGATTATGGAAATACACAAATATTGTTTCAAATTTATTAAAATCTATAAAATACATGATATTAATTATGTAAAATATTTTTTATCATGGATTGTGTTTACTTTGTTATAAAATTATTATGGAATAATTATGATGTCATAAAATATAATGAATACAAAGAAATATTTTTTTATATTCATGAAAAAATTATGTTTTCCCAAAAATTATCATAAAATTAGCCTAAAAAAATTTTGATGTGCAAATTTCGAAATTGAGGTTTATTTTTCCAGATTAATTCTCTAAATATTATAATTTTTTCTATTAAATATAAAAATCGATATTTATTTTTAAATATTAGTTTTTAAGGTCCAATCAAATTTCTAACACATATAAAAATATGATATGCCATTAAAAATATTATTTTATCATTCATTATTTAAACAATTGTGTTTTAAAAGTATTTTAACATCAAAAAATAATCAGAATAATTAATTTTATTCTAAAAGTTTATATATTTTATTGAAATACATATTTTTTTATTTATCTCCAAAATTCAATTTATAAATTTCAAATCAATTATAAATTTACTTTATTTAGAAAAACTATTCTTAAAATTGAATTTATGGAATAATAATTTTATTCATAAAAAGGAATGTACACTAAATTAAACAGAGGCCTAGACATGTAACCACTTATTATTAACACATATTCCCTAAGTGAAAGATGTGTGTTGGTTTTAGTTTCATGTGGTGGCTCATCTATCCTTGACTAAGTTGTAATCTCCAATAATGTAAACTTCTCTTGTAGGTGATTTCTTTCAAGATTAAATTTTTTATGCTATGCTTGGGCTATGTTAGGGGAAACCCCTAATGACACTACATCCCTTTTAAGTTCCAACAGATGGGCTTCAAAAAGCATGAATATACATGGTTAGGATATTGATTATACTTTCTATATCAATTATCCTCTATCATTAATACTTATAAACACTAATTATAATGATAAAATTATCAAACACAGGTATAGTTTCCAATGGTCATTTTGATCTATGTTAATATTGACCGATGGTCATATTTGAACAATTTTCATGTAATGGTCAAATAAAAACATTCACATTTCCATTTTTACTATATATATACCACATCATTCATTCATTCAAGATTAACTATAATTACACCCTATAGTTATATGTTCATTTATTTTCATTTTGACTAGTTTATTAATGTTTTATTTCACTTTCATATAATTTTAGGCGGGGGAGATAATTCTAGAATAATGGGGAGATCTATAATTTCTCATTTTAGCTATTATATTTTATATTTTTAGTCTAGTTGTAATGTTTTTCATTTGAATTTGTTATATATATGAATAATATATTGTTCATTATTATAGACATTATATTTTTTTTGGAATATCATCACTTTTAAAGAATTATTTTTACTAAAGCCTCTTTGTTATTATGAAATTAAATACCTCATTCTTTCTGGATAGTGATAAATTCAATTCATATCCCATAGATATAATTTAAAGTGGGCCATTACATGGCCCAAAGGACCAATGAAACCTCATTTATACATCATATTCCCTCTGAAACCATGCATGTGGCATGACAACATCACCATCTACATAGTACTGGTATAAAACATGCACCCATCATGGATTAAAACTAGGACCTCCTAGATCCGGGTCGTTAAATTCTTCCCCCATTAAGAAATTTCATCCTTCAAATTTCAACTCATTCACTTGGTTGAGAAAAGGTAGGGTTACTTTTGTCTCATTAAATCCACTTATTCCTACTCCATTTTTTCATATTTAGGTTTCCTCTTCAATAATATGACATGGTGGGTAGTCTTATTGCATATAAACTTGCCTCTATTGTCCAAGATATCTATAATATAGGTTATGTTATTGTTGTACCACCTCATGATTCAATGCATGTGAGGGATCAGGTGAGTACTTCCTCAAGATAAATATGTGGAATAAATCATGAACATAAGAAATATTTGGTGAATATTATAGCAAATAAGACACTACTCTTATGCGTTATGGATTTCTAAGGTTACCATGTAACTAGTGATAAACATCCCATTCTTTCTAAATTGAATAACTCAATTACATGGTCATATCTGAATGAAAATATTTTCTCTAACATCAAACTCCACATCCCTTTAATGGATGCTAGAATAGATCTTATACCGACTCTGAGCAACATTTATATGTTGTTGGATGGCATGATCATTTTCAATCATATATTTCTCAAGATCAGGCCCTTTATTTTTTCCCTCACCAACTTCATCCCAACATGTGGGATTTATGAATTCTCCCATATAGAGATTCATATGGTTCTTTTTGAAAACTCAAGTAGAATCTATATTTGAATGCGGACAAAACTAATGGTAGGTGTTGTTACCATCCACCTTTTAATTCCATTTAGCGTGTTCATGTTATGTCTTCAATTATATGAATAGTCTTTTTTGATTGGACAATAATTTGGGGGTTCTATATTGTTTTAAATGTCAATTTTTTATTAAATTCAAGTTGTAGGCATCACAAGAAATTAGATGTGAACATAGTATCATGATCTGAATTGATAGAAAGTGAAACCCCATGCAACCTCACTACTTCAATTATATATATCATTGAATGTTACTTAAGAGATAAATCTTCTCAAATAGAGATTAAATGGAAATTCAAAGATATTCGATGCACTATAACTCATATCACATTATTTCCATTGGATTTTCTTGGGAGACTTGTAAATAATTAAATATTAAAATTTTCCCGCATCTATGTTAGTATGGGTAGTGGCCAAAATACCCCTTTAGGATATTATTTCTCCGCCTTCACTTGATGACACACCAAGAACCTTAAAGTGTAGTTAAAAATATCCCATTACATGTTATCCCAAAAATAATGATAATAAAGGTCCCTATACATTTTAATGATACCAGTATGTATTGAGATTATATAGTTTGGATCTTTTTCCATCTGATCCTTCTTTATCACTATGGTAGATTTCACACATATCCCTATAATAAATTAAAATTCACATTTTGATAAACATTGAACTCATGTAACTTCTCATTCATCATAGCCACAATCTTGTTTTAGTGACAAAGGATCATATCATTGAGATTTATTGACCTTATCAAGTAATTTTGGTTGATAAGTCATCTGGGGTATGGTTTAGGATTCACCTTCCCTTATGATTCGCAGGTCCAATTTTATTACCTCCTTCATCAAGTGAACTCCTAAAATCCCCATCATTTACTACACAATAGGTTCTTTCCTACTTAAAGCATCAGTAAATATGTTGGACCATTTGGGGTGATAATGAATTTAAAAATCAAATTATTTTATAAGTTACAACCATATCCATTATCTAATGTTTAATTCATTTTTCATGTAAATATAGTTTTAACATTGGCATGTTGTGTATATATAATATTTCTCCTCATAAAGATAGTGCCTCCATATTTTTAGAGAAAAAATAACTATAGCAATCTCTGGATTATTCAAAGGATTATTCTACTCATGAAACATTAAATATCATAATTCATAACCAATAACATTTTTATTTTTCAGGAGGACACACCCATTCCCTTTTAGCTATGGATCGCTAAAAATAATGAATCCTTCTTTGACGGAGGGTTGAGTTAACACATGTAAAATAACTAATATCTTCTCTAGTTATTATAAATTTTTTTCACACTCTATTATCCATATCAAATTATCCCCTTTTTTAGTTAACATGGATTGTGTATTAGAATTTCATTAATTTGTTTCCACAAATATCCTATAATATCTTGGTAAACCATGGAAACTACGAATCTCAGTTACTATTTTATGATGATGAGATTCCTCTACAACATTTTTCTTCATAGGGTAAACCGATATTCTTTTATTGTTTACAATTTTTTTAAGAATGAATCTTTTTGTAGCCATAATTCACATTTTTTTGTTACAAAAAAGATTCTATATCCTCATATATTTAAATAATAACCTTACTTTAACCTCATTCTCCTTTCTACTATTGGAATGTATCATTATATCATCGATATAAACTACCATGAATTTTTCACGGGGGTCATTAAATATTTTAATAATGATATCCATAAATATAGTAGGACCATTAATCACCCCGACGAGAATAACAAAAAAAATCATAACACCCATATCTTGTTTGGATGGAATTTTACTGAATATCTTCTTTCTTATCCTTTAATTGATGATAACCAAATTTGATGATATTCTTGGAAAATAATTGGGAACCATTTAGAAAATGAAATAAATAATAAATCCATGAGATAGGATATTTTTTCATTACTGGGATCTTGTTGAGTTCCCTCTAATCAATGCATAGCTTAATTGATTAATGATTCTTATTCTTCAGGAGAATAGTTGCTCTCCATGGATACACAGTAGGTCTAATAAATTCATTCCCAAAAATATCTTCATGTTTTATCTATAATTCATATAACAACATATTTTCCATTCTATATAGGGTCTATCAAATCGGCTTTGAACTAGGTATGAGTTCAATAGAGAAATGTACCTCTATTTCAAGAGGAGTTCGAGGCAATTAACTCATTAGAAGATACATAAATATTTTTTATAATTATAGGATCATTCTCTATCCTGGAACATTAATTTCATTCTCCTAATTCACTAATCCTATTGATACATTTATATAGGAGAGTTTCTTCTCTGAAATGATATAGTTTGGATATATCTTGTTTTTAAATCATTGTAGGTTTTAAATTCATTACAACTGAAATTTCCTTGATTCTATAGTTGAAGTTAGAATTATCCATTGAGATCAAATATATCCCATGTATACTATCTAATTCTACCATCGGATTGACTACTAGATGTCTGATCAATTCTTGATCTACAATGTTAATAATGTTGTCTTTATACAAAATTGAGTCTAGGATAGTCCCACCTTGATTCATGATTGATAAATATAATTATATTTGTTCAGGGAAATATTCTATATTAATTAAAAGCATGGATTAAATAATGGAATAATTAAGACCATATTCAAAAAAATAAATTTATATCTTTGAGAGAAAAATGGGATTACCTTATACCATATTATTTAGATAATCTACTTTAACCATCATGATATAAAATTCCTATGATTAGTCCCTTGTCCTATGATGAGGTTGAGGGTGGTTCCCCTACATTATATTTTGATTTGGATATGGATTAGTAAAGTGCCCTAGCATTCCACACATGATGAATCGAACATATAGTTTGGAATGTACTATATTCCCCTCATCGTTAGTGTTTAGAATTTGAGGATTTACCTCACCAAGAGAGTTATAACCAACATAAACATCTATTCCACACATGTATCATCTTCCACTCCCCTTAAAGTTATTCCTCGAATTCTACATCCCATGTTTTTTTCATGGGATGTTCCACCTTCTTTCATCCTTTCATGTAATTGAAAATATTCTATTATTTTTGATTCATATCTATCTTATTTCTATTCAATCTATGTGTTTGATGCATCTCTTCAAACAACAATACAACCTCACTTCTAATCCTCACTATATTGTCATAGCTTTTATAGACTCTTTTTTTATTACTCTGCATCTGGGGTTTTAGTCCACCGAAGAATCTATAAATATTTCCCTTAGGATGAATACTAGGCTAGAGGTGTATCGATAAATTCTAGTAAACTTATTTTCTGAGATACCCACTAATTAATTTTCCTTCTACTTCAGTTCTAGAAATTGACTCTCCCTTTTTCTCACATATAATTGGGAAAATATGTAATCAAAATGACTCCACTCAACACTTCCCTCCCCAAATAACCAATATATCTTCATGGAATCATGTTTTTAATAAGTTTCAACTATATTTTAGATTCTAGTCCTATGCAGTATACATAAAGGGTGATTTTATCTTTCTTAAAATAACGGATTGAAGAAAAGATATTTTCCATAGAGGGTATCCAGTTTTATGAAATCAAGGGATCGGTAGATCCAAAGAATGAAGGTGGTCATTGATTCATAAAATCTTCAACAGAAAGTTTTTTCCTTCATTGATAATCTATTCTCTTGAATTGATTCATTTTATTGTTCATAACTCAACTTTGTTGGTTCATCATCCTCATAATGTTTTATATTCTATCTTCCATTATAATTTTTTCATCACATCATCCATTTCACTCATCATTTACCAAATCTATCATGTTTCCAACAATTTTTTCTTAAAAAAGATTACCATGGTAGGGAATATGTTAATTTTTTTAATAGTATAATTATAATATAATTATATGTCTTTAAACATCATACATGAATATGTTATTTATAAATACTAATTTTATTATCAATATTTCATTCTTAATGTTTCATAATAATCTTTTGATTAACAAAATATATCCCTAAGGACAATCAAGCTAGCATTATAGAATTTACCATTGTCGTAAACCAATTATCTACTGAGTCTATATCAATGTAGTGTTTTCTTATGTTACCACTAGATAATTATATTTCAGATCCACATCCACTAGTTCATATTTATAAAGGGATTTATTTTATTAGCAACAAGATACATATTACATCACCAGTTTACTAGGATGGTTCTCTATAAGAAAAACTATATATATGGTTATTTATAAATATTTAAATTCATTATTTATACAAATAAAGAATCAATCATCTAATAATATCTATGGTAATCCACCTTTTTATACAATAAAATTTCCTTGCAAGGTACACAAAAATGTTCTTTTAATATTTAGTTTCTTGGAAATAATGTACATAATAAATTAAAATTTAAAACATTATATAAATTCACTTGGATATATATTCATGGGTACACCCTAATTTACATTCAATGATTCTCATATCCTTGGGACATATATCTACAGAATAGAGTGATCTTGAAGCCTCGTAATGGAATAAGTATGGGAGATAAAATGCATGTTTTCACAAGACATATCAATAAGTACCTTAGGCATAAAAATAAGGCATGAAAAAGAGTAAAAAAATTTTAATATGAAAATGATTAATAATGTGGAAATGTGGTCACACCATTTAAATGTGATATTAATAAGCATTTGATAAGGTTTTAACATCATGGTCAGATAAATGAAAATTAAGAAGGTTATCCAACATAGTGTCGTAAAACATGTCATCTGTAGAGATTAAATTAATTACCCAATGAATTTGATTTTTGATAAGGATAAAAATTTATATTTATTTATTTCATGTTATCAGTATATATCATAATAAATAATTTCATTAATAACTAATTGAGAATAAAGAATGGGTTATTCATCATAATCTCAACATACAAAAGATCTAAAAGATGATATCATTATGTCACTTTTACACCATGAAAGGAAATTTGGTTTTAATATATGTAAATTATTTAAAAAATAATTTTTAAAACTATTTTAATTCCCTTTTAATATATAATAGGTTAAGGTTTTCAACAAAATTAGAAAATACGATTTTTCCATTTTAAAGAGGGAACATTAAGAATTAAATTTAGCTACATGAATGGTATAAAACACGGTTCTAGAGAAGTGTAAATTGAGAGAGGAATAGTGTATCCAATTGATAGAAATGAATCATTATAATAATGAGATAATTGAAACTGTAAAATGCTGAAATTTTCATTGGAAACTAGAATACATTCGACCAAAAAGTACTCTTGATTTGAAGGAAGGTGTGGAGATTTCCCTTACTTTAAAGAGTTGTTCCTAAAACGCGAGGATGGAAACATGGGGGCATGGGGACACCATGGGGGAAATCCATGGGAGGTAAAATCACTATAAAATTTTGGAGGATAGATTGAGAGTGGATGTGGTTGGTTAAATGGTTGGTTATCCACAGAAAAATGGAGGAATTGTTTTATAATTTGAAAATATAATTCAAACAAATATATATTGTGGAAAATGAAAAACCATTGTCATAGCCATGAGTTTTCCTCATGTTTTAGGAAATTTTGTTAAAATTTAATGATATTTTAAACAACTAGAACCAAGCACCATTTTTTATTACATCTTAGGCACGTAAATATAAGGACTCTCAAAAGTAATATACTAAAAAAATCAAATTTTCACTTTTAGACTATGGAAATTCACATGTAGTTTTAGAAATTGAATTAAAATTTATTTAAATACATAACATTAATGAAATATAATATTTTAGTTATTAGATTGTTTTAAATTAGAAATTATATTCTTATTAAATATCTATGAAAGCCTAAAATATACAGAAATGACAAAACTATATTTTTTCTACTATTAATGAGAAAATATTGTAATTTAGAAAATTTTAAAAAATTCATGCTAACCTAATTGTTTACACTATGATGTGAAAAATAATGATTATTTTTGTAGAATATATCTATAAATATGATTATATTAACTTTTAAGAAAACTCTTATTTCTTTATAAATTTATATTTTTAAGGCACAATTAAATTTCTGACACATATAAAAATATCCTATGTCATGAAACATATTAATTTTTTATTTATTATTTAATTAAAATTGTACTAATATAATTTTCATTAAAATAGTTATTATTTAGAATACATGATTTCATTATATAATTATATATATTTTCTCAAAAATATAATTATCTTTCATTTGCGTCAAAAAATAAATATATCAAATTCATTGCAATGAAACAAAAATTTTATTATGGGAAAATATAATTAAAAAATAAAATTTATGGAATACTGATTTTATTAATACAAAGAAAATTAAATTTTATGAAATTATGGCCTAGAAAAATGTACCCTTATTTTCCCCATGTATTCCCTAAGGGAATGGTAGGGGGTGTAGGTAGTTTCATGTGGTGGATCCACAAACGTTGACTGAAAGGTAATCTAGAATAACATAAACTTCCCACTTAGGTGATTTCATTCAAACTTCACTTTTTGGAGCACATCATGGTCTTGGTCAACGATGAACTATAGTGATGCTACCTCCCTCCCATGTTTTAAAAAATGTGGTTCGAATGACATTACTTTTCTGTTGGAGGCCATTGATTCTCCTTTTTGTATCAATTATCCATTGAAATTTCTACTTATAAATACTAATTATAATGGTAAAATTATAAATCATGGGTATAGTTTAGAATGGTCACATTAGCCAATAGTCACATTGACCAATGGTCATATTTAACCAATGGTCATATAGAAATAAAATCCCAATTGGCACAATTCCTTTTATAACCTATAAATACCCCTTTATTTATTCATTCACAATTCACTAAAATTTATCAATATAGTTTTATTTTAATTTCATTATGTTTTGATTGTTTTAATAATATTGTTTTTATTTCTATAGAATTTTTGGTGGGTAGAATATTCTAGTAGACTAGGGTGATCCATACTTTCCCATTTTGGATTTTATATTTTATATTTTATATTTTTGTCATGTTTTAATGTTTCCTATATTAATTGGTTTAATAGATGGATAATGTAATTCTAATTTTTATTGAGATATGATTTTGGTTTTCTCATTATTTGGTAGTTGTATAATTTTATAAAATAAGTAACAAACATTTATTCAGGAATCAAATTTCATTTAAAAAGTATGGGTAATTACAAATACATTGAGATAAAGGGATTTATATATCAATATACCACTCATTACAGTGATTTTTAATTATTACCCATTAATGGGGATAAATTTATCATATTAGTTGTAAATTATTGGAATAGCAATGTTGTTTACTATAAAGAAAATATATCAATTTGAATGGATAAAAGATTTATTTTATAAGTTATTTAAGTCTCACTAGTTATTTATTATTAATCTATTATTAGGAAATCATAGAATACCAGTTGGGAGAGAGGATATACCTCAGAAATGGTTTTAAAGCATGTATAACAAATATGAGTTTGTAATAGTACTATTTGGATAGATAAATTTTCTAGTAATGTTTATGGATCTCCTGAACTGGATCATTAAAATTTATCTTGAATCCTTCATTATGGTGTTCAGTTATTATATAATTTTATTTTCATTGTAACTTTGATAGGTTTCGACAATAAATTATTTTTAAATAAATAATATTTTCAATATATTTTTTCACATGTAACAGTAAACCAAAATGAATGAAAACCCATTTTATGATGATAAATATAATCATAGTATATTAGTTATAAAATTGGTAGGAATAAATATAGGTAATTTCATTATAAAAAATATATACAAAGTTAAATAAATAAATTGATATTAAAATAAGAATTCACTAATAAAACTAAATTAGCTTAGCTATAAAATTGATAAGATCATTTAATACTTAAAATGAATTTTTTTTAATTGGCTTATTATGCAAAATACATTTTTATATAATGAAACAGGTTAAATTATGTTTTAATAATGATAAAATATATTTTTTATTGAATAATATGTTAATAATAATTTAATTGGTTATTTATAGGAAATAATAATTAAAAGATAAAACTGTTAAATATCCATTTTTATATAAAAAAATATTTTAATTATATTTTATGTTTTTATTTAAAAGATTAGTCACTAAATTTTAATGAACTAATTTCAAAAAAACATCATGTTTGAATTTATGGTGTAAAAATTTTCTTCGGGGGAATCTTTTAGATTTTTCTAAAATGTTAAAATGAATAGTAAAGAAATAATTGTTTTAATAATACCATAAAATTTATGACATTATCATTTGGAAAAAATGACCTCAAAACTTATAAATCAATTAAATCTAAATCTTTATATATACTTTTAAATTATTTATTAAAAAAATACTATATTGATTCTTGAAAATTAATTTTTTACAATTTTACACACAATAAATATTTCACTCTAATAAGAATTAGTCCATACATTTATAAAATTATTTACATTATGGATTTTGTTTTAGGATTTATTTATAATCTAAAATATATTTTTTTAATTAACAAACCAATTAGATTATGAATATCATAAAAATTGATAATTTTATCCTAAAAATAATTTTTTTCCTAAATATAAATATTCTATTAAAATTTATTTTTCTGTTTAATGTGTACTATTATTAATATTAACTTGTTTCATCTATGAATATTTTTTAGATAAACTGATCTTCTTATTTTGCATCATCATATTCAATTACATAATAAGTTCATGTAAAATTTTAGTCAATAAAATTAATTATTGAGGTTAAAATATATGTTACTACCTTAAAAGTAGACTATATTAAAAGTTAAAACTAATAATAAATTCCTAAATTTTCCCAAACCCAATCTAAAAATGTGTTATGAAGGGGTTTCTTAACCCAATATTAATAAAACATCAATTTTTATCAATTTTGTGACTCACATTCTTTGAATAATACCATTTATATTATTTCAAAAATTCTACAACCCATTTAAATTCTCTCTAAAAATTAAAAATACCCATGAAGCTTTAATAATTTTAAATCCCAAAGAGACTAGTTTATATTTTCTTCCATAAATCAATTTAAATTTCTAGATCATTCCATTCTAACTGGTCCCCCAAGAGAAGGTTCAAATTGTAAATGTAATTAGTAATCACTTCATAACCATTGTTCTTCAGTACATTTCTCAAACAAATTTATTTTACCATTTCTAATTTAATGAAACTCTTATTATTAATATTCTTAAATTTAATTACATTTTATAGTAAAAAATATATATACTTTTACCCTTTACATAGAAATGATAATTTCGTTCGAGCATATGTGTAGGCTACCACTTCCAAGAAGAGGTGTTTGTGATTTTTTATTACCTCCTTACGTATGTGGTTATAAAAATAAATTTAATGAATAAATTAGATATTAACTTTAATTTTTTGTTCCATAGTATATAAACCATTTTCAACCTTTCTCCCAAATTTTAGGAAAATGAAAACATCTCTCGTGCATACAAGCGATATACCACCTCAATGGATGACATATTTTTTATCACCAACTCACATGAATAGATCTAAAAAATAATGAATAAATATATATAATATCACTGATTAATATAAGTTATTAATACGCATCAGAATGGATGAAAAAAATATCAATGATAATAATATTTTAGTATGATTATGTGGATTAATTACACAAAACAAGCTCTCCACTGATTTTATCTTCACATATCGTAACTTGAAAACTCATAGAATGATATAGGAAATATGGAACATAATTTTAATTCCATGATTAATTTGATAAATGAAGACCTTTTTACTCATATAAGAGGATCAATATCTCCTTTATTGAACCTATATTAAAAAATATGTTAATACATGATGTTGAAAATTGACATTAACAAAATAATAAATTTATAAAAAAATATCATATTTGAAAAGTATATTGGGAAATTGTTGTGAATAATCTACTTAAATGAGTTATTAATATAGTTATGGTTATGATATAAAAGAAAAAATAAATTCATGTATTTCAAGAGTTAATGTTTGGGATTCTCAACTCTCTTTTATTTAACTAATAAATGTGTCATATTCACCACTTATTAATAGTGTGTTGTGTATCTACTCTCTTAAAAATTATCATAAATTTTGAAAATTAAAGGGAATTTATAAATCCATTATATTATATATTAATGGTATTTTAATTAAATTGATACCAATGTTGTAAGGTTTTTTGATAACTCAAACCTCCTTTATTTTTGTTATAATTCCTCTCCTTAATCTTAATTGTTCTTTGGCTAGTATCAAACACTATAATGTTTTACCAAATTAATGTTTACCTTTCCCACAAAATTATTTAAATTTTTAATTCTATTCCTCTTCACTAGTGATTTATTTCACCTAAAATTATAATATTATTATGAATAATTCACATCTAATTTGAAGACCATTTTACCGAATATCCAAATTCATTATTCCCTCTATTTTTCTCAATTATTATATTGAAATATAAATATGTATTATTTATTTTTCCCTTCATAATTATATTTACTCTATTTTTTGATGAAGATTTATAAATAATTTTATGATTTTGATTTTGATTTCAATAATGGTGAATTTAAAATAATGATAAATTTTTACTTTCCTGCTATTTATTTCTGTTAAATACAATTGGGTAAATTTTAATTATTTCTAATATATCACCAGTAAAAACATTGAATCAACCTATGAATGAGGTATTTAATTATTTATATCTCTAGAGTTATTAAAAAACCCCATGCACTTAATTAACTATGAGGAAGTTGAATTGGTAGATATTAAATCTATTAAGGAGTACTCATTGTGGATTGCAGACCACTATGAGATATGAGTTTTGTGAATGATAGTTGTCCTAATATATGTTCATTATTAGAATTATTATATTTAAGAGGATACATGGGAACAAGGATCTCATAAGTTATCTTTATTTTTTGGATTGTTTAGAAATAAATTCTACTTATGAATCATGTGAATAAGAATCACAAAGTAGGGAGTTTGTTTCAAATGTTCTATTTTGAGGAACTTCTCATCTTATAAATATTTTTTATTTAATTATTATTTATGATTTTGAATTTGAACCAAGATTTTTCAGGAATTGGATGAGTAACAATGTTCTAGTATGAGGTACTTGGTTCTATATTTCCACATTATGATACACTAGTTTCCCGATGTATGGGAATTATGAACATGTTGACTAATTAAGGGTGAATATGTCTAAAAATTATCACAATATATTCATTTGGTCTTGATCACATGGCCACTATTATATTACGTACCTAATACAAGACCAACTCTAACCTAGGGGCCATTCACATATAATTTTATAATATATATTTTTAATACACTTTGAAACCATTCCACATATCCATTCAAGAAAACATGAATTAGAGACTATTTATGAGCATCTTTATCTTTTCCTTAATCTCATTATGATATATTTAGATAAGGATTTTTAAATAGTTGGTTCTGTTTTCCCTATTTAGGTAAGACTATTCTAATGTAAGTTTATATTATAAATTTTATTCACTATTAATTTCCATTCTGTCAATAATACAAAGATTACATGGTATTTTTGGGTACCCAAAATATGGTTGTTTTATTTTTTATTAGATAATGTCCTTTACATATAATTCTCTTGATATTCATGATATGAATTCCTCAATGTTCTGTACAAATTATATAGATATACGTGAACTATTATTCATATGGGTTATGATGGTGTGTGTAATCCTTTTTCAATTTTTATAATGAGGTTGAACATATTCACATTCATTTATGTAACCTTTTATTAATATGTTAGGGTGATTAATATTATTTTTGATGAACCCATGGTTTATAATAGGTGTGTTTCTTGGGATCACAACATTTATCAATGAGGGAAAATGTTATTTATATATGATTGGAATTAATTTCAAAATTTTTTATATTATCAATTAGATGTGTAGAATAACCACATTCATTTGATAAACTAGTAAGACATAAAAACAAATAATTTAAATTTATTTATTATATAGAGTGGTGTAACATTTTATCAATCAGATTAGAATTCAATTTGGTGGATGGTTAATAAAATTTGGCATGAAAAGAATGGAAAAGTATTATGTGGGATTATTAGGTTTGGGTTTATATTGGTTTATGTTATATATTAGCATTAATGTCATGGAATGAGTTGGTTTGTGGGGAACAAATCTAGATATTTTTAATATGTGTTGGTGTATTATGGATTTTTTGTCTATGTCCAGGTATAAAAAGTTGTATTTTTAATTTATTCATGAGTCTTTGGTTCCTATTTAATAGATTGGTTATATTACACCGTCCTTGGTATCCAATCCCAATGAAAGAGGTTATCTATGTTAAGACATCATGAGTATCTAATTCAAATATAAGTGTTTAGATATGTTAAATCATCCTTGGTAACTATCTTGAATTATGGCATGTGTTGGATTTATTCATGTACATGTTTGATTTTTCCCATATGAAATGGAAAAATATTGTAAGTTCATGATTTATTGTGGCTTTTTTAGGGAACAATAATCCTCAATATATTTATGGTTTTAAATATTTATTATTAATTAAGTACATTAACTCTCATATATTGTTTCATTTTTTGTTAAAGACACATTTTTTGATCCCCGCTATGTTTTAAATATTCACTTTTCCCATACACCTCAGTGGGAACAAAAATTTTACTATCCAGTATCTATGAAAGAGAACGGTACTTATGTTCTACATCTAATTATGGAATTATATTCATTGATAAAGAGTTGGTACTAAGAGATAACTCTTTTCAATGATTATGGGTGAATTTCTTTGGTCCACCATGTTATTATATGTAATGTTATAGTAGTGAATCCAATAATTTTATCCATTAAAATTTACCATGTATATTATATTAAACCAATGGGTTCATCTTATTATTAAAATTATTGTTATTGGTAATGTTATCATGTTACAATGATTCTATTGTATACAACACTAATTATTGTTATCAGATAGTTTATTCGTTTTTTGGAATGCTATTTAGGGAATAGTCTCCCCATTAAATAGAATATCCCTCAATTATCATTGGAAATTTCATGTGTATGGGGAGATATAACTGATGATAAGAAATTAACATGTTAAAACATGTTAACCTAATTATAGGTATTACATTCATCTTGAGTATATTTGAATATACAGAATTTGGATAAAAATGTATTTTAAGTATTCAATGGAAGGAATCAATATATTTGGAAAAAGGTTATCTTATCATCTTCAATAAAACAATATTTATGTTTTATTTTTTGTTATTAACAATCCCACTAAGGATATTTTAAATTAAATCATTTATTTGTTTCTTAAGAAAAATGAAAAGGTGAGAAATGCCTTATCAAGATACTAATCAAATCAAATAAATATAGTGTAAATTAGTTTCACTAACACAAGCACTCTATGGGGTCTATTTTATAATATATATGATAATGATAATTGTTTCATGCAGTCTATGCTAAAGGACTCACAAAATGAGATCAATGATACAAATATGTTTTTGAATAAAAAATTTAATTTTTTATCTACCATATCATATGTTTATAGATACGTTTAATGTATTATAAATAATAAATGATATTAATATATTAATAAATTTATTGAGGCTACATTGACCTTTATAAAATCCAATTTTATAATTTCAAAATGTAAGGAACTTGACGGATATTTTTTTAATCATATTCAATGTTGTTTGGTTCCTTATTGGATGCACGAAGAACTAAAATATTCCTAAATTAATTAATAAAATTCAAAAAATAATATAAAATGGGTAGTATTGAAACCAATAAATGTGATGATATAGAATAATATATGAGTAATTAGAGTCTCCCAATTGCGAAAACCTAAATAAATTTAGAACATGAATATTTGAGGCAATTTTATTAATAGAATCTATTGATTAATGAATTATTGGGAGCACTATAGTTATTTTTACTAGTTGGATTAATATTTATGTTGATGTCTTTGATTACTCATAATATATATAATTTTTTTCAAAATACAAAACTAAATGTAAAAATATATTTAAAAATAATATTCAGTGGAATAGTTTGGATTCCAAAGAATAATATAATTATACATATCAGGGATGAGCGGTTTTATATTGGGAAGTAATTGATGTGTTAGAACCTCCCAAAAATATGTTATATTATCCCTAATATTATCTTCAAAACTCTTTGTTGAATGAATTTTACTATTTCAGTTTTATATCAACCTCCCACTCAAAAGTCACTAAACAAATATGCTCTTATTGCTACTACAGGCAATCTAGAGAAAAAACCATAGAATAAATGAACTTTATTCTTAGATCCACTTAGTAATCAATTTTTCCAATGAATGTTGTATAAGGAAATAGCTTAATGTCACCATTTTTGATCATGTGAGTACGCTTAAGGTGGTATATTCTATGTTTATATAGAAATAAAATATCACTCATACAATTAAAAAAATATTTTGGATGTTATAATTGGTAATTCATTATACAACCCCTAATGAAAATCATAAATATCCCCTTATATATAGGAATCAAATTACCCTCCATATGAAAATAATAATATCCCAAATGAGTCAACAATCATAAGAAAAGTATGCTTCAAACCTAATATTCAATTGGGTGGAATATATGGTCCTAACATGAAGGATGCATAAATTGTGTGGTATATAGTATAATCTAGAAAAACTAGATGTGATATAGAATATATTGAACCACCCCAACCCATGAATAAGTGACTCATATACCTCTGAAAAGTACAAAGGTGAATATCAGGATCATATATAAAATTCATCAAATGGTACTATCAAAATTGATACGTGATAATTATTTCTATATAAAGACTAATATAAAGAGATATTAGTTTTCCTTGAACTAATAAAATCAAGAACACATGACCATAGTATTTTCCACATGATTTAGATACTACACTTATACTACCAATCATTATATGGATGGTAGATAATATACAAAATCACCTAGGTATCAGTTTCCTTTTACAGACCCTACTAGATGATAAATGTTAACGTGTAATCCTTATATAATATGATACTACATAGCACATTGTTCAAGTGTAATAACACATAATGATAAATCATAACCTACCCATCAAAAAAATGGGTGTCCCTAGTTAGAATGAATTGGGTGGTCTTCATTAACTCATGGAAAAAACCCCATACCACAACATCAACATGCGTTGAAATGTATCCCAAATTTAAAATATCTATCATGACGTCATACAATTTTAAATAGATATGGGTAATGGTTGAAGAAGCCATATAGGTCAGGGATTCTTATCCTTCACTCAAAAATATGTGAGCTATCCTAAAATGGCTCATAATATGTCCCTCTCAATTTAGGGTCCCCAAAAATACCTTTGCATGTCATGGTATATCATGGTAATCTCCAAGTGAACCATTTATCTTGATGTTTGGGAATATTGTGTTATCTATTTTATCAAAAATATAAGGACCAGAATTAATATATGTATAAATGGGAGAATATCACTATGTTAGGAGTAA
The DNA here is from genome assembly GCA_963277665.1 of Viscum album. Lineage (NCBI taxonomy): Eukaryota > Viridiplantae > Streptophyta > Magnoliopsida > Santalales > Viscaceae > Viscum > Viscum album. The sequence continues at coordinate 1,495,426,021 of OY728131.1, forward strand.
TTTAAAGGTCGATCCACACTATATATAGATTCTCTCAGAAAATTTCATTCTTGGTTGAAAAAAACTAATTCACAATAATGAGGAATGGAGTTTCGGTAGATAAGGAAATCATATTCTTCCCTCCCAAAAATTCCATTACATCAATATGAATACCAAGAAAGAGTCTCATAATCTTCTAGTCACTATAGGTCTCCCACACCACATGTACCTAATTCTTCCAACTCAACACATCATCTTTAATATTCCCAATTCTAAGAGTATATGTTATCTCAAAATTGAAAGAATAATGATACTTTAACTTCTTCCCCACATTAAGGATTTGATCACAATAGGAAATGGTATAGCTGGGTATCCTGTGGTCAATATACATTACAATCTTGTCACATGGAAGATAGTACAGATAATATAAAAGCACATGCACTACTTTCTCCATCTCTAAATTTTTATACATATAATTACTCTCTTAACTCCTCATATGCCTTGATCTATATTAAACTACATGAACATCTCATATTACAATATATTCTAAAATAACATAAGATTATTGAAAATATCATATTTACTATTTCCCCTTATTGATAAAGTAAATATTAGTTTAGATGTAGATATTCCCTTGAAAACCTAAAAGGATCCCTAGAAATTATTAGACCATGCCAAAATTACCCCTTCTGGGCCAAGGACATAATTATCCCTGAATGATGGGAGAATTTATATATTAATATCATATAGTCTCCCACCAATCCTAAGTTTCTATAAATGTATAAATAATTCTTAATTCATTCAAAATTAAGAATATCACAAACCTTTTCATGACCCAATTATATAACTACCTCTAATGTCACATGCACCAAAAAGAATGAATCACTGATCTATGAAAAAAAGTTTATTTTATTTTGAAAGACCAAATACCCTAATATTATACTCATCACTATATCTAAATTTATTTAATGGTCCTCTCACAACTGGGTGTGTAACAAGATATCATCAATATATATTTCCATGAAGGAATCTGGTTAAGGATGAATAACATGATTTTGTCGAGTCCATAAACACATTTAGTAATTTATTCAATCATAATAGAATAATAGTATACTCATAAATTTCATAAATACTACTAAAATAATTATATAGAATATAAAAATTCACCACATTTAGAAGATGATAACCTAACCACATTTGAATCATGGAGAACTACTTGAATCCTCTAAATTAACCATCTATGCCAAGGATTCAAGAAAGTGCACACTCCTTCATGAACATCAATTAATTGAGCATATAATAATCAAAAATAAATTTTTAGGTACCCATAAAAATTATTTTAAAATATGTTCGGATCCCCCAATGGGTCTGTTTAAGAGTGGGAAATTCCCTCCAACACCAAACCCTCTAGTTTAAAATTCTTCCATCTGAGATTAGAAGATGTCGTACTATATGGAAGAATGGATATTGGATTTAAAAATATAATAATATTAATCATTAAAAAAACCTATATCCCTTGTATAAAAATTATTAATCTTTTAATAATGACTTGTTTAAACATTTCAACAATAATATTAAATATTAAGATAAATTATTTCTCATCATCTAGAACAGCTTTTCCAAATAAGGAAAAGTTCATCCCATGCTATTGATGGTTAGATTCGAAATGCAGTACTAGAAGATCCCACACACCAACATGGGTATAGTTTTCAACCTTAAAATATGTGAATGATATATACTATTTATATTATTTTATGTGTTATTAATATATAATCATCCAATCCATGCCTAAGATATAATTGAAGTTGTATATTTCTATAACAAAGAAACCGTAGTGACATTAAGATATATCTTTCAAGATGGGAAACAACTAAATAATTAAATATCCATATTATCACACAACTAAGAGGGTATCAATAGATATCACTCTACACAGGTACACAATAGTTTACTCAAGTTCACTAAATAACTGAATAGATCTAATTGAATGTGATGCTCTATAATAAAAAATTAATTATTAGGTAAATTACACCAAGATCCAACCTATAATGGTTGAAATACCTCTATTATGGTTAAAAAATTATCAATAGACTAAATTTTCCTCTTTCCTATCTTCCAAATACATTGTTTGACTATGGAGTACAATTATATTGCATTTATAAACACTAGGAGCTGTTAATTCCTCTCCAAACCAAATGGATAAACTCCAATTAACACCATGATATACAATACCAAATCCAACTATATATCCCAATGCACTGATATACCCATGGATAGTGGATAGTTGGAATGAGATCTGATATAAATTTTTATGGATTTCCAATCATCTAATAATAATAAAACCCTATTAGATGTCAATGACACTAAAGTCAACTATGCCCAAACCCAAAACATTGATAACATATTTGAGGTGACGTCACATAAATGGTAGGATATGTTTTGTATACCATCCATTACTATCTATTTCTACTCTATAAATAATCATTGAAACCCCTTTTCCAATTACCAGAATATACACTCTGAGACTAAGAATAAAAATTGATTAACCATAAAGCATATCATCATCTATGTTCCTATATGTGTTGATGGAATGTTTTAGCACCTCATAAAGAGATTTGAACCAAAAATATATTCACCCATGATATAATCTAACGTTCAAGGCCATCCTCAAATCATCCAACTCAAGTTTTCTCCTCACTAGTGAGGGTGAAAATAAATGAATCATTTTGAAATGACCTCCCTATTCCGTTGGTAACAACCTTTTTTTAACTAGATACAAAAATTCGGATCCTTATCAAATATTAATATCTTGAGGGATAAATTATTTAATAAATTATCATAGATATACTTTATGGATAACCAACATATTGGTATTCCTAGGTTATTATATCCCACTTGAGCATCACTAATCTTTGATGCACACACACAACATGATTGAACAATATATTATGAGTTTCCTAGAAATGAAAAAATTAATCTTCATGAACTTAATCAAGATATAAATACACAATATTAATCCCTCTCTAGTAAATAGAGGCTGATACTATAATTATAATTCATTATTCATATAAAAAATATGGAGATAAAATCCTGGACCTTATATTCCCATAGACCAAATAACCATTATCAAATCCTCTCAAATATATTGATAAATCTAACGTATATGAGTAATTAACTGCTCCAACTTAGTAGCTAATGGATAATTCCAATCCCCAATCTCATAGAACATCACTAGAGTTATTTTTGGTCTTATGGTTTTATAATAAATAATAATATTCTTGACATTTAAAGTAGATCTGATATAAAATATTGGATAATAAGAAATAGGATAGGCATCGAATTATGTTATAAAAATTCCTTAGAATACTATGGCTATCACATATCCATAAGGACATACTTTCCATAGATACCAACAATATATATTATAATTAGATACAAATAATATGTAAACTATCAATTTCTATGTAATATAATCATAATAAAATATTATAGTGAAGTAAAATTCCTCTATTATGTTAAATAAGAAAGTTTCATATAATTTCTTGCTTAAACATTAAATAACCAAACCCTCTATCATAATCACGGTTCTCAAATACATGAAATAAAATAAAAGACATGTCAATATTTCAAACCAAAATTGTTACCTGAAACCATGATCCCTTGAAACCTTGAGATAATATTAATACGACAAATCATAAATAGAGAACATAATTAATCAAATAGGAAAAATAATTCTACCCAATAATAACATTGAAAACCAAGAAAAAATGACTCCATTGTTATCTGTATTAATAAATATGTGGGTCAGATACTCTTAATAATAATGTTTATCTCAAATTTTAACCACAACCTATATTTATTCTATAATATCCCAAATAGTAATGAAAAAATAATTTAATAACATATTATAGCATCCCAAAACCCTATTACTATCCTAGTGACTGAAATATGTTCTCAAATACTTAACTATATCTCCTCATATTGCATAGACCAACAATTAGTAGTAAGGGTATAATTTTAATGGTGCGAGACTATACCCTCTTTGGTTGAGATAGAAATAAATTCTAACATAATTTAAAATTTTAAAAGTTTTTATAATATAAACGATGAAAAAAAGTAGTAGTAAAAACTAAATTTCATCATTAAGCAAATAAAAACTCATATGTTATAAATCTTTTATGTGTACTATAATTTCACGTATTATACATTTAAAGATAAGTTCAATCATAGATTGATCATATCAACCCCAGCACAAGTAGCCTTAAGTCGGTGTATAAATTATTACATTGGCATAAGATACATGGAATTTCATCTCAAAAGACCTCATTATTTAGAAGCCTTAGTAAAAAATATATATAATTGAGTTTTTTATTAAAATTGAAAACATATAATAGAAAAAGTACTTTCTTTGAGAAACTCATTATTCCTTAAAGCATATTCCAAAATATTAATCATGAAACACTTCTTGGCATCCATGGGAAAATAAAATAAAAGGGTGGTGTGAGATCAGATGCTTCATATGGTTATGAGTAGATCATATGCTTGGAATAAATAAGGACTAATCAATATGGAAATTTAAATAACTGAAAAATATAACATTAAATCAATTACTTGAGAATACTATAGAAGGAATGAATAATGATAAAATAGTTCAACGTAAATAAGTTAATAAGGTTGAAAATTTTCCAATTATTATTATAACTAATTAAATAACAACTAGTAATATCAATAAGTAAATTAATATTTTTTTAATTCATAATTCCTAACATCTAAAATATACTATAGAGGCCTTCTTCCATGACATCGAAAAAAATGGGAAATTCCTCACCAAAAACCTGATCCTGTTTGCCTGATTTGAACTACTAATGCATCAAGGGATTATAGAGGTCCCCACCCGTCACTTAATAAGTCCAATAAATTCATCATATGATATGGATGAATCATTATCATGATAAACATTTTAATTGGAAACCTACTATATGAGATTTTAATACATACCCAAGTATGTAAACAAAATCATAAACCATCCAGAGTAAAATAGTGAATTAATATAAAATTGTACATCCCCAATCAGACTAATAATGAAACATCTAGATAAATTATAAAGATGCTATCAATAAAACATATCTTTAGTGGATAATATTTATAATATATGGTTTATGTTTTTGATGAATATAAATATAATGAAAATATCCTTAAAAATTTGACAAAAATAACATTTCATTTTGAATATAAAAAGGTAAAACCAAAAGTTAATTTTTTTTGAAAATACTAATAATTTAAAATATCCTTTTAAGACTATTATAATATGAATTGAATCATTTATTGGTGATTATGGTGGAAAATGTTTTTGATTTTGTACATGTTAAAACAATGGTTCCATTCACATTTTTTGTAAAATAAAAATGGGAATTATTTTTCAAACAACATGGATATTCCATTAAGAAATTTGTAAAAAGTAAAAACAGTAAAAAAATTCATTAATACATTATTTTTAAATGGTTAAATACATATATGAATGTTTTATTTGAAATCATAATATTTGATGAAAAAGGATTTCACACCGAAGAGGTAAAAAAACACATTCTCTTAAAAATATTTTCTCAAACATATTGAGTAAAAAATATTGGAAATATGTACTATTACCAAAACAAATTCACAAATAACCAAATATTATGAACATTTACTGATTTTAATATATAAATATCCCATAATTCATCTAAGAGTGACGAAAATATAAACAATCCTGAATAATGATGAGAGTGTGAAATAAACCCTTACCATGTTGCTAACATATGAATCGTAAGCCCCAAAAAAACTGATATAAAATAAAAAATTAATTACCAATAATTTTAATTGATTCATGATATAACATCTAAATTGGTAAGAATATATACCACACAAAATAAATTAGTGTAGAATATGACTTATGTCTCATAGAAGAAAATGTGTGATTAGAAACCCTTATATCTGGTCCGATTTCCTTTATAAGAGTATGTACCTCCTTTATAATGGATTATTTATGTTATTAATTTATTCAAACACTATAATTATAATTATGATATCATATATTATCATATAATAACCTCTTACCACCCTTTTGTTAATGAAATTTCATTATTTTCATTATTTTGGGAGTTAATTGCCTTGTTTTATCATGTGCATTTTATCATGAATGTTTCGGTTCTTGTTCATTGGATATAAATATCATATTTATATTTATAAATTTTTTCTAAATATAATATTTAATCAGTATATATATTTTTATAACCATTTATGAATGTTGGGCGTGGAAAATTAATCGCATCACTTCGTGGAGATGGTTGGCCATATGTATACAAGAGTGAACATATCATTCCATTAAGGTGTGAAATGGTAAAAAAGTGGGTGTGAAGTGAGGATTATTCGTTGTGAAATCCTCAGTCAATAAATATTTTCCCAGAAAAAATGCAACATAACAGTCCCTGAATTGTCTCTCAAGGAGGTTTCAATTTGAGTTGCAAAACTGTAACTTTTTTTGTTTGTTTTCACATGAAATAAAAAATTGGGGATTTGGTTAAAGACTAAAGAACAAAAAATAAATAAAAACTGAAGAGAAACAAAATTTGAGAATCTGATTGAAAATTTATAGGAAATAAAATAGGTTTGAAAACAGAATCAAAACAGTGGTTACAAACAACCTTTAACCTCCCGGACACTCCCCTCTTCATTGTTTAAAATTATCTCTCTAATTAATCTCTCAATGCCTACCCAAATAACTCTATATAAACACTATACGTTGCAAAGATATCATATTAAAACCTTAATATGATTGTTTCCCCTCCTATAGAAGTGATTGAATTACTTGAAGACCTTCAAATAACCAAACCTAATCGAAATCCCTATGCTCAACGACAAGACCTCACTGAAGAAATTTAAATAGTTAAATTGACTATTTTACATCATAGAATGGGAAACCATAAAAAATTTGAAAAATATACTTTTTAAATAAAACAAATGTTTTCATCCATGAAATATATGTTCAGGAGAGATAAAATAGATATTACACATGAAGATCAAAACTCATAAGGGAGTGTCCGTAAGTTTTCGTCATCCGCAACCACTTGGTGCTTATCCTTGCATCACATGAGTTTCCCAAATCATCTTCATTATAGAAATTTTGCACACCGTCTTCATCAGGGTCTCTAAAATCCACCCCTAGAAATGAAATAAGAGATGGGAAGCTAAGGGGAAGAGGGCTGGAAATTTTTCTGTCAAGATTCTATCTGTCCAAAGATGGCTTCTATTTTGAATCCCTACCGGCCGAATCAACCTCTCTACCCTTCTATAGAGCTATAACAAATTATATTCTCCATCACTCATCCAAATTTCCACTGCATTGAAGACATGATGTAAAAGTTGATAATTAATCACTCAATGGATCTTGCTCTGCCCGCGGAGACTCTTCATCTCACACATAAGTGTTTCACTCACATAGTTCCATAATGATCGACTATGACCTTGAAACTCATCATGCACGTGAAACATAGAGTCTTATTTCACGCCCAGTTGGAATTAATGACTTTGGAAACCTGTAGCTGAAGTTATTCTTCATTGATTGAGGTGGGATCCACAAATCTAAATATAAAAGTGTTTACCAAATAAAGATTTATTTGGGCCCATATATGGACGATTGAGAACATGGTGCAGTTGAAAAATTTGAAGACCATATTCCAGGGGTTCCTAAAAAAAGGAATCATTCGAATTGGATCAATATCTTAAAATATATACCCAAAACATCAAACTAGTGAAAAAATGTTAAACATCCAAAATTAGGGCATTTTAACAATCTAACTCAAAATACAACAAAATTCAAAAAATCATGCAATTTAACATGTAATGGAATATTGGTGGGTATTAAATAATTGAAATTTTGATAAAATATATTGAAAATATCATCTCTATCAATTCCCACACAATTAGAACTTGGTCTCCTAGACAAGTGTTCATCAAAACCAAATCAATGCATATTCAAAACACAAACCAACAAGGTTCACCAATCAACCACCAAGAATAAAATGATATCATGCCTCATAAAAAATGATTCAAGTTATAAATTCATTTAATTCAATCCATTTCTACTACTATTATCCTCTCATTCACACAACATAGTTACATCACAAAAAATTTATCTCAGCACAAATATTGATTTTCAATCACAGCATCTCTCATCAAAACATGCAAGAATCATCATATGCTTGAAAAATTTCTAAATATCCACCTGATGTGAGCCAAGAAAAATGTGATCATCATTAGGGATTTTCAAGGTTGTTAAGTGGATAAACGTGGGTGGGTTTCAAATGTCCAAAATTCTGAAGCCGGATAAGGAGGGTTTGGCTCATTTTGGAAGAAACAAATTCATGAATCTAATCTTCAGTAATGTGGGGAATCCTCCTTAATCTCTATCAATTAAAGTCATATTTGAGCATCTCTGAGAGTATCTTTTCCACCTCATTATATAAATATTTTAGCAGCAAAAGTTAAATTTCTCTTCTTATTCTTCTTCTTTTTTTCAAAATCTCTAGATTGGGAACATCTTTCTTCCATTAAGAGCTCCAGAAAGGCACAACTCTCTTCAATTGAGAGCTCTATATAGGCACAAATCTCAGAAAAACATTTTTCAGCAGAACAAAATCTCTTAAGAGTTTTGATAACCACCCAAAGAAATACCAGAGGAAGAATCACACTACAAGTCTTCTCCCCCACACATAAGTTCATCTAGATCATGCATTTGTACTTCCAGAGCAGGTTGGAAAGAGAAAATGGCTTGTAATGTGGCTATCTAGAAGGAAGTACATGGATACTAAGGGCACAAGAAAGATTAAATGTATAAGGTGGGCCTGAATAAAAGGGATAATCATGAAAAAGGGGTCATTCAATCACAAAAAAATTACCTCAATCATTTCAATCACACTCACATTGGCCCTCTAGTTTTGATATAAAAAGATCAAGTTCTGGTTCGACCAAAGATGCATTCTTTGGTTCACTCAATAAGTAGGATTAATGTGAAGAAGATGAAAATTGGGTTCAAAACACTCATGGGCATGTTATTTTCAATATTAGAAAAAATTCCAGGCATGGAATTCAACATTAAATGGTTATTTCAAAAATTTTGAACATGAAACAATGTCTTTTTCGTCATTCATTTATAACCAGATTCAAGGGATCAATTGGTTCACTCAATGATAGGGTTTCAAAAAATTACTAAGATCATCATGTGAGCTCACAAGTTTTTTTCAAAATTTTAAATAAAATACACAATGTTTTAAAAATAAATGAACACACCTAAAATTTGAAAGAGATAGAAGAGGAAAGAAACAAATTGAAATGAAAGCACACAAAATCCTAATCTACCTAACATGTTCCTCCCCAAAACATATTTTATGATATTTACTCATTGTGTAAAAAATATATGAATATAAAATTCATGAAATCAAAGACATTACAGAAAAAGTGAGAATGAAAAACACAACCTGGCATTAATTGTATTCTTCTTCATGAAGATGGATCTCCTCCCCTAGAGGATCTTGAAAATTCTCTCTAAACAGCTTCAAACTGTGTCCATTAACTGTGAATGGTGTCCCTTTTCTTGGTTATTTAATATGGATTGCACCAAAAGGAAAAACATTAGTAACAATGAAAGTACCAGACCATTCAGAACGAAATTTACCTGGGAACAGCTTCAATCTGGAATCAAATAGCAGCACTTTGTCTCCTTATTGTTTTTTTGAGAATCATATCATCAATAAATGGTTTGGTTCGTTCCTTTTACAACCTAGAACTTTCATATGCATTATTTTTTTTCTCCTCTAGCTCCTGCAAACAAAATTTTCTTTCTTCTCTAGCAGAACATAGATTCATGTAAAATGTTTTTAACAGCTCAAAAATATTTTTGTTCTAACTCAACCAAAAGGTGACGAGCCTTTACATAGACTAATCTAAATGGTGACATGAAAATTGGGGTTTTGAATGTAATCCTATAAGTCCAGAGTGCATCTTCATGTCTCAAACACCAATCCTTTCTATTCGGGTTCCCAGTTTTTTCTAGAAATTGTTTGATTTCTCTATTGGGCAACTCATCCATTCTATTTTTTTGGGGGTGATAGGGTTTAGAGACCCTATGATGAACTCCAAACTTCATCAATAGTGATTCCAAAGGCTTATTACAAAAATGAGTACCTTGATCTGTAATCAAGTACTTTGGAAATCCTAACTATGAAAATATATTTTCTTTCACAAACTTGGACACAGTTTTGGCATCATCAGATCTTGTGGGAATAGCTTCTACCGACTTGGATACATAATCAATAGCAAGAAAATTGTAAATATATCCAATGAAATTGGGAAAATGTCCCATAAAATTCATTCCCCAAACATCAAATACATCACAAAAAAAAGAGTTTATTGTGGCTTCTCATCACTTTTGGAAATGCTCCCTTGAAATTGGAAAAAACTACATGTCATGAAGAAATAAAAAGCATATCTAAAAATGGTAGGCTAAAAAAAACCATAATCAAGCACCATTCTTGTAGTTCTTTCAGGTACAAAGTGTCCTCCATAGCTCAATGCGTGAAAAAAGGTTTTGACAGATTGAAATTCAGAATTTTGAATGCATCGCATAATCATTTTAACACTACCAACATCCCACAAGTAAGGATCATCCCAAATGGAATGCTTTGAATCACTCAAAAGTTTAGAAATTTGATTCTGGGAAAACCAGTGGGGAACATCATCAGAAGCTAAATAATTCACCAGATTATCAAACCATGGCCTTTCAGTTTGAAAAGCATATAACTCCTCATCTTTAAAAGTTTCCTTAATTGGAAGATAGATTTGAGGATCCCCATTCAAAATAGATGGTATCCTACTCAAATGATCAGAAATAAGGTTTTCACTTCCTTTCTTGCCCTTTATTTCAACATCAAATTATTATAACAACAAACTCTATCTCAAAAGTCTTGGTTTTACATCATGTTTCTTCATCAAAATTTTGATTGTAGAATGATCAGTGAAAACAACCACCTTAGATCCCAAAAGATAAAATCTAATTTTTTCTAAAGAAAATACAACAACAAAAAATTCCTTCTTAGTTGTTGTGTAGTTTTATTGGGCTTGATCTAATGTTCTATAGGAATAGGTAATCAGATGAGATTTATTTTCCAACCATTGACTTAAAACTACCCCAAGAGAAAATTCAGATGCATCAGTCATCATTTGAAAGGGCAAGCCCCATTTGGGAGGTTGAATAATGGGAGGAGTTATCAATTTTTGTTTCATCTCCCCAAAGCCCTATTTAAAATATTTATCAAAGACAAATGTTTTGTCTTTCTGGAGTCATCAAGACAATGGAAGTGAATCCTTAATAAAATCCTTAATGAATCTCCTATAAAAACCAGCATGACCAAGAAAAGATCTCACACATATGACTATTTTTGGGTATGGAAATGACTAAATAACCTCAATATTGGACTTATCAACTTTAATTCCATCCATATACATAACATTTTCAAGAACAATTCCCTTATCCACCATGAAATTACATTTTTCATAATTAAGAACAAGGTTTTTATCAATGCATGTTTCAAGAACATTATCTAGACCTTCCAAACAACATTCAAATGATGATCCATAAATAGTGAAGTCATCCATAAAAACATCCATGAATGTTTCAAGAAATTCATAGAAAATTCTCATCATACAGCTTTGAAAATTTCCAGGAGCATTGCACAAACCAAAGGGCATCCTCCTATAAGCAAATGTTCCAAATGGGCATGTGAATGTGGTTTTTTCATGATACTCAGGTGTAATATGAATTTTGAAATAACCATAGAATCCATCCAGAAAAAAATAATGGGTTTTTCCAGTGAGTCTTTCAAGGACCTGAATAAGAAATGGCAGTGGGAAGTGGTCTTTCCTTGTAGAAAAATTGAGCTTCCTATAATCAATGCACATTATCCATTTATTTGGAATCCTAACAGGAACAAGCTCACAAAATTCATTCTTTGAGATTTTGAAGCCTCCTTTTTTGGGGACTATATGGATTGGACTAACCCATTGACTATCAGAGATGGGAAAAATAATTCCAACTGCAAAAATGGAGGTAAATTCCATCTTAAAAACCTCTAAAAGTGTTGGATTCAACCTATATGTAATTTCCTCACCATTTTAACTTTTACCTCCATGAAAATTCTATGCGTGCACACTAAGGGGATGACTCCAGTTAAATCAGATATATTCCATCCAATAGCTTTCTTGTGGGTTTTGAGGATTCCTAAAAATTGATTCTCTTGGTCCATTGACAAATCTTTTGGAATTATAACAGGGAATGATTCAATTTCACCTAATACATAAAATTTGAGATTATCAAGAAGTGGTTTCAACTCTAACTCAGTTAGGGTATTTTCATTGATCAAGGAATATTGCTCACAGGTGTGGTTGTTTAGTGGGGCTCCATATTCTAAATTATATTGACCATGATGATAAAATTCATCATTCTCAGAATTTGTTTCTCATGGAAAATTTTCAATTACTCCTAGGAGACCACTAGAAGAACTATGTATTTATATAGATACATCTTCATTGATGTTGAGATCAATAGAATCTTGTAAAGCATTCTCATTATTCCAAGACTCATCATAAGCTTCCTTTTCCCTCTCTTGTTTATCAGATTCAGCAACAAACAAATTTCAATCATTGAAACTAGCAATCGGTTTCTCATCACAGAAAAAAATCAGGAAACATATCATTGGAAAACCAATCAATCATGTTAACTTGGTGGAATTAATGATCATTGACTGGGTGTTTCATGGACTTAAAATATTGAAATGAATAACATCTCCTCCAAACTCTAGTGAATGTGTTCCCGTGTGAAAATTGATGATTTATTTTTCAATTTTCAGGAATGGTCTCCCTAGAATGAGAGGTTAATGGGTACTAAACTGATCATATTCTATATCCAAGACATATAAATCCACATGAAAAATCATGTCTCTCACCTGAACGAGAACATCCTCAATAACCCTTGCAGGCTTGGTGGTAGTTGGGTTAGCAAGTTGAATGATGATCTCAGAGGGTTTAAATTCTCCAAAATGAAGAGATGAGTATGCAGAATGTGGAATAACATTAATGGAGGCCCCTAAATCCATCATAATATCCTTGAATTCACATTTCCCAATGGGACAGGGAATAGTAAAGTTTCTTGGGTAATTACATTTGACAAGAAAGGTATGTTGGATCATGGATGAAACATTCCTCCCTATGTTGAACTTTTCACCTCCTTTGAATTTCCTCTTGTGGGTACACATTTCTTTCAACAACTTTTCATACCTAGGAATTTGTTTCATAGCATCAAGCAATGGTATATTGACTTGAAATTTCATAAAAATCTCCAAAACAACCTTATCCAACTCTTTCTTAGCACTCGACTTCACTGGTGGTTCACTCCTAGGGTAAGGCAATGGTGGTTTTGTTGTTTCAAGGATATTCCGAGAACTTATTTGAGAAACAAAAGGACCAGACATCCTCTTACAATCCCTCTTTGTTATTTTAAGCAACATTTCATCTCTTGACATTTTGTTTCCATTCAAATAACATTCACAATTTTCAGCATTTCCATTAGTGGTGGGATTCTCAATAAAAGTTTCAACTGCAGGTTTTGGTTTCTCCATTTGAAGGGTATTCAATTATTTTCCACTCCTATGTTCAATTGCACTCACATTTTCCTTCCCTTTATCTCTCGGATTCACTTGAGGCTATGAGGGAAAACCTCCACACATTTGATTTTTTATGCAACTAAGATCAGAGGAAAGTTGACCCATTTGAGTCATTAGGGTATTAAGTATGTTTTTTTGTTGATCTTGTGTTTTTTTCATTGCCTCATGTTGTTTCCTCATTGCTTCTTCAATATTACTCTATGAATTTTGAGTGGGGGTGGCTGGCTGAAAGTTTCTTCCAGAATGAGAATTGTCTTTCTCATTGAAATATCTTCGTTGTGAATTGCTTGATTGCCCTTGGAAGAAGATTCATGGTTGTTCAGGCTTTCAAAATATTTCATTAGAGTGGTTTTTCGGGACTTGATTAAAATTTTGATTTAATTGAAATGGCCTTTTTTGGTTTGATTGAAATGATTTTCTAGGAAAAACAATATTGATGTTCTCAGAAGGATCCTGCATTTGAAGTCATTGGTCACTAAAATGGTCATTAGAAGAAACAATTCCATAGTAGACTTGCATTTGAAATGTTTCTTCAGGTTTGGGTTGTGTTGGTGGGTTATTGGATTACATAATTGACCTCACCATGGTGGTAATATCAAAATGTTTACTCGCAATCATATTGTTTTCCGGACTAGCAGTGGGGAACTCTTGGGCAGTTTTCACATGAAGAAGGCAATTTGTTCCAAACAGTTCCGCATTTGGGCCATGTTTGCAATTAATTTCCTAGCAGAAGTTGGTGTTTTGTCAACTAGTGCCCCTCCTGCAGCATCATCAATCATACTTCTATTATTAATACATAATCCCTTATAAAAATATTGAATCAAAAGTTTGTCACTAATTTGATGGTGGGGGCAACTGAATCCAAGTATTTTGAAGTGTTCCCAGTACTCATGCATTGTTTCACCTTGAGTTTGCTTAATTATATAAATCTCCTTTCTAATGGAAGTAGTTTTATAAGTAGGGAAAAAAATTTCAAGGAAAAGTTTCATTAATTCATTCCAATCCCAAATCAAAGTATAATTTGAATAGAAAAACCATTCTTTGGAAAATCTTTCTAACGAAAAAGGAAATGACCTCAATTTCATTTGATTTGCATCAACTCCTTAGGGTTTCATGTTGTAACAAAGATAACTAAATTCATGAAGGTTTTTCTGTGGATATTCCCCAGGGGAACTATTAAATTTTGGAAGTTGGTGAATGAAACCAGATTTAATTTCAAACCCAGCAGGTGCATTAGGATATTCAACCGGATTTTCTTGATTTGCATCAAAAGATGAACTCAATTCTTTCAAGGTTCTATTTTCATCCATAAGAATTTCAATTTCAACTAGGTTTCTTCTAAGTGTGTTATTATAAGTTGCACAACATGGGACAAGGGGTTATCTGGTAGCTCTATCTCTAGATTGAAAACTTCTATCAATTTTAGAATCAATGGGAACAAATTTGGGTTATAATTTCAGGTCATGCAAAAACAATTTCCACACAAACCAACTCAAGAAACCTCCCCAGCAATGATTCCAGTTGGAGTGAGGATTATTTTTTGTGAAATCCTAAATCAAAAATATTTTTCCCAAAAACAATGCAATAAAGCAGTCCCTGGATTGTCTCTCTAGGAGGTTGTAATTTCAGTTGCAAAACTGTAACTTTTTTTGTTTGTTTTCACACAAAATGGAAAATTTGAGATTTGGGTAAAGACTCAAGAATAGAAAATAAATAAAAAATAAAGAGATGTAAAATTTTAGAATAATCTAGAAAATTTATAGGAAATAATATAGGTTTGAGACCAGAATCAAAACAGTGGTTATGAACAAGCTTTAACCTCCCAGACACGCCCCTCTCCCTTGTTTAAAATTATCTCCCTAATGAATCTCTCAATGCCTACCCAAATACCTCTGGATAAACACATTATTTTTCAATTATATCATATTAAAACCTAAATATGATTGTTTCCCCTCCTATATAAGTGATCCAATTACTTAAAAACCTTCAAATAAACAAACCTAATCGAAATCCCCATGCTCAACGGCAAGACCACACCGAAGAAATTTAAATAGTGAAATTGACTATTTTACTTCATAGATTAGAAAACCATCCAAAAAAACAATTTGAAAATATATTTGTGAAATAAAACAACCATTTTTCATCCGAGAAATATAAGTTCAAGAGAGATGCAATAGAGATTACACATGAAGATCAAAACTTAGAAGGGAGTGTCTGTCGGTTATCACCGTCTACAACCACTTGGTGCTTAGCCTCGCCTCACTTGAGCAGCCCACATCATCTCCATTTTAGGAAGCGTGCACACTATCTTCATCAAGGTCTCTACAAAGACAACCTCCCCTTGAAATAAATGAAGATATGGAAAGCTAAGGGGTGGAGGGCTGCATATTCTTCTGTCCAGATTCTTTCCGTCCAAAGTTGGCTTCTGTTTGGAATCCATACCGGCCGAATCAACCTCTCTACCCTTCTATAGAGTTGTGGAAAATTATATTCTCCATCACTCCTACAAATTACAGCCACATTGGAGACACTATGTAAGAGTTATTAATTAATTACTCAATGGATCTTTCTCTACACGAGGAGACTCTTCTTCTCGCACATAAGTGTTTCACTCACATAGTTCTATAATGATCTAATTTGACATTGAAACTCATCATGAACGCGCTCCATGTAGTATTATTGCACTATAAGTTGGAATTAATGACTTTAGAATCCTGTATCCAATGTTATGATTCATTGATTGAGGTGGGCTCCACACATATGAACATAAAACCTTTTCCCAAAGCATGATTTATTTGGGTCCATAGATGGACAATTTTGAACTTGGTCCAGTTGAAAAATGTGAAGACCATATTCCAGAGGTGCCTAAAAAATAATCATTCTTATTGGACTAATATCTCAAAAGATATTCCCAAAACATTAAACTAGTGAAAAAATGTTAAAAATCCAGAATTAGGGCATTTGCACAATTTTGCTCAAAATGCAACAAAATTCCAAAAATTAGGCAATTTATCATGTAATGACACATTGGTGAGGATTAAATCATTGAAATTTAGATAAAATATATTGAAAATATCTGCTCTATGAGGGTGATATATTAATTTTACATAATCAAAATCATCTCATATATATCCCGTATATTAATTAATTTTATCATTATGATATTCTTGTAATGAGTTTGTAAAAAACGAATCACATCACTATGCATCACGGTCGTCTACAATGCACATTAGTGATGTTATCATATTTGAAATGGAATGGAACATAAAATGGTATATGTGATATTAAAAGTAAATAAATATAATAGTATTTTAAATATAGCATAAATATTTTTAATCCATCAACTCGTCAATTCTTGAATTGTGGTGATTGGAGATGAACTACATTGGTTCACGAAGATGTAGCCTGCAATATAATTTAGAGATGATTTTGTTTCACATTTAAGGGATATGAATATGGATAATTATTATGCAATCAAAAAATAATATCTAATTATATGTGATATATATATATATATTATTAATTCATAATTTTGGGATGAAAAAGAATAATTAAAATGAATGAGATTTCTTAAAATAATTGCCATCTCTAAGACAACCCCATTTGGATATCCTCCTAATTACACTAGAGATTATATTTTTAGAGGAATAGAATCTATAGCATTCATTTAACTATTTTGGGGACAGATTATGGAAGTTTTTTTCAAGAAAATGGGTGTTGTGTGGTTTCAATAAGTCATAGTATGGATTCCCCTTTTATAATAGTAGAAAGCGAACCCAAATTGAAATTACATTCATAATTCCAAAAAGAATTCAAAATGATCATGTAAATAGCATCTAAATAACATTATGTTCTATATTTTGATAGTAAAATATGAAAATATTTCCACAAAGTACTAATTTTACAATTTGGTTACATATTTTAACTCTTATCTTCTTTGTTTAATTGTATGGTAAACCCATTTTAACCTTAACCACGGTAATTAATTTTTATATTATTCACTCTTACATTTTTTCAAATATGATGTTGAAAATATTATATAATATATAGTTTTATAATAAATAATATTAATTTCATTTTTATAAATTAAATTTAATGATGCGGAAGAATTAAATTTATTATTATACATATTGAGGTGTAGAAAATTCATGTTTACAAAGTGAAAAGTTTCATAAGTAAATATGGTTTTAAAATCAAAATTCTAAATGAAATTGATTAAAATGAACTAAATAAGAAAAAGTTTAATAGAATTGAATTAATTATACTTTAATACTAGTTCACAATATAATTTAACTGTGTAATAAATTAAAAAAAAGCATTTTTTTTATAAAAATCATAAATTTTCACTATTAATCAAAAAATTAAACATTTCAAAAAATACTAAAATATAACCATAACATAATTTTGATATTATGAGAAAAAATTTAATATTATTTCATGAAATTAATTTTAAAATATAGTAAAAATTAAATATAAATATATGTACAAAAATTACGACTAAAGAGCCTTTTAAAAAAATACAGTTTCATTGAATGCATTTGTTTTACTATAAAATTATTATTATTTTTAAGTGTAATAAATAGAAAACTATTGAATTTATATTATAAATGTTAAAATCGTAAATTTTTTGTAATTTTTTTTATTATAAAGCATACCCTCCAACTTAAAGTCATGGTTATAATGGTCTTGTTTAAATAATAATTTTTTAATAGAGGATCATGTTTTATATAATCCGGGTATTTTGTGCATTAAAAAATATCAAAGTGACCTAATTTATTTAAATATAAATATATCTCAAAGTCTTGGGATATTATATTCTTTTATAATCATTGTTTTTTATTTTGTATAAGATATTAATATTGATTTTCCTATTTTATAAATCTTGTGGGTAACATTCTCTCCCACATAAATAAATTAAATACTCTAAATTTAATCATGCTCAAGAAAATGAATAGTATAAAATTTTAAAATACATTTCTTAAAGTAAAAAAACATTAGAATGGTCAGTAATAAAATTCTTCAAATTATATAAAATGGGATGTATAGAGTTCATCGTAAATAATAACTTAATAAAGTTTTGATATTTGTTATTATAAGTAGGATGTGAAAATATGGATATGGATAAAATTCATAATCACCACATTATAATTGTGTGTGTTACTGGTTATTGATATGAAGAATTTAAATGAAAAAGAGACTTTTAAAAGCTAAAATCCCAGAAACCTGAGACGAGTAAAGGGGCCATTTGACTAATTCAACATAAAGTTAAAACGATATCAATTTTTATATATCCTTTTACAAATATTTACTGATTCTTATTCCATATAAACTAATAAAATAATGAAATATAGTTACATACAATTTTTTAATTTAAAGGATACATACCATTTTTTAATTTAAAGGAACAAATTATACATTTTTTTGTGCATTAATCATTTTTAACTTCATTTCGTGCTATATGAAATGAATATCCATGATAAATATTTTATCTCTGAATCACATAATTTCAATTTAACAGATCGTATGATCCAAATAAGGTTAAAAATATATTATTTTTATTAATAAAAAACCTAAAATGGTTAGTATAAGTGATCCAAAAACACCAAAAGATAAAATTTCTTCATTCCATATATTGTAAACCTTAAGACTCATCCAAAATATGTCTACCCAAATTCAAATCCAAATTCTTCTTAGAGAAAGGTCACTAAACCATCATTATATTCTCACAAAAATATAATGTGGCACTTAATGAAACATTAATAATATTTTAATAACTTAATTACAATAAAAAATTAATGAAAATTTCCATGTATCCAAAAAAAATATCCTATTTATTAATATATTACATAAATCCAAATATGTAATAAACACATGAAACAATAACATAGTCCATAAAATCACAAACCAATTTAATGGTCACCAACACTATCTGATAAAATTATTATTATTATCTAAAAATTAGGAATATAAAATGTTTTTTCTTACCTCAATCATGTTTTTCCAATATGTAAAACTTTCTACTTAATCGCTTATATTGGTACCATTCAACTCATTATTTCAAATCAATAATGAAATACTATTCTAGAACTATCCTCATACATTTCACAATTCATAAAACCACTTTATCATTTATTAAAATACTCTTATTACATAACTCTTCAATCCAACAATTATAACATTAATCATTATATATATATTTTAGAAATATCCTAATCTTTTCATTGATCCCAATTCTTATTTTGACATATATTCTGTAGACACATAGGGAATTCATTTTCATAGTACCCCATATTCTTATAGTAGAAACATTATTAATTGGTCGATTCATTCATTCCCTTTCAAGCATGAGAATAGTGGCATTTTTCTCTCCTCTTATAAAAAACACCTTCTCTTTTTAAGAGTATAACAAGTTGTTTCCTTCCACGAGTATCACATGTTGTTATATACTTAATTCCCCTCTTCCATTTATCCATTATAATATTTCCTGACCTCTTATTATCCTCTTTACCTTCAATGTCTTAATACTAGGAAAACACATTCTATATCTTAATAGAACATGATATTATGATCTCATATGATGATAAAGTTTCAGAGACTAATTCCCTTTAAATGATTTTTATAAGCTAGTCAAATAAATGATCATTATTACTACTTAGATTACATGAATTAATAGAGAATCTATTACATCAACTCGGATCCATTTCAAAAACCTGACATACACTATATTAGATAAAAACATTATGGAAAATAATATATAATCAAAAAACTAGAGAAAGAACTAACATAAATTAACAAAAATACAGACATAGCTAATATCATAATCATAAAAATGGGTTCTTTGGGAATATCATTTTTTCAGACCAATCATAATGTTTTGTTGATAAAATATGAATTATTACAATAATTTTCTCAGGGAGTTTCAAAACAGGTGCACATTCATCGAACAATGTCTTGAATCAGGTGACAATTAGGTCAAGCCCAACGGTCCCTCTTCTAAGTAATTACCCATTGGTAAATCAGTGTTGGAACCACTTCAACTATTAATATCTCGATAGTGATGTATTTACTAAGAAAATATATTTCATAAAAAAAATTTTGGATTTTCATTTATACATATCCTAAAATTTTATTATAGGGTTATGTTTCAAATCAACAATTTTATAAATTTAGTTCTCACTGTTTCTAATGAACATACATTGATACCAATGGTGGAGACCCATATCCCTATTTTATAGAGCTCATATCAACATTATAATTGTGGAAAAAGATACAAGTAATCACATTATGGAAGAGATAATATATTATTTGTCTTGTTCAACTACATACATAAATTAAAATTTTATTAAAATTTATATCATATAATACAAAAATTATATTATTTGATAAAACCATTATTTTCCTTAGAATATTCATACATTTCAATCATAAAACACTTTCATATTTCTTCAGTAAAATAATACATAAGAAATGGGTTATCATAGAATTTTGGTAAGTGTACAAATAGAGAGTAATTGGTGATCAAAATAAATTGTAATCAATATTGTAATGTGAATAACTAAAACTCATTCCATTTAATAAATTACAATAAGCATAATATAGAAGGAATAACTTTAGATCAAATAATGGAATATAAATAATCACATTATCTTGAGAACATAACAATGGATATTATAACTAATCAAATAATCACATGATATTTCAATAACTGAATTCATAATGATGGAATTAAAAATTCCACACACTTAAAATATATTTTTGAGTCTTTTTTATAAGACATCAAAGTAAATTGGTTATTCCTAACCCAAAAACCAATCTAGATTGTCTCATTAGACCTACCAATGCATCAAGTGGATACAGTGGGATCCACCCATAACATACTAAGTCAAATTCATTATTCATATGAAAGTGTCAAAACATAATAAAAAAATATTTAAAAACTAACAAATAAAAGATAATACATACCCTAGTCAATAAACATAATCACAAACCATCAAGAGTAAAATGGTGAATGGTAATAAAATTATAGATCCCCAATCAAACAATGTATACACTATCTTGATGAATAATAAGGATTTTATCTATACAACATATCATTATTGGAACCTAATTAAAATAGTGAGTTGATGTCATTGGTGAATTGAAATACCATAAAAGAAACCTTTCAATGTATTTTGATAAAAATAACTTTGGAAATTTGAAAAACACCATTTAAAACAAAAAGTTAAAATTTTTTTTGAAAATATTTTTAATTGAAATAATCTTTTAAAAAAACTAATATAAGGAGTAATTTTTTATGGTGATAAATTATGTTAATTTCTTGCACATTTAATTTAATATTCCATTCATATTTTCTTTAAAATCCAAAAGGCAAATGTTTTGAAAATAACATGAATATTTCTTGAGAAATATTTTTTAAATAGAAAAAATAGATAAAAATTTCTATAATATATAATTTGAAAATTTTTAATTGTATTTTGAAACAAAATTTTTAAAACATGAGTTTGAATGAAGATGGATTTCTTACCGAAGAGAGAAATAATGTCATATTTTCTTAAAAACATTTCTCAAACATTATTAGTGAAAAAAAGTGTATAAAAGTTACTATTTCATGAAAAATAAATTTAAATATCATGTGGTGAAAATATAGATTTATTTTAGGATATGAAAATAAAATAATTCCCCCAAGGGTGGTGTAAACTTAATCAATCCTAAATAATACTGAGATGGTTAAATAAACCCTTACCACTTTGATAACATATAAATCTTAATCCCCATAAAAATGACATCGAATGAGACTTTTTAAACCATTAATATAAATATATAACTTATATAAGATATAAATGGGTTAGTATATACACCAAATAAAACATATATGTAGTGAATATGGAATATGTCTCCTAGATGTAAAATATATATGAGAAACACTTAACACAGGTTCAATCTACATAATCTATGCATGTACCTCCTTTATAATGATTTAAATAATTTTATTAATTTATACGACAACCATAATCAAATTTAATGTACCATATATGATCCTCTTATATCATTTTACCACCAATTTGTTAAAAATATTTCATTATTTTCATTATTTCAGGAGTTAATTTCCATGTTTCCACATGTTCATTTTTCAATGAAAGTAACAGTTATTATGCATAGGATATATATATATACTAAATAATAATAATAATAATAATAATAATAATATATTATTTACACATTAAATACATTTTTATAATCATTAAATAATCTTGTGTATGGAAAATGAATACCAGCACTTAATGAAGAAAGTAGGCCATACGTATGCACGAGCGATGGAATCATTATCTTAATGCGTGAAAGGGTACGTGAGTGGGTGATATTTTAATTTTGAAATATATAAAATAAATATAATATATCACATATATTACTTAATTTTATCCTTATTATATTCCATGTATATAATATGTTAAAAATGAATCACTCCACTTCATGGAATGGTAGTCATTTGTACACACAAGTGGTGTTATAACCTTTGAAATAGAATGGAAACAAAATTTATATGTGATATTAATATTTAAGAATTTAAATATTATAATAAATATAACAAACATATGTTAAATACATCATTAAAACCATCTTTGAAATGTGGGGACTGAAAAAAAAACTGCATCTATTCACGAGGTAGTAGTCCTCCTGATACATGATTGATGATTTTGTTTCTTATTTTATGGAAGTGTAGCAAGAGAAATATTATTCAATAGTCATAAAAACCATTAATTATATGTTATATACTTTTTTATTATATTTTATGATTTAATAAAAAATTAATAGTTGAAAATAATAAATAATATGAAAGAGATTCGTTATGATAATAACCTTTTAATAGAGAAACCTATGTTTGATCCCCTCTTAAGGACTATTAGGATAGTCTTTTGGGAGGAAAATAAATAATATAATTTGACTAAGGATATGGGGAATTGATTTATTTGGTGTTTTTTAATCAAATATGTTTGGGATTCATTAATAAGTAAGTGCAGTGAGTTCCCTTTTACAAGTGGTCAACGGGAACCCCTTTGGAAATTTCCCAACAGAATTAATTTTGATAATTCCATTCACATTCCAAAAGCATCGAAATATGATTTTGTATGAATTTTTTATAGTATAATTTGTAAATATGTCCATAAAATAAGGTTTTTAAATATTTTTATGGCATTGTAACCCTTATCATTTTAGATTAACCTCATGGTAAACTTAATTTTTACCTTTATCATTATAATTAATTTTTAGTGTATTCACTATTAATTTTGGAAAAAAGTTATATACCGTTATTACATCTTATAAATTATTTTGATGTTAAATACAAATTTTTTTTAAAAAATTAAATTAATAAAAGTGGAGTAATTAATTTAAAACTTTACCTACTAACGTGTTAAAACATTATGTATTAAATGTGAAAAATCTCATAAGTATGGAAAGTTTTAAAATAACTATTCATTTTTAAGTTGATTATAATTTCCTAAATTAGTTAAATTTTAATATAATTAATCTAAATCTTCATTAAAAGTAATTTAAAAGATAATTTAACTTCATGAATAATTTAAATGAAAATGTATTTTTTAGTAAAAATTAGTATTTTCACTATTCATCAAAAAAATGAAACATTTTAGAAAAAGACTAAATAGTCACCAAAAGATAATATTTATATTATTATTTAAAAAGTTATGTTTACATTTTCACATAATGTTTTTATAGTTATGAAAAATTAATTATAAATTATGTGTGCAATGCGTGATAAAACTTCCATTTAGAAAAATATTGTTTCTCAAAAGAATTCATTATGTTAAAATTAATATTATTTTATTTGTAATAAATAGATTACTACTAAATTTATTTCAATCATGTTTAAGAAGAAAAAGTTTCATAATTTATTTAATATTATTCATACCATCCACTTTAATGGCATGGTTATAATGGTCATGATTAAATTATAATATTTTAATAGATTATCATATTTTGTTTAAACCGAGTGTTGTGAGTGTCACAAGCTATCAATGAGAAAAAATTTATTTTAAAATAAATATATCATAATATTTTGAGATGATATATTCTATTAAAAAAAATTTTGTGTGTCATACGCACTATCAAACAATTTGTTCATGTTTTAAATACCTTGAGGTGTTACGTCGATCACATACAGGGTATCCAAAATAAATAAAGTAATGGGTATTTTAGAAAAACTGGGTCCCTGAACATTCCCATTATCTTACTGTATATAGGACTCCCTACTCACCCATCTGATAAAGGAAATTTTCCCTTATCTTTTCCTACAACAATGATGTATATTTTAAATCATGGTGGTTAATCAGATTGTTATTATAACAAAATTTGACACCACTAATGGTGTATCAAAATAATTACAGTATATAAAAGTAAATTTATAGTGTGGTATGATCCTATGAAAATAAAATTAAATGAATGGAATAATTACTAGGTCAAATCTATGGGTGATACACTACCACCTCAGTTTAACCCTCCCACTTCTTCCAATAATGTTGAGTCTCTGAACAGGTCAGATGAAACAAAATGTTCATCATATCCTATGTCATATAAAGTCATTATAACTACATGTCATAGCATAGAAACTGATACCAATATAGTTAATGGGGATAAAAAACTCACCAAAATGGATATAACAACCCAACTATAATAGTTTATATTGGGAATAGTGTCAAAGACAACTGCACACATGTTGGAATCATGTCCTCAGTAAAGCATCTATAGAGAGAATAATGTACATATAAAAGGAAACTCATAAAGGATAAATGTGTTCATAATGTAGAGTATTCCTATAACCATTATCGTATTTATAATTTATTTATTACACTCCATCAACTGGTGGGAATTATATCCCAAATTTGTTTTTCACATCTTTACAATTATGATCGTCACATATAATGGGAGTTAAATCCTTCTTCAGATACAACATAACACAAATAGCCATTTCATCCCAAAAATTTCCTTCAAACAAATGGTCATATCATCCAACACACATGACCGATATCATAGTGCGGAATGTTAAATTGTAATTACAATATAATATAAAATTTTCATTTACATTTTTGTACATCTTCAAAATATAATTTCAAATAATCTTGGTTGGCTTCTTTATGATCGACAAATGTTTATAACAAAAAATATGTCATATCCTACCTAGTTCTGATAGGTTAATGGAAAGGGAATACCTATCCCAAATTCATTCCAAACTAACTGAAATGGTCATTAATTATCTTGAAATTCCCTTAATTTTCACACCTCAAGTTTTCCCCCCACATTCACACACATATCATATAACCATAGAGGATTCTATCACTAATAAAAATTCCATCATGTTGTAAAATGACTCCAGGTGTTTCTTTGTATAGATTCTTTATGTTTATGTTATTCTTCATGGCCTTTAGTGGATATGGAATCAATGTGTAATAATCAAATGTATCATTATATATGATGATGTACATACCCAAATTATGAGGGTTAGGGTAAATAGTTCAATTTTGATATAGGTCAATCACACATGAGCTTTGAGACCAGGTATCACATGTCACATGTATAATTAAAAAGAAATTAGGGATGAATAGGTAGGTAATGGACTTTTATTAGTATACCACATAATAGTGTGAGGGTAAATTTTGTTATGTAACCTTGGGCATGCCTTCCCTAACACCATTGGCTACAAACTATATGTGAAGTTCTAACGAGTTATCGTGAGGAAATGAAATCATCTTGTTAGAGAAAAATAATATTTTAAATAACCAATAAACATTCAGGTCAACAACTAGTGTTTGTAGAATAAGAAAGACCTATACGTCAATAATAAATTAATACATAAACATATAATATTATATTATAAAAAATATCCCACTAGAAAGAAAATTTATATAATATGAACAAATTAAAAAAACAAGTAGGTTACATATTCATCCACTATACTTATAACATCCCACTCTTTATACTCAATTTATGTTTCCATGTCCCTATGATGAAACACTTGGCCTTCAGTCTATGTGAACATGTGAACATGATGTTTATATTGGTACCAAACTAAAATCGACTACAGGTTAGGGTGTGGGTAATAATTTTAATGCCACCACCAATAGTGTCACTAACTTGAACAATAATAAATTATATGCACATGTGATATTCTCAAAATAAAATAAACTATATAGAATAATAGTAAAAAAATTATTGTCAATTCTTGGGTTCTAGGATTATATATATGATTGAACTTTCCTTCTTCAGTCATAATTGGAATGTCTTTAAGTATAACTTTTATCATAATCTACATCCCCATTATCTGTATATTCCCCACACTAGAATCATACATCTTCTTTTTGGTAAAATTTTTATAGACACTCCCTAGAAAGTAAAATAGATCTTCTTAAGAATCTGGGCTATAAATGCGCACTACTAGAAAAACATTTTAATAATCACTCGACGAATTTGGGTTGAATCTCCCAGTCTAGAAGTATATATCCAGTCATCTAGAAATATGAATAAAGATCCTCCAAACATGGAAAATATATCATCATCTAGAAACTATATTGTGTGGTTGAACCCATACGGGAAATCGTATAGCATATAATTTGGAAACTCAGTGGTATACTGCTAACCTTCCAAACCAAACTTATCATCTGAAAATATATATCCATTTCCTTATACATGATGAGAAGTTATTTTATCCTAAACCTCAAATATGTGCCTAAAAAATATAGAAAATTAGGTAATCAGGAAACACAGTGTCTTATATGTAGGTCGTTGGAAAATAAAGTTATTATAAACTATCTGGTGGGTCTACTACCTATCTAGAAACTATCTCATCCTATTAAAAGTTTTTATTTGTACCTCCATGATATTCTATGAAGTTTCTCATTAAAATATATTTATCTTCAATGATAGCTTTTGTTTTATGCATCCTCAAATTTATGAGGACAAAGATATATTATTTAAAATTTCATTATTTATTGTTATCAATTAGTTATTTAATTAGAAGCTATTAATTTGATTAACTAATTTTTGAATTATATATAATGTCCATACTCAATATTAATACTTTTTAATTAGGCACCTAATTCATAGTTAAGAGATTTTATTCTTTAAAATTATCTTTTAATAAAAAAAAATTAGATTTTTCTAACAAAATATTATATTTATTTTCCATAAATTTTATAAAATAAATTTTATAAAATGATTTTCATTTTTACATCAATATATCAAAATTATATTTGGGTCAAATTTTGAAATATTATTCAAAATAGTGATTTTTCAGTAAAAAGACACACATAATGTTTTTTATAAAACTGTCATTTTATTTTCTGATAAATTATCTTTATGATTTGAATTTTATCCCAAGAGTGAGATAATAATAATTTAAATATATATAATAAAATTAAAATCATTTGCATCAACAAGATTAATGATTTATATATTTGTACATTTTTAGTATTTGAAACAAAATTTTCTAAAAACTATTTGTAGTTGCATTATAGGAATTTATATAGAATGTTATTTATTGTAAATATCAAAATTTAATCATAAAAAATAGATTCCATATTTATAATTAGGATGTGAAAAACAAATTAATGGTCCACATTTATTTTTTGTCAAAAATAATAGTAATCATGGTAGAATTTATCACCTCAGTAACTGGTAAATATGGAAAATATAAGTTAATTCTATGTTATAAGGCCATAATTATTCATCATAATTATTATTAGATAAATTTAATTATACCATTATAACCTTATTCTCTAATTTTATTAATTGAAACATTTCCATGAAAACAAAATCTATATTATTTAAAACAAGTAAAGTGACAACATGTCACTCTCTTAGTTTTAAATAATATTTAGGTGTTCACATAGGGATAAAAATTTATTATGTCTTAGTAAAAAAAGTTATTTTTTGATTAAATAAATTATATTCATTACGGTAAGTTATTTACAGGTTTATTAATTTAATAATTACCTTAAATGTTTACACAATGATGATATAGTAATTATTAAATTAATAGAAAAAATAAAATTAATGATATTAAAATTAATAAAAGTATTATAATTTTAGATAAATAACATGATAAAAGAATTTTGTATATTGACATAAAATATTTAGGGTATTATTAAATAATTTATATCAAATTATAAGATTTTTCTTGATGTTATTAAATTCCATGTAATGAATGGAATCAAAATTGAAAATAATGATATTTTTAAAACCATTATTTCATAAAAATATTTAAAAATGATAAAAAACATAAATAAAGACAGGGGATATATTAGATACTCTAAAGCCACATCTATTATCTACTTTTTAGTCAATATTTATATTATTTATAAAAATATAACATTTAAGTAGTGAAAAATGTGTTATCTTGGTTAATGTTCAAATTCATTAATTAGGGTGTTAAACCAAAATATAAAGATTAAAGTAGAACATAAACCTATTAGAATATAAATTTTTGATTTTATTTAAAGAATATAAAACATTATGTTAAAATTAATGAACATATTGAAATACTTTTCCCTAGAATAATCTTATCATATTTTATATTTTTTAAGAAATACCCAAAGTCTCACGACACTCAATTATAAAAGGGCACATTCTCCCTCACTAATTACACAACATTGTGAATTATATCTCAAAAATGATAATAAATTCTACCTTCTCAAATTACCCATCCAAAATCCTAAGGATATGGTACTCACAAAATACAATCCTGAAAACCCATTAGAGGATATCTAAAAGAGTGGTTTTGAAAAAGTAGGTAATATCCTTAACTGATTAATTTATTTTTATACTCTTCTTCACCTACTATAAATCTATGTTAGTTATCAAAGATTGATAAAATCATTATATTAAAAATTAAATATTTTTATTATGACTATTAAATCACCATTATATACCCTATATATCACCCGTCAATATGTGAATGTATAGCTCTTGTGTACGTACGAATTAATATCTCTACATTGAGATACAATTATTTTTTCCTCACCATAGTTTATGGATAGTAATTATAATGGTTTTAATGTTTATATATCATATTTATTAAAAACAATTAATGATAAAATTTGGTCTACCATATTAACATTTGATCCTCTGGGAAACGATAACATAGTTCATTTGTACATGTGGACTACCACCTCCACGATACGATGATATTAGTTTTTAATTTATAAGTCACTTGGATGGTAATAAACATAACATTTATGAATATATATAACATATATTTCATAATAATTACTCTTTAATAGAGAATTTTTATTTACCTTTTTCATTCAACTATTTCAAAAAAAGAAACATAGTTCATGTGTACGTATTACCAACCATCTCTATAAACATTGTAATTCATTGTTATATCTCTAGTTTTTATGAATAATTAAATATATGAATATAATGAAATTAAATTTTTTTATAAAATGTGTAAAATTATAGAAAATAATTTCCCATGATTAAAGGATAAGGAATGTCAGAGGCAAACAAAAATATTGTTGTAAAACGATACAATAATCACCCAAAATCTTAAATTTTATATGAATTTATAAATAAAAAAATAATCATAAATGGTATTATTAATATTAATATTTTTATTTAATACATTTATAATAAATATTTCTTTATTATATAAGAGGTTTGAGAGTGAACTATGAATATTGATGTTTGAGGTAAGACATTTTCACCTCACAATTTTTTATTTGGGATAAATTTCAAATTCACCACATTTTTACATAGATATGTGTATATACTATCTTTTAATTCCTTCCATGATTCATCTTATGTAATTTATAATGATTTACATATCTATTTCTATATACATTCTTCATCGGGCTACGATTCAAAAATTACCAAATACGTAAGTGTTTATTTCATGATCTCTTCATTTTTTGAGATATTTTATGTTTTAGTCTCCATTAGAGAATATTTTTATTCCATTTCCATGATATTTAAAAAATAAAAAATATTTTTACTAATATACAACAATTGTTTAATATCATTTTTACCAGTATTTTCATTTTAAAAAACCTATTTGAGGGTATTATTGTTATTGTTTTTTAAACGAGGTGCTTAATGAATTTTATTACAAAAATATGGAAGAAATATTTTATAAAAAATATATGAAATAGTAGTATTTTGCAACTATTAGGATGCATAAATGACATTGAGAATCCATTACATGTTTAAAATAATATTTTAATGGATTTTTTTCATTTCTAACTGATCATCTTTTTGAAAAAGGAAATGTATTTTAAAATTGAAAAGTGATTTTCATCAAGATTTATTCCATATGTTATTTCAATATAATTTTCCATCTATGATTGCATAATTTGATGATAGATAATCATTAATTGGTATATCATATAAGGATAAAATTCATATTATTTTTTTGTATAGTATATGATTATGTCAAAATGATGAAATTTTTATAAAACTCGTTCCTTTTTCATGGGTTATACTATGATGAAATGTTTATGGAACTCATTTATTTCATCTATTATGATATAAATAATGAGTTATTATCTCATAACACACATATTTATGATTTTAACTATGTTCTTTGTGGGGCCTATATCTCTACCCAAATCATTATGCATCATTTTAAATCTTGTGAGGTAGTTATGGGAAACAAGTTGAAGTTCTTGATCTATTTTGTTAAATAAATTGATGTGCTTGATCTGTTATCGGGAAAAAGTATTTGTTTTTGATCCATTATATGAAACTGGTATCTATCCCTCATCAAAAATCATGTTAATTAACCACGAAAAATGAAATGGTTTCTTTTTTTATGATGACGTAAAACATGCTTATGAAATGAAGTTATAGTTCATGATTGAGTTATGATGAATTCTAAATCTTATGATTCCTCACTTATAGATATATAATATTTTATTCCATAACTCATGATTATGATCATTTTCAGATTGCGTATGAACATTATATGTCATGTCCAAGTTATCAATCCTTTATTCTTTTTATATTCTTTTATATGAACATCAATTGATATCTCCAATGTTTACCCTTACTAAGCTTCTAATATCACCACTTTTTTATGATTCATTTACCTAGTTTATAAATAATATATTAATTAGGTTATTATGATGATGTTTTACATGAGGGAAGAGATTTATGGGATTTTTCACTGATCATTCATAAAATAAGTATATTTTATATCTAATCTTTAATAACACTAAAATTATATATTCTTTTGCTGTGTTTTTAGTAAAATATATTTAATATTAGTATATTAAGATGTAATATTTATTTATGAAAATATTTTGTCATTATAGTCTTAATTATAGAAATTTTTAGTCAACCATTAGAGATTAATTTTTCAAACTTTTTTTTGGATCATTATGGATAATTCATAGTTTAGGATAACATCATAATATTTGTATAAGGAATATTTTTTGTGGTATAAAATAAATATCATCCATTTCTAGACACTCTATGTTTATGTGGAATTGTAATATTTGTACATATGGGTAGTAATACTAAAAATATTCATTATCATATACCTTATTTGTACCCAGTACATGACAACAGGACTTTCTGCACACCTGTTTTGACACTCTTGGGGGATATCTTTTGGGTTAATCCATATATTCATGGGAAACACTATAAATAATTTCAATATATTATAATCATTGATATAGTAGATTAATCCTATAGTTTTATATATTAAAAATATAGTGTCCTGATTTATGATTCCTATAAATGGTTATGTAGTACACCATAATGATTATTATTTCAAAAACTATGTTTGTGGTTATAGATGATTGATGGAACCCAAAAGACTCAAGTTAATGGTGAATGTTATGTAAAATGGAAATACTTTCCTCTTGAGAAACAATATCAAACAGTATATGTAAGGATATACCTTGTTATCCTGAATAATCATTAATCCCATAATATAGTCAATAATATAAATAGAGGCGAGTTTCCTGACACACCTCATAGGTGGAAAGGTAGTTTAATGATAAAAACTGAGGGAATAAATTTCCATTTTCATCATGATATGATTTGTTGATGAATCAAGGAGGTGAATAACCAAAAGGAAAATAAAAAAAATCATGTGGTAAAGAAGGATATTGAGAAAGTAATTGCTATGGAAAATTCAAGGGATCAATTAACAAAATGGATGGAAATAATGGATTCAATAAGGTATCATTGAAAATTTATTTTTTCAAATGTGTAATTTATGTGAATTAGGAAAATTTATTTCATTCAGGTAAATCATGACAATGGGATCAAAAATTTTCTTTTGAGTAATAGTTTTAGCATCGATGACGAATAGACTAATAAGGACATATGAAAGGAAAAACATGTTACAGAATAACATTATGAATATTGGCTAATGGATTAATAAACTAGTGCAATGATTGAAATTCATATGTCTGGAGTTTGATAATTATATTGTAAAATTGAAAATTGAATAATATTATTAATTATAATAATCTTGAAACACTTATGGAATTTTCTTTCATTTTTTCTCTATGGAATTGAAATTATATGTTGAATGGTAAGGATAACCATGAAAAGTAATTTAGTGGAAAATTTTACTATTTTAAAACACATGATAGTGGAAAAATAACCCATATTATATGTATAATGTGGAGACAATATTGTTTAGTGGTTATAATGAGATGATTGAAATTGATGGAAAAGCATTGTAAACATGAAGTTTTTTAGTTATTTGATGAAAATGTGATTTAATTAATCAGTGATAATGATTATTGTTATTTTAATTTAAACAATATATTTAATAGTATATGGTTTAATTTAAAGAAAATGGACAGTGTTAAAGATTGGAAGCGTTAATGTTTTCATTAATGTTTTCTGATAATTTAATACATTACCATGTTTCCATATAACATATGATGACATTTTTCACAAATTTGATATGTCACATTAAGATATAATTTTGGGGATTAATTTCTTCTTTAATTTGGTATTTTAGTGACATTAATTCTAAATTATTTTGTCTTTAATTTTGCATTAAATATCTTTATAGAGTTTTATGATTAACAATTTATATGTTGGATTAATTTAAACCTTGCAGAGTTATTGATGATTTTTTAGATATTAATATATACATATCCGTACTAGATAACATATGATAACTAATGTTTGGGATAATATCTAAAAATATGAGGAGTATCATGTTATCATTTTGTAAATTATGTGATCTACTAGATGTTGATCTTAGTTCAAATGTATTGAAAAATCCATATTGAATAATCATTATTTCGATAAAAGGATGATGTTATGATTGAAATTGATTAAAGGATAAAATTATGTTTATCATGTATATATATATTTAAATATATTCATATTATAAATTGAAAAGGTCATCCTTAACCCAAGAAATTAGATTTAAAAACTAAAAAAATTATATTTTATAACCCTCAATTTTGATGAAATGGTTGTTTTTTCAATATATTTGGTTTATGGTTTTTTGATCGACAACTTCCACTTCATCATTCACTCTATTATGATCAATGATCTATAGACATTAGTTTTCTACCACATCATTACGTTCACTTCTCAATAATGTTATCATATTTTGAATCCAATATTGTGTAATCCCATATGGATATCATACTTCCCATTCACTATTTTCAAGAGGAAAATATATTAATCCTTGTAATGATATGGGTCTCCACAAAGGAATTTTGAAATTAAAAATCTTTGATTATCGAGCACATATTGAGAGGATGTAATTTATTTTTGGAGGGAATGTAACACTCTGATATTTTTGAGAAAAATTCTTTCAAATATATTTAACTTCTTCAATATTATGAGTTACATGAAACCATGAGTTTAAGAAAACCATGATATAATATTAAAAATATAATTTTAAATGTCATCACCTATATTTCAAATTTAAGATAAATAATATTATTATCTATATTATTAATTATGAACAAGGTCCCTAATTAATATAAAAACTTAGTAATTAATCACTTAATTTTAATTTATTCAATTTTATTCTTCATAAATATTTTTTATTCAAAAATGAATATTTATTTTTTTGTGAGAAAATATTACAATTAATTTTTCCATATATTATAAAATATACTTTATAAAATTAACATCATTTTATAAATCAATATAACAAAATTATCTTTAGGTGAAATAATGTTATTTTTCTGAAAAGACATTTTTCATCGAACATGAAAAATACCATTATCTATAAAACTGTCATCTTCAATTAATATAAAGTATAATTATTATTTGGATTAAAAATTATAATAAAATAAGTAATATTAAATTATAAATAATATAATTAAATTAATTTGAAATATGCTTATACATTATTTTAGTATAATACATTTTTGGGCTTAAAAATCATTTTATTAAAACTATTTTAAATTAGCTGTTATGTATTTATCATAAAATTAATTTAGAAACTTCAAAAGATTCAATCAATGTAAAATTATTTCATATTTATATTTAAGGGGTTAATTTTTAAAATATTCTCATTTTATTTTTCATCTGAATAAATAGTAAAGAAGGTAAAATTTAAAACCGCAATAAAGGATAAATTAGGAAAATCCGTATTAAAACTAATATATAGGGCCATAATTATTCAAAATAATAATAATTAGATGATTATAATTATACCATCATCACATTAAGATATAATTTTATTTGTGTGATGGAATCATATCTATGAAAAATAATTTTATACTATTTAAACCCAAGGATTTTACAAAATGTTACTCTCTTAGATTTAAATAACAATTATGTCTTCATACAGAGAAAGTAATAGTTATGAATTAATATTATTTGTAATTTATTTTATAATGAAATAATATTAATTATGATAATTTATTTATCTTTTATAAATTAAATAATTAATGTTAAAACTTATACAATGTTGATGTGTAAATTATTTTATTAATGGATAAATAAAATAACAGATATTAAAAAATTTAAATGTATTATAATTTGATATAATTACGGTGATCAATGAATTTTCTATAGTAACATTAATGTTTTAGAGTATGTTAAATAAAATTAAAAACTAAATTGTTTCTTGATGTTGTTAAATTAAATATTATGAGTTGTGCTTAAGTTGACAATAAGAACATTTTTAAATCTAATGTACAATTAAATTATTCCTAAATATTAAAAATATTAAATAATGTTAATTCTTATATTATATGTTCTATAATATCATACATTTTTAATTTATGAGTTAATAATTACCATATATGAATAATTATAAACATTTTATAGTGAAAAATATGTTACCATGGTTATTGTTAAAATAAGTTAATTATTTTCTTAATACAAAATATAATGCTTAAAATAGCACATAAACATATCCAATTTTTTTGGTTGAGGATATTGAAACCATATATTACTCTATTTTCAAATTCCTAATAATTTTTTGTATTTGGATCTATATTAATTTTTTTATATTTTTTGTTATTAAGAAATTCCAAAGGTCTCCTTTCCTAACATATAAAAGGGCCACTTCTACATTGCTTTATTACACCATATTATGACTTCTATATAGAGCTTCCTATAAAAAGTTATTTTATAAACATTCATATAAAAATTATATATGTGTTTTTATTCAAAAAATTCCAACAGTAGAACTCTTTAGAGGAGATCTAAATGATTTTTTTGAGAAAGAGTTAATCACGCTAACCAATAACTTTTATTTTCTACCATTATTAACCTCATGAAAATATATGTTATTTCAAAAAAATAAAAAATAAAATAAGTATCCTAAATATTCATAAATGTTATTATAGTTGTAAAAATATCATTATAAACCCTCTTTCCCATCAATCATTATGTTAATATATCCCTCATGCATACGTATGCCTTACCAACCACGCAAAGTGATACACGTCGTTTTTCATCACCATATTTTATGAGCGGGTATTATGATGTGTTTAATTTTCATATATGATATTTATAAAATAATTATATTAATTTAATGATAATAAAATTTCTACCTTGTTTCCAACTAATATTTTGGGAAACGTTGATGTCATTCTTACATATATGTGGACTACCACCTCTATAATGGGATTAGATTCATTTTTCATTTATATTTTACAAATAATTTTAATAAGGATTAATTTTCAGAATATATATTAAATATATGATATATTAATGATTCTATTGTGTTTTTATAATTTAACTTTCTTTTTTTTATTTCTATAAAAAATAGAACAATGTTTATACGTATTTTCAGCTTAATATCTCCATGAATAGTGTAACTCAGTTTTCAATCCATGCATTTCAAGAATTATAATAAATATATAGAAAATTATTATATAATAAATTTTTACCATTATTATCATTCCATAAATTATCGGATTATGATCAAATCTTAAGGACCATGACTATCTAATTGAAACATTCTTATAAAATGATGCAGTTATCACCCAGAATAGTGATTTTAATAAAAAATAATTATTAAGGGAGTGATAAGATGTTATAGATAAAAAATAATTTATATTATTGATATAAATATTTTTTTAATTCATGTATAATAAAAATTTATTTATTACATAGGAGTATTGGATGTGAAAAAGGATCTGTGAGACTAGAGGTAAGGGATTTCAATATGATCTTTATTATTGTTGAACACAAGGGACATTATCCACTTTTTCCAATTAATTGGAGTTTATAGTACGCTTGAATTTATTTTAGGATTCAGATTTTTAATTTTATGGAGATTTAAATATTCATTTAATTTTATTTCCTTCATGGTGTTATAATTAAAATGTTACAAAATCTATAAGGGTTTATATCCAAATCTATTCATTATTCTAGATTATTTATGTTTATATCTCCCATGAGGAATATTTCCATTCCATGTTCAAGTATTTTTAAAAAAGTACAATTTTTTAATTATTATTTTAAATTTTTTACAAATCATGTTTACCCATATATGAATTTTTATAAAACTATTTGAATGTAATCATTTAATCATTTTCCAAATGAGTTACTTTGTAACTTTTGCAATAAAACTATTGATATAATTTTTTATCTAATATAAAATTAGTGTATTTTCACACTTTCATGATGCTTAAATTATTTTAACCTTCCTTTACATGTTTAAATTTATTTTATAAATAATAAAATTATATTTTTATGGGAAGTGGTTTTTAAAAAAGAGAAGTAATTTTAAGATGGAAGAGTTATTTTCCCAAATAATTATTCGATGTTATCTTTCAAAATTATTTTTAGTACTAGATTAGATCCTTTTTTGATACATATGATTTAATAAATATATTATCCAAGGAATACATCCACAATTTTTTCTATATGGTTTCTTTTTATTTTATGAAAATATGAAATTTTTATAAAACCCATTTATTTTCTTGGGGTTGTGTTGTGTTAAAATGTTTCTAAAAAGATTTTATTTCATGTGGTTTGATATTTTGAATGATTTGTGATAATATGGAACACTTATATAAGATTTTCATAATGTGATGTGTGGTACCTATTTATTCTTCTAATTCATTGGTTAATGTACTATATCTTATGAGATAATTATGGGAATGAAGATTAAGTGTTTGATATATAATGGAAAACAGGTTGGTGTGCATGATCTATTTTGGGACACAAGTCAATGTGATTGATACACTATGGGAAACATGTGATGACTATTAATCTAAATGACTAGTTAATTAACAATGAAATATGTGATTGTTTCAATATATATGATAATTCCATCCATGTTTATGACATGGATGTATTGTTTGGGATTGATTGGTGATGAATTATCATTCTTATGATTCATGTCTTTTTAAATGATAACATTTTATACCATAACTCATGTTTGATATATTATTTATATTCTCTATGATAATTTTATGTTATGGAAATGATCTCATGCCCTTATGAATATCATATTCCTTCATATGATCATAAATTGATATATTTAATGTTTACCCTTACTGAACATCTGAGCATAACCTTTTCTTATGTTTCCTTTCCCTAGGTAATGAAGAATGTACCAAGTCATTTGATATGGGGGTTCATGGGGTCAAGGATCTCAAAAACCTTCAATGATGGCTTGATTAATACGTTTTCTTAGAATATTATATTTCTCAATGACCCCTTGACTATTTTTTCATCTTTCATGTTCAAATAAGGACTTCTAAGTTGGTATCCACAGAACCTCAATTCATCGGTTTGGCCCTCCGTCCAGCTATCATTCAATGAAATTATAAATCACTCTGTGTGGTAGTTTAGTAGGTACTAAAATCTAAATTTTTGGTATACTCCTTGGTTACATATCTACTTATATTTCAACAATATCCACCAACATAAATCGAATGACTATGGATTACCCATGAATCAAACTTCTTCTCTAATTGACATAAAAAATAATCAAGTAGTTCTCTAAATTCAAGAAATATACATGTATGGATGAGGATACCCTTAGATGGTATCCCAATAAAAATTTCCACTTCAATACCAAATATTATTATATCCTGAAATATGATGTCTCCCAGAGACCCCCAAAGTGGTTAACTCATTTTAAGTCTCCCTTTGTTCATCCATAATGACTGATTATTATTTGGAAATTATGGAGGAACTAACATCCAATGCAGGAACAATTGAAGAATTACCAACAGAACCTTTCCTCTTCTTGCAACCTATGTATGTGAGCTGAAGAGTTTTCAGAACATCACATTATAAACTATCCTTATTCCATGAATATATAGAATTTTATTGGCTATATGTTTGGTTATGATGTTCATTATTGAAGTGTCCTAAAAGAGTTGTTGTCACCCATCAGTGAGAGTGGGAACAATGCTCCAATAAAGAACCTATTGATCACGTCCTCAACCTTAGCCTTCAATGTTATCCATTCTTCTGGAGATTAAGAAATTTTCCCGAACCAGATCGATTATTTCAATTTATATTTTATCTCCATTCATAAATAGATCAACATTATTTCTTTTTTAATTATGGTTCAATGAATAATTATATTTATCAACTGAATACTCTCAAGTTGCTTATAGTTGCATGGAAGTTGAGGTGGCCTCTTGAGCTTATGATTTTCTGATGGATCCCACTATTTTCACATTTCATTAAATTCAATATGGATGGATCTGATGCCGGTTCTCCATGACCATCGAGATGTGGGGATGTCTTCTACACCGATCATAGTTTTATTAAAGGATGGTTCCACTAATTTATTGTCCATGATAATTCTTATAAAGATATGTTTTGGAAATTATTTTTAAAATAATGTATTATATCAACCACAACTGGTCACACCTATGGATTAAGTCAGACTCCCAACTAATTTTGAATGCTTTTAATGCATATACTAGAGATGTTCCTTGGAGACTCCTCTTACACTATATTTCCTACAAAAATCACACAAGATAAATTTGTATATCTATTTCAAATAATTACAATAGAAGACAATCAATTTGATGATTCTCTCTTGAAGAGTCCAATTGTGGATTTGAGTACCATGTGGTCTTTTAGGATATCGTATTATTGTTCTAGCATGGTAGATGATGACATGATGATTGTGACAACTCCCGCTTTTTTGGTACCCCTTATAATATCTTACTTATTGTATATTAGTATTAATTTAATAATTTTAGGGTTGACTTGCTTAGACCCTAGATCTCTATGGTAAATAAGAACTTTATTAATAGGTAAGTCCTAGTTTGATTACAATGAGGGATGATGTTTGTGGTAGTTTTTAAGATATTTCATTAAATAAGAAGATCTTATATCTAATCATAAAATAAACTAAACTTATGTTGTCCTTATGAGTATTTATTCTATAATTTGTCAAATATTAATCTATTAAGATTTAATATTTATGCATGAAAGTCATGAGTAATTATAGTTTGTTTGTTCCCTACGGGAAAATCTATTCTTACAAAATATTTACCTTTACAAGAAATCAGGTCATCCAAAAACATATGGGGTTTTCTGAATCGTACTAAGAAATCATTTATCATATAATCATACACACATGTATTAGCACCTCTTTTATATCCCTCTAACATATCTTTAGTTGGATTTTCAATCATATATCCCATATTTATCTTTAAAGTGTATAGTTACTCCTCAAATTTCCTCTAAATATCCATTCATAATAGTTTTATGTTTGTAATCAACCTCATCTTAGTTACACCAACACATCACAATTAACCCATTGAAAACCTCATCTCACCAGCATGAGCATCCTATGGAATCCATATATCCCATCAAAGTCACTATGGTTATGTTTGGATAACCCATCACTCCTCAGGTTTGAAAGTGATAGTCAATATCATTGGTTTCTTATTTGTATCCTAAGACTCCCTAGGGTGAACATATTATTGGGACCCCCATTTAGTTTCCCAATGTTACACAAATGTTCATATATCTTAAATGGGATCCTATATCTTGTTATCATCTCTTCAGTCAAGATCATCACTCATAGGTTATAACATCCTTTTCTATTACTATAATCATATCATGACCACACTTGAATAAAAGGAAATTTTTACTAGATTGAAAATTGAGAGGTGGAATAATTCCAATATCTTTTCTAAACATATATTTTTCTATCATGACATACCCAACCTACCCATTATTCATTCCAATTTTATACCCACCACCTACTCATATTATATGGGTGAGGAAACCCCACAAAACCCTCTAATTAAATAACTTTTATCTATAAGGTATATTATTTTATACATTTTATGATTGGGCTAATGGAAATCAGTGGCCAGGACATTTAGTTAGTTCTCAATGTTCTATAATAACTTGGAAAACACATATATTTTCATAAAAATTTTATTTTAAAGAAATAATTTATTTAATTTTAATTATCAATCACCCATAGTGGTGAGAGAGAATATATCTTGAATATAAAAAAATTATTATAGTAATTTCAGGGGACCATGTATCTTTTACGATGACATCCCCTTCAATGCCAACTAAAACTATCTCCTACTAATTTTTTTTCTGGCCTCATCTAAGTTCATACCATAGTATGAGCTCTTTTATCAAGACACAAGATTAAAAAAATAATTATAAATCCTTATAATTAATTAACATATTTATTTTGAATATTCCTAATTTCGTAAATTTATGTTAAAAATAATGAAAACACTATAACCACAACCAACAGGACCAAGAAAACCCATAACATTCTCATGATGCCTTCCATGAAATATACCAAACATAGGGAAACCACTCAATAGAGAATTTTATCCCATTTATTTAAAAACACTAAAAAATAATTAGGTAAATATATTATTTAAAATGAATGGACATTTTGCGCCTTCTACTTTTCACAGGATATCCTCTATCCATGTAAAAGAAAATCCTTGTTATTTGAGATGATTGTAAAATAATTTTGTGGAATAATTAGGCAAAACCATATTCATGTAAACCAAAATCAACAAATTAATTATATGATAATATATTAGGGAAAAATAATATACCACTAACATAGAATCTCTAAAAAAACTCCATCATACTACAATAGAAAACTAGGGCAATTGAAATAATATGGGGATGGTAGGAATCACCTTGCCTATCTGCAAACGTGCAATAATTAGGAAGCTAAATTTTTTATATATTCATGGAGAAATGGGAAATTACTTGTTTCAATGAAAAATTGGAAGTTATATTATTAATTTATTTTTTGAAAACCAATTCAATAATAATTAAAATTAAAATATACAGACAGCACCCCTCTAACCTGGTTTGAGTAATAGCCGAAAATTCACACATTTGGATTTGGTGATAAAAACATAAACATTATATTTTTGGGTTCTAAACTATGAGATTTAAACAAATATTTTCAAAAAAAACTTATAAAATAAAAAAGAAGTATTAGGTAACATATATACTCATGAATATTTTGTATTTGATGTTTTAGAGAATTATGGAAAAATCAAAAAACTCATTGAAAAATAAACAACTATCCCATAAAAACCCATATCATCCCACAAAATTTCTTCACATATATAACTATTATTATATATTTTTTACTTAAAACCTTTTATAATTTCCTAGGGAAAATAATCATAATAAATGGGTAATCTTAAACACTCAATAAGGGTAAAAAGGGAGATATCAATGATAACCTATGCATAACTATATAAGAGAATATGCATAACATTTTCAATTTATACACTTCGTATGAAAGATCATAATATTGAGTAATGTAATAAATCATAGAGGTTCATAGGACATTACTCTTTAACTAATAAAATAATATAAGACATGAAATCAAAACATAATACATGGAATTATGTCAAAAAAATAAAAATAGAACATACATTTTTTAGTCAACAACCTTTTACAAAGATATCATAGTGGAATTGGTTCAATTTCCATTCTATAATAGTAGTCATGGATCAATACCAATACTATCATAGTTGAAAGAGTCCCTTACTAAACTAGTTTCAATTCATGTTCAAGTCTGGTTTTACTAAATCGAGTTAAATCCCAATTATAGTCTTGCCTTACTGAACCGAGTTCACTCCCTATTACAAACCTGTATTATTAATCATAGTTCACTCCAATTTCACATCCTTTCACAATGAACTTAGTTAACACCCCATTGAAGACATATCCTACTAAATAAATTTCACTACCTATTTTAGCCATATTTCACATTACCAAGTTCACTTCACATTCCATTATTACATTACTGAATCGAGTTCACTCCCCATTATATTTTAATCTCACTAAACATAGTTCACTCCCTATTATAGATAGATCCGTCTACTCATATATAATTTCATTTATTAATGTATTGGAGAGATATAGGACCCACAAATCACTAAATTTAAACCATACATACGTGCTCACGAATATTATAAATCATATCATATCCCATGAAATGAAATTAAGATTTATAAAAATTTCATCATCTCATAACCAAGTTGAAAGAATCATATTTCATAAATATCATTCCATCATAAAAATAAACCAAACATAAAAAAGTAAAAATAATATCATTTAACAATATCCCTAATAATGA
This sequence comes from Viscum album, assembly GCA_963277665.1. Classification (NCBI taxonomy): domain Eukaryota; kingdom Viridiplantae; phylum Streptophyta; class Magnoliopsida; order Santalales; family Viscaceae; genus Viscum; species Viscum album. Next base: position 1,495,469,779 of record OY728131.1, read on the forward strand.
ATTACTGACATAAAATAATGTTTTTTTATGTGCAAAATAATTTTTAAAGATCACCCAAAGTAATTATTTATAAAAATAACATTTCCATTTTCAAATCATTTAATTTTAAAAGAGCCACACAATTATAATGTAAAATAGTTTCTCTTAAAAGAAAACTTCTAATATTTTAAAGGAAATATCATTTCATTAAGGAGTCATGGTATTTGGAAAATCATCTCATTTTATATAATTACCAAATAATTTCTTTTGTATTTTTTCATAAAATTCACAAATAACCTTATTTAAAAAATGAAAAAAAGAATACCTTTAAAACATTTTGTAAAATACACTAGTAATAATGATCTTAATAAAACATAATAGAATAGAAAAAAATATAAGACAATTTTAAAAATCATGGGGATTGAAGAAAAATGATGTTTTAAGGTAAATTTAAAAATATATTTTTTAAAATAAAGTCCTTTATAAGTATCATATCATTGGAATTAACATTAACCAAATGAGTTGATTATGTGTATCCGATGAAAATATAAATAAAACCATTCTAAATACTACATAATATAATCAAAATTTATTCAACACATATTCTTAGAAGGACATAATCAATGATGTATAAGTTTAACCCAATTAATTGAATTTGAGTTTAGGAATAATATAAAAATATAATATCATTGAAGTGAGTATTAAACAAAGTAAAAGAATATGTGTATACTCTATAAATCTACATAAAAATATTATATTTATCATAAGAAAATAAACATTTATTCTACACATAATCATAACAAGACATAATCAATGATTTATAAAGTTATCTATGTAAATGGAAATTTAGTTGAGGAATCCCTAACAAATATCATATCCTTGAAGTGAGCATTAATAAAATCAATTGATAAAGTTTATAAAAATTAAATGAATATAAAAAATCTTTAATATAAAATATATATAAAAGTATTCATTTGAAAAAATAATCATAGCATTACATAATCAATGAATTATTCGTTTAAACTATTAAATGGAAATTAAGATAGGAAATCCCTTACAAATATTATATCTTTGAAGTAATGATTAAAAAAATTGATGTTTTATTTTAATCACATTTAAATCTACATAAAAATGAATAATACAATAGAATATAATCATAATTATTTTCATGCATGAACATAGCATGACATAATCAACGATCTATAAGTTTATCCCAAAAAATATAAATTTAGTTAAGAAATAACTTAGAAAATCCTATCAACAATGTGAGAACATAAATTTGAATATATTATGTTTATCCACAATAAATCGATATATAAAATGGTAAAATAAAAAATATGATAATAAAAATGCATTTCATGCATAATATTAGCATGAAATTGTCAATGAAGTAGATGTTAATCAAACAAAAGTAAATTGAGTCCAGAAATACTTTATAGCTATCATATCATTGAAGTGAACATTAATCAAATGAATTGACTATGGATCTCCAGTATAAATTAACATAAACAATTAAATATAACATAATATAATCATATGTAATTCCAAAAATAATAATATAATAACATAAACAATTAGAATATTATTAACCCAAAAATAGAAATTGTAATAGTAAATCCCTTACAAATATCATATCATTGATATCATAATTAGTAAAATGAATATATTTATTTTATCCCATATAAATCTAAAAAATAAAAGTTCAAATTTAACATATTTTTATAAAAAATAATTCCACACATAGTCATAACATGACAAAATGGATGAAGTATAAGATTAACCTAATATATTGAAATTGAGTTATGAAATCCCTCAAAATTTATCATATCATTAAAGTGAGTGTTAATCAAATGAAAATATTATGTAAATCCACTATAAATAAAAATAAAAAATATTAAATTAAAAATTATATAATAAAATTTCATTTTATGAATAATATTATCTTGACATAATAAATTAAGTAGAAGTTTAACCCAATAAATGGAAATTATGTCAAGAAATCCCTTACTGTGGATTCGACATCCTTCAAAACAAGTTCGAACCTTCTATATAATGGTTTAAATAATGGAATTAATTCATTAAAAATTATATTCATATTTATAATAACTTCTATGGACTGTTTATAACATCATAAAACCAATTCCATAATAATATTGCACTCTTTTCCTTATTTCTAGTGTGTTTGTTCAAAGGTTTCATTGTTGGTTCACTTGTGTATATTTAGGTATTTTCTTTTTTAATTTGAACTAAATTTATATAAGGGAAATGAACTAATATTCATGCACTTAATAATGTTAATATGGTACCATATATTGTTTTTCATTCTCACAAAAAGATTAATCATTTGATAAAATCTAAATGATAAATGTTTATTAATTTTGGTCATTTTTTCCACTATTATCAACTAGTTTCATTTTATTTATTATTATTTTGATATAATAGTTACAGAATATTAAATAGGTTATAATATACCTATTAAAATAATATTTAACTAGAATAATACTTTGTAAACATACATGATGGTGGTAGGGGGAAAAAGATTCTTATCTATGGATAAATATAACCTCCATAATTTGGTAAACTGATTCATTTATTTTTACTAGATAAGATTATACAATGGGTGGATAGAATATATTCAGTTATAAATATCACATTATTGTATATACATGATACTTGAGTTATTTTTTTATTAATGGGTTGAATAGAAAGTATAATATGAAATGAAATTAGGTTAGGTTGTATGAGAATGTTGCCTCTTGAATATCACCTCAATGAAAGACCCCATAAGCATATTGTAATTGGTCATTGGTTGAGACTAAAAACACAAGGATAGAGGGGGAGTTAGTATTATATAATTTGGACGAGATTTGATAATCTTCAAAAAAATTTAAGAGAAATGGGGGTACTGATGGATGGTGTTTATACATAACTATGGGTGGTTTTAAGTGATTAAATTATAAAAGTTTTATATTTAAGAAAACTAAATTTGGGTTGAATTAATTATAATTAAAAATTATAATAATGTTTTAATTTCTGGTAATGATATTTAAATCACCCAAACACCCATTAAATGTTTAATTTTCTATGTATTTTAAGAATTTAGATTTTATCTTTAATATGAAACATTATTTTACTTATACTGCGAAAAATATTTTTTACCACAATAATTATTTTATGCATAAAAAAGAAAATAAACATATGACACAAAATATTCCTATTGATTTGAAGTATGTAATCCATTATTAAAAATTCAAAACAATAATTGTTTTATATAAAATCTAAATTTAAACCATCAAAATGAAACAATTTTATTCTCGAAAAATGCTTTCTTAATCCCAAAATTGTACATATACTAAAATAAGGAATAAATATTGTTTTAATGTAATTAATTAGATTATTTATAAGTAAAAATAACTATTTTTAATTTTATATCAATTTAAAATAAAATAATTAATTTTAAACACAAAAAAATTGAGAGTATTAAAAAAATTAGTTATATTTACTTTTCAATGAAAAATTAAATATTTAGTAAATTATAAAAAATAATGCTAAGATAATTTTTTCATTAGAAATATAAAAATTATGTTAATCTTCTCATATTAATTTTCTCAAAGTTTCAAAAATTATTTATATTTATGTTTCTCATATATAGATAAAATTTTATTTTTAAGGAATACGTATATTTTCATTACAAAATGACATTAGAAAAAATTATGTATTTATATAAAAATCATAAATAAAGTCATATTGAACATGAAATTTATATATATTTCATTATATATTTTTTCCAATTCCTAAACTCCAATTTAATGGTAATTTTATAGTATCCCAGATAAAATAATAATATTTTTGAGTTTTTTAAGCATGATTTTCCACGCAACGTAAGTTATCAAAGTAATCAAATTTATTTTAAAAATGTCATGATATGAAATCATGAGGTTTCACATTATTCCAAAAATAAAATTAATTTTCCCCTGAATCATTTGGTTAAAATAGATTATTATTCAAATACCTAATTGAATCCTCAGGTTCCCATGTAGTTCCATCAAATTTGTCATTTTGCCACAACACTTAAACTAGATATTGGTATTGTTTTGTAGAATCACATCTGTTGGATCAAAAATAAATATTAGTTTAAAATCATAATAAATATCTTTCTCTAGTTGTATTAACTGTAATTTTATTATATATGATGGATTTTCTATGTACATTCTTATGAGAGATGCATGGAAAACCTCATTAACAGGAGATATATTTGGTGGAAAAGCCAACCGATAAGGTACTATCATGATATGATAATGAATTAAAAAATATTCCATACTCACAATTTGATATTTCACTTCTAAAATCATAGGTAGACATTTTAAAATTATATTATAGGAAATCACATTGTAAAAGTTTACAAAAAACATAGAGATATAAATTAAAAGGGGAAGGCCACCAAAAAACTAGGATTTAGATTAGGATAAGATTGGTGGAAGGTGAAAATATAGACATGGAAAAGAATTATAACTAACATGTTCTAATGGGGAATGAGAGAGAAAATGTTCATTATAAGTTTATCCATATTAAACTATAAATATGTTATGGGATTAAAATACTTTTATTCCTTGGTAAGAAAATTTGATGCATAATGTTTTTTCCAAAATCGTTTTCATAAAGTTGAGGAATTATTTAATTTCCTATAGTAAGAACATAAAGAAATATACCTACAACGATGGTTTAGTGGCATATTTTAATCAATTTCCACTAGAAAATAATTATTTTTCTCCAAATTAATTCTATTCATTCCTAAATAACTTGAATAAACATATATAGATCACAAAATCCAGGAAAAACTATTCCTCGTGTATTTAGACATGAATAGAAACTGACATGGTTAGTATAAGACATGATAATTCCCATAAATAGTAAACATTCATATTTGGAAAAATAAATTAATCTATCCAAATTAAATATTAATACACTAAATTCAACTTATATTATTTCATATTTAAGTGTCCCCAAACGCCCTAAAAAATATTCCATCTTAATAATGAAAGAAAAAAATCAGGAGGATTTGAACACATTGTTTTCAAAGATAAATTTAATATTTTTATCTATATAACATCAATTTATATTGAATTATCAGGAATTTTTTTTTACAATATATATTCTCCAAGATATAGGAACCATTTCAATAAGTGGTCTTAATCTGAACATAAACATCACTAAAATCAAATATTCTTTCAAAACTTAATTCATCTATTACTCATAAAATAAAATACCCTATGATTTTATTTTCCTTAATAATATTAGGTTTTTAAATTAAAAAAATTAAAATCAATAATTTCATTCTAACATAGAAGTCACATAGTCTAGAGGAAGGCATTATACCCCTATCATCCTTCGATGGTGGGTTTAAACTTCGTGGTCCTACTAGATGTCATGGGTTGTCATCTGACCTATGGGTTAAACTTTTTCTAAAATAATAATTCATATAACATACATATAAATGTGATAAATTTCCTCAAAAATACTTTCATCTCAAAATAAATGTTTCTTCCTCTAAAGTTATCTCATATATTTAATTTTTCCTCTAATAATTTAATAACCCATAATTACCTCAAAAAATTAGTCACCTTAAAACATTATAACATAAACCTAAAAAGGGGTGTCTAAGACCCTAAAAATATGGAATTACATTCCTAGGACTGTATCTATAAATATTATTGAAATTTTTCATAAAAATATTATTCTCAAAAGATATCTACACCCTTCTCTAATACCAAAAGTAACTACCCAAAATGTACACTTATAAATTCAGTACTAAAAACATAAAAATTACATTTTTTTCTTTGATACTGAAAAATGTGTACCTATTTTTCTATGAAAAATATATTTATAAAGGAAAATGTTTTTAAACATATATTACAATTGTTTTTTTAGGATTAGAGTTTTATAGAATTAGGATAAACACATACATATTAAAGAAAAATAAATAGTTGGCCCATAAAAATGCATATCATCATCAACATATTATTCTCATATAGAAATTTTCTTGTACATTTTCTACATAAATACTTTCTTTAGAAACTGGGTAAAAAAAATAAATAATTGGTCATCTTAGATTATTATTAAGGGTAAAAAATGGAGGTATCAATGAGAGAATTATCATAAGAATATAAAAATGACCATATCCTTCGAAAATTATACCCTCCATATCGAAGATCATAATATTTATTATGGAATAAATCATTGAAATTCATAGGACATGAATAAAAAAAAATCAAATAACTTAATCTGTTAAATAATAACATAATACATGGAATTTTGGAACATACATAAGTATATATATATATATTTGAATTGTTAATGCCCTTTTCCAAGGCTATCATAGTGGAATGGCATAACATACAAAACCGTCATAGTATTTATATTTCACTCCCTAATGTATCATAGTACACAAATTCCCATACTGAATGGGTTCTACTTATTATTCTATTCTTTCCATGTGAAATTTTTTCCAATCCCCATTATAGTCTTGTTTTACTAAAATGAGATCCCTTCCCATTTGAGGCATGTCACATTAAATCAGTTTTACTCCACATTATAGTCATGTCTTACTGGACCGAGCTCACTCCCCAGTCCTTCCATGTCTTACTAAAATGCGTTCACTCTCCATTCTAGTCTTATCTTAAGTAACTGAGTTTTCTCCTCATTCCTATAGTTTCTATATCATAATATATAATATCATTACCAATCTTAATGGCAGTAGATATATTTCTCACCCATAATTATATTAAAACCCTACTTATTTGTGCCAAAAGAACATAAATAATATCATAAGACACAAAAATATATTGAGTTTCATATGAATTTCATCATTTAATGTTATCTTGTATGGAAAACAATATTGAAAGATCACTTGATATAATTCTTCAAAACAATAAAATTTCCATCTTCATATAATTTAATTTTAACATGTCACCCTATTATAAAGGAATCATATTTCTCTTAAAATAACCTTATAAAATTTTAAATTAATCATCAAAGCATTAAGATGTCATGATTGTTGTAAAATATTCTCATGCCTTATAGTTTAAAAATTTATTCCTTAATTATATTTGTATATAAAGACATAAATAACATCATTTAGTAAATAGATAAATGGATCCTATCAAACTATTTTTAAAAAAATCAAATATTTTATTAAAATGAATTTAAAAATTTATAAGAGAATATTAAAAAAATCTCAAATAATTTATTAAAATAATTACATAGAATAAAAATAGAGTTTTTAGGGGAACATTAAAAATAGTTTTTTTAAATATAATCCTTAATAAATATCATATCTTTAATGTGAGAATTAGTCAAATTAATCAATTATTTTTAACAAATATAAATCCTCATAAAACAATTCTAAATACACAAATATATATATTAAAATGGTATTCTATATATAATCCATGCATGACATAGACATTTAAGTACAAGTAGAACCCAATAAATGGAAATTGAGTTATAAAAGCCCTCACAGATATCATATAATTGAAGTGGGAATTAATAAAAGGAATAGATTATGCATTAAAAATTTAATTCCAAATAAAATAAGTATAAATAAAACATAATATAATAAAATTTCATTCTAAACATAATCATTCCCTGACATAATCGATTAAGTAGATATTTGACCTAATAAATGGAAATTGAGTTTAGAAACCCCTTACAAATATCATATCATTGAAGTGAGCATCAATAAAAATGAATATATTATGTTTTTCCACTATAAATACACATAATGAAGTTTAAATACAACATAAAATAATAAAAACTCATTCCAAACAAAATCTTATCATGACATAATCATTGAATTATAAGTTTAACCTAATAAAAGGAAATTGAGTTAATAAATCCACTAAAAATATCGTATCAATGAATTGATCAATAATACAAAAAATAGATTCTAAATTATTATTTTAAATCCATATAAAAAACTATGAATAATAAATAATATTATTAAGACTCATTCCACACCTAATCATAGTATGACATAATCAAAAAAGTATATGTTTAACCTAATAAATGAAAATCGATTTAAGAACCCCCTTAAAATATCATATCATTCAAGTGAGATTTATTAAAATGAATTGATTATTTTTACCCACTTTAAATCCACATAAAATATGTGTAAATGTAATATAAGATAATCATAATTCATTTCTCTCATAATCTTAACCTGAATTAATAATTAAAGAAAAAAGTTACCTTAATAAATTGAAATTGAGTTAAGAATTCCGTTACAAATATCATATTATAGAAGTAAAAATTAATAAAATTAATAGATTATATTTATCATCTATAAATCAACATAAAACATTTGTAAATAAAACATAATATAATCAAAACAAATTTCACCCATAATATTATCCTGACATAATCTATAAGGTATCCTTTTAACCAAATAAATGAAAATTGAGTAATAAAATCATTTAATAATGTCATATCAGTGAGTTGATCATTAATAAATTGGAAATATTAATTTTATCTATTGATAATACAAATAAAAAATTTCAAATATAATATATGATAATAAAAAAATTTCGACACATAATCATAGAAGGACATAATCAATGAATATGAATATTAACCTAAAAAAAGGAAATTGTGTTAAAAATTCCATTGCATATGCAATATCATTGATGTGAGCATTAAAAAAATTGAAATATTATTTTTATACACTATAATCTCCATAAAAATATGAAATAAAAAATAATATGACATAAATTCAATAAATATATAATCTTATGATGATATAATCAATCAAGTATATGTTTAACCCAATAAATTGAAATTCAGCTAAAAAACCCTTAACTCAGGTTCAATATCCTTAAATTGTGTTCAAACCTCTAATTTAATCATTTACAGAATTTTATTAATTTATTCCATACTATATTCATATTTATAATACATTATAAGATAATTTTATAACATCTACCCACCTATTAATTAATAATATTTCAATATTTTGGGTGTAATCCATTCTAGGTTTCATGATCGGTTCATGTGTGTATAATTATGGATTTTTATGTAAAATGAAACCAAAATCATAAAAGGGAAATGAAATTTTATTCATTCACTTCAATGAGTTTAAATTTTCACATAGATCACTTTTCTTACACTTGGAAGTTTCAATTCATCAAACATTAGTGGCTAATGTTTAGTTTATTTTGGTGGTTTTTTTCTAACCATTATTGTATACCTTTGTTTTATTTAACATTATATATATATGTTCTAGAATATGAAATATGTTATAATATACCTATAAAAATTTTATCTTATAAAAATAATAATTTTTTGACCGTCCTTGAAGGAGGTAGTGGAAAATAAAAAATCATTATCCATGAAGAGGATTAATCACCAAAATTTTGACAATGGTTTTGCTTCTATAAATAATAATAGATAAAAGAGTGTTGGATAGGTAATATTCCATTATAAATATAAAATTCATGTATATAAATTGTACTATTTTTATTTTTTATTTATGGCTTAATGTGGTGAAGATAATGTATATTAAAAAAATAAATTAAAATATGTTTTATTGATAAATTTACTTGTTGGAAAACTCATCCTTGAAGAAAATATTAAATAAAATAAAATTTCTCATTTTGCGACACCAAAAAAACATGGAAAAGATAAGAATGGAAAGGAGAGTATATGGTAGAGACTGGAAAAGTTTCATGTCTTTCTTGAAGAATGGGGGTGGTGGGAGGTGGTACTTATATGTGAGGAGGGGTTTTTTAGGGGTTTATATAATTATTATAAAATATTTAAAGCCATCCAAATTAAGGTGAAATTAATTACCAATATTTTTTTTGATAATTATTTAAGTAATTTAATACCAATTTCTAGAAATACCTCAAAAACTAATAATTATTTTTAGGTTTTTGGTATTTTATTATTTTACCTTTTATCTTTAATGTGCTAGATTATTTTACTTATACACCTATAAATATTTATTTTATCAGGGTAACTTTTCTATGGCAAAAAATAAAAATGACCATATAAAAAATTTCTGAATTCATTATTCCAAATATGGAATCCATTTTAAAAATATTAAACCATATAATATGAAAAATTAAATTAAAATTTAATCTAAAAAAACACAATGAAATATAGTTTTTGGAAAAAAGTGTTCTTAGTCCTAAAAATGTACTTATAGAAAATAATGTATAAATATTGATTAAATTTAATTAATTATATTATATATTTAATAAAGAATAATAATTTTATTTTTATATAATTTTATAATCATGAAAAATATTTGAAAAATAAATAAAATGAATGTTTTATAATAATTGGTATTTTTTACTCTTCACTGAAAAAATTAAAATTTTCAAAATATTCTATAAAATCAATAATTATATAATTTTGATTTATAACTCAAAAAATGTTTTTAATTTAATTAAATTCATTTTATAAATGTTTACAAAATTAATTTCATTTATTTTCGCATAGAATATAAGAAAAATCAATTTTGAAGTCAACATATTCATGAAATATAAATTAAATTTAATAAAAATTATTTTTTTATTTCCTAAGATAAATAAATTTGTATTGAACTTGAAATTCATATATATTTAATAATATAGTTAATCCATTTAATATCTTCCAATTAAATGGATATTTTATAACATTTGTTTTATAATTATAATATTTTGGAGTTCGATTAGGAATGGTGTTCCATGTAATGAAAGTTGTTGAATAGATTAAATTTATTTCAAAAGATAAACACCATGAATTCATGGGGTGTTATAGTTTTTATGCAATGTTTTCCATTCCATTTACTAACAATTAATCACAATCTAAAACATTTCGTCACCATTCATCATGTTAATAAATGATTCTCTGAAACCATGGTCACAATATTTCGCTTTTGTTGAAAGATAAAAACACCTAACATGATTTAATATGGTCACCCACATGTTTTACCCTAGATATGTGGTGACATCACATATGAGTAAACAAAATTTTAAACTTTGAATGATAAATCAAAAACTTATAACCATAACTTGAGTTCCTGAAATGTCTCATAGACCTTTACTCACATCCAAAAACAATTTTTCAAGATTTTAAAGGTATATGAATTACAAAATAAAATTAGGTTCTCAAAATGGATCACACACTAATGATAAAAATTTAAATTCTCTTTATGTTCACAAAAAAAATTGATACTTCACAACTACAACATCATATGAGTTTTCATTTTTATGAAGCCTTAGTGTACCCTAAATCATTAATTTTCACCTTCTAATGTAATAAATTATACAGTAAATTTTCATGTTTAATTCCCAAATATTTAAATGAAAATATCATGTGAAACACCAAAAAAACAAAAGCACACTATTTGTTAAAATTTGTAAAACCATATCACTATCATCATTGATATATACATAGTTTTCATTTGCGCCCATCTATGACACCTTGGATTCCTCACCCAAAAAAATTCCACAACTATAAACCTACTCACCATTAGACATGGATCATTAGGGATTATTTTTAACCACGATTATCTATACCTTAAGAATCACCTTCTAAAAATTAATTTTAATATTCCTTTGAGGTACATTGTTTTTTATCCAACTACAGCCAATCCCATTCCAAAACATTATCCAATCATCTGCTAGATGACATTTCTAAAAAACACACTACTTAAAATAACAAAGAATTATCTCATCACCTGATCATGATACCTAAACTTATACATAATCCTTGTTATATCTTTATGCCCTCACTGAATTTCATGGCCAATACTCAGTGTAATTCAATAGTTTGTTCTATATCTACCTCCACCATTTGACATTCCCTCACCCCATGAATCAGTTCACCTTAGATCCGACTCACCCGTAAATTGGATAAAATTTTCTCTCACACATCTTTCCAAGTCATGGTCCCTATTTAATGAAACTTCTGAATTCTCATATGGGATATACCATGGATCCAATAAATATTATATTAACCCGCTCAGTTGAATCCTTGTGCCATCCCAACCATATACAATTCATCTTATTATAATAATGAGCCTTCCGACATGAGGGAAAAACAATGATGATTGATAGGATACTCCCCAACACAATTGAATCATTATCATTTCTCTAAAAAACTGGTTTTTAACATCTTGTGAACTTAATATAATAACATGATCTTTAATAGTGTATATGGCATGAAACATCAAGCGTTAACAAACTTTGAAGTATATTATTAAAATATGACTATTATAAACTAACGTATAAATTAGTGTCTATGAATAAGACAAAATATAATATGAAAATCTTATGGTTTAAACATGTTTAAAATATATTTTTTTTCAACTAAGTATAAATGAAAACAAATCATTTGAAATAAAAATAATTAGGAAATATATTTTTATTTTTGAAATGTGTTTTTATCATAAAAAATTAAATTTGTCACTATTATTTAATGATACTATTGATATTTATATATTATATATTAATAAAAATGTTTCATCATTCATTTAAAATTTTATTTGACCAATATAAAATAATAAACCATTCTTATGCATAAAATGTATTATTTTTTATATTGTTTTTTCCCTTTTTGTATAATTATTTTAAAAATAATTTTTACCATTTATCAAAAAAACAATAAAAAAAGTAACTTAATTTTTTAATGTTTTATTTAATTATTATCGTAGAGTGATTTTCTTATATTTTTTTAAGTTGATTAATTTGTTTATGAATAGTGCAAAATTCTGATTTGTTTATGAAAAACTACCTCTTCGTTAAAGAATTTTAAAAGTTACATTTTTTGTAAATTTGATTTAAATGACCAATATTATTAATTATATAAAAAATAATAAAATTTATGTCATTAAATTCAATTATATTTCCAACATTAATATAAAAACTATTTATACTCATTAAACCTTTTATTTTTGAAATCTTTTTTTTCATCACCCCTGTGGAGTTTTTTATTTAAATGCTACAAATTTATAAATTCAATTTCACAAAATATTTTATATATTTTTAAATATAATATTTATAATTAAATAATAATTTTTACTTAATTGTTTCAAAATTATTAAAGGAGAAATGAAAATCTATTTACCATGATTAATGTTAAAACCTGGATTTTTGAGTCATATTTGTTTGTAATAAAATTAATTTTATATACACATAGGATTATAATTTGATAACATGGATTTAATTTTAATTATAATTGGGTCCATATTATCTTATAAGTATTGTCTTATTTTATTCTTAATGAATTAATTACCTTTGTTAAAAAACCTAATTAACATGTTTAAAAGTAATATGATAAAAGTATATAAACATATAGGATAAGGAATGACATTTAAAAACCAGGTTTTTATTATGTTTGAAGAATTTTTAGGAATAATGTTTCTCCAATATGTTATTTATAAATTTTTTAGGAATATTTTGTGGGAATAACTTCCCATTATAGAATAGTTTTGGGTATTTATAAAAATAAAAATCCTCCTCAATTATAAAAGGGAACTCCCTCCCTTCAATAATTCACACATTCATTACCATTTGGATTACCTAAACCATAATAATATCTCTAAAAATCCATATAAACATTATATAATCCCTTTTATACCCAATATACATTCCCAAGGGTCCTTAAAATGATATCCAATGTAGGTTTCTCTAAGAGAATGTAATCATATTACCAAAACACTTTCATTTCAATTATTCTTTTTAAACCATATATTATGACACAAAAATTAAAATTTTAAAAAAACATTATATCCCATATATAGATATTTCATAATCCTTAAGTAATTACATTTATATATATCCTTATCCATCGAATGTGAAACAAATACATCACTAGTGTGTATGGAGGACCACTACCTCACATACTGATGTAATTTATTTCCAACCACTAACTAATATGGATTATATAAAGATGGAAATACTGAATATATAAGATAAATATGTCATTATATAAATTATGTAAAATAAATGTATCACCAAATTTCATACTATTCCACCCATCAAGGGATTTATGTCATCACTTGTACAACCAGTCATCTCCATTATGTGATGTGATTCTTTTTTTATATCTGACATTCAAATGTTGTTTTAGAAACATATCTTGTTAATTAAGATAAAATTTAAACAATAATATTATTATTTAGATTATATTTATATATATATTATTCAAAAAATTCATAATATCCATAAAAAACAAGCCTGAGAAACTGAAGTAGTTTACCCCAAAAAGAATGGAAATAAAGAAATATTATACAAAATGGATTATAATATATTGTAATATGATCATATATGATATTATAAATATAAATATTATTACATTATAGATAAATAAATTGTTTTAAATAATTATATTTCTGTTGAAGTCATTTTTTAATTATGGTAATTCTGATGTAAGGTATTTTTCCTCATTTTTATTTCAATGATTCATATTGTAATGTTATAAACATAATTTCAGGAATATTGTGTATAAAATAACAAATGTAAATTAAATATAATTAATCCTTTATATATGATGGTATTCTAAGATTAAGTACGAATTATTTCACCCTATGTTATTTGACATGAATGTTACCAAGAGCTAAGGTCTTTTATAAAATAATTTCATTGCATTGGTTTATATTACATATTCACTGTCATTATCATTATAATATTATTTTGTGTAATTTATTTTGAATATATTATGTTGTATTTATAATTTTCTATGTATATTATCATTTTATATATGTAATAAATTCATTTATTAATCGCCACATAAATAAAAATTTCAATGAAAGAGATTTCATCTTAATTTACACTCCATTTATACATATTTTATATTATACACATATTCATTTTTATGAGTTATTCATGTAAGATCCCATCTTTTTTCAATTAAATATCTCTCTTATTTTTTCACTAAAATTCATTTGGTTTAACTCTTCCTCATCTCTAGACCTTGGTGGTTGTGTTTTCATCATGGTTGATTGTTTTTTGGATAAAACAAGTCTTCAGTTGTGATGAAAATTGAGGAAACTGATGGGGATACATGTTGAGATCCTTTATTGTTGAAAATTACATAAATTCTAAAGTTGTATTATTTTTTTAATTAATGAAGTATGATTATAAACTAGATAATTATTTCCATGAGGTCTTTCTATGTTGAGAAACATTAAAGGGGTATTGTGTTTTTATAATGTAACAGTGATGAAAAACATTCATCAAAACAATCACACATACTGTAAATGTAATACACACCATGTAATGGAGTACAAGAATATTTCATAAATGGTTACTGGTTGTGAACTAATACATGACATGAAGAGATTAATCATCCTTTAATTATATTAAACATTTTTTAATATATGATCAGAATAAATAATAACCCAAATAAATGGGTTTTCCAGTGTATCACTCTAAAAATTTATATGATGTGTTACTACAATACAATCCATGTAGTTCCTCTAATAGTGATTTGAATTTTTTTCCCTTGCATATAATTTTTTTTCATATCACATGAAGCTTCCTCTTGTCAAATCTAGAAAACATTTAGATGATTTTTGAGTATCAATCTCTATTTGAGATGTCCATATAAGGCAGTTGATCCCTGGTAGGTGGTTCTGGTTTATTTTTACCTTACACCACTTGTTTTTTCATAAATTTTGGTGTAATCCCATGACCGTGTGTGTTATTGGTTTTGATCATGATCATTTATTTCTATGATCCTTCTTTCAATCACACACCTTCTTCCAAATGGTTTTTTTCTATTAGATGTGTAGCTTGATAGGTATTTAATGTTATTAGGTCTAAACATAAACCATATCGTTCAATAATTTTCATGTTTGTGAAATATTTCTGTTGCTGCATGATATCATGGGTCGAATAAAATTAATGTATAAATTGAATAATATCTTTTAGTCAATTTGAAACCAATTGGTTATTAATATAACTCATGGATACTCTTCGGGTGAAAGAACCCTGGATTATAAATGAAATTTATAATGTATTATGATTCTTAATCCTGATATTGATTTTGGGTGACATCATGACATTGTTTCTCCTTTTATTTATTTATTTATTTAGATAACTATAATTTTATTGATTATGACCAATTGATATTTTTACTGTGTAAATGAATTTTAAATGGTAATTTTCTTAATAAACCATTGACCTATATGATGTAATAGTGTGATATCCTTATTTTTTTGACTTGTGTTGTGACTAAATGATGGGATGCTTATATAGGCTATTTCCCATGTGATATATGCTAAAATAATTATATATAGGACCTGGCCCAGTGATACATGTTAATATTCTTATATAGAGGGATTTTCCTAGTGACATAAGATGAAATTATTATATAGTTTTCATGGCCCATTTGACTTTTTTAAATGATTATATATCAGGCAAGGCCTAGTGACACATGCTAAAATACTGATATAGAGGGATCATCCCTAAAAAATAGTAATATTATTATATATTAGGTTTGGCCTTCATTGTTGTTATTTACACCTTCTTTATATTATTACATTTTTCATAGTTGTAAGACCTTCTCAGAGAAATTCTCACATGGCACCAAGAAAGGATTCATTTTACAATGGTTTATGGTATTTTTTCATGGTTCAGATACATACTCAAAGATGTTCAGGCATTGTGCTGAAGAAGTTTTATGTGGTATTAATTTAATTTTTTATTTAATTAATACACTCTTTATTGAATTATTACATACACTTATTATCAAACCAGTTATGTTTATACATGGTGGTGTTAACCTAATAATTTATACTCAGTCCCTCTTTAGGCTAATATTTGGTACCTAATTAGATTCATGGAAGTAGATTTGGACAATAAAAAATGACCTTAATGTTAATTGTTTTCTTTTTGTATGTGTTGGAGTTTGGAGATGGAACTAGCATGGGGAATGGGGCTACAGACTTTTTAATAATTATTTGAGTCTACTATTTATTATTTTCATTATTTATACAATGAAATTTAGCTGAATTCTAGTATGTCATAACATTATTCCTTTATTATTTATTGTATTATTCATTTGGAATTTAATATTGATATTTATTTGTATTATATTTTTTCTATTTTACTCACTATGATATATTTTTATTTTTATTTTTATGCTCTATTGTAAACTATGAATATATGGTGAATAGTCTCTCCACTATAACTATCAAATACCCTCTTCTAGATTCCAGCCTCTAGTGTACAGGGAGGCACACTTGATTTATTATAACATCTCTTCTTGGTTATGTGAGACAATGCTAGTTTTGGGAACATTAAAAGTGGTATCATACGAATATGTTCATGTTTTTCTATTTTTTTTACATTTTTTGGAAATGGTGATAGAATAATTTGATGTGTTATGACATGGTAATGATCTTGTGCATGGGAGTAGATGGCCCATGTATTGGGATAATATGATTGACAATGGGTGGAATGTGAGTTATGTTGTTTTCTTGTTACAATTCCTTTTGTTTCCCAAAAAGTGATTAAAATGTTGTGCGAAGTTACTGTTATCTTGATTTTATTGTTTCTTGAGTTTTATAATTGTGGTTTGGTATGGTTTAGGTTGAGTATGAATGAATCATAACATAAACATAGTTATATATGTTGACATGGATTTTTCATGATATGGAATTATTTATTTTTATGTGATATATATGTTCTCATTTTACTATGATGTGGCATATCAATTATATCTAAAAATGAAAAATTGAACTATTATTTCTAGCTAAAACACTTGTATACCATGTTAGGATAGGCCCTAAGTTAGTAATTCTTGGATTGTGTCACCTATTGAGGTTCAAACTATTATTATAACTAGTATTCTGAGTATGTTTTTCATATATAGAAAATTACTCCTCGTCATCATTGAGTTCAGAGTTATGAGATTTGTAATCCATATAGTCTTAATTCAATTAAATAGAATATTCCTCTAGTTTATAAAGATTATATGGGTTTTCACCTTCACTACATCTTCTTGAGGGTTATTTGATCCATGGAAAGAAGGACTACTCACATCATTCCTTCAATGTGTAAGCTAACTAAAGAGTTCATGTTGCAGTATCAGCCTACACACATTGTGGATGGACGACCATAGGCATTCGAGTTCTATATCATGTTACTATTGATTATCTTTAAGCATCTTGAGACACTGACTAATTATAGGGTGAGGTTTTTTGTGTATATGCATCCTAGAATAGCTAGGAGTTGGTGAGACATTTTGGAGCATGTGTGCATACAGGATGAGTTATCTTGGATGTACTTTGAGGAAAAGATCCTAATACATTTCTATCCTGATACAATGAGGTATGAGAAGGATTATGAGTTTATACAGCATCTATTGGAGGTAATTCTAGTGCTAGACTATGCTAAAAGATTCACCAACATACAGTACTTTGTGATGTCTTTGGCTACTGATGATATATCAATGTAAAGTTGTTTTTATGATGGAATACTCTATGAGATCATGTTATAGTAAAACATCATCCATATAATTATTTTTAGATATGATAAATTTTGTACTCAACATGGAAGGAAATTTGAGAGAGACCCCAAAAATGGGCCATTTTGTTTCAGTATGGGAAATTTTGAGCTCTTCTTCTAGTGTAAAGAAGCATCATTATGGAATTTTTCATCTAGGAAATACTGATCAGAGTATTCAGATAATTGGGTTGATATCTTTGGGTTGTGTTCTATTGTAGTGCTAGAAATGTGGAAATATGGGCCAAAAATAACCTTAGTTTAGGTACCTATCTTTGGAGTGTCACACATATGGAATATTGGGCCACCAAAATTGGTTTTTTAGGGAATTCGATATAAGAGCTGTTGAAGGGGAACAATATAGGCACCAAAGTTTATGAAGTACTCAACTAATACATAGAAGACATGTATCTAGAGTTCCATGGGACTTTATTATAAAGGAAGTGGATTTGGTACCCCTATATAGGAATGACAGTACCCAAAAGAGGGTACATCTCATGGGAGTCAAGCTATAGCCTAGGGTATTGGGGAAGCTCGACTACATGTTATGCAGACTACACTGGGGATTATGGATACATTACTATCTACTTTCCTATGTATTATTCATGTTTCATATAACATTTATTGTTATTTTATTCATATATAATCATAATATTCTCTTTTATCCTATGTTTTTGTAAATGGTTTGGGATTGGATGTGTATTTCATGGGTGATTTTTTGACCATTCAAAAACCACCAGGAGTTAAGTCAAAAAAAATGTTGTAAGGAATGTCCTCTAGAGATTGGAGGTTACCATTTTTTGGAACACTTCATGCTAGAAATGACATGACAAGACATGATTATTATTATTGATTAGTTAGTTCTATACCAGTCTCATATCGACTATTATCATATGATAGTTTCTTTTTATCATTATAAGGTGGAAGCTATTCTCACTATTATTAGTTGGTTCATTAGGATGGTCATGTTGGACTAAATCCTTGTAGATTATATTTAATCATGGATAAAATAACATGTCTTTCTCTAGATGATGGGGGAATACATCAAGATTATTTTCCTCCAATGGTATACTAAATTAAAGATATCATTTTTTTGAGTAATATGGCTTAGCACATGAGTGAGAGATTGAGTTCGTGATTAAGTTAGTTCTAGGAGTAAAGTTAGATCTTATCCCAACTTATAGAATGCCAGTAGAAGTGCTGGAGGAGTTTAATTTTTTATTAGAATATAAGGAATAAAAATGATTCATATGGAATATTATATATCCTTAGGGTACTTCTATTCGATTTTCTTAGAACGATGATGGGGATTTTTACTTCTTTGTCGATTATCAAAGATTTATCGAGAAAATGTTCAAGATCTGGTCTCCTATTCAACACATTGATTATATATTTGATCATATGTTAGGTTATAATATCATCTCTAAGATTTTTTTTAGAGTATGATACCATCAGTTAAGGGTGATACCTCCTAACATACCTCCGACAACTTCTTAGATCTAGTATGGCTCGTATGAGTTATTATTAATATTTTTTGGTTCGGATAATCCAATAATAGTATTCATGTATTTGATTAATAGGATCATTCATCCTTTTATTGTCTAGTTTTTGGTGGTTTTTTCTGAAAACTTAGTTTAACCCTAGTAAGATAACTACCATTTCAAAAACATTGACATCATCCAAAGTATTTTGAGAGAGCATTGACATTGTGATAAACCAACCAAATATAGTTTCTGGATTGATAATTTTCAACTCATGGTAATTGTAAACTCCTAAGAAAAAGTGTCAGTAGACCCAAATAATGTTTCATCCATCATATCATGGGAACTTTCCAAGAATGTATTCTAGATTAATAGGTTTCTAAGATTAACATCTTATTATAAGAACTTCGTCGAATACTTTTCCCGTTTTTTTAGTCCGATGTTAGGAGTGACCAATAAAAGGTTGATTGTTTTTTGTAGGATTCTTTGTAGTTTTATTTTCAAGAGGTGAAACACATTATGACCTCAGTACCTATGCTCACATTACCTAATCTGGTTAAATCATATTCAATGTATTATGATGCATCCAGAGTTGTACTCGAAGTAGTTTTGATCCAGTAAGTTGAGGTTAAATGAGTGAAATTATATTAATAATGACATGGACTTTTAAGAAATGGTACATTTTTTGAGATGCTTGGATCACTATCTCATGGGTGAGAGGTTTTTGGTTTGTACATACCATATGAGCACCAAGTATATCTTATCTCACTTGGTCATGAACATTTTCAATAGAAGGTTGTTTGAGAATTTGAGGACATTCTAAATCAAGTGGGCTTATACATGAGGATAGGTAAACATCATTGATGATTCCTTAATCAGAAATACAAAAGGAAGAGGAAGTGAAAGAGTCTTCAAAGGAGTGGTGAGTAATGTCACTCTTTGTTGACATGCATCAATATATACAGGATTCTTAGGGGTGATTATCTTTGAATTAAACACATTTTATACCCATGCAATTAGAATGCATCATCACCATACAATTATCTAATTGGAAGTGATTAGATATATGAGAAATCTTATTTGGGGTGGATAGAAAATCAGTAAGGTCACAAGGATTTTCTAATCATCTTTTTTTGGTTAATGATTATGGGTTCTTGTGGGCTTACACGAGGAGACGATGAGGGACATTCATTCTTTTAGGTAGTTTCTAAATCAATGATTGAAAAATATGTGTTTTAATTATCTTAGAATGCACTGGTTGTCAGAAATAATGAATGAGGTATCATGAATTGAGAAAATATTATTCACTTGTTAGTATGTGAATGCGAATCATCATAAGATAACCGGGCTTCTGCATCCTTTTCACATTCCTAAGTAGAAATGAAATAACGTCACTATAGATTTTGTGATAGAACTATCCAATATAACCTATAAGAATTGTGTTTTAAGGGTGATTTTGGATCTATAAAAGTAGGAATACCATTTTTTTTATCAGTGATACCTTCACAATTGATTATTTGGGCAGTCTTTATGTGTAAAAGGAAGTTCAACTACATGATGTTATAATTATTATTGTTTAAAATAATGATCATAGTTTCATATCATGTTATTGTGGGGTTATTTTGAAGAATTTTGTATCAAAGTTTATTTTGAGGATGGTATATTATCATCAGAATAATGGGTAATCTAAGAGGACTATTCTATTTCTGGAGGATACATTATGGGACCATGTATTAGATTTTGGTGCTTCATTGGTGTATTATATGTCACTCATCAGGTTTTAATATAATAACAGAATTTTAGAATCTATACATATGTCACCTTTTAAAGCTTTGTATGGAAGTTCATATCATTCACCACATTGTTGGCTAGAGGTAGGTGACTCTGTGCTTCTTGGGATAATTCCTATAGAGGGGATGTCTAATACAATTTAGTTGATTAGTCTATAGTGGGTGAACAGTAAGTGTTGGAAGAAGTATTATGATAACTATTGGAGATGACCTATGGTTTTAAAGGCCTGACATCATGTTTTCCTTTTTGTGTCTCCTTGGTTGGGGAAATTCCGTATTATGAAATAGGGAAAGATATCATTGTTGATTGATAGGTTGTTTGACACATTGGATAGAGTTTGTCCAGTGGCATACCATTTGGCCCTTCCACAATAGTAAATTTCGATGAACAACATCTTCCATGTTTTGTAGTTTTGGATTTATTTTCAAGAACCTTCTCATATAATAGATGTAGTAGAGGTCGAGATTAGTTAATATGGGTCTATTGAGGATCATCAGATATGGATTGAAAACTGTATTGGATATATATTTGGGGTTGGAATGTACCATTGGTTTAGGTGAAATGGAATCAAAGGAATCTTTAGGAGGAAACCTAGAGAGGGTGTTTTATATGTAATGAAAGAGGATATAATAGTTCCCTAACACCCCACACTAATGTTTAGAGTAGCTATGGGATGAGATGTTATATGGTGGGGAGGTTGTAAGATCCTATTTTTCCATGTACATCTCTTTCTAAAATTTTTGTTAAATTTTTTTGGATAATATTTCCCTCATATCTAAGATTTGGTGTTTGTTTTTTGTCAACATTGACTTTTTGTTTGAATAAACACAATCATAGGTTTTGAGGAAATCTGAGAAAATTTAATTAGATTCAAATAGTGAGACATTAATTGGGAAAATATCATAATGTTTAGAGATGTATTCTAGTTTGAATTAATGGCATTCGGGTCTTTATGAGTCTTATGTTACTATGGGTTGGAGGTATGTTTATAATATTTATAGGGGCCTCGGTTTTTTATTAGAAAAATGGTCTGAATACTATCTTCACCAAAATTATACACCTTATTAATGTAATACATATATTGTCATTGATTCTAGAAGCATTACATGAGTGGTTATAGGACATGACCTGATTCATGACATGAAGAGATTACATGTAATATAATTAGATTACATGTCTTTTAATATTTGATCAAAATAAATAATAAACCAAGGTGATGGTTTTTTCAACATATCACCATAAAAAATTATTTTACGTGTAACTAAATTTTACAATGTGTAATTATCCAATATTAATTTTTAATGTATTCCTTGTTGTTGATTTCCATTTCATATCACTTGTAGCTCACCCTCCCCCCCACCCTAGAGAACCATCAAAAAGATTTTGGTATGTAAACATTATTTTCATACAACACAATGATGCATCTAATTATTGTTAAGTTATTTTGGTCCATTTTTCCATTCACACCCTTACTTTTTCAGAAGTTACATTGTAATCCCTTGACCATGTGAATTTTTTGTTTTATTTTATATCAGTTTTTATCTAGGATCCAACTTGGTGTTATCTTCACCTTATTCCTCATGGGTGTTTTCCATTAGAAGCATTGCTTGATTGAAAGATAATGTTTTGGTGTATATACCCTAACCCTATGCTTAAATGTTTTTCAAGAATGTGTAATATTGATATTTTCATAACATTTCATGTTTCGAATAAAATTAATGAATGATGTGAATTATTCTTGGGAGTCCCTTAGTTCGGGTTGATTATTGACCTGCCTGTGGCTACCATTTTGGTGAGAAAAACCTTGATTATAAATGATTTGTTTGATTCCTTAATGTATGTATAACAAGAAATATATTTTGATTGAATTCTTGATATAAATTCACCTTGGCATGGGATGTTTATTAAGATAACTAGAATGTTATTTATTTTGACCAATTGATATATGAACTGTGTCAATGGTAGTTAAATGGTAATTTTCATAATTAGCCATTGAGCCAAATGATATGATATTGTGATATCCCAGTAGATATGACTTTTGTGGTGATTAAATGTTTTAATGCTTATATAGGGTGTTGTATGACTGATAAAATCATAAATAATTATATAGAGTGCTTGGCCTAGTGATGCATGCTGAAATTATTATATAGTAGGCTTGGAAAAGTGAAACATATTGAAATTTTTATTTATTGAGCTTATCCTTTTAAAGATGATCAAATTCTTATGTAGTACTCTAGAACCTATGACACATTCTTAAATAATTATATAGAGGGCTCAACTCTAACTAAATGATGAAATTATTATATAGTGATTTTGACACATATTTTTTTGATTTATACCTTATTTATAATGGTACAATATCATGGTTGTAATAAATTATCCAACACATGCTTGAATGGTGCTATGATTGGTTATGTTTTACCATTTTTATATGGTTTGATTGCATGGTTGTGAGACAAGATTAGATATATATTGACATGGTGTTGAAGAATGTTTATGTGGTATAAGTTTAATTTCATAATTAATTAATACACACCATATTTCATTATTAATTAGATATACTATCATTCTAGTTATGTTTATAAATTTTTATGTTGCCCTACTAATTTATGGTCACACCCTATTGAGGCCACCCTTTGGTACCCGGGTAGATTTCATAGATGTAGGTTTCGATAAAGGAAAATGAACTTGTTATTGATTGTTATCATTCTAGATGGACTGATGTTTGGAGATGGGACTGATATGGGCTTTTGGACTAGGTACTTTTGTTTATTTATTTGATTATTCTAGTATTTTATTTTTATTATTTTGAGATTCACATTTAGTTTCATTCCATAAATCATTGCTTTTTTCCATTTTTATTTATTATATTATTCAGTTAGACTTGAGTATTAAAATTTAGTTATATTATATTGTTTTCATTATTTCCAAACTATAGTACATAGGTATTTGGATGTTTCCATTGTGTTTTAAACTATTAATCTATGGGTTATTGTCACCCCACTATACTTATCACTCCAACAATTCTAATTGATAACCCCTGGTATATGGAGTGGTGTGCTTGACATCTCTTAAACAACCCTTTCACACAATGTGAGAGAGTTTGGGATTAGCGAATGTTACATATCTACTACCCCTTTGATATGTTTTATCATATATCTATTAATATTGATTTATTTTAATGTTTGATTAAATGTCATTAATTTCTCAGGGGTTAACATTTATAATTTATTAAAGCGATAAGGGTTTATGCTTCATTATCATTATTATTAGGATTACAGGTGTTTTAATTTCCCTTTATTGAAATTATTTGATCATTCTCTAAAAAACCCATTTATCTGAATTTTCATTGATTATTGATGGTATTTTTAGGTAATATTAACTTTTTTATATCTTTTGAACATAAAATTATAGAGAAAACTCTTTTTCTATAAATTTAATATATATTTCCCTTTTGGATCAAAAATTATTTTTTATACATATATTTATTTTCCTTTAAATGATTTAAATGTTTTTTTAATATTCGCAAATGATTAATTTAATGTTATTTTCCCCATATTTACTTTTTAAAAAATATATCATAATGAAACTTCCTATCATTCTACAAAAAAGGTACTTTTACACTTTTCCTATTAAAAGATGAATGGAGACTTTGTATTATCATACTCCCTATGAATGTGAGTCTTTCTATATCATGGATGTTCATTTAATTTAAGATTCCACTAAATGATTAAAATTTTCTCTTAAAAGAAACTTTTTCCCAATATTCTAGGAATATATTGTTTTTAAAATTGATTTTCAAAAACAATATTTCAATGAAGAACATTTTTATTGATATTTTATAGTATTTTAACTCATCAATGATGATAACCATTTATATGTTATAATGAATTCTTTCTTATTCTCTCTCTAGATGGTTTGTGATCAGTATTAATCAAGAATTTATTTTCACTCACTTTATTGATTAATTATTGCATTCATTACCTTTATATTGATTCTTTCACTTTTTTTTATCACCTAAAAATTTATTTCTCTTCAATATCAATATTATTTATCGTGGATATTATTATTTTTTAAATAATATATAATTTCTACATACGATGTTTTACATTGAATGTTATTTTATTGACTAGTGTATAATGAAAAATTGGTATTCTTTAATCAATGTGGATATTTATTAATAAGAAATGTTGATAATTAATTAAATATATCATTTGATATATGATGAATGCATTGGGAATATAGTGATGGTAAGGTATCAAAATTATATATACCCTCGATGCATCAGTAGTCTTATGAGGATAATTAGTATGCTATTGTTAAATAGTTTTTTGATGTATACCTACACATCAATTAATCAATATTGTAAAGCGGTATTGAATATATATATATTTATATATATATAAACTAATGTCTGATATCATGACGTCTAATATTAATCATTTTCATTATTGATAATTCAGTTATTATTATCCATGAGATTACTATATTGATAGTATACATTGATTAGCATTGAGATCATGTGATTATTTATATGGGATTTATTCACCATCATTTATTCCTACAATATTCTTCATTTTTCTCAAATTATTGATTAAATGGAATGTGTGTATAGTAATTTACCATTCCATATTGATTATGCCTTATCTAATCATGATAGTCGGGTTATTGGTTAAATGGAATGTTTTTTATCTATCCTTATTGATAATGACTTATATTATCCTTGTAGGGATGTTATTGATTAAATGGATTGTTTGTTATATAATTTACCTTTCCATATTGATTATTCATTTTTGATTAATGATAGATTATGTTCTATATAGCACTTACTGAGTATCTATACACACCATTATTTTGTTTCGTTTCCTTTGGATATGAAGAAGGATTCGTTTAATATGTTCAAGGATGTATAATTATTACTATCACCATGTTTTATTTTATGTTTTCAAATGTAATGTGATATTAAAGTATGTATCTATTTTTCAAATACTACTAAATTATTAATTTAGTTGGGATGAAATTTCTTATAGCTTATTATAAAGTAATAAAGTAATAATATCCTATAGGTTACATGGTTATGGGTCTTTTATATTGGTATTAGGGGAAGATTAGTGGAAACATTGAAAACTAGATTTACAAAAACATAGATGAAAAAACATAACCCCATTGTAGAGATTGATTAAAATCATAGAATAAAATCTTATTGTTTTCATATGGAAGAGAATAATTAGTTTTTTCATGAAATTGCATCCCTTTTTGCAAAATATAAGTAGACATTTCTCTAGTACAATATTTCTAAGGCCTAATAACTCCAAAAGGGAACATTTTGATTTGAATTGGTCAACACCCAGAGCAAGACAATGGGCCTTACTGTGCAGCTGATTATGCACTACCATGTGGTATTCTTTAGATAATTTACACTATCTTTACTAACCATTATAAAGGATATAAAATATTTATATCCCCAAAGACACTATGATTATGATTCATTTGATGATATTATATGATTTTTTGGAACTATAATTGGTTAATAAGATGAAGGTTGATTATAAAATTAAATTAAAAGATACCCATTCTAAGATTTTATGTGACTGGAATTTAATATGATTAGAGGTATTTTTGGGAATTTATTGAAATACAACCCATTTTTTATATTATTTGTGATAAAGATATATGTGGATTAATTCATTTCTATTTTGGGTACATAAGATCAATGATATTGTTAACCTATAAGGATTATCTTATCATAGATATTCTCATTACGGGTCATTAATTTTTGGAATGGTTATAAAAATTTAAATAATATAGTTTTAAAAAAGGGAAACTTGTATGCCACGTGACAAACCTTAACATCTTGTAAGGATAAGGGGATTGAATTCACAACCAAATGGTGAAGGGTGTCCAGTTCCTTCTATAGGCATATGGGACATTGTTGTTATTATGAAATTGTTTTATTTAAATGATTTGATTGAAAAATATTAGTTTGAACAATGGGTGTTACTATTTTGGTTTAGAGATTAATATATAATATTAAAAACATCTACTATTAACATTGGGTTTTCAAGATATATATACATAGGAAAAAAGGCAAGACACTCTTTTTTAGAACTTATGATCCATTAAATGATAGTTTTTTTGTTTTATAAATAAAAAAATCCATCTTGTATAATTATTTCATGGTGTAGTAAATGATTTTTATATTGATCAAATCACACCCAAAGGATAATGTTATACTTATTATATGGAATTTAATCTAATAAGTATTTTTTTATTAATATTATAATAAATAAATCCCACTATAATAAAAACAGGATCATAAAAAAATGAAATCAAATTTCCCTAATAATTTATAAATAATTTTCCATTCAACTCATCATTTATTTATGGTTTTGTGGTCATTTACTTTCAAATAGTCATTCAATTTATTATGATAAATGATCTCTATCAATCTCCATACCAATTTAATAATTTCTTTTTTCACCATATTTTTTATTACCACCAATTTCCACCTATATGAAAAAAAGTTACAAGTTCTTCCATATGGCCTACATATTTCCATTTCCAATCTTTTAAAAGGATGTTTCATTAATCCTTTCTATGATATGGGTTGTCAACAAAGAAGTTTTTGAATATATAACCCTTAATTTTTGAGTGAATGTTAAAATTATGATGATGCAATTTATTGATGGTGATGAGAATATAAAACCCAAATATTTTAAAATTATAATATTATCTTCGATTGGGTATATGACATGAAACACTAAGGATAAGACACACACGAAATATATTATTTAAATATAACCATTATAACCTAGAAAATGAATTTTCATATATGAATAGTACTTTCTAAAATATGAAAATTATAGAGTTTAGACATGTATAAAATAAATTCATTTCTTACCATCTAAGTTAAAGCGAAAATAAAAATCATTTGAAACTAAAAGAAATGTTTTTATGAAAAATAATTTTTATCCATATTATGTGTATATATAAAAATTAACTAAATTAAACACTATTCATGAATGACATTGATGAAAATTATATACCATATATTCAAAAAAATATTTTCTTCATTCCTACAATATTTAAGTTTGGAATTATTTAAGAATAATAATAGTTTAATGCTTAAAATATTGTTTTTTGAAAAAATAGTTTCATCGCATTTTGAAAATTTACATTAAAATTATTTTTTACAAAATATAAAATATTTATCAAAAAATATTAATCTTATTTTTTAAATAAAATCATATAATTTCTTAGAGGATTATGTTTTTTAATTTTGTAAGTGGATTAATTTTTCAATTAATATTTAGAAATATTGATTTTTTATAGAAAATTGCCTTTTCATATATAGAATTAACAAATCTATATTTTGTTAAAGAAAATTAAAGTAATAATTTTAATGTTTTATTTAAATTAATCCCATATAAATCATTGGAATAAGTTATATAAATATGTTTAAAATAAAAACATTTTATACTTATGATTACTTTCCTTTAGAAAACGTCTTTTCTTCGGACCTCCGGGTATATATTAAAATTAAATCTTATATATAGATGAATTAAAAATAAAAAATGGGTTATTTTTTAGAATATGAATAATTAATATTATAAAATATGTTTAAAACAATCTTATTCAAAATTATTAATAAATATAGTAATATATATTTTACATGATTAAGGTTAAAAGGGGTATTTTTGTCGTACATATGAATGTAATAAAAATTAATTCCACAAACAGAATTGTTAATTTGATGTATTGGACTTCATATTAACAATATATGGGTTCAAATTATATAACAATGATCATTTTTTAAAAGGATAAATTACATAGTTTTAAATACACTAATTTCCATAATGAAAAATAAACTGTTTAAATTAAGTAAACATGTAGGATATGAATAAATTATTTAAACATGATTGTTTTTATAATGGAGGTGGATTTCATGTTAAATAAATTTATCTCCATTATTTATCAATATTGGAGGAAAGTGGGGTGAGATTGACTTCCCCATATTTTTTTTGGTATTATTAAAATTAGCACTCACCCTCAATTATAAAAGGGGACTCCCTCTCTTCACATCATCACGCATATAGATCCATTTTACCCAAACCCCCCAAAAATAATATCTCAAAATCATATTAATCTATATTATGGATAATAAATTCTCTAAAAAATATCAAAAATAATTTAAATCATTAGATATCCAAAGTAGGTCTTTCTAAGAGAAGGTAATCTTATTAACTATGATCTTTGTTTTCCTTTGGTTTTTTCAGATTCAATGATATAATGAACATAAAAATATTATTAAAAATATATATATCATATAATTATATGAAATATATTTATGGAATGATATTTATCCAAATCCTTTCTCCATAAAATTGGAGATAAATCCATCGCTCATGTGTGCGGTAGACTGCTGCCTCACGATCCGATTCAATTTATTTTCAAATGCTAACTCACATGGATTTTCATAATATTGAAAATAATTATTTTATTTAATAAATATAACATGATATTAATTATATAAAATTAATATATCATCATCCTATTTTCCATTTCACCCAATAATTAAATGTTATCATCACTTTTGCATATGTATGGCCCACAGTCTCCAAGAAGATATGCGATTTTTTCCATATCCAACATTCAAAAATTGTATTAAAAATATATCCAATGAATTGATATTATATTTATAGCATTTCTAAAATTTTTGAGATGATTTCTCTATATCCTATTCCTAAGAACAAAATCATCCATGAAAAAATATGCTTGGTAAATAAAGTAAATAACGCCTAAAATAATGAAAATAATGAATCATTGTTAACAAATAGGTGATGAGTTGATTTAATAAGATCATATATGATATTATATTTATTAATATGGTTCTTATTTATTTAAATTCCGTTTTTAAAACAATTATAATGAAGATTAAGTAAATTATAGTTAATGAGAAATGTATAATAAATGATTTTGTATCAATTTCCTTTTGTTGAAGAATATTATAATTTTAAACTCCTAATTTATTTAATATGGTGTATACATGTCCCCATTTTCATGTTATGTAAGGAAAAGTATATATTTAATTAAATTTTATGTTTAAATTTGAATAATTTCATCCAATGGTATTCGACATGAATGTTTCCAAGTTGTAATTATTTTCATAACTCGATTTCGTTCCATGGAAAGATCAGCCTCGAGGAGTATATATAGTCCTAGGAAAATATGGCCTCTACATTTGATGATCTGATTAGTGTTGAAGCAAGCAATCAGGTAACCACTATCTCCTGGAATTTGTTTAGGGAAATGGATTATGGTAGAATTAAATTTTTTTCAACGACTTTACATTAACCTTATATATGCGAATTTTGTTTTCTCACTATTCCGAAATATTTATTAAAAAAAATTAATTATTAGTCATAAACAATCCATATAAACAATATGATTCTAACAAAAATAATAGTTTCCATTTTGGTATTTTTTAATCATAAAAACCATTAAAAATTAACATAAAATTAAACATTAAATATAAGGAATTGAATAATATTCATGATATAACATTTCAAATGGAATTATATACACTGCATAAAAATGGTAGGTGGATAACATATCTTATGTCCAAAAGAATAAAAATAGAGAAAAAATACATTACATTAGGTCTAGAGTTCCACAATACATGTTCGAACCACTTTTATAATAAATATAAGTTCATTATACATATATTATAGGACCATAAAGATATTTATTATACCATATATGATTTAATTGTGACTTTTTATTATGTGTTTGTCAGTAATTCAAAGTTATAATCACATTTCATAGAATAACTGCATCATTTTTCATGAATTTTTTAGATTTTCATTTTATATCCTTTTCAATTGATCTTATTTACATAAAATACAAAATTATAAAAATTATATAAATATAATATATATGTAATATATATTATTTTTTTATTAATTGATAAAAGCTACTAGTTTACAATAGAATACCTCATTCATGTGGAGGGTGTGTCGTACGTAATCATGAATGTTGGTTCCATGTTTTAAATGATAAAAAAAAGAAAAATATTTTATATATTACCATTCTGTAACAATTTTTTTCAAATATATGACATATATTTACCACATTTTCCATTATTACCTTTCATTCAATGCATTAGTTAAAAATAAATCAAATCACTTCATCAAGTCGTAGTCTGTCGTACACAAAAAGTACGTTATCATATCCTCTACAGAATAAAAATTAATAAGGTATATATGATATAATAATTAAATAATTATTATTATAACATATTTATAATACATTAAAATTATATAAATAATTATATCCATTTGTGATAATTGGGGAGGGGAAATGAATTTCATTGTTTTGTAAATGACCTATAATGACCTCTTTCTCCCTCAAATCAGAAACAAAACTATTGAATTTCACTGTTTCATGAGGCAGTAGTCTTCCTTATGCAAGTTCACCAGTTTTGTTTCTGATTTGAGGGAAAAGTAGGACATTATAGGTTATTTCAATAACATAAAAAGAACAATGTATTTTTATGCTATTAATTTCATTATATAATCATGATTTAATAATATTTTATGGATCTCAAGAAGAAATAAAATAAAATGGTTGGTTAATTATGTTACCTATTATTTTTAAAACTTCTTTTAGTTTACACAAAAGTCCACCCAATGAAAGTTTTATGAGAAAAAAATTATTCCATGATGACATAAGTCAAGTAGCTATGTGATTTGTTTATGTGTATTCTGAACTAATGGGTTTTGGTATTCTGTAGAGGAGAGGACAGTGAGTTTCTGTTTATAAGGGGGGAGAGGACACACTTAAATTTTTGATATGAAATAATTCCACCAACATTTTTATCATTCCAAGAGGATAAAATAATAGTACATTTTCTACCATTATAATTTATATGGTTTATATATGACTATAAAATTGTAATTATATACGTGTTGGGTCATTTTAAACCCTTTTTGGTTTTGATTATCCCCTAGTAAACATATTAATACCATAACCATGATAATTTAGTTTTACATATTTTACAATTAATTACGGCCAAAAATTAATTATTCCTTATTATATAGTATTATTATTTATTATTTCAAATATTTAATTCATTTTTCCAAATTCCATTCATATAAGTGAAAAAATATATTTTAAAAATTAACCCGTCGACAGGATGTAAAAACAATGTTGAAAGAGAATGATTTATAAATATTAAAAAAAAATTATATCAAAATTAAATATGATATTGATTCCAATGAACTATATAGTTTTATTCGTAATATAATTTAACTAATTTTATTTTTTAAAAATATTAAAAAAAATACCTTATATATTCTTTATGTATAAAGGATGATTTTAATAAAAACTAGCCTTTTTACTATTCTTAGAAAAATTAATCTTCTCATAAAAAAACCCAAAAATTCATCTTAATATAATTTTGATATGCTGTCTCCAAAACTAAATTTCATGTTTACAAATAAATTTTCTAAAAATTTCATAAATAATTTTATAATTTTTTTTCAAAAAAAATAAATAAATGTTTTTATAAAATATAATTTTTGAATCATTTAATGAATTTACTAAAAAACTAAATACATTTTCATAAAAAAATCATGATATAAAACTAGTATACATAATTTTTTTAGAAAAAATTAAATATATTCATACCGCCATGTTTAATGGATATTTCATAAAGTCCATAGTAATTTTAATAATATATTGTGGTTCATTAGAACAAAGAGTTTCATGTAGAACAAGTTATTGAAGAAAGAAAATATAATTGAGAAAAGATATTTTGTAAAATCTCTTGGTGTTACATTCTATCCCCTCTAAACAAATATTTCCCTAGAAATTCCATCACTCTAGTATAATCAAATCAGTATACCTCTTCCTCATTATATCCTTAGGTTCCTACATAATATCCAAAAACTAGTAGTTTTTTCACAAAACATTGACCAAGTAAGTGGTCTTGATTGGTAGATCCTTCTTAATAGGATCTATAATATCCATTGATTATTCCATATAAGATAGATATTTCTCTAGTGGTATGACATCTGATTTCATTACATGTGAAGGATTGAGTATATACATCCTCATGGGAGATATGATGAAGACATCATGGACATTAGAGAGTTTTAGTCAAAGCACAATTAAATCATCTATCATCCTGATATGATCTATAATTTCAATGGGGCCAACATTCCCAGGGCCTAGTTTCCCTTTATTCTAGAATATCGTAACCTACTTCCATGTATAAATTATTATAAACACCTTTCACTAACATAAAATTATAGATAAAATTAGTTATTATCAGTGTAACATTTCAATCAAAATTGGGCATCCATTATGTGTTTTCAAATGGTTCAATATTTCTCTTCCGTTTATTCATTTATCATAGGTCTTAATAAATTTATTTCTCTAACATAATTATAGAACACTAGATCTGTAAACATCTTTTTATATTGGTCTTCATAAGTATTCATTTTAATAGTCATGTGAAAGATATTGTGGAATGAAAACATAACTAGAGGAAGGTGTTGATCAGAACCACCATTGAAATAAATTTATAAAAAATTTTACATATCATATGGGGTTTTAATTTTTCTCTTAGATCGACCAACATTCTAAGGATGAGACATAATGTTGAAAATCAACTCTGTATCAATATTTTTTGAACACTTATCTAGAACATTGAAGTAAATCGTAGATCATGATTAGAAAAAATAGTACATAGTACTCTATTAAACTATACCACTTGATTAATGAACATAATATAATGATTTTCGAAAGAAAAATCTTATCTTATAGTGATGTAGTGTGATGTAATTTTAAGGTGATCAACAATAACACACATAGCGTTATTTTCATTGTACATTTTTTGGATTCCGATTAAAAAATAAAGGGTTATATTTTCCCATTTCCATTCTGGTATAGGTTATTTACGTAACATACACATAGACTCTAGTCTCTTATCCTTACCTTTCTAAGATAAAATTCATCGAACTATAAACTCTAAGATATTTTCCTTCATAAAATCTCTTCATAAATACAATTTAAAATTTTTATACATCATTAAACATACATAATTAATCGATAAACAATAACTATTAAATTCCTCTAATAACTCCTTCAAATCTAGTATGGATGAAAAAAGGTGCTTGATTATAGAACCTTGTCATTCAATCATAGTATATGTAATACACATTAACATTTATCACATTCTTAAAAAACTCTATATCCTCAGTATTTACCTCTTTAATTATCACATGGATATATGGTCGAAAACAAATTTTCTAAGGATAACATTTCTTCCCTTCCATCAGGATATCAAGACATATCTAATAAAAATATAAAATTTTTGTTTTTTTGTGTGACCTCATTATGGATGAGCTAGCATGAACCTTTTGACTAAAACCATCGACCACCTTGTTTAATTTCATAGGGTGGTAATGAATTTAGGATTCATTATCTCTAATTAGTTGTATCCAAATCCTCTAGAACATGTTCAACTCCTTAGGTGTGAATTTATGATTTAATCATTTTTGTCATCATATATATCAAATTTTCCCCATAAATTTTATGTTTTTATAGCTTTTCTATAACAAATTACACAACTAACTCCAAATTATTTTTGTGGGTAAATTTTCTCATGAACCTTCAATTTTCATGAGGCATATGATATAACCATGTCGTTCTTCATAAGAACGCATCCCGTACCATTTTGGATGCATCACTAAAAATCCTTTTCCAGTATAGGGTAATGTAAGTACATGTGTGTTGATGAATCTTCCCATAAATTACATGAAATTTTTGTAACCCCCATCTTTTCAAATGAACTTGGCTCCCTTCTGAGTTAACATTTTGAGTGGATTAGATAGTTATGAAAATTTCACTACAAAACTTAAATAATATCCATCCAAACCAAGAAAACTTAATATCTCAATCACTAATGTTGTTTTCCCCATTATTCAATAGCCTTAAACATTGATGGATCAACCAATATACAATATCATGAGATTATATGACTAGAAAATGAAACATTTTATAGCCAAAAATCACACATTGTAAATTATTCAAGAAACTTATCCTTTCTAAAGGTCATAATTGAAATTATAAATTTATCTTAATTATCATCCTTTATATTTAAATTGATAATAAAATATTCTATGATAATTACAAAAAAAATGATCATAGTAATCTCTGAAGAATATATTCATTAAATCTATGATAATATAGGGCAATGTAATAAGACCAAATGGAATCCATATAAACTCATAGTATATTTACCTTATATGGTATCTTATTCTTGGGAATATAATCTCTATTCATCCTCAGTTAATGATATCCAAAATGGTGTTCAATCATAGAAAATTGTTGAACAACACATAGTTGGTCAAATAAGTCATCAATGTGTGGTAGAAGATACCTCTTATTGATTTTGATCTTGTTCATCTCCCAATAATCAATGTAATGTAACACCATTCTATATTTATTTCTGGTAAATAGACTGGTTTGACCCTTAGGTTAAAAATAAGGGTGAATTAATCCCTTTTCTAGGTTATCTTAGAGTTTATTATTTAGTTCTTACAACTCAACCATGGAAATTATATACGGATTCATTTAAATTGGTGTATCACTAGTAATGAATTCTATTGAAAAATCATATTCATGATTCTATGGAAGTCTAGGAAACTCTTGATAAATATTATGAACAATCACCTGGAAAATAATCATAAAATCGATATTAAATTCCTTATAAACCATCTAATACAAATGATCATTTTATATAAGAATCATAAGCCATAAAATGGATTAAATTTCCATCGAAATTTTACATTTATTATTGTAATGTTATAAAATCATAGTTTTCCTTAGAATATCAATTGTGATTTCCATTACTCAACAATTGAAATGATTTTTATGTTGATAAATAAAATCTCTTCCTAAGATGACATTAATATTAAATTTTATTAGGAATAAAAATATTTGATGGAATCACATTCCCACAAAATTCAATTGAAGAGGAATCATGTACATTATATGAGATCATAATAATATTTTTTCTCTTGGATAATTATACATATAATCATGTGGGTGTAATATTGATACTGTTATAAAATTCTTTATATGTAAAATAATGGGTATATCATCTAAGAATTAAGACATTACCAGTACTATATTGGATTATAAGAGTACCTATCATGATTTCGTCATCGTGCCCCTTAATATAAAAAGAGATCAAAATAGATTTCAAATTTTCCCTCACATTAAGAGTATGTTGACAGTTATCATTATCAATAACCATTATATTTGGGAAAGGGTTATCATTGTTCTCATTCACCTTGCATTTTTGACACTGGAATGTGGGTGTTTCATTCTATGAAGCGTCCTCTATATTAAAGAAATTATTCAACCTTTTCCCGTCACACAAAAATTTGATTTCTCAATGACCTTCCCTTTCACATGTAAAACATTTTTAATACCTTTAAGTAATTTTATTTGATAATTCCTTCCAAACGTTGATCATGGAAGAAATAACACCTTCTTCTATACATGGTTCTTAGTATTTCCCCTGAACACCATCTCTTTTTATTATCAAAATCATGTAATCAATGTGTAACAACAGTCTCCATTTCCACCATGATATCACATCATAGAATTAATTCCAAACTAATGACTTACATTATGTATAATTCTATTTAAAGACATGGTTTTAATCAACTATGGAAACAATTAACCTTACATTAATTTTGGATGATAATTCCAAATGTGTACCTCTTCAGTCAGGTAAAAGTTTTCTCATAGGTACCTACAGATTCATTATACTTCTTATTCAGCTTAAGAAATTCCTTCATCACTTTTATACAAAGATTTCAATAGATTTAATTATTGAATAGAAATATATTAACCTCATCCCACTCCATATATTCCATTTCATATTGTTGCCTCATATTTATTATGGGAGTACACCATTGATATGCTTCTCCTTCTAAACGATAGACACCGAAAATCTATATTTAATGTTTTGAACAGTGTCTAATGTAAAATATATTTTCAATAGTAAATCATCCATTTTAATGAAACAATAGGATTATAAGAACCACAAAATTATGTTGATTGTTTCCTCATAAATGGATCAAAAAATTATTTTTCCATCCTTTTCTCATTTTTTGTTCACCATGATTAATATCTTGATACTGTTTTTTGAGAATAACAATGATATTTTCCCTTCCATGTCCCATAACATTTAGATGCTAACAGTGAAAATAAACAATTTTTCTATTTCATTTATCATTAACATGTTTATTTTGGGTTCTATAAATTATATAAATTCAAAAAACATACTGTGATAATCAAAAATCATAGGTCAAATACACATAGTCATGAAAAATTATTTATAAGATTTCTACGTCAAAACACATTCTTTTAAATCAATGACACAAAATTATTAATATTTGAAATTCATGGTAAATGTATATTAAAATATCTTCTGATTATTCATAAATAAAATTTATATTAACATAAACATATCCCTCAAGGGTGTCGAATTATGGGGGTAGTAAGGTTTGTTGTCATGTACCTGGTAACACTTCAGTCAACCTTAATGAACCCTTTTCAAAAAATTTACCCCTATGTAAATATGTTCCAGAACCATGTCCACAATTGGTATATATATGTGGATTTATTTATAGTTAAACAACATAATCACATCATGAAAAAACATTAGTATGTTACCCAATATATAGGATTATTTTAAGATTACTTGCTAAACTTTTCTCATCCTCGATTTCTATGGTTAATTAAACCTATCCTCTAATATAAACTTTAACAACCTAGTATTTTGATTCATATATATTACATATTACTTTATTAATATTCAATACATTACAAAATCATTCACATGAGGATCATAAAGATATAGTTCCATTAAAATCAAGGAAACATAAAAAACTTGTTCATAGGTGAATTGAATCATCTGCCACTATGATCGTCGTAACTAGAATACTTATTAGTAAAATCACATGTAATAAATGTCTTTATAAACTGGGTTAAATAATCATATATGATGGTGATATGAGATTCTCATCAAGGTTAATCAATTGAGATACATAAACATAACATAAGAATAATAGTAATAAAACATGACCATAATATTAGACAGCCATACCCTTCATATCAAATATCATAATCTTGGGTAATGTCATAAATAATTCTAGTTGGTAATATATGAATACAATGGGAATAAAATAACATAATCAATGATATAATAACATTACCATACTATATATAATTATGTCATTCACATTATATTTGAAAATATTTTCCATTTTAGTAGTGGATCAATTCCATGTCTAACATAGTAAAATGTGTTTTCACTATAAAAAATCATAGTAGTCACAGTTCACTCCCAATAATATCATAGTATACAAGACCTTACTAATCTAGAATAATATATCATTAAATTCATATATATCTAATGATATTTAAATAATTACCCTATTCATTGAAGGGAGATATATGTCTCACCCATCACAAAATGAATACCTTATAAATATGTTTCATATTATCATAAAATATTCTTCATATAAAATACCATGAAAATAATTTTATTTAATTAGCATTAAATCATATCATAACCCATGAAAATGAAATAGGTTTGACATACATTTCATCCTAACATAACCCAATGAAAATTGGTGGTTTCGAAAACATCTCTTAATCATAATCACAAACCATGTTAGTAATGAATAATAATGGTAAAAATGGATAATATACCCATTAAAACATAATAAATACCAAATTTTATTCCATGGATGAATAGATGTTCTATTATATAAAAATAAAATCCTTTTTTTTAGGAAAATAGACTTTCTATTTGGGAAAAACATCTTTAAAATCTAAAAATATCTGAAATATTAATCCAATAAATTATATTAAAATAATATTAGAAACATTAAATGAAATATTCAAAACATTAAGTTTTCACAATGGTATAAAATATCATTCTTTCCATATACTTTGAAACAAATATTCATTTCTTATTTGTGGTAAACATGAAAATCGTGTCATTGAGAAAAATTTAATAATATTCCTTTTAAATATTTTTGTGATAATTTAAACAAGTGTTTTAATGAACTTAAATAATCTTAGTGCCTTTTAAAAAAACTTCTTGAATTAATTTTATTTAAAACCTAGTTATGGAGGACAAACATTTCCGACCGAAATGATAAATAAAGAATATTTTTCATAAAAATTAAATTTTGATAAAATGAGTATATAAATCGGGTAAAATTATGGGGAAACATTTATCATATTTACATTAATATATCATATTAAAATTAGTGAGTTTATTTAGATATGGGTCATAATATTTCACTATTGGAAACATAATCATAAGAATTCTTGATAAACATTGAGATTGGAAAAAACCATTTAATACCACATTGGTATATTTTGAATCATAACAACCATTAAAGAATAAAATCTGAAGAATGCTTAGATATTATTAAAATAATATCTATTATATAATATGTTAGAGGGTAGTATATACACCTTATCAAATAATATATTTTTATAACATATGTTACGTCCCAAAAAAGAAAAATTGAGACAAAAATCCCCTTCCATAACTCTCAATTTACTTAATACATGATAGAACCTCATGAAAAATATACTTATATTATATAACCATACTCATATTTATAATACAATATATGATTTACATATGAAATTTTATTTTCTATTATAAATATTTCTATGTCAAAATCCAGTTTGGGAGATAACTGATTCGTTTTTCATGTATGTTTTGTTTAGGTATTTGTGATCATTTTAATATGATAATTGGTCCATAATCTTATGAACCTTAACCATGATATAAATATAAATATCACATATATTACAAATATATGTTTTTATTCTTAACTATAGAAGATATAAATATAAAATTAAATACACAGGTAATGGACACAGTTTGTTATATGTATGACTGAATGATATATCTATATTTTAATATATGAAATAAAAAAAGGTAAATAATATATTTCCATTCAATAATAATTTTTATTAAATATATATCACATTTATTTATTAATTTTTTCATTATAACTTTATATTAAAAGTGATAATGAAAAATGAATCACCTCGCTTCATGAGGCTGTAGTATGCCATACAAATAAATGTGTTATTGTATTATATTTAGAAATGAAATTAAGAAGATATATATGATATTATAATTTAAGAATTATTATTATATCATAATTATCATATATAAAAATTAGATACAATATTATATAAATCAAAGAGTAGTGGTGATGGAAAGTGATTTTCATCAGTTCACGAGGTGGTATTCCTCCATACCCATGATCAATGGATTTGATTTCCATTTGATGGTGGAGGAAGTGTTTTTAGATTAGTAATTTAACATAACAATAGATAAGTATATTTAGGATTATTATTTTGTTATATCATCATTATTTAAAAATATTTAAATATATTACAGAAGAAATAAAATAAAATTCTCGGTTTAGGATGTTACCTCTTCTACAATAAACTTCTTATAGTTTGAACAAAAATCATTCCTAGGTTATATTTACAACCAAAAAAAGATTATAGGATAAGTAAATTGAATTATGTAATTTAATTGGGTAGTTATTGGATGAAATAATTGGGTTTTTATGTATGTAAATAAGATAATAGTGGGTGGAATTTTATAAGTGGGTGGAGAGGGCACAAATGAAATTTCTAAAAAGAAAAAAATTCATATGACATTTCTCTCGTGAAAAAATGCTCCACAGTGGACCATTTTTGAACCATGGAAAACATATGGTCTAAATATGATGATAAAATGTGAATTAATATTTATTTCAATTATTTTTAATCATTATAATTTTATTATAACACTAGATAAACCCGTATTACCTTAATCGATGAAATTAATTTGTGTAGTTTTTAATTTTAATTATGGTCAAAAAATAAGTTGGAATTATTGTATAAAATTAAATATTCTAATACCAAATATTTAATTCATTTTTTGATATTTCATGCATTTAATTAGAAAATTTTAACTTAAAATTAAACATGAAATTGCAATGAAAATGGGATTACCAAAGGTAAAAATCTATCAAAGTGAAAAAATTAGACCAATATTTAATATAAAATTAATTAAAATGATTTATATATGTTTAATTTTTATATTATTTTACTAATTTTAATTTTAAAAATATTTAAAAATAATTTTTAAAACTAAAACTTCTTTAAATGAAAAGGATGTTTTTAATAAAGGTCAGTATTTTCAAAATTCTTCGAAAAATTAATCATTATTGAAAATATCAAAAAATAAAGTAATGATAAATTGACATGTTGATTCAAAAAATGAAGTAATTATTTTTCTATTAAATTATCTTGAATTTTAAAAAATTAATTTTTTTATTTGTTCAAAAAATGAAATAAAATAATTTATTGTGAAAAAAAATTCAGAAAATATAAAGATTTTAACAACAAATAATAAATTTTCTATCAATTTGTTTTCTATATATAAAAACATTATATATAATATTTTAAATTTGTTTATTCATATTCATACCTCTGTGTTTAAAGGATAGTTGATAAGGACCATAGTTATATAAATAGTATATTTTGGTTCATTATAACTCAGTTTTATGAATAGCATATTCTATTAATAAACATAAATTTATTTAAGAAAAACTATTTTTTAAAAAAAATTGGATTTTAATTTACTACATATATAAATGTAAAAAATGAATAAAAAATAATTGAGGCTCCACTAACATCCTTGGGCCTCATTGAAATCTCAATCACCTGACTTAATATACACCACACTATCCTAATCAGGAAACACTAGTGTAATATCCCCACACCAATTTCCAATGAATAGTAAATAAACTAGGATTGTTATTTGACCTCAAGAATGACTAATATTCTATATGATATTTACAAGTTTAAGGGATCTATATTTGTATTTTCAGGAGACTACACAACATATATTATAGAGTTCAATAAATATAGAATAACCAAATACCATACATAATAGTGAATAATAATAAAAAGTAGTAAAGGTAAAAAAACTAAATAAAAAACAAAATTACATAATTTCATGTACAATCATTTCATATGTACAACTAACCACCCACTAGGGTGGTTACATATACAAGATAGAATAATTAAAATAAAATAAAATAAATTCCCTATGATATCATGATCCAAAATCATCCCAAGATAGATTACCTCATCTGGGACATCCATCCCAATCATGAAATATAGGTCCTTGAACCAAATATCTTCCTACTACTTTTTGGACACCTTCATGGGTACCCAAAATCAATGGTATCCTGAATAGGGCATGATTGATAAATTCAGTAAGGAACCACTAATTTGGTCATATAAAGAGCAAGATAAACTTGTGTATATGTATGTGAACAACTCCAATAAATAATAATAAAGATATTTATCTATATATAAAAATCTAAATAATGAAATTTAAATCTCTTTCTTGATGTTTACCCAATTCTAAGATTATAATCTTCATAAAACAAAAGTGATAACTTGGTTAAAGCTGCATCACCAAAGGGGGATACAATTTCTATCCTTTAGATCAGCCACACTTTTCTTCACTTAATATAAGGTATAATTATAGGTATCATATAGACATCATGTCAATAATCCATTTCGCTAGATCCTTGGAACAATAATTTATCCATGACTAACTAATTTACACTAAAGAATATCTAGGAATTTCCTATTGAATTTTAATGTCGGATTCCTATGTCCCAATCACTATGAAATCAAGACGTTGAGAATTGGAATGAATTCAAATGGGAAAGAACCTAATGAAATATATAAATAATAATTTCACAATCATATATGATAACTCTGAATCATAAATCAATTTCACTACAAACTATTCTCAAATAGCTCTTGGAAATTCAATCATTTTCATCCATGAAATATTCATGAGTATCTTACACATTAATCAAGATGATCATCATCAATGATAGGGACATCAA
This sequence comes from Viscum album, assembly GCA_963277665.1. Classification (NCBI taxonomy): domain Eukaryota; kingdom Viridiplantae; phylum Streptophyta; class Magnoliopsida; order Santalales; family Viscaceae; genus Viscum; species Viscum album. Next base: position 1,495,513,564 of record OY728131.1, read on the forward strand.
AAAAACATCCAATTATTATGAGAAATATATCAACCTGGAAACCTATAAAATCATCTAGATCATAGGGTTCTAGTTATGTTGGGTGATAGGGTAACTAAGATGGGTATTCGAGATGCATAGGGAAAACTCCTTTTGTCTTATCCTAGGAAGGAATCATAGATATAATTGTAATTATAGTAATGATTTTATAGAATATTTGATCACGACCTCACCATGAGTCAACGACAATATAGAATGGAATCCTATAGACATGAACGATTTCTATAATGGTAGCATCTAACATTGGATTCAGACCTCACCAAGATTCCAATTCTTAACATGAATTAATTACTTTTAATTATAGCTTTAAATGACCTTGAAATGGCCATATTTTTTAATTAATATGTCGATCGAAATATTTAGAGCATATAGTATGATATATAAAAAATATAATACATCAAAATAAACAAGTAATAAAATTTGTTTTTTATAACCAAACACTATGTAATAATTATTCAAATTTAGGATTTAAGAAGAAATGACATCTGATATAATATATAGGTAGGTTCATGTAATGCCCCGACCCTTGTTACCCATAGTTTGTGCATTCTTACATAACATTGGAATGATTACAAAAGATCATGTCTCGAACGACCGATTAGTTTAGTAGCCTTGGAAGTACTAGATACATTCATAAGGTTTACATTACATAATAAAATGAAAAACTACAACAACATTGTTTCCATATACCACAATCATATGCCCTCAGACTATCCTTATAGGCCAGTCATAAAATTATTCTTCACATCCTAGGGAAAAATAAAACATAGGAAAGGGTGAGCTCAGATGCTCAGTAAAGATAAAAATATAGTGGAAGCTTTCATAAATACTCATAAACACTTAAGAAGATGTATAAAACTAAAAAAAAATTCTTTCCAACATATACATCATCATAATATGGAAAATATAAATCAAAATAATTACATTTACTTACTAACAAGGATATTATAGTAGTTGAATAATCACATGTAATATCAATAGCCACTTTCATAAGGATGGAATGCATATTCTCAGGCTTTCATAACCACATAGTCTAGGGCTTGTGCTAACACTACAAATAAGATTTTGTCAAGGCCTTGTGCAAAGACACTAATTCATCTTATGAGACCTACCAATGCATCGAGGAGCTATAGCAGTCTCTAACCATCACTTACCAATTCTAATGCATTCCCCCTATGAAAAGGTTTAAACATAACATAAAAATTCGTATTAAAATTAGCATACGAAATGTCAATAATTTATCGATAAAACATGAATGGTGTAAAAATAACACATCCACAGTCAAAAATATCACAAAACCTTCAATCAATATGAATGTTTTGTATCATAATAAATCAACATCAAATAAGCTTAAAATCAATCAAAGGATGTTGACATAGATAAAATCAAAACATTTTTAGAAAAATATCTCTTTTTATTTAAAAATCATTTAAAATTCACGTAATTATAAAAGAAAATATTTATATTTTAAATTATTCTTACAAGCTTGTAGGGGAAGCTTCGACAATGTTCTAATGGCAGAAAATATTTTCACCTACCGTATAAGTTAGAAAAACATTTTTACCTTAATTTTTTTCGAAAAGGTCATAAAGTAGATTGTTTAGAAAACGATGGAATGATTCCTTTATAAACATATTATAAAAATAAAACAATGGTATAAATGAATTCAACCCATAGTATATAAAATATTGTGAATTTTTTGAAATACATTTTTAAGAAACATGGATGTGGATGATAAAGAGATCCCAGTAGATAATTATGTATAAACAACATCAGATAACGAAGAGATTGTAGAATTAACACTTACCTTGTACTTTTCCCTGGTTGAGGGAAGATTAACCTCCTGTATAATGGTGAAATAATTTTTATCAAATTATAAAATAATCATATACATTAATATGATATCATATAAGATCTTTTAACATTGCATTGTTAATAATATCATAGAATTATCGTTGTTTCGGGTGTTAAAGAATTCTTTTTCATGTATATTATTGGTTATGTGGGTCATATTTGTTCTAGATGGGATGTATCCAATTCATATACAGAATTATATCGTGTCTTTAAACATTATTTTTAATCATTTAATGAAAATTATTCTTGAATGGATACGATGGGGAATGAATCTCATCGCGTTCATGGAGACGGTAATCCGTACATATGCACGAGTGAAAGTATCATTCTTTTGATATTAAAATAATATATAATTGGATGTTATATCATATTTACAGAATCATTGTCATGTTATATTTATTATTTACATCAATTACATGTCATTATTATACCCATCCAAATAATAATGTATTGAATAACAATTACACCATGATGTGGAGATGGTAAGTCGTACGCACGCACGTATGGTGACATGTCATTCAAAGGTTGGATATAATAATGAATTTGGTATTACCATATTTATAATAACATCATACTATATAGAATATATAGGAGTTATTATTTTATAATGGAAACAAAAAAGAAGATGGAAGTTGAAGAATAAAGGAACTTGAAAGAGGTGATGAAATATTTACCTCTTCTTAGGGTTTTTCCTTTTGATTTGATCAAAAGTGGTCCTTAGGTTGTATTTTTGACTAAAGGATGGGCTTTAGGATGAAGTTATGATATTTGAGAGGTTATTTTGGTAGGGTTTGGCCGGTCTAAATGTCTTTGAAGTTGAAAATTAGAGATAAGGGGGAGTGCCCTTTTATAAGAGGGGTAAGGGGCATCTTATGAAAAGCTAGAAATATTATTTTATATTAAAATAATTTTCGGTTTTTAATGGCTCTAAAATATATTATTTAAATTATTAGGAGGATATGGGTGGAAAACCACTCAACCAATAGGTTTTAGATAGGTTTGGGTCACTGTATTAACTTTATCTTTTAGATTTAACTATTAGTTAAATAGTTTGACATGAACCATGTCTCTTTGTATTTTTATATTATACGGCTAATAAACATACTATATACTTCCAAGTGAACCCCAAGTGGTTCATTAATGATATACCTATCATTATATATGTTTTTTTTAACCATAGATTTTTAGGAATAGAATATCAATTAATAATATAATATTTGTTTTATAAACTCTTTTATGTCCATTTTTACACAATTTGGTATTTTGTTTTTGCTAAATTTATAACCGCAATATTACATAGAACAAAATTCATCTAATAAACCCTAATATGTCATATTAACCTATAAAATTACTAGAATTCATAAAGTCTCAAATTAAATTTATTTGAATATTTATAATATCAATTATTTTAATATTTCATTAATTAGTTAATTACTGCACCATCATGGTGTCATAAATAAATTAAATTATTTAATGTCTAAAATATATTAATAAACTACCATTATGTAGGAAATATTTTTATCTTTCTAATGAATATTTATATTATAACTTATCTTAGGTATAACCATATATTAAAAAAATATAGTTATTAAACTTTGATTTTAACTCTTTTAAGTCTTCTTTAAATAAAATAATAATAAGTGTCCTAACATAATCCATGTGGACCAAATAGGTTCATATTTTATTCCTAAGGTTTTTCATTGGGATAATTATACTTATCCAATTGAATTAGGACATGTGTTAGGGTAATAATAATATCATTTTTACCTTTAAATACCCTATTTACTTTAACCCGTGGTAATTAAAAGTAAAAAGGTTACTATTCACCAAAAATTATTTTCATCTTATTGAACCACATTTTTCTTACTGATATCAACTATGTCTCTCGGATTTTTGAAATTCAACTTATAGAAGCGGTAAAATTAAGTTTTATGTAAACATGTAAATGCTCCTAGGAGGTGGGTAAAAGACGGAAAAATTTTCAATAAAATTTTTATATATCTAAAATTACTATTAACTGACTCCAATGAAATACATTGAACATATATAGGTATTATGTATATATTTTGACCTAAAAAAATGTAAATAAAATAAATAATTTTTTAAATAAAAATTCAGCTTTAAAATATAACTTAGGGTTTTTCACTATTCATCAAAAATTTATAGTTTTCAAAAAAATACCAAACATTCACCCAAAGATAACTTTGATTTTATGAATCAAAAAATGAAGTCCATTTTGAAAGATAAATTTATAAAATTTTAAAAAGTGGGTATTAATATTCATAAAGGCCAGTTTGATTGGTTGTGGTGTGCTAGAACTCGATGTTGCGTACAACACGAGCAATTTTATTATTCAATGTGAAGCGTACCGTGGAAGCATAGGGTGTCACATTCTCCCTTCCATCAAATAATTTCATCCGAAAAATTTATAGAGTATTACTACATAAAAATACTCTGGTGGTTCTTCAACATAAGTTCCTCAGGTTCCCACGTTGCATCTTCCATCTTATGGTTTCTCCATGGGACATTTACCAGACGAGTCGTCCGGGTTCTCAGCACTTGTATCAAGAACATTGACAGGATCTTCACAATAAGACAGATCGGGTTCCAGGTATAATTCCTTATAGGTGAGTTCATGTGTTGGGTCAGGAATGTATTTTCTCAATAGTGATACGTGGAACACATCATGGACTTTAGAGAGACTAGGCGGCATTTACAAACGGTAAGCTACAGACCTAATTCGTTCTAGAATTTCGAAAAATTTTATGTTCCTAAGACTCAATTTACCCTTCTTACCTAAATGTATACCACCATTCCATGGAGATACCTTCAAAAAAACATGATCTTCTACCTGAAATTCCAAATCCTTCCTTCGGTTATTAGCATATCTCTTCTGCCTACTTTGAGATGCTTTGATGTGGGTTTGGATTACCTTCACCTTTTCCATCATTTCCTGCACAAGTTCTGGTTCTACGAGTTTTCTTTCACCAACATCATCCGACTAAGTTGGTGTGCGACATCTCTTTCCACATAATGATTCATATGGTGCCATCTAAATACATGAATGAAAGCTATTGTTATAATAAAATTCTACCAGAGGTAAATACTGACCCCATGTACCTTGAGAGTCAAGTGAGCATGATCTCAACCTGTCTTCTATGTTTTGAATAGTCCATTCTGATTGTCCATCAGTTTGAGGGTGGTAGGCAGTACTCAAATGATGCTCCGTATCTAGGTCTTTTTGAAGACTTTTCTAGAATCTTGATGTAAAACGTGGATCATGATCAGAAACAATCAATAGTGGTACTCTATTATTTCTCACAACTTCATTAATATATATCCTTTCTAGATGTTCAAGTGGTAAATCTTCTCTTATAGCAAGAAAATGTGCGGACATGCTAATTTGATCAACAATGACCCATATTGCATCGTTCTTTCTAGGAGTCTTTAGTAGTCCCATAAAAAAGTACATCATAATATTATCTCATTTCTAATCAGTTATGGGAAGAGGTAGAAAGACTCCTCTTGGATTTTCCTTTCATCTTTCACTTGTTGAAAAACCATACATCTTGACACAAAATCAGAAATCTCCCTCTTCATATTGTCCCACCAAAAATGTTCCTTCAAATATCTATAGATTTTGGTTCCCCCAATGTGTATAGAGAAATTAGATCTCTGATCATCATAAAAAAATTCTCTTTTTAGATCAGGTATATTTGGAACACAAAGGCTCTTCCCAAATTTCAAAATTCCATCTTCATACACGAAGTCACTCAATCTCCCATCATTCACAGGTTTAATTTTTTTTGAAACTCTTCATCACCGGTCTGAGAACTCTTCCCCTTTATTGTAAATATGGTTAGGAATCCATTATGAAAATTATTGTTGTTTCACCTTCCATGGTGATTCCTTTATCCATATTTACTAGATCCATATATATAGGATCCTTTTAAACTCTCATCTTGTTCAAAATTCCATGGCCCTTTCTACTCAAAGCATCTTCCACCATATTTTCCTTCCCTGGGTGGTAGTGTATAGTGAAATCATAATCCTTGAGTATTTCAATCCAATGCCTTTCCCTCATGTTGAGTTCTTTTTGTGAGAAAATATAATTCAAACTCTTTTGATCGATATATATCTAACATTTTTCACTATAGAAATAGTGTCTCCAAAACATCAAAGCAATGATTACAGCTGAAAACTAAAGATCATGAATAGGATAGTTTATCTCATGAATTTTTAGTAGTTGTGATGCATAGAAAATAACCCTATCATTCTATATACGGACACAACCAAGTCCTTTCTTTGAAGCATCACTATAAATAAAAAAACCTTCATTCCCCGATGGTAGATTCAATTTTGGAGCATTGACAAATATTTTCTTAATTTCTTCAAAACATTATTCACAGTCTTTTTTCCAAACTAATTTATCCCCTTTACGTGTGATCTTGGTTAATGGGTTTGCCAATTGGGCTAAATTCTAGATGAAATGCTAATAATAACAAGTTAAAACAGTAAAAAAGTGTACCATAGTTATACTTTTCGGTGCTTGCCATTCTTGGATTTCCTTGGTCTTTAAAGGATCAATGGAGATTCCATCCTTAGAGACAATACGACAAAGAGAAGAAATATCTTGAATCCATAATTCACACTTGCTAAAATTCCCTTATAATTCATGTATTCTAAGAGTCTTTAGGATAATGAGAAAGTGATTTTCATGATCTGCGTAGCTTTGGATGTATACCAAGATATCATCAATAAATTAAACTACAAAGTCATCAAGACATTCCTTGAAAACTCTTTTCATTATATCCAAGAAAATAGAGGGTGCATTAGTCAATCCAAAAGGAATTACTATAAACTCTTAATCCCCGTACTTGGTTCAATATGCTATTTTTGGAATGTCTTCCTTCTTCACACGCAACTAATGATATCCAGATCAAAGGTAAATCTTTGAAAAGTATTGAGCTCCATGAAGTTAGTTGAATAAATAATCAATGTGAGGTAGGGGATACTTGTTATTTATTGTTATAGAATTTATCTCCCTATAGTCAATGTACAACCTCATAGATCCATCTTTCATGTTAACAAAAAGGATAGGGGATCCCCATAGAGAGACACTAGGGTGAAAATCACTTATTACTGAATTCTTCTAGTTTTTTCTTTAGTTTCACTAATTCCATAGTGGACATTCTATAAGGGGTCTTCGATATGGGCCTTGATCCAGGAATTGAATCAATGGAAAACTCAATTTCTCATTCTGAAGGATGTATAGGAAAATATTCTGGAAACACATCAACATATTCTTTTAGAATATGTACATCCTTTATTTGAACATTTCATTCCTCACCCACAGTTATTTCATTATCTTCCTCCCCAAAAATTGAATTTAGTTGAGCTACTGGGGGTGGATCTAGATAAGAATCAGGTGGTGGCGATTCTACTCTAAATATAAGGTGTTCTTTATCTTCATCATCAAAAATCATAACCTCCTTCTTCATACAATAAATTTTCACATCATGGTCTGAAATCCAATCCATACCGAGGATTATATCAAATTTAATCATGGGTATGACGATGAGATCAGCAGATAAAGAAAGTTTATATTCCCTATTGGGGACTGATTCACAAAACATTGTTGAAATGATACTTCCCTTAGAAATTTTGACTGAAAACTCCCATGTTAAATCAAATTAGAAATATCTAATTTTCTTATCAAACTAGGAAGATATAAAGCAATATGATGTTCCAGAATCAAATAAAGAATTTTCTAAACTTGAGGAAGCCATTAAATTACCTGTCACCACATCTTTCTGAGCTTCAACCTCAGCAGTAGTGATAGTATAAGCTTTTACTTGATCCCATGGCCTTTTCTGATGTAATTTCCCCTGAATCTTACGACATTCATTTGAATAATTCCCCATTTCTCTATAATTGTTGCATTCAACGTCGACAGCCTCTTTCTTTCCCATGCAATCACGAGCTTTGTGGCCATTTTCACCACAGTTATAACAGACTCCCATTCCCTTCATGCAAGTAATGAGGTGTTTCTTCCCACATTTACTTCCAGATGGATATTAAACTTCTCCCTTCATCCCCTAATTTCCATTTCTAGAGTCTTTGGCATATCTCTTCTTCTCTTTCATTGCTTTAAAGTCCTAAGACATAGAGAATTATTTTTTGGTCTTGATAGCACATGAGACAATACCCTCATATGACGTGAAAGATTGTGAGAATAATCATAGATAGTTAAATGGTTTTAACCCATCATAGAAATGATCAATCTTACTTCTTGGGTTACGTATATAATCTACCTCATTCCTTGCTAACCTTGTAAAGTTATCCTCATACGTTGCGACATTCTCATCCTCCTTTTTCCTCAGACTCAGAAATTACCTTTCCATATATGCTTGATGGTCATGAGGAAATTATTTTTCTATGAAAAGATATTTAAACTCCTTCCATTATATATTTTATACTTTGTCATCTTAATTTTTGTTTTTAATCAATGACCACCATTGATCTGCATGTCCAGTGAGGCGGTAAAATGTCATGACAACGTTTTCCCTTTCACTAGTCCCCAAGGCATGGAATATTTTCTCTATGAAATTTATCCATTGCTCATCTACTAATGGATTTGTAATCCCATTGAATGTTGGTGTTTTTTTCCTCATGAAGCGATCTAACATTGATCCTCCACAACGCATATCAGGTTGCACCATACAGGTAAGATTATTATTCATAACATGAGTTAGTTGTCCTAATATATTGATAAGCTGATAAGCACCAGTTTTATCCCTAGATCCACTATAATTATCTTGAGCAGGAGGGAAATCCCTACATAGAGTGCGTGCATTGATAAGGTTTCCATTCCTTCCACTAGGTGTCATTTCAAAACAATGGTATAAACTAGATTAGTTTATGAATCAAAATACATAATTCCAAACTTGTAAAACACTTAACATAAATTGAACAATTTATGGATATAATCCATAATCATAAAAAAAATTCTATGAGAAAATATATACTCATATACCCTTAAAAATGTTTTGTAAATAAAATGAGAATTATCGTAAGCATATCCCCATGAGTATTGAAACCAAGAGTGCAGCAAGGCCTGTTGTCGTGCACCAGTTCCTATTCGAGTCTAGATCAAAGTGGTGTTTTTGGGTTTTACCCCTACGTACACCTGTTCCAGATCCACCTCTACCTGCTCGTATCTAGACAGGGATGTATTGTGTGGAAAACTCAAAAAAACTCTACAATACAAATATTCTAGTATGTTCTTTTATACTAATCTTCAGAGTCTATCTTAGGGATATGTGCTCTAATGATAGTTTATCTAAATATAGTTTCCACGGTTGTACTAAACTTTCATTAATACCAACTATAACACCCCGACCCCAGTTACCCAGAGTCAGTGCATTATTACATAACATTGGCATGATCACAAAAGATCATGTCTCGAAAGACCGATTAGTTTAGTGGCCTTGGAAGTACTAGATACATTCATAAGGTTTTCCTTATATTATAAAATGAAAAACTAAAACAACATTGTTTCCATAGACCAATCTCATATCCCCTCAGACTATCCTTGAAAGTTAGTCATAAAATACTTCTTCGCATCTTGGGAAAAATAAAACATAGAAAGGGGTGAGCTCAGATGCTCAGTAAGGATAACAATATTGTGGATGCTTTCATAAATAAGCATAAACATTTTAGGCAATGTATATTACTAAAATAAAAGCCTTTTCAACATAAACTTCATCATAATATGGAAAATATAAATCAAAATAATTCCATTTACTTACTCACATTGATATTAAAGTAGTTGAATAATCACATTCAACATAAATAGCCACTTTTAAAATGATGGGATGCATAATGCCAGACAATCATAACAACATATTCAAGGCCTTGTGCCAAGACTAGAAATAATATTTTGTTAAGGCCTTATTCTAAGACACTAGTTTGCCTCATGAGACCTACCGATGCATCAAGGAGCTATAGCGGGCTCCACCCTTCACTTACTAAGTCTAATGCATTCCTAATATGAAAAGGTTTAAACATAACATAATCATTCGTATTAAAACTTACATAAAAAATGTCGAAACATTATCCACAAACCATTAATGGTGTAAAAAATTATAGATCCACATTCAATCATATCGCAAAACCTTCAATTCAATATGGAAGTTTTGTATCATAATAAATCAACTTCAAATAAGCTTAAAATTCATTAAAGAATGTGGACATAGATGAAATCAAAACCTTTTTAGAGAAATATCTATTTCAATTATGAAATTAGTTAAAATTCATGTAATTATAATATAAAACATTTATATTTAAACTTATTCTTATAATATTTTAGGGTAAGCTTCAGTGATGTTATAATGGCGAAAAATAGCTGCACCCGCCGTATAATTTAATAAAACATTCTTACCTTAATTTTGTCAAAAAGGTAAAAGTGCCTTGTTTGGAAAACGACGGAAAGATTCCTTTGTAAACATCTTATAAAAGTCAAAAAATGGTATAAATGACTTTAACCCATAGTCTATAAAATAGTATGAATCTTTTGAAATACATTTTTAAGAAACATGGATGTGGATGATAAAGAGGTCCCAGTAGATAATTACGAATAAACAACCCTGGATAATGAAGAAATTATAGAATTAACCCTTACCTTGTACTTTTCCTGAGACGAGGGTAGGTTAACCTCCTATATAATGATAAAATAATTGTTATTAAATTATACAAGAATCATATACATTAATATGATATCATATATGAACTTTTAACATTTCTTTTTTAATAATATCATAGTACTATCGTTGTTTCTGGTGTTAATAGATTCATTTTCCTTTATATTATTTGTTATGTGAGTCAAATGTTTTGTGGATGGGATATATCATATTCATATCCATAATGATATCAAGTCATTAAAAATTATTTGTAATCATCTAATGAAAATTAGTATTGAATGGATACGATGGGGAATGAATCTCATCGCTTTCGTGGAGACGGTAATCCGTATGTATGCACGGGCGACAATATCATTCTTTTGATATTAAAATAATATATAATTGGATGGTATATCATATATACAGAATCATTATCATGTTATATTTATTATTTACATCAATTACACATCATTATTATACCCATCCAAATAATAATGTATTGAATAACAATTACACCACGACATGGAGACGGTAAGCCATACGTACGTACGTATGGTGACATGTCATTCAAAGGATGGATAGAATAATTAATTTGGTTGTAGAATATTTATAATAACATCACAGTATATAGAATAAATTGGAGTTATTATTTTATAATGGAAACAACAAAGAAAAAGGAAGTGGATGAAGGAAGTAACTTGGAAGAGGTGATGAAATTTTTACCTCTTCTTCAGGTTCTTTCTTTTTATTTGATCAAAAGGTCACCTTAGATTGGCTTTCTGACAAAAGGAAGGCATGTAGGATGAAGGGAGGATATTTTATAGGGTATTTGGGTAGGGTTGTCTGATCCAAATGGCTTTGAAGGTGTGAATTAGAGAGAAGGTTGAGTGACCTTTTATAAGAGGGGTGAGGGGCACCGTAGGAAAAGCTAGAAATATTATTTTAAAATAAAACCATATTCGGTATTTAATGGATCCAAAATAGATTATTTAAAAGATAAGGTAGGTATGGCTCGAAAAGCACCCAACAAATAGGTTTTAGATAGGTTTGGGTCACTATATAAACTTTATCTTTTAGATTTAATTTTTAGTTAAATAGTTTGACATTTACCATGTCTCTTAGTATTTTTATATTATATGGTTAATAAAAATACTATATACTTCCAAGAGAACCCTAAGTGGTTCATTAATGATAAAAATATCATTATATAAGTCTTTTTTCCGAACTTTAGATTTTTAGGAATAGAATATCAATTAATAATATAATATTTGTATTAAAAGCTCTTTTATGTCAATTTTGACAATATTTGGTATTCGGTTTTTGCTAAATTTATAACAGAATTATTACATCAAAAAAAATTCATCTAACCAACCCTAATATGTCATATTAACCGATAAAATTAGTTTAATTCATAAAAATTCTCAAATTTAATTTATTTAGATATTTATAATATCAATTATTTTAATATTTCATTAATTAGGTAATTTCAACATCATCATTGTGTCATAAATAAATTAACTTATTTAATGTCTAAAAAAATATTAATAAAATACCATTATGTGGGAAATCATTTTATATTTATAATGAATATTTATAGTTCATTTTATCTTATGTATAACCCTATATTAAAAATGTTTTACTTATTAAACTTTGATTTTAAGTCTTTTAACTCTTCTTTAAATAAATTAATAATAAGTATCATAATCTAATCCAAGTGAACCAAAGAGGTTCATATTTTATTACTAAGATTTTTTTGTCCTAATTATACTTATCCAATAGAATTAGGACATGTCTTAGGTTAATAATAATATCATTTTTAACAATAAATACACTATTTACTTTTAACCATGGTAAATAAAATTTAAAAGTTACTTTTCACCAAAAATTATTTTCATCATATTGAACCAAATTTTTCTTACTAATATCAACCGTGTCTCTCAGATATTTTAAATTCAACTTAGATAAGTGTTAAAATTATGTTTTATGTAAATTTGCAAATTCTTTTAGAAGGTGGGTAAAAGACAGGAAAAAGTTCAGCAAACTTTTTATGTATCTAAAATTTTTATTAACTGATGCCAATGAATTACATTGAAATTATATAGGTATTATATATCTATTTGGACCAAAAACAAATTAAAATAAAATAAATAATAATTTAAATAATAATTATTTTTAAACTATAACTCAGTGTTTTTTACTATTCATCAAAAATTGAAATTTTTCAAAAAAAATACCAAAAATTCACCCTAAGCTAATTTCAATATTCTGAATCAAAAAATGAAGTCCATTTTGAAAGTTAAAATTTATTAAATTTAAAATTGTGGGTATTACTATTCATAATGTCAATTTTGATTGGTTGTGGTGCGTTAGAACTCGATGTTGTGTAGAACACATGCTATTGTATTATTCAAAGAGAAGTGTACCATGAAAGCTTGGGCTATTATAATTTAGGTTCAATGTGTCTATGGAACCCAACCATAAAAGTAGTTATGGGTGGTAGGTCCCTAAAGAACTATTAGATCAGTTATAATCATATGTATCGAGTGAATTATAATTAAACTTATATATGATTTAATATATAAATGGATTCCATATGGTTGGCCAAATTCTTGAACCCAACTTATTATGTCACTATCCATAGTAATCACACTGTTTAAATCATGTATTATTTGAATAATCATGTTCATCATTACATGTTCCAAATTTTTATTTACCAAGGTCATGATGTGATTGAGAAACACTACTCAGGGAACCCTCCAGTTAATAACTTGAGGAAAAATATGATATTAAATATTAATAATTCTTCTAATATGTACCCTCTAAAAATAGAAGTACCAATAATGGCTTAATAGAATTATGTTGTTTGTCATTGGTCATGAATATCCCTCATGTCCCACTATAATGGTTAAAAATCAACACCTTTATAAAGGAGGTCACAATGTATCCATGTTCTCAGTCTAGTAAGATTATCACCCATTCACAATCTCGAGATCCCCATCATTGTACATTTATATCTAAGGCAATACATTGTGGTATGGTCACAAACTATAGGGGCTGATGAAATGATCCTTTTCCCAATGGGGCCAAATAGGCCCTTGGATCCTTTCACTATACATATAGTCTATTGAACATGATTTGGTTAAAAAAATTTCTTTTAGTTATCTAATAATTTAATAAATTTTAATGAATAATATGTTTCATTATGGTTCCATCATTGTAAGTGGATGATCTGAAGAAAAACAGAAAACACAAACATGTGAGAAATTTACATAAGGGGAAATTATTTCAAACCACTAGCCTTTAAAAATGTTTTATCTTTTATCATCAAGGGTGAAAAATAGCTGGAATGTACCATACAAGTTCATTTAGTCATATCTAAGTAATATGACCCCGTATCTCAAAAACAACCCACAAAAATTATTAATTTTTTATCATATTATAATCAATTAATTTATTTAAACAAATTATAATTAACAAAACTATTTATTTTAAATAGGAAATAATCCCACATTCAAAATAGTTAATCTCCTCACTTTAGAACCATGGAGAATTCACTCCATTAAACCATTGAGTTCCTCCACAATAAAAATGAGAAAAATATATATACAATGGTTCCCAAAAAATTATAAGATTAATTTAACATAATATCAAAACAAAATTAAAATTCACTCTGGTGAAATAACTTAATGAAACAACTTGAGGTAGTGTGAATATGATATCTTGGGATGGATTTTTTATAGGAATACTGGAATCCCAATTATTCTTATTTGATTCCACTATACTGGGATTGAATCATAACCTAATCCCTAAAAAATAAATAATGTTATAATAATGTGATGGAGTAGAATAGAAATAGATCTCATCAGATTTAAAGACACACCACAAATAATTAAAGAATGGGCTCAAAAACATCCCATAATAAAGGGAGGATTAGAACATAAGATATTCATAAGGGATAAACTCATACAGATAAGATAATAAGAGAATAGAGGGATTCTAATTAAAAGATCATGGGGAAATAGTAATTTTCCACCTTTAATGAGTTTCACTGTTTGGAAACATTATTTTCTGAACCATATGAGAATCATGCGGTTGGAACAACCTCAACATCCACCACCTCTCATGTCTTGGATATATAGTTTACAAACATGTATTCTAACCATGTGGTAGATATATAACCTCGAAAACCCTTAGATATTTGCAGTTTCACTGAGCCATGGTTTTCCCTTAGCAGTGTGCAAACTATGCGATCTCAACTTTCACTTCCCAAAATGAAGTGAATGTTCACTAAGCCTTAGGGTGTAACCATTTTCCCCATAAACCATACTTTCAAACCATTAACTAAGTCTATAATCATCCAAAACATCTAATAAAGCCACTTAAATTCACCTAAACACACAAGGAACATCTTAAGACTCGTTACCTGGCAATAAAAACACATTCAGGTCTCCTAATTTTTCGAATTTAATTATAAATCTTCGATAAAAAATTGAAACATCAAGTAATTAAAAATTCAAATTCCATTTTTAATTTATGTCGCGTATGCACATGGGATGTTAAAAACTCCCCATATTAATACTTATCAACCCCAAGAATCCTTAATCGTAATCAAAATGAAAATATAAACCTACAATTATCATGAATTATTTTGTAAATGTGTGTTATCCTCCTCTAAATACCCATCACCCTCCCGGAGAACAACATTTACCATCTATAACATAAACGATCAAAACCCAAGACAATGCTAGTATCCACCTCAAAATAAATGAAACATCACTTACCTATTTCCTTGTATCCTGAGACACATCCCTTTTTTATCTTATTTATAAACTATCCTATGGTGCTACCAAATATATGACCTAGCATGAGAAAGACAATTCTTTGCCACTACACTACCCATAGTCAATGCTACCTTTTATAACTGACCACTACATTCATTGTGATTCCATATATATGGATTACGATTACTTATCCTATGAAAACATGATAAATTCCATTTTACTACTATATCCCACTCTTGTTTCCATATTCCAACTTAAAACATACATTCCTCTATTGTATAATCACTACATGATTTTTTTTCCCTTTAATTTAAAGTCCTTGGTTAATACCTAATGATATTCTATCATATCCTAATAGACGAGACTATGTGGATTGTCACCGGACACATCCAATAACATACAATAATATAATTCATCCAATATCTATCTATTATTCATAAAAAATGATCATCTCTGAGTGGGAATGCATTACCAAAATCTGACCTTCGGGCCTTTATCCCCAGAGAAATCTCATAATAATCCATGAATTATCACTAAAGTTGGTACCTAACATTTGATGAAATTACATTATCAAACCATCCACTTTCATTTCTACAGTCATTTTAAACTATAATAACAACCAATACTGTAATTATTTACCAACTCAGATTCTACCAAAACCATCCTAAGATTAAAACCCATATTTTGATTCCAACTAACAGCATATTTCAATATGTACATGTAATTATCTAACGAATTCAGTTTCTTTAAGGCACATCTATTTAGCAACAGTATAATTCCAAAATGAAAATCCAATGAGTGATCCCACGACCATGACCCATATAACACATGGTCCACTCATTCATGATTGATGTCATGTTCCCAACCTTATGGAAATCCTTTTCTCACACTACAAAAATATCCCTCTTGATCACCAGGACTCGTGCCCCAAATTTCACATATAGAATGCATATGTTTGAAATCCTTAATATCTATTGAGAGTATCCTAAAAAGATTTCATCATTGTTGTAACCCTATATTTTTACCAAGGATCAATGTAAATTAAATTTTTTAACCCTAGTTAAAACTATTTTAGTAAGGATCAAATTTTGGCCTATAGGGAAGGTCTCCCATTATGTGATTAAGTGTATTAAGGAGTAGAAAAAAAATAAAGCAAAGTAAATATAATTTGGTGGAATTGAAGATGTGTTGGTGATCAAAAAGTGAAGAAATTGATGAACGTTTCTGAGAGTGAGTGTGAGAACATGAAAGAAAAAAAGAAAAACTGCAATTATAATCTTGAGAGAAAAATAAATTGACAAATTAGTTGAAATCATTAGGCTAGTTTTCCTAAATATATATCTTTATTCGAACATTTTTATAAAAAATAGAACTAATTTTAAGAGGAAAATTTTATTTTTCATAATGTTAACCAATTAATGAATGGATTATATAACTTTTCAACAGCAGAAGAAACTTTATCACTAGATGAGAAAAAAAATAAGTTCCCATTATATAGAATTTTTCATTTGAACTCACTCTCATACACTCTCTTGTGCTTGATTAATATTTCAATAAAATCATTGGATTTAACAATAGTACGAAATAATTTTCAATCAAATTCAGTATTCAATGATACATTGTGACGTGAAAAACATTACTACCTAAAAAATGAGATATAATCATCCAATTAGATAAATTCATGAATGAATTAAAAGTGGCTAAATAGAATCAAATATTCTCCAAAAAGTAATTATCTAATGATCATGATCATATCAACAAAATAAAAATGTTTCATTACAAGAAAATTCATGAAAAAAGGGATAATGAAATAATGGTAGAGAGATGGGTCTTTTGTATACTATAGATATAACTAGAACTTAATCCTCCATGATCTTTAGTTGCTTAGGTGTAACTCTAGTCAGGGGGGGTTTCTTCTTTCACTTCTTACTTCTATATGGGGTGTATCTCTCCCTTTTTTACTTTTTTTTCCAATAAAAAATTCTGCAATTAATAATCTTATAGTGTTCCAATCCCATATCAATATCAAATTTTATACTCTAATAGTATAAAACTGGCATCCACATAGATAGTTTTTCACAGTATATCATCCTCAATAGTGACCTAATGACAAGCCAATAACAAATAGAATGTAAAAATACTCAATAATACTTACCATGAAGTGACAATGATCCAAATCCCATATTCTCTCCACATATGTGGAACATTAGTTATGATATACATAATTTAAAATCTCTCATTCCACAACCACTTTTTTGTTTTATTTTTCCATATTCTAAAATACAATATGAGGTGTAATTCATTTCTAATTGTTTTTTGTAAATCCCAACCCTCGTATCAATTTTAATCTTTAGGGGATCATTGAAATGGTTTTTGGTCCCTTCAATGTAAATACCATGTGTCTAGATCCAATATTTATTCTCTCATAGAACATATTTATGTCGAGCTAAAAAATAAAAAAAAATATTTTATTATATATAAATATATATGATATTATTATTAAAATTAATGATATATATATAAATATTACTATTATTATATATATAATGTAGACTATATGTAGCGGTGTGATCCTTTATGATCATTTGTTATTCATGTGGACGAGGGAGGTGACATCAGTAGTGGTTTGACAGGTGAACAAATCTCTATCCACAAGTAGTCGATTCAGCTTTAAATAACGGGACATACTCCATGGAGATTCACAATGGTTTCAAGAATTTGTGGCATGACTTAACGGGCCTGTAGAAGCACACAATGGTTATTCATTCACTTTGGTCTTCTCGGATTATCTAATAATTTTCATGGTAAGATCTATCTTGGTGAAGGTGTGGAATTTGTTAGACATTTTCAATCAAAAAACATAGTGTGAAGTTCAATTCAACAAGATTTTGAGTGATGAATGGTGAATTTCAAATCCAAGGGGTTCATGGATTCTTTTTAAATGGTGGTAATTTTTAATATCATATTTAACTATGGTTGTAAGTATTTGATTGGGGCTTTATATCCAATGGCAGCATGTAGAGGTTCAAACAGTAGTAGCCTCAACTCCGTAGAAGAAGTGGTGGTAGAAGGTGTACTTAATGTTGGATTTGGTAGTGTGATATGGGTGGTATTGGACGTTTTAGAACATGATGGAGTAGTATAAGGTATTATTTGGAAGTGGATATGGGTGGTGGAAGGGGGAGGTGTATTATGTAACAATGGTAAGGGTATCAGTAGATTGTGGGAATGGTAGAAGGTTGGGCGGTAGGAGAAGTCCAGGGTGGATATAGGGAAACATGTTATTGTGGTAGATTGATTCCTGATGGAAGGGAAGATATTATATTCAAAGAATGAAAAATACATATGGTAAGATAAACAACTTAATGAATGTATAATGATGGTGTTTATGGAATATCCATTGAGGTGGGTGATGGTATATGTAGACTTGAGCGATATGAGGGTTGAGATGGTAGTAGAAGAGGAAGCTCTATGTGGGGGTAAGGTAATGGTACATGTTGTTTCTCATGGTAGATTTATGGAATATGTAGTAGATAACTGTAGAAAAGGTTATGGTAGATTAGTGATGGTTTTATAAGTTTGGTGGATAACATTTATGATGGTAACACTTGACTAATGGTAAAAAAAATTGGAATTGTATAATTCAGTGGTTGAAGAGTAGTTATAGCTAGGACTCATATTTTGATCATAAGATAATCTAAAAAATTCATAGATTTTAAAAATAAATTAAATTCAAGAAATAGTAATTTATCTATTATTTAACAAAATGAAATATTTGAATTCCATAAAAATGAATTTAATATTTTTAGGGAATTTATGAAAATGAAAAAAAAATTCCAACACATTTAAGTTCAATAACAAAAAAATATTTTTCATATTAAACTTTTTTGAGACACAACATCCAAATTTAGAAAAAAAAAATCAATTTCCATTGAAAATAATATTTAAAATAAATTATATCTCACTAAAAATGTTTAATGGAATAAATTGAAAAAAATAATTTCTTACAAATTTATAGACGTCATTAGAACAATTAGAAAAATAAACTTCCAATGAAACTCGCCGAACAATGTTCATTAAAAGATATGAATATTTAATACCCAAAATAAATGTCGTAATAATGTATTCAGTAATATTAAAATCCAATTCAAAAAATAATCAACTGTTAAATATTATTCAATTAATGGAATCATTCATACCAATTTTTATTTATTCTATCAAAATAGGTTGTTAAAACTGTGTAAACAAAAGATGCATAAAACTTCCACATGCTAAAATAGTTTTTTCCTAAAATAATTTCATTCCCTTTTTTAATTATAAAACAATCAACCAGAATTTAACAATCCATCAAAATTATTCAAGTCAGAACATTAATTTACTTAGGAACCAATTTTATTATATTGGTTAATATTTTCAAATGAATGTTCACAAGGGTTCATGATTTTGTTCAAACACTCACTATGAATATACGGAAAAAAATATTCATTAACATTTGAAAATTTCATTCCACATATATGAAATCACCCACTTCCATATTTTAATTCTAATTCAAGTTCAAATTCTATGTGTGATGATAGATTCAATTCAAGTGGAAATAAAACTTTAACAAGAGGAACCATCAATTATATATCTCTCTTTGGTTCCAAAATTCAGAAATTTATTTTTCAATATATTTATAAAACTCAAGTTATTTTTATATAATACCATTGTCCCCTTCTTCATTTGGGTTCAATATTCCCCAACCATAATGACCTCATTTTTTGACTTTTAGGCTCCTTATTGATTTATTTTTCGAATTAAATTTTTTAAATTCGTTAGAAACATATATAAGAAAATAAAACATAAAAAGATCATATTTGATATGTACATAAGTTATACACACACCCACCAATACTAAACTCTCTGAGATTCTCTATGGGTTCCAAATTTTCTAGTATACTCCATATTCAGAGTAATTAGATGACTATCATTTGATATGGCTAACAGATGTACATTATTTTCAATAAAAGGTGTTTCATTTGTGTTTGAGCTCAAAAATTATTTTTCCTTGAGTTAAAATAATAATTTTACAAATATATATCCTATCTAACACCCATTCTCAGTTCCTAAATAAAGCATGAAAAAAAAATCTTATGTAACATCACTCTGTAATCATACACCTCTAAAAATTTCAAATTAAATGAAACCCTCACAAACAAGAATGTTGTTATCTATAAGGTTGGACAAAATTTAGATGAAAATTAAACCCACATATGTTTAATGTTTAAAGGATTTGGATATTTTTTGAATTTTTTTGAAAAAACGTATGGTGGATTTGGATGTTTCATGAATTGAAGAACGGATTAGCAAAGAACAAAGACCCCTCTACTGATACATAAAACTCAAAATTGTCTAATATATTTCATGCTGATATAAGAAACAATTTATTTCTATATTGATTAAAAAATAATGAAATTAAGAAAAAATTTTATGTGTTAGATGAAATTTTAATATTCACTTTTCTACATTTCCAAATAAATTTTAGAGACAGTTGTTTTTGGTGAATGGTTCATGATTTTGGAAAATTCTAAAAACAAAAATGGATATTAAATTTCACACGCTTAGTATTATGATAAAAAATTGTATACAATAGTAGTTTAATGAAATTGTTTACAATGGATGAATGAATTTTTCAAAATTCATCTCAGCATAAGATTAAACTATCTAGGATTCAATAAGCTAACACGGAAGAAATAAATTAGGTTCACAATTTTCATAAGATCGATGTGAAATCTCCTACACATTTTTCATGGAATCATAAAGTAATAGATGATAATTATATTTAAATAATGAAAGAAAAACATCACTACCCTTAATTTGGTATCTTTGATCATTTATGATTATTCAAAAGTTACTCCTTTTTAAACCTATGTGAATACTTCTGGTTGATCCTTTTGATTTTGTGTATGTTTAAAGAAATATAAATAATAATATTGAATTTAGTATTTATGAAAATTTTCAATCAAATACTATGTAACAGAAGATTTATCTATAATATCAATTTTATTTATCCCATTGACCTTGAAAAAAATTGAAATTTCGTATATTGTAGTACCTAGATGATCACCTAGAGATATAGTTCTAGGGATTTCATTATGTATAAACATTGAAGAAGAAATTTTTATTGAAAAAGAGAAATAAAAATAAATCCTAATAAGAACAATGGGTAAGTTTCCAAGAAACACATAGTTTATAGTACTTAGTTAGACTTTAGACACTTTCTTTTTTCTGGTTAGAAGATTGGATCCATGTCTATTGATTTCCCTTCAAATAATTGCTCGATTCTCTAACTAATACCCAAAAATAGAAAATTATCCTCTATAACAAGCATCCCATTTCCATTAATTAGAACTCATAGGATGTTTAATGGTCTATAATACTTGGTTTCGACTAACCAAAGAAAATATTTCTCCTAGAATTGAAGAGAAACACCCTTTGACTATCATTATAAACATTATTCTGAAAAATTTATAAATGAAAAAAATCTATTTTTCTAAATTTTAAAATACACATATGATTCCATTTCAATTTTCCACATCTCACTCATCTCTATAAATATTCTCTCACCAACAAACATAAAATCACATTTTAGGGACTTTACTACCAGAAACAATATTTCTTATAGTCCCTTCATGACCTAATACTCTAGGGTCCAAGCCATAATAACCCCATGCCTGCCTCTAATATGTTAGAAGCTATAGACCAAAAACAAGTATTAATATCACAAAAATGGGTTGCCTTATCCTAGGGCACCATTACTCATGCACACAAAAATATCTCCATGAAACAACAGAGATATATAAATAGAACTAATAATACATTCTTGAATACATCTAGCCTAATCTAAAATATAGAATAATTACATGAATGAAAAAATACACACCCATCAAAAACTATAAAAGCATCCAAACTACATGGATGGAGGGGGACATCTATAAAATTCAACCATTGGTAAGCTCCTTGTCCATGGTCTAGTAAACCCCTTAGTATCCATACCTCACTAATCTACACCAGCTTCGGGTCCTTCGAGGACTCCATCGATTAGAATGTGGTCTAAACAATAATCCACTTGTGTGAGAAAATCCAATGAAGGGGCGAGAATAAAAAAAAATCAGTAGGTTCCCCAAAATCAAAATGATAAGGGGCCAAATGAAAGTAATTAGTCTGCTCAACCTAGATAGAGGGAACCCTAAACAAGGGAGAAAATCCATCTCAAAACTATCCTCATCTATACATGACTAATAAGATCTATCCATAAGGTTTGTTAAACAAGACATGTAACAACACCATAAGGAATACTAGAAAAACCTAGATATACTTGTCTCACACTCAATGTCTCATGAGGTCCAGACCTCACATCTAGCTATATAAATCTAATTGAGGCTCAAAGGAAACGTACTCCCTAGATAACTCACTTTATGATACAATTCTTACAAGATGTAACTTTTTTGAGAGATACACTGAATTGGGAACAATTATATATTCATTTATAGCACATTTGTGATATACAAATCCATCCAGTATCACACGGATGGTGTTAAAACCCTACCATCTCTATGCATAAATCATATATAACATGATCCTTGGTCTTTTCTAGGAACGGAGTCAAGCTGTAAATCAACATGTCATGATGCATAGATAGGGGATATCACCCATCCCAATTGGGGGAGACTACTAACCATAATAGAACCACAAAAAATCACATAAATCAAAAAGTTGGTCAATCCTAGAACATCTAGGTACACAATTGATATATTCTAGAATATACCAAAAAACCTCATCGAATAGAGGATCACTCCCCAGACATCTAGGCTCACAAATAACCTAATCTGGTAAATCATGGATCTTTCATAAATGGGATCACTCCCAGTACTTTAGGGGACACCACAACCCAATGTGTTATCCTGGAGATCACATAAATTGTAAATGGGATATCCACCCATGTATTGATGGTCATAATGATTCCAAAAATCCCACCTAGTGAAACTCGTGATGTATGGAATAATATATATGATAATTCCAATACCCTACATAAACCATATGATGAGTAGGGTATTATATAAATGGTGGTTCCAAAAACCCTACTAAAACCACCCGCTGTGTAGGGGATTGTATAACCAATGATAATACGAACCCTATTATGTTATCCTTCAAGAAAGGGGATCACCACTTATGTAGTGTAGGTTATGAAGACACCAAGAAAACAATATAGGAAAATGATACAATTGAGGATCTCTCTTTGGCATCCCTAGAGGGATACAACTACTATATTTATTCTCATCTTATTGAGGGTATCCTAGTCTTGTATTGATGGTGTAATGTCACATGTACCATTATATGGATAAACCAAGCAGCTCACTCGACCATTACTGTTCAAAACGTGGCTAACCGAAGATACCCAATACATCACCTATCCTTGTATCTTAAATTCCCCTATCATTTCCACCATCACATTCTAAGAGGAAAACTGCTCAGGATAGGATACCCACAAGCTTGAATTAGATCCCCAAATAAAGAGATAAGATAGAAATGAATCCTTAGAAAGAATAAGTATTTGAAAAGTAAGGGGGGTTATAAAGCATGGGTCACTTCATAAACACTCATCCTTGTCTTATACTACTTGTTTGGGATATCCATATTAGCATACATGGCTTGTACAGTGTTTTTATGGAATGTCTTGGATCACCAAGCCCCCAAGCCATGTTTTTTCCCAAACGGCTCGGACAACTGTGTATCACACATGGCATGTTACATCAGGTACAAAGTGTTTCTTAGCATAGTAATCCACTGGTTGGGCCTCTTGCATGTGTCTTTGTATGACACCATGTTCCCATGGACATTGGTCTTGTACTATAACATGACCATGTACATTCACACATATTCCTTGTCCATGCCCATGACCATATGACCTAAGCTCACTAAATGGTGTGCAACCCTAGTACATGATGTGTAGTCCCCAAAATACTTCTTCCCTAAATGGAAAGAACACATATTGTGTGACCATGCACTGCATGCCATGTGATCAGGAATTATAATGGGAATTTCTCTACCAGCCACCAGAAACACCCTAGTTTCACCCAAAAAATTACATATCAACGGCCCAAGGATTCTCAAGAAATCATAATAGGGTTGTACAACATTAAAACAATGAATAAAAATGGTATCGTGACTTAAAAAAACAAATACGATTACCTCATGGGGAAATGATGAAGCTTCTTGTTCCAAATGGTACTAAGAATCTAATGTAACACGCTCCAGGAGTGATCATCTTCAAGATCAAAGGTCCATGGTGCCTCTTCTCGTTAGATTAAACTCAAATTATATATAGGTCGATAGGGAATATGGATTCATCTCCTCTATATCCTATGCAACAATGGGGGAGGGGGCCATTCATTAAATTTCATTAAATGAATAACCCTCAACTCAACATCCCTTAATCACTCACCTCTGACACGACACCCAACACAAACATATTCTATGTCGTGCCTTGGCTAAACACTATCTTATGAAATCACATGTGGTCCAATTTTACTAATATGAGTCCCTGTATGGGAGCTATTTCACATTTACATGAAAAATGTGCATGTGTAATAATATATATTTAATATTTTTAATATCACCATAATGAGGATCTTCGAGCCCCGAAACACCATGTTGACTCTGTGCCATGCTTATGAAATATTCTTAAAAATATTTCAATGTATTACAGGTCAAAAAGTTAGTCACTAAATCCTCTACAAAATATGTATCTTTTCTCCGAAAAGTGAAATACTTGGTAGAAGGAGAAGGACTGAGCTCTCAACTAGGACTGCCACACCTATGAGCTCACCATGGGTTCTTGTGCTTCCCAAAAGCACACACTCATAGAAACCACAATGGGAAATGCACACCCACATCCAAATCAGACAATTTTGACATCATTCATTAATGTGGTAATTGTATACTCATATTTTATAGGTGGAAAAACTATAAACCCACTAAACGGTTTCCAAAGGGGGATAGCAGTATGACAGCCTTCTAACCCATACACAAGAAGAAGGACTCATCTTATAAACCTAGATACTATCCACTATGGGTGGTACTAAATCACCATCATAGTTTTTCTTCACATATCAATAATTTATCTTAGATTTTAATGTATCTTTAGTTCTTGTGAGTCGGAATCTAGGTCAAACTACACCATGTGATCCTCAATCATCTCATGTAAAAAATCCAACACTGAGGACCCAAGGGTACCAATGATCAACATAGGGCTGGCCTAGTGAACACACTAGGTATTACTAAGACCCATGTGAAAAATTCCAACTAACAACCCCACATCAGACACAAATTCAAAAGGAAATTCTTTGAAACACATCGAGACTATTATATTTTGGTAGAGTTGACTCGCCTGTACTATTTTAATCACATCACAATAATATTTCTTTGTAGGGGAATCATTCCTCTTCCTTGTGAATCTGGATCTATATCAAACATCACCAACACAGGGTTCAATGTATTCCCTACTTCACCTAGAAAAAACCCATGAGATAAGTGGAAAGAGAAGAGTACAACACAAAAGAGTCTATCAATACTACTATTGAAATTATTAATAACTTAGAGTCTACCTTTAATCATCCTTGGATCCTCTATATCACAGGCTTCTAAATCCTAATCTATCCTCACCTCCATCCTCCATCTCCCTAAGATATTTGTGGACCATGTGGTGGTGGCGGTGAAAGAAAAAACTGTTTTCCACCTCCTGGTACTCTCCCCACTCCATGATCATGTCCTCCATCATAAAAAACTCCATGCTCCAAATATTTTCTCTTATAGGGAGGTCGTTCAAACAACTCCTTCTTAAAAGAACGACTAGTTAGACAACATCTAAAAAAAGTCCCTATTTATCACACATGTAAAACCTCATCTCCTATGGATGACCAATAAAAATCCTAGAACACTTGTGCCTCAGACCTCCATCATAGGCACTCCTCCTGAAATGTCCCTCATGCCTAGATCCTGGATCCTGACATAGACTAATAGCTTCCTATGTGTCTACTCCTATGTGTCCATCAATAATAGTTAGATTCTGATAATCAAAAAAAGTCTGCAGCATTAAGGCCCAATAGAGTACCCCCAGCATGGGTCGGAATTCATAGTGAAGCCACTAATTCCCTGGTCTCATGGTGTAAGACATTCTTGAAGGTCCATGCTTTAAAAAATTGATCCCGAACCATATACAGGGAGTACCTAGAATGGTATTTGAACCTCTCTAAATACTCATCTATAATCATTATATGTTTCCAAATCCAAATAACCTCCAAAATATGACCTGATCGCATCATGGATTGATAGAAATATTCCCAGAAGATCTCTACAAACTCCATCCAAGAGAGAATTGTCTCATCACGAGTTTTTGTCGGTAGACTCGATTATTTCTCATAAAAATGTTATAGAGGTCTCAACTCTAAGACCATGATTTGATTGGAAGGTCTCCTCACATGGAGGAAAACACGTGTCAATGCCTCGATCTATTCATCAGCAACTTAGGGGTTTGGATCACCCTGATACCTCAGAGAAAACATCCCCTAGAACTCATGTAGTGCACTCAACATGGGATCATCCTAAACCTCAATTTATAGAACAACCTACTACTCAATGGGATGTGGATATACTATAGGACCACCTAAATGTACATACATAGGAATATTTCCCTACACTAATGCCTCTTTCCAGGGAGAATTTTTGAAAAAATCCTATCGTGGTACCCTGTTTGGATTTAATCATGGGGGTATCAGGAAATAGAATCAATATGAATTACATCTAAAGAGTATATCTAGGGACCTGACTCAAGAAGTAGATGAATCCCAAAAATCCATTCTAATATGATTCACATAAAAAAATTTCCATGATACTAATTTCCTAATGTGATGAGTTAAAAAATAATTTTATCAAATTCCTGGTGAATTGATACATTATCTACTTCACCAACACTGGAGTACCTATTCTAAAATTTGACTTTTCAAACACTTCAACACTGTCACCCAAAATCACAAACCAATCCTTTCCATGGTACTATATCTACACAAACCTGAGTATGAACTACATTTTGATACCAATTTTTCATGACCTGACCCACCTGTGTCTGAGCCACAACTAACCCAATATCACCTTCTGTAAACCAGGGTCTAGAGACCAGTTCCATATAGTAGTATCACAAAAATGGGAGGCCTTATCCTAATGTACCATTATGTATTCACCCAAAAACCACTCCATTAAAGAGTGTAGAGATATAAATAGAACTTAAAATAAAATAATGCAAACATATTTCACAAACTTGGGTAAATTAGTAGAATAAAAAATAAAACTACACACCCACCAAAAACTATGAAAGTGTCTAACCTACTCAGATGGTGGGGGCTTGTTGTCAAAAGTAAATTCTAGGGGGCTCCTAAACCATGTATTGGTAAAAACATCATTCAGTCTAAAAAACTAAACTACACCTTCTTCTATTCCTCTCTGGACTCCTTCGATGGTTCTTTGGTCTACAAAATAAACAACATGTGTAGGAAAATCCTTTGAAAAGGTCAATATAATGGTAATTCCCCGTCCCCAAAATCTGGGAGCTAGTGAAATATTTTATTAAATATTCCTTATTACATTTTATAAAATCCTAAAGGATATATTAGTTTAATAGTTTTGGAAAAGTGGATTACATACATGATACTCATAATACTATGAGGAGATAATATATAGCACAAAATAATTAAAATATCAACATCCATGAATCACATTCTAGTGATTCCACTTCATAACCTAGGAAAAGTTAAAAAAATATTGGATATCTCAAATACTCAATATGGTTAATTAGAGAGGAAGAAATAAAGAATTAATAAGAATAAGCCAACAGGGAATGGTAAATAACTAAAACCAATTCTATTTCATAAACAAAATGATAATGAAATGCATTTATTGATAACTTCAAAGAGATAATCTCATGGATAATGATAATAATAATTGAAATCTCAAAATAAAAAATGGTTAAATATTGGAAGCCAAGTTTCCTATGAACTTGGTACCTTTGCCATCAAGACCATTGACAGGACTGTTTATCATATCGTGTAGAAACCCATCTGATTTGGCCAACTGATATATATCATGAGACTACTAATGGATCTAGGTACATACATTAAATGTTCTTTAACCCGTGTTGTACGAGTCCAAAGCATTCTTCGTATATTGAATGATTGATTTAAAAAAAAGATTTGAAATAAAAGTTTCCCATACCACATTGTAACATTTGAATACTATGAACAAAATGATATTTATGATATTATTTATGAAAGGTTAATATATATACACCACACACAAGAAATAATTGGTGAATAATGTTTATATCTCATAGAAGTAAAGTTGAGATGAATAAATCCTTCCCTTAGACTTCCTTTTTAGTTGTATATGATATAATCTCCTGTATAATGGTTTAATTCTGGTTATTAATTTATATCATAACCCTATTCATATTTATTATATTATATTGGATCTTCTTATATTATATTGTCACTTGTTTTTTAATAATCAGTAATCATTTTCACTATTTTAGGTTTTAATTGCCTATTTCTTCAAGTATGTTATGTCTTGTTGCTTATTGTTCCTATAAATTAGATAATGATTTCATCATTTAGAATTGTAAAAAAAATGAAAATATCATATATATTCAGTACATATGTATTAAGAAAAACCCATTAAATTTGGAGATAGGAAATTAAATGCACCTTTCATGGAGACAGTAGGTCATACGTATGAATGCTCGCAACATCCATTTCATTATTGTATTAAAAGAATTAAAATTAAATAATGAATATTAAAATTATAGTATCTTATTTATTTTAAATATATTCATGAAAATAATACTTAATAAATTCAGTTTTTATGTTTAACGAATCACATCATTTTGAGGTGGTAGTAGACCACACAGTCACAAATGAAGTTATCATATTTACCCAAAATGGAAAGCATCATGGTAAGTGTAATAAAATTATTAAAAAATCATAAAAATCCATATGATAGTAAATATATATATATAATAAAAAAATTTAAATTCCATCATTATTACCATCCATAAAATGTCGAAATGGCATAATGAAAGAAAATGGTTCGTGAGGCGGTAGTATGTCGTACACACGAACAATGATTGTGTATACCATTTGATGGAAGTGTGTGTGAGTGTAAGTAGAAAACTTAATATAAAAATATATAACTATATTTAGGATATTGAGGTTAATTTATGAACATTATATAATAATAATTGATTTATTTTAAGGAAAAAATAAAATAAAAAAGATGGTTAATAAATGATACCTCTTCATTGGGTATCTATTTTTGATTTTCACAGAATTACTTCGTTGGATGGATTTATAATCAATGTAAGGATTCTAAGATTAATATAGGGATGTTATTAGGAGAAATGGGTATGTATTTATTGAGATATACGGCTAAAAGTGGTGTGAGGGTGTGATGGAGGAGGTTTCATTTTATAATTGAGGAGAGGGTTACTTATTGAAACTCTCAAAATATTAAATAAATATAAATTAATATTTAATTATAAATTGATCCAAAGTTAGTTATTTTGAATATAATATGATTATGGGTATAAATAATCTTATAAAATAATTTTTATACATTTCTAGGTCACATTCCTAACCATATCATTTGGATTTAACCTTTAGTTAAACCCTTTAACACATACCTTGACAAATTGTATTTTGAATTTTTAAGGGAAAATAATGTAACTATAAGAAGAAAAACGAACCACAAATGAGTCGTTCATGAAAATTTCAACCTTATTCCAATTATTTTATTATTATTTTTAGTTTATTTTAATTTCCTTCAATTTAAAAAAAATATTATTTATTTTAAAATATCATTAATGTCATGTTTGACACAATTTATTTCATGAATTTTAAAAAATATCAATACAAAAGATAATTTCAAAAGTATAGAACTGAAATACATCCATAATATTTTTACGTAATCTTAAAAATTAATGGGGGACATTAGTTAAAATAATTATATTTATTTTAATATTTTTAATTACATTTATTTGATATGCCCATTAATTAATCAATTATTTCATTATCAATGTGTAACCATTTAATCTATTTATTTTTTCATTAAAAATAAAAATGTAATTATAATGATGGTGATAAAAAATTTACCCATTCAATGAAAATTTATTGTCAAATAGATACTTGAAATAACACCATATTAAAAATATTTAACTTGTTAAAATCTACAGAGTCATAAAATTGACTTTTCATTGAATAAAATACTACCAATGTATTAAGGTCATCCTCGTGTTTCCAAGATCATAAAAAATCATACCAAGGATGATTCTTGTTGAAATCCAATCATCCAATGAAACTAGTACAAGTTTTAGGGTAATTTTGAAGTACTATATTCACCATTAATCACCAGATTTACCATTAATCGTGCTAATAAAAATTACCAATATTACTATTCATATTTTGTCCCTAAATAAAATTTACCTAACTAATAATTTTAGACCTTTTAATTCCAATTATGGGATCCATTTTTCAAAATGAAAAACACTGAAGTGGCTAAAACAAATTTAATATTAAGCTCACTGATTTTTTGTGAAAGTGTGTTTTTAAAGTAAAAACGTTCAAAATATTTAATTGTTATTATATCCTAATTCAATGAGAAAGTGATAAGAATGGTCTAAATTAGAATAAATAATGAAACATTTATCTAATTATAAATCAATAAAAATTATTAATATAATTTAACACTATGAATTATTTAGACTAAAATGTTATTTTCAACAAAAATATGCTATTTTATAACTCTTCATCAAAACATGGGACTTATTAGATAAATACAAAAAAATAAAACAATGTAAATTTTTATATTTCCATTTAAAATAATAACATTATTTTTTCAAATAAAATATATAAAATTTTCAAAATTTTAATTTATAATCGGATTTTCATTAAAATCTGGTAAAACTACTTTTAGAGAAATATAGTTTTTTATGCATAAAATTAGGTAAGTTCATATCTTGTTACTATAAAAAATTTATTAATGTAAAAATATTTTATTAAATATATTATTTATAAATTTCAAAAATAGATTAATACTATTCAATCCAAAAAATTTAACTGCTAGTTTATATATAATTATATTACAAAAATAATATTTTAATAATATATTTTGTTTGGTGACACTCAGTCTTGAGTGTAATGCAAACTATTGAAAAAATTCATTCTGGCATTGATGAAAGCTATCTCAGTGTTGTGTACCTTAAAAGTTGTAGAATAGATTTGTTTAAAATGTTAAATAAAAAATAAATTCTTGGGATTTTATATTCCTTTCTATACTTGGTGTTTCATTTCATACACACTATTAGATACAATGTTTTTCTATTAGAATTTTAAGCAGTCAAATTCTCCCCACATTAAATAAATATTTTCTAAAAAAACTAAAAATGATATTGATAACCGAGGGATTGATATTTTAATATTCAATTATTGAAAACATCACATCGTAAATAGGATTCATAACACATGTTATTAATAAGAAGGAAAGGGAAATGTGAATTTCACCACAAAACTAGGATTTAGAATATGAGAACGTCCATAAAACATGGATATGGATGTGATGAAAAATAAAGTGTTCTGATGTAGAGTGATAGTGAACTTGTTCATGAGAATATTTTGGATAAAACATCCATAAACTAAAGGTGTGAATAAAGTTCATGGATATTATAAAAAATAATGATAATACGACAAATTTATTGTTTCATGCCCGTTTTTTCTAATGTTTATAAATTCATTCATTATAAAGGAATATATGTAAAAAAATACTTGTTACGTTTCAATAAGAAGAATCATATCCTTTGGTCATTCCTTGAACTATTTACACATCCTTTATTAGAACATTTTCCATTACATTGTGATTCAATATAATAATCTCTAAAATGACATCCAATGTTCAATGTCAACCCTTTCATAAATGGTAAACCTTATCAGGCTTCCGAGTTTTATAATTTATTACATTATAAATATTTCCATGGTAGTTATTAGTATAAAATTTACTATATATATATATATCATTTTTTATCCAAACATCATTATCTCAACAACTAGAATATTCTAAGGTTCATCTTTCACTCAGATATGTTTTTCAAAATAAACTTATCTTTCTACAAAAAAAAATTATTTGGAACCATACAAATGATGATCTCAAATAATTAATGAAAAATTCCTAAAAATAATATGTATTCATTCATTAATACTTATATCCAATATATCATCAATAACATACTTTTACAACATTATTCAATGAAATAAACATAGAAGATAATTAATAATTCTACATCAACTATAACAGTATCATAGGTTTAACCTTTATCCCTTATCTTCTTCTGAGATATATTCTCTTTATTCTTTGGGAATTCATTTTTATAACTACCCATCACCTTGTAGTTGAATAAATAAATTGTATCCATTTTATTCTTCCTTTTTAATTCTTTATCATGATGACACTTATCTCTAATAATATAAGATACTCCCATTCTTTTCAAGAATTTAACAGGTCGATTCTTTCCACAGTTATCCCATGTGGGAATATCATTCTTTCCCTTAATCCCTTTATACATATTTTTTCAATCTATCATCTTATTATCGTGCATCCTTATGAATACATAATACTTAAAAAATTCAATCTATGTCTCATTAGCACATAATACTATTTCATTGTACGATGGGAATGTTTGGGAGACTATTTCCCTTCAAAGGAATGGATTAAGACCATAAAATTAATGATGATTCTTATTCTTATGGATCATGTGCATTGTTGAGGTTCACATTCCTTCTACTAGGTTTCATTTCTATATGATTACATTGAAAATATTAGATGTTATCATGTATAATCCCACAAATAGTGAAATAAATAATATAAATTGAAAACATTATGCATAGCCAGTCCCATAATCATACACATGGTTTCTTTGGGATTTTTTCCTATACATATCCTAAAATTTTATCTTATGGTTATATTCCCTAAAATAATATTTATAAATATAGTTTCTAAGATTTCTTTTAAACATCCTATGATACCCACCGAAACACCCCATCCCTAGAAGCCAAAATATTCAGAATTATTTCATTACATTAGTACGATTACAAGGAATCTAATCCTGAGTGACCGATGAGTTTATGAGTCCTTGAAAACTATATTACATAAATTATAATTATAATACATTTAGAAAATAAAATAAATCATAACATAAGTTAAAGTGTTACATCCTTGAAACTCATTCTAATTTTTCCTATTCATAACATAGGGAATGATAACATAATAAGTGTGAGCTAAAATTCTAAATAATGGTAAGTATGATGGAACCAATAATTAATTAATGTGAATAAATTAATGTTGAAGGTTAAATAACTAAAATATGTTTCCTTTAATAAATAAGCTAGGAATAAAATGCATCTATAGATAATTTTAATGTAATAATTCATCGATAATAATAAAAATGATGGAATTATCAATAGGGTAAATTCTTAATTATTATATGACATGTTTCCTAGGTACATGTTACCTTTATCGTCAAGAGCTTTCAAAATATTTGTTATCATATCATGTAGAAACCCAGTGTATTTGGCCAACTAATTCATGAGGTGGTAGTTTTTCGTACACATGAATGATGATTATGTATCCCATATGATGGAATTGTGTGTGTGTTTAGGTCAAACCATTCATATAAAATCTAATTATATTTTTCACACTGATTTTATTATATAAACATGAAATAAAAAATTTAGGGGGTTTAAAGAAGAAATAAAAAAACATTCACTGATGAATGCTACCTCTTCTTTCAGTATCTCCTCTGGAATTTTCAAAAAAGACTGATTTATTTTTATTTAGTCCTAAATTTAGTCTTATAGGATGAAAATGGGGATTTTTTGAGGAGAAATGGGTAGCAATTGGTCGATATATATGTATTAATGTTGTAATAGGAAGTGAGGGATGATGTTTCCATTTGTAATTGAGGTGAGGTGTAATTTTTTAAACTCTCAAAATATTAAATTAAAATAAATTAATTTCTTATTAAAAATGGATAAAAAGTGAGTAACTTTTAAGAGAATATGAGTATGGTTTTATTTCATCTCAATAACTTATTTTTTAGACAATGTTAGGTCACATTCATATGCTTATCTTTTGTATTTAACCCTTCATTAATCCATTTAACTCTTACTATGACAACAAGGATTTTTACTCTTTAAAGGAAATTAAAGTTACTATAAGATACCAAATGAAAGATAAATAATATATCGATGAAAGTTTCATCCTTATATCAACAATTTTTCCATAGATTAAATTTTTATGAATTTTCTATTAGTTAACACCATATTATTCATTAAAAATGTCATTAATATTAATTTTGACAACATTTATTTCATGAAATTTAAAAAATATCAATATAGAAGATAACATATAAAAACCATTAATATATCTCTAATATGTATATATCATCTAGAAGATTCATATAGTAAATTTATTATGTAAAATTATATTTATTGTAATATTTTTAATAACATCACTTTGATATTTTCATTAATTAAACAATTACTACAACATCATTATTTAAGACATTTATTTATTCCATAAAAAATGAAAAAGATATTATCATGATGAAGATAAATAATTTTTATTTATAAGGACTATTTATAGTCGAACATATC
This sequence comes from Viscum album, assembly GCA_963277665.1. Taxonomy (NCBI): domain Eukaryota; kingdom Viridiplantae; phylum Streptophyta; class Magnoliopsida; order Santalales; family Viscaceae; genus Viscum; species Viscum album. The sequence continues at coordinate 1,495,548,706 of OY728131.1, forward strand.
CAATATATAACTCGATAGGAAAAATTGTTAACTTGTAAAAAACAAAAGTATGAAAAAATTGAATTCTCTTTGAATACAACACTATTAATGTATTAAAGTCCTAAAAGTTCCTCCAAGAGCTCCCAAAATAATCCCAAGGAGGATTTGTTTTTTAAATCACTGATAAAATAAAATTATTACATTTTTTATGTTAAATTTATAATATTATTTTTACCCTTAATTACTCGATTTACCCTTAACTATGGTAATAAAAAGTACCAAAGATTACTTTTCATATTTTTTCCAAAATTAAAACTGAAATCATTAAAAAATTATGGAACTTCTTATTATAAATATGGATTCCTTTTTTCAATATTAAATACATATAAGTAGTGAAAATTAATTTAAATTTATTCTCGTATATGGGTCGTGAAAAGGGGGTTTTAAAATGAAAACCTTCAAAAGATTGGAATTATTTTATATCATTATTCAAGGTCAAATTGAATCAAATGACCTTAATTAGATTTTCTAATAAATAAATTCTCTAATTATGTTTTCAGTTGAGAGATCTTTTTCAGATTTACATTATGGAGAAATATTAGTTTAAAATTATTTTTCCTACTATCTTATTGAATCTAAGTTTTCATGCATCTCAATTTGGTTTCAAAGAATATTTTCGGCATCTTCTAAATTTCTAGAAATCTTCTAGAGGAGATTCACACTGCTCTTGTTCCTTCCTTGTGCTCTGTTTTTTTGGAATGTTATCTAACCTATCACATTTTCTTTTGATCTATTTCTAGTATTAAATAGGATGGTTTGATCAGTTTCTCTCAATAATTCAAAGACATCCTTCTTTGGGTTGTGCTTGGTTTTTTGGAATGCACACATCCAGAATGGTGATCTTGGTGTCTTCATTGTCTTTCTTGGATTAGAGGTGTCTTCACTTGAGGATATTTGCAGGTCTGGTTTTATATATTGGTCTCTTTGGTCTTTTTTTGTTTATCTAGCTATTTCTATAACTTTTTGAGGGTGTAAGCACTTTGCACCTCGAGAATACTTTGTACCCTTTTGATTTAATAAATTTCATTGGCATGGACTAGAGATCAATTCATATCAACTTACATAATAAAACATCTTTAAAAAACCAATGTAAATTTTTATTTTATTATTCAAAATAATAATATTATTTTATCAAATAAAATAATTAAAATAATTAAAAAAGATATTTAAAATATGTTCTCCATGAAAAGGCTGTAAAATTTCTTTATGAAAAATATTGGTTTTTGTCTGTAAAATTATGTTTATTCTTATCTTATGACTATAAAATAATTTGAATAAATTTCAACACATTTTATTAACTATATAATATATAAAGTTTATAATATGGTTAATATTATTCATTCCCTCTAATTTAATGTCTAGGTTATATATTATTAGATTAAATAATAATATTTTAATAATATATTGTTGTTTGCTAAAACAAAATCTTATGTGTAATTAAATATGACTATAAAAGCCATTCATACATGTAATGAAATATAAATAGATATTATGTTCATTAAAATAAATAAAATGTAATTCTATTTATAATATTAATTTAATCATGAATTATTCAAATATTATATTACTTTCTTAGCTTACAGTTTCATGCCATACAAAATATTAGATACAATGTTCTTAAATTATAATTTCATTGTGTTACAATAAAAATACATAGTAGGTTCCCTGAACCAAAGATGAAAATGGAGAAAATAAAAGGCATTGGTTCGGTAGACCTAGAAAAATTTGTCCCAAATGAGATAGAAACTTCATCTTGAAACCATCCTCATTGATAAATATATAGTCGTCTCTATCCATATGGTGTATCAACCAAGGCATGTGACAACACCATATGTAAAACCTAAAGACACCCATATATACTCTTTTAAGACTCCATGTCTCATGAGTTCCCAACCTCACATCTAGCTACAAGACTCTACTCGGGGATCAAAGGAAATGTATGCTCATGATAACTCACACTACAAGACCGGCCATCTCATATGGAACTCATTTGAGGGATACACTCTATCTAGAACAAATATACCATACCTGATGGAACATACAAGATATATCACTCTATCAGGTATCAAAACCTGATTAAACAAACTCACCATCTCAACGCATAAATCCTAGATAATACACTCATCGAGCAGTGCCACCAAGGAAGTCAAGCTAGAACCCATAGGGTCTACATACACACATAGTGGACTTGACACACAATTGATAGGGGACACTACCAAACCTGATTGAACCATGAAATTTATCATCACTTAGATAAGATATCACTCTCAAAACCCTTGGTATCACTATAAACCCAATTTACAATATCGTAAACCACACCTCACTGGATAGGGGATTACTACCAGGACCTCTTGGGGGAAAACTAACACAATATAATAAATCAAACTTATATCAGAAAAACGATCACTCCCATTATCACTAGGGGCCCATAACCCAAGATTACATCTCAGGGGTCATATCTCTCAAATTGGGGATCACCACCCATGTAGGGTTATTCATGACAATTCCAAAAACACCACAAGGTAAAAATAATGATGTTGGTGGATTGTAAATATCATGATGTCTCTACCCTACACAAACTTTCAACTGGGTAGTGGATCATTTAACTGAGGATTATAAAAACCCTACTAAAACTACTCATTGTGTAGGGGGTCGTATAACCATTGATACTACAAGTCCAACTAGGTTATCCTACTATATAATGGGTCACCACCAATGTAGTGTTGGTTAATACAATATGATGAACTGAATAAAGGGAAATTATATGATAGAGGATCCCACCTAACCCACCAAGAGATATGTTGAAAATTTATCTAAGATTATCTGATCGAGGGGATCAAAATCCTTTACGGTAGATGTAATTACACACGTACCCATATAGGGATAAACCATGGGTCTCACTCAAATGATGTTGATCTAAAAATTGAAAACCAAATCAACCAAACACATGGCCTCACCCCATATCTACAAGTCCCACTCCTTGTCCACCATGATGATCTATACGAAAAACTACTTCGGATAGCCTATTCACATGCCCAAATCTGAACCCTGAAGAAGAAAATACACTATGTAGGATTCCAAAAAACATGGAATTACATGGCATGTAAGTGGGTTTAAATGGAATGTATCCCCAATGAAACATTCATTCTTGTCATATTCTACATTGATTTCCAAGTTGTGTGAGCTTACGCGGTGTGTACAAGCATTAAACGGCATGCCTCTCCCCACCTAGTCCCCCAGCCATGTCTTTCCACACAAATCTAAGACAATCATGTCCCACCCATATTGTGTACATCCATGTAAATATAATGAATCATATAAATAGCCCCTTGTCCATTCTTATTTCCTTTGTCCGTTTCCATAACCCAGTTCCCATGAACTTTAGTTGGGTATTATCACAAGGCCATGCACATTCACCTGGCTTCCCTCACCATGTCCCATAGTAACACAACACGGGCTCTCTACATAGGGTGTAACCCCAAGACACACTGTGTAGTCCCCTAAATAAATATTACATTAACGGGAAGAACATGTGTCATGTGACCCTTCACGACATTCCATTTGATCAGGAATTTTGATAGGAATTTCCATGTGATCTCCTAAAATCACCCTGGTTTCCCTAGAAAAATATAGATAGACCCCTAAAGGGATCTTAAATAGTCGTAATAGGGTTTAACGTCATTAAAAAAACACATAACAATAGGGATCAATACTGAAAACTTAAATCTTCCTACCTCATAAAGAAACTCTAAAACATCATGTTCAAAATGATGCACGAGGGATGATGTTGCATGATTTCGGATAAATCAATTTCGTGATAAGATATCTACAACACCTTTTCTCCTTGGATTAACCTTTGTTAGTCTGTCCATCAAAGGGTAAGATTGGTTCAATCATTCTATGTCATTTTCACCCAAGGGGAAGTGGGAGGGTTTATTCATTTAATTTTTCTGGATGAATAAGTGCCCACTCAACATCCTGATAACACTCACCTTCGAACCATCACCTAGCGTGGACAAATTTTATGTCACACCAAGGCCAAATGACACATCTCAAAATCAACCACAGTCTCCAATTTTCTATCTAAGACACCACATGGAAGTTATTCCATGTCTCAAAGTAAAATATACATGTGTGTCAGAATATATTTAATATTTTCAATATAAATGTGTCTAGGATCTTCAAGCCCTGAAACACTACAATGAATTAGCGCCTTACTTTTAAAATGTTATTAGAAATATTACAAAGTCATATAGGACAAAACTCAAGTCAATAATGTTACCCATTAAGGTAAACAAAATTCTAGAGAAAAATCTGTAAGGAGACATCCCTATGGGGGTTTTATAAACAGTTCTATATGACCATAGTGGTTCATCCCACATCACTGGACAATCCTTTATTGTGCCACCAAATGCCTTTCCCAAAATCTATTTGGGATCTCTATTGGATACTTCAGCCTAACCATTTTATTGTGGGTGTTAGGTTTTCCTTTCTCAATAAGAACACCCATACATTTACATTAATTTCTTAAATTTATAATTCTTTTAATGGGTTCCACTAACTATAACAAATTATCTAGTTACTCCAATACATGAAAAGAGGTTTTTCTTGATGAATTTGATCACACTCGTAGAAATACTGTTTGGATGATCCATTGCCCCAACCCATCTGGACACATAATCTAGATAAAAAAATATTCATTTAAACAAGAAACTAGGAATGGTCCCACGAAATCCAAACACCACATATCAAAAGCATTAAAATACATCATACCAATTTGTGGAAACTCTTAACTTTTACCTTCATTCCCATGCCTTTGAAACATTTTAGAACCAATAAGTATAGTCTATTGAAACTTGTTGAATGTTGGCTAGTATAACCCATTTTGTTGAGCATTGTGTGAAGTTATTTCCCCAACATTGTTTCCACCACAAGTTGATTCATGTTAACTCTCAAGTATGGGTAGCATATCCTCATATAATATAAATCTCCTAAAAATATAATCAGTACATATTATTAAAATAGTGGGGTCATAATAGAAGTTTTATTTCAACTCTTATAAAAACAAATATGATTGGTTATGTGAAAGGATATTGGGCATAAAACCAACATCAATAAACATAAACTAATATGCAAATAAATAATATTTATTCATAAAATAATAACAAAATTTTTCATCCGAGACTAATATTGTTATCTACCATGGTTCCACATGTTGGGAGTTTGTATGCCTATAAAAATGATTTTCAAACTCATTTATCCCCCTTTTTACCATTTATTTATGGATCAAACTCTTCAAACTAAAGAGTCAACTTGATGAATCATATCATGGAGACTTTCTTAACAATAAGGTACATGAGGGCTGAATGATCTGAAAAAATTATAACTTTATTCCATATCAAGTATTATCTAAATTTTTTAAGAGAAAACATAAATGAATTCAAAACCCCTTCAGTGAGGGAACAATTCATTAAGGGGTCATCTAGATATTCACAATAAAAATAAATCACATGTAGATTCTAAACATTCCTCTACCCCAAAATAGAACCTAAAACAACATAACTTTCATCACATATCACCTAAAAAGTTAAATTCTTGTCTAAGTGTGAAAAACCAAACCCCAGTCTCCCATAGTTAATGTTTACATTACTACATAGCCATAATCAATAAGGGATCAAATCCTGAAGGACAAAATATTTTTGTAGTCATGGTAAACTAGATACATACTTAAATCTCACATTATATTTTAAAACCTAAAATAAAAAATAGTTAGTGTAATAGTTTCGCATCCTTGAACTCAATCAAATATTACATTCTAATATAATGGGGGAAGTAACCAATATAATGGTGATCTAAGAAGCTCAGTAAGGGTTATGTGCTATGGGAGCTATCAAGAGTAAATAATAATAAATCAATATGGGAATGTAAATAACTAAACACACATTCTATAAAATCAATGACTTTACTATTATAATTGTTAATAGAGATAGTATTTTCATTATATTTTATATTTTTTTCAATGATTTAATCGCTAAAAAATTACTAATTTGAGTCATTTTGATTAATTTTGGATTCATTCTATGTTTTTTCCTTAAATATGAAAATTATATAATTCTATAATTTTAATATATTTTAATATTTTGGAATGTCGATCATTATATTTAATATAAGGATCCAATTGAGATAATTATTTTATTAGGATTCCTTGATTTGTGGGATAAAACATTCCCAACTGTACCTCAATCTAATTTGAACATATAATTTCCATAAAAACAATGAATGATAAAATTTATCCAAGATGGTAGAGTGGACCCTACATCAATCATTGAGGGATAAATCGAGATACACTCCTCAAATTAAGGTGATTCCACATTGAATTGATATATGAATTGTAGTATAATTTCACCATTAATTTCTTTGGATTCAGTGATGATTTTTGGAAATTTTAGAAATAAAAATTCATACTTATTAATTGTTCTATAACATCCACTATACGCAACCAATTAATGTGAAATTTTGAGGGGATATATAAAATTCAATTTAGAAGAAGATATAAGAAGATACATATGCACGATTTAGAAATATGGCATGCCAAAAAAGATAAAAATTTTGGGAGATATATTCTAGATGGAAAGTCTGTGAAAATATTTCTTTTCTTATTTCAATTTTTTATTCATTTTTAATTTAAATTTATTTTAAATGTAATTTAAAATTAGATTCATTTTAATAAATTCTAATTTATTCAAGGGTTTTATATTTATGACTTCTTCCACACACCCTTATATATTATATTCTTCTTCTTCTTCTTATTTCTCTTCTTTCCACCATAACATCTTTCTGTAAAAAATAAGGGGCTAACCAAAGGCATTTCCAAGGGGAGGTAAGTGGAAATTTAATTTATTCTATACTTAAATTCTTATGTTTCGTTATGTATGTGTTGTTGAAGATTGATGTTCATGTGTGTGGTGATGGTCCACCATGACACTAATCGTAAACAAATTTCTATTATTTTAATAAATTTTTTCTATCCCTTATACTAGATACATGCTCTTGATATGATGAAGTTGAGACATTAATTGCATCAAATTGAATATGATACAGCTAGGTCCTGGGATATGTCAAACTATCGATCGAGGTGTGCCATCAAACTTGCTTATATGGGGAGGTTAAATTAGGATTGCTAAAAGAATTTAAGATTTCACAACCCTATATAAATGAATAGTAATTTATGCATGAGATCTCAGAATTGAATTATCAAAAATCATATAAAAACCAACAAGTAGAATGATGGAACCCACAAACAAACCCACAAAGGACATATTCTTTATTCACTAATGAAATTTTCTCATTACATATTAGTTTAATCTTTTCATTAATTTAAATTCAATCACCTTTTTATATTAAATAAAAAATCCAAAAAAAATAGTATTGGTGAATTAGATTATGTAAGTAAATGAATGGGAATTATCCTCACATGAGACATCCTTGGTCATCCAATGTACTGTATTTGAAAAATAAATTCTATTTTTTCATACCCTATGATAGGCATGCATAAAAAATGGATTCATTTTTGTGTATTAAATCAGTAGTTTACTAATATTTTTATATTTTAGAAATGTATATATATTTTCATTGTTTTCTATATTTAGTAAACCATATTAATTCTTTCACCGTGATGTAACTGAACTGTTGTTATTCTACATGGGAAAATTACTCACATGTGTATTTTCAAGAACAAGAACTTTATTATAGTTATATAAATTATTGGGTGAAAAGATTATAAATACACTTGATGAATTGGGGAGAAAAATGGAATGGGTATTTTATTATGTTTGTGTATTGATGGGGAAACCAGAACCTGAGTCGGAGTAATAAACTTAGGTATTGGTGGAAGACATTACACTACTCAAATTTGAAATTGAAGAACCAATGGTGGTAAAGGTTTAAGTACCAAAATATTCATTCCACCACACTCCACCATTGTTGGATGAGATAGATGAAATATCACATTTTTCTAATTCATAGAAAGATCATGTGAATTTGGATAAATTTTAGATAAAATGTGCAGAAATTGAAATTGAACATGATAAACTTATTCATTATAATGTAGAAGAGAAACCACCATTGCATGTCTCTATAGACATGTAAGAAGAAGTGTAACACCCCGACGCCAGTTACCCAGAGTCGGTGCATTATTTTAATTCATTAGCATGATTACAAGGAATCAAGCCCCGACAGACTGATTAGTTTAGCGGTCTTGGAAAATAGATGACATGCATGAACATTACATTAAATTATAAAATGAAAAAAACAACAAAATTGTCTCCATTGACCACATTTATAACCCTTAGACTATCCTTGTTGGTTAGTCATAATATACTTCTATATATCATGGGTAAAATAAAACATAGAATGGCGTGATCTCAGATGCTCAGTAAGGATAACAATATAGTGAAAACTTTCAAAAATATGGAAAAATATTTAAGGCAATGCATAAAACTAAAACAAAATCCTTTTAATCGTAAACTTCAGCATAATATGGAAAAGATAAATCATATAATTTCATTTACTTATTCACATAGATATTCTACTAAATGAATAATCACATATAATATCAATAGCTAATTTCATAATGATGGAATTCATAATTCTAGACTTTATAACCACATAGTCAAGGACTTGTGCCAAGACTACTAATAATATTTCTTCATGGCCCTGTTAAAAGACACTAGTTTGTCTCATGAGACCAACTGCTGCATCGAGGAGCTATATCAGGCTCCACCAGTCACTTACTAAGTCTAATGCATTCCTCAAATGAAAAATTTGAAACATAACATAAAACTTTCATATTAATAGAAGCATACTAAATTTTAATACCTTAACAATAAACCATGAATTGTATAAAAATAGAACATACATAGTATAACATATCATAACTCATTCGTTAAAATATGGAAGATTTTATAACAAATCAACCTCGATCAAGAATAATATCATGTAAAGGATGTTGACATAGTTGAAAATGATTAGTAAAAATCATTGAGAGAAATATCACTTTTTCATGAAATCATTTAAAAGACACATTATTTATAAAGGAATTCATTTAAAATATAGTTTTGAATCAAATTTTCTCATACCACTTTTCATCTTTTAGAAGGTATTTTAATTTTAAAATATTCATGTCCATATAAATAAATCCTTAAAACCATTTTGAAAAAATGGACATTAAGGAGAAATATTTAGAAAAATAAATATTGAAAACATTTAAAACGATGATATAGTTAAATAGACCATTCCATAATACATTAAAAGATTCCTTTTGAAAACATTTTTATAAAATATGGACATTTATGGAAAATATATCCCAGTAAATACTTACTCATAAATAATCTCTGAAAATAATGATATTGAAGAATTAATTGTTACCTTGCACTTTCCTTTGGTCGAGGGTATGTTTATACTCTTGTATAATTACCATAGTATGTTATTAAATTATTCCAGAATCATATTAATATTTATTATATGATACATGATTCATCTATGACTTTATACTTCCCATTTAATAATGATTTCCATGTTAAATTTGCATTTTGGGAAATAATCACTTTCTTTATCGTACATGTTTTAGCTTGTAATTTTTGATCGTATCATTTAGATCATGATATAATTAATTCTGGAATATAAAACATGATTTATATATTATATATTTAGAATATAATTATTTATAATAGATATATATATGAAATAGAAGGCACCATTTATGGTGATGGTAGGATGTACGTATGCATAAACGTTGTTTCTGTTTTCATATTGTATTGAACAAAAGTAAGTGAATAAGATATATGTAAGTAAATAAAAACACACACATATATATATCCTATAGAATTATAATTTCATATATTACATACTTATTAATAATATATATTTTTATAATCATCGTTGAATGGTGAATGTGGGAATGAATCTTATTACGTCATGGAGATGGTAATCTGTACGTACACATGAGTGACAATATCAAGATATAAGTGGTGAAATAATATTTAATTGGATGGTATATCATATATACAGAGTCATTAACATGTTATATTTATTATTTACATCAGTTATACTCATTATTATACCCATCCATGTAATGAAGTGTTTGAATAACAAACTACACCACGACGTGGAGAGGTAAAGCCGTACATAAACATGTATGATGATTGTGTCATTTAAGGGATAAATAGAATAACAAATATGGTTGTACCATATTTTTAAATAACATCATAGTATGTATAATATACTGGAGTAATTATTTTTGTATGGAAATAACAATTAAAGAGGAAGTGGAAGATGAAAAGAATTTGAAAATGGTTGTTGGAGCCAAAATCTGGGACAGAGAAGAAGCCAAAAAAAAAAGAAGACACAATTGACTACCTCACAAAGATATTTAGAAGAGTCCCCCTAGCACCGCAGATTCCACGAAGCAAGGATGTGGGACGCTTTGTGAACGAATTTTAATTTCGCGAACCTACCGCGAAGCAAGCAGGCAGGATGCTCCGACAACAAATTTGACATTCACGGACATGCCGTGAAGAAATGAAAGTAGGACGATCCGCAAACCCATTTGATGTTCTTGACATGACGTGAAACATCCACGCTCCCCTTTGCGTCACATCAGTTCTACTCCACGGCGCCCCTCACCTATAAATAATGGGCTCCCGCCTGAGCTCAACAGACAGACAATATGACCTTTTGGCTTCCCAGGTCTTGAATCACGAAGCATCCTTCTACTAGGCGAACTATGAGGTGTGAGAGGTACTTTTTAGCTGTGAAGTGCCTCCCCTTCATCCTATTTTGATCCCCTCTTCCGAGAGGTATTCCTTTCATGAAGCTTAGGGTCTTCGCGAATGAAGGGGATCCTCAAGGGGACCCGGGTCATCGCCGAGCATTTATGCTTCGCGAAACACCCTTTATGTAGACATGATCCACATGATAAGGCAGGGTCACTGTACTTCGCAAAGCACATTGCTTCCCGACGCCATGCTTCGTGAGGCACCTTTTCTCTGTGAGGCTGTGCTCCACGAATTCCCTTCCCCTTCCAGAAGCACCCCCATATTCACCTTTGACCAATGATTAGCCTAAGGCACCCCACATCACGAAGCACACCCCTTCACAAGTACCCTCCACCACGCAGAGCAACAGATATTCACAAGGCCCTTGCCTATGGACCCCTCTGCTTGGAAATCCCTTCTCTCGTGCAACCCTCCAGGTTTGCACGATGTTACATCAAATTCCCATGGACGACACTTCCCATTGCGTTTCTTTTCCTTATGCTTCATTGCATAGGCATGATAATGGCCATTGCTTCTTCGCATAGCCACAATAACTTAGACCCCTTGGTGGTTTGCTCCATGACACTCCCTCAGTATGGTGTTGCCGGTACCTTCCCTCCCACAAGGAGAAGAGGATACCGGTTATGTAAGTCCTAGAGGTGCGGAGTGAACCCACCTCGTCCGAGATGCAGGATGTTAAACTGCCAATCACCATTGTCCTCATCACACGACGTTAAACTGGGACCATGCCCTGTGCCTCGCATGTGGGGCGCCCCCACCTTAGAAATTCTCCATGCCACCTAGCCTCCATAATGGATGATATCCTCCTTCTAGGAGTGGCATTTTTCTGTGGGGGAAGGGAATCCACCTTGGTGTATTCCCCTAGCTTTCTTTCCATGAGGCAACATCATTTCTCCTCCTTTCAAATTCGGTCTATGAGGCCAATGGAGGACGTGATAGGGAATAGAGCTCCTCTTTTCTTTAGTCCCAAGTCCCACTCCTAATGTGCTTTGTCACCAACGTGCCTCCATCCTGAAGTAAGCCCTGACACTTCTTGGTCCTCTCAACGCATAAGCCTCTGTTCACTTCCCACGGATGCACTTTTCGTGACACGGTCATCAGGCCTTTGCAGCCTCTTGTTTCTCAAATCGAGCATGACTCACGTGGGCTTAGAGTAAGCATTGACCCTTAAAACACCCTCGTCCCACATGATGTTAAATTGTGCTCCACCTCAGCCAGCCCAGAGTGTAAGCCCCAACCCATACCAAACTACAGGGACATTGATCCTTGTCATGGAAAGTTATGTTGGTAGCCTACATGAGGTTCAAGCCCCCCTGGACCCCTGGTCCCTTCACTCCAGTTCACCAACACCATCTCGAACTATGGTGACTTTGATCCATGTCAAGGCATGGTACATAGGAAGCCTCCACGAGGTCCAAGCCCCTCCACTTTGGGCCGCCTCAGAGCATAAGCCCCAAATGCACCCTTCCCAAATGATGTTATACTGTATTCATCCATCCAGAAATATGGGGACTTTGATCCATGTCAAGGCATGGTACGTAGGAAGCCTCCATGAGGTTCAAGCCCACCACCCGTTCGTTCCGTCCTACTTCACGTCTTTTCACCAAACACCTTGTGCAGCCTAGAGTGTAATCCCCATCCATTATAAACTACGTGGACTTTGATCCATGTCAAGACATGGTACGTAGGTATCCTCCATGAGGTTCAAGCCCCAAACACATTGGGCAGCCCAGAGTGTAAGCCCCAACCCTACCCACACTACGGGGACTTTGATCCATGTCAAGGCATGGTACATAGGAATCCTCCACGAGGTTCAAGCCCACATGGACCCCTGGTCCCTTCACATTGGTTCACCGACACCCTCTTGAACTATGGGGACTTTCATCCATTTCGAGGCATGGTATGTTGGAAGCCTCTACAAGTTTCAATCCCAACAATCATTGGACCCCAGGTTCATTACCAGTGATAATCCTTTTTGACCTATCTGGTTGTAATTCATTGCAACCTCATCCATCGGTAAGTCCTTGCGACCTCATCTAGTAGTAAGTCGTTGAGACCTCATCCAGCGGTAAGCCGTTGCGACCTATCCCACGGTAAGCTATTGTGACCTCATCCGGTGGTAAGCCATTGTGACCTCCTCCAGTGGTAGGCCGTTGCGACCTCATCTAGCAGTAATCCATTTTCAACCTCATCTAGTGGTAAGCCGTCATCAGATGAACTACGAAGACTTTGATTCCCTACAACGAGGATACGTAGAAAGCCTCTTCGAGGCTCAAGCCCAAAACCATCATACATATTGATTCTGACATGGCTTCCACATCCCATTGAGGTCATGCCGTCCCATTCCCATCCACGACATTCAGGAAGCCACCCACATGCTAGCACCAATATATATTTTTCCTCCAGGGGGGTTCTTCAATCTGATCCACTCTAGCCAGTGTCTCGATCAGTCTGGTCTGTTTACGCTGGACGTTAAACTTGTGGAATACACAATGTTAAACATAGGAAGTTGAGGACAACCTCAAATACATGCCTATGGAATGTGATTCCCTGCGTTCGATGTGGGATGCATCGGGCTTCCGCACCCTTGAGAAGCCCTATAACAAGGGACATAAGATAGACACGCCAATCCCCCAGTGTCCCGACAGCCAGTGATGCCCCAATGTGACTACTCCCCTAACCGAAGGTTACTACCCTGACCGCACCCCTTGGAATTTCCTACAAGAAGCAGTGTAATTAATAGGTTTCCATGAAAATATGGTGTCAAGAATTTCTTCATGAATAACCTATTAAATCTATGAGGGAGACCCAAAAAAGGTGATGAGCTCCGAGGAGGAATCCACGATAGGAAGAACTGAAATCCCATCACCCCATTTCGATCAAGGAGCAAACATCCCTAAATAAGGAATGGATGATGCCCGCCTTTGGAAAGTAGGAATGCAGGGTAATAAAGCCGTGAATTTCGTACTCTAGCAAAAGGACGCGCACGCCCCAGTGAAAGCATTGGAAACAGAAAATGGTGAACCCGACCTAAGGTTCTTCTCCTCAATATGGAGATTAGTAGCGCTTGGGGCATCAATAGATTGACATGTCACTGGATCCAGCTATCCGATGTAGGGTCCCACCAAGAAAATAGTGGGCCTAGTGTGAAACTCACCCAAATTTGGAGAAGTAGAATGTTGGACATCCCATTCTGTACCATTATCAGCGTGGATCCCTCCTACCGGCCATAGAAGATGGAATAGTGTTGGGGCAGTGGTTGGCGATTTCTTTTCCTAGCAGTGTTAATGATTTCATCATCCTACTTCTAGGAATCATGTTGCTACAGCTGGAATGAGATCACTGCCCACCCGCCTACGTAGGGATAGCGGAAACACAACCACAGCCACTCCACGTGACTTCACCACTTCTGCAATGGCTTCTACGTGCACAACCGTGGGGTTCCCACACCCTATCTCCCCATATGAAGTCATCCAATGAAGGGTGATTAACGACCTCGTACATTGTTACAAGGAGGAGGGAATAATCCCAACCCGGGCTATGGCCCGCATGGACCTGGAGGTGTCCAGGCCCCACCATCAACGACACCCCCGAGGGCCGTACAGGGAGCCACTGCTCCCCACCCCAACATTCAATTGTTTTGGGAGCCTATCCTCGGAGCGACTTAATGACTCCCTACCTTATGCTGACGATGTGGGTGATGTCCGGCCCAGCCTGGTCAGAGTCCCAATCCAGGGGCTCCTAGGAAGGTCTCCCACCCGGCCACATCAACGTCGCCATCTGGTCCTGCCGGAGGAGAAGATAAGCTATGTACCTACACCTCCGGCCCCGGCTCGTCTGACCCGACGCCAGCGTCGGGCACTAGAAGAGGATGCCCGACAGGGGGTGTCAACATCAATGGATACTATGGCCCGAGCCACCAATGATGCATATCATCAAGTTCCTGCATACACCGAGTAGGGGTGCTTATGCACCCAAATGGGATTGTGGCCCCAACCACCCTAGGGGAAGGCTGGGTTGACTCTCCTATTCACAGGTAAGAGTGGGTGTCACCACGAACCAACCCACAGTAATGCCACCCGATACGGAGGTCCTACTTGTACCGCTGCCATAGAGAACGTGGGTCTTCCCCACTCTGAGGCTCGCCATGGAGGTCTGCCCCACACTACCCCCAATATGAATGTAGTTCTGCCCCACGATAGTGATGTTCGGTGTGGAAGCCTCTCTGGTGCCTCTCACACTGGGTATGGAGTCCTTCCTCCTGCCCCCTACCGTCGATGTGGGGATGTCACCCATCCAATCTCTCTCCAACATGAGGATCCTCCCTACGTCCTCTCCATAGCTGGAAAAGTTCCTCCTCGCCCCAGAAACCAAAGTTGTGAATGCCAGCCTTGCTCTACACTCACCAAGCATGGAGGTCCTCCCCATGCTCCCGGCGGTTACAGTGGAGGTTATTTCCAGTCAGGTGCTATTCATGGAGTTCCTCCCCATGTACCCTTCGACATTTTTCCCAGTGCTCCTCGCACCTCGGCCTTCTCAGGTGGAAGACCTCTCTTCCCCAGGACCAGTGCGGCCGAAGAACCACATATCGGAAATCATCCCTATCCCGAGGAGCCACCCAGGGGAAGGAAGGTAGGTTGTCTCCCCTACAAGAAGAATCAAAGGAAGGCCCAGAAGGTGATCAAACCGTCCCGCTTATCAGAATCTAAAGTGGAGTATGACTCAGCTCGAGAACCCTCCCCTTGATCACCTGAGTCAAGGACCGGGGCAGGGATGAGGCACATCTGTCTAGTGCTCCAAGAATACTAGGTCCATAGGATTCTCACCTCCCTCTGTAGTTTTATCCAGGAGGATGAAAATCTGGTGACCCCGCAGGTTATAGTCGTGCAGTCACAACCAGCATTTCCGGAAGCACATTCTACATCTACAAGAGATCACAGAGAGCAATTCAGGGGACCAATGGCAGGTGAGCAGTAGTGAGACCCACCATCAGCAGACCTGGACCTTGATCCAGGAATAATAGTCATTAGGTCGTCCTACCGTGACACAGTGGCTAGGTCGCTCCACTCTTTGGAGGACAACCTGAGAATCAACTACCAGTCAGCCCGTTTTCCATATTCTCTGCCTACTGACCTACTATCCCAGCAGTCTACCTCAGTACCACTTCCATTTCCTCAACTACCCCCAGTTGACGAGTGGGGAAATCAAGAGCAGACCCTGAATTTGGGTCGAGGTGCTTTTGGAGCATCCTTGCATCGGACCACTTCCCTGAGGAGTTCTAGCTTGTGGCATCGCAGTATTTCTGCATACCCGAGTATCTCAGCCCATAGGATGTTGAGAGTTTTATCTACACCATCTGGGTGACGCATTTCAGTCTCTGTCAGCAGTGCATGGTTTATCGAAGGAGCCAATCACATTTCAAAGGCGTCAGCGAGCAGTGCCGTCTAGTCGATCTGGCTGCACTCCTTGTGGCCTAGCGCACCCAGTCACTAGGTCGTCGAGAGTCTCTCTAGTATCATTGCATTCAGATTATCAAGGTACTCCAAGGAATTATCAGGGGGGATACTCCTCACGTGAAAATCCATGGCTAGGGGCAGTATTCTTCCCTCCTATTGAACCCTATATGGTAGCATCCTAATTCGCTATGTGATATTGATGACATGCCCCTAGGAAGTTTCATGGTCAACATGGTCGACGTAGTGGACAAGGAGGACGAGTTGGAGTTCCTCGTTTGAGACTTACCCTCTGAGGGTGTACTACCACTATTGGACCCATCAGAAAGGATTACCCGTCAGTAGAGGAACCTCCTAGGTCTCCTTGTTCCAACCGAGGCATTGGTGATCAGCCAGAATGTCGGTAAGGGCAAAGAGCACGTCGGATCTCTCAAGAACTCTGACCCATCTGCCTCAGTACAGAAGACGGAGGAGGACTCCGAGAAGGCCACGTTGCGTCAGCAACTTGTTGAACAAAATAGTTTGGTTGATGAACTCCTGGCTGAACACGCTGTAGAGAGACGACCTGACTACGGTGATCCTAGGTCAGGGCAGCAGGGGCAGGAACAACTAATCCCTGGCGAGATGCCTTCGGAAAACCCTAATCATACTGCTCCTGCGGACAGGGTTGACATCAGAACTCATGGAAATAGGGTGCGGTATGTCTCACCAAACCCTCTTGAATGACGTAAAAATCCAAAGAATCCTGCCCAAATTCCCCTAGCTACCCTACAGGCCGCTTCATGAGACGCTGAACTTGTGTACGATGTCGAAGAACCCGACAACGCGCTTGTGGTTAGGGATCCCCGTCAAGATAGGGATCCCTGCCCAGACGATCTTATGGTGGCACTCATAGCTCGCCTGGAGGCATTGGAAACGTGGCAGGTGGAAATCCCACTAGATGGAAAGCCATACCTGGCATGGGTGGATGATATGTCGGAACCTCCGGGTTTTGGGAATCCCACCTTCTCCCCATTTAACGGCATAGGGGACACACCATAGCATCTGGACCACTTCAACTCAAGGTGTGGGACCATGTTAGGTACTCCACCACATGAGGACGCTGACCAGCTCCGCTTTTTTGTTCAGACATTAGAGGGGCTGTCATTCATCTGGTACAGCCAGCTCCCTGTCGGATCTGTGACCAACTGGGAGGACCTTCACAGGCAGTTCCTCTACCAGTTCAGCTTTTCCACCAGGAAGACTAGCATCATAGAGATCTTCAAGTTCAAAAAAGGCCTGATGAGCGAGTCGCAGACTTCATCACCCCGTGGAAGGGTCTCACATACTCCATTGACATTCCACTGACTCAGAATAAATTACTGAAGATATGTGTAAGAAATTTTAAGATTGAACTGGTTCCTTCATTGATCTCTCATAACTATCCAAGAGGGTTTTGAGACTTGTCTGACAAAGCCTAGCACCTAGAAGAAGCTCTGTAATAGGCCAGGAAGGCACGCCCGCTGCCCTCTGTAATCCTAGCAAGGAGAGCTGTCAGATCTGTGCCCACCACGGTGGCTCAAATAGATGCCCCCAGGAAGATAGAATTACTACTAGTAGCACCATCCCCTACAACCTCGTAGAGGTTCTCCACCTCAGGCAGAGCCTCCGGCTCCGCAACATCCTCAGAATCGGAGGTTCCCCCACGTAATGCGCCACCACCGACCAGGTGGGACAATCTGGGTCCACCTCCTCAATAGGCCCCTCCGGATCCTTGTCTGGGCCAAGATCCAGGAGCACCTATCTATAAAGAAGATACCAGACTAACTCGTTTAGTGAGAATTAGGTCCCCAGTTACTTTTGTAGTGTCTTAGAGCAAGGGATTGTTTTCTTGCTTGAGTGCAGAAGGCCAGAAGAGGCGAATCTCACTGATCTCCCCAACTACTGCCCCAATCATCAGATTCTAGGGAACACACTCAAGAAGTTATATGAGTTTAAATACTAGATCTGAGACTAGGTCAATAAAAACATATCCAGGTTGGGCCCAGCCTCGACACAAGTGGCAGGTGACTTTGTAGGGTCAGGCAGCAGTAGTGATAGTGAAGGCGAGTGGCAGCAGGTTCCCAGCTGCGGATTCCAGAAGTACAATGACTGGATGGCTCGTAAGATGATTGATCACACCCATGTCATCATTTGGGCACACCTACATCATCTGGTGCCTTTAGAAGCTACAGCCAACACTTCAACGTCATCATCTCAGCCGGCCACTTCCCAAAAGAGCAAGCATCGAAGGTGCAAGAAGAAGCCACATGCTCTGCCAATGTCGTCATCATCCCACACTCTCGGTGACTTCTTTCCCCCTGAGATGAGGATCCCTCACAGAGTCTACCCAGTGGTGGATGATTCATTAAGTGATTGTCAAAGGTACACTTTGGTTAATACTATCGATTTGGTAAACTCTTATATGATTCCCGATGACGGGGAACCCCAGGTGAACCTCCCCAACGTCCCGAGCTAATGCCAGTATCGGTGGAGTCATGACTACATGGGTCATTGAGGAACATCAGTTTTCACCTCCAACTAGGTTGTTCATTCCACTGAGATCAGGCAACAGGCCCAGCATAGAGCTCAACATGTGCCGCCTCTTTGTTCGTTGTAATAAGGACCGCCACCCCCACCATTTTTGCTACTAGATTAGGCAGAGCCACTTCAACCATGCCACGACTAGATTCACCCCACTATAGGCCAATATTAGTCGTCTAGACCTCATTCGACAGCTAATCTTTAGGTTTCGACTAGTGGGTAGTGAGATATGACCAGCACCATCCAGTTGTCGGTCCAGCCTGCTGGGCCCGCCATGCCTCCAATCACAGAGCGGCATCCTGTAAGCTGATGTTCGTGCATGGAATGGAAGTATGATGTCCTCAAGAACCTTGTCGTCATCCCATCAAGGATTTCCATCCTTGAAGCCCTCCTCCTATCGTCATAATATGCATGAGGCCCTCGCTGAGGCTTTATAGAGCCCCCTCCAGTTTGAGATGAGGGTAGCAGCTGTAGAAGCCTTTCATGTTGAAACCGTTTAGAATAATGAATGCCAGGATATCATCTCATTCCTAGGAGAAGTTTATGGATCCCCCATACAAGGGCACATATTTTTTCTATACATCACCATCCAATGCAACAGTGCGGAGGTTCGCTGCTATCTCATTGACACTGGCTCTGGGATCAACCTTGTCCTGACACGGACACTGCGAAAGATGTGGTTATCTGAGGATGACCTGACTCCCTCCAATTTAAGGATCCAGTGATATGAAAGTATAGAACAGACCCCAGTTAGCAAGATCCATTTGATGACCCAGTCCAGTGGCCTAGTTTCCAGCACCGAGTTCATGGTCATCTCTCAGGGCACCGCGTACAATGCGTTGACGGGCAGACCATGGATCCATCTGCACGTGGTGGTCCCCTAGTCATATCACCAGTGCCTCAAGTACTCCCTAAATGGTTGAGTAGGCATAATCCATGGTGATGAATCTCCTTTCGCCTCTTGTGAAGCACGTTATCATGACGCTAGCGATTACAAGAGCAAGGATAAGAAGATTCTAGCAAGTGAGGTTGAGCCCACCCAGGTCACAAGTGACCCCTGGGCAGGTCTGGATGATGCCTACGTCTTCCCAATCCATCGATTGGAGGCCAAGACCCCTAACATGGGATAATGCTTTATTGTCTCCGGTACAAGAGTAAGGCATATTCCTAAGTCCAAGCAACAATGGAAAATCACCTCGTACTCCTACACAAACCAGGCTCAGGTGATCCCGGAACCACTTACCCCCGTACGATATCGGGATGTCCGCCCCATGGAAATGGAATACGTGTCTATTTTGCTAGGCTGAAATTAAATATCTCAAGCCAATGTGCCACTATTTCTTTGATATCATCATGTGTGACCCCTTGGGCTGAAGGCTAGATGGGATTGGATTGATTGCCTTCATCGATATGGTCTCAGCGGTGCATGAATCTCTTGATTTGTTGTCCACTACAGTCCAGGATGGTACCAGCCTCCTGTCAGGTTTGTCTGACCTAGTGGAATATCCACCCACTGAGAATCCCTCCTCTATAAGAAAAGAAGATTATGTGGAGGATGCTCCCACTAATTTTGAAGAGGACATCTCCACCATGGACGATGAACTGGTATAGGTGAATCTTGGTAGCGAGGAAGATCTGAGGCACACGTTGATAAGCATCGCTATGTCCCTTGAGGAGCAGTAGTGGTATGTAGGATTCCTTAAATAGCATCATGATATGTTTTCCTAGAGTTATGATAAGATTCCAAGACTAGATCCTCTGGTAGCCATCCAACGCCTTAGTCTCCCGACAAACCATCGTGGGTTCAAGCTGCCTCCCAGAAAGATGCACCCTTCTCCTAGTGCCATGTTCGATGCTGAAGTTGACAAGCTTATCAAAGACAACTTCGTCAAGGAGGTCCAGTACCACATGTAGCTAGCTAATAGTATTCCAGTCAGGAAGAAGAATGGATAGATCTGAGTTTTCATCGACTTCCAAGATCTCAGCAATCACTGTCCGAAGGACGATTTTCCCCTTCTGGTGACAGAATTGTTGATCGACACTACAGCTGGGTTCCAAGCCCTCTCCTTCATGGATGGTTACTCTGGATATAATCAGATTTGGATGGGCCCCAATGATAAAGATTCTGCAGCTTTCAAGGTGCCCCAAGGTACCTTCTGTCAATAGGTTATGCCCTTTGTCATGAAGAATGTGTGTGCCACCTATTAGTGGTCCACGTATCGCATTTTCAAGAAAATCATCAGGAAATTGGTGGAATGCTTTGTGGATGATCTAGTGGTCAAGTCTCACCAGTGCCAAGACCATCTCAAGGACCTTGAGAAAGTTTTCGGCTTTATCCGCTCCCACCAATTGAAGATAAACCCGTTGAAGTGTGCCTTCGGGGTCACCTTAGGGGAGTTCCTTAGCTTTGTTGTTAGGTACCGAGGAATTGAGATTGACCTAGAGAAGATCAAGGCAATCAACCAGACGCCTCCCTCGAGCAATATTTGGGAGCTTCGGGGTCATTAAGGCCACTTGGCCAACATACACTGATTCATTGCGAATCTGGCTGGAAAATGTACGCCCTATTCTCAACTAATAAATAAAGGATCTCCCTATGAGTGGGATGAAGAGTACCAGACCGCGTTTGAGGAAATCATGTTGTATCTGCTCCAGCATCTAGTCTTGATGCCACCAGTCTCAAAGAATCCTCTAATCCTATACGGGATTTCCCTAGAGCGATCTATTGGCACACTTCTCGCCCAAAAGAACAATGAGGGGATAGAGAACAGTATCTACTACCTCAACTGAATGCTCCTCGATACAGAGACCATATACCCCCTATTCAAAAGATCTTCCTTGCACTTGTATTTATTGTACAAAAGTTGTGACATTACCTACAGCACCATGAGGTACAGTTGGTCTCTCTGGTAGACTCGCTGAAGTACATTTTGAACTGCCCCATGTTGACCGGCCGTCTAGCACTGTGGGTGCTAATACTCTAGCAGTTTGACCTTAGGTTTGTACCACAGAAGGCCATCAATCGGAAGGCATTGGCAGTCTTCCTAGCTGCACATCCAGCCTCCACGGACTAGTCCATGGACTGGGATTTTCTCGATGAGGCCATCCTCTCTGTAGATCGTGTCATCCCGTGTTGGCAGATGCACTTCGACGGTACCTCCTGAATCCCCACCAGTAGGAGGCTCAACAATCCTTGACTCAATAGAGTGGGCCTAGGTATCATCTTCATTACCTTGGTGCAAGCCATCCTGCCATACTAATTCTTATTGTTGGAAGGTTGCACCAACAATGAGGTAGAGTATCATGCTCTTATCACTGGCCTCGAGCTGGCCCTCGAGATTGATGTGCCCCATTTTCATGTGAAAGGGGATTCTGAACTAGTCGTTAAGCAGATCAACGGTGACTACGTTGTCAGAAAACCAGAACTTGTACCATTTTCAGAATGCACCCACTAGCTAATGGCCCAATTGCCTTCTCGACCAGAGGTTACCCATGTCCTTTAGTCATAGAACGGTCGACCAGATGCTTTGGCTAGCTTAGATGCATCACTTTCCGAGCCTGAGTAGGATGATCTGATTATACACGTGGCACACCGAAGAGTCATTTCATCCATCACCCTAGAGGATGATGAAAGCCTACGAGTAAGCCATCTTAATTCTGAATCCTCCACGTCAGGAGCCCCAGGTTCTTAAGAAGCAGTGGTTGAAGAAACCCCGACTAGAGAGCCCCTTTTATTGAGTATCTCCAAAATGGTTGCCTCCCAGCTGATCGGGCCCAGTGTGAGCGAATACGATGCCGCATACTACAGTCTACCCTTCAGAGTGGTCTGAATCTTGATCAGATCCTCTACAAACACAGGTTCGATGGTGTTATCTTGAGTTGCATCCAAGGATTCGATATTCCTCAGGTCTTGCAGGAGGTTCATTATGGTTCCTACGGTGCCCATTAGGCTAGGCCAAAGCTGTCCCATCAAATCCAGAGACTGGGGAACTTCTGGCCCTCTATGATCCATGATTGTATCGAGTTCTCTAATAGAAGTCACACATGCCAAGTTCATGCTAACTTCCAGCATCAGCCACCAAAACCTATCCACTCTACCAAGTAATCTTGGCCATTTTCGGTGTGTGTACTTGATGTCGTGGGACCATACCCACCAGTGACAGATCACCAGTACAGGTTCATCCTGACCGCCACAGATTTCTTTTCCATGTTGGAAGAGGCAGTTATGCTTAGGGATGTCAAGGCCTGTTCCATCATTGACTTCATGAACTCCAATATCATCCACCGGTTTGGGGTCCCCCACATAGTCCTCACTGATAACGGCACCAACATCCGAGCAGCTGAACTGAAGAAATTGTACGCTATGTACAATTTCAATTCAAACCATACCTCCCGCTATCACGCGCATGCAAATGGAATTATCAAGGTGTTCATAAAAACCCTCTCTAAAATTTTGAAGAAAATGGTTGGATAGAACAAGAAGAGTTGGTCGGAAAAGATCTCCAATGCCCTCTGGGCTTATCGGATGATGACTCACAATTCCACCAAGTTGACCCTTGTAAGAACCTGTGTTTTTATGGACAGTCATCTTGAGCAGAAATATGAATTTTTTCTGTTGGATGCTCGTAAGGGGTAAAACGGCCATTTTACCTTACCATTTGTTCTCAGATAATTTTTCTGACAGCTCTGTTGGTCCCGGAATAGGGAGCTTACCCTAGGACAACAGTTTGGAGGAAATTTGAGCTCTTTGAATTTTGGCGGAATATTTAATATTTAATATTATTAAATTAAATATTAAATTATTCGTGTAGGTTCATTTGGAAATAAATTTTAAATGGAGCATTAGATTGAGATTTATTCTGTGCCGTTGAGTCCATAATGGGGAGTTTAGCCTAGGGAAGGCATAAACTCATATCGGGCTCCGGGGCCGGCCCGGGCCCCTTTTTCTTCCTTTTTTTCTTCCTTCCTTTTCATTTCTTCTCTCTTCTTTCCTCATCCTCCTTATGCACATCTCCTATTCCGCTCCTCCTTAGACGTGGCCTGTGGGAGAATTTTTAGTTTGAGAATGACGGAGAGCTGTATGGAAAGAAGGGTACCGATTCGAAACTCTCGACGCGCTGAGTCGGCATGCGGCATCCGTGAGCCGCGAAATCAGCCAAAGCATCGGCGTTTTCCACCTAATGTTAAGGCTGTTTATGTTTTATCCATAGATCCCCATTAAAAATTTCTTTTAAGTCTTTTAAGCCTTATATTTCTCGATTGTGTCCTCTTACAGCTGGATCTAATGTTTTGAGGGCGAAAACGGGTGTTTCGGGTGTTTTCAAGGTTTTACCGTCAGAAAACCCAGAATACATGGTGTATATTCCAGGGTTACACGCCGTGTGTTATTCCCTTTCAGGGAAGACAATGTTTTCTTATGTACATTCCATTTACTTTGAGTACACGCCGTGTAGTGGGTGGTAGTGTGGAGTAGAACACAGAAATAGTGGTTTTTAAGGACTACACGCTGTGTAGTGGTACATGGGCATATGTTCGAGTGAAAACGGACACGGCATGACTTTTTGTGAATATTACATGCCCTGTACAGTAAATTACATGCCTTGTACTATTACACAGGCAGGCCTTGTGCTCTGGCCATGTACTCTGGCCATGTACTGCTTCATTTTAGTAACTTTGAGATATCTTGGGCTCTGGAAGTAAGAAGTTGGCATGTGAGTAGTCGATTCTGAGCGTTTTTCCACGTAGATCGCAATGGTTGCATAAATTGGATTTTTGTAGGTCATAAAAATGAGGTTTTGGGGTTACTATCTAAATTTAGGGGTTCTTTATCCACTTATCGAGTTCAGTTGTCACCTGAGAGTGAGACATGGTGTGGATGATAGGTTGGGTGTTCAGACCAACTTAGTTGAGACCTTTAATAGGACATGAGCTATGAGCTATCTTCTGTAACCCATTATTTAGAGGAGATTTCCCTTATGAGATGTTCCCTTCTGGCCTATGAGGATTTGAGACCAGGTACTTCTAAGGATCCCATGAGGGATGCCTTTGCTTGTGTGCTGACCCAGGGAGTCCCTTGTAGGACATCTCTCTCGTTCTTACTTTGAAAGAACCATGTTACGGGATTCCTATGTTGTCCTTCCTTTTAAGATCCCATGTTGTATTCCTCCCTTACTCTTTACTAAGGATCCCGCATAGGATTCCTTCACTCGTGTTTACCTGGAGGATCCAGAGTATGATGCCTCCTCTTTGTTTGACCTAAGGGACCCAGTGGGTGCTCGTTGTTTGACTGACCCTGAGTTGTTATGTTGGGTTTGGGTATAGATGGTGATCAGGTGTCACCTAGAACTCGTTCCAAACTAGTAATCCCTTTGGCCTTTGGATGTATTGTTGGGTTGGGCATTCGGGCCACCCGCATAGTTTGTTTATATCTGACTTAGTTGCTGATGTTGTAGTGTTTACCAGAGGTCCTTCCTAGTTGGTGGCTGCTGAGCCTGACACAATTCATCTTTCTTGTTTGTTTGGATGCATACGTTTCCTTGTGTTCCTGAGTAGGTGGTTTGTTTCCTTACGTTGAATGTCTTTGAGTTTTTGTGCAGAAGTGCCAGATACCCTTGGATCGGGTATCTCGGGTTAGGGTTTTGATCCTGATTTATTATCTGCCTTAGACTGACTGTATGCTTGTGGCTGTTAGATGAATAATGATTTCTTGTTAGAATGTTTGAGGATCACCCCATGGGTGTTTCCCTTGTTTTGGATGCTTATCACTGTTTGTCTTAGGTTACCTGTGAGGAAGACCTTATTGCATGATTGCTTGCCTTGATATAGTTGTTTGTATGTATTGCCTGCTATTTATATGCTTTTGATGCATTATATCTATTATCCAAGTTTTTTTTGAACTTACTTGGGGCTGCTGACAATCTATTACGCATGACTGGACTCCTCAGGGCTGTGTGAACCTGGTGCAGTAGACTAAAGAGGGAATTGACGATTAAGGGCTTCCCTAGAGAGTCTGTTATAAATTAGTATCATTCGCAGGACCTACGGTAATTAGACTTTGTGCTTCCTCAGAGTTTATTTAGTTACGTATCGAGACCACAGGGGGAATTAGACGTAAGTGCTTCCTCAGAGAGTCTATAGCTATCATTGCAAGACCACATGGGAATTGACGGTGAGAGCTTCCCAGAGTGTATGTTCCTTGTATGTTTACTTGACTATAGGGGTCTGCTAGTTTGAGCCACCAAAGTGTCTATGCTTTAACTAAACCATAGGGGTGGGACTTTGTGTGCTACCGAGAGGGTTGCTTGTGTTTCTAGGTAGGACCAAAGGGGATAGGCTTTGAGTACTTCCTAGAGGGTTACCTGTTGTGTTATCTGCTTGCTTGTGTATGTTTGGTTGAACCAGAGGGGATAGGCCATGAGTACTTCCTAGAGGGTTACTTGTTTGTGTTTATCTTTTTCAGAGACATATTTCTGGAGTTGGCCGAAGTAGGTACATGTCGATGGGATTACAGACCTATAGATTGACTTATTGATACATGGCTTGAGTGGCATGATGTCCAGCTCAATTCCCTTGCATAGTATGTCTGGAGATCAGGCTTATGGTCCCAAGGATCGACTGCTGATGTTGTTTCTTGTTATTTGAATAACTTCTTCATGAATAATCATAATTATGTATGTGTGTATAGGTATGAGACTATACAGGTGTACGTATATTGATATGGACATCCATGATGGCACTTTCCCAGTTGTCAGGGATTACTTACCCTGAGTTCAACTTTGGTTGCACGTTTGGTTTACTTCCTTTTGTAGTGTTCCAGCTAGGCTGAGCACATTATTGTTGTATACACTTTTAGCAACACATTTATAGGTTGCTTTTCGGGGTGCCCTATTGAGATTATTTCTCACCCCTGCACATGCACCTCAGTGTACGTGTAGCCCTTATGTCTGCTTTTCAGGTTGAGAATGAGTTGCATGGTGGATAGGGATGAGGTCTAGTGTTGCATGATCTAGCGGAGCTGCTCGAGTGGTTCTACTGATTGGGCTACTGCAGTTAGATTTGTCTGGAGATCAGGTACGTGGATCGGCTCAGAGTTAGTAGTAGAGCCATGTAATTTTACATTCAGTTTCTCTGAACTTGTATCTGTATGGTCGGACCAGTGGGTGACCAGTGTTGTTTTGTATTGCATAGCTATTCGGGCTTTTACAGCTTTTTACTATTACAACTTTCTCTATTTCAGTTGTTTACTGCTTCTACACTCTGTTTACTTTCCGCTGTGTATGATACTTAGTTTTTTCGGATGTTTTCTTACTCTGGTATGAGGGAATAGTCTCCCCAATATCACACCATAGGTCCTCGCTGCTAGTCGGCAGCCTCTGGTGTACGGGGAGGCGCGCTTGAGGCCTTGTGGCGGACCGACTCGGAGCACTAGTTTAGTGGATTCTAGGTCAGGACGTTACAAGTGGTATCAGAGGATTTTTCATTCATGGTCTTTACTATTTGGGATATGGTAGACAATAGTATTAGGAATGTGTCAGAATATTTGATGGATATCGGGCTGGTGTGTCGCGAACACTGGTTCCAGTAAGAAGTCCTGGTTTCCAGGGTTTGGGATTGTTGTTCTGATTTTGCGATGTTACATTTGTATATGATTTTCGCCTTGAGCGACTCACATGTTGTGTGGTGTTTTGATTTACAATGGATCTCTGGCTCTTGTCCATTGGTAAGATGCCAAGGATAGATTTTGACTCTTGGCTAGCAAAGGCAAGAGGCGTCTCATGCAGCATACTAGGCACGTAGGATCCCTAGCATATAGGCCTACTAGTGTGTGTTTTTAATGACAACTGAGACCTTTGGGTCTACTTACACATAGTTTTTACTCTGATGGCAGGTTAGATGGATCTACACTAAGGCGTTGATGGGGCTGATAACTCAGTCCTTTTTCACAGGTGGTGCGGTGACCCTAGTGGTCTATGTGGCATGTGATTCCTTTTCGTTAATCCCTTATTGGGTGTGTTTCTCAGATATGTGGTTATCTAGTCAGATCATTGAGAACTATGCTGATAGATACCAAATCTTTTCTTGTGAATTGGACCTCCATGTGGTATTGCTGTATACAGATACCCAATGGGTGTTAGCTCAGCTTGTCTCTTCTATTTTTTTATGACCTCCAAGGAGTCGTTCCTTTTGAGGATGCACATAGAGGATCAGGGCACTTGTAGGTTGTGTTTTGGTTTTTATTTTCTTGGGTTGTTGTGATCATTAAAATATTTTGAGTGGTTTTTTATCTTTTGGGCTACATGGTTAGACCTTGTGACCCAATTGTGAGGCTTTTTCTATAGGGCTAGGTGGAATACCTTGAGACCCTGGGTTTTGACTCGAACCCTTATCGATCGATGTCTGTTCCATTTCAAGGAAAACTGGGTGCAAAGGTAGGCCAGCGTTTTCAAATGACTTTTTGGTGGTGTTTGTTTTCACGACTGGTTTCGACGAGCAAGCATATTCGAGTGCCTGGCCGGGTCGAAAAATGTTTTTGATGTTGTTGTTGTAGAGGTGACCTTGTGAAATTCTGGGTTACCATGAAATGTTTGACCCATTCTTAAATCTTAGTCGGGTTTTGCTGGGATGTTAGTGTGGCTCAGAGGGATCTAGAAACACCTTCAGTGAAATCTTAGTGTACTCTTGTAAGAGACGATCATGCGCTATCTTGATTCATCTTGAGTATGCTGAGAGAGCTTCGACCCAACATCGAGCTCCTTTTTCATTCTTAATGTTCTTCCTTGTTAAGGATGAAACTTGTTCTAGTTGTGCTCTTGGAGCGGTGTAAGGAAATCCATATGGTGGAGAGTGCACCATTGGCCCCTTTCGAGGGTGGTTTTCCTTGTTTAGGTTAAACTTTGGTGTTTTCCTGTGGGCTTTTGAGCTTGGAGTTTTCCTTTAAGATGAAGACATGGGTGTTCTTATGGTGGGGAGTACCAATTTGGTCTTAGTTGAATGTCTTCTAAGTAGAACGTGGTTTTTAATGCTAAGGTTGGTCATTGGAGGGTCCATGTAGCTTGGTTTTGCAGATGATCGGGTAGGGAGCATGGCTTCTAGTCCTAGTGCTGGTTCTTTTTCTGGCCTTCTCAGGGAAGAGAAGGTTTATGGTGGGGAGTTTGTAAGAACCCGTGTTTTTCTGGACAGTCATCTTGAGCAGAAATTTGAATTTTTGCTGTTGGATTCTCTTGAGGGGTAAAACAGTCATTTGACCTTACCAGATGATCTCGAATAATTTTTTTGACAGCTCTGTTGGTCCCAGAATAGGGAACTTACCCTAGGAAAAGAGTTTGGAAGAAATCCGAGCTGTTTGAATTTTGTCAAAATATTTAATATTTAATATTATTAAATTAAATATTAAATTATTCGCGTAGGTTCATTTGGAAATATAATTCAAATGGAGCATCATATTGAGATTTCATCGGCGTCGTTGAGTCCAGAATGGGGAGTTTATCCTAGGGAATGCATAAACTGATGTCGGGCGCCGGGGCTGGCCCGAGCCCCTTTTTCTTCCTTTTCTTTTCTTCCTTCCTTTTATTTTCTTCTCTCTTCTTTCCTCCTCCTCCTTGCACACATCTCCTACATCGCTCCTCCTTGGAAGTGACCTATGGTAGAATTTGGAGTTTGAGAAAGAGGGAGAGCTGGAAGGCAAGAAGGGTACCAATTCCAAGCTCTCGACACGTTGAGTCGGCGTGCGGCATCCGCGAGCCGCGAAATCAACCGATGCTTCGGTGATTTCCACCCAAAGGTAGGGCCATTTATGTTTGTGCCATATATCCCCGTTAAAAATGTTTTTTATGTCTTTTAAGCCTTATATTTCATGATTGTGTTTTCTTATGGCTGGATCTAATGTTTCGGGGGTGAAAACGGGTGTTTCGGGTGTTTTCAAGGTTTTCCCGTCAAAAAACCCAGAATACACGGCGTGTATTCCAGAGGTACAAACCCTGTGTTCTTCGCGTTCGAGGAACACAAAGTTTTCTTAAGTACACGCCCTGTACTTTGAGTACACGCTGTGTAGTGGGTGGCCGTGTGGCTGGCTGTGTGGAGCAGAACAGGGAAATAGTGGTTTTTAAGGACAACACGTTGTGTACTTTATGTACACGTCGTGTAGTGGTACATGGGCATGTGTTCAGGTGAAAACGGACACGGCGTAACTTTTTGTGAATATTACACGTTGTGTACTATCACACAGGAAGGCCCTGTGCTCTGTCCATGTACTCTGGCCATGTACTGCTTCAGTTTAGTAATTTTGAGATATCTTGGGCTCTGGGAGTCAGAATTGGGCATGTGAGTAGTCGATTCTGCACATTTTTCCACATAGATCTCAATGGTGGAATCATTTATACTTTTAGAGGTAATATAAATGAGGTTTTGGGGGTTTACATCTAAATGGAGGGGTTCTTCCTCCACTTATCGAGTTCAATTGTCACATGAGAGTGAGACATGGTGTGTATGATAGTCTCCCCACTATCAATTCTTCCTCCACTTATCAGTTCTTCGTCTACATAGTTATCTCGACTATTTTCTTACTTTGGTATGAGGTCATAGTCTACCAACTATCACACCCTAGGCCCTCGCTGCTAGTTGGCATCCTCAGGCATACGGGGAGGCACGCTTGAGGCCTTGTGGCGAACTGGCTCGGAGCACTAGTTTAGTGGCTTCTAGGTTGGGATGATACAACCCCATACATTCTAGTGTATGGGGGTGAGGCTGTTATGCCCATGTAGATCAATCTACCTTCGTTACGCACTATGTTCTATGACCTGCATGCACCAGGTATGGTGGGCGAAATCCATCTATCTAAATTGGAAGCACTTGACGAGAATAGGCTATGTGCCCTGCACAATTTGTAAAGGTATCAGAATAAGATGGATATAGCCTTCAACAAGAAGGTTCGCCTCTGCTCTTTTCTGTAAGGTGACCTGGTATTGGCCCTCCAAGCACCAATGATCCCTTGCTAGAAACCACCCAAGTTGGAGCCCAAATGGGAAGGACCATACATAGTCCACATGGTTTACCCTAATGGACCATACTCCCTATTAACCACAGATAGTGAGTGTATATCTCCTCCCACCAATGCAAAGTTCCTCAAGAAATACTTTTCCTGAACATAATTGTCCTGCATGACCTTAAATTAGATGGTCCCGCATGACCCAAACCTACACGCCAGTCCTGTTTGACCTTAAACTATCCAGTCCTGCACGACTTTAAACTGTGCATCGTCCAACATGACGTTAAAGTGAATTTTAAGAACTATGTATGGCTTGATTCTCATCCACATGGGATACATAGGAATGCTCAAACTCCTTTGCTTGATCTCAACTACTAACTCTTATTTTTGACTATCCCCCCTGGGTATAGGTTCCTCAGAGGATCCTTGCATGATATGGTGAATACCTCCTTATCCCCACTCATACAAGGGTTATAATGGTCGCACCTTGTGCCCACTCCCATTATTCTATCCTCCCACATCTTCACCACATGATGTTAAATTGCATGGCCTTCAAGAACTATGCATGGCTTGATTCCCATCGTCATGAGATATGTAGGAACACACAGACATTTTGTTTGTTGGCCCATCCGAAACACCATATCTTTCTCTCAGGTTAAGACGTATGGAAGGGGTGAAAACTTTCTCCTCAACACATGTTGAGCTAGCCTCATTCCAGCCATACGTCCCATTTCCTGGAGTCGTTTGCCTCTTTTAGATATGGGTACAACTATGATTCAGCCACTCCTTGATTAGGACTCCATCATCTTCCCTATCCGGAAGGGCCCCTGAATGGTATGGATTCTAGGCCTAAGGGCTCTCTTACCACTTCGGGACAACGTCCTCGAGGATGTCGAGCAGCAATCTGATACAAGTCTCACGTTTCGAATATGGTCCGTCGTCAATGCTCATTTTTTGCTCCCAGTTTAGGTCACTATAGGGAAGCTGTGTTTTGAACATGGTTTACAACTATCCTGAATCGTTAGAACCACCCCATGATGTCCCAAACATCGAGTGTAGTGGTTAATTCTGCCCTGTTGTATCTACAAGCGATGAACTCCCTTCAGACGATACCAACTATCAGGCCCTGTTTGACGGGGAGATAAGAGTTTGGATCATTGTTTCCCACACCGAGCACCACTCACGTGGGTTTAGGATCTATGATGAGGCAGTAACCATACTGGGGGGCGTATGTCCTCCCATCTGAGGCCCAGCCTCAGGCCCCTTGGCCTTCATGGGCCCCTACCCTCATCCTCACAGCAAGACGTTAAACTGCAAGCTGGTCAGGCCTTCCTGACCAAGTCCCAGCCTCAGGCCCCTTGGCCTTCATGGGCCCTGAGCCCTCGTCCTCACTAAAAGATGTTAAACTACAAGTTTGTCAGGCCTTCTTGACCGAGGCCCAGCCTCAGGCCCCTTGGCCTTCATGGGCCCCCGACCCTCGTCCTCACTGTAAGATGTTAAACTACATGTTGGTATGTCCTTCCTGACTGAGGCCCATCCTCAGGCCCGTTGGCCTTCACAGGCCCGCGGACCTCATCCTCACTGCAAGACATTAAACTAAAAGCTAGTCAGGTCTTCCTGACTGATGGCCAACCTTAGGCCTCATGGCCTTCATGGGCCCCGAACTTCGTCCTCACTACAAGACATTAAACTTCAAGATGGTCAGGCCTTCCGGACCGAGGCCCAGCCTTAGGCCCCTTGTCCTTCATAGGCCCTCGGCCCTCGTCCTCAATGCAAGAAGTTAAACTACAAGCTGGTCAGTCATTTCTGACTGTGGCCCAGCAATAGGCCCCATGGCCTTCATGGGCCCCTGGCCCTCTTCCTCATTGTAAGACGTTAAACTGAAAGTTATTCAGGCATTCCTGACTAAGGCCCAGCTTCAAGCCCCTTGGCCTTCATGGGACCCAGCTCTCATCCTCACTATAAGACGTTAAACTACAAGCTGGTCAGGCCTTCTTGACCGAGGCATAGCCTTAGGCCCCTTGGCCTTTTCGGTCCCCCAACCCATGTTCTTACCTAGAGTGTACGGTGTGTTACGGGATTATGTCCTCATTCACTTCGGGTTACTCATCGTGCCATACACCCCCCTCGTTGGGGTATCTTATGCCCAGGTGCCTTTAGGAACTATGTTTGGCTTTATTCCCATCTTTATGGGTTACGTAGGACCACCCGAATGTTTAGACTTAGTGTCTAGCCCCATCTCCCATAAATCTCCATTTCACCTTGGCCCCTTTTCCTACCCACCCCCGGGGAGGGGAGTATATGGCGTGGCATGTGATTATGTCCTCGTTCACATCATGCATGTAACGACCACGCCATGTTCCTCTCCCTCCTAAGCACCCTCGTCGACCCTCTTTGGTGGTTCATCAATGGGCCTAAGGGTAATTTGGTTTAGTACCTGGAATATCGGACTATACTCGGACATGCTTCCACCCACTTTTCAGGCATTGTGATCCCCTTCATTAGGTAATTCAACACCTTTCACTCTTGAAGGGACCCCCGAGTGGCATGGATTCTTGGATTAAGGGATCTTCTACAATTACGGGCCAACACCCCCGAGGGTCGCAGACAACAAGCTGATACAAATCCTGCATTGCGAATATGGTCGTCGGTCGATGCTAATTTGTTGTCCCACTTCAGGATATCGAGATATGGATACCGTGTTTTGAACATGGTCAATTGTTATCCTCCATCGTCATGCCAACCCCATTAAGCCCAAAATGTCAGTTACATGATTCACATCCTCCTCCACCTCACCATATCCATATAGAACATCAAAACTCTTGGTAGTATTACTCAGTGTGCATCCGTGTGTTAGGAGAACCAAAGATGCGATAGGGGCATCATTCGAGGCTCTGCATCGATTTTACTTTGGCATGCATTCTAGGTATTGCAATATACATCTTCCACCCTTGTTCCCCACACCGAGTTTAACTCATGTGGGCTTAGTGATCAGGTGGAGGCCTAAACTTACCAGGAGGGTTTTCACTCCATCCATGGTCCGAGTTCTAAGACATTAAACTAATATCTTTTCATATTTCCCTTTTTTCAGAACATTTTATAGCTTGATTCCTATCATTATGGGATACGTAGGACTACCCGGATGTCTTGTTTTCGGGTCCAGCTTAGTTGGGAGAAAGTTTCTTATTCCCCTTTCCCTCTAACCCCTATTTGGGACCCTTGGCCCAAGGTTCCCCTCTCAGAATTGCATACAGTGTGATATGGTATCATTTCCCCATTCACGTCGGGTATGTTTTGTTGCACCATTCACATTCCCTACCTAGAAACGTCTCTACAACATCAGTGTTGCAAGATGTTAAAATGCATGCTTTGTCCTATCACATGACCCTAAACTATGACATTATCATCCTAGCCACACGACGAAAAACAGCACCGCATCATGGTGTCCTCACCCAAGGGGACACCATGTTTGGGATTGGGCACATGCCATACCATTTGTCAATTCCTACTATGGCTTGATTCTTGTGGCGATTCCAGGGCCCGCTACCCTAGGCATGTCGCTTCACAAAAAAACCACTCACCTTAAAGGACAAAAAATATTTATCAAATAAATCTTCTCTTGGTGCGAGGGCCACGCCCTCACACCCCTCTTATCCCTGGCACTGGTACCATACAATGCCACCTAAAGAACTATGTATAGATTGATCTCCATCATCATAGGGTACATAGGAACACATGTGCACTTTACCTTGGGCCCATCTTAACTCTCATTTTTCTGTCTCTCAACCTAAAATCGTCCCAGGGAAAACGTGGTGGTCGGAGCCCCAGGTTCCCACTCACGTCGGGTTTTTTGTAATTATCCCACTATGTGTCTCCCGCGTTTCCTACCATCGATGGTCCGAGCTCTATGACCATAAAATAAGATCTCCATATAGGAAGGGATTCGACTCCCTGTATCTAATACGTCTCATTTTCCTATTTAGATGTGTTTGACAAAGAGCCCGAAGTGTGGAATTTTCATTGGGAAATTCCCCTCATTCAATGTCCAAGCTTCATGAGCTCGCCCTTTGCATCCTCATCCTCTTCCACATCCAAAAGGACCCTCGGATGGCATGGATTCTAGGCCTAAAGAAACTCCAACCATTTCGGGCCAATGTCTCTAAGGATCTTGAATGAATTTTGTGACTGGTCCCGTGTTTTGAACATGGTCAATGGTCGACCCTCATTTGTTTATCCCGATTCTAGGATAACGTGATGTGCATGCCACATTTCTGCCATGGTCAACAGTTATCCTCTATCATCATGTCGTCATCATTGTGGTCCAAATTTTGAGCATCATGATTCACACATTCCAACATCCTCACATTCATGTGGAATTCAGACATATTAGTTTTTATCACTTCATGTGTCTATGTGTGCTACATGGACGAGTTAGCATCATTGGGATGGTATTCACCGAGAGTCCCATTTCACTAACATGTTCCTTCCTATGTTGGGAATTCCCCCATTACTTGTTGATTCCCACATAGAGCATGAATCACATGGGCTTAGAAGTTTTGGTAGGATGTGCACCAGCACAGCCAGGATTCTCATCGTCCTGCATGACGTTAAACTATGCTTCCAAAACTACGTACAACTTGATTCCCATCATTATCGGATACGTAGAGACACCCCGGTATTTCCCCTAGGGTCCAGCCCCAGGAATCATGAGTCATGTTCCTCCTCATTTTTGGCCCCCAACCAGACCCCTTGTGAGGAACCACGTGGCTGCAATTTTTCCCTGAACAAGTTCAGGATGCCCCAAGGTGACATTGGGAAGTGACGGCACCCTCGCTAGAGAGGCCCTGTCTTAAATAAGGAATGAACCATGATCAAACAGATGCATTAATCTAGTGTTCTTCCACCATGGTGGAATAATTTTATGAGTGATGGATTCTGTTCGAATAAACTATAACTCCACATTCCACGCTTCGCGTGCCCTTTATTCAGACCCTCGTCCTTTTTCACGTTTGGAGGAACCCCCTAACAGTATAGATGCTCAGCCTATGGCCTACCTATTGTCTTGGGCCAATATTCTGGAAGACTAAAGGATGGAATTTGTGACAGGTCCCGTGTTTCTAAAATGGTCAATGGTCGACCCTCGTTTTCTATCCCCACTCCAGGCTAATACAATAAGGATACTATGTTTCGAATGCGGTCAACAGTTATTCTTTATTTTCACACCACCCCCGCAATGTTCTGAATCTTGGGTATCATGATTCACACATCCCATTCCCATTTGTTTGGATCGATTTCAACACCCCTGGAGTTAACCCATTCGTGAAAAAGAGCACACTAGGAAAATGGCAATTTTGTTGTTCTGAGAGCTTCATTCTCCAGCCAGGTCTCTCCCATTTCCTCCCGAAAATCCGGACATGTTGTTTGAACCCTGAATGCCCGATGCTTGGTTTGCATTCTTACGTTTGGATGGGGTGATAAGGTGGCCATCCCTTGTTTCTCACATTGGGCCCGACCCATGTTATCTTAGGGAATGATCGCTGGAAGCATTGTGAATAGATGAGGATTTTGGCGATTTCCCTCAGACATTGTCCATTGATCTCTCCGTAGATCCAAGTCTAAGGGGGGGGGGAATTTTTGGCACCAAAATTTGGGACAGAGAAGAAGAAAAAAAAGAAGGCACCATTGACTGCCTCATGAAGCTATTTCGTAGAGTCCCCCCAGTACCGTGGTCGCCGCGAAGCAAGAAGGTGGGATGCTCCGTGAACAAATTTGACATTCGCCAACCTACTGCAAAGCATGCAAGCAGGACTCTCTATGAAAGAATTTGACATTCGCGAACCCTCCGCGAAGAAATGTAGGTGGGGCACTCTGCGAACCCATTTGATGTTCACGACCCGCCGTGAAGAAACCATGTTCCCCTTCGCACCGTGACAGCTCTGCTTTGTGGAACCCCTCGCCTATAAATATCGGTCTCCCCTTGAGCTCAAAAGATGGAAAATTCTACCTTTTGGCTTCCCAGCATTCAAATCGTGAAGCATTCTTATGCTCAGCGAACCATGAGCTACACAAGGTACTTATTCTCAATGAAGTGCCTCCCCTTCATCCCGTTTTGTTCCCCTCTTCTAAGAGGGATTCCATTCGTGAAGCCTAAGGGTCTTCACGAAGGAAGGGGATCCCCAAGGGGACCTGGTTCGTCACAGATCATTTATACTTCGTGAAACACCCTTCATGTACACATGATCCACATGCTAAGGCAGGGTCATTGTACTTTGTGAAGCACATTGCATCCTGAAGCCTTGCATCATGAGGCACCATTCCTCCATGAGGCTGTGCTATGCGAATTCCCTTCCATTTCATAAAGCACCCCCCATTTGCACCTTTTCCCCATGCTTAGGCTAAGGCACCCCACATTGCGAAGCAAACCCCTTCACAGGTTCCCTATTCAATGCAGAGCAATAGAGCTTCACAAGGCCCTTGCCTATGGACCCCTCTGCTTGTCCATCCTTTCTCCCGTGCGACCCTCCTAGTTCGTACGATGTGACTTCAAAGTCCCCAGGATGACAATGCTCGTTGCATTGCTTTTCCTTATTCTTCTTCACATAGGCACCCTAATGGCTATTTCTTCTTCGCATAGCTACACTAACATGGACCCCTTGGTGGTTTGCTCTGCAAAACCCCCTCAGTAAGGCTTTGCTGGTGCCTTCCCTACCACGAGGAGCAAAGGATACCGGTTATATAATTCCTAGAGGTGGGGGTGAACCCACCTCATCCGAGATGCAGGACATTAAACTGCTAAGAACCATTTTCCTCATCACATGAAGTTAAACTATGACCTTGCCCCATGCCTTTCATGAAAGGCGCCCCCACCATGGACATTCTCCACATCCCCCAGTCTCCACATGGGATGATATCCTCCTTCCGGGAGTTGCGTTTGTCTGCGGGGGAAGGGTAGCC
The DNA here is from genome assembly GCA_963277665.1 of Viscum album. Lineage (NCBI taxonomy): Eukaryota > Viridiplantae > Streptophyta > Magnoliopsida > Santalales > Viscaceae > Viscum > Viscum album. The sequence goes on from OY728131.1 coordinate 1,495,586,532, forward strand.
ACCTTGGTGTAATCCCCAATATTTCTTTCCAGGAGGCATCATCCTTGCTCCTACTTTCATCTTCAGTCCCTGAGGCCAGCAAAGGTCATGATAGGGAATGTGGCCCCTCCTTTCTTCGGTCCCAAGTCCCTCTCCCACTGGGCTTTGTCGCCAACGGGCCTCCATCCTTGAGTAATCCCCAACACATCTTGGGCCACTCAATTCATAATCCCCTCTTCACTTCCCACAGACGCACCTTTTGCGACGTGGTCATTAGGCATTTGTGCCTCTTGTTTCTCACACCGAGAATGACTCACGTGGGCTTAGAGTAAGCATAGACCATGACAACACCCTCTACTTTCATGATGTTAAATTGTGCTCCACCTTGGGTAGCCCAAAGTTTATGCCCCAACCCATATCGAACTATGGGGACTTTTATCCATGTCAAGGAACGGTATATAGGAAGCCTCTATGAGGTTCAGGCCCACCTGGACCCCTGGTCACTTCACGTTAGTTCATCAACACCATCCCAAATTATGGGGACTTTGATCTATGTCAAGGGATGGTATGTAGGAAGCCTCCAGGAGGCACAAGCCCCTCCACTTTGGGCCACCTCATAGCGTAATCCCCAAATTCCCCCGTCCCTCATGATGTTAAACTGTATTCATCCATCTTGACCTACGAGGACATTGATCCATGTCAAGACATGGTACGTAGGAAGCCTTCATAAGGTTCCATCCCACCACTTGGTCATTCCGACCTCATTCACGTAGGTTCACCAAACACCTTGGGCAGCCTAGAGTGTAAGCCCAAACCATTCTGAACTATGTGGACATTTATCCATGTCAAGGTATGGTATCTAGGAAGCCTCTACAAGGTTCAATCCCCAAACACCTTGGGCATCCCAGAGTGTAAGCCCCAATCCATAACGAACTATGGGGACTTTGATCTATATCAAAGCATGGTACATTGGAAGCCTCCATGAGGTTAAATCCCACCTGACCCCTAGTACCTTCACGTCGGTTCACTGACACCATCCTGAACTACGGGGACTTTGATCCATGTCAAGGCATGGTACGTAGGAAGCCTCCACGAGGTTCAAGCACAACTACCATTAGACCCCAGGTCCACCTCCAGTTGTTATCTGTTGCGAACTATCCAGTGGTAAGCCATTGGGACCTCATCCAGCGGTAAGACATTGCGACCTCATCCTGTGGTAAGCCATTGCGACCTCATCCATTGGTAAGCTGTTGAAACCTATCCAGCAGTAAGTCGTTGTGACCTCATCTAGTGGTAAGCAATTGTGACCACATCTAGCGGTAAGTCGTTGCGACCTCATCTAGTGATAAGCCGTTTTCCACCTCATTCGGCAGTAAGCCGCCATCAGATGAACTATGATGACTTTGATTCCCTACCAAGTAGATAGATGTGTGTGCCCCGACAAAAGAATCAGAAACAAAGGTGGTGAAATTATTACCTCTTCTTCGGGTGTTTCCTTTTCAGTTGTCAAAAGGGATCCAGAGGTTGGATTTCTCACCAAATTAAGTACTATAGGTTGATGTGAGGGAAGTTGTGAGGATATTTAGGTAGGGTTTGGCTGATCCAAATTACTTTGGTGGTGTGATTTTGAAAGAAGAGTAAGCTCCCTTTTATAATAGGGGTGAGGGTCACTTTAGGAACATATTAAAATATTAATTTATTATACAATCATATTGGGTTTATAAGGACTCAAAATGAATTTATCTTGATAATAAAGTGGTTATGTGTCGAAATAATTTCACTAAATAGGTTTTAGGCATGTTTAGGTTTTCTTTTTAACCTTATCTTTTAGATTTTACTCTTAGATAAAGAGTTTAACTTTTGCAATGTCTTCTTTTATTCTTACACTATATGGTTAATAAACATACTCTAAACTTCACAGAAAACCTCAAGTGGTTCATTAATGACATATAAAATATTATTTAATACCATTTTCCAGACTATATATTTATAATAATATAATATCAACCAATAATATAGTATTTTTTTAAAAAATTAATTTTTGTCAATTTTGGAACTATTTGGTATTTTGTTTTTGTGAAAGTCATAACAACCTTATCACTTAGAAAAAAATATATCTAAGAATCCCTAACATGTTATATTAAGCTATAAAATTATTTTAATTTATCATATGTCCCAACTTTCATATATTGGGATATTCATAATATCAATTATTTTAATATTTCATTAATTAGGTAATTATTGCATCATCATTATGTCATAAATAAATTAAATTATTTAATGTCTAAAATTTATAAATAAAATACCATTATGTAAGAAATATTTTGATATTTCTAATGAATATTTATAGTTGAATTTATATTTTGTGTAACTCTATATTTAAAATGGTTATGTTATTAAACGTTGAATTTAACACTTTAAACTCTTATTTAAATAAAACAATAAAAAATATCCTAATCTAATCCATGTGGATCAAAGAGGATCATATTTTATTCATAAGGCTATTTTTGGTCTAAATATACTTTTTCAATAGAATTAGGACATGTTTTAGGGTAATTATAATATCATTTTTACCTTTAATTACCCTATTTACTTTTAATTGTGGTAAATAAAAGTCAAAAGTTACAATTCATCAAAAAATTTAATATTATTGAACCAAATTTTAATTATTTATCTCAACCATGTCTCTATGAGTTTTAAAATTCAACTCACATAAGCGGTAAAATTATGTTTTATGCAAATTTGCTAACGTTCCTAGAAGGTGGGGTAAAAGAGGATAAAAAGTTCAATAAAATTTTATACATCTAATTTTATTATAAAATGACTCTAATGAATTAAATTGAACTTATATATGCAATATATATATATATTTACATAAAATAAATATACATAAAATAAATAATTATTTAAATAAAAAGTCGGTTTTAAATAATAATGTAGTGTTTTTCACTATTTATCAAAAATTGAAAGTTTTTTGAAAGATACAAAAAAATAACCAAAGATAATTTTGATACTCGGGATTCAAAAATGTAGTATATTTTACCAAAATCAAAACACATATGTCTCATTTTTTAATTTATAATTAATTCATGTTGTCAAAACCAAAAAGTGGGTTTTTGAAAAGTAAAAACTATCAAAAGATTGACATGTGTTTCTGTCGAATTTAAATGTGAAATTAGTTATAATGACCTAAATTTTATTAAATGATAAAAGTATAATATAATTGTATTTCAAAAAAATTCAAATTAAAAATTTTACACTGTAAAATATTTCTATTAAAAAATTCAATTAAAACGTAGTATTTTTCACTATTTTTCAAAATATGAAAGTTATCAGAAATGTTCAAAAATTTTATCCAAATAAATTTTTTTCCCTGATTATAAATAAGAATATAGTTAAATTAAATTGAATATATAAAAGTTTCAAATATTAGTTTTAAAAAAGGTTCTCCATTAAAATGTGGTAAAATTGAATTTTTTGAAAAATAATTATTTTATCTGAAAAAAATGAATTTGTTCTTATATTATGTCCAAGAAATACATAATATGTATGTTAAAATTATAAAGAGTATATAAGATTAAAAATTTCTTTAATACTATCCATAACTGCTTTTTGAAGGCTAGTTTGGTAAGTTATGGTGCACTTGAACTCAGTGTTGCATGTAGCACAAGCTATTAAATTACATTAATGAGATAATGTACTATAAAATATTGGGGTGTTACATTATCCACACCTTAAATAAATTGCATCCTCACAATTTGAAATTGTTCTTCGAAAATACTTGGTTAAAAATAGAATAATTCATTTGTGGAAAACCCACATTGGAAATTGGGTTAACAAAATTTATCAAAATAAAAGGGAAACGGAAACGGAAAAGTCAACACCAAATTATGATCTCGATTAAGAAAAAATTGGTGGAAATTTTAGACACATAATTGGTGGAAAAAATGTAAATATTTGTAAGGAGTGATTGAGGTCATAAATCACTAACAAGTGTAAAATTGAGGGCCTCAAAGCCCTCAATCTAAGATGATGTAAAATATCATCGGTTCAACAAAACATAAGGTATTAGGATTACACATTTTTGGTTTTAAGATCCCTTCCCAAAGGTTTAAGAATTAATTTATTCCTAAAATAATAGGATATATATATATACTAGACATGTAGAGTTATATTCTGCAACTAATTTCTACCACAAAAACATCTTTCACTCTAAAAGATAATAGAATTAAAAAATATTCTATTTATCCTAATCGTATAAGGTTATAAAAAAATTCATATATAATTTATCTATCAGACCATTTAAAAAAACAACATTATATAAACCAGGACATCACATAGGCCAGTGGTAGGTGATGCACCCTTGTCGCCCTTCGGTTGCAGGTTTAAGTCTCGCAGCCTTGCCGGACGCGAAGGGTTGTCACCCGACCTCCGGGTTGTCATTTCTATGACCATCCAAAAATAAACTCAAGAAACCATTTAACCTTAACATTAGTATCCAATGTCAAACATAATCGATTCCAACCTTTAGACTTATCCAAAATACTTCTGTCTAAACACACAGTCCAAAATTATTAAGGATGGTAAAGACAATGAAGATCCTTTTTGACAGGTAATAACATGTGAATAACTTCATCATGTATTCTTTTAAAACACTAGAACACCCCGAATTACCATAAAACCTTAATGATTAAATTCATGATCCATTATTCCTTATAGAATACTGAATATAATCCTTCTATATTAAAATGTTGTAAACTCCAATAATGATGGAATATACAAATCATTAATCAGTTTCAAGGTAGTCAAGAATATCCAATACAATTTATCCAAATCAATCATATATTATTTCAAAATCACTACCTCAGTATCAATACCATATTATGGTTTATATTTCTATCAACCATATATTTTCCAAAAAAATAACCAGCTATTGAGTCACTTCTATTAGTTCCACACAATCTTAAGTCCTTAAGGAAAGAGTACTACAGTATAATCCTTTTATACACTATAATTCTTATAACATGTACATAATTAATAAAATACCCAAATGAAAAAATAATTTAATAAAAACATAAGAAATATAAAAATTCCACTTCATCTTCAGAAGTATCATAACTTGATTATTATCCAATAACAGCATTTGGGGTACACTCTGATGATTTAGACATTGCTTTGCATAGAGTCCCAACTCCTTACTGGTGAAACATTGTACATTTGAAACCTTTTTCTTAACCTTGAAATCACGTAGATAGTATCTTTTTTCTCATACTTATAACAAACTACCATTACCTTCAGGAATTTACCAAGGTGATTCTTTCCACAATTATCACATATAAAAAATTCCTTCTTTCCTCTCTTCCCTTTATCCATATTTCCCTCTTCCATCCTTTTCTCCTCTTATTTACCTTAAAAGCCATATGGCTCAGAGAATTATTTACTTATCTTATTAACACGTGATACTATTTTTTCATATGATGAAAATACATGGGATAATATTTCCCTTTTAAATGTTGGATTAATACTATAAAGGATATGAATCTTCTTAATCTTTCGATCATGCATATTGCCGGAATTATCATTCCAACTACTAGGCGCCCTTTGTAAATAATGGCATACACTAGGATAGTTTATGAATCCAAATGAATAATTTCAAACTTGTAAAATACCTAAAAAAATTGAAAATACTATTTATATAATCTATAATCATAAAATGTTTTCTTTGAGAAAGTATTTACTCTTAAATCTTTAATAATGACTTTTAATGAAAATTTGAATTATCCTAAGAATATACCTTGGGAGTGTCATAACCAAGAGTGAAGAAAATCCTATTGTCGTGTACCAGGATACTTCGGGTCGAGCTCGAAACACCTTGTCAGAGTTTTCACTCTTGGTTATATCTGTGCCAGAGCCGCCTCTACCTGCTCGTATCCAGAAAGGGATGTATTTCAAGAAAAATACACAAAATCACCACATTACCAAAAATATATGAAATTATTCTATACTAATCCTCAAAGTCTATCTTAGGGTTATGTTTTCTAATTAGATATTATTAAATCTATTTCAAAGGTTTTCACTAAAGTTCCTCTCATACCAACTATAAGGCCCTAACCCCAGTTACCCAGAGTTGGTTCATTGTTTTAATACATCAGCATGATTACAAGGAATCATGTCTCGAATGACCGATCAGTTTAGTAGTCTTGGAAGTTATATTACATACATGAATGTTACATTACAATATAAAATGAAAAAAAAACAACTGCATTGTCTCCATTCACTACATTCATATCCCTAAGACTATCCCTGCAGGTCGGTCATAAAATACTTCTTCGTATCCTGAGAAAAATAAAACATATAATGGGGTGATCTCAGATGCACAGTAAGGATAACAATATAGAGAAAGAATTCATAAATAATCATAAATATTTAAGGAAATGTATAAAACTAAAACAAAATCCTTTCAGACTTAAAAATCAGCATAATATGGAAAATATAAATCAAATAATTCCATTTACATATTCACATGGATATTCTAATAGTCAAATAAGCACATGTAATATTAATTTCTAATTTCATAATGATGGAATGCATAATGCCAGACTTTATAACCACATAGTCATGGCCTTGTGACAATACTACAAATATTATTTTCTCAAGTCCTGGTGCCAAGACACTAGTTTGTCTCATTAGACCTACCGATGCATCGAGGAGTTATAGCAGGTTCCACCCATCACATACTAAGTCCAATACATCCTCATATAAAAAAGATGAAACATAACATAAAAATTCGTATTAAAAAGAGCATATGAAATGTTAATACCTTTACAATAAACCATGAATGGTATAAAAATAGCACATCAACATTAAACCATATCACAACTCATTCAATACAATATGGATTATTTTATTATATATCAACCTAGATCAATAATAATATCCTGTAATGGATGTTGACATAGTTGAAAATGATTAGAAAAAATCATTGAGAGAAATATCCCTTTTTCATGGAATCATTTAAAAGTCACATAATTGATAAAGGAAGTCATTTAAAATATACTTTTGAATCAAAGTTTCTCATACCGTTTTAAAACTTTCAAAACAAACATCAATTTTAAAACATTAATTTCCATAAAAATAAATCCTTAAAACCATTTTGAAAACATGGACATTAATGAGATATATTTATAAAGAAAATTAAACATTTAAAATGATGATATAGATAAATATACCCTTCTATAAAACCTTAAAATATTACTTTAGAATTTTTTTTATAAAATATGGTCATTGACAATAAATATTTCCTAGTAAATACTTACTCATAAACAATCTCGGATAACAATTAGTTTGAGGAATTAACAATTACCTTGAACTTTTCTTTGGTCAAGGGTACATTTAACCTCTTATATAATGACCATTGTATGTTATTAAATTATACCATAACCATATTCATATTTATTATATCATTCATTATTCATTTATGACTTTATACTACCCATTTAATAATTATTTCAATGTTAAATTAACATTTCGGGTAATAATCACTTTCATTATCGTACATGTTTTAACTTGTTATTCTTGATAGTATCATTTAGATCAAGATTTAAATAATTCCAGAATATAAAAATTGATTAATATATCATATATATTTTGAATATATAAATTTATAATTGATAAATATATGAAATTGAAGGCACCGTTTATGGAGATGGCAGGCCCTACGTTCGCATAAACAGTGGTTCCCTTTCCATATCGTATTGAACGGAAGTAAGTGAATAAGATATATCTAAGTACATACATACATACATTCAAACATACATACATATATATCTATAGTATCATTATTATTTCATATATTACATACTTATTAATAATATATATTTTTATAAAAATCTTTCAATGGTGAACATGGGAATGAATATCATCGCGTCATGGAGATGGTAATCCGTACGTACGCACGAGCGACAATATCACTATATTGATGGAGAAAAAATATGTAATTGGATGGTATAACATATATAAAGTATAATTATCATGTTATATTTATTATTTTCATCAGTTATACTCATTATTATACCCATCTAAATAATTAAGTGTTTGAATAACAAATTACACCACGACGAGGAGACGTTAAGTTGTACGTACCCACGTATGGTGAATTTTTCATTTAGAGGATTGATAGAATAACAAATATGGATTTTCCATATTTATAATAACATCATAGTATGAAGTAGGTAATGGAGATATTATTTGGGTATGAAAATAACAATGAAAGTGGAAGTGGAAGATGAAAGTAACATGAAAGTGGGTGGTGAAATTATTACTTATTCTTCGGGTGTTTCTTATTGAGTTGAACAAAAGGGATACATAAGATGGATTTATTATAAAAGTAAAGACTCCAGGTTGATTTTAGGGGAGTTATGAGGATATTTATTCTGGGGTTGGCTGAGACAAATGGATTTGGAGGTGTGATTTTGAGAGAAGTGGAACTTCCCTTTTATAATAGGGGTGAGGGTCACTTTAGGAAAAGATTATAATATTAATTTATTATAAAATCATATTCGGTTTATAGTAGCTCCAAATGAATTTATTTAGAGACTTAGGTGGTTATGGATCAAAATACTCTCAACTAATAGATTTTATACTAGTTTAGGTTACCATTTTAACGTTATCTTTAATATTTAACTCTTAGATAAATAGTTTAACTTTTACCATGTCTTCTTGTATCCTTACACTATATGGTTAATAAATTTACTATAAACTTCCAAGATAACCTCAATTGGTTCATTAATGGAATAAAAAATATTATTTTTAATCCCTTTTCCCGACCTTATATTTTTAAGAATATTATATCAACCAATAATATAGTAATTGTTTTAAAAATTAATTTATCTTAATTTTGACACTATTAGGTATTTTGTTTATCTGAAAGTCAAAACAACCTTATCAATTGGAAAAAATATATCTAATAATATCTAACAAGTCATATTTACCTATAAAATTATTTTAATTAATCATAAGTCTAAATTTATATTTATTGGGATATTCATAATATCAATTAATTTTATATTTCATTAATAAGTTAATTACTGCATCATCATTGTGTCACAAATAAATTAAAAAATTTAATATCTAAAAATTATAAATAAAAAAAATTATGTATTAAATATTTTTATCTTTCTAATGAATATTTATAGTCGAATTTATATTGTGTGTAACCCTATATTAAAAATGGTTTAGTTATTAAATATTGAATTTAACACTTTTAACTCTTCTTTAAATAAAATAATAGTTAATGTTCTAATATAATACAGGTGGATAAATGAGAATCATATATTATTCCTAAGGTCCTTTTTAGTCAAATTACACTTAAAAAATCGAATTAGGACATGTGTTAAGGTAATTATAATATCATTTTTACCCGTAATTACCATATTTACTTTTAACTGTGGTAAATAAAAGTCAAAAGTTGTTATTCCAAAAAAATTATTTTCATCATATTGAACTAAATTTTACATCCTGATTTCAACCATGTCTCTCATATTTTGTAAAATCCACTCATAAAAGTGGTAAAATTAAGTTTTATGCAAATTTTCTAACCTTCCTAGAAGATGGGTAAAAGAGGTTAAAAAGTACAATAAAATTTTATACATCTAATTTTATAATAAAATGACGACCATAAATTAAATTAAATTTATATTGGTATTATATATCTATTTTTATTTAAAATAACTATAAATAAAATAAATTATTATTTAAATATAAATTTGGTTTTAAATAATAACGTAGTGTTTTTCTCTATTCATCAAAAATTGAATGTTTTCAGAAAAATACCAAAATTTTACTCTAAGATAATTTTGATATTTTGAATTAATAACTAAATACTATTTTACCAAATTAAAAACATAGAAATTTCATTAATTAATTTAATATTAATTCCCGTTCTCAAAACCAAATGGCGGGTTTTTAAAAAGTGAAAACTATGAAAATATTGACATGTGTTTATGTGAAATTTAATTGTAAAATTACTTATAATGACCAAAATTGTATTAAATGATAAAAATATAATCTAATTATACATCAAATAATTTCAAATGAATAATTTAACACTATAAATTATTTTGATTAAAAAAGTTTTTTTCAATCAAAACATAGTATTTTTCACTATTCGTCAAAATATGAAAGTTATTAGAAAAGTACGAAAAATTTATCCAAACTAAATTTTTATGTCCCTATTCTAAAGAATAATTTAATTTCATTAAATTTAATATATAAAAGAGTCAAATATTGGTTTTAAAAAGTGCGCCATTTAACGGGGGTAAAATTGCATTTTTTAAAAAATACTTATTTTATATAAAAAATGAATTTTTTCTTATATTATAACTAAGAAAAAAATAATACGGAATTTAAAATTATATATAGTATAAAAGATTCAAAATGTAGTTAATACTATTCATAAATTGTTTTTGAATGGCTAGTTTTGTACGTTGTGGTGCTCTCAAAGGCAGTGTTTAGTGTAGCGCAAGCTATTAAATTAATTTAATGTGATAATGTACTATGAAATCTTGGGTTGTTACAAGAAGAAACCAGCCAAGTGATGGAATGTAAATGATGGTTGGAGGATCTGGACTACCCAACTACATCCAATGATGATCAAATCTAAGAGGGACTTTCAATTAAAGAGGATATTCAAGATGAACCAATTTAGGAAGTTGACCCTTTTGTAAACTCATTATCATCGAATTCTATTAACACCAATTTCACTATTACTCCCAAATTTTTTAAATTTTTAGATTCGGAAAAAAAAATTTCTCCCTTAATAAAAGTGTAGAAAAAGAAAATACTCTTATAATGGAACATATGAAGCTCCCTGAATATATTGAACAATTTTTGGAGGAAGAAGAATATGAGATCATAGTGGCTCAACTTAACGAACAAGAGATACAAAATTCCAAAATTAAAAAACAAATTAAATTAGTTCTTCAATTTTTAATCTTTATTTGATTATTAATTTTATGAGTCACCTCTAAAGAAACCACTATATTATAAAGAAGACATTTTAGAAGTATCAAAGAAGGAATACGAGGTATCATAATTCATCATACACCCGCCATGAATGCAATAAAACATTTTGAAGGGGGGTTCTAGTGTACTCTATTCATTTAATTATCCTCAATAAGAAATATTTAGATATAGAATCTGTGAAATTCCACATGTGGTTTTTAAGTCCAAGAATCTCCACCCACTACATGATAGTGGATTACAGCTGGTACTTACCTCTAGAGGCAGTAAAAATTTAGGTCCCACCTAGGGGTTCATACCATGACATATCATTACAATCCATTTGGGAATGTAGATTTCAAATTAAATCTTAGGAATTATTCCATCATGGATACCACATCCACACATATTTTGGAGATTAAATTAAATGATCCTTTTGTATAATAGAGTAATTTTATTTTGTAGATTCATCATAGAACAAGGATGTAGTGACTCGGGTTTTTGGTTCAGTCAGACTTTGGAATATTTATTGGAATAATTCCAGAGCTAGGCGCGAAGACGGCGTGCGATTCTGAGACCCGGTGTGCCCGGAATTAATTTTATAAGAATATTATGTATTTTTATACTATGCACGTGGCGGGGGTGTGATATCTCCTAAGCGGTAGCTCAGAACGGGAATATGAGGTCACAGTTACGTCCGGAATGTGTCGTTTACCCTAGGCGAGGTGTAAACTTTGCGGGCGTGGGCCTACGGTGAGAAACGCCACCAGGGGCGTTTTCGTAAATAAGTGGCGATGTTAGTGTGCGGGCGTCAGCTCAAATAACTTCTGAACGGAGTCTCGGATGGAAAATCGGAGTCCTCCATTGTGTTCAGAATGACGCGTTTACCCTAGGGGTGACCTTACTTCTGTTCGCATCAGGCGTCGGGTCCGAGGCGGGTTTGGCGCCGGCGGGGGGCTGATATAAATATCAGCGCCCCCCCCCACCCTTTATCATTCATCTCGACATTCTTCGCCATTCTTCGCTGCCACTCCGCCAAATCAAGTAAAAAAAGCGCCCACGAGCTCGGAATTCGACGGCGGACGTTCCAGGAGAGCGCAGCGGAAGCTCTGGAGCATGGATCTGAGGCAGAACTTCGGCGTTTCGCCCGCGAGGTAGGAGGATTTGATTTTTAACCCCCGATCCCATTTCTTCTGCATTTTTCTGCAAATTGAAGCTGTAGCAGTGTAGATCGGGTCCCGAGGGTCGTGTAGACGCCTCCAGATCGTAAAACGGACCCCCGGGGTGCCCCTGGCGGTCCGCGGATGATCCGTCGGCGTGGCACCGGCATGGCGGCGCGCCGGCCCAGCCGCCGGAGCATGGCGGAGAGCCACCGGATAGGGTGGGCCGGCAGCGGCAGCCGGTCGAGGCCGGCCGGACTGGCCGATCGGGGCCGGTCCGGCCTCTTTTCTCATACGGGGGTCTTTAAACCCCCGTATCTTGCAATCCGGGAGCCAGATTCGCGTGCCGTTTGCAGCGACGTGACCCTGACAACGAGGCGAACCTTTGGTGTTGGTTCGAGGGTTTAAAGGTCGAGATTGTGGACCGGGAGCTAGAAATGTCGTAAAAAAATAATATTATTTTATTATTTTACGACTTCGGGCCGTTGTAACTTCTACCCTGAGCGTCCGATTGACATACCGTCAGTGGCGTTGAGATCATGATGGTACGACAGACTTTTTGAGATGGTTTCTAGGTATTGGGACTGAGAACTGGGTGTGTGCCCCACGAGGCCGGGTTTTGGTGTTTGCGGAAAAACGTAGCTTTTGCACCAGGAGTCCGATTTTGGCGGATGAATAGTCGATCCTGTGTGTTTTTTCAAGAGGAACGTAATAGTGTATTCCGTTCGATGAGTTTCAGAATCTAGGCATGGGCCCCACCCGAGCTGGCCTTCGGTGAATAGTACCTTTTTCACCGGGTGTCCGTTTTGGATGAGCGAGTAGTCGATTCTGCTTTTTTCCGAAGGGCTCGTCGTGGTATGGTCCGCTCGATGAGTTTCGGGATCGTTCTGTGGGCCCCGCACGAGCTAGCTACAGTGAATAGTACCTTTTTCACCAGTGCTCCGTTTCGGGAGAGTAAACAGCCCATCCTGCGTGTCTTTCCGTGTGGAACGCGATGGTGGCCTCGGTTTTGGCCTAGGAGGTGCGCAGTGTGGCGTTGTGGCGGGTCGCTCGGGTTAGCGACGTTTGGACCAGCAGTGGTTGAGGGTTCACCCTTCGTTCGTTCCTACGAGGGTACGTGTGGCATCACAACCTTCGTATGGGTTTATGATCCTCTTGATGGGATGTTTGAACTGTTAGAGTTGTTGTATCCCTCCGGTGGGCCGGAGCGGATCCTCTAGCATTCTTTACCCTAGATCGGGTTCTTGGTATCGTTGTGACCGCTTATTCACGGGCGGCGATCCCCTATCTAGCAGGTTAACCCCGTAGGGTTTGTGGCATCATCAGAAATATGATCCCCTACGTGGTGGGCCGTGATCAGTAGGGTTGTGGCATCGTCGGGTATACGATCCCCTACTCAGCATGTGGTTTATAGTATGGTTACGCTATCGTTGGTTATGCGATCCCCTACTCAGCGCGTGGTTTCGGTAGGGTTGCAGCATCGTCGGTTAGATCCCCTACATCGTGAGTTATACCAGATAGGGTTCCGGTATCGTCGTGACCATCTTTATATGGACGATAATCCTCTATCTGAGTGTGGAGTTTCTGTCGAGCACCAGATCAGGTTGTGGTATCCCCCAACGGATCTTGGGTGTGATCCCCTATATGTGAGAACTACGTATGCCAGTTCAGTTCGTGGTATCCCCCAGCGGACCCTGGGAGTGATCCCCTATCATTGAGCTACGTATACCGGAGTGGGTCTTGGTATCCCCTAGCGGACCCTAGCGGCGATCCCCTATCCGAGGAGTTTGTGGTTATGGTGTTTCAACGATGTTTCCCCAGTGATGTTATCCGACGAGCGTGGTCTCTCGGGTGAGCGTCTGAGATATTTGTTTGGGACCCGATGGAGTGTATCTCTCGGATGAGTGTCATCTGGTATGACAGTGTTTGTGGTGTACTCTCCTGGTTGTGGACAGTTGCTGGTGATGAGGTCTGTACCTCTTGTGTCTTTGTGGTTTGATCTTAGTATATCTGGTTTGTTCAAGGTGTATGTATGGGAATACACCTGAGATGAGCTGAGCTGACTAGTTGTGTTTAGCCGAGGATGGTCATGAGATGGAGTTTCTCTCTCGTCTGGGTTCCCTCTGGCTGGGTTGAGCGGACTATTGCCTTTCAGTTGCTCCCTTGGGTTTTTGGTTTTTGGGGTGCCTATTGAGTATGTTTATACTCACCCCTGCATGGGCTTTTCCCGCACATGTTTGTGTCTTGTGCAGACTACAGGCCTTTCGACAGAGTCCCAGGAGGACCCAGAGCAGGCGGAGCTTAGTGAGTGAGTTGACTGGGGTGTTTACCGAAGCTGCGCTGAGAAAGCTTTCTGGCGGGTTTTTGTGGTAGCGTTCCCCTTCTTCAGAGCAGGTTGGACGCGCTTTGTAGTTTTCTTTTGGTGGGCCTTGTTTTTCCCTTATAATTTTGCTGTGGCTCTCTGGTTGTGGGATAGTGTATGCATGCATTTACTTTTTAGTTTCTATATCTCTGCACTATTGCATGGAGGTGTTTGTGTGTGCGTGTGTACAAGTACCTTAGGCTAATGCCTCCCATGTGTGTGATAGCCTACTCGGTGCTGGTCGCCAGCACCTGGCCTTTTGGAGGCGGGCTTGGGGAGTCACGGATCGAGCCCCGTTGGGTCGGGTCGTGGCAGAGTGGTATCAGAGGAGGTTCCACCTTTGGGATCTCAGAGTGTAGCTGGTCTAGATGTGAGTTTGGTTTGGGTGTCATAGCGGTAGTGTTAGGATGTTTTGAGTTCGGCTTTCAGGCCAGGGACTCCAGTGTTGGTGTGGCGGCTGACATATCCATACATTAGGACTCTGATAACCCGCCTTTCGACTCGGGACATTTGTACACTGGTCTCGGGGACATAATGGTACATGAATCATATAGGACTGGGTTTTTGGTTTTTCCTTGTCCTTCTTGAGTCAGCTCTCCTGATATACTCTTTGACTGTGGTGCGTCTTGAATGTATTTCAAGATTCCTCCATGACGACAGCCAGCGAGGGTTCCGCCGTAGGATTGTGCTGATGACCCGCCCCGTGTAGTGGCTGTGGAGCAGGGTGCAGGTTCTGAGGTTGCACCTCTAGGTGGTCTGCCAGTTGAGCCACCACCTGTTGAGTAGCTGGTTGTGCGGGTTGTGTAGGACGAGGTTGCGCGCAGGCTAAGTACGCTGCACGAGTTCCAGAGGCAGCGACCTCTGAGGTTCCGGGGTGATCCAGACCCCCAGGCAACTGATGACTAGTTTGAGGTAGTCACCAGTGTTTTCCGCCTAGTGAGGACACCTCCAGATCAGAAGGTGGACCTAGCGGCGAGCCTTCCGCATGGTTCTTTCGGGCGATGGTGGAATTTGGTGATGCAGTCCCAGGATGAGGAGATGCTCACATGGGCAGAGTTTGAGCAGCTTTTCAGGAAAGAGTTCTATCCGATGACGCTGAGGTCAGTGCAGATCCAGGAGCTTCTACAGCTTCGACAGGAGAGAATGACTGTGTCGGAGTACTCAGAGAGGTTTACAGACCTATCGCGCTACTCCCTGGATATGGTTCGAGACCCGTTCTTTAGGGCTCGGACCATCGAGCAGGGCTTAGGGAGGGACATCTGGGCAGGTGTGGTTTCCTTGTACCTGCCCACCTATGTTGGAGTGCTGGAGCGAGCGTTGGTGGTGGAGAGTTTTCTGGCTGAGCAGATTCCCCCTGTTAGTGTTGGGCACTCGAGAGTTCAGACTTCGTCGGTCGGATCAACATCTGCTATCCGACGACAGACTCAGGGGTTTGGATGTGGCCGACGTTTCAGGAGGCGACCCCAGGATGGAGGATCTGTGCCTCTGGGCTCACAGGGCTCGCGGGCCAGTTTTGGTCAGCCGTAGGAGAGGTAGTGTTATGCTTGCGACGGTCGGGGACATCTTGCGAGAGATTGTCCGACCTGACATGCTGTTGAGAGGGAGCTGGTCGATAGACTGCCATGGCAGAGGCAGCATCTCGAGCAAGGAGGTCCGTAGGGCGGCGGATGTGGCGGCGGAGCTGGTGCAGTAGGAGGCGGTGGTAGGCAGTATCAGTTGCCACCACCCCCACCTCCATGTGGTCCACGCCAAGCTCAGGGAGCTGGTGGCCGAGGGCGAGGACAACTGCATTCCCTGGAGGCAGTCGACCCAGAGGCACTGCGGATGGATAGAGGTACACCTTGTGTCTTTTCTACTTACTGCAGTAGTTTGATAGACACTATTTAGTGGTATCCTCCTTTTTGTTTGTTGCTTGAGTTTTGTTCATAGCGTTTTTAAGACCCTGTGTGGGTGTTTGTTGGTGAGCTCGCTGGTGTGTGAGACCCAGTTGAGGGTCCAGTCGCTTTCCTTGTGCTTAGAGCTTTTCGGGGACGAAAAGTTCTATGGGGGGAGGATGTAGCAACTCAAGTTTTTGGTCCTGTCAGAATTTGGAATATTTATAGGAATAATTCCTGAGCTAGGCACAAAGGAGGCCTGCGATTCCGAGGCCCGGTGTGCCCGAAATTAATTTTATAAGAATATTAAGTATTTTTATACTATGCGCGTGGTGTGGGTGTGATATCTCATAAACGGTAGCTCAGAATGGGAATCTGAGGGCACAGTTGCGTCTAGAATGTGCCGTTTACCCTAGGCGGGGTATAAACATTACGGGCGCAGGCTTGCGGTGAGAAACGCCACCAGGGGTGTTTTCGTAAATAAGTGGAAAAGTTAATGCATGGGAGTCAGCTCAAATAACTTCTGAATGGAGTCTCGGATGGCAAATCTGAGTCCGCTGTTGCGTTCAGAACGACGTGTTTACCCTAGGGGTGACTTTACTTTTGTTCGCATCAGGCGTCGGGTCCGAGGCGGGTTTGGCGCCGGCGGGCGGCTGATATAAATATCATCCCCCCCATTTATCGTTCCTCTCGATGTTATTCACCGTTTATCGCCTCCACTCCGCCGAATCGAGCAAACGAAGCGCCCATGAGCTCGGAATTCGACGGCGGATGTTCCAGGAGCGCGCAGCGGACGCTCTATAGCGCGGATCTGAGGCAGAACGTCGGCGTTTCGCCCGCGAGGTAGGCGGATTTGAGTTTTAGCTCCCGATCCCGTTTTTGCTGCGTTTTTATGCAAATTGAAGTCGTAGCAGTGTATATCAGGCCCCGAGGGTCGTGTAGACGCCTCCGGATTGCAAAACGGACCGCCGGGGTGCCCTCGGCGGTCCGCAAAAGATCCGCCGACGCAGAACCGGCGCGACGGCGCTCGACGGAGCTGCGGCGGCCGGTCGCCCAGCGCGACGGCGCGTCAGCCCAGCCGCCGGAGTGTGGCGGAGAGCCGCCAGCTAGGGCGGGCCGACCGGTAGGGGCCGATCCGACCTCTTTTCTCATACGGGGGTCTTTAAAACCCAGTGTCTTGCAATCCGGGAGCCAGATTCGCGTGCCGTTTGCGGCGACGTGACCCTGACGACGAGGCAAACCCTCCAGTGTTGGTTCGAGGGTTTAAATGTTAGGGATCATGTCTTGGGAGCGAGAAACGTCGTAAAAAATATTATTATTTTATTATTTTACGACTTCGGGCCGTTGTAACTTCTACCAGAAGCGTCTGATTGACGTACCGTTAGTGGCATTGAGACCCTGATGGTACGACAGACTTTTTGAGATGGTTTTCAGGTGTTGGGACTAAGAATGGGGTGCGGGCCCCACGAGGCCAGGTTTTGGAGTTTGCTGAAAAACGTAGCTTTTGCACCAGGAGTCCGATTTTGGCGGATGAATAGTCGATCCTGTGTGTTTTTTCGAGAGGAACGTAATGGTGCGTTCCGTTCGATGTGTTTCGGAATCCAAGCGTCGACCCCACCCGAGCTGGCCTTTGGTGAATAGTACCTTTTTCACCGGGTGTCCGTTTTGGACGAGCGAGTTGTCGATTCCGCTTGCTTTTCCGAGGGGATCGTCATGGTATGGTCCACTCGATGTGTTTTGAGATCGTTGTGTGGGCCCCACACGAGCTAGATACGGTGAATAGTTCCTTTTTCACCAGTGCTTCGTTTCGGGCGAGTAAACATCCTATCCTGTGTGTTTTTCCGCGTGGAACGCAATGGTGGACTCGGTTTTGGCCTAGGAGGTGCGCAGTGTGGCGTTGTGGTGGGTTGCTCGGGTTAGCGACGTTTGGACCAGAAGTAGTTGAGGGTTCTCCCTTGTTTCGTTCCTACGAGGGTTCGTGTGGCATCACAACCTTCATATGGGTTTGTGATCCTCTCGATGGGATGTTTAAACTGTTAGAGTTGTGGTATCCCTCCGGTGGGCCGGAGCGGATCCTCTAGCATTCTTTACCCTAGATCGGGGTCTTGGTATCGTTGTGACCACTTATTCATGGGCAGAGATCCCCTATCTAGCTGGTTAACCCTGTAGGGTTTGTGGAATCATCGAAAATATGATCCCCTACACGGTGGGCTATGCTCAGTAGGGTTGTGGCATCGTCGGGTATACGATCCCTTACTCAGCATGTGGTTTATAGTAGGGTTATGGTATCGTTGGTTATGTGATCCCCTACTCAGTGCGTGGTTTCGGTAGGGTTGCGGCATCATCGGTTCGATCCCCTACATCGCAAGTTATACTAGATAGGGTTTCAGTATCGTCGTGACCATCTTTATATGGACGATGATCCTCTATCTAAGTGTGGAGTTTCTGTCGAGCGCCAGATCGGGTTGTGGTATCCCCCAACGGATCTTAGGTGTGATCCCCTATCTGTGAGAACTACGTATGCCAGATCGGGCCGTGGTATCCCATAGCGGACCCTAGGAGTGATCCCCTGTCTATGAGCTACGTATACCGGAGTGGGTCTTGGTATCCCGTGGAGGACCCTAGCAGCGATCCCCTATCTGAGGAGTTTGGTGGTTATAATGTTTCAGCGATGTTTCCTCCGTGATGTTATCCGACGAGCGTGGTCTCTAGGGTGAGTGTCTGAGATGTTTGTTCGGGACCTGATGAAGTGTATCTCTCGGATGAGTGTCATCTGGTATGACAGTGTTCGGGGTGTACTCTCCTGGTTGTGGACAGTTGCTGGTGATGAGGTCAGTACCTCTTGTGGCTTTGTGGCGTGATCTTAGTATATCTGGTTTGTTCAAGGTGTATGTATGAGCATACACCTGAGCTGAGCTGAGCTGACTAGTTGTGTTTGGCCGAGGATGGTCATGAGATGGAGTATCTCTCTCATCTGGGTTCCCTTTGGCTGGGTTGAGCGGACTGTTACCTTTCAGTTTCTCCCTTGGGTTTTGGGTTTTTTGGGTGCCTAGTGAGTATGTTTATACTAACCCCTGCACGGGCTTTGCCCGCACATGTTTGTGTCTTGTACAAACTACAGGCCTTTCGACGGAGTCCCAGGAGGACCCAGAGGAGGCGGAGCATAGTTAGCGAGTTGACTGGGGTGTTTACCAAAGCTGCACCGAGGGAGCTTTCCGGCGGGTGTTTGTGGCAGCATTCCCCTTCTTCAGAGCAGGTTGGACGCACTTTGTAGTTTTCTTTTGGTGGGCCCTGTTTTTCCCTTTTACTTTTTCTGTTGCACTTTGGTTGTGGGATAGTGTATGCATGCATTTACTTTTCAGTTTCTATATCTATGCATTGTTTCATGGAGGTGTTTGTGTGTGCGTGTGTACAGGTACCATAGGCTAATGCCTCCCATGTGTGTGATAGCCTACTTGGCGCTGGTCGCCAACCCCTGGCCTATTCCAGGCGGGCTTGGGGAGTCGTGGCTCGAGCCCCGTTGGGTTTGGTTGTGACAAAGTAAGCCCAACATATCCAAGGTCAAAAGATTACAAAGGTACATTTCAAACTATATATCAATTTAAATTTTAAATTTTAAACTCCATACATTTTTTTCCTCAATCATGTTTTATGGATTTAATAGAAATTACTTTCCCACAATTTTATTTATGATTTACATGAATTATCAAGGATACATGAGTTTCTTAAGAATCCTATGATTCAATGTTTCATATTTCCATATTAATGAGATTGAATGATTAAAATGAAAAACTAGATGATTAAAGACATGCATGGATATTTAAATGAGGGCTCATGATTTGAAGGAATATATTGATTCATGTAAAGGAAATTTCCCAATCATTTTCCTTGATTTGAATCTCAGAAATTCATGAAAATTGAATTGCTATTATTTGTCATGCCTTTAATGATTGTATAATATCATATCTCCCATACCCTATTATATTTTAAAACCAATTAATCCCAATTTATTCTTTCTCATATTTCAATAGTGATCTTGGTACATGTCACCGACCAAAACATGAATTTAAACTTTTCAAATCTGTGAATGCACAAAATTCATTTAAAATAAATAAGTTATATTTTGATAAACAAAATACCCTTAAATGAAAACATTTACATAAATCCTTCATTAGTCCATAGGTCCATGAATAACATTTATAGGGATGGTCCATGTTTTAATCCATTTTTACTCACTCTAACTCAACCGTTTGTATTTTCATGATATTTTAATGTTAAAGCTTAGGGGTGAAGGGAATCATGGTGATAGGGATGATTTATATTGTCAGTAAAATTCGATGGGGTTATTATTGTTAAAATAATTGATTTTTGTTGATTCATTCATGATACTTAATTCTTTTTCCCTTCTAAATTAGAAAAATAAAAACTCACAAAAATAAAAATAATTAGAATAACTGATTATGATTTCAGAAAACCAAAAATCACCCTTACTAGACCAATGATTTTTAACATACATAGATAGGTGGTGGATGTTAATTTTACTCTATTCATAAATTTTGAAAAAAATGACAAGGTGGTTTGAAAAAGGAATAAAATTATAAAAGAAAAAAAAGAGGATGCAAAAATCATTCATCATGATTTATTTGATCATATCCATTACCTTGAGTTTTGGGGAAATGAAAGTTTTTATTTTGAAAGGCATAATTTTATAACACTTTAATTTTAATCCTCATGATTTTTGGTTTATTTTTCCTCTACAAAGTGGATAATGTAATTCATTTACATGATTATGGATAAATAGAATGTATTAATGATATGATCATACCTATACATAAATTATATCATGATTGATGAGAGAAAATATTCAAAAGTGAGGTATATCATGATTTGGCTGGTTTAATAACAAGGAATTATGAATCATGAATTTCTGAAAGAAGAAGTACCATAATTTTCAAATAGGATAAAGTAAAGTACAAGAGTGGTTTTTTTATTTTGAAAATTGAGAAATTAAATTGATTTTTGATGTGTATTTTTAAAATTTGGTTTGACATTGGAAATTCATTTATTTTAATACCTTGAAATTTGTAAATCGGTAATATTAATGCCTAATTATTTTCACTTTTGATAATTTATGCTTGAGGAAAATCATAGTTTATGTGTGTGGTAATTTATATAGATAATATTTACATCATTTATAATATGTTTTCAGTAATTTAATCTATAATAATTTATCAATTTGATTTCATTGCATCAATTTTGGAATTATGGTGTGTTTTGGTCATAAATGTCAAAATTTATTAATTCTACAATTTTATCATATTTTTTTATAATAGATTTTTAAATATTAATCTAATTAATGTGAATATTTTCTTAGGGTTCCTTTATCTATTGGATATATCCTTTCCTTTTGGACCTAGATAATGTTCAAACATAAATTCCCCAAAAATTTAAAAATCTTAAAGGTATTTTAGGATAGTATAGTGGACCACACATTCATAAATTAGGGATAAATCAATATACACACCTCCAATAATGGTTAGTCCCCTAGGATGTAAAATAGGCACATTTCAAAATGAAATTACATAAAGTTATTAACAAATTAAACAGTCATTTAATGAAACACATTCAAGGAATATTTTGGTTAATGTTGACTAGAAAAATTCATACTCATTAATTATTCCGAAACATCAACTTTACGCATCTAATTAATGTGATCATTTTTTGGATATATTGGAAATTCAATTTTAAACAACCTATAAGATGGTACATTGGTATGATTCTTCTATATGTTGTTCCAAACATGAAAAATTTTACGAGATAGATTCTATAGGGGAAACTGCTACACCTATTTATTTTCTTCTTGAATTTATTTTATCATAATGTCTTACTTTATCTTTATTTTAAATGAAATATTAACTTATTTTCATTTAAATAAAATATAATTAATTAATGGTTTTTATTTTTTTGTCAACTTCTGCACGCCTTTATTCATCTTTTACTTATTATTATTTATCATTTATCCACCTTGACCTCATTCCCTCAAAAATTGAGAGGGCTGACCCAATTATCTGGCTAGTGGAAGTATGTGGAATTTTCCTTTATTTTTCACTTAAATTAAAAATAAATGTTAATTTTGTTTTGGGAATAATTGATGTGCATGGGTGCGGTGATATTCCACCATGACATTAATCTATAACTCTTTTTTTAAAAGGATGGGGGCGATGCCTCATTTATTTTTAAATCAACGAAAATACCTCTTTAACTGCGTAGAGGGAGACCCATTACATAGCTCAAAGGCCTAGTGGGCATTTAGCCCATTACATGTCTTGTAGGACCAATTTTTTGACTGAAGGCCCATTCTGTGAATAGTACTACTATAGTACACCCTGCTATAGGACCACACAGTACCCGATGCTGCTACAGTGCTCTATCGCCACTATAGTGCCCCCGTTGCTGTAGTACATAGGCTTAATGAGTTCTGATCCCCCATTTTTCAAATAGGATTACGGGGTTCTTACCACTAAGAGATAACCCAACTTCTCATTAATCTAAAAATCATTTATATTTATTTATTAAATAATTTCCATCCCTTGTAATGGATACATGATCTTGATATGATATATTTGATCCATTACATGGATGAAATGGAATATGATGGAATTGTGTCTAGGGTGATGTGACACTATCGATTAAGGTGTTCCACAAAATTGATTATAGGAGGAGGTGAAAATAACATTTATAAATAAATATGTGATTTCACACCACTAAATAAAAGAATATTAATTCACGAATGAGTTCTCATAATTGAATTATAAAATGTTATTTAAACCCTGAAAAGGAGAGTGATGTGACCCAAAAACCGAACCATAAAGGCTAAGTTATTTCTACAATAATTATATGTTATCATATCTTGTTATTTTAAACTTTTAATTAATTTAAATTCCATTACCTTCAATGATTAAATAAAAACAACAAAAAATAAGTATTTCAGTTAAATTAAATTAATTTATTAAACAACTAAGAAAGATTCTCAAGTGAGATAAACCTGGTCAGCCTCTATGTTATATTAGGAAAATAATTTTCTTTCAACACCATAAGATAAGAATGAATTAATTAAGTATGGAATAATCAATATATAAAAGTAAATAACTAGATGCCCATTTCATTCATTCAATAAAGTGACTATCATAATTATATATAGAATAAATAATATTGAAATGTAAATAACTGAAAACACATTCCATTTTATCAATAAATTGAGCATGAAGATTAATATGGAATGAATAAAATATTATTAAATAATACCATATAAATAATCACATAATCTAAAAGATAATCAAATGATAATATCAATGCAGTTATCTAACTAGTTGAACTAACTAAATTCTCAATAAAGAAAATTATTAATATTGGAGGTAATGATATCATAAATCATGATATATGTATGTCCCAAAACTTTTTATAAGGGTTTATAATTGATGGGTCGGTATACACTAAATTATTATTTAAAGTTTTCATAATAATTTTCAATATGTTACTGCTGATCTATCTAGGGGCTATATGATTTCAGGCTCCATGAGTTGTTACATGACCAATTAATTCATAATATATTGACTAATCTATTTAATTCATGAACAATATTAATATTTAGTAAATATTTGTATTGAGTAATGAATAAAACTTTAATAAAACTTACCTAATTAAAAAAATAACTTTAAATGTACAAAAATTTATGTAAATATGATATTTTATTTAAGCGATAAGAATATCCCTGATAAAGAATATGGTTATTGAAGAGAAATATAATTTCAAATGATAACAAGAATGTGAATGATTCATTGGAAATTTATTTACATTAAAAATTTATCTATAATTTGAATCGATCTAACTAATCATACACCTTCCATATCAATAATATTGGTGGTATTGATATAAAACATGACGGATTTTTATCATCGGTTGATATAAATATCATAAAATATCATTAATAACATTCTTTAATAAAATACATTTTCTCTTTGAAAATATCTTTTAAAAAATATCTATCTATCGAATGCTTTGAAATATATTTCATATTATATAAATTTTATACTTATAAAAGGAATATTTAATTAAACTAGTGTCTATGATTCCATGAATGATCCATTCATACTGAGTATATTAAAACACATATTTCTTACATGTTTTTGAAAGAAAAGTCAAAACGTACACTGTTTGGAAAATTAGAGGATGATTCCTTTTAAAAAAATTATATAAATTAAATAATGGGTATAAATATATTTTTATAAATCATTAGAGATTAATAATTTGATGAAAATATGGATATGGACGAAATATCGTTTTTGACAAAAAAGATAAATAGAAAATCATTTTATAAAAAAACATTTTATTGATTATATTAAGTACCCAAGAGAGGAAAATGGAACTAATAATTTAAAAATTCTTATAAAACCAGATAATATGTAAATTAATGGGGTGTATTAAAAAATTATCAATTACATTTCTTTAAAGTAAATTCAGTAAAAAACAATCCCGATTAAAATGATTTTGAAGCATAAAATCTTTCCAATTTGGTAACATTAGAATCATTGCCCCCATAGAAAAAATTAAATCAAATGAAACATAGAATATAATAAATATTAAGATATTATAGTTATAACATATCACAATGGAAGTATATGCAACTCATATAAATAAATAGGTTCACAATAAAAAATCAGTCTCAATGGATTGGCATTTGAGATAAAATTTTGTACTAAGATAATATCATTGAATTGGGGATTAATAAATGAATATATTACATTTTTTAGGTATTTAATTCCTTCTTTTTATTTTAAAAATATATATAATAAATTAGGTTCATAAAATTACTATATACATCAATGGAAGGAAGTTGAGAAAAAATCCCAAACATCAGGACTCCAATTTGTTTAATATGATTTAACCTCTTGTATAATTGTTTATAACTTGTTATTGAATTATAAAATAACCATATTAATATTTATAATATCATATATGATCTTATTATAACATCTAATCACCCATTTGTTTATAATATTTCATTATGACCGTTGTTTCGTGTGTTAATTTGTTTGTTTTCTATTTAATGTTTTATATGGTAAGTCTTAGTTCTTGTGAAAATGATATAAATAAATCATCTAAAGATTTATAAAAATGTTATAAATGTAATATTTCTTAATTTTATACATTTTTTAAACAAATTTTGAATTTATATTATTGAAAATGAAACACATCACTTTGGGCAGATAGATGGTTATATTTACACATGATAAATGATTTCATTATCATAATGGGTGAAATGGTTAGGAGGTTGATGATATATTAATTAAAAATAATTAATATCTCTTCATATTTGTCATAAATATTCATTTCTTCTATTATTATTATAATCTCTTTGAGTTAATGATGGAAAAAATATATTTATTCGTGAGGAGGTACTCTTCCATACACACAAGAAATGACTTTATTTCCCATTTGATGTTGAAAGAGATAGATAAATATTATATAGTTAAAAACATATTTATATTGGGTATATAATACTTTTGTTATATTTTAAATTTTGGGAAATAATTGATTGTGGAAAAAGTATAATGAAAAAGGATAGTGATTTGTTAAGATGATTACCTTCTCTTTGAGAAACATCCTTTGGATATATTCTTAAGGACACTACAGTTGGTATTTTTGGAAGACTATAAGATCTATAATGTCAATACCGATGAAGGTGAGAGATTTTGGTAGGGTTTTTTGGATCCAAATGGATTTATATGTGTAATTAAGTGAGGTAATGGAGTTCCCTTTTATAACAATGGTAGAGGAGATATTTGTAGATACCCCAAACTATTCAATAATAGGAGTTAAATCTCATCCCGAGTTCCTCCAAAATTGATAAATAAGTTAGTGGATGTAATTAAATGTATATAAACTCCTCCAACTAAAAAAAATATTTTTGAAACATTTTATTCCTCATACTCTAATTTTACATACAATTAACAGTTTATTTTTCTCTATGGAAATTAGTTTTCTTAGACAAAAAATTTCTCCATTAAGACTAAAATAAAATGTTCCTTATATGATAATTAGGAATCAATAATTTTAAATATGATATAAAATTATTCAAATAATTATACTATTTGTGTGGAAAATAGACATTATTACAAGTGCATGTAACACGCAAATCCTCATTTTAACCTTCATCACCGTAAATAAATTTTATAATATTTATTTATCACTTTTAATAGAAATTTAATTGAAATTATTATATAATATTAATTTTATTGATTAAAAAAATATAATCCTTTTTATGAAATTTATTTCACATAATCATTACAATATAATTTAAAATAAATCTATAGATACGAAGAAAGAATGGGTTTCAAAAGGAAACATTTTCATATGTTTAAAAATATTTATATTAAAATTAAAAATATAATTTAATAAAATGATATAAATTGTATTGATTTTAATATAATTTAACTATTTGTTTCTTTTGAAAAAAACTCAACAAAATGGAACTCTGTAAATGGTTTTAACTTAACTGTATTTTTTGAAAAAAAATATTATTTATCACTATTCATTAGAAAATTATTATTCTAAAAAAATATAATTCACCCCAATATAATTTTTCTGGGATGATATGAAAAATGAATGAATTTTTTAAATAAAATATAAAATTTTTTAAATAATAAATTTTAAAATAAAAAATCAAAATATGAAGAATCCACTTTTTTAAAAAATAAAAAATTTAAGTGTAAATTAATTATTATTCTTATCATATGATTAAATAAAATTTTATATGAATGATAAAAAGTTTTTATTAAATTTATAATATATAAATTTCATTAAAATCATTAACCAATAGTTATTAATAGAATTTATTAGGATATAAACATATTTCATAGATAAAAACTATTTTTTTGAAAAAAAACATTCATTTATATTGAAATGATTATTATGTTCATTTATACTTAGTTTAAAACCAACTAATTTTCTTTATACATTTGTAAAACGTATACATTTCATATTTTAGTTCTTCTTATTCATAATCACCAATTTGTGGGATCATTATAATGGTGATATTTAAATAATATTTTTCATGGAACATTTAATCACGGTGTTGTGTGTTGTATATTCTATTGAAAGCATTTGATTCTTTTAAAATATTAAGGTGTCACATTTCCCCCTGTTAAATAAATTGAATCCTAAACATTTTAAATTTCACTTTAAAATAAATAGTTTTATATTAAGAAATTTATTTTTTTGAAAACCCACATTATTAAAAGTTTTAAAAAAAATCCTCTCAATAGAGGGAAAGAGAAATATGAATGTCATTCAGAATAACACATAACATTGTTTCTAAGTATGCAAACATTTTTTAGAAGTAAAAATATATAAATGGAAGAAAAGAGTAAATAATTTTATGCACTTAGCGAGATCAGTGATGATAAGAAATTTAATGATCAATATATATTCAATATGGTGATCTTGTAAAAGTTACATATTATATTCCTTTACTTATCAAAACCACAACTTCACCCATTTGGTTTTCTTTAATCTATCTCCAAAATATTTCTTACTTCAATAAATGAATTCCCGTGATGAATTTATAATGAATGAAGCACAATAATTAACTTTTAGCGAATCTTACGATCTATAAAAGGGTGTCTTTTCTTTTTCATCTATCTCTAAATATTAATAAAAATACAAGTGGTTACCATATGATAAATATTATCTATATATTTAAATATTAAAACCCAATGATCAAATTAATATTTAACTAAGAAATCATTTATGTAAAACCAGTTTCATATTAACTGGAATATTGTATATTCTATTTGTAGGCATTGTACCCTTATCACCCTTCGATTGTGGGTTCTAGCATTGTGGCCATTCCTGATGCGATGGGTTTTCACCCAGCATGAATGTTGTCCTTTTTCAATAATAATATTAACATAATTCCAATATCATTTCCAAATTATAATTCCCAATAATCATAATGTAAAAGATAATATAATCCTTACAGGTTTATAATAAATTCAATATTCTAAAAAATATACTGACATTATTCCTTTTATTTATTTTTCACCAGAACATATACTAAACCATGGAATAGTATTTCAAAAAAATTCTCCTAGAATACCCTTATCCTTATAAACTCCCATAACATAAAACCCTAGAAAGAGTATTTGTGGCCTTAAAATTTCAATCAACATTAAATTAATTAATCAATGATGGAGTCTAAAAATATTAATCTGTCCCCATATGAATAATAAAATTATTATCTATAGAAAAATATTGATTTTAAAAATCTTTATATTGATTTATAAATAAAAATTGAATTATCTGAATCATATCTCATATAGGATTCAAAGTAGGATAATAGTAAGGAACATTTTCATGAACCAAGAAATGACCAAGTCAAATTATAATCCCCCTTTTTGGAGTTATCTTCCCTATGTACAACTATTCTAGAACCATATCCATTAGTGATACCCAAAAAGGGATGTAATTTCATGAAAAACCACAAAATATATTCTATATAAAAACATTATTATTTTCATATATATATATATATATATATATATATATATCCTAAAAATTCTACCATAGGGTTATTTTTCCTAGTCTATGTTTTCCAAAATCTTATTCACATGGATTATACTAAGAATCCTCTTATTCTAATTGTAATGAACTAATCCCCAGCAACCCAGATCCAGGGGTTGCATTACTACATTGGGGTATGCATCAAGATATCTCATCTTAAATGAGAAAATAGTTTAGTAGTTTTCGTAAACTAGATACATACATAAATCTCACATTATATTTGAAAACATAAAATATAACATGGTGAGAGTAATAATTCAACTTCTCTGAACTTACGCCACTATTATATGTTTATATCCTTGGGAAATGAAAAAAAATAAGGGTTATAAAATAGAAGCTATCACAGATTAATAAGACATAAAAATATGGGAAGGTAAATAAATAAACACATGCTTTATTTAATAAATAATATGAATATCATGATTATAAAAGGAATAATCAAAATTTGAGGGTAAATAACAAAACACACATTCCAGTCAATCGATAATTTTACAATCTATATTAGATAGGTAATAATCAATATGGAAAGTAAAATAATATACAACACATTCCATTTAATCAATAAACTAGGCAAAAGAATAATATGCAAGGAGTGATAGATGATAAAATAAATACATAGAAATAATAAAATTATCATAAAGACAAACTATGGATAATATCACTACAATAATCTCATGGATAATAATAACTATGTCCTAAAGGAAAGAAATGCTTAATATTAAATGTCATGATCTCAGACAAGATAATATCTATATCATCAAGACCTTGTTCTAAGACAATTTAATCAATGGGTAGCTATACTCTAAAATCCCAATAAATTTTAGCTTATTGATTTTCCTCATGATACTATCAATGCATCGAGGAGATATATAATTCTATGCCCTAATTTCCTCTATAGTTCCAAAGAAGTCCACATATATCAAATGATTTATTTAATTCACAAAAAATTTTCCTTATAAATAATTATAATTATTTAATAAATAATATGTGTTTATAAATACTTTCCTTATTATATAGATCCTGACCATAGTAGCCTAGAGAAGAAGGTTACATTACTAATTTATCAAAAGCAACAAGCGATTACATCCCTAAAGACAGAATAACATAGTTGTCATGGTAAACCAGATACATAGTTGAATCTCATAAAAAAATTGAAACAAAAATTATAACATAGAGAACTTAATAATTTTTGATCCCTGATATCATTAAAATATAACTTTTTCGTATCATTGGAAAAGGAAATAAAATAAGGGTGAACTTATATGCTTAATAAGGGTTACATAAATCATGAATCTATAATAAAAAAAATAATCAATTTCTCAATTTAAATAAATAGACACACATTCCATTTAATAAATAACTTTTATTCCATGATTAGATAAGGAATAATGAATATGGAATGGCAAATAACATAACACACATGATATTTAATAAATAAAATGACTATCAGGATTAGATAAGGCCTAAGAAATAAAGAAACGTAAATAAATGAACACATAAGACATTTAATCTATAAATTGAGAACCAATAACAATATTAAACACAGAAATGATGATCAAATAATTATATATAAATAATAACATGATCTCAATGATAATTTAGTTATAATATCATGGCCTCAATCACATAAATAATAATAAAAAAAATTTCAATGAAGGAAATACTTAGTACTAAATGTCATGATCTCAAACATCATGATATTTACACCATCATCATCATTTCAATTTTTATTCAAAAAAGATTTTATAGAAAAGGCAGCTCTAAGGAGGCCGAAAATAATGAAAACCAAGGGAATCGCCCTGAATCTGGTTCACCCCCTCAAGTTTCAATTGAGAACCACTAGAAAAATAGGTGACCGAGATGACATCACTCGCCAGAGATGCCAAATGATCCGCCACTTTGATTCCATCTCTCCATGTATGAGTAACCTTTCTGCTCCTGGACATTAAGTCTTTTCATTCCCTAATCGTGTAAACGATAGGCCAGGGGTAGAGACCTTTGCATTGGAGTGCATCATGGATGATCCGAGAGTCTGTCTCCACATATGATAGACTGATTCCTCTCTAGTTGTACAGGGAGAGGCCTGCAAGCACTGCTCTTGCCTCTGTATGTAGGGAGAAATCATTCCCAAAATTTACACAAAAGGCCATAAACACACTCCCTGCCTTGTCCCGGATAGCCCCTCCCCCTCGCATCATCCCCTACCGGCATGACCCATCACTATTCAGCTTCAAACCCTCCTCTGGAAAATGCCACCGCACCCAGTTCCCCTACCACCCGACCCGTGACACCTGGACCAGCCCTCCAGCCCCATACATCGCCCGCAACACCGACGCATCCTTCCAGTCACCTGCAAGGTGAAACCAATCCGCCAATATGAAGAAAACCTTGGCGATGATTGCCCTGCCCAAGGATGATGCCTCCTTGAACATCGCCCGATTCCTGGCCTGCCACAATGCCCAGCATCTTGCACTCAGGGTAACGGCCCGCGCCCCCTTCTCATTCCCGGTCGCGTCCAATCCCTGGTACCAGCTAGAAAGAAAGTCCTCGATTGTCTCCACCATGAGGGACATCCCAAAGAAACCACCTATGAAGCCCCACACCACATGATCCCAATATCCTTCTACAAAGATGTGAGACAATGTCTCCTCACGGGAACTTTCACAACAGACACATTGAGAGGGCATACTAATCCCCAGGTGCTTGATATTATCATCAGACGACAGTCTGCCATTTTATATCCTTCAAGTGAAGAAATTGAACTTCTCTGGAAGGGTGTTATACCATATCCAGCCACTCCACCCTACAGGTTGTCCCTGGGGGACACTACGCATATGAAAATCATTCAATGAGAATTTCCCCATAGGAGCATGTGTGAAGAACCAGCAGTCACACTCCGCGTTGGTGAGGATAGAGTGAAAGATCTCGTGCTGATCAACATCCGGAATGGATCTGAAGAAATAAGGGTACTGCGTCACCTCCTTGAAATTGATCATGGGAATTGTACATCCGGGATATCCGAGAATGCTACCCGACCAGTTGTGATACCAAAATAGAAGGTTGTCCTCCCCAATGATCCACCGAGAGAGCTAAACCATGTCTGGAATAATAGTGTTAACCGCCGACCAAAAAGGTGATCCACTCGCTGAAGAAAGACCAGCACTTCCCCTGAACCTTCCTAATATGAGGCTCCCCCACAAAGACCGTTCTTCAATGACCTCCCATGCAAAATTCTCATGAATATAATGGATCATGACATCTAAGCTCTTTACATTGATCCCACCCTCCTGAGTAGGCCGAGCCATCTTCCTCCAAAAGACCTAATTCCTCTTCCCCTCCAAAGCTGCATCCCAGATAAACCAATCCAGCATCTTATCAATAGATATGACAACCCCCTTCAGGACATTAGTCTCTAAAAGTGCATGGACAAGAATGGCAGAGAGAAAACTATTCACAAGCAATATGCGACCTCCAAAAGATAGAAAATAGTTTTTATAGTTCAGGACACGCCCCGAGATTCGACTCACCACCCAGTCAAAGTCCCTTATTCTCATCTTTCCATCCGACACTGGAGTCCCAAGATATTCAAAGGGAAACAACACCTGCCTCATTCCCAACCAATAACCCATAGATGTTGCCCTACTCCAGGAGTAATACTTGGACACATAGAATTTACTCTTCTCCCTGTTGATGATTTTCCCACTCCAGTGACAATACTTCTCCAGAATCTTGATTATACCATACACCGATTTCATCCCCCCATTGCTGAAAATAATGGTACCATCTGCAAACATCAAGTGTGATATAGATGAAAATCCCAACTTCCTCCTGAACTGCTGATTATCCCTATTAGACATCCCTTTATTGATCATTCTGCTCAGCATGTCCTGTATGAGGATAAAAATGCTCGGTGAAATAGGGTCACCTTTACGAAGACCACGCACTGACTTGAAGAAACCATGATTTCTCCCCATGAAGGAAATGGCCAGCCAAGCAGAGCTGAAACACCTGAAAATGATATCAGTGGCCCAGTTGGAAAAACCGAGCTTGTCCAGGACTCTATTGATAAAGCCCCATTCAACTCTATCATGCACCTTATTCTTATCTAGCTTAATCACCATGTTGTTCCCATGAGATTTTCTTTTAATGTCATTCAACATCTCCTGATCCAAAGAAACAGCTCCCTCGATCGAGTGATCCTTCACAAACCCATAATACTCCAGAGATATCCACCGGGGGAGAAGGCCTGACAACCGTCTGTTGATGATGCTTTCCATATTTTTTTAAGGGATGTTACACATGCTCACCGGCCGGTAGTGGGAAATGTAAAAGGGTCCTTAACCTTTGGTAAGACCACTATAGTTGTGGTAGACGGAATCCTAGGCAAGATCCGACCTTTAAAAAATCCTTAATGGCAAAGAAAACATCCCCCTTCACCACCTCCCATGAGCCTCTATAAAAGGATCTAGGGAAACCATCGGGACCTGCCGCACATTCATGATTGAGGTTCACCATAGCTACATAAATATACTCCTCCTTTGGGATGCCCTCCATCATTTTTTTGTCCCGGTTCAACACCCGGGGCAAAATTCCCTCCCAGAACTCCTCACCCCCCTACGGGTACCCTTGGCTCATGTTGGAATTTGGGATAGTAAGAATATCCTTAAAGAAAACAACCGCTAGCCCCCGATCACTTCCCGATCATTTGTGTAGGTACCATCATCAAGATCCAGGTTCAGAGATACCAAGCACTACCTCTCCCTAATGCATGCATGAATGAAAGCAGTATTTTTCTCACCCTCCTCGAGCCATTTTATTCTCGAGCTATCCCTCTCCCTACGCTCCTGGGAGAGGATCATGACATCTAAAGCACTTTTCTTCTTAGATATCTCCCCGAAGGGTTTCTCATCCTAGGCATCCTCAAGACTATCCTCAAGGTGATAAATGTTTCTATTAAGTGACTCCATCTCCTCATCTAAGGGAGGGATGCTCTCAGCCCACGTACAAAGGGCATTCTTGAGGTAGCGCAATTTCATATGCAGAGCCATCCAAAAGTGGACCTGAATTGGACCCCCCAACATGACTCCACCATTTTCTGATAGCTTGGACAGCTCTTCCAATGACTCATGTACCTAAAACTCTCTTGTGATGATATTCTCTTATCCATAGTCATCATCAACGGAGAGTGGTCAGAAATGCTGTGAGTCAAATGTACTACCTTCGAATTTGGGAACATCGAGATAGCCTGCACAATGGCCACACAATAGTCAAGCCTTCTATAGCATCGGTTACCTCCCTGCCTATTGTTGCACCAAGTAAAAGGGTCACTAGAGTACCCCATATCCGACAACCCCTTGCCTGCCAAAAAACTGGACAAAAGATCTACTGGCCAGATTTCGAAATTCACCTCTCCCTTTCCTCTCCTCAGGGTCCTTAATGATATTAAAGTCACCCTGTAACACCCAAGTCTGAACCCCTGGGTCAAAATCATTCATGTCACTCCATAAAACCTCTCTCCTCTGTGCATCACACCTTCCATAAATGAAAGACATGAAAATGGTAACCCCTGCCCTAGACACTCTCATTGTTAAGTGTTGGTCCCCTGCCTGAATCAGCTCCACCGAGACATCCTTATGCCAGAAAATCCATATAAACTTGTTTATGTGATCTACATGAAAGGAATCATGCAACTTCACTCTACGCATGAACTCCTTGATTTTAGCAAAATTCTACATCTGTTCAGGACTTCTTCCACCTTTATCTTGTGATTTTTCACAGCCGACGCAATGAAATTGGTTTTCACCATTTCCCCCAAGCCCTAGAGCATTCCATATTAACGTGGGTATCATTGAAAAATTATTTTCCTGGTATTGACCCCGGGCACCTCAGTCTCCAACCCATTGGAAGAAGAATGATCTTTAACCTTATTCCTTTTCATTGTTGATCTCGTACTCACTCCCGAACCATCCTTGGCCAGGCCTCCTAGACAGGCATAAGGCTTCACTTTCCTCTTAGGTGTTGAACCATCCTACACCCTCAAAGCCAACTGTGCCTTAACCGTAGGTGTCAAAACCTCCAAGATTCCAGTGGGGCCTGCATCAGCCACATGCCCCTCTATGATCCACCCACCCTACACTAAAGACAACCAGGCCTCTACCGAAGCCAAATCCTCCTGAGGAGCACTACTGACCAGCCTCTTGAAAAGAACCAGATGACCTGAGGTATGGGGCCACCCCTCTAACCCTCCAGCCACATTGATATCCAACTTCTCACTAGACCTTTCATAAGAAAGATAATGATAAAAAAATTTCATCAAGAAAATGAATTTAAATAATTTCATGAATCGAAAATATCATAAACCATATATAGAAAGAATAAGTATGGTATTGTTACATCATGAATAGTGTTGTAGGTGTTAATGTATAAAAATACCAAAAATATATCCTTAAAACATGTTTAAGAAAAATAACTTTTTCAATTTTAAATTCATATTTAAAAATATTATAATTATTGAATATATGGAAATAATTTTACCTTGAGAATGACATTGAAAACTTTTAACTTAAACTTCATTGAAATGAGTTCCCATTATATTCCAAAAGATTCATTTGTGTCGAGTATATTAAAAAAAATATTCTTTTGGAATATTGGAAATATATGTAAAAAATAAAATTATTTAGAAGATAACATGAATATTACTTTTAAAAAATCTAGTAAAAAGGAAATTGTGGTTAGAAATTTCTTTTATTAAATCATTAAAGAACATTAATCATATTATTTAAATCATTTTAAGAAAAATATAGATATTAATGAAAAACTATTTTGACCTAAAATAAAAAATAACATTTCCATTTAAAAAACATTTTATCAATAATTAGAGCTTCAAAATAGAGGGAAATGATACTAATATTTAAAAATTTCATGATTAATTAAAGGGGAATAAAATTAAAATATTTTACTAAACAATGATAAAACAATTTTGTTCAATGTAAATTCATTAATAAACAATTCAGATTAAAATGATGTTAATTCATAAACCCTTACTTCATTAGAAACTTTTAATCCAAACGATCATGAATGAAATAACATCATATAAAATGTTAAATATGAAAAATATAAATATATTCACAATATAAAAAATAAAATGTGTGTTATATACACTTGATATAAATAAGTATATGAACCAAGAAGATCAAGAGACAGGCTAGCTTGCACCCAGTAAAATAAAATAAATATTAGAGAGTACAAAGTGCAGATCATAGAGACGTTCTTCAAAGGCGAATATAGCACTCTCCATGATAATCAGCATGAACAAGGATACTACAAAACATAGGTGATATAACAGACCAGCTCGAGCTCACCTCAGAAATTTCTCTTTTGGAGAGAGCATCTACAACTTGATTGGCCTCACGGTAGACATGTAGAACATCATGTGAAAGTGACTCTGCAAGTCTAAGGCATTCAACCCAAGCCGACAACATCTTCCAGTTCACGTACCTTGATCGATCTCTAACGATTTGAACTGCAATAGAGGATTCTGACTCAAGCCATAAGTCATTCCAGCCATACTGAACAACATATCTAATTGCCTTTATCATAGCCCAAATCTCCGCTTCAAGTTCAAACCCATTGCCAATGAAATGGAAGAAACATCCTTTAACGAAACCTCTGTGATTGTGGAAGACTCCACCACATCCAGAGGGTCCAGGGGAACCATCAGCCACTCTGTCAACATTGACCTTCAACCATCAAGAGATAGGTAGAATCCAACGAACATGTTTCAGCATCAATGGTTTCCTCGCCCTACTAATTACACCAAGAGATCTCAACATCACATGATCAGAGACATCATTATTCATTATTCTAATGTGAATCCTAGAAGCAGTACGGACAACACGATGAATGGACATAATACTAGCATGAACTGAGGGTACAATATTATTGAATATCAAATCATTCCTTGCCTTCCATAAGAAAGATATCAAGCTGGCCGTAGCTGCCAAAAGAAGGCCATGAACCTACTCACTGCACTTGGCCTGGCAGATAGACTGTAGCAGCTCCCCAACTGAGGTAATGTTATAGTAGCAATGAAACAATCCCTGCAAATAATCCCATATCATGCAGGAAAATCTATAGGAGACCAAAATATGGGAGGTAGATTCTTCCGCTTCAACACAAAGCACACATGCACCAGCCAGGTGAATGCCAGCCCGCTGCAGTAGAGCCTGCAGTGGGAGCCTAATTTTCCATATTTACCAAATCAGCACCGAGGAGGTTGGGGAAATAAAGGCTTTGTGAAAATTTAAAACCCAAGCTGAAGGTTCTAAAGAGGCACCACAGAGGGACCTATAATACTCCTTCATAATGAACATACCATTCAAATTCTTCATTCAAACTAACATGTCACAATCACTGTAACAATACATCGAGATTTCGAGGCCAATTTTACTCAGAATCAGGTCTATGTTTGATGAGATTCTATGAAAATCAGCAATGTTCATCTCTTTTAGAAGAGGAAGGACAACCACAACATCACACATGGGCCAGGATAGCTAGGGGTAGTCCAGAAATAGAGTAGGGAGTGCTTGCAAACAATCCATTTCGAACCAGCCATCAGCTCAGCATAGACCTGCTTTAATGCAGGACAAATAGAATAACATTGGTAATTGGAGTATCCATTATAAAGTTTCTCAGCAAAACAAATTTTATGAAACTCCATGGAGTCATCTGACTTTGAAATCAAATTCCAGGTGATGTTACTAATCAATGTGTCATTGAACAATCTTATATCTTTAACACCCATTCCACCCATGTGAATTGGTTTCACACAATCTTTCCACGCAACAGTGACCATATTCCTCTCATGAATCGGTCTAGTCCAAATGAAGTATCTAATTTTACACTTAATCTCTTTAATAAGGATTCTAAGCCATTAATTCAAGGAAAATGAGTAGACGAACATCGGTGTAATCACTGAGTTGACCAAGAAAATCCTCCCTACCTGTGACATGTTTTTTCCTTTACAACATGATACTTAGTTTGTGTTTTTTATAGAAATGTTTTCTAAATAGCACCTTTTGACTCTGCCCCAAAAGAGAGGAACCCCATGATAAATGAAAGGAATTACACCCCTTTTAACACCAAGATTCAAGTAAACTCTATTTTCCTTCACTGCGGTATGTCCTCCACTAAACATAACTGATGAATTTCTCTAGTTAATGACCTATCTAACAACCTCCTCATAATGTGAAAAAATTCATTTAATCTAAAATATGGTTCCTTTATCATCTTTCTCAAAGAGAAAAATGTCATCGGCATAGAAAAGATGTGAGGGAGCACACAAACCCCATCCAACATTCATCCTCTGGTACCATCCAAAATTTGAAAGATCTATAAGGCACCAGCTTAAGTAATCCTATGCAAAAGCAAAGACAAACCTGGGGAGAGGATCACCTTTCCTGACCCCTCTTGAGCATTGGAAGAATCCCCTAGGAGATCTGTTAAAAATAATTTAATGTCTGGCACTTGAAAGAATGGATCCAATCAGATCAACAAGTCTTTGTGAAAACCCATGCATTTTGAGGATGGTAAAAAGAAAGGTCCATCTGATAGTGTTGAAAGATTTAGATGTATCAATCTTCAGAGCCATGTTACCATCCTTTTCCCATATTTTAATGACATTAAAACACTCAGAAGTAGTGAAAAGGAAATTCTGAATGTTGTGGCCAGGTCTAAAACCATACTAATTTTGCGAAATCAGTTCTTTTGCAATAAATCCCAGCCGATGAGTCATGATCTTTCTAATCATCTTTGGCAGGGTGTTACCAATGGTAACAGGTTTGAAATCATTAATATCCATGGTATTTTCTTTCTTTGGAATCAATGAAACAAAGTTCGAGTTCATACCAAAAGGCATGTAAGATGATCTACAGAATTAACTTATAGCATTGGACACCTCAATATGTACAATGTCCCAGTAAAACATGAAAAATTTATTAGTAAATCTATCAGGGCCTGCCACACTATCAATATTTAATTATAAGAGGCAATCATGTATCTCTTTTTCATTGGGGATGTTAATAAGATTTTTGTTTTGATACTCCTGAATTGAGGGGCCAAAATATTTAATGATTCTATCAAAATAGTACTCATCATGATCTGAATATAGCTTCTCAAAATAACTTACAATAGCATTGGCAATATCATTATCAGATGAGAAGAGATTACCCTCAATATTTAGGGCTTGGGGACTTCTTTTGGCCCTTTTCTCCCTATTCATGCAGTGAAACAGCCGTGAATTTCTATCCCCATCTTTCAACCATCTAATATTAAACTGATTTCGGGCCAAGTTTTCCTTCAGATCCAAAAGTTTATCCAGATTTGAGGCAGCCTGAATCTCATCTTGTGTTGGCAATTATGGAGACATATTAGCTTGTTGAAAATTTGATAAAGAAATTTTAACCTCTCTAATGTCATTATCAAGGGTTGCAAAGGATTATTGGCTCCAATTTTTCAGCCTTTCCTTGACCAGCTTTAATTTGCAACAAAGAATATGAGAGAGGCTACCCAAGAAATCAGTTTTTCAAGCCTCCAGGACAACTTCTCTACAACCCCGGATAACAACCCAAGCATTATTGAACTTGAATGGGAGAGGCATAGCACTTAAAGAGATAAAAAAACATCAACAAGAATAGGATTATGATCAAAATGTAATCCCGGAAGGGTTCTCCCAGAATCATCAACTGCCACTTCCTATCATCAACCTGAATGAAGCATATGTCCAATGTTCTTCCCTAACTCCCATTAATAGTGAAACGACTCCATGTAAAATCATCTCCAGAGAGGGGCACCTTAGATAGACAACATTTATCAATACAGGATGAGAGATCATCAGCTGAGATATGGCAGAAAGCATGACTGGTTTTCTCCTCAGGCTTCAAAGCAGTATTAATATCACCAAGTAAGACCCATCTGGTTGACATATTCTCCAAAATATCGACTAAGTTACTCCACAAAGCACGTATTCTTCTGTGTAGATTGAATTAATATATAAATGTCATAGAAATTGGGGCATTACCATAGAATCATGTGAGAGTAATAGATTGCAGATCAGTTCTAATAAAATTAATGGAAATGCTGTCATTCTTTAGCACCCATATGGTTTCAGAGCTTCCATTAATTTGATTATTTGCAACAAAGGAGTAACCCAGAGTTTTCCATTTGAAAGACCTCCAGGTTTCAAACATCATCCATGGTTCCGCAACAACAATTATTAAAGGTCTATTGGTCATAATAAAATGTCCAAGGGACCTGACCGTGGGAGGATTCCCAATCCCTTGAGAATTCCAATAAAGAATCTTCATTTTTTTTATCCGAGTTTAGTGCTAGGCCCATCAATTTGTTGTACTATATCCCTATTAGAGAAGATATTATCACTGGAATTAGAAGTTCCAGTCATGTGTCCATCCGATGCAGAGTTATCCTCCTCTTGAGTGGGCTCATCACTGGTGAGCGGGGAAAACCTATTAACGGAGTCGATTGGGGTAGTAAGGAGACTGGTAGTGATTAAACATTTTGCAACCTTCTCCACCTATATGAACGCAGGGGTCTCAATTGTGTTGACACCATCAGTGTTAAAATTGTGGTGATCTGAATCAATCACCTCAGAAAGATGCTTCTTATATTCTGGCTGAGTGTCCACAGAATCAATAGATGATTCATGCCCAGGAGCGGTATCAGCATCAGTGTGTGTGATCGAGACATGAATGGGAGCTGAAACTAGGTCTTTCACTGGAACCGCAGGTTCATCAGGCTTTAGGTGTTTTCCCATAGTTGCCTCATCAGCGGGGACCAGTAAAGAGGTCTCGGAAATATGAGTGTTACATTCAGTAGTAGTTTCCCAAGCAGCATGAGAATCCCCTTCAATGATGGAATTCCCACCATTCTCCCCAGCCCCAATGGTAGGCCCATTGTGAATATCCTTAGAGCGAGAAGGTTCAAATAAAGTGGAAGCTATTTTATTGCCCCTTCCATGCCTATAATTTTCTGCATCATGACCACAGATATTGCAAAAGTTGCATAACTTATTCGTGTTTCAATCCGCAGTAACATGTCCAAAAAAGTGACAATTCAAGCAGAACATGTGCTTTTATTCATAAATAATTCCAAGCATGAGTCTATCATCCTTTGTAGTTAACACCACCTCCTCTACTAATGTGGACGACATCTACACTTCTATAAGAATTCTGCCATAGTGACCAAAAGTGGGGTTTTCAGTCTGTCTATCCAGCCTGAGGGGATTCCCCACTGATGAGGCAATTTCCCACAGAATTTGAGGATTCCAATAAAGCCAATTCAGATTGGAAATTTGTATCCATATTTGTACAAAAGTGTTCTTAACATAATTGGGATCAAAATTCCTATCCCATTCATGAATCCATAAGAAACCAGGTTTTATGGGAACAAAACCAAAACTCCAAGCACGTCGTTTATACTCATCTAAGGGTAAGATAATGTGATAAAATCCACGACCCATCTCCATAATATTCCAATCATTGAAACCCCATATCTCAGAAATCCTAGCGGTAAGATCACTAAACTTCCATGGCTTCACCCCCTTCAGTATGATGAACTGAACAATTATTTAAAACTTACACATTTGTATTATTTCTTCAACAACAGTTTGATTATATGTAACAAATGTAAATAATTATAAATAAATTTAATTAAAACATAAATTAATAAAAAATACATTAAAAACATAATCATATAATATCAATGACATTGATGAAGTAATAAAACCTAATGAAAAGTAATTGAGTTATATAACTCTGAACCACTTGGATACATTCTAGTCAAATATCCATAGATGGAACAATTTATGTTAAAACATAAAATACAATAAAATATGAATTATTTTGTATATCACATGTAAAATGCGAAGGGTAAATATTATATAAAATAAATTAGGTGACTAACTACATAAAATTCCTAAAGAATGGAAATGGAGAGAAAATACTTGATCTCATATTTCTATTGAGTTAAAAATACATTAAATAAACATATAACAGTTTAAAAATGGTAATTTATTTATACTTTAGAAATATTCATATTTATATTATCATATATTATCTTTTTATAGTATCTTATCACCCATCTGCTAATATTATTCCATTACTACATTTTTTTTGAGTGATATCACCTTTGTTTCATCATGCATTTATTTCATGTAATTTCTAGTTCTTCTGCACATGATAAAGATTCATCATCACCATATTTATTTTAAAATTATAAATATAATATTTTTTTATTTTTAAATATTATAAAATTATTTTTTGTTAGACATGGGAAATGAAATACAATGCTTCATTGAAAAGGTAGGTCATACATTTGAATTAGTGATGATATCATTCCATTAATGTGGGGAATTTTAAGGGAGTTGATGATAAATTAATTTTAATGACTTAATATGATATAAAATTTATCATATATATTCATTATTTCTGTCATTATGACTATCCTTTTTATTAGGTGATGGAAAACAAATTACATCGGTTCGGGATGTGGTACATCTCCATACACACAAGCAATGGACTTGTTTCTCATTTAATGGATATAGACATGGATAAATATTAGCAAATAGATATAATAATATATTAATATATTGGAGATAATTTATTATTTTATTATATTTATTATTTAATTATTGAATGTAGAACCCAAAAAATAAAAGGAATGTGATTTGTTAAAATGATTACCTTCCCTTAGAGAAACCTCATTTGGATATCTTTTTATAGATTATATGGTTACTATTTTTGGAAATATAAAAGATCTAAAATGTGTATAATATTTTTTGGGAGATAATTCTCAAGGGTTTTGTTGAAAAAAATGGATTTAGAGGTGTGAATATGTGAGGGGATAGAGTTCCCATTTATAATTTAGGAGGTGAATTTTTGTAAATAACACAACAAAATTAAATAATGGGATGTCACTCTTACCCCATGTTCCACAAAAATCAATAAATAAGGTAATTTATTGAATTTAATATTTTTCTTCACCAATAACATAAAAATAATCATGTTTTAAATGTATTATTCTTTATCCTTTATGCCTACATACTTTTACAAGTTTATTATTCACCTTGGTAATTAGTTTTTTATAATAGTAAATATATCCGGTAACAGTAAAATAAAATAAGGCTCACTGGTGAAATTAGACACACTTATCCATAATATTAAATAATATTTATAAAAAAAAAATATTATTTATGATAATTTTTAATTTCAATACAATCACATTTAATGGGGAAATACTTGTTTAAACCTTAATCACAGTAAACAAAATTTTCAAACTTTAATATAAATTATGAATAAAAACTAATATTAATATATTATATAGTATTAAAAATAATAATTAAAAATATGGAATCTATTTTATTTATTTTAATTTCTTGAATTTGTACTTTTTAATTTACAATTTATCCTTTAGATAAATGAAAAAGTGGTTTTCCAGAGGAATGTTTTTCCTATGTCTAAAAAATATAATTGATTAAAATTAACTAAATTGGATTGAATATAATAAAATTGAACTAATTTAACTTTTTAATCAATTTTAATCAAAAATGGAACTTTGAAAATATTTTAAATGTAATTGTAGTTTTCAATAATAAATCATTATTTTTTTTCTAATCATCAAAGCATTATTCTTATAATGAAATTTTAAGGAATTAAGCCAATGAAAATTTGTACATAATTATTTTAAAAATGATTTTTACTATTTATATTTTGTTATCTATAATTGAAAAAATATATTTTTAAAATAATTTCTCAAAACACAAAGATTCTACTTTTTAGAAAAATAATGATTTTAATCACAAATCTAAGTTTATTATCATCACATTAGTAAATAAAACATTTTTAGAATGATTAAAATTTATTCAGTATATATTATATACATATCATTAAAATCATTCACCAAAAGTGATTAATTTAAATTTTCAATATAAGAACTCATTGTGTGCAAAAAAAAATTTCTAGAAAAAGATTTCTTTTAATTTTAAATTATTTATATTTTCATTTCTACTTACTTGATAAAAAATAATTAATTTCACACAAGATTAAACAATATTATTTTATTAGTTTTTTATCCCTATTCATATCCATAATTTTAATGACTATTTTATAATTTTAATGTTTAAATAATAAATATTGCGGGTAATTTACACTTAATGTTTCTTATCGTATACACTATCAAACATAATGTTATCCAATTAAAATCTAGGGGTGTTGCAATGGGGTGGTGATCAATGGTGAGGTAGTAAATTTATCCTAAAGATAGATAAATTAAAATATTACATTATCATCAAACACAAATTGTGTGTCCTCAATATTCAATGAGCATATATGACTTGTTTTTATGTAAAAATATTTAATGATATACCTATATAATTAATAATTTCCAAGAAACTCCCAATTCCCTTAATGTTCTTAGGAGGTGGAAGCTTTTGGTCAACTAAATAAAAGAATTTTCAAACTAGGGGGCCTTTTTAGAAACCTTATCACTCAAAATAATTCTATACTTTTAATAAATTGACACATTTCCCACTTTGAAATAAGGTTTGTTTTTTTGAATCTTTCAAAAATAGTTTTACAATTTTTTTGGATATTTGCAAAGTTACT
Source organism: Viscum album (assembly GCA_963277665.1). Classification (NCBI taxonomy): domain Eukaryota; kingdom Viridiplantae; phylum Streptophyta; class Magnoliopsida; order Santalales; family Viscaceae; genus Viscum; species Viscum album. The sequence continues at coordinate 1,495,631,203 of OY728131.1, forward strand.
TAAAATAAATAAAAAATAATCCATGAAAACTATAAATACACATAAATTTCATAAATATATATTAAATATAATTATAATAATATTCTTTATAGAATATTTCATTCCATGCCAGAATCATATAGGTCCATAGCCTTTAGAAAGATGGAATCATAAACAACTAGTTCATAAATTATCTATATCATCTCCCAATAGTCCCTTCATAACTAGAACCATTATTAGACACTCATTGTATAAAACAAATCTTCATTGCCTAGGAAAAGGAACCATAATAATGGGTAATATCATATTCTCAGTAAGGGTAAAAAATGCATATTTTTATGGTTATAAAAGAATAACATGATAAAAGGGCATGATAGAAGGATATTAACATTTAAAATGTACTCCATTTATGTCATAGATCATATAATTGAGTAATGGAATAAATCATGGATTTTTATAAAACATGAAAGGTAAAATAATCAAATAACATGATTCATGATATCATCACATTGTTATAAGACATGGAATTGCGGAAAATACATAAACATACAACCATTTTAATATGTATAAATAGAAACAAGTTTACTCATCTAGTTAAGGACAAGAAATAAAACCATATTATAAACTTATGGACAGTAAAATAGGTCCCCAAATGATCTTATGGACATGAAATATAGTTCAATTCCTAAAATTATGGAAATAATATATATTCCACACATGATCTTATGGACAAGAAAAATAGGTCTACATATAAAATTTTGTGCATTAAATCATGTCCATTGATAAAATATGTACCTCATTAGTTATCCATAATAACCCAATTAATTATAGAGACATATAGATTCCAAAACTAATGTTAAAAATCATACAAAGTTTTTTGGGAATATCATAAAACATTCATAATCGTATAACTCATGAAAAGAAATATATTTCAAAAACATTTCATTAAAGTATAATGCATTGAAAAAGGGAACGAGTATCATCAACATCAGGTAATTATTAAAATTAACCATAAAGATAAATTAAATGGATTGTATCCTTGTATCATATCCTCATAAAATATTATGTTACATTGATGTATATCATCATAGAAAGAAAATAATTTCAAAATACTTCTTAGAATAATTCATCAGGAAAATAACATTTCTATTTTGAAAGGATTTATATTTTATTTAAATATAAACACATGTAAATGAATACATTTCCATTTAAAATAAACTTGTGAAATAGTGAATTAGTAATCAAATCATTGAGGTTTAAAGATAGTTGAAAGATCTGATTATTCCAGGTATTTTAAAAAACATTCCATTTATATTTTTTTCTTAAAAGGCACAAAGTACATCATCTAGAAATGAAAGAGAAATATTTCTTTAAACCCAAAATAAAAAAAGTCAAAATTATTGAACAATTATTTTAAAAAATTGTATGAGAATATTAAAAACATTATTGAACACAATTTTATAATACATAGATATGGAAGAGAAATGTTCCCTAATAGAGACTTAAACAGAAACAGTACAGAATAATGATGAGATTGTTAAATAAACCATTACAACTTTAGAATTATTTAAATCCTAAGACCAAACAAATAAATAAATATATATGGAAATTTTTATACCATAAGATTAATGAGAATATTCACAAAAATTGGGGTAGTATACACACCACGCAAAAGAAACATGTTGTGTTTAAGGCATATGTCCCACAGAAATATAATTGAGACAAAAATATTCATACATTAGGTTCAAATTCATTAGTAAATATTGGAAACTTCTATATAATAAATATATATTTATTATAAATATATTAAATAACTATATTAAAATATATCATACCATATAATTATTACATATATCCTTTCACTACCTATTTATTGTCAATTATTTGTTAAAATCATTATTTTGGGGGATGTCTACATTGATTTTCATGAATGTTTTGGTTTGTAGTGTATTCCTTATATATTTATAATGGTTCCATCATCTAAATATTTTTAATAATGATATAAATATAATATATATTAAATATATATATATATATATACATAATATTTAGAGATAGAAAATGAATTACACCATTTATATAGAAGGTATGCCGTACGTATGCATGAACAGTGTTTTTACTTTAGGAAATATAAAATAAAAGAAAGATAAATAATTATTACTATTAACATAATTCGTATTATATCACATTAAACCTATATATTCATAAAATATATCCTAATTACAATAAATTATAAATATTAATGAAAAAATAATCACATAACATTGTGGAGTTGGTGGTCCACACATACTGATAAACAACATTGTTGTTTCCCAAAGGATTGAATGATATAATGATATACATAATAGTATCATTATAGAAGAATATTTTTTTAATAAATATAATATATAAAAATTAAACTCATTATAATACTCATCATATAATGTTTTTTATGAAAAATGAATTGTGTTACTATGTGAAGATGGTAAGTCGTACGCACACACGAGCTATTCTTTCACATCTAATTTTATTGGAAAAATGGTGTATGATGGTGTCTTCAAAAAAATAATAAAATTTATTCATACACATAAAACTTCATATATTAATTTTTTTGTATATAATATATATTTATATTAGATATATTACAGTAGATAAATAAAAAGATTAATTTTTTTTATTAACTCTCCTTAGAAAGGGCTCCTTTATATATCCTCTAATAGGTTCTATGGTTCGTCATTTGGGAATAAATTTACCTTTATAACATGTATATAGATGTTTATAATAGTAATGAGAGGGTATTGGTCATGATATATGGTTAACTTTTATTTAAATATGTGATGGGAGAAGATCCTTTTCGTAATTGAGGAGAGGTGAACTTTTGTAATTTCTCAAAAGATTAAAATATAATAACCTTATTCTAGAGATAAATTTTTCGAAATGGCCTATAAAAGAATATTGGATCAAATTTTTTACCATATAATATCTTCCTTGTCATATTTTATGACATTATTCTTTCTAAATAATTTATTTGAATATTATTTTGATAAAATATCATTAATGGAAATCATGACACTATTCATTACATTGAATTTAATAAAATCAATACAATAATATAAATTGAAAATCAAATTTAAAAAAAACCCAAAAATGAAATATGCATCTATAAAATTCATTTATCAATTTAATTATATTAAATTATTTTACTCAATATATTTTTATTATAATTTATTTTATTTCTCAATTAATTAAATAATCCCTATGTCAGTATTGTGTAATCATTTAGTTTGTTATTTATTCACTAAAATTAAAAAAAATGTGGATATAAATCTTCAATATTTCAAAATATAATACATATTTTAACATATCCTTTATATCACTCCATATTAAAAATATTTTACATATTAAAAGAAAGAGTATACATCTGTGACTTTTCCTAAAATAAAATATAATAAAAGAAAAGATTTTATAAAATTGACATAAAATTCAACATATATGAATAATGGATAATTATGTATGAACTTGACTCATCCAATATTATTATGTCTTATTTTAGGGTTGCTTTACAGTTTTTGAAAATTTATTTTTAACCTAAATTACTTGATTTACCCTTAATATGGTAAAAAATATTATACTTACTATTCATAATGACCAAAACTAAAAGTGACTTATTTATCAAATATGGTCCCAATAATTCAAAATATTTAATATATTTTTTAATATTCAACTTAATAAAGTTGTATAATTTAATTTAAAATTAATCCAACAAAAAATAACAAGAAAATATTTTTCTTGAAAAATTCATTTTAATCCTAAAACTGTACTTATACAAAAAAATAGAATGAGGTTGGTAAAAATTTAACTAATTAAAAAATATAAAACTAAAGAATAATTCAATTAATTTGACATAAAATTCCAATCATTATTTTACTTTTCAATACAATTAAAATCTATTTTTTACCTAAATCGGTATTTTTCACAACTGACTAAAAATTAATCCTTTTAGAAACTTCTCAAAAAATCATCCTTACATATACAAGACATGATGAATTAAAAAAATGAAATTTAACACGCCAAATAAATTTTATAAAATTTATGGATATTAATTTTAAAATTTACTCATAAATGTGATGAAAACCCATTTTTTAAGAAAACTTGTTTTCTAATGAAAAAATGACTTTTTTAAAAATGTTGTTGTTTTTTTAAGAATATATCAAATTATTTATATTGAGTAGGAAATTATTATTTGTGTGAAAATAAATTATTCTTATCCTTACGGACCAATTTAATGACTAGGTTATAATGGTTACATTTAACAAATAATAATATAATTTATATCAAGGATCATTTAAACTCAGGGTTGCATGCAAGGTCAGCTATCAAATATATATAAATATTTAATGAAAAATATTTTCTTAAATTTCAGAGTGTTACATTCCCACACCCCCATAATAATAAATTATTTCCTTGTAATATTCGAGTGTTTTTTATAAAAAATTATTTTATATTTGAAAAATCAAATCTTCGAATCCCACATCGTTAAAAGGGTTATTAAACACCCTTATAAAAGTTGGGAAGGAATGTATTAAGGAGATATATAATATGGATGAAAAAAATAACTCCCTTGAACTAGTAGAGAGTGATAGAGAACATGTTTAGGAGAAATTTACCCATAAAAAAAGTTAAATCTGTGATGGGTTAAATGATTATTTATTTCTCAAAAAGAAATGTAAATAGATATTTTTTTATTTCAAGTTTATTTTTCAAATTTAAAGGGATACTTTTATTATCCATAGAATACATCCTAAAAATACACAAATTTGTTTTCTTTCAATGTCATAAGCATAATCACATCCTTTTTTATGCTAGATCAACTTCCACTTAATCACTTACTTCATGAAATAGATATTCAAGATGAATTTTTCAAGCGTGATGCACTAAGATCAACTTATCAAGGATAAAAAAAATCCATAAAAGGATACTAAGATACTCCTCCAATCATTAGATATTATCTATTATCAATATGATTTGAATAAGTTATCAATATAGATTAATGTCAAAAAAGTAGTCAATATGTTTAATTCAATCCAATCCCTATATTGTTAATCTCAAAACTCATCAAAAATATGTCTGGGAAAATTAATGACCCAAAATTTGGAAAGTATGTCACCATGATTCCAATATCAACATAACATTAATCCGCAAAATTAACTCATAATGTCACATACCGAATATGTGGACACCTTGTTCATATATTTTCCTGAAACGTAATAATATCCTAAATTTCCAAAAAATATTAATGAAAATAATATAGTCTTATAAATAATAACATTATACTCATTCCTCAAATAAAATCTATAACTACTTATTATAATATATAAATCCAAAATTTAATAAACCTCGTAAAATATGACGTGAATTACATTGTTATCAAATCACTACCCAATTTTATAGTCCACAATATATTCTAATTTACTATATCAATATAAATAATATATTTATCCTAAATAAACAATATAATCACCACAACAGACATATATTAATGGTTATTATTCCTTAATCATGTGTTTTCTAAAAAAAATTCACCTTACTATTAAATTACATTTATCAGTCCTTAGTTCCATTCAACATATTCTTACTAATCCATTAATAAAAAATCTTCTAAATAATATTTAGATGTTTCAAAATTTGTATAACTAGAATATCATTAGTATATCACTTATATAATATAATTATTGAATTCGAATACATAAATTCTTCAATCAACCCACTTATTTTTATAATCATTAACTAGGCTTCATCAGATTATTACCAAATACTTCTTTTCGACAATATGAAATATGAATTTTTTATTAAAATTCATTTACTTAAATTTAATCATTATTCTTACATTTAATATAATAAATATTTTTAAAACATCGGATACATTTCATACATAATTTTTTGTCTCTTCGTTATCATCGGTAAAAACATTACACATATAACCATGATAATTAGATTCTTGATCATTCCACATAAGATATCGATTTTGGTAATTCCAAAAATTTCTACTTATAAAACATTTTATATTACAGGATATCATAGAGAGTCCATTATTATTATCCATATAATTAACCAATATTTTCATAATTCCTCCCTAATTAAATTTATTGTGTCCTTATTTTTCAAACTCAGAACATCTTTTCGTCCCTTTGACCCATTCATTTCATTTCATCTTCCAACATTCTAGACATATTTCAAATTGAATATTGACTCCCCAATATTCTCTCTGAAACTCCATTTTTCTCTTACTAGATGTGTCGAAATACGCACCATGGTTAAATTTTTTAATCATATAATAAAATATCTAATTATTCATATTCTCATTTTTTTCACATTCCATATCTTATTTCAATGGGTTTCTCATGAGGATAATCACTCTATAGACCATCACATATTACATTAAAATGATTCATTTGGGTTCAATCCATTGAATAAAACCAAAAATAATAGTTTGAGAAACAATAATCATTGTGAGAAACTGCATAATCATGAAAATCATTTAAAATATGTCTAAATCATTATTACTTTTTTTAAAACCTTATGTTTAACAGAGGTCAGTCAAGATAATTTATAGGAATTTAGGATTTTATCCAATATATAGACATTTATTTAGACATAACCCTAGGGACATCGATAATGATTTTTCATCATAGTTTCCAAAGATTAACTAAACCCTTATTTGATAGCAACTGTAATGAATCTTACATTGCATACATAGATATTATATCATTCAATATTAATATTCATTATATATAATTTTGACCCATTCTAGAATTGTATTGTTCGATTACCTTTGGATACATGGAAACATAAACAACTAGTTAATAAATGATCTATATCATCTCCCACTAAGTTCATCAGTACTTGAACCCTTTTAAGAAAAATCATTTCTAAAACCTTTCTTCATAACCATGGGAAAGGAAACATAAAAAATGGTGACCTCGAATTCTCAGTTAGTGTAAGGAATGGAGATATAAATGATCACATAACCATAACATGACCATAAGGGTATTAGAATGTGATATTAACAATTGAAATCTACAACATGCATATCAAAGATCCTAAACATGAATCATGTCATAAACCCTAGAAGTTCCTAAGACATAAATAATAAAATATTCAAAGAACATGATCCATAAGAGCATAAAATATTCATATGACATGGAATTATGGCATACACATAAACATATAAAATTGTGAAAAGGTATAAATAGAAATAGGTTCACTCGTTGAGTTAAGGGAATGAAATAAGGCCCTCTTATAAACACATTGACATGAAACCAGGTCAATGAATGATGTTATAGACATGAAATCCAATTAACTACGACAACATATGGACTCAAAAAATATGTCTATGCATAAAATTACAAACATGAAATTAGGTTCATGCATAATATACTTACCTCATGAGATATTTTTCATTACCCATACATTATTGGGAGATATAGTTCACCCAAGTCACATAAATAAAATAAAGCATATGTGTACTATAAGATCATAAAACATTCATCATTAGAAAATTCATTAAAATATTCTGATATCATAAATACTTTATCAATGTATAACCTATCAAAAATGGGAATGGGTTTCATCAGAATCTTATCAATATTAATATAAACCATCTATATAAAGAATAATGATGGTATAATGGGATAATATTTCTATTAAACCTTTAGTAACATCGAATAATTTCATATTATATTGAAAATTATTTTTAAACGTCATTTAGACTAATTCTTGAGGAAAATAACATTTCCATTTTGAAATAATTTCTCTTATTTAAACAGATATTCACTTATAAATAATGACATTTCCTCTGTAAATGAACTTTTAAACATTTAAATAAAGATTTTGGGAAATGATTTTCCCTAGTGGGAGATAAAATTCACACATTTCGTCTATGTTTAAAAATATCCCCTTCATATTTTTATTATAAAATTCATAAAGTACCTCATTTGGAAAACATCAAAAAGATTCATTTCAAAACTTCTGAAAAATTAAAAAAATAAGTAAAAAAAATTTTAAAATTTTTTAGGGTAATAATAATACCATTTTTTAAAAAACTTTTTTAAAACATAGAAATGATAAAAAATATTTCCCAGTAGAGACTCAAACCTAAATAATGATGAAATTGTGAAATAAACGATTATAACTTTTAAAAATTTCCATTCAGAATTCCCAATAGTGAAAAACATTTCTATGGATATGTATGTAAAATAATTTTTATTATAATGAAAATTCAACAAATTTACGGGACGTATATACACCATAAGAAAATATATAGTGTATAAGGAATTTTTTATATAGAAATCATAGTGGTAAAAACCCTTACCTTATTCCATTCTTACATCATACACATTAAAACATAAAACATAATAAATATATTTTAATTGTAAATATATTAAATAAATATAATTATATATATCGTACTGTATATGATTTAAATATATTGTTTTAATAAGAAATTATCAAATTTTTATTAAAATAATTGTTATATGTGATATCTACTTCATTTTTCCTGAATATTTTGGTTTTGAAGTTTCTGTCTTTATAATTTGATCAAGGTTAAATCATATCCATAATATTTATAATTATTTAAATATCATTTATATTTATTATATATATATAGAGTAATCTATAATATTAATAAATAGAAAATTAATTACATCATTTATAAACATATTTGGTCCTACAAACGCAAGGATATTGTTTTCATATTTAATGGATTGAATGAATGAATGGTATATAATAATTTTAATTAAAACAATATATTTTATATCATTTATATAATATATATTCATGAAATACATCCTTTTTACCATCCGTGTAAAATAAAAATTAAAAATGAATCAAATCACTTCAAGGAGGTGGTTCTTCACCCGTACACACAAACGACATTATTATATCCTAGAGGATTTAATTATATGATGATATATATAATATTATCACTCAAAAAGAATAATTTAAAGTAATTATGATATATATATATATATATATTAATTCCATCTTAATACGCATATGTGAAATATGGTGATGAAAAATGAATTCTGTCGCTATGTGGATACAGTTAGTCATACGTACATAAGAGCGATCGATTCACTTCTCATTTCATGGGAAAGAGGGTTTATAATTTTTTCATATTAATAATAAAATATAATAATATTCTTGATACATAATTATTTATTATATAATAAATACTATATAGTTATAAGAGATAAAGAAGAGTAGAAAAAGGAAGTGATCGGTTTATCCAATTACCTCTTCTTGGAAATTTCTCTTTCAGATCTCCTCTAAAGGGGTCTATGGTGGTTCATTTTGGAATAAAATCACCTATATTCTTCAATAAGGGTTTGATAATATAAATTTGTAGATAATAGTTGACATATATTTCTCAATGTGATATAGAGAAGTGAGGGATAATGTTCTCTTCTATAATTGAGGTGAGAGGAACTTTTGGAATTTCAAAAAAGAATTAAATATAATAAGAATATAATAAATAAAAATTATTACAAATTGTAATTTCATTCATAAGGGGTGAAATATTTTACATATATTAACCCATTTTTCCTCTTTTAATATTTTTATGAATTTTAAATATTTAAATTAAATATTATTTTGACATTATATCATTAAATTCAATTTTGACACAATTCATTACATTGAATTTAATAATAGGATTGGAATAATATAAATTCAACCAAATATTTAAATACATGAATAAAATGATATATTATTATATAAAAATTTTCAATCACATTAATTATCTCAAATTATATTACTCTTGATATTTTTAATATCATTAATTTGATTTCTTGATTAATTAAATAATCACTGCATCAACATTGTGTATGCATTTATGTTAGTTATTTCATCACAAAAAAATAAAATAAAATTACCATGATGAATATAAGTCATTTATATTTTTAAATAATACTTATACTGAAACATATACTATGTATAAACCAATATTTAATATTTTATAGTTATTAAAAACAAGACTGTGGCATTTTTGACTTTTCTGAATAAAATATTATAAAATTCATAATATTATAAAAATAAAGATAGAATTACATATAAACGAATAATGTTTTATTATTTATGAAATGTAATAGTAAAATAAAATTAATTCATGTTTTAAGGTCATTTTTTCCATCATAAAATTCACTTAAATTACGTGATTTACACATAATATGGTAGCAAACTTACTATAATCAATATTTATATTCACTAAAAATAATAAATAGATATTTAAAAAATGTAAAAAACTTATTAAAAATATGAAAGGTAATTTTTATAATTCAACTTATATTAGAGTAATAATTTAATTTAATATTAATCATGTAAAATAGAATGAAAATTAGTTTTCTTGAAATGATTTTTTTTAAAAAAAATAACTTAAATAAAAAGAAGGTATATGGATGATTAAAATTTAATTAATAATATATATCTTACTGAGTAGTGCATAATATATATTGAGATATAATTCAAAATCATAACTATAATTTTAAATATAAATAAAATTACTATTTTATATAAATTGCTATTATTAACAAATTACTGAATAACTAATATTATAAGAAAATTAAAAATATAATCCTAAATAAATTTTATAATGATGAATTTAAAATGTAATTTAATTTTCCAAATAAAGTTTCCAAAATTTCAAGATTTTTTCTTATATTTAATCACAAAAATAAATGAAAACCCTTTATAAAAAACATACTTTAAAAAAATAAAACGACTTTCCTAAAATATTGAGTATTTATTTTTAATGAATTGATTAATGAATTTATATTGATTAGGGACCTTATATTTATTTCCTAAATTAGTTATTCTTATTCATAATTTCCAATTTAACAGCTATGTTATAACGATCGCATATAAATAAAAAAAATTAATAGTGTATCATTGTTCATTTAAACTATTTGTTGTTTGTAATAAAAGATATCGATGAAATAAAACAATATAACAAGAAATATTTTATAGAAAATTAGATTTACAGAAAAAATAAAATAGTTATTAAAAAAATCTAATAAAATTTCTATTATGTATCTCTAAAATGTGGTTGGACCACCACAAAATCCAAAGGGCATTCACCGATATAAAAATATCCCAAACGGACAAGTGAAATCACTCTTATCCTAATCCATAGAAGAAATTTCATTCTAATTGAAACTAGAATAACCATTATGGAAGAAGAAAAACTCACTTCCTACCAAGAACTTGAGAATTTGGTCAAAAAATATATTTTGGAAGTGATCCCTTCTAGGGGAAACATTGATTTTTCTATAGTCTATATAGACCATCAATTTGTTCATAGATACGGCTTAAGTTTACTAATTATTTTCATTTATATGTACCTTCTCTCCACTCTTCTTTGCGAATACCATGATAAGCCATACACATAGACTATCTGAAATTGGAAATTTTACTCCATCCTTAAGAAATATAATATCCACTTCTCATACCACTTCATTAATGTTTGGGTTATGTTTTCTCTATTTTTTCACACATGGTTTACACTCATGTTTCTTGGGGATTTTATGAAGGTAGTTTTATGGAATTATACCTGTAATATATATTATTGGATAGAAAATGATAGACATGAAATTAATCAAGACGCCTTATAGGTTATACTCTAGGCTTAATTCTAATTTACATGATATTATGACTACCAATAATGATCACTCATATAAAAATGAATATTTCAAATGAGTTAGTTGGGGATTGAGCTCAAAATATGGTGGTCCTTAGATTTATGGAAGACACATGGCTTGGTTAGTCCAAGTTCCCCAAGATTATTCTTAATTAATTTTGTGTAGAAATATTTTTCTCTATCAAAATTGTTCTTATAAAAGTGTTCCTCATACCCAGATTCCTTGATTAGAGTAAAAATGTGTTCTAAGAAAAACACATATAGGTGTTCCAATAACACCACCCAACAACTCATCTAATGGATCCTTCTCTTTAGTGGAGATAATACACATGAATGTAACAATAAAAATAAAAGGTACATAATTAATCTCTTCTAGCATCCTCAAAAACTTACTTTATTCCTCATTCAAATATTTTTCAACTCCAAAAATTGCATCTTTATGAGAAATTTTTTCTTCTGGCTCTTCTATAATTTTTTTTAAAAATCATTGAATTCCAATTTTTTCACCAATATTAAAAATTATTTTTCCAGTTCAAAAATCATTGAGATCTCTGATAATAAATAGAAACTACCTAATCTGAATTATAGGAACCTCTTTGTCACATTGAATATCGAGTATCATAAAATTAATATGAAAAAATAACATTCACACTCCCACTAACAAGTTACCCACCTTATAAACTAGGTGAGTAATGGATCGATATGAATGTTTTTAAATAATAGTGTTGGGTTATGGGAATTATAATATCAATTTTTGAATCAATTATAGTGAAATATTATTAATTCATTCTTCATGTTCACATAAACAACTAGACTATCTTGTTATATCTCTAAAGGAGTCATGGATTACAAAACTCCCATCATATTGATGTTTTAAAGGTATCATATTCTTAATGAAAGAACAAAACTCCTCTATGAGATAATAAGTGAAAAATAATTACGTGGTTTTCATATTTAAATATATGTTATTTAGTGAATTTATATATGATAGGCTTAGAATTAAGTCTCTGAGGAAAGGTATATCAATTTTTTTAATCATAACTTTGAGAAATTTTGACAATTCAGATTCCTAGTTTTGTTTTTAATTCTCCATGAAAAATAAAATATTAATGTAAAAATACTTTAATAATTCCCTCAACTTTCACTTAAAAATTTCTATTCCAATTATTTAATTTTTTAAAATATATTATTCTTCATTTACAATTGAAATATCTATATTTAATGTTTTTTAGTGTTGTTGTCCAATGTTTGAGATGCAACAATTTTTAGGTTTGAATTTCTAGATTCATAAAACATCTATTTTTGTACTGTTCTAGGTATCCTCTTAGATTTTGGGTGGGATTGGATAAAATTTATAGTTATATCATTCATGTACTTTTATCTATGGTTCTCTTAAATAGTACATATAAGATTACACTTTTCCATACAACCAACATCTCTTGCTAATTTCCCCATTTTTTTTAAAAATAAAATTCATCCAAGAATCCATTTTCACTTTATCAAAATCATTTTTGAACTTTTTCTCACCAAAAATACATATCATTTGATGGAATATAACTTTTAATTCCTCTTTAGAGATATAGGAATATTATTTTGGTTGGGGTTGAAATTTATGGATAGGTTTATGATAAAATCAAAGGGTAACCGTGTGTCTAAGAACTCCCAACTCTCTCCAAGAGATATTTTAATGGTTTTTATAACCATTTTTGCTGGTATTTAAAAATTTTACATCCTTGAGATTTATAATATGACCATACCTTAAAAGATATGAATTTTTACCAGATTGAGATGGTATATCAAAATTAAGACAACATGATTTTATGTTCCCAAATATACCATAGTTCTGAAATTTATTTCCAAAACTGTTTTGTGTATTTTCGTTAAAAAATACATCATATTGGGATTTGTCTTGTGAAATGGGATTGGGTTCTTTACTAACAATATATCTTATTAAATATCATTTTCATTTCAGTTTTTCAAATGAATTAATGATTGGTTTCATTGCCTCACCAATTCTATCACTGAAATCCCTACTTGAAAATTTTTCCATCATTATTTTGTGGTACGGTGTGAATATCTTATAGAAAGTGTCCATGATGAATTAGGGAGTGCATTGGTGACTTTGAAATTTCCAAATTAATACCCTAAATCTCTTCCAAAATTTATTTAATATTTATCCCTCCTCTGTAATTAAATCCAATGATTTTATGCCTAATTTGAGATTTCATTCTCTTTGTTTTAAATTTCATGGTGAATGAATTTAAAAACTTATCCATTGCGTCAGATATTTATTCTTCCATTTTTTTAAACCTTTTAATATATGATAATTTGAAGAAAAGTGGGGAGGAAATGTTAGTTTATGTTCCACCTCAATCAGTACTCTAATTGGAATCTTCTGAACACTATTGTAGAAGTCCTTATTGATGTCAAGAGAATATTTACTGGGAATTCCATTGAAGGATTATTGTTGGTATAACATGTATTTTTTATATAACAATTATTAGAACATGGTTAAATATTAATTGATGATGGATTATTATAAAAAGATGGAAGTAATATTTTCCTCAAATTATGAATCTATATAATATCATTTTCAGGTTGATTTACATTTCTAGGTGGTTGATTAATCGTATTTATAACCTCTATATTATCCTCCATTTTTGTATTTTAATTGAAATATTGAATCTCAATTTTTTGTATGATGGGATATAAATTTCAAATTTAATGACCTAGTATGTATTCACAAATAAATTTGGAAATTGTTTTAATTTTCTTATATATTTTATTCTTAAAAAAATTATATAACTGATCATTTTGTGTACTTTGTGTGTTATTTATATTTATTTTTATTTATCTTTGCCACCGGTTCTTTCCATAGAAATCAAACCTTAATTATATATTCCCCATTGTTGTTACGTAAGACCAAGGAATATTAATTAATTGTAACCCTAATTTAAACTAAATTAGTTATGAGAACAATTCAATCCAAATAGATAGACTCATAGTATGAGATTGAGTATTTGACCATGTTAAAAAATAAAAATAAAAGAAAATAAAAATATGTACAGTGGGAAAAAATAACATGGTTATGAAAAAGTGATGAATTTGATTAATTTGATTGAGTGTGAGCATGAGTTAGAGCCAAGAAAAGGAGACAAAAATATAAATCTATTGAGAATAATAAATTTATAATATAAGGGAAAAAACTAGCTGGTTTTTATAAATAATTTCAATCATTCATACATTTGAATAATAAAACAATTAATTGCTTGAAACACTCTAACTTGATATATTATTAGTTCAACCTGTGAAAGAATGAATCCATCAATTTTTCAACTGTATAAGACCCTCAATCACTAAGTGGGAAAAAATATTTATCAATACATTTATTTGTTAGTTGAACATACTATGTTACTATCTCTTAAACTTGATTATATTTGTAGTTAAATCCTCAGGATTAAATAATAGGTTGAAATTAATTTCGATCAGGATCAAATTTCACTAACACAGGATTATTTTAATAAAATCATTCTAAAAATTATTAGGGGGAAGCATACAATCAAATAACCATATGAATGATGTATAATTTACTATCAAAAATAAACTATTCCCCTATGATTTATTAGGTGAAGCTAATTATCACATCAAATTGATTCAGAAGTATTATTACAAGAATATTCATGAAGAAAAGGAAAAATAAACTGAGAAAGAGAGATGAGTATTCTCTATCATGTAAATCTAACTCTAAATTGATTCTATATAATCAAAAGTATCTCTGATGTGTATTTGGTTAGGGGTCTCTCTTCCTTTTCTCATTTCTTTTATCCATAGTGTGCCTATCACTTTTTAATTATTTTTCTCTTCTATTTAATCCTTTAGTGAGTAATATTTTTTTGTATAATTCCCCCATAAATCTCATATTTTATGTTCTTAAATAATCTCTCTAGCTTATAATTTTCATGTTTATCAAGGAAATCACCCTTAGTGCGGACTTCCTCACAGAACCCCCTCGAACAAAATATGCAACTCATAGAGACTCTTTTCCATGCAGTGACCATGATCTAAATTAAAATGCAATCCATATGGATAGATCAATTTTTTTGATCCCGGAAATTGAATATCGATCACGGCACAACCTCTATAATTATTGAGTCTTCCAAAATCTGGTTGACAAAATGATTCATCTAAATTTTTTGATTTTTTTGGAAATTAAAAACCTCATTGGTATTATAGGTCATGGGTTAGCATTGAATAGTTTTCTAGGGACCTGAATTACTGATCCCACATGCCTAAATCAATTATTTGTGCTCCAACATAGCTAGATGAACACGATAAAAAACATATATATATATTATTTATTATATTATTATTAATATTAATGATTTATATATAATTTTTATTATATATATATGTATTTTTTTTACTATCTGTAGTAGCTTGATCCTCTAGGAATTGGTGTTTATCAAGTGAATGTGGCACATGACATCGACATTGGTTCAGAAGGCAGTCACATCATCACCCCCAAGAAATGACTTCTTCTTTAAATTGATGGTCTTCAACCACGGGATTCGATAATGGTGGAAATCATAAGGAAGTGTGATTGGATGGATATTTAAGGGTTCATACTGGTTCTTGAACCACTTCAGTCATCACAAATTCTCTATGGGTTTTAAAGGGTGGATTAAGCATGGTGCAAGTCTGGATTTCAGATTACATTTTCATTAAGAAAACATGGTGTCTACTTCAATTCAATAAGATTATCAAAGATGGACTGGTGTGCATTTATTTTGTGGTATCTATGATTCTTTCAAGAAATTTGGTCATTCATTATTTCGTATTTAACCATAGCAGTGAGGTTTGGCTCAGGGTTTTAGATCAGGAAATGACATTCGGTTTTTTTTCATAGTAGTGGGTTCAAATAGGAAGAAGCAATAACTATTGAAGGTGTATTCAACGTCGTATATGATTGCTGGTTATCAATGGTAGTGTTGGATTTTTAATACAATGTGTTGGAAGAAGGAATTAATTGTTTGTGGATACGGTTAGTGTATTGGGTCATGGTAGAAATTGTGATAGTATATTGGGGAATGATAGATGGTTGAGCAGGAAGAGAACTCATGGGTCGGGTAAGGGGAAACATGTTTGTGTGGTATATTTGAACATGGTGGAAATGGTGATGGTTGATTGGTGGAATGACATATGCTGGTGGTAGGAAAATAAAATTACAAGGTGGATATTTCTGGTGCTGGTGGAAGATTTGTGGTGGTGGGTGATGGTAGTGGTAGAATAGATTAGTGTGAGGATTGAGATAGTAGTAAGACTGGACACTCTAGGAGGTAGTAAGGTAGTGGTAGATATGGTGCTAATAGTAGATGACTGGAAGTATCTTGGTATCATAATGGAAATGTTATGGTAGATGGACAACTTTGGAAGAATCTTGTTGGATGAAATTCATAATAGTATAACATGACCTATGGTAGGAAATTCTAATGATAGATTCTCATGACTGATGAGTGAAGGTAGTTGGGACTTAGATACTGGTGGTATAACAACCTAATAATTCCATAAATTATAAATTAAACTTCATTCTAAAAATAAAAAAAGATTGATAAATTAATAAAAATTTCTTAAAATAATGAATTAAATAAATAAATGGAATTCTGGAAAATGATACAATGCTACGGAAACATTTAAATTCAATAAAAAAGTTCTCAATTATAATTATCTAAGACACAACATCCATATTTAGACAATAAATTTTTGTTTCCATTGAAAATCAAATTTCCAAAAAATGTAAATCTGACTAATTTTTCTTCAATTTAATATAATGAAAGAATAAATTTCATCTAAATTTTAAAAATTAATTTTTAATCATTGAAAAATAAATTTCCAATTAAACTCACAAAACCATGTTCATTAAAAGATTGTATATATAATCCCCAAAATCCACATTTTAATATGATATTATAAGAAATTTAATTTTATTAAAAAATCATCAACCATAAAATATTTTCAAATTCTTGAAAAAATTCAAATAACATTTTAATTATTTATTCAAAAAAGTTGTGGAATAGTGTGTTAACATGGGAAACATCAATCACCAAATAGTAATCTCTCCTCTTAAGACAAACTTGTCATTTATCAAATCATCAAACCACCTCTCTTTGAAAAACTGGGTCAAGATCCAACCATAAGTCAGTCATTCCATAGATCCTAATCCATATCCAGAATATCCATTATCATGCAGCATCCTAGATGAGACCTAATGGTTCTGCTGAGGGTGTTTCCATTTTTCAATATAAGTCTAGTTTTGAACACTCTAGTAATATTCTTCCTATTATAAGTGTCATTATAACTGATCATGTAGAATGTATATCTCAATCAACTAGAGAAAATCTCAATATTATGGATAAACAACTTTTTGAGGAAAAGTATATGTTTTATATGTTCGTAAGGATTATATTTAATTTCAATTATTATTATTATTGTTTCAATCATATGGATAACTATTTTTATAGTCCATATTAAGTGATAACTAACATTTTGGGGAAAAAATTTATTTATGGGGTTTAATGTAATGCTATAGAATTTTAGTATTAATTTCCCTGGAAATAAATGTTATGATTAATGAATTTAATCCCCAAAAAATCTAAACTAAAATTAAATAAAGAAACTTTAATAGAAAATTATTAAATTGGGATTTTAAAAACTACCATTAAATTAGTACGTATAAAGTATCATGCCTATATTATCAAAATTATATAGAAAAAGGGAAAAAATGGTGTCAAGTAGTTCAAATATTTTTTCTGAGAAACTTCATATTGGTTTGGCAAGGATAAAGGTTCAGAAGGGTTTTCCATTGACCAAGACCTAGTTAAACTCAAACAATTATAGTTTTAGTGGAATAATTTATCAGAGAATTTCAAGATCGTGGAAATTTCCACGAGATCCATGCTAGCTGAACCAACACCCACGACATTCACTAGGGAATATCATATTCATATTTATTATATGTATAACATTAGGGATTGTGTGTGTACAAATTATGATAATATAAATATGTAATTATCAATGTAATAATTTATTTATATATTAATTTTATGTTACACACTTCATATTTTTTACTTTTAATGCAAAATAAATTTCATTTTGGTAGTACCCCTAGTTTCTAGAAGAAGACCGTTTAATCATGTATTTTAGGTTCATATAATGATTAGGTTTAATTTCAGGAGGCTATGAGTTATTTTTAAATATATTGGATTATTTATTTGGAGGATCCCGGTTTGAGAATGTTTAGTAGAAACCTTAAACCGTCTCTAAGAAACCATAAAAGGGAAGACATTGGGAACTTGTAAAACACATGGTTGGAACATGTTTTTTCAAAATTGTACAAGTTACCAATGGGAATAATTTTACAAAAAATAGGGGAATTATGGTTTGGATCATGTTTTATTGAACTATGTGATCCAACCATGTGAGGTGTTTCCTTAAGACAACATCACTACATAGTTGGCACATGATTATCTAAACCGTGTTACCTAACTGTGTAGCGTAAATTGGGAGCTCAAAAAAATTTGTATATAATATGAATTTCTCCCCTTATTCCTCGATAATAACTTATTCTCTCAATATATCAAATTAATTTTTCTCCCTAGGAATGAGGGATGATTCCCATTGATCTAAAAGTGATTCTTTGGTGGATGTTACTTTTTTGGAGACTCCGGTTCTTTTGAAAGATCATTTACGTCTTCATTCATCATTGATCCATTATTCGTATCTCCCTTAGAATGATATATATCATTCATTGTGTATATATCTATGTTTTTTTATTTCAATCATGATTAAATCTTGTTGGATCTATTGAATGTAACATGGTTTTGATTGAATATTGAAGAATGGATCTGTCGTTCTTCATTTTCACCAACCAATGAGATGTTTGCAGCACCTCAATTATCTCCAACTGATATATAATTTGAAGGATTAGTTTTAATTATATGTTTTTATTGAAATTTTAGTGAAATAATATTTTTCTTCTTGGTGGAACTCCAAATTAAGTATTAGAATTAGAAAATTGTGGGAAAATTGGTTGCATTTCAAAAAAACTATATGGTTTGTAATTTTAAAATGATGAATTTAAAATTATATTTTTTTATTCATGTAAATTTTTTGTTGAAATTATTTAAAGAAATAATGGTCTTTGGAATGATTTTACAATGATTTTGGAACACATGATTGGTGTGCATTGGGATATCATTGAGGAAATCCTATTATGTTTAGACCCACCCCTGCTTGGGTACTATTCTGTATTTGTAGATTTCATATATCAGTAAATAGGTAAAATAAATGTATCTATTTTATTTAGTTATTTTCATTAATACCATGGGTATTTGCTGTAGATTTGGATATAGTAGTGGGTTGGGTGTTTTTGGTTGATGTCACTTGGGAGTTTCATGTTATTTGTATTTTGGTTCTCATTGAGTATGTAGTTTGGTTTCTTCTTGTACTATGATAGATTTTATTGGTACGGTAAGGTTTTGAGTAGAGTTTTGTATTGATGGATTATATAGTGGTTCGTTCGGTTATTCTATATACAGTTTTTTTGTTTTATCTTTCATAGGGAAAATATTCCCCCAAATGTTCTTGAGTACCTTAGAATTTATTACCATCCTTTTGATTCTAGGGATTTCACATAAGGAATATTATCACACATGTCACTTATCAAGACATGGATGAGGTTTGGGATGTTACAATTGGTATCAGTTTGTTTACTCCTAGATTCAAAAATGATATCATTTTATTCATTCATGGATTTAGAAATTATATCAGTCTTAGTAAGTGTATCATTAATTTTAAGAGAAATTGAATCTTTCTTTTTTGATTCTTCAATTGGGTTTCTCTCATTGAGATTGGATCATCAAAACTTGAAACCTATAACATAAAAATACATAGCTAGCCTATTTGTGCTGAACATCATGTAATCTCTGTGTTTGGGTACATATGTGTTTGGAGACACTTCTAGGTGTACATTCACCTCACCTCCATGGGTTGATCCAATTAGATTTATATTCCATGTATTGATAGTAAAACATTGAACTAAGACTAAATTTCTTATTCTAATTTTAGTAGTTTGTCACATGAAAATATGTGATGATTTTTGAAAATATTGAAAATGGTTTCTTTTAAGTATGGTTGTAGTATTTTCAAAATGGTTGAAATATTGATGATGTGGTATTTGTGGAAATAAATGTTATGATATGTTTTGATGTTGTCAAT
The DNA here is from genome assembly GCA_963277665.1 of Viscum album. Lineage (NCBI taxonomy): Eukaryota > Viridiplantae > Streptophyta > Magnoliopsida > Santalales > Viscaceae > Viscum > Viscum album. The sequence continues at coordinate 1,495,652,129 of OY728131.1, forward strand.
GGGAATTACTAAGAAATCAATTTATAATATATGACTTTAAATGGAGTTCTATTCTATTTATAGTGAATGGAACCAGGTATGCATTATGGTAATTAATCATAGTAGGCTACATAATTTTTTTTCACATGATCCACAAGTGAACCAAAATATTGTTCAGAGCATTGTCTTGGAATTTATGGTCATGGATAATGGTAATAGAAAAGATGAACCTCAAAATGTGGACAATTAGGTACAATATTAAATTCATAATCCACCCATCTTGGGGGGGGGGTTCTAAGACTGAACAATCAAATGTATGGTTTAATTAGATGAATATATTCTTTGATTTCCATAAGACACTAGTAGAGTTAATAGTAATTTTGAAACCCCATTTTCGAAAGGATTTAGAATTCCAATGGTTGTAATTAGTTGTTCATGATAAAATGGTACAAAGAACACAATGGGGTATTTTTTGGAATTTTTAATATTAAATTCAATCCACACAAATTTCAGATTGTTAGAACAATAGAATTATTTAGTTTGGAACAATTGAACCTCATAGTGAAAGAATACTAAGATAAATTTATCAATTTAGTTTATTTTATGTAGAATTTATTTCATGTGTCTTCATCAAGTCATATATTTTATATTCATGTTTGAGGCTAGATATTCATTCAAATAGTGTTTTCTCTAAATTATGCATTATTTAGAAATGTCCAATAGAGAAATGGTAGAATGAATTTATATATTGGTAAATATGGTTAGAGGAAGTATTTATTTTCTAATAGGAATAAGAAGAAACTACAATACATGGAATAAGGGAATGTGGTAAACCAAATTCTAGAGTTTTCTAACACCTTAAAATTAGATCATTAGATCATCAAATATTCTTCCTCGTCCATAAAGTAAGACAAGATGTTTTTAATGAATATTTTCGAGCAAATTAAGCGAGATTGTACAAAAACACCAAGATATTAAAAAAATTACAATATTATAGAAATTATTTAGTGATATTGTTAGAGTTATCTATGGTCAGGTTATAGAGACAAATATATTTTTTATATGAATCTTATCATTTAATGTGATGAGGTTAATAGAGTAAATCTTTTCATCAACATAGAGAAATCCAAGGTGATTCTTGGAACAACATGAATTACCAACTAGTGAAATATTATTTGGGTAAAAAGTGAAATCTTCAATGATTATGAAATTATATGGAGATGAATAAGTGATCATGAATGATCAATATATTCCATCGACGGTGAGAGGTATGATTCTTCTAAATTATACCCTTATGTAATGTTTGTATAACATGTTCTCATACCACGCATTTATTTCATCTCTAGTTGTTTATAATTTTGTTTTTTATGTTGAAAATATGCCGTTTTTTTAACATAAAACTTCTCTTAGCTATAGAGAATGTTAAGCCTTTATATGTAATCCATGTTCTATAACTATCAATATAGTTGAGTTGCATTGGAATTTATCTATGATTGAGATGGATGTATATAAACTTATTTTGTGCATGGATTTATTGATATTGTTCAATTACCACATCTACTATTATACCCAAATACTATGTTTCACTTATCTGGATGGCATTGAGCATATCGTTGGAGGATATTGGAAAGTTATGATAAGTGGAGACAAACTTTTTGCACTAATGGTTTTAATTAACTAATATTGATTGGAAGTGTAGACCATAGAATCTGTGGGTGATATTGTAAATAGATATTTTTAATCAATTATTGAAAAGGTTCTTAATTTGTTTTCCTAAAAAATTATTGTGTGGTTCCACTGAACAGAGAGATAGAGTTTATGGTTGATCTCCTCCCAAAAACAATCATTTCTCACATCAATATTGAATGGTTTAACCAATATAATTGAGTGAATGGAAATTTTAGTCAGATAAATTGGAATAAAAAGGGTTCATTGAACCAAGGATGTCTTCATCGGAATCAATGGTTTGGTTTATGAAGAAGAATGATTAAACTCGTAAGCATTGTGTCGATTATTTTATTCTTAAAAAAGTTATGATAAATAATCTTTATCATCTTCCATGAATTCATGATCTGTTTGATCAATTAAATAGATCCATGTGGTTATATACAAATTCATTGCATTTAATGTATTACCAATTGAATGTTTGGAAGAAGGATATTCTAAATACAGGTATCAAATGAAGATACACACATTATGAGTATGTGAGTATACATTTTGGTCTAACAAATTCACCAGCTATATTTTTGTAATTGATGAATAAAATCTTTTAGAGGTATCTGAATTCCTTTGGGGTGATTTTTTAGAGGATATTATCTTGTATTTTAATACAAATGTGGGTCCTAAGAAACCCTTGGATATAGTGTATGGTATCTTATGGGATCATCTTCTATATTCTAGGCAATCAATCTATAATATTTTAATAGAAGATGTGCGTTTCCTTGGAAATTCCATTAGAGAATAAATTGTTACTATATATCATGAAATTATAGAATATGATATCTATTAGAACCCACATATAATGAATTTGAGAGCTATATTTTCCTTGACAATGAAGGATAAAACTAATTTTTTAAGGTTATTTTTGACATTTTTCCTCACCAATGAAATCTTTTAAAAGGAAATACATTCCTTTTCAATAGAATGACGAATTTCAGAAATCATTTCAAGAATGTAATTATTGACTTAAATAAGAAAAAAACCTCATATTCCCAATGTTTTTATGGAGCCATGCAATCAATTGGGAATCATTTAGATCATGGTTGGGATGTGTTATCATGATGGGAGATCATGTTCTTGGTTATGTCTTATTGGAGTTATGATTTCATGGGAAGAACTACCCAACACACAACATTGAATTTTATATTGTGGTGTAAGCTTTAATTAGTTGGTGTTATTCTCTCTTTGGTGAGAAATTATAACTTTTTATGTATCATAGGATTTTGAAACACATTTTCTAACAAAAATATTTGAATTAAATGTTTCATAGATGGATAGAGTGTGTACAGATTATTGAATTCCAGATGATTTATACACCGGGTAAAATTAAATTTTTGGTGAATGCATGGAGTAGGAATATATATGCTCAATTAGTTTAAGAGGATAAAAAAATTAAGCAACTAATAGATTCTATAGTTCATATGAATACATATTACTCTAACAAAGGAAATGTCATGGTTATATTTATAGATTCATTTGTTCCACATTGAATTGAGCATGTTAGCATTTCTCTTTCATCTAATCCTAATTTTGTTACTACGAGGTTAAAATATAAGGGTGGGGTGGTCATTAAAGGTTGGAATCTATATGGGAGTCAATGGTTATGTTTTAAATATTATATGGTCATACCATTTTCTTTTTAAGAAATGTTTCTTAGTTCTTTCCAAAATTTGAGGTGGTCAATTCATCCTGGAATACAAAAAATGTACAAAGAGTGTAAATTGTAATTTTGGTGGGATGAGATGAAAATACTTGTATCATAATATATACTATGATATCTCATCATTCAATATGTTAAGGAATGAAATCAATGACTAGTGTTAATTTTGTTGTATTTACTATTTCCAATGTGGAAATGGGAGTAGATAGCTAGGGATTCTGTAACAGGTCTACCAATGATGGTCAGAAAACATGATTAAATATGGGTGATATTGGATAAGCTCACTATATTGCCTCATATAATCCTAATTCTTGAAAATAATATTGTGGATGACTTATCTAAAATATAAATTCCGTAAATTTTAAAGATGCACGATGTTTTATACTCAAGTATATTAGATCAAGAACCTATAATTATAAAAAAAATATCCTTCTAGTAGGCCCATGAAACATAGTTGAATATGAATACAACTTATCATCCTTATATATATAGTCAAATTAAATGGAAAATCACAATGTTTTAGGATATGATTAGGGCTTTTTTGATAGAATTTTTGGGCCTTTTAGAGGATAAAGTACCACTAGTGGAGTTCTAATGTAATAATAGTTATCGTCAATTGAAATATATGGATAATACTAAAGTATTGTATAAGAATACTTATCATTACTAAATATTTCAAGTGGAAATAAGTGAGACATCTCTAATTGGACCCAGCCATTTGAAATAGAAAAATGAAAATATTTTTTATCAGAAATAGGATGGAGATGGCTCACACTCATATGAAATCTTATAATTTTCATCGTTGATGACTAATTGAATTTTATTTGAGTGATCACATGTTTTTGAGAATCCCATTAAATATTGATCATTGTCATTTTGGTAAGTGTGTAATGTTGTCTCCTTGATACATAGGCCCTTTTGAGATACATAAACTAGTTAGTGAGGTGGAATATTAGTTAGATGTTCCACCAATGTTTAGGTTAGTTCAAAATGTGTTTTGTTTATCTTAGATGAAGAAGTAACAACATGATCTTATCCTTGTGCATCGATGGGATCACGTTGACCAAGAGTTGGATGCTAAAATGATTCATCTCCCAGTATGGATTTTGGATAGGAAAGAGAATAACTTTTGCAGTAAAATCATTGGTCTAAAGTGTGTTTTATAGTGACATGGTCATATTCTTAAATAAACAAGGGATCATGAAAAGGAAATGGTGGAGTAATGGATCGAACATGTCTTGGGAAATGGGTTTTTTCTTCCTTTTAGGGACGAAAATAAAACATTTTGAAAGAATGAGACACCAAAATTTCATGGACATGACCCTTTATTCAAGTATTTTGAATCCATACAATGGATGAGTTTATTTTTTGGATGTTTTTAGGTAATTTTAAATTTTTTATATCATTTCTAGAGGTTCACAATTTCTTTACAATTAAGAGAAACCAAGAACAATCTCCATGAAATAGTATATGGGAAGAATGATGTTCTTCGGTATGTACACTGTTGTAAGGTGGTTTCACCAACCTGTGGGGGTTATCAGGGGGAACTATGCTTCTAGAATCATAGGAAAATTCAAGGACGGCATGCCATCTGTCTAACTATGTGAGACAACTGTGCGATGTGTGGCCTTGATATAGCAGCACTACATAATTGGAAAATAGTTTTCCAAACTGTGAATCATAACCATGTGGTGTACATTTTTCCCCCTAAAATGTAAATATTTAATACATATTATTCTATTTAATCATTTTTTATCCCGTATTCTCTGAATACCTCAATTTTTCTCTCTATTTTTGGGAGAAAATTACCACCGATCCAGAAGTTAATATTAATATAATGTTATTGTGTTTGAGGCTTGAATTAATTAATATGTTATTGTTCTTCCTCTTTTTTCCCTAATCCATTCATATTCTACCTTGGAAATCATTGATCTATTCTATAGGGGATAAATCTTGGCGGTGTTCTATTAATATCTATTAAATCTTATTGAATCTAGTGAAGGGGACCTCACTTGTGATTAGATTTTGAATAATCATTATGCCTTTTCATTTTATCTAACCCATGATTGGAATGTGGATTGTGAATTCTATAAACATGACATAGAACATGATTTCATATTTTTCATTAAATATATTTTTTATCATTATCATTAAATCCTTCTGTAAAACATGGTAGAAATCCTAATTTGGTATTGTCTTTGGAAAATTGTCAAAATATTGGTTGGATTTCAGGAAACCTCATTGGTTTATAAATTTTAATACATTGATTTAAAATTTATATTTTTTATTTTGCGTGGAATTTTTTTATTGAAATTATTTAAAGAAAAAAAGGTTTGTTGTATAGTTTTACATGGATTTTGGAAAATATGGTTTGTTCATGTTACGAAGCCATTGGGGAGAACCTTTTGATGTTAGGCTCACCACCTACATGGGTACTATTGTGCATTTTTAGATATCATAGATCAACACACAAGTAAAGTAAAGGTATCTCAGTTATTTAGTGATACTTCTTTACACTTTGGGCATGAAATGTGGAGTTTGATTATTTAGTGGGTTGTGTGTTGTTGGTCTATGTCACTTGGGGATTTTGAGTTTTATGGTCTTTTGGTTCATATCAAATTTTTATTTTGGTTTTTGGTTGATCTTTTATATTCTTTATTGGTTTGGTTATGTTTTGAGTTGAAATTTTTTACTCATTATTTATATAGAGGAACGATTTTTAATTATTTATGTAGCTTGGATGATTTATTTTTTAAAGGTGAAATTATCCCCCAAATACTCTAGAGTCCCTTTGAATTTATTTCAGACCATTAGTTTCTTTAGAATTTCACCTTTCGAATAGTATCACACCCACCACTTCTTAATCAAATAAGGAGGGTCATTATGTTATTATTTTCAGATATTAATTATTTTTTAAAATTAAATCACTGGGGCTAAATAACTCAAAATGTCATTTTATGGTAAAAATATATTTTATATAAGATTTTTTTTATTGGGAAATAAATATATTATTGATTAAATATAATAATAAATTAATTCCAATTTAAATAGTAATTGATAGGTGATAATAATAAGAATAATTAAAATTTTAAAATCTTTTTTTATATAAAAATAATTTTTAATTGTGTGATTATGTTTTAAAAGCTCAATTCCTAGATTTTATAATTTTAATTTTAAAAAATAAATATAATTTCATGATTTACAGTAAAAATATTTTCTTCAGATAAGTTTTTATTATTGTTTAGTAATTTTTATTTTTACTTTAAAAGTAAAAAAATAGGTTTTTTAATACCATATATCATTTTAATTTTTCATTACAAAAAAAATTTAAAAACTTTTTTAGGACTAAAAATGTATTTAAGGAATAAATAGTTCATTTTGAAATTATTTTTATTCTTTATACAGCCAATTTATACATTTTTGAACAAAAGTAATATTTTATTCTAATGAAAAATATTATTCATATTTTCTTTTAATTATCATTTCACAAGGTATAATTATATTTTGAGTTCATTAGAATACTTGTAACTCTTATTTTTGTAATATAAAATCAATTAAGGTCATATATGTAATTAACTGATGATTTTATCAAAATACATATTTTTTATTTATAAAAATAAATCCATCTATTAAGATTTTTTTATGTGATAAATTTTCTCATTTGAAATTTTATTTTTCTAACACTAATAAAATATTATTGATAAATTGGTTTCCATATTTGAAATTATAATTTTCAAATTAGTTAATATGTTCCTTATTATATTTAGTCATAATTGTTTTATGACGATAAAAATTTAGTTACCATTATAAATTAAAATTAAAGTAATCGAGTTTTACTGTTGGTAAAAAAACTAAACCATGTAAAAATCATGTCTCAAAATTAATATTTGTGTTTTGTCTCAAATAAAAAAAATCCAAATCTCCATTATTGGACAATTTCTATTCCAGTTTCAATGTGAAGCATTTGTTTATTTTTTATTAATAGGTTATATTAAAAATGTGTCAATCCCTTCACTTATAAAATGGGCCTTCCACCACCCCATAATAGGAAATCTAAAATTTTGATGTTTCCTTAGAACTATATTAATTTTACCTTATTTATGAACATATTCCACTTCAAAAATCCTATGGCTACTATATGATATCCTAAATACTTAATTTCTCATAAGTACTTCATGAAAAATTTCATATTCTCTATAAACATATAAAGAGTCTCTATTATTTTTCATTATCTATCTTTATCCTTCCAAAATATAATAAAAAATAAAACATGATTACATCAATATTATTTATATGATAATATTTATTTATGTTTATGTAAAAATAGTTATATACCATCCACCGATTTTCATTTGAAAAATTAAAATTTTGGCATGGGTACATACAGACTACCGCGTCCACGAATGATGTCTTATATTATGAATCAATGGCATACATGTATGGTCAAAATGTATTTATTGAACTGATATTTTATTTATAACATCATTATGATTCCATATAGAATAATCTCTTTACTACCCTTCTCTCATTCTATAGAAATTGAAAACATTATCCATGTGTACATGAAGTCTACCACCTCCAAAAAGTGATATATTTAATATTCCATCTTTCTAGTATTTTATCAATTATCTAAAAGACTTCAAATATGATTCACCACCTTAAAAAATCCAAATAGTGTAATTATTCTTCTATAATGTTGATATCATTCCCAAATAATCACTTCTATAATCAGATTCACCCATCAATTAAAGAATGTTCTTATTTGGGTCATTTTATCCACCTAAATCAGCAATTATAGAAATTTATACCACGTATGAATAAATAAATAAATATATATATATATATATATATATAATTAGACATAAATGATCAAAATAATTTATGATTCTTGAAATGTTATATTATTGTTTAATTTATTATTAATATACCAAACATTGTTTCAATAAAAAATTATAAAAACATTGTTCCATGGAATTCATCACCAATAAAAATTACAAAAGTTCTAATGGAATAAAATTTAAATGTTTTAAATTATTTTAAAAAATATATTATATTAAATTAAATAATCTATAAATGATGAACTTGGTTTCTGAAAAAGGAGACTGATATTGACCTTACAAAGAATGTGTTGAGCAATTATAAATATAAGCATCTGATGGTGAAATTAATCTATAAAAGAATAATAAATTTATGATAAATAATTATAATTTAAGAGTATAAAAATAAATATATTTCAATAAATTTATGAAATATCTGTTTAATAGAGTTATGTTAGATTTAAAGTATGTTAGAGTGCGTTTGAATAAGGGGGAATAAAACATAAGGGGGATTCTTAACTTAATTCACTTTCATTAAGTTAGAGTTTCTATTCTTCAAATGAATTTTTATAAGTTTGGTAAACTACATACAAGGGTATAATTCTATTTTATTTCCTATTTTTTTATATTTATTCACATTTTAATCACATAATACCCCTTTAAAATGTTACTTACCTAATTAATTTGGATGTATGTATGGGTTCATCATCTCAAAATTTTCTTCTTTCAGACAAGTTATGCATTATACATATACATTATTTTATATGGCATATTTACCACCCATTTCTAAAAATATACCATTTTCTATCATTTTTCATTATATTTATTTTTTATTTCAAGTTATCTTTTTGGAGTAGTTTTGGTTCGAATGTAACTAAAGTCATAAGGGGTCTTTCTTGACTCGACTGCTTTTCTTGCGTCATAATTTCTCTTCTTTGAATATTATTTTACAAGATGGTTTTCCTCTATTTTATGATGATATTATAATTATTTTCCTTTTTATTATCTGGTAAGTTATATTGTTGGATTTCATTCTTCGTAAAAAATTTTGATTTTAAGAATAATTCTCATCCTCTCCAAATAAGCTCTTTTACTTTTATTTTTACATTATTTCTTCCTTAAAATGATTTATTTTAATTTTTTTAAATCAAAATATGTTTTCTTTTTGGGGATCCAAAAATTTATCTTTAAATCATTTCAAATGGAATATTTTTCACTCTTCTTATGATGTGGGTTACAATAGTGGTGTTTTTTTTTAAAATTTTGAATTGCTTTTTCCATTGTCGATTGTGGATTTTATCTTCAACAACACATTTTATTTGAAAAAGAATTATGTCATTTTTTATGGATTATATATTGATATTAATTATTACATTGTATCGACAAGAGTCTTAATTTCAGTTTTATAAAAACATTATTTTCAAATGGAAACTTGAAACATCTTCTTTTCACAAAAATTTTATGAAATCATTTCTAAAGTTTATTTTAAGTTTTACATAAATTTTCATATTTAAATGACAAAAATATAACTCCTACGAAGATATATGTTAAGAATGTCTCTATAAATATATTAACGAAAAAATTAACTTGGGTGATTGAATTTTGGGTATCATTCAGCCTACTTCTTTCATTCATTTAATGTTATACAATTTGGAAAAGTTACACAATATGTTTTATTTGATTTGGTTTTTATGATATGATGAATGATTGATATCATATGTAACACATATGTATGTAAATTATTGAGTAGATTCATCAATATTCTTCTAATTCATCGGTTTAGGTTGTATATCTCAAGAGATAATCAACTATAGACTTTCTTATATTTTTTCACAACAAAAAGTGAGGATATACTTGGATTTTTTCACAACATAAAGGGTGGCCATTATTATTTATTTCATAAATTAAAGTGTTCACATGATTGGATATTTTAATAACTTAGTGGGTGTACATGATTTTGTTTCTTCAAAATATTATGACTCCCAATTCATATGTATTTTAGTAATTATTTGTTACAATATTTTTTAATGAAATACAATATTTTTTTATAATATTCATATGAAAATACTCCTTGCATCATGTTTATTATATCACACTTTTACTCTATGGTACATGTTTGATCATTTGATATATCAATTCCTTATATCATGAATTATGGAAAAATCTTATTGTTCCATGTTATTTTTAATATGTTCCTTCACTTATTCACATGTTCTCTCATATGTTTATGATCTAACCCTTTATAACATATTGATAAGGACCTCCCCAACTAATGATTTTATCTCAAACCTATCATATTATTCCATTATCCTATTTAAAAAAATTATAAATTATGATAATAATACAAGAGAGTATAGTGTGGTCTATTTATAGAGAAGTGTTCACAAAGTTTCTTATATTTCTAATCCTTAAAGTGATGAATCATTTAGTTCTTGGGATCATTTGTTTGTTTTTTAGATGTAATGTTTGACATATGTAAATGATATAAAATGAAGATTTTTTATCTTGTTTTATATCACTTTCTATCAAAGGATTTTCATAAATAATTTTTTTTACCACCAAACCTAGAAATGAGGGTCTAGGTTGCCTATATCTATTTTGTAAGCCACAACATATAATATAAATTCAATAACTCTTCATAGATATAATTATTAAGTGGATTTTATATCACAATTCTTGTAAAATTTAGTATCCACTAAGATGATACTATACAATTCCATTCGGTTCTCCATGCCAAAGTGATGTAAAATTTCTTTTGAACACTTTTCTTTAGAAATAATGTTTAAAACTATAAAATGTGTCACATACAGAACCATGGAAATATCATCTCCCAGATTAGTTAAATATCAAAAAAATCTAGATTTTCCTATTTTTTTCCTCAACCACTTAAGGCTTATCTTAGTAAAATATTACATCATCAATGCAAACAATAATATTAAGATAATTTGTGTTGTATGCTTTCACATTGGTTGTTGTACCCGGTACCAGTTTTGAAATGTATAATATTTAGGAATATGTACAAATTCAAATACTCTGTACCATGATTGTTATTTATTCCATGTATAGACATTATTTAATTAAAAATATTCCTTCTATCATCATCACGTATGAATATATCTGGCTATTCAATTTATACATCCTCTTTGAGAACCTAATTGAGAAAATTAGACATCACATCCATTTGAAATATCATAAAATTTCATTGAGTAGAAGTATAAGTGAATGTTCTTAAGTATTATAGGAATTAAAATGGTAGAAAATTATCCTATAAATTTATTTCATCCACCACTTAATATCCTTTTCACATGAGCCCCACATTGTTAATAAAAAACATCACATTTCCCATATAGCTTGTTATGAAATACCAACATCATGCCAATCAAGTTCTTTAATTTTAACCTTAATATTTTTTTTTATATTCTAATTATTTTATCTAATCATTAATAACATTTATCCAATCCTTATGTTGGTGTTCTTATTCAATGAATTTCAGCTTCAACAGGAAATCTAAGCTAATGTGGGTTGTTATCATTAATAATCATTGGGTTTTCAACCTTCATTTATGGAATAATCTGAAAAAAAACCTTCTATTTCTCATATTATTTGTCATGGGATATCAAAAATATTTATTTTCAATTTAATAATCTAAATTAGAATCATCACATTCTAATATTTCTTGATTTATTGAAAGATTCCCATGACTTCCAATATTTCCATCATGCATATCATTGATATCTACAAGGATTTAGGGTGGATTTATTCACTATGACTCATACTAAAACACCTTAAAATCAATGATATCAACTCTATTTACTAAGAATTTGTAAACATAAAAATAATATCTTCCATTTCATTTGTACTAATGGAATATCCCTTAGTCTTATTAATAATTAAATTACCAGAAATTATTTCCTTCTATTTTTATCATATATGGGATTTCAATCACTCTAAAATGTTTCAATTTTTTTAACCATTTGCACCAAATTTCATAGGGATACATATTATATTTGGGTATTAAAATACATTAGTTTTGGAGACACTCCCCTGTTAACGTTACTTTCAATTAAAATTAATAATATGCTTCAATCTTTTATTACATAGTTTGACACAAGTTAATAGTGTTCCTGTTATTTTATTCCAGAACTCCATTTTTTATGATTTATAAAGTGAGATAAAACCAAGAATTATTCCTTTATTTTTAATATATATCTCAATATCATGACCCTTATACATATTTCTACTATCATTTAGAATCCAATTTATAAAATAACATATTTACTGTTTTGAAAACCTATGATTACTCATGAACATATTTGATGGTAATAATATTTTTATTATAAATATAAAACAAGTAATTATAATATAATCATCGTTAAAAGTGATAAATTAGTTATTATTTTTGGTTGATATTTTCTTTGTTTTCCCATATTCATTAAACTACATCAGATCATGTGGTCCTCATATAGTGATTCCCCTCCTTTATAATGTTGATTGTTCATCATTCTATTATTGGAAGTTCCATGGTAATAAACTCAGACTCTCTTCATATTATAGATAATATAAATATCAATATTTTTAATCATTCTCCCCATTTTAATTATTCAATGATTGATAATTATTTGGATCGACAATGTATTCTCTTCCTTAATACCCACATAACATGAATTTTCATCAACTATAATAAGTAAAAAGATTCCATTAGATTAATTCACCCTTGACACAGTATCTTCATATCAGTTCCTTTATAATAATTTTTTTTTTTGAAATATAACTTTGTTTATGATGTATAATGTTGAGATAGAATAAATAGATATTATTTATCCTTTTTAAAAAAACAATCAAATTTGATTTGATTTCAATTTAAAAAAATTATGCAAACCCCATGTCATTTTTTAATGAAATAACATTACCAAATTTGATATACATACTAACATATTTTTCTTTTCTATTTATAATTGCTTGTTTACCAATCATGGGTGATGAAAACCCACTATCCAATATGCATAGTTCTCATTTTTGGAAGCCTTGTGGGAAATATCATCGAGTATAAAACAATCATGAGCTATTATATTCATTGGATATATTATGGGACATTATATGTATTTTAAATACTCTATTATAAATTTAATATATCCATTCACCATAAGACCTTTTTCTGATTCCTTTTATGAATCCATCTATTTGAAAAGAAATTATTCATAATTTCATTAATTTTCATCATAGTTTTTGAAATAAAATTAATTGATTATATTGGATACCTCCACTTAAAATTAAAACTCTTACTAGGTTATCAATAATACATATAATTCTAATATAAGAAATATTAATGCATATATAATCTACAATACATACAATTTCATTCCCAATAAAATCATTTTGTCAACTTCTCTAACTGTACAATAGGCTTACATTATAGGTTTCTTCATCTTTTAGGTCTATAGTAATAATATTCTTCCATTAAAATCCATTAATATAAAATTACATAATCCTTGTTGATTATAGAGTTCTTATTAGAATTTTTATCCTTTAAAAATATTTCAATTTTGTGTTTTTCATATTCTGTTTTAGTAAAGGAAGAAGCTTATTTTTTATGTTTTAGAGTAATTAATTCAACCTTCATCATATGTGAAGATATAAATTCCACACCATGAATAGATAAAAGGTATTAAATAACCATTTAATGTGGAATTTTATGGTCCAAGAACATTTCAAAATTAATTTACACCATGTATTTCTTCTCATTACATTTTAATATCACTTTTATCACCAAAAAGGATCATTCATAAACAAATATAAGCATTTTCAAAAAATAATAACTCAACTAGATTTAATTAATTAAAATTAACCACATAATCTTTTGTATTCATATTAGAGTTCATTTCATCAATTATAATATTTTTTTCTATAAGAAATATATATTTTCATTAATTATCTTCTAGTGAACGTCTTCCTTCATTTTTAATTGTAACTCCTCCCTATTTGTGTCATATTCGATATTTACTAATTCAATATTATTCAAGCATGGAAATATTTTTATATGCCTTTATATTAAATTTAAAAATATATTTTCTTTTGGTTTCATCCCCTTTACCATAATCCTCCACTTCACACGATAATTTTATTTATTTTTCATATATGTCAAGTATAATCATTTACCTTCATATTTGGATATATCTTAAATAGTATCACTATCCCCATTATATGATTCCTCTTCTTATTTTGATAAAATTTTGTTATTTTAGATGTAAAATATATTATGTCTTTACATTTGTAAACCAACATCCATTGTTACTGAATAAACCCTTATTTTTCTACTTATTTAAAAAAAATATGTGGTTTTTTTAATTTTCATCCTTATCATTAGACAATTGGCCACAATGTTTTCAACCTTCCAATAAGTGGATTATTTAAATGGGAGATCACAATTAAACATTAACATTTCATTCATGAGGCCTCTTGATAGAATGATATGATCTCCTCCTTATTAATGAATTCTTCTTTATCTTGTTACACATTATGGCATGCCTCTTTATATTTAATAGTTTTTAACTACATTGAACCCATAAAACAAAACAGTTCTCCTTTTCTTCTTCATAATGTTTGGTCCTCATATTATCTTGAAGGGATCCTAAATGTTGTGATGTTTATATAATGATAATTTATCTATCTCCCTATCTTCTAATATTGAAATTATTTTATCAAATATTTCATGAAATCAGAAAAACATCCAAAAAATCATTGTATTTTCAGTTATCTTAATTTCCATATATTTTATCCAATATCCCACTGACCTGGGTGAATATCTAATCAATTAATTAATTTTTCACAATATGTAATTTCTCATTTTTGAATATATAAATTTATAATCATAACAACTTTAATGTATTATACCCTTCATAGATGGAATGAAACTTGTCCCATATATATGTCATTAATTTTCACCCATACACCTTCACTGGTACCTTCTTCAATAGAGAGAATATCAGTATTTTTCTCTCATATCTATTAGAATTATTTTACTTCTTGTTAATTTTTGGGACTATGATTACATTAATTGTTATTTTAAATCTATAAAGAGTTGTCTTAAAAACATGAGTTTGTTAGATAAAAAAATATAGGATCATCCTTTTATTTAAAAAATAAAAATTCTTAACATCAAATTTCAATATATATATTTATACAAATATTACTCCTTTTATGTTGAATGATATATAGTTTCTTCGATAAATTGTTTGGATGGATACTATAGAGAAAATCGACTCTATTACCAATAGTAGATCCTATAAGATTATCTGAAGAACAACGAGCGGATGAATTTTTGTTATTTATCCCATTTAAATTCTAAAATCAAATAGTTATTGAAACTTTCAATTATAGATAGTGAAAGTGGATATTTTTTGTGAATTATGAGAGGTTTACACTCTAATAAAACTTTTTTAATAAAATAATAACATAAATAAAATGACTTTTCCTGACATTCCCACTCACAAATAAGGTAAATACCTTGTTGTGGAGTGGTTGATATTCCATGTTTCATGGTTAATTCCTTTCCTTCATGTTAAAAAATTATTGGAATATAGGGTACAACCATATACATTATTATAAAATATTCCATTTTATTATGGATGTACACATATAAAAAAATTATGGATATATGGCTATTTCAATAATAATTAAAACTATGAAATACTACAAGACAAAATATATTTCATGATGTACATTGTGATAGTACAAAAATATTTTACTGTGAGAATTTGATTGAGAATAGAGATCTTTATAAATGAAATAAAGCACTTATGATAACTCCCATATAAAATGGTTCTCCAAAAAACATATTTGCTCACATCGACCTAATTTATTAATTTTTCATATCACATAATCTCTAAAGTAATCAATATAATTAGGGGAAAGTATAGAAAATATTTGAAACCACGTTTAAATTGAAAAAAACGCATCAAAACATCAATTCATTGGTCAGGATTCTACCACCCCCCCCCACACACACATATATTAATCTTTTATTAGTGATAAAAGAATACACTAACCATAATTAATCCACTATTTTAGTCATCTGAAATAAAGTGGTATGTATAATAATGAAACATCATTGAAATATTACACATGGTTGTTGTTTTGTCTCCCTGTATAAAAATTTGTTATTCTTTACTATTTTTTATATGACTTCTACTATACAGTAATGTGTTATCTAACTAAAAATTCAAAGAGTTTAATAAGAAGAAATACTTTTATTATGTTCAACTAAAGTGTTAATAAGTCTCTATAATTATTTAACATTTCAATGAATTCACCATAAGAAAATTGTAATATATTTGTCAATACTACTGAAAAATAACATGTATTTTCCCTAACTATTAATCCTAATATGACATTGTGTGATTCACTATTGTTTAGAAATATCAATTTTGTAGAATCATCTTTCTCATTGTCTAAAAAAATCAAAAAAATCAAAATTATAAATCATAAAACTCTCAGAAAAGTTTCATTATTACATATCTAGATCAGTGTGATAGCACCTTGAATAATTTTTATACCTCTTTCAACTCAATTGAACACCATCTACATTAACTACAAATAGTCTAAAATTGTTTATAATTTTTAAAAACAAACTTTTATAGATTGAAACTTAATTCTTGATATTGTGTAATTGAAAATCAGTTTATAGACCAATGTTATATATTGGATCAATGGCATTTTTACATAATATTCAACCAACATGTCTAATCATGCATCCCAAAGATACAAGAATTCTCCAATGTTGGTGAAACATATTTAAAAATATATAGTAATAAATTATTCATGTGTAATTATCTTCTTATGTGATAATTATCACTAATAAGATAAACATTTTTTAAAGAACATGTCAATAGAACACAATATTTCACTTAATATTATGTATCAATTAGTTACAATTCAAGTAATATTATGGAATCCAATTGTTTTTTATCAAATAAGTGATAATATTGAAACCTAGACACGTGATTTTGGGAGAATTTTATGAGATTTTTATATCTTTATGAAACAATATAATTCCCAAATTTAGTGCATCAATGTGATTGTGCCTGATCTCTTTAGAGGTGTCCCATTTAGGGGATTGAAAATTATTTGTTACTAACATAAAATTGAGTAGGATGTTGTGTCGTATTTGATTTATTTTCAACAATTTTTGTAAGTGTGTGGTAAATTCATAGACATAGACCTTAATATTTTAACCAACATGAGATAATTTACAAAAAAATAGCTCAAATGTGAGGATTAGAAAGATGACAAATATTAGGTATGAACGATGGTTGTTATGGTCAACAAAAAGGAAATGGGTCTCCATGTTTTGATGGTTAAGGTTTCTGTATAAGTCATATGAAACAAAGGGCTATGGTATCTCATGAGAGTAATGGGATAGTTGTTGTGTTGTATATCAGGGATTGACTGTAAGAAATTGCGATTGATCAACTATTTTATGTGTATTTTGGTCTCTTTTAATAGTGGATATGTATTAATAATTTAATCATAATTCAAGGAACCCATTGAATTAAACAGATGTAGGATTTCTATCTTACAGACTCCCAAACAAGTCTGTAATTGGACTAAATGGAATTCTTGATCCACACGGGCTAGAACCTATTTTTTGGGAATTATAGTAAAATAATTGGGAATAGATTCTCCCAATAAATAATTAAGGAAATAATTAGTTACGATTAAAAAAATCAGGAACCATCGATATTTAGGAAATACGAACCAAAATAAAAAAATAAACAATAAACAAACAATATAATATAACATTATTGAAAAAAACCAAAAAATACATCCCTTACCCCATTCTACTTCCCCTACAAGTAAAATACTACAAAAAAATCCACCATTTAATTTACTTCCTTCAACCATGAGCAATCATTTATACACTCCACAAATAGAAATAAATAAAAAGGCCCAAATGGATGGTTCATAAAGAAGAAAAACAACTAATATATCTTAGTCAGTCAATTTTCTCAAGAGAATCCAAAAATATGAATCTAGAACCTATAAAAATGACAAAATAGGCATAATAACTTACGCCATTAGTAGGCCACAATAACACACAAAATATATGGAAATAAATTAGTAAAAAACATTATAATTCTGATTTTCAAAACATAAGGTAAAAAATATTTTTTTATAAGATTTATAAAACCCTACCACAATCACACATTAAAATAACTTTTAATTTATACATTAAAAACATCAATAATTAAACAATTTAAATTAAACCTTTAAACCATGGAAAACTAACCAAAACAATTTTTCCCTTTTTCAAGGATGTTGTGAAAATTATAATTTTAAACAATTTAATTGAAATCCCATTACATTAAACACTTAAGAAAATAAAAACTATTTCCCTTTTCTAAAATCATATTTCAAAACCATTTATAAATAAAACCATCCAAAACTAATCCAAATCACACACAAGGTTGTGCATAATAAATACAAAGGGACCCAACATCAAGGAAACATAATAATGCAATAGTTCTAATATAATCAATCAAACTACAAACACAAATTCCCTTAATGGTCTTTAAAATATTATAGTTTCATGGATCTAGACAATGTGATCTAATTGGTTCTAGAATGACTCAAAATTACCATTGTCTCACATAGCACTATATCTGTCTAAAAACATTTAAAGTCCCCTCGATCTAATCTAATTTTTCTCAGTCCTAACTAGTGCTCTCTAAATCTCCAACCACCCATGAACACCCTCGACTCGGGGGGTAACATCTCCTCTATAGGATATCATAGTCTATGGAAATAGTTATAATCACTACCCAAGGATTAGGCATCAGCCCTATAAGTCACCAAACCCATTTTCCAATGTCTACCATGATAAGTTTGGCCTGAAAGTGTGAAATCAAAAATTACATGCATCAAATGTGAAATAATTGGAAATTAAATAAACATTATTACCTTCACCATCACAAAAATAATTCTCGAACAAATATAGATGCATGGAATTAACAACATCCATATCAACATAAAGAATCCCCCATGTGGTCATAAGCCACAACATGATATGATAAACATGGAGGGTTTAAGAGGGTCTCACACATTTACACAACCATATAAATTTGTAAATGGGAATTTAAAACACACAACCAAAGTTTTCTAGCCACATGCCCAATTATTAAATTAAAACCATACCATTTTCACATTAATTAAAACCTCATACAACAAATGGCATCTTGAAACCCAATAAGTTTCCATTAAATAAACATTTGTTTGACACAACACTTTTAAAAACATTTCAAACCACTACAAATATATATGACATCAAATAATTTAAATTATTTAAGTTCAACATAATTTTTTTAAAAAATGAGCACTTAAAATTATCACACACCCATTTAAAATGATCTGACATCCATTAAACATGATTTAAAAATATTTAAAATCGTTTTTCATAGAAAAATGGGACCTAAAAACTAATTATCATGTGACTGAAGTCAATTCCAATTTCATTGATTTTTTTAAATCCAATAGAAATACAATAGAGTTATGCTACAGAGTTATTATTTCAAGTAAAACATTACAAAACACATTAAAATAGTAAAAGGACCTAAGTATATTTTAATAGTCTCTAGCCATATGGAATAATCTAATTCCAAACTCAAAATATAGTTCAAAATCTCTTAATCAAATATTGACATACAAAAAAATGATAAATTTAAAAAATGTCATATAAACAAATGAATATATTTATAACATATAATACAGGTGTCCTCTATGAAGACACCTACCTCAAACATCGGATGGTGAGTGAAAATAGTCTGAAATACATCTCTTTCGGTATAAGATTCCCAAATGTGAAGAAGGAGACACGGGAAACCCATTACATACCTTAACAATGAATAAATCCCAAAAATAGGTCTAAAATCCCTGTCAATGGGATTGGACTAATGATTGGGGTGACGTGGAGAGGGAAAGTGCAATGTAAAAGAAGGCAAAGAGGAGTGGAGACCATGCCATCAGGGATCTACTACAATATTCCAATAATATGGGTGGAATCAATTGAAGAGTTGGATTCTCTATATTGAGGTTTCACGCACCATTATGGGATGGGGTCACAACTAGGGTTGGTCGCATGACATAAGGGGGGAGGGGTAAAATGTCATAAAAAAATTAGGGGAAGTATTGAAAAAATAATATAAAAATAAAATTTTTAAAATACAGAATATGGTTCAGGGTTTAGTCACACCATTTACATAATAATGTTAAAACTATGTTTTCTCTATTAGAATAAAATAAGAAAGCCACATGGTTACTCTTAAGAATATTGTATGGTTAATCTGATCATTCTCAAATTATTGAAAATGGAACTATAAAGTGTAGATACCTCACACACATTTAGTCTATGGTTATTCTTAACCGTTCACACATTGTTCCCAACACCTATTCATTTATTAAATTTAGAACTTAATATCAAAACTCATAATACCCCCAAAATGTCTTAAAACTAATTAATTAATTATATACATAATGACATAGTAACATGGAGAGAGTTACAAAAGTCCACACCATGACACTTTCCATCCTTAGAAATACCCTAGTAAAGGTGATGGAATCAACCATTTACACTTCTAGAAGACAGACACCAAACACGTTTTAAATTTCAAGGAACCCCCAAAATCCTCAATTTTTGATGAAAAACAAAAATGGAGGAATAATACAAATCATCCAATAAGAAGCACTAAACAAATTGAGACCAAATAGAGGAATACCAATAGTTTTGAGTTAGTATAAATGGTGAAGCCTCAAGTGACCACATTAATAACTATATAATAAACAATATGATGAAATTTCCCTTACAAGAATAAGTGAATTTGTGATTCCACTAACTAAGGACATCTATAATGAAGAAATCTCCAAGGAGGAAGCATGGTCCCAAAAAAACTCTAAGGACCCAGAATCAAAATAATATTCAAGATCCTGAGAATGGTTCCCCAAACCAAACCAAGAACAAAACATCTAAAACAATAAAATACCATAAGACCATATTACTAATTCCATTACTTCTCAAAGGTTCCCAATGAAAAAAGTGATTGAACACATGTCCCAAAAAAATTAAATGGCATATACCCTATACTTAAATAATAAATAGAGATTAAATTGGATGATTTAAGTCATTACACCATGATTACAATCTCAATGTTAACACAAATTTATCAAATTTGAAACCAATCATTAAATAATCTTAATTGGTTCTATATTGGTCCTAGTCACTCGAATCATTGTCCCATGTCCATCTCTAATCTGACCAATGAATTTAATATCAATTAAATTCCCCCACTATAAGGTTTAAATAACCAAAAACCATAACACAAGTCATGAAAATAAATTGGTAGAAAAAAACAAATGATAACAACTCAAAAAATAGAAACCCAAAGAGGACGACATGATCACACCAACAAAAATCCACCTCAATGATGTGAAATCTCTAAACACATCATCAATGAAACATCCACATTTATCATCATACCATGATAAATCATGAAATTAAATGATCAATAAGATTAACCCTCATCATGTCACTATACGCTCTAGCCAAGGATCACTGAGACTTTTACGATACACAAAATTGATATCTAACACACTACCACATCACTAAAAGTAAATAAAATTACTTCCATTCCACATTGACCAAGTCATTTTCAGTGGGTCATAGTCATTCAAAAATGAATCATAGACCCAAATATTTCTTATTTCATATATAAATCAAACATCTCAACCCCACATGAGGGGGAAAATATAAGAAAAATAGCAGAAAAAGAATATCACATTCAAAAAACCATGCCCTTTCTAAAAATACGACATTCGAAATGTAGTAAAAATAAATTTCCATAAAACATTAACATTAAAATCACAAAATTATCTAAGGATGATCTAAATCATGTTAAGAATGTTTTTGGAAACCAACTATTCATTTTTTTCAAAAAAATAATAATAATATTTTCTCGCTTTATTTTCATTAAATAAATGTTATTAATTTTTCAAAAATACTCCACATGAGTTTTGAAACCAAAGATTTATCCTAAAAACCAAATCAACTGATTCAAAATTAAAAATACATAAAAATCCCAGAAAACCCAGTTTACATCATAAACATGACTAAAGGCTTCCATTAAAATTAGAATAATTTTTCCATAAACCATCATATATTTCAAAAAACCTAATTTCACTCATCAATCACCCCAAAAATGAAGCACATCAAAAATATCAATCCACATCATCAACATATCACAAGAACCACCATGAATTTTCCCTCACCATTTGGTATCATGGAAAAGTGGTCTACGAAAACCCAATAGGATGTTGAACCAGACATGACTCAACCCCCTTTCCCAATGGACCATATGATGGCTATGAAATAATTCTAAAGGAATTTAAGGATTGATAATTTTTTCATTATTCTTTTGATCATGCCATCTAATTTAACCTCACACCACCAACTCATTCTCTATTCCAATAATAAAATCCAATTCTACCCATGAATAATCTCAAACTATGGTAGTGATTATTAATATCACATCAATGATAAATCAAAATAAATCTGAATTAAAAATTCAAATACAAATTCTCATAGAAGCTCAAGGCTTGGTGTAGGAAATATCTAGCGGGACTCTCCCAGAACCATCCTATTTAACTCAATCATACAATGAAAACACAACTAAAAATAGAATTATAGGGGTTTGAGTACCTATTGAGAAAGAGAAACTAACCCCTGATATCATTTGAAATGAACTAACCTAATTTATCCATTTTAATGAAGTCATAACGGGTCTACTACTAGCCCTAATTGAATTCATGGTCCCTATAAGTTGGAAAATAGTTTTTGGTAACCACTATAACAAACATGGGAATGCTTCTATTTAAAAAATAATTAAGAAAAAAAGTAGCATAATTTAAATAAAATATTGGAACTACTCATCCATACATCAGATGTCCACACCAAAAGAAAATTGTAGGAAATAATAAAGGAATAATATAAAATGAAAAAAATAATAAATATGGAAGAAATCCATCCCATACCCTATACAATTTTTAATGTACAATTGTGGTCCCTACATCTGATATATTCTTGAACAGGTATTCCATTATCCTATAGGGAATTCTCAATCCCCACAGGGCAGAAACCAGTGCATTGGAATCACAGGAACACACAAGGGAATATTCTTTCCCAATAAATAATTAAGAAAAAATATAGTGGAAATTAATTAAATTTCATCCTAACATATTCATAATCCCTACATCTATACCAAAATAAAATGGCTAGAAAAAATAACCAGTAAATAGATTATAAATGTAGTTAAAAAAATAAGAAAATAGAACCCTACCTCACCTAAAGTCTCCCTACATAGTAAGGAAAAAAAGAAAAAAACTTTTCCACCATATGTCTTTGATTCATAAGAAAATAGTTTTATCTATCTAATGTTAAAAAAATTAATATATAGGCATAAATTTATAATAATAAAGTAGAAACTGAAAATAAAAAAGTATAGATACCCTAAATTACAGATGCACTCAAGAGCGGCTTTGAAACTAAACTAGGAACCTAAAATTGGGATAAAATAGGCATGATCACATAAGCAATTAGTAGGCGACCACAACACCCTGAATCTATATAAATTCCTTAGTAAAATAGTTTATAAAGTGTTTGTTTGAATCATAAGGTATACATTAGTTTTATTAGATTATTTTTAAAACAAAACCACATTCACATTTTCATAAAACATCCCTCATTATAAAATAAAAAACAGAATATTTAAATATTTTAAATTTATCCTTAAATTAAGGAAAAAACAAAAGACAATTTCCCCACATTTTTAAAAAAACTAATGAAAATCCAATTTTCACAAATAACTTTAGGAAAATCCAATTCATTTAAACTATTAATTAAATCCAAACCATTTTCCTTTTTAAAATCTAACCTCTAAACTATTTATAAAATATTTCATTTGAAAATAATCCAAAATACACACATGGTGATTTATAAACCATATGAAGGCAATCTACATCATGGAAACACAATTAAGAAATGGCTCTAAAAAATCAATCAAACTAGGGGAATAAAATAAAACACATAGTTAAATCCAAAAAATGATTCTAAAAAGGATATTTGTGTTTTGTATCAAACCAATTGGATCTAATGGGAACTATTGGAACCAATTAATATCACATATTATAGCAAAAAACCGACTCATGTTTTTGTTTTTTGTCAATCCAAACTAGGGTTGATCTAGGAGTTATAAAGGAAAGTGATCTGGTAGTACGAGATGTATATAGTGTTAAAGTTTCCATCATTTCCTACTATTTTAAAATTATTTGAGCTAAAAATTTGGAAGGAGAAATCTTCGTTAAAGTTTTTTTCTAAGATTAACTCTTCTCAAGTATGGTAATGGACTAAATTTTTCAGAGACTATGTTTTGTGAAGGTTTAGCTTCACAGTGATTTGAAGCATCACAAACACTAAATAAAATTATGGTGTTATCGTGACTACAAGAATCTTCATGAATGTGTGATATAATGAAAGTTAATCTATGTGACTATGATAACATTAATTAAAGTGTAAAATTTCAATCGATTTTTTAGAATATAGGATCATCACGAATAGAAAATAAGGGGTTTTTGAAACAGATGTTGGTATCTTCAAAGGTTTGTTAATGGATGAGCCTATAAATAGGTGCCCACCCACACTTCATTTGACATAAATAAAATTGGTGAAATAGCTAAATCACACTAATTTTATGAAGACTATACGATTTTTCTAATTTGTAAATCTATGTGGACTTGAGCATTATGAAATGACTGGTTATGTCTTAATTGGTTCCAATGCTTTGTATTTATGGTGTTTTCACAAATACTATGTGTTTTGAAAATCCTTAGAATTTTGTGAAGGAAGTGAGCTTCACGAATGTAGGTTGTTCCGTTATGGTAGTGAGATTTGTGAAGGTAGGTTGTTCCATTTATGATGTGTGCTTCATGAAGGATGGAAGCTTCCAAAATGTGTGTGGTTTCATGAAGGATGGTTTTTCACTGAAACATAATGGTGGTTTCATGATGGCTAGGAGAATCATGAACAGTAGTGTTGAACTTGATGTTCCATTGAATAGTTCTTTCAGGTGCATCAACTCAGGACTATGATGCTAGTAGAGTCAGAGTTGTTTAAGGAAAAAAATAAATTCAAATCTATTAAAGTTACCTTCATGTTGTTAAACTCAGTAATAATTCACTCGAATTTGTTATTAGGTGGATTTAATGGAATTGATTCAAGATATGTAGCGTCTTTTCAATAAAATATTGTAAATTCTATATTCCTAGTACAGAGTAATTGTGTATGAACATCTATATTCCCCAGTAACTAGTAAATATTAGTGGATTTAGGTATTACTAACACATTTTCATCATATACTCTTTGGAGTATACCTTAGCGGTGAACCATGTAAAACTTTTATGTTGACTCTTTGTTTATGATTCTCCAATAACATTTCATATTCATTAAACAGGTTTTATAAGTTCCTACTGACTGGAGAGCAAGATCCATTATTTTAAAAGAAATGGTTAACACCTTGATTCACCCATCCCATCTCATGGTGTTCTAGGGTCCTATAGAAACTACCATTACATAAATTAACCATAGTTTCATTTTTCACATGACATTTCTATAAACATTTTGAGTCTCACTTTGTCCTCCTCATCATCCCTTTTCCCCCACTAGGGATCTTGTGGCCCCCAACCGCCAATGATCACACTTGAATAAGGAAAAATTTCCCCTCTATGGGCTCCCTCGATCCAATGAAATTTGATTAACCACTAACCTAGGACAGGCAGTCAACCACCACTGTCACTTACACCATTTTATATGGTCTATACTAAAAATTAATGAAAATATGTGATAAATAAGAAATAACATGAATCAAATGTAACACATTTGGAAATAACCTACACCTCAACTCAATCCCCCTCATATGTATTATCCCTAAAAAACTATCCATGACTGAGAATCACAATGTACATATCAATATAAATAATCTCACATGGGGTCATGAGCCACAATTCACCAAGATTAAGATGAATGAATCAATAGTTTTTCACTCATTTAAAAAATAATTTAATGTTTCATATGGGAAAGTGAAACACAATGATGAGGATACTGATCCAAATGCCCAATTCTTAAATTAATTTGATATATAATATCATGTATCACTTTTAAATAATTTAATATAATGTTCCAACCACTGTTTCTAATTTCTTGGTTAACCAGTCCATTTCCACACCATTTAAAAACCCATATATTAAATTTCATCATGAAAACAAAGACATTTCCATTTATGAAACATTGGGTTAAAAAACCCCTTATTAAAATGATTCATACCACTAAGAAGATTTATACCTAAAAATAATTTTAAAATTACAGTTCAAATATCATTATATATCAAATTGATACCTTGAAAACATCACACATGCATTTAAAAATTTAAACCAGTATTAAAAAAATAACTTTTTAATAACTTTTTTCAAAGCCAAATGGTCACAAAAACCCACATGGCATGTTAACCAATTCCATTCCATGTCATTGTAAACATTGGATATACAATTTAAAATCAATAGAGCTATTTCAGCGAGTTATAAATAAATATGAACCACATTAAAAAAATTTAAAGGATACACATGAATTTTAAAAGGCTCTTGGCATGTGGAAGGAACCAATGCCAATCACAAAGGATAGTCAAAATCAATTAATCCTAAAGTGGTATACAATTCTACTTTTAATTTTACAAGAATTAATTTGGAATACCCTAATAAATTTATAACTTGTAATACATTGGGGTTTCATAGAGACACATACCTAAAACATTGGTTAGAGTGATAAAATGGTCTAAAAGTCATCACCTTTAGTAGAGAATGAAAAAATTCTCAAGAACACATCCCAAGAATTGCATCACATACCCTAATAATGAGAAAATCATTACAGTGGGTTCAAACCCCATATAAAAGTGTTTCGATGATTGATAGGGGTGATGGGGAATGGAATATTTCAATGAAATGGAAGGAAAGAAGGATAGGAGACCATACCATGAAGGATTAATATTGGTGCCAAAATCTGTTCCATGGATGAAAATTAACAAATACATCCAAAAAGATGCCAAAAAGGATAATTCACAGAGCAGATTTGTAAAACCCTCTAGCATTATGGTTTCTGAAAAGTGGAGGCCTTATTTGTGCCTCCCATAGAGAAAAGTGACTGGAGACTTCATGGCTACGATAAAATTAACTGAACACAGAGGTCTCTACGAGTGTCGTAGAAGGGATGATGGAAAACTCTGTGTATACAAAAAAATAATGAGGGAATGTGGGATCCTCTATGATTTTTCTGGAGGGAGTGACAGACAACTCTATAGTTATTAGAGACTTGATGGAGTCTACCTCTGGCTATGAAGAGGGAATTACTTCACGGCCTATCCTCCACCCTTTTCACCCGCCTGATGCATAAAAATACCCTAGTCTTCCACTATAAAAGGATCAACACACCCATTTCTTTATGAACCAATGGAGAAAACAACCCATATGAGGTAGTTTATCATTACAAAATCCATTTTCATTTAGTAAAATTTAACCCAATTTCATAGAGGGATTCCCTTCGTGTAGCCTATGGGCCATCTTATAGAAAATAGACCCCTTTGGGTACTCGAGACTTCTCAAAGCACCCATGATTTGAGAATCAACCTCTAAAAACATTTTTGCTCTATGATTAGGCTGAGACACTATGATCTGCAATGTTTTCCTCTTAGAGAAGCCATATCCTCTATGAGCCCCTATGCTCTGAAATCTCCAGTGCTCTATGAGTCATTCTGCTCTGCAAGGTTGTAAGCTCTATAAAGCCCTATTCTCTACGAGCCCATGGTCTCTATGAATCCCTATGCTCTGTGATCCCTTATGCTCGGTGATCACATAAACTTTGTGAAGCCTCTCTCTGTGAGGCCTCTCTCTTTGTGAACCCTTTTTCTGTGTTTCCTTCCAGGATTGTACGAAGTGATTTCAAAGCCCATTGGGTGGCACTTCATGTTGTGTTTCTTTTCCACATTCTTCATTTCATAGAAACACTAATGGATGATGCTTCATCGCATATCCACACTAACATGATCCCCTAGATGGATCACTCCACAAAACCATCTCTATATAGAATTTCTGGTGCACTCCCTTTAAAAAGGGTTAACGTTCACCGGTTATTTAAGTCCTTGGGGTGATGTGTGAATCCCCATCATCCAATATGCATGATGTTAAAACTTCCATGAACCTGTTTACATGACACAAGTCATTAAACTATGATCATTACATAAGTGAATGTCTAGGGAGGACCATGAGGGGGAGAGGAACCAATGCTTTCTCACTCCCTTCTCCCTCAGAGCATTGTCTCCATGCGCACATTGGACAATCTTTGTGTAAGCCCCAACCCAACATGATAGGGTGTTCCAGATACGGTGTCCATGTCCTCCTCATAGATCTGGACCCCTTACTCGGTATTCCCTCTCAGAGTAATCCCTTGTATCCACTATGTGTTGTTAACCATCGGTAAGCCCCACTCCATTCCTCATAGACACACCTTTTGTGATGCGATCGTAAGGTCATTCTTGCCTCTTATTTCTCACACCAAGCGTGACTCACATGGTCTTAGTGTAAGCATCGACCATAAAATCCTCTATAGGCTTCATTAGTGTGTAATACTCAGGCCCCATATCCGAACTACGTGAACATTGATCCTTTACATTTTTGAGAAAGGTACATAGGAATCCTTACCAAGGATCAATCCCATCACCCATCAGTCCTGACAACATCATGTTAGTTCACCCTCATCCAACATGATGTTAAACTATATGCCCCATTCATCATTTATTATGTTAAACTACTGGATTCCAAACTGTGTGGGTATTGATCCTTTTCTCCTAGATAGGGTATGTATGAAGCCTCCTGTAGGTTCAACCCCAAACACTAGAATAACATCATTGTCTTCTTTATTGGGACCCACTTCCTTGGTCCACCCATTAGTTGTGTCAGACTAGTTCCCAGGTAGCTAACAATGCGTAATACCCACCCTTAATCTATACTCCTCCAATAAAGAGTGCCCCCTTCCAATGGAATTATAACCATGTGTAAGCCCCTATATGTATTCAAGTTGTTTTCCTTTTGGTACACCCCGATACTATGCCCACATATCCAAACTACATGAAATTTGATCTTTTACCTTTTAGAAAAAGGTATGCAGGAAGCCTCCCTGAGGTTCAAGAACATCTCCCATGTCCATACTAGTTCTTCCCCTGAGACTTTGTGTCTCAAGAAGATCATGTTTTAACCTAGGGGTTCTATTTCCTTTGGGTCCCATCCATGCATCCATTCTCACAAGCCTCCTCCTCAGGTGAGTCATCGCCCCATTCTAGAACAACATGGACTTTGATTCTCTGTCAAGGAGATATGTATGAACCCTATTTGAAGTTAATGACTAATATTGTTAGCTCTACACCAATCCTAGGTTACATCCCCACTTCTTCCATCCTTCTACACTCCATCCATATCAATCCTAATCCCACCCAGGCCACAACATCCTTGTGAAGTCAATTTATCCATTCAGGCAGCAAACCATGTGTAAGCCCCTTTCATTTAATTGCTCCATTGTATCACACGGGCCACTAACCATGTGTAAGCCCCAACATGTCTATGAGTTGTTTTCCATTATGTACACCTTGATCCCATGATTCACCCTCTCAATATAAAAGGGTTTTGGTCCCTGTTTTGTATAAAGGGTACATAAAAGGCCTCTATAATTTTCAATCCTAACCAATGGTAAACCTTTGGATCCTCTTTGTTAGTACCCAATAATTATCTTATCATACCTTTAAGGTGTCCAGATCAGCCTTCACAGTGTGATATCTTCCCTCAATGGTACACACCACCTCAGATATGTCCTCATTGGGAATCTTGATACACCCATCTAATAAACCTTCTGAGGGCTCCCTCTATGGGATGTATCCATCTAATCCACTCCTCTTAGTGTTCTGATCAGTATGATATGTGTGTTTTAGACATTAAACTTGAATCATACCCCATGTTAAAACATGGTAAGACAAGGGAAACCTTGGAGAAATTCATATGGAATACAATTCCAAGAACTCAACATGGGATGCCTTGGGTTTCAATTACCTTAAGAAGACCTATCATAAGGGGAAGAAAATCCATGTGTACCAATGTTTCAGTGCCCAGAAACGCCAATGAATCCCAATGTGACTACTCCCCTGACCAAATGTTGATTCACTAAATTGAACCCATGGAATTTCATGACATAAGTAATGTAATTAACTATAATCCACAAATAAATTTCATTGGGAAGAGTTTCATGAACAACGTATTGATCTTTAAGAGATACCCAAACTTGGTGATGAATTTTGAAGAGGAATCCTCAGAAAGAGTGACCGAAATCCCATCATCTCGTTTTGATTAAGGATAAAACATCCCTCAAGAAGCGAAATATGCCACCTACATTTGGAAAGTTGTAATGTGGGGTATACAATCATTGTGTCCCCATGGATGGATATGTGCCTAAGAGAATGTGTCGGAAATAAAAATGGTGGACTGGATGTGAAACTCTTCTCCTAAATATAGCGATTAGTAGTGTTCAAAACATTATCAAATAAGAATGTCACCAGATCCAGCTATCTAGTGCTAGGTCTCAGCAAGAAAATAGTGGGCATGGCGTGCAACTCACCAAAACTTGGGGTAGTTGATCATTGGTAATATTGGTCTACACTGTTGTTAGCAAGGATATTTCTATCCAACCATGGAAGACTAAATAGTGCTAGTGAACTCTACATCACTTTCTGGTTATCTGTACATATGCTGTAATTTTTTAGCTTTGTGGGACCCAATATAGAGATACATAAAACTGATAACCTCCCGCCCATAGATGTAGGGGAAAGCGCAATGCCAACACGGTAGCCCCGCACAACTCCATCTCTTCGGCAGAAACATACATGATCATACATAACAGGTTCCCATGCCCCATATCACTATATGAATTTATTCAAAGGAAGGTGATAAATACTCTTTTCTATCGATACGAATATGAGGATGTTATCTAGATAAAGGACATGGCCCATCATGACCTGGAGGCTTCCATGCCCCGTCAGCACCACCGACCCCAAGGGATGCACAGGGTGCCACTACTCCTCTCTATGACCTCCAACAACATCAAGACCCTGTCACCTGAGTTATCTTACCATTAACTCCATTATACAGATGAAGTAAGGGATGTATGAGTCTGCCCAACTAGGACTTGGGAAAAGAATCCATTGAGGAGGGATCCAACCCGGCAGCATCAGCATTGCCAGCCGGGCCCATAGATTGAATATCAGGTGGTCCATACCCAAGTATTGTTGTCCCTAGTTTGGCTAACCGAGCATCAACGTTGGTTGAAGGCTCAAGAAGAAACCCACCCTGGAGCATCATTTTTCGCGGCCCCTGTGGCCCGATCATCCACTAGAATGTGTTATTGGCCACCTTTTATTGTCTTAGAGTAGGGTCACATCTATATCCTTGAGTAGGGATACTTCTATGATCTGTCGGGAGTGAGGTACCAGCCACCTTACAAGAAGGTTGAGTTGACCTCCTTGTCCACTAGGTAGGCATCAGCCATCATGGGTCGATCCATGTTGATTACATTCGGTATGCAGGTCCTCCCCATAGCATCATTAGATAGAGTGGAGGTCCACTTTACTAACACATCCTTCATGGGGTTCTCCCTATGCCACCATCATCAACTCCAACGGAGGCCCTACCCACTTAATCAACACTCAACATGAAGGTCCTCCCCATTCCCCTGGTCTCATGTTTGAAAATTTCCCTTTCCTACCATGTTATCAATGGATGGATCCTCCTTACCCTTTAACCTACCAGTGTTGCAGTCCTCCTCGTATTCTCACCAACTCCAATGGAGTCCCTTCAAACTTCATCGATGGTATCCATGAAGCTCTTTTCCAAATATAGTATGGTAAGAACAAAGGCCATCCTTATACCATAGCTACCATAGTAGGTCGACACGATGGTCATTCCCACTCTATGGATGACCACCATGGAGGCCCTCCCCATGAGATTTCCAGCTCAAATTGAGGCCCTTCATGCTATAACACCCTTAATCATGGAGGTCCTCCCCATGTTACATTTTATATTTTACCAGGTTCTTTTATAACCTTGGGTTTTCTGATCCAAGGTCCTCCCAGATTTAGAACTAACACTTGCGGAGGTCCTTCTAAAGTCAAAGATCTACATTGCCCTGAAGAACTATCCCATGGTAAGGGCGGGTCATCGCCACTAGAGAAAGAATCCTGAGAAGCCTCAAACCACAATCAAACCCATCCTATTTTAATATTTTGATGTTGTGTATGATTCGATGATGGGACTGTCACACCTATCCTATATGTCTAGGGTTGGGGTAGGAACAAGGTTTATTACTCCCATCCTTCTGGAAAATGAGGTCCACCAAATCCCTGCATCCCTCTAATGATAAATAAATAAAGAGAAATATTTCTCTCTTTTCCATAGCCTAGCATTGCAATCCTCATTATCATCAATGAGATCATTCTCTACCTCAACAAGAGGTTATGAAGAATTTTTCTAGGAACCAATAGAGGATGAGAAATAGCATGACCCACCCCCAACAACCACAGCCCCTATATGGGAATAAGTGGTCATTAGTCTATCATTCAAAGATGGGGTGTTATAATTACTGATTCTTCAGATGAAATACCATGATGTGGTGGCTTGTCATCCCATCTGTCATACTCTCCACCATCCAGTCAACCATCACAATGGTTCACTTCTGTGTTGTTACCAATCCCACAACTCCCTCCAGTTGAAGTGTAGGGAAATCATGTGATGGATCCCAAGTCTGAGATGAGAATTTTTTGGGACATTCTTACAGAAACCATTTACCAAAGATGTTCAGGCCAATTGCAACTTCAAAACTCAAAATTATAGATCCCTTACCTAGAATGATGTTATTTGGCTCCACAAGAACCTTTAGACAATGAATTTCTACCTCATTTGTCAGTGGTTAGCTTACCCCAGGAGTTGAAAACACTGTGAATACATTCGCCAGAAATGTCTTCTGGTTGAGTTAGCCAAAATTCCAGTTTCTCAACATCCTATATCGCTTGGTTTCCATCAAACCCCCTAAAAAAATTCATCTAGAGATTCATTGTGCTCCCAAAATTTAAAAAAGAGGCTTCCCTGAATGTCTAGATCTATGGATGGGGGTAGTATGTTTCCATGCATTTCCGTCCCGTATTGCACCGTCCTTGTTCACATGATGATATCAAGGATATTCCTCTAGGATTCATCATAGTGAACATGGTTTTTTCTGAGATATACCCAAAATGGGAACTGGAGAAAGTCCTGTAGAAGAGGAACAATCCACTGGGGTAGCACAACTCCCGACAGATCTTATGGGTGTCCATACTCCCCAATAAAGAACTTTTGTTGTCCTTCTTATAGCTTCCAAGTCATTGTCTCTCAGTTGAGACCCCAGCAAGGGAAACGAAAAAATTAGGACTGATAAACCCTCTAACCCATCTGGATCAGTGAAAAAGAAGGAAGATGACACTAAAAGAGAAGTGCTATGACAATAGCTTGCTGAACAGAAAAAGAAGGTCGACGATCTCCTCATTGAGCTCACCATAGATCGATGGCCAGATTATTGTAATCTTATTCCCGGGTAATAGGTGCAGGGAAAGATATACCCTCATCTCAGTTAGATTCCTCCTAGTGACCTCAACAATCCTAACCTTATAGATAGGGTATAAGTGGGTGTATATGGAAAGAACCAGCAATATGAATCACCCAATCCACCTAAATTGCATGATAGCCTTCCTCAGGACTCGGCGCAAGTTCCTTTAGCTGTTATAATTGTCCCACCGGCCTCTTTATAGATTATTCCCCCAGATTTTTGTGTAATTTCACTATTTTCCACACGAGAAGCTGGCGCCACTTACCTCTTTAAAGAATCATCCACAGTGTTGGTGTTTAGAGACCCACATCGTGATCGGAATCCCCATCTAGAGGATTTGATGATAGCACTTATTACTATCTTTAAGGCCCTAGAAACACAATAGGTAGCAATACTGCCTAGTGGAAATTCAAATCTGGCATTGGAGGATATATTCCAGGACACCTAGGTTTTGGAAATCCCACCTTATCCCCCCTTCAATAGGATGGGTGATCCACTGCAGCATTTTTCCCCCTTTATTTCAAGGTGTAGACCCATACTAGGAATTCCAATGTAGTAGTAGGCCTCCTAGATCTGGTGTTTTGTATAGTCCCTGGAAGGGCCTCACATATTCCATTGATATTCCACTCGCCAAAGAGAATCTTCTAATGATGTTCATGGGGAATATGGATATCAAACCAGCCCCTTGTATAATCACTCATAACTTCAAAGGATTTTTCTATGATTTTTGTAACTAACCGCAATGATTAGAGGAATCCTCGAAGAAATCCACACATGCATGTCCATTGCATCCTATATCTCTTGCAAGGATATCAGATAAGGATAAGACCATTGTGGTAGCATAAATAGAGGCCCCCATGCATTAGGAATTGTTACCAACAGAGCCACCTCTACAGCTTCGCCGAGGTCCACCACCTCAGGTGTAGCCTCCGGCTCAGTAGCACCCACTTCATAATTGGAAGGTACACCCGAATATGTGCCACAACCACCTAGGAGAGATAATCATGTTCCATATCCATGATATGCTTAAATAGACCCTCATTAAGGCAAGGCTCCCATAGATCCTATCCTGGATCAGAGGAATCAGACCTGCTCATTTAATGAGTCACAGGTTCCCAATTATTATTGAAGTTCCCAGGACTAGGGAATATTTTGGTTTTCATAAAGCCATATTCATGGAGAAGCCAAGCTCACTGATCTCCCCAATAACTACCCATATCCCAAGTTCCATGGGAACACCCTCAACTAGTACAATGTGTTTAATGTATCTCTCAAATACTATGTCGATAACAATATATTCAGGTTGGGTCCAACACCAGCACGGGTGGAATGCGTGTTTATAATGCCTGAAAATGAAAGCGAGGTTGAATGGAAGCAGGTCCCTAACCGTGGGTCTGAAAAATATGATGACGGGATGGATTTCAAGGTAGTGTATCATGACAATGGTTTTACACAGGCACGTTTGAATCGACGCACTCCATTAGATGTCATTGTGCTACCTTCCGTTATTACCTCCACATCAACATATCAGCCTTCTTTCTATCAGGAGAGAAATCACCTATGATGTAAGGGAATAAAAATCCCTCTGCCTGTTCCAAATTCCTCTCATACTCTCGATGAGTTCATGCTCCCAGATATGGGAATTACCCTCAGAATCCAACCATTAATGAAGGAACATTCAGTGATAACCAGGGGTACAATTCAGTCAATACCATTGAGATGGTAAACCCTTATGTGGTTCCCGATGATGAATAGCTCCATGCCGACCCTCCCAACATCCTCATTCAGTGGATGCTTCATCAGATCTGTGGGTATGTGAATCACCAAAATTCTTTGGCTAGTGTTTCTAGCCAAGCCGTGCAGGCCACCAAGACTAGACAGCAATCCTAGCGCAGAGCTCAACATGTGTATCCTTCTCAAATCATTATACCAGATCCTCCTCCGCCACTATTTGTACTACATGATCAGGTATATCCAACATGCCAGTGTTATGATCAGTCTGTTCTTCTTTTTATGGACCACATTCATCTTGTCGTCATGCGGTGGCCACTCTTCATGGTATGACTTGTGAGGATTGGGATATTCCCTACACCATCCAGATTCTTTCGGTTCAACCAACTACACCCATCATACCTCTGGACATAGAGAGACCTCCTAAAAGCATAAGTGTATGAATGGAATGGAAATATTATGTCCTCAAACCTCTTTTCAACATTCATCTGAGGCTATAAATCCTCAATTCTCTCCACCTGTAAGTAGATATACATGAATCCCTTAAGGCGGATTTAAGAATCCCCCTCCAGTTTGAGGAAGATGTATCTGCCATATAATCCTTCCATAATAAGACAATTGTGAATGTGGAATGTGAGGCCATCATCTCTTTTTCTGGAAAAGATGAAGGTTCTCCAATATAGGGGCACATCCACCCATTATACATCACTGGCCAGTTCATGGGTGTGGAGGTATATCCTTCTCTTATCGACCCGGGCTCTAGGATCAACATTGTCCCCAACTAAAAACTCTGCAAGATGGGGTTGTCTGAAACAACACTCACTCCCTTATACATGAAGATTCATGGTTATAATTGGATGGATAAAAAACTAGATGGAAGGATCCAACTGAAGCCCCAGTTCAGTGGCCTAGTCGACCGTACTATGTTCATGCTTCTCTCACAAGACTCCTCTTTCAACTTGTTTATGGGTAGACCATCCTCTAAATTCATGTGGTAGTCCCTTTCTCATATCACTGGTGCCTTAAGTACCCCCTTAATGGTCGAGTAGGCATACTTCAAAGTGATGGATCTCCCATTGCCTCTTTTGAAGCATGCTACCTAGATGCCAACTGTTACAAGATGAAGGATAATAAGCTTCAGGCTAGTGAGTTTGAACATTCTATGACTGTGACCGACATGTGGAGAGACCTGGATGAAACCTACATTTTCCTGATTCACTGATTGGTGTCCACAACCCTTGACTTTGGGAAATTCTTTATTGTCTTTGTAATGAAGGGAAAGATCATTCCAAAGTCTAATTAATTCCATGAGATCACATGATATTCCTAAAACAATCAGGATCATGTAATCCCAGAGCCCCTACTCATATAAGGTATCAGGATGTTCTTCATATGGCAACAAAAATACATCAGACTTGCTTGTTTCATCAATCTGGGATAAACCCGATCAAGCCTATGTGCCACGGTTTCTTTTATTTTATCAGATGCGGCCCATTGGGTCGAAGGCCATATGGGATCTGGTCAATAGAATTATTTTCCATGGTTTTAGTAGTGTAAAAGTACCCCAATAAGGTTTCCACTACCACTCAGGATGGCACTAGTGTCCCATCAGGATCTGTCGATTCAGAGTTGTTTCCTAATCTTGATGATCCTCTTACCGTGGATGAATAAGATGATTTGGAAGATGACCATCATACATTTGAATGGGGAATCTCTACTATGGTAAATGAGTCGGTTCAATTAAACCTCAGTACTGAGACGAATCTAAAACTAACACTAATCAGTGAAGCTATGCATGTAGATAGGAAACAGTAATATGTTGATTTCCTAAGGCAACATCATGATGTATTTTCCTAGAGTTTTGATGAGATTATAGGTCTAGACCTCAAGTCTTGGTCCACCATCTTGGTAACCCAAAAAATCATCATAGGTTCAAATAGACTCCGAGAATGATGATCCCATATCCTAGTGCCATGGTCGAGGCTGAGGTTGATAAGATCATAAAATCCGACTTCATCAAGGAGGTATAGTACCCCAGATGTTTATATAATAGTGTGAACATCCGAAAGAAAATGGACATATAATATTCTGTATCAACTTCTGGGATCTCAACCTTCACTGTCTGAAGGATTATTTTCATCTTCATGTGATAGTACTATTGATTGATGACACTGATATGTTCTAGGATCTCTTCTTCACGGATGGGTATTTTGGATATAATCATATTTGAAGGGCCCTTGAGGATGAGGATTCTACCCCCTTCAGGTAACTATAAGGTAAATTATAGTAGTAAGTAATACCTTTTGGTATAAATAACGAAGGTTCCACCTATTAGCATGTCATGCACCACATATTCAAGCCAATCCTAGGACATTGGTGTAATGCTATGTTGAAAATCTTGTGGTTAAATATCTCCACCATTAAGACCATTGTTTGGATCTTTATAATTTGTTGAACATCATTTGTTCCCTCTATATGAATATGAACCCCTTGAAGTGTTCTTAGGGGTCACCTCAAGAATGTTTCACGACTTCATTGTCAGATAGAGAGGCATTAAGATTGATCTAGAAAAGATCAAGGCCATCAAGTAGATGTATCCTATGAGAAATATTGAAGAGCTCTGAGGCTTTCATGGCCACTGACCCTACAAACACTAATTCATTGCAATTCTCACTGGAAAGTGTAAGCCCTATCCCAGGCTCATGATTAAATGTGATAATTATCAGTTGGATGAGGTGTGTAAGACTACTTTTTATGAAATCAAGCAATACCCACTATAGCCTCCAGTCCTGATTCTACCCATTTTTGGAAATTCATTGGTCCTTTATGTGACTACCCAAGAATGGTCCCTCGGTTCACTTCTCACCTAGAAGAATAATGTGGGAATAGAGAACGTCGTATAATATCTAAGCCACATGCTCCTCAATGAAAAAACTGGATATTATTTTATCAAGAAGAGATGCCTTTCACTACTATTAATAGTGAAAAAATTGTGACACTAATTGCAGTACCATAAGATACAGCTAGTGTCTTTAGTGGATCTGCTGAAGTACATTCTAAACCACCCCATTTGACAGGCTTTCTATATTGGTGTTCAGTGGTCCATCAACAATTTGATATCATGTTTTTCCACCATAAGGATATCAAGGGAAATGAATTTGCATAATTTCATGCCACCCATCCATCCCCCGCAGAGCAATATCTACATATTTTCATTTAATATGAGGCAATCCTCTCAGTGGATCAAGCCATTCGGTGTTGCAAAATGCACATTGACGGTGCTTCGTGAACCCCTACTGGGAGAAGACTCAATGATCCAAGACTCATAAAGGTGGGCCTGGGTATCATCTTCATCATGCATGAACATGTTTTCCTACACTATTTTTTCCTATTGTTAGAAGGTTGTACCAATAATGAGGCTGAGTACCAAGATCCCATCGCTACTCTTGAGATGACCCTCTAGATTGAGGTTCCCCGCCTAAATGTGGAAGGGGACTTCGAATTGGTATTAAATAAGATCAACAGTGTCTACCTCAACATGAATCCAAAGCTCATACCTCTATTTGAGCATACTCATCAGCTGATTTCCCAATTTCTTGATCATTCCAAAAGTTACTCATGTTCATCAATCACATAATGGACAAGATGATACCTTGGCCAGCCATGCCACATCTCTTGTAGAGCCTGACCAGGATGATTTGATTATCTATGGGGCACATCGGAGATTCATCACTCCATTCACTCTAGAAAATGATGATAGGCCACAAGTAAGCCACCTTACTATCGATGCCTCAACATCGGGACCTCCTGGTCCCCCTACCGTGGTATAGAAAATGACCCCTGACTGGATGACTCTAATTATCGAGTATCTCCAGTACAGTAATCGATCAACAGACCATCTGAACATGATCGAATACAATGGCACACAATATAGTTGACACTCCAAAGTGGTCCTAGTCTTGAGTAGATCCTCTATAGACATGTGTTTGATGGGATTGTCCTCTGTTGCATTCAAAAAGATAATATTTCTTAGGCTATGTAGGAAGTTCATTCCAGTTCATATGGGGCTCATTAGGCAGGGCTGAAACTATCTCATTAGATTTGAAGATTGTGATATTTTTGGCCCACCATGATCTGTGACTATATAGAGTTCACCAAGAGGTTCCATTCATTCTAGATCCAATTGTAATTTTGTGCATCGTCTTCCAGAGCCTCTCCTCACTACCCAGTACTCTTCGCGCTTTATGGTCTGGGGACTTGACATACTGTGACCGTACTAACCACCAATAGCTCACCACTACAGGTTCATCCTGACGACTACAGATTTATTTTTCAAGGGGGTAGAACCAATTCTGATCATGAATGCTAAGTCACATTCTATCATTGAATTTGTGATCTCCAATACCATCCACTGACTTATAGTCACTCTTACCATTCTCACTTATAATGGCACCAACTTCCATGTAGCCGAGATGAAGAAATTTTACGCCAAGTAAAATAAACATTATAATCATACCACTTTCTATCATGCACAAGAAAATGGGAAGATCGTTGTGTTCAATAAAACCCTCTCTAACATCTTTTAGAAGATGGTTGGTCAGAACAAGAAGAGTTTTCTGGGATAAATCTCCAATTATCTCTGGGATTAACGAATGATAACCCGTAATTTCACACAGGGTACTCTATTTTCCCATTTGAATGGAGAAAAGGCCATCCTTCCCATCATGATTCAGTTTCCCTCACTATGCACAGTCATCTACGATCAGTAGGCCCCCAAAAATGTAACTAAAATCCATCTTTAGGAACTAGAAGTTCATGAAAAAAAATTGGATCCATGCCTTGCACAATCTGGAAAGGAATTAGAACAAGATAGCTATGGATTTCAATAATAATGTTAACCTTCACTCTTTTTTACAAGATAATGTTTCATTGGCCCTGAGAATGCCAATGATACCTGGTAGGAAGCCTCCAAAGCTGGAGCCCAAATGGGATGGACCCTATGTCATTCACAAGGTTTACCCCAATGGTTCATACTCTCTAGTCACTATAGATGGTGAGTGTATTAATCCTCCCACCAATTTATAATTTCACAAGAATTACATCATGTAAGAGAATCTACATACTAGAATATGTTAAACTTCTCATCATCATCATGCAAGATGATAAATAGTAAATGGTATGAGATCTAAGACCCTAAACTAAGATCCCTTTCGTACTGTATGATAATAAACGACAAATGGGGAATACCCCTCATGGTCTTCGATCTAGACCCTTAATCTAAGATCTCAATTTTCATTATGACAAGACATTAAAATGCATTGGTACCACAATGTTTCATGGTTCTTGTTATTTGAGTATCCATTATCTTTTACATCCAAAAGGACCCCCATAGCGGTCTGGTCTCACTCCACCTTGGCTCACCTATCATTTTTCTACCAATGTACTGGAGGATCTTGAATAAAAATTTGATACATTTCCTACATTGTGAATATGGTCATAGGTCAATGATTAATTAGTTGGCCCCATTTTAGGTCACACGAGAGGGATACTGTGTTGCGTGCATGGTCTATAGATATCCTCAGTCATTATTTTCATCCCCATGATCTTCCAAATAATGGGCGTAGTGATTCACCTTTTTCTTCTCATTTTTCCAACGCACTAAACATTAAACATAGAATCTAGGGTCTGATGTATATGACTAGAAACTAAGATCCGACACATCATTTCTTCATGAGCTTAAACTACAGAACATTTCAAAACTGTGTATGGATTTATTCCCATCATTATAGGATAGGTTGAAACACCCCGATCTTTCATATATGGCATAGCCTTGAGTCCCTCAACCTTTCTATCCTTTTGGCCTATGTTCTCACATAGGATTGTGTGGTGTGGTATAAAATATTTTTCCTCACTCACATCATTCTATATTTTCCACACCACAAACTTTCTTTTGAGACACTCCTCCTTTATAGGTCCTTGTCACATGAAATTATACTACATGGAGTATATAAGAAATATTTATTTCATGATTACCATCTTTATGGGATACGTAGGAATTCCCAAACATGTTTTCTTTGAGTCCATCCTGGTTAGCGTATTCTTTCTCTCAGCCCCTTTTCCTGAGTTCTCTTCTAGAATTGTGAATGGTGTGGCATATGTAGACTTATGTTCTCATTCAGGTTGGGTTATTCTTCTACACCTTACATGTCTCTCATTGAGATACCTATTTTCCCATGTCATTACAACAAGATGTTAAATTACACAGAATTCCAAAAATATGAATGGCTT
This sequence comes from Viscum album, assembly GCA_963277665.1. NCBI lineage: Eukaryota > Viridiplantae > Streptophyta > Magnoliopsida > Santalales > Viscaceae > Viscum > Viscum album. The sequence goes on from OY728131.1 coordinate 1,495,694,139, forward strand.
TATTTCCATCCTTCTGGGATATGTGGGAATTCCTGGACATTTTTTCTCAAGTTCATCTCTAGGTTTTACGAACCTTCTCTTCTTTCTGGACCCTTGACCTATGTTCTCCCAATAGTTATGTGGTGTGGTGTGGTCTCATGTTCTCCTTTATATCAGGTTTACAATAATCATGTCACATACCTCTCTCAATAACTCTCCATCCTCTTTTCCTTTAATCCTTACCGCATGTCGTTAAACAAGATGGAATCATCAGAACTATGTGTGGCTTGATTCCCATACTCATGGGATATGTAGGAATGCCCCGAAATTTTTTATTTGGGTCCATCCCCATGTCCCTCGATCTTTTTTGGAACCCCATGGCCTAAGGTTCCCTCCTTGGGATTGTGCACGGTGCGGTGTGAACTTTTATCTTCATTCACATCAGGTATGATTTATCATGCCATGAACATTCCCTTTAAAACATCATTCATCTGTATGCATCAGAACCGTATGATGAAAAACTATACTACCTCGTCCGACATGAATTTAACCTTCTTCATCTTTGATGCATGATGTTAATGTGAATGGGATAGTCATGTCGTATGACTTTAAGCTATGACGCCATCATCCTGGATACATGATGAAAAATGAAACTACCTTGTGGTGTCCCTATTTGAGGATACATAATTTTTGGAATTAGTCATCCACCATGCTATCTTTAAAGGCCAATATATGGCTTGATTTTTATGGTGATGTCCAGATTCTCTGACCTGGGTTTGTTTCTCCACTATACACACCCACACTAAAGAAAAACAAGATCCATCAAATGTTACTTCTTTAGGTACACGGTGTACACATACATGACATTATTTCCCCTACCATTGATATCATATCATTCCATTTTAAAGAACTATCTTTTTCTATATTCCCATCCTCATAGGATACATAAGAACTCCCAGATATTTTGTCTTCGGGTCTAGCCCCAAGTATCCCAAATCATGCCTTTTTTTTGGCCCCTTGGCCTGAACCCTGTTAGAAGCACGTTGTGTGGGGTGGACTTATTTGCTTCTCATTCACATCAGGTTTATAATATCTATGCCATGTAATTCCATTTAGGGATCAAACTTCCATGTTACCTCATGTCATTACTGCATGAAGTTAAACTTCACGTCATTCAAGGACAACGTTTGGCTTGATTCCCATCTTTATGGGATACGTAGGAACGCCCAGACAGTTTCTCTTTGGGTCTAGCCACAGGTTGATCAACCCATTTAACCCATTTTCTCCACTCATCTCAATGATTCATCCACTTTTAATGAGACTTATTTATTGCTATTATTCCACACCAACATGCTCATATAAACCGTGGTTTAGGACCTAGAGTGTTGGATTCTACAAGGACATGAATTCACCATTTCTGTGCTTCTCATATCCCTTTATATGGGTTTGCATCATCTTTCTCATTTGGAAGGACCCATGAATGGTATGGATTCCCATACTTCTGGATCACCTACCACTTTAAGACAATGTATTAGAGGATTTTTTAAATACATTATGAGGCATGTTCTGCATTTTGAATTTGGTTAGCAGTTGACCCTTAGATGTTAGTTCTCATTTCTGGTCACATGATATGTATGCTTTGTTTCTAACATGGTCAACAGTTATCCTCCATTGTAATGCATCTCCCAATATGCCTTAAATATTGGTCTCGTGATTCACCTCTTTTCCACTGCATCATGTTTAATTGGAATTTTGGCACCATTAGTGTTATCCCTCTGTTCACCTTTGCACATTAAGAGGATGAATCAATATCTTCGGGCTATCTTTGACTCCACACCATCTCCCCATACTGAGTATTCCATGTTTTGTAAATAAATTCTCCACCCTTGTTTCCCAGATAGATCAAATCTCACATTGGCTTAGGGATATAGGTACGGTTTGTTCCTATATAGAAGAACAATAATTCTTTTGCTCTAAACCCTACAACCATAAACTATGAGTTCACGTCTTCAAATAGACACCAAATTCCAAGCATCATGACTCTAAATTGTGCGTGTTTTATCTTATAAATTATTCATGTGGTGTGGAATTCTTTGTCCTCATTCAAATTGGGATTTCATTATAGCATCGTGTTACATATTTCTATATTGGAAGTCTCAACTTATGGTCTGATCTTTATGACCAAAAACTATAATCCCTTACATCCTTATTGTATGATGCTAAACAATTCCATCAGAACCCGGGTTATGTTATGATAAATTACCCCACCAAATGATTTCTTCACTTGAGAATATTTTTCCCCTTTTCATTATTGGTCACCTTCCATAACACCTTCAAGAACTACATGTGGCTTGATTCCCGTTCTTATAGGATATGTAGAGACGCCCAGACATGTGTTTGTTGTCTAGATACATCACCATGAACCCTCTTATGCCATTTCATCCCGAATTTTCTTGGAATTATGTGGTGTCTTTTTTTACTTATGTCCTCATTCAAGTCATGTCTGCAGTAACCACAATACATACCTCTCTTAATAAATCTCTATTTTTCTATCTTTACTACATGACAATAAATTGCACGACAATGTTCCACGCACTTGAAATTGAAAATAGAACTATATCATCCAATATCTACGACCATAAACTAGGATTTTTACCATCTATGTTCGTATGACATAAAAATTTCAAAACAATTATGATATTCCTCTTTAGAAGAGTATATCTCCCCATTTTTTATTGGCCACTGGCTATACCACATCCAAGAAAAATGTGTGGCTTGATTCACATTATTATGGAATATGTAGTGACACTTAGACTTTCTATATTTGGTCCAGTATCAACCACTCTTTCCTCATGATCCCCTTATATCATGGGTTCTCCCAAAAGTATGTGGTGTGGTGCGGATTTCTTTGTTCCTCATTCATGTCAGGTTTATAATAATTGTTCCATGTACTTCCATTGAGATTACCTCTCCCTGTGCCCATACTACATGATGCTCAAACTTAGTGGGTAAAGTTCACCCTTCACACATTCCTTCATCTGGGATTTCATTATATTTCACTTCCAAATGGCCCCCCTAACAGTATGGATACTATGCCTTAGGGTTCTCCTACTATCCTTGGCCAACACCCCAAAGGATTTCAAACCACAATTGGATGCAAATCCCACGTCTCAAATAGGGTCAGTGGTCGACCGTCATATGTTTGTTCCCATTTTAAGCTAACAAAAAATGGATTTTGGGTTTCAAACAACATTAATGGTTATCCATAATTGTCACACCCCTCCCATTACATCCCAAATATCGGATGTTGTGAATAACATGTATGATACCCCTTCTATTTTATGAATCCTAAACACCTTTGGTGTTTTAACTGTGTTCATTCATGCACGTCGATTAGGAATGTTGGTTTATCTAGGATTTTCCCCACCACAAATTTTCTTCCCTCCATTGCACACCCCCATTAGATAGGGAAGGCATGACAGTGTTCCTTGTTTTTTACACTGAGCATGGCTCCTGTAGGCTTAGGGGTTTTGGTAGGGTAATATCCATTTTGGAGACGGTGTGACTCATTGGTCCTTCCATATAACCTTAAACTATGACATTTTCTTCCTCATCTCATGATTTTAAACTATTTTGAATATAGAGAACTATATAAGGCTTCATTCTTACCCTTTATGGATATGTAGAGACATTGAGTAATCTGATCCCCAGGTCTAGACACTGAATGGTAAACTCCGTGTCTTGGACCTCCCGTACCCGAGTTCCCCATCAAGAATATGTGATGTTGTGTGGACCTCTATTTTCTCTATTCATATCAGGTTATGAACCATACAACACATTTCTCCTTTGGGGGTACCCATGTCCTTGATGAATTACATTAAACTGCGACCCTACAATGAAGAAGTTCAGGATGCCCCATGATAATTATGGGATGTGTCAGCTTCCCCAGTATAGAGGATTTACCATTCCATCATCATCCTCCAACCATTTTATGCTCAATAAATATGTTTTTATTGATTTTCATCTTTATGTTATATGTAGAATTGCCCATAAATTTCACTTCGGGCCCTACCCTAGGACTAATAATTTTCCTGTTTCTTTGCCTCTAATCGTGGTCCGAACTCCAGGACCTTAAACTAAGGATTCCTAGTCCATGTAAAATATCTTTGAACTATTGATAAGTGTCCTAGATGAATGTACATAAACTATTTTCAACATCCTGATACAACGTTAAACTATTCATGCATAATCCTCAATGCATGATGCTAAACTAAACACTTATAAACCCCATTTACATGATGTAAAACTATAGAACATATGAGGTCCTCACTAGAGAGGTACCTCCTAGAAGTATGAATAATTTTAATTCAAATAGATACGCTCACCATGTTTACATTCATCATGGAGGCATAATTTCAATAGTGTTGGGATTTATTCGAATAGTCCATCATTCCACAACTACGCCTTATGTTCCCTCAATTTTGGATCATAATTCTCTCCCACATATAATGGAACCCCCTAATGGTTAGGATGATCAACCTTATGGCATTCCTACCATCCTGGGCCAACGTTCCAGAGGTCATCAGATGACACTTCATGTTTTTCCTTATGTTTTCGAATGTATTCAGTGGTGGGCCATCGTTTTTTTATTCCCATTTCAGGCTATAACGGTGCAGATGTTGTGTTTCGAATTTTTTCAAAATATATCCTCCTTTTTCATGCCATCCTCACTACATTCTGAATTTTGGGTATCATAAATCACATTCTTCATTAAAATTTGTTCTTATTTACTCCAACACTTCTGACATTATCCCACTAGTGCACTAGAGCATGTTGGGGGAGAGAAGTTGGGATGTTTTCAGAATCTTATTCTCTAACAATGGCCCCTATCTCTTCTCAGAAACTCGAAGTGGTCATTCAGACTCCAGATATCAAGTGATTGGTTATAACTCTCATATTCAAGGGGAATAATTATGTGGTCATCCATTATTTCTCACACTGGGAATAACCCACAGGATATTAGGGATTTATCATTGGATACTTCGTAGATGCGATAGAGATACAGTAATCAATGTAGATCATGGGACACATACATGAAACCAAAATAAACAAGAAATAATGAATGTATGTTTTAATGTTCATGAATATTAAAATGCTCATGGATTGGAACCTCTAATAGATGGGTTTACCTCTTCAACGGATCGTCCCAGCTCCACCACTCTCTTTCTTGTGACATCCTAGATTTTCAATCACCTATTGAGATCTCACTCCAATTCGATTAAAATGGGGCATAGTTCATTGGCCCGGATCTGGCCCTGATCCACATCATCTCAAATAATAGCCATCCCTTAGGATGCTCACCTCATCTATTCCTCGGCCACTATCAACTATGCCTCCATTCATGATTTGAGTCTCGATTGTGCATCAAGGAAAAATAATTCCTATTCACACACACCCTCAATAGTGGGATCACTTACTCAGCCTACTAAAGTACGATGATATTGACAGACTTCCTCCACTACCACCCACACTGAGGCTGCAGTCATGTTCCTATATTTTCTCTACCATGTAATCTCGAATGAGCATGTGAGGACACCAATCATTCACTCCTCCAACGCATAGTTTGTGTAGACAAGAAAAATGTATCCTTGCCTAGCATATCCACTCTTCTTATGGGTCTCCTTAATTAAGAGCTTGATAAGTTTCCTTGACCTGTGATGGAAGGCCTTTCTATCCTCTTCATAGGAAGTAGTCTCATCCCATTACTCTTGGTTGGAAGTGTCATATGCTAGTAATGCCTCCTAAAATTCATTATTGGGGTCTTCCTCTAGTTTATGGTTGGGTAAGCTAGGTTCCATGTCATCAGAATAACCCGCTTCACCAGATTCTACCTTGGTAATTTCCAGTTTCTTCCAACCAGTGGTCCTATTTTTAATCATGATCGATGTGGTTTGGTTAGTGTGGGAATCTACTTCCACAAAAATTGGTGTTCCCATAGGAAAAGGAATGTCAGGAGCCCCATAAATCCTTTCCAGTGTGCCCCATACCATTTGATTAATTCTTTGTACAAGAATAAACAAATTTCAATTGTAAGGTAATGAAAAATAGTTGGGTAGCCTGGAAAGTTCCACAGTGGAATGTTTTATAGTTTACTTAAAGAGCTTCAACAAGATCTTCTAGATCTGAGGTTTCAACCTCACCTTCCTCTATGGGGATCCATCATCTAACCTCTTTCCCGCATGAGGACTATTTTGATTCTTTGGGTAAGGGGAATGTCTCCCTCAATTCAGTAGCAGATAATTGTGGTGGGATAGTTTGATTTAGAAACACTTTCACTATGTCCGTCATTGGATGCAAAGTGACCTTAGAAAGCCCATAGTCCTCTAGTTCAGAAACATATTTCTTCCCTTCCTCCCGTGACACCAAAAATCCAGACTTGGATTGGCTGATCTCTGATAAATCTATTTTGAGGCGGTTGATGTGATCTCATATCTCTAAGTGATTGTGAAATTTTCTATTTACGTCTAAGGTATTTTAACCCATATCAAAGATAGAATACATAGGCATGTATATGTGGCGCATCCACATCCCAATAGCCTGGGTGGGTATCATACAGAACCCTTTATATGGCTCCCTTCCCTATAACTTTATTAATTTGGGGCCTCTGGGTCCACTGGTGTCGCTTTCCCTATGCTCGGCACAAGTCTTCGAATCATTGGCCCTACCATAATGCTGACACTGTAATGTGCACCATCATGGATAAAGTTATGTGTTTCTTCCATTTTTTGACATCATCTGTAAGGCGGTAGAGACACCACATCTTTAACAAGGATAGTTTGTCACTTCAGCATCTCCCTCGGGTAGGTCGACTCCCAGCTCATGGCATGTTCCTTGACTAGCCTAAAAGAAGTAATAGGCAGAGGTAGCTCATTGTGCATATTTCCATCCTCCCTTATAAACATGAGACACATATTCCTCCTCAGACATGGGTGACCCTTGTGTAATACCCCCAGGTATACATTTGGGTTTAGTCTCTTCATGCACCATAATTGCCTTGCAAAGCAGTGCGGGGTTTACGGCATGCAGATGGGCTCGCGATCCACCCGTGCCACCATAACTCTACCCAATAATCCCATGATCTAGGACTGATACTCCTCAGTTACCTTCTCATCATCGGTGAATACTCCCATAGGAAATGAGAATGGAAGGAAATTTAATTAATCCACCTTCTAATCATTATTCAGTGAAATCGGTGGAGTCAACCTGGCCATAAATCTCCCCACTATGTTCAGAATGGCTGGTCTATAATATGACCCAGGACGAGAAATGGGGTATGGAGATTCATAGTGTCAATGTGTGCCTCTATCCAAACATACAAGAAGTGGATCTGTCTGCATAACCACATTGGAATTTTCCATTCACTAATGTGGAACATCACCTTGTACAACTTGTCCGACACTAGGATCTTGAGATTGAATTGCTCTACCCTTTCTAGTGTGGCTTCCATAACGAATGTGCTTGGTGGAATTCCAGTGTTCGTATCTTGGACCTAAACCATCAAATCGTAGAGTAGCACAGAAATAAATCCATCTATCCTAACCACCGATGGCTGCTTAGCGTTAACACTATACCCCCAAAGATTTCATTTTTTGTCCTCCAGGACATGCCAGTATGAGTTCACATTACTACATTGATCTCCCTATTTAGTAAATTTAGGAGGCCATGTAGGAAGGTTCTTGGGTACCTCCTCCCATTCAGCAGCATGCTTTGGTTGAAAATTTATGAAATGGTCAAACCACCGTATGAAGTGGACATCCCTCACCGACTGCTTATCCTCACCCGACACTAGATCCATTAGTACCTTTTCTAGACTTGACATTTTCTCAGGATCCTCCCATTCCTTTTAAGTGGGGATTAGTTAATCATACATATTCCCTAGAATTGGAATCCTGAAAATCTAGTGGAGGTCCCATAGGCTAATTTCGAATTCATCGTAGTAAAGGTGGAATGTTTTGGTCATCGATGACCACTTGCTCAGAAACTCCAATATAATGCTCTTCGGCGATAAATATGGAATTGGGAATCCCATGCTGCTTCATATAATCCTAAATGCTTCATATCTCCCCCAAACTCTTCACAGGATGAACAAATCTAGTTGGCACAAGCCCAATCATCCCAGAAATTGTTTCCCTTGCACAGATCCCACTTGTCAGTCCACCCCTTCTCCAGGTTCCCCATAGCAATCTTTTAAACATTATGGAATTGTGAGGGATATGATGTGTGCTACAACTCTTTCCTATCAATGTTTTTTGTTTGATTGTATAGACAATCAGCATTAATGGTTGTGTGTTCCCCCCATAAATGACCCTCAGGATCCCTAAATGAATGGTGTTGGTAGGTTGTGCTCCTAAACTAGTAATTTGGTTCATCCCTACAATCCCCAGGGATAAAAATATCATCCCTCTGATCGAAGCCATACAAATATGGTCTTTTACAGAGTGGATACTTTATTTGGCTCTCTAACTTCTGTTTTATTAGGGATTTGTGATCCAATTGGCTTTGCACACACCCTACAATCCTCAGATTTCTCTCCATTTCTTCCCTCTGAGCAGTGTCCACAAGGACCCCATGAGTAGATTCTCGGTTTTCCATTCTACACTAACACTTTAGTTTTTTCTACTCTGTTTCACCGAGCTAGATCGTAGCGCTTGGACAAAGAGAAAAGCTTCAGATCTCGGTCATAGAGTCTCCTTATAGAGCTCATTTACCAATACGGCTCACAGAGCATGTGGTCAGAGAGAATAAATGATCAATGTGCGGCGTAGAGCAGTGAAGGATCATGGTGCAGTAAATTTTCTGAGTAGCATTGTGACGCACCAGTCCATGAAATCCAATTCAAAAAGAGAAACCACAATGCAGAGCATCAAAATCCGTGATATCGGGCATGATGATATTGACCCAATTAAGGGAAGGGAGTTTTTTTAACCTCTATTTATAGGCCATGACCCCTGAGCTTTGTTTCATGTCAAGCTACGGCGAGCATCATAGTGAACTATGTGGTGTTCTCAAGCCCTGCTTTGCACTCCCTCAATACGATTCAACTTCACGATCTACTTAAATTTTGGAAATTATCCATCAAAATCTGACCATTGTTTTATCCTAAACTCCCATTCTAAGGGGGGTCATTTGTTGGAACCAAAATAAATTCCTAGAAAAAAATAATCAAAGACATCCAAAAGGATACCCAAAGGGCTGCTTCACAAAAAAACATTACAAATCCCTCCAGTCCCATAGCTGCATCAAAGAGAATGGATTCTATGTGTCTGTTAAAAACAAAAGTGATGGTAAACTCTGAAACAATTTTTAAATTACCCAAATTCATAGGTCTCTGAATGCATCATGGAGGGAATGATGGATGAATCTGCAATTAAGAAAAAAACATTAGGGAAGCTGGACTCCTCTATGATTACATCAGAAGGAGTGACAGTTGAATAAGTGATTATAAGAGAGTTGACAGATTCTGTATCAAATTACGAAGCATTACTTACTTTTCAGCTTATCCTCTACCATTATCACCTTCCTGACTCCTATAAATACATATCTCCCCCCACTCCAATAGGATAAACACCATAACATTTTTCCTTCTGAGCTCTCAATTAACGAAGTACCCATTTCTCTATGAACTATAAAAAAATTCATCATATGAGGTACTTGATCATTAAAAAATCCCTTTTACTTTTCTCAAATTTACCCCTATTCATGGAGGTATTCCCTTAACAGATCCTATAGGCTATATCTAAGGAATGATCCCCCTTTGGGTACTCAGTAATTCACAAAGAACCCACGCTTCATGAAGAACCCTCCCAAAACATGTTTATTCCATGCTTATGTAGAGACACTATGCTTTGTAATGTTATCCTCTTTGTAAATCCATATCCATTGTGTGCCCCTGTTCTCTTTTACCACATGGGCCCTATGATCCGTTGATCTTTGTGAATCCATGTGCTTTGTGATCCCATTAGCTCTGTGATGCAATGTGATCTGTGATCCCCAAGGCTCTGTGAGCCCATGTGCTCTGCGAGCCCCTAATCTTTTTGAAGCCTCTCTCTATGAGACCTTTTTCTATGTGAACCCTTATTCTGTTCATCCCTATAGTCATGTGGGAAGTGATATCAAAGTCCCGTTGGAGGTGTTTCATGTTTTGTTGCATTGCCTCATCCTTCTTCACATATGCATACTAATTGTTGTTACTTCTTCACATATCCATGATAATATGATATCCTCAATGGATCTCTCCGTAACCTCATCTCCATATATAATTTTGGGTGCATCCCCTTTATAAGGGTTAAAGAGTGAAAGTTATGTAAGTCCTAGGCATGAGGAGTGAATCACCATCATCCTCACTACATGATGTTAAACTGCCAAGCACTCACGTACCCAACACATGAAATTATGCTATGATCCCTGAATAAGTGAAATGTATAGGGAGGACCACAAGGGGGATACTCACCAGTGTCTTCTCACTCCCCAATCCCTCTAATATTTGTTTCCATGTGAACCTTGGTCTGTAGAGACCCGAAGCCTGACGTACATTGACATTACATTACATTTGCGGAATACTTAGTACATAACAAAAAAACACACACAAGGATCGTAATAGTTTAGTGTCTTTGGAAACTCGGAATATAATCTTCTAATCCTGGTGAAAGATATTCAAAATCTCCCATAAAGATCTTCCTTTTTTTATACCTAAAACCTTTCTTTATATCCTGGGGAAAGGAAAACATAAAAGGGTGAGCTCAAATGCTCAGTAAGGGTAAACAAAAGAAATATCAATCACATCATATACATAAGCACATAACTTTTAGAAATCTTAACCTGTAAAAGAGATCATAATTTCATAACCTGGGATAACTTATGGCAGTGAAATGTAATCACAATAATCATAACATAAAACATTAAAATTTGTGGCATACACACATAATCATAGAGAATAATTTCTTATTAGTCAAGACTCATTACCAAGACTATCTTAGTGGACAAAGTCCCTTTCTGAACAAAGTCACCCTCGTTTCAGTTCTGTTTCACTGAATCGGTATAACCTACCATTCCAGCCATTTCTATCTCATGAGATATAAAATCTTAACCCAATGCATTGGAGGGAGATATAGGTCCCACCCATCTCATAATGACACCATTCTTATGTGTGCCACAAAATCATAAATCATACATCATTTCATAACCCATGTAATAAAAATGAGAATCTTAAACATCGTGACATCATAAAACAATTCATATAAGATAAAGGAATTCATAAAAATATAATTCCATCACAACATAATCAAATAAATGTAATAATAGGGATAAAAAAAGAACCCTTTATTATCTTATATGGAAAATAATTTTGATAAAACACTTGAACTCCATTCTTGAGGAAAATATCTTTTCTCTTTCAAAAACATTTTTCCTTTCTTAATAAGTCATACAATTTTAAACTAAAATAAGTTGATTAAAAATAAACTTGAAAACTTGTAAAGGAAGCTTCTTGGAAATAATTTTTTAAAAATCTATTCATGCCGTATAAGTTAAAAGAAAACATTCTTCTCATACTTTTGTCGGAAAAGTCAAAAAGTACCTCATACGAAAAACGATAAAAGATTCCTTTCATATCTTTTACTAAAAAATCACCGAAGGGTAAAATTGAATATAAAATATTGTATAAGGGTATAAATATTACATATTGATGAAACATTGATGTGGATGATAAAATACACCCCAGTAAATACCAAAGTATAAACAATCTCTGATAAAAATGAGATTGTGATATTTCCCCTACCTTAGGTCCAATTTGCTTCGTACGTGTCCAAACCTCATGTATAATGATTTAAATAATGTCATTGACTTATTAAAGAATCATATTCATTGTTATGATATCATATATGGTTCACTTATGACTTTATATTACCCGTTCTTTTGTAAATTCCATGTTAAAGACCTTTTTGGGTAAAATTGTTTCATTTGTCGTCCGTGTTTTGACTTGTAATTATTCATATGATCACTTAGATCATGATTACATAATTCCAGAATATAAAACATGACTTATATATATATATTCAGAATATACATATATATAATAAATCAGTAAATGGAAAGAAATACACCGTTCATGGAGACGGTAGGTCGTACGTACGCATGAACGCTGTTTTCGTTTCCTTATTGAGTTGAACGGAATTAAGTAGATGACATTCACATATATACACAGAAATTCAGTATCATTATTATGTCATATATTTCATGATTACTTATTATATATACTTTATAATCATTCATGAATGGTTAAAGTGGAGAATGAATCTCATCGCGTCGCGGAGACGGTAGTCCGTACATATGCACGAGCGATGATATCATTCTCATGATCGTGGGACTGTATTGGAGTGTATGTATACTATTTCAGAATAAATATCACTTTAAAATAATAATATATAGTTATTATTTACACCATTATACCCATCCATGTAAGGTGGTGGTGGAAAATAGATTTCACCACGGCGTGTAGACGGTATTCCGTACGTACGCACGCGCGGTGATTTCGTTTTCCGTAGGATGGATAGATGGTGAAATTGGATTGTTTCATACTTATAATAACATATAAGTATATGAGTGATATTGATATTATTACTTCATAATGAAACAACCTAAGACGAAGAAGTGGAAGAAGAAATAAAGGTGAAAGAATCAGTAACGGAAATTACCTCTTCTTTGAAGCGCCTCTTTGAGACCTCCTCTTAGAGCACTAAAATAGTTCTTTGAGGAAGACCAGAACCACTAGGATGTTTCTAGGGAAGTGGAGATGAGAATTTGGCAGGGGTTTTCTGAGCTTGAAGGCTCAAAGTTGTGTGAGGAAGAGAGGGAGGAGGTGCCCTTTTATAAGGGAGGAGAGGGGCACCTTTGGAATAACTAAAAATATTATTTTATTATAAAGTCATGTTCGGTTTTAAATAGCTCCAAATTGATTTATTTCGAGGATAAGTTGGGGATGGGTCGAAATCCTCTCATCCAATAGAATTTAGACAAGTTTAGGTTCCTGTTTTAACCTTATCATTTAGATTTAACATTAAGTTAAATAATTTTACTTTTACCGTGTCTTCTTGTGTTCTTACACTATAAGGTTAATAAACTTACTATAAGAAGCCAAACGAACCCCAAGTTGTTTATTATTAATATATATAACCTTATCTAAGTCATTTTTCCAAAAATTAGATTTTTAGGAATAAAATAACAATTAATAATATAATATTTTTTAAAAAACTATTTTATGTCAATTTTGAGACTATTTAGTAATTGATTTTTGTAAAAATCATAACCGAAGGATAAGTTCGAAAAAAGTTAATTAAATCAATAATAACATGTCATATTAACCTATAAAATTAGTGTAATTCATAAAAAGTCTGAAATTATATTTATTTGGGTATTTATAACATCAATTATTTCAATATTTCATTAGTAAGATAATTACTGCATCATCGTTGTGTCATAAATAAATTAAATTATTTAATGTCTAAAAATTACAAATAAAATACCATTATGTAGTAAATTGTTTTATCTTTCTAATTAATATTTATAGTCGAATTTATCTTATGTATAACCTCATATTAAAAATGTTTTAGTAAATAAACTTCAATTTTAACTCTTTTAACCCTTTTGTAAATAAATTAATCATAAATGTCCTAATCTAATCCAAGTGGGGCTAAATGGTCATATTTTATTCCTAAGTTTGTTTTGGTCGAATTACACGTGTCCAATGGAATTAGTACATGTGTTAGGGTAATAATAATATCATTTCTACCCTTAATTACCCTATTTACTTTTAACCGTGGTAAAAAAAGTACAAAGTTACTATTCACCAAAAAATTATTTTCATCTCATTGAACCAAATTTTACTTACTGACATTAACCGTGTCTCTCGAATTTTTGAAATTCCACTCACAGAAGTGGTAAAATTAAGTTTTATGAAAAATTCAGTTTTTTTGTAACTACCACTTTGTGGTTTCACTATTCATCAAAAATTTAAAGTTTTCAGAAAAATACCAAAAATTAGGCCTAAGCTATATTTGATATTATGAACTCAAAAATTATTTCTATTTTACCAAATTAAAAACATATCAGTTGCATTAATTAATTTAAAAATTAATTCGCGTCGTCAAAACAAATAGCGTGTTCTTAAGAGATAATAACTATCAAAAGACTGACGCTTGTTTATGTCTGGTTTAAATGTAAAATAACATCCAATGACCAACATTGTATTAAATTGTAAAAATATATTCTAAATTTACTTTAAAACCACTAAAATTAATAATTTATCACTATTAATTATTTCGATTGAAAAAGTTGTTTTTAATTAGAATTTAGTAATTTTCACTATTCATCAAAATATGAAAGTTATCCGAAAATCACCAAAATTTCACCCTAAGCTAATTTCGATATTCCGAATCCAAAAATGAACTCCATTTTGAAAAAAAAAATTACAAAATTTCAAAAAGTGGTTATTACTATTCATAACGGCTAGTTTTAATAATATTTTAATAGCATATCGTTGTTTAGTGAAACTCAGTATTGCGTACTACACACGCTATCAAGGAAGGTCGCGATTGCGTGTAATGAAAGGCAAGTCAAGGATGCGTGTTGTGCAAGCTCCTTTTGGTGTAGTGTACACCACAAGACATTAATGAAATTAAAAAGAATATTTTTCATAAAATCTCAGGGTGTTACATTCTACCCCCCTTAAAATGAATCTCGCCCTCAAAATTCGTTGGGGTTATAAATGGTTTACTATTCAAAAGTTTCTTTAATAGAAACTCACATCATAAAAAGGAATACCAAAACCAATCTTTAAAAACAAAAGTATGAAACGTAATGGTTACCCAAATAAACTAATCACTGGGTTTCCACATAGGTGAAAATATGGATATGGAAGAGAAATCTAACCATCATGTTCTGATGGAGAGTGGTAGATAACATGGCTATGGAAAAGCTAGCAATCACAAAGCCGTAAATTTGTGACGATCTAAGGTACCATCTGATTCATCAGATATAAGAGCACTAAGACAACATTTTTGGTTTTCAAGATCATTTCCCTAAAGTTGATGAAATTGGAATTAGAAGAAATACTTTGGTGATTTTGGTATAGTCTCACCGTTTGTCATTCTTTGTACAATTTCCACTTCATCTCTTAAAGAAATGAAGTTGAATTTGTCATTCATGATGTGTTAGCAGATCATGTGATAGAATGATGGGTCATTCCATCTGTTTCAAACAAACGGTTAGCAAAAGATATAAGTCCATCTTATGGTTAATCGTATATGGTTCTAAAAATGAACTTATACTTCATATATCATACCGCTTAATAAAATAAAACTAGTTTCTACTAACCAGGGACTTCCTGTTGGCTAGTGGTAGGCGATAAAGGCCAGTCACACTTCGGTTATAGATTCGATTCCCACAGCCTTGTCCGGAGCGATGGGCTGTCGCCCGTCCAGCAGGTTGTCCTTTTTCTAAAACTATACTACTATAATATCCCATCAATAATATTGAAAAAAAAATCTATACTTAAATAATACTAACTTATTTCCAATATAATCCATTCCAATCTTTAGGCTTATCCATAATACTACAGTCCACTCTCATAATATAGTGAAAATGATTACCAGAGATTTAATACCATCGTTGATCCCCATATATCATAAGATGTGTCTTGTTGGTCAAATTACAAACATGTGAATACCTTAATCATGTATTCTCTTGAAGAATGAATACCCATTAAACCTTAGTGAAAACATGAATGCAGTTAAAAGTTAACACTTTCCACATACCAAAATCCTCAAAATTCTATATTCTCAAACCATGATATCACTTAGTCCTTATATCAATCATGAGCTCATGAATACTATCAAGCATTTCATTTTCTCCTTATCCCTTCATTATGCACATATCATCTACTTTCCAAGATATTTGAATCACTTTTCATGGTTACCGGTACCTTAAAATTATTGAAAACCACAATAGACCAATACATAAATATTTCAAAACACCATAAAAGTACCTCAACAACATTATTCTTGAATACCAATACATAAACTATTCAGTCCATCCACTTTAATGATTGTCCTGGAATAAGTCCTTCCTTGATTTAGAAGTAACTTTTTAGGTCAGGCATTGAGTTGGGTAATGCCCATGTTTTCCGCAAATAAGACATTGAACTCCATAAGAGTCTGTCACTCTATGACCCTTTTCTCCACACAGATAACATCAGTCTCTCCATTTGAAGTATTCCTCAAGGTTCTTCTTCCCTTCTTTAGAAATCTCAATCTTCCTTTCTTCATTCTCCTCAACATGCGAACATGAATAATAGTTTATCTTCCTCTTCTTTGATGAATTAGGCATACCAATAAATTTCACCTTGTTAATCATATATCGCAATTACTAATTCGGCATAATCACAATATATTTCTCTCTAGGAATTACACAAATTTGCTTCTCATATTCACCAATTTTTCCATTGGATTCAATGTTAACCGAATTCCTTCTGTTTCCCTCCATTAACTAAAACACAAAAAGAATCTTATGAGAGGAAAAAATCATGCTAGAGAAAACAACATAGTAAAGGGGGAGTAACCTCAATATCTAACATCTTAGGTTAAATTCTAAGATCGTTACCGTAGTTCTAGGACTATATCCTATAAGTATACTTATCCTTAGGGACATCCCAAGACATACCTTAGAAATATCTCTAGGGATCTCACTAACGTTTTCGTATCCTAGTTTCCAAAGGTTGACTAAACCTTTCCTCTGATACCAACTGTAGAGACTCGAAGCCTGACGTACATTGACATTACATTACATTTGCGGAATACTTAGTACATAACAAAAACACACACACAAGGATCGTAATAGTTTAGTGTCTTTGGAAACTCGGAATATAATCTTCTAATCCTGGTGAAAGATCTTCAACATCTGCCATAAAGATCTTCCTTTTTTTTATACCTAATACCTTTCTTTATATCCTGGGGAAAAGAAAACATAAAAGGGTGAGCTCAAATGCTCAGTAAGGGTAAACAAAATAAATATCAATCACATCATATACATAAGCACATAACTTTTGGAAATCTTAATCTGTAAAAGAGATCATAATTTCAAAACCTGGGATAACTCATGGCAGTGAAATGTAATCACAATAATCATAACATAAAACATTAAAATTTGTGTCATACACACATAATCATAGAGAATCATTTCTTATTAGTCAAGACTCATTGCCAAGACTATCTTAGTGGACAAAGTCCCTTTCTGAACCGTGTCACCCTCGTTTTAGTCCTGTTTCACTGAACCGGTATTACCTACCATTCCAGCCATGTCTATCTCATGAGATATAAAATCCTTACCCAATTCATTGGAGGGAGATATAGGTCCCACCCATCTCATAATGATACCATTCTTATGTGTTCCACAAAATCATAAATCATACATCATTTCATAACCCATGTAATAAAAATGGGAATCTTAAGCATCGTGACATCATAAAACAATTCATATAAGATAAAGGAATTCATAAAAATATAATTCCATCACAACATAATCAAATCAATGTAATAATATGGATAAAAATATAACCCATTATTCTCTTAGATGGAAAATAATTTTGATAAAACACTTGAACTCCATTCTTGAGGAAAATATCCTTTCTCTTTCAAAGTCATTTTTCCTTTCATAACATGTCATACAATTTTAAACTAAAAGAAGTTGATTAAAAATAAACTTGAAAACTTGTAAAGGAAGCTTCTTGGAAATAATTTTTTAAAAATCCATTCATGCCGTATAAGTTAAAAGAAAACATTCTTCTCGTACTTTTGTCGGAAAAGTCAAAAAGTACCTCGTACGAAAAACGATAAAAGATTCCTTTCATATCTTTTACTAAAAAATCACCGAAGGGTAAAATTGAATATAAACTATTGTATAAGGATATAAATATTACATATTTATGAAACATTGATGTGGATGATAAAATACACCCCAGTAAATACCAAAGTATAAACAATCTCGGATAAAAATGAGAATGTGATATTTCCCTTACCTTAGGTCCAATTTGCTTCGTAAGTGTCCGAACCTCCTGTATAATGATTTAAATAATGTCATTGAATTATTATAGAATTATATTCATTGTTATGATATCATATAGGGTTCACTTAGGACTTTATATTACCTGTTCTTTTGTAAATTCCATGTTAAAGAGCGTTTTGGGTAAAATTGTTTCATTTGTCGTCCGTGTTTTGACTTGTAATTATTCATATGATTACATAGATCATGATTACTTAATTCCAGAATATAAAACATGATTTATATATATATTTATTCAGAATATACATATATATAATAAATCAGTAAATGGAAAGAAATACACCGTTCCTGGAGACGGTAGGCCGTACGTACGCATGAATGCTATTTTCGTTTCCTTATTGAGTTGAACGGAATTAAGTAGATGGAATTCATATATATACACATAAATCCAGTATCATTATTATGTAATATATTTTATTATTACTTATTATATATACTTTATAATTATTCATGAATGGTTAAGTGGAGAATGAATCTCATCGCGTCGTGGAGACGGTAGTCCGTACGTACGCACGAGCGATGATATCGTTCTCATGATCGTGGGACTGTATTGGAGTGTATGTATACTATTTCAGAATAAATAGCACTTTAAAATAATAATATATAGTTATTATTTACACCATTATACCCATCCAAGTAAGGTGGAGGTGGAAAATAGATTTCACCACAGCGTGGAGACGGTATTCCGTAAGTACGCACGCGCGGTGATTTCATTTTCCATAGGATGGATAGATGGTGAAATAGGATTGTTTCATACATATACTAAAATATCAGTATATGAGTGATACTGATGTTATTACTTCATAATGAAACAACCTTATAAGAAGAAGTGGAAGAAGAAATAAAGGTGAAAGAATCGGTAACTGAAATTACCTCTTCTTTGAAGCGCCTCTTTGAGACCTCCTCTTAGAGCACTAAAATTGGTCTTTGAGGAAGACCAAAACCTCTAGGATGTTTCTAGGGAAGTGGATAAGAGAATTTTGTAGGGGTTGGCCGAGCATGAAGGCTCAAAGTTGTGTGAGGAAGAGAGGGAGGAGGTGCCCTTTTATAAGGGATGAGAGGGGTACCTTTGGAATAACTAAAAATATTATTTTATTATAAAGTCATGTTCAGTTTTAAATAGCTGCAAATTGATTTATTTCAAGGCTAAGGTGGGGATGGGTGTAAATACTCTCATCCAATAGATTTTAGACAAGTTTAGGTTCCTATTTTAACCTTATCATTTAGATTTAACATTAAGTTAAATAATTTTACTTTTACCGTGTCTTCTTGTGTTCTTACACTATAAGGTTAATATACTTACTATAAGAAGCCAAACAAACCCCAAGTTGTTTATTATTAATATATATAACCTTATCTAAGTCATTTGGCCGAACCTTAGATTTTAAGGAATAAAATAACAATTAATAATATAATATTTGTTTTAAAAACTATTTTATGTCAATTTTGACACTATTTAGTAATTGATTTTTATAAAACTCATAACAGAATGATAAGTTCAGAAAAAGTTAATTAAATCAATACTAACATGTCATATTAACCTATAAAATTAGTGTAATTCATAAAAAGTCTCAAATTATATTTATTTGGATATTTATAACATCAATTATGTCAATATTTCATTAGTACGATAATTACTGCATCATCGTTGTGTCATAAATCAATTAAATTATTTAATGTCTAAAAATTACAAATAAAATACCATTATGTAGGAAATCTTTTTTTATTTTTAATGAATATTTATAGTCGAATTTATCTTATGTATAACCTCATATTAAAAATGTTTTAGTAAATAAACTTTGATTTTAACTCTTTTAACCTTTTTTTAAATAAATTAATAATAAATGTCCTAATCTAATCCAAGTGGGCCTAAATGGTCATATTTTATTTCTAAGTTTGTTTTTGGTCGAATTACACGTGTCTAATAGAATTAGGACATGTGTTAGGGTAATAATAATATCATTTCTACCCTTAATTACCATATTTACTTTTAACCGTGGTAAAAAAAGTAAAAAGTTACTATTCACCAAAAAATTATTTTCATCTCATTGAACCACATTTTACTTACTGACATCAACTGTGTCTCTCGGATTTTTGAAATTCCACTCACAGAAGCGGTAAAATTAAGTTTTATGAAAAATTCAGTTTTTTTAACTACCACTTAGTGGTTTCACTATTCATCAAAAATGGAAAGTTTTCAGAAAAATACTAAAATATAGGCCTAATCTATATTTGATACTATGAACTCAAAAATGATTTCTATTTTACCAAATTCAAAACATATCAGTTGCATTAATTAATTTAAAAATTAATTCCCGTCGTCAAAACAAATAGCGTGTTCTTAAGAGATAATAAATATCAAAAGATTGACACTTGTTTATGTCTGGTTTAAATGTGAAATTACATCCAATGAACAACATTGTATTAAATTGTAAAAATATATTCTAAATATACTTTAAATCCACTAAAATTAATAATTTATCACTACTAATTATTTCGATTGA
This sequence comes from Viscum album, assembly GCA_963277665.1. Taxonomy (NCBI): domain Eukaryota; kingdom Viridiplantae; phylum Streptophyta; class Magnoliopsida; order Santalales; family Viscaceae; genus Viscum; species Viscum album. The sequence goes on from OY728131.1 coordinate 1,495,714,793, forward strand.
AAAAGTTGTTTTTAATTAGAATTTAGTAATTTTCACTATTCATCAAAATATGAAAGTTATCCGAAAATCACCAAAATTTCACCCTAAGCTAATTTCAATATTCCGAATCCAAAAATGAAGTCTATTTTGAAAAATAAAATTTACAAAATTTCAAAAAGTGGTTATTACTATTCATAATAGCTAGTTTTAATAATATTTTAATAGCATATCGTTGTTTAGTTAAACTCGATATTGCATACTACACTTGCTATCAAGGAAGGTCGCGATTGCGTGTAATGAAACGAAAGTCAAGGATGCATGTTGTGCAAGCTCCTTTTGGTGTAGCGTACACCACAAGACATTAATGAAATTAAAAAGAATATATTTCATAAAATCTCGGGGTGTTGCATGGTCAATCTTCCCGTAAGCCCAAACCCAACTTGACAGGGTGGTTTGGGTACAATGGACATATCCTCCTCATACCTATGGACCCCTTTCTCAGGATTCACACTCATAGTAAGCCCATGAATCCTATATGGGACTCTAACCATGCATAATTTTATTTCCATTCCCCACAAATTCACCATTTGTGATGAAATCGTTAGGTCTTTATTGCCTCTTGTTTCTCAGACCAATCATGATTCGCATCGTCTTAGAGTAAGCATCTACCATGAAATCCTTTATGGTACACCATAGTGTATAATCCCCATGCCCCATATCAAAACTAAATGGACTTTGATCCTTTCCCTTTTCCATCAAGTTTTATAGGAAGCCTCCTCGAGGTTCAAGACCATCACCCATCGGTCCCAACCACTTCATGTCGGTTCCCCCTCATCACAGATGACGTTAAACTGTATAACCCTTTCACACCGCATGATGTTAAATTGGATGCATTCGAACTATGTGGGTTTTGATCCCTATCTCCTAGATTGGGTATATAAGAAGCCTCCCTGAGGTTCTACCCCAAACGCTGGTATACTTTGATGTCTTTTTTTCTTGGACTCACATCTTTGGTCCACCTCTTAGTGGTTCCAAAATAGTTCTCAGGTAACTAACCATCTGTATTCCCCACCCTAAATTCATACTCTTCCAAGCCAGAGTGTCCCTCTTGCAATTGAATGCTAACCATGCATAATCCCCAGTATGTATTTGGGTTGTTTTCCTCTGTGTACACCTTAATACTATTCCCATTTATCCAAACTACATGGACTTTGATCTTTTCCATTTTAGATAATTTTACGTACGGATCCTCACTAATGTTCAAGAACATCCCCCATGTCCCATCCTAGTCCTTAACTTGATACTTTGTGTCTTGGGAAGATCATGTCGCCACCTGAGGGTTATATTTACTTTTGGTCCCCTCCATGCGTTGATTCTCACGAGCTTCATCCTCAGGCGCCTCATCAACCCATTCCATAACTAAGTTCACTTTGATTCTTGACCATGTGGATACGTAGGAAACCTCTTTGAGGTTGAATCCCAAAACAGTTACCTCTACACCAGTCCTTGGTTCCATCCCCAGACATTTCATCATTCGACACACCATCCATATACATCCTGATTCCACTCGAGCCGCCACATCCCGATTAAATCTTGTCACCCATTCGGGAAGGTTACCATGTATAAGCCCCATTCATCTCATTGTTCCATTATAGAACCCAGGATGCTTAACATGTGATAGCCCCAACATTTCATTGGGATTTTTTCCACTGTGTACTAATAGATTGGAATCACCTTCTCAAACTACATGGGTTTTGATCCCCATCTTATAGACAGGGTACACAGGAGGCCTCCACAATGTTCAATCCCAGATAATGGTAATCCTTGGTGTCCCCTTTTTTGGGATCCAATCATCCTCTGATCCTCCCATTGAGGTGTCCAGATCAGCCTTCATGGTGTGATATATTTCCTCTATGGAATAAACCAACATAGATCTATCCTCATTGGGTGTCTTGATACACCCATCAAGTAAACCATCCAGGTGCTCCCTCTATGGGATGTACCCATCTGATCCACTCCCATCAATGTTCTGATAAGTATGATCTGTCTCTTCTAGAAGTTAAACTTGCGAGATACCCCTTGTTAATAAATTTGAAGCTGAGGAAATCCTTGAAGACATGATTACAACATACAATTCCCTACACTCATCCTGGGATGCCTCGGGCTTCCTCGCGCACAAGAATCCCTATCCTTAGGTGAAGAAAATCTAGGTCTAACAATGTTTCAGTGTACAAACACACCAGTGAGGCCCAACATGTCTACTCCTCTGACTGAAGGTTTCTACCTTAACCTTACCCTTTATAAATTCCAAATAGGATAGCGTAATTAACCAGAATCCACAAAGATATTGCACCAGGAAGAGTTTCAGTAACAATGTCTTAATCATTAAGGGAAACCCAAACTCAGTAATGAATTCCAAGGAGGCATCCATAGAAGGATAGACTGATATCCCATTATCCCGTTTCGATCAAGGATCTAACATCCTCGAAGATGTTATGGTTTTCTCCCACCTTTGGAAAGTAGAAACACGAGGAAGACAACCGGTGCATCCTCGTGGACAAATGTGTGCCCCAGCGAAAGCGTTGAAAACATTCGGCCCAAAAAATTAAGAATCCAAGTTGAATAACATGAAGAGATGGAGCCTAGAGGGGGGGAGAGAGAATGATAAATGTGATGAGGTGGATTCAATGGGGCTATTCATTTGAGATAATGGGAAGAGTGAGGGATCCAATTCCCTAAAAACATTAGGGAAAACTGAAAAAAAAAACAAAAAAAAAACAAAATAAAATTTTGGTTATCATGTTTGGATTAGGTGCACAGTTTACAAAACTATTCCCAAATGGTGTTTTCATTAATGTACAGGAATAATGGACCCACATAGTTTCTTCTAACCTGGTTTCATGATTGAGATAACATGGTGAAACTATGTTATAATGTTTATACACCTTGTGCACAGTTATTGGATGGTTACTCCTAACAATGTGCACATTGTGCACATCACCTAATCCTTTTGAAATATTAAAATTTCATAATGAAACTCTCATGTACCCAAAATTGATTAAAATAAATTATACTAATTAATTAAGTAGTTCTATAGTAACACGAAGGTTATCGCCTATGTGATGTGTGAGACACTAATACATTGATTAGTCTAGGGGTTTATATTCCATGTTTTATTTATTTATATAATTTATTTTGTTAATTTAGTGGACCATTTGTGTGAAATTTATCATATGATTTGGATTTATAGTTTGGGGAAGAGTATGGTGTTATAATATACCACATGAATGGTTAGAGTCTATGGATGATCACTATGGTATGATATAATTCATTAAGGGTTAGAGTTTGAGGGGAGATCATTAATTTGTTATATAAATCCCTAAAAGGTGGACTTTTTAGGGATATTATTCTATTATGATCTATTTACCTAATTATCAGTGATTTTTGGGAAATCATAATATTTTGATCCTATACCCATATGATCATTTTCACAATATGTTATATATACCACATTTCCCTTGATATGGTTCCTTTATATGAGACAATAAAATAAAATGTATCCCAATATCTTCCAATTTTTTGGTAAATATATTCAAAATTAGTGGCTAAAGTAGTTAACATTGGGTATTGTGGTTTCCCTACTTGCACGTAATGACCATATGTGAATAATTTTTATTTGTGGTGTTACTAATCTGTTTATATTTTCATGAAAACCCTCATATATCATGACATATATTAGGAACTATAATTTTAGTATGATACTGACCTTTATTTATGCCATATATCTAGTAATTAATGCCATTTTTATACGAGGCCAAGCTTGAGTAGCTTTATTGGGCATGGAAATAAGGCCGAAAAGAGTTTCAGGATTTTAAAGTGTTGATTCTTCATGAATGTTGTTCTTTATTAATTTTTTATGTGAACTATCTAGTGGTATATCTCATTTAATGTGTGTGATATATGAATTTCATTGTGATTGTGATATAAAATGGGTGTATGTTTATTTAATTGTTGTGATCTTATAATTGTAATTCTATATTCATAATATAATTATCTAAGGTGTTTGATATTTGAGTTATTTATATGATATTAAATACAATGGAAATATGTTTATAGTATCCATAATATTGAAAATTTATTATCAATTCTACTTATCAACCTTTTATGTATAAGAGGTATCAATAGAGATTAAATTGAAAAACAAGATCGATTACTATATCGACGATTCAGGTTAGGGAGATACATAATGCATATATTATATATGTTATTCTTGGATTAAAATATTAGTTAACATTTAATAAATGTAAAATAAATTTTCCATTATGGGAATATAGTTTATATAATTAAGTTATCATTATTATGGGGATTTATAATTAACATAATTCTTGAAAATTTTGGGATTAGGTGTTTTTTTATTCTATAATCTATTATATTTTCATTATTATCATAACATTATTATTTTTTAAAAATGAATGAATTATGAATATTATTTTTTTTGAGGATTACATGTTATTTTATTATAATAAATTTTTTAAATAATTATATCCAACATGAAATTATATTATATTTTGGGATTACTCATGGAAATAAATTAAAACAATTTTTTAATAGGTTTTGATGATCAGATAATGAATTATGTAGGTTATAAAAGTAATTTTAATTGATTAAAGTTATATATAAATAAATATTAATGGGAAATATTAGGGGAAATACTTAGTTATACTGTATATGAAGTAAATTTGGTAGCAAAGGTTTTGAAATTTTTATTTTAAGAGAAATATTATTATCATAAATTTTTTTACAAGTTTAAAAAGACTACATGGAATTAGAGTAATTTTATAGATGATTAAATATTAGAAAATTAATTATTTGAAATACATATGGATGATTAATTTATTGAGGTGTTGAATTTAGTACTTCAATTATGATATTATGATATATATGAATCTTTTTTATGTGGATTTTATAATGCTTACTAACATTCATGGAGGCTTAGGTCAGGCTATGACTTGAAATAATGATATTTGGTCCATGGGTTATTCTAGTCCTATAATTACTCTTAGGATTATAATTTATTCCATATAATAAACACAATTCTCTACAAGCCATATTTTTTGATGTTATATAAAAATTTATATGTTCAGAACTTCCATTATCATTGGATGAAGCAAGTATATGAGATTTTCATTTGATTATTTATAAATTGATTAATTCTAATATATACTATAAGTGACAAGATTAAATCATTTAATAGATTTAAACCTTTTATATATGATCACAATAAACTCCAAGAGATTTTTTGTGTTTTCATAATTCCGACTATGATTTTTTTCTCACAACCTGTATGTACAAACCTTATGTGTATGAAGATTATATACATGGTGTATCATGTAAGAAAATGACCTTAATAATTTGGGGACTAAGTAAATAGATATTTGATAGTATTTTTCAAACTTTTTTTATGTATTGTGGTAACCTCATCATAAATTTATAGGTATCATAGTTTTACTTTTCATAGTGGAGATATTAACTCCTTTTTTAGGCAAGATAGATACCAGACATCGGTTCCCTTCTTATGTTATCTTTATGTATGGAGTGGATATATCTTCAGATTTTACCACTATAAAAATGAATCATTTCAATATTATATTTGGTATGGAATAATTTCTCAATATTATCATATATATGATATTGGTCTACTCTAATATCAATGATGTGAATACCCAGTATCTGATAATTGTTCTTGGAATTCAGTAGGAGTATCACAGATATAATAAAATATTTTTTTGTGTATTCTTTATTCAATGAGTCAAGATTATTGGATATTCATTGTTCGAAAAAAACATTGCGGTTGATCGTGAGAAGGTTTAGGTCATTATTTCCTTGCTGAATCAATGAAATGATTTTGACATCCACAACATCATAGGTTTTATAGGTTACTATCAACACTTTATCTAGGACATATCAAAACTTTATCCATATTAACCATGGTCACATAGAATGGAGTAAAGATTTTATATTTACAATAGTGTTAGGGATCCTTACAATAATTAAAGAAGCATATAACATTATCACATAACTGATTTTACTAGAATCTAGTTATTATTATATAGTTTCTTTCAATTCTTATAGTATGGTCTTAAATTTTATCATGATGTAGGATAACCATGTAAAGACACACGTCTCATGGAAGATTCTTCCCCATAATAACTACAACACCTATAATGTAGGGATTGATGTTCTGAATCATGCAATTAAGTTTTGGAAACAAAATCTATTTCTTTATATGTTTATAGTTTACACTGACCCAAAAATCATGAGATTCTTATTTTATTATATATATTAATCTCAGTAAAAGATGTTCTATAGAGCCACTCTAATAATTTGACTTTCATCATTCTAATACCCCCATTAATGTTAATGTTTCATCCGACTCCCACAAATGGAATCCATTGTTTTAGGTCGTAAATGAGTCTAGTGGGGAATGTAACCTCATGGGTATCATGGATAAATCATATCTATATGTGAAGGTGGAGGAAAATTTCATGTTTTATTTGAGAATTATTTTAACTCCTTTAATTCTTTAAGTCATTTCTTATGTGTGGAATAAGAGAGAATAATTTTATTATATCATGAGTATTATTTATAGAGGTGATACCACGCCTGTGTGGTCTCTATCCTCAAAAGGAATTCTATATCTCATGAATAGGTATATAGTTCCTCCTTTATTGAGAGATATTATATGGTAAGATTATCATAGGTTACAATAGGTTTTCCATCCTGGTGCTTCTAAAATGAACAATGAGATGAGATATTATTGTTTATGTCCAAGTATGAAGATAGGTATATATGATTTCTTATATTGATTCTTTACCAATAATGGGTAAATGTGGAGCATAAATGATCCTCATGTTTATGCCAGCCTCTTCCATTCCCTCCTTGGAAGTGGAATAAGGTTTCCATGGTTTTTATTATTGGAAGATATCATACTCCGTGGGGAAATAATCTGAAATGGTTAATTATTGATTGGATATTAATATCTGATCATTTTATAATGATCACCAAATACACAAATGTTTAGGATCTTTTGAATATCTTGGTCCAGGAAATCATGATACTAAATTATGTTACCTCATCAATTATATCAGACAAGGATCCTATATTTACATCTCAGTTTTATATAGGGCCCAAAAAGGTGATATGAACACAAGTAAAGTAGATTACCACCTTCCATCCTAAAAAATATGACTATAAAAAGTATGAAAATTAAATTTTGGAATACATGCATTGAGATTTTGTTTTGGATTTTTTTAGTTCTTTGGATATTAGTATGATAATATTTTAATTCACCTACAATAATAATTTTCATCATTCTATTTAGATGTCTCTCTTTGAAGCTCCTTACAATTGGACTAGCCACTCTCTATTATATTGGGAAGAGTTATTTGAAGCATACCTTATGGATCTTAGCCTCACCCAATATATGATTGAAATGATTCTAGTTACTCAAGAGTGGATGTTCATAACTAAAATTCATTATAAATTATATTTTTATCATCATCTTCTTCCCTTAAAATTTCTTTTTATAGACTGGGTGTTATGGGGGTTTCACCATAGTTATGCCAATATGATTTAGGAAATTAAGGGAATATTATCCCATAAAATTGGACCATTTTAGATTTTATAATGATTCTATGAGGCTACCAAATAATTTAATGTCCACCACAATTGGAAAGTCCTTAAATCTTCGATGTTTATCTCTAAAATATGTACTGTCCCAATCCTACTCACATGAAAAACCTAGATGATCTAGAATTGTATATTGATATTTATGCAAATAATAAACTAGTTCACATCGTGAACTCCAAGGTTAAATTACTTCCTGATAAGTCAACTTAATTATTTTATATCTTTTTTCAAAAATTTAGTGACACCAACAAAACATGGGAGATGGAATATCTTATACAGAATTATTCTCCTCACTTTATATATAATCATGGGTTTGGTTGACTTTATGTAAGTCGAGTGTGTTATTGTATAGAGTATTGTAACTCACAAATCATCATATTTATGTATTAAATGTGTTATTTATTAATTCTTATTCGTACCTTTCTTTTCTACATGAGTTTAACATATAAATTCTAAAAGATAATGTTTTGAAGATAGTATATAGATGAAATATGGTTACAAAAATTGTAAGAAAACTGTGAATTAATTTTAGACCCAAGATAGAGCTGATTGACATGGTTTTTACATGGTTTATCTAACCATGAAACCTAACTATGAAATTCTATAGGTGAGTAGGTGTTTTGAACTTGGTTTAGGAATTTTTTGGAAAACAATACTACCAAAAAAATGGCACGACCCAAATATAAAAAAATATGATGTTAATAAACTACCCTTATACTAATTAAAAACCTGACCACTACCTTTTTCCCCATTGAATCATAGAATATTCCCCATGATCATTCAACACTTCCCACTCCTCTATGTATTCATTGGTAAGTATTTATTCTAGGATTCATTAAGGGAAACTCAACATAAGGGCCTCCCTCATCTTCTAAAATATTTTTATACACTATTTCATGGGTTTCCCTCTTCCATGATTCCATGGTGTCCAATTAATTACCACATTACTTTTCCATATTTTCCATTTAGAATAAATTTAACTTGGTTGATAGCTTGGTAATACAAACAACACCTGATTTAAAAAACACTATTAAGTCATGCTTTGAATAATCAATTAAATTATAGAAATTTTTTTGGAGTTAATATATTAATTTTATATATTATATATCCAACCATATATTTTTACCCTTATCTAATATATCATATAGGAATAACATAAAAACAAAACAAATTTTACACATAAATTGCTATATTTTTATAATAGCAATTTTACCACTGTCTAATGGAGAACTTATTTTAAATATAATTTTTTAGAATTTTATAAACCTTATATAAAAATAAAACATAATATTTGAGACAGGTACATAAATATTTCGTTAGTGTGAACTTGTAGTATTTTATTTAAATATTCATTTTTTAATTAATTGTGAAAAATAAAGAATTTTAATTCAGATCTTCTTCTTCATATAATTTATTTATAAGAATAATTTATATTTTAAAATGGTTTTAATGTTTAATAAAATTGATTTTTTATCAATTAATACTATTTAGGTAATTTTAATCAATTTTACTTTGAAATTGGATATAAAAACATCAAAAACATTTGGACATTTTAACATTAAAAACCTGTATTATCTTCATATCTGTGGTGTTAATGATAAATTAATTTCTTCCAATTATGTGTTTTTTATTTGTTAAAATTAAATACATATTTAGAATCAAAATAATTTATAATTTTCAATAAGGAAAACATGTTTTTTAATAAAAATATTAGTGAAATTGATTAAAATTAATTATAATGATTAAGGTAAAATTAAGCTTAGTAAAGGAATAAAACATATAATTAAGTTCCCAAATAAACTAGAATCTTCAAAAAATCAATTTTATGGAAATATTAATATAATATAATCCATTTATTCTAGTTTAGACCATTATTACGGCCACATTAAATTTAAAAAACGTGGGTGGAATTCCCTTTTCCAAAATTTACATGTGTGTCACTTCTACTCTACTATAAAAAGGAATTGAAGCCTCCCACATTCGCACACCTCTAAAAACATTGGATTGAACAAGATCTGAAAACATAGATCTTAAAAATCCATCCCATCACCATATAATCCTAACATTTGGAAGAAATATATCAATATAATCCCTTTTGTGTAATTCAATAGTAGTTACCTAATTAATAGGTAACATCATTACTTAGTATTTTCTAGTTTTATTTGCATTCTATACCCCCTAAAATAATATTATTACAATATTATATAATAGCACAAATATCCTAAATATACTAGTATGTTTTTATGATAATTGTTTCAAATTCATATATATACACTTCTATCTAATGTGTAACAAACATATAGTTCTTGTGTAGGGTGAACTACCACCTTACGGAGCAAAGTTGTTCATTTTTCAATTATCACCTCTCATGGTGGAAATTATGTTGGGAACTATGATTATATATGATAAATATGATATTTATTATGTATTAATTTATATTTACTTCTCTTATAACACACAACTTTATACATACCACTTATTTAAAAACAATAACATCATTTTTGGAAGTGTTGACTACCACCTCCTTAAAGCGATGTGATTCATTCACACATTACAGGGAATGTTTTAAAAATGATTTAAAAAAACTATGTGACATATTGGACATCAATATTATAATGAAGATATTATATAAAAATATATCATTTAATTAATACTTTTTTATTATGAAAAATAAATAGAAGTAGCATTCAAGCGTATGTACGACCTATCGTGTCCACGAACGATACATTTCATTTATTGTCTAAAAATACCACAGATTATTCAAACTACAAATGAACTTAATATATATTATAATTAAATTATTTTTTACATTATATAAATGATTAAAAAATTATCTATGTGATATAAAAAACAATTAACAAGTCAAAACCTACTCGGGAAATTGGGAAATTAGTACATGAAATAGTGGGAATAATAAAAGAATGTTAAAAAATCAGTAATAAGATATTATAGGATGTTCATATAAGATAACATATATATTAATATGGTTCTATAAAAAGTTATTAAGACTCTTAAAATGATTATACAAGACTTTAAAGGATGATCACCATAAACAAAACACAATGTTAGGGATTTTCATCTCACCTTTTACTTTCATGAGATAAATGTCATATTCACCACTTACTTCTTTTGTTTTATGCATATACTTACCCTTATAATATAATGTATCATGAACCCTTTTATATTCAAGGTATCTAAAACATTATTTAAATTTTATTCTTTTATAAGAGATTTTGATTTAAATTTTTCAAATTTTTTTGTGATACTTTGAAATATCTAAATATTATTTTCCTTAAGAATGTGTTTAATAATTACCTTTACAGTCTCACATTTTTTGTTATTGTTAACATTATCTTGAGAGAATCACTTTATTTATGAAAAATTTTATGGTATATTACATATGTATTAAATATTCATTTTTTCATCAAATGTATATTATTCTTTCCTAAACTGCATACCATTTTATAAATGGTGTTAATTTTCACTTTATTTGATTAAGAGGGGAATTATTGATAATTCTAAACCTTTTTTTAAATTAGGATATTTGACAAGGAACATTGTACATTTTTAAGTATATTATTCAATATATGATGAATATATTAGATAGGTATGAAACAAGTGAGGTATTGTTATAAATATCTCATTGATGAATCTGTATTATCATGAGAGGTATTAATTGGGAAAAATAGATAGATTTTTACCCAATATGATAAACTGGTTAGTGTAATTTATTAACAGAAATGGTTATATGTACTTAGGAAACATGGAATCCAAAATTATGTATTTCTTTCATTTAGTATCAATTATTTTTTTCCTTAAGATTTTCTATCGATATATCAATGGATGTGTTTTATATTCAATTCATTGACTAAATAGTATGTGTTTTTAGTTGATTACCTTTCCATATTGATATTTCCTTATATAGTTATTTCAATGAAATTTGTTATCGGTTTTTTACCTTTTGTTGATTTATTCTCATTTATTTATTATTTCTTCTACTTTACTTAACCGTTCTTAGAATGTTAGATCACTCTTATTAAGTTTCTTTTCCCCAAGATTTAAATAATAATACAATTAATTGTATTTAAGCATGACATTTATTTCATTTTATTTTGTATCATGTTCATATTTTATATGTTCCAATGTTTTATAAGAATAATTTATGTATTCTAGATTTCCAAAATTTCTAAACCAATCCGTCCTTTGGGATTTGATTCCTTATAGTCATGAAAGTAAAAAAATAATGCCCCATCTCCATGATTCTGGGGTCGGGGTATTACAATTGGTATTAAAGAAATTTTATCATAAACCATGGAAAATGTATTTACAAAACAAAAAATAAGGATAATAACTTTAAGATAGATATTGAGGATATGTGTAAAAGAAAATGGTTGATTTTGTTTCAGGTAGAGATTATTTGGGTATTCATAGAAATACATCCCAATCTAAATCATACAAGAGGACATCGTTCGGGTATAAATGTACCTAAGAGTATTTACTCTCATAATTTGAGTTGATCATAACTCGGCGTAACCTGGTACATTATAATATGCCTTAATATGAACATGTTTGGACACTATTTGGGGACACACTTAGGATAAATCACATTTTCTTTACAAACCATTAGTATGGATGTAAAAGTAAAAAATTTCCCCAAGGAAAACAATCTTTATGATTCTATGATTTAAAATGTATAAACATTGTTATGTTCTTTACCATATTTTGAATTATAAATTATGATTTTACAGCTAATCCAGTATATGAATATGTTTATAAATGGAACCTGGAAGGAATAATGGTATCAATTATCATGGAAAATGCAAGTATTTCCTTAGTAAAGACACCAATACAACTGGTTTTATAATAAAGAATACTATGGAGATATCAGGGAAACATAATCAGGTTATCAAAAATAACATTTCTCAAATGGGGAAACCTATTACATAGATATAATCTCCAATGTTGGATCTATTAATATGATATAATCCCTTAACATTTAATGGGACTATATATCCAATTATTGCTGAGTAATAGATTATGTCTTTGGAGAGTATATTTATTTCATTCGGATGCAGAGAAATGGAAAAGGTTACACTTTTAGTTTATTGTCTCCATGGTGATGATGATCAATGGTGGTCCTAGATCCATAATACTGAGAAGGAATAAGAAATAGAACTCATGGAATGGTTAACTATTATGGATATAATTTTGGATAAATACATACCTCATGAACAAAAAAATGAGATGAAGAGGATGTTTCTTTGCATAAAGAAAAATTAAGAAGAGAGTGCTTCATATTACAAAGCTAACTTTAGAAGGTTATCCAGGTATGTTATATATTATATATGAAACATGGAGTGAAAGATCAACCATTTATTTGAAGGTCTTAATCCTAATATATGAAGGGAACTGGTTTTCAGATTTTTCATCTTATGAAGAAATAGATTTAGATTCCATCAAGATTGAGAGGGAATTCTAGAGATCCTACATATTCACAGGAAACTATGACAAGAATATGTCTTCTGACCACTAATAAAAAGGGAATGCATCAATATAGATGAATAATTTTTAGCACCTTCAATATTGTAAAAACTATGTGAAGGAGTTGCCCTGGGAAATTCCTGAAGGAAATGGGAGATTCAAATAATTATGTAAAAAATGGTCACTATGATAAATAATGCATGGGGAAGAAGTAAAACACTAATATTTAGTGTTATAGCTATAAGGATATGTGGGACTATCAAAATGAATTCCCTGTATTTCAAGAGAATCTACTATAGAAGATGCCAAGGGGGGATGGGAAAGCTTATTCGATCACTACAGTAGAGGTGGAAATACCAAATGATGCAGCGGAAGGTACATTAATTCTATCAGAAAATTAGTTCAATGCCTTATTTGATTTTGAATCATCTCACTCTTTTATATCTACCCATTTTTCAAAGAAATTTTGAAATTTCTCATTTCATTAAATAAGAGAGTTTTCAGTAAAAAATACTAATGTAAGTATCATTAACACAAAGATTTGTTGAGGAGTCCCAATTATGTCATAAAAATAAGCCTTACTTGATCACCTTGTTATCATAACAATGGTTAAAATTGATATTATCCTCATTATAGGATAGCTCTAATAATATTATAACAAAAATTTATTCTAGGAAGAAGGAAATTAAAATATGTGAGGAAGCTGTAGAATCCCTTATCATTAGTGAAGAAGCTTACTCACCTAATTTTAATCTTGATCCACCCCCATTAGCTCAACCAAATGAAATTACTGTGGAATAAATGTTAACCAAATATAGTGATAATGTAGATAATATTCAAATTTAGTATGTACCTATAATGTAGGAATACATTGATGTATTTATTGAGGAATTACCTAGACACCCCACAGATCGTGGAGTGGAATTTTACATCAATTAAATTCCAAACGCATGGCCAATATCAAAGGCACCCAATAGAATGGACACTATGTAATTGGTAAAGTTTATGAAAGAACTAAAGGAATTATGTAATAATGAATTTAGTCAGCCTACTGTTTCACATGGGTGAGAAAATGTTCACTTCATTAATAAAAAGGGCGGATCTGTGAGATTGTGTGTTTATTATAAGGAAATAAATGCTATTACAATAAATAACAAGTATCATATACCTTTTGTTGATGACCTCCTTGATCAAATTTTGGGAGCCTAATATTTTTCAAAGATTTATCTTCATTCTGGGTATCACCAACTACATGTGATGAAGGAAGAAATTCGTAAGACAACATTTCAAACAAGTTATAGACATTACAAGTTTATAGTATTCAATTTTGATTGACTAATAAACCCTATATTTTTATGGAATTAATGAAAAAAATATTCATTGATTATCTTCAGGATTCTTTATAGTAATCATTTAGAATATTTTTTTCGTATTCTAAAATATATCAATACCATGATAATCGTTTAAGGATCAAGTCTTATATAGGAATATTTATAGGTGAAATTTAGTATGTTTGATTTTCAAATTTAAGAAGAATCTTTTCTGGGACTTATTACATCCAATAATAGAATATCAGTTGATCCTGTAGTGAAAAGGGTAGTAAACAAAAGTCCTATATAAAAATATAACAGAGGTATGTATTTTCATTGGTTTGGTTGGTTACTATCAGACATTTTTTTAGAATATTTCCCAATTTGATAACATGTTATCTAAGCTTACACATAATGGGATTAGGTTTTTCTGGATAATGGAATGCGAATAATTTTTTGATGAACTGAATATAAGATTAGTCAATTATTTAATTTCAATTCTACCTTATAGAAGTGATTAGTTTTCCTTATGTAGTACTACATCTAAGAAGGGATGTTGTTGTGTCGTAATGAAAAATGATAAATTTATTGATGTACATCAAGGCAATTAAAGATTCATGAACAAAACAATCCTCCCCATGATCTTGAGTTAGTGGTTTTGATATTAGATTTGAAAATATGTAAACATTATCTATATGGTAGAATATGTGAGATATATACATATCATAAAATATTGAAATTACCCTTTTGAAAAAATGGGTTTAATATTAGACAATGGTGTTGGCTTGAGATACTCATGTATAATTATTTCTTAATAAACTACCACCTAGAGAAAGAAAATAAGGTAGCAAATTAATTGAGTAGAAAAGATCATGAAGTTTAATCCCATATCATTATTTTGAAGGATACTAAATCATGGACCTAATAAATATGTATGTGTAAATTTATAAGGAACTAGATACATCAATCATTTCTCAAATTATTGAAAAAACATATATATTAGATTGGATAAATAATTCTCAATCTGATTATCATGAAATTTAGATGAAAATCAATGTTGTCGATGATGGAAAATTATCAGACTTTGTTTAGGAAGATGGTGTTCTAAAATTTTGGAAAGAGATTGTGTGTTACATATATACCTTCTCTAAAAAGGGAATTGTAGGGTGACACCCATAGCTTAAATTTTTCTATACACTATGAAAGTACAAATATGTGTAGGGACTTTAAGGAAAAACATTTGTGGGATAACATGAGGTGGAAAAATTGAAAATTATGAGTTATAATGATTGGTTTACCAACAATTGGAAGATGTGAGGAATCATCCTAATGGATTCATAAAAACTCTTTCTATTCCTATTTTGAAATGGGATAAAAAATTTATAGATTTTTTCATGGGACAACCAAATACTCCTAGACGGAATGACGCAATGTGGGTTATTATTGATCTGCTAGAAAATTCTTCCTTTTTCCATCTTATAAAATAATACCTTCCATTTTAGATATTCCAATTGATCTATAATAATAAAGTTATATGACTTAATGTTTCACCAATATCAATTTTTTTTATCGAGATCCCCTTTTACCTCGAAATTCTTGAAAAGTCTTCAGATGGATCTAGATACTAAGAATAATTTGAGAACCCCTTACCATTCTTAAGCTAAAGGATTGTATGAAATAAAAAATCATATAATGGTGGATATGTTCATGTCAGGTTCACTTAATATTAATGGATTATGGGATCAGTACTTATCGTTGGTATTGTTTTCCTCTAGTAATATTTTCCGTTTGAGTATTCAAATTGTGTCATATGAAGCATTATATAGAAAGAGATTTCATACTCCAACTTGTTGGGATGAATTTGGTGAAAGTAAATTCATAGGCCCACAACATGTTGAATAAACAACAACAATGGTATGGTTAATTCAGTCTCTTATTAATGAAGCTAAAAGTATGCCAAAAAGCTATATCGATAATCATAAGGAATATTTAGAGTTCAATGTGGGAGAACATGTTTTCTTGTATATATATCCATGTATTGGTGTTATCAGGTTTAGTTAGAAGGAAAAATTATGCCCCTGGTACATCGTTCCATTTGATATTCTTTAAAGGGTTGGAGTTGTTGTTTATCCTTTGGTAATGCCTCAAAATATTTTAATGGTAAATGATGTGTTCCATTTGTCTCTGCAAGGAAAAATCTTTCCTGAACCAAAACATTTTCTCACCTATGATGAAATGGAGTTAGAATCATTCTATTTACACTATGAAAAATCCATCAATATTCATGATACCAAAGAGAAAGTATTGAGGAATCGAAGGACTAGCCCGATAAAGGTTCTCTAGATAAATTAAAAAAATTAAAGAAGCAACATGGGAATCAAAGGATTCTATTAGGGAGAACAACTGAAATATTTTTTAAAGGTAATACCCCTAAAATGTTGAAGATTTATTTTTTGTAGGAGGTAGGAATGTATCACCACAGTACATTACTATATTTTTCTTATAGAATAATTTAATCTTTGTTGATAGCTTTGTAAAACACACCACACATAATATTAACAAAACACTATTTAGTCATGTTTTTCACAATCAATTAAATTCTAACAATTTTAGAGATTTTATATATTTAATTTTTATATTATATATCTGATTAAATATAATGACACTCATCCAATATATTTGACAATAATGAGATAAAAACAAACCCAATTTAATACATAAAAAACTATATTTTTATAAAGGAAATTTTACCACTGTTTAATGGAGAATCTACTTTAAATAATATTTCTTGATATTTTATAAATATTATATGTCAAAATTAACTTAACCTTTTAAATAGAAACCTAAAAATTATGATAGGGTAAATTATAAGTAATTTTCTATAAAGATTCATTTTTTAATGAATACTAATAATTAATTAATTTTAATTCAAAGATTTTTTTTGGTCTAATTTATTTATAAGGATAATTTATATTTTTAATTTTTTTAATGTTTGATTTGATTAAAATTTAGTAGTTAATAAAATAATGGTCATTTTAATTAATTTAACTATTAAATTAGACATAAAAACATAGAAAAATATTGGATTTTTTAACATTAAAAACATGCATTATTGTCCCATATTAACACTAATTTAAAATTAATTTCTGCCATTTATGTGTTTGGAATTTAATAAAATGGATTCTATAATTGGAATATGTGTAATTTATAATTTTTTATATGGTAAAATGAGTTTTTTACCAAAAATATCAGTGAGAGTGATTTAAATTAATTACAATGATTAAGGTGAAATTAAGCATAACAATGGACTAAACCATTTTCATAATGGCCCAAATAACCTAAACAATTATCCTATGTCCATTTTATATCCATATTTCGTCCGTATAATCTATTTTATCTAATTTATATCATTATCGGATCCACATTAAATGGAAAAAACGTGGATGTAATTCACTTTTTTAAAATTTACAAGAGTGTCACTCATCCTCCACTATAAAAACACACTCAAGTCTCGCATTTCCCCACACCTATAAAGCCAATTAGCTGGACCATGATCCATCCAAATATCTCTGAAATAGCCTTCAACTCAACCTATATGTTTCACCTTGTGCATAAATCCATCAATCAAACCCCTTTGGAGCCAACAAAAAGGAGTTACCGATTAAGACAAAATATCTTTCCTCAAGCTATATTGTTTTACTTCCATTATCCACCCCCTAAAATATTCTTATTTAATGATTGTATAAAAAAGGTATCCTTACTATACTATAATGTTTTTATTTTATGATTATGACCATCACCTACAGACACATCTATCTAATGGGTAACGAACTAACCGTTCATGTGTACGGCAAACTACTACCCCCCGAAGAAAAGTTGTTTGTTTTTTTCCATTACATCCTCTCATGGTGGACATTATGATGAACTATATTTTTATATATTATTTATATGATATTTATTTTCTCATTACTACTCTTTTATTATCTTATAACACATTCTTTTTTACATTCCATTTTGAGTAAATACGATAACATCATTCTGGGAAGTGTAGACTGTCACCTCTTTAAATGTATGTGATTTGTTCATTCTATACACGGAACATGTTAAAGATGATTTTAATAAACCTATGTTAAATATATGAAATTAATATTATACTTTATTTATAATATATATATATATATTTATCATTTACTATCACTCTTTTAATACGAAAAAATTGAAAATAGTGTTCATGATTACGTATGGCCTACCGTCTCCCTGAACGATGCATTTAATTTCTCATCTCCAAAAATTATGTATTAGTATACATATATATGAACATAATATATATGATAATGTAATTATTTTTTAAATTCTTAATAATATTAAATAATGATCTATGTTACTGTAACAACAAATAACAAGACAATACTTACTCAAAGCACTAGGCAATTACCACCTGAAATACTGAAAATAATGAAAGAATGTTAACCAAAAGATAATAAGATATTATAATATGATAATATATGATTAAATAACTATTAATATGGTTCAATAATAATTCATTAATACTCATAAAACAATTATATATGTTGTCAAAGGATGATCACCCCAAAGTAAATGCAAGGTAAAGAATTTTCATCTCACTGATTACATCCCTGAGATAAATGTAGTAATCACAACTTACTTCTTTTATGTAGTGAATATACTGCCCCTTATGATATATTATATCATGAAACCATTTATCTTCATTTTAACAAAAAAATTAATTTAATTTTATTCTTTCATGGGGATTAAGATTTAAATGTTTCAAAGTGGTATGAGACGCTTTTGAATTTTTAAAAGATCACTTTCCTCAAGAATGCATTCAATAATCACCTTTATATTATAACTTTATTTTGCAATTGTTAATATTATATTAAAAAAATCATTTTATTTATGATTTTTAGTTATGGTATACTTTATTTTTCTTAAAAATCCATCTTATAATTCAATGGAAATTAGTATTTCCAAAACCGTAATCCATTTTACCTACGGTGCTCACTTTTATAGTTATTTGATTAAGTGTTGAATTATTGATAAATAAATACATTTTATTCAATATATAAATTTTATAAGGAACATTGTACGTTTTTAAATATATTATTCAATATTTTTGGAATTATTTGAAAAGGTACGACATTGGTGGAGCATGGTTATAGATATCCCCTAGATGCATTGGTAGTATTATGAGCCAAATTAGTTGGATAAATTAGATGGGTTTTTTCCAAATATTCTAAACTATCTTATGAATGGTATTGAATGTAATATATCCACGTACCTAGGAAATATTGAATCCAATAATTAAACATTTCCATCATTTAACATTAGTTATTATTTATCAAGGATATTTTCTATCGATAAATATATGGGTGCATTTTATATTCAGTTTATTGATTAAATGGCTAGTTTTTTTAGTTTTGTTACCTTTCCAAATTGCTATTTCATAATCAAGTTATTTGAATGGAATGTTTTATTAGTTATTTTCCTAGACATATTGATTTGTTTTCATTGATTCATAATTTATTCTATTTTACTTACCCATATTGAAAATTTGAGCTCACACTTATTGTGTTTATTTTCCACAGCTTATGAAGAGGGGTCCTTTTAATGAGTTTCAATGGTGTAGTTTATTTCATTTTATTATATATTGTGTTAATATTTTCTATTTCCCAATGTATTTTTGGCACCATTTGTGTATTATTTCTAATGACCTATGCATTATGTACATGGAAATTACATTTCATTTTTGGAATACTTAATACATTACACAAATAGACGCCCAAGGACCATATTAGTTTAGTGTTTTTGGAAACATAGAACACAATATTCAAGCTTGGTGAAAGATCTTTAATATCTTCCATAAATATCTTCCCCTTTATTTTTCCATTCTAAAACCATTCATTATATCTATGGGAAATAAAAAATAAAAAAGTACGCTCAAATTATCAGTAATGGTAATCTTTTAGAACATCAAACAAAGTAGAAACATAAAAATTTAAAATCATGAACATATATTTTGAATATCAAAATAATGAGTCCTGAAATAAATCATGGTTATACGTAACGAATAATTTATAAATGAGAATTAACCATGATAAAATATACTTCACATAAAATAGGAATTTTTGAAAAATACATAAGAATAGAAAATCACTTCCATATTAGCCAAGGATCATTTCAAAGAATATCAAAGTAGACAAATTCCATTACAAAACTGATTTCACTCCTCGTTCTAGCCTTATATTACTGATTTGGATTTACTTATCATTTCATCCCTATATTATTGAACCATTTTTAATTTATATTTCACTCATGTCTATCTCATGTGATATAAACCTTTTTACAATACATTGGATAGATATATATGTCTCACCCATATAATAATTAAATCATTATTACGTGTTCCACCAAAACATAAATTATTCAAAATTTCATAACCCAAGAAATAAAATGATTTTCTTAAACAAAATTCCTTCATAACATAATCCATATAAAATATCATTCCATCACTATCACAATCAATTAAAAGTTATAATTGGGATAGAAACATAACCATATTTAAATATAATCATCTTAGATGAAAATAATTTTGATAAAACACTTGAACTTAATTCTTGAGGAAAATATCATTTCTTCAATAATAATGTATTCTTTTCTAAAAATTTTGTGTAGTTTTAAAAGAAAATAATTCAGTTTAAAATAATCATAAAATCATATATATTGATATTCATGTAAATATGTCATGAAAATACATCCATTCCATATAAGTTAAAAAACATTATCCTTAAACATTTTCTAGAAAATTTAAAAAGTACCTCTTATGCTAAAAAAAGAATGATTCCATCAAAATGATTTTGTAAAAGTAAAAAATAGGTAAAATAAATTTAAACATACATTGACTTGTGGTAATAATTATATGAATAAAATTCAGAAAACATAGACATGGATGATTAATATACCCCCCCAAAAAATACATATGTATAAACAAATCTCAGAAAAAAATGAGATTTCAAAATTATCCCTATCTAATTTATATTCAGTCAAATTGTATTCTTCATAAAATAAAGAAAATTATTTATATATTTAAATATCATAACCTTCCTAATATGATTCAGAAAAACATTCATGGTAAGAATAAACACCACTCAAAATAAATAGGTGGTGTATAAGGAATATTTCCAATAGAAATAAATGTGAGACAAAATAATCCCTTACCTTAGGTTCAATATCCTTTGTAGGTCTATGAGCATCCTCTTTTTCGAGTATCTTCTCTTGATTTTCCCAAAAGGTCTCTTTAAGATGGATTTCTGCCCAAAGTGTGGACTCTAGGAAAATGGAGGTTTGTTGGGAGCTTATTTGAGAATAATTTGGATGAGACAAGGGGCTGAAGAGGTGTGAGTATGTGGGTAGATGTGGTTCCATTTTATAATATTGAGGAGGGGTACTTTAGAAAAGTCTTGAAATATTAATTTAATATAAATTGATTATCGAATTATAATATCACCAATGTGATATATTTCAAGGATAAGATGAGTATAGTTCAAAATAATATTATTCAATAATTTCTAGACATGTATGTATTTTATATTAAACCTTATATTTTCCATCTACCCTTAATTACTCTCTTTTAATTTTAATTGAGGTAACATCATTTCAATTAGTAAGAGGATATTATGTTTACATATATGCGATAAATTTCCAATAATTGGAAAATTAATTAACTTTTAGACCTTATTAAAATAAAATTTCAAATTTTATAATATTTTTATGATTTTTAAATAATCTAATAATATATTATTTTTATAAAATATCAATAGAGTTAATTTTTACACTATTCATTTCATTGAATTTAAATAAATTCCAAAAAGAGATATAACTTAGAACCAAAACATTTAATAGTCTTATCAAATTTCATATTAACCTATTAAAATTGTGTATGGCATAAATTATTTCAAATAATATTTATTTTTCTATTTATAATGTCATTTATTTGATATTTATCTTAATAAAATAATTATTGTATCATTGTTGTGTCAATATTTATGGTAATTATTTAATATCTAAAAATTATAAAAAAAATTCACATGATTTAGATAATTTCATTTTATTTCTAGAGACTATTTATTTTCGATGTTCTAGAATGTATATCACTAGATTAAAATTATTATACTTATAATTGATAAGGGAGTGACATGTTGTCACTTTATTTTGTTTTTATTATAATTACATTACTTTCATGGAAAAAAGTATATTAAATGAATAAATTCTAACTATTAGGTGATATTTTTATATTTTCATTCATCCAATAGAATTTTTTCAGGAGTTACATAATTTTATTTTCTTTATCATATTGTGTGTTTCCCTAATTTACTCGATTCACCTTTAGCTATGGTAAATGAAAATTATCATAGTTACTCTTCATAATATAAAAAAATAACCTATTAACATAATTTTGACCCATTAATTCCAAATATCTATTCCATTTTTTTAAATTCAAATCACAGAAGTTTCAGTAATTAATATTAAATTAAATCTTATTTTCAAAGCGAGAAAATAATGTTTTTTATGTAAAAATCATCAATAGATTGATGTGAATTTATAACTAATTTAATTGTGGAATTACTTCCAATAAACAAAATTGGATTAAATGATAAATATATAATCTATTTTTACATGAAAACCTATTAAAAGGATAATCTTTCTTTATAAATAAATAAGATGAAAAGTCATTTTTAAATTAAAATGTAGTATTTTTTACAATTCATAAAAAAGATTATTATCATAAAAATGCCAAAAATTCATCCAAAGTAAAGTTTCATGTCATTTTCCTAAATAAGAATATTATTTTTTCATAAATTAATGATAAATTTTTAAAACATAAATTTAAAATGGGTTCACTATCAAAAGGATGTAAAACTACATTTTTTAAAAATGATCATTTTATCCGTAAAATTCAATTTGTTCTTATATACTGACTAAAAATCATATAAGATGAATATTAAACATTATATTAAATATATTACATGTATATTTCACTAATAAAGTACATAAAGAATGATTTTATTATTTTATAAACTCACTTATTGTCATTTAAATAGTTTTTCATAAGAGAAAAACATTTCCTATTAATTAAAAAGGGTTTTATTTTCTTTTATAAATTATTGCACACAAAATAATTTATTTAACGCATGTATAAAAAATATTATCATAAATTAATTAATATTATTCATTCCCACCATTTTACATCTTGTTTATAATTTTACATAATAATATTCAGTTCTTCACTTATACTCGTACTAATATAAAAATACTATAATGCAATGTTTGGAACTATTAGTATATGTATCAAGACAATTGGTATAGCCTATACCAATGGTATGGATGACCATTGGCTGGTTTGGTATTGGGATAGGTCTATACCAACTATTATGGGAAAACCATTGGTATAGAACTATACCAAAAGTTTTTTCAAACCACTGGTTTAGGTCAAATGATAAATATATAACAACATATTCATAAAACTGTTGGTATAGGTAATTCAAAAAAAACTCTACTTGGTTTTGATCCCAGCATCCCCTGTTTATAATCCAATTACCTAACCACTAAATTTAACATTAATTTTTTGAACATAATTTCATAAATATATATATTTATATTTATATTTATTTTAACATTTGATTTATTTAATGTTATTTCAAAAACATTTCAATAAAAAAAATGTGTACCTATACCAAAGGTTTCATGACCCGTCCCCTGGGCCTTGTGTCACGATTACCCCAATCCCATCTCCCAAAGGCCAGAGGCTAGTGACTAGCGCTAAAGGCAATAACCTGCAAGTGGGAGGCATTTGTGGATTACCTGTACACATGCACACTCACAACCCCAACCCACAAAACATAAAGGAAAAAAATTTATTCCACTAAGACAACCACTAAGGGTATAAAGTACCCGCTGAAAGTAATGGGGCCAAAATACAAGCCCAACAAAGACATGATGAAAACAAGAAAGTACTAAGGTTTCTGAAAATAACTCCATGGAAAACCCTACCTGAAGTTTAGGTGTAGAGTAGTTGTTCGAATCCATTAGAGTATGCCACTTCTATCTGATCTCACTGGGAACCACCAGGTCCGGTACCTCCATGGTCTCAATCAGGGAACTAGTCATCCGCATATTCCATGACACATGTAGGTAGAGAACGTGCAAGGGTGAGTAACACAATACTTAGTAGGGACCCCAAACCACAAATAAATACAACAACGGAGAATTACACATGAAGCAATGGCCTACTCACATAGGTATTACATAAAATATAGAAATCTGGATTATCAGTTGTAAAGATGAACAATTTTTACTATTGAGGGACTCATCCCCATTGATCTGATGAAGTCTATAGGGCCACTGAGGTCTTCTTGTTTTTCAGGCCCCTGAGGTCTTCTCATCTACTCGTATGCATGTCCACACAGATCCACATGATTATTCATCTACCAGGCCACACAGGTCTGAATTGCTACACATTTATCGGTCCACTATGGTCTGCTCGCCTACCCATCTACTGAGCCACATAGGTCTACACAGCTACTAATATATCGGTCCAATAAGGTCCTCTTGACACTTCCTTCTCGTCGCAACTAGTCAAAAGATTCCCGCACGTTGCATGCTTGATTCTAAGAGTATCTATTCCATAATATATTATTCAAATATCACACTCCACAAAATCTCACATGGAGTATTTCAAAAATACTACCTCATTAAAAAAGTCCCAATATTGCGAACGGCGCATCAATTGGATGAACGGTATGCAATTTAGGACCATTTTACTAAAAAGGGGGAAGTAGGGTCTGAATCAGGTATGACCCAACCCAGATCCAATCGAGTACGGGTCCAGTCTAGATTGTGTGGTCTATGGGTAAGGCCCTATGGCTGTGGGTCTAGCCCGCTAGGCTATCACGGGTCCGGGCCGCTAGTCATGGTTCCATCCTACTGGGTAGCTGCGGGTCTGGCCCACTAAGCAGGTGCAGGTCTAGCCTGTTTGGATGTCGTGGGTCTGGCTTGATGGGGTGGTAGGCATAAAGCATCCCTCCCCCACCCCATGGGTCATAGCGGGGTTGCCACTACCATGGTCCAGTTGGACCGCGACCTTCCATCCTTGTTACACGGCGTGCCCTCCGAATCCTTATACGCCACTACCATCCTGCTACATGTGTCCTGCTCCACCAACGGTGACATATTCTGTAGGATGCCTCACCGTCGCGGTGCACCATTGGTGCACTTTTCCACATGCCACCACCAGCGATATCTTCCATGGGCCACCAGGTCCTCTCCGATGGTCTAATTCTTGAACCGCAATCAACCTCACAATTCTTGGGTTGTCTCCATCCCATTTACGACATTAAGGTTTTCTTATCATCGATCTAGGGGTTCCATCACGAATAACACAGGAACACCCATAACGGTGGAATTTGGGACTTGTCCGTGTCAGCCCAAACCCTCCATGTTAGAATTAAAAAGATGTGGGGAGGATATTTTTAATAATTCTTACATGGATGGTCCCAATTTAAATCCCCTAATAAAAACTCCCTGACAAATGCACGTAGGATCGGTGAATCACTCCATTCATCAAATGATTCACATTAATAATGGATATTTTAAAATGGATAAATAAAAATTAAAAAAGATATCATACATAAAGATTGATCATTCATTGGAGATGCTTAGTGTCATTGTGTTCATTTTTCCACGATCCGTCATTAGATGTTGTTCATCAATCACCCTTCACTGATTCCAAATCTCTAATAGTTTAGATTTGTTCTCTCAAATTCCAATGATCCCATATTTGATTAACCCATTAAATTGGGAAAATTCATTTCATCATTTCTCTTACACTACGACGCAGCGTCATTACATTGTTTCATTTACGAAATAATGTTTATATTACATTGTAGTAAAATTCAGAATTCCAATAAAATAAACTAAAAGTTTATTTTATTTTATTTTCCATAAAAAGTTATTTTATTTAATTTTATTAAATTTCTAAATTATAAATTTTTCCCCTAGCCCATTTCGGTCAATGTTGCGTACCTTTTTAGGTAAATTAGTTGTTCTGGATGCAATGACTCCCTTGGATGTTTATTCTGGGAAACTATTTAGAAGATTCCAAAACTGTTCATGTGTTCTATTTTAAATAAACATAAAAAAGATCAAACAACTTTTACAGGCTCACCAAACCTTAGAATCATGTCATGTCTACATTCCCTATCTCTAAATAATCCAATATAATTAAAAAATACATAGAATCCAAGTAAATTACATTACCCCCACCATTAGAAATTTGTGTCCTCGTTTTCCAATACAAGGGATAGACTAAAAAATTGGGGGATAGTGAGCATGGATATAAGCCTCTCAATCCCATGTTCTCTCTTGGAGATTCTTGTGTTTCCACCAAACATGCACCATTGGAATCGATCATTCTTGAATGACCCACTCCTATCAATCCTCAATATCTACTGGAAACTCCGTAAACATTTCCCCTCTTTGATGTACAACTCTCCCAAACCAATGAAGTGCAATGAATCATTCATGTATCTCCTCAGTTGTGATATGTGGAATGCATTATGCACCTAGTGCATCTGTGGTGGAGATCATGGTGTTACACCACCTCACCAAATCTTCTCAAAATCTGAAAATATCCAATAAATCTCGGAGATAGCTTGCTGCCCTGGCCAAATCTCAGCAATCCCCATAATGGTGAGACCAAAAGGAACACATGGTATCCCTTTTTGAACTCCAAGGGCATCTTTTACTTGTCAACATAAGATTTATGTATGCTTTGTGTGGTCCTCATCTGCTTCTGGATGACCTGTACCTTCTTATTGGTAGCTAATACCAACTTTGGACCCATGAGTGCTGACTCCCCTTAGTCTGTCAAGCATAACAGTGATCTGCATGGTCGACGTAAAGTGCATCTAATGGTTCTATAACAATGGTGGAGTCGTATCTATTGTTGTATTCAAACTCCACTAGTGGAAGGTGATCCTTCCAACTGTGTTCAAATTCAAAGATACAAGCATGAAGCAAGTCCTCTTAAACCTGGATAGTCATCTATGTCTGGCCATATGTCTGGGGGTGAAAAGATGTGCTCAAATGAAGCTGAGTCTTGAACACCTCTAGCAATCCCTTCCATGAATGGGATGTGAAGTGTTTGTCTAGATCAGAGACTATCATTAATGGGACACCATGGAGTCAAACTATCTTTTTCATGTTGAGGTGTCCCAATCCCTCTACTGAACCCAACTCCTATAAGGGTAGGAAGTGGGCCAACATGGTGAGACGGTCAACAATCAACTAGATGGCATCATGTACCCTAGTTATATGGGGAAAACCCACCAATAAGTCTATCAAGATACCATCCCACTTCCACTCAGGCACCTCAAGTGGTTGATTCAAACCTGCTGAAACCTAATGCCCAACCTTTACTTGCTGACTTGTGAGGCACCAAGAAATGAAATCCTCCATTTCCTTATTCATCCCTATCCACCAGTATTGATGTCATAGGTCCAAGTACATCTCTGCCACTCCTCGATGTACCTACAAATGGGAGTTGAATAACTCTCTTAGAACCTCCTCGTGTGATTCCACTAGAACAACAGTGTGTCCTTTGAAAAGGATGATGTGCTCCCCACCTATCGAATATCCATCTGAAGCTTGTCTTGGGGATAATTGAACCAATCAAAACTAATAGTCCACATCCAAAATATGTGCCTACCTAACATTACATAAGAGTGGGGAGTTATAGTCATAAAATGTATATAAGATTCTTCATCACCATCCATGAAGAATATCTAATTTGCGGCTAACTACACCGATGCCTCACTCAGAAAATGCAAACCAGATCTCATGTTGAGCGGGTCCACTACCATGTTCTTCTTCCCAAGTGTATAGGCTGTCTCGATATCATAGTCCTGGAGGAAATCTAGAAACATCCATTTCTCCATGTTTAGGTCCTTCTGAAAGAAGATATACCTAATAATTTTGTGATCAGAGTAGATAGTAAACCGCTAACCCATCACGTAGTGCTCCCACATCTTCAAATAAAATACCACAACAGATAGTTCCAGGTTGTGAGTTTTGTAATTCTACTCATTCTGACTAAACTGTTGGGAACCGTAGGCAATCACTACTTGAACCTGAATCAAGAAACAACCCAGTCTGGTGCCTAATGCATCATATAAATCTATATACCCAACACCCTCCTATGGTAGTCTCAATATGGGGCACTCGTGAGCCTCTACCTCATCTCCTGAAAACTCTTCATCATCTCTCTGACCACACGAAGGGTTTTCCCTTCCATGTAAAAGTTAATAATTGTGATGTTACCCTAGAAAAGTAATCCATGAACCTATGATTGTATCAATCCAAACCCAATATGCTCCGCACCTCAGTAAGGATTCTGGGTGTCCCCCAAGAAAACACTGCTTCTATTCTTGATGGAACGATTGCAACTCCAGTCTACGAAATGATGTGTTTGAGGAATTGGACCTCCCTAAACTAGAACTGACACTTCAAGAGATTACCATAAATTTGGTGCTCTTTGAGTGTATCCAGGACTATCTGTAGGTGTGTAGAGTGATCCTCCTCAGACAATGAGTACACCAAGATGTCATCAATGAATACCTTGACAAACAGGTCAAGGTAAGGATGGAAGATCATATTCACGAGTATCATGAACACTACTGGGGCATTGGTCCCACTGAATGGCATAACCAACGACTTATAGTGGTCATACCGACAACTAATGGTTGTCTTTGGTATATCCACATCCCATACAATAATTTGATGATATCCTGGTCGGAGATCTATCCTCAAGAAACATCTCTCTCACTTCAGCTGATCGAAGAGGTCATAAATACTCGGTAGTGGATACTTGTTCTTCATGGTCACCTGGTTTAGGCACTAAAATTCCACACACAACATCATACTCTCATTTAACATCTTGGAAAACAAAACTCAGGCTGCCCACAGTGAAACACTACGCCTCACAAACCCATTCTCATACAAATCCTCCAACTTAACCCTTAACTCACAAAGCTCTATGGTATCTATCTATTAAGTTTGTGTGGATATTGATGTTGTAATAGGATACATATCAATGAATCATTCTACCTCTCTGCGAGGAGGTTAACATAAAATATCTTTGGGAAAGATTTCATCATACTCGTACACCAATACATAAAAGTGAGGACTCTTCTCATCCACCACACCAAGGGAGAGGCTAGACAATAGGTGAGTGATCGTCTTCACCCTCCTCCTGGAATTTCCACCATATGTTGTATGAGATCCCTTCTTACCAGTGCAGGAAAACCAGGTCCCATCCTCATAGACACACCACACTCTACTCATAAGATAGTTGATCTAAGCATGAGTTGTAGATAACCATTCCATACTCAAGTTGACATCATAAGTCCTCGAGGCTGCTACTAGGAGATCCTGGCCAAATATTTCACCTCTTTGAGTAATCTCGGACTACCAAAACCAATGTTTAATTTTTGAATCCCCTACATTAGGAGTGTCTAATCGTAAGCATTGATCCAACGGCTCCACCGTAATTTTCGAGCTCTGAACAATGTTTGTGGAAAAGAAAGAGTGACTGGAACCCAAGTCTATTAGAAAAGTTGATAAGTTGGAGAAGACATATATTGTACCTATAATCATCTCTAGAGTTCCATGGTTATAGGAACACATTGCCTGAAGCTCAGCTCACCCCTCTCCACCGGCTCCCGAAGCCCATGGTGGACCGCCTACTGCTCTATCAGCTCCTCTGCCTTGTCTTCTGCTCTATGGAAGACCTCATTCAAACCTCTAACTATGTCTTTGTGGAATCTTGAGCATCTTTAGTTTGTCTGCATGGTGAGTTGGGCAGTCTTCAGCCTGGTTCCCCTTCCTGACACAAGAGAAACACATCCTGCCCCTCTGATGACTCCCTCCACCTTGGGTGTCTTGTACTTCTAATCCTGCATCCTGGGGTGACCCCTTGAAGCATCTGGCCTATTTTTTCCCCCTTGTATGCTTCCTACTACCCAAAGATAATGGATTTTACACATGAGGTCTATTGGTGTCTCTTTCTTCAAGAACCCTATATTCCATGAAGTTCTCCACAAGTAGGGATTGTTAAGCACTCCAGCCTAAGTAGGGATACAATGTGATATCACAGACACCCAGATCACTCGTCATTGTCCCTACTCAAAATATAAAGCCTGAAATAACGGGTCTGATAACATGTATGTGGAGTAGAGAGATATATTAGTGAATCTGGTTGAGTACTCCGCTACTATCATTCCACCCTACTGTAGGTGCAGTATCTCTTATATGGGCATTGAGTACAACATCAATGTAAATAACTCCTCTCTGAAGAGGCGCTCAAAGTATGTATAGGTGAGGGTCACCTCATCATACATTTGGATTGTTAAGCTCAACAATCTCCCCACTGTGCCATGAAGAAGGCCAGTATCTATGATCACCATCCGGTCGAGAGGTGTCCTCACTCGACAGAAGACTCGCGTAACTGCCTCAAGCCAGTCCACTATAACCTGGGGTTTAATCACACCCTTGAAGTTGGGAGACGTATACCTCTAGAAATAGTGCAAGTAAATGGGCCTATTTGAATCCTCTATAGGTAGTTATCGTAGAATGTACTAACTGATGGGTGGTGGCCACGTTGGTACACCTCCTGATGGGGCAATCTCTCGTATTGGTCCCTAAACCGATGCCTCGTCACAGAGCATACAATCCTTATAGTCACACACTGGAACCCTAGTTTGCTGTTTTCATGGTGGTATCATGAAATAGATCAGGTTGGACCATGGTCAATAGGTTATACCTTGTGAGACGTGTTCTGGACATGAGGAAACACTCAAAATCTTATATGATTCATGGAACTAGTGGTTTTGTGTACCAATTTGAAAAGAAGAATTCAGGGTACTGATGTTTGGATACGTCGACTAATGCACAAAAAATTTACTCCCCACACCTGAAATTCAAACTTGAAACATTTATCATTGTTTCCCTGAACAAAACCATAGACTCTCTGTCTTTATGGTAGGACTGACCCACTCTAAAAACAATTTATCATGACCCGTATTCTGAGGCCCATGCCACGACTGCCGAAATCCCACTGCCTAAAGGCCAAGGATTGGAGACTAGAGCCAAATAAAATAACCTTCAAGTGGGAGGAATTATTCGAGTAGTTGTACACATGAACACTCACTACCCCAACACACAAAGATGAAAGGAAAAACATGTATGCCCCTATGATAACCACTGAGGGTATAAATTACAAGCTGAAAGTAAAGGGGCCAGGACGCAAGCCCAACAAAGACAATTTAAAAAAATAATGTCCTAAGGTCTCTGAAAATCTGTCTATGGAATACTATACCTGAAGGGTAGATTTAGAGTAGCTACTGGAAACTATATGAGTATGCCTAGTCTATTCAATTTCACTCCTTGCCGCCTATTCCTAGACCACCATGGTCTCTGTCAAGGCATCAGTCATTTGTATAGGAAAAAACACATGCAGGTGGAGCCCATTCAGGGGTGAGTAACACAATAATTTGTAAGGACCCCAAGTCACAATGAAAGGCCAAAAAGGAGAAGTACCCATGATGTAATAGACAACTCAAACAGTTTTGAAATAATATATATAAAAAGCAGGATTATCAGTCATAAAGCTAAATAGTTTGTACTACTGAGGGAATCATCCCTGATGAGTCTCTAAATTCTATTGGGCCACTGAAGTCCACTCATTACTCAGGAAACTATGGTATTCTTGGATACTCATCTATCTGGCCACACAGGTTTGGATGGTTATTCGTCTATTAGGCTACACAGGTCTGTATGGCTACTCGTCTGTCGGGCCACTATGATCCACTCGGCTACTCATCTTCCTAGCCACACGGGTCTGCATGGATACTCATTAGTTGGCCACTAAGGTTGGCTCGACACTTCCTTCTCACCATAGTCAATCACAGGTTTACCGCTAGTAATGTGCTTGATTCTGGGAGAATCTACTCTTCACGCCATCAGTCATATCTCAACCTCCATGGAAACTCACTTGGAGTATGTCAAAAGTATTGCCTCATCACAAGGGTATAAAATCCTCAAAAAACTCATCAATCGAATGTATGGATTGCAGGTTATGATTGTTTTACTAAAAAGGGGTCTGTTGGGTTTGGTTCTAGTCTGACATGGTCTGACTGACCTGAACCGACCCGGCCTAGGGTCAACCAACCGGGCCTGGGGTCTGACCCGACCCGGATCCA
Source organism: Viscum album (assembly GCA_963277665.1). Classification (NCBI taxonomy): domain Eukaryota; kingdom Viridiplantae; phylum Streptophyta; class Magnoliopsida; order Santalales; family Viscaceae; genus Viscum; species Viscum album. Next base: position 1,495,747,584 of record OY728131.1, read on the forward strand.
ACCCAGTCTAGGTCCATCCCGAACAGGCTTGGCCATGAGTCCATCTTGTGGGTATACCAGGTGTTCGGCCTGCTGTGAGCTGGCTGGTCTGCCTGGATGAGACGTGGCTAGCACGCCGCATCCACGTTTCCACCTCACGGGTCACCATGGGTTCACCACCACTACGGTCCAGCTGGATAGTAGCCTTCAAGCTACATGATGTGTCATGGCTGCTGCATCTGTATGTGCTACCACCGGCCCATTGTCAGCTACCTGCTCCACTCCCCACAGTAGATGCTATTGGTCGCATCACTGTCACGACACTCCATCGGCCCCCTCCTCCTCCCGCATGCAGAACCACCGCGTCCCGCCGTCGATAGCGTGATATGCGGGCCACCGGGTTTTCTCCAGTGATCCAATTCCAACACTGTAGGTACCCTAAGAATTTACGGGTTGCCTCCATAATTTCTATGACCTCAATGATTTCTTATCATCAATATTCTTGTTTGGTCATGAAGAACATATGGAAACTCATAACGGAGGAATCCGGGTATTGTTCGTTTATGCCTGAACCCTCTGTGTTAGAATTCCAAACAAGTGGGGATGATATTTTTATGAATTTTAACATGGATAATCCCAATTTAAATCCCCGAATCAAAACTCTCCTACAAAAGAATGCATGATCCATGAATCACTCCGTTTTTCAAATGAATCATGTTCATCATGGATATTTCAAAATAGGGAAAGAAAATTTAATCAAGACATCCTACCTGAAGTTGGATTGTTCCTTGGTGATGATCAATATCATGATCCGTCATAGGTGGTCGTTCAATGATCGATTTTTTGTAACACCAATGATCCAATGGTTCAAAGTTATTCTCTAATGCTCCAACGATCCCGAATTTGATTAAACCATTAAATGGGGAACACACATTTTAGCATTTCTGTTTTGCTTTGTTGCAACATCATTACACTATTTCTTTTATGAAATAGTTTTTCTAGTACAGCGTAATGAAATTCAAAAATCAAATATAATAAACTAAAAGTTTATTTTAGTTTATTTTCCTTACAAATTATTTTATTTAATTTTCATAAAAGTAAAAATATTAATCTTTACCATTGACCCATGTCGGTTAAGGTTAAGTACATTCTTAGGTAAAGTCATTGTTATGGAAGCAACTATGTAATCATATTTTTAATCCATCCACCTATTTAGAAGTTACTTAAACTGATCATGTGTGCTATTTTTAATAAACTTAAAAAAAGTTCAATACAAACTATTCTGGGCTCACTAGGCCTAGGAATCATGTGTCGTCTACCCACATGGTCTCTAAACAATCCCATGTAATTAAAAATATATATGGAATTCCAACACATTTCAAAGAGTTCGCAAAACGATTGGTATAGACCTATACTAGTAGTTTTTAGAAATTTTGGTATAGTCTTTTTGATTTATGGAGTTATACCAATGTAAACCGTTGGTATAGGTTTATTATAGTGACCTTAAACCAACATTTTTTCCATACTATTGCTATAGGTCCATATAAGTAACAAATACCAATTTTTTGGGCTATACCATTGATATACATCCAAATTATTGACCATCACCAACGGTTTTAGCCAAATTGTTGGTATAGGTCTTCTTTCTAGTATTATCATTCATGCATGAAATGAATAATAGCACAATAACTTGAAATTTTGTGTAACACAACCCAAACATAGTGTTTTGTACACCATAATAGAATAAGTGGTTATGTATAATGAAACCTAATCATGGTGTAGGGTATAACACAAGGAATCAATTAAATTAAAAGGAATTTATCTTATAAAATCTTGAGGTGTTACATTCTACACCACTTAAAATGAATTTCTCCATTGAAATTCTATGGGGTTATAAATGTTTTAATATTTGAAAGTTTCATTCATATAAACCCAGACTGTAAAATGGAATACCACAACTTTATTTTAAAAAGAAATGTTAAAAACATAATGGTTAACCAAAGTATCTCATCACTCGGTTTCGACATAAGAGAACATAAGTGGGAAGTGAAAACATGAATATGGAAGAGAAATATAACCATAAAGTTATGATGGATAGTGATAGAGAACAAGATTTGGAGAAAATTAACAACTAGAAAGCCATAAATCTTCAATGATTTAGGGGACCATCTGATTCATTAGATAATAAGGTAATAGGGTTACATTTTTTGGATTCAAGATTCTTTTCCCAATATTAAAGAATTTTTTGTGAGAAGAAATACATACTTGACTTCGGTACAATATCATAAATCTTCATGCCTTGATCATTTTCCACTTCATCTCTTATTCAAATAAATTAGGTTGAATTTTTCATTCCTGAAGTGTTAGCAGATTGTGCGATCCATAAATAGAATGATAGGTCATTCCATCTGTCTCAACAAAAATGTTACCACATTTTCCACATATGCATAAATCCACCTATAGTGAGATAATACATTAATCTATAAAACATCAACCAAAGTTAAACATATACTATCTATAAATTGATTACCTTACAATACTTAAAAAATTGAAAATCTAAAACATTATAAAGAGGTGAACTTAATTGGTTTAGAATTTATCTCTCATATCTCATTAGGCTATTCTTGGTTGTCACATTCCAAACATGGGAATACCTTAATCATGTTTTTAAAAAAAATGTAATATCTTTAATTTATATATAACCTTAGTGAAAACATTCATGCTATCAAAATTAACTCTTTAAACATAGAAAAAATCCCAAAAAAAATTCTATACTCAAACCATGATATCACTTTTTTCTTATACGAGTCATGAGGTTATTAATAATTTCAAAAATCTCATTATCTCTTTATCCTATTATTATGCACATATAATTCTTTTTCTAAAAATATATGAATCAGTTTTCATAGTTAAAAATACAATATACATATGGAAAACTAGAATGTACCAATACATAGATTTTTCAATATTCAATAATACTATAAAATAGATTCTACAACATTATTCTGGAATCTTATTACCTAAACAGATAATCATTCCACTACTTCATTGTCATACTCAACCTTACTAGTAATGATCACATGTGATTTTCCATTGTCTTTTTTCTTTATGAGTTAGATGTCATCGATAAATATCTATAATCCTGGGATTAGGGCATTGGCTAGTATAATTCCCCATTTCCTTTCACTTGAAGAATAGACGTGTGGGTGGTTCATTCTCTATAGTCTTGTCTCTATTAACATCATTAGAAACTTTTTTCCCATTATATCAGCATTCAATTTCATGATGGCCTTATTTTCCACACATAAAACATTTTTTAGTCCCTTTAAGACAATCTCCACCATGCTTCTTTCCACACTTTGAGCATAAAGAAAAACTCATCTTCTTTTCACCATTGTTTTGAAATTTTCCTTTGAACTCCATTTTTGGTTTCTTGTCAAAACAATTAGATTGTTATGTAACACCAAATTAAATTTCTACCTTGATAGAACTACACACAATATCTTCATAGAAACTAAAGTCTCTTATAGCTAACTCCCTTCAAAGACATGGTTTTAATCCATTGAATAATCGATCAACTTTACATTTTGGTTGGATGATAAATGACGAAGGGTACCTTTTATTCCTTGTAATATTTTCATCATAGGTACCAACAGATTCATCATCCCTTTTCTTAACCTCAACGAAATCATCTCCCATATATTTTTAAGAAAAAAAATAAAGTACTTATTGAAAAAAAAGTTCATGAACTCATCCCATTCCATGGATTTAATTTTTTCTTGTTGCCTTTTATTCTTTTTAGATTTCACCACTAGTCCACATCGCCTTCTACATGATAAACAAAAAAAATGACTTCTTTATCTTCCGAGCAGAAAAGGATGGAAAATATCTTTTCAATTGTACTAATAAATTGTTCAGCAACATGTGGATTAGAAGATCCACTGAAAAAAGGTTGTGGTTGCCTCATGAAGGACTCAATAGAATACTGTTACATTCTCTGGTCATTTAGAAGTCCAGAATGATTCATAACTTGTGTAAGCACAATGATAAGATTCTTTATTTCATCTCTTATAACATTTGTTTATTTTCATGAGGAAAATCATTTCATTTCATTTTTCATTAATCATTAACATAGTTTCTTTGGGTTTCATCCATTGTCTAAACCCAAAAATAATAGTGTGAGAGGAGAAAATCATACTTGGAAAAAAACATAATCAAGGGGGTACTTTCAATCTCTAACATCATAGGTTTAATATTAGGTTATTAGTGTTCATTACCATAATTATATCATTGTAACTTCTAGTTATGGTTACCCTTCGTGACATCCCAAGACATATCCTTAGAAATATCTCTTCGAATCTCACTAAAGTTTTTGCATCCTAGTTTCCAAATGTTAACTAATCCTTCCCTCTGACACCAAATCAAACGATCCAAGCATGTTGTACATGCACATTAAATTTCTTTTACAGAATACATAATACATTACACAAATAGGTGCTCTAAAACCATATTAGTTTAGTGTCTTTGGAAACTCAAAACACGTTCTTCTAGCTTGGTGAATGATCATCACGATCTCCGATAAAAATATTCCCCCTTAGATTTCCTACCTAAAACCAATCCTTATATCCTAGGGAAAATAAAACATGAAGGTTGAGCTCAAATAATTAGTAAGGGTAAACCTGTAGAACATCAAAAAAACATTAACAAAAGAATATAAAAATACGAACTTATATTTTGAGTATCAGAATATAGAGTCATAAAATAAATCTTGGTAGTATGTAAGGAATAATTAATAATGCATCATTAACCACGATAACATAGAAATGGAAAAAAACATGAACTTATGGAAAACACATAATCATATATAGTCATTTTAAAATTATCCAAGGATCATTTCCAAGACCATCGTAGTGGAAAAAGTCCATTACTGAAATGAGTTCACTCCTTTTTCCATCCCTATATTACAAAACCATATTTACTTGTCGTTTCAGCCCTGTATTATTGAAATAGATTTACTTTCTATTTGAACCATGTCTATATCATGAGATATAAATCATTACCCAATTCATTGGAGGGAGATATAGGTCCCACCCATCGCATAATGAAATCATTCTTAGGTATGCCACAAAAACATAAATCATTCATCATAGCATAACCCAATACAAAAATGGGTTTCTTAAACATCATTCTATCATAACATAATCCATATAAAATACCATTCAATCATTAACACAATCAAATCATAGTAATAATAGATATATAAACCTAACCCTATTTAAAGATAATCATCTTATATGGAAAATAATTTTGATGAAACACTTGAACTTAATTCTTGAGGAAAATATCCTTTCTCCTTCAAAAATGTATTATTTTCTCAAAATTTCACCCTAATTTAAAACAGAACAATTTAGTTAAAAATAAACATGAAATAATGTAGATGAATAATCATGTAAAAAATTCATAAAAATACATCCATGCCATATAATCTAAAAAAACATTATTCTCATACTTTTTTTTGGAAAAGTCAAAAAATAACCTCGTGTGGTAAGAAAAAGAAATATTCCGTCCAAACAGTGTATTAAAAGTCAAAAATGGGAACAATTACTTTAAAAATACATAGAATAATAGTAAACATTTTAGGAAAATTTTTTTAGAAAACATAGACATGAATGATAAATATACACTTAGTAAAGACTTACGTATAAACAAATCTCAGAAAAAATGAGATCGCAAAAATTATCCCTTACTAATTTATAATCAGTCAAATCATATACCGAATAATATAAAGTAAATTTTATACATATTTAAATATAATAACCTTCATAATAAGAATCATAAAAACATTAATGGGAAGCACAAACTCTGCACAAATGAAATAGGTGGTGTATAAGGCATATGTCCTACATTAATAAAAATGAGCCAAAATAATCACTTACCTTAGGTTAAATATCCTTTGTATGTATTTGAATCTCCTCCCTTTCTAATATCTCTATTTGATTTTCACAAAAGGTCTTCTTCTAATGGATTTATGCTTGATGTATGGCCTATAAGAGGAATTGAGGTATGTTGGGAGCTTATTTGAGCATAAGTTGGATGAACCAAGGGGCTTGAGAGGTGTGAGTAAGTGGGTATATGTGGTGAACTTTTATAAGGGGGAGGAGGGGCACTTTAGGAAAGTCTTGAAATTTTATTTTATTATAATTTTTTTTAGAATTAAAATATCTCCAAAGTGATATATTTAGAGGATAATATGATTATAGTTCGAAATATTCTCTTCCAATAATTTTTATACATGTAATTATTTTATATTAAACATTACAATTTTAGTTTACACTTAATTACTCAATTTTAATTTTAATTATGGTAACAACATTTAAATTATTAATTGGAGATTAAGTTTCCAAATATGGGGTTAATTTACAAAAATTGTAAAATTAATTATCTTTTAGAACTTATCAAACTAAATTTGTAATTTTAAAAGATTTTTATGATTTTTAATTAATTTAATATTATGTTATTTTATTAAAATATTGATAGTGTCAATTTTTACACTATTCATTTCATTGAATTTAATGAAAATCCAAACAGAGAAATAACTTTAAAAAAAGAATTTAATAGTATTATAACTTTTCATATGCACCTATAAAAATAGTGGATGACATAAATCATTTCAAATAATATTTATTTTACTATTTATAAAATCATTTATTTGATTTTTCTCTTAATAAAATAATTATTGTATCACTGTTGTGTCAGGATTTATGGTAATTATTTAATATCTAAAAATTTGAAATAAATTAAAATTGTGTATATAATTTCATTATATTTATATAAATTCTGTATGTTTTTAGTTTTATCAATGTTATCACCACATTTAATTTATTATACTTATAAGAGATAACAAATTGACATGCTGTCACTTTCTTTTGTTTTAATTATAATTACATCACTTTCATGGAAAAAAGACCATTAAATTAAAAATTCAGACTCTAAGGTGATATTAGTCAACTTTAATTCATCCAATAGTATTTTTATAGGTTTTAGTGTTATTTTATTATCTTGATTATATTATTTTTTACCCTAATTTACCCAGTTGACCTTTAATTGTGGTGAATAAAAATTATCGTAGTTACTTTTCCTAATATTTTATGAAAATAAAAGTAACATATTAACATAATTTGGACCCACTGATTCTAAATATGGTATAAATTTTTAAAAATTAAAAACACAAAACTTGTAGTAATTAATATAAAATTAAATTCCGTTGTTAATGTGAGAAAACATGTTTTTTAGAAGTAAAAATCATCAAAATATTGATGTACGTTTATATCTAATTTTAGTGTGAAATTAATTCCGATGACCAAAATTGTATTAAAAAAATAATCTAATTATAATTTACAACCAACTGAATGTATAACCATTCAGTATAAATAAATCCGTTGAAAAAGAACTTTTAAATTAATATGTAGTATTTTCACTATTCATTAAAAATGAATATTATCAGAAAAATACAAAAAAAATCGACCAAATTAATTTTTTATGTCTATATTAGAAATAGGAAGTTTATTATGTTAAAAATAATTTATAAAATTGAAAAAAAACTATATTTAAAATGGTTTCTTCATCAAAATCTGATAGAACTGCATTTTAAGAAAAATGCTCATTTTATACTTAGAATGAAATTTGTTCTTGTACCATGTCTCAAAAAAATATATTATGAATTAAATATATTACATTGAATATATTAAATTTAAATTTCACTATTTAAATCCATAATGTGTGATTTTATTATTTTATTAACTCACTTATTATCTTTTAAATTGTTTTTTTAAGTGAAAAAAACATTTCCTTTAAACTAAAAAGGGTTTTATTTTCACTTATAAATAGTTGTTCCCAATATAATTTACAAAATGTATGTATAAAGAATATTTTCATAAATAAATTAATACTTTTCATTCTTACCATTTTAACAGCTAGGTTATAAGGTAACATAATAATATGTTGTTGTTCACTTATACTCAGTCATACATGAAATGAATTATAGTAAAAGAACATGAAATTCATTATAACACAAACCAAGAATATTTTTTTGTATACCATAAGCTAATACGGTGAAGCGTATAAGACAAACTAATTTTGGTGTAGTGTATAACAAAATACTTCAAGGAAATTTAAAAGAATTTATCTCATAAAATCTTGGGGTGTTAAAATTTTTCTTTCTAAAACTACTAAATTTATATGCCCTTTAGTAATTCATTACTTTTAAACAGGCTAATGTAATAAAATAATTCAATTGATCTGGGCTTCTCGAGTTGAAGTGTTACAGCCTAGAGTTCCTTTATCCTAATTTTTCAAGAGTTGGTGTTGAGGTGTGTGGTTAACTCTTTTTATTTATGGATATTCTCCTTTTAGGCCAAGTGTCTCTATTCTGTTTCCATGAATTTTATCTTTTTGAGGATGGTAGTTTTGTTTGTACATTTATTGGTTAAACAAATGGATTCATGTGCTTCAAAAATTTATTTTAAAAATTCAATATTTATATTTTAAGCCATAAATGTAAATTCATTTGTATAGAACCACTTGTTTAAATATTATTTTGATACTGGTAAAGTTATAGGTGTATGTCTTGCAATGATAATGTAACTCCATATGAGTTTATTGACTACAATAATTAGGTTTAATGAAAATTTTGAAATATAATATAGCTCCTAGGAACACAAAACCTATATAGGCAGGAGAACTGTGTTTTAACAAGGGATCTCCTTTAAGTTATGGTTTCACCATGGAATTTAATGTTTTGTTATGCACAAACCCCACTATTATAGTGTTGTATAATAGTTCCCTTCCAGTAATTGTGGGTCACCCAAATTAATGATGTAGAATTTCAAGGTTCCCCATAAATATAGGGAACATGGAGTGTCCACTTCATGTTTAATGTTTTAAATCCCTAATAAAATTATTTTTTCTACACTTGTTTATTTATTTATTTATTCATTTAATATTTTTTTGTTTTATTTTTAAATTTTATGATATTATTTTCATATAATTATGTTAAAACAATCTTTCCTCAGTCTATCTAAAAAATTGAATATAGAACACATTATAGGATCTTATAGATATTGATATGCTCGTACTCTACATCTAACCCTCATGCATATACAAACCTTATTTATACAGATAATTAAAATTTTTCTACACCACATAGTGGTGGTGTATGATCATGAATGATTTCAATTTGTTATAGGAGGTGAAGTGGTGGGATGATCGATCAGGTTACATGGAGGCAAGTAGAAATTTCTTTTTTATTTATTTGATTTTTTTTTTAGAATGTAAATTCTAAGGATGTATTACCTATTCGTCTTCCTACCTTATACTTGTTATAGATTTTTAGATATTAATTTGTGTGTGTGAATTCATTTCATTTATTTTTTATTTTTATTCTTTGTCTCCTATGATTTTTCTAGTGATGCTCTTCCAATTGGATATTATTTCTATTATTATGATTATTATGAAGTTAAATGACTTTTGAAATTGTTTAAGGGACATGTTAGGCCCTCAGATGTGAAATTTCTATTATTTTATTTGGAAATGAAATTATTGATGGGTATTACCATTTCCAAGAACTAATTTCCAACCCCTGGGGATTAAGAAAACCATTTGGGTTCTCCCATATACCATTCCATGTTCCCATGTCATGGGTATTCCAAGATGGTTCGTGATAGCTTTCATATATTTATAAAAGGTGGAATAAAATATAATTTATTAGAATGTCCTTAAGAGGAAAAGAAATGATCAACAACTACTATTGAATCTAGTAAAATAAGAAGAGAAAAATAGAATATTATTATTTGGATAGTGACTACTTGGTGGGTTAGGGAAATATTTCTTTTCCAATTTCTGTTAATCATATGTAAGCATTAGAGTGCTACTAGTATATCATGAAATTGTATATTTGAGTTGTCTGTGTTATTGAACAGAAGGATTATGATTCATGTGAAAAAATAATATATATTCAAATTTATACTATAAGGGGGAATATTAGGTTGGAGGTCAAGATTATGCATCCAAATAGACATTTTATGAATGGACTACTACACCACAATATAGGGATTATGAAATGTATTCTAAGAGGTCTCATCATGAGGTAGTATAGATCACTCAAGGACTATATAGTGAGGGAAACATTTTTAGGGGGGGTTAAAAAACCTAGGTGTTTTGTAGAATTGTAGTTTCTGGTCACAAATTTTATTTGGATTAGGAACTAATGGATATTAGTGAGGGTTAATTGATAGTAATAGGTACAATTCTTGTTACTTCTTAATTGGATATCGTTGATGGTTTTTAGATGAAAAAACATATACAAAAACAAGATTTTTTTGTATGTATTAAAATAAAAATAATAAATAAATAACGGAATTTATTTTCTCAATTGATCTTCCCATAAAATATTCATAACAAAATATTTATAGTTATTAATGGGAAGTACCTAATAGGCTCCTTCATCCAAAGGTAACCATAGGCTATTAGAATCTTCCAATTATTGTAAAGTATTTCTTCTTCCACATAGATTCTAGAATGATACATTATGAGGGAGATTGATATATATATATATATATATCATTGAGAAGAATTCTATAACAATAATCACACACATTATCTCAAGATATTAACCAATTATTATAATAATGTAGAAGATTTTTAAAAAACCATGAATATTGAGTACCTTTTTGATAATAAAGGTTATGGTTAAAAAAATTAAACATATTTTCATGAATAATGTAATATTTTACTCCTTAAACTATTCATATTAAATGATCCAAATTTCTCTAAACTATTTTCAAATGATAATCCACTGAATATAGAACATTTAATCAGGCTAATAGAATCATGAATTACTACATAACATTAAAATTTACTTACAGAAAACCACAAGGTTGTGGCATTCAACATTATGTGCTCTATCCTATAATAGGACATGACATGATCGCAACCAACATTCCATACTCTAGCCTTTAATGAAAATTTTCAAAAATTTAAAACATCCACTAATTCTTTATAGACATTGAACACTTTCACCATGTATTAAATCATATGGAACTACATGTAAAAACATATCCCAAACTCTTTTTAGATATCTTTAAAAACTCCACTTGAAAAACCTATAATTCATTTTCACCACATGTTATATCACATGTATCAAATATTTAAATTAAATCAAAAAATTATCATGGGTATTCTATAAAACACTTTTGGGGTTGTTCATAATGTTTTATACAAACACATTATAAGAAAACATAGTCCTCAATTTCAAAACCATAATGTGTTACTTCATATGATATTTCATCATTTATAATAGTTATGAATTCTATAATATATAATTTTATGAAATACAATAAGGCTTTAGGAAAGTGTTAATTATACCAAATTTATAATATGATCTTTAGTGATATGTATCAAACACCTCTATCTCCATACTATGGTATGATAACAATATTATATAAATGTGTGAATAATTAAATAATCCTTTAATCCATGATATTGAGCATCCATCAGAATCAGCATATATCATTACTGTTTATCCAACTCATATTTTCTCAATACACCTAGTATAAACTAACCGGGTAGATAAACACATCCTAAGTCATTCACTGAGGTGGTTGAGCACATTATATTATCATCATTCAAAAGGATATGATCATTAGATGCACCTTATCTAGGTTGGAAATAAACTTCATCATTCTAATATAGGGAAACAATTTCATAACATTAATATAAAATAATAAATCCCATCTTGATAAGGCCTCAACAAAATAAATGACCAATATCAAAACCATACACCCTATAATTAGCTCAATATCTTGTCTAGAATAATAAAGGTATCAAATTATAATGGTTCTCGTACAAGGTGTTCTTCTATCCTTTGGTATATGCACTCAATATAAATTTTACACCACATGAATTTAATATACATATTGTGTGACACATCTTATGGTACACTTGGTAGGGAATTTAACACACAAAAATACCTTTATTTACTCATGATCGTATTTTTTATATCATTACTAAATCTTATCCATTCCAACCATAAATATTTTTCGTAACATATAACACATCAAGATAAATATCATTCAGGGATATATTAATGTCATATTTAACAGTTCAATTATTATTTCACTCCAAAAATAATTTTCATCCAATACAAGAATTATAATGTAAATACTACCTTTTGTATAATATGGTATGTTTTTAGATTTAAAACATTGTAGACACCATTAAATTTTTTTCATGAACTTCTCCACAATTGTAGATGTATTTACATGTGTCACGACTAAAAATATTGTCAATGGGGCTCAGAAAGATTGTGGTGGTACTCTGCATTTTTCATGGGGGTCGGTGATGGTTGTGGAGGCACTGGCCCAAAGAGCTGAGACCACAACCTGACACTAATCCGAAGCAGGGGTGTGGGGGCATAGTCCCCACGTTATAGAGTAATTATTTTGGCTAAGTCCCCAATGAGGAAACCAAGGTACTTGCACTCAAATACCATTATGATTCTATGTTGGGGGAGAATGAAGAAATTATTTTTTTATGTCCTCAAAGTGGTTCCCTAGTAAGGCCACATCATCGATGTCACATAAGTTTACTTGGGTTCCACCCATTATGCGTTTATCCACTTGTGCACCACAAAGTTGGCGTGCAAACCACTTGCTCGACCAAACTCCTTTCACCAAGGGTCCTATTTTTTCTTATAAATCGACCCTTGGGGGCTTTATTTGTTTGGACGAATTTACCTAAATCTCAATTGCTACTCTGGTCACCCTAGTGCTTCGCCAAAGTCTTCCAAAACATTCAAGGTAGTTCTTTAACACGTAAACAGAAGGAATTGAATGAGTATCATAGGACTTAAGTCCTTTTAGTGTTCAAAATCCATAACACTTGCGTGCCTAATGTTCCCAACCTCCCTGAATTAGAAACACTTGTGAGCCACTTACTCCTTTCACAGGAACGTAAGCGCCCCACTTTTGGGATCATCTGTGAATACTCTTGACGGATTGAGCTAAGTATCCCCCATGTATTAACATATATGTTGTTCATTTCTTAAATGAACATGAGGTCTCCCAAGTCTACTTGTGTTCCCATACTTATGTGCAAATACCTACTTGGGCGCCCCACTTTTTATTCACCTATTCTCTTTAGTCTACAAGCCATCAATCCCTCTTCAAATCCATTCATGGAAAGGCTTCTTCTTCATTGGATCCCTTGTCTGAAAGTGATTCTGTGGAGACCTCCAATAAAACCTATTGACCTATCAAGCCTTTGGGAAAGGCACATCAGTGTGTCTCCTATTTGGGTATGTATATCCATGGGCAGATGTTACCCACATTTTTTCACAATTGTGTTAGGATTCATAAAGAGTATGTGGGTTTGAATATCTGTTGTAACATGGACCATTCTCCCAATAAAAGTGTTGGGATGTTCTTTGTTTGGAGGAGGGTTTGGGTACTGACCTCTCCCTTCTCAAAGAGTTCTGGAACCTAAGGTATTTGGTAGGGAAGGTACGGTTCACAATTTCTTTATTAATAAAGTGAATGGAAAGTCACCCTCCCATACCATGTTCAATTCTAGGGCAGTCATCCTAGGTAAGCCCCTAAACTTCATCCCTTCTTCCTTTCATTGGACCCTTGTCCAATATAAATAAAACCGAGGGAAGGCTGATCTCCTCAACCTCATCCACCCTGGTCACCATATTTGTTCCCTCTTCCACTAGCGAAGGAGGAAAAGTTTGGGTTACTTTGGTGAATATTTGAAATCCTATTATTTCTCAAACCAATCATGACTCACATGGGCTTATAGATTTCTCATTGTCACAACATTCTCAAAAAAACATGATCTACAAGAACATTGATTCTTGTTCAAACCAGAATACGTAGGAAGCTTTCATCAAGGCTCGAGCTTAGTGGATATAATATTCATGAATCCAACCCGCATTCCCTAAATATAGGCATCCTCCATAGAGATAATCCCCATATTAAACCCCTAAATCATCAAGGCATCCTTTTTTGGAAGTAAGTCCAAACTCATTACTCTCATAGGAATATAAACTTTTATGAGACACATTGAACTACGTGGGATTTTATTCCCATCCAAATGGGATATTTAGAAGCCTCTATGAGGTTCAAACCCAACACTTAAAATCAACCCTATTATCCTTAGGCGATATTCCCAAATGGGTCTAATCCTACACGGATAGCCATATTCATTCCGAGTTCCATGATCCATTTAGGCATAAGTCCCACACCAAACATTGAATAAGAACCCTTTCCATAGATGTATATATCACATGACATTAAACTATATGGTTAAGTCCATATCACATGAATTTAAAAGGAATTATGTGTCCTATTAGGTGGCACTGAACTACCAGGCTTCTGATTCCTTTCAAAAGGATACATAGATAGCCCATTTTATGGGTACTATCCCAATATCAAAACAAACCATCATCTCTCTGGATGAAAATAAATTCCAGAGTGCCCCACTAAGGATCCTAAAAACCAAAATCATCATGACAATGATTAAAATAATATTCAAATAGTATATAATAAGATTCCCTTAATGAAGAACCTCAAATACATACGGATATTTCCATTAATGAAGACCTCGAATACATACGGATGATTCTAAATATCATACATGATAATAAAATTATTGAAAATTTTAAGGGAAACATATGTCATACTTAGTGAATTAATAAGGATTCATGAAAATGTATTAAATTTATAAAGAGAGTCCCAGAGTAAACTATAATTCCCCCCAAAAGGGTGTGATGATTCCAACCTACCATCCTCTCCACTAATACACGTTCATAATTATAAAAAAGATAAAACTTAATAAACACCTTCCTTTGAAATGAAGGTCCCTTTCAGATAAAGAATTGTTGGGTGTTTCTGGTTCCATGAATAAATCAAATGGAAACCGCGTAGAAGAACTGATTCTTAAAACTAGAACATGTTTTCAAGGAACTAAGAAACAAAAATTTTGAAAAAAACATGAATCTTTAACAAAGTTAATAATGATACCAACTTGTTAAGCCCCTATCAATTGATAAAGTAAGGAAATTCAAAGGAATAAATTATATATGTATCCATTTAAAAGATGTTGCTTTAATGGAGTTTGTTGTTCTTGTTTCGGGTTTTTTTATCATAACTCCCTTCTGTTGAAAATGGCTTTCTTCCAGGATACATCTGTAAACGTTTTGACCTCTACTTAGGCAGGATTTTCATGAACGAGATATACATTATCACCCACCCAGCTTCTTCAAATCTAGGTCTACAATGTGATGGTAAAGAGTACAATCATCATGGTACAATACCAACCTTGGAGGCTTCCCGAAAGACTCTCCAAGTCAATAACAATCCTTGATTGTCTGGACAATAATGACCGATGATCAAGAACCAGAAGGTTCCAACCACCATCTTCAACCATTTCGGGTCCTTATCCCCAGAACACAAAAACCAGTACCTCTCATACTATAGGGAGGTAGATCAAGAGGCCACTCAGGGCCTCAATTCAATGATATAGGGTTCCTTCCCAAGGACTCCCACCAACACTCTCCACCAACAGAATTGTGTGGTAGTGAACCCCAAACATGATGGGGTTGATACTTGTAGATGTTAGGATCATGTCCCTCAGAACTAGGCATGCAATATGAACCACTGGGGACAACGTCCGGTCAAAAGGGAGAAGGTTCTTACCTTTTACCCCTCTATAGAAGTCCATCAACTTAATTTGATGGAGAACAATGAGACGACAATTACACTCATCTATCCTAATTTCATTTCCCAGAAGACTCATCTAGATGCAACCTACCAATCCCACCAGACAAATCTGGTGGAGTACGGAGAATAGGCACATACATCTATTTACAAATTATTGGCCAGTCAATAGGCTCTTTTATCTACATTTGAATAATCTCGTCAATTAAATATGGTGGCAAAAGGTAAATATGAACATACTACTACTTACAATAACCAATTATACCAGCAGTCTCATCTTATAGTATTGAAGGAAGTATGTCTAGCATGCTTGATGGAAAACAGCCAGCAGTAACATACAAATATCAGTGTTCATCAATCCTTCCAATAGACTCATTTTGCAGCACCTAGAAAAGTCAGTCAGAAAGCTATGACAACAAATATGGGGCAGACCCAACTCTCTGCCCCCATACATGAGTATTATCACCCATTGACAGGAAAAGGAGGTCAAGAGTAGACACATACACATACTCCATATACAGAATGGATGTATATTCCTATTCCAGCCAGTGACATCACCAAACACATCTTATCAATGGTGAAAGGGAAAACACAAATTCCTTCCCATATTCTAGAAGAATTCCAGAATATTATAACAACATCATTAGTAGTACCAAGGGAACATACACATAAATCTTTCCCCACCCCTAGGATGACACATCAGCATGCCATCCCGGCGCAGATACACACCTCTATTCGAATCTATGAGGGTCATGGGGCATACTACCCCATATCATACAGACAAAAAGATTATGAATATACACCTATTCCAATTAGAGGTAATCAACCCGTTCTAGTGACCACTCCAAGGCAAGCATACACACCTACCCCTGATAACCACTTCTCCCTAAAAGTTCCCTCAAATAAGTGTAAGATAATATCTAGAAAAACCTCTCCAAACACAATTGTAAAATCAAGAGTCAAACATCAACCCGACTCCTCCCAATGCTGGAGTTCTTAAATACCATTGAAATTTTTTTATCGTTGATCAAGATCCTACCCTCTCATTTCTAAATTATGGGAGTGGTTGTAGTAATTCTGATGTTCTCTATCAGACACTTCATCTTCAAGGCTTTCTTCAGAAAAATTCAGTCAATCTAGAGAGCCTATCTCCTGATGAGATCCTTGACAACCCTCCATGTGGCCATAAGACCAAAGAGCATGTGGATTTATCCATTGCTGTAATCAACCATGGTGGTTCTCTTCAGGATGGAATTCTCTGCGAAAGTCCACTCTGCAGTAGTATTTCACATTTTCAAGATAATTTTATAATTTACAATGTAGTGATGAGAAATCCCTCTTATCTCAAGGCACTTACAAACACATGTTCATTCATGTTTGATGCCTTTACATTGATTGGTGTAATAATTTCTCAACCCCAAGACATATTAAGGGAATATTCATTCTCTGAACCTCCCTAGGGTCATTTATCTTCTAATATAGAGTGTCCAATTTGGTTAGAACAAGTGGAGAAACCACAAGTTAAAGGCTATGAAGATATGTTAAACATGAAAAAATAATTTTCTAAAGGAGAAATACCAATCATGTTCTAGAATTTGGAAGATTCTCAATACAACATTCCATAATTTATGGTAGAATATTTCATTAATGATGATTGCCTCAAATTATGAAATACTCTTCCTCATTTGAAAACCAAATTATCACTATATGATGAATATCAAAATCATGTAATGGTAATAGATGGGTTTCAATGCCAAATTGACTTGGCATCTCTCTCGGTTTCCGGATATCCAATGATTGAAAACCAACAAAGAACCCTTCAGTTCTCATTACTCAGTGCTCTAAAGAGGCTATTCCAGTTAATTGCTGACACCGCATATGGTGTTTATATTAGAGGATGGGGTGTACATTGAGTACTTCATTTCACTGCACTCCAGAATCAGCAAATACCGCCAAAAGTGGTCTCATGCAATGTTATTTACCCTGATTGGATATGATCAATATATTTTGTATGTAATCAAATGTACATTCAAGAAAAGGCCTCAACTATCTCTAATAAGAGTCAGGACCAAAGAAAACTAGTTTTTCAGTTACTATTACATCATGCATTTGAGAATCTTGACCAGGCCTCCCACTTAAGGGATTTCATCCATCAGATAACTCAAATTTCTGAAATAGCACAGCGATCCTCTGAAATATGTGATTTGAGTGGTTGTTGGATAATGCATCCAGTTAATGTCCAAACCAAAATTTGTAAAATCAGAAGAGAAACTGTGTGAATCTCAACCATAGCAGTTCAAGAGCCACCCCAACTTGCAGGTTTGGGGGATCATTTAATTCATCCTTCAAATTCATTTAACAAATCTCAATGGTTTGAAGTAGAAGAACTGGAATATCCTCATCCTATAAGGGTATGGGTTTTTTTTACATCTATTATCCCCTACTCAACAGAAGTTGGTTTTCTCTTGATTAGGGAAGAAGCCATAAAGAGAGCGCATGACTAAACTATCTGAGGATTCCCTTCAGGTTAGAGTCCACCAAACTGTTCCTAGGAATTCATCATATAGGGGAACAGAGTGTAATGAATGATATAGAAGGAGATGATCATACAAAGATATTGATAAAATTCCATTAATGCATTATGCATTACTAAATGTTATTAACACTATTACAGAAGATCCTCCAGAAAATGAGTCTAGTTCAGGGATATCTGAACATTAAGTTATTTTCCATAATACCGTACACACTGAAGCAAATGAAGAAGGTGTACGTACCCAAAATTAGAGGCTTTCCCAAAATTTAGGTATGCATTATAATAACCAACTCCCACCCCTCCGAAATCCATCTAACAAGGGGAAAGTTAAAAGACATATTACATATCAGTTTTCCACTAGAGAAGGTCAATATGATTTTCTTGAAGAGATATTTCCACAGCATGAAGAGGAGATTAAATTATTGAAAAAACTCAATACAAAGTTACTTTAAAGTATAATTTCTGCTAGATTTACTCCCCAGGTAGATTCTCAACTTTCACATCCTATAGGATCTCCTCAAACAAATGATTTGTGGTAACTACATATGAGGATACTAAATTCCCTCTATTGGGTACACAGCTAGGAATGGGTCAAACATATCATTATATGAATCTTTATGTGAGTTATCCAATGAAAATATCAGCACCACTACCAGTTGTTTTGTAGGTCATTACACCAGTTCAAGCTCCAGCTGCTATACCTACATAGGTCCCAACCCATTCGGATATTTTGTAAGTGCTTATGAAAACAATTTAGGCATTAAAAACATGATTGGAAGCCTGTGAAGAACAATGTGCACCGGTTCAGCCAAAAAATAAATCTTACCCCAAATGGGGGGATCTGATCCCTCCCCCACCATATATTGTGAATACCACATGCCCAATATTTAATGGTTTGGGAGATCATGAGTAATACTTAACACATTTTGTTTTACATTGTGGTCCCATGATGGGAACTCCTCAACAAAAAGAAACTGTAAAGCTTAGGTTTTTTGTAAAGTAATTACAAGGACCAGTTTTTGTATGGTATATAAGTTTGAAATTTCGATTAGTTACTAGAAGAGAAGATCTAGGTAATAAATTCCTTCTCCAATTAAAATCAACTCTACTGAAGACAATTGTTTTTTATCAAAAAAATTAAAAACAAAGGGAAAAAGAAAGAGTTTCAGATTTCATTTCTCAAGGTAAAGGATTAACGTATTCCATAAATATGGCACTCCCTCATGAATAGTTTCTACTGATTTGTGTGGAAAATCTTCGTGATGAGTTATGCACACCATTAATCCCTTTGAAATACACCGGAGGGTTTCAAGACCTAGCTTCAATTGATCAATAGATAAAAGATTCAATTACAGAAACTAAATCTAAAACTCGTGTAATTCCATCAGCTCTAAGAAGGAGAACATTGAAAGAAGAGGCCGCTACAGTTGCACTTAAGAAAGCACATGTACTTGCTTCCACTTCAAAACCGTAATCATATTGAAGGGATGCACCTCTCGAGAATCCGTAGCAATGACCAAATCATCAAGATGATCAATAATATCAATGGCGTAAATACTTTGAAGAGTTAATGAACAATGTTTATTCTTTTCGGAATGAACATGTTTTTGGTTACTTCATCTCAACTTTGGAAAAAAATTGGGTTCAGTTTTTGATGCCCAAAAAACCAAACAAAGAAGGAGATAAAGATATTTTGAATTATTGTCCTCTTCACCAGATGTTTGGGCATTCCATTCAGGAGTGTTTTTTTCGAGGACCTCCTGCAAAAAATTATAGAATCTAGAAAAGTAAAACAGATAAGTTTGTCCACTAAAGTAGCATGTGTTACTGCTACAGATCCAGAATAATAAGGGGAATGGTTGGAAGTCCAAAGAAAAAATACATATAAATATGATGATTGGTTGATCAGGAAAATGATCAATCGAACTCTTTCCATTCTACAGACACATTTGAAATAACCGATTGTGTCCTCTGCCACTCCTACCACAACAAAGATACCTTCATCAAAAGATCAGTCCTTAAAAGGTCAATCATCAAGGAAACGACATGATAATAATGAAAAAAGGGTAGTCAAAGGAAGATGAGCTTGTATCAAGTCCAATGTTTTCATTGACTCTGGAAGATTTCATGCCATCCACTTCAAAAGTATGTGCACTACCCCTACTAAATGGCACTAACAGAACCAACCTATCATGTTAAATCTTCTCAGATGAATAATTAATCATTGGTTTTTTAATGTTATCCACATAACGGATCCTTATTCCAATGATGATTCTAATTATAATAAGATAGATTTACCTATACCAAATAAAAGAACTAGAGAAAGAGGCCAAGGTCGAGGATATTGGAAAATATGTGGGTATTCTAGAGTCCACTATTTTAACTCTACCCCTGCTCGAACTGTATATGCAGCGGAAACTCATGGGATAGCCCTTCAGCAGGCTCAACAAGAACAAGGAGATTATTTAACACATGACAAATTCGGTCTTGAAATGATTATTTTGGATGACCTATTAGAGGTTAAACCATATTCCTCTCAGCAATAATAGAGACATAGTGAGTCTAATCTATGAAATCCATGAGTATTTTCAGTTTTAATCTAACATATATTACATCCATACAAGGAGCATCAACTTCCATGGCACCTGAAAACCACATCTTCAAGCTAGGAAATGTAGACCATTATACCAAAAGTAAGATTTCTTGAAACAATTGGCTTAATTACTAGACAAGTTGTCAATTTTGGATGCCTTAAATCTGTCAAAAGATCTTCAAGAATCACTTAGTGAGGCTTTGTCATGTCCTGAAGAGTTTGAAACTAATGTTGATGATGTTGAGGTATAATATATAGAAAATGATCCTACAAAGTGTCATGCAGTTATATATTTTATGGATAAAGATGAAGATGATGTTGTAAATGGAAATATTAGGCCCTTGTATCTATCAGGAAAGGTCAGTTACATTGATATCTAACGATCCTTCATTGATAATGGCTCAGGAGTCAACCTCATTCCTATTCATACACTTCGTCAATTGGGCCTCACATAATCTAACTTACACTAATGAAAATTAAGCCTTTACCAACGGTTTTAAACCATTGGTAAAGGCCACCAAACCGTTGGAATATAGTATACCAACGTTTTGGAAAACCGATGGAAAGTAAGGTGTGGCAGTAGCCCATTACCAATGGTTTTTGTATAACCGTTGGGAAAGGCAGTGTAATTGGAGTATTTCCAACGGTTTTATAAACCTTTGGAAATACTGGAAAACTAAATGTTTTTACCAATGGTTTCCAGAAACCGTTGGTATATATTGTATACTAAACACTATACCAATGGTTTAGAACCACTGGTATAGTTTTTGAATTTCGAATTCCACAACTATTATACCAACGGTTTAAAACCATTGGTAATGTGTTTTCCCATTTTCCCAAAAATGCCAATGGTTTAAAACTATTGGTAATTTGTTTTTATAGAACTGTTATACCAACGATTTAAAACCGTTGGTAATGTGTTTTTCCAGAACTGTTGCACAACAGCCCTCTAATAGCCCCTCCAGTATACACCTGCATAAAAAATATCACAAAAAACACATACAAACTTAAAACAGAATAAAAAACACATTAAATAGTAGAAAAAAACACATAAAACCAGAAAACTCTTCCAACCATGTCATGTACTACAATTTACAATTTCAATCTTCATATGAAAACAACCATCTAGTAGAGTTAATAATAGTTTCAATAACTAAAAGAATATTTACACCCATTTCTATCCTTAAATGGCAACCACTCTTCCATTAGTAATTCACCTCACCCCTGCACAGCCCCCCATGTCCCCATCAAATTCTAATAGGCAGAATAGTCTTATAAATACTTATTAGAGTTTAA
The DNA here is from genome assembly GCA_963277665.1 of Viscum album. Taxonomy (NCBI): domain Eukaryota; kingdom Viridiplantae; phylum Streptophyta; class Magnoliopsida; order Santalales; family Viscaceae; genus Viscum; species Viscum album. The sequence continues at coordinate 1,495,769,758 of OY728131.1, forward strand.
TAAGAGTTTGAAATTGGCTAAAATCCCAATTTGTTTTTCTGATCCAAGATTTTGTTATGTAATTATTTGTGATGCATTTTGCATTGAACTTGTATTTTTTATAATATATGGTGAAAAGGTATTTTATTATGAGTCTTGTCACTTATGACCCCATGAGTAAAACTACCCAACTCATGAAAAATATTTTGCGACTATCATTGATGACTGTAAATTTCAGTTGTTGTATTCACTTAAAATGATGTCCTTTTGAAACAAAAGAGAGACACTTTGTGTGGTGTTAGGCACAATGCGCCTTCGATTGAGGCGTAGTTTACTCGTACATGTCAAAAATAACACATAGACCTTTTTCCTAAAGTATCAACATAATCTGAATGCATTTGGTCAGTTTTCCATATGTCGGTTGTTTTTACATAAAAGTGTATCCATTTTAAAAAAAGAAAGACACTTCGATTGGTACCGGCCACACCGTGTCTCGTATTGAGACGTATTTGACTCATACATGTCACAAATAACCCATGGATCATTTTAATAGAGTATAAATAAAATCTGAATGCGTTTGGTTCGTTTTCCGTATGCCAGTTGTTGTTTTCACTTAAAACATTGTCCATTTCAATGTAACGTGAGACACTTTGAGTGGTGTTGGCCACACCGCGTCTCGGATTGAGATGGGGTTGACTCGTACACGTCAAAAATGACTCATGGATTGTTTTCCTAATGTTTCAAGATAATCCAAATGATTTGATCAGTTTTCCGTTTGTCAGTTGTTGTTTTCATATAAAATCATGTCCATTTTAAACAAAAGAGAGACATTTTGAGTGTTGGCAGCCACACAATGCCTTGGATTGAGGTAGGGTTGACTCGTACATGTCACAAATGACCCATGGATCGTTTTCCTAAAATATAAACACAATCATAATGTGTTTGGTCTGTTTTAAGTAGGCCAATTGTTGTTTTCACTTAAAATCTTGTCCATTTAAAACAAAAGAGAATCACTTTGAGTTTTGTCGGCCACACTAGCCCTCAAATTGAGGTGGGGATGACTAATACATGTCACATATGACCCATGTATCATTTTCCTAAAGTTTCAACATAATCCGAATGCATTTGGTCTATTTTCTGTATGTCAGTTGTTGTATTCACTTAACATGATGTCCTTTTGAAATAAAAGAGAGACACTTTGAGTGGTGTCACCCACACAGCACCTCAGATTGAGGTGGGGTTGATTAATACACATCACAAATGACCCATAGATGGTTTTCCTAAAGTATCAGCACAATATGAATGTGTTTGGCCGGTTTCGACCACCCCACGCACGCTTTTCAAGCGCGCCAGACACCTAAAAAACACATATTCAGTCGTGCCGTGCAAACCGTGCATCTGAATGATGTGGCATCTCCTCTTAAACCTCACGAATAATAATTAGGGTGTTTTAATTTGATTTCAAGTCATTCCAGTGTCGTTTGGCATGAATTTGACCATTAAATTCATTTTTTGTAGATTTACGACACGCGAAGTGCGTTTTAGCCCAGCGTGGTCCCACAAATCTCCGATTGATGTGCCGTCCAGCCAAAAATTTCAAAATTTTCCACCCTTGGTTTTCATCTGATTTCATGGAATTCTGAGGTCGTTCGACCAGTTTCGATCACCCCACACGCGCTTTTCGAGCATGCCAAACACCTAAAAAACACATATTCAGTCGTGCCGTGAAATCCACATATCCGAATGACATGTCGTCTCCTAGAACACCTCAAGAATAATAATTAGGGTGTTTTCGTGTGATTTCAAGTCATTATGATGTCATTTATCATTAATTTGACCGTTAAACGCATGTTTTGGCCATTTATGATAGGTGGAGTGCGTTTTCGGCCAGTGCGGTCACATGACACCTCCGATTGACATGTCATCTAGCCAAAAATTTCAAAATTCACCCACCCTTTATTATCGTCTGATTTCATGGAATTCCGAGGTTGTTCGGCTAGTTTTGACCACCCCACGCACACTTTTCAAGTGTACCGAACACCTAAAAAACACATATTTAGTCGTGATTCTCATACAGCACGTCCGAATGATGTGTCGTCTCCTCCTACACCTCACAAATAATAATTGGGTTGTTTTATTGTGATTTTAAGTCATTCTGATGTTGTTCGGCATGCATTTGACCGCTAAACGCATGATTTGGCCATTTACGACATGCAGAGTGCGTTTTCGGAGAGCTCGGTCACACGTCACCTCCGATTGATGTGCCTTCTGGCTGACCATTTCACAATTCACCCACCCTTTGTTGTCGTCCAATTTCATGGCATTCCGAGGCCGGTCGGCCGGTTTCGACCACCCCATGCATGCTTTTCAAGCGCAACGAACACCTAAAAAACACATATTCAGTCATGCTGCACCAAATGCGCATTTGAATGACGTTCTGTCTCCTCTTAAACCTCATTAATAACAATTATGGTGTTTTCGTGTGATTTCAAGTCATCCCAATGTCATTCGGCATGCATTTTAATGTTCAATGCATGTTATGTCCATTTACGACAGGCGGAGTTCATTTTCGGCCAGCGCGGTTACATGACACCTCCGATTGATGTGTCGTCTAGCTGACCATTTCACAATTTACCCACCCTATGTTGTCGTCCGATTTCAGTGAATTCCGAGGTTGTTCGGCCGGTTTCGACCACCCCACGTGCGCTTTTCAAGCACGCCGAACACCTAAAAAACACATATTCAGTCGTACCGCCCAAATCACGCGTACTAATGTTGTGTCGTCTCCTCGTACACCTCAAGAATAATAATTAGGGTGTTTTTTGTGATTTCAATTCCTTCTTGATGTCGTCTGGCATGCATTTGACCGTTAAACGCATGTTTTGGCCATTTACAACATGCAGAGTGCTTTTTCGGCTAGCGCAGTCACACGACATCTATGATTGATGTGACGTATAGCCAACCATTTCAAAATTCACCCACCCTTTGTTGTCGTTTGATTTCATGGCATTCCAAGGTCATTCGGCCGGTTTCAACCACCCCACGCACGATTTTTCAAGCATGCCGAACACCTAAAAACACATATTCAGCCATGTCGTGCATTATGTGCATCCAAATGACATGTTATATCCTCTTACACCTCACGAATAATAATTACGGTTTTTTAGTGTGATTTCAAGTCGTTCCGATGTCATTCGTCATGCATTTTACCGTTAAACGTATGTTTTGGCCATTTATGATAGGCAGAGTGCGTTTTCAGCCAGCGCGGTCACACGACACCTCTGATTGACGTGCCGTCTGACTGACCATTTCAAAATTCACACACCCTTTGTTTTGGTCTGATTTCATGGTGTTCCGAGGTCGTTCGGCTAGTTTCAAACACCCCATGCATGATTTTCAAGTGTGCCATACACCTAAAAAACACATATTCAGCCGTGTCATGAAAACCGTGCGTCCGAATGACGTGTCATCTCCTCATACACCTCATGAATAATAATTATGGTGTTTTTATGTGATTTAAAGTCATTACGATGTCGTTTGGCATGCATTTTACTGTGAAATGGTTGTTTTGGCCATTTACGACACACGGAGTGCGTTTTCGGTCAGCGCGGTCACACAACACCTCCGATTGACATGCATCTGGCAGACCATTTCACAATTCCCTCACCCTTTTGAACTTGTAATTCCATCTCTGTGACCCTTTTATCAGACTTTCTTGCATGCTCCTTGAACTGTTCCAACTCAGTGGTACTAGAATGGATACCTGGAGAGGACCAATACCTCGTCGGCATAATATTCTTACCAGGTCGGTAGCGTACTTGACCAGAGTTCTCCTCTCCCAAAACCAGATATAAATGATCGTGTGGCCCAAAATTGTCAGGCTCCTAGGCATCAAGAGCCTCTAAAGCAACCTGCTAACAATATTAATAGAATATTAAATTTCAAAATAGATATTAAACTTTTAAATAAATAAATTAAAACATACAATCTTTTCTTGGGTCTGTTCATTAACCGTAGTTCCATATTTTCTCTTCTACTCAAGAAAAACAATTTTGCTCAAGGGATACATCCTTCAATATTAATTTTTTTCTTTTGTAATGACATTGAAACAATATAATATGCCTGTATAATCATATATTAAATATTCAATAAATCACATAATTTAAGTACGAAACAATAAAAATGGAAAGTCCTAAATAAAAATTATAAACAACTATATCGTACCAGCTGCCCCTCGAGATCTAACATAGTTGTGCGCCCCAAAGTGTTGAGGTATTGCTTTGAATCAATGTTTTTTTTTGTTTTTTTAGATTATTCCTAAATAATGTTTAATAATACATAAGATAACATTATTGAAAATATGAAAAAATGTCATTTAGATACCTCAAATTGGATTAATACCTTAAATTTTCCAATCACCCAATGGGTAATCATTTGGCGATATTGCTCTATCGGGCAGTCATCCATGATAGGTAATGTCTCCAACTCTGTGCCCAATCTATCAAACCATCCAACATACAACTCATTATTATAAGCTATCCAAAGCTATCCTAGATCCTTTAAATTCACTGGTCGTGCACCTTCGCCATCAGGGAAGTTAAACCAAAGCTGACCCCCAATAGATTAGTTCATATAAATACAAAAAAATACTAAATTAAATCCAATAGATTATTTACCCATATTTGTGCCCACATGTTATCCTTGACTTCGTGTGCCAGATGTCTCCAAGAGAGAGGGCTGACCGAAATGATGTCGGAGTATTTGGAAAGAATCGCCGAAAACCCCGACATTCTTGTCCATATTTCTCAATCATCTGTCCATCATCATTGTATGCAACCATAAATTGTGTTTGGTGGTTCCATACCGCACACAAGCGAGTATTCTCCCTCCCCTTCCTCCTATTCGTAGATGAATATGTTATTAAAAAAATATCAGTACAAGTTATAAAAAAATAAAGTTTGGTATAAAAATTTGATATAGATATAAATACACATGTGGTAGTCATATTAATGGGTGTCACTGGATGTGTAGAAGCTAAAGGAATATCCTATATAGGTGGAGTTTCCCTCATTGTATGCTCCTCAGCCCCATACTGTGTCGGATCCGGAGTTGAAGAAGGTGGAATATAATAGCTCGGAGATAATGAACCAGAAGCAATAGATGATGGCACAAACGTCTGGAAAACTGGTAGTGTAAACATCGGAGGCCTAAATATCTCATGTGTCCCTGAAGACATACCATCCCTCATACCACCGACCCTCGTACCACCGGCCCTCGTACCACCAGCCTCAGTACCGGGACCACAAGATGATCAAACAAATCACAATTGAACAACACTGTGCGATGTACCATCTCTCGCTCTTCAAGGCTTAATGTCGTCAACGTATATGATCCTAGAATTCCTCCTGTATGAGGAAGTGATGGAAAACTGGGTTCAATTTTCCGATACTATTCTTCTTCATTTCTCATTGGTCTCTTTATTCTCGTAGTAATATCAGACAAATTCATTTACCAGAAATCCATACATTCTTGAGCCAAGTAACCATTCACAATAGAACATTCGGGATAATTCCTCTTTCGAACATACGATTTCAATGTGCACATGTTTATTTCAGTTTGATACATCAAACGTAAAGCAACGGGTCCTCCAAGAAGTATTTTGGTCAGAAGATAGACAATCAGATGCAACATGCATGTAAAAAATCATTGAGGGAATATTTTCTCTAACTCACACAAAATTAATGGTGTCTCTGCCAACAGTTTTTGCAAGAAGGATTTGGACAAAATCTTAGCAAAAAGATCTCTAATCAAATAGAACAACTGAGTAACTGAGACTTTAACATTATTGGACAAGAGATGACATATTTCTATTGGAATCAACTCATGCAAAAATAACGTGATAATCATGAGTCTTCAAAGATTTAATCTTCAACTCTTTTCTGTTGACCCGTTTTGATATAATTCTTGAATAGACATCAGGAACTTTAATAGTCTCTAGCACTTCCATAAATTGATTTTTTCAGCAGGTTTCATCACATAAAAAGCACATGGAACATGTATTTTATTTTCACTAATACAAATAGGATGCAATTATGGTCTGATCCCCCAATCTACCAAGTCATGCCAAGATCGTAAATCATCTTTTGTCATCCCCATGAAATTTAGAATAATCGAAAGAAAAATTTCACATATATTATTTTCAATGTGCATTACGTCTAAGCAATGACGTAACAAGTTGGTTGACCAATAGGACAACTCAAAGAATATACTCTTCTTATTCCAATTGTAACAGGTATCATTGGAAACATTTTTCCTCTTTTTAGATTTCATTACATCCTTCCCAAATTAATAACTAAAATATTTCAATTCATTAAGAACATAAGTTCCAGACATACGCTAAGGTGGATCGTCAGTCTCCATGGTATTTTCAAATCATTGATGATTGTTTCTATATGGATGGTTTATTGGCAAGAATCGTCGATGTCCCATAAAACTAAAACTACGGTGATATTTTAGTCTTCTCGATCGAGTATTCTTCATATAAATAGGAAATGAAAATTTTCCTTTTGTCCTCCATCCAGACATCATTGCATAAGAAGGAAAATCATTGATCTTCCACATAAGCACAACACGCATCTGAAATATGTCTTTCAAACAAGCATCATATGTGGGAACACCCACATCCCAAATAAGTATCAACTCTTCTATTAAAGGTTTCATGTATACATCTATATCATTTCCGGGATCTGAAGGGCCAGATATCAGTATACTCAATAAAGTGTAAGGATTTTTCATACACAACCATGGGGGAAGGTTATTAGTGTGTATGAAAATTGGCCATGTGCTGTGCGAAGTAAGAATCTTCCCATATGGATTAAAACCATCACATGAAAGACACAGTCTCTCATTACGCACGTCGGCTACAAATTCAGGATATAAAACATCAAATCTCTGCCATGCAAATCCATCTGCAGGGTGAACCAACTCTTCATTATTCTTTTTTCTCTCAGTGTCATGCTATCACATTTTTATAGATATTTCATCAGACATGAAAAGTTTCTATAATATGGGGATCAATGGAATGTGCCACATTACTTTTTGTGGAACACAAGATGGTGTTCCATCTTCTTTTGGCTTCCATCAGGAGGTTCCACATTTGAAAAAATCTTTTCTTTTAGCAGTTTCCTCCCAAAATAAGTTGTAATCATCCGGGCAAGCATGATTTTTTTTTGAATCCAAGTTCATCAACTAACATCCATGCCATATAGTGGTTTGAGGGAATATCTCCATTATCTGGAAGTAAGTCCTTCAAGAAGCTAAGAATGTAATCAATTGTAGTGTTTGAAATCCCATACATAGTTTTCCCATGAAATAATTGGATTAAAAATTACAACTTTTTAATTTTACCACATTATCGATATACTGGACTCGTCGCAACATCATTCAATTTTTTCACCCTATCAACATCATCAGTTTCATTGGATGCATCAGGTGTGCTTGTATCGAAATCTTGTTTGCTGGACATCCTTTCTTTCTCATGATGGAGAATAAATGGAAACTGATCATATATCAAACTCTCCAATTTAGTCCTATAATTTGGATCATCAATATTTTGAGATTCCATTTTCTCTCTATTATGATACAACACATTAAAGTATGTTTGGAAACTATATTTGGTTATATGATAGCTAACTACTTCACGACTCAACCAAGGTCTTCCAACACAATTAGAACATCGGAAGTGTATGCGACCACAATCTGAAGCCTTGTTAAATACAAAATCTAGAAATCTATTCAAATTATTTTGAAAATCGGTTGAAATCTGATCAGTTTTGTACATCCAACTTCTATCCATTCTGTAAAAAAATTGAAATAATTCATTTCAAATAAATTCAATAATATTGAAGTTAAATCAAAAAAAAATTTATCTAAATGACAATTTGTAACTTTATATAAAATCATAACTGACACATTACTCTATATGAGAATCATATTAAGAAATACAAAAAAATACAATGTATATAAGGAAATAAGATACAGAATTTATAATGCCTATATTCAAGGATTTCTCAGAAATATATTTGAAGTGGATCAAAGAATACATAATCCATAATGGTCTTTTTGGGAGTACATGAGTTTTATACTTTAACTTCTTCAAGGAGATCAGGATGAGGAGTAGGATGTGGATCACATCAAAAGTAGTTATGGACTCATCAATTTTCACCTTATCCATGGATTAATGGATACTAGGTTTGGGGCTATAGATCATAGGTTTTTAGGGTGCGGTCATTGAATCATGTCCCAATTGATTTTGGAGAGGGACCTTCAATAGTTATAGGTTTTGATTTGATTAGAAACACCTATAAAAAAGATATCCAGGAATTGTGACGTCCCAAACCAGGATACCACTCAATAGTGACCCGAACCCAGATGGCCACATGGCCTAAAGCCCATCTATCAACTAACGGTGAATAATTATGTGCACATGACCATGCTATTTTGGTTCATGAGATATATATTAGAATGTAAATAATTTGTAGGCATGAACAAAATTGGTGAGTTCTATGATGGTTATACTCCCTTATTATGGGTGACTTACTAGGATAAAAAATGATATAAATACATTAATAATTCTTTATAACTACCTATGAATATCGTGACATGAATTCCTAACACTTATTTTGAATTTCAAAAAATATTACAACTGTATAACTGAAATGCTTGATGGAGTAGGAATAAATGATCATGTAATAGAGTAAATTTTGGTTTTATCACCATTCACACATGAAAATGACACCAAACTCACTCTAGTGGTTCAGGAGGAAGCACCACTTCATTGAATGAATTATAGTGTGGGTATCATCATCTTAAAGTTAAGGTGTGATATTTCAAAGAAAACATTTAGGGGTACATTCATAATGCATGAGTATCTTATCGTTCCTCTTAGGGTAAAAAAATTCTATAACTGTATTTATGACTAACCGATGAAATCAAGTCAATAGACCATAAATTTAAAATAAACCAAGGATAAAATAACTCAGTATCATATTGTCCTCTTCAATATCAACGAAAATTATTCTATACAGATAAATCACAACAAAACCGCAACCTAAAATGTTATATTTATTGTGTTCATAAGGGGATCATAATACACAATACATTACAGAAAAATGGAACAAAAAAATCTAAAATAAATGAAGGGAAACCTACTGATTTAGAATGGAAGAACAAAATTGCTTGAATCAAAGATAAATTCCCCATTGGAAATTAGAGTTAGAACCCTCTATAGCAGGTTGGGAAGTAGGGTTCCTGTCGTAACCTAAAATTATATGTGCCTTATTTTCGTAAGGGTATCATAATACACACTAGATTATACCAAAATAGAATGACAAAATCTAAAATAAATTAACACACACCTACTGATTTAAATGGGAAGAAAAAATCTAAAATAAATGAACTCACACATACATATTTAAATGGGAATAACAGATAGTTGCAAACCAGACCTGTTGTGTTGGGAAGTAGCATTTGCATCGAGATTTAGAGGCAAACCATTAAGATGGTTTAAGTTTAGGGAAAATAATTTGGGAGGGAGCATCCAACTCTCGGTTTGGGAAAAAATTTCAAGATCTCTAGAGTTGCAGATCGATGATATTTGGGGATTTTCATTCCCAGTGGTTTTTTAAAACCATTGGGAATGTTATGTTATCCCAACAGTTATAAACTTTTGGGTAAAAAATATCCAAAACTACACCCAATGGTTTAAAAACCGTTGGGAAAAACCTCTTAATTCCTACAATACCCAACGGTTTACTGAAACCATTGGAAAAAATCACTTCATTATAACTGTACCCAATGGTTTCATTGAAACCGTTCGCAAAACAAAACTAGTATATGGATATACCAGCGGTTCTACAGAACCGTTGGTATAGGAGTCTTTTTCCAATGGTTTTTTAAACCATTGGGAATATTGTGTTGGTATAGCTTGCATTTGTAGTAGTGTTATCTCCATCCATATTAAAGTTTCAAGAATATTAAAAGAATGAGTAATAACCTATGGGTGAGATTACACTCAGAACTTAGTTTGGGGATCTAGTGTCTAACTTAGATTTCATGTTTTTTGGTCAGGACACAGCCTTCAACATTATTCTTGGAAGGCATTGGCTACATCTACATGCATCCAAACCTTTTTCATACAAAAAATGTTTCAATATACTGTTTTATTGGTCAAATATGAACATTTTATGGTGATAATTCTCCATAAAAAACATGTGAATCTCAATACATTGAGGCATAATTTTATCACACGAAGGAGACAAGGTCCCTAAAAAAAGAGGTAATAATAATTAATGCTCTAAATATCCTGGAAAGGATCCCAACAAATCCATTCATACATTTGAGTACAGATTAGGTGTTACCTATCAATAAAATTGAAAAGGTAAACCCAAATCCAAGATTTCATCATGTAACATCAATAATTTCAATTGCGGCAATTGATCCTGATAGGATGGGAGGAATTGTTGATTCACCAAGTAGTCATGAACACTTAAATGGAGATGTCTTTATTTTATCTGTCAAAGCATAGTATTACAATATTTAGTCAATCAGAAAAGAAGAATTTTTAACAATTCTAGAGGAAGAAAAGGTTATTGATTCCCAATGCATCATCTCCTATTTATTATCCCATGAAGATGCTTCATCATTAGTAGGTTCAGAAATGGGGACCAATTCTTCAAGATGTTCAAATACATACTCCTCTTCTAACTCTGAATTTTTTTCTTCTTCACCAACTATGCATGTAGAAAGAGAATAAATGATGCACAAGGAAGAAGAAGAAGAAGAGGAAGATCTCCAAGATTCTCCTCCAGCATTTGAGGAAGGGGTCTCTACCACAATGCATGAGCACAGTGAAATAAATCCGGGTAAATATGAAGTCCCACACGCCACTCTAATTAGTGCGGCCATGACTTTTGAAAAGTAAGAGGTGTATACTTAATTTATAAAGAAACATCGATATATATTTTCTTGGAATAATTCAGAAATATCACGATATAATCTCAATGTATCCACTCATCATTTTATTATTCTAGAAGAACATCGAAGATTCATGTAGGAAGTAAGAAGACCACACCCAACTCATGCCTCTAAAATTGAAGCTGATGTTGGTAAAATTATAATAGATAACTTTTTCAGGGTGTTTCAATATCCCAAATGGTTGGACAACATTGTCCCAATACAAAAGAAGAATGGGAAAAACAAATTTTTCATTGATTATACTAATCTTAACTGGCATTTTCCTAAAGATTTCATTCTAGTTCAGATCATAGAACTTTTATTCGATGAAACAGCTGGATATTCATCCATTTCTTTCATTGAAGGCTACTCTGGGTATAATCAAATCTATATGAACCAAGTGGATGAATAATTTACAGCCTTCAGTTCCACTCAAGGTGTGTTTTCCTATTGGGTAATGCCCTTTTCCTTAAAAAATGTAGGTGAAATGTATCAACATGCCATGCAACATATCCTCAAACCCATCTTATTTAAATTTGTCGAATGTTTTGTGGATGATTTGGTGGTCAAATCCAAACAATGTTCCAATCACTTGGATGATATGAAGACCATATTCAATGAACCTCAGCAACATAGTTTGAATATGTACCCCTTGAAATATGATTTTGGGGAAACCTCAGGAATGTTCCACAAATTTTTTGTATGTCATCATGGTATCGAAGTTGATCCTTAGAAAACAAAAATAATCCTTAACATGTCACCTCCTAAAAATTTGAAATAATTAAGAGGACTCCAAGGAAACTTGCCCTATATTCTTTGCTTTATCACTAATTTGGCAAGAAAGTGTTTTCCCTTCACCGGATTAATAAAGAAGGGAGTCCCTGATCAAAGGACTGAAGCCTGCCAATACGAATTAGATACCCTCCAAAAATATCCTTTGAGTCTAAAGTATTAATGCCACATATTGAAGGAAGACCACATAGTCTTTATGTGATAGCATCAGAGCGATCATTGGGTGCCTTCCTTGCCCAAAAGAATGATGTTGGGAATGAAAACAACATTTACTCTCTCAATAAAACTATTCATGATGAAGAAACACATTACTCAAGTATTGAAAAGTGCTTCCTGAAATTACTCATTGCAGTTGAGAAATTGAGGCACTACCTGTAACATCATGAGTTCCAGTTGGTGTCTCATAATAACCCGCTCAAATTTATCCTTAGTCTTCCAATGCTTACCGGGAGTCTATTATGGTGGGAAGTTATTTTGAAATATTTTGATATCCAGCATGTAACGCCCCGACCCCAGCTACCCAGAGTCGGTGCATTAATTACATAACATTGGCATGATCACAAGAAAGATCAAATCTCGAAAGACCGATTGGTTTAGTAGCCTTGGAAAAAATAGATATATTCATAAGTTTTACATTACATCATAAAATGAAAAACTAATACAACAACATAATGTTTCCACAATCCACACTATTAACCCCTCATAAAATCCCTGCAGGTCATTCATAACTTACTTCTTCACATCCTGGGAAAAATAAAACATAAAAAAAAGGGGTGAGCTCAAATGCCCAGTAAGGATAACAATAAAGTGGAAACTTTCATAAATAAGAATAAACATTTAAGGCAATGTATAACTAAAACAAAAGCCTTTTAAATACTAACTTTCAACATGGTATGGCATAAATGAAATAATGCCATTTACTTATTCACATGGATATTCTACTAAATGAATAATCACATGCAAAAATCAATAACCACTTTCATAATGTTGGAATGCATAATGCCAGACTATCATAACCACATAGCCAAGGCCTCGTGCCAAGACTACAAATAAGATTTTGTCAAGGCCTTGTGCCAAGACACTAGTTTGTCTCATGAGACCTACCGATGCATCGAGGAGCTATAGCGGGCTCCACCCGTCACTTATTAAGTCCAATGCATTCCCATATGAAAAGGTTTAAACATAACATAAACATTCGTATTAAAACTAGCATACGAAATGTCAATACTTTCACAATAAACTATGAATGGTATAAAAATAGCACATCCACAGTCAAACATATCACAAAACCTTCAATAAAATATAGAAGTTTTGTATCATAATAAATCAACTTCAAATAATCTTAAAATCCATCAAAGGATGTTGACATAGATGAAATCAAAATTCTTTTTAAAGAAATATCTCCTTTTATTTTGAAATCATTTAAGATCCATATAAAATAAAACATTTTCTTTGAAAATATTCTTATAATCCTGTAAGGAAAGCTTTGAAGATTTTATAACGGCGTAAAATAACCGCACCCGCCGTATAAGTTAAAAAAAACATTCTTACCTCAATTCTGTCGAAAAGGTTAAAAGGACCTTGTTTTGAAAACGACGGAATGATTCCTTTATAAACCTCTTATAAAAAGTCAAAAAAGGGTATAAATGACTTTAACCCATATTCTTGTAAATAGTAAAAATGTTTTGAAATACATTTTTAAGAAACATGGATGTGGATGATAAAGAGATCCCAGTAGATTATTACATATAAACAACCTCGGATAATGAAGAGATTGTGAAATAACCCTTACCTTTTACTTTTCCTTGGTTGGGGTAGGTTAACCTCCTGTATAATGGTGAAATAATTGTTATTAAATTATACAAGAATCATATATATTAATATGATATCATATATGATCTTTTAACATTGATTTATTAATAATATCTTAGAATTATCATCGTTTCGGGTGTTAACTTACTCATTTTCTTTTATATGTTTTGTTACATAAGCCATGTTTGTTGTATCTTATTCATATCCAGAATGATATCAAGTCCTTAAACATCATTTTTAAATCATAAAATGATAATTATACTTGAATGGATACGATGGAGAATGAATCTCATCGCGTTCGTGGAGACGGTAGTCCGTACGTACGCACGAGCGACAATATCATTCTTTTGATATTAAAATAATATATAAATGAATGGTATATCATATATACAGAATCATTAACATGTTATATTTATTATTTACATGAGTTACACATCATTATTATACCCATCCAAATAATATTATATTGAATAACAATTACACCACGACGTGGAGACGGTAAGCCGTACGTACGCACGTATGGTGACATGTTATTCAAAGGGTGGATAGAATACTGAATATGGTTGTACCATACTTATAATAACATCACAGTATATGTGAGATACTGGAGTTATTATTTTAGAATGGTAAGAACAAAGGAAGAAGAAGTGGAAGAAGAAATGAACTTAGAAAAGGGTGGTGAAATCATTACCTCTTCTTCGGGTTCTTCCTTTTGATTTGATCAAAAGGGCTCCTTAGGTTGGCTTTCTGATCAAACTAAGGCCTCTAGGTTGTAGTGAGGGATGTTGGGAGATTATTTGGGCAGAGTTTGGCCGAACCAAAAGGCTTTGAAGGTGTGAAGAAATGAGAAGGAGGAGTGCCCTTTTATAAGAGGGGTGATGGGCACCTTTGGAAAAGCTAGAAATATTAATTTATAATAAATTCATATTCGGTTTCTAATGGCTCCAAAGCGTATTATTCAAAGGTTAAGGTGGGGATAGGTCGAAAACCACTCAACCAATAGAATTTAGATAGGTTTGGGTACTTATATTAACCTTATCTTTAAGTATTAACTCTAAGTTAATTAGTTTCACTTTTACAATGTCTCTTTGTATTTTTATATAATATGGTTAATAAACTTACTATATACATCCAAGCGACCCCCACGTGGTCCATTAATGATTCACCTATCATAATATAAGTCTCTTGGCCGAACCTTAGATTTTTAGGAATTTAATATCAATTAATAATATAATATTTGTTTTAAGAACTCTTTTATGTCAATTTTGACACTATTCAATAGTTGATTTTTGTGAAACTCATAACAGATTGATTACTTCGAAAAAAGTCCATTAAATCAATACTAATATATCTTATTAGCCTAGAAAATTAGTTTAATTCATTAAAAGTTTCATATTATATTTATTTGGGTATTTATAATATCAATTATTTTAATTTTTCACTATTATAGTAATTACTGCATCATCATTGTGTCATAAATAAAATAAATTATTTAATGTCTAAAAATTATAAATAAAATATCATTATGTAGGAAATCTTTTTAGCTTTCTAATGAATATTTATAATCTAAAATCCAACATATATAACCCTATGTAAAAATTGTTGTTCTAAAAGATATATGCTTGTGTCATTTTTGTATTCATTTTAACTAAATTAAAATAAAGTGTCATTATCACTTACAAGTGGATCCATGGGGTCCCAAAATTGACACAAAGATGTCCATGGTCGACCATCTATCAACCAATAGGGTTAAGACACGTTTTTAGGGTAATTTTGTATTATTATAATATTATTTTTTTAACCCTTATTTACCGGATTTACCCTTAACCATGGTAAATAAAATATTTACTGCAGTAATTATTCAAAATGTCTAAAAATAAAAGTTACCTATTTACACAATTTGAACATCCTGATTCCAAATATGGAATCCATTTTCCTAAATTCAAAACACAGAAGTGGCAGAAATTAATTTAAAATTAATTCCCGCTGTCAAAACAAAAAGCGTGTTTTTAAGAGATAATAACTATCAAAAGATTGACACTTGTTTATGTTCGGTTTAATTGTAAAATTATGTCCAATGACCAACATTATATTAAATGGTAAAAATATATTCTAAATATACTTTAAAACTACTAAAATTCATAATTTATCACTATTAATTATTTTGATTAAAAAAGTTGTTTTTAATTAAAATTTAGTAATTTTCACTATTCATCAAAATATGAAAGTTATCCGAAAAGTACCAAAATTTCACCTTAGGCTAAATTCGATATTCAGAGTCCAAAAATGAAGTCCATTTTGAAATATAAAATATATATAATTTCAAAAATTAGGTATTACTATTCACAACGGCTAGTTTAATTAGTTGTGGTGTGTGTTAGAACTCGAGGTTGCGTACAACACACGCTATCGCATTATTCAAAGGGAAACATACCGTAGAAGCTTGGGGTGTTACATTCTCCCCTCCTTCAAATAATTGCATCCTCGCAATTTCTAGGGTATTACTGCATAAAAAGACTCGGGTGGTTCTTCATCATAAGTTCCTCGGGTTCCCACGTTGCCTCTTCCATCTCATGATTCCTCCACAAAACTTTTACCAGACGCGTCGTCCGGTTTCTCAGCACTTGTTCTCTCGTATCAAGAATCTTGATGGGCTCTTCGCAATAAGACAGATCGGGTTCCAGTTCTAAATCTTAATAGGTGAGTACATGCGTTGGGTCAGGCATGTATTTCCTCAACAGAGATACGTGGAACACATCGTGAACTTTGGAGAGACTTGGCGGCATTGCCAATCGGTAAGCTACAACCCCAATTCGTTCTAGAATTTTGAAAGGTCCGATGTACCTGGGACTCAATTTACCTTTCTTACCAAAACGTATGACTCCCTTCCATGGAGATACCTTTAGGAAAACATGATCACCAACTTGAAATTCCAAATCCTTCCTTTGAATATAAGCATAGCTCTTCTGCTTACTTTGAGCTGCTTTGATGTGATTTTGGATTACCTTCACCTTTTCCACCGTTTCCTCCACCAGTTCTGGGCCTACAAGTTTTCATTCACCAACGTCATCCCAACAGGTTGGTGTACGACATCTCTTTCCATATAACGCTTCATATGGTGCCATCTGAATACTCGAATGAAAGCTATTGTTATAGGAAAATTCTACTAGTGGTAAATATTGATCCCACATACCCTGAAAATCAAGTGAGCAAGATCTCAACATGTCTTCTAAGGTCTGAATAGTCCGTTCTGATTGTCCGTCTGTCTGAGGGTGGTAAGCAGTGCTCAAATGAAGTTCAGTATCCAGGGATTTCTGAAGACTTTTCCAAAATCTTGAAGTAAAACGGGGATCACGATCAGAAACAATTGATAGAGGTACTCCATGAAGTCTCACAACTTCATTAATATATAGTCTTGCTAGACGTTCCAGGGGTAGATCTTCTCTTATAGCAAGAAAATGTGCTGACTTGGTAAGACGATCAACAATAACCCATATTGCATCGTTCCTTCTAGGAGTCTTTGGTAGCCCCATGACAAAGTCCATCGTAATATTGTCCCATTTCCACTCCGGTATGGGAAGAGGTTGCATGACTCCTCCAGGCTGTTGCCTTCCAGCTTTGACTTGTTGACAAACCATACATCTTGACACAAAATCAGCAATCTCCCTCTTCATGTTGTCCCACCAAAAATGTTCCTTCAAATCTCTATACATTTTGGTGCTCCCAGGGTGTATAGAGAAATTGGAACTATGAGCATCATCCAGCACTTCCCTTTTTAGATCAGGTAAATCGGGAACACAAAGTCTCTTCCCGAATTTCAAAATTCCATCTTCATACACAAAGTCTCTCAATCTCCCATCATTCACAGCTTTAATCTTCTTTTGGAATTCTTCATCATCGGTCTGAGAACTCTTAATCCTTTCTAGTAAAGATGGTTTGGCAACCATTTGAAAAAGCATTAATGTTTCACCTTCCCTGGTTATTCCCATGTCCATCTTCACTAGATCCATGAAAATTGGATCCCTTTCAATTCTCATATTGTTCAAAACTCCATGGTCTTTTCTACTCAAAGCATCTGCCACCTTGTTTGCCTTTCCTGGGTGGTAGTGTATCGTACAATCATAATCCTTGAGTAATTCAAGCCATCTCCTTTGCCTCATGTTGAGTTCTTTTTGTGAGAAAATATACTTCAAACTCTTGTGATCAGTATAAATCTCACATTTTTCACCATAGAGGTAGTGCCTCCATATCTTCAAAGCAAAGATCACTGCTGCTAACTCGAGATCATGAGTAGGATAGTTTTGTTCATGAATTTTCAACTGTCGTGATGCATAGGCAATAACTCTATCATTCTGCATAAGGACACAGCCAAGTCCTTTCTTCGATGCATCACTATAAATAACGAACCCATCATTCCCCGATGGTAGAGTCAATATAGGAGCATTGACTAATCTTCTCTTCAGTTCTTCGAAACATTCTTCACACTCTTTTGTCCAAACAAATTTAACCCCTTTACGTGTGAGCTTCGTTAATGGGTTAGCCAATCGGGCAAAATTCTGGACGAAACGTCGATAATAACCTGCCAAACCAATAAAACTACGTACCTCAGTTATACTCGTAGGTGCTGGCCATTCTTGGATTGCCTTGGTCTTAGAAGGATCAACAGAGATTCCATCTTTAGAGACAATATGGCCAGGAAAAGAAATCTCCTGAATCCAGAATTCACACTTGCTAAACTTTCCATATAATTCATGCCTCCTCAGAGTCTTCAAGATAATGCGCAAGTGATTTTCATGATCTTCGTAGGTTTTGGAGTATACCAAGATATCATCAATAAATACCACCACAAATTCATCGAGATACTCCTTGAAAACTCTATTCATCAGATCCATGAATACAGAGGGTGCATTAGTCAATCCAAACGGCATTACAGTAAACTCGTAATGCCCGTACCTGGTTCGAAATGCTGTCTTCGGAATGTATTCCTTCTTTACACACAACTGATGGTATCCAGATCGAAGGTCAATCTTTGAAAAGTATTGAGCTCCATGCAGTTGGTCAAATAAATCATCAATACGAGGTAGGGGATACTTGTTCTTTATCGTTATAGCATTTATCTCCCTATAGTCGATACATAACCTCATAGATCCATCTTTCTTTTTAACAAAAAGAACAGGGGCTCCCCATGGAGAAACACTAGGGCGAATAAATCCCTTATTACTCAATTCCTCTAGTTGTTTCATTAGTTCGACTAACTCTACAGTGGCCATTCTATAAGGGGTCTTCGATATAGGCCTTGATCCAGGAATCAAATCAATGGAAAACTCAAGTTCTCGTTCTGGAGGATGTCCAGGTAAATCTTCCGGAAATACATCTACAAATTCTTTCACAACAGGTACATCCTCTATTTGAACATTCCTTTCCTCACCGACAGTTATTTCATTCTCTTCCTCCCCAATAATTGAATTAAGTTGAACTACTGGGGGTGGATCTAAATAAGAATTAGGTGGTGACGATTCTTCTCTAAAAATAAGGTGCTCCTTATCATTATCATCAAGAATCGTAATCTCTTTCTTCTTACAATAAATCTTCGCATCATAGTCCGAAAGCCAGTCCATACCGAGGATTATATCAAACTCAATCATAGGTATGACGATGAAATCAGCAGATAAAGAAAATTTATGTGCTCTAATGGGGACTGATTCACAAAACTTTGTTGCAACGATACTTCCCTTAGGAGTTTTAACTGACAACTCCCTTATTAGATCAAATTGGAAATATCTAATTTTCATAGAAAACTGGGAAGATATGAAACAATGCGATGATCCAGAATCAAATAATGCATTTGCTAAACTTGAGGAAACCATTAAATTACCTTCCACCACGTCTTTCGGAGCTTCTACCTCAGCAGTAGTGATAGCATAAGCCTGGCCTTGATCCCTTGGCCTTTTCTGAGGTAAGTTCTCCTGACGCTTAGGACATGCATTTGCATAATGCCCCATCTCCCTGCAATTGTAGCACTGAACGTTGGTAGCTTCCTTCTTCCCCTTGCAATCATGAGCTTGGTGGCCTTTTTCACCACACTTGTAACAGACTTCCATTCCCTTCAGGCAAGCACCGAGGTGTTTCTTCCCGCACTTACCACAAGATGGATATTCAACCTTTCCCTTCTTCCCCTTATTTCCATTCCCAGATTGATCAGAAGGTCTCTTCTTCTCTTGCTTTGCTTTAAAGTCATAAGACTTATAGAATTCCTTTTCGGTCTTGATAGCACATGAGACAATGTCTTCGTACGATGAAAAGGATTGTGAGACTAATGCTCGACGGAGAAATGGTTTTAACCCATCAAAGAAACGATCAATCTTACTTCTTGGGTTGCGAATATAATCACCAGCGTACCTCGCTAACCTTGTAAAGTTAGCCTCATACTTTGTGACATTCTCATCCTCCTTTTGTCTCAGACTCAGAAATTGTCTTTCCATATCTGCTCGATGGTCGCGAGGAAAGTATTTTTCTAAAAACAGATCTTTGATCTCCCTCCATTCCATGTTTGATACTTCATCATCTTCCTTCATGTTTTGAATCAATGACCACCATTGATTAGCATCTCCAGTGAGGCGGTAAACTGCCATGGTAACTTTTTCCCTTTCACTACTCCCCAAAGCCTGAAATATTTTCTCTAGGGAAAATATCCATTGCTCAGCTACTAAGGTATTTGTACTCCCATTGAACGTTGGTGGTTGTTGTCTCATGAATCGATCTAACATTGATCCTCCATGCTGCGGATCAGGGTGCTCCATACGGGTAAGGTTATTATTCATAACCTGAGTAAGTTGTCCCAGTACGGTGATTAGCTGATCAGCACCAGTTGCATCACCAGCCCCACTATAATTATCTTGAGCAGGAGGGCAATCCCTACATGGAGTGCGTGCATTGATACGGTTTCCATTTCTTCCACTAGGCGCCATTTCTAAAAAATGGCATAAACTAGATCAGTTTATGCATCAAAATACATAATCCCATACTTATAAAACACTAAACATAAATTGAACTATCTATGGATATAATCCATAATCATAAATATGTTTTCTTTCAGGAAGTATATACTCATAAACCCTTCATAATGATTTTTAAAGAAAGTGAGATTTATCCTAAGCATATCCCCCGGGAGTGTCGTAACCAAGAGTGCAGCAAGGCCCGTTGTCGTGCACCAGTTCCCGTTTGAGTCTAGCTCAAAGCGGTGTTTTCGGGTTTTACCCCTAGGTACATCTGTGCCAGAGCCGCCTCTACCTGCTCGTATCCAGACAGGGATGTATTTCTCGGAAAACTCACAAAGTCTCTACAATACCAAAATTCTAGGAAGTTCTTCTATACTAATCCTCAAAGTTCATCTTAGGTCTATGTGCTCTAATCAGAGTTTATCTAAATCTAGCTTCCAAGGTTTTTACTAAACTTCCTCTGATACCAACTGTAACGCCCCGACCCCAGCTACCCAGAGTCGGTGCATTAATTACATAACATTGGCATGATCATAAGAAAGATCAAATCTCGAAAGACCGATTGGTTTAGTAGCCTTGGAAACACTAGATATATTCATAAGTTTTACATTACATCATAAAATGAAAAACTAATACAACAACATAATGTTTCCACAATCCACACTATTAACCCCTCATAAAATCCCTGCAGGTCATTCATAACTTACTTCTTCACATCCTGGGAAAAATAAAACATAAAAAAAATGGGTGAGCTCAAATGCCCAGTAAGGATAACAATAAAGTGGAAACTTTCATAAATAAGAATAAACATTTAAGGCAATGTATACCTAAAACAAAAGCCTTTTAAATACGAACTTTCAACATGGTATGGAATAAATGAAATAATGCCATTTACTTATTCACATGGATATTCTACTAAATGAATAATCACATGCAAAAATCAATAACCACTTTCATAATGTTGGAATGCATAATGCCAGACTATCATAACCACATAGCCAAGGCCTCGTGCCAAGACTACAAATAAGATTTTGTCAAGGCCTTGTGCCAAGACACTAGTTTGTCTCATGAGACCTACCGATGCATCGAGGAGCTATAGCGGGCTCCACCCGTCACTTATTAATTCCAATGCATTCCCATATGAAAAGGTTTAAACATAACATAAACATTAGTATTAAAACTAGCATACTAAATGTCAATACTTTCACAATAAACTATGAATGGTATAAAAATAGCACATCCACAGTCAAACATATCACAAAACCTTCAATACAATATAGAAGTTTTGTATCATAATAAATCAACTTCAAATAATCTTAAAATCCATCAAAGGATGTTGACATAGATGAAATCAAAATTCTTTTTAAAGAAATATCTCCTTTTATTTTGAAATCATTTAAGATCCATATAAAATAAAACATTTTCTTTGAAAATATTCTTATAAGCTTGTAAGGAAAGCTTTGAAGATTTTATAACGGCGTAAAATAACCGCACCCGCCGTATAAGTTAAAAAAAACATTCTTACCTCAATTCTGTCGAAAAGGTTAAAAAGGACCTTGTTTTGAAAACGACGGAAAGATTCCTTTATAAACCTCTTATAAAAATTCAAAAAAGGGTATAAATGACTTTAACCCATATTCTTGTAAATAGTAAAAATGTTTTGAAATACATTTTTAAGAAACATGGATGTGGATGATAAGGAGATCCCAGTAGATTATTACATATAAACAACCTCGGATAATGAAGAGATTGTGAAATAACCCTTACCTTGTACTTTTCCTTGGTTGGGGTAGGTTAACCTCCTATATAATGGTGAAATAATTGTTATTAAATTATACAAGAATCATATATATTAATATGATATCATATATGATCTTTTAACATTGATTTATTAATAATATCTTAGAATTATCATCGTTTCGGGTGTTAACTTACTCATTTTCTTTTATATGTTTTGTTACATAAGCCATGTTTGTTGTATCTTATTCATATCCATAATGATATCAAGTCCTTAAACATCATTTTTAAATCATAAAATGATAATTATAGTTGAATGGATACGATGGAGAATGAATCTCATCGCGTTCGTGGAGACGGTAGTCCGTACGTACGCACGAGCGACAATATCATTCTTTTGATATTAAAATAATATATAAATGAATGGTATATCATATATACAGAATCATTAACATGTTATATTTATTATTTACATGAGTTACACATAATTATTATACCCATCCGAATAATATTATATTGAATAACAATTACACCACGACGTGGAGACGGTAAGCCGTACGTACGCACGTATGGTGACATGTTATTCAAAGGGTGGATAGAATACTGAATATGGTTGTACAATACTTATAATAACATCACAGTATATGTGAGATACTGTAGTTATTATTTTAGAATGGTAAGAACAAAGGAAGAAGAAGTGGAAGAAGAAATGAACTTAGAAAAGGGTGGTGAAATCATTACCTCTTCTTCGGGTTCTTCCTTTTGATTTGATCAAAAGGGCTCCTTAGGTTGGCTTTCTGATCAAACTAAGGCCTCTAGGTTGTAGTGAGGGATGTTGGGAGATTATTTGGGCAGAGTTTGGCCGAACCAAAAGGCTTTGAAGGTGTGAAGAAATGAGAAGGAGGAGTGCCCTTTTATAAGAGGGGTGAGGGGCACCTTTGGAAAAGCCAGAAATATTAATTTATAATAAATTCATATTCGGTTTCTAATGGCTCCAAAGCTTATTATTCAAAGGTTAAGGTGGGGATAGGTCGAAAACCACTCAACCAATAGAATTTAGACAGGTTTGGGTACTTATATTAACCTTATCTTTAAGTATTAACTCTAAGTTAATTAGTTTCACTTTTACAATGTCTCTTTGTATTTTTATATAATATGGTAAATAAACATACTATATACATCCAAGCGACCCCCAAGTGGTCCATTAATGATTAACCTATCATAATATAAGTCTCTTGGCCGAACCTTAGATTTTTAGGAATTTAATATCAATTAATAGTATAATATTTGTTTTAAGAACTCTTTTATGTCAATTTTGACACTATTCAATAGTTGATTTTTGTGAAACTCATAACAGATTGATTACTTCGAAAAAAGTCCATTAAATCAATCCTAATATATCATATTAGCCTAGAAAATTAGTTTAATTCATTAAAAGTTTCATATTTTATTTATTTGGGTATTTATAATATCAATTATTTTAATTTTTCACTATTATAGTAATTACTGCATCATCATTGTGTCATAAATAAAATAAATTATTTAATGTCTAAAAATTATAAATAAAATATCATTATGTAGGAAATCCTTTTAGCTTTCTAATGAATATTTATAATCTAAAATCCAACATATATAACCCTATGTAAAAATTGTTGTTCTAAAAGATATATGCTTGTGTCATTTTTGTATTCATTTTAACTAAATTAAAATAAAGTGTCATTATCACTTACAAGTGGATCCATGGGGTCCCAAAATTGACACAAAGATGTCCATGGTCGACCATCTATCAACCAATAGGGTTAATACACGTTTTTTAGGGTAATTTAGTATTATTATAATATTAATTTTTTAACCCTTATTTATCGGATTTACCCTTAACCATGGTAAATAAAATATTTACCGCAGTAATTATTCAAAATGTCTAAAAATAAAAGTTACCTATTTACACAATTTTAACATCCTGATTCCAAATATGGAATCCATTTTCCTAAATTCAAAACACAGAAGTGGCAGAAATTAATTTAAAATTAATTCCCGCTGTCAAAACAAAAAGCGTGTTTTTAAGAGATAATAACTATCAAAAGATTGACACTTGTTTATGTTCGGTTTAATTGTAAAATTATGTCCAATGACCAACATTATATTAAATGGTAAAACTATATTCTAAATATACTTTAAAACTACTAAAATTCATAATTTATCACTATTAATTATTTTGATTAAAAAAGTTGTTTTTAATTAAAATTTAGTAATTTTCACTATTCATCAAAATATGAAAGTTATCCGAAAAGTACCAAAATTTCACCTTAGGCTAAATTCGATATTCCGAGTCCAAAAATGAAGTCCATTTTCAAATATAAAATATATATAATTTCAAAAATTAGGTATTACTATTCACAACGGCTAGTTTAATTAGTTGTGGTGTGTGTTAGAACTCGAGGTTGCGTACAACACACGCTATCGCATTATTCAAAGGGAAACGTACCGTAGAAGCTTGGGGTGTTACACAGCATGTGCCTCAAAAGGCAATAAATGTCCAAGCTGTGGTCGAATTCCTTGTTGAACACCCATCTGCAAAAAAAGAATAATTGAATACTAAACTTCCAGATGAAGATGAATTATCTATTCAAGATAATCCCTAAATAATGGAAGTCTACTTTGATGGTGCTTCTAGAATTCCTACAAGAAAAATAATGGAAAACCCTAAACACAACAAAGATGGGTTAGGAACTGCCCTTATCCCCCCAAAAAAGGTAGTGTTTCCTTTTTTCCTTTCTTTTAATGGAAGGAGTAACTAACAATAGGGTAGAGTATCAAGCTCTCATTGCATGCTTGGAATTGGAAATTCAGGTGCTAGTGAATCACTTGAAAGTGAATGGTGATTCGGAGCTGTAGATAAAAAAAATAAATAGAGAATATTATATTATAAAATAAGATATGATCCCTTTATTTGATTATGTTAGAGGGTCAATCGCTAAATTTCCCTCAGAACCAACATTGTCTTATGTCCCGTGACCACAAAATGACCATGATGATGCACTGTCTAACGCAATTATAGCCTTGGAAGATCCAAATCGAGGTGAGAAATTCATCAACATAGCCCATTGTTGTGTGGTATAACCTTTTGTTCAAACCCTAATGGAATAAATTCCTAAAATTATCCCTATTTCTGATCCATATAGTCATACCATGGGATGGAGAACACCCATTTTTCAATATCTTTAAAATAGAGTACATCCACCAGATAGAGCAGAAAATGAACAGATCTGATGATGAGTGGCCAATTTTACTCGTTATGGTAGTCCTGATCACTTTAAGATCATCTATAAATGAGGCTTTTATGGAATCCTATTTAGATTTATTGATGGAGAAAAAACATTAGATGTCATGAAAGAAGAACATTCTGGAGCTTGTGGTGCTCACTAGTCTGGGCATAGGCATTCTAATCAAATATGAATTCATGGATACTTTTGGACTTCAATGACTCAAGATTGCATATATTTCTCTATGAAATTTCATCCCTTCCAAGTGCATGACAACTTCATTCATCATCCCTCGGGGTGGTTACATATAGCTGAATACTCTTATATATTTTCAATATAAGGATTAGATGTAGTAGGTCCTTATCCTCTTACTAAGGATAAGCAGTTCAATTATATTCTTAATGATACATACTTATTCTCTAAATAGGCTGAGGAAATTCATCTCAAAGATTTCATACCCAAAAGCATTGTTAATTTTTTCAAAACTAACATCATCACCCTATTTGGTGTACGTAATACTATGTTGATGGAAAATGGAATCAATTTATATTATGTTGGGTTAAAGAAGTTATATCAGGAGAAAAATATCATGTCCAACCATTCATCTTCATATCATGTGGCAACTAATGGATAGATAGAGGCTTTCAATAAGACATTATCAAATATACTCCAGAAGATGGTGGATAAAGATAAATCATGGCCTGATAAAATTTTGCATGCTTTATGGGCATATGAGACTACTACATATACTAACACTTTGGAAACTCCATATTCGTTAGTATACATAATAGAAGCAGTTTCTCCAATTGAAATTCAAATGCCTTCAATCAGATTTAAAATATGTGATCAGTTGTCTATAGACGAGAGGTCATAGAAATGGTTTGTTTAGCTATAATGATTAGACAAAAAAATATTTCATACATTAAATAATTTAGAAGTATATCAAAATTGAATAGCATGAGCCTTTAATAATAATGTTCATATCCATTCATTTTTTCATTGAGAATTGGTATTGGTCTTGAAGAATCCAATGATACTATTAAAGAAACCTCCAAAGCACGATCCAATGTGGGAAGGACCTTATTCTATATAGTGGTTTACTCAAACAGAGCTTATGATTTAATCTTAATGGATTGTGAGATTATTTAAACTCAAAACAATGAGATATTTTTGAAGAAATGATTTGGGCAATTGAAAACAATATTCTCACTGCAAGACTAAAAACTGTGCAACCCCATGTCCTCACTGCTAGACTGAAAACTACACATCCCACATGTTCTCGCTGCAAGACTGAAAATTGCACAGCCCCCACATCCTCGATTCAAGAGTGAAAACGACACAGCACCCACGTCCTCCCTGCAAGACTAAAAACTGCACATCCTCCACATCCTCACTGCAAGAATGAAAACTGCACAACCCACATATCCTCACTGAAAGACTGAAAACCACACATCCCCCACATCCTCGCTACAAGACTGAAAATTGAGCATCCCCCACATCCTCGCTGCAAGACTGAAAACTAAACAACCCCACATCCATGCTACAAGACTGAAAACTAGAGAGAACCCACATCCTCATTGCAAGATTGAAAACTACACTGCCACCATGTCCTCACTAAAAGACTAAAAAATGCACAGTACGTTGTCCTCACTGCATGACTTTAAACTAAACATCACAAGGTCCTAGTCACAAGATGTTAATCTGCATAACAACCATAATCTTCCATGTTGTATGATGATAAAATGAGTATCATCATTTGTCATCAATACACGACATTAATATTTACAGTGAATGTTTCTATACTTGATGTTAGGAGCTTCCATATGCAAGCATCATTGATATCGTTGCTACTCCCTAGTCACACATGATTCCTTTTCTTCCCCATGTCTAAATCAGATCTTCATAGCAACCTAATTTCAAGAACAACTTGTGGATCAATTATCATCTATTTTAGATATGTAGAGATGTCTGGATCACCAGTCTAGGGCCCTTCCACAACCACAAATTTTTCATTTTCCTTTTCTTTTCCTTTATATGAATCAGATTGATACGGAGTTTTCCCTTCAGATACATGGTCATGTAGTTATACAATTTCGAGTCTTAATTTTAACTGTTCTTCCTAAACATGTCAGAAAACCCATTTCTCCCATATCAAACATTATTGTTGTGGGAAATTATTGTTTATAGAACTACATACGGCTTGATTCTCAACAATACGAGATACATAGAGACACGCAAATCTCCAATCTTGGGCCCAAACATGATATAACCCCCCCCCCTATTCCTTATATAAGAATAAAAATTGTATAGGGAATGTTTAAAGAAAAATGTATGAATTTATTATTTCCACCAGCAAGACAGATAATGACACTTGAGTTTTATCCCTTAGTCTAGCTATGATATGTATTTCTTTTCACATCTATTCATATTCATCCTTACCGCTTGATGTTAAACTATATGGAAATTTAATAACTACGTTTGGCTTAATTATTGCTCTAATGAGATACATAGTGAGCCCGAGTCTAATGCCTTAGCTCAGCCATCACTTAATCATATTACCCATATTATTCATTTGTGTCACCATTGTGTTATAGAAGAAGCATTTACTACTCCTTGTTTCGCACACTGACTATAGCTCACGTGGGATTAGGAATTGGGTAAAAATAATCTATGTATAAATAAGGCGTCTTAATTTCTTTTAGGGTTAACAATTTCCTCACTGCATGACTTTATACTACATAGTACAATTCCTCAATGCATGACTTAAAACTGCACAACATAATATTGATTCAGAGGAAACAAATAAAGTCTCCATTTTTGAATATGAGTCAGATCTATGTAAAGGACTTAAAACTCATGTACAATATTGATCTAAATATGTATCATGTGCATTGAGAAAAATACCATTCCATATTGCACATTATTAATCTTTAATATTTCTAAATATTCATAATCTTTCTTACAAATTCTGGTGACAGAGTTTCTAATATCTGTGAACTCTTTTGTCTGACTATGCAGTACATGTCTTAGGTGTCTTTGTATAAGTTTCCTACATAATGGGCATGTCAATAAATTGATTCCACTATTTGTCTATACATAATATTCCCTAGTTGAACCTACATAATATATCCCCCATAAAAAGTTTTTAAATTGATGGTAATTTCATTCATAGTTATAGTGTCTTTGTCGCCTTCAAACTTTAATGAAAATATACAAGAATCTTTATTTTAAAACATCCATTCATGTATATTTTTCCCATTATCATTATCTCAATATGAATTCCTTTAAGACCATGGTTTATACATATCTCTCTCAATGTGTTAAAAGAATTATGTAATAACCTTGGATCACATGACCGCATATCATATATTGTTCCCATTTCTGTTCAATGTTTTGTGACCTAAAAATACAAACACCATACTCCATACGTTTGGGTCAAACCTTTTTAGAAATATGACTCCTCTGATTATTTGGAAATAATTATTGGAAATACTCTCTCCATTTTTAAATACATTTATTCATAAACAATACTATATGATTAGTAAAATATGAATCTCCATAAACCTTCTTCAGCTTTTAGAAATAAAATTTCAATCTTCTGAGAGCTCTTTTGCTTGACTATGTAGTATGTTCCCTTAGGTTTCCTTGCATAAGTTTCCTATATAACAAGTAAGTTAGTCAAAATATTCCACTATTTGGCTATACAACATATTCCCCAGTTGGCCCTACATAATATATCCCCCTTAACGGGTTTTTCAAATAATGGTAACTTCGTTCTTGGAAAAGACTTCCTCTAATGCTTTTAGCACTTTACCCATATCATTCCTCCGTTCCATAAATACCCAAATCACAATTTACAATTTTCCCTTCCATACATTAATATGGTAGTATGTTTCCAAACAAATTATCAAGAAATTGGTAGAGTCTCATACCATTGGTCAATGCTAAAGACGATAAATTAAAGCAGTTCAATGTCCTCACTGCATGACCTAAAACTGCATAATACAATATCCTCACTACATGACATAAAACTACACAGTACAATGTTCTCACTGGGTGAATTAATACTACACAGTATAATGTTCTCAGTATATGACTTAAAACTATACAGTTTGATATCATAAATCCCCTTTCTGATAAATTTCAACCATTCGTTGTACAAAAACATTGTTTAGAAATGGTTTTACTCTTCATGAAATATGTCTTCATAGATAACCCATTATTGTCAAGATTTCATTCCATGGAAAAACCAAACACTGTGGTCTTGAGTCACCCAAATCATATTATCCATTGTCTATCAAGAGTAAAATGTTAAATTCTTAAGATCTCTTCTTCCCGACTAGGAAGTACATTCCCTTGGGCAGCCTTGAATGAATTGCCTACATAATAGGAATGTTGATCAAAATATACCACTATTTGACTATGCAACATATGCCTAGTTGGCCCTGCATAACTCCACCCCCATAATGTGTTTGTAAAATAATGGTAACTTTGGTCTTGGAGAAGACTCCCCTTATATTGATACAAGTTTTAAAATTGGTGACCATAAAAATCATGGCTGCAGAATCCCATTGGAAATATTTAAATAATATTAAAGAAATTCTTAGCCACTAAGTCTTGTTTGGGATATAATTTCAAAATTTATGGTCAAGGATATTTGACCATAAACAATAACCCATTATTGTGTAACATGCATGACTCTAAACTACCTACAACAAGAGACGTGGAACTCACCAGATTGAGAACACACATAGGGCATTCTGAACCAAATTCGAGTCCCAACTCACTAAACGTACATTTTCTATGATTTACTTAATATTGAGATATAAAAAATCCAAAAGAAATAAGGTTTGTGGGTTTTTTCATATAGCCCTAGAAAAAATCAAACTACGCTCTCTGGGCCCCATGGCTAGGCCATAATTTGAGCTTCCTTCCAAACATGATGTAGCTCCCAATCTAACCAAATGATTTTTGAATGCATCAAAGTTCCCTTCTCTTAAATTAGAACAATACTATTTTCATTTTTAATGAATAAAATTCTAAGGGGGAATATTTTTTATACACCATGAAATTTGTTTCTTGCACTTCTCTGTAATTGAAGATGTATTTTTATATGCCGCGACTGAAAATGTCAACAGTCAGGCTTGAAAAGTTCATGGTGTCAATCTGTATTTTTCATGGGGGTTAGTGAAGATAGCAAAGGTACCATCCCAAAGAGCCGAGACTATATCTCGGCACTGATCTGAAGTATGGGTGCAGGGGCATAGCCCCCATGGTATAAAGAAATTATTTTGGATAAATCCCCAAAAAGGAGCCCAAGGTACTTGTGCACAAATACATGTGTACCACTATTCTGAAGGAGAATGAAGAAATTAGTTTTACTAATTACTCAAAGTGGCACCCTAGTTAGGCCAAATCACTGATGTCACACAAATATACTTGGGTTCCACCTATATGGTGCGCAACCACTTGTGCTCTACAAAGTTGGCGTGAAACACACTTTCTCGATCAAACTCCTTTCACTGAGGGTCTTGTTTTTGCCTATAAATTGATAATTGGGGCCTTCATTTGTACGAAATAATTTCCCTAAATCCCAATTGTTTCTTTGGTCACCCTAGTGATTCAGACAAGTCTTCCAAAACATTAAAGGTTGTTATTTAACACCAAAATTGGAGTAATTAAGGGAGAATCATAGGACTTATGTCCTTTTAGAGATTGAAATTGATAACACTTGAGAGCCTAAAGTGACCAACCTCCCTGAATCAGAAACACTTTTGCACCACTTATTCCTTTCACAAGAACTTGAGCACCCCACTTCTGGTATCACTAGTGAATACTCCTTCAGTTTGGATCCATGTCTCACCCATGTATTAACATGCAGTTTTTTTGTCGCTTAAGTGACCAACATGTTTCCCATGTCTACTAGCACACCCATACTTGTGCCTTAATACCTACTTGGGCACCCCCCCCCCTTGATTACTCTATTTTATTTATTATACAATCCTTCAAGACTTCGTCAAATCAATTCATTTCAAGGCTTCTTCTTCATTGGCTCCCTTGTCTAAAATTTATTCTATCGAGACCTCCACCAAAACCTCATGACTTATCAAACCTTTGGAAAAGTCTCATTTGTGGGTCTCCTATTTGGGTTTGTATATCCGTAGTCATATGTTTCCCACATTTATTTCAAAATGGGGTTAGGATTCATAAAGCGTCTATGGGTTTTTATATCTGTAGTCACATATACCTTTCTCCAAGGAATAGTGGTTGGATGTTCTCGGTTTGGAGGTGGATCGGGTACTGACCTATCCCTTCTCAAAGAGACCTGAAACCTCAAGTCTCTAGTATGGATGGTACAATTCACAATTTATTTTCCATTCAAGGGAATAAAAAGGCTCCCTCCCCTATTAGGATCAATTTTATGGAATCCTTCCTTGTGTAAGCCTCTAACCTTCATCCCATATTCCTTTGATTGGACAGTTGTCCAATGTAATGCAAATATAGGGAAGGCTAGTTGCCTCAACCTCATCCACCCTTGCCACCATAGGCGTGCCCTCTTCCACTAGTGGAGGAGGAAAAGTGTGGGTGTATTTGTTGAATCTTTAACATCCTATTCCATCTCACACCAGGCATGACTCGCATGGGCTTGGAGATTTTTCATGGTCAAAAAATTTTCAAAAAACATTGAACTATGAGAATGTCGATTCCTATTAAAACCAGGATACGTAGGAAGCCTTCATTAGGCCTCAAGCTCACTGGATATACTTTTCAAAAATCCAACCCTAATTCCCATAATCTGGGCATCCTCTTTAGGGATAAGTCCCAAATTAAACCCTCAAATCATTATGGAATCCTTTTCAGAAAGTAAGTCCAAACTCATTTCCCCCAGAGGAATATACTCTCCTAAGAGACTCATTGAACTTTGTGGGCTTAGATTCCCATCCAAATGGGATAAATAGGATTCTTCCTTGAGGTTCAAACCCAAAACTTCAAATAAAACCTGTTCCTTATGGTCTATATTCCATAAAGGGTCTAATCCTATATGTAAATACATATTATTTTTGAGTTCCTTGGGCTTCTTAGGCATTTGTCCCACACCAGAATTTGACTAACCACCTTTTTCTTAGTTGTCTATATCATATTACATTAAACTGTATGACTTGCTCCTTATCACATGACCTTAAAAGTTTTGATGTGTCCCTTTAAGTGCCACCAAACTATGAGGGCTCTGATTCCTTTGACAATGATATGCAGGTAGCCCATTTTATGGGTACGATACAAATATCAAAACAAACCTCATTCTCCCTGGATGATAATAAATTCAAAGTGCACCACTGAGTGGCTTAAAAACTAGTATCATGATAACAATGATTAAAAGAATATCTAAATAGTACATTAGAAGATACCATTGGTGGAGAGACTATAATACATACATATATCTCCATTAATGAAGAACCTCGAATATATATGGATGATTCAAAATTTTATACATGTTAATAAAATTATTGAAAATTACAATGTAAACTTATGTTATACTTGGTGAATTAATAAGGATTCATGATAAAATAATAAATTTATAAAAAGAGTCCCAGAGTAAACAATAATTACCCTCAAAAGGATGTGATGAGTCTGATCTCCCATCCTATCATCCAATGCATGTTCTTAAGTAGTGTAAAGTTCATACATAACAAATGATTACCTTTGGAAAGTAGGTCCCTTTTGGATAAAGAACTGTTGGGTGTTTCCTATTCCATGAAGAAATCCAATGGAAAACACCCAAAAGAAGTGATTCTTAATACTAGAAAACATGTTTCAAGGAACTATGAAACAACCATCATTCAGAATACTAACGAAATTATACATTAGAACCAGCACATTCATATAAAATATTATAGACCATCAAGAGTTCTTTTGTTTTATCCACTTTTATAGTTTTTTTAAACTATTTATTTTTCTATGTAATTCATTCCACATAACATTGCTATAATTTGATAAAACCTCCCACTAAACTCTTTCACTAAGTATCATTTATAAGGAATATTTATTTTAATAATGGTTCGAATTCATAATCATGTCCCTATAGTTAATATCCTTGAGCATAATATTCAAATTACATTACTCTAAAACATCCAATATAAAAATCAAATTTTTTTATGTTGTCTACTTAAAACACTTTATTTTTTCATCATCATAATAATGGAATAATTACGTTCAATCCTTTCTTTGAGAACACTTTGAATATGAATGGTTTTGTAATTTTTTTATTATGCTTTGAATTTTAACTCTAGATGCATTTCAACTAAGCTAAAAAGAACTATATTTTAAAAAAAATATATTATTATGTCAAAAATATATATAAGGGAATTTAAATTATTTCCTTAAGTTACAATATTTAAAAAATAAACTATTAACACACATATCATATGTGTTAATCAATTTTTTTGAACAATATTCTTAAAATAAAACATCATTCATTAAATTTTTATATTGTTATGTCATTGGAACTTTTTCTTTAAAATTTTAATAATATCTTGGGTAGAATCATTTTTCAATGTTAAAAAAATTATCCATATATTATTGTTAAACATATTTTTAAATTGGATCAAATCAAAATAATTTGTAACAATAATCATAATTTCATTTATTATATCAACCATTTTTTACAATAATACCACTTATCATATATGAAAAAAACACAATTAAAATATACATTAATTTTTTTGATTCATTAGAGTGTCCATATAATCCACAGTATCTAAATACATAAATAATATTATCCTTTATCAATAATTTTAATATACACTTTAAGCACTAACCATTACTTATTATTCAGTTTTGAACTCTTTTAAATATTATAACACCGGGAAAAAGTATGATTGGAATTGTATGGACTACAAAACAAAAATAATTAAATAATATGACATTAAAAAATAAAATGGACTCTACATGGTTCTTTTATTAACCATTCATGTTTTATGATAATGTCTCCCCCCATTAACTAGTCTCATCATGGTAATATTCATATCACCCCTCCATACCCATCTATTCATATTCACTAATTAAGGATGACTATTGAGTCCTACAATAATAGTCTTTCTACTTATATGTATACCTTTTCCTTTTGTTCAATCATTATGGTGCATGATCTTGGACATCCGTTATCTTTTATAATGTTCCTATATATATTGAGAAGACTTGGTAAAATTTTATTGAAATCATTCATTTTATAGTTTATAATGAATTTTTGGAACCATTATTCTAGGGATAATGAAATGATATGTGCAATAAGATCAAGAATTTAAGGAGACATAGCCTCTTAAAGTCATCTATGTACCCAATCACATTGAATAAATGAGTAGAAACTAATGTCACGTGGGTCATATTATAAAAAAATTAATTTTAAAAATAATAAATTTTATTCTTTACAATTTATTGATAGATATTTTTTACATTTTCTATCATTTTGAATTAATTCATGTTCTCATATTCCTTTTATCACCTTAAGTATATGGACTAGATACTGATAGTATATACATCCTTTGAATCCATTAACTGTGTATTATAATCATCCATATACTCTTTTTGATTTGATTCAGTAGTTGTTTACACAATATTTTTTTCTTACAATACATCTAATTCTAATTCTTTCTTAAATATGATTCTTATGTTTTTATATTAATATATGATGTTGAATTGTTTAGGATTCTTCTATTAAAAGACATATCTCAATGTCTTGTTTAATGATTATGGTTTTATTTTATTTTTAAAAAATAACTTATGAGATGAGTTTCAAGTTTAAAAATCTTGTAATAAAG
Source organism: Viscum album (assembly GCA_963277665.1). Classification (NCBI taxonomy): domain Eukaryota; kingdom Viridiplantae; phylum Streptophyta; class Magnoliopsida; order Santalales; family Viscaceae; genus Viscum; species Viscum album. The sequence goes on from OY728131.1 coordinate 1,495,805,167, forward strand.
ATTTTTATTAAATATTACTCAACTAAAATTATGATACCTTTTAAATTACATAATATCCATTGGGAGGAAAAGTACAATATTTCCCTACATAAAGATTCATATTTGAAGTTACTTTCATCAATTACATATTTTGTTAGGTTACATGACATTAATATCATATATTACTCCTGGATAGTATTGTAACATCCTAGGTAATTTTAATTTAAAACCTTTTTATATATATTTTAGTTAATTATAAAATATTAGATAATGTTTTGGTCAAAATGTAAAGGATTTATTTCTCCTCAAATTGGATTTTTTTGTATGACATGGTTTTATTTTAAATATAGAATTAAAAATTATATAATTTTGATTCGAAAAAATGAACTTAATTTTATAAATCTTCACCTAAAAATTATCTAAACATTTTTTTTAAATTTTATTTAAAGATTTATTTGTCAATAAACAGTGAAAATAATTATTTTTACTGAAAGCTATATTTATTTAATATTTATAATATTAAACTATATTTTAGATTATTTATAAAATTTAATTAGTTCATTTTTAGTTAAAATAATTTATTCGGTGTTTTTAAATTTTATTGATACATGAATTTGGTATAATAACATTTTATACATCAAAATGGAATTTTTCTGGAAAAAAAATTTCTCGTTGCATTTTTTTATTTAATATTTAAATTAATGTCTGAAATTTCACTGTTATTAATTCTGAATAATTGATTAAAAATTTGGAGTCATTGCGTAATTTTATTTAAATAGATCCCTTTTACTTTTGGTAAATTTTAATAATAAATTTAGTAATATTTATTACCTAGGTAAAGGGTAAATCAAATAATTAATGTTAAAAATATAATGATAATGACTAAATAATGACCCAATCACTTGAATTAATATTATTTTATGATTTTATCTAGTTCATAATCATCTATATGTTTAATATATGTCATTTTCTACCATTTGTATGTGATTATAACCATTATAATTTATTATTTAAATAATTTCCAGTATTGTCAAACTCGTGTTTTTTAATAACTATAATATTTTTAATATGGGGAAAAAATATAAATTAGGTTATAAATATTAATTTTAAAAATAAATTATTCTTATTTATCGTGGTAATGTATTTTTACTATTTAGTAAAGAAATAATTACCTTAAATTCTAACAAAATTCATAGAGTAATTATTCAATTAATGGGAAAAAATGAAGTATATTAATAATATTAAATGTAGTATAATTTGAAAGGATTAATGTGACACAAACATTATACAAATAAAAATGACATATTATAGATTTTTTTGAATTTTATATGAATTCCATTATTTTCTTGATGTTATTAAACTCGAAGTAAATGAATAGTTCTAAAATTGACATTAATGAAATTTTATAGTGAATAATATTTTATAAAATGATTTAAAACAAAAAATATATTAGTGTTAGAAAAAGGGTTGTAAATCATTAATTACATCAATCATGGTCCATTTATGGGTTGTTTTGAATTTTATGGTAACATTATTAACCCATAATGGATAAGAAAAATATTATGGTAATTTTTTATTGGATAAATGAAAGGATAAAACAAAAGTATACAGTTAGAATTTTGATCTAACAATGTCCCCAAATTATTGTATTAGAAGATTTTTACTCATTCACTTCATATACTCAAATCATCAATATTTATATTCATTTTTATTTTATAAAAAATTAATATTTTATTAAAATCACAAAGATCCCCTCTCCTCTCATATCATAGGGAACCACTTATTCTCATTACTTCACACGTGCATGATTTTTTGAAAAGAAAATACCTTCCAAAATACCTTCCTAGAATCACTCCTTATGTTTTAGAGGCCTTGTTTTTTGAATAATACCAATCTTAGATGTATTAAGGTATTAATTAAATGAGACTTTCAAAAAATGGGCTATAGTTTTTAACCATATGTTTTAGTTTTATTTCTTATTCCATTTATTTCAAATATTATTAAAACAAGATAACATATTTACAAAAATAACTGATATATAATAATATGTCATTATTTTCATGTAATAACATATATTCATCTCCAATCTCCATAAAATGGGTATGTTATTCATTGTTTATGTCTACAGTCGACTACTGCCTTATGAACCGATGTAATTTTTTTTATCTCTGTCACCCATGGCTTGTTTTGATGATTTATTTTTGTTATATATATGATATTAATAAAATATTTATCACTATATAATGATAATATAATTCATATTTTCTTACATCTTGACACACAGGATAATGATAATGTCGTTCATGAGTACATATAGACTGCATCCTTAGTGAAGTGATGTGATTTTTTTTTCATCACAACATCACATAGATGATATATATATGTATAATTTAATAAATAAAATGATATGTAGGATTTTTTGATAATTTTTGAAATATATTTTTATGGTTAACTTATTTTAAAAATTATATTTGAAACATATAACTGTTAGTCATGCCTGTTTATGGATTATCGCCTGCATAATTATAACATAGTTGACATTTCATAACAATAATTCATTATTTATTTTAGAACTATATTTTATGTATATAAATGATAATTATTTAATGTTTATTATTCTATAGATGATAGAATAATGACCTATTTGACCACATCCTATCTATCGAAGACATTTTAGACTTATAAACCGAATGTCGTCAATGAAATATGATGTACACTCAAATGATTAAGTAATTGTTCTAACATGGTAAAAAGTGATATAAATTGAATAATTAAGTAGAAAAATGTTCTCAATAATTTAAATAATCAAAAATGTTCTTATTCATGAAGTTAAATTATATACGTGGTGAGTTAGACTCAAAGAAATAAACTTTATTTTTAAAAAACCTCTTTTAAAATTTCCCTTATAACTAAATTTTTATTCCCTGCCCAGATTTTTTTAAATCATTTTATGGATGTAATTATATGGATATAAAATAATTATAATGGATATTTTATATTTTTTTTAAATTATTTCAATGGTTTTGCAAATGAATCTTTTTTCATAATTTTTGAATTTACCTACAAATGAAAAAAAGGAATGTTTTATTTTAACCTATATATAAAAAATTAATTTTCCTTCCACTATAATATATATTTAATGATTGGATTCCTTCATAAGATTTCATGTTTTATTCCACGAGAAACCCACTTTTCCTTTATTCTAGAAATTTTAGTATTGAAAAATATTTTTTAAAGGAAATGGATATATCAATATCTAAAAATGTATTTATATGGGTTCAAAAAAACATTTTATGGTGAACAATTTTAGATATTATGTTATGGTTCTTGGGAATTGATTAGCAGGAATTTTGGTTTCATTATAAACTAAGGATGTTTGATCTCATTATAGCTCTCTATTTCATTGGTTAATGGTATTGAGTTAACCATTTAGGTTTCTCCAATTAGAATATTGGAAAATAATACAGTGGTTATTCTAAATAGGGGACCAAGTTAATAGATTAGTTATCTTCTTTGAGATTATAGTAATATACTTCAATTCTAATTAATATATAACCATGATAGTTAATCCATTTGTAAACAAGATAGTTACTCCATATTTAAGAGTGAGATGAAGAATATTTTCAATATTTATATATGTTTTATCTATGATATTTATAGGATTTAAAATTTCTCTTTGAGAAAAAAGTTGTTTCCAATGTGAAAATGATGTATTTTTTATGCTTAAGGAATAATGTTATAAAGGAATGAATTTTATGAGTCTTCATGTTTTTCACTAGAAAAATGGATTTATTTCTTTTTATGACCCTTATTAATATTTTGGTTCTTACCCCATGTTTTAAAAAAAATTAACTGGTTTAAAGGAAGGGTTAGGGAAAAGAAAAATTCAAGATAAAAGTCGTGGAGATTTTTCAGGGAATGAAATTGCGTTTCATTTAAATATTTTAATACTATCGGAAATATGGATACTTATTATAAGTTTACACATTGTTTAAATGGGGTTTTTTATTATAATTATATCTTAACTCTCTAAAACTCTAAACCAAAAAGATCTTTGGGATTGTAAGAACGTCAATTCTAGTTTAATGTTTCTAGAATATGTAATCTATGAGGTTGGGTCCTTAAATTTGGGGTCAAAGAATAGTTTATAAAAAAATTAGTGGTTAGTCTAATCTTAATAAAATATCCATAAAATATTTTATTTATTTTTATGTTGAAATGGTATAGTACTTGATGATTACCGTGTTTCATTTCATAAAATAGATTTGTTTAGAATGGTTTTCTGAAAAAGGGAAGAAGGAAGATAAAGTATGAATGAATTTACAGAATGATATCCATCAAAATCAGTAACCTAGAATGGTTATAATTGAAACATATAATTGTTTTTATAAACATGGATCAGCTGATAGAAGCTATAAATGGAGGTTGTATATATGCAAGAGATAATCTATATCTACTAGAGGAAAATATAATGATAATATTTAATTTTATAAGACAAAATCCTATTATATTCAATGAATCATCTAACCCAGTGGTAGCTGAAGGATGGATTAAATTTCTATGAAATATATTCGATTTCATGGGATGGTCAGATCATTAAAAGGTAAGTCTTTTTATTTAGCATTTTAATGTTGAATCTAACTAGTAGTTGTCAATGGTCATTAATATAAGGAAAGGAGAGGATATTGAATCCATTAAATGGTATGAATTTAAGAATTTATTCCATGAAAATTATTTTTTTAAATTGGTTTGAATGAGGATGTAAAATAAATTATTTGAATTGATATAAATGATTGATGATTTTGTGGATATGTATGAAGAAATATTCACTTGATTTGAATGGTATATAAAATTTTTTATCTAGTATCCTGATAGTAATATTAATCATTATTGTTCCAAATGGAAGCTATAATATATAATATAATAGGGTTCCCATGAATTCAAAAGTAATGAGAAACTTATGAGATATATTGAGAAGGTGTAAATTTAGTTTTAAAATATCATGTGTAAATTGAAAACTATTAGAAAAATTGGTTACGGTGATCAAAAAGTGGGAAGAATAAATCAAATAAGTACGATGGTAATAAAATTAAATTTTTATTTGTGAGAGTTTTAAAAATTATTCTGGGGAATGACTTGTGAACTTTGTTAAGTGATTTTGATGTTTTATGTTTTGGAATATGGATCGTAATTTAAATGAAAATGATATTGTTAGTGGTAGTTTGAATTCAGATATAGGGGAAGAATAGTATTTTAAATATAAAAAGGTCGGTCATTATGAACATGTGTACCTGAATAAGAACCCAAATGATGGGAAATTTCCATACTATAAGCAGAAATTTGTGGTAAAATCTTTTACAATATCTTCAGTAGTTTTGGGACATAAAATAATGTGGTATTAGGTAAATTTCTTATTTATTCATAATATAAAAATATATTTTTAGTTTTCGGGGCTACATGTTTTTTATTTCTTATAATTGTTTTTGTAAATTATAACTTTTACCTCCTAAAATGATTCTATAACTTATGGTAAAAATATATGGTGTAAGTATTAATTAAAATAATTAAGAATATTGCATTAGTTGGTTTTTGGAAGGATTTTACTCGAAAACCTTGTTTCATTTCCCCTAGTGTAGTTTTATGTTATTATATGTATGAATTGGATCTTCCTTCACTATGTTAAGATAGATTGGTGACCTAAAGAATATGATTTTAGAAAAGAGTTTTAGTTGTTATATAAGAATGAACCCATACCATTGATAAAAATATAATAATCCTAAAAAGTATTATGTGATGACACTACTAGAAAATAGGGCTATATCCAAGGCCCTATAGACATGGTTTTCCAAAACTCTGGCTATAGGTATTTATACAAAGTCTATAGCCATGATTTTATACTAAACCATTGATATAAATTATATTTTCAAAAGTATATATCCATAGTTTTGTGAAACTGTGGCTATAGAGTTTCTTGTTCGACAGCAATAGCCACAGTTTTGAAAAACTATGGCTACATAGTGTCTCTATTATGGCTATATCAATGGTTTTTGTTAAAATAAGGCTACACAAACTTTTTCCTAGACCAATAGCCATGGTTTTTTAAAACCATGTCTATAGGGTTTTTAATAAGGTCTATAACCTTGGTTATAGTAAAACTATGGCTATAGAGTTTTTTTCCATGGGATATAGCCACGTTTTGTGTAAAACTAGGGCAATAGTGTTTTATTAATTTCTATAGCCACGGTTCAAAAAAACTGCTGTTATAGGTCTCATACCCTTATGAAAGAAAAAAATTATCCCATTAAAAAATGGAGGGAAGGGATATTGCCATGGTTTTTAACAATATATATAACAAAATATTTAAATATATACTAAAAGGTGTCTATGGTGTATCAGTAAGAAGGCAGGTGCACATAGAGGAGGAAATGAGATCAAATCTAGATGGTCACACATTAATTTTGGGTTATATCCCCATTTCCATGGTAGACATTTGTGGTTTTAGCCCAAGTTCCTAGTTGGAATCTATGGGCGATGTTGCCATGGTTTGGAAAACAGTGGCTATATATTTTAGCTATAGCCACACCAATACATGTCATGACTACTTAGAACTATGGATATAGCATATAGACATGGTTTTTACCATGGTTATAGCCACACCATCAAATATTTTGGAAATTAATGTAATCATGAAGATATTAATGAAAATATGGGAACTTTTCATATTAATGATGTTTCGGTAGTAAAAGAATAACTGTATTTTTTCATGATGATTTTTTTGGTGTTATATCTAATCCAGTAGTTAATTTTACTATTTTATTATTTAATGATGAAAACTAAATTGGAAAACACCTTTATTGAATGGATCATGTAGAAATTCATAAATTAAAATTTTGGGTGCAAAAATTTCTTGATAAAGGTTTCATTAGTCCAAGAACTCCACTACAGGGTGATCTTGATTTCATTTAGAAAATAAATTTTGTTCCATGAGGACTATATTTATCATAGATCATCAAATAACATTACTATCAAGAATAAGTATCATTTTTTACGTATTGATTATTTCATTGATAAGAAATTTGGAGATTATTATTTTTCGAACATTGAGCTATGTTATGGGTGTTATCATTTAATAGTGAAGGAGGTTGACATTCCGAAAAGATCATTTTAGAGTATATATATTAATTTTGATTTCTTTAGTTATGTCCATTGGGTTGATAAATTACCCAATTGGATTTATGGATCATATAAATAAATTATTCCATTAATATTTGAACAAATTTTTTGGTTGATTTTTTTTGATGATGTCTATATATTTTATAAAACTTGTGGGGATCATGAAAAAAATCTAATAATTTTTCGGAAAACACCGGACAACTTTTTATATGAAAACTTCTGTAAATGTGATTATTAGGTGTGGTAGATTTCATTTCTTCACACATCATAAATAAATACGGAATAATATATTATCTTTCAAAAACTAAAATGGTTAATGAACGGACAGGACCGAAAAATGATACTAAGATTCATATTTTTTTCTTCGATAAGCATGTCATTATAGAAGGTTTGTTAAAACATTTACATGGCTATCTATCACACTAACGAAGTTCACATGAAAGGGAGGTAGGCTCATATAGGGAAATGGATGTTATGACTATTTCTAGGAACTAAAAATATTATTGCTGATTTCTCTAGTTTTGGTTATACCATTAAAAAGGGATTACATTTTAATATATTTTTATGCTTCATTAATAAGACTTGGTTTTGTCTTAATGTGTCATAATTATGTAATTTCTTATGTTTCACCTAAATTGAAACCAAATGAGGAAAATCATCATACACATGACCTCATAGTGTAAGTAATAGGGTTTTATTTAATAATTTGAAGAAATAGTTTATATGGATCCATGTGTGAAATATACAATGATCACAAAATTTAGATGGATATATTCACTTATAAGGAGTCGAAAATGAGATAGAGGAGATGGATAGTATTAATAAAGGATTATGACTTCATAGTTCATTATCATTATGGAAAACCGAACCAAGAAGTTGAATATTTTAGTTGTAAGAGTAATTTTTCATTATCCATGTTATGTTTAGAACCAGACCTTTTAGTTAATTATTTACGGAATTTTTGCTTAGAAGTTGTGTTTGCAGGGGCATAATCAGTTTTTTTATGTTTTGATGTAGTGTACTTTTTCAAAAAAATTTAAACAGCCTCATAATGAAGACTATGAGTTGTGAAAAAAGTTATAATTGGTTAGTAAGTGTAGGTTTCTATAATTTATCATTGATAATGATTGTGTTTTGAATTTTCAAAAGATATTATATGTTTTTTTAGATTCATTGATTAAGGGATAAATTTTGAGTAAAGCTCATAGTTCCCTTTTTCATCTTAGTGGTACGAACATGTAAAGAGACCATTAAGATTATTATTTCTTTGATGGAATGAAATGATATATTTATAATTTAACCATAAAATTTTGTACTTTTAAATAGTTTAAGGTAGAATGAAAATTACATAAGGGGATGCTTCATCCTTTTCTAGTACCAGATTGGAAATGGTAAAAAGTATAAATGGATTTCATAGTAACATTTCTAACTATATCTCAGTGACATTATCTGATTTTTCTTTTTGGTTATCAATTAAATAAATATGTGAATTTTCATTCCCATTAAAGATATTATGTCTTTATATTAGCTTTCTCGATTGTATCTCAAGGAGATAGTCAAGTTACATAGATTTCCTCTCTCTATTATATCTAACAGTGATATTAGGTTCAAATCTATGTTTTGGAAATGACATTAGAAGTCCATAGTAACTAAATTAAATTTTCATATAGCCCTTCATACTAAGTCTGATAGAGAGACTGAACAAAATATTCAGACCATAGAATATATTATTCATGCTTATTCATTGGTTTAAGGTGGAATTTGGGATCAATATCATTCTTTACATGGGTGTTCTTATAATAAAATTTTCCAATCCAATATATTGATGACACCCTCTAATGAATTTTATGGAAAGTGGTGTCAATCATCATATTTGAGGAGTAAATTGGGATAATATAACTTTATTTTAAACGATTTGGTAGAGTAAATGGTTGATAATGTAAGGTTTCTTCATAAACATATGAGAAAAGCTTAGAGCAGGCATAAAAGTTATTCAGAAAACTGGATAAAAGATATTTCATTTGAGGTTTTTCTTAATGTATCTGCATAGGATATTTTTATTTGTTTTGTTAAAATTGGGAATTTAAGTACGCTATTATTTCTTATGAAATATTTTATATGGTTGGATCGGTTTGAAATATAGTTTTATATCCTTTGATTTTATCTTATGTATACAATATGGTTCATGTTTTTGTATTAAGAATGTATATTCCAGATTCATATCATGTTTTGAGCCCTATGGTAGTTCATATGGAAGACAACCTTTATTTTGGGGAATATACTATTTTGATTATTGACAGTTGAGTGAATGTATTAAGGGATATTTTAATTCACTAGGACAAGGTTTTTTGGAAAACTCATATAGTGAAAGAAGCATAATGGGAGGCTGAAAATACTATGAGGGATATGTATCTGGACATGTTCAATAAGTGAAAATAATTTTGAATACTCAATTTTAAAAAGTGGGGAAGAATGTTCCAACCCCTATAATTTTTATAGAAATCCTTTTTATATATTCATTTGTTAATTATAAAATATTATATAATTATTCATTCAAAAGAAAAAGGATTTCTCTCTTACCAAAATGTATTTCTTATATATTATATTTTTTATTAAAAATAATTTATTCAAAATTATAAAATTTTAATTTCAAAAAATTTACTTCATTTTTTAATTATTCATGTCAAAATTATCTAATGATTAATTTTTTAGAATTTTCTAAGATGATCAATTTTTCAATGAATAGTGAAAAATAATGATTTTTAATAAAAAATTTATTTTATTTTAATTTTTTTTAAAGTAAAATTATATTTTAGATTATTTTTAGAATTTAAGTTGTTACTTTTTATTTCAGTTAATCTAATTATCATTTTTTAATTATAATTTCAACTTTAATTTAGCATAAATACATTATATACATAAAAGGGGTGTTTTAAAAAAACATGTTTTTAATTTCATTATTTCTGTTTAATTTTAAATTAAATTCTTCCACTTATTTTATTTAATTTCTAAAAATATATTTGATATTAGGAATAAATTTTTCTAAATAAGGTAAATCATCCCCTTTTATTTTTTTTCCATTTCAATAGTAACATTAATAATTTATGTTGCCTGGTAAAGGATAAATCAGGTAATTAAAGATAAAAGTAAAATCATAAGGACTAAAGAATAACCCTAAAACGTGAATAAATTTTATTTTATGAGTATATACCTTCCATAATAATAATAATTCCAAATATATGGCCTTTTTCATTTGGATTTGATTATAGCCTTTATAATATTTTTTGTAATGACAATTCTATAATGTCACAATCTCTTTTTAATAACTGTAATATTTTCAACATGAGTAAAAACAAGGATATATTCAGTGAAAAATATTCATTTGAAATATAAATTATTTATATTTATCATTTTAATTTACTTTAAATTTTTAGTGAAGAAATAATTACCTTAAATTCTTATACAAAGCTAAAACGGCAATAATTCAATTAAGGTTAAAATAAAATTATTTATATCTAAAATATTAAATGTTATATAATTTGAACTAATTTATGTGTACCACTAATTTTCTACATATAAATTTGTTATTATAGAGTTTTTAATTCATTTTATTCTAATTAATTTCTAGTTCATATGTTATTATAGTCAAATTAAATGAATAGTGCTAAAATTGACATTAATGACATTTTGTAATAAATATGATTTTATTAAAAGGTTAAATTTCATGAAGATTTATAATTTTTTCAAATAAAGGAATATTTTTAATTCAATAAAACATGGTATGTTTATGAGTTTTTATTCATTTTATGGTAATATTATTAACCCTTAATGGGTAGATAACTATTTTATTTAGATAATTGTCAAAAGGATTAAAGAATGTATTAAACAAAAAGATAATTGTAAAATTTTATATGAACTTGTAAAAAATTATTATATGGTCATATTTCAACTCATATAATATAGTATTCTAATATAAATAATTTGGATCAATTTTTACAATAACATTAATTTATATTAATTTAATATTTTTACTATGTTCCAAGAGTGTCCCCCTTCTCTCTTATAAATATGAAAAAATTATTCTCATTCATTCACACAAAAAATACATGTGGGTCATCCAATAGCTTCTCAAATCACATCATATAATCCCTCCCCACAATCAGTAGACTAATTTTGGGTAGAATACTAATCCTAACGGTCTTATGGTATTCAACGAATGAGACTTTCCAAAGAAGATGTACAGTTTCTAACTGTATTTTTTTTTCATTTTTTCTTCGAATTCCTTCAATTTTTACTGAAACCGTATAAAATAATAACACCATTATAATATATATATATAGATATATTATTTTAATTTTATAACTTATACACATTTCCAACTTCCATTAAATCGGGAAGTAATTCATCATTTATATCTATGGTCGACTACCACCTCATGAACCGATAAATATGTTTTCCATCCCTTTCTATCATGGAAGGTTATAATGAGGAATATAAGAAATTAAAATGATATTTATGAGATATTTATCATTATTGAAAAAGAAACTATAAAACATATTCTCATACCATTCCATACACATGAAAATGATACTCTCACTCATGCATATGTGTGGGCTACCTCATCCACAAAGTGACATGATTCAGTTTTCATCCCCACATCACAAGGATTATATATATGTTTTTTAATAAAAGGGTTTAATTCATTTTACTTGATATTTTTATTTTTTGGTTTTGAATGGTTACATAATCATTAATTTGAGATACTTCATTTTCAAATGGATTCCAACATGTTTTGGTCATGGAGCTGGAAACAACCAACAGTTCCCTTATTCAGAGTGTTTCATGAACCTACTTTCCAAAGGTATATGGTTATTTTTAAATTGTCCAAAAACACTATAGAAATCACTTTGGTCAAGTGTATGGGAGTTTGGGATCATCACCCCCTTTTGAGGGAATTATTTAATACTCTAGGAAACTCATAAATATTTAATACACGTTCACAAAACCTTGATTAATTCCCACGTATAACATCATTCAACATTTGTTTAACAATCTATTATTATAATGTAAGAAATTTAGAATCATCTATATGTATCATAGGTTCATCATTTAGAGAAAAATATAAATGTATCCAATTTTTTCCATCAATGGTACCCTTTTATTGAAAAATTATAGGAACATTAGTTGTTTATTATTACAATGCTGGTTTTAATCTATGCAAAGGGGAGATTCAGAATTTATCATCATCTAAGGATACAAGGTAGTTTTGATGTCTTGATTAGGCCTATTAAATGGGATTCCTATGTATCCTTTTGTATGTAATCAAATTCCATGAATTTTGGTTCCACTTAACAGTACACATCATACCTTTTAATTTCATTTGATAAGGACCAAACTGTGTAGTTTAACATAATGTAGTAATGAAATCCCAGATAAATATGCTTATTTAATGTTTTGTGAGGTACTTACACCAAAGTTTACCCATGAAACTATAATGGATGTGTGCTCCCGGGATAGATATAACCCTATTGGGGTTGTGACCCAAAGGAAATAATGGTTGATTTCTGGATGTTGGGTTTGGACCTCTATGAGGCTTATTTCTTATCCAATTTGGACAGGAATCAAATCCCACATAGTACAAATGTGAGGAACTATTATTATGGGTGATGAAAATAAAATTTTATCATATGGTATTTGGTCCATTCAGATAGTGTTGACATGGTTGGGTCTTATGTCGAATAGGATTCTATTTTTTCAGAGCCATGGGGAATGTCTCGACTCAGGATGATTTTGGGGATTGTTTTTGGAATACACCTAGACGGATTATCATATGATTTCACATCGAGAATATGTCCCCTTTGAAGGTAAATTAATATTTTTGGGGCTTGAAATATATAAAAGGATTCCCTATGGGTTTGACACATGTCTTTGAGTTCCCACACATATGGAGGCCCTCTGAAGGAAGGTGATAGGAAGATCCTGAAAGAAAGTCTATACTGAGACACGCATATGATAATGAAAATTTTATGATCATAGCTTGCCTCTAAGAATTTTTTAGTTATGATTTGATGTGACAAATAAGAGGAAGAATAATATCTAGAAAACTGCATATTTCTTCTTCCACTAGTGGAAGAGGCTAGGGTTACGCGATAAGAAGAAACAAATTTTATGTACCTGTCTCCTCTCAAATTATAGTTTCTAGAATAGTCAAATTTAACTACCAATATGGATATGGCCCATAATAAATTCTAGGGTCCTAATACAAGAGGGATTCCAGGATCCTGTATCTGAATAATAGATTATGATAATCTATTAAAACTCAAAGGTAATAGTATGTGTGATCCTTTCCCTCCCATCTGAAATAGGATGTTCCTAGTCTTAGAGATGATGATTTAAAGACATTACCTAGCCCTTATTTCTTAGATTTGGTGACAGAAGAACAAAGACCTAGCATTCATTTATAAGACCATGAGGTATCTGGAAATACCACTGGGTTAGTTTCCTCATTAATGAAGGGATGTATAACTGCAAACACCACGAGAACCCAACCCATATAGTAGTAAAAGTGCATGACACCTCTAACTGAAGGAATGGAAAAACAAATGGCAGACATGTTGGTGTGTATGTCTCCATGTTTGAGAAATTCTAGAGTCTTTATTGGATGAATTTATTTGATATACCTCGAATGGGATCCCTATATAAAGAGGATCCCTTCCATTGGCTCAATGACATAGGTCTCAAAGGATTCTCCCACATATAAGGGATGGGAAAGCTAGAGGGGGTATCATGCATGGTAAGGCCTGGATGGATCAAAATTTCTTCATAAAATATAGGCCTGCAAAGGCTATAGATAACTTCTAGTTGAAAAGAAATCCTGGTAAAAAATTGAGAGAGGTATTTCTCTAGGATCCAAGGGTTTCCTCAAGTTTCCCTGGAAGGGCCTCACATATGTCCTAAGTTTAGGAAGGGGACTTCAAAACAGTCTGTTTAGAGTAGGGAGGGTGTTTCTCCTTGTGTAGTTATTTTTTTGGTGTCAAAACATAGAGTAAATTTGATCACACAATATCTATTAATTACCACTTTTCTCTTCTTCTGGATAGCTATTTTGATGGTTTTAAGGTCCTAGGAGAAGGACTATGGAGAGAAGATCTTTGAGACAACTTCGGGTTTTTTCCATCCTAAATGAAGAGAAAAAATGTCATGTTTAAAGGAATTTTCAGGACTCTATGTGAAGAAGGTGGATTTTTGATGTGTTTCATGTTGGTGGGTATCATAGGTGTGTCGTGTGGGGAAACTGGGTGAACCTCCCTAGGCCCATGCATAACTAATGGGCATGCTGAAATGAAGTGAATGACGACGCTATTTTTTTTCTTGTGCAGTATTGATTTTGTGAGCTTGTGATCCATCACATCCCTCGATCGTTTTCTTCATGAGGTATTTTCCTTTTAATATATTTTCATCCACATGTGTAAATGGTATTTAAAAAAATACCTCCCTCCTTTAGGATTGGATCCCATTGGAATAAGAGGGTCTCATCTTGAGGTAGAGTGATGAAGTGGTCTTGAGGGCCTCACAGGTCATCCACATAGGTCATACATAAAGACCATCCATCCTACTATTTCTCACACACATATCAGGCTAATGGATTATAAATATATAAATATTGTTTATGGCCTTATATATCATGTATCTCACTACCATACTACTACTATCATCGTGCTAGTCTTCTACACATATTTTTCACTTAATCTTTGTTTGTGTACTCTGGGTATGAAATAATCAATGTGATGAATACACCTGGGTTATTGATATTTATGAGGTTACCTAAGAAAGTGACATGCATTGGGTTAATTTAGAGAGAGAACTCTTTGAGCCCTTGAATTTTTAAAATATCTATATTTCTAAAAAATTCAAATCCAAATTTTGTCATATGATGAAATATCAATACATCCTTGAGAATTCTCAATGGCTATATTGAAGACTAAATTTTCTTATAAACAAAACATCAATTTTAAAAACGATATTTTTGATACCTTCATACTAGATTACTTTCATGTATGTGATACTACACTTCTATATTTTTCAAAACACGTGAAGAAGTGCCATCATTAATATTTGATGTGTAACTATCTGTCGTTATACAACCTCAAAAATCATAAGGATGTATTTTTCCTGATGCTGAAGAATTATAACATGCATTCCCATTTCCATGAATAAAAGAATTTTACCATTTCCAACATCTGATACTAAGAAATCTATATGAATGTGGGAACCTCATCCATGGAATGTTTCATGCATCATTTTAGTTCCACCGCAAATTGGAAACCACGTACCCCCCCCCCCCCCCCGAGCTAAAGCTGCATTTATACTTGTCTATATTCCTTAATTAAAAGGAATATCAAATTTAAGGGTTGTAATGAAATTTTGGACCTCCATATGAGAGGGGGTGTTAGAACCTAGTGGATGTAGGAGTACTTGGTGCAACATAAATTTACTTATTTTGGGACTGAGTTGAAGGTTGTTAGCATTTATGAGGCAGTCTGTGTGGCCAAGACATATATATACAAGAATCCTAATATCATTACTAAACTATTAAGATGATGGATCCCATATACTAATTCCTTCCATCTGATGCATGTGTAGGTTGTAATATATCTATAGGATGTCAAAAAGACCTCCATAACTCTTATCCTTGGAGAAATATATGATTAATTCATCCCAAGGAAATCCACCTTGGAATATATAGAAATATACCTATTCTAATATAAGGGATATTGCATATGACCCAGAATATTGAAATGGAATACCCTCACATAAATTGGGATATTTATTATGAATAATTTATGAGTGATTATCTAGATCCATAGGATGAGGGTCGCACGTAAATACATCTGATGAGATGTCCCGTAATGGGAAAGTGGTGAATTCCATATATATTATGTACCACATCAAAGAATGGAAAGTATAATCAGTGGGGGTACACCATAAATTCCGACATACCCACCAAGATGGATTATATAGGATTCTTAGAAATGTGTCTAAGAATCAACATTTTGTGATTCCATAACTCCTATGGTGATTTGAGGCCAAATAATTTTTTTATAATGGAGAAACTAGAGGAGGGAAAGCACTTAGGGTTTGAAACCCCTATCTTGGAGAAGATCCACAGGTTCCTATCACATGTGCACATAGGAAAGGCACCTTACAAACAATAGGTCCATTTAGGTATAATGGGGATGGGTTTCATTACACATTTCGTCCAATAGAGTATTTAGTGGAATCAATGTTAATATGGGCCAGTTCTGACCACTATTTCAGGTTGTTTTTGGAATCCAACCCCTATACCTAAAACATAGTAAATATTTGAAGAATTTAAATTATTTCATGTAATTTAACATCATTCCCTATATAGATCCCTCAATCGGTACACTCACTGATGATGTAAAGTCCGGTGAATAACTAGTGTCATATATGATTTCCCTCAGGGACATCATGGTGGTGAAACATATTGATGGTGAGGTTATATGTGATACCCATTACCATATATATTTCCACTCCAATTAAAATGTATATAGTAAATAATTTTGACCTCATTGTTCTACATTCGATCATAGAGGTGCCCAATAGTGGCCTGAAAACATTGGATTCTCAAAGAAAGGGAAGTTACATGAGGTGTTATTAGTCTTCCTCAAGTGATTGAATCTACTAAGTTTACCTACTAGATTTTATAGGCCTAAATTTCACTAGATCCCCAAGGGGTGTTGAAATCAAGTGTTCCCCAAATGAAAGTATAAATGGCTACTGGATAAGAAAATTGTGGCAGAATGTCTCCACCCATCCTAGAGACTGATAGTTTGGAGGCCCCATGTGTGCCTAAATGGTCTCATGCTTGTTTTATCCCAATATTATGGGTAAAAAACATAATCAAGATGATATTGTTCCAATATGATCTAGTCACCATTTTAAAGATGAAATTAGGCATCTAGTTTCTTGCACATTGACTAAAAGTTTGAGAGATATGAAGGATGTGAAAAAAAAGATTGTTAGGTCTTCTTTATAGCAATCCAAAATATCCTTGAATATTGTATGGTTAATGGTGATTAAAACATGGAAAATCATGACCTATGATTCTAATGACTTGTGGATAATTCTTCATTTTGGGTTTCATATTCAACAAATTTGGGATATTAAAGCACCTTCCAACCTACACGTTGACGGTGACCCTATCAAGCCATGAATATATGTCCCGTTATTTTAGGTTCTTATTTATGCAACTAATAATCAGGTCCTTGCAAGAAATTATTTAACTGACACTCTTGAATTGGAGTCCACTACGGTGGAATATTTACCACCCACTAATGAATGGGATGAATTCATTGATCCTTAACATGTAGGAATTTTTATCTTATTTAATTTTACCCATTCATCCTACTCTTAATTATTTTCAATAAATATTCATTACATTGAAAGGGGTGACCTTGATTCACAATGACTAAAGAGGGAATTAGGTATGGCCCAACAAGAAATATTATGGGGGATAAAGAATCATCTTTAGAATCGAGGGATATATCCTCCATATAAAGGATTATATATGAGGATATGGATAGATATTAATTATAAATTCATCCTCTAATACCTGTATTTAAGGAGGTATGTACTAGCCATTCGTTGTTCAAAGTCCCGGAATAAAGGAGAGTGAAGTGCTTATCCTAGTGAATCATTATTCAAAGTGAGTTTTCCAGACAGTGTTTATTCATAATTTGAATAGAATAGATGCTTAATTATTCCTATTGGTTGTAGGATCCACTCCCCTCTCCTTTCTCATTGTGATTAGAGATGGCCACCCAAGGATTGAGGAGGAAAAATTGGATGAGGTGTGGGTTCCTTTTGGCATATGAATTCCATCGATGGGAGAAGTATCAATGGTTGAGTTCACATCAAAACCTATTAATATAGAGGGGGAAGGTAATCATGATAATTAAAAATACACATCTTGGATAAGGTGGGGGTTCCTATTGGTGATTTTGTTTCTTCAATGGGAGAACTATCAAGTGATGAGTATGAACTACCCCCACAACTATGGATAGGAAGGATACTCATGTTAATTTCTAATAAGCATCCTACGGTTTCATGTTCCTATTAGAAAAATATGTTCCTTATGATATTTAAAATTTACATCATGCACTAGAGGACCCTATGAATGCACTTCTAGTCCCTACATCACTCTATAAGGGGTAAACATGGATCTCAGACTATCTGATAAAGGCGCATGTGCTGATGTTGATCTGGTGGATAATAAAAGGATCGAGACAACTAAATGTATGATAGACATTGTCGATGTATGTGCCAATTTGGTTATTGACCATTCCATATCAAACACCACTACAAGTGAGGAATCTATGAAACATAACACCATGTATTATAAAATAATGCACACACATCATCTTTATATTGATATATCAGTATCCCTTAAATATTTTGGGGACATTAATAGGGAATTTGATGGAAGTTAGTTTCATCCTTTCATTTTCAAACATAGTAGAACTTATTTCATTTGATTTTTTTGCTCCAGCATTCAAATTCTGCAGTTTTTTCCACAGAAAATATTTACAAGGAACTCTGTGACCAAGACATCCAAATCTATCATACTCCCATTGATGTGGGAGTAACACCTGAAGACCTTGATGTGGGATATCCTCAATGACCCTCCATCCTAGTTTATGGGAACACTTAGAAGGGTGTTCCTTTTCAAGAGGTCCTAAAAAAATATTTGAGACTGAGGATGTTAGAGTGGCATCAATTCTAGTCAGTGTTCCACCAACGGGTGAGTGTGGTTAACTACACTATTAGTTTTACTATATTTTTTCTATTACAACATGATGTTCATGAGGGGTTTAATATTCTATCTAGTTCCATTATCTTTGTTGGATGAGCCTATTGTGCAAGATGCCAATCCTGCCAGATCTAGTAGGAAATGATTACCCTATTTCTGTGAGAGCAGATTAGGGTGCCTCATTGAGTGCACTGATCCTACAATACATCTATCCCTATAAAAGAATTTATAGTTCAGACTTGGATTCAAAGGAATCCATTCACACCACATGTGGTATTATTTGGTGAAATATTTAAAAATAGTCTCATAGATTCTATTTAGAGATCTACTATCTTGAATTCACCGACTTCCAACCCCATTTTACATTCTATGTTTCATTGGGATTGATTACCACACAATCCACCATGTTGAAAATTAAATCACTTGTAAATAGGTAGGGGAATGAAGGTCACAACATGTTATGGTGAAGTAGGCAAGATAGTTTAGTGTTATCAGAGCTATTGTATCCCAGGAAGAGCTATGCTATACTAAGGATGTGGAGGAGCACCTTGGCCATCTAGAATAGAAATCACTTTAAAATGGTACACCTTTAAGAAGAAGTAAATTTTTTATAGGAATAGAATATCCAAATCCACCATTCCATAAAGTTGATCTCAATACAAGGTGAGTATTTTTGTTGTTGTACTAATGGACAAACATCATCACACTGAAGATGTCATCTCCACACAACATGCTAGGTTTCAGCAAGCTATAGAGATTTCTTGAGCCAAATTCCAACATCTCAAGGACTATGTCAAGGAACACCTATGAAATTTGGAAGAGATACATCAGTATGTTGATGTTACTATGAATTTTAAAACAATAATAAAAAACGATTTATTTTTTTCCTAGATTATATAATTCTATATTATTTCCCCCATCATAATCATAGATTTGAAAATGAATCATTTTATTGAATTTCATTTTGTTATAGTGATATAATTACAAAAATTATGAAAATGAATTAATTTATTTCTAAGAATTTTTAATCTTCAGAGTAAATATTGACTATTTTGATGGTCATATGAAAAATAATTTGAACATTGTGTCTTTTGTGTCATTACCCTAATTTCTATTTCTTAAGTCGAACTAAAGACAATTTCAGCAAGCATAACATGGAATTTATTTTGGTGACCCTTGTAGGGTTTTAACCAAATAATCATTAAGAGTTTTTCATTAATTTTCCAATTTTCTCCTAAAACATGTAGATTGTCGGTCTAGTGAGATGAGACACATCATTTATCTAGTGTGAACTTTTTGGTTTTTTGACATGGTGAGTATTGTGTCTCCTTTTCTATGAATTTTAAAATCATGAAAACAGGATTACTATAACATGTATTTTAGATCAAACAATATTGACTATATGTAATGATGATCCAAGTAGGTCTTCCTAGTCAAAAATGTTCCACCATTTCTCAAATACACAAATAATGTAATTTTGGGTCACAATATTGTGATTTTTAGATCTAAAACAAGGTTTGAGATAAACATACAAAGAAACACCCTGAAAAAATATTTGAAAAGTGGTTTCTAACATTATTTCTTCATTGGATCTTATGGAGATAGAATATTTGCCTCCTAAGGATCAACGCACCAATCTTTAATAGGCCATTTTCATGGATCAATTTTATAAACCCAACTAAGGAGTAGTACTACATAGTCTAACAATGACACCCTCTAGATGACCTGACCTTTTGGGTTTGTGTCTAATGAAAATCCAACTGGGGTGTATTACTGAATAATCAAACAAAGGTGTCTTAAATAATCTGACATTCCATTACTGGTGGCTATATAGTTTGTTAAGATCCTGATTTATGAACACTAGGAAGGGTGGTTTCTAAAGAGAATTTGTATAAAAATAAAAAAAGAATCTATGTTGGAATTGTTCATGAATGAAAAACTTTTCATGTATGATTCTGGCTTGTGTAAAGGAAATAAAATTATATTGGATGGACAATTTCATGAGGAAAGTCTCCTACCGGATAAAGGATGAAGCATCAGATAGTTTAATTTTATGTAACTTGAACATGGACTATATTTTTTAACATCTTACTACAAGGATGTTGGGTTGTAAAATTTAATGACCATTATCTATAGCGGAAAGATGATTTATTTTTCATTTCAGGTTAATTTTTTGTAGAATTTTCAATCATCTTCAGAAGTAAAGGTGAATTTTTTGTAAGATGTAATCTTGGAGTTTTTTAATATAAATAGTAATATGGGACAAGTATGTAGGGAAAGATCATATAATAATGTTTGAAAAGTAGGTTCCCAACATAATAATGTTAAGTATTATGAATATAGAATTGATATCTCTTAGGGAAGTATGTTCCTCTAGTTGATAGAAACTCTTATGTCGGTGACTTATTAAATTCCCAAAAAGGTGTATTACTACATATTAAAATAGTGGAATCCTCTGGCTGATAAGAACTTTAGGTGGGATACTAATAAACATCTACTGGGGAATATGAATTCATAGTCAGATTAATATGTCATAAGGAATATAATATACTATCACCAATGGCATGGGAAAGATTATGGAGATTTATATTTTCCCAAACATAGAGTTTGGTTTATTGAAGGAATGTTCCTAAATATAGAAGGACTATTTCTTATAAAAATTATCATGAATGTAGATAAATGATTCCATATTCATGTCCAACCTATATGTATGAAATGGAGGTTTATTACAGCTAGGTCTAAGATAAAGTTTCCATGCATCGCTACATATATCATTAAATCCAGAATCAATCCATGCTTAGTTATTAAGAAAAAAAACTAGTTAGTTTAACATCATGCAACAAGGATGTCTTTTGTTCCTTTTAAGTTCTCGAAACTAGAACCATTATAACACTAATGTTAAATGATATTCATTTATCATGAAATGAATCCTTTGAAAAAAATCTTAATACAAAATGATATTTTATATGGGTGAGAAACAAGTAGTTGAATAGGTTTCTTTCACCACAAAAAGGAGATAAAAATAAAGGCCATGAACATCAATATTTTTTACTGACTAGATCAGGTTCTAGGATATGGTAATCACCACACATCTCATTATATTGAGAATCCATATGTATGGAGTTGTAGAAAAACCTAGGAATTTTAGTGTTTTTAGGCGAGGACATCATCCATGAAGTTTACCATCATTCTATATGGAAGAACATGACTTGATGTGGAAAAAGAAATATTGATGTTGGACCTAATAATGGAGATCTAGGATTCACTAAATAGCTCAAAATGGTAGGAACCAAGCCACGCATAGATCTTGAATTTACATAAACCGTGAATTTTTACATCATCTGGTAAAGATATACAATGTCTTGTGGTTTTAGGTCATACAATGAGTAATATTTCTCTAGGAAATGAGGAGTGATGTAAGGATTAGTAGGACAAGGATTCACTAACAGGATTTGGATGTGAATTAGGGGACTATTAACCATGAACATGGGCGTTTTAGGATCTAAAATGTGATTTGGAAAAAAAATAAAAGGGATAAATATGGATCAAATCGAAAAGTGGGTTCTTAGAATTGTTTTTTTAGGATTATAGAGATAGAAGAGGTCTCTATTATGTACTAATGTATATTTCCTCAACAGGTACTTTTGATGGGAGACTTATACAAATCCAACAGTGTTTTTTACTACATAGTCATAAAATGGAATCCTCTAGTCGATAGAACCTATTAGTGGGCGATTTATGAAAACCTAACTGGGGAATACTACTACATAATCAGACAAAGGTGCCTTTAGGAATCTCATGTTCTATTACAAATGATTGAAGAAATATTATAGGGATCTAAAATTTCAATGAACATAGTGTATGATGTGTTTAATGGATATTTCCATGCACAAAGGAAGAATTTATACCACCATTACACATGGAGTGTGGATTAATCTGTATAGATTTTTGTTGTTTATATGCTAGAGAGTAGTCATTTTGTTTACATTATGGGCTCTTAAAGGGTGGAACCTAAGTTAATGTACCTATATGGATTTGGTTTTTATGCATGAGAAAGGAAATGTTTTAGTGATTGTGGATATGCCCAAGACATAGGATCTAGGCATCACTGCATATCAAATGTGAATGAGAATGAAGCATCACATAGTTATTTTAAGGATCCCTATGTAGGCCTAACCCATACACTTGTAGGGAGAATTTTTATGTTCTAGATGGATTAAATATTTTACATGTGTGCATCAATATGTATCCTATGATTCCATGAATCAAGAAACATATAGTTCTTAAACGATGGTGTGGTGGAACACCATCACTGAAGATAATGATCCACTCAATTATGGATCCAAATTTTATATTTTTTAACATCATTCAACATGGAAATGACCTATACAGTATTATGCCTTATGGAAATAATTTTGTAATATAGTTTAACATCTTAGGACTATGAAGTTATCATATGTAGTTTAAAGCCTTATATCATATACTCTGACATATTTTAGTTTTGAGTTGTATTACTAGGACCATATGGTGTTCCTTTTATGGTTATGCATAGAGGACCCTGATTCTATGTAGTTTAACGTCATACATTAAGGATGTTGGTGTCGTGAACATTATTGTCTTGTGATGTGGGCAACATTTCATGCCTTTTTAACAGATATGTGACAAAAACCAACAATGAAGTTTAACATAATCTTGTTGATATGTGTATCTATTTAATCACATGATCTATTTCTTGAAAAATATTTCATTGGTAGGTGAAGTAATGAGCTCTCTATTATTCAATATTGGGGATTAATTTTCATTAGAGTAGACCTTATGTAAAACATAATGTTGCTCCTCCATTAGTTCTTGATTTGGTGGTTTCTTCCCTGGTATCATCAGGGTCTATATGACCCACACCATTTCTCCATGGAAATATGACCCTAGGTAGTATTTTTTATAAGTATCATGTTCTATGTGATTTTTATGGGCCTCCAATTGATGGAAGGAATGTAGTCTATTCACAAGTAGTCGTTCCAACTCATCTATCTATTTTTTGGATTTCTCATCAATGGATAGATCATCAGATATGGAAACATGAAGTGAGGGGAATTTTATCTAAATGAGAAGGACTAAATTTGTTTCATAGATGTGTGAATATGGAATTTATCATGTTGAGGTGTGGTTGGTGGTACGGTAGGCCCACAAGGCAGGGAAGATCTTATCAGGCCCAAAAAGTATCCTTATCCACCATCATCGAGAGTATTTTTTTATATGGTCTTATTTAATGCATATATCTATTCCTTAGACATTTTTTATTAGTGGGATCAATCATTTTATTGGATATTAAACTCCACACATAGCTTCTCCAACTCAGTACAATAGAAATTGTTGTCATATTCCATCAGTACTATGTGAGGGAAACCAAATCATGTAATGTTGTTAGCATTGAAATAGTTTATGATGCTTTGGGTATTGAATTTTTTTAGGGTTATTGGCTTAGATCATTGGAGAAGAATTTTAAATAAGTTAGTATGTATTTAAAAAACGTTTCCATAGTTGGAGGATACAGCCTTAGATAATCCATTCCAAATATAAAAAAATGGCCACGAGTATTTTTCTATGTGTAGAAACGTTAGGGGATAATGTATGATGTTGGTGTGAACCTGGAATGAAGTCATGAACCCATAATAATGGGAACCATAGGATCTTGTATAAACTTCCTTCATGATAGAAATGGTCTCTTTCTGTCAATGCATCTAATATTGACTCTATGAAATCCACATTTTTAGGGGAATTTCTAGTGATTTGTGTCTTCATTAAGATTTATGTTTTTTTATCATCACAATATCTTCTCTTTTATAGATATGTCCAATGATAGAACTCCATTTTGAATGTATTCAACAATGGGTTTCACCCAAATAATGGATGGAATTTCTAGTTTAAGGATGAGACTAACCTCATTGACCTCTTCCATGTTGACATGAAAAAATGAGAGACCATTCAGTAGTGTGCAATGGTGATGAATGTTTCATCCTAATCTAGATATGCGGAGGTCATGGATTCATTTTATAATGCATCATCTTGGTTATTTTTTGATACTGGGATGTGTGTAAAAGTTTTCTCCAAGTTTCTTTCTTCTATTAGTTCTCATACATAGTCTATTAGGTGGATTATTTCTTCTTTTCTCATAGCATGTTCATTGTTGATCTATTTGATTACTAACTCTGAATCACCTTTAACCTCTAGGTGGTCTAATGGAATTTGAAGTTCTAATTCTAGTCCTACAATGAGGGTCTGATATTCTACTTCATTTTTTTCACATCCTTCAAGTTATAGTAAAATGAAAAGAAAGGCTTCCTTTGTCAGATATATGAACATGACTCTCATTTCGACTTTTTTAAGGTTTTGGTCTTCCAATATCTTCATTTTTGGGATTTTGGATGTGTAATAAAAATAAATATATCATATATGGGTCCACTTGAAAAGATAAGATATCTTAATTTGGTAATTTATTATTTAAAAATGTGTCTTCTACAGATTGATGATCTACAAGTAATTCTTTTAAATACTATACTTCAACAATTTTCTAAAGAAGAAACTTAATGTCAAACAACTGCAGGATACCACCAAGCATGGGAAAAATCCCGTCAACATTGGATGACATAGGATATACTTGCACAGGTTGTTGTGAGAGACCAAATGGACCATGTGATGCTGCATGTTTCTTATCAATTTCTAAACTACAAGGACCATCACAAGGAATATCTTCTAGATATATAAATAAAAATTATTGATGTTGATCATGGTTTAACTGAGACAATAAAGGTTGTTTCCATTCTTGGTATCATTATTTTTTTAAAGGAAGGAACCAGTCATCATTCTATGTTCATTACATAAAGAATGAGCATCTTCCCCTCAACAGCTGACATTTACTCTATCAGAAGAAACCAGAATTTAATAAGGTTATTGTATTCTTCCTAATAGTCGTTGGTCCACTAATATGTTACCCACTTCTACATCAAACTACTAAAGGTAAAACCTTTTCTTGTAATTTTTTTATACATCATAGAATGTAGGTCTAGTTTCCCTATAATCCTTTAAAATTCTTTAGGTTTTTAGTTGGATTAATATTGAGTACATATTCTTCCTTCTCATGTTTGATTTCAATGTCATGATGGCTTATGATGAATTTCAGAAATTTTCCTATGGTAACCCTAAAATCCCATTTCAAGGGGTTCATCTTCTGGTTATGTTGTCACAGTTTGTTGAAGGTCGTGTTAATAACCTTCAAATGGAAAAAACACTATTGATAATTAGACACAATTTCATTGAAGTATCATTAAAAAAACCTCACAAAAAAGGGTATAACATGGGATGCATGGAATGTTCGTATATAGAATCAGTATTCCTCTAGCCAAAGAAAATTAATCGATAGAAAAACACTCCATGAGGGGCCCTAAAGGTGGTGGATTATTCATCTTCTTAGTCAATTACAATTTTATTATACCCTACATATCCATCAATGAAGTAAATGGCTTGATTAATAGCTATTTAATTATTCAATATGTCTATGATAGAGACTTGGAAATCTTATTTTGGATAGTGTAGGTTGAGATCCCTCAAATCGATGCAGACATTGATTTTCCCATTCTTCATCTAAAATAGGACAATGTTGGTGATCCATTTTAGATAGTAGACTTCCCAAATGAAACTAGCTCAGATAAACATGTCAACTTCATGATCAATATTTGTGGAACACATTAGGTGTGCACTTATATATTCATATTTATATTCCTTGTGGTTTTCTAGAAATCCCAAGTGGTGGATGGACATGTCAGGATCGAGGCTTGGAATCTCTATGTAATTCTAGTTGAATATGTCTCAGTGTTGCTTCAGAAAGGATGTGTATAACTATTTTTTCTAAATACATGGTCACACTTATCAATGTGGGTTATGGGTCTTATTTTATACCGATATTTATTTATATTAGGGTATCAATGTTGTTAAAAACACCTTCCTAAAATATTGGAGGAGCATCCCTAAGATCCCAATCCAATTTATCCTCCACTTTCTCTTCCTCTACATAATTTTAGATAGTATGAGGGGAAGTTGGTATTGGAGGGATCCCTTTAGGGTTATGAGAGGGTCAATAACAATGAAAGCTGGTTTATCAAAAAATAATAAAAAAATTGAAGGCTTTCGGGCCATTCAGGTCATAGGATGAAATGACTTCACCTTCGTCGTCTAACGGTTTGGTATCTATTTATGGTTCTAGAGGGGATGGAGTCATGGAAAAAGAAGGAGTGTCTCTATTATCTTCCAACTCAGCTGATGAGGTATAGATTTATTGAATCTTTATTGATGTAATGAGTATAGTTTCATTCATAATTGAACTACTCTCTAGAGAGTCAGTTACTTATTTAGTACTACAAGACTCAGTTTCCATGACCAATATCATGATGGTTGTTTATTTTTGACTTTAATTTAGCCACAGGAATAATTTCTTATAGATAAGTGGCACATATTATTCATTTAGCTATTTGAAGGGACTGTTCATGTTCATTTTTAGACCATTTTGGGCCTTAACACGAGCAATACTATTTTTCATGTGTTGTTTCACTTCCCATTAATAGAATCAAGCATCAATGTATAGAAAATAAAAATATTAAAATAGGAATTTTTCACCATGCAATGTCTCAATATGAACATTATTGAAGTATTTTTGAAATTTATGGTATGATATAAGGATTTCCCCATGCGGATGAAACCAAGGCCTTCCCAGTATAATGTTTAATGACATTTATTGTAGAAAAATGAGGAATTATGAGCAAGATACAAGGTCCTACAACTAAGTACTAAGAATGAATATTATAAAGGTGTTTTCTCTCTCTTTTCCTAAACATGTAGTTCCATATTAGGAGGGTAAAATTGGGTCTCGTTGTAGCCATATTGGTGAGGCATTCTGACTAGAATGGGGTTGAACCCATAGCAATTTTTAATGAACGCTCACCAGATATCAACTACATTTATACCATCATATACATAAAAAGGTATGATGTGTCCATGTATAAGGGAATATTTGTCCTAATACATGAATGAGATGATCATATAAAATTAGTTATGATTTATATCTACACAATAAACTTCATCAGGGATGACTTAAACCTAAAATTATTGAGGGCTTGACGAAGCCTCTATGAGAAAATACTTGAGCTCTTTTGATAGACTTACAGCATCCAGGATTGAAAATTTGGTAGGTATAAGGTATAATTGCATCAAAATTTCATACATATGGGTTAAATATCGTTGATTATTAATGCGAGTTTGATCTCTCACAGGCACATTAGGAACTGATGCACTTGATATTGGCATATTTTCCTATAAGACTACAACTAAAGTTGCTCTTTCCCTTTGTGGGTTATTTTGGATAGGTTTTCCTAAACTCTGAAGATGATTTGACAGTGGTGTCTCCTATAAATTATATTCCAAGAATATGAGGTTTGGAAAAGCCCTAGAACATGTGGGGGAACATTTTGGTATTTTTTTGTTCGCACAGTAGAGCTCTCCCTTGATTTTTATCCTCACAGCTTCTCTGATTATGGATATATATGAAGTATTGACTTCTATTGTGTCCCCATTTTCCCTCTAACCCTTGGATACTGGGACCTATTCCCCTAATTCACTAATAAGATACACTAAAATGGAGTTAATTATTGTACTCCTCATCTGATAATAGATCCATTATGTGAATTACATAAATGGAAACTAGGACTAGTTCTTATTCTAATGAAGATTCCATCTTTCAAGACAACTCCCTTTGTGCTACTTGGTAGGGTGGCTCATGTGCTTCTCATACTGAAGGTATGAAGTCTTATAGGTTAAAATTATACTTAATATATGGTATAGTTTCATCTTTTTATTTTTTCTTCCTTCTATTCTTGGAATTTAGTTTCTTGAGAAACCATATTTTTGTGGACTGTGGTGCCGATGGAGTTGGTTGTGTCCGAGAAAAATAGGATGTAGGCATAGTTGGTTGTTTTTACTATGATCATAAAATACAATGAGTTTTTATCATCTTCATGACCATCCAATCACTTATCTTTTGTGTAAATTTTTTTAACTTCCTTGCATTCACACTCTTCCTCTGAATTTGTTTTGGAAACACAATCTACCGTTATTGGTGGATTTTTAAGCATTACATGTCCAGAATACACCATTATTTGTAGAATGTATTTGAAAATATATCACTCTTAAATAGTGTGAACCACTATTAATTAGAAGGGTAAATAGTTTGTTTCATCTTCACAACCACAATAATCTGGCCTCATGTTATTTAGAAACCTGATTGAGTTTTTTTACAAAGCTCATATGATTATCTAGGGACTTTGTCATCTCAGAATGAATAAATCCATTTCTTCAGCTATTCAAAATAGTTTCTCCTATGATCCCTTATCTCATCATAATGAAGAGTAAATTAGTTTTTATTCTTAGGGTTATTTTCCATCTGATATGGTGTGTGTTTAAAATTTGGAGTTAGGAGAAGTGGCTTGATTAAGTATAATAGTGGTTTCCTATGCATTCCCTATTCTCTTACATTGATATGCTATAATTACTTGATAATTATACTTGGTTTTCAAGATATAATCTGACATTATTTTTTAGGAATAGTGTAGAGATCTTGAAACCCTCATTCGTATTTCACAAGGATGAGTGGTGTGTGAAACATTTCACGGATATTTTAAAGATCGATATAAAAAATATTCTTGAGGAAGATTTATTTTCATGGGGTTGGTCAACCATTTTCATTGATCAGTGAAATCCAATACCCTCTTATTCTCCCTCTATTTTCATTTTGAGAGGTTGAGGACTGATATCTTCGATAACATTGATATGAATTCAAAAATAAACTACTAATGAATATCTTCCCATATCTTGATTCATCGATCTAGAAAATCGGTGTACCATATAAGGGTTTTACCTCGATGTGTTTGTACAAATCATATGAATTTCAGTAATCCTTTTTGGGCAGAGTTCCCCTTAATGGAGTCACATTAAGACATGAAATTCATCAAATTCTACACTTAATATCTTGAGCCATTAAAATTTTGAAATTTAGGGTTTCCAAAATTTAGCGGGGGAGGGGTTGGATCCACCCATTCCATCTAAGTCCTATTTTATGTATGTAATGGTTCATTAAATTATTCAATAACTTCCAATCGGGACATCAATGACTAAATAGTAATGACGATACCTTGAGGTATGTCTGGTTGAACTGGAGCATGATCAAGGGTGAAAAATGGTCGATCCATCTTTGGTGGCCCTCTTTGTCCTCCTGACAGGTAGCCTGCAAGGGCTGGTCCATGAATAAGTTTCTTTACCAACCCTGGTTTTATACCCAAGGGAGTTAAATCTCGTTATCCTTATTCTATGGGATTCAAAAAGCTAGTTGTTGGTACCCCCACATTAAATTTTTTCTCTGGATCCATTTCAACTATAGGAAAGTGCCATCTTTGTTGAGGTACACAAATTGGGAGTGTGAGTTGATGATCTATTTATAGAACATATATGGTAATAATTGTTCTTCAAAGTGATCCTCTATTTAGTATTCTAATGTATGTTATGTATTCCTATTACTTATAAAATATTTTCTCAAGTGTTAGGGGTTCATCCTCATCTAGTGGTGGCTGAGTCACAACCTTACCTTTACCCATTTTTTTGGTTGTTGATCACTGAGGAAGGAATAATGAAGTGGTTGAGGGAATCCCCTGATTCATAGCAAGACTCTAGTTTTGGGTATGAAAACATCATTCAATCATTTTAGTGTTAACTATATTATGAACTAAAATAATCTCCTCACATTAGTTTGTATTAGCCTCATGTCTTATAGGTCATTGAGGGGTCGTGTTAATGAAATTAATGAATGTGTAATGTATTTTAGATATTTTATCAACCTCCTTGAAAGACATACTTTAATTTCTCCCTCTATGTGGCCTCCTCCTCTCTTTCCCAAGTCCCTTAGGAATAGTTTTGATGAATGGTAATCCAAATGGAATCTCTGGAAAAAAACCACGTTGGTTTTGAGTGAGGACATCGGGTCATGATATGGGACGAACTTGTTGGATTAATTCTATATTATTTTCCCTACTCAGGAGAAGACTAAAAGACTTTGAGGGGAGGTTGATGAGGTCAAAATTTCTCCATACCTATTTTATAGGTCATATCCTCTTCTATTCTCATAATATTTTGAGAATGTTTTTCTAACATACAATGTTTTGTTAAAACCACCTACCCTATGGTCTGGGGTTTTTCTAGGACTATAGTGGATACTACTATTGTGGTTACTTTCTTGATCATATGAATCTATGTTCAAATATGGGTTGTGTGAATTATTCATCTTTTACCTAAACAACCTACTTCTGATGACATTTACGCCATTTGTGGCATTTTTTGATATATGGTAATTGAATTCCAATAAGTGAGAGGATTGTTTGATATTATCATATGCCTAATGAAAAATACTTTTGATGGATTACAATATTCTGGAATAATGTCTGTAATAGTTTTTCAGGGTTATTTTTACTGATCAAACCATCTGTTGTGAATAGATTCTATTTTTTTATGTCGGTATAAGGCTATGACATTGCACAATTACTCTTTTGGTGGGCTTTTCTAATTAGGGAGTGTAGTAAAATGAAACACATTAGGGTCACCCCATACTCTGATATGAATGATTTTATTCATTTATTCATAAAACTTATCTAATCCCTTCAGTGATTTTCTAGTAAAAGTTTATAATTGTTGTGAAATTCCCATGTATTAACACTAAATAAACTTTTTTTCCATTATTTGAATTAATCCAGATTCGATTTGGATTGTTATTTTAATCATAACACACTACCTATGAATCTAAATTATCTAATTTTTATTTTCTATGGTTCCTTATTCACAATGATACAAATAATTTAATAAGGTATTTCACTAATTTAGCCATTTGAAGTTCCATTCTTGACATTTCTCCCAATCCAATTGGCCAATTGAGCTAAGCTTTTGTGGATTTAAATCCTAGATAAGAACTCCAATTTTTTAAAAGAAATGTTTTCGATTTGGAGGCATCTCTATAGCCTTAAATTCATCTACATTTATACCACAAAAAATTGAAAAATTGGACTACATCAAATGGTTTTCCAAAATAGCCTTAAATTTGGCTTCAAAATTCACTTAAAAGCCAACATTTTAGTGTTAAAATTCCACATCATTTCCAAAAACATTAAATAAAAATATATGTCTTTATTATGTTATCTAAATGGAGAAATTGGAAATCCATTTTGAGTGGATGTTTTGGAATGTATACAGTCCACCACCTTGGGCTACAAAGACATTCCCATCATCCCCTTGTAAGGGGTTGGCATTTCAGAACATTTATGGATAGATTGGAAAGACCATATGCTTTCAGAAGTATTTGGAGGACCATCCAAATTCAAGTATCTAATTCTGATACTATACCAACATGATTTCTTTTCAGGTATTTCAACTTCTTTCAATTGTAATCAGGTATGTTTTTTTTCATTTTCTTTAAATATCAATGCATGTTTCTTAGTCATAATTTCTATTTCTCATCTATCCACTATTATGTATTATTACATTTCTTGAAATTTTTTAAATCATGTTTGAAATCATTCCCCTCTTCTTCTTTCTCATTCAATGAAAATTATTTGATATTCTTCCCTTCATGTTTTGTGTCTACATTCGTCAAACTACACAAATATTGTCCCATTATTATATTCTATTTTTAACTCATCACCATAAACATCCTAAACAAGAGTAATAACAGTATCAATATATGAGAAAATCATCCATTAGTGTGATTCATAATTTTGGGATGTTAATTGATTGAGATCTTTTTCTATTTGAATATTCTTTCTATTAACATTGTGTATTTTAAACATAAAATTCCATTGATTAATAACAAGTTAAGCTTAATGTGTGTAATCCATTGATTATTGAAACCATAAATAAACTACTATTAATATATAATGATTGATATTAGAACCCAATGATAAGTTATTTCTAGGATTAATGGCTTTGCACTTGTGAATTTTATCAAATTCATATTTTTAAGAGGGTGTTACTTTAATGCAATATAAATCAAAGATCAATGATATCATAAGCTTAAATCCCCAATAATGAAGTCACCCCAATATTTATCAAGATTTTAAATCAAGAATAATCCATAAATCAATATAATTTAACTCTTAAAACAACCCCCACCCCCTATTCAAATGAAAAATAATTAAAATACAATCAATTCTCGAAATAGTACCATTATCGAGGATTCAACCCAAGTACCTATATACACATTAAGAGACCCTCGAACCTTTTAATGCTAGATGTTTAACAATAGTCTACATTTAAAATGGTTCCATTTCTAGATATGTTGCAACTAAAAATCAATAGTTTTTTACTACTGTAAAAAAAATCAGGAAAATTAAGCAATAAATATTATTAAATAAACACAATGAAAAATATACCTTCCCGTAAAAATCATAAATGGAAAAAAATGAAAAAAACCCCTTCATCATCCTTCAAAATTTATATTAATTCCTCATAACCTCCCAAACACTCAATTGGATTTTTTTTGACAAATAAATTTAGTAACGTATTCACCATCTTAGTAAGAACATTAGGGATAATCAAAAAACTCTAGAACCATTCGTTTTCAAAAAAATTAAACTAGATATGGCTAATCCTAGGGAAAAAACCCTTAAAAACACACTTCACATAATATGAATTACCAACCCCTTGGTTTTCAATATCCAAACATTTAGGTAGATTTTGAACTCAACTAAGGTTGGATTCATATTCTACCTCATTTCCATGGGATAGTTGGTGAGGATCCACATCTTCACCTCAAAGGGTTCAAAGTAGTATGCCCTACCATGAATCCTCAAGGGGTTTCTAAAGAACAAAACAAACTTCAAGAATTCCATTTCTCCATATATGAATCCACAAAGTCAGGGCTCTACTACCATCCTCATGGTTCTGTAACCACATGGAATGACATGAAGAAACCCTTCTTATCCATATTATTCCCTGTTTATAGAACTAAGTCTATCTAAAAAAATATGTGGTATCCATAAATTCCCCAATGAATCACTCCATGAGTATTGTGTGAGGTTCACATATCTTATAATGCCCTACACACACCACCAAATCCTTTACCAACTATTGATCCAATACTTCAATGCGTGGTTATTGGCTATCGAGTGAACTCTCCTTGATGCCACAAGTTGCAGTGCTCTTTTAGATAAAAATAATATAGCTCCATGTGATATCATAAGAAATATTTTTATAAATACAAATAAATTCCATACTTGATCCCACGATCAATTTAAACAGGTTTTTGAGAATCAATTCATATATCCCAATAAGAAGACCAAGTGGAATAGGGAACATACAAGTCTAACTCATCAAATAGTTATGGCTACCAAAGCACCAACCTCACAGAATCCTTGTTCCCTGGACCTATCAAAAATGGTGGAATCTGTAACTCACAAGCTTGTACAACTGACACATGTCCACAACTTCAAGATAATCCATATGATTCATTTGTAACGATGGAGAATAATGTAATGTATGCTCAGAAGAACACCAACCCCCAACTATCAGGTTAGTTATTTAGAAACTATATCAAATCCCACTCTGGGCTCTTTTCTTTTATCTATAACCTAGGTTTGAGGTATTGTTATCCCATCTCTCATCCCCCTCAATTCCCATATCAAAATACAAAACCAATTACATTATGGTCATGGTGGTGTTAACTTCCATCAACCTTATCCAGTTGTTCCTCAACATTGAAGTACAAATTCACATCATAATCCTATAGGATTCTTCAATCCTAGTGATCCTACCAAATTCCCAACACAATATATTATATTTCCCAAGAACCAAAACAAAGGAAATCCTAGTTCAAAACAAGTCACTTCTTCTAAGAATCCTTGGTAATTTTATATGGAAGACCTTTCCTCATTCAACCATTATAGTCTTATAAAAATTGAAAACCATATTGGTCAACATGCATCCAACCTCATCGAGCAGAAATTATCCAATTCTTACCATTTCTCCGCACAACCCTTTCTAATCCCAATATTAATGAAATTGTAATATCTTAAAGATCTGGAAAAAAACATTTCTATGCGACATGATAAATAATTTAAATCCCCTTTCAATGTAGAGATGGATAAATAAAATAAAAAATGATAGAAAATAACATGAAGAAACTCCCTCGCCTCATTCAATTATTTTATGTAACCCAATTCCTTCTCTCATGTCATATCTAAGACAAGGAAGTCCTTTGAAACTGATCCTAAAATGCTCAACATGTTTAGACATGTTGATTTCAACATTACCCTCTTAGATTAAATCAAAAATGTCTCTTTGTATGAAAAGTTTCTCAAGTAAATTTGTACCCATAAGAGACTACATAGGACTATCAAGAATTGTTCAACCCAACAATACATACCCTTGTAGTGCAAATTTCAAAGGAACTTTACAGTTCCATACCAAATTTGGAGTTCCAACATTGATGATACACTCATAGACCTAGGAGCCTCAACAAAAACCATGCTCAAATCCATCTTCTATATCCTTGGTCTATGTACCATTCACCCAGCGTGTGTTGTCATCATGTTAGATAATATAATGATAACCGGTCCTAGGGAATAGTTGAGGATGTTATTGTCTTAGTTATTGATCATATCTTCCCATCCAATTTATATGTCCTTAACATGGAAGTTCACATGAAATATCCCAGATATCCCATAATTCTTGGAAGACCATTACTTTTGATGAATAGAACTTATATTGATATCAATGTGGGCATCCTATCCATTGAATTTGGTGACCAACTCATCATGTTAAATATTTTTCAAGCTATGTGATAACCATTAGAGGATCACTCTCCATTCTCTAACAATGCTTCCAAATACACTTTTAAGAGTGGATTCACCACCCTTCCATAAACTACATCATATTATAATGAGAGAGAAACATCTAAATTTTTTTCCATGATTAACCAATTCATAAATAAAAAATTTTATGATTCCATTTCATTCATGGACTCCATCAATCTTAATGATCTTGAAAAATCTCTTAAATTCCATCTCAACTCTAATATATATTGTTTCACCTTGGACTGTACTGAGGAAAATTAATCTAAACCAACTAAATTCCCTCTCTATTTTCCTAAGTTATATAGCATAAAAATAAAGGATGAAAATGATTTGAACCATGTTCCTGTTCCCAAGAAATATGTATTCCTTTTCCAAGATCACTACTATCCTCTCATTATCTATAATTTACTTAATAAAACAAATGAGTCCAAACTTGTTAAAATGATAGAGTAAAAAATACCAAGGTTAGACCCTATATGACATATCTATAATAAACCCATCCATTTTCATGCATTACATCCTTATTGAAGAATCATCCAAACCAATGAAAGAACCGCCAATAAGAATTAATCCACTCATACATGAGGTAGTTAGGGAAGAGATTACCAAGATTATTGAAGCTATTTTTATCTCCCCAATTTTTGATAGTGAATGGGTTAGTATGATTCATGTGGTACCTAATAAGGTTAGAAAAATTATTATCACAATTAAATATGAATAGGGGGTCAGAACTCGAGTGAAAAAAGGGTGTGTGTGCATCGATTTTCAGAAATTTAATGCTAAAACATGAATATATGACCACCCTCTTCCTTTACATTATCAAATTCCTAGATGATTATCTAGAATTTCACATTATTACTTTCATGATAGATACTATAGCTAATTACAAAAACCAATATAACCTCATGACCAATAAAATACTATATTCAATTGTCCCTAAGTAATATTTGTATACTGGGGAATGCCTTCCTATATTTGAAATTATACTAAAACATTCAAGTGGTGTACGATGAGATTATTTTCTAATTTAATTTATCATTTCATGGAGGTCTTAATTGATTACTATACCATTTAAGGTTATTCATTTTAATCATGTTTACAATCACTCTCTCTGGTTCTAAAAATGTTTTCTAAATGTAAACTTATGATTAATTTTGAAAAATTTCTCTACATAGTTACTAATGGGATTATTTTATGGAACATAATTTAATAAGAGGGTTTTTAAATATATCCTACAAAAAATTGAGATGATCTAATCACTTATTGAACCGACATAAGAAAAACCTATCTATTCATTCCTTGGTCATGTTGGTCTCTATCAGTGATTCATTCACATCTTCGGTAGTTATGCCCTCTCACTCACTCGGATTCTCTAAAATGATGTTACATTCCCTTTAGATGAGGATTTAATGATATCCCTAAGTTTACTCAAATATTTTCTTACATTTACCCTGATAATCCAACCCCATATTGTTACATTACCTTTGAATTGATTTGTGATGCTTTAGATAGGGACATTTGGGCTCTTCTAGGTTATATAAAATAAAAAATTCAACATTTCATTTATCATGCCTCAAAAACATAGGATTAAACTATGTATCACTACACTATCATTGAAAATGAAATTTTATCTTTCTTTTTTTCTTCGAAAAATTCTATCCATTTCACATAGGTCCCAAAATCATCATTTTTACAGACCATTCTGCTTTAAAATTATTAATTGAGAAAAATGATTCCAAACTGAGGAAAGTTAGATGGATCCCAATGTTCCAAGAGTTTGAAATTGTGATTAAAAATAGACCTATAAAAGAACACACTATGGTTAAACACTAGAGTAAATTTTATAATTATTCTCATTTTAAAATAATTGATCATGCATTCCTAATTGAACACCTATCATCTGTCACTCCAAATTTACCTTGGTATTACCCAATTGTAAATTACATTGTTTCTATTATTTTACATTTAATTTTTTCTAATGAAAAATCTGTTAAGATGATATGTTAGCCAAAATTATATTTTTGGGAAGACAACAAACATCGGAAAACAATGGCTGAAATGGTAATTAGGATATGTGTTGATAAAGATGAATATTCCTACATATTATAATTTTTCCGATCAATGCATGGTAGTTACAACATTATACCACAAAGCACCTCCCAAAAGTTCATTGACTAAAGATTATTTTGGACATCACTCATTAAAGACTCAATGAGTTATGTCAATCATGTCACACTTTTTGAAATTTTTCCACAAATTCTAAAAGAAGTAAAATTCCACAATAATGATTAATCATATAAGAGATCTTTGACTTTTTGGAAAAAAAAATTAATGGGATAATTCCCCCTTATAATATATTCTCTTACATTATTCATGTGGTCAACTATGTTTATAAGTGGTTTAAGGAAAACCTCACTAGAAAAGATGATTCACATATTGTTAGTGAGTTATTGAAAACACACATATTCCACTAATTTGGAACACCATGTGCCTTGCGAAGTGACATATGAACTCATTTCTATAATTAGACCATGGAATCTCTTTTCAAAAATAATAGGGGTGTATATTGAAAATATACTCTATATCACCCCCCAAATAAATGGATTGGATGATATTTCTAAAAGTGAAGTAAAAAATAGTTCTTAAGAGAATTGTAAATACCACCAAAAAAGACTAGCCTAAAATAAATAGTGATTCACATTGGGATAATCAAACATCCAATAAAATACCCATTAGAATATTTCCATTAATGATAGTTTTTTGTAAAGTGTGTCATTTACTGGTTGAAATCAATCCTATGTAATTTTATTCTATCAAAACATGTAATTTTGATTCTGATAAATCTACTAAAGATATATTGACACAGTTGAATGAACCATATGAGCTTATACTAGACTCTTATGAGAATAAAAATGTCTACAAAAAATTATAGGGAGACCCATGAAAAACACATCCTATGAAAGGTATTTTTTGAAGTTTAAAAAGTTAATACTCTTCAACTCAATATTTCATCTTTACCCAAGAAATATTAATTCTAATTAGTATGGTCATCTATTATTATTTATGTTTTCCCATTTGGTGGAGTGTAATTATAGTACTCCACTTCCAAAAGTACATTCACATTTAACAAACTTATGTTAATGCATCACCATGAGAGGGAGAAAATATCAAGAACCACAACTACATCCATTAAATCCCCTACAAATATGGTAGACCTGCCACTAGATAAAGACAATGACCTAGAAAATCCAAATGAAGGGAACCTATTTCCCTTTGGAAACCTCTTTCCCTCTTCTTCCGCATTCTCTCTCTTTTTTCCTCTCTCTCTTTTTCTTCATCTTACACTCTCATTCAATTGTTTACCACTTTCTTAATAAAACCCAATTTTTTTCTCTTTTTATTTGGAGTGGATATGTATTTTAAAAACTAAAATAACTTAAAAAAATTAGAATAAATGATTCATAATTAATCCCCATTAGATTTTGAATTATTACCAACCATTTTGGCGATTCATAGCCCTTGTTTTCTTCTCGAACATTTTGTATTTTTATTAAAAATTGGGATAATGAATTTTGTTTCAAGACCAATAAATTTGGAATGCTATATTTTTTATATGGAAAATGATTTTTCCCCAACCATGAGTATCCAAATTATCTTTCAGGACACAATCATCTATGTTTATCCTTCCATATTTCATTTTTTGACCCCTAATTTTGAGTCTTCAATTTTTTGACTGTTAAGATGAATTCTGTACTTTACAATACCTTGGTATGATAGATGTGTTTTAAAAAGCACATGAGAATCAAAATATCCAAATTCCCTACCATTAACCTTCCTTTTATCCTCCTTTTAAAGGCCAATTAAATCCTATGAAAACCTTTTACTCGATATCCACATTTCAAGCCCAATACCTTATCCCACACAAAATCTATATGGATTTTAATTTAATATTCTTTTTGAAATTTAAGTGTTCAGGGAATGAATTTAATTTTGTGAACTATTTATTTGATTTTTAATGTTTCTTCATAAGATTGAGGGAATAAATCTATTTACATTTTGGGGACATGTTTCCATTTGGTGAGCTTTGGGAATTTATTTATGTTTCTGACATTTGGTTCAAATTATATAAAAACATGCTCGAAAAAATTAAAAATAAACCAAAAAATCAAAAAAAAAAGAATGGGTTGTGTCTTGGGAAGATCAAAAATAACTCTTCCTCAACCTTTTATATTGTTATAATAGTTACAATTAGTGTTTTGAGGAGATCAAATAAGGGTTGGGAGATGAGTGTGATATTTGTTTCAATTTCAACTTTTAGAAAAAAATGAAAAAAATAAAAGAGCACTTGAATCATCTTTTCCTGTGTCGTTGGGAGAAGGTTTGTGTTTTTTACATATTTCATCACTTCATCCACTTCCAAATTTTATCCATTACCATTCATCATTTACAAATTCATGCCCTTAAAAATTTATGTTTCCATATCCTTCCATGTCTCGTTTCAAAAAAAACATGTTCATTTATTTTTCCACATTGTTGTTTTACCCCTATTTACACTCTTTTTGACATTATGATTTTTACCATACTATAGCCACTAAAAACACTACAATTACCTCTTGATTTATTAGAACATTTGAATAGGTAATGGAATGTGAGAGATCTTACAAACTCTATGATTTTCAATTTTGGTTGGTTAATGAATTAAACTCAGTAAATAAATTTTTTATAATCTTGAGAGGAAGGAGTTATGAGTGGAAAAATTTTCCATTTACAATTTAAAACATGAAAAATAAATTGTTTTAGACAAATTACTGCTTTAAAAATTTTGGTAAATTATTTATGGATGAGTGAACTATTTTAGACCCCCTTATTGATGAAATGAGAATTTTAATATTTGTTGTGAGTGAAAATGATTGTGTTATGTTATACATGAGTAAATGAATAGGTATGTGTTGGGATTTTATGTTATTCAATTATTCATTTGTTTTTATCTACTACATTTAGTGATTTCTTTTGTAAAAGAGAATAATTGTTGTGAAATACCCATGTTATAATACCAAATATAATTTTTGGGTGTTATTTGATTTAATACATATTCAATTATGCTTACTATTTTAATAATAACTCTCTATATAGTGATTGAAATTTTATTATTTTTAATTTATAGGGTTCTTTATTCCCAATACAACAACTCATTCAACCAAATATTTGGCTAAGTCGGCCATTTGAAGGGCTATATGGACCACACAAGGAGGCCCACCAAATATGTGATGAAAAGTGGACCATCCATAAAGATAAACTTTTTGGGATCTATCCATAATAATAAATTGGATGAAACTCTATAATATATTATTTAATATCCAATAACATCTTGGAAAAAATTTGATGTCCCGAATCCACCAAAAAGGGGCCTAACTGATGCATTGAATTTCATCCCACAATTCTGCCATGGAATTTAAAATAGCCCAACCTTTTTGAATTTTCCCTCAATACAATCATCCAATTAATCTGAGAATTTGTACTATGAAATAAACTATAACGAAAATAAAATTATTAGAATAAATTGTTTTTATTTGAAGTAATATTCTGATCCTTAAATTCATTCAAATTTGAACCATGTAAATATTTGACAGAAAAATGGAAAACAACACATGGTTTACCAAATCAGCCATAACATTGGCTCCAAATGTCCAATGGATGAAAAATATTTAGGGTGATCTATCCAACTCCTTATATACAACCTTTAATAATAATTTATCTTTTTATTCTTCTGTATAAATTGGTAAATTGGTGATCCTAGTTGAGGGGATGTTTTTGAATGTAACCAGTCCACCACCTTGGGCTATAAATAAACCCCCTCTTTTTTTATGAAAAGGGTTTGTATTTAAAAGAATATAGGGATAGTTTGGAATGAACATAGACTTAAAAAAGGCCTAGTAGAACCTTCCAAACACAAGTTTTTACTAGATATATCATTCCTCCATGATTTCTTTTCGAATATTTCAAGTGTTTTCAATTGTAATCATAGAAGTTCTCTTTCATTTCAATTAAATATTAATGAATGTTTCTTTGTTATAATTTATATTTC
Source organism: Viscum album (assembly GCA_963277665.1). Lineage (NCBI taxonomy): Eukaryota > Viridiplantae > Streptophyta > Magnoliopsida > Santalales > Viscaceae > Viscum > Viscum album. Next base: position 1,495,847,168 of record OY728131.1, read on the forward strand.
TCATCTACTACATATTTTGTAATTTAAATTTTCTGGAAATGTTTTAAATCATATTGAAAATTATTCCCCTCTTTCTCTTTCACATTCAATCAAAAGAAGGATTTTTACTTCTCTTCCCATTTCGTGTGTGTGTTTGACGCACTACACATATCTTATCCCATTATTTTTATTCTTATATTAACTCATCACAACAAAAAATAATTAAAAATATTAATATAAATATCAAAGGATAATTAAATCATCCATGGGGGTGAGTTATAATTTGGTAATGTTATGTGATTGAGATATTTTTCTCGCTGAATGTTCTTTGGGATAACATTGTGTAGATTGAACAAAAAATGTCCTTTTTATGATATTTTTTGTTTAATATTTGGATTCCATGGATTATTGTAACCATAAATACCCTACCATAAAAATTATTTGTTGAGATTAGGTCACTAGTTATGTTATGGCTTGGACTAAAGCGACAACACATGGGAATTCGGATCAAAATCATCTTGTGAAGTGGGTGTTAATTTAATGCAATATAAAGAAAATATAAATGACATAATAAGCATAAATAACAAATAATAAACTCACCCTAATATTTATCAAGTCTTAACTAAAACATAATCCATCAATCAATTTAATTTATCTCTTAAAACACCCTCCCCTATTAAAAAGAAAATTAAATAAAAAACAATCGACACTAGAAACAATACAATCACTAAGGATTTGACCCAATTATCAGTATACACATTAGTAGAGAAATATAACTTTTAAAATTTTATAGGATACAATATTCCATTCTTTAGTAAACATTGTATGGGTAATATATGATCAAATGACATAATTATTTTAATTCATTGAGACATGTATGCGGAATGGATCCTTGTTGTTTACCAAATTTTGGATTTTATACATCTTGAAGAACCACCATGTAAATTTGGTGGTGTGTAAATTCTATTACCATAACATGGATTAATTATTTATCATAATGTAATACTATTTCTCTTAATTAATAAATATTTGTTGATATATTTTGATGTATTTCATGGAAAAAATCTTTGAAAAAATCATGTAAAATGATATTTTTGGGAGTGGCTAAAGGCCAGAACATGGTGGGTATATTTTCATTACCCAATTGCCTCCCCTTGTTCAGCATGTCTTATTGCTATTTATCCATATAATCCAAAACTTGGTCTAACTAATGTTGATGCTTCCATACTGCTTTATTGTAAATAGATAGCTTAGTAGGGACTTCCTCTATATTATTGAAAGGAAATAGATCCAAGGGTGGTTTGAAAAATGATAGTCACCATGTTTTGTCTTCTAGAAGAGAATGGATATCACATTCTAATGAAAATTAAATAATCACGACTTTCTACATTTTCCCAATTTCATTGTGATATAATATATTTCTAATCATTAAATCAATCACGAGAGGACCTTGTTGATGAAGTGAAATGTCACTATAGGGAGGATGTCTACAGAGGCTTCTATCATGTAGAGGATTTCCATAACAACATGATATATGACTGTGAGGAAACTTCTTAAATCATTTAACCTATGCATGAAATTCAAGTAAAAAGATATCAGTGGGAGGACCATCTTGCTAATTTATTATCTTACTAAGTGGAGGGCTATCGTGGTGCTTATCTAGAGATGATATATCGAGATGATCAAATTTTAGACATGAAGAAATCCTTAATGGTGAAATTTATACTGAGAACCTCCAGAAATACAGTTCTTATTCCCAAAATTTGGTAAAGGTATAGTAGTATCCAAAAAATACCACAAACAAACCTCGGAGGGCTTCAAAAATCAATCATTAAACAGAGAAGGATCATTGACTATTTATCCATTTTCTAGCATCCTTTAGTGAGGCTTCATTTAGAATTCATTATTTTGAATAAATTGACAAGATTAGTAGGAAAAAAAATTTCATATACAAAATATTTTTTAAGTAGATCTTATTTTTTTGGAAATATTCGGCATGCTTATGGAAGTTTGGATGGGGATTGTACCTACATAGTGTGGACATTAGAATAGGATGATTACATAAAATTTCAATGGGGGTATGGACACAATATAACTCTCTATATATCATAGGGTAATTTGGACCATGACCCTCATAGAAGGGTGAATAGGTGTGTGTATACCCCGAAGTGACATGTAGACGAGTCACTCCAAATATAGGGACAAGGTTGTGTGTCATTACCTCTACCACTATTGTTACCCCTATAATATACTTCCCATTCTTTGGCTGAAGAAAAGGTGTATTCCTACTCATGTTCTTCATTTCCCATATATATATACTAAATGTACTCAAGTATAGGGGTAGAGGTTTTTGTATTCCCCTATTTTTTAAATACATTCTAGGTGATTTCTCCAATTTATACTACGTTAGGCTGACAGTCATAAAATATATAAGAAAGTGTTTGCGCCTACTTGATGTTTGCGTCAAAACATATATAGGAAAGTGTGTGCGCCTACTCGATGTTTGCCGCTAAATTTGAATAGCAGACCTGATTGATACAGACAGGTGTTTATACCTTCTCTAATATTGAAACCATATTTTATTAGTAGGATTTTATGTATGTTGTCTAATTATGTTAGAAGGATTTGATGTGTGGGTAGGTGTTTGTGCCTGCTCAAGGTTTGCCTCTAAATTTTCCTATTAGGATGGGGATGGAATAAATGTTTATCAATGCCCCTTATTTTCTATTTTTTAATCAAAATTGACTATATTGCGTGAATGTGTCTTAGTGACCAATGAAAAAAAACATAGGAAAACATCCCCATCCTTCTAAGTGTTTTTCTTTGTGTGGAATTTGTAGTGGTGACTGTCTATAAGAGAACTATGAGGGACACCTATCATATCTAGATAAGAACACCAGTTTCTTCTTGATCTACTTCCATATGATAAGGTAGGGGCATATATTTGTGTTATAGAGATAGTCCCTAGAAATGGTTCATGACATAAATTGGAATCATCTTTATCTAGACCGCCAACCATCATTAAGAGGATGGATTTAAGGGATTCATAAGTTGTTTGTACTATCAAGTTTCCCCATGGTCGAGAGGATACCATTTTGTTGCTACTCCCAAAAAAATGTGTTTCAATACCAGTGTTGAAGATGTTGGGTGGGGGATGGAATCCACTATTTATTTGAGGACGCAGCTTGTGCAGGGGCTAATATACACATCTGTGATAAATGGTATGAAACTATTTGGGTCGAAGGGATATTTAGTTGAATGTTCCTAGAATATAGGTGAAAATAATTAAAAAACCTCATCAAACTAGCATCTCAATAAACAAACACACACATAAATTATAGAATTATTTGGCCCTATTTCATTTTGAGAGAAACGGGTTTTGGATTGTAGGTGAAACCATCATCATTCTTAAGTATTCACATTAGGTTCACAGTTTTTTTTCCAAAGGAAATGATTCGTTTTGGTTTTTTGTGGTTTTATTGTTGGGGTTTGAATTGTTGCACATATATTCACATTAGATCCATTATATTTTAATGTCTTCCAATGGGTTTTATTTGTGGAACCAAAAACACCCAATGGTGCCATTATTCAGAGTGTTTCATGAACATTCCTTCTAAAGGTACGATGTTATTTGGAAATGGTTCAACATTGCTTAGGGACACACATTGGTTGATTTGATGGGAGGGCAGACTCATGACAACATTGTTTTGGAGAATTAAGTGCAACTCTAGGACTCTCTTAAATATTTAATACATTTTTGAGAATTCATCATTAATTCCAATTTATAAAATGGGTCATCTTTGTATTAACAATCAATTATTAGCACCTAGAACCTATATAATCATTAGTATGTATCCAAGGTTCTTCATCGATGGAGAAATCCATATGTATCTCTGTTTATTTTTAAATTGCACCCTTTTATGGATAGATTATATATTATTTTTTCATTTACATTATGATGTTTTATTCAGGCCATACGGTGTGCTGCTCTAGAAATAATCATCATCTAGGGTGACAGGGAGTTGTTTTTATGTTGGGATCATACCCATAAAGGGTTCTGCCTATGTATATTTATGAAATGATTCAGAACACATATATTTCAGTTCCACTTAATGGGACACACCGTACATTTTAATGTCATGTGATGGGGACTAAACCGTATTGTTAAACATCGTGAGATAAGGATGTCCAATGAAATTATTCTTATTCAACGCTTGATGTTGTACTTACATTGTAGAGGCCCAAGGAACATACAAAGGATGTGGTATCCTGAGTAATATATGACTCTACTGGGGATGTGACACAGAAGAAATATGGGTTTATTTTTGGGATGTTGGCTTCAAACCTTAGGGAGGCTTCCTTTGTGTCCCATTTGAGTGGGATTCAATCTCCATGTAGTTTAAATGTGAGGACCAAACCTATGGGTCCCTTTAAAAAATTTATATGGGATTTGGTACAATAAGATGTTGATGACATGGTTGGGGATTATACCAAGTTGGATGCTCATTTTTCTAGATCCCTGAGTAATGTCTCAACTCATTATGATTTATTGGTTTAGATAGGGCTTACACCTAGGGGTATGCGTGTAGATTTTATCATCATTAATATGGACACTTTGATTATCAAGGAATGGTTTTGGGTCTTACGTCGTATAAGAGGATTACCCACATGTTGGATACATGTATTTTAGGACCCATGTCTATATAGGCCCTCTAAGTGATGGCTAGAGGAATATATTGTAAAATACTATTTGTAGAGACAATCATATGACCATTTGGATGTTATGATCGTATCCAGCCTCTAAACCTACATGACTCATTTTTGGATGTAAGAAAAAAAGAGGAATTGGATTATCTATAAAACCATGTAGTCTTTATTCTACTGGAGAATGAGGTTGGTTCTATAGGATAATAATAAAGGGGTTTGATGTGCCTATATCCCCCACCGTTTTTTGTAACCATGATAGTCACATTTGACTACCTATCTGGCTATTTTCAATAAGAAATGTGAGGGGCTTAGTCAAAGAAGGGATTTAATTCTTCTAGATGTAGATAATAGATGAGAATAATATAACAACTCTAAAAGGAAAAGGAAAGCATGACCCTCTCCCAGCCTATCTAAAATGTCAGGTCTCTGGTTTTAGAAATTATTATTTAAGGAAATTTCCCTTATCCTCATGTATTATATTTGATAATGGAATAACAAATATATGGCCTTTATGTTTTATTGTACGATTTTTATAGCACTTCCCCCAGGGTTGGCGTCTTCATGGCCAAAGTTATGCATAACTGAACAGACCCCAAGGACTCGATATGTTAGGTAGAACAAGTGTTAGATGCCTCTAATTGGAAAACATATAACCAAAAGTGATACATGTTGATATGAATCTCTCCATGGTTGTTCATATTTGGAGGATTCAGTGTAGGATTTTATTTGATCACCCTTTTATGTGATCCCCAAGGAAGGAGGTTCCCTTCCATTAGTGTCATGAAAAATGTTTCAAAGGAGTTTTGGGTAGGTAATGGATATTCCAGTTGAAGGGGGTCTATCACAGGGTAAGGCCTTGGTGGATCGTAAGTTCACTGTATAGGGAATGCTTGTATGAGATAGAGATTACTTATAGATGATATAAAACCTAGGAAATAAAACTTTTGTGAGGTCATTATCTAGGCTCCAAGGGTTTATTGAAGTTTCCATGGAAGTCCCTCGCACAGGTCCTGGTTTTATAATTGTACCTTCATGCTAGGATCTATTAAATAGAAATGATGTGGATCCTCACATTGGTTTTATTATTTCACACCCCAGAGGGACTTTGATTATGTTAATCCCCTTAATTACATCTTCACTCAGGTTTGGAGATCTAATTGGTTATTTTATAGGGCCTTTGTTAAAGAGTATGGTGATAAGATATTCAAGACATCTCTATGTTTTTTCATCATCCCAAATGAGTACCCTCATGGTAATATTTATAGGAAATTTCTAGACCCTGGGTAAAGGAGGTGGATCGCACAGGTGTGTCACACAAGTGGGTCACGTAGGTGTGTCACACAGAGCCCCTAGGTGAGACTTTATGGACCTATGTATTTTCAATAGGAACAGAGGCAGGACCTATGAACCAAAACTATATTTTCTCTTGTGTGGTACGGTTTATGTGAGTTTTTCATTCTTTTCCAACTTCACTTCTTTTCTTCTGGAGTCTTCTCACACATATGAGAAAACACATATTAAACAATATATGTATATAAATTAACAAATAATATTATATTTGTCATATTATTATCATTATTTAATGATAAAATGATACATTCCATATTTCGATAATGAGCATTGAAAAATTAAAACATTACTCCTCTATACATATTACCTACCCTCCCCATGATTGCTACTTAGTTCATTTCTCATTACCATAATTCATGGTTTGTTCTAAAATTATAATTGATGTATCAAAATTATAAATATGTACTTATTATTATTTTGAATATGATTTAATAATGACATATCGGACAATAGTCAACTTACTAAAGTCATTTGGAATTTTGAACTGAATATCGACCAAACATCTGATGTGAACATAAATTATTAAGTAATAGTTATAACATGGTAAAAAGTGAGATAAAGGGAATAATAAACTTTAAATTGTATCTCAATAAAGTAAATAATTATCATATTTTTATTTTTCAACAATATATAGGATTTGTGTGATGAGTCAGACTCAAGGAAAGGAATTTTCTTTTTAAATATCATCTTTTAATGTTTTCCATAAAACCATATTTTACTTTCATGTATATATTTATAAAAATAATTTTCTGGATAAATTTATAAAGATATAGAATAAATATAAAGAAAATTTTTTTCCTCTAAAATTTTTTACAAATTTTTTTAAATGAATTGTTTATGGAATGTTTTGATATACTTTAAAAAATAAAAAGGAATGTTCTATTTAAATGTATATAAAAACAAATAATTTTCCCACAGTCATATGCATTAATTGATATTAGATTCCTTTATATTATTTCATGTTTTATTCAATGAAATAAGTTATTTCCCCTTTTTCTAGGTTTTTTTTTTTGAATAATTTGTTTTAATGGAAAGGGAAATATTAATATCTAAAATGTGTTCTAATGGGAGCATTGAATCTTTTATGATATAAGATTTAATGTATTCTATTATGGATCGTTGTAATTTTTCATGAGTATGGGTGATTAAATTAAAACCCAATGGTTAGTGATCCTATTACAGCTATTTGATTAATTGGGTAAAGAGATGAAGTTAATTAATTATGTTTGTTTTATGAAAATATAGAAATAAACTATGATGGTTATTTTAAATATGGGACAGATTTAACTGATTAGTTTTCTCATAAGAGATTAAGGGAGTAAAATATGATGGTTATTCCAAGTATAACTATGATGGGTAATCCATGTGTAACTATTATAATTAATTTATATGTAAGAGTGATATAAAAAAATTCCCAAGTTTCATGTATGTTGTATCTATTCTTTCTATGGGTTTTAGAAATTTCCTTAAAGAAAAAAGTGTGTGTTTTCATATGAAAATGATTTATTTAATAATCTTAAAGGATAATGTGATAAAATTAATTATTTCATGTTTTTTCATGTTTTTCACTAGACTAATAAATTTATTTCTATTTTATGTCCCTTAATTTCATTTTTTTACTCATCAAATCCTTTAAAATGTTTTTATAGGGATAAATGATGGGTAGGGTAAAGAATATGTCAAGTTGAAATTAATAAAACATTTTCATGCAGTAAAAATGAGTTTAACTTTAAAATTTGTTTATTATAGGGACAAATGGATACTGATTAATTTTCCACCATGATTATATATTGGGGATTCATGTAAAAGTTATGACCTAATGGCTGATAGTGGGTGCCATAGACCTCACTTTTGATGTCCATTGATTACTACTACATTTATACTATTTGATAAATGTATATATGTCTTTATCATTCCATAATAGTGTCTATACTTATATTCGATTATATTTATGTTAATTTCTATAGATTATGTGATGTATAGAGAAAGTTATATCAAATCCCAGGCTGTAATGTGATCCTTGAGATATGATGACATTAATATTAAATATATATCATATGGTCTAGACACATCATATTTATTGGATGCAGTTGATTTTAGAATATCAAGTGTTGGTGACTCATAAGTATTTAAACCTATTTTAATGATGTTAGCACTTGGTGATATCTAGAAAATGAGATCATTAGGATATGCTCTCCAATGGGTGAACCACATGGTTTGGGTGTCATTGGTTTTTCCTATCTACGAACTTCTGTATTGGTCTCTTGACTTCAGATCATTATCAATGTGTGATATTTAATCATTCACATTTATTCAAAGTGAAAACCATGGAAATAAATCCATAGTGAGGTAATTTTCGTTGGGTGATACATTGGTGGTGTGACATTGGTTGAATGATCAAAATAGATTTTTTTCATTTCTGTGTTGAGGACATGATATCTCTAGCCTAGTTGATCAAAATCATAGTACATTCATTAAATGTTTGGTCATGGTCATTGAATGTAAGTCCATTAAATTAGATCAACATATAATAAATCAAGTAAAATATGATGACACTGGTGTGTTTCATTCTTTATGAGATACCATATGGCAGCAACATTACATTACACAGTGTGTGTACATAGTTCGGTTGTCATTGTTATGGATACTTCATGTTTCTTTAGGGTTCATGATGGGTTTCTAGATTCCAATATTGTTCTATAAATATTATTCACTCATATTAAGATAAGGTCCTAGAGGGTCACACATAAAATCACTTTCAATATTTTTCCACATTTTGATGAATATGTATGTTGTACATTATGGCCCCCACCATGGGGTATGATAGTTGTCCAAGATTTATCGATCATTTATAAATTCATAAATTTATAAATATTATATTTTAGAAAAAATTAATTGAATTTAGTTAATAAAATTATATTCATTTTTATAAGTAAATACATGGAAAAATATTAAATTAACAAATATAATATTTAATATTCAAGGTAAATTTAATATTAGTATGAATTATATGTTAGTTTATGATGGAAGTTTATCATGTAATATATTTAATATATATTAAAAATATGTGATTAAATATAAATAATAAAAATGATACAATTATTTTGACATATTTATTTATTCATTACTAATTTTTTGGATGACAGATATATAAGGATTAGGAACCCTAATTGGGTATTTTTCTTATCCACTATATAAGTAGATGAGGAGCTCATTTTCTAGTGTGAATGGTAAGAAACTCATTATAATTAATTGAGGTATCCTCTCTTTTATCACCTCTTTAATAGAGAAATAGACCTTCCAAGAAATCCATACACCAATATCTTTATGGACCATAGGAACGGAGTGGATGTGATTGTTGTGACGTTTAAAGAATCATCGAACTCTATGGTAGAACTTGGAATTTGAAAATCAAAATTAGCACAATTTTTTGAAGCATGTGGGGATGATCTAGATGGGTTTAGGTTTCAGATCCTTCAAGTGATGATAATTGATGAAAACTCATAGTCAAACAAGCCACCAAATCAAACAAGGTACATGTTTGTTTATTTGTTTTTTTTTTCTCATTAAATTCACATGAGATCCTTGGACCAATAGTGGGGTTCTAATTATTAGAGATGCAGAAGTGACATTTCTCTGTTGATAAAAAAATTAAAATCCCCATCCTACTGACTCCCACTACATTCCCCTGTAACATCAACTGGTATCAAAATGATTGTGAGAATTTTCTGAGCCAAGTAAAAAAATAATTTTCATTAAATTATGTTGATAGTAATAAATCTATCCAAACATAATATAATGCACATTGATTAGATTTTAGATGACCATGTTATGGTCATCAGTAATTTTTTGGAATGGATTTAAAATTCATATATTATTTATTGAAAATTAAAAAACGATGTAATTTTATATCTATTTGTAATTTTATTTTTAATTATTCTTTTTGAGAAACATTCAATTAGAGTATGACGGTTGCACTTCCACTGTCCAAGATTATTTTTCCCTATAGGGGTTTGCTTCTCATGAAATCTTAAGCAAAAAAATTATTTCATAATATCAAATAATAATATATAAAAATAATTTTAATAATTTAAAATTATTAAAGGTTATGTATATCTTTTATGAATGGTTGAAAAGAGGGTTCATGTACCCGACCATCATCTTCAGTGTATCTTGGCCACCTCCCTTGATCACAACAGGATCGTCTTCAGGCCCTAACATCTTCTCCCACCCCCAACCATGGTTAAACCCATCTATTTAAGGTCTCCATATGCTCATGGTCTGACCTCGTGAGCCACCCTCAACAACTGCCATCCTTCCAGTACCCTCCAACAACATGATGCCATCCCCATCCACTAGTTGGATATTCCTTGACCGAGGCTAATGCACCAAGAATCTCTTCCAGGTTATCCATTTTAGGCAATCCATGAAATCAGGGAACCCACAACAATGCCAATGACCCCACATCAAAACCGTAAACTTTTCCACATTGGTCCATCATGGGTAGAATTTTTTATTATTCCCTCCCATGTCGGTTTAACCGGAGAAGTGTCCCTCTTCACATTGTTCCATCATCCACGTGTCCACCCTGTTACACTGGTTCACACCAACGCCCACATGATCAGAACTATATGGGTTTGATGTAATACTTTGCTTCTTTTGACCTTTTACCAGGATTGGACCAAAATGGTATGAATCATCACAAAACTACACTGAGTGTAGTCTAGATGTCCTGGGAAGTCCCTATGTGGGATCTTCTCTACCTGGAATGGACCTACATGGGTTTGGCTCAACCCAAAACAGGTCGGACAGGATTGGTAAGACCTGAAATGGGTCTAGGAGAGATTTTGGACCCCATGAAATATTTAATTCAACTATAGATTAATTTAGATAATTAAATATATTTTAGTATTATATTAAATAGATGAAATAATAATTTATTTGTTTAAAATTATCCTAGTTATATTATTTAAAAAAATTAATTTAATTTCAGAAAGTAGTTGATTTATTTAATTTATATAATAAAAATTATATTAATATGCAGAAATAACTAAATAGACTAATTTACTTGATTATTTCTTTTAATTTATATTTAATATCTTAACATTAAATTTATTTCAATTTAATTTTTTCACGTAATTAATTTATATACAAACTAGTCATGAAGAATTGACTGAACCAACATCTATCTGATTAATTTCATTTAATTATTTATTAATATTTGTGATGTTTCTAATAAGTAGTTAATTTTATATAGTATGTGCATTTTAATTTTTTCCAATATGTATATGGGTCTCCGTGTCCAATTTATAAATATTATATTACACCTTGAGACCCCCTCACATACGTGCCAATATTATTCTACATATGATGATGAAATTTGTAAGATGCAGTCCCTGCCAAGTCAATGAGATATGCATGTGATATGTAGAGCACACCAAGATGAGGTGCTACCTCCGATGAGATTTGTACACATTAGACCAGGGACAAGCTGCAACTAGAATTAGGACACGACTCAGGTATGACATACCTAGGTCATGGTTGATCCATTAAGTTTCAATGGACAAACTAATATTACATTCTCAAGACCAATTGGGTAATTAATTTCTTTAAGATTTTTAGTTATTTTATGCATGTGTATTTTTCTATGGAAACACATACAACAATAAATAATTAAATTCATAAATACATGTTGATTTTTATCGTTTAATGCGAATTTTTAAGCGTGACAACATAGTATGAACAGATTACATGAAATTGACTACATTTGTCCAAAAATTTAAAACCTGCACATAAATATTACATAGTTAACACCTTACCTTATTTTACTTTGAACAATAATGGGTGTATAGTGTCTTGTCAACCAAAGTGGAAGGTACTACCAACAATTAGGGGGTCATTATGAGAGTGATGGGTTGACATAACTGAATTTGGAAGCAAAGACATAGCCAAAAAACTTTTTACAAATTTAGAAGAATGTGTTGAGTAAATCATATTTATGATTTTATAATCTATGACTTCACTCTAAAAATGAATTATCCATAAGTTAATGTGGTTGGTTAGTCAAACAACTACATTGACCTCTAAGAGTTGTGTTATACAAAAATTTTATAGACTTTGAGGGGGTTTAAGGATCATTTCCCCTAGAATGCTCAAGCAATAGAGTATTCAATTTCTAGAAAAGAGGGTTTCTTTAGTTTTATAAAATAGTGGGATACATTTGATAATTTAGGTAATCAATAATGTTTAAAATGTAGTCAAGATAATATACTGACTGATAAAATTTTATTTTTTTAGATCCCACGTGGAAATCAGCAATACCATTGGAAATTTATCATGGTGATCAGTATTGGATAAATAAAATATCATGAATGGCCTTGAATTCTAGTAGTGGTACTGGTTCTTGTGCATAATACAATATAATTAAAGGAAGATATATGTGCTAGAATATTCATTTCTATTGATCCTACTTAGGTATATAGCAAGGTAGATAAATTCAAGTTCCAAAATAATGTAGATGATGCACTAGGAATATAATATATCATGTTGTCATCTATTTATAGTCAATTGTAGAAAATGAATGATGATAAAAATTTCTACAAGATGCTAACACATCTCTAAGACCAATATCAAGATAAATCAAATAAATAATGATATGAGATATCAAGTGAACTGTAAAAAATGAATGTTAGTATAAGGGAATAAAGTAGCACCTCACATACTCTATATGATAGGGTACATTGAGATACTTGAAGTGCTTAGCTTCAAACTGAACTTCCAATTGTGACTGATCTCATTCATCCCTCTTTTCCATTGATCTTCTCAAATTATATATTCAATAATAATATGAATAATATGACAAAGTCACATCCATGTATTTTTTCTTTATTTCTCTTATATTATAAGGATTTGAAAAAAATTGATTCTTTAATCCTTATGGGGAACAAGATAAGAAATGGAATGTCTTAGACGTATAAGGATAAATCTATATAAAATACCCCTAAGCATTGTCCTTCCAAAAATCCCAAGATATAGAGGGAAGATGATGATCAATAGGCTTTATGCTTTTCATGTTTCAAAAAAGGACATTGGAAGAAGAACTATAGAGGTGGGAAGATGATGAATGGTGATGATTGTTCTGGTGATTTTTGTATCACTAAAGGCAATCTATCTTCATCCATAAGTTTGTTATTTGATAGTGTGTGGATCACATATTTTTATTCAAATACATAAAACAAGTACAATCTATAAAATTGATAAAGGTGGGGTGGATCTACATGATAAAAATGGTGTGAGTCTAGAAGCCTTTGTCATAGTAGATTATCACATATATTTACCTAAGGTTTGGTTCATAAATTGAATAATTGTTATTATGTACCTTCAGTAACCATAAACATAGTCCTACTATCATGTTTGTATACTATTGGATTTTATTTTAAGTTTGTAAATAATTACATTATCTTTTATATGGATATCATATGTTATGGTATGAAGCATCATAAAAATGACTTATATATACTTCAACTTGAAAACCCAACAATGGAAATCAATGACAAAACCAGTGAACATGACTCATATAACACCTGCCTATGGAAATTATGGATTTTATAAGAAAATATTACGAATTTAAACAAATTAAATAAAGAAGGTTATTACACTCAGCTGAGTTAAAACCTCTAGATTTATGTCACAGTTGTTTACAATGGAAAATGACCAAATCATCCTTCTCTTGTATGGTAAAAAGAGTCATATAATTACTAGAATCGATTCATACTAACATATGTGGTCTATTTCTAGTAGTGTAATGGGGTGTTTTTTCATGCTTCATTACTTTTCTTAATGACTATAGTATGTGTGGATATGTTTACATAATGAATTATAAGTCATATTCCTTTCATATGTTTAAGGAATACCTACATGAAGTAGAAAAACCATCTTGGTAAGAAGATTAAGGCACTCTCCTCAGACCAAGGTAGATAATAACTTAACAATTATTTAATTGGTCACATAAAGGGGTATGGAATTATATCACTAATTACTCCAACTTACACACCATAATATAATGGTGTTATTAAAAATAGGGATATAACCATTCTTGACATGGTCAGATCAATGATGAGTCAGTAAAATATTCTAATATCCTTTTGGGGATACACATTATAGATAGCTGAATATTCCCTAAAATGAGTGTCAACTAAAGAAACAAATGGGATTCTATATTAATTGAAGTGTTTAAAGAAATCCAATCTGTCATATTTATATTTATGGGTATGTGAGGTTTTTTCAAGTCTATAACTTGTTAAAATTTAGCATCCAAAAGCATGAAGTGAATTTTTATATGTTATCCTAAATAAACCAAAGGATATTGCCTATATAACCCTTCATATAGAATATTTATTATGGAAGGGAAATTCATATTTCTATAAATGGAAAAAATTTCCAAATTAAATATTTGGAGTAAGATTTCCTTTGAAAAATTTAATACTCCATATATACACGAGTTGGTATCGGAAAATATCATCAAGAGATAGTGGGAGATGAATATGTTCTGAAGACTAAAGTATTATGCTGATCAAATTGAGAGGCTAGAGAACCACAGAATTAAGGTATTATTGTCACCAAGTTAGGTGACACATTATTCCATGTGGATGAAGAACCTATAACCTATGAGGGAGTAGTAGAAGGAAAGGACATTTCCTAAATGGAATGATTCCATTCATTCTGAGATGGAGAACCTGTACCAAAATCAAGTTTTGATTTGGGTAGACATATCAGCTGATGTAATCCCCATTGGGTATTCTAGAAAAACATTTACATGGATGGTAAGGTCAATACCTATAATGAAATTATGGTAGTGAGGTGTTTCAAACAATGTCAATAGATAGACTATGATGACACTTTCTCACTAGTAGGAAAGTTGAAATCCATCATAATATTGCTTGCAATATCATCCTTCTATGATTATGATATTTCTAAAATGGTTGTTAGAAATGAATTTCCAAATGGTACATCAGTTGAATACGTCCATATCAAAAACCCCAAAGGTATTTTAATTCAATGAATATCAAAAAGGTATGGAAGTTGTAGAGATCAATTTGTGGGTTAAAGAAGACATCATGATCACGGAATGTTTGATTTTATGATACCATAAGAGAATCTAGTATTTTAAAAAATGAAAGATAGAATTTTCTCTATAATAAGTTTAATGGAAATTTCATCATTTTCATATTATTATATGTTTGTGACATATTAATTATAGGAAATTAAGTGAAAGTATAATTTTTTGTAAATACATTGTAAAATGAATCCTTCTTCATGAAATACTTTGGTGAAGTAGCCTTCATTATAGTGATCATGATCTATTGAGATATATATTAAAGGTTTTTTGGGTTGTGTCTAGGTACATATATTTTCAATGTTCTTCAAATGTACCATATAGAATAATCTCAGAGAGGACTATTGTGAATGTCTCATGGTAACAATCTCTCCAAGAAACATTTTCCACAAAGACAGCAAGAGACTGAAAGAATGAGGGGAATATCATATCCCTTTTCCATGGTATCAATCATTTATACCATGTTATAAACTAGGTTTGATGTTTCCTTCTCATTTAGAAGGGTGGCCAGATATCAAGTTAATTTAGAAGAGAATCATTGGATGGCAATAAAAACTATCATGATGTACTTGAGGTGTACAAAGGATATGTTCCTGGTGTATGGAGGACAAGAGGAACTGATAGTTAGATGATACACAGATGATAGATTCTAAACAGATCATGATTATCTAAAATGGTAGTCAGGATAAATATTTTTCTTTAATGGTGGTTCAGTGAGGTAGATAAGCTCAAATAAACCGACGATCACCAATTCAATAGCATAATCCGAGTATACAGAGGATTTTGATACAACACAGAAATCATTTTGGATACACAACCTTTTCTAGCATATTGGTTTTGTTCCTAGAAATACATACCATGTTCCAATTTATTGTGACAATACTGTAGCAGTGATTATTTCCAAGGAACCCATGTCACATTTGAGGTTAACATATATACTTAGGAAGTTCCATCACTTAAGGGATTTTACCCAGAGAGGTGAAGTTGTAGTTAGCTATTTGACAACATGGGAAAACATGGCAGACCCCCTGAATAAATCCATATCTCAATAGAAGCATTATTCTTATGTGAGAGATAGTAGATTAAAAGTTGTTAGTAGTTGGATCTACTGAAAGTGGGGGTGTTTAAAGTGGGTTCCTTATACACAACTTGTGATGTACTTTTCTTACCACTACATTTATATAGTTTTATAAATGTATACATGTGTTTAACTTTATATAATAGTGAAGATACAACTATGTCCATTATATTTATGGTAATTCACTTAGATTATTTTTCATATCAAAACGTTATAGAAGATCTCAGGATATAATGAGAACCCATAGATAATATGACATTACTCTTAAATATTTTTGTTATGGTATAGATACATCATACTAATTGGATATAGTTGGTATTAAAATATAATGTGTTGGTGGATCATAAGCATTGAGACTTCTTCTCATGAAGTTCTCCCTTGGTAATCTCTAGTTGGTGATATCATGAGGATAGACATGCCAATGGGAGAAACACGTGTTTTGGGTATCGTTGGTTGTTCATATCTATGGACATGTGTATTGGTCTCATTAATTGAGATCATTATCAATGTTTTTTATTTGACATCGTACATTGATGTGGGGAAAAAGCCATGACAATAAAGTCCTAGTGAGGTAGTTTGTGTTGGGTGCATCAATAGTGATTTGATAATGGTTGAATGATCAAGATAGAATATGTATCTTCTGATTTAAGTAAGTGATATCTCTAGACTGGTTTATTAGAATGGTGGTAGCATTATTTAATCAATGTCTATGGCAGTCAAAGATAAGTTTGTTCAGTGGGATCAACAAAAAATAATGCTTGGAAAATATGATTACACAAGTGTGTTCCCGATTTTATGAGATAATGTATGAAAAATAGATTATATTACACAAGCATGTATGTAGGTTGGTTGTCATTTCTATTACTATTCCTCGTCTCTTTAGGGCCCATAATGGATTTATATATTCCTTTCTTGCTCTATCAATATTATCTACTTTTATTAAGATAAGGGCCTAGTGAACCACACATAACAGTGCCTTCAAGATTCTTCTGAATTCTGATGAATATGTATATAATACATGGGGGCCCACCTTGTGGTCTGAATGGTGTCCATGATTTATCAATCACTGAAAAATAAATAAATTCATTATCATTAATATATAGAATAATTTAATTGAATTTACTTCAAAAAATCATTTACAAGTGTATAAGTGAATGTATTAAATAATATTATATGAACGAATATTATATTTAACATTCATGGTTCATTTAATATTAGTGAGGATAACAAGCCCAGTTTATGACTCCAGTTTCTCAAAAAATAAATTTAATATATATCATAATTATTTGATAAAATATAAATATTATAGATGAGATATTTAGTTCATCAAGATTACTTATTCATCACTTATTTAATTGGATAACATTTATATGAGGGCCAAGAACCTGGAGTGGGTATTTTTCTCAAACACTATAATATTAGATTAAGATCTCAATTTCTTGTGTACGATGTAAGAAAATTATTCCCATGAATTTGTATCTCCTCTCTCTTCTCACCTACTTGAGAGATAAATACACCTTCCAAAAAATCAAACCAAGAACATCTTCAAGGAATATACAAACATAGTCATGGTGATCATCGTGACATCAAAGGAATCATCAAAACTCTGTGTTTATAATTATCCGATCAAAATTCGCATAGATTCTTGAAGTTTGTGTGGATGGTCTAAGGGGTATGACATTGGATACTTCAAGCAATGGTCACTGATGAAAATATGTTGTCAACAGGCTTCCGAATCATTAAAGGCACATGTTTGTTTGTTTATTTTATTCTTATTAAATTCATAAAAGATTCTTGGACCTCTACCCGGGGATAGGACCAACAGGCATGAAAAAGTTACATCACCCTAGTGATGAAATTTTATCAAATCCCTAGCCCACTGGCTCCAACTACTCGCCTTGGTACCTTCACTAACTCTTTAAGACTCTAAAAAAAGATATTTTGGAATGTTGTAAAGAAAATTATACATTAAATTCAATAGAGTATATAATGTATAAGGCTGGGTTATTATATGTTGAGTGGTTGAATTATTATCCAACCCATTGTATTGATAATCCCAACTTTATTCCTCTTGTATCATAACATTTAGAGTTTTGTAGCTAAGTGTAAAACAAATCATATGTCATATATGGGTTCCTAATCATAATAGGGTAACCTTAATATTTTTTAACATATAATAATCTATTTACACCATACGTTTTGATAACCTTTCTATATAGATGATCGATGTATTGAAAAGTGTATCATTAAGATGAATCTAAAAATTAGTATTTAATATGTTATTTTTTATATCTCACCATCATATAACATTTAATCCATTTTTATTTATTCATGATTCAAATAATTTATATTTAAAACCATATACAATCCTTTAAAAAAATATTTTGAAACCATATTGATGGGTACAATATTTTAAAACAATTTTGAATAGTGCATTTATACACAACTCATTGCTTTTGGTACCATACAAAATTAAAATCACACAATATTCTTGCTTATCAGATTTCATCACATTCATATGTTAATATGAGTTTCATTCATGTAAATCCTTAGAACCATATGAAATATATAATACCCGCATAAGTAAGAATGGTGAAATAGGTAACATGACCCCACATTTCTAAATAGTTCCTAACATCCTAGGTGTAACACCCAAGACTTTTATAAGAAATATTTTGTTTTTATGTTATATAAATCATCAAAGGAATCTTTCACTACACACAATGCTAGCTTGGCTCACTTTACATGCAACCGCGGCCTTCCTCGATAGCTTGCATCGTATGCAATACCGAGTTTCACTAAACAACGATATGATATTAAAATATTATTAAAACTAGATGTTATGAATATTACTAACTGAATTTTGAATTTTATAACAGTTTAATTCAACTTATAAATTTTCTAGAATGAGGTATAAAAGCAAAATCAGTTTTTTTGGATAAAAGAAATATTTTTCAAAAAATACAGTTTTGCCGCCTTTTGATGGCGCACCCACATTAAATCTAGTTTTTGACATGTTTATAAGTTCAATTTGACAAAATAAAATTCTTCTTTTGAATCGGGGTAGAAAAATTTACTTTGGATAAACTTTTGATATTTTTCTGATAACTTTCATATTTTGATGAATAGTAAAAATACACTAATTTTTAATTAAAAACAACTTTTTTCATTGAGATAATTTATATGGATAAATTATAATATTGAATGGTTTTAAAGTATAAATACAATATATTTTTACCATTTAATATAATTTATGTCATTTGAATTAATTTCACATTGAATTCATAGGTAAAAACATTTCAATATTTGGCAATGTTTTAACTTCTAAAACCTGTTTTTTTAACAACGGGATTTCTTTTAAATTAACTACTACAACTTATATGTTTTGAATTTTGAAAAATGGATTCTATATTCAGAATTAGTGGGTCCAAATTATGTTAATAGTCTAATTTTTATTTTTGGGCATTATGAATAGTAACTACGGTAAATTTTATTTACCTTAGTTAAAGGTAAATCGGGTAAGTAAGGGTAAATATAAGATTATAAAATAACCCTAACACATGACAAAATACTATTTTATGACTAAAAGTAGACCCATATCACCTAAGGGTCAGATTAGATTCATTTAATATACTTTTTTCCATGAAAATAATTTAATTATTATTAAAACAAAAGAATGTGACAACATGTCACTTTCTTAAAACTTGTAAGTATAATAATTTTAATTTGGTGATAAACTTAATGTAACTTCGAACATGAATTGTCTCAAGAAATATAATACAATTACATACATCATAAGAATTTATTTAGAATTTTTATGGATTAAATAATTATCATTAATTATGACACAATATTGATGTTGAAAGTATTTTATTAATTAAAATATCAAATAAATTGTTTTAAAAATATTAAAATAAATATTATATGAACTATTAAATGTGCTACACTAATTTTCTAGATAAATATGACATTTGATTAATCTATTAAGGCTTTTATATCGAACATATATTCTGTATATATTTTATTTAAATTAAAATAAAAGAATAGTGTCAAAATTGACACTATTGTTATTTTATAAAAATAACATATTATAAAATTGTTTAAAAATCACAAAAATATTTAAAAATTATAAATAAAATTTTATATGGTCTACAATGTCATAAAAGGGTCAAATTATAGAAAAATCACAACACATATGTAATTATTAATAATAATTTAAAATTTAGAATATTATTACCTAAAATAAAATGAAATTGATAAATAATGATAAATCAAGTTAATAATGTTTACAATAAATTCCTAACATGTCTAAATTTTATTGTTTGATGATATTACAACTCTATCTCATCTAATATTCGGATATGAGTCATTTTGGATGTTTTTAAGTGGGGTTGGGATTTAATATAAACTAATATATCTTATATTTCCAAAGGTTCCCCTCTCCTCCCTTACAAAAGGGAACCTCCTCCCTCTCCTGCTCACACCAATTTGAGCCTTCAATATCGGCCAAACCCTCCCCATTTCACTTCCCCACTTCCCTAGAATCATCCTAGAGGTTCTGGTCTTCTTCAAAGACCAAACCTAGTGCCCTAAGAGGAGGTTAAGAAAAGGCGCGTCAAAAAAGAGGTAATATCCATTACCGATCCTTTCCAAATTATTTCTTCTTCAACTTATTCTTCTTTAGTTGTTTCATTATGAATTAATAAAATCAGTATCACTAATATAATTATATGTTATTATAAGTATGAAACAACCCTATTTCACCATCTATCCATCCTACGGAAAACGAAATCACAGCGCGCGCGTACGTACAGAATACCGTCTCCACTCCGTGGTGTAATCTATTTTCCCCCACCACCTTACTTGGATGGGTATAATGGTGTAAATAATTACTATATATAATTATTTTAAAGTGATATTGATTCTGAAATAGTATATATACACTCCAATACAATTCCACAATCATGGGAATGATATCATTGCTCGTGCATACGTACGAAATACCGTCTCCACGATGTGATGCGACTCGTTATACATGATCTTCATTGCATAATGATTATATAAATGAATTGAATGAATGAATATGATATATATTACACTAATACCATTCTGAAAATGAGGTATCTATAACCTAAAGAGAAGAATAACAATTTATTTGACAAACACGCATAAGAACAAAAAGTTATAAACACCCGAATAACAAGTAGCAATGAAATATTACTACTAAGAAGATAAGAATATGACCATATATGATATAATAACAATAATTATGATGCTTGAATAAGTAAATAACATTATTTAAATCATTATACAAGAGTTTCAGACACTTATGAAGCAAATCAGACCTAAGGTAAGGGAAAATATCACAATCTCATTTTATCTGAGATTGTTTATACTTTGGTATTTACCGGGTTGTATTTTATCATACACATCCATGTTTCCTCAATATGTAATATTGTTTCCATCCACCTAAAATTGTTTAAATCCAATTTTACCCTTCGGTGAGTTTTTAGTAAAGGATATGAAAGGAATCTTTTTTCGTTTTTCATACGAGGTACTTTTTGACTTTTCCGACAAAAGTATGAGAAGAATGTTTTTTTAACTTATACAGCATGAATGGATTTTTAAAACATTATTTCCAAGAATCTTCCTTTACAAGTTTTCATGTTTATTTTTAATCAACTTCTTTTAGTTTAAAATTGTATGACATGTTAAGAAAGGAAAATGTTTTTTAAGTAGAAAGGATATTTTCCTCAAGAATAGAGTTCAAGTGTTTTATCAAAATTATTTTCCATCTAAGATAATAAAGGGTTCTGTTTCTATACCTATTATTAAATTGATTTTATTATGTTGTGATGGAATTATTTTTATGAATTCCTTTATCTTTTATGAGTTGTTTTATGATGTCACGATGTTTAGGATTCCCACTTTTATTACATGGGTTATCCTATGATGTATAGTTTATGATTTTGTGGAACACATAAGAATGGTATCATTATGAGATAGGTGTGACCTATATCTCCCTAGAATTCATTGGTTAAAGATTTTATATCTCATGAGATAGGCATGGCTGGAACGGCAGGTTAAACTGGTTCAGTGAAACTGGACTGAAATGAGGAGTGAACTCGGTTCAGAAATAGACTTTGTCCACTAAGAAAGTCTTGGAAATGAGTCTTGAATAATAAGAAATTATTCTCTATGATTATGTGTGTATGCCACAAAGTTTCATGTTTTATGTTATGATTATTGGGATTACATTTCACTACTATGATTTATCCCATGTTATGAAATTATGATCTCTTTTGCAGGTTAAGATTTCCAAAAGCTATGTTCTTATGTATATGATATGATTGATATTTATTTTGTTTACCCTTACTGAGCATTTGAGCTCACCCTTTTATATTTTTTATTTCCCCAGGTCAGGAAGAAGGTTATTAAGTAAGATATGCCAAAAGGGACTATAGATATGATGAAATAAATGGGAGACAGTGTAGACGCTTTATGAACCAGTTGTTTATGTTTCCCAGTTTCTAAAGACATTATACCTATAGGGTCCTTCCATGGTTTTGTTATATGTTGTAATAAGTATGCTTCAATTTTGAAGTATTAACAATGTATGTAAAGTATGGGTCGTTATAGTTTGTATCAGAGGAAAGGTATAGTCAACCTTTGGAAACTAGGATATGAAAGCCTTAGTAAGAACCCTAAGGAAAAGTCAAAGAGAAGAACACAATCTTAGTGTTTTAGAAATGACCATGAATAACCTAGGATAAGACCTTAAGTGTGAAATTTTATTCTTCATTATGTGGTTTTCCTATTATAATTAGTGTTTCTCACACTATTCTTCTTCATTTTAGTCAATGGATGGAACCCGAAGGAACCGTGTTAATGTGGAATGCGACGGACAATGCTATGATTGTCCCCCTGAGAAACCAAACGTTATGGGATATGGAATGAAAAATCTTGTAGCCATGCTCACACAACTTTCTCAAGCTATGAATCATGCAGGACTTCCAAACGAGCAAATGAAGGAGCAACATTCTCTTGAATCCTTCATGAGGCAGCGTCCACCTTCTTTCAGTGGGTCTACTGATCCATTAGTTGATGAAAAATGGATTAGTACTACTGAAAAGATATTTTAAGTTCTTCAATGTTTTGAACATGATAAAGTCATCCTAGCATTGCATCATTTGGAAGGAGATGTTGATCAATGGTGGAATCTTATTAAGAATACGAGGCAAAGGGATGAAATTGAGTCTATGGAATGGGACGAGTTCAAGAACTTATTTTTCAATAAGTAAATCCCTCATATTCTCCGAAAAAATATGGAGAAAGAGTTTCTTGAATTGAAGAATGATGAATCTATTGGTACCTATGATGAAAATTTTACAAGACATGCAAAGTACGCTTCTGGTATTATTATCCAACCTGAGAGTAAGATCGATCGATTCTTTAGTGGCTTAAAACCAAGTCTTCTAAGGGCGTTAGCCATAAAGAACTTCAATAGCTACGAGGAAATCATTCGATGTGCTCTCAAAGTCGATATGGAGATTGGAGTAACCCATCAGTCATATGGGTTTGATAAGAAGAGGAAAATGGAATTGAAAGGAAAATCGAAAGAGCACACTGAAAAGAAGATGAGCTTTCCCTTATGCTCAAAGTGTGGAAAGAAACATGGAGGGAGTTGTCTTAAAGGGACAAGTACATGTTTCAAATGTGGAAAGGAAGGTCATCAGTCATTTGAATGCTGAAATGATGGGAAGAAGATGTCTAGTGATGCAAACAATGAAAAGGCTACACAGAATGAACCTACTACACTTCAATGTTTCAAGTGGAAGGAGATGGGGAATTATGCAAATAAATTTCAAAATCCAAGGGTTGATGATGATGGTTGACGTCAACAAACTCTTAAGGCTAAAGACAAAGGAAAGTCACATTCAATTTCTATCATCGATTTGGAGTACGATAATGATGTGGTGAAAGGTACAATTACCATCCACTCTAAAGTAGCAAATGTTTTATTTGATTCTAGATCCACCCATTCCTTTATTTCTGAATAATTTTCTAAGGATATCACTGTATTACCTCAACAATTATATGTTGATTTAGCTATGGCAACCCCTAATGGCACAACAGTCGCATCAAAAGTTTATAATTATTCTCCGATTGAAGTTTTTGGGAAAGTGCTTCCTGCAAATCTTGTGATCCTTCCTATAGTGGAATTTGATGTGATTCTTCGCATGGATTAGATTTCTTTATATGGAGCTCATATCAATTTCCAAAGAAGGGAAGTCACATTTCATATTCTAGATCAATCTATGATCGTCTATCGATGTAAGGATGAACATAACCTTCCAGTGGAAATTTCTTCCATATTATGGATCTTGATTCCAATTAAGGAAGGTTATTTATCTCAAATGGTTGGGGAGAAACTCACAATTAAGAATATTCCCATTATACAAGATTTTGATGATGTCTTTCGGGAAGAATTTCTGGATCTTCCACCAAATTGAGAAGTTGAGTTTTCAATAGAACTCATACCGGGTGCTTTGCCTATTTCAAATACACCATATAGAATGGCCCCAATTGAGTTGCATGAATTGAAGAAGCAGATCCAAGAGAATATTAATAAGGGATTCATACGCCCTAGTGCGTCACCATGGGGAGCACCTGTTATGTTTGTTAAGAAGAAAGCTGGATCAATAAGACTCTGCATTGATTATCGAGAACTTGACAAGATCACTATCAAGAACAAATATCATCTCCCATGTATTGATGACTTATTTGACCAACAATGAGGAGCTCCATACTTTTCCAAGATTGATCTTTGTTCAAGGTATCACCAATTAAGGGTCAAAAGGGAGGATATACCAAAGACGACTTTCTGTACAAGGTATGGACACTATGAATTTATAGTGATGCCATTTGGTCTTACTAATGTTCCTACTATCTTCATGGATATGATGAATAGAGTCTTTAGAGATTATCTTGATCAGTTTATGGTAGTCTTTATAGATGATATTATTGTATATTCAAAGAGCAATTAAGAACATGAAGATCACTTGAGAATTATATTGAAGACCCTGAGAAAGGATAAGCATTTTGCCAAATTTTCCAAGTCTGAATTTTGGCTTCAAAAAGTTGCATTTTTGGGTCACATAATCTCAAAAGAGGGGATATCTGTGGATCCAGCAAAAACAGAGGTTATCGAAAGATGGTCAAGACCAACAACAGTAACTGAGATCTGAAGTTTTCCTTGTTTGGATGGATATTATCGACGTTTTGCGAAATATTTTTCATGATTATCTAATCCACTCACCAGGTTGACTCGAAAAGGAGTTAAGTTCACGTGGACGGATGAATGTGAAGAAAATTTCATGGAGTTGAAAATAAGGTTATTCAGTGCACCTGTACTCACACTTACTCATAGTGAAGGAAGGTCTATGATCTACAGTGATGCATCCAAGAAGGGACTGGGATGTGTTCTCATGCAAGATGATATGGTGATAGCTTATGCCTCACGGTAGTTGAAAATCCATGAGAAAAATTACCCAACTCATGATTTGGAGTTACCTGCGGTAATCTTTGCATTAAAGATTTGGACGCATCACCCTTAGGGTGAAAGGTGTGATATTTATACTGATCATAAAATTTTAAAGTATATTTTCACACAAAAGGAGATTAATATGCGTCAAAGAAGATGGTTGGAGCTGATTAAGGATTACGACTGATTAATTCATTACCACCCTGGGAAAGCAAACAAGGTGGCAGATATATTAAGTCGACAAGGCCATGCTAGCTTATCCATGATGAGGATCACAAAAGATCCAATGTTTATGGATTTACAAAGGATGGATCTTGGATTATAATGGAAGTGAAAAAATCTTATCTTTCTCAAATGAATGTTCAACCATCTATACATGTAAAGATTAAAGGGGCACAGAAAGAAGATGTAGTGTTACAAAAGAAGGTGAGAAATGTTCCCGAATTCAATCTTGATTTTGATGGGATAATAATGTTCAAGAATCGGGTTTGTGTTCCTCCCATCCCTGAATTAAAGAAGGAGCTGCTGGATGAGGCTCATAGTTCTTCATTCTCTATTCATCTTGGAAGCACGAAGATGTATAGGGACCTGAAAGAGTACATCTGGTGGGATGGCATGAAAAGAGATGTTTCTGAATATGTCTCTTGATGCTTGGTTTGTCAGCAAGTTAAAGCTGAGAGACAGAAGTCTCAGGGGATGCTACAACCATTAGCCATACCCGAATGGAAATGGGAAAACATCACTATGGACTTTGTCACAGGACTTCCTAAAAAATCCAAAGGCAATAATGCTATCTGGGTCATAGTTGATCGTCTTACAAAGTCTGTACACTTTATTGCTATTAGAGAGGATTTCTATCTAGATCAGCTTGCCAGGATATATGTAAAGGAAGTGGTAATATTGCATGGGGTACCACATTCTATTTTATCTGATCGGGATCCGAGATTTACCTCGAAGTTCTGGAAAAGTCTTCAGCATACTTTGGATACAGAGTTGAGTTTCAGCACTGCTTATCATCCTCAGACAGACGGTCAGTCTGAGAGGAAAATTCAAACTCTAGAAGATATGTTGAGAGCTTGCTCTGTAAATTTCAGAGGTGGTTGGGGTCAACACCTACCTTTGGTGGAATTTTATTATAATAATAGCTTTCACTCCAGTATTTAGATGGCTCCTTATGAAGCTCTCTATGGAAAGAAATACAGGACTCCAACTTGTTGGGATGAAGTTGGGGAAAGAAAGCTCTTAGGACCAGATCTCATTTATGAAATGGAAGAAAATTTCAGATCTATTCAACATCACATAAGAGCATCTCAGAGTTGATAGAAAAGTTATGCCGACAATCGAAGAAAAGACCTAGAGTTTGAAGTGGGTGATAAAGTGTTCTTACGAATATCTCCCTGGAAGAGAGTCATGAGATTTGGAAAGAAGGGGAAGTTGAGACCTAGATATATCGGTCCTTTCAAAATACTGGATCGTGTTGGGAAGGAAGCTTACCGATTGGCGCTTCCACTGAATCTCTCTCAAGTACATGATGTGTTCCATCTATCTCTCCTGAGAAAGTATATACCTGATCCTTCACATGTACTCGGCTCAGAAGTTGTACCGCTGGAGCAAGATATTTCTTATGAAGAACAGCCGATAGATATTCTGGATCGTAGTGAAAAATTCCTATGAAACAAGACCACTCGCTTGGTGAAAGATTTATGGTGGAACCACCAATTAGATGAAGCTACATGGGAGCTTGAGGATATGATGAGGGAGAGGTATCCTCATCTTTTTGTTACAAAGTGACGAATTCCGAGGGAGAAATTCATTTTAAGGGGAGTAGAATGTAACATCTGAGACTTTAATGAGAAATATTTTGTTTTTATGTTATATAAATCATCAAAGGAATCATTCACTACACACAACACTATCTTGGCATGCTTTACACGCAACCGCGGCCTTCCTTGATAGCTTGCATCGTACGTAATACCGAGTTTCACTAAACAACGATATGCTATTAAAATATTATTAAAACTAGCCGTTATGAATAGTACTAACTGAATTTTGAATTTTATAACATTTTAATTCAACATATACATTTTCTAGAATGAGGTATAAAAGAAAAATCAGTTTTTTTTATAAAAGAAATTTTTTTCAAAAAATACAGTTTTGCCGCCTTTTGATGGCGCACCCACATTAAATCTCGTTTTTGACATGTTTATAAGTTAAATTTGAAAAAATAAAATTTTTCTTTTGAATAAGGGTATGAAAATTTACTTTGGATAAACTTTTTATATTTTTCTGATAACTTTCATATTTTGATGAATAGTAAAAATACGCTACTTTTTAATTAAAAACAACATTTTTCATTGAGATAATTTATATGGATAAATTTTAATATTTAATGATTTTAAAGTATAAATATAATATATTTTTACCATTTAATATAATTTATGTCACTACCATTAATTTCACATTAAATTCATAGGTAAACACATTTCAATCTTTGGTAATGCTTTAACTTCTAAAACCTGTTTTCTTCATAACAGGATTTATTTTAAATTAATTACTGAAACTTATATGTTTTAAATTTTGAAAAATGGATTCCATATTCAGAATAAGTAGGTCCAAATTATGTTAATAGGCTAATTTTTATTTTTGGGAATTATGAATTGTAACTACAGTAAATTTTATTTACCTTAGTTAAAGGTAAATCGCGTAATTAAGGGTAAATATAAGATTATAAAATTACCCTAACACCTGCCAAAATCCTATTCGATGACTAAAAGTATATCCATATCACCTAAGGGTCAGATTAGATTCATTTAATGAACTTTGTTTCTATAAAAAAAAATTAATTATTATTAAAACCAAAGAATGTGACAACATCTCACTTTATTAAATCTTGTAAGTATAATAATTTTAATTTGGTGATAAACTTAATGAAACTTCAAACATGAATAGTCTACTGAAATATAATACAATTATCTACATCATAGGAATTTATTTAGAATTTTTAGAGATTATAGAATTATCATTAATTATGACACAATAGTGATGTTGAAATTATTTTATTCATTAAAATATCAAATAAATTGTTTTAAAAATATTAAAATAAATATTGTATGAACTATTTGATGTGCTACACTAATTTTCTAGATACATATGACATTTTATTAATCTATAAAAACTTTTAGTTCGAACATATCTTCTGTATATATTTTATTTAAATTCAAATAAATGAATAGTGTCAAAATTGACACTATTGTTATTTTATGAAAATAACATATTATAAAATTGATTAAAAATCAAAAAAATATTTAAAAATTATAAATTAAATTTTATACGGTCTAAAATGTCATAAAGTTTCAAATTATAGAAAATTCACATCACATATGTAATTATTAATAATAATTAAAATTTTAGAATATTATTACCTCAAATATAATTAAATTGATAAATAATGATAAATCAAGTTGATAATGTTTAAAATAAATTTTTAACATGTCTAAATTTTATTGGTTGATGATATTAAAACCTTATCTCATATAATCTTCATATATGGGTCATTTTAGATGTTCTTAAGTGGGGTTGAGATTTAATATAAACTAATATTTCTTATATTTCTAAAGGTGCCCCTCTCCTCCCTTATAAAAGGGCACCTCCTCCCTCTTCTCCTCACACCAATTTGAGCCTTCAAGCTCGGACAAAACCTGCCCATTTCACTTCCCCACTTCCCTAGAATCATCTTATAGGTTCTTTTCGTCTTCAAAGACCAACCCTAGTGCCCAAAGAGGAGGTTAAGAAGAGGCGCGTCAAAAAAGAGGTAATATCCATTACCGATCCTTTCCAAATTATTTCTTCTTCAACGTCTTCTTATTTAGTTGTTTCATTATGAAGTAATAACATATGTATCAATCATATACTGATATGTTATTATAAGTATAAAACAACCATATTTCACCATCTATCCATCCTATAGAAAATGAAATCACCGCGCATGCGTACGTACGGAATATCGTCTCCACGCCGTGGTGTAACCTATTTTCCCCCACCACTTTACTTGAATGGGTATAATGGTGTAAATAATTACTATATATGATTATTGTAAAGTGATATTGATTCTGAAATAGTATATATACACTCAAATACAATTCCACAATCATGGGAAAGATATCATCGCTCGTGCGTACGTACGGAATACCGTCTCCACGATGTGATGCGACTCGTTATACATGATCTTAATTTCATAATGATTATATAAATGAATTTAATGAATGAATATTATATATATTACACTAATAACATTCTGGAAATGAGGTATCTATAACCTAAAGAGAATAATAAGAATTTATTTTACAAAACACGCATAAGAACAAAAAGTTATAAACACCCGAATAACAAGTAGTAATGAAATATTACTACTAAGAATCTAAGAATATGACCATATATGATATCATAACAATAATTATGATTCTGGAATAAGTCAATAACATTATTTATATCATTATATAGGAGGTTCAGACACTTACGAAGCAAATCGGACCTAAGGTAAGGGAAAATATCACAATCTCATTTTATCTGAGATTGTTTATACTTTGGTATTTACTAGGTTGTATTTTATCATCCACATCCATGTTTCCTCAATATGTAATATTGTTTCCATCCACCTACAATTGTTTAAATCCAATTTTACCCTTCGGTGAGTTTTTATTAAAAGGAGATGAAAGGAATATTTTTCCATTTTTCGTACGAGGTACTTTTTGACTTTTCCGACAAAAGTACGAGAAGAATGTTTTTTTATCTTATATGGCATGAATGGATTTTTAAAACATTATTTCAAAGAATCTTCCTTTATAAGTTTTCAAGTTTATTTTTAATCAACTTATTTTAGTTTAAAATTGTATGACATGTTAAGAAAGGAAAATGGTTTTTAAGTAGAAAGGATATTTTCCTCAAGAATAGAGTTCAAGTGTTTTATCAAAATTATTTTCCATCTAAGATAATAAAGGGTTCTGTTTCTATCCCTATTATTACATTGATTTTATTATGTTGTGATGGAATTATTTTTATGATTTCCTTTATCTTATATGAGTTGTTTTATGATGTCACGATGTTTAAGATTCCCATTTTTATTACAAGGGTTATGTTATGATGTATGGTTTATGATTTTGTGGAACACATAAGAATGGTATCATTATGAGATGGGTGGGAACTATATCTCCCTTCAATGCATTGGGTAATGATTTTATATCTCATGAGATAGACATGGCTGGAACGGTATGTTAAACCGGTTTAGTGAAACAGGACAGAAACGAGGAGTGAACTCGGTTCAAAAATGGACTTTGTCCACTAAGATAGTCTTGGAAATGATTCTTGAATAATAATAAATGATTCTCTATGATTATGTGTGTATTACACAAGGTTTCATGTTTTAAGTTATGATTATTGGGATTAAATTTCACTACTATGATTTATCCCATGTTATGAAATTATGATCTCTTTTGTAGGTTAAGATTTCCAAAAGTTATGTTCTTATGTAGACGATGTGATTGATATTTCTTTTGTTTACCCTTACTGAGAATTTGAGCTCACCCTTTTGTATGTTTTATTTCCCCAGGTCAGGAAGAAGGTTATTACGTAAGATATGCCAAAAGGGACTATAGATATGATGAAATAAATGGGAGACAGTGTAGACGCTTTATGAACCAGTTGTTTATGTTTCCCAATTTCTAAAGACACAATACCTATACGGTCCTTCCATGGTTTTGTTATATGTTGCAATAAGTATGATTCAATTTTGAATTATTTACAATGTATGTAAAGTATGGGTCGTTATACTAGGGTGTTTATTATTTTCATCAAAAGTACAAATGATCATGTTACAATAATTAATATAGACTTAATTACAACTGAATTTAACACCTAATACGTATAATCTATAATTAACCACTATATTAAGGCCCATAGCTCATGAAAAAAATATTAACACAACTAAAGAAATTATCATACCTATTATAAATAAACGTATAAAATTTTAAATAATATTTTAAAAAAATGTTTAAACTAAAACATATTGAAATTAATAATATAAAAAAATATATTTTTTGTATAAAATATTCAAAAAAAATTATAGAAATTATCATTTTATAAATTTAGTCAACAGGTAAAATTTTAACAACATTTCAGAAATTATGATATTATGAACACTTTATCACTTAATAATTCTTTACAGGAATTACATAAAATAATAAATATTAAAATTCTTGATTTATTTTAATAGAAACACTTTTTTATTATTAATATATGATGAATTTAATATGAAATCATTCATATTCAAAGTATTTTACTTTTATAAAAGGTTTTATATCAATATAATCATTTCATATTTCATGAAAAAACTATACATAGACATCACATATATTCTAAATAATGATTTTCAATATAAAAATTTAATATTCTCATTTTTGTACAATTCATGAATCAGTATAAACTTTTTTGTTCTTCTAAATATCTATATATTTGTAACCACTTTATAAATTCAAAATTTAAAACCCATTTGAATATTATATCATATTTATCAAAACATTTCATGTATTGTGTAATGTCCCCCAAGGATTCAGCATGCACCCAAAGGCTCAACATCAGTACACAATTTTAGATAATTTTAATAATAATATTTATTTTTCACCAAAATTATTTAAAAAAATTACTATTATTGATATATTTCATATAATTGTGGTAGAAAAAATGAAAAATCTTTCCATCGAGAAAAAAATTGAATATTTCATTAAATCTATATCGTGGTGTTCTTATAAGATCACATTAAATACAAATAATTATTTTTTTACCATGTATTTTTATCCCTTACCATATCATGCTTCTTTCTTATGGTTATATAAACCATGACATGTTAAATAGTAAACCACAATGTGGTATAATCAAAAATTAATGTATTGTTTTCACGTAATTATTATATGGTCATTTTACCAACACATAAAATGGGAATAAAACATTTATAGAGACATGCCCATTTTGACTCATAAACATTTTCATGGTTTAAAAAATTTAAAGAATGATAAAATATTATAATAAAAACACATAATTTCTATAAATGATCTGTTTTATAGTTCGTTTAATCATTTTAAAAGTGCACCCAAAAGGAATTGAAGTGGCTCTAGTGCCACTGATGGGTTTTATTGGGGATAACTATTATCCAAACATAGTGAAAACAAATTAAACAAATACTATAAATCAATAATATCATTCCATTATTATTATAGTGAATAAAATAAATTATGAAGAACATACCATTCATCTGTTGACCAAGTATCTCTTTTCTCCTTCATGGGATGCTGATAGTGATCTATAATAAACAGGGAATTGACTCATTCCTCTAATGGTATCCACTAGTTAAAATAATCTCTCAAGTATTCCAATGGATTACTTCTTCGTCAAAAATTTCTTGAACTATTGAGTTATCTAGAGGGATAGAGAGAAGGAATGACACAAAAAAAACTCATGGTATTGGCCTCCTAATATATGTATCATGGAATGTTTACAATTCCTTGGAATTTCAAAACCATTTGATAATAATTTTGTTGGTTAAAAATTATTTGTTACACATTTACATGAATAATTAATGATTTTACTACTGAAACCTATAAAATTCCATCATCATGACACATTTCAACTATCATCATATGATAATTAAGTAAACAATGTAACTTAGACTATGAGAATATTACAAAAAATATTTCATTTCCTGATATTTAAATTTACAATCATAACACTGTCACATGGTGTCATTCACTACATAGTTATATACAATAGTATAGTATATGATTTGGTTTAAACCACCACACTATGGAATTTACATTAGTAAAAATCTTCATCAAATAAGCTATTTGATAGTGGTTTACTCTATTTATTTATTTTTTATTAGTTGGTATGTTATTTGGGTTTTAATGTTCAATTGTTCTATAGAGTTTTGGCTATGAATACTTCACTAGAAATGGGAGAGGATTATGAATAATTGAAATTCATTTTCAATGCCATTATTATTAATGTATTTGGATACCAGTGGGACTTAATTATTATATATATTAATGTTTTTGATCTTATTGTTTGAATAGATTTATTAACATATTTATGGTCACCATTTAAATTTTACAAGAGGAATTTAACTTTATTTGCATCTTCTAATGGATATTATGATTTTATTTTTTGAGAGATACTACCATATAACCAATATAAACTATGATTTTGAATGGATAAGGATAAACACATATCATATATTATGGATAATTCTTTTATTTAATGATGATATTGAAAGTATTATTTTTTATTCTATGGTTGATAGGTTTTAAGATTCATTTTTTGTGATTTTTTCAATGTTTCTATCAAAAAGGGGGTGTGGTCATTAATTAAATTTATACTAGATGCCAAAACTGCCTTTAAAACTATTTTTCATATATCTTTATATGATCTTAAATAATCAAATATATAGTTAAAAGATTATCAATCCAATAGATTCATTGGATGAATTGCATCCCTTGGACATGATCCATTTCTTTTTATGATAAGATATATTTGATCATTCATTTTTTATCTAAATTACCATATACATAAATATGTTACCAGAATTATTTTGGATCTTATGTCCTGGATTGATTATTATTTTTCCAACATAGATGATATTGAAAATTTTCTATGATTGTTATTTTTTCGGCTTATCACTGACTTAGAGTGTAAAGAAATTATTATATAAAGAAATGTTTTTATACAATATATTATTTTCTGGACATCTTAGGAATGATATTCAATGTAATAAATACACTATATATTTTTATATATTCTATAAAAAATCCACCCTTATATTTACTGTAGGGAAAATGTATTTATTGATGATATATTGATATATACATGATGTTATGGGAAGCATTATAAAAATTTAAAAATATTCATATATATAATAATAACTCATAATCTGTTTAATAAGATAGGAAAATTTCATTTTTATTTTTAAAAGAGGAATTTATTTGGACTCTTTTCCTTCAAATATATAATATCAATGGAGATGGGGAAATTGAAATTGAAATGACTTGAGGGAATCCTATGAATTATTTTAAAATCCAGTGTTTTTTGGAGAATTCATTTTTTGAACATTGGTTCATTGAAAAATTATCTCTATTTTTATGCTAATAATTTAATTCATCAAACATGGGTTGAAATTTAAATAAGATGAATAATGTGTGGCTACATTTTAAAATCTGAATAGAATATTGAATTCAACACTCATTCTCATTTTTTCAAAGCTAATGAAGTGCTATGTGGTATTATATAATGCATTAGGGGTGGGTTTAGGGTTTTCTTATATGATGGGGATATAATATAGTGTATGGTCTGTAATTATTATATCATATAATAATAATTACCCTATTCATGATCTTTTTTTGGTTATGAGGGTTTATAAACTTTAGAGTTAGAGACATTATTTGTTTTTAATAATTTTGTTGTATACATCAATTCTGAAATATTGAAATATATATTTTCATAGTGGTATTTGAATATTTAATGTGAAAACTAGAATAAATATCATTAATCAATTTAATTTTATATATTATATATTCTAAGGATAGTTAATTGAATTATCAATTATTCTAATTGTAAATATCTTATAGATGTTTGTAAAAAGAATTGATTATTGAAATTTTATATAAATTATTCTATATTTTTCAAATTTATTAAATAAAGAAGGTGTTGGTTATATATTTTGGGTACCTTGAACCATATATTAATAAATTATGGATCAATTATAAGAAGTTTTATGTTTATATTATTAATATTATGTGTTTTATGACATATTATATGATCGGAAAAAGATTCATGGGTTGAATATTGATTCTAATTTTTATTTATATTTTCATGGAAGTGTTTTCCAATTAGATTACAGAG
This sequence comes from Viscum album, assembly GCA_963277665.1. Taxonomy (NCBI): domain Eukaryota; kingdom Viridiplantae; phylum Streptophyta; class Magnoliopsida; order Santalales; family Viscaceae; genus Viscum; species Viscum album. Next base: position 1,495,882,883 of record OY728131.1, read on the forward strand.
GAAGATATACTGGACTTTCATATTTCTTAATGGCTTGTTCATTATAGTTTAACAAAGATATACTAAAGTTTTTTATGAAACTTTTGGTGGACTATAATAAAAATTTCCATACTAGGTTTATTTTTGAGATGCTTTACCAGTAATCGGGTAAAGGATGGAATAAAAATATCAGTTACTATGATTACATAATTACTTATTCCTAAGAATAAAGTGTATAAAAATATCAAAGATTTTTTGATTTTGTTTCTTCAGATTACTAAAAGGTAGATATTTTTTAGTGTTATTATTGATCAATTGATTAGTGTTACACAATTCCTTTTGATCACGGAGGCTCAAAATTTTAATTATATTGGTTTGATTAATGTATGTGAGACTGCGATATTTCCTAAAATATCTAACAACTTGTATCTGATCGTGGTGTAAGTTTTTCATCTCGATTATGTAATGTCATTAAAAGAGATTTTAGAAAACAAGTAATGATAATTATTTCATATCATCCACATAAAAATATCTTATCTTATATCACAATATACATTCTTGATTAAGTAATTCATGTATATATTCATTATTTTTTTGGTTCATGTAATACCATGTAGGTTTGGTATTGTTTTTTATGACAATTGGTACCAACGATTTGTTCATATTGCATTGGTTAAGGATTAATAATGGAGTCTATAACGATTTCATTATGATTTGATGGAAGCTACTGAGGCATTTTTCATTTTTCATAATAAGGTTTAAGAGACTTATAATTGGGTATAGATGATCAGTAAGTAAATAGTTATGTCACCAAGTCATTATAGATCATATGTTGTTCAAAGACACAAAACTTTTAAGCTTTTTAGGGTTATGTCTTTATTTATTTCTTCACTAGATTACAACATCAATAATTTGGAGTGAAATGGAAACTAACACCATAATTTATAGGACCATTTGATATCCTAGGTAGGATAGGTGTTGTTTCTTAGTGATATTAATTGCCTAGAAAATATAATGGGATATATGATATTGTAAAATTATAGTATATGAGGAAATATAAACATTATCTATCCAATCTACTTCATTTTTATAATTTTGAATTTGAGTAATATTAATCTTTGATTTATTTACTAGTGTAAATTGTAGAGAATAGTGTGAAAAGTATTTGTGGGAAAGTAGTAACACTTATACATTTTATCTAGTATAGTGAGAGAGTATAAGAGGAGACTTACAAATAAGAAACATAAATGTTGTCTGAATTGATGTATTTATTTATTAGGGTCACATAATATTTCTACATGAGGATGATAATATCTTTAGTGGAGAGTTTATAAAAACATTGGATTATCATATTTTTTTTATAATTTCAAATAAATTTGGGTTATATTGATTTATTTGGGCTAATAATTTGATTTTTTTTAAGGAAGGAGAGACTTTGGAATTTTATAGTTGTTTTTTAAATAATGTACTAGAGAGTACTATAAGGTAACCAATGGTGTTGTACTAAGTACCTGACGGAGTAATTATAGGGGATAAAATTACAATCCTAGAAATTAGTTTATTAATTGGATGACACTAAATAGTGGGTAGCCGTTGGGTGAGAAATAAGACACCATATGGCCTATGGCTAGGAATTGGTTACTTAGTGTATTCATGAGTGTTTTTTATGATTATTCTTGTGAATTTATATTCATGGAATTTCCAATTCTAGGGGGTTATTTATTTATTAAATTATCACTCTAATATGTATAATTCTCTTTATATCCTCAGAAAATTATTTCTCTTTTGATTTTAAAAATAACTTCAATTTCCATGTTCCCTTGGATTTTGACCTATAATAACTTCATATGCCATATAATTTTCTTTAAAGGTATATTGTTTTTAAAGAATCAACATTTTAGTCACTGATTCATCTAAGAAGTCAGACCCACATAGGATACAAGACCACCTAAGTTGTCAGACGCACACAGGATACATGACCAGCTACTCTGTCAGACGTACACAGGATACCGGAACAGAAGTCAGAACTGTCAGACCCATGTAGGATCCCGATACATTAGTCGTTGTTGTCGAACCTACAGAGGATTCTGGTACAGTAGTCTTCACTGTCGAACCCATGGGGGATTCCAGAACATCGCAGTTGCAGCCAGCCCCAGGGTTCCCGCACACAGCACGCTCGATTCTGGGAGGGTCCGCTCCCGGAGCCAAGTCTTGATACATCAACTATCACGAAGTCCTATGTTTTTGTATCTTGTGGTTCTGTCTCATCATAAAGAACCCAACTTGACAGACAGTGCGTCAATTGGACGCCCGATCTAAGAGTTATTGGCATTTTCATTCTAGGGGCCCGGTTGGTTTTTAGGCTAAAACAAACTTGTCCGTACTCTAAATGCATCCAAACCTTGAGTGGAGTATGCCAAAGAATTTTCTCGCTCTACGAATTCCATCACCACAAGCGGTACGTCAATCCGAAACATGTAGCCCTAAATACAGACTAAAAGGTGTAAATGGCCGTAGCGGGTCCGGGTCCGGTCCAACCTAGTCGTACCGACTCGGTCCGAACCACGGTCTGACCTGGTTCGCGGGTCCGACCCGGTCTGAGGAAGGGACACGAGCTGAAGGGACAGCCCGACCCGAAGAGATAGCATGACCCGACAGGCGGCTCGGCCAGAGGGCAGCCCGGCCGAGGGCATCCCGCCTCATGGAGGCCCGACCGGCCACGCGAGGGAGTGGGTGTCGCGCCCCTACAGGGTTTGTCGAACAGAACCGGCGTGATCTATCAGTTCAAGGGCCACGGAACCCGGCTGGTCCCGCTTGTCAGCCACCACGGCGGCTGGCCCAGCAGGCCGGCACCACCCCTCCACCACGGTGCGACGGCGCCACGGTCTTCCCACTCTCCACGTAGCATGGTGGCACCACACCATCGCCACCATGTCCATAGCTAGACGCTGCCATCAGCTCCACCGCACGGCGCGACGACACCGTGCTTATCCATCCGCTGCGGCCCTCCCAGCTTTCTTTCATCTCCAATGTGGCACGACGGCGCCACACCCCTTTGTCGCGACCCGCCCTTGCCGTGGTTCCGTACCTCCGGCGCGGCGCGACGTGACGGTGCTGCGCCTCTTTCATTTGCGGCAGTTCTTCTCTGGCATGTGCGATGGTACCACGACCTTCTAGCTCCGCCTCTGATGTCAACCAAACAAGAATCAACGGAGGGACGTCGGGTCATGTTTGTTCGGCCTGTACCCTCCTCATTAGGTGATAGCAATTGGCCACCGTCAAACCAAAGTAAAACTCTAGGATCGAGGGTATAATTCATACATTAAAATAATCAAACCCTTTACATCATTGACGATGTTGTTTGACAAAGTCATGGGATGGTGACATCGTTTCGTTGAAGTCGGGAAAAAATAATTCAAGGACGGTGTCTCTTTCATTTCCTTGCCTCAATTGAAGAAGGAATAAGATGGTGTCTCTGTTCTTCAGTGGAGATGGGCGTTCTTCGCATTTTTCGTTGAGAGGATGAATTCCTCTCAATTCCCCCAAAGCTCCTCTCACAAAGTTCTCCCCACCAAGGATTATGCCAACCCCCAATAATAAAATATAATACCTTATTATTGTGATGGCATAAAGAATACAAAAATATTCAAAAAGTTGAGATTAATTAAATAAGACAACCCACTTAATTAATGAGGGTGGAGGCAAAAAAAATTAATGTGAAAAGGTGGAGACTTTCACCAAAATTAATTGGGGGTTCAAGGGGGTTAAAGGGGAGTTAGAGTGGTCGGGTGGGACCCACCTAATAATCCTCCCATGGGAGGTTATGTGTAGGTGGGCCCCACCACCATAACATCCTCCCAAGGGAGGTTGGGGTGTGGTGGCCCCCACCTCCAACCTCCCCTTGGAGGTTTCAACCACCAACATAAAATAAAGTTAAATCTTTAACTTTAATTCATTTAATTAAAAAACCGCCAAAAACTAACTTCTACTCACAATAAAACACAACTATGGTGAATGTCTCACTAAGAGAATACTGGCGCTACAAGTTTAAATATGTCCTCGGATTTCAATTCCGAGCATCGGTTCAAATGTTATGAAACGTCGCTCACATGTTTACAGAACGTACCTAAAAAAAGTTCTAAAAAATATTAACAGCCATCCTCGACCTACTGTGGTCAAGGTTAGGCTCTTCTTAGTTGAAAAGTGACCCAACGAACCCAACGGTACCCTTAAATTTCTGATCCGTGTTAACATTTAAAAGTTATTAATTTTACAATTAAATAATTGTCACTTAATTTTTTTATTTGCAGCCAAAAACAAACTTTCTCTGGTGGCCCTCGCCGACCCAAGTTAGTATCTACTTAAAAAAATACTACCCTCACGAGTTCAGTGGTGGTCTCAGATTTTTATCCTGAGTTACCGTTTGTGAGTTTTAATCATTTAAAAAATAAAATAACTTTTTGTAATTATTTTATTAATGGTTATGCCATTTTTGGGTTTTCTCACAGGAGGCCCACGCCGACTACACTTAATTCACGCCTAGGGTAAACCTGCCATCCTGAACACAACGGTGGCCTTGTATTTCTGATCTGAGTAACCATTTAATAGTTATTTCTCTTTTTGAGTAAAACTACATACGCACGTTAATTTAACCTTACCAAAAAATCGAGAGATCATTTCGGGCACTCCGGGCATCAGAATCACGCATTGTCAGATACTACGGACTCGTAAAATTCTCAAAAATTTAAGAAAAAAAATTTCTATGGAATTTATAGATCTTTATATTTTCCCCACCTCAGGGCTTTACATCCCCATAAACTACAACTCACACAAAGTAAACAAATGGGGTTACTGAGCACGCATTTGAGCCTCCCTCTCCTATGTGATCTCCTAAAGGTTCATGTGCTTCCAAAAAACATGTACCAGAGGTATTGAACATCCATGAAGGACCCACTCCTATCGATCCTCGATCTCCAGTGGAACCTCTGTCAATGTCACACCGTCATCGATGTCCAACTCCCTATGGTCAATAATGTGGGAGGGGTCGTGCACGTATCTTCTCTAGTGAGATACGTGGAAGACGTCATGCACTCGGTGCAACTGAGGTGGAAGAGACAAGTGGTAAGCCACCTCGCCAACTGTACTGTGGACTTGAAAATGTCAAATGAATTTCAGAGATAACCTTTCGCCTCAGCCAAATATCCATAGACATCGTCGATGTGAGACCCGTAAAAAGACGTGGTCGCCATCCTCGAACTCCAGTGGTCTCTGTATCCTATTAGCATAGGATTTCTGCCTGCTCTGTGTAGTCTTCATCCACTCTTCGATGATCTGCACCTTCTCCATTGTATCATGCACCATCTCTGGTCCAACAAGTGCTGAATCCCCTCAACACTTCCTCCTGAAGTGACACTGGCACCATAGTACGTTCTCTGAAGAGGATGACATTCTCCCCACCTTCAGAAAATCCATCAGGTGCCTATCCTCTGGATATCTGAGCACGTCATTTCTCACAGTCAGCATTTCCACATTGTGCCTACCTGACTCGCTGAAGAAGTGGGGGAGTGACTATAAGAGACTGAAGGAAGGATACTCCATCTCTATCCACAAAGGATATTTGTAAAGCATCCATTTTCTCTATCGCCTCGCCCAACAACTATATATCAGATCTCTATCTGAGCGCATCTGCTACAATGTTCCCCTTCCCCGGAGTATAAACTATCTCGGAGTATAGACTATCTCGAGAAAACATCGTTGTCTAAGGTTCAGGTACTCATGAGATAAGATATACCTGAGACTCTTATGATCTGAGTATAGGGTAAAACATTTTCCCATAAGATATTGCCACCACATATTCAAGGCGAAGACCACTACTGCTAACTCTAGGTCATGGGTAGCATAGTTCTTCTCATGCTATCTCAACTGCTAAGATCCATATGCGATCACAGCTCACTCTTGCATCGGGACACATCCAAGTCTTGTCCCTGATGCATCACAATAAACTATGTACCCTACACCTTCCTCTAGAAGCCTCAATATTAGGGCACTAGTAAGCCTCTACCTCTGCTTCTGAAAGCTTTTTGGCATCTCTCTGACCACACAGAGGGTTTCCCCTTCTTCAACAAAGCTGATAGTGTTTCTACAACTCTTGGAGAATTCTGGCATAAAGGCAAGTCTGGCTAACTCATGAGTGATCGACTGCACCCTCTTATGCATGATTTCATCCTGTGCTTCCTAGGTTTTACTTTTCGCAGACCAAGGAAAACACCATCCCAATGTTGTAGATAAACCACAAACTTTTTTCCTAATACAGTCAATCTGTGTATAAACTGTGGTTTCCTAGTCAATTCCCAAACTAACGTTGTAAGGCTTCGACACTTCCGCCAAGCGGTTCCAACCAAAACTCTTGTCTCAATGGTCAGATCACACCGTCGGCATATTTTTCATTATCTAGTCTCCTCCCAAATTTATCTCTAGATATGAGGGTCAAGTCAAAGGTTTAACCGGAAACTCTAGGTCTGGGAAAAGATTTGTGGAAGGATGGAATGATTGGTACCTATGTCTATTGATACAGAAGCTAGTAATAAACACGTAACATATCTCAAATAATTCCTAGATCCCTTGGGTCACACTCCTTGATCGCATGCAACTAATCTCTTCCCCTGTCCTCCAACTCCCTGAGCCTAGCAGTGACCACAAAGGCATGTGGTTGTAACATGTCGAAATGTTCACCACCTCATGATGCTCTCCTAGCTCTGCTTCCACATCTGCTGCCCTGTAGATTCATCTGTCCATAACACTTCCTCTTCCTAAAACATCTCACACACCAAAGTCTCTGAGACTGACGCCAGTTCGCATCTTCCCACTACTAACATTCACTAGATGTTTCCACTCATCCAAATAAAATTCAATCAAAAAGGTTCTCTCTAGAACCCTAACATAAGTAAGAGTGCATAGAAGAAAAAGTTCTAGCTCAGATGTTCTTAAACACACCTCTCTCAGAGGTCCATGCACTAAATCATTGCTCGCATCGTTTTCATGGATTAGCAGGAATGGTCAGTACGCTTCGATGAATACTAAAATACCAACATGTCGTCCGACCGAAACTGCAAAAGTTCTAGAAAACTCTCAGCCATCCCCTCAAGCTAGTCCTCAGCCACCCGTGGGTCGGGATTTCCTCAAAACTTGAGGGATATATGGTGATGAAACACATGTAAGGAACAAAGCCTACAAGTTTCCTCTACCGATACCACCGGTAGTGTTTGCTGACCAGCGGGTAGTGATATAGTTGGCACACTACCCAAAGGTACCATCTTGGAAAACGATCCATGTACCCAAACTTCATCATTATGCGGATCATCCTCATGGTCACTCAATGAAAATATTAGTAGCTAGGATCTACATCTTCTCTACTAGTGTATCAACTAGGAGAAAAACTCCAATAATATCTTTCGGCCAGCCCTCAGCTACATGGAAATATGTCTCGCCTCGAAACCTTAGTGGCCTCTGCTGCTAGAAATCATAGAACGCGCTCAGTCGGTGTGCACCATCGGCATATGCGGCTAGGGGTATCCGCTTCCCTACGGGTTGTAGTAATACTGTTACACCACCCAATGGTGCAAACGTAGAAATAGGGCCCTAAACCGGAGTCTCATTGCTCGGTGGCCATCATTGTGTACTTTCTCGGAACCCTAGCTGGCTGTCTATGCAGTGGAATCCTGATTAGGGACATGTGCGCAATGGTCAATATTTATACCTGGTGAACTGACTCAAAGAAAATTTTTGAAAACACACACACAATCTTGGTTTTCGTGCATTGAGTGGAAATCAGAAGTCAAGGTCTTGGTGTATGAATATATCGGCCGCTGCACCAACACTAGACTCCCTGTACTAAAAACCTCACTCACTACACTTAACACTATTGCTTCACAAAAATATTAGAGTCCTAAGTTCTACAGTAGAACCAAATCCTCTGATACCAATTTGTCACGACACGTCCTCGGGACCCGTGTCGTGACTACCCCAAGCCTGACTTTCATAGGACAGGGGCTGGCGACTAGCACCAAAGGGGTAAATCCTAAGCTGGGAAGGCATTGTCTTTATAAAAAGAAATCACACACAATCAGAGTACACAAATGGAAGCAAAACACTATGTAAAACTGAATACAAAGGTAGTGCTGAAATTAAATGGGCCATAATAAAAACCCAAGTGAACAAATAGAACAACGACAAGTAAAAAGAGAAAACAGGTCCTGGATCGTCCACCGGGGTATCCTACCAGAAGGGTAGGTACAAAACTCAAACAATTCATCCATGAGGTACGTTCCATCTAGTCCAGCTCCGAGCAGCCACCCGTCTGTCACCCTCAGCCTCAATCACTGTTGTCTGTCGTCTGCATAGAACACTACATGGTGTGGGCGAAGCCCATGCATGGGTGAGTATAACAATACTCAGTAGAGGACCCCAAGACCCCTGAAGATCTCCTAGAATCCACTAAGGATAAACCACAGATGAAAGATACAAACAATAAGTATCAACCAACCTTACTTAGGTATAGGCCCATACATATACCTAAGTTACCCATCAAAATTCAGCTCCAACTCTTGAGAACAAATACAAACCAACCCACAAAGGAAGTAAATTCAATCACCATAATGATTACGGTCTAAATACAAGACTCAGCTCACACAAGTATAAATCTTTCGTAGAGTGATAGAGATGATCAGATGTAGTCATTGATTCATCTAAGCTGTCGGACCCACACAGGATACATGACCAACTAAGCTGTCGGACCCGCACAAGATATAGGACCAGCTATTCTAGAGTGATAGAGATGATCAGATGTAGTCACTGATTCATTTAAGTTGTCAGACCCACACAAGATACAGGACCAGCTATGCTGTCAGACCCACACAGGATGCAGGACCAGCTAAGTTGACGGACCCACACAGGATACAGGACCAGCTATTTGGTCGGACCCACACAGGATATAGGAACAGAAGACAGAACTGTCGGACCCACAGAGGATCCAAGTACCGTAGTCATTGATGTTGAACCCACTGAGGATTCTGGTATAGTATTCTTTATTGTCAAAACAACAGAGGATTCAGGTATATCTTAGTCACATCCACCCCTAGGGTTCCTCCACACAGCATGCTCGATTCCGGGAGGATCTGCTTCTCGATCCAAGTGTCGATACATCAACTATCACGAAGTCCTGAGTTGATGTATCTCGTAGTTCTGTCTCATCCTAATAAACCCAATTCGATAGACGACCTGTCAATTGGGCACCCAGTCTAAGAGTTATTGGTATTTTCGTTCTAGGGGCCTTGTTGGTTTTTAGGCTTAAACCAACCCAGCCATACTCCAAATGCATCCAACCCTCAAGTGGAGTATTCCAAAGAATAGTATTGCTCCATGAATTCCATCGCCATATGCGGTATGTCAATCGGACACCCGTAGCACTAGATACGGACTAAAAGGTGTAAATGGTCATAGTGGGTCCGGGTCCGGTCTGACCCAGTCGTACCGACTCAGCCCGACCGGGTACGAACTGGGGTCTGACCCGGTCCGTGGGTCCGACCCGGTATGAGGAAGTTCCCCAAGCTGAGGGGATGGACTGGCCCGACGAGATGGCCCGACATGACTGGTGGCTCGGCCTGAGGGAAACCCATCCTAGGGGCGGTCCGGACTTGGGTGGCTCGGCCTCGGGCAGCCCGGCTCATGGTGGCCTGGTCGTCCATGAGAGGGAGGGGGTGTCACACCCCCCCCCCCCCCCCCCCCGATTTTTTTGAATAAAACTGGCACGCCTCACCGGTTCAGGGGCCGCGGGACCCGGATGGTCCCGCTTATCCAGCACCACAACGGTCGGCCCAGCCAGCCGCCCCCACATCTCCACTGCAGTGCAACGACACCGCGTTCTTCTTGCTCTCCACGCGGAGTGATGGCACTGCACCCTCCCCACCCAGGACACAGCCTTCGGCTCCACCGCGCGGCGCGACGGCGCCGTACTTCTCCATCCTCCGCGGCCCTCACGGCCGCAGTTCCTCTCTGATGAAGCACGATGACGCCACACCCCTTTGTAGTGGCCTGCCCTGGCCACGATTTCGTACCTCCGGAATGGCGCGGCGCAAAAGAGTCTTACATCTTTTTTTTCCATAGTTCCTCTCTGGCGCTTGGCACCGCGACCTTCTGTCTCCGCATCCGACGTAAACCAAACAAGAATCAATGGAGGGACGTCGGGTCATGTTTGTTCAGCTCACGCCCTCTCCATTAGGTGATAGAAATTTTCCACCATCGAACAAAAGTATACGTCTAGGAACGAGTTTATAATTCATACATTAAAATAATCAAACCCCCAACCCTGTTGTCGAAGTCGTTTGACGAAGTCGTGGGGTAGTGGTGTCGTTTCATTGATGTCGGGAAAGAAGTATCCAAGGATGGCATCGGCATTCTTTGTGGGCGTCGCTTCCCTTTCCTTGCCTCGATTGAAGAAGGAAGAATATGGATTTTTCATTCTTCGGTGGAGATGGGCGTTATTCACGTTCATCGTTGAGAGGATGAAGTCCTCTCAATTCTCCCAAATCTCCTCTCACAAAGTTCTCCCCACCCAGGATTATGCGAACCCCCAATAATAAAATATAATACCATATTTTAATGGTGGTATAAAGAATACAAAAAGATTCAAAAATTTGAGATTAATTAATGAAGATAACCCACTTAATTAATGAAGGTGGAGGCTCAAAAATTAATGGGAAAAGGTGGAGAGTTCCACCAAAATTAATTGGGGGTTCAAGGGGAGTTAGAGAGGTCAGGTGGGCCCCACCTAATAATCCTCCCAAGGGAGGTTATGTGTGGATGGGCCCCACCACCATAACATCCTCCCAAGGGTGGTTCAGGTGTGGTGTCCCCCACCTCTAACCCCCCCTTGGAGGTTTCAACCACCAACATAAAATAAAGTTAAATCATTAACATTGTTCAATTTAATTAAAAACCCCTAAAAACTAACTTATACTAAAAATAAAATGCAACTATGGTGAAGGTGTCACTAAATGAATACTGGCGCTGTGAGTTTATCAGTCTCCTCGGATTTCAATTCCACGCATCGATACAAATGTTTTGAAACGTTGCTTGCACGTTTACTGAACGTACCCGAAAAAAAAGTTCGGAAAATTATTAACAACCATCCTCGACCTACTACGGTCAAGTCTAGGCTCTGCCTAGGTGAAACACACCCCAACGAACCCAAAGGTACCCTCAGATTTCCAATCCGAGTTACCATTTAAAAGTTATTAATTTTACAATAAAATTTTAGTTACTTAATTAATTTATTTGCGGCCAAAAACTGACTTTCTCTGGTGGCCCTCGCTGACCCAAGTTAGTATTTTCTTAACAAAAGCCTACCCTCACCTGTTTAGTGGTGGTCTTGGATTTTTAATCCAAGTTACAGTTTGTGAGTTATAAGCATTTGAAAAATAAAATAACTTTATTTAAATATTTTATTTATGGTTATGCCATTTTCGGGTTTTCTCACATGAGGCTCTTGCCGACTAAAATAAGTCACACCTAGGATAAAACCGCCATCTTGAGTGCAACGGTAGCCTTAGATTTTTGATCTGAATAACCTTTTTAGATTTATTCCACTTTTTCAATAAAACCCCATACGGGCGTTAATTTAAGCTTAACAAAACTTCAACAGGTCATTCTAGGCACTCTGGGCCTCAAAATCGTGCACCGTTAGAAACTGCAGACTCGTAAAATTTCCAAGAATTTAAGAGAAAAAAATTCTATGAAATTTTTGGGTCTTTACAAAATATCCTAGAATGAGAACAAAAATATCAATAGGGGATATAAAAATTAGAAAAGAAATATATTAGTCCATCAACTCTTATAAAATTTTTTCTTTTTAAAAATAAATTTAGACTCAAAATAAAAATTTTCATACTCAATAAATCAAATTTCCTACCCAAATTCTTTTCAAAAAAAACCTTCTCATTATTAATATTAATGAAAAAATAAAACATATAAAATTTTCTATGAAAACATGATAAACTCAAATTTGTTTTCACAAAGTTATAATTTTCAATCTTACAAAATAGAAAATACATTATTTAAAACATAAAATCACTATCATACATTATGAGGTCATCAGATATCTCAAAATCCATAAAAATAATAAATAATCCATGTAGTTAAACCAATACATCATTTTAATATAACTCTTACAAGTGAAATAATATACATTCTCAATGTATATCTTGATAATTACCCAACGCATCAGAGGGATATAATGGACCCACATGTCCCAGGATTATAACAAAACAAAATTTTCATAGTTTATAATAGATCCCCACATCCATGGTTTATAATGAAACTTCCCATATTTTCATTATAAAAAACAACCAATAATCATAAAAAATTCCCATGAACTATAATATAATCATTACACATAAAATTATTCATTTCCATATTCATACTCCGAAACATATTCTTTACAGCTATAAGAAAACCTTACTGTAAATTGAAATATTCATTTCATTTTAAACCCTTTTAAAAAACCACAATACCAAGGTAATGGGGTTTTATTTGAATAAAACATGGAATATTATAAAGGAATCCAAAAATAAAATAATTATTACAGTGGTTTGAAAAAACATCCGATGATTTATAATTTAAAACATAAAATTGTTTTTAACGGTTATAATGAAATTGAAAATGTTCTGTATAAAATATGTAAAAAGACTCATTTTAAAATAATTTGATCTAACATAAATAAATTTATAAAATACCATTTATAAAAAATTTTTTCCCATATGAATATATCCATAAATTCATATTATTAATATGGTCATGTAAGATAAATATTTAGAATGTAAATCAATAAAATATTTAAAAAGTGGTTTTTAAAGTAAGGCACCCCTTACCTTGAGTCTAGCTCATCAATTTAATTCATTATATTTATTATTAATAAATTTATATTTATTATTTACTTTCTTAATAAAATTTTTATATTCATTATTCCATTTATTTTATTTATTTATGAATTATATTCAATTAGTAAATCATTTAAATTCATGTCATATTTTCGGATGATATTTGCTTCCTATGTGAAAAATGACTTCAGTAGGTTGACTATGGTAAAAGAATTCATTATTATTTCATCTCAAAAATAATAATAATGAAATATTTGTCATTTTAATATTTCAATTATACTAAATAAACGATGAATTATGGTCATGAAAAATGATATAAAATTCAATCTTAAAGATGGTAGGTCCTACATATGTGTGGTTACTGTTTCCATTTTTTGAATGATTGTTTTGTGAAGAACGTATTTTCTATTTTGTCAATAAATTTTTTTATATCATAATCATCAGATTAATTATTTTAAACTCTTATATATAACATCCATGTCATGTGGTAATGAAAAACGAATCACATCACTTTGTGGATGTGGTAGTCCACACATACCCCTGAACGAGATTACTGTTTTTAAATGAATTAAATGGTATGAAATTATATGATATATTATCATTATAAAATGATAAATATATCATAAATATAATATATATATATATATACACATTAGATCCATCATTATTACCATCCATGAGAGGTGGTGATGTAAAATGAATTACATCGGTTTATGAGGCAGTAGTCCTCTACACACATGAACTACGATTTTGTTTTGTATTTGATAGAGGAGGAGATAGATTTTGGATACCCATTTAATATAATAAAATATACGTATATTTAATATAATATTTCTATTATATTATCATTTTTAATGATTATTTTTATGGGGTAGAAGAAGAAATAAAATGAAAAAACTCAATTAAAAAGTATAACTCTTCTTTGGATAACCTCTTTAGGTTTATAACAAAAGCCTTCCCAAATTTATTTTATTATCAAACTAGGTGTTGAGAAATGTATTGTTTTCAAACAATTCAAAATAATGTTTTTTAAAGGGGGAGATTATTTTAAATAATACTCTGTCTCTTTATGATGATTTTGATGCTCACAAATACCCTTAATTATTTACTAATTATTTCGTTGAGTATTTTGCAGGAATTTATTTTATTTATTTATTTCATATAATGAGATTTCATACTTCATTTATTCCGAGATCAATTTTAGCGCGTTCTGGAATCACTGTAGCGCGAGATCAATTTTAGCGCGTTCTGGAATCACTGTAGCGCGAGATCAGTTTTAGCGCGTACTAGAATCACTGTTCATACCCTACGTTGATGAACGTAACGTATGGATGAAAAGTTTACTTTTTATGTTAAAAGAAACGTATGGTTAAGGAACCTTACGTTATTTTGAAACGTATGGTTAATGAACCTTATGTTGTTGAAAAGTATGGAAGAAGAACATTACGTTTGGAAGGAACCTTACGTTTTTGTTGTTGGACAAGTATGGAAGAGAAACCGTATGTTAGTTTTCAGTGTTGAGTTTGTTTCTCAAAAGTATGGATCATCAAACATACTTTTATAATCAACCGTACGTTCTTTGGAGAGTTGAAGCAAGACAAAGTATGGATGATCAACCCTACGTTTGAATGCTGAAGAGAAAGTATGTATGTTCAACCTTACGTTTGAGCTTTCGTTCTGAACCTTACGTTCTGAACCTTACGTTCTGAACCTTACGTTCTGAACCTTACGTTTGTGAACCTTACGTTTGTGAACCCTACGTTTGGAGCCACGTCATCAACCCTACGTTTGGCGTCGGGATATTTTTGACAGACGATATTTCCTTTTGCATTGGTCAAACAGGCGGATTATTAAGCGGATTTCGAGCCGATTCTTAAGTACGACTTTGACTGAATCAAAGACGATTTTCAACGGATTACTGATTGATTTAAACAGAGCTTTTTTATGCAGATTCTTCAGGGGAGTTACAACGGCTCTGTTATTTCATTTGTTTTTAATATCGCGAATCTAAAGGAGATTTTCATGGATCTATTTATGCGGAAGATTTTCTCAGATATGAATATATATGTTCTATCTTGGAAACTTCGGATATATATATACACAGGAAAGTGTATGAAATATATAGATTGATCTTTTAACGAGCAAGAAACAGAGACTGTGTGAAGGCGTTCTTTTCTGGTGATCGAGAAGAAGTGTAAAACCTTTATTACCGAAGGAAGATCTTGATAGCAGATTCATGTGTTCTACATCGACTATCTGTTGTGAATCTACTGCTGCTGAAGTTGTGAAGTTTCTTGTAATATCTATTGCAACTGGATCGACTCAGAACTGTTTTGATTACAGATCTTTATTTTCTGAAGACGACGATCTATCTACTGTCAATTGCATTCTGTTGCAATTGTGAAGAACAACTGGAGAAGTGTTTTCTTTATCGAAACCCTTTTTATTTTTGAGTGATCAGCTTCTCGTTCTAAGCTGTGTGGGTTCGTGTTTGAACCAGGAAGGCTGTGTTTGCCTGAAACTTGTAAAGGTGTCAACTGCCTGTACTCAGTTGTGAACAGGTCTGTGGAAATGAGGACCAGATAGTGAAAATCGCCAAGCTCGTGGATTTGAGCGTTGGTGGAGTGGACTAGGGGCCTTCTGTTCCCCGAACCACTATACATCCGTGTGTTCATGCTTTTACTTTTTCCGCTGCATATTTAATCGTGCTAAAGCATAGTGGACTGAATTTGTCTAAATTGAAGAGATTGTAATAATTTTGAAAAGACACAATTCACCCCCCCTCTTGTGTGTAATCCGTAGATTCAGATCCAACAATTGGTATCAGAGGAGGAGCTTCTTATTTTTAAAGTCTTGTCAAGCTACAAGTATTTAAAGATTATACATATTGTATCATGGATGATACGAGAGAGGGAATGTCAATGGTCAGAGCACCTTACTTTAATGGAGATAATTATGGCTGCTGGAAATCACGTATGATTATTTATCTAAAAAATCTTGGTTACAAAGTCTATTCAATGATTCTGACTCCCTATGAAATTCCTGAAAATCCCGATACATGGAGTGCTGCTACAGAGGCTGAGTATGACATGAATTCAAAAGCTATGAATGCAATCATCTGTGTTCTAGGACCGGATGAATTTAACAGAGTATCTCAATGCCCGACTGCATATGAAATGTGGCAAACAATAGTTGTTGCTTATGAAGGAACAGATAATGTAAGACAGATGAGATATGCAACTGCTAAATTAAAATTCGATACTTTCAGAATGATTGAAGGAGAGAGCATCACTCAGATGAATGGAAGATTGACAGAAATTGTCAATAATATAACAGATCTAGGAGAACCAATCAAGCAGGCTGATCAAGCGTTAAAGGTACTGAGAGTACTTCCTACTCGATGGAATGGAATCTCTGCAGCAATCAGACAATCAACTTCTGTTAAAGATCTAACTATGAGAGAGCTGATTGGTACATTGATGATGTACGAGGCTGAAATGCAAGATGAGGTAAATGAGCATAAAGTCTACATAAAAAGGGAAAATACTGCTTTGAAAGTGACTTCTCAACAAAAGGATAGAAAGATGAAGAACAGAGAAGTAAGTGCTAAATCAGAAAGCTCTGATTCTTCAAAATCGGATGAAGAACTGGCTCAGCTAGCCAGAAAATTCAGAAAGTTCTACAGTAAGAAGAAAGACTTCAAGAAATCCTTCAAGAAGGATAGCAAGGAAGTGAGATGTTATGAATGCAAAAAGATGGGACATATCAGACCGGATTGCCCAAAATTGAAAGATGCAAAGAAGAAGAAATTCTTCAAAATAGATGATTATGAGCAGAAAGACAAGAAAGCTATGAAAGCTACTTGGAGTGTTTCTGAAGACTCAAGTAATTCTTCTGAATCAAGATCAGAGAAGGAGGAAGCCAATTTAAAAGCAAATATGTGTTTCATGGCTGAAACTGATGAGGTACACTCATACTACTCCTCTGACTCAAATAATGAATCAAACTCTGAAACAAGCTTCTCAAATAAAAAACTTGCAGCTTACTGCAATATGCTTGAAGAAAGGTATGACTCATTATTTAAAAAATATAAATCTATAAAGAACTTTCATAAAGCTATTTCAGATGATAGAAATACTTTGCTAAAACAACCTAAGGAATTAATTGACAAATACAACTCTGCTGACTCAAATAAAATTAATTTTGAATCAAAAATAAAAACTCTACAGGATGAAGTAGAATCTTATAAAAAGGCTGCATTAGTTTTTAGAAAAGGAGAAAACGCCTTAAATGAGATACTTGGAAAAACTGTAATTAAAAAGGAAAGGTTTGGAATTGGAAGTAAAGGAAAAAAACCTAAGTTATATAAAAATTATTTTGTTCCTAGCACTAAACAGGTTATTTGTAACTTCTGTGGAACAAAAGGTCATATAGCTAAAAACTGTTTTCTAAGACAACCTCAAATATGTGGAATTAATAAAGCTTATATTTCCAATGATCTATATGATTCAATCAATTTTAAGAAAACAAAGAAAATCTGGATACCCAGATCACTGATTGCTAACACTCCTGGACCCAACAAAATATGGGTACCAAAGCAATTTGTTTGAATGTCTTTGCAGGTAGCAGGTCACCAAAGAAAGAAAGAAATATGGTATATGGACAGTGGCTTCTCAAGACATATGAGTGGAACTTCAGCTAATTTCTCTTCTCTTACTCGAAAGGAAGTAGGACTTGTCACCTTTGGTGACAATGCCAAAGGAAAGATTATTTGTATTGGAACAGTTGGAGATCCAAAGACAGTCTCAATCAACAAAGTACTTTATGTACAAGGGTTAAAACACAATCTGATAAGTATCTCTCAACTCTGTGATGATGGATACACTGTTGATTTTACTAACAATAGTTGTACTGTTTCTAAAGATAAACTGTTTAAGTTTAGAGCACCCAGAACTGATAATGTTTATACTTTGGATTTGTATTCTTTGTGTAAACAACAAGTAAACTGCTTAACTGCTAATATAAGTGAATCCTGGATCTGGCATAGAAGACTTGGTCATTACAATATATATGCTTTACATAAATTATCTAAGAAACATCTAGTTTCTGATTTGCCTAGTCTCAAATTTGAAAATGACAGATTCTGTGATGCATGTCAGCTTGGCAAGCAACACAAATCATCATTCAAATCTGTTAATAAAGTTTCTACAACTAAACCTCTAGAACTTATCCATATGGATTTGTTTGGACCTTCAAGAGTAGCAAGTTTAGCTGGCAAATTATATGTTTATGTATTAGTTGATGATTATTCTAGATTTACTTGGATTTTCTTTTTGAAATTTAAAAGTGAAGCTTTTAGTTTATTTGAAGGTTTTTGTAAATCTATTCAAAATGAAAAAGGTTTTAATATAATCTCATTGAGAAGTGATCATGGTGGAGAATTTGAGAACCAGGAATTTAATTCCTTTTGCTCAAACATGGGTATTAAACACACCTTCTCTGCTCCAAGAACACCTCAGCAGAATGGGATTGTAGAAAGAAGAAATAGAACTATTCAAGAAATGGCTAGAACTATGTTAAATGAATATAGCCTACCTATATATTTCTGGGCATAAGCTGTTAATACAGCTTGTTATATAATGAATAGAATTTTAATAAGACCTATTTTGAAAAAGACACCCTATGAACTATGGAATAACAGAAAACCTAAAGTAAATTACTTTAAAGTTTTTGGATGCAAGGTTTACATATTGAATACCAAAGATAATCTTGGTAAATTTGATCCAAAATCTGATAAAGGTATTTTCTTAGGATATTCTGCAACCTCCAAAGCTTATAGAGTCTATAATAAAAAGTCAAGGATTGTTGAAGAATCAGTTCATGTGAAATTTGATGAATCTGATCCTTTTGAGAAAAGGATAGAACAAATAGATGAACCTGATTCTAATGAAAACATGAGACTTGAGAATTTAAAGAATGATTTTGAAAATGATATAAAATAAATTCAGTCCAGTTCAGAAGAACATGACACTGAAGAACCTTTGAATGTAATGCCTAGACAGTCTAGAACCTTAAAAAATCACCCTTTAGAATCTGTGATAGGTGACTTAGAGACTGGTATTCAAACTAGAAGAAACCTTGGAAACATAGTTGAATTCTCTGCTTTCCTATCCCAACAAGAACCTAAGACCATAGAAGAAGCCTTAGATGATGAGAGCTGGGTAATAGCAATGCAGGATGAATTGAACCAGTTCAAGAGAAATAAGGTTTGGGAGTTAGTTGAAAGACCACATGATTATCCAGTAATAGGAACTAAATGGGTCTTTAGGAATAAACAGGATGATCAAGGGATAATAACTAGAAATAAAGCAAGATTAGTAGCTAAAGGATATAATCAAGAAGAAGGAATAGATTATGATGAGACCTTTGCACCTGTAGCCAGGTTAGAAGCCATTAGAATCCTTTTAGCCTATGCATCTTATATGAATTTTAAATTATTTCAGATGGATGTTAAATCTGCCTTTTTAAATGGTTATTTAATGGAGGAAGTTTATGTTGAGCAACCTCCTGGTTTTGAAAATTCTCAAAAACCAGATTCTGTTTTCAAACTTACTAAAGCTCTTTATGGCCTTAAACAAGCACCTAGAGCTTGGTATGAAAGACTAAGTTCTTTTCTTTTGAAAAATGATTTTACTGTTGGACTGGCATATCCAACACTCTTTAAGAAAACTGTGAAAAATAATGTTTTGTTGGTTCAAATTTATGTTGATGATGTAATTTTTGGATCAACCAATAAAATTATTTGTCATGAATTTTCAGAATTAATGCAAAAAGAATTTGAAATGAGTATGATGGGAGAATTAAATTTCTTTTTGGGTCTTCAAATATTTCAAAAAGATTTTGGAAATGTTTTAAATCAATGCAAATACATTACTGATTTACTTAAGAAATTTGGACTTGAAAACAGCAAGCCATTTACAACTCCTATGTGTACTAATATAAAACTTGATTTGGATGAAACTGGAAAATCAGTGGACAACAAGTTATATAGAGGTATGATTGGTAGTTTGTTATATCTTACTGCTAGTAGACCAGATATAATGTATTCAGTATGTCTTTGTGCTCGATTTCAATCAAATCCCAAAGAATCCCATTTAACTGCTGTTAAAAGAATTTTTAGATATTTAAAAGGTACTATTTATCAATCTCTGCTTTATCCAAAAACCTCTGATTTTAATTTAATTTCATATTCAGATGCTGACTTTGGAAGCTGTAGATTAGATAGGAAGACTACTTCAGGAACATGTCACTTTTTAGGGAAGTCTTTAGTATCATGGTCTAGTAAGAAACAACACTCAGTTGCCCTGTCAACAGCCGAGGCAGAATATGTGTCTGCAGGTAGTTGCTGTGCACAGGTGTTGTGGATGAAAAACACTCTTATGGACTTTGGATTAAATTTCAATAATACACCTATTTTATGTGATAATACTAGTGCAATTAATATTTCAAAAAATCCTATTAGTCATTCTAGAACTAAGCACATTGATTTAAGACATCACTTTTTAAGAGATCATGTGTTTAAAAAGGATATATTTTTAGAATTTGTAAATACAGAAAATCAATTAGCAGATATTTTTACTAAACCACTTCCCACGGCAATGTTTGAATTTATTAAGGGGGAGTTAGGTTTATTTAATTTTAAATAGTTTTTTTAAATCTTATTCTGTTTTCGAATTCTGCTTAATTTCTGTTTCCCGCTATAAGTAATTTTATTTTGTTTTAAATAAAAGTAATGATTAGTGATTACACGGGAATCAAGGCTGTCAGAACCGTTTCACCTTCTAAACTACTTCACCTTTTTCGGAAACCCTTTCGAAAACCTAAAACCGCACATCTGCTCCAAAACCCTTTTCTGAATCTTCAAACCCTAAACTTACGAACCTTCAGAAATCGTTGTTGGAATGGCAAAGACTAAGCGTCCAGATGAAGCCGAGAGTAGTGCTGCAAAGAAACCTAAGGTAGTTAGTCGGAAAATACTGCAAGGTAAAGTCATAGATTTAGAATGTCTGTTTGAAACTAATTTACTGTTGAAGCAAGCGTTGTCGTTTCAAAGCCTTGAGCAAGCTTTTAATAGTGAAAATTCTGAGTTTCTATATGAGGCAGAAATGAGACATTTCTTTAGAACTGTTTAGTTTAGCCTTGGAGATATAGAGGATAGTTTATTGGCTCAAATAGAGGATAAGGACTTTTCAATATCATCTGTAGAGATAAGTCAAATTCTTAACTGCCCTCATGAAGGAGTTTTTCATTTCGATTTACGGAATATTAGAGATTCTGTACATAAGTATGAAGACATTATGTCTTTTCTGTTTGGAACCAGAGTGATAAAGAAGATGTTTATTAAGGATTTGGAGCCCGATCAGAAAATTTTGGTACAATTTGTTCAGACTGGTTTAGCACCAAGAATGGCTGAGATGGAGAAAATCCTATACCCGGACATGTACATAATGTATCTTCTTATGTGTGATATTATGTTTAATTTTCCTCAGTTTATGATAAGATATCTGAGTTACTACTGTCAGAGTGAAGCAAGAATGACCTTTTTCCCTTATGGAAGGTTCATTTCTTTGTTTTTGTTTAAAAGAGGAATGATCAGATTGGTAGATGCTGGGGTGAAATGTCACCACAGTAATGTTTTTAATGCTGGAACTTTGAGGAAAGTAGGATACTTCTGGAGCACAATTAAAGGAAAACTCTTACCTGTTGGAGCTGAGGAAAACTCGGAGAGTGCTCAGGCTCAACCGGCTAAGTCCAAGGATGGACAAGCAGAATCAAGAGTTAGTACAGTGGCAAGGAGAATTAGTTTTGAGATGGAGGAAGTTGAGGAAGAGATAAGTCAAGAAGGACTTCAATCTAGAAGGAAGAGGTCAATTGATGATGAAATTATCTCTCCTGCCTTGAAATCCTCTGAACCGTTATTTTCTTATTCATTTCTGAGAGAAGCTGTTGTGGAGCAGACTGCACCGATAGAGGAACCAGCAGCTCAAACAGAAACTCAAAAAGAACCTCAATCTGCTGCTGTGGCTGTTGAAAAAGTAGTTCAACAAGAACAACTTATGGAGGCAGTGCCTGGTGAAAAAGTGGCCCGACCTCAAGATTTACATGAAAATATTGTTCTTGACCAATCAGTAGAAGTCAGAGAGACTACTGTTCATGATGAACATACTTCTGAAGCTAATACAGAGGTACTTCAAGAATATTTTTCAGTGGAAGAGTTTCAGGCTTCAAAAGATAGTTCAGTGGATCAACCTTGTCAGGACAAGGACAAAGAACAGTCAGATGCAGATTCCTTACCACTTGCCCTACTTCATCAACCTAATTCTGGACATGAGAATCGAGCACATGGTGCCCCTGATTCGAGAAAAGAAGAAGTTGTTGAGTTGTACAAGCGTATCTCTCAGTTAGAATCTGAGAATGTTAGTCTCAGAAATTCTCTGAACTTAGAGCAGTTGAAGTTTCAGAAGCTGAAAGAATGTACTGTTTCAAGACAGGAAGTAGATTTGTTTAAGACTGATATGATGCATGCTGTTGATCAGTAAAAATCAGAGATGGTAAAGAAAGATGATTTGTCTGAGTTGAAGATTTACATGGAGAATAAATTTGAGTCTGTTGCAAACAGTGCTGTGAGTGGATCAGGCTCTTCACCTGATTTGATTCGGAAATTTCAAGCAATTACTGCAGCAATGAGCAATATGAGTGACAGATTACACGATCTTTAGTGTAATAGTGCCCCTTTGTCAGTTTTTCTAGATAATCAGCGATTTTTAGTGGATCAGTTGACATCTGGAGAGCAATCGATTAGGATTCTTTTGAATCAGTTATCAGAAAAACTGGCTCTTTTTGTTAAAAAAGAAGAAAGAATGCATGAGTTTTTCAGAGTTAATTTGATTGAAGATATTCATATGACTCAAGAGAACAGAGATCTTATCATCAAGTTAGGAGATGGGATGATGAAGAGGCTCAGAGAACAGTTTACAGAGATAAAGACCGCGATTCAAAGGAGATAGACACCTTTTTCCCTATCTTATCTATGAACCTTGATTCCTCTGTATATCACAATCGTTTATATATAACAGGTTGTGAATGAAAATTATTTTCTTAATTTTTTTTTGTTTTGTTGTTTATTGATTTATGATTGAGTTAGCCAGTATAACAAATTCACTTATTCATACACAGTTAATTATAGCATTTACTTATAGTTCAGTGCAATATTTAATGTGTTCAAATCCGTAATTTTTCATTCTTTTTGATATCACAAAAAGGGGGAGAATTTGGATAAACACAACATTTAAATTCATTTGTTTCCTATGAAGAAATTTGGATATATGGGAGAATTTGGATATATATGACATTTATCTTTTATCTATTTTTAGCTGAAAATTTATTTTTATGGGGGAGAAATTTTATTATAGTTAAATATTGTTTTAATCCTTTCAAAATTCTAAAATTTTATAAAACTAATTTTTCAATAAAGATTGCAATTAAATTAGTTCTATTATTTTATGGGTTTTTGGATAATCAAAAAGGGGGAGATTGTTGAGCAATGTATTGTTTTCAAACAATTCAAAATAATGTTTTTTAAAGGGGGAGATTATTTTAAATAATACTCTGTCTCTTTATGATGATTTTGATGCTCACAAATACCCTTAATTATTTACTAATTATTTCGTTGAGTATTTTGCAGGAATTTATTGTATTTATTTATTTCATATAACGAGATTTCATACTTCATTTATTCCGAGATCAATTTTAGCGCGTTCTGGAATCACTGTAGCGCGAGATCAATTTTAGAGCGTTCTGGAATCACTGTAGCGCGAGATCAGTTTTAGCGCGTACTGGAATCACTGTTCATACCCTACGTTGATGAACGTACCGTATGGATGAAAACTTTACTTTTTATGTTAAAAGAAACGTATGGTTAAGGAACCTTACGTTATTTTGAAACGTATGGTTAATGAACCTTACGTTGTTGAAAAGTATGGAAGAAGAACATTACGTTTGGAAGGAACCTTACGTTTTTGTTGTTGGACAAGTATGGAAGAGAAACCGTACGTTAGTTTTCAGTGTTGAGTTTGTTTCTCAAAAGTATGGATCATCAACCTTACTTTTATAATCAACCGTACGTTCTTTGGAGAGTTGAAGCAAGACAAAGTATGGATGATCAACCCTACGTTTGAATGCTGAAGAGAAAGTATGTATGTTCAACCTTACGTTTGAGCTTTCGTTCTGAACCTTACGTTTTGAACCTTATGTTCTGAACCTTACGTTCTGAACCTTACGTTTGTGAACCTTACGTTTGTGAACCCTACGTTTGGAGCCACGTCATCAACCCTACGTTTGGGGTCGATATATTTTTTACAGACGATATTTCCTTTTGCATTGGTCAAACAGGCGGATTATTAAGCGGATTTCGAGCCGATTCTTAAGTACGACTTTGACTGAATCAAAGACGATTTTCAACGGATTACTGATTGATTTAAACGGAGCTTTTTTATGCCGATTCTTCAGGGGAGTTACAACGGCTCTGTTATTTCATTTTTTTTAATATCGCGAATCTAAAGGAGATTTTCATGGATCTATTTATGCGGAAGATTTTCTCAGATTTGAATATATATGTTCTATCTTGGAAACTTCGGATATATATATATACAGGAAAGTGTATGAAATATATAGATTGATCTTTTAACGAGCAAGAAACAAAGACTGTGTGAAGGTGTTCTTTTTTGGTGATCGAGAAGAAGTGTAAAACCTTTATTACCGAAGGAAGATCTTGATAGCAGATTCACGTGTTCTACATCGACTATCTGTTGTGAATCTACTTTTGCTGAAGTTGTGAAGTTTCTTGTAATATCTATTGCAACTGGATCGACTCAGAACTGTTTTGATTACAGATCTTTATTTTCTGAAGATGACGATCTATCTACTGTCAATTGCATTCTGTATCAATTGTGAAGAACAACTGGAGAAGTGTTTTCTTTATCGAAACACTTTTTATTTTTGAGTGATCAGCTTCTTGTTCTAAGCTGTGTGGGTTCGTGTTTGAACCAGGAAGGCTGTGTTTGCCTGAAACTTGTAAAGGTGTCAACTACCTGTACTCAGTTGTGAACAGGTCTGTGGAAACGAGGACCAGATAGTGAAAATCGCCAAGCTCGTGGATTTGAGCGTTGGTGGAGTGGACTAGGGGCCTTCTGTTCCCCAAACCACTATACATCCGTGTGTTCATGCTTTTACTTTTTCCGCTGCATATTTAATCGTGGTAAAGCATAGTGGACAGAATTTGTCTAAATTGAATAGATTGTAATAATTTTGAAAAGACACAATTCACCCCCCCTCTTGTGTGTAATCCGTAGATTCAGATCCAACACTAGGAACTCATGGAAATGTGGTGTGATATAAGTTAGTTATTTCGTTAGTTATTATCCAATATAAAATTCTTTTTAATACTTAAGAAAATATAAGAGGAGGTTCCCTTTTTCAAGGGAGGGAAGGGTCACTCTTGTAATTACATATAAGATAAAAATAATATAAATAATATTTTCATTAAGAAATGGATCCAAAATGATATATTTGGAATATAATATGATTATGGGTAAGACTAATCTCATATAATAAATTTTTCACATCTTTAAACTATTATTTTTCCCTTCTATTTTTGTTTTAGCCTCCTGTTAACTCATTTGATAGTTTCGGTGATAACAATGTTTTTACTCTTTAGGGTTCTGAAAAGATAATATAAAAGTATTAATAACCGCTAAATAGATATTTTTTTATATTTAAATTTGTATAACATTTCCTTGGTCAATGATATGATTTTTAGTAATTTTAAATAAGTTGAACAAATAATATTATTCAACAAAAAATATTAAATATGTCATTTTGACACAATTTAATATATCTAAATTTAAAACATCAAGACACTGATTTAATTGAAATATAAAACTTTAAAAACCCCCATTTGTATCATAATTATATATAAAAATAAATAAAAAAATAAATCACACAATTTTTTCTAAATTTATCATTTTTCAAATAATTTATTTAATTTTTTCATTAATTGAATAAATAATGTGTCTATGTTGTGTATGAAATTAACATAAATATTTCATCAATATAAATTAAAATAAATTTCCCTAATAGAATAAATAATTATATTTAATATAACAATTTTTAACTGAATATAAGTTTTTTATCCCTGTCATAAAATATTATAGATATTAATTTTATGAAAGTGATATTTTTTACATTATATTTTACTCAAATATTATATATGTAAAAAACAAATAAATATGGAAATAATTATCAATATTTTTAAAAAAATTGATGTAAATGGTATACTTCAACTCATTAAATAGGATAAATGGAAGGTTTAGGGTCATTTTTATGTTCTTATCATATTATTTTTAACCTTAACTACTAAATTTACCCTTATTAAGGTGACAAAAAATTTCTAAGGATACAATTATTATTGAAAAAAAATAATGTGGGTCTATTTTAAAATTTTAGACCTCCAGATTCAAAATATAGAATCCATTTTTCAATATTCAATTTCTATACGAGATATAAAATAACATAATATTAAAACTCATTGAAAAATCTATTTCTAGATAAATTAATTTTAATATATATAAATGTTTCACACAAAATTAAATCATAAAATTGGTTCTAATGAACATAATGGTATTATAAATAATATATGAGAAATAATTTTACTTTGAAATATTTTTAAAAAAAACTATAAATTTTTAAATTTTTTAATCAAAAATATAGTTTCAATAAAAATAATATATATCTTTATTCACTGAAAAATAAAACAGTTTATAAAAAAACAAAAAAATTAACTCTATGATATTTATTTACATTAATATTTCAAAAATGATTTTCATTTTTCAAAAAAATGTTTAAAAATTCCAGAAATTAATTATAATATTCAATCACAAAAATGTTATAAAAATAATTTTTCATGGAAATGTACTTTTCAGGAAAAAAATGCCTTTAAAAAAATAATATATATTCTCTAAGAATTAATCAATACATTTCTATTCAGTTGGATATATATATATATATATATATATATATTTATAATGTGGTTGTTCCTATTTATACTCTCCAATTCAATGGAAATGTTATAATTGTTATATTTAAATATTAATAATTTTATTGTTTTTTATGCTTGGTTTTGTGTGTCATATATGCTATCGAGTATAATGATATTATTTTAAAATCTCAAGGTGTTACAAACCCCACCCCTCCCATTAATATATTTTTTAATTTAAACTTTTACTTGATTGAGGTAATTAGTGGTTTGAAATTTAAAAGTACTTTTTTTGAAATCCCACATCATAAAAATAGTTAATATAAGATTTTCTTGAAAAGTGGAAAAGAGAAATAAGATTTTCAAAGAGAATAACACCTACTAGGATTATAAATAGGAGAACATTGGTGGTAATTGGAAATATATACATCAAGGAAAAACTAATATCTATATAATTATGGATGGTGATAGAGAACATTGACCACGGAAAATTGAATGTTGAAGATAATGTCAATGACCACAAAACCATAAACCAAAGAGGTGTGAAAAAGACCAGTGATTCATTATAAATGAAGGTAATATGATAAATATTATTTAAGATCCTTTTCTAAGACTTGAGGAATTCCTTTACTATCTATAAT
Source organism: Viscum album (assembly GCA_963277665.1). Classification (NCBI taxonomy): domain Eukaryota; kingdom Viridiplantae; phylum Streptophyta; class Magnoliopsida; order Santalales; family Viscaceae; genus Viscum; species Viscum album. The sequence continues at coordinate 1,495,910,527 of OY728131.1, forward strand.
AATAATATATAGAAATATACATACTTGAAAAGTGTAATTTAATTCGTTAACCATTTTCTTCCATAATCTCATCATTTTCTCCAAACAATGAGTATTTAAGATGAATTTTTTATGGGGATGGGCCCGTAAGGGGCACAACTCACTCTAGGGTTCCCCACTGTTGTTGCTTCAGTTGTGGTGCAGATTTGGCAGTGTCTCTTCTCCTCGGCGGTGATTCTCGGTGAGATTGTGTGTGCGGCGCATTCTTCCTGCTTTTGCATATCGGGCTCGGTCGGCATCAGGCGTCGAATTTCCTCCGCGGCGGTTCGTCGGCCTCTTCTCTCTCGGTGGCGACTTCGGCTTCTGGCGGTCGGTTTTGGTACCTATTGGCTTGGCTACGGTGTAATACACAGAGATTTTATGAAAAATATTCTTTTCATTGATGTCTTGTGTTGTACGCTACACCAAAAGGAGATTTCACAACACGCATCCTTGAATTGCCTTGCATTACACCCAATCGTGACCTTCTTCGATAGTTTGCGTCGTACGCAATACCGAGTTTCACTAAACAATGATATGCTATTAAAATATTATTTAAACTAGTCGTTATGAATATTAATAACCACTTTTTGAAATTTTTTAAATTTTATTTTTCAAAATTGACTTCATTTTTGGATTCGGAATATCAAAATTAGCTTAGGGTGAAATTTTGGTACCTTTTGGATAACTTTCATATTCTGATGAATAGTGAAAATTACTAAATTTTAATTAAAAAGAACTTTTTTAATAGAAATAATTAATAGTGATAAATTATTAATTTGAGTGGTTTTAAAGTATATTTAGAATATATATTTACAATTTAATACAATGTTTCTCATTGGATGTAATTCTTCATTTAAACCAGCCATAAACAAGTGTCAATCTTTTGATGGTTGTTATCTCTTAAAAACACGCTATTTGTTTTGACGACGAGAATTAATTTTTAAATTAATTAATGAAACTAATATGTTTTGAATTTGGTAAAATAGACATCATTTTTGAGTTCATAATATCAAATATAGCTTAGGCCTAATTTTTTGGTATTTTTCTGGAAACTTTCATTTTTTGATGAATAGTGAAGCCACTAAGTGGTAGTTAAAAAAATGAATTTTTCATACAACATAATTTTATCACTTCTGTGAGTGGAATTTCAAAAATCCGAGAGACACGGTTGATGTTAGTAAGTAAAATTGGATTCAATGAGATGAAAATAATTTTTGGTGAATAATAACTTTTTACTTTTTTTTACCACTGTTAAAAGTAAATAGCATAATTAAGGATAAAAATGATATTATTGTTACCCTAACACATGTCATAATTCTATTGGACAAGTTTAATTTGACCAAAAACAACCTTAGGAATAAAATATGACCATTTGGGCCCACTAGGATTAGATTAGGACATTTATTATTAATTTATTTAAAGAAGGGTTAAAATAGTTAAAATCAATGTTTAATAAGTAAATAATTTTTTAATATGGGGTCATACATAAGATAAATTCGACTATAAATATTCATTAGAAAGTTAAGAATATTTCCTAAATAATGGTATTTTATTTGTAATTTTTAGACATTAAATAAGTTAATTTATTTATGAAACAACGATGATGCAGTAATTATCTTATTAATGAAATATTGACATAATTGATGTTATAAATACCCAAATAAATAAAATTTAGACTTTTTATGAACTAAAATAATTTTCTAGGTTCATATGATATGTTAGTATTGATTTAAATAACTTTTGATGAAGTAATCATTCTGTTATGAGTTTCAAAAAAATCAACTATTGAATAGTGTCAAAATTGACATAAAATAGTTTTTAAAAAACATATTATATAATTAATTGTTATTTTAATCCTAAAAATCTAAGGTCTGCCCAAATGACTTATATAAGGTTATATATATAAATAAAACACAACTTTGGTGTCTCTTGGATGTATATGGTAAGTTTATTAACTATATAATATAAAAATACAAAGTGACATGGTAAATGTCAATCCAATTAACTAAGAGTTAAAACTAAAAGATAAAGTTAATATAATTACCTAAACTTATCTAACTTCTATTGGATGAGAGGATTTCGACCCATCCCCATCTTATCTTCTAAATAAATAAATTTGGAGCTATTTAAAACTGAACTTGACTTCATAATAAAATAATATTTTTTGTTATTCCAAAGGTGCCCCTCTCCTCCCTTATAAAAGGGCACCTCCTCCCTATCTTCCTCACACCACTTTGAGCCTTCCAGATCGTCCAAACCCTGCCAATTTCTCCTCTCCACTTCACTAGAAACATCCTAGAGGTTCTGGTCTTCTTAAAATACCTATTTTAGTGCCCTAAAAGGATGTTTCAAAGAAGCTCTTCAAAGAAGAGGTAATGTCCGTTACCGATTCTTTCATCTTTATTTATTCTTCCACTTCTTCTTCTTTAGTTGTTTCATTATGAAGTAATAACATCAGTATCACTCATATACTGATATGTTATTATAAGTATGAAACAACCCTATTTCACCATCTATTCATCCTATGGAAAAAGAAATCACCGCGCGTGCATACGTACGGAATACCGTCTCCACTAAGATAGTCTTTGCAATGAGTCTTGACTAATAAGATATGATTCTCTATGATTATGTGTGTATGCCACAAAGTTTCATGTTTTATGTTATGATTATTGGGATTTCATTTCACTACTATGATTTATCCCATGATATGAAATTATGCTCTCTTTTGCAGGTTAAGATTTCCAAAATGTTATGTTCTTATGAAAATGATGTAATTGATATTTCTTTTGTTTACACTTTCTGAGCATTTGAGCTCACCCTTTTATGTTTTCTTTTCCCCAGGATATAAAGAAAGGTATTAGGTAAAAAAGGAAGATCTTTATGGGAGATATTGAAGATCTTTCACCACGATTAGAAGATTATATTCCGAGTTTCCAAAGACACTAAACTATTATGTCCTTGTGTGTCTGTTTTTGTTATGTACTAAGTATTCCACAAAAGTAATGTAATGTCCATGTACGTCAAGATTCGGGTCTCTACAGTTGGTATTAGAGGAAAGGTTTAGTCAACCTTTGGAAACTAGGATGTGAAAATGTTAGTGAGATCCCTAGAGATATTTCTATGGTATGTCTAGGGATGTCCCTAAGGATATGTATACGTATAGGATATAGTCCTAGAACTGTGGTAACGATATTAGATTAAACCAAAGATGTTAGATATTGAAGTTACTCCCCCTTTATTATGATTTTTGCCTCCCACACTATTCTTTTTGGGTTTTATAAAATGGCTTGAAACAATATGATTCACGATAATGGAGGATATGATGGACAATGGAATTATATTCTTCATGAGAAACCAAATGAAATGGGATTTGGAAGTCCAAACATCATTATTATGCTGAATCCGCAATCTCATAATATGATTAATAAAGTAAAATTTGGTAAGTTTCCAAACTCGACTAATAAGAGAAAGATGGAGTTTCATGATGATTATAGAGGAAAGAAAGTTCAATTTCCCCTATGTAAATCATGTGGGAAGAGGCATCAAGGAGAATGTTTAAAAGGAACTGGAAGATTCTTTGGGTGTGGAAAAGAAGGACACAAAGTCAGTAAGTGCAAAGGAAAAGGTTCAATTAACACAAGGGATGAGGATAATGGTATTGCTACAACATCAACAATGGTTAAATGTTTTAAATGTGGAATGTGCAGGCATTATGCAAACCAATGCCCTAAGGGAAAGTCTCATGAAGAGAATCAGTATAGTCGTATGGGTAGTATTTACGTGGATGATGATGAAGAGACTATAAATGATATGTGAGATGAAATAATTGTTGATGCTCGGCCAATGGTTTAAGAATGTAGTGGAATGATTACATGTTTATCATGTGTAATGTTGTTTAAGTAGTCTCACAGTACTATGGAATAAAGAGACATCTAAGGATTGTTACACTGTTGTCTTTTCTTGAGTTTTTAAAGTGTATGATTAATGTTACCAGTATCCATTAAAGGTTATTTAGATATTTTTGAAAGTAGATGATATGCGCATAATGAAGGGATAAGGAGAAAATTAAATGTTTGATAGTATTCATGAGCTCATGACTGATATAAGGAGAAGGTTATATCATGGTTTGAGTATATAGAATTTTTAGATTTTGGTATGTGGAAAGAGTTAACTTTTGATAGCATTCATGTTTTCACTAAGGTTTAATGGGTATTCATTTTTCAATAGAATACATCATTAAGGTATTCACATGATTGGAATGTGACCAACAAGATATATGGGGGATAAATGACGGTATTCACATGCTTGGTTGACGAAATTTAAAGTTATCGTTTTCTTTATACTATGAGATTGGACCGAAGTATTTTAGATAAGACTAAAGATTGGAATGGATTGTGTTAACCATAAGTTAGTATTGTTTAAGGATAGAACTTTTTTTGATATTATTTATGGGATGTTATAGTAATGTATTTTTAGAAAAAGGATAACCTGCAGGACGGGAAACAGCCCATCGCGCCGGACAAGGCTGTGGGAATCGAACCCACAACCGAAGTGCGACTGGCCTTTATCGCCTACCACTGGCCTACAGGAAGTCCATGTTTAGTAGAAACTAGTTTTATTATATTAAGCAGTATGATATATGAATTATAAGTCCATTTTAGGAACTATATATGATTAATCTCACTATAGATGGACTTATGTATTTTTTGATAACTTTTCTAACCTTTTGTATGAGACAGATGGAATGACCCATCATTCTATCACATGATCTACTAACACATCACAAATGACAAATTCAACTTCGTTTCTTTAAGAGATGAAGTGGAAATTGTCCAGAGAATGACAAACGGTGAGACTATACCAAAATCACAAAAGTATTTCTTCTAATTCCAATTTCATCAACATTAGTGAAATGATATTGAAAACCAAAAATATTGTCCTATTGATCTTATATCTGATTAATTAGATGGTACCTTAGATCATCACAAATTTATGGCTTTGTGATTGCTGGATTTTTCATAGCCATGTTCTCTACCACTCTCCATCAGAGCATGATAGTTAGATTTCTCTTCCATATCCATATTTTCACCTATGTGGACACCCAATGATTAGTTTATTTGGGTAATCTTTACATTTCATACTTTAGATTTTAAAGCCAAGTTTTGGTATTCCTTTTTACGATGTGGGTTTCTATTAATGAAACTTTCGAGTAGTAAACCACTTATAACCCTGACGAATTTCGAGGGAGAAATTCATTTTAAGGGGGGTAGAATGTAACACCCTGAGATTTTATGAAAAATATTCTTTTCATTAATGTCTTGTGTTTTACGCTTCACCAAAATGAGCTTTCACAACACGCATCCTTGACTTGCCTTGAATTACACGCAATCACGACCTTCCTCAATAGCTTGCGTCGTACGCAATACCGAGTTTTACTAAACAACGATATGCTATTAAAATATTAGTAAAACTAGCCGTTATGAATATTAATAACCACTTATTGAAATTTGGTAAATTTTATTCTTAAAAATGGACTTCATTTATGGATTCGGAATATCAAAATTAGCTTAGGGTGAAATTTTGGTACCTTTCGGATAACTTTCATATTCTGATGAATTGTGAAAATTACTAAATTTTAATTAAAAAGAACTTTTTTAATAGAAATAATTAATGGTGATAAATTATTAATTTTAGTGGTTTTAAAGTATATTTAGAATATATTTTTATAATTTAATTCAATTTTGTTCATTGGATGTAATTCTACATTTAAACCAGACATAAACAAGTGTCAATATTTTGATGGTTGTTATCTCTTAAAAACATGCTATTTGTTTTGACGACGGGAATTAATTTTCAAATTAATTAATGAAACTAATATGTTTTTAATTTGTTAAAATAGACATCATTTTTGAGTTCATAATATCAAATATAGATTAGGCCTAATTTTTGGTATTTTTCTGGAAACTTTCATTTTTTTGATGAATAGTGAAACCACTAAGTGGTAGTTACAAAAATCAATTTCTCATAAAACTTAATTTTACCGCTTCTATGAGTGGAATTTCAAAAATCCGAGAGACACGGTTGATGTTAGTAAGTAAAATGTGGTTCAATGAGATGAAAATATTTTTTGGTGAATAGTAACTTTTTCTTTTTTTTACCACGGTTAAAAGTAAATAGGGTAATTAAGGATAAAAATGATATTATTATTACCCTAACACATGTACTAATACTATGGGACAAGTGTAATTCGACCAAAAACAACCTTAAGAATATGATATGACCATTTAGGCCCACCTGGATTAGATTAGGACATTTATTATTAATTTATTTAAAGAAGGGTTAAAATAGTTAATATCAAAGTTTAATAAGTAAATAATTTTTTAATATGGGGTTATACATAATATAAATTCGACTATAAATATTCATTAGAAAGATAAAAATATTTCCTACATAATGGTATTTTATTTGTAATTTTTAGACATTATATAATTTAATTTATTTATGACACAACGATGATGTAGTAATTATCTTATTAATGAAATATTGAAATAATTGATGTTATAAATACCCAAATAAATATAACTTGAGACTTTTTATGAACTAAACTAATTTTATAGATTAATATGACATGTTAGGATTAATTTAAATTACTCTTGTCGAAGTAATCATTCTGGTATGAGTTTCAAAAAAATCAACTATTGAATTGTGTCAAAATTGACATAAAATAGTTTTTTTTAAAATATTATATAATTAATTGTTATATTATTCTTAAAAATATAAGGTTTGGCCAAATGACTTAGATAAGGATATATATATAAATAAAACAAAACTTGGGGGTCGCTTGGATGTATATGGTAAGTTTATTAACTATATAATATAAAAATACAAAGTGGCATGGTAAATGTCAATCTAATTAAGTAAGAGTTAAAAATAAAAGATAAGGTTAATATAATGACCTAAACTTGTCTAAATTCTTTTGTATGAGAGTATTTCGACCCATCCCCACCTTAGCTTCTAAATAACTCAATTTGGAGCTATTTAAAAACGAACATGACTTTATAATAAAATAATATTTTTAGTTATTCCAAAGGTGCCCCTCTCCTCCCTTATAAAAGGGCACCTCCTCCCCCTCTTCCTCACACCACTTTGAGCCTTCAAGCTCGGCCAAACCCTACCAGTTTCTCCTCTCCACTTCCCTAGAAACATCCTATAGGTTTTGGTCTTCTTCAAAGACCTATTATAGTGCCCTAAAAGGAGGTCTCAAAGAATCACTTCAAAGAAGAGGTAATGTCCGTTACCGATTCTTTCATCTTTATTTCTTCTTCCACTTCTTCATCTTTAGTTGTTTCATTATGAAGTAATAACATCAGTATCACTCATATACGGATATGTTATTATAGGTATTAAACAACCCAATTTCACCATCTATTCATCCTACGGAAAAAGAAATCATCGTGCGTGCATACGTACGGAATACCTTCTCCACGCCATGGTGTAATCTATTTTCCACCACCACCTTACTTGGATGGGTATAATGGTGTAAATAATGACTATATATGATTATTTTAAAGTGATATTGATTCTTAAATAGTATACATACACTCCAATACAATTTCACGATCATAGGAACGATATCATCACTCATACGTACGTACGGAATACCGTTTCCACGATGTGATGCGACTCGTTCTACATGATCTTCATTTCATAACGATTATATAAATGAATTGAATGAATTAATATGATATATATTACACTAATACCATTCTGGAAATGAGGTATCTATAACCTAAAGATAAGAATAAGAATTTATTCAACAAAACACGCATAAGAACAAAAAGTAATAAACACCCGAATAACAAGTAGTAATTAAATATTACTAATAAGAAGCTAAGAATATAACCATATATGAAATCATAAAAATAATTATGATTCTGGAATAAGTCAATAACATTATTTAAATCATTATACAGGAGGTTTGGACACTTACGAAGCAAATCGGACCTAAGGTAAGGGAAATATCACAATCTCATTTTTATCCGAGATTGTTTATACTTTGGAATTTACTGGGGTGTATTTTATCATCCACATCCATGTTTCTTCAATATGTAATAATATTTCCATCCACCTAAAATTTTTTAAATCCAATTTTACTTTTTGGTGAGTTTTTAGTAAAAGATATGAAAGGAATCTTTTGTCTTTTTTCGTACGAGGTACTTTTTGACTTTTCCGACAAAAGTATGAGAAGAATGTTTTTTTAACTTATACGGCATGAATGGATTTTTAAAACATTATTTAAAAAAAACTTCCTTTACAAGTTTTCAAGTTCATTTTTATTCAACTTATTTTAGTTTAGAATTGTACGACATGTTATGAAAGGAAAAGTGTTTTTGAATCAGAAAGGATATTTTCCTCAAGAATGGAGTTCAAGTGTTTTATCAAAATTATTTTCCATCTAAGATAATAAAGGGTTATATTTCTATCCCTATTATTACATTGATTTGATTATTTTGTGATGGAATTATATTTATGAATTCCTTTATCTTATATGAATTGTTTTATGATGTCATGTTGTTTAAGAATCCCATTTTTATTACATGGGTTATGTAATGATGTATGATTTATGATTTTGTGGCACACAAAAGAATGGTATCATTATGAGATGGGTGGGACCTATATCTCCCTCCAATTAATTGGGTAAAGATTTTATATCTCATGAGATAGACATGGCTGGAACGGTAGGTTATACCGGTTCAGTGAAACAGGACTGAAACGAGGGTGACTCGGTTCAGAAATGGAATTTGTCCACTAAGATATTCTTGGAAATGAGTCTTGACTAATAAGATATAATTCTCTATGATTATGTGTGTATTCCACAAAGTTTCACGTTTTATGTTATGATTATTGGGATTTCATTTCACTACTATGATTTATCCCATGTTATGAAATTATGCTCTCTTTTGCAGGTTAAGATTTCCAAAATGTTATGTTCTTATGAAAATGATGTGATTGATATTTCTTTTGTTTACCCTTACTGAGAATCTGAGCTCACCCTTTTATGTTTTCTTTTCCCCAGGATATAAAGAAAGGTTTTAGGTAAAAAAAGGAAGATCTTTATGGGAGATGTTGAAGATCTTTCGCCACGATTAGAAGATTATATTCCGAGTTTCCAAAGGCACTAAACTATTACGATCCTTGTGTGTGTGTTTTTTTTATGTACTAAGTATTCTTCAAAAGTAATGTAATATCCATGTACGTCAAGTTTCGGGTCTCTATATAAGGCAGTCTCCAGCGGCGATGGCTTTGTTGCCTTAGAATTTGGATGATCTTCAGCTTGGGTCTGATGACACCGTCCCTGTGCGCTGGCGGTTTTCAGTTGCTGAAACATGATTTGTGCCGATGGATCGCAGTTTTGGTGGACCGTTGTGGACTCTACAATGAAATCTGGAGGGTGGTGATTGGATGTGTGATTCTAGGTTAGTTCTGGGATGTGCCGATTCGTCTTCTCCCTTGTTATTGATCCTCTGCTTTGTGTGATTTTGGTTTTCCAGACTCACTTGGAATGCTTATAGGTTTGGTAATACACGACTTTGGATTTAATATTTTGGTTTGGTGGTGAATTTTTGGGTTGGTTTTTCTTCTTATGAGGTTATTTTTTCTGGATGATGCTAGTTTATGGATTTTGGATGCCGAGATTGAGGTTGGGCAAGGTGGAACTTCAAGGTTGTCTGCGGATCAAGGTGATAACAGTGTCAGGATCTGGTCATCTTCATTATGGTTCCTTTAACCCTTTGTGGATGGATTCTTATAGGAGGTCCATTTCATTCGCTTGAAGTTTGGGTGAATTCCTATGGAGTTTACTAATGGGAGGATTTGGGTCGGTGTCGATGGTCACACTGGGGGACGCTCAAGGTAACCCCTTTTTGAGGTTTGACCAGTATTTCTGATGTTCTTTTGCCCTGGTTTGCAGTTTCGTGGACATGTTCAGTGGTTTATGATGTTATTGTGTAATTGTAAATGTAGTCATATTGGAATCATGTAGTGGGGTACCGGGAACCCTTAAACCGGATTTTGAAAATGAAAAAAAAATGATTTGCATAGATGAATTTTTTATGGTTGAATCACTAAAATAAGATTATATAAGATAACATATTAACAAAAAATGATAAAAAAACTATGTCACTTGTATTTAGGAATTAAAAAACCAAATGGTTTTGCAAGAGGTAAGATAATTCCAAAAAATAATAAACCTTTACACAATGAAATAATAAAATAATATCTAAAGTTCGATAGTAATACTTGATGTTCAAACTAAATTATTCCTTAAATATCTATCCATAGAATTAAATAAAATATTCAAAACTAATATTGAAACCCAAACATTATACTAATTTCATCACATATTATTCCAAGATAAATTTAATATTTTCCTTCAAATAATATCAATTAATTAACCGCCAAAAACATTTTTCTGTACCATGGTTATCTACACAATAAAAAATATTTTAATAAAATACACTAAATATTTTTCTTTCAAATTATTTAAGTAAAAAAATTTCACACTAAATTGGATTACATGTAGTCTAGTGGTAGGTGTTGCGACCTTTTCACCCTTTAGTTCTAGGTCCATGCTTCCCAAAATTTCCCCGTGCAATGATTTATCACCTGACTTGTGGGTTTTCATTTTACAAAAACTATATTAATATAATTACAATAAAATTACCAAAATATGATGAATGTAATGACCTGAAACATTATAAATAAAACCCCCTTTTAAAATGAATAAATTACTTATCAAGCAATGTAGTTATAGAAAACGCATCCACTACAATGGTAATTTTTTATTGAAATAGTCTATTAAATATAAATCCCATTAAACATCATAGTCATTGATAATATAGTTATTAGACAATTACTATTAGAATAAGTATATCAAGAATTATGTTGAACAGTATTTGACACATATGAAAGAAGCAATGGTCTCGAACAGTAGGATTATACCCTATTGATCACATTTATCATATATTCTTATAGAGATAGTATAACATTGATTTTCCAATATCCACACCCAATATAATATTAGACAACTAAATTATTAAAAAAATTATGGGAGAAGTTCAAGCTCATCGAGATCATGGCCTAAACCATGTTTGTCGAACCACCCCTTGAAAATAAGACTATCGTACACCTTACCCTTAGATTATTTTCAATTGTATTAAAGTTATATGTATCTAGAACCTAAGTGAATGAATTTTTTATTTCATTTCTAATAGAATGATGATTATATTTATCCCTTTTTAGTATTACTATAGATAATGAGTTTGAATTAGAGTTCGATATGTTGGAACACAAATTTTTGTTTTGGATAATATATAGTTTCAATCATGTAAATATTTTTAATGAATTCAATAATTTATTAAATAAATGATATTTTAATAATATATGTTTATTAATTAATTTTTATTAAATTTAAAAATTAATACAATTTTACAAAGACAATAAAGAATTAAGTGTCACAAAACAGTTATTCTCAAAGGAACTTTATTTTTCAATAATTTTGGATTTCTGATTTAAAAGTATAAATTATCATACATAAAGATTATTTTTCCACAAATGAATATTATTTTTGAAATAAAAACATTATATTTATCCAAATTTTTTTCCCATATTTTTTAGAGACAAATGAATTGTTTAGTAAGAATTAAATATCGTAAAAAAATATATATTGTGCATTATGAAATCATAGTGACCATAAATCTATGTAATATAATCCAAAAAAGGTATCAATAACCATAAATATCTCCCATTAAAAATAATTTTTTGAGGTTATTTGATTAATATTATAAACCCTTAATGAATCCTCCAAAACATATATTATTTTATAAGGTTTAAGAAACACTTCTCAATAAACATGACTCGCAACCACATCACCAAGGGTATTATTTTTATGATATGGTTTATTAAACTTCTGAAATAATTTATAAAACTATATATTTGCAAAAAATATGGGAAAATCCATGGAAAGGTTTGTCTTTTTTGTTGAATATATCACTTATAGTCTAAAACCTATTTTTGGACACCAAAAATAAGTACATGGCTTAAAAATTACATAATATTGAGTTTTAGGTCAATAATTCATTCTGTTTCATTTGAGGATCTTTATGGTTCATAGTACTAGATATTAACCCATAAAACATACATAAATAAATATTCCATAAAAATGTAGACAACTATACTTAGTATACTTTTTCCCAAAAAATTAAAACCTTTACGATATAAAATGTTTTCTTTTTATGAAACATATTCACAATTTTTATCATGTATTCATCTATCTCTATAAACATACTTAAATCCTTGTAAAAAATATTTTAAAATATGGGATGAGCACAAAAAACTATGTGACATACATAAAAAATGAAGTAAACATGTTAGTCTAAGAAATCTCATAAAACAAATTCGATTTTAAAATATTGTTTCCATCAAAATATAAATTTTCTTACTGATGAAGTCATGTTCTCTGTGTAAATATTTTTTTAAGGATATCATTTTAAATCCTAAAAGAAAAAAATAGAACCTATAAATATTTATTTCAAACATCATAAGCTCGCGAATACTTTTTCATAATGGTTTCATTTTTACCCTTATAAAGTATCAAATATTTTCCTTTAAACATAAGCACATAGCTTACCATGTAAAATTATGAGATATAATTTAAAAAATAGAAGGAATAAATATATCATGAACTCAACCTGGGAAATCATTTTCGTATCACTCTTAAAAATGAAAAAATGAACATTTTCAAAAACCATTATTATCATTACCCAATTAATTGGAGGCAAATAATAGACCCACCAATCTTTTGTTTATAACATAACCACCCATCTGTGGCTTTTAATGTAACCACCCATCCTTGGGTTATAAATAAACCACACCTAAATATTTTTTAATGGAACAAATATTCATAATTAACAATTCCTTGGAACCATAACATAATAAAAACTCATGAGTGTATTCATTTCCATATTGAAAATCTATAAAATTTTATTTTAACCAATAAGAAAACTTTTCTACCTGTCCGCCTTCCTGAATGGCCTGAAGGCCTTCTATTTGTTAATTTTTGATAACCCCCCTTTCAAGGGATTATGGGGAAACCATAAAAGGCCTATAGGATTAGATATTTCATTTCCCATAGTCTTAGAGACATTACAGGACCCATTGGTCTTAAGAAAATCATAGAGACTATGACTAGATTAAATACGCATCCCTAGCATCTACATCATGATCATCTCTCCACCTTTGCATGGATTTTCAGATAGTTTTCCTGTGCAAAGATGCACAGGCCTGGTACAGATTGAAATTCCACACCCCTCATTATTCCAAATCCATTAACCTTAATCTAGTGAATGGGACCTACACTTGAATCCGCCAATGGAGCTGGTTCTTTATAGAATATGTCTATTAATCTACATTTCAAGTGGCCCTAAAGGAATTGAGGTGGCCCAAAGTGCTTGAGGTGACCCTAAAGCCTTACTGACTAGAAAGAATTTGTGGCCCAAAAGCCTTAAGGACTCCAAAACCAAATCTGTGGCCCTAGGTGAATAGTTCTAGTTGCTACAATATCGAAAAATACCTACTACAATACCCGCTACTGTAACTGTAAAATACTACTATATTACCTTCTATAATCTACTACAAAACCTTATATAGTAACTTGGATTTATTCCCCCACTTGGTTTCGAACCTGGCTCTCTTGGATGCACTTAGAGAGACCTCAACAACTAGGATGAGGCTCATGGGCTAAGAAAACATTTCTAGACATTGAAATATTAATTCCATTTGATGTCCATTTTGAAAATAAAAAAAATAAAGGGAAGGTGGGACATTCATTGAAAAAAATAGAATATTATAAAGGAATACAATCATAAAATAATGGTTATGGTGGCAGAAAAATCCATTGAATAGGTATATGTTAAAATGTAACATTATTTTTTTGTTTCTAAGAATGTTAAAATGTTTCGTATAAATTATGTAAATTTATTCCTTTTGAAATAAATTGAAATAATGTAAAAAATGGAAATTAATTACCTCTATAATATATTTTTATCCATATAAATTCATCCATAAAATAATTTTAATAATATGTACATGAAAAAGAAATATTTAGAAAATAAATAATTAAAATATTTGAAACAAGGTTTTTAATACAATATATCCCTTATCTTATGTCCAACTCATCACATGCGTTCTTTATCTTTTTAAACAAAAAAATAGGGTAATTATATAATGTAATAATAAAAATTTTATATTTATTATTCCTTATAATTTATGGATAATAATGTTTTATTCCATTATTTATCATTTAAGTTCATATCAAGAATTTTGATGATATTTGACCAACATGTTCAAACTAACTTCGGTAGGTTGATTATGGTCAATGTGGTCATTATTCCATAATCTCAAAAAAAATAATAGTGAAATAATTATAAATTTTACATAAAAATTATACTTTTAATACTGATAATTATTTATGGTTAGGATAAATGAACTATGTTACAGTCATGGAGGTAGTAGGTCGTACGTATGCACGAGTAATATTTCCATTTTTCAACGATCATTATAGTTTGAAGGATACTATTATTTTATCTTTCATAAATTATTACTATATCATAAATATCATAATAATTTTTTATAAACACTTATATATAGATTTTATGTGAGGTGGTGATAAAAAATATTCACATCACTTTATGAAGGTTGTAGTCCACACATATGAACGAATGATGTTGTCATTTTTAAATGAATGAATATTTATGAATATAGATGATATATTTAAATTAAAATTTTAAAAATATTTATTTAATATATATATATATATATTATATTCATCATTGAAACCAATCATCAGATGAGGTGATGGAAGACAAATTACATCATTTTTCTAGGCAGTAATTAAATCATAGATACAATCGAAAGTTCATTTACCATTTGATAGAATAGTAGATTAATATAGGTTATTTTATTAATATAATAATATATATTTAATATAATTATGTTATTATTTTATCTTGGATGAAGAATATGTGGGTGAGGTAGAAGTAGAAATAAAATTATAACACTTGGGTAAGAACCATAATTCTTCTTTGGACAACCTCTTTATTTTCATACCTAAACCCTTCCCAAACAAGTTTTCTGATCAATAAAGGGCCTCTAAGAAATTTTCTGGGATATATTAGAGGGATTTAGTTAGGTATTTTCTGAATTATTTTTTTTAAGTATAAATAAAATATAAGAAGATATTAGCTTTTATAAAAGAGAGGTGGAGAAATTGTTGAATTAATTAAATATTAAATTTATATATAACTAATCATAATTACAAATGGCTCAAATGATATATTTCAACGATAAGATTCATATTTTTTGAAATAATCACAAACAATATATTTTTAAAATGTTTAGGCTTTGTTTTTACCCTTATCCTTTGGGATTAACCTCCCATTAACTAATTTAAAAATTACAAAGATAATTATTATTTACTATTTATGGGTCAAGAAAATTAATATAAAAATAATAGACCCGTAAATAAACAATGAATTATATTTAAAATCATAACCCATTAAATTTTATAATGGAATTATTTTTAGGAATTTTAGATCACTTAATAAATTTTTATTTAACATAAAATATCATTAAAATCATATTTAACAATATTCATTTAATATGACATTAAAAACATTAAGACCAAGATGTAGTAATAATATATGCCTTACACAGACCGAAAATTATTAATAATTATTAAAGAAAATATAGGGACACTAACTCACTCAACCTATACTACTTGTAGTATTTGTAAAATCCTTTATTTAATTGTTCTATTGATTTTATAAATATTATGTTACTATTTCATAAGAATTTAAGATAATTATTTTATTACTAGAAATTAAAAATATATTATCAAGATAAAAAATAATAATTAATCTGTCATATTTATATTTTTGACTGACCTTATTTTTTCCCTATCTTTATATTATATATATATATATTAAAAGTTGGAAAGTGACATTTTTTACTCTAACTTTTACCAAAATATTATAAAGGTAAAAATAAAATACATATGTAAAAAAGTTTCCCTATATTCTAAATATAGATGTAAGTTTCTAAATCACACTCATCTAATATGATAAAAAAAAATTTGGTCATTTTTATATTCTTATCTTATGATTTTAACCTTAATTACCTGATTAACCCTTATAGAGGTGACAAAATATTTTTAAGGTTAGTATTCATAATGAAAAAAATAAATGGGGTATATTTCCCAAATTTTTAATTCCAAATTCCAAATATAGAGTCCATTTCTTCAAATCAAATTTCTAGATTGGGAAAAAATTAATTTATAATTTATATGAAAAATTCAACAAAAAAATAGTTTATTTTTTGGAAAATTATTATTTTTTAAGTATAAAAATTATTTTATACCAAAATAAATAATTAAATTTTAAAAAATGAATATAATTATATTATTCATAATATAATAGAAATTTTTTATCTTTCAAAACATTTTAATAAAATAATATTTTTTAATTCTTGAATCAAATATAAAATTTTCAATAAAAATCAGTATTTTTCATTATTTATTAGAAAATAAATAATTTCATAAAAACTACCAAAAATTAGTCTAAGATATTTTTAACATGAATTTTTTAGAAATTATATCCTTATTATCAAATAATTTTTTTAAAAATAAAATCGAAAAATTAATTATAATATAATGTCATAGGAAGCAATAAAACCCATTTTTAATGAAAACGTATATTTAAAACATAATATTACAATAATAAAAATTAAATGATTATTTCAAAATAATTAATCAGTAAATTTTTATTAAGTAAGATATTCATATATATTTCATTATTTGGTTATTCATATTCAAACTCATCAATTCAACAGCTAGGTTAAAATGGTCTTATTTAAATAATAATATTTCTCTGTTCTTTGAAGATAAGTGTTATGTGTCATATATGATATCAAACATAGTGTTATTATTTTAAAATATAAGGGTGTTAAATTTTATATTGTATATTTTATCCAAAAAAAATTTTGAATTTTTTTTATTAAGGTAAAAAAGTATTTAATGGTATTTCAAATAATTTATGAGTTCCCAATGAATAAATGAAATTTATATATAGAATAAATAACCACTATTTAATGCCTTGATGTGTTTCCTTTATAAATTTTTTTCTAATATAATAATATCATTACTTATATGTGGGGTCCATGAACATAGAAAAATATCAGGATCCTTAGGTTAGGTTTGACTTGATATTACACTATTTGAGATATGGGTTTTTTTATTGTTGTGTTAAGCCTATGATTTTACTCTCTACCCTGTGATTAAAATAATGTTGTGATATTTTTTCTTTTGTTTATTATATTCATTGTTTACTGTTTACAACTTCCTCTAGAATTTCCCAAATAAGATATATGAGCATTTTGAATGTCTTAGTTAGCATCAAGTCCTCTTAAATGTATGTTATAATTAATATTATTAAATAATTTAATAGAGTTAAAAATTCAGCAGATTTTTGGTTTTTTTTGGTTTCTAAATTGAATTGTTTTAAGTATTTTTATATTAACACCTCCTATTCTGGAATATTATCTAACTTTTGTTAATGTTAATGTGAAATTTAAAAAGTTTTTAAATGATAGTGTCAGGTGACATCACATAGATATTTTCAATGCTTATAGATTTATATAGAGGGTGTTTCCATATCATAATTTTCTAGTCATTTTAACAGTTTTATTTTTGATATGATACGTGGAAAATAAATTCTACCTTTTTTTATTTTTTTATCATTATATCATTTATAGGATTCAAATTAAAAATTATTGTTCTTGTTATCTATTGTATGTACTACTAATTTTTATTGATATTTTTGTTTTTTGGATTTATCATGATTAACTATTAAAGGGGAAATCACTCCATATGAAATACTTACAGAGTCTCTATTGATTAGTGAGTAAACTCTAATCCATGTGATTCATAACAATGATAATATGTTCATGATGTGGTGGGTTGTTACCCTTTGGGTATTATGGGTATGTGGTTAAAATAATAATTAACATTTAGGTTAACATTATATTGTGGTTGAAATTTCTATCCATTTAATCTACAATGATTGGATGTTTCTATAGTGATTATAAAAGTATAATATTAATATTTAATATTTTAAAGGCTATGTTGAAACTATAAGATGATATGGTCCTCAATAAAATTTAAAATCCACTAAACAATATCATAACTTTTGTTAAATTTTTTGTTTTGGTGGTGACCAATTAGGTATATATTTTCGGTATATGTAATGATTATTATACATAATTTATAATGGTTATTTTTGATCGCTTGTTAAAAATAATTTTTTTATAAAAATTTGATTTTTTTAAACCTTTGTATAAATATTTTATATGATAAGGATTTAAAAGGTTGAAATATCTTAATAAGCAGGACATAGATTCATTAATTTTCAAGGTACATTTTATTAAAATTGATAACAAAAAATAATATATTTCTTTTTTTAGAATGGTGTTTTTTGTGGGAATGTAGTTTAATAAGTTCAATAATTTCTAATGTTTAGTTAATATAATTACTGAATTTTATTTTGGTAAAAGTGATTCAATTTTATATAATTTTATGAATTTATAATGTTTATAAATATAATTCTTGGAATATATTTGTTTAGTTTTTGTGTTTTAATGAAATTTTTTTATTATTTAATGTTTTTGGCTGTAAATTGGATTTTATAAATATAGTATTTTTATATAATAATTATTATAATGCTACTATAATAATTAAATTATTTTTTTTAATAAAATCGTTTATAAATTCCATGATAATGGTTTTAAAATGGTTTTAATTATTTTTGAACCAAATGATATGTTTTTTGAGTGTGTTATGTCCTTAATTTTCGGAATAAATTGAAAAGGTAAAATTTACAATTTTTTAAATGGATTTTTTTTTGATTTGGTTTAGATATTTAGTTAAGAGAATTATATATTTTTGTTTGAACATTTTTAGTGTTATTTATCCCCTAATATAATTTAAAATAACCGGAATTTGTTTATTTATATACTATTAGGTTTGTTTTAAATTGGTTTTATTGATTTAATGATTTGGATGAATTGAAAAATGATAATTTGGGGTTTTAGGGATTTGAAAATGGGTTGTACTATTTTTATAAGACTCCATTGGCTAGTTAGGGATTTTTTTAGTTTTTCTAGTAGAGGGTTATGAATTCATACCTCAATAGTTTTCTATAAAATTATTTGATTAATGAAATGAAATATCATTAAATTTTATATTTAATAATTATTGGAATGGTTTAAAAAAATGTAATTAATTTTTGATTTTTTGTTTAAGTAATTTGATGTTGGTGTTGGGAATTTTCCACTATTTATGGAAAAGTGTCGATCTCAAAATGAAAATTATATTTTTTTGATATTTTATATGAATTCTAACATGGATTTTTGTAATTAACTACATGATATAATATATATGGAGATTACAATATCATGGAATAATATTGATAATGGATTTATTTTTTATAATATTTATTTTTAGAGGAAGTGTATTAGGTACATTAAATTTTAATACATTTAATATATATTTTAATTAAATATTGGAGGGATAATGCAATTGTGGTGTGATATTGATCGACTATAAAGATACACTTATGATCAGTAGTAAATAGATTAAGAGGGAAACTTATTGAGTGTGATATAATTGATCTTCCATGATTAATAATTGAATTTTTTAAAATTTTATAGTTTGATTTTGTTTATAGTAAGAATTTATATTATTATTTAATAAGAAAATAGGATATCCATTAACAATAATAAATATAAATTATAGTGAATAAAAAATTTTATGATGAGATATTATAAAATTCAATGTATAATTAAATAACTAAATAGAAAATATTTCTATTATAAATTAGATATTAATTCTGTATTGATCATTTTCAAGGATTTAAATATAAATGTGATGTTAATTATCAATTTTGAAAAAATATATGTATTTGAAAATCTTCTATAATCATAAATTGTTGATTAAACAAGAATACTTATTTATTATATAAATTATTTTCATTATAATTTTATTATAATTTTTAAATTTATGTGTGAGAGCGTATGTATATATTTTCTTCTCTCAAGAAATTTTTGGGTTATTCGAACATTATTATTATTGTTATTAATATATTTTATATAGAATAATTATTTCTATAAATATATATTGTATTGATTTTAATATTATATACCAACACAAAAACACACCCACACCCACACATGAACATATATATATATATATTAATCTTTATATGGATTTATTATGTCTTGTTTTTGTAATTTATATTAATATTTTTTCTTGTTATTATTTTTGTTAAGAATATTTTATGTGGATTCTAATGAATGACATGTATAAAACCCACAATTTTTCAATGGATAAATTTTTAATGTGATATAATATGATGAAATTTGTATTATATTGATACATAAATCTAGAATTCTCAAAACCTTTCTTATTCTCACATGTTTCTCTATTCAATTTTCATGGTCTCTTCTATTTTAAACCATGAATTTTTGAATGAGAATTGGATACATACTTATAGAATTAATCTTGTGGGTATAATTAATTTTATATATTATTCTCACGTTTCTAATAATGATATTTTGAATGATTCTAATAATTATTTTTCCTAAAATATATAGAATCACTTCAATAATTTAACTTTTCATTCAAATAAAGACATTCTTGTGTGGTTTCTAGTGTAAAATATAGCATCCTAGATATATGGTAAATATGAAATTACAAGAGGGGTTTATTTATAGTAAAAAAAACTACAATTTTTTATCTCACCCGAGTTTTCAATTAATCTGAAAATATAACTTTCAATAAAATCTAACTACATAAAGAAAACAAGGAAAAATATAATCCCATTAGAATATAACTATTATATGATAAAAGTAATAAAGTAGTGGAAAATAAAATATAATGGTTTAAAATAATACTTGGAGTATCAAATATTAATTAAAATATATATAAATGATATTATTCATAAAAATAATACAATCAAAGGAATACTTTTATTTGATTCAAATTGGTAGGAGGATCTATTGAGTTCATCTAAAGTATCATGGTTCCACACTAGAACATCCTCTACTATAAGTCATTTAAATTAATAGGTTATTCACTAGAAATATCTATGATTGAAAAGTCAAACATATATAACTTTAAAATTAATATTTATTCTATCTAATGATTGGTAGTAAATATATATCATTACATAAAAAAAATTTAATGGTTTAGACAATCCATATTTTAACACTAAAATATAGTTGATCTTGAGGGATTATAATCACAGTTGGATCTAAGATTGGAACCTCTTTGATCATGAATTATTGGACAATGAACAAATATAAGAGGAAAAACTAAGATATTTACAATAATTCCTCACTCAATAGTAGCTCGTAGCCAAAAATCACTGAAAAAATATTATAATCGCATGTTCTCAAATAATTAAGATTATTAAATTTCAAAACCATAAAAAAGGCTCAATGTATTTCACACCATCCAATCCTAAATGAAATTGTACTAATTTATAGCCTTAATTATAATATACTTTATTGGTTGGATTATAAGATTTTTGAGTGTGGTTTTATCTGCATTAGAAAAAACTCAATCATCTTATAAATCTAGCATTAGTCAATTTATTTAAATTAGTTTAAAATCGTCCCAATCCAATCACATCACCATGTTATTATAGATATAAGAAACTATTCATTTCAATAGAACATATGGTCACAAAGTAAATCTCCATACATCAAAACTCAAAAAAATACCTCCAAAAATTGAAAAAATCTCACTCAAGAATATAACCTTTAGAAAGTGTATTATAACTTATTAGAACCGAGAATAAAAAAGAAGTATATTGACACATCAATATCAATAATAGTCTCCACCTTTTTGAAAATCCAAATAGATGAGTGAAAAGTTCTATATGACATGAATAATAAAAAATAAAACTCCCTATAATATCCATGAAATCACCCTTGGGTACAACGTTCAAGAAGATAAAAGTTATCCTTTAATAAATCACCTAGGGTTGGTAATAATAACTCCAATAAACTATATTTATTTCAAAAAATATATATTTATTAATAATTAAATAATTATTACTTAATAGAAATGTTTCTTCTATTTAATTCTATTTTCCCTTAATTTATCTTCCATATATTTATAAAAACATATTCAAACAATCACCCAAATTTAAATAGATTAAATGATAACAAATATCTATAAATTTGTTAAATTATCTCCCAAATTGAGATCACTTAGTATGATTTGTTTTCCAAATATCTTCCAAATTAGAGGAAATGAAAAATTAGATAACATATTCTAAATTATCTCCCCCTTTTGATAGTTAGAATGAACCAAATTATGAATAATCATTGTGAAACAATAATATAGTATATGAAAAAAGAAATTTTTTGTAATTTATTTTAAATATGCATTCATATAATTATAAAAAAATTCACATCTTTTGTTCTAATTTCCATTTACTCATTCTAAGATAAACTTCCTTCTTTAATGACACATCTAAAGTAAAATGAAACCTTAATCATCCTTCAAATTTAGTGAATATAAAAATCATAAGTAAATGAAATCAAAAGATTATAGAATTAAAAAATGAACTATCAACCAGTTATTTTCGATTCATATAGATGATATTATTCTATTGAATATGGCACTAGAAAATGTTAAAATAAATCACCTTAACATCCTTATAAATAGTAATAGAATCCTTGAAAAAATAAAAAATAATATTATCCCTTTTATATGGTTACATTTGATTTCTAATAGATCATTATTAAAAGTAAAATATAATTCTTATCTTAGAAACATGTAAGATCATCAAATCTTATGAATAATAATGAATGAATCAGATCATTATGTGTAATAACAATAATTTATTATTTATAAAGTCATCAAATCATCATGTCAAGAATAATATTTATGATATTTTATTTTTTATTTACTACTAATAATTTTGATATTTAGAAAATTTATAATGTCATTAGAGTATAAAAGTAAACTATATGGAATTAAATAATTTATATATATAAGATTTACGTACCTAAAAACAATAGTGTGATTTCTCATAATCATATTAATAAAAATTAAAATGTATATCTTTGAAGTGAATTTCCATTAATTTTGACTAAAATTTTATTGGATATGAGACCGTAAGGGGCACCGCTCTCAGCTAGGGTTTCTCTCACGCCACCTCCCTCATCCTGGATCCGCGCTCCTTCTTCCCTGGATCGGCGGTTTGAGGTGGTGTCTTTTATACTGTCGCGGCCTTATATTGGCTCATCTTGCACGCATCGGGGTCTTCACGACTCGGTGTTGATTCTTCTCCTGAGTCCTTGGTCCGACAGTTTGAGATCATCACTTTGGCCACCAGTTTGGGCATTTGGAGGTCAAGCGTTGCTTCTCTGGTTTTCTTGGATGGCGTCGTTGGGAGCTTGTTTTTTTTGATCTGATGAAGATGACGTCGAGAGGGATTTTTGGACAAAATATTGTTCATGGAGTTCGGTGTGTGTTCATTTGAAGCTGTTATTTGCTTGAATCTGGTGATGTTCTATGCTGTTTGATCGTTTTGATTTTCTTTTTTGGGTGATTTCTGGGTTTCTGGTGATTTTCTTCCTCTCACAATCTTCTATGCGAGTGATTTTTGGATTTCACTGATGGAAAGGGATGGGTTTTTGGGTCGTGAATGTGACTGTTTTCTGGCCACGAAGATGTTTTGTGAAGATAAGGGCGGGGTCAGAACTCTCTCTGGCGTCCTTGGGTGCTGGATCTGTTGGTTTCGCGGTGTTGCTGGAGGATTTCTTGCTGGTGTCGATCGATGGTGGCGATGTTGAAGGGTTCGATGCTCGATGGCGTGATCGACTCGAGGATGTAAGGAAAGGTGTGTGGATTGATGGCATGGGGATCGAGGACAACTGTCTAGTTTACTTGAGTATGAAATTTGAAATTTGAATTTGACTGGATGTTGCGACGTGGTCTTTGGAACCTGTGATGTTTTGTAGCGGGTACCGGCAACCCTTAAACCGGCCATGAGAAAATGAAAAAAAACGTAATTTGCAGTTCAGTTGACTAAAATTTTATCTTCTACTAGGTTTTCTTCTAGTAAGAGTTCAAAATTAATATGATAAGATTAATTCAATGAACTATTAAATTATATTAATTTTTTTACTAATGTGATTTTTGTAAAAAGGTCAGTAGTTGTAAATTTCCCTTCTAAATATATTTAATGAATTAATATTAAAGTTATTAATTAATACATTTGAAATAAAAGAAAAGTAAAAAAATTAGTATAGTTCATTTTTAAATGATCACCCTCTAATATTAACTCCTCTTAAATGTATAGAGAGATGACACCCACAAAAAGTAGAATATTTGACTTCAGAAACGTGATCACAACCCTGTATAATGCCTTTTTCAATCATAGAGGCACAATAGAAAACATGCATTTTCCCACATAGTCACTTAACCTAATCATATTAACTTCTTCACACCTAAAGGTACAACCCAAGACCCTCATTTTTATGTAATGTTATAAACTAACCTATACATTTATCTATACCAAGTGATAACCAATTTCCTACCATTTTACTAGAAATACTAGAACTTTTACCTTTTGTATCAATTATATCTCCCACTTGGACTTCAACCATTTTATCCATTTCTATTGTAGAAGAATGTTATTGTCTTGATAATCAGATCTATTCATGTTCATCTACTCTATGTGGTTTAAAATTCTTTATATTATTTATGTAATTATTTTTTTTGGGTTATAATGCTCATAAAAGTTATAAATTGTGTTATACTTAATCCATACAGAAGTAACAGGTGTATTTACATTTATTCAATGCACATGTGAAATATTCTATCATGGTTCACTTAATTAATATGAAAATTTTAAAACAATATACTTAGGATAACATGTTAGAATAAATAGTATAGCCCAATTAATCGATAATAAATTTCATTAAATTCTCTTGGAATATTCTCATAATGTATGTGAGGAAATCTGTTCAAAATAAAACATTTTAATTTGCAATATTTTTTTATGAAACCTATCTGAGATATTATCCCATATAATGAGAACTTAATAATATATATAATTCTTCCCAATAAAATTTATTTTATTTGAAATAATAAATATTATTTTAATAAATCCTCAAATCAATGAAAACACTACAAAATGTACCATAAATAAAAATATATAATATATAAATATTATGAAAATTAGTGCATCATAGTAAATAATCTATTAAGGCATGATAGGTTGATATCAAATTAGGTAATTAATTTCAATAAGTCAAAACATATAGTAAGTCACTCTTTAGGGTAACTTATTTTTTCCAAATATGGCCTCTCAGCTGCAACTTGTAGTCAATTAGTTTTTATACTTATGATCGATAGGTTAAACTATGAGGAGTCAATCGGATTTACAATGTGTGGTCAATCATATTTCAAATGTGTAGTTAATAAGATTTATAACATTCCTTCGATCTAATTTCTAACATTTATTCTATTGGTCTTATAGTATGTGGTGGATTAAACACTTATATTTGATCATTTTTGAATATGTTTTCTATACAATAGTTATAAAAATTCTAGCTACTTTTCCTATGGTCCATCCAAAGTCATGTAATATATGAAATATTCTAGTCACATGTCTTTGATTCATGTGGTTGATTTTCTCATGGTCACTTGACCCTCATGGTTATTTGACTCTCACAGTCAATCCAAGACTCATCCATATTATATAAAATATAAAAATAGAATACATTTAGTATACAATATATTTTCTCATATAGGATATTGTTTCTCCAATTTTTTTTCACAAAATACATAAAAACATGAACATAAAAGTAGTAATCAATTATTAATAATATCATTTATTATAAAAAATGTATGAATAAATTAATATTATTAACTCTTGTTAGAGTAAATGAATAATTGGATTAAATTCTATGATAATTTATAACTATAAAATAAAAAATATGTATTGTAACTATTGAAACCTAAATAATAAAAGTTACTAAGAAACACTTAAACCTCCTCCCCCTTTTCCTAATTATAAAACTAGATCAAAAATTAATTTTTCTTTTTCAAATATATTATAAATATTAAAAAAATATCTCCCTCTTAAATATAAAAACTATTTAATATTAAATATAACCAAATTAAGATAGATAATCATTACACACAATGAAGCTGAACCATTTAATTTTAACATTGAACAAGGATTTCTCCAACTGAATGATTACTATGAAAGAAACTAACCCTTATAATTTTAACATGGAATACATAGCTAGGATCCCCCAATCTAGAACATTTTTATAAATACTTTACAAGATTACTGTAGAAAAGCATAAAAGTCAATATATTTGTGGAATGATATATCATGATATTCAATAAGTTATGAAACAACCAAGTCATAAAGAATATTCTATGTATTAATATAATATATCAAAATTAACTAGTATATAAGTAAAAAAATAAATAGATAATTATTTCAAAAACATATTTTTACATACCCTGAATAGATTCTATGTTTCCATCATGCCAAGTTAAATTTTAATTTTATCAAATATATCTATATTTAGGGGATCAGAAAATATGTTGATGAGATAATTTTCAATGGAAATATATAAAACAAATATATTCCCATTTTGAACATGATCTCTATGAAAATGATAACTAACATAAATGTGATTATACCTAGAGTGTTGTAAAGTTATTTTTGAGATAGAAATCGATGATATATTATCAAAATAAATTGGGAAACTTTAAAATATAAAACGAAAATAATAAAGTGATTGTTTAAATAATAATTATTATAAATAGGAAGAAGAAAGGAAAACATACTCACTTATTGTAGTAGATAAATACATTAAATGTTTTTATTATATCTCTAGAACACTAAATATTTACCAAGAAAGTTATAAATAATTGTTTTTATTTTTCTATCAATTTTTTAAACACCAAAATCAAAATTAATGAAATAAATTACTTTAAATGATTTATGTGTAGGATAAAATAATGTGAGATTTATAGATCATTTAACATAACTAATAACTCTATTTACTACTTTTAAATGACTTTATTTTTTATTTTATTTAAATATAAAACCTTTACAATATTAATAAACAGTATTTGGCCATGATTCAATCAATTAAAGTAATATAATCACCATCACTATAAACACATTATTATCAAAAAACATTTCAATATTTAATATAATTCATCTTATAATATTTACTCATTTAAACATGTAATATTTTATAACCATCTTTACAAAACCTTTTAAATAACTCTTAATAATATTTTAATTGATTAGGAGGAGTATCGTCTTTCCCTTAAAGTATATTTAATCTAAAAAATTATATAATCTCACACATAAGACTCATTTCAAACAATGAATATATTAAATTTTTGAATCCATTAAAAAGGGAATCACTTGAATATCCAAGTATTATATCATAAACATATATTTTAAAAATTGAACCATTTCATGAATCCCTATTTATAAATAGAGTTGGATTAACTTTTCCCTATTTTAAAGCCATTATTTAATAAAATTAATCAGAAACTCCCATTCCAAGCTCAGGGATCTTGTTTAAAACTATATATAGAGTATGGAAGTTACAAAACATGTTTATTTTAAAAATAATTTCCAAAAACTACGGGTTGTTTTAAAAAAATATTTTCATAAATATATCCAATAAAAAATTAACTCTTAATATCAATTTCGAAATATTTAATTCCATGATTACATGCATATTCTAGAAAAATTCCTACCAATTTTTATCAATAAAGTAGGGAACAATGTTATTTAATGTCTATTACTTTTTATTGACTACAAACTAATGCCACTAATCTAGAATTATTTCAAAATATTTTACTATATTCATAAAAATTATTTCTAAACATCCATATTATGAAAATAATAGTTTGTTATAAAGGGGGTTAAACTATTTCCATAATTAATTTATATCATACTGAATTAATTCTTATATATATCCAAAATCAAATTTTAATATAAAATTTTTTCCTTCAATATTTGAGGAAAAAATATAGAAATAAACAATAGATAAAAACAAACAATTATTATTGAATTTTTTATTTACACACCAGCTATTATATCACCAACTAGCTTATAAAATTGATGATATTTCTTAACTTTTATATTTTCCTCATTATAGGTAATCTCCCCCTTAATAGATACATCTAATTATATATTTTCATATTCAATAAAGTTAAATTTTCTAAACTCTACCTTAACCTAGTCCAAATTTGATTTTATTTCCTCGAAATAATTTTCATAAAATATAATATGCACATATTCATCAACTAATAATGTTATTTTATTATAAATTATATATGTATTATAATAATATTATTATTAAATAAATGTAATTTCATAGTATTTTGAATCAAATTTTTTTCTATGAATCATTTGAATTAAGAATATAAAACATACAACTAAATTATATAAAATATCCAATTCCATGCTTCGTTTATTTTCATATTTCATAAGGTTTCTTATTTATAAATTTTTTAAGAGTAATTTGATTAGAAATATTAATAATTGATTTAATATAATTATATTATAAATATTTTGAGTATGAATAATCATTTTACATTACCTTATCCATTTCTTATACTATTCTATTATTTTGTTCTACCTAAATAGTTTAATGTGGGGGTCTTAGTAGATAAAAAATTATTTTTATACACTTTATCTTTAGAAAATTTATCAAATTATAGATTTCAAAACACACCACCCATGTAACATCAAATTGATAAAATTAGATATCCTTTTTTATTTTAAACCATTTTATAGTAGCTAATAAATTTAGATAGAATATTAAATTTAGGTTCCTGTAAATATGTCCATATAAATCAATGGTTGTCATCAAGAATAAAAAACACATACATTTTTACTATAAAGATATAGGTTTTCATGGGGAAAAATAAATCCAAATGGAATAGTTGAAGAAATAATTATGTTTTTACCTCATTAATTGATTTAAAAGTATCCTTGTATTACATGCATTTTATGAATGAATCACAAGAATAGATTTTTTCTATATTAAAAATGGGTACAAAAAACACCTACTTATTAATAAGAATATAATATAACAACCTTAAACTTTCATGGACCAGTCTACTATTCCATAAAACATTTCCATATTGTATAAAATTTAATCATTTATCATTTTATTCAGTCAATATTGAAAATTAATTTAGTAAATATTATGCATTCAATTTATATAAAACATGAAATATACTTATTCATAAAAAACACATTTATCATTTTCAAATTTCACATGCATATTATCATAAAAATCTGTGGGACTTATTAAATTATGTTCTATACCTTAAATGAATAAAAATTGTAAAATAAAAAATTTTTGTCAATCTGAATATCTCAAAACCTTTTAATATTCCATTAGAGTTATCACAAAAAAGTAACACTAACACAATCAAAATTATTAAAAAAACATAGACATATCACTAGTCATATTTTGGAATCATTCATTATCCATATACCATAGATCCTTTTTTAGGCTTCTTGTATAAACTTCTAATGAAAAAATATTCAAGATCCCATGGAAACATGGGTCCTATTAAATAAGCATAAAATTTCATGGGGATACATATTGATTTGAAACTTGTGTTCATGGGTAATAGAGAAGAAAATGATTTTGATATAAAATCTCTTGTGTGACTAAGATAGTATGGGAATACTAAATAATGTTCATTTAAATAATGTCATTTAATTTTATATTTAAAACATATAATAATGGATGAAATTCCACATGAACATTTAGAAAAGAATTTTTTATAATTTTTGGAGAAAATGTTATTTTAACAATGCCATATTTTATTCTTTTTCAACTTATATAAATTCACCATTTTTATTGCTTTGTCTCCCTTGAACAAAAGTGGATAGATCAAACTTAAAACATTCAATTTCATTTCTACGTTAATCAAATTCTACCAAAATAGAATTCATTTTAATTCTTAGATATCCATTAAATTTAAAATGATAATCATTAATATTTAAATTTAATGGTTGAAATTTTCTAGATCAACTCATAGCTTAATATTTTGTCGCAAATCATTATTTTTCAATTTTATATTATCAGTAATAATATTGATATATCTTCTTTTTAATATTTTTTAATAATTGAATAACATTTTTAACTTCATGATTGAGTCTTTAAATTTCAAGAAAATAATCTTTAAAAGAATAAAATTTATTATCATAAGAGGGAGATCAATCATATACACTTATATATTATTGATGACATTAAACATATGTCTCAGAATATTTTCCTATACCAATTTCATTATATAAATCTTAATATGAAGAATAAATCCAACCACCATCAATTCCATTCCAATAATTTTTACTATTCTCCCTTGTTTTTATTAGTCTTGATTCATGGTTATTAAATAGTGATGTACTAAAACAACCCCTCCTCGAAATGTATAACCCTCCTGGGAAAACAATTATAGAAGGGATATGATGAATGACCAAGTCCTAAATATAGTTGGTCCAGGTTTGGTGACAAGAACTAAGGGTATAATTTGAAAATATACTAGAGGAATTAACCTCTAATTTAACATGTGGAAGAAATAGATAAGAAGGATACACAAATAAACACCTTCTCAGAAATATATATATATATATATATATATAAATTACAAGTGTAAACATGCAATGTCATGTGGTACTATAACCATGGAAATCAAAACTACAAATACCCAAAAAGATAAATATGACAGTGACCACAATGAATCCTAAACAACTCCTAAAAAACCACAATCTAGTAATATCTATCCCAATATCTAAAATTCTCTTTCTAAACTAAAAAACATTTTATATATTCATGGGGTGAGCATAAATGTATACCCAGTATGATCCTCTCTCATGCCTCTTGTTCAAAAGTTAATGAAATTAGGATAAATCACTGTGAAAAATAGTGAAACTAACTCATCACCTAAACATGTATAATAAGTTCCTAGCATATCTATTGAAAACTCTCAGTATGTTTCAAATATAGGAGAGCATAAAATATAATAATGAAAAATCAAGGGTAACCAACTCTTGCTTCCCCATTATTTTTCACTCTTCCCCAATGTCACACAACCTGATCTATCTAAATCCAAAAATATGTCATCCTAAAGACACCTAGGAAAGGAATCACATGCACCTCATTCACCCCATCATCACATCATCCCATAAACATATCCATATATCTTAAAAAATTAGTTTCTATGAGAACCCACATCCCATATGACATGTATCATAAAGAGGGTATTATATCTCAATCCATTACAGTCCATACACTGAGTAAGGTACCATAAGACAACACAGACTATACACATCATACCTATAACAATCCTTTGGATACTATATCTAATAATACATGTGTGTGAAATAACCACAATCCATTATATCCCTCCAAAAAATTATATGGTAAAACAAACTGTATTGCATACTAGCATAAGTGACTATTAAGATAATAGAGTGGGGCTAGAGGGGGTAGTCTTCTATCTATCCTCCTACCAATATGTTGTGGAAAACTCCCTTTTGGAGTCCATTGGGTGTTAGTAACCTGAAACAACATGGGTGGGGAAGCATATGAAATCAGAGAATAAATATGATATAATAAATCTCATAAGTACACTATGGAAACCTAGTTATAGACTCAATTACAACTATCGTCGCTCATACTCTTGGTTGGAACAACTAAGACAAGATATCATATAAGCACGCAAGAAATTGATGGTGCTATAATAAAATACATATTTTCTTTAAATAGTTCACTTTAGGTAAATTAATTTATTTTTAATTAATCAACTATTAACATTATTCAACATTACGTTATATTAATTAATTCTATAAAGTTCAATCCCTCCAGGAATAATCTAAACCAAGTCAATGGTTTCTCAATATTAACATCCTTTAAGAAATTTCATTCCATAAAGTAGGTAATATAAGAAATCAATCCTAAACTACCAACAAGAGGAAACATGAAACCAAGAACATCCAGCTACTTTATGTAGTGGGGAGAAAAACAGATAAGGTATGCACCCATCCATTGGCCATTAAAAAGATTTAGAAATGAGAATCACATACCTTAGCATCCCATTAAGGGGAAAGTCCATCTTTAACCAATTACATCATCTCTCATGTTATCACAGAAAAACTCTTGCATATATCGATGCATCTATCCATCACATGTATTAACTACTACCACAAAATATCAGTCTCCCTTCCCACATATCACATCATAAAATCCAGTCTTCACCATACTAGGATCAAATCACATCTATAACTCTCCTCCCCACATCACCTCATAAGGAAAATAACACATTTGGATCACATAATAAAAGTATCTATAATATTAAAGCATGTCCAATAGGGTAATATTGGCCCTAAAATAAGGAATTCATACTTCACACAAAAATGAAATCTCATTGGTCCAACACAAGGTACTAAACCTTCTCAAGTAAACACGAATCTCAGGCCCTAACCATTATCTTTATAAAACAACCCATTTTTATTTCATCTTGAATTGACCAATACATTATTCATAGGATCAAACTGAGGGAAACCTAAGGAATCAAACCATCACAATAAATCAAAATCTAAACATTCACATAGCATATAAAAAATTATCATCAAAATATGATAAGTCCCATTCAAATTTATCATTTCTTTTATTTATTATAAAAAAGAAAAAAATTCTTTACATTATTTATCAATTCCATTAAAACATGGAAGATTGTATTTAATTAAGAATAATCATTGTATCAATTAGATCACCATCAAATTACAAGTAACACAAGATTAACAATGCACCACTTATATTATTATTCATATGATAATAATTTGTCAATTAATTTCATATTTGTGTTACTTACTGAATTTTAGATGTGACTCCAAACATAAGAACACACTAACAAAGAATATCATATTTATCGCACAATTTGGTGAGTCAAGAAGAAACCCATGATAATAGTACAAAGAACATCAACATGTGATATCTAAAAAGTTATTTACTAATTTTGTTCAATAATTATTATGTTAATTCTATTTCCATATAAATGGGTAAACCATGCCAACTCTACGATTGCACATAAATAAATAGATAAGCAAAGAATTCTATACCTAGAAGGCTTTAACATTATTTTCATGATAACAGACCAAAATTATAGATCTATGATTACATATCCTTGAGGTAACTAGGATATTCTAATGAAATCATTAAAAAAAATGCACCGATAACAATAATGAAACCTCATTTGAATAATATCGATTTAGTTCCATTTCATTTGGAGGAGAAATGGGAGTAAACAAGACTGATTAAGAAAACCCAATAGAAAAAAATTATAGAATGAACCATCGATCACCATGGATCAAAGGTGGAATCCAAGGATTTATCCCAATTTAAAGAACCTCCAAACACTATAATAGAGGGTTTATTATAACCTAAAATTAGCGGGAAGGTTCATAGGTTTTGAGAAACATGAGGCCCTCACTATTTATAAAGTCGTGATGTATTGGGGATTTGCACAAAATGAAACGGTTTCATGTCCGGAAACCTTAAGGATTTAGGTGTCACTAAATAATGTATCACATCAGTGAATATATTCCGAAAATATTAACATGTTGTGTACCACGCCATGTAAAATCATCAAACAATACATGAATAGATATCGGGTTGTGAACTGGACTTACAAAAGTCATGACTTGTGAATACATGATGTTAAAAACATACACAGTGTTTATTCTCCCTACTTAAGGATTTTAGTAACCAAACCCATCCACACTTTGTATATTCCTCCTCCATGAACCATGGGCTTTAGGAACACAAAAAAGTTCTGGAAACATGGATCCATTCCCTTAAATTAGAATACTCAGAAAAATTTCTTATCTAAGAAAATCTAAAAACAGAAATTTAGAGAAAAAGAAAAGGGGTTGTCTGAAAATCCATTCCATTAGATACTTATCTATGAACTCTTCATCATATGAGATCAACCACCTCACTAGAAAAATGAAACAAAATAAAGAAACAAAAACAACTAGCTCTTAAACACTCTCCCTATGGAGATACCACTCAAATAAGAGAAAATTCACAACAACCAACTAGAGTAAAACATAACATAAACTAGAAAGGGTAACACCCAAAAGAAAAGAATATTGCAATAAATGATCTAAACGTAATATGTTTTGGGTTACTAAGTGTGTATTAGAAATTCATGATCCAAGGTACTCTCCTCCATGCCACCATGATTCCACATGGCATGAACCAAGGGAATATAACTCTCACACAACACCTTCTCATGGAAGTCCTGGATCTACACAAGTCATTCTTCGAAGGTCAAATAATCATTAACATCAATCTCAACCTAATCGAGGATGTGATAGTTTGCATGATGATAATAACGGAGCTACGATACGTGAATGACATCATGTATTTAGATTATCTTTTGGGGGAGTGATATCTGATATTCCATGTCTATAACATTATCCAACACCTCTAAATACCCATAAAACTAAAGATAATTCTTACACCTAAGAACAAACATTTTCTACCCATGAGAGGATTCTCCTTCAAGAATACATGATCTTCAATGAGAAATTATAGAGGTATCCTACTACTATTGGCATAGAATTTATGATGATTCTATACTAGCTTTAACCTCTTATGAATTAATTGAACAATCTGTTTTGATTTTTTCCAGTTCTAGAATAATATTTTCTACCTCTTTGACCTAGTCTAGTACAACATAGAATGGAAAGCTCAGTGTTACAAATATAAAAATGGCACCATACCAATGGTGGAGTGGAAAATAGTATCACAAGAAAACACAACCAAGGGTAGGTGCCTCACCCTTGAACCTCTAAAACCTAGGACACAATATCCCAACATGCCCTAAAGAGTCTAAAAGGACTTATTTTTTTGACCATCTATATGTGGATGAAAAGAAATTCTACGGAATGAATGACATCCAAAATAATTATGGAGACCACACCTCAATATATAGGTAAAATAAGGATCATGATTAAATATTATCACCCTTGGGACTCTATGGAGTCACACCAACTCCTCTAGATACTTCCTCAACCAAAAATATTGTCAGATATACTCTCTAATCACTATTATGTGAGATTATTCTATCAAATAATCCATTATCACCCATATAGTGTCATAGCCTCCAAGAGCTCGATGTAAAATAGTAAATAAGTCAATCAATATTTCCTCCCACTTACACTGGGGAATATCTAATGGAAGGAGAAAACCATCAGGAACATGGTGCTCAACCTTTACTTTTTGGAAGACCAAACATTGAGATAAAAACTCTATAACTACATGCTTCTACCCACATCACTAAAACTGACCCCTCATGGCTCAGTAAAACTTTGTCAGGTTATGATGTTCCATAGAAGTTAAGCTATGTAAATCATGGGGAACCATCTCATGCATCTATAAAGGAACAAAAATTCATCCTTGTAATAGCACCTCATGTTTTCTATCCACAAACTAACTATCATGGGCATCACCAAAAACATTTATGTCACTATAGAACTCCACCTCAGAATCCCCCAACTAGGACTTCTCCACATGCTGCACCAAAGATGACTGCACTGTCATCTAAAAAACACAACTTATTCCTTCTACCTCACAATTACTAGATGTATTTTTGGGATTTCAGCTATGAATCTACAAGAATATCCATATTCACTCAAAACATCACTATGGGAGTTCCAACTCAATGCATCAACCAAAATATTTCCCTTCCCTAGTGTATATGAAATATTGTAGTTGTAGTAAACGAAAACTTCCATCAAATCATTCTTACACAAGTTTATTTCATGATGGGTGAAGACATATATAAGGATATTATGATTGGTAAAGATGAAAAAATGATCATCAATGTTGTAATGTCACCACATCTTTAAAGTAAACACAACTTACACTAACTCAAAATTATGGGTGGAATATTTATTTCCATGGGGACATAACATTAAAGACCCATACAAAAATAATCTCTCTACTGCATTAGAACATAGCCTAACCCAAGATGTGAAGCAAAAAAAATAACCTCAAACTGAAATCCCTATATTGGAAATAAAATAACTAGTGTGCTGACTAACATCTCGTTCAGGTACCTGAAAGATGTCTAGCATTGGTTAGTACACAAGAACACTTGATCGTTCTAGCTATAAGGGGAGTCACAACCAAAGAGAAATCAGCTATTAAGCTCCTGTCATATATTGTAAGACCAAGGAAACTATATTCCTCTTCCACTTCCTTATAGGTTGCCCAAGAAAAAACCACCTCTATCATCAAAGAAATCACTACTCCATCCAAATGTGATAATGCATGCCCCAAGAAACGGACATAAAAGGACCATAAATCAGACTTAAAAAATTTCCCATACAACTTCTTTCAATGAAGAACTCCCAAAACTACACTCAGATTCTCTGCATGCTCCTCCTAAGACACATAGTACACAAGGGTTTCATCAGAAAACCACCATGAAATTATCTAGGAAGTCAATGAACACTACGTTCATCCATGAAGATGAATAGATAATTATTTATGCTGATAAATATCAAAACAATCTCATAATAACCATGACCACAATGGAAAGCATCATTCTAGATATCAGCATCCTTTACCCGCATCAGATGATATCCTAACCGAAAATCAATTTATCAGGACAAACATTCTCCCTTCAACTGATAAATTAAATCATCAATCCATGCAAGATGATATCGATTATTTACTTTCACTCGGTTCAAGTGATGATAATTAATACAAAGCTAAAAACTACAATCATTAATATTCACAAAAAAACTAGATCACCCCAAGGTGACACAGTCGGCTGAAAAAAACTCACTGCAGTAGATAATCGAGTTGTAATAATATCTCTCACTACTCATAGGGCCACATCCTATATGAAGATATCAGTATAGGAGACACATATGGTTATAACTCAATAAAATGATTGATCTCCCTTCTAGGGGGTAATGCTTAAACCACCTCTGTAAAGACATTAGGGTACTCTTCCACAAACATGGAAAACATCAATTGTTGAACCTCCGATGAGATCAGCATCAACTTGGACATCAATAATGATTTGTATGGAACCCTCCTATTACTTATCTGAGTTTCTCTATCAAAAAGCACTAGAAGCTCTCCATTATTTCCATAAAACATAACATTACTCAAAAAGAAATAAACAATGTCCTACACCAACAATAAAAAATCCATTTAGAGGATGGTATCATATGATTTTATCCAAAAACATAGGAAATATCCTCAAGATCGGTGCTTCCTAATCACTTAATCAGAGTCTCTACACAATTCACACAACATAGCACCACCTACAACTTGCATAGTCAATGTTGAGGGATATAGAAAAATCTATACCTTAATTCACAAATCATGGATGATGGTAGGTGATATAAATGATTTTTTTTCTCCTGAAACAACAAAAGCATAACCCCATTTAGAAAACAAGAAAAGGGTACCTAGATCAATGTCTAGATTGCCTAGTTCTATCAATGCTAATGCATGAATCTGACCACATCCTACTCCACAGCCTATCTAACCCTACAAGAGACCACCTCAATGTTTATACTCTACTCTCTATGGATTTGGAGGATCTCATGGGTATACTTTTCTTTCCCCACATCCTCTCAACTGATCCCAAACTAGAGAACCCTTCTACTATCTCAATGATTGAAACTGACACAATGGGGGAACAAGAAGTGGAACACCTGACACATGTAGAATTCTAAAAAAAATTAGACTTGATCACCACTAATGTCCTCATACTCTATAATAAAATAAATAAATATGATCCCCAGAAATAGTTATGAAGGCCACATCCCCTAGAGAAATGAGATGATGAGGAATGGGACCCACCCTCGGCTAACTAAAAACCTTCTGTCTTAATATTTTGGAACCCCAAACACTAGCTCTACTTTATGAGGTATCCTAATGAATCCCATATCATTATTATATGGTCCTAGAAAGCATCCTTTCAATAATATATTCTCTCTATAAAACCTCTTGATATGTCTTTAGTATAAATGGGGTGACATAGTGGAGAAAATGTAGTTTAAAAACTTCCTAAAAATGCCTCACCCTGGCCACTTCATCTGTAAATATGTCTGAATCATTTCATAGAAGGGTCCTAAAAATGAATATGAACTTTCAAATGCTAGAACACCCCAGTCAAATAGTGAGAATCTTCTAGAGGTTGGTCGGTATCAAGGTTGGTGAAATGAACTCTATCCAAAATTGGCCTTGGAACATATACTATGAGACTAATGACTTCTCATGATACTCGATGAATATGAAAAAACACTACCTCACTGCTCTACATAGCATCATCAATGCTAATGAAATCTAGTAATCCTACATATCATAGATCAAACAAAAATGTATCTCAACCTCTTCAAACTAGTCTTTTCTAATTGAATCTGAATTGGAGACCTCATATTTATACATATTTAGTAACCAAAATTCATGGAGTATCCTCCTCCATGTTTCATCATCACTAGCCTCTACTATGGAGTAAATGGTTGGAACATCCTTCCAAATATCATTGGTGTAAACCTAATGAGGATGTTGACCTGGAGCCATTATTTCAAAAATATAAAACTATTATATCTCATAAACATGGAAATTGATTATTAATAATTAATTAATTTATTAATTTCTTGTGATTTTATGTTTTTAACATATCCCATGGTCTTCCCATTAGAAACACTAAGGCAATGAAGAATGATACATGATCCTTTCCTAGGTATGTACC
This sequence comes from Viscum album, assembly GCA_963277665.1. Lineage (NCBI taxonomy): Eukaryota > Viridiplantae > Streptophyta > Magnoliopsida > Santalales > Viscaceae > Viscum > Viscum album. Next base: position 1,495,949,531 of record OY728131.1, read on the forward strand.
ATACAACTAGTGTAACTTAATTTAGTATGATCTATAACCATAAATGTTCATGCATAAAACCATAGATGGCACTAAATACCAATGTCACAATAAGTTTCCCATGTTTACATTACATACTAAACTTAGCTGACATCATTTTCCAACCAACCCTAAAATGCTACCCTTTTAATAACTAAAAAATATATCATATCCCTCAACCTGAACCTCTGAAACCACTATATCATGACCCCCTCCCCATATAGTGTACCCCTCTTGGTCTAGGAATGAGATAAGGGAGATGGTGAGTTCTTTATTCTCAACTATAGTCAGCCCTGGGTTAGAGACTAACGTAGAGGGTATAATGAGAAAACAAATGAGAGGCATTACCCTTTAATATATCATCAAGAAGTGAGATATGAGAAGGATGCAACAACGAACACCTTTTGAGAAATATATATATAATCAAATACTAATTGAAAACATTAAATGTTATAAAGTACTATAACAACTAAAATGAAAAATAAAAATACCCAAAAAGGTGAATATGAAAACTACCATGGTGATGCTTAAATAGCTCCTACAAATCTACAAGCTAGTAATATCTTTCCCGATATCCCACCTACTCTGACTAACCTAAAAATAGTTTATATATATATTGGGTGAACATAGCAGCATACTTAGTTTGATCTGCTTTGGATCCTCTCATGAAAAATATAAAAAAATTATGATAAAGAAAAGTGAACAATAATGAAACTAACTGATTCTATAAAAAGTTATTATAGGTTCCCATTATAACCATGGCTAACACTCACCAAGTTTCACATACAAGAGAGTATATAATATAACAATGAAACCACAAGGTTACCCTACTCCTGCATCCCCACGATTTTTCCTTTATTCCTCACCATCGTGCATCTTGAGCCACCTCCCTCCAAAAATGGGCCATCCCGAAGATCCCTAAAAAAGGAATAAAATCCACCACATGCATCACATCCTCATATCATCTTATCTACATACCCATATATAGTGTCTATTTAGTTTTTGATATCCACCATAGTTTATATGACATGTATCATACCTAGGGTATTATACCTCAATCCATTTCAACCCATACACTGAGTAAGGTACCACAAACCACCATAATATATACACTTCCTACCTATAATAATCCACTAGATACTATATCAAATAATACATGTGTCTAAATTAACAATAAGCTATCAAAACCCTCTATATAGATATTTGGTAAAACTAAGTACCATGTATACTAGAATAATTAATTTCCAAAAGAAGAGAGTGGGGATAGAGTGGGTAGTCTACCATACATCCTCCCACTAATATGTTAGGAAAAAACCCTCATGGTGTCCACTAAGTGTCAGTTTCCCTAACTGACATAAGTATAGAATCATATCAAATCACGAAAATATATTTTATATAATATAACTCACAACCTCACTATATGAAAAACCTATCCTTAGGATCAACTTCAAATAATGTTTCTCAGAACTCCTATCTTCTACTACAAAGGCCATATATCCTATAAGTGCACAATCATTTTACAAAGATGCATTAAATTATTTTTGTCATTAAACATTTCACTGAAAATTAATCAATTCATTACCCATTATTTTACAATTAAAAATATTCCACATTATATTGTATTTATCATCAATGTAAAGTCCATGCCATCGAGGAATAATCCAAACCAAGTTTATGGTTTCTCAAGATTAACATCATTTAGTTATTTCTATTCCAAAAACTAGAAACTATAGTAAAACAATCATAAGATACCACCAAGAGGAAACATTCATCCATGTAAATCCATTTTCCTTAACAAGATGGAAAAGGAATGCAGATAAAATAAGAATCTTGTCCATCAAATATTAAATAGATTAAAAAATGATCATCCCATCTCTCAGTATCACATCAACAGGTAATACCAAATTCAACTTATTCCATTATCACCAATTACATCACTGAAATACAAATTCATATACTGACTCATATTTCCATCACAGGAATCAAATATTTCCACATCATATGTCCCTCTGTAGAGACCCGAAGCTTATCGTACATGGACATTACATTACTTTTGCGGAATACATAGTACATAACAAAAACACACACTAAAGGATCGTAATAGTTTAGTGTCTTCGGAAACTCGGAACGTAATCTTCTAATCGTGGTGAAAGATCTTCAATATCTCCCATAAAGATCTTCCCTTTTTTTACCTAAAACCTTTATTTATATCCTGGGGAAAAGAAAACATAAAAGGGTGAGCTCAAATGCTCAGTAAGGGTATACAAAATAAATAAAAATCATATCATATCTTTTTGAAAATCATAACCTGCAAAAGAGATCATAATATCTTAACATGGAACAAATCATAGAAGTGAAAATGAGATCACCATAATCATAACATGAAACTTGAAACTTTGTGGCATGCACACATAATCATGGAAAATCATTTCTTGTTAGTCATGACTCATTGCCAAGACTATCTTAGTGGACAAAGTCCCTTTCTGAATCGAGTAACCCTCGTTTCAGTCCTGTTTCACTGAACCAGTATAACCTACCGTTCCAGCCCTGTCTATATCATGAGATATAAAAATCATTACCCAATGCATTGGAGGGAGATATAGGTCCCACCCATCTTATAATGAATCCTTTCTTATGTGTGCCACATAATCATAAAACATACATCATCGCATAACACATATAACAAAAATGGGATTCTTGAAACATCATGACATCATAAATCAATTCATATATGATAAAGGAATTTATAAACATAATTCCATCACAACATAGTCAAACCAATGTAAAAATATGGATAGAAACAGAACCCTTTATTATCTTAGATGGAAAATAATTTTGATAAAACACTTGAATTGAATTCTTGAGGAAAATATCCTTTCTTCTTCAAAAACATTTTTCCTTTCATAACATGTCATACAACTTTAAAATAAAAGAAGTTGATTAAAAATAAACTTGAAAACTTGTAAAGGAAGCTTCTTTGAAGTAATGTTTTAAAAATCCATTCATGCCGTATAAGTTAAAAAAACATTCTTCGTACTTTTGTCGGAAAAGTCAAAAAGTACCTCGTACGGAAAAACGACAAAAGATTCCTTTCATATTCTTTACTAAAAACTCACCTAAGGGTAAAATTGGATTTAAACTATTTCAAGTGGATGGAAACAATATTACATATTGAGGGAACATGGATGTGGATGATAAAATACACCCCAGTAAATACTTACGAATAAACAATCTCGGATAAAAATGAGATTGTGATATTTCCCTTACCTTAGGTCCGACTTGCTTTGTAAGTGTCCGAACCTCCTGTATAATGATTTAAATCATGTTATTGACTTATTCCAGAATCATATTCATTGTTATTATATCATATATGGTCCACTTATGACTTTATATTACCCGTTCTTTTGTAAATTCATGTTAAAGTAGCGTTTTGGGTAAAATCGTCTCATTTATCGTAGGTGTTTTGACTTGTTGTTCTTGACATCATTATTACTTATATCATGATTTACTTACTTCCAGAATATAAAATATGATTTATATATCATATATATTCAGTATATATATATATATATAATAGATAGATAAATAAAATGAAAAACACCGTTCATGGAGACGGTAGTCCGTACGTACGCATGAACGTTGTTTTTCTTTCCTTATTGTCTTGAAATGGAAGTAAGTAGATGACATACATATGTATATATATACATAAATCCAGTAGCTTTATAATGTCATATATTTCATTATTATTTCTTATATATACATTATAATCATTCTTAAATGGTTAACATGGAGAATGAATCTCATCGCGTCGTGGAGACGGTAGTCCGTACGTACGCACGAGCGATGATATCATTTCTATAAATATTGAATTGAATTGGAGTGGATTATACAATATATCAGAATCAATATGATGTTTTAATAACTATGTATAGTTATTCTTTACACCATTATACCCATCCATGTAAGGTGGTGGTGGAAAATAGATTACACCACGGCGTGGAGACGGTATTCCGTACGTACGCACGCGCGGTGATTTCTTTTTCCGTAGGATGGATAGATGGTGAAATAGGGTTGTTTCATACTTATAATAACATATCAGTATATGAGTGATACTGATGTTATTACTTCATAATGAAACAACCTAAGAAGAATAAATGGAAGAAGAAATAAAGATGAAAGAATTGGTAACGGTAATTACCTCTTCTTTGAAGCGCCTCTTTGAGACCTCCTCTTAGGGCACTAAAATTGGTCTTTGAGGAAGACCAGAACCTCTATGATGTTGCTAGGGAAGTGGAGAAGAGATTTTGTCAGGGGTTGGCCGAGCTTGAATGCTCAAATTGGTGTGAGGAGGAGGGGGAGGAGGTGTCCTTTTATAAGGGAGGAGAGGGGCACCTTAGGAATATCTCAAAATATTATTTTATATTAAAGTCAAAATCGGTTTATAATGGTTCCAAAGGGTCTTATTTCAAAGCTAAAGTGGGGATGGGTCGCAATCCTATCAACCAATAAGATTTAGACAAGTTTAGGGTATTATTTTAACCTTATCAATTAGATTTAACTCTAAGTTAAATAATTTAACTTTTACCGTGTCTTTTTGTTTTCTTTCACTATATGGTTAATACACTTACTATAACATGCCAAACGAACCCCAAATTGTATATTATTAATACATATATCCTTATCTAAGTCATTTGGCCGAACCTTAGATTTTTAGGAATAAAATAACAATTAATAATATAATATTTTATTTAAAAACTAATTTGTGTCAATTTTGACACTATTTGATACATGATTTTTGTGAAAGTCATAACAGAATTATATTTTCAAAAAAAGTTGATTAAAGCAACACTAATATATCATAGTAACCTAGGAAATTAGTGGAATTCATAAAAAATCTCAAATTACATTTATTTTGGTGTTTATAACATCAATTATGTCAATATTTCATTAATAAGATAATTACTGCATCATCGTTGTGTCATAAATAAATTAAATTATTTGATGTCTAAAAATTACAAATAAAATACCATCATGTAGTAAATCTTTTTAGATTTCTAATGAATATTTACAATCGAATTTATCTTATGTATAACCCCATATTAAAAAATGTTTTAGTAAATAAACTTTGATTTTAACTCTTTTAACTCTTCTTTGAATTAAATAATAATAAATGTCCTAATCTAATCCAAGTGGGCCTAAATGGTCATATTTTATTCCTAAGTTTGTTTTTGGTCGAATTACACTTGTGCAATAGAATTAGGAAATGTGTTAGGGTAATAGTAATATCATATTTACCCTTAGTTACCCTATTTACTATTAACCGCGGTAAAAAAAAGTAAAAAGTTACTATTCACCAAAAATTATTTTCATCTCATTGAACCACATTTTAGTCCTTGATATTAACCGTGTCTCTCGGATTTTCGAAATTCCATTCACAGAAGTGGCAAAATTAAGTTTTATGAAAAAATTTAGTTTTTTTTAACTACCACTTAGTAGTTTCACTATTCATCAAAAATTGATGTTTTTCAGAACAATGCCAAAATTTCATCCTAAGCTATATTTCATATTCCGAATTCAAAAATGAAATCTATTTTACCAAATTCATAACATAGAAGTTGCATTAATTAATTTTATAATTAAATTCTGCTGTTAAAATAAATAGCGTGTTTTTAGGAAACAATATATATCAAAAGATTGACACTTGATTATGTCTGGTTTAAATGTGAAATTACAACCAATGACCAACATTGTATTAAATTGTAAATATATATTCTAAATATACTTTAAAACCACTCAAATTAACAATTTATCACTATTAATTATTTCGATTAAAAAAGTTGTTTTTAATTATAATTTAGTAATTTTCACTATTCATCAGAATATGAAAGTTATCCGAAAAGTACCAAAATTTCACCTTAGGCTAAATTCGATACTCCGAATCCAAGAATGAAGTTCATTTTGAAAAATAAGATTTACAGAATTTTAAAAAATGGTTATTACTATTCATAACGGCTAGTTTTAATAATATTTAATAGCATATCGTTGTTTAGTGAAACTCGGTATTGCGTATTACACACGCTATCGAGGAAGGTCGCGATTGCGTGTAATGCAAGGCAAGACAAGGATGCGTGTTGTGCAAGCTCCTTTTGGTGTAGCGTACAACACAAGACATTAATAAAATTTAAAATAATATTTTTTTATAAAATCTTGGGCTGTTACATTCTACCCCCCTTAAAATGAATTTCGCCCTCGAAATTCGTCGGGGTTATAAATGGATTACTATTCGAAAGTTTCTTTAATAAAAACCCACATCGTAAAAAGGAATACCAAAACTTGGCTTTAAAAACTAAAGTATGAAATGTAACGATTACCCAAATAAACTAATCGATGGGTTTCCACATAGGTAAAAATATGGATATGGAAGAAAAATCTAACCATCATGTTCCGATGGAGAGTGGTAGAGAACATGGCTATGGAAAAGCCAACAATCACAAATCCATAAATTTGTGACGATCTGAGGTACCATCCGATTCATCAGGTATAAGATCACTAGGACAACATTTTTGGTTTTCAAGATCATTTCCCTAAAGTTGAAAATTTGAATTAGAATAAATACTTTCATTATTTTGGTACAATCTCACTGTTGTTCATGCCTTGAACAATTTCCACTTCATCTCTTAAATATATGAAGTTGAATTTGTTATTCGTGAAGTGTTAGCAGATCATGTGATAGAATGACGGGTCATTCCATCACAAAAGGTTAGCAAATATTATATACATAAGTCGATCTATAGTGAGATTAATCACATATGGTTCCTAAAATGGACTTATACTTCATATATCATACTGCTTAATATAATAAAACTAGTATCTACTAAACAGGGACTTCCTGTAGGCTAGTGGTAGGCGATAAAGGCCAGTCGCACTTCGGTTGTGGGTTCGATTCCCATAGCCTTGTCCGAAGCGATGGGCTGTCGCCCGTCCTGCAGGTTGTCCTTTTTCTAAAACTACATTACTATAACATCCCATCAATAATTTCAAAAAAAAAACTTCTATCCTTAAACAATACTAACTTATTCCAACATAATCCAGTCTAATCTTTAGGCTTATATATAATACTGCAGTCCACTCTCATAATATAGTGACAACGATTACCAGAGATTTAATACTATCGTTGATCCCCACATATCATAAGATATGTCTTGTTGGTCACATTCCAAACATTCAAAGTCCTTAATCGTGTATTCTCTTGAATACCTTAGTGAAAACATGAATGCAGTTAAAAGTTAACACTTTCCACATACCAAAATCCTCAAAATTCTATATACTCAAACCATGATATCACTTAGTCCTTATATCAATCATGAGCTCATGAATACTGTTAAACATTTCATTTTCTCGTTTTCCCTTCATTATGCGCATAATATCTCAATCACTTTGAATACCACATTAGACCAATACATAAATATTCCAATATTCCATGATACAACATTATTTTGGAATCCCATTACATAAACACTTAATCATACCACCACATCGTTGTCATATTCAACATTGCCAATAGTGATCGCATGTGACTTCCCTTTGTCCTTTGCCTTCAGTGGTTGCTCATGTTGATCATCACTAACCCTTGGATTAGGGAAATTATTAGCATAATGCCCCATTTCCTTGCACTTGAAGCATTGAAGTGTTGGTGGTGCGTTCTCTGCAGTGATTGCTTTATTCGCATCATTAGAAACCCTTTTTCCATTACTTCGACACTCAGCTGCTCGATGACCTTCTTTTCCACACTTAAAACATTTTCTAGTCCCTTTAAGACAATCTCCACCATGCTTCTTTCCACACTTTGTGCATAAGGAAACATTCATCTTCTTTTCACCATTATTCTGAGATTTCTCCTTGAACTCCATCTTTCGTTTTTTGTCAAAACCATGAGATGGATATGTAACACCAACTTCCATTTCTACCTTGATAGCACAACGCACAATTTCTTCATAGCTACTGAAGTCTCTTATAGCTAATGCCCTTCGAAGACTTGGTTTTAAGCCACTGAAAAATCGATCAACTTTACTTTCGGGTTGGATGATAATGCCAGATACATACCTTGCAAGTCTTGTAAAATTCGCTTCGTATATACCAACATATTCATCATCCTTTTGCTTTAGTTCAAGAAACTCCTTCTCCATCTTTGTTCGAAGAATACGAGGGAAGTACTTATTGAAAAATAAGTTCTTGAACTCGTCCCATTCCATGGACTCAATTTCATCTCTTGGCCTCGTATTCTTGATAAGATTCCACCATTGATCAGCTTCACCTTCCAAACGATATACTGCTAAGATGACTTTATCATGTTCAGAACATTGAAGAACTGAAAATATCTTTTCAGTGGTACTGATCCATTGTTCAGCAACAAGTGGATCGGAAGTCCCACTGAAAGAAGGTGGACGTTGCCTCATGAAGGACTCAATAGAATATTGTTCCCTTCTCTACTCATTTGGAAGTCCAGAATGATTCATAGCTTGTGTAAGTATAGCAATAAGATTTTGCACTCCATCTCCCATAACATTTGTTTGTTCAGGAGGGCAATCATTGCATTGTCCATTGCATTAATCAACACGGTTCCTTCGGGTTCCAGCCATCGTCTAAAACCCAAAAAGAATAGTGTGAGAGGCAAAAATCATGCTAGGGAAAACAATATAATAAAGGGGTAGTACCCTCAATATCTAACATCTTAGGTTAAATTCTAAGATCGTTAGCGCAATTCTAGGACTATAACCTATACGTATACTTATCCCTAAGGACATCCCTAGACATACCATAGAAATATCTCTAGGGATCTCACTAACGTTTTCGCATCCTAGTTTCCAAAGGTTGACTAAACCTTTCCTCTGATACCAACTGTAGAGACCCGAAGCTTATCGTACATGGACATTACATTACTTTTGCGGAATACTTAGTACATAACAAAAACACACACTAAAGGATCGTAATAGTTTAGTGTCTTCGGAAACTCAGAACGTAATCTTCTAATCGTGGTGAAAGATCTTCAATATCTCCCATAAAGATCTTCCCTTTTTTTTACCTAAAACCTTTATTTATATCCTGGGGAAAAGAAAACATAAAAGGGTGAGCTCAAATGCTCAGTAAGGGTATACAAAAGAAATAAAAATCATATCATATCTTTTTGAAAATCATAACCTGCAAAAGAGATCATAATATCTTAACATGGAACAAATCATAGAAGTGAAAATGAGATCACCATAATCATAACATGAAACTTGAAACTTTGTGGCATGCACACATAATCATGGAAAATCATTTCTTGTTAGTCATGACTCATTGCCAAGACTATCTTAGTGGACAAAGTCCCTTTCTGAATCGAGTAACCCTCGTTTCAGTCCTGTTTCACTGAACCAGTATAACCTACCGTTCCAGCCCTGTCTATCTCATGAGATATAAAAATCATTACCCAATGCATTGGAGGGAGATATAGGTCCCACCCATCTTATAATGAATCATTTCTTATGTGTGCCACATAATCATAAAACATACATCATCGCATAACACATATAACAAAAATGGGATTCTTGAAACATCATGACATCATAAATCAATTCATATATGATAAAGGAATTCATAAACATAATTCCATCACAACATAGTCAAACCAATGTAAAAATATGGATAGAAACAGAACCCTTTATTATCTTAGATGGAAAATAATTTTGATAAAACACTTGAATTGAATTCTTGAGGAAAATATCCTTTCTTCTTCAAAAACATTTTTCCTTTCATAACATGTCATACAACTTTAAAATAAAAGAAGTTGATTAAAAATAAACTTGAAAACTTGTAAAGGAAGCTTCTTTGAAGTAATGTTTTAAAAATCCATTCATGCCGTATAAGTTAAAAAAACATTCTTCGTACTTTTGTCGGAAAAGTCAAAAAGTACCTCGTACGGAAAAACGACAAAAGATTCCTTTCATATTCTTTACTAAGAACTCACCTAAGGGTAAAATTGGATTTAAACTATTTCAAGTGGATGGAAACAATATTACATATTGAGGGAACATGGATGTGGATGATAAAATACACCCCAGTAAATACTTACGAATAAACAATCTCGGATAAAAATGAGATTGTGATATTTCCCTTACCTTAGGTCCGACTTGCTTTGTAAGTGTCCGAACCTCCTGTATAATGATTTAAATAATGTTATTGACTTATTCCAGAATCATATTCATTGTTATTATATAATATATGGTCCACTTATGACTTTATATTACCCGTTCTTTTGTAAATTCATGTTAAAGTAGCGTTTTGGGTAAAATCGTCTCATTTATCGCAGGTGTTTTGACTTGTTGTTCTTGACATCATTATTACTTATATCATGATTTACTTACTTCCAGAATATAAAATATGATTTATATATCATATATATTCAGTATATATATATATATATATAATAGATAGATAAATAAAATGAAAAACACCGTTCATGGAGACGGTAGTCCGTACGTACGCATGAACGCTGTTTTTCTTTCCTTATTGTCTTGAAATGGAAGTAAGTAGATGACATACATATGTATATATATACATAAATCCAGTAGCTTTATATTGTCATATATTTCATTATTATTTCTTATATATACATTATAATCATTCTTAAATGGTTAACATGGAGAATGAATCTCATCGCGTCGTGGAGACGGTAGTCCGTACGTACGCACGAGCGATGATATCATTTCTATAAATATTGAATTGAATTGGAGTGGATTATACAATATATCAGAATCAATATGATGTTTTAATAACTATGTATAGTTATTCTTTACACCATTATACCCATCCATGTATGGTGGTGGTGGAAAATAGATTACACCACGGCGTGGAGACGGTATTCCGTACGTACGCACGCTCGGTGATTTCTTTTTCCGTAGGATGGATAGATGGTGAAATAGGGTTGTTTCATACTTATAATAACATATCAGTATATGATTGATACTGATGTTATTACTTCATAATGAAACAACCTAAGAAGAAGAAGTGGAAGAAGAAATAAAGATGAAAGAATTGGTAACGGTAATTACCTCTTCTTTGAAGCGCCTCTTTGAGACCTCCTTTTAGGGCACTAAAATTGGTCTTTGAGGAAGATCAGAACCTCTATGATGTTGCAAGGGAAGTGGAGAAGAGATTTTGGCAGGGGTTGGCCGAGCTTGAGTGCTCAAATTGGTGTGAGGAGGAGGTGGAGGAGGTGTCCTTTTATAAGGGAGGAGAGGGGCACCTTAGGAATATCTCAAAATATTATTTTATATTAAAGTCAAAATCGGTTTATAATGGTTCCAAAGGGTCTTATTTCGAAGCTAAAGTGGGGATGGGTCGAAATAATATCAACCAATAAGATTTAGACAAGTTTAGGGTATTATTTTAACCTTATCAATTAGATTTAACTCTAAGTTAAATAATTTAACTTTTACCGTGTCTTTTTGTTTTCTTTCACTATATGGTTAATACACTTACTATAACATGCCAAACGAACCCCAAATTGTATATTATTAATACATATATCCTTATCTAAGTCATTTGGCCGATCCTTAGATTTTTAGGAATAAAATAACAATTAATAATATAATATTTGATTTAAAAACTATTTTGTGTCAATTTTGACACTATTTGATACATGATTTTTGTGAAAGTCATAACAGAATTATATTTTCGAAAAAAGTTGATTAAATCAACACTAATATATCATAGTAACCTAGTAAATTAGTGGAATTTATAAAAAATCTCAAATTACATTTATTTTGGTGTTTATAACATCAATTATGTCAATATTTCATTAATAAGATAATTACTGCATCATCGTTGTGTCATAAATAAATTAAATTATTTGATGTCTAAAAATTACAAATAAAATACCATCATGTAGGAAATCTTTTTAGATTTCTAATGAATATTTACAATCGAATTTATCTTATGTATAACCCCATATTAAAAAATGTTTTAGTAAATAAACTTTGATTTTAACTCTTTTAACTCTTCTTTGAATTAAATAATAATAAATGTCCTAATCTAATCCAAGTGGGCCTAAATGGTCATATTTTATTCCTAAGTTTGTTTTTGGTCGAATTACACTTGTCCAATAGAATTAGGACATGTGTTAGGGTAATAGTAATATCATATTTACCCTTAGTTACCCTATTTACTATTAACCGCGGTAAAAAAAAGTAAAAAGTTACTATTCACCAAAAATTATTTTCATCTCATTGAACCACATTTTAGTCCTTGATATTAACCGTGTCTCTCGGATTTTCGAAATTCTATTCACAGAAACGGCAAAATTAAGTTTTATGAAAAAATTCAGTTTTTTTTAACTACCACTTAGTAGTTTCACTATTCATCAAAAATTGATGTTTTTCAGAACAATGCCAAAATTTCATCCTAAGCTATATTTCATATTCCGAATTCAAAAATGAAATCTATTTTACCAAATTCATAACATAGAAGTTGCATTAATTAATTTTATAATTAAATTCTGCTGTTAAAATAAATAGCGTGTTTTTAGGAAACAATATATATCAAAAGATTGACACTTGATTATGTCTGGTTTAAATGTGAAATTACAACCAATGAACAACATTGTATTAAATTGTAAATATATATTCTAAATATACTTTAAAACCACTCAAATTAATAATTTATCACTATTAATTATTTCGATTAAAAAAAGTTGTTTTTAATTATAATTTAGTAATTTTCACTATTCATCAGAATATGAAAGTTATCCGAAAAGTACCAAAATATCACCTTAGGCTAAATTCGATACTCCGAATCCAAGAATGAAGTTCATTTTGAAAAATAAGATTTACAGAATTTTAAAAAATGGTTATTACTATTCATAACGGCTAGTTTTAATAATATTTTAATAGCATATCGTTGTTTAGTGAAACTCGGTATTGTGTATTACACACGCTATCGAGGAAGGTCGCGATTGCGTGTAATGCAAGGCAAGACAAGGATGCGTGTTGTGCAAGCTCCTTTTGGTGTAGCGTACAACACAAGACATTAATAAAATTAAAAAGAATATTTTTTTATAAAATCTTGGGCTGTTACACCCTCCCTGTCCATGTATCACACCATCCATCCCAGGATCATCCATCCTACACTCATATCACATAAACGCCTCCGCACCACATATCACCTAGAAAAGATAATCTCACATCTATAGAACATCATAAAAGTATCATGAAAAAACAATAATATTCAAAAGGAAAATCTATGTCCTAAAACAACATATCAAATACTTATATAAAAATGAGGTCTCACAACTCTAAAACAAGTCACTCATCCTTCTGAGGAAAAAGGAAACATTGCCCCAAAAATTACCTTTATCACACAACATATTTTTATTCAATATTTAATAATAGATTCATTATTCATAGGTTCAAAATATGGGAACCCTAATATATGAATCTATTACATGATATAAAAATCTAAACATTCTCTTAGCACTTAAATTAGTTTCATCAAACAGTGAGAAGTTCCATTCTCATTATAAATGCCTTGTTCTTATTATCGACATGAATAAAGCTGCATCACATTATTTTTTAGTTATGTTTTCATGAGGAAGGTATTATTTTTATAAACATTCTCATTGCATCAATTTTATGAACATAAAATTACAAGAAATATAGGATTACAAATATGTCACTTCATTAATCATGTTTATAATAATTAATTATCTATTAATTCTGGATTTACATTCTTTACCAATTTCCACATGTTAATCCAATCATATGAAATTTCAAAAAATATAATATTATATATATTACACTATCTTGAAAATAAATAAGAAACCAACCATAATGTTATAAATAACATTAACATAAAATCACTAAAAAATTATTTATTAATGAATTTCAATAATTATTAGTCTAGTTCCATTTCCATCCAAATTGATAAATCATCCATACTATATAATTTTGTATAAATAACTAGAGGAAGAAATAATCCCTTACATCAAAGATGTGAACATTCTTTACATGAGAACAAACCAATATAAAAGATCTATGATCACCTCTCATATGTGGAAACTATGATATCTTAAATATTTCAAGCCACAAAAAATAAGAAACAATAAAGAAACCACATTATAACATTATATAACAATAATTATTTTATGGCGAGGAGAAACGGGGAGAAACAATACTGATCCGTGAGAATCCTTTAAATAATGAAGAAATAATGCACCTTCTATCACTACAGTTCGAAGGCAGAAACCAGTGACATACCCCCAAAAAAAGAATACAAAAACACCTGAAGAGGGGGCTTCTAATTGCCAAAAATTTGATGGATATTTCATAGGTTTTATGGAAACACGAAGCCCCATATATTTATAAATACACACTTCACATACGATTTACACAGTGTGAAACCCTTTCACAACATTTAAATTACAGGCTCCAAATATCATAGAAAAATGGGTAACATTGAATCATTTAATACTGAATATTTACACATCATGTAACACTCCATGAATTGGCCTTAAAAATTCCATGATGATTATTTACATCATCAACTAGCCTTATAGAGGCCTTAAATTTGTAATACATTATAAAAGGCAAATACATGTCGTTTATTCTCTATTATTCCATCTTATAGTAGGTTAACCCCTCTATACAATCTCTAGGCCTCTACCAAGCACCACAAGCTTTAAAAAAGCACAAAGGGTTAGACTACGTAGATCGATACCCATACATGTACTCTTATTCCCTATATTAATAAAATATTACCTCATTACCATCATTATATTTTTTACCTTCTTTATTACATGGGTAATTATTTTTTCATCTCATTGAGTATCCATTCTTTTTTCTTCCATAACAAATCTATAAAACTTGGTATATTTAACTGATTTTCAATTCATAACTCGAAATGTAATTGGTAACATGCATTTTCTATTTTAATGTAATACCTTCCTTTTTTATATATTTCTGTTAAGAAATATCTTTCAAATTAATTCATATTGAATTCAATATATAATAAGCATACTGAACAAATATTCACTAAATTTTTTACTTTCATAAATATTTAGCTATTTTTCATGCCATTTATTTCATAAAACTCATAGAACTCCTTCATCTAGAATTGCATAATCTATAGTCTTTTCTAGTCATATCATACCCATCACAATACTTGTAAATCTATGAAAAATTTAATTAATAGTTTCTTTTTCCCCATATTGAACAATTTATACCCGTCTTTAAAAATTCTTAGTTTGGTTATTTTAATTTTATCTCAGACTAAATAACAAAATTTTTGAGTAGTCTCTATCTAATGTGTTATTTTCATCTCAAAACAAGGATTTATGAATTAATATTAATTTCCAAAAAAAATTTCTCTATAATTTAATTCAACAAATATCAAATAGCATTATTACTGGTTAATGACTCTAGATCAACCTCACGTTGATTTTGAAGTTTCCCCAATAATTTTCCAACCATCAATCTTAAGGTTCTTAAAAAAGCATCCATAAGATACTTCCAATAAACATAATGATTTAAATTAAATAATTGTGGTCTTTTATATTTCAATCCATTAGTAACATTCATTAAATACTTATTAGTATAGATCTTTTCTTCATGACTATTTACAACTAGATTTTATTAGCACAAATGAAATTTAAATACGCCAAGGTCTGGGGACTCGCTTTGATACAAATTATGACATCTAAATGTGATATTGGTAAAAATCACAACATAGGACTTAATTTTGATGTTACCAAATCATAAAATCATAAATATTATATCATTTTAGATAAATATTCAACCATAATCACAAATATAAACATTTTAGGACCATAAACGATTAGTTTTTTGGGCACTAAATATATAATGATATTATTTTTTAAATTATATTCAAAATAACCCAAAAATATCTTCATATTAGTACTCTTCATGACATATCATAATTAAATCCTTCCATCCAAACCTGAGGAAGTAAATCATAGGAAAGGGGGAGTTGAGATTCTTATTAAGGTTAAATATGGGATATATCAATCACAAGAGATCTTAATATGGTCATAAAAGTCTTCTAACATAATCATGTTCATATCCTCAATATAATAGATTCGTACCATGAAAATCATAAATCATTAACTTAGAAATAATTTAATAACTAGAAATATAGTCAATCAGGGTATAAAAGTAGTAATCATCATTCGAGATTCATAACATATACATGTGGCATCATAATAATTGGATATCCTAATATTTTTAACATACCTCAATGTAATCATGAACATGAAAATTATTTTCAACAGATCTAGAAAGTCATCATACTCATGCATCACGATGTGGACCTAGCCATTCACAATCATCTCCACACATAATTTCTTGAGCATAACTAGAAGTAATCATACTCACACATAATATATTTATCATAATTATTTGTAATAATTTGCATATTTATCATTATAATCTCATGATATATCAATATCTCATTTCCCAATGGATTTAATGGCTAAACTAGACTCACATATCACATTATTAATATTTATTAAAATGTCTGAAAAATATCATGAAAACAATTATCATTTCATCATAGATTATCCTTTGAATAAATATAAAGGCTTTCAACAAGATTTAATCACCATAATCAATAATCATATATATAAATAATAAGGATTTTTTATTCGATCATATACATGGTGAAGCATAAGTTACATGAAAATAAATTATCATATATGAACATACTTTTAAATGTTCAATGGAATATTTCTTAATGAAAATACCCTTTTCATTTTAAAATAATCTATTTAATAGCCATAATTTTATATAATATTATAGAAAATATTTTAAGAGAACTATGGAATATTTTAATCAAAACTTCAAAAAAATAGTAGTTATGGTTGTGGGAAAATTCCTTCATGTGATATATGTTGAAAAATGGTTTTATTCACCCCTTTAGTAAAATGAAACTCATTTTAATAATATATATATATATTCTAAAAAATAGAAGATAAAATATGAGAATAAATGAATTAAATAAATAATTAATGAATATAATAATTCATGAAAACATTTAAAATAAAATATTGATTTTGAATAAAAATCTTCTTGACCAAAGAGGATATAAGGTCAATTTTTATCAAAATCATTTTGTAAATCTTTTTATTTACCAAAGAGTGTAAATTGATAATATTAATTTCAAATTTCAGTAATAACCATATGAGGAGAAAATATATGGTGTATAAAGAATAAAATTCAAAAACAAATCCCTTATTAGAAATTTAACATAGACAATCCTAAAATAAAATGAGATTGTAATATAAAGCCTTAACTCAAGTCTCATATTTCTTCATACACATACAAACTATTATATATGAAATATGTATTTATTATATATATATATATATTCATAAACATACATATTTATATTAAAAAATATAATATTTAATTATAAAATCTTATCACCCGTTTATTACCAATTCATTGTTAAAATATTTGTTCTTGATGATAACTACTTCGTTTTTCATGCATTTTTTGTTTCAGAATTCCCGATCGTCGTAAATCATATATGGTTATATAATTTAAAAAAACTTAGTCAATTTATAAGTGTTATATTTACTAATTATATACAATTTAATAACAATTCATATAAATTGGTGAGGAAAATTTAATTATTTCACTTACTAGAGAGAGTAGTCCATATATACACATTAGTATTGTTTCCACTTTTAGATGGATGGAACATAAGAAAATAAAATAATAATTTTCCCTTAAATAAATATATTAAAATCATAAATATCACATATATTTAGTACATATATCATTATATCCATAAATATTAAGCGGTGATGAAAAATAAAATGCAACACTTCCTAGAGGTGGTAATCCCCATATATGCATGAGCGATGTTTTCTTTTCCCAAAGGAATGGAAAGAGGTGGATAATTATTGTTACGTAATAAAAATAACAATTTATTATATTTAATATAACTATATAATTATTTTATAATGTATTATATAGATATAGAGTAGGTATATTAAGATATAAAATTGAAATTACTCAGTTAAGTTTTATAGCTCTTCATCGAGAAACCTCATTTGGATTGAACCTTAATCCTTGAAAGGATAGTATTTGTGAAGGACCATAATTACTATGATATGGGGTAGGAAGATATGATATAATTATGGAATTCATTGGATGATCTAGAAGTCTACAAATTTGTGAATAAGTGGGCAGATGATGTTCCATTTTATAAGTGAGGGGGGAGGACACGCTTGGAATTACATAAAATAATAAATAATATATATCATAATCTTGTAATATGGAACCTAGGAACTTAAAATTTGAATATAATATGAAATAGGTTAAAACTAAACTCAATCATTCACATTTATTAAATTTTTGGATATATTTAAATCCTTATCTCCTAGTTAAAGCACTTTAAACCCATTTTATCATTTTCAACATGATAATTTAATAATATGACTAAAAAATAAAAAGGTAACTCCCAAAAAATTGGAAATGATGAATAATAATTTCACATCCATTTTATCATTTGCAATTACTATAGGTTAAAAGGTTACTTTTAATTAAATAAAACAAAATTCATGAAAATATATTTTACTAAAATACTCTATTAAGCTTATAAATATTTTTACATTTAAATCAATTATAAAGTTTGTATAAATGAATTTATTTGGTTATTTAATGAATTTTTTTAAACTTTTGGACTTATAAAGACGTAATGGGACTTTTAGATCTATATAATTATATGAAGAGACCCATAAATGGTATTTAATTGGAATAAAATATAACATATCTTCACAAAACTGAATCATGGATTCCCAAATTTAAAATAATACTTTAAATTAAATTATTTACCTTCAAAAAAAATATATTTGGTAAAAAAATATCATATAATAGGATAATGTAATGTGTTATAGGGATTTTATTATATTACCCTATTTTTTGGCTAATTTTTATATTTTACCCTTACAAATTTGATAAATAGTTGTTATAGTTCTTATCTATAACAAAAAACAGTTAAGTTAGACCTAATACATTATATTAATTAATATTATTACAAATAATCATTATTTTTTATAAGATTTAACTTCTATATGTGGAAGAAATTAATATTATAATTAGTGTGAAAAATTAAACAAACCCTGTTTTTTAGAAAAATATATTTTTTGGCATAAAATTATATTTATTCATATTCTATACCTAGTAGAAACTTTTATATGAAGGTAAATACATTTTAATAAATATATTATCTATAGATTTCTATGAAATTATAGTTTAATTTATTAAAAAAACACATTGTGTGCATAAACAACTTTTTTTTAAAAACATATCTTTTACCTTTAAATGAATTTATTTTCAATTAAAACCAATTTATATCTAATTTATTCATATTATACAAGAGTAAAAAAATTATAATTTAATTATTCTTATAGATACTTAGAAATAAAATTTCTATGTGAAAAATGTGGTAGTAAATAATATTATTTTACTAGTATATAATGGTTCATTTAATCTGAGTATCATGTGTAAAGAAAGAAATCTAAGAAATAAAATTTATATAAAGAGATTTATATTATAATATAATTGGGTGTAATATTGTACCCCATTATAAAAATTTCCGATTGAAATTACATCACTGAATTAAAATCAATTATGTATACTTCTACATCATCACATCCTCATGTTCCCACATAGCTTCTTGAAATTTATAGTTTCACCACAAACCTTTGATCATGTTACTGGTATTTTCTCACCATATTTTCTATCTTCGATCCAAAATGTCCACTAATTTTTCATCATAAGAGTGTCATTTCTAAAGTGGTATAACCTCTGAGTTCATTACACATTAATTTTTAAGTATATACTTAATCATGAAATATACATGGAAGACATTGTGTACATGAGAGAAATTTGGTGGAAGAACCAAATGATAAGATACCATCCCAATAGGATCCTTAATTTTGAATGGAATGATATATCTAGGGATCAAAATTACATTCCTTATAATTTAAATAGTCTTATTCCAAGAATACATTCATTGGAAGAACATGTCACCAACATTGAACATTAAATCACATTTATAGTTTCCAGCATAACATTTCTATCAATATAATTATTCCCTAATATTCTAATGAATTACACTAAAATTATATGAAATTTCCTTAACTTGATCAATGGTTAATATATTTATTTCTTTAACTTCAACATAGAATGTTATTGTTCTACACACCCTTCCATATACTGCTTCATAAGGATCTGTCTAAATGCTCTAGTGAAATATATTATTTACAATCAAAAAAATAAATGTGTTAATCATGATCACATTTGAAAGCCCAAAATAAATCTATCAACATCTCATAAATAGTTTTAATGGTCTCCTTAAATAGAATTTCTATCTGAGTTCGATATGTAGTACTAAAACACAACTCTTTATCTAGATCCTATGGAAGATTTCTCTAGAACATTGATGTAATTCTCAGATCCTGATCAGATATAGTTGTGAATTATACTCTATGTAATATCATTACATCCTTGATGCATAAATAAATATGTTGATCAATGATGAACTCTTATCTAATGTAAATAAAATTCACTAATTTCATGTGGTTATCGACTACAATCCAAATAGCGTTATGTTCTTCTGATGTTTTGGGAATTCTAATGAAAATATCCATAGTGATGTTTTCTATTTCCATTCAAGTATTTATAATAGTTGTAACATACACTTATAGATATATCTCTCATATTTAATATTCTAAAAACCCAAAAATTGAGAAAAATATTATACAATATATCTTTTCATGTTATCCTACTAGAAATACTCTTTCATATATCTATACATCTATTTAAATTATGGATAAATTCATAATAATGTATTATGAGCTACATCAAATAACACATTCATAAACTCTAGTATTAATAAGACACATACTAAGTTCATGAATCTTATTATTCTATTACAATCATGGTTGGACTCAAGAGTCTTCCTCAGATTCTTTTATAAATCCACATCTTCCTTGTGAACCTTCTTAATCCTCCCATTGATGGATGGTTGATCATTTATTTTAGAATATAATATATATCCCATTCCCAATTATTTCATGATACATATTCTAAAAATAAATTAATATTGGATCTCTTTAAATCCTCATCATTGAGAAAATAGCATGGTCTTTCTAACTCATAACATCAGACACCTTATTAACCATCCAAAGGTGGTAATGTATTGAGAAATCATAATCTTTTATTGAATCTAACAACATTCTCGGGCACATGTTTAAATATCTCTAGGAAATATAAACTTTAAGATTTAATAATCAATATATATATATTAAAACATTAACCATATTGATAATTAATTCCTATATTCATTGAAAAAATTAACATTGTTAACTCAAAATCATGATTTTAGTAATTTTCTCATGAATTTTCAATTGGTGAGAGGCATAAGCTACCACTACATAATTTTATTTTAGGATTCAAATGTTTTCCTTCTTTGATGAATCACTATTTATCAAAAAACCTTCTCCAATGTAGCATTGTGTAATCACAGGAACCCAAACCAAACATCTCTTCATTTCCTTGAAATTTTCCTCACAGTCATTTTTTCAAAAAAAACATGGCACCCTTTTAGGTTATCAAGGTAAGTAGATTTTATATCCTTGAGAAATTTATCACAATGCATTATATTAATCCCTCCATCCTGATAAAAATGTTAAGCTCAAACACCATGGTCGGTCTAGGACATTTTTTAATGACTTTTATATTCAAAGAATTCACTAATATACCCTTACTAGAAATTATATGATTCATGAATGATAAATTCTATTTCCAAAATTCACACTTCTTGTATTTGGAAGAAAAATTAACCTTACTCATGGTATTATTCACAATCCTCAAAATTTTTCAATTCACTTCATTTCTCTTGGAATATAAAATAATATCTTCTACAAAGGCTACTGCATTATAATCAATGTAATCTCTAAAAAATGTATTTATTAAAACCAAGAATAACTTTATATCATTGATTATTCCATATGTAATTATATAAATTTATAAGAATCATACCTCATATGAAAGGTTCCCTTGAGTATATCCTCCTTCTAGACCCTGAGGTGATAATATCCTGGTAAATGATCAATCTAGTAAAATTATTTTTCTCCCTCAAATTAGTCAAAATTATCATCGATATAGGGTAAAATATAATTTTTCTTAATATTTACCTTATTAATTCATGATATTCATTGAAAAACACATTCACCCATCATTCTTATTAAAAAAAAAGAATATATTAACCCCATGGTGAAGAACATGGTTAAATCAATTCCTTATCTATATTCTCATAGAGTTTATTCTTCAATTTATGAAACTCAATTGAGGACATTCAGTGTGAATACATTGAAATTGGTGAAACATCGTGTATGACTTATATTGAAAACTCAACCTTTAATTTTGGGGGCGGAATAAAAAAATCATTAAGAAATATATCTATATATTCTAAAACAGTAGGAAAATTTACAATGTTTAGTTTCTCTCATTCCATTTGAGATAAATTTTATTTTTTGAATAGGTAATGAAACCCATATGATAGATGTAACTTATATTAGGGGTTCATGTTCATCCTTGAACTGATATACATTTTTCTATTGATTACAAATATCAAATGGGACTTTTATTCCATGGAAATTGATACGGTATTTATATATAAAACGTAAATCCATTTCCAAAATTCACATCAAATTCAACAAGAGGGAGAATCATGACAATTATAGGTAGCACATTCCCAAAGGCATCTACTAGAGAGGATAAATAGACATCATATAAAATAATAAAACCATTTGAGTTTTTTAATACAAAATAAAAATATAATAATTATGTTTGTGATGTGACACTATTAGGAAATTCTTTAGATAAAAATGAGTGGATTGATTTAGAACCATATACAACATTTTCAGTTCTAGAATGGAAGGGATGTTTACTATTCTCTATTCCATTCTACTGGCCCAGTTATGCTGTGATAGAAAATTCCTTTACTTTATCCTTTTTCAGGGGGTTTTTAGGGTATACCATCCACATTATCTATATAATTAGAACATTGATTCAAATGATTTGATATCTATATGTATTTGAAACATTGAACCTCATTTGTTGAGTCCTTATTATATATTTCATTTTTCATCCTTTTCGTCCCCTGTCGACAATTGCTAGCTTGATTGATATAATTTCCCAAATTTAATCACTTTCAAGCTACTTTAACGAAATTTAAAATTATATTTACCACAACATTTTTCAATTTAGGTGATTTAAATTTCATTTGACCATGGTATTTAACACTTCAATTTCCATGAAGCCCCGTTTTTCTTTTCTAATCGCTAAAAACTAGAAGAATAATTTGAGTTCCTACTCTCTATTTATACCATTATATCACATTGAAAACATTATTCTTATATACCAAAGTCTTATGTGGATAAAATTTTTAAATATATTGTTTCAGGACCCTAAATAATTAATCAATTAGTTTTCATAGGGTAGATTATGAAGAAAAAAGTGTACCTTGAATGTCATATAATATTTTTAATATATGTAAAAATGGGTTTATCATCTTATATTTTCAACTCTAGAAAGTACTATCTTAGCTTATTACAAAGAGTATTCTAAAAGTATTTATTTATAAATACTCTCATAAATGTATACCATACCATGATGTTTATTTATTCCTCTTTCCTCTTGTTCTATATATGTGTCATCCATTGATCAAATCACCTTAAAAAAATATACATTGATAAAAAAATGTTTTATATTTTATCCATTAGAATACATAAAATATATTTATCATTTCATTGATCAATTTCTCAAAAACATGTTTATTACAAGACCTACAAAAGGAGGGTATGTGTTGTCACATAAAAGACTCAATCAGATGTTGCTCCATCCATGGGGTATTTGGAATCCAAAAATGGTTTGTGCTACCACCCATAGTTTGAGAATTTTGAGTGACCATAGTAACATGATTTTATATCCCAACTCTAAATATATTTGGTGTCTCATATGTATGGTAATTTCATTATTCATCACATTCAGTGTCCACATGATTCATTTTTTTAACCATTTAATAAAACCAAAAACATGAAGTAAGAATCATGTTTCAAATATTAAACTGAAAAATACAATATTCTAGAAAATCATTCCTAATATGTCCTAAATTATAACACCATCTTATCAATAAATGAAACTTTTTGTTTATTCCATGTCATCCTTGGAAATGATATATTTAGAACCTTCTTAGTGGTTAATAAATAAAATGTTAATTAACCTAATCATATCCCCTAAGAGTGTCTATCCATATTTATAGTCATAGGATCACTCTTATTTTACCAGTTATGATTGAGTTAATACACAATCAAACCATTAAGAGTAATTAACATTATATGCATTGAAACCATAGTCACATCCACTTGATTTTATCCATACATGGATGTATTTTAAATGAAAAACAAACTCATTTTTTAATAATAACCTAGAATATTATACTATACTTATGATTATCCAAAGGATTCCAATTAAATTTTCACATATTGGTTTCCAAAAACAACTAAATCATGATATGATGCCAATTGAGGAAATTGGAGCATAAAATCATAAATATTACCTAATTTAAAATTAAAATTAAATCCATATCACTAAAATAAATGCTCAAGGAATGTCAAGGTTTAGTGTATTTGGAGAATGGATAAATAAACACCTTATTTATTAAATGTTCCTCAATATCTTTCATAGAGATATTCATATTACTAAACATTTATACATATGACACTTAAATCCTTTCATCCAAACCTAGTCATGGAAAACATACTAAAGAGTGAGATCGTATAAACATTAAGAGTAAACAAGGGAGATATCAATCATATGAGATAATTATATGATGGTAAGGGTATGATAACATAATCAGGTAGAAGTTTTAAATGTAAAATACTAATTATTATAAATTGTAACTCATAAACACTAAAATAAACACATATATAGAAACAAGGTCAATAAGGGTGTCAAAGAATTAGTCATCATCCTAGGGTTATAACATAGACATGCAGTATAATATTCATAAGAAATCATAATCTAGTATTCATAGATTAGTGAAATAATTACCATGAATAATCATGTGAGCATATATATAAATTGATCACACTCACACATCAAAATGTGAACACATCCATTCACAATCATGTCCATATATAATTCTGTAAGTGTGGCTATAAGTAATCATATCGAGGAATCAAAATTTTCCCAAATTTATTCATAATCATGTACATCATTATCATAATTATCTCAACGTATATTAATATCACCTTACCAATTTCATTGGAGTGATATAATGTGACCAACCTTTAAAAAATCATAATCCTTTAATATATATTCCACAAGTTCAGAAAAACATTTACCATTTCATCATAGATAAACTATTTGAATATAATATTTGTTTTATAAATATTTCATCATTATAATCAATATTCATCCAAAGAAAGAATAAGGATGTATCATTTGATCATATCCTCAGTGATTCATAAGTAAAATTAAAATATTTTATTATAGATTAAAATAACATTAAAAGAACACAAGAACATTTCTTGAAGAAAATACCCCTTTTATTTCTATCTCACTTACCCAAAATCAAAAAATTTATAGAATATTAGGGAAAATTTTAATTTAAAAAAAATATAATCTTATAAAGGGATATTCTCATCATAGTGTATTCATTATAGCAGTAAAATTGGTTTGTTTGGTATATGTTAAAAATATGTTTTGTTCACACCTTTAGTAAAAAGAACCACATTCATAAAATGTTATAAAGATTATATTTAATCCTTTCTATATAAATTCAAATATCAGTAAAAATTACTTTATAAATCATTTTAAAATTTTTAAAAACATTCTTGATAACATTTTAATTAAAATATACACATTTATAAAAAATATTCTCATCCAATGAGTAAATAAAGACAATTTTTCTTAAAAAACGTTTTTTGTCATTTTAAGTATCAATGAGATGAAAATGGAACTATTACATGAAAAAACTATACTACTAAAGAGAGGATAATAATATATATGGTGTTTTAATGGTATGATTATAAAATTTCCCTCAATGTAACTTTAGCATAGAAAATCTTGAGTAGAAATTATATTATACTATAAACCCTTACCAAAATTCTCATATTACTTCACACATAATCGAACCCCAAGTATAATAAATACTAATTTATTATAAAAATATTCTATTACCATAACCATATATATATAACCATATAGGATTAACTTATAATATATAATCACTAATTAATAAACAATTCACTGTTAAAATCATTGTTCTGAGTGAGAACTATTTCATTTTTTGTACTTGTTTTAGTTCAGAAGTCCTAGTCCTTTAACTTTGATCATAGTTCCATAATATTCATAATTTTAATCATGTAATTAATATAATATTCAATAATTATATATACTTTTAAAACTATTCATATAAATTGGTGATGAAAAATGAATTATATTACTTTGTGAAGACAGTAATCCATAAGTACGCATGAGTGATGTTTCAAATTTTTAATGGAAGGAATGAACGAAAAGTAAATATTAAGTAACCTTTATAAAATATTAATATATATATATATATATATATATATATATATATTAAATACATCATTATAGTAGTCAATTTTAAATGTTGATAAAAAATGAGCTATATCGCTCCATGGAGGTAGTAATCCACATGTACGCATAAGCGATGTTTTTTTCAAAGGACTCTAAGGATATTCTTGATGGTTATTGAATAGTCATAACAATAATAAAATATATTTAATATAAATAGGGAATTATTTTATAATTGATACCATCTATTTATAGGATGTATAATAAAAAATAAAATTGAAGGTACTTAGTTGATAGTTATACCTCTTCATTGGGAAACCTCCTTTGTAAAACACTTTAAACATTCAAGGGACAATATTTTTATAATAACAGAATCACTTAGACATGGTTAAGGAATAATGAGGCTATTAAGGAAGTTATTGGGAGATCTATAAGGATTAAAAATCATTAATAATGGAGTATATGATGTTTCCTTTTATAAATGAGGGAAGGGACACACTTTGAATTAACCAAAAGATTAAATAATATATAGATATTTATATATATATATATTGGTCTTCTAAAGTGGTTACAACACAAACTAAATTTGAATATAATATGATATAGGGTTGAAATAAACTCAACCAATAATATTTGAATCAAGTTAATCCTTATATCTTATTTAATCCATTGGAAACCCATTTTAACTAAAACAGTGATAACATATATTTCCCCATGATAACTTTATTATATGACCAAAAAATTTAAGGGGTTTTAAAAATTTTCAAAAAAATTGTGATTAAATGTTATGAATACAATTTATAATATTCAATTTATATAATTGGAATAAATTTCTTTTAATATAAGAACACAAAACTCACGAAAAACATATTTTAGAAAAATTATTCATTAAACGTAAAAAACCATTTAAATTGAAATATAGTAAAAAACGCTATTTAGGTGAATTTTTTGTTTATTAAATAAAAAATTGAATTTATTTATACTTAAATATCAATCCAAAAACTAAATGGAACCTTCTAACTATACCATTAAATGTAAATACATAAAATATTTTTAATTTGAATAAAATATAAGTTACCTTCCAAAAGGAAAATCTTGGGTTTAAAAATTCAAAATAATGTTTTAAAATACATTATATAAGTTTTTAATAATATATTGTTTCCAAAAAAATCTTATAATAGAATAAAGTAAATTTTTATAGATATTTTAAAACATTATATCATTTTTAAACCTTATTTTACCTCTTTTACCCTTATAGATGTAAAAAATATTTATCATGGTTAAAATTAATATTAACCAAAAATTAGGTTGGAAATATTAAATTATTTTTATTATTTTTATTATAAATTTACAATCAATTTTGAATGATTTAATTTTATGTTTTTTAGTAATATAGTTTTAAATAAGCATGTAAAACACAATAAAAAACTGTTTTTAAATAAATACATTTCTAAACATTATACTATATTTATTATTATTAAATTCCTAGTAATATACATCAGAGGAATTTTTTAAAAATTAATTTTTCATATAGTATTTACATTTCATTAAAATAATTAATTTAATTTTTGAAAATGAAAACACATTTGGCGCATAAAAAATACTGTTCAAAAAAACATATCTTTTAACTTCAAAAGATTTTATTTTCACACATAAAAATTGATATCCAATGACTTAATTTTATACAAGTGTAAAATATAAATTTTTATAATTTAATTATTCATATTCATATTCATAAATCTAATGGCTTAGTGATAAATATCATATTATATAATAATATTCTAATAGTTAATCGTGGTTTGATTAAACTCAGTGTTTAGTGTAAATAAATACATTAAAGAAATCATATAAATTAAAATATTATTATATCATCATACATTATAGTGCTAAAATTATTACATTAAAAAATATTTGATGATATATTATAAAATTTAATATTTAATTCAATGGAAATAAAAAATAATTGAACATATTTATTTTTGTAGTAGTTTGGATATAAATAATATCACATATGTGTTCAACCCTCTCTAATGTAGTGAGAGATGAGACCAACTAACAATTGAATGATTGAATTTTTTAGGGAGATAAAACACTTTAAAATTCATTTAGAAACCTTAGAAGTAAAACAAAAAGTGATATTTTTGTACACCTGGTGGCTTGACCTGATGTCTCTGCCTTTTTTCACTCCTAGAAGAATAACCCAAAACCCAAATTTTAAAGTAGTGGTGGAAACCAAAAAATAATGTTATCTAAAATAAGGAACACACAATTTTGATTACATTTACCTGAAATGGATAAACAGATACCTTTTATATGATATAGTATTGTAACAACAACATATTATGGTATATAATTACCTTTAATATAATAATATGATTGATTTATCATAACTTCTGCAACACCAATCTAAAACAAAAACAATATTGCTTTAAAAAATCTAAAAGTAGTAAATTAATTTTTTAAATTGGATAGTAAACAAATGAGTAACCATATTACCAACCAAAATAAACAAAATATGTTATATATCTTTAGAAATCATGATTAATCCTTACAAAGCCCATTTTTCTATGCTTGGGAAACATGTAGTATCACTGGGGTTTTCCCTTGACAAATACCAAGTCGTACTCATATAGGTACGACCTAATAGAAATATTTTAGGGTAAATCATAATCTTGTAAAACTCACTAGAAAATAAATGCTAGCTAAATCACCAACCATGACTGTCACTACCATTTATCATACCCTTTTATCATAGGTTTCGGTGATAAGGGTATTTTGATATATATATTATTATGATATCAACATGTAATTATTATCTGCCGAATCGAATTTGTGTATCAATATAAAATACATTTTAAGAAAAAGAAAAAAATTATAAGTTATTAATTTTATTAATAAAATTAACTTTTATTACTTTTATATAATAATTTATATACAAAAAAATTATTATCCATATAATACATGTTTATTGAGAATAAATATGAATTAATTGAGCTTATAGATAAAAATAATTTTTTTTCTAAAAATTATTATTAATTTCCTTGGGAATTTGTATTATAAAAACTTTTTATGAATTTTATAATTTTAAATTAATTAAATTAACAATATTTTTCAATTTGGCATATCAAACTTTACATATAATTAATGTTTTATCATTTCCTAGAAAGGTATGCCTTTTTGTTTAAAAATGTGGTTTTTCTAAAACATTAAATTTTTATGAATATATAATTAGGACCTAAAATTTTAAAAAACCTTATTTGTGATGAAATATGAAATTAATTAATAAAATTATTCCATTGAAAATTTCATTTTAACTTAAAAAACAAATGTGCAATATTTTTTACACTAAATTGAAATGTTACTTTATTAAAAATGGACTTTTCATTGAATCAATAATTACCAAGGTGAGATTTGGTTTTTTATTTCCATTATTTCTTATTATACTATATTATATTTATAATAAAATAATTTAGTCCCTTAAAATCATAAATAATTATAATTTTATATTAAATATAATTTTAAATATGAAAAAAAATTATAAAAATTGTTTTTACTGAGGTTAAGAATTAAATACCAATGTAGAATAAATTGGGGTAAAACTTAAAATGTTAAAAATAAAATTCAGAAAAATACAATATGTTTTCTTAAAAATGAGTGTATGATGATAATATATAACCACTCACACTTACCCAAATATTTTTCTATTTCTGAACCATTAACCATTGAATGGTAAAATTAAATTATAGAAAATATAATGGTAACATCCAAAACTAACCTTAATTTCATCATTAAAATATTTAAAATTTCTCATAATATAACCCTATATATATTCAAATTTCTTATGGTTGCCTTTAGTTTTATTAAGGCCTTATTTTCCATTGAGTTTTACATGACCAAACTCAAGATTCCAAACATGAGTATTATATTCAAAAACTCTTTTAATCTACTCTACAAATTCCCAAATCATCTCCAAATTGATTAAAATTGTGAAATATGTATCATTAGGGTACTTAAATGTAATTATATTAATTTAAAAATAATTATTCACAATTTTCCAACCTCTATGAGAGACCAAAACATTGATTATGTGTGTGTGCGAACTATCATATGCATGAAGAGACGTTGTTCATTTTTCATAACCACCTCTTATGTATGTTATCAAGGATGATTTTTAGGAATAATTATGTTTAATAGATCAAAAATACATTTATAAAATGATAATATTTCCTATATAATTATTATTTCTTTTCACTCAATAATGTGATCATTAATCATCTGTATGGAGGACTATAACCACCTCAAATAATGAATTTCATTAGTAATTTCCACCCATAATTTATGATTCTGTAATTGATTTCATGAGGATATATTAATTTAATAAAAAAAATTATTATTATTTATTTTTCAC
Source organism: Viscum album (assembly GCA_963277665.1). Taxonomy (NCBI): domain Eukaryota; kingdom Viridiplantae; phylum Streptophyta; class Magnoliopsida; order Santalales; family Viscaceae; genus Viscum; species Viscum album. Next base: position 1,495,980,626 of record OY728131.1, read on the forward strand.
ATTATCATTATATAAACACATTCACTTACTCATTAAATCATTATGACATGTTACCATTTTGGTCGATTTAACCACTTATGTAAATGTTAATGTAATTATTATTTTGTAAACTATTATAGGATGAAATGTAATTTTAATATCATGTATTAATGATATATTTATGTTTTTAATGATTATGGTATAGTTTTATAATATTTAAAATAATATTAAATAAAACAGTTTTTGTTCATTTAACACCTCAAAAACTAGTTTATCAGTCTTTCCATTTCCACAATTCATGCTCATGTCTTCCACCTAATTAAAATAAAACATAATTAATCATTTAAAAATTGATTATTTTATCTTGAATTATATGGAATTAATATCATGGAACCTCTTATTTATAATTGATCTCATCTTCGTAGTGTTTTTTACAAAACAAACTACTGAAAGTTCCAGCACCTGATAATGAAAATAAAATATAATTGGTTAATATATTTTAAATATATTGATATAAAATAATTCTGAAATTTTAATTATGTTTGTATTAATTTTATTTGATATTTTATTAAGATATATATGATAATTATAATGAAGGTTAAATAATTATCAGTTAATAAAGAATACTAGGTAAGGGTTTTCATCTCAAAATACATCTCTTTGAAAATAGTTTTTGTTATGAAGATAACTCCATTTATGTAGTTTATATACTATCTATTTGAGATATTATATCAGGAAATAATTTTTACCAATTTTAATTAATGTTTGATTTAAATATATCTCTTTCAATGTGTTTTTTTTTCAAATGCTCCTCAAGTTATAAGGGTATCTTAGTCTCAAATTTTAATTCCTTGAAACATTTTATATGTTATATATAATGTTTTGTTTTTCATGGTGAAAATATATTCCAATTATCATTTTCTATAAGTTTTCTTTTATATTTCGCGATTTCATGACCTCAATGGCCCAAAGGGCCTGATTTTTAAAATATTTTGGATAATAACCCCTCGGAACAAGTTTGAGAGGGAACCCTTACAAGACACATAGGCCTAGTGGAATAAGGCCCAGTACATGACCTGATGGAATTGAGGCACATTTCCCAATACATGACCCAAACGCACAACAAAACTACACTATAAATTCCCCTTCCCATTATCTACACCATTAAAGGAACCCAACTCCCCACCTTGCATTTGTGATCAGCAATCATTACCTCATACAGAGGTGCATGGTGTAAAGTACTGATAGAATTTTTCATACCCTCTTATTCTTAAAATTTTTTATCTCTTCACTAATGGTTAATACATTCTCTGAATCCCCTTTTGGGCCTCCTCTTGTGTGGTCTTCCCAGAATGATTCTTCGTATTTATGGCTGAAATTCCATTGTTGGCATGAAAGCCATGTGGCCATAATGCCCTTTGTGGTCCGAAGGCCCTATGGCCTGAAGGCCTTTAGTGGCCCGAAGGCCCTCATACCCTTTGGCCCAAACAGGTGGCACAAAAGCCAAAATCTCGTGAATATTTTTGATAGCTACATTATCAAATTGTACCTACTACAACACTACTATAGTACCCTATAATTTCACCTCCACTCGGATTTTATACTGGGTCTTTCAGATTCCAAGTAAGAGCCTCTACCACTCGGGTATAGGCTCATTGGAATATTTCATAATATCATATTTTACCTTTAGGGGGAGAATTTATATTTTTCCCATATTATCCTCCTTTATTTTTCTCTCACAAGAAATAATATTTCTATCTAGAATGAACATTTATCTCTTAATTGGATCTTTGTTTCCAGTCCATATTTACAACCCACTAATATTCTCTTCTATTTCTAGGAATTATTATTTGGATTTTTATATGATTCATAAAATTCTATTTACCACTTTTATGAAGTAAAAATTAATACTATTTTTACATTGTGGGTTTTCCAACAATGGTATTTCAATATGGTTTCCACCCCAAGTTTATTTTTATAATATTAATGATTTTTCAAAGAATAATTTATTGACGTTTATTTTTAAAAAGTCAATTTGTTCAATTCACCTTTTTAAAAATAGATTTTGAAATTTACCAATAACATCATCATTTTACAAGTATGTTAAAAACTGTATATCTTCAAATTTTCTATGAGAACATATCTTTCCAACACCATTGGTGATTTATTTAAAACATTATCTCTATTAGGTTAGGATTATTGAAGGAATTATGAATATTTTTGATTAAATAATTCCAATTAAAAGGGATATAAACCACATTTTTCATTCATGGGTTTTTTTTATGAAATGATTTGATTTTTTTTTGGAACACATATGTATGCATGATGATAGGTGGGGTCCTTTATCTCCCTCCAACATATTTTTTTAATGTTTATATTCAATAAGATATCTAATTATGAGTATATTTATGTTTCTCTTAATCATGGGAACTGATGGTGTGGATCCTAAAATTAAAATTCACTATACAAGTTTTTGTACAATATTTATAATGTATCATGACGTTACACTCTCTTTGATCTTCTTTATTTACTAATGTTTCTACACTATTTTGATACATGAATTGTTCTGTATTTCATGATTTATTACCTAATCATTATTGGGTATAACTTTATTAGGTATCCTAATTATTCCCATATTATAATCTTATTCTCAATTATGATATTTGGTTTCTAGATCCTCTTTTTAACCTTACTAAGAATCTAAGATCACCTATTTCTTATGATTCATTTTCCCTATGTTATGTAAGATGTTTCAAAAGGTTATCTTATATAAATTTTTTTCTAGATGTTGCAGAATGGTTATGGATTCACAAGTTTTTTATATAGTGTAAAAATTTCTATTATTTAAAAAACATATGCTTTGTTTGTTTGTTTTTTATCCAAATTATCTAATATTTTAACCCTAAAATATATTGGAAATTTATTTTTATGAAATATTTTCCTAAAATCAATATAATTTAGTCAGTTACATCTATGTACTTCTATAGTTGGTATTGAAGTGGGGTTTTGATAAATTTAGAGGCAAATATGATATTATATTAGGATAAATTGGGAGTTAGATATGTCTTCGTAATTTGATAAGTTATGGTTGGTAATAATTTAGAAGGTATAAATATACTAGTAGGTTATTTGATTTAATATTATGAAGATTAGTATAAGATAATTGTTATTATATTATTATTCATAAGACTAAGGGATTTTTTTAAGTATTAAATAACATCCTGAAATTCTAGTAAATGACATATTTTTATAGCATTCCATGAAGTTAAATCCCTATATAAATATTATAAGTTGATGCATGATCTGCAATAAATATACGAAGGTATAATAACTCTAAAAAGGGTATATTGGTTGTTAAATAAATCATCTCATAGTGCATGACAAATAGGTCTAACTGCACACCCCATTTGGGATTATTTGGGGATATTATTGGGAAAATAACATTTTATGGATAAACTATTTGGATTTTTTTCTATAATAAGTTTAATGAATTATGATAAAAATTACAAGAGAATCCAACTTAAATTAGAGGGTATTGAAATGAGTGCATCAAAGCATGAAATTAATGTATAATTAAAGAAGATATATAAGGATTATTTTTCCATGTTATTATGTTCATTTACTTTGACATTATTGATAAAAAAAATTGGATTTGGTATTTAGTTGAAACGGGATCCTAAAAATGGTGCTGAGAATGGTATGTTGATAGAAACCACTATGTCTTATATCTGAATAATGGATAATTCTTAAATAGTAGTTAATTTAACATATTCATTTTATGATGTAAAAAGGTGTTTATAATAGTCTTACCTAAGGTATTGCAGATGTTATCTTAATAGAAATTAATTATTTATACTGGTATATATTTTCACCAGTGACTAATTTTTATCGATTATAATATGGTATATTCTAAACAGAATGATAATTATTTCAAATAGAAAAGGATTATCCTCCAATAAGTTTTCTTTAATGGATTGTAAACATATATTATATGTTATAAATAACCTCAAAAGGTGGTTTAATGTCAACTTTATATTTTAGGGGTAACTATTGGAGAATGTGTGATTGCGTTATAAATAACTCTTAAGTTTAATATATTATTTATTTTTAAGTAATAAATTTTTGAGTGATTTTAATAGAATATTGTAAGATAGTTTTTCTAACCTTGGGATTAATTTGTTATTAATGATATTTTTTAGGTCAATCACATTTTAGGATTATATAATATATAGAGTATTATGTGATTTTATAAACTAGTAGTTTGTATCATTTGAGGATTGAAATTTGAAAATATTTTTGGTAGAATTTATTATTTCTTATTTAATTTAATTTCTTATAGTTGTAGGATATTTTTGGGATGGAATGTAATTTAGAATATATGATTGGGATGTGTAAAGACTTTGGAATATGATTGTATAGTGTTATAAGAGGAAAAGATAAATATCTCGATCTAGTGTAAGATATTATGATAAATATATCATTATAAGTTGTATCTTGATTAGTAATTCTCCTATAAATCTTCATTACAAATCGGTAATTTGAATTATGATGATGTAATTTATTTATAATAGGATAATGTAACATCCTTAGATTTATGTGTATACATACCCTCAATATAATAATATGATTTTTTTAATAATGAGAGATTCAATACTAAACTAAAAAAACATGATACATTAAAATTAATGGATATAAACAAAAATTATTGAAAACATTGCCATTAAATTGGAACATACAAAAAGGGTAACCATATTTAATAATCAATTCAAAAAATATGAAATATATAATTAATCATAATGATTCTTCCTTATGAAGACCAGTTGTCTGAGATTGATAAATAGCTTTCACCATTATGTTTTTTCCTAACTAAGTCCATGTAGAACTCAAACAAGTACGGCTTTATTTAAATCATCCTTATGAAAATATTAAGCTTATAGAATTAGTTGCATAATATATACTAGTTATAAAACCACACATGGTTTTCACTACCAATTATCATTACATTATATCTTATGAAATGGTTATAATGGGTTTTTATGAATAGATTAGTATTATATTAACATGAAATTATTATCTATAAAATTTAATTATTTAATGAGTATAAAATCAAATTTAAGCTTAATACCATTTATTTTATTAGTTGTTCATTCATATATTAAAATAAACTTATATGACATTTAGATCATATATTAATACACATAAAAATAATTTATCACCCATCCAATAGATATTTCATGAAATTAAATAAGAATAAATTCACATTACAAATAAAAGTATATTTATAAAAACCGTTTTCTTATTCCTTCTGCATTTATATTGTATGAAATTTCGATGAATTTTAGATTTTTAAATTAATAAAATCAGAATAATTTTTAAATTTTTTATAACAAAATTTATATAGTATTAAATTTTTATCTTATTATAAAATAGTTAGTTTTTAGATTAGATATGTGTTTTTTAATAAACTTATTATTTTAATTGAAATATTATAATAACCTAGAATATTGAAAATATTTTTTAACTGATAGAATATTAAATTAGAAAAAATCATTTTTCATTTACAAATATTCTTTGAACATAGAAACACTATGCTCAACAATTTTAAGACTAAATTAAAATGTTTCTTCAATAAAAACATTTTTCAGTTACATTGAATTGAGTATTTCCAAGGTGATATTAGGTTTTATATTTCCTAAAATCCTAAATTTTTTTATTTTTTTTATAATAAATTAGTTTGTTCTATTAAAATAAATATGAATGATTATTTTATCTTATATATAAATATAAATTTGAAAAAAAATATCTATAAAAAAAATATTTTAGCACGATTAAATTTGATTATTTTTAAATTAACTGTTCTCTAATCTAGAAATTTAATTTTAAAAAATTATTTTAAAAATTGTAATCAAAAGTTTATAATTATTTAATAATTTCTATTTTAATTTTGGTAACTAAAATTAATTATCGAGGTTATAAAATAATTACCATGGGAAGAATATATAGGGTAAAAGTGAAAAATTTAAAATAAAAAACCTAAAACACAATAGGTTGTATCAAATATGAGTGTTTGAGAAAAATATATACCTACACAAACTTTTCCTCCATTTTTCCATTTTGGATCCACTGACCTTTTAATGGTAACATTACATTATTTAAAATGTAATAGTTGCTTCAAAATTTAACATTTTATTCACTTCACAACACTTCAATAATCACATACCCATCGAATTTATTCTTGAAACACTTATAAATTACTCCTCCTAGTACCCTATGTAATGGCCCGGACCTCTCCGGTCCATTACATTGTGAAAATGTGGTGTTGGAGGTGTTCTGGGAGGTTAAGGTGACTTATCCCCAACACTTTGCCAAATTTTCAGTTATATGAACAGTGTTTCTAGTTTTATGAACATTATCGGTAGGTGAACAGTGTTTCTATCAATGATGTTTAGTGAATAGTTTTTTTATCGGTGAGGTTCAGTGAACAGTGTTTCTATCGGTGAGCTTTTATCAGTGGACTTATATCGGTAGAATTGAACAGTGTTTCTATCGGCGAGGTTCTATCGGAGACCTTCTATCGGTAGACTTGAACAGTGTTTCTATCGGTGAGGTTATATCGATGACCTTCTATCGGTAGACTTGAATAGTGTTTCTATCGGTGAGCTTCTATCGGTGACCTTCTATTAGTAGACATGAATAGTGTTTCTATCGGTGACCTTCTATCGGTATACTAGTATAGTGTTTCCAGATCAGTAGACTTGTACAGTGTTTCCAGATCGGTAGACTTGCCTTTGCCAAATTTTGAGTATGTGAACAGTGTTTCTAGCTTCCTAAAGTTTTGACCCTTTGACGTTCCCTTTGATGTAAAATACATTTAAAGCCTTATTTTAAAGACTCTAAGGCCGATTCAAATGCCATAAATCCTATATTAATTATCTTTATAGCTCGGGATGTTTTTACTTGGTCAAACCGTGTGGGTTAATGCGATCTGTTTTTAATGGATAATTAATAGGATCTTAAACTTTTGCCTCATTAAATCTTCAAAAAGGAACAAGATATCATTCTCCCTTTTTCTTCCTCTTTGTTCTCGTCTGTGAGACGCTAGAACCTTTCAATCATTCTCGAAGGAGTTTCACAATCAAATCCTACTCCTCTGATTGGTTCTGCTCTGTTTTGTATGCAACCGAGATGTGTGGGTAAATCTTCCATATAAGGTATGTTTTATCGATGTTCCTTTGGGGATCATCTTCTCTGTTTCTCCCTTTTATATTATACCATGTAATCTATAAATTTCTAAGGGGTTTTTGTTGGGGTTTGGTTGGTGTTGTTGTACAGTGGCATCCAACGGTGGATTCAGTTGTTACGAGAGGAGGATTGTGACCCGTTGTGTGGATAAAGAACGTCAGGAATTGTTTAGGTAGGGGATTCATGGCTTCTATTTTCTTTTATGTGCAACTGTATCATTATAATGTTTAACCCTTCAGATCACAATGCAATTGATCTAATTAAATATTTGATCCGGATAAGGAAATTATTATCGCTCGTATGTTACTACCTCATGTTTTTCTAGATAGTGTGATATATATGCTTGCTTTTCTTAGATGTTTGTTCTTGATGGAAAATGATAAATAACATAAATCTAAAATTAATTGATAATTAATTGGCTAAAGATAAAGAGGCATGTAAATGAATCTGGTTGTTTTTGTTGTTGTAGTTGTTATAAATTTGATGTTAATCAGATTGGCATAGTATGCATGTTAAATATTTTGTGATAGCTTACTAATTAGTTTTCCCATAATTGGAACCTAAAAATTGAATCTTTTAATTCAAGAGGGATTAAAGAACTGGTTGGTTGATAAAATTTAACACCTGGTAGGGTTTTTAGTTACCCTGTTGTTCGTAAGGCCGAGTGCCTTGTGCTTTAGAGCCATGAGTGCTCATTTTGTATGAAGGATGGATGCCTTGTTAAAGGCCCAAGAGCCCATTTGTTGTGATGTTTGTTTTCCTGTTTCTTGTGCTATGATGTGATCATGGATGGCTATTGTGATATGTGGAGGCAGGGAGGCCTTGTGGTTGTGGCAGTAGATGACGCCTAGAGTGGCAAGATGCATCGGTTTATGCATGTGGGTGCCAGGGAGGACACTAGGGATGATGGAATGGGATGGATGTGGTTGTTGGATGTTTGGTGGTTTGATTGCTTATTTATCTGCTTTACTTTTCCCCACTGCTCAAGGCAGCTGGTTTTGCTTACCCTCCTCCCGAAAGAGGTGAAGACACGTGGGGTATGCCACGTGATTTCCGTGTTTAGCCTCTTGAGGGAGAATGGGTCTACACTCTTTACATAGGTGGAAAAGACTCGACGGGTAGTATAACTACTCACTGTGTTGAGCCCCCTTGTGTTTAGTAGCATAGGTTTCTTTTCTTGAATTCTTGGGAATATGGGAAAGTATTTCTATAATGAATGTTTGAATAAATGATGTTAACCCATGGGGTTGGAGATCCTGGAACATAATGATGATTCTTTCACTTTTAAAAGGATCAGTTGTTTTTGAATATGATGCCAATTTAGTTTTTTGAGGCTGTGTTCATGGTTAATTAATGTTAAAAGAATTAATTAACATACAGTTGTTTTTGAATATGATGCCAATTTAGTTTTTTGAGGCTGTGTTCATGGTTAATTAATGTTAAAAGAATTAATTAACATACAATGAAATTGATAAAATGGGAATGAAGTAATCTAATAAAGCCCTTAAATGGTTGTAAGCTTATAAGATACCTAGTCTTAGAAGTGGAATCCTGGAGTCTAAGAGGTGTTAGCTGCAGTTGTGTCTAAGACTATGTTATACCCATAGTGTGGTTGTGAGTATTATATATTCTATACTCTTTGTGTTTCTATACGCTACTCCACCCTGTTAGTAAGGGAAATTGAAACCCTAGGGATTCTGACCCCTGGGGGTGTTTTCCCCAACATTCCGATGGGAGGATGAATGGATGACTACCCCCTTTGGCCCTGCTCTCTTCTCTTGGTAGATACTAGTACCTTTGGCACAACAGTTAGTTTTCCCCATATATGTGTGTAGAGGGATGTAATGGCTTGTGTTTATTTCACACACATATATTCTAGATATAGTATCCAATGGAATACTATGGGTATAACGTGTATAGGCTGTGATGGCTTCAGGATCCTTACTCGGTGTATGGGCTATGATGGCTTGAGGTATAATACCCAACGTATGATACACATTATGCGTGATGTGGTGGATCTCGGAACTTACCTGGTTACTTTTGGTTTTGAGGATGGTGTGGTGTTTCACCCAGGTGTCTGTGGGAACCCTTTTTGGTGAACGAGGTGTAGATTGTGGAGCTTAGCCCAGGTATCTGCAGGCAAGCCTTTGAAGAGAGATGCGCAGGATGTCTGTCATTGGGGAAAAGTGGAAAACCATTGGGGAATTAGTAGCGGGTAACCTTGATATTCTTTACTATATGATATATTCTTGTGTGAATTACTTGGTGAGAGTAGCCATGGTGAGGTTGGGAACTTAGTATACCTGTTTAGGTGACGAGTTAGTTTCACTTGTTGTTCACTGTTCTTTATAATCCTTTATTTACATTTGCAAGAGAGGCTTTGGGGAGGATCCTACTGAGTATACTGTTATACTCACCCTACATATATATAAACTGTTTTTCAGGTCACTTGGATTAGGTTAAAGATCAAGCTGGTTACTACTAGCTTGGGGTTGCAGGAGCTGTTCGGGCTTGTGGTCGCTGCTATTTTTCCTTTCATTTGGGTACTTGTAGTTTCCCCCTTTCAGTTATAGAAATTTTGCATAGCATTTCATATATGTACTTGGGTTTCTTTTATATTTCAGTTCTGAGTTGGAGTTGGTTGGTGTATATCTTATCTCTCTCTTCTGCATGTGTTCTCTTAGAGGGTAATGTCTCCCATTTGTGTGTTTATTATACCCTCAGTGCTAGTCGCCAACCCGGTGCCTACTGGAGGCGGGACTCGAGGGTCATTATTTCTCTTCTCACATTTCCGACTCAGGAGGGGTACACTTTGTGGGGAGGGGGTCGTGACAGAGTGGTACCAGAGCTCTAGTTGAGGGATAGGATGGAGTTTGGAGTTATGCACATGTGAGGTTGCATGGGATAGTAGGGAAAAAATTTCATTCAAGTTTAGCAAGTGGGGTAAACACTAGAGACCGACAGAGACATAGGCGTTTAGGGCCCCCTATGATCTGTTTCATGGACCTTTAAGTTTACAATGTATATTAAACACGGGGATACTAGTTTCAGGGTAGAGACCTAGGAAAGGATCATGCATTATTATTATTTGTTCTTGTGTTTGAATGGGTAGACCTTGGGATAGGTTAACCTAAAATGAATAAAAGAAAACAATTAATTAATCAATGTTGAGTCTTCCATATTTCAGGTTTAAGAGATCCAATGATTTGTTATTTTATAGGTATGGATCCAGGTCTACGTCCTCATCAGGTTTGCGCAGAAAATGTCCAGTAGGCTGTTCCAGCAGAGCGCCGCAGGGTAGAGGTTGACGACGGCGACACATAAGGGAAGAAACTTTGAGAGTTTAAACACTAGAGTCTGCATAAGTACGAGGGATCTATTTCAGATGCAGTCACAGAAGACTGGTTAGAGGAGGTCAAGATCGACTTCAGTTTGATTTTTGCTCGTAAGGAGTATTGTGTGTCCTGAGTGGTGTTGATGCTACATGGAGCAGCGAGGAATTGGTGGATCTTGTTCCTTGGGGATCGTGAGGAGTCGGAGATCTCATGGGAGGTGTTTAGAGACAAGTTCAGAGTTGAGTTCCTTTCTTAGAATTTGAAGGCGTTCAGTCGTTAGGAGCTTCTAACCCTTCAACAGGGGATCTCTAGTGTTCCTGAGTCTAGAATTTATTTCAGGAACCTTTTACGATATGCTTCAGACCTGTTACCAGATAAGGAGGCCAGGGCGAGGCATTTTGAGGAGGCTACGCGTCTAGAGATCCAGCGCCAGGTCACCCCATTTATGCTGAAGACATTTATTGAGGTGCTGGAGAGGCAAGAGGTTGTCGAGAGGACTTTGGCCAGGACCGGATCATCACAAGAGGGGAATCAACATGATTCCCAATGAAGAAGATCTGTGGTCTGGGGTTTCTGGTTTTCAGGGCGAAAGAGTTTCTGTTCACCTGGGGGTAGGTCCCAGCCCTTCCCAGCTCGTTTCTCTGGAGACTGAAACTCTTAGGCCTATGCCAAGGGACAAGGAACTTGTTTTACATGTGGTGGTCATGGTCATCAGCAACTACAGTGCCCGAATTTTCAAAGCAGTCATCATGCACCAGGCACTCTGCTTCAGGTTCCTCTATTGAGGCAGTTCCAGCCAAGGCAGCAACAGCAGGTTGCACTAGCTTTAGATCACCAGAGGGGAGATGGGGTAGGTAGAGTATAGCCCCATGATGCTCCCTATCTGTAGAGATCAGAGCGCGGTCGTGGTGGTGGTCCTCATCAGGGTCAGAGAGGCCATGGAAGAGGTTGTGGTCAGCTTCATGCTCTAGCGTTGCCAGCTCCAGGTGAGCCAGACGTCGTCCGAGGTACCCTTTTCCTGTTTTCAACCTTGGTGTATGCCTAGTTTGATTCAGGATGAACACACTCTTTCATATCACCTACCCTTGTCCATGATTTGGGACTTGAGGTAGATAGGCTTCAAGTGCCCATGGCGTTGACTATGCCAGTTGTAGGTCGAGCTGACTTGTTTGAAGTATGTAGAGATTGTGAGCTAGTGTGGGGGAAATACCACTCTTGGGGAGATTTCCTATGTTTACAAATACAACCATATGATGTCATCCTTGGCATGGATTGGATGTATTTGGTGCAGGCTATTGTGGATTGCTACAGGAAGAAGGTCATTTTCTTTGATGAAGATGGAGAGAAAGTGGTGTTTGTTGGTGAGCGATATCCTCAGATGGATCATAGATGAGTATCATCCTTATCAACCATGACGGCTGAGATGATGCTGAGTTCTTCAGAGGTTCAGTAGTTGGTGTTTCCTAGGGTCGTAGAGGAGTACCCTGATGTCTTTCCAAAAGAGGTTGTAGCATTACCCCTTCGACGACAGATCGAGTTTGTGATCGAGCTACATCCAAGAGTGTCTCCTATCACTATGTCTTTATATATTATGGCCCCTTCTGAGTTACTAGAGATATGTATACAGCTTGATGGTATGTTGTAGTGCGGTTTTGTTTGGCCAAGTGTGTCACCGTGGGGTGCACCAGTTTTGATTGTCAAAAAGGCTAACAACAGCTTTTAGTTGTGCGTCGATTATCGTTGCTTAAACAAAGTGACAATAAAGAACCACTATCCTCTTTCGTGGATTGATGACTTATTCGATCAACTGAAGGGTGAAAGTTTCTTCTCAAAGATCGACTTGCGGTCAGGATATCATCAGATGAGTGTAAAGGATGAGGTATCCCGAAGACTACTTTCTGTTGTCGTCATGGGCATTATAAGTTCGTTGTAATGTCGTTCGGTGTGATGAATTCTCCATATGTGTTTATGGGATTGATTAATGTCGTGTTCTGTGAGTTCCTGTACAAGTTTGTGGTGGTTTTCATCGATGACATCCTTGTGTACTCCACATCTGAAGAGGATCATGCAGAGCATCTACGAGCCATTTTGGGAGTTCTTCGCCAACATTAACTATTTGGGAAGTTGTCTAAGTGTGAGTTTTGGGCTACAGAAGTCTATTTCGTGGGGCATGTTGTGTCCCAACAGGGAGTAGACGTGGATCCATCGAAGAAAGAGGTAGTGGTGTCTTGGGCATCCCCCAAGACAGTGTCAGAGGTGCAATGTTTCCTTGGCCTCACAGGCTACTACAGGAGATTCGTCGCCAATTTCTCCAGAGTTGCGACTCCTCTGACAGCTTTGACCAGGAAGGATCAAGCATTCTTATGGACTAATCAGTGCCATGCAGCTTTCGAGTATCTAAAATAGAAGTTATTAAGTGGTCTAGTTCATTGTCTACCAGCTGAGGGAGTTCAGTTTGATGATTTCTGCAGTGCTTCGCATCTGGGGCTAGGCAGTGTTCTCATCCAGCAGAGGTCAGTTGTTTCTTATGGGTCTTGGCAGTTGTGTCCCCATGAATGCAACTATGCCACCCATGATCTTGAGTTGGCATCCGTAGTTTTTTCGCTGAATTTGTGGAGACATTACCTCATTGGTGAGTGCTTTGTGGTTTTCACCAATCATATGAGTTTGGGGTATGTTTTCTCCCAACGTGACTTGAACTTGCGACAGCATTAGTGGATGGAGTTATTCCAGTAATATGACTTTGAAATATTGTATACACCTAGAAAATGGAATTTTGTAGCTGAGTCACTGAGCTGAAAGTCGCATAATGATGTTGTGTGTGAATCTGGTGATTCCTGGAGATTGATGGAAGAGCTATCAGCTTTGCATCTTGATATGGGAGAATTTCGGGGTAGAGGTTGTCTTTTCTAGATAACAGTGCAGTCATCCCTAATACAGAAGGTGGAAGAGTCTCAGTTGGGTGATCTAAAGGTGGAAGTTTGGAGAGACAAAGTTGTTTGTGGTGAGGCCCCTGATGGTTGGTCGGAGGATGAACAACACCAAGTGTTGTATCATGGTAGGTTGTTTGTTCCCTTGGAGATGTGCAATATGGTTCTCATAGAGTTCCATAGTTATACTTTAGCAGTACATCATAGTGTGAAAAAGATGTACTGATCCTTGAGGAGTTATTTTTGGTGGCCTGGGCTGAAGCATGCAGTTTTGGAGTTTCTGTCTCGATGTTTAGTGTGCCAGAAGGTGAAGGCCGAACACCGTGTTCCTGGTGGTCTTCTCCAGCCATTAGAGATTCCTCAGTGGAAGTGGGAGGACATCTCAATGGACATTGTTATAAGTTTACCTCGAGCTCCAGGAGGACATGATGCTATTTTGGTGGTAGTGGGTCGTTTGAAAAAATTGGCCCACTTCATAACAATCAAGGAGTCGATCTCAATGGAAGTTTTGTCGAGGCAGTATCTAGAGGAGGTGGTGAGACTTCATGGAGTCCCCAGGACAATCATATTTTATAGAGATCTTCAGTTTACCTCCATAGTGTGGAGGGGTCTCCAACATGCTTTCGGTTTTCAACTATACCTTAGCACTACTTTTCATCCTCAAACGGATGTTCAGATAGAGAGAACCATACAGACTCTTGAAGACATGTTGCGCTCTTGTGTTCTTGACTTTGGAGGTTCATGGATGAGGCACCTACCCTTGGTGGAGTTCTCTTACAATAATAGTTTTCACTACACCATTGGTATGAATCCATTTTAAGCCTTGTATAGTCATCCTTTCCATTCTACATTGTGTTGGACTGGGGTCGAAGAGTCAGCAATTCTCAGACCGGAACTAGTGTAGAATACAACAGAGATGGTTCAAGTGATTCGTGAGAGGATGATGACAGTGCAAGATCATCAGAAATCATATACTGATCAAAGAAGGAGACTCATAGAGTTTAATGTTGGTGATCATGTGTTTCTGAAGGTGACTCCCCGTCGTGGGCAGCGAAATTTTGGTCATGAAAGTAAGCTTTCTCCCCAGTTTGTTGGGCCTTTATAGGTGTTAGATCGTGTTGGAGCTGTGGCATATTGAGTAGCACTTCCCCCTCAGATGAGTCGGATACATGATGTTTTCCATGTATTACAGCTCCGTCGTTATCTTCATGATGAATCCCATGTTATCGATTGGGGAGAGATCAATATTGATGATGATGCAACCTTCGAGGAGAAACCTTTGGAGATCCAAGACCGCAAGGAGAAGGTGTTGTGTGGGCGTTCTATCCCCTTAGTTAGTGTCTTGTGGTGACACGGTGGCATGGAGGAGAGTACCTGGGAACGTGAGTCACAGATACGTGCTCAGTACCCAAAGTTGTTTAATTTTTAACTCTTTTTATGTACTGATGTTTCCTTCGTGGTTGGACCTTTCATGTTTTATTTATGAACTTCTTTTGTTCCTTTTTGTGGCTTGCTCTTTTTTGAGAGGTATCTCGATGGGTGGTTGTTCGGGCCCCGTTATTTTTTTTCTCATTAGGTTGGTTTTGAATTCTCGAGGATGAGAATGTTTTGAGATTTATTTGATGTAATAGCCTGAACCTCTCTGGTCCATTACTTTGTGAAAATGTGGTGTTGGAGGTGTTCTAAGAGGTTAATGTGACTTATCCCCAACACTTTGCCAAATTTCCAGTTCTGTGAACAGTGTTTTCAGTTTTATGAACAATATCGGTAGGGGAATAGTGTTTCTATCGGTGAGCTTCTATCGGTAGAATTCTATCGGTAGACTTGAACAGTGTTTCTATTGGTGACCTTCTATCGGTGACCTTCTATCAATATACTTGAACAATGTTTATATTGGTGAGGCTCTATCGGTGACCTTCTATTGGTAGACTTGAACAGTGTTTCTATCGGTGAGCTTCTATCGGTGACCTTCTATCGGTAGACTTGAACAGTGCTTCTATCAGTGATCTTATATCGGTGACCTTCTATCAGTAGACTTGTACAATGTTTCTAGATCGGTAGACTTGTACAGTGTTTCTATATTGGTTGGCTTGCCTTTGCCAAATTTTGAGTATGTGAACAGTGTTTCCAGCTTCCTAAACTTGTGCCCCTTAGATGTTCCCTTTGACGTAAAATACATTTGAAGCCTTATTTTGAAGACCCTAAGGCTGATTCAAAGGCCATAAATCCTATAATAATTATCCCTATAGCTTGGGATGTTTTTACCTGGTCAAACTACATGGGTTAATGTGATCCGTTTTTAATGGAGAATTAACCGGATCTTAAACCGTCGCCTCATTAAATCTTCAAAAAGGAACGAGATATCATTCTCCCTTGTTCTTCCTCTTTTTTCTTGGCTATGAGACGCTAGAAACTTTCAATCATTACCATAAGAGTTTTACAATCAAACCCTACTCCTCCGATTGGTTCTGCTCTGTTTTGTATGCAACCAAGATGTGTCGGTCAATCTTCCATATAAGGTAGGTTTTATCAATGTTCCTTTGGGGATCATCTTCTCTGTTTCTCCCTTACATATTATACAATGTAATTTCCAAGTTTCTAAAGGGTTTATCTTGGGTTTTGGTTGGTGCTGTCATACCGTGGCATCCAACGGTGGATGCAGTTGTTGCGAGAGGAGGATTGTGACCCGTTTTGTGGATAAAGAATTCCAAGAATTGTTGAGGTAGGGGATTCATGGCTTCTCTTTTCTATTAAGTGAAACTGTATTGTTAGCATGTTTCATCCCTTTGGATCACAATGAAATTCATCTAATTAAATATTTGAACTGGATAAAGAAATTGTTATCGCTTGTATGTTACGGCCTCATGTTTTTCTAGATAGTGTGATATCTATGAATTCTTTTCTTAGATGTTTGTTCTTGATGGAAATTGATAAATAACATAAATCCAAAATTAATTGATAATTAATTGGATAAAGATAAAGAGGCATGTAAATGAACCTGGTTGTTTTCGTTGTTGTAGTTGTATTAAATTTGATGTTAATTATATTGGCACAGTAAGCATTTTAAATCTTTTGTGATATATTACTAATTAGTTTTCCCGGAATTGGAACCTACAAATTTAATCTGTTAATTCAAGAGGGATTAAATAACTGGTTGGTTGATAAAAGTTTACACCTGGTAGGGATCTTAGTTACCCTCTTGTTCGTAAGGCTGATTGCCTTGTCCTTTAGAGCCATGAGTGCTCATTTTGTATGAAGGTTGGATGCATTGTTAAAGGGACAAGAGCCCATTTTTTGTGATGTTTGTTTTCCTGCTACTTGTGCTATGATGTGAGCCTGGATGGATGTTGTGATATGTGGAGTTAGGGAGGGCTTGTGGCTGTGGCAGCAGATAACGCCTAGAGT
Source organism: Viscum album (assembly GCA_963277665.1). Taxonomy (NCBI): domain Eukaryota; kingdom Viridiplantae; phylum Streptophyta; class Magnoliopsida; order Santalales; family Viscaceae; genus Viscum; species Viscum album. The sequence goes on from OY728131.1 coordinate 1,495,997,517, forward strand.
GGCAAGATGCATCGGTTTATATCAGTGGGTGTCAGGGAGGACACCAGGGATGATTGAATGGGATGGATGTGGTTGTTGGATGTTTGGTGGTTTGATTGGTTATTTATCTGATTTACTTTTCCCCGCTGCTCAAGGCAGATGGTTTTGCATACCCTTCTTCATAAATAGGAAATGACACACGAGGTATTCCACGTGATTTCCGTGTTTAGCCTCTCGAGGGAGAATGGGTCTACACTCTTGCCATAGGCGAAAAAGACTCGACGGGGAGTATAACTACTCACAATGTTGAGACCCCTTGTGTTTAGTAGCATAGGTTTATTTTATAGAATGCCTGTGAATATGGGAAAGTAATTCTATAATGAATTTTTGAATAAATTATGTTAACCCATGGGGTTGAAGATGCTGGAACATAATGATGAGGCTAAAACTTTTAAAAGGCGAAGTTGTTTTTGAATATGATTCCAATTTAGTTTTTTGAGGTTGTATTCATGGTTAATTAATGTTTGAAGAATTAATTATCATACAGTGAAATTGATAAAATGGGAATGAAGTAATCTAATAAAGCCCTTAAAGGGTTGTATGCTTGTAGGATACCTAGTCTTAGAAGTGGAAGCCTGGAGTCTGAGAGATGTTAGCTGTAATTGTGTCTAAGACTAGGTTATTCCCATAGTGTGGTTGTGAGTATTATATATTCTGTACTTTTTGTGATTCTATACGCTACTCCACCCTGTCAGTAAGGGCAACTGACACCCCGGGGATTCTGAGCCCTGGGGGTGTTTTCCCCAACATTCTTGTGGGAGGACGAATGGCTGACTGCCCCCTTTGGCCCCAATCTCTTCTCTTGGTAGATACTAGTGCCTTTGGAACAAAGGTTATTTTTTCCCATATATGTGTGTAGGAGGATGTAATGGCCTGCGGTTATTTTAAACACCTATATTCTGGATATAGTATCCTATAGACTACTATAGGTGTAACGTGTATAGGCTTTGATGGCTTGAGGATCCTTACTCGGTGTAAGGGCTGTGATGTCTTGAGGAATAATACCCGACATATGATACATGTTATGCGGGCTGTGGTGGCTCGCAGAACTTCCTTGGTTACTTTTGGTTTTTAGGATGGTAAGGTGCTTCACCCAGGTATCTCTAGGCTAGCCTTTGTGGTGTACGAGGGGCAGATTGTGGAGCTTAGCCTAGGTGTCTGCGGGCAAACCTTTGGAGAGAGATGCACAAGACGTATGTCATTGGGGAAAAGTGGAAAACCAGTAGAGAAGTAGTAGCAGGGTACCCTTGATATGCTTTATTATATGCTATATTCTTGTATGTGTTACTTGGTGAGAGTATCCATGGTGAGGTTGGGAACTTAGTATACCTGTTTAGGGGACGAGTTAGTTTCACTTATTGTTCACTTTACTTTAATATCCTTTCTTTACTTTTGCATGAGAGGATTTGGGGAGGATCCTACTGAGTATACTGTTATACTCACCCTACGTATATATAAACTATTTTTCAGGTCCCTTAGAGTAGGTTGGAGATCAAGCTGGTTACTACTAACTTGTGGTTGCAGGAGCTGTTCGAGCTTGTGGTCACTGCTGTTTTTCCTTTCTTTTGGGTACTTGTAGTTTTCCCCTTTAAGTTGTAGTACTTTTTCATGGAATTTCATATATGTACTTGGGTTTATTTTATATTTCAGTTCTGAGTTGGAGTTGTTTGGTGTCTATCTTATCTCTCTCCTCTGTATGTGTTCTCTTAGAGGGTAATGCCTCTCATTTGTGTGTTTATTATACCCTCAGTGCTAGTCGCTAACCCGGGGCCTACTGGAGGCAGAACTCGGGGGGTCATTATATCTCTTCTCACATTGCCAACCCAGGAGGTGTAAACTTTGTGGGGAGGGGGTCATGACACCCTCACCCACTAATATAATCTTTTCAGTAACTTTATTTTTTCTAAATCTATCATTTCTAAAGTGTTTTCATAGAGAAAACACAAGCTTATAAATTGAGTATTACTTCCACTTACTATTTTGTTTTACTATAAACCATCCTAAATCAAATCCAACCATATTGATATAAAGAATTATGTATCACTAGTAAAATTATATTTCAATATTTTTGTTTAAAAAAATTATTTACTACTTTCAACCCATTAAGACACACTAATACATATATCAATTGTACGTGCATAATACCACCTCCATGAAGCGATGTTATTAGTTTTTTATCACAAGCTATCATGGATGGTTTCAAGGATGAATTTAATGAATAATGTTTTTATATATTAAAAAAATATTGAAATTATCTATTTAAAAATTTCATCGTTTTGTTCATTTACTGAAAATGGGATAGTTATTCATGCATACAGTAGACTACCACCTCCACGAATAATAAATTTCATTTGTCATCACCTCTAATCATTTACGTTTCCTATTATGGATTTAATGATGATATATGATATTTATGAAATTTTTAGGCTTCTTTATATGGTACATTACCGTTACCTAAATACATCCCCACACTCATTAGATAATTAGAACACATTTCTATTTTAGTCAATTTAACCGCCTATGAAAACGATGTTATAACGATTATATAATAAATAATTATGGGATGTTATACAAAGGTAATATCATTTTATAATTATATATTTAAATTGATTTAATTGTACAATAAAGGAGATATTAATATTTTAAATATTTAATAATATATTACCTTTTGATCATTAAACACATTGAAAACAAGTTCTTCATGATTTCCATTCTCAGAAACTATATTTATTTCCTCCACCAAATGAAGATGGGAATTAAGTAACCATTTAAAATAATTATCATTATATCCTAAATGGTCTTGGAATTATAAAATTGAATCCACATATTTATAAGTGATTCTTTTTTCATGATATTTTTTTATTAAACAAACTTCCCAAAATTCAAAAACCCTATGTTGAGACTATAGTAAAATTGGTCTATATATTTATAATATATGGATATAATATAACTATAAAAGGGAATTATATTTATATTAAGGTTATATTGTAATTTATTAATATCATTAAATTTATTATATAGGATATTAGAGCATGGTTAAGTAAGAAAAAATAATAGTTAAGGGTTTTCATATGAAAATTACTCTCATTGAGAAATGTTTTATATTATGTACCAAATTCCATTTTTTTAGTTCATATATAGACTATTAGAGATATTTTATCATGAAATACCCTTAATTCTTGGTAATTTATAAATAATTTAATTCTCTCTCTTTCAATATGTATTTATTCAAAAACATCTCATTTTGTAAGGGGTTGTTTGTCTCAAATTTTAATTCCTTGAGATACATTTATGTTATATACCAAGTTTTCTTTTACATGGTGAAAAAATAGTCCCCTTATCACTTTGTAAACTAATTCCTCTATATTTCATGATGTTATATTTTATATTTCTCCGAATAATATCTATTTTGATTCAAATCTTCCAACATGATTGTTTTTTCACTTAAAAGTATAACATTACTAAGAACAAACCTCCAAATATTAATTGAATATTTATTTGAACTAAATATTTTCAATCCTACCAATGTTCTAGTCTATTTTTGGGAAAGATAATATGGACTATTTTATATGATTTTGGTCATTATATTTACCCCATTTCAAAAGAAAAAAAATCTAATACTCTTTTTATGATGAGCGTTTTCCAAAAAATGTAATTCAAAATATTTTATACCCCAATTTTTTATTTATAATTTTATGATTCTAAAAAAATCAATTATTGATGTTTATTTTTTAAAGTTAATTGGTTTCAAATGATTTCAATTCTAATTTGTGAAAATAACTTTTGAAATACACCTGTAACATCATCATTTAATGGATATGTAAAAAATGATATCCCTTAATGTTTTCCTTGGAAAATGATATTTCAACAACAATTGGTGTTATATCTGAAACATTTTTTCTTTATTTTCATGGTTTTGAAAAGAAAATTTTATTTTTTTTCCTAGATTTAAAATATATATATTTGGAAATGATATTAAAAGATCAAGGATATTTCTTATTTTTGTGGTCATTTTTTCCAAAACACAATTTTAGTATATTTCAAGTAATTCTCCTTTGATATATATTTGGATTGATCAAAAACGTATTTAAAATGTTACCATACACCTTTTATATCTTGATATTATATGTGATTTACTACAATTTTGGTGAAATTATTCATCACTACCACTATCTAGCCTAATTTTCTTAAGTGTATAACCATAATTCTTCTTCAAAATCTCTTACTCTAATAATATCCTATTTTTTATTCCTTTTATTCAAGGGTGTTCACCTAGATTCAATAAATTTATTTATAGTGGAAAATATTTGCTAAACAGTGTCATCTTTATCTATATATTGTATGTATAATATTCCATATTATCTTGATTGAATGATATTTACTTTGAAATTTACTATATATCTTTGGATACCCGTTTTTCCCTAGATTTATCATATTACGATTACTAATGGAATTCTTAATGTTTTCAATATATGATTCCATTTTAAAGGGATCTAAAAACTATTTTCGTTTAATGGATTGTTTATTATAGGATGATGACTTATTGTTTTGGAAAACATATGCATGGATGATGATAGATGGGGTCCTATATCGTCCTCTAGTGCATTGGTTTATGTTTTATATATAATTGGGTTCATAATATATAGTCCAATATATCTTCTTATAATAAAGTTCACTAATTGAGTGGCTCATAAAATAAGTTTTCTTTATATTAATGTTTGTTCCAGAATTTCAAGGAATCCTAATATTCGATCTCATGTCTCAATTCTATTATTTAATGATTCCACACACTTTTGATACATGACTTTGACTATATGTCATGATTTATTCTCTATGATTTATTGGGTGTAAATTTATTTGCATCCTAACTATACCCATGTTTCCATCATAATCTCACTAATGATATTTTATTTTTATCACCTATATTTACCCTACAGGGCATCTGATCTCCACCTTTCTTATGTTTATTTTTCCCCAAGTTACAAAATATGTGGTCAGAAGGGTATCTTATGTGAATAATTTTTCTAATATGTTCAAAAATTCTTATGAATTAAAATGTTATATATATAGTTGGAAAATTTTCCACCTGTTAATAAATATATATGTTTTCTGTTTAGTGTCTTCTCCCAATACTCCAAAACTATATTCCTAAAAGTTATGGGGAATTAATTTTAAGATATACAATTTATTGGGTAATGTTTGCAGGATGAAATAAGTATAAAAAAATCCTAACTTTTATGTTTAGTATAACCCAACTCTAGTAAGTTAATATAAAATAAGATAAAGTAAGAAGTGTATAAATAAGTTTCTCTTCATCTTTTCAAAAGCAATATGTATATGTGAAATCATTGAAAGATAGTGAAAAAATATTCTTATGTGTTTAACATCATTAATATAAAAAATGTTAAACTAGGTACATAGAGGAACATGTTAGAATAAATAATATAATAATAATAATCCATAAAAAAGAAATAAATACCCTTAAAATATTCATAAAAATAATGCAAGGTAATATGTTCAAATTAAAAACAATTTGAATTTGAAACTTGTGATTATTCAAAAAATCATGCGTGACACTTTAAACTATTTGATGGAAATTTAATATTGTATATAAATATTCCAAAAAATATTAATTAGTATTGAAATAATCAATAGGAATTTAATAAACCATTAGATCATATAAACCTATTAAAATTAACATTTGGAAAATCAAAATGTATAAAATATAGTAAGTATAAAAATAGGGAATTATAGAAAATACTTCATTGATTCTTGATAAATTGTCATCATGGTTTTTTATGATTTATGGAAGGTACAAACTTACAGTAATTCACTCTTTGTGGTAAGTCCTTTTTTTAAATGGACTATCTTCTTCGACATGTGATTGAACAGTTTTTCAATGTCTGGTCGATCAGATTTTCATAGTGTGGTTAATTAGATTTACAACATGTTGTCAGTATGATTTATAATTTCCAATGAATTATATTTAGAAAATGCATTCAATAATAATAATAATTTTTGGTTGATCATTTTTACAGTGTGTAGTCAATTAAACACTTACAGTCAGTCGAGTTCCTTCTAGTGATAGAAAAATTGATTAGAAAAATTCCAACTACTTATCATGTGGTTAATCCATAGTAATGCGTTAATTCAAGGATTTTAGTGACTTTTCTCTAGTTAATATGATCTATTATCTCATATTTAGTTTACTCATATATTTGATAAATGAATTATCTATGTTATATAATAATTATAACATACACACTAGCAGTATATGATATATTTAACCATATAGTGATGGATTTTTCTCCAAAATCAGTTAAAAAATACATGAAAAAATGAATATGAAAATATTTTTCAATTATAAATAATAAAATTTCTTATAAACATTATAAGAAAAAAATAATATTATTATATTATGTTAGATGAAATGATGTATTGAAATAAATTCCATGAGAAATTATAATTATATAGAAAATAATTTTTTTACTTATCAAAACATAAATAATAAAAATTATTAAGATCCATATTTACAAAAATTACATACAAAAAATGTTATGAAAATAATAAGACAAAGAATTTACATCCACTTTGTAGTGAATTTCGATGTCATCATAGAGTAAAAACAAAATCAGAAAATATGATCACTTTATATTGATCATACCTAACTTATGTTTAATATATATAAATCTATCTAAATTTAAGGGTTCAATAAAAATATCATCAAGGTGATTTTTAGTTTCAATAAACATGAGAATAATATCACTATATTGAATGTGATCCCTAAGGAATTAGTTTCACGTTTCAAGGTTCTTAGCACATGATTAATAGGACGTGTTCATAGATAAATAGATAGCACAAATTTATATTATAAAGAATTGGACTTTTCATGAAACTCAATAAAAAATATTTGAGTGTATACTACATTCACATCAATTTAGTGCAACAACATCTAGCCACCACATATTCAAATTTAGTAGTAGAAAGTGAAACTTAATGTTTTTTCATCTTAGACCATGGAACTAAATCATATCCAATAATATGAAAATTTATGGATTTTCTTTTTTGATCAATTTTACAACCACCAAATTCAATATCAAAAAAATTTTAAACTCGTCGTGGGTTGAAAAAATGTATCAAAAGTTCTTTCATTTCATAAAGGTTCTAAAATATCCTCTTGATAATCTTAATCAGGGATTTTTTTTATTTTTTTGGATCCTCACACATAGTCATATGGAGTATATAATATATAATAAACTAGTCTTCAATTAAAGAAAGCATTTGATCATCCCTTAAAACATTGTTTAATCTATCAGTTTCATGGATACAATGGGATATTTTTTATAAGAGGTTCTATTAGAGTACTAATACTATATAAATTTTCAAATCCATAATTTTAATTAAATATCCTAGATACATATTTTGAGTTAAAATTATTCCTTCTAATTTCTTATTTATTTGGAATGAATGTCCTAAACTCACTCAATATAAGATTTGAAAATATGTTTACAAGATATTTTTGAGTTTATCCAAAATAAAATTTTCAAAATAAATTTAAATAATTATATATTACATAATAATATTCTTGATAAAAAAATTTGGGTTCTAAAATTCATTTAAAAAATGGTTTGATATAGGAATCTAAATAATTGATTATCCCAGATTCTTGATTCTTGTTTGAGTATGTAAATGGATTTGGAATGTTAAAAATATTTTATAATAAATTAATATTTTCAAAACCATAATTCTTTTCAACATATACCACATTATAAAATTATCCATTAAGAAAGGAACTTAGTACATCCATTTAAAATAATGTAAACATAAGATGAGCTCAAAAATTTAAAAGTTTATAGATGGAATCAAGTGTAGATACTAGACAAAACTTATCTCTATAATATATGTCATCTTCTTATTTATCAAAATTTTAAACTAAACACATTCATTTCTAGGGAACTATGAGTTCTTACTAGTTTATCTATAAAAAATGAAATTATTGGTATATTTTTTTATTCCAAAAGTTTATAGATGGAATCAAGTGTAGATACTAGACAAAACTTTGTACTCTATCAGAACTTTTAGTGGTATATTTTTTTATTCCAAAAGTTCAAAAAGATTCATTCATTGAATAATTTAGTAATAATAATGAAGTTATTTTTAGGTCTAAAAAATTGATCATATTAGAAATTAATGTCTTAATGAGAAAAAAATATCACCAATACAAACAGTTTGACCGAGTGCATTATCTTCAAAAGGGTGTTTCTTCCATTCATTTTCTGTAATTCCCAAAAAAATTACTTGTGTCCCGTAATTGTTTGAGAACAACCATTTTCCATGTTCCACATATTCTATATTTTGGTATCATACCTTTTTATTGAAATGATTAAAGCAATGAATTTGGTACCCAATGTTTTTTGGGTTCGTAAATGTTAGAAAATTATACCTTATGAACCACATATATTCGACACAATGATGTCAAAGAACTAAAAGTACTTTAAAAATATATGATTTGTGAAATATGAAATATTTAACATTATTTAATGAATAATTTTTTCTCTATTGAGCTCTAATCTGACATTTGGATAATAAAGGTTTATTTTTTTGAATAAAAAATTGACTAGAATTCTGAATTTTTGGATGTAAAAACTACTTTGGAATATGTATGAATGTTTTTCAATTTTAAAAAGGGCTTTTAAAATTTCTTCCAACTAGAAGTGAATTTGGATATAAGCTTATTTTGAAAATTAATCAAATAATTTATTTTATTAACTAACATTAAGCATTTATATGTTAAAAAAGGTTTATATTTTTCTTTTAGATCTGAGGTAGGCAATGAAATAGGAGAAGTAGGATTATAAATCTTCTTGTCCACTTTTTAAAGATCTTACTTGGTAGAGTCAATATTTTTATTCATTTTTTTATTTTTATTTTTTTAGAATGTCATATGTCTAGTAATTTATTGTATCAATGGAATATCATCCACATACTTTTATAAAGATATAAAATAGTCATTCTCAAAAATAAAAGAAAAGTTATTATCTTGAGAGTGTTTTGAAAATTTTTCTAGAGATACATTCCTCATAATCAATAAACAATTCTGAGGAATGTGCGTATAGAATCCAATAAGTTTCTATCTATTAGGATCCTATGAAGTACTACTTATTTTAAGCAATGGGTCTTTTTTAGAACTCCATGTATCATTTATTACTCAAAAATATTTTCTTGTTAAATATTTCCCATCCTTATTTTTCTTATTTAACCATAGAAAATCCGGTCAGATATATCTTGGTTTCTCACTCTTACAAAAAATAAAATCATAAGACTCGTTATCAATCTTATCTTTTTTTCTTTTGATAATCATTGTGTATGTTATTATTTATGATGATAATATTCAACTATCACAGATGTTATGTGAGATCACATTCATTGTCTTTTGAATTAATAACATCCAATTGATTTTCAGAGTTTTTATTCAAATTTGTAGTGGTATATGATATTTTAGCACCATAAAATGAAGTGAACGCAAATATATTTGTTCTTTTCTCATTATCATCATGTATCTTTAGTTAATTTTTATTTTGATCATATGGACAATTAAATTATCAAGTCCCATATTCAAAACATATTTAGTATCATCTATAACCATACTCTTGGATTGTCACACAATAGGAATAATATCAACCACATTCTCTACTAGTTTATCCTATGAAAAATTATTCCCAACAGGTAACCAAATATTGTTAACTATCAGAAAAAATCATCAATGCATCATATCCACTGATTCTCATAGAATAAAATAAAAAACATGATAATGGGCATGAAGAATATATCTTCAATTATCAAGACCATTAGAATTCCAAAAGTGAGCAATCTCTAGGTTTTTTCATATTCTATTAGTTGTCTCACCAAGTGATATTTTAATTTAAATAGTCCATGTCATAAAGAATAAGAAAATATTTTAGTCATTAATTCTCATGAAACTCCATCTTCTCCCCATGAGTAAATAAATAAATTCTTTCAAATGAATTCTTAAATTTATTATCATTATATGAAAATGTCATAAAAATTTGTTAATAAAAAACATCCTCATCATGTCATGTCAATATTCATAATCTACACCATCAATGATTTTGGTTGGATAGGGTTCATATTATTAATGGTTTTGAATGGAATTCCTGACATTTCAAAAACAATCATGTATAACAGAGTTAGTTTAAGTAAAAATTATATGATTAGATAAAAAATAGGAAACAACATTTAAATGTATATAAATAAATTATATAAATCCAATATATATAGTTAAGTAGAGTTAATATCTGGTAAAAATGGTGACCCTGATATACTAAAATATGGAACTATAAGTGGGGTGAACTATAGTCAAAATATGATATATAATTCTTCATCCCACACATGTTTTTAACTAAGTGAACAATATAAATTATGATAAAATAATATTATGAAAGTTAATAAAATTAAAAAATAAACCTATTAAGATATAACCACAATTTAATAAAATTAATAATGCAAAAAAAAACAAAAACTAATTTAATGTCAATGCTTTGGGTATCACAAAAAATCAACTACCACAAAATAATCATTTTAACAAACTAATTCCAATAAAAGGGACCCTCATATTTAATCTAAATTTGTTGGAGGATATGTATTCTTGGCTTTGGGTATACAAATTCCACACTAGAACTACATAAACTATACCTCATAGTCATTAAAAAATTTTACATCCTGAGTCACTTCGACTGAAAAATCTGACACAGGTCGCTCTATCCTATAGAAACTATTACATTAAATTTTTATCAGTAATGCTTCTCTAGAAATTTTTCAATCATTAAGTTAAATAAAACCCATATTTCAACCTCATAACATCACTATTATTTAGGGTTAGAATCAACATCAATTTATTCTGAAAACATCCTTCATCAGGAACGATTATACAAGGAAAATATCTAAACAAAATGCAATGATCTTTATGAAAATTTTTCATACAGTGGTATTGTAACACACTAAGATTTTAGAATTTATTTTCAAATTAATTAATATTATGTTTGATATCATGTACCAAAAATGACACCAAGTTTCAATGAACCACAACATTATGACAATTATAACACAATCATTGGATATGTTAGTATGAATATGAGTCACCAAAATGTGAAATATATATAGAAACAATTTCCTAAAAAATTATTGACTAATTACTAATAGATATGTAATTGATTATGAATGATTAGAATTAAATCATATAAAGTTAATAATGGTTAATTTTTATAATAGTATTTTTTTATGAAAGAGTTTTTTCTTAAAATTTTATATATTTCAAATTAAAGATAAATTCCTATTATTCAGATTATTAAATTTAATGAAATTTATTTTTTATATGAGAAAACATATGAATAATCATTCATTAATTTATTATCCATTTTTTATTTCAGATGATAAAATCCATTGAGAGTAAAAAATCTATTTTTACGTATATAATGTATTTTTATCTTAAAAAATTAAAATAACCACTATAGATAAATGATTTTAAAGAAACATATTTATAATATATTTTCTGTTTTAATAGCATGATTGGTTTCATTTGTTATCAATATGTCAAGATGAGTTTTTAGAGTAATTATCTTAAGTCAGTTAAAGAAGTTTGCGAGAATAGTTAGTGTTATTCTTTTAAGAAAATTATTTTTTAGATGATGCTATAATTGTCCAAAATGTTTCTAACATCACGATTACAAAATGTTTATTTCTTGATTCTAGATGAGTTTATAAAAGGTGAGAGAAGTTAGTTTTCAGAATAATATCAAGTTATGTTTGAGAAAATTTCAAGCCCTAATGTGGTGAAATTGCAGTTGATGATCAAACATGATTGTATGAAGGCCAATAAAAGAAGTATAGTATACATAGGTATATGAAGATGTTAGAGAAATATAATTTTTAAAATTTTAGATCTATAAACATCATGTTACAAGATATATAATGTTTAAAGACTTGAAATCATGATGTTTATGCAAAATAATGATTCATCTTTTATGTTTTAATTATAAAAATGATAATAAGACAAAGAATTTGTAACAATAGTATAATTATCATTACACTATGTATAAACAATCAATATGATTGAGCAAAGGTGATCAGATAAAGAAATATGGGGATTTAAAATGGACATAGATATCTATTTCTATTGGATGATCATTTTTAAAATTCAAACCAGACAAGATTCTAATTCATCATAAAGAAAACAAGCATCAAATAAAGAAATATGATATTATCAAATAGACATATATAAGATGTTTTAACGATCTATGTTTTTTGAACTAATCCCTATATGAAGTTTTATCAGATGTGGAGTAGTTATATGAATACATTCCAACACATCAGATAGATCATGATAGACAAACTTATTTATATTCCACCAAATATAGGAAGCATGTGAAGAGAACCAGATGAAGAAAGAATGATTCCGACAAACCGATTCACTGGGATGACTCATCTCTGATAGCGAAGATTCGGAAAAAAATAGTACCAGATAGAGGAATTCTTATGATGGAATTAGATGTAAATTCTTCGAGAAGAACCTTGAGAAAAATTACATAATCATTGAAATTCATTAACCATGATGATATTGAGCACTTCTTTCAACACTCAATAATATATCCAAAATTTGAGGATGTTTAAAGGGAATCATTGATTTTCAGTATTCTAGAAACATCATGAAATATATTTAATTATTAAAGGTGTTCTAATGAAGTTGGGTTTAGAGGGAAAATTCAAATTTCATCTTTTAGATATCATGAATTCTTTTGGTTTTTCAGAAAAGGTGTTCCTACATAAAGAGGATTAGGAATAGTATGAATTATCACAATTTTTTTGCAATAATCTATTGAAGTTATTGTGTTTTTATGAGATAATATTGTGATTTTCCAAATAATTTTATATTTTATTAAAATGTTTCATCATACTGAGTTGCATTGGATAGTGAACCATCAGACTGAGATTATTTAAACCAAGTCCATAAATTAGATCAAAATGAACTCAAGAGTATTGAACATAGTGAATTGTATATATGACACTTAACTGGGGAGAATAAAATAAATCATACCAAATAGAGAACTATTGGATTTACTTTTTCTGAGGAAGAATTCTAGAAAAGATTTTGAAAATGATATTTTTATTTTATCTAGGTCATTTTATTACTCGGAAGAAGTTTCCAGACCAATAGACTCTTTAGAGAGTTTTTGAATATCTTAATTAATTTATAAATAGGATAAGTTAATACAACATACCTATTATAAAATAACACATAATAAAAAAGATTATATTACAATTGATCAAAAAAACTGATGATATTATAGCTGGGGTATAGAAATAGGTACTAAATAATCATATGGTTGGTGTGTATAACAAGTTGTAATGGATGTTGATACAAGAATGATAGTTTAGGGGTATAACCAATTGAGGTTGAATAGTTTATTTTTGTGGCATGAAACTAGGGTTATTAGTAAGATTTATTACTAGGGTGTAGAACTAGTTTCTACATATTCTATTGTAATCCTGAGAGAAGTTATTAAAATAAGCCATGTAGTGGTGGATTACCAACATGGTAAGGAGAATGATTTTTTTCCAAACCATGTAAGTATCATGTGTTGATTATGCATTATATTTATTTAATATGTAGTGATTTTCAGAGATATTTTTGAGTGGATAAAAACTCTGACATGTTCTTAGAGGTTGAATTATAAGAGAATAATTCTTAAAATAAAGTGGTCACTTATTCTCCCCCTAACCCTATTCATGATCTCACACTGTTATGTTAACTTTAATTGGTATAAAAGCATAGGTCGTGTCATAACCCTACCAACTGAGAACTTAATGTCCAATATAAAGGGGAATGTGACACCCAAATCATTTCTCAAATAATCTAGGGTCTAGAGACTAGCACCGAGTATGCATATTGCACACATGGTGGGCCTTATCCTAATGTAACTGTACACTTGGGCACATCTAAAAATACCCATTCTATTCTTAATGGTTAAATACAAATGATAACAACAATTCATGAATATATATAAATATATCTAATTAGAGTATGAAAAAAGTAATATAAAGTGTAAATGGACAAATACAAGCCCCCCAAAATTGAAAAATAGTCTAACCTTTTAGAAGTAGTGGGGTTTTTTCAACTATTACACCTAGTATAAATAATGGCTAGTCTAGATCCACTATTATCTACCTACTCCTGGTCCGCCTAGGACTCCATCAAAATTATTATTATCTATAAAAGAAATAAAATGTGTGGGAAGAGCCTGTGCAGGGGTAATTATATACATACCCAGTAGGATGCCGATAAATCAAAAAATATAAAGAATCATGAGAGTGGTCAGATCATCAACATAATGGAGTGTCAATCAGATCATGATACATAGAAATAATAATCCAAATATAATAAAGAAACATTTCAAGTCTCATGGTAATGTCACAACCATACTGCCAGCCTAGGAACCTACTTGAGGATTCAAGTTAGCGCTCTTATGGTATAACACACTCATTGAGTATGATAGAACTGATGGAAGTAATCCCAGAGGTCATTCTCATACGTCCTCACAATGATGTAGTTCACATTGGATATTAAAATATATTGATAAATTGATATATGATCTCACCTAATGCCTATGGGGGGTTCCTCACCCTAACCGGAGTAAAGATAATAGAGGATCACACCCCAAGACACGGTGATGGATTCTAGAACTCTATCTAAGACTAATCTCATAAATAATGTCACATACTATACTAAGGACACAATGCCTCCATTTACCCTCAATGGGATAGGCCAAGGGTACTCCCACTAGAGATATGTGTCCACATTGAAGAGAACAAGGTCCTCAATATTCCTAGAAAAAAGTACACTATATGTATTGGGGTATACATCATGTGTATTGGATCCCCTGAGTCTTGTCATGTACTCTGGCTCATTCCTCTATACTATGACTCATACCCATATACTCTAGTCATTCCCATGAACCTACTCATGTCTGGGAATTTTATTCATGTCTATGACCATATAGCTAGCCATTCCATTGTTCTGTTTTCATGAAAGTGTATATAGTTACATCTATGCCCATATACCCTAGGGGTGCATGCCATGTTTCCAACCACGGATCACACGGTGTGTGGTAGGTCCCACACAGTGTGAAATATTCTATTTTTTCAAAAACCTTATCCCCCACAATTGGGGGACTAAACAGAGTGTGTTATTTTGAATACACACCATGTATATCAGTATTTTCTAGAAAACTCAAAATTCATCATTTGTTTCAAAGAAATCTTGGATTAACCAAGCCATACCTTCATTGTCATTTATTTAATATCTATCCTCCAATGGATCCTATAAAATAGAAATGGTTATGTGGATAAACCTAACGATCTTCCATTTACTTATTTAAATATAAGATATTAGGTATGGAGAGATAATAAATAACAAATTTATTTTATTATTTGTTAAATTACTAATCATCACCTAACCTTAATTAAACCAAACACCTAATTTACACAAGGATTACATCACTCATCATGTAAAACTGAAATTCTTGACTTAATAGTTGTATCATATTTCCCATCCAAGACACCATATTAGATGTATTCGATTATTATAGTAAAACTACATGTTTCTAATATTAATTTTTTAATATTTTTATTAAATCATTACCAGGACACCGAAGCTTTGGAATTTTATGATTACTTATCCCCAAGTCTCGATAGTATTCTTTAAAATATACCAATGTTTTGCAAGGAAAAAATAGAGTCGTACCATTTTCCAAAACTATGGGACTTTTAACATGAAATGAAAAACCTGCTCGAAGAGGTGAGGGTACAAAGATCACATATGGTTCTTCGACTCCCATGTGCTCTTTTAAAAATTCTCATGTTTACACCTGACGTGTACTAATGTAATTATTATTACATGGAATATTATCTCCTATTGATCATCGATATCTATCTGGTACTCTATGAAGGTGTCTTCATCCTTGATATTCTACTCTCCCCAATATAAAACAAGTTATGTTTCATGCACATACATCCTCTATTGTGACACATGGATGACATCATGTACTCGGTCTAACTGTGGTTGTAGTGCCATGAAATATAGCACCTCACTAACCTTATGCAGTACCAGGACAGGCCCAATGAAACTCATAGAAAACATTCCACCCATGACAAAACTCAGCAATACTTATTAAGGTGATTCCATAAAGAACACATTTTATTCCTTGTAAAACTCTAAATTCCTTCTACATTGATCCACATAAGAGTTCTGATGGATCTAGGAAGTCTACATCCACTCTTAGATGACTCGCACCTTCTATATTGTCACTCAAACCAACTCTGGACCCATTAGTATAGAATCCCATGAATCAATCCAGAATAGTAGTGTCGTTAAATTTCACTCGTACAATGACTAAAATGGATCCATTCCCGATGGTTGAGTGGTAATTTTTGTTATGAACAATCTCCACCATGGATAGGTGATCCACCAAACTATGGCCAAATACCCACATGAAATCTAGAATCATGTCCTGCAAAACATGAATGGTCCTATTAATATGTATGCCTATATAGGGGCGAAATTTGGTGATAAAATTCAACAATTTCTCAAAATTCTCATGTATTCTTCTCTATAATCATGACTTGAAGTGAGTTTCATGGTCTCAAAAGTTCATCGAGGTAACTTTATCAAGTTTTACAATATCCTCCACATAAATGCATCACAATCTCTGTATTGAACTGAAACCTAGAATGAAAAGTATGTTTACTGACTTATTTAGTTTATATTTGATCACTTGGATATCATAGTGTCCTCTAGATGTTCTTGAAATCCCTATCACAAAGTCCATATAGATTCCATTCAACTTCCACTCTATCACCTCATGGGGTTGAGCTAACCCCACTGGAACCTAGTGATCAACCTTAAATCAATCTAAACATATATTTTTGTAATTTATAAAAATAAAATATAAGGGGTGAAGTTGTAACGTGTAAAAACTAAGTATGAGAAAACAAAACAGTACAAAATATTTTCCAATTTCATATTTAAATTTCAAATTTCAGATAGATTTTTCCCTCTACTATTAACCATAGAGGATGCCTCTAACATAGATGCTACGATATTAGAATCATTAAAATAAACTATCACCGAATAATCTAGGATCACCATCACTAGACTACAGACACACTATATGAATTCACCTATATGGAATCAATGCATTAGTATGAAAAAAATCCATAAAACATAACAGAATTTCACCATTCCCACTAGGGAGAAGCTGAAATATGAAATAGAATATTTCAAAGTCACTTACATAAAATCATCCACCAAACTAGGGTTCATAAAAATAGAGGGGACAAAAACCCTGATCCCAAATCAATGTATCAACAAAAAATATCTATAAAAAACATCAATGATTGGGGAAGAACCAGTTAAAACCCATTGCAAGGCCATCTAAGTTAACTGGATTTTATACCATGGGATAACACCAGCTGATTCAATTCCTCAACACCAAACTAATTCTGAATTTTACTATACATATTCACTAATCATTGATGTACAAATAAGTGGTAGTATAAAAATTCCTCAAAAACTCTTATCACAACGTCCATGGTACCATGGTCTGTCCCTAAAAGGGGATGATTTTCTCACCACCAACATAAAATTCAGTAAGATCTTGTCCTTTGGAAATATAGATATGAAAAACCTCATAGTTTGTATCTCCAAACTAATCATCCATAACATTATAGATAATTGAATTGGTTATAACCCTTGACTAGAGGTAAGATTCACCATCCTTGTCTACTTAGAATAACTACAGTAAGGCAAACTACTTTGATTCCTTACTCAACAACTTTGAACTAGATCTCTGGATAAGATCATATTCCATGACATTCACCATTCTAAGAGTATATACTATCTTGAATTCATAATCTTAGAAGTACTCTAGTCAGTAAATCTATATCAATTTGAGATCCTTTAATGAATATATATATTTCAAAATATTGTGGTCACAATAAATGATAAAACTCACACCCACAAGGTAGTGTTGCTACATCTTCAAGGTGAATACCACTACTACCAGATCTAGATCAAGGGTCTTATATTTATTCTCATTGATTCATAGTTTTTGGGACCTAAAGGAAATCATTCCATACCTCTATATCAACACCCTTCTAATCCTAGTTCTGGAGGCATCAAAAAATGCTAGGTACACGCTCTATTGGAAGTCTTAAGCTGTTGGTGCTTATCAAGCTCTGCCAAAACTCCTAAAAAAGCATGTTGGAACATCTCTATCCACATGAATGAGGACTCCATTCAGGGAAAAGTATTCAAGGATGCCTCAATCTCATAGAAATTGGGTATTAGTATTTAATAGTATCCTTACACCAAAGCAAGCTTCATGACTCAGTCACACTTTTAGGTGGAACTAAAGTCATTATTGTCTCATACTTCATTTGTTTAACTCATACTCCCTATTTTTAGTTGACATGTCCCACAAGGTGGACATATAAAATTTATAACTAACACTTAAAATAGTTTTCCTTAAAGAGGTTTCTCTAAGAGTATATCTCATACTATCCTAAATTGCCTCGTTTTCTCCTCCTCAAACACTAAGTATATCTGAATGTCATCGACAAAGACTACAATGAACCAATATATAAACGGATAAAATATCTAGTTCATGGGAATCATGAAAACTTCTATGTCATTTTTCACACCAAATTGAATCACCAAGTACTCGTAGTGACCATAGTGATATCTGAATATTTTCGTTGTTATACCCTCATCTCAAACTCAAAGGTGGTACTAGCTTGACCTGAGGTCAATCTTTAGAAACCACCTCAATTCATTGAAAAGGTCGAAATGGTCATCGATCATTGTTAGTGGATAATTATTCTTTACAGTAACAATATTTTTTATTTATTAATTTACACATAACCTCAAAATCTACTCCTCCTTGTAAAAAACAATGGGTCTTCCTAGAGTGACACACTGGGTCTAACAAATCCCTTCATCTAAAACTCCTCTAATTGAAATTTTACTCATAAAGCTTTATAAAATATATCTGATATACAAGTATAGAGATCAGTAAATTCTATATGTAATGGTATATGAATAACTATAACTCCTTAGAGAGAGAAAATACCAACATAACCTCTAGAAAGATATCCCCTTACTTCATCAATTCTACAAGAAACACTGCCTCTATCTTGTTTGAATAGAACCATATTTTGATCACTAAACAGAAGATCATGGGTCCTGAGATTATATAAATTATATCCTTGCAATCCTAGAACCTCGAGTCTAATTTTAGCTACCATATATCAAATTATGAATTCTAAAAGTTCCGATTACCAGGCCCAAACATCAGTGACTACTCTACTAAGAATATCTTCACAACCAAAACTTTGTCAAGAACTCTGGTATTAATAGAAATTAAAATAGATATCATAGAATCTTACATATTTTTATAGATTCCATTTTTGATGTTATGTTCTTATAAGAATGTATCTCAAATCATATCCATGGATTATCTTGAGATAGTAGTAAACCATAATGAATACTCTTCCACAAAAATGCTTCCCTAATAAAGCTCCGGGATTTTTATTGATTGAAATACGGCTATATAGAAATACTAACTTACAAGACACTCAATATTATTCCAAGAGATAGCTTTATCATCATGATTCTGAGTCACTAGACTCCAATGTTGATTTGTGGATCCATGAAGAATACTCGCCAATAAGTACACCATTTGATATAGAGGGGTCCTAAATTAGAGGAAAACTTATGTAACTACATTAACAAAGTCCTCAACTTCCCAGGTGTCTGGATCACCCCAATACATGAGAGGAATATATCTATAAAACTAAATAAGTGTTCTCATCCTTCGTACATCCTTAACCCTACTCAAAAGGTGGTAATGATGGAGAAACACCTCGATCTTCCACCTCCTATATGAGAACCTATACTGAACCATCACCCTTAGGTGGATGATCCTCATAATCCTTCTTGTAACACCCCGACCCTAGTTACCTAGAGTCGAAGCATTATTTTAATACATTGGCATGATTACAAAAAATCAAGTCTCAAAGGACCATTCAGTTTAGCAGTCATGAAAAATATATTACATATATGAATGTTACATCACATTATAAAATGGAAAACAACAACAACATTGAATTCACTGACAACATAAATATCCATTAGAATATCCCTACAGATCAGTTATAATATACATCTTCGCATCCAGGGAAAAATAAAAAATAGAAATGGGTGAGCTCAGATTCTCAGTAAGGGTAAAAATATAGTGAAAACATTCATAAATAATCATAAATATTTATGGAAATTTATAAAACTAAAACAAAAGCCTTTTAAACTTATACTTTAGCATAATATGGAAAAGATAAAATCAAATAATTTGATTTATTTATTCACGGGGATATTCTACTACTCAAATAATTACATGAAATATAAATAACAACTTTCATAATGATGGAATGAATAATTCCAGACTTCATAACCACATTTTCAAGGCCTTGTTCCAAGACTAAAAATAAGATTTTGTCAAGTCCATGTGCCAAGTCAAAATTTTTTCTCATGAGACCTACCGATGCATCAAGGAGCTATAGTGGGATCCACCCATCACTTACTAAATCCAATGCATTCCTCATATGAAAAGGTGTAAGCATAAAATAAACATTCGTATTAAAACTTGCATACGAAATTTCAATATCTTATCTATAAACCATGAATGGTATAAAAATGACACATCCAAAGTCATAAATATCACAAAACCATCAATATAATATATAATATTGGTATCATAACAAATCAAACTAGATCAAGAATAACATCCCATAATGGATTTTCACCTAGTTTAAAATGATCAGTAAAATTTATTAAGAGAAATATCCCTTTTTCATGAAATCATTTAAAAGTCACATAATTTACAAATGAATTCATTTAAAATATATTTTTTAATCAAAGTGTCACATACCACATTGAATCTTTTGGAAGTGGTTAACATTATAAAACATTCTTGTCCATATAAATAAATCCTTAAAACCATTTTGCAAACATGGTCATTAATGATAATGGTTTAGAAGATTAAATCCTTCAAACATATAAAATGATGTTTTAGTAAAAATTACCTTAAAAATAATCCCTTTGAAAAATCTTATATGAAACAAGGACATGGATAATAAATATGTCCCAGTAGATACATAAAAACAACCTCGTATAATAATGAGATTGTGGAATTAACACTTACCTTGTACTTCTGTTTGGTCGATGGTACGTTAACCTCCTGTATAATAGTTAAATCATTGTTATTAAATTATACAAGAACCATATATGTAAATATTATATCATATATGATCTTCTAATATTGCTTTGTTAATAATATTTTATAATTATCATCATTTCGGGTGTTAACTGATTAATTTTCCTTTATAGGTTTGGTTACATAAGTCATGTTTGTTATAGATAGGATGTATTTGATTCATATCCAGAATTATATTAAGTTCCTAAACACTATTTGTAATCATGAAATGAAATTTATCTCTGAATGATTATGATGGGTATTGAATCTCATCGCGTTCGTGGAGACGGTAATCTATACGTACGCATTAGCGATTATATCATTATATTGATGGTGAAATCGTATGTAATTGGATTTTATATAATATATACGTAATCACTAACATTTTTTATTTATTATTTACATCATTTAAACTAATTATTACACCCATCCAAATAATGAAGTTTTTGAATAACAAACTACACCACGACGTGGAGACGGTAAGCCATACGTACGCACGTATGGTGACTTTGTCATTCATATGATGGATAGAATAGTGAAAATGGTTGTAACATTTTTATATTAAAATCACAGTATATATAATATAGTGGAGTTATTATTTTAGAATAGAAACAACAAATAAAGAGGAAGTGGAAGAAAAAAAGAACTTAAAAGTGGCGATGAAATATTTACCTCTTCTTCGGGTTCTTCTTTTTGATTTGATCAAAATGGATCCTTAGGTTGGCTTTATGACCAAAGTAAGGCCTCTATGATAAAGGGAGGAAAGTTGGGAGGATATTTGGGCTGGTTTTGGCTGATCCAAAAGGCTATGGAGGTGTGAAATTAAGAGAAGGGTAAGTGTCCTTTTTTAAGAGAGGTGAGGGTCACTTTAGAGCAAACTTGGAATATTATTTTATAATGAAATCATTTTCTATTTCTAATGGCTCCAAAAGTAATTATTTCAAATATAAGGTGGTGATGGGCCAAAAAACACTCATCCAATAGGTTTTATATAGGTTTAGATCATCATATTAAACTTATCTTTTATATTTAACTCTTAGTTAATTAGTTTGACATTTTCAATGTCTCTTTGTATTTTAATATTATATGACTAATAAACTTACTATAACAAGCCAAGTGAACCCCATTCAGTTAATTATAAATATATATAACCTTATATAAGTCCTTTTTTTGAACCATAGATTTTAATGAATATTATATCAGTTAATAATATAGTATTTATTTTAAAAACTCAATTATGACAATTTTGAAACTATTTGGTATTTTATTTTTTTGAAAGCCATAAAAACATTATAACATAAAATAAAATTTATTTAACCGACCCTAAAATGTCATATTTACTTAGAAAATTAGTGCAATACATCATAAGTTCTAATTATCATTTATTTGGATATTTATAATATCAATTATTTTAATATTTCATTTAAAAGGTAATTACTACATCATCCTTTTGTCATAAATAAATTAAATTATTTAATGTCTAAAAATTATAAATAAAATAAAATTATTTATTAAATATTTTTATCTTTATAATGAATATTTATAGTCTAATTTATATTTTGTGTAACCCTATATTAAAAATGGGTTAGTTATTAAACTTTGAATTTAATTCTTCTAAATATTCTTTAAATAAAATAATAATAAATGTCCTAATCTATTCCAAGTGGACCAAAGAGGATCATATTTTATTCATAATCTTGTTTTTTGTCGAATTATACTTATCCAATAGAATTAGGAAATATGTTAGGGTAATTGTGATATCATTTTTACCATTAATTACCACATTTACGTTTAACCATGGTAAATAAAAGTCAAAAGTTACTATTCAATAAAATTATTTTCAACTTATTGGACCACATTTTACTTGATTATATTAACCGTGTCTCTTAGATAATTGAAATTCAATTCACAGAAGCAGTAAAATTATGTTTTATCTAAATTTGTAAATACTCCTAGAAGATGGGTAGAAGACGGTAAAAAGTTCAATAAAATTTTATACATTTAATTTTATTTTAAAATAGACTCCAATAAATTACATTGAACATATATTGGTATTATATATATATTTAATTAAAATAAATTTAAATAAAATAAATATTTATTTAAATAAAAAGTCAGTTTTAAATAATAGCGCATTGTTTTTCACTATTCATCGAAAATTCAAAGTTTTCAAAAAAATACCAACAATTCACCCTAAGATAATTTTGATATTCATAATTCAAAAAATAAGTCTATTTTATCAAATTAAAAACATAGAAGTTTCATATATTAATTTAAAATTAATTCCCATTGTCAAAACCAAAAAGAGGGTTTTTAAAAAGTAAAAACTATCAAAAGATTGACTTGTGGTTATGTCAAATTTAGATGTGAAATTAATTATAATGACCTAAATTGTATTAAATGATAAAAATATAATCTAATTATACTTCAAAAACATTCAAATTTATAATTTAACACTAAAAATTATTTCGATTAAAAAAGTTGTTTTTAATTAAAACCTAGTATTTTTCACTATTTGTCAAAATATGAAAGTTATCAGAAAAGTACCAAAAATTTATCCAAAATAAATTTTTAAGTCCCTCTTCTAAATAATAATTTAATTTCATTAAATTGAATATATAAAAGTGTGAAATATCGGTTTTAATAATGGTTTTCCATTAAAAGTCCATAAAATTGCATTTTTTGAAAAATACTTCTTTTATCTGAAAATATAAATTTGTTCTTATATTATGTCTATGAAAAAAATAATATAGATGTTAAAATTATATAGAGTATATAGGATCCAAAATGCAGTTAATACTATTCATAGCTTGTTTTTGAATGGCTAGTTTGGTAAATTCATGTGTGCTCGAACTCGGTGTTGTGTGTAGCGCAAGCTATTGAATTAATTTAATGAGATAACTTACAATGAAATCTTGGGTTTTTACATTATCCCCTCCTTTAATAAATTTTTTCCTTGCAATTTGAAATTTTTCTTCGAAAATAAAAGGATAAAAATGAAAAATACCTTTGTGGAAAACCCACATCGGAAATTGGGTTAATAAAATTTAGTTCTAATAAGAGGGAAAGAGAATGAAAAAGTCACCACCCAATTATGATCTCGATTAAGAGAACATTGGTGGAAATTAGAGACACATAATTGGAGGAAAATGTGAATATTTATAAGGGGTAATTGAGCTCATCAATCACAAAAAAAAAATTTAAAATTGAGGGCCTCAAATCCATCAATCTATGATGATTTAAAATATCATTAGTTAAATGAAATATAAGGTATTAGGATAACACATTTTTGTTTTCATATGCTTTCCCTAAAGTATAAGAATTAATTTATTCATATAATAAGAGGAAAAAATATACTTGACATTTATAGTTTCATCCTTCAAAAAATTCCTACCACAAACTCATCTTTCACTCCCAAAGATAATAGAATTCAAATGTATTTTATTTATACTAATCATATAGGGTTCCAAAAAAATGGATTTATAATTAATTTTTTAGAGTATTTAAAAATATTCATTATATAAATAATGACATCATGTATGCCAGTGGTAGGTGATCCACCCTTGTCACCCTTCGGTTGAAGGTTCAAGTCTCGCGGACTTTCCGGATGTGACGGGTTGTCACCCAACCTCCGAGTTTTACTTTTTATGACAATCCAAAAATAACCTCAAGAAATCATTTAACCTTAACAATTGTATCCAATGTTAAAATTAATCGAATAAAACCTTTAGACTTATCCAAAATACTTCTGTCCAAATTCACAGTCCAAAATTGATAAGGAAGGTAAACACAATAAAGATCTTTTTTCCATGTAATAACATGTGAATAACATCATCATGTATTCTTTTAAAACAATATAACACCCTAAATTACTATAAAATCATATTTATTATATTCATTCTCTCTTATTCCTTATATAGTACTAGATATACTCCTTCTATCCAAAAAAGTTGTAAACTCCAACAATGATGGAATATAAAAATCATAAATCAATTTCAAGGTAGTCAAGAATATCTAATATAATTTATCAAAATAAATCATATATTGTTACATATTCACAACTTTAGTATCAAAACTATATTATGGTTTATCATTATCTAAACCATATATTTTCCAAAAAAATACCTGCTATTGAGTCACTTCTCATGGTTCCACACAATATCAAATCCTTAATGAAATAGTACATCCGTACAATCCTTTTATCTCTATAATTCTAATAACTTTTACATCTTTAATACAATACTCAAATGACACAATACTTTAATAACAACATAAGAAATATAATCATTCCTCTTCATCTTAGGTAGTATTATAACTTTATAATTATTCAATAGTAGCATTTGGTGTATACTCTGATGATTTGGACATTGCTTCGTGTAGTGTTTAAACTCCTTGCAGATGAAGCATAGTACATTTGAAATATTTTCCATACCCTTTAAGTCACATATATGGTGTCCTTTTTCTCCACACTTATAACAAACTGACATTCCCTTCAAAAATTTACCAAGGTGATTCTTTCCACAGTTATCACATATGGGAAAATCCTTTTTTCCCCTCTTCCATTTATCCATATTTCTCTCTTCCATCCATTTATTCTCTTGCTTCACTAAAAATCCATAGGACTCAAGGAATTATTTACTTATCTTATTAACAAATGATACTATTTCTTTATAAGATAAGAATTCATGGGAGAATATTTCCCTTTTAAATGTTGGCTTAATACTATAAAAGATATGATCCTTCTTAATCTTTCGATCGTACGTATTATTCGAATTCTCATTCCATCTACTAGGTGCCATTTCTAAACAATGGCATGCACTAGGTTAGTTTATGAATCGCAAAGCATAATTCCAAACATGTAAAATACATAATTTAAATTGAAAAGATTAAGCATATAATCTATAATCATAAAATATTTTCGTTGAGGAAGTATTTACTCCTAAATCTGTCATGATGGCTTGTAATGAAAATGTGAATTATCCTAAGCATAACCCCTAGGAGTGTCATAACCAGTAGTACATCAAGGCCCTTTATTGGGTACTAGGATACCCTGGGTCAGTCCTAGAACTCTTTGTCATAGTTTTCACTCCTAGGTACATCAATTCTAGAGCCACCTCTACCTTCTCGTATCCAGACAGGGATGTATTTCTTGGAAAATACAAAAAATATCTACATTAAAAAACTTTTAGAATGTTCTTCTATACTAATCCTTAATTTTTATCTTAGGGTAATGTGATATAATTAGAGTTTATCTAAATCTAGTTTCCAAGGTTATTTCTAAACTTCCTATGATACCAGCTATAATGCTCCGGCCCCAGTTACCTAGAGTCATTGCATTATTTTAATATATTGGCATGATTACAAGGAATCATGTCCCAAAGTCCGATTAGTTTAGCAGTCGGGAAAAATAGAATATATATATGAACGTTACATTACGTTATAAAATGAAAAATAATAGCTACTTTGTCTCCATTGAAAACATTTATATCCCTTAGACTATCCCTATAGGTTAGTCGTAAAATATTTCTTCACATCCTTCAAAAAATAAAATATAGAATTGTTTGAGTGCAAATGCTCAGTAAAGATAACAATATTGCGAAACCTTTCATAAAAAAGCATAAATATTTAAGTAAATGTATAAAACTAAAACAAAAGCCTTATAAACTTAAACATTAGCATTATATATCAAAGATAAAATAAAATAATTCCATTTACTAATTCACATTGATAATCTTCTAGTCGAATAATCACATTCAATATCAACAGCCACATTCATAATGATGGAATGCATAATTCCAGACTTCATAACCAAATTCTCAAGGCCTTGTGCCATGAATAAAAATAAGATTTTTTCTAGTCCTTGTGCCAAGACACTATTTTGTCTTATGAGACCTACCGATTCATCGAGGAGCTATAGCGCCCCCCCCCATCACTTACTATGCACAATGCATTCCTCATATGAAAAGGTTTAAACATAACATAATTATTTATATTAAAATTTTCATATGAAATGTAAATACATTATCCATAAACCACGAATGGTATAAAAATAACACACCCATTGTAAAAAATATCACAAAACCTTCAATACAATATGGAATATTTTTATCATAAGAAATTAACCTTGATTAAGAATAATATCTGGTAATGGATGTTGACATAGTGTAAAATGATTAGTAAGAAAAATTGAGAGAAATATAACCTTTCCTAAAATCATTTAAAAGTCACATAAATTATAAAGGAAGTCATTTAAAAGATAGTTTTTAATCAAAGTGTCCCATATCACAATAAAACTTTTGAAAGGGATTAACATTTTAAAACATTCATGTCCATATAAATAAATCTTTAAAACCATTTTGAAAACATAGACATTAATGAAAAGGTTAATAAGAATAAATCTTTAAAACATTTAAAATGTTGTTTTCATAAATATTCCATTAAAAATAATCCCTTTGAAAACTATTTTATGAAACATGTACATGGATAATAAATATGTCCCTGTAGATACTTACGAAAAAATAACCTCGAATAATAAAGAGAATGTGGAATTAACCCTTACCTTGTACTTCTATTTGGTTGAGAGTACATTAACCTCCTATATAATAGTTAAATCGTTGTTATTAAATTATACAAGAACCATATATGTAAATATGATATCATATATGATCTTCCAATATATCTTTGTTAATAATATTTTAGTATTATCATCGTTTCGGGTGTTAACTGATTCATTTTACTTTATAAGTCTTGTTACATAAGCCATGATTGTATGGATAGGATGTATTTGATTCATATCCATAATGATATTAAGTTCTTAAACATTATTTTTAATCATAAAATGAAAATTATTCTTGAATGATTAGGATGGGGAATTAATCTCATCGCATTCGTGAAAACGGTAATCCATACAAACGCACGAGTGACAATATCATTTTATTGATGGTGAAATCATATGTAATTGGATTCTATATCATATAAACAGAATCATTAACATGATATATTTATTATTTACATCAGTTATACTCATTATTATACCCATCCAAATAATGAAGTTTTTGAATAACAAACAACACCACGATGTGGAGACAGTAAGTTGTACGTAAGCACGTATGGTGACTTTGTCATTCATATGATGGATAGAATAATTAAAATGGTTGTACCATTTTTATAATAACATCACAGTATATAAAAGATACTGGAGTTATTATTTTATAATGGAAACAACAAATAAATATGAAGTGGAAGAAGAAAAAAACTTAAAATAGGTGATGAAATATTTACTTCTTCATGGGGTTCTTCCTTTAGATTTGATCAAAAGGGCTCCCTCGGTTGTCTTTATGAAAAAATGAAGGCCTGTAGAATGAAGGAAGTAATTTAGGAAGGATATTTGGGTAGGGGTTGCCTTATCCAAAAGGCTTTGGAGGTGTAAAATTAAGAGAAGGGGAAGTTCCCTTTTTTAAGAGAGGTGAGTGTCACTTTAGAAAAATCTTGATATATTCTTTTATAATAAAATCATTTTCGGTTTATAATGGATCCAAAATGAATTATTTCTAATATAATGTAGGGATAGGTTAGAAAACTTTTATCCAATAGGTTTTAGAAGAGTTTAGGTCATCATATTAAGCTTATCTTTTAAATTTAACTCTTAGTTAAATAGTTTTACATTTGCCATGTCTCTTTGTATTTTTATATTATATGGTCAATAAACATACTATAACAAGACAAAAGAACCATATGTGGTTAATTATTAAAATATATATCATTATATAAGTCCTTTGGGAAATCATTATATTTTTAGGAAGATTATATCAATTAATAATATAGTATTTGTTTTTTAAAACTCAATTATGTCAATTTTGAAACTATTTAGTATTTGATTTTTTTAATGCCATAAAAACATTATCACTTCAAATAAAATTTATTTACTCAACCCTAACATGTCATATTAACCTAGAAAATTAGTTTAATTCATCATAAGTCTCAATTTACATTTTTTTGGATATTTATAATATCAATTTTTTTAATATGTCATTAATAAGGTAATTACAACATCATCATTGTGTCACAAATAAATTAAGTTATTTAATGTCTAAATATTATAAAATAAAATAATATTATGTATTAAATACTTTTATACTTCTAATGAATATTTATAGTTGAATTTATATGGTTTGTAACCCTATATTAAAAATGGTTTAGCTATTAAACTTTGAATTTAACTCTGTTAACTCTTCTTTAAATAAAATAATAATAAATGTCCTAATCTAATCCAAGTGGACCAAAGGGGATCATATTTTATTCATAAGGTTGTTTTTTGTCGAATTATAATTATCCAAGAGAATTATTACATGTTTTAGGGTAATTATGATGTCATTTTTACCCTTAATTACCCTATTTTTTTAACCGTAGTAAATAAAAGTCAAAAGATGCTATTCACCAAAAATTATTTTCATCTTATTGAACCATATTTTACTTACTAATATTAATTGTGTCTCTAATATTTTTGAAATTAAATTCACAAAAGTGGTAAATTATGTTTTATGTAAATTTGTAAATGCTCCAAGAAGATGGGTAGAAGACGGTAAAAAGTTCAATATTATTTTATAAATATAATTTAATTTTAAAATTGACTCCAATGAATTAAATTGAACTTATATAGGTATTCTATATATTTTTTGACTTAATAATAAATTAAATAAAATAAAATATTATGTAAATAAAAAGTTGGTTTAAAATAGTAACGTAGTGTTTTTCACTATTCATCGAAAATTCAACGTTTTTAGAAAAAGACCAAAAATTCACCCTAAGATATTTTTGATATTAATAATTAAAAAATGAATTCTATTTTACCAAATTAAAAACACAGAATTTTTATTTATTAATTTGAAATTTATTCCCATTGTCAAAACCAAAAGGTGGGTTTTTAAAAAGTAAAAACTATCAAAAGATTGACATGTGTTTGTGTCAAATTTAAATATGAAATTACTTATAATGAAATAAATTGTATTAAATGATAAAAATATAATTTAATTGTGCTCTTAAACCATTCAAATTCATAATTTTTCACTATAAATTATTTCTATTAAAAAAAATTCAATTAATACATAGTATTTTTCACTATTCGTCAAAATATGATTATTATCAGAAAAGTTCCAAAAATTTATCCATACTAAATTTTTATATCCCTATTCTAAGGAATCTTTTAATTTCATTATATTTAATATATATAAGTGTCAAATATTAGTTTTTAAAAGGTTTTTCCATTAAAAGGCGGTAAAAATGTATTTTTTGAAAAATACCTCTTTTATCTAAAAATATGAATTTTTTCTTAGATTATGTCTAAGAATCACATAATATGGAAGTTAAAATTATATATAGTATATGAGATTCAAAATGAAATTAATACTATTCATATCTGCTTTTTGAACAACTAGTTTGGTAAGTTTTGGTGCGCTCGAACTTGTTGTTGCATGTAGCGCAAGCTATTGAATTACTTTAATGAGATAACGTACTATGAAATCATGGGGTGTTACACTGGTACCTAATCCTAGATGGCTATCATCATGGAGGTCACATGAAATAGATAGAATGCACAATGGACAGTGTGTATATCTAGGAAGCTGACTCAAAAAGGAAATTGAAATCCCTAACCATTTCAATATGATTCTTTTACCATATGTTTTCCCTACAACAAATTCCTACATGTATCGATACAACAAGAAATTTATCAAGGTCTAAGTGAATGGATACATTAGCTGAAACACTATCACTATTTTCCCTAGCATGAGAGTTGAACTAGAAACACTATAATATTGATTCCCTAGTTCCAATATAAAAACTCATAGCTAGATAATCTATAACAAGGAGTTATAAGATGAACCTCCTCTAATACCACTCTCTCATAACCCTACCCACCAAGACCCTCTTGGCCAGTGGCAAGCCAGATGTGACACCCCAATCCTATCTATAATATGATGGGGGAAGGTGACTAATGCTAAGTAGTTATATCACACACATGAAAGGCCTTAGCCTGTGGTTCCTATACACATTAAAACATCTTCAAATTCCCCTACAATATCAAGAGGTAAAATTAAAATGATACCAATAATGCATGTATACATCTATATCCCACATCAGTGTATGCCACACATAATAGAATACATAAATGGAAAAATATAATCCCACCAAAATTGTAAAAGAGTTTGATATATTATAAGGAGGGGGCTATTTTCATATGAAACACTTGGTAAGAACTATGGTCTGACTATATCAACTTGGATCTACTTTCCCCTAGTCGACCTTGGACTCCATCATACGTCCTATCATATGTATAATACATGACATCTGAGGGAAATTCCATGAAGGGGAGAGTTTATATATACTCAGTATGGAACCTAGAAATCAACAAATATAAAGAATAAAAAGAATGTTCATATCATCATCACAAAGTATTGTAAATATGAATATGACACATAATTAATGTAATTAAGATATACTCAAGATAGACTCCTAGTCTCATGGTAATTTCAAAACCATACTACCATCCTAGGATCCTTCTTAAGGATTCAAGGTTACTCTTATTTGGGAGAACACACTCCATGATTCTGATAAAATTGATGGTTCTCATCTGATAGGTCATGTACATATGGACATACTATGTTATAGTACACTCTAGATGTCATAAGATAATTATAAATAGATAGGGGATGCCATATATGGAATGTGGCGGATTCCTAACTTAACCTTGAGTAAACACACTCAGATGGAGATCGCATACCCTCACTGTTGGTAAGGGATTCCAAAACCCACCTAGTGAGGAAAGGTAATAGAGGATCACACCTCAAGACATAGATAGGGATTCCTGAACTCTATCTCTTACTTATACCATTGATGGGATCAAATCCTATACACAGGATGTGATGTATCTATATACCCTCATAGAGATGGACCACGGGGAAACACCCTAGATATACTGAACCACACTAAAGAGAACAAGGGCCTCAGACTTACATGAAAAATGTACATAGATTCTATAGGGGTATACACAATATGTCTTTGCAACCTTAAGTCTACCAATGTAATTGTGTCAAACCAGTGTATCTTATCATGTATAGGTAATATGGTTGTATTTATTCCACTGTATTAGGTCATACCCATGTAATCAGGTCATGTCTGTGTATTTAGCCATGTTTGACCCAATGTAGACCTGGTTTACACACCGAGTAACCAGTTATGGGTCACAGGGTGTGTGGTAGCCCACACTATGTGTGATATTTTAATTTTATGAAACCCTAGTTGATGTATCCAGGGTACTACATGGCATGTGTTCATTGTATGACATGTCATGTATATCAAAATTATCTAGACTTACCATTACACTTCACACATTACTCTTACACCACCATCACCCCCGATTATACCACCAAATCCACCATTAAACATGAATCTAGGCATAACCAAGCCTTAACTTTTCTTGTTTCTAGATTAGAGCCAACCAATATACTCATAAATCATCAATCGTTACTCTTCATCAATAAAATGAAAAACATAAGAACCATTCTCCTCCAAACCATCACTGGATCTTCTATTGTCCTTGTTGAACCTCGATCTCACCATCGATACTGAACTAAAACCTAAAGTAATGATCCATTTCACTAATAAAAGATTGCGAAAAAATTAATCACTAGGTATTTTTTGAATCGCAAGGAAAAATAATAATAATTATAAACACACAAAGTATATGATAGAAGTAAAGAAACAAAAATGTGAGGGAAAAACTCTGGCTATTATTCGGGTTGGATTCCATTCATTTATGAATAAATTGATGAACATATAGAATAAACAATGAAATACCAATTCATAAATCTATGAAGATAGAATCATTAATAGTAATCAACCATCAATATATTAATTCATTATTATTAGGCTAATTTATTTGGGATCAATTTTGGATAATAAAATAGTATTAATACAAATAAAAAAACCACACTAACATAATTTTGGATCAATCTCTTTGAAACAAAAGTTTAATTTCATCAATAATTGATGAGATCCATGAACACCTTCTGCACAACGATCATCAAAATTTTGTTTTTTATTAATACAATAACTCCCCTCCAATAGATCTTATAAAATACCTAGGGTTGTAGAGATAACCCTAGTGCTCTACAATAAATAGGATTAAATAGAGGATATTGTGTTTATTAATCTAATAAATAATATATTGATGAATTTATTTATTAAATTAAAAATGGAATCATGGTCGCACTAAACAAAAACACCAAAGCATGATACAATATTGTCACTCTTAGGGAAAAAATATATTAAAAATTTAATGGAGTCCTCATATTTCTCATCCAATAATCCATTCAAGAGTTATTAAATTAATTTAGGAAAAATGTGAACACATGATATAAAATATTTAATATTTTTATTATATCAATATCAAGACTCCTTGATCCCCCAGTATTCAATTCTAACTTAGTGCATAGCCCAGAAAATATTCTTTAAAATATTATAATTTTATTACATGGCACAAAATATATTTTTTATAGGTTATCTTTGAAGGATTAAACTATCTACTAATTATAGAGAATATAAATTCAATGAAAACTAGTGGTGTTTCTCTTTTTTATGGAAAAAATATGTCATATTTGGAAGAATTGGATTCCAACCTATCTTATATCTCTTGGAATATAAGTTAGATATTATACAATATCTGTATTTACTCACATTGGTGAGGTATACATGAAAACTATTGATAATAGAAATATTAATGTTAATGGAAAGTTTTAGAATTACATATTATTGGATCTATTTTTGAGAGTTTATAAATGATTATTGCTTTTCTAACTTCTAAACTAATATAGGTAAAATTGGGTAGCAGATATGATGGAAAAGAAAACCTTATGTTGTCTAATTTTAAAAATCAAATGAAAAATATTTTAATAATTATTATGGATGATGAAGAAAACATTCATGGAATCTTTATATGGGTGAATAAGATTTGAAGTAATATTATAGGTTTTGGTAGAAAATGGAATATTTTTCTCTCAATAAGAAACTATTGAGAAATTTTTATATAGATTCAAAGTCTTGTTGTTAACTCACAAATATTAATATGAATTGTCTATTAATGGACTCCAAAATATTCCTCAAGCATATAAAATTATAAAAAAAATTCATTAACAAAAATGCTAACTAAAAATATCCTATAAGGCTATGTCAAAAGGGATGTTTAGAGATAAATAAATAGAAAATATTGAATCAATCGGTTCATATGGGGAGGAGGCAAAAATAGGACTTCAAAAAAATCAGTTCACTTCTTTCCAAGATATACTTAAATGGAAATTGGAAAATAAAAGGTAAAAATTCTCTTATATACAGGAATTGTACTGATACTGGTCCTTGTATATAAATATAACCTAATAAGAATATAGAAGAATCTGAGTTTGATTGGGGATATTAGTATTCACATAAAAATTAATCTAATAAACATACGAAAAAAATTTCTAATAAGATTAAGAAAATATTTTTTAGTAAAAGAGATCTGGATTATATATCATTCTAAAATGAATTTGATAAACATGTCATATTCATAGCTATTTCTAGAAGATAATTTTATTTAGTAGATGGTGATGATGATGGAGAAAATAGAATATACTTGAGTGGATTATAAATGAAAGTTTGGATGAATCTCATGACAAAAATATAAGTTGAAAAAATAATTTAAGATGATAATTTTTAATAATGGTGAGCATTTCAAAAAAGAGGTGACACTCCCTAATGAAATTAAAGATAAAAAATAAGTGAATGATATTGGTAGGATGATGAAGGTGAAAAAACAAACATAGTTTAAATATAAAATTATTAAAAGGAATAAAAACACTTTAAAAAGAAATTAAGTCGAATAGAATAAATATGGAAAAACATGAGAAGATGATAAATTATCTTAAGGAAATATTGTCTGAGAAATGGGAATTTATTTCTAAAACCTAATAAATATTACTTATAATATAAAATGTTTTAAGTAATATTATATAACACTTCACTAAAGAAATTTTTTTTAAAGGAGAATCTTCTCAAGCTAGTGAATAGAAGGGTCCACGGAAGCATGTTGATTCATTCCTAATGAAATCTAAATGTACATCTATTTTTAATAATATCACGGGTCTAAAATATAAGATTGAAATAGTCAAAACTAAGATGATTTTTGAGAAATTTACTTCCATTTAGATAAAGTGTAATACTTTAATAAGGTTTACCCTATAATATATATATCCATAGTTATTAAAAAGATAACAATAAAAAACTCTTAGAAGATCTATTATCACTCTAAAAGATAAATTTTCATAGATCAGTACTGTTGTTATAGAGTACTTAGGAAAAAATATTACTCTTGCTGGTACAATATTTCTCTGCTGGGAAGGATGTATGAATAAAGGGGGGATATGAGAAGAATAAAAGAACAACCTTTTCAAGAATTAAAGATAATGAAGAAAAAAAATTCACAATATAAATAATGATAAATTTCAATGTGATCCAAGTGAGAATCTCAAGAAATTTGAGCCTGAAAAGAAATATTGCTTAGTTGTCTGTCCAGATCAAACAGAAATGGCTAGAAAGATAGAGGATGCAAAAGAAATATACTGAAAAATAAAATAAATAAGTAGGAATAGAAGATAATAACTATATTGATGAAAATTTTTAAATAGATTATGGATTGAAGATTTAGAATATTTTCAAGATGTGTGTGAAAGATAGGAATGGTACTAAATATTATATAACTATCTTACCAGCCCAACATAAAATCATGAAGAGGATGTTATAGACTCAAGGATATGAAGATTCTTTAACTTGTGGAAATAATATTAATGTTTTATCTAAAAACTAAACCAATGAGAATAAATACATTAAAAAAATAATTGAATGAAAATTATAAGGAAAAAATTATATCCAATGTAATGTCTAAGAATAAGAAGAAGAATATTTCTACACCGATAGAAGACTACCAGTCTAAGAATGGCTTCTAATGAAACACTATGGATCCTCCTTATTCCAGTTATTATTGTTTATGTGAACTAGCATGTAGAGAATTTATGGAGAATTAGTAAAGAAGATTTTTGAGTGTTGTAGTGTATTTTAATAAAAAAATATACATCCATCAAGGAGAATTATGACCACCATGGTAAGTATTACTATCGTACCCTTCAGGGGGAAATATGAAGCCGAGGTGTAAATATCACACTTTTTTCTAAAGAAGTGATGATTGTAACAAAAAAGAGATGAAAGGGGGTTTTATCTATATGCTTGAACTATTTTGATATAATAATTGAGATGGGTGTCAGTTTTATATTAATAAAATTACTCATAAATCCCTTGATATAAATATATTTATTGATCTTGAAGAAGTATTGCACAGATTTATTATTATGAAAAACATTTATCACCAATATTATATACTCTTTTTTCCACATCAGGTTCACATATATAAACATAGAGTTATCTAGTTAAAGGTTCTTTACTAAAAGATTCATGTGATATTATTCCCCTCTTAAGAAAAATTTTCAAAAATTGTGAGATGAAATAATATATGTTTATAAGAAAACTATTTTACCCTTTTTATTTGAATTTAAATGAGGATAAAAGAAAATGTAAAAATCATATAGAGGATAAATATTTTAGTACACATATTTACTTCATATATGTTTGATGCTTTATAGGGATATTCATATCAAACCCAAAAGAGATATTATTTTTACCAAATTGTGATTTTTTGAATTTTTCTAAATATTTTAATATGTTATTGTTGATAAAGTTTCATTAGAAACCTAGAGAATTTTGAGAGAAGAGTTAATTATATGATTATACAAACATTATTATATCATAAAATTTTATGTTTATCCTAAATTTTTCTAACATCGTGAATACTAAAATTTTATCTTGATTCTAGTTTTTTGTACAATGGATGAGTAGTTTATTTCTATAAAAATATGGAGTAACTGGTGTATGTAGTTTAATCCCCAATGTATTGATGTTGTAGTTGATGATCATATATGCCTATATAAAATCCAATAGAATGTGTCTACTGGATAGAGGTGTATAAATTTTCTGAGAAAATACATTTTATAAAAATCTCATGTGATAAAGCTAAAGTTTGAATCTATATAATGTTTGAATATATGAAGTCAAGAAGTTTATATTTAATTAAGATTGATCTATGAAGTTATAATTGATAAAATATTGACCTTTTTTAGTATATTATAATAATTTTTAGAATGGGTCTAAAAAATAATGTTTATTGAACAATGGAAATCAGATGAATAT
This sequence comes from Viscum album, assembly GCA_963277665.1. Taxonomy (NCBI): domain Eukaryota; kingdom Viridiplantae; phylum Streptophyta; class Magnoliopsida; order Santalales; family Viscaceae; genus Viscum; species Viscum album. The sequence continues at coordinate 1,496,035,262 of OY728131.1, forward strand.
TGCTTTGGAGCTGGATTGGATAGAGAGATCAATTTCTATTAGAATATCTTTTTATAAGTTCATCCTTACAAGAATATATTGGTTCAATGAATTGAAAAGAATCCAATAGAGAAATTTGACTTCATATTACAAACATTTCTATGATATTTTAATGGACTATGTTTTGTGAAACAATTCTTGAATGGTTTTTGATCAGATGCAAGATAACTGGACAAATACCATACAACTCATCCAATAGATATTCATGGATAAACTTATAGGAAGTTAATTGGATAGGGGAGGCATGTGAAGAGTGGCAGATGGAGATATTATGAGTGTACCTAACCAATTAAATCATTTGATTAAGATTGAATAGAGGATATTTAGATATAATTTTATTGGATAAAGGAATAATTTTGACTGCATCATAATGAGATTAACCAGATATATCCTTAAGAAATTTTAAAAAACCATTATAATGTAATCTTCCATGATGATTCAGAGTTTTTATTTCAATGTTAATTAATCTATCCATGATTTGAGGGTGTTTGAAAAAAAATATGATGAGTTTTTATGAATTTCCAAAACGACATAGATGTATTGAAGTAGTTCTACTTAATTTTATTTTGGAGAGAAAATAAAAATTTTAAATATTGGAGCCTACACCATATATTTCATTTCTAGATCAATTGTTCCCATATAAAGGGGATAAGTAACATTTGAAATCAGAACTATTTTTTCAAAATAAGGAGTGAAATCTATAAATTTTGGGTGATTTTATAGTGTACTTTTCCAACAAATTTTATACTAGGTTAAAAAAGATTCATCCAAACAAGTTACATTGGAAGGTGGATAATTAGATCCAGTCTAACTAGATCAAGTGAATTAGATATAGAAAATGGACTAAGGAGTACTAATTATTTTACATAGGATAAGGCACCTTAGACTAGGGAGAAGTAGATAGATAATATCTGATAGATTTCTACCATAAATAATTTTCTAAGGAATATTTTAGGAAAATGTTTTGGAATAGGGATTTTGAGATACTCCAGTTCTTTATATGATTGGGAAGAATATTCAAGATGAATGGAATCTTCATAGAGTGATTGTATATGATGAAGAATTTTTATATGGGAAAAGGAGATCCAGTATTACTATGGATAAATAATATCTGATGTAGAAGATCTATTTACAGTTGATCAAAAAAGAACAAGGAAGATCATGTACCTGGGTGTTTAATAAGTTTCCAAAAAAAATATTGTTGATAGAATGTATAACCAATCATGAAGGAAGTGGATAAAGTAGGACATTTGGGGGGTATAAACAACTATGAAATAAGAGTTATTTTTTTGTTGCAGAACCATGGATAACTGGAGGAATGATTACTAGGGTGTATAACTATTTGTTTTCATGATATTATAATCCTAAAAGAATCTAGATAAACAATTCATGTTGGGATGGTTAACAAACATATAAAGGATTATTTATTTCTACCAAAACTTATAATTTTGATTTCTTTCTCACTTAGTATATTTACTGTATATGAATTGTGGCTAAGTGATATGTTTATGTGGATTCGAACACAAACATAAAATGAGATGTTGAATTATAGTAGAAGAATTGAAAAAAATAATGTGATCATTGATTCACCCCTACCCCTATCAGTGATCTCACACTGATATAGGAACTTCATTATTTAATAAAAATAATATAAGAATCATATAATGGTTATTACTAATCAAGGAATGAGAAATTATTATTTTTGTTCTTTGAAATATATTTTCCCAAAAAGCAGTTTTTGTGTGTGGATATTATAATTATTTTAATCCCATATTATACATTTTAGTAGATAAAATAAAATTTCCCATTGAATTTAGAATATCATATTTGTATTGCGTTGAATCTCATTGTTTTTTGTGAAAATATTTTTTTGAATAAATAGTTTAAAATAATGATTTTTATAAAAACAGTCATTTCTTTTAATGTATTTAAAAAGAACCATTATATTTTGATTTTTTAAATAAAAATTATTCCCATTTATAAAAAAATTAGAGAATTAATTCTATAGGAATCATATTTATATTTTATTTTTTATAAATCCATTTTTGGGATTAAAGGACATTTTTTCAAAGGCCTTTTTTTCATTGTGTTATACATTCTTATATTAATATTAATTTATTTCACTTCAATATATTTAATATTTAAAAGTGTATTTCATATTTATTTTTAATAGGTTCAAATTTTGAAATGACTTCAATTTCATTTTATTTATAATGAATAATAACCATGGTAAATTTGTATCACCTTGGTAAAAGGTAAAACATATTACAGAATGTTAATGCATTATGATAAGGTCACAAAATCGCATCTTAAATGTTATTCGATAGTTGGATTTCAATCATTATCACCTTAAATTAAAAAATGTACTTTTTTACTTTCACGTAACTATGATTAATACATTTATAATTTTGAAAACTAAATAATAATTACATGAGTGTCACTCCCCTTCCATATAAAATGGAACATCATCCCCTCACTTATTTAAAATTTTAGTAGTTTTTATTAGCCAAGTCCTCCCCAAATACCTCCCCAACCCTACTACCACATTATATAGGCTTTTGTCTCTGTAAAATGCTATTATGTTTATGTTCCAATCCTTTTTTTATCTCTTTTCCATCATATGGGAAATGAAAACAATGCATAAGTGTACATGTGGAATACTACCTCAATGAAGTGATGTAAATAATTTTTTATCGTTACCTCGCAAAGTTGGTCATAAAGATTTAATTAATGAAAATATATAATATTTTTAAAAATTTATTATGATTCTATAAATGTAATATATTTCATATCTTTTTATATTTTCCATCCATTGGAAAACGATAATTGTATTCACGCGTACGTGTTGACTACCAACCTCAAGTAGTGATGTGATTGATTTTTCCTTTCAAGCTTACATGTATAGAGATAAGCATGGATATAATGACTAAATACAAAATTTAAAACATATTTATGATTCTAATAATGGTAAAATAATATCTACTTCGTTAATTTTATACCAAATCGAAAAATTAAATTATTGTTCAAGCAAATCTATAGACTACCATCTCCATGAAACAATGTGATTCGTTTTCCATGGCCACCATTCATGTATGATTATAAAAGTAGATTGAATTTATCAATATGATAATTTTAAAAAAATTAATATTCTAGATATAATGTAACCATGAACCCATAGACCATGTTCAACACACCAATATTATTTTTAGCTTATAAACAAAATGACCCCAAAATATTCAATGTAAAATTTATTATTTCAGTAACTATATAATACATTAAAACAAATTGAATAAAAAGGATTATTATTAGAGAATAATCCATACATTCCATCTTAATTATGTATAATTTTAGTAAAAAAAATTTATTTAGTAATGTAAATGATCTACAGGGAGAATTATGAAATTAGGTAGATGATTTTTCTTTAAAATATAGTTTTATATGTTTCAAATGGATTTTCCTTCATATCCTTGTTCTTCAAAAAATATGATTTTTTTATAAATAATTAAACATTCAATAACGATATTTTATAATGAATTTTACTTTATACAAAAATTATTATAACGAAACTTTTCCTACTTTTTCCATACGGTTCACCTTTAAATATTTTTACCTAAATGAAAAGGAATGTTTTTTGATGTTTACCACCTGACTAACTTTTCCCACCATCATAGTCATTATTCATTATCAATATTTTTCTATATATATATTCATTTTTCTCAGATAATATTTTATTCACATTGTTCTAGGAATATTATGTTATTAAAAATTTTAATGAAATGATTTATCTTCCCATTTTTTTGTGATAACTCAAAGTTATTTTTCTTGTAGGATCTAATTTTAAATTTTAAGGTTTTTATGATCGAAATGAATGTATTTATGTTTTTTCCTCATTATATGTTTCCATGAAATTTTATAGGATAATTGGAGATCCTCATGTAGCTCTGATAATGAGTGATCTCGATATTGCTTCCCAATGTAATGGGTAATGATTATAGAGTTAAAAGAAAATAATATACCTCTACAAGATATATTGGAATTAACTATAATTGTAACTCTATCATAAGGGTACTTATAAGGGTGACTATAAAGATAATTTCCCAAGACACCTACATGTTTTTCTAAATAACTCTAGGTGTTTTAAAGGAAAAAATTGTATTTCATAATTTTATAAAATAAAATTATGATTAAAAGATATTTTAAAATCTTCATAAATGTGAAATAATTTTATTCATGCATTATCATGTTCCCCTAGGTAAAGTTCATTATTACGGTTTTTTATTTACGCTTGACTATAGTATTTTTTATGAATAATTCGGGCTCTGAAGTAGATTTCATTGTATGTAATGATTATTTTTAGCTCAATGTTTGTTATTATTAAAAGAAAAATATACTTATGGGTTTTCTATAATTTTTAAAAGCACTAATAGGTTTCCTTTCTTTTTATATCCCTTATAGTGATTTTTTGTCTCATCCCATATTTTCAAATGTTATTCTTAGGCATTACGGACATGTTAGGATTATAGAAAGGTCAGTGGTGACACATATTAAATTTAGATAATGTGTCATTAATTAAATAGGTGTGTAAATATAAGAACTTTATTTTTAGGAAAAATGTTCACTTTATTAAAATGTTCACTATTTTATGTAATGTATTTACTAATTCTCTAAAAATATACACCTAAATGATTTATGGGAATATATAAAGGTGAAATATTTTCCATTAAACTCATATTTATGGGTTTTATAAGGAAATTGTCCATATATTTGGTATTATTTTAAGGATTTAGATGAATTTGGTGGTTAGTATGTTATTATCTAGAAATATTCTAAAGATAATATGTTTTTTTTGGATAATAATTTATATGTGTCCTACGAAATTATGGGTTAGTATTTAAAGAAATATTTATTTTCATTTTCTCGGATATTGTTAAAAACTATAAGAGAACAAAAAAATGGTTACCTATGTTGGACCTATGGTGAATCAAAATTTTCTTAGTCTAACGGTAGGATATCTAAAATACATATATTCATATGATAGACTAAAAAAATTTCTAGTTTCTTTACTTATATTTTTCCTTGAATAGTTATTATTTATTTTATTATAAATTTTCTTCACTGGGATAAAGTTTTTATTCAAGAAGGATGGATGGAAGACTAAAACCAACATCTTTTCTTTTCTAGAGGATTCAATTAAAATAATAACTATGTTTTCTAGAACATGTTATTCAAAAAACCTAATCTAGTATTCAGATTACATGAAAAAAAATTTATAGCATATCCCTATCCTTCTCTATACACCGTATCAGGAGGTTCCATATGTATGTATTACCATATTTTGGAATAAAAGCAAACCAACCATGCCCATCTTTGATAATACCATAATGTAATTTATAACATTTTACATATCTTTGCCTCAATGAAAGGAATCCAAGCCCTCTATTCAATGAAAAATGAGGGTGAAATTTTAGTGGTTAATATCTTTCTCTTATTAGTTGAATTTTTTTATTTTAATCACAAACACTTATTCAAGAAACTCACGTAAAAGTGTTTCCTAAAGTATTATAGGAAACATGTTGGGGATGATTTCCCAAAACGATAAATTCTAAATATATGATTATTTTCGAATCAAAATATTTTTCAACATATATTTTGATAAAGATTAAATAATTTCCCATTGATAAATGAAATAGATGAACTTGTAATGATTTTTAATAATTCTAACTATATATGAAATCAACCTAGTAGATCAGGGTGCATCAGTCTTTGAAATTGGAATTAGAATTAATAGTGATATTTATTTTAAATTTATAATCTATTATAATAGTTTTTATTATGTTTCATGTAAAAACATAATTATGTTGAGGTTGATAAAAATTTTGGAATTGATTCAAATTTCTGATTATTAGAAGGAATTATTAAGAAATATGATGGAAATCCTTATTAAAGGTTTATGAAAAAAAGTACAATGATTGAATTTTCAACCTATAGGTTTTCTAGAGATATGATGTGGTGGTATTTTATTTTTGGAATGACGAGTTTAAATATTATAATAAGTTTAAATGATTTGATTCCATTTTTTAGTTTTAAGTGGTGTAATTTTAAGATAATTAAAGATACTTTGGAAGACATAAATTGAGTTTTAATGGATTATTGAGCAATATATAACCCATAATTTTAACATGTCTTTTTCTAAAGTGGTTATTTTAGGAAGAATTCAATTATATTTTGAGTAAATAAGTTGAATGACATTGATATCCTTTTAGGTTAATATTATCATTGATGTTAATATGGTTAATTGGTATGAAGGGTTTTTATATTTCTGGAAAATATATTTTATCACATAGATAACTATATGATTTAAAAGTGATTTGGTGACTAAGTGATTAATGTTATTTTTTAATAAGTTCACCATATTAGGAAAATTAAATGATTAAAGTGAATTGAATGTTAAGAATAAATATTTATGTAATTTATGGAAGCATATATGATTTTGTTGTAACTTTATGGTGATTCATGTTATTAATAGAAAATATGTTCATATTTTTTTGATTATATTATTATTTCTTATTGGTTTTTAGTAAGTGATCTTCTTGAGTGATAAATGTTATTTGAAGATAAATAAAATTTTGATATTGGGAGAATTTATGATATAATATTTTTGATATTTGGGTTCCAATTATGGTCTATAATATTTTGAGTACTTTTAAAGATATTTGTTTAAGGAATGTTTTAAGTTTAACTTTTGGTGTTATGGTTGAGTATTTTTATATTAATGTAGTATTTATTCGTATGAAAGCCTAAATATTTTTAGGTACTGTGTTAAATTATGGTAGCCATTTTGGTTTTCATAAATCGATAGATTCATATGGAATAACCTTTAAAAGTTTTTTGGATATTATTATCCATTGAAAGCTAATTTTATTGAAACAGAAATGAAAAATTCCTCATGATTATTTATCATTTAATAAATTATATGAAACATAGATAAAAACTATGTTAAGTACAACTAATGGTATAAATTTTGCTTATAAAATGGAATGAAATAATCTAAGTATGTAATATCATATTATCTATCTTTATATTAAGTGAATTCCTCAACTCAAAAAAGATAAAGATAAATCTATCTTTTATTATATGAGAAACAACAGACAAAAATCAAGATATGGTTTTTGAAAATCCTTCACAAAGTAACATTTTCATAATGGTAAATTAATGTTTTGTGAAATATTTTTCCTAGTGATGACATAGAAATTATTCTTCTATTCAAAAGGAATTTCTATAAATGTGTATTAAAATAATATTTCTTTCTATATATGTATATTTATCTTAAACTCCATGGAATTAATTCTGAAAATATTTTAATTTTTTTTTAAAAAAAACATGTGACAAAATAGCAATGAAAAAATTTATTTATCTGGGCTTAATGTTACACCATGAAATTTTAGAATTTATATTTCATTAAATCATTATTACGCTCAATAATAACTACCTCATAAAACACTAGGCTTAAATGAACCACAATATTATTATTGTTATAACATGTAAGAATTCCATGTGGGTGTTTGATGAGTATAATTGATTTTTTTTAATCTATATTAAAGAATAAAAATTAAATGTATAATTAATTACCCTATTATTTGTAATTAATCTTGGAATTAGAATGTGGGAAAGTGTTTTAGATATGTTCAGGATGATTAGGGATGATTCCTTGAGTATTTTTATGGATTCATTGGTTGTCATTTAGTAAGAAAATGGTCCATTATTGGTGATAATTCTTGGAGAATTTTTATGGATTCCTCTAATAGAATTGGATGTCACCCTTAGACAATTATCCTTGAAACTTTGAAGATTTTTTATCCATTATTATGTTCAAATACATGTTCTTATTGTACTAATAAAGTGAAATTGCCTTCAACATTTGATAAGGTGAAGACCATGAAAATATTTGTTTTCATGATGCATTTATTTTTGAAAAATATTTGATGATTTTCCAGGTAGAATAATTATATATTTCATGATAAAATAATTATAGATGTGCATGGAAAAAATATATTTTTTCAATCATTTTGAAGGATGGGGCATATAATTTTGTTAAGATATTATGTTGGAATTAGGCTTTATACTTAGTATTTATTAAGTATAATTATAATCTTCTTTATTAAAAAGGATGTCCAACCCACTAAGCAAGCCTAGGACAAGATCATCCATGGAATATCTGGGACTAGGTAATCGACCATACTCAGGGATTAGCCTAGGCCAGCCTATGGGAGGTGGAGAATATGAGGCATGCATATTTCCCACCTTGTGCATGCAGGTCCATTTATAAGACCCACTATGAAAATTGAACCATTAAGGTTGGATGGATTGTGTGGAAAATCCACCGTGCTGGGTGACATAATGGTAGGTAGCTTCAGGATTTCTGATCCTCTCAACATATCGCCTGATTGATAAACAATAGTGGTAGTGCTTTGGAGTTTCAATGTGGGTAAAAAGGCACCCTCATACTATTCGTCCTCTAAAATTATACTCATATAAATGTTTCTATCTGATCATGCATATCTTGATCGTCTAATCACCACTGATAAATTGTCTTCATCCTCCCAAACTACTTGAACTCAAAAAAAGCTAGTTGTGTGTAGTGCATATTTGGAAGGCCACTCTTCACCTTATTCTCAATAGATTTCTATCCAACCACGCTCGTAAAAGTCATACCTCACAATGAATTCAAGACAAATATTAGTCGAACCCAAGTGAGACATGAAACTTCGTCATGAAAGTATTTAAATAATATTTTTCATTGCAAGAACCTATCATAAGAACAGGAAACATGACATGTTATCATCTCAAAATGATCTATGGATCATGTAATTGTAAGGATGACATTCAACAAGCCACTGCAAGAAGATTTCCCAATCAATGAAGAGGGGAACTATGACATCAACTGAACTTAGATATTGTTTCATAATAATTTATGACTATATAAATCATCTATCTTTTTCAGGTTGTTATTTGATGAAATATTCAAATTTATCAGAATTTGTCACATGGAATCCCAAGAATAAAACCAAGGAATCGAATGATAATTTAATTCACCATGTGAAGAATAAGAATATTATTATGTTGGGATATTTGGAATTAAATGTTCTTAAGGTCTTAAAGTATTATAAATGATTCCTTAGTCTACATTAAAACACTTAGATAGATAGTGTAAACTCTCATATATATACGTTCATCCAAGTTTTATTGTTTATTCACTCTCTGATATTGAGAGAGATATTGAAACATAGAACATGCATGAACCATTCACATGAAAAAAAGTGTTAATATGAATGATCAACTCGTGTTAGGTAAGAGGAGTCTATGTTATTTGATCATGTAAATGAGATCTTAAAAACCCATCTTGGTTACAAAAATTATTGTTTAGGTGACTCATAGACAAATATTGTCCTATTTAATATGATTGTCTATACATATCTACTATATCATGAAAAAGAAATCCAAAACACATTTAGATCTTTCAAGGACATTGAGATTGGCTCCGGGACAAAAACTATGTCATTTGAATGTAACTCACGAAGCACTCTAGCTTATGAGAAGACATTTGGATAAATTCATGGACACTATGAGGCCTTGTGTTAATGAATTGTGATTAATTATTCAAAACATTGTGTGATTATTTCATGCGAAGGAGGAGTTATTGACAATAAATATATTGAAAAGAAAAATTTTCTTGGAGGAGATCTCCTGAACCACACTAATACTATGAGAGGATAGTGAACATCTCATGATCTTCACATAACCTTGGATAGAGATCATGTGCTTCACTTGAAATAGTTATAAAAAGAAAGAAGGAAAATGTTTTATGAAATTCAAGAATGATCTACACCCCAAGTACTAATCTTGATAATTATCATGTCATTTAAAATAAAAATATAAGAATATGATTCGAGGGGTGTTTGAAGTATCTCAGATTAAAGAATTGATTTCATAAAGAACATAAAATAATGAGAATGATAAATGGTTATGGGAAATTTTCATACATGAATGAATAAGACTAGTGAATGAATCCAAGAAAAATATAATGATATATTACATTCCAGATGATAGTATTTGACAATTTAAGTGGATAAAAAAAGATGAAAATGTTCAAAATTCTGCTTGTATATAATATTCTTGAATAATTTTTGTACACTACTTTCACACATATTAATTGAGGCTGTAAATTACATAATTAGAAGGAGTATCTGACCAAGAATTTCATATAGTATGGAAGAATAAAAAATATAGTGTATTGAACCATTCCTCTATTGATTGTTTTGAAAGAGTGGAGTAGTGGTCTGACATGCATGTAATCTTGTTGATCTAGAAGTAGTTGGAGACCAACAGTTAAGAGATAAGATTATTCAGTTTATAGAAACTAATCCAATACAGTAGTGAGATCATACTTAGTGGGTTTATTAAATATATTTTGAATAACTAGTAGTACCAGTATGAATAAAGTACATTAAAGACCGGTGGAGCTAGTATAAATAACACCACTAACATAGGATGACTACTTATGTATGGCCTAAACATGTTATGAAATTTCTGGGAATTTGAAATTAGTTAGAAATTATAGTGATTAGAGAATCTATGAACCAAACATATGTTGATCATGAAAAAGAGTATGTCTTAGTACAGAACCTTGTAAAAAAAATTTTTTGTTGATGTCTATTTTATTATATATAATGCAAGTGTTTAAAATTTTTGAGACCACAAAATAGATCCATTCCTCTTAAACGGGTAGAGTTTTGAGAGTCAGAGGGGATAATTGAAAAGAAAGTAAATTTGGATAAAACAAATTAGGTACACTAGTTTACCCCCCCCCCCCTACTCCCTCTTAGTGTCCCTACACTGTCCATCCTGGATCTACAAGTTCTGTCATATGGTAGGTCTTTCTCTATTTGGATCAGAGTTATATCCCCATTTTTTACATAGTTTATATAAATTTCATATTTGAAGCTAATTCTGAAGAACATCAGGTGGAAAATTTAATATCCACCCTTGCTAAATAAAACAATATGGTTTATTCCATTAATCAAAAAAATAGAAAGAATAGGGAAGTAAATATACTAAGAAAAATATTAAAGAAATATGAGAAGGATCAATGATCTCTTGTCAAATCAATTGAGAATTATTATTATGAAGAAACTTTTTCAAACTTTGTAGAGTATGAGGAAGTTGAATATATCGAAATTATTTAAGGATTATACTCTAAATTTGAAAGATATGTAAAGAATGATCCTAAAGAAGTGATTTCTTATATACATTTCTCATTTAAGGATCCTTTTAATGAAAGAGAATAGCTTGAAGAATATAGAAACTCAATCCTTTTACACATAATATTATTTGATTTTAATCACAATTATCCAACAAATACAAACCAAGGGTTGTAAAGTATAGTGTTGTTTTAATATTGGGTATATAATGAGTAATCATGAAACAAAAATATACCATCCTTTCCATAGAGATATCCTAACTCCATTTGATATCATAAAATAGCATGGGTTAACCTAGGGAATAAATAGACTAAAGGGACGATCTAAAAATCCCAGTAAGGGAATAAACATGGGAATATAGCATAACACGTGAGTTAGATTGAATAACCTTGTAACATAAAAGGAATGGTGTATGAATAATCATATGGAATCATAAAACATAGAATATGGAATCATATAAACATGGAAACAAAGGAATGTTCCAAAAACATAAAACATGACATAAACATGAGTCAAGGCTAAATACCAAGACTATATCACATGGTGGAAAAAGTCCCATAATTGATTAGGTTTACTCCCTAATCTCATATATGAAGTCTCATGAGACTAAAAGTTTACCCAATACATTGGATTTTTATCTGGTCAAACTCTTCATAAAATATTCATGTATAAGTGTTCGACGTGAATAATTAAACATAGTAAATAAACGTAAGGGTTACCCATGGAATGAAATGGGTATCTTAATCATGTCATAAGGCATAACCACAGGGTGTATCATGATGGTGTATAAGAAATAATAGATATAAATCATAATTGGACATTAATTAGAAAATATTGGCATATATCATGAGAAATTATGTCAAGCTTAATAGAAAATATATAAAAAGAGTGTTTATTATGCTTTAGAAATGATCCACTTTAGTGTATATTTAGGGAAAAATTAAATAGTCATTAAAGATTAAAAAGGAATAACTATTTGTATAAAACCAATAATAAACTATTTTTTTTCTTGTTAAAATGGGTTATTTTTTAAAAATAATGGTTTCTAAAAATATAATATTTAGTGTACTTAAAAATGGGTAATAAATTGGGAAGTTCCTATTAATCGGCATTTCTTATCGGGAAGAATAGAGAAGTGGACCTTTATAAACATGTATTTCCCCATCAAGGAAGGATGAATTGATCTAGATACATAATTTTGGAACATATACATAGAATATAGATTAATTATATTAGAAAAATGAATAATTACTTTATCGCAATGAGAGAGAAATCATAACCCAAATGTACTTTGGAGGTTCAAAGATATCTCTCTCCTTATGTCTGAATGTGTTATGTACTTGATGTTAATGTCGTTGATAATAAAATTAGATTCATTAAATAAATGATTAATAACCTATTGTACATGTATTTTATTTATAATAATTTAATTATTATCATTTATAGATATTTCAATGAGTTATAGGGTTTAATTTTATCATTTTGGGAGCGTTTTTTCCATGATATAATGGTAAGTTCCCTTGAGTATAATTATGTGAGTTATTTCCAAATAGAAGAAAAAATAAATAAATTTAATTATATGGTATTAATTAAAATTTATAAATTTAAAGGTTCTAATATATCATTTTTTTAGATATGATTATGATTCATTAGATATAATTTAAGTGAAAAAATATTAGTTTATTTTATCTATTTTTATGACCATCACGAACTAGTATCGTTTTATTCAATATTATGATTATTTATTGGTTCCAAAACTTGAAATAAGTTATAATACACATATTTAATTTTATTTTTACCATTATATTGATTTTATGACCACCATTAATGGCAATAACATAAAATAAAAACTCATCATCTACGAAGGTGGTGAGTCGACACCTCAGGAATGATGTTTTCATTTTTAGAATAAAATGAAAAGCGCAAGGATTTGATAATGGTTATTACACTAACATAATGAAATTACAATATATTTGATACTTTTGTTATCATGTAACTTTTTAATGTTGAGTAGAGAATGATTTAGAATAAATAATTAATTTCAAATAAAATGGTACATGATTTTATCTTTTAAATGTCAACTCATTGAGAACATCCTTATAAAATGTGGTTTTGTTATTTTGTTGAGACAAGAAGATACTGAATGTGGAGTAGAGGCCTAGAAAAGAAATTGGGAATAATTTATACATGTTTCAAGGATTTGTAATTCTGATAATAAGGGGTGGTGAGAGATGTTATTTGTAGGGGAGGAGAGGGGTTCTTATTATTATTTTATTCATTAGTTATTTATTTTGGATCAAGATTGTCAATTCTGTTGATCCTTATCATTAAATAAATTAAATAATCAAATAGAGTTTGAGATAATTGTTCCTACATAATCCATACATCATCCATTAATAAATAATTCTTTTATTTTTAAAATACTGTAAATTATTGTTTTTCAATATTCGTTGAAAATTCAACTATTTTAGAAAAATCCAAAATATTAACCCAAATAATTTTTCAACCTTTATATTTCAAAAATGGATTCCATTTTATTAAAATAATTTTCTAAATATGATATTTTTAATTTTTAATTAAAATCATCATTTAATTGAAAAATATCAATTTTAATATTATCACTCAGTTTATCAAACTATGAAAAAGTAATTAAGGTTTTATAAAATTATCAGATAATTATAAGACAACAAAATATTAATTTATTAATCTATTTTTGGAAAATAAATTTTCATTTAAATCATTTTATTAATTATGAAATTGAAAATAAACATTTAGAACTCATAAAAATACTAACAATTAATTTATCATTTTAAAAACATTTATTTACTTATTACATGATATAAATATGTAATATTTTAATTTATAAGATACCTAAATTTTATTTATACTTCCATTAGTGGGGTTACTATTATAACAGCCATATTAGTATTTCTAATGGTAATATTAATCTTCCAACAGTCATGTTACTATTATAATAGTTATATTTCTAATAGTCATAATCGTTTACTACTTTTTATAAATACCTCGTATTCCATTCATCAGTGACTTATATTTTCCCCCATGGGTATATATTCTTTCATATTTTAAATGAATATTTTATTATTTATATTTTGTTTTATTTCTATAGATTTTTTCATTAGTTAGATCATTCTAATGGATCGTGCATATCCAAATTTTCCTATTTTTATTATCTTAATTTCTATTTATTATCCTACTATAATATTTGGCATTCTTATTGGATATTTTTTACTAAATTATCATTCTTCATTTACGAGAATATTATTTTGTGGTTTCTCTATGAGATGTTTGGTCTTTATATATATGATAAAATTATAATAAGTGAAATTACATTAAATAAATTTTGGGTCATTACATTCTTCCCCCCATATGAAATTTCATGATAAAAAATCATTTTACATACTAAGATGAAAGTAGGTGAGGTACCTCTCATTCATCACTTCCTCTAGTTTCCATGTTGTATCTTCATACTTATTGTTACACCATAGGACTTTTACTTACTGAGTAATCTTATTGTGTATAACATTATCTCTATGGTAAAAGATCTTCACCGACTACTCCTTAGAAGAGAGATCATTTTCTAGCTGTTCCACCTATTAATTCAGTACAAGTGAGTAATCTGGTATATACTTTCTCAAGAGAAATATATGGAATATAGTATGTAATTGATAAATGATTGGAGGAAGTTAGATAGGACATAACTCTGACATAATCGTGGATCTAGAAGTGGATTATGTACCTAGGAATTAGATTTCCAATTTTACCATATCAATTAATCTTTTCCATGGATATATGTGGATGAATACCTTGTCACCAACCTCAAACACAATATCCCTTCAGTGATTGTCTACATTTATCTTTTATCAACATTGGGCTTCATTGATTTTCTACTAATTGTTTTTCACCTTTTTTATAATATTATCAAAAATTTCAAGTCCCGAAAACTTAATTTCACCAACATTATCCTAGGATTCATATGTTCATCATTTTTTCCAAAAAGGGAATCATATAAATAATTTTTTTTGCTTGAATGGAAACTATTATTGTATGTGAACTCGACCAGATGTAGATATTGGCACCATCCACCTTTGAAGTCCATATAACATACTCTAAACATGTCTTCCAAAGTCGGGATAGTCTAATCATATTGACCAACAGTTTGAGAATGATTAGATGTATTGAAACCACCTCAGTGTTTAGAGCATGATAAAAAATTTTCTATAACATGAGGGTAAATCTTGGAACTTTATCAGATATAGTTGTTAATCATACTCCATGTATCATTACCACTTTTATGATATATATATATATATATATCCATGCAATTTTATTGAGTGATAAGTCATCATGAATTGCAATAAAGTGAGCTGTCTTTGAAAGAGGATCCATAAAAACCCATATTACATTGTTTCCTCAAGATGTATTCATATGTACAATGACAAAGTTCATAGTGATGTTTTCCCATATACATGTAGGTTTGGGTAATGTTTTCATCATCACATTAGACTTTTGTCTTTAATCCTCCACTTAATAACATACCATGTACTTTGTTGTATATTCACAGATATCATTATTTTTATTTTCCCACCAATAGTTTTCTCAGATATCTCATTACATCTTTGCGATCCTTGGGTGGAAAGAGATAGTTGAGCTATGTTAATCATTTAGAAATTATTTCATTATCTCTAGATTGGATGGCACAAATAGTCATGACCCATATTTCATAACTCCTTCCTCATCAATTTTTATCTCTGGGGATTTCCTATTTCTGATAGATTCCACCTTCTAATGAAATTCCACATCATTTCATTGAGAATACTTTATCTTCTCTAAAATGGATTTTTGAGCAATCATTTGATAAAGTGTTGATTATGTACCATCCATAATTATTCCCATTTCCATCCTATTAAAGTATAATAAGATTGGATCATACTCAATTCTCTTCATTGATAATGTTCAAGTATCTTTTCTACATAGAGCATCTACCACTTTATTAGCTTTACAAGAATTGTAGTGGATTGAGATATCATAATCCTTAATGATATCTAACCATATTCATTGGAGAATATTAAAATATTTATTTTTTATTATATGGTTTAGGATCTTATGATCATTATATATCTGAAACTTTTCTCCATAGAGATAATGCCTCCGTATTTTTTTTCAAAGATCACAGATTCCAACTATAGATCATATATTGTAGATTTTTTTCTCAAGAAAATTCCGCTTATTTAAGATATAGGACATCACTTTATAATTTTTCATCAGTATAATTCCTAATCCCTTCTTTTAAGCATTGATGTATCCCAAAAAGAGAACCCCACTTTTTAGTACTATGAGTATTGGTGGTGTGTTAATCCTCGTTTTTAACTCTTTGTATAACTCTTCACATTGACTAATATAGAAAAACATTACTCCCTTTTTATTATACATGGTAAACGGGTTTTAATGATATTATAAGTTCTTCATAAATTGTCAATAATTACCATGTATAATGAGGAATCTAAGAATCACCAGTATAGATATTGGTCGGTCCACTCTTCAATTGCCTTTATGTTAGAAAGATCTATAGATATTACTTTGATAGTTATAACATTCCCCCATAATGATACTTCCTTTTACCAGAATTCACATTTACTATACATTGAATAAACATTCTCCCTTGAAAAACTCTTTAAAACAATATTCAAATACACCCCATGTTCCTCCTTGCTCTCAAATTTTATCAAAATAATCGATAAAAACTACTAAAAATTTGTTACATCAATCTCTAAGGAATCTATTCACAAAGTCTATGAATATTTTTGGATCATTAGTGTGTCAAAATGGCATCACTATATACTCATGATGTCTATATATCATTTGAAAAGACGTCTCAGAAATATCTTACATCAGCAGATTTAATTGGTGATATCCCAACCGAAGGTCCCCCTTAGAGAAATACTTGTCCCCACATAACTGATCAAAAATAAATTTATCCATGGAAGGTGATACTTGTTCTTTATCATTATTTTTTTGATATCATGATAAATAATGCATAGGTGCATTGATCTATCCTTCATCATGATGAAGAGGACGGGCACACCCCATGGTAAAGCACTCAGGCATATAAAAATCTTGTATAAATTCTCTTGTAACTACTTATTTAGTTCCTCCATTTCAATTGTGACTATTCTATAATGTGTCTCTAATATTTGAATAGATCGTGGAATAATATCAAATGAGAACCCAATCTGTTGTTAGGAAGAATACCATGAAATTATTCTAGAACACATCAGAGCAGTTCCTCATAATGGTCTTATCTTCAAGCATGATCCTCTCCATTATCTCAATCATTTGAGCTAGGTATTCTTTCTCATAAGGCAATAATATCCATAGTTGAAAATATTATTCTAAAGAAGATTTATTGTCCTCCTTACACTAGTATAGAATTGTAGGATAGCTCAAGATGTGAAGAGTGATCTCCCTTTCCTAAAAATTGAAGTTTTATTTATATATATATATTAAATACATACCCTATATAGAATCAAAATCTACCAAAGGATGTAATATGAGTTTTTATGGGTGGTTCAATCCACAAATATTGATCGGGGAGGAATTATATATATTTGATGTATTAATTTCCCCATTTTTATTCTCACGGATAACTTAACCTTCATATTTTTAGGTGGTTTTTTAAAAGATATATTAAAAATGAAAGATATGAAAGAATCTATAGAACCATAATAAAAAATTATTTTCCTATTCCTGAATGAATGACCTGCGTACCTATCACTATAACATTTTCATGCTCTGACTCCGCAGTAGTGATAGCATATTCTCTTCCATGTGGCCTTGGAGGTATTTTATTGATTGCCTCTGAAAACCCATGGTTTAGAGAATTATCTTTCATAATGACTATTTTTCTTATAGTTGAAACATTACATTATAGGCTGAGTATTGATCTAAACCTTCCTTTATTCCTCCACATTAGCAGCCTTCTTCAAATCCATTCGGAAAAAATTATCTTGATTACCCTTTCTTCCACATTTGATGCATATCTAGGTTTCCCTTAGGTAATATCCAATACACTTATTCACACACTATTGACATGTTGGATGTTATGTTTTCATTTTGTCATGGGACTTCTCAATCAATCCTCCCATATTAAGCTCTATTTTTCACTTTTTATCTCTAGTCCCATGAGACTATTGAGAGACTTCAATATACATTTCTATATTAAGGTCACAACATAAAATATTCTCATGACATTCAAAGTCTTGATTCACTAAGTTTTTTTATAGACATGGCTTTAATCAACATAAAATTCGATCCACATTTCTTTCAGTGTTTATGAAAAAGCCAAATGCGTATTTTGAAAGCCTTGTAATGTTTGCCTCATACACCCCAATAGACTAATTTTTTTATACTTCTGTCCAAGGAACTCCCACTCCATAATAAAATAGAGATGTTAAGTAAATTATTTATTAAAAAATATTTTCATGAATCCTTCCCAATCCAGGGAATCAATTTCCTCATTATACTTCGTGTTTTTTGATCAGTTTCTACCACTGACCAGGTTCCCCATCAAAAAGATAAACCACCAGCATGATTTTCTCTTCTTTTGAGAATTGAAGGATGAATAATATATTCTCAATAAGTTAATATATTGTTCTAAAATAAGGGTATCTAAAGATACACTAAATATAAGAGGCTTTTTTCTCAAAAACAAAATTAAATTCAACTTTTACTTTCCAAGGTGGAGGAAATTCCACATAATTCAAGTTATTATTCATAACATGAGCCAGTTGAGATTGTATTGTCCTGAATTTTTGAGCTCACATTCCCATCATATTTTGAATTTCATTAAGGTAATATTCATAGTTCCTATCACATTGATTATTGTCATGTGTTCTCCTATTTTTTCCTTTAACTAATAAAACTATTGTCCAATTAGGGGTCTTGAATACTTATCTAATAAAGTTATAAAAACTGAAACTCTAAATGTATAATGATAAAATTATATCATGACTTTTGATTCCAAAATTTCCAATCAAGGTAATCCATCTTGATATAATTATCCATAGGTTTATCACTAATATTTTCTAGTCCTAATCCCTAAAAATCACTAGATCATGATCAGATTCTAACTATTGAAAATTTATTCTTTAACACATAATGGTACATGATTTTCCGTTTAATTATCCAAAAAGTACAAACCAAGGATCATAAAGACTAATGTCTTTGTAATATTTGGTACATAATTAGAAAAAAACAAACAAAAATATAAAATCTTTTCCATAGTGAGATCCTAACTCCATTTGATCTCATATTACTTCATGGGATAACCTGGGGAATTCATAGAAAAAAGGTATGACCTAAAAATACGAGTAAGGGAATCTTGCATAACACTTGAGTTATAAAGAATAACATGATAAAATAAAAAGGAATGGTTCATGAATAATCATATAGAATCATAGCTTATAGAATGTGGAATCATATGAACATGGAAACATATGATGTGGAAGAAACTTGCATAATTACATAAACATGATTCAAGGATAACTTTCAAGACTATATCACATGGTGGAAAATGTCCCATAATGGATTTGGTTTACTCTATAATCTCATACAAGAAATCTCATGAGACTAAAACATTACCTAATAAATTGGAGAACTATCTGGGAACTCCCATCATAACATGTTCAAGCATATCTGTTCCACATGAATAATCATACATAGAGAATAAACATTTGGGTTACTCATGGAAACAAATGTGTATCATAATCATGTTAAAAGGCATAAACAATGGGTGTATCATAATGGTGTCCAAGAAATAATGTATTTAAATTATAGATCAAAATTTATAAGGTAAAATAGGAATATATAATTATAAAACATGTCCAAATAGAGATAAAACATGTAAAAATAGTTTTTAATAAACATTAGAAATGATCCAATTTAGTGTGGTTTAAGGGAAAATATTAAATATTTTTTGAAGGGAAAAAGTATTATTTTTTTTATTATACCATAAATTAAGTAATATAGTTTTTCAAGATAAAATGATTGATTTTAGAAGAATAAATTTTCCTTAAAAATATTTTACAATGTACTTGAAAATGTTAAGAAATTGGGAAGTTCCCTTTAATAGGGGTTGCTTGTTGGGAAGAATTGAGAAGGGAACCATTTCAAACATGTATTTCCACATAAAATAAGGATTAATTAATATGGATACATAATTTTGGAAAATATAAATAGAATATATAAAATTTATATTTAATAATTAATAAATAAATTGTTTTTAAGAGAGTTAAATTGTAACCAAATAGTAATTTTTATGTTCGTAGAGATCCCTTACTTTATGTACGAATGTTTTCTGTACTTACCATTAATTTCCAGGATAATCAAATTAGATCCATAAATTAATTAATTAATAACCTATTATATTTTTATTTTATTTATTATAATTTTATATTGTTTATTTATGGCTATTTCATTGAGTAATAGTGTATAATTTTATTATTCAGAGAGCATTTGTTTCATGATTTTATGGTCGGTTCCCTTGAGTATAATTATATGAGTGCTTTTTAAATGAAATAAAAAATCTAGAAGTGGAATTATATGGTATTAATTAAAATTATAAAATTTTAATTTTACTATATATCTTTTTTCTGATATTAGGATGATTTATTTGATAAAACATTAATGAAAAATATTTTGTTTAATTTGGCAGTTTTTATGACCATCAGAAACTAGTATCATTTTATTTAATATTATGTTTATATATTGGTTCTAGAACATAAAATAAGATATAATACACATATTTTATTCTATTTTAGACATTATAATGATTTTTTAACCATCAATTAAGGTGGTTATTGAAAACGAAAACTCATTATCCACGATGGGGGTGAATCGACGTCTCACGGATACCGTTTTCATTTTTAGAAGAAAAGGTAAAGAGAATGGATTTGATGATAGATATTTTATTAACATAATAAAATTATTTTATATATAATATATTGTTGTTATCAGGTAGATTTTTATTTTTGGGGATGGGATGAGATAGAATAATGAAATAATTTAAATGAGAAAGGTGAAGGATTTTCCCTCTTGTATATCATCTCATTGAGAACCTCTTTAAGGGAATTATCTTTATTATTTTTTATACCATAAGCTCATGGGAATTGGATACAATATTTGGAAGTAAGTTGGGTATAATTCATAAAGTATTCAATGAATTTGATGTGTGAGGAGAAGGGGTGGTGAGGGGTGGTATTTGTATGGGGAGAGGGGTGTTTTTGATTATTTTATACATTAGTTTATTATTTTGGATCAATACAATCAATATAGTTGATCATTATCACTAAATAAATTATATAATTATGGAGAGTTCTAGTAAATTATGCGTACTTCATCCATATATCATCCATGACTCATTAATTCATTTATTTTTTAACGACAAAAAATTATTATACTTCACTATTCACCAAAAAAATCAATTATTTCAAAAAAATCCCAAAAATTCAGTTGAACCATTTATCAATGATTATATTTAAAAAATAGACTCCATTTTAGTGAAATAATTTATTAAATATTATAAATTTAATTTTTTATGAAAAACTTTATTTATTTAAAAAATTTCATTTTTAATATTATAAATAATTTAATCACACTTTGAAAATTTAATTAATGTCTCATAAATTTATCATATAACTATAATAAAACAAAATATTAATTTATGAATCTATTTTTTCGAAAATAAATTTCCTTTTAAATTTTTTTTAATTATAAAATTCTAAATAAACAATTAAATTTCATAAAAATACCAACACTTAATTTATAATTTTTAAGAAATTTATTAAGTTATTCCATGATATCAATATATCATTTTTCATTTATATGATACAAAAATTTTATTTATTCTTTCATAGGTTATTTTACTGTTACAACAGCCAAATTACTATTCTTAAAGGTTAGACTACAATTCCAACAGTCATGTTAGTATTCTAACAGTCAGATTTCTAATGGTTATAAGGTTTTACTACTTCCTCTAAATACCTCTTATTATATTCCTTAGTCACTTTTATTTTCACCCATGGTTATTTATACATTCATATTTTAAATGGAAATTTTATTATAAATATTATGTTTTATTTCTACATCTTTGTTCATGAGTGTGGTCATTCTAGGGGATCAAGAAGGTCCAAAATTTCCCATTTTTTATCTACTTTTATATTTATTATCCCGGTAAAATATATTGAATTCTTATTGGTTTTTTTGTTAAATTATCACTATTCATTTATGAGAATAATATTTGTTGGTTTCTCTATGTGATGTTTGAGATTTATACTATATGACATAATTATATGAAGGAAATTACAATGAATAAATCTTGGGTCATTATAAAAAGAAATCAATAAAAAGGACAGTTCACTTTCATATAAATTCAAAAGGGTGTGATTTTCTCAAAGAACTCATTGAAGAAAATGAATAATATGTGACTATTTTAAATAAAAATATTTTAATAATTAATGAATAATTTTAGTGTCATATATATGGAAGAACTATGAGAAAACATGTTTTTGTAGATGTAATTGATGCCCTTGAAGCATTGTAAAAATGTTTTCATGAATATCAGAGATGTTCAACTTGAAGGAAAAATGTGTAAGGTCAAAGAGAGTGACATAATAATGGAAGAAAAGATCATGTTTTAGTATGAGTATATTATGATTTTTCATGCTCTAGAATAATCTTATTAATATAATACCACTATCAAGGAATCCCAAATGAAAGTTAAATCCAAAAACATCAAAGTATTTAGCAAATTTTTGTGATAAAGTAGTAAAAATCATGAAGATGATATTATTGAATAGAAAATTGAGTGGTAAGGTAGGATGAAATCAATTAAAAATGAGTTTTTTTCTTCACCATGAAATGTCTTGAACTAGATATTGAACTGACTAATTTTAATGAGACACATTCTAGAAAATCCCACATTGCTAAGAATATGAATTCTTCCCCCCATATGAAGAGATTCAATCTCCAAGAGAGGTTATTTCTAAAAACAATTTATTAGACTCATGTATCTAAAGTGACCCGTATTGGTTAAAGAAATAACTCAATATCATCTCTTTTATAACCTTCAACTATCTCATGGAATAAATTAGCCCACAAATAGGTTATTTTTTTTTCTACCAATGTAATCTCATCTGCTAGTTCAGGTTCAAAACCACATGCTTGGAAAATGTTGGCTGATATAAATAATACAAAATTCACCATAAAATAATGGGTGGGTACTGGTATAATCAATAAAAAGTAATCCTAAAATTTTTCTCTAAATAAGGAAAATAAAATATAGGAAAAACACATCAGTAAATCTATTTAGACTATTACTACAACTAAAATAAAGTGATTTGTTGGATATTTTTGATGTGGCTAGAAATTTGGGCATAGGGACATTGATTATTGGAATAGTTTATCAGTATATGAAATTTAAATAAGGACAATATTTATCGAATAGTATATGTGAATAAATAAAGAAACCTTCAAAACTAAATCAAATATCTAGATGAAGAATAATTTGTCTACCTGGAATAGATTTTTTTATCGTGAATACATTTGTGAATATTGAAAGATATGTGGTTACAATTATTATGAGTTCTAGTATATTCCAACCATTCACCATGAATATTTCTACGATAAAAAAATACCACAATAAATGCATAAGAAAGGAGAAAAGGTAAAAAAAGTCTTCCTTTAGGAATAAGTTGAAGAAAGAAGTTAATAAAATGGTGAAACAAGCTGCTCCCATTAAGGATGATAAGTCTGAATACAAGAATTTATGGTTAAAAAAATAAAATACTCTCCTACTATGGAGAGAGATTTCATACCATGGACCACATCTAAAAATCCATATAAATGAAAGGAATGAAGCAAAAAATATGAATAGAATCAATCAATGACAGAAACTAGAAGATCAGATTGATTGAAGACATTCTTGAATAATATTTTTATTAGTTACCTAAAAAGGTAAATAAAAATAATTTAATAATCCATGTGTAAACTACAAGATAGAATAGGTTTATTTGGATTTATTAATCATCTCCTTTGATCAATTGGAAGTTGCTAGATAAACGCATAAATGTGGGGATTAAGAACTAGCTATATAAAAGGAAAAAAGAAAAATATGATGTTCCACATGAAGATCTCAAATTCCATGAGTGGTTTTCAATTAATATCAGATTATGTGTCTCAAATAAAATGGAAGGGGTAAGTAAAAAGTAAATAATTAAAATAACTATATAACATTTCTACCTACTCAAAGTGGTATATTTAAGATATAAAAACAAGCACTAGGGGAAGATACATCACTACTAGAAAAAGTGAAGAAAAAACTTCACACAATATGAATTATAATGGAATTAATGTGTACATGTTGTACAAGAAATATCAAAAATGGTAAATATAAATATTACACGATTATGAAAATTTCCAGACACTTTATATCTATAGGGAAAGGATTTATTGTGTTGAAAGAAAATTCATAGGAATGTTTTACTTATTGAGAAGCTCAAAATATTATTCCATTATTCTCATGTAGTATTTGTGAATACATTTCAGGTAATTTAAGGTGATGTTCAATCTCAACATGATAATTGAGTTAAAAAGTAGAAGACAATAAGTTGGAAAGCATATTCAAGATCTGGTAGAAGCACAAAATATTCCATAGTGGTGGATTATCAACCTGAATATCTTACAGAATATCTAATGAAACATTCCACCAGGTAAAATAAAAGGAAGTGTACCCGTTTAGGGGGATAAAACATAATGTATATTATATCAAGACTTATTTCATAAATATATATAAATTTATTTCACCACAATAGAATTTGAAAATAGATGTAACCTAATTACACATCTTTCTCTTATCTTGATTATATTAAATATGTGGATCAAGGGGAGGAGTTGGTTGATAAGTAAGATAATGTAAAGTGTGAGTAAAATATTATTTCACTTGAAATTTCTAATTTGTTTACTAATTTTTGTAGGAAAATATGTTAAATCATAATTATATTCTATATAATCCCCCTCATTGTGAAATAAATATGAGCATGATATCACATTTATGGTTGTTAATGGATATTAAAGACATCCATGGTTATATCCCTAATGTTTTTGCACTAGTTTTTCCCACTTATAGATAGAGTATACTAACTAAAGGCAATTTTTCAAGTGAGAAGTGTCGTATAATCCTTCTTTCATAAAAATGAAGTCATTTACGAATTACCTGAAAGGAAAAAATCCCCAAATTAATCCTTTTTTATGGTCAATAAGTGGGTGAGCAGAAATTTTATTTAAGGAAATGGTATAAAAAATGAAGCCAGAGGGGGAGATTGAAAATCCAATGTGGATGGTTGATGAGTATGGCTATATTTTTTTCAATCTACAAACAGGAATCAAAAGTCAATGTATGATGAATTCCTCTATGATTAGTGATTAATCCGATAAATATAAAGTTTGAAAGAGTTTTAGATATAGTCATGAAGATTGTGGATGATTCCTAGAGAATTGTTATAGATTAATCGGTTTCCATTTGGTAAGACTATTCTCTTTTATTGGTGAGGATTCCTAAATAATTGTTAATGGAATTATTTAATGTTATTGGATGTCACACTTAGAATAGTCTCCTTGTAAATTTGATGGTTCAGGAATTGTTCTCATGTTTAAAGACATGTTCTTATTGTACTAAGAGTGTACATATTGCCTTCAACATTTGATAAGGTTAAGACCATGAAAATATTCATTTACATGATGCATTTTTTGTGAATGAATATTTTATGATTTTCCAAGAAGAAAATTTATATATTTTATGTTGAAAGAATTAAATAATTCCATGAAAATATATATCTTTTGTTAAATCATTTTTGAAAAAGGAGGAGTGATTTTTTATGATGATATTATGTTTAATTTATGTTTTATACTTGGTATTTAATAAGTATATTTATATGGATCTTTATTATAAAGGTTTTAGAATCCACTTAGAAAGCCTAGTAAAATCTCATCCATGGAATATGTTGGACTGAATGATAGACTATACATTGGGAGAATCCCAAGAAAGTCTGTGGGTGAAAAAAATAGGGGATGTGCATAGCACTCACCTAGTGCACGTGGGGCCATGTATAATGTTCATTGAGGAAAGTTCTCTATAATGATTGGATTGAAAGAGAAATGGTGACACTATATGGGGTAGTAAGATAGCATGGGGGTTTGGGATTTTTAAGCCACTAGCCACACCACTTGATTGAAAAACCAAAGTGGTACTGCTTCGGAGTTTCGATGTGGGAAAAACGGAACTTGAATACTATTCCAACACTAATATTATACTCATATAAGTGTTTCCATATTATTATGTGGATTTGGACCATCTGGTCATCCTATGAAATTTTCTTTATCCTACCATGTTGTGTGAATTCAAAATAAACAGTCATTCATTGTGCATATTTGAATGGGCAGTTATCTGCTTTCTCTCAACAATGCTCTATTCATAAAATTTTGCAACAACCATACACCAAAATGACATTGAGACAAATCTCAATCAAACCAAATTAATACATGAAACTTTTTCTTTCTTATATTTGAAGAATAGGTTTCATTGTAAGAACCTATCGCAAGAAATGGTGACATCACATGTTATCATCACATAAATATTTATGGATCATCTCACTAAATGTATTATATTCAATGATCCACCACAAGATGATGTTATATGAATAGAATATGGGAACCATGATATAACATGAACTCATATTTTTTCATATAAAGATTTATGGCTGTGAGAAAAATACTTATTTTGTAGGTTCTCATTAGATGAATTATTCAGATTTTTCATAAGCTGACATACGGTGTCATAAGAAGACAAACAAGGCATCATATGATCAAGGAAGTGATCATGGAAAGAAGAAGATGATGAAGATGAATTTACATGAAATTTTTAATTGTTTTAGTGAGTCATATGGCCTGAATATGTTGAGAGCTTTTGCATTAATAGATCCTAATATTATTGGGAGTTATGAAGAATTCATTAGTCTTTCTTAAAAATTGGATATAAGAGCTGAAAAATTGAATATATATATATACAGAGTCACAGCTAAGAGTTATTGATTGCAACTATGATTTTAGAGGATATATTTTAATAGATAACACACATAAACCATTCAACTGAAGTACGATGTGCATCTATGTGATTCGTTTAGGCATGGTATGCGAAGTCTATGTGATTCGATCACATAAAGGAGGTCTCATAAAACCATCTTAGTTTTGTGAAGGCAAGAATAGGGGGCCCACATACAAAACAGTTTCTTCACAATATGAATTCACAAATATTTCTACTATCTCATGAAGATGAAATCAGCAAAAAAAATTAGATCTAGCGAGGAGTTTGAGATAGAATCGTGGCGCAACATGTTTCATGTTAACATAACTCAAAAAGAACACCTTCTAATGTGATGGAATGTTTAGAAATCCATGATCGAATTATTTCCTTCTTTTAAGAAAGTGTGATTGATGAAGTACCACATCATTTGATTGTTTCACATAAAGGAAGAGTTATAGACAATCTAGGTATTCAAATGAATATTGTTCTTGATTGAGGAGATCTAGTGAACCACACTAGAATCATACGAAGATAATGAAAATATAATGAGCCTCACGTGAATGGGTATAGAAATCATGGGATTTGAATGAAAATTCATCAAAAGGGAAGAATGAAAAAAAATTAAGCAATCCATGCAACTCATGAATGCTCTACACTGTATGTAACAAGATTAATAAACATTATGTGATTTGAAAGACAATTCTAAGAAGAATATTGAAGGGATATTTGTAGTATTTTATATTAATGAATTGATTTGATAAGGAACATAAAATAATAAGAATGATAAATGGTTATGTGAAAAAAATCATATATGTAATAATAATACTAGAGACTAAAGCTTGGAAAAGTTTCGGAAGATCTTACATTTGAGTTGATAGTATTTTAGAATTAAAGATGCAAGACAATGATAAAATTGTGCATGATTCTTCTTGAATATAATATTCTTGGAAATTTTAGGTGCACTAATTTCACGCATATTAATTGAGGATGAAAACTTCATCATTGGAAGGAGTATATACCCCAAGTATTTGATATTTCATGGAAGAAGACAACTTTTTGTGTAATGTGAGATTCTTCTATTGATCATTCTGAACGAGCAGAGTAGTGGGATGACATGCATGTAATATTATTGATATAGAAGTAGTTGATTACCTATCATTAAAGGACAATATTATTTAATAGATTCGATGTCATAATGTTAAATAGATATATAATTTTAAGTGTGTTTATTGAAAATATTTTGAAGAACTGGTGAAACCAATATAAACAATGCCAATGAAGACTTGTAGAACCAATATAAAGAACACCATTGAATCAGAAAGATTGTTTATTTATTACCGAATAATTTTCCACCATTTCTAGTAATTTGTAATCACTGTAAATTATAGTGAATAGAAAATCCTTCAACTAACCATAGGTTAATCACGGAAAAGTTTAGGTCTTACTTCCAAATCATGAAAATATCCCTGTGTGTTGTTGTCTCTTTTTTTGAATTTAATGTGTTTATAATTTTTTATGACCCAAAACAGATCCATTACACTTAACTAGGGTAGAGGTTCAAGATTAAGAGGTTATAATTGAAAATAAAATAAAATTCTTTAAAAATGTGGGTACATCGATTTACCCCCCCCCCCCCCAGTGTCCTTAAACAATCCATCTGGGCTCTACAGTATGGTCATTGTACTAGAAAGTATTAATAGGAGCTTCCAAAATATAAAATATATATTTATAATATTTACTAATATATATTTATTTATTAATTAATAGGAAAAAAATAATTGCTTTTGAATTAAACTAATTAGTTCGTGTAAATTTAATAATATTTATTGTCTATACGGGACATTTTTTTATAAAATCATATTTCCTTCATATTTTATGTATTTCATTTTAATTATAAGTTTCACATATTTAGATTATTAAATTTATTGAAAAAATATTTTTTAGATATTAATACTAATGAATTATAATTCATATATTGATTATCAATTTTATATAAATAAAGCTAAAATCATTTGATTGTGAAGAGATTTATTTTTCCAAAAACTATTATTAATCATGAAATATATGATGACATTAATAATTTAAAATAATCACTATTTATCAAAAAAAAATTGATAAATTTTATTAATAATATAATCAATAAAATAAATTGGAAATCATCTAAGAGATGGTACTAGGTAAGGAATTAAAATAAATTCATTTTATGCTTCGGGGATAATTTTTTTCTAAAACTAGTTTTTACACATTTTTTGTACATATATTAGAATTATTTTATATGAATATTATAACATTTACTTGATAAAATAATATTTATTTTCTTATTTGAAAAATCATATTTGGATTCATTTTAATTTTTGAAAAATTTCAAAAAAATTGATTTTTCAGTTAATAGTGAAAAATACCGATTTTTATAAAAATAATTATTAATTTTCAAGTATTAGTTGAATCCCATTATTTTTTGGGTTTATTTTAAATAATTTTTTTATTTCAATAAAAATAAATCAAATTATTTCATATGAATCATCTGTATACTTAATTTTGTTATAAATTAATTTTTAATCCTAAAAACACAATTTTCTACAAAAAAACTTTGCATTTTGTCTTCTTATATGAAAATTATTTTCAAGAAATTATATATATTAAATATTTAAAAATAGATTGAATATTTTTAATCATGTGATTCAAATATAGTTATGAGATCAATTTCATTTTTTTGTTCTAAATGAATAGTAATTAGAAAAATTGTTATCCACACAGTAAAGGGAGAAACAAGGTAATTAGGGATAAAACATTTTGATAAGGTCAAAATATCTCATCTTAAATATTATTACATAATATTATTTTAACCCTTATAACCTAATCTTCTAAATTTTATTCCTTTTGTGCCACATGGCCCTGAGTAAGACATTTATATTATTTAAAATTTAAGAATTATTTCAAGAGATTCGCTCCCCTTACATATAAATGGGAGCCTCCACTAATCATTTATTCACAAACATTGACAACTCTCTGTTGTAAAATACCTAGCCAAAAACATTAAAAAATATCCTCACTATATTCTAGAGAATAATTTATCTCCAAAAGACTAACCTAGAAGGCTTAAGGTGTATGATAAAGGAGGTTCTACCTCATTCAAACCTATAATAACCATTATTATATAATAACATGAGTACATAATTTATCATTAAATTTTATTATGTGTATGGTACAATACTTTTAAATATCTTTTTAATCCTAAGATATTTGAAAATAATTATCATGTGTATGTATGGAGTACCACATCAACAGAGCGCTGTATTTTTTTCCAACACTGAAACACCCTATTTGTTATAAAGATGGAGGTAATGAATTTATAATATTTTTATGAAATTAAAATAATTCTAAAAAGATAATATATTACTTAAATTCTTACCCATTATATCTGTGGTTAAATTATAATTTCACTCAGGTGTACGTGTGCACTACCACATCCATGAATCGTTGTGATTTGTTTTTCATTCCCACATTACATGGATAGTAATAAGGACGGACCTAATGAGTAAATATTACATTTATAACAAATTTATGGTTTTTTAAAATTAAAATATTTTCTACTTTATTTAATTTCCATCCCATATAAAAATTAAAACATTGTTCACATATACATATGGACAACAATCTTCATAAAAATATGTGTCACATTTTTATGACTTGCATAGATGTATTGTTATAAAATTTTATTGAATGTATAAACATTATTATTATAATATGTTTAATATTTTATAAATAATATAACAATTTCCCCTTTGACCATGGTCAATGAACTAATGTACTTTTGTTGTTATAAATTTAATGACCAAAAACATCTAATGCAAACTTATCCAATTTACTAAATTTATAAAACAGGGTAATAAAAAAATAAAAGGTATTATGGTAAGTGAATAATCCTAAAGAAATTCTTGATAAATTTATAAAAAATTAATACAACTTTATCATTTATACATAGAGAGTAAGGATATTAAGTAAGGTATTTTTATTTAGAACATTTTTTAAATGTTTTTAAATATATTTCATTCATGACTATATAATTTGAATTATTTTATATAATATTTTTATATAATAAAAATTTAAATATTGGTATTTTTTACTAATGTTTAATTTCATTAAGAATAATTAAATGGAATATTTTTAAACATTTTCCATATATGTCACTGTTTACTATTTTAACCAAAGTGATATAGAATGTTTTTTATATAATGACTACTTGATCACCTTTTACGAGTGTCATTTTCAATATTTGTTATCTAGAATACACTAAAATTATATTTGTTTTTACAAATAATATCAAATTATAATTGTTCTAGTAATTTTTATTTTTTAAATTTATTTAAAATAAAAGTACATTTATTTACATTTTTATGAGGTAATTGAATTTTTTTTCTTATGAACTATAATGAAAACTTTTAGAGGTTTTATGATAGAAGAATAATATTTTTTTTATAATGACATTTTTTTGTAAATTTTATATGATAATGTTTTATATTAATAAATCTTTGATAATGAGTGATACAAATATATCTCTCAAATACATTGGGTAATGGTGATTCAGTTAATGGTAAATAAGTTACGCCTAAGAAATATGTTGCAATTAACCATGATGGCTATCCCTTAATAAGGATTCTCTTAATGGTGGTTACAATTATAACTTTCTAAGATACCTATATGGGTTTTTTAAATTATTTCTATGGTTTTAGAAAGAAATATTATTTTTTTTAAAGGTAAGAGAACAAACTTGTGATTATAGTAATTTTATGATATTCCAAAAAGAGAAAGGTTTTTTTTCATGAGTACTCTTGTTTTCACAAGTAGCATGTATTATTTTTAATTTTCATTTATTATTCTAAAAAAATATTAAAAAAATTATTTAATGTTGCTTTCATGAGTATGTAATGATTATTTCGATCTCAATTTTTATTATATAAAATAGTTAAATGTTCTTATGGATTTTCATTCTTTTTTTAAGGAATAATGGGTTTCATTTCTTTTTATATCGCTCACTACTCTTTTTACCATCATGTGTTCAAAAATATTTTACAAAGGGATTAATATTTTCTATACGTTTATATAAAGTTAAATGGTGGCATGTCTAGAATGGAAAAAAATTAAATGAATTCTTCTGAAGTGTAAATGTAGGAACCCATTTTTGTGATGAAAAATGTACACTCTATTGAAATTTTCACTATGTTATGTAATGGTTTTATTTATTATGTAAAACAAAAAACATAAATGTTTAATGGGAAAATAATAATGTGAAATCCTTTATATTAAACTCATATTTATGGGATGTATATGGATAAGGTCCTGATATTTTGATATTATCCAAAAGAGACTAAAAATATATAATTAAAAGTTTATCAAAACATCATTATGATGAAAACATAAAAACTGTAATAGTTTAGTAAATTTTACTACATATATTCCTTGAATACCTTATTATAATTTAGAAACTCTTTTATAAATTACATCATTGATCAAATTTTTCGATCTTTTTCTATAGTTGTAACTACATATAATGTAACACTCAATATTCTGATGAATGTACCTTTAGTCTCTTTCTTCATATGAGTTCAACTCAATAAACTATTGCAGTACAACACTATGTTCTAGTAGATGTAATAATAATTTCATTTTAATGATACATATGATTATACCGTAAATAAACATAAATAAAAACATAGAAAATATCTTTAACAATTAAAAAATCTCCCACAACAATAAAAAATGTACTGAAGCCTCTTATGACTTATCAAAACCAAGGATTAAAAATAAACTTATTATCTTATCAATCTCCCCAAAAAAATTAATTTTCAATTACATTCAAAATTATCAATTTATTTTTTATAGATCGAGTGTCAAATAATTTCTTCTTTATCACTTTCAAAATCCCAAAATCAAGCCTTCCAAATCTCTATTTATCTAAAGAATAATATATAATTAGATACCTAATAATTAAAGGTGACATAATTTTTGTTTTATCGTTTTCATTCATGTGTTTTGTGTCGGACTCACAGAAAATTTGATGATTGTACATTCTATAAGTTCTTTATTATAAGATCACTTTGTGTTATATTGTTTTTAGGATTGAAAGTGTAGAAGAATTTGGTTAATTGTGTTGTTAAAAGGTTAGATTACTGTATTAGTATTGCTACTTATATATAGTAAAAGAACTTATTCCATGAATATATGTTCAATATGTTTCTCTATATATAGATATGAAAAAAAATCATTATGAAAATATATTTTATTTTAATGATTGTATTTCACATTGTTATATAGTTATTCTAGAGGTTATTTGTATACAAAAATAATCTGTGGAAAATTCTATTCAGTGTCAATTTGACTCTAAAGATAGGGTATTTGAGTTAAAAAATTAAAAAAATAAATATATTTTAACATTTGTAACAAAACCCCTCATTTAAATTTCAATGAGATTAATTCTATAGGATCATTGACCTATGATCCAAATGTGGTGAAGTGTGTTGTTTTCTTTAAAAACAATGAATATTTTGTTATTGTAATATTCTACAACAAACATGGTATGACCCATTCTCTTTAATCTAAAATAGAGGGACTAGTCATATTGATTATAATTATAAAAAATATGATAGAAAAATTAATATATGAATTGTGATTCAATAAGAATTTTACAATAAATGACAAATAATTAATTTCATCTCTCAAAGAAGATGCTTCCATAATGGGGAAAAATTATGATCTTCTTTATTATATTTTATTTGTCATTGTACATACCTTTCAATAGGAAAATGATTTGTCTAATTTTATTTTCAATAAAAGAATTTTTGTAATTATAATCTTTTGTTAGATAGTCTTTCTATGTAAATGTTTAATATCAAAGAAATTAATCATTATAAAACCCCTAGTATCAATATTTTATAATATTATTTTTTAATAATATACTCAAGAAATATTTAACATCTTATCTAATTTTATCAATTATTATTATTATTATTTTTAATTATTATTATTATTAATACGATTAAGTAAACTACAACTATAAATAAAACAATTACTACAAATAATACAATAATCTTTATAATTTTTATTATAA
Source organism: Viscum album (assembly GCA_963277665.1). Lineage (NCBI taxonomy): Eukaryota > Viridiplantae > Streptophyta > Magnoliopsida > Santalales > Viscaceae > Viscum > Viscum album. The sequence continues at coordinate 1,496,069,820 of OY728131.1, forward strand.
TCATCATTATTATAATTATTTTTGTTGTTTTTTTTTGTTTCTATTGACATTTTCAATGTTTTTGTTTTTTTTTTTGTTTTTTTATTATTAATATTATTATTATAATTTATGGGAAAGATTTCAATTAATAGGTTTTATCTCTCTATGTATTATGATAGAGACTAACCTTACCTTTAGTGACGGAATTTTATTAGATTCTAGAGTTTATTTTGAGAGGATCCTTATTGGTGGTATCTGGGATGAACCTACTAAAGTTAATGTTAGATTGAAAAATGTACATGGTTAAAAAGATGTGGATTTGGGAGTGGTCTAAAAAAAGGAGGTCAAAATGGATTTTATAAATTTATTTCATTTATGTGTTTAAGGATTGGTATGATAGTCAATATGGAATTGACAACTCAAGTGAAGTTAAAATCATATATTATTATAGAACGGTTTTATAAATAAAATAATTTGATCATCATAAGTATTTTTTCCCAAGGGGTGGCAAGGAATGGTGTTCGGAAGATATCGTAACGAAGTTTTACTCATTTTGAGGGGTTTTTTATTAGAAATTTTTTTTAAATGGGTGAGGTTTTTATTGCTATTTATTTCCCTATAAATATTTCAAGATTTAAGTTCGTAGTTTTCTAAAATTATACTTGAAGCCTTATTTGTTTCAGATTTATGAATTTTCTATTAATTTTAATCTATCCATGTTAATGAAATCAATTTCGCATGTCTAGATTAATATTTTTTCCATAAATTAGGTACTCTATCACCAATTTATATTTTATTATATTATATATTGGGTTGGAATTATTAATAAAATAGATAGGGAAAATAAAATGGTTATGTTTATTCATACTGTAATTATTCTTAGGGAAAGTGATCTCAGTGATACTATTATAAAAAAATTTATTTCTTACACTCATAATTATGTCATTCATCTTTAGATATGGTATCAAAAACTTCTTATATTTTTTGTAAAAAATTATGTTTTAAGATACTTGGGGAGAAATTTAAATATAAAACGGTTTGTGAGAGTTGTTCTATAAAGGGTAATTTTTGAAAAAATCACATATGAAGAATCAATCTCAGGTAGATGTTGGGATTTGTGGGAAGCATGAAAATGTTGTGTATATATATGAAGTCTGGTGGAATATGTTGTGAATATAGATGAAAAAAAATATTGGATGATGTATGGGATGTTGTGTAGTAAGGGGTATTGTTTTATGGGTGTAGGGTCTGCAAGTGCTTAGTATATTAGAAATAGAACATCAGAGTTGGGTAAAAATATAGAGTTTTTTGTGGATGTGGGGTATTGTAGTAGGTTTCACTAGGAAAACATATTAAAATAGATAATTAAAATTTTCATTTGGGAAGTTAAGTGGGGGATAGAAATGAATAGGGAGGGGTAATGGGTATGGATATTTCTATGAACCTAGATAATCCTTCAAGGACATGGGAATATGTTAAAACTAAACCTTCAGGGAATATCTTTTAACTCTTATATTTATTAGAAAATTCATTAGTAGATGAAGTTGAATTTTACTAAGGGAATTTGGTTAGATATGGAGCATCACATCTCTCCTAACTAGAGTAATTATGACAATATTTTACATGGAAATGGAAATATTACTATAATGTATAAAGAATGTTCTTAAAATATATCACCTATGAAATATAGGAGTTAAAAGGACTAATCATAGTTAAAAGAAACCATGGTTGTAAGAACATATGGGTTATCCTTTTAAAATTATAATTCCCTTGATGAGTTTAATTATATAAATGATATATTTTATAACTACCATTCACTTTCTTAAAAATTTATCATTCATTGGTGTAGGGTAGGTTTTCTTCCTACCACATTAATACCCTTTTATATTTTTATTTATTTTTAATAATGTGGTTTAAATTTTTTCTCATAGATTAAAATTTATTTATTATCATTATTATTATCATTATTAAAAACTTCTATCAGAAATAGTTTAATGTTTTTTTAACTTTTAATCTTTAAATTATCATTAATGGGTCTCTTTAGGGTTATCCCTCTAATATAAGTATTTTTTCAATAGAGGGACCCCCTTTGAACTAATTTTTTTGAGTAGTAGATGACTATCTTAGCATACATCATCTCAAAATAGATAATGAAACAAAATTAATTATAGATCATGAATGGAAAAGTGTTTCTACCCCAGTCATCTCTTTTATACTCATGATGTGATTATTATTTTTCAGGTCTCATCTAACAACTTGTATAATCATAGGAATGTATTGTATCACTAGGATGTTTTTGAATGAAATGTTATTTATTAGGATAAGTCACATATCTTATTGGGAAGGTATTTTCTTTAGTGAGAAAAGATTTTATTTTTGAAAGTTTTAATATTATGTATTTATCTGATTCAAATATCATGGAATTACTTTATTTTTGGTGTATAACTAAGTTTTTTTTCAAAGTAATCACCTCTTCTGTTTAGAATTTATTATCTAATTGAAGAGGAAAACATTCCTTATGGATGGTGAAACTATATTTTTTAACTCAACCACTATTTTTAATTTTGTTTATTTATATATGGTTTATTGTTTTTCATTTCCATTTATTTTAAATTTAAATTTTTTATATGATGAAATTAATTTTGATTTAAAATACCTTTAAAATGAAAAAATCCATTTTTCCTTGGATAATTTTTTTCAATACATGCATTAATAGTTTTCTTGGTATCAATAATTTAGCCCTCTTTACGTTGTATTTACAAGAAATAGTTTTTATACAAACTCACCAATGAATAAACTTTTTCAAAAATCTTTATAATATGTAGAAATATTAAATTATTAAATAATATAATCTTATATTATCTATAATCCTCTATGTAGACTTCATTTAACAAAATATACTATGGAATTTTTTATCAACCAAATTGAATGTTGCTATAAATATAACATTGAAATTATGTTGAACTAATTTTATTTTTACTTTTTTTTCAATATCATGTTGTAAAATTATACATTATATAATTTAAACATTAGTTATGTGCTATAATATACTAATTAACTACCTAAATTTATTGAAAAACTAATAGTTTATTATCGGTTCCAACAATTTCAGAATGTCTTGCCTTCAAAACTAACTTAGGATAAATGTATTAATTATAAACTCTATTAAAAAAATTGGAAGAAATAATACCAAATTTTTAGATCATGAATTTTATGAAGTCATGGATAACTCCTTATTTTAATAAAATATAAAAATTATCAGCTTTATACTATGGAATTTCTTCTAAAAGTGTGTTTTTAACTCTTATTGTATTTTCTGTTCCATAAAACGTATGAGGAATAATTAGATAATACATTTTATTATTTTCAATATCATCATGCTTTATGGATTTTTTTTATTATATTTTTACATTTTCACATATTTTATGAGTTTATGTTGTGGAGAAGTTGATGTACTTTCTAGATATCTCAACTCAAAGTTAGATAAAATTTTTATTTGATACAAATTTATCAAATATAATATGTGTACAATGGTGGAATCTAAATTATTCTATATATGATGGAAAAAAATTATTAGGAAGATGTATTATTATCCATTCTCATGATTATGAGGAGAGTTAGTGGGTTATAGTTTGTTTATAAAAACAAATCTATGATTACTTTATCTACATTACAAAGACAATTCATCACTAGAATGTTTGTATCATATGGTATCTATTGATAATAGTCTAGTAAACATAATTCCCTGGATTGTTAGTGGTTAACATGGATTATTATTCTAGGGGACAAAGAATTGGTTATAATGGAGTGTTTTGGGACTCTGATGGCTATTTCATTATAAGATATTATTGCTACTATGGAAAATCTACTAAACTTGACTTTAATATTGAGGCAGTGTTTCTATTTTTATAGATATAAAGATAGATATAATTATGGAAAATATGAATAAGGGTATTTTTTTATGGAAGTGAAAGATTTCAAGAAGAACAAGAAGTTCATCTTTGGGAGATTTCAGTCAAAATGATATCATTGTATTCTATTCATTAGCTCTATATTATTTATTATTCCACATGATTTCTATAAATAATGTGAGTCATTTTTATTAATTTTTCTATAAGGGTGAATATTATTGTTTAGTATAATGAAACTCTTCTTGCTTTTTTTGGGGTAAAATTGAGTGATTTTTGTAATACTCTAGTATTTAATTTTTCGTTATGTTTTATAGGGGTCTATGGTCACCAGAGATTATATAATTTCTATTTTATAGTTATTATTACCATTATTTTACTTCAATTTTTACACATATTTAGTATAATTTTAGGGACTTTATGTGAGGGAAGATGGGTCCTTGTTGGGGGGTGGTTATCTCACCCAGCCATATATTTTTGTGCTCTCATGAATGTGGGTATTTATTAGAAAATTAATTAAATTTTTTATAGAAAAAATTGTTGTTTGAGTCCCAATACAGGGCATAAACCCCTCTTTTCTAGTAAATATTATTGTGGGTCATTCCCCCTTTTATTTATCCCATTATATCTCTCTCCTTTTTTACTTATCATATCAACTTATTTATTTAAACTCATACATATTTGATATCCATTTTTCAATAATTCTATGGTATTGGATTGATTATGTGTTAAAAAGTGTCAGATTTCTTTATATTTTGATTTATGTCATAATTTTCATGGAATAGATTTACAATTAGTTATTCGTAATCTTGCATGAAGAGGTTGGTAAATTAGTGAAATCATGTCACTTAAAAGAATGATTATCAATGTATGTTATTCAATTAATATCAAGGTAGGTGATTCTAATACACCAATTATGATTTTATCCACACAATCTAGTGTTAATTCATGTATTCAATGGGAATCATGTGTGAATAACCAATTGGTGATTCTTACACACACATAATTAATAAAAAAACATATTAATAACTTAATTTAAAATAATTATAACTTTTCACATGTATAAAAATTAATTTATGTGATGCCTTACAAATTATATATAATAATAATCTAGTTTAAATGAATAAAAGAGTAATTTTGGATAATTTTTTATATTTAAATATTTAGGATAATTATTTTTTCATAATAAATTAATATGTTTTTTAAAAATGATTTATTGAAATGTCATATATTAAATAAGAGTAAGAAGATAATGATTTTTAAATTCATAATTGTTTCAGTTAACTATTTAGTGATCATTTTAATTTTTTAAATATATTTGGATGTTAGAGACTAATGTTGTTCTAAACATATTGGATTCTCATAAAATAAATTGGAAATTTTAGGCACATGAATAGGTGGATTTAAAGAAATGATTATTTTCTTATAAATATTTCATTTTATGATGACTTTATTTTCTTATAAAAATTAAAATAATATTAACGAAATAAATGATAGTGTGTGCTTATTGATTATGAAAAACATGAAATGTTGTTAACTTATTTATTATAATTATTATGAAGTTATTTGTTAAATTACATGATTGTTGTCCATTACAAAAAAACATGTTTTCAACATTTTAAAACATTGTAATAGGATATAAAACCATGGAAATAGACTTTTACCATGGTTTTGGGGATTTTGGTCATATAATACAACTCAATAGTTCTGTTACCATAATTTTAGATAAATAATTGCAATAGAAACCTATTTTAATGGTTTTGAAACCATGGAAATAGGGTGTGCATTTTTACCACTTATTTCCATAGTTTACAAACCATAATTATAGTTACCCCATTATCACATTTTTTAAACCTTGAAAATTGGGAATACACTATTTTCATACTTTTTTACCCATGGAAATAAGATGTTATTTATTATCATAGTTGAAAATTAGGAAATAGGTTATTAATTCCAAAAAAAATGACATTAAATTTTCAAGGTCAAACATTTAAGAAATAAGATAGGGATTGAACGACATGATTTAGGAGTACAATTTTTTCTATTATTAATAGATTAATTTATTTCTTAACTATTTTTTAATTATTATATATTGTTATATTATTATATTACCATTAATTTAAATAAATATAAAATATATAATTTTACTAGAATAATGGAAATATGTTTCCCCATATTATCATGGAATGAACACTGTGGAAATGTGTTAATAATTCTAAAGTATTGAATATAAATATTCAACCTCATTCCATATGGTACCGTGACAAGGGACAAAATCAATCCACTAGATTATACATTTTATTTTATTAATAATGATTTTATTAACTTATTATTGATTATTAATTATTAATTTCTAGTTATTTGTTATCGAATGATTCTTGGTTTAAATCTCAATGCATTGTATATTTTATTTTTTAATATAAGGGTTTGGAAATTTGTTGTGTCTGGTAAACATATGGAAGTCATGTTGGTAAGTTCACATGTGTGGGTGAGCTAATAGCACTGGGCTAATAGAATATATAGGATCCTATGTAATAATTTTTTGGAGAGTGGGTACTCTAGAACCAACTAATGTGTGTACTTTTTCTATGAACCCACCATGTTTATTGATCTTCCAGTCACCCTAACTGGCTCCTGACATAACCAAGACATTTCCTTAATCACCTCGGGATGGAGACTAGTTCTAGGGTATCAAAAAATAATCAATGGGAATGATTTCATGCTTTATATAAAAACAGACACATCCAAATAAAACATCCAATCATAGTATACAATGCATAAATAAAAGGAGATATGAAATAATTACACCAAAAAGTAATGATAATTAGTATCACACAAATGACTAATAATTAACAAGAATAATTATACCTAAACATAATAGAAATGTTTCGACAAGGAGGATTCATATACATCCTAAAATAAATCAAAATAAAACACCCAACTAAACCACTACCATCTCTATGTGACCCTAAGTCACTCTCTACATCCCAATCCAACCATCCAAAATGACCCAAACACACCCACATGGAGTACCATTCCAATGAATTAGAAAAAAACCACAATATTTTCATACATCAAGTGGTGCATATAGGGTGTGAGTGAAAATATACTCAATTACTAATCACAAATGAGTTTGTGAAATTCTATAAAAATGAAATTTCATTTTATGAAAGTTTGAAAAACAATATTGAAAATAAATTTATATCCATGATCATAAAAATGTATATATAATACAAAAATATACACATTCTCATTTTTAATTTCTGCTACTTTATCTTAAATTAAAATAATCAATCATGACCCCTTTCTTATGTATCAGGACATTTTAAGTGAAAATATAAAAAACAAATACAAATTTAAAAGTCAATTTATAAAATAATTAAAATATCAAGGAAGATATTTTAAAATAAAAAATATATATATAAGAGTAAATGATAATAAATCCATAAGGTAGAGTATCACAAATAAACTAATGATATATTAATCCCTTATTCTAATCAAGCTAGGGGCACAAAATAATTAAACATCACTTAGGATAATCATAATGTAAACATGGAAAAATCCTGAAAGACTCATGAGGTGACCCTATAAATTGTAAAACAATGATATTTTTTAAAACAAATTATGTTAAATAGTGTATATGACATACAACAGAGAACCTAAGTGCACCACAAAATATTATTATTTAAATGTTACTATTATAACCCACCCATTGAATTTATAGATATAAATAGGATTACATTAATTTTGAAAAATATATATAATGTTTTTATATAACAAAAATATATTGATTAGTTCATAATAAATGAGTACTTAATTATCAATAAAGTCATTTTATGCTTCAAAAATATGTTTTCTTCAAAAATGATTTTTTGTACACAGATATTATTTTTAATTTCTTCCACTTATAGAAATGTTATATTATGAAAATTATATCATTTTTTAAAACAACATAAAAAATTATCTTATGGTGATATTTTTTATATTTTTTTGAAAAAAAAATAGTTTTTTATTAAATATAAAAAATACATATTTTTTGTCAAAATGAAATTTAATTTCATTAATTTACGTAATTTTAATGCCCCATTTTATTTTTTATTTAGTTTTAAATTTACATATGATACATTTTATTTATAAAAATATAATTAATTTCATATAAATTAGTCATTTTCATGATTTTTTTCAAATCAATTTTTATGTTTTAAAACACTTTTTTAAAAAACTTTTTTTAAGTGCATAATGTTTTTCCATTTTAATTAAATAAAATAACCCCTAATGGGGATTTATTTAAATTAAAATTTTATATTATATATCTATCTATTTTAATTGATATTTATATAATGAATTTCACTATTCATAGATTAAATGAAATATCATCATTTCCATGAAAAATGCATTTTCCTCAAAAATCCCTTTTTCCATGATTTGCGAGTTTAATTTTCAATTAAATTCAGTCACACATGTGAATTTAGTAATGAAAAATGGATTCTATATTTGGAATCAGGAAATAAAATTTTTGTGAAATTTCCATTTTATTTTTTCATTTGGAATATTAAGCATTGTAAATAATAATCCCCATAGTAAGGGTGAATCGTGTAATTAAGGTAAAAGATAATTTGATAGTGACTAAATAATGACCCAAAAAGTTCTCTTAATTTTATTTTATCACCTAATTTCCACTATACTCATACAATATTCTGATATATGACCTTTTTTTTTTAATTTGGATGTGATTATTACCGTTATAATAAATAAGTATAACATAAAGAGAAAAATATCACTTTCTTAGATTTAATTTCAATAATTTTTAAGACAATGATAATGAAAAAAATGGATTAAAAATAATTATTTTAAAGTTAAAAGTTTTTTCTATCATGTTATTTTTATTTTATTTCTTTAGTGATGAAATAATTACCTTAAATTCTACACAACATCGATAGAATATTTATTCAATTAATACAAAAATAAAATAAAGGGCTCAAAAAATATTAAAAGTAATATTATATGAATTATTTATTTTATTTTGGAATAAATTTATATAAAAATAACATAATATATAAGTTTTAATAGATAATATTCAAATTCCATTACAGTCATGTAATTTTAAAATTCATATTAAGGGAATTGTTCCAAAAATTATATTAATGTTATTTTATAGAAAATAATATTTTATTAATTGATTTAAAATTAATAAAAATACAAGAATTGAACAATTTTTTTTAAATATAAACTATGTTCTATTTATTTTTCAATTTTCACTATTTAGAAACTATATAGACCCTTAAAGAGTAAAAACATCATTATTAGAGTAATTATTAAAAAGTGATAATGCAAGTTAAAACAAAGATTTATAGGTAATAAAATAATATAAACTTGTCCAAATATTATTTTATGACATTATTTTGAACCATACTCATCCAATATTTTATTTATTTCATTTTTCATCCTTTTTTCCTTTAAAATTAATTTATATTATCTTAATATTTTAAGAAATTTCAAAAGTACCCCCCCCCCTCCAACTTATTAAAAGGATCCACCTATCCTATTTTATTAACACATAAAAAACATATAGTTTAAAAATACTTTATTTAAATTATTAAAACGTTTTAGACACCTATTTCATTATAAAACATTCCTAGGAATTCATTTGGAGTAAACATATGGAGGTTGTTCAATGAAAAGATATTGTTCCTTACCAAGTGTTTTTCTTTATTTCTTCTTTCACCTCCATAAAATCTTATTCAAACATTCTGATATTATAATATATATATCTTACATATTATGATATTTTATTATATTAATTTCATAACCTACATCTGTCTCGTTTTTTATAAAATGGGAAATAAAACCATCATTCATGTGTGTGGCTGACTACCACCTCGTGAAGTTATATAATTTTTTATCCATCACCAAATCTCACAGATTGTTATGAGGTTGAATTTATTGTATATATATTATATTCATTAAATATTTATACTTATGTAAAATTTATATATCATATATTATCCTACATTTCAAATCATTGAATAGATGATGAAATCGTTCATGTGTATGTGTGGATCACCACCTCCACAAAGCGGTATGATTCGGTTTTCATTACTACCTAAAATAGATGGAATATATAACTATATTTAAATGAAAAATATTGTGTTTATTATATAATTATTATTATGTAAATATAAAATAATACTTATTATATTTCTATCATGATGTTTTAAAAATAAAAACATTATTTATGCATGTGTACGGCATACTGTAAACTTGATTGTAACATAGTTCATTTTTTATAACCATATTTTATGTATGGTTTTCAAAGTATAATTAATGTATAAAATGATAATTATTTCATTATTATTTATATTTATGTTATTAAATAATTACATCACTGACCATAGTCAACATGTCCAATTCATTTTTTTATTTATGAGAAGAATATCATCAACATGTCCTATGTGAACTTAAATGATTATGTAATTAATTAAAAAATCATAATAAATAATATAAAATGGATAATATAGTTGAAAAATGTTCCTAAGTAAATAAATAATTAGTATTTCTTTATTATTTAGTGAGATAAAGAACATATGTGATAATTCAGAATCAAGTTAAGGGACTTTATTTTTAAAAAAACATCTTTTAATGTTTCTCTTACAAATCTTTTCCTTCCATGTACATGTTTTATAAATGTTTTAAGAAGATTATTGTGTAATATTTAATGTATGTGAAAGGGTGAATTTTAATAAATTTAATTATTATTAAAATATTCTTATAAAATGAATATTTTTAATGTTTTATGTATGGGACACTTTATATTAAAAACCCCCTTTTAAATATTTTAATGACTTATTTTTTAAATCATTATCCACCTTTCAAATGTTAGTAAAATTATTTTATTATTGTATCTATGTATACATATAATAATTATTAAAGAAATTTTACTTTTTTTTACATTCATTCAATGTGTTTTAATAGGAATCCTTTTTGCATATTTTATATAGATTTCTTTGACTTTCTTTAAAAAAGGAATTTTATACTTTAGTATATACAGTGACAACATATTTTCCCATATCCATATATTTTATTTTATTTTTGAAATCATTCTAAATGGTTCATGTTTTTTTTCAATGAAACCTCGTACATTCCTTTATTATGAAAATTTTAGTTTTGATATTTGTGTTTAAAGGTAAGGGATCTCTTCAAACCAACCTTTTTCTTTAGGTTATACCATTTCTCTCTCTAAATGACTTTTTGACTCTAATGTTATGAAATGATTCCAACATCTATAAAAAATTATCTCACATATATACCTATCTTATTCTCCCTTTCTTTAATGGGTTAATACATTCCTTATATTTATTTCTCAAATGTATTCTTTTTGAAATTTACATTGATTATGATATAAGGAAAGATTATAAAAACCATTTATTTAAATGGATAATTATTATATTTATTCCTTATAATTTATTTTCTTTGTTTGTAAAAAATAATCATAAAGATTTTGTGACTGGTGAAACTTTATTATGATCTAATACATTTGGTAAATCTTTCATTTAATGAGACATTATTTATGGGATTAGGGAGTAAAACTAACCCACTCTGGGACATTTTCCCCCTTGTGATTTTTTCTGGGAAGTAATAATTGACTTATGATTATGTCATGTTTTGTGATGCTGAAACATTTTCCATTATTCCATGATCTTATGATGCAATTTTCTTTAGTTTATGGCCCAATGTGATTACTTGTGAGATTATGTTTAGAGGAATGTATATGCTACTTTGTAAGGATGAAATATATAACTGTTTTTTTGAAAAAAAATTAAGTTTTTTATAGTGAAAATAGAACCATTGTGAGATTTATTTTTCCTTTAAGATTTATAATGAAATTGTTTATGAAAATATTTAGGTAGAAAATTTAATTTATTGGGGAAAAATGATTAATTTGAGCCTAAAGTTTAATTCTGAAAAAGGAAAATCATGTATAAGTATTGATGAACTAGTAGGTTTTATTCTTTTCTTATATGTCCCTTAATGATATTCTTTGTTGTTGTACCATGTTTTAAGATTTTTTTCACATGTTTTTAAGTATTATTATGGATATGTAATAATTCAAGTTAAAAATTATGAATATATGTAAAGTAAATAAGACTTGTCATATCATAAAACTTTTGTTTTGTGTGAAGAATGAATACAATGTAGAAGTGTCCACTATGTGATTTAATATTTATTTATGTAGGGGTAATAGAAGAAATATATTAAAATAAAAACCTAAAATATATTTTTATTGTATGAAAATTTATTCTATACATAAAATATAATATTATGTAGCATTTAAGGTGGGATATTTATAGATGGTATTAGAGAAAGTTTTAGATAACTTTGGAGATTATGATGTCTTCAAGTGAGCTTAATTTAAGAGTTATTGATAATATAATGGGTTTATGACTTTAAGGTTTATCATATGCTCAATGTATTAGACACCCCTTTTGAGATTTTAGGTGGTTGGATTTTAATGTGATTAATGCAATTTTGGGATTTTTTTATTGGGTTGACGTATACATAACCCTTAGGTTCAACGTTAAGTATTTTTTGAGGAAGAATATTTTATGGGCTATGAGACATGTATTCCATACCATTACATTTTTTCAAAGATCATGGAGATCAGAGGGGGGTTAGATCATGTCTATAGGGGTTCAACAACAATAATATAGAAGCACGTAGAATACAAAGTGTGTCAGTATTTCACTTCATGTATTCATAGTTCAAGGCTTACTGAGGCTAGTTCATGTGGTGTTACACGACATGTAAATAGTAGGGGTTCAATTATTTGAGGATGCATGTTTTTAGCTGAGATCTGAAGCCTAACATTTAAAAAACATTAAAAGGGTTTTCACACCATGTAAATCCAAAATTCATCATGCATATAAATATTGTTGCAAATCAGGTTTTTTATCAAGGCCATATTGCTCTCTCGACTTCTAGAAGATCCAATGAAACTATCTTCGGGAATTTGGGGATTCCTTTGGGGGGATCAATTCCTAACCTTCCATCTTCACTATGTAGTGATTCGAGGTTTGTAATACTTCTTTTTTATGGCTTCTTCAATTTGGTTCCTATTAGGTCTTCTTTCCATGTAACGGTGGATCATCTCAATGTTTATAATAGATTTTTTATGTGTTTTTGTTAGTGGGGTTGTACCACAGAATCACTAGATGGATGTGGCCTATTATGGGAGAAGTGATCGAGATCTATAACATTTGTCTATTCTAATCTAAATAATTTGGATACCTATAAGTATTTGGATTCATTTCTTCTATATTTATTAATGTGCAATTGTAAATTCAGTATGATTTATCCCTCTGGATTAAAATGGAATCAACCAAATAATCATTGAACCAGATTAATAAATCATTAGTTTTTATCACATATTGATGTTTAATACCATGGTAGTAGTCTGCTTATAGATTTTCAAGATTGAGTAACATCTATGATATGTTTTTTATCATGTCTTATGATCCTATGAATTACTATATTATTCTTGATGGAAAATGGTAAAGAATATAAATTAAAAATTAATTGATAATTAATTTTCAAAATAACTAATGAAGGGTCATGTTTGAATCAAGTATTTCTTATAATTTTATGTTGATCAAATTGATGTAATGCACATGTTTATTAATATATAATATTCCATGTGTTATTGAAGTAGATATATAATGTGAATTATGTTAATTCTTATTGATAATAAATACAATCCATGTTAAATGATAATGGTACATATCACAGTTTGATGAAACTAGTTTAAATTATAGAGAGAATGTTTAATATTTGATATATTTTTTAAGCTTGATGCATTAGGTTTCCCTTATTTGGATCCTAAGAATAATAATCGGTTTTCTCAAGATGGAAAAAAATTGATTTTTGATAATGATTATTTCTAGTGTTTATGCTTCCTATCTTTTTGATAAGGTTGAATTCCTTGAGTTTAGAGTCATGAGATCTCCTTTATGTGTGAAGGATGGATTCCTTTTTTTGTGATAATATTTATCTATTGGCCTTACTTATGTGTTTTTTATTCCTTTTTTATGTGAAATGGATGTAAGAATTTTTATGTGATGTGATAAGGGGAGTGGAGGGGAGGATCTGTTATGATCCTATGATGTATGAGCCTAGGATGGAAATGTGATGTGGGGAAGGGAGGTCAGGATGATGTGGAAAAAGTTGATACTTATGATGGTAAGATTCAATGGGATAGTCTTGTGGGTTCCATGGATGGCTCTTGAGATGATGGAATTGGTCGAATATGGTATTACCTATTTATGTGGTGTTTATAGATAGTATGATAGTTCATGAATATATTTAAAGACTGATACCCAAGATGCTTATTTCCTCTACACTCCTCTCCCCACTACTTGTGGCAGCTAGATGTTATTGGTTTTATTTTCATCTCTGGGGTATCATACGATGGTTTTTTTAGAGTAACTAGATTATGGAATGATCATAATAATTTTTAAATAATTCATCAAAAAGGGGGATGGTGACGATGGAATGAAAATACTAAAAAGATGTTACTTTTGAGTAACTATAGAATCATTTTGGATTATTCATAGAGGGTATGGAATTTTATCTGATGATTAATATAATGTATCTTTAAATAATTTCAATGGTTAATTTAATGGTTAATAAATTAATTAATTAAAGGGAATACTAATAAAAAAACAATTAGTTAATTTAGATCTTTAATTTCTTGTGTGGTTATAGGATATATTGTCTATGTAATGGGAGTTGGGAGTCAGGGTGATGTTAGATGCAGTTGAGTCTGAGACTAGGTTATGCCTATGGTGGGGTTTTGAGTTATGTTATATGTTGTATATTCTATTATTTCATATGATACCCACCCCTTTTCATTTAGGGAAACTAACACCTAGTGTAATTTGGGATGGTGTTTTCTCCAACATATATATGGGATAATTGATAGAAGAATACCCCCTATAGCCCTGCTCTCTTAGAAGTTACATGTGTTTGTATACACAGTCGGTAGATTTCTCATATATGTGTGCCGAGGGATATGATGGATTGTGGATATTTCACACACATGCATTACTAGATACAGTTTCTAAAGTATTATTATAGGTATGACATGTGTAAGTTGTGCTGTCTTGTGGTACCTAACTTAGTGTATGGGATGTAATTGATTGAGGTTAAATACCCTATGCGTGATACATGTCATAAGGGTTGTGGTGATTCCCAAAACCTATATGGTTACTATATATTGATATTTGTATGGGATTATGTGATGATGTGATGAAAAAGGTTCATCTGGAGCCTTTCCCTTGTGTCTTAAGGATGAAAGATTTTTGAGAGATATGGATTAGGGTGTGAAATGTGTGGGTAAACCGTCAAACTTGTGGGGAAGCGGTATCTGTGTATCCTTATTTCTTCATTATTATATTATATACTCTATTGTATTTAATACTTGGTGAGAGTTATCATTGGTGAGGTTGGGAATATATTATACTTATTTTGGTGATGATTTAGATTCACTATTTTTCACTGCTCTTTAGCATGAATTATTTATCTTTTATATGAGGCTCCACATAGGATCCTACTAAGTATATTGTTATTATCACCCAACATATAAATAAACTGTTTTCTAGGAAATCTAGAGTAGTTTGGAGATCATGCTGTATAATACTAGCTTTTGGTTTTATTAAAGTGTTTGGGCTTCGTTGTCGCTTCCATATTTACCTTTTTGGGTATTTGTAGTTTTCCTTTATAATTTTATAGTAATATATTAAATTTCATATTTTCACTTTAGATTTACAAATATATATGTCTGATCAATTGTTAATTGGTTTGTCGTTCTTATATCTATCTTCTGCATTTTCTATTATTGGGTAATGACTCCCATAAGTATGCTTTTTATACCCTCGATGTTAGTCTCCATCCTAAGGCCTACTAGATGCGGGACTCAGACCGTCATTATCTCCTCATATAAGGTAGTGAAAACAAACACTTTTAATTATAAAAAACATTAAAAATATAATCAATTCATTCATAAGAAAAATGATTCCAAATTTATATTTATTATAATAAAAAGATTATAAGTAAAAATAATCATCATCAAATAAAATTTTGAAGGATTTTGGTGCCATCTTTAACCTAATATTTTGATTTATTCCAATTGTTAACTAATTTTAATTTTAATAGTTGTAATAAATTTTTATTATCAAAATGTTATAATCTTACCAATAAGGTAATAATTATCTCATAAATGGTAAATATATGATAGTTGTTTACCATTTCTTATCCTAATTCTTCTTCTTAATGTTTTTGATGATTTTTAAATAATTAAAAAATATTTGTATCATAGAATACTATAAATGGAATTTTAATAACTATTCACAAAATTTGACTTTGAAAACAATATGACAACAACAAAATTAGAATATTAACATTTCACAAATCTCTAAAATTTTATATTAATCTAAAAAATTCTTAGAACACAATTATTCACCCAAATTTTTTTTCTTTCAAAAAATTTAAAATCATTTATATTAATTTTCTATTAGATAAATAAATATTGTCTGGGTGTTGTGTAAGATTTATAGGTAATTATTAAATAAAAAATTATAGATAATTTACTTTAATAAAAAGTTGTATTATATATTTCAAATGAAGATTTGTAACTTAAATTATCAACTTTTTATCCATATGTAAAAAAATTATGATATTGAAGTCAAGAGAGTGAGATATTGTATTTAATTATTTAATAAATTAATATGATCATAATATTGAAATAAAAAATGAACTAAGGGACAATATATCAATTATATGGACATACATGGATAAAATACACTCATAAAATGGGATAAATTAAAGTCATAGAATAATATTAAATCTTTAACCCGATGTTTTAAACCTATTTTAAGGGTTTCTGCAATACTGGGGTGAAAAATATTTACCAAGTTTACTATTAATAATAAAACAAATATGTGCCTATTAAACATATATGATCCTCATGATTCAAAATATGTAATCCATCTTTAAATATTAAATCATTATAAGTGGAAGAAATTAAATTTAGTATAAATATGTATAGAAATAGTTTTCGTAAAAATGTGCTTTTAAGCATAAAAATTAACTTATAACAAAATCATTAATATTGAAGATTAAAATGGAATTATTTCTATTATTATAAATAAAATTCATTATATTTCGCTTTTATACCAAATTCAAAATATAAAGGGACATTTTTAATCCTTTATTTAATGAGAACAATGATAATATTGGAAAAATCAGTATTTTTCACTATTCATTGTAAAAAATCATTTATTTCAAAAAAATAACAAAATTTCATCCTAAGAAAATTTTGATATAATAAATTAAAAATGAATTTAGTTATATCAAATAAATATTTTAATATTTCTAGAAAATAATTATAATATTTTCACATTAAAATAAATAAATACATCTTCCAAGAAAACACATATTTGAAAACTAAACAGACTTTACTAAAAAAATGAGTACTTATTTCCTAATCATCAATTAATAAATTCGTATTTAGTGGGACCTTTATATATATGTCATTATGGGGATAAACCTATTAATACCTAAAAACTAAATGTCTATGTTTAAATTATAACATTAAATAATAAAATTTTATGCTTCGTTTAAGCATGGGGTAGTGTGTTGTATACACTATCGAAGACAGTGTTTATTAAAAATATCAAGGTGTAACATTCCCACATATCCCTTTAAAAAATGTATTCCTGAATATATTATATTTGTTATCAAAGGTTTTGTATTTTAAATTACCTCTTTTGAAACCAGTATCAAACATATTGTTAATAACTCTTCCTTTAAAAATGGAAATTTCCAAACATAAATTTTTTGAGAAATAACACCAAATAGAGTTCCCAGATAAGTAAAACATTATTGGGAAGTTAAAATATATCCATATATGGAATAAATAAATTCCAAATATTAATATAGAGTGATATAGAACATGTTTATGATAATTTTAATGACTAAGAAACCATAAATCTGTGATGGGTGAAAAGATCATCAATTGATCATAAATGTATGTAATCGATAACAATTTTATTTCAAAATCATTTTCCTAAAGTTAAGTTATTGTTTTTATATCAAGATAAAGAAAAAAAGAAATATAATTACTTGATTTATTTCCATTTCATAAGAACATTTTAATCTTTTTCATTTGCTTCAATCAATTTCCATTCCATATCTTATTTTATGAAATGAATATTCAAGATTATTTCTATTAATTCCTAAAGAACTAAAAGTAAAATTTAATGGGTCATAAGACCCATAAAATGATGACATTTTATTGCACCTGTCTCCAGATATTAACCAAAACAGAAATTTTTTATAACAATTTATACAATATATATAAATCATATTTTAATCTATAAATATTTAACAATAACATAAATTGTTAAAATTAATCAATTACATAAATTTTAAACCTTAATACCCTTTGAAAATATCTCTGACCAAATTTAAAATCCAAATATTTAGATATAAGGACACTAAATTTCCAAAACCAACATAACATTATTCGACCATGAAATATAAATTTGTTCTTAATTTCACATACCAATCATGTGAATACCTTCACTATATATTCCCATAAAACATGGTAATAACCTAAATTTCCATAAAATATCAATGAAAAGATACAAGGTTCAAAATATTCGTTCCTTATTTCATAACTAAAATTACAGATTAGAAAATTTGTTCCATTCATCTAAAAATATTATAAAATCTATCAAAGATAACCTAAACCACTTTATTATCAAATCACTAATTTTTTCCATAGTCACTAATACAAACCCATTTAATTTATCAATTTGAATGATTTCTTTATCTCGACTAATCATTATAATCTCTACATTGGGAACATTTTAAGGGTTATATTTTAATAAATCATTTTATATTCCAAAAACATATCACCTTTCAATTAAATAAATTTTATAGTTTAGGGGTACTATATAACAAATTCATGAAATTGTTAAATAAAAACTACTATAGAATATTCCTTTGATGTTTCAGGATTCTTGTAACAAGAATACCAATGAGAAAAATACTTATACAACATAATTCATGAATTCTAATATATAATAACATAAATAATTCATCATTAATAGTCAGTATACCATAGAACCTTCCGTGGTCTAGAAGGTAGATATTGGATTAGGGAATCGATCAAATAATTCCCATGTTTTCTACAAATAAGACATTGATCTATATCTGGTAACTTATGATAAACTCCATATCATTCCATTTAAATATTCATTTTTCCTTATCAAATACTTTCTATATACCCTTACTTTCCGCACATAAACAATCTTCTCATGCCTTTGATATATTTCCCTGAGTTATTTTTCTTGCATACTTGACATAATATATATTGAATATTCTTCCCCTATGGTCATCATGAAACTCATTTTTTCTTTTTATTCGGTGTGTTTATAAAATCACCAATGTTGAGATTGTTAATCATATAATGAGATAGATAATTATGCATAATCATAGGGTTTCTTATTCCATATCTCATTTCTTTTTTTTTCTCTTAAGAACAATCATTCCATTATCTATTACATCGATATTAGGATAATTCCTCCGAGTTCTTGCCATTGAATAAGACCAATAATTATATTGTGAGAATAATAATCATAGTGATAAATAATGTAATATTTTTCATAGGATGTCTGAATTTTAACAACTTATTTTTAATCTTCTATACCATAGGCTTATCCTAGTTCATCCATGATCACATATATTCAAATGCATCATAATGGTTTGTAAATAAAATGTCAATTAACCAAATTGTGTCTCTTAGGAGTATCAAATCTGATATATAGCACGAGAAAACTCAATGTGCACCATAATTATGGTTAAGATACATATAAACAACTATTTTCATGGCTATTACCCCTATATGTATCTATTTCAAAACCAAGTCCACTTTTAGTATCCATAAAAGGAAATATTTCAAGGAAAATCACAAGATCTCATCTTTACCAAAACATTAGTATGTTATCATACACTTAGTCTTATCCCTATTGTTTTCACCAACATTTTTAATTATAATATCAAAATATATTATAAAATAATCCTATAATACCAACAATAAAAATCTAGTCATCTCATACATTAATATTATATCTTTTTATTTAAATATTCAGTACATTTCGCAAATACATGATCGAGGACTATAAAGGTTGAGTGACTTTGCAGACTAGATAAATAATTATTTTTTCATGAAATATCTTTAATAACTCTAATAAACATCTTATGATATATAACTAATTTTATAAATACCCAAATTTCAACCTTTCTTTGTAACCTCGGGAAATAATCATGAGAAAAGTGAGATTTGAAGCCCAATAAGGGTAAATAAAGGAGATATTAATGATCACATTAGAATAATATGATCATAAGGAAATGAGAATATTTGGTTAAATTTTTATAACAATTCCCTTTAGATCATATATTATATTATTGAGTAATATAATAGATAATTTAAATTCATAAGATATTAATCATAAGGGATTCAAAGAACATTATCCATGAGAACATAAAGTTGGAATGAGATCATATCATAAAATAATTTTATAAGTATGGAATAAACATAATAATATAAATATTATATCAAGGATACTAATAAGACATTCATAACATTTTAGGATTGGGAAAACATCACATGTAACTACTTTGGGCTTGGGATAAACACTCATGTACACACTTTCAGGTTTAGGATAACCTACCATGCACCCTCTTCTTTTTTTATTGGGATAACATCTTCTATAACCTTTTCTTTTAGGATTAGTATAACCAAATTTTTACCCTCTTATATAGTTCTTAGGATAACCTCCCATAAACCCGCTTGTTTCAGGATTGGGATAACTTTTTATATACCCTTTTCACTGAAAGAACATTATTCTTTACATAATTCATTTGAGGGGTATATAATTCTAGGTCTACCAATTACAAAATTATAATCAAATAATATGTGTATAATAAAATCATAAAACATTCATCATTCCTAAAACCTTGAAAAAAAAATTGGTTCCATTGAAATTTCATCATCATAAATGTAAACTATATAGAAAATGTATACTGATGGTATCATTAGATCATATCCCTAATAATGATTAAGTAACATAAAATAATGTTATCAAATATGAAAAATTCATTTAAAATGTTATTGGATTGTTTCTAGAGGAAAATACCCTTCTCATTTTTTAATAATATATTAAAATATAAATAATTCTAAAAATTTAAGGAAAAAATTTTCTTTGAAAATAAACATGAAAAAATTAAATGAATATAAAAATAATTAAGTGGACGTGATGGCCAGAATTTTTTTTGTATATGTTAAAAAATTACTTTTACATTATAAATAAAAATTAAAATCTACCTCACTTGGATAAAAAATTGAAGATTAATTTAATCAATTTTTTAAAAACAATTACATGGGAGAAAATTAATTTCAAAATAATTATAGAATATTAAAAACATTCTTGAAAACATTTTATTACAAAATAGACATTGAAGAAAAAGGATTTTTGACTGAAGATAAAAATAAACTCAACATTCCTTTAAAATATTATTTTGCACTCCTAGGTATTTAAAGTGATGAAAATAAAATAAAAAGACTTAATATATTGAAATAACTAGTGGATAATACAAAAATTATATTCTTGAGAGTTAGATCTCAAAACCTTAATTATCTGAAACCTAATTTCAAATAATCCCTCTAAACAATGTGACTATAAAATAAAACCCTTACCAGTTTCATAACATTAGAATCATAAGACTCATAAAATAATGACATCAAATGAAAAATTAAATATCATGAAAATAAGTATATTAATGTTATAATATGTCCATGGGATGTATAACCACCTCATAAAATAAGATATGTGCATCATATTACATATGACCCAAAGAAGACAATTTGAGATCATAAATCCTTACTGTATTGGTAATATTAAAATAAAAATCTCATGATATAGGGAACCTTATATAGATTCATAAGTACCAAAAATTTTCATGAAAAATATTATAAAATAAATTCATGGGTATTATATACACCACATAAAGGAAACAAGTAGTGAATATGGTATGCCTCCCAAAATTAAAAGTGAGACTAGAAATCCCTTACCTCAAGTTCAACTTGGTTCGAAGGAACTCTAACCTCCTATATAATAAATTTTAATTTATTATATTTCTCTATATGAATTATTTATTTAATTATAATATCATATATGATCCTATTATAACATTTCATTGTCCACTTATTAAAATTTCTTCATTAAAATCTTTTTTTCGGGTGTTAGTTGTTTCTTTTTTCATGAGAATTTTAGTTCAGTAATTATTGTCCATATAATTTGATCATGGTTCCATAATCTCTATAATTTTATTCAAAAGATAAATATATTATAAATTCATTACATATATATTTATATTCGTACATAAAAGGTAGATATAGAAAATTTAAATTACACCATTCATGGAGATGGTAGGTCGGACGTATGCATGAACATTGTTTTACCTTTTTAACGAATAGAATTAAAGAAAGGTAAAATATAATTCACACTTATAGAATAAATATTATAAAATTAATATCATATATATTCATTAAATCTATTCATATTACCATACAAGTAAAATTGAAACAAAAAACAGATCACATTTCTTTTTGGAGGGGGTAGTCTACTATATGCACAAGTGATGTTATGATATTACAATGGATTTGAAGGTAATATTTTTGATGGGATAACGAATTATAGAAGAATAATTTTTTCAAAAATATTTTATAGAAACATTACTCCTATCATAGTAATGATCCATGAAATATATATATAAAAAACGAATTACAGAGCTACGTGGAGGCAATAAGTTGTATGTATGCATGAGTAATGTTTTCATCTATTATATGATTGAAAAGAGGCATCAAATGGTTTTCCCATAACGAAATTAACATATTAGTATATTGATGATACTTTTTTATTATTTTATTATGGTTATAATATATTTATATGAATTATTTGGAGAAATACATTTTAAAGAGTTAGTATAGATGATCACCTCTTATATGGAAGACTTCCTATAGATTTCCTCTTAAGAGACCTAAGGTTGGAATTTTAGGAACACTAGAACCTCTATAAAATTTTTATGGATTTTTAGAGGATAAATTTTTAGTTTATATTCATAATAGATAGCTTAAAATGGTGTATAGAAATAGATAAGTGGTGTATTTTTATAAGGCGGAGAAAGGACGCATTTGGAATTTAAAAAAAGACTAAAAATATAATTAATATATTATCAAGAAAAATGCTTCCATGTGGTCAAATATTCATCTAAAAAAGAGTATAAGGTCAAAATATAATCATAAAATTAAATCTAGATAGGTTTTAGCATCATTGTTAACTTTATCTTATTGTTTAACCACTTGGTTAACCAATTTTAGTCTTAACCATGGTAATGACATTATATTATTAAACTCTTATAATGTTACCTACAAAGTAAAAATTAGATCATAAATGGTAAAGGGATAAAACTTTAGACCATTTATCATCCTACTTTTCCTATTTCAATGTTTTAATTATTTTTAAATAATTTAATTATAAAATTATTATAAAATACTACAAATGTCATTTTAAGGACTTTTCACATAATTTGACTTTGAAAACAACATGAAATCTATGGAATAGTATATAAATCTTTCAAAACTGTATAATATGTTATATTAATATATAGTATACATCTAATGTGATAATTCACCAAAATTTTATTTCATTTAATATTTTCAAAATCATTTATTTTATTTTTCTATTTATTGAATAAATATAGTATTAGTGTTGCATAATCATTTAACCCTCACTAAGGTGTAAAATATTTACCAAATTAACCATTCATAATAACAAAATAAAAGGGGTCTTTTAGAAAATTTTACCATATCCATTTAAATTAGGAAATCCATTTTTCAAGATTCAATCTCTATCAATGGAAGAATCCAATTTTAATATAAATACACAATGAAAAATATTTTTTTAAATAGGTTTTAAGCATAAAAAATACCTTATATAAAAAGCATGAATATTTTATATTAAAATGTAATTAATTATATTATTCTAAATTAAATTTATCATGTTTTAAATTAATAAAAAAAATTAAAAAAATAATGGGACTTTTTAATTACTATATTTAGTGAAAACAAATGTTAATATTTCAAAAATTGTTATTTTTCATGATTTATTGAAAAATAAATCAATCCTAAAAAATAAAAAATAAACCAACTAAGATAATTTTTAAATTTTTATTTCAAAAATAAAGATCATTATATCATATAATTTTTCCCAAATTTCCCTAAATTTATTATAATATTTTTCTTGAAAACTGAAATAAAAATCATTTTTTAAGAAGACATATTTTTAAAGAATAAATGGGATTTACAAAAACCAAGTTCCTAATTCCTAATAATAAATCAACAAATTTTTATTAATTATAACCTTTATATATATATATATCATAATGTGGTTAATTTTATCCATACCCTCTAATTTAACATCAGGGTTATAAATGTAACATTTTAATAATAATATTTCTTGGTTCATTTAAGATCTATGTTTCATTTTGTAGATTCTATCAAACATAGTATTATAATAAAATATTGGGGTGTAATAGTATAATTTCATGAGTATATGTATTTGGAAGTCCCCATAAAAATTCATCAATTCTTAAATGAATATCATTATTCTTTAAGTGGAAAAATTCATGTTTACAGAGTTCATTATGGTAAAGATGAAAACAAATTGGATGATTCAAGGGATGATTAAATAAGTATATAACATTATGAACACGCAAAATGGTTTTTTTTTTATGTAGGAAATATGATATGAATGTATCTTTAATAAAGATCAATGAATAATTAACTATGGAATATTTAGAATACATAAAAATTAAGAAATAGTAGAATATGAAAAAATATATTAATAGGATGTTAGAGAAATGATATAATGTTATAAATATAAAAATTAGTATTATGATTTAATCTGAATGAAGTTTGAGAAACTTGAAATGAAGCTGGTATACTATTTAAATATATAGATCATTTTAATATCAACATTTTTTGGTAGATTGAAGTATAGTTATTGTGGAATTATTTTGAAAATATTGATTCCCTAATTTATTTTCCATTTTTAGATCTCTATAATGAAATTAGGATCTAGCATGAAATATTATAGATCTCATGCTGTAAGAGTATGATTCATTTCATAATAATGAAATATTTTGTGATTTATCTACAATATGGTAAATGTTTATTATAGATTTCATTTAGTTTCTTTAGGATAATATGAAGTTATTAAGAGAAACTCTAGCATACTAGATGACTCTAGAAAACTTATTTCATTCAATAATTAAATGTGAAATAAAAAATAAAGTTAATATATGAAATTTTATCGAAGGTAATGGATAAGAAAAAATTAAAATGTTTAGATTTCGGTTCATTACCACATATGAAAGGTGAGGAGAATAAAATGAGGCTGATGGGTACAGAATTATATGGGAATATTTTATATTCAAAAATAGATAATATAATTCCTATGTGACCTATGTAAAATATTATGTATAGATAATAAATATTTTAAGACCTTAGAGACTGAGAGTAGGTTTATTTAGTGAAATATTCTGAAGAACTCCCTTGATGAATAATATAATCATAAATACAAGCCAATATTGAAGCTAAAGATCTTAATATATAATTAATATTGATAATAATTGTCAGTTAGACATCATTCTGTTATCAGATCCAATTTATTAATGTATAGAATAACAAGTTTTGGGAAGAATAATGAATATGATGAGAGATAATATATAATGTGTATGTTTCTTATCGTCTACATTCGAGCTTTTTAGTTTTTGAGTTGTTATTGGGGAAAATTGGAGATCAGTTTTTAAAGAATATTTGTGTGACTATGTTACATGTATTAACTAATTTGAATGTATTCTTGAATACTTTTTTGGTGTTACAAGAATCTTCTTTTGAGGAACCAGATCATGAATATGGGTATGGGGTCATCCCTATAAATTATTTTGATCTACTTATAGACTAGTATAAAATGTTTATGTGAAAATTTTGTGATGCTGGTATAAATAATAACAATGGGATGCTATAAATATCACTTGTGTATTATAGTGATCACCAAAAAGTGTAATATGATGTGACTTTGTTTCATGATGATACCTAATAAAAATCACTTCTAATGATGATAGGATTCTATGGGAGAATTTGATCCTTGGGAATCTCAAGTGCGGTCAGGAGTAGGTCTCCTAAAAGGGGTAAAACATTATTGAAACATATATATATATATAGAATTACTTTTCTATAGTACATTTAATATATTTTTATTATAAGTCAAACCACACAATATCTAGTATTCATAAATGGAATCATATGAATAACTACAATAGGGGTTGAAATATTTAAGAAGAAAATAGAATTTTTAGAACTAGAGAACAACTAATTCACTCCCCCTCAAATATATATCTTAATATTCCATTAGGTATTTATATTGGTATATGACCATAATTTCCCTTTAAATTTTATATTTAGTTAATTGTATCTATTCTAATAAATGAAAAAATTTCCTTTTAATTGGTGTTGATTTTTTTCTTTATATAATTGTTTTAAAATATATATATGATGTGTATATTTAAAATGGATATAAAAGATCCTCAGATAGAGAATCCTTTTTCCATCAATAATAATACATACATTGGGGTCACATATATAACCTTATTAAAAAATAATAAAAATGGGCTTGGAATTTTATAAATATTATAAATAAGGAAGATGGGAACACATTATTTGAAGTTAATCAGAATAGTGAGGATTTATTAGTTAAATTTATAGATTTTTTCACCTCTTCTGAAACATATTCTATTTTTGATAGTGTTTTTGTTGAATCTTCTAATGTATTATACATTGAGGTTAAGTACGATATGTAAAATTTTCAATCGAGTTTGTGATCCATATAACCAA
Source organism: Viscum album (assembly GCA_963277665.1). NCBI lineage: Eukaryota > Viridiplantae > Streptophyta > Magnoliopsida > Santalales > Viscaceae > Viscum > Viscum album. The sequence goes on from OY728131.1 coordinate 1,496,096,781, forward strand.
ATTTATCAAGGGACTTCAAGATGAGAAGTCATAACTAAAGTTTTAGGCCAATTTCATGGAAAATTCATTTGATAGGTGAGAAACATCCATACTTTTTAATTATAACAATAACTTAATTAATGATCAATTTTAATTAATATTTTTTGAAAATACATTTTTAAGCGTTGTTGTTACTGAATTAATCCATTCATTGGAGAAGAAACACAATGTCTCAAGGAGTTTCATGTAAAATAGACTAAAAGTAAAAGCTAAAAGAATTAAATATCTTGAAAAAAAATTACAAAAATGAAAAAAATGAATGACTAAAAATATAAGAAGTTAAATAATGTGTATGAAATTGGGATCAAGTTAGTTGATAAAGATAAATACAACTTCAAAAAAACTACTTACATCTAGAAGTAAAAGTGAATGATTTAGAATCAATTGAACTCAAACCTTCTAAGAGAACTATGAGGATAATATCTACTACTCAAGTCCCAGATATTACTTTTTCCTTTAAAGAGACACATGATAGTGTTAAAGAGTTCTTGATAATTGTTTTAGAATCTTTCACCTGAATAACTTGGTTTAAATTCATCCATAGTCCCAAAATGGTTTCATACACTGAATCTATTTTTTGAAAATTACCTAGAGACAAATTAAATTTTATTAAAATACATGTTCAAAAATGTTGAGAATACTACCACATCATAAAATATATATTTTTGCAAGAGTAAGAAAATGTTATCCCAAAATTAATCCTAAAATAGAGGTAAAACGACCCAAAATACATCATGTATAAAAACACACATATATCCCTTTTAAAAGAGTATAAAAAGAGTTTTTTAAGATATTATTGGTGTTTTGGAGGTTTAGGAATATATCAATGGATTTTCTTCAGAGCATGTTAATATATTAAAGTCACAAAATGCCTATATTCATTAGGGTAAAATAAAAAAGTTAGCTAAAACCTACAATTAAAAAGAAATTAGTATCATATAAAAAGAATAAATTTCCATTTAAGAACATATTTAAATATTTAGAGAGGTTATATTAATCTTGAAACGTGTATTTCTACATTTATGATGAATCCTAGCATGATACATCCATCCATAAATATTTTACTAATGAGAAGAAGTGGTCATACCATTAGAGGAAATAAATAGATAATTAAAATTATTTCTTAAGGATTAATCAACTGAATATTAAGAAATATGTAACAACAAACACAATAATATGCTTCTATTGTGGTAAGAGGGTCCACACCATGTACTTTTTTAAATAATAAATAGAGATTAAACCGAAGAGGAAAAATCTATAAGTCAATAATAAGTATATAAAATAGAAGCTAAAGATGATTGTAATGATTTAAGAAATCACTAATGATGATATTAGGAGTCAACCCAATAAGGGTAACATAAAAGATAAAAAAAATTGTGTGAGTAAGGTTCAAAAAAGGAAGTAAACATTCCTAAAAATTGTATGATTTGGATTCCAATTAAAAAAGGGATGTAGAGTGACAAAGGGAAATAACTACTGGTTTAAAGGGAAAAATATAATTATATAAAGAAAAATTACACACCAAAGAAGAATAATTTGCATGAACCTAATGATATATTGATCATATAGCTCAATAAGTTGGGTGAAAAAAGGTTGATAATGAAAGAATCAAAAAATGAAACTATAATTCCATCTCAATAAAATGAATATATCATAGCTAATAATAATGATAAAAATGGAATGAATTTCATAATTCACACTGAATTTTAAATTTGAAAAGTGGAAAAGGATGTAGCAGTGTTAGGAAAGATGTCATTTCCATAGTGCTATAGCTTAAGAGTAGTGGAAATTAGACAATATTCCATAATCAAATATGCTTCTGTTTTAATGATGTGAATAAAATGTGAGGTTTTAATTATGGTTATAATACTAATACATCCAAAAAGTATGTCCATCATGAAACATAACATGGCGATAAATCAGGGAATAAATCCCTTGAGGGGGAGAAACTGAAGAATCCAAGGCTTATGAATATTCAACATTTTTTATGACTCTAAATTTTTTTAATGAATTTTCATATGATGAATCTAAGGTATTATTTTTTCTCCCTTTTACTTATTATACTGTTTACTTGTTTTATTTAACAAGGGTGACTAATTATGGAATAATGTTTTTTTAGTTCACTTGCACTTGAACATTTTGATGTTTTTTGTAAATATGAATATAGCTTTAAAAATATTTTGATAAATATAGTTATTTTAATAGCCTCTAAGATATGATATTTATAGTTTGAACTAAATTAATAAATGTAATAGAGATATTTGGTGTAAAGGTTATGAGCTCTTATTTTATACACTGGGATTCCCCAATTTGACATATAGTAATTAATTGATGGATCACTACTATGAATTATGTGGATTAATATTCCTCTCAAAATGAAAGGGCAATATCTCTAATTAAAAGGGGATTATATGGAAAGAAAAGCAAACCAGTGTTTGAAGATGTTAGTATTTCAAGTGGATGAGAGAACCCTTACATTATTGGTGGTATGAAAATTCCTCCCTTTTTATTCCTTATCAATTAGAAGGTGGAAAGATAAATTGACTTGTAAACCATTTTTGAATTGAAAACAATCCATGTTTGGAGGATTTTAATTCCCTTAAACTTAAATAAGATTGGATTATATTTGTTTTTAATGTAAAGTAATTCAACGTGTGACAAATTATAGAGATTTAGATAACCTTGTATATGTAAGGGGGTTTATCTTATACAGAAAATGGAAGGGATAATTTTTTACCCATACACCATGGGTAATGAATTTTTAAGTATTAGACTCCTTGGAATAACTGGTTGTACATCATAAAAGGGAATCCCCCTTAAATCAATTAATTTTATATATTGGAACTCATATAAATGATACATTCTAAGGTGTGTGAAATATGTTTCAATAAAAATTAAAACAAGATGTCAAGTGTTGGATTCCATGCCCATCTATAAGAGATATGATTTCCAAATTTAATGATATTCTAAATAAATAGATATAGTTAAAATGTTTTGATGAAATTTTCCAAAGTTTACTATAATTGAAGATTATTGAAATAATTATTTTTTAAAACATAGATGGTGGTTTATTTAGATTTAATTAATGTTGGGGTTGTACAGGAAGTGAACATACATGTAACTCTATTATATAAGGTTTTAATATGCAACATGGCCTTGGGATTATTGTTGATGGGTTTAAGAATTTTTTATAAATTCTAGAAGGTGATGTGTGGAGTTAATAATTGGATGAGAAGGGTTGGATTCACTTTTATGAATCAAAAAAATTAAGGTTTCTAAAATTTTAAAGTTTCACTAAAAATTAAAAATGTATCTTATCGTAGGACTTTGTCAGTAGTTCATTATAATTCTGAGCATAAGTCTATTGAAGACTATATAAGTTATGGAGAATAAAAATAAAGTAGAAAATTATCAATGTAATGAAAAAAAACTTCCTCTATAAAATCCTTTGAGAGTCAAATGTAAGCCTTTTACAAGAATATAAGTCTTTGAGACATGGATGTAAAAGTAACAAAAGGATCTAATTTATGACTTCTAAGCGAAGTGTAAGTCATTAGACGCTTTCATCATAGGAATTTTCTGAATGAAATTCTTTTAGTAATGATAATAAGTCATTCATACTTAGTGAAAGTTTTATAAATCCTCTAGATCATTATAAGACTTCATCGGTTTTCATCATAACAATTTTTCAGCATATTTATTTTGAAGTCCCTAGCATAATTCTTTAATACTCAGAAGAATTTCAATGTTTCTCTCGATTAAAAATTAATGTTTCTAGGTATAATTCTGATGAAGTTAAAAAAAGGGGGATGACATAAGGACTATTCGAACAATTATATAAGAATAATAATCACTAAAAAGGGTTTGTTATTAAATAAATAAAAATAAGAGAAGATGGTCTCCAAGGAAGATCAAAGAAAAAGGAATTCTAAAAATTTAAAAAGGGGGAAAATGAAGAAATTTCTTAATATGAAGAAATGAAACATAAAAACACTATATTTGTTTTCTAATATTAAAAATAGAACAGAGTTTTTTGTTTCAAGGTGAATGAATATTAAGAATTATGATATTAGGTTTAGCTTATATCAAAAAGTTGATATCATTTTAATGTTTGTGCAGAAAGGGAGATCTATGTACATCTATTGTGGATTTATTTTTAAGAATATTGTTTCTCTAAGTTTTTTGTTGTGCGGTATTTATTCTTATAGAAATAAAGATTTCACATTAAATATTAAAGGTCTCATCCCTTAGAAATACGATCATTTCCAGAGTACTAAAATATGATGTGGCTTATCATATATCCATGGGGAATGTTTGTTTTTGATTTAACAGAATTATTTTGAGAAGAATATGAGATGATTTTTTAAAACTCAAACCTTCTGGAAGACTCTAGGAAACTGATTTTATCCAAAAATAAATATATGAGAAATTAAAATCTAGGAAAATTAGGGTATTTCAAGGGAGGACATAGTTATGATAAATGTGAATTATTGAGATATTCATTCATTACCACGTACAAAAAGTGGGGAGAATAAAATAATGATCACGGGCACCAACTTATATGGTAATATTTTATATTCCTAAATGAATATTCTAATTTATGTGTAACCTATTTATAAAAACAAAATGATTCTAAGAGAATAAATATTTGAAGACATGATAATCCAACAGTAGGTTTACTATGTGAAATATTCTTAAGACCTATCTTGGTTAATATGAGGAGGAAACTAAGCATGTGATGAAATATAAGAAGTTACTAATAATAGAAACTAAATATAAAGAGTGATTAAACTAGTATTAAGTGATTAGATTCAATGTACTAAGGTTAAGGATAATAAGTTAGGAGATAAAGAAATAATATTAGAAAATATTATCTATGTTTTCTAGGTTTCTTATCATGTTTAATTAAACCTTTACATTGATGATAAGTGAGTGAGTAATTCAGGTGGTTATTTTTTAAATAAATTATTTGATGCTTTATGTCATATAGTAATCAAGTTATAAGAAATCTTAAAGACTTTTTAAAATTTTAAGAAGTTTTAGTTGAGTAAGTAGATAATAACTGTGGGAGAACAGATATCCTTATAAAGACCATTTAACAAATTTAAATGGAGATGTAAATGGAGAAGAAAAACTAATGGGTTCTAGTATACATAATAAATGTGGAAAACTATAAAGATGACTTCTGTAATATAGTGATCACAGGACTATGTGATATGTTGTTCCATGGTTTTAAGATGATTCATGGAAAAATTTAATTGAAATGATGATAGGTTTCTAGTGGATAATTTTTAACATGGGTATCCCTAGTGTATCTAGGAGTATGTTTCCCAAGAGTGGTAAATGCATGTAAAAACACTTGTGTTGATTTACCTTCTTGCAATAAATTGCATATAGGTGAATACTAGGTTAAACATAAAAATATCTAATAGTCTTAATCAATATCATAAGTTCAATTACAAGACAGTTTTAAAGGTTTGAATAATATTTTTGAATTATAAAAACTCAAACACATGATTCACCCCCCCCCCCCCCCCCCTCATCGAATGTTTCCACATAGTAAATTGGGTATCACAATACTAAACAAAAAAATACCCACATAAGGAATATTAATCCAAGGAACCTTAGAAGAGATCATAAGATCTGTATAAATACATGGGTGTATAAAGTGTGTGATGAAAACCAAACCTAGTATATAAGCACTATAGAGTGTGTGTAATTCCTCACAAATTACATTTCATTTTACACTAGTTTGAAATAATATACCAAAAATTGGCCTATATTCTGCTTCATAAAAAGATATATATATATATATATAATCTAATAACATATACATTATCGTTTATAAATTTTTATTTATTATATTTAATGAAAAAACAACATAAAATGAATTTCTTGGGGCTCATCCTCTTTTAAATCAAAATACATGATTTAAATGCACTTATAAAATTTAATTTCTAAAAATACATTCAAATATAATTGAAATTTTTATAAATGAAACAATCTTATTGTTTAAAATATAATAAATCACTGGGGAATCGTATCACAAATCACGAAATGACACATGATTCCCTCATGCCAATCAAGATAAGGAACAAAAAATAATTAATAATCCCCAAAGATAATCATGAAGTAAACATTGTGAAATTATAAAAATATCAAGGAAAGACCCAAGATATGCTAGTTTTGGATCCATATACATGCTTATTGATACTTTTATAATAAAGTAACCAACCCAATTCCCATAACTAGCTACATTATTGGTTCTCTACTATAGGCTTTCCCTACCATTGTGGATATAGTCCATCTAATTTTTAATAGGAAGTAACTATCTCTCCTCCCTCATAAAGATACATATGATCCCCATGTATGTCAATCAATAGGTTATGATCAATCACAATCATTAATGAATTAAAAGTAATAAATCTAATCTAACCTATTACACCATTTCAAGAAACAACCCCTTTCATATTTTATCCATATCAAAAAATATAACAAGCCCATCATGCCACAATTAACATAAAATAAATAATAATTATCCCCCTAAGAGGCCACAATTGATAAAGTATCTCAAGAAGGTATCACACACATGCCCACACTATTTAGAAATTATTCAAAATTTCTAGTTGGTCCTTCTATTAAAAATAAACTCTGAAAGAAAACTCAAAAATTCTAATTTAAAAATTCATTTTAAATGATCCTTTTTTAATCCAACCTAATGAAATTTATTTCCCAAACATTTCTAAATCAATTTTCCAAATCCATTTGAAAATACATTAAAGAAACAATTCATAATTTTTGGTTAAAAAATAAAAAAAATCAAAAAACAACAGTCCAATTTGATTAATGACTCAAATGAGGTCAAAACACATTTCAATCATATCATTTCAATTAAAAAAATTCTTTCAACATCCTTTAAATACTTGGAATCCAAATTACTAATTAAAATTCCATATAAAGGAAACATTCCATTTGAAATAAACTCATTTAAACCATTATGTGATCCCTTTTAACTATTATACATTGGACTAATTAATAAAATAATACATCTAAAATAATTAAAGATATAATGAAATTATATTTTAGTGAAATTAAAAAAAACACCTACCTATGTTCAATGGTAATCAAGATATAAGTCATCACTTATGATTGTGGATGATCAAATAAGTCTCCAAGAGTACTTTTCATTACGTAGAAACCAAAACCCCCAATGAATAAATTACCAAAACCCTGGAAAGGAACTATGGCATCACCTAGGGTTCTTAGAGGAAGTGAAATTGAATGGAAAAGAAATAAATAGAAACAGAGATGTAAGAACAATAGGATTGGAGGGTTTTGCATTTGGAAATCAACTCAAAATAAAGGTACATAGGATTGGTAATCTATGGAGAAAGAGGGTAGGAACCTCTTTGTTATGCACCTACCTTGTTAGAATGGTAGCGGAGAAAAGGAATCCATTTGGGATTTAAAGTCAAAGGGAAAAAATTAATTTAGTCTGGTAAATTTTTAGCTTTGGCACACACGGTTTGGAAAACTTTTTGGAAACTATGTTTTTGTCGCTAGAAGGAAAACCCATGTTTATACTGTTTATCCACATGGTTTACTAATAGTTCACCAACCATGAAAAACATATCTATTAAACTATATATCCATATTTCATTCCAATTACATGTTTACCTAGTTTTTCATAATCCATGAGACATAAAACTCTTGTGGAAGCATGAAATTCGATAGTTTCTACAAAGAAACATATGGACCATGATCCACCCATATAGGTGAAACCATGCATGTTCAAAATAAACTAAAAACATTCCCATTTGAGGGTACCCGTATAGTTTTTCCTAAACTGTGATCCCAAAATAATGTGCGAGATTAAAACATCTATAAAATTAAAGTTAAAATCCAAAATTTATAAAAAATTAAATTTCCCCAAAATCAATAAAATTAATATACACTAATTTCATCTACAATGACATGGGGTCTGAAAAAATTGATTACCATTACAAGTATACAATTTTATATATACACTTGTTTTCACTTACCATAATAGTATCATTATTCATGTATGGACCATATCATTAGTAATGTCCTTATAATACATGTCTTATAGATAGGTTATAGAAATTCCCATCTACGATGAAAACATAGAGATATTATGATATCCATCTTAAAAAATCTTATGGTCAAGATAAATCACACTGATATGACACATATGATGCCTTATTATCATTTTTCGGTGGATTGTAACCACTGAGAATTATTATCATGAAGTTCTCACATTTTTATCTCTAGTATACGAGATCTGAAGATCTAACCTGTCAATAGGAACACAACATATTTCAGGTTTCATTGGTTGTTCATGTCTATAATCATGTGTATTGGTCTCCTAAATTGAGATTATAATTAATGTGTACCATTTGATCACATACATTTATAATTACCGCCCATCTCTTTAATGAACCTTAATTCAGGGTTTATTACATAAATTTACACTTAGTACAACCCCATAAGATCATGAGACCTATTCTCCTTGGGAAATGAGATATATGAAGTAACAACTTGAAAAATAAATACAACATAATTAATTAAGTACTCTAAATCATGCCCTTATTTTCCTTGTATCTTCTAAAACTGCATGGGATAACCTGGGGATATGTATAAGAAATGAGTGAGCTACAAATCCCAAGAGGGGAATTAGAAAATCACAGTATAATGAAAAGTAGTACATGTGATCCAAGAGGAATATCAAGGTAACATAAGAGGGGGAGAAATATAATTATGAATAATGAGGCATGATATAACATAATAACATAAAGGCAACATGGGAATGTGGAAACAACATAAAACATGGTGTCATAAACATAACTCCAAAAAAATAACCAAGAAAAATAACATTGTGTTCTTAGGATAACCTCTCATGCACCATACAAGGAATCACATTATATTCAAACAGTACCAAATTCATCATAGGGCTACATAGTTTTGTTCCCACCTCTCACTTTTATATCATTTACATGTATAAGTATTCCACATCAATCATTAAACTTAAGATCATATTTCATCAAATTTAATCCAATTATTAAGGAGTGTGGGTTGAATAAGTAAGAACCTGATTCATTATTAAGGTATGAAAACTTTTCCTTCTATAAATTTTTGGATTAAATGTTTAAATACAACTCAGTTTGAATTGCATTTGAGTTCATGGAGGTATCGGGGGGGTCATGGGCTTCTTCAGATCCCAGAACCTAAATTTTGGGAGAAAAATGCTTATCGCACGGTTAGTAGAAATTGATCAGGGTAGGATGTATAATTACTACAAAGAATTTTATTTGTAATAGTGTATTGGAGGAGCCTACGTAGTTTAGAAAACTATACAATTTGAGGTGCATGCTCATGTGGGTATGTTTTTAGTTTTTGACAGTGGGTTAAACTAAATTTTGTGCATGGTTTGTCAAACCATGCATGAAAATTGTGCAGGGTGCCCCTCCTTATAGTAGTGGGTTCATGGTTGGTGCATATTTTATCCAACCGTGTGTCCAAACCATGTGACCTAGGGTTTTTTGTGGAATTAACTTTTTCTCTTATGTAATCTTATAACATAAACCTATTTCTATTTTCCTTTTAAGAACAACATCCCAAACATGGGGAGCCCTTCCAAAATCCAATTTATATACTTTGATATCATTCTTCCATCTGATCTCAAAATCAGTGAATATCAGTCTAATTGGATTTGTATCATTGAGTAATTAATTTCTTTTTTTTCATTCCTTATTCTTCTTGGTATTGGTTTCACTATTTATGTACAATCTAATATGACAAATTTCAAGTTTTCTCATCCGTTATTTGATATTCTCCCAATCTAAGTCAAATCAAGAGCTGCTACTGGATGAAAACTCTACTATGAACCTATGGTAGGTGGTCTCGTACTTTTCCCTCAAATTAGAGTTGTTAATATATATTCCATTCTTATGCGTTCCAAATTTTCAGAGTGTCTCCCTTGAAATGGAGTTTAATCATTGAGTTAAATTAATAGGTATGACCTATGTAATTAATGCAGCCCATTAGTAAATGAATATACTTTAAGTAATGTGAATTGGAACCACCCCTTTGGGTGGGTTATTAAATTAATTAGACAACCAAGGTTGGTTATTAAGGGTGGATACCTTTAAAGTGTTCCTTTTACCCCTTTCCATAGGATTTTTAATATTGAATTATAAATTGTAATTGAATTGACTAAGGAAATGGGGTGGAATGCCCATGACCCTAGGTGCTTTCCATGTAATTGATTATTTTTAGAATAAATTTTATTTTATAATGAAATTCATATATGATTAAATTAAAAGACAAGGCGTTCTATGTTTATCCATTCCTTGATCTACCTTCTAAATTGAGTTTTAAATGAATTCATCACAGTGGTGACCTTGATGTAATTAAATGAAATTGGTTTAATGCTTATATTCATTGGGTTTCACATGGGTTCATATAAAAACACCATAGATGGACTCATTTGGATTATTCCTTACTTACGCCTAATTGAAACATGGACTCCCTAGTAGACTTCCAAGGACAGACTCAAGAGGGATGATGATTATACGCTCCATTGATACTTGGACACCCTTTGGAATACCATGTATGGTCTTAGAGGGTAAATTATATATTCCCTTTAGGTTAAACTTCAGCTACCTTGGAGGACCACAAAGGATGGACTTAGAAAGCATGGTTGTTATACCACACCTAGAGTGATACCATGGATCCAATGAAGAATACCTAGGATGGCCTTATAAGGTGTTGGTTTATGATACACGTGGAGTGATTCCTAGATTCCAAATTAGGAATTCCAAGGATAGGATCATGTTCTAAATTGAAAAATTAAAAAAATGATTTATGTGACATGCGTTCCAAGAGAAAGCATAATCTTGGATTTGATCAGTGCCTTACACCGTATAGATGACCAGATCAAAATATGTTGATCCCAAATCTTTATAGGGGGCATTAGGATACATTCCAAGTCTCTATACTCATTTATCGAATGAGATTGATTATTTAAATGAAATTTATTATAAATTGATACAGGACTGGATATTTATTCATATACTTAACGGTTATGTCCTAATAAATTAGTAGAGGACCATTGTCCATGGGAACTCGGACTATTATGGTTTGTTTACTTATAGTGCTTTCGTTACCTATTCTATTACTTCTTGTACACTATTATTAATATATATAGTACTATATTACATTATACATTTGGACATTTTCCTACTAGGATTGTAACTCACACATTTTTTAGGCCACCAATGGGTACCTAGAAAGATTATATGATTGAAGGTATGGATAAGGGAAAGCACCCTATTATAGGTCCTTGATTTCTACTTTGGATCAGGGGAGCACATGAGCAAGCTGAGGATCGTGATTATAACTAAGATATATTTTGTACTTTATGGTTTTTTTTCAAATGTATTCTACTATTGTATGGATACCTATTTTTGATTTTTTGTAGACACATGACATGAGTCATCATCATATATATATGATATTCCTTTTCTGGTATTGGTTATTTATATCTATTCATGTTGTTTGATTGTTGTCTGATGGATTTAATGCTTCTGATACTAATCTATTATTGTATATCCATTGTGGTACACTATGGTGATAAGGGAATATTATCCCTATCGACACACCCTAGACACTCACTGCTAGTCGAAAGGCTCACTTGTTTTGGGAGATGTGCTTGAGGCCATGTGGATAACTATGCTTAAGGCACATTTCAATGACATCAAGGTCCAGGATGTTATAATGTTTTGTCAAAAGATTTTATTTTATTTTCTTATTATTTAGATAAAATACAAAAAATATTATAAAGAAATGAAATTTGGAAATGAGTTGTGCCAGGGAGTACCTAACCCACATACAAGAAAAATCCAAATTGCCTCAAATAAAAATTTCTATTTTTTGGATTTTGTCTAATATAGTTGATTTGACTCCACTATTGGGTGAAGCACTTGAATTTTGATGTTATAATTAATATAATTGTGGGATCTATTTTTTGAACCTTGATGAGATGAGGGTATTCCATCTCATGGCTCATTTTTGGAACCTTACTAGAATCAAATTCCATGAATTTTGTCATTTCATTTAGGATGCATTACTAATTGCATGTTGTTGTGATAAGTTCCATGATTGATATAACTACTGATTTGATAGATGATTTTTGCAGTGGATTGAGAAACATTACTAATATACATGTTTTGTGATAGATATTTGTGTAGGTAATTAGAAAACATGTTTAGTACTCAGAGTGTCTACCATAAACTAAGTATTTGTTTCCTGATTAGGCTACAACAGACACCCTATATAGAATATTGTGACACATTGAGTCTTGAACCATGAGTTTCTTAGACTGGAATGTGTTATGGTATGTATTAGGTGGATGCTATAGTTTGGTTCATGAAGAGTATAGGCCCTTATGAATCAAAATTTGGTAAACCACATGGTTCATCTAGTTAAAATGAATTTTGATATAAGGGTAAATGAATATGACAAAAAAATGGAAACTAGAATTATTTATTGTAGAGAAAATGACCATGAACTGACCTTAGTATCAGGAAGTATGAGGAATCCCTTGCTCTTATATGATTTGTACAACACCAAGATATGACTTAAGGAGAAGTGATAGGGATGTGTTCTTATATGGGAAGGCATGTACCTAACCTATTTAAATATCTATTATTTTATATTTGAACTTTGATATCATTATTTTCTAAGGTGTGGGTTTGGAATTGTAGAGACATTCCACCACCAGGACCTCCAGTTGAATTCCAGGAGTGTGGCGGTGAACATGCCCTAGAGGGGGTGGGCCATGGGATACCAGTAGGTCCTCCATTAGTGTCATATAAGTAACTAGTGATTGTACCTAACATAGGTGTTGAGTTGAAATTGCATGAATGATTTATTCATTTCATTTTGACCATTCAGGGAGCACTAAGACATGCCCTAACAATGGAAGAGTAAACACATGAGTTCCATCAACAACACCCACCTAAGTTTTTAGAAGATAGTGGACCAAAGGCTCTATATTCAGGGCTATAATCCATGTTATATATCATAGAGTATCTAGATATGAATCCCTAGAGGAGGGTAATGCTCACAACTTATATGTTGCACGATTTCCCTGAGAGATGGTGGGATGTCATTACTCAGATGGATTAACATTGATAGATAGATTGGAGGGATCGTCATATGTCCTTATATGATTACTTCTACTAAAATATGTTGAGGACTGATAGAGCCTATGAGTTCACATACTTGGAGTAGGTCTTGTTATCTATCATGGATTATTCAACCCACTTTACATATATCTAGTGCTTCACACCGATTCGGATGGATGAAAAGTTGTCTAAAGTGAATTGATTCGTGGATGGTCTCAAGTATGAAATTCAATCATAGGTGAATGTATTTTTTCTAACTACCATTTCTAGAATAGTGAATAAGGCTCTTATCATATATCATAACCTGAGAGAGGCTCAGGGTGTGAGCTGGGGTAGTTTGGCACCTAGATCTAGTACTATATCAACTGATTGTAGGAAGCATCATCTAGAGCTTCCATGTGGTGACATTAGTATCTAGAGAACATACTTAGGTATCTAGGTGTGCTTCAACCAGTGCAGTATAATGGGACATACGAGACATCAGTGCACAAGAGAACCATTTTAGGGTTGATATTCCAGTATTATAGACCATCTACAACACTTTTTTAGAAATTTTCCTCCAACAGATATTGAGAGAGGTTCTGCAGTGACTCTAAATGCAGGTGCGGGGTCAACATATTCCTATTAGTAAGGGATCTAGAGTAAATTTTTTCAATCAATTTTAGGTAGTGGTTGTTTCCTTGGTAGTTATACCCCCAGATTTGTAGCGGCAGAAGAGCTGATCTACTCTGGGTATCCAAACTGTATCACACGGTTGTGAATCATGCTAGATATTCATAGTGCAACAGACACCTACGGAATAGAATCTCAGTCCATCTATTTCGAGGTGTATTATTATAGTACCCTAATATTTAGAATCATCTCTTTTCGATATAGCTGATTCTTGTATCTTTATATGTATTCCTGTTGTGGATGGCCTTGGGATTGTTGTTCAGTTTTCTAAGGGTGTTATTGCACTTGATACTTTGTTGGGGATTCGAACAGATTATTGATTCTAGTGAAGGGAGCTATCCCTTGATATTGGTGGGTTTCACTTAATATGGGACCTCTTTTTACACTAGATAATAGGTTTTGACATCATTATCTAGATGGAATGGTTGGTTCCTTTTTAGGTTTTCATTTATTTCTATCACCATAGGCTTACCTTCACATTACTATAGTGTAGATATTTTATTAAAAATGGTGAATTGGATTCCTAGGTATGTTGATATGGACTTGAGAATTTTGGGATGGGTGGGATAATGGCCCAGATTGCGAGTTTATATCTAGATGATCAGTGAACACAACAGGTATATTTCCCTCTAGTGTTTGATTATTTTAGTGACATTTTCCTGGATGACTTTTCAAGATTACCTCTTGTGATAGATTTATAGTTCTATATCAATATAGTGTAATGAGTTTCACCTTTATACATTCCTCCTTATAGTATGGCTATTATTGAGATGTAAGAGCTCAATACAAAGTTGAATGATTTTGAGGAAAAGGGGGTTTATCCAATTCAGTACTTCTTTGTGGGGTTTTCCAATCCTTTTTGTAACAAATTTTAATGATACCCTTAGGTTGTAAATAAATTACCAGAAATTTATCCAACTGATGTTCAAGAACCTGTATCCTCTATCTTGTATAGATGATCTCTTTGACCAGCTCAGAGGAGTACATGTTTTCTCGAATATTGATTTGAGATTGGGTTATCATTAGGTGTGTTTCATACCATAAGACATACATCACACAATGCATCATAGAAGATTTTTTATATATAAGTATGTGTTTATGTAGTTCAGTCTCACAAATGCACTAGCAGTTTTCATGGAACTGATGAACTTAGTCTTCCATCCTTATCTAGATTCATTTGTCATGGTATTCATTGATGATATCATGGTGTATTCTCACAATCAACATGACCATGCCAAAAATCTTGATAACATATTGGATACACTAAGATTGAATCTTTTATATTATAATATTAAAATGTTATACATCTATATGGATCAAATTCACTTCCTAGGGCACATTATATTCGAGATAGGAGTATCAGTAGACCTAGAAAAGGTGAGTGCTATAGTTTTCTAGAAGCAGCCCAAGAATGTCTTAGAGATATGGAGTATCTTTAGGATAGATGGATATTATTAGCATTTAATATAGGAATTATCATTCTTATCAGTCCCAATTATGGTCTTGACTAAGAAGGGTGTGATGTTTGTATGGAGAGATACCTGTGAGACAACCTTTCATGAGTAGAAAGGAAGATCAACTTCAGTGCTAACACTATGTTTTTAGAGCTAGGTAGGAGTTGTGTTGTATAGAGTGATACATCAGGTATCGTTCTATGATTGGTTATTATGTAGGGATTTAGATTCATATAATATAGGTCTTAGTAGTTGAGGCTACATGAGAGGAATTACCTGATGCACGATCTTGAGTTAGTTGTAGTTGTTCATGAATTATGTTATTGGATACATTAGTTAATTGGAGATCATTTTATCGTATTCATGGAACACAAAGCCTCAAGTACATATTTACATAGCGTGATATGAATCTGAGGTAGTGTAGGAGGGTTTGTTACCTATAGTCATTTGACTTTTAGATTTCCTACACACCTGGTTAGGGAAATGTAGTGGTCGATGTGCTAAGCAGGAGGACTCTGATATGGGTAGTTTAGTATGCCAGCAGTGAGTTACAATTTATATTCATGTCCCCTGAGATGAACTTGGACATGAACTACATCCAAGGGAAGACTTTTATATCATCCATAGTTGTGAACCCTACCCTACTAGATATACTGGGTATGAGGCAGCTATCGGATTCTGAGGGCCTATTCCTATGAGAGAGTTTCGTAGGTGGGGACCCTCCTTCTAGTTAGACAATAGGAAAGGATGAAATTCTTCATGTACATGGCCGTGTATGGGTTTTAGTATACATACATAGGGAGCTGATATGAGACTTGCATTCTTTAACTTGGGTAGTGCACCTCGGCATCACCAATATGTATTGGGATTTACATTGCTAGTACTGGTGGTCGAGTATGAAAAGAGATGTAGCTAGTTTTTTCATGATATGTTCCATGAATAAATAGATGAAGGAGAAACACTATTGAACATTCATACATTTACATTATCTTCCCATTCCATAGTGGAAATGGTATGACATCACGATTGACTTTTTGATGGGTTTATCAAGGTCAAATTGATGTAATCATTTTTCTTCGGTTATTATTGATAAGCTCCCAAAGGTTTCTCATTTCCTTCCTATCAAGGATACCTTTTATGTATATGATCTTGGGAGGTTGTATATTCTTGAGATAGTATGACTTCATTGGGTCCCTCATACTATCATTTCAGATAGGGATGGTGGTTTAGTTCACAGTTCTTGAAAAAGATGAATAGGGTTTTAGGTATATAGGTTCTTCTACGCATAGCATACCACCCTCAGACTATTGGAATGTAAGAGAACATGATACATCTGATTGATAAAATTTTACTAGCATGATTCCCGGACATTAGGGGATCTTAGGGGAGGCATATACCCAATATTGATTTTACCTATAATAATAGTTAACAAGTGACTATATAGATGGCACCTTATGAGGCTTTGAATGGTCGGCCATTCCAATCACCCTTGTACTGGTTAAAGATAGGAGAAATAGCTATGCTTTGACCACATCTCATGAAAGAGATTATAGATCACCATCTTTTGATTTGGAAGCTGGTAGTTACTACACAGTCTTGATAGAAATATAACACCTATTTACATTGATGACCTATGGAGTTCAAGGTCGTAAATCAGGTCTTTTTATGTTTCTCATTGAGGCTGGGGGACAAGAGGATCAGGTGATAGTATATACTTAAACATGATATGTCATGCCATTTGTTATTCTGTATAGAGTTAGGCTAGTAGCCTATCAGTTGCAATTACCATAGAGGTATCAGACTATGCACAACATATTCCACATATCTCAAAAGATTCGGTATCATTCAAAATTGTCTCATGATTTTTATCATGGGGAGTTTGAGTTACAGGTAGATACATCATTCAAGGAGCATCAAATTCATATTATAGATCATATCACATATGTTATCTATGGTTTTTCAATTCCTATAGTATGGGTGTTAGGGAAGTATGGTTGTGTAAAAGATGAGACTCGAGAGTAGGAGTCCAATGTACATGAATAGTGGCCAGATGTTTTCACAGTTTATCCTTCATCACCCATGAAAGGGAAATTTGGGGATGAATTTCTCTAAGGGGTATTATTTAAGAACCTGGTTCTTTCTTTAGGTATAGAATATTTTCATTCAATAAATTTTGAGTTTAAATCTTTAAATATGGCCTTATGTGAATGCATTTTGAGGTCATGGGGTTATCAACGATGTTTGGGGTTTGTTCAAATCTTGAAACCTAATTTGTTGGAGAAAAATGCTTATCACAAAGTTAGTAGAAACCATGATGTGTATGCCAGATGACTACTACAACCTTGAAAGTTTGGATAGTGGGATATTGGATCATGAATGGTTTAACAAACCATGAAATTTGAGGTCCATACCCATGAAGGTATGTCTGTATTTTTTGACAGTGGGCGGAGACACGGTTTGTGAATGGTTAGTGAAACCGTGCATTCAAACCATGCATGGTTCCCATCCTTATAGTAGTTGGCACATAGTTGTTGCATGTTTTGTCCAGACATATGGCCAAACCCTGTGACCCATGTTTTTTAGTGGAATTACTATTTTTAATTATTTAATATGATAACCTAATCCTATTTATCTTTTCCTCTTAAGGAAATAAACTCAAATTTGGGGAGCCATCCGTGAATCCAATTTATATACTTTGATCACATTCCTCCATATGATCTCAAAATCAAGTATTGTTAGCCTCGTTGGATCTGCATTAGTGATTACTCAATTCCTTTTGTATATTCCCCATTCTTCTTGCTATCAATTGCGCTATTTAGGTGAAATCTAATATTCCCTATTTCTAGATCAATCATCTATTCATTGATTTTCTCCAAATATGAGTCAAATCAGGCGTTGATACTAGATGATCACTCTACTACTAACATACGGTATGTGTTATCATGATTGTTTCTCATATACAATGTGTTTATGGTTATTTTTTGTGCCTTATGACCAATTTTTTATGTGTCTCCCTTGAAATATAGCTTAAGCCTTGAGGTAAATTGATAGTTATGACATGTATAATTAATGTAAATCAATGATAAATGAATAAAAGTTAAGGAATTTGAATTGGAACCACCCCTTTGGGTGGGTTTTTTAATTAATTAGACTTCCATGGGTGATGATTGAATGAGGATACCTTTAAGGTGTTTCTTTTACCCCTTTACATGGGATGTTTAATATTGAAATGAAATTTGTAATTCAATCAATTCAAGAATGCGGATGGAATTCCCATAAACCTAGGTTCATTCCTTTTATTGACTTTTTTATCATAAATTAACCTTTATATTGAAATTCACAAATAATAAAATTAAGAGGCAAGGACTTCTAAGATTAACCATGCCTTGATCCACCTCTTGAGGTGAGTTTAAAATGAATTGATCACAGTGGTGACCTTCACATAATTATTTTAAATTGATTGAATTCTTATATTCCTTGAGTGACACATGGGATCATATATGAATACCATGGATATACTCGTTTGGCTTCTTCTTTTCTTACACTCAAGTGACACATGGGATCACAAGCAGACTATCAAGGACGGACTCATTGGGGTAGACTATTATACTCTTATGTGATACTTGGACTCTCTAGTGGATTTCCAAAAGATCTACTGAGATGGATAATTATATATACTCCATGGGTGACACTTGTTCTCCCTTAGTGGACTTCCAATGATAGAATCAATGAGCATGGATGTTATATTCCACCTAGAGTGATACTAGGATTTCATTGAGGAATTCCTTGAATGGGCATGTATGGTGTTGGTTCATGATACACCTGGATTGATACCTAGATTCCAAATTTGGAATGCCAAGGACAACCATAGGTTCTAAATTGAATAATTAATGAAATGATTTATGTGAATCATATTCCAATCCAAAGTTCAATCTTGGATTTGGTCAGTTCTTTACACCATATATATGTCCTTGTTAGGCATTTGTTGATCACATATCTTTACAGGGGGTGATGGGATACGTGAAAGGTCTTGAGACTCATTTATCAAATGAGATTGATTAATTAAATGAACTTGATTATAAATTGATACAGGATTGGTTGGTTATTCATAAAATTACTAGCTAAGGCCAATGTAGGTAGCAAAGTATGAGTGTTCAAGGAAACCCAGACCATTATGGGTTGTTTACTTTTAGTGCTATCTTTAAAAATTCTTTTACATCCTACACACTTTTATTAATATATATATTCACTAGTTGTATGACATTATACCTTTGGGCGGTTTCCTACTGGGATTGTATCTCACACCATGTTCAGGCTGTCGATGGGTACCCTGATAGATTATATGATTTCAGGTATGGATAAGGGAAAGCGCCCTACTACTAGTCTCTCATTGTTGCATAGGAGTAAGGAATAATAATACCAATGTGAGTATTGTGATGCTGGATGAGATAGATTTTGGAATTTTTTATTTTTTTCATAGGTTTTGTAATGTTTTATGAATACCTTTTTTTCATTTTTACAGACACATGACATGTATCATCATCATCTGTATATGAGATTATTTTTTTAGTATTGGTTATTTATAGTGATTTTTAATGTTAATTTGTTGTATGATTGATTTAATTATTCTTCTATTTATTTTTTATTTTATATCCATTTTTCTACACTCTAATTATGATGGTATGTTATCCCCATAAACACAACCTATGCCCTCACTACTAGTCGGAGGCCTCTGGCATTTAGGGAGACACACTTGAGTCCATGTGGCCATCTGACCTCGGAGAACCATTTAGTGGAATCTAGGTGTAGTATGTTAGAAAATAGAATGAAATACCCAATTAATAAATTATAGGTAACTCTAGTTGGATACCATTGAGTGGAAATTGGATGGGTATTTACTACACAAATGATTGTCAAAGAAAAATCACACGATAATTTGGACAACATAACAGGGGTATATAAAGATGTATAAAAAGGATTAATGAGAGTTAAAGCATTATATCATTGCTTTGGAATCATAAGGATAGTATGAGGGATGTGTAATAACATATCCCATAAGGAAAAATTGGAAATTAAAATTGATAATATAAATAATGTTCTTGAATAAAGAGAAGAAGTAGAGGATCACTTACCTTGAGAGGGTGCTTCTAAAATCCTGGGAAGATATTCTCAATAGCATGGGTTCACATTGGAATGACTCTATAGAGGGTAAGTAAGATTTATTTCACTCCAAATTGGTTTTTATTTAATATTAATGTGAGTGTGGGTGGGTTTATATAGAAAAATAGAGGATATTTTTTTATAAATTTCAGAACATAGGTTTTGTAATCTATATGATAGGGTAATCGAATCCAAAATAATTCCCCTAGTTTCTTCCAAATAGGAGTGGTTTTTATTATTTTATAAGTTAAATAACCTAACTCATTATATTAATACATTTTCCG
The DNA here is from genome assembly GCA_963277665.1 of Viscum album. NCBI lineage: Eukaryota > Viridiplantae > Streptophyta > Magnoliopsida > Santalales > Viscaceae > Viscum > Viscum album. Next base: position 1,496,117,598 of record OY728131.1, read on the forward strand.
TTATGAAAGTGATCCATGTTTATACATAATTGATTTTACAACCTTAAAACAAAATATATGTTTTAGGGCATTCATTAAGGGTTTATAAAATTACTAAAATAACCTCAAAAATATTTTATTTAAAATGGTAAATATATATTTGATCATGGATTACTTTTATGGAATATATTACATCACTTTTGGCACATTATTATCTCATAATTCATACTGTACAATTATACAACATTATAGTTTTAACCAAAAAAATTGACTACCCCGAAAAATTATCAAACAATCACCATTGGATAATTTCAATGTCATTATTTTAAAAATAATATTTATTTTATCAAACCAATTCTCTAAATATGAAAATTTACACTTTTAAATTAAAAAACCCCATTTATTTACAAATACTTGTTCATTTAATAACATTTTGCTTGACCTTATTAAAATTATATTTGACTTTGTACAATGATATTATTGTTTGCATTTAATAAATATTATTTAATAATATTATTTTGTTAATATATCATTTAATATAAAATTTCTTGAATTCTAAAAAAATGGTCCCTTGATTGAAACTATACATATCCTAAAAATAAAATTTTTATTTCATCGTACCAAAATCCACTTTTTTTCAAAATCATTATATAATCATTTTGAAAATGTAATATTAAAATGTATAAATATAATCATTATTTTATTAAGAATAAAAATATACAAATGTAACTTCCATGGACCCACACTCCAAGATCAAGTGATAAAAACATAAACATTACATTTCTAGATTTTATACTGATAAATGTGACCCAATTTTTGTTATAGGAAACCTAAAACATAAAAAGGAAATATTTGACCACTTACAAACCTATAGACCTTTTAGGTTTAAAGTTATATATAATTAGGAAATACTATTAACAAAGTGGGTTCATAAATGACTAGTTCATAAATATCTATATCATATACAATAATACAAAGGTTTTTATATTCCACATTATATATTCAGCATATCCAATAAATATCTTCACACATTAAACATTTAAAAACAAAAATCATTTAGCATCATTATTCTATAACCTAGGAGGATGGAAACATAAGAAGGGTGAGTTCAAAATCTCAGTAAGGGTAAACATAATAATTATCAATTTAATGTCATCACTGGGAGTAAAATGATAATAAGTGTATGATGTCATAATAATAGTACATGATAATAACATAATAGAATTCATTCCAATAAACAACAAGATCATAAATCATGTAATAAATCTTTGGAAAAGTAAATATTCTTTGGAATAAATAATATTGAGCCATTTGATGTAAATTTTTATCAAAGGGATCATTAAAACCCCATAGAAAGATTAAAAAAACGTTTTGGTATCTTAGAAAATTTGCATATCACTCATACATGTGGAATATGCTTCATGATTATAATTAGAGAAACCATCATCTTTATCTATGGAATAACCGTTAAGGTTTTACATAGAATATCCATTAGAGTATATTCACATAATATTTTAGGAGGAACCTAATAGGTTAATTCAGTCCCTTTACCCATACATTGGAAATCTATAACAAGATCACCCGCCCAAGATTTATAATGGAACCACCCATACTCATAAAAAATTTCCAAGAACCATAACATTAATAAAGTATATAGAGCTTTTATTTCATCATAAATATCATAGTAATTACCATTATTCCTTTCATTGAATGATTAACCTATGGAAAAGAAATGGGTTCCATTAAAATCTCTTTCAAAAATTCATAATACATCCAATGAAATAATTAGGATGGTATCATTACAGAATATTACCAGGGGATCATAATTTACATCAATGGTTTTTTGGCATTGATAAATGGATTCTTAAGAAAAATAAACATTTGACTTTGAAAATACAATTTTTAAACCAAAAAATTCATAAAATATTGTGAAAATAATTTTTCTTGAAAATGAAAATGGAAACATATAAAAAAAGTATCAAATAAAATAATGGTCATGACAGAGGAATAATTTGTTCATGTTTTAAATTTTAAAAATAAAAATTCTTTTCAAACATTCTTTAAAGGGATTCTAGTGTGATGCATTTGGAAAACGTTAAAAATTTTCCATATTAAAAGCTTTTTAAAATAAGTTAAAATACCTTTTGAAATAAAATTATGAGGTCATGTATATTTAAAAACATATATTTTTGAAAAAAAATTAGAAAACATTGAATTGGAAGACACTAATTCTCAGTATAAAAGAAAATACAATATAGGCATCACTTACAACCAAATTTCTTAAAGTTTATTTAATCAATAAGGGAGGAAACAGAAATTAAAAATTTAAAACACATTAATAACCTGAGGATAATAAAATATATGAAAATAAATTAAATAATATCAAATTATTTTCCTCTAATTATCCTTGAACATCAAAAATCTCAAAAATAAAATAGATTTCAATATAAATCATTTTACACTTTGTAAGTTTTCAATCATAAGCCCATAAAATTATAATTTCAATTGAAAATTTAAATATCATGAATATAAGGATATTTATGATATATTATGTTAAAATTGGAATATATAAACCTCATTAAAGAATATAGGTTCACGTCATAAACATATGTCCCAAGAAAATATAATTTGAGATGAATAACCCTTACAAATATCATATCATTGAATTGAGAATTAATCAAATGTAAAAACACACAAAACTAGTTGAAATATAGAATAAAAAATTAGTTATCAATTAACACATAATCATGAAATAAAAATTTCAATGAAATACAATTATAACCCAATGAAAGGAAACTGCGTTAAGAAGCCCTTTTCCACTTGGTAACTTCAAAGTCAATTCACTTTTAAAAAAACAAGAAAATCTCATCTTAAAATTCCATGAATAATGATTTATTAATGAAATTATATGTAAAAGGTAAATATATATATCATATAAAATTAATTTGGTTTATAACAATAAAATATCCCTCAATGAAAGAAAATTGAGATGAAATCCCTTAAAACGAGTCCAGAACATCCAAGTATTTACTTTAACTCCTGTATAAAAATTCATATAAGTTATTTTATTTATTAAGAACATTTTATAGGTATAATACATTATCCTTGAACCATTTATTTAATTTACCTAAATGAAATATTTGATTACTTAATCAATTAAGTATACATTATGACTTTTATGGACGTTCGGTTCTAAAGTTCAAAATGAATTCTATATGTTGAATGAGGTAAAATATTTTATTACTCCATTCACTAAAAAATAATTATAATTAAATAATTATATTTTTTAATAAAAAATTATACTTTTAAAACTAATAATTAATTATGGTTATAAAAAATTAACTTTGTTACAATCAAGGATATGGTACGTCATACATACGAATAAGTAATGTTCCCATTATTCAATGATCATTATGGAGAGAAGGTAAGTATTATTTTATCTTTTCAAAATGATAATTATATCATAAATATTATATAAATTCTTTAAATATACTTATATATATACCATCAATGTGATGTAGTGATGAGAAACTAATCATATCTCTTTGTGTAAGTGGTAGTCCACACATACACGCAAACCATGTTATCATTTTTCATTATATAGAGAGGTATGAAATTAAATTATATATTAAAGTTTTAAATTTATAAATATGTCAGGAATATAATATATAAATTTTAATATTATCATTTTAACCAGATGTGATAGGTTGTGATGTAAAATGAATTACATTGGTCTGTGAGGCGGTAGTCTACAGTACACACGAACAATGAATTCCTTTCCCATTTCATCGAGGGTACATATGGATATTGGTTATTCTATTAACATAATAAAATATTTGTATATGGAAGATACATTTTTATATATAATCATGTTTACTTTTAATTTAATTTAGGTGGAAGAAAGAAAATCTGAAATGCTTAGTTAATAATGATGTCACTTCTTCAGACAACCTCTATTTTTGAACCCCTTAAGAACACTAAGGTTGGTATTATAAAATAAATAGGGACAATATAATGTGTATTGGACTTTATAAAGTAATTTGACCAAATATTCTCCAATAAAAATGGTTCATTAAGTGTGAATTAAAGATAATAAGAGACGCGCTTTTATACGATAGGGGATGGGCACTCTTGGAATTTCATAAAAAAATAAATCTAATATAAATAAATTTTTATATAAAGATGTCTTAAAATTTAAAATATAATATTATAATATTATTTTTAGTAAAACTAATCTCATAAAATTATACATTTTCAATTTTTGACTCTTTTTTTACCCTTATGGTTAGTTTTATCCCCACATTAACCCTTTTCACACTTAGTGAAACAACACATTTTTTACTCTTTGAGGGTCATTATAGTAATAATAAATGTAATAAAGGTATCTAAATGGGCCATTGTTGATATTATGAACCAAATACCAATACATGGTATGAATATAATATTTTTAAGAATTTTATATCAATTAATAAATTATTATTCATTATAAAATATCATTAATTTGACTTTAATAACAACAAGAAAATAAAATAAATTAGAAAAAAATATTTTATTACATCCCTATAATATCATATTAATCTATAAAATTAATGTATCACATTAATTACCCAAAATTATATTTCTTTTAATATTTTTTATATCATTCAATTTATTTTTCCAATAATTAAATTATTACGTCGCCCAGCTTTGTGTAAGAAATTAGGGTAAATATTTCTTCAAAAAAATTAAAAATGAATTAAAATTAGGAAGAATAATTATTTATATATCAATTTAATATTTATAATATAACATATTTTCTTTTTATCACTATGTATTATATTTATTGAAAACAAGAGTCATACATTTTTTAATGTTTCATTACATGAAATATTATAAAAGTCATAATCATGGCCAAAAGGGATAAAAGTCCATATAACCAATTTTATAATTATTATGGATGATATGTAATCATATAATAAAATTATGTTAGGTTTTAGGATAATTTTTTAGTCCATATCATAATATTTTTAACCCTTAATTACTTGATTTACCCTTTACCATGGTATAAAAAATTACCATGGTTAATATTCATATTGACTAAAAATCAAAGGGGGAAATTTTCCATATTTTTACCAACATATTAAAAATATCGATTCAATTTTTCAAAATTTAAAACACATAAGAGATAAAATTTACTTTTAAATTAAACTAGGAACCTGCAATTAAAATTGGTTTTTCAAAAAAATGGTTATTTTATTTATAATAAGATTTTATACAAAATTAAAGTATTTTATTCATTTAAAAAACATAATTATATTTTTCTTAAATAAAAATGAATAATTATATTTCAAAAGTAATCCAAAATATAATTTTACCTTGTAAATACTTTAATATAAAATACATTTTTCAATAAAAATATGTATTTTCATTGTTCAAAAAAAATAAACAGAAAAATTCACTCAAATATGATTTTGAAATTGTAATTTCAAAAATGATATTTATTCCATAAAATAAAATTTTTTAAAGTTCAAAAATTAATTATAATATTCACTCACATAATAAATAAAAAAATTCAAAGGAACCATATTTGTGAAAAATAAAATGAATTTACTAAAAATTGAGTTCTTATTTTCTAAGCATTAATACATATGTTTAAGTGATTGAATCAATTTTATGTATTTAAAAAATTATTTTATACTACTCATACCCCCAAAATTTGTATCAAGGTTATCATTTTTATATTTAAATAATAATATTTATCAGTTCGATTATGCTCAGTGTTGGATATTTTGTACGATAACCATATTTATTATTTTTAAATTATAGTATATTACATCCCCACCACCTAAATAAATTTAATCCATTCAATTTTGAACTCGATATCAGAAATAAAAAGTTGAAATTTTAAAATACCTCAGTTGAAATCCCACATCTCAAAAAGGGTAAGTAAAAATTCCTCTTTAAAAGAGATAAAGGGAAGTATAAAGGTCACCTATGATAACACATACTCAGTTACAAAATAGGAAACCATTAGTAGTAAGTGAATAAATGTACAAGGTAGAAAATAATAATATCCAAATTAAGATGGATATTAACAAAGAACATTGATCACAATAAAGTGAATTATTATGAGAATGTAAACAACCAAAAACCCATAAACCAAATAGGTGTGAAAAAAACTATTAATTCATGAGAAATGAAGGAAATAGAATAACATTTTTTTAAAAGATCCTTTTACTTGTGTTTAAAAATTATCTTACTATCTAAACAAAGATATTATAGAAATATACTTACATTCCATGTATAATTTTATCCTTCAACAATTTTCCACCACAATCTCATATTTTTTCCAAATAATGAGCTGTTAAGTAGAATTATTTTTTTCATAAAGCACTAAAATCTATATATAATGAGTCACATAATCCATTACTGAATAACAATATTTTTTTATTATCGATATACATTAACCTAATCCAACATAATTAGAATAAACAATTATAAATTCACAAATGTATAAACATTTATATGAAGAAATAATACATTAATCATTAAAATTCAACAGCAGTACCAAAAGGTCAGACTAAATCATTCCATTAATAACTATCCTTAAAAGTATTCCACATATTCCTAACCAAGATTGAAATAAAAAAATCAGAATGATTTTATCACCAATTATTCCAAAAATATATATCATTTATCTCAAAATAACAATAGTCACTCATAAATTCATATACCCAAAATTTTATATTCCCTACTAATATAATCTCCAAAAATATGCTCATCATTTCAATAAATAACTTGAATCACTATAAAGCCAAATTAACATCATATATTCTTCCAAAAAATAATTCAACCTTGAATCTCAAATAAAACTTCTCGTTAAACCAAAGTTTAAAATATACCTCAATATAATTAAAAGTTTCCCATAATATCATTAGTAATCTTAAAATTATATAAATTAAAACCTTAAAAGGCTTGTCTAAGACTTTAAACTTATGATCAACCTTAAATTTTAAAAATATGATGTCATACATAAATATAAAGATAACCTCACATAAAAACGTCTTAATCTATAAATATATCTAAACCCTACTCTGATGCCACTATAACAGCCACGAACCCACACTCCTGGATCCGATGTTAAAAACATAAACATTACATTTCTGGATTTGATACCGATAAATGTGACTCAATTTTTTCTACCCAAAATATGTAATGTGAAAGGGAAATATTTTATCACAATCATACCCAAGTACCTTTTAGGTTTATATATTTATAGAATTATGAAACTATCTTAACAACTTAGCTTCATAAACAAATTTTTCATAAAGATCGACATCATATCACACAATACCTATCTTTTTATATTCCAAGTTATATCTTCAAAATATCCAATAAAATACATCATATATGAAACATTTATAAAAAAACATTTCTAATATTTCTTCATTACCTGGGTAAAAGGAAACATAATAAGGATAATCTCAAATTCTCAACAAGGGTAAATATAAGAATTAAAAATTGAATATCATCGGTAAGAGTAAAATGAGCATATGCCTATGATGAAATAATCATAGTGTATAAGAGTAACACAAATTAATTCATAACCATAAATACCTAAATCATTAATCAAGTATTAAATATTTAATAATTGAAATATCCATTGGAATGAAAAATCTTGTGCCACATGATGTTAATCTTGATCAAAGAAATCATTTTAAATCCATATCAACCATAAAGAAAAAATTGTTATTATATTGGACCATTTTTATATTACTATTACATAAGGAATAACTTTCATGGTTATAAGTGGAGTAACCCTAATGTATATACATTTAATAACCATTATGATTATACTTGGAATACCCATCACATTATATTCTCATAATCTCTTAGGATAAACATAATCAATTTACTTGGTCCCTTTACCCAACACATTATAGATATATAAAGGGATATCCCACCCTTAGTTTATATTGGAAACACATATCCTCATATAAAATTTACAATAATAGTAACATTAATAAAGTAAATAGATCTTTCGATTCATCAAAAATAATATAGGAATAACCATTATTCCTTTTGTAGCTTGATTATCCCATGGAATTTAACATCCAGGATCTAGGTTCCCCTCCATGAGTGCCCTGAACCCGGTTCGCCACGTGACCTCAAGCGCATTTCCCCAAACGCCATAGGTTGTCGACTAGAAGTGAGGACCCAGGTCTGATAGTGGGGAATCTCTACCTTCATTTTTCAAAGTGTAGCACAGCAGAATGAAATAAATCATACAACAATAGCAAAATCTGTAAACCATACACAAATAACTTAAACAACTGAAGTAGATATAACCAACCGGTATATAAATATTGGTGCAACATGCCTCAAATTATAAGAAAGTATCCAGAACATGTTACACAACAATACAGTACAGTAAAAGTACAGAAAAGCAAAACAGAACAAAACAGCTTGTAGCATCACAAGCTTCAGCCCGGTCCCATGCTCCCCTACTCCTCAGTAGAAATCAAGTACCTATATAGGGACTCCTGCCCCTATCAACACCTGCAGTAGTATAATTTATTTGGGCCAATAAATATGGCCCAAACAGGGTGTGAGAAATAAATTCTCAGTATGCACCCACTAAAGGCATGTGCGCAACTGTGTGTAAACATGCAACAATAATGTGAAAAAGTAAATGCAATAAACTAAGTAGTACTCAAAGTAACTAACTTTACTAATTATATTTCCATTTTAATTATTCATTCAACCATTTAATATTAAGAAAACACCGCAGTGAATTTATAATAAACAGTCAGTATCCTCAGACAATAAAAACATAACCCTCAAGTAAACAGAATATCGCCCTCAGGCATTACCGTTAGGCATAACAGAATTTTCCCTCACGCGTACGAAGTGGCGCCCTCAGGTACAAAATTCAATCCCTCAGGCACGAAAGTTTGCCCTCAGAAGAAATATAACGTTTTCCTCAAGCTAATATAGTCACGCCCTTAGGCTATAGTAAACTCCTCCCTTAGGTAGAAGTAATCGGGCCATTCCCAACATATAAACATGCAATTTAAATACAATTCCTCTCAAGGAAAAAGTGATGCATAATTAAACATGGCATACCCTTGGGAATCCTGGCCAAACAACTAAACAGAGGAACGCACCCCCAGGGTGGTCATGGATTCGAGCAACGATCCCAAAAAAATAGTTTTACAATTTTATTTAGTCACCTATACATTTCTATGTATTTAAAATAGCCACGGCCTCAACCACACGACACCCAGAAAATGGGTTCGTAGCTCAAAAACACACAAAACACACAACAGTTGGAAAATGAGCACCAAGCCACCTACCTTTAACACGCATGAACGATATACGTGAACAACGATCCTCGATTCGTGATCTGAGGTGAAAGAAAACCTTGTTCAAACATAAATAACTTCCCAATGGAAGATAATTGGTAAGAACTACTCTAGGAGAAGGGATAACTACCTCGTGTAGTTCCAGGGAGATCGACGGTGCAGAAAACGGATTCCCGACGTGCGCTCGGCAGATCTCCAATGCTCCGGCCTCCCTCTCCCACTCCTTCTTCCCGTTCTAAGCCTTCCATGTGAGCAGGGGAGGCTACTGCCCATTTAAGCGAAAAAACAAAGTACACGGCATGTATTTCTAAGTACACGCCATGTACTTACCATTTTTTAACTATTCCTATGGCGGTTTCCCACTAGCGTGGCACTGTTCATCTGCTGACATGACTACACGGTGTTTCTTCTTGGGTACACTACATGTTTTTTCGCACAGCTAGCCACTGCCTTACTGTTTTCCTGCCGACTGACTACACGGAGTGTAGTCGGTTTCTACACCCTTCATTGCCGACATGGCCACACACCCCGTGTACTCATTCCACACGGCCAAAAGTACATGGCGTGTGGAAAAGTACATGGCGTGTACCTCTAAAATTTAGTATTTTTTCCCATTTTCCTTATTTTCTCAAAGACACTTATGGAAAATAGAAAAGAAGAACTCGTACCTCAAATTAAGAACTAGGTTCTTACAAAATTCCCCCCCTTAAAGCAATTCGTCCTCAAATTTCCCTTCCAAGGGTGGTGAAGATATAGCTGTGAACAACTCTGGCCACTGAGCACGTACGTCAGTCTCCCACTCCCAGGTTTCGTCCTGCACTCGGCCATGATGCCATAGCACCCGTACGATAGGAACTAACCGACCTCGTAGAACCTCCATGCTCCTATCAACGATACGAATTGGATGCTCCTCAAAGGACGCATCTGCCTCAAGCTCAACCTCCTCGAGCTAAAAGATGTGAGACGGGTATGAATGATAGTGTCACAACTGAGATACATGGAAGACGTCATGCATGGCTCGGTACCTCTATGGTAACTGAAACCAATAGGCAACTTTCCTAACTCACTCTAGAATATCAAATGGACCCACATAACTCGGTGATAGTTTACCCTGTCTCCTGATCAGCCTGTGTCCCAGCCTCGGCGAAATATGCAAGAAAACCTGATCACCGACCACGAACTCCAAGGGTCATCTGTGGTGATCAGTATAATATTTCTTATTAGACAATGTGGTAGCCATCCGCTTCTTAATCAACTGGACCTGCTCAGAAGTCTCCTGCACAAGACGTGGTCCCAGTAGAGCTGCCTCACCTGCCTCTAACTAGCACAAGGGTGATCGGCATGGCCTACCATATAGAGCCTCATATAGTGTCATATCAATAGTTGCCTAAAAACTATTATTATAGTAAAATTTGACTAGGGGTATATGCTTCTCCCAAGAGCCCCCAAAGTCTAGGATGCATGCACGCAGCATGTCCTCAAGCACCTGTATCATATGCTCTGACTGGTCATCGGTCTGAGGGTGGAAAGTTGTGCTCAGAACCACCTATGTAACCAGTGCCCTATAAAAACCCTACTAGAAAGGAGACGTAAAATGGGCATCCCTATCTGAAACTATATAATGAGGGACCCCCTGAAGACGTACAACCTCTCGGATATACAAATTTTAGAGCTCGTCAGCACTGAAGGTCTCCTTGATCGGAAAAAAGTGAGCTACCTTCGTGGGACTGTGCAAAACAACCCACACTGCATCATTGCCTTGAGGCGACCTCAGCAACCTAGTCACGAAGTCCATCATGACCTCATCCCATTTCCACTTTGGGATGGGTAAATGCAGTAACAGCCCGGCTGGCCTCTGATGCTCTGCCTTCACCTGCTGACAGGTGGAACATCTCGTAACCAAACCAGCTACATCTCTCTTCATACTCGGCCACTAGTACTGACATCTCAAGTATCAGTACATCTTCGTAACCCCGGGATCAAATGCCCAATATGAAGCATGAAACTCTCGCATCAGCTCCTCTCGTATATCCCCTGAAACCCACACTCGTCCATGGATATGCAGTACTTCATCATCGCCTATCATCCACCTAGGAGGAGGGTCCTCAATTTCCACTGACTCCCATAGAACTAGGCCTTCTGAATCAGAAAGTTGTCTCATCCTCACTCTATCTAGGAGGGTAGAAGTCACAGCTAAAGAGGAAAGATAAGTCTGCCCCTGACTGTCATGCATCTAAGAGAACAAAGCCATAAGCTGTCATTCACCACTGGCCCCTTGCACTTGCTGTATCTGAGTCTTCCTGCTCAGTGCATCAGCTACTGCATTACATTTATCCGGTGTATAGGCAAGCTCAAAATCAAAGGACTGAAGGTATTCAACCCACCTTCACTATCTCAGGATCAAGTCACGCTGGGTAAATATGTACTTCATACTTTTGTGGTCCGTGAACACCACAAAATTTTCTCCCAAGCGATAATGTCTCCAACAGTGCAATGCATGAACAACTGTAGCCAACTCGAGATCATGCATCGGGTAATTCCTCTCATGTTTCCTCAACTACCGAGAATCATACGCAACCACTCAATCGCCCTACATCAACACATCTCCTAGCTCAATACCTGATGTGTCACAGTAAACTGTATAGATCTTCCCTTGCTCTAGAAATATCAGGACTGGTGCTGATGCCAACCTTCCTTTTTGTTCGTAGAAGGCTGTCTTGCAAGCTTCTGACCAAAAAAACATCACACCCTTCTTAGTCAAACCCATCAATGGCATTGTTAAGCGGGAGAAGTCCTGGATTGAGCTTCTATAGAAACCAGCCAGCCTTAAGAAACTCTGTATCTCAAACACATTCATAGGCTACTACCAGGAAACTACTACTCTCACCTTCTCGGGGTCTACTGAAACTCCTGCCTCTGAGATCATATGACCCAAGAAGTGAATCTGGTCCATCCAAAAATGGCACTTTGAGAGCTTAGCATATAGTCGATGCTCTCTCAGTGTACTCAATATGATCTCAAGATGGGTGGCATGGTCTTGTCGAGTGTTAGAGTACACCAAGATATCATCCACGAATACTACCACAAAAGAATCCAGATAGGGATGAAACACATGATTCATCAGAGCCATGAAAACTGCTGGTGCGTTCGTGAGCCCGAACATCATAACCATATACTTGTATAGAACGTACCTGCTCCTAAAAGTCGTAATTGGTATATCCGATGGTCTCACATGCATTTGGTGATATTCTGATCTCAGTTCAATCTTCGAGAACACTCGTGCTCCACATAGTTGATCGAAAATATCATCAATCCTTGGAAAAGGATATCAGTTATTAACCGTAAACTGGTTAAACTTCCAATAATCCACATAGAGTCTGAGAGTACCATACGCTTTTTTCGCAAAGAGGACTGGAGAACCCCAAGGAGAAGTATTGGTCCAGATAAAATATTTTGACTGTAACTACTCTAACTGCCTCTTGAGCTCCTACAACTCAGGAATGGCCATCCTATAAGGAGGAATGGACACCGTTGATGCTCCTGGAATAAGCTCAATAGAGAAATCCACCTCACACTCTGGAGGTAGACCTGAAAAGTCATCCGGGAAGACATCCCTGAAATGATCAACCACTGGAGGGAAATACTTTTGACAATTCCCCTGGTCGTTAAGATATAAACTCGAAACCTGGGTTGTGACTCCATCTCTCCCATGATGCTCTGGTCCATCTCGACTCGCCTGAACATCCCATTCTCCCTTGTATAGAAACTCGCTTCCCTCTAGTGATGTGAAACTCACCCTGCGACGATAGCAGTCTACAAACGCTCGAAAGGGAACCAACCAGTCCATCCCAAGAATGACGTCATAAGTTGTCATCTCTAAGACATAGAGGTCCCAAAGGAAGTGACACCCACCAACCTCAAGGGGCACACCTTGCACTGATGCACACCATCTGTCCTAGTCCTCAATGGAGTGTCTAGAGTCATGATATCAGAAGAAGTAGAAACAAAGAGCCCAATGCTCTCCACAATGGGCACAGAAATTAAACTATGTGTAGCACCCGTATCAAAAAGTACTGAAGATAAGACAGAAGCATCTAGAATAGTACCTCTGACTGTAGAAGGTCCGGGATCCTACTCCTACTAGGTCTGTTGCACTGCTTATGCCTGCCCAGTGCCACGGCCCTGCGATATAGCCTGGCTACCCTGAGCTATCCTGCCCTGTTGCCTTTGAGATCCTGGTGTCTGGCTACCACAGCCACGACCACCATCTCTGCTTACACGCCCTGACGTATTCCAGTTCCCTGACTGGTAAGAAGCCACTAGTCCTGATCCCGCATGTGGAGTCTGCACAGAACCCCTCTCACTAGCCACTGATGGAAACGCCCTGAAAACGCGCTGCAGATGCCCCATCTTGCCGCAAGCTCGTCACTCCACTGGATCACGTGGACATTGTGGTCTCTTGTTCCCCTCCTTACCACACTGGTAGCACCTAATCGGACCACCTGATGAAACTGCCTGGATAGTACTGCCACCCTGAGAGAATTCCATCTGTATCTTCCTTTTACCAGCTGAAATAGTACCAGTAACTGGTGCTGAACCGCCCTGGCCCACACCACTAGCTTCCATAAGGTTCCTCTCTGTAATCAGCGCCTGATTCACAATAGCATGTACTGAAGGCAACCTGAAAACATTCACCAGCACTCGGATTTCATATCGGAGACCATCCTCAAAGCTCCTGGCCCTCAACATCCCATCACCCACCAGAACGGGTGCAAAACGCTGAAGCTCGGTAAAGTGAGCAGAATAGTCCATCACTGACATAGCGCCCTGTTGTAGATTCATGAACTCTTGAGATCTGTCTAACCTCAGCGTCTCATGAAAGAAGATGTCATAGAAGACTACCTGAAAATCTTCCCATGCCATGTCTTTGTGATGCCCTGACTGGGTGGTAACATCCCACCACCTCTTGGTGGAATCACGCAGCATGTATGTCGCAAGCTTGACCCTCCGCCCTGGAGGCATTTGAAGATTCTTTAAAATAGTCTGCATTGATCCTATCCAAGACTCCACAGCCTGTGGTCTTCCATCCCTTGAAAACATAGGCAAATACTGCTGCTAGAAGACACGAGTCAGCTCGGCCATAGATGTGGTAGTCTGCGGTGCTCCGTGAAAGGTCTGCATGAACCGCATGAAGCCTTCACAGAACTGTGCCTTAGTACCTCTATCTGGTATAATAGTCGGCGCTGCATCTGGCTCTGTTGGAGGATCAACTGGTTTCCCATGGCCCACCATTCTTAGAGTATAGTCAGCACCACTCTCCTGGTGAACAATGCGCAGTCATCTCGGCGGCATGACTCTACAAGGTCAAATGCACACCTTAGAACAAGATTAACAACAACTGAAAATGAAGAAACACAAAAGGGAACAGGAGGAAGAAGTCATTCAAAATTTGCAAAACAAGACTACATGGCATGTATATTAACTACACAGCGTGTACCTGACTTCTCTTCCCCTGCCCGGGTCCTTCTACATGGCTAAGCCACACGACTCCCATTGAACTAAAGTACACGGTGTGTATATCATCTACATGGCGTTTATGGTGTTATTTTCAACTGCATGTGTCGTTTGTGACATGGCCTACTACTCGGCTTGATACTACATGGCGTGTGACATCCGAACATGGAATGTACACCACCCCGTTTTCCATCCACACGGCTAAGTCCACACGGCATGTCCTCGGACAAGTCTACACGACGTGTCCCATAGGTACATGACGTGTTCAAGGAGAGGTGACACTGACCTATGTTGTTAGTTACACGGCCAAGACCCTAGGTCACACTACACGGCATGTTCGTCATTGACACGGCGCGTATGTCTTAAGTCTCCTTCGTCTGTGTTGTTAGTAACACGGGCGGACTCCGGGTCAACTCTACACGGTGTGTACATCCGGTACACTGCGTGTTTTCCCCAAGCTCTTCCCTTCCCCATGTCGCTACCCACATAGTTTGTCACACAGGAAGAGGCTACACATCATGTACTTCGGGTACACGGTGTGTACTTAAAATTTTTTCTTTTCTTCCTGAACAGAAGAACCTACACTGCGTGTTTAAGGTACTACACGGCGTGTATACTGGGTTTTCCGGACAGTATGCCTCAGAAACTACTCTGGAGCCCAGAAAATACTGAAAGACAACACCTAAGTGTCACATTCCGATCCCTGAGGGCCCATACTCCCCATGAATCAATGTTTGACATCTTATATGTGTTATAGCAAAAATAAACAATCAATGATCCACAAAATTCCAGTCAATGAGGGCCCATACTCCCCAAAAACCAAATTTTGGCATCCATTCTATAAATCGGCTCATACAAAATACCATATCACATAGTATGTATTTATCAATGCAGCTATCACAACAGCATGCTTTTCTAGCACAACAACTGTCACAACAACATGAAATTTCTAATGTGCCTGCATGGCATGGAACTATGCATGGCAAGTGATTTCTATCATGTACCTAAATGAAGCATGAGATGGCATACCCTCATCTCAAAAGGTTGCAACTAAATAGAACCCATGGATAAAATATAAATAGCACAATCACAAGTGTGTCACCCTTCGGTGAAAATCAATTCAACCGTAAAATTGAAAAATCAGAAAAATTGCAACATGAGGTAAATTGTATTTCTCTTATACATGGGTTAGCTACGCCCGGGCACAGCTTATTACCAACTACCTTTCTCATACTATCCCTGACTAAGGCTCCAAAAAGTAAGTCAAATAAAAGAACCCTCTGATACCACTTTGTAACGTCCCAGATCCGGGTGCCCCTCCACGGGTCCCCCGAACCCGGTTCACCACGTGACCTCAAGCACATTTCCCCAAATGCCAGAGGCTGCCGACTAGCAGCGAGGGCCCATGTCTGATAGTGGGGAAACTATGCCCTCATTTTTTAAAGTGTAGCACAGTGGAATGAAATAAATCATACAACAACATCAGAAGCAGTAAACCATACACAACTAACTTAAACAACTGCAGTAGATATAACCAACCAGTATATAAATAATGCTACAACATACCTCAAATTCTAAGAAAGAAGCCAGAACATGTTACACAACAATACAGTACAGTACAAGTACAAAAAAGAAAAACAAAACAAAACAGCTGGTAACATCACAAGCCTTAGCTCAGTCCCATGCTCCCCTACTCCTCAGTAGTAATCAAGTACCTGTATAGGGACTCCTGTCCCTATCAACACCTACAGCAGTATAATCTGTTTGGCCTGAAAATCATGTCCCAAATAGGGTTTGAGAAATAAATTCCCAGTAGGCACCCACAAAGGCCCGTGCCCAACTGTGTGTAAACATGAAACAACATTGTGCAAAAGTAAATGCAATAAACTAAGAAGTACTCAAAGTAACTTACTTTACTAGTTATATTTCCATTTTAATTATTCATTCAACCATTTAATATTAAGAAAACACCGTAGTGAATTCCTAATTAAACAGTCAGCGTCCTCAGACAAGAAAAACCTCACCCTCAGGTAAACAGAATCTCACCCTCAGGCATTACACTCAGGCATAACAGAATTTTCCCTCAGTCATACAAAGTGTCACCCTCAGGCATAGAAGTCAATCCCTCAGGCACGAAAGGTTGCCCTCATGTGAAATATAACATTTCCCTCAGGCTAATATATTCATGCACTCAGGATATAGTAAACGCCACCCTCAGGCATAATTAACTGATCCATTCCCAACATATAAACATGCAATTAAAATAAAATTCCTCTCAAGGAAAAAGTAATGCATAATTAAACATGGTATACCCTCTGGTATCCTGGCCAAATGGCTAAATAGAGGAACGCACCCCCGGGGTGGTCCTGGTTCCAAGCAGCGATCCCAAAAAATAGTTTTACAATTTTATTTAATCACAAATACATTCATAGGTATTTAAAATAGCCACGGCCTAAGCCACACGACACCCCAAAAATGGGTTCGTAGCTCAAAAACACACAAAACACCCAACAGTTGGAAAATGAGAACCAAGACACCTACCTTTAACACCCATGAACGATATACATGAATGACGATCCTTGATTCTTCCTAGAACAACATAGATCTGAGGTGAAATAAAACCTCGTTAAAACTTAAATAACATCCCTATGAGAAATAATTGTTAAGAACTACTCTAGGATAAGGGAGAACTCACCAGTGCAGTTCCAGGGAGATCGACGGTGCAGAAAACATAATCCTGACGTGCGCTCGGCAGATCTCCAAAGCTCCAGCCTCCCTCTCCTGCTTCTTCTTCCCATTCTAAGACTTCCCTGTGAATAGGGGAGGATACTTCCCATTTAATAGAAAACAACAAAGTACATGACGTGTATTTCCAAGTACACTGTGTGTACTCCCCATTTTCTAACTATTCCTCTGGCAGTTTACCACCATCGTGGCACTGTTCATCTATAGACATGACTACACAGCGTGTCTTCTTGGGTACACGGCGTGTTTTGTCGCAAAACTGGCCATCGCCTTACTATTTTCCTGCCGAATGACTACATGGCATGTAAAGGACCACTACACGGCGTGTAGTATATTTTTACACCCTTCATCGCCGACATGGCCACATGCCCCGTGTACTCATTCCACACGGCCAAAAGTACACCGCATGTGGAAAAGTACGCGACGTGTACTTCTAAAATTTAAGAATTTTCCCCATTTTCCTTATTTTCTCAAAAACACTTAAGGAAAAGAGAAAAGAAGAACTCCTACCTCAAATTAAGAACTGGGTTCTTACATGTAAAATAAATATATTTCATTATAATCTCCTTGAAATAATCATAATCCATCAAAATAAAGTATGAGGACGGTATTATTACAAAATATCCCTAGTGGATCATAAGAAACATAAAGTTTTATTTTCATTTATGAATATAAATACAATTAAAATATCATTAAAACATTGATAAAGAAAATATATTTTTCCCATTCAAAATCACATTTAAATACAAAAAATTCATAAATATTGCGACAAAAAATTTCTTTGAAAATAAGCTTAGAAACATATAATTAATTGTTAAAATAAATTATTGTTCATGATGGATGGAAAATATATTCAGGTTATAAATATTAAAAATAAAAATTATGTTAGAATATTTTGTAATGGGAGTCTAAAATGACACATTTGGAAAATGTTCAGAAATTTAATTGTTAAAACCATATAAAATAATATCAAAGATCTTATAAAGTATCTTTATAAAATCATTTATATTTATTAAAAAATTAAAACATTTTATAATCCATGGATATATAATATAATGTGTCTGGGTCTAAAAGAAGATACAAGATTAACATCACTTACATCTAAATTTGTTTATGATTCTTTAGTAAAAATTGGTAGAAATGCAAATTATAAATGTATACCACATTCACAACCAAATGAGAATAAAATAGAAGTTTTATAAGAAAACAATATGTTTTTATTTCCCTCTAAGAAACCTTGAACATAAGAAATCCTGAAAAAAAAATTATTGTCGCATAAAGCCTTTGGCTCTTTGGTAACTTTTCAATCACAATACCATAAAAGAATAAATTAAAAATGAAACTTTAAATGCCATTAAAATAAGGAGATTAATGATATATTATGTCAAAATGGGATTATATAAATATCATAAAATAATATAGGTTCCCAACATAAATATATGTCCCAAGGAAAGGGAATTTGAGATGAATAACCCTTACAAAGATCATATCATTAAATTCAGAATTAATCGATTGAGTAATTACATGTAAAAAAATTGAAAAAACCATTGAAAAAATATAATAAAAAAATTATATATCAATTCACACAAAATC
The DNA here is from genome assembly GCA_963277665.1 of Viscum album. Lineage (NCBI taxonomy): Eukaryota > Viridiplantae > Streptophyta > Magnoliopsida > Santalales > Viscaceae > Viscum > Viscum album. The sequence continues at coordinate 1,496,136,773 of OY728131.1, forward strand.
CTGGAACAAAAAAATCAATTAAAAATAATTATAACCGAACTAAAGGAAATTGAGTTAAGAAACCCTTTACAACTTGGAAACTTTCAAGTAAAATCCCTTTCGATAAAATAATTAAAATTTCAACATAAAATAAATTCAATTATGAAGAATCCCAGATATAATATGTAAAGGGGGATAATATACACCATATAAAATAAATTAGGTTCATAATAATAAAATAGGCCTTAAAGAAATGAAATTGTGACGAAATCCCAAACCTCAAATTCATAATTTCAATGTATATATTTTAACACATGTGTAATAAAATCATATTATATTTTTTATTTATTAATAAAATTTTATATTTTTAATCCCTTATTATTAATCATTAATTTAATTTATCTTAATTATATAGTTAGTTACTTAATCAGGTAAGTATGCATCAAGTGTTTTCAGAACGTTCGGTTCATAACTTCAAAATGACTTATGTAGGTTGAATATAGTAAAATAGGTCATTATTCCTTCATATACAGAATAATAATCATGAAATTATTATAATATTTATACATAAATTAAACATTTCAAACCAATCAGGGGTTATTGTTATGAAAAATTAACTATGTTACAATCGTGGTAAGCGAAGGTCATACACACACATGAGTAACATTTCCATTTTTCAAATATCATTTTAGAAAGAAGGTAAGAATTATTTTACATTTAAAAAATTATAATTAAATTCTAAATATAATATTAAATCTTTTAATATACTTATATATATATCATCCATGTGATGTGGTGTTGAAAAATGTATTGCACCACTTCATGGAGATGGTATTCCACACGTACGCATGAAACACGTTATTATTTTTCAGTGAATGGAAAGGTAAGAAATTAAATGATATTTCATATTTTAAGAATGATAAATATTTAATGAATAATATATATAACCATTAATTCCATAATTATAACTATTCATAAGAAGTTTTTATGTAAAAAAAATTATATTTTTCTGTGAGGTAGTAGTTCATTACACAAACAAATGATGAATTTTTTCCCCATTTCATGGTGGTTGGAGATAGATATAGGTTATTCCACTAATATAATAAAATATAATAATATTAAAGATACTATTATTGTTATATAAAAAATTTTAAGGAATATTTTAAGGAGTTGGATGAAGTAATAAATCAGAAACTCTTGGTTAAGAGCAATGTATATTTTTCAAAAAACCTCTATTTCTTAACAACTTAAGACCAATAAGTTTGGTATTATATCATAAATAAGGCATCTAGATTGTGGATAGGAATTTTCGTAATTTATTTGGTTAGATATCATAATAAAAATGGGTTTTTATATTTGAATTAAAGAGAATAATATATTACCTTTTATAAGAGAGGGGAGGGGCACTCTTGGAATTTCTTAAAATATTTAATTAATATAAATTAGTTTTGAAATCAAAATGGAAAGAATAATAATTTTATAATATAATATTAGAATGAGTCAATGTTATTTCATCAAATAAAATTTTTATTAGTTTTGACTATTTTTTTACACTTATCTTTGGTTTTAACACCCCATTAACCCTTTTCACACTTACAATAATAATCGTTTTTTTACTCCTTGGGGGTCATTATAGTTAATATAAATGAACAAAAGGACCAAAAATGAATTATTAGTGATATTTTTAACCATTTCATAATCCATTGACCAAATAGAATATTCTAATGAATTTTATATCAATTAATAAAATATTAATTATTCTAAAAAATCATTAATGTCAATTTTTTAAACTATTAATTACATTAATTTTAATAACATTTTGAAAAGAAACTAAATTCAAAAATAATAATTTCCTACATCCCTAACTTATTATATTAATCTATAAGAAAATTAAAACATTTATTATCTTTAATTATATTTCTTTTAATTTTTCTAATATCATTTATTAGATTTTTTCATTAATTGAATAACAACTTTTTCATATTTGTGTAATAATTTAAGGTAATTGTTTCTTCAATAAAAAATAAAAATTAATTATAATGATGAATATAAATCATTAATATTTCAAATTAATATTTATGACCATAAATTACATTGGTTTATCCCAATTTTAAAAATACTATAGTCATTAAAAAAAAGAGGGTGACATTTTTTGACTTTTTGTTACATAAAATATTTTAAAAGTCATCATCAAACCCTAGTTAAAAAAATTTCATATAAAATAATCATGGATGATTATAGATGAGGTGGACTCTTGCAATAAAATTAATTTTTTTTTTAGTGTCATTTTATAGCCCCTATAATATTTTTTTAACCCTTAATTACATGATTTACCATTTACCATTGTATCAAAAATTAATACGGTTACTATTTATATTGAAAAAAAATATAAGATAAATATTTAAAAATATTTGACCCATGGAATAAAAATATGGAATCCATTTTTCAAAATTCAAAACACATAAGTGGAAGAATTTGATTTAAAATTAAACTAGAAAAAATTGATGATAAACTGTTTTTTTAAAAGATGCCTATTTTAATTATAAAATGTTTTTATACTAACATCAATTATATAATTCGTTTTAAAACATAATTGGATTATTTTAATTAAAAAGTAACTAATGAAATTTTAAAACTATACCAATATGTATTTTTATTTTGTAAATACATTATAAGAAAATACAATTTCCAGTAAAAATCTACATTTTTGAGGTTGTTAAGTATGGCAATAGAACACCCTGAGATGGGATGTTTAAATAAAGGTTTCAACATTTACTTTTAAAGGAATTTATCTTGTTCCCACATTGGTAGGAACTTGTTAAAACTGTCTTATGTAATCATTGAGAAATTAATCGTTCACATATTGAGAGAAAACACAAAAGTTTTACATGGTTCACCACAAAGGGATATTCCAAGGAGCATATGCTGATGGTGTGTTAGTTATACATAAATCCACTAAGATTCCCTAATTATTGTGAAGTTAATAAGTTGATACATATTCAATATATTTCGGGAACACTACCTTTACAATATTTTTAGTGATAGCCCACTACCTTCCTCAAATCCCTTCTGGCGACTCCCCCTTACTCCATACCTTGGGAGAAGTCTTAATCAGTTTATATACTTGAAGGTCACTTTAGTATATTGGAACTAAATTCATTGTCCCAGATTAGCACAAGACTCTTCCTGTACTATAGTCCTGAATTGATGCACTTGAAAGAACTGGTCAAAAAACAGGATATTCAAAACGTGCTAGTCGCGCAACTCAAGCACTTTAACACAACACCTATACTTGTGTGAGACTTTTGGGATTATCAAAAAAGATAAATTTTATGCAACCCTTGTCTTTTGTACAACCATACCATGAGTTTCACTTAGTCTTGATAGACATAAGGAACACTCAACATGCATGTTTTAATATACGTAACTCTTATGCATGCAACTCTTTCCTACAGTAGAGACACGAAATCTTCATTGGAAAAGTTTTTTATAATGAAGGAGGTAGTCGTATATTTGTAGGAATACTGACATTACATATAATTTCCTTTTCACCTTACACTATGCGAGAAAGTTTTATCTAGCGCGGAAATCCTCATTTTTACATTGCCTTTTGCACATAAGTTCCTGGTGTGCCTTCCACTATGCATGTAACTTTCTGTGTTGTGAAACTATGACTTTTTCACAATTTTACATCTTGTTCTCAACTCTTACCTTTGTAATATTTTCATTTAATGTCTTTAAAAATTATCTCACACACCACATTTCGATTCACATTCATCCTTGCATAAACTTCCCTTTCCTAAAAAAACTTTCTTCATCCTCCAAATTTTTGGACCCTAAAGATTGGAAAACACCGGGAAAAGATGTCATCAACAAATTATAACTTCATTGTGTTGTAAGATAAATTCCCCTAAAAACTACATTATCAACCTAGTTTTTATTTACATCAAACACAAACTAGACTTCATTTCCTATTTTAAAAGGCCTTGGTTCAAAAAAAAATCCCCATTTGGTTTGTTTAGAAATCTATTAGTTAAATTCAATAAATCACCATCCTTGAACGAAAACCTGTAAGGTGATAAAAAACTCATACAACACTCTAAGTCAAGATGAGAAAATCATCGTATAGTAAAAAAGATGGGAATCATGAATTGGGTTCTCATGATTTGCAATTCTTGAAGATGTCCAAGATAATATATGAGAAATATGAACTATTTCCTTATAACACCGAATTCTCATCATGTCATAGGAACCTTTACAACTCAAAAAAACTCCCCCAGGCATGTATCTTCCCCATTAACCTATATCACTTTCTCAAATAGATTAAAATAGTTTGCACAAATGGGGAGTGGGGAACATTCGTAACCTCATCATGTACTGGGAGGTGGTTGAACACTAGGGTTCAACTATTGTTTCCAAAATATATGTGCTTCCAATGAATTAGTTAGAATGTTAGACACTTGTTCATCAGTGCCAACATGCATCATTTTAATCAAACATTGTTTATATTTTTTTAATGAAGTGATATCTAATCTCAATATGTTTTTTTGAGAGTGCTGAACAGGATTATTCATTAGATAGATCATCCTCATGTTTTCACAATGAATAACCATTGGCTATTTTAATAAATCACAAATATCATCTAGTTGTTTATTCATTCACAATAGTTGATTGTATTATTTTTTAGTATAGATATACTCTTCTTCTTCCATGATGATTGATGGTCTTTCTTGTTTCATTATCTACCATCCCATTCATTTGTTTCCAATGAAAAATGCACCACCACTAGTTGAAATTCTTATCCACCACATCTCAAACCTAGTCTACAAAAAAATACATTCAATTCATTATCTCTTCCTTCTATAAATTATAATCTAAAATTGAGAGTAACATGAATGTGTCACATGATTATTTTAACTACTTTCAAATATTTTTCCTTCGGATTACTTTGATAGAGTGATGTTAAGCATGTTTCAAAGATGATATCTAATCAATTTGTAGTAAATTATAATATGATTAAAAGGATTCTCCTACACAATGTGTAATCTACAAGTGTCTTATCCTCATGCTTTCAAGTTTTTATCCAAACCACAATTGTAGTCGACATTGGTTTTGAGTCATGCATATTTATTTTCTTTAGCATCTATTGTATATTTTTTCCAAGAAATGATGTCTTAATCCATCTTATGAATCATCTATTGGAAAAAAAAGTATTTGAGTTCACTAATCATGGATATTAAAAATTATAATTTCATGTGATTTAGAAAATTATCCTTTTGATCCCTATCTGATGCCACCAAAAAATATATCATCCACATACACAATCACTATAAATTGATATTTCTAAGAATTCATTGAATATAGATTATGGTTAACACTACCTATTTTAAATTCAATCTTCGTGAGATTATACCCAAGGAAATAATATCATCCTCATGATTCCACCTTTAGAACATAAAGGGACTTCTTTAATCTACAAACCTTAGTCTCATAATTTCTAATTAGAAATCCCTCTGGTTTTTCAATGTAGAATTATACTTTAATAATTCCATTTAAGAATATCATTTTGACATCGATCTGAAAAACTTTGTACTCTTTATGAGTTTTCATGGGTAGTAAATGCTTGATCCACTCCAGTCCCCCCCACTAGATCAAAGGTTTCTTCAATATCAATGACTTCAATATATGTATAGCCTTTACACACCAAGTATTCCTTTTTTCTTATCACATTTTTAGGATAATCAAAAAAAATTAAATATCCACTTTTTTTCAAATAACATTGTGATTTTTAGGTCTCTTAACAAGATCCCATGTCTAGTTCTTTTCAATCTGAACAAGTTCTTCATTTATGGACTTTATCCATGATGCATCCTTTACTACTTCTTTAAACGAGATTGCTTACACAATTGATAATCATTATACTTGTCTGTGAGGGTGTTCTCTAATCCCCAATGATGTTTTATTGATAAATTTAGAGTCTTATATTTCTATTGTTATGTTTTTATGAACATTAATTATCCACGGTTTCTAATTCTGATTCTTTTTCTAAATCATTGTCGATTTTTGATCCCTATATGTTTTACAAGCCTTCCACTTTTTTCTTTTTCTTCTATCATATCAGTATATGAACTCCAATAGGTATTTATAGTTTAATCTTCAATGATCTAGACATAAATTCTTTCTACAATTCTTCCAATATGATTATTGTAAATTTTTTAGGATTTACACTTCATTGAATATCAAAGGAATATTCCCTCAAATACAGCATCACAATACATTCCTTAATTGAATTAATTGTTTTAGATAAAAATTGTACTTCCAAAAACATATAATTACTTCAACGAGTGATTCGTTCTATACCACAACTCATATGGTGTATTGGTTTCACCCATTAAAAAATGTTGTGTTCGATTTTGAGCATACACTGCTACTTGAAAAGCTTCTTTTTTGTAGTGGAGAGAAATATGAATCTCAATTATCGTAGTTCTATCCATAATTTTCACCTATCAATTTTTGTGTTCAATAACTCCATTTTGTTGTGGTATTCTCACAATAGAAATCTCATTCTTTATTCCATGTTTTTAGGTTATTTTCAAATTCAATAGATGTGTATTATCATTCTTTATCATATTATATAATCTTTATTGTGTGGCTAGTTTCATTATTAGATATTCAATTATAAAATTTCATGAAATAAATTACTTTATTTTTCCTCTGTATAATCATTACACAAGACATTCTACTAAAATCATTAATAAAAATAATAAATTAACTCCCTCTATATGTTATATCCACATTTATTAGACCATATCTGTATATGTGGATAAGATCAAGAATTTTATATTCCTTTTTTTTCTTCTACTAATATAAACTCCTAACCATCATTACTCACATGAATCCATCATCTATATTTTCTTGATCATGCTTCAGATTATGACTGTCAAACAGTATATTATTCTTAGATATTTGTTCGATGCTCTGTTGATTAATGTGACCCAACCTCTGTCTATGTGGATAAGATCAAGAAAATTGTATTCCTTTTTTTCTTCTACTAATATAAACTCCTCACCATCATTACTCACATGCATCCATCATCTGTATTTTCTTGATCATGCTTCAGATTATGACTGTCAAACACTGTCTTATTATTAGATATTTGTTCCATGCTCTGTTGATTAATGTGACCCAACCTCTACTGCCCCAAATTGTTTTCTTCTTCAACTGTTAAGTAAAAAATGTTCTCCTTAATGTTAAGTTATCATAATTTCTCATAAATTCTGCATCCTTTCATGAGATAATCGCATTTATTTCCCTCTATAGTGCACACCTTTTGATTAAATATCACTATTAATGTTGAGCCATAGGTTTGACTCACACTCATGAGACTAATACATAAACCATCCACATGAATAAATTCAATTTTCCTTAGCACATCATTTTTTAGTTCTATACGTCCACTATATTTAATCTTTAAAGCACCATATTTGCCAAATATCACTATTCCATCTACATTTTTCTTCACATTCATCAAAAAATATACTTTTCATGTCATGTGGGATGAGCATCTACTATTAATAATCCAGGTGCTATTGTTCTTGGTGGCTTTGTGAGCTATTTCTATAAGGTTTCCTTTATTGATTTTCTTCTTTTCCTTCCAGGATATTATTGATTGCATAAAGGTTAAATATGTCCTTTATAATATATTTTAAATTTCAATGGGTTCATAATAATCATATTCTTCTCCTAGAAGAGAATACTTATTTGAAAGAGTAACTTCACTTGGTTGGCAGGTATTGAATTTTCTATAAGTTATCTAGGTACTTCTTACAATAAATTGGTTTACGATCATAGTTGGAATAATGAAAACAATATCAAGAGAAAATATTTCTTCTATATGATGAATAATATTGTCTTATTCTCCATTAATTAATTTCAAGTGATTCCTCTTTCAGATATCTCTTTGACTCTACACAGTATGACATGGTATGGCCCCAAAAGCTATAAATTGACATTTCATTAGAGGAAATTTCTTATCACAAGAATTCCTCCTCATGTCCCCTTATTTTGTAAAATAATTTACTATAATTCCACTCACGATACTGGAGGATACTTTTTATCTCTCTTTTCCATTTGATTTGAAGCTTTATTTATTATAACATCACATACATTTGTGTAATGTCCAACTTTCTAATTACCTTTATTTTGGTTCATCTCGTTTCTAGGATTTTATGTTTCATCACTATAGGCCATTCCACATTTCTCATACATGTGGATATCTAATAATATAATAACTTCTATACTCCTTTAAATAAACTCTTGTATCTTTGTAATAGTTCTCCATCTAAGAATATTCTAAACTATAATTTCTTATTTGTTTCCCTTGATTTTTATTAAGTTTCTAGTTTACTACTTAGAATAACAAATTCTTCTTCATGCCCCTTGAATTTCTTAGTCTTCTCTTCCATTATGGATGTATGGTTATGGATGACTTTTTTCCTACACTTTTATCATGAAGTTGAATTCCCCAACTTCTTTTGAGCTTTCAAGAGTTTTAAAATTTTCTTCTTCCACTACTTCTAGTTGGTCAATTTATGCTTGAATCCGATCAAAATACTTTGACGTCTCTTTAAAAATTGTTCACATATTTTTGTTTCTCTTTCTTTGAATTTAAAGATTACCAAGAGCACCCTCACGTTTCACATTGAGATCAATACATCCAATCAAATGATTATCTTTATCTTTTAAATCATTAAACTTTTCAATAGTATCCATCATGTATACTTGAGTTTTAGATTTAAACTCTAGTTATACATGCACCAAAAAATAAATATCCTCTTTTTCTTCTTTATAGAGGAAACACTTTAACTTTAATTTATTTCTTGATTTGAAGTCTCCCTTTTAGGGAAACCTTTTTTGAGGATTCTGCATAATTCCTACTTCACATTCATCATTATATAACTTTCTTGAGAATTGGGAGGCAATGTTCCCAACTCTTCCACATAAAAAATAGGCCAGAGTAATCGTTCCTTCAAATCTACTTTTCCCTCTCATAATTTCTTGAAAAAAGGTGAAATAATTTCTTCTTCCTCATTATCTTCATCAACACTATCTTTGAGAATATCTAGTTTTTCTATGGATTTCAATTCCATTTTCTTTCTTACTATAGTTTTTGTATCCTCTAGTTTGATTCTCATTTCTCAATACACTAGATCACTTCACATATCATCATGAGAAAGTTTATACAGATCCATTTACTCAAGCACTGACACTTTTTGGTTGCATAGAGGTTGAATCCTTCTCTAGATTTTCTTAAAAATTAAAATATATTTAGTTTCTTCACTGAGTCCTATAATTTCTACAGAAACTTTAGTAATTCAATTGAAAATATATTTACATTTTCATTAGGATTTATTTTTATATCATCAAACCTATTATGAAAAAACATAGAGTTTGTCCTCCTTTAATTTATTATCACTTTTGTATATATATTCTAGTTTTTACCCCATAAACTTGTCTGAATTGAAACTCATCACCATCAAATAAATTTTATTAGATATAGTTTTAGTTAGGTATTTTTGTGATTTTTCATCTACCTCAATAATTTTCTTATCTGTTTCAGTCATACAAAGACAAGTCGAATTAGTGACCAGAATCCCCTATGCAGTGGAAAAAATAACTTCCATACCAAGGGATTTCAGATGATATCTCATCTTATTATTAAAAATTTGGATGTTTCTTCCATCAAAGAGTTTGAATCCACTACCATTAAGTATAGACTTAAATCCAACTACATGTTTTCTCTAATACAACTAATATGACCCTAGAACACCCTGAGAGGGGAGGAAAGAATCACAGTGTCACCTTTTATTTTAAATCGAGGGATATTATTCCCATGTTAGTAGGAACTTGTTAAACATGTCTGATTAAATCATGCAGTAATTAAATATTCACATGCAGAGAAAAAACACAACTGTTTTACTTAGTTCACCACTAAGGACTAGTATAAGGAGAATACACTGATAGTGTGCCGGTCATAGATGAATCCACTAATCTTCATTAGGTATTGTGGAGTACATAAGTTTAGACATAGCCACTCCTAGGAACACTGCCTCTACAATACTTTTAGTTAGAGCACACTACCTCCCTCAGATCACTTTCGTTGACTCCCACTAGTTCACTACCTTGAGAGAATCCGTACTCAATTTAATGGCTTAAATTTCAATTAAATATATTGGCATTAAATTATTTTTCCCTGATTATCATGAGACTCTTCTTTCACTATATTCATATATTAGTGAACTTTATAGAACTGATCAAACAAATCACATATTCAAAACCTACTAAACATGTTACTAAAGCACTTGCGCACAACACCTGTACCTACACAAAACTTTAGACACAATTTTTTAAGATAACTATCATGAAACCCTTATAATTTTTTCAACCAAACCATGAGTTTCACTTGGTCATGCTAGACACAAAAAAACACTATGCTCACAAGTTTCACTATGTGTAACTCTTTTAAACACAACTCTTTCATGTGTAAGAGACATCAAATATTCATTGGAAAAGTTTTTTTTAATGAATGATGTAGCCACATATTTTTATAAAAGGAATAAATTGCATGAAAGTGTCTTTCATGCTTTCAAATGATCCTGAAAGTTTCCCCTAGTGTAGAAATCATCATTTTGACATCACCTTTAGTGCATAAGTTTCTTTCATGCCTTTCATTATTCATGTAACATCTTATGTCGTGAAACTATAACTTTTGTGAAATTTTAGATCTTATGGGAAACTCTTTCCTTGGCCTTATTTTTATTTTATGTTCCCTAAACTTCACTTGCATTCAAAATTTAAATTCACCATTATCCTTACACACAACTTCCTTTTCCGGAAAATAAATATATTCATCCTCAAAATTTTTGAACCCAAAAATTTGGAAAACATTGGGAAAATATGACAAATTCAACACTATAACCTAATTTTACTATAATATCTCTTCCATTTCAAACTCCTTGATCAAACGTATTTATATTGACAACAACAAAAAACCAGAATCTGTTCCCATTTTTTAAAGGTGTTTGTTCCAACAATCTCCCCATTTTTGTTTTTTTTTAATCTATGAGATAAATTTTATAAAGTACTAGTCGAGAACAAAAACCTCAAAAGTCAACAAACAACTAATCCAACACTCTAATTTTACATGAGAAAATATCGGTGTATAAAAAAATAGTGGAAGCATTAATTAGGTTCTCATGATTTGGAATGCTTAAAGATGTTCAAGATCATCTTGAAGAAATATGACCTCTTTACTCATAACACCAAATTATCATTGTGTCATTGAATCATTGCATAGTTCTTCTTAATAACATATAATTCACATCATTTCATAAAAGCATTGCATGGATTTTTAAAAAACCACAACCAGAAAACCTTTATAACATTGAATTTGTCTATTTCCATTCTCCCCTTTATAAATAAACCCACTAAGAACTTGTATTTTTACCTGCAGAGATCAAAAAATCACTTGGATCATATATCCCCTACAATCATATATAAATTTCACTAATAGATTTAAAAATTTAACCCAAATGGAGAGAGGGGTATATCTGTAGCCTCCTCATGTACTGGGAGGTGGTTTAACACTAAGGTTCAACCAATGTTTCTCCAATGTATCATTTACCAATAGTTAATTTAAAAATTCATTCACTTGGTCATCAATTCCAACATGATACATTTTAATCACACCTTGTTTAAATTTTTCTTTAATGAAGTGATATTTGAACTCAATATGTTTGGTATGAGAGTTCTAAATTGGATTATTTATAAGACATGTTAGGATATTGCTGTCCAAATGAATCATCATTGGTTTTTTCTCCTCATTTCCAATATCAACCAATTGTTGCTTCATCCACAATGGTGGATTGAATGTTACCATAGTATATATATACTATACTTTTTACATTATGAGTGAAGTAATTTCTTTTTTCTTGCTCAACCGTCCCATTAATTTTTTTCAAATGAAAAATTCACCACCACTAGTGGACTTTCTATCCACCACATCCCTAGACTAGTCAGTATCAGAAAAATAATTTAATTCATTATCTATTTATACTTAAATTTATATCAAAAAGTTGAGAGTACCTTGAATGTACTTCAGGATTCTTTTAACTTCTACCAAATACTCTTCCTTCTGAATACATTGAAAGCAAACCACTTATCATATTGAAAAGATCATATCTGGTCGTTTTTTAATCAAGTATAATAGTCTTATAATGATTCATATACATATTTTTTCATCCACATATGTGGAATCCTCAAGCTTTCCAAGTTTTTTCCTAACCTCAATTGGATTTGAAATCAATTTGTAGTCATGTATATTGAATTTCTTCAGCATCTCCCTTGAATATTTTTTCTGAGAAATGAAAGTGTAATCCTTCTTCTAAATCACCTATAGCCACAAGAAGTATTCTAGTTCACCAATCAATGTCATTTCATATTCTAATTTCATGTTATTAGAAAATTCTTCCACTAATCCCTTCCTACTTCTACCAAAAAAAATATCTTCCACATATATAATAACCAAAAACTGATCTTTTTGAGAATTATTCGCATAAAGATTATAGTTAATGTCACCTATTTTAAACTTAACCTTGTTGATATAGGTATAGATATGAGAATACCACATTCTTGGTGTCTGATTAAGACCATAAAGATCCTTCTTCAATCTATAGACCTTAGTCTCATCATTTTCAATCATATATCCCACTACTTGTTCAATATAGACTTCTTCCTCAATAATTCCATTTATGAATGCCATTTTGACATCCATATGATAAAATTTTTCCTCTATTAAAATTTCCATATAAATGAAAATTCTTATCGGATGTAGTATCTATAGCATCCCGCCTTTTTATTATATAACATTTCATTACATTTTACAAACAGAGGATCTTTAAAGTCAAGTGTCTTGGAAATCCGGAACATAAAACATGAGAACAACATAAAACATCCTTCTAAACCACTTTTAAGGATTCATCATAAGTTCATCCTATGTACATTTATTGTATCTCATATCTTGGAGACAGACATCAAAGTAAAGGGTGAGAGGAAGGCCCAGTAAGGGTAAACAAGAGAGTCAATGTACTTGTGATATCAATAAGAAATTGAATAAAAACATGAAGACATGAGCAATGGAAGAATAGGAATATCATAAAGAAAATAACTTGGAACATAACTTGAATATGTGGCTAAAGCATTTCATTTATACACTCATGAACATATCACTAAGGTCCATCCCCAAGGTGTCATAAAAATTACCAAGGTTATTCACCAAGGTGTCATAAAACTTGTCATCTCTAGAGATATATTATTTACCCAATGAATTAGAGCACTATCAGGGTGCACCCTTAATAATTCTTTACTTTCATGTGATCCACATAGATCATAATCAAATGTTTAATAAATAATCCAAATAGAATCAAAGAAATGGGTTTCGTGCCAAAATCATGACATCTAAAAAGAGCTTAAAAATGAGATCATTATGTCATTTGTAACCCATGGAAAGGGAGTGATGGTTATATGTATGTCAATTCCAGAATCAAATATATCATATTTATATATTTTTGAACACCCATGGAAACTAAATATGTCTGGGTATTCACATAAATAAACAATAGAATTTATTGAGAGAAAGAGATAGAAATTTTGAGACGAAAATTCTGCAGCATAACGACTATATAACATGGTTTTAGAAGACTTTTAAAAGAGAGGGCACAAGGGTATAACTCTCATAAATAAATCATAATACAGTATGGGTACTTAATAAGGTCATGTTATAGATATTTGAATTACATAACACATGAAAAAGTAAACATGAAAGAAAAGAAAATATGTGATTTCTTTTACGAATAATTCAGCAACCTAACGACGTCACTTAAAAATTTAGAAACAAAAAATTGATGAGAGTGGAGAAGGTCTCTCAATAATTAGACACTAAATGGACAACAATGAGAACATATAAAAACATACCCTCAACATAAAGAGATGGAAATTATAAGACACAACATAAAGGAAGTCATGACTTAAAAGAGGAGGGTGAAAGGATACCTTACCTTGAAGAGTTACTTCGAAAGCATGAAGGTTGGGACCTTGGGAGGCATGAGGGAACCTTTGGAGGACTAATTTGGAGTTAAAGAGACCATAACTTCATTGGGGAGGATTTTTAAAGGAGATGAATGAGGGAAAGGCTTGGTATTTATAAGAGAAGTGAGGGGACAAAGCAATAATTGCCAAGGGACACCTCATCAGTTGTATTGGAAAAACCACTGGCTTGCCCATGGTATTTTCCCATGGTATTGGCCACTTGGGACACCTCATACCTTATATTACTATTCATTAGTCGACCAGAATTATTGCATAATTATTATATCCTTAATGATATCATTAAACACCCAAAACTCAAAAACTGTATTTTCACTATTTACCGAAAATTCAACTTTCTCAGGAAGAATCCCAAAATTTCACCTTAACCAAATATCGATGCTCTTATTTCAAAAATGAACTCCATTTTATGAAAATAATTTTCTAAATATTTTTAATTTAATTTTTAAATAAAAACACTATTCACTGAAAATTCAACTCTTTTAGAAAAATCCCAAAAATTCACCATAAAAAAATATCAAAGCTGTGATTTCAAAAATGAACTCCATTTTATGCAAATAAATTTCTAAATATTTTTAATTTAATTTTTAAATAAAAAAACTACTCAACTGAAAAAACCAATACTTAACCAGTAATTTTTGAAATAGTTATTTACATATTTTATTGAATCACATTACTTAATCAAGGTGCCTAAATTAAATTAATACTTTCTTAAGTGATGTTACTTAATCCATTTGATCACATTACTAATCATAAGTGTAAAATAACTATTCATAATTTACAATTCCTCAAAAATTATGTTGATCTTATTAGACTCTAAATTTCTTACTGAACATAACTGTAGAAGACCATTTTTTGAAAATCATTACACATTATTAATTATTTAATGTTTACATAAATATTTTTAAAATATCCTTTTTCTAAAATTCATCAATAATATGCATACTATATTTATCCGGTCATTTGAAAATTCACAAACTTCACCATAAGAAAAAATCACAATTTTTATTTAAATCAAAGGATTACACAAGGGAGTTACGGTCTTGTTACATATCCCCTTATAACACCATCATAGGATCTAAGAGTAAGGTGTGCTATTGTGATAGAATCTTGGGGCGGCTTGGCCAACATTTCCCGAGTAGTGATTAATTTCAGCTTGAACTTCTCAGGAATGCGATTTCATTCCAACTTCACACAATGAAGTTCAGCTTGGGATTAGTCCAGAGCAAATCCCAAAGGTGCTACCTTTTTTCCGAGTTCCGTCATATGGGCTTTGATTGGCCCAAGACTACTGGATGGGGCCATCGAATCTTATTTCTAAATTAATTAACCAAGATCACTTGTATTTATAGACAATAATTGAAACATTTAGTTTCCAACCATCATATAACAGTTGAAACCCAACGGTCTTATTTTAATTATACTCATTTTATTAAATGAAATAGTTTCGTTGAGTATAAAATAAAATAACACACAATGTTAGGAAACAAAAATTATTCAAAATTTCGGGTCATTATAGTATCACTAATAGAGAAAAAATTGCTTCAATATTAATTCCTACAATCTGTGTATAGCCTTTACACACTAAGTGTGCCTTATTTTTTATCACATTTTCATGCTCATCGAATTTGTTTTTAAATATCCACTTTTTTCCAATCACATTATGATTTTAAGGTCTCTTATCTAGATCCCATGTTTGGTTCTTATCAATATCATCCCATTCATTATTCATGTCCTTAACCCATGATTCATCCTTTACTTTTTCTTAAAATGATTTTGGTTCTACAATTGATAGAAAGGTAGAATGAGCTTCGTTCCTCATTCTCCTTGTCTGTCTGGGTGCATTCCAATTCCCAATCATGTTCCATTGATCAATTTATCCTCTTGTATTTCTCTTATAAGGCTATGATAATTTTTTTTAGCTATGGTTTCTTCTTTTGATTCTTCTTTTGAATCATCATAGTTTTTTAATCCCTAAATATTTTGTAATCCTTCCGCTATTTTTTTATTTGAGTCTATATGTTCCCACTTTCTTCTTTATCTTCAATCATATCATAATTTGAGATAATCAAGGTATTTATGGTTTTATATTTAATGAAACTGACATCAATTATTTCCACAATTCTTCTAAAATGATTCTTGTAACATTTTTAGGCTTTACAAATCATTAAATATTCAAGTAATAATCCATATTCTATAGCTTCACCATACATTCCTTGATTGAATTATTATTTTTTGGATCAAATATTTACTTCTAAAAACATGAAAGTACTTTATATATGGATTACTTATATAATATAACTCATATGGTGTCTTGTTTTCTCCCATTAAAATCCATGTTCAATTTTTAGTGTACAAAGCTATTTTAATGTACTCTTTCCAATAGTGATGAGAAATATGACTCCCAATTAAAATAGCTCAATCCATATTTTTTACCTTTTTATTTATACATTCCTTACCTACATTTTGTTGTGGGGTTGTTACTGTATCCACCTCATGATTTATTCAATTTTTTTGAGAATTTTTATATTTCAATGGATGTATATTCTCCTCCATTGTTAGATAATAGAATATTGATTGTACGACCAGTTTCATTCTCATCTATTTGACGATAAATTTTCATGAAATCAAGGACTTATTATTTCCTCTATATTATCAGTACACAATCCATTCTACTATAATCATCAAAAAAATAATGAAGTACCTATCTCCATATTTTCTAACCACGTTTATTATACGACATACTTCTATATGGATAAGGTAAAGAAAATTTGATTCCCTTTTGTTCTCTGTCTGATATAATCTCCCAACCATCATTCCATGCATGCATGAATCCTGTGTATTTTCTCAATCATGCTTTAGATTGGAAATATCAACAACTATATTAAGAATAGATATATTTTCCATGCCCTAATTATTAATGTGACCCAACCTATGGTGCCACAAGTTGTTTCCTTAATCAACTATTATGTAACAAATTTTCCCTTTGATATTAACCTAGTATAAATTTCCCTCTTTTTTACATGTTTTCATGATATAATTGTATGAATTTTCTTTGATAGTGCACCCTTTTTCATTAAATTTCACTATATTTCCTCATCCATAGAGTTGAATCACACTCTGGATCTTGTGATGAAAATTGTCTATATTGAGAACATCCATTTTCCTTAGCTCATCATTTTCTAGTTTGGTACTTCTACTTCCATAGATATTTAAAGCACCATAATTTCCAAATATCACTATTTCATTAACCTTTTTTTGACATTAATAATAAAATATGCATTTCTTGTCACATATACTGAGAATCAACTGACAAGAAGTCATGTTTTACTATTCTTTGTATCTTTGAGAGTAATTTATATAATGTTTTCTTTATATATTTTCTTCTTTTCCTTCCATGAGATTCTTGATTGGCTGGAGGCTAAAGAAGCCCTTTAAAATCTCTTTTCAATATGCATAGGTTCATCATACTCATATACTTCTTCTAGAATTGAATTCTTAGTTGCAAGAGTAACTTGACATGGTTGGTAGGTATTGACTTTTCTTTGAGTTATATAGGTAATGTTCCCATCTTTCCTCTACCAACAATGAATAGAAATATGTACATAGTTAGAATAGTGAAAAATATATATATATATATATATATAATCTATTTCTTATATATGATTAAAGATATGGTCTCATTATCCTTTATTCACTTCTAAGAACTTCCCCATTTAGATAGATCCTTTCCACTTCACAGTACGACATGGTATGGCCCAAAAAGCCACAGGATTGAAATTTCATAAGAGGAAATGTATTCTCACTTCCATTCCTCCTCATGTCCCCTACTTTTATAAAAGTATTTGAATGAAAATCATCTTTGGATACATGAAGATAATTCTTATCTCTCTTTTCTATTTTATTTGAATCTTTCTTTTTTAGGACGTGAGGTCCCTTTGTGATATGTCTAACTTTTTTTCTTCCTGTTGATTTTGTCTCATCTCATTTCCAGCCTTTGATTTTTCAGTATCATGGACAATTACACTTTTTCTTATACATGTGGATATTTTTATCATTCAAGGACTCCTCTAATCCCATATAACCATGTTTATCTATTTCTTATAGATTAGAATCTGATAATCTTTCAAAATTTAATTTCTTCTTTATTTCCCTTGATTTATATTTAGTTTGTAGTTTACTCCTTAGAATACCAACATCTTCTTAAAGTCCCCCAATTATCTTTACATTATACTCTAGTATGTATGTAATGCCAGTGATGACTTTCTCTTTTTCTTCAATCCTATGTTTCAATTCCACAAATTCTTTCAAGCTTTCAAGAGTTGTTAAATGTTCTTATTCCCTTTCTTACAGTCTAGTAATTTCTACTTCAAGCCATTCATCATACTATAATGAATCTTATATAACATTTCTCGTATTTTTTCACTTTATTTGAATGTTAGTATTATGAGGATAACCCTCAAGTTACACCTTGAGATCAACACCACCAATAAAATTATTATATTTGTCTTTTTAAGATTCTACCTTCTCATCAATAACCATAAAGGATATTTGGGTTCTATATTTAAAATTTGGTTCTTCAGCCTCCAAAAAAGTTATTATCATCTTGTTATTCTTTATAGATGATATTATTTATATGTAATTTCTTTTCTTATTTGAAGTCTCCATTTTGGGGAAAACTTGTTTGAGGATTCATCATGATTCTTGATTTAATTTTCTCATTATCAAACGTTCTTTAGCACTAAAAGTAAATTGGACTAACTCTGCCACATCCAAAATAGGCAAGAGGATGTTTTCCTTTAAATATAATGTTTCCTCTATTGAATTAATTTGAAAAAAGAGAATGAAGTTTGAATTCCTCATTATTGTTATCTACACTATATCTAAGAATCTCTTGTTTTTTTGTGGATTTGATTTCCATTTCCTTTTTTACTCAAGTTGTTTTATCTTCAAGTTTTACTATCATTTCCTAAGCCACCACACTACTTAGCAGACCATCATGAGAAATTTTAGACAGATCTATTTACTTAAGGGGTTACACTTTTGGGTTATACAGAGGTGGAATCCTTCTTAGTATTTTCTTCATAATGTCAATAACTATAGTTTCTACACTAAGTCCTCAAATTATTCTAAAAAATTAAGTCTTTTAATTAAAAAATCTATCTTTATATTCTTTATAGTGAATTTTCATATCATTAAACCTATTATTAACACTTAGAGTTTTTCCTCCTTCACTTTGTTATCACCTTCATATATATTTTCTAGTTTTTACCACATATACTGGGAAGAATTGAAAATAATCACATTCGAATAAATTTGATTACATAGAGTTGCAATTATGGAATTTTGTGATTTGGCATCTACATCAAGCATTTTCCTTCATCTATCAGTCATATAAAGACCATTATTATCAGTAACTTGAATACCCTATGCAGTGGTAAAAATAACTTCCATGCCAAGGGTTATCAGATGATATCTCATTATGTTCTTCCAAACCTTGATATTTCTTCTATAAAATATGGGTACTCCCTTAACTTTCATTGAATTCTCTATGAAAAAAGGATAACATATTTAACTCCAATAACATGTTCTCTCTAATACCACTTGTCGTACCCCAGAATGCCCTGAGTTGGGAGAGGTGAATCAATGTGTTAGATTCTTCTTTTAAAGCAACAGATCTTGTTCCCATGTTGGTAGGAACTTGTTAAAACTCTCTAATAGAATTGTGTTGTAATTAAAAATTCACATATAGAGTGACAACATAGCTATTTTACTTAGTTTACCACTAAGGACTTGTCTAAATATTATACACTGATAGTGTGTTGTTCATACCTAAATCCACTAAGCTTTAATAATTATTGTGGAGTATATAATTTCAGACAAATTCACTCTTTTCTAGGAACATTGCCTTTACAATACTATTAGGGATTGAACAATGACTCTCTCGTATCACTTCCATCGACACCCCAATCTTTCTTATGTGGGAGAAGTCTTACTCATTTTTACAACATGATGGTTTCTTCAATACATTGGCATTAAATTATTTGTCCCTAATTATCCTGAGACTCATCTTTCACCATTTTCCTAGATTTATGCACATGAAAGCACTGATTAAACAAACTATATATTAAAACCCTAATAGTTATACACCTTAAGAACATTCTCAAAAAACCTATAATTGAGCATAAATATTGGTATTATCATGAAAGATAACATTCACACATCCATTATCTTTCATGCAACCAGACCATGAGTTTGACTTGGTATTCATAAAGATAAAGAACACTCTGTGTGCAAGTTTTATTATGCATAACTCTTATGCATGCAACTCTTTCGAGGGAAAAAGACACCACATATTTATTGTAAAAGTTTTAGAATGAATGGGTAGCCACATATTTATAGACATGGCCAACATTGCATGGAAGTTCCTTTCACTCCTTCCACTGTGTGTGCATGTTTCCTCTAGTGCTGAGATCCTCATTTTGACCTTTCCTTTAGATAATAAGTTATTTTCACTCCTTCCATTGTGCATGTAACTTTTTATGTCCTGAAACTATAACTTTCATGAAATTTCAGATCTTGTGCACAACTCTTTACATTTCCATATTTTGATTTGATGACCATAAATCTTCACTTGCATGGAATATTTCAATTCACCTTTATCCTTACATGAAACTTCCTATTCCTTAATAAAATTTCTTCATCCTCCAAATTTATAGACCTAAAAATTTGGAAAAAATTAGAAAATGATTCCAACATCAACACTATAACCAAAATGTACTATAATATCACCTCCCTTACAAACATCATGATCATCATAGTCTAGAATGACAACAAACACAAACCAAACTCTTTTTCCAGCTATGAAAGGCCTTGGTTCCAATAATTTCAGCATACATGGTTTGGATAATTATCTCAATTAACTTAAACATATCCCTTAGATGGTTTTATATCTTTTTTATTTATTGAATATTAGGTTATTCTTGCTGAAGGTAAAATCTCAGTGAAGTTATCTCTCATGGAAACCCTAATAAATGGGCTTCATAGGGTATGATCTAACTGGTCGAGAACTTCAGGTCTTCTATCTATGTCAATTGGAATTTATCATAACCCTTAAAATTATAATCTTAATGGTTACTCTATAACTTCTATATTATCAGTGCTTATCATTCTTAACAGTATTTTAAATCCAAAAGACTATAATTATCCAAAATAACCAAAATTGTATATGTGTTTTCTATAACTAGATTAATTGATAATGCATTTGTTAATAAAAAAGGGAATATCATTTATAAAAGTTCAAGTAATTATATTCTTTCCTCCTTTAGAAATGTCACCCTATAAATTTTCATTTCATACACTAAAATAGATGTGGGTACTTCAATTTCATCACCTCTTCTAGTTCCCCTGTGGATTCCTCAAACATGTGGTACAACTAAAACACTTTGATCGGGTGATTTAACTTGTTTTTTATAAATTTATCTTCATGTTATATGATCTTCACCATCTAATACTCATATGAAATTTCATTCTTCAATGGTACCACCTCTCGATTCAGTACATGTGTGTTTCCTGGTATTTACTTCCTCTAGAGTGATACATGGGACAAATCATGTACTTTAGATGGGTTAGTTGGGATTTCTAGTCAATTGGTCACCACTTTGATGTTATTAAGTATCTAAAAGGGTTTGATATATCTTAGAATAATATTTACCTTCTTCCTCAAACACGAGACTTTATTCCATGGTGATATATGAAGGAACACTTTATCTCCAACCTTAAACTCTAAGTCTCATCGATAATTGTCTGTATATATTTTATATCGAATTTATGAGGATTTAATATAATGATAACTTGTTTGAACCTTCTCTTACATATCTTGGATAAGATTAGCTATGATCAAATTATGTCATTTAGTTTCATCCCATCATGTAGGAGTCTGAATCCTTTTCTCATACATAGACACATAAGGTTCCATTTGAATGATAGAATGGAAACTGATATTATATGAGAACTCTATAAGGGGAAGTTTCTGGTCACAAAATCAATAAAAATACATTTAACATGATATCATCATATCCTCTAGAGTTTAAATGGTCCTTTAAGACTAAACATTGGTCTGAGGGGGATAAGTATTAATGAATCTCAGTTCTGTATACAATACATGAAAATGTATTCTCTAAAACCTCAAGTTAATCCTCAAATCTTGATTAGATACAATAGAGAGTGCAACTCCATGAAGTCTTAACACTTACCTATTGTATATCTTGGGGAGTTGGTCAAGATATAAATATTCCTTAATAACTATAAAGTACATTGACTTGGTAAGGAGATCAACTACCACCTAGGTGGAGTTATTGAATTTAGGGGTCTTAGGGATCCCTATGACAAAATCCATTCTTATGTTTTCCCATTTCCATAATGGTATATGAAATTTTTCCATAATAACATTATAATTAGTTCATTTAACGTTGACTTGTTTGAATAGAAAGCATCAAGATATAAGCTCCACAATCTTCCTCTTTAGGTTATCCCACCAGAAATTTTACTTCAAATATCTATACATCTATGTTATTCCAAAATGAATAGAGAAGGATGATCTATGTGTATCTTCCAGAATATCCATCTTTAGTTTTAGTTTTAATGGGACAAATGACCATTATCCAAACCTTATAACTCCATATTCATCAAATATTATCTTTGAAATATTCACTACTATCTTCTATAGAAATTTTTCATCTTTTTTAGCCTCCTTTTTCCTCTCATGAATATATGGTTAATCACATATTTTATGAATTTATGATCAAGATCCTTTTTATTATTCCCATATCCATCATTTACATGCCCAAGAAGACTTTATCGCTTTCAATTCTCATCATGTATATGGTTGTAAGATCCTTTCTACTGAGAGTATTTTCCAATTTGTTCACCGTCCTAGGATAATAATGGATGGAAAAATAATAATCCTTGATCAGTTCAAACCACCTTTGTTAGATCATATTATTCTCCATTCATGTGAATATATATTTGAGGATTTTATAGTCCGTATATATGTCACACTTTTATCATTAGAGATATTTTCACTGAATATTCAATGTGAAGGTTACTACTATTAATTCTAGATCATGTGTTAGGTAGTTCTGATCGTTAATATTTAATTAGAGGGAGACTTATATTTCTTGAGTTCAAAATCCAATCCCATTTTAGATTCATCACTATAGATCATAAATATTTTTCCAGTGGTGGGTAATGTGAGCATGGGTGTAGTCATTAACCATTTATTCATCTCTTTAAATATTTCTTCACATTATCTAGTCCAGATAAACTTGACTCCTTCTGAGTAATCATGACTAATGTTCTTGAAAATAATGAAAATTTTATCACAAATCGTTGATAGTAGCTAGATAATCCACAGAAACTATAGATTCCTATCATAGATATTGGTCTGTACTATCCTTAAATTTTCTATATTTTTTGAAGCATCCATATATATCTTTTTCCTGGAGATAACATGCCCTAAGAAAGTTAATTACTCCAACAAAAACTCAATTTTAATATAATTTTCATATAAATATTCCTTCAACAAAGTATACGGTATAGTATTTTAATGCTCCACATGCCCATCCTTTATTTTTGAGTAGATAAGAATATCATATATATAAATACTACCACAAATTTATCAAGGTATCCCTAAAGACTTTATTCACTAAGTCCGTGAAGTTTGATTCATAATTAGTGAGTCTAAATGGAGTCACTATGAAATCATAGTGCCCATAAATTATAACAAAGTAGTCTTAGGGATATCCAACTTCATTACCTGTACCTGATAATATCCCAATAGAAGACTCACCTTAGTGAATTATTGGGTTCTACATACTTGATTCAATGATTCATCAATCTATAGAAGAAGATAATTTTTTATCATGATCTTATTGGTCTCACAATAATTAATTTAGAGGTGCATTGAAACATCCATATTCTTAATTAAAATGACTAGTTCATCCCAAAGTAAAGTACATGGGAATATAAACCATTTATCTATATTCTCTGGTAATTTTTCCCTTAGATCCTCAAGTTTAACTATAATAATTCTATACAGAGTATTAGATATTATTAATTATTTGGTTATGAGATAGTTTAAGAACTCAACCTCACATCTTGGCAGAAGAATATTTAATTCTTAGAGAATCACATCATTTAAATCCGTAATAATTAACATGTCATCAAAGATGATATTTTCTTTAGTCATAATCATTTGAGCTAAATACACTTTCTCACTAGGAATCAATATACAATCTTGAGATGTTTTTAGCAAATAATACTCATCATCATTCTTAAACTTCTATAGAATTGGAGAGTGATTTTTGAAATAGAGGGTGATTTCCTTCTATTGAAAATTTATGTTGGATATATAAAATTAAATCCAATTCAAAAAAAAATAGAATTGAATTCCACTAAGAAGAGTATCATAAGGTTTTCTGGGGAATTCATCGCAAAAATTTAAAAAAAAATAGTTATATACTTGGGATGCAATAATTAACCCATTATCCATCATCAAAGATAACTTAACTTTCATGTTCTGATGTGGTGTTTGAATATTTATACTAAACTTATGTCATATAAAAGAATGTGTATATCTATATTCAAAATGTATGTTCTCTATTCTTGAATTAATAACCACAATGCCTATCACCACGTTATTTTCAAGATTCTATTCAACAGTTGGGATGCAATAAGCTCACCATTTCTCTCTATGACTTGTATGTTCTTGTCATTGGTTTTCATCAGCAACCCTTGGGTTAGGGAATTTATTCTCATAGTTTCCATTTTACATTTAATTGAAACATTGTACAATATAGTGATTTTTTATTAGAGAATTACATTCTTCTATCAAATTGGTTGTTCTCTCCCATTATAAATCACTAGATAGGATCCCTTTTGTCTCATAGATAAATAATTTACTCATCCCCATCAAAAAATTATCATTATGTTTCTTCCTACACTTATGAAATGTGGGATGTTAGATTTTCATGTGATAGTTAGACTTCCCCATTATTTCAACAAAATTAAATTCCATTTTTCACATCTTATCCCCATGGGAAACATTAGATTTTATGATCACCATTTTTACATTGAGGGAACATTAGACATTTTCACATAGTTTTCAATGACTTGAATAGAAATGGATCTTCGAATAATATTATTTAGCTAACCAAAAAAGTATTCAAATTTACTCTCTAATGTAATGAAAAAGGTGGAGTTATATCAGGAAAGTTTTGTGAAGTTTTCCTCATACACCCTAATGGATTATTCCTTATTTTTCTTGAGTCTATGAAAATACATATCTATTTTAATTTGAAGAGTGTGAAGAAAATATATTTAAAAAAACATTTTACAGAATTATTTCCACTATATTTATTCGATCTCCTCCTCAATATTCATATTTTAGACCAAATTCCACCATTGATTAGCTTCTCCCTCTATATGATAAACATCTATCACAACCTTATCTTACTCATATAATTGAATGATGGAGAAAATCATTTCAATGGATCTGATCCCTTGATCCATGATTAAGAAATCAAAAGATGAACTAATGGTAAAGTTCCTTTTTCATATAAAGTTCTCAATTTCTAGTTGATATTTCTTAAGGATGATTTTGGTGTTCCTCCTGATTCATGTTTCAGTTCAAAACATGAGTTAACTAAGAATCTATTGTCATAATTTTCATGATTATTTTTTCCATTGGGTTAGGAATATCATTTAGAAAGTCACCACATTACACCTCACATTGACGGTTACCTTAGGTTTTACTACTTCTAGACATTGACTAAAAGTAATGGTAAAATTATGGATGATTATTTTTAAAAAATTAAAAACATTAAAGGGAAACTATAAAAATTTATGGGATAACTAATAATTGACATATTTTCTATAAACTATGAATTTATAATATTTAATATATGTTGTTTATGATCTTTTTATTAGTGTATAATATTATAAGAATTTTTATTCCCTTAATAATGACGTATAAGAACATTATGAATTTACCAAACCATATCCCTTGGAAATTTCAAACTATGTGTGAAACAAGGCTAGTTTTTATGAACTAGGTGATGATTGGGTCCAGCTCAATGCACCCTTTTTGAGGTTATTACCACTACGTACCTTTTTTCCCGATCTATATCCACTTGTAACATCTAGATTTGGATGAATTTTCTTCTAAACCACCAAATATCAAGATAACATATGAGGGGTGAGAATAATAATCTTGAATAATGAGGAATGATATAACATGCTAGCATAAAATAAACATGGGAATGTGACAATAAAATAAAACATGAAGTCATAAAAATAATTCAAGGATAATAGGAAAGAAAGAATAACATAGTGTTCTTAGGATAAACTCCTGCTCACCATACATGGAATCTCATGAGATTAAATCTTTACCTGATGCATCAGAAGGGATATATAATGTTGTGCCCACCTGTTACTTTTATATCATGTGCATACATAAGTGTTTCACATAGATCATTCAACATAGGATCATATATTATTACATTTAATCTAAAAATTAAGGAATTTTGGTTACATACATGTGATTTACCAAGAAATTAAGGATATTTACATCTAGGTGAATACCACATAGTGGAGATGGGATGGGTATTAATACACAAATGATTGGAATGAAAACATCTAGGATAATATTGGTAGCATAACATGGGTTCATAAAAATTTATATAAAGGATTATTGAGAGTGAAATTGGTCCCACATAACTTTTAAATAATAAGTATAGTAGGATATATGTTTAATAACAAATCACAACATGAAAAATTGGAAATTAAAATGAATAATATAAAGAAGATTCTTGAATAAAGAGGCAAATAAATTACCTTGATATGGTTCTTATAAAAGCTTGGGAAGAGATTATTAAGAGATTAGGGAATCCTTGGTAAATTATAGATGGGTAAATTTATAGTAATTTCGTGATCCAAGTGTTTTTATTGAATAAGAATGATATTTTTCATGATACTATATAGAAAAATGGAGGAGAGTTCTTTATTAATTTATAAACATAGGTTTTGGACTCAATATTATAATGTAATCAAAATCAAGAAAAACCACGGTGTTGTCCCTTGGTTTCTACTGAAGTGGATTGGTTTTATTTATTTTGTAATTATATTAATATAAATAATTAAAATAGCACCCTTGGTGATGTGGAAGTGAGTCATGTATATAAATAATTGATTTTAAAACCAAAAAATATAATATATGTTTATGAGAATTCATTAAGGGTATATAAAATTAATAAAATAACCTAAAAAGCATGTTATTTTAAAAGAGAAATACATATTTTGTCATGGATACCATTTGTGGAATATATTACATCACTTTTAGTTAATTATAATGTAATAATATATATAGTATAATTATACTGTATTTAATTTTTTCTCAAAAATATAAATATCTCAAAAAATTATTAGAAAGTATAAATTAAATAATTTTAATATGATGATATCAAAAAATTATTTAGTTTATAAAAATAATTATCTAAATTTGATAATTTACCCTTTTAAATAAAAAATCCCTATTTATTGAAAAATAATGGGTTTTTTTACAATAAAAATTTTCTAAACATTATAAATATTATATTTGACATCATAAAATTACATTATAATTTATATTTAATAAATATTATCTATTGATTATTTTTTATTAAAATATCATTTATTTAATAATTTCTTGAATTCAAAAAAAATATTATCTTGATTGAAACTATATATATAATTAAAATACAATTTGTGTCGCATCATATCAAAATCCAATTTTTAAAAAACTCATTATTTAATCATTTAAAAAGGTAAAAATAAAAAGGTCTATATATAATAATTATTTCATTAATAATAAAAATATAAAAAATTAGTACTATTGGTGTCTATATACATAGCTCTTTATTACACCAGTGAATTTAATAGGGGTAAGGTGCGTGATGGAGAGATTTTCTTAGGGTGGTTCATCGTACAAGATTTAGGTCATGATCTTGATGAACTTAAACTTATCCTGTAAATGGTTTCATTCATGGTTTTGATTTTCAATCTCATCTTGGTCTTTTTCAAGGAAAATTCCATGATATTTTATCTCCCACAGATGCTTTGGTAAATGTGTTTATAGTGTATAATCCTACTAGTTGAGGTCATTGCTTCTTCCATCTGTGTCAATTGGAATTTATCACAACCCTTAATGTACTAATCATAATTTATACTATACAATAGCTATATTACTAACAGTTATGATTCCTAATGTTTTTTCAAGTCCAACTGACTATAACTATCCAAATAACCATGTAGTGCATGTGTTTTTTTGTAGCTAAATTACTTTACGTGGAATTTATTTGTTCACAAATAGAATTTACTATTTAAAAAATTGGGTCATTACATTCATGCTAGAAGAATACCATAACAGTTATATTGTAGTGAGGTAGCCATCATTTGGAATTTCATTGGTGGTATGGTATTGGTTGAATAATGAAGATAGGATTTTTTGACTTCTAACTAGAGGAAGAGATATCTCATACCCAGTTGACTAGGATAGTAGTACAATCACTAAATCCATTCCCATGTTAGAAGAAGTTAAGTGTATCTAGTATGGTCATAATGATAATAAATAACGTAATAAAAGGATGGTAGTCATGTTTCGAATCCAAATTTATGAGATATCATGAGAAAAAAGAGATTATATTACATAGTGTATGTTCATAGGAGAGGTTTTTGTTGCTATGACTAAAACTTATCTCTTTATGGGCCATGATGTGTTGAAAAATACCACTCTTGGCCTATGAGTTGCACTCACTAATATCTATATAAGGTTATAGAGTATAAAAAAATATTTAGATTCCTATTTAATTCTAGTGAATTATATTTTATGAAATGGTGGTCCCAAGTTAAATGTTGTTATATATGTGAGAATAAGTGATCATAATAAATAAATAAATACACTATTATTAATGTTTAAAATAATGGGAAGTGATATTATTTTATTATTGTATTCCCAAGTGTTATGTGACTGTGAGGAATAATATTTTATAATTGAATATTTTTATTCAAGGATTATTACGTATTTTTTTGAGACACAATCTGAAATTAAAGTCTAATATTTTAGCACGTGTCATAGTTTATATGTTTTAATTATGTGATAAAATATTTAACATATCTGTTACATGTTCACTATGCTTATGTGGATAATGTGGTTTAACTGAGAATATTTTATTTATTGGAGGCTAGAGTGAAATTTTCATAAATTAATCACATTTATATAAAAAAAATGAAGTAGTTTTGATCATATACTCTTTATACCATGTTTTCATAGTGAACCTCACATCTCTATCCAGGTTCCTAGAGAGAGAAATATTTGATTAGAGAAACCCAATCAATTTTTCTTTCCCAGATCAAAGTGACATTAACACTATGATCGTTAAAACAATTAAGGTGTCACTAATTCAATATGATAGAACCAAGAAATCTAAGATCAATGTATCCCCAATAATTTAGAGTGCATTCATATGATATATATATATATAAGGATATAATATTAGATCATTTAAGAATATATCACTTAATGTCATCGAAACATGCCTGGATATTAAAAATTAAATGAGGTAAAAGTTTAATTTTTGTTTCAATATTAATTCCTTTCACATAAGATATTTGGGAAGAAATTTGGAACTACATTACTAGAGATGGTATTATTATGTCATTCCATTGATAAAATATTTAAAACTCAAAATTTTCACATTTTCATTGCATTGATGATACCAACAAGTGGTATTAGATAAATCATGTACTGAATTAATTTGATTTTAAAATTAAATTTTCATATATTTGTTAAAGGTTTTCAGTATGATCCCAATGCCTCAAATGATTATTCTATATGAGGTTAGATGTTTGAGTTATAGCCCTATGAATATCAAAATCATATTTTTTGCTTTATAAACATTAAATCATTTATATATTATATTTGTAAAATGGGGGTATAGCGAGAACATGTTAGTGATCTTCTATCATTTGGATACATTTGTGTTAGTATGGGGATCCAAGTTGTGATACAATGTCTTCATCATGGACAATTTTTCTACCTAGTTGTTGAATTGATGATAATATATATATTTAAAGGAAAATGTATATCATTTATAAAAAGTAAAAAAAATATGTGAGAGACAATGAAACCTAAATGAAACCCCCCAGACTTTATGGGAGTAGTGTTTCTAAAAGGGGAAGAGCTTATGAACTTTATATTTTTTTTAAATAGAATTTTAAATGATGTTATTCATTTCCCACCCCCTCCCACATGTGTTCCCATTTAGGGCACTACCGCCCTACCAGAAAAAAGGCTGGTATGGGTTTATCTTTTCCCAACCTGTTAGAACCTCACTAGTGTGGTTTAAAGGTCATAGGGGGTATAAAAAAATCAAAATAATTTTTAAAAATATTTTACAATATTTGTAATGTAATAAAATTATTCTTGGGACCATGAGACTTATAAATTTTTAATTTAATGTGACTATTTTATTTTCACTAAAAATTTATTTCCTCGAGAAGAATTAATTAAAATTTAATTTTATTTAGTTTGTGTATAGCATTTTGACTTATCATGAGTGAGTCTGGTCAATGTATGTATGGTATTTTTATTTATTTATTTAATTTTTTTAGTGTATACAATTTTTGTAATAATTATATAATAAATAATGGTTTTGGAATTTTCACTCTCCCTAATTATTTTTATAAGGGTTTTCAATTCAATTAGTGGACTTATTCATGTGTATTTCACATTCTTGAGACATCGTTAACTATGTGTGATTATTTATTTATATTGATGAGGATGAAATAATAAGTTTATCATGTCCACACTTGATGAATTTCCAATAAATGTATAGATATTTTGGATTGGGGTATACACTACAACTTGATTCCGATGCAACACAAGGAGTCACCCTTAAGGTTTGGTTTGATCTATTACCCACTAAAAAGATCAACCAGTAATAAAAAAAATGATAAATAACTTCATTATTTATTATTACATGCCTTTTTATTATTGTGATTTTATATTTTACATGATCATAGAAAATAATAAACAATCATGTACAGATAAAATTAATTAATACATAGTGAAAGTTTTATATTATGTGTTGTTATGTTATTAGGGTGATCACATGTAATAATAATGTCAACTATAAAATAATTTCATTCACTGGTAATGATTATAACTTTTAAATGATATATTAACTAAAATAACTTCTATAATATGATTTTTTTAAAACTTATACATTTTACGTAGTAGTTTTCCCTAGATTATGGTGGCTTATAAAATTGTTTCATTCTTATAAAAGTTGTGGGGTGACTTACCTAGTTTTGGAAGAAAAAAATCATCCATAGATATCTTATTTCTATTTTAGAGGAAATATGTTTTGGAATGAAGTTTTAAATTTTCAGAATAAGATGCATCACTCAGTTGATCAAGGATTCCTGAGAAAGTGTGGTTGACAATCCAAACCCAACCTTAAAACTCTCAGAGTAGTGGTATATCCATAGGTTGGACTATGAAGATTGGTTTTTAGGATTCCTTCCACTAGAACACTTAATATAATGACTATTATAAATATAGTAGTAAATAGATTCTAGGATTTGATAAAATAGTGGGATGAATTTAAAGATTTAATTGGTAATTTATATTGATAATCAAGATAATGTTGTAATTTATTCAATTATTTGTTAAAGAAAAAATAGAATTCACTACCAAAAATTCAATAACACTATAATTAATATTAGATAAATAAAATATCATGGTCAATATTAACTTTTAGAAGTTGTATATGTTCTTGTTTATAGTTTCATTCCATGAGAGGAAGATTTTTATTATGGAATCCCAAGATCCTATTGAGCCCATGTGGTTAATATAATAGAGTCAAATATGAACCACATGTATTCAAAATAATTTTCCACATTGACAGAATAAAATTCCAAAGGTTCAAATTCTACCCATAACTAGAAATGGATCCCATTTATACCTTTTAATAACCATTATTATTAAATTATATTATTAATTATAAAATAAATATTATAATAAAAACCCTCTGAGATCAATTGGATTTGGTTTACCAATAAGATAACAATATGAAGAATAACCACTCTTCAGTGCTTATGGTGAACAAGATGAGGAAAGACCAAGACATGGGGTAAATGCCTATGTCTAAGCCAATAACACCAATTCAATGTCTTTCCAAGATGTCAATGATATTGAGGGAGAGACACGAGATAGAAGTAGTCTTATTTTCTTATGTCAAAATGGTCCAATGGAAGAATAATTACTTTGTAGGTATATATATTAAAGTGATGCTTCTGCTTTAGGTATATTTTTCATTAAATTCAATATATCTATATCTACAATTTGGGCATTTCATATGGCATGTGGATCAAAAATTTCGATTAAAATATTGAAACCAAGTAGATTTAGGTTGATTTTAATGGGAGAGGTGGCTATTTCTGTATAAAATAGTGCAAGGTAGGAAGTATTAGTAGTTGGAGATTATCATATTTTTATTCCTCCTAGTTTAGTTCTTATATTGAAAATCTTTTATTCTGTACACTTTACTAACATAAAGAAATATCTATACCATTTTAGACATAATAGGATTTCATTTTAGGTTTATAAAAAAATATTTTCTATTGTATGAGGATAAAATATGTTATGTTATGATATATCATAACAAATTAATGTATATAATTTATCTAGATAAACATATTTTAGTAATAAATGAAAAATATAGTGATAATGAATCATATTGTACTCACTTATGGAACTTTAGGTGAGTTCATGTAAATGAAAAAAATTAAAAATTACATCAAGTGGTGTATTTATAATTTTTTTATTTAAAACCCCTAAATATATGCCATGTTTATTTACATGGGAAAATGATCAAAGTACATTTCACTAGGATGGGATAAAGATCTATAGAACTACATAAATTGATTTATACTAATTTGTGTGGTCTATTCCCAATAGAGTTAAGGGGTGGTATCACATTCTTCATTACTTTTACCAAATATTTAATATATTTGGATATATCTACTTAATGATGTATAATCCATATTCCTTTGAAATGTATTAAGGAATACCATAATGAAGTGGAAAACCATATTTATAAGATGATAAAGATACTCTACTCAGACCAAAGTAGGGAATATATGAACCAAGTATTCATAAATCACTTGATAGAGTGTGGGATAGTCTCTCAACTCACTCATCCTTATACACCTCAATGAAATGATATAAGTGAAAGTAAGAATCGTAACCTTTTGAATAAGGAAATATTTATGATGATTCATGCAATTATATCATTATCCTTGAGGGGATACTCACTATATACAATGAAATAAACCCTTAACTAAGTAACAACTATGTCATCATATGGGATTTCTTAAGGGTTATGGTCTAGAAAGGAATACTCTATCTCACATACATGTATTGGTATGTGAGGTATTTTTCAAGACAATTACTAATGAAAAACTAGCATCATAGATCATGAAGAGAATATTTATAGGTTTTCCTAAGAAAACTGAAATATATTTCGTATATAAACCATCATATTGAATTTTTGTTTCAGTGATTATAATAATATTTCTATAAAGGTATCACATTTCTAGTGTAAATAGTAGGATAAATATCATGATTGAAGAGTTTGATCCTCTATATTCACATGGGTTAGTGTGGGAAAATCTCCACAAGAGAAATATGAAGATGAAGAAGTTTTTGAGACACCAATACTCTATAGGTCTACTAGAGATGTTAGAGAACCAATGATATGTATGTTTCACCAAGTATATTAAAACCTTACTTCATGAGGATAATGAACCTATAACCTAAAATTAAGTAGTATAGATTAGGGACACTATAATCCATGAGTAGTTCGAGCCATTGCCTTTGCCTTGTGCTCTGTCCCTTCTGTGAGAAGATATATTTAGACTATTATGATCTGTATATATCTCATATTTTTTTCCATAAAGATAATGTCTCCATATCTTCAGAGAAAATATTACCAATGTTAACTCAAGATCAAGAGTAGGATAGTTTTGTTCATGAATTTTTGACTCCATTGACGCATAGGCAATAAATCTATCATTCTGCATATGGACACAACCATGTTATTTCTTTGATTCATTACTATAGATCACAAACTCATCATTCTCTGATGGAAGAGTTAGGATTGGGGAATTCACTAATCTCCTATTAAATTATTTGAAAAAAACCTCAATTTATTTTTTCCATATGAACTTAACCCATTTTCATGTAATATTGGTCATTTTGTTTGCTAAATGGGTGAAGTTCTGAATGAAATATTGATAATTACCTGCTAAACCAATAATACAATATACCTTAGTTATGTTCGTTGGAGTAAGGTCATTCTTGCACAGCCTTTGTATTTCCAAGATCAGTAGATATTACATCCTTATAGACAATATGGCCAAGAAAGGAAACTGATTGAATCCAAAATTCACACATTCTAAACTTCCCATATAATTCATTTATTTTAAGAGTCTTCATGATTGTGTGCAAGTGATTTTCATGATCTTTGAAGATTATGGAGTATACCAAGATATCATCAAAACATTCCAACCAAATTCATCAAGATATTCCTTCAAAATTCAATTCATTAGATCCATGAAAACCAAGGGTGCATTAGTGTGTCCAAAAGGCATTACTGTAAACTCGTAATGCCAATACATGGTTCAAAACATTGTCTTTGGAATGTTTTCCTTCATTACTAGCAACTGATGATATCTAGATTGAATTTCAATCTTCAAAAAATATTGTGCTACATGAAGTTGATCGAATAAATCATCAATGCAAGGTAGGGTACTTTTTATTTATTATTATAGCCTTGATCTCCCTGTAGTCAATGCACAACCTCATAGATCCATCTTTCTTCTTAACAAAAAGAATAGGGGCTCCCCATGGAGAAACCCTATGGAGAATAAATCATTTTTCACTCAATTCCTCTAGTTTTTGCTTTAGTTACACTAATTCCACAGTGCCCATTCTATAAGGGGTATTTTATATAGGTCATGAATTATGAATTAAGACAATGGAAAACTCAATTTCCCACTTTGGAGGATGTCCAGGTAAACCCTCTAGAAACACATAAACATATTATTGCACAATATGTATGTCCTCTATTTGAAAATTCCTTTCCTCACCCATAGTTATTATATTCCCTTACCCATAATAATTGAATTCAGTAGAGCTTTTGTGGGTGTATCAATATGAGAATCAGATTGTGGTGTTTCTTACCTAATGATAAGGGATTCCATATCTTCCTCAAAAAATTTAATCTCCTTCTTCTTATAATAAATTTTCGTAGTCGGGGTTGAAATCAAATCTATACCGAGGATTATATAAAATTAAATCATGGGTGTGAAAATAAAAATACAGATAAATCACGTTTATATTCCATAATGGGGACTTCCTGACACAACTTTGTCACAATGATACTTCTCTTATAAGTCTTGACTAACAAATCCCTTATTAAATCAAATTGGAAGTATCTAATTTTCTTGGAAAACTATGATGATATGAAAGAATAAAATGATCCAGAATCAAATAAAGAATTCAAAAAGTTTGTGTAAATTATTAAAGTGCCATCCACCATATTATTAGGAACTTCAATATCAGTAGTTGTGATCTCATAAGTTTATCCCTCCTCCCTTGGACTTTTTTGTGGCATGTTTCCTTGACACTTTGGACAATCATTAGCCTATTGTCCCATATCCCTATAATTATGGTATTGAACATTAATAGATTCTTTCTTCCCCTTGAAATCACTATTAAGATGGCCTTTTTATCCACATTTTTAGCATACTCTCTTTCCTTTTAAGCAGGAACTATGGCGTTTCCTTCCACAATTATCACAGGGTGGAAATTCGACTCTTCCCCTCTTCCCCATTTCCTTAATTCATTTTCTAGAGTTTTTATAATCTTTATTCTTCTGTTTCTTTCCTTTAATTCTATAAGACTTATAAAATTCCTTCTCTTTCTTGATATTACTTGAGACTATATCTTTATATGATGAAAAACTTTGGGATATTAGATCCCTTAAAAATGTTTGTTTTAAACCATCAAACAATCGATCAATCATGCTCCTTAGATTATGTATGTAGTCCCCAGCATGCCTTTCTAGCCTTATAAATTTGGATTCATACTTGACAACATTTTCATCCTCCTCCTATCACAGATTCAAGAATTGCCTTTCCATATCTTCTCGTTGTTCATAAGGAAAATATTTTTCTTGGATGATTTCATTAAAATCTGTCCATTTCATCTCTTCTATTTATTCCTCCTCCTTTATGTTTTGGATTAATGACCACCACTAATCCACATCTCCTGATAGGTGATAAAATTCCATGAAAACCTTCTATTTTTATTACATCCCAAAGAGATAAATAACTTCTCTAGGGAACATATCCACTACTTAGCTACAAATGGATTTGTAGTCCCATTGAATGATTGAGGTTGTTTTCGCATAAAGAGATATAACATATATCCTCCACATTGTTGATCCGGAAGCTCTATTTAGGTATGTTTATTTTTCATAACCTGAGTATGTTGTCCCAGTATAGTTATATGTTTCCCTGCACCAGTTGTAGCTCCATAGCAAACAACATTATCTTGTACAGGAGGGCAATCCCTCCATAGTATATGTGCATTCATGTAGTTTTCATTCCTTCCACTAGGCTCTATTTCTAAATAATGGAATACACTATATTGGGTTAGGAATCATAATTTATTATCTTTACTTAGAAAAAAATAGTTAACATTAATTAAAATCCAATGCATATATAATCTCATAATCTTAAACACAGTTTATTTGAGGAAACGTTTACATTTAAATCTTTCATAATGGCTTGTAAATAAAATATTAATTATACTAAGAATATACCCTCATAGTTTCAAACCACATGTGAAATAAGGATCATTGTCGTGTACCAGGACAAATCAGGTCAAGCCCAAAATTCATTGTCAGAGTTTTCACTCCTAGGAACAGCTGTGCTAGAACAACATCCATTTGCAGTATCCAGATAGGGATGTATTTACTACATAGATCCACATAATTTATTCCTTTCCAAAATACCATGATGTTCTTGTATGTTTATCATCAAATAATATCTTAGGGTTTTTTCCCTAATATAATTATTCTAAATCTAGATTCCATGTATTCTACTAAACTTCATCTAATACCAATTGTAAAGTCCTGACCCTAGTCACCCAGAGCCGATGCATTTTTACATTAAATTGTCATGATTATAAGAAATTTGTCTCCTAAAGGAACAAATGGTTTGGTATATTTTTAAACACATATACATAAAAAAATTTAACATTACATATTAAAGTTAAAACAACATAAAAGTTTCCCTTGTAACATCCACCACTCAAAGATTGTCCCTGCAAGTCAATCATAATATACATCTTCATGCCCTGGGAAAAATAAAACATAAGAAGGGGTGAGATCAGATTCTCAGTAAGGGTAAACATTATAGTGAAAGATAACATAAACATTATACAAGGTTAATAATAGAAAACACATGCCTTTAAAAATAAACTTGAACATAATATGGTAGGAAAATGAGTAGAGTAAATATTTCCATAATAAAACATAATCATGGGAATTCAACTAGTCAAATAGCCACATAAACTATAAATTTATAGCTTTATAATGAATTAAATTCATATAATGGACATTTTGAAACATATTTTCCAGTCCTTGGCCAAGATATTTAAAAATTATTAAGGCCTTTCCAAAACCATATCTCAAAATGGGAAAGGCCTTGGCTAAGTCCATATCTATTTGTCTCATGAGACCTAACGATGCATCAAGGGGCTATAGCTGGCCCCACCCTTCACATAATAAGTCTAATTCATTCTTCATATGATCAAGGATAAACATAAACAAAATTTACATTCATATTGAAACTAACATATGAAATGTAATTAGCTTACCCTAATCAATAAACATAAACACTAACCATTCGGAGTAATATGGAGAATGGTTTCAAGACAGCACATCCATAGTCAAAATAATCATAAACCATTCAACAAAATATTTTAGATTATATCATAAAATATTGGTCCAATTTATACATAATAATCAACAAGAGTGTTGAAATAAATGAAAATTCTCATATAAAATCATCGAGTAATTCTAGAGATAAATACTCTTTTACTTTGAAAAGAAGAGTTCTTTTGAAAAAATTGTTGTATAAAACCAAAAGTAATAAGTTTTTTTCAAAATAAAATTTGTGTTTTTAGAAAATAATGGTTGCTTAAAACGGAATATAGAGGTTCCATGAAAATATGTAATAATTCTTGAAATTCTTTGGAAATGTGATTCTATTTTGGGAAGAATTTTTTGAAATATCCTTTAAAAAACATATATCTCCCCATAAATAATTGTATGATTCTGGTTGGGACAGATATATAGAACATTAAGATAGAAATTATTAGGATTAAATATTAATGAATAATATCTTAATTGAGGTAAATAGATAATAGAAGTAACCCAAATGAAAATGGAGGTTTGGGTAGAAAACCCTTACCTTAAGTCTGAATGAGCATCACTCTAGAACTTAAGGTCGTGGAATTTGAAATTATACATAATTATAACATAATTAAGAACCTATTAGGAATTTATTTATTTTATAACAATTTTATTAAGTTAATTTATGTCCTTATTGATATGTTATAATATTGAATTTTGTCATTCTGGAGTATTTTTCTTCCTTGGTTTTCATGATCGGTATATTTGTATATGAGTATGGATATTCATGTGGAAAGGATGTAATTATCCAGAATAGAAATTATATATTATTTATGGACATATATAGTTGTTAATGGTTATATATATCATTTTTTACATGGTATGAGGATGAATCATTGCATGAAATGACAATCACTTGGATTATTTGGCGGTATTTGGATTATTATGAACTTGTTTTGTCATATGAATTAATAATACGTACATATACTGGTTCATAAATATTAATTAGGTTATAATAAATATGTTATAGTCTATTTCAACCATAAAATTTATTTTTGACTAGTAATGAAGGAGAAATTTAAGAACAAAACATCATCATCCATGAAGGTTGTAAATTAAAACCTCACGGAAAATTATTTCATTTATAAAAGAGTGTGTGTGTGTGTGTAAGAAAATTGATAATGGTTATTAAATTGACATGGTATAATTCTATTATATATATGATACTATATTTATAAGAATAATATGTATATAGAAGGTTATGAGAGAAAAGAAAAGATGATAAATTGAAATGAAACTAAATGGAAAAGAAATATGCTTTACCTCTTAAAATAACCTCCTTGAGAACCTCCTTAAGGAAAGGGGTTTGGGTATTTTGGAAATAACAGGAGATCATGGATGTGGGGAGTGAATAGGTAAGGTTATTTGGGAACATATTTTATGCGCTTAAAGGCTTATAGGAGTGAAGAGAATAGTGAGTGAGGGGCTTTATAGTAGAGGATAGGAGTGATTTGTGAATATCTTTTTCATTATTTTATTATTTCCCCAAGAACAACCAATAGTGTTGATTAATGTGACCCCTAATAGTGATAAGTTTATTTGAGTTCTAACTAATTCTTCTTACATCATCCATGATGCCATTAATAGTTAATCTAACTGATAATGTATACATACAGTAAATTACTATATTTTACTATTCATCAAAAAGTTGAGTATTTCATAAAAATCCCAAAAATTCACCCTTACCATTTTTTAACATGTATAATTTAAAAATGAACTCCATTTTTTGAAAATAATTTTCTAATTATTTTGAATTTAATTTATAAATAAAATAATAGTATATTCGAAAAATAACAATTTTAAAACTATAATTCGTTTTATATCATATTCAAAATTTTATCCAGATATCATTATCTTATAACATTATGAAAATAAAATAATATTATTATTAACTAATCATAAGGTTCATATTAAAATTCATATTACTATTTATAATTTTATGTTACTATTCACCAAAAATAAGGTCTTCCTTATCAGACTCTAAATATCTTACTGAATGCAATGATTTATGTCATTTTTTTAAATTTCAAATCACAGAGGTGGAAAAATTATGTTTACTAGATACATTATAAAAATTTGTGTGTTTTAGAGACTCGGTGTTTCAGGCATTCAATATTTAATTTATTTACAAAATCTTGGTGTGTTACATTTTTTTCAAAAAACCCCAAAAAATAAAATATTTCAAAAAAATTAAAAATAA
Source organism: Viscum album (assembly GCA_963277665.1). Taxonomy (NCBI): domain Eukaryota; kingdom Viridiplantae; phylum Streptophyta; class Magnoliopsida; order Santalales; family Viscaceae; genus Viscum; species Viscum album. Next base: position 1,496,177,258 of record OY728131.1, read on the forward strand.
GAGATTTATTAAATATCGTTATTTATTTAGGTTACTTAATGATTTTTATTATGAATGGAATATTATTTAATTTTTTAATATGTAATAAAATTTTAAGATTCAAATGCATAAAAATTTACAACAAATGGAACAACATTCCTTAATGCTTTAAGAGAATTCCAAAATTCTTAAAAAATAAATCAAGATGGTTACATCACTAGTCTCCAAAGTTGAATAATTAAAACTCTTATGGATGTAATTTAAATAAAAAATATATTTATAATGACGTTCCTATTACACCAACATTTCAATAATTAATTAGTGAGGTTGAATCCAAACTTGAAGATCCACTTCCCTCTCCATAAAATCTACTCCCAACTTACCTGCTTGAAGAAAAACAGTTTGAAGCTGAATGTTTTGAGGGAGATTTTGTTTCAAAATTTTCTCTTTATTCAAACATTATTGATTTTGAATTGAATATCTATCTCCCTTATATTTATTTTTTATATATAGTTCCACTACTATAGGCCATGGATGAATAACATGAATAAGTTACATGTGTTGATGAGAGAATGTAGGAGTCAGTTGAGTTGTATAGTGGTGCATTTATGGAGAGAAAATTCCATAAGAAGTAATTTTAAAGACCTAAAATAGAAGATAAGACACATATCATTCTACTATATCCATCACCATTGTACACATCTTCTTCATATGAACTAAACAGGGAGCACCCATTTGTTCTTTTCCCTCCCCCTATGCACCTTAAAATCTTTCTCTCTTCTTTTATGGGGGTTGGGGTTATTTTTATTGTAATTGGGTATTCCCACTCCTGGAATATACTGATGTTTTTTGGGAGAAATAAAATGTGGTGGTTTCTAAGAAAAAAAATCCATCAACCTTCAGATTGGGGTTAAACCACTGCAACCGCCAGACTAGGGATAGTAAAAACCAAGCACCCCTATTAGGGTCCAAAACATGATATATCCTCTTTTTCACTTCTATTTATTTTTATTTATTTTTCTTATGTTTCTCATTGTTTAATTCTCTCTAGGTTAAAATTGGTAGCATCTAGGAGTGAAGAACATTTTTGGTGTTTTGTTTAACAATTTTTTGTATTTGTTGACAACTAATCTTTTTGTTGAAGAATGTATTTGAGTTACAGAACGTTGAAGTTTCTGGTTGCTGAATAATTCATTAAAGAATATTATGTTGAAGAATAAGAAATCAGAAGATAAGAAAGTGTCTCAAATGTTCTAAACATAATCAGAAGATTCTTTACAAATCTTAAATTTCTCACAAATCATGAAAAGTTTCATGATAAAAGCTATTGAAGAAATGGTGAAGAGGATTGATGTTTTTCACTAAGAAAAATTCTGAAAAAATTTGGAACCTGTTTTTCGTAAACTAGTTTTCTGAATCTACTTCCTGATCCAGAAATTCAGGGTCTACTTCTTGATCTAGAAATTTAGAGTCTACTTCCTAAGCCATAAATTCAGAGTATACTTCTTGAGCCAAAAATTTTGAGTCTACTTCCTGAGCTACAAATTCGGAGTCTACTTCTTGAGCCATAAATTTGGAGTCTACTTCCTAATCCAGAAATTCGGAGTCTACTTCCTGAGTCATAATTTTAGAGTCTACTTACTGAGCCAGAAATTCGGAGTCTACTTTCTGATCCATAAATTCAGATTCTACTTCCTGAGCCACAAATTCTGAGTCTATTTCCTGATCCAGAAATTTAGAGTCTACTTCCTGAAGTATAAATTTGGAGTCTACTTCCTGAGTTAGAAATTTGGAGTCTACTTCCTGATCCATAAATTCGGAGTCTACTTCCTGAGCCATAAATTCGGAATCTACTTCCTAAGCCAGAAATTTAGAGTCTACTTCCTGAGCCATAAATTCGAAGTCTACTTCCTGAGCCAGAAATTCAGAGTCTACTTCTTGAGCCATAAATTCGGAGTCTACTTCTTGAGCCAGAAATTCAGATTCTACTTCCTGATCTAGAAATTCGAAGTCTACTTCCTGAGATAGAAATTTGGAGTCTACTTCCTGAGCCAGAAATTCGGAGTCTACTTCCTGATCCAGAAATTCAGAGTCTACTTCCTGATCTAGAAATTCGGAGTGTACTTCCTGATCCAGAAATTCAGAGTCTACTTCCTAAGCTAGAAATTCAGAATCCAAGATCAAGCCTTATCATTCTAAGGAAGATATGAAGAGTTAAAGAAAATCAAAATTTCAACTTTGCATAAATCTCAGATAAATTTAAGGATATTTGAAGAGGTCAAAGATTGAATATTAAATGTGAGAGATTTACAGAGTTTTTGAGATTTGAGAAAGCGGGAAAGATTTTCAAGATTCCAGACTTTGTTTTCTAAGTTGCCTATAAATATGTGCTCATATCATTCGCTCATTTTCAAATTTTACACATGCGTAAAAGGTGTAGTGCTGGAGAATTCTAAGTTAAAATTTGTTACCATATTAAAGAATTTTCCTTGAGTGTTTGAGAAAAAGAGAATCAGAATCATCTTATCTTGCTGAGAAGACCAGTTTTAGAAAATCGGATTCAATAAATCAGATTGAATATTTGGAGTGAGAATTTTTGGAGCAGCTTAACAAAGTGCTTATTCTTGTTTTTTGCTCATTTTTTCATTAATGAAACATTATAAACTGATAGGAGTCAGTACAACCTTTCCTATCGGGAGATAGAAGGTGTCTGAGTTATATTCACTTCTTCATTATTGTGGATTTCCATCGACCCATGGGAGTGGCTATGGTAAGGACGTAGGTTCTCTTATTGAGGTTGAACCTTGTAAATATTGTGTTCCTTCCTTGATTTACCTTTCTTGCATGCTTGAGTTTCTTGTTAAAGGTTGATAAAGAAATAAATCTTAATAGGTTTCAAGGGTTAAGTTTCTTAAAGTTTTGAAACTTATAAAAGTTAAACAACTAATTCAACCCCCCCCCCCCCCTTCTCAGTTGTTATTCTATCCTTGGAACTTCAAGTGGTATCAGAGGCAAGTTCCCTTGTTTAATCCTTATCATGGAGAATATCAATTCTATCAACAGTAGAGTAATTTCTACATTCGATGGAAAGAATTATTATGGATGGAAAAATAGGATGATTATTTATCTTCTATCTCTTAGCCTTGAAGTTGTTGATGCTGCTACTATTGGTTTTCCACCTATTAAGAAATATTCTCCTATAATATTTTCTGATAAGAGAAAAATAGAAATTTATGGAAAGGCTAGAAATTATATTCTCGTGTCCTTATTAGAAAATTTTTATCAGAAGGTGATGGGACTCACAGCATCAAAAAGCATGTGGGACAAGATGGAAAGTGTTTTTGAAGGAAACACAAAAGTCAAGGACACCAAGCTACAAATTTGGAATAGTAAGTTTGAAGAAATTAGGATGAGAGATGATGAAATAATTGATGAATACTTCACCAGAGTTAATGAAATTGTATACAACATCAGAGGATTCAGAGAAGACATGGAAGATTCTACAATTGTGGCGAAAGTTATGAGAAACTTTCTAGAAAGGTTTGATTCTAAAATTTCAGATTTAGAAGATATGGATGATTTATCTCTTTATGAATTGCATAACTTTCTTGTTACTTATGAAATGAGGAAAGCTCCAATCATTAAGAATAAGATAAAAGATAAAATAGATTTTGAAGCTATGAGAATGTTGAAAATCCAAGATGATGATGAAGCAGATCATTGTGAGTCTATTGATAAGGAAGATGGAGAGTTGAATGAAACAAAACATGTCCCTCATATGTAATAACTACCGGCAAGGAGGAGGAAAATATGGAGGGAAACTTCCTCTCAAATTTTTTGAGTATGGTGGAATCAGACACTTTGCTATGAATTTCCCTAAGAATAAAGTTGGATAATATAAAGTTGTTTCTAATGAGAATCCTCGATAGAAGAATTATAACAAGAATGAAAAAAGAAGAGAAGACTTTTAAAGAACACAAGAATAAGTTTTATGGAAAGAAAAGAAGTATGTTGAGCAAGAAGGTTGAATCTGAATCATCTGAAAATTATTCCTCAAAATAAGAAGATAAAGAAAGATTCAGAACCTTCATTAGAAAATTTGACAAAACAAATGTTTCCTCAGAAAGTGAAGAAGGTGGTGAAGAATCTTACAGAGAATATCAACTAAGATCCAAACTTCTGGCATGTCTTGAGCAAAACAAATCTCTCAAGAAAGAAATTCGTGTGATGAAGATAAATCATGAAGAAGTTCATGATGGAAGTAAATATTTCACCAACAAGGAAGATGAATACATTCAAGAAATTTTATGTTACAAACTTAAAATTGATGAACAAGGAAATATGATTAAAGATCTTTGAAAGAAGTTGGAAACTAAAGAAGAAGAGGTGAACAAGTTGCAATAAAAAGTCATTGAGTCTGAAAATTACCTATGGAAGATGAATGAAAACTTCCACAAAGACACTGAAGTAAAAGCTGAGACTTCCAAGATTTCTGGAAAGGCTTTCCATGAGAATCAGGTGAAATCTTCTCCTATCAAAAATAATGTTTTATCTGATTCTTCTAACATTTCGGGTTATGGAAAAAGTATTTGTAAATCTTGGGTGGAGAAAGTATATGAGAAACATATAAATCCTTCAAAATTAGAAAACTCACTCAAAAGAATAGATGACCTACATCCTGAGTTTTCTAGAGCTGAAAGAAGTTATCAACCTCAACAAAATTTCTATAAAGAAAGATCATTATTTAATAGAAAATCAAGATTTGAGGGATATTTATGGTGTTGTAGAATATATGGGCATAGGGCTTATAATTTTTGGCACAATTTCTCTCTACCCGGAAGAAGGTTTGAGAAAAGTAGAAGAAATAGTGAAAGAAGATTGAGTAACTTTTCATACTCATAGAAAGTTGAAAAAGTGAATTTTCAAGATTTCATAACCATTCCATCAAATAATTAATTTGAATGTTTAGAAGAAGTTTGTGGAAGATGTGATCAGTCCAGTCATCATGCCGAATGATGTATGACACTCCTTCCAGAACAAGTTTCTTATGATAATAAAGAAAAGAGAGATGAAAATAAGAAGGTTGATGAAAAAGCTTTTTTTTGATATATTTGAAAGCAAGTAAGAAGAACAAACCATGGATTCTTGATAGTGGTTGTTCTTCAAACATGATAGGTGATATAAAAATATTGGAACATATTGAAAGTCATGATGGAGGAGCAGTTACTTTTGGCAATGATAGTTCCTTAAAAATTAAGGGAATCGGAACGGCAGAGATTGAAGCAGAGAAACCAAAGTCTAAGAAAGTCTTACTTGTTGATGGGATAAAACATAACTTACTTATTGTAATTCAACTTTTTGATGATGGAAAATAAGTTATAATTAGAAAGTATTCTTGTATCATCAAAAGTGTGAAAAATGGAAAAGTGATTACAAAAGGAGAAAGAACCGGTGGGAATATCTTTCAAATTGGAGAATAAAATAACTCTTGTTATTTGAGTGCTAAAGATGAAAACAAGTTGTGGCATCGAAGACTTGGCCACCTTGGGCAGAAGAACATGAATAAGCTTTCTAAATTTGATGTTGTTGGGAATTTCCCTGAACTAAAAAGAAGAGATGAAGATGTTTGTATTACTTTCCAGAAAGGAAAAATGACTAAAAAAGTCATAAAAGACTTGAGATTCAATCTAACAAACCACTTGAGCTTATTCATTCCGATTTATGTGGGCCGATGATACAGCAATCAACAAAAGGAGATTTATACTTTATCACATTTATTTATCACTTCACTCGGATGAAAAACATCATGTTCATGAAGTATAAGTCAGAGGCTGTTGAAACATTTAAATTCTTCAGAAGAGATGTCGAGAAAGAATTGGGAGCTTCCATAAAGAAGTTGAGAACAAAAAATAGTATATAATTCACAAGCAATGATTTTGAAATGTATCTAAGGAAGCATGGTATCAAACATCAGTATAGTGCTCCCTATACTCCACAACAAAATGGAGTATCATAAAGGAAAAATAGAAGCTTGGTATAAATGGGAAGAAGTATGTTATCAGAATAGAAACTTTCAAAATTATTTTAGAGAGAAGCTATTAGAAATGCTGTACATGTTCAAAATAGATTCTTGTTGAGACCAGAAACCAACATGACTCCTTAAGAGATGTGGTATAACAAAAAAACCTCTTTTAATTACTTCAAATTTTTTTGAAGTCCATGCTTGCTCAAAATCAAAAATCCGGACTTAGGAAAGTTTGAAGAGAAAGATGAAGAAGGAATATTTATGGGTTATTCACCAAATGGAAGAATTTACAAATGCTCGAACAAATGATTACCGAATTTGGTGGACTTATATGATGTAAAGGTAATTGAAAATCCAAGTTCCTTCGCAACATATATTAAGAATACTGAGGAAGATAAATCATGGAATTCCCACAATAGTGAAAGTGACTCAGATGAGTCGTGTGGGGAAGAAAGTGATGCTGGGAAAGGAAATGTGTGTTTTCTTACCTTACAAAAACATGTTGAATTTGAAAATATTATTGGGGATCAGAAGGCTCCAGTTCAGACAAGAAGGAAGTTAATATTAGAAAATCAGACTTCCCTTATCGCAAAGTTGAACCAGAATCAGTTTCAGAAGCTATTCAACATAAAGAATGGGTGGATGATATGAATGAAGAACTAGATCAGATTGAGAATAATGAAACATGGGAACTTATTCCAAGGCCAACAAATAAGAATGTTATCATAACCAAGAGGGTTTACAGAAATAAATTGAATGAGCATGGAGAAGTTACAAGAATCAAAGCAAGGCTTGTGTGAAAAGGATATGCACAAGTGGAAGGTGTGGATTTTGTTGAAACCTTTGCCCCTGTTTCAAGATTGGAAACTATTTAAATGGTTCTTGTAGTAGTGGCTCATCAGAATTACAAGGTTTATCAGATATATGTAAAGTCGGCTTTCTTAAATGGTGAGATCGAGGAAGAAGTTTAAATTGAACAACCTTGTGGGTTTTTAATTGATGAGGATGAAAATAAAGTTTGAAAATTGAAGAAATCCTTGTATGGGATGAAACACACTCCAGGATCATGGTATTCAAAGCTTGACAATTCTTTGAGAAAGATGAACTTTTATGAAGGAAAAGTTGATAACAACTTGTATGTTAAAGATTTATACTCCGGAACATTAATTGTAATCGTTTATGTGGATGATATAATTTTTACTAGAGATGAAGAAAAGGTCTGTAAAAAGTTTGCAGAAGAGATGAAGAAAATTTTTGAAATGTCAATGTTGGGAGAATTAACTTTATTCCTTGGATTACAAGTTCAACAACAAGAAAACTACATTTTCTTATCCCAAGAAAAGTATGCCAAATAATTGTTAAAGAAGTTTGGGATGGAAGAATCAAAATAAGTTTCAACCCATATATCAGTGAACACAAATTTGATCAAATATGATTCAGGGAACATTGTGAATCAAAAAGACTTTCAAAAGTTAATAGGAAGTCTTCTTTATCTTACAGCCTCAAGGCCTGATCTTTCTTATGTTGTGACTCTCTATTCCTGATATCAAAGTAATCCAAAAGAATCACATACGTTGGAAGTTAAGAGTATTCTAAGAAATGTTAAAGGAATAACTTCACATGGGTTTTTATACAAGAGAAACAATGAGATGAAGTTTCATGGTTATACTGATGCTAATTGGGCTGGTGATTGTAATGATATAAAATCAACATCAGGAGGAACTTTTTTCTTAGGGGAATGCTGTGTGGGTTGGCATAGCAAGAAACAAAGTTCAGTAACTTTAATTACAGCTGAATCCGAATATGTTACAGCTACTTAGGATTTTACTCAAATTATGTGGATGAAAGTTCAGATGGAATATTTGAAAGTGAAAGTTTTTAAACCTTTGAAAATACTCTGTGATAATCAAAGTGCCATTGATCTTTCCAAGAATCCTGTTCAACATTTAAGATCAAATCATATTGATATAAAGTATCACTTTTTAAAAGATAAAGTTGTTTCTGGAGAATTCTTGAGGGAATATATTTCAACAAAGTATCAGATTGCTGATATTTTCACAAAATCAATGTCAAAGGAAAGTTTTGTTGAAATGAGGCTACAACACCATGTCCATCCTCCTCCCATGACTTCCTAAAAATCGTAAGTAATTTTTCCCCCACCGTTCTTTGGATTATATTGACAAAGGGGGAGAGTAAGTTTTCTTTTATGAATCGAAAGTTGTGGTTATCATACAATCAGGGAGAGAGAAAGAAAAATGAGAGAGGAAAATAAAAGTGGGAAAGAGAAAGATAAAAGTTGAGGGGGAGTTTGAGTAAGGTGAAGTTTATCTTTTCATGGCCAAAAATTTTCTTTTCACCGAGGGATGGAAATCCTTCATAAACAATACTTTATCAAGTACTTTGGTGTCAAGAAACTCTTTTTGAAGAAGGTTGTGTTTTGGTAAAATTCAAGAACTTGAGATGTAATTTTTTTTTGAGAGGTGAAAACTTGTTAACAAGGGTTGCCAAAAAATCCAAAGGGGGAGATTGAAGATCCTTTGTGGTGTTTTGTTTAACAAATTTTTTTATTTTTTGACAACTAATATTTTTGTTGAATAATGTTTTTAAGTTATAGAAAGTTGAAGTTGTTGGTTGCTGATGATTTCCATAAAGAAGATTATGTTGAAGAATAAGAAGTCAGAAGTTAAGAAAGTGTCTTAAACTTTGTAAACATAATCATACTATTCTTTGTGGATCTTAAAGTTCTCACAAATCATGAAAAGTTTCATGATAAAATCTATTGAAGAAATAGTGAAGAGGATTGATGTTTTTCACTAAGAAAAATTATGATAAAATTCGGAACCTATTTTTCCTAAACTAGTTTTCTGAATCTACTTCCTGAGCCAGAAATTCAAAGTCTACTTCCTGAGCTAGAAATTCAGAGTCTACTTCCAGAGCCATAAATTCAGAGTCTACTTCCTGAGCCATAAATTCAGAGTCTACTTCCTGATCCAGAAATTCGGAGTCTACTTCCGGATCCATAAATTCGGAGTCTACTTCCTGAGGGAGAAATTTGGAGTCTACTTCATGATCTAGAAATTCGGAGTCTACTTCCTGGGCCAGAAATTCGGAGTCTACTTCCTAGGCCATAAATTCGGAGTCTACTTCCTGAGCCAGAAATTTGGAGTCTAATTCTTGATCCAGAAATTCAGAGTTTACTTCTTGAGCCATAAATTTGGAGTCTACTTCTTGAGCCATAAATTCAGAGTCTACTTCCTAAGCCATAAATTCAGATTCTACATCTTGAGCCATAAATTTGGAGTCTACTCCTAAGCTATAAATTCAGAGTCTACTTCTTGAGCTAGAAATTTGAAGTCTACTTCCTAAACCAGAAATTCGGAGTCTACTTCCTAAGCCAGAAATTTGAAGTCTACTTCCTGAGCTAGAAATTCAGAGTCTACTTCCTGAGCTATAAATTCGGAGTCTACTTCCTGAGCTAGAAATTCGAAGTCTACTTCCTGAGCCATAAATTTGGAGTCTACTTCCTGATCCATAAATTCGGAGTCTACATCCTATGCCAGAAATTTGGAATCCAAGATCAAGCCTTATCATTCTGAAGAAGATATGAAGAGTTCAAGAAAACCCGAATATCAACTTTGCATAAATCTTGGAGAAATTTAAGGATATTTGAAGAAGTCAGATATTGAATATTAAATGCAAGAGATTTGAAGAGTTTTTGATATTTGAGGAAGCGGAAAAGATTTTCAATATTACCGCCTTTGTTTTCTGAGTTGCCTATAAATATGTGCTCAGATCATTTGCTCTTTTTCAACTTTAACACATGCAGAAAAGGGGGAGCATTGTAGAATTCTAAGTGAAAATCTCCTACCATCATGAAGAAGTTTCATTGAGTGTTTGATAAGAAGATAACCAGAATCATCTTATCTTGCTGAGAAGACCAGTTTCAGAAAATTGGATTCAAGAAATTGGATTGAAGATTCGGAGTGAGTATTTGTGGAGCAGCTTATCAAAGTTCTTATTCTTGTGTTTGGATCATTTTTTCTTTAGGGAAACATTGTAAACTGATGGGAGTCAGTATAATCTTTCCTATTGGGAGATAGAAGGTGTCCAACGGGAGTTGGCATAAGTTGTATTCACATTTTCATTATAGTGGATTTCCATAGACCCACAGAAGTGCCTATTCCAAGGATGTAGGTTCTCTTATTGAGGCCAAACCTTGTAAATCTTGTGTGCCTTTCTTGATTTACCTTTCTTTCATGCTTGAGTTTCTTGCTAAAGGTTGATACGGAAATAAATCTTAACAGGTTTCAAGGGTTATGTTTCTTAAAGTTTTAAAACTTATAAAAGTTAAACAACTAATTCAACCCCCCCCCCCCCTCTCATTTTTTATTAAATCATTTGAACTTCAAGGAGCTTAACTCAAATATTCCACTAAAAAATAAAATTATTTTGTATCTTTATTTATCTTTATTTTTTATTCCCTTGTTTTTATTTTGAGCTGAAACGAAGGGTATTATATTTATGTGTGGTGGGACTGTCAACCTACATAGTTTTTAGGTGTATTTTTATTCTATTTATTTTAGTTACCTTGATATCCAATGAATATTTTGACTATTTTTAAAACTTTAATTCATTTTTAGTGAGTTAAAATTATTTTTGAAAATTTTGATTTTAAATGATTGTTGATGAAAAAACTTTTTCCTTGAATTTTATTTTCAATCATTTTTATGAGTTTGACAGGTTTTTGAAATCCATGACCATGAAACACCAACTCAAAATATTATTCCATTCATGTAATTTATTCTTAACCATTTTGTTATAATATTCCTAATAACCGCACTTTCTTAAGATAAAATTAGATTTTTTGTGAGAACCAGAACATTTGATGTTTCTCTTTTGGAGATTTGGATTTATGGAATGTCTCTGACATGATTTAGGAATGTCTTTGGCTAGCCACATATTTACCTGAGACCCAACCTTACATCTATCCTTATTTATACCTTAGATTACATAAATTTACTTATAGGTTTAATCCATATAACAAACCAATTTTTCTTACCTACCTGCACTCTTGTTATTTTTGCATGGATATTTCAAGTTTGAGTGTGGGGGAAGGGCCTTTCATGTGCGCTATTTGGGATGTGTTTCATTTTTTATATGGTGTGTGTTATGTGTAAAAATTTTGGTAGTAGATAATGAATTAATTGGGTATGAGTCAAAATACTATTGTTCATTATTTTATTCATCTAGTTTACCTTCAAAATAAATAATAATAAATAAAAAAATAAAAAAATGAAGATGAGCTTGAATTTATCATTGTAATTTATTTAATGAATCATGTACCAATATATAATTAAGGTTTTGATGGTTATTCATTAATTTTATTCAAATTTCAGTTCATTAATAATGAAAAAAAATAAAAATAAAATAAAGTTCTACCTTTCTAGATCTTTACAAAAAAAAGACAAAAAAGACAACAAAGGGGGGAGAAATTAGATGATATTATTCACATTAATAATTCATTTAATAATGTTCCATGTCTTAAAAATGGGGTGTTGTGTTGTTCCACATTTTTTATGGGGAATTTAGTGAGGCTCATCCTATGTTTTCACTTTCTTATTCATGCATTGTACTTAAGAGACAAACCTCATCTTTCTAGCCATAAATTTTATCTATCATTTTTTCAACCAAACCTAAGACAAAGAATTAACCCTAAAACATAACTCATTGTTAAATTCATTTTCATGTCTCACTCTAAAGTGAAATGATAATTTTCACAAGCCTATGGTGATGTATGCAATTTTCATGTATGAGCATAACTCCAGATTCAATTTCTCTTGGGTGAATAGTAGTATAAAATTCAATGTGAGTTAGGTTATGATAGGGTCATGGATGGATTTATGAGGATGAACAAAATTAAAATGTGGGAAATTAATATTTTAGGTAATTTTTTTTCATATAATAGACATGTTGGAATTCTATTTTGGATAAGATCATGGATGTTTTCTCATTTTTTATTATTATGTGGATTTTGATTTGAATATATGATGACTGTTCAAGATTTTAATAGTTAAGTGTGGAGGAGTGATAAAACCAATATTTTCATATATTTTATAATATAATAAAAAATTTTAAAACCTCAATAGTTTCATTCTATCATAAATATTCATATTTTTATGATTTTGTGGTATTTTGATCTCAAATGGAAAAATAGCCTATTATAGGATTTTAACTATTTTATATTTATTTAATTTTTCATCCATAAAGTTTTATACACTAATATAAATTATTAAATTTATTTTCTATATGATTCTAAACATATTGGGCCTCATTTACTCCTGTTATACTCAAATGTCAATTCAATATTTTGAGGCCCAAAATCGGCTCACAAATCGGGTCTCAAAAACAGTCCACAGATCTGATGATTTTTTATGATGGGATCAAATATCCTAAATGGCTAAACAAAATGAGTCCAAATTATAAATGAGGATAGTTTAAATACATAGAAACAACTTTTATTAAGGTTTAATAGTTTTATGCATTCATTTCTATGGTTATAAATGTGTTTTAATTTAGATATACATAATATGAAGAGTCGCTAGGACAGAACAAATGTCTTGAACTAAAACAGACATATCTCCTCCATTTGAGGGCCAATAAATCTTAAAATTTTTAGAGGGAAAAATTTAATTAAGGAAAAAATATTAATGGTTTCATGTTTGAATCTATCAGTTATAATTTTGTAATGGCATGGGAAGTTTAAGAATTGGTATATGAAGAGTCACATGTCCAAAATTAAAAGTTCTGATTAAATTTGTCATAACTCCTACATACAATTGTAAATGATTCTTAAATTTTTATGGTGAATATAGGATATAATATGGATCCAATTTAATTAATACACATGTTCCAAATTATGCAATTTAATATGATTTCCATGCATCATATTTTGGAGATCAATTTATGTGAGATAATTATTCACACATTTTCCTAATAAATTTGTGTCTCACCACCCATTAGAGAATATAGCCATTTTCCGGAGTCTAAAGTGAATTTTTTCAATATAATTATTCATCATATTTTTAATATATATTAGTGTATATGTCTTCTTCTTTTAATTTCTATTCTTCTTCCATTTCTTTTTTTCATTTTTTGTTTCTCCCATTGTGCTTCTTTTTAACTCCATGTTTGTGGAGAGTTAAACCTCACTATTGTTTGAGGGGGAAGTGGTGGTATATAAGTTTATTTCAATTTAATGATTTCTCATTTCTAATTATAATAATTCATTAGTGGTTAAATTTAATGTGGTGGATGGTCTCCCACTTTATCTATTATATTTTTCTTCCACTTCATTTATTAATTTTTTTCCTCATTGATATCTAAGTCATTTAAATAGTGGAGTGTGGATTATGTATTAAAATGGAATATATTAATTCCACTTGTAGAGGTCTTGGTGTATGGTAATACCATTAAAATGGGAGGGTTTATAGTGAATTTTATGGATCTTTACATTGAATAAAATAAATATGAAATATTTTTAATAATAATGATAACACCACTATGAACCTCTGAGAGCAACAGTTTAATTCTGATGACTTCAATAAGTTTGTCTTCTTCTTAATTATGTTTTTTATTTTAATATATTTATATATATTATATTTCATATATTTTAAGAATCACCCCCCCCCCATGTATATTATTTTTTGAGTTTTATATTAGTTAGTTCAAAAAAGTGTGTGTAAGTGGCTTCATCAAGAGATAGACCATGGGTGAACAATCTATATTGCATACATAGGTAAATAAATTACTGACTATTTTAAAATGGTTAAAATACCTATCTTCAATTTGGGGTTTTTAGCGAGGATATAATCATTGTTTTGATCCCTATTTATAAATTCACATTTTTATAGATTGTTTTAATTATTTTCTAAACAAATCTTTTCCCATGATGTTTTCAAATGACCATTTTTTCAATTCACAAAACAATTGATCATAGGTGAAAGGATAATAAATAGTCTATACTAAATAGGAACTCAAATTAAGATCTATTTCTCTTATGATAATGGTCAGTCATTTTCAAATAGGCATGAAGACATTCATCTCACCTTAAGATTTGATGAGCTTGATCGATCAGCTCCAAATTAACTTGAAAATATTTTAGGCGAAAAAGAAAGTGACATCAGTATTTCCTGATTTCACTGAGGATGTCCAAGAATTTTGGGCTAACTCTATGTGGAATATCCTGAATACCTCTCTTCACTTTCCACCATCTGAATCTCAGAGGCATTCATCACTAAAAAAAATATTGATCTATAACCAATTTAGGGAGATGATACATTCTTGAACTCAAACTCATTTAATTTTATTAAAACTAATTTTAGTATCGTTCCTAATTGTTTTGAATTTTCATAATCATATATCTCTTATTATTCCGTGGAGGATGATGATGAAAATGAAATTTCACCTATTGAGGAACACATACAGCTCCCTAAAAACATTGAACGTTTACTGGAGGGAGTATCAGAAGATATCCTAGTGGCTCTGTAGCATGAACATGATACACAATTTTCCTACCCTAAAAGGGATAATTTTGTTATTTCATTATCTTTTTCAAATTTTACAAAAATAAAATTACCTAATAACTCTCCCTATGATTATTCTATTAATGTGGTATACCAATATTCGATGATGGATAGTGAAAAAAGGTTGCACAAGTAGAAACCAAAGAGCAATAGGTTTCATACTTCATCATATCCCTCCATGTAAGAAATACCTCATTATTAAGGGGGTGGATATGATGTACTCTATACATTGAATTATCCTCAAAAAAATAATAACAAGTATAAGATGGAAAGAACAATATGTGGTGGTTCAAATCAAAGAAACTCCACCCACCAACAGACTATAGATAACCCCTAGTGCGGACCATTTGGAGGTAGTCAAAACCCTAAGGTCCACTTGTGGGATTGTACCAATACTTATTTTTAAATATTTTCTAGGAATTTAGATTTCAAATTTCGTTTTAAGAATTATTCCATCATGCAACTCATTTCCTCTTATATTTTTTAGCATAAATGAAATGATTTTTATGCTTAATTTGGTAATTTTATTTTTTTAGTTTCATGATAGTATAGGTAATCCCTAAATATAAAAGTAGGAAATAGGACTAAGATTCATTTCAAAATGGAGATCACATTTATTTTTTATATTTTAAACTCCCTATATTTTATTCCTAATATTTTTTTAGTTTTAAATGGGATGTTCATGCCCATTATTGAATTCATGCTATAATTGGCTTAACTAGGACACATTATTTTTTTGAAAACATGTGATTACATGTTTCATATTTCAATTTTAATGATATTTAATGAGTAAAATATAGAATAAAATGACTAATGTGAAGCATGTTTGTTAATATGAGGAATTTTGATTTGAGGAAATTGATTGATTAATGTAAATGAAATTTCCCAACCATTTTTCATGATTTCAATTTCTAAAATTTATGTTAATTGATTCTTTATTGTTAATCATGCCTTGAGTAATTTTCTAATATCATATTCTTATTCCTAAAAAGATTCCATGACAAAATATTTTCTATTTATTCTTGTGTATATTTCTTGAGTGATCTTGAGATATTTCACTGACCATAACTTGTATTTTTACTTGTCAAAGATATGGTAGTGTAAACACACATTTAAAATGATTGAGGAATATTTTTATAAAACACTTATTCTTAAAATAACACCTTTAAAACAATAATTTTTTATCCCATAGAGACCATGAATGACCTTTATAGGGATGAGCCATTTTTTAATCTATTTTATCCATTCCTACTATACTTTTGGTATTTTCATGATATTTTAATGTTGAAGTGTAGGGGTGAAGGGATTCATGGTGTAAGGGATGATTTACATTGTAAGTATAAATTGTGGTGGGGATTATTGTGTAAATAAAGAAAGGTTTTTTAGGATTTCATTTTACTTAGTTATTTGGACCTTCTTGAAAACAAAAAAAAATAAAAAAAGGAATGGGTTGTGACTTAGAAGAATCAAAAATCACCATCACTAGATAAATAATTTTTATAATATGTGGTTATTTAGTGGATGTGAGGTTTATTATAATCATAAATTTAAATAAATAAAAATATATATTATAAAATGATACCTTGAAAAAGAAAAAAGTTTAAAAGTAAATAAAAATTCAATAAAGAGTACATCATTCATTATGTTATCATTATTAATGGAATTTTCTATGTGTTTCAGGGAAGTGAGAGTTTCTACTTTAAAGGAGATATTTTCATTACCCTTTTATTTTTAATATCCTACACTGTAATAAAGAGATAATCCTACTCCTTGAGCCTTAATTTTTCAAACATCAATTCCTACAAACCCTAAACTTCAATGTCATTTGATCCTCTATTGAAATATCCTCATGATTTTATGTTCCTTTTGTCTTTCGAATAATGAAAAATTAGTTCCTTTATAATAATATGGATAAAGAGATTTTATTCATGATATAAGAATAACTCTACTTGAATTTTATAATGAGTGATGAGAGAAAATATTTAATAATGAGGTAATTCAAAATTTGGCATGTTTAATAATAATGAATTGAGGACCATTAATGAATGAGAAGAGAAGTTAAAAAAAATTCAAAAGGGAGAAATTAAAATACATGAGTTTTTTGTTTCCCTGAAAATGGAAAAATTAAAATGATATTTTATTTGAATTTTAAGAAAAATTGACATTGAAATTTTTTTGGATTTTATTACTTTGGAATTTAAATATTGGTAACATTAGTGCCCTTTTTAGTTTAATGTTTAGATTTTATGATGGATGAAAAGCATGGTTTAAGTGGGGGATAATTGATAGAGCTAATATTTTCATAATTTTTATATGTATTTCAATTATTTAAAACCTCATAATTTATCAATATCATCTTATCTATATTAGATTTTTATTTATGTAATGTTTTGGGATAAAATTTGAAAATTCCTTAATTCTGTAATTTTAACAGAATTTATTAAATTTGTTATTTTTAGCATAACATTTAAAATAGTGGTCAAATTTGTGTAAATATTTTTTTTGTATTCCTTGATTTGTGGAATTATGCTACCTCTTCCAAACCCAGAGCTAACTAGAACATCTAGAGGCCCAAAAAATAAATTAATTTCAAATCTTTTCTGGATGATAGAGTTGACCCCACTACCGAAAATGAGGCATAAATTGGTCTAAACACCACCAATAGATGTGATTCTAGTTTTATTAGAAATAGGTCTAGTTTACAAATTTCTCCATTAAATCCTACAGATTTATTCACTTATTAAGATGGTCATTGAATATAAACTATTGAAGGGATATTTCTAGAATCCTCAAACATAAAAATTCATACTCGTTAATTATTCCATAACTTCCTCTATACACTTCCAATTAATGTGAAATTTAGAGGGATGATGTAACATTAAATTTATAAATCTTATATGGATAATTGAGAAGATTCAACCATATGGTTTAAGAAATAGGATAAATATTTGGGAGATATATTATTTATGGGAAGCTACTGAACCCATTTCTTTTCTTCTTTCATTTTTATTTTTATTATTTTTACTTTAGAATTATTTTAAATGTAATTTTAATTTATATTATTATAAATAAAATATAATTCATGCATGGTTTTTATTTTTTTGTCTTATTCCACACACCCCTCTTATTCTTCTCAATCATTATATTTTTATTTTCTTCTTCTTCCTTCTCTTCTTCTCACTATGACCACCAATAATCATGATTATGAGTAACTAACCCGAGAAAGTTCCTTGGGGATCAATCTCAGGTTGAACCCAAGTCATTAAACATTCATGTTTATTATTTATTATTTTCTTAATGTTAGTTCAATGGGGATATTAATGGGTAAGGGGCCTTTATGTCTCAAATTTCCACCTCTGGCTTAACTTTCTCTTATGCAATATTTTTCTTTTGATCGAGAAGGTGGATGTGTGGTCTCTCGGTGATTACTAAGAACAATATATATTCATGACCATAGCTAGAAGAGTATATTCATGCACATGATAGAGTATTTTTATTAAGTAAATTTGAAACTAATAAAGATACGATGAAGGTTCACTCTAGATGTTCTCTTTAGATTACTTGTTTTCTTATCTAATTCCATTCTATTTAAAATTTCATTATAATTTAGAATTGAATGTTAGTTTTGTTTTATTTTTTCATTTTTTTTATTTTCATATAAATTTAATTACATTAAAAGAATAGTTTAAAATAACAAAAATATGTATTTTAGTTGAGATAGAATTATTAGTTTGACAAATGAGAAAGCTCCTCAAGTGAGATGACCCTAGTCAACCTATGTGCTTTATTAGGATAATAATTTTCTTTTTTCAAGCCTTGTGATGGGTGTGCATCAATTTTGACGTGTTTTTTTCATTCTAGTTTGAAATTAAATGATTATGTTTTTTTATTGGATGTGTGTTCTGTGGATTTTCTATTATCAAACTATATTTGGATTATTTAATATCCATGAAACATATTTGGAATTTTCATATTTTCATTTCTAGAATCTCGATTTTAGTTTTACTTTAGAAGAAATTTGGGGATGTGAATTATATATAATCTAACTATGTATTGTGTTCTCAGTTGTTTTTACCATATTTGTTTCTTTTATATCACATGTTCATATTAATACATATGTTTTATTTCATGAATATAGATTAATGTGTCATGTCTCTCTAGTTATTTTGTGTTTATCATTTAAATGATTCAATTCATATGTTTCATCCATGTGTAGAACATCGTGTACATCTGCCTACTTCATTAATGTCTAAACTGCCAAAGTTATTTCCCCTTTTGGATCTTATTTCTTGAATATTATCATTCTACACATGATTCATCTAGTTCCCAATAGTGGGAGAATACATGTTATTAATCTTTCTAAGAGATTCAAACATATTTGAAGGATATTATTATTTGAGGTTCTAATTTTCCACTAAAGGAATAATTTATTTCACATTTTCTGACCTTGATAGATATATTTAGTGGAAAGAGATGGATATCATCCACCCTTTGGAGTCGGATGGTCGTGTATAAAGAAATAAAAGGTTCCAAAGCATTATTTTAGCTATCATATGGATCTCAGTGAATAGATTTTTCATTACAATTAATTTATCTTTAATATTGTTTATATTTTTAGAGAAAATCATATGATGTATCATTTCATGTGTGTGCATAGTGTGTGTCCTTCCAGTAAGATGAGAGGTTTATTTTTCATGAAAAGGTGCATCACTTCCCCTTAGTTTGACAATGATCATTTCTCAGATAGTTTCACTGGTCTATTTATCTTATTCTGAGTATTGTATCTCTCTATCATTTATTTTACTAATAATGAACCTAAGGGGGTTTTCTTATTGTGCACGTAGGTATCAATCAAACTATAGCATGTCATATCATTGTGTTATTTTATCTTTCATGTTTTCATGTTTTCAATACCCTCATATTTAATATTCTTGGTATTCTTTAAATATATTTGATCATAAAATAAATTTATTTATCTAATTTAATAATGCATAAAACTTTTTTTGGGGTTTTTAGATATTTCATAAGTACTTTAATTACAATGAATCCCCTAAAATTTCATATCAAAGACTCATAAAATAGAAAAATGGGATCTATGAAATTTGAAATAGATAATTTCAATGGGGATAATGATTTCAATTTATGTCAGATACTAATAACTATTTTTTATACCATCATGAAATATTGATACTAAATATATTCATTAGAAGAATATAGTTATTGTTACCAATGATTGAAAATCTACCACCATTGTGGAATATGTTTTTTTATGTTCTTATAAAGGATTATAGTCTCATGCTCCTATATTTAAGTGAAAAAAGTGATTCATAAATTTAATTTTGAGTATATTGTTACCAAATAATTTTATAATATTGAATCCATGCATATAAAAATGGCCATAAGAATAAGACTAAAAAACAAAATATGATTTTACAATTTTTATATGAACCCTGAAACTATAGTCAAGATTCAATCGATGATTTTAATAAAACAATATTGTATTTGACTAAAATAGAGTTTAATTTTGATGATAAAGACAAGGAAATTATCATTTTAATATATTTAGATGAAAATATTAATTTATCCAATGATTCAATGGTGTATGATGTTGATATCATGGCCATATTATGATTAAACTACCAAAAGTAACTCTACTGGGACCTTATAGAAACAAATTCATCAAAATAAACCCCACATAAAATTCCCAAAACACAGAAGAACAAGAACCCAATTCACTTCACTATAAAATATAACCACCAAATAAATGTAGTCAAGACTGTTACAAACAATGATATGGAGAAAAAATTAAAGACACTGAACAACATAAAGAGATTATATAGTTTAGAATTGAAACCTAATCCATAGGATAATTTTGCTTTACATTATTCAAAGAATAAAAGAAGGAATGTGATTATGATTCATAGTCCATGATAAAAATTTATCAACACTAACTTATATAATATTTTCCTCCTTGTGATTCTAGTTTCCACCATCACTTAATTCATTCAAGAAAAATTCAACCTCCTCCAATATCTAAAAAGGAACAATTTTTTTTAGAGATTTCCACCACCCGGACTCACACAAACGTTCAAGTTTTTACCTTTTAAATATATCAGAGTTATGCAATCATATTTATCTTCTAGTATATAAAATTATAATTTCTTGAATCCTACTCACTATACTTCATATTTTGGTTTACATATACTCCTTCATTACAGCGGCATACCCATGCGTTCATCAAAAATAATGCCACTATATCTTCTTTTTTTAGTGATATGGAATTTTATCCTTTATATGAAATTAATTTCATACCTCAATAATCCCACACTTTAGGTTTATTTCATTTTTTAAATAAAGTCCTCAACCATCACCTGAATATATATTCTTCTTTTAATTTTTATAAATCTGCTACTTGGTTCTCTACAATGACTTTCATCCAGTAAACCCAAAATTACTGAGGTATATTAATGCCTCATCAAATTTGGAATTACAACCTTTATCAACATTTTAGAAAGATTCTATATCCCTTTTAATTTTATAACTCCATAAAACCTTCCTCCAATAGCATCTGGATGAAGTGATGCTTCTACTAAAGGGGTTTCTTCTAATAACGAAACTTTGGATTTCTAGCTAAGTGGGTTAGACTCTTAAAGTAAAAAAACACCCCAAATCCCAATATTTTTATAAGATCCTCCAGAAACCCTTTAATCCATATTATCTTCTCCCCTAATTTCATTAAAGTAACATTATCTACTTCCATTGTAGAAAGTATGACTATTAGTTGAAGAATTTATATCCAACTCACCTTTGTTCTAGAAAAAGTAAACACATATCCAAGAGTTCTGTTTCAGGAATCTGGATATTTATCAAAATGAAATAATAAAATACCTTTAAATGATTAATTTTTTTCTGAAGAAAAGTTCCAATTCTTTTATACCTTTTAAATATCATAGGATCCACTTCATTACCTCCCACAAATCCCTTTTGGGATTCTACATAAACCTACTGAAAACTCTAAACTCTTGTGTAATTTACAAACAAGTGAAAACCAAGGATTATATTAGAAATTATATTTATTATGAATATAGAATAATTTCCATGTACTCAACCTTATTTTCATTCAGTTTGACCTCTAATTACTTATCTTGAAATTACCCACCATGGGTGTTGTCATAGGTTTCTCTTCTTAAAAATTGAATTCTTCCACCGCCTTCTAGATATAGTTATCCTAGGTTAGGTTTAGCATATTATAACTTCAATCTCATACAATCATCATCAGAAAAAAAATTCTTATTGAACTAAAATAATTCATCTTGATGTTTCCAGAAAACTTGGTCTTTAGTTCAATGATCCTCCCTTTCATGGGACCCACTCTTAGTATTCCATCCACATAAAGGATAATGATGATGAAACTACTATCATAAAACACCTTATAGAAAAAACAAACAGTTATCTTTACTCTAGATTTACTATAATTCCATCAAAAAGTCATTAAAATCTTGATTCAAACATCTTGGTTCTTTCTTCAAACCATAAATTTTATATTGGAGCTTACACAAAATTCCCTTTATCCATGGATCATAAAAGGTAGTTATCTTCTCTATGTATAACCCCTCATAAAAATCCCCATAAAGGAATGATGTATTCGTGACCAACTACTTGAGATAAAGATCTTATGATGCGGCTATATGAAACACTATACAAATAGTCATATGATTAACTACCAAAGACAATATTTTAGAGAAATATACTCATTCCATCTATTTAATACTCTTTACAACTATCTTATCCTTTACTTCTACTTACCATATTCATTTTCCTTTAGTCGAGAAGACCATTTGTTCTGAAGAACCTTCTTTCTAGTAATTCTCTTATTTAGATTCCATGTTCTAGACTCATAGAGGGACTTATGTTTATTCCTCATAGAAAACTCTTACTATTTTGAATCCTTCAAACTAATTTATTCTTCGAATTATTTTGGCTCTTCATCATCTATCACAAATAGATAATGAAAATTAATCCCATACATTTTCACTAGGTTCCTCTACCTAATAGATCTCTATAGTTTCCCTTATAGTCTAGCTTCTTCTAGTAATGAAACTTCTAAAGATTGATCTTTTATTAATTGATCTTAATGAAACCTTGTAATATATGATAATTTAGGTCTGGTCAACACCATCAAAACTTGACCATATTATTCTAATAAATCCACTTAATGATATATTATTTCCTAAACTATAAATATTCCTAAATTATATAGAATATGTGCATATTCTATTCATCCATTATGAGGAATATAATCTTTAGATGATGAATTTCTTTCCTCAAAATTCCATGTCAGGTTTTGATCCTTCCACAGTATCTCTTCATTAAAGATTAAACTTCAACTTATGATGATTTTCCCATAATCATTATCCCATAGTAAAAATTAAAATACTACATCACAATAGCCAACAATATAAAATGATGGAATGCTTTGATATTTTTTAAAACATCCTTTTCTCAGAATAATAGTTCTTTAGATGTTAATACACAGTGGGTGATTATGAACTCAGATTGACATAGTGTGTTTCATAGTTCATTACCTCTACCCAAAATACATTAGGGAACATCATGTGAATCTTAAAAATTGTAATATTTTCCACCAAAGTCTTATTTATCCCCTCTAAAACGCTTTTTTTTCTAGAGTTCCTCGAGAAAAATTCAAAATGAATCCTTTTATGCTAGTAGAACCTCTGGAACTCTCATATTCTATACTCTCCACTGTTATTTAAATGAAAAAACTTTGAATCACATCTTGTCTCATTATACACTATATCCCTCTATCATATGAAATTATTGAACATGTTATACTTGTTCTTGATAAATTACCCACAAACCATTTATCTAGATTCATCAATGAAATCTATGAAGTAGAGTGAACCTCTATAAGATCGCACGATAGTTGCACCCATACATCTATGTGAACTAAAGACAACTTCTAATGCCTTGGTGTTTTTTCAACTGGAATGAAACCTTTCGCACCTTTCTAAAATTGAATATAATCATTTTTCATATTATGTGATTTAGGTCTTCAAAAGTCCATTTTTAGAGATAATTTTCATTCCATTTTCACTAATTATTCCTAAATGGTTATTCTAATTTTTAGCTAAAGTAACTTCTCCAGCATGAATCACTCCTTATAAAGAACATATAAGATACAAATTCCAATCCTTCACTCCCTTTTCTATAACCATATATCCATGTTAAATCTTCAATGTTCCATTACTAAAAATTTTATATAAACCTAAGTTATCAATTTATCCCATAAAAAATAGTTTCATCCTTATCTATGTGTGTGTCACACACCTAAAAAGTTCATCATGTATTTATTTCGTATTTGGATAAAGACAAATCCATTAACAACAGCCTCAACAGATTTTTTGTCCACTAGATGAACTATAAGCATCTTTTAGAAATGTAACTTTTCATACTCTTTCTCTCTGATGTTGAATGAAATAAATAACCAGATTCTATCACCCAAATCACAAGCGAGTTGGCATTACTTATAAGAAAACCACTAATTTCTTTCAACACATGGTTCAGAGACCCAATTATGAAAGTATATCATTTTAATCAATCCATTTTATCACTATAGTCCTTTTTTAGGTGTCCTTTATTACCACAATTCCAAAACTAGGGTAAAATTTTCACCAAGATACTCATGCCTTAGGTTATATGAACAATCCCTATTTGGTGATTTTTTTATCCAGTAGTATACCCTCTTCTTTCAAAAATTTATATGATACCAAAATATTTTGGGATCTCCATCAGATGAATTTAATTATTCATGTTCAATTCACATACATATATGAAATTAAAATTTTCCATATCAAAGGAATTAATCACAGTTGTAACCATTGTATCCCAAGACACTAAAGGGAGAAATGTAACAAAGGTTCCTATATTAGGTCTCTGATGTTTAACTTTTCTATTCCATTTGACTTTTATTAACACTAAATCCATTGAAATGTTCAAATATAGACCTTCCTTCCAACATTCTCTTACTGAATATTCTCCTTAGTAAGAACACATTGTTCATCATTATGGAATTTTCATACATAACAATTAAGGTCGTTATAAGTTATTATGTGGTCATAAATTTCGAAATTTTTAATTTCACATTATAATAAAATGGAATAAACATAATTATAACTTATTACATAACTATAAACTCTCATTCCTTATTCTTCATCACATCCGACTTAGCTTCAGTCATTGGAACATCAAAGAATTACTATAAAAGATAATCCTTTATCTATATTTTCCAAAACCCAAAATCCATTTCATTAAACTTCTATAGCTTGACCATTCCCTCATCTGACTCCATGCCAACAAAAGTTGTGAAAACACACAACTTTTAATAAAAATACAATAAGAGATTAGTAACTTCTTACCTATAATCTTGAAAATTGAAAAGGCTATAAAATTGCTATTGAATTGAGCACTAAAAAACATTCACAATGCCTAGCACTTTTAAACCACTCCAAACATGGTATTAGATACCAATTTTTGTTATAGCATCTATCTTCATATTAAAACACCAGAAATAACTCCACCATTACTTGAGTTGTGGAAAAAATATCTCTATAATGAACCCCATGATGACACCCAAAACATGGGAAAAAATCACCAAAGTCACTACACTGTAATGTAAAACCACTTAAAGAATGCATGAAAGATTATTAGAAACAATTATTCGATAAAAAACATGAAATTAAAAGAATAACACAAAGAGATTATGTGCTTTAATAATTCACTCTAATCCACTAAGGAATTCTACTTTATTCAAATACTCAAATAAGAAGGGTGATTACAATTCTCAGAACTCAATCACAAGTGATCTACCCTATGATATATAAAAATTTCCTTCTATTAATTCCAATCACAACCACCATTTGTTTCATTTTGGTAGAAGTATACCACCTCTAAGAATAATAAAGGAACCCTTCATTTGATCAATGCTTTCCACCACCTAGACTTACCTATCTAATCAACTGTTACCCTTCCAAAGAAAATTAATATATGAAATCCAACATGTCTTCTGGTGCATGAAATTTTGATGGCCCAACTCCTACTCACAAGCCTTCATATTTTGGTTTATAAACACTCTGTTTTTGTTTCTTTATACCCATGAATTCGTTAAAAATAAGTTTACTATATATTCTTCAACATGTGATCTAACATTTCCCTTATCCAATTAAATAAGTCTCATGCCTCAAAATACACTAAGGACTCTTTATCCTTATAATAGGATAAGCCTTCCTTGTTATCAAAATAAATTCAAAATAAATGTTTATTTAAACAATACATTGATTATAAAAATCATAACTTATTCATTATACAAATTCATGATTTATAAGAAGGGTTTCTCTTTATAAAATTATCAGGTTATATTTTGTTTATATTTTTAGATAATTGGGTAAAAAATTATTTATTAAAGTTGAAATTTCAACACAATATCCATTTTTTTCACAAAAAAAATTCATTATAAAGAATCACTTTTTTCATTCAAGGTAACACCAAAAACTAGAACTCTGAATTTATTAATATTTATACTCACTCTTAATATTAGTGAGAAATTATTTGATAATGTGGGATTGGAAAAATAAATAATATTAAGGGACATAAAAGAAAATAAACCAATCAGTACATTTGTAAACCTAAAAAATCATAATAAATTTTTCCTTCCTCATAATAAAAATTTGACCTCAAATATTTAATTACTTTTCCATGAAAAAAAATTAATTTCATAATATATTTCATGAAATTTTTCATATGTAATCATAATGGAAAAATAATAATCATAATGTATTCATAGAAACCATAAAAAAATCACTAATAATTTTTCATTAAAAAAATACTTTAATATTTATTTTTCAAAACAATCATAAACATTTCTTAAAAATATTAGCGCATTTTATTACCTTTTGAAATCAAGATATTTCCATTATAAAACATTTAAAGAATATCATATAGGATATTTGGGAAATCATCCTTACATTGACCTTTAGAAGAATCATTATAATGGAATAACCTAACCAGATAATCCCTATATCTCTTAAGTGTAACCTATCACCAGTAAACTCTATCACTTTACTGAAGGCATTTGATAGAAATATTGATCACACCCATCATTAGAGTTATATCAAGATCACCCACTTTTTATATAAAATGTAGAAGAACAAATATAATAATAAAATACCTAAATATTTCTCCTTAATAAAAAAATAATTTTAATTTTAATTAAATACCATCAGTAAGAAAACATTCAATTATCGCATAAATGTGAGAAAAATTTTCTATTTCCTTAGAAAATATTTTTAAAACTAAAAATTCCTAAAATATTTGTAAATATATTTTCATTTAAAATAATAATATAAAATTTTTAATAAATATTGATAAATAATAATTGCTACAATGATGGGAAAGGAATGTCCAAAAAATATGTTAAAAATTATTTTTTCACTTTTTAAAAAAGTCAAATATAACCCACATGGAAAAATGTTGAAAAGTTTATTTGTATTCTTTTTTTAAAGAATGGAAAAAAATAAAATCGCCTTTATGGAAATTTATATCATCATTATGAACATTGTTGAATAATTTAAATGAATCGTGACATGGAATAAAAATAGTTGGAAATAATTTGTCAAAATACTATTTTTAAAATAAAGTCCCTTACCTTAAATCTCATCAATCTTTATACTTTATCTAAATTTTGAATAATAAAATTATATTTAAATTATAATTAATTAATAACATTTTACATTTTCATTTCATTATTTTTATTCCTTTTATGACATTTTTTGTCCTGAATTATTGTGTTTCTAAAATGGTTATGTTTACAATGTATGATTTGGGGTCGTTCAGTTTACAACCTCAAAACAACATTGGTGCATTAAATTTGTTCAAAAGGTTTATGGTTTTATTACTTACATAATATTAAAATTTTAATAATTATGATATTTTATATTAAATACACTTTTAAAACCAATTATGTAAGGGGGTTTTGAAAAATTTATTATGTCATTTCAATGATATTTTAGAATATACATATTTTTAAATGCTGTTTTTATCTTTCTACTAAGTGAAAAAGATGTAAATTCAATAAAATTTTACTTCCATATAATCATAAATATTTTATAATTCTTTTAATTATTCATTATTTCTATCCTTATAGCCAACCATGTGATGGGGTACTGAAAAATGAATCACTTTGATTTGTGGATGTGGTATTCCACACGTACACAAGAGTGACATTTTCAATTTCCAATAGATATAAACAATAAGAAGTTAAGTAATATAATATATTAAAAAATAATAATAATTTCATATCAATATTATATATTCATTAATTCCATCTTTATTACCATTTTTGTGGGGTTTTGATGGAACAAGAAACACATCGTTTCGTGTTGATGATAGTCCACACATTCTCATGAGCGATGCTTTCATTTACCATATGATAGAAAATAGATAAAAAATTGTTTTTCTATCAACCTAATTAAATTTCAATATATATAATATAATTATTTAATTATTTTATAATGATAATATAATATTTTAATGAGGTAGAAGAAGAAATGTACTTGAAATAGGTCGGTTATGACTAGTACCTCTTCCTCTGATATATCCCTTTGGATTTCACCTTAATCCTTCTTGGATTGTTATTTTAAGAATAAAAAGATATCTAGGAGGTGGAGATGGATTTTGGGAAGTTATTTTGATATGTTTGGGTTGATAAAAAGGATCAATTTGTGTAAATAATTATGGGAGGAGGTCCCTTTTATAAGTAAGGGGAGTGACGCACTTGTAAGTTTTCAATGTTTTAAAATAATATGATGTATTAATCATTGGTAAGTGTCTCCAAAACTATCTAGTTTATAATATTATGTGATAATGGTAAAAATAAAATAATACAATAAGAATTAATTTAAGAATATATGCCCTTATAATTTAGTTTTTACCTTAATTAACACATTTTACCCTTTTAACCTTTATCGGGGTGATAATTTTTTATAAATACTACTATTCATAATGACCAAAAATTAAATTGAAAACATTAAAACATTTTAAAATATTGGTTAAAAATTAGAAATAGATTTTTCAAGATTTAATTTATATATTTTGTAGATTTTATTTTTGTAAAAGTGTACAAAAGTCAATGTAAAACTATTTTTAGAAAATTGTGTTTTAAGAATAAATATAAACACACACCAAAATAAAATATAATGTTTATTAATATAAAATTATTTATATTATTTTTAATAAAATGGATCTTATTTTACTTTAAAAATCAAAAATATAATGGTTCTATTAAATTACTTCATTTAAAGAAATTAAATGACAATTTTGTAAAAACAAACGATATTTTCCACTATTCACTAAAAAATCAATCTTTTTTTAAAAAACCCAAAAAATAAAAATAATATATATTTGATATATTGATTAGAAACTTAATTATTTTTATAAAATTCAAAATCTAAAATAAATAATTATAAATTTTAAATAAAACCATGTGATACATTAAAAACAATTTAGTTAAATAAAACTATTACTTTTTCAATTGATGAATAAAATTATATATTGTCATTTATAAATTTCACATCTGTGATTTTTGTTTTGAGGTATAATTTTGTATATTTTTTTCTTGAATTTACCCTTTAGTTTCCCCATGAATTTTTGGTAAAAATAATGATTTTGGGCTTCGTAACAGGTGGTTCACGGTTGGCACTCTGTTTGGGGAAACCATGCTCCCTCACCCATGAAACCTTGCTGAAAATGATCATCTAGGGTAGTGGTGACCATATAGTTAGAACAAGGTTTTTCAAATCATGCTGCCTAATCGTGCGACCTATCCATGTCATTAAAAAGTGCAAAATTACTCTTATGATCTCTAAAATTTTAATCTTAAATCACCTCTCATCCACCCAATATAGGATTTTCAACCATGGGAGCTTCCTCTAAGCCATATTATATCCTTTTAAAATCAATATTTTGGTAATTTTAACCTCATAACTTCAAAGAATCATAAAGTAAGTCTCTTTTCTTGTGATTTCTCCCTCTTTTTGTGGTTCTTCTTCCCTCCTTCTTGGGATCTTCTTTTCCAATGGGTTTTTTGACCTAAAGAGGGTTTGATCTTAGTTTTAGGGTAAAATAATGATGCTTTTTGTTTTATTGTTCCTTTATAGGGTCTTGTGATCGTGCAATTGTGGTTTCACATTGAATTTTAGAAGTTTACAAGTGTGAGGTAGGTAGTTCCATTATTTTACATTATTATATGTGTTTTGATTGCTTTATTGGTTGTTTAAATGTGTTATAAAAGTTATTTTTGTGGTGAAAAATATGTTTTGTAAATATTTTCAGATGAACATGTGATGAAAAATCATTTTTCTAAAGGAAAGGTTTATTTTTTAAGTGTGATTCATTATTGTTTTTCTTAAATATTTTTTATGCCTGGTGTGAATGTTGAGAGATGTGTTTTCAAAGTGATTTAAAGGTAAGAATGTGTTGAAAGTGTATTTTCCAAGATAAATGGTTTTTTTTCATATTGGCTTCTTTTTTGTGCACCTTAAATGTGTCATTAAATTGTGAAAGTGATATAAAACAGATTATAAAATGGTTTTTATATGAGTATGAATTTGAAAGGGGATTTTCCCATGGAAATGGTTGGATTCCATATGTGTTATTATTACTAAATTTCCAAGTGGGTTTCATAAATTTTGAAAGTTGTGTGAAATGTATTTCTAAATGGTTTTGGTGTGCGTATGAAATGGAAAGTGATTTTTTATGGAAAATAGTGGTTTCCATGTGGATTTTGATTGTTGGATCAATGTAAAAATGTGAATGTGGT
This sequence comes from Viscum album, assembly GCA_963277665.1. NCBI lineage: Eukaryota > Viridiplantae > Streptophyta > Magnoliopsida > Santalales > Viscaceae > Viscum > Viscum album. Next base: position 1,496,207,736 of record OY728131.1, read on the forward strand.
GATTTCATTGTGTGTTCATGATTCTTGGAATATTTATGTGAAAGTGATTTTTTATGTGATATGTGAAATGGAATTTGATCACAAAGGGAATCCCGGTTATCTAGGTGGATGAACTAGAACTACTACGCAAGTCGATTTGGAAGTGGCGGAGGCTCGGATTCATCTAGCGGGATTAACGATTACAAGACCAACTAAATATGTTAAATGATTGGAGACCACTAGATATTGGGATGGGATCCCCTCTAGTATTTCATTAATGAGAACTATATTAGTTTTTCCTTATGATATTTAGACCATTAGACCAATGGATCGGATCCCCTCTAATGGCTCATGCAAAGGAACATTATTGGCACTTTAGGTGAAGGATTTTGATCGCGAGGTATGTAGTTTATAGGGACCCACTAGTGATAGTTACCTAAAGGTATTTTTCCATGGTTCTCTCTTCTGACATGTTTTTTATGTGATGTTGTTCTAGCCATGGTATATAGTGGACCGTGTTTTCATTTTTATTTCAAGAAATTTTATTTTTTAAAAAATATTTCCTTAAAAGGTTTTTCTTGAGAAAGTTTTCCATAAAATTTTTTCTAAGAAATGTTTGAAAAATTATTATGGTAATGTGCATGTTGATATATCTTCTAATGTTATATAATGGATTATATATTATTTGTCTAGAATCTTATAGGGATTTATCTCACACCCTATATACACCTTTGGGTGTATGTATACATTATAATTTATGACCCAAGTAAATGAAAGATATATCGTGGTGGTGATGGTGGGTCTAGTTTCAAGTGTTCCACTTATTGTAGGTGTTAGCGGTGGTGGCTTGATGATGGTGTCCTTCTTGTTGCGAGGTGGTATTTTTGGGATGTTTGATAGTTCTCCTTCCATTTTGGTGCTTTTTGTTTTGTTTGATTTTTTATAAATTTGATTCTAAAAATTGTTGTACCTCGTTTTGTTGTGGTAATCAGTTATTATGTTTCTTATTGTTGTTGGTTTTTTGTGATTATATAAATGGGTGAAATCCTTCCCAAAGTGTATTTTCACTACTATATTTTTTAGTTTATGCACCTATGGTAGTGGGTGACCGCCAAAAGCGGTCGCTAAAACAGAAATGTAAATGGCGGGATTTTTCCCGCCCCCCGGGTTGTCTTCCTAGATTTCACCTGCTGCAACAGCCGTCAATGCCTCCCACCACCACACTACCACTACAGGTCACCCCCATCATTGCCACCATGTCGTCTCCCGTCACCACTACCAACACTGCCAGTGAACCTATCACCCCTGATAGTTGACCACCTCTATTCAATCCCCAACATCAGCCTGGACACTTCCTTCAGCTGCCATGCTTCTTCCATGGTCGTCGACCCAAGCTCAAGGTCCCTCCTCATTAACCTCCTACACTCCTGCGTTCCCTAGCATACGATCGAAACCAAATAGTCGGCAGTTTCCGAAGAGAGTTTTAGTGGCCGCCTATGGCGGTCGCTCTTAAGTAATACCGACAGAGCAACTACGACCGCCAAAAGAGGTCACAGGGCGATCTCTAAAGGGAATTAGCGACTGATTTTGGTGGTTGCTAAAACCCACATTTCTAGTAGTGTTCTGACACCCAGGCACTAGTTTCCAACTCATGGGGATCAAGAATTCTCTTCAGGCCATACCACGGATTGGTTCAGGTGTTGGGTTGGATGGAAGCCCGACTTGGTTCATGATAAAAATAATATCAAATGAGGTTACACTTTTTTTCGGTCAAGTTATTAGGAGAATGAGTCAGGATAGACTATTTTTAGTTTTTTTAGGGCTTTAGGTTTTGTTTTTGAGTGTGGTGTTGGTCCAACACACCTTGTGAAAGGACTCAAGTCACCATGGGATGATAGGATTTGGTTTTACTTCTCCTCTAAGTGATACGTACAGGATGTAGACTACATACATATACTGGGTGGGGGTGGAGTGATTTGGTCAATATTTGTTTATGATATATTTTTTTATGTATGGATTTATGGAAGTGGTGTTATTTTTTGTTGCTGATGAAAATTTTCAAAATGGTTATATTTATGGTTTTACTTGTGTTTCTTCCTTGTTGTAGAAAGATATCTCCACAAATAATTCATGCACCACCATGAGAAGATGATAGAGATATTTCTCCATCACCAATAAATCATATATTAGTGGAAATATTGGTTGAGGTTGTCCAAGATTTACGTCAATAACTGGGATCTAGTTCTGTAAATTTTAGAGAAGAAGCATCAGGTCCTGGAAAGGAAAAATCTCAGGAGTTCCTCAATAACAAGCCTTCTTCTTTTTGAGGTATCATGGAACCCCAAGAATCCAAGGAGTGTCTTGAAAAGATAGAATGATGTTTGAGTTTTTTGATAATTATTAGGTGGTCAAAGTGAAGTGTGATTCATTCATGTTGGGAGGTCCCATTTGAATGTGGTGGGACTGAGTGGTGGAAGTTGTAAATCATGAAGAGATGGATTGGAATTATTTTAAGGTTATCTTCAATGAGTAGTATTTCTATGATATTTTGGCCTTTTCTAGATCCTGATAGTTTTTGGAGTTTATACAAGGAGACCAGACTATGATGAATTATACCAACCATTTTCTAGAGTCAATTTGGTACGTACCCAAGATCGTTTAAAATGAGCGGTTGAAGGCTCAAAGGTTTTATATAGGGTTGCGGCCAGAGATCTAATCTCTGGTCTTCTTGAACAAGATAAAAACTTATGATGAGGTGGTTGATCATTCCATGATGGTAGAAACTGATCATAAGGTAAATTCTAGTTTCTATGGTGCATCATCTATAGTGGGTAGTTTTAGTAAATCTGAGGATAAGAGAAAGAGGGAAAAGTAGGGGAAGAAGGGAGGTGGTATTTCAGGCCATCCTTCCTAGCTATCTTTGTCTGTGCCTTCTGATGTTGGGTTAGTTGTGTGTCATTGGTTTAGGAAGGAGGGTCACATGTGGTCAGTGTGTTCATCTCCACCCAGGCCTTACGATCGGTGTGGAACTATATGACACTTACAGTTTTTTTCAATTTGGAGCATCCATATCAGCATAGTGCGGGATATGTGGATTCCAAAGGGATGTCAGCCCATAAAAACCATCTAGGATAGGGGGTTATCGATTTAGAGGTCATGGTGTTAGGGATGGATTATCTTCTCAGAAGATTCAATTTAGGTAAAATTTTCAGGAAAGTGGTCATTCTCAGTACTAGGTGGAGATAATGAATCTTCATGTTGTGGATTGAGTACTAGTGGAATCGAATGCAGGGCATGTGACAGTTCAAGTTATTGTTCTTGTTTCATTGTCTTTGTCTATTGTTCTGTTTGATATCATTGCCTTTATTTCTTTTATTTTTTCCTATCTTGTGGATGTTTTAAAGTTACCAACTGAGATGATGATTTATGTGATGGAGTTGGTAACCCTGCTTTATAAGAAGTGAGATTAGGGTTTCATGTTTCTATCTTATGCACTCACTATGTCAGAGGTTGAGCTGGAATGGGATTGTCTAGTTTTGGAAATGGACCTCTATGAGGTGATCCTTGGAATAGATTTTATGGTTGAATTTCAAGAACACATATATTATTATAGATGGTGAGGGAGTTTTATGGAACTTGATGGATGTACCCCCAAGCTTTTCAAGGTGAATGGGACCCTATGTTAGGACATGATAGACCTCCACTTCTAAAATTGGGCAACCTTGTTTATTAGATCTAATCGCTCACGTTTAATGGTGATGATGGTTATCCAATGGGTGGATTACCTTCTATGGTGGATGAGTTCTTAGAGGTTTTCTGTAGGATTTCTCAGGTTTGCCTTATGAGTAGGATATGGAGTTCTCCATTGATTTGATTTCAAGAACATAGTTGATAGCTATTCTTTCATACCATATATCCCCCATAAAATTAAGATAATTAAATGTAAAACTATATGATTTTGAATCTAAACGGGTCATTCACCTGACCATATCACCTTAGTCCACTCCAGATCTGTCTCCAAAAAACAACAATGGATCTCTCCAGTTGTGGATCGATTACCAGAAACTGAATAAGGTAATGATAAAAAACTAGTACTATTTTCCCTATATTTGTTACCTTTTCAATTATCCTAAGGGGAAAAGGTGGTTTTCCAATATTTACTTGCATAATAGGTATCACTAAGTCATATTTAGATAAGCAGATGTTCCAAAAATATCCTTTTAAATTAGGTACATAAATTTTGAGTATTTGGTCATGCCTTTTGGGTTGACAAATTCTCCAGTGGTATTTATGGCTCTCATGAACAGGGTGATCCATAATTATCTTGATTAATATTTCATGGTATTCATGGATGATACCCTAGTATACTCAGGGATAGAGGAGGAGCATGAGTGGAATTTTATAATTGTGTTGGGAACCGTTTCAGATCATTGTCTGTATGCGATGTTTTCTAAATTAACCTCCTATATTAGGGAGGAAAAGTTTATCGAAATGTGATCTCAGAATAAAGGTTTTTAGTTTACCCTAAGAATATTGATGTAGTTATTTAATGGGAATAGTCGAAGAATTATTTTGAGATCAATAGATTTTTGGGCTTGGAAGGGTATTACAGGAGGTTTGTTTGAAATTTCTCTTGTCCTTATTCATCCATGACGGTGGTTACCTGGAAAGGGGTAAAGTTTGAATGGAGCTCAGAGTGTTAGGAGTCCTTTGAGTTTCTAAATAGGTAGTTGACCGCGGCCCCTATTTTGATCTTTCTAGAATATGGAAGGTATATGTGGTCTATTTTTATGCCTTAGGTATAAGTCTTGGGTGTGTACAGAAATAGGATGACCATGTGGTGGCTTATGGTTCACACCAACTCTAGCCATATGAAAATAATTACCCAACCCATGACCTAGATTTAGAATCAGTGATGAATACCTTAAAGACTTGGCACAATTATCATTTTGGAGAGAAGTTTTTGGTTTATTTGGATTATAAAAGTTTAGAATACATTTTCTCCTAAAAGGATTTAAATTTAAGGAAGCATCATTATATGGAGTACCTTTAGGGGTTCAATTTTGATATATTATATACCCCTAGAAAAGGTAATGTGTTTTTAGATCCCTTGAGTAAGAAATTGATAGTATAGACATTAAAAGATTCTAGTGATGAGTGGACTTTGATGAGGATTTTTATCACATGTACCTAGAGACAAAGGAACACTGTGGAGGGGTATTCTTGGTTAGTGTTCAGATGAAACCTTCCCTTCTAGAGTTGATTTTGTAAGATTAGCCAAGTGATGAGTTGTTCCAGTGTTCTATTTAGTTCCTAAATGGTGGGGTGGTTCCTTTTGAATGGTCATTTTCTCCTGAGGGATCTTTTTGATTTATAGGTTGCTTCATGGTGTCGTTTTTGTTGACGAAAGTGGTGATGTGGGAAAGCCTCCATACTCAATCGGCCTTTCATCATGGTTCCACCAATATGTTCTATGATGTGTGTTGGAAATTCTGGTGTCCAGGTATGTGGCCAGACATAACTGACTTCATGTCACCATGTAATACATGTCATCATGTTAAAGAAAATCACCAAATGCCCTCCAATTTTCTTCATCCACTACCTATTCCTACCTAGAAGTTGGGTGAGATCACCATGGATTTTATTATTAGATTACCTCATACACATTAATGGAGGAATTCCATTTGGGTATTGATTGACCATTTGACCAAATCATCCCATTTAATTCTAATCAGGTATTCAGCCAAGGTAGATGATTTGTGTTGGTTGTAGATTCATAAGGTATTAGGGATTTGTGGTGTTTTGTCAACAATAGTTTCAGATAGGGACCCCTATTTTACCTAGAAGTTTTAGGAAGGCCTTCAAAAGTCCATGGGGTTGCAGGTCAAGTTTATTATAGTATACCACCCTCAAATGGATAGTCAGACAGGGCAGGTGAATTAGATCTTAAAAGACATTCTCCATGCATGTGTTTGGGTTTTCAGATGTTTTTGGGATTTCCATTTCATATTGGTTGAGTTTTCATATAAAAATAGTTACCAATCCTCAATTTTAAATTCTCTTTTTGATGTGCTTTATGGTTGGTAATTCCGATCATCTTTGTGTTGGGATGAGGTGGGTGAGACCTCATTGTTGGGACCGAGCCTTGTGAAAGAAACTTCTGATAAATTCAAGTTGATCAAGCAGAATTTTTTGATGGTGTAGATTTTCTATAATTCTTATATCATTTAGAGGCATTGAGATTTGTAGTTTTCTATGGGTGACTAGTTGTTTTAGAAAGTTTCCCCTCACATGGGTCATTATTGTTTTGGTGAGTAAGGGAAACTAACACTGAGGTATCTTGGACCATTTTAGATTTCCAAGAGAGTTGGAAAGGTGGAATAAAGTTTAGATTTACCCTCTTAGTTGACATCAATTCATTATTTGTTCCATGTATCTCAGCTAAAAATGTACAACCCATATCTGTCTCATGTCTTGAATTGGGAAGAGTTGGAATTGGAAACTGGTTTGTCTATGTTTGAGCAGCCAGTTCAGATTTTAGATTCTCAAGATAAAGTGCTTCATGGGAATTCTATTTTGTTAGTTAGAGTTCTTCGGTAGCATGGTATTGATGATCATAGGACTTGAGAGCATAATTATTTTGCTAATGAGGAGTATTCATTTTTGTTCTCTGATCAAGCGTTGAGTTAAATTTCTAGGGGAAAAAAGTTTTCATAGTGGGGAGAATTGCCACATCCATGATTTTGTTTTGAGGTATTCCTTATCTTATTTTTTTTGTTGAATTTATCCTTGGGTTTCCCTTTATTTATCTTGTGGAAATAGAGATTTTGGTCTTGGTATCATTTGGCACACAATTGGCACATGGATTGCGAAAATTGTGTGCCATCGCCCAAGAAACTATGCAAAAAATGTTCATTTTGGGAAATAGTGACCACACGGTTGGTGCATGGTTTATCAAACCATGCAGGATGATTGTGTGGCATGTTCCTCTTGGATAGTGATAGATTCACTATTTTCGTACCATTTTTTCAACTGTGCGAGCTAACCATGTGACCTGACCAGTTCATTAAAGAGTGGAAAATTACTCTTGTTCCCTTTTAGATTTTAACCCTAAATCACCACCCATCTTCCCCATATGGGATTTTCATCCAGGGGGGTTCCTCTAATCTTTTTTGGATCCTTTTAGCATCAATATTTTAGTGGGTTTAGCCTTGTAACTTCAAGTAATTACAAAATAAGTCTCTTATCTCATGATTTCCCCCTCTTTCTAGGGTTCTTCCGACCTCCTTCTTAGATACTTGTTTTCTAGAAGGTTGTTTAACCTAAATAGGGTTTGATCATGTATTGATGGTTGAAATCATGATGATTTTTTTTCGATATTTCCTTTATAGGGTCTTAGGGTGGTTCGTTTTTTGTTTCACACTGGATTCTAGAAGTTTATAGGTGTGTGGTAGGTGTTTCCAAGATTTTATATTATTTGAAGAGTTTTTATTACATGGTTGACTGTTTAAATGTGTTCTATAGAATATTTTTTTCATGTAAAATATGTTTTGCAATGTTTTTGAGTTGAACATGCAATGAAATTCGGCTTTCTAAAGGAAAGTGATTATATTTTAAATTTGCTTCATTGTGGTGTTTCTTAAATATGTTTTATGCCATGTATGAAAGGTGAGAAAACAAATTCTAAGATATTTAATGGAACAAATGTGTTGAAAGTGTATTTTCCAAGAGAAATGGGTTTTTTTCATGTCATATCCTTTGTTTTTCACCTTAAATGTTTTATTGAATTGTGAAAGTGATGTAAAGAATGTTATAAAATGGTTTAGATGTGAGTATGAATTTGAAAGTGTCTTTTCCCATGGAAATGGTCAGATTCCATATGTGTTCTTCTTGTTTCTTTTCCAAGTGGTTCTCATAAATTGTGAAAGTGGTGAAAAATGTATTTCCAAATGTTTTTTCTGTGCGTGTGAAATGGAAAGTGGTTTTGTTTATGGAAAATGGAGGTTTCCAAGGGGATTTTGGTCATTGAGTCAATGTGAAAATGTGAAGGTGGTTATTTCCTTATATGTTTAGTATTCATATCATGTGTTTGTGAAATTGATGATTTATGTGATATGTGAAATGGAATTTGAGAACAAAGAGAATCTCGGATATTTAGGTGGGTGAACTAGAACTACTAAGCAAGTTGATTTAAAAGTTTCTGAGTTCGAGATTTATCTAGCAGGATTAATGATTACAACACTAACTAAACATGTGATATCTTCATAGACTAATAGACCTTGGGATGGTATACCTTCTAGTGGCTCATGCATAGAAACACATTTGGTTTTGGATTATTATATAAAGACCATTAGTCCATGGTATGGGATCTCATCTAATGTATTATGCATGAGAATGATGTTGGTATTTTATTTGTAGGATTTTGATCATTGAGGTATGATGTTTATAAGGCCCCACTAGTGCTAGTTACTTTTAGGTATTTTTACATGGTTTTCTCTTAGGAAAATATGTTCATGTGATTTGGTTCTAACCATTGTTATACAGTAGACCTTGTGTACATTTTTATTTCAAAAAAACTTATTTCGGAATGAGGATTTCCTTAAAAGGTGTTTCTTGAAAAAAAATCCTTAAAATGTTTTCTTAGAAATGTTTCAAATATTCTTATTATAATGTGCATGTTGATTTTTTTCTAATGTTATAACATGGAACCATTTCTTTTGGATGGCATACTATTGGTATTCGGATCACACACTACACAAACCTTTGGGTGTATGTAAACTATGTTATGTATGACCCAAGTAAAGGCAAGATGTATCATGGTGGTGATGGTGGATTTGGTTTTTAGTGTTATACTTGTTGCAGGTGTTAGTAGTGGTGGATTTAGGGTGATGGTACTCTTGTTACATGGATTTTTTTTGGATTTTTAGTTTTTTTCCCTTATATAATGGTACTTTTGTTTTGGTTAAAGTTTTAAAACATTGAATCTGAAAATTATTATCCCTCATTTGGTTGTGGTTATCCATTATGGTGTTTATTATTGTGTTTGGTTGTTTATATTTAAATGAATAGGTGAAATAATTCCCAAAGTGAATTTTTGATACTTAGGCACTATTTATCAACCCATAAGGAATGAGAATGCCTTTGGGGCCATTCCAAAAATCGGGTCAGGTGTCAGGTTGGATGGAACCTTGGCTTGTCTTGTGATAATAAAATTATGATGAAAGTTAATCCATAAAATTAATAATTATTAATTATATTATTGATTTATATTTAGGATTACCTAGGCTTTCACATTCATCCCCCCTTAGGAAATTATTTCCACACAATTTTATTCATTTTTTATCAAGGGAGGTTATTTTCCTCTCATAGTATTTTCTAATTCCCATGTTTCTTCATCAATCTTGTGATTCTTTCATAGAACCTTTACTTGGTGAATCACCTTAATTCATAGTAATTGTTCTATGTGATATAATATCTAACCCATCATTTATTCAAAATAAATATTCCACTCTAACTATACCACTTCAAGGATCAAATCATGAGATGCATTAGGTTTGTACTTTCATAGAAAAAAAAGAAACAAATAATGTGCCTAAAATAAACTCAGAGGTAAATCTAATCTATATGTAACTAGTCAATCCTTTTCTATAATTTCATATAGACCAATAAACTGTAGAATTAAATTTCTATTTATCATAAAATTTAAAACATTTTTATATGGAGTTACTTTAAGAAAATCATAATATTCTAACTCCAATAAGAGATATTTACTAATGGGATCAGTATAACTTTCCTACCAACTATTTTATATCCTCAAGAGCTACTGAATCGTCATTACATTCTTTTCTATGTCTTCTACCAATTCTAGTCCCAAAACATCCTCTCACTATCTCCATCCAAACATGTTAGAATCTAGCACTTTTACATATCATGCCTCAAAATTGTCTATCTATTTAATTAAATGAAAACTATTTTTATAATAAAATTAAAATTAATAAAAAAACCCAGGCCTTTTAAAATTGGAAAAATGGAGTTAAGAGACATGATTCGGGTAATATAGAGGGTAACATGGAAGGGACCAAAGAAGAAAGGGAGGAAAAGGGGGATGAAAACATCTTGTTCTTATTTTACAGTACAATGAAGAAATAAATTCAAATGCAATACAACTCAAAGACTTAGAGAAAGATAAGGATATAATCTTAGAAAGATAAATATGGGTGAATGTTAATGATGAACAAGATGATTCTAACAATAATCAAGATAAAATAATAACATGAGGCTCTAATGAGGAAATGATTAATGCATAAGATTATATTCACATGTGGGACAAGTTTTCTAACCAGTCTGAAGATCTAATCCAAGATGTCCTATGCTTGAAGGTGCATACTCTTTACTATAATGTATATAAGGTCATAAAATCCAATAATTTCAGCCTTGTTTATGATTATTTTTTCATATATTACTATGTTTAACATACTTTATAGAACATATTTGGTTTTTTACTTTTCCTAAAAAGTGTTTTTGAAATAAAATATTAAATTTAGTAGTAAAAAATATTCTAATCACATATTTCTTGATAATATAAAGAGAAACGTCAAATAATATACTCTAAATTGTAAAATTTATGCATTGATTGTCCAACATATTAATGATGAAAAGTTTTACTGGATTTTAACTAAATATACATCTATTTTTGAATTCCATTCTAAATATTTGATGTAAACATGGGGTAATGATCAGATATAATATAGAGGATAACTCCATGTAACCTAAAAATCGCATTAATATTAATTCTTAAAAGTTTATCCAAATATGTGGTATCTTTATTAAGTATAAAAATCACATATTTAGTAAAATGATCAACAATAACCCAAACCGTGTTATTTTATCAAGATTTATTTGGTAATCCCACCATGAAATTCATGTTTATGTTCTCACACTTCCATTATAGTGTCTAAAATGGATAAAACATCCCCTTGTATAGTTTTATTTTATCTTCAACCCACTAATAAGTCAAAATTTTCATGGTTAAATAAGAAATTTCATTCTTAATACCCTCAAAATAATAGCATTCATGAAGGTCCTTGTACATCTTAGTGATACTAAGAAGAATGAAAAATTGAGAGTTGTGAGCTTCACATAATAATTCCTCTTTCAATTGGGAATCACTCAGAACACAAAACCTTGTTCCAAATTTAATAACTCTTCCTTTATCTACATTAAACTTTGGAAATATACCCTTTTTGACAAATAATACTCTTTCTTACAAACCATGATCTTCCTTACAGGCTTGCTTAATTCTGTCTTATAAAGATGGCTATACTAAAACATAAATCAAAAGAGAGAGAGTTTCGATGTACAAAATTTATAGGCCAACATTTATTAAATCACCAACTAAAGTATTATATTCAAGATATATCATATTTAATCAATTATTATATTTTCAAATCAAGGAATCAACTACCATGTTTTATTTACCTAGATGATAGTGAATTGTGAAATCATAATCCTTAATTATATCTTTCCATATTTTATTCTTCCTGATCAACTCTTTTTGATTGAATATATACTCCAAATGTTTATGATAAATATATATTTAAAATTTATCCTTATATAGACTATGCCTCCAAATTTTTAAATCAAAGACTAATGTATCTGATTCAAGTTCATTATTAGGAAAATTGTGCTCATGGGTTTTCAATTGATGGGATACATACAGAACGACCTGATCACTCTATATCATGACACAACCAAATCCCATTAAAGAAGCATGAATGTAAATAAAAAAATACACAATTTCTTATTAGAAAGGAAAACACTATATTATTAACCAATGTTCTTTTCAATTCTTGTAAATATTCATCACATTACTTTTTCAGGATGAGTTATACTTCTTTATGATTTTATTTAGTTAGTGGATGATATAACCAAGAATAGTTTTCAAAAACCACTAGTAGTAACACTTTAATCAAATAAAATAATAAATATTAGAGATATTTATAGGTCATGGACACTGTTCCACCACTTTAGTATTAACTGGATCAATATCTACATCATCTTTCAAAATAATATCACCATGGAATTAAATTTTTTGTAACCAAAATTAAAATTTAATGAATTTTCCATCTAACTTATTTTATTTTAATGTTTAATGAAAAATATATAGATGTTTCTATTGACACTCATAGATTTTAGAGTATACTAGAATATCATTGATAAAAAACCACAAATTTATTCAGATACTCATGGAACACTCTATTCATTATATCTATTAATACATGAGTTTCATTTGTAAACTCGAATGGAATACACATTAACTCCTAATGACCATACCAAGTATAAAACATCATCCTCAAAATGTATTCCTTATTCACCTTAACATGGAAGTATCCATACTTGATATCAACCTTTAAAAATATTGTGCACCATAGAGCTGATTAAATAAGTCATCTATATGAGGAAATGGATTCTTTTTCTTAAGAGTGATGTTATTGAGTTCCCTATAATCATTTCAAATTCTTATAGAACCATCCTACATTTTAATAAACAAAATAAAATAACCCCAAGGTAAAGGATATAGGGTGTATGAAACCCTTATCATGTCATTCATATAACATTATTTTTCTATTCAACAAATTCAATTGAATCAATTTGATAAGGAGGTTTTAAAATTAGATTAAAATCAGAAACTAAGTAAATAGTAAACTCAACTTATGGATCAAGAATAACACTAAGAAAATCATCCGGAAATAAATTCAGATATTCTTTTTATATTGAAACATCATGAATTTGAACTCTTTATTTATTTTCAAAAATAATAGCCAGATAACTCTCACTTTTATATTTTATCAATTTCCCAGCTTATTGATGTGTTATCAAAGGTATAAATTAATTATTATATACAAACAAAGACTCGTTCTAAAAAATAACTTATTTATCACTATAACATATATTATCCTATTAAATTGAAAGTAAATCTATACCTAGAAAACATAAAACTCTATAATGTGTAATTAAACAGGTTTTTTAGGAAAAATCATTCCATGGGTGATAATAGGAATATTTATATAAATTTATATTTCCTTTATACTACACCCAAGAGTTTTTACCTAGAGTTTTGAAATTATTTCTTGGGATGGTATTTCAATTTTACATAAAAAATTCTTTGATCTTAATGATTCCCACCTTGATTAACTAACTTAAAACCTGCAATATCAGAATTCCCTAACTCATTAAAATTAAAACATTTCACTACCTGATTTTCAATACCAGTCTTAAAATTATTATTTATCTTTTCTTTGCAATCATAACCCATGTGTCAAGGATTTACACATCAGTAACACTTACCATATATCATAATAGATTCATAAGAATGCTTATTTCCACAATTATAACAGGTTTAATAAAAAAAATTACCTTAATGTTTCTTCAATGAATGATTCACTATTTCCTACCACCTTGATCAGTTATTATCCTTACTTTTATAAAATTTCAAATACTCCATCTCAAAATTCTTAACAAACCACATAATTTACTCTAAATTTTCAAAATATTGGGAAACTATATCCCATTATATACATTACTTTAATCCAAAATAAAATCAATCAAAGTTTACCATCATGGTCCAGATTGAAATTCAGTGTATACGTAGTCAATCTAGTAAAATTATCTTTATAAGAGGAAATAGATTCCTATAACATTTACTTCAACTCTATGAATTTTCATTCTATTATAATTTCAATAATTTTATTGAAATACTTTTCACATAGGAGATATTTAGATTTAATCTATTCCATGGCGTCAATTTCTTTCTTTCATATATCGTTCTTAATCAAAGTCCACAACAAATCAGTTTCACCTTCAAAATTATAAATAATAAGTGTTACCTTATGATATTTTGAAAATCTAAAAAAATAAAATATCTCCTCTAAAAAATTAATACTTCCTTCAAATTTCATTGGGTCATAGGATCCACAAAAATCTAAAGGGTTTAGTTTCATGAAATTAGTTACTCTAGACATTTTCTAATTTGGAGAATTATGTCACTCTCATTTATGGGTGCCACCATTAATAAATTTCATCAACTAGGTTAAAAATACCATAAACCACTCTATTCCAACCATTCCAGGTTATTCTTTTTGAGGGATATTATCTTATTGATGCCTTAATACCTCTTCTACCTTGTTTCCTCTATGTAAAACCATTCTGAAGATAAACGGATTAAATGAATCAACATAAAAATCTTCAAAACATATCATTCAGTACTAGATCTTTTGGCTATAAACATGGTTTGAAACCATTTTTTAAGCCCAAAAACTGTTGTTATAGGTTATAGCCACATTTCAATGAACTGTGGACGGTATTGGTGTCGATATGGGGAATGACCTATAGCCATAGTTTGAAACCATTGCAGAACATTAAGCCACACATGGCCTATTTCCATGGTTCAAAACTGTGGCTATATGGATTTATCCAATGTTGAAAACCATGGCTATAGGTCTTCCCATTTCATGAAAAACGCCCTCACACCCTCCCCTTGAACACCTCATACACCCCTGCATATCCCCCTTGCACCCCCTTCACCCCCATGCCCCCCTAGAAAGCCCCCTTGCACCCCTAGACATCCCCATTGCACCCCCAAGAACACCCCCCTGCAGCCCCATGATCCCCCTGGATAGCCCCCTTGCACCCCCCCCCCCCCCCATATAACCCTCTTTCACTCCCCTGGACAGCCCCCTTTCACCCCCTACAACACCCCCATACCCCCTTGTACATCCCCTTTCACCCCTGGATATCCCCCTTACACCCCCATGGACATCCCCCTTGTACCCCCTTGAACATCCTCCCCCCCCCACCCCCATTCCCCCCTGGACATCCCCCTTTCACTGTAACACCCCAAGATTTTACGAAAAATATTCTTTTTAATTTCATTAATTTCTTGTGTTGTATGCTACACCAAAATGAGCTTGCATAACACGCATCCCTAACTTGGCTTGCATTACACGCAAGCGTGACCTTCCATAATAGCGTGTGTTGTATGCAATACCCAGTTTCACTAAACAACGATATGCTATTAAAATATTATTAAAACTAGTCGTTATGAATAGTAATACCCACTTTTTGAAATTTTATAAATTTTTTTTTTGAAAATGGACTTCATTTTTGGATTTGGAATATCGAAATTATCCTAGGGTGAAATTTTGGTATTTTTCTGAAAACTTTCAATTTTTGATGAATAGTGAAAACACTAGGTTACTATTTAAATACCGACTTTTAATTTAAATAATTGTTTATTTTAATTAAATTTATTTTAGGGAAAAATTGATACATAATACCTATATAAGTTCAATGCAATTCATTGGAGTCATTTTATAATAATTGTAGATATATAAAAATTTTATCGAACTTTTCACCGT
The DNA here is from genome assembly GCA_963277665.1 of Viscum album. Classification (NCBI taxonomy): domain Eukaryota; kingdom Viridiplantae; phylum Streptophyta; class Magnoliopsida; order Santalales; family Viscaceae; genus Viscum; species Viscum album. The sequence goes on from OY728131.1 coordinate 1,496,223,131, forward strand.
CTTTTACCCACCTCCTAGGAGAATTTGAAAATTTACATAAAACATAATTTTACCGCTTCTGTGAGTGTAATTTTAAAAATATTAGAGACATAGTTGATGTCAGTAAGTAAAATGTTGTTCAATGGGATGAAAATAATTTTTTGTGAATAGTAACTTTTTACTTTTATTTACCACGGTTAAAAGTAAATAGGGTAATTAAGGGTAAAAATGATATTATTATTACCCTAACACGTGTCCTAATTCTATTTGATAAGTGTAATTCGACCAAAAACAACCTTAGGAATAAAATATGACCATTTAGGCCCACTTGGATTAGATTAGGACATTTATTATTAATTTATTTAAAGAAGGGTTAAAATAGTTAAAATCAAAGTTTAATAACTAAATCATTTTTAATATATGTTTATACATAAGATCAATTCGACTATAAATATTAATTTGAAAGATAAAACTACTTCCTACATAATGGTATTTTATTTTTAATTTTTAGACATTAAATAATTTAATTTATTTATGACAAAAAGATGATGCAGTAATTATCTTATTAATAAAATATTGACATAATTGATATTATAAATACCCAAATAAATGTAATTTGAGATTTTTTATGAATTGAACTAATTTTATAGGTTAATATGACATGTTAGTATTTATTTAATTTACTTTTTTGAACTAATAATTCTGTTATGATTTTCACAAAAATCAATTACTAAATAGTGTCAAAATTGACATAAAATAGTTTTTAAAACAAATATTATATTATTAATTGTAATTTTATTCCTAAAAAATCTAAGGTTCATAAAAATGACTTAGATAAGGATATATATATTAATAATAAACAACTTGGGGTTTTTTTGGCTTGTTATAGTATGTTTATTAACCTTATAGTGTAAGAATACAAAAAGACACGGTAAAAGTAAAATTATCTAACTTAAAGTTAAATAGAAATGATAAGGTTAAAATAGGAACCTAAACTTGTCTAAATTAAATTTTATGAGATTATTTCGACCCATCCCCACCTTGTCTTCAAAATAAATCAATTTGGAGCTATTTAAAACCGAATATGACTTTATAATAAAATAATATTTTTAGTTTTTCCAAAGGTGTCCCTCTCCTCCCTTATAAAAGGGAACCTCCTCCATCTCTTCCTCACACCACTTTGAGCCTTCAATCTCGGCCAACCTCTGAAAAATTCTCTTCTCCAATTCCCTAAAATCATCCTAGAGGTCCTGGTATTCTTCAAAGTCCAATTTGTGTGCCCTAAAAGGAGGTCTCAAAGAAGCGCTTCAAAGAAGAGGTAATCTCCGTTACCGATTCTTTCAACTTTATTTCTTCTTCCACTTCTTCTTCTTTATTTGTTTCATTATGAAGTAATAAAATAAGTATAATTCATATACTGATATGTTATTATAAGTATGAAAAACCCTTATTTCACCATCTATCCATCCTACGGAAAACAAAATCACCGTGTGTGCGTACGTACGGAATACCGTCTCCACGCCATGGTGTAATCTATTTTCCACAACCACCTTACTTGGATGGGTATAATGGTGTAAATAATGACTATATATTATTATTGTAGATTCATATTGATTCTTAAATATTATTCATACACTCCAATACAATTCCACAATCATGGGAGTGATATCATCGCTCGTGCGTACGTACTGAATACCGTCTCCACGATGTGATGCGACTCGTTCTACATGATCTTCATTGTATAATGATTATATAAATGAATTGAATGAATGAATATGATATATATTACATTAATACCATTCTGGAAATGAGGTATCTATAACCTAAAAAGAAAAATAAGAATTTATTCGACAAAACACGCATAAGAACAAAAAGTAATAAACACCCGAATAGCAAGTAGTAATGAAATATTACTAATAAGAAGCTAATAATATGACCATATATAATATCATAAAAATATTTATGATTCTGGAATAAGTAAATAACATTATTTAAATCATTATACAGGAGGTTCGGACACTTACGAAGCAAATCAGACCTAAGGTAAGGGAAAATATAACAATCTCATTTTTATCCGAGATTGTTTATACTTTGGTATTTACTGGGGTAAATTTTATCATCCACATCCATGTTTCCTCAATATGTAATATTATTTCCATACACCTACAATTTTTTAAATCCAATTTTACCCTTCGGTGAGTTTTTAGTAAAGGATATGAATGGAATCTTTTGTCGTTTTTCGTACGAGGTAATTTTTGACTTCTTCTACAAAAGTATGACAAGAATGTTTTTTTCACTTATACGGCATTAATGGATTTTTAAAAAAATATTTCCAAGAATCTTCCTATAAATGTTTTCAAGTTTATTTTTAATCAACTTCTTTTAGTTTAAAATTGTATGACATGTTAAGAAAGGAAAAATGTTTTTGAAGTTGAAAGGATATTTTCCTCAAGAATGGAGTTCAAGAGTTTTATCAAAATTATTTTCCGTCTAAGATAATATAGGGTTCTGTTTATATCCCTATTATTACATTGATTTGATTATGGAAATATTTTTATGAATTCCTTTATCTTATATGAATTTTTTTATGATGTCATGATGTTTAAGATTCCCATTTTTATTACATGGGTTATGCTATGATGTATGGTTTATGATTTTGTGGCACACATAAGAATGGTATCATTATGAGATGGGTGGGACCTATATCTTCCTCCAATACATTGGGTAAAGATTTTATATCTCATGAGATAGACATGGCTGGAACGGAAGGTTAAATCGGTTCAGTGAAACAGGACTGAAACGAGGAGTGAACTCGATTCAGAAATGAACTTTGTCCACTCAGATAGTCTTGGCAATGAGTCTTGACTAATAATAAATTATTCTCTATGATGATGTGTGTATGCCAAAAAGTTTCATGTTTTATGTTATGATTATTGGGATTACATTTCACTACTATGATTTATCACATGTTATGATATTATGATCTCTTTTTCAGGTTAAGATTTCTAAATTGCTATGTTCTTATGAATATGATGTGATTGATATTTCTTTTGTTTACCCTTACTGAGAATTTGAGCTCACCCTTTTGTATGTTTTATTTCCCTAGGATATAAAGAAAGGTTTTGGGTAAAAAAAGAAATATCTTTATGGGAGATGTTGAAGATCTTTCACCATGATTAGAAGATTACGTTCTGAGTTTCCAAAGTCACTAAACTATTACGGTCTTTGTGTGTGTGTTTTTGTTATGTACTAAGTATTCAACAAAAGTAATGTAATTTCCATGTATGGCAAGCTTTGGGTCTTTACAGTTGGTATCAGAGGAAAGTTTTAGTCAACCTTTGGAAACTATGATGTGAGAACCTTAGTGAGATCCCTATAGATATTTCTAAGGTATGTATAGGGATGTCCCTAAGGATAAGTATAAGTATAGGTTATAGTACAAGAATTACGGTAACCTAAGATGTTAGATATTGAAGGTACTCCCCCTTTATTATGTTGTTTTACCTAGTGTGATTTTTGCCTCTCACACTATTCTTTTTGGGTTTTAGATGATGGCTGGAACCAGAAGGAACCGTGTTGATCAATGTAATGGACAATGCAATGATTGTCCTCCTGAACAAACAAATGTTATGGGATATGGAGTGAAAAATATTATTGCTATACTTACACAAGCTATGAATCATTCTGGACTTCCAAATGATCAGAGAAGGGAACAATATTCTATTGAGTCCTTCATGAGGCAACGTCCACCTTCTTTCAGTGGGTCTTCTGATCCACATGTTGCTGAACAATGGATCAGTAACACTGAAAAGATATTTTCAAATCTTCAATGTTCTGAACATGATAAAGTCATCTTAGCAGTATATCGTTTGGAAGGTGAAGCTGATCAATGGTGGAATCTTATCAAGAATACGAGGCCAAGAGATGAAATTGAGTCCATTGAATGGGGCAAGTTCAAGAACATATTTTTCAATAAGTACTTCCCTCATATTCTTAGAACAAAGATGGAGAAGGAGTTTCTTGAACTAAAGCAAAAGGATGATGAATCTTTTGGTATATACGAAGCGAATTTTACAAGGCTTGCAAGGTATGCATCTGGCTTTATCATCCAACCTGAAAGTAAAGTTGATCGATTCTTCAGTGGATTAAAACCAAATCTTCGAAGGGCATTAGCTATAAGAGACTTTAGTAGCTATGAAGAAATTGTGCGATATGCTATTAAGGTATAAATGGAAGTTAGTGTTACATATCCATCTCATGGTTTTGACAAGAAACAAAAGATGGAGTTAAAGGAGAAATCTCAGAATAATGGTGAAAAGAAGATGAATGTATCCTTATTCTCAAAGTGTGGAAAGAAGCATGGTGGAGATTGTCTTAAAGGGACTAGAAAATGTTTTAAGTGTGGAAAAGAAGGTCATCAAGCAGATGAGTGTCCAAGTAATGGAAAAAGGGTTTCAAATGGTGTGAATAAAGAAAAGACTATAGAGAACGCACCAAAAACACTTCAATGCTTCAAGTGCAATGAAATGGGGCATTATGTTAATCAATTCCCTAATCCAAGGGTTAATGATGATTGACATGAGCAACCACTAAAGGCAAAGGACAAAGGGAAGTCACATGAAATCACTATTGGCGATGTGGAATATGACAACGATGTGGTGGAATGATTAAGTGTTTATGTAATGGGATTCCAAAATAATGTTGTATATAGTATCATGGAATATTGGAATATTTATGTATTGGTCTATTGTGGTTTTCAATAATTATATGGTACCGGTAACCATGGAATGTGATTTATATATTTTTGGTAAGAAGATGATATGAGAATAATGAAGGGATAAAAAGATAATGAGATATTTGATTGCATTCATATAAGGACTAAGTGATATCATGGTTTGAGTATAAAGAATTTTGAGGATTTTGGTTTTTGGAAAGTGTTTACTTTTAACTGCATTCATGTTTTCACTAAGGTTCAATGGGTATTCATTCTTTAAGAAATACATGATTAAGGTATTCATATGTTTGTAATTTGACCAACAAGATATATCTTATGATATATGGGGGATAAATGATGGAATTCACGTGATTGTTATGTGACATTTCAAGTAATCATTTTCTTTATACTATGAGCTTGGACCGAAGTATTTTAGATAAGCCTAAAGATTGGAATGGATTATGTTGGACATAAGTTAGTATTGTTTAAGGATAGAACTTTTTTCGATATTATTGATGGGATGTTATAGTGATATAGCTTTAGAAAAAGGACAACATGCATGACGGGCGACAGCCCATTGCGTCGGACAAGGCTGTGGGAATCGAACCCACAACCGAAGTGCGACTGGCCATTATCACCTACCACTGGCCTACATTAAGTCCCTGGTTAGTAGAAACTAGTTTTATTTTATTACGCGGTATGATATATGAAGTATAAGTTCATTTTTGTAATCGTATATGATTAACCTCACCATAGTTGGACTTATGTATATTTGATAACTTTTGCTAACCTTTTGATTGAAACAGATGGAATGACCCATCATTCTATCACATGATCTGGTAACACTTCAAGAATAACAAATTCAACTTCATTTCTTTAAGATATGAAGTGGAAATTGTTCAAAGCACAAACAATAGTGAGATTGTACCAAAATAAAGTAAGTATTTATTCTAATTCAAATTCTTCAACTTTATGGAAATGATCTTGAAAACCAAAAATGTTGTCCTAGTGCCCTTATATCTAATGAATCATATGGTACCCTAGATCATCACAAATTTATGGCTTTGTGATTGTTTAATTTTTAATAGCCATGTTCTCTACCACTCTCCATCAGAACATGACGGTTAGATTTCTCTTCCATATCCATATTTTCACCTATGTTCTCCTATGTGGAAACCCAGTGATTAGTTAATTTGGGTAACCGTTACATTTTATACTTTAGTTTTTAAAGCCATGTTTTGGTATTCCTTTTTATAATGTGGTTTTCTATTAAATAAACTTTTGAGTAGTAAACCATTTATAACCACGGTGAATTTCGAGGGCGAAATTCATTTTAAGGGGGTAGAATGTAACACCCCAAGATTTAATGAAAAATATTCTTTTTAATTTTATTAATGTCTTGTGTTGTATGCTACACCAAAAGGATCTTTCACAACATGCATCCATGACTTGGCTTGCATTACATGCAAGCGCGACCTTCCACAATAGCGTGTGTTGTACGCAATACCGAGTTTCACTAAACAACGATATGCTATTAAAATATTATTAAAACTAGCCGCTATGAATAGTAATACCTACTTTTTGAAATTTTATAAATTTTATTTTTGAAAATGGACTTCATTTTTGGATTCAGAATATCTAAATTATCCTAGGGTGAAATTTTGGTATTTTTCTGAAAACTTTCAATTTTTGATGAATAGTGAAAACACTGGGTTACTATTTAAAAACCGACTTTTTGTTTAAATAATTATTTATTTTAATTAAATTTATTTTAGGGAAAAATTGATACATAATACCTATATAAGTTCAATGTAATTCAGTGGAGTCATTTTATAATAATTTTAGATATATAAAAATTTTATTGAACTTTTCACCGTCTTTTACCCACCTCCTAGGAGAATTTGCAAATTTACATAAAACTTAATTTTACCGCTTCTGTGAGTGGAATTTCAAAAATCTAAGAGACACGGTTGATATCAATAAGTAAAATGTTGTTCAATGAGATGAAAATAATTTTTGGTGAATAGTATCTTTTTACTTTTATTTACCACGGTAAAAAGTAAATATGGTAATTAAGGGTAAAAATGATATTATTATTACCCTAACACATGTCCTAATTCTATTTTATAAGTGTAATTCGACCAAAAAAAACTTCAGGAATAAAATATGACCATTTAGGCCCACTTGGATTAGATTAGGACATTTATTATTAATTTATTTAAAGATGGGTTAAAATAGTTAAAATCAATGTTTAATAACTAAATCATTTTTAATATAGGTTTATACATAATATAAATTCGACTATAAATATTAATTATAAAGATAAAAATATTTCCTACATAATGGTATTTTATTTTTAATTTTTAGACATTAAATAATTTAATTTATTTATGACACAAAGATGATGCAGTAATTATCTTATTAATGAAATATTGACATAATTGATGTTATAAATACCCAAATAAATGTAATTTGAGACTTTTTATGAAGTACACTAATTTTCTTGGTTAATATGACATGTTATATTGATTTAAATAACTTTTTTCGAAATAATAAATCTGTTATGATTTTCACAAAAATCAATTACTAAATAGTGTCAAAATTGACATAAAATAGTTTTTAAAAAAATATTATATTATTAATTGTTATTTTATTCCTAGAAATATAAGTTACGGCCAAATGACTTATATAATGTTATATATATTAATAATAAACAACTTGGGGTTCGTTTGTCTTGCTATAGTAAGTTTATTAACCTTATAGTGTAAGAACACAAAAAGACACGGTAAAAGTAAAATTATCTAACTTAAAGTTAAATATAAATGATAAGGTTACAATTGGAACCCAAACTTGTCTAAATTATATTGTATGAGAGTATTTTGACCCATAACCACCTTATCTTTGAAATAAATCCATTTGGAGCTATTAATACCGAATATGACTTTATAATAAAATAATATTTTTAGTTTTTCCAAAGGTGCCCCTCTCCTCCCTTATAAAAGGGCACCTCCTCCCTCTCTTACTCACACCACTTTGAGCCTTCAAGCTCGGCCAACCCCTGAACAATTCTCTTATCCACTTCCTTAGAAACATCCTATAGGTCCTGGTCTTCTTCAAAGACCAATTTTAGTGCCCTAAAAGGAGGTCTCAAAGAAGTGCTTCAAAGAAGAGTTAATGTCCATTACCGATTCTTTCAACTTTATTTCTTCTTCCACTTATTCTTCTTTAGTTGTTTCATTATGAAGTAATAAAATAAGTATCATTCATATAAAGATATATTATTATAAGTATTAAACAACCCTATTTCACCATCTATCCATCCTACGGAAAATGAAATCACCGCGCGTGCGTACGTACGGAATACCGTCTCCACATCGTGGTGTAATCTATTTTCCACCACCAAATTACTTGGATTGGTATAATGGTGTAAGTAATGACTATATATGATTATTTTAAATTTATATTTATTCCGAAAAAGTATAAATACACTCCAATACAATTCCACAATCATGGGAATGATATCATCGCTCGTGCGTATGTACGGAATACCATCTCCACGATGTGATGCGACTCGTTCTACATGATATTCATTGCATAATGATTATATAAATGAATTGAATGAATTATTATGATATATATTAAATTAATACCATTATGGAAATGAGTTATCTATAACCTAAAAAGAAAAATAAGAATTTATTCAAAAAAACACGCATAAGAACAAAAAGTAATAAACACCCAAATAACAAGTAGTAATGAAATATTACTAATAAGAAGCTAAGAATATGACCATATATGATATCATAAAAACACTTATGATTCTGGAATAAGTCAATAACATTATTTAAATCATTATATAGGAGGTTCAGACACTTACGAAGCAAATTGGACCTAAGTTAAGGGAAAATATTACAATCTCATTTTTATCCGAGATTGTTTATACTTTGGTATTTACTGGGGTATATTTTATCATCCACATCCATGTTTCCTCAATATGTAATATTATTTTCATCCACCTACAATTTTTTAAATCCAATTTTACCCTTTGGTGAGTTTTTAGTAAAAGATATGAAAGGAATATTTTGTCGTTTTTTGTATGAGGTACTTTTTGACTTTTCCGACAAAAGTACGAGAAGAATGTTTCTTTTTAACTTATACGGCATGAATGGATTTTTAAAACAATATTTCCAAGAATATTCCTTTACAAGTTTTCAATTTTATTTTTAATCAACTTCTTTTAGTTTAAAATTGTATGACATGTTAAGAAAGGAAAAATGTTTTTAAAGTAGAAAGGATATTTTCCTCAAGAATGGATTTCAAGAGTTTCATCAAAATTATTTTCCATCTAAGATAATATAGGTTTCTGTTTCTATCCCTATTATTACATGGATTTGATTATGGAAATATTTTTATGAATTCTTTTATCTTATATGAATTGTTTTATGATGTCATGATGTTTATGATTCCCATTTTTATTACATGGGTTATGCTATGATGTATGGTTTCTGATTTTGTGGCACACATAAGAATGGTATAATTATGAGATGGGTGGGACCTATATCTCCCTCCAATGGATTGGTAAAGATTTTATATCTCATGAGATAGACATGGATGGAACGGCAGGTTAAACCGGTTCAGTGAAATAGGACTGAAACGAGGAGTGAACTCGGTTCAGAAATGGACTTTTTTCACTAAGATAGTCTTGGAAATGAGTTTTGACTAATAAGAAATGATTCGCTATGATTATGTGTGTATGCCACAAAGTTTCATGTTTTATCTTATGATTATTGGGATTACATTTCACTACTATGATTTATCCCATGTTATGATATTATGATCTCTTTTGCAGGTTAAGATTTCCAAAATGTTATGTTCTTATGAATATAATGTGATTGATATTTCTTTTTTTTACCCTTACTGAGCATTTGAGATCAACCTTTTGTATGTTTTATTTCCTCGGGATATAAAGAAAGGTTCTAGGTAATAAAAAAAGGGATGATCTTTATGGGAGATGTTGAAGATCTTTCATCATGATTAGAAGATTACGTTCCGAGTTTCCAAAGACACTAAACTATTACGGTCCTTGTGTGTGTGTGTTTTTTGTGTACTATGTATTCAGAAAAAGTAATGTAATGTCCATGTACAGAAAGATTTGGGTCTTTAAATTCACCCCTGGACATCCCCCATGAATCTCCTAGATAACCCCCTTGAACACCTCCCCCCCCCCCCTCGCACCCCCTTGTCCCCCTTGGATAGCCCCCTTCAACCCCCTGGACAGCCCCCTTTCACCCCACTTGAAAACCCAGTACACCCTCATTCCCTTGACCCCCCACCCCTCCAAGACACCCCCCTCCCACCTAGACACCCCCTCCCTCCTAAACACCCCCTGCACACGCATTCCCCCTTGCACTCCCCTCCAGGACACCCCACTTACACTCCCTAGACCACCCCCTTTCCCCCCTTGAACACCCCTTAGCACCCCCACCCCCACAGTATCCCACTTCTATGGACATCCCCCTTGCACCCTTGAACAACCCCCTTGCACCCCCACCCACACCATGTCGTATCCCACCCCCAGAAAACCCCCCTAGATAGCCCCTGACCCCCCTCCTGGACACCCCCTCCCACCTGAACACCCCCTCCCTCTTAGAAAACCCCTCCCTCCTGCACACCCCCTTTAGACACCCCCTAGACCCCCCCCCCCCCCCCCATACACCCCCCTTGCACCCCCTAGACAGCCCCTTGAACACCACCCCCATGCACACCCATGCGCCCTAGCACCCCCCCTCCTGGACACCCCCCTTTGCACCCGCCTGGACAGCCCCCTTGAACACTCCCCCCCCCCCCCCCCGCTCATCCATTCCCCCTTAAATCCCCCCTACACCCCCTGGACTTCCGCCTTGAACACCCCCTTTCTCACCCCCCCTCCCGGCACACCCATTCCCCCTTAAATCCCCCCTACACCCCCTGGACTTCCCCCTTGAACACCCCCTTTCTCACCCCCCTCCCGGCACACCCATTCCCCCGACCCCCCCCCCCATCCCTCCTAGACACCCCCTCCCACCTGGACACCCCCTCCCCCCTATATAGACCCCCCCCCCCCCACCTAGACAAGCCCCTGCATTTTGAAAATCTACTATATATCTATGTGGAAGTTAGAGAAAATATCTATCAATTTTTTCATAGGTTTACTAAGAATGGTTTGAAAATGGTATTCCTTATGGGTTATTATGGATTGGATCTCAAAGTCATCTCACTTAATACCTATTCATAAATCCAATATGGTGGAAGACTTACGAAACCGTTTGGTGCAATTGTGTGGATCTTGTATTGATATCTAGTTCCATGCCATCCAATTAAACTTTAGAAATAAGGCATAACCATAACATAATTCACTACATGAGGAATTACCTATCATGTGCCAAGTTAACCATGTTTGGTTCCATTTAACTCATTCAATTTATTATGTTAACCTTGCACCCCCTAGATAGCCCCCTTGAACACCCCCCCCCCCCCATGCACACCCATGACCCTTTTCACCCCCCCCCATCTTGGACACCCCCTGCCCCTTGCCCCCTCCCCCTGTACCCCTACCCCTACCCCTTTCACCCCCTTCCCCCACCCCCATAACACCCCCTACACCCTACCTCTATCCCTTGTAAAAGAACCCAGCACACCCCCACCCTCCAATGTACACCCCTTTAACCCCCACCTATACCCCTCCCCCTACCCCTTGCACCCCCTCCCCCCAGCACACCCCCTTCCCCCTCACCCAGCACACCTCCCTCCCCCCTTTCCCAACACACCCCCCAGCCCACCCCAACCCCCTATACACACCCCCTGCCCCCCCCCCACACACACACACTGCACCCCCTCCCAAGAACACCCCCATGCCCACCCCCCTGCACCCTACCCTACCCCTTGTAAAAAACATAGCACCCCCCTGCACAGCCCTTGGACACCCCCCCCCCCACACACCCTCCCCCTACCCCCAGCACACCCCCTACCCACCCCATGCACCCCCTGCCCCTTGTAACAAAACCTAGCGCCCCCCCCCCCCCCCCCGATAGCCAAATTTTTCTGGTCTTTTACAAGGGTATTATTAGTGAGGTTTGTTGATATGACCTGTTTGGATCAGTGGTTGAGTAGTGGTTTATGGGAATCAATAGGAACCAGGTATGGGAAGCCATAGGGTGGGCAGAAAACTATATACTATCATTGGCAGGCATAGATGATCTATGGTGATCTGAGAGTCGGTGGAAATGGATATTTCATATTGGAATTTAGGGATAAGCAGGTCGGATACATCTAGTCATTGCATTTAGTGATGGATATAGCAAGGGATATAGAGACCGGGTGTTTGGTTTGGAAGTTCGATGATAATGGTACTTCAATGGTGGAGAGAATCATATCAATTGTGGGTGACTGGCCCTCATGTCATATGGGTCGTTTTTGTAGTGAGGTCTATCATTGAATGATTGAGGTGAAAAAGTGATTCTAGTGTGTGGGAAGATCCTATCTTTTCTGGTTCCTTGTGTAATACTGGATTTGAAGTACATATGTGGTGTTGAGTGGAGTTAGTGAATTGAAATCAGGTTCAGGATGGTTTTTGAGTGATCTAGGGGTGAATAACATCAGAGGTGAGTGAGTGATTAGAGTGGGAGCATGATGGAGGAAGAAAATAGTTGGTGATCCAACCATGAAATTACACTGGGAGTTAGGGATCAGACTTAGGTGTAGGTATTATATGATCACATGATGCCTCAAGAGGTGAAGTCATCTTTATTGAGAGATACAATAGCACACCAGTGGGTGAAACCAATAAATATTGGGAAAATTCATCTAGAGGAGAACAGAATGGTGTTTTTTGTGGGGTTGGATGTAGTGAACTAAAAACCTCATTGAGATCATTTTTCAGAATCTAGTTACCAGGTCGATATACTGTTGGAAGATCATTCTCAGTTGTAAATTCATATGGTTAGGAGCACCATTATGTTTATTCAACCTTCACTAGAAGATTAGTATGTTTGGGATAACCATAATCTTTAAGATGAATCAGTTGAAGACACCTAGGATTAACCAAATATATGGGTGTCGTGGGAGGCTTATTGGTGTTAGAGTATGCAGTGAGTGAGTGGATTGACATCTGGTGCAAAGCATGCGTTGATTTTTGGATTTGTGTAACAGAAACATGTTTAGAATTATGAGATGGAGAATAGTGAGTTATCAGGGAATTGACAATCGTAGTAGTTTTTGAGACATGTTTTGACAAATACCATGTCATATTAGGGATGAGAAGTGTTAAGGTGGGGAGTTTGTTATGCCCCACAGGTTTATGATTCATTATTTTTGGAGGAAATTTTTGTTTTTAATATAAAGCCTGGGTTATTGCTTAAATTGGAATTTGGATTAGAAATCTGAACATTAGATGTTCCTAAATGATATTTTTGGATTTGGTTTTATTCCCCTATTAGAACCTTTTAGGTTTCGGTGGAAGTTGGTGGAGGTTTAGGGTGAAAATAACAGAAATTTAAGCTATTGTATCCTTTCATGTTGTGACCCATTGGGTTTATTCCTTGAATGGGGTTGGTTGAGTGGTGAACCCCCTATCTCAAACATTTCCATCTGTGAACCTTAGTTCAAGCCATGAAATTCCCAGGGGTATAGATTCATGGTGTGAAAACCCTAGTCACACCGTGAATCATGCATAGATGGATTTATTTTAATAATTTAAATTATGTCTTTTTGGGGTAAAGTATTTCATAGTGACGTTACTGAATAAAGTTTCAAGCTTCCAAGTTCGGTTGTTTGTGTTTGATGAAATGAAAACAATGATTTTCTTTAATTTTTATATTTTTATAAGAATGATCAGTTTATTTTTTCTCAAAATGAGGTCACTATCATCTCTAATGTGATGGAAATTTCATTTTCTACTATTGATTTGGATGAAACTCTCTATTAGCCCACGTTGAAAGCATAGGGAAATCATATAAAGCAGGTGAAAATGTATTTTCAAAGAGCCAAAACTAATTTTCATAGCATATACACATTATATATTAATGAAAACAAGTTTTTAAAATACTCAAGCAATTATAAAATTCAAATTAAAGGGTTAGGCAAAGGGAACTTACCACAACCTCAAGGTGCACATCTTTTTATGACGACAATTCGAATCTTCCTTTTTTCCACTTGAACGCATATGAAACTTCACATATATATAAGGACACCTAGCCCCTATGTACATATTTTCATGGCCAAATATTCAGAAGGGTGTCCTTAGATATATGTTTATACTTGCATATACCCCTTTACACTTACACATATATGCATTTTTCATATCTATATATAAACACACCTAACCCCAATATATATATTCATACTACCATGAGTGAATATATATAAAGGGGGAACTTATATATGAATATGTATACCTATGCATACACATGTATTCCTTCGTCAACGGCAACTCGAATCCACCTCAACGACATCTCGAAAGCACTACAAAAATATAAAGAACCCAAAAATCACAAAATCCCTAATTAAAATTAGTCCAAAGAATAAAAATGGAATAAATATTACCCAAATCTGATGTAGAACCCACTATCATCAATGGTGGTGGATAAAATTGGCCTCATCATAAGAAACCACCTATATGGAAATAATGTGAAAAGAAATAAGATATAACAACTTCTTATATATATGTGATCAGTGATGATAAATGATAGATGAATACATTACCATTTTAGATTCTATAATTCCTATATATTATTACCACAATATCATCATTTAGTCACTCCCATTAGACTAATAATATATGGTGGTCATGTCAACACAAAAAAACCACAAACATACACATTGTTCATCATAATATCAATAATCATTACATCAGTACAAGCCTAAACAATAGAAATAACACATCCATGAAGCATACCTTGTTCTTCCATATTATCATTTTCATTACATATTCTCTTCTTAGCATTTATTTTCAATATATATCTCAATTACCATATGAAATCATATAAAACAAGTTGTGCATGTCAGTATATAACCAACAAAGAGAATATAAAGAAACTCATATTTGTCTTTTATTTCTCATTCCCTTCCATTTTCCCTATTTTGTACATTTCCAAAACACTTCCCAAATTTTATTTCCATCCCCCTAGCACCACTCCCCCCCCATCCCCTCCCCCTATCCCTTAGTACCCCCCAACCCCACCTGAACCCCCACTACCCCCCCCCCCAGCCCCCCAGCACCACCATCCCCCCAGTACTAGTCCCCCCTACACCAGTCCCCCTACACCACTCTCCCCCAACCCCCCAGAACCCCCCCCCCCAACCCTCATCCCACCACTTGCACCCACACTGCCCCCCCAGCCCCCCAGGACCATCCCCCCCAGCCCTCACCCCACCACCTGCACCCACACTGCCCCACAGCCCCCCAAGACCATCCCCCCCAAAACTCGTCCCACCTACATCAGTCCCCCTACACCACTCCTCCCCACATCACCCCCCCCCCCTCCTACACCAGCCCCTAGCACCCCACCACCAGCCCCCCCCCCTAACACTAGTCCCCCCTACATCATCCCCCTTGTACCACTCCTCCCCACAACACCCCACCCTCCTACGCCATCCCCCCCCCACATACACCCCCACTACCCCCCCCCCCCACTTCCCCCTAGACACCCCACCCCCCAGCCACTAGGAATGCTTCCCAACAGTCTTCATCGTGGATAGTTTTTTTCAAAGATAAATTCTATTCTTAACCATTATAATTTTTTGGTATTTTATGAGATAGCTATACCATTTTGAATGAACCATGATGGATAAAACCCACAATTGTATAATGATAATAAATTACAAGTAGTTATAACATTTTTTCATTAGCACCATTAATTCCCAATAAAAAGTGGAACAAATAATCGAAGTAATAAGGTCAAGACTTATATCCCAACCGAGAAAATATTTTTTCATGTATTAAATATTAATATCGATTAATGGTA
Source organism: Viscum album (assembly GCA_963277665.1). NCBI lineage: Eukaryota > Viridiplantae > Streptophyta > Magnoliopsida > Santalales > Viscaceae > Viscum > Viscum album. The sequence goes on from OY728131.1 coordinate 1,496,238,824, forward strand.
GATTCAACATTTATTTTTAAAATATATAAATCATTGGAAAATATTCATTTCTTCTCTTTTCATTATTCATTAAATATGGAATATTCAACCTTATTTTTGAAAATAGAGCACTTTTATAATTTTCTACTAGATCTATCTTCTTAGGCACTACCAATTACTTAAGTCATATGATCATACATCCTTTAGGCACACGATCTACCTAATTAATGTGTGTGGAAACATTTTATATAACAAATTTTTTGATATTTAGAGCCACTAATGTTTTATATTTTCACATAAATATTTAATATTTTTCTGGAAGTGAAGTTAAGAATTTGTTTATTGTATGACCTAGAATTTTGTATCTTCCATGTATCCAATTGGTATTATTTAGAATATCATTATTTATAAGTCAGTATTATTCTTCGTCTCCTAGGATATCATTAATTAAATTAATTCTACGATTCCTTTATTGAATTGATTCCATTTGTTACTTTAGCTCACTTCCATCAGTCATGACGTTAATGGCCAATTTTCAACTATCCATAATCCGGACTATTCTTTCATATTGTAGGTAGTTCATCTCTATTTCAACATCCTCTTTAACCCCATTCATTGAATTATTGACATTATATATATAATATCCTTATTTTTTTTCTCCCCAAGGTAGATTTATTTACTTTTATTACCTACTTCAATTTTTATTGTGTTATTATTCTGAAATTTGTATATACTTTATGCTGTGTTGGTATATGACAACAAGAATCTTAACTATTATCACTTTTTCCAAATTTAACAAATATATTCAAAATACTGAAATTTGTTTCTTATAGATAGATTACTCCTATTTTTTGAATTCTTCATTTTTCCCACAGGTCTTATTTCAAAATATGTTATGCTCCCCCAGAATATAGACCTTATATATCCTACATAGGTCGAAACATTATGACAACATTCACTATAGTTCTTTCAAAATGTATAGTATCGCTATTATTGACAAATAAATCACCTCCTCTTTCTGTTGTATGTAGTATATCAAGTTTTTACTTATTTCTATTTTTGGACAACAACAATATGATCATGAGATTTATTTAGAGATCTACGTTTTTTATTCATGCTCATAGCCAAGTTGGTTGATATGGATGGATTCTCATTATTTAATCACACCCATATTTGTAAAAAAAATTAAACTATGGGTAATAGATAAATATGAATGAGTACCAACACATTTATTTGGATAGCCTTTCGCATTCCTCTATGAGGTTATCGTAAAAAAATGGATCAATTTAAGTTATTTTGACACAATTCTAAGTCTTTTTTAGTAATATTATCATCATTAGTTTTTGTGGTATCTACTCTTATTTTCTTAAAAACATGTCATGATTCAACTTCAGTGACTTCTTGATTTATCTATTTTATGTCCTACTCCAATCATTATAGATTTAGATAATACATATCATATTCAAGAGATTTTAACATTTCTTCATATCCCTTTTTTAACTTCAGAATCAGATATGCGTACACTTTATTATCCTTTATAAGATAACTATATAGTTCTTTAATACTATTATCTTTAATATCCATCTATAAATCATTGACATCCATAGAATTCCAATATAGTTTTTCTAGTACAAATACCACTTCTATAATAATAACCTCTTAAAAAATCTCCTTTTCAATTATTATTCATTTATAAACAATTTTTTATTGAAAATTGACAGAAATGTCTCCTAAGCTTCAACAAATATTATGATGGTGATACATTTACTTACCATTTTAGAATCTTTATATTTCATTGACTTAGAATATAAATGTAACTATTATTTCTAATATTTTATCCCCTTGATTTATTCACATACGTATATAATAACTTCAATACTGTCCATTTTAAAACAATCCTTGATTTCATAATTGATATCACTGAATGATTCAATAGAAATAACTTCGTCACAAAATAAACTTAATTCATTACAAGAATCATTCTTGGTATATTTAATAGAAGTAAAACCACTTTGATTACCTTCAAATAGTAGTGTAATCACCTTCTCCTAAGAATTATTTATTTTAATTATAGCCTCTTATTTCTTCATGTTCCTCAGAGACTTTTCAAAGAAATTCAATTCAAATTCAATAGTAATAAAAATTGATTTTTCTATCCAAGGACCTTCATTAAAACATCTTATTTTTCAGTTCATATATTTTTATAAAAATCAGTACAACTTGAAGGAATATAAATCCAACCAGAGGAAAATTTTTTATCATACCAATTATAGATCCCACTAGACCAGTGAAGACACTCGATGGGGGGTCCATCAATTGTGGTTGAACAACCAATGTTTCAAGGATTATTAAATAGTTTCATATGTATATGGAAAGAAATATCAATCCAAATCACATTTCTAATAGATTTTATAATATATATATCATCTTCCACACTTCCAGTAAGTAAGTAAAAACTTTCAACCTTCAACAGTTTACCAAACTTAATGAAAAATTCAAGATCCATCCTTGAAGGACCTGTAGAGACAGATGGAGTATCGAGATAATCAACAATATAATTTTACAACCCATGGTTCTAAGCTTAAAGAGTTAAAAATAGAATATGGAAAAATCCTTATTATTGTAAATACATTGATAGATCAAGATTCGGGTAAAAACTTATCTTAACCAATTCTTAACCCAAAGTGTTATTTTTATAAGAATTGGTAGGGTGGTATAGGATAGCGTGGATTAACCTCTAGAAGTAAAACCTAAGACTAAACACCCAATGGAAAATGAATAAGTCCCTATGGGGAAATAATCTCTTATGTGTCTATCACATTGTGGTTTTGTAACATACATGTTCTATGTGACTCATCATAATCATATTGAATTTTATTTATATGGGAAAATGATGTTCTCTAAAAAATTGATAAGTCAACACGAAATTTAGTAAATCCTAAAAACAATAATTCTAATCAACAAATGAAAAAATATCATGATATGTCATATATCCATCACTATAAAATATAGATTTACATTAAAAAAAGTAATAATAATGAATGAACACTATATATTTATGAAATTTTATTTTGTAACTCACCATAGACTATTCATCCATCTTAAAATCATATCATCATAACTTCTAATTTCCAACATTTGCATATTTAAACTCTATAAGACAATCAATACAAATGAAAATCAAAAAAAAATCAAAGAAATAATACCTGATGCAATAAGTGAAAACCAATAAACCATATCAATGAAAAATGTGAAAATTAAGAAGATAAGAAATTGAAACAAATAAATCTTACCCAATAAAAATTGTAGAGGTTGTGGATTTAAATCAAAGAATCCCTTCTCTATGGTATAAATCAGAAGGAATGTGAGAAATTAGAACTATCATAATTTATATGTATGTGGCTGTGTATTGGAGAAAATCAGAGATAATTGAAACCATAATAGCATAAATATAATAGAGATTTGGGAAATAGAAAACAAACCCTAATGTAACTTACTGTGGTCCACTCACAAGCTGTGAATCATGGACCCCCCACTAGTGAGATGTGGAAGGGCACCTAGAATGTGTGAAGACTGAAAAAACATGTGATTCGAGGAAGAGGGTGGCCCGAAGGTAAAGGTATAGGTAGATAAGCATTGGAAGAAAAGGATCATGGGGAAGTTGGGTGGCCGCGTTGTTAGAGGAGGATCATCCTGAGGTTGGGTGGGTGCGTCGGAGGAGGAGTATAATCTTGAGGTTGGGTTCCATGTCACCGGAGGAGGATCGAGGTTGGGTGCTCGTGTCATTAGAGGAGGATATGGGGAGGTGTGTGGCAGCATCGGGTGAGGAGGCTCACTGACTCGCGGGGGGGGGGGAGACATCGATATCAGGGGTGGAATCGCGAGGGTTGGGGGAATAACACCACATGTAACTTAAGACCCAGGGGGATATCTTAAGTGAATGAGGTACCTATATGATTTTTTCACCTTTTTTTCAAAAAAAAATCAACTTCCATTTCAATAATAATCAATACATTCCAAATGAACGCATTTACATTTTTAGGTAAAGGGAAAAATATTTAAAATACCAAACTATTCACAAGTTGTACACCTCCTATTGGAGGCATGGACACCATGAATAGGAAAGGAACACAATCAGACAAACCATGTGGCCACCATAAAATTCATATCTAATAAGGTATAGACATGTTTTCATGGTTTCCACACATTTTCTAAAAACTATGCACCACCCGTATGCCCACCAAACAAATTAAAATTTTGAAAATTAAAACTACATTATCCCAAAATTCAATTACATAATAAAAATAATAATTAAATAAATAAAATAATAAGCCAATTTAAGGTGAGTAAAACAATATCCCAACCATAAACAATTTATTCCCATTGAAAGTCACCAAATTTAATGAATAATATAGTCATCAACTTTCTAAATGTGATGCACATCATGGAAAATCAATCAATTAAAATAATAAAATTATGAGATGATCTCCAACTATACCAAATTTGAACAAAAAACAATGAACCTCCAAACATAATGTGAACATTATCTCCACAAGTTAGACACGAAAAACTCAAGGTAGAACTAGATTCCAAATAAATGAAATGGGACTCCCCACTATTTTAGGAAACTCTATGCATTCTGGTTTAAAATACAAGGATTGTTCACTAGAAGCACAACACATAATTCTCACTAAAAGGTCATAATCAAGTTACCCAATTAAGACACAATTCATAATTTCCCCAAACATAAAACTCTCCAAACCCACAAGTGTCAACGAACCTAAAACCACACTCACTCTCAACCAATTCTAGAAAACTATTAAGGGATAGTGATTAATAGTGGGTCTCCCCTCTATTTATGAACACACTAGATGACTAAACTGAAGGAAATCAAAATGAAATTATGGTACCTAAACAAATCCATCAACAAGTAAATTTTTTTTCAAGATATAGATCTAAAAATTCATTAATAAAAAGTGCCTACTCTCCCAAAATGTTTAAGGTGTTAAGTATCATGAAAGAACATAGTCCTATGAATACTCAAAAAATTACATTATAAGAACTGTTAAGCCACTCAGTGGTATCCTCTAATTAAGAGAAAATGGGAAGTGAGGAATTAACCATGATAAAGCCCTGTCAAACCATATGAATCCAACCTCTCGTCAAAGAACATAGGTAATATACGACCTCATATATGGGACACTAATTATAGTGATCCCATAAAATCAACCAATGTTAGATAATGTGTAGTCTTAGATAGTCCAATATCCAACCCATTCACCCAAGAAAATAGCCAAGGTTGTCCCAAATGAGCCTGCAATAAATCTCACTACAACCACAGTCATAAAATGTCATTTAAATACCCAACCACATTAACAAGGAACAACTAAATAGAAAAACATCATATCCCATGATAGAATGTAGGAAGGACCTAAAGAAACACACTCACCTAAAACCACACCAATATTCAAACTGATAATTACTCGCTCGAGATAATATTCTAAACCTGATGAAAAAAGATATTTTTTTGGGTGGCATACTCAAAATACAATCATAAAAAACATAATCAATATAACCCCCACCCAACTGACCAAACAATAATTATTTCCAACCAAAAACTAAAATCCAAATATATATCTATAAACACCTAACTAGATTAAAACATCCTCTTTATAAACCATTTTTAAATTTTACACTTTTAACTTTGAAATTTCATGATATTTTTTAAAAATAATTGATATGTATGATATTTTAGAAAAAACATCAAGAAAAACATTTAGAAATCTTATAAAAACTAAAACAAAATAACACACTTTTAAATCAAGTGGAATGATTCTCAAACACTACTCAAAGGTCATGAAACAAAAAGAAATCAACAAGATCTTTCCCAAAACCATTTTAAAAATCCCACAATTTTGTTTCAAAATTTATGATGTTATATTCAAAAAAATTACAAACTTTCCAGAAATTTACTCACTTTTAAACATTGAGTCTTTAAAAAAATATATTCTTAATATCCAAAAATACACTTTTTTAACCCATAAAATCATATTTTCAAAGATCAAACTCACTTTAATTTATTTTTAGAAAACTAATTCATTATTATCATTTTCAAAACTAACCCTCATCAATTTTTTAAAAATTTTCACTTTCATTAATAAAACTTAATTAAACCTAATACCAACAACACCCACACATAACACAATAGAATTGGGATATGAGTGATCTTAATAAAATACTTATAAAAAGGAAAATGGTCATTAATTACTTGGATAAATGGCTTAAAAGGTCATGTTATAGTTATACCATCATCAGGGAAAGTTATTTTGAACAATGAAATCATGATTCACATAGTTTTCTTGGCCATGTAATATCACTAGGTACCACCATTTAAACTCCAATTTCATAATCAAAAACACAAAAAAAATATGAAATCCATATAATATAACAACAATTTAAAACACTATCAACAAAAACCAAATATATAAAGAAAGAGTCGAAAGTAAAACTCAAAATAAAAATTAAAATACCAATATCCCATGGTACATTGGGCTTCATCATGAGAATTGGTTATCAGTCACCTGCCCACAACCTACCTCCAGATATCTGAGGATCCTATTTCAAAACTACCATTTATTACCAATTAAAAAAGGTCCCTCGGGTACAATTTTTTCACAAACCAATCTGGTTCTTCCCACTATTGGATGCTAAAAATGGTATGTGATAAGACCCAAGGGGAATTCATAATAACCATGGGATAGAAGCTAGTGTCAGGTATAAAATTTAACCAACTGGGAACAATTTTGTTCAGTAATTAATTAAGAAAACTTATATTGAAAAATAAATAAAATTTCAGCATTACCCAACCATACATCATACATCCATTCTAAATAAAATATTCTGACATAAATAAACAACCAATAGAAAATAGAATTAGTAAAAAAACTAAAAAAATCCCCCTACTTCCCTTATTCCCTCCTTTATAAAGAAAATTGAAGTAAACTCTAGTGAACTCCTAGTCTTCAGTATATAACTTTATATTCTATCTATATAAATTAGTAAAGGCCTATGTGTCCAATGAGATTAAAAAACTAAAATAAAAAAAATAAAAATATACCTTTATGTGACTATACAATCACCATCCATAACAGATACCTCAATTTCCCATTAAAATAGATAATAAATCCAAAACCTGAATCTAAAATGATATGATAGGTATGGTTACGAAACTCATAAGCTATGTTATATAAGCCACACACCAAGCATAATATTAAAATAAAAGATACATTACATGATAGTTTTAAATAGAATTAAAAAGTTGGATTGTTTTAATATTTTTAATTTGAATACAAATAACGATTATCATTATTTTAAAAAGGAAATATCTTTAAAATAAGGTGGGATATACACTTTTATTAAACCATTCATTTAATACCTTAAAATAAATAAAACATTAGTTTGAACACGACACCTCACTTAACTAAAATTAAGAAATGTATTTATTTTAAAATAATTTCAAAAGGGTAAATAAACTGATCAACCAAAATTGGAGGCCCTAGTTCACTAAGCTCAAGTCCTAGAATCCCTATACTCTTAGTTATAAAACCATAAATTCAAATAATTATTACCATACATTATCCATGAACCATATCATATCACAATTTAGTTTAGTTATTATTGTAGTTTGATCTTGATATGAAGGGAAGTCTAGATCTTGAATACCTTTGACTAGAATGATTTTCCAAGTCTATCCAATTAATTGTCTTAGGTCCCCAATTCATCTATTTTATCCTTTTATTTAAAAACACATTTCTACTTCTATTTCAACTATAATCAATACATTCCAGAATAACCCAATTATTTTTCTCAGGAAACAGTAAAACATTTAAAATTCAAACGTGACATACAAATAAGTATCAATATCATCATGATGAAAGATCATTGTTTACAAGATTCTAAATGTGTATTTCAAATCACTTTTTAAAACCATACAAAAAATCAATTTTTTAAAATTCATTAAGAAACCCAAAATGTGCATCCTAATTAAAAGTCATCATTTTATTGTTTTACCCATATACACTTACTCATATGTATATATATATATCTCATTTTAGAAATTCACATTTCTCATGTGAATTTATACACACACATATATATATGGATGATCATGTATATGTATAGAACTAATATATATAAACACACACATAGAGAGACAGATTTATATATATATCAAAATAATTTTTGGTAATCTTTTATTTCAATTTTAAACCAAAACTCCCATTATAATCACATTTACCGCACATAAGGCTATTTGGGAATTTTACCAAACATGGTGGGATCAATTTATTTAAAATTTATTTTCACGATCTTGAAATTAGAAAAAATAAATAAATTGAAATTCAAATCACACGAAGCATGAATTTTTCTCAAATATCTATATAGGTGATTGTTATTATCTATTTATAACAAATTAATATATTAAAATTACAAATAAGTAATGTTCATATATTTAAAGATAAATTAAAGGGGTGACCTACCTCAAAATTCCATAATAAATCCAAAAAAGTATCATAAGTTGTATCCTTTAATGAATATTTTTAAAAAGGGTCTCAAATTGTGTCGTACAAGCACTAGTAACCAAGACCATAAGTAATCGAAATCATTTGAACTAAAACCCCACTTAGGGATTAGCCTATATCCCACACAGTGAAGGGGAAAAGAAATAATAAAAAGAAAGAGATGGAATAGGAGTAGAAATAGATAGAAAACATAACCCTAAAGATTCATATGGGATTATATGAGGAATATAGAAGATCCAAAAGGGGAGGAGGTGCATGCACGGGATCCCTTTCAGATGGGGAGTGAAGCAGACCAAGGGGGAGGGACAGGGGACTATATCACTTAAGGGGGAGAGGGTTTAGGGTATTATTATGGACGTATTTTTTATTTTTAAAATATTTGTATTTTATTTTATTTTATATTTTTAAGATTTGGGAATTGTATATGGTCTGTCCGCCCTGTTGGCCAAACTGTGCTCTAATTGTGCACCTTCTATTGGAGAGCCTGGAAACCTTGCATGGGAAGGGAACAAAATTGAACAAACCATTAACATACTATGTAATTCAACTCTTCCATGTTACAAATTTGTTTCCATGGTTTTCACATGGTTTCTAATTACTGTTCTCCCATACAAAAACACGAAATATTTGAAAATTAAAACTACTTCAGCTCAAAATTAAAGAATGAAATTAAAAAAAATTAATAAAATAATAATGACATTCAAGGTTAGGGTGTAACATATATAATCATAATATAAAAATAAATTAGAGTATCTTTAATGTGTATTTTAACATTCTCCTAACCTCTAAATGTATTTAATCATTTCCTCTAATACCAACTATAATGACCCATAACTTATTCAACCTATAAATACATGATTTATAACAAGGGTTTCCCTTTATTACATTTCTAGTATTCTTACATTTTATATTTTTAGATAATTAGGTAAAAAATTACATACCAAAGTAAACATTTCAACACAGTATCCATTTTTTCACAAAAAAAGTTCTTTATAAAGAAAAACTTGCCTCATTTAATAAAACTCTAATCATTGGAAATATGAATTTTCTAACAATTTTACTCATCCTTAATCCCTATGAAAAATTATTTGAAAATTGGGATGATAAAAAAATATATATAAGATATATAAATGAAAATTAATTCATTAGCCCATTTGTAAACATACAAATCCACAAGAAATTTTTCATTTTTCAAAATTAAAATCTGACCAAAAATTGTTAGAAATAATAATTATATTCCAACATATATAAATATTTTTTATTTTTTATTATCACAAAATCCCCTTTTTTACTGATAAACTCTTCTTGAGTGTTTTCAAAAAATTATGTATTTTCTTAAGCAATTTTTTATTTCAAAATATTTTTGTTAAATAATAATTTTTTTTAGGTTAATGATATTTTCAAAGGAAAATATAATAAAATATGTTAAATTATCATAAAATGTTTTCATTTATCATATGATTTTTTATTTTCCATCCCCTTCCATGAATTGTTTTTTATCAAATGAAATAATCATATAAACAGATATCTTCACATTGGGTTTTAAGTTATAGAAAAATTAAATTATTATATGAAAGTATTACATATGATATTTATCATAAAAGGTAGAATAATTACTTAAAATACATGATTTCGATAAATTAATTTATTTTATGAAAATCAAATTATCTTATAAAGTTCCAAATTGTCCTACAGGATCGGAAAGATAGAATGCTGATATTCGAGAAAGGAAATTATCATATAAAGAAACTTTCTATCATATATAGATCAAAAAAATCATATGAGGATAGAATTTATCTTACTAAATAGTTTTTCTTGTCATATTACATAACATCTCAAGATTTTAGAACATATTTCCCTTAAAATAATTGTAAGTGATTGATATATTCCATGACACACAACACTGAGCATAAATGTAATCACTATATATTATAGCCTACCATTAAATTGATGGGTTTCAATAAGATAAACCACATAAGAAAATATATATATACAAATTTTTTAGTTAATTAAAATATATTATTTAATGAAAAATATATAGGTACTCAATTTTTTGTAAAGTCATTTTATTCTTCAAAAATATGTTTTCATTAAAAATGGTTTTAATCGCTTTTTGTTATATAATCTTATAATTTATTTCTTCAAATTTTAGAAATTAAATTGGTAAAAAGGATAAAATTTTAGAAATTATTATATAAAAATTATCTTAGGAAGAATTTTTGGTATTTTTTTGAAAAGATTGGTTTTTTATTGAATAGTGAAAAATATCGATTTTTCAAATACTGTCATTTTTTTTATTAAATTAAGTAATTTAAAAGTCTCATTATATTTTGGATTTGATATTAAAGAGACGTATTATCCATTTTATTTATAATAATCTAGTTAATTATTTTCTAATCAGCAATATTCATGATTTTGATATATGTTAATTTTTACACTTAAGAACAAATTTCTCTAAAAACTATTTTATATTTTTTTTATAAATTTTTATTAAAAAATTTATTCTACATATAGAAATTGAATTTTTAAGAATATATTCCATATTTTAAATAAGGAGGATCAAAATTTTAAAATATGACCCTTTTATTTTTTGTCATTATAAATATTCACCTTGGTAAATATTTGTCACCTTGGTAAGGGTAAAATAGGTAAAACATGTCTAAAATATTGGGATAAGGATTTAAAATTTCTCTAACACTTTAATTTATCTTGTTGGATGAGTATTGTTTAGCTATTCTCATCCAAATTTCAAAAATATTGCAACTTGGTGACATTTTTCTTTGATTATGACCTTTATGTTATTTTAATTAAAGGATAAATAAAAATGCCACTCTCTTGAATTTAATATGTATAAAATTTTTATATAAGGATATAAATATGATAAGTTAGGTTCTAAATTTTTCTTTTAAAAATATAAATTCATTTTTTACATGGTAATTTATTTTTAGTTTTTAGTGATTAAATAATTACCTTAAATGCATACACAACACTGACACATTGCTTGTACAAGTAGTAAAAAAACCATGTAAATGATTTTGAAAACTCTAAAAGTAAAATTTTTTCGATGAGTAATAGTTCCTCAAAACAATTATTATTAATTCTAACAAATTATGGATATTTTTTGAAGTTTTATATTCAAATTACATTATTATATTAATGAATTTATAATCAAAGTAAGTGAATAGTTCCCAAAATTACATTAATGGTATTTTATAAAAAAATTAATTAAATAATTTAAAATTTAGAAAAATCCTATATTCATAAAATTGGTTTGGATATGGTATAAAATTTCAACCATAATCTTTTTATGGATCACTTGGCCTTTTTTTGTAACTTTCATAACCCCGAAAGAGTAAAAAACATTGATATTGGAATAATCATAAAAAGAGTTTACTCAGAGTTAAAACAAAGAGATTATGGTTAAAAACCACATACAAATATGAAAATTTTATTTAGTGAGATAATTTCAACTCATAATCATCGTATATTTTAAATATATAAATATGGTTCTGTTTTAAATGAAATATTATTTATATAAATTTAATTCTTTAAGTAATTCCAAGAGTACCCTTCCTCTCACTTATAAAAGGGAACCTAATAGCCTCAATTATTAAATAAAATTAGCCTTATAGCTTGAAAATACCTAACTTAATATCATTATATATTCATTACCTACATCATAGAGATTATTTTATTTCCAAAATATTATCCTTTCAAGGCTTAAGGTGTAATCTAGTAGAGATTTCTCAACAAATAGGTACAACTATTAACTAATTACTTTCAATTATATTTCTTCTTTTACCACTTATAAATCTATGGTATCCATTATAAAATAATTAATTCAGAATATTAAATATAATTAATTTTTATTATGATGATGAAACTACCATTATCCACCTTATTTATATCATATGGGAATCAAAAATATTTCTCATGTGTACATACGGCTAGCCGTCTCCAAGTGGCGGTGTAATTCGTTTTTCATCACCACTTTACATGGAAGGTTATAAAGATGGATTAAATAAATATGTATTTTATTTATGATATTATTATGGTTTTTTAAAATTTGAATTATTATTTACCTTGTTTCAATTTAAACCGTCAAGAGGTGGAAACATCACAAGTGCATATGTACGGACTACCATCTCCATGAGGTTATGTAATTATTTTTTTATCATCACTTTATATAAATAGTTATAAAATTATATATAATGATTAAATATTATATTCATTAAATTATTAAAATTATATAGATGTTGTAAACATGAATAAATTATGTGTATTGGGACTGATAAACCAAAACATGCATAAAAAATTAAGCAGTTGTCAATTGGAACAGTGATTTTAATAAATAATTATTAATAAATGGGTGATAAGATGTCATAATTAAATAATATTTTTCATGACATATATATATATATATATATGATTATTTTTATATAATATATTTATAATAAATCAATATTAATTAATCAATAGTTTCAAACACGTACTAAGAAAGATGATACTTGAGGTAAGGGTTTCTCATCTCACTTTTTTTATGACAAATATTTCATATTAACCACTTTTTTTCTTTTTAAGGTGTATATATTTAACATTAATGTATTTTATAATTATTTTCATGAAAATTTTGTGTATTTATTAATCCATATAATTTTCCCTATTTTATAAGGTTTTGATTCGGAAGTTACCAAATATGTAAGGGATTTATGTTACAATCTCATTATTTAATGGTATTGTTTATAATTAAGTTTGAGAGGATGAAATTTCAATTCTCTACCACTCAATAATCTCATGAATTTTCTTCAACTCTATTTATTTTTATAGATTACATTATTTACGTTAATTTCTTTTCTTAAAGTACTCAAGAGACTAAAATAATTTTTTTAATGAAAGCCAACTTTATTTCTCTTTTTGGTTGAAAATATTTTTTTCTTGTATCCATGTTTTATAATAATGTTTTCAAGATTATTATTAATTTTTTTATATTATTATTTAAATTTATTTTTACCCATTATATTTTTTTTAAAAAAATATAGAGTAATATTCTTGTCATTTTCTAAACGAGGAACTTTTGACTTTTTACTAAAAATACAAAAGGAATATTTGTTTTAACATAAATGACATGAATTGAATTTTCCGACATCATAACCGATCTATGGTTTGAAGCTTCCTATATATGTTTATTTGGTTATTTTCTAAAAAATCATAATATTTTGTAGAAAAAATTATTTTAAATAAGTGATTTCAAAATAAAAAGGGTATTTTCTATAAGAAATATTATAGAGATATTTTAAAGGCATTTCACCTAAGATAATAGCCTTTGATGTTACATATATTTTACTAGGGATTTGATACAATTATTTCATAAGTATATTTTTATTGATATTTTATGATTATTATGGTGATATTTTTATGAAACCTATTTTTTCTATAGGTTATGCTATGATGAAATTTTGAAATGATTTTGAAACCTATTTATTTTCCCCATGTTATGATATATAATGAACATTTTATGATCTTGTGGGACATATATGTATGGTTTTCATTATGTGGTTGGTGGGACTTGAATTAAATATCCCTCTAATGCATTTCGTAATGCTGGATATCTCATGAGATAATTAGAACTAGAATGGAGAGTGAACCCAATTCAGTACGGGACTTTGTCCACTATGATAGTCTTGGGGGAGAATCTTGAATAAGTATATGATGGAGTGGGGAGTGAGTCCAATCCACTATGATAGTAATAAAAATTATCCTTTAGTAAATAAATTATTTTCTATTCTTATGTGTATGCCAAAAACATATTTCTTATGCTTTTTATGTGTTCTTTTGGCTTATAATTTAATATTGATAATTCTGAATGTTGGTGATTTTTTTATGAAAAATAATTATGTGATGATTTGTTATTAATGATATTTTACATATTGGGTAATATTATTATAAGTTATGATCATCTTCTCATACTCTTGTGCTTATTTTATTCTCACCTATGGTCATTAATTGATGTCTCTTATCTTTACCCTTACAGAGCATCTGATCTCATTATTTATTATGTTTCCTTTCCCCAGGTTATGAAGAAATGTTTTAAGTAGGGTATGTCTAACAAGGTTAATATTTAGAAATATATTTTTGTGATATATTTAATATCTTTCATGAAATAATAATATTTCTTATCTAGTCTCCAAAAACAATAAACCTTAATGGTTCTAACATTTACCGTAACGTTATGTGATAAATATTTATCTAATAAGATGTAATATCTATGTGAAAAAATTATAGACCATCATAATTGGTATCAGAGATATGTTTAGTTAATATTTGGATATTACGATTAGATATCTTTGTTTAAAACCATAATGGTATGTCTATGTATATGATAACATCATAATGTTTTTGTAAGGTTGATAATATATGGTTTTCCTAGAAAATACATCCATGTCTAAATACTATAGGTGGAAATGTTTTTGTAAAAGATGCATCAAGGGATAATAATCTTGATAATAGTTGGTTGAGTATATATCATCAAAAATTCTGGTGCATAGTGAATGTTCCCTTACTATGCATCTGGTGAGATACTCCAGTGGGGATATTATTAGATCAGCTCAAAATTTTCATACAAACAGTTATAAAGAATTTGAATATATAACAACAAAGTATGTCATAGTTTAAACTGAATGTGTCATAGATTAAAAATAAGGGGTCATGATTTAGATATCTGATGAATTATTTTTCAGGAGTATATGATTTCTCAAAATGATTGTTGTTTCTCACACTATACATTTTAGTTTTATTAAATGGATTGAACTAGGAGGATTCATGTTAACCCTAAATGTGATGTACAATGGAATGATTTTCCTCATATTATAGTAAATGAAATAGGAGTTAGAATGTGAAACCTTTTGATTATTCTTAATCAATTATCTCATTTTATGATTAATAAAATCAACTTGGGTGAATATAATGATGAAAAAAATAAGAAAAGTATAGAGTTTCATTAAGACTATAGAGAAAAAAATATCAATCTTTCTATAAATCAAGAATGTGGGAGGAAAAACACATGAAAATGTCTTAGAGGAACAGAAAGATGTTTTCTATATTGAAATTAAGGTCATAGGGCATGTAATTTCTGAGTAAAAATAAAGAGTTTTAATGATAGAAATTAATTAGATCATAAGGTACCATTTTTATTTCAATGACTTATGTATGAGGAACATGGGAATTATCCAAGATGATGTCCTAATATAAGGAAAACTCTATAGAACTAGGAAGGTCTTATACTATTACAATCATTTAAGTGTAATTATTTATGTGTTTATTTTTTAGGATTCAATAAAAATGTTGTAGAAGTGTTTTATCTATGATATTTTCATTATAATTATCATGAAATATCTAAGTATTGCTTTACAGTATTTTTCATTAAGGATTTTCAAGAACATGCTAAATGGTATAGAAAACCATGAAAAGTGATTTAGTGATAAGGTGATATTTTGGGGAAAAATGAGTAATGGATAGATAACCCATAATATTTTCTTGATGTTCAGTTAATAATGTTTAATTGGGATAATGTGATGATAAAGTAAATTTTATAGTATTTATGACCTTAGAATTGAATGTGATTTGATGAAAAATGGATTTGTGTGATTTTGGGTGAAGTTTATTATATTTTAAAATTTATATAATATTCTAAATAGTTTTTAAGAATTTATGTTTTAAATTCGGTTTTATAGTGATTCAAGTTATTTATGTAAAGTTTAGTAGTATATTTTAGAAGAATATATGATCAAGGCATTCATATGTTGGGTACGTGACATTATGATCCACTTCATGTTATCTTGGGAATAATTTTAAATTTAAAATTGGAAAAATAATATGTGATAAAATATTTATAATTTATTGGTTTTTTAAATTTTTTAGACATACTCTGGAGGATTCTTAATATTAATTACTTATATAAATTTTTTAACTTAAACATTGGGTGTTATTGGTGATGGTTTTAAATATTAATGTTTCTTTATTTATCCATATTAGATAACGTGTTATAACCATTTTATTTTTTGTAAATATTTATACATATAAGGAATGAATTTTGGTTCTTATGATTCATTAAATTAATTTTTTTTCTTCAAGCATGAAAAATTAATCTTGAATATCTATTTCTTAGAGTAAGATATATGATAAAAGTAGAATTGATCAAAGAAAAACCAAAGGATGAAATTTTACTTATGAAATCAAAATAAATCAAGTAATTATATTTTATCATTTATAAAATCTTGATAGTAAAGGAATACCTCAAAAAAATTTATTCTTTTACCTTCAATTATATTGATTTTATGGTATATTAATCCCTTGCTGATTTATAGTTTTATATTCATTAAATTTATTATGAAAATTTTATTTTTATCTCTCTCTTAGTCCTTAGATTTTAATTTTATTCTCCATATCTATATTTATCTTCCCACCAATTTTCTCCTTATATGGGAACCAAAATATGTATTATTTTGGGTAACCTTTATGTTTCCTACTTCCCTTTTTCAAAGAAAGTTTTATTATCCCTTTGTATAATGTTAGTTCTAAACAATGGTACTTTAAAATATTGAACCTTTGTTTACCATGATAATATCTTTGTGGGAAATTTTTATTTAAGTGGGGTATAATTTTACACCCCTATATTTTATCAAATATTTTTCTTTAAATATTTTTAATTGTTTGATAACATCCATGACACGCAACATCGATATTAAAATGAATTGTGATATATTAAAACATATCACTTAAATTTATGTGTCTGAATTGGATTAACCAAAATATGATATATATATATATATATTAAAATTTATTTATTAATTTATAATATAAAAGTACGCAATTTTTAGTAAAGCCACATTATTTTTCAATAATATATTTTCTCTAAAAATAGTTGTTACTCTTTTTGGTGATAGAATATTATAATTTATTTATACCAATTATATAAATTTAATTTTATAAAAATTAAAAAATCATTGAAATAATAATATAAAAATTATAATAAGATGAAATTTTGGTATTTTTCTAAAATGATTGACTTTTCAGTGAATAGTGAAAAAATATTGATTTTTCAAATACTATTATATATTTTTATAAGATAATTTAATTTAAAAGTATGATTATATTTTTTAGATAGTATTAAAGTAAAATTTTATAAATTTTATTTATAATAATTTAATTAATTTAGTTTTAGTCAGTAATATTCATGATTTTGATCTAAGATAATTTTTATGCTAAAAAATACAATTTTCTAAAAACGGTTTTCCATTGTGTTTTACGTATTTATATTAAAATTTAGTTTTTCCACTTATAGAAATTGATTCTTCAAAAACTGATGCTATATTTTTAATTATCAGGATCAAATTTTTTAAAAATGTTTATTTTATTTTTTTATCATTATGAATAGTAAAATTGGTAAATATTTGTCACCTCAGTAAGAGTAAAATGGGTAAAATAGGGATAAAACTTTGGGATAAGACTTTAAAATTTCCTTAACACTTTCCTATATTCTATTAGATGATAATATTTTATCCATGATCATCTATATTTCAAAAATATGGAAAATTGTTACCCTTTTTCTTTGATTGTTACCTTTATATAATTTTAATAAAAGGATAAATACAAAATGTCACTATCTTAACTTTAATAAATATAAAAATTTTACATAGAGATAAGTTTAACTATCTATGTTTATTTTAAATATTAGTTAAATTATTTAATCATTTTAATTTATTTTAAAATTGTAGTGATGATATAATTACCTTAAATGCTACACAAAGCCAACATAGTGTTTGTCCAAGCAGTAGAAAAATCATATATATATGATTTTAAAAACATTAAAAGTAATATATTTTTGGGTTATTTATAGTTCCAAAAAAATTAATAGATAAACATATTAGGGATGTTTAAAAGTTTTATATTTCAATTTAATTACTATCTTGAAGACTTTAAAGTCAAATTAAAACATTTGTTCCAAAAATGACATTAATGATATTTTTTAATGAACAATATTTTATTAAATTATTTAAAATTCATATAAATAATATATTTGGATAGTTTAATGACCAATATTTTAAAATATCAACAATGTTATACTTTTGAGTAACTTTTCCTTTTTTAGTAACTTTCTTTAACCCAAAATAGTAAAAAATCCATGATATTATAATAACCATCAAAAGAGTTAACAGAGGCATAAAACAAAGAGATTAGGGTAAAACATCAACCTAACTTGTCAAAAATTTATTTTATTAGATTATTTATACTATTAATAATCCTATATTGTAAATATATTAATTAGGTTCCATTTTTCAATGAAAATTAATTCATATTAATTTAATACTTTAAGTAATTCCACAAGTTCCACCCCCTCCCCCACTTATAAAAAGAAACCTCTTCTCCTACCTTATTCACAATGTTTAATCCATATAAATTAGTCAATTTCTAACATAATATCATCATATTTGCCTTCCACACATCCAATAGATAATTTTATTTCCAAAATACCACCCTTTTAAGGCTTAAAGTGTAAGTCAATGGAAGTTTCTTAAGAAAGACATAAAACTCTTAACCGAGTATTTCAATTTTATTTCTTATTTTACCACTTATAAATATATTATATCCATTTTAAAATAAATAATTAATTATCTTAAACATAATAATTTTTTATTATAATGATTTAATAGTCACTGTCCTCATTTTCACATCCTATAAAAACAAAGAATATCACTCATGTGTACGTACAGCTTATCGTCTCCACATAACGATGCAATTTATTTTTCATCACCAAGTTTCTTGGATTTTTATAATTATGTATTTAATAAATATATTTGTTATATATTATGTTATTATGGTTTTGTAAAGGTGGTTTATTTTTTATATTTATTTCATTCCAACTATTTAAAAGTGTAAATACAAATAGTGTGAATGTACGGACTAGGGTCTCCATGATGTGATGTAATTTATTTTTCATCAATGCCTTATGTGAAAAGTTATAAAAGTTTATATAATGATTAAATATTATACTCAATAAATTATTATAATTATGGTGATTATGTAACCAATATCAAATTACAAGGGCTCAGACTACCAAATGGAAACATGCATAAAATGAAGTAATTATTACCCAGAACAGTGATTTTAATAAAGAATTGTTCGTAAAAATGTGATAAGATGATATAAGTAAATCATATATTTTATGATATATATGAATTTTTTTATTTAATATTTTTATAATAAATCTAAATTTATTATACATTAGGTTCAAACATTTATGTAAAAAGATGATACTTAAAGTAGGGTTTTCTCATCTCACTTTTATTTCCATTTGACATATTTCATATTCACTACTTATTTACTTTGTGTGGTGTATATAATTCTCATTAATTCCATTAATAATTATTTAAATTAAATTTATTGGGATTTATATATCCATATAAAGTTACATCTTTCATTAGGTTTTGAATTTTAATGTACCAAAGTGGTAAGGGATTTATGTTACAATCTCATTATTTACTGAGATTGTTTATGATTAAGTCTTAAATGATAAATTTTATGATATTACTATCAATAATATCATGAATTTTATTATACTCTATTTATTTATGTAGATTACATATTTTAATTTAAATATATTCTCTTTACGTACTTAAGATACTGAAATAATGTTTTTAAGGAAAATTGACTTTATTTGTCTTTTCTATCGAAAATTATTTTTCTTCTATATCCATGTTTTCTAAAATAAATTAAAAAATCTTATTAAAATGATTATATGAATATTCAAATTCATTTTTAACTGAGATTTAATTTTTTTAAAAATGATTAAAAATGAATCTTATTATAATTTTCTGAATGAGGTACTTTTGGATTTTTGCTAAAAATGTTAAAGGAATCTTTATTTTAACATACATGGAATTAACTGACTTTCCTAATATTATGACCAATCAATATTTTCAAGATTAATATAAATATTTCCATGATTATTTTAATATAAAATTTATTCTATAATATTTTTTAATGTTTTTAGATTTTATAGAAGTGATTTCAAAATGAAAAGGGTATTTTCCTCAGGAAATATTCCAGAGATAATTTCAAGAAATTTTCATATAAGGTGACATCCTTTGATGTTAAATATGTTTTAATGGGGATATAATCCAATGAAAACAACCTTATTATTTATCTAGATATTTTATGATTATTATTATGATATATTTATAAATCCCTTTTAGTTTTCACGAGTTACAATATGATGAAATATTGGAATGTTTATGAAACTTGTTTCTTTTCATCGGGTTATGATATATGATGAATGTTTTATAATCATGTGTAATATGTATGTATAGATTTCATTAAGAGGTGGGTGTTCCTAGAATTATATATCACCCTAATTCATTGTGTAATTATGTATATCTCATCAGATAATTATAACTCGAATGATGAGTAAACCCATTTGAGTAAGGAACTTTGTCCACTATGTAGTTTTGGGAGTGAACCTTGACTAAGGATATGATGGAATGAGTAGTAAACCCAATCCAATTGGATAGTATTGTAAATGATAATTGATTAAGTAAATGATTTTCAATTATTATTTATATTCCATAAAGTTATGTCTTATTATTATGAAGTGTTATCATTGATTATTATTGAATATTGATGATTCTACATACTAATGAATTTTGACTTCAGTTATGAAAGTCCTTGTGCCATGATTTATAATTAATGATCTTGGACCAATTTTGTATGATTATTATAAGTTATGATCATGTTATCACACCCTTATTATTATCTTATGTTTACTTGTGATCATTGATTGATAGCTCTTATGTTTACTCTTACTAAGCATCTGAGCTCACACCTTATTATGTTTCATTTCCCCAGGTTATGAACAAAGGTTTTAAGTAGGTTTTTCCTACTAAAATGACTATATTGGAAGATATTTGTGGGTGATGTTGAAAACTATTCATGAAATGAAAATATCCTATATCTATCCTCTAAATACAATAAACCATTAAGGTTATTGTGTGGGTTGTAATGTTTTGTAATGAATACTCAACTAATAAGATTTAGTATCTATGTGAAAAAATTATGGGTCACTATAGATTATCCTATAAATAAAATATTATCTTAAAAAATTATGAAATATCATATGAAACATATTATATTACAAATTAAAAGATTTATATTAAAGAAAAAGTATTCTATGAAGTTTCAATTCAATAATTTCATGAAGTATTATAGTGTTTTGATGATATAAATGGACTACAAAAAAGATAATTCAATTTCAAATAAGTAGTTATTCAATGTAAGTATTTTAAGAGTATTTTTCCACTATTTTAATTTATTTATTATTATTCTAGAGAATCTAGCGAATTCCATGACTATTATTAATATTACCAAAAAATTATGGTTGGATAAGGAAAAACAAATTATATAATACATATATTTTTGAAAATTAATATAACTCCAATGATGATCATCCTTATATTCAACAATGATCTATTTTATTATTATTTTCATAATCAAATGATGAATGTGGGAATAAATATTTCACTTTTAGATAATTATTTATCTCTTGTAAATTGGAGTATATATTGAGTTTCAAATGAAAATTCTGAAAGAGACAATAATATAGGTAATAAAAATAATATATAAGTAACACTCATGAAAAAAATTATTCTCTAAAGAATTCATATGATACCTTACTTTCTTTTATATAAAATTCTTTCCTTGTTTTCTAATAAGAATAAAAAGTTTCACATCTATTCATTAAATATCATATTTTATATAGTTAAAATACCTTTTGAAGATAATTATTGAATTATTATTCTTTATTAGAAATAATATATCATCTTTTGTTAGTTATATCTTTCAATTATGAACTGGGTCTATATCTATATTCTACACCTTTATCTTTTGTGAAGACTCTGCATATGTCCTGTAAAAATGGAGAGCACTATAAAATATCTTGGAATCTTTTTGTAATATGTTTAAGTTTCTGGTAATCAACTATAAAGTTCCCCAGGAAAAGGATTTTATAGTGTAAATTACCAAGCTCGTGAGGAGATTATTGGTGCAGTGGACTAGGATATTCATGTTCCCTGAACAACTGTAAATCCTATTTGTTTTGTTCTTCTATTTTTGTATTTATTTATACTATAATTTAATATAAGAGTTAAGAATAGTTCTAGGGACATATTTATTTTGGGATTATATTTTTAAGAACTCAATTCACCCCCTTATTCAGTCATTATATAGCTCCCTCCAAATCAAAATTTGGTATCAAAGGATTAGAATATTGATTTATAAACTCTAAAATTTTTTATTCATGGATATCATTTTCAAATGGATGAAATGATTGAAAATAGTTAGTTCATGTTTACGATCATTTTTTCCAATTTTAATGGATAAAACTATGGGTTCTAGAATGATCAAATAATTTTCTATTTGAAAAAACTTTGTCTAAAAGGTTTATTTTAAATCCTTCATAACCTATAAAATTATTAAATAATATCCATAAAAATGGGAAGTTGCTTATGAAATTGAATATGATATAAAATAAAAATATATGAATGTCATCATATGTTGAATTGGTCTAGATGACTTCAATAATTTTTCTCAATGTGATACAACAAATAAAATATATAAAAATATATTGGTAGCCTATTAAGGTACTAATATTGTAGTATAACTATGGTATAATACTATAAAGATAAATTTTGATATATTTAGAATGATTGGTGGTTAGATAATTATCAATATAGATAAAAGTCTAAATAAAATCATAAATAATGTGGCTACCTTGGGATATCATGATCCTAAAAATGATCAAGGTATTATAATTATTAGTGTTTTACCATCCAAATGGAGTGTAATTTCATCTTCTATTAGTAAATATAATACTGTGAACAATTTCATAAGGAAAGATCTTATTATCACACTCATTATATATGGATATGAGATGTATTCTAAGGTTGGAGAGAATAAAATTATAAAAATTTAAAATAATGATTTAAATTGTTTACTTTAAAATATGAAAAAAAAGATGAATCAGTTTAATGCTTATGAGATAAATTGACTTCAACTAATTTGGATTCAAGTGATGATCTTGCTAAATTTTCTGAGAAACTCAAAAACAATAAATATAAGATATTAGGATTAAAGAAATACTTTAATAAGTAAAACATGTTTAATGAAAATAGTATAGAAATAAGATTCTATTAGGATAAGAAAATTGGGAATATAAAGCTTGATTTCCCCTATCTAAAGGATTAGAATAAGTATATAAATAAGTATAAAAATAAATCAGACTAGAAAAAAATGAATAAAGTTATGAAGGGTTGATGAAATGCCTCAACAAAATCCAGTGATGATCCTAGTACCTATTCTAAAGATGAAGTATATAATCATAAGTAGAACATGTGTTTCATGGAACAAGCTAATGAGGTGCATTCTGCTTATTTTAATTCTTTTGAATTTGAATATGAAAATTAATCTCATGAGAAATTAAATAATTATTGTTCTATGTTAGGAGACAACTATAAGTCTTTGAAGAAAAATAACATAACTCTAATGAAATCATATGATGTTTTTTTAAATGGAAAGTAATCTTTAAATAAATATATTTCTAAACTGAAATCTAAACAAGACGAGTCTTCTTATAATTGTTCTTCCAATGATACAAAAATAAAATAATTAATGGTTAAAGTTAAAAATATAAATGATAATTCTTATGTTTTTACTAATAATGGAATATCTAAATAACATGTTTTTTTAGAAAAAATCAAATAAATAAAAATTTAGAATATAAAGTAATATAGAAACCCCCCAAATTATAAAAAAAATTAATTTATACCTTGTTCCAAAAATAGAAATATATCTAATATAAAATGTTTTAACTATGGAAAAAATGGGCATATTTTAAATGAAAATTACAGAATAAATCATTAGATATGTGTGATAAATAATACATTTATTTCTTATAATTTATCTAATTATAATTAAGGAAATTTTAAAAAATGCAAGTAGATTTGGGTTTACAAATATTTTATTGTTAACAATGCTGGACAGAATAGAATTTCGGTACCAAAACATTTTTTTTTCTTAATTTTTTTTAGGAAAAATATACATCAAAAAAACTTCAAAAAAACTATGGATGTTGTCTTTTCAAGACATATGAGTGAATATTTTTCCGTATTTCACTCACTATCTAAAATTTAAAGAGGACATATCACATTTGGTGATAATGATAAAGGAAAAAATTGTAAGTATTAAATATATTAGAGATCATTATTAATTAATCATAATAAAAGTAATTTATATTTTAGGATTAGAGAATATTATGATAAGTATTTATCAACTTTTTGATCATGGATACTCAGTTGATTTTGGTAACAAATCATTTTTTATTTTTAATAATAAGTCTCTTAAATTTTTTTCACAAGGAACTAAACATTTTTACACACTATATCTTCATTATTATGTAAAAAAATGTGAAATATTTTAATTATAAATTTATGAACCTTATCTTTGGAATAGGAAGCTACAACATTATAAAAAATCATTAAATAAATTTTCTATGAAAAAATATGACTTCTTCTTTTCCTCAACTCAAACTGGATAAAAATAAATTATGTGATGCATTCCAAAGGGGAAATAAACAAAAATAATATTTTAAAATAATTAAAGAAATTCTTTTATCTAGACCACTTAAACATATTCATATGGATCTATTAAGAAATTATATAACTTTAATACAAGTTAGTAAATTATTTTTTATTTTTTAGAAGATTATTTATCAAGATTTACACAACATTATTTATTGAAACATAAAAAGTATGATTGTTTTGTTTCTATTGATTTTAGTAAACATTATCAAATTTTAATAGGCTCTAAAATTGTTTCCTTTTGAATTTATAATTAGGAGAATTTTAGAATCATTTATTTGATTAATTTCTCTCAAAACATGGCATTAAACATGCTTTCTATACACCTAGAACACCTCACCAAAATAGTATTGTTAATATAAGAAATATGACCATATAATAAGTTTTTAGAAAAATGTTGTGTAAATATAGTATACCTTCACATTTTTAAGATGAAATTATTAACATGGAATTTTATTTCATCAACAGAGTTTGAATAAGGCCTATCTTGAAGAAAACGTCCTATGAGATATGGAATAACAAAAGAAAAGAGGTTAGATACCTTAATGTTTTTAGATGAAAAGTGTATATCCTAAACACAAAGAACAATCATGGAAAGTTCAATATAAAGGTTGGTGAGGAATATTCATAGGTTATTCTAATAATTTTAAATTCTTTAGAGTTTTCAATAAAAATTCAATGTTATTTGAAGAATCTAATCCTGTAAAATTTAATGAAAGTGATCTTTTTTATCATAAAAAAATAAAGATTATGACTTGAGTGATTTTATGGATAACATGATACATGAGTCTCTCTTTAAAAATAAAAAATATAATGATTGGTACATGATCATAAACAATCCAGTCCTAAAATGGGAGAAACTAGTGAACTATAAATTATATTGTTCTTCTAGCCTAAAACCCTTAAAAATTATCCTCTATAAATAATTATCTAAAACCTAGATGAAGTAGTTAGAACTAGATGATGTTAATAAAATCTTGTTGAATTTTCTACATTTTTCACATCTAGAACCTAAAATTATAGAAGAATACTTATATGATGACATTTGGGTGGTTGTTGAACAAGAAGAATTAAACCGGTTCAAAAGGAATAAGGTATGGGAAAACGTTTATAGACCTTAAATTTATCTTGTTATTGGAACTAAGTTAGGATTTATCAATTTTCATGATAATCAAGGTTTGATCACTATAAATAATGGTAGATTATTTAACAAAGTTTATAATTTATAAGAAAGAATATAATATGAAGAAACCTTTTCCACAATTTATAGGTTAAAAGCAATGAAAATTATTTTAGACTATACACATTATATTGATTTTAAATTATATCATATTGATGTTAAATATCATTTTCAAAAATTATATTTAAATATAGTAAGTGTGTGTTGAACAACCTTTAGGTTTTGAAGACCCTAACATTTGAAATTCTAACTAGAAACTTAGAAAATATTTATATGGTCTTAAACAAAAACCTAGATTTTGATACGAAATATTTTGTTTATTTATTTTATCGAATGGTTTTACTATGGGTTATTCATACCCCACCATATTTAAGAAAAAAAAATTCAAATGAAATTTTACTTGTGAAAATATATTTTTATGATGTTACTTTTGGTTCCATAAATCAAACACTTTTCAATGACTTTTCAAAAGTCATGTAAAAAGAATTATAAATGATCATGATGGGTGATTTGAACTTTTTCCTTAGATTTAAAATTTACCAAAGGATTTTTGGAATGTTTTAAACCAAATTAAATGTATAAATGGTTTATTAAAATGGTTTAGACTGAAAATTAATATTAAATATTGAACTATTGTGACTTTAGACATTAATATTGACTTGTATAAAGCTAGAAAACCAATTGAAAACAACTTTTTTAGTGGAATAATTAGGAGCTTAAAATATTTAACTATAATTAGACATGATATAATTTCTTCAGTATATTTATGTGAAATATTTCAAACTAATATAATGGAATATCATTTAACATAAAACAAAATAATTTAAATGTATTTAAAATTAATAATTTCTTAATCTTTATTTTTAATAAAAAATTATAATTTTTATTTAACCTCATGTTTTGATGCTGATTTTGGTGGTTATAAACTAGATAGATAAAGTACTCTAGAACCTATCCCTTTTTAGGGGAAGATCTTATTTCTTGGTCAAATAAAAATCATCATCTTGTTCCATTATCAACTATTTTGGAATAAATTCACCTTAATAGACATAACATTTAATTTTAATCATGTCCTAATAAAATGTGATTACACTAGTTATTTCATCATTTCTAAAAATTAGACAAATCATTCAAGGACCAAGAATATTGATTTGAGTTCCCACTTATTAAGCGATCATTCTAAAGAAGGTAATATTTCTATAAAATTTTCTTTTACTAAAAATAAATTAGCATATATATTTAACACACCACTACATACTAGTTTATAATATTTTATTATAAGTGAATTAGGATTACTTTATTTTTAGTGCTTTTATTTTATTCTTAATTTTAATTCTATGTTTTGATATTTCTTTCATTAATATCTTAGATGATGTTTTCATTTCCAAATTTATTCATAAATATCATGTTTTGTCTATCAATTAATAAATTGACATACACCCAATATTATTTTAGATTACATTTATTTATTATGTTACCTTTGTAAGATGACTCGGTGTATTCCAATAAAAATATTCAATCTCTCGAAATCACTAGACTTTTAGAAATCCACTAATCCTTTTCCTCTCTATGAAATTAAAACCCTTTATTTCCCTAAGAAAACCCTTTAAACCTCAATCTAGTACATTATTTTTGATAATGGGAAATTTAAGAGATATGGAGAGAGTGATTTAATAAGTTTGAATATATTGATAGTTCTACGTGATGTTCTGAGTGGAAAAGCTAACAATATTTCTTGGATTGATTGCACATATTTATTTCCAGAGAAAGTATTAATCCTCTAATTATGTGAGTTTTTGTTTCGTTAAAGGATAAATAAGTTCCTTCATGGGAAATAATTAGGTAGTTCTATGAAAATTTTGAGTTTATCTTTGATGGTATTGAATATTTTTTAGTATCAAAAGTTAGTAGGAAGAGATTATAAATATCATTTTTAGAATTTACAAATGTTATTAGATATCCTAATGATGGTAAGTTTGATTCTAATTCTTTCATGGTTAATATAGAAGATATATTTCTATCTAGGATTATAAAATCTCATTAATATAGATTATATATGGCCATTTATGATTATAACATCTTATTTTATTCTCTAGTAGTATAGAAAAAGAATATTAAGGAATTAGAAGATGAAAGAAAGAATTTTTTTATAATCATTCAAATTGGTATCATTAAGTTAAATGGTGAGTTTAATAATATTCTAAAACCCAACATTAAACTTCCCTATATAGTTTTGGTTGAGAATAAATTCAATCTTCCAGGGTATATTTTGATATATATGAACTTTTCTTATCAAAAATCATGGATTTTTTATCATTATAGGAGGATTCTTACCCTATTGTTTGAGAAATATGGAGTATACCTTAGTGAGGTTACAAAAACTAATTTTCATGACCTAAATAGTCTTATAGATAGGTAAGTTGGGAAAATTATTGATGTTTTGAGATAATACTGAAAAAAATTATTACCTGTTGTAATTGAATAAATAGAATAAATATACTCAAGTTAATGGTGTGACTATTATTGTTTTTATTATTATTCAAAAAAATTGGAAGAATCAATGGATGGTAATCCTCTAGCTATGAGAATCATATTAAGGATAATTTAATCTGAAAAAAAGTCCTTCTCCTATTATTACTCGTGTTAGGGATGAGAAAAAATCTATTGTGGATAGAAGAGATTCTAAGGAATCTACCATTTTTCAAGAAGATTTAGTTAATTTTACAAATGTTGAGCATAAATAAATTGGTGTTGATGTTATTTCACCTTAGAAGGTTTTAAATAATAATCTTATTGATTAAGATGATCTAAAAACCCTAATCTAAGGAATCTCTTTGTTCTTCTCTTATAATTTTAATGTTTGTAGGATTTAGTGATTCAAGGAATCACTCTTTTCATGATGATGCTTATAGAAATATATTTCATCCCGATTTAGAGTAAATGAGATATCTTGATGAAATATCAATTGACCATTATTTTTAGGTTTTTAATGATAAAATAGATGAAGTCTTAATATTTTTAATTGTATCGATTCAAAATATGAAGATGTTATTAAAGAACCTTCTCTGGTCACAAAGGCTAGAATAATGGGATCACAAAAGGAACCTTATCCTATTGTGTTGTATAGAAATATTACAGGTCCTCTTTAGGAAGAGCTTAAATAAATTTTAGATGAAGATTATATGAAAAAAATAAAATTATCTGATTCTTCATGTGTTTTACTCTATTAGATTTGATATTCATGGGTTATACAACCAAGTAGCTGATCTAAGAGAAAATTTAGTTTCAAAGTTAGAATTTTATTAGTTAAATAGAATGTTAAATTTTAATATGGAGATGATAAAAAATATTTTAGTTGTTAAATCATACATCAATTCTTCAATTCAAGCAAAAATAAATAAAAAATTAAAACTAAAATTGATTATTTGGAAAAAAAATTAATTTATCTATTTGTGTTTTTGAATAAAATTCATTTTGTTGCTTCCTCGTTATCATCTGAAAAAGAATTTAGTGATTATATTTATGATCAATTGCATGATTTACCCTCAAACATGATGATTTTAGATAGTATATTTTGGGATCTTAAATGTTAATTGGTATCCATGGATACTATTCAATACTTAATAAAATTTATCCTTTCATAACTACATCTTATTAAAGTTGATTCTAAAAGAGGAAAAGAAGAGATCTATTGGAAATTGGATGAATTGGTTATCTTTTTTGAGGTTGGTTTCCATATTAATGGAAAATTTAGTGGAGACACATGATTTTAATGGGAATATTTGTACTTTTATTTCTTAGTGAGGATATAGTATGAATAAAAAACTACCAGACATGAAGGACTCAGTATTGCAAATGTTGAATGAAGTTCAAGATTTTTCTTCATTGAATTTTGTGGTTACTCAATCTGAAAAAGTAGTTGAACCCAGTGCAATATCTAATAGGCCATCTTTTGATATTGATATAGTTATTAACAATGGTAAGGAAGTTTTTTCTCAAACAATATTTTCAAATGATGACCTTCATGTCCTTTAGAATTTAGTTGATCTGTTGGTTTTTACCTAAAAATGTATTCAAGTGTTGAATAATAACTTGAGTGATAGAAATAAATTATCTAAGGGTAATATTTATAGTCTCCTTGAATACTAGAGAAGTGAGACTAAAAAAATACTTTTTGGTCTATATATTTATACTTGGATGTTATTTTATCTTGGATAGAAATGTGTGAAAATGAATTATTTCATCTTAAAGGAAATAGACCACTATAGGTAATCCACCTATCAAATTTTGGGATATCAATGAAAGGATTCATAATTTATTTCCACTTTATGTTAAAATTGAAAGTGGTAATTCTATAATAGATTCCACAATTGAAAAAGAAGTTTCTACCTCATCTCCATAGATTTATTTTACCAGGTTAAATTTTACTTTATCTATGGATAATACTTTTCTTGATTTAAGATCCAGAAATCTATATGATAATATTATGGCTACTCTCAAAACAGTTATTGGTAACACTACTAGTGTTATTTCATATTTGACTAAACATTCCTTTTTTATTAATAACCATAAAAATTAGTGTCCTATATTTACCTCTTTGAATCCAAAATTGAGCCAAAATACAGATATATTTGTTTTATGTTTTGGATTTATTAAACTATTTTGATGAAATTATATTCACTCACTTAATGAAATTCAATGATTTGTGTCTTATTTTTTACATTTCTCAAGTTTCTACAATTTTTTACTATATTTATCCCAGTTAATCTCAAATTATATTCACTTATGTAATATATATTCTTTGATATCTGAATTTAATTTGTTATACTAAATGTGTTATCTCAATATTATTTTTATAATTTTTGATATAAAAAAGTATGGGAGAAAGAGTTAACACAAAATTTTATACATTATTATATAAAGTAAAATATTAAAATATATTATATATTTTTTAAAATATAACCTGTAAAATTTTTTATTTAATTTATCATGGGTTTTTTATCATCAAAAATGGGGAATTTTTTGTACATGCTAATTTTTTCAATATATATCAATATTTCATATGTTTTGATGCTAAAAAATTCCCCATTTTTTACTGATAAACTCTTATTAACTGTTTTTAGAAAATTTTGTTTTTCTTATGTAATATTTCATTTTGAAATATTTTGGTTAATCTTGTGTTTTTTATGTTTGACTAAATTTTTTATGTAAAATATCATACGAGCTAATAAATTATTATATAAGGCTATAATTTATCATATGAGCTATAATTTTTCATACGCTACCATGAATTTGTTTTCTATCAAAATAAATCATTGTATAAATATAAATGAATCTTTTCATTGTATTTTATATTCTAGACAAAGTAAATAATCCTAAAAAAATTACATATGAGATTTACCATATAAGGAAAAATAATTTCTTGTGATCAATTATTTTTGAAAAATAATTTATCATACAAAGCAACAAATTGTCCTACGATCCTAGAAAGTCATAATATTGATATTTGGAAAAGTAAACGATCATATTAATTATATATATATCATACACTAATAAAAAATATCATAAAATGATAGAATTTATCTTAAAAAATAGTGTTTCCATTAATATTACCCTATAAAGATAATATTATCTTATGAAAGGATGAAATATCATGCTCAACATATTATCATACAAAGTCCAGGATTTCTCTCAAATAAAAAGGATTCTTTGAATTATCAATTCCTGAATTTATCTAAGTTTCATGATGTTTTGAATAGTAAAATTTACTATAGGGAAGATAATTCCCTTTGAAGATATAATCATTTGATATAATTATTTAAAGATTATTTATTCACTCTTTTGATATTTTTATTACCATTATAAAAACTCTAGAAAATTATGTGCATACTTTTATTTTTATCAAAAAAAAATTATGGCTAGATGAGGAAAAAATAATTAAATAAAACTTTAATTCCCTATAATTCTATACTTCCAATGAAGACTGTTGTTACAGTCTATAGTGATCTCTGCGATTTTTATTTTCAAAACCGAAGGTTGGATACTAGAAAACATTTTATCCTTTTAGATAATTCTTTTTATCTTTACTGATGTATTATATATAGATATTTTATTTAAATTCAAAAGGATAAAATAAGATATATAATAATATGAAGAAAGTAAGAACACTTGTGGAACTAAGTATTCTCTAAAGAATGCATAAAATAATTTGATTTCTTGTACATATAAGTTATTACTTGTATTCTATGAATAATAAAACTTTGTTTCTATTATTATTTACTAATAATATCTTATTTATTCAATGTTCCTTTTTAGATCTAATCATTATGTCTTATTATTTCTTTGAAAGCGACTATCATATTTTTTTAGTTTTATCTTACAACCGTGAGCTAGATCTATATCTCCATTATTTAATTTTATCTTTTGTGAAGACCAAGTATAGTTTTTGTAAAAAGGTATATCCATATAAAATATATTAACACATTTTTGTAAAAATTTAGTTTCTTGTAATCAAATTTTGAGGTCCCTGGAAAAGTAACTTTATAGTGAAAATCACCAAGAATGCAGGAAGCATGTTGGTGGGTTATAATAGGGGTTCTTGTACCATAAACCACTATGAATCCTTTGTGTTTTATTCTTCTCTTTTTTTATTTCCAATTTATTTATATAAAATATATTTTATAGGTTTTAGGTCCTAATTTATTTGTGGTTAAATTTTTTATGAACTCAATCCCCCCCCCCTCATCAGTCATTATGTTACTCCCTACCGATCAACACAAATATTCTTTCACTTTAAAATGAAAACAACTTAATTAATTAATAAATATAATTAAAAAATTCATATAAAATCATAAATTCAAAAACATAATCATATGTTTTTATTTAAAACCATGAAACCTCATGAATACCTTTTATTGAAAAACAATCCATTAACCACTATTTAAAAAAAATCAACAAAAAATCCTTACAAACATATGCTCATTTTTTTAGCATTTAAAATAAAACTATTTCCTCTATAAACCATTGAAAGAATTTTATGTAGGTACCTTGGTACATTATCCTTATATTCACCCTTGTAAGAACCCTAAAAATAGAATCACCTAACTTTATAACTCTTGTATCTCTTAAGAGAAACCTATCACTAGAAAACTTTGTCACTTTACCCAATGTATTAGAGAGCTCTATTAGGTTCACCTATCATTGGAACTATATCGGGATAAACCATAATTCATATAAATTTTAAAAGATATAAATCATGAATAAAACACACATATATTTCACTTTAATTATAAAACCCATTTTAATTATCATTTAATCCCATAAGTAACAACACTTTTAGTTATCTCATAAATATGAGAAAAAAATTTGTTTCTTTAGAAAAACATTTTAAACTAATAATTCCCTACATATTAAGAGATATATATTTCTAAATAACCATTGAAACTTAAAAAGTAATATTTATAAAAAAATAATTCATATAATAGGGGGAAAGTTTGGCCAAGTTGTATATATTAAAAAAAACATTATTTTTACACTTTTATAAAACGTAAAAAATAACCCACATGGAAAATGATGAAAAGATTCCTTTTTATTAGATTGAAAATAAATTAAAAAATATTTAAAAATGACAAATATAAACCTTTTATAATAATTATAAACATTCTTGAAACATTTAAAAGAACCTCTAAATAGAATAAAAGAAGTTAGAAGGAAAAGTTTAAGATAATATTTTTAAAATAAATTCATTTATCTTAAGTCTTTCTTAGATTCATATATTCTCTAACTCTATAATAATAAAATTATATTTGATTTATAATTTATTAATAACTTTTTTCATGTTAATTTTTTTATTATTATTCCTTTTATTGCATTTATTTCCATGGCTTATTTAGTTACTAAAATGGTTAACTTTACATTGGAAGTTTTGGGGTTATTCGGTTTAAAACCTCAAAAAACATCAGTGTGTTGACCATGGTCAGAGGGGATATGATTACATTTCCTTAATAATATTAAAACATTTATAATTTTCATATTTATATATTAAATACACTTTTCAAACCAATCGTGCAATGTGGTTATGATAAATGAATTAAGATGTTTTATAGAGGTGGTAGTCCATACATGCACGTGAATAATGTTTTTATTATTATACTGAGTGGAAAATAAATAAATTATATAGATTTTTACTTTTACATAATTATAATTATTTTATAAATATCATATTAATTCATTATTTTCATCCTTGTGATCAACCATGTGAGGCAGTAATGAATAATGAATCACATCACCTCAAGGAGGTGGTATTCTAAACATATGCATGAGCGATGTTATGAATTTCTAATAGATGGAAAGGGTAAGAAGGTAAGTAATATATTATATTTAAAAAAAATAATTTTATAAATATTCATATATTCATTAACTCCATACTTATAACCATCCATGTGAAGCGACGATGGAAAACAAACACAACACTTCGTGGAGGTGGTAGTCTACACATATACATGAGTGATGTTTTCATTTTCCATATGATGGAAAAAGAGATATAAAAAAATAAACCTAACAACAATTAAGTATATATAATATACTGATTTATTTATTTTATAGTGGTTATAATATATTTTAATGAGGTAGAAGAATAAATAAACAAGAAATAGGGTGGTAAGGACTTATACCTCCTCCTCTGATATCTCCCTTTAGATTTCACCTTAGTCCTTCTATGATTAGTATTTTGAGAATAAAAAAACCTCTAAGACATGATAAGGGGTGTTGTGAAGTTATTTTCTAATGTATGTTTTGAGCTAAATGGATAAATTTGTGTGAATAAGTGAGGATATGAGGTGACCTTTTATAAGTAAAGGGAGTGGTACACTTGTAATTTTCAAAGTTTTAAACTAATATAAAGTATAAATCATGGTAAAGTGGCTCTAAAACTATGTAATTTCAAAACTATGGTGATAGGGGTAAATATATCATAATCAAATAAGAATTAAGATAATATTTTGTGCACTTATCAAATATTTTTTACCTTAATTAACCCATTTTAGCCTTTTAACCTTTACCGGGGTGATAAAGTTTTTACCAAGGTGACTATTCAAAATACCAAAATGAAATTGAAAAAAATACCAAATTTGAAACTTTTAATTATTAATATAAAATCCATTTTCAGGATTCTATTTATTTAATTGTTAGAAATTACTATTAATATAACTATGTAAAATGCAATGAAAAATAGTTTTTAGAAAATTGTGTTTTTAAGCTTAAAAATGAACTTACATCAATAAAAAGTATAATATTGATTTTTTTATGAAATTATTTATATTAGGATTAATAAAATTTATATTTTTTTACAATAAAACATAGTCTAAAATATAACAGTACATTTTAATTTATTTATTTTAAAAAAGAAATGAGAGTTTTACAAAAATCATCATTTTCCATTATTCAATCTAAAATCAATATTTTCAGAAAAAACCTAAAAACATACAATAATATATATTGGATATATTGATTCCAAAAGTAAAGTAATTTTAATAAAATGATATTTATGAAATCTAGAATTTTAACTTTTAAATTAAACCATGTAATACATGGAAAAAATATTTAAATAAAACTATTCTTTTTTCGATTGAAAAACAAAATTATATAAAGTCATTTATAAAAAACTATGATGAATATGAATCCATAAAATAAATAATTATAAATCATAATGATGATTTATTTATACGATTTCCTAAGTTTTCACACTGAGGGGATTAACATGATATGTGAACATGATTTGTGAGGAACGGGAAAAAGAGTAAGTCTAGGAGTCGATATGGGTCTAAGGGTAAGCTGATTAATTATTTCCACTATAAGTAGATAGGTAATATTAGTAGTAATTATTATAAAATGATTAATTCCAATTGTATAAATAAACATTCTCTATTGGTTGAATAATACTTTTTTATAGTTGATTTTTTAAAAGTGTGTCAAAATTCCATGAGTGAAGTGTTTGTCCTAGATATAGGATTATCATTTCACATGTACTCTAAGAGAGAGTACTTTACTGATTTAAGTGAAGTATAGAGTGGTGAGGTGTACCTAGGAAATAATAGGAATTATCATATCATGGGTATAGGTTTTGTTTCATTAGAACTACATGATGGGTCAGTAATAACTCTTAATGTAGTAAGTGGGTACCTGAATTGAAAAGAAACCTCATTTCCCTAGGTGTGTTAGACCAAAAGTGGTATACACTATGGTCTGATTCTAGAAGCATAAGGATGGCTAAGGGATCCCTCGCCATAGTGATTCAAACTCTTGTGAATAATTTGTATGTGTCAAATGTTAGGATGCACATAAAAAAGTTAAATTACACCCATACCACTGTTTTTTATAATAATATGATTTTCCATAGATGAATTGGGCATTTGAGTTATAAAGGGATAAATTAACATAGTAGGAAAGGGTTTTAAAAAGATATAATACCCAATAATATTTCCTTTTATGAAGATTTTTTGTTTGGAAAGTTCAAATGAATCAACTTTTAGAGGTCAGAATACAAAACCAAATCCCCCTTGAATATTTACATTTGAACTTATGTGGACCCTTTAGGTTTTCCTCCCATTGTGTAGGGTGATACTTTATAACCATTATAGATGAGTAATTTTATAAATCATGGATTTATATACTGAATCAAAAGTCTAAAACATTTGAAACATTCAAAACATGAAAATTGAGTATTGAGAATGAGTTAAATAATAAGTTAAAATCCATTAGGGTAATTAATGGGATAGAATATTTATCAAATGGCTTTGTTAACTATTGTAAAAAAGTGTATTGAGACATAGAACGGTTTCGGAGAGTCCATAAAAATGTCCCATGCAAAAGGGTGAATATGACTATTTAGATAGGGTTATAATTATACTCTCACAATTGGGTCTCTCTAGGTACTTTTGTGAAGAATATGTTGTTATAGATGGTGTATTTGATTAATCATTACACATTTATTGAAATTATTTTCACAACAATCGATGAGTTTTTGACTTTTTCACCACTTAGTATAAGAAATCTAAGAGTTTTAGATTTTACTTATTATTCTAATAGTATGACTAATAAGCTTGAATATAAATCTATTAAATGTGTCTTTGTGGGATATCATTTGGGGGTCAATTAGTATAGGATTTATGTAGATAATCTTAGTTTTCAAATCTATATCAAAAGTTGGTATGTTGTCTTATATGTGGTAATTAAATCAAAGAACAAGCCAAGAGAGCTTGATGATGTTGGTATGCCTAAACATATGGGGGTAAAGGTTCCTCTAAAAACTATAATACAGTATGATCCCAAGAATTCATCCACCATTACTCACTAATAGGTTAACATTGAACGTCAACCTAATTTTGGGTCTATGGATGAGGGAGAGGTTTCTTTGAGTGACTATAAACTGTCATTGGATAGATCTAGGTAAACCATTAGGCCTCCATCCTGATTCATCAATTCTTATGTAGCTTCCTACACATTTAATATTTTTTTAGAAATCAAGAGTGATGAGGCACAAACATTCAAAGAAGACATGAATTAAAATGAATCAAATAAGTGGCTAGCTATTATGAAAAAATAAATGGATTCTTTCCTTAAAATTAAAACCAAGATAGTTGTTAATAAACCTAAAAGGGACAAAATTATAGGTTATAAGTGTATTTTTTTTAAAGGAGGATAACACTATTGAAAACAAAATTAAATAAAAAAGAAAGGATTGTAGCTAAATTATTCCTTTAATGTGAGGGAATTGGATATAGTGAAATTTTTTCTACTGTTGATAAACATTAATCTTTTACACTACTTCTTTATTTTACTACCTGGAATGATTCTCATATTGAACATATTAATTTAAAAATTGATTTTTTACATGGGTTATTTAATAAATGAATTTACATGAAACCTCCTAAAGTATTTATAAAGGATTTTAAGCCTAACCATGTTTTTATTTTGTAAAAATTCTTGTATGGATTCAAGAATTCCTCAAGGAAATAGTGAAAATATTGTGATACCTTCATACTTTAAAATGGATTTGATAGAAGTAAATATGATTTCTATGTTTATTTTAAATATTTTATAAATGATTTTAATTAATTATTATTATATGTTAATGATATTCTTATCATATGAAAAGATGTGAGGTTGATCAATCATGTGGAAGTTTACTTAAGCTTTTTTTTTTAAATCAAAGATTTAGGGAATTAAAAAAATATATTAATAATGGAAATTATTAGAAATAGAGATGCTAGAATGTTATATCTATCCAAATATACTTATGTTATGAAGCTTATAAAGTGCTATTAGTTTTAGAAATTGAAAACTATAAATATTATTTTGGGAAAACATTTCAAACTATGTTTGTCTTAATCCCCTTGTATTGAGTCTAATGTAGCCTTCATGAGTAAAATACCTTATGATAACAAAGTTGGAAGTATTATGTATTCCATGATATGTTCTAGACTATAAATTTCTTTCTATATTTTTAGTAGAATTATGGGAAATATTGGGAAGCCCTATTGGAATTCATTAATGTGGTTGTTTAGGTATGTTTCCATGTTCTCTAACCTATGTATCTATTTATGAAACAATAGTATTTGAGATCATGGTATTTTTGGTTTTATGGATTTTGATTATATTGCAAACATTGATACTCAAAAGCTTATTACTAATTATGTATTGATTTATTTTGATGGTACTATTTCTTATAAATGATATATAAAATCCTTGGTATATTTATCTACCATTAAGGTAGAATATATATAATTAACTAAATCTATTAAATAAGAAATTTTCTTAAGGGGGTGATTAATGTGTTATCATTAT
This sequence comes from Viscum album, assembly GCA_963277665.1. Classification (NCBI taxonomy): domain Eukaryota; kingdom Viridiplantae; phylum Streptophyta; class Magnoliopsida; order Santalales; family Viscaceae; genus Viscum; species Viscum album. The sequence continues at coordinate 1,496,278,090 of OY728131.1, forward strand.
CTTCTAGTAATGTAGATGTTTTATGTGATAGTAAATATATATTTTATTTATCCAAAAAAACATGTTTTCTATGATAGGTCAAAACACATAGATATTAGTCTACAGTTTGTTTGAGAAATCATTGAAACTATGGAAATGTGTGTTAATACAATACGCACTTTTGATAAACTAATAAATAGTATTACTGAGGTTGTTCGGTTATAAAAATTTATGCATTGGCTGAATGGCACAGAGGCCTGTATTTTTATTACATGATAGGTCCGAGGGAGGGGAACAAAGGAAAGAAAATCTGCAGACGTGGAGGCTCGAAACCAGGACCTCCTCAACTCACCACCACAGGTACAACAGGGGTGGAACCACTGAACTACTCCCTATAAGGCCCTGTATTTTTATTGATTTTAGATAAGCCCACTTTTAATTGTAAAGGGGGGAAGCCAAGACTTAATGGACATGAAGACAACAAAAGAATCCAAAAACAAAAGGGGTGAAACCCAGGGAATGACTACGTAGAAGTAATCATTCCCAGCATCAGCATCGTTAAAACGCGCCTTCATTAGAGAATGGCTTCTCAGCAAGCTGTCTTGTGAAAAAAATGCATGGGCCCAGTACCTATGGCTACGTAATACCCTCTCAATATACCAAATATAAAAATCCATGCATGGGGAAGGCAACCAGCTCCATCCTCATCTGAAGCAGTTCCCGTAGACTGTTTGAGTTCCCCGAAATGAAGAAATAACAAGCTCAAAGCGCCACCATCAATACCATCCAGGGCCAATGGAGAATCTAAGGAGATCATCATCGAGGATTCACTGCATATTTCAAGTAACAATGCAAAACCACCACCGGTGAAATCTATCACCACAATCATTGTCTTCCACCAAACAGAAAACTACAAACTGAACCAAACAACCAAACCAGATCCTCCTACAAGAAAATGGATTGAACCATCATCACCATCAATCTGTCATCGCACCTTCATACAAGCAAGGATGCTGGATATCACTATCGACACGAAAATTCATCCAAGCTAGGGGGACCAACTGTGAAGCCCATCCTTCGAATTTGAAATATGTAGATAGAAACAGATGATTTTCAGATCAAGAAGTTTCCCATTCACATCAAGCAGATCGAAATGTTTGGATCTAGTGTCGGTACATCAACTGTTGGCTATACAAGCTGAGAAATATGAGAGGAAGAATGGAAGAGGTAGAAAATTGGCACCCAACAAAAAGGAGCTTTCAAGATTTTTCAAACAATTTTACAATTTTAAATTTCAGACTACAATTACATCAATTTATAGACCCACAACATTAAATGAATATCATTTATGTTGGTACAAAGAAAGACTACAACATTAAATACAGAGAATCTATGACGGTATAAGGAAAGACCAAAATATTAAATGAAGATCATTTATGACAGTACATAGATTTACCAAATCTTTAAATGCAAAGAATTTAAATTCATTCAAAGAAAATAAATTGAGGTGGACCCATGAAAAAAAATGTGCAAGTAATAAATGACACCGCAGGCAGATTTGAGTCATGTTTTTGTTTTTCAATTCCAACACTCCCCTTCAAACAAAAACCAGCTTCATTCCGACCATCATTATGAGTCTTTTGAATAAATATGTCGGTAATGCCTTTATGAAAATATCAGCCACCTGCTCCGTAGTATGACAATATTCCAATTTTATCATTTTCTGGTTCACATGATCTCACAAAAAATGGAATCGTGTATCAATGTGTTTGCTTCTTCTATATTGCACCGTATTTTTGAAAAGTTCAATTGCTGACTTGTTATCCACATATATCATTGTGGATACATCCGGCAGATGCTTAAACTCCTTCAGTAGATTTCTCAACTAGATTCCTTCACAAATAGTGGATAATGCCGCCATGTACTCTGCTTCACATGTAGACAAGGTGACCACACTTTTCTTCCTTGAATTTCATGTGAAAGCAATCGATCCAAGAAAAAATACATACCCAGTGTTGCTTTTTCTTTCATCTTGGTCGCCTCCCCAGTCACTGTCTGAGTATCCATGTAGATTTTCTTCTTCATTATATGGATAAAAAAGACCAAAATCCATCGTTCCTTTAACGTACCTGAGGATACGATTTTCCTCTAACCAGTGGGACTCTTTTGGTGCTTCCATGTACCTGCTTAGAATCCCAACACTATAGACAATATCAGGCCTTGTGATTGTGAGATACCTCAGGCTTCCAATTATACTCTTGAATAGAGTCGAGTCAACACTACTTCCTTCTCCATATTTTGTCATTTTTAAGCTCATTTCCACAGGTGTGTTTACAGCATTGCAATTAGCCATCTTTAATTTTTCAAGAAACTCCTTAGCATACCTCTTCTAAGAAATATAGATGCCTCCATGTTGTTGCTTTACTTCTATGACCAGAAAGAAGGACATGAGACCTCTATCAGTCATCTCGAACACCTTGAACATTGCCTTCTTGAAATCATCGAACATTTTTCAACTGTTTCTTGTAAATAGAAAATCATCAACATATAAGCATGTAATGAGTATATCGCCACGATCATTCTTCTTGATGTAAACTGCATGCTCATATGGACATTTGGTGAAACCGTTCTCTCAAAGATATATTTCAATGCCTGCATTCCAAGCACGAGGAGCCTGCTTCAACCCATAATGATATTTCTTCAGTCGATACACTTTGTCTTCCTCCCCTTGCATAACAAAACCTTCAGGCTGGTCTACATAGACATCTTCCTCTAGAATTCCATTCAGGAATGCAGACTTCACATCCAATTGGTAGATCATCCAACTGTGATGAACAGCAGGAGAGATAATCATTCTCATAGTGTCAAGGTGAGAAACAGGAGCGAATACTTCTTTATAGTACACCCCATACTTTTGTTTGTACCCCTTTGCTACAAGCCTTGCCTTGTAGCGATCGATTTCACCATCAAAATTTCACTTGATCTTGTACACACATTTGACCCCAATGCATTTCTGGCTATTAGGAAGTGTGGTCAGCTCCCATATGTCATTTTTCTTTTTGGTGTGAATTTCTTCTCCCATAGCCATTCTCCAACATTCTTCCCTTGTGGCTTCCTGAAATGTCAGAGGCTCATGATCTGCATACAGGCAAAAAATATTTACCTCTTTGTTTTGTTCATAAATGTCTCTTAAGCTTTTCATCTTTATGGGTGTCGTGGGTGAGGATGAGCTCGCCAAATTTTGACTTGATGGAGTCCTTTCAAGAGTGATGGAATGTCCTCCCTGACTCCTATGTACTGATGATGTGCCCGTGGAAGGTGTTGATGGCGTTTTCTCCTGATGATCACGCCTTTCTTCAGGATCTTCTATTTCGACTGGAATCTCTTTTTTTGGTTCTTCATCATTCCATTTCCAAGATTCTTCCTCGCTAAAGACCACATCTCTACTCACCACTAATTTATTGGTTAGTGGATTGTAGAGATTATAGGCTTTAGACTCTTCAGTATAGACGATGAAGATGAAATTTTCACCACGATCATCAAGCTTCCTTCTTCTCGCTTTTGGATCTTGAGTGTAGGAAACACACCCAAAGATTCTTAGGTGTGCTACGCTTAGTTTTTATCCACTCCATGCCTCTTTTGGTGTCATGTTTCTAACGCTCTTGGTTGGACACCGATTGAGAAGATAGGAAGTACATTCCACTGCTTTTGCCCATAAGTTTTTTGGCTAGACTTTTTCCTTCAACATAGTCTTCGTCATGTCGAGGATGGTGCAGTTCTTCCTTTCTCCAATGCCATTCTGCTGTGGAATGTAAGTAGTAGTATATTGTTGCTTGATGCCTTGTTCCCTGCAAAAATCTTGAAAAGCATTTGAAGTGTATTCTCCACCTCAGTCATATTTGAGAACTTTGATTCTATAACCACTTTCAGCTTCAACATGAGATTTAAACATTTTAAAGATCACAAATGCAGAAGATTTTTCTTTGATGCAATACACCCAGAGTTTCCTGCTAAAATCATCAATGAAGGTAATAAAATACCTATTACCTCCAAGTGAGGGTGTTTCAAGCGGTCCGCAAATATCAGTAAGAACTAAGTGAAGTGGTTCATTTGATCTTCTAGACACTCCACTTGGGAAGGAGTTCTTTTGTTGTTTTCTGAGTGTACATGCCTCACACACATGATTTGGAACTTCAATTTCTGGCAATCCGCGCACCATGCTTGATGAGGATAGAAGTTTAAGCCTGCTAAAATACAGATGTCCAAATCACAGATGTCATCTCCATGAGTCATTCTTCATGAGTCCCAAGAGACACTCTTCAGACTTTGTGTTGATTTGCAGCGGAAAAATGCGATTCTTCGCCATTTGGACTTGAGCAACAAGTCTCCTGTGAGCATCCCTTATAGACAAAGAATAATTTTCCAAGTGTATGACATACCCCTTCTCAAGAAGTTGGTCGAGACTGATGATATTATTTTTCATACATGGTACGTAATATACATTAGAAATGTAATTAGACTCTCCATTCTTTAGATAGATTTTTATCTTACCTTTACCTCTCACGGGTACCTTGGATGAGTCGCCAAAACTCACGTCGCCACGAACTTCTTCAGTGAGTTCCTTGAACAGTTGTTTGTTACCACTCATGTGGTTGCTTGCACCCATGTCGATATACCACACATCGGGGTATTCACATGACTTTTCTTGTGTGAGGAGGAGTGTGGTACCTTTTTCTTCATGATGATATGCTTCAGCATATTTGGATCATTCATCATGATCCACTTTGCTCCAAAAATCAGATGCATAATTGCTAAATTTCTTACAGTTGTGGCATTGAATGTTCTTTGCATTTCCATGACCACGCGTGAATCGTCCTCCACCATTCCCTCTTCCATGAAATTTGGTAGGACTTTGTTGCTTTTGTTGATGGCTTAGATAATATCCACGCCCTCTTCCTCTTCCACGATAACCGCCTCATTGCATGTGGCCATTCTTTTGTTCTTGTAGAGTCAACTTGGACTCCAAGGCATCCTCTATTGTTGAACCAGTATTCTTTTGCATCAGTTGCTCATGAACTTGCAACGACCCCATCAGTTATTCAATGGACAGTTTCTCCAAATCCTTTGATTCTTAGATTTCCACAACCACATGCTCAAACTTGGTTGTGAGAGATCAAAGTGATTTTTCGATAACTCGAATGTCCTCCACTTTTTCACCATTCCTTTTCAAATTGTTAAAAATAACAATTAATCTCGAGAAATAATCAGAGATTCTCTCACCTTCTTTCATGTGTGCCGCTTCAAATTCCGCTCTTAATGTTTGAAGATGTACCTGCTTCACTCAATCAACACCTTTGAAGACGGTGGAAAGGGTATCCCAAGCTTTCTTGCTTGATGTTGCTTCGGAAATCCTTTAGAACATTTATTCATCCAACCCTTGATAGAGGAGGAACAATACCTTGTTGTCTTTCTTTCTTTGATTTTTTAGGGTCGTCTTTTCTTCATTCGTGAAGGCAGCTTCTTCCGCTGTAGTGGGTACAACATACATGTCAGTAATGATCTCCCATAATTCTTGAGACCCGAATAATGCCTTCATCTAGATGCACCATCTTTCGTAGTTGTCCTTGGACATCTTCGGAACTTGCGGCTAGATTCCGGCCATCTTAAAAAATGGAGAATCTTGGTAACTTGCCTCTGATACCAGTTTTTTGGCTATACAAGCCGAGAAATATGAGAGGAAGAATGGAAGAGGTAGAAAATTGGCACACAACACAAAGGAGATTTCAAGATTTTTCCCACAATTTCACAATTTTAAATTTCAGACTACAATTACATCAATTTATAGACCCACAACATTAAATGCATAGCATTTATGTTGGTATAAAGAAAGACTAAAACATTAAATACAGATAATCTATGATGGTACAAGGAACGATAAAAATATTAAATGTAGAGCATTTATGACAGTACAGAGATTTACCTAATCTCTAAATGAAAAGAATTTAAATTCATTCAAAGAAAATAAATGGAGGTAGACCCATGAAAAAAATGTGAAAGTAATAAATGACATCACAGGAAGCTTTGACTCATGTTTTTGGTTTGCAATTCCAATATCAACAACATCAAACCACCACGACTCCTCGTTGAATGCATCACAAAAAAAAAGAGCTGAAGCAAAACCCCACCACCGTCCCCAAGACCTCCACCGACATCCCGGCCATGAAACCCGAAGAGGAAGTCATACCCATGATTGCGAAGTTAGCCACCACCTCCCAAGACTAATTGGGAAAAATCCACACCGAGGTAGCATCTCTGATGAAGAGATATGGGCTGAGTTGATCCAGAAAAGCTGATCTGGGCATGGATCCAGTCATATCTGAACCACAAAACCACCTTCGTCGGAGTCTAAGAAGAGAAAATCAAGGAATTAGAATAAACTGTTGATGGGGTAGGGAACAAATATGAGTGGTTCTGCATACCCCTTCTAATCTTCAAACATCAAAATCCAAAACAAAACACAATGTCGTGAATACTATTGAAACCCATACCTGCAAAAGAAAAATAAAATGCGAGCAAATGGAAGGGGGGGCGACATCGTCCATCCAGATGCAGGCATGAGGCCTCCCCCCTCCAAATCAACACCGAGGGGAACCCTAGAACGCAAAGGGAGGGAGAGAACCATCGCTATGAGGCTTCCTCGTATAAAAATTTAAGAATTATTTATGGATTTTGAATATAGTCTAAGTTCCATGATATAGGTTTTGATAACACCAATGATAATTAATCTTTAGATTAGAAATTTAGATACTTGTGATTTTTAATGTGTTCTGCATCATTCTAGTTTATAATTAAATACTTGATATTTTTTGTTTCATTTTATTTAAATGTTGGTGTTCCTTTATGTGTTTCATGTCTATACATGGTCTTTATCAATTTTTTGAAATATTAATATTATTTATTTACATTTAAAATTATTCAAAATTCCCAAATTTTTTTATGGATGCTCAATCTCTATTTTACTTCATGGGGAATTTGGGGATATAAATTATATCTGATATGATGATGGAATGTCTAGTAGATTGTTTTTTCTCATATGTGTTTCTTCTAAATAACATTTTCAGGTCAATTTTCATTTTTTGTTTGGGTCGTATGGATTAATTTCATGTGTATTTATGGCTTTCATTTTGTTATCATTTGTACAAGGCAACTCATCAATACCATTCAAATGTGGCACATCGTGCATCTCTACCTGTTGCGTTGACATATCAACTGCTGAAATTATTTCCCCTTAGAGCACTAAATGATAAGCCATTCTCATTCTACAATATATTTTTAAACTTAATAAGAGTGAAAAAATTAATTTTATTTATCTTTCAAATATATTTAAAGTTATTTATAGGATATTATTATTTTAGGTTGTGGTGTTCCATTTAGGAAATGTAACACCCGAGACTTTTATGTTATATAAATCATAAAAGGAATCTTTTTCTACACACAACTCTTGCTTGGATTTCTTTACACGAAATCGTGACCTTCCTCGATAGCTTGTGTCGTACGCAATACCGAGTTTCACTAAACAATGATATGCTAATAAAATATTATTAAAACTAGCCGTTATGAATAGTGATAACCACTTTTTGAAATTTTATAAATTTTATTTTTCAAAATGGACTTCATTTTTGGATTCGGAATATCGAAATTATCCTAGGGTGAAATTTTGGTATTTTTCTGAAAACTTTCAATTTTTGATGAATAGTGAAACCACTAAGTGGTAGTTAAAAAACTGAATTTTTCATAAAACTTAATTTTACCACTTCTAAATTTCAAAAATTCGAGAGACACGGTTGATGTCAGTAAGTAAAATGTGGTTCAATGAGATGAAAATAATTTTTGGTGAATAGTGACTTTTACTTTTATTTACCACGGTTAAAAGTAAATATAGTACTTAAGGGTAAAAATGGTATTATTATTACCCTAACACATGTCCTAATTCAATTGGATAAGTGTAATTTGACCAAAAACAAACTTAGGAATAAAATATGACCATTTAGGCCCACTTGGATTATATTAGGACATTTATTATTAATTTATTTAAAGAAGGGTTAAAATAGTTAAAATCAAAGTTTAATAAGTAAATAATTTTTAATATAAGGTTATATATAATATAATTTCAACTATAAATATTAATTAGAAAGATAAAAAGATTTCCTACATAATGGTATTTTATTTGTAATTTTTAGACATTAAATAATTTAATTTATTTATGGCACAAATATGATACAGTAATTATCTTATTAATGAAATATTGACATAATTGATGTTATAAATACCCAAATAAATGTAATTTGAGACTTTTTATGAATTCCACTAATTTTATAGGTTAATGTGACTTGTCATTATTGATTTAATTAACTTTTTTATAACTAATCATTCTGTAATGATTTTCACAAAAATCAATTACTAAATAGTGTCAAAATTGACATAAAATAGTTTTTTAAAACAATATTATATTATTAGTTGTTATTTTATTCCTAAAAATCTAAGGATAGGCCAAATGACTTAGATACGGTTATATATATTAATAATAAACAACTTGAGGTTCGTTCGGATTGTTATAGTAAGTTTATTAACCTTATAGTGTAAGAACACAAGAAGACACGGTAAAAGTAAAATTATTTAACTTAATGTTAAATCTAAATGATAAGGTCAAAAGAGGAACCTAAACTTGTCTAAATTATATTGGATGAGAGGATTTCGACCCATCCATACCTTAGCTTAGAAATAAATCAATTTGAATCAATTTAAAACAGAATTTGGCTTTATAATAAAATAATATTTTTAGTTATTCCAAAGGTGCCCCTCTCCTCCCTTATAAAAGGGAACCTCCTCCCTCTCTTCCTCACACCACTTTGAGCCTTCAAGCTCGGCCAACCCCTGTCACTTTCTCCTCTCCACTTCCCTATAGACAACCTAGAGGTCCTAGTCTTCTTCAAAGACCAATTTTAGTGGCCTAAATGGAGGTCTCAAAGAAGCACTTCAAAGAAGAGGTAATGTCTGTTACCGATTCTTTCATCTTTATTTCTTCTTCCATTTCTTCTTATTTAGTTGTTTCATTATGAAGTAATAACATCAGTATCACTCATATACTGATATTTTATTATAAGTATGAAACAACCATATTTCACTATCTATCCATCCTACGGAAAATGAAATCACCGCGCGTGCGTACGTACGGAATACCTTCTCCACGTCGTGGTGTAATCTACTTTCCACCACCACCTTACTTGGATGGGTATAATGGTGTAAATAATTACTATATATGATTATTGTAAAGTGATATTTATTCTGAAATATTATACATACACTCCAATACAATTCCATGATCATGGGAACGATATCATCGCTCGTGCGTACGTACGGAATACCGTCTCCACAATGTGATGCGACTCGTTCTACATGATCTTCATTTCATAATGATTATATAAATGAATTGAATTAATGAATATTATATATATTACACTAATAAAATTATGTAAATGAGTTATCTATAACCTAAAGAGAATAATAAGAATTTATTCGACAAAACACGCATAAGAACAAAAAGTAATAAACACCCGAATAACAAGTTGTAATGAAATATTACTAATAAGAAGATAATAATATGACCATATATGATATCATAACAATAATTATGATTCTGGAATAAGTCAATAACATTATTTAAATCATTTTACAGTAGGTTTGGACACTTATGAGGCAAATCGTACCTAAAGTAAAGGAAATATCACAATCTCATTTTTATCCGAGATTGTTTATACTTTGGCATTTACTGGGGTGTATTTTATCATCCACATCCATGTTTCCTCAATATGTAATATTATTTCCATACACCTACAATTTTTTAAATCCAATTTTACCCTTCGGTGAGTTTTTAGTAAAGGATATGAAAGGAATCTTTTGTCGTTTTTCGTACGAGGTACTTTTTGACTTTTTCGACAAAAGTACGAAGAATGTTTTTTTTAACTTATACGACATTAATGGATTTTTAAAACATTATTTCCAAGAAGCATCCTTTAAAAGTTTTCAAGTTTATTTTTAATCAACTTATTTTAGTTTATAATTGTACGACATGTTAAGAAAGGAAAAGTGTTTTTGAAGCAGAAAGGATATTTTCCTCAAGAATGGAGTTCAAGTGTTTTATCAAAATTAATTTCCATCTAAGATAATAAAGGGTCATGTTTTTATTATTACATTGATTTGATTATGTTGTGATGGAATTATATTTTTATGAATTCCTTTATCTTATATGAATTGTTTTATGATGTCACGATGTTTAAGATTCCCATTTTTATTACATGGGTTATGCTATGATGTATGGTTTTCTAATTTTGTGGCACACATAAGAATGGTATCATTATGAGATGGGTGGGACCTATATCTCCCTCCAATTCATTGGGTAAAGATTTTATATCTCATGAGATAGACATGGTTGGAATGTCAGGTTAAACCGGTTCAGTGAAACAGGACTGAAACGATGAGTGAACTCGGATCAGAAGTGGACTTTGTCCACTAAGATAGTCTTGGCAATGAGTCCTGACTAACAAGAAATGATTCTCAATGATTATGTGTGTATTCCACAAAGTTTCATGTTTTATGTTATGATTATTGGGATTACATTTCACTACTATGATTTATCCCATGTTATGAAATTATGATCTCTTTTGAAGGTTAAGATTTATAAAAGTTATGTGCTTATGTATATGATGTGATTGATATTTCTTTTGTTTACTCTTACTAAGAATTTGAGCTCACCCTTTTTTATGTTTTATTTCCCCAGGTCAGGAAGAAGGTTATTAAGTAGAATTTTCCAAAAAGGGACTCTAGATATGATGAAATAAATGGGAGGCAAAGTAGATGCTTTATGAACCAGTTGTTTTTGCTTTCCATTTTCTAAAGACACTATACCTATACGGTCCTTTCATGGTTTTGTTATATGTTGTAATAAGTGTGCTTCAATTTTGAAGTAATAACAATGTATGTAATGTATGGGTCGTTATAGTTGGTATCAGAGGAAATGTATATTCAACCTTTGGAAACTAGGATGTGAAAGCCTTAGTAAGAACCCTAAGGATAATTCTAAGCATAGAACACAATCTTAGTGTTTTAGAAATGACCATTAATAACCTAGGATAAGACCTTAAGTGTGAAATTTTATTCTTGATTATGTGGTTTTCCTATTATAATTAGTGTTGCTCACACTATTCTTCTTGGTTTTAGTCAAAGGCTGGAACCTGAAGGAACCGTGTTAATGCGGAATGTGACGGGCAATGCAATGATTGTCCCTTGGAGAAACCAAAGGTTATGGGAGACGGAATGAAAAATATTGTAGCCATGCTCACACAACTTTCTCAAACTATGAATCATGGAGGACTTCCAAATGAGCAAAAGAAGAAGAAACATTCTGTTGAATCCTTCATGAGGCAGCATCCACCTTCTTTCAGTGGGTTTACTGATCCATTAGTTGCTGAACAATGGATTTGTACAACTGAAAAGATATTTTTAGTTCTAAAATGTTCTGAACATGATAAAGTCATCCTAGTAGTGTATCATTTGGAAGTAGATGCTGATCAATGGTGGAATCCTATTAAGAATATGAGGAAAAGGGATGAAATTGAGTCTATGGAATGGGATGAGTTCAAGAACTTATTTTTCAATAATCACTTCCCTCGTATTCTCCGAACAAATATGGAGAAAGAGTTTCTTGAACTGAATCAAAAGGATAATAAATTTGTTGGTACTTATGAAGCAAATTTTACAAGACTTGCAAGGTACGCTTCTGGTATTATTATCCAACCTGAGAGTAAGATCGATCGATTCTTTAGTGGCTTAAAACCAAATCTTCGAAGGATGTTAGCCATAAGGGACTTCAATATCTACGAGGAAATCGTTCGATGTGCTCTCAAAGTTGAGATGGAGATTGGAGTAACCCATCAGTCATATGGGTTTGATAAGAAGAGGAAAATGGAATTCAAAGGAAAATCTAAAGAGCACACTGAAAAGAAAATGATATTTCCCTTATGCTCAAAGTGTGGAAATAAACATGGAGGGAGTTGTCTTAAAGGGACAAGTAACTGTTTCAAATTTGGAAAGGAAGGTCATAGGGAATTTCAATGCCGCAATGATGGGAAGAAGATGTCTAATGATGAAAATAAAGGAAGGGATACACAGAATGACTCTACTACACTTCAATGATTCAAGTGCAAGGATATGGGGCATTATGCCAATCAATGCCCAAATCCAAGGGTTGATGATGATGGTTGACGTCAACAAACTCTTAAGGCTAAAGACAAAGGAAAGTCACATGAAATTTATATCAGTGATGTGGAGTATGATAACGATGTGGTGAAAGGTACACTTACCATCCACTCTAAAGTAGAAAAGGTTTTATTTGATTCTAGATCCACCCACTCCTTTATTTCTAAAGAATTTTCTAAGGATATCACCATATTACCTCAACAGTTAGATGTTGAGTTAGTTGTGACAACCCCTAATGGCACAACAGTCGCATCAAAAGTTTATAATTCTTCTCCGATTGAAGTTTGTGGGAAAGTGCTTCCTGCAAATCTTGTGATCCTTCCTATAGTGGAATTTGATGTGATTCTTGGCATGGATTGGATTTCTCTACATGGAGCTCATATCAATTGCCAAAGAAGGGAAGTCACATTTCATATTCTAGATCAATCTATGATCGTCTATCAATGCAAGGATGAACATAACCTTCCAGTGGAAATTTCGTCCATTTTATGGGTATTGATTCCACTAAATGAAGGTTATTTATCTCAAATGGTTGGTGAGAAACTCACGATTAATAATATTTCCATTGTACAGAAGTTTGATGACAGTACTAGATATTTTAGTTTCGGCGCCTGCCATAGCGGGCGACCGCCATTGGCGGTCGCTACTGATAGTTTTAGCGACCACCAAAAGCGGTCACTAAAACTGAAATGAAAATCGCGGGATTTTTCCCGCCCCCCGCACTGTCTTCTTCGATGAAACTCGCTGCAACATCGTCCGCGCCTCCTGCCGCTGCACCGCCACCACAGGTCACCCCCGTCGCCGCCACCCCGTCGCCTCCCGTCACCCCCGTCGCCGCCACCTCGCCACCCCGTCGCCTCCTGTCGTCTCTCGTCGCCACCCCGTCGCCTCCCGTCGCCGCCACCCCATCGCCTCCCTTCCTCCGGACACCGTGGATCTTCCATGGCCGTCGACCGAAGCTCGGGGTCCATCCGAACATCCCACGTGCGCCCCAGTATACAATGGGCATGAAATTTTCGTCGGTTTTCGAAGACAGTATTAGCGACCGCCATTGGCGGTCGCTATTGATTAATAGCAACGGAGCAACTGCGACCGCCAAAAGCGGTCGCAGGGCGGTCGCTAAAGGGCATTATCGACCGCTTTTGGCGGTCGCTAATACCCACATTACTAGTAGTGTGATGTCTTTATGGAGGAATTACCGGGTCTTCCACCGAATCGTGAAGTTGAGTTTTCAAGAGAACTTATACCGGATGCTTTGCCTATTTCAAAGACACCTTATAGAATGGCCCCAATTGAGTTGCAGTAATTGAAGAAGCAACTCCAAGAGAGTCTTGATAAGGGTTCATATGCCCTAGTTCATCACCTTGGGGAGCACTTGTTCTGTTTGTTAAGAAGAAATATGGATCAATGAGACTCTATATTGAATATCGAGAACTTAACAATATCACTATCAAGAACAAATATCCTCTCCCGCGCATTGATGAACTATTTGACCAACTACGTGGAGCTCAATACTTTTCCATGATTGATCTTCGTTCAGGGTATCATCAATTAAGGTTCAAAAGGGAGGATATACCAAAGACGGCTTTCCGTACAAGGTATGGACACTATGAATTTATAGTGATGCCATTTGGTCTTACTAATGCCCCTGCTATCTTCATGGATCTAATGAATAGAGTCTTTAGAGACTATCTTGATCAATTTGTGGTTGTCTTTATAGACAATATTCTTGTCTATTCAAAGAGAAAGTAAGAACATGAAGATAACTTGAGAATTATATTGAAGACCCTGAGAAAGGAGAATCTTTATGCCAAATTTACCAAGTGTGAATTTTGGCTTCAAAAAGTTTCATTTTTGGGTCACATAATCTCAAAAGAGGGGATATCTGTGGATCCAGCAAAAACAGAGGTTATCAAAAGATGGTCGAGACCAACAACAGTAACTAAGATCCAAAGTTTTCTTGGTTTGGCTGGATATTATCGACGTTTTGTGAAAGATTTTTCATGATTATCTAATCCACTCACCATGTTGACTTGTAAAGGAGTTAAGTTTGTTTGGACGGAGGAATGTGAAGAGAATTTCAAGGAGTTGAAAAGAAGGTTATCCAGTGCACTTGTGCTCACACTACCTTGTAGTGGAGAAAGGTTTGTGATCTACAGTGATGCATCCAAGAAGGGTTTGGGGTGTGTTATTATGCAAAATGATATGGTGATAGCTTATGCCTCACGATAGTTGAAAATACATGAGCAAAATTACCCAACTCATGATTTGGAGTTAGTTGCAGTAATCATTGCATTAAAGATTTGGAGGCATTACCTTTATGGTGAGAGGTATGATATTTATACTGATCATAAAAGTTTAAAGTATATTTTCACACAAAAGGAGCTGAATATGCACCAAAGAAGATGGTTGGAGATGATTAAGGATTACGACTGCTCAATTCATTACCACCCTGGGAAAGCAAACAAGGTGGAAGATGCATTAAGTCGACAAGACCATGCTAGTTTATCCATGATGAGGATCACAAAAGATCCAATATTTATGGATTTACAAACGATGGATCTTGGAATTATAATGAAAGGGGAAAAATCGTATCTTTCTCAAATGAATGTTCAACCATCTATACATGTGAAGATTAAAGAGGTACAGAAAGAAGATGTCGACTTACAAAAGATCGTGAGAAATGTTCCTGAATTCAACCTTGATTGTGATGGGATAATAAAGTTCAGGAATCAGGTTTGTGTTCCTCCCATCCCCGAATTAAAGGAGCTGCTAGATGAGGCTCATAGTTCTTCATTCTCTATTCATCCTGGAAGCACGAATATGTATAGGGACCTGAAAGTGTAATTCTGGTGGGATGGCATGAAAAGAGATGTTGCTGAATATGTATCTTAATGCTTGGTTTGTCAACAAGTTAAAGCTGAGGGACAGAAGTCTAAGGGGATGTTAAAACCATTAACCATACCCGAATGGAAATGGGAAACTATCACTATGGACTTTGTCATAGGACTTCCTAAAACGTCCAAAGGCAATAATGCTATCTGGGTCATAGTGGATCGTCTTACAAAGTCTGCACACTTCATTGCTATTAGAGAGGATTTCTCTCTGGATCAGCTTTCCAGGATATATGTAAAGGAAGTGGTAAGATTTCATGGAGTACCACTTTCTATTATATCTGATTGGGATCCGAGATTTACCTCGAAGTTCTGGCGAAGTCTTCAGCATACTCTGGATACAGAGTTGAGTTTCAGCACTGCTTATCATCCTCAGACAGACGGTCAGTCTGAGAGAACAATTCAAACTCTAGAAGATATGTTGAGAGCTTGCTCTATGGATTTCAAAGGTGGTTGGGATCAACACCTACCTTTGGTGGAATTTTCTTATAATAATAGCTTTCACTCCAGTATTCAGATGGCCCCTTATGAAGCTCTCTATGGAAAGAAATGCAGGACTCCAACTTACTGGGATGAAGTTGGGGAAAGAAAGCTATTAGGACCCGATCTCATTGATGAAATGGCAGAAAAGGTCAGATCTATTCAACAACACATAAGAGAATCTCAGAGTCGACAGAAAAGTTATACCGGCAACCAAAGAAAAGACCTAGAGTTTGAAGTAGGTGATAAAGTGTTCTTACGAATATCTCCCTGGAAGAGGGTCAGGAGATTTGGAAAGAAGGGGAAGTTGAGCCCTAGATATATCGGTCCTTTCGAAATACTGGATCGTGTTGGGAAGGTAGCTTACCGATTGGAGCTTCCACCAAATATCTCTCAAGTTCACGATGTGTTCCATGTATCTCTCCTGAGAAAGTACATACCTGATCCTTCACATGTACTCAGATCAGAAGTTGTACCACTGGAGCAGGATCTTTCTTATAAAGAACAGCCGATAGAGATTCTGGATCATAGCGAAAAACTCCTACGAAACAAGACCACTCGATTGGTGAAAGTTTTATGGAGGAACCACCAATTAGAAGAAGCTACATGGGAGCTTGAGGATATGATGAGGGAGAGGTATCCTCATCTGTTTGTTACAAAGTGACAAATTTCGAGGGAGAAATTCATTTTAAGGGGGGTAGAATGTAATACCCGAGACTTTTATGTTATATAAATCATCAAAGGAATCTTTTTCTACACACAACACTTTCTTGGCTTGCTTTATATGAAATCGGGACCTTCCTCGATAGCTTGCGTCGTACGCAATACCGAGTTTCACTAAACAATGATATGCTAATAAAATATTATTAAAACTAGCCGTTATGAATAGTAATAAACACTTTTTGAAATTTTATAAATTTTATTTTTCAAAATTGAATTCATTTTTGGATTTGGAATATCAAAATTATCCTAGGGTGAAATTTTGGTATTTTTCTGAAAACTTTCAATTTTTGATGAATAGAGAAACTACTAAGTGGTAGTTAAAAAACTGAATTTTTCATAAAACTTAATTTTACCACTTCTGTGAGTTGAATTTCAAAAATCCGAGAGACACGGTTGATGTTAGTAAGTAAAACATTGGTTCAATGAGATGAAAATAATTTTTGGTGAATAGTAACTTTTTACTTTTATTTACCACGGTTAAAAGTAAATAGGGTAATTAAGGGTAAAAATGATATTATTATTACCCTAAAACATGTCCTAATTCTATTGTATAGGTTTCATTCGACCAAAAACAAACTTAGGAATAACATATGACCATTTAGGCCCACTTGGATTAGATTAGGACATTTATTATTAATTTATTTAAAGAAGGGTTAAAATAGTTAAAATCAAAGTTTAATAAGTAAATAATTTTTAATATAAGGCTATATATAATATAAATTAAACTATAAATATTAATTAGAAAGATAAAACAATTTCCTACATAATGGTATTTTATTTGTAATTTTTAGACATTAAATAATTTAATTTTTTTATGACACAAAGATGATGCAGTAATTATGTTATTAATGAAATATTTACATAATTGATGTTATAAATACCCAAATAAATGTAATTTGAGACTTTTTATGAATTCAAAAAAATTTATAGGTTAATATGACATGTTATTATTGATTTAATTAACTTTTTTAGAACTAATCATTCTGTTATGATTTTCGCAAAAATCAAGTACTAAATAGTGTCAAAATTGACATAAAATAGTTTTTAAAACAAATATTATATTATTAATTGTTATTTTATTCCTAAAAAATCTAAGGTTCATCAAAATGACTTAGATAAGGTTATATATA
Source organism: Viscum album (assembly GCA_963277665.1). Classification (NCBI taxonomy): domain Eukaryota; kingdom Viridiplantae; phylum Streptophyta; class Magnoliopsida; order Santalales; family Viscaceae; genus Viscum; species Viscum album. Next base: position 1,496,295,611 of record OY728131.1, read on the forward strand.
TTAATAATAAACAACTTGGGGTTCGTTTGGATTCTTATAGTAAGTTTATTAACCTTATAGTGTAAGAACACAAGAAGACACGGTAAATGTAAAATTATTTAACTTAATGTTAAATCTAAATGATAAGGTCAAAATAGGAACCTAAACTTGTCTAAATTCTATTGTATGAGATTATTTCGACCCATCCCCACCTTATCTTCGAAATAAATCAATTTGTAGCTATTTAAAACCGAATTTGGCTTTATAATAAAATAATATTTTTAGTTATTCCAAAGGTTCCCCTCTCCTCCATTATAAAAGGGCACCTCCTCCCTCTCTTCCTCACACCACATTGAGCCTTCAAGATCAGAAAACCCCGGCCACTTTCTCCTCTCCACTACCCTATAGACATCCTAGAGGTCCTGGTATTCTTCAAAGACCAATTTTAGTGCCCTAGAAGGATGTCTCAAAGAATTACTTCAAAGAAGAGGTAATGTCCGTTACCGATTCTTTCATCTTTATTTCTCCTTCCACTTCTTCTTCTTTAGTTGTTTCATTATGAAGTAATAACATCAGTATCACTAATATACTAATATTTTATTATAAGTATGAAACAACCCTATTTCACCATTTATCCATCCTACGGAAAATGAAATCACCGCATGTGCGTACGTACGGAATACCGTCTCCACGTCGTGGTGTAATCTACTTTCCACCACCACCTTACTTGGATGGGTATAATGGTGTAAATAATGACTATGTATGATTATTGTAAAGTGATATTGATTCTAAAATAGTATACATACACTCCAATACAATTCCATGATCATGGGAACGATATCGTCGCTCGTGCGTACGTACGGAATACCGTCTGCACGATGTGATGCGACTCGTTCTACATGATCTTCATTGCATAATGATTATATAAATGAATTTAATGAATTAATATTATATATATTAAACTAATAACATTCTTTAAATGAGTTATACATAACCTAAATAGAAGAATAAGAATTTATTCGACAAAACACGCATAAGAATGAAAAGTAATAAACACCCGAATAACAAGTTGTAATGAAATATTACTAATAAGAAGCTACGAATATGACCATATATGATATCATAACAATAATTATGATTCTAGAATAAGTCAATAACATTATTTAAATCATTATACAGGAGGTTCGGATACCTATGAGGCAAATCGGACCTAAGGTAAGGGAAATATCACAATCTCATTTTTATCCGAGATTGTTTATACTTTGGCATTTACTGGGGTGTATTTTATCATCCACATCCCTGTTTCCTCAATATGTAATATTATTTCCATACACCTATAGTTTTTTAAATCCAATTTTACCCTTCGGTGAGTTTTTAGTAAAGGATATGAAAGGAATCTTTTGTCGTTTTTCGTACGAGGTACTTTTTGACTTTTCCGAAAAAAGTACGAAGAATGTTTTTTTTAACTTATACGGCATGAATGGATTTTTAAAACATTATTTCCAAGAAGCTTCCTTTACAAGTTTTAAAGTTTATTTTTAATCAACTTCTTTTAGTTTATAATTGTATGACATGTTAAGAAAGGAAAAGTGTTTTTTAAGCAGAAAGGATATTTTCCTCAAGAATGGAGTTCAAGTGTTTTATCAAAATTATTTTCCATCTAAGATAATAAAGGGTTATGTTTTTATTATTACATTGATTTGATTATGTTGTGATGGAATTATATTTTTATGAATTCCTTTATCTTATATGAATTGTTTTATGATGTCACGATGTTTTATATTCCCATTTTTATTACATGGGTTATGCTATGATGTATGGTTTTTTGATTTTGTGGCACACATAAGAATGGTATCATTATGAGATGGGTGGGACCTATATCTCCCTCCAATTCATTGGGTAAAGATTTTATATCTCATGAGATAGACATGGTTGGAACGGCAGGTTAAACCAGTTTAGTGAAACAGGACTGAAACGAGGAGTGAACTCGGTTCAGAAGTGGACTTTGTCCACTAAGATATTCTTGGCAATGAGTCTTGACTAACAAGAAATGATTCTCAATGATTATGTGTGTATGCACAAAAGTTTCATTTTTTAAGTTATGATTATTGAGATTACATTTCACTACTATGATTTATCCCATGTTATGAAATTATGATCTCTTTTGCAGGTTAAGATTTCCAAAAGTTATGTGCTTATGTATATGATGTGATTGATATTTATTTTGTTTACTCTTACTGAGAATTTGAGCTCACCCTTTTGTATGTTTTATTTCACCAGGTCAGGAAGAAGTTTATTAACTAGAATATTCCAAAAAGGGGCCCTAGATATGATGAAATAAATGGGAGGCAAAGTAGATGCTTTATGAACCAGTTGTTTATGCTTTCCAGTTTCTAAAGACACTATACCTATACGGTCCTTTCATGGTTTTGTTATATGTTGTAATAAGTGTGCTTCAATTTTGAAGTAATAACAATGTATGTAAAGTATGGGTCGTTATAGGAAAGGTGTTCCTTCATCGCACAGGACTTGGTGTAAATATTAGGTGGAGAGAGGGGGAGATATTCCAAAATTTAGAGTGGGATAGTCATACGTCAAGGAATAAGATTTCACAAAGAACTATTATAGCTTCCATCTATATCTCAGTGAAGATATATTGAATTTTAAAGAGTTTATCTTTATAGTAATTTTGTTTCTTTTGGAATGGAATTTGATGTATCCCTCCATGAATTTAAATAGCATGAGTTTTTCATGGAAGATGAGATTTTAAATCATCGTAACAGATTTCACGTTTTCCACCTAGTTTAACTATGATCATTCCTTGTATAATTACTATATTCAATATTATTACTTTATCTCTTGTTTTTTTTTCTTTTAGTAATAAAGAACCTTGGGGTGGTGTTCTCATCAGGCACATAAGTCCAAATCGAATCAAATAATATTATAGCATTGTGTCTTTTTATTTTTCTTATTTTTTTAATATACTTATTTTGAATCCAATTGGTCTATTATTTATAGTAAAAACTATTTATGTAGTTATTTTTTTTATCCATGCAACTATTTCAGTGAGTGTTGGTCATTTCATAGGGACTTCCCTGAAAACAAATGCCCTAACAGATATATTCATGTTGTAGGTACTTGGGTAAGGATATGATTTCGTGTAAGTTGATAATGTGTAAATGAACCATTGGGTAAGGAAATTCATGTGTGTGGGTGCATAAAATCCATAAAATGTCAAAGCAAATAGAACTGGTTAAAAATAAATCCATTTATCAACAAGATACTAAGTGAGACACATTTTCACATTGAATCTAAATTTTATTCTCCTTTTTTTTGTATAGACCCTTATATAAAAAATTTATATTGATTTTAAATTTATTATTTATAGTGAACATATATATTGGTCACTGTATACACTTTTTTACAATCTATGGTTCTAAATTTTGGATTGATGAATGAATTTAGAAATTTTGTGTTAATGAATTTATAAAAAAAATATTTTTCTAAATGGCTAATATTCATTTAGAAAAATCTAATTAGCCTATAGAATACTTACATAATCGCCTTTTTGTAATGAGCTTGTTGGTGTGAAAAAATTCATTGACCACATCCACACAAATAATATGATGTTCTCATTCACATCAATTAGAGGTAGGATCAAAAATTATATCATAAATGGTGGTATTTATCTTACTTTCAGACTGAATGGTCAAAATGATCACTGTATTGGAGGTTTAACCCCTTATGATGAAAAACATCCTAATATTACAAAACAATTGTTTATGACACTATTTATCAATTATATAAAATATTAATGATTTTAGTTATAATAAAAATCTAACTAACTTTTACTAATTAAAAAACTATCTTTTTTTATAAGCATTAAATTTTATATTTTTTCACCTTAGATAAAAAAACCTAATTCAGAAATCAATCTCATTATTGTGTAAATTACTCAATATTGAGAAGAGAATAATCCATTGACTCTTAACTATAGAACAGTTAGAGACTTTCTAAACTACCATGTTACTCAAAATTTTAATCCATAACTAATTATTTGAAGGGAGGTTGATTATTAATTATACAACTTACAAAATATATCTAGAATTACTATTATTATAGTTGGTAACATTAAATATTTGAATTAGGATAAGGATATTATCAAGAAAACTAAAATTGGTGAACTGCAATGTATGCATGAACTTTATACTTTTTATCTTCCATAAAAATATACTCTGATTTTTTCAATTAGTCATGGTAAGTACATCGAAAATATTTATAATCAATTCTGAAATGGGATGAATTTGCGGGTTATTGATCAGGGTTTAATTTTGGTATTTCAATGTGTATTTGATAATGTTTGATTTATCAAAGGGGATAATGAAGACTCAGGAATCAATTCTGGTAGGGAAATCCCAATGTGGGATATTTTTCTAGGAAGGAATATTCCATTGGGTGCATGATGGACTGGTACAGGTTATCTAGTGTGTTTAGGTAGAATTGGGGTGGTTATGTGAGGTCCACTGTTAACCTAGTGGTATTAGGATGGGTAACTGATAAAAGGATATTTGGTTTTAGTGGGTACCTGTTTTTGTCTAATTATTAAAATGATTAATATTCAAAATTGTATTAAACGGGACCTTCCCTAATTTCTTCCCATAGAAACTGCACACCCCTTATTATCCCTCTTTTTTTGGATATTTGTGATTTAATTAACCTTCTTCATATCTCTGCTTTTAATGAATCATAGTGTACTTTATTTAAGTTTTCATTTATGTTTGAGTATGTTGTGTGAGTTTTGATGTATGGAGTTTTATTGTCCATATGATATATTCTAATGAACTATACTAAATTAATCTATACATCTATTAGACATTATATGTGTTATCATGGAATGCAGACACTGAATAAATTATAATATATAGTTATATTCTATATCCATCATATTATGGTGAGTAGTTTTTGATGTTATTAAAACTAAACCTAAAGAACTCAAAATCCAATTGTTGGAGTTTATTACATGGAAGCTAATAAATTAAACCTGGGGATTCATAGAACGGAATATCTAAGATATTGAAAACTATAAAGTTTTATGATCATGTTGAATATTGAAATAGTATATTTCTAGTAATTATTTTTATTATATATTTTATTTTTGAATGTATTTCTAGGATCTCAATATACTGAGGTTATTTTGTAGAGATCATAACATTTTCTATAGTAATTTTTCACTACCTGATCTTACATGGTAGAAGATACTTTGGATCTAAAATATGGATTATTCTATCATCATGATCAGGGGATTCCAAGTATATGAATCCATAACCCTTCTAAAAGGGTTTCAGTTGATTAAGGTTTGGGTGTTTGAGCTTACTAAGTCCAATCAGTGTGATTGAGGGCTTATAGGGATAGGAAGATAGATATGATTTTATGTATATTTAGTTAAATATATTTTAGGATTTATAAAGGGGATACCACAGATTAGATTAAAGATCATCATATCTCTTTTTATATAAGGGAAGACTCCCTATTAATCAGAAGTAGATTTAATAAAAATATTTTTTCGGAGTATTTAAATTTTATTTGAAACTTTATGCATTTCTATATATTTTTTGAATTAGTTTTAATTTTCAATGTTCATATGAAATTTATTGGATAGTTTTTTACTTTTATTATAATTAATTTTACTTAGGTACATTCATTATAATTTGATACTTTTATGGTCATTGTATTGATCAAAAATTATACTGTCTGATCAAATTAATGATTTAAATGGGTTAAAATTTTGTAATTGGAATTCCATTTACACCCCTCCCTCTTTTAGTGAAATATCTACACCCTTCATCTAGGAAAATATTTGGTATCAAATTAGGTATCTACCTAGCTTTGAAAATAAAATCTATTTTTTATACCAACATTTTGTATCATAGATATTCTCTTAATTTTTTCTGATACACTTGGTATTAGATTTTAACTCTACTTGGATCAAGATCTTAGCTGATTTTATCATACATTAAACTTTTTCATCTTAATTATTTTTATTAAAACAAATAAAAACTTATCTATAGTTTCATGAAAAATAGGAAATATCACACTACTGGAAAGTATATTTTTTCCAACACTTGTATACCAACGGTTCTGGAGAACCGTTGGTATAAGTGTTTTTTACCAACGATTTTTACAAGCCATTGGTAAATCTTGGTTTCGTGGACCTTTACCAACGGTTTTCTACCAACTATTGGTAAAGTCCATTTTTCCCCAACAGTTTTTACAAACCCTTGGGAAATATCTCCTCAAATATCCAAATTTCTAGTAGCCCCCCCCCCCCCCCCCGCAGCACAGCAGAAATCGATTCCCCCATTTTCCCGAAGCCCCGACGTGGAGGTGAACCCTAAACCACCCTGAGTTCTTCCATCTGATCAGCTAAAACTCCCCCATCCAGGTTAGACTCTTTAAACTTCTTCCAAAATACAAACATAGAATCTCTCTTCCTCCGATTTCTACATTTATTTCAATATCTAGCAATATCATGTTATTTTTCCTATTTTAGGGATTTTGGAAAATTTTATGATTCACACTATTTGATATTGAATCAATGTCTAATACATGATTGGTAGATGTCTATGACTACGGTTTACTTTGGTTTCATATATCATTTGTAACTAAACATATGATATATGACCACTAATATGGTGATTCCACCTAAGAATGGTGGAATTTTCTGAGGATCATGGGGCTTCCTCTTCTTTTGTTCTATAGAGTATGTAGTGTTGGTTTTTAATGTATTTTATTTTCTTATGGATTTATAGTGATTATGTATTGGGTTCCTTTGGTCATGAATTTTGGGTGAGTTATTCTTAAGTTCTTCTTAGAGATCATTGTATTCATAAAGTGTGCCTAATTTTTTTGTAGGTGGTGTCGACACACTGAGTGACTATTTGGTTATGTTTTTATGATGCCAATGTTAGATTATTTTAATAATGAAACCTATTTATATTTTAATGATATAAATGAGTGGTTTTTAAATATATGTTTATAAAATAGGTAAAATGTTTTCTAAGTAGTTTATTTGGAACTGTACAAAGACAGATCTCATTTTTATTGTATTCTAAAATCTCATTAAACATATTTATACTTAGTGAATCCTTTATAAGTTTGGATCCATGTTTGAGAATTACCACTAATATCCCATAGCTTAATACCATTTTTATATTGTGTACATATCATTAGATTTTTTAATTAGTTCACTTCTTCCTTCATTAATGTCTTCCAAGGATGTCTTAGAAATCTAATATCCACTTGAATGTTTTTCCTTGCTTAAATAATGTAATGTATTCCTTGAATAGTCAATTAATTTTTACATTCTAGTAAACTGTGTTGATAAACTTCATGGTTATATGATCTCATAGGTGGGTGTGGTGAATATGGATATAATTTTAAACATATGTATTGAATTTTGTTTTTATCTTCCAGGGTTGCAAATTCTGTAGTTGGGTTTTTTTTAAGTAATATATAGCAACGTTTTAAACCCCTGCTATATATGCCTAATGGTTGTTTAGTAGTGGTCTAAACCACCACTATTTAAGGTCATTATTTTTTTTACCATTTTTTGTTTCAGCAATTGTTTTCCATGACAAAAAATGGTGAGGATATAATGGCGGTTCAAACCACTACTATATCCTTTCCATTTTTTGTTAGGTGAAACCGTCGTTAAAACCAAAAACACCACTAAAAAACATTCTGTGACAATTCCCCAAAGCTACCTCTAAATTTATAGAACTAACATGAGTTGGATGATGATGCCAATTTTAGTAGTGATTTTTGGAAACTTTCGTAGAACTATATAGAAGTGATTTAAACTATCGCAAACTCAAAAAGAAAAAGTAGCTGCTATCAGTCAATTTTTTTGTAATGCCCAATGCATGCTTTGGAACTAGTTATAGTACCCCCCTGGACAGCCCCGGCAACCCCCTGGACACCCGTTCCCCCCTGTGGACTACCCTCCACCCCTAGGGACATCCCACCCACCCCCCTAGACACCCTGTACCCCCCTGGACAGCCCTGCCACCCCCGCCACCCCCCTAGACACCTTGCCCACCCCCTGGAAACCTCTTACCCCTTGACAACCCCCCACACACTGTAAAGCCCCCCCCCCCAAACCCCCTGGACACCCCCGACCCCCTGGATATCCCCGCCACCCTCGTGGACAGGCTTCTCACCCCATGGACAGCCTGTGCCCCCTGGACAACTCCCCCCCCCCCCCACCATTGTTGACAGCCCGCCCACCCCACCCCCGGACACCCGCCCACCACCCCCCAGACACCCCCCATCCCCCCCGGACACCCCCACCCCCTGGAAAGCCCCCCCCCCCACCATCTTGACACCACGACCCCACTAGACAATGTCGCCACCCCCGTGGATAGCCCGACCACCCCCTATGGACAGGCCGCCCACCCCCCTGGACAGCCCTCCCACCCCCTAGACACCCCAGACCCCCTGGACAGCCTTTCCACCCCCATGGGCAGCCCACCCACCCCCATGGACACCTTGTACCCCCCCTGGACACCCCACTCACCTCCTTGGACAGCCCGCCCACCCCCTGGACTCCCCCTACCCCCCCCTGAACAGCCTTACCACCTTCATTGATAGCCCACCCACCTGGACACCCCGACCCCCCTAGATATCCCCCCACCCTGTGGAAACGTCTCACTCTTTCCACTGATGAACCATATATATTGGCATCAATGGTGAAACAAGTTTTTTATGTCAAAGATCATCATCATCCTAAATTCGGTGTAATTAATGAAGTAAATCCTAGACATGTTTTTGATGATGGTGATGATGAAGTTGACACTATCCCTACTACAATTAGAAGAAATTTGTTTATTACTTATGATGACTCCAATAGATCAATTTTCAGAGTTGATTGTGAACCTAAAGTTTTGGTGGGAAATATATAAAATCATACAGTCATGTTCTCACCTACATGTTTCACCTACATCATTCAGAGTGTGTATCTTAGTACTTACATTCAAACCACCATAAATCTTCTGTTTATTTATGTTTTTTTTTCAAAATGGTTTTTATATATATTTTTTTTGGGGTTACGCATTAGTTATCTGTTTCTAATTACATCCATTTTTTTCATTGCAAGAAATGACACCCATTGAAGAGAGGCAGCGGAAAAAGATGACAGAAAATAATCGTCACATGACACAGATGGGAATTCCTCCACTCATCCCTATTGTGAGTATTTTATTTCAAATATATATATTTCAATAACTTATAATATCATGTGTATACTTTTGTGATAAACTTTTTTTCAGGATCCACCCCCTAGATGAGAGATATTTGATGAGGAGCCTGATATTGCTCCCAGTACAGAGGCTGGTGGTAGGAGGGGGGTGGTGTCAGAGTTAGACGACCATCTAGTGGTCCCGGTACTGAGGCTGGTGGTACGAGGGCTCGTGGTGAGAGAGTTAGATGATCCACTGGTTGTACCCGATTGGATTATTCCCCTACCACAGACGAATCTTCTACACCCCATTTTGATCCTGGTGTGTCTTTAGGGACACACCAGATATTTAGGCCTCCGATGTTTACACTACCAGTTGGCCAGACGTTTGTGCCATCATCTTTTACTTCTGGTTCCTTATCTCCAGGCTATTATATTCCCCCTTCTTCGACTTCTACTCCAACACAATATGTGGCTGGGGAGTGTACACTAAGGGACACTCCACCTGTACAGGATATTCCTTCGGCTTCTGTACATCCAGTGACACCCATTGATCCGACTACCACAGGTATATTTGTATAACTCTAACAAATTTTTATACCAAAATTTATTTTTATTATAACTTGTACTGATATTTTTTTCCTTTAATAACAGATTCATCTACTGATAGGAGGCAGGGGAGGGGTGTACTTTCTTGCGTGTGGTATGGAACCACCAGAAACAGTTGATGGTTGAATACAATGATGGTGTACAGATGATTCATAAATCTGGGTAGGAATGTCGGGGTTTTTTGGTGATGCTAGCCAAATACTCCGACATCATTACAGTCATCCCTCTCTCTTGGAGACATCTACCACACAAAGTCAAGGATAATACATGGGCACAAATATGGGAAAAAATCTATTGGATTTAATGTAGTATTTTTTGTATTTATATGAATTAATCTATTTGGTGTCAACTTCGGTATAACTTCCCTGATGGATAAGGTGCATGACCGATGTGTTTAAAGAAGATAGGAGAGATTTGGAGAGCTTATAAGAATGAGCTATATGTTGGCTGGTGTGATAGAGTGGGCACAGAGTTGGAGACATTACCTATCATGGATGACTGTCCGATAGAGCAATATCGCCAAATGATTACCCATGGGGCAACTACCAGATTTAAGGTATTAATCCCGTTTGAGGTATTTAAATGACATTTTTCATATTTTTCATTAATATTATCTAATTTATTATTAAATATTAGTTATTAATATTATTAAAAAAGAAAAAAAGACATTTATTCAAAACAATAACTCCACACTTTGGGGCGAACGACTATGTCAGATCATGAGAGGCAACTGGTACAATATAATTGTTTATAATTTTTCCTTAGGACTTTCCCTTTTTATTGTTTCCTACTTAAATTATGTGATTTATTGAATATTTAATATATGATTATACTTGAACTTTATATTGTTTCAATTTCATTACATAAGCCCAAATTTAATATTGAAGGATGTATCTCTCAAGCAAAATTGTTTTGCTAAAGTAGAAGGAAAAAATATGTAACTGTGATTAATGAACCGACACAAGAAAAGATTGTAACTTTTAATTTGTTTATTTAAAAGTTTAATATCTATTTTGAAATTTAATAATCTATTAATATTTTTAACACGCTGATTTAGAGGCCCTTGATGCCCAGGAGCCTGACAATTTAGGGCCACAAGATCATTTATATCATGTTTTGGGAGAGGAGCACTCTGGTCGAGTACGCTACCGACCTGGTATGAATATAGTCCCGATGAGGTATTGGTCCTATCTAGGTATCCATTCTAGTACCACTGAGTTGGAACAGGTCAAGGATCATGCAAGACAGTCTGATAAAAGGGTCGTAGAGTTGGAATTACAAGTTCAAATGAGGGACAAAGAATTTAAGAAACTGATGAAAGCTTTATCTTCATCACTTCCACCAGAGGCCAGCGTAGCATGTCAGACATTTATATTGTCGATGGGTGCATTATCCAATGCACTAGGCGGCATTTCTAGTGGCGGTTGAGAAGATGATGTTCCTGGTGATGACGAGGATGTTGAAGAGAACGAGGGCGAGTATGGGGCCGACGATGAGAATGGGGACGATGATGAGGAAGATGACGTGGAAAAAGATGGTGGCGAGGATGAGGACGATGATGATAGTGGTGATGGGGATGGTGATCAGGGGAAAATTGATCCATTAAATTTTTTGAATTCTGTATAACTCTTTATTTTTTAACCTGGTTTTCACTCTGGTATGGATATTTTTGAATTCAGTATAACTCTTTATTTTCGACCAAATATGGAAGCCTCTTTAATTTAAGAATGCTTTAAATTGAATTTCTATCCTTTCTCAATTCTACTTAATTATATTTAATTTCATATCTTGAATAAGTTTTCTTTAATATAATTGTTTCATTTGATAAATAAAGTCATGTTTTTATAATAAAACCCCTCCAACGGAGGTGCGCTGTCTGCAAAAACTCACAGTGATAGTTTAGGGTGTGATAATTTGACTCTCAGTTAGTAGTTTCAACTACCTTGTACCACTTTTAAAAAAACGAATATAAAATATATATCTTTATCACACCATAATCCTGAATCAAGAGTATGTTTTTTGATAACATAAGATCAGTTCCTATAATGTGAAGGACAACTACATTGGGTTTATTCGGAATCATGGCCAGAAGATGATGCCCCGCAGATGTTTCTAGACTAGGCCAACACGCCACGGTCACGCCGCAGTCACACCACGGTCACGCCGCAGTCACGCCACGGTCACGTCGCGGTCACGCCGCAGTAATTTCGTGATTTGGCCCTGCTCCAGGAAGACACCCCGCGGCGGTTCACATTCCTATCGGAATTCGATGTATGATACCTAGATAGAGTTTTAGACACATTACCCACCCTCCTTCCTAGACATCCCCACCGGACACCCCCCCCCCACCCACCTCAATCAGAGGCACGGTGTGGCCGGTACCCCACAAAGTGTCTTTCTTTTGTTTAAAATGGATACTCTTTTAAGTAAAAGAAACTGGCATACGAAAAACCAACCAAACACATTCGGATTGTTTTGATACTTTAGGAAAATGATCCATGGGTCATTTGTGACATGTACGAGTCAACCCCGCCTCAATATGAGGCCTGGTGTTGCTGGCACCACTCAAAATGTCTCACTTTTATTTAAATGGACAACATTTTAAGTGAAAAAAATAACTGGCATACGGAAAATCAACCAAACTCATTTGTATTGTGTTGATAATTCAACACAATGATCCATGGGTGAATTGTGAAATGTTCGGCTAGACGGCACATCAATCGAAGGTGTCGTGTGAATGCACTGGCCGATAACGCACTCCACATGTCATAAATGACCAAAACATAGGTTTTATGGTAAAATGCATGTGGAACGACATCATAATGACTTGAAATCACATGAAAAAACCCTAATTTTTATTCGTGAGGTGTATGAGGAGACGACACATCATTCGGACGTGTGGTTTGCGTGACACGGCTGAATAAATGTTTTTTAGGTGTTTGGAGTGCTTGAAAAGCGCACATCGGGTGGTCGAAACTGGCCAAATGACCTTGGAATGCCATTAAATTAGACGACAACAAAGGGTGGGTGAATTTTGAAATGTTCGGCCAGATGAAACGTCAATCAGAGGTGTCGTGTGACCGCGCTGGCCGAAAATGCACTCTGCATGTCGTAAATAGCCAAAACATGTGTTTAACGGTCAAATGCATGGAAAACAACATCATAATGACTTGTAACCACACGAAAACACCCTAATTATTATTCTTGAGGTGTACGAGGAGACGACACATCATTCAGATGCGGAGTTTGTGTGGCATGATTGAATATGTGTTTTTTAGGTGTTTGGCATGCTCGAAAAGCATGCATGGGGTGGTTGAAACCTGCTGAACGAGCTCGAAATTCCATGAAATCAGACGACAACAAAAGCTGGGTTAATTTTGAAATGGTCGGCCAGACGACATGTCAATCGGAGGTGTCGTGTGATAGCACTGGCCGAAAACACACTCCACATGTCGTAAATGGCCAAAACATGCGGTTAATAGTCAAATTCATGCCGAACGATATCGGAATGAATTTAAATCACACGAAAACACCCTAATTATTATTTGTGAGGTGTACGAGGAGACGCCATGACATTTGGACACAGGGTTTGCGCGGAATTGCTGAATATGTGTTTTTTAGGTGTTTGGGGCGCTTGAAAAGTGCACGTCGGGTGGTCGAAACCGGCCGAACGACCTCGGAATGCCATTAAATTAGATGAAAACAAAGGGTGGGTGAATTGTGAAATGGTCGGCTAGACAGAATGTCAATTAGAGGTTTCGTGTGACCGTGTTGGCCGAAGATGCACTCCGCTTGTTGTAAATGGCCAAAAAATGTATTTAAAGGTCAAATTCATTCCAAACAACATCAGAATGACTTAAAATCACATAAAAACATGCTAATTATTATTCGTGAGCTGTAAGAGGAGATGACACGTCATTCGGATATGCGGTTTGTGAGGCACGACTAAATATGTGTTTTTTAGGTGTTTGGCGCTCTTGAAAAGCGGGCGTGGGGTTGTCGAAACCGGCCGAACGACCTCGAAATGCCATAAAATCGGACGACAACAAAATGTGGGCAAATTGTGAAATGGTTGGCTAGACAGCATGTCAATTGGAGGTGTCGTGTAACCGCGCGGGCAGAAAATGCACTCCACGTGTCGTAACTAGCCAAAACATGCGTTTAACGGTCAAATGCATTCCAAACGACATCGGAATGACTTGAAATCACACTAAAACACCCTAATTATTATTCATGAGGTGTATAAGGAGACGGAACGTCCTTCGGACGCACGGTCTGCACGCCATGGATGAATATGTGTTTTTTAGGTGTTTGGTGCGTTTGAAAAGCGCACGTGGGGTGGTCAAAACCGGACAAACGGCCTCATAATGCCATGAAATCGGATGAAAACAAAGAGTGGTTGAATTGTGAAATGGTCGTTCAGACGCCACGTCAATCGGAGGTGTCGTGTGACCGCGCTGGCCGAAAACGCACTCCACCTGTCGAAAATGGCCAAAACATGCGTTTAACGGTCAAATGCATGCTTAATGACATCAGAATGACTTGAAATCACACGAAAACACCCTAATTATTATTTGTGAAGTGTACAAGGAGAAATCATGTCATTCGGACGTGTGGTTTGCACAGCACAACTGAATATGTGTTTTTAGGTGTTGGCGTGTTTGAAAAGCGTGCGTGGTGTGGTCAAAACCAGCCGAACAACCTCATAATTACATGAAATCTGATGAAAAAAAGGGTGGGTGAATTGTGAAATGTTTGGCCAGACAAAATGTCAATCAGAGGTGTCGTGTGACCTCGCTGGCTGAAAACGCACTTCGCGTGTCGTAAATGGCCAAAACATGCGTTTAACGGTCAAATGCATGCCGAACGATATCAGAATGACATGAAATCACACAAAAACACCTTAATTATTATTTTTGAGGTGTACGAGGAGACTAAAAGTCATTAGGATGCATTGTTTGTGTGGCATGACTGAATATGTGTTTTTTAGGTGTTTGGCACGCTTGAAAAGCGCGCGTGTGGTAGTAGAAATCGGCTGAACAACCTTATAATTCCATGAAAGAAGATGACAACAAAGGGTTGGTGAATTGTGAAATGGTCGGCTAGATGACATGTCAATCGGAGGTGTCGTGTGACCGCGCTGGCAGAAAACGCACTCTGCATGTCGTAAATGGACAAAACATGCATTTAACGGTCAAATGCATGCCTAACAACGTCAGAATGACTTGAAATCACACAAAAAACCCTAATTATTATTCTTGAGGTGTAAAAGGATACGACGCATCATTCGGATGCGCGGTTTGCATGGTACAGCTGAATATGTGTTTTTTAGGTGTTTGGCGCACTTGAAAAACACGCATGGGGTGGTCTAAATCGGCCGAACGACCTCAGAATGCCATAAAATCAGACAAAAACAAAGGGTGTGTGGACTATGAAATGGTCGTCCAAACGACACGTCAATTGGAGGTGTCGTGTGACCGCGCTGGCCGAAAGCGCACTCCGCGTGTCGTAAATGGCCAGAACCTTCATTTAACGGTCAAATGCAAGCCGAACGATATCGGAATGACTTTAAATCACACGAAAACACACTAATTATTATTTGTGGGGTGTATGAGTTGATGGCACATTATTCGGACATGCAGTTTGCACGGCACGACTGAATATGTGTTTTTAAGGTGTTTGGCACGCTTGAAAAGCGTGCGTGGGGTGGTCGAAACCGGCCGAACGAACTCAGAATGCCATGAAATCGGAAGACAATAAAGGGTGGGTGAATTTTGAAATGGTCAGCTAGACGGAACGTCAATCAGATGTGGCATGGGACCGTGCTGGCCGAAAACACACTCCTTGTGTCGTAAATGGCCAAAACATGCATTTAACAATCAAATGCATGTCGAACGACATTGGAATGACTTGAAATCACAAAAAAACTCCCTAATTATTATTCATTATGTGTACGAGGAGATGACACATCATTCAGACGTGCAGTTTGCACGGCATGACTAAATATGTGTTTTTAAGGTGTTTGGCGCGCTTGAAAAGCGCGCATGGGGTGTTCGAAACCGTCCGAACGACCTCGGAATGCCATGAAATAGGATAGCAGCAAAGGGTGGGTGAATTGTGAAATGGTCGGCTAGACGGAAAGTCAATCTGAGGTGTCGTGTGACCGCGCTGGTAGAAAACACACTTCGCGTGTCGTAAATGGACAAAACATATGTTTAAAGGTCAAATGCATGTCGAACGACATTATAATGACTTGAAATCACACGAAAATGCCCTAATTATTATTTTTGAGTTGTACGAGGAGATGCCACGTCATTCGGATGAGCGGTTTGCGCGGCACGGCTGAATATGTGTTTTTTAGGTGTTTGGCGAGTTTGAAAAGCGCGTGTGGGGTGGTTGAAACCGCCCGAACGACCTCATAATTCCTTGAAATTGGAAAAAAACAAAGGGTGGGTGAATTTTGAAATGGTCAGCTAGATGACACGTCGATCGAAGGTGTCGTGTGACCGTGCTGGCTGAAAATGCACTTCGCGTGTCGTAAATGGCCAAAACATGTGTTTAACGGTCAAATACATGACAAATGACATCGTAATGACTTGAAATCACACGAAAACACCCTAATTATTATTCTTGATCTATAGGAGGAGACAGAACGTCATTCGAACATGCGGTTTGTGCGGCACAACTAAATATGTGTTTTTTTCTTGTTTGGCGTGCTTGAAAAGCGCACGTGGGGTTGTCGAAACCGGCCGAACGACCTCGGAATGCCATGAAATCAGACGAAAACAAAGGGTGGGTGACTTGTAAAATGGTCGGCTATACAGCACATCAATCCGAGGGGTCGTGTGACCGTGCTGGCCGAAAACGCACTTCGTGTGTCGTAAATGGCCAAAACATGTGTTTAATGGTCAAATGCATTCCAAACAACATCATAATGACTTGAAATCACACGAAAACACTCTAATTATTATTCTTGAGGTGTACAAGGAGACGACATGTCATTCGGACGTGCGGTTTGCGTGACACGACTGAATAAGTTTTTTTTGTTTGGCGCACTTGAAAAGCGCACGTGGGGTGGTCGAAACTGGATGAACAACCTTGGAATGCCATGAAATCGGACAAAAACAAAGGGTGGGTGAATTTTGAAATGGTCAGCCAGACGGCACATCAAACAGAGGTGTCGTGTGACCGCGCTGGCCAAAAACGCAATTTGTCTATCGTAAATGGCCAAAACATGCATTTAACGGTCAAATGCATTCCGAACGACATCGGAATGACTTGAAATCACACAAAAACACCCTAATTATTATTCTTGAGGTGTACTAGGTGACATCACGTCATTCGGCCATGCGGTTTGCGCGGTACGACTGAATATTTGTTTTTAGGTGTTTGGTGCGCTTGAAAAGCGCGCGTGGGGTGGTTGAAACCGCCCGAACGACCTCGGAATACCATGAAATCGGACGACAACAAATAGTGGGTGAATTTTGAAATGGTCGGCCAAACGGCGTGTCAATCAGAGGTGTCGTGTGACTGCGCTGGCTGAAAACACACTCTGCATATCGTAAATCGCCAAAACATGAATTTAACGGTCAAATGCATTCCGAACGACATTGGAATGACTTGAAATCACATGAAAACACCCTAATTATTATTCGTGAGGTGTACTAGAAGACGACACATCATTTGGATGCGCGTTTTGTGCAGCATGGCTGAATATGTGTTTTTAAGGTGATTGGCGCGCTTGAAAAGTGTGTGTGGGGTGGTCGAAACCGACCGAACGACCTCGAAATGCCATAAAATTGGACGACAACAAAGGTTCGGTGAATTTTGAAATGTTTGGCTAGACGACACATCAATCGAAGGTTTTGTGTGACCGTGCTGGTCGAAGACGCACTCCGCCTATCGTAAATGGCCAAAACATGTGTTTAACGGTCAAATGCATGCCGAACAACATCAGAATGACTTGAAATCACATTAAAATACCCTAATTATTATTCGTGATGTGTACGAGGATACAACACGTCATTCAGTTGTGCGGTTTGAGCGGCACGGCTTAATATGTGTTTTTTAGGTGTTTGGAACGCTTGAAAAGCACGCGTGGGGTGGTCGAAACCAGACGAACAACCTCAGAATGCCATGAAATTGGACAAAAATAAAGGGTGGGTGAATTGTGAAATGTTCGGCTAGAAGGAATGTCAATTGGAGGTGTCGTGTGACCGCGCTGGCTGAAAACACACTTCGTGTGTCGTAAATGGCCAAAACATGCGTTTAACGGTCAAATGCATGCTGAACGACATCATAATGACTTGAAATCATAAGAAAACACCCTGATTATTATTCATGATGTGTATGAGGAGATGGCATGTCATTCTAATGCGTGTTTTTTGCGGCACGGCTAAATATGTGTTTTTTAGGCATTTGGTGTGCTTGAAAAGCGTGTGTGGGGTGGTCGAAACCAGCCGAACGCATTCATATTGTGTTGATAATTTAGGAAAATGATACATGGGTCATTTTTTATGTGTATGAGTCAACCCTTCCTCAATCTGAGGCTATGTGTGGCCGACACCACTCAAAGTGTCTCTCTTTTGTTTCAAAAGCACATCATTTTAAGTGAATACAACAACTGACATACGGAAAACCGACAAAATGCATTCTAATTCTATTGAAACTTTAGGAAAATGATCCATGGGTCATATGTGATGTGTACGAGTCAGCCTCACCTCAATCCAAGGGACAGTGTGGTTGACACCAGTCAAAGTGTTTCTCTTTTGTTTTAAATGGACAAGATTTTAAGTGAAAACAAAAATTAGCATACTTAAAATAGACCAAACGCATTCATATTGTGTTGATATTTTAGGAAAATGATACATGGGTCATTTGTAACGTGTATGAGTCAACCCCGCCTCAATCCGAGGCGTTTTGTGGCTACCACCACTCAAAATGTCTCTCTTTTGTTTAAAATGGACATGATTTTATGTGAAAACAACAACTGACATACGAAAAACTGACCAAATGCATTTGGATTCTATTGAAACTTTAGGAAAAAAGTCCATGGGTCATTTTTAACGTGTACGAGTGAACCCTGTCTCAATCTGAGGTGCGATGTGGCCGAAACCACTCAAATTGTATCACGTTTCTTTGACATGGACAACATTTTAAGTGAAAACAACAACTGACATATGAAAAATGGACCAAACGCATTCAGATTCTGTTGATACTTTAGGACAACGATCCATGGGTAATTTTTTATATGTACGAGTTAACCCCAAATCAATCTGAGACACGGTGTGGCTGATACCACTCAAAGTGTCTTTAATTTGTTTAAAATGGATATGCTTTTAAGTAAAAACAACCGGCATAGGGAAAACCGACCAAACGCATTCGGATTGTGTTGATACGTAATGAAAATTATCCATTGGTCATTTGTGACATGTACGAGTCAACCTCGCCTCAATCTGAGGCAAGGTGTGGCTGGCACCACTCAAATTTTTTCTCTTTTGTTTCAAAAGGACATCATTTTAAGTGAATACAATAACAGAAATTTACACTCATCAACGATAGTCGCAAACTCTTTTTCATGAGTGGAGAAGTTTCACTCATGGGGTCATAAGTGACAATACTCCTAATAAAATACCTTTTCACCATATATTATAAAAAATACAAGTTCAATGCAAAATGCATCACAAATCATTACATACCAAAATCTAGGATCATAAAAAAAAATTGGTATTTGAGCCAATTTAAAACCCTTATTCAACTCTAATAATTATTTCTCAAACTATTCTGCCTATTATAATTTGATGGGGATGTGGGGGGTTGTGCTGGTTGGAGGGGTTGTGCAGGGGTGAGGTGAATTACTACTGGAAGAGTGGTTGTCATTTGAATATAGAAATGTGTGTATATAATGTTTGAGTTATTGAAACTATTATTAACTCTACTGGATGATTGTTTTCATATGAATATTGAAATATGTAATTTTAATACATGACATGGTTGGAAGAGGTTGATGGTTTTATTTGTTTTTTTGTGTGTGTTATTTTAGGTGTTTTTTATGTTGTTTTAAGTGTGTATGTGGTTTTTGTGATATTTTTTATGCAGGTGTATACTGGAGAGGCTAATGGATGGATGTTGTGCAACAGTTCTGGAAAAACACATTACCAACGGTTTTAAACTGTTGGTATAATAGTTCTGCAAAAACACATTACGAACGGTTTAAAACTATTGGTATAATAGTTATGGAAATATAAATTTAAAAACTATACCAACGGTTTAGAATCGTTGGGATAGTGTTTAGTATACAATATATACCAATGGTTTTTGGAAACCATTGATAAAAACATTTACACTACCATTATTGCCAACGGTTTGTAAAACTGTTGGCAATACTCCAATTACACTGCCTTTCCCGACAGTTATACAAAAACCATTGGTAATGGGCCACTGCCACACCTTACTTTCTAGTGGTTTTCCAAACCATTGGTATACTATATACCAATGGTTTGGTAGCCTTTACCAATGGTTTGGAACTGTTAGTAAAGGCTTAATTTCTAGTAGTTTCATTTTATTAATACAAAAAATATTCTAATCAAACCCCTTTAAAATTTAAATCTATAACATCCTATTTTTTTAAAATAATTAAAAACCATGTTTGGTTTTATTTTTTAAGTCCTTTTAATGGAAATTAAATAATTTTTATCTTAATTTTTACCATTACACATGTTATAGGTTTTACATAATGGTAAGTTCCTTCCACCTTTACACATGGTGGTTTTTAGAAGTTATGTAAGGATAATTCCTTATTTTCATGATTTGAGTAGTGGTAGGATGGAGATTCGATGGGATTTCTAACAATAAACCCGTATATATATATATATGGGATTTATAAGGGTAAATATATATTTAAATAATTTTTTTAAGGGTAACCCTAGCACTAAGAGAAGGTAACCTAGTTTTTCTAAAGGTTTTTTAAGGGTAGACTTGAGTTTTCAAAGGCTGCATAAAGGTAAACTTGTATTGAAAAGGTTATATAAAGGTAACCTGGATATTTAATAAGGGTAGGGTGAGCTCTTTAAGGGCATTTCCTTAGTTTTAAAGGATTTTTAAGGGTAACCTAGAACCCTTACGTGATACCTATGAGCTTTATATTGGTAATACACTTTTTACCCTTACATAGTGTGGTTTTGGGGAGAAAAAAATAAAAAAAATAATTTATTCTCCTTTAGAATGACCCTATAACTTCATTTATCCATATTAAATAATGGAAACCATTGTAATTTAATTATTTTATCTCGATAAATGTTGTAACTACTTTTAAAAAATAATTTAAACCTTATATATTTATGATTAGAGTGGCATAGTGAATTAATTGGTGTTTATAATTTAAGTGTTTTAATACTTCCACACCTGGTGTATTAATTTAAAAATATCCAAAACTTTTCTTCCCCTCTATTTTTTGGTTCATTTTATAATTTTCATTCTTATCCTATGTAGAGTAAATGTGAAGGGATATAGATTTTTTTTCTTGAACGTTTATGTCTCGACTCTTCATTTAAGGTTTTCAAGTCAATAAAGTGTTAACCTTGTTTAATGTAAGTGTTTTTATTATTTTCCTTTATCTTGGGATTCATTTTTTGTTAATAATTCATAGACATATGTATGTTTTTCATAAAATATGTTCTATGAAAGTTTATCTTGAATTTCCTCATGAAATATTTTTTGATCCTCTTCCCTATTATTTGAACATGGAATTCATAGAATTTATTGAAATCATGTTTCCTCTCCATGTTTTATAATTGTTAAAAGTTGTGTTTGTCTTGATGAAAGGGAGGTCTTAGGATGGGTTTGTATTTCTAAAATATAATAGATTTATTTGAATGAAATGGATGATTCGTGTAATTTTTTCTACATGGTTTTTTATGCTTTTATTTTTGGAATGGCCAAGATCCTTGTTTGAATGATTTTTTCCTCTTATATAAAATGGGACTTCTTGGGTGTTTTGGAATGAGTAACTTTTCCACATGTAAAAAAGGTGTAGTTCCATATTTTTAAATTAATTTGAGCCTTTAAAATTATAAAAAGTCATTTGAAAGACTAGAGAATATTTTTGAAATAAATTTTTTCTTTAAAGGATCATTATCCATTTTGATGATGATTTGTAAAAGGAAGTGGTTATGGTTACCATTTTGAATGTTTATTTGAATAAAAAATTGAATTGAAATTGATGATTCTTGATGGCCCAGTTGGAACTTTATGATGATCTTCTCTAGTGATAATCCCATGATATGACTTACTTGATTATCATGCTTCCAATTTATGGGTGTTGAAAAATGGATTATTCACTTTGAGGGAGTTCATAGGTGAGTGTGAGATGTGAACTGAAATTGAGATGAAATGTTGATGGAATGGTCTCATGTTTATACGAATTGGGATTCCCTTTTTAATTCTTATAACTTTATTGTCTCACTCACATTCATTTGTTGGTCATGGGAACCTGAGTAATTAAAAGAGATGACATAGATTTATGTTTCTCAAGTAGACTCACACCTAGACTAGTGGATCCATAGATAACATGATAGGTTCATGATATATACATGTATCTAGTAAATTGGGTGTTCATGTACTTGGTATACATGATACCCCTTTATAATTTATTTAAGACTAATGATCATTCGTAATTTGTTGATTTTCTAGACTATAGTGTATTGAATATATTATCTAGGCTATTCCCATTATATCCTTATACTTTATATTCAATATAATAGCATTCATTGTCACCACATGGAACTAGATTTTCCATTATTGATTTATTATCTTTCTTGTTCGATATGTTTATCAGTATGTTGCACCATAACTTTATTGTATTGAATCGAATTCAGCTTTCTGATATCAGGTGCTTGTTCATATCATTTGATTTATCTAAATTTATCCTGTGAAATGTTTTTCAAATCATTTAAATAAAATATTTGGTTTTTAAATTATTAAATGGAATGATTCTATCTTTTGTTTTATAAATGATTTTAAAAATTTTAAATTTCTATTTTTAAAACCCAATATTGTTGTAATATGATTTTTATGGATTTAGATTTCTATTCTAAAATATTAATATATGTTCTCTATTATTGTACTTTTATAATATTTTTATTACCTTATAAAATAAATCCAAAGACTATTTGGATGAAATCTATAGGGTCTTTGTATCTCACACCCTAGTTGTACCATTTGGTTTTTATAGCCTTTATGTTCCTATTGCAGGTGATCATCTGATCTTGAACATCCTATTGTGGGATTATGGTTTCTTGGCCAAGTGAAGGTGGATTCGGACATAGTGGCTGGTCTTTGACCACTATAATATGGGTTTTGGTAGTTTGTTCTACTTTTCAAATTTTGTATGGTTACATTATACCCAGATAGGGTTGTATTGTTTTACATATGTGATTGTGTTTATGTAGAGTACATTTATTTTTTTATCTTTTATTGGGAAATTTTTTTCCCAATAGTTTTTTCTTGATTCTCAGGTGCTATTCACCAACCCATATGGATTTATACTACCCTTCGGGCTAGTGGAGAATTAATTCTGATATAGGTTTTGATGGTACTCTGGGTCGGTTCATTTCAAATTGTATCCAAGGAGGTATTTCTTTAAAATAAATTACTTTGACTTGAAATACTTTTTGTTATTTAGGGTGAGTCATGGTAGAAATACGATTAATAATGTTTCAGGATTCACTATATAGTTCACTAATGTGTGCTTCATCACCACCTATTCACGATGAGACTTGAGTTTCCCTAAAAAATGTGGAATTTAGTCTTTCTTTTAAGTTATTAGTTTCTCGATAATAAATTATATGTAGATTTTGATGATATTATATTTTATTTTGGTAATCCCTTATGAGTTTTGGGTTGAAAAAGAAAGATGACCAGAGCCACAATATGGCTTCATGGTCTTGTAAACTAGGAGGAATCAGTGTGGTTGTTCTAGAAGTCAATCATGTAACTATTGTGAAGTTGTTTCATAGTTTACCAACCCATTTGACTAGGCCATGTATAGTTATAATTTAACCCTAAACTATGAAACAAATAAATTTTCTTCCAATATGACTTCACTTAGTTGAGGATAGATTGGATTGTTATGGGCTTAGTTTTTTATATTCCCTTGTTTGGTTGTTTCAGCTTAATCCATTTGGTGTTTTGTTAAATCTATTGAAAACCCATGTATGTGACTTAAAAGAAATTATTTGAGTTCTTTTAATTGTGTTTTAAATTACCAAAAGTTTTATTTTTATGGAAATATTGATTCATAAAAATTATTTTCAAGGAATCTTATATGATGTGATAAAGGAATGTTTTAAGAAGAAATTTTGGTTTGTAATTTATTTAAAATGGAAGTAATTTTCGAATTTCAAAATGGGATTAATGTTTTGAAAACATGAAATGAGTTCAATGAGAAAGTAAAATATTTTAAGTTTGTGATAAAATTATTTCAAGATTTCATGTTTTTAAAGTAAAGTGTAATATTTATTTAATGGGGAAATTATATGTCCATTAAAACTAAGGATACATTAAAAAAATTGGTTTGTAGGTAATTTGAAATATTTTTACTTATTATTATATTTTTAGGTTTTTTATGCATAAATTGATTAGCTTTTGTTTCATTATATATAGAAATTTCTCCTAGAAATTCCTTCAAGAAAGATATAAATATTGTTCATTGGTTCAGTCTTCAAAGTAGTCCTTCACATTTTTTGGAGGTTTCATCTCTATTTGATGACTCTGTCCATACTTTGGATCATGTGGTATAGCTGGATCATTTCCATCCTTTGGAACCCATCCATGACTTCTTAAAATTACATCAACCTTCTTATAAATGTAATATGATTTATATTGAGGTAAATAAGTGAATTAATAAGTTGAAGATATCTTTGATTATCTCAAGACTCCACTATCACTTTTTTATTTGAGGGAACATGTCTTGAGTGGTGGGAAATCATGATTCCTTCTTATCTATATAAACTAATTTCTTTGGAATTATTCAGTTTAGTCTTAATTCATGGTTTCCTTAGTAGAATATTTCCTTTTAGGTGGGTTTATAATGTTGTTTGAGTAGAGAAAGTATTCTATGGGAACGAAGAGGCATCTTGTGTGCTTTCTATGTGGTTCACCCATTCATTCTAAGAATAAATGTTTGAAATATATGACTTTTTATAACTAGTATAGATGAATGGGTAAACATAAAAGTTTTTTTATTTTGGTATATCAAAATTAGAGGTTTTATAAAGGGTCTATCATCTCCTAAATGTGGGACTGTAGATGATTCATGAAAATAGGGATCCAAACATAGGTCATGGAGTGAATGTTTTTTTTTAAGTGAAAGAGTTGAATTTAATGGTGGGAGTTGGTGTTGGACAAGATTATTGATCTTGATGTATGAGTAGATATCTTTTGAGTGTTCTATGTTATAATTTGTTGGTTTTTGGTGACCATATTGTTCTGGGGATATCTTGTGAAATTATTTAGTTTCCTTGTGGATTTTTTTCCTTATAGAACCTGGATTTTATAGTGAATATGGATTCATTTTCATGATATCTATTTTTTTCTCCTTATGGATATACTTTTCTAAAAAATAAAATTTTTATTCAGTGGTTTTAAATCCATGAGGTTTTTTCACTCTTATAGATGGAATGAAATATCATGTTTGGAATTATTAGATGCTTAGGGTTATAGTCTTGTGAAATCCCTCATATTTCTTACTTCCATGGGTTTCTTCCTATGGTTAGTGTTGGATAACATTCAAGTTAGTTTTTATTTCTTGGGATCCTCTTATTTTTTTTCTTGATGGTTAGAGCTTATTCTTGATATGATGGATGGTATCCCTCATGAGAGTGTAGTGCCCTATTTTTTCACCAGAATTTGTTTTTGATCTATTTTCAGTTGGACTTGGATAGGTCGCGGGGTTATACTAAGATAACTAATACTATGGTGATTCTTGATGGACCAAAATCCTATAGGTGTGGGTGGATGATTATATGATCTCATTGAGGGATGAGTCTTGATGTTGAATATTCTAGGTTTCTATCAAGTACTTTCCTAGGATATAAATACTTTTTAGTTTTGTACATTTCTTGTGTATGTTTCAATCATTGTTGGATATTTATGTAATTTTCTCTATTGAGAATCCTTGATTTGTTTTGGATGTTTTGTTCATTGAGGATTCATTTTTGGTTCATGGATGTTTCAATGTGGAATATGAGAAAACTATCTTATTTGAGTTCAATAAATTTGTTTTGGAAGATTTTTTGCTTAAATGTCATAAATTTTGTGAATATTTAAATGGTGGGGATACCTATGAATGGTCAATGGTTCATCCCAATTTTTTTCCAATTACTCTCGATGTTATTTAGTTATTATTTTGAGAACTGTGTTGATCGTAGTGGTTCTACATAAAGGTTTCTTTGGAATTAATTTTGTGTCGTTCTCTTAGAATTTTTCTAGGTGGATGCTTTTAGGTAAGTCTCCTTCTATTTCATAGACATTCCACCTCATGGGTTGAGTTTTGTAGTTCTTTTAGTCTTATATTTTTCTATCTTTCACACTAGAATCATTCAAAGGATTGAAAATTTTATAGTGGTGAGAATTATAACATCCTCATTTTTATAATAAATAATACCCTTACTGTTTTATTTTATTTGTTCTTTTAATGGAAATTAAATAATTTTTAACTTAATTTTTACCCTTATACATGGTATAGGGTTTAATTAAGGGTATGTGCCTCTTATATTTACATAGGGTGGTTTTTTGGAGTTTTTTAAGGCTGTCTTATTATTGTAGGGGTAGGATAGAGATTCTATAGGCTACATAAGGGTAATCCCTTTTATATATGTACTTTATAAGGGTAAGTCCCTATTTATTTTATTTTTATAAGGGTAACCTTGGTGATACGTGAATATAACCGGGTTTTCTAAATTTTTTATAATGTTAAACCCTCACTATGTAGGGATAAACTTTAATTTTAAAAATATGTGTAAAGATAACCTTTCTTTTATAAAGGTTAAGTAAGGGTAACCCAGCTACCCCGTAAGGGTAGATCAATTGTGTAATGGTAGTTCCTTAGTTTCAAAGGATTTGTGATGGTAATCCAATACCCTTATGTGGAACTTATTAGCTACATAAGGGTAAACTAATGTTACCCAATAACCTTATAGGGAACCTATTATCCTTGCCTTATTCTTATGTCATGTTTTGTGTTTCTACAAAAATTCTTATGTTTCCATGATATTATGAGACCATTTTATTTATGCTATTCTCTCATATTATTATTCATGTATCTTCTATTTTATAATATCTTGTTATACTTTTGAATCACATGTTATGTTTCCATATTATGTTTATTCCCTTACTGAGCCTCTGATCTCACCCTTTATTATATTTTCTTTCCCCATGTTATGAATAAAGGTTTTAAATATTTTATTTCTAATAAGGTTACTAAATGAGAAGTAACATTTGGAGATGATGTAGATTTTTATAAACCAGTTGTTTATGTATCCAAGTTGTTATGTAATAGTTTTTCCTAATTATCTAAAACTATAAACCTAAAATATAATTGGGTATATAAGTTATCTCATATTTCCACTTAATGTTTTAAGTTTTTTATGGTTAAAATGGGTTCACATTTATTTCTACCAAGTCAAAAAAATGTAATTTTATGATTTTAGCACTGAATCTGGGAGGGTAAAACTTAGGTTGATGTAGTTGGTATCAAAGAAAAGGTTTATATAACTTTATATATTATGATGTCTTCATGTCAGATTAAATTAAGATTTATGGATACCATCATGGGTTTATGATTTCAAGGTTGATCATAACTTCAAATTCAAAGACATCCCATTTGATGTTTTAATTTATATAACTTTAAAGTGATTAATGATATTTTGGGAGAATTTTTATTAGGTTGAGTTATTTTTAACCCTTAGGTTTAACAATGAGTGTTATTTTAGGAAGACATACTTTATATTCGGTGTACATAAGTTTAATAGTATTGAAGACCTTTTGGGTTTGTATAATATTTGATATTGATGTAATTATTGGTTTTTTCAATTTCTGAACATATATATTATCATATAAATAACCATGGTATTAAAAATTTATTTGGTGATTAATTGCTTAATGTTATCACTATAATTTTGGGGAACATTATATGATATTATAGGATTTATTTTATGAATAAATATTGAATTATATTTTGGAAGCATATATGATTTTAATGTAACTTTATGGTGATTGAAGTTATTTATTGAAATTTTTATCATATCTCATAGATTCTATAATTATGGAATATGCATTTTTGGGTATACGACTTTATAAGTGACTAATGTAGATTTTAGATAAAAATTTAAATGAATCATTGAAGAATAAATGATTGAATCCTTATGAATTTTTAGGTTTATAACATAGTTGGTAATATTTTAAAGGATATTAAGGTTAGTAATTTATGAAATGATCAAAGTTGATCTTTGGGCATGTAGAGACACTAAGATTGACGTACATGGACATTACATTACTTTAGCGGAATACTTAATACATAACAAAAACACACACACAAGGACCGTAATAGTTCAGTGTCATTGAAAACATGGAACATAATCTTCTAATCATGTTGAAAGATCTTCAACATCTCCCATAAAGATATTCCCCTTTTTTTCTTACCTAAAACCTTTATTTATATCCTAGGGAAAACAAAACATAAAAAGGTGATCTCAAATGATCATTAAGGGTAAACAAAAGAAATATCAATCACATCATATTCATAAGAACATAACAATTTGTAAATCTTACCCTGCAAAAGAGATCATAATTTCATAACATGGGATAAATCATGGTAGAGAAATTTAATCACCATAATCATAACTTAAAACATGAAACATTGTGTCATACACACATAATAATAGAGAATCATTTCTTATTAGTCAATACGCGTTGCCAAGACTATCTTAGTGGACAAAGTCCATTTCTGAACTAAGTTCACTCCTCGTTTCGGTCCTGTTTCACTGAACCGGTTTAACCTACCGTTCCAGCCATGTCTATCTCATGAGATATAAAATCTTTACCCAATGCATTGGAGGGAGATATAGGTCTCACCCATCTCAAAATGATACCATTCTTATGTGTGCCACAAAATCATAAACCATACATCATAGCATAACACATGTAATAAAAATGGGAATCTTAAACATCGTGACATCATAAAACAATTCATATAAGATAAAGGAATTCATAAAAATATTTCCATCACAAAATAATAAAATCCATGTAATAATAGGGATAGAAAGAAAACCCTATATTATCTTAGATTGAAAATAATTTTGATAAAACTCTTGAACTCCATTCTTGAGGAAAATATCCTTTCTACTTCAAAAACATTTTTTCCTTTCTTAACATGTCATACAATTTTAAACAAAAAGAATTTGATTAAAAATAAACTTGAAAACTTGTAAAGGAAGATTCTTGGAAATATTGTTTTAAAAATCCATTCATTCCGTATAAGTTAAAAAACATTCTTCTCGTACTTTTGTCAGAAAAGTCAAAAAGTACCTCATATGAAAAACGACAAAAGATTACTTTCATATCTTTTACAAAAAACACACTGAAGGGTAAAATTGGATTTATAAAATTTTATTTGGATGGAAATAATATTTCATATTTATGAAACATGGATGTTGATGATAAAATATTCCCCAGTAAATTCTAAAGTATAAACAATCTCGGATAAAAATTGAGATTACGAGATTGTCACTTACCTTAGGTCTGATTTTGCTTCGTAAGTGTCCGAACCTCTTGTATAATGATTTAAATAATGTCATTGACTTATTCCAGAATCATAATCATTGTTATGATATCATATATGTTCATATTCTTAGCTTCTTATTAGTAATATTTCATTGTTACTTGTTATTCGGGTGTTTATTGCTTTTTGTTCTTATGCGTGTTTTGTCAAATAAATTCTTATTCTTCTTTTAGGTTATAGATAACTCATTTCCAAAATGTTATTAGTGTAATATATATCATATTCATTCACTAAATTCATTTATGTAATAATTATGTAATTAAAACCATGTACAACGAGTCGCATCACATCATGGAGATGGTATTCCGTACGTACGCACGAGCGATGATATCGTTCCCATGATCATAGAATTGTATTGGAGTGTATGTATACTATTTAGAATCAATATCACTTTACAATAATCATATATATTAATTATTTACACCATTATACCCATCCAAGTAAGGTGGTGTTGGAAAATAGATTCCACCACGGCGTGGAGACGGTATACCGTACGTACGCACGCGCGGTGATTTCGTTTTCTATAGGATGGATAGATGGTCAGATAGGGTTGTTTCATACATATAATAACATATAATTATATAATTGATACTAATTTTATTACTTCATAATGAAACAACTAAATAATAAGTGTAAGAAGAAATAAAGTTGAAAGAATCGGTAACGGACATTACCTCTTCTTTGAAGCGCTTCTTTAAGACCTCCTTTTAGGGCACTAAAATTGGTCTTTGAAGAAGACCAGAACCTCTAGGATGTCTCTAGGGAAGTGGAGAGAATAAATTGGCAGGGTTTGGCCGAGCTTGAAGGCTCAAAGTGGTGTGACGAAGAGAGGGAGGAGGTTCCCTTTTATAAGGGAGGAGAGGGGCACCTTTGGAAAAACTAAAAATATTATTTTATTATAAAGACATATTCGGTCTTAAATAGATCCAAATTGATTTATTTAGAATCTAAGGTGGGTATGGGTCGAAATCCTCTCATCCAATATAATTTTGACAAGTTTAGGTTACTATTTTAACCTTATCATTTATATTTAACTTTAAGTTAGATAATTTTACTTTTACCGTGTCTTTTTGTGTTCTTACACTAAAAGGTTAATAAACATAATATAAGAAGCCAAAATAACCCCAAGTTGTTTATTATTAATATATATAACATTATCTAAGTCATTTGGTCGAATATTATATTTTTAGGAATAAAATAACAATTAATAATATAATATTTTTTAAAAAAACTATTTTATGTCAATTTTGACACTATTTAGTAATTGATTTTTGTAAAAATCATAAAAGAATTATTAGTTTGAAAAAAGTTAATTAAATTAATAATAACATGTCATATTAACCTATAAAATTAGTTAAATTCATAAAAATTCTCAAATTACATTTATTTGGGTATTTATAACCTCAATTATGTCAATATTTCATTAATAAGATAATTACTGCATCATCTTTGTGTCATAAATAAATTAAATTATTTAATGTCTAAAGATTACAAATAAAATACCATTATGTATGAGATCTGTTTATATTTCTAATAAATATTTATAGTAGAATTTATCTTATGTATAACCCTCTATTAAAAATTATTTACTTATTAAACTTTGATTTTAACTATTTTAACCCTTCTTTAAATAAATTAATAATAAATGTCCTAATCTAATCCATGTGGGCCTAAATGGTCATATTTTATTTCTAAGGTTGTTTTTGGTCGAATTACACTTATCCAATAGAATTAGTACAAGTGTTAGGGTAATAATAATATCATTTTTACCCTTAATTACCCTATTTACTTTTAACCGTGGTAAAAAAAGTAAAAAGTTACTATTCACCAAAAATTATTTTCATCTCATTGAACCACATTTTACTTACTGACATCAACCGTGTCTCTCTGATTTTTGAAATTCCATTCACAAAAGTGGTAAAATTATGTTTTATGTAAATTTGCAAATTCTCCTAGGAGGTGGGTAAAAGACGGTGAGAAGTTTAATGAAATTTTTATATATCTAAAATTTTTATGAAATTACTCCAATGAATTACATTGAACTTATATAGGTATTATGTATAAATTTTGACCTAAAATAAATTTAAATAAAATAAATTATTATTTAAATAAAAAGTCGGTTTTTAAATAGTAACCCAGTGTTTTCACTATTCATCAAAAATTGAAAGTTTTTAGAAAAATACCAAAATTTTACCCTAGGCTAATTTCGATATACTGAATCCAAAAATGAAGTCCATTTTCAAAAATAAAATTTATAAAATTTAAAAAAGTGGGTATTACTATTCATAACGGCTAGTTTTAATAATATTTTAATAGCATATCGTTGTTTAGCGAAACTCGGTATTGGGTACAACACACACTATCGTGGAAGGTTGTGCTTGCGTGTAATGCAAGACAAGTCAGGGATGCGTGTTGTGCAAGCTCCTTTTGGTGTAGCGTACAACACAATACATTAATGAAATTAAAAATAATATTTTTCGTAAAATCATGGGGTGTTACATTCTACCCCCTTTAAAATGAATTTCGCCCTCGAAATTCGTCGGGGTAATAAATGGTTTACTAATCGAAAGTTTCTTTAATAGAAACCCACATCCTAAAAATGAATACCAAAACATGGCTTTAAAAACTAAAGTATAAAACGTAATGGTTACCCAAATTAACTAATCACTGGGTTTCCACATAGGAGAACATAGGTGAAAATATGGATATGGAAGAGAAATCTAACCGTCATGTTCTGATGGAGAGTGGTAGAGAACATGGCTATGAAAAATCCAACAATCACAAAGCCATAAATGTGTGATGATCTAGGGTACCATCTGATTCATCGGATATAAGGGCACTAGGACAACATTTTTGGTTTTCAAGATCATTTCCCTAAAGTTCAAGAATTTGAATTAGAATAAATACTTACTTTATTTTGGTACAATCTCACTGTTGTTCATGCTTTGAACAATTTCCACTTCATCTCTTAAAGAAATGAAGTTGAATTTTTTATTCATGATGTGTTAATAGATCATGTGATAGAATGATGGGTCATTCCATCTATTTCAAACAAAAGGATAGAAAAAGTTATCAAATATACATAAGTCCATCTATAGTGAGGTTAATCATATATGATTACAAGAATGAACTTATACTTCATATATCATACCGTGTAACAAAATAAAACTAGTTTCTACTAAACAAGGACTTCCTGTAGGCCAGTGGTAGGCGATAAAGGTCAATCGCACTTCAGTTGTGGGTTCGATTCCCACATCCTTGTCCGACGCGATGGGCTATCGCCCGTCCTGCAGGTTGTCCTTTTTCTAAAGATATATTACTATAACATCCCATCAATAATATCAAAAAAAATCTATCCTTAAACAATACTAACTTATGTCTAACATAATCCATTCCAATCTTTAGGCTTATCTAAAATACTTCGGTCCAAGCTCATAGTATAAATAAAATGATTGCTTGAAATGTCACATAACAATCACGTGAATGCCATCATTTATCCCCCATATATCATAAGATATATCTTGTTGGTCAAATTACAAACATTTGAATACCTTAATCATGTATTCTCTTGAAGAATGAATACCCATTGAACCTTAGTGAAAACATGAATGCAGTTAAAAGTTAACACTTTCCACAAACAAAAATCCTCAAAATTCTTTATACTCAAACCATGATATCACTTAGTCCTTATATCAATCATGAGCTCATGAATACAATCAAACATCTCATTATCTTCTTATCCCTTCATTATGATCATATCATCTACTTACCAAAAATATCTTAATCACATTCCATGGTTACCGGTACTATAAAATTATTGAAAACCACAATACACCAATACATAAATATTCAAATATTCCACGACATTATTTTGGAATCCCATTACATAAACACTTAATCATTCCACCACATCGTTGTCATACTCAACATAGCCAATAGTGATTGCATGTGACTTCCCTTTTTCCATTGCCTTAATTGGTTTCTCATGTCAATCATCATTAACCCTTGGATTAGGGCATTGATTAACATAATGCCCCATTTCATTGCACTTGAAGCATTGAAGTGTTATTGGTGCGTTCTCTGTAGTCTTTTCTTTATTCACACCATTAGCAACCCTTTTTCCATTACTTTGACACTCAGATGCTCGATGACCTTCTTTTCCACACTTAAAACATTTTCTAGTCCCTTTAAGACAATCTCAACCATGCTTCTTTCTACACTTTTAGCATAAGGAAACATTCATCTTCTTTTCACCATTATTCTGAGATTTCTCCTTGAACTCCATCTTTCGTTTCTTATCAAAACCATGAGATGGATATATAACACCAACTTCCATTTCTACCTTAATAGCATAGCACAAAATTCCTTCATAGCTACTGAAGTCTCTTATAGCTAATGCCCTTTGAAGATTTGGTTTTAAGCCACAGAAGAATCGATCAACTTTGCTTTCAGGTTGGATGATAAAGCCAGATGCATACCTTGAAAGCCTTGTAAAATTCCCTTCGTATATACCAACAGATTCATCATCCTTTTTCTTTAGTTCAAGAAACTCCTTCTCCATATTTTTTCTGAGAATACGAGGGAAGTACTTATTGAAAAATAAGTTCTTGAACTCGTCCCACTCCATGGACTCAATTTCATCTCTTGGCCTCGTATTCTTGATAAGATTCCACCATTGATCAGCATCACCTTCCAAACGATACACTAATAAGATGAATTTATCATGTTCAGAACATTGAAGAACTGAAAATATCTTTTCCGTGGTACTGATCCATTTTTCAGCAACAAGTGGATCGGAAGACCCATTGAAAGAAGGTGGGCATTGCCTCATGAAGGACTCAATAGAATATTGTTCCCTTATCTACTCATTTGGAAGTACAGAATGATTCATAGCTTCTGTAAGTATAGAAATAATATTTTTCACTCCATCTCCCATAACATTGGTTTGTTCAAGAGGACAATCATTGCATCGTCCATTACATTTATCAATACGGTTCCTTCGGGTTCCAGCCATCATCTAAAACCCAAAAAGAATAGTGTGAGAGGCAAAAATCAAGCTAAGGAAAACAACATAATAAAGGGGGAGTACCCTCAATATCTAACATCTTAGGTTTAATTATAAGATGGTTAGCGCAATTCTAGGAATATAACGTATACTTAACCTTAGGAACATCCCTAGACATACCTTAAAAATATCTCTAGGGATCACACTAAAGTTCTCACATCCTAGTTTCCAAAGGTTGACTAAACCTCCCTCTGATACCAACTGTAGAGACCCTAATCTTGACGTACATGTACATTACATTACTTTATCAGAATACTTAATACATAACAAAAACACACACACAAGGATTGTAATAGTTTAGTGTATTTCGAAACTTGGAACATAATCTTCTAATCATGTTGAAAGATCTTCAACATCTCCCATAAAGATCTACCCATTTTTTTTCTTACCTAAAACCTTTATATCCTGGGGAAAAGAAAACATAAAAAGGTGAGCTCAAATTCTCAGTAAGGGTAAACAAATGAAATATCAATCACATCATATTCATAAGAACATAACAATTTGGAAATCTTACACTGAAAAATAGATCATAATTTCATAACATGGGATAAATCATGGTAGTGAAATGTAATCACAATAATCATAACATAAAACATGAAACTTTTTGTCATACACATATAATCATAGAGAATCCTTTATTTTTAGTCAAGACTCATTGCCATGACTATCTTAGTGGACAAAGTCCATTTCTGAACTGAGTTCACTCCTCGTTTCAGTCCTGTTTCACTGAACCGGTTTAACCTGCCATTCCAGCCATGTCTATCTCATGAGATATAAAATCTTTACCGAATGCATTGGAGATAGATATAGGTCCCACCCATCTCATAATGATATCATTCTTATGTGTACCACAAAATCATAAACCATACATCATAGCATAACCCATGTAATAAAAATAGGAATATTAAACCTCGTGACATCATAAAACAATTCATATAAGATAAAGGAATTAATAAAAACATTTCCATCACAACATAATAAAATCCATGTAATAATAGGCATAGAAACAGAACCCTGTATTAACTTAGATGGAAAATAATTTTGATAAAACTCTTGAACTCCATTCTTGAGGAAAATATCCTTTCTACTTCAGAAACATTTTTTCATTTCTTAACATGTCATACAATTTTAAACTAAAATAAGTTGATTAAAAATAAACTTGAAAACTTGTAAAGGAAGATTCCTGGAAATATTGTTTTAAAAATACATACATGCCGTATAAGTTAAAAAAACATTCTTCTCATATTTTTGTCGGAAAAGTCAAAAAGTACCTCGTACGAAAAACGACAAAAGATTCCTTTCATATCTTTTACTAAAAACTCACCGAAGGGTAAAATTGGATTTAAACAATTTTAGGTGGATGGAAATAATATTACATATTGAGGAAACATGTATGTGGATGATAAAATATTCTCCAATAAATTCTAAAGTATAAACAATCTTGGATAAAAATTGAGATTACGAGATTGTCCCTTACCTTAGGTCTGATTTGCTTTGTAAGTGTCCGAACCTCCTATATAATGATTTAAATAATGTCATTGACTTATTCCATAATCATAATCATTGTTATGATATCATATATGGTCATATTCTTTGCTTCTTATTAGTAATATTTCATTGTTACTTGTTATTAGGGTGTTTATTGCTTTTTGTTCTTATGCGTGTTTTGTCGAATAAATTATTATTCCTATATTAGGTTATAGATACCTCATTTAAAGAATGTTATTAGTGTAATATATATCATATTCATTCACTTAATTCATTTATTTAATAATTATGTAATGAAAATCATGTAGAACGAGTCGCATCACATCGTGGAGACGGTATTCCGTACGTACGCACGAGCGATGATATCGTTCCCATGATCGTGGAATTGTATTGGAGTGTATGTATACTATTTCAGAATCAATATCAATTTAAAATAATCATATATATTAATTCTTTACACCATTATACCCATCCAAGTAAGGTGGTGGTGGAAAATAGTTTACACCACGGCGTGGAGACGGTATTCCGTACGTACACACGCGCGGTGATTTTGTTTTCCGTAGGATGGATAAATGGTGAAATAGGGTTGTTTCATACTTATAATAATATATCAGTATATTATTGATACTGATGTTATTACTTCATAATTAAACAACTAAATAATAATAAGTGGAATAAGAAATAAAGTTGAAAGAATCGGTAACGGACATTACCTCTTCTTTGAAGCGCTTCTTTGAGACCTCCTTTTAGGGCAATAAAATTTGTCTTTGAAGAAGACCAGAACCTATAGGATGTCTCTAGGGAAGTGGAGAGAAGAAATTGGCAGGGTTTTGTTGAGATTGAAGTCTCAAAGTGGTGTGAGGAAGAGAGGGAGGAGGTTCCCTTTTATAAGGGAGGAGAGGGGCACCTTTGGAAAAACTAAAAATATTATTTTATTATAAAGCCATATTCGGTTTTAAATAGCTCCAAATTGATTTATTTCGAATCTAATGTGGGTATGGGTCGAAATTCGCTCATCAAATATAATTTGGAAAAGTTTAGTTTACTATTTTAACCTTATCATTTAGATTTAACTTTAAGTTAGATAATTTTACTTTTACCGTGTCTTTTTGTGTTCTTACACTATAAGGTTAATAAACTTACTATAAGAAGAAAAACAAATCCCAAGTTGTTTATTATTAATATATATAACCTTATCTACGTCCTTTGTACAAACATTATATTTTTAGGAATAAAATAACAATTAATAGTATAATATTTGTTTTAAAAACTATTTTATGTCAATTTTGACACTATTTAGTAATTCATTTTTGTGAAAATCATAAAAGAATTATTAGTTCGAAAACCATTAATTAAATGAATAATAACATGTAATATTAACCTATGAAATTATTTTAATTCATAAAAAGTCTCAAATTACATTTATTTGGGTATTTATAACATTAATTATGTCAATATTTCATTAATAAGATAATTACTACATCATATTTGTGTCATAAATAAATTAAATTATTTAATGTCTAAAGATTACAAATAAAATACCATTATGTATGAAATCTTTTTATCTTTCTAATGAATATTTATAGTAGAATTTATCTTATGTGTAACCCTATATTAAAAATGATTTACTTATTAAACTTTGATTTTAACTATTTTAACCCTTTTTTAAATAAATTAATAATAAATGTCCTAATCTAATCCAAGTGCGCCTAAATGGTCATATTTTATTCCTAAGGTTGTTTTTGGTCGAATTACACTTATCCAATAGAATTAGGACATGTTTTAGGGTAATAATAATATCATTTGTACCCTTAATTACCCTATTTGCTTTTAACCGCGGTAAAAAAAAAGTAAAAAGTAACTATTCAAAAAAAATTATTTTCATCTCAATGAACCACATTTTACTTACTGACATCAACCATGTCACTCGGATTTTTGAAATTCCATTCACAAAAGCAGTAAAATTAAGTTTTATGTAATTTTTCAAATTCTCCTAGGAGGTGGGTAAAAGACGGTGAAAAGTTTAATGAAATTTTTATATATCTAAAATTATTATAAAATTACTCCAATGAATTACATTGAACATATATAGGTATTATGTATCAATTTTGACCTAAAATAAATTTAAATAAAATAAATAATTATTTAAATAAAAAGTCGGTTTTTAAATAGTAACCCAGTGTTTTCACTATTCATCAAAAATTGAAAGTTTTCAGAAAAATACCAAAATTTCACCCTAGGCTAATTTCGATATTCCGAATCCAAAAATGAAGTCCATTTTCAAAAATAAAATTTATAAAATTTCAAAAAGTGGGTATTACTATTCATAACGACTAGTTTTAATAATATTTTAATAGCATGTCGTTGTTTAGCGAAACTCGGTATTGCGTACAACACACGCTATCGTGGAAGGTCGCGCATGAGTGTAATGAAATCCAAGTCAGGTATTCGTGTTATGCAATCTCCTTTTGGTGTAGCGTACAACACAAGACATTAATGAAATTAAAAAGAATATTTTTCGTAAAATCTTGGTGTGTTACAGGGCGTTATTGTTGAGGTTTTAGAGATTAATGTTATATTTCATCGTATAAAGATTTATTAATTTTGGGAATTATCTTACCATGTTCTATACATTTTGATTTTGGTTAATTTAAAAATATGGGAGGGATATATTGGTATCCTTTTGTGGGTTTTTTGATCCATTAGATGATGATTTTAGTGCTTCCTACATAAAAAACTCTTCTTGAATACTCATGATTTAGAGAAAATGTTGAGATTGTGGTGGAAATTGATTAAAGGATGAAATTATATTTTTCAAGTTAGTATATTTCATTATGTTCTCATCCTAGATGGTAAATTAATTCCTCAACTCTAGTAAAAGGATCTCGAAACAAAAATATTATTCCACTAACTTTTTTTAATGAATAGATCGTCTTTTTCACATCTCAATGATTTATGGTGTTTTGGTTGTTAACGTTCTCTGGATCATTCACTTTCCTATGATTAATGATCTATATAACTCTCTATACTTATGTAAAAACTAATATTTTTTCAATGTCCATATTTTCACTTCCCAATAGTGTTCTCATTTTTTGAAACATAGTTAAATGATGAACTTCATATCTCATTTTCCCTCTTTTGAAGAGGATTTTTTATTAACCCTTTCTACGATGTGGAATTTCATCAAAATTATTTTTTAAATGTCATACCCTCTTCTATAGATCCCGAGTTTAAATTGTGAGGATAAAATTTATTAAATATGGGGATAATGGAACACCCCTAATATTCATAAAAAAACTATGTTTGATAATGTATACAACATGAAAAACCAAGCTTAAATGAATAATGAAATATTATTATTTAAATATGATAATTATAAACTATCTGTTAAATTGGTGGATATAAATTGAATTAAATTATTTATAATATATATATAAAGTTCCTACTAAATATAAATATATTTACAAATTCTCAGTAAATAATCACTCCATTTTTATTAAAGTCATTTTATTCTTCAAAAATTTGTTTTCTTCAGAAATGGATTTTATTTCTTTTCATGGGAAAATTTTATAATTGATTTTTGTAACTTTTATAAATTTTATTTTATAAAAATTAATTTCTTTTTTTATATCATCATATCAAAATTAACATAAGTTATAATTTGGAAATTTTTCTGAAAGGTCTGATTTTTTAGTGAATACTAAAAAAATACTAATTTTTATTGAAAACTGTATTATATTTTAAAGTTTTTACAAATTCATATTCAATTTTGTATTAGTTTTAAAATTTAATTAGTTCCTTTTTGATAAATATAATACAATTAACTTTATTTTAATTAATTTTATACTTGAATTTGGTATAAAAACATTTTTATACTTAAACAAACATTTTTATAAAAACATGTTTTCAATCACATTTTACCGATTTAATTTTAAATTAAATTATGAAATTTATGAATTGAATCATTAAATATGAATTATATATTTGTAATCATGGGGTACAAAATTTTATAACTTTTTTCTTTTTATTTTTGTTCATTATTAATAGTAACCATAATAAATAATCATCGCCATGGTAAGGAGAAATTAGGTAATCAAGGTTAAAAATAATATTATAAGAAATAAAACATTGACCCTAACACTTTCCTTTATCCTATTATATGAGTTTAATTAATCCATTTACATCCAATACTCGAATATATGGCCCCAGTTTTTCATATTTATTTGATTTTTACATTTATAATATTTATATAAATGATAAAGACAAAAATGTCACTTTCTTACTTTTAAAAAAATAATATTTTATAATATGGATAAAAGAAAATTATGGTTTATTTCTAAATATTAATTTGAAATATAAATTATTTTTTATCACAGTAATTAATTTATATTTGTAGTGATGATATAATTACCTTAAATTCTTTTGAAACAATGATATAAAATTTATTTAATTAAAAATAAAATAAAAAATTATTTTAAAAATATTATAAGTAATATAATTATAATAAATTATTATGTTACACGAATGTTTTTGATAAATATAACTTTTTAATGATGTTTTAAATTTTTATTTTCCAATTATATCTTTTTATTTATTTTTTAAAATTCAAATTAAATGAATAGTGTCAAAAATGACATTAATGATATTTTATGATAAATAATATTTTATTAAATGATTGAAAATTACTAAAAACCCTATCCTCAAACATGTGAATTTAATATGGTTTAAAATATAAATCATTTTCCATTTATGGTCCAATTTTCCATTTATAGTAACTATATTGACCATTAAATAGTAATAACTTTTTTATCATAGTAATTGTTAAAAAGGGTTAACGTGGGTTAAAACAAAGATATAAGAGTAAAAACCTAATTTAAACTGGTGAAAAATTATTGGGTGATATTATTTTGACCCATAATCATCCTATATTATAATTAAATCTATTTGGATCCTTTTTTCATTAAACTGCATTTATATTAACTTAATATTTTAGTAAATTCTGAAAGAGCCCCTCCTACCTTATAAAGTGGATCCTCCTCTCCTATTTTCATCACACTTAAAATCATTTTGTTTTATCCAATACCTACCAAAATTCATCCCTTAATTCTATTAATATGTCCTTTTTTCCTTTTTTGAGTATAAATCCCTCCTAGGAATTCTTTTA
The DNA here is from genome assembly GCA_963277665.1 of Viscum album. Taxonomy (NCBI): domain Eukaryota; kingdom Viridiplantae; phylum Streptophyta; class Magnoliopsida; order Santalales; family Viscaceae; genus Viscum; species Viscum album. The sequence goes on from OY728131.1 coordinate 1,496,336,988, forward strand.
CTGTAAACCTAATGAGGTTGTTTGAAGAAGTATTATCATTCCTAAATGGGCATTTTTTGTTTTATTTATTCTTCTACAACCTCAAAAACTCATTAAAACTTGATTATATAATTACATTATAATATCACATATACTGATATAATTTTATTTTAATTCCATAACATACATCTATATACTCTTTCATCAAATTGGAACCTAAACCATCGTTCGTGTGTACAACGGACAACCGCCTTATGATTCGATGTAATTTATTTTCCTTAATCGCATATTATGGTAGTTAATTATGATGGATTTAATGTATATATATAATTTTCATTACAAAATTATCATTATAGAAAATTAATATATCATATATTTTCTTACCTTTCCATTCATTGAATGAATATATCTTTATTCATGTGTACATGTGGATCATCACATCCACAAAGTGATGTGATTTGTTTTTCATTAATATATCACATAGATAGTATATGTAAGTGTATTTAATTAAATTATATGATATTTATGTTATAATTATTATTATTATATAAATATAAAATAACACTTACTTTCTTTCCTTCATGATCATTGAAAAATGGAAACATTATGCATGCATACGTATGACCTATCGTCTCCTTGATTGTAATGTAGTTCATTTTTCATAACCATATTTCATGGTTGGTATTAAAAGTGTAATTGATATATAAAAATTATAATTATTTAGTTATTATTATTCTAGATATGATCTAATAATTATCTCATTGATCATAGTCAACCTACCGAAGTCATTTTGGATTTATGAGCCGAATATCATCAAAATATTTCATATGAACTTAAATGACTATGTAATTGAATATAACATGATAGAAAATAAAATAAGAAGGATAATGAAATTTTAAAAGGTTCCTCACGAATTAAATTATTGACATAAGTTTATTATTCAAGAAGATAGATAAGGTATGTGATTATTCGTACTTAGGTTAAAGGACTTTCTTTTAAAAAATCATCGTTTAAAGTTTTCATTCCAACTCTTTTTCTTCCATGTCCATGTTCTTCTAAATGTTTCAAGAAAATTTATATTTATGATTCAATGTATTCTAAAATTAATTTTAACTACAATTATCATTATTTAAAATGTTTTAAAAAAAGGAATATTTTTAATGTTTTAAATAAGGGACAGTTTACTTTAAAACCCTCATTTTAAGTGTTTTAAAGATTTATTTTATAAATATTTTTCTTCCAGATCAATATTTGTAGAATTGTTTTATGAATATATTTATATTTACATATATGAATTATAAATTTCAAGTATTTTAGAAGGAATATTTTTGTGTATTTAATATGGAATGTTTTGACTTTTAAAAAGGAAAAAAGAATGTTTTATTTTAACATATATGAAGATAGAGGATTTTCTCACTACCAAAACCATTATTTTATTTTTGTATAATTTTAAAAAATTTCATGTTTTATTTATATAAAACCCATCCATTCCTTTATAGTAGAAATTTTAGTTTTGAAAATTGGGTTTTAAAGGCAAGGGATCTCTCTGAACCGTCCTTTTACAATATGTTATAACCTTTATCTATCTAGCTATGTAATGTCCCGGATCTCTCCGTCCCATTCCTTTGTCAAAAGAAGGTCAAGAAGTGTTCTGGAGGGTAAAATGGACTTTTCCCACACTTTCCATAATTTTGAAACTACATGTCGTGTAGTTTGAGTACACGTCGTGTACCCCCATTCCGGGTATACCCTATGTTGCAGGCTGTGTCCTCGCCATGTGAAGTAAATGAGTACACACCATGTAGTGTACATGCACGCCGTGTACCACCTTTCTGGGTATACCCCATGTTGAAGGCCGCGTCCTTGCTGTGTGAAATAATTGGTGCACGCCGTGTGTCCAGTTCTACATGTCGTGTAGTCCTTCCCTGCGTACGCATTACCAGTCAATGGTCGTGTGTCGTGTTGGAGTTGTGTCCTTGCTATGTACAATGAATGAGTACACGCCGTGTGTCTAAACTACATGTTGTGTAGTCTTTCCCCGCGTATGTGTTACCCTCAAACTGTCTGTTGACCAGTCAACAGCCACGGAGCCATGATGGAAGCCGCGTGGAGACCGTGTAAAATAACCAAGTACATGTCGTGTACCATAAATTACACTTCATGTACTTTTCCTTTTCTCGCCTATAAAAGGAGGGGTCCCCTCCTCCTTTAAATTCACTCCTCTCCTCCCCTTTCCTCTGAGCAGAGTTCTCCCAAAAGACTCGAAGGCTCTTTCTTCCATAACTTCTTCGTCCGAGCTCCGATTTATGATTCGTCAGCGGCCACGGGATCATAATGATGAGGAGGAACTTTCGAGATTGGATATGTTGTCTTTCATTTGGCCTTTCCTTTCAGACATCCACCTGAGGATGTTTTTCCGAGACCCGACAGAAGTGACGGACGCTGACGGACGTCTTCTAAGGTTGATCTGGGGGGCGTTGTGATCAGAACCTGTTGAGGTAGGGATCCTATCTTCGTCTCTCTAATTTGTGCAACATGCGGGGTGGTTTTCCTCTTACTTATGTGAAACACTTTTGAACCGGTTTAATAAAGATAATAACTAGATTATAACAGGTTTGGGAAGTTTGTGATTGCTGTTACTTTATATCCTGTGATATTATGTTGTGAATTGAATGAGCTTCTACCTACTGAAAATCATGGTCATTGGGGGCCTTTTCTTACGCAATTAAATGTTTCCCTCTCCTTCTGGATTTTATTATGGCTGGAAACTTTGTGGAATGTTGAAATTCGTTAATCACATAAAGTTGGCTGTTTAAAATCTAGAACCCTTGTGTGATCACCCAGATTAAACAAAACAGAATAATGAACATGTGGTTCTTTGCGTGGATACGTGGCATGTGATGGGGTTTTTTTGTGGGTTGTTGTGGATCGGGTGAGCGTGGGGCTACGGTTGGCTTGGTTGTGGGTTGGTGTAAATGTTTTGTTGGTAACGGGAAGTGGGGTTGTGATAAGTGGTTTTTTTTAAAGGTTTAATGATGTACGGGTTTCGGTGCGTTCATGTTTATGGTGGTTGGAAGCAGGGCTGCGGGGATCGGTTGAATATGAAAGGACTATGGGTTGTGAATAATAAATAAAAAGTGGAAGAGTTAATGAATGGTGGGTCATGGAAATGGAATGGGATTAATAATCAATGGGGATGGTTGGTTGATAATAAGGGCTTGGTTTTGTTTCTTGTGTTTTCCTAACTTGATTTGTCCATGGCAGGGATATGTTTACGAATGATTGATGTGGTTGGTTGTGGATAGTTGCCTAGTAGTTAAAGAACTAAATAAACAACTTCTGCTGAAACGTGAAAACCTAAATGGGGTTGGGGTTGTTTGTTTTATGCATGCTTCGTAGTAGTAGTGTCGAGGCATGTGCTCAGTTTATCTGTTTAGAAGCCATAGGTTGGGCTGTGTGTTTGGTATATATATATCTGTATCTTTTGTGTTTTATCGCACCCCACCCATGTTGAGCATTTAGTGTCGAACACTCCCATTTCATTGGAGATGGTGTTTTTTCCTTAGTTACTAGCTCCTTCATGCTCTTTCTCTCCTAGGATGTGATGGCTTGAGGCGACCTTACACCTAAGACTCTTCGGGTAGGTTTCGATTGAGGTGGCTTTATCCCAAGACTCTTTGGGCAGGTTCTTCTGTTTCCCAAGAATCTTCGAGATGAGGCCCAGGTGTGTGCGGGCGGGATACGTGGTTGTGAGGCCTAGGTGTGTGATGGAGGGATACGTGGTTGTGAGGACCATGTGTGTGTGGGCGGGATACATGGTTGTGAGGCCCAGGTGTGTGCAGGCGAGATACGTGGTTGTGAGGCCCAGGTGTGTGCGGGCAAGGAGAGTGTGGCAGTGTCAGGACATTCGTCGTTAGGAAGAGCAGCTAACTAAAGGGAAATGGTGCGGGGTACCCAATAGTCTTGTTTATTATATACTACTACCTGTTGTGCTTGTGTTTTGGTGAGTGTGGCTGGTGAGGTTGGGTGGATAGAATTCCTTGCTAGGTTTCTTCTGTTGTTCTCACGGGACATTAGGATGTCTCCCCCCTTGTGCACGAGAGGTTTAGGTTTCCCTACTAGGTATACTTGTATGCTCACCCTATGCTTACTTTCAGGTTTCCAGGAGGACTACCAGGGCCGTACGGGACCCTACTAGTCGGACATTTGGAGTTGTTGCAATTTCTGTTCTCTTGTTTTCTTTTGGTATTGTACTTTTAGCTTTCTTGTACTTGTAACTTATTATAAAATTATTTAAACATGCATGTGGGTTTTTTTTGGGTCTATTTATATACACTTGTTCTTTTCCTTTTTGGTGGTTGACTTGTCCTATTTTCTGATCCTAAATAAATGAAAAGGGTAATGCCTCCCATATTTGTGAAAACTCATGCCCTTGGTGCTAGTCTCCACCCCGGGGCCTACTGGAGGTGGGACTCAGGGGTCATTATCTCCCTTTCACCATTTCCAGCTCAAGAGGGGAATCTTTGGTGGGAGGGGGTTGTGACAGAATGGTATCAGAGGTGATGGTTGAGAGATAGGATGGATTCTGGAGTTAGGTACAGTGAAGATTGCATGGGATGGTAGGGGAACAATGTTAGTTAATCTTAGTGCATGACATAGGCCAGGGAAGACTGGCTAGGACGCGGGATTTAGGGCCCCCCGTGATCTGATGCAAGGAATCTGAGCCTACCAAACGACCAAGTGAGACTACTTTGATTGCGGGTTAGAGACCCTAGTGAAGTTATATGCATCATCATGATTGTGTTTTACTTTATTTGGGTTTTATGGTAAAGAAATTGAAATAAAATGATAAAATAAAACCTTGAGCTTTTCCTTACTACTTGGGATTAGGCGATCCTTGTTTACCGTATAGCTATGGCACCTGTACATCATCCCTAGGTGGCTCAGACGGCCGAGGCCCAGCAGATTCAGGCAGTCAATCGGCTGAGGATTGACCGAGAGGAGGAAGATAGCCAGTGGCAGAAGACTCTCTATTCTTTCCAGCGGTAGACCCTCAAAAAGTATGAGGGTAGTACTTAGGATATGGAGACAGAGGGGTGCCTTGAGGAGATAGGGATCACTTTTACCTTGATTCGTGCTCCGAGGGAGTACTGGGTTCCCCTAGCAGTCAGTCAGATGAGAGGTGTGGTGCGATAGTGGTGGACACTCTACCTCAGAGAGAGGAGAGAGGCAGAGGTTCCATGGGCTGACATTGAGAAGGAATTCTGAGAGGAATTCCTTTCTTCCATGATCAAGGCAGAGAAACGGCAGGAGTTACTCTCCCTTTAGCAGGGGAGTATGTCAGTACAAGATCTGGGGATCAAGTTCAAGGATCTCCTACGCTTTTCTCCGGATCTCTTTCCGGATGAGGATTCTCGGGTGAGACGTTTGGAGGAGGCGCTTCATCCTTCGCTCCAGTATACTGTCACTTCCTTCACCATTCCGACGTACATGACGGTACAGAAGAAGGCAGAGGTTGTAGAGAGGATGCACTCCCTGGGAGGTGCACCCCGAGAGGGGAACCAGCCAGGCTCGTCGAAGGGGAAAGTAATCAGCAGCAGGTCTCCTGCGACAGGACCTTCCAGGTTCAGGCCAGTGGGGAGCAGGCCCCAGTAGTTCTAATTCCAATATTTGGGTCCTCGTCCCTTTTTCACGAGCCCAGGACCAAGGTGTTTTTCTTGTGGAGGATTCGGGCACGTTCAGAGTCAGTGCCCGACCTGAGCTCAGTACGGTGGAGGTGGGTAGGTTCAGCACCCACCTCAGCAGCACCAATTTCCAGTGAGACCCTTCCAGTAGTAGTAGGACCATGATCCTCTGAGGGCAGACTTTTCGGGAGGAGGCCGACCTCAGGGTGATCCTCAGGGACCTTGACCAGGGCGTGGTCAGGGAGGTGGAAGACATCAGAGAGGCAGAGGAGCTGTGCGTGGACAGTTGCGCGCAGTAGAGTTGACAGCTCCGACAGGACCAGAGGTGGTGCGAGGTACGATTTGTTTGTTTAGAACTCTTGTTTCTGATTTGTTCGATTTAGGATCCTCGCACTCCTTTGTTGCACCTAGTCTAGCCCATGATTTCGGACTAGACGTAGAGAGAATTGTTGTACCACTGGTGCTGAGTACACCAGTTGGAGGCCAGACCAGCGTATCTTGTGTTTTCCGGGGATGTGGGCTGACGTTGGGACCACATCGATCTAGTGGAGACCTTCTTCTGTTACAGATGCAGCCATATGATGTCATCCTAGGCATTGACTGTTTTTTTCTGTTAGTGTTGTTATCGACTGCTTCTGGAGAAGAGTCATGTTCTCCGACGTGGACAGTCAGCGTGTAGCTTTTGTCGGCAAGAGGAGCTATCAACTGGGAAGTCGGCGTGTGGAGCCTCTCCTTTCCTTGTTAGGTGGGATATCAGTGGTTCCAGCTGATACAGAGATAATGGATGTCCCGAAGGTTGTTGGGGAGTTCCTCGATGTTTTTCCTGAGGAGGTTGTGACTCTACCCCCCCCCCCCCCCCCCCCCCGACATGACATTGAGTTCAAGATAGACTTACAGTCTGGTGCCAGTCTGATTTTGATGGCCCCTTGTCAGATAGAACCTTCGGAGTTGCGGGAGTTGCGGATTCAGATTGACTATCTGATGGAGAAGGGTTTTGTTCAACCCAGCGTATCACCATGGGGTGCTATAGTTTTGTTCATGAAGAAGGAAGATGGTGGCCTCAGGCTATGTATAGACTATCGAAGTTTGAACCAGGTAATAGTCAAGAACCGCTATCCCCTCCCAAGGATAGATGATCTCTTCGACAAACTGAGGGGAGCAGGTTGGTTTTCCAAGATGGATCTACGATCTGGATATCATCAGCTGAGGGTAAAGGACAGTGAAATCTCGAAGATGGCTTTCAGGTGCAGGTATGGGCACTTCGAGTTTGTAGTGATGTCGTTTGGAGTTACGAATGCACCGACTGTGTTCATGGGACTTATGAACTTTGTCTTCTGGGAGTTTCTAGACCAGTTCGTCGTTGTGTTTATCGATGACATCCTGATCTACTCAAGGTCAGAAGAGAAGCACGTTTAGCATCTCAGGGCAGTCTTGGGGGTCCTTCGACATCACCATCTTGATGGGAAATTGTCTAAGTGTTAGTTCTTGACACAATAAGTACACTTCCTTGGGAACGTGGTGTCTCAGCATGGAGTGTCAGTGGACTCGTCAAAGGTGGAAGCAGTTTTTTCTTGGGAAGCACCCAAGAGCATGGTAGAAGTTCGTAGTTTCCTGGGGTTAGCATGTTACTATCAGAGGTTTGTTTCAGACATATCTCAAGTTGCTGCTCCATTGACAGCTTTGATGAGGAAGAACCAGGTCTTCCTATGGAGCGAGTAGTGCCAGAAAGCTTTTGACTACCTGAAGGAGAAGTTGGTCAGTGCTCCTGTACTCAGGTTTTCAGAGGAAGGGTTGTTGTATGAGGTGTTTTGTGATGCTTCTGGCCTTGGTCTGGGGTGCATGCTGATGCAGAAGAAGGGAGTGATCTATTATAGGTCTAGGAAGTTACGCCCTCACGAGTGTAACTATGACACCCATGACCTAGAGCTTGCAGTAGTAGTGTTCGCACTGACATTTTGGCGACATTACCTCTTTGGGGAGTGCTTTTTGGTCTTCTCAGATCACAAGAGTCTGCATTATATCTTCTCCCAGCGTGACCTAAACCTGCGGCAGCAGAGATGGGTCGAGTTTCTCCAAGACTATGACTTTGAGATCGCTTACACTGAAGGTAAGGGCAACGTTGTGGCTAATGCCCTGATCAGGAAGTCACATCAGGAAGTAGTTTGGGAATCCAATGATGCTTGGAAGGCGATGGGAGAGTTGGTTGCCCTGCACTTGGATGCCAGGGTAGAAAGTGTTAGAGGATGTTTGTTTCAGATGATGGTGTAGTCCTCCTTGTTGTAACAGGTGGAATAGTCTCAATGGGGGGACTCTGAGGCGGAAGTTATGCGGGATCATGTCGATTAGGGGAACGCTCCAGAGGGATGGTCAGAGGACAACCGACATCAGATGCTTTTCCATGGAAGGTTGTTTGTCCTGGAGACCATGCATGAGGGAGTTCTCCTTGAGTTCCATAGCTCATCCTTGGCAGTACATCCAGGAGTTTCAAAAATGTACCAAGGCCTGAGGGAATAGTTTTGGTGGCCCGAGGTGAAACGGGATGTGGCAGAGTTTGTGGCTAAATTCCTAGTGTGTCAGCAAGTGAAGGCTGAACACCGTGTTCCCAGTGGTTTGTTGCATCCTTTAGATGTCCCCGAGTGGAAGTGGGATGACATCTCAATGGAATTAGTCACAGGACTACCCAGAGCTCAGGGTAGTTATGATGCTATCTGGGTAGTGGTGGATCGTCTGATGAAATCAGCTCACTTCTTAGAAATTAAGGAGTCAGGCCCGATGAATACCTTAGCACAGAGGTACGTAGACGAGGTGGTATGTTTTCATGGAGTTCCAAAGACTATCGTCTCAGATCGGGATACTCGGTTCACCTCACGAGTCTGTAGGGGGTTACAGCATGCTTTTGGCACTTAGCTATGCCTTAGCACTACTTTCCACCCCCAGACCGATGGGCAGACGTAGCGGACTATCCAGACATTGGAGGACGTGCTGAGAGCATGCGTTTTGGATTTCAGAGGATCATGGGAATGACACTTGCCTTTAGTAGAGTTTTCCTACTACAACATCTTCCACTCTACTATTGGCATGGCACCGTTTGAGGCTTTGTATGGGAGACCATGTCGTTCACCCATTTGCTGGGCAGAGGTTGGTGAGACAGGTGCTCTTGGGCTAGAGGTAGTGCAGAGCACCACAGAGAAAGTCCAGCTTATATGTGAGAGGATGAAAGTGGCTCAGGACCGACATAAGTCTTATGTTTATCATCGGTGGAGGCCCTTGGAGTTCAAGGTGGGAGATCATGTGTTCTTGAAGGTTTCCCCTCAACGGTGGAAACGAAGGTTTGGGAAGGGGAAAAAGCTCTCACCTAGGTTCATTGGACCTTTTGAGGTGTTGAGGCGAGTTGGCGAGGTGGTATATCAGCTGGCCATGCCACCTCAGTTGGAGAAGGTTCATGAAGTCTTCTACATCTCCCAGCTTCATTGGTACTTACACGATGACTCCCATGTTAGAGACTGGGGAGAGTTAGATATGGGAGATGATGCGACCTTTGAGGAACGACCAGTCAGGATTGAGGATCGTAAAGAGAATGTGCTCTGTGGATGAACCATTCCATTGGTTTGTGTGTTGTGGAGGCATGGCGGCCTCGATGAGAGAACTTGGGAGCAGGAGACCCAGATGCACGTTCAGTACCCATAGTTTTTTTGACTTGTGTTTTCCCTTGTTCTTCTGAGATTTGTGTTGATGTTGTACTATGTACCTTTGATATATGGAATGCTTGGCTTGTCGGTTGTGAGACCTTTTGTTTCCTTGTTCCCTGGTAATGTGTAACATGTCCTGATGTGGGGGGAAAGGGAAAAACCTGACCCTTAATCGAGACACATTAAGGAGGATGCGATTGAACCCATGTGGGCGATTCAGTGTCACCTAAAACGTATAATATCTCGACATAGGAGAAGGAATTTCCCAAAACCACATGTTCGGGTAGTTTTTTGGTTGTGTGGTGTTGGGGGTAGTACGAGTTGAAAAATCCTAAACTATGAAAGTGGGAATACACAATTATTAATCGAGACGCATTAATGAGGATGTGATTAAACCCATGCAGGCGAGTCAGTGCCACCTAAAGCAGATAATATCTCGACATAGGAGAATAAATTCCTAACACATATGATTAGGGTTTTTGGTTGGGTTCCTGTTATAACGAGAACCCTAAGAGGTATCTTGTTCGGTTTCCTCTGGGTTGGTTTTTGAATTCTCGGGGACGAGAATGTTTTAAGAGGTATCTTATGTAATGGCCCAGATCTCTCCGGCCCATTCCTTTGTCAAAAGAAGGTCAAGAAGTGTTCTAGAGGGTAAAATGGACTTTTCCCACACTTTCCATAATTTTGAAACTACACGCCGTGTAGTTTGAGTACACGTCGTGTACCCCCTTTTCGGGTATACCCCATGTTGTAGGTCGTGTCCTTGTCATGTGAAGTAAATGATTACACGCCATGTAGTGTAACTACATGTCCTGTACCACCTTGGTAGGTATACCCCGTGTTGAAGGTCGCATCCTTGCCGTGTGAAATAATTGGTGCACGCCGTGTGTCCAGTTCTACACGTCGTGTAGTCCTTCCCCGCGTACATGTTACCAATCAACAACCATCTGTCATGTTTGAGTCATGTCCTTTCCAAGTGAAATGAATGAGTACACGTCGTGTGTCTAAACTACATGTCATGTAGTCTTTCCCTGCGTATGCGTTACCCTCAAACCATGTGTTGACCAGTCAACGGCTGTGGAGCCATGTTGGAAGCCGCGTGGAGACCGTGTAAAATAACCAAGTACACACTGTGTACTATAAAGTACAAACCATTTACTTTTCCTTTTCTCACCTATAAAAGGAGGGGTCCCCTCCTCCTTTCAATTCACTCCTCTCCTCCCCTTTCCTCTGAGAAGAGTTCTCCCAAGAGACTCAAAGGCTCTTTCTTCCATAACTTCTTTGTCTGAGCTCCGATTTACGATCTGTCAGTAGCCACGGGATCGTAACGATGAGGTGGAACTTCCGAGCTTGGATCTGTTGTCTTTCATTCGGCCTTTCCTTTCTGACTTCCACTAGAGGAGATTTTTTCAGGACCTGACAGAAGTGGCGGATGCCGACAGACATCTTCTAAGGTTGATCCGGGGGAGCGTTGCAATCGGAACCTGTTGAGGTAGGGATCTTACCTTCGTCTCTCTAATTTGTGCAACATGCGGGGTGGTTGTCCTCTTGATTACTTGAAACACTTTTGAACCGGTTTAATAAAGATAATAACTGGATTATAATGGGGTTGGGAAGTTTTTGATTGCTATTACTTTATATCCTATGATATTATGTTGTGAATTGAATGAGCTTCTACCTACTGAAAATCACGGTCGTTGGGGGCCTTTGCTTACAGAATTAAATGTTGCCCTCTTCTTATGGATTTACTTATGGATGGAAACTTTGTGGAATGTGTAAATTGGTTAATCATGTAATGTTGGCTATTTAAAATCCAGAACCCTTGTGTGATCACCCCGGTTAAAAAAATGGAATAATGAACATGTGGGTGTTGTCTTGGATACGTGGCATGTGATGGGGGTGTTTTGTGGGTTTTTGTGGATCGGTTGAGCAGTGGGGATGTTGTTGGCTTGGTTGTGGGTTGGTGTAAATGTTGTGTTGGTAACAGGTAGCGGGGCTGCGATAAGTGATTTTTTTAAGGGTTAATGATCTACGGGTTTTGGTGCGGTCGTGTTTATGGTGGTTGGCAGCGGGGCTGCGGGGATGGGTTGAATATGAACAGAATATGGGTTGTGAATAATAAATAAAAAGTGGAAGAGTTAATGAATTGTGGGTCATGGAAATGGAACATGATTAATAATCAATGGGTTTGGTTGGTAGATAAGAAGGGCTTGGTTGTGTTGCTTGTGTTTTCCTAACTTGATTTGTGCATGGCAGGGATATGTTTATGAATGATTGATGTGGTTGGTTGTGGATAGTTTCCTAGTAGTTAAGGAACTAAATAAACTACTTTTTCTGAAATGTGAAAACCTAAATGGGGTCGGGGTTGTTTGTTGTATGCATGCTTCGTAGTAGCAGTGTCGAGGCACGTGCTTAGTTTCTCTATTTAGAAGCCATAGGTTGGGATATGTGTTTGGTATATATATATCTGTATCTTTGGTGTTTTATCGCACCCCACCCATGTTGAGAACTTAGTGTCGAACACTCCCATTTCATGGGAGAGGGTGTTTTTCCCTTAGTTATTAGCTCCTTTCTGTTCCTTCTCCCCTAGACTGTGATGGCTTGAGGCGACCTTACACCAAAGACTCTTCGGGTAGGTTTCGATTGGGGTGGCTTTAGCCCAAGACTCTTCGGGCAGGTTCTTCTGTTTCCCAAGAATCTTCGAGATGAGGCACAGGTGTGTGTGGGCGGGATACATGGTTGGGAGGCCCAGGTGTGTGCGGGTGGGATACGTGGTTGGGAGGCCCAGGTGTGTGCGGGCAGGATACGTGGTTATGAGTCCCAGGTGTGTGCGGGCGCGATATGTAGTTGTGAGGCCTAGGTGTGTGCGAACGGGATACGTGGTTGTGAGGCCCAGGTGTGTGCGGGCAGGGAGAGTGTGGAAGCGTCAGGACATTCGCCGTTAGGAAGAGCATCTAACTAAAGGGAAATGGTGTGGGGTACCCAATACTCTTGTTTCTTATATACTACTACTTGTTGTGCTTGTGTTTTGGTGAGTGTGGTTGGTGAGGTTGGGTTGATAGAATTCCTTTCTTGGTTTCTTCTGTTGTTCTCACGGGACATTAGGATGTCTCCCCCCTTATGCACGAGAGCTTTAGTTTTCCCTAGTGAGTATACTTGTATGCTGACCCTACGTTTACTTTCAGGTTTCCAGGAGGACTACCAGGGCCGTTCGGGACCCTACTAGTCGGACAGTTGGAGTTGTTGTAGTTATTGTTCTCTTGTTTTCTTTTGGTATTATACTTTGAGCTTTCTTGTACTTTTACCTTGTTATAAAATTATTTAAACATGCATGTGGGCTTGGTTTGGGTTTATTTATATACACTTGTTCTTTTCCTTTTTGGTGGTTGACTTTTCCTATTTCTCAGTCCTAAATAAAAAAAAGGGTAATGCCTCCCATATTAGTGAAAACTCATACCCTTGGTGCTAGTCGCCACCCTGGGGCCTACTGGAGGCAGGACACGGGGGTCATTATCTCCCTTTCACCATTTCCAGCTCAGGAGGGGCATCTTTGGTGGGAGGGGGTCGTGAAAAACTCAGTTTCTCTCTATATTGTTATCGAATGCCTATAAATTATTTTTATATGTCTGTAGAAAATATACCTAGATTAATATCCCTTAATTTTATGGGTTAATAGATTCCTTATGTTCATTTCTCACATTTATTCTTTATAAAATTTCCTTTGATTATGATATGTGGCAAGATTATTCAACCCATTTCTTTCTATGCATAATTCATATATTTATTCCTTATGATTTATTTCTTTTTTATAACACAAATAATCAAGAACATGTTATTATGGTGAACCCAGATATTTCTCAAATTCGTTGGGTAAATATTTTGTCTCATGATATTTTATGTATGGGATTATGGAATAAACCTAATCCACTATAAGACTATGTCCACCATGTGATGTTGACTTAATAGTTATCCTGACTTATGATTACATATATTTTTTATTTCTTCCATATTTTCTATGTTTCCATGATCTTATTATATCATTTTCTTTATGTTATTCTCATATGTGATGAATCATGAACCTTCCTATTTATGATATCATGTTATACTTTTGACTCACATATTATACTTCCATGTCATGTTTTTTCCCGAATGGCCCGAAGGACTTCATTTTTATTGATTTTTGATAACCCCTTCAAGGGATGAGGGGGAACCCTTTACAAGGCTCGTAGGCTCAGATATTACAAGGCCCGTAGGATTAGGAGATTACATGACCTGAAGGTCTTAGGGAATTCAACTATACTATCTACAAGGAACTTCCCCTCCCCAGAATCAGTGTCGTGATAGTAGCTCTCCACCTTTGCATGGCCGTCTGGATAGGATTCCTGTGTAAGCATAGGCTGGTACCGATCGCATAGCCGTACCCTCTCATTCTGACAATCCATTTGGTTCTGCTCTGGTGAGTGCACCTGCTCTGAATCCTCTTCTAGGCCTTCTCCTTTTTTGTAGTGTGTCTGGGGAAACTGCATGTGGCCCGAAGGCCTTGAGGTTGCCCAAGGGCCTTAAAGGTGGCCCAAAAGCCCTACCGACCTGAAGGCCTGGGTGGATCTAAAGACTTGAAGACTCCAAGCCCAAACTGGTGGCCCAAGGTGAATAATTCCAGATGCTACAGTACCAAACAGTACCTGCTATAGTGCCTAGTATAGTGCACGCACAGTGTACAGTTCTTCTACAGTACCTGTACAGTGTACATTTCTGCTATAGTACCCGCACAGTGTACAATACTGCTACAGCACCCAGAAATATGCCTCTACCTGGTTTTGAACATGGGTTTTGTGGATTCACTTAAGGATACCTCACCAACTGGGCTGAGGCTCATGTGCCTTCCATGTCATGTTCATTCCCTTTTCAAGCATCTTATCTCACCCTTTATTATATTTTTTTTACCTATATTATGAATAAATTTTTTAATTATTTTATACTTAAGAAGGTTACTATATGACAAGGACTTTTGGTAGATGATACAGATTTTATGAACCTATTATTTTTGTATCTAATTTTTTATGTAAGAATTTTTCTTATTTCTCAAAAAAATAAAAGGCTAAAATATCCTTTGTTATATAAGTGATACCATATTTAAAATTGATTTTATATGTTTTTTATTATTTAAATAATGTTATATTTATTGGTATCAAATACAGAAATGTAAATTTTATGATTATTGCACCATATCTAGAGTGTGGGTCTTGGGTTGTTATAGTTTCTATCAGATAAAATGTTAAGATAAATTTAGATATTAGGATGTTTTCATGTGAGATTAATTTAAAAGTTATTGATACTATCATGGTTTTATGAGTTTAAGTTTGATCATAAGTTCAAAGACTTATGCATTTCTTTTGATTTTTTATGTGATGTAATTTCAAAGTGATTAATGACATTTTTTGAGACATTTTATTGGGTTGAGTTTTTTATACCACTTTGGTTTAACACAGAGTATTATTTGAGGAAGAATTAATTTAAATTTTCTAGATATATGTTTAAATGTATTGATAACCTTCATGGTTTATATGATCATTGATATTGAGGTAATTATGGGTCATTATAATTTGAGAACATATGTATTATCATATATATAAACATGGGATTTAAAATTGATTTAGTGATTAAGTGATTAATGTTATCACTATAATTTTAGGGAATATTATATGATTTTATATGATTTTATTTTATAAATAAAGGTTGAATTATCATTTGGAATCATATATGATTTTAATGTATCTTTATGGTGATTCGGGTTATTTAAGGAAATTACTATCATATCTAGAATACTATATGATTAGGGGATATTTTTTTCATATATGACTTTAAGAGTGAGTAATTTTGACAAAATATAATTGTTAAATTAATCTTGGAAGAATATGTGATCGAATACTTCTAAATTTTTGGATTTCTAACTTATTTATGAATATTTCAAAGAATTTTAATTTTATTTATTTATCAAATGATCTAATTTTAAGTTTAGGTGTTATTATTGAGGCTTTAGAGATTGATTTTTTATTTCATCATATAAAGGTTTATTTATTTTGGGAATTATCTTAACTTATTCTAACCATTTTTTTTGGTTAATGTTTAATGATAAGATAAATAGGATATTATCCTTTTGTGGGTTATGTGATCTTTTAGAAGATGATTTTAGTGCTTCAGGCATAAAAATTAATCTTTAATACTCATAATTTGGAGAAAAAGATGAGATTATTGTAGCAATTTTTTTATTGATGAAACTCTACTTGTTAAGTAAGTATATTTAATTATGTTATCTTTATTGACGGTAAAGTAATCCCTAAACTCCAGTAAAATGATCTTGAAATAAAAATATTATTTCATTACCTTTTTTTCTGATGAATCTATGGTCTCTTTTACAACACATTGATTTAAGGTTTTGTGTTCATTAACTTTCTATTGATCATTCAATTTCTTACAATCAATGATTTGTATCACTCATTATATTTATTTAGAAATTATGTTTTTTCTCCATGCCTACATTTTCACTTCCCATGAATGTTCTCATATTTTTAAACCTAGTTATATGACGACCTTTATATTTCATTTTCAATTTTTCAAGAGGAAGATTTATGAACACTTTCTATGATATGGTATTTCAAAAAAGCTATTTTTAGATGTCAAATAATTCTTTACTTTGTCCAATTTTAAATTGAAAAACCAAATTTATTGAGTGGAGGAGAATGTAAAACTCCAATATTATTTTAAAAAAACTTTGTTCAATAACATATATGACATGTAGCATCGAGCCTAGATGAACCATGAAATATTATTAATTAAATATAATCATTAAAACTTATCTATTAAATTGTTGGGTATGAATAGGATTAACTATTTGATAAAATATATATAATGTTCCTACTTAATATAAATTTATTAATAAAAAATTATGATATTTTATGAAATATATATAATATTCCTACTTGGTGATATATTACTTTTATTTTTACCTTTATTATATTTAAGTAAAAGACAAATATAAAAATGTCACTTTCTTACTTCTAATAACTTTAATAATTTATGATAGTGATAAAAACAACTAATGTTTGGTTATAAATAGTAATTTTAAATATAAATTATTTTTTATCATGTTAATTCATTTCTATTTTTAAGTAATTATATAATTACCTTAAATTCTTATGCAACACATATATAGTATTTATTTAATTAAAAGAAAAATTAAATAAATAATTTTAAAAATATTAAAAGTAATATAATTTTAATGAATAAATGTTTTAAATTAATTTTTTAGATATATATAATATTTTATTTATTTTTTAAAGATTTATATTATAATTCCATATTTTTATTGATTATTTTAAAGAAAAATTAAATGAATGGTGTCAAAAATGACATTAAAGATATTTTATGTTAAATAATATTTTATTAAATGATTTAATTTTCATAAAAACCCTATATTAATAAATTTTATTTTAATATGGTTTAAAATATCAACTATAGTCCATTTATGGGCCAATTTTATTTTTATAGTTACTATATTGACCCCTAAAGAGTAAAAATGTTGTTATCAGAGTAATTGTCAAAAAGGGTTAGGCAAGATAAAACCAAGAGATAAGGGTAAAAACCTAATATAAACTTGTAAAAATTTTATTTGATGATATTATTTCAACCCATAATCATCCAATATTTTAATTATATCAATTTTAATCCTTTTTTTTACTGAAAATTAGTTTATAATATCTTAATAGTTTGTGAAATTCCAAAAGTGCCCCTCCCCTCACTTATAAAACGGCTCAACATCTCTTCTTTTTTTTCACACTTAAAAAAAACCTTTTTATTCCGAAAATACCTTCCCAAATCCATTAATTTATTCCCTTACAACATTTCAGAGTCATTTTTTATTATAAATCCCTCCTAGGATGGATTTTGGTGTAAACCTAAAGTGGTTGTTCGAAGAAGAGGAATCATTTTTAATCGAGTTTTTTTGTTTTATTTATTATTCCACCTCCTTAAAAAATTATTCAAACCAAATTATATTATAACATAAGTATCTCACATATAATAAAAATTTATTATGTTAATGTTATAACATTCATTCATATTCCCCCCTATCAAATGGGAAACAAAACCACATTCGTATGTACAGAGGACTACTACCTCGTGAACTGATGTTTTTATTTTTCTATAATCGAATCTCATGGATATTTATGATGATGGATTTAGTGAATATTTATATTATTAATGAAATATTTATTACTATATGAAATTAATATATCATATATATTCTTACCTTTCCATTCATCGAAAGATGATAGCATCGTTCGTGTGTACGTGTAGATTGCCACCTCCACGAAATGATGTGATTCTTTTTTTACCACATCACATGGATGGTATATATGTGTGTGTATTTAATGAAACAGTATTATATTTATTACTTAATTATAATTCTATAAATATAAAATAACACTTACCTTCTTTCCATCATGATCATTGAAAAATGGAAATGTTATTCATGCGTACGTACGACCTACTACCATGATAGTAACATAGTTAATTTTTCACAAAAATATTCCACAGTTCATTTTAAAAGTATAATTGATGTATAAAAATGATAATTATTTCATTATTATTATATATATTATTAAATAATGAAAACATTGACTATAGTGAACCCGCCAAAGTCATTTTGGACTTATAAGATGAATATCTTTAAAACATCCAATGTGAAATTAAATGGTTAAGTGACTGAATATAACATTATAATAAATAAAATAAAAGGGATTATAAATTTTAAAAAGGTTTTTAAGAAATTAAATAATTAATATAAGTATATTATTCAGGAATATAAATAACATACATGATGAGTTAGGCTCAAGGTAAGGGGCCTTCATTTAAAAAACATTTTTAATGCTTCCCTTCCAACTCTTTTACTTCCATGTCCATGTTATTCTAAATGTTTCAATAAAATTATTATTTATTATTAAATATATTCTAAAGAAATATTTTTCCTTATTTAACTTTATTTATAGTGTTTTTAAAAAAGGAATCTTTTTAAGGTTTTGCATAAGGGACACATTTCTTTAAAACCCTAGTTTAAAATGTTCTAAAGATGTTTATTTTTAAATATTTATCTTCCATGACCATATAATAAAAGATATTATATGAATTTATTTATAACTACATATATAAATTATAAGCTAAATTTAATATTTCTTTTTTCTATCTTTCAGAGTATTTCAAAATGAATCTTTTTGTGTATTTTATACATAACAGATTGACTTTATTTAAAAAAGGAAAAAACAAATATTCTATGTTAATATATAGGATGAAAATTAATTTTCCCACCTTCGTAACTATTATTTTATGTTTTTATTAATTTAAATATTTCATGTTTTCTTAAAATAAAACCCTCTTTTCCTTTGTTCTAGAAATTTTAGTTTTTAAAATTTGGTTTTAAAGGTAAGGGGTCTGTCTGAACCATCATTTTCATTTGGGTTATTTCCCTTCTCTATCTAAATATATTTATATCTATGATGTTGTAGAATGCTTATAAATTATTTATATATGTCTCTCACATATATACCTATCTTATTATTTCATCCTTTGAATGGGTAATATATGCCATGTGTTTATTTCTCAAATGACTTCTTTATGAAATTTCCTTTGATTATGATATGAGGAAATATTATACAACCCACTTATTCCAAGGGTAACTATTATGTTTTTGAATTTTTATTTATTTCCCTTTTATGGAAAATATAATCATGAAAATTTTATTAGGGTTGTGCTACTATTGTACTTTTTCCACCTTATAATGTTGACTAAGTAGTTAGACTTGACTTATGAGCATGTCATGTTTTGAATTATTTTGGAATTTCTTCTGTTTCCATGATCTTATGATATCTTGAACTTTGTGTTATACCCTTATTTTTTTCTCACGAACCCTCTCTTTTATGGTATCATGTTATAATTTTAACTCAGACATTATGCTTACATATTATTCCTTTTCTTATGATTATAAATAAATTTTTTAAGTATATTATGCCTAAGATGGTTACTATATGAGAAGAAATTTTGGGAATTAATATATATTTTTATATACCAGTTGTTTGTATATAAAATTTGTTATGTAAGATTTTGTCTTAATTTTTTAAGACTATAAAACTAAAATATAATTTTGTAAATAAGTTATCCCATATTTTTTCTTGATGTGGCATGTTTTGGATTGAAGAAATCATGTCACATTGATTGGTATCAAATCTAGAAATATAAAGATTATAATTTTAGCATTGTGTTTGGTAGTTTGTTCCGTAGGTTATTATAAGGAATGCTTTTAAATTTTTAATATATGTATCTCACATATATAACTATATTATTATCCCTTCATTTAATGGGTTAATATATGCCATATGTTTATTTCTCAAATTACCTATTTAAGAAATAACCTTTTATGATTATATGAGGCAAGATTAGGAAACCCATTTCTTTACATAGGTAATTATTATATTTATTCCTTATCATTGACTTCATTTATGGCAGACATAATCATGTACATGTTATGATGGGTTCACCCAAATAGTGATCCAATGTATTGGGAAATTTGTTTTCTCGTAATACATTATGTATGTAATTATGGAGTAAACTTAATCCATGATGGGACTTTGTCCACCATGTGATATTTCCATGGTGGTTAGCCATGAATTATATTTATGTGATGTTTTATGATGATTTCATATTCCTATGTTTTTAAGATCTTATGATTCTAGGTTCTTTATGTTTTTCCTCCATATGATTACTCAAGGGCCTTGTATTTTATGTTATCATTTTATGCCTTCTGGATCATATGTTGTACTTCATTACCATGTTTATTCCCTTAATAGGATTTATACCTCATCCATTTATTTTTATGTATTCCCCATGTTATCTTATGAAGTTTTAGGATATCAAATGGAGTTAGGATCTCATTATGTAGATTAAAATAAAGTTGATTTATTTTAGTTTCACTTGTATGTATTATGATCCAAGCTTTCCAAGTACAATATTCTTTTTAATCATTTGGTTGAATATAATGTATATTTATGATAAAAATCATGTAATAATATGTGTAAAAGGATTGGGTCCCTATAGTTAGTATTAGAGGAAAAGTTTGGTTATTTTTTGGGATTAGGACTATAATACTTTGGTGATAACCCAAGGGATAAGTCTATATATTTTAAAAATACCCTAAAATTTTGGTAAGGTATAGAGTAAGCACTTTCAAAGAATGTAAATATCTATTTGGATATTAAAAGTGGATGTGATTTCGGTTTAGATTCATATTAGGTTAATAACTTCAGAAATAGTTGTTCAAGTTTATCTAGGTCATCATCCTGGTGCATGATGAAGGAGCCCTTACTATACACCTGGTTTGAAACTCTCAGGGTATATTCTTTGTAAAATTTACAAACTCTTTATGAACCATTATAAAGTACTTAAATAGGTTTTTATGTATGAAAACGTAAGTGGAAAATCACTATAGATAACCTATATTGAAACCTAGATATATAAAATTTAGTATTTATATGTCGTTTATAATTTATTCTTTTTAATTTGATGGTTTCCCTTTTATATTTTTACTATTTAAAGTATTATCAACTCATTTTCCTTTTTTTTTATTAATGATAAGAAATAGGAGGAACCATGCCAACAACAAATGTGGTAGGCAATGTGATGATTTCCCTAATTATATTCATAACCTTATAGGAATGGGAGTTGGGAACTTCATGATAGTATTGGCTTAGATAACTCATGTTATGAATAATAACTTCAATTATGTGGAATTCCCTCCTTCCCCTAAGAAACAGAAAGTTGTGGTCAAGTCTGTTATGTGATAAAATCCTCATACATTTAGTAGATCTTATGATCCCTTCGTTGTGTAAAAATGGATTAATTCCATTTAGAAGATATTATCTATACTCTAATGCTTGGATGAAGAGAAAGTCATGTTAGCTCTCAATCTTCTTAAAGAGGAAGCTGATAAGTGGTGGAATCTAATCAAGAACATGAATTCCAAATAGAAAATTGATTCCATGGAATGGGAAGAGTTTAAGAAAATATTTTTTTAATAAATATTTTCCCTAAAATATCTATCTTAAAATATATAGGTAGTTAATCAAATGGAAGAAAAAGGAATATGAGTCTATCAGGGTGAATGAGGAAAACTTCACAAGGTTTTCATGATAAACCTCCAACTTTTTCGTCAACACCTAAAGTAAGGTGGACCATATCTTTAGTGGGTTAAAGAAAATTGAAGAAATAAATTTAATAGTTTGACACTTTCAAAACTATGAATTGATTTTATATTGTGTCATTAAGGTTGACATGGAGATCAGTGACTCTTTGTGGCCTCATGAGCCTTGAGAAAAAAATCATAAAATAGATTTTTCTTCAGGGGGATAAATTGATAAATCTCATAGAGGAAAGAAAAATAAATTGCTCACAAGTTAAATGTGCAGGAAGAATCATCCCATAAACCAGCTTATTCAAGAATAGTGAGTTTAATTTTTTTTATAGTTTTATACAATCTTTCATATCTTGTAGGTTTAGTACAACTATTCAAACACCACCTCAAAACATTGGGGTTGAACTATCTGTGAGAATTGAAAATAGATCAATTATTATATCCCAAGTATATAACTCATCCCTGTTCATTGTGTGTGGAGTGGACCTTTGAGAAAATATTATCCAACTTATTTTAGTGGAGTTAGATAATATATTGTACATGGATTTGTTGTATTTATATAAATCAAACATCAAATTTCTAGAAAGGGAGATCACTATACACATATAGATCCATACTTTAATTTTGTACAAGTGTAAGAAGGATGATGGATCTAATTTGGAATCATAAACCTAAGTGTGGATATTATTGTATTTTGTGAAAAAAAAATATCTTGCCCAAATGATTGAAATAAAGTATTTGTAACAACCTAGGATTTATAAATGATTTTTGATTCCTAAATAAATGTGTCTTATATATTTTATTATATCATACATGTAAAAAAATAGAGGAACCAAAAATACCTTATTTAATTAATAATCTTCATTACATTAGTTTTCTAGGAAACCAAATTAAAATTACAAACATTACAAATAGACAAAAAATATAAAATTGAATAATTAAAATTGAAGAAAAAAATGAATTTCCCTAATATGATATAATCATCACCCCCATAGAAAACACTATATAAATGAAAAAAATATTAGTAAACCAATAAAATTCTTGATAAATTAAAATATAACTTAAGGGATAATTATAGTAAATTTTGAGTTTAATAATGAAGTGGTATTTATAGGGTATAATGGGAAATGTGATCATTGGTATTTGATCGTTATATGACTATTGGTCAAATATGACCGTCGATCAACATAACCATTTTTCAATTTTACTATTGGGAGGTATAACCATTAGTGATAATTTTACCATTATAATTTGTTTTTAAAATTATTAATTCCAAAGGATAATTGATGTAGAAAGGAGAAATGATGGTCTCAATCAGTAGATTCATTCCATTTGAAGCTCATTTTTTGGAACATGGAAGGCAGGTAGAATCACTAGGGTTCACCTCTAACCATTACTAATCTAAGATTTAACAAGTGAAGATTGAACCAAATCATCTATGAGATAAGTTCAGGTTAGTGTAGATCACTACTCATTCTATGTTATCTAAACCACCCTATAAAACAACCACTATTACACACCATACCCTTAGGGTGTGCAGTGGTGTTATAAGGGGTTACATTTCTAAGCCTTAGTTACATAAATTTCATTTTACTTTTTATAAATAAAAAATTTATTTCTTCAATTCCTTTTTATGAATATTTTTTCTTAATAAAATATATGTTTAATTTAGAGGAATTTGATAAATTTATTTCTAAACACAAATAAAATATAATTATTTTATAGAAAAGATATAATTTCTTAAAATAAAAAAGGTATTTTAATAATATTTTTTTAATTAAATATTATTTTAAAACACTTTTATTTAAATATAAGTTATAATATAATTTTATAATGGCCATGTAAAATTTTTATAAGTGTCAGAAATTTGAATGTGTCTTAAAAACTACTATTTTTCAATAAATAAGAATTTTTATATTTAAAAGTTAAAATAACCATATTTAGAGAATTATTTTGATAAAATAAACAATATATTTGAAATCATCACATATAAATTAGGTTTGGGTGAATTTAATATAATTTTTTAAAATACTTTATTTTTTCATGAATAGTAAAAAATAAAGTTTTTCATTTTTTTATATGTTTTATGAATTCATATTTGTGTTAAAATTATTTATTAATTAATTAACCACATTACATGAACTAAAATATGTTATTTTATTAATATTTCTTATTTAAATATATTTTCAAAAATTCCAAACCTATAAGTGACTTTCCTGAGTCTAGAATGGAAAATTTAATTTTAAAAGCATTATTTTGTGGAAAATTTAACTTTCCATGTCCAAAAAAGTATTTAAAAATTGTATTCATTTCTAGTGGATTAAAATATCATAAATTTTTACTCAAATTTCCAAAACCATGAGTAAAACCCATTGGTAAGATAATGGTTTTACATTTTCCACAACCATGATTTCCAAGACCTATATTTGGAAATTATTAAACAATTCCTCCAATTTTACTAGAAATAGGCACCCATTTCACCATTACTATTCACTCCCAATCCATCCTCCACGAATGTTTGTTGATTTTTTATGCCAATTATTCCCCCAAGGTTTTCTCAATCCCAAAGGTTCCAATCCTTAGGATTTATGAGTAACTCTTCATGTTAACTAAATTCTCCTTCTTTTATCTTCAATAAAAAACCTCTTTTTTGTATATGTCTTATAAAAGTTATTTTAATATAATTTATTAACTTTTTTCATCATTCCATTACTTAAAAAATAAATTATTAATGGTAGGCCTATATCCACTCTCATTTTATCCTTTTTTAAAACTATATTTTATACCAATCATACTGCCGAATTTAATTCTTGAATTTCTATCTTTTACATGAGAAATTATCTTTTCCTTTTTATTTGAATATAAAAACCCCTTTAATTTTCAATAGTTATTCAAATAGATGTAAAAATTACTAATTTATTTAGGTTTTTAGATACATGAAACCCACATCCCCTTTTGTGGGTTAAAAATGATGTAATGGTCAAGTATTTAAGAACTTTTTACGCAATTATTATGATATTAAACTCACTCTATTTTTCAAGGGTTTTTAATGAAATGATTTGTTATGATCAATTTGGATCACATTAAATTAAAACATATAAAGGGTTCACCCTGATTGTGTTTCAATTCATTAGATAAATAATTTAATCTCTAGATATGGCATGTTTTATGATACCTTGTTGAATAACCTTGGTAATTTTTATTTATGACACCTTGGTGATATGCTTATAAACTTATCATTTAAAATTTATATCCACATTTCCATGTTATGGTTTGTGTTCTTATTATTCTGATATTCCTAATATTAATTCCATATTATTATATCTCATGTTCTTATTGATATGTCTCATGAGCACATGTTATATGTCTCCCTTTATTATTCCCTTACTAGGATTCATGCTCACCCCTTTCCTTTGATATATGTCCCCAAAATCTGATATACAGTAAAAGTAACCTATGTTGAGCCCATGAATATGTTTATCAAGTGGATTAGAAGAATATTTTATTCCTTTATGTATTGTGTACCTAATTTCCAATATATTAAACATTAAAAGATCCTCTTTCTTGTCCCATGTAATGAATATATTATCTAACAAAAAGGTGTGATTCCATAGTTGGTATCAAAGTATGGTTTAGTTATTTATGGAAATTAGTATTTTCTTTAGGAATAACCCTAGGGAAAAGTCTAAATTTCATAAAATATCCTAGTATTTTGGTGATTATTAAGTAAGTGGTTTCCAAGAAAATTCATCCCTTCCTAGATACTATTAGTGGATGTGGATCTATCATATATATACCTAGGGGTAGCACTCAAAAACACCACATTGAGCTAAAATCAATTGGGAACTGGTGCATGACAATGAGCCTTGATGTACACTTGTTTTGACACTCTCAGTGGATATGTTTGTTTAATTGAAATCTTTTTATATACCATTATGAAGGATATATAGAAAATTAAATTGTAATTAGAGTAGATTAATGAATAACATATATAAACATGTTATTTTAAGACTAAAAATACCATTAGAACTATAAGAACCCTAAAAGTAATAAATTTATCAATAATGTTTTCTTCTATTATAAAACTATTGGGAAATATGAGGAACCGTGTAAATGGTGAGTGAAATGAATGATTTAATGACGTCTTCTAGTGGAATATGTAATAGAAAACTTCATTATGATGATGAATCAACTATCTCAAACTATGAATAATAACATGGATCAAATTGATTGACCCAATTCACCTCGAAGGTAATAAATTGTCCTTGATTCCATCATGTGTCAATGACCACCCTCTTTTTTTAGATCTACCAACCCATTGATTAATGAAAAATGGATTATCTCTATAGAAAAGAAGGTATATTGATTCTATAGAGTGGGAAGAGTTTATGGAAATATTTTTTAATAAATATTTCCCCCATTCGATGTAACCCAAAATAGAGAAGGAATTCCTAGAGCAGAATCAGAAGGAATCTAAATCAGTGGAAATCTATGAAATGAATATTACAAGACTTTATCAATATACCTCTAGTTTTGTTATGGATCCTAAGGTAATGGTTGATATATTCTTTGGTGTATTGAGACCCATTCTATAGATTAATTTAGCAAAAATAGATTATAAAATATATTAGGAGAAATTGCAGAGTTATATAATGGTTGAATTATAGTTTGGAGAGATGTAGTTGTAAAATATGTCGAATGAAAATAAGTTAATAATGGATCCAAACTCAGGGAATAACTTTGATCACATAAGAGGATGAAAGAAAGTGCAAATTCCCATGTGCAAAAATTGTTAGAAAAATAACTTGGGGAACTGATTAATTGTGATTGAAAAGTGATACAAGTGCAGGAGAGATGGTAATATTTCTCATAACTGTCATGGTGAGGTGAATCCTCAACTTCTCAACACTAACGTCAAAGGAAAGATGGTGTAGGACCAATGTGAAGTTCAATGCTTCTTATGTGGAAATCTTGGAAAATTCACAAATCAATTTCAAAATCTGAATATAATGGAGAGATCCCACCATCAACTTCAGAATAGTCCAAGGGAGAAAGTTAAATCATTTTCTATCATGATGTATGAAGTAGAGGCTCAAAATGATTTAGTGAAAGGTACACTTATTGTGATCTCAAAAATAAAAATTATTTTATCTTATTTTGATTCTATGAATTCCTTTATTTCATCCATGTTTGAAAAGAATATAGAATCAATCCATGATCTTCTAGAAGTAGATTTATCAGTCAAGAATCCTATAGGGATTATCCTAGAATCAATAGTGTATAGAAATTCTAGTATTAGCTTTAGAGATTACAATGTCATTGTAAATCTAGTATTCATTCCCATGGTATAATTTTATACTATATTAGGTATGGACTAACTCTCAAAGTATAATTATATGATCAAATTAAAAAACAAGGAAATTTAAATAGTTATGAATGGACACCCAATAGTAATTTTCTGAGTAGAGATATCCGGACCTGATCTTTTTCTAGAATCACCCCGCATATTCTTCTTTATAGAGATGATCTGTGAAGAGGTAGAAAAAAAATAAAAGTATAAGGATAAAAAATGTCACCACCATTCAGGGATACCATGAAATATTTCTTAAAGAGTTACCTGGACCTCCCCTAGAAGGATAGGTAGAGTTCTCCATTGAACTCATTCCTAGATCAAAGATGATATCAAAGACCCTATATAGAGTGGAAAATATGGTGTTATCGGAATTAAACAAACCACTTCAATATCTTATAGAGAAGGGGTTTGTCTGAGAAAGTGTGTCTCCATGGGGAGAACTCGTTCTCTTTGTGATGAATTAGGATGGATAAATGCGGTTATGCATTGATTATAGAGAACATACTGGGATCATAGTGAATAAAAAGTACTCCCTCCCAAGGATTGATTATTTATTTGACCAGCATCGTGGGGCTCAATTCCCCTCCATGATTGAAATCTGATCTGGGTATCATCAATTGAGGGTGAAGAAATAATATATTTCAAATACTCTCTTTCAAAAAGATATAAACATTATAAGTTTGTTTTCATTCACTTTGGATTGACTAATTATACTTCTATATTTATGGACTTGACAAATAGAGTCTTTAAGGACAACATTGATAAATTCATGGTAGTTTTTATTAATGATATTATGATATATTTAAAAATTAATGA
Source organism: Viscum album (assembly GCA_963277665.1). Taxonomy (NCBI): domain Eukaryota; kingdom Viridiplantae; phylum Streptophyta; class Magnoliopsida; order Santalales; family Viscaceae; genus Viscum; species Viscum album. Next base: position 1,496,364,747 of record OY728131.1, read on the forward strand.
GGATTATGAGGATCTTCTTAGAGTTATATTTAAAACTCTAAAATAGGATAATCTATTTGGAAAATTAAATAAATGTTAAATCTGGTGACAAAAATTTTAATTATTGAGGAACATTGTAACCAATGAAAGAATCCCAATTAACCCTTCCAAGAGAAAGGTTGTATAGAAGAGGCCTCATCCAACAATAGTAACTATGATTCATAGTTTCATGGATTTATAATGATATTATAAGAGGGTTGTGAAAAACTTTTCTTGAATTTATAATCCACTAAACAAGTTAACTCGAAAAGTATCGAAGTTCATCTAGAGAAAGGATTTTTAAGAAAGTTTCCAGAAATTGAATAAGAGAGTGGTTATTGAACCCGTGTTAACTCTACAATCTTTTACAGAATGATTTTTTATTTATATTGATGCATATTTGGATGGTATTGGGTGCATCCTCATGAAAATTGAAAATTTGATCAATTTTGAAAATTGAAAACTAAATCCTCATGAGAATAATTATTTTACACATGACCTAGAATTAGTTGTAGTTATTTTCTCTTTGGAAACATGGAGTCACTATCTTTATAGGGAAAATTTTGATATATAAATAGACCACTAAAGTTTAAAGTTTATATTAAGAAAAAAGGAATTGAACATAAGAAAAAGGATATGGTTGGAACTTCTTAAAGACTATGACTGATCAATTTATTATCACCCTGGAAGAGAAAAAAAATTCACGGATGCATTAAGTATGAAAGACCTTATTGTGATGAAAATGATTAGGATTCAAGGAGATATATTGATCAAGGACTTAGTAAGGTTGGACACGATAATAAAGTGGGAAAGGATATCATCAATACTATCCCAAATTATTTCTCATCCATTATTACTAAATAATATCAAGAGAGATCAAATAGAAGATCATTTAATAGAAAATAAGATAGATGTTGTAAAGAATGCTAAGTTTCATGAGTTCAATATTGATCAAGAAGGTGTATGAAAATTTCATACAGGGATATGTGTACCATATATTCTATATATAAATAAGGATCTTATGGATAAAGCTCATAACTCTACATTATCTATACATCCTAGAAGAACTAAAATGTATAGGGACCTTTGTGGTCATTATTAGTGGGATAATATTAAAAGATAGATTGTAAAACACAATTAAAGGTTCTTAATGTTCCAACAAGTGAAGTGGAGATAAAACTTCCTAAAGGGGTATTATAACCTCTAACTATACCAACATGGGAGTGGGACAATATCACTATAGACTTCATCACTGGTCTCCCAATAACATCTAAAGGAAATACTGTGATATGGTTTATAGCGTATTCACTCACCAAGATTTCTCATTTCATTATTATTAAGGAAGATTTCTCTCTTTAATGACTTTCCATGATATATGTAAAGGAAGTGGTAAGGCAACTTGGGGTTCCACTTTCAATCATTTTAGGTCATGATACAAGGTTAACATAAAAATTCTAGAGAAGTATTCAACATGCTCTAAATACTAAAATTAATTTCAATATAATCAATCATTCCCAAATTGAAGGCTAATTTTAAAGGACTATTAAAACACTTGAGGACATGCTGATAACATGCTCAATGGAATTTAAAGATGGATAGGATCAACACCTCTCATTAGTTGAGTTCTCTTACAATAACTACTTCTACTAGAGTATTCAAATGGTACCCTATGAATATATATATATAGTAATAGATGTACAATTCCAACTTATATGAATGAAGTTGGTGAGAGAAAGCTACTTGGGCATGATCATGTACAAGAGATGACAGAAATGGTTCATGTCATCCAATGACACATAAAAGCTTTTTAGAGTTGACAAAAGAGCTATGCAAACAATTTTTGAATGTACTTGGAGTTCCATGTTGGAAAAAACGTTTTCCTTTAGATATCACTATAGAAGAGATTCATGTGATTTGGAAATAAAGGGAATCATATACCTAGGTACATTAGCCACTTTGAATTCCTTGATTGCATAAGATCAGTGGACTATCAACTGTCACTTCTTCCAAATCTGGCTTAATTTCATGATATATTCCACATATCTTTCTTAAGTAAGTGCATACTTGATCCCTCACATGTACTGAATCTGGAAGTTGTATAGTTTGAACATGGGCTCTCTTATAGGGATCATCCAGTGGAGATCTTAGACTATAGAGAAATATTTCTACATAAAAATACTACCCACCTTATCAAAGTGTTAAAGAGGAACCATAATTATGAACAGGTGACATAAGAACCAAAGGAAAATGTGAATCCAAAATACCCTCACCTATTCTCAATAGAAATTATGAATTTAAATTTTGGGGACAAAATTTCTTAAGGGGGGGGGGGGAAGAATGTAATGAGCCAGGCCTCTTAAATGATTTTTGTTTCCTAAATAAATGTGTGTTATATATTATATTATATTATATTATATTATATTATATTATATTATATTATATTATATTATATTATATTATATTATATTATATTATATTATATTATATTATATTATATTATATTATATTATATTATATTATATTATATTATATTATATTATATTATATTATATTATATTGTATTAAATTATATTATATTATATTATATTATATTATATTATATTATATTATATTATGTTATATTATCTTATGTTATATTATATTATATTATATTATGTTATATTATATTATATTATATTATATTATATTATATTATATTATATTATATTATATTATATTATATTATATTATATTATATTATATTATATTATATTATATTATATTATATTATATTATATTATATTATATTATACACATAAAAAATATAGAGGAACCAAAAACACCTCATTTAATTAATAATGATCATTATATTAGTCTACTATAAAATTAATTAAAATTAAAAATAATTAAACTGGAAAAAAATATATAAAATAGAATAGTTGAAATGGGAAAATATGGATCACTTCAATATTCTAGAATCATCACACCCACATAAAACATTATAGAAATGAAACCAAATTTTAGTAAACCAATTAACATCTTAAAAAATGAAAATATAAACTTATGCATAATGGTAGTGAATTTTGAGTGCAAGAATGAAGTAGTATTTATAGTTTCTAAAGGGAAATGTGACCATTGGGATTTTAACATTATATGATCATTAGTCAAATATGATCATTGGTCAATATAACCATTGGTTATTTTAACAATTGGTAACTGTACCCATTGGTGTAAATTTTACCATTATAATTAGTTTTTATAAGTATTAATGAAAAATGATAATTTATGCATAAAGGAGAAATGATGGCCTCAACTAGTATAGTCATTCCATTTGAATCCCATTTGTTAGAAGTTGGGAGGGATGTAGTGTCACTGGGATTCACCCTTAACCGATCCCAAGCTGAGCTTCAACAAGTAATTCTTTGATGAAATTGACTGTGGGATAAGTTTAAGTTAGTGTAAATCACTACTCATTTGATGTTATTTGATCCACCCCATGAAACTACCACCATCACACACCTTACACTTAGGGAATGTGTGGGTGTTATAAGGGGTTATGTGTCCAGGTCTTAGTTACTTAAAGTGTAATTTACTTTTTATAAATAAAATTTTTATTCCATAAATTCTATTTTTTAAGAATACTTTTTCTTAATAAAATATATGTTTAATTGAGACGAATTTGATAAATTGATTCCAGGACAAAAATAAAATATATATTTTTAGAAATTAAATACATTTTATTTAATAAAATAAAGTATTCTAATTTATATTTTCTTCAATGAAATATTATTTTAAAATAATATTATTTAAATATAAATAATTTTATAATTTTATAATGGCCTAGAAAAAAAATTAACAGTCATAAATTTGACTTTGTCGTAAAAACTCCTATTTTTTAATAAATAAGGATTTTTTTAAAGATAAAATTATCATATTTAGAGAATTATTTTGATAAAATAAATATTATATTTTAAATAAGCATGTCTAAATTAGGTTAGGGTGAATTTATGATAATTTTCTAAAATACTTTATTTTTTTTGAATAGTAAAAATAGAGTTTTGGGTTTCAATATGTTTTATGACTTCATATTTATGTCTAAATGATTTAATACTTAATTAACCAAAATAAATGACCTAAATTATTTTATTTTATTAATAACAAGTATTTAAATTTATTTTAATCAATTTACAAACATATAAGTGGATTTCCAAATTCTAAAAGGAAAATTTTAATTTTAAAAACATTATTTTGTGGAATATTTAAATCTCCATGCCCAAATAAGTATTAAAAAATTGTGTTTGGTTCTGTTGGAAATAAATATCATGAACTGATACTCAAATTTATAAAAACAAGAGGAAACCCCATGGGTAATCTAATGGTTTTTCATTTTCCATAACCAAGATTTCGAAGACATATATTTGGATATTATTCAAAAATTCCTCTCCTTTTTCTATAAATACCCACCCATTTCAAAATTTCCCTTCACTACCAATACATAATCCATGCATTTATGGTTATTTTTTCTCTAATGGAGTCCCCCCAAGGAGCCCTCAATCCCCCATGGTTCCAATCCTCAATATTTTGGTATAACTTATCAAGGTAAGGGAATTCTCGTTCTTTTCTCTTCAATTTAAGAACTTATTTTTTGTATATATATTCTTAAAATTATGTTAATCTTTTGTCTTACCTTTTTTATTACACCCTTACTATCAAATTTTTTTTATCAATAGGATACCTTCATCCTATCTCATTTTAACTTTTTCTAAAACTACCTTTTATACTTATCATGCCGCTGAATTTACATCTCGAATTTCTCCCTTTTACATGAGAAATTATATTTTTACTTTTTATTGGAATACCTAAAACCGCTTTTCATTTCAATGGATATTCAAATATATATAAAATGACTTTTTTATTTGATTATTTACATACATGAAACCCACATTCCCTTTTTGTGGGTTAGAAATGATGTAATTATCAAGTTTTTGAGGAATTGTTATACAATGATTTTGATATGAATTCCATTATTTGTTTTTCATGGGTTATTAATTAAATGATATATTATGATATATGTGTCTCATATGAAATTAATACATATTAAGGGTTCACCCTTATAGTTCTACAATTAATTGGGTAAATAATTTAATCTCTAGAGATGACATTTTTTAGGATACCTTAGTGAATAACCATGGTAATTTTGATTTATAATTACTTGGTGATAAACCTTGGTAATATGCTTATGAATGTATCATTTAAATGTTTTATCCACATTTTCATGTTATGTTTCATGTTATTAATATTATAATATGCCTATTTTTCATGCATTATTTTATGTCTCGTGTTATTATTAACGTCTCTCATGAGCACATGATATATGTCTCCATTGATTGTTCCCTTATCGGGCTTCATACTCACCCCTTTCTTTTGATGTATGTCCTCAGGATATGAGATGCAATAAAAGTAACCTAGGGTGAACCCATTAAGATATCCATCAGGTGTATTAGAATAATTTTTATTTCTTCATATAATATGTACCTAATTACCAAGAAACTAAACTTTAAAAGATCCTATGTTTTTCCCCAATAATGAAAAGTTTATGTAATTAAAAGGAATAATTCCATAGGAGTGAATCATGATTAAAGATATGTCAATTATGGGGGATTATAATGATGTATTCCCTGAAGAGTTTCAGTATCTTACTTATAACCAAGAGGTTGATTTCTCAATTTAACATATACCAATATCTCTACCTATATCAAAGACTCTCTACAAAAAGGCCATCATTGAGTTGAAAGAACTGAAGAATTAGTTACAAGATAATCTGGAAAAGGGTTTTACACACCCAAGTGATTTTTCATGGGGTTCTCTAGTCTTATTCATCATGAAGAATAATGGTTCAAATCACATCTTCATTTATTATCATTAACTAAAAAAATCATGAAAAATAACAAGTATCCCCTACCATGGATAGGTGACTTGTTTGATCAACAACATGGGCCCCGGTATTTCTCTAAGGTAGAACTTCTGTTCGGATATCACCCATTAAATGGGGATAAGGAAGATATCACTAAGTCTGCCTTTCTAACATGTTATGGACACAATGAGTTCATAGTGATTCCCATTGTACTCACTAATTCTTTATAAATATTTATGTACTTAATGAATAGATACTTTAGATATTAACTTGAAAATTTTTTTGAAGTATTTATAGATTTAATTATGATATACTCTAAAAGTAATGAGGAGCATGAGAAGCATTTGAAAATTATGCTAAATATGTTTTTAAATGAGAACCTATATTCAAAGTATAGTAAATTTGAGTTCTGAATAAAGGATTTATCATTCTTTGGGAATGTTATCACTAAGAATCGGATATATGAGGACCCTTCTCAGACAAAGGCAATTGAGGAGTGGCCCAAACAAACATCTTTAATAGATATCTATAGTTTCTTTCAACTAATTGGGTATTATCGATGATTTGGGAGATACTTCTTATGATAATCCAACCAAATAACTAATTTGATTCAAAAGGGTGTGAAGTTTTTATTGACTAATGAATGTGAAGAATTATTTAACTAATTGAACAAGAGGCTTAACATTACATTATTACTCATTCTTCCTTTAAGTGGGGATATTTTTGTGGTATAAAATGATGCTTAAATAAAGGTATTGGGTTGTGTGATAATGTATAATGATAAATTAATACCATATACCTCAAGGAAGTTGAATGTTTGTGATCATAATTATCCATTGAATGATCTAGATTTGGTTGTAATGATCATTACATTAAAAATATAGCAGCATTTTCTCTATGGTGAGAAGTGTGAAATATATACAGATCATAATAGCCTCAAATATATATTCACACATAAAGATATTAATATTCACTAGATAATATAGTTATAGATAATCAAATACTATGACTACTGAATCCACTACCATCCTAGGAAAGTGAATAAAGTGAAAGATACTCTTAGTAAAAAGGATCTGGAAACCTTATCAATGAATAGATTTGAGAATGATCCAATCTTCTTAGAGTTGTAAAAGATAAACATGAGGATCATAAATGAAGGAAAATTATCATTACTTTCTTAAAAAATTTATTAACCATCCCTTTTGGTGAAGATAAATGATTCTTAAATAGATGATATAGAAATATAGAATAAGGTCAAAGGTATAAGAAAAAGTAAATCCTCACAGTTCAAAATTGATGAAGGAGTTGTAATAATTCAGTCACGAATATGTATACCATTAAATCTTCAGATAAAGAAGGATTTGTTGAATGATGAACATAGATCAACCTTCTTTATCCATCTAGGGAGTACAAAGATGTATCAAGATCACTTTTTGGGGGATAATTTGAAGAATAGGATCATAGAATATACATCAAAATACCTTGTATATCAATAGGTGAATGCTATTAGGAAAAAGTCTAAGGGGGTGATACAGCTAGTACCCACAACTATATGAAAATTGGAAAAAAGAAATGTTGAATTTTTCGCTGGTTTTTCAAATATGTTAATAGAAAATAATTATATATGGGTTCTTAGGGATTTTCTTAGAAAGACTACTCACTTCATTGTAATTTTAGAGGACTTCTCACTCGATCGACTTGTAAGTATATAGATAAAATAAGTGGTGAGGCTCCATGGGACATCACTACCAATTATATATGATTGAGATATGATATTTGCCTCTATATTCTAAAAGAGTCTCCATCATTTTTTAACACTAAGTTGAACTTTAGTAAAGATTATCATGACCAAATTGATATCAAATATGAGAAAAAAATTTAGACACTGGGAGACATGTTGACATCATGCTCTATGGGATTCAAATGTGGATGGAATAAACATCTTCCATTTGTCAAGTTCTTTTATAATAATATATTTCAATCAAGAATAAAAATGGTTCTATATGAAACTGTTTATGGGAAATGATGTAGAACACCAGTGTGCAAGGATGAAGTTGGAGAATGAAAGATATTAGGACTTTAAATGGTTGAGGAAATGGTAGAAAAGGTCAAGACCATTCATCAGCATATCAAAGATGATCAAAGTTTATAGAATATCTATAATGACCATTTATTATGAGACCTAGAGTTTTATATTAGAGTTAAATTTTTCCTCAATATATCTTTATGGAAGAGAGTCATGAAATTTGGGAATTAGTAAAGAAAAGTCTCAGGTATATCATCCCCTTTGAGATTATCGATCTCATCAGAGATGTGGATTATCGACTAGAACAATAAACAACACTTTATCAAGCACATGATGTATTCTATATATCCCAATTAAGGAAATACACACCATATCCCTCACAGGTACTAAATTTAGAGTTGGTACAGCTCAAAAATGATCCCTCTTATGAAGAGAATATAGTGAAGATCTTGGACCATAGAGAAAAATTTATATGTAGCAATACAACCCAGCTAGTCAAATACTATGGTGAAACCATAAGTATGAGGAGAGAACAAGGGATCTAGAGTAATAAATGAAGAAGAATTACCCTCACATATTTTCATCTTATTATGTAAAATGAAATTTTGAGGGTGAAATTTCTTAATGGGGGAAGAATGCAACAACCCATAATTTTATCACTATAATTTCCCTTTTTATAATTGTATTATATTTAGTAACGTAGCATAATTCACAGACACCACATGATAAAATCAAATACATTTTAATATATTAATTTATAAATTAAATTTAGATAATAAAAATGGATATAAGAATTGAAAATATTAAAATGGGATAAAAAATAATATAACTAAAATATGAAATTTTGGATTTTCTTGATCAAATAGTTTAATCACACTCACAAAAAACATTGTAGAAATAAACCATAATATTAGTAATACAATTTTCATATTGAAAAAATATATATATAACACTAAGATAAAATATAAGTGAATTAGGAATGAATGAAACATGATGTATTTAAAGAAATTAATGAACCCAAATGACCATTACAGGTCTGGCCATTAGAATAGTAATATGACTGTTAGAATAGAAAATTTATCATTGGAATAGTTATATAACCATTAGAAATAGAAACCTAACTATTAGAATACTATTCTCAGATATTTAAGTGTAAAATAATATTTATGTATAATATATAATGAAAATAAGAAATAATTAAACCATGGTACATGTAAATAAATGTTTTAATAATGATGAATTAAGTGTTTGTATTTTTTGTAAAAATTAAATATTTTAATTTCACATTTATAATAAACATAATGATTTAAAATAAATTTTATTTTCATAAAGTGGGTTTATAAATTACAATTATATTTTACTTTAATGATCGGATAATTTTTTGAGAATATAAGTAGTTTTTTGAAGTGTCAAAAATTCAATCATAATATTATAATCGGTATTTTTAAAATAAATGAAGATTTTATTTAAAAACTAAATTTATAATATATATAAAATTATTATCATAAAATGGATATCAATTTTTTAATCAAAACATCTAACAATGGTTAGGGTGAATTTTTTATATTTTTATAAAATAATTTATTTTTTTAATAGTGAAATACGGTAAAATACACCATTTAACATTATAATCTAAATACAGTAATTTTTTAGTGATGATTGATGTAAGAACATAATATCATGAACTAATATATAATATTTACTATATATAGTCACAATAGTCTATTTTATTGGTAGTCTTGAGCTAAAATAATTAACTAAAGAATATAATATTAAAAAAACCATCTCCCCCCCCCTAAAAATGCAACCTCTCACCACCCATTTTCCTCACAACATCTAAGCCTTATATCTTTCCACATTTATAATAAACTCTCTTAAAAAACATCTAAATCATGTTATATTTATTATTTCTTCATCAAAATATCATTTTAATCGGCCTTAACAGTTATCTTAATAGGAGGTGACTAATAGAAGAGGTAAGATTCTCGACTAATCTCTTTCAATTTTATTCTTCTTCTACCACCCCATATAATCTTCATCTATTTAAATATAGTAACATAGGTATTATAATTATAATTATATGTTATTATAATGGTGTAATATTCATATTAAACCCTCCCTTATTTCATTTCTAAATTGAAATCATTTTTTAAAATATGGTTTGTCCACCACCTCTATGAATAATGAACTTAATTTTTCACCACTACCTTTAAGGATGGTCATAAAATTATTATTATTGTTAAATAAGATTATAATAAGAATATTATAACTTATTTAATTTTTTATAATTAATATATGTCTATAATATAAACTTAAATGAATCTAGTTCATGATGGTTGGTAGAATCACTTAAATTAACTTACTATGTAGCATTAACATTTTTACTCAATGTTTTGTCCCTATATCTGAACACATATAGATTCTTGGGGAAATTTAAATTTTTTGGAAGTTCATGAATAACATTTAATATAATTATATATTTTTAGTACCATTTTAAAATAACTTCAATAATTATCCATGAGTGATCTAACCTTGGAACCATGAAATGCACTCCCACAAAATGCTAAAATTAAGCCTTATATCTTATAGAAATGGTTATAAATGAACATAAAAAATTAAATTAAATATATATTAAAAGTTTATAAATTATTTATTTAATTAATTTAATTTGATTATCTAGGATGTTAAGTGAAAGTAGAGAATGATTCTGGAATGCAAGGTAAGGGATATCTCTAAATCACCATTTTTCTTAGGGTTGTGACCTTTCCCTCTCTAACTCACTTTCTATATCTCTTTATTGTTATTAAATGGTTTTTAATTTTTTATATATGTATCTCATAGATATAAAAAATCTTATTATATCTTTTTTATGGGTTAATACATGCCCTATGTTCATTTATCAAATTCCTTCTTTAAGAAATCTCTTTTGATTATGATATGTGGAAAGATTATGCAACCCATTTCTTTCCATAGGAAATTATTATGTTTATTACTGATGAATAATTTAATTTTTTGGAACACATAAACATGTACATGTTATGATGTGTGTTACCAAATTAAACACTAATTAATTGGTTAATTTATTTTCTCGTGAGATGTTATGTACGGGATTAGGGAGTGAACCTAATCCATGATGGGACTCTATCCACCATGTGATGTATTCTTGGTGGTTTGTTGTGACATATGTTTATGTCAAGTTATATTTTGATTTAATATTACTATATTTCTATGCTCATATGATTCCATGTTATTCAATTTATTCCTCTATATGATTATTCATGATTCTTGTCTTTTATGATATCAAGTTATGCCATATGGATCATACGCTATGCTTCATTACCATGTTTATTCCATTATTAGGATTTATATATCACCCATTTATTTTATGTATTCTCATGGATATCCTTTGAAGTTTTGGGAGCTTAAATGGATTTAAAATCTCATTATGAAGATTAAAATAAAGTAATTTTATTTTATTCTTACATGGTGTATTATAAACCTAGTCTTCCAATTAAACTAAGTTTTTCAATCCTTTGGTTGTATTTAATAGATATTTATGATAAAAAACACGTAATAATATATGTAAAAGTATTGGTTTTCTATAAAAAATGGCCCTATTATGGATTTGTATCCTGATTAGGGAACATGACTATATTAAATTTTGAACAGTGAAACATAAAATATGTCCTTGGTTTATTTTGTAGTTGTTCATCTTCTCCATTATTACCTTGAATATGGGATTCCACAACATTGAACTCCCATGGTACAACCCCATACCACAACTACTTGTGTTGCTATTATTTCATAGTGATGCCTCATGTTGGGATTTCTCTACTCCTACTAGTGCTACACTACACTAGTTCTATTTATCTTTCTTTTTTACCTTGGCTAGTCGTGATTGAGCTCATTTGGCTACCTCAATAGAGTTGGTTGCTCTTATGGCTTGCCAAGGACTGGAATATTTTTTGGAACTTGGAATATATATTTCCCCTTTGAAAATATACCATCCATATCATCCACAATATAATAGTTTTTTTAATTTTCCACTTCTAAGACAAGGATTTCCTATTATATTCATTTTTATCCAAATTGAATAATAAATTATTCTTCCTAAAAACAAATTAAAATAAAATTAAATTAGGAACTATAAATAATTTAAAAACTAAAATTAATGAATTTTTATTTTGAAAATAAATGCATACATTATAGATATTAAATCCCCCCACGTATAATCCTTTTCTTATCCTCAAGCATGAAATATCTATATAATCATTAAGGAATCCCCATATTACCAAGGATTAAAAACCATGATCAACAAGTTCAAATAATTATCAATAAGGGATAAACTTTTATGCTCCAAGTAAGAAATATTTCTTTAATTCCTCAGTTTTTCAAGAAATTCAATTGACCATGTATTTCACTTTTCCTCCTGAAATGATAATAATCCTTATAACCATCATTCACATTTCTCAATTAATCATTAGTTTTCATGAAACTTTGTGATAGACCTCACATGAAAAATTCTCTCTCATCACTCAAGGTACATTTTAAATTGATTTATTCCCATACCTCAAGTAAATTAATCTTAAATAAATTCCTATAAAGAATAAAAATTTCCCCATATATAAACATAAATAACAAAATTAATTATGAGTAATTTATTCAAAGTATAAAATTAAGGATAAGATGAGGATTGTTGGGTAATTGATATGAAAATTATGAGGCTAAAAAATGATGGTTAAAATATAAATCACATTGTATGGTATACAATAGACAAGGTGAATGAAATATCCTAAAATAATTACAACATCCAAAATTCCCCATATCATTTTAAGGCTAAAAAATCATGATAAAATAATAAAATGAAATTTACCCTCTTTTAATAATTAGTTTTCAATTTTTTTCAATGCTTTTTAAATAATGATTTTTATTTTTATTTTATTTTTTTGGAAATTATTTTCTCAATTGTTTTTTAGAGGGTATAAAATGAAACATAATAAAATATAACTTGTGATATTTTCCCCACACCCAATGATAACACCTCCCATATATAATTTTTCAATGCATCCCATTCCAACATAGGAAACCTCATCCCTCAAACTTATCCCATTTTATATCAAGGAAAAATACCAAGATTACTGTAGGGTGGATAATATAGTCATGTATGTTGATTTTATATCATGTACATTCATGATTTCTAAAAGATTAAATCAAAAATTCAATGTAAAGGTAGGTCTCAAAGGAATGTAAGAGCTCAAAAAAATTCTCTAATCATATTAATGCGACTTTGTTCATTTTTAGCTTCAAAAATATATCAATTAAAGTTCTAGTTGGTCTATATGCCCCAAGTATCTCTCAAAAAATGGTTATAAGAATGAATATTAAAAATAATGTCTTAAAACCCTCTCTAAAATGGTAACATATGATATTGAAAAATAAATCATGGTATACATAGTAAAAAAATTTATCAATATAAAATTTAGATAATCAAATCATAAACATTGTAAGAGGAATTATATCTATATAAACTAACTAGTCACCCTAAATCATCATTCATAAAATCAATACCCTCATGATTACCTCTACTCATTCATACCTTATCTTAATCATTCAATATTTTTTATAAAATAAATATAAAACATGGACTTATGGGATTCATAATCAATTTTCAATCATTGAACAAAAAATATGTTAGAATTATATGTGTGGCACAAAAAATCCCTTAAAACCCAAAAAAGTGAAAATAAATGTAGGGGTAAAATAGAAAGAATTAAAAATAATCCTCCCTTATTGAAAAATTCCTTTCCTATTTCCTTTTCAAACTCCCTTGGTTTTTATTATTTCTTCATTTATATTCATAGACCTATAAAACCAAAATAAATTAATGAAAGTAAATTATATTTCCTGAATGATTAAAATATTTTTTCCTCTTTTTTAGCAAAATTCTACACATACCGGTGAATATTAAACTTCACATACTAACTTAAAACCCTTATAAAAAACTCCCCACTTTAAAAAAATAATTGAGTCCCTTCCCATTTTTATAAACAGCCTCCCTAAAATAAGTGTTTTCTTCTCTTCTTCAATCTCAATCATGAAAAATTTTTCTATAAAATAAAACTTATCCAATTTAACTAAGATTCATTTAATAAAACCTCATAGATATATCAATGTAGTGTACTCCAATTGAATATAAACTTGTTTGGTATTCATCTAATATAATTCTAAGCTCTTAAAATTTTAGTATGTTTTGATGTTCAAACTCACTTATAGATCACATAAATATTTTCTGAATTCATTAGATACAAGATTAATATAAATTGAAAATATAACATAATATTTTCTCTCTATAAGTATAATCCTTGATACCATAGTTTATCATTTTCTAATTATTGGTATTATTATCAATTCCTCAAGTTTTCTCTTATTTGAAACCAAATATTTCATGAATTTTGTATATGTGGGAATTTTTTCTAAAGATTCAACAAAATGGATGTTAATATGAAGCATCTTCAAGGTTTCAGAAACCAGCCACTTTTTTCTTTGATATTGTCTTACTTAAACCTCTATAGGAATGGTATTGGTGATTTTAAGTTAGTGGTCCTTCTTCTTATGTTTCCTTATTGTCTTATTTCCTTATCTCCTTTATCTTTTCCTTAGTTTTCCTTTCCTTTTCTTCTTTATTCTCCTAACTTTTTACTTTTTCCTCTATTCTATTCTACATGGTTTTTCTACTTATCAAGACGATAGCCTTTAATTCTTAATGTGTTTTTACCTCAATGTCACCCAAAAAAATTCCTCTTAGCTTCTCCTTGAGCTAAATTTTAATATAGACAACCTAAAATTTAAATTCATTTTGGAATATTTCTAATCTTTTGAATTAATATTTAAAATATTTATGACATACCCTATTGTTTTCAGGAATATTGATAAGGTCTCCTCCAATGATGTGATTTTTATTTTAAGTGGCGTTTATTATTGTTATTGTAACCTTGTGATCATTATTGGTACCATAGATTTATTTTTTGTGGCCACTACCCTTGAAAAAAAAATTATGGTTATAATTAGCATAATTTTCTTTTTCTCTATACATTCCTTCATGTTGGTTCAAGGATATCATTATATATATCATCCTCATCAAGGACTAAATTTTTCAAACCATTCATACAATGTTGTACACCATGTGTACAATCATTTTTATTATTTATAATTCCCATTGAATACTATTGTTAGAGTTTAGTTAAATCATATACTTAGTCTTAGTATTGGATCTCTATATCAAAATGGTCCCTTTTCTCATGTTTAATGGCTTATTGTAACTAAATTAGTATTTTAATCAATAAAATATTTAAAAATTTCCATATTAAATCATTAAAATGTCATATATGATTCAAATTTTATAGTTGATGCATCAAAAATCACACGTCCAAACGAGTAACAATGTTCATGTCATAAGGATAAAGAGATAAAGAAGTAAATATGGATGAAATAACTCATGAATGGAATAAAAATATAATAATAATTTAATATTAAAATACTTCTTAAATACATCACTTGGAATGAATAAACTCACCCCCTCATACTGGTCCTAATGGAATGAAAAAAATTAGAAAATCCTTAAAAAATAAAAAATAAAGAGCCATGCTCTAAATATAGGTTTCAATGAAATTCTAGGTCCATTTACCCACTCCTTGAAGTCCACTATAAAAATGTAGTGATAAAATAATTTATAGGCATTAAGTTCCATTGAATTACATCTAATCATGCCTAATTCTTAATGGTCAAACAAGTATTAAATCTTTCTGAAGATTTATAAAGACCATGATTTTTAAATCTGTTGATTGTTCATTTCATAACATAATGATAAGGTTATGGCACAAAAATATTAATATCCACAACACAATATGTATTTCAAAAATGTATATGGATTAAAACATCAATGTATGACACAAACCTATTATTTCCTTTTTATAAAATGATTAGAATCCTCTCTATCTCACTATGACAGAAACCCTTCACACCATAAATCAGTTCTCATCACCTCCACTACATGTCATGATATAATATTCATGACACTAAGAAAATAATATAAATATCAAGATAAAAACTATATTGATCATTAACAACCTCTATAGTCTTTAACCTCATCCACTATGGAATATACATTTCATTAATAGCTCCCTCTTCACATGCAGCGAATTTCATGGCCATGGACTTCATCTATGTGAAATGAATCATTTCTCTCACAATTTATAAAAGGTATATATTTCACTCATCCTCAAATATATTATATATCATCTCCATCCAAAAAATGTAGTTTTATATCCCCTAACATGGAACATAATTATCTTATAAATACTCTTTCTATTATTATATGCATTTTATGCAGTGAAAACTCCATCTATTATTACACGATCCCATTATATATAACAATTTATTCATGATCTCAATAATATGTATCAATTTAATCTCTATGAACATGGTGTGATTATTCTTAAATGATTTATGAATGTTCCATATGTATTAAACTCCTTATAGGGCTCATAGTGTTTTTTAGAGATTACACAGGGTCATATTTATCCTCTCAATGGCAGAAATGAGCTTCAACATGGCTCCCATGGTGGTCATATTCATGGAATATTAAATAAATTAAACTAGTAGACAAGGAATGAGCTACAACTTTCAATCATGTAGTATCCTAATTTATTTAAGGTGTGACATTAACTAAGAAGGCATGGAGTGAGGTTGTAGGAAACCTAGTAAAGAGGAACATGAAGGAATTATGATGGATTCATGTCTCTATTAGGTTATGTACACAATTTAAAATTTTAAACAATTTCACATAAAATATGTCCCATGTTAATCTTTCAATCATTCAAACTATCCTTTATTACTCTAAGTATGGGATGTCCCAATATTTAACTCTCATAGTACCACCCAATACCATGGATACTAGACCTGCATCTATTTCTTATTACCGATCTATGCCAGGCTTTCTTCACTATAGTGACCCATAATTTTCATAAATAGAAATTAAATATAAATATATTAATATTCATTTCATTTCATTTTGATATATTTCATAATAATTTAGGCCTAGTAACTTTGGAAACTTGAAAACATAAACAACTGGTTCATAAAATATCGGCAACGTCACCCACTTATTTATTTATAACTAGAACCCTTATTATACATATCATACTTAAAACATTTATTCATGACCTTGGGAAATAGAACATCATAAAGTTGATATTAGATGATCAGTATGGATAAACAAGGGAGATATCAAGGATCATATTAACATAACATGAGAAAAAGGGTATAAAAAAACATGATCTTGACATTTAATAACCATAATCTGCATATAAAAGATCATAATATTAATTAATGATATAAATATTAGAAGTTAATAAGTCATTAATCACAAGTAAATCAAAGAACATGAACCATGAAATCTTAAAATAGGCATTACAAATTGATTTATATAATAAACATAAGTATAGATAATCATTTACTTAATAGTTAAGTCTCATTTCCAAGGCTATCATAGTGGAATGGGTTCACTCTATAAACCGTCGTAATATTAAAGGTTCAATCCCAATACTATAATAGTAAATATATTCCTTTACTAATTTGGGTTCTCTCCTCATTCTAGTCTTTTTTATATCATGACATATCAATATTTACCCAATGCATTAGAGGTATATATAGTTCCCACTATCACATAATGAAAATAATACATATTTGTTCAATAGGAGAATAAAACATCCATCAAATCAAAACCCTTGAAGTTAAATGGTTTTTATAAACATTTCATCACAGCATAACCCATGGAAAAGAAATGGGTTTCATAAGAATTTTATCATAGAATAACCCATGGTAAATAAATGGATGTCATAAACATCATGTTAACGTAAACATAAACCATTTATAAAATAATAATTATTGTATACTTGGATCATATCCCTAATAAATCATAAGTTAAATCAAGTATTGTTGTCTTTTATTAATATAAATACTATTAAAATGTCATTAAAACATTCTTGAGGAAAAAACATTTTATTTTTTGAAATAACTTACTTAAAAAACTATGAAATTATAAAGTAAATTTTTTTATTTAAAAAGGACCTTGTAAGAGAGTAAAAGAATATTAAAATAAAATATTTTTCATTATGGTGGTAAAATCCATTCATGAAATATCAGTCAAAAAACATTTCTTCCATGATTTTTTTAGAAAAGTTAAAAAGTAATTTTTTTGGAAACTGAAAAGAATATTGCTTTCAACCAACTTTTTAAAAATTAAAATATGGGTTTAAATGAAATTAAAACAACATTTTAGAATATTAAAAACCTTCAATTAAATATTATTATAATACATGGATATGGAAGAAAAAGGTTTTTTGATCGAAGTGGGAAATGAAGTCCATATTCCTTATAACATATTTTTGGTCTCTTGAGTACAAAAGGTGAGGAAAACAAAAGAAAATAATTTATTATAAATAAATAACCAGAGGGTAATAAAATTCATGAGTACCTTGATAATTATATTATAATATCTCACCGTCATAACTTAATTATAAACAATCCTGATAAATAATGAGATTGTAACATAAAACCCCTTACCTCTGGTCTGACATCCTTCATACAATTTTGAACCCCCTATATAATAAATATAGTTCTTCTATAAATCATATTATATAACCATATTCATATATATCAAGCCATTTATAATTTAATTTTATCCTTTTATCACCCATTTATTAAAAATTATTCATTAAAACTACAATTTCGGGAGATAATTTCTTCGTTTTTCATGTAAGTTTTATTTTGGTAGTTGTGGTACTTATATTTGATAATATTTAAATTATCTCAATAATATTAATAATGGTATAAATATCATATATATTAACTATATATATATAGTAATCCATAAATGTTAGGGATAGAAAAATCTGTTACATCATTCATGGAGACGGTAAGTCGTACATACGCGTGAACACTATTTTCCTTTTTCAAAGGATGGAATGAAATAAATGTAAATATTAATCACATTTACAATATTATTATTATATCATATATATATATATATATTCAACAAATTTATCATTATTACCATTTTAGTAAAATATAAATGAAAAAACTCACTTCACCTCATGGAGGTGGTAGTCTACACGTACGCACGAGCGACGTTATCATTCCCAAATGATTAGATAGTAAGAAGGTAGAAATGATTATATAATTAAATAAGTATAATTATTCCATAAATATAATATATAAAAATTAAACCCATCATAATACCCATCGATAAAATATGGTGAATAAAACTGAATGGCATCGCTATGTGGAGACGTTAAGTCATACGTACACATGAATGATAATTTCAATCATTTGATGGGAAAGAGGGTTTATAATGGTGTTTTCATAATCATAATAAAATTTAATCATATTGAGGATAATTAATTTATTATTTTATAATAAAAACTATATTTAAATTAGGAAAATAAGATTATAAAAGAAAGTGACCGGTTAAACTAATTACCTCTTCTTTGAAACAACTCCTTTAGATCTCCTCTAAAGAGATCTAGGATAGGTTTTTTGGGAAGACAAAAACCAATATAATGTTTATTTGTAAATTTATAAGATAAATTGTTATATTATGGTTGACATAGAAGGATAAATGTTGTGTGAATACTTGATAAAGTATGTGACCTTTTATAATTGAGGTGAAGTGCACTTTTAGAATTTCTCAAAATATTAAATTATAATAAATTAATTCTCAATAAAAATGCCACAAAATTTCCAGGGATTTAGAGATGTGATAATATAGTATTTTAATCCAACCAAATAATAAAATTTATACAAGTTTTTGTGTAATTTTAAACATTATCATTTTGAAAAAACCTTATTTATCCAATTTTAATTTTATCTATGATGACTTATTTTTCAATATTAAAGATTTTTTATTTTGACTTATAAGGTAAACAATAGAAAATGAATGGCCCATTTATGAAATTTTAGATCATATAATATCCACCTTTTCTTATTTAAAAAAAATTATAGTTTTTAAAATAATTTAATAAAATATTATTTTGATAAAATATCATTATTGTCAACTTTAACACTATTCATTTAATTTAACTTTAAATACATTAGTACAAAGGGATAATACAAATACAATTATTTAAAACCTCCCTAATATGTGATATAGATCTATAGAATTTATTTTTTACATTAAACCATTCAATTTATATCACTTTTAATATTTTTAAAATCATTTATCATATTTTTTATTAAATGTAGAAATATTGCATCATTGTTGTGTGAGAAATTAAGGTCATTATATAATTACTAAAAATTAAAAAAAATACATCATGAAAATAATTTGATTAACATCAAAATAAAAATTTATAATGATTTATAACTTACTTTTTTTCTATTAAGATGCATAAGATATATTAAAAAAAGAGTGACATTTTGTAACTTTCATTAATTTAAATATTATTTAGGCCATTTTTTGTAGACAAGTTTCCATTAAACTAATAATTTTATATTATAATGTAATAAGGGTAGAATTTCCTTCATCCAATAAGAATTAGGATTAAAATAATTTAAATTATCACTTATTTTTAATCTATATTAACTTGATTTACCCTTTACCGAGGTGATGAATATTACCATATTTACTATTTATATTAACAAAAAATAAAATGGCCTATTTACCAAATTTGAACATAATAATTATAAATATGTAATTAATTTTATCTAATTTAATACCTATAAATTGCACAAATTAATTTCAAATTAAGTGTGAAAAATGTGATAGAAACTACTTTTTAAAAGAAAATAAATACATTTTTTAAAATAAAACTAGATTTATTCTTATCTTATGCCTGGAAAAATTGTTTTTGAAATGTTTAAAAAAGTTGATAAAGTAAATAATATATAAATTCTATTAAAATCATTCACTAATAATGATTAATTTAATTTATTAATATAAAAACACATTGTACACATAAAAAAATTCAAAAAAGTCACTATTATTTTCAAATAATTTTTATTTTTAATTATAATAATTTGATAACTAATGAATTAATTTTATAAATGTTTAGAAAAAATATTTTTAATAATTTATTTATTACTATTCATACCCAAAAATCTAATGGCTAGGGGATAATTTATGCATAATATTTTAATAATGTTATTGCAATTCATTTAAACTCATTGTTTTGTGTAACACAAGCTATCGATTAAATAAAATTATTTAAAGACAAATATTTCATAAAAATATAATGGTGTTACACTATAACCCTATAAAAATGAATTTATTCCTTATAATTTATCACTCTTATATAAACAGATGAGGATACTTCAACCCCATCATATTGTCAGGTTCTGATGTTACTTCCTCAAATTGGTAGTTTCGCTATAAAACTTTTACGATGTGAGTGGTATTGTTTTGTAGAACTTTTTCTATAATAACCATAATCTATACTAGTTTTTATTTAAAATAAATATCTTTATCTATAGGTATGGCCTCATAGATTAGTTCATTTGAAGGATTGGGGATTTATTTCTTCAAGAGAATATATAGAACACATCATAAACTTGAGAGAGATTCGGTGGGAGGGACAATTGATAAGCTACCACCTTGATAAAATCAAAATTTTCAAAAAGGGAAGATATACCTTGGGCTTATTTTTTTATTCATTATAAATATGATCATTATCTACCAAATATATATTCTTAGGAATATGTTATCACCAACTTCAAAATCTAGATATCTCTAATGATGGTCAGCATAAATTTTTTATCAAATCTGAGCTTCTATTATGTGTTGTTGAATGGATCTAAACTTATCTACCATTTATTCAGCTAGATTAGAATCTAGTAGCTTTCTTTCTCCAACTTCATTTCATCATGTTGGATTTCTGAAATTCCTACCATAGAGGTATTCATAAGGATCCATTTGAATACTAGATTTAAATCGAAAATTGTAAAAAAAATCCTCCAATGGAAGGTGTTCATCCCAATAACATTTGAAATTTATATAACAGTCTCTCAACATGTCATCTAGAGTTTTAATTTTCCTATCATACTAACCTTATATCGCAAGATAATATGAATTGTTTAAACTTAGCTCTATATCCAGATCCAACTGAAGAATTCTCGAAAACATCAAGGTAAACCTCAGATCCCGATTAGATTAAACTAATAGTGGTACACCATGAAATATTAACACTTCCTTAAGGTATAACTGAGTAAATTGATCAAGATATAAATAATTTCTAATGTAAATGATGTGTGATAACTTATTAATGTGGTCAACTATAACCTATATAGAACTATTCACTTTGTATATTTTTGGGAGTCCAATAGAAAAATACATGGTGATTTTTTCACATTTATATTCTGGTATAGGTATTGGTTGTAACATTCCCTTATACTTATGTCTATCATCCTTAACTTTTTGTCATACTATGAATTGAGAAACATACTCTTAAATATCTCTCTCTGTTTCATCCCAAGAAAAATAAACTTTCAAAACTCTATACATCTATGTACTTACAGGATTAGTAGATAATGAAGAACTATGAGATTAATAAATTAGATCCTTTAAAACTGATACCAAAGGTACACATACATGGTTCCTAAACCTTATTACTCTTTTACAATCAAGGTTGAACTCAGGAATATTTATCACCTACTTTTTCAGCTCTACATCTTCCTTCTATACCTTCTTAATCTTCACTTGGATAGATTATTGTACACTCATTTGAGAAATATAACATTTATACATTTCCTTTATGATTTCAAGATCCATCCATTTTTAATCTAGAAATATTGGATATTTTTTATCCTCATCATAGATAATATAGCATGATCCTTTTGTTTTAGATAATCTTCCACATTATTATCTTTCTCAGGGTGGTAATGTATTGACTAGTTATAATCTATAATCAACTCCAACTATCTTCTCTGGAACATATTCAACTATTTTTGTGTGAAAATATACATTAAACTTTTGTGATAAGTATATATATTACATTTTTATCTATAATGATATTTCATCTATATCTTTAATGAAAAAAAGTACTAAATATAACACCAAATCATGATTTGGTTAAGCTATAATGAGATTTCATCCATATCTCATGAACCTTTAATTGGCGTGAGGCATAAGCTATAATCGTATCATTTTGCATGAGAATGAAACCCAATCAATTATTTGATATATCACTATAAATTAAAAAACCTTCTCCATTATAGGTCATTGTAATAATAAGTTCACTAACTAGTCTTATCTTTTGTTCATTAAAACTTTCCACACATTCATATGTCCAAAGGAACTTGGATCACTTTTGAGTTAACTTTGTGAGTGTATTCTATGGCTGATAAAAAATCTCCACAAAAGAAAAATAATATCTATCCAAAGTAAGAAAACTATGGATCTTAATCATAGTGGTTGATTTAGGAAAATGTTCAATAACTTATATTTTTAAAGGGTCTACTAATATACCCTCATTTGATATTATATGACCAAATAATGAAACTTTATGAATCCAAAATTCACACTTGGTAAATTTTTCATAAATCTACTGCCTCATTAAGTTCTTTAGAACATTTATAAAATGAACTTCATGCTCTTCCTTTATCTTTGAATAAATAAGATTATCATCTATAAAGACTACCATAAACTGATTATGGTAATCTATAAAGACTATATTAATAAAATTCATGAAGTTAGTGGGAGAATTAGTAAGATTAAATGGAATCACTATAAATTCATAGTGTTCATACCTTGTACAGAATGTTTTTGTGGGTATATTATCCTTCTTGACCCTGAATTGATGATATCAACAATGAAGATCAACCTAGGTAAGATATTGAGCTTTAAACATTTTATCAAACAATTCATTAATACAGTGTAGAGGATACATGTTCTTGATAGTGATATTGTTAAGTTCTCAATAATCAATGTAGATTCTCATTTATCTATATTTATTCTTAACAAATAGAATAAGTGAATCCCAAGTTAATTCAATTTGCAGAATAAATCTTTTGTAAATATTATCCAAGAGTTTCTTCATTAATTCTTACAACTAAGTTGAGATCATTCTATATGGAGTCTTGGAAATATCTGTAGCACTAGGTATGAGTTATATTAAAAACTCAACTTCATGATTTAGTGGGATTCTAGGAAACTCTTTTTTATCAAGGAACTTGTAAAAAGATTGACTGATTGAAAGTTATTTTTTTATTAAAAAAGGGAAAACAAACAAAATCCCAAAGACGAGGGGGAAGTCCTCAAGGGACTACAGAGGTCTAAAGTGATGCAGACCAAGTGCATTACCCAGAATAATCTGGTTGCAACTCTTGGTTAGGGATCCCACACAACTATAAACAATAAGCTCATTCTCTGCTCTTCCCTCTTGAGCTAAGTGGTCAGGTGCATGATTCCCTCTGCAACACATATACTTGAGATACGTGCCTTGCTTGATTTTACTTCTACAATGATGAACCAGAAAGAAAAGGTCCCAAGGGAGATCATCCATTCCTTGAAGAAACTAGACAGAAACCATTGTGTCTGACTCAAGATCCCCCACCTTAAGATTATAGCGCTCGCACAAAGCATGTCTGGTGTGCATGGCGTGAATCTCTGCACCCAAGGACGTGCCCCTGCCAAAGCAGGCACTAAAGCCGAGAATAACCGACCCATAAAAGTTGTGAACCAATACACCACCTCTCATCTCCCCATCAATAAGGGATCCATCAACATTAAGTTTCATTCCCCTTAGAGGTGGAAACCACCTCTCACACTTTCCCTGATTTCTGGGGTGTGAACCATGCAGAGGGGGAGCTCTAGGCGTAAGCGAGCAAAACATGATCAAACCTTAACTACCATGTATGAGATAACCAATCTCCACCACCAATACTCCAGCGTGAGCATGTAGGAAGATGGAAGAGGGTGTTGCACCATCTCTTGCATCATTCCGTGCCTCCCAGAGAATCCAACAAATATTTTCCACTATGACATCTCGTCCCTTCCTTTCTAAATCGGTAGATCCAACATCGCAGAACCATCTCTCAAGCACCTCCTGGAACGAATACCCTCTACAGTCAATTTCCAAGCGCGCCCCCATTGACCCCCAGATTTTCATTTCCCAGTCTCCAAGAACAAACACATACTCAGTAGTCTCAACCTGAGGGAAAAGATAGCAACGCCAGTGGGACACCGTACTCACCCCTCATCTCTGGATATTTTCGTCCGTCGGGAGAGCGTGATGGAAGATACACCAAATGAGGAAGAATAGTTTCCTTGGGATCTCCTTGCACCAAAGAGTCATGACCATATCATCCCGACCAACCAGTGGGTATGCCCTTGAAGATCGCTCAAGTGAGAAAGCATGCATTTTTCCAGGCTCAAAAGGACCCTCATGCTTCCTGACTATCCTTCCCATATCTCTCCATACTTATCTCTGATGAACCTCGCCTAGAGGGATGACCCTTTGATAATCTACCAAGAAATTCAATCTTGCATTGTACGCATGGTCTCCAAGATATTTTTTGATGCCCACTCCACCCTCCCCCACCGGTTTGGCCACACTCTTCCAAGAGGCCCAATGGAACCACCCCACCTGGTTGGCATCCCACAAGAAGGCCG
The DNA here is from genome assembly GCA_963277665.1 of Viscum album. NCBI lineage: Eukaryota > Viridiplantae > Streptophyta > Magnoliopsida > Santalales > Viscaceae > Viscum > Viscum album. Next base: position 1,496,390,346 of record OY728131.1, read on the forward strand.
ACATCATATTCTCAATTATTATAATGGTTCCCTTTGGTGGGTTGATTATTGAAATAACAATAATAGGAATTGAAGGACACTGTTTATGAGAGTGACCCTTCCCCCAAAGAAAAGGAATTTATTTTTATAATTGCAGATTTTACATGTGATGTGGTTGATAATATCTTCAAAGTTACATTTCCTGATTCTTCTATTTGAAATGGGGGCGCCCAGGTATGACATCGGAAGAAATATTCTATGCATACCTAAAATCTCTTGGATGGTATGACTTCTCCTCATAGGGAACTTATTCGAGATGAAAACTTTTCTCTTCCTAGCATTAATAATCTTCCCACTTTCCTCTCCATAGGCTACCAATGTATTCATGAGGGCTTACAGAGATCTATGTTTTCCATTAGTGAAGATTAACACATCATCCAAAAACATGATGTGGGAAATAGTGAGTCTCCCATACTTGGTGGTATAAGGATTAACCCTACCCTCCTTCACACTGCAGTGGAGATTCTTTGAGAGGGACTCTTAGTCTAAGACAAAAAGATAAGGGGAGATAGGATCACCTTGGTGAACACCTCTAGTACTTTTGGAGAACCCGAAATCCTTCTCCATGAAGGAAATAGAAATCCAAGGCAATGAGAAGAATCTGAATCACAAATCGCAGACCTATTCCCTGAAGCCTAGTTTCCTCATCACTCTAATGATGAAACCCCACTTGAGCCTATCATAGGTTTTATCCATATCCATATGAATAACCACATTCGAACCCATCTTCCTCTTTTTAATATCCCCCACCAGTTCTTTGGCAATGCCAATCTCCCCTTGAATTCTCCTCCCCTTCCCAAAGATATGTTTTCCGGCCGACACCACCCTTTGAATCATTCCGCTTATCCGTTTAGATAACAGGCTGGAGTGGATTTTGAAGGAAAAGTTACAAAGACAAATTGGATGGTATTGGGAGAAAGTTGTTGGGTCCTTTCATTTGGGGATGAGAATAATTTGGGAATCCCACACCCCACATGGAAGAGAACCCCCTTGAATAAATACTAGACAGCATGGATGACCTGTGGTTTTACAAAGTCCCAGGCAGCGACATAGAAAGCCCCCAGGAAGCCGTCGGGCCCTGGTGCACTCTCCTGGATTAATCCGAAGGTGACCTCCTTGATCTCCTCCTCCTTTGGAATCTCAACAAGGGTATCATTATCTGCATCACTAATCCACTCTGACATGGAACTCAATATCACATACTCTCTACTGCTTGCAGGCATTCCACCGTTACTGATATTTCTTGAGTCGGCCAGCAGGGCTTTAAAGTGGGTCAAAGCCAGGTTGTTGGCCACCTAAATATCTGATGTAAAGGAACCATTATCTATCTTAATGTTGATATGTCCACTCTTCTTTTTCTCTTTCAGGAATTCATGAAAAAAGGATGTGTTTTTATCCCCCTCCCTAAGCCAGAAAGCTCAGGACCTCGCACAGTAAATCCTTTCCACTTCCAGCAACTTCTCAGTCAAAAGGGAGAGAGTGGAGTTGAGAAGAGCGAAGATATTGTCATCTCATCTATCATGGAGGTCCTCATCCAACTTCTCAACATCTTTCTTGAGGTACTCAATGCTGACGTCTTCCTTGGGGTTACATTCCAGTCATTCTTGAATGCAGATATTGAGTCGCCTCAAGTGGAAGAAGAGATTTGACCAAGCGTCCCTGTGTGCCCCTGCTTCCCATGACATTCTCAGCATGGGAAGGAACCCCTCCCTTATATTCCATTCAGCAGTGTAGAAGAAATGCTTCGCCGCTGCCATGATTCTCTTCAAAGAAACTAAAAGTAGGGCATGGTCGGAGAGGAGCCTAGGATGGTGCAGGACCAAAGCTTTCCCAAAGGAGTCAACACCTTGTAAATTGGATAAACATATGTCCAGGTGTCTCCACATTCATTGAATACCTCTTCGGTTGTTATACCAAGTGAATTTATTACCACTGAATCCCATGTGCATGATCCCTTTGGTTTCCATGCAGAGCTGGAAATCCCACATCGCATTATTAAAACCTCCCAACCCTCCCTTATTTTCAGAAACCTCTACTACAGTGTTGAAGTCTCCCCCGATAAAGCAAGTTTTATTGTCTGGATGGAAATTAACGAGGTGCTTCCAAAGGAGGAGCCTTTCCCCAACATCACAACTTTCAAACACGAAGGAGAAAAAAATGTCCATACTATCTGAATACACCCTGGTGGTGATAGATTGGGACGACATGTCAATAATATCCACTTCTAACCCATGCTTCCAGAAGACCCATATGTGAGAGTTTTGCGGCAAAGCATGCAGGTGGTGGGGGAAACACATTCTTCTTTCAAAAATATCCATACGTGACACCTCCTGCTTGGGCTCGAGGATGACATCCATAGACACCAGGTTTTTCTTGGCTTCGGATGAAATAATCGTGGTTTTGGCATGCACACCCAGCCCTATCGCATTCTAGATGATAGCTGAAAACATGGCTAAAATAGAGGTCCAGTATCTTGGCCAGAATGAAAAGAAACACAACAAACCTTGGACTTTGAGGCCTCTCGAGACCTAGCCACATAACCGGCCCAGTCGAACCATGTCCCTCCAATGGGGGGAGGAGGAGGAAGGGCTAAAAAATGAAGAAGTAACCAAATATTATGCCCCCTAGATCTCCTCAATCACCAGAGCCCTGTTGGGAGCTCTGCGGGGAGGAACTAGAGTAGGAAAAGGAAGCATCAATAGCAAGAGCTCCCTGGAAGGGGATCTTCAGGCTTCCGATAATTTCCCTTTTAACTCCCTCTGGCATCACAGAGTAGGAGGTCCCCAAATCATCCTGCGACTAAGATCTAGGCGGTAACTCCGCAGGGCAAAAGGAGATCCGGATCGGGCGTGAGGAAGAAGAACCAGGAAATGAGGTCTTCATGGAGGGGCACATATAATTTTTGAGGTAGAACTAAGATATCCTTAAAATAATGGTTATAACTATAATTAAATAAGACATTAACAGTTCTAGAGTCGATACTAAGTATACCTTTCATTGCATCATTATCATACCCCTCATTAGAAATAGTAATCATATGAGATTTCCCTTTTTCTCTAGGCTTAAGAGGTTATTGATGTAAATCACCATCATTAACCTTTATATTTGGGAATTGATTATAATAATGACTATACACCTTTCATTTAAAACATAAGAGTGTGGGTATATATTTCAGTAGATATTTATCTTTATTTTCATCATTAGTTAACTTCTTCCCATCACTACAACATTCATTTTTCTGATAACCTTCTTTTACACACTTGAAACATTTACCAGTTTCATTAATACAATTTACCATGAGTTTCCTTCCACACTTTGAGCAACAATTAAATCTCATATTCTTCTCTCTGTGGGTTTTAGAATTTACTTTGAATTCCATTTTTCTTTTCTTATCAAAACCATGATATTTATGGGTAACTTAAATATATATATTCACCTTCAGAGCACATTGAACAATTATTTCATAGATACTAATGTTTCTTATGGATAACACCCTTTAAGGACTTGGTTTTAATCCACTGAAGAATCGATCAACCTTAATTTCAAGTTGGATGATAATACCAGAATCATACCTCACAAGTCTTGTGAAATTTTCCTCATAAGTACCAACAGATTCATTATCCTTCGAATTTAACTCAAGGAATTATTTATCCATTTTCATATGTAGAATAAAAGGAAATTACTTATTAAAGAATAAGTTCTTAGATTCTCCCCACTCCATAGTTTTAATTTCTTCTTATTCTCTCAAACTCTTGATATGATTCCACCACCCATCTGCTTCACCTTCCAAACTATAAATAGATAGAGTATATTTCTCATGATCCAAACACTGAAGAATGGAAAATATATTTTTAATGTTACTGATCCATTACTCAGTTACTAGTGGATCAATGGACCCACTAAAATAGGGTGGATTTTTCCTTGTAAATGACTCAATATAATGGTGCTTCCTCCTTTTCTCATCTAGATGCTCATCATGATTCATATATTGGGAAAGGTGTTCGAGCATAGAAACAATATTTTTCATTCTAGCACCCATAACTATAAAACCCCAATATTTTATAGTATGTATCTTCTTAAATAAATTCAATTTATTTGATATCTTATGTTGAACGCAAAACCAAGTTAAATGAATCGTGATGTGCTGTTAAATATTAACACGACCATTGGAATAGTAATGTGATCGTTAGGAATCATCATTTGGACATTAGAATAATAACCTCACCTGTGAAAGTATAAATAAAATTTAGGTATCTCATAAATGAAAATATGATATCTTTTTATCATTGAATAAGAAAATAATTTTTTTTAAATAATAAATTAAGTGTTGGTATTTTTGTGAAATGTAAATGTTTATTTACAATTTTATAATTAATATAATGATTTAAAATAAAACCTATTTTCATAAAATAGATTCATAAATTAATATTTTGTTTCATTATAATTATAATATAATTTTATGAGACCATAATTAATTTTTGAAAGTTTTGTAAAATTGGTTATAATATTTTAATTAGTATTTATAGAATAAATGGTGATTTTATTTAAAAGTTAAATTTATCATATTTAGAAAATTAATTTCATAAATTTGTTTCCATTTTTTAAACATACAGATAAAAAAATTGTTATGGTGAATTTTTTTATTTTTCTAAAATAGTTAATTTTTTATGAATAGTAAAATACTGTAATTTGCAGTATTTAAAATTATAAGTAAAATACATGGATTTTTGAGTCATTACTGATGTAGGAACCTATTATTTCAAACTCACATGAACTAGTTTCTTTAATTAGCCATAATAATTGACACTATTGATATTCTTGAGCCAAAATAATAAATAAATGAATAATATAATCAAAAAGCACTCCTCTCCTCCCCTATAAATAATACCCCCCCTATCCTCACCCTTATAAGACTTAAATATTTTCTAAATTATGACCAAATCCATTTTAAAGCATCTTACCAACATAGAAGAACTTCTAGTCTTATCAAAATACCAAATCCAAGTGACTTAAGGAGGTTCTTAAGGAGACGATATTCAAGAAATAAAATCCTCATTTTTTCTCTTTTAAATTATTTTATTTTTTATCCTCTCCTCACCTACCCTATCCAAAGTTGAATGGTAACTTCATTATAATATAAATACTATAATTTTATTTTTCTAATGGATTATTCATCATAAAATCCCTTATCCTCTACTTCTATTTTAAAAATGAAAACATCATTCATGATGTGTCGATTCACTGCCTTCATGGATGACGAGTTTTCATTTTATATTACCACCTTAAAATATGGTCATAAAACCATTATTATGGTTAAATCAGATTTAAATATACATATTATAAGTTATATCATGTTCTGGAACCAATATAAAAAATTTAATATTTAAAAAATGACACAATTATTTGGTGGTCGTAAAAACCACCAAAATAAATTAAGATATTTTCATCAACATTTTATCTAATGAATCATCATCATACCATATAAAAAATGATATATAATACCATTTAAACTTCTTTAATTTCTTTAATAATAAATAATTTCACTTCTAGAGAATTTATTCCCATACTAAAAGACCTCCCATATTTATACTCAAGGGAACTGACCATAAAACCATGAAACGAACGCTCCCAAAACAACAAAAATAAAAATTATAACTCATATAAATAGACATAAATTAAATTACTAAAATTATAATAAATAAAATATATTTTTAATGGGTTCTTGATTAATTAATTACTGAATCTAATTTTATTATCCAGTACATTAAGTACAATTGCATAATGCTTTCGGATATAAGATAAGGGTTTCTCATCTCATTTTTACTTATATGAGTTATATTACTTATTCAAAACTTATTTCTTGTGTGTGGTGTACATAATACCCTTTAATATATCATATCATGAATATATTTATCTTTATGGAATTCAATGTTTCATTTTATGGTCATTAATTTTATGGGGCATGTGGTTCAACTGATTACAAAGTGGTAAGGGGGTTATTAACTCAATTTACATTATTTGGGATAAACTTATACTCCATTTATTAGGTCATGATAAGATTATGTGTGAAACAAATTTTTATTATCTTATGTTTTATTTAAACTTTTTTTATGTGGATTTATATTTGATACACATAATCTATTAATTTGGTTAATTCTCACACATTATTTTATAAATACTCTCTTAAATTTTTCATTTTCAAAATTTAAAAGGAATATTTTTTTAACTTATATAGTATGAGCAGAGTTTACTAATTTCATGATTCCTTAATGTATTGAATAATTATTTACAAGTTTACAAGGTTATTTTCAAAGAAATTATTTTCTTTTCATATCTTTTTAAATAAATTATTTCAAAGTAAAGTGGTATTTTTATCAAGAATTTATCAATGATTTTATTAGACTATTTTTTATCTATGTCAACACCCTTTATTGTATATTTTTCATAATTGAGGTTAATCAATTATGATACCATCTACCATATTTTATTGAATTTTTTTATGATCATTTTGACTGTGGATATTCTATTTTGATATCATTCATCATATTACACTGGACGGTTTATGACTATTTTTATTGCATGGGGAATGTTATTTTATATGCTATTTTCAATATGAATGTATATGTTGATTATGTTTCACCCATTTCATATTAGTAATGAATTTTAATTATTAAGTGATGGATGGAGCCCGCTATAGCCCCTAGATGCATCAGTGGTTCTCATGAGTTAAAATAGTTTGAGTATTGGCTGATGTCTTACCCGATTATGTATGATTTCTTGGTTGAAGCCTTGATGATATGTTTATTATGTCCTACATTATGCATTCCCTCATTATGAGATTATTTAATAACAATCCAGGTGATTATTATACTAGTAGAATATCCATTATTAAGTTTCATTATCATGTGATTATTTATATGGAATGATTTGGTTATCTTTTATTACTATCATATTATACTTAAGATTATGTTTTAATGGAATGTGTTTTTATTTATTCACCTTTCCTTATTATTTATGTTTATGTATGACAGATTCCATTGTATTCTTAACCTTACTAAGAATCGGATATCACCCCTTTCTTATATTGTATCTTTCCAAAGGATGCCAAGATTTATATTATGATTGACATATAGGGATAATCTAGGAGAATATGGGTGGTTTCAAGGAAGTTACTATGTTTTACTTTATTTAAAGTTGTAATGTATGATTTATGTATCGAACTAGTTTTTCAAAAATATTAAACTATTTAGTCCTTTGGGATGATATATCTTGTACCTAGTACCAATTTAATAAATTAAGTCATTGGCTCTGGGCTACTGGAGTCGAGGTCTTTATAGTTGGTATCAGATAAAATTTAGTAGAAACTTTGGAAACTATATTTAGGAAAACTTAGATTAGGGAAATATAACCCTATAACTGACTTTGAGAATATTCCCATGGTAACCAAGCTTATGATTTTGATATTAGTTATGTATAAATTTTTTAAGTGTTTCACTTGTTTTAAAATTTGATAATCTAATATAGAGTATTCCATTGTTTAGAAATGGATCCTAGTGGAAGGAATGAAAACCATATTAATGCATGTATTCCATGTAGGGATTTCCCTCCTATGCAAGATAATGATGTTGGAGCAGGACCTATAATTAGAGATGAATAACTTACAACTATATTGGGACAAATAAATTAGGTTTTGAGAAATAACCAAACTTTCATGGAGTTTCCCGATCCGCAATGTGGTGTAACAATGTTAGATCGCTTCATGTGACAACAAAATTCATCAATTATTGGGACTAAAAACCCATTTATTGCGGGTGAATGGATAAGTCAGTTAGAGAAGATATTTATCTCTTTGGGATGTAATGAAATGGAGAATTATATCATGTAAGTTTATCATATATAGGGAGATTTGGATTAATGGTTGACATTAATTCAAAACACAAAGGAGGAGGAAGAAATTTAAAGTATGGAATGGAAGAATTTTAAGGAAATTTTCTTAGAAAAATATTTATCTCACAAACGGTGAGAAGATATGGAGAGGAAATTCTTGATTTTTAGATAGAAAGAGGATAAAAACATTACTAAGTGTGATGTCACCTTTACATGGATAGAAATGTATGTCATGGACTATATACATAATCCAAATAGAAATATTAGCCATTTATTTTATGGTCTTAAGACAATTCTAAGAAGGGTGCTAGTCTCCCAATAATTCTCATCATATGAGGATATAGTATAATGTAACATTAATATAGAAAATTAATTTTCTAATCCATATGGATTTGAAGGGATGAAATATAAGAAGAGGGATGCTAAGTAATCTAGAAATAGAACTAAGGAAAAAGGGAATAATAGAAGAATTTAATTTCCAACTTTCAATAAATGTGGAATGAAACATCATGGAACAAGCCTACTTGGAATGGGAGTTTGTTAAAATTGTGGAGAAAAGAGTTATTAGTCCCATGATTCTAAGATAAATAAAGAATTCATCAATATTCAGTTCTTAAGTAGTAAGGAGATGTGACACTATTCACATGATTTATCTATACATTAATGAAAATTTCCCTAAAAAGGGCCAAGGGAACATGGTCATGCTTATATAGTCACAAAGTTGAGGTTGAAGTTCATAATTATGTTGTGGTAGGAACTTTAATCATGTCCTCAAATTTAGATAAAGATCTATTTGATTCTGAATCACTGAATGTTTTTATATCTTCCCAGTTTTCTATAAAAATTAGATATTTCCAATTCACCTTAAAAAGGTAGTTTTCAATAAAAAATCTTATAGGAAAACTTATTGAAACAAATATGTGTCAAGTAGTTCCAATCATGACATATAAACATGCTATAATTTCTGATTTTATTATCATACCTATGGTTGATTTTGATATAATCCTTGGTATATACTAGCTTTCAAAATATAATTCAAAAATTAATTGAAAATATAAGGAAATTTTTATTCATGATAAAGATATAAAAATTATAATCTTTATAGGGGAGACTTAATCATATGTTTCATATCTGGATCCACCCCCAGTAGCTCTTCTAAATCAGATTTTTGGTGAAGAAGAGCATATAAAACCTAAGGGTGAAAAAGGTGATCTTCAAATTAAGTATTTTACTATTGTATCAGAATACATTGATTTATTTCCATAAGAATTACCTGGACTTCCTCTAGAGTAGGAAGTTTAGTTTTATATTTATTTAATTCTGAATGCAAGACCTATATCAAAGACTCCCTATAAAATTTCTATAGTGGAGTTAATAGCATTAAATAAACAACTGTATTAATTGAGTGTTAAAAGATTTATACTCCCTAGTGTTTCACCTTGGGGAGATTCTTTTATTTTCATTAAAAATAAAGATATATCTATGAGGATGTGCATTTATTATAGGGAGATAAATGTTATTATGATAAAGAACAACTATCATCTACCTCGTACTGATGACTTATTTTTCCAAATTCATGGAGCACAATATTTTTAAATGATTTATCTTCATTTTGGATATCAAAATTGTTTTATAAAGAATGAATATATTATAAATACAGTGTTTTGAACAAGTTATATACATTATGATTTTTCAGTAATTCCATTTGGAAATACTAATGCACCTTCTATTTTTATGGATCTAATGAAGAGCGTATTCAAGGAATATATTGATAATTTTTTTATAGTTTTTATTAATGATATCTTGGTGTACTATAAAATCTATTAGGACAATGATATCCAATTTCTGATTTTTCTATATACTCTTAGAAGAAAAGAGTTATATGGGAATTTTAGCAAGTGTGGATTCTGGATTCAAATAGTTTTTTTGGCCATATTGTCTCCAAGGATTGAATCTCAATTGATCCTATGAAGAAAAAGGAAAACCATGAAAGGCCTACAGCAATGAACATAACCAAGGTATGTAGTTTCATTGGTTTAGTGTGTTACTATCAGTGTTTCATTAAAAAAATTCCAATTAGCTAACCTATTAACCAAGGCCACACGTAAAGGGGTTAAGTTCAAATGGTCAAAAGATGTGAAGAATGTGAATAATGTTTTAAAGAATTAAATAGGATATTAGTGAATCCTCTTATCTTGACTCTACCATCAAGAAATGGTGGATTTTATATATATATATTGATGCATTAAAGAAATTAATTGGTTGTGTCCTTATTCATAATGATATAGTTATTTCCTATGTATCAAGGTAGTTAAAACCTCATGAACAAAACTATTTAACTCATTATATTGAGTTATAAGTTGTAATCTTTGATCTCTGAATATATAGACATTTTCTTTATAGTAAAAGATATGAGATATATACAGTTCACAAGAGTTTAAATTATATCTTCTCATAAAAATAACTCAACTTGAGGAAAAGGTGGTGGATTGAGCTACTTAAGGATTATGATTTTTCAATACACTAACACCTAGGGAATGAAAATAAGTTAGCAGATGCATTGAGAATGAAGTATCTTAGAGTTATGAACAAAATTAGGATAGATGGGGATCTTGTGTATATAGGTATAGTAAATATGGGTATGGGAATTTTCAAGGAAGTTGAAACATCACTAATTTTTCAAATGGTTTCCAAAACATATTTATTGGAAAAGATAAAAAGCTTTTAGTATTATAATGAGAATTCTTGAAAGAAAATTAAATAAGTGAATGATGGGAAATTGGTAGACTTCATATATGAAGATGGAATTTTGAAATTTTGGAAGAGGCTTTGTGTTCCTTCTATACTCGATCTAAAAATGGATTATTAGATGATGCTCATAGCTCAAATTTCTCTATACACTCTAGTTACACTAATATGTATATATATTTGAAGGAACATTTTTGGTGGGATAATATTAAGTGGTAAATTTTTAATTATGTGTCAAGTTGTTAATTTTTAAAACAGATGAAAACTAAAATACAACATCCTAGAGGATTCATATAACCCATAACTATTACAACATGGAAATGTGATGACATTATTGTGGGTTTTTTCACTATATTTCCAAATACTTCAAGAAAGAATGATGCAATATGTGTAATTGTTGATCAACTTACCAAATTTGCACATTTCCTCACTATAAGGGAGTAGTTTCCACTAGATCACCTTCCACGAATCTATATTAATGATTTTGAAATACTTCATGGTAAATCTATATTAATTGTTTCTGATCAAGATCCATGTTTTACATCCAAATTTTGGAATATTCTTTGGAAATATTTGGATACTAAGCTTCATCTGAATACTTCTTATCACCCTTAAACTAATGGGAAGTTAGAAAGGATGATAAAAACTTTATAAGACATGTTGAGGTCATTATCACTTGAATTTCAAGGTATTTCAGATCATTATTTATGTTAGGTAGAGTTTTACTACAAAAATAGTTTCTATTCTAGTATTCAAATCATGCCATATGAATAATTATATGGAAAGAGATGTCATACTCTAACATGTTGGGATGAATTTGGTGAGAGGAAACTTTTAGGCCTAGAACTTATTGAAGAGACAATTAAAATGGTAAATATTGTTCTTAATAATATTAAATAATCTCAAAGTAGGAAAAAGAGTTATTCTGACAACTGGAGAAAGGATTTGGTGTTTCAAATGGGAGATTATGTCTTTCTCAAAGTATCTCTATGGAAGGGTGTCATAATGTTCAGTAAGAAAGGGAAAATAATCCTCAGTAATATTAGAAAATTTTAAATTATAGAAATAATTTTAGTTATGGATTATCATTTGTAGATTACACCTATCCTTTCTAAAGTATATGATGTTTTTCACTTATTTTTGTTATGGAAGTACATTCCAGACCTACACACGTGTACTCACCTATGAAGAAGTAGAACTGGAACTTGATTTTTAGTACTGTGAAGAGCCTATAGAGATTCTTAACACTAGATAGAATGTATTGAGAAATCAGATGACTTAACTGGTAAAAGTTCTTTGGAGAAACCATAAAATAGAAGAAGCCATGTGGGAACCTGAGGATTCTATTAAGAAGAATCACCATCATCAATTTAGAAGGTAATTCTAGTGAAAATTTTGAGGAAGAAATTTTTTTAAGGGAAAAACATAACACCCCAATATTTTATGGTATGTATATTCTTAAATAAATTCATTTTATTGGATATCTTACATTGCATGCAACACTGAGCTTAAACAAACTGTGATATACTATTAAATATTGACATTATCGTTGGAATGGTAATGTGTCCATTAGGAATAATAATCTAGCCATTATAATAATAAACTCACCTATGAAATTATAAATAAATTTTAGGTATCTCATAAATGAAAATATGATATATTTATATCATGGAATAGGTAAATAAATGTGTTAAAAATGATAAATTAAGCGTTGGTATTTTTTTGAAACGTAAATGATTGTTTAAAATTTTATAATTAATATAATGATATAAAATAAAATATGTTTTCAAAAAATATATTCATAAATTAATATTTTGTTCCATTATAATTACAATATAATTTTGTGAGACCATAATTAACTTTTCAAAATGTCGTAAAATCGGCTATAATATTAAAATTGATATTTTTAGAATAAATGATGATTCTATTTAAAAATTAAATTTCACATATTTTGAAAATTATTTTTATAAAATGGAATCTATTTTTTAAATCTACACATTGAAAAATTGTTAGGGTGAATTTTTTGAATTTTTCTAAAATATTTAAATTTTTTATGAATCTTGAAATACAGTAATTTATGGAATTTAACATTATAAGTTAAATACATGAATTTTTGAGTCATTTATGATGTAATAACCCATTATTATAACTCACATGCACTATTTATTATACTTAGTAATAATAATCAACAATATTGATAGTCTTGATCCAAAATAATAAATAAATGAATAAAATAATCAAAAAACACCCCTCCCCTCCCCTATAAATATCACCCCTCACCGCCCCTTATCCTTACACCCTCTAAGCCTTTAATGTTGTCTAAATTATTTCCAATTACGTTACAAATTTCCTTACCAATGTCTAATACCTATTGGTCTTACCAATATACCAAATCCAATTTTATTAAGGAGGTTCCCAAGGAGACGATATTCAAGAGGTAAAATCCTCTCATTTTATCATTCAATTTATTTTTTTTCACTCCTAAACTCCCCTATACAAAGTGGAATGGTAACTATAGTATCATCTATATACATGAATTCTATTTTTTCAATGGATTATCCATCATCAAATCTATTTTTATCTATTTTTATTTTAAAAATTAAAACATCATCTCTGATGTGTTGATTCACCACCTTCATGGATGAAGAGTTTTCATTTTCCACTACAGCATTCAATTCTGGTAATAAAACCATTATTATGGTTAAATATGATTTTAATATAAATATTATTAGTTATATAATATTATGTAACCAACATATAAACATAATATGAAATAAAATGACCCATGTTCATGGTTGTCATAGAAATCACCAAAATAAATTAACACATTTTCATCAACATTTTATTTAATGAATCATCATCTTATCATATAAAAAATTATATATGAGTCCATTATAACTTATGTAACTTCATTAATACAAAATAATTTCACTTCTAGAGAGTTTATTCCTATTTTAAAAGAACTCCCATATTTACAATCAATGGAACCAACCATAAAACCATGAAACGAACGCTCCCGAAACAATAAAATTAAACATTATTACTCATCAAAATGGCCATAAATAAAATTAATAAAATTATAATAAATAAAATATATATTTAATAGGTTCTTAATTAAGTAATTAATTAATATGATTTTATTATCTAGGACATTAAGTACAAGTGCATCATGCTTTCGGACATAAGGTAAGGGTTTCACATCTCACTTTTACTTTTATAAGATATATTCCTTATTTAACCCTTATTTCTTGTGTATGATGTACATAATATACTTTAATATATCATATATTCAATATATTTATCTTCATGTAATTCAATTTCTCATTTTATGATCATTAATTTTATGGGGCATATGGTTTGACTGATTACAAAGTGGTAACGGAATTCTTAACCCAATTTTAATTATTTGGGTTAAACTTATACTCCATTTATTTTGTCATGATATGATTATGTATAAAATTACTATTTATTATATTATTTTTTACTTACACTCTTTTATGTGGATTTATAGCTAATACACATAATATATTCATTAGTTTAACGCTCACACTTTCTTTTTAATTTACTCTCTTAATTGTTTCTTTTTCAATATTTAAAATAAATGTTTTTAACTTATACGGTATGATCATATCTTCCCACATTAATGATACATTAATTTAATTAGGAATACTTTACATGTTTACAAGGTTATTTTCAATGAAATTTTTTTCTTTTCATGGATTTTTAATAAATTATTTCAAAGTAAAGTGGTATTTATATCAATAATTTCTCAATGATTTTATTAGAGTATTTTTCATCTATGTCAAAATCCTTTGTTAGCTATTATTCTCAATTGAGTTTGATCTCTTATAATACCCTATACTATATTTTATTGAATTTTTTATGATCAGTTTGACTATGAATGTTTTATTTTGATACCATTCATAATATTACATTGGATGTTTTATGATTATGTTTATTACATGGGTAAAGTTATTTCATATGATAGTGTTGATATGAATGTATATGTTGATTATGATTCACCCCTTCATATAAGAAATGCATTGAACTTAGTAAGTGACAATAGGGGTCCATTATATACCTTCGATGCATCAAAATAAATTGTGAGACAATCTAGTTTGGGTATTGGTTGATGTCTTACCCAATTATGTGTGGTGTCTTGGCCAAATCATTGATAGTATGTTTATGATGTCCCACGTTATGCATTCCCTCATTATGATATTATTTATTGATAATAAATGTGATTATTATACTGGTAGAATATCAATGGTTAAGTTTCATTATCATGTGATTATTTATATGAATTATTTAATCATATTTTATTTCTTCCATATTATACTCAAGATTATTTTTTAATGTCATATGTTTTTAGTTATTCACCTTGCCTTATTATTTATTTTTAATTCTGATAGCTTAAAATGTATTCTTACCCTTACTGATCATCTAATGTCATACATTTCTTATATTTTTTCATAGTATTCCTAGATGTATATTACAATTGACATGTAGGGATAATCTAGAAAAATATGGGTGTTTTTAATGAAGTTACTATGTTTTATTTTATTTCAATTTGTAATGTAATATTTATGTTTGTATCTAGTTTTTTAAAACTACTAAACTATTCAGTCCTTTAGGATGTTATCTCTTTTATGTAGTACCAATTTAATACCTTAATACCTTTCTTCATAAACTAGGGAAATTAAACATAAGAAAAGGGTGATATTATACACTCAATAGGGATAAAAAATGGGGATATAAATGATCACATTAATATAATATAAGCACATCGGTATAAAAATTTATCTTAACTTTTTAAAACCATGACCTTTATATCAAAGATAATAATCTTAAGTTATGGTATAAATCTTGGTAGTTAATAAGACATGAGTCATAAGGAAATAAAATAAAATGTATCATGAAATATTAACATAGGTATAAGACATTGATTTTTGGCATACACATAAGTATAGAAAATCATTTCTTTAGTATTCAAGGCTCATTTACATGGATATAATAGTGTAATGGGTTCACTCCTGAAACCATCTTACTAGTGAAGTTTCACTCCCAAGACTGTAATAGTGGATAAAGACCCTTACTGAATTGGGTTCACTTCCCATTCCAGTCCTATTTATTGCATGAGATATCAATATTTACCCAATAAATTAGAGGTATATATAGGTCTCATCCATCACATAATAAAAATCATACATATATGTGGAATAAGATCAAAAACCATCAATCATATCAGAACCCATGAAAATAAATTTCATTCATAAACATTTTATCATTGAATAACACATGGAAATTAAATGGGTTCCATAAGCATTTAATCATAGTATAATCCATGAAAAAGAAATGGGTTTCATAAATATCATGCCATAATAAACATAAAACATCCATAGATAGAATAATTATTGTATCCTTGGATCATATCCCTAGTAAAGCATATGTGAAATCAAGGTTTGTTGTCTTTTATGGATATAAATAACATTAAAAGTTCGTTAAAATATTCTTGAGGATAATAACCTTTCCATTTTTCAAATAAATTATTTAAAAAACTATAAATTTTATAAAATAAAACATTTTATTTAAAATTAAAATTTTAAACTTGTAAATAAATATTTAAATAAATTATTAATCATTATATTGGGAAAATCCATTCATTTTATATAAGTTAAAAAAACACTCATTCCATACTTTTTTCAAAAAAGTCACAAAATACCTCTTTTAGAAAATGATAACAAGATTCCTTTGAAAGGTTTAGTAAAAAATAAAACATGGGTAAAAATTAATTGAAATATTCATATTATATTAGTAAAAACCTTCTTTAAATTTTTTTAGTAAACATGGATATAGAAGAAAAAGGTTTTCAAACCGAAGAGTGAAATGAAGTTGATTTTCCTTAAAAACATATTTTCAGTCTCTTGAGAACTTAAGCTGAGTAAAATTAAAGGAAAAATTTTATTTTCAATAAATAACTAGAGGATAAAAAAATTAATAATTATCTTGATAATTAGATCATAATATTTCATCATCAAAACTTTAGCATAAACAATCAAGATAAACATTGAGATTGTAACATAGAACCCCTTACCTCTGGTCTAACTTCCTTTGTATATTTTTTAATCTACAATATAATAAATATATTTTTATTATAAATATTATCTAAAAACTATATTCATATATATCAAAACATTAATTATTTAATTTTAACCTTTTATCACCTTTTTATTAAAAATGTTTTATTAAAATCACTATTTCAGCTAATAATTGCTTCGTTTTTCATGTAAGTTTGGTTTTGGTAGTTTTTATCCTTATAATTTTATCATAGTTCCAAAATAAACATAACTTTAATCATGGTATAAATATCATATATATTCACTATATATATATATTCATCCAATAAATTTAAGGATAGAAAAATGAATTACACCATTCATGGAGATGGAAAGTCGTATGTACGCATGAAAAATGTTTTTGTTTTTCAATGGATTGAATGAAATAAAGTTAAATATTAATTCACATCTAAAATATTATTATTATATAATATATATTAACCAAATTAATACTTATTACCATTCAAGTAAAATATAAATGAAAAATGAATCACATCGCTTCGTGGAGGTGGTAATCCACATGTACGCACGAGCAACATTATCATTTCCGAAAGGATTGGTTGGTAAGAATGTAGATGTGATATTATTGTTAAATAATTATAGTTATCTAATAAATATCATATATAAAAATTAAAACCATAATAATACCCATCCATAAAATATGGTGATGAAAAAATGAATTGCATCGCTACATGGAGACGGTAAGTCATACGTATGTATGAGCGATACATTCACTTCTCATTTGATGGTAAATGTGGTTTATAATAGTTTTTTAGTAATCATAATAAAATTTACAAATATTTGGTATAATTAAGTTATCATTTTATGATAAATACCATATATTCATTGGAGGTAAATAAGAGTATAAAAGAAAGTGATTGGTTAAGCTGATTATCTCTTCTTTGAAACGACTCCTTTAGATTTTCTCTAAAGAGATCTAGAATTGGTATTTTGGGAAGAAAAAACCTTTATAATTTGTATAAGGAAGTTTAAAGAGAAATTTTTAGAGTTTTTTAGATCTAGAAGGATCAAAGTTGTGTGAATAAGTGACAGAGAAGGTTCCCTTTTATAAATTAAGTGAGAGGTACTTTTGGAATTTCTCAAAAGATTAAATTATAATAAATTAATTCTCAAGAAAAATTCCTTCAAATTGATAGGAATTAAAATATAATGTAGGATAGGGTTTTAATACCATTAACCAAAATAATTTAGACATGTTTTGGTGTAATTTTAAACCTTATTATTTTGATTAACCCTTAGTTAACCAATTTTAATTTTAACTATAGTGTTAACTTTTTCAATATTAAAGGGTTTTAATTTTTACTTAAAAGGTAAAAATTGGTCTATAAATGGAAAATTTATGACAGTTTAGACAATATAATATCCACCTTTTCTTATTTCAATATTTTTATGATTTTTATATAATTTAATAAATTATTGTATTGATAAAATGTCATTATTATCAATTTAGACATTATTCATTTATTTTAACTTTAAATACATCAAGACAAATGGGGAAATAAAATAAAATTCTATAACACCTCCAAAATGTGTTATATAGATATATAAAATTTTTGTGTCACATTAACTCATTCAATTTATATCACTTTTAACATTTTTAATATCATTTGGTATATTTTTTATTAAATGGAGAAATATTGCATCAGTGTTTTGTAAAAAAATTAGGTCATTATATAATTAATAAAAATAAAAATAATTTTATATAATGAAAATAATTTTATTAAGTTCAAAATAGACACTTATATTCATTTATAACTTAATTGTTTCCCAATGTGGACACATAAGATATCTTAAAAGCAAATATAGTGGCATTTTGTAACTTCAATTGATATAAATATTATATAGGCCATTTTAATGAAAAAGTGTCCATTAAACTAATAAATTTAGATCCTAAGGTAATAATATTATAATTACATTCATCTAATAATAATTATGATGAAAATTTAGGGTCTTATCGCTTATTTTTAATCTTGATTAACCTAATTTAACCTTTACTGAGGTGATGAATTTTACCACAGTTACTATTCATATTACCAAAAATGAAAGAGATCTATTTACCATATTTGAACATTTTGATACTAAATGTAAAATTCATTTCTTCTAATTTAATTTCTATAAATGAAATAAATTAATTTTAAATTAAGTGTGTAAAATGCGACAAAAACTTCTTTTTAGAAAAGGTATTTTTTTAAGCATAAAACTAGGTTTATTATTATTATATACATTGAAAAATACTTTTTGAAAGTTTAAAAAAATTATCAACTAAATAATATATAATTTCCATTAAAATTATTCACAAATAGTTATTAATTTAATTTATTAACATAAATATATGTTTCACGCATAAAAAACATTCAAAACAACATCACTTTTATTTTCAAATAATTTTTTTAAAATTTTTTCATTTGATAACTAAGGAATTCATTTTAAAAATTTGTAGACCATATTTTTTTATAATCTTATTATTAATATTAATTCCCAAAAATCCAATTGTTGGGTGATAATGAACACATAATATTTTAATAATGTTACATGGTTTGTTTAAACTCATTGTTGCGTGTAATGTAAGCTATCGATGATATAAAATTATTTTAAGATAAATATTTCAATAAAATATTGAGGTGTTACATTTACTCCTATAAATTTCACCCCATTATTGTTCTTTAATCTTTCTCTAATACCTATGATAGTTTTATTTGAGCCTATTGAATTGCCTTATTGTGGCTGGAAACTCCTATGGCTAGCCAAGGGCTAGCCTCTTTTTTCGAACTCGGAATATATTTTTTCTTTTGAAAATATATCATGTGTATCAACCTCGGTACACGAATTTTCTAAATTTTACACTTTCAAGGAAAATATTTTGTAATCTCTTTACTTTTCTACAGATTCAAATACAAATAATTTCTTCTAAAAACATATTAAAATATCAAATTATGCATGAATTTTACTTTAAACACAAAAATTAATGAATTTCATTTTAAAAAATTAATACTTGTATTATATTTATCACTTAAGATTGTATGATTATAGATTAAACCTCTAAAATGGAGGTGTATCAATCTGATCAAAGATATTATTAACCAATATGATCCAAAACTCTACTACCTAGGTTCAAACCTCTCCCTGGAATAAGGGGGATTCTGAGAATGTAAATCCTTGGTAAAATATTCAATGGATAGCTTAACTCCTTGAGTCCCCTGATCAACACCCTAGATGACCTGCACCAAACCCACCCTTATTTGATCATCAAATAACTTCTCTAAATAAATTAGTAGCTCTGGATACCTCTTCACCTCCATGTACAACTCATGGTCACCTCCACCCTCAAGGTCCCCAACTGGCACATGTCTCTTTGGAAATGCATCTCCAAAATCCTAATGCTCTAATGGATCTTATCATGGTGGAATAATATTAGAAACCATATACCATGATCAGTATATATATATATATATAACAACTCAGATATCATAAATAGATCAATCTATAATAAACATTACATCCCACCAACCCATACACCTTCTTACCTGTCTCAAAATCTCAAACCATCTAACCAAGAAACTGCACCTACCCATTTCAAAGATAAATACCACACACACAGGATCAAAATGTATGATAACACCAAGAATTATGAACCTTCTTAGCTTAGTATAATTACACCACGAATCTATACAAGGAAACATAATATATCTTGGTTTTGACACTTTAAACAAATAAACCCCATTCCAAAACTAGAATAGCAATCCAAATCAGAAATATGTATTTCATGTGAGCCCTATATTTCTAGCATGATGAATGTGTACTGCCTATTAAATCTCAATCCAAGTGTTAGAAAACTATAAATCAATAACATCAAACATCATATCTATCTGAATCAAGTAACTCATTTATAATCATGAAAACCAAGAAAAAAATATTGATTCCCAAGAAAATTGGACTTCAAATCATACTTGTGTTATCTAGGAACATTCTACAATGTTCTTCCCAAGTCCCAGTATATCCATAAATCTCCATCTACCATACCCAAAATAAAAAAAATAAAAACCCACACTAATTCCACTTTGTATTATTTATAACTTGTATCACCCAAACAACACATTATCTAAAGAACCATAGAACTTAGGCACACCTACCTATATTAAAATGGTTGTATAATAATCAAAAGTTTCTTGGAGGTGATAATGGAGAGACTATACCATATGCATATAAAACATAAACAATAGTAAATGAAAATAAATAAATAATCAATATTTTATGACATCAAGAGTACAGATAGGCATATATCACATTGTATGAAAAATTGATATGTGTAGTTTCATGTAAATCATACAACTATAAACTAGATTTATTATATAATGATCATAAATAGACATTTATAGAATAATATGAACCAAAACAAACATGCAACCAAGGAATCAACCATTCTAGTTACAAAATCCATCAATATTCTGCCTGTGAATCTATCTCACTTATATCAAGATACACACCAGTAATAAGGCCCTTTCCCTTCCCTATGATATGAACCATAATGACTTCATATCTCCCATAGGGATCATGCAGGGTGATTTTGAACTCGGTAGGCCACCACCAGTTATTTCTTTAAATAATATTAACATGTATATAAGTGTATGAAAAGTAAAATATATGAAAATAATTGAAATAAAAATGTTCTACTATACTATATTCTCATTAAGACACAACTTATCACCCTACCTTTTTTGGTTAATGTTAGAGTGTAATGATGCATCCATTGTCTATACACACCAAGAGGCACCCATGGACCTCCACCCAATTATGCTCAATCAATTCCACACATCAGAAATTCCCATAAGGATTTCATCAACAACCTAAAGTACATTCTCCCATTATCATGACTAGATCATTAGACCCAATGTATTCCGAGCATATAGAGAGAATCTCACCTAATTGGTGATCATCATCATCCCTCAATGTTATGGCCACAACTACGATGTACCCCTCCTTCAGTTCGATGATCATCACCATTACCCAAAACCCCTCATCTATGGAAGATACAAGCCAACATCAGGTGGTCAACACTACCCTATAGGTTACTCTGTGTGCACACAACCTCAATGGGATCATCCCCTTAGTGATTAGTATCCCAAATATCCTATATCCACAACCCGATAAACCTCAATCACCACCATCGTTAGTGGTCAACACCACCGTTTTTCATACCAGGGAACCACATTTCCCCATAAACACACAAGTCAAACCCATCCCATTCCCAAGGAACCCCATTATATAATATTTCCCATAAATCGTTACTCTAAAACACATGGAAACTTACTAATAAATAACTTGGTCTATTTACTATCACACAACATTTCATTGGTTTAGATCAACCCATATTCACACATAACCACACCATACATGCCCTTGAACACTTCCCTTAACTCTTATGGATCATTGTTAATCCCCTTCCCAATTTCCCACACAACCCTACCCACACCTGCAAACACAACATGCATAGACATGCATATATGAGGGTAAATATCTTGGAACCACCAACCTATTATAATAAAAAACCTTCTCATTATATTCCATGTTCCAATTTGACCTAAGGAAGGAAAATTTGAGAATCAAGAGAAAAAAACCTAAAATGGATATTTTAGTAGAAAACCATCATAATAATGGAAAAGGAAGAATCATTCGGAAATGAATGATAAGTCTTATCTATGGAGACCTAATATGATATAAGATATAAAGAAAATATATCATATATAGTGAATATCCTTTATGGGATAACAAATATGATAGGGGGTCTAGTTTTTCTAGGTTGAATAGACCTCCCCCTCTTCTATAATAATAATTAATTAATTAATTAAATTAATTAAATTAAAATTAAAAAAAATTGTATGATCCCACAAAAAATTCAATAGATACTACTAGGGTCCTATTACACCTCCATAAAGGTTCTATTGGGATGGATATTGGTTACTTCCTTGTCATATAAACTCTTATGGCCTCCTAGTGTGGATCCAATGGAAATTTTCTTGCTGCATATTCCACCACCACCAACCCCCTTTCACAAAACCCAACATAAATCCTCTTGAAATCACTCAAAAACCCTAGACTCTCCTAAATACACAGGTTTAGGTTGGTTTTAGACCTAAAAGACCTCATATAATCACCTATATCATTACAAGTTATACTACATATACATTACTAATTTTTCATTTAAATATAAGCCTCATACACAACATAAACCTATCTAAACCTCTATTTATATAACATATTTATTCCTTATTTATAATCAAAATAAAATATGTTCCTAATAACATATTGACATGATATTTTTCTCTAATGAAATATTATTATATTGTTACCCTTTTATACCATTTTCAAATATAACATGTTTATATCAGATAAATTGATTAGTTTCTAAGAATATTAATTATAACAAGAAGGGTCTTTAACATGAATTTACATTTTTATGAAGAAATTTGATTGATGAACTAAAACATGTATTAATGACTATGATTTGTTAAATATATACTCTTATTTGAGGTGTTATTTTCCTTCATGTATATAGAGGTACTTACAAAACATTTGTATGTAAGACTTTAACTTGTGCATCTCGATCAAAAGGTTAAAAAGCACTTATTGTTTCTTTTAGTGGTATAAAATCATGAATACTTTCAAATTAAAGGAAAACACACTCTATATTTTTTATTACACTATTTGTTAATGAAAACTCTACTTTAAACATAAAACTAGATAGATATTTATAAAAACTTTTATAAAATGAAAATCTAATTATATATGATGAATCATCTATTGTCCATAAGAGCTAAATTAAAACTATATATTTCATATTTATAGACATAATGTAAGTATAAATTAATTATTTATCTATTATAAATATTTTTTATAGAATAACAGTTTTTAATAGTGATTTCATATAGATTTTACAAGTTTTACCTAGTGTAAATAGAAGTGATATTGTTTTTTCAAATAAAAAATCATTGTATATATTAAAATATTTTCACATTATTCATATAATAAAAAAATATTGAGATTTTATTCTCATTAATTTTTAATTAATTTACAAAAAATAAAATAATTTGGTTACTGGATTTTAAAAAATGAGGATGGAAATCAAAGTAAATTGAATAATGATGAATCTAAAATTCTAACTAATGATGAACACCCAATTTTAATGTACCAAAATCAAAAAGATAAATTTTTTAAATAAATACAAACTGATATTTATGATATCAAAAATATATTAATCAAAAAATTGAACTATCTTACCACCAACATGTGATACTGATCAGCAGGTAAATAACAACGTGTTATCCTTCTTTACTAAATAAATCTATCTCAATTATAATTTAATATATAGAGAAATTTTTTATATATAAAAACTAGAAAACATATACACACGATATATCATAAAGGGAAACAGCATTCCTATTTTGGAATCCAATAATTTTACCCTCAAAATTTGTGTTTCGGTAATGCTGCTAAGAAATATTGATCATTCTTTTGATCTGTATAATGGTACACTTTTAATTCTCACAGACTTCTTGGGTCATGTTTCCATGAAATAGATATCAATGAGAACGCATTTTAGACATTAAGTGTCTATACCTAGGATAAATATGGAAGAATAATATTTAATATGTACCATAAAACTTTAGATAATACAATATCTTTTAACTATTTCATATGTAATGATTATTAACAGAAATCATGGTAAATTTATTTCAAATGTTGGATTATATATTTTTAACCCCACTTCTTATTATAAACAACTATATATTTCATATATGGATTTATAAGAAACCAAGGACTTAAAATAGTGATATATATCATAATGAAAATGCATTTTTTAGTTGTACAGTTAATATTTTTTACAAATAAAATTTTGAAATCATAATCTAGGAATATAATTAAAATTGAAGTTTAGTAAAATTGAATTATTTTTACATTATAATATTAAAAATGTACACATATATAATGCTACTATATATTTTTTTCATCATATTAAAAATTTTATATATTTTCCATTTTCATACAAAGTGAAGAGTATTTGAGTGATCATTGGGACATAACTATATAAGATAATAATACATTGAAGATCCATGTTTGAATTATTCAAAAATGTATTAATAACTTATCTTTTTTTTCAGATGAAATTTCATTTTATACCTAATAATTTTTTACTAAAATGATCATATTTTTTTATTTCTTTAATATTTTATTTTATTATTATAACTTCTAAAAAAATTCTATATTCTAATATTAAAATTTGTATCTACTTACGGCACAAACTATAGTATTTACATTACTATAATTTTATAATGAATAATATTACATATATATTGTGATTTCAAATAATATTAACAATGAATTTCAAAACACATGCATAGTACATGGATTTTTATAGTCCATTTTCTTTGTGCCGCATCAAGGTATATTCCTTGGTATAACAAAAATAATTTATATTGTATTATATTTCTAGGATATGATGTTTTATTAAATAGTTTTACTTATTAGTATTATGTTATGAAAATAATCATGTTCTTACCAATTTTATTGTTTTTTAAAAAATAGAACACTTCTTAAATTGCATTATATATACTATTAATATATCCTTAATAAATAAATATTGTTTTTTTAATGCCCCACTATTGGTAGTGGGGTGGTAAGGGCTTGGGGGTGAGGGGAAGTTCGCGGTTTCAAGTCCCCGGACTTGTGATTTACATGTAATTTTTTTACTTGTGTTTGTTCCGCTTTCGCGGTTGTACCCAAATTTTTAAACTATTGTTTTTTTAATAAAACATAAATATATCAATGTTCTAATGATATTGACAAGTAATTTGTTGATATGATAAACTATAGAAAAAAAACAATATAAAATTAATAGGAAACACCTATAGAAAATTAAAAACCAATCATTTATGAAAGGTTATGTTTTATAATACCAAACTTCCATATTTCAGTTAATAATAGAAACTTTTTACCAAATTGTCACACAAATTGAATTTTTTTTAATAGAGGATCCCATATATAACCATGTGACACTAATTTTATACACTTTAGATTTGATTTCATTCCTTAAACTGATATTATTGAAAATAAAGTTTCTAATGCGTACTATATAGGTACTTTTTCATATGCATTATATAACTCCCTATTCATATTTTTTGTTTTGGGTACTCGATTATTTAGAAATATCATACCAAATTTATTTTAATAACTATAATTTAATGACAAAAAATCATAATATCATGGGCTTTGTATTATTTATTTATGTATCTTTTTATATCTTATTTATATTCATTTAGAAAGTTTTAAAATTACATGACATGTTTTGTTTCTGAAATGTTATTTTTTCTATATTGATACATATAAATCCAATACTATTTTTGTAAAATTATAATAAAAATATAAAATTGTATTTTATATATTATTTTAATACAATGTATACATCTGATTTGTATACATTTCATACTAATGATTTTAAAAATATATTTTTTTTATACAAAAAGTATGATATTTAGTTTTAAATAAAAGTGTATCTTTGTATAATAAGTGAAGTTTAGACAACCCTTTGTTTCAATTTTTTATAACAATGAATATTATGCATATATGTTATGACTAAATTCACTATTATATTCTATTTATATAGTGACTATAGTTCTTATATGATAAATTGAATATAGTTCATACCTTTATTAATGCAATGGATCTAGAAAGCACAATTTATTATTTTTTATATAATGTCCTAATCTCTGTTCACATCTGTGCTCACTTTTACACCTATAATTTTAAAGGATAAATGAAAACATTTAGTTTAAAATTTAAATTAATTATCATAATATTATTAAATTGTAGAAAATAATTGTTCTAAGAAACATGTTTAGCTAATAAGAATAATCACATGAGAACATGTATTAGTAATTATACATGAAATTATATCTTTCATGGTTGTTAATTGATATTTTAATTTAATATACAATCATACTATGTAATATTTTGGGTCCTGAAAATATGCTATTCTGTTTTATAAATGACATGAATAGAGTTCATACTTGTAATTTGAATACATATCATTTTAATAATCTATTATTTTATTTTAAAAAATATCTTTTATCTTGTTCTAAAAATATGATATTATAATTTTAATAAACTCCATACCAATTACTTTATATTCATTTTTACATAATTAAAACAAACATGATAATTTTTTTATTTTAAAAATTATTACAGTAAAAACACTTGAATTTATAATTGAATCTTAAGACAATTAACTCATAGTAGATATAATAGTTTGATTATTTTATTCAGTAAATAAGGGCATTGAAATTTTTTAAAACTGATATTATGATTAATTTTAAATAGCATACCATGTATTATAAAGTTAATTGTTCACCTATTAAAATAGAAAAAAAACCTTTATTGATTCTCAATTTGTAATTAATTCATAGTTTTAAAATATGTTATTGAAAAACATCATCAAATCAATTTATACAACCATGTGGAAATGCTATAAAGATGACTCAAATTACATTATAGGATGAAAGGATATTTAAGTCACATATTATATTAAACTAACATATACACTATAAATAATTTACACATTATCAATTTTTGTATCATTAAACATTTACTAAAGTTATTTTAAATTGTAAATTATGAGATGATTTTACTAAACAATTAATTTCTTTTTTGAATGAGACATCATAGTCATCCAATATATTTATGATACAAATTATACATGAAAAACAATAAATAATTGTGTTTCCTCAATATCTAAATTTCATTTATTTACTATAAGTTTGTTTACCAAATCATTTATTATTATAAATATTTTTTCTCAATTACTAAAATGATATTATTATTATGTTTATAGGGAAAAATTCTATAAACTTTATGTTCAATCCAAATATTTCAATATTTTATAAGTTCAGAATTATGTAAGTATGGGAAATATTTTTAAATATATTTCATAAAAATAACCTATATTGTTTCATGAATATCTTCCATAACCTAAAAAATGAATGATACGCTAAAAATAAACACTGAAAATAAGTACAAATAATTGAAACAAATTTTTCATAAGACATACCATGGAATATAATAAAAATTATTCTCATTGTCTCTCTATCATAGTTTAAACTATTAGATTATAATTTCAAATATTCTATTTTGGATTACATCAAAAACATATCTATACTTTAAAACAAATTTTTGTAGTTTATTTATATATAAGCATTAATTTATTCTTTTAAAGAGTATACACATGGGGAATAAACTATAATGACAATAGTTCTTGAGAAATTTGAGTATGTTTGAGTGAATCTTGGTGGAAGAAAACCATGACTCTGTAATTTTTCAATTTTAGGAATAGTAGATCCTACTGGTGTAAACTTTGAAGAATTAAAAATAATTAAATTCCAAAAAAATAAAATTATTTTATATAAAAATTAAATAAAAAATAAATAGTACTCAAATAAAACACTTATCCTAGGTCGTTTTCCTGAAATTTTTGAAATGTAATCTCTTTGAAAATAAGAAATATATATAAAATAATCAAACATGTGTCTTTATTTTGTAACCCATTATAAAACATGTAAATATAACTTTAAGTATCCTTGAATATTGTGTTACTCCAAATATATTTCAAGTATTTATTTAATAAATTTCAAACATCCTTTACAAAAATAGTTACTTCAATATTATTATTAATCAGTTTATTTTTTAACAATGATCAATTTCATGTTGATTCCCATGAAGTCTTCCCAAGTTATTAGTTTTTCATCTATATAATATGACACTAAGTTTAAAACTCCATTATTTTCATTGAACAGAATAAAAAATATTTGAATTATATAGTTACATAGAGGTAACTAATATATTCCAATAATTTTAAATTTAAAAAAACATAACTATCTAAAACTATTTTTAATACCATTTTCAACACACACAAAATTTCTATCACTTCATTTTCTTGTTATAAGGTGTTCTACCTTTCTAATTTTTCAAAAAATTCGAATCAATTATAGTTTTTTTTATTAGTCCTGGAACTCATGTAAGAAGAAAGTTTTGAGAAATAATTATAACATTTTTTTTGCGACTATTGTAATGTATCTCCCCCATCCACTACTCTATGGTACAACTCCATTTAATTTCATATATTTTTATATTTAGTAAAAATATTAGTAAATTTAATAGTTATTAAACATTTTAAGATATTTTATCACTTAGTAATTTCATTATACATTACACCAAATTTAGTGTTCAGCTTACGGTCACTGATCACATTGGATCTATATTAATTATACTATTTGATAAAAAAGTAATCCAGTTTATAACTAATAATTCCATTGAACATAGAGACAGAATAATTATAGTAACTTTTTATAATTAATTAATATAATATTCAAGTTTTATTATAAAACATATGAAATCAATTGATGGATATCTTGTAGAAAAAAGATGCATTTAGATTCCAAAATGAACTTTCTCTATTAAAATCCAAAATAATTATAATCTCCTAGTAAATTTATGAATACAACATTGAAAATCATAATCTCTAATTTGATCAAAATATATTAAAGGTTATATTCACCTTGGAAAATGACCAATAAATTAGATATTTCCTTATAACTGACTTTGGATTTACAATTTTTCCAACAAAAATACTGATGTTGAATATATACCTATACTCTATGTTTTATATAATTATTTTATGTTATTAATTACTTTTTAGAATATATAAAACTTTTTAAAATAGTTCTAAACTATTAAATTTGTATTATAATTTTTTTTAAATGGGTTTGTGTTGTTGTGTGTGAGGAATGAAGTTTTTAAATAAAATATGACAATAAAAGCAGTAGGATCCTATAGCAATAACTCATAGTATCATCAAATGAAGATTTAATTATAACCTATGGGAAATTATTTCCAATGGATAATATTAAAACCCCTTTGAAAGAATTATAAAATTGAATTTTGATTATGGGCATGATAGGTATGCATACATGTTGTTGGAAAGTGGAAATATCTATGGAAGTAGAATTATAAATCAATCTCATGCATTTTTATTTAAATTTTTTATTAATTTTTTCAATATCAAATCCTTATAGAATATTTTCATGAATAATTTTTTCACTTTATAGGTGAAATGAGTCCAATTAGAAGTATTCCACACCCAATAAAGCCCATAAAAGGATGTTAGATTTACCAATTCGTATTAGAAAGAAATTGGAGAAACAAAAACATAATCAAAATGGTGAAAACAAAAGAAATAATAAGAAAGATCAATAAAGAAATTGTGTATAAGAAAATAGAGACAATTATTTATGTGCTTCAGATACATTGGTCCAATGTGAATAAAAAGAACACCACCACCATTTTCTTTATTATGAAAAAAACAAATAGAAAGCATATAATAGAGAAGAGTGAGAATTAAAGAAAGTATAAGTAGGTCTATGAAAGATATTGGAATATGAATCCCTTGTAACTCTAGGAACCTGCAGTCAAACCAAGTCCAAGTATGGTAATATACAACTCCAAAATGGATAGACATACTCAAGAAACCCATAAAAATTGATAACAAGTAAAAGAACTTGTGAAACACTGATGAAAAAAAAATTCCTTACATACTTGGTCTTACAATAAGAACCATAAAGTATAAGTTACAAAAGATGTAAATCACTATTAGGGCTGGAACTCATCAAAGACTGGTTTTGGTCCACCATAGTTCTCATAGGGTGAAAACTCTCCACCAAAAGTTAACATTGTAATAGGAGTAGAAAATTCATTAAACAAAATTTATGTGGTCCTCCTCTCTGGAATCTATCTTCTCTCTAAAAATAGAAGTTGTATAAAATGTGTAGAGTTATGGATTCATTATAAATTAAGTTAAGTTACTTGGAAATAAATATATGGGGTATAATAAATGTATATCATTAATGATCAACCTTTAACAGAACATAGTACACCTGTCTGATCGAATAATATTCAAAATCTTTAGTGGCATCCTAGAATGACAGAAATAAAACAGCCATAGAATTCTTGGAAATAGTTGAGTATAAGGGAGGAAAGTGACACCATGTAAAGGTAACATAATAGACGCATAAATATAGCTAACTAATGGAACATAAGGGTAGGTTTTTACTACACATAAAGGTAAAAAAGGAATATGTGTAAGGGTCGCTCACCACCTTTAAATAAAGGAAAAGTGATTGCCACATATGGGTACCAAGATACTTTGTGTAAAGGTAACATGAATCCTCATATAAAGTTACACCCTAGAAAATAGAAACATACCACACAAAAAAATAAAAATAAAATAAATCAATTTTTCATTGAAAAATAGGATATTAAAATATATACAAAATGACATCAAAATAAATTTTATTTGAAACTAAAACCCCAATTTTAACATTAAACCATATACACTTTATATTCAATATAATGATTTTTTTTATATAGAGTATTTCATTGTAATACTTTGATGAATAATCCTCTACTAAAATTGGTTATAATGTTATTCATTTTGAATTAGGCACATTACATATTGAAAAATATTTTTAATGGCCTTATAATTTTAATAATAAAAAATGAAAACTAAAAAACATAGTGATTGTATTAGTATTTATGGTTTTTTTCACATTAAGTATGAATGTATTATGTACCATAAAGATCTTATAAATTTTGAATTTAATGGGGCATCATTTTAAATGTGGAAATTTGATTCAATTGGTTGTCAATATGTAGATTTCCATGAGTTTCCAATATTCTAGATTGATCCTTCTTTGAACTCCTCTGATATTAAATATTCTTGTGAAATACAATATGTAAAATATAGTTATTCTTATGGAAGGGGTTTAAAACCCAACAAAGAGCCCTCAGTAACTCCTTCGATTCTGGCCATGTATAGTTTGTTTGTCTGTGATGGCTATTATATGTAGTATTCCCTGGATTTATTTATTTTTATGTACAGGATTTGGAAATATATTTACGGATAAATAGTCTATTCACTAGTATAATTTTGGACTTTTTAGGGGGGTGTATTTGTGTGGCCTCTATT
The DNA here is from genome assembly GCA_963277665.1 of Viscum album. NCBI lineage: Eukaryota > Viridiplantae > Streptophyta > Magnoliopsida > Santalales > Viscaceae > Viscum > Viscum album. Next base: position 1,496,422,224 of record OY728131.1, read on the forward strand.
TAGCGGTCACTATTGACTCTATTAGAAACCTCTAAATGGTAGTCACCAGGATTTCCTTATCCCCCACTCAATTTTCCCTCCCTCATTGATCCTAACTCCCAACCAATCCTCCCTCATCGATTCCCCCTCCCCCACCTCTATGTTGTACCAAACTGCCCCACCTTTAGTTGTGAAGCACCCCATCATCCAGCCCTCATTCCACTCTTTTTGTCCAGTCCCCATCCCGCCCCTTCCATTGTGCACCCATCCCCCTATCAAGCCACCCCACCCCACCTATTCACTATGGAGAACCTCCCCACCTCCATTCGTTATTCCCCCCATTATCTAGTCTCATCCCACCCCTACCATCAATCCACCATTACCCAATCCCTCACATTTGAGTCCCCATCTCCCCACCCCCCACCCCTCATCGAGTCACCCTACATGTAGACCCTCCCACAATGTGGATCCACCCAACAGGACTCTAACCTTATCCCATCATTGAGCCCCCTATCCATCGAACCACACCCCAATCGCAAACCCTCCACTAATGGGGTGAAGATGGTTCCCCCCACTTCATACCCTTGATTCCACTTCCACACAGTGACCCATACCCCTCTACCCATAACCCTACTCCCCCTCAAAATCCCATGTTACCCAAAACAGCCCCTATTTTCCAAGTATGATTTTCATTACTTGCATTGAATAATTTTTTTGAAATATGGGTTTTTAGGTAATTATGAGTTCAATGATTTATGGAAGAATATTTTATGAAATATATTTTTGAATGAAATCAAAGAATGAATCAATTTTATCATTAAAAATTTTTAAATACTCATTCCTTTGTGTTTAGAATGCTATTTTATTATGAATAAATGTTTAATTAATTTTCTCTAAGTGATAAAATTTTGCATGTCTAAATTTTATGTTCAACAAATTATTTTATAGCTCTAAAGTACAATGATTTAATAGTAAATTGTTTTTCAAATATATCAATCTAATTATTTTATGAAGATAAATTTAATATTATCATAAATATCATTATACCTATATCAAAATTCTATAGACCCGAAGAAAAAAAAATGTTCTTATATTAATGAATTTTATCTTTTAAAAAAATTTATATTATAGGAATGTATGTTATTCGTCAATGATTAAATGTTTCATGCTTGCACTGACATAATTTTTGTTATAATAGATATTTAAAATATTTTTCCCCTAAAAATATGTTTGAAAAATTATTTTTTTGACATAAAATGTTTGAAATCACAACATTTGTAAATATATGGTAAAATTAACCATATTTGTTTAAATATAATTTTATTAAATACTTTTTATATTATGAACTCACCTATCTTGGACATATTTATGAAAAAATTATATATGATAATTTATATTATTATACATGTATTAATTTATCATATTTTTTAAAAAATAATTTTTTGTTTTATTTTGATTAATTATGAACTCACATATCATTGGAATAATTATGAAAAATTTTATAAAATAATATAATTTATATGTTTATATAATTTTTAAACATATTTGGTTATATATAATTTTATGATAATTTTATTGTTGGAACTGATTATAAAAACCATGTTTTAAATTTTTATTGATTTTAATAGAGTAGAATTTGTTTATAATTTAAATAGTTTTTGAAAAAAATAATTATGTACAAAGTTTTAATATTTTATCATTAATTTTTTTATTTGAATTATGTATACATTAATGTGTTTTAAAAGTATAAAAATATAATTATTAATATATTTAAAATGTGTAGAATGTTTTTTTCATATTAATATATTTATTATGTATATAAAGAAATTTTTTATTTTTTATTAAAATATTGTTTATATATTTCAATTATTTTTTTCTATTAAATACAAATATGGATATACCAACGAGATTGTACCCAAGGGGTATAGTTTCATACTTGGCATCCAAAAGATCTAGGATCAAATCTGGACAAGTAAAAATTTATGGGGGTACTGTAGCAGGGCACTGTAGTAGTACTGTAGTAGCGGTGGAATTGTAGAAGCAATGAAACTATAGCAGCAGAGGCACGGTACTAGGAACTCTAGCAGTAGTGATATTGTACCAGGTACTGTATTAGTCTGGTACTGTAGCATTACTATTCACTAAAGGCCCCTTTAGGCTAAAAAATGGGCTTTTAAGCCTTATATTCTGGATACTTGGATTTGGGCCTTCGGGATATGTAATGGGTCTCCCTCTACCTAGTCAAGAGGTCCTTTCTCTAATAATAAAATAAGTCTTTGGCCTTAACTTTTATAAAAATAAATAAATACAAATATGGATAAGAGCTGGATTGATGTGCCTGGTAGGTTTTCTTCAAAATATTATGAAGTGATTAAGAAATTTATTGACTTATGAAATGGATTTCAAAGTGATTTGATCAGTTGTACCTGCAGAAAATTTACAAATAGATATCTCTTTAAACATGACACTACTAGGGAATTTCTTTTTGTAAATAGGTTTTTAAAAAACTATAATACATAGACAGGTCATGGGGAAGATCTCATTATCTGTTACGAATTAGAAAGTATTCATAAGGACGTTCACCCCAAAATAGTTGATCTGATCAACATAATTCTCAATGATATGATGCATTAGTTTCACCATGAACACAACAATTTTGTAAATGATAGTATTGGAGAGAGTAATCCTCGTTCTTCTGTAGATGAAGAAGTATTGAAATTATTCTAAATTATTGAAGATTTGTGTATTGAATTATATTATAGATGCACTAAATTTAGTGAATTGTCATTCATAATTGAATTGTAACACCTGAAGGCCTTGAATTAGTATACATACACCTCCTTGTAAATGTTTTTGGTACTACTGGGGAAGGTACTCTCTACTAGAGTGAAGATTATAGAGTCATATATCAAGCTAGAAAGTTGAACAATGACCTTGGTTTCATATATGAGATCATTGATATATATTGTAATAACTATATTTTTTTTAAAAGAGAATTCTCAACTCAATAGTTATGCTATTTTCTACTCATGTAGGTTGAAGGACAACGAGATTAATTAAGGTAGTCAAATTCTTCTCAAGAGGTTCTTGAATCAATCGATACTAGTTTTTGTTATTCATATGAATTATTTAACACTAAAAATAAGGTTTAAGTGATTCTTCATGTGAGTTAGAATTTCTAAAATTATAAATTGGAATTAAAAGAGAACAAATTGGTTAATAAATTAACTCACCTAGTAAATTCTATGGCATAAAAGTAGTTTGTTCCAAGACACCCATACTTTTCCCAGGATGGTCATAATGTTCAATTAGTTTTAGTAGTAGATTGAATTAACCCATTTAGGTTCATCATTGGTGTGAAATATATTAGGTGTCCAATGGTTTTGGTTCCATACAACCTTCCCCCATAGTTATGTATGAAGCAACCATTTCTATTACTTTTGAATCTTATTGATTCACTAAGAGGACCTAGTGATAAAATAAATGCTTATATGATACTGTTGATTGATGAGCTACAAGAGTTTTGGGTAGATGGTGTAATAAATTTTGACTCAAAAGCTAATGAAATTTATAGACTTTTTTCTTCTTTGTTATGGACATTTAATGACTTCCCATCATATGATAACTTATCAGGTTGGATTACAAAAGGATAATTTCCCTCCCCTTATTGTAATAAAATTAAGAAATCTAAATGGATTATGAACTATATAACATGAGAATACCTTTTCCAAAGATCTTTATTCCTTTACTACAAAGGTTCAAAAAGATAGGGTGTCATTTGATGGGAATAGATAGTTTGACCCAAAACCATAAATAATGTCTAGGGTTCAAATTATTGCACAAATTGATCAAGAAAACATTCACACAATGTTTGATTTTCAGGATTTATTGGATCCATCATTACCTTTTATTCCTGTTACAAATAGATAGTGCAGTTATAATTGAAATATGAATAAAATTTTCTTTGAATTACGTTATTGTGAAGACAATATTTTAAGTTATAATTTGGATGTGATGTACATTGAAAAATATTTTTTTGATAATATATTGTGCACCATTTTAGGTGTCAAGGTGAAATCAAAGGATAGTTCTAACTCTCGTCATGATTTAAAAGAAATGGGATTGAGAAAAATTTACATTTATAGTTGGGTGAGGGTAATAGGGAATCCATGCATGTTTCATAGTATACCTTCCATCCATCCAACATTAACTTTTTATTAAACTTTCAAACTGGGTAGTGCCCCATACAAAAACAAGTTTAAGGAGGCCTAAAATAATGATTTCACAAATAATCTTCCCTAAAAAAGTTACCACATGCCTGTAGAAGAGATCCCAGGGTATAAAACAAAAGACTTTGATCGCCAATGGTAATCCGGGAGGCCAGAAAATCTGCCACCTTATTCCCCACATGCCAAATGTGACTAAGGATCACCTGAGAGTCCAGAAGACGTTTTCATCTACAAACAATATAGGAAATGGTCCATGGAATGAGGAGTGTCCCTTGCAGTGACCTGTGAAGAATAGATGAGTCATTTTCCACCGACTCAAGCACAAGATTACAAGAATGACAAAGCTCGATGCCATTCATAATTTCATATACCTCTACCATAATAGAGTCACCCATTCCAAAATCATCAATGAAATCTATTATCACTAACCCTTGGGAGTCACAAACAACTCCCCCCCCATCATAAAACCATACACACAAGACCCATCCACATTGAGCTTCAGACCATTGCTCGGAGGTTTCCACTGCACCCAACATCGCTGATTATTCACAACTTATAAAAATGGGTCATAGGAATTACCTACCATGAAAATTCTTAGTAGGGGGACGGCCTCCCCATCTTTAACAAGTGGGATCAAATCGATCCTAGTACACCTGGCATGAAACACCAGATCCAGACTCGAATAGCTCGTACCACCATGCCACCTCTGGTTGCAAGTGCTCCAAAGGCTCAGGCATTCTATACTAAATAGCACCACCCTTTCCTTCTTCTCAGAGGAGTTGTCGTCGGTTCCTGAAAACCACGAGTGCAAAAAATATGCATCTGAGGCCGCCAGAACTCCTCATCCAAAGATCTCACCAAGTAAACCCCAAACAATGGATGCCCGATCACTGGAGAAGAAGAGGTGATCAGTCGACTCTTCGGTGGGAATCGAGCAATATAAACATTTAGATTAAAGAGGAATCCCCCTGCGCTTCACCTAATCATCCATATGAGCATCCTGATTTTGAAGGTGCTGAATAAGGAAATTATACTTCACTGGAAGATCATTACACTGCACCACTTAATTCTAGATATCTGATAAACTGTTCACTCGAGTCACAGAACGATACCCCTTGGCCAAGAACAGCCCCAAGGTCGACCCTCTGAAAATTAGTTTATTAGGCTCATCATTCAAGGTGATTCCATCAAAGACCTTCAGTTGATTGTGCATGATAATGGCCTGGACAAAAGGTTTGAAACTGCTATCCTGAGAAAAGGAAATCTTTGGAGTCAGGCAACCTGGGAAGCTAAGCATTGAACCTACCTAATTATCATTCCAAAATTTTATTTGCCTACAACCAACCAGCCATTTATAGTGAGTTCAAAGCACCGGTAAGTAACTAGAGATCGTGATCCAAAGATGAGAAACAATTCTTCTTCCACTGGTCAAGTAATTTCCATATCTGTTACTAATAAACCTTTCTCACAAAGATTTCTTCTCTAGAAAGTCCCAAACAATCTTAGCTTGCATACCTTGCATTTCCCCACTTACACTCCGGACACTAATACCACCTTCAGAAACCTCTCTAGCCATCCTTTATAATAAATTCTAGTGAATTCTTACCTCATTATGAGAATCTCATATGAATTTGGTCAACACATTTTCAATATTAATCAGCATTGCCTATGGAACCTTGAGCACAGAGAGCACATGCATGGGAATCGAGGAGAGGACAAAATTGACTAGCGTAATACACCCCCCCCCCCCCAAAAGGGAGAAACTAGTTCTTCCAATTCATAATGCAATTTGTAATTTTCCCAACAAGCACATCAAAGTGGTGAACCCGGACCCTTCCCAGTGCAATAGGAGCTCTGAGATATTCCATCAGGAAATATTTTTTATGTATGCCCAAATCCTCCTCAATCTGTTTCCCCCTTCTTTCCAAACACCATTTAGATATAAACATGCTACTTTCCTGCCTGTAGATGAACTAACCACTCCACTTGTAATAGGTTTCCATTACCCAATTAAATTTCCTAATGTTTCGCCTATTACCATTCAAGAAGAATAACATGTCATATAAAAAGAAGATATGTGAAACATCACTGGAATCCCTCTACCACGATATGACCGAAGCCTCCCATTAAGAATTTTCCCCTAAAAAAATATACTAAGAGAGTCTTGAGCCAAGATAAAGAGAATAGGAGAAATAGGGTCTCCCTGTCACAAGCCTTGGTTGGGTTTGAAGAAACTGCACCGCTTCCCCATGAAAGAGACAACAAGCCAAGGTGAGATGAAAATTATAAATAGTAGATCCACAACCGCTCTGGAAAAACCCATGTGATACAACACTTTAATGATAAAATTACATTCCATTTTATCATAATATTTGTGCATGTCTACTTTAATCACCACATTGGACCCATGCATCTTAAGATTAATATCCCCTACCAACTCATGAACTATGGAAATAGTCGATTTAGTGGACATTCCTTTGATAAAACACTACTAATTTTCTAAGACCCATTGGGGAAGATGAGCTGCAAGTCTTCTATTGATAATATTTTCAAGAGCCTTGAAGGGAAAACTATACATAAAAATTTTCTAGTTTTGATTGAGTGCCGAGGGGTCTTTCACTTTCAGAATGAGAATCAAAGTTGGCACACAAGAAACTCAAGGCAAATGACCCCCTCTGAAGAAGTACAGAATGGACTCAACCAAATCCCCTTTAACCAACTCCCATAAGCTAATGTAAAAAGACCCGGGAAAACCATCCATCCCCAGAGCACTCTCATAATTGAGATCCTTGACCACATCCCAATCCTCATCTTCATCTGGTTATTTTTTAAGAGAGAGACTAACCTCATTGGACACCACCCTTGGTATAAAATTAAATAGATCAGTTTGCTCCGATAGATATCCCTCCTGCATATATGGATTAGGATAAACCAACTACCATTTGAAGTAGTTAATATCCATGCCTCCCACAACCTTGATCTCTTGAGTAAAAGACTCATCTTTCATTCGAATATTGGCTACAGTTTTCTGCCTCTTTTCCTTGATTCAGGCCTAAAAATGGGTTGTATTTCTATCACCCTCCCTGAGCCAAGTTGCTTGGGATCTCTCACGAACAAACCAATCTTACTCCAATAGAAACTCATCAAGGTGGTTCTTTTTTCTTACTAATGTACCAAAACATTCCTCATCCCATCCATCTTCCAGCCTTTACTCAAGATGTTTAATTATATCTTTCAAATCCTCCAAATTATCTGAAGTAATGGGCCTATTGGAAAACCATTACTGTAAATATTCTCTTAGCTTTCTTAGCTTGTTATGCAAGCCCATCCAATGTCTATCATGTATGGGTTTCTCCCAAGATGAAAGCACCGTTGAATGAAATCTAGTATTCATTTTCCTTTGTCTGGAATAGAAGAATCGTCTATTATTCATTGGCCTATGATCCAAGATAATAAGAATAGGTGGATGTTCTGATAAAGCCTCCACCAAATGCTCCACCTTTGTATTAGAAAAAGAGGATAAAGCTGAGAGGTTAGAAAAACACTAATCTAACCTACACCAAGTGCAACGAGGACCTCGCTGATTGTTGCACCATGTAAACTTGTTTCCCACAAAACCCAAATCTAGTAAACCATTTCGAGCATCACATAACACAAAGGCCTACCGATCAATACTAAAAACCCTTTGGCCTCCTTTATTTTCTGATGAATCCATGATGACATTAACCCCCCCCCCCCCCCCCCCGATAAACCATGCTTCATTTCCTTGGTCAAAATTTTCCTGCCTCATCCACATAGATTCCCTCTTCCTGGCATCACACTTGGCATAGACGAAAGAAAAAACACATCCCTGGTTCCCATCACTGATTTTCACAGAAATATTCTGGTTATAAGTGTCTAGTAGATCTACTAAAATATTCCCCTTCCAAAAGACCCAAATATATTGGTTAACTGGATTTCCAAGAAATAAGCCTCTCATTCCAAGTCTTGCAGCAAAGATGGAAATTTTAGAACAGTGTTGCTTATGCTCATGAATCACAACCACAGATGCCTTTGTACGTTGAAGCTCAGAAACCATAAATTCAGTTTTTTTTTATGATCTTAGGCCCCGAACAATCCAAATAATTAAGGATATAATTGGAACTGAGACTGTCTAGGATTGGATCCAGACGACACCTAGACTTTGTTATTACTGGATGGAGAATTTTGAAAAAGCCTAGCACGAGCATGGGTGGTGACACCATTAACCGAGGAGGCTGGCACAACCTCCTCAATGGTGGAGAAATATAAAACCAATAACAGGGCACTGAATTTGTTTGATAGAGGAATCAAGGAATTTTTGGGGGTTCCAAAATTGCCTGAGGAGAAATCAACTGAGAACTCGCTTCAGAGAAACTACCCATATCACAACCAGAAGCCTTGAAAATCTCACTCGAATAGTGTGAGGGCTTAGAAACCAACGTGGGAAGACTATCATTGTAATACCCGAGACTTTTATGTTATATAAATCATAAAAGGAATATTTTTCTACACAACACTTGCTTGGCTTTCTTTACACGAAATCACGACCTTCCCCGATAGCTTGCGTCGTACGCAATACCGAGTTTCACTAAACAACGATATACTATTATTAAAACTAGCCATTGTGAATAGTAATAACCATTTTTTGAAATTTTATAAATTTTATTTTTCAAAATGGACTTCATATTTGGATTCGTAATATCGAAATTAGCCTAGGGTGAAATTTTGGTATTTTTCTGAAAACTTTCAATTTTTGATGAATAGTGAAACCACTAAGTGGTAGTTAAAAAACTGAATTTTTCATAAAACTTAATTTTACCGCTTCTGTGAGTGGAATTTCAAAAATCCGAGAGACACGGTTGATGTCAGTAAGTAAAATGTGGTTCAATTAGATGAAAATAATTTTTGGTGAATAATAACTTTTTACTTTTATTTACCACGATTAAAAGTAAATAGGGTAATTAAGGGTAAAAATGATATTATTATTACCATAACACATGTCCTAATTCTATTGGATAAGTGTAATTTGACCAAAAACAAACTTAGGAATAATATATGACCATTTAGGCCCACTTGGATTAGATTAGGACATTTATTATTAATTTATTTAAAGAAGGGTTAAAATAGTTAAAATCAAAGTGTAATAAGTAAATCATTTTTAATATGGGGTTATAAATAATATAAATTCGACTATAAACATTCATTAGAAAGATAAAAAGATCTAATACATAATGGTATTTTATTTGTAATTTTTAGACATTAAATAATTTAATTTATTTATGACACAACGATGATGCAGTAATTATCTTATTAATGAAATATTGACATAATTGATGTTATAAACACCAAAATAAATGTAATTTGACACTTTTTATGAATTAAACTAATTTTGTAGATTAATATGACATGTTAGTATTGATTTAATTAACCTTTTTAGAACTAATCATTCTTTTATGATTTTCACAAAAATTAATTACTAAATAGTGTCAAAATTGACATAAAATAGTTTTTAAAACGAATATTATATTAGTAATTTTTATTTTATTCATAAAAATCTAAGGTTTGGCCAAATTACTTAGATAAGGTTATATATATTAATAATAAACAACTTGGGGTTCTTTTGGCTGCTTATAGTAAGTTTATTAACCTTATAGTATAAGAACACAAGAAGACACGGTAAAAGTAAAATTATTTAACTTAATGTTAAATCTACATGATAAGGTTAAAATAGGAACCTAAAATTGTATAAATTCTATTTGATGATAGGATTTCGACCCATACCTACCTTATCCTTGAAATAAATCAATTTGGAGCTATTTAAAATCGAACTTGACTTTATAATAAAATAATATTTTTAGTTATTCCAAAGGTGCCCCTCTCCTCCCTTATAAAAGGGCACATCCACCCTCTCTTCCTCACACCACTTTGAGCCTTAAAGCTCGGCCAAACCCTGACAATTTCTCCTCTCCACTTCCCTGGAGACATCCTAGAGGTTCCGTTATTCTTCAAAGACCTATTTTAGTGCCCTAAAAGGATGTCTCAAAGAAGTACTTCAAAGAAGAGGTAATGTCCGTTACCGATTCTTTCATCTTTATTTCTTCTTCCACTTATTCTTATTTAGTTGTTTTATTATGAAGTAATAACATCAGTATCACTAATATACTGATATGTTATTATAAGTATGAAACAACCCTATTTCACCATCTATCCATCCTACGGAAAAATAAATCACTGCGCGTGCGTACGTACGGAATACCGTCTCCACGCCGTGGTGTAATATATTTTCCACCACCACCTTACTTGGATGTGTATAATGGTGTAAATAATGACTATATATGACTATTATAAAGTGATAATGATTCTGAAATAGTATACATACACTCTAATACAATTTCACGATCATAGGAACGATATCATCACTCGTGCGTACGTACGGAATACCGTCTCCACGATGTGATGCGACTCGTTCTACATGATCTTCATTTCATAATGATTATATAAATGAAATTAATTGAATGAATGAATATGATATATATTACACTAATACCATTCTGGAAATGAGGTATCTATAACCTAAAGAGAAGAATAATAATTTATTCGACAAAACACGCATAAGAACAAAAAGTTATAAACACCCGAATAACAAGTAGCAATGAAATATTACTAATAAGAAGCTAAGAATATGACCAAATATGATATCATAAAAATAAGTATGATTCTGTAATAAGTCAATAACATTATTTAAATCATTATACAGCAGGTTCGGACACGTACAAATCATATCGGACCTAAGTTAAGGGAAATATCACAATCTCATTTTTATCCGAGATTGTTTATACTTTGGCATTTACTGGGGTGTATTTTATCATGCACATCCATGTTTCCTAAATATGAAATATTATTTCCATTCACCTACAATTGTTTAAATCCTATTTTACCCTTCGGTGAGTTTTTAGTAAAGGATATGAAAGTAATCTTTTTTCATTTTTTGTACGAGGTACTTTTTTACTTTTCCGAAAACAGTACGAAGAATGTTTTTTTTAACTTATATGGCATGAATGGATTTTTAAAATATTATTTCCAAAAAGATTCCTTTACAAGTTTTCAAGTTTATTTTTAATCAACTTCTTTTAGTTTAAAATTGTATGACATGTTAATAAAGGAAAAGTGTTTTTGAAGTAGAAAGGATATTTTCCTCAAGAATGAAGTTCAAGTGTTTTATCAAAATTATTTTCCATCTAGGATAATAAAGGGTTCTGTTTTTATCCATATTATTACATTTATTTGATTATGTTGTGATGGAATTATTTTTATGAATTCCTTTATCGTATATGAATTGTTTTATGATGTCATGATGTTTAAGATTCCCATTTTTATTACAAGGGTTATGCAATGATATATGGTTTATGATTTTGTGGCACGCATAAGAATGGTATCATTATGAGATGGGTGGAACCTATATCTCCCTCCAATGCATTGGGTAAAGATTTTATATCTCATGAGATAGACATGGCCGGAACAGTAGGTTATACCGGTTTAGTGAAACAGGACTGAAACGAGGGTGACTCGGTTTAAAAATGGACTTTGTCCACTAAGATAGTCTTGGAAATGAGTCTTGACTAATAAGATATGATTATCTATGATTATGTGTGTATGCCACAAAGTTTCATGTTTTAAGTTATGATTATTGGGATTTCATTTCACTACTATGATTTATCCCATGTTATGAAATTATGCTCTCTTTTGCAGGTTAAGATCTCTAAAATGTTGTGTTCTTATGAATATGATGTGATTGATATTTATTTTGTTTACCCTTACTGAGAATTTGAGCTCACCCTTTTGTATTTTTTGTTTCCCCAGGTCAGGAAGAAGGTTATTAAGTAGAATATGCCAAAAGGGACTCTAGATATGATGAAATAAATGGGAGGCAAAGTAGATGCTTTATGAACCGGTTGTTTATGTTTCCCAGTTTCTAAAGACACTATACCTATACATTCCTTTCTTGGTTTTGTTATATGTTGTAATAAGTGTGATTCAATTCTGAAGTAAAAACAATGTATGTAAAGTATAGGTCGTTATAGTTGGTATCAGAGGAAAGGTATAGTCAACCCTTGGAAACTAGAATGTGAAAGCCTTAGTAAGAACCCTAAGGATAAGTCTAAGCATAGAACACAATATTAGTGTTTTAGAAATGGCCATGAATAACCTAGGATAAGACCGTAAGTGTGAAATTTTATTCTTCATTATGTGGTTTTCCTATTATAATTAGTGTTGCTCACACTATTCTTCTTGGTTTTAGTCAATGGTTGGAACCCGAAGGAACCGTGTTAATACGGAATGTGACGAGCAATGCAATGATTGTCCCCCTGAGCAACCAAACGTTATGGGAGCTGGAATGCAAAATCTTATAGCCATGCTCACACAACTTTCTCAAGCTATGAATCATGCAGGACTTCCAAACGAGCAAAGGAAGGAGCAATATTCTGTTGAATCCTTCATGAGACAGCGTCCACCTTCATTCAGCGGGTCTACTGATCCATTAGTTGCTGAACAATGGATTAGTACTACTGAAAAGATATTTTCAGTTCTTCAATGTTATGAGCATGATAAAGTCATCTTAGTAGTGTATTGTTTGGAAGGTGATGTTGATCAATGGTGGAATCTTATTAAGAATACGAGGCAAAGGGATTAAATTGAGTCCATGGAATGGGACGAGTTCAAAAACTTATTTTTCAATAAGTACTTCCCTCGTATTCTCTAAACAAAGATGGAGAAAGAGTTTCTTGAACTGAAGCAAAAGGATGATGAATCTATTGGTACCTATGAAGCAAATTTTACAAGACTTTCTAGGTACGCTTCTGGTATTATTATCCAACCTGAGAGTAAGATCGATCGATTCTTTAGTGGCTTAAAACCAAGTCTCCGAAGGGCGTTATCCATAAGGGACTTCAATAGCTACGTGGAAAACGTTTGATGCGCTCTCAAAGTCGATATGGAGATTGGAGTAACCCATCAGTCATATGGGTTTGATAAGAAGAAGAAAATGGAATTCAAAGGAAAATCTAAAGAGCACACTGAAAAGAAGATGAGCTTTCCCTTATGCTCAATGTGTGGAAAGAAACATGGAGGGAGTTTTCTTAAAGGGACAAGAAAATGTTTCAAATGTGGAAAGGAAGGTCATCGGGCATTTGAATGCTGCAATGATGGGAAGAATATGTCTAATGATGAAAACAAAGGAAGGGATACACATAATGACCCTACAACACTTCAATGTTTCAAGTGCAAGGAGATGGGACATTATTCCAATAAATGCCCTAATCCAAGGGTTGATGATGATGGTCGATGTCAACAAACTCTTAAGGATAAAGACAAAGTAAAGTCACATGCAATTTCTATCAGCTATGTGGAGTACGATAACGATGTGGTGAAAGGTACACTTAACATCCACTCTAAAGTAGAAAATGTTTTATTTGATTCTGGATCCACCCACTCGTTTATTTCTTAAGAATTTTCTAAGGGTATCACCGTATTACCTCAACAATTAGATGTTAAGTTAGATGTGACAACACCTAATGGAACAACAGTCTCATCACAAGTTTATAATTCTTCTCCGATTGAAGTTTGTGGGAAAGTGCTTCCTGAAAATCTTGTGATCCTTCCTATAGTGGAATTTGATGTGATTCTTGGCATGGATTGGATTTCTATACATGGAGCTCATATCAATATCCAAAGAAGGGAAGTCACATTTCATATTCCAGATCAATCTATGATCGTCTATCGATGCAAGGATGAACATAACCTTCTAGTGGAAATTTCTTCCATTTTATGGGTATTGATTCCACTAAATGAAGGTTATTTATCACAAATAGTTGGTGAGAAACTCACGATTAAGAATATTCCCATTGTACGGGAGTTTGATGATGTCTTTCCGGAGGAATTACCAGGTCTTCCACCGAATCATGAAGTTGAGTTTTCAATAGAACTCATACCGGGTGCTTTGCCTATTTCAAAGACACCATATAGAATGACCCCAATTGAGTTGCAGGAATTGAAGAAGCAACTCCAAGAGAATCTTGATAAGGGGTTCATACGCCCTAGTGCGTCACCTTGGGGAGCACCTGTTCTGTTTGTTAAGAAGAAAGATGGATCAATGAGACTCTGCATTGATTATCGAGAACTTAACAAGATCACTATCAAGAACAAATATCCTCTCTTGCGCATTGATGACTTATTTGACCAACTACGTGAAGCTCAATACTTTTCCAAGATTGATCTTTGTTCAGGGTATCATCAATTAAGGGTTAAAAGGGAGGATATACCAAATACGGATTTCCGTACAAGGTATGGACACTATGAATTTATAGTGATGCCATTTTGTCTTACTAATGACCCTGCTATCTTCATGGATCTGAGGAATAGAGTCTTTAGAGACTATCTTGATCAGTTTGTGGTAGTCTTTATAGATGATATTCTTGTCTATTCAAAGAGAAAGGAAGAACATGAAGATCACTTGAGAATTATATTGAAGACCCTGAGAAAGGATAAGCTTTATGCCAAATTTACCAAGTGTGAATGTTGGCTTCAAAAAGTTTCATTTTTGGGTCACATAATCTCAAAAGAGAGGATATCTGTGGATCCAGCAAAAACAGAGGTTATCGAAAGATGGTCGAGACCAACAACAGTAACTGAGATCCGAAGTTTTCTTGGTTTAGCTGGATATTATCGACGTTTTGTGAAAGATTTTTCATGATTATCTAATCCACTCACCAAGTTGACTTGGAAAGGAGTTACGTTTGTTTAGACGGAGGAATGTGAAGAGAATTTCAAGGAGTTGAAAAGAAGGTTATTCAGTGCACCTGTGCTCACACTGCATTGTAGTGGAGAAAGGTTTGTGATCTACAGTGATGCATCCAAGAAGGGATTGGGGTGTGTTCTTATGAAAAATGATATGGTGATAGCTTATGCCTCACGACAGTTGAAAATACATGAGCAAAATTACCCAACTCATGATTTGGAGTTAGCTGTGGTAATCTTTTCATTAAAGATTTGGAGGCATTACCTTTATGGAGAAAGGTGTGATATTTATACTGATCATAAAAGTTTAAAGTATATTCTCACACAAAAGGAGCTGAATATGTGCCAAAGAAGATGGTTGGAGCTGATTAAGGATTACGACTGCTCAATCCATTACCACCCTGGGAAAGCAAACAAGGTGGCAGAAGCATTAAGGCGACAAGACCACGCTAGTTTATCCATGATGAGGATCACAAAAGATCCAATATTTATGGATTTACAAAGGATGGATCTTGGAATTATAACTAATGGGGAAAAAATCATATCTTTCTCAAATGAATGTTCAACCATCTATACATGTGAAGACTAAAGAGGCACGGAAAGAAGATTTTGAGTTACAAAAGAAGGTGAGAAATGTTCCTGAATTCAACCTTGATTGTGATGGGATAATAAAGTTCATGAATAGGGTTTGTGTTCCTCCCATCCCAGAATTAAAGAAGGAGCTGCTGGATGAGGCTCATAGTTCTTCATTCTCTATTCATCCTGGAAGCACGAAGATGTATAGGGACCTGAAGGAGTACTTCTGGTGGGATGGCCTGAAAAGATATGTTGCTGAATATGTCTCTCGATGCTTGGTTTGTCAACAAGTTAAAGCTGAGAGACATAAGTCTAAGGGGATGTTACAACCATTACCCATACTCGAATGGAAATGGGAAAACATCACTATGGACTTTGTCATAGGAATTCCTAAAACATCCAAAGGCAATAATGCTATCTGGGTCATAGTTGATCGTCTTACAAAGTTTGAACACTTCATTGCTATTAGAGAGGATTTCTCTCTGGACCATCTTTCCAGGATATATGTAAAGGAAGTGGTAAGATTGCATGGAGTACCACTTTCTATTATATCTGATTGGGATCCGAGATTTACCTCGAAGTTCTGGTGAAGTCTTCAGCATACTCTGGATACAGAGTTGAGTTTTATCACTGCTTATCATCCTCAGATAGACGGTCAGTCTGAGAGAACAATTCAAACTCTAGAAGATATGTTGAGAGATTTCTCTTTGGATTTCAAAGGTGGTTGTGATCAACACCTACCTTTGGTGGAATTTTCTTATAATAATAGCTTTCACTCCAGTATTCAGATGGCTCCTTATGAAGCTCTCTATGGAAAGAAATGCAGGACTCCAACTTGCTGGGATGAAGTTGCGGAAAGAAATCTATTAGGACCCGATCTCGTTGATGAAATGGCAGAAAAGGTCAGATCTATTCAACAACACATAAGAGCATCTCAGAGTCGATAGAAAAGCTATGCTAACAACCGAAGAAAAGACCTAGAATTTTAAGTGGGTAATAAAGTGTTCTTACAAATATCTCCCTGGAAGAGGGTCATGAGATTTGGAAAGAAGGGGAAGTTGAGCCCTAGATATATCGGTCCTTTCGAAATACTGGATCGTGTTGGGAAGGTAGCTTACCATTGGTGCTTCCACCAAATCTCTCTCAAGTTCACGATGTGTTCCATGTATCTCTCCTGAGAAAGTACATACCTGATCCTTCACATGTACTCAGCTCAGAAGTTGTACCGCTGGAGCAAGATCTTTCTTATGAAGAACAACCGATAGAGATTCTGGATCGTAGCGAAAAAGTCCTACGAAACAAGACCACTCGATTGGTGAAATTTTTATGGAGGAACCACCAATTAGAAGAAGCTACATGGGAGCTTGAGGATGTGATGAGGGAGAGGTATCCTCATCTGTTTGTTACAAAGTGACGAATTTCGAGGGCGAAATTCATTTTAAGGGGGGTAGAATGTAACACCCGAGACTTTTATGTTATATAAATCATCAAAGGAATCTTTTTCTACACAACACTTGCTTGGTTTGCTTTACACGAAATCGTGACCTTCCCCGATAGCTTGCGTCGTACGCAATACCGAGTTTCACTAAACAACGATATACTATTATTAAAACTAGTCGTTATGAATAGTAATAACCAATTTTTCAAATTTTATAAATTTTATTTTTCAAAATGGACTTCATATTTGGATTCGTAATATCGAAATTAGCCTAGGGTGAAATTTTGGTATTTTTCTGAAAACTTTCAATTTTTGATAAATAGTGAAACCACTAAGTGGTAGTTAAAAAACTGAATTTTTCATAAAACTTAATTTTACCGCTTCTGTGAGTGGAATTTCAAAAATCCGAGAGACATGGTTGATGTCAGTAAGTAAAATGTGGTTCAATGAGATGAAAATAATTTTTGGTGAATAGTAACTTTTTACTTTTATTTACCACAGTTAAAAGTACATAGGGTAATTAAGGGTAAAAATGATATTATTATTACCCTAACACATGTCCTAATTCTATTGGATAAGTGTAATTCGACCAGAAACAAACTTAGGAATAAAATATGACCATTTAGGCCCACTTGGATTAGATTAGGACATTTATTATTAATTTATTTAAAGTAGGGTTAAAATAGTTAAAATCAATGTGTAATAAGTAAATCATTTTTAATATGGGGTTATACATAAGATAAATTCGACTATAAATATTAATTAGAAAGCTAAAAATATTTCCTACATAATGGTATTTTATTTGTAATTTTTAGACATTAAATAATTTAATTTATTTATGACACAAAGATGATGCAGTAATTACCTTATTAATGAAATATTGACATAATTGAGGTTATAAACACCAAAATAAATGTAATTTGACGCTTTTTATGAATTACACTAATTTTATAGATTAATATGACATGTTAGTATTGATTTAATTAACTTTATTAGAACTAATCATTCTATTATGATTTTCACAAAAATTAATTACTAAATAGTGTCAAAATTGACATAAAATAGTTTTTAAAACAAATATTATATTAGTTATTGTTATTTTATTTCTAAAAATCTAAGGTTTGGCCAAATGACTTAGATAAGGTTATATATATTAATAATTAACAACTTGGGGTTCTTCTGGCTGCTTATAGTAAGTTTATTAACCTTATAGTATAAGAACACAAGAAGACACGGTAAAAGTAAAAGTATTTAACTTAATGTTAAATATACATGATAAGGTTAAAATAGGAACCTAAACTTGTCTAAATTCTATTGGATGAGAGTATTTCGACCCATACCCACCTTATCCTCGAAATAAATCAATTTGGATCTATTTAAAACCGAACTTGACTTTATAATAAAATAATATTTTTAGTTATTCCAAAGTTGCCTCTCTCCTCCCTTATAAAAGGGCACCTCCTCTCTCTCTTCCTCACACCACTTTGAGACTTCAAGCTCGGCCAAACCCTGCCAATTTCTCCTCTCCACTTCCCTAGAGACATCCTAGAGGTTCTGGTCTTCTTAAAAGACCTATTTTATTTCCCTAAAAGGAGGTCTCAAAGAAGCACTTCAAAGAAGAGGTAATGTCTGTTACCGATTCTTTCATCTTTATTTCTTCTTCCACTTATTCTTCTTTAGTTGTTTCATTATGAAGTAATAACATCAGTATCACTCATATACTGATATGTTATTATAAGTATGAAACAACCCTGTTTCACCATCTATCCATCCTACGGAAAAAGAAATCACCGCGCGTGCGTACGTACGGAATACCGTCTCCAAGCCGTGGTGTAATCTATTTTCCACCACCACCTTACTTGTATGGGTATAATGGTGTAAATAATTACTATATATGACTATTATAAAGTGATACTGATTCTGAAATAGTATACATACACTCCAATACAATTACACAATCATAGGAATGATATCATCACTCGTGCGTACGTACGGAATACCGTCTCCACGATGTGATGCGACTTGTTCTACATGATCTTCATTTCATAATGATTATTTAAATGAAATGAATTGAATGAATTAATATGATATATATTACACTAATAACATTCTGGAAATGAGGTATCTATAACCTAAGGAGAAGAATAAGAATTTATTCGACAAAACACGCATAAGAACAAAAAGTTATAAACACCCGAATAACAAGTAGCAATGAAATATTACTACTAAGATGCTAAGAATATGACCAAATATGATATCATAACATCCTAGAGGTTCTGTTCTTCTTCAAAGACCTATTTTATTTCCCTAAAAGGAGGTCTCAAAGAAGCACTTCAAAGAAGAGGTAATGTCCGTTACCGATTCTTTCATCTTTATTTCTTCTTCCACTTCTTCTTCTTTAGTTGTTTCATTATGAAGTAATAACATCAGTATCACTCATATAATGATATGTTATTATAAGTATGAAACAACCCTGTTTCACCATCTATCCATCCTACAGAAAAAGAAATCACTGTTCGTGCGTACGTACGGAATATCGTCTCCACGCTGTGGTGTAATCTATTTTCCACCACCACCTTACTTGTATGGGTATAATGGTGTAAATAATGACTATATATGACTATTATAAAGTGATACTGATTCTAAAATAGTATACATACACTCCAATACAATTCCACAATCATAGGAACGATATCATCACTCGTGCGTACGTACGGAATACCGTCTCCACGATGTGATGCGACTCGTTCTACATGATCTATATTTCATAATGATTATTTAAATGAAATGAATTGAATGAATGAATATGATATATATTACAATAATAACATTATGTAAATGAGGTATCTATAACATAAGGAGAAGAATAAGAATTTATTCGATAAAACACGCATAAGAATAAAAAGTTATAAACACCCGAATAACAAGTAGCAATGAAATATTACTACTAAGATGCTAAGAATATGACCAAATATGATATCATAAAAATAAGTATGATTCTAGAATAAGTAAATAACATTATTTAAATCATTATACAAGAGGTTCGGACACGTACAAAGCATATCGGACCAAAGGTAAGGGAAATATCACAATCTCATTTTTATCCGAGATTGTTTATACTTTGGCATTTACTGGGGTGTATTTTATCATTCACATCCATGTTTCCTCAATATGCAATATTATTTCCATTCACCTACAATTTTTTAAATCCTATTTTACCCTTCGGTGATTTTTTAGTAAAGGATATGAAAGGAATCTTTTGTCGTTTTTCGTACGAGGTACTTTTTGACTTTTCCGACGAAAGTACGAAGAATGTTTTTTTTAACTTATACAGCATGAATGGATTTTTCAAACATTATTTCCAAAAATATTCCTTTACAAGTTTTAAAGTTTATTTTTAATCAACTTCTTTTAGTTTAAAATTGTATGACATGTTAAGAAAGGAAAAGTGTTTTTGAAGTAGAAAGGATATTTTCCTCAAGAATGAAGTTCAAGTGTTTTATCAAAATTATTTTCCATATAAGATAATAAAGGGTTCTATTTTTATCCCTATTATTACATTGATTTGATTATGTTGTGATGGAATTATTTTTATGAATTCCTTTATCGTATATGAATTGTTTTATGATGTCATGATGTTTAAGATTCCCATTTTTATTACATGGGTTATGCAATGATGTATGGTTTATGATTTTGTGGCATGCATAAGAATGGTATCATTATGAGATGGGTGGGGCCTATATCTCCCTCCAATTCATTGGGTAAAGATTTTATATTTCATGAGATAGACATGGCTGGAACGGTAGGTTATACCGGTTCAGTGAAACAGGACTGAAACGAGGGTGACTCGGTTCAGAAATGGACTTTTTCCACTAAGATAGTCATGGAAAATGAGTCTTGACTAATAAGACATGATTCTCTATAATTATGTGTGTATGCCACAAAGTTTCATGTTTTAAGTTATGATTATTGGGATTTCATTTCACTAATATGATTTATCCCATGTTATGAAATTATGCTCTCTTTTGCAGGTTAAGATCTCTAAAATGTTATGTTCTTATGAATATGATGTGATTGATATTTATTTTGTTTACCCTTACTGAGCATTTGAGCTCACCCTTTTGTATGTTTTGTTTCCCCAGGTCAGGAAGAAGGTTATTAAGTATAATATGCCAAAAAGGGACTCTAGATATGATGAAATAAATGGGAGGCAAAGTAGATGCTTTATGAACCAGTTGTTTATGTTTCCCAGTTTCTAAAGACACTATACCTATACGGTCCTTTCTTTGTTTTGTTATATGTTGTAATAATTGTGCTTCAATTTTGAAGTAAAAACAATGTATGTAAAGTATGGGTCGTTATAATCCTTCTCACCCTCCACACACCGCAACCCCTTGAACAGAGGAAAAAAATAACACTACTGGGGGAAAGATGGACCTAGAACCTCCATTTAAAAACCAGGCGCTTGATCCAGCGGACCACACCTAGAAAGCAACCTTAATAGAACTCTGAATCCCAAAATAGCCAAGCTATTCTAACCCTGGAAGATAACACTAGTACCCAAGGAAAACTAAATAAGTGCAAACACCTTATCTCTAGGACCCAGGGACATGCACAACCACTCAACCACGCCAGGAGAGGTAGAGAACCTATCAACCAAAATCCTTTCCTCTAGGAAAGTCGAAGGGGAATTCGGTGAAGAAGGTGTAGCGACACCCAAGGGAGGATTGGATATAAGAGTCAAGGGAGGAAACAACTCCAACACACCATCCAAGCAAACTGAATGTCCATAGGCCGCACACTTCGATTGTTTTCTATGATAGATGGACAAGGAATGTCCTTATAGCTGACAGCTTGAGAAAAAAACAAGGGAGAAGGAACTAAAATCAGTTGAATCAAGTCCTCCATTACTTACACTCTGAGAGTGACCTTCTTGGGAATATAAGTAGCAAGATCCAAGTCAACGCAAATATGAGCCATCATCGCATCCTCAAGGCAGAGGGTTCTTTCATCGGTACAAAGAAAGACACCAAACAAGTCACCAATCTCACGTTGAAGATAAGCATTCCAAAAAAAAGAGGTAAACCCGATAAAGTGATCCAGACCACTTACCTCGATGAATCCCTTCTAGATTAAGAATCCATTGACCATCGGTAGATATGGGAATGCTAGCGCATGAGATACCTAGGACTGAAGCACCAAGATCTGATGAATTCATCGTAAGATCCCAAAGCCACATAAAAGCTACTTTGATTTAGATTTGTAATCTTGGCTGGCAGAGAGAGATTCCACGAGTTCACAAAGTTCTTAAATAGATGCAAAAAAAGTTTTTTCTCAACCGAATATCGCAACCAAGGTCCACTTGAGGCACTCCGATGCTTCCCGTAATGAGGCCGCCAAAATGGACAACACCAGAGAACCCACTTCCACAGAGGACGAGACATAAAGAGGAGCCACCGGCCAGAAGACTCCACCTGGTTCAGATATGGGCTATGAATGACAAAGGGCCTCTTTGAAAGAAGGCTGAGAAGGTAGCCCTAGAACTGGGCAGGCAAGGGAGCCATCCCGCAGGGCTTCAACAAAGAATACAGGTAGTAGAACAGCATCACCAAAACAAGACTGTGCATTTAACTAATGAATTTATTTTTAGTTGTTCCATGTAATTAAATTATATGTTTTCAATAGGGAGATACTTAAGTACAATTAAACAATACATGTGAAACATATCTCATCTAGAATCTTCAATTTCCATGGGATATCTGAAGGTTAAGGACACCATTTTTTTTCTTCATATATTGATGAGGTTGAAAAAGTTATAGATAAACTCTCTAAAAACATCATTTCAATGAATTTAATTAGAGTTTCAAGACTCATATATATTTAATAATTGATTTAATATTTATGTAATTCAACTAAGGTGTATTTTAAAAACCCTATATCCATTGAATTATATGAAATTTATTGATTCACAAGATGCATGAATCAAGTTCTTATACTATGAGTGAATAACTCAACCAACTATCTGATGGACCATTTATTATAGCTTGTCTCTACAAGGCTTTAGATTCCTGTGGATTTTGATTCCGTATTAGTAATGTTGACGTGAAACAAGAAATGTAGACCAATGGTGTTGGTTTCTCATCTATTGATATGGGTTTTTATTAAGGATTTCTAAGGGATATTATTTGTTTGGGTAGGTTCCCTATAACCAAATTTCTAAGTAATTTATTACATGTTTCATTATTAATTAATTTTTATTATTACATCATGATTATTCCTCTATATTATATTAATATTTTCTAATTTCCTAATAGTATATGTCACACTAAAAGTCCATAGTAGATCACTACTATGATGAGAACTAGGAGGTTCCATTATATTATTCTTAAATATATATATTTTGTATCCAAATGATATCATTTTATGAGACACAGATGATATAGGATATCAAGGGTGGAGACTTGTAGTACTTTGAGTCACCCTCTCATGGTGTACACCCTTGGTAATTTTTGGTGCATGAGATTATTTGAATAGACCTTCCAATAGAAAATCAACATTTCAAGTTTCATTATATGTTCCTATCTACATATGTGTGTATTGATCCTTAGACTTTAATGTAATAATTAATTAATATCACGAGTGGTGTACTATGATGTATTGATGAAAACCATGAAGAAATATTCTCATGGTGAGGTAGGATATGTTGGGTTCTTCATGGGTGATATTTCATTAATGAATTATGTGAGAAAGGTTTATCCATTCTATACCCTAATTGAAATTGATATCTCGATCCATTTTATGGGAATATAACTACCTAGATAAATTTGTGGCCATGTTGTTCAGTGGAAAAGTTCATTTCTAGAAATTTATAAAAATGTATATCAAGTACATAGTTTGATGGAATCGGTATTCAACCTTCTTTATTTAATATATCAAGATGAAGGAATTACATTACACAATAAGTGTTCATAGGAGGTTGAATGTCATTTTGATATTAACTTCTTTCTCTATGGTTCCTTGGTGTGTTTCCTGAAATTAACCTTGTAATTTCATAGATTATGCCTAATGTTAATGAGAATTATTCCTAAAGGGTCACACGCTAAGTGTATCTTCAATCTCAGTTGAATTCAAGTATTTAATTGAACAAGTTAGAATAAATAATATTTATTCAGGTTTGGTTGATTTCTAATATTTAATCACGAGTCATTCAAAGTAATAAGTGATTTAAATAATAATAATAAATATTCTTTTCAAGTTCTATAAAATATAATATTTATTTTATTTATCAACAAATAATGTAGTCATTATTCAAGATTTAGTAAATATAGAGGAGGATAAGCAGAACAAACTTAATGGTTCAGTTGGAAATGGAATAAATGATATTTATTTATATTCTAAAAGTGTTTCACGTGTCAAGTGACTAATAATAATATTTATATTATTATTATTCTACATGGGGATGATTGAGAATTATAGAGTGGGAAAGAACTCATGTGAAAATTTCCTATCACAACCCGACCCGATGGGGTCTAGGCTGCGACTCCCCAATCCCACCTCCAATAGGCCAGAGGCTAGAGACTAGCACTGAGTAGGTATATCATATATATGGGATGAATTTTCCTAATGTAATTGTATACACACACCCATAAACACCTCGATGCAACGGTTCAAATATATAAAAAAACTAGAAACTAAAATGTATGCATACAATTATACCAAACTAGAGTACATCAGAATTACTAAAAGCATAAAGGAAAAACACATTTATGCCAAAAGAAAACTATAAAAGAGTCCAACATTCTCAAAAGGAGGGGATCACTATCAAATGAAACTACCAATAAGCTCCTCGGCCTAGCTCTAGTAAACACCTCAGTCGGTCAAACTCGCTAAGCTCTGCCTACCCTAAGTCCTCCAGGGGCTCCTTCAAATAGTATGTTGTCTGAATAAGACACAACACATGTGGGAAAATACCGTGTAGGGGTGAGATTAATAATACTACGTAGGCACCCCAAAACCCAAAAGAAAAGGGAGAAATTAAGAGGAAACAGTCTTCTCAACCTATCCAGAGGGAACCTAATCGAGAGAGAAACTCCATCTCGAACCATCCTTGACTATACATGAAAATTTATCTTAGACCATAGGGGGTTTCAACCCTAACATGTGAAAACACCATAAGGACTCCCAAAAATACCCAGATATACTCATCTCTGACTCTAAGTCTCATGAGGTTCTGACCTCATAGCCAGCAACATGATTCTACTTGAGGCTCTAAAGGTAACACAAATTAAGAGAACACACTCTACGAGCTTATCCATCCTAGATGAAACCCATCTGAGAGATATAATCCATCAGGAATGGCTCTACCATTTCTAATGGTACGTATGATAGAATGTGCTTTATTATGAATAACCTAATAGGTCCAGCTATAGTGCACAGCACCAAAGGACCTACCATCTCTAACCTTCACCCTACGTAAGGTTAATGAAACCCACATAGAGAGGTCTGATCCTCACCACTACACATAGTTGAGGGAGAACTGATCCAAAGTATACACTTCGTACATACTCTCTAACAAGAGATAACATAGGGACTCACACCTCACACTTCCCCATAATCGAGGGAGTACTGGCTCTTAAATAACCCATGAAATCTCTATCACTCCCGAGAGGAGTGACATGAACCTCAATTCATTAAGGGATCACTAAATCCTACACTATTATTGCACGTAACTAGTGGTGGGGATTTCTCCTTGTATAGTACTCAATAGCCGAGGGATCACAGCTCCAATGGAGGAACTTCTCCCTACTGCTACATAGAGACTGGGGAGTAATACTCTATAGATGAGTACCCACACTCTGGCATGAAATGGGAGTGAAACTCAAAGGATAGAGGACCCACACTCTGGTAGGATAGGGGAGTACCACTCTATGGATAAAGGACCTGCACCCTGGTCAAATAAGGGAGTGCTACTAAACTAGCTCGATTACTATGGGGTACCCTCACCCTAACACGATAGTGGAGTTCCAGCCCTGGGATAGAGGACCCTCTCCCTGATATCTCAAGGGAGTACCAAATTTTCTATAACAACTCATATGGAGTACATGTTCCCTAGAACGAAAGGGGAGTTCTGACTCCAATGATAGAGGACCCGCACCCTAACACGATAGGGGAGTACTGACTCTATCGTTACATCATTTTTGGAGGACTCGTACCCTAACATGACAGGGGAGTACCGACTCCATGGATAGAGGACCTTAACCCTTGTCCAATAGGGTAGTACATACTTTATTTGTCCCATGAGTATGGAGGACCTGTTCCCTAACACTATATGGGATCACTATCCAACTAAATGAACATCACAGGGAACCCATGCCATGAAACATTAGGGGTGTACCAACCCCATAATAACTACCTAAAGTTACAAGAAACCTCACCAATAATGTTGAGATTTTAGTATCTACCAAAGAATAGGGGTAATGGAAACTCGTCCCCTTATTCTGAAGGGGAGTACCAGTCCCAACATCTCTCTGAATGGTCCACATGGAACTACTGCATCGGTTAATCATCGCTTCAGAAACATCGTGATCGATTTTTTCCACCTCATATATTTTAGGCCTCTATAGGGGAAACCATTTTATTCTACATATAAAAATGATTAGGATAGACTACTCACAAGTTTGAATCTGAGTTCCAGAAAAGGAGATAGGGGAGGCGGAAGATCTCGAGAAGATCCTCAAGGAGTACACAACGTGAACTGGGGTACACATGGCATGTGAGCCCACCCAAGAATATGGTCTTGTATCTTGTCTACATGGTCTGCCAACCCATGTAGGGGTACACAACATGTAGATATGGTATATTCCCTATCCTACTTTACCTAGCCCTTGCCATGTTCCTCTTCAAGACAGACTGGCCAACCATGTCCCTTACACATCATACATCCCATACTACACAGTATGTTTGAGATAAATGACCACTTTTCTATGTAGTTTTCCATATCCATGTAGTGGACCCTGTGTCCATGTACTTTGGTTGTGTGATTGAACATGTCCCTGAGTTTTGACATGGATTCCCAAGACATGTCCCAAGGCCACAAGGTTTGGGTCACTACACGGCATGCAACCTGAGTAAACAACATGTAGATCCCATAATTCATCTTCCCCAAATAGGAAGGTCTACACGGCATGTCACTCTGGACTACACACTCTATAGATGGTAATTCTAGTGAGTAATTACCTCCAAAAACACCTGATTCACCCTAGTTAACCCCAAAACCTATAGATCTAAATAGAAGGGATCTCTAATAATTGTATTTGGGATCTAAAACCATAAAATAGTGCACACTAAAGAGGGATAGGACCAAAACTCAAATCTTCCTACATCGAGGGAAAAAAGTTGAAGATTTGGTCAAAGAATGATGACCTGATTATGATGCTTCTCAATTTGATGATGATCTGCATTAGAAATAGGGATCAAAAGTACCTTTTTTCGTTGATTTGTCTTTTTCTCCATTTGTCACCAAAGGGAGAGGAGGAGAAGAGGAGGGGTGGATCCTCCTTTATGTCGTGCACCAAAAAGGTGGGAGGGGGAAGGGTTAGGTTAGTTTTAGGTTAATTAATTAATTAAAAATTCATTTAATTAATTATTCCACCATAAAATGACCCACCAACTCGCCTTTGACAAAACCTCCCGACGTAGACAACTTTATGTCGTGCCTAGGGTAAACACAACCTTCTAGACTCAATTGTGGCCTCAAAAATACGATTTGAGACTCTGTATAGTATTTAATATTATTTTCAAGTGAAACTATGTATGTGTGAAAAAAAATATATTTAATATTTTTAATATCACCGCTCTGAGGCTCCCCAGACCCCGGATTCCCACGCCGACTCAGCGTAGACTTCGGAAATATTCTCAAGAATATTCCAAAGTCTTACGGGTAAAATCCTGATTCCTTAAATTTCCAACTCTAAACCTTCTATAATAAATATCTAATTATATCACTTTCTATAATCACTCTTGTTGTTCACAACAAATAGATTAAGGAGCTCCCTCAATCCCTATAGAGATATTAAGATATCTAGAGTTCTCTTATCTCCTCCTCTCTCAAGTTATTGAGAGAACATCAAGAGTTCATCATTCTCCAAGCAAGAATTTATCTAAAATCAACCATGAATAATGCATGTGATTTGTATCGGCCATGCTAGCACCTGGAGGTTCTATAGTGATATTCAGAGATTGTGGTGCATATGTGGATCACCTCTTTAGGTATTCTACACTTGGATCCTACAACGCAATGAAATTTTGATGAGATATAGTAAACCAGATCAATAATGAAGAGGGAATTAAAATATGAGGTAATTATATATCTACTTATGAACTGATTATAAATTACATAGTAATATCTTTATTCTTCTAGTTCCACTATTTATCTAGTCAAGTAATCTATGATTTAAATCCATTGGTCTTGATTTTATACAACGTGTATAGAAACAATTTTCATAAAATAAGTCTAAAAGTTGAGTTGGTCATGCCATAGTAGGCACTTCTTCTGTTCATGGAACCTAAAAATGGTATTAGAGCAGTCACATGTTTAATTTATAATTATTTATATTCATTGATTTTTTTAATGATTTTTTAGTTTCCTTTTACTTCAGATTGATTTTTTCTGAATATATGAACATCATTTTATCTTCCCTTTATTTATTTTCACTAATATTACTAGAAAAATGGTTAATAATAAAATGAAGAAATTTCTGAGAACACCATCTAAAGGTGTTAAATATTTTTTTCAGAAAATATAATACTATATGACGTCTATCGTAACTACACATCATGTACCTATGTATCCCATTTGTATCTTGCAATAAAATTAGATAGATCCAATTTAATTGGATATAAGATTCAAAGTGGATTAACATGTATATCTATATATACTATAACATAGTTTGAAGAACTACACACCCTATAATAGTTATACATGACATGTATCCCTTATTTTGTTATAGCTAAGAATATAGGGGTCCAAACATATGATGTATCGAAAACACAACATGGGTACTGGCATATCATGAAACAATGTGGCCAAATTTTGTGTAAGTTGGACAACATTTCATGTACCATTAAATTTTCTATAGCAAGAAAAATGCCCAATCCTTAGGCATGTGTTTCGTACATGGGAAGAATAAGTACACACCGTGTAACTAAGTACACATTGTGTAGTATGCTGCAAATAGTGTTCTCAATTCTTCATTGAGAGAATAATTAAATATATAATTAAACCTATTCACATGTATTTAATTTTTAAATATTATCAAGACATGGTTAATCACTTAATTAATATCCAGTTAACATTAACAAAGATTTTTATAAGATAAAATGGGATTTTATACATAAGAATGAAAATACATCAACTAAAATATTAAGTTGGTATGGTGTTATACTACATTAGTTAGAATTGAAATCATAGTTCAAAGTTCTTAACCAACCCAATTCAGGGTTATTTCAATTATTGAGGAACTTATAGCTTTAATTTTTGGGTTAACTTAACTTAATTCACATCATGGGTTGACTTTCCAAGTAGGACTTAGTGAAACTATGAGGAAAGGGTTGGGGAAATATTTAATTGGGATTTTAGGATTGGGGAGTCCACTCATTTGATCAAGGAACTACTATTTAATGCAATTGGAAAGTTAAACCTACTAAAACTCTTCAAATATATTTTCAATACCAAGTCTGGGTTTTGAAAAAATAGTGGGATATTTATGGAATTTAATTTAAATTAAATTCATAAATATGTTATATAATCAAATAAGAAATAATAATATATTCTTAATTTTTATAAATGAAAAATCAAATGACTTAGAAAATATCACTATGATCTATACTATAGAAGGATAACCTTCTCACTGATGTGAATTTCTGGGAATTTTATAGGTTCTTACTTGTTATATTATTTCAAAAACAGAAAGTATACATGTTGGAAACCCCACTTCTTGAGTCACTAGCCAAATAGGATATTGTGGAAGAAGTATCTCTATATCTAGATCATGAGGATGATGTAATGGACATCTACTGTTTCATTTTATCCTCAATTTATAGTGATCTTCTAAAGAAATAGGAGGACAGAAATGTGTATAGAATTATTTCTCACCTATGAGATCTCTATCAAGAGAATGTGAGATAAAAAAGATATGAGATCTCCCATGCACTATTCAAATGAAATCTTAGAGATTCAGTGCTATCTAGGGCTCATGTAGTCAAGATAAATAGATAAATAGAATGATTATACATATTGGGGTTTAAGATCCCTTATGAGGAGTACATAGATCTCATTTTTTCTCTAATTCTTAAATTTTTTTTCAGTTTTATTATGAATTATAATATGATCAATAACAAGAAGAATGTTTTGGAAATTCATACTCTTATTAGTCAAGTTGAAGAAGACATGGGTCATGACCAAACTATATTCCTTATAGTGAATAAGAATATGAGAAACAAGTCAAGGGACTGAAGAATCATTTCAAGTCTAAGGATCTAGAGCATCATCCATCCAAGAAGAAAAAAAATCCAAAGCCTTGGAAAGGAACATGATATAGTATATGTTACATATGGAAATCAAGGACATGATAAGAGAAACATCACCCAGCTAAAGAATAAAGGAAAATATTTAGGTGAATTCATTATCAAATGTAATATTTCTATATCTACAAGTTGGGTATTAATTATAGCATGTGGTGCACCCATTTTTATCCAAATTCATGATACAAGTAAACTTCAAAAGGTTTACAGAGGCAAGGTGGATCTATGGGTAACTAATGGAGAGAGTATGGTTACTATATTTATTTAAGACTATAATATCACATTACTAACAAGATTGATTTTGGTTTTAAATAATTTTTATTATGTTCCTAGCATTACAAAGATCATAATTTGTGTTACTTTTTTAAGCATAGGTGGAATTATTTTCAACTTTGGAAATAAGAGTTTAACTTTTATAAAGATATAATATGGTATGGTATGTCATATTTAAATAATGGTCTTTATGTATTGAATTAAAAAAACTAAATATTAGAAATTGATAATGAAACAAATATGTGTGGATCATATAACACCCAGTTGTGGCATCACCGTATTCATCATGTAAATGAGAATAATTTGAAAAGGCTCTATTAAAATTATTATTTAGACTCTTTTGAACTTAAACCATTTGAAATATATCATGATTTTTTACAAAGTAAGATGAACAAACAAACATTTGTTGGTCAAGGTGAAATGGCCATAGAGATTCTAGAATTGGTACACATTGATGTGTTTTCACCTTTTCATGTAGAATCTAGTGGTAGATTCTCTTACTTTAGGGATTTTATAGAAAGTGTGAGTTAGTATGGTCATGTCTACTTTATGAGGTATAAGTCAAAAATATTTGAGATATTTAAGTAGCTTAATAATGAAGTTGAGAATCATTATGGTAAGAAGACAATGAAACTTCAATTGGATTGAGGTGGTAAATAACTTAACCAATAGTTCATAAATTTTCTAAAAAAGTATGAGATTTTATCTCAACTCACTCAACCATATACACCATAGTGGAATGGTGTTAGTGAAAGGAGTAATCATACCTTACTAGACATGAAAAGGTTTATGATGAGTTATGAAAGCCTTCTATTATCCTTTTGGAGATATGAATTACACATAGCAGCATACTTACTAAACTGAGTACCAACTAAAGTGGAAAATTGTATTCCCTTTGGGTTATATAGTGGAATGACAATCATTTTTTCAAATGTTCTTGCATGGGTTTGTGAGGAATTTTTTAAGGCTATCTTAAGAAATATACTAGAACCCCGAGGCATGAAGTGAAACTTCATAGGGTATCCCAAGGAAACAAGGGGTTGTTATCTTACAACCTTTCAGGAAAGAAATTAATTATTGCAATAAAAGATGTATTTCTTGAGAGATAGTACATCCTAAATGAGGATAGTGGGATAAATATTGACATTGATGAATTTTATTCTCAATATACATACAGTTTGGTACAAGAACAGATTTCACAAGTCCTTATATAAGATGTTGTTGCTAAAATAAAAGTATTGTGTAAGAGTTATAGAGAGGTAAGAGAACCATAGTGGTATGTTTTTATAGTCTCTGATGATGTTTATTCATTATTGGTTGACAATAATGATCCTATATTATATATAGAGGAAATAAGGATCTCAGAATTTGAAATATGGAAAGAAGCTATAAATTCTGAAATCAATTCCATATATAAAAACCAAGTTTAGATTCTGATTGATTCGTCATTTGATGTAAATCTTGTTGAAAAAAATGGTTATTCAATAGAAAACTAGACATGGAAGGTAAATTAAATACCTATAAATCATTTTAAGTGTATAAATGGTTTAAACAAAATCAAGTTATTGGTAGTGATGAAATATTTTCTCCAGTTTCCATGTTTAAATCAATCAGAATCTATCTCTCCATAATATATTTCCAGGACTGTGATATTTGGAAAATGGATTTCAAAACATTTTTCCTTAATGGAAACCTTTAGAAGGATGTGTATATGAAAAAAACAAAAAAAATTGTGACTACGGTAAAAGTTAAAAAGGCACACAAGTTATAGATATCCATATGGATTAATGAAATCATCTAGGTTATGAAACATTTCGTTCGATGGATCTATAAAATAATTTTGTTTCATTAAGAACGAATGTGATCCATGTGATTAAAAAAGTTTAGTGGGAGTATGATTTTTTTCATAGCAGAATATATTTATGACACATTACTATTTGGAAACAATATACCAACCATACAAGAGGTAAATTAATGGTTGAGAAATTATTTCTCCATGATAAACTCAAGTAAAGTAGCCTATATTCTATGGATCAAGATAGTGGATGAAAGATCCAAGAGGCTTCTTGGAATACGTCAAAGCAAATATATTGACCAAATATGAAAGGGGTTTAGTATAGAATAATCCAAGAGGATATTGGTTCTCGTGTCACATGGAACACATCTTTCTAAGAAAATATTTCATCATGTGCAAGAATAAATAAATAGATTGAGAAATATTTCATATACTTCTATGATAGGATATATCATTAATGTCACGTTATGTTCGAGTCTTAATATTTCCTTTAATTCGACCACGGTAGCTAGATATCTTGCATATCCAGGTGAATAATTTTAGTCTTATGTTAATTCTATCCTTAAGTATCTGAGGCAAACTTAGGATGTGTTACTGGTGTGTAGATGAGATTAAGATCTAGTCATTAAGAGTTATTTAGATTCTATATTTCAGATATATTATAATATTCTAAATTCATGGTTAGGATATGTCTTTTGTCTCAATGGAGTAGTTCTGAGCTGGAAGAGTTCAAATCAGTTGGTTGCCACTAATTCTATAGTGGAGTCAGAGTATACTACGGCTTCTAATGCAGCCATGAATCATTTTGAATTCACAACTTTGTTTAATAGATCGATGTAGTTACTAGTAGTCAAGACCCTATCCTAATTTACTATGATAATACTACATCGATATCTCTTTCTAAAATGTAAAGTTCACATCAAAGGACAAATAGCATACTATGTATGTTTTATCTCATGAGGTATTTTTCACAATGAGGTGAAGTTGTAGTGATAGGATTATCCATAAAGAAAAACATGGTAGAATCCTTGATGAATGATTTATCTTAGGAGAGGCATGAGTACATGTGAGAGCTAGTGGACTAATAGTTTTTATCATTTGGATCTAGTGCATGTGGGAGTTTGTTGGATTTGGTTCCCTATAACAGAATTTATAATTACTTGATTATATTTTTTTCATTATTAATGAAGTTTATTATCACATAATGATTGTTATTATGAACAAAATTAGTAGGTAATAATGTTATAAGAATATATTTCACACTAAAATTTCATATTAGTCCCCCACTTTGATGAGATCTAGGAGGTTCCATTATAGTATTCTTGAATATATTTTCTATATCCGGATGATATCAATTGATGGTACATGAGTAATATAGGATATCGGGGGTGGGGACTTATAGAACTTTGAGTCACCATATCATTGTGTATTTATTTGTTAATTTCTAGTATATGATATTATGATAACAGACCCTCCAAAAGGAAGTCTACATTTTCATATGTCATTGGGTGTTCCTATCTACCGATGTGTGTTGTAACACTCTGAGATTTTGAAAGAGAAACATCATGTTTGATATCATGTATGACATGTAACACCAAGAATATAATAGAATGTTACAACTTAATAATTTATGATACATTTTCTTTTAAATAAATTTAATTTCTTCAATAGTTTGTGATTCATTCAATAATGGTTTTAAATGAAATACGATGCTCTATTAAAATATTATTCTTTAAACATGATATTTATAAATTTGAGGTTAAGTTGGAGGGTATGAATAGAACTAACTAAAAAATTAAAATTATATTTTTTACACATTTATAAAATATATTTAATGGTAATTTATTTATTAGAAATAAAATAAGAACCGTTTGAAAGAAAAAATAAATGTTTTTTGAAAACATTATTTTTCTAAAAGATTGTCTAGTCACGTTTTGCATACATAATTTAAAATTAATTTATAAAAAATTAAAAGATTTATTTAAAAAAATAACATCATTTTTGAAATCATAATATCAATATTTACTAAGGGTAAATTTTTGTTATTTTTCAAAAAAATATTAATTTTTCAACGAATATTGAAAAATACAGATTTTTATTTGAAACTTTATTTTTTTAAATTATTTAAAAAGTTAAATTAAATTTTAAATTATTTTTAAAGTAAAATTAGTTCAATTATTTTAAAATTTAACTAATTTAAGTCACTGAAATAAATTTCATATTGAATTCTAATATATATTTTTTTTTAATTTTGAAAGTTTTTCTTTAGAAAAACTATTTTTCAACATGTCTGGGGGTATAATTTTATATTTAATTCAGCCACTTATGTTAATTAAAATTTAAAAAAAATGGATTCCATGTTTTTAATCATCATAATTTATATTATCTAGTAATATCATATTAATTTTTTCCATTGTGAATAGTAAAATGAGTAAAAATAAATTATCATGGTTAAGGTGAAAATAGATTAGGGTTAAATGACCTAATATTTATCCAAAACACGTTTTATGGATATATTTATACCTTATAACATATAATTTTATATAATGAACTATTTTGGATTCTTTGGGAATGATAAAAATATGGGTATCACTTTATCTTTTCAAAAAATCCATGTGTGCCCTCCCCCGCTTATAAAAGGACATCCCATGTCCTCTCCTCTTCACACTTAAAAAACCATTTGGTTCATAAAATAACTACCCAAATATATTACTTACTTAAAAAACACATTTTAGGGGCATTATTTTTACTATTAATTCCTCCTAAAAAGGCCTTAGGTATAAACCTAATGAGGCTTTCCGAAAAAGAGGTAAAATTCTTAAATGTGTGTATTTGTTTTATTTCTTCTTCAAAATACTTTAAATAATCATAAAATATGATAATATAGTATAATAATTATACCCTATATAATAATATGTTATTATTTTAATTTCATAATCTTGGTCTATCTCCACTTCCATTAAATGGGAAATGAAACTATTGATCGTGTGTATGGTGGACCACCACCTTGCGAATTGATGTAATTCATTTTCCATCATCAAATTTCAAGAATAGATATAAGGATGGATTTAACATATTTATATTATATTTTTTAAATTAGTATACTTATGGAGTTATTATATCACAAATACCTTATTACTTATCATTCCTTGGTGGATATGATAACGTCTTTTGTGTGTACAGCGGACTACCACCTAGTGGAGCTTTTTGATTTGTTTTTCACTTATAATTTATATGGAATGTAGTAAGGATAAATTTAATTAATATATGTGATATTTATGACATAAAAATAATTTTTAAAATTTAATATCACATATATATTCCTACCATGTCATCCTTTGGAAAAAAATAACTTTGCTTATTCGTACGTGTGGACTATCGTTACCACGTACCGATGTGAAATGTTTTTCATTTTATTTTTACATAGATAGTTATAAGGATGTTTTTTATTAATATAAATGATATATTTTAAATAATAATGATTTTTTAATGTTGATTTAATATTTATTTTATTTTAATTCTATCAATTGAGAAAAATGGAAACAACTTTCATATGTGCGTAGGGACTACCGTCTCTATGAATAGTGTAATCCATTCTCTATCTATAACTTATATATATTACTATAAATACATATAAAATAAATATATATGGTATTTATATCATTTTTAACATTCTTTATATGATTTAACCATTTTCAATATAAAAAAACTAAAATTATTGAACCAAAACATACATGAAAAACAAAGAAATTATCACACGAAACAGTGATTTTAACAAATAATTTTATTAAATGGGTCTTAAAATAATATAAGTAAATATTATATGGTATTAAATATATGATTATGGTTTTTTAATATATTTATAACAAAAATATATTTTTTATATAGGAATTTCGAACACATTCGATGGAAGTCAAACCAGAGGTAAGGGTTTCTCATCTCACTTTTACTTTCGTGATACATATGCCATATCCACCACTTATTTATTTTGTATGGTGTATATACTGACCCTTTTATATAACATATAATGAATTAATTTAGACTTTTTGGTATTTAATATTTTATTTGAATTTATTTCTTTATTGGGTCTTGTGATTCAGAAGTCACCAAAGTGGTAAAGGTTTCTCATCTCACTTTTACTTCCATGAGATGTATGTCATATTCACCACTTAGTTATTTTATGGGGTGTATATACCTCCACTATTATATGTTATGTCATTAATACCTTTATATTAATGGTATTTAATGTTTTATTTGAAGTTATTTATTTCATGGGTCTTACGATTCAAAAGTTACCAAAGTGGTAAGGGTTTAGGTTACAATCTCATCATTTGTCAGGATTGTTTATGATTAAATT
Source organism: Viscum album (assembly GCA_963277665.1). Lineage (NCBI taxonomy): Eukaryota > Viridiplantae > Streptophyta > Magnoliopsida > Santalales > Viscaceae > Viscum > Viscum album. The sequence goes on from OY728131.1 coordinate 1,496,459,267, forward strand.
TATAATGATGAAATATTATGATATATCACTCAAGAAAATCATTAATTTTATTATCCTATGGTAATTCATGAAATTTTCAAGTAATAATATAATTTTCCTCTCTTTTTTACTTAAAATTATTGTTTAAATATTTTTAAGAAAATATGACTTTATTTCTCTCTTTGATCAAAAATCCTTTTTCTTTCAAAACCATGTTTTCTAGAAAAATTTTAAAATGTTTTTAACATTCTCAAAATGATTTATTAAATAAATTTTTACCCATATTTGAATTAAAATAAAATTAGAAGTATAATTTATTTCATTTTTCAAACAATGCTTGTTCTGTTTTTACTAAAAATGTGAAAGGAATATTCTTTTAACATGTATAGTATGTATGGTATTTCCCTCCATAATGACCAATAAATTTTTTAAATATTATTTTAAATTTTTATAATTTTATTTAAAAATATATATTTTCAAAATATTTTTGTGAAATTTTAGTTTTAAAAAGTGATTTTTAAAGTGAAAAATATATTTTCCTCAAGAATGTTTTTAATGGAATTTTTATGGTATTTCTATTCATCAAAGACATCACTCATCATTTTACCTTATTTTACATTTGAAATATTTTTTAATGATACCATCCTTATTATTTATCTCAATGGTTTATGATCAGTTGACTGGGATATATTATTCTGGTACCATTCACCATATTACTCTGAATGGTTTATGATGAAGTTTATTAATTGGGTAAAGTATTAATGTTTGATATGATATTTTTTACAATACTAATATTTATGTTTATTATGTTTCACCCCTTTCATATGAGGAATGAATTGGACTTAGTAATTGATGGGCAGGGGCCACTACAACCCCTCAATGCATTAGTAGATATCATTAGACAAAATAGCTTTGGTATTTGGCCAAGGCCTTACTCATTTGTGTATGATGTCTTATCATAATTCCCTGATGGTATGTTTATGATGTCTAGAATTATTAATTCCCTCATTATGAGACTATTCATTAATGTCCATGTGATTATTCTATTAGTTATAATATCCATGGAAAAGTTTCAAACTCATGTGATTATTTATATCGAATTATTTGATCATCATTTATCTCTACTATATTATTTTTCAAGTTCAAGATATTGATTAAATGGAATTTTTTTAGTTATTTAACTTTATATATTGATTATGTCTTATATATTTTTGATAGCTTTGGTTTTACGCATACCAACACTAAGCATTAAAGATCACCACTTTATTTTTTTTTCCTTTCCCCCAAGATTCTAGTATATATTTTATGATTGATATGAAAGGAAATTATATAGGGAATAAAGATGATATCAAATAAAATAATATTATGTGTTTTATTTATTCAAATATATGTGAAATTCATGTATGTATCTAGTTTAACAAGACTATTAGACTAATTATTCCTTCAGGATGTGATTCCTTGTATCTTATGACAATATAATAAATTAATCACTGACTCTAGGATACTAGATTTGGGGTCTTTAAAATTGGTATTAGAGGATTTTTAATAGAAACCTTGAGAACTAGATTTAGAAAAATATATATTATATAACATAAACCTATTTTATATTTGAAGAATAATTATATAATAACACCCTAATGTTTTGGTTTGAAAGTGATTATGTGGTTTTTCCTAGAAATATATCCCTTTTTAGATATTACAAGTTGAAGTGGTTCTAGAATAGATATACCTAGGGGTAATAACCTTGAAAAAGGCATGTTGAGCTTGACTCGAGTGTTACATGGTACATGATAATGGGTCTTACTGCACACCTATTTTGACACTCCTGAGGGATATGCTTTGGTTGATTCACGTTTTCTTTATGAACCGTCATAATAGATTTGAATAGATAATCACCATGCATATCCTAGGATTAAACCTAAGGTGACTAAGATTGAAAATAAGGTTTCATGATTTAGAAATAATATAAATTATGTTTCATTATTATTTGGTTTATAACTATGATTATTTTTTCTTTCACTATGTTTTTTGGTTTTAGTCAATGGTGGGAACCAGAAGGAACTGGGTTAATATTGAATGTGATACAAAATGTGTTAATGAGAGACAAAATGGGATTATGACTAGACCACAGGATATTATGATTATTCCAAATTAGTTATCATGATATATTATTAAAAACTTGCATCATAGAAACTCTTGGACTCACCAAAAAAGAGAATGATAGAGTTAGATAAGTTCTCAGGTGGTGGATACCATAGAGGAAAGAAGATTTAGTTTCTTATATATTAACTATGTGGGAGTAAACATGAAAGTTAATGTATTAGAGGAATGGGATGATGTTTTTTTATGAAAAATAAGGATGAAAAGTAAGTAATTTCCAAGTAAAAAATGAAATGTTCAGTTAACACAATATATGAGAATAATGGTCCCCTGGGTATCATAAATGGTTAAATGTCTTAAATTTATAAATTATAGGAATTATGAAAATTGATGTCATATGAGGGAAATATAAAAAAGATAATCATAAAGGTTTTAATATTAATGGTTATACTACTGATGATGAAGAAACTACAAATGTCATATGAAATGAAGGAAGTATTAGGGAATATGATGATGAATCATAGTTAATGGTTTAAGAATGAAGTGAAATGATTAAATTTATTTTGTATTTGGATTCAAGAATTTTATTGTAGAATTATTTTATCAATGATATTCTTGTTATAATAATCATAAAACATATAAGTATTTAACTAAATTAGTTTTTCTATAAGGATTTGAAGACACATGTTTAATTGTACTAAGAAAAATGATTCAGTGGTAAGTTGATCTTTTTTGGAAAAAACATAACTGAATGAAGATAACCCTTAATATTTGCTTTATGATAACATAATAAAGATAAAGATATGTTTATGGTATATTATTAGTGAAATTGAGATTAGTTAGTGATTTTATGGTTTATGTTATCTTTGTTAGAGTTTACTGCATGTTCGGATTTATGGAATATATTCAACAATATAAGATTTTATTTTTGGAATCATTTATTTATTTATTAAGGTTTTATGGTGATAAAGGTATTAAAATATTATTAATGTGACATTAACATTAATTTTATGTTTTCTAGGGAATATAATTTCTATTTAGTGACCTTCCTTTTAAATTTTTAGACTTTTAATTTGGACTGACATATTTTGGACAAGCCTTAAGGTTCACTATTTAAAAAATGGATTAAGTTGGAATTTGGGTGTTATTTTTTAGGTTTATAGAATAATGTATTATATTAGTAAATTTATGCTAACCATTTCATCTTTAGTGAATGCATAATGAATGAAACGTCATTATTTTATCGACCCTACTTCTGTTAAAAGTTAATTTTAGTGCTTAAGGCATAAAAAATTAATTTTTGGATATTCATTTTATGGAGTAAGAGATGAGGTTGAAATTGATCAAACCAAAACCAAAGGATGAAATTTTTCTTGTGAAATAGAAATATATCAAGTAATTATATTTCCTTATGTTCATAGTCTAGATGATGAAATGATTCCTCGACTTTTGGAAAATGATCTTGAAACAAACAATTATCATATTACCTTCATTTCTGATGAATAAAATGGTCTTTTAAATCATAAAAATCAATGGTTTTGAGGTCCTTAAATTTTCATTTATCATTCACTTTATTATGATCAATTAACTCTATCACTCTCTATAATTATTTATTCTTTCCTTCCATATCCATAGCGCACTTCCCACCAATGTTCTTTTACTTGGAAACCTAGTAATGTATTACCCTTTATGACCTTTGTACGTAACTTTCTCAATTATCAAGAGGATTTTTTATTAAAACATTTTATGATGTGGGTTTCTAATAAATTTATTTTCAAATTTCAAACCCTTTATTACTAAGATCAAGATTAAATTGTGAGGATGTAATTTATTTAAGGGGGTATAATGTAACACCTTGAGATTTTAAAAGAGGAACATCATGTTCGATATCATGTATGACTCAAAAAAAATATTAAAAGGTAATTTAAGACCCTAATAATTTATGATATATTACTTTTTAAATAAATTCTATCTCTTTGATAGCTTGTGATGCATGCAACACAGGGTTTAAATGAAATTTGATACTCCATTAAAATATTATTCTTTAAAAATAACATTTATAACCTAACTCTTAAGTTGGAAGGTATGAATAGTAATAATTAAATTATGAAAACTATATGGTTTAAAAATGAATAAAATAAATTCAATATTTATCAATTTAATATAAATAAAATAATAACCATTTTAGAGAAAAAGAAATGTTTTCTAAAAACTGTATTATTCTAAAATGTGGTTTAGTCGCTCTTTGCGTACATAACTTAAAATCAATTTTTAAAACTTTTAGATAATTTATTTTAAAAAATAAATTAATTTTTTAAATCATAATATAAAATTTTAATTAGGGTTAAATTATTTAATTTTTTAGAAAATGTTGATTTTTTTAGTGAACAGTGAAAAATACTATTTTTTGTTTGAAAACTACTATTTTGTTTAAATTTTTTAAAAAGTTTAATTATGTTTTAAATTGATTTTAAATTAAAATTAGTTAAATTATAATAAAATTCAACTAATTTAGGTCATTTTAATCAATTTCATATTGAATTATAATATAAAAACTTTTTTATCTTTTGTAAGTTCTTCTTTGGACAAATCATTTTTTAAAACCTCTACAGGTTTAATTTTAAATTGAAGTCTTCAACTTCTATGAATTGAATTTGGAAACATGTATTTCATTTTTGGAATCATAATAATTTATATTATCTCTTAATTTCAACTTAATTTTTTTACCATTTTGAATAGTAAAAGCGATAAATATTAATTACTGTGGTTAAGGTGAAAATAAGTTTACCGGGGGATAAACTAAGAAAATAAGAGTTAGAATGACCTAATATTTGTCCAAAACCCATTTTATGGAAATATTTCAACTTTAATACCTATAATGTTTTATAAATAACCATTTTTTAGGATTTTTTCATGATAAAAACATGGGTGTCACTTTATCTTTTCAAAAATTCCATGTGTTTCATCTCCCCCACTTATAATAGGCCACCCCCTCTCTTCTTCACTTTACACTTCCAAAACCATTTGTCTCAGAAAATACATATACAAATATATTTCTTAATTTCATAATCAAAAACAAGAGTCCTTATTATGATTATTAATATCTTCTATTAAGGATTTAGTTATAAATCTATAAAGGCTCTCCAAAAAAGAGGTAAAATTATTAATTATGCGTATTTTTTAATTTCTTCTTCCTTCTCTTCCAATAACATTAATCTATGTTATATAATAACACCAGTATAATTTATATAATTATATGTTATTATGTTTATGAAATATACTTGTTTCATATCCACTTATATCTGATGGGAAAAAAACCTTTGATCGTGTGTACAACGGACTATCGGCTTGCGAACTGATGTAATTTTTTTTTAATCACCACCTTTCAAGGATGGATATTATATTGGATTTAACATATGTATACGATATTTATAAATTTATTATACTTATATAATTATGATATCGCATATATCTTCTTACTTTCCATTTCTTAGGGGATACGATAACATCACTGGTGTGTACGGCAGACTACCACCTCGCGAAGCGATGTGATTCATTTTTCTGTTACACTTTACATTGAAGGTAGTAAGGATAAATTTAATGAATATATATGATATATTTTACCTAAAAATAATTTTTTAAATATAATATCACATATAACATCCAACATTCCCATCCATTGGAAAATAATGACATCGCTCATGCATGCGTGTGGACTATCACCTCCATATAGAGATGTGAATTGTTTTTCATTTTATTTTAATAAGGATAGTAATAAAGATGTATTTGATTAATATAAATTATATATATTAAATAATTATTATTATTAAATGTATATATGATATTTATTTTTATTTAATTTCATATATTGAGAAAAATGTAAACAGCGTTCATGCGTATGTATGGCCTACCATCTCCATGAACGTTGTAATCCATTTTCTCTATATAACTTTTATATATTAATATAAATACATATATAATGAATATATATGATATTTATATCATTTTTAACATTATTTATATTATTTAAACATGATTAATATAAAATTACCAAGATTACCGAACCAAAACATACATAAAAAATGAAGCAATTATCACTTGAAACGGTGATTTTAAGAAGGAATTGTTAATAAACTGGTCATAAAAGAATATAAGTTAATAATATATGGTATTAATTATATGATTATGGTTTGGTAATATATTTATAATAAAACTATATTTATTATACATGAGATTCAAACACATACAAAGGAATTTTAACCTGAGGTAAGGGTTTCTCATCTCACTTTTACTTCCGTGAGACATATTTCATATTGACCATTTTTTATGATATATATACTAAACATCTTATATGTTATATAATTAATTAATTTATATTAATTTAATTTAAAATATCATTTTAAGTTATTTATTTCATGGGGGTTACGATTCAAAAGTTACAAAAGTGGTAATGGTTTATGTTAAAATCTCATCATTTATCGAGATTGTTTATTATTAAATTTTTGATGATGAAATATTATGATCTATCACTAAATAAACTTATTAATTTTATTCTACTCTGGTTATTCATTAAATATTAAAGAAATAATACATTTTTTCTCTCTTTGTTACTTAAAATTATTGTGAATTTTTTTTAATAAAATCAAACATTATTTCACACTTCAGTCAAAAATCTTTTTTCTTCCAAAATTATATTTTATAAAAATACTGTAATATATATTTTTAACATTCTAAAAATGATTTATTAAATACATTTTTACCCATTTTTTTACTTTTTCAAAAAAAATGATTCTTCATTTCATTTTCCAAAAAAGGCTCATTCGGCTTTTACTGAAAATGTGAAGGTAATATTTTTGTTAACTTATACAGCATGTATGGAATTTCCTTCCATCATGACCACTCAATGTTTTAAATATTATTTTATAATTTTCCATTATTATTTTCAATGAATTTTTAAAAAAAATTGTGAACTTTTAGTTTTAAAAGGTGATTTTCTAGGTAATTTTTTCCAGAAAATTCCCATGGAGTATGGAAATGCTTATTGATCACAACAGCTGTGGTTAAAGTCCCTAAAGATGTGGTGGTAGGTAAATTAATTAAATCCTAAAATTTATCTAATGATTTATTTTATTATTTATATTCACACACCTATATATCTTCCATGTTTTCCATGAAGATTATATATTTTTGTAGCACCTGAAGAAGGTAGTTATCAGTCTAGAATTTTAATGAATGTCTCACCTCAACAAGGATGTGTTCGTCCGTTCCCATTATGACACATAAAATTTCCATATTTGTTAAATTAATTATTATACCTATACTTTATTTTGATATAATATTTATTATGTACTAGCTTTCAAAATATGGTAAAATTTTGTATTACAAAAAGAAGAAGTTATGATTCATAAGGAAGATGTGTAATTCATTATCTTTAAAGGGGAGACTTCTTCATCTCAGTCATTTATAGATCTAATCCTAGTAACTATTTTGAATTATATACTTAGGGTAGAAGATAAGGATAAATCTATGGATGGGAAAGGTAATATTAAAATTGAGGATATATTTATTGTACAGGAAAACATTGATGTATTTTATGAGTAATTACCTATAAATCCACTAGAATATGAATTTTATTTTTACATTGATTTAATCACCAATGAAATACCAATATCAAAGACTCTCTATAAAATATACATAATGAAATTAGTAGATTTTAAGGAACAACTAGAGGAGTTTTTTTATATTAGATTTATACTCCCTGGTGTTTCAACCTGGGGAGCCCCATTCATTTTGTTAAGAAGAAATATAGATCTATGAGGTTGTGCATTGATTATAAGGAAATCAATGTTATTATGATAAATAACAAGTATCATTTACCTTGTATTGTTGACTTATTCGATCAAATTCATGGAGATCAATATTATTAAAATATTGACCTTCGTTATGGGTATCATCAATTGTGGGTAATGAAGTAAGATATTCTGAAGACAATATTTTGTATGAGGTACAAACATTATTAGTACATGGTAATTCCATTTTCATTGACTAATGCACCCTCTAACTTCATGGATCTAAAGAAAAAATTATTCAAGGAATATCTTGATAACTTTTTTCAGTATTTATTAATGATATATTGGTGTAATCTAAGAGATATAAGGACCATGAGAAACACTTGATGATCATTCTTTATACTCTTAGAACAAAAGAGATATATGAGAAATTTAGAAAGTGTGAATTCTAGCTTTAGAATATTTTTTTGGAGATATTATCTCCAATGATGGAATCTAGGTTAATCACGTAAATAAAATGGTAGTCCAAGAATGGTCTATACTATCAAACATAACCGAGTTATGCATTTTCATTGGTTTGGCATATTACTATTAGTGGTTTTTATAAAATTTGGCCTAATTATCTAACCCGTTAACCAATATTACATGTAATGGGGTTAATTTCATAGATATAATGTATTATAAAGAATGTTTTGAACAATTGAGGAGGATATTAGTGAATGATCTGATTTTTTATCTACCATCGGGAGATAATGGTTTTGTAATATATAGTGATACATCAAAGAAGGTGTTTTGTATTTTCATAACGTGGAATGATAAAGTTATTTCCTATGTATCAAGGAAGATAAAGATTCATGAAAAAACTATAAAACCCATGATATTTAGTTGGAAACCACAATATTTTCTTTGAATATAAGGACATGATATCTATATCAGAAAATATGTAAGATATACACATATCACAAGAGTTTTAAATACATCTTCTCATAAAAAGTGATCAACATGAGGAAAAAAGAGATGGATTGATATACTCAAGGACTCCTATTTCTCAATACACTATGACCATAAGAAGTAAAATAAGGTAGAGTATGCCTTGATCCAAAAATATCATTTAGACCTAGCCAAAATAAAAATTTAAGATGATCCTATGTTCATGAATATAGTAAAGATGGATCTGGGAATCATTATAGAAGGGAAGACATCACTATTTTTTAAAATGATTGCTAAACTATCATTATTATAAAAGTTAAAAAGTTCTCAACCTGGTTATGAGAATTTTCAAAATAATATTAAAGATATGAATAAGGGTAAAATGGTAGACTTCATTTGTGAAGATATAATTTTGAAATTTGGAAAGAGAATATGTATTTCATCTATACTTGAGTTGAAAAGATAATTTTTGGATGATTCTCATAGATTAAATTTCTCTATACACCTTGGTAGCACCAAGATGTATAGAGACTTTAAGGAACACTTTTTGTGGTACAACATGAAGTGTGAAATTTCTTATTATGTTTCAAGATGTTTGGTTTGTCAATAAGTTAGGGATGAGAGAAAACATCCAAGAGGATTCTTGCAACCTCTACCTATTCCTATGTTGAAATGGGAAGACATTACACTGGATTACAAAAGAATACTATGAAGAATGATTCAATATGGGTTATTATTGATTGTCTCTCCAAATATACACATTTCCTTTCTATAAGATAATATTTACCACTTGATCACCTTGTACGACTCAATATTAGTGAATTTTTAAGAATTCATCGGGAACCTTTTTAATTATGTTAGATTTCGATCCATGATTTATATAAAAATTCTAAAAAGTATTCAAAAGGACCTTGATACCTAGATCTTTTGGATCACTTCTTAACACCCTCAATATAATAGAAAATATTAAAGGAATATTTAAATATTACATGGCATATTGAGTTCTGAAGGACCCCGGGAAACCCTGAGAGGGGAGGGGTGAATCAGGGTGACAACTTTTTCTTTTAATGTGATGGATCTTGTTCCCACGTTGGTAGGAACTTTTTTAACCTATATGATGAATATGATCAGAAAGTGAACATTCACATGCACAGATAAGACACATCACTTTTTTACTTGGTTCACTACTAAGGGCTATGTCCAAGGAGCATACGCCGACAAGTTGTCGGTCGTACCAAATTCCACTAATCTTCACTAGTTGTGGATTAAAAAAGTTCGGGAAAAGTCACTCTGTCCTAGGCTCACTGCCTTTACAAAGGTTCAGGTATAGCTCACTGTTTTCATCAGGTCACTCCTGTTGACTCCCCCTAGCTCACTTCCCTTGGTGAAGTCACACTCAGTTTATAAACGTGAAGGTCTCTTCATCATTGCATAATAATGCATCCTCTGTTGTATGTAGATGCTCTGTTGAAGTCCAATTCTCACCAGAAGATGAATCTCACTTTGCGCTGAGGGTACTGGGTGATCTTCCAGCTTTTGTGCAACTTCAAAAGGACATATATACTTTTATAACCCTGGCGCGCTTCTCCAAGCCTAGCGCACAAGTTTCAATCCCGGAATGCAAGTCACTTGCATGGTACAAATTCGGCACACAGGTGACACCAAACCACTTGCGTGACACTTCCTCCTTCAACTCCAAACTTGCGCAACGCTGCGCCTTTAACTCCCCAGCTGCCTTGATCATGCAGCCAACTACTGGCGCGCAGCCTCTACTTGCGCGACCCAACAACCACTTTCATGAATCAACCACTTGCATGACGAGACCTCAAAAAATATCTAAGTCTTGAACTTCGTTACAAATGAGGAGGGTTGGTCCTCTATTTATAGGCAAACTGGACCCCTGCACGGTGGTGGCCAAGTCTTCCCTCAGCGCATAGGTTCCAGCGCGTAGCTCATCCTCCCAAGCCTCTGTCGCGCTACTCACTTGTGGGACCACACCAATAATTTCACGACCTTATTTCCTTTACCATATTTTGAAGTTATGATCTTAAAAAACAATAGGCACGCAAGTTTCCAAACCTCCTAGGTATCGGCGTGCAAGTCTCTCCATGGCGCGCAGGTCACTTGCACGACCAACCCAAAACTTGTGTTGCCTTTATCCCTTTTCCATTTTTCCATGTTATGATATTGAAAAATATATGGCGCGCAAGTTTTTTCATATTCAAGTACACGGTGCACAAGTATCTTTTTTCAAAAACACTTTTTTCCATTTGTCGATTTTCAGGCCCAAAAATTTGGCAAACACTGGGAAACGGCGCCACCTTCAATACTGTTGTCTGCTTGAACTATATGTTTTCTTTGCAGGTACACATTCTGAACTTCCACTGAGGATTGACAAAAAAAACAAACCATAATCCAAATCATGCATAGAAGACCCTGGTTCCAACAATATCTTCCTTTGGGTTTATTGGCAATCAAAAAATAAATTCAATAGATCTCCATCCATGTGCAAACCAAAAATGCAAGAATCAACTCAGCCAACACTCTAAGTCTACATGAGCAATGCTCAGTGTAGAAAATAATAGAGGAAGCTTGAATTGGGTTCCCATGTTTTGGAATTCTCAATGATTCCCAAGAAGCATTACATGATCAATGTATACCAATATTTTCCTTCTCATTCTTCTCATCACAGAAGCATTACTTGCCTGAATTTATTTATTTCTCCCCCATTGACAATAAATCCAAAGACCGGTAATTTGTTCAACGTTCAGCTCAAACCATACTCCCCCTGGATAGTATCTCCCCCATTAACCTGCATCACATACATAAACAGATAAAAATAGTTATCACAAATGGGGAGAGGGTAATTGCGTAACCTCCTTATGCACTGGGAGGTGGATAAACACTGAGGTTCAACCGATGCTTCGCAAACACAGCCACTAATAGTGGCTTTGTCAGGATATCAGCCACTTTCTCATCAGTTCCCACATGATCCATTCTAATCACCCCTTGTTCAAATTTTTCTTTGATAAAGTGATACCTGATTTCAATATGTTTTGTATGAGAATGCTAAACAGGATTCTTCGTAAGATCAATTGCGCACTTGTTATCACAGTAAATCATCATTAGTTACTTTACCTCATCACCAATATCTGTTAATTGTTTCTTCATCCATAGAAGTTGAGTGCATGCCTTTGTGGTAGAGATATACTCAGCTTTAGCGGTACTAAGAGAAGTACTTTCTTGTTTCTTGCTCAACCAGCCAACACATTTCTGCCCAATATAGAAGGCTCCACCACTATTGGACTTTCTGTCTACTACATCACCAGCCTAGTCAGCTTCATAAAATGATGATAATTCAATGTCCCTACTTACAGTAAAAAATAACCCGAAGTTATGTGTACCTTGAATGTACCTCATGATTCTTTTTATTGCCGCCATATGTTCCTCCTTTGGATAAATCTGAAAGTGGTCTGCAAGGCATGTGGAAAAGACAATATTTGGCTATGTCACTATCAAGTATAGTAGGCTCCCAATGATCCTCCTGTACATGTTGGGATCAATAGAGGCCTCATCCTCATGCTTTCCAAGTTTAGTTCCAACTGTAATCAGAGTTGACATTGGTTTGGAGTCTTGCATATTAAACTTCTTCAACAGCTCTCTTGCATAATTTTCCTGAGAAATGAAAGTGTATTCCTTATTTTGAATCACCTACAACCCCAAGAAATATGTGAGGTCCCAATCATAGACATTTCAAATTCTAATTTCATGTGGTTGGAAAATTCTTCCACTGATTTCTTCCTGCTATCACAAAATATGATATCATCAACGTAGACTAGAATCATGAATTGATATTTTGGAGAATTCTTCACATAGAGATTGTGATCTACTCCTCCTCTTTTTAATTCCAGCTTCTTGAGATATGAATCCAGCCGTGAGTACCATGCCCGTGGTGCCTGCTTCAAACCATATAGAGCTTTCTTCAATTTGCAGACCTTTGTTTCATCAGTACCTAAAACAAATCCCACTGGTTGTTCAATGTAGACTTATTCTTTGAGTACACCATTCAAGAATGTTGTCTTGAAATCCATTTGATATACTTTATATCATCTTTGGAGTTCCATGGAAAGGAAAATCCTGATTGACTCTAGTCTAGCCACTGGAGAAAAGGTTTCTTCAACATCAATGCCTTCAATCTGGGAGTATCCTTTACATACCAGTCATGCCTTGTTTCTGATGACACTTCTGTGCTCGTCAAACTTATTTTTGAAGACCCATTTGGTTCCAATCACATTGTGACCATTGGGTCTCTGGAAAAGATCACATGTCTGATTCTTGTCAATCTGATCTAATTCATCATTCATGGCTTTCAACCAATATTCATCATTTGCAGCTTCTTCGAATGAGGATGGCTCTACAATTGACAGAAATACAGATTGCGTGTTATTCCTCATCCTTCTTATTTGAGTGGGTGCACTCATGTCCCCAATTATGTTGGATGGATCAATCTCAACTCTTCGATTTCACCTGCGAGGTTCAGTTCCATTCTCTTCAGCCACAGTTTCTTCTTCAGATTCTTCTTCTGAGTCAACATCATGATGTGACTACTGAGTGTTTTGTACAACTTCCTCTATTTCTGCATTTGTATTTTCTTCACGTTCACTTTCTTCCTAACTTTCAATCACATCAGCATATGACGTCCTTGGAGCATTTGTGGTTTTCTATTCAATTATCTTAACATCACTGCTTTCCACAATACTTCATAAATGCTTGTTGAAACATTTTTAGGCTTTGTTCTTCATTGAGTAACCGAGGAAAATTCCTTCATCTGCATTGTCTCCATACTTCCCTTGATTTCCTTCTTTGTTCCTGATGAAGCATTTAGTTCCAAAGACATGAAAGTATTTTAAAGAGGGCTTCCGTCCATGCCAAAATTCATATGGTGTCTTCGTCTCACCCATATAAAGTCATGTTTGATTCTGAATGTACATTGCAGCTTGAACAGCCTCTTTCCATTAATGTCATGGAATACGACTCTCAATTAGCATAGTTTGCACCATTTTGTTCACCTGTCGATTCCTACGTTCAACAACTCCATTTTCTTGTGGAGTTATCACATTAGCTACCTCATGTTGTATCCCATGCTTCTACAGATAATTTTCAAATTCAATGGACGTGTATTCTCCTCCATTGTCAGATCACAACACTTTGATTATTCATCCAATATCATTTTCAGCGATTCACCGATATGTTTTCATGCAGTCAAGGACTTGTTGTTTCCTGTGAATGACCATCACACATGAAATTGTACTGTAATCATCTATGAAAAGGGAAAAATACCTTTCTCCATGAGTTCTAACAACATTTATCGTCCCACATACATCTATATGAATCTGATCAAGAAGCTGAGATGCCCTTTTCTTCTTTGGCCGATATGAACTCTAGACCATATTCCCATGAATGCAAGCATCACAAGATTTTTCACGCTCATGATTCAGGTTGGGAATATCCATGACAATTATAAATTTTGATATTTTCTCCATGTCTTGTTGATTGATGTGTCCCAGTCTCCGATGCCACAAATTGTTTTCTTCTTCAACATTCATGTAACAGACATTTTCTTCACTATCAACTTGATACAAGTTGCCTTCTGTTCTGCATCCCTTTATAAGAGAATTACCTATATTTCCCTTGATAGTGAAACCTTTCTAATTAAAAGTAACTATAAGTCCCGAGTCACAGAGTTGACTCATGCTGATGAGATTATGACGTAGGCCATCTACGTAAAGGACTTCAGTCTTATTTAGTTCTCCATTAGATAATTCGGTACTTCCACTACCTTTGATTTTCATAGCTCCATCATTACCAAATCGTACTGTACCATCAACCTTCCTTTTGATATCCATTAACAGGCCGGCATTACCTGTTATATGAGATGAACAACCGCTATCTAGAATCCAGGTACTGTTGTTCTTTGTAGTTTTGATGGCCACCTCTGCAAGGTTGGATTTCTCAATCTTCTTCCTTTCCTTCCATGAGACATTGGATTGAGTATATAGTACCGATGGCTTTTCAATTATCTCTTCCGCATACCCAGGTTCTTCATAGTCAAAATCTTCTTTGAGAGGAGAAAACTTATTTGAAAGAGAAACACTATCTTTCTGATGAGACTTGACTTGTCTTGAACTTCAGTATGAGGTGTATATGTCCCTTCTCTGCCTGCAATTAGCAGCCTTATGACCAAAGTTAGAACACCGATAACAATATCCATAGAAATTGTTTCTTCTATAAGAATTGGGATATGAATTTTTTCTCCTTTTTTGAACTTCTATATCTTCTCCATTCAGATAGCTTTTTTCCTCTTCGCAATAAGACATGGTATGGCCCAGATAGCCACAGAACTGACACTTCATGAGAGGAAATGTCTTCTCACTTGAATTTCTCCTCATACCTTCTTCCTTGGGAGAATAGTTAGACTGTCTGTCATTTATGAATGTTTGAGGATAATTTTCAGTTCTCCTTTTATTTTGGATTGAGGGTTCCTTTTTCAGCAATTACACAACGTTTCAACTTGTTTAACTTTCATCTTATCTTTATTTTGGATATTTTAACTTCCAGCAGTTGATGTCTCAACTTCACATCCAATTCCACTCTTTCCCATGAAAGTGGGTCTTTGATCACTCAAGATTTTTCCAACCCCATCTGAACCACACTTGGCTCTTGCCAGTAATTATGCATCTGAGAATCTTCCAAACTGTATTTTCTTCCTCGATTCTTTTGGAATTGATTCAGTCTCAAGTTTACTCCTTAGAGTAACAACTTCATCCTCAAGACCCTCAGCAGTCTTGGATTTTTCATCTAGTCTGGAGGTGAGTTCATTGATGACCTTTGCCTGCTCTTCAATTCTCAGCTTTAGATCCACTACATCATCATTTCTTTCAATTATTTTAGACTGTACCTTTACAAATTATTCCAGTCATTTAATTTCAGCTTCAATTTAATCAATGTATTCAGTTGATTCTTCTAAAATTTATTTCCACTTATTGAAACTCTTACATTTATTTTTAATCTTACTAACTGCATCCGTAAGTTGCATCTCAAGATCTACACAAGTTCTCAGTTGTTTTTCTCCACCAGTATCTTCTGACTTTTCAACAATGGCCATCATGGAAGCATGGTTCCCAGTTTTGAATTCTGGCTCTTCTTCATCACAGAATTCATTATCATCTTCTTCCTCTTCAAAGACAAAACTCTTCCTTTGCATTTTTTTTCCATATTTGAAGTCTCCCTTTTTTAAGAACCTTCTCTGAGGATTCTCAAAGCTTTAATCTTCACTATCTTCATCATTGATATTTCTTAAGTACTGAGAGGCAATGCACCCAACTTTTCCACAATGAAAACATGCGAGAGGTAACTTCCCTTTGAATTTCCTTTTTCCCTTCTGGAACTTCTTTGCAATGAGACAAAGAATTTATTTTTCTTCATCATCTTCACCGCTACTATATTTTGATATTTTTAGTCTATCCATGGCCTTGAATTCCATTTCCTTGCTCACACGAGTCATAGCATCTTCTGGTTTGACTCTCATTTCATATGCTACCAAGCTACTCAGTAGATCATCCAGAGAAAGTTTGGAAAGATATATTTCCTCAAGAGCTGACACATTTGCATTATATAGAGGTGGAAGTCTTCTTAATATTTTCTTTATGATATTAATGTCTTTGATTTATTCACCTAGACCCCGAATTGCTCGAACCACTTTAGTAATTCGATTGAGGAATGAGTCTTCATTCTCGTCTGGATGCATCTTCAGATCATCAAATCAATTATGTATCACTTGTAGTTTCACCTGCTTCACTTTTCTATCACCTTCATAAATATTCTTGAGTTTATCCCACATGGATTTTGCTAAGTTTCAATTCATCACCATTAGGTAGATCTAATCAGAAAGGGCTGTAGTGAGTGCATTTTGTGCTTTAGCAACTACATCAAGAATTTTCCTATCTATTTCAGTCATAGCCAGGCCTATTGGATCAGTGACTTGTATTCTTGCATAGTAGAAAAAAGAACTTCCATTCCATGAGATCTTAGATGAGATCTCATTCTGTTCTTCCAGATCTGGAAATTACTTCCATCGAAGTGAGGGACTCCCCTAACATTGACTACATTCTCCATGACGATAAAGGACAGATTCAACACCAGCAACCTATCTCGGATACCACTTGAAGGACCCTAGGACACCCTGAGTGGGGAGGGGTGAATCAGGGTGAAAACTTTTTCTTTTACTGTAATGGATCTTTTTCCCACGTTGCTAGGAACTTGTTGAACCTGTATAATGAATATGATCAGAAATAAAACATTCACATGCACAGAGAATACACAACACTTTTTACTTGGTTCACCACTAAGGGCTACGTCCAAGGAGCGTACGGTGAGAAGTTGTCGGTCATACAAAATTCCACTAATCTTTACTATCTTTGGATTACAAAGGTTCAGGAATAGTCACTCTGTCCTAGGCTCACTGCCTTTACAAACATTCAGGGATAGCTCACTGCTTCCCTCGTGTCACTCTCATTGACTCCCCCTGGATCATTGCCCTTGGTGAAGTCACACTCAGTTTATAGACATGAAGGTCTCTTCATCATTGCATAAGAATGAATCCGATATTGTATGTAGATGCTCTGTTGAAGTCCAATTATCACCAGAAGATGAATATCACTTTATGCTGAGGGTACTGGGCGATCTTCCAGCTTTCGTGCAGCTTCAAAAGGATAGATGTACTTTAACAACCCTGGTGCACTTCTCCAAGCCTGACGCGCAAGTTTTAATACCGGCGCGCAAGTCACTTGTGCGGTACAAATTCGGCACATAGGTGACACCAAACCACTTGCACAGCACTGCCTCCTTCAACTCCAAACTTTCACAACGCTGCGCCTTTAACTCCCCATCTTCCTTGATTGCGCAGCCAACTACCGGCACGCAGCCTCTACTTGCGCGACCCAACAACCACTTGCACGACTCAACCACTTGCATGATGAGAGCTCGAAAAATCTCTAAGTCTTGAACTTCGTTACAAATGAGGAGGGGTGGTCCCCTATTTATAGGCAAACTGGACCCCCTGCGTGGTGGCGCACAAGTCTTCCCTTAGCGCGCAGGTTCTGGCGCGCAGCTCATCCTCCCAAGCCTCTGTCGCGCTACTCACTTACGCGACCACACCAATACTTGTGCGGACTTCTTTCCTTTTCCATATTTTGAAGTTATGATATTTAAAATCAATAAGCACGCAAGTTTCCAATCCTCCTAGGCATTGGCGCGCAAGTCTCTTCACGGCGCGCAGGTCACTTGCACAACCAACCCAAAACTTGTACTACCCTTATCCCTTTGCCATCTTTCCATGTTATGATCTTGAAAATCATATGGCACGGAAGTTTCCTCTTATTAAAGTACACGGCGCACAAGTCTATTTTTCTAAAAACACTTTTCTCCATTTATCAATTTTCAGGCCCAAAAATTTGGCAAACACTGGGAAACGACGCCACCTTTAATATTGTTGTCTGCTTGAACTGTATGATCTCTTTACAGGTACACATTTTGAACTTCTACTGAGGATTGACAACAAACACAAACCATACTCCAAATCATGCATAGAAGACCATGGTTCCACCAAGTTCATGCTCTCTTGAATTTCAAGGCATGTCAGATCAGTATTTACCTTTGGTGGAGTTTTTATATAACAATACCTTTCATTCAAGTATTCAAATGGTATCATATGATACATTATATGGAAATATATTTCATACTAAAACTTTTTGGGATTAATTTGGTGAAAGGATTCTTTTTGGTATATAACTTTTAGATGTGACAAAAACCAAGGTAAAGGAAATTCAAACCCATATCAAAGTAGTATAAAGTAAACAAAAGATTTATGCTGATAATCAGAGGAAAGATTAGGAATTTAATGTGGGAGATCATGTTTTCTTGAAATCATATCTATAGAAGGGTGTTATAAGTTTTGGTAAGAATGAAAAACTAAGCACTAAGTACATCAGATCCTTTAAATTTTTGGAAATCATTGGAGTTGTATCTTACCATTTAGTGATGTTTCTAAGTCTCTCTAAAGTATATGATGTGTTCCATATCTCTTTGTTAAGGAAGTACATGTCGGACACAATAAATGCGCTCACCATTAAAGAGATATAATTTAAACCTGATATATCTTACTTTGAAGATCTTATCAAGATTTTGGACACTAAATAACAAGTTTTGAGGAATCAAATTCCTTGTCTAGTAAATGTACTTTTTAGAAATCATAATATAGAAGAGGAAATGTGGGAACCTAAAAAAATTATGTTCAAGAACTACCCAAATATCTTTAAGAGGTAATATTTTGGAAATTTCAAGAATGAAATTTTTTTATAGAGGAAAAATGTAACACCCTGATACTTTATGATATATTTCCTTTTAAATAAATTCAATCATTTTGATAGCTTGTGGAGCACACAACCCTGATTCTAAATGAACAGTAATATAGTATATTGTTATAACCTAGCCATTAAATTGGATGTTATGAATAGGACTAACTGAATTATAAAAATTATATGTTTTACACATGTATAAAATAAATCCAATGGTTATTTATTTATTAAAAATAACATAAGAATTATTTGAAAGAAAAAAGAAACATTTTTTGAAAAAATATATTTTTTTAAAAGGCGGTTTAGTTTTGCATTGCGCTCATAATTTAAAATTTATTTTTACCATTTTAATAAAATTTATTTGAATTTTTTTGTTGAATAGTGAAAAATACATATTTTTATTGAAAATTTTCTTTTCATTTAAATTATTTACAAATTTAAATTATATTTTAAATTGGTTTTAAGATAAAATTTTATCAAATATATTAAATTTAAGTAATTTAGGTCATATGGATCAACTTTATGTTCAATTTCAAAATAAAAACTTTCCATACTTATGAGACCTTTTCTTTGGAAAACTGATTTTTCATCTTGTTTGTAGGTTTTATTTTAAATTAAATTTTGAAACTTATATTAATTGAATTATTAAATTTGGATTTAATATTTATAATTAGAATGTTTAATATTATATAATAATTTCAACTTAATTTTTGACAATAATGAAAAGTAAAAACAGTAAAAATTAATTGTCGTGGTTAAGGTAAAAACTGATCTACCAAGGGTTAAACTAAAAAAATAAGGGCTAAAATAACATAAATAAAATTTCAATTCCTATTTTATATAAATATTTGACCCTATAATCTATAAGGTTATATAATGATCCATTTCATATCCTTGTGTCATTTAAAAAATGTGGTTAAAAATAATTCTTTTCAAAAAATCCAAATGTGTCCTCTCCCCACTTATAAAATGTCACCCCCTATCCTACCCTCTTTACACTTAAAAATCCAATTGGATTAGTAAATACCAACCAAAATATATTCCTTAAGTAACTCCCCACATACTACAGGCCTTATTTTTATTAAGAAACTCTCTTAAAATTATCTAAGTATAAACCTAAAGATGCTCTCTGAATAAGAGGTAAAATCATTAAACTTGCATTTTGTTTTATTTCATCTTCCAACTACTTAAAATATAATTCAAATATTATGATATAATAAAACTATTATATATAATATACTTATATTTTATTATTTTATTTTATTACCTATATCCATCTCCACTTTCATCAAATGGGAAAAGAAACCATCAATCGTGTGTACAATGGACTACCACCTAACAAACAGATGTAGATCATTTTCTATCCCCACCTATAAAGGATGGATATAATGATGTATTTTAAATATTTATATTATATTTATGCCATTAAAATACTTATTTATTTATAATATCACATAAAAATTCTTATATTCCATTCCATATAAATATGATAATGTCACTCATGTGTACGGAAGACTACAGCCTCGCGAAGTGATGTGAATCATTTATCACTTACACTTTACATGGAAGGTAATAAGAATAAATTTAAGGAATATATATTATATATATGAATTAATAATTAATATTTAAAATTTATATTTATTTACCTTCCTTTTATTCTATTTGAAGAGAAAATGGAAACATCATTCATGCATACGTACGACCTACAATCTTTATGAACGGTGTAATCCATTTTTTCTCTAAATTTTATTTATTACTATAATTACACATATAATGAATATTTATTATATTTAAATAATTTTTAACATTATTTATTATAGGGAACCATGATCAAAAAAAATTACTGAAATTACCAAACCAAAATATACATGAAAAACGAAGCAATAATTACCCAAAACAATGATTTTAATAAAGAAATGTTAATAAATAGGTGATAAAAGACTATAATTAAATAATATATGGTATTAAAAATAATATTATGTTTTTTAATAGATTTATAACAAACCTATATTTATTATATAGTAGATTCAAACACATACAAAGTAACTCGGACCTAAGGTAAGGGATTTTTGTCTCAATTTTCCTTCTTTGATACATTGCCATGTTATATACCTATCTTCTTTTATGAGGTGTATTTATATCCCCTTTGACATGTAATATTATGAATTTATTTATTCTAATTATATTTCAATTTTCATTTAATTTTATTCTTTCATTGGGATTATGATTCAATTTTACAAAAGTGGTAATGGTTTATGATACACTCTCATCATTTATCAGGATTTATTATGTTTATGCTTATGATGATGAAATATTATAATAAATATTTTAATAAAATCATGAAAATTATTCTCCTATGTTTATGTAATAAAAATAAATGTTTTATCTTCATTTTACTATCTTTATATACTTAATATTTTAAGGGAATGTTTTTTAGAAATATTTATCTCTTTAATTGAAAACCCATTTTCTTCCATATATGTGTTTCCTAAAAATGTTTTCAAAAATGTTTAAGCATTACCCAGAGGATTTAATAAAGACACTTTTACCCATTTTTGACTTTTTATAAAGTTTTTAAACGGAATATTCTTGTCATTTTATAAATAAGTAAATTCTTGACTTTTTACCAAAATGTGAAAGGAATGTTTTCTTTTAACTTATATAAGATTAAGGTAATTTTTTCCTTTATGACGATTATTTTATTTTAAGATTCATTTATAATATTCCAATGTGACTTTTAAATAAAAGTATTTTAACAATATTTTATGAATTTTCAAGGAAAGGTTATTTTCCTCAAGAAATGTTCCAAGTGATCTTTCAAAATCATTTTTAATCTAAGATGACATACATTGATGTTATTTAAGATTTAATGGGGATATAATCCAATGATACCATCCTTATTATTTATCTAGATGTTTTTTGATTAGTTCGACTAAGGATGTACTATTTTGATTCCATTATCCATATTAATCTAAATGGTTTATGATTATGTTTTTTTATTAGGGTAATTATTAACATTTTGTATGTTATTTTTTAAATATGAATGTTTATGTTGATTGTGATTTACCCATTTCATATGAGGAATGAATTATAATTAGTAAGTGATAGGAAGGGCCTGATATAGCCCCTTTATTCATTGGTAGGTCTCATGAGACAAATTAGATTGGGTTTTTGGTTGAGACCTTACCCATTTATGAAAGATGTATTAGAGTGAGGCCTTAACAGTTTGGTTATTTCATTAGCATAAGATACATGGAATCACATCTTAAAGAACCAAATATTTTAGTAGTCTTGGTATCTAGATACAAATTGGAATCTCATTTTACACATAAATTATAACTATTTTTTACTTAAGTGCATCATTATCTTCTCTAGCATAGCCCTACATATCAATCACAATACCCATATTTGTGTCCTGGGGAAAGAAAAAAAAAGAAAGGGGTGAGATAAAATTCTTAGTAAGGGTGTGAATATAGTGTAAGCTCTAATTAATGTATAATACATAATAAATATTTCATAGTAAATAACTCAAATACATGTCATTTAATAAATAACATGAAAATGAAGAATAATATAGTAGGAATAAATGATGATCAAATAATTCCATATAAATAATCACATGAGGTTAAAACTTAGAAATGGATATTATAACTAATTGAATAATCACATGGAACATAAATAACTAATCTCGTAATGGGGGTCATAATTCGACATAACATAACCATACCTTCAAGGACTCATGCCAAGACATATTTCATAAATGGGTAAGGCGTTTGCCAAAAACCTAATCTAGTTTGTCTCATGAGACCTATCGATGCATATAGGGGCTATATCAGGACTCCCTAATCACTTAATAAGTCCAATTCATTCCTTATATTAAATTGGGGATACATAATCAATATAAATATTCATATTGAAAAACTATCATAAGAAATATTAATAATTACCCAAATTAATAAACATAATCTAAAACCATTCCGAGTAATATGGAGAATGGTATAAAAATATTATATCCCTTAATAAATTGATCCCAAAAAACCATATAAATAATTAAGATAGTATCATTGGATTATATCCCAAGTATAGATTAAGTAACATCAATGTATGATATCTTATATGTAAAATGATTTTGAAAGATCACTTGGAACATTTATTGAGGAAAATAACCTTTCTCTGAAAAATCATAAAATATTGTCAAAGTACTTTTTCATTGAAAATCTCCTTATAAACTTATAAATTAATATTACAATAAAATAAGGATAATTATAGAGGAAAGTTCCATTCATTTTATACAAGTTAAAATAAATCATTCCTCTAACACTTTAATAAAAATTCAATAATTACCTCATTCAGAAAATAATAAGAAGATTGCTTTTAAAACAATTGTAAAAATTAAAAAAATTGTAACGTTTTATTTAATAAATCCTTCAGGTAATTTTAAAACATTTTTGAAAAAAAATTCAGGAAACATAGATATAGAAGAAAATAGGTTTTCAATCAAAGAGATAAATAAAGATAGTTTTTATTAAAAATATTCCTTTGAACACTTGAGTACATAAAGTGAGAAAAAATGAAGGGATAATAGGTATTATTAGGAAATAACCAGAGGATAATAAAATTAATGAGTTTATTAAAATATTTATTATAATATTTTATCCTTGGAAGAATAAACATAAAAAAATTCTGATAAATGATGAGATTATATCATAAAACCATTACCAATTTCATAACATTGAATCATATAAACCATGAAATAATAACATCAAATGAAACTAAAAATATCATGATAATAAATAAATTCATGAAATTATATATAAAATTGGATGTAAATATACCTCATAAAAGAATATAGGTGCATAACATGACATATGTATCAAAGAAGACAAATTGAGACAAAAATCTCTTACCTTAGGTATAACTTCCTCCGTACGTTTTTGAACCTCCTTTATAATAAATATAGGTTTATTATACATACATCACATAACCATAATCATATTTTAATACCATATATGATTTACTTATAGTATTTTATCACATTTTTATTAACATTTTTTTGTTAAAATCACTGTTTCAGGTGATAATTGATTTGTTTTTCATGTATATTTTAGTTCAGTAATTTAATTAATTTTTCTTTGATCATGGTTAAATAAAATATATAATTTTAAAAAAAATTAAATATCATATATATTCATTTTATATGTAATTATAGTGATCTATAAAAGTTATAGATAGAAAATGGATTGCACCATTCATGGAGACAGTAGGACGTACGTACGACCGAACACTATTTCAATTTTCTCATTGGATGGAACAAAAGGAAGGTAAATGAAATATCAATTTTATATATTCATTATGAAGTAATATAAATCACATAAATCCTTTAAATTCATCCTTATTACCTTCCATGTAAAGCTTAAGTGATAAATGATTCATATCACTTCGCGATGCGGTAGTCCGCCGTACACACGAGCGACGTTATCGTCTTTCCACCAAATATAATGTAAGAAGATATATGTGATATTATAGATCCATAAGTATGTTAATTTCAAAAATATAATATAAATATGTTAAATCCATCATTATATACATTCTTTATAGGTGTTTATATAAAACAAGTTACATCAGTTCGTGAGGTGGTAGAACGTCGTACACACAATCGATTGTTTCATTTCCCATTTAATGGAAGTGGAGATGGATATAGGTTATGACATTAAAATAAAAACATATCAGTATATAGAATATAATTTTTTATTAAATCATCATATTTTAAGTATATTTTAAGGATATTCCATAATAAATAAAACAAAATTCAAGTTTAATAATTTTACATATTCTTTGGAGAGCCTCTTTATATTTATACCTAAATCCTTCTTGTGAGGGTTTCCAAATAAAAATAAGGACTCTATAATTTGGGTATGGATGTAAGTAATATATATTTTTAGTTATTTTCTAAACCAATGGTATTTTTAAGTGTTAATATGGTAGGAGATGGGGTGTCCTTTTATAAGTGGGGGAAAGGACACACTTTGAATTTTTAAAATAATTATTTGTACCCAAATTTTTAACATTCAAAAAGGCTCGAAAATGTATAATTCGAAAGAATAGAGATTATAGGGTTTATATATATATATAATTTTAATTTATAAGTATTAACGTCATTTTAACTCTTATATTTTTAGGGTAACCCTTGGTAAATCAGTTTTTACCTTAACCGTAGTAATTGATTTTTACCATTTTCACGATTCATTAGGGTTATAAATTAAGTTAAAATTATTAGATAATATTAATTATTATGATTATAAATATTGAATCAATTTTTTCAAATTAAATTCATATAATTGGAATAAATTAATTTAAAATAAAACCTACATACATGACAAAAAAGTTGTTTTCCAAAGAAAAGTTCTCATAAGTATGGAAAGTTTTATATTGAAATTGAACATAAAATTATTCTTTATGACCTAAATTAGTTAAATTGTAATATATTTGATATAATTATACTTTAAAATAAATTTAAAATATAATTTAACTTTGTAAATAATTTTAATTAAAATGCAATTTTCAATAAAAATCTGTATTTTTTCACTATTCATCAAAAAATTAATCCTTTTTGAAAATTATCAAAAATTCACCCAAATATTATTTTTACATAAAAATTTAAAAAAAATAAATTTTAAAATAAATTTTCTAAAATTGGTAAAAATAAATTTTAAATTCTTTCTACAAAGCGTGACTAAACCTCCCTTTAGAAAAATTTTGTTTTTCAAAAAACATTTTTCCCTTTAAAATGGTTATTATTTTATTTCTAATCAATAGATAACCATGGAATTTATTTTATACATGAGTAAAAATATAATTTTCATAATATAGTTAGTCATATTCATAGCCTCAAATTTAATGGCTAGGTTATAATGGTATGCTATATTACGGTTCATTTAGACTCAAGGTTCTGTGTTCTGCAAGCTATCAAAAAGATTGAATTTATATAAAAGGAAATATATCAAAAGTATTGGAGGTGTTTCATTCTTACCCCCTATAAAAATTTCATCCTAGAAATTTCTATAATTTTACCTTCTAATGATATTTGGTTAGTTCTTTGACATAATTTCTTTAGGTTCCAACATCACCACTTTTATCATATGGTTTCTCCAAATTAATTTTACTAGATGAGTAATATTATTCCAAAAAACTTTTTCTCTAGTGTCCAAAATCTTGATAGGATCTTCATAGAAAGATAAATCAATTTCCAATTCTATTTCTTCATAGGTGAGAACATGAGTTGGGTATAGTAAGTACGTCTTTAACCAAGTGATATGGAATACATCATATACTTTAGAGATACTTGGCGATATCACTAAATAGTAAGTTATGGGTCCAATCCTTTACAAAATTTCAAAGGGTCTGATTTACCTTGGGATTAGTTTACCTTCTTATAAAATCTTATAACACCCTTCCATGGATATAATTTCGAGAAAATAAGAAATGGGTGAGCTTAGATGCTCAATATGTGTATCTGTATAGCAGAATCTATCATGAATAAATAAGAATAATCAATATGGAAAGGTAGATAACTAAAACAAATGGAATTTAATCAATTACACGAGAATAATATGGTATGAATAAATGATGATCAAATAAATCCATATACATAATCGTGTGAGCTTGAAACCTAACCATGTATATTCTAACTAGTCAAATAATTGCATGGACATCAATAACTAATCTCATATTAAGGGAATGAATAATTTCAGACATCAAAAACATATCATCAAGTCCTAGTTCCAAGCCATCTTACCTAAATGAGTAAGGCCTCATCCAAATACCCAAGCTAGTTTTTCTCATGAGACACATCGATGCATCGAGGGGCTATAGTGAGACCCTCCCATTACTTACTAATTCCAATTCATTCCTTATATAAAATGGGTGAAATATAATCAATATAAACATTCATATTGGAAAATCTAGCATACAAAATGTTAATACTTTCCCCAATCAATAAACTTAATCATAAACCATTCATAGTAATATGGATAATGGTATCAAAATAGTACATCATATTCAACTGATCATAAACCATCGAGATAAATAATAATTATGGTATCATTACAACATATTCCCAATGTATCATAAGATAAAATGAGGGATTTTTTCGTTGATAAATATAAATACCATAAATAATCCATTAAGACATTCTTGATGAAAATATAATTTTCACTTTGAAAATCACATTTCAAAACTAAATTTTTTCAAGAAAATTTAAAAATAATGTTCTTTTAAAATAACATTTGAAACTTGTAAAATAATATTTAAAACATTTATTGGTCATTATGGAAAAAAATACATGCATAATAAGCTGAAAAAATATTTCTTTCACATTTTTAGTAAAATCCAAATGGTCCTTGTTTCTAAAATTACATGAAGACTCCTTTAAAATAATTTTGTAAAAAGTAAAAAATGGGTAAAAATTTATTTAATAAATCATTTTGATAATTTTAAAAACATTTTTTAAAGCATTTTTAGAAAACATAGTTTCAGAATAAAATGGTTTTTTGAACAAAGAGAGAAATAAAGTCTAATTTTTTTAAAAAAAATCACAACCATTTTAAGTTATAAAGAGATTAAAATGGTATTATTACTTGAAAATTTTATGAATAAATATATTATAATATAATTAATCAGTTTCTTAAGTGATATTTCATAATATTTCATCATCATAAATTTAATCATAAACAATCTCGATAAATGATGAGATTATAACATAAACCATTAACACTTTGGTAACTTTTGAATCGTAAGATCCATGAAATAAATAACTTAAAATGAAAAATTAAACAGAATTAAGATAAAGTTATTCATGATATAAAATATCAAATTGTCAGTATATACATCACACAAACAAAGTGGTGAATATGGCATATGTCTGATGGAAGTAAAAGTTAAATGAGAAGTCATTACCACTTTGGTGACTTCTGAATCATGAGACCCAAGAAATAAATAACATAAAATGAAACTTTAAATTCCATGAATATAAATTAATTCATGATATAAAATATCAAATGGAAAATATATGTACCACAAAATTTAAATAAGTGGTGGATATGACATATGTCTCATGGAAGAAAAAATGAGATGAGAAACATGTACCTTAGGTATGACATCCGTCATATGTGTCTAAACCACCTTTATAATAAATATAGGTTTATTATAAATATATTATAGAACCATAATAATATATTTTATACCATATATTATTTAATTATAGTCTTTTCTCACCTATTTATTAATAATTATTTGTTATAATCATTGTTTCGGGTGATAATTGCTTTGTTTTTCATGTATGTTTTGGTTCATTAATTTCGGTCCTTTTATATTGATAAAGGTAACATAATCTCCATAATTTTAAACATTATATAAATTTCATATATATATATATATATATATTAATTATATATTTATTTATAGTAATATATCAAATTTAGAGATAGAAAATAGATTACACCATTCATGGAGACGGTAGGTTGTATATACTCCTAAACGTTGTTTCCATTTTTCTAGAAGGATGTAATGAAAGTAAAATAAATATTAAATAACCATTTTAGAATCATTATTAAGTCATATATATCATTTATATTAATCAAATACATCCTTATTACCATCCATTTGAAAATAAAATTATAAACATTTCACATCGCTATATGGAGGTGGTCGTCCACACACACGCACGAGCACGTTATTATTTTCAAAAGGATGGGAAGGTAGAAATTTGTATGTGATATTATATTTATAAAATTATTTTTAGGTAATAAATATCTCATATATTCATTAAATTTATCCTCACTTGCTCTTATGTAAAGCGTAATCCAAAAACGAATCACATTGCTTCGCGAGGTGATAGTTTGTTGTATACACGAGCGACATGATCGTATCCCCTACAGAATGGAAAGTAAGAATTTATATGTGATATAATAACTACAGTAGTATAATAAATTTATAAATATAATATAAATATTTTGAATCCATTTTTATATCCATCCTTGAAAGGTGTTAATGGAAAATGAATTACATCGGTTCACGAGGCGGTAGTATGCCCTACACTAGATCGACGATTTTGTTTCCCATTTGATGGAAGTAGAGATGGATGTGGTTTATGTAATTAATATAATAACATACCAGTATATATGATATTATTGTGTTATTATATTATTATATTTTAATATTATTTTAAGTATGTGGAATAAGAAACAAAATAAAAGCGCTCGTTTAAGAATGTTACCTCTTCTTCCAAAAACTTCTTTATATTTTTACAAAAAGCTTTCCTAGGTTGGACTTTTTATCAAAAAAAAATACTCTAGGATGTTGGGAGAGTATTAAGGAATATATTTGGGTAGGTATTATCTGAACCCAATTGTTTGTTAAGTGTGAAGAGTATAGGATATGGGTGGTCTCTTATAAGTGGGGGAAAGGACATAATTGGAATTTTTCAAAAGAAAAAGGGATACCATATGTTTCTCATTACAAAATCCAAAAATGGGTAAATATCAAACCTTATAGGTTATAGGGTCTAAATATGGCCATAAATTAGGTTTTTTATAAGTTTGAGTTATTTTTAACCCTTATATTCTTAGTTTACCCCCACCCCGGTAAACCCAATTTTACCTTAACCGTGATAATTAATTTTTATTGTTTTCACCATTAATTATAGTAAAAAATTAGCTTGAACTTATTAGATAATATAAATTATGATAATTACAAATATTTAATTCATTATTAAAAATTAAATTCACATAAATTACAGAATTTAATTTAAAATAAAACCTGTAGAGGCCTCGAAAAAATGATTTTTCCATAGAAAACCACTCAAAAGTTTAAAAAGATTTTACATCATAATTAAATATTAAATTGAATAAAATGACATAAATTAGTTAAATTTTAAAATAATTTAACTAATAATACTCTAAAATTTATTTAAAATATAATTGAACTTATTAAATAATTTAAATGAAAAGGAAATTTTCAATAAAATTCAGTATTTTTCAATATTCATTAAGAAATTTAATCTTTTAAGAAAATTAACAAAAATTCATACAAGGATAATTTTTGCATGTGGATTTAAAAAATGATGTTTATTTTTTCAAATAAATTTTCAAAAAGTGGTAAAAATTAATTATGTGCACAAATCACAACTAAGTTGACCTTTAGAAAAGTACAATTTTTTCAGAAAACATTTCTTTTTCTTTAAAATGGTTGTTATTTTATTTCTAATAAATTAATAACAATTGAATTTATTTTATTAATGTGTAAAACATATATTTTATATAATTTATCTATTACTATTTATACCATCTAATTTAATGTATTTTTTATAATGGTATTTTCAAATATCAAACCCTTGATTACTGAAATCAAGATTAAATTATGAGAATGCAATTTATTTAAAGGGGTAGAATGTAACACCTCGATATTTTAAAATAGGAACATCATGTTTAATATATTGTATGAAAATCATAACTAAGCATAGAATATAATTTCACACCCAAATAAATTAATATATATTCTTTTTTAAATAAATTCAATCTCTTTGAATAGCTTTTGATGCCCATAATGATGGGTGTAAATGAAACATGACACTCTACTAAAATATTATTCTTTAAAAATTACATTTATAACCTAGATATTAATTTAGTGGGTATGAATAGGACTAACTAAATTATAAAAATTATATCATTTACACATGTATAAAATAAATTTAATGGTTATATATTGATTAGAAATAAAATAATAATGATTTAGAATAAAAAGAAATGTTTTTTGAAAAACTGTATTTTTCTTAAAGGTGGTTTAGTCAAGTTTTGCACTCATAAATTAAAATTAATTTTTACAAATTTTAGAGAATTTATTTTTTAAATAATCATATCAAAATTTACTTAGCATGAAATTTTGTAATTTTTTAGAAAATATTGATTTTTCAATGAATAGTGAAAAATACTTATTTTTATTTGAAAAATGCCTTTTTGTTTAAATTATTTACAAAGTTAAATTATTTTTTAAATTGTTTTTAAAGAAAAATTAGTTCAATTATATTAAAATTTAACTAACTTAGGTCATTAGAATCAATTTTATATTAAATTATTATATAAAAACTTTTTAACCTTTTAAAAGTTTTTCTTTAGAAAACCATTTTTCGACATGTCTGTGGGTTTAATTTAAAATTGAGTTTTCGCACTTATATGAATTGAATTTTTAAAAATTTATTAAATATTTTGAATCATAATAATATATATTATCTAATAATTTCAACTTAATTTTTTACTGTTATGAATTGTAAAAGAAGTAGAGATTAATTACCACTACTAAGATGAAAATGGTTTTATTGGGGTTAAACTAAGAAGATAAGGGTTATAAATGAACTAATTTTTTTTCAAAAAGTAATTTTATGGAAATATTTAAACTTTATAACCTCTAAGGTTATATGATGACACATTTTATGATTTTTTTTAATTATATAAACATGGGTATCGCTTCATCTTTTCAAAAATTCTATGTGCGTCCTCTCCCCCACTAATAAAAGGTCACCCCCTATCCTCACCTACACACACTTAAAAAACCATTTGTTTCAGAAAATATCTACCTAAATCTCTTAATAAATTCCCTACCCACGCCATATATTCCTTATTTTTACTAGTAATCCTTCCTAATAAGGCTTTATGTATAAACAAAAAAAAGGCTCTCTTAAAAAGAGGTAAAATTATTAAACATGTGTATTTGTTTTATTTCTTCTTAAACCTAATGAAAATCATAATAAAATATGATAATATAATATCACCAGTATCCCCTATATAATTATATTTTATAATTTTAATGGAATATCCTATATCCTTCTCCACTTACATCCAAATGGAAAGGAAACCTTCAATCATGTGTACGGTGGACTACCACCTCACAAACCGATGTAATTATTTTTTTATCACCATCTTTCAAGGATGGATATAATTATTTATTTTTCATATTTATATTATATTTATGATATTATTATACTTATATAATTATTATATCACATATACCTTCTTAATTTTCATTCCATGGGGGATACGATAACGTCGCTCGTGTGTATGACGACTACCGCCTCGTGAAGCGATGTGATTCATTTTTCACTTAAGATTTACATGGAAGCTAGTAATGATTAATTTAATGAATATATGTTATATTTATGACATTAAAATACATAAATAAATATATTATCACAACTAACTTCCTGCCTTCCCATCTTTTAGAAAATAATAATGTCGCTCGTGTGTATTTGCGGACTACTGCCTCCATGTAGCGATGCGAAATGTTTTTCATTTTATTTATAAATGAATGGTAATAATGATATATTTGATTACTATAAATTATATATATGACATAATAATTATCCTTTAATTGTGATTTAATATTCATTTTACATTCATTTCATCTGTCAATAAAAATGGAAATGGTGTTCATACATACATACGACCTACCGTATCCATAAATGGTGTAATCCATTTTCTATCTATAAATTTTATAGATTAATATAAATAAATATATAATGAATATAAATGATATTTATATCATGGTTAAAATTATGGTTACGACTTAACCATGATCAATATAAATGGAACAAAATTACTAAATCAAAATATACATGAAAAATAAAGAAATTATCACCCAAAACAGTGGTTTTAAGAAAGAATTGTTAAAAAATGGATAATAAAAAACTATAATGGTATGAAATACATGATTATTTTTATTGAATATATTTATAATATACCTATATTTATTATACAGGAGTTTCAAACACATATGAATGAATTTGAACCTGAGGTAGGAGTTTCTTGTCTCACTTTTACTTTTGAGATATATATACCACATTCACCACTTATTTATTTTGTGTGGTGTATATACTATATATTTGATATGTTATATCATGAATTAATTTATCTTAATGGTATTTAAAGTTACATTTTAATTTATTTCTTTCTCGGACCTTATGACTCAAAATTCACTAAAGTAGTAAGGGTTTCTCATCTCAATTTTAATTCTATGAGATGTATGCCATATTCACCACTTATTTATTTTGTATGGTGTATATAATATCCCTTTGATATGTTATATCAAGAATCCCTTTATCTTAATGGTATATAATGTTTCATTTTAACTTATTTATTTTATAGGGCTTAGGATTCAAAATTTACCAAAGTGGTAATGGTTGATATTACAATCTCATCATTTATCATGATTATTTATGATTGAATTTCTAATGTTGAAATATTATGATCTATCACTCAATAAATTCATTAATTTTCTTATAATCTGGTTATTCATGAAATTTTAAAGTAATAATACCATTTTTATCTCTTTGGTTGTAAAAATGTTTTTAAGAAACTCCAAATTTATTCCTCTCTTTAGTCAAAAATCCTTTTTCTTCCAAAACCATATTTTCTAAAAACATTTTAATTTTTTTAATTATAAAAATGATTTATTAAAAAAATTATACATATTTTAATTTTTAAAATAAAAAAAAAATTAAAGGAGTATTGATGTCATTTTCCAACTAATTCCCATTTGGATTTTACTAAAAATGTGAAGGGATATTTTTTAACTTATAAAACATGTATAAATTTCCCATATTCATAACCACTCAATGTTTTAATGATTATTTTAAAAGTTTACAATGCTATTTTCAAATAAAATTACTTTAAAAATGTTTTTTGAAATTTTAGTTTTAAAAAGTGATTTTCAAAGTGAAAAGAATATTTTCCTCAAGAATATTTTTAATGGAATTTTTATTATATTTCTATTCATCAATGAAAACAACCCTCATTTTACCTTATTCACTACTGGTAATATTTTGAAATTTTACTGAACTAAGATAGGTTGCCAGGAAACCCAACACCTGACCCAGTCTGTGTTATGGCCCGAAGGGTGTTCTTGATCCCCATGGGATGGCAACAAGTACTTGGGTATAAACCATGAAACTTGGGAATGATTTCACCCAAGTAAATATTGATAAACAACAAACTATCATAAATAAACCAAAACTGAACAATCATAACCAAACATAGCATAATATTTTTTAGATTCAATGTTTACAATATTTAAAAAAACCTAATGGGGATACAATAAAAATGGAATAAGACACTATCCCAAAAACCACCATGCAATAAGATGAGCATCGTCCTAAAGCCAATACCACAACACCTACAAGGGAAAACCACTAGAATCCTGAACCACCACCTCCAAAAATCTTCTCTTTACCTATGTCAAACTTAACCAAGTCTACTTACACCCAAAGGTGTAAGTAGGGTGTGATCCAAATCCTAGTAGGATACCACCCAATAAAGAGATTTCATGCTATAAACATTATAAGATAAATTAACATGCAAGTTTTATAAAATAAAAACTAGAAACATCTTTATAGAAAACATTTTTAAGGAAAACATGCTTGATTTTTAAATAAAAAAACCAAGTTCATTGTATTCCAGTGGTAAGTGTGATATTATAAAAGAGAAATAATTCATAGGAAAACCCTCTAGGAACTAGCTAAAATGGAACACTAGGTCCATCATATCTTGGTGAAAATGTGTTATAGAAACCACAACAAGCAGTGTTCTCATGCACGATCCACTAGGAGGGAACATCTCATGGGCCTAGTGGTTTATGATCATCATTATATTTTAATTAGTGTTGTAATAATAAATCCTACTAGATGAATCTTGGACAAGACACTTCCGAGTAAACTAGAGTACTAGTCTTGTTCCTCCCACCTAGTTACCCAGGTTTCCCATTTGTGCTCAATTTTCATTTCACATATCACATATAACTTTACTTTCACACAAGAACAATCCAATAAATATAACACACACATAATAAACCACCATTTCAATAACCTAAAAACTCTTTTGAATCCAAACACACACGAAATCCATTTAAAAACATGTTTCGTGCCACTTACACATTTTATCAAACACCTTTAAGGATAAAAACAACCAATCACACTTGAAAAATAACCCATTTACTTTGGAAAACCATGTTTTACTACATTCGCAACTTGAATCCTTTTTAAAACACATTTATCACCTCATATATAATCTATATAACATAAATAATAAGAAAAAAAGCATATCAAAATCAGAAAATAATGTTTAACCACGGAATCACCTACCTTAAGTGTAGAAATTTCTCAAATCTAGTGGAATCTAATAACCACACACCAAACGAACCCTATAGAATAAAATTGAACCTTAAATATCAAGATTTAACCCTATAAATAAAGATATAACCCTAAAAATGTCACCCAAATCACTAGATAAGTGAAACCCCAAATAAATAAGAAGAAAACCCTAGGTTAGAGGAAGAAACCATGAGATAAGGGGACTCAATTGAAGAAATGTAGATAAATCAATCCAAATACACCACCAAAATGAACATACAAGGGAGGAGGATGGATAGGGTGAGGCACATAGGGTAGTAAATCTTGATTAGGGAAGATTTTGGGAGTTTAGGGTTAAAATCAGGGAGAGTGAAAACATAAAAATCTAATTTTTAATGACCTGGACAGGCTATGTGGTTTTCCCACATGGTTTGTCAAACTATGCAGAAACCATGTGCCCCTTACTATCCAAGAAGGACATGTCGTGTGGTTATTCCATAAAATTTACAAACCATGCACTAACCTTGTGATTATCCACTATCCAAAAACACTATTTGGGTGCATGATTACCTGGGAAAGGGTACACATTTTGAAAAACCGTGTGACATCTATTGTTTACCAAAATGTTTTTCATTTTTCTCAAAAAAATCAAAGGAAACCCCAAAGGGAAAATATAGACTGAAAATAAAAAGAAAAATAACTCGAAATGAAATCATGGATGTGACAATTCTCCACACCATGAAAACTTTCCACCCTCGGAAATTCACTCCAAAGTTTTATCATAAAATAAAAATGGATACTCTTTATTAACCCGTGAATTCTTCTCCCACGTCTCGTGCACATCTTTTCCATGATACTAAAGTACCTAGACCAGCAAAATAGACTTCCCATAAAGCACATTCTCTTGGTAATCTACAATATGCACTGGATGCTCAAATACTTACAAATCTGACTCTATTTCCAACTCTTCCCAATTTAGCACATGAGATGGATCTGGGTTATATTTTTTCAATTAGGAGACATGATACACCTCGTGAATTGATTTCAACTAAAAAGGAAAGGTTAAAAGGTATGCCACTTTACCAACCTGCTTAGTAATCTCAAAAGGTCTGGCATACCTCGGCATTATCTTTCCTTTCTTACCCAAACGGAAATAACCCAAATGATGTGCCACTTTCAGGACCACCCAGTCTCCCACAGAAAACTCTAGATCTCAGCATCTCTGATAGACATATGATTTATGGAGACTCATAGTTTTCAAAAACCACTATCTGATCTGCCTAATCTTCTCAGATTTCTCTGGCACTAAACTCAGCCCTAACAATGAGGTCTCACTTACCTCATCCCAACAAAAAAAGAATGACATTACTGACTATATATCACCTCAAAAAGAGTCATTCTAAATGAGTATTGTTAACTATTGTTATATGAAAACTTGACCAATCTCAAATGGATATCCCACAGACTGCTAAAATCCAAGACACATGCCCAAATCATGTCTTCTAAAATTTTATTTTCTTGCTTCATCTGACCATTCATATGAGAATTGTATGTCATGCTCAACTTGACCTATGATCTGATCACCTTTTGAATGAATTTCCAAAACTAAGAGGTTAATTGAGGGTCCCTGTCAGAAATAATTGCTAATAGCACACCATGAAGCCTCACAACCTCCTGAACATATACCTGACCTGACTCATCCACCTTTGTTAAATCTATGATTAGAATTAAATGGGTAGATTTGTCCAATTGTTCAATCACTACCCAAATGGAATTCCATCCCCATGGTGTACAAGGCAAGCCAATAATAAACACCATGGATACCTCATTCCATTTCCAGGTTGGGATAGGTAGTGGATGAAGTAAACCTGAGAGCCGTTGATACTCTACCTTGACCAGCTGACATGTATAACACCTTAACATGAAGTCAGCTACATTTTGCCTCATACATGGCCACCAAAACTACCGATGCACATCATAATACATCTTGGTAGCACCATGATGAATGGATCACTAATATTGGTGACTATACAGTATTACTACCTTCCTTAGAGATAACGGCACCATGAAGCGGCCCTTGAAACATAAAACTACCTTCGGAGACAATGACCAATCACAAGGAATCTACCCACCAATGAGAAACTACCTAGAATGCTGGAATAACTCATCATGAGGTTTCTCCCCATGAATTAGCTACAGAATAGAATTTTTCAACTAAAAACTATCCAAGAACGCACCTATAATTTGACCCTTGGTTTCTAAGCACATCTGAGTGAAAATCCCCATCAATGTCCATTCATCACCGAACTTTATCAAAGCTTTCATTGTCACTTTTCTGCTCAGATAATCTGTCACAACATTCCATTTTCCTAGGGTATACATTTTATCAAAATTAAACCCCTTAAGGTACTCAACCTAATGATGATTCCTTAGATTCAGATCTTTTTGAGAGAAAATGTAGGCAAAACTTTTATGATCATAATAAACCAAAAATTTATCCCTATAAAGATAATGGTGTCATGTATTTAGGAAATGCATGATCGCTGCTAATTTTAGGTCATGGGTTGGTTAATTCCTTTCATGTGTTCATAGTTGGTAATATCTATACACCACCACATAGTCATCCTGCATAAGCATAGATCTGAGACCCATACCTAAGTAATCACAATAAACCATATAGCCCTTTCTAGATTTTGAAAATATCAATATAGAAGTAGTATTCAACTACCACTTTAGCTCCTAGAAGGATGCCTAACACTCTGGTCTCCATTAAAACTTCACCTTTTCTAGGTTAGTGTAGTCATGGGCAAATCAAGTTGAGAGAAGTCCCCAAAAAACTACATGTAAAACCCATCTAGGCCTAGAAATATTCTAATATCAAACACATTCTTTGGTTTCTCCAAATACATTACTACACTAATATTATCTAGGTACACCTAAACCCATTATTCTAAGATCACATGGCCAAGAAAAATTACCTATTTAATCCAAAAGGTGCACTTAGAAAATTTGGCATAAAGACAAAGGTACCAAAGAGTGCCCAATATGATCCAAAAATGTCACTCATGCTCTTGATCAGATTTATAATAAACTGGTATTTTTTCCATGAATTTCAGGACAAAATAATTGATATACTGGTGGAACACTCTATTAATAAGTTACATTAATACCTCCAGAGCATTCTTCAACTCAAAGGGCGTGACCAAATACTCAAAATGGTCATACCTACTTTGGAATGTCATTTTCGGAACATCTGCCTCTCTAACTCTGACTTGGTGATAACCATAATACAATTAAATCTTAGAGAACCAACTATCCCCTTTAATATGATCAATCAATTCATAAATATAGGGAAAGGGATACTTGTTCTTAATGGTTACCTAATTCAACATCTGGTAATCAATGAACAATTTGAGAGATCCATCAGCCTTTTTAGAAAATAAAACAAGGGTGTCCCAAGGAGAGAACTCAAGAGAATGAGTTCTTTAGATTAAAAATAATTAGCTATAAATTTAATTCCCTCAACTCGGTGGGGTCAATATAGTATGAGGGAAGAGATATTGATTATTTTCTCAGTTCGAAATCGATAGAGAACTCCAAATCCCGCTTCGGAGGAAAACCTAAAAAACCTCTAAAAAGGCCTCTGATAACTCATCCACCACATGAGGTAATTCACCCTTAAGATACCCACTATCATTCTCCGACATGATTGATGATAACTTAAAAATAATATTACCTAATTCCAGGAGTGAAGGTCTAGTACGACCCAACCAAGGATCCCATTCTCCATGAAAAACATGGGTACTACCATCAGGTTTCACAAAACTCACTCGCCGCCTATAGTAATCGATGTGTTCCTAAAAGTGCACCATCCAATCCATACTGAGTATTACATTAAAAGGTACATATTCAAGACTATAAAATCTCCTTCTATCTCAACCCCTGACATGGTCACTACACAAGACGGACACCTAAAACCCTGCTCTCACTTCTTACCAAGCGGCATTACCAATTCCATCACATACGGCATCAGATTTGTTGGCAATTTTAGCACATAAATAAGGTTGGAAGAGATAAAAAAGATAGAAACATCAGTATCAAAGAGAACAATAGCTAAAGATGATGCAATGATAATGGTACCTCGAACTGTCGCAGACCCTACATCTGATTCCACTAGTGCCCGATCCACCACATGAATCCTTGTAGTCTCGGCCTAACCCTAGGAATGACCATTGTCCTATGGATCTTCCCTAAACTATCTATGCTTAGAAGATGATCTAGCCCTGTTTCCATGACCTCCGAACTGAGAACCCACTAACATGGATGGTTCTGACTATGATGATATCCCCCAATTAGCCACAGATCCTGTACCCATCTGATAAGGATGTTCCACTTTTCAAAAGCACTACAAGTGTCCCATTACTCCACATCGGTGATAGGATTTGGTAGGATATGTGCATATAGTTCATATATGCCCTACCTTTCCACATTGATGGTGCACAACTAACCCTGAATCGGAATCCATTGAAGACGACAGCTAAGAAGGATGGCATGAGCTGCCACCTCCCTTCTTCCCCTCCTCTTCCCACTTCCCCTTCTTCTCTGATGAGCTAACACTACCCAATACTGATAAAACCCTCAAGAAATATACAATCATGTTTAACCACTTCATAATAGGTTTTCAACTTAAACATAAAGACCTAATAATAGGTCTCTGGCCACAGCCCCCTCTCAAACCTCTGAGCCTTCATATACTCATTGGAAATGATTTTGAGTGCATACTGAACTAGATTAGTAATGCTGTTGGAGTAATCCCTTATGGAATGGTCCCATAGAATAAGGTCTATGAACTCACAAGATCTCGCATAGGATAAAAACTTAGGAAAAAACTACTCATTAAAAATGACCTTAAATTATTTCCAACCCACTTGCTCATGCTTTACAGGTTTCACCACTGAGTCCCACCACCTTTGATTGGGACCTTCGAGTAAGAATGAAGTGCATTTAACCCTAACTACCTCAAGAGTATCAAGTAACTCGAACATCATCTCTATATTTTCAATCCATTCCTTTGATTCCTGAGGTTTTGTTCTACCTCGAAAAGAAGGGGGCTTGTTCTTAAGGAACTATTGAGCCTTGTCCTTTCTATGACCTCGCTTGGATTCTCTAACCTAGGTAAGACCAGAGCCCGCTCCTTTTCCCAAATCTTATATAGCATGAACCACTAATTCCTCTAATCTCTGATCAATTAAGGAGGGAGAACTCTTTCCGACTTCTTCCTGTGGTCGTACATGAATTCTATAGGGAGGCATTTTTCAAAAGGAAATAATAACCATAAGAAAAACTATCAATAAAACCAATTTGATAATTTTTAGCAATAAAAAAATATCAAACACTTCTTCAAATCAAAACACAACAAAATACATTTCAATAACAAGACCAAATAAGGAAAACACTCTACCCCAACCCAGTGTCCATATATAGTATTTATCTTGTACATATCACATGGAGGAGAAGTAAAATCAAAAT
Source organism: Viscum album (assembly GCA_963277665.1). NCBI lineage: Eukaryota > Viridiplantae > Streptophyta > Magnoliopsida > Santalales > Viscaceae > Viscum > Viscum album. The sequence continues at coordinate 1,496,500,180 of OY728131.1, forward strand.
CCCAACATCCCATGGAGACTCAATTCCTATCAAAAGGTGTGCTGGCCAGGCACCCTACTCATAACCAAAACCTCAATACCCAACAATCTTAGTTCCAGTATATCCAAACTCATCCCAAAATAACTTGACCCAAAAAGAGTGTGACCTGCTCTGATACCATTTTGTCATGAACCAAGTCAGGGTACCATGAAACCCAACACTTGACCCAGTCTGTGGCATGACCCGAAGGGTATTCTCAATCTCCATGAGATGGAAATAAGTTCCTAGGTAACAACAATGCAAATTGAGAATTATTTCACTTATGTAAATAATCATAACTAACCAACTATCATAAATAAAGAAAATATGAAAAATCATAACCAAACATGGCATAACAATTTTTATATTCAATGTTTACAAAATTTAATCAAACCCCAAAAGGGATACAACTAAAAGGGAATAATACACTATCAAAAAAATCACCATGCAATAAGAGGAACATCGTCCTCAAGACACCACCACAACACCTATAAGGGAAAACCATTACCATCCTGAACCACCATATCCAAGCATCTTTCCTTTACCTATGTCAAACATAACTATGTCTACTTACACCCAAAGGTGTAAGTAGGGTGTGAGCCAAATCCTAGTAGGATTCCACCCAATAAAGATATTCCATGCTATAAAATTTATTATATAAATTAACATGTAAGTTTTATAAAATAAAAACAAGAAACATCTTTATGGAAAACATTTTTTAAGGAAAACATGATTGCTTTTTAAATAAACAACTAAGTAAACTATATGTCGACGGTAAGTGTGATATCACAAAAGAGAACTAAGTCACAAGAAAACCCTCTAGGAACTAGCTAAAATGGGACACAAGGTACATCATATCTTGGTGAAAATGTGGTATAGCAACCACAACCAATGATGTTCTTGTGAACGGTCCACTAGAAGGGAACATCCCACAGGCCTAGTGGTTTCCAATCATCATTATAGTTTAATTAGTGTTGTAATAATCAATCCTTCTAGATGAATCAAGGACAATACACTTCCTGATTAACTAGTGTATTATTCCTAGTACGCCCACCTATTTACCTAGGTTTCCCTTTTGTGATTAATTTTCATTTCACATATCACATAAAACTTTAATTTCACACAAACATAATCCAATAAATATAACACACACATAATAAACCATTATTTCCAGAACCGAGAACCTATTTTGAATCCAAATACACACCAAATCCACTTAAAAACATGTTTTTTACCACATAAATGTTTTATAAAACACCTTTAAGGAGAAAACAAGAAATCACACATGAAAAATAACCCATTTCCTTTTGAAAACAATATTTCACTACACTCACACCTTGACTCTTTTTAAAACACATTTGACACTTCATATATAATCTATAGAACATAAACAAGAAGCAAAGAAAGCATATCAAAATCAAATAGTTTTTAAGCATGGAATCACCTACCTCAAGTGTAGAAATTTCTAGAATCTGGTGGAAACCAACAACCACACACCAAAAAACTATATAGAGGAAATATCAAACCTTAAACATCAATATTAAACCCTAAAAATCAATATCTAACCCTAAAAATGTCATTCAACCCGTTGGAGAAGTGAAACCCCAAATAAAGAAAAAACCCTAGGAAAGAGGAAGAAACTATGAGAGAAGGGCACTTAATTGAATAATCATGGATAAATCACTCCAAATCCACCACCCAAATAAATCTCAAGGTGAGTAGGATGGAGAGGGTGAGGCACCTAGGTAGGAAATCTTGAGTGGGGAGGATTTTGTGGGTTTAAGGTTAAAAAATGGGGGAGAAAACATAAAAATCAAATTTATTTGGATGTTTTATGATTAGTTGATTGGGATATAATATTTTTATACCATTATATATATTAATCTAAATAGTATATTATTAGTATTATTAATTGGGGAAAGTATTAATATTTTATAAGCTAGTTTTTTAATATGAATGTTTATGTTGATTATGTTTCACCCCTTTTATATAAGGAATGAATTATTATAAAACATATTTTTATTGAATATTTTATTGATAATAAATTACATAATTTTCTTACATTATGTTAAATATGTTTATTTATGGAATATTTTGGATTCGATCATTCATTTGTAAATTTGATGAAAATTCCAGTTTTGACCCTTTAAAGTTCACTGTTGTATTTTATTCATAAATATTTTTATATAGAATATTTGAACTTTAAATTTTGTAATATAATTAATCAATTAATTTTATACAACTTTCATTGAGATCATACAATCTAGATCATGAATTTGAATTGATTAAATGGGCGATGAAGTAAAAGTTGGACAGAAATCGTTGGATTGGACACCACTTCACCATTTGGGCCATATCTTGTACATTAGGAATTTTATTGGGATTAAATTTTATAATTAAATATAATAAATAATTATTCAAAAATAATCCTTCTATAAAGATAGGTATTTCACATGTTTTGGAGGTAAACAAGTCAATGAAAGCTGGATTAAAATATTTGACCAGATTTCCCATTAACACTTGAAAAGTCTTCAAACCCTAGCCTCCAATCCACTCAATAAATATGTGCTTTTATAATTTTGATGGTATTTTACATGAATTATTAAGTTTATGTACAAGGAAAAGTGGTTACACTCCAATTATCCACGAATTTTAGTATGGGTATCTCTTAAAGCAAGAATCCTTTCATTGAAGCCTTCTTCTTCTTCTTCTTCACATTGTAATATTATTGTTTTTATAATAAAATCTCCTTTTATCTTAAATTTCTGAAAATATTTTCAGTTTATTTATTCTTTATTTTTCTTATTTATAATTTAAATAAATATTATAAATTTTATTGGTTCATACCCTTTCTAAACCTTGGTGAATTCAATTTATTTCTATGTTAACTACATCTCCCATGGAAGAGAAATTTTTCTTAGTAATCGATCTATCTATAACCTTATTCATTTATTTGTTTTGAATCAACGAGATGCTATAATTAACATAATATTATCAATTAATTTATTTTTTAACATAAAATAAACTAATAAATCAATTGAAAAATTAACACTAAACACACGAGGTTGACTAATGTGTGAATTGTGAGAGCGCGATATTAATCAATAAAACAAAAAACACAGGATCAACTTATAGAGTTCAAATACAATACCAAAACTCAATTAATCCTCATTTATATAATGGATATGTTCTATAATTTACTAATTACCATAATCTTTACTTATAACAAAAATCAAAGTAGGGTGACACAATTTCATCTTCCAAAGCTAGCCTACGGTTTAATTAATTTCATCTTTGTGGTTAAGTTAACTCTCATAGGGTTCGATGGTTAAAAAATTGGTGGATAATAATTAAGTGGGTATTAATTTAAACTATAATGATTAATAATTAATTTAAGTTGTATTGTTAGATCTATTACACCTTATAAAAATATTTTCTAAAAAAAATATTCTTGTTGTATTTTAATAATAAAATTTAAAAAAAACAAAACAAAATACAATCTTTTTCATGAATACATATTATAGTTTAATAAATTTTAAACAACCCCACCCCCCCCCCCAATTATTTTATTTAGTGTGTTTATTTTATTTTTAAAATGCCCTTGATATTTTGTTTTAAATACTTTCACCTTTAAGAGATGACCTTGGTCAGCCACTCTATTGCACCTAAAATACCCAAAAACCACACATCATTTGAGAGCACCTATGATAACTACTTTCAAATCAGTGCTATTTTCATGGAGGAAAGTAAATTATTCAACCAATTAGTGGTATTTTTTTAATTTTAATTTCATTATCTTCTTCTCTTTTTTGGTCCTTATTTCCCCTTTCTCAATTTTTTTCTTCTTTTTTGGACCATCAACTCAAAGTGCTTATATTTTTATTGTGGTAAACTTTTATTTATTTAATTTTTCTTTGATTTAGGGCACAAAATAATCTCAATTATCTCTTAGATCTTCACCCTAATATTGAACTCAACCTTAGGTATTTAATCAGATAGTCACAGTCTATGAGAAGTTTTAGAATTCACTTAGTTGTGGAATTCCTCCATTCTGGGAACATTGAAATTAGAAGAACATATAAATAAAACATTAAACTATAACCAAGGGTCATAAATAATAACAATAAACTTAATATAACCATTCAATAATTGGATATAATATGAATTAACCATCAACCAAATTGTATTGCATACCCAAACCTTGAATTAGACTTTGAATTAAAATCTATATTCATACACCTTCTTACAAAATTTAATGGCCTCCCAAGTGAGGATCAAAAAAAACATCTAAAATAATTTAATGTGATTTTATCAACCTTGATACCAATAAATTTTTCTAAATATTAAATAAAACTAAGAGAATTTCCATTCTCACTTAATGGAACTGCAAAAGATTGGATTTATTATTTACAACTTGATGACGTAACATGTTTGGATGATTTGAAATTCCATTTTTTATAGATATTTTTTCCATCATCAAGGATCAATGACATTAAAAAAAATAGATCTTAGAAATCAATAAATCCTAGGGGGATTCAATGTATGAGTACTAGGATTTATTCAATAAGTTGTGTGAAAGATACCTGTATCACTAAATCATTGAGAAACTCCTAATCCAATACTTCTATGATGGCCTCATGCCTATGGATATGAGTATAGTGGATGTTTCAGCTAGAGGGGCATTGGTTATAAAAACACTAGTATCTACATGTGTATTGATTGAAAATATGGAACAAAACTCCCAAAAATTTGGTGATCGAGGTGCCCCACGTGTTAGAGCAGTACATCAAGTAAGTCCATATTCAATTGAAAATAATTTAATTGATACCAAGTTAGACAAATTGAACACTATGCTGAAACAGATTAAATTTGGATCAAAAGACATCCCAACCCACTCCTATTATTCCTTGTGAAATTTTCACTAAAATAGACCACTCAACTGCCCCAATTATAGGAGACAAAGGATTACACAATCATATTCTCTAGGAGACTATAACAATAACAAAAACAAACACATCCTCGAAAGAAGTGTGATTCCTTTTAACCAACATACAACCAAAAGTGGAAAGATCAATCAGACATGAGGTATGGATCTGGATAACAACAAAGACCTGCTTTTCAGCAAACCTTCCAGCAGCCTCTACCTAACCAACAGGGTTTTCAACAACCCTACAGGAGATTTCAAGCCCAGGAATCAACAAGTCAACAAAAATATGGTAATTCTGAACCAAATATAGATTTTAATACTAATGAACTTTTAAAACTCATTATTCTTAATCAAAAGAGTGAGATGAAGATTAAAGGTTCATAGTTGAGGTAGTTGAACATGTAAATTCTCCAGATCACCACTTCCCTCCATGAACTGGTAAGTAAGAACTCTAGAAATCTTTATTTCCAACCTACTCCAAATCATAATGAAAATTTTAGTGCCATCACATTGAGAAGTGGGAAGCAAACAATTGATACATATTTACTAATAATTCCACTAAGATTCACCTCAACCCTAAAGAATCCCCATTCAAGACCAATTGATGATCTATATAAGGAGGAAGAAAAAGGTAAGAAAAATATTGGTGATGTTCCTCCTAAAACCCTTCCATTTTAAAATAGAGTTTTTCAAGCTAAGAATATGGCAGAAGATGCGTTGAACAAAGATGTTTCAGATACATTCAAGCAAATTGAGATCAAAATCACTCTAATGGAAGCAATCAAGTAAATTATAAGTTATGCCATGTTTTTTAAAGAACTGTGTACAAATAGAAGAGGGATAAAAGAAAATGAACAAATCAACCTTGTGAGGAATGTATCTATAATCATCACATAAACCTTGGAAATTCCTACAAAGTGAAAGGACCCCAACACATTCACCATTCTATGCACCATAGAGGAGTTTAATTTATCTGATGATTTATTTGATTTGGGTTCCTCCATTAATATCACTCCTCGCATTGTTTTCTCTTCCTTGTAGTTTGGAGTGTTGAAGAAAAAAAGGGTGGTGGTGAAACTGGTGAATAAGGTCATAGCGTACTTTATGGGATTCATTGAGTATTTCCTTGTTTGGGTAAGGGATATGATCTTTACTATGGATTTATAAATTCTGAATATGAAGTATTATCAGGTAATTTCTCATGATTGCATTATTCTTGGAAAACCCTTCCTAAAAACTACCAAGACAATCATAAATGTCCATGAGGTTACACTTTATATATAGTTTGAAGATGAGATCATATAATTTAATATTTTAGACTCCATGAAGTACCCCTCAAAGGATCATTACTTTTTATTCATCTCCAATTATAACCCATATTGTAATGAATCTGTAAATTTTTATTTTCAATATTTTCTAAATGGGTATCATTCCATTATTAGAGAGATCTTTAGGATTAGTTCTAGTTTGATGTGGGGAAATACTATCAGACCTATTTATTATGATCAAACCGTACTCAATTATTATTTTTATGTGGATTCTTATTATGATTATAGGAATATACTTTCTAATTATAAAATGGATAATGATTTTTTATATGTATTTGAAGCATTACTCGTAGATTTTGGAAATGTATATTCAGACCCCAACATTCATTGTGCACATATATTAGTTCCCACATCATTTCCATCAATACATAACCCACTTAAACTAGAACTCAAACCATTACCACCAAAATTAAACTATTCATACATATTGAATGATGAAATTTTTCCTATAATAATTGCTAATAATATCCTAACTAAATAAGAAACACGACATTTAAATATTTTAAATTAGAATATTAGGGAAATTTGGTGGACCTTAGCAGACGTTATAGGTATTAACCATTCCAATTTTATACATAAGATCCTTCTAGAGGACGGGGAAAAACTAGTTAGTCATATAAAAAGGAGACTTAACCCCATACTATTAGAAGTTATGAAAAAAATATGTGGGAAAGTTTCTTGAGGTAGGTATCATTTACCACATTTATGACTCTCAGTGGGTCATCGTTGTCTAGGTTGTACCCTAGAAAAATGGGTTCACTTTTATAAATAATGAAATGATGAGTTAGTTCTTGTGAGAGTACAAAATATTGGGAGAGTTTTCATAGATTATAGTAAACTAAATCAATCCACTTGTAAGGACCATTTCCCACTTCCATTCATTGACCAGATGCTTGATATACTTGTAGGTAAGACACATTATTTCTTCTTGGATGGTTTATCTAGATTTTTTTAGGTTCCCGTTATAATATAGGACTATGAAAAGATGAAATTCACTTGTCTTTTTAGTACATTTTCTTATCAAAGTATTCCATTTGGACTTTGTAATTCCCTAGGTACCTTCCATAGATGCATAGTGGGTATATTTAATGATTTATTTTATACTTTCATGAATGTATTTATAGTTGATTTTACTATGTATAGTTCCTCATTTAATAAGTGTATCTTAAGTTTGGGTACCATGTTGCATCGTTGTATTGAGAAAAATATGGTTTTGAACTTTGAGAAATGTTATTTCATGGTAGAGAAGGGAATTTTCCTAGGTTATTTAGGGTTACAACAAGGAATTAAGGTTGATAGATCTATAGTATACATCATTTCATCCTTTCTATATCCTATATGTGTGCATGATGTTTGATCATTCCTTGTACATGCTATTTTTTATCAATACTTCATCAGATATTTCAATAAGATCCCTCTACCATTATATCGATTAATTAAAAAAGATATTGACTTATTTTTTAATGATTTATGTAGGGCTTAATTTTATGATCTAAAGAAGAGTCTCACCACACCCCTGATCATACAATCCCCATAGTGGGACCTCCCATTTGAGCTTATATGTGATACTTCAAAATTTGCAATTGGAGCAGTATTATCTCATAGAGGGGAAGGGTGGTACCATGTGATTTTTTACACATCAAGGAATCTGGATTCATTGCAAGAAAATTACACCACAATGGAAAAATATTTTCTTTCTGTTATATTTTCTTTATAAAAATTTCACCCTTGTTTATTGGGATCTAAAGTGGTTTTTTTATCTTATCATAAAACTTTAAGGTGCCTCCTAAAGAAAAAAGATGCAAATCCCTGAATTATTCATTGGATGTTCCTTCTTCAAGAGTTTTAAATTAAGATAATGGATTTGAAGGGTTATAAGAACTTGGTAGTTGACCACATGAGTGAGATCACTCACATATTGGAGCATGATACCCAAACTAGGTACCACTTTGGGAAACTTTCCCCAATGAGAATATTTGTGTCATATCAGGTATGCATGTTTTGTATGTAGATTTAGTGAAATACTTAGTGTCCTTTGAAATTCCTAAAAACCCAATGAAACACAAAGTTGAAAAATTAAAGAGTGAATCTAGGTTTTCTGTGTGGGATGATCCTTACCTTTGGTACATTTGTAGTGACCAATTCATTAGAAGATGTGTATCTGATAATGATTTTGAGTTTTTTTTCATTTTTGTCCTACACTTTCTTATGGTGGACACTTTGGACCCCAAAGGATAGCTATAAAGGTCTTAGACTCTGGATTATATTTTCTTACCTTGTTTTATTATTCCCATGTGTTTTATAAGTCATTCTCTCATTTCCATCACACTGGAAACATTTCATGGATACACGAGATTCCCCAACAACCCATATTATTTTGTGATATTTTTTATGTATGGGGAATTGATTTTATGGGTCTGTTTCCATGCTCATTTTTTATTGTATATTCTTTTCACTATTAATTGTGTTATTAAATGGGTGGAGGCCAAGGCCAAAAGACTGAGTATTCTCATGTTGTAGTGTATTTTTTCAAGGATCAAATTTTATGTAGGTTTGGAGTACCAAAGGATATTATCAATGAACATGGGACACACTTTTGAAACCAAAATTTGGCTTCCCTCCTTTTAAAGTATGGGGTGAAAAAAAAACATCAACACCATACCAACCCCAAACAATTGGTCAGGATGAAGTTTAAAATCATGAGATGATGCAGGTATTGGAGAAAATAATGCATCCAAATAAAAAGGATTGTATAAAGTTCTTGGATGATATGCTTTGGGATTATAAGACCACATTAAAAACTCTCATTGGTATTTCCCCTTCTGGGTCATTTTTGGGAAATTTCATCTTCCCATGGAGTTTAAGAATTAGGAATATTGGGCTATAAATAAATTAAACATAGATTTATCCCAATATGGAGATCAAAGGAAGCTATAAATTCAACATCTTGAGGATATTTTATTTTCATCATATGATAACTCAAGGATATACAAGTAAAGATAAAAAAGAGTTTCATAATATAATGGTCCAAAAAAGGGAGTTTCATATATGATATAAATTATTTCTCTACATTTCATGATTGAAGCTGATGTCTATTAAGTTGTGTTCCATATGGTTAGGTCCTTATGTTTTATCTAATGTTCTTCCTTATGGTGAAGTGTAGAACACTCAAGAGGCTACATAAAGGATATTTACAGTCAATGAGAAATGTTTAAAGAAATGCATTAAGGGACTTCTCAACCATGTAGTTGATTTCATCACACTGTATGACCCCATCATCACTTGAAAATATCAGGTTGTCCCTAACCCTTTAACTTTTATATTATTTATCCTAATTAAAATTCTACATTTTATCTGCATTTATCATCTCACAGGTTCACATTGAGGACAATGTAAAATTTTAAGTGTGGATGAGGGGACAACATTTTAGGGTAGATTATTTTGGTTTTTTATTTGTTTGATTTTGTGTGTGTTTTGTTTTAATTTTCAAAAAAAACTAAATAACACACCATGTAACATACTAATTTATATGTGTAAAATATGAAAAATACATGTTTTCAAAATTTATTGGTAGTATGATGTGCACAAGAAATATTTCATCATTAAAGGTTGATTTTTATTTATGTAATTCTTTGATGATATGATTGGTCGTTTCATTATAAAAACTTTTATATTTTGAAACCATTATTTGTGATATTTATTCATAGTGAATTATGTCATTGATTTCTCCAAAAAACTTTTTACACAACCATGACTTGTAAAAAATTTCTACTAAATTGAATGTATATCCAAGTTAGGTAAAAAAATAATCTTATATAAATGGTTAATCCATACATTCATTTCTATTCTAACGATATTCATTAATATACCGAATTGACCTATGTGTGTGTACCTGATGTCCTATAGTTATAAACCCTCAAATAATCAAAAAATAATAATAAAATAATATATATATATATATTATTAAAAAAGATTGGTGTGATGAAATATACAACACATGGGGATATCTATATTATGATATTAAGGTTTGACTTTTGAGAATGTTTAAGTGAGTGGGTCTTGAAATTTGATTGTAAAGGAATGTAGAAAAAGTTTGATGGAATTAAACTGGGTAAGAAGAAATGTTTTACATAACCTAAGTATATTGAATAAAGGGTGGAGATATGTGATTTAAATGGTTTTCACACACACATGTGGGGGATTAATGGAATTTAGATCCATAACTTGTTTCACTATGATTATTTTCATCAATCTCACTGGATTTTGTTTTGATACAATTTATGATAAAATGAATTTAAAATTTATTAATATTGAATTTTGTATGTGATTATTACTTTTCCTATATTTCCACTACAGATTTTGAAATATGAACATGCATATCGTGTTACAATTTTCTAAAATACATGACATGTGACTTTTCCTAGGAGAGTTATATGGTAAGTGTGGGGGAGTTGATAAAACATATTTTTATTGAATATTTTTTTGAAAAAAATTGACATAATTTCACTAAATTGTATTCAATATGTTTATTTATAGAATATTTGGGATTAGATCAATCATTTTTAAATTTGATGAAAATTATAGTTTTGACCCTTTAAAGTGTGTTGTTGTATTTTAGTCATAAATTTTATTCTATTGCATATTTGAACTTAAATTTTTTTAAAATAATTATTCACTTAATTGGATACAACTTTCATTTAGATCATCCAATCTGAATCATGCATTTGATTGAAGTAAATGGTACATGAATTCAAATCTAGGCTAGACTCGTCAGATTGGAAAATGCTTCACTATTTAGGCTATATATTCTATATATGGGATTTTATTGGGCTCATATTTGGAAAGTAAATAGAGGACCCTATAAAGACCTGGCCTTAAACATATCATAATCTAGAAATTTAAACTATAATTCAATTATTTACATTACCAGAGATCTTTTTGGTTTAGAGTTTTATAAAGTTAAGACATAACTCATACATATCAACCCACAAGCATGAAAAGTGAGTACCACTAAAATAGAATCCATTTCTTCAAAAACATAAAATTTTTAACACAAAACAACAACATGATTTCTTTAAAAAATATTTATAACATTTCACTTGGCTTACTTATTTCTCTTACACATCCTTATAACATGTGAAAAATATTTAAAAACATGGGATGATCATAAAATGATCAGAAAGGGATATAAAAACGAGGAAAGAAACCATTAGTCCATGAATACTTATAAACTTATGAAATAATTTTCACAAAGACATACTTATCACCCATATGTACTTACTTTCATAAAAAATCGATTTCTATAAAACATTAAAGAACATATATAAAACCATAATAGGTATCTGGGGGAATTACTTACTCATATTGTAACCCTCACGGCTACATTTGTTTAATCCTCACAGTTACCTTACAATTTAACCCTCATGGATACCTTATGGTGTAACCATCGCAGTTACACTTGGAGTAACCATATGTCTGACCTCTAACTCACACATACCTAATTTATTGGAGGGAGATATAGTTCCCAACCTTCATCCTAAAAAATTACCAAGAACCAGAATGTAATCATAAAACATGAATAATTGCATAAAAATAATGATTTTGAATTTTGTGAAATAGAATTTTAAAATAATATTTTTAATGAAAAGTCCCTTAAAATATATTATAATTGATGTGAGGATTAATATAATGAAATTATTATGTTTATACACTATAAATACTCAAAATAAATCATAATTTAAATGAAATTCATTATAAAAATAATCTCATTATCACATAATTAATGAAGTATAAGGTTAACCCAAAGAATGGGAATTTGGTTAAGAATTCCCTTACCTTGGGTTCTTCTTACATAAAAATTGTTTAAACCTCCTATATAATGGTTTAAATAGTGTTATTAATATTTTACAAAAACATATTCATGTTTTTAACATCTTATATGATCATTTTAAAACATCATTCGACCCATTTATTAATAATATTTTGTTATTTCCATTATTTTGGGTGAGTTCTTTACATGTTTTCCATAGTTAGTTCGTAACAGATTTTCTTGTCGAATGGGAGAGAAACTCTAGAATTTGAATGAGTTTTTTTTAATATGTTTAAAAAATATTAAATAATTCCATAATTAATTTTGTTTATATGGTGTGATGATGAATCATTACATGAATCATTAGTGATTTTCATTTAGATCATTTTGGTGGTTCTTTGGTAATCATGAACTTGTTCTGTCATATACCTTTAATATTATGCATGTAAGTTAATTCTAAAACATAAGAGAGTTCATATCATACAATTTTCAATCTGATTCAACCATTAAAATGGTATTACAACTAGATTTATAGAAATTGAAGGAAATTGAAGACACATCATCCACGATAACTAATAGAAAATTACCCTATAACAATGGTTTGGAACCATTGGTATAGGTCTCCAAACTATTGGTGTAGCCTATACCAATGGTTTAGAGGACCATTGGATGGTTTAGAGTTGGGATAGGTCTATACTAATGGTTCTAGGAAAACCATTGTTATAGGTCATATTAAAACCTATACCAATGGTTTCATAAAACTGTTGGTATATGTAATTCAAAAAAAACCCAGCATTGTTTTGATCCCAAAACCTCTCGTTTATAATCTAATGACCTAACCAATAACCTAACATGACTTTTTGAGCATAAATTCATAAATATATATATGTGTTTATATTTATAAGTATTTTAACTTTTGATTTATTTAATGTTATTTTACAAAATATTCCTTAAAAAATATGTGTACATATACCAATGGTTATCAAAACCATTAGTATAGACCTATAAAAATGGTTTTGAGAGCAGTTGGTATAGTTTCTTTGATTTTTTTGAGCTATACCAATGGTTTTGGTGGAACTGTTGGCATAGGGTGGACCTATACCAACGGTTTGGCCAAAACCATTGGTATTAGTCCAAATTAGTGACATATGCCAACGGTTTTGGCCAAACAGTTGGTATAGGTCCTATTTCTAGTAGTGGATGTCGGTAAATCAACACATCACAGATGGTGTTTTTATTTCTAGAATAAGAGTGTGGAGGAGAAGAATTAAATTGATGAATTTTTCCATAAACATGATAAAATCCAGCCTATATAAGATTCTTGATCTTTCATACCTATTGGATAAGGGTAGGAGAAGATAGTATAATAAAAGAAAATAATTTAAAATAAAACACAAGGAAATTAAATAGGATCTTTACCTCTTGATCTCTTCTCCTTGATATCCTCCTTAAGGCCCTTATTTTTGGAATTTTGGTGAGACTAGAAGGTCTTGAACATGGGGAAGAGCCTTGGGAAATGGATTGGGTATAATTTATACAATGATCAAATCTTGAGAGGTGTGATAGGAAGAAGGGGGTGAGGGTGGTATTTATAGTAGAGGATAGGAGGTGTTTTCCATTATTTTAATCATTGGTTTAATATTTTTGCTCAAAACTATGAATGGTCTTGATTCATGTGACCCAAAATAGTAGTAATTGCATGTGAGTTTGAACCAATGGTCATTTACTTCATCCATAAATCAATCATTATGCATAAATTCATTTATTTAGCATTTTTGGTAAATTATCAAATTTAACTATTTGCTAAAAATTCAAGTATCTCAAAAAAATCACAAAAAACACCCTAAAAATTTTTCGAGGTCTAGAATTAAAAAATGAACTCCATTTTTTGAAAATAATTTTATAAATATGATTAATTTAATTTTTAAATAAAATCATAATTTATTTGAAAAATAACAATTTTAAAGATATAACTTATTTTATATCACCTTGAAAAATTAATCAAGGTCTCGTTATCTTATAACCTTAAGAAAATAAAATAATATTATTATTTACTATTCATAAGGGTCATATTACTATTCGTTTTACTATTCATAAGGGTATATTTCTATTCACTAAGAAAACAAGTTGGCTATATCAGACTCAAAATAACTTACTGATCACAACCGTAGATATCTGTTTTTCAAAATTCAAATCATAGAAGTGGAAAATTTGTGTTTAAAAGATAGTTTATAAAAAAATAATTATGTATTGACTCAGTGTTTCATGCATTTCAATTTATTTTTAAAACCTTAGGGTATTACATTCTCCCCACCTTTTGGAAATTGTGTCCTTGCAATTTTATTTACTTATTAAACAAATAAGGGTACCTTTCTCTCATAGCATTTTTAGATTCTCATGTTGGTTCTTCAACCATGTGGTTTCTCCACAAAACCTTTACCTAGTGGATTACCATATTTCTCAATACTTGTTCTCTTCAATCAAGAATCTGAATAGGTTTCTCTTCATAAGAAAGGTCATATTCCAACTAAACTGTATTTGAGCTCAAAACATGAGATGATTCTGGCACATACATTCTCAACATCGAAACATGAAAAACATTGTGTACCTGAGATAAAATTGGAGGCAAATCTGCTCGATAGGCAACTGGTCCAACTTTCTATAATATTTAATAATGTTCAATGAACCATGGACAAAGTTTTCCTTTCTTACCAAAATGCATAACACTTTTCTATGGTGATATTCTAATAAAAACATGATCACATACCTTGAAAGAAATTTTTTTTCTCTTATTATCTACATAACTTTTCTGCCTGCTCCGAGTTGTCTTCATGTGTTTTTGGATCATCTTCACTTTCTCATCTACTTCCTCTACTAATTCTGGTCCCATCAACTTCCTTTACCTGAATTTATCCCAAAAAATTGGAGTTCTGCACTGCTTCTTATATAATGCCTAAAAAGGTGTCATCTGTTTACTAGAATGAAAACTGTTATTATAAGAAAATTCAACTAAATAAATATATTGATCCCAACTTCTCTGGTAATCCATTGAACAAGATTGAGGCATATCCTCCAAATTCTGAATTGTCCGTTATGACTGTCCATCTAATTAAGGATAAAAAGATGCACTAAAATTTAATTATATTCCCAATGACTTCTGAAGGCCCTTCCAAAAGTTTTAAGTGAACTTGGGATCACGGTTAGATACAATGGAAATAAGAACTCCATGTAACCTAAAAATTACTTTGAGGTATAGTTGAGAAAGATGATCTAAAGACATAATATCTCAAATAGAAAGGAAATGAGAAGATTTAGTTAGTCGATCAACAATAACCCAGATTTCATCATTTCCTCATGAAGTATTTGGTATTCCCACAATAAATTCCATGGATATATTTTCTCATTTCTACTATATCACTAGTAAAGGCTGAAGCATACCCTTCGGTAACTTCTACTCCACTTTAACCTATTGACAGGTCAAACATTTTATGGGAAAATCTACAATATATCTTTTCATTCCATCCCATCAGTAATACTCTCGAAGGTCATTGTACATCTTTGTGCTTCTAGGATGAATTGAAAATGGAGAACTGTGAGCTTCACACAACAACTCTTTCTTCAACTGAGAATCACAAGGCACGCACAATATTTTTCCAAATCTCAAAACACAATCTTTATCAAGGTTAAATTCTGGAAACTTGCCAATTTTAACCAATTATAATTTTTTTATAACTCACCATCTTCCTTCTGTGCTTTCTTAGTTTTTTCTAATAAATATGACTTTACTGAAACCTAAAAAAATAGAGAAATTTCTTGCACCAACATCTTCCAAGCTAAAATTAATCAAACCACTAATCAAAGGGTCTTGTTCCAACTGTAACATTATTAATGATGCATGATATTTTCAATTTAAGGAATCTACCACTTTTTTTGCTTTTATTGGATGGTAATTGATCATGAAATTATAATAATTTATCAATTCAATCCATCTTTTCTTCCTCAGGTTTAATTCCTTTTGAGTGAATATATACTTTAGTGCTTTTTTGTCAGTATATATTTTACATTTGGCTTTGTATAAATGATACCTCAAAATTTTTTAAGTGAAAACTTCAGCTCCTAATTCCAATGTGTGGGATAATTTAACTCATGAGGTTTTAGTTTTCTTGATGCATGAGAAATTACCTAATCATTCTACATCAAAACACAACCAAGTACCTTTAATTAAGCATCGTTGTAGATGGAAAACTCGCCATTTCTGGAAGGTAGGGTCAGAACTAGAGAATTTACTAATCTATTCTTCAGTTCTTGAAAACAGACATCACATTCTTCTGTCCAAACAAATTTAACCCCTTTTGGGTTAACTTAGTTAGTGGGATAGATAGCCATGGAAATTTTTTAACAATCTATCAGTATTAACCTGATAAACCAAGAAAACTACAAATCTCGGTTATATTTTTGGGTATCGTCCATTCTTAAACTACTTTCACTTTAGTAGGATTAATATTTATTCCATCTTTAGAAACAATGTGTCCAAGGAAAGAAATTTTTTTAAACCAAAATTCACACTTTCCAAATTTTCCATACAATTTCTTTTATTTTAAGGTTTTAAAAACAACCGTTAGATGTTTTTCATGCTCCTCTTTACTTATAGAATATACCATAATGTCATTAATAAAAATATCCACAAACTTATCCAAGAATTCATGAAATATTCTATTCATAAGATCCATGAATACAAAAGCTGCATTAGTTAACCCAAATGGCATAACAACAAATTCATAATGACTATATAGAGTTTGAAAATCTATTTTTGGAATGTCATCATCCTTCACCTTCAACTGATGGTTCCCGGATCTCAAGTCAATCTTGGAAAAAATACTGAGCTCCCTGGAGTAGATCAAACAAGTCATCAATGTGAGGAAAAGGATACTTATTCTTAATATTAATGTTATTCAAAGCTCTATAATCAATGAAAAGTATCATGGAACCATCTTTATTTCTAACAAAAAAAATTGGAGCTCCCCCTGGTGAAGTGTTGGGATGAATGAAGCCTTTATTAATTAAATTCCGCAACTAATTTTTTAATTCAAGAAGTTCCATTTGATCCATTCGATAAGGGGTCTTTGAAATTGGCTTAGCATCAGGAACTAAGTCAATTGTGAATTCAACTTCCTGATCAAGTATAGCACTGGGAAAATCATCATGAAAAACATCTAGATATTCATTTACCATTGGAACATCATTAATTTGAATAGTTTCCTTCTTTTCAACAATATGATCAAGATAAATTTCATTTCCATCATTCAATGGTTTCTCAGCTTCTTTATATTTTATCAATTTTATGGGTTATTTATTGTATAAAAATTGAAACTATTTCTCAAAAAAACTTATTTATCTATATAATCAATTTTAGCATGATAAACAGAAAGCCAATCCATACCTAGAATGACATCAAACTCTACTAAGGGAAAAAACAAGTTTTGTAGGTAATGTATTTCCACAGATAACAATAGGAAGATTCTAAAAATTCCTTTTTATTGTAACATTTCCCCCTGGTGTTTTAACCATAAGTTCCAGTCTAATTTCTTGGCATAAAATTTCCAATTTATTAGAAAATTTCTTAGAAATAAAGGAAGGTGTAAACCCCATATCAAACAAGACTTTAGAAAAATCTAAGTAAATAAAAAAAATACCTGATACAACTTCATTGGATGGCCCAACATCTACTGATGTGGTTGCAAAGGATCTCACTACATATTTCTGCTTAAAATTTGGATTCTTTGCATCATTTGGATCTTTCTATGGGAAGGAATTTTTATAATGACCCATCTCACCACATTTAAATCACTTTACAGTTTTCTTATTAGAATTAGTCTTAGGATCATTTTCATTACAATCTCGGGCCATATTTCAAAACTTACCACATCTAAAACACTTCCCATTTTTAGTAAGGAATTTATCAAGGTGTTTTTTACTACACTTTTCACAAACTGGAAACTGAACTTTCTTACCATCATGTTTCTTTGATTAATTATTATCCATCACTTTCCATCTATACCTATTCTTCTATTTGTTCTCAAAGTAAATTTGATCATCAGTGGACTCCATTTCTACCCTCTCAGCACATTGGAAAATTTTCTCATAATTTTTTAATTCTTAGGAGGCCAGTGCCCTTCAATATCTTAGCTTTAATCCTAATTAAAAATGTTTTATTTTTCTACCAAGATCCTGAATAAGATTTAGAGTGTTTCTTTACAATCGGGTGCAGTTTTCTTCATACACATCCACTTAATCTTCCTTCTTTTACCTCAGTTCAATTAATTTATTCTATATACTAAGTTGAACCACCTTAAGAAAAATATTTTTCAAGGAAAATACTTTTAAATTCATCCCACTCTAAGGCGTCAATCTCCTCGTAATCCCTGATATTCTTGACCATTGACCAGCAATGATAAGCTTCACTTTAAAAATGATAAATGGAAAGACTAACCTTTTGATTATTTGAACATACCATAACATTGAATATCTTTTCAAGGACTTTAATCCATCCTTCATCCGCTACTGGGTCAAAAGATCCATTGAAAGCAGGACGGTGTTACCTCATAAAATGTTCCAATATAATCATTATCCTTTGTGGTAGCTCTAGTTTTTCTCTTTCATAGATTCCACTATAACTTATTTCATATTTCAGTTGAGACATTATTGTTACAAACTATACAGTTCCAATCCCCATCATTCCCAGTTGCGGATTCATAAAGATATCAGCCTCTTGGTTCCTTCCAACTTCAGCTTCCCTGTTTTTTCTATGGAAAACCATTATAAATAGACATATCTTAAATTTAGCGACATGGTAATATTAAAATGATATATCATTTCAACTGAAACATAAGGTAAAAATAATTTATGGTATTCTATTAACATCAATCTAACCCTTAAAGTTATCTAAACCATGCTTTGATTCCAACTATAAGTACCTGACCTTAAACATATCATAATCTATCCATTTCAATTAGATTTTACTTATTTAAATTCCCAATGATATTTTTGGTGTAGATTTTTATAAATTTAGAACATAACTCATACATATCAATCCCATAATCATACAAAGTGGGTACCACTAAAATAGTATCCATTTATTCCAAAACATAAAATTTTTAACACAAAATAACAACATGATTTCTTTGAAAAATCGTCATAATATTTAACTTTATTTCCTTATTTCTCTTACACATCCTTATAACCTGGGAAAAACATTTAAAAACATGGTATGAGCATAAAATTCTCATTAAGGGATATAAAAAGTAGGAAAGAAACCATTAGTTCATGAATACTTATAAACTTATGAAATCATTTTCATAAAGACATATTTCTCACACATATATACTTACTTTGTGAAACATGAGATTTATATAAAACATTAAAGAACATATATAAACCATAATAGGTATATTGGGGCATTACTTACTCATATTTTAACACTCACGGCTACCTTATGATTTGTAATCCTCACAGCTACCTTACAATGTAACTTGTACGACTACCTTGTGGTGTAACCATCGTAGTTACACTTGGAGTAACCATACAGATGACCTCTAACTCACACATACTCAATGAATTGGATGGAGTGAAAGGTACCAACCTTCATCATAAACAATTTCCAAGAACTAGAACATAATCATAAAACACAGATAATTTTATAAAAACATTGCTTTTAAATTTTGTAAAATAGAATTTTAAAAGAATATTTTTAATGAAAAGTCCCTTAAAAATATCTTATAATTGATGTGAGATTTAATATAATGAAATTATTATGTGTATACAATATAAATACACATAATAAATCATAATTTAAATGAAATTAATTATACAAATAATCTCAGTATCACATAATTAAAGAAGTAGAAGGTTAATCCAAAAAATGAAAATTGGGTTAAGAATTCCCTTACCTCATGTTCTTCTTACATAAAACCTTTTTAAAACTCCTGTATAATGGTTAAAGGAGTGATATTAATATTTCACAGAAACATATTAATGTTTTTAACACCTTATATGATCATTTTAAAACATCATTCGATCCATTTATTAATAATATTTTGTTATTTCCATTGTTTCGGGTGTGTTCTTTACATGGTTTCCATGGTTAGTTCGTAATGGATTTTCTTGTCGAGTGGAAGAGAAAATCCAGAAGTGGAATGATTTTTTATTAATATGTTTTTAGAATATTAAATGATTCCATAAATAATTTTGGTTATATGGTATGAGGATGATTCATTAGATAGATCATTAGTTATTTTCATTTAGATCATTTTGGCGGTTCTTCGATAATCACGAACTTGTTTCATCATATAAATTTAATATTATGCATTTAAGTTAATTCCAGAACATAATAGAGGTCATATCATACACTTTACGATCTGATTTAACCATTAAAATGGTTTTACAACCATATTTGTAGGAAGTAAAGGAAATTAAAGACACATCGTCCACGATGTCGATAAATCGACACATCACGGACAATGTTTTTATTTCTAGAATAAGAGGGGGTAGGAGAAGAAGTAAATTGATGGATTTTTTAATAAACAGGATAAAATGCAGAATATATAAGATTCTGGATATTTCAAACCTCTTGGATTATGGGAGAGGAATAGAGTATAAGAAAAGAAAATAATTTAAAATAGAACACAAGAAAATGAAAGAGGATCTTTACCTCTTGTTCTATTCTCCTTCAAATCCTCCTTAAGGCCTTTGGTTTTGGCCTTTTGGAGATACCAGAAGGTCTTGGATATGGGTAAGATCCTTTGGAAGGATATTGGGAATAATTTAGATAATTATGAAATCTTGAGAGGTGTGATAGGAAGAGGGGGGCTGAGGGTGGTATTTATAGTAGAGGAGAGGAGGTGTTTTCCATTATTTTAATCATTAGTTTAATATTTTTGCTCAAGACTATGAATAGTCTTGATTCATGTGATCCTAGAAAGTAATAAGTTCATTTGAGTTCTAAAAAATGGACATATACATCGTCCATGACTCAAACATGATGCAAAAATTCATTTATTTAGCATTTTTCATAAATTATTGAATTTAACTATTCACCAAAAAATCAAGTATCTCAGAAAAATCCCAAAGAAAACACTCTAACCATTTTTTGATGTATATAATTCAAAAATGAACTCCATTTTTTGAAAATAATTTTATAAATATGATTAATTTAATTTTTAAATAAAATTATAATTTATTCAAAAAATAACAATTTTAAAACTATAACTCATTTTATATCACCTTAAAAAATTAACCAATATCTCATTATCTTATAACCTAAAGAAAATAAAATAATAATATGATTTAATATTCATAAGGTTAATATTACTATTCATTTTACTATTTATAAGGGTATGTACTATTCACCCAAAAAATAAGTTTGTTCTATCAGACTCCAAATAACTTACTAATCACAATTGTAGATGTTTGTTTTTTGAAATTTAAATCATAGAAGAAGAAAAATTATGTTTAACGACTAGTTTATAAATAAAAATTTCATTATGTATAGACTCAATGTTTCATGCATTTCAATTTATTTTTAAAAATTTGGGGTGTTATATACCCAATTCTAAATAAATAATAATTCTGGAAAGATAGTTGTTTCATGAGTTTTAGAGTTTAAAAAGTCAGTGCAATTTGGATTGAAATATTTTTCTGAATTTCCCATTCATGCTTGAAAATTCATGAAACCCCAACCTCCCATCCACTCAATAAATATATTTTTTTCTCATTTATAGGGGTTTAAAATAAATTAGGAATTTGAATTCATATAAGAAGTGGTTCTACTTTAATTCTCCAATCATTTCAAGAGGGGTAGCTCTAGAAGCAAGGATGCCTTCATCAAATCCTTATTCTTCATCATCACATTGTAATGTTTTTTTATAATAAAATATTCTTTTATCTTATATTTATTATGTTATTTCCAATTTATTTCTTCTATATTTTTCGTATTTGGTATGGAAATTAAGAGTATAAATGTGATTGGGTTATACTCTTTATAAACCTTGACTAATGCAATTTGTTTCTACGATGACTTCAATGCCCATGGAAGAGTAGTTTTTCTTAGTAATCAATCTACCTCTAACCTTATTTATTTATTTATTTTGAATAAATGAACTACTGTAATTCATATTATATGATGTATTACTTGAGTTTTAAAATTAAAATAAACTAATCAAGAAATTGAATACTTAACACAAAACATGTGAGGTTGGGTAATGTGTGAATTGTAAGAGCATGATATTAATTAGTAAAAAAACACATGAAAAACTTATAGTTAAAATAAAATACCATAACTCAATTCATCCTAAATTTCAAGAATGGATATTTTCCCTAATTTATAACTATCCATAATCTATCCTTATAACAAAAATCAATGAAGGGTTCTATGATTTCATGTTCCAAAGCTAACTTAGGGTTTAATTAATTTTGTCTTTTTGGATAAGTTAACTCACATAGGGTTTGAGGGTTAATAAATTGGGGGATCATAATTATGTGGATGTTAATTTAAATGATAGTGATTAATAAGTAATTGAATAGTTATAGTTAGATTGATTAATCATTCTAAAAATATTTTCTAAAGAAATCATCTCGTTGTGTTTTATCAATCAAATTTTAAAAAGAAAAAAACAAAAAAATATATTCTTCCAACATACATATTCTAGATTTATAAATATTAAATAACCCCCCCCCCTTCCTTTTAAGTAGCGTATTTCTTTTATTTTAATTTATTTTCAAAATACCTTTAATATGTTGTTTTAATTAATTTCTCCTTCGATAGATGACCTTGGTCAGCCACTATTTTTCACCTAAAATACCCAAAAACCACACATCATTTGATAGCACATATGAAAGAGCCTTTCACATTGGACTTAGTAAGTAATGGTGGGGCCCACTATAGCCCCTCGATACATCAGTAGATCTCATGAGACAAAATAGATTAAGTATTTTTCAAGGCCTTACTCATTTATGTAATATATTTTAAAACAAGGCCTTAACAATATGTTTATGATGTTTGGAATTATGGATTCCCTCATTATAATATTATTCATTGATGTCTATGTGATTATTTGATTAGTTAGAATATCCATGGAAAAGTTTCAAGCTCATGTGATTCTTTATATGGAATTATTTGATCATCATTTATTCCTGAATATGTTATTTTTCATGTTCAAGTTATTGATTAAATGGAATATGTTTCAATTATTTTCCTTATCATGTTGATTATGTCTTGTGTATTCATGATAGCTTCCACTGCATGCATATATTACTGAGAATTAGATCTCACCTCTTTCTTTTGTTTCCTTTTTCCCATGATGCTTGGAAATGTTTTATGATTGATATGTAGGGACATGATTTAAGAAATCAATATAATATCAAAGAAAATACTTTTGTTTTATTTTATGTTTTAAAATGTATGTGAACTTAAAGTATATATCTATTTCACCAAGACTGATAAACTATTTCATCCTTTGAGATGTGATTCCTTGTATCCTATGTCAATGTAATTAATTTACCATCAACTTTGTGATACTAGAGTTGGGGTCTTTACATATGTGTTGATCCTTAGACTTTAAGATTATAATTAATTAATATCATGAGTTACATACATTTATGTATTGACAAAATTTCTGACAACATATGCTCACGGTGAGGAAAGATATGTTGGGTGTGTCATGGATGATATTGAATTAATGGATAATGGGAGAAAGGATTTATCCCTTATATCCCTTGATGGAAGTTGATATCTCAGGACCTTTTATGGGAATTGAACTTCTTGGATAAATCTATGGCCATGATGTCCAGTGGGTGAGTTCATTTTCAAAAATTCAAAGAAAGAGATATCGAGCTCATTGGTTGATGGCACTGGTATGTTACCTTCTTGATTTGAGATATAGTGATAAAGGGGTTATATTACATGGTAAGAATTCGTAAGAGGTTTAATTTCATTGTGATATTAACTTCTTTCTCTATGGGTTTCTTGGCATGTTGCTAGATGCTAACTTTGGATTTAGGAAATTATGCATAATGTCACTGGGAAAGAGTCATAGAGGTTCAAACACTACATGTATTTAAAATCTCAATTAAATTCATGTATTGAATTTGACAATTTAGAATAAATAATATTTTTTGGGGGTTTGGTTGATCACCAATATAAAATTGAAAGTTATTAGAAAGAATGAGTTAGTTAAGTATTAATAATAAAAATTTGTTTGAAAGGTTTGTAAAATACAATATTTATTATATTTATCAATGAATAATTTAGTCATTATTCAAGGTTCATTAAATATAGACGAGGATAAGAAAATCGAGCTTAATGTTCTGGTTGTAAATGTTATAAATGATATTTATTTATATTCTTAAAGTGTTTCACATTTCAAGTAACTAAAAATAGTTTTTATATTATTATTATTAGACATGCGGTCAACTAAGAATTGTAGAGTTGGGAAAGGGTTTGTGTGAAAATTATCAACTTTAAACCTACCATAATAAATATCTAATTGTATCACCTAACATAATCACTCTTTTTGTCACAACATGTAGATTAAGAAGCTTTATAAAGACCTAGAGAGGGATTAAGAGATCTAGAGCGCTCTTATCTCCTCCACTCTCATGTCTTCGAGAGAATATCAAGTGTTCTTTATTCTTTATGAAATAATTCAACTGTGATCAACCATGAACAATACAAGTGATCAGGATCAGTCGTACTAGAACCCAGTGATTCTATAGTGACATTCAGAGATTATGGTGAATATGTGGATCATCTCTAGAGAGATTATGTACTTTGATCCTATAGTACAACAAAGGTTCGATGAGATATAGTTAATTGAATCATCAATGAAGAGGGAATTACAAGTTTATGTAATTATATATCTTCTTACTATTTAATTATAAATTACATGTGACTGTCCTCTTTTTGGTTCTAGAATTTATCTAGTCAAGTAATATGTGATTTAAATCCATTGGTCATGATGTTATATGTCATGTACAATTATGATTTTTTTAAATTAAGACTAAAAATTGAGTTGTTCATGCCATATTAGGCACTTTTGCTATGCATGGAACCTGCATTATTGTAGTTATTTATGACTGTGGCTTAAAGTATATATTATTGAGGTTTGATTGGGTTAATCCGTTTCATAGAATTAAATTTATCCATTTCCATTTTTCTTTTATAAACTTTAAGAATATGTTATATAAAAATGACTGAGTAAGAAATAATCCCTTTATTTAAAACAACCAAATAAATAGATTTTAAAGGTTTGACGCCCTTTAAAAACATATATCAGGGGTAAAAACCAACTGAAGGACCACTAAATGTCATTAAATCATAGAAAAACAACCATACAGTGATTTCTGAAATGGTTGAGCAGACGAAATGTCAATATGAGGCTTCTTTGGTTAGGATGATCGGAAAGACACTTTTACTATTTGAAAACAGTAAAATATGTTTTTAACGGCCATATCCATATCAAAAAGCCTCAGAATGACATGAAAACATAGAAGAGTCATATTAATATTATTTATGATGTATACGAGTAGACGAAACATCAATTGTGCGTAAGGTCTTCTCGGAACGACCGAATAAGGAGTTTTTAATGGTTTGATGTCCTTTAAAAACATATATCAGGAGGTCAAAAGCAACTGAACAACCTTCGAATGTAATGAAATCAGATGAAGACAACCATACAATAATTTTTTAAATATTTGAGTGGATAAAATATCAATCTGAGGTGTTGTTTTCCCAGTATGACCAAACATGCACTATTATTATTTTAAAACACCAAAATGTGCATTTAATGGTCATATCTGTAGAAAACGACCTCAAAATGACGTAAAATCATAGTAAAACTATATTAGTATTATTTTTGATGTGTACGAGTAGATGAAACATCAATCAAACTGGGGTATGCTCAGAACGACAAAATAAGCAGTTTTTAAAGGTTTGGCGCCCTTTAAAATGTGTGTCGGGTGGTTAAAACCATCCGAACAACCTTCGAATACCATGAAATAAAAGGAAAATAACCATATAATGGTTTTTTAAAATTATTGAGTAGAAAAAACATGAATCTGAGGTGTTGTTTCCTAGGATGACTAGAAACACACTATTATTGTTTTAAAACACGAAAACATGGGCTTAACAATTATATCCATAGAAAACATCCTCGAAATGACATGAAATCATAGGAAACCCATCTTAGTATTATTTGTGACATGTATGAGTATAAGACACGTCAATCGAATGTGTGATCTGTATGGAATGATTGAATAAGCATTTTTTAAAGGTTTTTCGCCCTTTAAAAACATGTGCTATGGGTCCAAAACTAACCAAACAAGCTTCAAATACCATGAAATCAGACAATAACAATCGTAGAGTGATTTTTAAAATGATAGACACTACCACAGATCCCGATAAGAGATGTGTCGGATTTTATCAGTGCTAAACAGAAAGCGTTGATAAAAGCTTCACCTTTATCAGCACTAGCTAAAACCACTAATAAAGGTGACTTTTATCAGCACTAAAAAAACACATATAAAGTTGTACCCTTTATAAATGCTTTTTTTAGCACTGATTAATATTATCTTTATCAGCACTATTCTTAGCATTGATAAAGGTTTTTAATAAAAATATTATTAATGTATATAAAATTATTATATTTACATTCAAAATTAATGTTTATTTATATACATTAATTAAAAAACTCATGTTTATAATTGATATAAATATGATATATTAATATATATATATATATATATTAATAATTCAAATATAT
Organism: Viscum album; assembly: GCA_963277665.1. Classification (NCBI taxonomy): domain Eukaryota; kingdom Viridiplantae; phylum Streptophyta; class Magnoliopsida; order Santalales; family Viscaceae; genus Viscum; species Viscum album. Next base: position 1,496,527,075 of record OY728131.1, read on the forward strand.
ATATATTTTTTATTTTTAAAAAAAGTATTTATAAGATTAAAATATATATATATATATATTTAAATAATTATAAATTTATAATAAATTAATTTAAATAATAAATATATTTATTATATTTATAATTATATATTTATAATTACATATAAATACATTTTAAATTTATTTATTTATAATTATAATTATAAATATATATATATATATAAAGAAATATATGTCTTTATGAATTTGGTTAATAAATATATATATATATCATGAGATAATGATGATTAATGGATATGATTGTCGTTATTTATGTTTATATATTGATGTTTGAGTACAATTGATACTATATGATCATAAGTTTATTTATGGACGTGATTGTGAGTTCTTGTGTTTCAAATGTTAAGATTATTATATATTATGATGACGTACGCATGCATATGTTATGTATTCATCATTATGAATATATTCATTTATACATTAACACCTGTATGATTCATTCATGTTATACCCATGAACTTAATATGTTATTATAAATACTTATAAAATTACAGTAAATATATTTAAATAATAAATATAATTATTATATTTATAATTATAAATTTTCAAATATATATAAATACTTTTTAAATATAATTATAACTATATATATATAATTATAATAAATACATTTATTATAAAGTTATAAATATATGTATAATTATGTACAAATACTTATAAATATATTTATTTATATTTATAATTATAAACATATATATATAAATAATTATAAAATTATAATAAATATATTTATTATATTTAAAATTTTATAAATATATATAATTAATATATTTAAAAATATATACAAATATTTATAATTATAATTATAAATAAATATAGATATATTTAAAAACTTATAAAATTATAATAAAGATATTAATTATATAACTATAAATAAATATAATTCTATAATTATAAATAAATATTTGTTTATTTATAGTTATAATTATAAATAAATAATTATTTATTTAAATAATTATAAAATTATAATAAATATATTTATTATATTTATAATTTTATAATTATATATAACAAATATATTAATTATATATATGTATAATATTATACCATGGTATATCCGATCATGGATTTGGGTTACCAAATCCATGACCCAGCAAAATTTTATTAAAAAGTAAAGACAAACATACAACACACATCATGACCCGTAGACCCACAAACTTGTAAGACCCAAAAGCCAACAACAAAAATACCCAAAGGCCCAAAATCACTGCCATATGATCATAGTGGTCTTGCAACTTCCTATTGACCTTAATAAATTTGTGTACCTGACACAAGACCCACACAGCCCATAAGGTAAGAGTCGAGCCCGCAAAACCTACCGACAAAGTCCCTACTAATAGCCTCTGATGCACCGTGTCCAAAATCCTCTTGCTCCTCGAGGTCTTCCCTCATCTTTATCCAACCCCGCAACCCAAGGTTGAAGCCAACCAGGTCCAACGCCGGTATCTGAATCCCACTGCCAGAATCCCATCTCTACATCAAAGTTTGGTATTGCCGATTCCAGTGCGACCCAGTCCGCAACACACAACATCACCGACAGTTGCTGTCATCCTGCACGAGGTCTGCTCGCAGCCTCAGCCAGCCTTTCACCACCCAATTTCATCGGTTTTTCAACTGCATCCCAAGTATATCACATCTCAAGCTCATCGATCACATCCAAAGTCATCACATCGAAAATCGCCACCTCCCACGTCTGGTTCACATCGTCAGCCCGCGCACCGCAACCATGAACCCACAATCATCATCGGAAATATCCTCCCACGAAGCGCCATTGAATCCCCACCAGGACCGCACCCATCCTATGCCATCACGGCTTGTCGTCCCGTGAGATCCCACCATTGGTATCCCAAACCACGACAAACTCGCCCCAGTGCCACTGCTGCGCATGTCCTACGACACATCTGTAGCCACCCTTCTGAGGTTGTCTTCCATCCATCTGCAATGGAAAACACCCCTTTCATCCCCACGCTAGAGATAAAACCCTTCAAAGTCCCTGCTTCAACGAGCTCACCAACCTCCCATGACGCGAACACCATTGAACCGACCAGCGTGCCCTTTGCACCTTTATCCCAGCACCCTCATCATAAGGAAAGAGTTTATATCTTAACAGATCTGTCTCCAATACATCCCTATCAGAAGAAATAATCCTAGATCTGAGCAGATCTGGAATTAGTGAAACGACACATTCACCCACTGCCAACAAGGTTCTCTCATTCGCTCCCTATGTCAAGACTCCATCATTAGATGGCTTTGAGGCTTGAGCCTCTAACTTCCCTGCAAGCAGCTGTAGTGGGTCAACACGATGACACCTACCACAATCTGCAAATAGATCATAATGACTAAAGATCTAATTAATCTCTTTGTTACCGAAGAAAACACCATGTAGAAGAGTGAGTCTATCCATTTTTGAGAGAGAAACTCTACATCGATGTATAAAATTATAAATATAAGAAATATAGTTATTATAATTTTATAATTATTTAAATAAATATATATTTAATTATAATTATAACTATAAATAAATATAAGTCTTTCGTTGCGGCTGAGAGTTTCCCTCCTAGTGTTTTCCTAGGGCTGGCATATCCTTCCTCGGAGTTCCGGTTCTGTGGCGACGCGTTCTCCTCTTCTGCGTCTGCGTGGAGCGGTGGATCTGCAGCGTTTTGCGGCCCGTTTTGTTACCCTTCTTCTACGCCGCTCCTCAACCCTCCGCGGCGAAGTCACTGCTTTCGTCTGCCTCTGGGAGTCTCCGCATGTTCCTAAAACCATCCTTTGGGCATCAAAGGGAGTCAGACCTCTTTCTCTATTCGTTTTCACCTCCTGGCACAGTTCCGGCCTACCAAGGGACCTTGCTTTCCTTCCCGACGCCGTCATCCCCATCAGTGTCAGATCTGTTCGTGGATTCCCTTTCCCTTTGGCCTTCGTTCCTGCTTAGCGAAGACAAGGGATGGATTGGGGGCGGGTTCCATTTTCCACACTGGTGTGAAGTTTATGCCGATCTGGGGTTTGATCCATGCAGCACCCTCCGCGTTGGTTCCCCGCGTTTGAGCGCACGCGCAGCGCGAAGCACCTGCCGTGAAGAGGCCGATTCACGAGGAGTTTTAATTGCGAGGCACTGGCCGCAAAGGTTCGGAGAGTTTGTGTGTTTTCACTATGATTGCTTCACGAAGCATCTGCCACGAAGGTTTGAGGCATTGGGAGCACTAATTTCTAGTTCGTGAAGTGAGTTCGCGAAGAGGACGTTTTGCGAAACACTAGTTGCAAAGTTCAGCGGTGTGAAGGCATGAGACGTGGTGAAGCCACAAAGGCCTACCGTGGAGAGTTGCTCCGCGAAGACTGGGGGGCGTGCGACGCGGGTCTCGGGCGTGACCATTTTTTTGGTTGTTTTGTTTACAAAGGCTCGATAGGCTATCTCAGGTGGGAAGACCGCGTAAGGGGCTGTGAAAAGGCATTCGATTCAGTGACCCTTTTTTTGGACCAAGTCTTTTGAAGTGAGGGTGGTTTGGGACCCGCAAGGGTGCCAGCCCTTTTGGAGGATTGTGCACTCATCCTTTCACTTGCGCTAAGGAAGCCAACTTAGTTAATTAGTGGAAGGGGTTGTCCCTAACAAACAAAGAAAAAGTGGTGATCGAGGCACGAAAAAATGAAGACCCGCTATTGGAAAAACACATGTCTCTTCTCATTGTTGTAAAGTTCGTTGAAAAGATTTTGGTTAATCAGGGGGCGCTCAAAAACACCATCCAGTCCATATGGAAACTTGATGCAGGAGTGGATATTCAGGAGGCGAGGACTAATCGCATCATCTTCGAGATTTTTAACGAGAGAGATAGGGAAAAAATCTTGCGTGGCAGACTGTGGTCCTTCGATAATCAACTCCTCCTCATGGAAGAATTCAAAGGGGGAGATGATATCCAGCGAGTGACTTTAACCCACTCCCCCTTCTGGATACGTGTTAAAGGAATCTCATTCCATGCTAGAATAGAACGCATAATGAGTTCAATTGGGGATAGTCTAGGCCACTTTATTGAATGGGATGGCTCAGACCCAATACAATGGGGCCCCAAGGTTCTGATCAAGGTGGAAATTGAGGTGTCAGAGCCCCTAATGAGGGAAATGTTCCTAAAAGTCGAAGACGCCAACACCTGGGTATCATTTAAATTTGAGAAACTCCCACTCTTCTACTTTTTTTGTGGTCGTCTTGGCCACAAGGAAAGAACGTGTACCACAAAACCTAAGAGTGGATCAGGTGACATCACCCTCCAATATGGCCCTTGGCTCCGTGCAAAAATGAATAAATATGCTTTCATCCCTAAGATGGAAAAACAAAAGGACCGTGACCATCTCACGTTAGCACATACTAGTCAGGTGGAACCTTCAAATAGACAATCCATTATGCTAGGACCTCCGGATTTCTCCAAAGCTGATTATCCCACTCAGAGAGAAGCTGGAGTTCATCCTAAACACTTGAAGGACAAAACTCAACCATCCACAAGGTCAGCGATGAGGAAAAAAGAACCACCAAGGCAATGCTCAATGCCTATGAAGATGCACTTTGAGCCACCAGATCCGGATCCAGATCCACAATCTTACATAATTGATAACACACCAACGGAGGCCCATGGAATGACGAGAACTCCTATGTTGGGCCCAATCACCTGTCTCACATGGAAAAGGGTGCAACGTGGAGGAAGCGATGGTCACGCAGAAGACCCTAACCCCGGGGTCAGGAAACGACAAACTGAAACATGCCAATCATGGAGGAATCCCACCAAAAGATGGAAAATGACAAGTGAAGAAATGATTCTGGAGGAACCAAAGGCAGCGGCGGGCGAGACCCAGCCCCGTCTAGAGCAATGATTGTGTTATGCTGAAACAGTCGTGGGATTGGCAACCCATGAACGGTTCGCATGCTTCAGTGCAATTGCGCTCAAAGTCACCCTGATATGGTTTTCCTGTCCAAAACCATACTAAAAAACAAGGACACCAATGGTATTGCTCTGAAGTGTGGCTTCCAAGGCTGCTTTCCGGTGCCCATACAAGGCTATTCTGGGGGCCTTTGTCTCCTCTAGAAGGACAATATTGACGTTAAAATTTTGTCTTTCTCCATGCACCACATGGCTGTGACTATTCAAATGGACTTGCACCCACCCTGGACCTTTGTGGGACTCTATGGCTAGCCATCCCATTCTGATAAGGGGAAGTCATGGGACCTTCTCTTCAAGATGCAACATGATTTACCTAGACCTATTCTTTTCGGAGGTGATTTCAATGAGATCATGTTCCATAAGGAAAAGAGAGGTGGAAGTTTTCGACACTCAGCCTTGATGTCTAACTTCAAAGACACGGTCACTAAGGCGAACCTAGTTGATCTGGGGTTCAAAGGTAATCCTTTTACATGGTTACACATCATTACTGAAGGTAATCACATCGTTGAGCATCTTGATAGATTTCTGGGTTTTACTGATTGGATAAATCTGTTCAACATGTTTCATGTTGTCCACATGGCCCTTAACTGTTCAGATCACTGCCCTATTCTCATTGACTGTTTGCAAGGCGAACGAAATCGACAACTCAGCAGACCCTTTAGGTTTGAGAGCTTCTAGGCAAAAGACCAGGAATGTGAAGAGCTGGTCCGATCAAGTTGGAAGAGTTCCCAGGAAGATGTTGGCCTCAATCTCCAACAGGTTGCTTCCAGTCTGAGATATTGGAGCAACAAGAAATTCCACCAACCTGATAGGCATTGTGATGCCCTTGAAAAGAAGTTGCACAACTTACTCAGGCAACCTTCATCTGATGGCAACATCTCCAAGATTGGTGCCACTCAAAGAGAGATGGACAGGGCCCTTCGTGTTAAGGAAAGATTTTGGTCTATGCAGGTGTGTGACATCTATATTAAAGAGGGAAACACTAATACAAGATATTTCCACCTGAAAGCATCATCTAGGCACCGAAAAAATGCTATCAAGAGCCTTTCACAACCTGATGGAAGCAAATTTTCTGACACTTGCGGCATTCACAAAGCTTTGGTAGGTTATTTCCAGAACCTCTTCTCCACAGAGACTCCTTTCATGTATGTTGAAGTGGAAGAATGAATCAGAGCCGTGATCACCAAGTAGATCAACCAGCAGCTTACAAAAGATGTGACGAATGATGAGATACACTGGGCTTTGAAGCATATCCACCCCACTAAGGCCCTGGGACCAGATGGTTTTCACGCCCTATTTTTTAAACGATACTGGCACATTATCGGTCCTGACATCTGCAAAATGATAAAAAACATCTGGGCGGGGAATACAAGCATTTCCACCATCAATGAAACGGTCCTCATCCTCATCCCAAAAATCAAGAAACCTCTGGCGATCCCTGATTTCAGACCTATTAGTCTCTGCAATGTCTCTTATAAGATCTTCTCAAAAATACTTGTCAATCGGCTACGTCCTTGGCTTCCTGATATTATTACCGAAAACCAGAGCACCTTCATGGCCAAGAGGCTGATTACTAATAATGAAATTGTGGCCCATGAAGTGTTCCACTCTATGAAAATGAACTCCACTATAAAAAGAGGAACTATGGCCTGGAAACTCAATATGAACAAAGACTATGATAAAGTGGAATGGTAGTTCCTTAGAGCTGTGATTCTGAGAATGGGCTTCTGCACTAAATGGACAGAAATTTTCATGCACTGCATCTCGACCATCTCTTTCAGAATCAAGGTCAATGGGGAGCTCACCAAAAGATTCACCCCAACTCGTGTCCTACGCCAGGGAGATCCTCTCTCCCCTTTTATCTTCATTTTGGTGGCTGATGTTTTCTCTAACCTTATTTCCAGGGCTGCATCCTCTAAGTCTTTTCATGGTGCAAAGGTCTACCGTGAGAGTCCACAAGTGACACATCTCTTCTTTGCGGATGACTGCCTTCTTTTCTCCAGATCCACTATTAATGAATGTCGGGTGATCATCCAAGAAATCCAGTAATATGAGCGGGCGTCGGGACAGTCTATTAATCACGGCAAATCAGAAATCTTCTTCAGTGCAGGGGTGCCTCCTGCCAAGAGAGCTGAGCTTTGTGCATCTGCAGGCATCCATTTGGTCGATAAACCCCAGAAGTATCTCGGACTCCCTACGGTGATTGGCCGGTCCAAAAAAGAAATCTTTGCAGCTCTGGTGGACAGGATTAAGAAAAAAATTCAAGGCTGGACCCCAAAAAGCATCTCCAAAGCTGGCAAAGGAACCCTCATTAAAGCTGTCATTCAGTCTATCCCTAGCTACTTTATGTCGATGTTTAAGCTCCCGGGAGCCATCGTCAACCTGATCCATTCACATACTGCGAACTTCTGGTGGGAGAAAAATGATGGAAGAAAATGACCCCACTGGTTGTCCTGGGAGAAACTCTGCAAACCCAAGTTGGAGGGAGGGATGGGATTCCAAAATCTTCTTCTGTTCAATGACACACTGTTGGCCAAGCAAGGATGGAGACTTCTTAACCTTACATCATCTTTATGTGCACAGATACTCTGTGACAAGTACTTTCCCCACATGGACTTTCGTGGTTCCTTTCTTGGCCCCCAACCTAGCTTCCTCTGGAGAAGTATTTGGGGGCCTGAAATCTCCTGAAAAAAGGATTGGGCTTGAGGATTGGAAATGGCTCATCTGTCAACATCTGGACCGATCCCTAGATTTTCGATAAGGATGGTTTGCGGGCCACATCCACCACCCAACCAGGTCTTGAAGACGCCGCTGTCAACTGCCTCTTTTCAGACCAGGTCCCGGGATGGTGTGTGGAAAAGATCTAGGAATGGTTTAATGAGAGAGACCAAAGAATTATTTTGAGCATCCACTAGGTCCCTAATGCAGGCCCCGACTATCTTTTTTGGACCAATGATTCTTCAGGCGAGTACACGGTGAGATCTAGGTACAGACTGGCTCTTGGCATTCACTCTCACGACCATGATGAGGGACCATGGAAAGCGCTCTGGAAGCTCAAAGTCCCCCAAAAAATACGCCAATTTTGGTGGTAGGTGTGCACGGGCACCCTCCCTAACATGAGCCTCCTTGTTTACCGACATATGGCCAGTGCGGAATCATGCCCTTTCAGCCCGAATATTCCGAAAACTCCTTGGCATGCCATCATTCACTACCCAGGAGCCAAGGAAATTTGGAATAAATGGGGCTCGGCTTCGGATGCTTCACTGGACATTGCCTCTGACCTCCCTGATCTTCTGATGCGCTGGTGTTCCTCTCTTTCATCGACTAATGCAAGATCCTGTTGCACCCTATCCTAGATCATTTGGGTTCGGCGTAACGATTTGGTTTTCCACCATGTTCATCAGCCTCTCGAGTTCTGGATTGAACGAGCCACTTCATGGATTGAGGGATGGAAGGACCGCAAAGGACACCTTTTTCCAGGCACTACCCCCTCCTGTCCCCCTCATTGGACCCTCCCCCCCAAAGGAAGGGAGTCTTAAGCTTAACGTGGACGCTTCTCTCCCCAAGGATGGGCATGTTGCTCTCAGCCTCCTGGCTCAAAATCATCTGGGGCAGATCATTGCAGCAAAATATGAACCACATCATGCCTTTTGGGAACCTGCAGTTGTTGAGGCCTATGCTATTCTTGCAGGGATGATGCTTGTTGTGGAACGTGGATGGGCTGATATCATCATCGAGTCTGACTATCTTTCTGTTGTCAATGCTATTAACCACAATGACGTCGGACTTCAGGCCTTTGGCTTCATCGTCAGGAGAATCCGCTCGCTTTGTCAAAGCATCTCTTGTTACACCTTCTCCTTTACCAAAAGGGAAGGAAACAATGCGGCCCACCAGCTGGCGGCCTCAGGCCCCTTCGATGTCAACCAACTATGGCTAGACAATTTCCCTTCTTGGCTCTGCTTATGTACTGCTGCTGATATTCGTCATTAATATTATCCTTCCTTATTTTCAAAAATCAAAAAAAACTATAAATAAATATATATTTATAATTATTTAATTAAATAAATATATATTTATAGTTATAATTATAAATAAATAAATATTTATTTAAATAATTTTATAAAATAATAAATATAAGAAATATAGTTATTATAATTTTATAATTATTTAAATATATATATATATATATATATCTATAATTATAACTAGAAATAAATATATATTTATAATTATTTAATTAAATATATATTTATTTATAGTTATAATTTTAAATAGATATATATTAATTTAAATAATTATAAAATTATAATAAATATATTTATTATATATAATTATAAAATTCTAAATATAATAAATATATTTATTATAAATTTTTAATTATAAATAACTATTTATTTATTTATAGTAATAATTATAAATAAATATCTATTTATTTAAAAATTTATAAAATTATGATAAATATATTTATATATTAATATAAATATAAATAAATATATTTTTATTTATATACAAATATTTATAAAAATATTTATTTATAATTAGAATTGTAAATAAATATATATATTTAAATAATTATAAAATATATCAATATATTTATAATTATATAAAAATATTTATAAAATAAATATATTTATTATATTTATAATTTTATAAATATATATAATAATATATTAATATATAATAATATAAATATATTTATAAACATATTTATAAAATTATAATAAATATATTTAAATAATAATTATATTTATTTATTTTGATCTTTATCAGTGCTTTTTTAGCGCTGAAAAAGATTAGTTTTATCAATGCTTTATTTTTTAGCTCTAATAAAATTGTCTTTTATTAGTGCTTTTTGGAAAACGCTGATAAAAGTCTGCCCAATGTTATAAAAATAAGCTTAATAGAGCCTTTTTCTCTCACGCCTTCAAGCTTTTGCAGATCCCCACCTCTGCCGCCCTAGCTGTCGAACCCCACCTCTACTGCCGTCGAACCGCACCTTTGTCACTGTCGCCGCTGTCAAACGCTGCATCTGCTACCACCAAACCCCACTGTTGCCACTAAACCCCCTCTAATCTAAGATATCCCCCCCCCCCTTCCCTTTTTTTCTCACGGTCGCACCCCTCATCCTCATCACTCTCTCACACACTCGCACCTTCAGCCTCGCATGCTGACAAACCCTATGACATTGCCCCGAATGCTTACAGCTCTTAGCCACTCAAAACGACATGACCTACACACACCACCGTAGGGTTTTTATTTTCTTCTATTCCTCACCCGCTTAAGACTAGCATGAGAGGGTGATTTTCTTTATTCTATGAAAAGTGTGATTAAGTTGGATTGGATGCAGTAAAATAGTTCATGTGCACCAATTATACTCTATTGGAAATGGTTTTTCCCAAAAAAACATAAAAACAATAGGGTTTTAACTCACACCCTAAAACAACCTTCCCTTATGTTGGTGGGTCATGCATACATGATAAATAGTTTTTGAGATAATGCATTACTAAATAAGGAATAACCATTCAAAATCATAAACACAAGACACTAACAATGTAAACATAACCATAACCAATAGTAAAAAATCGAATTGATTCCTAATACATTCTCGAGTTTAATCAAAGATGAAGGTGAAAAAATGATGGGAAGACAATATAGATGAGTGCATAAGGAATAAAAACAAATAAGAAAAAATTTGACAAAAAATATCAACTTTTTCTACCCATCTATACATGACAAAGTGGGTTTCCCCAAACTTTTCACCTCCTCTGTGCCCTACTAAAAAGGTACCATGAGTCTGCTACCTCAAAGGAGTGCATTTACTTCACCCATGTCAGAAAAAACAAGGTATACATACACCCAAAAGGTGTATGTAGGGTCTGATAAAGACATTCCCAATATGATTCCACCACATTCCCAATATAATAATTATATATATTATTCCAATTCATGAATTCTTAAACTATATATGTGAAAGTGATGCCTTTAATCTTTCGAAAAAACAAATCACAAGAATTGTTATATTCAAGTTTTGAAATAATGAAATTGGCGTGGTAAAAAACATTTTAATAAATAAGGATATGAAGGATAAAAATGGTTTTAAAAAAACCAATCATGGGTAAGCACTGAAGAGACAAAACAGGGAAAATCTAAGATCCTTATCCTAAATAAGTCCATAACTAATATCCAAAACATCATCATACACATAATTATGATGCACTCTATATCCACGTGTGCATATATCACTATCTAGAGCTTCATCCTAAGCTAGCAAGAAGCCCATAATAGAACTATTTAGAGTCTCGTTATGACAAAACACTCAATCTAGAGTCGTATCATTATTAGTATGAAACAAGGTAAGGAGAGTTTCCTCTCAACCTAGCTTGTAACATGTCCTAGGAACCCATCTTAGTACCCAATTCATTTCCTTGGGAAGTTTTTCATTATAGTTCAAGTTTGTAAGTTTTCCAAATGCAATTCATGAATTTATCCCTTTTATTATCCTTTATACTTGTCAATATGATAGTTCCATGAATCCAAATTTCATAATTAAAATGGAACACTAAGGTAAAGGGGATTTCATGAAACATCCATGTTAAATGAGTCAAACAATAATTTTAATCATGGGAATCCTAGATAAGAAAAACATTTTTAACACTTTATAATTCATATCTAAACATTATTTAAAACAATTCCATTAAATTCAATGAAAACTAGTCTAGGAATTCTTACAAAGAGCTTATGGGAATCATAGTAAATCAAATAATTATTGAATATTTAATTTCATATTTTCCCAAATCTTATGAAAACAAGGAAGAGACAATAATATAGTAAACAGATACCATAAAAATTCATCAACATAAATTTAATAATACTCATAACACTAATTAAATAAATCAACAACGTATGGTTTATAATGTTAAAGGATTAATATAGGGACACCTACAAATAATCATTGAATTCATTTTCAATGGTTGTTAAAATACCAAAAGAGAAGAGAAAATATTCCTAGCGACTTACAAGATTCCCTAGAAAAAATAATCCCCAAGTAAATCCCATAAAATTTTGAACACGTGGCTACTATGACCATAGGAGATAAAGATAATGGAGAAAGAGGGAGAAATAAGGTGGAAAGAAGAGATAAGTACCACTTATTTAATGTATACCTTGAGTTTTAATGGATAATCACCAAGATTAAAGTTGAGATGAGTGGGGGGGGTTGTCATGAGGAGAGTCGCTAAGGCTTCTAGAGAAGTAGGGGAGTGAAATGAGATTCATCCTATAAAATTCATATTTTTAAAATTAAAATTTTTCATATTTTAAAATGATTCGTGGGATCTATACATTTACAAGATTCATATTCATAGAGTTTATAAAACTCTCTTCCACAAATGTGAGAAGACCCCTTTTTCATTGTCCATTTTCATATCTTCTTTCATAGTCATTCTCTATAACCGTGTTTGTTGGAAAATTCCTAAAAAAATCAAAAAATTTACCCAAACCTAAAACTAAATGATAAAATATACGAATAATAAAGTAAGTACCTGAAAATGAAATTATGGGTATTAAAATTTTTCAAAGCATATCACTTTCAACCTTTAGAAAGTCCTGATGAAGTTTATCAATCTAAAAAGTGGTGAGGATAATGCTCAATAACATATCACTTTTACTGTGGTACTTCATTAATTAAGAGACATTGAGGACATTCTGAATCAACATCATCTGAAAAACTATTGTCAATTGATATGTGACCTTTCCCAACCTTTAAATAATTTTAAAAGTTATTACATACCACAGCATTAGATTCCCTTATTTCCCCACTTGTCAGTGAACTAATAAAAGAGAGAGTTTCAAGAATACTTGATCACCTAAAAATTCCAATTACCTCTGAAGATGATTGGAATATAAATTATAGATGCTTTGATCTATCCCTAGGGATTTTTAAATAATTTAAATATTTATTTTCATCTCTTGTGCAATGCTTGGTCCCACTAGAGAAGTCGTACCAATTTCATCCCAACAAAGTAGAGATCGAAATGACTAAAAATATAACGCTCTGAAGGGTGATATCTTTATCAATGATTGGTAGATATTATTAACCAATTGTAATGGGTTTACCTAGATTCTATAAAATCCCATACACATTCATGGATCATATCTTATAAAATTTGGATAGTCCTTTCTATTTAACCATATATTTAAGGATGACATTCCATGCTAAGAGTTACTTGTGATCCTAGAGACTCTGGAAGGCATTTAAAAAATCAAGAGTTGATATAGAGATCTAAATTAGAAAAAATTACGGAGGTTACCCCATGAAAATTCACTATCTAATGCACATACATTTTCCCAAGATCCCTAACCTTCGTGTTGTCCTTAATTGGAAGAAATGGGCTAATTTAGTCAGTTGGGGAATAATTTTCCAGATATAATTCTTTTGTGTATTTTTTTGTTAAATATTAATATTAATGAATCAAATAGGATGGATATAAATAAATAATGGATGAATTCTAATCATATGACAAAAGAGTATGAATATGGGGTGAAAGAGTCCATCAAGTTTGCAAAATATGATGCATATGACCCTTCTCAAATCATTTGTTCATGCTTACATTGTTGTTATTCAAGACTAATTACTCTAGAGGAGTTGGAAGAACACTTGATATTTCATGGAATAGATCGAAGTTATAAATTTTGGAATAAACATGGGGGAAAAGTAAATGTAGCTAATGGATGAGATAACACTACATTTTATAGATCATCTGATATGATTACAAGTGTGGACAATGAAGAAGATTGTATCAAGGATGTGATTACAAATGAGAATGATGATAAAGATATTATTGAGGAAATGACAAGGACATTTGAAGAAGAACTTTGATATTTCCCAAAATTGTTTGAGAAGTTAAAGATTTGTGCAAAGACGTCATTATATGATGGTTGCACTAAATATACAGCATTGTCAGCCATACTAAAACTGTATAATTTGAAAGTATGAAATGGATGGAGTGACATCAATTTTATTGAACTACTTTTTCTCTTGAATGGTATGCTCCCAAAAAGTAGGAACAGTGCGGTCGGTATGACTCCAAGTATGTCTTTTTATTTAAAATTGACATCAATTTTAGTAAAAATGACAACTAACCTGGTAAAAATTAAGAAAACGCATTTTTATTATTTTGATACTTTAGGAAAAAAATCATAAGTCATTTTTGACATATAGGAATCAACTGAACCTCAATATGATGCATGGTGTAACCAATATGACTCAAAGTGTATCTTTTTATTTTAATTTGATATTAATTTTAGAAAAAGGAACAAGTGATGTACAAAAAATTGAGAAAACTCATTTGGGTTGTTTTGATACTTTCTATGAGTCATTTAGGATATGTAGGAATTTAACCAAATCTCAATCTGATGCACGGTGTGGTTGGTATGACTCCAAGTGCATCTTTTTATTTAAAACTAACATCAATTTTAGTAAAAAAGTAGAACTAACCTACTAGAAACTGATAAAACGCATTCATATTGTTTTGATACTTTAATAAAATGATCCATAAGTCATTTTTGATGTGTAGGAATCAACTGCACCTCAATCTGATGTACGGTGTGACTGATATGACTCCAAGTGTATCTTTTTATTTTAAACTGACATTAATTTTAGCAAAAAGAATAGGTGACATGCTGAAAACTAAAAAAACACATTAGGATTTTTTTTATACTTTAGGAAAATGATCCATGATTTATTTGGGACATGTAGAAATCAGTCTCACCTCAATCTGACGCACGGTGTGACCGATATGACTCCAAGTGCATCTTTTTATATAATATTGACATAAATTTTATTAAAAAGGAAAACTAGATTACTCAAAAATCAAGAAAACACATTCAGATTGCTTTAATACTTTAGGAAAATTATCCATAAGTCATTTTTGACTTGTAGGAATCAACTGAACCTCAATCTGGTGCACGATGTGGTCGATATGACCCCATGTGTGTCTTTTTATTTTAAATTGACATTAATTTTAGCAAAAGGAATAATTGATGTACTAAAAACCAGGAAAACACATTTGTATTGTTTTGATACTTTAGAAAATTGATACATGAGTCATTTGGGATGTATAGGAACCAGTCGTATGTCAATCCGACACACAGTGTGATCGGTATGACTCCATGTGCGTCTTTTTTATTTAAAATGAACAACAATTTTAGTAAAAATGACAACTGACCTACTCAAAATTGATAAATTGCATTAGTACTGTTTTGATACTTTAGGAAAACGACCCATAAGTCATTTTTGACGTGTAAGAATCAACCTCACCTCAATCTGATGCATGTTGTGATCGATATTACTCCAAGTGTGTCTTTTTATTTTAAATTGACATTAATTTTAGAAAAAGAAACAAATTGCATACTAAAAATAGAGAAAACACATTCTTATTGTTTTTATACTTTAGGAAAATGATCCATGAGTCATTTGGGATGTGTAGGAATTAATTAGACCTCAATATGATGCATGGTGTTATAGGTATGACTCCAAGTGCGCCCCTTTTATTTAAAATTGACATCAATTTTAGTAAAAAGGACAAATGAACTACTCAAAACTGAGAAAATGTATTCAAATTGTTTTGATACTTTAGTAAAATGGTCCATAAATCATTTTTGATGTGTAGGAATCAACCTCACCTCAATATGATGCACGGTGTAACCGATATGAATCCAAGTGTGCCTTTTTATTTTAAATTGACATTGATTTTGGAAAATGGAACAAGTGACATACTAAAAACTAAGAAAACTCATGCGGATTGTTTTGATAAATTAGTAAAATGATCCATGAGTCATTTGGGATGTGTGGGAATCAGCCACATCTCAATATGACGCACAATGTGACCATTATGACTCCAAGTGCGCCTTTTTATTTAAAATTGACATAGATTTTAGTAAAAAGGATAACTGACCTACTCCAAACCAAGAAAACACTTTCGAATTGTTTTGTTACTTTATTAAAATGTTACGTAAGTCATTTTTGATATATAGGAATCAGCTACACCTCAATCTGACGCACGGTGTGACCGGTATGACTTCAAGTGCATCTTTTTATTTTAAATTGACATTAATTTTAGCAAAAGAAACTAGTGTCATACTAAATACTGAGCAAACACATTCAGATTGTTTTGATGCTTTAGGGAAACAATTCACGAGTCATGTTTCACTTGTAGGAATCACCCGCACCTCAATCTGATGCACGGTGTGATCGGTATGACTCAAAGTGCCCATTATCGGTTTAAAATTAACATTTTAGTTCAAAACACATGTCACTCACTGAAAACCAAGAAAATGAACTTTGATTGTTTTAATAATTTGGGACAGTAATTAATAAGTCATTTGTGACTTGCAGGAAGAAGTCTCACATCAAACCGACAAACGATGTGACCAGTATAACTCAAAGTGTATGTTTTCAGTTTGAAATGACATTTTAGTAAAAAACACAAGTGACATAGTGAAAATCGAGAAAACACATTCAGGTTATTTTGATACTTTAGGACAACGATCCATAAGTAATTTGTGATATATAGGAATTGGACGTACCTCGATCCCACGCACGGTGTGACTGGTATAACTCCACCTATGTCTTTGTTTAAAAGTGACATTAATTTCATTAAAAAAAAATTGACATACTCAAAATCGACCAAATATATTTGAACTTTTTTGATACTTTAGGACAACGATCCATACCTCATTTGTGACTTGTTGGAATGAATTGCACTCAATACAGTACACGGTGTGAGCGATATAACTCCAAGTGTGTCTTTTTATTTAAAGTTGTCATTTTTTAAGGTATTTTTTCATATTAATGTTTAATTTATTTCTGTATAATATTACTAACATAAGATTTATTTTCTTATATAGGTGGATTCTTTTGCTCGGTTTGAGGTGATTTGTTCGACAACAGATACCATGGGCGGACCTTTTTTAGAGAGGATCACAGGTGTCAAAGATGATAAAAAATTAATGTTTTTAAATGTTTGTGGATAGTAATTGTAAATGTAATTATACAAAACAATGTTTGAAATGTATATAGTAGTGTTTTTTTTGTATTCGTGATGTAAAATTTATTTCAATTAAATTATATGTTTTGTGTACATGTTACAGGTTGAGGTTGTTGTAGTGTGATATTATACAAACATCACACTGCAACGGGAGGGGCCTTTATCAGCGCTTTTTTAGCACAGACAAAGGGGACCCCTACCCACCTTATCAACGCTGATGTAAACATCGTTTTTTAGCTCTGTTAAAAGTTTTTTACGGACTGTTAAAGGGAATATATGTAGTAGTGAGAGCAAACGAAACGTTAATCTGAGGTGTCATTTTCCTGGGATGACTGAAACATACTTTTATTGTTTTAAAATATCAAAACATGTGTTTAACGGTTATATCCATAACAAATGACCTCAGAATGATGTGAAATTATAGGACAACTGTATTAGTATTATTTTTGAAATGTATGAGAAGACAAAACATCAATCAGACATACAGTATGCATGGAATGACTAAATAAACAATTTTTAATGGTTGGCCGTGTTTTAAAAACATGCGTCAGGAGATCAAAACGAACTGAACAACCTTTGAATGCTGTAAAATCATATGAAAACAATTATACAATGATTTTTGAAATGGTCGAGTATATGAAACATCAATATGATGTGTCGTTTTCATAAGATGACTGGAAAACACACTTTTAGTGTGTTAAAACAATAAAACACATGTTTAATGATCAGATCCATGGCGAACAATCTCTTAATGGCATGAAATCATAGGACAATCGTCTTAGTATTATTTTTTATGCGTATGAGCAGACAACGAGTCAATTGGATGTGCAATCTACTCAAAACGATTGAATAAGAAGTTTTAAATTAAAAAATGATTATAAACTATTAATATATTCAAAATCAAATGATCTTGAACTGTTGTACTAAATTTTAATTGAAATATTCTGTTGTATTTCAATTATTAGTTTTTTTTGTGATTTCTTTTTACAACACTAATTATTTTATTATTTTTTTCATATTCAGTTTTATTTGATGATGGGTGCGGAGCTTAGAAGATGAGTATACAAAGATATTTACAGGTCATTGATTTTACATATCATGGAGATATTTTATAGATTTTCAAATTATGGTGGCTTTGTGTTTTTTAAAATTCTACTATTTTATTAAATAAAAAATAAAAAATCTGCACCAGTCATCATATGGTGGTCGCTATTGGCTAAACTGAGGCATGCTATAGTTATTGCCTTTTGGCAAGTGCTATACCGGTACTCTATAGCACCCGCCAAATGGTGTTCACGATAGGGTGTCTCGGTATGGCCAATAGCGACCTCCCAATTAACGGATGCTAAAGACAATAGCGACATGTCAAAAACATGCTCTGTTTGGTGGTGGTTGAGCGGATATTATAGGCCATTAGTGGTTGATTTTGGTGGTAAAGTACTTTTTTATACTAGTGGTTCGTTTGATTGTAGCCACCATTATATGATGAGTGGTAGTTGCTCTAATGGGTCTTGGTTTATCTAAAATTTGAGTCTTGGTTGAATAATTATCTTTATTTGGGTGTTAGATGATTTTATTTGTAATGTGACCTTTTTGGAGGATTGATGTGATATAATGATTACATTTGGTGTTAGCTTGGTTTAGTAAATGAAATAAAAAAGGTGTCATTGTCCTTTTTTAACTCTCCCACAAGTGTCTGGTTTAGAGGAAGATTGGGAACGATAGAAAAATCCTGTCCGGTGGTCTCAAAATCCCTCCACCACTCCTTTCTGACTCCATAAACACATCCATTTTTAGGATCCACCCCAAAATTAAGACGATTTAAAGAACCCAACACTCCCCCACCATTCACTTTTGCCCATGCAGTAAATATAAACCCACCCTGCTCTATTATTCTGTTGCTATCATTTTCCCATCTTCCCCATTCATGGGTGCCGTCGCTAATCTCATCTGTCTCCTTCCTCTGTTTTTCGCCCCTGCTCGGGGCTTCTTCTTCCCTTTCTTCGATCCCTTCCGGCCGTTCTTCGGCGGGGGCGGCGAGTTGGGGGGCCGCGACGACCCGCCGGTGGGGGCGACGGTGGGGCAGGAGCTGGACATGGAGTCCCTGAAGGGGACGTGGGAGGTGCACTCCCCCGACGCGGGGCTGTCGGCGATGCACCTGGTGCTCCTCCCTCAGACCAACAAGGCCGTGATGTTCGACTCGGCGGTGCTGGGCCCCTCCAAGGTGAAGCTCCCCGCCGGCCGCTGCCGCTTCGTCCCCAACGACAAAACCTGGGACTGCTGGGCGCATGGGATCGTCTACGACACCGACACCGCCGTGACCCGGACCCTCACCGTGCAGTCCGACACGTGGTGCTCGTCGGGGGGGCTGATGGTGGACGGCACGCTGCTGCAGACGGGGGGGTTCGCGGACGGGGGGCGCGCCATGCGGTTCCTCGCGGCCTGCGAAACGTGCGACTGGCGGGAGTACAGGGTGGCGCTCACCGGGCAGCGGTGGTACGGCAGCCAGCAGACGCTGGGGGACGGGAGCTTCGTGGTGGTCGGGGGGCGGCGGATGTTCAGCTACGAGTTCCTCCCCAAGGAGGGGGCGGCCAACCAGAAGGGCATCGACCTGCCGTTCCTCCGCCAGACAACCGACATGTTCGAGAACAACCTCTACCCCTTCGTCCTCCTCGCGCCCGACGGCAACCTCTTCATCTTCGCCAACAACCGCTCCATCCTCCTCCAGCCCCGCACCGCCGCCGTCCTCCGCGAGTACCCCGTCCTCCCAGACGGCGCGCGTAACTACCCCGCCTCCGGCCTCGGCGCCTTCCTCCCCATCCGCCTCCGCCCGGGCATGGCCCCCGCCGACGTCCAAGTCGAGGTGCTTGTCTGCGGCGGCGCGAAGAACAACGCCGACGAGCTTGCGGAGAAGACGAAGCAGCTCCTGCCGGCCCTCAAGAGCTGCGGGCGGATGGAGATCACGGCACGGGAGGCCCACTGGGAGATGGAGACGATGCCGAGCGCCCGCGTGCTGGGCGACCTCCTCGCCCTCCCCACCGGGGACCTCCTCATGATCAACGGCGCCGAGGTGGGCGTCGCCGGGTGGGGCCTCGCCGACGTCCCCAACTTCACGCCGGTCCTCTACCGCCCCGACGGGACCGGTCCCGCCCGTTTCAGGGAACTGAACCCCACCAACATCCCCCGCATGTACCA
Source organism: Viscum album (assembly GCA_963277665.1). Lineage (NCBI taxonomy): Eukaryota > Viridiplantae > Streptophyta > Magnoliopsida > Santalales > Viscaceae > Viscum > Viscum album. The sequence continues at coordinate 1,496,547,278 of OY728131.1, forward strand.
CTCCTCCTCCGCCGTCCTCCCCGACGGCCGCGTCCTCGTCGCCGGAAGCAACACGAACAACAAGTACACGTTCGAGGGCGTGAAGTACCCGACGGAGCTCCGGGTGGAGAAGTTCTCGCCGCCGTACCTGGACCCCTCCCTCCAGAAGCTCCGGCCGGAGATCGACGAGGTGGTGGCGGAGAAGGCGGTGGGTTACAAGCAGAGGTTCTGGGTGCCGTTCAAGCACACGGGGGCGGCTTTCATGGGGCCGGAGGACGTGAAGGTGACGCTCTACTCGCCGCCGTTCACGACGCACGGGTTCTCCCAGAACCAGAGGATGTTGGTGGTGGGGAAGACGGATTTGCGGCGGGAACGGGAAGGGTACTACAGCGTGGAGGTGGAGGCGCCGCCGTCGGGGACGGTGGCGCCTCAGGGGTTTTACATGCTGTTCGTGGTGTATCGAGGCGTCCCCAGCCGGGGGATGTGGGTGCAGATCAAGTAGGAGAACCGGTGGGGGGTCTTCTGCCTGTGGTGTGTGTGGGGGACAAATCTCAAACACCCGGTGGAAGTTGAGGCAACTTCTCCACGTTTAAATGGTGGATTTGATGAACCACTATTTTGATATGCCTGGTTTTCTTTTTATTATTATTATTTTAATAGATTTTACAATGGTTATGCTTTTATTGAGTTTTATTACCAATTATGGTTATTTGGTAAAATTGCATTTTGCAATGGGTATAATTAAATTGGAATTAATTGGCACCTAGACAGGTGTTAACGGTTTACATGCCATGCAATTGTTTGTAATGATTTTCATATAATTTGCGTGTGCACCAATTTCGCAGTTATATATATATAGACAAACAACACACACTTACCACTAAACTAGAATATAGTTATATATTTTTTGTAATATATATTTAATTTAATATATATATATATATATTCACATGTTATTAGAATATATACATATATATATATATACGTTTATTAATACACACACATATTTACATATAAACAATATATATACAATTGTATAGATGTATATATATATAAAGTTTTTATAAGCAGTTGGGGGCTTACCTGAGTGATAAAGACTCCTCATAATCTTGCATCAAACCCTGGTTCAAATCCAAATGAGAGTGAATTTCTGCAGGTACTGTACTGCCATTGTAACACTGTAGCAATGTGCGTACTGTAGAAACATACTGTAGCAATAGTACTATTCATCCCAAATGAGCTTTCTGGTTATAAAAACAGGCCTTCGAGCCATCATGGAAGGCTAGGTGGGTGACCTTAGGAAGCAGTTTGACAAACCAACCTAGGTCAACCCCGAACCGGTCCACGACATGGCCCAAGAGGCGTTCCCGAATCTCCAGAGCTAACAACTAGTGTCGAGCATCAAATAGGTATGAGCATAAAAATGCCCAGCAGGGATGTCAATGATAACATCCTCCTATGTCTCACATTTAAAGAGAAATCCATATCATGCTAGTTGAAAATAAGACATATAAAAATAGAGTTTTCAACTAATTTATGGAAAACAAGTAACAAGTTCCATTTTAAGAAAAACCACTTTCCGTTATATTCTCAAAAATAGATTTCAAAGCATGAAAGACCTTTCAGCAAATTTCTCGTAAAAGATCACTAATGCTAAAAATAGGTGTCTTCGTCTGGATGTATAACAATAGAGAAAGTAAACATGAATTTTATTATTTTAGACAAGAAAGGGAAACTAAGAAAAAGAACATTTTAAAATAGTACCATGAAAAACAAGAAAAAAGAGAGAGCAAGCACCATGTAAAATTCCTAAGTAACTAGGGTCAACGAGGACCTAGGATCCTTGTACTCTCAGTGATCGACCGTGGATGTGGAGGTCTGTTTTCCTGCTCGAGCCAACCAATCCATATCATCATAGTTTAATTAGTGTTGTAATGTAATCCTTCTAGGCAGGGTGGGTCATATCTAGCATACTTGCCATAGTTTACCCGCCTATGTACCCAGGATTCTAATGTGCCATGCCCAAATGGAGGAGAGTTTTTATCAATCTTGCATATACATACATATCACATACTTTACATAAAAACTCATCCACCTTCTCACCTCCAACCCCCCTTCTTAAGCACATCCCTTATCCAAGTCACTTGAACCAAACATGAACATCTTTACCAGGAACATGACATAAATCACACATCTAACACATACATCACATTTTTAATTGAAGGGGTGTGTATTAAGAGGGGTTTTTATTTCCTTAGAACGTTTCAAATTATCAATCGAGCCTCACCACCTTTAAAGATGTTAGAGTTGGTACCCTATAACCAATTTTGTGTACTTTATGATAACTTGTATTCATTGATTTGAATATTAATAAACTCCTTATCCCATCATGATTGTTCTTATGCATAACATAGTATGCGATAATTTCCTAAGAGTAGTCATGTCACTAAAAGGTCATAACAGTTCTTCCCTATAATGAGAACTAAGAAGTGCCACAAAATTATTCTTAAACATGTGTTATATGACCGAATGAAATTATTTGAGGGACATAAATGATACATACTATTAGGGGTGGAGACTCATAGGTCTTTGATGCACCTTCTCATGGTGTACACCCTTGGTAATATCCAGTGTAGGATATTATGAGAACGAGACTCATTAGTAGGAAATCCACATTTATATGTGTCATTGGATGTTCATATCTATGGATGTGCGTATTGATCCTTAGAATTTAAGATTATTATTAATGAGTATTATAAGTCACATACTTTGATGTATTGACAAAAACCATGATGACATATGTTCGCGGAGAGGTAGGATACGTTGGGTACGCCACGAGTAATATTTTATTAATGAACAATACAAGAAAATATTTGTCCCTTCTATTCTTTAACAGAAGTTGATATCTCATGAACTTTGATGGCAATGATATAGCCTAAAAAAATCTATGACCATGCTGTTTTATATGAGATTTTGATTTTTGGAAAGACAAAGAAAGAGACATCGATCATATAGGTTGATGGCACCAACATGCAACCTGCTTTATTAGAGATATCGTGATAAAATGATTATATTACACATAAAGCGTCTATATGAGGCAATATGCCATTGCATCACTAACTTCTTTCTCTATGGGTTCCTTGGTGTGTTGCTATATGCTAGCCTTGGAATTTGGACTCCTTTGCCTAATGCCACCGAGAAAGAGGCCTAGAGGGTCACATACTAAGTGTATATAGAATTCCAGTTAAATAACATTATTATTTATTAGTTAAAAAGTTGAATAAATTTTATTCCCACACGTGGTTTAATAATTATTCCTGTTTTATTGATCTCATATATTCTATAATCAGTTATATGAGAGAATATTATGTGATAATAATATTTAATAAATATTTACTTGTTATTTATTGAATATAATATTTACTTATTTATTGACGAATAATGCAGTGGTATCTATTTGTTGAATAAATAGTAATTATTCAAGGCCTGATAAATATTGTGGAGGAATGAAGAAGATAATTTAATGGTATGATGAGAAATAATATATATTGAATATTATTTAAATAAATAAAATTTATTTTAATTCATGAGTTTAGAGTATGTCAAAAAATAATAATAATATTATTATTATAGACTTGAAGTTCCATAGGGATTACAGATTTAATAAGGGTGAATGTGTAATTATTATTTTCTAACCCTAGTGGTATATACACCCAATTATAGTATTTTATCAATAGAGCCAATTCATTTATTGTGCTTAATGAGATCTCAAGATAATCCTCTCAAAGCCCTAGAGAGATCCCTCTCCAAGAACGCTCTCAAGAATGGAGAGTGATTCTCCTCCACCACCACTCTCAAGTATAGAGAGATCGAAGACAACCCTTCCTTGAATGGATTCTCAGTGTGATCAAAGGTGAATGATTCCAGTGTTAGGATCTTCCATGCCAGAACTCAGAGATTCCTACAGTGGAATTTGGAGGTTTGTGGAACATATATGGATCACCACTAGAGTGAATCTATTATTTATCCTTATAACATAATGATGGTACAACACAAAGACGTTGTCATATCCATCAACAAAGAGATAATTCATTTCAATGTAATTCTTTAATTTCTTAGATTAATTATAAATAATATGTGATGATCCTACACGTTGGTTCTGGAATTTTTCTATTGTCTATATTCTTTGATTTAATTCTATTGATCACAATGTTTATCATCATATAAATCTCGGATTAATCATTGATTACGAAAAAAATCCAATTTGATCATGCCTCGTCTACCACTTCTGCTACACCCAAAACCTAAAAGTGGGGTTAGAGGGGATCACATAATTATTTATAATTATTTAAATATCATTGGTTGATTCACACATTTATTGTTACTTTTCAATTCCAGTTAAATCTTTCTTTAATTCAAACGGTGAGATATGACATTATTTCTAGTTGTTCTAAAAAATATAATCAAATTGATTAATTTTATGAATGAAATAAATTTAAAGATCTCATACGGAGGTGTTGAGGAGTCCGGTCAGACTAAACAAGAGTACACGCCCTGTAACTCATAGGTACACACCGTGTACCGATGTTTAATTCACTATGAATTAATTTGGAATTAATTTGAGTCATGTGCATTTATTATATATGGTGAATTTAATTAAACACTGAGTGTTGACTTAGACAGCTTGGCGCATGGTCAGTTGGAGTACACGCCATGTAACTTACATACATGACGTGTAGTCCTTTAGTCACGGATGGGTTGTGTATCTTCTTACATGACCTACCTAACTGGTGACCATTTAACTCAGAGACTACATGCAATGTAGCCCATGTACACAATTTCTACTCTAATATTTTACATGGAACAATTACATGATGAGTCCATAGGTATGTGCCACAGATAGACGGTGATAATAATACATGACATGTAGGTGTAATGTACATGCCACATACTTTTACCAAATTACACATAATTACAAATTAATTTATTATATTGTTCAATCATAATCAACATGTGTTCTATTAGGTCATTATTTTGATAATACATGCCATGTGACAGATTATATATATATATATATATATATATATTAAATGTTTAATTAATTTTCTACATAATGTATAGAACTTCATATTGTGTATAAATCATAATACAATTATTACTCCACGTGCTTTGAAATATTACATGCCACATAAACACCATGTGTTCTGTGTGGTCATTAAGTTGATAGTACACATTGTGAAATTATGTTATAAGTTTTATATATTATATTCCACATGAGTAAATAGTATATGAATATAATACACATTGGGTAATTCAGATATGTACTCACTGTGTTACCTCCAAGGTACATTTTTTTACATAGTTAATTTTGAATAAATTGATTTAATTTTTTTAAAATTATTATAGATGTGAATATCAAGAAAATTCTAATGAGAATTAAGATAAAAGAATTATTTAATCAAAGAGGAAAATTAATTGATTTGAGCACGATTTATCTTAAATAAGAATGATTAGAATTGATTGTTAATTTTATTAAATTCATAATTCATTACTTGTATGTAGATGATCATGAGCCTAAAACAGACCTTTGTATGTGATTGGTTTATTTTAGTTTATTAATAAATTAAATTATTGGCATATGTGTCATCCCTCCTCCCATTATGTAATGGTATTCATGCCCATGGTTTCTTTTCTATAAACCCTTAAACCAATACTCTCATTCCCCTAACCTACATGTGAGTAAAATCATATGTAATGGATAGAGATACCAAGATAGTAGAGGTGGTTCAAGTTGGAATCCAAGTCGAAACCAATAAAATAAAGATACATAGGTGGAAAGGTGGAAAGATGCAACATGAATCGTAAATGGTTCAAGGTGTTTTCCCCCTAGGTCAACAGTTAGTTTATCATCTGTTAGATAAACCAACTATTAGAAAAATCTCATGATCATACCAATTTATTATTTTATTTCTCTAGATTTTCATGGTTATTTGATTTGGGTTTTTATCACATAAATCAATGAATTAACAAGAATTCAAGATAAAACTAAAATAAATGAACTTATGTGTAAACATAATCTAATACATGGTTAATCAATTAAGTAAATCCACTTAATATTAACAAGTATATAATAAAGATAATAATTATTAACTTATGAATAGAGATAAAATCCCTCAATTATATATATTATGTAAGAATAGCCATCCAAAACTTAAGTTAAAATTGAATCATAGTTCGAAGTGCTTAGCCATCCAATGTTGGAGTGCTTTAAATTATTGGGGAATTCTGACTTGAAGTTTTGGGTTGACTTAACTTAGTTTACATCAATGGTTGAATACCAAGTTAGGAATTGGTTTAACCAAGAGGCAAAGGTTGAGGAAATCTAATTTCATGAAGAGTTAATGTAGTTGGATTTTGGAATGCCTACTTAAAACCCTTCAAATTTCATGACCGACTAAAGTCAGGGTGATGAGAAGGGGAATATGGATCCTTTCCAATAAAATTTCCAAGCAACAACATATTTTGAATCCAATGGTAAGGGATATTGGGTTTTGATAAAATAGTGGGAGATTAATAAATATAATATTTATTTATTTGTCTAAATTTTATAAGATAAAGAAATAAAAATATCCTCATATTATTTGTAGAAATGGAAATAAACATGACTTTAGACATATCTTTGTGATATTTACCTGATAAGGATAAAATTATCAATGTAATTTTTTTTTCAAGAGTGGAAAAAGTGATTACACGTTATCCTACACCAGGAAAGGAAATTGTATGTGCTAGAAGAACCTATTACTGAAGCACCTGGTAAAGAGGCTAGTGAGGAAGAATTGTCTCTCTATGAGAAATATTTTAATCATTCTATATATGTTAAATGTTTCAAGCTATCATCCATGTCCAATGAGCTTCTAAAGTAGCATAAAGACATGGATGTGTATTTCATGGTGTCTCACCTTTGGGATCTCTATCAAGAGAAGGTGAGACAAGAGAGATATGAGATCTCCAATGTTCTGTTTACAACTAATCTTAGAGATTTAGCGCCAGATGAGCCTCATGTAGTCAAGATTTTTAGCTACATTGAAAGATTAAATATCATAGAGATTAAATTCCAGGATTAGTTGCGCATAGATCTTATACTTTCCTCACAACCCAAGTCCTCCTCCAGTATTATTTTTAATTATAACATGAGAAATAGTGAGAAGAGTCTTTCGAAATTTCCTACTTCGATTCACCAAGTAGACAAGGACATGGGGTGTTACAAAACCACATTCATTATAGTGAATAATAAAAGTAAGAACAAGGTGAAGGGGACTAAGACTCATAAAAATTATAAATCTCCCAAGCACTGTCCTTCCAAGAAGAGGAAGATCCAGAAGTAGAGAAAATAAAAGGAAGTAGTATGTTTTTCATATGGCAAGCAAGGCCACTGGAAAATAAACTACCCATAAAAGTAAGGGAGAGCTAAAGTTTCATTTGTTATCAAGTTTAATATTTCAATATCTACACATTGTATATTAGATACAGCTTGTGGTGCTCACATATATATCCAAATTCATAAACCAAGTAGATTCTGAAAGATTTATCGAGGATAGGTGGATTTGTGAGATGTTAATGATGAGATGCAAGATTATATTGCCATTAGAGACTACCAACTTTCATTGAAAATAGTAATGATATTATTTTTAATATATTGTTATTATATACCAACTATTACCAAGAACATAATTTTTGTATCTTGTCTATATATAGATGGTTTTATTTTTAAATTTGGAAATAAAAGTTGTTTATTTTATAAAGATAACGTATGTTATGGTATGACACATTTAAATAATAGTATTTATGTATTAAATTATGAAAACCAAGTCAGGTAAAAAGATAAAAAATCATGTTTACATGGATCATTTAACACCTACATATGAAATTACTGTATTGGTCATGTAAACAATAAGTGTTTGAAAAATTTCTATCAAGATGGTTATTTAGAATCTTTTGATCTAAATTCACTTGAAATATGCCATGATTGTTTATAAGAAAAATAGACAAACCACCATTCAATGGATATGGTGAAAGGGATATATATCTTCTATGATTAGTATACACTAATGTGTGTGGAACATTTTTAGTAGAAGCTAGAGGTGGCTATTCTTAGTTCATAACATTTACTAATGAGTTGAGAAGATATGGCTATGTCTACTTGATGAGGTATAAGTTTGAGTACTTTGAGAAATTTAAATAATTCAATAATGAAGAAGAAAATCAACATGGAAAGAAGATAAAGAAGATTTTATCGGATCGAGGTGGTGAAAATATTAAATAAGAGTTTATAGAATTTTTATTGGAGTTTGGGATTCTTTCATAACCCACTCCACCTTACACACCATAGTGGAATAGTGTGTAATGACCCAAACATTCATTAATGAAAATTCCCCTTGATCCATTTAAATGTCTTATTATGGGTATATAAAATTTATGCACTTCCTTGCTTTTATATTTTTGGATTTTTAAAATACCGTTAAGAATTGTGACCATTGATAATATAGTCGCTGAACAATGATCACATGATTAGTATAAATATAGGGCTTTAACAAATCCAATTTACCCAGACAAAGGAAGCGATGACCTCATCCAGTAGACATGCCCTATATGAATCCCATTTATCAGATCTCAAAAAGGAGGTGACGTCCTTGGGATTTTCTATTTCCCAAGCCCAAGTCGATCTTCAATGCGTTAATCTTGAACAGAACCACCTACGAGAGAAGTGGAAGTTGATAGAGATTACCACTCGAGCGATGTTATCCGAGGCACCCCAAGAGTCTGTCACCATTGCACACCTTACCCTTCGTTCTTATGCTGGTGTTATAAGAGGTTATGTAAAAAGACCTCAGCACTATGAATATGTGCATTATTTTTTGTATATAATAATGAATATAATTTTTTTGTTACGTTTTAAATAATTTTTAAAGAAAAAATAGTATTTATAGTTAATATTCAACAAAGAAATCTATTTTGATAAATTAATGGATTTTTTAATTAAATAATATTTTAATAATAATATATTATTATTAAATTACTTTTATTAAGTATAAATGATCATATAATTTTTATGAATACAATTGTAATTTTTATTAATGTTTGGAAGCTGTTTTTTGTCAAAACCTATGAATTTTCGATAAATGTAGTTTTTATTTTAAAAGTAAAAATTCTCATATTTAGATAATTATTTAGATAAAATGAATATTATTTTTGGAATTATTACTTTGAAATTATTCAATGGTGAATTTTTCATAATTTTCTGAGATAGTTGAATTTTTGGGTAAAAATTAATTACCGTTTAAATATATAATGTGTTTTATGACATCCTAAAGACCCAATAGTGATGTAATAAAATAATATAAACATTATGTTAGTCCAATATATTTTTTCCATTAAAATAATGTATAGGTTTGTTTGATTTATTTTACAAAGCTTTAGTGGACCCTCCAAGACTTATAAAACATTTTAGCTTTTTAAATTATTTTCCTTGAGAGTGTGACTCACCTCCACAAAAGAAACCCTATTATTTTAAGAATTTTGGCCATTTGAATTATAAAATATTTTTTCCACTCCCCTTCGGAAAAAAAACCATGGGAAAAACCATGGGCTGGTTTGTGGTTTTGATTAGTTTAATGTGAGGTGTCCCAAACCTAAATAATAAAGAATTCCTTCTCCTTTCCTATATAAACCGACCTAAGCTCCCACTTCCTCTTCATTAAAATCCATCAGAGTTCATCAAACCTCTTCCCTCATCTCTCTAGATCCTTATAAGGCACCCCAAGCTTCCAAGAAGCCTCTCTCAAGCCCCTCCCAAGCCTTTAGGATCACACTTCCAAGTAAGGGATTCCTTCCTTCCTCTTTTTATCCAAGTTTCTTAATATTGTTATGCTCTTTTTTCAATTATAAATGTTGGGGTATGATTTATCACCTCCCTATACTGAACTCTTCATGTTTTAATGACGAGATACACCATTTCACTCTCATTAATGCCTCCCATGTACACTCATTACCATGCTGAAATTCCATAAGGAATTTCTCTCTCCTCATTTACATTCAAGAAATTATTTTATATTATGTATCTAAATTCCATTACATATGTTGTTATATTATTACCATGATACAATTACTTTCCATTTAATTTATAAATGGTTAGATACCCCTTTAACTCTCATCAACCCATTTTATGAATTTCTATTTGACGTCGTTATGCTGCCGAAATTACACCAAAATTTCTATACCAAAACCATTGTGTAGTGAATACCATACCCACTCCTCTATCAAGGGTATTCAACTTTATTAATATTTACTTGTTGATTGAGGACTTAAATTTATGTATTCCACATCTCTTATTCATGAAATTAATTATGATGTTAATGGATCCATGTTTTATGATCTATGTGGCACACTTATGCATGAAATGAAATGATTATGAAGGGTGCACCCTAATTGCGCTCCAATGCATTGGGTAAAGTATAGTATCATGATACGTAATGTGCAATGGTTGTTGAATCATGATAATTCAAGTGCAACTAGGGTTTACTCGTGCTTCATGTGCAATGAGGGTTTACTCATTCTCCTTGTGCAATGAGCCTTGGCTCATGCTAATTCCATGTTAAGTGTTGTTGCCGCATCTCCATGTTATAATTATCACACTTTATCATTCCTTTATGTTCATGTTTATCTTGTGCTCCATTGATATTCCTATTTTCTAGCATGTATTTTATTTCTCATGTTATTCCATGTTTATTCCCCTACTAGGCTTTATAGCTCACCCTTTTCTTATGCATGTCCTCATGTTATCCCATTCAATGCCAAGTATGAGGGAATGTAGTGGTCATGTAAAGGAAATTTTACATAAAGATGTTGTATTTAATGTTTTAAGTTATTATGTAATGATATTAATCCATAAATAAACTAGACCTCTTGATCTTATATGTTTTATCAAGTGAAGTTTATGTAATAAATCATGTTTAAGTTTGCAATAAAGAGCAGAGTTATTATATAGTGTTAGTGAAAGGAGGGACCATAACTTGTTTGATATGGTAAGGTTTATAATGATTCATATAGATATTCCATTATCCTTTTGGGTATATGAATTACAAACTACAACATATACATTAAATTGGGTACAAAATAAAGAAAAAAAATGGAATTCCCTTCGAGTTATGGAGTGTAAAGAAACCTTTCTTGTAAAATACATGTGTATGGGGGTGTGATAATTTTTTTAAGTCCTTATCAAGAAAAAAACCAGCACCCCAGGATGCAACTTGTATCTTTATAGGGTATCCTAAAGAAAAAAATGGATACTACCTATACAAACCCTCAGAAAAGAAAGTGATTATCGCCAAACAAGCTATCTTTCTTGAGAGGAATCATATCTTCCAAAAGGATAGTGGGAGAAATATTGACTTTAGTGAAGTTGATTACCAAGATTAACAAGAGTTGGTATAGGAACATATTCAATAGGTCCCCATGGAAGAATTAGTTCCTAAAACACAAGTACTACATATGAGTAATATAGAGGTAAGAGAACTAGAGAGATATTATTTTCTAGTCACTAAATATGGTGACTCATTATTGGTTAAAAATGATGAACCTCTCTCCTACAAAGAGGAAGCATAGAGATTAGAATCTACAAGATGAAAAAAATACATGAATTATGAAATGTATTTCATGTATCTGAACCAAATTTGGGCTCTAGCCAATGAACTAGTTAATGTAAATCTCATAGGTTTCAAATGGGTAATCAAGATAAAACTAGACATATAAGGTAAATTAAATACCTATAAAGAAAGGATAGTGGATAAAGGGTTTAAATAGCATCAAGGAATTGAATATGATGAAACATTTTCACCAGTTTTCATGTTTAGATATCTATATGACACAAAAAATGATTTGTGGTTCTAGGTGATGCCCAAATATTTGAAAGTTATATAGATCAATTTATGGATTCAATAAAGCATCATGTTCATGGAAAATTTAATTCGATGAAGCTATAAAATATTTTTTTTTATTTAAGAATAAATTTAATCCATATATTTACAAGTGGTTTAGTGATAACATGGTTGTTATCCTTGTAGTATATGTTGATGATGTATTACTTATTGGAAATGACATAACCATTTTAGAGTCTGTCAAAGACTGGTTAAGTAAGCATTTCTCCATGAAGGACTTAGATGAAGCAACCTATATACTAGGTATCAAGATCATTCATGATATATACAAGAGGATTATTTGACTAAGTCAAAGTACATACATTATCCATATACTAATGATATTTATAATAGAACAATCTAAGAGTGGTTTGGTTCCAGTGTCACATAGTATACATCTTTCTAATAAAATGTGTCCTCATACACAACAAGAGAAAGAGATAATGAGTAAGATCTCATACTATTCATCAATATGATTAATCGTTTATGTCATGTTATGCACTAAACTTTATGTTGTCTATGAATTTATCATGATAGGCAGATATCAATCCAATCTAATAAAACAACATTGGTATGCTGTTAAGGATATACTTAAGAATCTGAGATGAACTAAGGATTTGTTCCTAGTGTATGGAGAAGGTGAGGAGCTAGTCATCATGGGTTATACTGATGCTAGTTTTAAAATAGATTAGAATAATCTGAAGTCATATTCAGGATTTTTTTTTTGTCTCAATGGAGGAGTTGTGAGTTGGAAGAGTTCAAAGCAATCAGTTATCGCCGATCCTACAGTGGAGTCCAAGTATATATCGGCTTCTGGTACCTCTAAGGAATCTATTTGGATATAAATTTTTTTCTAGGATTTTTATGTGGTACCTATAATTAAAGACCTTATTACATTTTATTGTGAAAATATTAAAGCAATAGATCTTGTAAAAGAGACAAGGTCACACCAATGGACACAGAACATACTCCAAAAGTATCACCTATTAAGGAATTTTTCTCATGGGGGATGAATTTGTAGTAATTATAGTTCACATAGAAGAAAATTTGGAATACCCCTTGACTAAAGGTCTATCTTAGTATAAGAATGAGTATCATGTGAGAGTTAGAGGACTGAAGTTTGTTAGCTGATGGCTCTAGTGAAAGTTGGATTATGTTGGAGTTGGTGCCCAAGAACCAACTTCTGTATAATTTATGATAATCTAAATTCATTTTTTTTAATATTAATAAACTCTTTACCACATAATGATTATTATTTTGTGTAACATCGTATGAGATAATGTACTAACAGTAGCTGTCACACTGAAATCTCATAGCAGTTCCCCACTATAATGAGAAATAAAAAGTGACATGAAAATTTTATTAAATATATATTCTATAGTTGGATGAAATAATTTTAGGGACACAAATGATATAGGATATCATGGGTGGATACTCATAGTACTTTAAGGCGCCATATCATGGTGTACACCTTTGGTAATATCTAGTATAGAATATTATGAGAACGACACCCACCAATAGGAAATTCACATCTATATTTGTTATTTGATGTTTTTATCTGTGGATGTGTGCATTGATCCTTACAATTTAATATTATTATTAATGAGTATTATAAGTTACAAACTTTAATGTATTGATGAAAACATGATGCCATATATTCGCGACAAGTTAGGATATGTTGGGTGTGTCATGAGAGTAATATTTCATTAATGAATAATGCATGAAAGGATTTTCCCTTTCTCTTCCTTAACAAAACTTGATATCTCATGACCTTTGATGGAAATGGTATAGCCTAAATGAATATATTACCATCATGTTTTATAAGCAAGTTCAATCTCTAAAATGTTAAAGAAATATATGTCGAGCACATACATTGATGACACTAGCATTCAACCCATTTGATTAGTGATATCACGATAAAGGGATTATATTACATAGTAAGTGTCTGTATGAGATATTATGTCGTTGTGAAATTAAATTCTTCCTCTATGAGTGATTTTTCATGTTTCTATATGTCAACCTTAGACTTTGGGATTCTTCAACTAGTGCCACTAAGAAAGAGGCCTAGAGGGTCACACACTAAGTATATCTAGAATCATAGTTAAACTGAGGCTTCGGCCTAGCAGTGTTGGAACTGTAGAGATACTGTTCACCAAGGGGTCCTTTGGGCCAAAAAAATGGGCTTTAAAGCCTTGTATTCAAGACACTTGGCCTTGGGCCTTTGATATATGTAATGGGTCTCCCTCTACCTAGTCTAAAGAGGTATTTGCTTTAATAATAAATTGAGGCTTTGACCCCAACCTTTTAAAAAAAATAGTGAGATCTAGAGAGAATCCTCTCAGATACCTAGAGAGCTCACTTTCCAAGAACTCTCTCAAGAATGGAGAGTGTTCCTCCTCTACCACCACTCTCAAGTTCAAAGAGTTCAAAGAGAACCCTTCCTTGAAGCAATTATCAGGGCGATCAAAGGGGAATGATGCAAGCATTAGGATAACCCATTCTATAACCCAGAGATTCCCACAGTGATGTTCAGAGGTTCATGGAACATGTGTGTATCACCACTAGATAGAATCTATTCATGATTTATACAACACAATGATGGTATTATGTAGATACATCGTCATATCCATCAATTAAGAAATAATTACATATAAGGAAATTATTTAATTTCTTAAATTAATTATAAATAATATGTGATGATCCCATGCTTGAGTTGAAGTGTTTTTCTATTTTATATATTATTTTATTCAATTATATTGATTATTACATTTATCATCATGTAAATCTTGGATTAATCATCGATCGTGATAAAAATATGAGTTGAACATTCCCTATCTATAGCTTCCACTATGTCCAGAACCTACAAAAGAAACACTTTTCCTTTAGGATATACATTTTTGCCCAAGGATTTTATGTTATACCACATTCTAAACTTATAAAATATACACCTAGATTTATATATAAGCACCATTTGGTCCAATTCACATATTCCACTTTCCATGAGTGAATATTCTCAAAGGTGGTACCCATATATATATATATATATCCATCTATGTATATCTATGTAAGATGCTTTCAAAAAGTCACAAGACTAAAACACCTTTGGGAATTTCAACTTTTCAGGATATAAACCATTTGAACATTTAAGATTCTACATAATTTTAAATAATCTTGAAAACTTTCTTAAAAATAATAATACCATGTTGGAATCTCAATAAGAACATGGGAAACAAGTGGAAATCCATTTACAAGAACCATAAAAATTTACATAGCATATACATTTCATATGATAAGGAAAACACCCTTTAAAAAAACTAATCAATTTTATATTTAAAATTAAAGTCTTGGACATAGGGAACCTACCTCAAAATATGTTTCCTCTGATGATGTAAACCTGAATCCAATTCAAAGAGGTCCATGGAAGAATGAGATATCAAAAAGGACCTTGGAAAAGAAAACCCTCCTTTTACACTTACACACATATGCACCTATATATACATATAAGTAACCCTATATGAAGTGTATATATTGACACCTCCATGATAGAATATGTACAAATAGGATATATATTTATATATATATGTTTGTGTGTGTGCGTGTCTCTCTATGTATGTGTCTTAACCAATGTATATGTGTGTACGTATCCTTCACTGAGTCACAAGTTTTCGCCTTCATGAACAACGATCCAAAGCTATGACAAGGATTTCCAAAGGTTACAAAATCCCAAAATAAAATTGGTCCAAATAGGAATAATGAAAGGAAAAATACCCAAAACTAATGGAGAACCCACTGCCTTTGATGTGTGATACCAAATCTCATCTCAAACTAGTCTAAGGAAGCCCACAAGAAGGGGAAAATATTCCACATGAAAAAAAAGACAAAACTAAAACCATGAGAATACACCAAGGTTTGTAAAACCTCACTCTATAGTTAGGGAAAAAATAATAAGTAAGGATTAGGTGACGGAGAAGGAGAAATGCTTACCTAAAAATTTCACACTAAGAATTTGTGGAAGAAATTATGTAGAGAGGTGGCCATGGGAAGGAGTGGTGCATGTGTGGGGAAGAGGGGAGGGTATGGGTTTCACAATAGGTGGGGAGTAAGGCTGAGGGAAAATAAACCTTTAAGTATTTTAATGAATTAAGGTAAAAAAGGTCATTTTACATTTTTTTAAACTTAACACTGCACACGGTTCGACCACACGGTTCGACCGCACGGTTGACCCAATTATATTATAACTGTGTACCTCCCCTAGAAGGCCTGGAAACTATGCATGGGTATGGTGCATGGTTAAGAAAACCATGAACTGACCGTATAGCTGGTTATTCTAAAAAATGTAGACACACCTGCATAGTTTTCACATGGTTTCTAGTAACTGTGCGACAACTGTGCGCCCATGCTGAAAACCCAAAAAATTAAAATTCAAAACCTGATCTATCCTGAAACTCAAAAAGAGAAAAAATATAATTTAACAATTAAAAATAAATAAGAACAATTAAAAATAATTAAAAATTCAAGGTCAGGGTGTGACAAGTAGAATTGTAGGTAAGTGTTGCAGTGGGAAAATGTGGTCATGGGTCTTTTTGACCATGTAATTGGGCCTACTAATCAGGGGAATACGAGTCATGTAATGAGTTCCCCCCTACCCAAAAATAAATATGTTCATTTTTTAATAATTAAATGAGGCTTTGATATCAACTTAAAAAACATTTTTATAAAGTAAATAAAATAGTTTTTTTTATTTAAAATAAAATGGATAATAAATATTTATTTCTATATTATTTATATATTTATATACTTAAAAAGATATTTTATAAGTAAATATGTATACGTATTTCTTTTACAATTAAAATTATATATATAAATATATGAAAATATGTATACATATATACATATATTTAATTATAAATAACATTAAAATCTGAAGAAAGAGTAAAATTTTGACATCATGATATCCATATAAGTGTAATCCATATGAATACATTCAATCTCCACTGAAAAAAAAAAGAAAAACCACTTAAAAAAGATGAAATTCAATTGAATAATTAAAAATTAGGATGTTTCAACTAAAAACTAAGTTTTAAAGGCCTTCTGAGCTTTTATTGACCTTAAAAAATAGTTTCTAAGGCCGCTTAAATTTAATAAAACATAGATATCTTTGTTGGATTCAATTTGATATCTCATGGATCCTAAATGGAAACTCAAATAAATTTTTATGGCTGTTTGAAATTTAAGTCATGTTTTCAAATTATCATAAGATATTAGTTAATTTATTAATTTTTCCTATCATAAAATTGTTATGATATATCTATTACTCAATATTAATTTACAAATTATTATTTAAAATTATTTTAAAACATTTTTTACTAATTATATTATATATTAAGTGAAAATACATATTTATTATTATATAAATCATATTTATGAAAATATATTTTATATATTTCAATATAAATATATTTATATCTTAAAATGTTAGTTTTAATAATTTATAAAAAACCTTTTGAAGACCACGTTTTATCAGTGCTAAGAAAATAACTGATAAAGAGTACCTTTATTAGTGATAAAAAAGCACTGATTATGGAAACACAAAACACAGATAAAGGCACCCTTTATCAGTGATTTTAGCTAGTGATGATAAAATTCTTCACTTTATCAGTGATTTTTTGTTAGTGCTGATAAATGACAGTTCTTAATATATTGAAATCTATAATAGTGTTATCGGTGAAACCTCGTTGTGTTTGATAGTGTCATGGCCCGAATCTTGTTTGACCTGACCTAAAAATTGAATGATGTGACTCATGAACTTTTTTAGATGTGAGTGATGGAAGTGGAGGGGTTAGACCAGGGCCCAAGATCAAAACCTATCATTGATTCCAAATGAGGATGTATATATAAAGACCCCATGGTACATAATAGTTCTGTTGGGAAAGAGTTTCATTTTTCTCTAGAAATATATGACTTATGGTTTCCATTTATGAGTTTATATGGATAAAATGAAATTAATTCAAGACAATATAAAAAATGAGAAACCTAAACTCCTAGGTCCTCTATTGATTAAACTTGAACCATTTCTGAATTATAAATAAAGAACAATGTGTGTAACTTACACAATCGATGGGTGATTCTCTTGTCTTATATCATATGCTTGATAAATATCCTTGATAGGTGGACAATAGAATACCTCCTCCATGGTGTATCCATGGTTTAAAATAATATACCAATTCTTGGGTAGGATTCTCCTGTGCACCCTCGATATTCTAGAATCACTAAATGGTAAAGGGTGGAGGAGAAAGAGAGCTTCAGGGAAAGGGAGAATCAATAGGAAGTAAGGCAGGCTCATATTAACACCATATCATGGTAAATACCTTATTATATAGGATTAGGGGATTATACTAGATCCTTGATGAATTAACTCGTATGTTACATAATGTATGAGTTATGATTTATTCATTCATTCATTAATCGCATGAATAGAGCACCAATCCCCCCAAGTGTTTCATCATATGAAACATTTATAATTATGATAGACAATATGGAAGATTACTGAATGAAAATACTTATCATTCATATTTTAAATGAATAATAGGATGTATAATAAATCGTAAATTATGATTCATGTAATATGATATAGCCCAGTCATATAATATAACTAGCACAGGTGGTGTGAAGTAATCACTACAACATGATTTATGATATTTCCTTCAAATAGGTATATGATATGCCTTAGGTTCATTAATGTCATACCATAAGATATATACATATAATACTATTTTATATATGTCAAACACATCATATGTATAAAGGCTTTAGTTCACATCTCTTTTAATCTCCTAATTTTCTTAAATCCTCAAAGACATAGTATCATTTCACATTATACTTTATCATATACACTGAAGGAAAAAAAATCACTGGCAGCAGTCTTTATTTTTATTTACTGGCATTTAAAATAGATGTAAAATTATTTTTTATAAGTTGATATAAACTAATGTGAGATAAGGAATCAATAGATATTTTGTGATTATTTTTAAAATTACACAACAATCTTAAGAAAATGTACCAAAAAAAAATTTTAGCAGTGATTTTTTTCATATCTCACAATGATTTTAGTTTTCACTTTTTCCTACCATAATGCAGTGTTTTAAATCACCATGAGTATTTATAGTGAAAAAAAATTAAATCAAATAAACCACCAAAAAAGATACAGGCCCTCAAACTTTCGTACACATATGAATTTAGAATATACACCACCAAATTCAAAAACACACCAACAGATCCATATAGCTCCAATAAGTGGTCAAATAATAGAATATTATATTTAATAAAAAATAAAATTTTATAGGTACTCAAGTTATTTATACAACAATATTTCAAACATGGAGTTCAAAATCACTCTTCACCATAACCACCTCCTGGTGACCTACGATCATTTCCATATCCACTCCATCCTTCTGGCATTTTCATAATTTTTTTTGAAAATTAAAAAAAGATATATATATATATATATTAACTTAAAGTAATAAAAATTAGTAATATGATTATGAAATTGTGAAATTTAGATGCCAACTATATTCAAATATTAAGATAATCTCACCAGAGACATGTCCAATCGTCTTCTCATATAATTCAATCAATGCATTTTGTAGAGTCATGAATTTAACATTCTGAATTTTTATATGACTACCATGTTCTTGGATTATTTTCCCCTAATCCTAAATTATTTTTTTCATAATAATGAATTCTCTCTAATATTTTAGAGGTAGAGGAGAACTATAACCTAAAAAAGACACAGGAATAGAAAATGAATGCGAGGGCATGCCAAAGACATGAGAAGGGGATGGTCCATAACCCATCTCATGAAAATGATCATGATAAACCTTTACAAAGACCTAAACAAAAATATCATCATAGGAGATAGAGTACAAGTGATTCAGGTTGACATCCCATAATTATATTATTTTTACCTACCAATCAAATATCATTGAAATTAAATCTAAAATAAAAAATAACAAAAAACTAAAAGACAAAGTTTTCACCCCAATGTATTTGGAAGGCTCATTCACATAACTATCATCATATTTTGTATAGACATATAACCAAACATTTAACCAAGAAAAATTTCACCCTAGCTTATTTTTCTAGAAAAAAGTGAAAAATACATATTTTAATTTACAAAACACATAATATATAACATATAAATATTGGAATTCATGAAAATATTTCCATGGTAAATATTATTCTCAAAAAACTCTTCAAACCAGATGTGTGAATGATGATCTATTTCCCTCTTCTTGATGCATTTTTCTTAGATGATTTCCATGGTAAATAATAGGTAATTTAATAATAGTTGTACACTTATTTATAAAATTATATTAATATATTAATTGATCATTAAATCCCATATAATTCTCATGGAAATGACTATCAACAAAAACTTTCCACTACTCTTGATGTACACATCTAGGTATCTTATCAGATATATATTGAATGGTAAATGATGCATAATTTAACTCATACAAAAATATCCATTTAATGTCCTTCCATTTCTGAACATTTTTTTTAATATCCATGGAAGTGTGATAGCATTGAAGACAATAAAATGGATGTAAATAGTTAAAAAAATAATTTATCAAAATTATTATAATTTTACTACATAATTACATTAAATTTAATTATTAATGATTAATGTTTTAAATTTACCATAATAATTGAATCAAATACCTCATTCTTCCAAGATGTAGGCATATGTATCCACTCTGAATAAGTAATAGTATAGGTCACTGTCTCACAAACCAGTTGACCCAAGTTCTGACTAACTATTCCCCCAAAATCCTCTTTCTAAACCCTGAAACTATCAAATGGTACCAATAACTTCATGCCATGGATATTTAACACATATAAACTATTTATATTTGTCTTTATAACATTATTATCTCTATCTGTTTGGTAAAAAAATATAATACTAGTATATAAAAATAAAAAATAAACATATTAAAACTCATACCCATAATCATGACCCTCCAATATCCTTGTGAGGTAACTAGAGTGACCACAAACTCCCTCGATGCATGTACATTTTTTGGACAACCTGATATCCTACTATCATACTTTGATGGGGTATTTTAATTTTTAGATTTTTTTCTAGATCCTTTCAAGATATAAATAGAGGGTGTTACATATTCCATCAAGGGGTATTCAAAGGGTTTGTAAGATATAGTATGTGAGGTATCAGTTGTAAAATTCCATGTTATCTAGATGGAGGGTTTTACATCTTAATTGATCCATTGGTGTCACTAAAACATTTTTTACTCAACATTCCTATGATTAAAATAAGAAAAAATAATTCGAAAACAATTATAATTTTTTTTTAAATTACAAACTTAATCCATAAAAAAATTTTAAATATCATAATAGATACACAATACTAAAAATAAATAATATAATACATACAATCACCTTCTCCTTTAGTGGTCATATTGTTATCATGATCCATCATTAATTCTTCATACTTCAACCTACTTTATAAGATAAATATTCTTAATATCGTTATCGATAAACAAGTAAATGTCTTTCTTCTGATGGGATTCAATTTCACGAGTTAATTTTTTCACTTCATCACCAATATCATACAAGTCTATTTGTTTTATGTTCATAATTACACTCCACCCTTTATCCACTACACATTACACATGATTCAAAGATATATGAATCATGTTTTTATAGTCACTGATATACATAAAGTGAGAAAAGTTCATATAATTAAATTGTAATGATTCTATTTTAATACCCCTGCTAATATTGACCCACTTTCATTTGAAAGAAACAAAAAAAAAATGACCGTGGTAGTTTAATTTGATAATATCAGACAAATTTCCATAATATCCCAGTTCAATGATAGTAAATATACCACTATTATTTTTTTGAACCTTATTCTCAATTAAATTTATGAAATTTGAAACCATTCACATTATAAGAATCAAATTTCATAGCCTACTTTAGAGGACCCTGAAACCAAAATTTCAAATTTTCTGAAAATTCATATCTAATATCAATATTCATGATCTAAAATAATTAATATAAGTTATTAAATTTATATAAAATTTATGTTAGCCTATTATATATAAGTTCCATTATTTATGAACTTACAAAATGTGTAAACTATTCTATCAATTATTTATTAATAGTTTTTGTTATATCTGTCTCATTATGTGTTCAACTTCTCAAACATCTCTTCTTTCGTATCCTCAATTATACAATGGATGGATCTATAGTTTCACTATTTAGTATCACATATATATACTTATATAATAATTATAGTTCGGTTAGTGTAATATTTTAGGTTCTCTCAATTGGATGAAAAATAGTAAGATTTTTATTTATTTATTATCATGTTGTTTTTGAGTCGACATATCATCACCATGACAAGTTTATGTAATTCTATATCTTCTTATTACTTAATTATAAATTACATGTGACTATCCTCCTTCTGGTTCTGGAATTTATCTAGTCAAGTAATCTGTGATTTAAATCCATTGGTCATGACGTTATAGGTCATGTACAATTATGATTTTTGTAAATTAAGACTAAAAATTGAGTTGGTCATGCCATATTAGGCACTTCCGCTGCGCCCGAAACCTGCATTATTGTAGTTTTTTATGATTGTGGCTTAAAGTATATATTATTGAGGTGTGATTAGGTTAATCTGGTTTATAGAATAAATTTTTTCCATTTTTAATTTTCTTTTGTAAACATTAAGAATATCTTATATAAAAATGACTGAGTAAGTAATAAGCCCTTTATTTAGAACAACCAAATAAATAGTTTTTAAAGGTTTGGTGCCCTTTAAAAACATGTATCAGGGGTAAAAAACAACTAAAAAACCACTAAATGTCATTAAATCATAGAAAACAACCATATAATTATTTCTGAAATCGTCGAGCAGACGAAATGTCAATCTAAGGTTTTTTTGTTGGGATGATCAGAAACACACTTTTACAATTTGAAAACAGTAAAACTTGTTTTTAACGGCCAGATCCCTATCAAAAAGCCTCATAATGACATGAAATCATAGTACAGTCATATTGATATTATTTATGATGTATACGAGCAGACAAAACGTCAATTGTATATAAGGTCTTCTCAGAACGACCGAATAAGGAGTTTTTAATGGTTTGATGTCCTTTAAAAACATATGTCAGGAGGTCAAAACCAACCGAAGAACCTTCAAATTCCATTAAATAATATGAATACAACCGTACAATAATTTTTTAAATGGTTTAGTGGATAAAACATCAATATGAGGTGTTGTTTTCCCAGTATGACCGAGCATGCACTATTATTATTTTAAAACAGCAAAACATGCGTTTAATGGTCATATCTATAGAAAACGACCTCAAAATGATGTGAAATCATAGTAAAACCATATTAGTATTATTTTTGATGTGTACAAGTAGATGAAACATCAATCCAACTGGGGTATGTTTAGAATGACTAAATAAGCAGTTTTTAAAGGTTTGATGCCCTTTAAAAATGTGTGTTGGGTGGTCAAAACCATTTGAACAACCTTCGAATACCATGAAATAAAAGAAAAAAACCATATAATAATTTTTTGAAATCATCGAGAAAAAAAATATGAATATGAGGTGTTGTTTCCTTGGATGACCAGAAACACACTATTATTGTTTTAAAACACAAAAATATGTGATTAACAATTATATCCATAGAAAACAGCCTCGAAATGACATTAAATCATAGAAAAACCATATTAGTATTATTTGTGACATGTATGAGTAGAAGACACGTCAATCGAATGTGAGATCTTCATGGAATGATTGAATGTGCATTTTTTAAAGGTTTGTCACCCTTTAAAAACATGTGCTAGGGGGCTAAAACTAACCAAACAACCTTTAAATACCATGAAATCAGACAACAACAATCGTAGAGTGATTTTTAAAATGATAGACACTACCAAAAATCCAGATAAGAGATGCGTCAGATTTTATCAGCGTTAAACAAAAAGCACTGATAAAAGCATCACCTTTATCAGCGCTAGCTAAAACTACTCATAAAGGTGAATTTTATTAGAGCTAAAAACCACTGATAAATTTGTACCTTTTATCAATGCTTTTTTAGCGCTGACAAATATTATCTTTATTAGCACTATTATTAGCGTTGATAAAGGTTTTTAATAAAAATATCATTAATGTATATAAAATTATTATATTTACATTCATAATTAATGTTTATTTATATACATTAATTAAAAGACCCATGTTTATAATTGATATAAATATGATATATTAATATATATATATATATATATGTATATTAATAATTCATATATATATATATATATTGTTTAAAAAAAAGTATTTATAAGATTATAATATATATATATATATATTTAAATAATTATAAATATATAATAAATTTATTTAAATAATAAATACATTATTATATTTATAATTATATATTTATAATTACATATAAATACATTTTAAATATATTTATTTATAATTATAATTATATATATATATATATATAAAGAAATATACGTCTCTATGAATTTGGTCGATAAATAAATAAATAAATATATATATATATATATCATGAGATAATGATGATTAATGGATATGATTGTCATTATTTATGTTTATATATTGATGTATGAGTATAATTGATACTATATGATCATAAGTTTATTTGTGGACGTGATTGTGAGTTACTATGTTTCAAATATTAAGATTTCTATATTTTATGATGACGTATACATGCATATGTTATGTATTCATCATTATGAATATGTTAATTTATACATTAACACCCGTATGATTCATTCATGTTATACCCATGAACTCAATATGATATTATAAATACTTATAAAATTATAATAAATATATTTAAATAATAAATATAATTATTATATTTATAATTATATATAAATACTTTTTAAATATAATTATAACTATATATATATATAATTACAATAAATACATTTATTATAAAATTATAATTATATTTATAATTATATACAAATATTTATAAATATATTTATTTATACTTATAATTATAAACATATATATATATATAAATAATTATAAAATTATAATAAATATATTTATTATATTTAAAATTGTATAAATATATATAATTAATATATTTATAAATATATACAAATATTCATAATTATAATTATAAATAAATATAGATATATTTGAAAAATTATAAAATTTCAATAAAGATATTAATTATATAACTATAAATAAACATAATTATATAATTATAAATAAATATTTATTTATTTATAGTTATAATTATAAATAAATATCTATTTATTTAAATAATTATAAAATTATAATAAATATATTTATTATATTTATAATTTTATAATTATATACAATAAATATATTAATTATATATATGTATAATATTATACCATGGAATATCTAATCATGGATTCGGTAATCCAAATCCATGACCCTGCAAAATTTTATTAAAAAGCAAAGGCAAACATACAACACACAACATGGCCCAAAGACCCACAAACTTGTAAGACCCAAAAGCCAACAACAAAACGACCCAAAGGCCCCAAATCACTGTCATATGATCATAGCCATCTTGCAACTTCCTATTGACCCAAATAAATTTGGGTGCCCGACACAAGACCCACACAACCCATAAGGTAAGAGCCCATCCCCCAAAACCTATCGACAGAGTCCCTACCGATAGCCTCTGATGCCCCGCATCCAAAATCCTCATGCTCCCTGAGGTCTTCCCTCATCCTTATCCAACCCCGCAACCCAAGGTTGAAGCCAACCAGGACCGACACTGGTATCTGAATCCCACTGCCGGAATCACATCTCCACATCAAAGCCAAGCATTTCTGATCACAACGCGACCCAATCCACAACACGCAACATCACCGACAACTGTCGTCGTCCTGCACGAGGTACGCCCGCAGCCTCAGCCAGCCTGTCTGTAACGACCCGAAATTTTGAATAAATATTGTTTCCTAATTTTGTGTGTTATTTTATTTTTTATATACTCAAAAAACCTATTTCATTGGATAACATGATTATAATTAAAATGAGACTGTTGGGTTTTGACTGTGATATGACCATTGGTCAATATGACCGCTGGAAATTAAACATTTCGATATTTGTCTCTAAATACAAGTGATCTTGGTTAATTAATATAGAAAGAAGATTTGATGGCCTCACCCAGTAGTCTTGGACCGATCGAAGCCCATCTAACAGAACTTGGGAAGGAGGTAGCACCAATGGGCTTTTCTCTGGACCAAACCCAAGCCGAACTTCATCGTATGAAGCTAGAACGGAATCGCCTTCGCGAGAAGTTCAAACTGATAGAAATTACTACTCGTGCAATGTTGGCCGAGCCTCCCTCAGATTCTCTCACCTTAGAACACCTTACACTTAGGTCCTATGCTGGTGTGATAAGGGGATATGTAAGGAGACCGTAACTGCCTTGTGTGATCCTTTGTTTTAAATAAAAATTTTGATTTCTTCTTATGATGAAGTTTATGAATTTTCAAATATCCGGATAAATATAGTATCCATATTTTTGGTGAATTTTAGAGAAATGATATTTTAAAAAAAATATTATGTAAACCTTAAATAGTTAAAAATGTGTAATGATTTTTAAAAAAATGGCCTTCTACAATTATGTTCAGTACAAAATTTAGAGTCTAATAAGATCAACTTAATTTTTGATGAGTAGTAAATTATGAATTGTGATTTTATTCTTAGGATTAGTAATGTGACCAAATGGATTAGTAATCTCACTTAAAAAAATTATTAATATAATCCAGGCACCTTGATTAAGTAATGTGATTCAATAAAATGGTTAAATAATGGTTTCATAAATTATTAGTCAAGTATTTGTTTTTTTTTGGGTGAATAGTGTTTATTAATTAAAAATTAAATTAACAATATTTATAAAATTATTTTTATAAAATGGATTTCATTTTTGAACTCAGAGCATCGATATTATGTTAAGGTAATTTTTGGGGATTTTTCTGAAAAAAAATGAATTTTCGGTGAATAGTTTATTTTTTAAAAATTAAATTAAAAATATTTAGAAAATTGTTTTTATAAAATGGAGTTTATTTTTGAAATAAGAGCATCAATATTTGGTTAAGGTGAAATTTTGGGTTTTTTCTGAGAAAGTTGAATTTTCGATGAATAGTGAAAATATAGTTTTTAAGTTACGAGTGTTTAATGACATAATTAAATGATGTATTAAGTATGTAATCAATATGTTCGACTTATTAATAGTAATATAAGGTGTGAGGTGTCCCAAGTGGCCAATACCATGGGCAAATACCATGGGCAAGCCCATGGTTTTGCCAAAACCACCAATGAGGTGTCCCTTGGCCATTAATGCCTTGTCCCCTCATATTCCCTATAAATACCAAGCCATTCTCTCGCCCTTTGGACTCCAAAATCATTCTCAATGAATTTCTGGTCTCCTTACCTCCCAAGGAGTCCTCCCAAGGTTCCCTCAAGCCTCTCAAGGTCCCAACCTTTTAGTTTTAAGAGTTATGTTTAAGGTAAGGGATCCGACCTCTCTCTTTCTTTTCAAGCAATCTCTTTTATGTCATTCCTTTTATGCTCCATGTTATTATGTTGGAGGATGTTATTTTATATTCATATTACTACCCTTTTCATGTTCATATGATTAGAGAACCCCTATTTCCCTCATCAATTCGTTTTAAGAATGTTTACGTTGCACCGTTAGGCTGTCAAATTTTTAAGTGGTTCTTTCACTCTTCACGTTTTCAAGTTCTACTTTCATGTAAAGTATTTAAAGTTCCTTTTTATTATGTTGGGGTATGATATCTATATCTATCATACTGATATTTTATGATCATATGATAAGAGACCCAATTTTATCTCTTCAATTCAGTATTTTGATGTTTTAAGTGGCGCCGTTAGGCTGCCAAATTTTTAAGTGGTTTTTCACCCTTCTCGTTTTCAAGTTCTACTTTCTTGTCAAGTCTTTCAAGTTCATTTTTATTATGTTGGGGTATGATATCTATATCTATCATAATGATCGTTTATGATCATATGATGAGATACCCCATTTTATCTCTTCAATTCAGTATTTTGAAGTTTTATGTGGCACCGTTAGGCTGCCGAATTTTTAAGTGGTTCTTTCACCTTTCTCCTTTTTCAAAGTTCTAATTCCATGTCAAGTCTTGAAAGTTACTTTTTATTATTTTGGGGTATGATATATATGTCTATCATACTTATATTTTATTTTCATATGATGAGGGACCCTATTTGATCTCATCAATTCATTTTTGGTTGAAGTTTATGTGACGCCGTTAGGCTGACGAATTTTCATAAGAGAAATCTTATTTTGTCTTCCATTCATGTTCTTCATTTCATATGGTATATTTTCAAATTTCATTACCATGTTCTTAAATCCCTTATATTATTTCCCTATACTATTTTATGGGTCATTTATGAATGTTTGACCCATGTCCCCTCTCTTTTCAATGTTTTCTAAAACCCTGTAACATAGCCGTTATGCTGCAGAATTTTCGTCTCAAAATGTCTCTCTATTTTTCTAAAGTTATTTTATTTTTAAGTGAATACTCAAATATATATCTTC
Source organism: Viscum album (assembly GCA_963277665.1). Classification (NCBI taxonomy): domain Eukaryota; kingdom Viridiplantae; phylum Streptophyta; class Magnoliopsida; order Santalales; family Viscaceae; genus Viscum; species Viscum album. The sequence goes on from OY728131.1 coordinate 1,496,575,864, forward strand.
TATATGGGTATTCACATATATACCAAATTTTCTATTTTAAATTCTGGGATTTACATATAGGAAACCCGCTTTCCCTTTCCGTGGGTTTAAAGTGACATAAAGATCATGTCTTTAAAGCAGTTTTTAAAATGTTATAATTATGAAATGAAACCCATTTATTTTATGCTATATGGGTTGTTTATGAAATGATTGATGATGATATATGTGTATCACATGATAATAAAGACATGTCAAGGGTGCGCCCAGATAGCGCTCCAATGCATTTGGTAAAGACTTAATCTCTAGAGATGACCATTTAGACTGATACCTTGGTGAATAACCTTGGTAATTTTTAATGACACCTTAGGGATGGACCTTGGTGAAACAAAATGATTGTAAATATTAAATGTTGCAGCTACATCTTAAAGTTATAAAAAATTGTATTTTTATTATTATATGCCCCACGATTTCTTTCTCATACCTTAAAGTTTTTTTTCATTACATTGTTGATGTATCCCAAGTTCACATGTTAAATGTTTCTCCTTGTTTCCCTTACTGGGCCTTCTGCTCACCCTTTCTGTTGATGTATGTCCCCAGGTTATGAGATGCAGTAATGAACCTAGGATGAACATGAGGATAAGCCTTTCGAGTGTTTAAGAATAATGTTTTATGTTTTCATGTTTTAAGTTCCTGGTTTCCAAGACACTAAACCTTAAAGATCCTCGGTTTTGTAAAATGTAATGAAAGTTTATGTGATAAAAATGCGGGATTCCATAGTTGGTATCAAAGGATGGTTTAGTTATTTGTGGAAATTAGGATATGAAAACTTTAGGAAGAACCCTATAAAAATGTTTAAATATAGGAAACCTTCCTGGTATTTTGGTGAGTATTGAGTAAGGGGTTGCCAAGAAAATACATCCTTGTCTGGATACGAGCAGGTAGAGGTGGCACTGGCACAGATGTACATAGGGGTAAAACCCGAAAACAACTCTTTGAGCTAGACTCTAATGGGAACTGGTACACAACAACGGGCATTGCTGCACTCTTGGTTACGACACTCCCGGAGGATATGATTTGGTAAATTCATAAGCTTAGTATAAACCATTATTAAAGGAACAAAGATAAAATAAAATAAAGATTCACATAAGAATATATTATCCTGGATAACCTAGATTGGGACCTAGGGGATCAAAATTTAGGGTATACTTTTCTTCTACAAGTTTATCCATCTATGCTTTAAGTTTCCTTTTAATGATTATTGGCTAAATATTTAAGCCCATAATTTTACTTTCTTTTCTTAGTTAATGGTGGGAAATGGAAGAACATTTCCCAACAACCAATGTGATAGGAAATGTGAGGATTGATGTATTAATATGACATAGATGATTAGGGGATTAAAAGATGATTATTATTTTGGAAGACATTCACTATTTTGGGAACCCTATTTGATCGAGGTAAATAGATTACTACAGTATTTTCTTTGAGGAGTAAAGGTTGACTTATATTTTGAAGAATCGATGAATTTTAGGTGGACTTATAGTAATTTAGGTTACTTATGGAAATGATTGACTTATCTTGGGAAAAATATGTTTAGGTTAGTTACTTTTGTTATAAGATGTTAGGAGTGGTTGATGTTGTTTGGAGATGAAAGATAAAGTTTATCTTGGAAGAATTTGTTATCAAGTCCTTCTTGTATTTGGGTTTCAATCTTAGTTTGGGATATTTTAAGGAATTTTAAGGACAGTTATTTACGGAATGGTCTATGATGAACTCTGGGTAGTATCGTGGAACTTTGAATATTTAAAAGTAGTTTCCCTTCCTATGAGATTTTTTTTTGAAGAGTTGTTTTATCTTATCCTTTCTGTTTTTGGGATAAATGTTTAAAGATATTTAGTTTTTATTTTGTGGAATACGTGATTCTCTAGAAGATTATTATTGTGCTTTTTATGAGACCAAGTGTTTTTGAATGCTCATCGTTTGGAGAAAGATTAGTTTTGGTAGAAACTTATTAAAGGACTAAACTCAACTTGAAGGTAGGTATATTTCTTTATGTTTTTATTCTATGTAGTAAATGAATTCCTCAAAACTATGAAAAGGAACATAAAACAAAAAATGTTGTCTGTTAAAGTTTCCCACTAGGAAATCAAATACCGTTTGATCCATCATAAGTTTGTGATTTTCTTATTGTTAAATTTCTCCTAATCATGTTTTCTATCACTCTCCCTTAGAACATGACCCTTTGTTTTTTCCTCCATGTCCATGTTTTCCTACATGGAATCCTAGTATGGGTTAACTCGGGTGACCTTTTTACTTCCCTTTCTTTCTTTTAAAGTAATAGTTTTACTGACTCCTTTTCCAGTGTGGGACTTTCAATGAAATTTTAAAACCCTGTTTTAAAAATTGCGAGGATGCAATTTCTTAAGGGGGAAGATTGTAACGACCCGAAATTTTTAATAAATCTTGTTTCCTAATTTTTTGTGTTACTTTATTTTTTATATACTCAACAAACCTATTTCATTGGATAACATGAGTATAATTAAAATGAGACTGTTGGGTTTTGACTGTTATATGACCATTGGTCAATATGACTGCTGGAAATTAAACATTTCAATATTTGTCTCTAAATACAAGTGATCTTGGTTAATTAATATAGAAAGAAGATTTTATGGCCTCACCTAGTAGTCTTGGACCGATCGAAGCCCATCAAACAGAACTTGGAAAGGAGTTAGCACCAATGGGCTTTGCTCTGGACCAAACCCAAGATGAACTTCATCGTATGAAGCTAGAACGGAATTTCCTTCGCGAGAAGTTCAAACTGATAGAAATTACTACTCGTGCGATGTTGGCCGAGCCTCCCCCAGATTCTCTCACCTTAGCACACCTTACACTTAGGTCCTATGCTGGTGTGATAAGGGGATATGTAAGGAGACCGTAACTGCCTTGTGTGATCCTTTGTTTTAAATAAAAATTTTGATTTCTTCTTATGATGAAGTTTATGAATTTTCAAATTTCCGGATAAATATAGTATGCATATTTTTGGTGAATTTAAGAGAAATGATATTTTAAAAAATGTTTATGTAAAACTTAAATAATTAAAAACGTGTAATTATTTTCAAAAAAATGGTCTTCTACAATTATGTTCAGTACGAAATTTAGAGTCTAATAAGATCAACTTAATTTTTGATGAGTAGTAAATTATGAATAGTGATTTTATTCTTAGGATTATTAATGTGACCAAATGTATTAGTAATCTCACTTAAAGAAAGTATTAATATAATCTAGGCACCTTGATTAAGTAATGTGATTCAATAAAATGGTTAAATAATGGTTTCATAAATTATTAGTCAAGTATTAGTTTTTTTGGGTGAATAGTGTTTTTTAATTAAAAATTAAATTAAAAATATTTAGAAAATTATTTTTATAAAATGGATTTCATTTTTGAACTCAGAGCATCGATATTATGTTAAGGTAATTTTTGGGGATTTTTCTGAAAAAAATGAATTTTCGGTGAATAGTGTATTTATTTAAAAATAAATTAAAAATATTTAGAAAATTATTTTTATAAAATGGAGTTCATTTTTGAAATCAGAGCATCAATATTTGGTTAAGGTGAAATTTTGGGTTTTTTCTGAGAAAGTTGAATTTTCGATGAATAGGGAAAATACAGTTTTTAAGTTACGGGTGTTTAATGACATCATTAAATGATGTATTAAGTATGTAATAAATATGTTCGACTTATGAATAGTATTATAAGGTGTGAGGTGTCCCAAGTGGCCAATACCATGGGAAAATACCATGGGCAAGCCCATGGTTTTGCCAAAATCACCAATGAGGTGTCCCTTGGCCATTAATGCCTTGTCCCCTCACTTTCCTTATAAATACCAAGACATTCTCTCATCCTTTGGACTCCAAAATCATTATCAATTAAGTTATGGTCTCCTTACCTCCCAAGGAGTCCTCCCAAGGTTCCCTCAAGCCTCTCAATGTCCCAAACTTTGAGTTTTAAGAGTTATGTTTAAGGCAAGGGATGTGACCTCTCTCTTTCTTTTCAAGCAATCTCTTTTATGTCATTCCTTTTATGCTCCATGTTCTTATGTTGGATTATGTTCTTTTATATTCATATTAATTCAATTTTCATGTTCATATGATTAGATACCCCCTATTTCTCTCATCAATTCGTTTTAAGAATGTTTAATTGGCGTCGTTAGGCTGCCGAATTTTTAAGTGGTTCTTTCACCCTTCTCGTTTTCAAGTTCTACTTTCATGTCAAGTCTTTCAAGTTACTTTTTATTATGTTGGGGTATGATATTTATATCTATCATACTAATATTTTATTATCATATGATGAGATACCCCATTTTATCTCTTCAATTCAGTATTTTTATGTTTTAAGTGGCGCCGTTAGGCTGCCGAATTTTTAAGTGGTTCTTTCACCCTTCTCGTTTTCAAGTTCTACTTTCATGTCAAGTCTTTCAAGTTACTTTTTATTATGTTGGGGTATGATATCTATATCTATAATACTGATATTTTATTATCATATGATGAGAGACCCCATTTTATCTCTTCAATTCAGTATTTTGAAGTTTTAAGTGGCGTCGTTAGGCTGCCGAATTTTTAAGTGGTTTTTTCACCTTTCTCCTTTTTCAAAGTTCTAATTCCATGTCAAGTCCTGAAAGTTCATTTTTATTATTTTGGGGTATGATCTCTATATCTATCATACTTATCTTTTATTTTCATATGATGAGAGACCCTATTTTATCTCATCAATTCATTTTTGGTTGAAGTTTATGTGACGCCGTTAGGCTGCCGAATTTTCATAAGATAAATCTTATTTTGTCTTCCTTTCATGTTCTTCATTTCATATGGTATATTTTCAAATTTCATTACCATGTTCTTAAATCCCTTATATTATGTCCCTATAATGTTTTATGGGTCATTTATGAATGTTTTACCCATGTCCCCTCTCTTTTCAATGTTTTCTAAAACCCTGTAACATAGCCATTATGCTGCAGAATTTTCGTCTGAAAATGTCTCTCTCTTTTTCTAAAGTTATTTTATTTTTAAGTGAATAATCAAAGCTCCATCTTCTATATGGTTATTCACATATATACCAAAATTTTATATTTTAAATTCTAGGATTTACATACAGGAAACCCGCTTTACCTTTCCGTGGGTTTAAAGTGACATAAAGATCACGTCTTTAAAGCAGTTTTTAAAACGTTATGATTATGAAATGAAACCCATTTATTTTATGCTATATGGGTTGTTTATGAAATGATTTATGATGATATATGTGGATCACATGATAATAAATACATGTCAAGGGTGCACCCAGATATAACTCTAATGTATTGGGTAAAGACTTAATCTCTAGAGATGACCATTTAGACTGATACCTTGGTGAATAACCTTGGTAATTTTTAATGACACCTTGGGGATGGAACTTGGTGAAACGAAATGATTTTCAATATTAAATTTTGCAGCCACATCTTAAAGTTATAAAAAATTTTATTTTTATTATGATATTCCTCACGATTTCTTTTTCATGCCTTAAATTTCTTCTTCATGACATTGTTGATGTATCCCAAGTTCACATGTTAAATGTTTCCCCTTGTTTCCCTTACTGGGCCTTCTTCTCACCCTTTATTTTGATGTATGTCCCTAGGTTATGAGATGTAGTAATGAACCTAGGATGAACATGAGGAGAATCCTTTCAAGTGTTTAAGAATAATGTTTTATGTTTTCATGTTTTAAGTTCCTGGTTTCCAAGACACTAAATCTTAAAGATCCATAATTTTGTAAAATGTAATGAAAGTTTATGTGACAAAAAGGCGGGATGCCATACTGTCACCATCCAATTTCATCGTTTTTTCAACTACATCCCAAGTGCAACACATCTCAAGGTCATCGATCACATCCAAAGTCACTGCATCGAATATCGCCACCTCCCACGTCCGATTCACATTGTCAGCCTGCGCACCACAACCACGAACCCACAATCATCGTCGAAAAGATCCTCCCACGAACCGTAATTGAATCACCGCAGGGCCTGCACCCATCCTCTGCCATCGCAGCTTGTCATCCCGTGAGATCCTGCCGTCAGGATCCTAAACCATGATAAACTCTCCCTGGTGCCGCTGCTGCGCATGTCCTACGATGCATTTTTAGCCACTCTTCTGAGGTTGTTCACCATCCTTCTGCGATGGAAAACACCCCTTGCATCCCCATGCTAGAGATGAAGCCCTTCAAACTCCCTGCTTCAACGAGCTCACCAACCTCCTGTGATGCGAACACCATTTATCCGGCCAACATGTCCTTCACACCTCCGTCCCGACAACCTCATCATAAGGAAGGAGTTCAGATCTTAACAGATTAGTCTCCAATCCATCCGCATTAGAAGAAATAATCCATGATCTGAGCAGATCTGGCATGGGAGAAACGACACATTCACCCACCGCCAACAAGGTGCTCTCATTCGTCCCCTATGTCAAGACTCCATCATTAGATGGCTCTGAAGCCTGAGTATTTAACTTCCCTGCAAGCATCTGTAGTGGATCAATATAATGACACCTACCACAATCTGTAAATAGATCATAATGACTAAAGATCTAATTAATCTCTCTGTTACCGAAGAAAACACTATATAGACACTACTGGAAATTCGGGCTATAGCCACGGTTCTAAACCGTGGCTATAGGCCCTTAAACCGTGGCTAAGTTTGGCGTGGCTATAGGCCCAGCCCTATAGCCACGGTTCAAACCGTGGCTGTATACCTAATGCCACGGTTTGAACCGTGGCTATACTAAAGGCCGGACAGGCTTTATTTCCACGGTATAAAACCGTGGCATTAGGTCTATAGCCACGGTTAAAAACCATGGCAATAAACCAATAGCCACGGTTTAAAACCGTGGCTATAGGGTCTCCAAATCCATAAAAAATACCCCCCAACCCCCACGACACCCCCCTGGACACCCCATGGACACCCCCTAGACACCCCCTGGACACCCCCCTGAACACCCCCTAGACTCCCCCTGGACACCCCCTGGACACCCCCTGGACACCCCCTGTACACCCCCTGCACCCCTCCCCTATGCCCTGTAGACCCCCCCTGCCCTCCTCCCAACTGCCTTGCAGACCCCCCCCCCTGCCGGACACCCCTCCCCCCTACTGGAAAACCCTCCCCCCTGCTGGACAGCCCTCCCCCCTGCTGGACAGCCCTCCCCCCCCCCCCCCCCCCCGCACCGCCTGGACAGCCCCCTTGCACCCCCATGCCCCCCTGGACAGCCCCCTTGAACACCCCCCCTACACCTCACTAGACTGCCCCCCCGGACAGCCCCCTTGCACCCCCACAGGACAACAGTAAGGCAAAGAGCTGAATTATTCCATTTTTGCACGGTCTGAAAAAGAAATTTCAGCGAAGGGTTGACATGAAGGAACAATATGTCCCTGGGCTGCAATTGATTCCACTTGATGATGAAGTGATAATTCAGAACATGCTGCCAGGTATAATTGATTGTCGCAGATTGGGGAAGTTTGTCTTACCTTCTGCTCTCGATGTCCAAGCCATACGAACTCTCTCGATGGGGTTGGAGCCTAGTAATAAGTCATCACTGGAGCCTAGACCATGTGTTGAAGATTCAGAAATTTGTGGTGCTAGAGTTCAAAGGAAAGGAGATGATTCAGAGGCTGAGTATGGAGACAGACGAGGAAAACCTTTTTTATTTGCAGTAAACATTCAAGAAGTGTGCCTTAGAAGTTTCCATACTGGTTCTTTTCCTTGGTTAGAAGTTGCATGGAAATTTTACAGAGCTGTTTTTCACTACTTGGTACCTGGTTGGGTGAATGCTGTTGTTCAGCCCTACACCGAACAACAACACCCCCTGCCCCTGCCCAGTCCCCTTCCCCCTGCTACTTTCCCCCCTCCCCCTACTAGTTCCCCCCTCTCCCCTGCCAGTCCTGCCCCCCCCAAACCCCCTAGGACAGAACCCCCAGACCCTGGACACCCCCCCAACTGCCATCCCCCCCACCCAGGACAGACCCCCCCAGACCCTGGACACCCCCACCCAACTTCACTCTCCCATGCACCCTTGCACACCATCATGCCCCCCAACCTCAACCTTCCCCCTCCCCCCTGTTGGACACCCCTCCCCCTACTGGACACCCCTCCCCCCTGCTGGATAGCCCTCCCCCCAGCTGGACAGCCCCCCCCCCCCCCTGCTGGACAGCCCCCCCCCCTGCTGGACAGCCCTCCCCCCTGCTGGACAGCCCTCCCCCCTGCCGGACAACCCCCCTGCCGGACACCCCTCCCCCCACACCTCCCCCCTGCTGGACATCCCTCCCCCCTGCTGGACATCCCCCCTCACCCCAGCACCCCCTGCACCTGCACCCCCCTTCCCCCTGCCCCCCTCCACCCTCCCCCATGCCCCTGCCTCCTGCCCCCTGCACCCCTGCCCCCATGTACCCCTCCCCCCTTCCCCCCTGCCCTTCTGCACCCCCAACACCCCCACCCCCCGCACCCCCCTGACCTTGCCCCCATCCCCCCTACCCCCATCACCCCTGCCCCCCTCCCCCCAGCACCCCCTGCACCTGCACCCCCCGCAGTACATATACATGACTGGGGATTTGGCTCCCTCTCAATCAAGCCAGGTGCAGTACATATACATGACTGGGATCGGAAATTCAACCCATATGAAATTGGTAAGACCTCAGTTCAGGTATGGGTTAAATTCTATGGCTTAAACTGGGTTTTATGGCATCCTAGAATTCTATATGACATTGTATTAGCTGTTGGAGTTCCAGTTAAGATGGATCGAGAAACTGAAATAGCTCGATTTGGCCATTATGCTAGATGTCTAATTTAAATAGACCTTTGCTCCACATCAGTAGACAAAGTTTTTTTATCTACTGATGAAGAGGAGCTGGAACTTAGTGGAATTTGAGAAAATACCAAAATTTTGCCCAGATTGTAAGGTCATTGATCATGAGGTTAAAAACTGCAGAAGATCTGTTATTTGCACCCTTTGTTCTCAATAAGGACATGATCATAAGTCATGTTCCAACCTTGATTTAGAGAGGAAAACAATACAAAGCAATAAAGCTTGCACCTCTGGTTCTGACAACCCTGTTAATAGGCAGTTTGCTGAGCCTTTTAATCAAGGTATGGTTGTTTATGACTCCAAGAATGATAATGAGAAGGTCTGTACGCCCATCCATAAAACATGGGCTGACATTGTGGAAGAAGTTGTGGATCCTTCACCTATTCTCCCTATTACTACTACTGTCCATTCCTATGCTCAAGTGGTTTCTCAAAGCAAGGAACCCAGCCCCCCTTCACTGTGTCAATCTGATTCTGCTCATATTGACACTATTAAGGAGGTTTCCTCCTTGGCTGGTGTGGCCAATGAAAGTCTCATGGAACAAGATTTACTTTCTGCTGCCTCTAGTGATGCCTCTAGTGCACAAGTAAACATAAATATGAAGGAAGATGGACAAGACATAGTGAAGGAGGCGGATATTGTTAATAAACAAAACCAGCCTACCTATGTTTCTCATTTTTTTGAATCTGGGAAAGTGTAGTGTGGGATTCCTGATTCTGCTGACCATTCTGTTGATGCAAAAGCTGCTACACCTGGTTTTGAAGAAGTATGTATACTTCTAGGGGAGCCTTCTCCTGATCAGACTACTTCTTCTAGTGTGCAGGTGGTGTCAAAATCAAAGACAACAAAACAGATTGCTGAACAGCCCTGCCCCCTGCCGGACACCCCTCCCCCCTGCCGGATAGCTCGCCCCCCCTGCCTGACAGCCCGCCCCCCCTGCCGGACAGCCCACCCCCCCTGCTGGACAGCCCCGCCCCCTGCCTGGACACCCCTCCCCCCTGCTGGACACCCCTCCCCCCTGCTGGACACCCCTCCCCCCTGCTGGACAACCCTCCCCCCTACTGGACAGCCCTCCCCCCTACTGGATAGCCTCGCCCCCCTGCTGGACAGCCCGCCCCCCTACCGGACACCCCTCCCCCCTGCCGGACACCCCTCCCCCCTGCTGGACACCCCTCCCCCCTGCTGGACAGCCCTCCCCCCTGCTGGACAGCCCCTCCCCCTGCCTGCACAGCCCCTCCCCCTGCACCCATCCCTATATTCAGTCCTCCCCCTACTGGATAGCCCCCTCCCCCCCTGCCTGACAGCCCGCCCCCCTACCGGACAGCCCCCCCCTGCTGGACAGCCCCGCCCCCTTCTTGGACACCCCTCCCCCCTTCTGGACACCCCTCCCCCAGCTGGACACCCCTCCCCCCTGCTGGACAGCCCTCCCCCCTGCTGGACAGCCCCGCCCCCTGCCGGACAGACCGCCCCCCTACCGGACACCCCTCCCCCCTGCCGGACACCCCTCCCCCCTGCTGGACACCCCTCCCCCCTCCTGGACAGCCCTCCCCCCTGCTGGACAGCCCCTCCCCCTGCCTACACAGCCCCTCCCCCTGCACCCAGCCCTATATCCAGCCCCCACCCCTACACCCAGCCCTATATCCAGCCCCCCCACTGGACCCCCTAGACACCCCATGGACAGACCCCCCAGGACAGCCCCCCCCCCAGACCCTAGATACCCCAGGACAGACCCCCCCCACTGGACCCCCTAGACAACGGATGGATGTCATGGGCTATTGCTAAAAGACCGAATCCGGCTGCTAAAATCAGCAGTAAGTAAGAAGAGGTAAATGAAGAAAAATGAATAAAAATTTCCCAATATACTTGGGGGAAAGCATGAAGGAAACTAAGTTGGACTGGATTTTAAGTAGGCTGCTCTTGTTTTTCTGAAGTGGCAGGGCTGATTGGGTCTAAAATAAGTGAGTTGGAACAGGAATTTAGATGAGGGCTTCAAATGTTAAGGGGTCTGGTTTAATTGGTTAGAATTGGGTGAGGTTTGGAATGGTTTTAAAGTGGGATGCCTGGTGGAAAATGTGGGGTTGGTGGCTTAGAAGTTGAGAGGTGGGTAGGCCTGATTGGTGGTCAAGTTGTGGATGGGTTGCCTAGGTGGATTGAAAAATGGTGGGGGACTGGAAAGGAGTTCATAGTTTAGGAATGAGGAAATACGAAAAATTATAGAGCTAACCATTCAATGTTTCTCTAAGGAGGAGTAACCGCCACAGGGTGTCGTCCTAGAGCAGGGCCAAATCACGGCGTGACCACGGCATGACCGCGGCGTGACCACGACGTGACTGCGGCGTGACCGCGGCGTGACCGCAGCGTGACCACAACGTGTTGGCCTGATCCAGCGACATCCCCCCTGTCTGGACACACCTCCCCCCTATCTGGACACCCCCTCCCCTGTCTGGACACCCCCCTACTATCCCAAATCTAGAATCCCACTTACCCTAAAAGACAAGAGAGACCCCAAAAAGAGATTTAAACTGAACTCAAAAATGAGAAAATTCAATCTAGTACATAACATTGATCATTCTATCTATTCAAATAATAATGTCAAATACCTCCAGATCATGCACTAAGAGATCCCACACCACTTCAAAGTTGGAAACCATCACATAACACACATGAAATTTAAAACATTACATGGACCTCTTTACTAAAGGCATGTATGGATCCAACAATAATTATATAGTATTTGGATTTAAGAACTACATTTCAACTAAAATTGATGATATAAAAGAATGAGTAACTTCAATACCAAAAAACTCTAACAACATAGAGATAAAAAATAAACACCATACCTTTATAGTAGTTGGACATGGTATAGATTCTTTTACTGCATACTCTACAATATAAAGAAATTTAGTATTAGCTCCCCCCCATCACTCTTGCACCCCCCCCCCCGGCCCCCTACTACCCCAGCCCCCCTCCCCACCCCCCTGCTATCCCAGCCCCCCTGCCACCCCGAGCCCACCTCCACCCCCCCTGCAGCCCACCAGCACCAGCCCCCAACCCTAACCCCTAGCTGCACCAGCCCCCCCCCCCCAGCCCCCTGCCACCCCCCAGCCCACCAGCACCAGTCCCCCCCCCCCCCCCGCAGCCCACCTGCACCAGCCCCCCACCCCTCGCAGCCCACCTGCACCAGCCCCCTACACCAGCCACCCCCAGCCACCTGCTACCCCCAGCCCCCCTGCCACCCCCACCCCCCAGCCCACCTCCAACCCCCACCCCCTCCAACCCCCCACCCCCTCCCGCAGCCCACCTGCACCAGGTGTGGTCATAAATCTGCTATGACTGTAGATTTCATAGGCAATATCAGGTCCCATGGAAATCAGAGTACATAATGCTACCAAAAATATTATCATAATGGATTTTACACCTAAATTGAATATCATCATCAGCAATGGGTTTTTGTGTTGAAGAAAATTTAAAGTGTTTTACTAGGAGTAAATTGGAAATTTTGAGAGATTCAAACATGTGTCTATTTTTAATATTTAATATTTAACCATTTTGAGATAAGTAAGAAAATTTATTTGGTCTATCTCTAACAATTTCAATGCCTAAGGTTTTATTAGCTATTCCTAAGTCTTTCACTTCAAACTTACCATTATTTTGTGATTTTACAATAATTATGAGGCTCATGTTCTTACAAATTGTAATCATGTCATCAACATAAATCATCAGATTTCATGTAGTACTGCATTAAACAAAACATTGGAATTATGATTTGAAATAGAGTTACCAGATTTTATAGCACTGTGCTCACTATATATAGGTGGTGAAATAGTTATACCTGGTTCCTGTGAAGTATCTGTGGGATGTTTTATGATATTTTCCAGATCTGGACAACACTGCATTTTCTCTATAGAGACATTCATAACCTGCATGGGCTTAGGTTCCTGGACTGCCCTCTTGAACCCCCTTGCAACCCCCTAGACAGCCCCCCTGCACCCCCATGCCCCCCTTAGTCCCCCATGCTCCCCCCTGCACCCCACTGGACAGCCCCCATGCCCCAACTGGACAGCCCCACTGGACAGCCCCACTAGACACCCCCTGCACCCCCTGGACAGCCCTCCCCCCCTGCTGGACACCCCTCCCCCCTGCTTGGACAGCCCCTCCCCCTGCTGGACACCCCTCCCCCTTCTGAACACCCCTGCCCCCTGCACCCTGCCCCCTTCACCCCACTGGACAGCCCCCATGCCCCAACTGGACAGCCCCACTGGACACCCCCTGCACCCCCTGGACACCCCTCCCCCTGCTGGACCCCCCCCTACCAGACACCTCTCCCCCTGGCCCTTTCTACACCCCCTGGAATGTGTTTCTATTGATATAAATGATCATCTTATTGAGGTATGTTTTGTATTAGAAAGCATACCAAAGTACAATGAGCATTGCAGGATGATAGTCCATGCCACTGATAAGTGCAGAATTGTACATAAATTCTGTAAGCCATCCTCTATTAATACTTCGTTGAAAGATGCTCTGAAAGGGAAAAATATTAATACCACGGCGTGACCGCAGCGTGACCGCAGCATGACCACAGCGTGTTGACCCGATCCAGTGACATCCGTGGGGCAGCATCTTCTGGCTAGGAGCGAAGGAAGCGGGAGGAGGCTGGAATGCTGGTGGAAGGGGGATGGTTGCAGGTGTTGGGGGGATGGTGCGGGCAGATTCGAAGGTGGCAGGGGGGCTGTTGCGGGTTGGAATGCCGATGGCAGTGGGCTGAAATGAAGGTGGAAGGGGGCTGGTGTGGGCTGGATGTGGCTGAAGCAGGGCCAAATCACGGCATGACTACGGCGTGACTGCGGTGTGACCGCGGCGTGACCGCGGCGTGACCGCGGCGTGACCGCGGCGTGACTGCGGCGTGACCGCGGCGTGACCGCAGCGTGTTGGCCCGATCCAGCGACATCCATGGGGCAACATCTTCCGGGCTGATTGGGTCGTGACAGGACCCCCTTGATTGGGTCGTGACAGGGAGGAGGCTGGAATGCGGGCGGAAGGGGGCTGGTTGCAGGTGTTGGGGGGATGGTGCGGGCTGATTCGAAGGTGGTGGTGGTGGGGGGGGGGGGGGCTGTTGCGGGCTGGAATGCTGGTGGCAGCGGGCTGAAATGAAGGTGGAAGGGGGCTGGTGTGGGATGGATGTGGCTGGAGCAGGGCCAAATCACGGCGTGACAGCGGCGTGACCACGGCGTGACAGCGGCGTGACCGCGGCGTGACCGCGGCGTGACCGCGGCGTGACCGCGGCGTGACCGCGACGTGACCGCGGCGTGACCGCGGTGTGACCGCAGCGTGTTGGCCCGATCCAGCGACATCCGCGGGGAAACATCTTCCGGGCTGATTGGGTCGTGACAGGACCCCCTTGATTGGGTCGTGATAGGGAGGAGGCTGGAATGCGGGTGGAAGGGGGCTGGTTGCAGGTGTTGGGGGGATGGTGCGGGCTGATTCGAAGGTGGTGGGGGGGGGGCTATTGCGGGCTGGAATGCTGGTGGCAGCGGGGTGAAATGAAGGTGGAAGGGGGCTGGTGTGGGCTGGATGTGGCTGGAGCAGGGCCAAATCATGGCGTGACCGCGGCGTGACCGCGGCGTGACCGCGGCATGACCGTAGCGTGTTGGCCCAATCCAGCGACATCCGCGGGGAAACATCTTCAGACCAGGAGCGAAGGGAGCGGGAGGAGGCTGGAATGCTGGTTGAAAGGGGCTGGTTGCAGGTGTTGGGGGGTAGGTGCGGGCTGATTTGAAGGCGGCAGGGTGGGTGTTGCGGGAAGGGGGGATGTTCAGACATAAATATACCGACCGAGATGCTCGGATAAACCAAGACTCCATTGCTCGGATAGAGGTGATCTAGCAATACTTTCGCATGTAGTAACTATCATAAGGTTATAATCATAGATTAAATGGTTCAAGATAACCAGACACAGTATGAGAATTTTAATGTAAAACAACCAAACGAAGGGGTTGTGCAATGACACGAATGGGCAGAGTGAGAATATCGGATTGATCATCGGATGGAGTACACTGCAATCAGAGGAAATAATATGCACTGTGAGAATACAATATGCAATAGAGGATCATCGGATGGTCCAATAAAATTTTACGCTAAGTAGACACCCTATGATCAGACGATTCAGGTATAACATACCCAGTAGTAGAAAAGTTGAAAGACTATGATATGAATCTACATACACAAGAGTTGGAGCACCAAAAAAAATGCAACTACTGATGATCATGTGATAATAATACAATCGAGATAAGTAATAAATACAATAAAGTAGCTAATAATCATATAACTCCCTTGAAAGTATAGAGAATAGTTGATGTTCAATGTATAAAGAATGATATGTTAGATTTGGATGCATGGAGAAATTAAATTGCATAAGATAAAATTATATTTTTCATTAAGAGAATATTTTGAACAGAACATTTACAATTTTGTAATTTGAATAAATAATTCAGAGTACATAAAACAAAAAGCATGATGGAATAAGTTATTACATACCGTTAGGTACAATGATGACATTGATATAGTACCTGAGTCAGTTGTTTGGGATCTTGCACTAGAAGAAGCACCCTATAAGCAGATAAACGGTAATGTCAAATTGAATGACTACTCATATATTGAACATAGGTGGCTGAAAGAATAAAAATGGAATAAACCTTACCCAAATCTTGAACTCATTGTCTTCTATGGTGGTGGATAGAACCGGTCTTATCATAAGAAACCACCTATAAGAAAATAGTGGGAAAAGAAATGAGATATAACAACTTCTTATATATATGTGATCAGTGTGTCAACTGTAGACAGAAAAAAAGGACACATTTTACATGATTTAGGTAATTATACAAATTTTCCAAAGATTAAATAATCTTAAAAAATGAAGAAAAATGGATTCTTGAAGCTACTAGATTGAACAACCTTCAATTACAGGACATACCTGACTATAGAGACTTTGAGAGAGCTTCCCAAGCAGGATTTTCAGCATGAAAAAATAATAGGGACCATCCTCAATCAGGATCATTCCTAAAACCGATGAAGAGTGTATCCCTTACCTTCTGCAATACCATAAACTACTTAATAACTAGACAATTCATAACTAAATATTAGAATAATACATGAATGATTGAAGAAAGGGACAGAAAAAAAAGGCATAAACACTTAGTCCCCATTACTAAAAGACCACCTTGGAGAGGTGGGTTACATTCCTTCTATTTGTCCTTTTACATATTCATAGACCTAGTCCCCATTGGTAGAGAAAAATATGAGTAATCCCTTTTATCTTTCTAGTTGACCCTCCCTATCTTACTCTTCTCATACATGGATACATTTAATCCTAAACCTCGTCCTCTAAATCACCTAAAAAGTGGAAAGAACATTGGACACCCCTCCCCCCTGCAGCCCCCAACCCCTGTAAAGCCCCCCTAGACAGCCCCCCTGCAGCCCCCCTTCCCCCTGGACACTAGACACCCCCCTGAACACTGGACTCCCCCCTGGACACCTCCCCCCTGCCTGGACAGCCCCCCCCCCCCTCCTGGATACCTCCCCCCTGCCTGGACACCCCTCCCCCCCCCCCCGCCTGGACAGCCCCCCCTTGCCTGGACAACACCCCCCCTGCTGGACACCCCTCCCCCCTGCCTGGACAGCCCCCCCCCCCCTACCTGGACAGCACCCCCCTGCTGGACACCCCTCCCCCCTGCTGGACACCCCTCCCCCCTGCTTGGACAACACCCCCCTGCAGGACATTGTTATCATACCACTAGATTTATCTCATATGATCATTGATGAATTTATTTCACAATATCAAAGTCATGATGGTCTGCTGAGTACACAGGATAATCTGAATATTTAGAGTTATGCTTTCATGGACTATGACATCATCATATGGAAGAAAAACCAGATTGGACAGTTTAATACTAGAGTTCACTACAGGATGGAATGAAACAGCCCAAATAGACCACCAAAATAGCTTATAGATGATCACCATTCATACATTTATCCAGATTTTTTATTCTATATAAAATATGAAAAAATCAAATTGCAACTCATGATTAGCTTAAAAAATCAGGGTCGCATATTGTTTATGGTTGATCTATTTACTTCCAGGATAGAGAAAATGATCAATACTTATTTTTGAGATATAACTTTGACCAAAAACTATAGGAATATGCTGAATTTCTATTTGGGATGTCATTTAACACTCACCTATAGGTACCCAAGTTGCTTGAGCAGGTCTCCAAGGCTAGATGCAGCGAGCAGGTATAGAATCTTCTTCTAGAAATAGTGGAATCATTTTTTTTATTGTGTGTACTACAAGGAATTCAAGGTTGTTCAATAATCAAGAACTAATTTTTCACCTCAGCATGACAGAGCTGCTTATGGATTGAGTCTGACTCAGAAATTGCTTCCAAGACTTTGTAATCAAGAACATGCAATGTCCCATAGAGGTTTATTACTCATTGGATCGAATATCTCAAGAATATCACTCGACTCAATCTAGTTATTTCACCTGAAGAGGTGAATTTTACAAGCATTCTCAACTTTAAGAATCAAAGTGATAAATTGGGCATTGAAACCATGGGGATGCACCCCTGAGGTGAAGAAAGAAGAGACCAGCTTACAAACTTCCACTTTAATATCCTCCCAATACTTTAAATAAAAAGAATTGCCAAATCCATTCAGAATAGGGGCACTACCGGCATTGAAACTGAAGACCGCATCCTTAATCTCAAATTCATGGGGGGTGATTTTGAGAAAAAGATTATCCTCATCAGAAACCATCGAAGGAACAATACCATCCGTTAAGGTCCCCTCCATTCCAGGTCCATTGAAAAGCTTAGTGAAATAGTCAACAACATGTTCAACGATTGAATCCTTGTTATGCAAGATGCATTATCTAGTTCTAAGAAAAGATAAAGGCCAATTGGCCCTTCGAATTCATTGAAGAGAGTTGAATAATTTTGTGTTCATGTCCCCATCCTGTATCCATTTGATTCTGAAAGTTTCCTTTTGAACACCTTTCCTCTTTGTAATAAGAGAGTTCAGCCTGGATATAACACCCAATTCTATTGAAATGTCCTGACTAAAATCAGAATTAGTAGCTTCATCTTGAATATGTTGCAGAGTCGACTCGAGAGTGAGGATATCTTTATCCAACCCACTCTAATTGTCCTTGATCCAAATTCTCAGTTGGGACTTTAGTAACCTCAACTTGTAAGAGAAGGCCGATTCACCCCAACTACAATTCATGCTGAACCAGAAACTTTTAATAAGATTGTCACATTCAGTCTGAAAAGACCAAGAATTATTGAATCAAAAAGGAAGAGGAATTTTTTGCTCTTTACTCTTGAAACTAACCAGAATTGGATGGTGATCTGAAGAAAATTTAGGAAGAGAAACGCTAGAAATTGAATCACATACATTCAGGAGATAATCTTCTCATCAATGGAAATAACTTCAACCTTTCCGAATGAATAATGAGAAAAAAACCCATAAAAGATCCCCCTAACTAGTGGAACCACTAGTAGAAACCAAATTAAAACCAAATTTATTAAGTCCAACAAATCCTAATGAAAAATAAGCTTTAGGTTCAGAAATTCCAAGAAGCTTGGGCTTGTGAACTTGAATGTGCCTGTGCAAAGCATTGACTGTCACATAAATTCCTCACATTCAGATTTTTTTATTTTCTCTCTTGTTGTGCCAGTCCCCCCACCCTCCCCACCCCCCAGCCCACCTGCACCAGCCCCCCCCCCTCGCAGCCCACCTGCACCAGCCCCCAACCCCAGCCCCCAGCCCCTAGCTGCACTAGTCCACCCCCAGCCCAGTTGCACCAGTCTCCCCCACCCTCCCCAGCCCCCCCCCCCCCAGCCACCTGCTACCCCCATCCCCCCTGCCACCCCCAGCCCACCTCCACCCCCCGCAGCCCACCTGCACCGGCCCCCACAACCCCCTGCCACCCCCAGCCCACCAGCACCAGTCCCCCCCCCCCCCGCAGCCCACCTGCACCAGCCCCCAACCCCAACCCCCAGCTGCACCAGCCCCCCCACCCCAGCCCCCTGCTACCCCAGCCCACCTGCACCTGTCCCCCCTCCCCAGCCCCCCTGCACTGGCCCAAGGATTCTACATTGTTTCACCAAGGGGCTACATGGTTTATACTTGGCTATGCACAACTCATGCTAAAAAAATTGTGTGCAATTCAAAATGAACTTAAAATTATCCTCACGAAGGGAGGTCATACTATTTTCCTCAAACCATGCACCTTAACCATGAAGAGTATGGAAACCTCAAAAATTTCCATGTTCTGACCTGGAACTCCATGGAGATAAAAACCAAAACTCTACTTAACCAAATGACAATAAAAGAACTATGCAATGACATAAGGGCTATCATAAACTCCCCACCATGCTACTTTTCCTCCTAGAATTTCCTTGGTCAAAACTAGAGACAAAGGAAAAGAGATGAAAAGGAAAATAGAACTAGCACACTGTGACCAGAATTTTTCTAGTACATTGTATCTTTTACTGCCTCTCTAAATGTCTCCCAACATTGTGCAAGTCTTACCACTTCCGATCAACGTATTCATGTTACACATTAGGGGGTGAAACAAGATAAAACAGAACTAGCACAGTAAACTGAAAATAAGTGAAATCTTGGTGTGAAGTGATGTAAAAGTAAAAAATCTCACATTGTTGTGCCCTATGACACCCGCTAGAAAATGGTGCATGGGATTATAGTATCTTCTCCTCAATACAAAAACATGTCATCAGTTTGTATGATGGATATGTGGCATGGATGTCATTACCAATTAGAGGAGTTATTTTTGGAATTGTATACACTTTCTACTAATTTCTATGAAAGGGGAAAATAAAAGCCCCCTGGACAGACCCTGGACACCCCCCACTGCCCTCCTGCACCAATTGAGAATCACTGCATTTCACTGCATCCTGTTGAGACGTAGTGTAAAAATGTTTAACAAACTCAAGTGAAACTGGAAATGCAAATTCTTGGAGAGAACTACAAATAATTCAACGAATATATGAGAAAACACCTGTTGCGAATCACTGCATTGCACTACATCCTGCAAATTTCAACATTATAAGAAAGAGCCCATATGATAACCTCCTCCCTCATACCTAAATCGTTATAAATGATAAAACTAATTAATGGAACACAATAGAAAAATATATATTATATATGATATTAACGGACATAAAATAATGAGATGAATCCATCAATGCTTGATAAAATAAAAAACCTCATAAAACTAAAATAATGACCCTACATAAATTACATATGGTTCCCTATATCTATATAAAACTATTAAACCATCCCTTTAGTGCCTTTAAATCCACCACATACTGACCTCATAGATAATTTATATATCCCACTCTACTAGAAATCACTAACTGTGCTTACAATTCCTTTGTAAAAGTAAAATTATAACCGCCACTCCAACCATAATGAAAAATCATTAGAAGATGGCCCATATCTACATGAGTGATACTTCCTAGGGTCAAAATGGAAAACCATCTGAGTGTGTATATTTATTCCACATATAAAAAACGAATCCTTTGACTCTAGAAGAAGGGAATGATAAAGTCTTTCCCTAACCAATTGATCATCATCCACAACTTGTAGAATAATCTCCTTTCTTATTCTTACTTCTACTAGATCATTATGATCCTGTTATCTCCTAATTATTCACCTCAAGTTCAATTTAAATAAAAAGATACATTTTATATGCTTCATAATTAGGAATAAAATGTGATAAACCTTTGAAAGTATGTCTAACATCAACCCATACTCAAACCGATGATACATAGAATGCTCATCACCTCCTAAGGTTAGAGAAAATTTCTACAACTCCGTGAACTAGGAAGAATATTATATAATTCATATGCTTACATACATAAAAACTTGCCTCGGCATCGGAAGAGAGGAGGCAGGGAGGAGGCGTCGGGGAGGAGGCGTCTGGGAGGAGGGTCGCGGTGAGGAGGAGGGTCGCGGCGAGGAGCCGTCAGAAGAGCTGAGTCGAGGAGGAGGGTCGATGCGAGGAGGCGTCGAGGGGGAGGGTCGCATCGAGAAGGAGGGTCACGACGAGGAGCCGTCGGGGAGGAGGGCGCGACGAGGAGGGCGCGACGAGGAGGCATCGGGGAGAAGGAGGGCGCGACGAGGAGTCGTCGGGAAGGAGGAGGGCGTGGCGAGGAGGCGTCGGGGAGGAGGAGGGCGCGACGAGAGGGCAGAGGAGGCGCCCGATGATAATTGGGAGAAAAAAAATGGGTTATGGTTTAGCCACGGAGAGGGATATGAATCGTGGCGGTAGAAGAGATATAGCCACAGACCTATAAAACCATGGCTATAGGTCCGTGGGTATAGGCCAGATTTGTAGTAGTGAGAAGAGACAATCTTTCCATTTTGAGAGAGAAACTCTACATAGATGTATAAAATTATAAATATAAGAAATATAGTTATTATAATTTTATAATTATTTTAATAAATAAATATTTATTTATAATTATAATTATAAATAAATACATTTTTATAATTATTTAATTAAATATATATATATTTATATTTATAATTATAAATAAATAAATATTTATTTAAATAACTTTATAAAATAATAAATATAAGATATATAGTTATTATAATTTTATAATTATTTAAATATATATATATCTATTTATAATTATAACTATAAATAAATAAATATTTATAATTATTTAATTAAATATATATTTATTTATAGTTATAATTATAAAAAAATATATATTAATTTAAATCTTTATAAAATTATAATAAATATATTATTTATATATAATTATAAAATTCTAAATATAATAAATATATTTATTATAAATTTTTAATTATAAATAAATAAATATTTAATTATAGTTATAATTAAAAATAAATATCTATTTATTTAAATAATTATAAAATTATGATAAATATATTTATATATTAATATATATATATATAGAAATATAGAAATATATTTTTATTTATATACAAATATTTATAAAAAAATTTATTTATAATTAGAATTTTAAATAAATATATATTTAAATATTTATAAAATATATCAATATATTTATAATTATATACAAATATTTATAAAATAATAATTTTTATATTTAAATAATAAATATATTTATTATATTTATAATTTTATAAATATATATAATAATATAATAATATAAATATATTTATAAACATATTTATAAAATTATAATAAATATATTTAAATAATAAATATATTTATTTATGTTGATCTTTATCAGTGCTTTTTTAGCACTGAAAAAGATCAGTTTTATCAGTGCTTTATTTTTTAGCGTTAATAAAATCGTCTTTTATTAGTGCTTTTTGGAAAACGCTGATAAAAGTCTACCCGATGTTATAAAAATAAGCTTAATAGAGTCTTCTTCTCTCATGCCTTCAAGATTTCGCAGATCCCCACCTCTGGCACCCCTGCCACCGAACCCCACCTCTACCGCTTCCGAACCACACCTTTCCCGCCGCTACCGCTGTAGACCGCTACATCTACTGCCACCGAACCCTATCGCTATCGCTGAACCCCCTCCAATACGAGATATCCTCCCCCTTCCTTTTTTATCTCTTGGCCGCACCCTCATCCTCATCACTCCATCGCACACTCACACCTTCAGCCCCGCATGCTGACACGCCCTACAACATTGCTCTGCATGCTTACATCTCTTAGCCACTCAAAACGACACTGCCTACATTGGGGCATCCCGCCTTTTTATAACATAACTTTAATTACATTATACAAAACTGAGGATCTTTAAGGTTTAGTGTCTTGGAAACAAGGAACATAATACATGAAAAAAACATAAAACATTCTTCTTAAACACTTGAAAGGCTTCTCCTTAAGTTCATCCTAGGTTCATTACTGCATCTCATAACCTGGAGACATACATCAAAAGAAATGGTGAGCAGAAGGCCCAGTAAGGGAAATAAGAGAAACATTTTACATGTGAACTTGAGATACTTTAATAAGGTCATGAAAAGAACTTTAAGGCATGAGAAAGAAATCATGAGGCATATCATAATAAAAATAACATTTTTCATAACTTTAAGATGTGGCTAAAACATTTTACAAATACAATCATTTCCGTTTCACCAAGGTCCATCCCCAAGGTGTCAATAAAAATTACCAAGGTTATTCACCAAGGTATCGGTCTAAATGGTCATCTCTAGAGATTAAGTCTTTACCCAATGCATTGGAGCGCTATCAGGGCGTACCCTTGACATGTCTTTATTATCATGTGAGCCACATATATCATCATCAATAATTTCATAAACAACCCATATAGCATAAAAGAAATGGGTTTAATTTCATAATCATAACGTTTTTAAAAACTGCTTTAATGACATGATCTTTGTGTCACGTTAAAACCCATAGAAAAGGAAGGTGGGTCTCATGTATGTAAATACCAGAATTTAAAATAGAAAAACTTGGTATATATGTTAATACCCCTATAGAAGAGATATCTTTGAGTATTCACTTAATAAAATAAAATAACTTTAGAAAAATATAGAGACATTTTGAGACGGAAAATCTGTAGCATAACGGCTATGTTACGAGGTTTTAGAAAACATTGAAAAGAGAGGGGACATGGGTCACCCACTTATAAATGATCCATAAAACAGTAGGGGAATAGAATATAAAGGATTTAAGAACATGTTAATGAAATTTTAAGGACATACCATTTGATATGAAAAACATGGAAGGAAGACAAAAATTAGATTTCTCTTATGAAAATTCGACAGCCTAACGGCGTCACTTAAACTTCAACAAAAATGAATTGATGAGATCAAATAGGGTCTCTCATAATATGAACATAAAAGTTTAGTATGATAGATATAGAGATCATACCCCAACATAATAAAAAGGAACTTGAAATACTTGACATGAAAGTAGAACTTTGAAAAATGAGAAGGGTGAAAGAATCCCTTAAAAATTCGGCAGCCTAACGGCACCACTTAAACATTCTTAAAACGAATTGATGAGAGAAAGAGGGGGTCTCTCATCATATGAACATAAAAATGGAAGTAATATGAATATATAAGAACATCCTCCAACATAAGAACATGGAGCATAAAAGAAATGACATAAAAGATATTACTTGAAAAGAAAGAGAGAGGTCGGATCCCTTACCTTAAAACGTAACTCTTAAAACTCAAAGGTTTGAACCTTGAGGGCTTGGGGGAACCATGGGATGACTCATTGGGAGGTAATGAGACCAGAGCTTCGTTGGGGGATAGTTGGGAGTGAAAACTAAAGGAGGAAAGGGTGGGTATTTATAGGGAAGGTGAGGTGATACTTTAATAATTTCAAGGGACACCTCACAAGTGGTTTTCTCAAAACCATGGGCTCTCCCATGGTATTTTCCATGGAGTTAGGCCACATGGGTACCCCAATACAATAATTCATCACCTTTGGTCGGCCAACCCTTAAAATATCTCATGACATCATCATGACACAGTTATGATGTCATTAAACATACCGAAACCCTAAAACTGCATTTTTACTATTCACTGAAAATTCATCTTTCTCAGAAAAATCCCAAAATTTCACCTTAACTAAATATCGATGCTCTGATTAAAAATATGAACTCCATTTTATAAAAATAATTTTCTAAATAATTTTAATTTAAATTTTAAATAAAAACACTATTCACCGAGAATTCATTTTTTTCAGAAAAAACCCCAAAAATTACCATAACATAATATCGATGCTCTGAGTTCAAAAATAAAGTCCATTTTATAAAAATAATTTTCTAATTATTTTTAATTTAATTTTTAATTAAAAAACACTATTCACCCAAAAAAACTAATACTTGACTAATAATTTATGAAACCGTTATTTACCCATTTTATTGAATCACATTACTTAATCAAGGTGTCTAAATTATATTAAAAATTTCTTTAAGTGAGATTACTAATCCATTTGGTCACATTACTAATCCTAAGCGTAAAATCACTATTCATAATTTACTATTCATCCAAAATTAAGTTGATCTTATTAGACTCCAAATTCCATACTGAACACTTTTGCAGAAGACCATTTTTTGAAAATCATCACACACCATTAATTATTTAAGGTTTACAAAAATATTTTAAAATATCATTTTTTTCAAAATTCATCAATAAAATACATCCTAAAATTATCCGGACATTTGAAATTTCACAAACACCACTAAAGGAAGAAATCTCAATTTATTCATCCCAAAGGATTACACAAAGAAGCTACGGTCTCGTCACATAGCCCTTTATAACACCAACATAAGACCTAAGTGTAAGGTGTGCTATGGTGAGAGAATCTGAGGGAGGCTCAGATAACATTGCCCTAGTAGTAATCTCTACTAACTTGAACTTCTCCCGCAGGCGTTTCCGTTCAAGCTTGACACACTGGAGTTCGTCTTGGGCTTGGTCCAAAGCGAAGCCCAAAGATGCCACCTCCTTCCCAAGCTCTGATAAGTGGGCTTCATAAGGTTCGAGTCTACTCGATGAAGCCATCGACTCCTATTTCTGCATTAACCATTAACATCTCTATTAAATCATTAAGATTAAGTTAATATACTATTAAAAAAGTTTGGGTTGTTACATTCTTCCCCCCTTAAGAAATTTCGTCCCCGAAATTTTATACTTGAGGTCTAGTCGAAGAGGTGGGGTACTTTTGCTTCATTGTTTCCTCAGGATCCCAAGTCGCTTCTTCATACTTATGATTCCTCCGCAACACTTTCACAAGGTGGGTAGTCTTGTTTCGTAGAACCTTGTCTCTACGGTCTAAGATCTCTACTGGCTGCTCCTCATAAGAGAAGTCATGTTCCATTTGTACCACCTCTGGGTTCAGTACATGCGAAGGGTCGGGTATGTACTTCCTTAAGAGAGATACATGGAAGACATCATGAACTTGAGCTAGATTCGGTGGAAGTGCTAGACAATAGGCCACTACTCCTATGCGATCAAGGATTTCCTAGGGGCCAATGTACCTAGGGATGAGCTTCCCTTTCTTCCCAAACCACATGACTCTCTTCCATGGAGAAATTCGAAGGAAGACTTTGTCGCAAACACAAAACTCCAAGTCCCTTCGACGGTTGTTAGTATAGCTCTTCTGCCGACTCTGAGCAGCCTTTGTGTGTTGTTGGATGGCATGAACCTATTCTGTCATCTCTTGCACAAGATCAGGCCCAAAAAGCTTTCTCTCACCAGTTTGATCCCAACAAGTAGAAGTTCTACATCGCTTTCCATACAGAGCTTCATAGGGTGCCATCTGAATACTCGAATGGAAGCTGTTGTTATAGGAGAACTCAACTAATGGGAGGTGTTGATCCCATCCACCTTTAAATTCCATTAAGCATAATCTCAGCATGTCTTCGAGTGTCTGAATAGTCCTTTCAGATTGGCCATCAGTTTGAGGATGATGGGCCGTACTAAAATTCAATTCAGTATTCAGAGCATGTTGAATACTTCTCCAGAATTTTGATGTGAATCTTGGATCACGATCAGACACGATGGATAGTGGTACCCCATGCAGCCTTACCACTTCCTTTACATATATCTTGGAAAGTTGATCCAGAGAGAAATCTTCCCGAATAGAGATAAATGGGTGGTCTTGGTGAGACGATCCACAATAACTCATATCGCATTATTTCCTTTGGATGTTTTCGGGAGACCAGTTACAAAGTCCATAGTGATATTATCCCACTTCCATACTGGTATGGGTAGCAATTGTAATACCCCTTTAAGAAGTTGTCGTTCTGCCTTTACTTGTTGACACACCAGGTACCTTGTAGTGTAATCAGCAATATACCTCTTCATGTTATCCCACCAATAATGATCACGAAGGTCTCTATACATTTTAGTGCTTCCCGGATGTATAAAGAAAGTAGATCTATGAGCTTCATCCATCAGTTCTTTCTTTATCTCCGGAATAGATGGAACACATATTCTTGTATGAAATTTCAATACACCTTCTTGATCAATATTGAAATCAGGGAACTTCCCATCCTTTACAGCCTCAAATTTGTCCTGCAGCAAAGGATCTTCTTTTTTAGCCTTCTTGATCTTCTCTAGTAATGAAGGTTGAGAAATCATTTGGGATAAGGTTGATGATGTCCCTTCCCTTACAATTACCATGTCCGGTTTTACTAGATCTTTAATCAAGGGATCTCCTAGGATCCACATTGTTTCCAGAACAACAGGATATTTCCTGCTTAACGTATCTACGACTTTGTTTGCTCTTACAGGGTGATAATGAATTGAACAATAATAGTCTTTAATAAGCTCCAACCATCTCCTTTGTCTCATGTTCAATTCTTTCTGCATGAAAATATAATTTAAACTTTGGTGGTCAGTGTATATATCACATTTCTCCCCATAAATATAGTGCCTCCATATCTTTAGAGAAAAAAAACTATCTCTAGCTCTAGATCATGCGTAGGATAATTCTGTTCATGAATCTTCAACTGTCGAGATGCATAATCAATTACCTTGTCATTTTGCATGAGGACGCACACAAGACCTTTCAGAGATGCATCGCTAAAAATAAAAAATCCTTCTCTGATAGAGGGTAGTATTAACATAGGTGCAGTAACCAATCTCTTATTCAGCTCTTGGAAACTTTCCTCGCATTCCTTTGTCTAGATGAACTTAACCCCTTTTCGAGTCAACTTGGTTAGCGGATTAGAAATCCGTGAAAAGTTTTTCACAAACCTCCTATAATATCCCACTAAACCAAGGAAACTAAGAATATCAGTTACTGTTCTGGGTTGAGGCCACTCCTCCACAACCATTGTCTTTGCAGGGTCAACTGAGATTCCTTCATTGGTTACGATGTGCCCCAAGAAAGCCACTTGTTGTAACCAAAACTCACACTTTCTGAACTTTCCAAAGAGCCTCTCCTTCCGCAGAGTTTTTAAAATAACCCTCAGATTATCTTCGTGGTCCTCATTACTTTTTGAATATATCAAAATATCATCAATAAAAACTACCACAAAGTTATCAAGGTAGTCCTTAAAGACTATATTCATCAAATCCATGAAAATAGCAGGAGCATTAGTCAGGCCGAAGGGCATAACAGTAAACTCATAATTCCCATATCTTGATCGGAAGGCAGTCTTTGGAATATCTTCCTTCTTCACCCTCAATTGATGATAACTAGATCGAAGGTCAATCTTGGAGAAGAATTGAGCCCCATGAAGTTGGTCAAATAAATCATCAATTCTTGGAAGAGGGTATCTGTTCTTCAGTGTGATCCCGTTAAGTTCTCTATAATCAATGCATGGCCGCATTGATCCATCCTTCTTCTTCACAAAGAGAACTGGTGCTCCCCAAGGAGACACACTCGGTTGGATAAACCCCTTCTCCAATAAGTCTTGTAGTTGTTTCTTTAACTCTTCTAGCTCCACATTTTCTATTATATACGAGGTCTTTGATATCGGTTGAGATCCAGGTACGAGTTCAATGGAGAACTCTACCTCTCTTTCTAGGGGAGGTCCAGGTAACTCCTCAGGAAATACATCCATGTATTCCTAAACAATCATAACATCTTCTATTTGTATACTCCCTTTTCCTTATTCATCATCACCGATTAATTCCATAAAGAAAGCTATAGGAGGTTCTTCTATATAGGGATCAGTTCGGGATATCTCTCCTTGGAAGATAATTGTAGGTCATTCATTCAAGACTACTGAGATTTCCTTACTTCTACATTTGATCTTAGCATTATACTTTGAGAGCCAGTCCATCCCTAGTATAACGTCGAATTCCAACATGGGAATGACTACTAGATTTGCGATAAGATTGTGCTCACTGAAGTAAACACTAGAGTCTCTAAACACTTTTGATGCATGGATAATCACACTTGGAGTCTTGACTGACAATTCTACCTCAAGAAGTTCAGGGATTGATTCTATATTCTTTGCAAACTTGGAGGAAATAAAGGAATGCGTAGAACCAGAATCAAACAAAGTACTTACTAGTTTTGAGAGGACAACAAGAGTACCTGCTACCATGTTGTTTGGAACTTCAACTTCAGTTGTTGTGATAGAAAAAGCACGACCTTTCTCCCTTATCCTTTTCTAATATTGATGGTGATTCCCCTCCACTACCATCATATTTGGACAGTGATTAGAAAAGTTCCCAGGCTGTCCACACTTGAAGCATTTGACTTCGGGTAGGGCCGGAACCATCTTTCCTATGTCGTTAGTGTTGGTAAGTTGAGGCTTCACCTCACTATGACAATTCCGAGCAATATGGCCTTATCTTCCACACTTGTAGCACTTTCCACTTCCGATCAAGCAGTGCCCCAGATGCTTCTTCCCACATTTATTGCATGTGGTAAGTTGGATTTTCTTTCCACCTCTTCCCCGATCAAAAGTCTTCCCTAGACTGGGCTACAACGGTCTCTTCTTGTCATTTGATTTATGAGACCACTGTGTCTCACCAAACTCTAGCTCGACTTTCATTGCACTCCGCACGATCTCCTTATAGCTATCGTTGTCCCGGCTGGCTATATTCTTCCGCAGATGAGGACTCAGTCCACCGAAAAACTTGTCAACCTTCCCACTTGGATCCATGACAAAGCTAGAGGTATATCGTGAAAGTCGGGTGAAGTTCATCTTATAGCTTCCGAAAGATTCGTTCTCCTTCTGCTTCATCTCGAGAAACTCTTTCTCTATTCTCGTTCTCATGGAACGAGGGAAATACTTATTAAAGAATATTCCCCGGAACTCTTCCTACTCTATAGCTTCCATATCTCCTCGTGGCTTCGTGTTTTTGATCAGTGACCACCACTGATCAGCTTCTCCTTCTAGGCGGTAAACAACAAGGGTGACTTTTTCTTGTTCTGAACAATGAAGTACAGAAAATATCTTTTCAATGGAGCTTATCCATTGTTCCAAAAAAAATGGGTCAGTAGATCCACTGAATTTTGGTGGTTGTTGACGCATGAAGGACTCAACATAATGTTGTTCCCTTCGTGGTGAGATCGGCCTCTCAGCTTGATTCAAGTTATTACCCATTACTTGAGTCAGTTGGTTCATCATTTGCATGAATGTTTCCATTCCGGCTTCCATCAGAGGGTCGTCAGCACATGGTGCATTGCGGTCACCATCTTCACGGTTCCTCTTATTTCCCGCCATTTTCTAAAATAATAAAACCTTAGTGAGAAACTTATTTCATTTATGAATCTTTTAACTAAGACTTCATGCTTAGACAATTACATTTCTCTATAATTCCTTCATAATGATTCATAAAAAGCTTTTTATTAACCAAACATATCCCTCGCGAGTGTCGTAACCAAGAGTGCAGTAAGGCCCGTTATCGTGCACTAGTTCCCATTCGAGTCTAGCTCAAAGCGGTGTTTTCAGGTTTTATCCCTATGTACATTTGTGCCAGAGCCGCCTCTACCTGCTTGTATCCAGATAGGGATGTATTTGTTTGATAAACCACTTACTCAATACTTACCAAAATACCAGGAAGTTTTCCTATATTTAAACTTTTCTATAGGGTCCTTCCTAAAGTTTTTATATCCTAATTTCCACAAATAACTAAACCATCCTTTGATACCAACTGTGGAATCCCGCCTTTTTATAACATAACTTTCATTACATTACACAAAACTGAGGATCTTTAAGGTTTAGTGTCTTGAAAACAAGGAACATAATACATGAAAACAACATAAAACATTCTTCTTAAACACTTGAAAGGGTTCTCCTTAAGTTTATCCTAGGTTCATTACTGCATCTCATAACCTGGGGACATACATCAAAAGAAAGGGTGAGCAGAAGGCCCAGTAAGGGAAACAAGCGAAACATTTTACATGTGAACTTGAGATACTTCAATAAGGTCATGAAAAGAACTTTAAGGCACGAGAAAGAAATCATGAGGCATATCATAATAAAAATAACGTTTTTCATAACTTTAAGATGTGTCTAAAACATTTTACAAAGACAATCATTTCCGTTTCACTAAGGTCCATCCCCAAGATGTCAATAAAAATTACCAAGGTTATTCACCAAGGTATCAGTCTAAATTGGCATCTCTAGAGATTAAGTCTTTACCCAATGCATTGAAGAGCTATCAGGGCACACCCTTGACATGTCTTTATTATAATGTGAGCCACATATATCATCATCAATCATTTCATAAACAACCCATATAGCATAAAAGATATGGGTTTCATTTCATAATCATAACGTTTTTAAAAACTGCTTTAAAGACATGATCTTTGTGTCACTTTAAAACCCACAGAAAAGGAAGGTGGGTATCATGTATGTAAATCCCAAAATTTAAAATAGAACAACTTGGTATATACGTGAATACCCATATAGAAGAGATATATTTGAGTATTCACTTAATAAAATAAAAGAACTTTAGAAAAAGAGAGAGACATTTTGAGACGGAAAATCTGCAGCATAACGACTATGTTACGAGGTTTTAGAAAACATTGAAAAGAGAGGGGACATGGGTCAACCACTCATAAATGATCCATAAAACAGTAGGGGAACATAATATAAAGTATTTAAGAACATGGTAATGAAATTTTAAGGACATACCATTTGAGATGAAAAACATGGAAGGAAGACAAAAATTAGATTTCTCTTTTGAAAATTCGGCAGCCTAACAACATCACTTAAACTTCAACAAAAATGAATTGATGAGATCAAATAGGGTCTCTCATCATATGAAAATAAAAGTTCAGTATGATAGATATAGATATAATACCCCAAAATAATAAAAATTAACTTGAAATACTTGACATGAAAGTAGAACTTTGAAAAATGAGAAGGGTGAAAGAATCCCTTAAAAATTCGGCAGCCTAACAACGCCACTTAAAAATTCTTAAATTGAATTGATGAGAGAAAGAGGGGGTCACTAATCATATGAAAATGAAAATGGTAGTAAGATGAATATAGAATAACATCCTCCAACATAAGAACATGGATCATAAAATAAATGACATAAAAGAGATTACTTGAAAAGAAAGAGAGAGGTCAAATCCCTTACCTTAAAACGTAACTCTTAAAACTCAAAGGTTTGGACCTTTATGGCTTGGGGGAACCTTGGGATGACTCCTTGGGAGGTAATGAGACCAGAGATTAATTGGGGGATAGTTGGGAGTGAAAACTAAAGGAGTAAAGGGTGGGTATTTATAAGGAAGGTGAGGTGATACTTTAATAATTTCAAGGGACACCTCACAAGTGGTTTTCTCAAAACCATGGGCTCTCCCATGGTATTTTCCATGGAGTTAGGCCACATGGGGCCCCCAATACAATAATTCATCACCTTTTGTCGGCCAAATCTTAAAATATCTCATGAAATCATCATGACACAGTTATGATGTCATTAAACATACCAAAACCCTAAAACTGCATTTTTACTATTCACTGAAAATTCATCTTTCTCAGAAAAATCCCAAAATTTCACCTTAACCAAATATCGATGCTATGATTAAAAATATGAACTCCATTTTATAAAAATAATTTTCTAAATATTTTTAATTTAATTTTTAAATAAAAACACTATTCACCGAGAATTCATTTTTTCAGAAAAAAACCCCAAAAATTACCATAACATAATATCGATGCTCTGAGTTCAAAAATAAATTCCATTTTATAAAAATAATTTTCTAATTATTTTTAATTTAATTTTTAATTAAAAAACACTATTCACCCGAAAAAACTAATACTTGACTAATAATTTATGAAACTGTTATTTACCCATTTTATTGAATCACATTACTTAATCAAGGTGTCTATATTATATTAAAACTTTCTTTAAGTGAGATTACTAATCCATTTGGTCACATTACAAATCCCAAGCGTAAAATCACTATTCATAATTTACTATTAATCAAAAATTACGTTGATCTTATTAGACTCCAAATTTCTTACTAAACACTTTTTCAGAAGACCATTTTTTGAAAATAATTACACACCATTAATTATTTAAGGTTTACATAAATATTTTAAAACATCCTTTTTTTTTCAAAATTCATCAATAAAATACATCCTAAAATTATCCGGACATTTGAAATTTCACAAACATCACTGAAGGAAGAAATCTCAATTTATTCATCCCAAAGGATTACACAAAGAAGCTACGGTCTCGTCACATAGCCCCTTATAACACCAGCATAAGACCGAAGTGTAAGGTGTGCTATGGTGAGATAATCTGAGGGAGGATCAGATAACATTTCCCTAGTAGTAATCTCTACTAACTTGAACTTCTCCCGCAGGCATTTTCGTTCAAGATTGGCACGCTGGAGTTCGGCTTGGGCTTGGTCCAAAGCGAAGCCCAAAGATGCCACCTCCTTCCCAAGCTCTGATAAGTGGGCTTCATAAGGTTTGAGTCTACTGGATGAAGCCATCGACTCCTCTTTCTGCATTAACCATTAACATCTCTATTAAATCGTTAAGAGTAAGTTAATATACTATTCAAAAATTTTGGGTCGTTACATACATGCACCACCATAGGGTTTTTATTCTCTTATATTCCTCACCATCTTAAGACTAGCATTAGAGGTTAATTTTCTTTATTCTATGAAAAATGTGATGAAGTTGAATTGGATGCGGTAAAATAGTTCATGTGCACCAATTATACTCTATTGGAAATGGTTTCGCCCAAAAAAACATAAAAACAATAGGGTTTTAACTCAAACCCCAAAACAACATTCCCTTATGTTGGTGGGTCATGCACACATGATAAATAGTTTTTGAGACAATGAATTACTAAATAAGGCATAACCATTAAAAATAATATACACAAGACACTAACAAAGTAAACGTAACCATAACCAATAGTAAAAATCAAATTGATTCCTAATACATACTCGAGTTTAATCAAAGATGAAGGTGATAAAATTATGGGAAGACAATATGGATGAGTTCATAAGAAATAAAAATAAACAAGAATAAAGTTGACCAAAAATATAAAATTTCTTTTACCCATCTCTACATGACAAAGAGGGTTTCCCCCAACTTGTCACCCCCTCCATGCCCCACTAAATAGGTACCATGAGTCTGCTACCTCAAAGGAGTGCATTTAATTCACCCATTTCAGAAACAACAAGGTATACATACACCCAAAAGGTGTATGTATGGTCTGAGAAAGACATGCCTAGTATGATTCCACCACATTCCCAATATAATAATTTTATAAATTATTCCAATTCATGCATGTTTAAACTATATATGTGAAAGTACTGCCTTTAATCTTTAGGAAAAAAAATCACAAGAGTTATCATATACAAGGTTTGAAATAATGAAACAGGTGTGGTGATTTTTTTAATAAATAAGGATATGAAGGATAAAAATAGTTTTTTTTTAAAATAATCATGGGTAGGTACTGAGGAGACAAAACAGGGAAAATCTAATATTTTTATCCTAAATAAGTCCATAACTAATATCCAAACCATCATCATACACATAATTATGGTGCACTCTATATCCACTTGTGCATATATCACTATCTAGATCTTCATCCTATGCTAGCGATAATCCTATAATAGAACTATTTTGAGTCTCTTCATGAAAAGACACTCAAGCTAGAGTCGTATCATTATTAATAGGACACAAGGTAAGGAGATTTTCCTCTCAACCTAGCTTGTAACATTTCCTTGTGAAGATTTTCATTATAGTTCAAGTTTTTAAGTTTTCCAAATGCAATTCATGAATTTATCCCTTTTATTAGCCTTTATACTTGTCAATATGATAGTTATATAAATCCAAATTTCATAATTAAAATGAAACACTAAGGGAAAGGGGAGTTCATGAAATATCCATGTTAAATGAATCAAATAATAATTTTAAACATGGGAATCCTAGATAATAAACACATTGTTAAAAATTTATAATTCATATCTAAACATTATTTAAAATGATTCCATTAAATTCAATGAAAACTAGTCTAGGAATTATTAAAAATAGATTATGGGAATCATAGTAAATCAAAGAATTATTGAATATCAAATTTCATACTTTCCCAAATCTTTTGAAAACACATAAGAGACAATAATATAGTTAACAAATACCATAAAAATTTATCAACATAAATTTAATACTAATCATAACACTAATTAAATAAATCAACCATGTATGGTTTATAAGGTTAAAGGATTAACATAGAGATACATACCAGTAATCATTGAATTCATTGTCAATGGTTGTTAAAATACCAAAATATAAGAGGAAAGATTCCTAGTGATTTACAAGATTACCTAGAAAAATAATACCCAAGTAAATCCTATAAAATTTGAACACATGGATATTATGACTGTAGGAGAGAAAGATAATGGAGAAAGAGGGAGAAATAAGGTGGAAAGAAGAGATAAGGACCACTTATTTAATGTATAACTTGAGTTTTAATGGATAATCACCAAGATTAAAGTTGATATGATGGGGGGGGGGAGGGGTGGTTGGCATGAGGAGAGTCGTTAAGGCTTCTAGAGAAGTAGGGAAGTGAAATGTGATTCCTCCTATTAAATTAATATTTTTTAAATTAAATTTTTTCATATTTTAAAATGATTTATGGGATCTATACATTTACAAGATTCATATTCATAGAGTTTATAAAACTCTCTTCCTCAAATGTGAGAACACCCCTTTTTCACTATCCATTTTCATATCTTCTTTCATGGTCATTCACCATAACCGTGTTTGTTGTAAAATTCCTAAAAAACTTCAAATTTTTTACCCAAACCTCAAAATAAATGATTAAATATATGAATAAAAAATTAAGTACCTGAAAATGACATTATGGGTATTACAATTATCCAAATAATATCACTTCCAGCCTCTAGAAAGTCTCGATGAAGTTTATCAATCTAAGAAGTGGTGAGGCTAATGCTCAATAGCATATCACTTTCAGTGTGGTACTTCATTAATTGAGATACATTGAGGACATTTTGAATCAAATTCATCTAAAAAACTATAGTCAATTGATATGTTACCTTTCCCCGCCTTTCAATAATTTCAAAATTTATTACATACCTCATCATTAGATTCCCCTATTTCCTCACTTGTCAGTGAACTAATCAAAGAGAGAGTTTCAAGATTTCTTGATCACCTGAAAATTCCAATTACCTATGAAGATGACTATAATATGAATTATATATGCTATAATATATCACTAGGGATTTTTAAATAAGTTAAATCTTTATTTTCATCTCTCGTTCAATTCTTGGTCCCACTAGAGAAGTCACACCAATCTCTACCCAACAAAGTAGAGACCAAAATTACTAAAAATATAAGGCTATGAAGGGTGATATATTTATTAATTATTGGTAGATATTATTAACCCTGATAATTATTTTCCCTAGATCCTATAAAATCCAACACTCATGCATGGATCATATATTATAAAATTTGTATAGTCTTTTCTCTTTAATCATATATTTAAGGATGATATGTCATTCTAAGATTCACTTGTGATCCCAGAGACTCTGTAAAGAATTTCAAAAATATAGAGGTGATATAGAGATCTCAATTAGAAATAATTATGGAGAGTACCCCCATGAAAATTCACTATCTCATGCACATACATTTTCCCAAGATCCATAACCTTCGTGTTGTCCTTAATTGGAAGAAATGGGCTAATTTAGTCAGTTGGGGAATAATTTTCCTGATATAATTCTTTTGCATATTTTTTGTTAAATATTAATATTAATGAATCAAATAGGTTGGATATAAATAAATAATGGATGGATTCCAATCATATGACAAAAGAGTATTAAGATGGGGTGAAAGAGTCCATCAAGTTTGCAAAATATGATGCATATGACCCTTATTAAATCCTTTGTTCATGTTTACATTGTTTTTATTCAAGACTAATTATTCTATAGGAGTTGAAAGAACACTTGATATTTTATCTAATAGATAGAAGTTGTAAATTTTGGAATAAACATGTGGAAAAAGTAAATGTAGCTAGTGACTGAGATAACACTATGTTTTATAGATCATCTGATATGATTACAAGTTTGGAAAATAAATAATATTGTATCAAGTATGTGATTAAAAATGTGAGTTATTATGAATATAATATTGAGGAAATGATAAGGACATTTTAAGAGGAACTTTGGGATTTCCCAAAATTGTTTGAGAAGATAAAGAGTTGTGCAAAGACGTCATTGTATGATGGTTTCACTAAATATACAACATTGTCAGCAGTACTAAAAATATATAATTTGAAAGTATGAAATGGATAGAGTGACACCAGTTTTATTGAACTACTTTTTCTATTGAATGATATGCTCCTAGAAATTAGGAACAGTGCAATCAGTATGACTCCAAGTACGTCTTTTTATTTAAAATTAACACCATTTTTAGTAAAAATGATAACTAACCTACTCAAAACTAAGAAAACACATTTGTATTATTTTGATACCTTAGGAATAAAATCATAAGTCATTTTTGACATGTAGGAATCAACCGAACCTTAATATGATTCATGGTGTAATTGATATGACTTAAAGTGTGTCTTTTTATATTAATTTGATATTAATTTTAGAAAAAGAAACAAGTGATGTACTAAAAATAAAGAAAATGAATTTGGGTTGTTTTGATACTTTCCATGAGTCATTTGGGATATGTAGGAATCATCCAAATCTCAATCTGATGCATGGTGTGGTTGGTATGACTCCAAGTGTATCTTTTTATTTAAAATTTATATCAATTTTAGTAAAAAGGACAACTTGCATACTAAAAACTGAGAAAACACATTCATATTGTTTTGATAATTTAATAAAATGATCCATAAGTCATTTTTGATGTGTAGGAATCAACTTTACCTCAATATGATTAACGGTGTGACCGATATGACTCCAAGTGTGTCTTTTTATTTTAAATTGACATTAATTTTAGAAAAAGGAATAGGTGAGATACTGAAAACTAAGAAAAAACATTAGGATTATTTTTATACTTTAGTAAAATGATTCATGATTCATTTGGGACATGTAAGAATCAGTCTCACCTCAATCTGACGCATAGTGTGACCGATATAACTCCAAGTGCATCTTTTTATTTAATATTGACATCAATTTTCCTAAAAAGGACAATTGGCCTATTAAAAAATCAAGAAAACACATTCATATTGTTTTTATACTTTAGGAAAATGATCCATAAGTCATTTTTGACTTGTAGTAATTAACTGAACCTCAATCTGGTGCACAGTGTGGTTGATATGACCCTATGTGTATCTTTTTATTTTAAATTGACATTAATTTTATCAAAAGGAATAAGTGAGATACTAAAAACCAATAAAACACATTTGGATTATTTTTATACTTTAGAAAAATGATACATGAGTCATTTGGGATGTGTAAAAATCAACCTCATGTCAATCCGACACACGGTGTGTCTGATATGACTCCATGTGCATCTTTTTTATTTAAAATTAACATCAATTTTTGTAAATTGGACAACTGACCAACTCAAAACTGAGAAATTTCATTAGTACTATTTTATACTTTAGGAAAACGACCCATAAGTCATTTTTGATGTGTAAGAATCAACCTCACCCTCAATCTGATGCATGTTGTGATCGATATGACTCAAAGTGTGTCTTTTTATTTTAATTCGACATTAATTTTTGAAAAAGGGACAAGTGGCCTACTAAAAATAGAGAAAACACATTCTTATTGCTTTGATACTTTAGGAAAATGATCCATGAGTCGTTTGGGATGCATATGAATCAATCTGACCTCAATCTGATGCACATTGTTACAGGTATGACTCCAAGTGTGTCTCTTTTATTTAAAATTAATATCAATTTTAGTAAAAAGAAAAACCAACCTACTCAAAACTAATAAAATGTATTCAGATTGTTTTGATACTTTAGGAAAATTACCCATAAATAATTTTTGATGTATAGGAATAAACCTCACCTCAATCTGATTCATGGTGTAACTGATATGACTCCAAGTGTGCCTTTTTATTTTAAATTTACTTTGATTTTGGAAAATGGAAGAAGTGGCATACTAAAAAATGAGAAAACTCATGCATATTATTTTGATACATTAATAAAATTATCCATGAGTCATTTGGGATATGTGGGAATCATCCACATCTCAATATGACACACAATATGACCATTATGACTCCAATTGCATCTTTTTATTTAAAATTGACATCAATTTTAGTAAAAAGGACAAGTGACCTACTCAAAACTGAGAAAACACATTCGAATTGTTTTTTTACTTTATGAAAACAATATATAAGTCATTTTTGATATAAATGAATCAGCTACACCACAATCTGATGCACGTTGTGACTGGTATGACTTCAAGTGCGTCTTTTTATTTTAAGTTGACATTAATTTTAGCAAAAGAAACAAGTGTCATACTAAATAATAAACAAACACATTTAGATTGTTTTCATAATTTAGGGAAACAATTCATGAGTCATTTTTTACTTGTAGGAATCAACTGTACCTCAATATGATGCACGGTGTGATCGTTATGACTCAAAGTGCCCATTATCGGTTTAAAATTAACATTTTAGTTCATAACACGTGTCACTCACTAAAAACCAAGAAAATGAACTCTGATTATTTTAATAATTTATTAAAGTAATTAATAAGTCATTTTTGACATGTAGGAAGAAGTCTCACATCAAACCAACACATGATGTGACCAGTATAACTCAAAGTGTGTGTTTCCAGTTTGAAATGTCATTTTAGTGAAAAACACAAGTGACATATTGAAAACTAAGCAAACACATTCGGATTGTTTTAATACTTTTGGACAATGTTCCATAAGTAATTTGTGATATATATGAATTAGACTCACCTAAATCCCACACACAGTGTGACCAGTATAAATCCACTCGTGTCTTTGTTTAAAAGTGACATTAATTTCATTTAAAAAATAATTGACATACTTAAAATTGACCAAATGCATTTGAATTGTTTTGATACTTTAGGACAATGATCCATACCTCATTTGTGAAATGTTGGAATCAACCACACTCAATAAATTACACAGTGTGAGCGGTATAACTCCAAGTGTGTATTTTTAATTAATGTTGGCATTTTTAATGTATTCTTTATTATTAATGTTTAATTTATTTCTTTATAATATTACTAACATAAGATTTATTTTCTTATATAGGTGGATTATTTTTCTCGGGTTGAGGTGATTTGTTCAGCAACAGATACCATGGGCGAACCTTTTTGAGAGAGGATCACTAATGCTAAAATAGGTGTCCCTGTTTGTATGTATAACAATAGAGAAAGCAAACATGTTTTTTATTATTTTAGATAAGAAAAGGAAAGTAAGAAAAAGAACATTTTAAAAAGTATCATGAAAAACAATAATAAAAGATAGAAAGCACCATGTAAAATTTCTATGTAGCCAGGGTTATTGGGGACCTAGGATCCTTGTACTCTCAGTGATCGACCATGGATGTGAAGGTCTGTTTTCCTGCTCAAGCTAACCAATATGTATCATCATAGTTTAGTTAGTGTTGTAATGTAATCCTTCTAAGTAGAGTAGGTCATGTCTAGCGTACTTTTCATAGTTTACCCTCTTATGTACTCAGGATTCTAATGTGCCATGCCAAAATGGATGAGAGTTTTTATCAACCTTGAATATACATACATATCTCATACTTTACATAAAAACTCATCCACATTCTCACCTCCAACCCTTCTTCTTAAGAACATCCCCTATCTAGGTCACTTAAACCAAACACAAACCTATTTAGCAGGAACATATCATAAATCACACATCTAACACATACATCACATTTTTAATTCAATGGGCATGTATTAAGAGGGGTTTTTATTTCCTTAGAACATTTCAAATTGTCAATCGGGCCTCATCGCCTCTAAAGAAGTTGGAGTTGGTACCCTAGAAAAAACTTTTGTGTACTTTATGATAAATTGTATTCATTGTTTTGAATATTAATAAACTCTTTATCACATCATGATTGTTCTTATGCATAACATATTATGTGATAATGTACTAAGAGTAGTTATCTCACTAAAAGTTCATAACATTTCTCCCATATGATGAGAACTAAGAAGTGCCACAAAAGTATTCTTAAATATGTGTTCTATATCCGGATGAAATTATTTGAGGGACACAAATGATACAGACTACCAGGGTTGGAGACTCATACCACATTGATGCACCTTCTCATGGTGTACACCCCTAGTAATATCCAATATAGGATATTATGAGAACAAGACTCGTCGGTAAGAAATCCACATTTATATGTGTCATTGGATGTTCATATCTATGGATGCGTGTATTTATCCTTAGAATTTAATATTATTATTAATGAGTATTATAAGTCTCATAATTTTATGTATGGACAAAAAACATGATGGCATATGTTCACGGTGAGGGAGGATACATTGGGTACATCACGAGTAATATTTCATTAATGAATAATGCGAAAAAAGATTTTTTCCTTGTGTTCTTTAACATAAGTTGATATCTCAGACCCTTTGATGGAAATGATATAGCCTAAATAAATCTATGACCATGGTGTTTTATAGGAATTTTTGATTTCCAGAAAGTCAAAGAAAGAGATATCGATCATATAGGTTTATGGCACCAACATGCAACCTGCTTGATTAGAGATATCGCGATAAAGGGATTATATTACACAGAAAGCATTTGTATGGGGTATTATGTCATTGCACCATTAAATTCATTCTCTATGGGTTCCTTAGTGTGTTTATATATTCTATCCTTGGACTTTGGAATGCTTTTCCTAATGCAACTGAGAAAGAGGCCTAGAGGGTCACACACTAAGTGTGTCTATAATCTCTAGTTAAATAAAATTATTATATATTAATTAATAAGTTGAATAAATTTTATTAACACACATGGTTTAATAATTATTCCTTTTTTATTGACCTCATATATTATGTAACCAGTT
This sequence comes from Viscum album, assembly GCA_963277665.1. Classification (NCBI taxonomy): domain Eukaryota; kingdom Viridiplantae; phylum Streptophyta; class Magnoliopsida; order Santalales; family Viscaceae; genus Viscum; species Viscum album. The sequence continues at coordinate 1,496,617,661 of OY728131.1, forward strand.
ATACGAGAGAATATTACGTGATAATAATATTTAATAAATATTTAGTTGTTATTTATTGAATATAATATTTACTTATTTATTGGCGAATAATGCAGTGGTATCTATTTATTGAATAAATAGTAATTATTCAAGACCCGATAAATATTATGGGGGAATGAAAGAGTGATTTTAATAGTCTAGTGAGAAATAATATGTAACGCCCCGACCCCAGCTACCCAGAGTCGGTGCATTACTTCGTAACATTGGCATGATCAGAAAAGATCAAGTCTCGAAAGACCGATTAGTTTAGTAGCCTTGGAAACACTAGATACATTCATAATTCTTACATTACATCATAAAGTGAAAAACTAATAACAAATTCTTCATAGTCCACACTCATATCCTCTTCTGACTATCCCTGCAGGTCATTCATAAAATACTTCTTCACATCTTGGAAAATATTACAACATTGAAAGGGGTGAGATTAGATGCTCATTAAGGATAACAATATTGCGGAAGCTTTCATAAATAAACATTAACAATTAAGGCAATGTATAAATAAAACAAAAGCCTTTTAAACATGAACTTCAACATAATATGGCAAAAGTAAAATGAGATAATGCCATTTACGTATTCACATGGATATTCTACTGGTCGAATAATCACATGCAATATCAATAACCACTTTCATAATGAGGGAATGCATAATGCCAGAAATTCTGAAACATTTTGTCAAGGCCTCGGCCAAGACGTCTAAAATGATTAAGCCCTCGGACAAAACCATAAATCAAATTGGGAAAGGGCCTCGGCCAATTCCACGTCTAGTTGTCTCATGAGACCTACCGATGCATGGAGGAGTTATAGCGGGCTCCACCCGTCACTTATTAAGTCCAATACATTCCTCATATGAATAGGTTTAAACATATCATAAACCATAACATAATCGTATCACATAAAACATGCATAAAGGAAACATAAAATTTCCACATTTCAATCACAAGATATCAATACAACACATTGTTATAATAAAAACGCTTTCAAAACCATTTTCAATACCAAAATAAAAGAAAGTTAAAACTTTGTATTTATTTTTCATTAAAAAAATGATGGCTTGTAGAGGAAGCCGAAACTCAAATAATGGTCACGGCGGCAGAGAAGTCATTGTCACCGCATAAGTACAGAAATAAAAACATTCCCTTTTATCGTTTATCAAAACGCTTCGTATAAAAAAAGATTCCTTTTGAATAAACGTAAAAGTCAAAGGGGTTTATACACCGTATAAAAGAAAGTTGTGTATAAAACCAAATATGCCTCAATGAAAGGGATTGAGACGAAGTCCTTAAAAAGATTATTTTTAAAATAATATATATATATTATGTGTATTCACTATAGGTACACATAAATAAAGTAAAAATACAAAATAAGACATAATAATATCATGACATAATTTGAAAGTAGGAGATTAACCCAAAGAATGGAAGTTGGGTTAAGAAGTTCCCTTACCTTGCGTCTTGTCCTGACTCGACCGTTCTTTAACCTCCTGAATAATAAACTAGAGTTCATTTCTATTTACTTAATAACCTTTTTCATGTTCATTATTCCTTTTATATCCCTTATTACCATGTTATGAACATTATTTAATTATTTAAGTTAATAACGGTCGTTTTGTCGATCTTTGGTACTTGAGTCAAAAATAAACTTCTTATAATTACAAGTTTTTCATGTGGTGAAAATATCCATTATATACAGAATTATATTCATGATGTATATATCATATATATCATATATACAGTATATACATTCATTCATAATGTCACGTAACATTTAGAGGTAAGAAATGAAATGCACCGTTCATGGAGACGGTAAGCCGTACGTACGCATGAATGCTACTTTCATTTCTATTTCGTATTTAATGGAATGAAATCATAATGATATAAATTTATAATATAATTACAGTATAATATAGTGTATAATACCATTTAATCCATCCTTTATACATCCCACATATGGCATTAACGATTCAAATCACTTTGAGGGGGCGGTAGTCCGCACTTCCTAAAATGAAATTATCGCGTTTTACCCATAATGGAAATTATAAAGTATGCCATAAATGAGAAATACAGAAGCATAAGTAAAACATAAACATATTATATAACATATATAAATATATTGACATCTTAATGGCCACCTTTGAAGGTGTTATATGAGTGTTGAACAATCATCGTTTCGTGAGGCAGAAATTCGCCATCCACAGAAACCGTATGTTCTTTAACCATTATATGTAGGTGTGTGTAAGTGTAGCTCGAATCCTTCTTATAAAAACATACTAGTATATTTAGGATACTGGTGTTGTTACAAAAGAAATGAATAAAAAGAGTTTAGGGGGTTGGAGAAGAAAAATAAAACAAAACAACATTAGAGAAGACATTACCTCAAAATCGGGTAACTCTTTTTGATTTGAGCCAAAGGCTTCCTTGGGAAGAGTTCTGCCCAAAGTGAGGCTTCTAGGAGTAAGGGAGGGAATTTGGGAGATTATTTGGGCAGAGTTTGGCCGAGCCAAATGGCTTGAATGTGTGAATAAGGTGGGAGAGGTGGGGGCCTTTTATAAGTGGAGAGGAGGGGCACTCATGGAAAGTAAAGAAAAGTCACTTTATTATAAAATGAGTTTCGGATTTTAGAGGTCCCACACTTATATAATTCGAGGATAAGATGATAAGGGTTTGAAATATAATCATCCAATAGGCTTTGGACAAGTGTAAGCCTTGGATTTTACAATATCTTTTCATTTTATTAAAATCATTAAATAATGAGGTCATCGCTGCATCATCATGATGTCATAAATAATTTAATTTATTTAATGTCTAAAAATTATAAAAAAAATACTATTATGTAGGAAATCTTTTTATCTTTCTAATGAATATTTATAGTCAAAATTTGGACTTGTGTAACCCCACTTAAAAACTGTTTTAGTAAAATAACTCATGTTGTGTCAATTTAATTTTAACATTAAATAAATATATATTAATGTCATTTTCCAACTAAAGTGGCTCCATGGGGTCCCCAAGTTGACCCATGGGTTGTCTTGGTCGGCCATGACTCATACAATAGGAGTAGGACAAGTGTCATGCTCATCTCATATTATTAAAACATTATTTGTACCTTAAACTACACTAATTACCTCTAATCGCGATTAAGAACTTAAAAGTTACTATTCACCAAAAAATTATTTTAATCTCATTGAACCACATTTTACTTCTTAATGACAACCATGTATGTCGGATTTTTGAAAATCAAATCACAGAAGTGGTAATATTTCATTTAAACGAAAAATTAGTTATTTAACTACCACTTAGTGGTTTCACTATTCATCAAAAATTGAAGTTTTTCAGAACAAGGCCAAAATTTCACCCTAAGCTATAATTGATATTCCGAATTCAAAAATGATGTCTATTTTACAAAATTCCAAACATATAAGTTGCATTAGTTAATTTTATAATTAATTCCCACTGTCACAACAAATAGCGTGTTTTTAAGAAACAATTTATATCAAAAGATTGGCAATTGTTTATGTCCAATTTCAATGTTAAATTAATTCTAATGACCACCATTGGATAAAATTTTAAAAATATATTCTAATTATACTTTAAAACCACTAAATATTATAATTTATCACTATAAATTATTTTGATTAAAAAATTTGTTTTTAAGTATTTTTCACTATTCATAAAAAAAATTGGAAGTTCTCAGAAAGTTACAAAAATTCAACTTAGGATAATTTCGATATTACAAATACAAAAATGAAGTCCATTTTGAAATATAAAATTTCTATAATTTTAAAAAGTGGTTATTACTATTCATAACGGCTACTTAGATTAGTCGCGGTGTTTTAGAACTCGAAGTTGCGTACAATGCAAGCTATTTCATTATTGAATGAGAAGCGTATCGTGGAAGCTCGGGGTGTTACATTCTCCCCTCCTTAAATAAATTGCGTCCTCACAATTTGAAATTTTTCTTTGAAAAAAAAAGGTTGAAAAGAGAAAATACCTTTGAGGAAAACCCACATCGGAAATAAGGTTAATAAATATATAACATTAAAAGAAAGCAAGATAAGTACAAAGGTCACCCAATATAGCCCATTCTAGGATTCTATGAAAATATGGATATGGAGGAGAAACAAACCATCAAGGTCTGATGGAGAGTTATAGAAAACAGGATTAGAAGAAAGTTTAACCACAAGAAAATCACAAACTTGTGATTGGTTAAACGGTCATTGAATCCCCAGTTGGAAAAGTTAACCGACAACATTTTTGTTTTAAGTTACCTTTTATAATGTTGAGGAATTTATTTAGGAGATTTACTAAGAACGTAAGGGAATATACATACTTGTTATGTATACTTTCATTCGTTAATAAATTTTTACCACAAACCCAACTTTTACTCCAAATGGTAACAGAACTCAAAAATATTCTTTTTATCCTAATTGTATAAGGTTCCAAATATTAACACATACCATTTAGATTAGTAAAACTATTTTGTAATAACCAGGGACTTCCTATAGGCTAGTGGTAGGAAATAAAGGCCTGTCACACTATGATTGTGGGTTCGATTCCTGCAGCTTTGTCCGACGCGACGGGTTATGCCCCACCCTGCAGGTTGTCCTTTTCCTAAAACTATAGTATCATAATATTCCAAAAATAATCTTCAGAAATTTTTTAACCTTAAACAATACTATCCAAAGATCAACTTAATCCACTCCAACCTTTATAGTTATCCAAAATACCTCTGTCCAGACTTTCTCTAAAAGGTCTCTTAATTCCAAAATCAATTGTAACATCAGATTCCCAAAACAAAGAAAAGTTTCTCTTATTGTCACATACTAAAAATATGATTACCTTAATCATATTAAAACCTTACTGAAATCAAAAAGTACTACAGTACAATCCATATATATATATCACATTATTCTTATAACCAGAATATAATCCTTGAGTCCAAAAGAACCAATACATTAATTATTCCGATTCAACTGTAGTCACAGCATAAGATTGGCCTTGATCCCTTGTCTTTTTCTGAGGTAAGTTTCCTTGACGCTTAGAACATTCATTTTCATAATGACCCATTTCTCTACAATTGTAGCATTCAACTTTGACAGCCTCTTTCTTTCCCTTGCAATCACGAGCCTGGTGACCCTTTTCTCCACATTTATAACAAACTCCCATTCCTTTTAGGCACGTACCAGGGTGATTCTTCCCACAATTATCACATAATGTAAAATCCTTCTTCCCCTTTTTCCCTTTATCTGTCTCTTGTTCCCCCGTTCTCTTCTTCTCTTACTTTACTTTGTTGTCATAAGACTTAGAGAATTCCTTTTCTGTCTTGATAGCACACGAGACAATATCTTCGTATGATGAGAAGGATTGTGATACTAAAGATCGACAGAGAAATGGTTTTAACCCATCAAAGAAACGATCAATCTTACTCCTTGGGTTACGTATATAATCGGTAGCATGCCTCGCTAACCTTGTAAAGTTAGCCTCATACTTTGCGACATTCTCATCCTCCTTCTGCCTCAGACTCAGAAATTGACTTTCCATATCTGCTCGATGGTCACAAGGAAAGTATTTTTCTAAGAAAAGATCTTTGAACTCCCTCCATTCCATATTCGATACGTCATCATCTTCCTTTGTGTTTTGAATCAGCAACCACCACTGATCGGCATCTCCAGTGAGGCGGTAAACTTCCATGACAACCTTCTCCCTTTCACTAATCCCCAAGGCATGGAATATTTTCTCTAAGGAATTTATCCATTGCTCAGCTAATATAGGATTTGTACTCCCATTGAAGGTTGGTGGTTGTTGCCTCATGAAGCGGTCTAACATTGATCCTCCATGTTGCGGATCAGGGTGCTCCATACGAGTAAGGTTATTATTCATAACCTGAGTGAGTTGTCCCAGTATGGTAATAAGTTGATCAGCACCAGTTGTATCTCCAGCTCCACAATAATTATCTTGAGCAGGAGGGAAATCCCTACATGGAGTGCGTGCATTGATACAGTTTCCATTTCTTCCACTAGGCGCCATTTTAAACAATGGCATAAACTAGATCAGTTTATGAATCAAAATACATAATTCCATACTTTTAAAATACTTAACATAAATTGAACTATTTATGGATATAATCCATAAAAATGTTTTCTTTGAGGAAGTATATACTCATAACCCTTCATAGTGGTTTATAAAGAAAATGAGAATTATCCAAAGCATATCCCTCGTGAGTGTCGTAACCAAGAGTGCAGCAAGGCACATTGTCATGCACCAGTTCCCGTTTGAGTCTATCTCAAAGCGGTGTTTTCGGGTTTCACCCCTAGGTACATATGTGCCAGAGCCGCCTCTACCTGCTCGTATCCAGATAGAGATGTATTTCTCGGAAAACTCACAACATCTATATAATACCAAAATTCTAGGAAGCTCTTCTATACTAATCCTCAAAGTCTATCTTTGGTCTATGTGCTCTAATCAGAGTTTATCTAAATCTATCTTCCAAGGTTAGTACTAAACTTCCTCTGATACCAACTGTAACGCCCCGACCCCAGCTACCCAGAGTCGGTGCATTACTTCGTAACATTGGAATGATCAGAAAAGATCAAGTCTCGAAAGACCGATTAGTTTAGTAGCCTTGGAAACACTAGATACATTCATAAGTCTTACATTACATCATAAAGTGAAAAACTAATAACAAATTCTTCATAGTCCACACTCATATCCTCTTCTGACTATCCCTGCAGGTCATTCATAAAATACTTCTTCACATCCTGAAAAATATTACAACATTGAAAGGGGTGAGCTCAGATGCTCAGTAAGGATAACAATATTGCGGAAGCTTTCATAAATAAACATTAACAATTAAGGCAATGTATAAATAAAACAAAAGCCTTTTAAACATGAACTTCAACATAATATGGCAAAAGTAAAATGAGATAATGCCATTTACTTATTCACATGGATATTCTACTGGTCGAATAATCACATGCAATATCAATAACCACTTTCATAATGAGGGAATTCATAATGCCAGACATTCTGAAACATTTTGTCAAGGCCTCGTCCAAGACGTCTAAAATGATTAAGGCCTCGGCCAAAACCATAAATAAAATTGGGAAAGGGCCTCGGCCAATTCCACGTCTAGTTGTCTCATGAGACCTACCGATGCATCGAGGAGCTATAGCGGGCTCCACCCGTCACTTATTAAGTCCAATACATTCCTCATATGAATAGGTTTAAACATATCATAAACCATAACATAATCGTATCACATAAAACATTCATAAAGGAAACATAAAATTTCCACATTTCAATCACAAGATATCAATACAACACATTGTTATAATAAAAACGCTTTCAAAACCATTTTCAATACCAAAATAAAAGAAAGTTAAAACTTTGTATTTATTTTTCATTAAAAAAAATGATGGCTTGTAGAGGAAGCCGAAACTCAAATAATGGTCACGGCGGCAGAGAAGTCGTTGTCGCCGCATAAGTACGGAAAGAAAAACATTCCCTTTTGTCGTTTAGAAAAACGCTTCGTATAAAAAAAGATTCCTTTTGAATAAACGTAAAAGTCAAAGGGGTTTATACACCGTATAAAAGAAAGTTGTGTATAAAACCAAATATGCCTCAATGAAAGGGATTGAGACGAAGTCCTTAAAAAGATCATTTTTAAAATAAAATATATATATATTATGTGTATTCACTATAGGTACACATAAAGAAAGTAAAAATACAAAATAAGACATAATAATATCATGACATAATTTGAAAGTAGGAGATTAACCCAAAGAATGGAAGTTGGGTTAAGAAGTTCCCTTACCTTGCGTCTTGTCCTGACTCGACCGTTCTTTAACCTCCTGAATAATAAACTAGAGTTAATTTCTATTTACTTAAGAACCTTTTTCATGTTCATTATTATTTTATATCCCTTATTACCATGTTATGAACATTATTTAATTATTTAAATTAATAACGGTCGTTTTGTCGATCTTTGGTACTTGAGTCAAAAATAAACTTCTTATAATTACAAGTTTTTCATGTGGTGAAAATATCCATTATATCCAGAATTATATTCATGATGTAGATATCATATATATCATATATACAGTATATACATTCATTCATAATGTCACGTAACATTTAGAGGTAAGAAATGAAATGCACCGTTCATGGAGACGGTAAGCCGTACGTACGCATGAACGCTACTTTCATTTCTATTTCGTATTTAATGGAATGAAATCACAATGATATAAATTTATAATATAATTACAGTATAATATATTGTATAATACCATTTAATCCATCCTTTATACATCCCACATATGGCATTAACGATTCAAATCACTTTGAGGGGGCGGTAGTCCGCACTTCCTAAAATGAAATTATCGCGTTTTACCCATAATGGAAATCATAAAGTATGCCATAAATGAGAAATACAGAAGCATAAGTAAAACATAAACATATTTTATAACATATGTAAATATAGTGACATCTTAATGGCCACCTTTGAAGGTGTTATATGAGTGTTGAACAATCATCGTTTCGTGAGGCAGAAATTCGCCATCCACAGAAACCGTATGTTCTTTAACCATTAGATGTAGGTGTGTGTAAGTGTAGCTCGAATAATTCTTATAAAAACATCCTAGTATATTGAGGATACTGTTTTTGTTACAAAAGAAATGAATAAAAAGAGTTTAGGGGGTTGGAGAAGAAAAATAAAACAAAACAACATTAGAGAAGACATTACCTCAAAATCGGGTAACTCTTTTTGATTTGAGCCAAAGGCTTCCTTGGGAAGAGTTCTTCCAAAATTGAGGCTTCTAGGAGTAAGGGAGGGAAGTTGGGAGAGTATTTGGGCAGAGTTTGGCCGAGCCAAATGGCTTGAATGTGTGAATAAGGTGGGAGAGGTGGGGGCCTTTTATAAGTGGAGAGGAGGGGCACTCTTGGAAAGTAAAGAAAAGTCACTTTATTATAAAATGAGTTTCGGATTTTAGAGGTCCCACAGTTATATAATTCGAGGATAAGATGACAAGGGTTCTAAATCTACTCATCCAATAGGCTTTGGACAAGTGTAAGCCTTGGATTTTACAATATCTTTTCATTTTATTAAAATCGTTAAATAATGAGGTCATCGCTGCATCATCATGATGTCATAAATAATTTAATTTATTTAATGTCTAAAAATTATAAAAAAAATACTATGATGTAGGAAATCTTTTTATATTTCTAATGAATATTTATAGTCAAAATTTGGACTTGTGTAACCCCACTTAAAAACTGTTTTAGTAAAATAACTCATGTTTGTGTCAATTTAATTTTAACATTAAATAAATATATATTAATGTCATTTTCCAACTAAAGTGGCTCCATGGGGTCCCCAAGTTGACCCATGGATTGTCTTGGTCAGCCATGAATCATCCAATAGGAGTAGGACAAGTTTCATGCTCATATCATATTATTAAAACATTATTTGTACCTTAAACTACACTAATTACCTCTAATCGCGATTAAGAACTTATAAGTTACTATTCACCAAAAAATTATTTTAATCTCATTGAACCACATTTTACTTATTAATGATAACCATGTATATCGAATTTTTGAAAATCAAATCACAGAAGTGGTAATATTTCATTTAAACGAAAAATCAGTTATTTAACTACCACTTAGTGGTTTCACTATTCATCAAAAATTGAAGTTTTTCAGAACAAGGCCAAAATTTCACCCTAAGCTATAATTGATATTCCGAATTCAAAAATGATGTCTATTTTACAAAATTCCAAACATATAAGTTGCATTAGTTAATTTTATAATTAATTCCCGCTGTCACAACAAATAGCGTGTTTTTAAGAAACAATTTATATCAAAAGATTGACAATTGTTTATGTCCAATTTCAATGTTAAATTAATTCTAATGACCACCATTGGATAAAATTTTAAAAATATATTCTAATTATACTTTAAAACCACTAAATAGTATAATTTATCACTATAAATTATTTTGATTAAAAAATTTGTTTTTAAGTATTTTTCACTATTCATAAAAAAATTGGAAGTTCTCAGAAAGTTACAAAAATTCAACTTAGGATAATTTCGATATTACAAATACAAAAATGAAGTCCATTTTGAAATATAAAATTTCTATAATTTTAAAAAGTGGTTATTACTAATCATAATGACTACTTTGATTAGTCGCGGTGTTTTAGAACTCGAAGTTGCGTACAATGCAAGCTATTTCATTATTGAATGAGAAGCGTATCGTGGAAGCTCGGGGTGTTACATAATATACATTGAATATTATTTAAATAAATAAAATTTATTTTAATTCACAAGTTTAGAGCATATCAAATAATAATAATATTATTATTATAGACATGAGGTTCTGTAGGGATTACAGATTTAATAAGGGTGCATGTGTAATTATTATTTTCTAACCCTAAATATGATAAATATATTTATTATAAATATATTTATTATAATTTTATAATTATTTAAATATAAATATTTATTTATTTAAATAATTATGGAATTATAAAATATATATATAATTAATATATTTATTTTAGTTTCATAAGTCTTTATATATATATATATATATTTATGACTATAAATAAATATTTATTTATTTTAATTATAAATATAAATATAATAAATATATTTTTTATAATTTTATAATTATTTACATATATATATTATTTAAATATATTTATCGTCATTTTAAGTATTTATGAGAACATAATAGCTTCATGGGAACATGAATGAATCATATAAACCGAGTAAAGTATAGATCATAAAAAACGAGTCATTATATATTTGGACAACATGAATAGAAATGATGGTGTAATGTATAGAGAAACATTCATGATGAATACATAACATATGAACATCAATTATATTCACGCATCAATTGACCAAATTTATTAGAAACATATATTTATTTATAATTATAAATAAAAATATACATATTTAAAAAACATTTATATATAATTATAAATATACATATTCAAAAAGTATTTATATATAATTATAAATATATAAATATAATAAATATAATAAATATAATAAATATATTTTTTATTTAATGAAATTTATTTTATATATATTAGAATTATTAAAAAATACATATTAATTATAAAAATGCATTTTTTATTTAATGTATACAAATAAAAATTATTTTTGAATATAAATATAATAATTTTATATAAATTAATAATATTTTTTATTAAAAACTTTTATCAGTTCTAAAAATAGCGATGATAAAGACCCACCTTTTATTAGCGCTTTCTGCTTAGTGCTGATAAAACTCGGTGCATCGGTAATGAATTGTTTGCTATGATTTTTGTTTGACATGTGTGAGCTGATTGGGTGTTGGTTATGGTGTCAATTTATATGTTTTTACAAGTTGTATTTATTTATATATATTTACATACATATTTTTTATTTATATATTTATATAATTATATATAATTAAATAATTATTTTTAAAATAGATTTATAAAATAGATTTATATATTTTCATATATAGATACACACACACACGTATATAAATATATATTTACATATAATTTCATATATACATATATTTTTTTTATAATATTGTATTTATAAAATACATATTAATTGTAATTACGTGTGTGTGTCTATATATTCCTATTTGTGTGTGAGTGTGACACTCCCTCCCTCCCTTCCTCCCTCTCGATATAAATATTTATTTTTTTGTATGTGTGTTTATAAATATATTTATATAAGTATTTGTGTGTCTATACATATGAATGTATAAATATTTTAATATGTATCAGTTGGAAATAAATAAATATATATATAGACAAACAACAAACACGCTTACCACTAAACTAGAATATATATATTAATATTTATTTGATTATTATTAGAATATATACATAAATAAATAAATAAATGTTTATTAATAAACACACACACATATTTATATATAAAAATTATATATACATTTATATAGGTATAAATATATATATATATAATGTTTTTATAAGCTCTTCGGGGTTTACCTGAGTGGTAAACACTCATCGTAATCTTAAATCAAACCTAAGTTCAAATACAGGTGAGAGTGAATTTATATAGGTATTGTAGAAGTATTGTAACGCTATAACAGTGTGGGTACTATAGTAAGGTAATGTAGCAATAGTACTATTCATCCTAAATGAGCTTTCTGATCATAAAAATAGGCCTTTGGGCCACCATGGTGGGTTAGACGGGTGCCCTCCGAAAATTCCATCACAAACCAACCCTAGTTGACCCCAAACCAGGCACCTAAATCGAGCATCCAAACCGGTCCACAACATGGGCCTAGAGGCATTACTAGTTCTTCTGAGCTGACAACTAGTGTAGAACATCAAATATACTCAATTGATAACAATTTTTCCCATAAATGAAAAACAAATAAACAAGTAAAAATCGAAGAATAAAATAAACACTAGAAATGGAAAAGAAATAAAAAACTACCACACATACCTCCATGTGACCTCATAGGTCACCTCCAACCATAAAACCCCACTCACTCCCTAAGAAAACTAGAGTTGGGTATAACTGAAACTAATAAATGATAGATAAAATAGGAGTGAGCATAAAAATTCATAGTACAAATGCTAAGATACACCCTATTCCTTACCTTTAAAGAGAAATCCATATCATGCTAGTTTGAAAATAATACATATAAAAATAGTTTTTTCTACTCATTTAAGGAAAAAAGTAACATGATTCCATTTTAAGAAAAACCACTTTATGTTATATTAAAAAATGAGTTTTCAAAGCATGAAAGGCCTTTCAAAAAATTTCTCATAAAATATAACTAATACTAAAATAGGTGTCTCCATCTAGATGCATAATAGTAGAGAAAGTAAACATGCTTTTCATTATTTTAGATAAGAATAAGAACATAACCAAAATAGAATTTTAAAACAGTTCCACGAACTTAAAACAATAATAAAAGAAAGAAAACATAATGGGAAATTCTTAATTAGATAAGGTTATCATGGAACTAGGATCCTCATACTCTTAATGATCAACCATGGACATGAAGGCCTATTCTCCCTCTAGAGCCAACCAATCCACACCATCATAGTTTAGTTAGTTTTGTAACATAATCCTGGTAGGTAGGGTGGGTCATGCCTATTATACTTGTCCTGGTCTGCCCACCTAGGTACCCAGGATTCCCATGTGCCATGCCCAAATGGATGTGAGTTTCTATCAAGCTATCATATATATACATATCACATATTTCACACAAAACCCATCCACCTTCTCACCTCTCATATCCCTCCTTAAGCATATCCCATTTCCAAGCAACTTAAACCAATCATAAACCTCTTTATTAGGCACATATAAAAAATCACACTTCTAACACATACATCACATTTTTAATTCAATGGGCATGCCTTAAGAGGGGTTTCCATTTCCATAAAACATTTCAAAGTGTCAACCAGGCCTCATCACCTTTAAAAATGTTGGAGTTGGTGCCTTGGAACCAACTTTTGCGTAATTTATGATAAATTTTATTTATTTATTTTGAATATTAATAAATTCCTTATCACATAATGATTATTCTTCTATGTAACATAGTATGTGATATTTTCCTAAGAGTAGAAGTTCCTGGATCGTAAGAGTATATTATGGCTACAAGAGGGCTAGGGGTGAAATGTAGTTTAAAAAATTAAACGAACATAAAATACAAACCTCATTTGATATAGTGATTAGACTCATAATTCCTCTGATTGATCAAAGTATATATATCACACTCATAATTCATTCGATAAATCAAAGTTACTAAACAGACTTATGAACAGCCCGGTTAAACATATATTAAAAATATTTAGTAAAACAAAAATTTTAATATAAAATGAATAACATAATATAAAACTTTTATAAAAAATGTATACAAAATCTTATAATAAATTAATAATTACTTACAAGATTTATAAAATATATTATAATCTTTACCCTTAAGAGTTAAAGAATTTAGAAATCCTGACTTAAGATATTCACAGTTTTCAACCTAACTGCAAGGTCTTTCTTTCTTTACCAGGAAATCCCTCAACATGAATATCATAATATACCTATATTACAAAACTCTAGAAGCCCTCTATATGATGATTGGTTTCAACTCTATCTTCCAATACCTTGGAATCCCTCAATTAGCCAGATCAATATCACTTGTCTTCCTATCCCTAGAAGCCTTCAATCTAAACTCAGATTGGAACAAGAGAAGACAAATGTCAAATTGTTCTAAGGATTTTACAATTCCTAAATCATAATCCTTCAAAAACAACTCTCTAAAATATTACAAAGCACGAGATCAAGATATTTAGGAAGAGATATCTTCAGGCATGTTGAGTTGTAAAATGAATCAGCTCCCAACTCTTTGAATGCACTATTATATAGAGGAATCCCTCCAATGGTCATATTTTCTATGAATCTTAGAGTTGGTTACAATGGACTCATATTAGATTCACTATAAAACTCAAAAAAATATCTATATCCAATGTCATTTTGATAGTATCGTTACAATGCTATTACAAATTCTGTCAGATAGAAATAATTCTAACACCCTGATTATAAAATTTTGACAGTCCAATGTACTATACTATAGTTAGTCTGATGGACTGAACTATAGTTAGTCTGATTAACTAAACTACGGTTAGTCTGATGGATATGACTTAAGTTAGTCTAATGGATAAGACACTAGTCAATCCGATGGACCAGACTCTTAGTCTGTTTGATGGACCAAAATCTTAGTCAGTTTGATGGGTCAGAATCAATTATTAAAATTTTATATTCGTTTAGTTATGGATTATTTCTACATTCGTTAGGAAAATATGTTTTCTACAAAAACATTCTAAAATATTTTGTATATACACATTTAGTAAAATAAGGTTTTAAGAAAGTGTTTTAATTTTCAAAACCATGGAAAGAAATAGTAGAAACTATAAACTTTTGACTCATATTCCCCTTTTTGAAAATCACAAAAAAAAACACTTTAAATTAAAAACTATTAACTTTGAAAACTTACAACCCTTTTTACATTTAAGGCCTTCAAATAAATTCTTCATAAGAAAAAAAAATCCCCTTTTCCTATCTTAACCCCCATTTCTTGATTACTTCATTTTGTTCAACATTCTTCATCCTAAAGGAAATATTATTACCTTGGAAGAATAAGAATAAAATCCCCCTTATCATATTATCCCCCTCAATAAGTTTTCCACCTTTAATAATTACTCCCCCTTTTATAATTTCTCCCCCATTGTGATTTTCAAAGAGAAACAGGGAAAGTAATATATTTTTCTAAATTTTAGAAAGTATAAAATAAAACCATTATGTTTGAATAAACATTCATCCAATATAAAAATAAAGAACATCCATCCAAGTAAAATTATAAAACATTCAAAAAAATGTATTTGGAGAATAATTCAATCAAACAAGAAGTCATTAAAAATGTATTATTTACAAATACATCAAGATTTTATAAATAAAAAGTTCATTCTTTAATGACGAGCTTCTTGACTATGGATTTTATTTTCCAAAAAATACTCATAATTTTTCTTAGTCTCTTCATCTATAGATTCGATCATCATTGTTTTTTCTTCCATAAATAGGAGATTATGATTCTCTTCTTTGAAACCAACTACCTCTTCTTCAAGAATTATGATCTTTTTGTTTTCTTCTTGCAGCCTCTGGAAGTCTTCTTCAAAAGATCGAATTTTAGAATTCTCATCTTTTAGCTTTTTAATCTATTCTTTGAGATCAAATATTTCTTGATTCCGAGAATCTAATGGATCATTGAACTATTCCACATATTTCAATCTATTATAAGAATATGATGATTGCTTATCATGTAGCGAATTGGGTTTTTGGCCCTGTCAGACTTTGGAATATTTCTACGAATAATTCCAGAGCTAGGCGCGAAGACGACGTGCGATTCCGAGGCCCGGTGTGCCCGGAATTAATTTTATAAAAATATTAAGTATTTTTTATACTATGCACGTGGCAGGGGTGTGATATCTCCTAAATGGTAGCTCATAACGGAAATCTGAGGGCACGGTTGCGTCTGGAACGTGTCGTTTACCCTAGGCGGGGTGTAAACTTTGCGGGCGCGGGCCTGCGGTGAGAAACGCCACCAGGGGCGTTTCTGTAAATAAGTAGCAAGTTAGTGGGCGAGCGTCGGCTCGAATAACTTCTGAACGGAGTCTCGGATGGAAAATCTGAGACCGTCGTTGTGTTCAGAACGGTGCATTTACCCTAGGGGTGACCTTACTTTTGTTCGCATCGGGCGTCGGGTCCGAGACGGGTTTGGCGCCGGCGGGTCGCTGATATAAATATCAGCGCCCCCCCCCCCCCCCTTTTATCGTTCTTCGCCGTTCTTCGCCGCCACTCCGCCGAATCGAGCCAACGGAGCGCCCACGAGCTCAGAATTCGACGGAGGACGTTCCAGGAGTGCGCAGCGGAAGATCTGGAGCGCGGATCTGAGGCAGAACGTCGGCGTTTCGCCCGCGAGGTAGGCGGTTTTGAGTTTTAACCCCCGATCCCGTTTTTGCTGCGTTTTTCTGCAAATTGAAGTCGTAGCAGTGTAGATCAGGTCCCGAGGGTCGTGTAGACGCCTCCGGATCGCGAAACGGACCACCGGGGTGCTCGCGGCGGAGCCCGGCTGCCGGCCGCCAAGCGCGGCGGCGCACGACGGAGGCCGCCGGCCAGGGCGGGCCGGCGGCGGCGACCGGTCCAGGCCGGCCGGACCGGCCACTTTTCACATACGGGGGTCTTTAAACCCCCGTATCTTGCACTTCGGGAGTCGGATTCGCACGCCGTTTGCGGCGACGCGGCCCTGACGACGAGGCGAACCCTCCGGTGTGGGTTTGAGGGTTTTAAGGTTAGGGATCGTGTTCCGGGAGCTAGAAACGTCATATAAAATAATATTATTTTATTATTTTACGACTTCGGGCCGTTGTAACTTCTACCCGGAGCGTCCAATTGACGTTCCGTCAGTGGCGTTGGGACCCTGATGGTATGAAATACTTTTTGAGATGGTTTCCGGGTGTTGGGACTGAGAACGGGCTATGGGCCCCACGAGGCCGGGTTTTGGCGTTTGTTGGGAAACGCAGCTTTTGCACCAGGAGTCCGTTTTTGGCGGATGAATAGTCGATCCTGTGTGTTTTTCCGAGAGGATCGCAATGGTGTGTTCCGTTCGATGAGTTTCGGAATCCAGGCGTGGGCCCCACCTGAGCTGGCCTTCGGTGAATAGTACCTTTTTCACCGGGTGTCCGTTTTGGACGAGCGAGTAGTCGATTCCGCTTGTTTTTCCGAGGGGATCGCCGTGATGCGATCCGCTCGATGGGTTTCGGGATCGTAGCATGGGCCCCGCGCGAGCTAGCTACGGTGAATAGTGCCTTTTTCACCGGTGCTCCGTTTCGGGCGAGTAAACAGCCTATCCTGTGTGTTTTTCCGCGTGGAACGCAAAGGTGGCCTCAGTTTTGGCTTCGGAGGTGCGCATTGTGGCTTTGGGGCGAGTCGCTCGGGTTAGCGACGTTTGGACCAGCAGTGGTTGAGGGTTCTCCCTTGGTTCGTTCATACGAGGGTTCGTGTGGTATCACAACCTTCGTATGGGTTTGTGATCCTCTCGATGGGATGTTTAAACTGTTAGAGTTTTAGTATCCCTCCGGTGGGCCCGGAGTGGATCCTCTAGCATCTTTACCCTAGATCGGGTTCATGGTATCGCTGCGACTGCTTATTTACGAGCGATGATCCCCTATCTAACAGGTTAACCCCGTAGGGTTTGTGGAATCATCGGGAATATGATCCCCTACGTGGTGGGTCGTGCACAGTAGGGTTGTGGCATCGTCGGGTATACGATCCCCTACTCAGCATGTGGTTTATAGTAGGGTTACAGTATCGTTAGTTATGTGATCCCCTACTCCGCACGTGGTTTCGGTAGGGTTGCGACATCGTCAGTTCGATCCCCTACATCGCGAGTTATACCAGATAGGGTTCCGGTATCGTCATGACCATCTTTATATGGACGATGATCCTCTATCTGAGTGTGAAGCTTCTGTCGAGTGCCAGATCGGGTTGTGGTATCCCCCAGCGGATCCTGGGTGTGATCCCCCATCTGTGAGAACTACGTATGCCAGATCGGGTCGTGGTATCCCCCAGCGGACCCTGGGAGTGATCCCCTATCTGTGAGCTACATATACCGGTGTGGGTCTTGGTATCCCCTAGCGGACCCTAGTGGTGATCCCCTCTCCGAGGGTTTGGTGGTTATGTTGTTTCAGCGATGTTTCCTCAGTGATGTTGTCCGAGGAGCGTGGTCTCTCGGGTGAGATCTGAGATGTTTGTTTGGGACCCGATGGAGTGTATCTCTCGGATGAGTGTCATCTGGTATGACAGTGTTCGTGGTGTACTCTCCTGGTTGTGGACAGTTGCTGGTGATGAGGTCAGTACCTCTTGTGGCTTTGTGGCGTGAGCTGTGTATATCTGGATTGTTCAAGGTGTATGTATGGGCATACACCTGAGCTGAGCTGAGCTGACTTGTTGTGTTTAGCCGAGGATGGTTATGAGATGGAGTTTTCTCTCTCGTCTGGGTTCCCTCTGGATGGGTTGAGCAGACTGTTGCCTTTCAGTTGCTCCCTTGGGTTTTGGGTTTTTGGGGTGCCTACTGAGTATTTTTATATTCACCCCTGCACGGGATTTTCCCGCACATGTTTGTGTCTTGTGCAGACCACATGCCTTTTGACGGAGTCCCAGGAGGACCCGGAGCAGGCGAAGCTTAGTGAGCGTGTTGACCAGGGTGTTTACCGGAGCTGTGCCGAGGGAGCTTTCCGGCGGGTGTTTGTGGCAACGTTTCCCTTCTTCAGAGCAGGTTGGACGCGCTTTGTAGTTTTCTTTTGGTGGGCCCTGTTTTGCCCTTGTACTTTTGCTGTTGCACTCTGGTTTGGGATAGATTGTATGCATGCATTTACTTTTCAGTTTCTATATCTCTGCACTGTTTCATGGAGGTGTTTGTGGGTGCGTGTGTACAGGTACCATAGGCTAATGCCTCCCATGTGTGTGATAGCCTACTCGGCGCTAGTCGCCAGCCCCTGGCCTATTAGAGGCGGGCTTGGGGAGTCGCGGCTCGAGCCCCGTTGGGTCGGGTCGTGACAGAGTGGTATCAGAGGAGGTTCCACCTTTGGGAGCTCAGAGCGTAGCTGGTCTAGCTGTGAGCTTGGTTTGGGTTGCATAGCGGCAGTGTTAGGGTGTTTCGAGCTCGGCTTTCAGGCCAGGGACTCCAGTGTTGGTACGACGGCCGACGTATCCATACACCAGGACTCTGATAACCTGCCTTTCGACTCAGGACATTCGTACACTGGTCGTGGGGACATAATGGTACATGCATCATATAGGACTGGGTTTTTGGTTTTTCCTTGTCCTTCTTGAGTCAGCTCTCCAGATATACTCTTTGACTATGGTGCGTCTTGAATGTATTTCAGGATGCCTCCACGACGACAGCCAGCGAGGGTTCCGCAGCAGGATTGTGCTGATGACCCGCCCCGTGTAGTGGCTGTGGAGCAGCGCGCAGGTTCTGAGGTTGCACCTCCAGGTGGTCTGCCAGTTGAGACACCACCTGTTGAGCAGCTGGTTGTGCCGGCGGTGCAGGACGAGGTTTCACGCAGGCTGAGTGCGCTACACGAGTTCCAGAGGCAGCGACCTCTGAGGTTCCGGGGTGATCCAGACCCCCAGGCAGCTGATGATTGGCTTGAGGCAGTCACCCGAGTTTTCCGCCTAGTGAGGACACCTCCAGATCAGATGGTGGTCCTAGCGGCGAGCCTTCTGCATGGTTCTAACGGGAGATGGTGGAGTTTGGTGATGCAGTCCCATGACGAGGAGACGCTCACGTGGGCAGAGTTTGAGCGACTCTTCAGGGAGGAGTTCTATCCGGTGACGCTAAGGTCAGTGCGGATCCAGGAGCTTCTGCAGCTTCGACAGGAGAGCATGACTGTGTCGGAGAACTCAGCGAGGTTTACAGACCTGTCGCGCTACTCCCTGGATATGGTTCGAGACCCGTTCTTTAGGGCTCAGACCTTCGAGCAGGGCTTACGCAGGGATATCCAAGCAGGTGTGGTTTCCTTGTGCCTCCCCACCTATGCTGGAGTGCTGGAGCGAGCGCTGGTGGTGGAGGGTTTTCTGGCTGAGTAGTTTCCCCCTGTTAGTGCTGGGAACTCGAGAGATGAGACTTCGTCGGTCAGATCGGCATCTGGTAGCCAACGACAGACTCAGGGGTCTGGACGTGGCCAACGTTTCAGGAGGCGATCCCAGGATGGAGGATCTAAGCCTCGGAGCTCACAGGGCTCGCAGGCCAGTTTTGGTCAGCCGCAGGAGAGGCGGTGTTATTCTTGCGATGGTCGGGGACATCTTGCTAGAGATTGTCCGGCCCGACGTGCTGCTGAGAGGGAGCTGGTCGATGGACCGCCTTGGCAGAGGTAGCGTCTCGAGCAAGGAGGTCCGCAGGGCGGCGGACGTGGCGTCGGAGCTGGTGTAGCGGGAGGCGGTGGTAGACAGTACCAGTTGCCACCACCCCACCCCCAGGTGGTCCACGCCAAGCTCAGGGAGCTGGTGGTCGAGGGAGAGGACAGCTCCATGCCCTGAAGGCAGTCGACCCAGAGGCACCGCAGATGGATAGAGGTACGCCTTGTGTCCTTTCTATTTACTGCAGTAGTTTTTCAGACACTGTTTAGCGGTACTCTTTCCTTTTGTTGCTTGCTCGAGTTTTGTTCAGGGCGTTGGTAAGACCCTGAGTGGTTGTTTGTTGGTGAGCTCGCTGGTGTGTGAGACCCAGTTGAGAGTCCAGTCGCTTTCCTTGTGCTTAGGGCTTTTTGGGGATGAAAAGTTCTAAGGGGGGGAGGATGTAGCGACTTGGGTTTTTGGTCCTGTCAGACTTTGTAATATTTCTACGAATAATTCCAGAGCTAGGCGCGAAGACGGCGTGCGATTCCGAGGCCCGGTGTGCCCGGAATTAATTTTATAAAAATATTAAGTATTTTTTATACTATGCACGTGGCGGGGGTGTGATATCTCCTAAATGGTAGCTCAGAACAGGAATCTGAGGGCACGGTTGCTTCCGGAACGTGCCGTTTACCATAGGCGGGGTGTAAACTTTGCGGGCGCGGGCCTGCGGTGAGAAATGCCACCAGGGGCGTTTTCGTAAATAAGTAGCAAGTTAGTGGGCGAGCGTCGGCTCGAATAACTTCTGAACGGAGTCTCGGATGGAAAATCTAAGACCGCCGTTGCGTTCAGAATGGTGCGTTTACCCTAGGGGTGACCTTACTTTTGTTCGCATCGGGCGTCGGGTCCGAGGCGGGTTTGGCGCCGGCGGGCCGCTGATATAAATATCAGCGCCCCCCCCCCTTTTATCGTTCTTCGCCGTTCTTCGCCGTTCTTCACCGCCACTCCGCCGAATCGAGCCAACGGAGCGCCCACGAGCTCATAATTCGACGGCGGACGTTCCAGGAGCGCGCAACGGAAGCTCTGGAGCGCGGATCTGAGGCAGAATGTCGGCATTTCGCCCGCGAGGTAGGCAGTTTTGAATTTTAACCCCCGATCCCATTTTTGCTGCGTTTTTCTGCAAATTGAAGTCGTAGCATGGTAGATTGGGTCCCGAGGGTTGTGTAGACGCCTCCGGATCGCGAAACGGACCACCGGGGTGCTCCCGGTGGTCCGCGGAAGGTCCACCGGCCACCCAGCGCGGCGACGCGCGGCGGAGGCCGCCGGCCAGGGCGGGCCGGCGGCGGCGGCCGGTCCGGCCACTTTTCGCATACGGGGGTCTTTAAACCCCCGTATCTTGCACTTCGGGAGTCGGATTCGCGCGCCGTTTGCGGCGACGCGACCCTGACGACGAGGCAAACCCTTCGGTGTGGGTTCGAGGGTTTTAAGGTTCGGGATCGTGGTCCGGAAGCTAGAAACGTCGTATAAAATAATATTATTTTATTATTTTACGAATTCGGGCCGTTGTAACTTCTACACGGAGCGTCCGATTGACGTGCCGTCAGTGGCGTTGGGACCCTGATGGTATGGAAGACTTTTTGAGATGGTTTCCGGGTGTTGGGACTGAGAATGGGCTGTGGGCCCCACGAGGCCGGGTTTTGGCGTTTGCGGGGAAATGCGGCTTTTGCACCAGGAGTCCGTTTTTTGGCGGATGAATAGTCGATCCTGTGTGTTTTTCCGAGAGGATCGCAATGGTGCGTTCCGTTCGATGAGTTTCGGAATCTAGGCATGGGCCCCACCCGAGCTGGCCTTCGGTGAATAATACCTTTTTCACCGGGTGTCCGTTTTGGACAAGCGAGTAGTCGATTCCGCTTGTTTTTCCGAGGGGATCGCCGTGGTGCGATCCGCTCGTTGGGTTTCGAGATCGTAGCGTGGGCCCCGCGCGAGCTAGCTACGGTGAATAGTGCCTTTTTCACCAGTGCTTCGTTTCGGGCGAGTAAACAGCCTATCCTGCGTGTTTTTTCGCGTGGAACGCGAAGGTGGCCTCGGTTTTGGATTCGGAGGTGCACATTGTGGCTTTGGGGCGAGTCGCTCGGGTTAGCGACGTTTGGACCAGCAGTGGTTGAGGGTTCTCCCTTGGTTCGTTCCTACGAGGGTTCGTGTGGTATCACAACCTTCGTATGGGTTTGTGATCCTCTCGATGGGATGTTTAAACTGTTAGAGTTGTGGTATCCCTCTGGTGGGCCCGGAGTGGATCCTCTAGCATCTTTACTCTAGATCGGGTTCTTGGTATCGCTGTGACCGCTTATTTACAGGCGGCGATCCCCTATCTAGCAGGTTAACCCCGTAGGGTTTGTGGCATCATCGGGAATATGATCCCCTACGCAGTGGGTCGTGCACAGTAGGGTTGTGGCATCGTCGGGTATACGATCCCCTACTCAGCATGTGGTTTATAGTAGGGTTACAGTATCGTTAGTTATGCGATCCCCTACTCCGCACGTGGTTTTGGTAGGGTTGCGGCATCGTCGGTTCGATCCCCTACATCGCGAGTTATACCAGACAGGGTTTCGGTATCGTCGTGACCATCTTTATATGGACGAAGATCCTCTATCTGAGTGTGAAGCTTCTGTCGAGTGCCAGATCGGGTTGTGGTATCCCTCAGCGGATCCTGGGTGTGATCCCCCATCTGTGAGAACTACATATGCCAGATCGGGTCGTGGTATCCCCCAGCGGACCCTGGGAGTGATCCCCTATCTGTGAGATACATATCCCGGTGTGGGTCTTGGTATCCCCTAGTGGACCCTAGCGGCGATCCCCTCTCCGAGGAGTTTGGTGGTTATGTTGTTTCAGCGATGTTTCCTCAGTGATGTTGTCCGACGAGCATGGTCTCTCGGGTGAGAGTCTGAGATGTTTGTTTGGGACCCGATGGAGTGTATCTCTCGGATGAGTTTCATCTGGTATGACAGTGTTCGTGGTGTACTCTCCTGGTTGTGGACAGTTGCTGGTGATGAGGTCAGTACCTCTTGTGGCTTTGTGGTGTGAGCTGTGTATATCTGGATTGTTCAAGGTGTATGTATGGGCATACCCTTGAGCTGAGATGAGCTGACTTGTTTTGTTTAGCCGAGGATGGTTACGAGATGGAGTTTTCTCTCTCGTCTGGGTTCCCTCTGGCTGGGTTGAGCGGACTGTTGCCTTTCAGTTGCTCCCTTGGGTTTTGGGTTTTTGGGGTGCCTACTGAGTATGTTTATACTCACCCCTGCACGGGCTTTTCCCGCACATGTTTCTGTCTTGTGCAGACCACATGCCTTTTGACGGAGTCCCAGGAGGACCCGGAGTAGGCGGAGCTTAGTGAGCGTGTTGACCGGGGTGTTTACCGGAGCTGTGCTGAGGGAGCTTTCCGGCGGGTGTTTGTGGCAGCGTTTCCCTTCTTTAGAGCAGGTTGGATGCGCTTTGTAGTTTTCTTTTGGTGGGCCCTGTTTTTCCCTTGTACTTTTGTTGTTGCACTCTGGTTTGGGATAGATTGTATGCATGCATTTACTTTTCAGTTTCTATATCTCTGCACTGTTGCATGGAGGTGTTTGTGGGTGCGTGTGTACAGGTACCATAGGCTAATGCCTCCCATGTGTGTGATAGCCTACTCGGCGCTAGTCGCCAGCCCCTGGCCTATTGGAGGCGGGCTTGGGGAGTCACGACTCGAGCCCTGTTGGGTCGGGTCGTGACATCTCAAAAGACTTAGTAATATCAAAGGATAATTTCTTAAATTTCTCAAACTATTCATCATGATATTTTAAATATCCATAAACTTGTCTTGATCATTTAACCATTTGATTAAAACTTCTTTTATATGTATTTGATTTATGTTTGAAACACTTTATCTTAACTTAATTATAAAAAAATATTCTATAAATAACTTCATAGACCTTGATTTTTCACTCAGACTATTTTGGATCTGTTTGTATCGGGCTTAAATGTTTGGTAGATAATGCTTAAAATATGTGATCTATTTCAAAGATTGACAAATATAGTCAATTATATTCTGAGATTCTGCAACTGATGTATCAGATGAAATTGATGAATCTTCATAAATATGTTGTCAAGGATGTCCAACATCTTTCTTTTCTATTCATTTCACATTTAAATCATCTGAAACTTTAAACACATCAACTTTAATATCAATATTAGTTTTTGTGTGGGACTATTATGCTTCCTCTTCCTCATGTGATGATGATTGTTCATTCACAAAACATCTAAAAGTTTATTCTTATCATACTGGGTTTATAAGGATGTAGGGGGTGATGAACAATCAGAATAGATTTATTTTTCTTTTTCTTCTTCCTTAATACATGCATCGTAGCACGTCCAATTTGAAAATTTTTATAACCAACTGGATACTATAAAAGTGGAGAGCAGGGTTGAACCACAAAGAGAATGAAATATAGTTCACTAAAATTATATCGTTGGACAATGTTCATATGGGAAAAAAGTTTAGGGATTTCCTATTTTTTAATTATTTTATTAAAAATAAAAAATGAGAAAGTGAATGAAACAAAATAAAAAGTATTAAAAAAATGAAGATGAACTTTGAATAAAAAAGATGTGTTTGGGATGATGATATCGTACTTAATTGGACATTCATTGGACATTCATTGTACACTTGTAGGAGATCCATTGTTTGCTCAAATTTCTCTATTAGAGGGAATGATGCATCTGTTTGCAGGAAAGGAAATGGTAAGAAGACTCAAATAGGAGATGAAAAACATGCTGAGAAGGGTCCACAATAGCTACAACATGGTTCCTCAAGGTAGCTGAAGCAGGGATAAACCGTATATATTTCTACCTTTCAAGTCTTTGTTAGTTATTATGGAAAGATTCTTGGCATGAGGTAAAGTACTGATATGGGAAAATATGATCTTATTGAGGCTGATATCTCGTAACTTGAATGAAATAATGTTATGGGTGTGACTAGAATAGAATACAAGTAACAAACACAGGGTTTTGATTCTGAGTTTTGTTTAGACTCGAAACAAGCTGGTCCCTCCACTAGAATGGATTTACAAGAGCTACATACAAGGGCTGACACTCAGAATGGTGTAGAGATACAAGATTTGGAAAATGAGGTTTTCATGTAGTGTACTGTATCAGAGATCTCTCCTTTACAACCTAAAGGGAAAGGATGCATGGTGTAGCCACTAGAAATGGATTTCTCAGGACATGTTGATGGATCCAAGAAATCTGATAATCATCAAGATATGAATTTTCATCAGGAAATTTAGAATGTATTTTTCTCCTCAGGAATTGGGAAGTGGGGTAATGTTTTAGAGGATGGAAGTGATAATGTGCTTCTGATGGTTTTATTGGACACTGCTCAGTTAAGTCCTTCAGGCGGAGGTTTATACTTTAAGGATGTTTTCATTGGAGAAAAAATTGATCCTCCAAAAAGAAGGCTATGAAAGGATTACTACAACCAACCCAAGTATGTTTCTATCAGATCATCTTCCAAGGCTTAAAGGTTAAGATCACCAATGAGCAGTAAAATTCCAAGGTAGGAATCCTTAGGATTCTC
This sequence comes from Viscum album, assembly GCA_963277665.1. Taxonomy (NCBI): domain Eukaryota; kingdom Viridiplantae; phylum Streptophyta; class Magnoliopsida; order Santalales; family Viscaceae; genus Viscum; species Viscum album. The sequence continues at coordinate 1,496,643,731 of OY728131.1, forward strand.
AACCAAGGTAAATCACAGTTAGAGTGGGAAACTATTGATGAATCTAATTATGAATATGAGAATGATCATTCTTATTATAGTTACTAACCTGTATTTCTGGATGAGAGAATGTATCTTTATTTTTCCCCATATTCTTCCCTTGTTTTATTTTTCTCTCTTTTAATAAATGGCCAGTATATTTGCTTCTATCTTGATATTTTCAGTTAATAATACTAATATAAAATGTTAATCTATTTTAAAAAAAATAAACTAATAATAAAACTAATGTTAGTGAAACTACAACTAATAAAAATATAATGTTAAATATATAAACTTAATATAAGTAATAAAAATTAAACTGCTAAAAATAAAAAGTGTTATATATTAAATGTTAATAATGTATAAAATCAATATAAACTAATAAAAATAATCAAAAACTAATAAAGTTAAAGGGATAAAAATAGATATATAAATATATAATTAAATAAACTAGGGTTACATGTTAAATAAAATTTATAATTATACATATAATAATAAATAATAAAATATAAATTAAAATAAATTAATAAAATACTATATTACTAATATTAGTAGAAAACTTCACTAAAAAATATCAAAATACCTAAAATACTACAAAACTAAAAAATAAATCTAAAAATGATAAAAGTGACTATGAAAATAAGTAAAACTAAATTATAAAATTATTAAAAATTCATGTGAAATTCATGTGTATCAAATCCCCCCACACTTAAAATTTTTTACTCATAGGAAAAACAATCAGAATAAAAACAAAACTGAACCCATGGATAAATCAAAACATAAAAAATATAAGATAAAAATTTTTCAATCCCTTTTACCCATAAAATATATTTCTTCATTTTAAAATCCAATTTTAAAAATAGTTCCCCTTCCACTTACATTCTTTCCGAAACAAAATCTATACTCATGCATCATGTGACCTACCTCGTTATCACTCTCATCGCTCAAATTTTTTTTATCAAAGCCATGATCAATTCTTATACACATGCATTCTTAACACAAAATTTCCATGAATTTCACATCTTCACTAGTGAAAATAAAAAGAAAACAACAATCTCAAGAACTTCACATTAGGTTCAAATGTCTTTGAAGCTGTGGGATAGCGGTTCATAAAAAAATTGACATTTTTTTTCAAAAAGAGGGATGAATATTGAATTAAATGCATGATGATTATCAATCCAAATGTCTCCCTGAAACTCTTTCTCCCCCACAATTAAAAAGTTTTATTGTCCCCAAGCATATGATAATCTAATGTTTCACACTTTTTCCCCTTTTTTTCCTCTTCTCTTTTTAGGGAACAACTTACTCAAATAATATGTGCATGAAAAACTAGTGAGTATCAAATCTAAAATGTTATGAAATAAATGTCTAAAAAAATCCCAAATAAAGGTACACAAGTAGCGCATATGTTGTAACATCTCATTGAAAGTAGGTCATATATAAAACTCTATATCTTCTAGAGTAACATGTCTTCACTTTTATAGGTATCCCTAAAGGCTAGGGTTACTACATAATAACCACAAATGTACTCATTTTTAGAACAAAAAAAATTATATATCCGCAAAGAAAAATACATGTAATGAATGTGGCTACTGTGAAAAATTATGGGGTAAATTCAATCCATGTTCATCAAATAATGCACCGTCCCTTAAAAAACCCTCTCTATGAATAAATATCCCCTGCATTTAGATTGAAAATCATCATTAAAATAATTAAGAAAAAGGTAGAGAAGGGTATCAATTATGGGATCATCCTAAAAAGGATTCTTTATAGATTCTAAGGGATACATGATTGAAAAAATGTATGGGTGGTCCAGTGGGTCAAAGGGGATGAAAATATAAAAAAATTCATCAGTAATTTTAGAGAAACTTTCAAACTGTCATGACCCGTCCCCCGGGGCCCGTGCCGTTAATACCCCAAGCCCTCCTTCCACAGGCCAGGGGCGGGCGACTAGCACCGAAAGGCACATTCCCTAATACTAGGAAGGCATTGTCTTTATATCCTGTAAACACACTCAACCAAGCACACAACAATATACGAACACAAGTAAAATATAAAGTAAAAAAGAGTGTGTACAGTAAGTAAAAGGGGCCAGAATACAAGCCCAACTGGAAAGTACAAGAAAATTGAAAGTACAATTAAATTGAAATAGCTCTTGTGGACACCCACCAAGGATCCTACCTGAAGGGTAGGTATAGTTCTCGAATGATCATCTCTACAGTAATCCTTGTCTAATGTCCACCTCTAAGCTACCTCCAGTCATGGTCCTCTCATCCTCAGTTAGCGTTGTCCATCGTCTGCACCAAACAAAACAAGGTGCGTGTGTAGCCCGTGTAGGGGTGAGTATAACGATAATCAGTAGGGACCCAGAGACCCTCAAAGGTCTCAAAAAACCCACAAAGGATAAACCAAAAAACATGAAAACATCTTACAACCCTACTTAGATATATGCCCATACATATACCTAAGTTATCAAGTATACCCATCTCATTCATGAGGAAACACAAGGCCCAAATCCTTAGCCAAAGTACAATTGTTCCACGAAGGAAAGAATATCACGAAGGTAAAACCACAAAGGTAAGTACCACAAAGGTACGCTACACAAAAGAATACCAAAAAGGTACACCACACAAAAGAATACCACAAAGGTATCACCACGAAGTTAAGTACCACAAAGGTACGCCACACAGAAGAATACCAAAAAGGTATCACCATGAAGGTAAGTACCACAAAGGTATGCCACACAGAAGAATACCACAAAGGTATTACCACGAAGGTAAGGACTCATATCACACCATGTATAACTTAGGTACGATATTAAGATGATTAAACATAACTACTGAATCATCGTACTCTATTAAGAGGTATACCCACGTAGGATCCTAAATCATCAGACCCACATAGGATCCTAATACAGCAGACCCACATAGGATCCTAGAGTAGTCCCACATGGATTTACTAGAGTGGATCCAAGTAGGGATCTTGAACACAGACCCACATAGGATCCCAAAGCACACACCCACATAGGATCCCAAAGCATAGAAACACATAGGATCCCAAATCATAGACCCACATAGGATCCCAAAGCACAGACCCACATAGGATCCCTTTCTCATGTTACATCCAGCTACACGGTTCCCGCACTAAGCTCGCTTTATTTCAGGAAAATACTCTCATTAAGCCACAATTTGATACCCAAACTACCACAAAGTACCAAAAAGAAGTATCCCAAAGGACCTCCACATGATAGGGGTCTCAAAGCAACAGATGGTGTGTCAATCGGACGCCCGGTCTGTAAGTTATTGGCCTTTTAGTACCGAGTGCCCAGTTAGATTCGTGTTCGATCCAACCCGGCCATACCCCAACTTGGTCCAAAAAATCAAGTGGGGTATACAAAAAGGACCATCTCGATCCAAGGTTTCTGGCGCCACAGATGGTTCGTCAAACGGACATCCGTAGCACAAGAACGAAAAGTGATGTCCCCTTCTAGCGACTGACCGGAGTGCTGACCACTGCCCTTGCTCCGCCGCGGCCGATAGGCTGCGGATCTTCTCTAGCGGCGCTGTTGCGCCGCCTCCGTCTTTGTGGCCGACCATGGTTCTGACCGCCTCTCTTGAGTCCCACCAGTTCCAATCTCCGACACCAGTCGCCGTCCTCCTCCATCGCGAAGAACACATCAAAAACCACAAAGGATTGCAGAGAGGTCGGACCATGTTTCTTTGGCCCGCCCCCTCCGCGTTAGAGTGGTAGCAAGCGGCTCAAGGGGAGAGGTTCAACATAAAAGAAAATTTATGAAGGTAAACCAAAATAACACCCCTACCTCGAAGGTTTGTTGACTTTGGTGAGGAGGATTCGAGAGGTAGAAGATGAATTCATTGAAGAACGTCGGTGTTCATTGCCTCCACAAGGTGCTTCCGATCCGGGCTCGGGGTTGATTCCTCATTATTCGTTGGAGAAAGTTCTTCATTGGAGAGGCGTTCTTCATTGGAGAGGGAAAAGTTTCTCCAAAGTTCTCCAAGCCTTTTCCAAGCCTTTTCCAATTATTTTCCCCCCAACCCAATAAAAAGAATAGCCAACTTATTTAAATAAAGTTGGCCATTAACTATGATGACATTGGCGTAATTAAAAGCATTACATTGTCATAATTAATTTAGAGGAAACCTAAAGTCACCTCCCTCATTAAAGAGGGAGTTTAAGAGTTGGGTGGTCCCCACCATTAAGAATTCAATTTTGGGGGGTTTCCTAGCTTGGGTGGTCCCCACCACTGCACAATCAAATTGGGAGGTTTTAAAATAAAATAAAATAAAAGTCATTCATTATTTTTTTTATTACCACAAAAAACATGAAAAATAAATTTCACCCTCGAACAACTGCGGTCAAGGTGAAGATCTCATTAAGAGAATACCGGTGTTGCGAGTTCAACTGTGTCCTCATATTTTAATTTCGAGCACTGGTCAAAAGTTACAAAAACCCACTCGCATGTTTACTAAACATACTTAATTTTTTTAGAAATTCATTCTGGGCACACCAGGCCTCAGAATCATGCACCGTCAATTTTCACGGACTCATAAAATTCCCATATAAAAAAATTACATGGAAATTTTTGGGTCTTTACATTCTCCCAACCTTAGGGATTTGCGTCCCCATAAGCCACAACTCAAACTAAGGGAACAAGTGGGGGTACTGAGCACGTATCTGAGCCTCCCGCTCCTATGTGATCTCCTAGAGGTTGCCGTGATGCTAACGTACATACAAAAAAGGTATCGATCACCCATGAAGGACTCTCTATTATCGATCCTCAATCTCCACTGGAACCTCCGTAAATGTCGCCCCATCATCGATGTCCAGCTCTCCGTGGTCGATGATGTGAGAAGGGTCATGCACATATCTCCTCAGCTGGGATACGTGGAAGACGTCGTGCACCCGATGCAACTGAGGGGGAAGTTATAGGTGGAAAGCCACCTCGCCAACTATACTGAGGACCTGGAAGGGTCCAATAAACCTTGGAGATAACTTTCCACCCCAGTCAAATCTCCACAACCCTCATCAGGGTGAGACCCATAGAAAGAGTTGGTCACCATCCTCGAACTCCAGAGATCTCCATCTTCTATCAGCATAAGACTTATGCCTGCTCTGTGCAGTCTTCATCTACTCCTGGATGATCTGCACCTTCTCTGTGGTAGCCCGCACCATATTTGGTCTCATGAGTGCTGACTCCCATGGTCCAGTCCAACACAAAGGTGATCTGCAAGGTCGATCGTACATAACCTTGAAAGGTTCCATCCCAATGGTGGAGTGATAACTATTGTTGTATGAAAACCCATATAAGGGAAACTGATCCTCCCAACTGCAAATAAAGTCGAGTACGCAAGCATGAAGCATATCCCCAAGGTTCTGAATGGTCCGCTCAGTCTGGCCATCCGTCTGAGGATGGAAGGTGGTGCTCAAAAGAATCTACATCATGAAAGCCTCCTGCAACCCCTTCTATAGCTAGGAAGTGAAACGTGTATCATGATTGGAGAAAATTGTCGAGGGTACTCCATGTATCTGCACAATCTCTTGAAAATAGAGGCGTCCCAAGCTCTCTACTGAACCCTTCTCTTGGATCGGTAGGAAGTGGGCCGACTTGGTGAGTTGGTCGACGATCACCCAGATAGTATCATGAACCCTGGATGTACGTGGAAGTCCTATCATGAAGTCCTTGGATATCCCGCCCCACTTCCACTCTGGGACCTCTAAAGGTTGAATCAAGCCTGCTCTTACCTGAGGCTCCACCTTCAGTTGTTGACAAGTGAGGCACCGAGAGACAAAGTCTGCTACTGCTTCCTTCATTCTTGGCCACCGGTGCTATCGTCGTAGGTCTTGGTACATCTTTGCCACTTTTGGATGTACCACTAGAGGGGACATGTGGAACTCCCTAAAAAATTCCTCCCGAAGTGACACTGTTACCATGGTATGCCCTCTGAAGAGGATGACGTGCTCCCTACCTTCAGAAAATCCATCAGGTTCTTGACCTGTGAATCTTTGAACATGTCGAGCCTCGTAGTCAGTGTCCCCATGCTGCGACTCCCTGACTCATGGAAGAAGTGGGGGAGTGACTGTAATAGACTGAATAAAGGCTTCTCCATATCGATCCTCAAAGGATATCTTCAAAGCAGTCAACTGCTTCATCGCCTCACCTAGAAGCTGTATACCAGATCTCTTACTGAGTGCATCCGCTACAATGTTCCCCTTCCTAGGAGTATAGACTATCTCAAAGTCATAATCCTGGAGGAACTCAAGATAACATCGTTGTCTCAGGTTTATGTCCTTCTGAGAGAAGATATACCTGAGACTCTTATGATCAGAGTAGACTATAAAACATTCGACCATCAAGTAATGTCTCCACATCTTCAAGGCGAAGACCACTGCTGCTAACTCCAGATCATGGGTAGCATAGTTTTTCTCATGATGTCTCAACTGTTGAGAACCATATGCGATAAATACTCACTTCTTCATTAGGACACATCCGAGCCTAGTCCATGATGCGTCATAGTAGACTACATACCCAATGCCCTCCTCCGAAAGCCTCAAGATGGGGGCACTATTTAGTCTCTGCCTCTGCTCTTGAAAACTCCGCTGGCATCTCTACGACCACACGAAGGGTTCCCCCTTCTTTGTCAATGCTGATAAAGGTGATGCAACTCTGGAGAAATATGGCATAAACCTCCCGTAGTATCCATCCAAACCTAGGAAACTCCATACCTTCCTCATACTTTTGGGTGGCTCCCAAGAAAGTACCGCCTCAATCTTAACTGAATCCACCATAACTCCAGCCTCCGAGATGACATGTCCCAGAAAGTGAACCTCTCAGATCTAGAACTGGAACTTCGAGAGCTTATTATAAATCTAGTGCTCTCAGAATGTATCCAGAACTATCTGCAAATGATAGACATGATCCTCTTCAATCGCTGAGTATATCAGGATGTCGTCAATGAAGACTACAACCAAGAAATCAAGGTATGTCTGAAAGATCCTTTTCATGAGTCTCATGAACACTTTTGGAGCATTGGTTACGCCAAATGGCATAACCAAGAACTCATAATAGCCATACCAACATCTGAAAGCTATCTTATGCACATCCTCATCTCGTACTCTGAGCTGGTGATAGCCTGATTTGAGGTCTATCTTCGAGAACCACTGTGCTCCCTTCAGCTGATCAAAGATGTCTTCAATCCTCAGGAGTGGGTACTTGTTCTTCACGGTCACCTGGTTTAGGTACCGATAGTCAACAAAAAGTCTCAGGCTCCCATCCACCTTCTTGACGAACAAAATCGGGGCTTCCCAAGGAGAAACACTGGGATGGATGAACCCCTTCCCTTGTAAGTCCTCCAGCTGTACCCGCAGCTCATGAAGTTCCACAGGATCCATCCGATACACTGGTGTAGATATCAGTGTCATCCTAGGGTACAAGTTAATGTAAAAGTCCACCTCTCTGTGAGGAGGTAGACCTGAAACATGATTAGTGAAGACATCCGCGTACTGGTCCACCGCTACAGGATAGCTCAGACTCTCCACATCAACCGCTCCGAGGGTAAGTCTAGCCAACTGATGAGTGATCGGATGCACCCTCCTCCAGGTAAGTCCATCCTACACTGTAAAGGTTCCCTTCTTACCGGTAAAGGTAAACCTAGTACCATCCATGCGGACACACTGCACTTTGCACCTAATACAATCAATATGGGTATGGACTGTAGATAACCAGTCCATACCCAAGATGATGTCGTAAGGCCTCAATGCCGATACTAGGAGATCCCAGCCAAAGCTATCGCCTCCTAGAGTAAGCACACACAGCCAGAACCTGTGTGTAATCATCAAATCTGCTCCCGTAGGAGTCTCTAGCCGTAAGGATCGAGGAAACAGCTCCACTAGAATCTCCTTGCTCCGAACAAGGGCAATTAAAATAAAAAAACGACTAGAACCTGTGTCTATAAGTACTGTGAAAAAGGTGTAGTAGACACAGATCATACCTCATATCATCTCTGGAGTGCCATGGCCATAGGCCTCAACTGCCAGGAGCTGATATCACCCCTGTCCACCTGCTCCTTGAGGTTGGGGTGGACCACCTAGTGGTGGTGGTGGTAACATCTCGAATCACCTCCCACCACCACCAGCATGACCAGCTCCTCTACCACATCCGCCTACTCCCTACGAACCTCCTCAATTGAACCTTTGTCTCTGCCAGGGTGGTCCTTAGACCGTCTGTTGATCATCCATACGGTGGGTCAGGCAGTCACGAGCCTTGTGACCCTACCCGCCGCATGTGTAACACTACCTGCTCCTAGCATGACTAGCTCTATCTCTGATGCCTCGCACAATTGACCCTGAATCCTGTGGTCATCCACCTCTAGGTTTGGTCCTCTTGGACCTATGTGACATCTGTCTACTGCCAGCTGTAGAAAACTCTGCTACGTGACGCCCGGTGGTGGGTCCCGCTGCTGGTGACTACTCAGCAAGAGAAATCTACACTAAGAGGGCTCTCTCTAATACCCCCTCCTGTGTCGGGAGGCTGAGAGAAATCATTGAATCTCTGATCTCCCTCCTGAGTACCTGCTTGAAGGTCTGGTCCCTAAAGAATGGGTCCCACACCATATCAGTGGAGTGGCGTGAGAGGTCAGTGAACCTCACTGAGTACTGATCCACAGTCATGCTACCCTACTACAGATAAATAATCTCTTGTATATGCACCGTGTGAAGGGTCGCTGGGACAAACTCTCCCCGAAATAGGCTCTCAAAGTCTGCCCAGAGAAGTGTCACCTCATCGTGAACTTAGAGCATTAAGCTCCACCATCTTCCCGCTGCTTCCTAAAGAAGGTTGGCCGCAAGAATCACTATGAGATCAGATAGTGTCCCTACCAGTTAGAAGAGTCTCACAACAGCCTCCAACCAATCCTTAGCCACATGTGGGTCTGTCTCTCCCCTGAAACTAGATGGCCTCTGGCGCTGAAACTCATGCAATGGGCTCAAGCGGCGTGAACCCTCTGCTTCCGGGGTTGGTGGCATCAGTGGCCCAACGGGTAATGGTAATGCTGGTGCCTCTTCTGGTGCCTCTACTGAAGGAGGAACCTACACCGAGGCCTCGTCACTCGGTGGGCCATCATCACATACTATACCCAGAACCCTAGCTGGTTGTCTGCGTGGAGTCATTCTGAAAAGAAATAGGTGTTTCATGGTCAATAAGTTGTACCTGGTGAGCTGACTCAAAAATATCACAAAGAAAACTTTTTGAAACACACACACAATTAGTTTTTTCATGCACCAAGTCAGAAATCAGAATTCAGGGTCCTGGTGTATGGATACATTGGCCGCTGCACCAACACTGGATTCCCTAAACTAATAACCACACTCACTTCACTTAACACTATTGCCATTAAAATATCATAGTCCAATGTTCTATAGTAGAACCAACTCCTCTGATACCAATTTTTCATGACCCATCCCATGAGGCCCATGCCGTGATTACCCCAAGCCTGCCTTCCATAGGCCAGGGGCTGGCGATTAGCACCGAAAGGCATATTCTCTAAAACCGGGAAGGCATTGCCTTTATATCCTGTAAACACACTCAACCAAACACACAAAAAGATACAAACACAAGTAAATTGTAAAGTGAAAAGAGTGTGTACAGAAAGTAAAAGGGGCCAGAATACAAGACCAACTAGAAAGTACAAGAAAACTTAAAGTACAAGTAAACAGAAACATCTCCTATGGACACCCGCCAAGGATCCTACCTGAAGGGTAGGTATAGTTCTCGAATGATCATCTCTATGGTATGCCCTCTCTAATGTCCACTTCCTAGATACCTCCAGTCCTGGTACTCTCATCCTCAGTCAGCGATGTCTGTCTTCTATACCAAACACAACAAGGTGCGGGCATAGCCCGTGCAGTGGTGAGTATAACGATACTCTGTAGGGACCCCAAGACCCTCGAAGGTCTCACAAAACCCATAAAGGATAAACCAAAAAGCATGAAAACATCTGAAAACCCTACTTAGGTATATCCCCATACATATACCTAAGTTATCAAGTATACCCATCTTATTCATGAGGAAACACAAGGCCCAAATACTTAGCCAAAGCACAACTGTTCCACGAAGGAAATAATACCACGAAGGTAACACCACAAAGGTAAGTACCACAAAGGTACGCCACACAGAAGAATACCACAAAGGTATTACCACGAAGGTAATGACTTAGATCACACCATGTATAACTTAGGTACGATAGTAAGATGATTAAACATAACTATTGAATCATCTTACTCTATTAAGAGGTAGACCCACATAGGATCCTAAATCATCAGACCCATGTAGGATCCTAATACAGCAGACCCACAAAGTATCCTAGAGTAGTCCCACGTGGATTTCCTAGAGTGGATCCAAGTGGGGATCTTGAACACAGACCCACATAGGATCCCAAAGCACAGACCCATATAGGATCCCTTTCTCTTGTTACAGCAAGCTACACGGTTCCCGCACTAAGCTTGCTTGATTTCGGAAGAATCCTCTCCTTAAGCCACAAGTTGATACTCCCACTACCACAAAGTCCCACAAAGAAGTATCCCAAAGGACCTCCACATTATAGGCGTCTCAATGCAACATATGGTGCGCCAATCGGACACCCGATCTGTAAGTTATTGGACTTTTAGTCCCGAGTTCCCGGTTGGATTCATGTTCGATCCAACCCGACCATACCCCAACTTGGTCCAAAACTCAAGTGGGGTATACCAAAAGGACCATCTCAATCCAAGGTTTCCGGTACCACAAATGGTTTGTCAAACGGACATCTGTAGCTCAAGAATGAAAAGTGATGTCCCCTTCTAGCGACTGACCGGAGTGCTGGCCGCCACCCTTGCTCCCCCACGGCCGACAGGCCACAGATCTTCTCTGGAAGTGCAGTTGCGCCACCTCCATCTTTACGGATGACCGTGGTTTTGGCCGCCTCTCTTGAGTCCCACCAGTTCAAATCTCCAACACCAGTCGCTGTACTCCTCCATCGTGAAGAACATGTCAAAAACCACAAAGAATTGCGGAGAGGTCGGACCATGTTTCTTTGGCCTGCCCCCTCAGCGTTAGAGCGATAGCAAGCGGATCAAGGGGAGAGGTTCAACGTAAAAGAAAATTTACGAAGTTAAACCAAAATCACACCCCTACCTTGAAGGTTTTTTGACGTCGGTGAGGAGGATTCAAGAGGTAGAAGATGAAGTCGTTGAATAACGTCGGTGTTCGTTGCCTCCACAAGGTGCTTCCGATCCGGGCTCGGGGTCGATTCCTCATTATTCGTTGGAGCAAGTTCTTCATTGGAGAGGCATTCTTCGTTGGAGAGGGAAAAGTTTCTCCAAAGTTCTCCAAGCCTTTTCCAATCCTTTTCCAATTATTTTTCCCCCAACCCAATAAAAAGAATAGCCAACTTATTAAAATAAAGTTGGCCATTTACTATGATGACATTGGTGTAATTAAAAGTATTTCATTGGCACAATTAATTTAGAGGAAACCTAAAGTCACCTCCCTCATTAAAGAGGGAGTTCAAGATTCAGGTGGTCCCCACCATTAAGAATTCAAACTTTGGGGGTTTTCTAGCTTGGTTGGTCCCCACCACTACACAATCAAATTGGGAGGTTTTAAAATAAAATAAAATAAAATAAAAGTTGTTCATTATTTTTTTGATTACCACAAAAAACATGAAAACTAAATTTCACCCTCGAACAACTACGGTTGAGGTGAAGATCTCATTAAGAGAATACCGGTGCTGCGAGTTCAAATGTGTCCTCAGATTTTAATTCCGAGCACCGGTCAAAAGTTACAAAAACCCACTCTGACGTTTACTAAACATACTTAATTTTTTTTAGAAATTCATTCTGGGCAAACCAGGCCTTGGAATCACGCACCGTCAATTTTCACGGACTCATAAAATTCCCATATAAAAAATATTACATGTAAATTTCTGGGTCTTTACATTATCCCCACCTCAGGGATTTGCATCCCCATAAGCCACAACCCAAACTAAGGGAACAAGTGGGGGTACTAAGCACATATCTGAGCCTCCCGATCCCATGTGATCTCCTAGAGGTTCCCATGCTGCTAATGTACAAGCAACAAAGGTATCGATCACCCATGAAGGACTCTCTCCTATCGATCCCCAATCTTCAATGGAACCTCCATAAACATCGCCTCATCATCGATGTCCAGCTCATTATGGTCGATGATGTAAGAAGGGTCATGCACGTATCTCCTCATCTAGGATACGTGGAAGACGTCGTTCACCCGGTGAAACAGAGGGGGAAGTGCTAGGTGGTAAGACCCATCACCAACTATACTGAGGACCTGGAAGGGTCCAATAAACCTTGGAGATAACTTGCCACCCTGACCAAATATCTGTAACCCTCATCGGGGTGAGACCCGTAGAAAGAGGTGGTCACCATACTCGAACTCCAGAGGTCTCCGTCTCCTATCGGCATAAGACTTATGCATGCTCTGTGCAGTCTTCATCCGCTCCTGGATGATATACACCTTCTCCTTAGTAGCCCGCACCATATCTGGTCTCATGAGTGCTGACTCCAATGGTTCAGTCCAGCACAAAGGTGATTTGCAAGGTCGGCCGTACAGAGCGTCAAAAGGTTCCATACCAATGGTGGATTGATAGCTATTGTTGTATGAAAACTCCTCCAAGGAAGACTGATCCTCCCAATTTCAACTGAAGTCGAGTATGCAAGCATGAATCATATCCTCGAGGGTCTGAATGGTCCGATCAGTTTGGCCATTCGTCTAAGGATGGAAGGTGGTGCTCAAATGAATCTGCATCCCGAAAGCCTCCTGAAACCCCTTCTATAGATAGGAAGTGAAACGTGTATCATGATTGGAGACAATTGTCGAGGGTAATCCATATATCTGCAAAATCTCCTGAAAATAGAGGCATCCCGAGCTCTCTACTGAACCCTTCTCTCTGATCGGTAAAAAGTGGGCCGACTTGGTGATTTTGTCGACAATCACCCAGATAGTATCATGAACCCTAGATTTACATGGAATTCCTGTCATGAAGTCCATGGATATCCCGCCCCACTTCCACTCTGGGACCTTTGAAAGATGAACCAAGCCTGGTGGTACCTGATGCTCCGCCTTCACTTGCTGACAAGTGAGGCACCGAGAGACAAAGTCTGCTACTGCTTTCTTCATTCTTGGCCACCAGTGCTATCTTCGGAGGTCTTGGTACATCTTTTCCACTTTTGGATGTACCACTAGAGGGGAAATGTGGAACTCCCTAAACACTTCCTCTCGAAGTGACACTGTTACCATGGTATGCCCTCTAAAGAGGATGACGTGCTCCCCACCTTTAGAAAATCCATCAAGTGCTTGACCTGTGGATATCTGAACACGTCGAGCCTCGTAGTCAGTGTCCCCATTCTGCGCCTCCCTAACTCGTGGAAGAAGTGGGGGAGTGACTGTAATAGACTGAAGAAAGGCTGCTCCATCTTGATCCTCAAAGGATATCTGTGAAGCGTCCAGCTACTTTGTCGCCTCACCTAGTAGCTGTAAACCAGATCTCTTGCTAAGTGAATCTGCTACAATGTTCCCCTTCCTAGGAGTATAGACTATCTCGAAGTCATAGTCCTGGAGGAACTCAAGCTAACATAGTTGTCTCAGGTTTAGGTCCTTCTGAGAGAAGATATACCTGAGACTCTTATGATCAGAGTTGATTGTAAAACATTCGACCATCAAGTAATGTCTCCACATCTTCAAGGAAAAGACCACTACTTCTAACTCCAGGTCATGGGTAGCATAGTTCTGCTCATGATGTCTTAGCTGTTGAGAACCATATGCGATAACTACTCGCTCCGGTATTAGGACACATCTGAGCCCAGTCCATGATGCGTCACAGTAGACTACGTACCCAATGCCCTCCTCCAGAAGCCTCAAGATGGGGGCACTATTTAGTCTTTGCCTCTGCTCTTGAAAACTCCACTGGCATCTCTACGACCACATGAAGGGTTCCCCCTTCTTCATCAATGCTGATAAAGTTTCTGCAACTCTGGAGAAATCTGGCATAAAAATCCCATAGTATCCAGCCAAACCCAGGAAACTTCGTACCTTCATCATACTTTTGGGTGGCTCCCAAGAAAGTACCGCCTCAATATTCACTCGATCCACCAAAACTCTAGCCTCTGAGATGACATGTCCCAGAAAGTGAACCTCTCAGATCTAGAACTGCCACTTCAAGAGCTTATTATAAAGCTAGTGCTCTCAGAATGTATCCAGAACTATCTACAAATGATAGGCATGATCCTCTTCAATCGCTGAGTATATCAAGATGTCGTCAATGAAGACTACAACCAAGCGATCAAGGTATGGCTGAAAGATCATGTTCATGAGTATCATGAACACTTTTTGAGCATTGGTTATGCTAAATGGCATAACCAAGAACTCATAATAGCCATACCGACATCTGAAATCTATCTTCTTCACATCCTCATCTCGTACTCTGAGCTGGTGATAGCCTGATTTGAGGTCTATCTTCGAGAACCACTGTGCTCCCTTCAGCTGATCAAAGATGTCGTCAATACTCAGGAGTGGGTACTTGTTCTTCACGGTCACCTGGTTCAGGTACCGATAGTCAACAAAAAGTCTCAAGCTCCTATCCACCTTCTTGACGAAAAAATCAGGGATTCCCAAGGAGAAACACTGGGATGGAGAACCCCTTCCCTTGTAATTCCTCCAGCTGTACCTGCAGCTCAAGAAGTTCCGCAGGAGCCATCCGATACACTGGTGTAGATATCAGTGTCATCCTAGGGTACAATTAAATGTTAAAGTATACCTTTCTATGAGGAGGTAGACCTGAAACATAATTAGGGAAGACATCCGTGTACTGGTCCACCACTACAGGATAGCTCAGACTCTCCACATCAACCGCTCCGAGGGTAAGGCTAACCAACTGATGAGTGATCGGCTGAAACCTCCTCCGGGTAAGTCCATCCTGCACTGCAAAGGTTCCATTCTTGCCGGTAAAGGTAAACCTAGTCCCATCTGTGCAGACACAATGCACTTTGTGCCTAATACAGTCAATCTGAGTATGGACTGTAGATAACAGTCCATACCCAAGATGATGTTGTAAGGCCTCGATGCCGCTACTAGGAGATTCCATCCAAAGCTCTCGCCTCCTAGAGTAAGCTCAAATAGCCGGCACCAGTGCGTAATCATCAAATCCGCTCTCGTAGGAGTCTCTAGACGTAAGGATCGAGGAAACGACTCCACCAGAATATCCTTGCTCTGAACGAGGGCAATGAAAATAAAAAAATGACTAGAACCTGTGTCTATAAGTACTGTAGCTAAGGTGGAGTAAAAACAGATCGTACCTTGTATAATCTATAGAGCACTATGGTCGTAGGCCTCAGCTGTCAAGAGCTGATCTCACCCCTATCCACCTACTCCTTGAGGTTGGGGTGGACCACCTAGTGGTGGTGGCGGTAACATCTCGAATCATCTCCCACCGCCAGCAGCATGACCAGCTCCTCTACCACATCCGCCTACTCCCTACGGATCTCCTCGGTTGAACCTTTGTCTCTGCTTGGGTGGTCCTTTGACCGTTTGCTGATCATCCGTACGGTGGGTCAGGCAGTCACAAGCCTTGTGACCCTGCCCGCCGCATGTGTAACACTACCTGCTCCTCGCATGACTAGCTCTATCTCTGGTGCCTCACACAATTGAACCTGAAACCTATAGTCGTCCACCTATAGGTCTGGTCATCTTGGACCTTTGTGACATCTGTCTACTCCCAGCTGTAGAAGACTCTGCTACGTGACACCCGGTGGTGGGTCTCGCTACTTGTGACTGCTCAGCAAGAAAACTCTCCACTAATAGGGCTCTCTCTAATACCCCCGCCTGTGTCGAGATGCTGAGAGAAATCCTTGAATCCCTGATCTCCCTCCTGAGTCACTGCTCGAAGGTCCGGTCCCTGAAGAATGGGTCCCGCACCATATCCGTGGAGTGGAGTGAGAGGTCGGTGAACCTCACTGAGTACTGAGCCACAGTCATGCTACCCTACTACAAATGAAGAAGCTCCTGTATGCGCACCGTGTGAAGGATCGCTGGGACAAAATCTTCTCGAAACAGGCTCTCAAAGTCTACCCAGAGAAGTGTCACCTCGTCGTGGACTTAGAGCATTAAGCTCCACCATCTTCCCGCTGCTGCCTAAACAAGGCTGGCCGCAAGGATCACTATGAGATCAGCTAGTGTCCCTACCAGTTAGAAGAGTCTCACCACAGCCTCAAACCAATCCTCAGCTGTCTGTGGGTCCGTCTCTCCCCTGAAACTAGATGGCCTATGGTGCTGAAACTCATGCAATGGGATCAAGCGGAATGCAACCTCTGCTGCCAGGGCCGGTGGCATCAGTGGACCAACGGGTAATGGTAATGTTGGTACCTTTGTTGGTGACTCTACTGAAGGAGGGCCATGCACCGAGGCCTCGTCACTCGGTGGGCCATCATCGCATACTATACCCGGAACCCTAGATGGTTTCCTGCGTGGAGTCATCCTAAAAAAATAGGTGTGCCATGGTCAATAAGTTCTACCTTGTGAGATGACTCAAAAATATCACAAAGAAATTTTTTTGAAACAGACACACAATTAGTGTTTTCATGCACTGAGTCAGAAATTAGAAGTCAGGGTCTTGGTGTATGGATACATTGGCCACTGCACCAACACTGGATTCCCTAAACTGATAACCACACTCACTTCACTTAACACTATTGTCGTTAAAAGATCATAGTTCAATGTTCTATGGTAGAAATGACTCCTCTGATACCAATTTTTCATGACCCATCCCACGGGGCCCGTGCCGTGATTACCCCAAGCCTGCCTTCCATAGGCCAGGGGATGGCGATTAGCACCGAAAGCCGTATTCTCTAAAACCAAGAAGGCATTTCCTTTATATCCTGTAAACACACTCAACCAAGCACACAACAAGATAAAAACAAAAGTAAAATGTAAAGTAAAAAAGAGTGTGTACAGAAAGTAAAAGGGGCCAGAATACAAGCCCAACTAGAAAGTACAAGAAAACTAAAAGTATAAGTAAACAGAAACAGCTCCTATGGACACCCGCCAAGGATCCTACCTGAAGGGTAGGTATAGTTCTCGAACGATCGTCTCTACGGTACGCCTTGTCTAATGTCCACTTCCGAGCTACCTCCAGTCCTGGTACTCTCATCCTCAGTCTGCGCTGTTTGTCTTCTGCACCAAACACAACAAGGTGCGGGCATAGCCCATACAGGGGTGAGTATAACGATACTCTGTAGGGACCCCAAGACCCTCGAAGGTCTCACAAAACCCATGAAGGATAAACCAAAAATCATGAAAACATATGAAAACCCTACTTAGGTATATCCCCATACATATACCTAAGTTATCAAGTATACCCATCTTATTCATGAGGAAACACAAGGCCCGAATCCTTAGCCAAAGCACAACTGTTCCACGAAGGAAAGAATACCACGAAGGTAACATCACAAAGGTAAGTACCACAAAGGTACGCCACATAGAAAAATACCACAAAGGTATCACAATGAAGGTAAGTACCACAAAGGTATGCCACATAGAAGAATACCACAAAGGTATCACAATGAAGGTAAGTACCACAAAGGTACGCCACAGAGAAGAATACCACAAAGGTATTACCATGAAGGTAAGGACTCAACTCACACCAGGTATAAATTAGGTACGGTAGTAAGATGATTAGATGTAACTACTGAATCATCTTACTATGTTAATAGGTAGACCCACGTAGGATCCTAAATCATCAGACCCACGTAGAATCCTAATACGGCAGACCCACATAGGATCCTAGAGTAGGCCCACATGGATTTCCTAGAGTGGATCCAAGTGGGACTCTCGAACATAGACCCACTTAGGATACTAAATCACAAAACCACATAAGACCCCATAGTATAGACCCACTTAGGATCCCAAAGCACAGACCCACATAAGATCCCTTTCTCATGTTACAACCAGCTACATGGTTCCCACACTAAGCTCACTTGATTTCGGGAGAATCTGCTCCTCAAGCCACATGTCGATAATCCAACTACCACGAAGTCTCAAGAAGAAGTATCCCAAAGGACCTCCACATGATAGGGGTCCCAACGAAATAGATGGTGTGTCAATAGGAAACCTAGTCTGTAAGTTATTGGCCTTTTAGTCATGAGGGTCCGGTTAGACTCGTGTTCGATCCAACCTGGCCATACCCCAACTTTGTACAAAACTCAAGTGGGGTATACCAAAAAGACTTTCTCGATCAAAGGTTTCCAGCGCCACATATGGTTCGTCAAATGGATGAACGTAGCTCAAGATATGGCTGAAAAAATGAAAAGGGTCGTAGTTGGTCTGGATCTGGCCCGACCCGGTCGGACCGACCTGACCCAAACCAGCCTTGGCCGACCCGGACCGCTGGCACGGCCCGCAATACGGCGGCCCTTGGTGAGGCGGTCTACAGTGAGGCGGCCCGCTGTGAGGCGACCCACAGTGCGGTGGCCCTTGGGGAGGGGGGGGGAGGCCCGTAGTGTGGCAGCCTGCCGTGGCTGGCGGGACGGCTAGCCCCCTCCTCCGTGCGGTGCAGTCACGCACCGCGCCTTCACCGGCGGCCAACAGCGAGCCGACCGCGCTCATCTCACCACTGTGGCACAAGGCCGTGACTCCTACACACCGGTCGGTGTGGACATGCGCCGCCCTTCCCTTTGCACGATTGGCCGGAGTGCCGGCCTTCGCCCTTGCTCCACCGCAGACGATGGGCCGCGTCTCTTTTCCGATGGCGTTGTTGCGCCACCTCCGTCTTCGCGGCCGACCGTGGTGTCGGGCACCCCTCCCGAGTCCCACCGGTGCCAATATCCGACACCAGTCACCGTCCTCCTCCATCGTGAAGAACACGTCAGAAACCACAAAGGATTATGGAGAGGTCAGACCATGTTCGTTTGGACAGCCCCCTCCGCTTTAGAGCGGTATCAAGTGGCTCAAGGGGAGAGGTTCAACATAAAAAGAAAACTTATGAAGGTAAACCAAAATCACACCCCTACCTCGAAGGTTCGTTGACGTCGGAGAGGAGGAGTCGAGAGGTAGAAGATGAATTCGTTGAAGAACATCGACATTCATTTCATCTGCAAGGTGCTTCTATTCCGGGCTCAGGGTTGGTTCCTCGTTCTTCATTGGAGCAAGTTCTTCATTGGAGAGGCATTCTTCGTTTGAGAGGGAAAATTTTCTCCAAAGTTATCCAAGGCTTTGCCAACCATTTACCAATTATTTTTCCCCCAGCCCAATTAAAAGAATAGACAACTTATTAAAATAAAGTTGGCCATTAACTATGATGACATTGGCGTAATTAAAGGAATTATGTTGGCACAATTAATTTAGAGGAAACCTAAAGTCACCTACCTCATTAAAGAGGGATTTCAAGAGTCGGGTGGTCCCCACCATTATGAATTCATATTTGGGGGGTTTTATAGCTCGGGTGGTCCCCACCACTACACAATCAAATTGGAAGGTTTAAAAAAAAGTTGTTCATTATTTTTTTTATTTCCACAAAAAACATGAAAACTAACTTTCACCCTCGACCAACTGTGGTCGAGGTGAAGGTATCATTAAGCGAATACCGGTGCTACGAGTTCAACAGTGTCCTCAGATTTTAATTCCAAGAACCGGTTTTAAAAGTTACAAAAACCCACTCGTACGTTTACTGAACATACTTAAAAAAAAGTTCAGAAATTCATTCTGGGCACACCGGGCCTCGGAATCATGCACCATCAATTTTTTCGGACTCATAAAATTCCCATATAAAAAAAAATTACATGGAAATTTTCGGGTCTATACATTCACCCCACCTTAGGGCTTTGTTTCCCCATAAGCCAAAAATCAATATATGGGAACAAGTGGGGGTACAAAGCATGTATCTGAGCCTCCTGCTCCCATGTGATCTCCTAGAGGTTCCCGTGCTTCCAACGAACATGAAACAAAGGTATCGATCTCCCATGAAGGAATATATCCTATCGATCCTCAATCTCCACTAGAACCTCCGTAAATGTCTCCACATCATCGATGTTAAGCTTGTCGTGGTTGATGATGTGAGAAGAGTCATGCATGTATCTCATCAGCTGGTATATGTGGAAGACTTTGTGCACCCATTGCAACTGAGGGGGAAGTGTTAGGTGGTAAGCCACCTTACCACCTCTGCTGAGGACCTAAAAGGGTCTAATAAACCTCAGATATAACTTTCCACCCTGGCCAAATCTCCACAACCCTCTTCGGGGTGAGACCCATAGAAAGACTTGGTCACCATCCTCAAACTCCAGAGGTCTCCGTCTCCTATCGATATAAGACTTATTCCTGCTCTGTGCAGTCTTCATCCACTCCTAGATGATCTAAACCTTTTACAAGGTAGCCCGCACTATATCTGGTCCCATGAGTGCTGACTCCCTTGGTACAGTCCAGCACAAAGGCGATCTGCAAGGTCGGCCGTACAGAGCCTCAAAAGGTTCCATCCCAATGGTGGAGTAATATATGTTGTTGTATGAAAACTCCACTAGGAGAAAGTGATCCTCCTAGCTGCGACTGAAGTCGAGGACACAAGCACACATCAAATCCTCAAGGGTCTAAATGGTCTGCTCAGTCTGACCATCCGTCTGAGGATGGAAATGCTCAAACGAAGCTCCGTCCCGAAAGCCTCCTGCAACCCCTTCTATAGTCAGGATGTGAAACATGCATCACGATCGGATAAAATCATCGAGGGTACTCCATGTACCCGCATAATCTTATAAAAATAGAGGCGTCCCAATCTCTCTACTGAACCCTGCTCTCTGATCAGTAGGAAGTGGGCCTACTTGGTGAGTCGTTCGATGATCAACCAGATAGTATTATAACCCCTGGATGTAAATGGAAGACCTGTCATAAAGTCCATGGATATACCGCACCACTTCCACTCTGGGAACTCTAAAGGCTAAACCAAGCTTGCTGGTACTTGATGCTCTGCCTTCACTTGCTGAAAAGTGAGGCACCAAGAGACAAACTCTGCTACTGCTTTTTTCATTCTCGACCACCAGTGCTATCATCGGAAGTCCTAGTACATCTTCACCACTTGCGTATGCACCACTAGAGGGGACATGTGGAAATCCATCAACAATTCATCCTGAAGAAACACTGGTACCATGGTATGCCCTCTGAAGAGGATGACGTGCTCCTCACCTTCAGAAAATCCATCAGGTTCTTGACCTATGGATATCTAAACACGTCGAGCATCACAGTTAGTGTCCCCAAGATATGACTCCATGACTTGCTGAAGAAGTGGGGGAGTGACTGTAAGAGGATGAATAAAGGATGCTCTATCTTGATCCTCAAAGGATATATGCAAAGTGGCCAGCTGCTCCGTCGCCTCACCTAGAAGCTGTATACCAGATCTCCCATTGAGTGCATCCACTAAAACGTTCCCCTTCCTAGGAGTATAGACTATCTCGAAGTCATAGTCCTGGAGGAACTCAAGCCAAGGTTGTTGTCTCAGGTTCAGGTCCTTCTGAGAGAAGATATACCTGAGACTCTTGTGATCAGAGTAGACTGTAAAATATTCGACCATCAAGTAATGTTGCCACATCTTTAAGGTGAAGACCACTACTGCTAACTCCAGGTCATGGGTAGCATAGTTTTTCTCATGATATCTCAGCTGTCAAGAACCATATGCGATAAGTGATCGCTCCTGCATCAGGACACATCCAAGACCGGTCCCTGATGTGTCGCAGTAGACTACGTAACCAAAGCCCTCCTCCAGAAGTCTCAAGATAGGGGCACTAGTCAGTCTCTGCCTCATCTCCTGAAAAATCTGCTGGAATCTCTCCAACCACATGAAAGGTTCCCCCTTATTCATCAATGCTGATAAAGGTTCTACAACTCTGAATAAATCTGGAAAAAACCTCCAGTCGTATCCATCCAAACCCAGGAAACTTTGTACCTCTGTCACACTCCTGGGTGGCTCCCAAGAAAGAACCAACTCAATCTTCACTGGATCCACCACAACTCCAGCCTCCAAGATGAAATGTCCCAGAAAGTGAACCTCTCTGATCTAGAACTAACACTTCAAGAGATTACCATAAAGCTAATGATCTCGGAGTGTATCCAGAACTATCTGCATATGATAGGCATGCTCCTCCTTAGTCGTTGAGTATATCAGGATGTTGTCGACGAAGACTACAAACAAGCGATCAAGGTATGGATGAAATATCCAATTCATGAGTCCCATGAACACTATTGGAGCATTGGTTACACCTAATGACATAACCAAGAACTCATAATGTCCATACCGACATCTGAAAGCCGTCTCCTGCACATCCTCGTCTCGTACTCTGAGCTGGTGATAGCCTGATCTGAGGTCTATCTTTGAGAACCACTAAGATCCCTTCAACTGATCAAAGAGGTCATCAATCCTCGGGAGTGGGTACTTTTTCTTCATGTTCACCTGTTTCAGTCACTGATAGTCAACAAAAAGTCTCAAGCTCCCATTTTCCTTCTTGGCGAACAAAATCAGGGATGCCCAAGGAGAAACCCTGGGATGGATGAACCCCTTCCACTATAAGTCCTCCAATTGTACCCACAACTCACAAAGTTCCACGAGAGACATACGATACGCTGGTGTAGATATCGGTTCCATCCTTGGGTACAAGTCAATGTAAAATTACACCTCTCTGTCAGGAGGTAGACGCATAACATCATCAGGGAAGACATCCATGTACTGGTCCACCACTACAGGATAACTTAGACTCTCCACATCAACCTCTTTGAGGGTAAGGCTAGCCAACTGATGAATGATCGGCTGCACCCTCCTCTGGGTAAGTCTATCCTGTGCTGCAAAGGTTCCCTTCTTGCTGGTGAAGGTAAAACTAGTCCCATCCGTGCAGACACATCACACTTGTCACCTAATATAGTCAATCCGAGCATGGACTGTAGATAACCAGTCCATACCCAAGATGACGTCATAAGGCCTCGACACTGCTACTAAGATATCCAAGCGAAAACTCTCTCCTCCTAGAGTAATCTCACACTGCTGACACTGGTGCATAATCGTCGAATCTGCTCCCGTATAAGTCTCTAGCCGTAAGGATCGAGCCAATGGATTCACCGGAATCTCCGAGCTCCGAACAAGGGCAGTGACAATAGAAGAATTATTGGAACCTGTGTCTATAAGTACTGCAGCTAAGGTAGAGTAGACATAGATCATACATCGTATCATCTCTGGAGTGCCATGTTCATAGGCCTTAGCTGCCTGGAGCTGAGCTCTCCCCTATCCACCTACTCCCTGAGGTCGGGGTGGACCACCTGATAGTGGTGGCGATCACATCTCGAATCATCGCCCACCGCCATCTGCACGACCATATCCTCTTCCACGTCTACCTGATCCCTACGGACCTCCTCGGTTGAACCTCTATATCTTCCTGGGCGGTCCTTTGACCGTCTACTGATCATCCGTACGGTGGGTCGATCAGTCATGAGCCATGTGACCCTATCCGCCACATGTGTAACACTGCCTGCTCCTCGCATGACTAGATCTATCTCCGATGCCCCACAAAACTGACCCGGAATCCTACGGTCGTCCTCCTATAGTTCTGGTCCTCTTGGACCTCTGGGAAATCTGTCTTCTACCAGATGTAGAAGACTTCGCTACGTGACGCCCGGTGGTGGGTCTCCCTACTGGTGTCTGCTCAGCAAGAAAAATCTCTACTAAGAGGGCTCACTCTAACACCCCCACCTACTTCGGGATGCTAAGAGAGATCATCGAAGCTCTGATCTCTCTATTGATTCCCTGCTCGAAGGTCTGGTCTCTGAATAATGGTTCCCACACCATATCAGTGGAGTAACATGAGAGGTCGGTGAACCTCGTTGAGTACTGAGTCACAGTCATGCTGCCCTGCTACAGAGGAAGAATCTCCTGTATGCACACTGCGTGAACAGTCACTGGGAAAAACTATACCCAAAACAGGCTCTCAAAGTCTTCCTAGAGAAGTGTCACCTCATCATGAACTTGGAGCATCAAGCTCCACCATCTTCCCACTGCTGAATGAAGAAGGCTGGTGGAAATGATCACCGTGAGATCAACTGGTGTCCCTACCAGTCAGAAGACTCTCACCACGACCTCTAACCAATCCTCAGCTACCTGTGGGTCCATCTCTCCCCTGAACCTGGGTGGCCTCTGGCGCTCGAACTCATGCAATGTGCTCAAGCGACGTGCACCCTCTGCTGCTAGGGCTGGTGGAATCGGTGGCCCAATGGGTAATGGTACCGCTTATGCCTTTGCATGGTGCCTCTACTGAAGGAGGGCCCTGCACCGAGGCCTCATCACTCAGTGTGCCATCATCGCGTACTATATCCAGAACCCTAGTTGGTTGTCTGCGTGGAGGCATCCTGAAAAGAAACAAGCCATCCACAGTCAATAAGTTGTACCTGGTGAGTTGAATAAAAAATATCACAAAGAAAACTTTTTGAAACACACACACAATCAGTGTTTTCGTGCACTGAGTCAGAAATCAGAAGTTAGGGTCCTGGTGTATGGATACGTCGGCCGCCGCACCAACACTGGATTCCCCAAACTGATAACCACACTCACTACACATAACACTATTGACATTAAAAGGTCAGAGTCTAATGTTATATGGTAGAACTGACTCATTTGATACCAATTTTTCACAACCTGTCCCTCGAGGCCCGTGTCGTGACTACCCCAATCCCGCCTTCCATAGGCCAGGGGCTGGCAACTAGCACCGAAAGGTGTATTCCCTAAAACCAGGAAGACATTGCCTTTATATCCTGTAAACAGACTCAACCAAGCACACAACAAGATACAAACACAAGTAAACTGTAAAGTAAAAATATCATGTACAATAAGTAAAAGGGGCCAGAATACAAGCCCAACTGGAAAGTACAAGAAAACTGAATGTACAAGTAAACTGAAATAGCTCTTGTGGACACCCGCCAAGGATCCTACCTGAAGGGTAGGTACAGTTCTTGAATGATCATCTCTGCGGTATGCCTTGTCTAATTTCCACCTCTGAGCTACCTCTAGTCCTGGTACTCTCGTCCTTAGTTAGTACTGTCTGTCATCTGCACCAAACACAACAAGGTGTGGGCATAGCCTGTGCAGGGGTGAGTATAACGATACTCAGTTGGGACCCCAAGACCCTCGATGGTCTCACAAAACCCACAAAGGATAAACTACAGAGCATGACAACATATGAAAACCCTACTTAGGTATATGCCCATACATATACCCAAGTTATCAAGTATACCCATCTCATTCATGAGGAAACACAAGGCCCAAATCCTTAGCCAAAGTACAACTGTTCCACGAAGGAAAGAATACCACGAAGGTAACACCACAAAGGTAAGTGCCACAAAGGTACACCAAACAGAAGAATACCACAAAGGTATCACCACGAAGGTAAGTTCCACAAAGGTACGCCATAGAGAATAATACCATAAAGGTATGACCACGAAGGTAAGTACCACAAAGGTACGCCACATAGAAGAATACCACAAAGGTATTAACACGAAGGTAAGGACTCATCTCACACCAGGTATAACTTAGGTATGGTAGTAAGATGATTAGATATAACTACTGAATCATCTTACTCTATTAAGGGGAAGACACACGTAAGATCCTAAATCATCAGACCCACGTAGGATCCTAATACAAAAGACCCACATAGGATCCTAGAGGAGTCCCACGTGGATTTGCTAGAGCGGATCCAAGTGGGACTCTCAAAAATAGACCCACGTAGGATCCCAAAGCACAAACCCACATAGGATCCCAAATCACAGACCCACATAGGATCCCAAAGTATAGAACCACATAGGATCCCTTTCTCATGTTACAACCAGCTATAGGGTTCCCTCACTAAGCTCGCTTGATTCTGGGAGAATATGCTCCTCAAGCCATAGGTCTATACTACAATTGCCAAAAAGTCCCATGAATAAGTATCCCAAAGGACCGCCACGTGATAGGGGTCTCAATGCAATAAACGATGCATCAATCAGATGCCCGGTCTGTAAGTTATTATCCTTTTAGTCCCGAGGGCCCAGTTGGATTCATGTTCGATCCAACCCGGCCGTACCCCAACTTTATCCAAACCTCAAGTGGGGTATACCAAAAGGAGCATCTCGATCCAAGGTTTTCGATGCTGCATACGGTTCGTCAAACAGATGCCCGTAGCTCAATATATGGTCGAAAGAACGAAAAGGGTTGTAGTTGGTCCGGGTCCGATCTCACCCAGTCGGACCGACCTGGCCCGGCCCGACCCGACCCGTTTCGGGTCGACCCAGCATGCTGGGTCCGACCTAGTCTACCGAAACAGACCAGCCCCCTGGGTGGCCCACAGTACGGTGGTCCATGGTGAGGCGGCCCGCGGTGCGGCGACCCGCGGTGAGGCAGCCCGCGGTGCGGTTGCCGGCCGTGACTGGCCAGACGGCCAACCCCTCCTCCGCGCGGCGTGGTCACGTTCTGTGCCTTTCCGGTGGTTGGAAGCAATCCAGACTCTCTCCTCTCACCGCCATGGCACAAGTCCACGACTCCTACATTTCGAACGGTGCAGACTCGTGCCATCGTCCCCGTCGCGCGGCCAGCAGGAGTGCCGGCCGCCGCCCTTGCTCCACCGTGGCCGATGGGCTGTGGATCTTCTTCGACGGCACGGTTGCACCGCCATCATCTTCATGGCCATCCATGGTGCTGACCGCCGCTCCTGATTCCCACTGGTTCCAATCTTTGACTCCGGTTTCCGTCCTCCTCCATCACGAAGAACACGTCCAAAACCAGAAAGGATTGCGGAGAAGTCGGGCCATGTTTGTTTGGCCTGCCCCCTCCGTGTTAGAGCGGTAGCAAACGGATCAATGGGAGTGGTTCAATGTAAAAGAAAATTTCTGAATTTAAACCAAAATCACACCCCTTACTTGAAGGTTCGTTGACGTTGGTGGGAGGATTCAAGAGGTAGAAGATGAAGTTGTTGAAGAATGACGGCGTTTGTTGCCTCCACAAGGTGATTCCGATCCTGGCTTGACATCAGTTCCTCGTTCTTCATTGGAGAAAGTTATTATTTGGAGAGAAATTCTTCGTTGGAGAGGGAAAAGTTTCTCCAAAGTTCACCAAGGATTTTCCAACCCTTTGCCAATGATTTTCCCCCCAACCTAATAAAAATAATAGCCAACTTATTAAAATAAAGTTGTCCATTATCTATGATGACGTTGGAGTAATTAAAATCATTATGTTGGCATGATTAATTTAGAGGAAACCTAAAGTCACCGCCCTCATTAAAGAGGGAGTTCAAGAGTCGGGTGGTCCCCACCATTAAGAATTCAAATTTGGGGGGTTTCCTACCTTGGGTGGTACCCACCACTACACAATCAAATTGGGAGGTTTAAAAAAAAGTTCATTATTTTTTTTATTTCCACAAAAAACATGAAAAAAAAATTTCACCCTCGACCAACTACGGTTGAGGTGAAGGTCTCATTAAGCAAATACCGGCGTTGTGAGTTCAACAGTGTCCTCGAATTTTAATTCCAAGCACTGGTTCAAAAGTTACAAAAACCTGCTCGCACATTTACTAAAAGTACTTAAAAAAAGTTCATAAATTCATTCCGGGAACACTGGGGTTCGAAATCACGCGCCGTCAATTTTCACAGACTCGTAAAATTCCCATATAAAAAAAATTACATGGAAATTTATGGGCCTTTACACAAACTTACTATCTCTTTGATGGAAACATGGAAAGTTATACAAGATATAACATGGTCAAAATTCCCTCAAGAAAAATAGAAATAGGATATAATGAAAAAATGGGCCAAAATACTTACGGGTGTGGATATAAAATATTGGAAAATACAAATGAGCCTGAGTGAAAAAAGGTGTCTAAAGAATAATTGATTTTTAGGAAAAAAAATTCAAAGAATGGAGTGATATTAGAAATCATTTATATAAGGGTATCAATAATCAAATAATTTAAAATAGGAATCACTTTCTTGAACTATTCAGGGAAACAAGTGGTATACCTATGACCGTGCTATGACAAAAATACAAAATCTTTCATGTCGGTTCAATAAATGACAGGAATGTTATTTTTTTTATTTTTCAATTTTTCAATTTTTTATGTTTTTTTCTCAATTTCTTAGTAAGTTATTTTATATGGTGTTTTTGGAAGAATAAAATATGAAAGAAAATAAAAACACTTCCTTGTGTAAGTGTACATAGATACAGAAAGGCTACTTGTATCTGATGAAGCTCCAGAAACGACGTACCTAAAATATCTACACATGGATAACGCATACCCACATAATATCATGAAGATAAAACCAAATATAATATAAATTAAAGTATATATTCATGAGAGTAACAAGTGAAAAAAATGTTGAGAGTATCTAATTTTTTTCCACACATGCTCGGTTTATTTCCAAAAACAAACTAGAAAAAATAAATGAAAAAGAAAGGTAAGAGAAAAACATGGTTTAACTCCCAGGAAGTGATAAGTTTTGCATCTTAAAATAGAAAAATAAACAAAGTTTAATAATATTGGTCCATAAACATAGAATTCCACTATCTCCTGTAAGAACTGATGGCTGTGTCTCGAGCTCACATGGACGTTTGGTGGGATTAACCACCTTAGGATCATACTGAGCATGAATCTGGTGCAGAAGGAATAACATCGATGCTCATCATGGTGGTGAAGGATACTAAGCACAAAACTCTAAATAAATCTCCTCAATATGAATCTCAACATCATCCAGATACAAATTCACTCATAGTATGAGTGAGGATGGTGACATAATAGGTGCATGGATGACCATAAAATAGGCAGAAGAGCTAGGCATGAATACTATAAAAGTGTAATGAAAAATAATCCAATAAAGAGTGAAGAAAAATTAGTTTACCATGTATAGAATAAGTATGATGATACATTAGTGAGATATAAATTATGTAAATAGAGACCATGGAAAGTCTAAGCATTCAGGTTGCCTTCTGATTAGCGCTAAGTTTATCATCTTCATCCAGACAAGAAAATTATCAATTTAAGATAACGTCTTCAATGATTCCCATTGTATAATAGGTGTGATAAAGTTTTAGGTGTTGACCATTAACCTTAAATGGAGGTATCTTCTCATTATATAATTTGAAAATACCATGAGGATAAAAAATTATAAAAGTGTAAGGACCTGACCACCTTGATTTGAGCTTTCCTTCTATGATCTAAAGTCTTGAGTTGAAGAGAAAAACTTTGTCGCTTGGTGGAAAATTTCGTTTTTGGATCATTTTATCATTATAGGATCAATTTTTATCTTTATATATCAAATAATTTTCATACTCTTCTCTCCTCATCTTTTTCAATTCATTCATATGAAAAAATTCTTCTCTTGGGTAGTTTTGAAATCAAAATTCAGCTTTTTCATAGCCCAATAAGATTTTTGTTTTAGTTATACACGACGATGGTAGGTTTTTCAAAAGACCAAGTGATGTAGGGAAATTCAAATAGGTTTCTTGTATGTAGTCCTGTAATCCCAAAGTGTTTCATCAATTTTGGTAGCCCAATTTTTTGAGATTTACTCATATTTTTCTCTAAAATGACCATAATCTATCTGTTTGAAACCTCAGATTGGACATTGGTCTGTTAATGGTATGGGGTACTCATGTAGTCATTATATCCATGGATTTTCCTTATATTATGAAATAGAGCATTATTTAAGTGGGTACCATGCTCACTGATGATTAGCCATGGAATTACGAACAAGGTAAAAAAGTGTTGCTTTAATATTTTTATGAAAAATCGATTTGTATTTTCCAAAAATGGTTCTGATTCCGCCTAATTTAATACATAGTCAACAAAGACAAGGATAAATGAGTTTCCAAAAGATTTTAGAGAAGGAACTATGAATTTTATCCCCCATATGTCAAAAATTTGAATGCCCATGATTGAATGTTGTGGAATCTCACACTTATAGCTTATTTACCCAGTTCTTTAGAATTTATCACAATTCATGATGAACTCATGAATATAATGATGCATGGTAGGCCAATACAAACAATATTATAATAATTTTCTAGTTGTTAAATGAATTCCATGGTGTCCTATAGCTTCTCTAGCATGGCACAAATTCAAAACACAATCAACTTCCTATTCTGGGATGTATTTTCTAATCATTCTGACTGCAGAGTCCTTAAAAATAAATGGATCATCCCAATAGTAAAAACATGCTTCATTCAATTTTTTTCTCTAATCCTTAAAAAAATTTGGGTGTGCCAATCCTAAAGCTAAGTAATTTAAAAAATTGTAATACCAAGGTGTTATTGTCTCAATGATATAGAGTTTTTCATCAGGAAATGTTTCATTGATTAATTCCACATTGATTTCACTTGTTTCATGATCTCGGAATGATAAATGATCAACAATTACATTTTAAATTTACTTTTTACCCTTAACATCAGTTTCAATTTCTTCAAGTAAAAATATCTATAAAATGGGTCTGGGATTTGCATCTTTCTTGGTCATCAGATACCGTAGGGTAGAGTGATCCTTATAGACTGTGAATTTGGAGAATAACAGGCGAGATTAGAATTTATCAAATGTGAAGAAAACTTCTAGTATCCCTTTTTTATATGTTTTTTAGTTGTTTTGATCCTCATTTGAAGCATGACTAGAATAATATATTGGTCTAAAGATCATTTCCTTCATTTTTTACAATGCAACACCAACTTCCTAGTCACTGAAATCACACATTAACTCAAATAGTTGCTCAAAGTATATTGAAATTATTATTAGGGCTTCAACAAAATATTTCCTTAACAATTTAGATGTATCATGAAATTCAAGTCCAAAGTGGAATGTGACATATTTTACCAACAGGGTGGTAAGGGGCTGGGTAATGATAGAGAAATCCAAAAATCAAACATTGGTAGAATCTAACATTCCTAAGAAAAACTCAAATTTAATGAAATAAAATAGTCATGGGTAGCTCATATATAGTACTGATCTTGGATGCATCAACTTTAATTACATTATTTTAAATTTTATGACCTAGAACTATTCCAAGTTATACCACGAAGTGTGATTTTTCCCAATTGGGTACCAAATTATTTTCTTCACATCTCACCAAAACCTTATCCAAATGTTCCAGGCAGTCATCAAAAGAATCCCCATATATAGAGAAGTCATCCATGAATATTTCCAAGAACTCTTCAATCATGTCATGGAATATTTCCATCATTTACCATTTAAATGTGGTTGGAATATTTCACATCCCAAAAGGCATTATATGAAAAGTTAATGTACCATATGGAGAAGTGAATGTGATTTTTTAATGATATTATGGTGTCACCACAATTTGATTATAGCCTGAGTATCCATCCATAAAATAATAGTAATCTATTAATGCTAGTCATTCAAGGATTTGATCAATAGAGGGTAATTAAAAGTGATCCTTTATGGTAACATCATTAAATTTTTAATAATCAACACAAAATCTCCATCCAATCAATGTTCTTGGGGGTATCAATTATCCTTTATCATTTTCAACCAATATAGTCCCACCCTTTTTATGTACCGCTTGAAATGGGATGACCCACTAAATACCATAAATATTAAATATTAAACTGTCATCGATAAGTTTAATTAATTATTTATCGACTACTTCTTTCATTGAATGTGTTAAGTGTATTTATGGTTTCCAATAAGGTTTTGAATTATCTTCCATATTTATTATGTGAGTGTAAATGGTAGCACTTATACAATTTAAATCATCAATCATACAACCTATTTCTATCTTCCTTTATGAAAGGACTTTGATCAATTTTCTTTCTTGTTCACATGAAATATTATCATTTATTATGATTATAAAGGTGTTTAAATCTCCCAAGTAGCTATATCTCAGATTTGGTGGAAGTGGTTTAGGCTCAACTATTGGAGACATTTCAAGTGACGGAGTTG
Organism: Viscum album; assembly: GCA_963277665.1. Taxonomy (NCBI): domain Eukaryota; kingdom Viridiplantae; phylum Streptophyta; class Magnoliopsida; order Santalales; family Viscaceae; genus Viscum; species Viscum album. The sequence goes on from OY728131.1 coordinate 1,496,675,753, forward strand.
ATGCGGGGAACTCATGTCTATCCAAAGGCACAACGATGTTTTTGGTGAATTATACTTCCTATATTAATTATGTTAACACCTCATTTTCATTGTGTAAATCCTCAAGATTCTATAAATCCATTACCAACTAATCCCATTCTTTAATTGTATCTAATAAATGAAAATCATCTATATAGCGTTTTCTATATCTTTCAGTACATCAAATGTTATGTTTTCTTCTCCAACTCTAAAAAATTAATTTTCCATCTTGGACATAAAATAGAACTCTGAATATTGCTAAGAAATGTATCCCAACAATGAGAGGGACATCCTTATATTCTTCCATATCAAGGACAATGAAATTAGAAGGGAAGTAATATTTATTAACCTTAATGAGAACGTCCTCTATAATTCCTTGAGGATTATTCATTGATCAGACTTCCATTTTCAAGGAAAACCTTTTTGTATTTAATTATATGATTCCCAATTCCTCAAGAACTCTAGAAGGCATGAGGTTTACACTAGTTTTGAGGTCGCAAAAATCTCTTCCAAATTGAAATCCTCAAATATTGCAAGGAATAGTGAAACTTATAGGGTCAATTATCTTAGAAGGCATGGATCTGGGTATGACTGCTAAATAATCCTAGTGAATTATGACTATTTCCAAATCATCTAGTTTTCTTCTTTTTGATAGAAGATCCTTGAGAAATTTATTACAATGGGGAATTTTTGTGATGGCTTCTGCAAAAGTCATATTTATGTGAATATTCTTGAACATCTCCATGAATTTCAAAAACTAATCATCCAACTTCATTTTATTTAGTCTTTATAGAAATGATGGTGGTGGTTTATGAGATTTTAATCTTTCATTGAGTGCCTCATTTTCCTTCTATTTTCTTGCATTTTAAATTTTTTCAAGTTCGTTTTGATATTCATCCTCTTCATATTCAAGTTGGATTACTTTGTTTGTTGATTCAACATTCTAAGTGGTAGGTGTAGGTGTCTCATCTATTGGTTGATCATCAGGCATTCAATACTCTAGAAATTGTATGCCGCTACATAATGTGATGGCTTTTCCCCTCTTATCCTGGGTTTAATCTTGTGTTACATAATAGAGTTCATTGTTTTTATTCTTGAATTTTTACAACTAACTGGACAACATGTTTTTTAATGTTTTTCATGGATGATTGTAAGTTTTGGGTGTTTTTCTGAAAGTTTTTGTTTGCTGTTTGCAAGTTTTGGGTTTCTATATCTTGCAACTCAAACCTTGATTGATTGGACATCATTACATTTTATATAATTTCTCCCAAATCTGGTTGACCTTGTATTATTTGAGTGGAAAAGTTTTTTGTTTTATTTTTCTCCTTGTACTGTTTTTTTGATGAAATAGCGGTTGGTATTTCTATTGAGATCCTCGATCTTGTAATTGTATAGTGGGTCTGAAGGAAAATTGAGAAGGGAACCAAGGTGGACCCATGTTCTGGTTTATTGGTTGAGTATCTAGTGGTTCCTTCCAACCTTGATATTGGTTATTTATTTTCCTATTTATGTTGTAATTGTTTTCATAATTTCATCAGTTGTAGATGAAAAAGTTAACTTCATATGTATTGTTCACAGAGGTGTTGTATAGATTCATGGGATAATCCCGAGGACCACCATAATGTGGGTAATGTTAAAATTGAACTACATGGACTAGATTTGACTTAGGCAAGCTCAATGATAAGTCATCAATCCTCTTATATAGAGTTTCAAATTATGTAGCCATAAATATGTGAGAGTCAACTTGATGAACTACTTCTTTTCATCTTGAAAAATATTATATCCATTGGAAACTATTTTATTCTATGTTTAATAATAATTCATATATATCTCTAGGATCCATTTCCATGAATGCATTTCACGTAGCTGTGTTGATTGCAGATTTACTCTCAGGATAAATTCTATAGTATAAATCTTGAAATTGGTTTTCCAAATTCATCCCATGACGAGGATGACATTTTAACATGGAATTAAATATTTCCTAAGATTCTCTTAGTGATTCATAATCATTTTCAAAAAAAGAGTCAAGGTATCTCTTATTTTTCAAATATTGCGCAGTTGTGTAATATCAATCAAGAAATTTTCTTTCAGTACTTCTCAGGTGAAGAATATATCCAAATTAATACTTTACAACAAGTCCTTTTCTTTCCCTTGCAATGAGAATGAAAACAGTCTTAGGATAAACACATTACTAGTCACCCCATTATATTTAATTGTGTGACAGATTTGGAGAAATATGTTCACATGTATATAAGGGTCTTCACTTCTCAAGCAATGAAATTGTGGATGTTGTTGGAGGAGGCTGATCATTGATGAATTCAGTTCAAAATGTATCTCTTGAATTTTGGGTATTGTTATGCCTGAGCTGAATCTGACTCTATTAGGTCAAAAATAATCCCTCATATTAGTATGAGGTATTTGAGTATTGAGATGGTTTTTGAAAAGTGGATGGACTTGTCCACTGGGAAGCATTGGAATGTGAGTCTAGACTCTTTCCTACCGTTGGTTCATTTGATTTTCAAAAGAGCTACCAATGTGAGATTTACATTCTCTTTGGTGTACTTGATCTTGATCAAGAGGTGGGACGTTTTTCAATGAATCTGAAATATGAGTTTTCACTATCCAGGCAAGAAATGCATAAATCAAGATCTACTTGAGATTTTTTTAATGATAGTAGTGCGTGTGCACCCTGACAGTGATGCCAAAAATTTAGTACGTGCATCGTAGCTCACCCAATTTTCAAATTTTTATAAACAACTGAATATTATGAAAGTGGAAAGAAGGGTTGAACCAAAAATAGCTTGTAATCTAGTTAACTAAAATTATCTCATTGAACAATGTATAGATGGACAAAAAGTTAATGTAATTCCTATTTTTTTTAATTATTTTAATAAAATGAAAAATTGAGAAAGAGAATGAAACAAAATAAAAAGTAGTAAAAAAATGGTGATGAACTCTGAATGAGTAATATGTGTCTGGGATACTGATGCCGTAATTAAACTACCATGCAACCATGAAAAATTATTTTCTTATGTGATCAAATATTTATCTAGATCAATTATCGTCGGTTCAAAATTTGGAAATCCTTTTATAGAGGCTTATGATTTTAAATATATTAATTTATTTAAAGCACCATTCTATGGTTTTATTAATAAATTAGGAGATGCATTCGAGTATCGAACAGAATGAAGAAATGACAACCTATTTCTCACAAAGCTGTGCCACGTATTTTTACTAGAGTCGATCAAAACGGTTAAACATTTCGGTATTGCCGAATTGACTATGAATAAAAATGGTCAATTTTAATTTCTAGGAATTAATTTAGTTAAAATATTATTAAAGAAGATAAAAATTAGAATGAAAATAAATTCAATTGAAAATTAACCAGAAAAAAAACACCACATGGCATGCACAACAGATTAATTATTCAGTATAACATCCTGACGGCTAATTTGGCGTATGAGGATGTTTTTTTAATGGGTCTAGGTTGCATATATTTAGAAAATGGGTTCTTTGAGCGCCACATGAAGTGGCGCTCAAAGGGTGAGTAGGCCAAGCGCCACTTCAAGTGACTTTCGGCCATTTCGGCCCAGCATCCCTTCAGCGCCACTTGAAGAGGCGCTGAAGGCATATCCAACCAACGAACAGTGCCACTTGAAGTGGTGCTGCTCCTTTAACCCCTCCCCATTTGGTGCCACTTGAAGTGGTGCCGAAACCCTCCCCTCCCTATAAATAGGGCCCCTCACCCTCCCCATTTCTCATCTCCTCACTTCCCACTCTCTCTCTCTCTCTCAAATTTCTATCTCCTCACTTCCCCCCTCTCTCTCTTTCAATGTTCTCCGGTTTTTTCTGCTCTTTGCCTCTCCGGTTGCTCTGCCTACGTAGCTACGTCTCCACAAATTTGAGGTAAATATTTCTTTAAATTTAATTAATATTTTGATTTATTAATTTAGTTGTTTAATTTATAGAATTAGTTTATAATATTTGTATTATATAAATAGTGTATTTTTTTAAATGTAATTAGGAAATGAAATGATTATAGTTAGTTAATTAATTAAGTAATTAGAGTTAGGTAATTAATTAATTATAATTAGGTAAATAATTAATTATAATAGGAAACTAATTAATTATAATTAGGTAACTAATTAATTATAGTTCGGTAACTAATTAATTATAAATAGGTAACTAATTAATTATAATTAGGAAACTAATTAATTATAATTAGGTAAGTAATTAATTATAATTAGGTAACTAATTAATTCAAGTTAGGTTAACAGTTAATTCTAATTAGGTAACTAATTAATTCTAATTAGGTAATTATTTAATTCAAATTAGGTAATTAATTAATTATAATTAGGTAATTAATTAATTATAATTAGGTAATTAATTAATTATAATTAGGTAATTAATTAATTCTAATTAGGTTATTAATTAATTCTAATTAAGTTATTAATTAATTATAATTAGGTTATTAATTAATTCCAATTAGGTAATTAATTAATTCTAATTAGGTAATTAATTAATTCTAATTAGGTTATTATTTAATTCTAATTAGGTTATTAATTAATTCTAATTAGGTTATTAATTAGTTATAATTAGGTTATTATTTAATAATAATTAGGTTATTAATTAATTCTAATTAGGTTATTAATGAATTATAATTAGGTAATTAATTAATTATAATTAGGTAATTAATTAATTATAATTAGGTAATAAATTAATTCTAATTAGGGAATTAATTAATTCTAGTTAGGTAATTAATTAATTCTATTTAGGTTATTAATTAATTTTAATTAGTTTAATAATTAATTCTAATTAGGTAATTAATTAATTATAATTAGGTAATTAATTAATTATAATTAGGTTAATAATTAATTATAATTAGGTTAATAATTAATTATAATTAGGTTAATAATTAATTCTAATTTGGTAATTAATGAATTCTAATTAGGTAATTAATTAATTGTAATTAGGTAATTAATTAATTCAAATTAGTTAGTTAATTAATTCTAATTAGGTAATTAATTAATTCTAATTAGGTAATCAATTAATTCTAATTTGGTAATCAATTAATTCACATTAGGTAATTAATTAATTCTGATTAGGTAATTAATTAATTCTGATTAGGTAATTAATTAATTCTAATTAGGTAATTAATTAATTCTAATTAGATAATTAATTAATTCTAATGAGGTAATTAATTAATTCTAATTAGGTAACTAATTAATTATAATTTGGTAATTAATTAATTTAAATTAGGTAATTAATTATTCCTAATTTGGTAATCAATTAATCCAAATTAGATAATTAATTAATTCTGATTAGGTAATTAATTAATTCTAATTTGGTAATTAATTAATTCAAATTAGATAATTAATTAATTCTGATTAGGTAATTAATTAATTCGAATTAGGTAATTAATTAATTATAATTAGATATATTAATCAGCGAAGTAGTTATATTAATCAGCGAAGTAGTTATATTAATCAGCGAAGTAGTTATATTAATCAGCGAAGTAGTTATATTAATCAACAAAGTAGTTATATTAATTAGTGAAGTAGTTGTAAATTGCTTCTGGAATATACCTTTGCATTACATTCTAGGTATGATAATGAATTTAGTTTCCAATCTACCTAGACCTCGGTTTATAATTGAAGTTATGAACTTGAATTTAGTAGTTGAATATTTTTTTTTTCATATTAAGCGTTAGAGTTTTCATGAAATGATTGCTCTCTTGAGTAAAGTATCCCTGGGTAGAGGGGCTTTGGGTCAGACCACCTACTTTCCTGGAGGCTTGCCTTGTCTAGGAAAGTGAATGGGGTTGGCTATCTGTCGCTCCGGGATTACTCACGTGGAGATTTTCAATTTTATATAACTCTATGCTTTTACATGACGTGTTCATGTACCTCATGCATATAATTCACGTGGATATGTATGAATATGTTTGACTTCTATTTTTGGGTAAGTAACACAAACTTGTGGGTTGTGTAAATAGTTACACATCAATATGGTTTGAACATATTGATTTGGTGGAGGGATTAGGATTTCAACCTAAATTACTAGAAGCATGTATACATAAATTGATTCTTTAATCAGATTTAATTAATAACAATGGTTTCTTTTTGATAAAAAAGATGGTCTCTGCCTATATTTATTGCAACAGTCAAATAATTGAGACAGAACAAGGATGTAGTTATAGTATACATCCAGAAGCTGTTGTGATGCTTGGAGGATGTACTAATTTGGAATCTGTGCAAAGGAAAATTCATCGGAAGTTAAAACTGGCGAGGAATCAAGTGATAGAGTCCATCACATTCAGACATCTCCAATTTATAGATAGGTTTTGTCATGTGCCCTATCCGGTAAATGATGATGATGATTAGGAATATATACTTTCATTGGTTAAGTATATACATGAGAATCAAATGATGGAGTTGTATGTCACTATAGCTACAATGGAGGTTCCATCGACATTAGAAGTTGACCCATCTCAAATTCATGAGACTATGTCATATGCTCTTTCACATCAAGAAGTTCCATCAGCATTGGTAGTTGTTCCATCATTTCCATCAGCCACAGTTTCAATGGATAGTCCTCCACATACTTTAGATGCATTGGTCGATGAATTTGAGGATGATGACAATTTAAAAGAAGAAGATGAAGAGGAAGTTGAAGAAGAAGAAGAGCATGAAGAAGATTAGTCTGTGCCAACTAATGTGAGGTTCAACTGACCATTGAACCATCCTCCACTATTGGATTCATGGTCGAATGAAGGCATGAATCGTGTAAAGACCCGTAAATTTCAAGGGAATTTTTTTCTTAATTTTCCTTGGGATTTTACGAGTACGCAGTTTCTGACGGCACCAGATTCCGAGGCCTGGTGTGCCCAGAATCAATTTCCAAAGTTTAGCTCAGGTACGTTCAGTGAACGAACGAGCGGGTTTTTCTAACTTTTAAACTGGTGCTCGGAATCAAAATCCGAGGACACTGATGGAATCGCAGCGCTGGTAATTGCTTAGGAACACCTTTTCCGGAGTTGCGTTTGCTCGGGTGAGGTTATTAAATAAATGGGTTAACTAAAGAATGAAATAAAATACTGTGCTACAAATTTTATTTCTATTCTAAGTAGTTTAAACCTATGCATGGAGGTTGGAGTGGGACCCACTACATCATAACTTCCCTATGTAGGATATTAGTAAAGTGGGGCCCACATGAGCCCCACCCCCTTCAAATCCCTTAAACCTCCCTCTCGCGCATTTAATTTGTAACTCACCCACACCCTAATTAAATGGCAAGTCAACCCTTGAGTTTAATTTGGATTATTAAACGCTCATCAATTAAAGTCAATTAATTGATTGTAATCTTTTGAATTTTTTTCGAAAGGGGTTGGCATGAGTAATAAAATAAGGCAAAGCCTTATTTTAGGATTGGTTGAATCGTTGTGTGGAGATTTGGAAGAGGAGAGCTCAAGTCTTGGACATCTTCTTCCTCATCGAAGAACGCAAAGAACGCCGAGTCTATGACAAAGAACTCTATCACCGCAAGGGGAGTTCGCCGTACCGTCTTCTTCCCTCTCCGCAGCCGGTGAGAGACGCCTTCTTCGAAAAACAACGACGCGCCACATCCTTCATCGGGCAAACGCCGATGACACTTACAGATCATAGATCCGCAACACTATCTTTCGTGACGCCGTCTTCTGCGACACCGTTGTTCCGCGACGACCATCGTTTGACAACTATTTGAGGTAGGGGTTTGGAATTTTGTTCATGAAATATTCTTTTCCGTTCATTGAATTTTATTTTGGCCACCTGTTATCGTTATAATAGGAGGAGGTCAGACCGCACGAACATGGCCGACCCTCCTCCCCCTTCGATGTTGTACTTGTTGCAGCACGAGCAAAGGCAGCGCAGTGCAACGGCACCATGCAGAAGCAAGAGGAACAGGCGAAGAAGCGCGGCACCGTCGCGCCGCGCCGTTGAGGCCGAACGAAGCCGTGACCGGAGTCGGGCCGCAGCGAAGGGGCGTGGCGCCGTCGCGTCGTGATGGAGAACCAAGAAGAGGCTGCGGCCGGAGTGGGGCCGCGGTGGAGGGGTGCGGCGCCGTCACGCTGTGCCGGTCGGACCAAGGCCGCGGCCGGAGCCACCGGTCACCGGTGCACAGGGGGTGGGACCGGATGGTCCTGCGCGACACACTGACCAGCCATTACAGCCGGCCAGATCCAAAAACCTGGGGTCGTAACCCCCGGCTGGCAAAGGATCGCCCCCCACGTGGGGGCCGCGGTTTCAAAACAGGGGGCAGCGCCCCCCCCCCCTTCCGCGACAGCTCGGCCAACGCCGAGCTGGCCACGCTGGCCGCGCCCGCCTAGGCCGGGCCGGGCCGGGCCCCATCGGTCGGGCCGGTCCGGGCCGCACCCTAATGGGTCGTACCCGGATCCGGTTCGAGTCAACTCAGTTCGGGCCGACCCAGGGGGTCTTGGGCTGGGTCGGTCAGGGCCCAAAACCCCATAAAACCGGAGAGGTTCGTTTAAATGCCCCTAACTTGGGCTACGGACCTCCGATTGATGCACCGTCAGTTGTGATGCGATCCTTGGATCGAGAAAGTCGTTTCGGTATATTACAATCAAGGTTTTGGAGAAATTTGGGTACATACGGGTTGGTTTGAACACGAAACCAACCGGGCCCTCGGAGCGGAAACACTTTTAACTTGATCTCCGGACGTCCAAATGACGTGCCGTTGACTTTGTTGGATTCCTCTTAGTGAGACAGACCTTTTGCCTTACTCCACTCGATGTTTGGATACAGTTGGAGTGCGTTTGGGTTGGTTTTGAATTAAAAACCAACTGGGCCCCTAGAACGAAAAAGCCAATAACTCTCAGACCGGGCGTCTGATTGATGCGCCGTCTGTCGCATTGAGTTCCTTTTGTCGAGACGGAACTTTGGGATACATCAACCTCAGACTATGTGTCAGTTGATGTATCGACCCCCCTTGGATTGTGGAGAGGACCCTCCCGGAATCGAGCATGTTGTGTGCGGGAACCCTAGAGCTGGCTGCGACTGCGACGACGATGACGACTGCACTGAAATCCTCCGTGGGTTCGGAAACGACGACAACTGCACTGAAATCATCCATGGGTTCGGCAGCGATGACAACCGTACCAAAATCCTCCACGGGTTTGACGGCGATGACTACTGTTCTTGTATCCTACATGGGTCCGGCAGTACTACTGTTCTTGTTTCCTACGTGGGTCCGGCAGTGTTTGACTCTGTACTTGTATCCTATGTGGGTCTGGTAGAGTAGCTAGTCTTGTATCCTACATGGGTCTGACAACTTAGCTGGTTTAGTATCCTATGTGGGTCCCATCTCAGATGAACCAGTGGCTACATCTGATCATCTCTATCACCTTACGAAGAAGTATACACGTGTGAGCTGAGTCTTGACTTTCAATCATTATATTCGATATGATTGACTTGCCATCCTATGTGGATTGGGTTGTGCTTTCCTCTGTGGATTGGGTTGTGTTATCCTATGTGGACGTGATCAAAAATGGGCTCGGATGTTAGAGCCGGATTGGAATTTATGACTTAGGTATATGCATGGGCATATACCTAAGTAGTGTTGGTTGTTACTTCGTATTTGTATCTTTCCTTTATGGATTCTGGGAGACCTTTGGGGGTCTCGGGGTCCCTACTGAGTAGCGTATACTCACCCCTGCATGGGCTATGCCCGCACTACGTTGTGTTGGATGCAAACGACGGGCATCACTGATCGTGGTTGAGGCTTGTGGAGAAAGTCGGTACCTGGAGGTGGACCAATGGGCGGGACGTACATGGAGCGGACGGCTGGACCCGAGGAGCTGAGGAGGCTATCTGTACCCACCCTTTAGGTGGGACTTCCAGTGGACGAATCGACATTGCTGCTTTACTTTTAGCTGTTGTACTTTCTTTCCAGTTGTACTTTACTTTCAGTTTGGGTTTGTATTCTGGCCCATTTACTTTCCACACTTACTATTGTACCCAGTTTACTTAGTGTTTACTTCTGCTGGCTTACTCTGTGGTGTTTGTTTACTTTATAAGGAAATGCCTTCCCCTTTTATCAGGATTTACGCCTTTGGTGCTAGTCTCCATCCCCTGGCCTATGGAAGGCGGGCTTGGGGTAATCACGACATGGGTCCTGAGGACGGGTCGGGAAAAATTGGTATCAAAGGAGTTCGGTTCTGCCACAGAACTCAAGACTCTGATCTTTCTTCTATATGAAGAAATAGTGTTAAGGGTATTGAATGTGGTTATCAGTCCAGGGAGTCCAGTGTTGGTGCGGAAGCCGATGTATCCGTACACCAGGACCCTGACTTCTGATTTCCGACTCAATGCACAAAAACATTGATTGCATGCGCGTTTCAAAAGTTTTCTTTGTGATTACTTTGTGTTAGCTCACCAGGTATACTGTTTTGACCGTGGCACACCTGTTTCTTTTCAGGATGGCCCCACGATGGCAGCCAGCTAGGGTTCCGATCTTTGTGCGAGAGGACAGCCCACCGAGCAACGAGGCCTCGGTGCAGGGCCCTTTTTCAGTGGAGGCACCGGCGGTACCTCTACCCGCCGAGCCACCGATGCCACCAGACCCAGCCGTTGAGAGTGCACGTCTCCATAGTGCACTGCACGAGTTTCAGCGTCAGAGACCACCCAGGTTCCGCGGGGAGACAGACCCTCAGGAAGATGAGGATTGGTTGGAGGTGGTTGTGCGAGTTTTTAGGTTAGTGGGGACACCAGATGACCTCATGGTGATCCTTGCAGCGAGCCTCTTGCACGCGGCAGCAGGCAGATGGTGGAGATTGATGCTCTAGGTTCACGATGAGGCATCTCTCTTCTGGATGGACTTTGAGAGACTCTTCCACTCAGAGTTCTTCCCATCCACCCTCTGTGCGGTGCACATTTAGGAGCTACTACAGCTACGGTAGGGCAGCATGACGGTCGCCCAGTACTGGGCAAGATTTACCGATCTATCGCGCTATTCGACGGACATGGTACGAGACCCATTCTTCCGGGCTCGGACCTTTGAGCAAGGAATGAGGCATGAGATTAGGGAATCGATGGTCTCCCTCAGAATTCCGACGCAGGCAAGAGTACTGGAGTGAGCCCTTCTCATAGAGAGTTTTCTTGCTGAGACTACACCAGCGACGAGACCTACCGCAGGGCGGCACGTAGAAGAGTCATCTGCAGCTGGAAGTCGACGGACGTCACAGGGGTCCAGGCGGACTAGACCATCAGGCGGACGACCTCAGGACACTGGCTCAGAGGTGCGGGGCACACGACGCAGAGCCAGCCTTCCGAGGAGCAGACAGTACTACGCATGCGGCGGGCAGGGCCGCATGGCTCGTGACTGCCCGACCCGCCGTGCAGAGGAGCAGCAGATAGTTGAAGGGCCACCCAGGCAGAGGCAGAGGGTCGACCGTGGCGGTTCGTAGGGAGAAGGAGGACAAGGCAAGGGAGCTGTCCGAGCAGCAGGTGGTGGGCGACTCTTTGAGGCTTTACCACCACCACCATAGGAGGTCCACCCCGACCACAGGGAGCTAGCAGGCAGAGACATTCTCAGCTTCAGGAAGCAGAGGCCTACGACCACGGTGCGCCAGAGATGATTCGAGGTACTATATGTGTCTACTCCACCCTTGATGCAGTTCTTATAGACATAGGAGTGAGTCATTCTTTTATTACCGTTGCCCTTGTTCAGAGCTCGGAGATTCTGACGGAGCCATTGGCTCGATCCTTACGGCTAGAGACTCCTATGGGAGCAGACTCGACGATTACGCACTGGTGCCGACAGTGTGAGATTACTCTAGGAGGCGAGAGCTTCAGGTGGGATATTCTTGTAGCGGGATCGAGGCCTTACGACGTCATCTTGGGCATGTATTGGTTATCTACAATCCATGCTCAGATTGACTGTATTAGGCGCAAGGTGCGGTGTGTCCGCACCGAAGGGAGCAGGTTCACCTTCACCGATGAGAAGGGAGCCTTTGCAGTGCAGGATAGACTCACGCAGAGGAGAGTACAGCCGATCACTCATCAGTTGGCTAGCCTTATCCTAGGAGCAGTTGACGTGCGGAGTCCGAGTTTTCTTGTAGTGGTGGATCAGTATGCGGACGTTCTTCCTGACGACGTTCCAGGACTACCTCCTCATAGAGAGGTATACTTTTATATTGACCTATACTCCAGAATAGCCCCGATATCCACTCCAGCATATCGGATGGCACCCGCTGAGCTTCGAGAGCTACGGGTACAGCTGGAGGACTTACAGGGAAAGGGATTCATCCGACCCAGTTTTTCACCCTGGGCTTCCCCGATTTTGTTCGCCAAGAAGGTGGATGGGAGCTTGCAACTGTGTGTCGAATATCATCACCTGAACTAGGTGACCGTGAGGAACAAGTATCCTCTACTGAGGATTGACGACCTCTTCAATCATCTCAAGGGAGCATGGTGGTTCTCGAAGATAGACCTTAGATCAGGCTATCATCAGCTCAGAGTTCGAGACGAGGACGTGCAAAATATGACCTTCAGATGTTAGTATGGCCACTATAAGTTCTTGGTTATGCCATTCGGTGTAACCAATGCTCCAGTGGTGTTCATGAGTCTCATGAACATGATATTTCAGCCATACCTCTATCGATTTGTCATGGTATTCATCGAAGACATATTGATATACTCGACCACTAAGGAGAAGCACGCCTACCACTTATGGGTTGTACTGGACACACTCCGAGAGCACCAGCTTTATGGTAAGCTCTCGAAGTGTCAGTTCTGGTTACGTGAGGTCCACTTCTTGGGACACATCATCTCTGAGGCGGGAGTTGTGGTGGACCCTGCGAAGATCAAGGCCGTTCTAGCTTGGGAGCCACCTAGGAGCGTGACGGAGGTGCGGAGTTTCTTGGGTCTAGCTTGGTACTATCGAAGGTTTGTGCCAAACTTTTCCAGAGTTGCGGTACCACTCTCAACTTTGATGAAGAAGGGGAAACCATTCGTGTGGTCAGACAGATGTCAACAGAGCTTCTAGGAGATGAGACAGAGGTTGACCAGTGCACCTATCTTGAGGCTACCAGAGGAGGGAGTAGGGTACGTAGTCTACTACGATGCATCAGGGACCAGACTTGGATGTGTCTTGATGCAGGAGCGTGCAGTGATCACCTATGGATCACGGGAGTTGAGTCAGCATGAGCAGAACTATGCTACCCATGACCTGGAGTTAGCAGCGGTGGTCTTCGCTCTAAAGATGTGGCGTCACTATCTGATGGGAAAGTGCTTTACAGTCTACTCTGACCACCAGAGTCTCAGGTACATCTTCTCACAGAAGGGCCTAAATCAGAGACAACGGCAATGGCTCGAGTTCCTCCAAGACTATGACTTTGAGATAGTCTATACTCTTGGAAAGGGAAACGTAGTAGCCGATGCTCTTAATAGAAGGACGGGCATTCAGCTACTTGGGGAGGCGATAGAGAAACTAGCCGCTTTGCAGATATCCTTCATATATAGAGATGGAACAACCTTTCTTCAGTCACTCACAGTCACTCCTCCACTACTGCAGCGGATCAGGGAGGCACAACATGGGGACGCTGACTGTGAGACGCGGTGTGCGCAGATATCCTCACGACAAGCACTTGATGGATTATCTATAGTAGGAGAGCATGAGTTCCTTTTCAGAGGACGTACCATGGTACCAGCTACTTTACAGGAGGAGGTGCTGAGGGAGTTTCACAGTTCCCCTTTTGCGGTAAATCAAGGAGTGGATAAGATGTACCGGGATCTCAGACGACAACATTGGTGGCCGGGTATGAAGAAGGCTGTAGCTGATTTCGTTTCTCGATGACTCACCTGTCAGCAGGTGAAGGCGGAGCACCGGGTACCAGCAGGCTTGGTGCATCCCTTGTAAGTTTCGGAGTGGAAGTGGGACGGGATATCTATGGACTTCGTGACTGGACTTCCACGTACTTCCAGAGGTCACGACTCCATTTGGGTGATTGTCGACCAACTCACCAAGTCGGCTCACTTCTTACCCATCAGAGAGAAGGGCTCATTATAGAGATTGGGACATCTCTATGTTCAGGAGATTGTACAGCTTCATGGTGTGCCATCATCTATCGTCTCCGATCGAGATGCTTGCTTTACTTCCTGGCTTTGGAAGGGGTTGAAGGAGGCATTTGGGACGCAGCTACATCTAAGCACCGCCTTTCACCCTCAAACGGATGGTCAGACAGAGAGGACCATTCATAATCTCATGGACATGATCTGTGCATGTTTCCTCGACTATGGTCGCAGCTGGGAGGACCATCTACCCTTGGTGGAGTTCGCGTACAACAACATCTACCACTCCACCATCGGGATGGTACCATACGAGGCATTTTACGACCGACCTTGCATATCACCTCTGTGCTGGACAGACCCTGGGGAGTCAGCACTTGTGGGACCAGAGATGGTCCAGGCCATGACAGAGAAGGTCCAGGTCATCCAGGAATGGATGAGGATAGCTCAGAGCTGGTAGAAGTCTTATGCTGACAGGAGGCGGATACCACTAGAGTTCAAGGATGGAGACCACATCTTCTTGCAGGTATCACCTCGACATGGATTACAGAGATTTGGCCTAGGCAGCAAGTTATCTCTGCGCTTCATTAGACCATTCCATGTTCTCAGAAAGATAGGCCAGGTGGCTTACCGCCTGGCTCTACCACCATAGTTGCACCGGGTGCACAACGTCTTCTACATATCTCAGCTGATGAGATACGTTCACGACCCGACGCATATCATCAACCATGGGGAGTTGGACATTGACGATGGGGTGACTTTTGCGGAGGTCCCGGTGGAGATCGAAGATTGACAGGAGCGGGTCCTACGTGGGTGGTCTATTCCTTTAGTGCGCATCAGATGGCAGCATGAGAACCTCCAGGAGAGCACTTGGGAGCAGGAGGCTCAGATGCGTGCTCAATACCCTCATTTGTTCCCCTAGTTTGTGATGTATATTTACGGGGACGTAAAGCCCTGAGGTGTGAGTAATGTAAAGACCCATAAATTTCAAGGTAAATTTCTTCTTAGTTTTCTTTGGGATTTTACAAGTACACAGTTTCCGACGGCACCTGATTCTGAGGCCCGGTGTGCCTGGAATCAATTTTCGAAGTTTAGCTCAGGTACGTTCAGTGAACGAACGAGCGGTTTTTTCTAACTTTTAAACCGGTGCTCGGAATCAAAATCTGAGGACACCGATGGAATTGCAGCGCCAGTAATTTCTTAGGAACACCTTTTCTGGAGTTGTGTTTGCTCGGGTGAGGTTATTAAATAAATGGGTTAACTAAAGAATGAAATAAAATACTATGCTACAAATTTTATTTCTATTCTAAGTAGTTTAAACCTATGCATGGAGGTTGGAGTGGGACCCACTACATCCTAATTTCCCTATGTAGGATATTAGTGAAGTGGGGCCCACACGAGCCCCACCCCCTTCAAATCCCTTAAACCCCCCTCTCGTGCATTTAATTTGTAACTCACCCACACCCTAATTAAATGGAAAGTCAACCCTCGAGTTTAATTTGGATTATTAAACGCTCATCAATTAAAGTCAATTAATTGATTGTAATCTTTTGAATTTTTTTTCGAAAGGGGTTGGAATGAGTAATAAAATAAGGCAAAGCCTTATTTTATGATTGGTTGAATCATTGTGTGGAGATTTGGAAGAGGAGAGCTCATGTCTTGGACATCTTCTTCCTCGTCGAAGAACGCGAAGAACGCCGAGTCTACGACGAAGAACTCCGTCACCGCAAGGGAGTTTGACTTTCCGTCTTCTTCCCTCTCAGCAGCCGGTGAGAGACGCCTTCTTCGAAGAACGACGACGTGCCACATCCTTCATCGGGCGAACGCCGGCGATGCTTACAGAGCATCGATCCGCAACACCGTCTTCCGCGATGCCGTCTTCCGCGAAGACATCTTTCGCGACGTCATTGTTCCACGATGACCATCGTTCGACAACTCCTTGAGGTAGGGGTTTGGAATTTTGTTCATGAAATATTCTTTTCCATTCATCGACTTTTATTTTGGGCCACCTGTTATCGTTATAATGGGAGGAGTTCGGACCGCACGAACACGACCGACCCTCCTCCCCCTTTGATGTTGTACTTGTTGCGGCATGAGCAAAGGCGGCGCGGTGCAACGACACCGTGCGGAAGAAAGAGGAACGGGAGAAGAAGCGCAACACCGTTGAGTCCGAACAAAGCCGTGGCCGGAGTCGGGCTGCGGCGAAGGGGCGCGACACCGTCGCGCCGCACCGGAGAACCACGAAGAGGCCACGGCGGAGGGGCGCGACGCCGTTGCGTCGCGCCGGTCAGACCAAGACCGCGGTGGAGCAGGAGAGGGCAGCCGGAGCCTCTGGCCACTGGTGCATAGGGGGCGGGACCAGATGGTCTCGCGTGACACACTGGCCGGCCGTTACGGCCGGCCAGATTTGAAAACCGGGGGTCGTAACCCTCAGATGGCAAAGGAGCGGCCCCCACGTGCAGGCCACGGTTTCAAAATAGGGGGGGCAGCGCACCCCCCCCCCCTTCCGCGACAGCTCGGCCAGTGCCGAGCTGGCCAAGCGGGCCGCGCCCATGCCCAAATGGGCCGGACCCGGACCCGGGTTGGGTCGACCCTGTTTGGGCCGACCCAGGGGGTCTTGGGCCGGGTCGGTCCGGGCCGAAAACCCCCTAAAATCAGACAGGTTCGTTTAAATGCCCGTAAATTAGGCTACGGACCTACGATCGACGCACCGTCAGTTGCGATGTGATACTTGGATTGAGGCGGTCGTTTCGGTATATTACACTCAAGGTTTTGGAGAACTTTGGGTACGACCGGGTTGGTTCAAACACAAAACCAACCGGGCCTTCGGAGCGGAAACACTTATAACTTGAGCTCCGGACGTTCGAATGACGTGCCGTCGACTTTGTTGGATTCCTATTAGTAAGAAGGATATTTTGGATTACTCCGATCGAGGTTTGGATGTAGTTGGAGTTCAGTCGGGTTGGTTTTGACTTAAAAACTAACTGGGCCCCTGGAACGAAAAAGCCAATAACTCTCAGACCGGACGTCCGATTGATGCGCCGTCTGTCGCGCTGAGTTCCTTTTGTCGAGATAGAACTTTGGGATACATCAACGCCGGACTACGTTTCAGTTGATGGATCGACCCCCCTTGGATCGTGGAGCGGACCCTCCCGGAATCGAGCATGCTGTGTGCGGGAACCCTGGAGCTGGTTGCGACTACGATGACGATGACGACTGCACTGAAATCCTCCGTGGGTTCGGTAGCGACGACGAATGCACTGAAATCCTCCGTGGGTTCGGCAATGATGACGACCGTACTGAAATCCTCCGTGGGTTCGACAGCGATGACTGCTGTTCTTGTATCCTACGTGGGTCCGGCAGTACTACTGTTCTTGTATCCTACGTGGGTCCGGCAGTGTTTGACTCTGTACTTGTATCCTACGTGGGTCTGGAAGAGTAGTTGATCTTGTATCCTACATGGGTCTGACAGCTTAGCTGGTTTAGTATCCTATGTGGGTCCCAGCTCAGATGAATCAGTGGCTACATCTGATCATCTCTATCACCTTACGAAGAAGTATACCTGTGTGAGCTGAGTCTTGACTTTCAATCACTATCTTAGATATGATTGACTTTCCTTCCTATGTGGATTGGGTTGTGCTTTCCTATGTGGATTGGGTTGTGCTATCCTATGTGTACGTGATCGAACTTGGGCTCAGATGTTGGAGCCGGATTGGAATTGATGACTTAGGTATATTTATGGGCATATACCTAAGTAGTGTTGGTTGTTACTTCGTGTTTGTATATTTCCTTTGTGGATTATCCTTTGTGGATTCTTGGAGACCTTCGGGGGTCTCGGGGTCCCTACTGAGTAGCGTATACTCACCCCTACACTGGCTATGCCCTCACTACATTGTGTTGGATGTAGATGACGGATAACACTGATCATGGTTGAGGCTTGTGGAGTAAGTCGGTACCTGGAGGTGGACCACTGGGCGGGATGTAAACGGAACGAACGGCTGGACCCGAGGAGCTGAGGAGGCTATCTGTACCCACCCTTTAGGTGGGACTTCCAGTGGACGGCTCGACGTTGCTGCTTTACTTTCAGTTGTTGTACTTTCTTTCCAGTTGTAATTTACTTTCAGTTTGGGTTTGTATTCTGGCCCATTTACTTTCCGCACTTACTATTGTACCCAGTTTACTTAGTGTTTACTTATGCTGGCTTACTCTATGGTGTTTTTTTACTTTATAAGGCAATGCCTTCCCCTTTTATCGAGATTTACGCCTTTGGTGCTAGTCGCCAGCCCCTGGCCTATGGAAGGCGGGCTTGGGGTAGTCATGACACGGGTCCCGAGGACAGGTTGTGATAAATCGCTTGCCAAAATTTGATTATTTAGTTATTACTCCCAGTTCAGAATTTCCAAGAATCATTGGTGGCACAAGTCGAGTGTCAGATAACGGTGTTCTGTATATTGGCATAGAGTTTGAGAGAAAATAAGCAATGAAAAATGTGATAAAACCATATCACATTGAAATATAGTACCCATATGTTGTAGAAGAGTCAAAGAGGTATTACTATTTGATCTGTTGTGACAAATATGAATCGAACTGTCAAATGCGTCTACGGGCTATTATTGATAACACTTTTCACAGTTGGAACATCACTAGATTTACTCCACACACCTATGTGAACCCAAGCTTGTCACAGGAACACTCTTCATTAAATGTTGAGTTTGTTTCAACTGTTATTGTTGAAATGATTTGAGCATGTCAAGACGTCCCTGTGGTTCGGGTCATTGAGTGAATCAAACAACCTTTTGGGTATCAAATCTCTTACTGGAAGGCATGGGCAGCATGCCAAAAGGCTATTGTGAAAGGGTACGGTGATTGGGATGACTCTTATTGAGTTTTACCACAACTTTTGGAGCTTCTACGCCACAATAATCAAATAGTCTATCGGTTACATACTGTTGAATATTTTAACCAACAGAACCAACTTGACCGCTCAATGGTTGTGTTTGATAGATTATTTTGGACATTTTTACCATGTGTGGCAGCTTTTAGAAATTTCAAGTAGTTCATACAGATTGATGGCACATTTCTGTATGGAAAGTATACAAGAAATTTATTGATTTCCACCACATAAGATGGAAATCGAGCCCCTCTACCTATAGCATTTTCAATTGTGGAGAAAGAGAACTTCTCATCATGGATCTGGTTTCTGGCATGTGTCCGAGAGTTTGTTACGGATGCAGAAGGGATTTGTCTTATTTCTGATCACCACCATGAAATCAAGGAGGCGATATAATCTGAGGGTCTTTCGTGGAGACCACCCTATGCCCATCATCGATACTATATTCGACACATTGCCAGCAATTTGCAAAAGAAGTTCAAGAATGAGTTGATGAAGAAGGCAATCTTAAAAATTGGTATGAACATCCTTTTCTGTTTTAAATTTTTTTGTCATATTTATTTTCATAACTGTTCATATGACTTCTTGTATTATAGCATATGATCCTAAACAACAAAGGATGGAGGAGCGTCTTCAAGATATTCATAGAGTGAATCCAGAAGTGTATGATTACATGATGCATATTCCAAAGCAGAAATGGTCATTGGCATATGATTATGGGAGTAGATATGGTCATATGACAACCAACATTGTATAATGTATAAATGGAGTTTTCAAGGGAGTTCAAAAACTACCTATCACAGGTAAATATGAATAATTGAATATATGTTACTCAGAAGAGATACTATTAGAATATAATATTTGTATATTGTCGTAAATCTAAAGTTTAGGGTTGGTACAAGAGACCTTATATCGTAGTGTAAATTACTTTCTGGAATGAGGAAAGCAGGCTGAAGAGGGATTGAATAGAGGGATGCGCTATGGACACCATTTCCAACACGAGTTAGATACAGTTCTTCAGGAGGCTGAAAATTACCGTGTAACTGCATTTAATCGTCCAGAGAAATGATTTGAGGTCACTGAGCCTGGTGATGATGTGGCATGTAGCAATGGTTGTGTGCGAGTTGTTTTACTAGAGAAGCATTATTGTGATTGTGGAAACTTTCAGGCCCTGATATATCCTTGCGGACATGTGATTGCAGCATGTTCTTACGTACACATATCTTGGGAACAGTTTGTTGATCCGAATTATCGACTCGAGATCATCAACTCCTGCTACGGTACTCTATGGATGCCAATCGGGGAATATCAGAATTTTCAGCTGCCTGATGGCGCACCCACGCTTCTACCGAACAACAGTAGACTTCGACCTAAAGGGAGGCCAAAGTCGACTCGTATTTGGTATGAGATGGATTGTCCTAGTGAACATCTAGCTGTACGGTGGTGCATCATATGCCGCCAAGAAGGTCATACGAAGACACGTTGCCCTAGACACATAGGGCAATCATCTAATGGTTAAAATGAATCATGTACTATATCAGTTACTATAAAACTTTTTACATGTAATCATTTGTATAAGAAAACATTTATATGTTGTGGGAAGGTTCATTGAAAGGATGTATTATGGTTATTTGTGTTGTTTTTTCTATTGATGTAGTGTGTTGGAAGAATATTGATGTTTATTTGGCTTCATTGATCAATGAATCAAAAGCACAGATTGGTTGTGCATCACTCCCAAATTTAATAAAAAAACTACAGATTCTCTGTTCATTTTACTACTGGTGGTTAACTATCGCTTAACATAGTGTGTTGGAAGAATACTGATTTTTATTTGGCTTCATTCATCAGTATTTTATAATGAAAGATAAGCTTACAATGGCCACACAAAACAAATGAGGAAACTCTGAACGTCTTCACCCCAACATGGGAGACAACAACTGAGCCAATGTGTTTATGATTCTTTCAATAATTAAATGATAAATTTCATATCATACATGATAAATATCATATCTTACATGAAATTAATGTTTTACTATTTGCACATTCAGATGGAGCAACCACTTTTATCTGGCTAGGAGACGTATGTGTCGCGTGATGTGTTGGCGCGACAACCTGTTAGACATCTTCATGTTCGGAGAGCGCATAGTTTCCATCATGATGCACCAACGACAGCTATTTGTCCATACCTTAGACGTGAGGTCTTTTATAGAGTCACTATGTGTGACTTCAAGACCATTGACCATCATTTGATAGCTGCGTTGGTTGAGAGATAGCGGCCAGAGACACACACATTTCATCTCCCTGAGGGGGAGATGACTATTACATTAGAGGACGTCACCTACATGCTGGGGTTACCTATCCATGGACATGTAGTTACGAGTGCCAGTCCCGGCGATTGGGTTGCAGTCATATAGAGGCTGCTAGGCATTGACGTCATCGGCACATGGGGGGTCCTCCAGGGTTCGCGATTGCACATGAGGTGGCTTGATCAGCATTTCGACGTCATTACTGATGATACGGACGAGGAGAAGATTCTTCAGCACACATGTGCATACATTTTGTGGCTTCTTGGGGGCATGTTGTGCGTCGACTACTCCACCGCTTTGGTACACATGATGTACCTACCATTACTTGAGGATCTGGATCAGACATCTATGTACAGTTGGGGGTCTGCTGTACTAGCACATCTGCACAGATCTCTCTTCACCAGTTGTCAGGCCGATTCACATCAGATTTCAGGTTTCATGGTGTTAGTACAGATGTGGGCCTAGGAGCGTTTTCCATGCATCACTCCTCGAGTTATTGCACCGCTTGCAAGAGAGCTACTTCAGGACTATCCTCGGGGACAATGGTATGCATACACCATTAATTTCAATTATTTAGTACTTTTTTATTTATTTTTATAAACTTACCATGGATTACTCTTTTTTCACCAGGTGGAGTCAGTCTCAGAAGTTTTCACATACTCTGAGACATAGTGTGAACAACTTCCGACAGATATTCAACGCCATAGTGCCAGCTGATGTAAGTTAAACATTAATTTTTTGTAGGAAAATTTGTTTTGTTATTACTATTTTAAGTTATTTCAATATAATCTCAGTAACATTATCATGCTACTATATGACTTATTTTTTGAGTTTACATTTCAAGTTTCATAGACTCCTTATACAGGTTATGTCTACGCATCACTTCCACTATAATGCATAGCTATGGTTGGATATTGTGCTGCAGTGGTGCCACTCATTCACTTCCACATCATTGAGTGGCACCAGCCAGACCGGTTCATGCGCCGGTTCAGTATTATACATCATATCCCCATGGCACCATGACATTCTACCGAGTTACATTCGATTGTGCTTATACGTAGACATACGACAGACTAGCTGCAACATCATGCATCTTATATCGAGCTTTGGGATAGGCATGCCCAATTCAATAACTTTCCACATGGATATACCACAACACATTATCAGTTATCTGATCAGGGGGATTATGCACACTGGTATCGACGTCACACCATCATGCACCTTACACGTCAGGGGATTGGAATTCAGTAGTTGGTATGTTTACTAAGATTTATTATTATTTTTAACTCATTTTTGATATTAATTTGAATGTTATTTCATTTTCAGGAAGATGCCATTGGTCGTCTTGCACATTCCACACAGCCTCAAGAGCATGAATATATTCTATGGGAGGTAGTTCATCGGGATGTGGTAGCTCTATTAGATCATCTCTGGTTGATACGTAATAGTTTTTTTGATGAGGAGCCACAGATATATCCTGATCCATATCTTCAGGCTGAAGCACCTGAGGATGACGATGTCCCTGCTGAGGAGGATGCACCGCCACCGCCGCCGCCAGCTGGACGACAGAGACGAGCACATCTGGAGGGGTAGAGGCAATGACATCAACATCCTAGAGCGGCTCCTGCAGATGTCGCCCCACCATAGAGAGACGATCCGGCCCAGCCGACTGATGATTTTGCATAGTAGGGAGATGCTTATATGCCACATATGGCGTCTCCACAGACTACTATGGACTTCGATCTGGGTGCAGTCACACAGCTTATGGCGGCCCCTCTCCTCCCGACGAGGCCTTCTTTAGTACCCCATTTCTACCATTTATAGGAGCTTCGGAGCCATATGACACCCCATATGATTTTGGGCCGTCCACCTCACATGGTTTTGGTCAGTCCTCTACATAGCACCATGAGGAGGCACCAGAATCACTGGAAGAGGAGGAACCTGCAGAGAGGAAACCAGAGTGACACGGACGTCAGACGCGGAGAGGACGTGAGATTCAGACGCCTCATTGTGGTACCGGGGGCATCGTCGTTGATGTTTTTGGATGTCATGTTGTATATATTAAATAACTTATTTACTATGATAAGTAATTGTTGTTTAAGACAAATAATAAGAAAATAAAAAATATAGTAAATAAAAACTGATTTAAATTAACTATTAAATTATAAATTACAAGTACAATATAAACAAAATTTGTCACACAGACTAAACATCTGATAATTATTTGAAAAAATGAAAAGAAAAACATACATATAGTAAACAAAAAATATTTTACATGACTACGTAAATATTTAAAAACATTACATTTATAATTATATAATAATAAATTTATTTATAAATATAAATTACTAATTAGTAATTGATTAATTAATTAATTAATAATTAACCATTAATAATTAATAATTATAATGAAGAATAATAATTAATAATTATATTACTAACTAATTAATTATTTTATATTAAATAATAATATTTTATAGGCTTTCAAAGTCACATACTAGAAACATTTTCAAGTTTCAACTTGGTGGTTTTGAAAGCCTATAAAAAATTTTTATCGACATTTTTTACGTAATTTTTTTTATTTTCATATATTTAGTATATTTTTAATCCATGTTTTAAGTTTCATTAATATTGGTCATATAGTTTATATTTCATAGGCTTTCAAAGTCACATACGTAAAACATTTTTTAGTTTCAACTAGGTGGTTTTGAAAGACTACAAATTATTTTTCATC
The DNA here is from genome assembly GCA_963277665.1 of Viscum album. Classification (NCBI taxonomy): domain Eukaryota; kingdom Viridiplantae; phylum Streptophyta; class Magnoliopsida; order Santalales; family Viscaceae; genus Viscum; species Viscum album. The sequence continues at coordinate 1,496,699,765 of OY728131.1, forward strand.
CACCTTTTTTACGTAATTTTTTTATTTTCATCTATTTAGTATATGTTTAATACATGTTTTAAGTTTCATTCATATTGGTCATATAGTTTATATTTTATAGTCTTTCAAAGTCACATACTTGAAACATTTTTAAGTCTCAACTAGGTGGTTTTGAAAGCCTATAAAATATTTTTTATCAAAATTTTTTACGTAATTTTATTATTTTCATATATTTATTATATATTTAATCTATGTTTTAAGTTTCATTCATATTGGTTATATATATTATATTTTATAGGCATTCAAAGTCACACACTTGAAACATTTTTAATTTTCAAGTAGGTGGTTTTGAAAGACTATAAAATATTTTTTATCAACAATGTTTACATATTTTTTTTAATTACATCTATTTAGTATATGTTTAATCCATGTTTTAAGTTTCATTTATATTGGTCATATATTTTATATTTTATCCTCATTAATAATATTGTTGTTATTACCAATTTATTATATGTTTAACAATATTTCAAATTTATTTGTAAATAATTACTTATAACTATATAAACATAGATTAGTAATTATAGATTTAAAATTATAAATATATGTACAAATATATAATTATAAATATATAAGTATAAATATAATTACAATATAATTCCAAATATAATTATAAATATAATTATACATATATATACATATATATTTATATACGAATATTAAATATATTTATAACTATTTTAAATATATATGTAAAAATATTTTCATAATTATATAGTTAGAAATATATTCGTATTTATATAATTATAAATATTTATTTATAAATATTAGTTTATAATTATATAATTACAAATATATTTTTTATTTCAAATATATATATATATAAATAGATTTATATTTAAAAATATTTATTTTTAATTATATATATACATAATTATATTTATACACACACATATATATAACTATTTATAATTATAATATTTATAGTATTTATATGTAAATATATAAATAAAACACACAAATCGGAAAAAAAACCCTTATATTTTATCTAATATAATTATATAAATATAAATAAATCATATATTTTTTATTTAATACATATTTTTTATTTACAAAATTATATATAAATTTATAAATTTATATAAATAATTATAGATAAGGTTTATTTCATTATTTTATTATATAATTAAATAAGGTTTATAACTATATAAATATAAATTTATAAATTATAAATTTATAAATATATTTATAAATATAATTATAAATAATTTAACATTTTTAAATACATATTTATAAGTATATTTTAAATTTTTTGATTGTTTATTATTAAAAAATGGATGGGGTGCCAAAAAAAAAACAAAACAAAAAAAAGGGAGGGGTTTAAAAAAAAAGAAAAAAAAAGAAAAAAAAAGTGGCAAAGCACCACTTGAAGTGGTGCTAGCCACCCGAACAGTTGAGCACCACTTTATGTGGCGCTCAACCAACCCATTTTCTAAATATGGGCACCCTAGAACCATTAAAAAAAACCCCATCTGCCAATCTTCTGAAAATAGAGGCGTCCCAATCTCTCTACTGAACCGTACTCTCTGATCGGTAGGAAGTGGGCCTACTTGGTGAGTCGGTCGACGATCACCCATATAGTATTATAACCTCTGGATGTACATGGAAGTACTGTCATGAAGTCCATGGATATCTCACCCCACTTCCACTCTGGGACCTCTAAAGACTAAACCAAGCTTGCTGGTACTTGATCCTCTGCCTTCACTTGCTGACAAGTGAGGAACCAAGAGACAAACTCTGCTACTACTTTTTTCATTCCCATCCACCAGTGCTGTCGTTGGAAGTCCTAGTACATCTTCGAAACTTCTAGATGCACCACTAGAGGGGATGTGTGGAAATCCCTCAACAATTCCTCCTAAAGAAATACTGGAACCATGGTACGCTCTCTAAAGAGGATGACATGCTCCCCACCTTTAGAAAATCCATCAGGTTCTTGCCCTGTAGATATCTGAACATGTCGAGCCTCATAGTCATTGTCCCCACGCTGCGCCTCCCCGACTCGCTGAAGAAGTGGGGGAGTGACTGTAAGAGGCTGAATAAAGGATGCTCCATCTCGATCCTCAAAGGATATCTGCTAAGCGGCCAGCTGCTCCGTCGCCTCACCTAGCAGTTGTATACTAGATCTACTGCTGAGTGCATCCGCTAAAACGTTCCCCTTCCTAGGAGTATATAATATCTTGAAGTCATAGTCCTGGAGGAACTCAAGCCAACATCGTTGTCTCAGGTTCAGGTCCTTCTGAGAGAAGATATACCTGAGACTCTTGTGGTCAGATTAGACTGTAAAACATTCTCCCATCAAGTAATGTCGCCACATCTTCAAGACGAAGACCACTGCTGCTAACTCCAGGTCATTGGTAGCATATTTTTTCTCATTATATCTCATATTTCAAGAACCATATACAATAATTGCTCATTCCTTCATCAGGACACATCCAAGCCCAGTCCCTGATGCGTCACAGTAGACTACGTAACCAACGCCCTCCTCCAGAAGTATCAAGATGGGGGCACTAGTCAGTCTCTGCCTCAGCTCCTAAAAACTCTGTTGGCATCTCTACAACCACACGAAAGGTTCCCCCTTCTTCGTCAATGCTTATAAATGTTCTTCAACTCTGGAGAAATATAGAAAAAACCTCCAGTAGTATCCAGCCAAACCCAAGAAACTCTGTACCTCCGTCAAACTCCTGGGTGGCTCCCAAGAAAGTACCGCCTCAATCTTCACTGGATCTACCGCAAATCCATCCTCTGAGATGACATGTCCCAGAAAGTGAACCTCTCAGATCTAGAACTGGAAATTCGAGAGCTTACTATAAAGATGGTTCTCTCAGAGTGTATCCAGAACTATCTGCATATGATAGGCATGCTCCTCCTTAGTTGCTGAGTATATCAGGATGTCGTCGATGAAGACTACAACCAAGCGATCAAGGTATGGCTTAAAGATCCTATTCATGAGTCCAATGAACACTAATGGAGAATTGGTTACACAGAATGACATAACCAGTAACTCATAATGTCCATACCGACATCTGAAAGCAATCTTATGCACATCCTCGTCTCGTACTCTGAGCTGGTGAAAGCCTGATCTGAGGTCTATCTTCCAAAACCACTGGGATACCTTCAACCGATCAAAGAGGTCGTCAATCTTCTGGAGTGGGTAATTGTTCTTCACGGTCACCTGGTTCAGGAACCGATAGTCAACACAGAGTCTCAAGCTCCCATTCACCTTCTTGGCGAACAAAATCAAGGCTGCCCAAGGAGAAACCTTGGACTGGATGAACCCTTCCCCAATAAGTCATCCAACTGTACCCACAGCTCAAAAAGTTCCATGAGAGCCATACGATATGCTGGTGTAGATATCGGTTCCATCCTGGGGTATAATTCAATGTAAAAGTCCACCTCTCTATGAGGAGGTAGACCCAAAAAATCATTAGGGAAGACATCCACGTACTGGTCCACCACTACAGGATAGCTCAGACTCTCCACATCAACCGCTTTGAGGGTAAGTCTAGACAAATGATGAGTGATCGACTACACCCTCTTCTGGGTAAGTCCATCCTGTGCTGAAAAGGTTCTCTTCTCGCTGGTGAAGGTAAACCTAGTCCCATCCATGCAGACACATCGCACTTTGCACCTAATACAGTCAATCGGAGCATGAAATTTAGATAACCAGTCCATACCCAAGATGACGTCGTAAGGCCTCAACACTGCTACTAGGAGATCCTAGATGAAGCTCTCTACTCCTAGAGTAATCTCACACTGTCGGCACCAGTGCGTAATCATCGAATCTGCTCCCGTAGAAGTCTCTAACCATAAGGATCGAGCCAAAAGCTTCACCAGAATCTCCAATCTCCGAACAAGGCAGTGGCAATAAAAGAATTACTGGAACTTGTGTCTATAAGTACTACAACTAAGGTGGAGTAGACATAGATCGTACATCGTATCATCTCTGGAGCACCATGGTCGTAGGCCTCAGCTGCCTGGAGCTGAGCTCGCCCCTATCCACCTCCTCCTTGAGGTCGGGGTGGACCACCTGGTAGTGGTGGCAGTAACATCTCGAATCGTCTCCCACTACCATCTGCACCACCATATCCTCTGCCACGTCTGCCTGATCCCTACGGACCTCCTCAGCTGAACCTCTGTCTCTACATGGGCAGTCCTTTGACTATCTACTGATCATCAGTATGGTGGGTTGGGCAGTCATGATCCATGTGACCCTATCCGCCGCATGTGTAACATTGCCTGCTCCTCGCATGACTAGCTCTATCTCCGATGCCCCACACAACTGACCCTGAATCCTACGGTCGTCCTCTTGTAGGTCTGGTCCTCTTGGACCTCTGTGACATCTATCTGCTACCAACTATAGAAGACTTTCCTACGTGACGCCCGGTGGCGTGTCTCCCTGCTGGTGATTGCTCAGTAAGAAAAATCTCAACTAAGAGGGCTCACTCTAACACCCCCGCCTTCTTCGGGATGCTGAGAGAAATCATCAAAGCCCTGATCTCTCTATTGATTCCCTGCTCAAAGGTCCGGTCCTTGAATAATGTTTCCCACACCAAATCAGTGGAGTAACGTGAGAGGTCAGTGAACCTTGCTGAGTACCAAGCCACATTCATGCTGCCCTGCTATAGATGAAGAAGCTCCTGTATGCGCAATGCGTGAAGGGTCACTGGGAAAAACTCTGCCCGAAGCAGGCTCTCAAAGTATGCCTAGAGAAGTGTCACCTCATCATGAACTTGGACCATCAAGCTCCACCATCTACCCTCTGCTTCATGAAGAAGGCTGGTGGAAAGGATCACCATGAGATCAGCTGGTGTCCCTAACAGTCAGAAGACTCTCACCACGACCTCTAACTAATCCTCAGCCGCTTATGGGTCCATCTCTCCCCTGAACCTGGGTTCCCTATGGCGCTAGAACTCGTGCAATGTGCTCAAGCGGCGTGCACCCTCTGCTGTTGGCGCTGGTGGCATAGGTGGCCCAATGGGTAATGGTACCGCTGGTGCCTTCACATGGTGCCTCTACTGAAGGAGGTCCCTGCACCGAGGCCTCATCACTCAGTGGGCCATTATTGCGTACTATATCCAGAACCCTAGCTGGATGTCTATGTGGAGGCATCCTGAAAAGAAACAAGTGAGCCACGGTCAATAAGTTGTACCTAGTGAGCTGACTCAAAAAGATCACAAAGAAAACTTTTCAAAACACACATGCAATCAGTGTTTTCGTGCACTGAGTCAGAAATCAGAAGTCAGGGTCCTGGTGTATGGATACATCGACCACCACACCAACACTGGATTCCCTAAACTGATAACCACGCTCACTACACTGAACACTATTGACATTAAAAGGTTAGAGTCTAATGTTCTATGGTAGAAACGACTCCTTTGATATCAATTTGTCACAACTTGTCCCTCGAGGCCCGTGCCGTGGCTACCCCAATCCCGCCTTCCATAGGCCAGGGGCTGGAAACTAGCACTGAAAGGCGTATTCCCTAAAACCAGGAAGACATTGCCTTTATATCATGTACACACACTCAACCAAGCACACAAAAAGATACGAACACAAGTAAACTGTAAAGTAAAAATATCATGTACAATAAGTAAAAGGGGCCAGAATACAAACCCAACTGGAAAGTACAAGAAAACTGAATGTAAAAGTAAACTGAAACAGCTCTTGTGGACACCCGCCAAGGATCCTACCTGAAGTGTAGGTACAGTTCTTGAATGATCATCTCTGCGGTATGCCTTGTCTAATTTCCACCTCCGATCTACCTCTATTCCTGATACTCTCATCCTCAGTCAGTGATGTCCGTCGTCTGCACCAAACACAACAAGGTGTGGCCATAGCCCGAGCAGGGGTGAGTATAACGATACTCAGTTGGGACCCCAAAACCCTCTATGGTCTCACAAAACCCACAAAGGAAAAACTACAAAGCATGAAAACATCTGAAAACCCTACTTAGGTATATTCCCATATATATACCCAAGTTATCAAGTATACCCATATCATTCATGAGGAAACACAAGGCCCAAATCCTTAGCCAAAGTACAACTGTTCCACAAAGGAAAAAATACCACGAAGGTAACACCACAAAGGTAAGTTCCACAAAGGTACACCACACAGAAGAATACCACAAAGGTATCACCATGAAGGTAAGTAACACAAAGGTACGTCACAGATAATAATACCACAAAGGTATGACTGTACGCCACCACAAATTTACACCACATAGAAGAATACCACAAAGGTATTACCACGAAGGTAAGGACTCAGATCACACCAGGTATAACTTAGGTATGGTAGTAAGATGATTAGATGTAACTACTAAATCATCTTACTCTATTAAGAGGAAGACCCGCGTAGGATCCTAAATCATCAGACCCACATAGGATCCTAATACAGCAGACCCACATAGGATCCTAGAGTAGTCCCACATGGATTTCCTAGAGCGGATCCAAGTGGGACTCTCGAACATAGACCCACATAGGATCCCAAAGCATAAACCTGCATAGGATCCCAAATCACAGACCCACATAGGATCCCAAAGTACAGACCCACATAGGATCCCTTTCTCATGTTACAACCAGCTATAGGGTTCCCTCACTAAGCTCGCTTGATTCTGGGATAATTCGCTCCTCAAGCCACAGGTCTATACTCCAACTGCCAAAACGTTCCATGAAGAAGTATCCCAAAGGAATGAAATGTGATAGGGGTCTCAACGCAACAAACGGTGCATAAATCAGATGCATGGTCTGTAAGTTATTAGCCTTTTAGTCCCGAGGGCCCGGTTGGATTCGTGTTCGATCCAACCCGGTCGTACCCCAACTTTATCCAAACCTCAAGTAGGGTATACCAAAAGGACCATATCGATACAAGGTTTTCAATGCTATATATGATTTGTTAAATGGATTCACGCAGCTCAAGATATGGTCGAAAGAACGAAAATAGTCGTTGTTGGTCCGAGTCCGGTCCGACCAGGTCAGATTGACCTGGCCCGGGCCGACCCGACCCAGTTTGGGTCGACCCAGCCCGCTGGGTCCGCCCTAGTCTTTCGGCACAACCCAACCCCCTGGGCGGCCCATGGTACGGTGGCCCACTGTGAGGAGGCCCGCGGTGCGGCGACCCGCGGTGAGGCAGCCTGCGGTGTGGCTGCCCGCCGCGGCTGGCCGGACAGCCAACCCCCACCTTCGCGCGGCGCGGTCACCTGCTATGCCTTCTCCGGTGGCCGAAAGCGAGCCGACCTCCCTCATCTTTCCACCGTGGCACAAGGCCATGACTCCTACACGTCGAGCGGCACAGACTCGCGCCGCTGTCCCCTTCACGCGTCCAGCAGGAGTCTCGGCCGCTGCCCTTGCTCCGCCGTGGCCGATGGGTCGTGGATCTTCTCCGGCGGCGCGGTTGCACCACCGTCATCTTCACAGCTGAGCATGGTGCCAAATTCCGCTCCTGAGTCCCACCAATTCCAATCACCGACTCCGGTTTCCATCCTCCTCCATCATGAAGAACACATCAAAAACCAGAAAGGATTGTGGAGAGGTCGGGCCATGTTTCTTTGGCCCTCCCCCTCCGTGTTAGAGCGGTAGTAAGTGGATCTTGGGGAGTGGTTCAATGTAAAAGAAAATTTCTAAATTTAAACCAAAATCACACCCCTACCTTGAAGGTTCATTGACGTTGGTGAGGAGGAGTCAAGAGGTAGAAGATGAAGTTGTTGAAGAACGTCGGCATTCATTGTCTCCGCAAGGTGCTTCCAATCCTGGCTTGAGGTCAGTTCCTCGTTCTTCATTGGAGAAAGTTCTTCGTTGGAGAGGCATTCTTCGTTGGAGAGGGAAAAGTTTCTCCAAAGTTCTCCAAGTCTTTTCCAACCCATTTCCAATGATTTCCCCCCAACCCAATAAAAGTAATATCCACCTTATTAAAATAAAGGTTTCCATTAACTATGATGACGTTGGCATAATTAAAAGCATTATGTTGGCACAATTAATTTAGAGGAAACCTAAAGTCACCTACCTCATTAAAGAGGGAGTTTAAGAGTCGGGTGGTCCCCACCATTAAGAATTCTAATTTGGGGGGTTTCCTAGCTTTGGTGGTCCCCACCACTGCACAATCGAATTGGGAGGTTTAAAAAAAAAGTTGTTCATTATTTTTTTTTATTTCCACAAAAAACACAAAAACTAACTTTCATCCTCGACCAACTGCGGTTGAGGTGAAGGTCTCATTAAGAGAATACCGGCGTTGTGAGTTCAACAATGTCCTCAAATTTTAATTCCAAGCACCGGTTAAAAAGTTACAAAAACCCGCTCGCACATTTACTGAACGTACTTAACAAAAGTTCAGAAATTCATTCCGGGCACACCGGGGTTCGAAATCACGCATCGTCAATTTTCTCGGACTCGTAAAATTCCCACATAAAAAAATTACATGGAAATTTCTGGGCCTTTACACAAACTTCCTATCTCTTTGATGGTAACATGGAAAGTTATACAAGATATAACATGGTCAAAATTCCCTCAAGAAAAATAGAAATAGGATATAATGAAAAAATGGGCCAAAATACTTACAGGTATGGATATAAAATATTGGACAATACAAATGAGCCTGAGTGAAAAAAGGTGTATAAAGAATAATTGATTTTTAGGAAAAAAATTCAAAGAATGGAGTGATATTAGAAATCATTTATATAAGGGTATTAAGGATCAAATAATGTCAAATAGGAATCATGTTCTAGAACTATTCAGGGAAACAAGTGGTATACCTATGACCGTGCTATGACAAAAATACAAAATCTTTCATGTGGGTTCAATAAATGACATGAATGATATTTTTTTTATTTTTCAATTTTTCAATTTTTTTATGTTTTTTTCTCCATTTTTTAGTAAGTTATTTTATACGGTGTTTTTGGAAGAATAAAATATGAAATAAAATAAAAACACTTCCCTGTGTAAGTGTACATAGACACAAAAAGGCTACCTGTATCTGATGAAGCTCCAGAAACTATGTACCTAAAATATCTACACATGGATAACACATACCCACATCATATCATGAAGATAAAACCAAATATCATATACATTAAAGAATATATGAATGAGAGTAACAAGTGAAAAAAATGTTGAGAGTATCTAAATTTTTTCCACACATGCTCGGTTTATTTTCGAAAACAAACTGGAAAAAATAAATGAAAAAGAAAGGTAAGAGAAAAACATGGGTTAACTCCCAGGAAGTGCTAAGTTTTACATCTTAAACCAGAAAAATAAACAAAGGTTAATCATATTGGTCCATAAACATAGAATTCCGCTCTCTCCTGTAAGAACTGGTGGTTCTGTCTCGAGCTCACATGGATGTTTGGTGGGATTAACCACCTTAGGATCATACTGAGCATGAATCTGGTACGGAATGAATAACATTGATGCTCATCGTGGTGGTGAAGGCTACTAAGCACAAAAATCTAAATAAATCTCCTCAAGATGAATCTCAACATCATCCAAATACTAATTCACTCATAGTATGAGGGAAGATGGTGACAGAATAGGTGCATCAATGACCATAAAATAGACAGAAGAGCTAGGCATGAATAATAGAACAGTGTAATGAAAAATAATCCAAGCAAGAGTGAAGAAAAAGTAGTTTACCATGTATAGAATAAGTATGGTGATACATCAGTGAGATAGAAAGTATGTAAATAGAGACCATGGAAAGTCTAATCATTCAGGCTGCCTTCTGATTAGCGCTAAGTTTATCATCTTCATCCAGACAAGAAAATTATCAATTTAAGATAACTTCTTCAATGATGCCCACTGTATCATAGGTGTGATAAAGTTTTAGGTGTTGACCATTAACCTTAAATTGAGGCATATTCTCATCATATATTTTGAAAATACCATGAGGATAAAAAATTATAATAGTGTTAGGACCTGACCACCTTGATTTAAGCTTTCCTTCCATGATCTAAAGTCTTGAGTTGAAGAGAAAAACTTTGTCGCTTGGTGAAAAATTTCTTTGTTGGATCACTTTATCATGACAGGATCAATTTTTATCTTTATAGATCAACTAATTTTTATACTCTTCTCTCCTCATCTTGTTCAATTCATTCATATGAAAAAATTCTTCTCTTGGGTAGTTTTGAAATCAAAATTCAGCTTCTTTACAGCCTAATAATATTTTTGTTTCAGTTATACAGGGCGGTGGTTGGTTTTTACGAAGACCAAGTGGTGTAGGGACATTCCAATAGGTGTCTTGTATGTAGTCCTATAATCTCAACATGTTTCATCAATTTTTGGCAGCCCAATTTTCTAAGATGTACTCATAGTTTTCTCTAAAATGCCCATAATCTCTCTGTTTGAAACCTTAGATTGGACATTGGTCTGTTAATGGTATGGGGTACTCATGTAGTCATTACATCCATGGAGTTTCATTATCTTATGAAATAGAGCATTATTTAAGTGGGTACCATGCTCACTGATGATCAGCCATGGAATTACAAACCAGGAAAAAAGTGTTGCTTTAATATTTTTATAAAAAATCGAGTTGTATTTTCCAAAAATGGTTCTGATTCTGCCTAATTTGATACATAGTCAACAAAGACAAGGATAAATGAGTTTCCAAAATATTCCAGAAAAGGAACTATGAAGTTGATCCCCCATATGTCAAAAATTTGAATGCCCATGATTGAATGTTGTGACATATCACACTTATAGCTTATTCCCCCGGTTCTTTGGAATTTATCACAATTCACGATGAACTCATGAATATAATGATGCATGGTAGGCCAATACAAACCACATTATAATACTTTTATAGTTGTTTAATGAATTCCATGGTGTCCTATAACTTCTCTATCATGGAACAAATTCAAAACACAATCAAATTCCTATTCTGGGATGCATCTTCTAATCATTCTGACTGTACAGTCTTTAAAAATAAATGAATCATCCCAATAGTAAAATCATGCTTCATTCAATTTTTTTCTCTAATCCTTTGAAAAATTTGGGTGTACCTATCCTAAAGCTAAGTAATTTATAAAATCTTATACCAAGGTTTGATTATCTCAATGATATAGAGTTCTTCATCAGGAAATGTTTCATTGATTAATTCCACATTGATTTCACTTGTTTCATGGTGTAGGAATGATAAATGATCAACAATTAAATTTTCAATTTACTTTTTATCCTTAACTTCAATTTCAATTTCTTCAAGTAAAAATAGCTATAAAATGAGTCTGGGATTTGCATCTTTCTTGGTCATCAGATACAGTAGGGTAGATTGATCCTTATAGACAGTAAATTTGGAGAATAACAGGTGAGATTAGAATTTATCAAATGTGAAGAAAACTTCTAGTAGCTCTTTTTCAGATGTTTTTTAGTTGTTTTGATCCTCATTTGAAGCATGACTAGAATAATATATTGGTATAAAGATCATTTGTTTCATTTTTTCCAATGCAGCACCAACTTCCTAGTTACTGACATCACACATTAACTCAAATAGATGCTCAAAGTCTATTGAAACCATTATTAGGGATTCAACCAAATATTTACTTAACAATTTAAATTTATCATGAAATTCAAGTACAAAGTGGAATGTGACATATTTTCCCAACAGGGTGGTAAGGGGCTGGGTAATGATAGAGAAATCCAAAAATGAAACATTGGTAGAATCTAACATTCCCAAGAGAAACTCCAATTTAATGAAATAAAATAGGCATGGGTATCTCATAGATAGTACTGATCTTGGATGCATCAACTTTAATTCAATTATTTTAAAATTTATGACCTAAAACTATTCCAAGTTGTACCATGAAGTGTGATTTTTCCCAATTGGGTACCAAATTATTTTCTTCAAATCTCACCAAAACCTTATCCAAATGGTCCAGGCAGTCATCAAAAGAATCCCCTATATAGATAAGTCATCCATGGATATTTCCAAGAACTCTTCAATCATGTCATGGAATATTTACATCATGTACCATTGAAATGTGGTTTGAATATTTCACATCCCAAAATGCATTATATGAAAAGTTAATGTACCATATGGACAAGTGAATGTGCCTTTATATTGATATTATGGTGTCACCACAATTTTATTATAGCCTAAGTATCCATCCATAAAATAATAGTAATCTATTCCTTCTAGTAATTCAAGGATTTGATCAATAGAAGGTAATGAAAAGTGATCCTTTCTGGTAACATCATTAAATTTTTAATAATCGACGCAAAATCTCCATCCAATCAATGTTCTTGGGGGTATCAATTATCCTATATCATTTTCAACCACTATGGTTCCACCCTTTTTATATACCGCTTGAAATGGGATGACCCACTAAATACCATAAATATTAAATAATAAACTAGCATCGATGAGTTTAATTAATTCTTTATCGACTACTTCTTTCATTGGAGGTGGTAAGTGTCTTTGTGGTTTCAAATAAGGTTTTGAATTATCTTCCATATTTATTATGTGAGTGTAAATGGTAGGACTTATACCTTTTAAATCATCAATCATACAACATATTTCTATCTTCCTTTATGAAAGCACTTTGATCAATTTTCTTTCTTGTTCAAATGAAATATTATCATTTATTATGATTATAAAGGTGTTTAAATCTCCCAAGTAGCTATATCTCAGATTTGGTGGAAGTGGTTTAGGCTCAAGTGTTGGAGACATTTCAAGTGACGGAGTTGATGAGGGGAACTCATGTCTATCCAAACGCTCAATGATGTTTTTGGTGAATTATAATTCCTATATTAATTAAGTTAACACCTCATTTTCATTGTGTAAATCCTAAAGATTCTATAAATCCCTTACTAACTAATCACATTCTTTAATCATATCTAAGAAACAAAAATCATCTATAGAGGGTTTTCTATATCTTTCAGTACATCAAATGTTATGTTTTCTTCTCCAACTCTAAAAAATTAATTTTCCATCTTGGACATAAACTAGAACTCTGAATATTGCTAAGAAATGTCTCCCAATAATGAGCGGGACATCCTTATATTCTTTCATATCAAGGCAATGAAATTAGAAGGTAAGTAGTATTTATTACCCTTGATGAGAATGTACTATAGAATTCCTTGAGGATTATTCATTGATTAGACTTCCATTTTCAAGGAAAACCTTGTTGGCTTTAATTATATGATTCTGTATTCTTCAAGAACTCTAGAAGGCATGAGGTTTACACTAGTTTTGAGGTCGCACAAAGCTCTTCCAAATTGAAATCCTCAAATATTTCATGGAATAGTGAAACTTATAGGATCACTTATTTTAGAAGGCATGGATCTGGGTATGACTGCTAAATAATCCTAGTGAATTATGACTATTGCCACATCATAGAGTTTTCTTCTTTTTGATAGAAGATCCTTGATAAATTTATTACAATGGGGAATTTTTGTGATGGCTTCCACAAAAGTAATATTTATTTGAATATTCTTGAACATCTCCATGAATTTCAGAAACTAATCATCCAACTTCATTTTCTTTAGTCATTATGGAAATGATGGTGGTGGTTTATGAGATTTTACTCTTTCATTGAGTGCCTCATTTTCCTTCTCTTTTCTTGCCTTTTAATTTTTTTCAAGTTTGTTTTGATATTCATCCTCTTTATATTCAAGTTGGATTAATTTGTTTATTGAGTCAACATTCTCAGTGGTAGGTGTAGGTATCTTATATATTGGTTGATCATAAGACATTCAATACTCTAGAAATTGTATGTCGCTACATAATGTGATGAATTTTTTCTTCTTCTCCTTGGTTTAATCTTGTGTTACCTAATAGAGTTCATTGTTTTCGGTCTTGAATTTTTACAACTAACTGGACAACATGTTTTTTAATGTTTTTCATGGATGATTGTAAGTTTTGGGTTTTTTTATGAAAGTTTTTGGTTTCTGTTTGCAAGTTTTGGGTTGCTATATCTTGCAACTCAAACCTTAATTTATTGGACATCATTAAATTTTATATAGTTTTCTCCCAAATCTGGTTGACCTTGTATTGTAGGAGGGGAAAAGTTTTTTGTTTTATTTTTCTCCTTGTATTGTTTTTTTGATGAAATAGTGGTTGGTATTTCTATTGATATCCTCAATCTTGTAATTGTATAGTGGGTCTGATGGAAAATTGAGAATGGAACCAAGGTCGACCCATGTTCTGGTTTATTGGTTGAGTAGCTAGTGGTTCCTTCCAACCTTGATATTGGTTATTTATTTTCCAGTTTGTGTTGTAATGATTTTCATAATTTCATCAGTTGTAGATGAAAAATTTATCTTCATATGTATTGTTCATAGAGGTGTTTTATAGATTCATGGGATAATCATGAGGATCACCACAATGTGGGTAATGTTAAACTTGAACTACATGGACTAGATTTGACTTAGGCAAGCTCAATGATAAGTCATCAATCCTATTATATAGAGTTTAAAATTGTATAGCCATAAATATGTGAGAGTCAACTTGATGCACTACTTCTTTTCATCTTGAAAAATCTTATAGCCATTGGAAACTATTTTATTCTATGTTCAATAATAATTCATATAAATCTCCAGGATCCGTTTCCATGAATGCATTTCACGTAGCTGTGTTGATTACAGACTTACTCTCAGGTTAAAGTCTATAGTATAAATCTTGCAATTGTTTTTCCAAATTCATCCCATGATGAGGACAACATTTTAACATGGAATTAAATATTTCTCAAGCTTCTCTTAGTGATTCATAATCATTTTGGAAAAAAGAGTCTAGGTCTCTATTTTTTTTTTCAAATATTGTGCAGTTGTGTAATATCGATCTATAAATTTTCTTTTCAGTACTTCTCAGGTGAATACTGTATCCAAGTTAAGACTTTACAACCAGTCCTTTGCTTTCCCTTGCAATGAGAATGAAAACAGTCTTAGGATAAACACATTAGCAGTCACCCAATTATATTTATTTGTGTGAAAGATCTGGAGAAATATGTTCACATGCATATAAGGGTCTTCACTTCTCAAGCAATGGAATTTTGTATGTTTTTGGAGGAGGTTGATCATTGACAAATTCAGTTCAAAATGTATCTCTTGAATTTTGGGTATTGTTATGCCTGAGAAGAATATGACTCTGTTAGGTCAAAAATCATCCCTCATATTAGTATGAGGTATTGGAGTATTGAGATGGTTTTTGAAAAGTGGGTGGACTTGTCCACTAGAAAGCATTGGAATGTGAGTCTAAACTCTTTCCTGCCATTGGTTCATTTTGTTTTCAAAAGATCTACCAATAGGAGATTTAAATTCTCTTTGGTGTTCTTGATCTTGATCAAGAGTTGGGACATTTTTCAATGAATCCGAAATACGAGTTTTCACTATCCAGGCGAGCAATGCCTAAATCAAGATCTACTTGAGATTTTTTTAATGCTAGTAGTGCGTGTGCTCCCTGAAAGTGATGCCAAAAATTTATTACATGCATTGTAGATCACCCAATTTTCAAATTTTTATAACCAACTGAATATTATAAAAGGGGAAAGAAGGGTTGAACCAAAAATAGCTTGTAATCTAGTTCACTAAAATTATCTCATTGAACAATGTTTAGATGGAAAAAAGGTTGATGGAATTCTTATTTTTTTTAATTATTTTAATAAAATGAAAAATTGAGAAAGAGAACGAAACAAAATAAAATGTAGTAAAAAATGGTGATGAACTTTGAATGAGTAAGATGTTTCTGATATACTGATGTCGTAATTAAACTACCATGCAACCATGAAAAATTATTTTCTTATGTGATCAAATATTTATCTAGCTCAATTATCGCCGGTTCAAAATTTGCAAATGCTTTTTTAGAGGCTTATAGTTTTAAATATATTAATTTATTTAAAAGACCATTCTACGATGTTATTAATAAATTAGAAGATGCGTTCGAGTACCGAACATAATGAAGAAATGACACAGCCTATTTCTTACAAAGTTGAGCCACGTATTTTTACTATAGGCGATCAAAACAGTTAAAATTTTTGGTATTTCCAAATTGACTATGAATCAATATGGTGAATTTTAATTTCTAGGAATTAATTTAGTGAAAATATTATAAAAGAAGATAAAAATTGGAATGAAAATAAATTCAATTGAAAATTAACCAGAAAATAAAAACACCACATGGCATGCACAACAGATTAATTATTCAGTATAACATCCTGACACATAGAAATTACCCAGGAATCATGATTGAAAAAATACGTGCAATACTAAAATGATAAATCCTTTAAATTTTCCCCACATTATGTGAAAAATAATCTGATCGGTCTGTACTCTCACTTTCCGTCCTTCGATCTTTAAAGGAAAACTGAACCCTCCACAAGTGACGACGTCACACCCAAACCACCGTTGTGCTAACAACACACCACCAATAAAATCACACCCGCTCAAAGTCATAGTGAACAAGAGTACTTCACGGCTAGTTTTTTGTACATGAGAAGGCATTCATGCCTATTACTAAAGGTATAGGAGGTACGCTCGACATGAGAGTGGCCGACAGTGTGGTGGGATAAAGGGGGTGAGGTGCTGGAGAGGAAAGAGGTTATGATGCTTTAGTGGTGTAGTCAGCAGTTGAGGGATCATCCAGCGGTGTAACATGCTCGTGGATGGGTGTTGCGCATAGGCGATGGAGTGGAATGATGTTCCTAATCTATTTAAATAGGGAACTAAAATAGTAAATAGAAAAACCATTTAAATAGGGAATAAAATATTAAAATGGAAAAACCAATTAACGAGAGTTAAAAATTGACTACATTTAAAATAAACAACATAAAATCAATTAAATAAATTTAAATTTTTTAATATTAATAAATGTTAGATTAAAAATAATAGTAATAAAAATAAAATAAATTTATGTCAATAATTAGTCAACTAAAATTAATTAGACTACATAAATATATATAGGTACATAAAATTAGAAATAATAATACTTAAAATAAACAAAATTAATTGTCAGATAAAATTTTAATCTATTCACATAATAATAATACTAATATAAAATGTTAATACAGTTTAATAAAAAACAATAAACTGAAAATAAAATTAATGTTAGCGAAACTAATAATAATAATAATATAGTTTTAATTATATAAAATTAATATAACTAATAAAAATTAAACTGATAAAAATAAAAAGCGTTATTCATTAAATGTTAATAATTTATAGAATCAGTATAAACTAATAAAAATAATAAAAAACTAATAAAGTTAAAGAGATAAAAATAAAAATATAAAAATATAATTAAATAAACTAGGGTTTCATGTTAAATTAAATTAATAATTATACAAATAATAACAAATAATAAAATATAAAATTAAAATAAACTAATAAAATAATAAATTACTAATATTAGTATAAAAATTAACTAAAAATTATCAAAATATCTAAAATACTAAACAACTTGAAAAAAAACTAAAAAATATAAAAGTGGTAAGGAAAATAATCAAAACTGAATTAGAAAATTATTAAAGATGCATGTGAAATTCATTTGCATAATTCCTCTTCCTCTTCACCTTATCCTCCTACTTCTTTTTATTCTTCTTATCATTCTTCTTCTTTTAATTATTTCTCTAATTGCTTCAAAATTCTTAAAAAAAACCTTTTTGGTATTCTAAATAGATTTTTGAACTTTCTTTTGAACTAACTTATTAAAATACTTTTTAACTAGTTTCTCAACTGTATTTTCAACTTGAGTTTCAACTTCAAATATTTTTCCCTTTACATTATAAAAACAACTTGAAGAATAGATTTTTTCAATAATATCTAAATATGTTGGTGCCGATGGATTTGGAAAATTCCGATCAATAATAGAAAGTTTTCTGGAACTGGAAACTAGTTGAACTACTGATAACGGTGAGATTAATAATGGTAGATTGGACAATGATTGTTTTACACCATTAACCGAGTTTTACAATACCATTTCTTCAGCAAGTATTTTATTCTTCCTTTTTTTCTTATCTATATATTTCATTTCCCCAGTTGTTTTTATCTTTAAATATAAATCCTTAGCTTTATTGAGTCCGAAACATAGACCTCCAGGCTTTTTCTGAGCCTCATGTGCCATCATATTTTTTAAGTCCTCATCCGACATTGTTTTCAGTTTATTTTGATGCTTAGGAGGAGAGTAATATTCTTTATATTTCTCTTGTAATGACTCTTTCTATTTGGATACTTTAGCATCATATGTTGCTTTTTCCAATTTGTCTACAACATTTTTCAGTTTAGGAATAAAGACTAAATTCATCATATCCATGGTTTCTTCTCAAATGAATGAATCATTTTCTTGAACCACATAAGAATAATTATTTATTTGGAAATATTCCATATAATTAACCAAAATTTTATTTATGAAACATGAAAAAACAATAAATATTGACTTCATGGATGTTTTATCAATTTCTTAAATAGAGAGAGAAAAAAACTTATCCAGGTTTATCTTCCTTATAGTGATTAGAAAATACAATATGAATATGTCAAGAACTTTTTATGTATCCCTATAAACTTTTATCATAATCAGATACCCTTGCATCCATAAAGTAACTTCTTAATCATTTGGAGTCAGATAATGAACGTTCCTTAACTTTTCAAAAAAAAAAAAAAAAAAAATTTGGCTTTCGAATTTTAAAAACTTCCAAGCTTCTCAATAATCTTATGCGATGGAATGAAAACCTATCATTATAATGGTACTTAAACTAAATATGTTACTTGATTAATCATTAATTTTCAACCCTCAAAAAAAATATTAAAAACAATTATATCCAAAAAATCTTGTGTACTAAATTCCACTAAAGAATAAAATTATTTAACAATTTCTAGATAATGCAAATCAAAATAACCTTTTTCTACACAATCATTTTCCCAAACTTGATACTTTATAACCCTTTTAAAAAGAGAGTCATACTTATCATACCATGATTTTTTAATCAATATTTATTTTAACACTTCTCACTTTGTAAAATATTCAATGGATTTCATCATACAAATACAGATGTCGAGAAGAAAAAATCTGGCGAATAACTAAATTTATAGAATGAGAAACAAAAGGAGATCTGATAGTTGAGAGAATATCCTGAGAATCTATGTGGGATAGGGTGTCTCACATTTTTATATATAGGCCTAGGGGAGACCTTTCATATTATAGATATGTAACATATCATATTAAATAAATAATATGAGAGGTTTGAGACTAATCCTCTAGTGATTTAATAAATATATTAACTCTTAATGTATTTTATGAAAACAATTAAATGGACTAAAATATTTCCCATTTACATAAAATTTAATATTGTTTAAAAATTTAAAGTATGTATAAATTATACTATGTAAAATAAAATTTAAATAGAAAAGTAATGCATAATTGAAAAAACTAAAAGATTAGAAGAATACCTCTCAGAGTAAAAAATAACTTTTAGTATAAAAGTTTTACCCAATAACTTTTTATTATCGGTTTTTCTAAAATAAAATTCATCTACTGATATTTTTAACTAAAATATTATTCAAAATAATTAGTAAGAATTTTTATTCTGAATACTTTTAATAAAAAAATTTGATTCCCAAATCTTTTAGATATAAAAAAAAAATTAGGAAGAAAAAATAGTTTAGAAAACAAAAGTTTTTTAGAAAACCACAATATATATACTCCCCCTTTGAGAATGAGTTTATTAATGTAAGTAAATTGGTAAAAAAAATTATTTGTGAATGATCAATTAGTGTTGATCATTCCAAGATTCTATTTAATATATTCAAATATTTGGAAACTAAGTGGTTTAGTATATATATATCTGCAAGTTGTTCTTGCATTCTGATGAATTATAAAATGATATTTTTTTGTGTTATCTTGAAAGAAATGGTGTCTTATATCTATGTGATTTTATCATGAGTGATGTTATAGGATTTTAGTTAATGCAATGACACTTGTGTTATCACACAATATTTTAATTTTACTAAAACTCACGTTATAGTCGGTGAGTGTGTGTTTCATCCATAACACTTGTGTATAAAAACTTTCAGCTGCCACTTATTCAACTTCAGTAGTGGAAAATTATGCTGAGTGTTGTTTCTTACAAGGAAAAGATACTAAATATTCTCCTAATAAATTTCAAGTTCTATAAGTACTTTTTCAATCTAGTTTACAACCACTAAAGCCAGCATTTGAAAAACTTTTTAATTCAAAATCATTTCTAAAAGAGTAAAACAAGCCAAAATCCATAGTTCTCTTAAGATAGTGATTTTTACAACTTTAAAGTGGGATTATTTTGTATTTTCTTAATATCTTGAACAAAATAATATATAAAACATTAAATCTGGAAAAGTAGCTGCTAAGTAATGTAAACTTACAATCATTACTCTAAATATCTTTTGATCAACTGGTTTCCTAGATTTATCAATATCTAATGTATTTGAGGTTCTGATAAGAGTGCTAATACTTTTAGTATTTTCGTATCCGAATTTCTTAAGAAGATATTTTATCTAAATATGATGAGATACAAAATATCCTTATAGTTTTTGAGAAATTTTAAAAACTATAAAATATGTAAGTTCTCCAATCATGTTAATTTCAAACTTAGAATTCATAAGAACCATACAAAAATCTATTAATTTTTTTTGAGTTGAACCAAATATAATTTCATCGACATAAATTTTAATAAGGATAATATTTTTGAAAAAATTATTTTATAAAAATAGTTGGATCAGAAACTCCACTAACAATGTTTTTTTGTAACAAAAATCCAGTTAACCTATCAAACCAGGTTCTAGGGTCTTGTTTATGTCTATAAAGTGACTTAATAAGTTTAAAAACATGTTTTGGATATTTTTTATTTTCAAAATTAGGGGATTTTTATACATAAAATTCCTCATATACATATCCATTATTAAATTCACACTTCACATCCATTTGATATATTTGAAATTAAGAAATGATGTATCTACTAGAAGTATACAAAGAGATTCAAGTCTAGATACCAGAGAATAAGTTTATTTATAGTCTATTACCTCCTTTTGATTATATACTTTAACAAAAAGTTTAGATTTATTTATAACTATTATTCCATTTTCATCACATTTGTTTCAAAAAATCCATTTTACTCTAACTATAGAAGTATCTTTAGGTCGTTCAAACAAAGTCCCAACTTGATCCCCTTTGAATTCATTAAGTTCACATTACATGATTTTTATCTAATATTCATCACCTGAAGCCACATCAGGAATCTTAGGTTCGAATTGATATAAAAATGAAAAAATTTCAATTTCATTTCTCATAGAACTTCCAGTTCTAGCTGGTTGATCTACATCACCAAAGACGTTATCACTAGGACGATTCCTAAAAAACAACAGATTTATTAGGTTTAAAAAATTATTTTCTTAAATAATATGTTGGAGTTTATCATGAGGTGTAACTTTAGAAATATATTCTTCAGTTTTCTTATCTTGAGAAGAAGTTTCCAAAATAGGTTAAAAATCAGTTTTATAAATAACATTTGAAGATGTTGGTTGAGGTTGTTTGAAAATAAAATGGTTAGTTTCATCAAGCTTAATATGTACTATTTCCTCAATAGTACTTGTATTTTTATTAAAAAATCTATATTCTTTACTAGTTGTAGAATAACCTAAAAATATTAATTCATCATATTTTGGATAAAATTTATGTAAGTTATATTTTGTATTCAAAATGAATACTTTTCATCCAAAAATTTTGAAGTAATAAAGTTTTTGTTTCCTTCTGGTCCAAAACTCATAAAGAGTTTTATTAATAAGAGGTCTTATTAAAACTAAATTTATAGTATAATAGGTAGTAATAAATAATTCATCCCAGAAATTTTTAGCAAATAATTAATCACTCAACATGGTTCTAGTAATGTCTTGATAAATTATATTTTTTATTTTTTTCTACACCATTTTTTGTGGAGTTATAGGTACCAAAAAGTTATGTATAATACCTTTTTTACTACAAAAAAGTTTCAAAATTGGAATTAAAAATTCTACACCATGATCATTATGAATAGTTATTAAGGATATTTTTTTCTCATTTTTAACTTGGGATACAAATATTTTTTAAAAAATATTCATAATTATTTTTTTGAAAGTAGACCCAAGTATATCCAGTGTAATCATCAAAAAAGACATATAAAAAGTATCTTCCATCCATTATTCCAATTTTTGTAGGACCAAACAAGTCTATGTGCACTAACTATAAAGCATAATAAGTAAATACTTTACTAGTAGATTTAAAACTTGATTAATGTTTCTTTCGAAACTGACAAGGATCATAAACTTTTGAAGTGTCAAACCTAAGTTCTGGTAGATCTTTAACTCATCCTTTATTAAAAAACTTAGTTAAAGTTATAACATAAAAATGTCCTAATATTATATTCCATAACCAAGATTGGTCTTCCATTTCACTAAGACAAACTTGATATTGGATCCTAAGGTCTTCTATGTTTGGTGTGTAGACATTATCACACTGACTGGAAGAAAGAATAAATTCATATTTAAAACTATAAATAATATATTTATCATTCCTAAAGTTCACAAGATATCCCTAATCAAATAATGTATTAATTCTAATAAGGATGCGCTTATTTCCTATAATAAATAAAACATTTAAAATTAATGTTCTTCCAAGAATAACAATGTTACCAATTTCGATAATTTCTCCTTAAACATTATCACCAAAAGTGACTTTACCACCTTTTATATTTATAATATTTTTAAAGATTTTTTTTTTCTATTCATGTGTCTAGATAAACCAATATCCAATCACCAAATATTTTTGTTATCGGTACATTTTTATTTTCCAAAAAAAAACATTAGCATTTTGGTACCCACATTTTCTTGGGTCTCGTATTATTAGAAAGTAAAATTTTAAGAATACACATTTGACTAAATTTAATTTTTGAGAAAATGATAATTATTTTAAAAAATTCTATTTATGAAGACTAAATGATTGAATATTTTTTAAATAAATTTTTTTCCCAATGACCACTACTTTGACATTTAGTGAAAAATAGAGCACTTTTTGGAACAAAGTAATTATTTTGAAAAATTGTTTTCCTATTAGGAAAACTCATTTTGTATAAATATCTATGAGGAATAATTTGATTATACATATTATCAATATTTTCCATTCCATTGGTAAACTTTGGAATTTTTTTTTTCAAACTCTAAATTTCTAAATCCAGTTTTAGAACTAATTTTTTATCATCAGAAGTAGTTGTATTCAAATTAAGTTTTTCTAATTCATTTTACAAAATAGTTTTATAGTAATTATATTTTTCTAGTTATTTTGAAATAGTATATTTATAAAAAAATAGTTTTGTGTAGATATTTTAAAATATTTTATATCTTATTAGTAAGTGTATAAATCATTGAATTTGCATTCACAAATTTTTCTTGAGAAATATCATGTTTTTTAGAAATCTTACGATTTTAATTTTCTAACAACATAGAAAATCAAGAAATCTCTTCAATGTTTTTTAAGGTTTTATTCTCCTTAAATGAAGAATATTCTTCATCATAAGACATATAACTATTATTTTCAACATCACTATCTGGGTAATTCACATTCAAAGCAATATTTGTCAAATATTTAGTTGATATCTATTCCATGAATTAATTATTTTTCTTTCTAATATTAGCATAGAATACGATATTAATCTGATCTAATTTATCATTATAAGATGAATTATCGGAAGAACTATCTCCTCCACTAGCACTCCAAGTATCTAAATATTTTATACTCTTATTAGTTTTTTTCTTTTATAAATTATTAACATTCCAATCAGAATTCCTTTCCTTATTATCCTATATTTTTAGTTTAAGACAATCTAGTCTGATATGTCCAAATTTATTACATTTATAACATATCACTTATGAAGAATCATTTTTATCACCTCAATATATTTTATTCTTCTTATATATATATATATTGTAAATACTTCTTCCCAACTATCTTGTTCATCCTTCTTTCAATATTAGACAACTCATTTTCTAATTGTTCTGATGAAATACTATATGATTCAACAACAAATTTCTTCTTTTTAGAAGACTTTGAGACTTTATCAGCAGATTTCAATTTATAATCAACATTAGAATTTGTAGAAAATGTGACTTATCCATTCCTATTTTTCATATTTTATGCATCTATTTTCAGTATTCCCTCATTCCATATAATGGTTCCAATAAAATCATCAAGTGTAAGTTTTTTTAATTCTTATAGTATCATCCAAAGTATGCCTTTTAGACTACTATTTTTACAGAAGGATCTCAATTAAATTCTCAAATAATATCCCATCAGTAATATATTTCTCTTCAAGTGATTATAAACTGTTCACAATGTTCATAAATCTTCGATTCATTTTTAAAATGGAATCATCAATTAATACATCTAATGATTTAAAATCATCACGATACATATCTCTTCTAGTTTCAATAACCTTAGAATTTTCAAAATGACTTACCTCCAATTTCTTCCAAATACTACTAACAACTTCACAAGAATAAATATCCATATAAATGTTTTTAGTCATAGAAAAAATAAGAGCGTTACTAACTCTATAATTAAAATGATATTATAAATTTTCTAAATTATTAAAAACAGTAACTTCCTTTTCAATAATCTTATAGTTACCAGTCAACATGAAAAAAATTTCAACAATAGTATTTATGACAAAAAATTTCATCCAGTCACTCCAATACTCATAATCAACACCATAAAAAATTAGTGGTATACTTGGAATTAGATTTTCCAAAGTACTGAAATTTAAAGGTACCATATTAATAAAAACAATTTTTTTATAAAACTTATACATTTGTGTAATAAAATTTTATAAATAAACTATTTATAAAAAACTTTAGAAACTTGTAGTATATATAAAAAATAAAAACACAACAAGTATAGTAGTATAATATTCTTTTATACCAATTATTGGATCATAAGAGTATACAATGGCTACAACATAGTAGTGACATGTATTTTAAAAAATTAAAATAACATAAAACTGAACCTCGTTTTATATAGTGATCAAACTCATAATTCTTATGATTGATCAAAGTATATGTATTAGACTTAAAAGTCATCTGATAAATAAAAATTACTAAATAGACTTACAAAGAATCTGGTTAAACTGATATTAGAAAGATTTAGTAAAAAAAATTACTAATATAAAATGCATATTAAAATATAAAAATTATTAAAACATTTAATAAAAAAGATTATAATAATATAAGAATGACTTATAATCTTTATAAAAAGATATCCCACTCTTTAACCTTAATATTTAAGGAATTTAGAAATTATGACTTAAGATATCCATAGTTTTCAACCTAACTGTAAGTTATATCTTTCCTTACTAGGAAATCCCTTAATATGAATATAGAAATAGATTTGTACAACAAAACTCATGAACCCTTAATACAATGATTGGTATCATCTTTGTCTTCTAATACCCTAGAATCCCTCGATCAACCTGATTAGTATCACTTATATTACTATACTCAAAATTCCTAGATCTACACCCATATCAGAACAAGAGAATACAAAAGCAATTTTTTTCTAAGGATTTTACAATTACTCACTCACAATCCTTAGAAAACAACTCTATGAAATATTACAAATCATAAAAATGATATGTTCAGGAAGAGCTATCTTAATAATTTTTGAGTTGTGAGATGCATCATCTCCCAACTCCTCAAATGCACACCTATTTATAGAAATCCATCAAATGATCTTTTTTTTCCTGAATCTCAGAGTTGGATGAAATGAACTTAGAAAATTTTCACTGGAAATCTCACCAAAATGTCTCCCTCTAATGTCATTTTTATAGAACCATTAAAATACTATTATAAAACCTATGTTATAGAACTAATTCCAACACTCTGATTATAAAATTTTGACAGTCCAATAGACTATACTGTAGTTAGTATGATGAACTAAAATATAGTTAGTCTAGTGAACTGAACAATGGTTAGTCTGATGGATATAACTTCGACCAGTCTGATGGACCTGAAACTAGTCAATTCGATAGACTAGACTCTTAGTTAGTCTAACGGACTAGACTCTAAGTCATTCTGATGGGTCAGACTCAAGCATTAAAAGTTTATATTCATTTAGTTAAGGGTTGTTTCTATGTTCTATATAAAATATTTGTTCTACAAAGACATTATAAAATACTCGGGACATAAAAATTTAGTAAAATATGGTTTTAAGAAAGTGTTTGTGATTTTCAAAACTAAAGAAAGGAAAAGTAGAATGTATAAACTTCCGACTCAATAGCTGTCGCACTGAAAGTTCATAACAGTTCCCCACTATGATGAGAACCTATAATTGTCACAAAATTATTATTAAATATATGTTCTATAACTGGATAAAATCATTTTAGGGACATAAATAATATAATCTATTAGTGGTGTAGACTCATAGGACTTTGAGGCACCTTCTGATGGTGTACACCCTTGGTAATATCCAGTGTAAGATATTATGAGAACATGACCCAACAGTTGGAAGACCACATTTATATGTGTCATGGATTATGTATTGATGAAAACCATGATGAAATATGTTTGTGACGAGGTAGGATCCATTAGGATCCTCTTGAGAAATATTTCATTAATGAATAATATGAGAAATTATTTTCCCCTTATTTTATTTAACATAAGTTTATATTTAAGGACATTTTATTGAAATTATATAGCCTAAATAAATCCATGTCCAAGATTTTTTATAGGAAGGTTCAATTTCAAGAAAGGTAAAAAAAGAGACATGGATAACATAGGTTGATGACACCAACATACAACCTGATTGATTAGATATATCATGATACATGGATTATATTACACAATAATAATTCATATGGGGTATTATTTCATTGCAACATTAAATTATTTATCTATGGGTGGCTTGACATGTTGTTAGATGTTAACCTTGGACTTTGGGCTACTTCACCAAATGTCGTTGAGAAAGTGGCTGAGAGGGTCACACACCAAGTGTATCTAGAATCTCAGTTAAATAATAATATTATTTATTATTTAAAAAGTTGAATAAATATTATCCCCATACATAGTTTAATAATTATTCATGTTTTCTTGATTACATATATTATGTCACCAGTTATTCAAGATAATATTATGTGATCATAATATTTAATAACTATTTATTTTCTATTTAGTGAATATAATATTTATTTATTTATTGGTGAATTATAAAGTGATATTTATTTATTAAATAAATAGTCATTATTCAAGTCTATATAAATATTTTAGAGGAATAAAGGATTGAGTTTAATGGTGCTGTGAGAAATAATATATATTGAATATTATTTGAATAAATAACATTTAATTTAATTGGTGATTTTATCTCATTTCAAGAAATAATAATATTATTATTATTATTTTAAACATGAGATTTCATAGGGATTAATTAAATAATAATGGAACATGTGAAATTATTATTTTCTAACCCTAGCGGTATATAAACCCAATTATAATATTTTCTTAATAGATCTAATTAATTTTTTGTGAATAATGAGTTAGGATGGAATCCTCTCAAATCCCTAGAGATTTCCCTCTCCAAGAATACTCTCAAGAATATAGAGAAATTCTCTTCCACCACCACTCTCAAGTCTAGAGAGATTGAAGATAGCCCTTCCTTGAATTGATTCTCAGGGAGATCAAATGTGAATGGCAAAAGGGTTAGGATATACCATGATAGAACCCAAATATTCCCATGATAATGTTCTGAGGTTAGTTGAACTTGTGTGGATAACCACTTGATGGAATCTATTCATAATTCATGCAACAAAATGATGGTATGACATCGAGATTTTGTCAGATCCATAAATGAAGAAATAATTCCTTGTAAGGTAATTCTTTAACTAATTAAAATAATCATAAATAATATATGATTATCCTTTTATTTGGTTTCTACATTTTTCTATTTTCTAAATTCATTGATTCAATTCCATTGATCATTGAATTTATCATCATGTAAATCTTAGATTAATTATTGATCATGAAAAAAAGGATGAGTTGGACATGCCTTGTTTTCCAATTTTGTTGTGTTTAGAACCTACAAGTGATGTCAAATGGGGTTATATAATTATTTTCAATTATTTAAATATCATTGATTGATTTACACATTTTTTAGTTTTTAATTCTAGTTAAATCATTCTTTAATATGAATTGTGATATCTGATCTCCTTTCTCTTCATTCTCATAAATATAATCCTATCAATTAATTTTTTTGAATTTAATAAATTAAAATATCTCATTCGGAGGTATTGAGGATTCTAGATAGACAATACAAGAGTACACACCATGTAACATAGTGGTACACATGGTGTACCCATGTTTAATGCAACATAAATTAATTCAATCCATGTGAATTTATTATACATGGTGAATTTAATTACACAACGTGTATTGATCAGGCTATCCTGGTTCACGGTCAGCCAGAGTACACATAGCGTAACTTTCATACACAACATGTAGTCCTTTTGTCACATACATTCCGTGTATCTTCTTACATACCCTACATGACTAGTGATCATGTAACTCAGATATCACATGTTATGTAGCCCATTTATATTCCATTTACTCCAATATTTTTCATGACACAATTACCTGTTGAACCCCTAGGCGTGTGCCACTGATAGACACTAAGAATAACACACAATGTTAAGTTGCAATATACATGCTGTGTAATTTAAAAAAACTACATAGAATTAAAATTTAATTTATTATAATTTTCAAACCTTATTAACATGTATTTCGTGTGGTCATTAAGTTGACAGTACACTCTATGTGATGAGTTATATATATATATATATTAAATGTATAATTAATTTTCTTCATAATTTTCTGAACTAAATATCATGAAGAAATTGAAATATAATTATTACTCTATACGCATTGAAATATTATAGGTTATGTAAATACCATGTGTTCTGTGCGGTCATTATGTTTATAACACATGTCGTGACAATACATGATAATTCATTTATATTTGATGTCATATGAGTAAATAATATACGAATATAAAATACGTTGGATAATTTGGATGAGTACTCACCGTGTTACCTCCCAAGTTCATTTTTTACACAGTTAATCTTAAATAAATTGATTTAATTTGTTTAAAATTATGATGGATTGGAATCTAAAGATAATTCAGATGTGAATTAATATAAATTTTTTGATTAATTAAAGAATACAATTAATTTATTTTAGCGTGATTTACTTTAAATAAGAATTATTAGAATCAAATGCTAATTTTATTAAATGTGCAATTTGTTTCACTCTTATGGATGATCATGAGCCTAGAAACTACCCTTTTATGTGATTGGTTTATTTTAATTTATTATTAAATTAAATTTATGGAATGTGTGTCATCCCTTCTCTCATTATGTAAGGGCTAGTGTATCCATGGTTTCTTTTATGTAAACCCCTTAACCAATCCTCTAGTTCCCCTAACCTGTGTATAAGTAAAAGAGTATGCAATGGATGAATTTCCCAAGATAGTGGATACTATTCAAGTTTGGAGCCTAGGATAAACCAATTTAAGGGAGATATATAGGTGGATAGGTGGAAAGCTGCAACACAAAACATAAATGGTTCAACGTGTTTTTGCCCTTGGTTGATGATTAGTTTATCATCTGCTAGATAAAATAACCATTAGTAAAATCTCATGATCATTTCACTTTATTATTTTATTTATTTCATGTTTCATGGTTATTTAATTATGGATTTTTTTCATGATCATATGAATTAATTAATTAACAAGCATGCTAGAGAAAACTAAAATAAACTGACTTATGTATAAACATTATCTAAGACATGGTTAATCACTCAAGTTAATCCACTTAATATTAAAAATAATGTAATAAAGATAATAATTACCAATTTAAACATAAAGATAAAATCCCTTAATTGCATATATTAAGTCCTTATATCCTTCCACTACTTAATTTAAAATCAAAACATAGTTCAAAGTGCTTAACCAACCAAAGTTGGGGTGATTTCAATTATCGGGGAATTCTAACATGATTTTTTGGAATCAACTTAGTTCACATCAAGTGTTGACTACAAAACTAGGACATGGTGTAATAGATAGGAAAAGGTTGATGAAATCCAATTTAATGATTTTAGTATTAGGGTGTTCAGTCAATATATCAAGTAACTATGAGTTAATGAAGTTGACATTTTCAATTACCACCTAAAACCCTTCAAATTGGTTGATAGGCCGTAGTTGGGGTAAGGTGAGGGGGTATATGGATCCTTTTCACTATAATTTCCAAGAAACATGATATTATAAAGACACTAAACCTTTATGGTACTCATACATGTTTATATTAAAGGAAATGAATATTTATCTATTAAGATGTAATATCTATGTATGAAAAGTGTGGGTCATTAAAGTTGTGTTCTTCATTTCCATACATATTTGATTCATTAAAGATATATAGGTTCATATATGAGTTTTTTTCTACCTATGATCATATAAATACCATTAGTGGTAGAAAATCCTTGTTCATCAAGGATTAAACATATTAAATTCACTATTTTCTCAAAGCAGGACCCAAGGATGCACTATGTCATGGTGCACCCTCATCATTTTAGGAATGGAATTTCTCTACACACCACAGCCTTGTCCATGATGTGGGACTCCCCATGGCCCCATAAAAAGTGATCACTATATTCAGGCTAGTTTATAGAGTAATATTTTTTGGTCCCTTTGTTTAAGAAAAATAGAGTTCCATTTCATATTTTTAATATCCTCTATATCATAGAATATGATTGGTGCAATATGATAGTGCATATTTTAAAAAGTGATATGAATTGAAACATACGATTCAAGGTAAAATCATAGAATACTATAGATGTACATAATAACTTCTCTATAATATAAAATTTATTTTATGATTGATTATTTGTCAAAAAATATGAAATGTATAAAAATTCTAAAAATTTATTTATTTTTGAAACTTTTAGTTATAATTGGTCATTTTTTTATAAATTATAATTTATTTATCATGATATCTATAATCAACCAAGTTGCATGCCAGTTCTGTCAACCTATATGCTCAATGTCTCTTTCTTTGACTTTACTGAAATCAAAATTTCCTTTAAAACACCATGGACATAGATTTATTTAGGCTATATCATTTCCATCAAAGGGACTAAGATATTAACTTCCATTAAAGAATATAAGGAAAAAATATCTTCTTGTATTATTCATTAATGAAATATTAATCGTGACATACCCAACATATCTTACCTCTTAGAAAACATATGATGTCACCATTTTCACCAATAAATCAAAGTATGAAACTTATAATACTAATTAATAATAATATTAATGTAAAATGATCAATACACTTATTCGAAGATAGTAACATCCAATGACACATATAAATGTGGTTTTCCTACTGGCGGGTCTCGTTCTCATAACATCCAACACTAAATATTACCAAGGGCGTACACCATGAGAAGGTTCCTAAAAGTCCTATGAGTCTCCACCCATGACATCCTTTATCATCTATGTCCCTCAAATGATTTCATCCAGATTTATAAAATATATTTAATAATATTATTGTGGAAATTCTGGGTTTTTATCATAGCAGGGAACTGTTAGGACCTTTCAGTGTGACAAATAATCTTAGAGAATTATCACATACTTTTTTACACATAATAATAATCATTATGTAATTAGAAGTTAATTAATATTTAAAACAATTAATACAGGTTATCATAAAGTATACAAAAGTTAGATCTAGGGAACGAAATCCAATAGACTCCCACTGCACTAGTGTCAATTGCTAACGAAATTCATTCCTCTAGCTCTGACATGACACTCAAACTTATAATAAGTTTAGACTTTAGTCAAGGGTTCCACTATATTTTCTTCTGTGTGAACTCTACTTACTACAACTTCACCCATATGATAAAATTCACTTAAGAGGTGATACTTCCAGAGTATGTTCTTTGGGTATTAGTGTGACCATGCATCTTTTTCAAGATCCACTGCTATAGTATTATCATAATAAAATGTGATAGGGTATTTACTTATAACTACCACATCAATATCCTTGAAAAGATTTCACATCAAAATGACTTCCTTGGATGCATTAGAAGATTCTATATAGTTATAATCTGATTTAGAATTAGCAAAAACTAATTACTTTGAACTCTTCCATCTCACTGCTCCTCCATTGAGAAAAAAATAAATCACTACTGGGACTTCAGATCATTAGGATTTGTTTGAAAACTATCATTAGTATAACCCTTGATGACCAGCTCCTCTACTCCTCCATACACTGGGAACATATACTTAGTTCTGCTCAGATATTTAAGATTAGACTTAACATCAAAACAATGATTTTCTCCTAGATCATCTTGATATCTACCTACCATGATCAATTCATAGTCATCATCATGTCTTGTAAATAACATGTCATACATGATTAATACTATCTCTAAATATTATGGGATCTTACTCATTATCTCTTTCTCATGTTGTGTCTACGGAAAAAATTTCTTAAAAAGATGTATACTACATGAAAATGGAACCAATACCCTATTGAATTGTTCCATATTAAATATCTTTAGTATCTAGTCAATTTATGTACTTCAACATAGTCAAATAATCCTATGGGATATATCACATATGATCTTGATCCCTAGAATACAGGTCACTTCACCCAAGCCCTTCATGGAGAAACACATAATCCAAAACATAATATAAGAGTGGTATGTCATTTCCAATAAGTAATATTTCATCAACATATACCATTATGATAATAAAAAAATTCCCACTAAACCTCCTCTAAACACATGGATCACATTTTTTATTAAATAAACTAAATTCTTTTATAGCTTCATCGAATCAAATATTTCATGACCTGGAAGCTTTCTTCAATCCATAATTGGATATCTACAACTTCAAAATATTTTTAGAATCACATGGAGTCACTACCTTTTATTGTTATGTCATATTGACATCTTCATAAAGGTTCCTATTAAGGAAAGTAGTTTTTATGCCCATCTTCCAAATTTCATAGTCATGGTAAGATTCTATAGTAAGTATAATTATATTGTATTTAAACATGGAAGCTAGTAAAAATGTTTCATCATATTCAATTCATTGATTCTATTTAAACCCTTTATCCACTATCCTCACTTTATAGGTATTTACATTACCTTGAATGTCTATTTTTCTCTTCACTACCAATTTTCTCCTTATAGGATTTACATCAACTAACACATAAACCACAATACATATTTGGTTATAATACATGCAATCCATTTCATAATTCTTGTCTTCTTTACGTCTTCTATATTCTAGGATCTATTAATCCTATATGTATGAGATAGGTTCATCATTGTCAACCAATAATGAGTTTCCATCTTTAGTGACTAGAAAACCATATCCCTCTGGTTCTCTTATCTATCTAGTGACCCCATACAATACTTGTGTTTCAAAAGACACTAATCCTTTATAGTCCTTAGGAATTTTTATATAATATGAAATGAATATTCATCTATTAATATGTAATATATATGTATGAAAATTTTGGGTCACTATAGTTGTGTTATTCATTTATATACATATTGGATTCCTTAAATATAGATAGGGTCATATATGGGTCTTAATCTGCTACCTATGATCATATAATTATCCTATAAAACCCATTAGTGGTATCATATCCATGTTCATCAAATATTAAACATGTTAAATTAACTAGTTTTTAGAAGCACAACCCAAGTATGAACTATGTCATGTTTATCCCTAACTGTTTTAGGAAGGGAATTTATCTACACACCACAGAATTCACCATGGAATGGGACTCCCCATAGACTCGTAAAAAAACCACAATATTCACACCATTTTATGGAGGTATCTTTTATAGTTCCTTAGATTAAGAAAAATAGAGTTCCATTTCATATTTATGATATTCTCTATATCATAGAATGTGATTGGTGTAATATGATAGTGCATACTATAAAAAGTGGTATGGATTGTAGCGTATGATTCAAGATTATATCATAAGATACTATAGATACATATAAAAACCTCTCACTAATATCAAATTTATTTTATGATTGATTATTAGTCACAAAATATGAAATGTATAAAAATGATACAAATTTATGTATTTTTTGATATTTTAAGTTATAATTTGTAATTTTTTTATAAATTATAACTATTACGCATTATGAATTTGGATTTTTACTTCTTAAAAAAAATATAAAAAGTATATATTTGTTTCTCATATATTTAAAAATAACTAAATTTTATATTTTTTATTCATTACTTTATATTATTAATTTTTATAAATTGTGTATAGAATGTGAATAATGTGTATACTTAAATTTATGAGATAAATTACTTCTAGGTGATAGGGTCTTACATTAAATGCTAGATGCAACCCATAAAATTTAGTTTTCATCTACCGTGACCTCAATTTGGTTAGATTTATAAGATTCAGAATTGTTATTGGATATATTT
Source organism: Viscum album (assembly GCA_963277665.1). Lineage (NCBI taxonomy): Eukaryota > Viridiplantae > Streptophyta > Magnoliopsida > Santalales > Viscaceae > Viscum > Viscum album. The sequence goes on from OY728131.1 coordinate 1,496,734,268, forward strand.
TGGGCATATTAGGTGTTAGGGATATCAGGAATTGAATTGTCTCTTGAATAAAGTCTCCCTCGTGGAAGGGACTTGGGGTCAGACTACCCACCAACCAGGTGGCTTATTCCTTATTCAAGAAAGGTGAGGGGTTGGCTATCAATCAGTTTGAGATTACACATATGGACATTGTTAATATTATATAACTCTATGTATTTACATTAAGAATTTATATACATTATGCATGAGATTTATTTGGATATGTATGAATATATATGGATTCAATTTTTGGGTGAGTAACACAAGCTTGTGGGTTATGGAAAGAGTTACACATAATATGGTGTGAACACAATAATTTGGTGGATGGAATAGGAATTAAAAATACAATTTTTTCAAATAATGCAAACAAAAAGGAATAAAACATGAGATAACAATGATTTCATGAGATTCAATGGGTTAATATGCATGTGATGTATATTAAATTGGTGATATGTTTTAGAAAAATTTATAGATAATAAGTGTGATATTCCTTCCAAAGTAGCACATGTCAAGAAATTAATCATTCATATGTGTATTTTATACTAAATTAAGGTTCCCATTGATTATCTTGTGTAAGTTATGTTGGAAATGGATAACCCTAAAAGTTAGTGTAATGTCTCGACCAGGGTGACACACATTGATGACCTGAACCGGTTGGTCACATGACCTCAAGTGTGCCTCCCTATATGCCAAAGGTTGTCGACTAGAAATGAGGCTCTAATATCGATCACAGGGAGACTATAACCTCTTTATCAAAATAGAAAAATAGTGGAAAAAATAAACAATATCCAAATGATATAACCAAATGAGAAAAACCAGTATCTTATGATGATTAAAATAGGAATACAATATCCAAACCAAAATAGTAGATATTTCATGCCAAGTACATGCCAAGTGTCAAATGTATAACCGAAATAAATAAAAAATGACACTCCCAAGAAGGTCCCAAAGATATTTCTAGTTCCCTTCTCTATGATCCATCCCAAATCACCTATCTAACACAGGGATCTTTCTTTTATCCTGTCATGAAAACATGAAATCTATTCGGTTACCGATCAGGTAGCCTGAGTAGGGTGTGAGTAAAACTCATCCGGTCACCACCAATGATATCGAAAATAAAATCCAGTCAATATTAATGTATACAATCTTATAAATAATAAATTTCCATAAATAAGGTAAAAAATTTACATATTAAATTATTATTTATTTAACCACATAAACCACTGAGTTATTGATGACACTCAAACCCTCAATACTTTCTTCAAACCATGTTGGATTTTGAACCAAATCACATATCAAAATACCATGGTTCTAATTTATCATTTCATTTCAAATCACAACATGGAAAATTGGAACCATAGTCCAATGTGAATCTCATGGGCATAGAATGTCATGTCTAACACTCTGTGGGTATTTGGAGCCTTTGTCCCTGTACCACACTTCAATATCATATGGGTATTTGGAGCCTCAGTCCCTATCCCACACTTTCTATAACTTATGGTTATTTAGATACCTAGTACCTATCCCAAACCTCAATTTCACCTATGGGTATTTGGATCCTCATTACCTATCTCAAACTTGTTTATCACATAAGGGTATTTGAAGCCTCAGTTTGTGTCCCACACTCATATATCAATCAATCACACATATATAACATATATCACATCAATCAAGGTTAATCAATATTAACCCACTTATCAAAATTTACATCAATTAATATGCCATTTCAACTTTTAAAACAAATCATGGTTTAATACTTTAATCATAAGGGATAATTTGGGAAATTCACCATTAAACCATTTTGAAATATTAAATTCATATAACCCATTAACCCATTAATTTCAAGTCAACCATATCAAATTCCCCATTTTTAATTAATAAATAATCACATTAATTGAATAATTACACAATCCTTATTTCTCATAAATTCCACAATCAAAACATTCCATTAATTAATCCAATTCCACCAATTGCATAATCACAATTACCAATTCAATTTTCCAAAGTTCAAATCATATCATATTTACATGGAAAATAAATTAATCAATTACATGATTCCATAAATTAATTAATAAACTAATTTATTCAATTAATAATTCAATTCTCAAACATTCCAATTGAAATTATACAATATATATATGCAATTGTAATTCAAGACTATGTGAGTTGAATTTTGTCCACTTACCTTAAGATCACTGATGAACGCTTAACAAAAAAAATTAACAATTGAAGAACAATAGATATCATAAATAAGAATGGGATCTAGATCTAAAACATAGATTTAATATCAAAAGATTCGTGTTCCATAAAACCTAGATCTATAACCGTAACCAACAGAGGAAAACCATACCCTTTTTTATCCAGAAAGATAGATGGGAGAGAAAGAAATATAATCAGGAAGAAAATATATATCAAGAGAGGTGAAAATCTATCAATGGATATTAGATTCATCAATAATGAAGGTTGGAATGCATTATAATTCGTATAGGAGCCTCAAAAAATTATACAAATTGGTTTAGGGTCGAGCTGGGGTGTTTAGGGATATAAGACAGGGGTTCGAGAAATTTTTGATGAATTTTTTGGGGATTAAATTTCCACACACATGTTTTTCTATACGTGGTTCATAGTTTTCCCTAATCATGTGAATAACATTTCACCTCCTCACATGGGGTCACACAGTTACTTTTAGTATGGTCCACTATTTGACAAACTGTGTGCCAACTGTGAAATCCCCCTCTACCTAGGGTTGCACAACTTTCTAGGGAATAGCACATGGTTTGGGAAAACCATGAGCCAACCATGAACTACCTAAAACCCATAAAAAAACATTAAAATTTCATACAAATGCACCCAAGGTAAAACACAAACAATATATACTCAAAACCAGGAAAAAGAGTACCTGAAAACAAGCTCTGGCATATCTAGAAATGATTGAGATCTCACAATCTCCCTACCTTATAACAGCTCAACATTAAGATATACTCCTAAGCATTACTAAGATTCTGAGTTAAAAAGGTAAATCCATTGATCCCACATATCCACTTCTCTCTCCCATGTTTCCTCATGAACATTCTCATGTTTCCAAAATACACAAACTATCAGTACGTTCTTTCCCCACAACACTTTCTCATTGTGATCCAATACATGTACCATATTCTCCTTAAAGGACTCATTGATCTCAAGATCAATATAATACACATAAATCACATGATAAGGGTCGGGGTGATACCTTCAAATATGTGACACATGGAAAACATCATGTATATTACTATACCTATGTGGAAGAGCTAATCGGTATACCACTGACCTGATTCTCTCCTCACCCTCAAACAGTCAAACAAACCTGGGCACCAAATTTTCATTCTTCTAAATCCTATGGTGAACTAATTTTGGAAACAACTAAAGGAATAAAAGACCAACCTATGTAAACTATAGGGGTAATAAAGTTCTATCAACATATGACTTCTACCAATGCTGAGCCGTAACCATATATTTCTGAATCAACTGAACCTGCTTCAATGTCTCCTGTACAAGACTCAGTCCCATTAACTTTGAATCACCTCCCTTCATCCAACATAGATGTGATCTTCATGACCTACCATAAAGAGCCTCATATGGTCCCATATGTATAGTTTATTTATAACTTTTTTTATAATAAAACCCCACCAATTCTAGGTTCTTCTCCCAAGACTCACCAAAGTCTAGGAAATAAACCTGAAGCATATCATCCAAAACATGTATAGCATGTTCTGACTGCCCATCTACCTGGGGGTGGAATTCCATACTCAATAATACTTGTGTACCAAGTGTCTTTTTCAATACCTACTAAAAGTGTAAAGTAAAATGTGAGTCACGATATTAAACTATACTCTATGGCACTCCATGCAGACAATCTATATCCCAAATATAAATATCTCCCAACTGATTCACTGAGAACATATCCCATATAGTCAATAAATGTTCTACTTTCGTTAGTCGGTACACAACTACCCAAATATAATCATTCTACAAAGGCATAATCATAATACCCACCACAAATTACATGGAAATTTCATCCCATTTCCATTCCAAAATGGGAAATGGATGTAGTAAACCATGAGGTCCTTGATACTCATCCTTCACCTATTGATAGGTGTATCATCATGTCATGAACCATACTATCTTCTTTTTCATACCCGAACACCAATACTATTTATGTAGGTCACCTTACTTCTTGGTAAATCCCAGATGCACTGTGCAATTCGAGGCATAAAATTCATATATCATCTTCTCTCGCATGCTTGTAGGTACAACAACCTGATTCCAAACATAAATGATCTCATCCTCATCTATGGTCTAATATCAAGGTGAATCCCACCTTCAAGGCTTTACCTCAAGGCTAAATATTCCGTATCTTGATACTACCTTTCCCTGATTCGATGTAATAGTGTATGCTCCACTAAAAATGATATGAGATTCATCTGATACTAGCCATCCTAAACCACAACATGAATCTCATATAGTAAACTCACCATCTTCCACTCAACACTAGACTCATGAATATCCTGAGTATGATTTTTCTTATTTAAAGCATCAACAACACTGTTTCCCTTATCAAACATATATGATAGATAAAAATAAAATGACTGTATATACTCAACCGATATCCAATGCTAGATATTCAAATATCACTGTGAAAAGATATAATTTAAGCTATTGTGATTAGTTTACATATTAATATTTTCGCACAATAGATAATGCCACCAACAATTCAAAGAAGAAACCACTTCCGCTAACTCAAGGTCTTGCGTAGGGTAATTCCATTTATATGGAATCAAATACCAAGACCCATATGCCACAACTCAATCTCCCTATATCAACACTGCTCTAAATCTTATCTAGAAACATCAAAAAAAATTATAAACTCCTCACTTGTATTGGGTAGGATCAAGATCAGTGTCATAGTCAAACACTTATTTAGCTCATAGAAAGAATTATCACATGATCCAGACCATTCAATCTTTGTCCCCTTCTGGGTCTAGCCAGAAATTGGTGATTCCAAATGGGAAAAGTCCTGGATGAACCTCCGATAATAACCTGATAACCCAAAAAGCTACAGATATCAAAAAAATTATTGGGATGATCCCAAGAAACCACTACCTAAACATTATATGGATCCAGTAACACAACTTCCTCTGAGATGATGTGACCCAATAAGTGTACCTAATCAATACAAAACTGAAACTTAAATAGCTTGTATTATATTTGATGATCTCTTAGTGTACTCAGGATGATGTCAAGATATTGGGAATGATGGTCATGATTCTTAGAGTACACCAAGATATCATCCACAAACACTACCACAAACTAATTGAGGTATGGGTGGAACATTCTATTCATAAAATCCATAAACACTTATAGATAATTTTTCAGCACAAAAAATATCACAAAGAACTCATAAAGGACATACCTGCTTCTAAAAATAGTTTGAGGTATGTCTGAAGGTTGAACTATCAACTGATGACACCCCAATCTCAATTTGATATTGTAGAAAACAAAATCTCCCCTAAACTGGTCAAATCGATCATCGATATATGGAAGAGGATACCAGTTCTTCACTATCATCTGATTCAAATTTCATTAATCAACACATAAGTATAGATTCACATTATCCTTCTTAGATAACAAAACTAAAGAACCCTAAGGCGACGTACTCGGATGGATAAACCCCTTATCCATCAATTCTTCTAGTTGATCCTTAAGCTCCTGAAGCTCTATTGAATCTATTATGTATGGTAGAATAGAAACTAGATCAACCCCAACATGAGCTCAATCATAAACTCCACATATCTCTCAGGTAGAATCCATGATAATTCCTTATTAAACAAATCTTGAAACCTATCCAATTTGGTTGGAAATACATCAATTCTTACACCCCCATCATCCAACACCAGACAACCAACTTGGGTTGTGAGCTCCCCCAATTTCTAATGAACATTCCCTATATGGACCTCCTTGATATCCCATTATCCATAGTGTATATAATAGTCACCCTCAAGATACATAAAGGTCACTCTCTCATGGCAACAATAAATGTGGGATCAATACAATACTAACCATTCCATACCCAAAATTTAAGTCAAATACAGACATATCCAAAATGTAAATATCCCATAGAAAACTATACTCCCCAACCTCAAGATAAAAACCCTTTAATAAAAACATTTCCCTCAATCGTACTCCCAAAGGTGTATCGATTTTCATAACCCCAATCACAAACTCCACTGCAAGACTCAATCGATTCACAAGTTGTGTAGATATAAAATAATGATAGGTATTAGTATCAAATATGGAACTATCTAGCTTAGAATCTATAATAATAGTACCTATAACTTTATATGTTCAATCATCTCTGTCCACAAGTGTATACTGAATTATATAAAACTATCCTACCCCTCTTCCCCATGATGTAGTTTGAGTCCCATGAGCTTCACCACTCTATTGATACATGTGATCTTTCCTAGAAGCACCATGTCCACTGTCTCAACCTCCATGGCCAGTAGAACTCCAACTTACATACCAATATGGTGTAGAAGATACCCTTCCCACACTTAGGTTCTATCTAGCCACCCCATCACTACCCATCAGTCATGGGTTCATGCAGAACTTATATAGATGTCCCATCCTTCCGTAAACTGGGAACTCTGTCAGTGGTCATGGAAAATGTCTACAAAAGTGACTTGGCCTACTACACTAGTGGAACAGAAATCAGGTAAGATCCCAAGTAACTGATCCTTCCCCCTGGTTACTCTTCTACCCACTGATTTTTTCAACATTACCATAACGAAACTTCCTACTGTTGGAAGATTCACCTCCTGATCATACAACAGAAACCACCTATCCTCCAATGGAATCCCTCTTCATGTTCCCATCAGAGATGAGATCTTGATCCACCACCTCAGAAAACTTTTTCAGCCGAAAGATATTAAATTGCGACTTAATATCACATATAAGATTATAATGGAAACGAATTTCCATAGCAGTCTCATCCCCTACTAGTGCTGGAGAAAAGCACTACAAGTCAGTAATGTGACCAACATAGTCCATAACTGACATACTCCCCTAATCCAACCACATGACATCAGATACTCTCTCCAGTCTCCGTGTCTCTAGATAAAAGGGCTCCATGAAATTATCCAAAAATTCCTTCTATACCATACCATCTGGATACACATTATGAGCCTAAACATCCCACCCGTACTTTTCTAATTCTTGTAACACATAAGCATCCAAATTTACCCTCTTTTTAGAAAGAGTCTCCAAATGCTCAATTATAGTATGTATGGACTCAATCTAGAACTCAGCTACCTCAGGTCTACCCTCTCTAGTAAAATCCAAAGGGTGTTGTAACTGAAAATCTTGAGTGAGGCTATACATACTCTTCACAACCCTATCTGGGTCTCTCTTAATAAAATGCATGAATTGAGAAAATTTATCATGGAATTGATATTAGGATCCTTCACCTAACACTATCAGTGCCTTAGGTTCCACTGCTGGTGGATCATCTCTAACCATAACCTTTGGTCATCCTATAAACAAGTGTCATCATAGAGGCATATCTATATAATAAGAAACACACATATCATGACACATTAAACAACATTAACACATTTATGTGGATTCATATAAAATAATAACAAGTCATCCCCATTTTTTGGCCACATGATCAAAATCGAGGCACTATCATTACCCTTAACTATCCTACATCTAGGCCATGGTTAAAAAAGGGTAAAAAAATTATCATTCTTCAAGTTTCTCATTAGACACCAATTTTTTTACATATTGCAACATTTTACAACTTTCAAGTTCACATTATACACCTTTTTTCATTAAAATTTACACAAGAAAGAAAAAAAAATTTCATTTAATAACTTACCCAAAACCTACTTTTCCCATGCGTTCCACAAATGATACATCTTAAAAAATTATTGAGTGACTATAATGATGTATGCATACTAAATTCTCATGACATACCATTCCATGATACAAATATTAGAAAAACTCAGAAACAATAATCACATCACACAAGTGCATCACTTAAGGTTAAATAACATCCAATTGTAACAACACACATCAATAACATAAATCCCACCCTGGGCACATAGATTTCACCCTCGTACATGGGTTAGATACTCTCATGAACAAGATATTAACTAATGACCAACTCATCGTATTCTTATTTATACCCTTTCAAAATAGTAAGAAAAAATAAAAGAAAAGAAAAACCCTCTAACACTACTTTGTAACGTCTCAAACCATGTACCACACACTAGTGCCCCGAGCCAGTTAGTTATATGACCTCAAGAACACCTCCTCATATGACAGAGGCTAACGACTAGCAGTGAAGATCTAATATAGATCATGGGGAGACTATACCATCTTTATCAAAGAAGAATAAGAATAGAAATAAATAAAAAATAGCCCAATTATATAACCAAATCAGACAAACCAATATCTCATGATGACTAAAATAGGAATATAATATCCAAACCAAAACAGTAGACATGTCATTCTATGTACATTCCATGTTTCAAATGAAAAACCAAAATAATACACAATGACACTCTCAATCATGTCCCAATTCTATGTACGGTTCCCTCCTCTATGATCCATCCCAAATTTTCCATCTAACATGGGGATATTTTCCTTATCCTATCCTACAAAGATAAAATATATTTGGGTACCAATCTGGAAGCTCGAGTAGGGTGTGATTATAACTCAGTAGGCCACCACCAATGAAGTCTAAAACAATATCTATTCAATAAAATTGTATGAAATTGTATAAAGAATAAAGTACAATAAATAAGGTAAAAAATTTATATATTCAACTATTATTTATTTAACCACATAAACCCCCCGAGTTCTCAAGGACACCTGAACCCTCAATAACTACCATTCTGGAGTCTGAACCAAATCATATATAACAATACCATGGTTCTCATTTATCATTTCATTTCAAATCATAACATGACAAATTGGAACTATAGTCTAATGACAATCTCAGGGATGTAGAAGGTCATGTCTAACACCTTGTGGGTATTTGGAGTCTCAGTACCTGTCACATAATTTCTATAACTTATGGGCATTAGGAACCTCAGTCCCTATACAGAACCTCAATGTCACATATGGGTATTTGGAGCCTCAGTCCCTATCCCAAACTCATTTATCAGTTATGAGTATTTGGAGCCATAGTATGTGTCCCCCTCTCATATATAAATCTATCACACATATATCACATATATCAAATCAATCAAGTTTGATCAACATTAACCATCTTATCACATTTCACATCAATTAATATACCATTTCAACCATCAAAACAAATCATGGTTTATTAGTTTAATCACATGGAATAATATGGGAAATTCACTTTATTTTTTTCAATATTCAATTCATGTAACCCATTAAACCATTAAGTTCAAGTCAACCATATCATAATCCCAATTTTCAATTAATTCATAATCATATTAATTGACCAATTAATCAATCCCTTTCCTATCAATTCCATTGTAACAACATTCCATTAATTAATTAACCAATTAATCAATTTAATTCCACCAATTTCATAATAAAAATTACCCAATTCAATTTTCCTATGTTCAAATCATATCATATCCACATGGAATATTAATTAATAAATTCCATTATTACAGAAATTAATTAATCAATTAATTTATTCAATTCAAGATTCAATTGTCAAACATGGAAATTAAAATTCCAAAATATATAAACACAATTGGAATTCAAGAATATGGGAATTTAATTCAGAACACCTACCTTAAGATTGTTGATGAACACTCACCAATGGAAATACCCAATTGAAGCGGAACAACCAAGATCATGATGAAGAATGAGATATAAATCCAAAACATAAATATAATATCAAATGAATCAATATCCATAAAACCTATATTCAGAACAATCACAAATAGAGTAAAAAAAATTCCCTTTTTATCCATAAAGGGAGAAGGGAGATAAATAAATATAATCAGGAAGAAACAACATATTGGGAGAGGTTAATTTAGAAAAATGGATCTTTTATTCATCAATAATAGTGGATTCAATGACTTGGAATTATTATGGGATCCTCTAAAAAAAATTAAATTGGTTTAGAGTCAATCTAGGGTGTTTTGGGATATATGATGGGGGTTTGGAAAAATTTTAATGAATTTTCGGGGGATTAAATTTTCACGCATTTGGTTTCCTATACGGGGTAGATGTTTTTCCCTAACCATGTTCCTAACTGTGATCCTCCTCTTAAGGGTTTCATAGTTACTAATTGGAGGGCACGTAGTTTGAAAAATTGTGAACCAACCATGAAATCCCCCTATTTAGGGTTACACAGTTTGCTGGTGTAGGGTGCATGGTTTGGGAAAACCATGCACCAACCGTGCAGTAACCAAAACCCCTAAAAACTTATAGATTTCTCCCAAACTCTCCCAAGATAAAACCTAAACAAGATATACTCAAAACAAAGAAAAATAGTACCTGAAAACAAGCTCGAGACATCTCTAGAAAATTTCAGGATCTTACAGTTAGGTAACCAAATATCAATGTGAGATTTGTGTAACACTTATCTTAGAAGCCATAAAATTTAAAATACCAAAAGAATAGAGTTTAGTTTTTCTATATGATAGATATGAGAAAAGATTTACCAACTCAACTATATAAGAATCATAATTATTTTGATTGGGATGATTCCCCACTTAAATAACTATGTGGTGAGAGGAATACTAAAGTAGAATCATTAATTATAGAAATATGGGTCTTATCTTAGTAATTATATGTTATGTATGGAGCCATATTTTTTAGTTAGAGTACATTCATTACACATCTTTAATGAAAATATATAAAACATGATACTCACCCATTGCTATATCTTTTTTGTACATTATGGATTATACCATAATTGTAATATTGAGATCTATTATAGGTATGACCTACAAGGTAGTACATAATTGGTATCTAAGGTTGATAAGTTTTCTAGAAAATAATCATTATGATCATATGAATGCGAATTTTATAGAAATCAATTTCACTAACTATGACTCTTGGGTATTAAATACCAGATGTGTGTCCTATATTTGTGGCAAAAAATATAGGATTTGAGATAGGATGGAATTTAAAATGGTGACATATATTATTAAAATGGTGAAGTATATATTTTTTCAGTGATAGAGTATGATTTTCTATATTATAAGACAATACTTATGACCATACTTTACCAAGTGGATTAATTATAGAGTTGGATAACTATTATTAATATGTATAATCTTATTTATAACATTTAGAATAAGAAGGTTAGGGTTGATTCTAATCCCACCTATATTTAGAATTGTATATTTGGGCATATAAATGGGAAACACATACAAAGATTCCATAGGGATGGATTACTATAACCACTCGATTATGAATCATTTGAAAATTGTGAATCCTATTTATTCTGAATGATGAATAATTCACCTTTTAGTTGAAATGATAAAATGGCTAGTGGATTGTTGTATCTCATGAATAGTGATATATGTTGACAAAAAATTAATCAAGAAGTGGTGGTTTTAGGTTCTTTTTTTACCTTTATTGGTGACTTTATTCAGTATGGATATGTATTTATGATGAGATATAAATACATTTTTTTTGAAAAGTTTAAATAGTTTAAGAATGAAGTATAGAATCAATTAGAAGAGTATTAAGGTCCTATGATCTGATCAGGATGGTGAATACTTGTGGAAGGAATCTACTAATCATCTAAGAGATTATGGAATAGTTCCATAAGTCACTCCTATTAGAATACCATAGTGTAATGGTGTGTTTTAGTTGAGTAATCCTACTCTATTAGACATGTTTTGATCAACAATGAGTCAATGTGACCTTCTATTTCATTATAGGGTTATGTTCAAAGGACTGTTGTATTTATACTAAAATATATTCTATTTAAAGTATTTATAAATTCACTATATGGGATATGTATTGGGAAATATTCCACTTTATATTTTATAAATATTTAGGGATGAAAATAATTTATGAAAGTTTTGTATTTTGATAATATTTACTTCAAATATAACAAATAATTATTTGTTAGTTATCCTAAGGAAACTAAGGGATGTTAGTTTTATAATACTATTGGGAAAAAGTGTTTGGGTATTGATTTTCTATATTCCTCAAGAAGGAATTTATTGATCATAAATTTATTTGTTGGAATATTTAACTTGGAGAAGTTAAAAACCAAAAAACAGGAAGTGTTATTAAGATGTAGGTTGAAACAGTTTCGTAAAGATCTGTAGAAGAAGAATTGACTCAAGCTAAATAAAATCCTCAAAATTTTGGTAGGATTCATCAATATCTTGTGATATATGGATTTATCATTACTAATTATGATGTGGTAATGATTATATATAATGAACCTGCCACCCATAGGGAGGTTATTAAGAGATTTTATTATAGGAAATGGATAAAATCTATGGAATCTAAAATTTAATCCATGCACAATAACCAATTTTTCATATTGGTGGATGCATGCGAAGGGGTAATACCCATAGGGGTCAAGTGGGTTTTATAAAACAAAACTGACATGGATACTAGAGTGTCTAACAATAAATCACGACTTGTTGATCTTTTTACAAGAAAATTAATGGAATTGACTATGAAGAATCATTTTCACCTATATTTATGATAAATTCCATTAAAATATTTCTTACCATAACTACTTATATTTTTTATAAGACATGTCAAATGGATATAAAAACTGATTTCCGTGACAATAATTTTGTTATGGACATGTATATGATACAACTTAAAGGTTTTGAAGTACCGAATGACTCTACCAAGGCATGAAATTTGCAACTATCCATTTATGGATTAAAGAATGCTTCTTGGATTCAGAATATCTAGTTTTATGATGCAATCAAAGAGTTTGATTTCATAAAAAATTTTAATTATTCTTGTGTATACAAGTGAATTAGTGGGAGTGTTATAGTATTTCTAATATTGTATGTGGATAACATACTAGTTATGACAATTGACATCCTGAAACTTCAATAAGTGAATATGTGGTTGGAAAAATGATTCTTGATGAAAAATATGGGTGAAATATTCTATATAATGAGTATAAATATCTATAGAGAAAAATATATGATGTTTCTTGGACTCAGTCAAGGCACATACATTATTAAATTTAATAAGAGGTTTATCATAAATAACTTCAAGAAGTGAAATTTACCAGTGTTTCATGGTAAAAATATTAGGATGATTAAAGATATATATAAATATTTTTTAAGGATGGATATAATTTCTTATTTTCCACCATAGGTTCTATCTTGTATTCCATGTTTTTTACTTGACCACATGTCGCCAATTTATTAAAATTATAAGTAGACAAAAATCCAATAATTTTGAGAGTCACTGGATTACTATAAAGAACATCCTTGTTGGTCGGAGTGGACACTCAAGAGGGGGGTGAATTGAGTTCCAATAAATTTTTTTGTTAAAAATATTTCTCTTAAAATCCCCCTATTTAAAAACAAAGTTAAACTGTAATGAATTTATACAGAGTATAAATGTTCAATTAGTTTCACAAAGATTTATTAGGTCTCAGTTAATTTAATCTGAAGATTAAATTGACTTTTGAAACTAACTTACTAGTTTACAATAAGTATAAACACTTGTTAATTTAACTATCAAAGTAAATCTAAAACAGATTATATTTCAAAGTAGTTAGCAGTGGAATATGAAATATATATATAGTATACTTATGACTTAAAATAAAATGCACAACAGATGTAACCAAGAGGTTCAGTCTCAAGCTGAGACTTAGTCCTCTCAACAATTTATATAAATTGATCCACACCCTGGATCGGGGTAAACAATAGTACAATACTGTCCATGTCCAAAGACCTCTACCACAGTTCTACATGGGAAAAAAATAACAGCTCACAGCTGTCCAAGTTTTGCTCGACCTCTACCACTATCCATAGTGGGATACAACGAGTTATAGAGTTTGAATAAGGATTTAAGAATCCTCCAGCTTACCTTAGGAGATAGTGTGTGTGTAAAATAAACAGGGTACACACACTGCTCGAAATTTAAATGAAAGAATCACTAAAGTAAGTGTGAATGAGTTTAGAAAATCTTTAGTGATTGGCAGTGTAGCTTTGGACTCGTTTGATTGGTCAAAAGAGCTTCTGAGTCCTCCTCTGGTTTTTTGTCTAAAAAACAGAGTGTCTTTTTCTTCCTTGGTTCTAGGTTTAGCTTATTAGCCTAAGTGAATGAAGTGTTTGTTGTAGTTCTTCACTCAATAAGCAGCTTGTGTTCTCCTCTAGAAATGAATTACTTCGTGTATGTCCAGTTCTCTTGGAGTATGGATGTATCCTTGCGTGAATGCACCACGTTTGAATGATGTTGAGATCTTTTTCTTTTTTACCCTTCGTGTGCCTTCTTAGTTCCTTGATTCTCTCTGTTTCATTCGATATTTGTGTTCACTCCTTTTTCGATCACGACTACACAGTATTTTTCCTTCCCTGTTATAGCTTTCAGCTTCGGAAAAAATAATGATTACTTTTTTCATGGGTATTAGGTACGGTTCCCTAACATGCCAATAGGTATCATTAAATAATATTAACTGCATTAAAAACATCAAATTTAACCATTAGATTAATAAATAAATATTATTGAGAGTATAGAGTTTGACTGGTTGGTCAATCATTAGTAGCCTTCTGTTGGTAGATGTGTACGGTGGACTTTGTGTAGCAGTGACCTTCCTTCGGTAGCTCTTTGAACTTGTATCAGCAGCTCTTTGCACTTGTATCAGTAGCTCTTGATATCGGTAGCTCTTACTCTTTATATCAATAGCTCTGTACATATCTGTAGCTCCTTCTATCGGTAGACTTACTCTATCGGTAGCTCGGTATACTTGTTATATTGGTAGCTATCATCATCGGTGACCTTGTTCTATCGGTGACTCTGTCTATCGGTAGCTCTGGTCTGTCGGTAGCTCTATGTATTGGTGACTGTCTGTATCAGTATCTTAATTAGTTCCAGTGATTATGTGTATCGGTAGACTTATGCATATCGGTATCTCCATTCTGTAATATCGGAAGACTTGTTCTATGCTTACCGGTGGACTTGTACATATCGGTAGCTCTGCGTATCGGTGAATCTGTCTATCGGTAGACCAATTCTATCAGTAGACTAAGTACTGGTAGCTATGTATCCGTAGCTATACGCAGATCAGTGACTAACACTTCTGTTTTATGAAAAACATATCCGATTGGGTTAGAATTACTTCAAAACTTATATAAACAAAGATAAACATTGATTATCATATTTCAAGGATTATTTTAATATTATTATCATCTTGATATAGAATATCATAGATTGAGCGAATTAGAATATAGATAAACATTAATTGGGATTGTCAAAGTATGTGAAAGCATAATTGGGATTATCAAAATAGGTGAGGTCAACAACCTCCCCCCTTTTGATAATCACAACATATGATAATATAGTTTTAAAACAATGAGTAGTTATATCATAGGATATATCATTAAATGCAATTATCTCAGAGAAAACAGTATATTATAGAACATAATGTATTAGAGGTAGAATTAAATGCAATGATATCAGAGGGGCAAAGCATGGTAGTTCTTCCTTAGATAATATTGCCCCCCCTTTGAGAATATTTCTCCCTCTTTGATACTTAGATAATATTTCTCCCCCTTTGTGATAATCAAAAAGTGGGAAACAACAAAGAGAAGAGGAACAAAATGAGAAATAAATGAAATCCAATTGTATTAAATGTTGCAAAAAGGTACATAGATAGAAAAAAATACAAGGGATTCATATCAAACATCTTAGCCACTTGTTCAATCTACATCCTCAATGTGATATTTTCACTTTGGATCAAAAGAGGATTCAGACGGTGTGGATGCTGGTGAAGGCTTAGGAATTCCGGAAATGATCACAGGAGGCTGAGCCACAGAAACTGTGCCTAGCCTGTACTGAGTAGTTCTTTGAGTGATCATAGGTGTAAGGCTTCAAATGGCTTGGGCTGGAGTCATTTGAATAGGAGAAGCAGTAGAGTCAGAGGCAGGTAAGGCTGAAGGTACAATCACTGGCCTAGCATAAACATGTAGGAAAGGCAGCAAAAGATTTCTGAAATCCAAAATTATTCCTCCTCCTCTCTCCATAGAATATATGAAGTCATCCTTGTTCTCCATGAATTTGTCCAAGGCTGGAGTAAATCCCCTTAGTTTTCTGACTTACTCTATGAAGGCTTGATTGACAGGAGGTAACTTCAGGTTTTCCAATAGAAGTTTGAAGTGATTTTTGAGTTGATGCTTGGTGTAAATCTTTTGGAAATAGGAGTCCACCATGTCTTTCACTTCTTTATGAGAGGAAAAAGCTTCTCTCGTATAGTCTTGAACTATCTTCATTATTTATCTAGCTGAATCTCTAGTAGAAATCACAACTTTTCTCAGGTCGGATGAGTCCACAGAGCCACTGGTTGAAGTTGAACCAAGATCCTCCTTCATCACTTCTCGAATCTGATCCACATACACTGAGGGTTTAGAAGCAACAGAACCAATATAGAAGGTTACTGTTTCCTTGAAGTTTTTGGTCAACCCACTGATAAGATTTTGGACTTGGGAATCCTGGGTTTTAACATGATCTTTCATGGAAGTTTTAAAACCTTCGAACACTGAAACCATCTGGCTTACAACACTTTTGACATAGGCTAAGTCCTTGTCTGCTTGGGATTTTGAGCTCATGTAAGAGTCTAAAGAGATAACCGATTTATTTAGAGCTCCAACATCTGCTTCTATTCTAGAAACTTGAGTATGGTAGTCTGCAACTTCTTCCATGATTTCTGCCACAAAGGTTGACAAATTACAACAGAGAGAGAGTTCAAAAGATTTTTCCAAGTTACTCATCTATTCAACAAATCAGTGCTTCAACTCACCAACAGAAGCACTAAAGGACTCTTTCAGCTCATCCTTTAAGGATTCAAGGTCATCCCTGGTGATCATATCACCAGGATAAATTACACCAGATGCTCTTTCAGATGCTATGCTAGCTACTGAATCAGTCATAATAGATTGGATTGATGACACCAGTAAATCTTCCATCTTCCTTTTATCTTCCAAAAAACCATCCTTAAGATTTTTCTTCAAAATATCCAGGTCATGCATTTTTACCACATCTTCAGGTAGAAACTCAGAATCAACATCATAAATGATTTTTGGTCTATTTAGAGATGCCTCATTATCAGAATCATGATAGTCTAATCCACAGACCACAAAACCTGGGTCTTCTTCCCAATCCTCAATATCAACAGCCACTGACACACTTCCAAACATGGTTTGATGCTCCCCCTCAATGGGTGCAGTCTCTTGTATAACAAGGGAATTCTCAGAAGGTCTTTCTTCCCGAGGAGAATCTTCTACTATCAATTCTTTCTCTGCAACAGCTGGAGGGTCCTCTGGATTAGGTACAACTTCTTACATTTCTCCTAATACATCCTCAGTAGGCACAACTGAGCTTCCAATTAATGGAATCAGACTTAAATAGACAAAATCAGAGGATTCAGATTCATTCTCCTTTTCTTCTTTATGATCAGGGGCTGGTTGGTCTTCCTCATCAGCAGGTGTCTCTTCTTCTACTAAGGCTTCCTTTCTAGAAGATATAATTTCAGCAGAAGGACTTGGAGGCAAGTCCGGATCTCTTCTATCATCCATAGATTTTTCTTCTTCTTTAGTCTCATCACTGTACTCAGGTTCTTCTTCATCAGGTCCTAGACCTAGATCCCTCACATCCTTAGGTCTTGAAGTATGATCCACAGGATTAAATTTATCATATACCTTCTGGTCATCATTAACCCACTCTCCTCTCCATGGGTTCCAATTTATCTTCATGTATTTGAAAACTGTAGTTGTGATACAAAATTTATTCCTTACTACCACTATCTCATCTTGAGACTCAGTTACCCCTTTCACTTTGATCATCACTAAGATCAACTTGGCAAAGAATAGGGCATTAGTCTTTGATTTTGGCCTTATCATGTCTTCCATTTGGATCATCAGCAATCTGCACAGATTCACTTTTACACAATGTCTCAAGAGATACAGGAGATAGATATCCTAATATCTTAAATTTGAAAAGTCTCCTCTCCTTGGTATTAAGACATGCTGAACAAATTTGAACAACAATATGTTCTCTCCATCCATTTCAGCAGCCACTACTTGTATTTGATTTCCATCATCGGTGAGCTCCTCCAAGGCAGTATCATAATCGAATATATCACTTGTATATGGAATATCTTTCGAGACATATCCAGATACACCTTCATGTGGAACCTTCAGGCATTCATCCCACTCAACAGATGAAAAAGACATCTCCTTTCCATTCACAAAAAAGTCACTCGGTCTTCACCTTCTGATTTATCAAATATTAAAAACTCATAAAATTGTTTCACTAGATTTGGATAGTAGGGTCTATTGTTGTTTGAAAAGAAATATACCCACTTTTGATCTTCCAGCACTTCGAGCACTAACGACTTTCTAGGCAGAAACCATTCCACACACATCTCTTTTTCAATCACAACAACTCTATTCTGCAAATCAGGATTCACTAGTCGCCTACCCGACCTAGTTCTACCAACAATACCACTTTCTTCTGGCTCGGACTTCTGGTTATTTTCTTTTGGCTCATCAGAGTCATCTCTGATGGTAGGAAGTTTGGTTTTTTCCATCACCGGTTCGAGGGATTTAGGGTTTTCGAGAGATTCAGGAGCTAAGGTTTGAGGGTAAGAGTTTGAGGCTTGGTGGATTGATAAGTAGATAGGTCTTAGTTTTTATCATTTAGGAATCATAAAATAAATAAATAAAATGAAATAAAGTAAAAACGATTCAGATTCCGGCAGTAGACAGAAGTTTAAAACAGCGCACTCATCAGTACAGTTTATCGGTGAGAATTCCTATCAGTGAGGTCCATCGGTGAGGTTACATCAGTGAGGTTACATCGGTGAGGTTAAATCAGTGAGATTACATCAGTGAGGTTACATCAGTGAGGTTACATCGGTGAGGTTACATCGGTGAGATATTACATCAGTTAGGTTACATCGGTGAGGTAGCTAGCGATCAAGGTTAATCATTCCCAACTCATGTCTAATGTAACTTAACCTATCCGAACTCAAAGGTTTGGTGAAAATGTCATCTAATTGATGTTCAGTACCAATAAATTCAAGAGTAATATCACCCTTTTGGTAATGATCACTCAAGAAATGGTGCCTTACATCCATGTGTTTGGTTCTAGAGTGAGATACAGGGTTCTTCGAAATGTTTATTGCACTAGTGCTGTCACAGTTGATAGAAACATTCTTAAAATCATATCCATAGTCCAAAAGAGTGTGTTTCATCCACATAATTTGTGCACAACAACTACCAGTAGCTATATACTCTCACTACTGGAAATGCAGGATTTCCCAATGGTTTAGAACTATTGGGAAAGGCTGCAGAACCGTTGGTATATGTTATACCAAAGGTTCTGCAAACCATAGGGAAGTAAGCCGTCGGGAAAAGCTTTTCCCAATGGTTTACAGTGAACCGTTGGGATAGGGTGGAGAAAAATTACCCTATCCCAATGGTTCTGGAAAACTGTTAGGAAAGATTTTTCCCAACGGTTTACAACCGTTGGGATAGAGTGCTGAAAATTACCATGTTTTTCCCAACGGTTTGGCCAAACCGTTGGAAAAAACCCAAGATCTCCTTTTTCCCAACAGTTTCTAAACCATTGGGAAAAGTGTTTTACCAACGGTTCTATGAACTGTTGGTAAAAAAAACCCAGACATGCTGTGCCAACAGTTTGAAACCATTGGCATAGCCTCTGCTGGGGAAAATTGCACAGCAGTTCTACAATTTTCCCAGCAGCTCTCCAATTTTCCCACCAGGTGTCATTTTGTGAGTTCCCTCTCATTTTCAATCCAATTATTGTACCTACAATAAAAAAACACATAGATATACAATTATTGTACCTATAATAACCAACTAACACTTACATATAGAGAAAAAATTCATACACATTTAACATATAATGTTGGAACTATACACATCCATAATTAAATTAGAATTCATAACGTAATTATAAACATACATAATTCATTTAGAATTCAATTTAAAATTTAGATGACAATTATATGTGGAATCCGGAAGTCAATTCATAATTTGATCCGTTTTTTGTATACCATATATTTTTACCTGAAATGATGTCCATTTAAAAAAAAATACATACACCTGAAGTGCTACCGGCCACACCGTGCCTTGGATTGAGGCGGGGTTGACTTGTAAACATCACATATGACCCATGGATCGTTGTTCTAAAGTATCGACACAATCCGAATGCATTTGGTCGGTTTTTCGTATGCTAGTTGATGTTTTTCAATTAAAATGACATCTTTTTGAAACAAAAGGCAGACACTTTGAGTGGTGCTGGCCACACTATGTCTCAGATTGAGGCGAGGTTGATTCGTACACATCACATATGACCCATGGATTGTTATCCTAAAGTTTCAATGGAAACCGAATGCATTTGGTCGGTTTTCCATATGTAATTAAAATGTTGTCCATTTTAGACAAAAGAGAGCCACTTAGAGTGATTCTGGTCACACCGTGCCTCCGATTAAGGCGGGGTTGACTTGTAAACGTCACATATGACCCATGAATAGTTGTTCTAAAGTATCGACACAATCTGAATGCGTTTCGTCTGTTTTCTTTATGCCATTTGATGTTTTTCACTTCAAATGACATCCTTTTGAAACAAAAGACAGACACTTTTAGTGGTGACGACCACACCGTGCCTCGGATTAAGGTAGAGTTGACTCGTACATGTCACATATAACCCATGGATCATTGTGCTAAAGTATCGACACAATCCGAATGCGTTTGGTCAGTTTTCCGTATGCCAGTTGATGTTTTTCAATTAAAATGGCATCCTTTTGAAACAAAAGGCAGACACTTTGAGTGGTGGAGGCCTCACCACACCTCAGATTGAGGCGGGATTGACTCGTACACGTCACATATAACCCATGGATCGTTGTTCTAATGTATCGACACAATCCGAATGCATTTGGTCGGTTTTCCGTATGCCAGTTGATTTTTTCAATTAAAATGACGTCCTTTTGAAACAAAACGCAGACACTTTGAGTGGTGACAACCACACTGCACCTCGGATTGAGGCTTAGTTGACTCTTACACGTCACTTATGACCCATGTATCATTCTCCTAAAGTTTCAATGGAAACCGAATGCATTTGGTCAGTTTTCCGTATGTACTTAAAATGTTGTCCATTTTAAACAAAAGAGAGACACTTAGAGTGATTCTGGCCACACCGTGCCTCATATTAAGGAAGGGTTGACTCATAAACGTCACATATGACCCACAGATCATTTTTCTAAAGTATAGACACAATCTAAATGCGTTTGGTAACTTTTCTGTATGCCAGTTGATATTTTTCACTTAAAATGACATCCTTTTGAAACAAAAGACAGACACTTTGAGTGGTGCTGGCCACACCGAACCTCGGATTAAGGCGGGGTTGACTCTTACACGTCACATATGACCCATGTATCATTGTGCTAAAGTATCGACATAATCCAAATGCATTTTTCAGTTTTCCATATGCCAGTTGATGTTTTTCAATTAAAATGACGTCCTTTTGAAACAAAAGGCAGACACTTTGAGTGGTGGAGGCCACAACGCACCTCTAATTGAGGCGGGATTGACTCATACACATCACATTTGACCCATGGATTGTTGTGCTAATGTATCGACACAATCTGAATGCGTTTGGTCAGTTTTCTGTATTCCAGTTGATGTTGTTCAATTAAAATGATGTCCTTTTGAAACAAAAGGTAGACACTTTGAGTGGTTCCGGACACACCGCACCTCGTATTGAGGCAGAGTTGAGTCGTACATGTCACATATGACCCATGGATCGTTCTCCTAAAGTTTCAATGGAAACCGAATGTGTTTGGTCATTTTTCCGTATGTACTTAAATTGTTGTCTATTTTAAGAAAAAGAGAGCCACTTAGAGTGATTCCGGCCACGCCGTGCCTCAGATTAAGAAGGGGTTGACTCGTAAAAGTCAAATATGACCCATGGATCATTGTGCTAAAGTATCTACACAATATGAATGCGTTTGTTCGGTTTTCCGTATGCCAGTTGATGTTTTTCACTTCAAATGACGTCCTTTTGAAACAAAAGATAGACACTTTGAGTGGTGGCAGCCACACCGCACCTCATATTGAGGCAGGGATTACTCTTACACATCACATATGACCCATGGATCGTTTTGCTAATGTATCGACACAATCTGAATGCGTTTGGTTGATTTTCTGTATGCCAGTTGATGTTTTTCAATTAAAATGACGTTCTTTTGAAACAAAAGGCAGACAATTTGAGTGGTTCCAGCCACACCACACCTCGGATTGAGGTGGGGTTGACTTGTACACATCACATATGACCCATGGATCGTTGTGATAAAGTATTGACAAAATCTGAATGAGTTTGGTCAGTTTTCCGTATGCCAGTTGAAGTTTTTCAATTAAAATGGCGTCCTTTTGAAACAAAAGGCAGACACTTTGAGTGGTTCCGGCCACACCGCACCTTGTATTGAGGCATATTTGACTCGTACACGTCACATACGACCCATGGATCATTCTCCTAAAGTTTCAATGGAAACCGAATGCGTTTGGTCAGTTTTCCGTATGTACAAAAAATGTTGTCCATTTTAAACAAAAGAGATCCACTTAGAGTGATTCTGGCCACACCGTGCCTCATATTAAGGCATGTTTGACTCTTACACGTCACATATTACCTATGGATCGTTGTGCTAAAGTATCAACACAATCCGAATGTGTTTGGTTGATTTTCCGTATGCTAGTTGATATTTTTCACTTAAAATGACATCCTTTTGAAACAAAAGATAGACACTTTGAGTGGTGTCAGCCACACCGCACCTTGGATTTTAGGAGGGGTTGACTCATACACGTCACATATGACCCATGGATCGTTGTTCTAAAGTATCGACACAATCCGAATGCATTTGTCGGTTTTCCGTATGCCAGTTGATGTTTTTCAATTAAAATGACGTCCTTTTGAAACAAAAGACAGACACTTTGAGTGGTGGCGGCCACACCGCGCCTCGGATTGAGGCAAGGTTGACTCGTACACGTCACATATGACCCATAGATTGTTGTGCTAAAGTATCGACAAAATACGAATGCATTTTTCGGTTTTCCATATGTCAGATGATGTTTTTCAATTAAAATGATGTCCTTTTGAAAAAAAAGACAGACACTTTGAGTGGCGGTGGCCACACCGCGCCTCGGATTGAGGCGAGGTTAACTTTTACACGTCACATATGACCCATGTATCGTTGTGATAATGTATTGACACAATCCGAACGCGTTTGGTCAGTTTTCCGTATGTACTTAAAATGTTGTCCATTTTAAGCAAAAGAGAGCCACTTATAATGATTTCGGCCACACCGTGCCTCAAATTAAGGCAGGGTTGACTCGTACATGTCACATATGACCCATGTATCGTTGTTCTAAAGTATCGACACAATCCTAATGCATTTGGTCAGTTTTCCGTATGCCAGTTAATGTTTTTCACTTCAAATGACGTCCTTTTGAAACAAAAGACAGACACTTTGAGTGGTGGCAGCCACACCACGCCTTAGATTGAGGTGGGGTTGACTTGTAAACGTCACATATGACCCATGGATCATTGTTCCAATGTATCGACACAATCCGAATGCGTTTGGTCGGTTTTCCGTATGCCAGTTGATGTTTTTCAATTAAAATGATGTCCTTTTGAAACAAAAAGCCGACACTTTGAGTGGTGCTGGACACACCGCGTCTCATATTGAGGCGGGGTTGATTCGTACACGTCACATATGACCCATGAATCTTTCTCCTAAAATTTCAACGGAAACCGAATGCGTTTGGTCGGTTTTCTGTATGTACTTAAATTTTTGTCCATTTTAAGCAAAAGAGAGCCACTTAGAGTGATTTCGGCCACACCGTGCCTCAGATTAAGGCAGGGTTGACTCGTACACGTCACATATGACCCATGGATCGTTGTGATAAATTATCGACACAATCCAAATGCATTTGGTTGGTTTTCCGTATGCCAGTTGATGTTTTTCACTTCAAATGACGCCCTTTTGAAAGAAAAGACAGACACTTTGAGTGGTGGAAGCCACACCGCGCCTTGGATTGAGGTGGTGTTGATTCGTACACGTCACATATGTCCCATGGATCGTTGTTCTAATGTATCAACACAATCCGAATGCAATTGGTCACTTTTCCTTATACCAGTTGATGTTTTTCAATTAAAATGACGTCCTTTTGAAACAAAAGGCAGACACTTTGAGTGGTGCTGGCCACACTGCATCCCTGATTGAGGCGGGGTTGATTCATACACGTCACATATGACCCATGAATCGTTCTCCTAAAGTTTCAATAGAAACTGAATGCGTTTGGTCAGTTTTCCGTATGTACTTAAAATGTTGTCCATTTTAAGCAAAAGAGAGCCACTTAGAGTGATTCCGGCCACACCGTGCCTCAGATTAAGGAAGGGTTGACTCATACACATTACATATGACCCATGGATCGTTGTGCTAAAGTATCGACACAATCCAAATGTGTTTGGTATGTTTTCCGTATGTCAGTTGATGTTTTTCACTTAAAATGACATCCTTTTGAAACAAAAGATAGACACATTGAGTGGTGGCGGACACACCGCACCTCAGATTGAGGCAGGGTTGAATCATACACGTCACATATGACCCATGGATCGTTGTGCTAAATTATCGACACAATCCGAATGCGTTAGGTCGGTTTTATGTATGCCAGTTGATGTTTTTTCAATTAAAATGACGTCCTTTTGAAACAAAAGGCAGACACTTTGAGTGGTGGCGGCCACACCGCACCACGGATTGAGGCGAGGTTGATTCGTACATGTCACATATGACCCATGGATCGTTCTCCTAAAGTTTAAATGGAAACCAAATGCATTTGTTCGGTTTTCCATATGTACTTAAAATGTTGTCCATTTTATGAGAATCCTCATGTGTCTATTAGTGGAATGGTATTTACATAAAATCTTGTGGATATTTATATAAAATATTTTTATATCATTCTTAGTATGGATTAGATTTTAGTTTATAATGCTATGAAACATTTCAGAGCTAACAATGTCATGCCCAATGAATACATCTCTTTTATAACATACCAAGAATCTATGATATTGATTAGATGTGTAAATGTGTTTTACATTGATTATCATGATGAAAATAAATAAAATATATATTATAGATTTTCTAGTATTAAATGAAATCAATAAGGGTGGGGGGATGTCTAGCGGGGTTGTCCGGGGGGCTGTCCGGTGGGTGTCCGGGGGGCTGTCCAGGGACCAAGGAGGAGGGTGGGGGGGCTGTGCAGGGGGTTGTCCGGGGTCCAAGGAAGAGGGTGGGGGGCTGTCCGGGGGGCTGTCTAGGGGGCTATCTGGGGGGTTGTCCGGGGTCCAAGGAGAAGGGTGGGGGGGGGGGGTTGTGCGGGGGGCTGTATGGGGGGTGTTCGGGGGGTTGTCCGGGGTCCAGGGAGGAGGGGGGAGGCTGTCTGGGGGGCTGTTTGGCGGGCTGTCTGAGGGGCTGTCTGGGGTCCAGGGAGGAGGGTGGGGGGGCTGTTCGGGGGGCTGTCCGGGGGTTGTCCGGGGCTGTTCGAGGGGTTTTCTGGGGTCCAAGGAAGAGGGTGGGGGGGGGGTATCCAGGGGGTTGTCTAGGGGGATATCTGGGGGGTTGTCCGGGGTCCACGGAGGAGGGTGGGGGGCTGTTCGGGGGGCTGTCCGGGGGCTGTCCGGGGGGTGTTTGGGGGGTTGTCCGGGCTCCAAGGAAGAGGGTGGGGGGCTGTCCGAGGGGCTGTCTGGGGGGCTGTCCGGGGGGCTGTCCGGGGTCCAGGGAGGAGGGTGGGGGGGCTGTCCGGGGGCTGTCCGGGGGGTGTTCGGGGGGTTGTCCGGGGTCCAAGGAAGAGGGTGGGGGGGGGGGCTGTCCGGGGGGCTGTCTGGGGGGCTATCTGGCGGGGCTGTCCGGGGTCTAGGGAGGAGGGTGGGGGTTGTCTAGGGTTGAGGAAGGAGGGGTTTTCCCAAACACACAACCACTAAAAGACAACATCATCCATAAAAAAATATAATATATAAAAATAACTCAACTCCAATACTATTCTACGAGTCTAGATAAAACCAACAACTAGAATAGATTAAATATCAAATCTCAGTAATATCAGTCAAAAATTTAATGGATCAACTTGTCCCACATCACCATCACCATCATCACCATCACCATCATCATCACCACCCTCTTCCTTGTCCCCATCATCTTCCTTTCCCTCCTCGCCCACGCCCTCCTCCTCGTCCTCGCCCTCCTCCTCGCCCTCACCACCCGCCTCGCCCTCCTCCTCTCCCTCCTCTTCCGCATCAGACTCCTCGCCATCATCATCATCAAGATGGACATCATCCTGACCACCACTAGAACTACCACCTGGTGCACCGTATATAGAACATATCGACAACATATACTCATCAAAAGCTGGGCTGGCCTCTGATGGAAGTGTAGGACGTAGAACTTTAATAAATTTCATAAACGCACTATTTTTCCTAGCAGACTGTTCTTCCGTCTCTATGGCCCTTTTCTCAGCCTGTTATGTCTGTGCCCTAACTTGTTGCAGCTCGGTGGAACTATAGGTCGTACCTAAGGAGGGCCAATACCTCGTCGGGGCTATCCTAGGTCGGCAGCGTAATCTGCCAGAATGCTCCTCTCCCAACACCTGATGTAAGTGATCTGTTGGCCCAAAATTGTCTGGTTCTTGGGCATCGAGGGCCTCTAAAGAAGCATGTTACAAATATAAAGATATCATTAAGTTAAAAAATAGATATTAAAATATAAATTCAATAGATTAAAACTTACAATCTGCTGCTGAGTCGCTTCGTTGACGACACTTCCATCCTTTTTCCATCTACTCGAGCAAAACCGTTTTTCTCAAGGCACATGTCCTTCAATATTTTGTATTTTACTCTACAATGACATTGAAAACTAAAGTTATATGAAAACTTTAGAAAACTATTAAATAATTGAGGAAAAAAAAGAAAGTGTAAGTCTTAAAGAAAACTTATAAACAATTGTCATACCTGCTTCCTCTCATGATCAGGCATCGTAGTGCGTCCCAGTGTGTGGAGGTATTTTTGTACATCAATTCTATTTTTATTTTTTCCAGATGATTCCTAAATAAAATTCAAAAATGCAACAGATAGTATTAATTAAAAACATGAAAGTTATTATTTAAATACCTTAAATGTTATTAATACCTTAAACTGGGTACTCGTCCAATGAGTAATCATCTGACAATACTGCTCTATAGGACAATCATCCACCACTGGTACCACCTCTAACTCAGTGCCAACTCTAGAAACCCATCCAATATACAACTCATGCTTGTAGGATCTCCAAAGCTCGCCTAAATCCTTTAGACATTCCGGTCATGCACCCTCACCATTGGGAAAATTAAATTGAATCTGAAATCAAAATATTAATTCATATAAATAAAAAAATAATTCATGGCATTAAATAGAACATATTTTTTTACCCATATCTCTACCCATGCTCTATCCTTGACCTCATGTAGCAAATGTCTCCACGATAGCAGGCTGACGGGAATGATGTCGGAGTATTTGGCATGCATCACCAAAAAACTCCGACATTGCTTCCCTGTTTTCTCAACCATTTGGTTGTTTTCATTATAATCCACCATAACCTGTGTGTGGTGGTTCCACACCAAACTCATGCATATACTTCTCTCCCACGCCTCCTGTCAGTAGATGTATCTGTCATGAAAGAAAAACAAATATTTTATCAAAACATGTTATAATGAAAATAAATATTGCTATAAAAATTTGTTAGGGTTCTATAAATATACATGTGCCGGTCTGATCGTTGAGCACCGCTGGATCCACAAAAACTGATGGAACACCCTGTGGTGGAACAAGAGTCAAAGATGATGGAATATAGATGTTCGGAGAGACAGAAGTAGAAGGAAAAGAAGATGGGACAGTTGTCTAACCGGATGCTGACTGGGGAGTGGGAATCATCATGGGATGTGAAAATGATGGGCCAGAAGATGCAAAAGGTAGCGAAAACATGGGAGGCCTAAATATCCTGTGTTTCCATAACGACACACCGGGATCAGAATGTGGGAAGTATGACATGTCAGTGGGAGGGGCAGGGTCTAGTCAGGTACGCGCAGCTGCTCGTCCACCTCTGGTACGAACCCTCCTCGTACCACCGGCCTGAGTACTAGGACCAGTACTAGGCTCCTCGTCGAATAACTGTCGACGTATAGGTGGATCCTACAAAATTTTTTACAAAAAAATTAATCACATGACATTATATATTATTTAAATATATCAATTTGAAATAAAGTACTCACTATAGGCACTAATGATGGAATTCCCAACTCCGTCATTCAACGATTGTTCTCCATCATTTTTTCCTTCGTCTCTCTTCAATTGGCTTCATTTCCTTCTTTTGAAAACAAATATGTAATTAATTAGGAAAAGAAAACTAATGTGTAACCCAAAAAACTAAATATATGAGGGAATAGGGGGATTCATTGGTAATTTAACTATCAATTGTTTTAGAAGAGCTTGAATGGATTTAATAAATCATACAAGTTGTAATGTTCACCAAGTTAGAAATATTGTTTGACTATGTTTGAATACAGTTCAATTCCAAATTAGAAAATGCAATTCAAATAAAACTGCAACCAATAAACATTGAAAATTCACATAATGGTCAAGTCAACTATCAATTGTTTTAGAAGAGCTTGAATGGATTTAATAAATCATACAAGTTGTAATGTTCACCAATTTAGAAATATTGTTTGACTATGTTTGAATATAGTTCAATTCCAAATTAGAAAATGCAATTCAAATAAAACTGCAACCAATAAACATTGAAAATTCACATAACAGTCAAGTTAGCTATCAATTTTTTTAGAAGAGATTGAATGAATTTAATAAATCATACAAGATGTAATGTTCACCAAGTTAGAAATATTGTTTGACTATGTTTGAATACAGTTCAATTCCAAATTAGAAAATGAAATTCAAATAAAACTGTAACCAATAAACCTTGAAAATTCACATAACGGTGAAGTCAGCTATCAATTGTTTTGGAAGAGGTTGAATGGATTTAATAAATCATACAAGTTGTAATGTTCACCAAGTTAGAAATATTGTTTGACTATGTTTGAATACAGTTCAATTCCAAATTAGAAAATGAAATTCAAATAAAACTACAACCAATAAACATTGAAAATTCACATAATGGTCAAGTCAGCTAAAACATATTTGTGATCAATACTAAATCAATTTGAATATTACCAACCTTAACAACCCAACTCGAGGTAAAACAAAATAATTTAGAACATGGATTAATGATTCTATATATTTTCAACCACAACTTCAGGTTCACAATCAACTCTAACAATTGAGCTATTTGAGTCATCAAAAGAAATAAATGGATTGGTTCAAATGGCACTAGGGATAGTTTCAATTACATCATCACCATCATTAAAAATAGGTCTTGGAATTACTTCAACTATGACACCAAATTCAGGTCGAAGTTGGTCTTTGACATAAAAAACTTGTTTAGCCACTGATTCCAACACATATGGTTCTTCGGTAGCAAGAGTGAGAGTCATATTAATTACTCAAAATCCACAATCATCAATAAATGTGCCATGTCTTATCATCGAATCAAACCAATGGAATTTCATCATTGTGACTCGTCCATGAGAGTAATAATCTGATATTATTATTTTCTCAACAACTCCATAATAATCCACATTTTCAAATCGCGGTCTACTATCTGATGCACTAGCATAAAAATCTGTTGTGGCAGTAACCATAACACCATCATGTTGTGTTCTCATATTCTTTGCTCATTTAGTGACAATAAATTTGTACCCATTGATAACAATTGATTTACAGTCACAAACCACTGTATTAGGACCAAAAGCCAAAGATCTTATTTCCTCATAGACAGAGTCAGCAGACAAACTCAATACCTGCAATATAAATGACTATTAAACTTAATTAATTTTTGATATAATTATTTTAAACATTAATTTTTTATATCTTCAATTTTAACCAAGTAGAAAAATTTTGCTATGAAAAGTCTCTCTCATTCTCAAAGATAAAGAATGATGCTTCCTATTTATCATTGTTTTATGTTCCCTGTAGATAAAAAATATGAACAGTTTAACAGATATATATGTAAGATATACATAATCAATTTAGTTACCTGATATAGTCATCGAACAAATCACAGTTGAACAAAAATGTGCGATGTGCCATCTCCCGCTCTTCATGGATTAATGTCTTCAATGTATATGATCCTGGAATTCCTCCTATTTGAGGAAGTGATGAAAAACTGGGTTCAATTTTCTCATACTATTCTTCTTCATTTCTCATTGGTCTGTTTAGTCTTGTAGTAAGATCAGACAAATACATCAAATAGAAATCCATACATTCTTGAGCCAAGTAACCGTTCACGATAGAACCTTCAGGATGATTTCTGTTTCGGACATAAGAATTTAATGTGAACATATTTATTTTAGTTGGATACATCCAATGAAAAGAAACAGGTCCTCCAAGAAGTATTTCCATGGGAATATGGACAGTCAGATGCAACAGGCATGTGAAAAATGATGGAGGAATTATTTTCTCCAACTCACACAAAATTAATGGGGCATCTGCCAACATTTTTTTCAAGAAAGACTTGGACAAATTCTTAGCACAAAGATCTATAAAAAAATGGCACAACTGAATAACATCCACCCTTACATTATTGGAAAAAAGATGATGGATTTCTATTGGAAGAAACTCATGCAGTAGAACGTGATAATCATGAGTCTTCAAATATTTTAGCTTTAACTCTTTTCTGTTGACCCGTTTAGATATGTTTCTTGATGAGCCATCAGGAACTCTAATAGTCTCTAATACTTCCATAAATTGTTTTTTTTTTCGTAGGTGTCATCACATAAGAAGCACATGGAAGTTTCCATTTATTTTCACTGATACGCACAGGATTAAATTTTGGTCTGATGCCCCAATCCACCAAGTCACTCCGAGATCGTAAATCATCTTTTGTCTTCCCCTTGACATTTAAAAGAACCGAAATAAAAATTTCTCATATATTATTTTCAATATGTATTACGTCTAAGAAATGACGTAACAAATTGGTTGACCAATAAGTCAAATAAAAAAAGATACTCCTCTTCCTCAAATTGTAATAGGTTTCAGTGGAAACATTATTTCTCTTTCCAGATTTCATTTGACCCTTCCTGAACGAAAAACTGAAATCTTTTAATTCATTAAGCATGTCAGTTCCAGACATACGCTGAGGTGGATCATCAGTCTCTATGGTATTATCAAATCTTCAACGATTCATTCTATGTGGATGATCCTTTGTCAATAATCGTCGATGTCCCATAAAACTGAAACTACAATGATGTTTCAGTCTTCTGGATCATGTATTCTTCATACAAACTAGACATGATAGTTTTCCCTTCGTGCTCTATCCAGACATCATTGCATAAGCCGAAAAATCATTGATTATCCACATAAGCACAACACGCATCTGAAATATGTCTTTCGAACATGCATCGTATGTGCGCACACCCACATCCCAAAGAAGTTTCAACTCTTTTATTAAAGGTTGCATGTATACATCAATGTCAATGTTGGGATCAGAAGGACCAGATATGAGTATACTCATGAAAGTGAAAGGTTTTTTCATACACAACCATGGGGGAAGATTATAAATGTGTATAAAAACTGGACATGTGTTGTGCGAAGTAAGAATCTGCCCAAACGGATTAAAACCATCTCATGAAAGACCCAACCTCACATTACGCACGTCAGCTGCAAAATCAGGATGTCAAGCATCAAATCTCTGTCATGAAAATCCATCTGTAGGATAAACCAACTCATCATTATTCTTATTTCTCTCGGTATCATGCTATATCATTTTTATTGATATGTCATCAGACATAAAAAGATTCTGGAGTCTGGGGATCAATGGAAAGTGCCACATTTCTTTTTGTGGAATGCGGGATGGTGTTCCATCAGATTTTGACTTCCAGCGGGATGTGCCATATTTTATACAATCATTTTGTTCAGCGGTTTCCTCCCAAAATAAACTGCAATATTTCGGGAAAGCATGAATTTTGTTTCTTGAAAATCCAAGTTCCTCAACTAACTTCCATGCCATATATTGGTTTGAGGGAATATCTGCATCATCTGGAAGTAAATCGTTCAAGAGGGTAAGAATGTAATTGATTGCTGTATTAGAAATCCCATACATAGTTTTCCCATGAAACAATCGGATTAAAAATTCTATCTTTTTCATTTTATCGCATTATCGATATACTGGAGTCATGGCAGCATCATTCAATTTTTTCACCCTTTCAATATCATCATTTTCATTAGATGCATCAGCTGTCCTCATATTGAGTTCTTCTTGAGTCGAAATCCTTTCTTTTTCATGATCACGAATAAACAGAAACCGATCATCGAACAAATTCTCCATTCTAGTCCTTTCATTTCGATCATCACCAATTTGAGATTTCATTTTCTACCCATTTTGATACCACACAAAGTAGTTTGCTTGAAAAACATTTTTGGTTATGTGGTAGCTAACTTCTTCACGGCTCAACCAAGGTCTACCAACACAATTGGAACATGGGAAGTGTATGCGACCACTATCTGAAGCACTGTGAAATGAAAAATCTATAAAGATCTCTAAATTGTTTTGAAAATATCTTGAGATCCGATCAGTTTCATACATCCAGCTTCTATCCATTCTGTAAAAGGAATTTATATAAGTCATTTTTTCATAAACAATTCAATAGGATTGAACTTTAATAGAAAATATATTTAAGTAAACGATAAAGGAAGGAGTTTCTAGTTGATGTAGTGAACTATTAAAACAATGTAAAGATATAATAATTAATTAAGTTATGTGTTCCTAGATTTGAGGTGAGATGTGTTTTGTAATTTTTTCATTTATCACATACCAAGAAGACACCATAGACCTGATAAAACATTGTTCAAGATATTACAAAGTGAAGGATTTTCATGAAAGATGCAGAATGTGTAAAGAGAGTTTTTTAAATAAGTTATTGATTCTAAAAAATGGAAATATTGTGAAGATTTAGTACATTTCATAACACCCAAACTAAAGTCCACAGAAAGTACCATATCACCCCACTAAAAAAAAGGAAAACCACCTACCCCACTACCCCAACCATGTTAATTACCTCAATGAGGGCTTCTATGTCTGTATTTGGGAAGAGGTTGAAGGAGTCTAACCTGGATGGGGGAGTTGCAACCGATCAGATGGAAGACCTCAGGTTAGGGTTCACCTGTGCGGGGGCTTCTGGAAATCGGGGGAAATGCAGAGTTATTTGCTTCTGTGTAATCGGGGGCGGGCTATCCACGGGGGTGGCGGGGTTGTCCAGGGGGTACGTGGTGTCCATGGGGTGGTCAGGCTATCCACGAGGGTGGCAGGGCTGTCTAGGGGGAGGGGGTGTCCAGGGGGGGTGGGCGGGCTATCCACGGGGGTGGGGATGGAGGGGGGGCTTTCCAGGGGTACAAGGTGTCCAGGGGGTGGGGGTTTCTGGGGGAGTGGGGGAGTGTCCAGGGGGTGGGCGGGCTGTCCACAGGTTTGGGGGGCTACCCAGGGAGTAGGAGGTGTCCAGGGGGTGGGCTGGATTTCCACGGGGGTGGCGGGGTTGTCCAGGGGGTACAAGGTGTCCAGGGGGTGGGCAGACTGTCCATGAGGGTGACATGGTTGTCCAGGGGGTAGGGGGTGTCCATGGGGTGGGCGAGCTGTCCACAGGGGTGTGACTGAGATCTATGCGATTTAATTGGGCTTTCATTCATGTTATGAAAAACAAAAGATGGGTGTTAAGGATTAGAATAGTATTTTTTAGTGAAAATACAATTTGGCAGGATTAGTGACTTGATAACATGATGGTATCAAGTTTGTAATTGGGAAAATGTTGGGGCATTGGATTCTAAAAGGCTCCCACAACCTTCCAAGGATATATTATTTCTAGAAAAATGTGTTTTGGGAGAAGGAATTCATCCTATATAGTTGATGTCACTTTTAGATCATGTGATTCCTTACTCATCAATATGACTAGACAAGAACCCAAACCAAAGAGGCCTCAAAACTATCCAAATATCTAGAAGTGATGAATTCCCCATGCTTATTGGTGAACTATGGAAGTGATTACTTCCCACCTGCACAACCCCCCCTCCCCACCTCACCCCCAACAGACTCCCCCTGCACAACCCCCTCCCATCCACCGACTGCACACACCCCCACCTGCACCCCCAATTGCACAACCCCCTCCCCCACCCCCACCTGCACAAACCCCTCCCATCCACCCACTGCACACCCCCACCTCACCCCCCAACATACTCCCACCTACCCAGGCCACCTCCAACCTACACACTCCCCTCCCCCCCACCCACTTTCAAAGCCACCCCCCACCTACACCCCCCCCCCCCCACTTGAGAAACCCCCCCTCCCCCACCCCCACCTGCACAGCCCCCCTCCCCCACCACCACATGTACACCCCACCCCCACCTCACCCCCAACAGACTCCCACCTGCCCAGCCCCCCCAACCTGCACACTCCCCTCCCCCCACCTACTTGCACAACACCCCCTCCACTTTCACCCCCCACTTGAACAGCCTCCCCTCCCCCACCCCCACCTGAACAACCCACCCCACCCCCACCTATACAACCCCCACCTCACCCCCCAAGACTCTGACCTACCCATCCCACCCCCCAACTTGTACACTCCCCTCCCCCCCCCACCCACTTGCACAACAACCCCCGTCCACTTGCACCCCCACCTGCACAACCCACCCCTCCCCCACCCCCACCTGCACAACCCACCACCACCCCCACCTGTACAACCCCCCACATCAACACGCCACCAGCACACCCCCTCAACCCACCTAAACACCCCACCAGCACACCCCCTCCCCCCACCTACTGCACCCCCAGCACCTCCCACTAGAACAAAAACAGAAAACAAAAACAGAACAAAAAATTGATTCACACATGACACCAGAACAAAAACAGAAAACAAATAACAAATTGAATTGAAATTGTTGGGTATACCGTACTGCACGAACCTTAGGTTTAAGCCAAATCAAAACAGAAAAGAAAAAAAATAGATTCAAAACATTAAACATAATGTACTACTTACATATTTGAAGTGTAGAACAAAACAACTTTGTGATTGAGTATGGATCTGGTGGAATGATTTTCCAAGAGAGAGAGATCTTAGGTCTCAATTTTAGCAGTTAAATCGTGTGGATGGGATCTCGGTTTTGCTGGGATTTTAGGGGACAAATTTCCCAACGGTTTGTTAAAATCGTTGGGAAAGGTGAGCTTTACCAACGGTTTACACAAACCGTTGGGAAAGACTTCCTAAGTCATGGTCTTTACCAAAAGTTTTGTAAAACCATTGGTAAAGGGAGAAAAAATTTTAGATTTCCCAACGGTTTATTCAAAACGTTGGGAAATACTTTTTTTATACCCCTATACCAACGGTTCAACAGAAAAATTGGCAAACAAGCATTTGGAAAACCCAACTTCCCAGTAGTGTATGCTTCGGTAGTGGACAAAGCTACAAAATTCTGCTTCTTACTACACCATGATACTAAGGATTTCCCCAATAAATGACATGTTCCAGATGTTCTTTTTCTATCCAACTTGCAACCAGAAAAGTCATATTCTGAATAACTCATTAACTCAAAGGATTGTCCTTTTGGGTAAAACAAACCTAAGTTTATAGTGTGTTTAAGATACTTAAAAATACTTTTAACAACCAGTAAATGAGATTCTTTTGGATTAGATTGAAATCTTGCACACATACATACACTAAACATAATATCTGGTCAACTAGCAGTAAGGTAAAGTAAGATTCCAATCATACCTCTGTAATTGGTTTGATTCACTGGTTTCCTAACTTCATCTGCATCCAATTTACAGACTGTACTCATAGAAGTATCACTTTCCTTAATACTATCCAAACCAAAACGTTTTAAAATATCATTTGTATATTTACTTTGATTAAAAATAATACCATTCTCATTTTGAAAAACTTGAAATCCAAGAAAATATTTAAGTTCTCCCATTAAACTCATTTCAAATTCATTTTACATACTCTTTGAAAAATCAGTACATAAAGAATTTTTAGAAGATCCAAAAATAATATCATCAACATAGATTTAAACTATTAAAACATCTTCAGAAATTCTTTTAATAAAAATATTTGGATCATCAATCCCTTTAGTAAAACTTTTTGAAATAAGAAAATTACTAAGTCTATCATACCGGGCTCTTGGAGCTTGTTTTAAACCATATAAAGCTTTAGAAAGTTTGAAAACTTGATTAGGAAAATGAGGATTAGTAAATCCAGGTGGTTGTTCAACAAAAACATCTTCAACAATAAAGCCATTTAGAAAAACACTTTTGACATCCATTTG
The DNA here is from genome assembly GCA_963277665.1 of Viscum album. Lineage (NCBI taxonomy): Eukaryota > Viridiplantae > Streptophyta > Magnoliopsida > Santalales > Viscaceae > Viscum > Viscum album. Next base: position 1,496,771,006 of record OY728131.1, read on the forward strand.
ATATAACTTGAAATTTAGATGAGCAGCATAGGCAAGTAGAATTCTAATAGCTTTTAATCTAACTACAAGTGCAAATGTTTCCTCATAGTCTATACCTTCCTCTTGACTATATCCTTTTGCAATTAGCCTAGCTTTGTTTCTAACTATATTTCCAGATTCATCAACTTTGTTTCTAAAAACCCATTTAGTGCCTATTTTTAAAGTGTCCTTGGGTCTGTCAACTAATTCCCAGACTTTGGTTCTTTCAAATTGATTTAACTCTTCTTGCATATCCATTACCCAAAATTCATCATTGATAGAATCATTGACATTTTTAGGTTCTAGCTGTGAAAGAAAATCTTGATGTTCAACCTGGTTTCTTAGAGAAGCTCTAGTATGTGTCCCTCTATCAAGATTAGCACCAACAACATCTAAAGGATGATTCTTTATAATCCTAGTTGATCTAGTAAAGGTAGGACTAGAAATTTCAGGTTTATCTATAGGTTTGGGTTCAACAGAAGCAGATTCTAGAATATGTCCAGAACTGGATATTTTTACAGCAGGTTCTTTAGATTTATCATTAAGGTCCAGAACAGTTAAATCTTCTTCAAGATTTTCAAGAGAGGTTTTAGGCTCATGTGGATCTGTTTCATCAAAATCGATGTGAACAGATTCTTCCACACATTTGGTTCTTTTATTAAAGACTCTATAGGCTTTTCTAGTTAAAGAATAACCAAGAAAAATTCCTTCATCACTCTTAGAAGAAAACTTGTCCAGATTATCCTTTGTATTAAGAATAAAAACTTTGCAGCCAAAGACTCTAAAGTAACTAACATTAGGTTTTCTATTATTCCATAACTCATAAGGGGTATTTTTAATAACATTTCTAATTAAGACTCTATTAATAATATAACAAGTTGTATTCATAGATTCAGCCCAAAAATAAATAGGCAAGTCATACTCATTAAGCATGGTTCTTGCAATTTCTTAAAGGGTTCTATTTATTATTTTTACTACACCATTATGGACAGGTGTCCTAGGAGAAGAAAAGTTGTGACTATGGACATTGTGTGAGCAATAAGATTCAAACTCATGATTTTCAAACTCACGACCATGATCACTTCTCAAGGTCTTAATCTTAAGTCCACTAAGGTTTTCTACAGACTTGGAGTATTTAACAAAGTAAGAACAAGCTTCACCTTTGTGAGCCAAGAAGTATACCCAAGTATATCTAGAAAAGTCATCTACTAGGACATAGACATAGTGCTTCCCATTTAAACTAGAAACTCTTGAAGGTCTAAACAAGTCCATGTGAACCAACTCGAGAGGTTTCGAAATTGAGACTTCTTTCTTTGATTTAAAAGAAACTTTATGTTGCTTTCTCTTTTGACAGGGATTACAAACTTTGTCTGATGGGAACTCAAGTTTGGGTAGGTCTCTAACTAAGTTTTTACTGGTCAATTTTCTAAGTGAATGGATGTTGTAGTGTCCTAATATTCTGTTCCAAAGCCAAGACTCTTTATGAAAATCATTTAAACAAGTAAAATTTTTCTTAGATAAAGAATTCATATCAACAGCATAAACATTTCCATTTCTCAAGATAGAGAAAACTAAAACATTTTTTGAATTAAAAACATTACAAGAATCATTTTCAAATTTTACATTAAAGACATCATCACATAACTGAGAAATACTTAAGAGATTGTATTTAAGTCCATCAACAAATAAAACATTAGAAATTAAAACTGAATTAGTGTTACCAATCTGGCCTAGGTCGATGATTTTTCCTTTAGAATTATCACCAAAGGTGACATAGCCTCCATCAACCTTTATTAAGCTCTTGAAGCATGAAAAACCCCAGACATATGTCTTGAACATCCGCTGTCCAAATACCATGTCTTCTTATGGGAACTCGTCAAACATGTTTCCTACAAAACAGATTTAGATTGGAAATTATTTTGATACCCATATCTTCTTGGGTCTAGAAAGGTTAGAAATCAAAGCTTTAGGTACCCAAATTTGTCTTATGGGTCTCATATAATTTACAGAAGCAATATATTTTGAAAGATAAAATTTATTTGATCTATAACCATATGAATAACTAGTTGAAGCATGCGAATTTCCAGAACTAGAATAAGAAAATTTTTGTCCAGATTTAGGAATAAATTGATTTTTGGTAAACTGTCTCTGTCCAGGTTGGTATCCCAAACCAGTAGTGTACTTTGGTGAAACTTGCTTTCCTAGAATTTGAGTTATAATGTCTTTTCCATTTGTGAATTTTTCTAAGTCCTTTCTAAGTTTCTCATTAGACATTTTCAGTTCAGTATTTTCCTTTCAAAAGTTGAGAATTCTTTTCTTTTTCTATATCAAAGGCAGATTTAACATTGGCAGTGAGAGCATGTTGTTTCTTTAGTGACTTATATTTGTCCTTAAGTTCATTACATGTTTCTTCCAGCATGTTACAATATTCAAACAATTCAGCCTTATACATATTTTCATCATTATCTGAATCACTATTATTTCCATAATAATAATTATTCAGCATAGGGGAAACAGGTACCTTAGAGGTATTGGTCATGAAGCACATATTGACACGATTCTTTTCAGAATCAGAAATTTCACATTCACTTGTGCTATCTTCTGAAGCACTCCAAGTATCTTTCATAGCTTTCTTGTACTTCTTGTCCTTATAATCATATATCTTTTTGAACTTTAGTTTTGGACAGTCAACCTTGATTTGTCCTTTCCTTTTGCACTCATAGCAGATTATATCATCTTCCTTATCATACTTCTTCCAATCCTTCTTCCAATGACCTTTATTGTCATACTTACCTTTATAATTAGATTTTTTGAAGAATTTCTTCTTCCTATAAAACTTATTAAATCTCCTGGCTATTTGAGCCATCTCATCATCACTGTTAGAGTCCGAATCATCACTGGTTGAACTTTTAGTAGGTACATGAATTTTCTCCTTGTATTTTCTCTTTGAAGCAGTAGACTTGAAAGCTACATACATTCTTTTAGGTTCATCACCTTCCTCCTTATTCACCTTGAGTTTTTCCTCATACATCATTAATTTACCAATAATCTCTTTAACAGGTAGAGCACCAATGTCACATGATTCTCTGATTGAAACAGAAGTGTCCCTCCATTGGTCTGGTAGACATCTCAAGATTCTCATGATTTGTTCCTTTGTTGGAGCAACCTTTCCAAGAGAGCTCATAGTATTGAAAATCTCATTGAACCTAAGATACATGTCAGAAATATGTTCATTAGTCTTCATTTTAAAATTATCATATTTAATATTATAAGTGTTTAATATCATTTCTTTGACATTGGTTGTTTCTTCATGAGAAACACCCAAAGTATCCCATATTTCATAAGCAGTTTTGCAAGCAGATATTCTATTGAACTCTTCATCTCCTAAAGCACAATATAGGGCATTAATAGCTTTACAATTATTATTGTAAGTAGTTTTTGTAGGTTCATCCCATATAGTTCTATCAATTTTTGGAATTTTATATTGTGACTCTATAGCAGTCCAGATATCAAAACCCATACTTTCTAAATGAATTTTCATCTTAAGTTTCCACTGGTCATAGTTTGTACCATTAAAGAAAGGTGGGATGTTAGTAGCAGCACCCTATAGTCTATTGTCCATAACTATATTTTAGAAAATAGTTTTAAAGAGATAAAATTTAGAACTAACATAAATTTAAGATCTTTAAATATGAAACTAAAATCACAGTTGAAAAATAGAATGTTTTGAAAATTTGTATTAATAAAAACAACCTTTGATACCAAATGTTGGTCAGAGTGGACACTCAAGAGGGGGGTGAATTGAGTTCCAATAAAAATTTCTATTGAAAATATTTCTCTTAAAAAAACCCCTATTTAAAAACAAAGTTAAACTGTAGTGAATTTATACAGAGTGTAAATGTTAAATTAGTTTCTCAAAGATTGATTAGGTCTCAGTTAATTTAATCTGAAGTTTAAATTGACTTTTGAAACTAACTTATTGGTTTACAATAAGTATAAACACTTTCTAATTTAACTATCAATGTAACTTTAAAACAGATTATATTTCAAAGTAGTTAGCAGCAGAATATGAAATATATATATAGTATACTTGTGACTTAAACTAAAATGCACAACAGATGTAACCAAGAGGTTCAGTCTCAAGCCGAGACCTAGTCCTCTCAAAAATTTATATAATTTGATCCACACCCTAGATCGGGGTAAACAATAGTACAATACTGTCCAGGTCCAAAGACCTCTACCATAGTTCTACGTGGGAAAACAAACAACAGCTCACAACTGTCCAAGTCTTACTCGACCACTACCACTATCCACAGTGGGATACAAGGAGTTATAGAGTTTGAATGAGGATTTAAGAATCCTCCATCTTAGCTCAGGAGACAGTGTGTGTGTAAAATAAACAGGGTACACACACTTCTCTAAATGTAAATGAAATAATCACTAAAGTAAGTGTGAATGAGTTTAGAAAATCTTTAGTGATTGGAAGTGAAACTCTGGACTCGTTTGATTGGTCAGAAGAGCTTCTGAGTCCTCCTCTGATTTTTTGTTTGAAAAAAAGAGTGTCGTTCTCTTCCTTGGTTCCAGGTTCATCTTATTAGCCTGAGTGCATGAAGTGTTTGTTTTAGTTCTTCACTAAAGATGAAACTTGTGTTCTCATCTAGAAATTAATTGCTTTGTGTATGTCCAGTTTTCTTGGAGTATGGATATATCCTTGTGCGAATGCACCATGTTTGAATGCTGTTGAGCTCTTTTTCTTTTTTACCCTTTTTGTGCATTCTTAGTTCCTTGATTCTATCTGTTTCATTTGATCTTTGTGTTCAATCCTTTTTCGATCACGACTGCACAGTCTTTTTTCCTTCCCTTTTATAGCTTTCAGCTCCGACAAAAAAGAATGATTACTTTTTGCATGGGTACTAGGTACGGTTCCCTGACATGCCAACATGTATCATTAAATAACATTAACTGCATTAAAAACATCAAATGTAATCATTAGATTAATAAATAAATAGTATTTAGAGTGTAGAGTTTGACTGGTTGGTCAATCATTAGTAGCCTTCTGTTGGTAGATGTGTATGGTGGACTTTGTGTAGTAGTGACCTTCCATCGGTAGCTCCTTGAACTTGTATCGGCAGCTATTTGCACTTGTATCAGTAGCTCTTGATATCGGTAGCTCTTAATCTGTGTATCGTTAGCTCTGTACATATCGGTAGCTCCTTCTATTGGTATACTTACTCTATCAGTAGCTCGGTAGACTTGTTATATCGGTAGCTATCGGCATCGGTGACCTTGTTCTATTGGTGACTCTATCTATCTGTAGCTCTTGGTCTATTGATAGTGATGGTCTGTTGGCAGCTCTATGTATTGGTTACTTTATTTATCTGTAGCTTACTTAGTTCCAGTGATTATGTGTATCGGTAGACTTATGCATATCGGTAGCTCCATTCTGTACTATCAGAAGACTTGTTCTATGCTTACCGGTGGACTTGTACATATCGGTAGCTCTGCGTATCAGTGAATCTTTATATCGGTAGACCAAGTCTATTGGTAGACTAAGTACCGGTAGCTCTGTATCTGTAGGTATACACAGATCACTGACTAATACTTATGTTTTATGCAAAACATATCCGATTGGGTTATAATTACTTCAAAACTTATATAAACAAAGATAAACATTTATTAACATATTTCAAGGATTATTTTAATATTATTATCATCTTGATATAGAATATCATAGATTGAGCGAATTAGAATATAGATAAACATTAATTGGGATTATCAAAGTATGTGAAAGCATAATTGGGATTATCAAAACAGGTGAGGTCAACAATCCTTATGTACTTGAGGTGGACTATGGACATGTTCGTGATATTTCTAGGAGATTATGATATTTATGTAAATGATTAAACTAATTTAAGTTTAAAAAATGATAAAGATGATATGAAATCTTAATCTAGGTTTGTGTTTTTTCTAAACTGTGGAGATATTAGTTGGAATTGTTTCAAACAAGCCACCATGGAAGACTCAATAATAAAAGTGGAGCACATCCCCATATTAGATACTATAAAGGAAGATATTTGGATTGGAAAGTACATATATTAACTAGAGGTGGTTAATATAAATAAGTAATAAATTAAGCATTAATTTGACAAAAATGGTGTTATCACTTAGGAAAATTATATATGGTCTCACCAAATAGAAAAAAACATTCTTCACAAGTATCATATTATATGAAAGATCATTGGGATGGGTGATGTTAGGCTCTATTGGGTGGCTAAAAATGAAAATATAAAAGATACATTAACAAAACCATTGGCGAAACAGAAACATGATGTTCATATAGAGTCTCTTGCAATATGATACATAAGATATTGATTTAATGGTTTTATAATGCAGTATGTTATTATACTAAAAATAAATATCCATTTTTCATTCATTAATATGCATTATAATTTACTTTACATGAATGGTGGAGTGATAATATACTCTAAAATTATAACTCTAATCTGTACTTCATTGATGATCACAATAGAGTAGTATGGATATTGATGATATATAAAGATTATTGTGAGTAGTGGAATCATGGGATAATAAGTGGATAAATATTATTTAGAATAACCTGCCAAGTATATCCCCTAGAACATCATAAAATCATAGATATACTTAGGGGTGAATACTTATCACGAATCCTTCTTACCTATGGTTGGAAAGAAACTAATCATGATAAAATTCATGTTTTTATACCATTATTACCCAAGTCATTGTATCTTAGCTAATTATGAGGTGGTTAGGTATGTTACTGATCATGTCAATAGTTGGTTAATGACCAAGATGGGAGTTTTCCTCTCATACAATGAAAAAACACATATGGTACTAGATTTAATTAGACAGTAGAAATTAATGACCATGCTTAGTTAATTAAAATAATATTTTCTCAACTACTTGGATGAGAGTCATGTGGAGTTCCCATCAGCTAGAAGAATGAAATTTGATGTATTCATTGAATAGATTAGTCTTTTTTAGATAATTGATACAATATAAAATGGAATATACTAGATTTACATCATTCAATGTCTACTGTTCATTTTGTGTCATGGGAAAAGGAATTATATAGGCATGCATATGATTTATATGATATATATTATAGTATAAATGTTATTCAATGATATGATTATTTTTTATAGAGATCACACTAGACCCCTTAATAGCTTGAGTAGCATTGATGCTTTTCTCATGGACTCTCTCTACATATATCTATGAAACTAGTATTTCATATTTGTTTACAATGATACTAAGTCCCACATGGTCACATAGTTAGGACTTTGTATAAGGATTAAGTTTTGGATGAAACATTTACTTAAAAATGAAGAGAGTTTGAAAAAATATTTCAAAAAGAGTTTTGGATTGATTCATAAGAGTTAAATAGTTTTTCATTAGGTCCTTATGGTTTTTAAGTGCTAATAGGATATTTATGGATATGAACTTAAAATATTTGATACATATTTTATTCCTAACATGACATGGTTCAATATACATGAGATGCATATCATTCCATATGATTGGCACAAATCATAAGGGAGTCTTGTTATACCTCTTATACCTATATCATATAGTATTATTAGAATTTATGATTTATTATTTGAGATGCATGTATCATATACATCCACTCCCTCATAGTTTTTACTTCAATTTTGTTCTATAATATGTATCATTTTAGAAGTATGATTCATTCATTAAAGGATTTGAATTAATGAAAAACATCCATAAGAAATGCTTTAAACCATGAGTTGGCACAAGATAGTCACTTATATTCATTAAATAAAGATAATTTGGGAGAGATTATAGAAGTGGAAGAATTCCCCACATTGAGAGTACCCTTATTTATGAAATATAGTGGAACCTCACTTATTCCTTGGTTATTTTTTATCAATGGTTAAAGTTCCTATCACTCCTTTCATGATCAAGGGTTATAAACAAATGATTTTGGATCCGAGGATGGTGTAATCCTATTTGAAAAAGGAAGATTAATTTTTATAATTCTATGATCCACAAAAAATATGATCCATATAGTTTTGAATATGGAAGCTACTTGTACTGCATTACAACTGTTTCATGAGTGTTGTGTTATTTTTTTCCATCCATGTTTGATTCCTTTAATATTTACTATGCTATATATGGGGTTTTCTATATTGCCTAATATGATATAATGATCATCTAAAACCAATCATAGAATTCATTTAGATATATATGAATATATTTGTCTTTTAATTTGGGTTAGTTGCATAAGCTATGTGTTATGTAAAGTGTTAACAAAAAAGGGTTTGAATATATTGATTTGGTGTATAGAATAATATTCCATTCTAAATCATTATAATTATGAATATATGTAAATTGAATACATGAGATTAGATGGTGGGATTAAATCCCATTTAAAACATAAAGTTTCATATTCCTTCCAAATAAAACACTTTTCAATACCTTGATATCCCAACTGGGTAGTTCATACTAAAGTTGAGTTCTTATGAATTATCATATGTATAGAAAGAAAGTAATGAGGTGAAACCTAACTATTAGGTGTCTCATTTTTTCTATTTTTTATTAAGGGATGAAACATCCAAGGGGAAGTGGGTATTGCGAGTGAGCTGGTTAATGATATCAACCGGCGAACGATTGGTTCTAATGTGACCTTTAAAGCTGATATGGACAAGGCTTATGACAAACTAGAGTGGTCTTTTATTCTTAAGGTGATGTTTAGGTTTGGTTTCCAGGAATGGGCTTGCGATCTATGTTTTCAGTGCTTTTCCTCGCCTTGGTTGTCCATATCCCTTAGAGGGAAGTGCTTCAGCTTCTTTAAGACGGTTCAGGGAGTGAGATAGGGTAACCATCTGTCACCTAATTTATTCATTTTGGCATAGGAAACTCTCTCTAGGTCCCTTAAGAGGAAGTCAGTGGACAGTACCCTAAGGCCGTCTGTGGGACGGAGGGGAAGGGATGCTATTACACATATCATGGTTGTAGATGATGTTTTAGTTTTCACTAATGGTAGCTGAAGGTCCCTTCTTTCTCTTATAGTGATTTTTTCCAGTTATGGCAGGGCTAGTAGACAGATCATCAATACAATTAAGGTCCAGGTGTATATATCGAATAAGTTCTCTAACCGGAGATGCAGGAATATTGAAAGAATTTAGGGATGTCAACAAAATATCTTTCCCATGTCTTATCTCAGGGTCCCTCTTTCATATGGGTGGATCAAGAGGGATCGCTCTGAGGGGGTTATGGACCATATTCTGGGAAGGATTCACAACTGTAAAACCATATTTCTTTCCTTCGGGGGGAGGCTTAATCTGATCAACAACGTCCTATCTTCAATCCCGATGCATGTTTGTTATATTATCCAGCCCCTAAAGGGAACAGTGGAGAAGATGGAAAAGATCCTCTCAACCTTTCTTTGGGATGAAAATCAAGCAGGTCAGTGCCACTGGGCCTCTTGGGCGCATCTGAACAAGCCAAAGGATGAGGGGGGAGTGGGGATATGTGATCCCATGGCTACCATGTAAGGCATGCATGCGCGCTTGGCCTGGGATATTATGGCAGGGTCTTCCCTGTGGGAGACGTTCTTCAAAGAGCATTATGGGGATCTTGAGATGAATAATACTAAGCACAGGGCGCGTCCCTCTCAAATGGGTTGGTGCATGTTGGATCTTCTTGAGGAGCTGCATGGCTCGGATAGGTGGATCATTGGAAGAGGGGATGTCGGCTTTTGGAAAGCCAACTGGGTCGGGGAGAGGTTGTTCTTTCCTGGATGCCCTACGTCGAATATCTCCTTTAGGGAAGCTTCTAAGCATACAAAGTTCATCAGTGCAGTGCTGAGTGAGGAGAAGATGAAGGTGTTTTATAGTATTAGTATGAATGAGGAAGAGGACAGGTGTTGCTTCAATGGCACTAGCTCAGGTAAGTTCTCCAATCAGAGTTACTGGGAGTGGAAGAGTGTGGAGGTCCTTCTTGGAGATGGGTCGGTGAAAATCTGGTGTAAGTAGATTCCAGATAAAATGAAATTTTTGGTTAGGCGTGTCAGAAATAGAGATATTTCGATGGATGAGAATGTCCAAAGAAGGGGAATCTCCTTGGCGTCTCGCTGCTTCTGTTAGAAGGCAGCGAAGAGAGAATCCTCAGTTAATCTCTTCTTTCAGAGTGATTGGGAAGCGACTATCTAGAGCATTTTCATTCCTCTGGTTTACTCCAGTTTCAAGCAGTTCTATTTTCAGGAGCTCCTCTCTTTGTGGTTTCTTGGAGTTACAAACAACGTTTCAGAATGCAAGGTGCGGGAATGTATTCTTGCTGCCATTTTCTGGGTGATTTGGGAGTCTAGGAACAATGAAAGGATGGGCTCCCAGTGCTTGATCTCCTTGATACAGTTGAGAGTTAGATTGCTAGCCTATGAGTTGGTCTCCCTGTTGAGGATGGATCAAAACTCGGATGCAGTGTGCAATTTTCAAGGAAGGGCGCGTGCTCTAGACCGTTTGGAAGGGAGGTGGGTGAAATGGAAACCTCCTTCTAGTGGACTCAAGTTAAACATGGATGGATCCTTCATTCAAGGCAACATGAGAGGCATTGGGGTTTTACGTGAATCAAGAAGATCGGTTTACCTGGCCTTTAGTGCTACCTTTGGTATGGGTAATTCACTTGGGGCGGAGTCTCGGGCACTTCTCACGGGGCTGATGGTTTGCAGGATTAGGGGATTTCTAGTGTCATAGGTGGAGTCAGATTCAGAAGTTTTAGTTAAATATGTTCAGGGCTGGACGGGCACACCTTGGGAACTAGCTTACATTATTAGGAGGTGTGCTTTGGAGGACAACCAAGGTCAGCTCATGCTTCATAGTTGGAGGGAGGTCAATTTTGTTGCGGATGTGCTCTCGAAGATTGGAAGTCCTACGGATGAGGTCGTTATTTATGGTAGTTTGGGCACTCTTCCTATTGATTGTAGGGTTTTTGTGATTGGGGATGCCTTAGGATTACATTACTTTCGACCCCCTTGAGTGTCTAGGTTGTACGTTTTTGGTCCTTGGCCGTTTTCCATTTTATAATATAAAAAATCAATTGATAGTCAGGGTAAAGAGTTATTAACTCAACTATCCAAGATTCATATATGATATTATTGACCAGACATAGTCATGGATTAATTACATACTTAACCAATTTAATCCATGATAAAATGTGGATATTATACCGCTAATGGATATGGTGTATTTTAAAAGTGTGTCATCAATTTAGTGGGATAATATTTAATAATATTTTCTAAATAAATATAAATTAATATACTCATCTAATAAAATATTATGTTATAGATAAATTAGAATCATCATCATACAAATTAACTTTGAGACCAATAAAGAGAAATGAGAAACATATTTTCAACAACTTCTTATATTGGTACAAAACATAAGATTATTTATTAAGTAATAAGAGAAAATTTTATATGTAAAAGAAACACCTTTATGAGTGGACAACATTTGTAATTGTTCAACACTTTAATCTAGATTCTTATGAGAAGCATAAGATGACTAAATTTAGGTTTCAAAGGAATTAATTACAATATTACAAAAGGAATGTTACACTATACTCAATGTGATTTAGTATACCAATAACTTAGTGAGATTGAAAATATCTTTTAAGGAATGATCTATCTATTTAATTCATTCTGAAATCATCATTGGAAATGTTATAAAATTTTTAGCGAGTTTAATAAAAAATTTACTTGGTTTCCTTAAAGTGTTAAGGATAAAGGATCAGGAAATATGATGTTTAGTCTTAGGTTTTATGCTAACAATACAAAAGTTTTAAGGATTATTAAGTCATAAAAAGAAGACTGGATTTTTTAATAGTAATACTTAGTCTTTGAAACCTAAGGGGGTGTTAGGTGGGAGGGGTAATGTTTCCATGGGATAAAAATTTTCTAGGATAATGGAAAGGGTTTTCAAAACTCTATATGTATATGTCAGGTATCAGTGTTACAGAAATAATTCATCAATTTTGAAGGGTATTTGATACTTAATGTATATTTTACAACTGTTATAAATTTATAATAATTCAAAATCAAGGAATGAATTGATAAATATTGTAGTTTTTATTTTGATGAAGAATAAAAGGATTGGAAATTCATCAATTTTAATAAAAAAAATATATCAAGAAAAAAGGAAAATAAAGGATGTTTATTTTAATAGTTTTTCTCCTATATGATGCGATAATTTCTTTATTTAAAAGGTATTATTATGAACAAAATGAGATAAAATATTCAATAAAAATGGTTTATGATTCATCATATTCTAAAACATGTTATGAGAAGAGGATAAGAATAAAATTGTTTTATCCAAGATAAAAAAGGTTATCCAATTATTTGTTAAAATATGAGGTATACAATCCAACCAACCTTTAGTGGAATATTTTAAAGAATACAATATTATTTTCAAAATAAACGATCTAAACAAATTGAATACTATATTTGATATGGATATAATTTTTTTTGTAAAATATTACATCGAAAAAATAATTTTTATTTCTCAACACAAAGGATTTTGTGTATCTTAACCTTATATTTAGAAGATAATATTGTGTCTTAGAGGCTTGTGGGGTCATGTTTAGACTTTTAGAAATTAAAATTTAATAAATAAATCACTTTTCTTGTCATAATAAAAAGTTAATGTCACTTAATATCCTAATAAGTTTAGGTAATATAAGTAAAATGTTATATAAAAGAAATGAAGGAAAAAATTTTATGGAAATGGTTCCCAAAAAGATGTTGATGTTGAACTTAGTAAGAGTTCTAAAGTGATAATAGAAGTTATTAACCTCGTAAAATTGGATGTCATGAAGTAAAATATTTTTAATATTATTTTCAAAGAGTTGAAGATAAGGAATATGTTTCCTCAGTCTTACCATCATTCAAACAAAATTTACGTCATATATGTTACTCACTAAAAGAGTTTTTTGAGAGAGAATTATCATATGAACACATAGAGATGTGGTAGGAATTAGATAGATATGTATTGAGTTTAAAAAAACCAAAAAAGTGAATAAAATATAAGGTTGATATAAAAGTCTATCATCTATGATATAATGAGACAAGATATTATGTATGGTTTTGTTAAAAATCTTAAAAGGGTTTAATAATAAAAAATGTATCATGTCATATAAAAGGAAATACCTACTTTATCATTTTTATCTTCATATTGGTTATATATATTACATGAAATGAAATGATAATTGACCTCTAAAAGTATAACTTTGAGTTATCCCTAACTAATTTTTTTCATTGAGTAATATAAGTAGTAAATAAATGTCAAGGTTATCTTTGGTATGATTTCATATATAAATTTAAAATATTCTCATGAGGCATGAAAAATATTTTGTGTACTAGATGACCCACTATGTTTACCATATGGAGTGTCATACACTATGTCTTTGGTATACTATGGGTTATATTTTATGTTTGGATTTCCCTAATTCCCAAGGTTTTTGAGATACCTAGAATGACAACCATTATAATTTGATACATTTGTTATACAATCCTTGAGGATTATCTAATCAAGGTATTGATGGGTATGTTATAAATCATGTCATCAATTGGAGCTTAACCAAGATGAGATTTTCCATCTCATAGGATAATTATAACATATGATCCCTCAATTGATATGGATTGAGGAAGTGTACAACCATATGTAGATAGAAAATGTGATATTCATATCTATCAGATGAGGGGAATGTGATGTTCTCATCCATAAAGGTGAATTTAATGGTATTCATTCATCAACCTAATCATTCTATTACCAGATAACTAAGAACATATGAGCAACTATACAAGATTAACAAACTTCATGTGTCGTGGTTACGCGATTACTTGAAAAAAAGGGATCATATGAAAATTAATTCTTGTATATGATGAATATGGTAGACACAAGTTTAGAGATACAAGTTTCATGAACTAACCCAATTCATCCATGAATCGAAAACCCAAGTCAACTGGTAACCTGGCCTGAAGTGTTTCAATGATCCCCATAGGATAACAATAGGTTCCTAAGTATCCATAAACTACGTTTGGGAATGATTAATCCCATAAAACATTTTAAGAAACCAAGATATTTAAAGAAGTGGGAAATAAAACAACATCCTAACATAGACCAAGAATAAAAGAAACTCTGAAAAAGTTCTAAATACAGATAAAGATACAAAATAAGAAAATATAGGAGTTCCACTATGACAATAGAAGTACTGGTCCAAGGGATAAACAAAGCAAACCAAAAGACTGAAACACATATCTATGTGGCATATGGGTCAGAATCCCATCACTCCACCACTATAATTTATGCTTGACTAGATTGAATACCAACCACCTCTAAGGGGTTTATTTCCATTACCTACATCATAAATAAAAAAGTCTATATACACCAATTGCGTGTATTCAAGGTGTGAGAAAAATTCCTATTAGGGGATAAAAATTGTTCCATAAGAAGAATTAATTAAATAAAACAATTATTCTTATTAGAGAAATATAAAAAAGGAAGAAGAAGGATTTTCACAATTTTATGTAAAAAATTATGATGAACCACTTTGTAACAGACTCAAAATTAATTTTTTATTATAAAAACACTTTTGAGGAAAAGTTGAGAAATGAGAACAACCATAATTACACCAAAAAACCATTAAAAAAGATAATTCAGATCAAGGATATAGAATATAACCCACCCCAGCTATTACTCCTAGGTTTAAAGCCTTCACCATCACATGAACACTCAGCTATCAGTCCCGTGTAGAGTAGTATGAGCATGGAACCGATGGCAGAGCCATACCCTTGAAAACAACCAAATCCAAATGGCATGAGAAGGTAAAATATTCTTTCTTTGAACCTCATCTAGAGTAGATACGTGTAGAAATCCACTTGCAATCACATCCAAAATCCACCACCTTTGAACTTTAACACCATTAGGATTGTTTTCTTCATCAAAACATCACCACTGATTCATCAAAAAACACACCACTACAACACTATTATGAGCTTTTGCTACATCAAGACATCACCACTGCAAACCATCACCATTTCTGCACAATTTCAAATCCTAGGAAGCTAGATTCAAACCGTGTAAGATGTAACACCCGAGACTTTTATGGGAAATATTTTGTTTTTATGTTATATAAATCATCAAATGAATCTTTCACTACACACAACACTAGCTTGGCTTGCTTTACACGCAATCGCGGCCTTCCTCGATAGCTTGTGTCGTACGCAATACCGAGTTTTACTAAACAACGATATGCTATTAAAATATTATTAAAACTAGCTGTTATGAATAGTAATAACCAATTTTTGAAATTTTGTAAATTTTATTTTTCAAAATGGACTTTATTTTTGGATTCGGAATATCAAAATTAGCCTAGGGTGAAATTTTGGTATTTTTCTGGAAACTTTCAATTTTTGATGAATAGTAAAAACACTGGGTTACTATTTAAAAACTGACTTTTTATTTAAATAATTATTTATTTTATTTAAATTTATTTTAGGTAAAAATTGATACATAATACCTATATAAGTTCAATGTAATTCATTGGAGAAATTTTATAATAATTTTAGATATATAAAAATTTTATTGAACTTTTCATCGTTTTTTACCCACCTCCTAGGAGAATTTGCAAATTTACATAAAACTTAATTTTATCGCTTCTGTGAGTGAAATTTCAAAAATCCGAGAGACACGGTTGATGTTAGTAAGTAAAATGTGGTTCAATGAGATGAAAATAATTTTTGGTGAATAGTAACTTTTTACTTTTATTTGCCACGGTTAAAAGTAAATAGGGTAATTAAGGGTAAAAATGATATTATTATTACCCTAACACATGTCCTAATTCTATTGGATAAGTGTAATTTGACAAAAAACAACCTTAGGAATACAATATGACCATTTAGGCCCACTTGGATTAGATTAGGACATTTATTATTAATTTATTTAAAGAAGGGTTAAAATAGTTAAAATCAACGTTTAATAAGTAAATAATTTTTAATATAGGGTTATACATAAGATAAATTCGACTATAAATATTAATTAGAAATATAAAAAGATTTCCTACATAATGGTATTTTATTTGTAATTTTTAGAAAATAAATAATTTAATTTATTTATGACACAAAGATGATGCAGTAATTATCTTATTAATGAAATATTGACATAATTAATGTTACACATATCCAAATAAATTAAATTTGAGACTTTTTATGAATTAAACTAATTTTATAGGTTAATATGAAATGTTATTATTGATTTAATTAACTTTTTTTCAAACTAATCATTCTGTTATGATTTTCACAAAAATCAATTACTAAATAGTGTCAAAATTGACATAAAATAGTTTTTAAAAAAATATTATATTATTAATTGTTATTTTATTCATAAAAATCTAAGGTTCGGTCAAATGACTTATAAAAGGTTATATATATTAATAATAAACAACTTGGGGTTTGTTTTGATTGTTATATTAAGTTTATTAACCTTATAGTGTAAGAACACAAAAAGACACGGTAAAAGTAAAATTATCTAACTTAAAATTAAATCTATATGATAAGGTTAAAATAGTAAACTAAACTTGTCCAAATTCTATTTTATGAGATTATTTAGACCCATACCCACCTTAGATTCTAAATAAATCAATTTGGAGCTATTTAAAACCAAAAATGGCTTTATAATAAAATAATATTTTTAGTTTTTTCAAAGGTGCCCCTCTCCTCCCTTATAAAAGGGAACCTCCTCCCTCTCTTCCTCACACCACTTTGAGCCTTAAATCTCGGCCAACCCCTGCCAATTTCTCATCTCCACTTCCCTAGAAACATCCTAGAGGTTCTGGTCTTCTTCAAAGACCAATTTTAGTGCCCTAAAAGGAGGTCTCAAAGAGGCGCTTCAAAGAAGAGGTAATGTCCGTCACCGATTCTTTCAACTTTATTTCTTCTTCCACTTCTTATTATTTAGTTTTTTCATTATGAAGTAATAACATCAGTATCACTCATATACGGATATGTTATTATAAGTATGAAACAACCCTATTTCATCATCTCTCCATCCTACGGAAAATGAAATCATCGCGCGTGCGTATGTACGGAATACCGTCTCCACGTCGTGGTGTAATCTATTTTCCACCACCACCTTACTTGGATGAGTATAATGGTGTAAATAATAACTATATATGATTATTTTAAAGTGATATTTATTCTGAAATAGAATACATACACTCCAATACAATTCCATGATCATGGGAATGATATCATCGTTCGTGCGTACGTACGGCCTACCGTCTCCACAATGTGATGACACTCGTTCTACATGATCTTCATTGCATAATGATTATATAAATGAATTTAATGAATTTAATGAATAAATATGATATATATTACACTAATACCATTCTGTAAATGAGGTATCTATAACCTAAAAGAATAATAAGAATTTATTCGACAAAACACGCATAAGAACAAAAAGCAATAAACACCCGAATAACAAGTAACAATGAAATATTACTAATAAGAAGCTAATAATATGACCATATATGATATAATAACAATTATTATGATTCTGAAATAAGTCAATGACATTATTTAAATCAATATACAGGAGGTTCGGACACTTACGAAGAAAATCAGACCTAAGGTAAGTGAAATATCACAATCTCATTTTTATCCGAGATTGTTTATACTTTGGAATTTACTGGGGTGTATTTTATCATCCACATCCATGTTTCCTCAATATGTAATATTATTTCCATCCACCTAAAAAATTTTAAATCCAATTTTACCCTTCGGTGAGTTTTTAGTAAAAGATATGAAAGGAATCTTTTGTCGTTTTTCGTACGAGGTACTTTTTGACTTTTTCGACAAAAATACGAGAAGAATGTTTTTTAAATTATACGGCATGAATGAATTTTTAAAAAATTATTTCCAAGAATATTCCTTTACAAGTTTTAAAGTTTATTTTTAATCAACTTCTTTTAGTTTAGAATTGTATTACATGTTAAGAAAGGAAAAATGTTTTTGAAGTAGAAAGGATATTTTCCTCAAGAATGGAGTTCAAGTGTTTTATCAAAATTATTTTCCATCTAAGATAATAAAGGGTTATATTTCTATCCCTATTATTACATTGATTTGATTATGTTGTGATGGTATTATTATTATGAATTCCTTTATCTTATATGAATTGTTTTATGATGTCACGATGTTTAAGAATCCCATTTTTATTACATGGGTTATGATATGATGTATGGTTTATGATTTTGTGGCACACATAAGAATGGTATCATTATGAGATTGGTGGGACCTATATCTCCCTCCAATGCATTGGGTAAAGATTTTATATATCATGAGATAGACATGGCTGGAATGGAAGGTTAAACCAGTTCAGTGAAACAGGATTGAAATGAGGAATGAACTCGGTTCAGAAATGGACTTTGTCCACTAAGATAGTCTTGGAAATGAGTCTTGACTAATAAGAAATGATTCTCTATGATTATGTGTGTATTCCAAAAATCTTTATGTTTTAAGTTATGATTATTGTGATTACATTTCACTACCATGATTTATCCCATGTTAAGAAATTATGATCTCTTTTGCAGGGTAAGATTTCCAAAATGTTATGTTCTTATGAATTTGATGTGATTGATATTTCTTTTGTTTACCCTTACTGAGAATTTGAGCTCAACATTTTGTATGTTTTCTTTCCCCAGGTCAGGAAGAAGGTTATTAAGTAAGATATTCCAAAAGGGACTATAGATATGATGAAATAAATGGGAGACAATGTAGACGCTTTATGAACCAGTTGTTTATGTTTCCCAGTTTCTAAAGACACTATACCTATACGGTCCTTTCATGGTCTTGTTATATGTTGTAATATGCTTCAATTTTTAAGTAATAACAATGTATGTAAAGTATGGGTCGTTATAGTTGGTATCAGAGGAAAGGTATAATCAACCTTTGGAAACTAGGATGTGATAGCCTTAGTAAGAACCCTAAGGATAAGTCTAAGAATAGAACACAATATTAGTGTTTTAGAAATGGCCATGAATAACCTATGATAACACCTTAAGTGTGAAATTTTATTCTTGATTATGTGGTTTTACTATTATAATTAGTGTTGATCACACTATTCTTCTTGGTTTTAGTCAATGGCTGGAACCCGAAGGAACCGTGTTAATGCGGAATGCGACGAGCAATGCAATGATTGTCCCCCTAAGCAACCAACTGTTATGGGAGCTGGAATGAAAAATCTTGTAGCCATGCTCACACAACTTTCTCAAGATATGAATCATGCAGGACTTCCAAAATAGCAAAGGAAGGAGAAACATTCTGTTGAATCCTTCATGAGGCAGCGTCCACCTTCATTCAGCGGGTCTACTGATCCATTAGTTACTGAACAATAGATTAGTACTACTGAAAAGATATTTTCAGTTCTTCAATGTTCTGAACATGATAAAGTAATATTACCAGTGTATCATTTGGAAGGTGATGCTGATCAATGGTGGAATATTATCAAGAATACGAGGCAAAGAGATGAAATTGAGTCCATGGAATGGGACGAGTTCAAGAAGTTTTTTTTCAATAAGTACTTCCCTCATATTCTTTGAACAAAGATGGAGAAGGAGTTTCTTGAACTAAAGAAAAGGGATGATGAATCTGTTGGTACCTATGAAGAAAATTTTACAAGACTTTCAAGGTACGCTTCTGGTATTATTATCCAACCTGAGAGTAAGATCGATCGATTCTTTAGTGGCTTAAAACCAAGTCTTATAAGGGAGTTAGCCATAAGGGACTTCAATAGCTATGAGGAAATCATTCTATGTGCTCTCAAAGTTGAGATGGAGATTAGAGTAACCCATCCGTCATATGGGTTTGATAAGAAGAGGAAAATGGAATTAAAAGGAAAATCTAAAGAGCACACTGAAAAGAATATGAGTTTTACCTTATGCTCAAAGAGTGGAAAGAAACATGGAGGGAGTTTTATTAAAGGGACAAGTAAATGTTTCAAATGTGGAAAGGAAAGTCATCGGGCATTTGAATGCCGCAATGATGGGAAGAAGATGTCTAGTGATGCGAACAATGAAAAGGATACACAGAGTGCACCTCCTACACTTCAATGTTACAAGTGCAAGGAAATGGGGCATTATTCCAATCAATGCCCTAATCCAAGGGTTGTTGATGATGATCAACGTCAACAAACTCTTAAGGCTAAAGACAAAGGAAAGTCACATGCAATTTCTATCAGCGATGTGGAGTAGGATAACGAAGTGGTCAAAGGTACACTTACCATCCACTCTAAAGTAGAAAATGTTTTATTTGATTCTGGATCCACTCACTCTTTTATTTATGAACAATTTTCTAAGGGTATCACCGTATTACCTCAACAATTAGATGTTGAGTTAGCTGTGACAACCCCTAATGGAACAACAGTCGCATCAAAAGTTTATAATTCTTCTCCTATTGAAGTTTGTGGGAAAGTGCTTCCTGCAAATCTTGTGATCCTTCCTATAGTGAAATTTGATGTGATTCTTGGCATGGATTGGATTTCTTTATATGGAGCTCATATCAATTTCCAAAGAAGGGAAATCACATTTCATATTCCAGATCAATCTATGATCATCTATCGATGCAAGGATGAAAATAACCTTCCAGTGGAAATTTCTTCCATCTTATGGGTCTTGATTCCACTAAATGAAGGTTATTTATCCCAAATGGTTGGTGATAAACTCACGATTAAGAATATTCCCATTGTATGGGAGTTTGATGATGTCTTTCCGGAGGAATTACTGGTTCTTCCACCAAATCGTGAAGTTGAGTTTTCAATAGAACTCATACCGGGGGCTTTACCTATTTCAAAGACACCTTATAGAATGGACCCAATTGAGTTGCAGGAATTGAAGAAGCAACTCCAAGAGAATCTTGATAAGGGATTCATACGCCCTAGTGCGTCACCTTGGGGAGAACCTCTGTAGAGACCCTAAGCTTAATGTACATAGACATTACATTACTTTTGTGGAATAATTAGTATACAAAAAAAACACACACACAAGGACCGTAATAGTTTAGTGTCTTTGGAAACTCAGAATATAATCTTCTAATCGTGGTGAAATATCTTCAACATCTCCCATAAAGATCTTCTTTTTTTTAAACCTAAATCCTTTATTTATATCCTGGGGAAAAGAAAACATAAAAGGGTGAGCTCAAATGCTCAGTAAGGGTAAACAAAAGAAATATCAATCACGTCATATTCATAAGAACATATCTTTTGGAAATCTTAACCTGCAAAAGAGATCATAATTTCATAACATG
Source organism: Viscum album (assembly GCA_963277665.1). NCBI lineage: Eukaryota > Viridiplantae > Streptophyta > Magnoliopsida > Santalales > Viscaceae > Viscum > Viscum album. Next base: position 1,496,792,373 of record OY728131.1, read on the forward strand.
AGATAAATCATAGTAGTGAAATGTAATCCCAATAATCATAACTTAAAACATGAAACTTTTTGGAATACACACATAATCATAGAGAATCATTTCTTATTAGTCAAGACTCATTTCCAAGACTATCTCAGTGGACAAAGTCCCTTTTTGAACCGAGTTCACTCCTCATTTCAGTCCTGTTTCACTGAACCGGTATAATCTACCATTCCAGCCATGTCTATCTCAGGAGATATAAAATCTTTACCCAATTCATTGGAGGGAGATATAGATCCCACCCATCTCATAATGATAACATTCTTATGTGTGCCACAAAATCATAAATCACACATCATTGCATAACCCATGTAATAAAAATGGGATTCTTAAACAACATGACATCATAAAACATTTCATATAAGATAAAGGAATTAATAAAAATAATTCCATTACAACATAATAAAATCAATGTAGTAATATGGATAGAAAAAGAACCCTATATTATCTTAGATGGAAAATAATTTTGATAAAACACTTGAACTCCATTCTTGAGGAAAATATCCTTTCTACTTCAAAAAAAACTTTTCCTTTCTTAACATGTCATAAAATTCTAAACTAAAAGAAGTTGATTAAAAATAAACTTGAAAACTTGTAAAGGAAGCTTATTGGAGATAATGTCTTAAAAATCCATTCATGTCGTATAAGTTAAAAAAACATTCTTCTCGTACTTTTGTCGGAAAAGTCAAAAAGTACCTCGTACGAAAAACGACAAAAGATTCCTTTCATATCTTTTACTAAAAACTCACCGAAGGGTAAAATTGGATTTAAAAAATTGTAGGTGGATGGAAATAATATTACATATTGAGGAAACATGGATGTTTATGATAAAATACACCCTAGTAAATATCAAAGTATAAACAATCTCGGATAAAAATGAGATTGTGATATTTTCCCTTACCTTAGGTCCAATTTGCTTCGTAAGTGTCTGAACCTCATGTATAGTGATTTAAATAATATTATTGACTTATTCTATAATCATACTTATTTTTATGATATCATATATGATCATATTCTTAGCTTCTTATTGGTAATATTTCATTATTACTTGTTATTCGGGTGTTTATTACTTTTTGTTCTTATGCGTGTTTTGTCGAATAAATTCTTATTTTTCTTTTTATATTATAGAAACCTCATTTACAGAATATTATTAGGGTAATATATATCATATTAATTCATTCAATTCATTTATATAATCATTATTCAATGAATATCATGTAGAACGAGTCGCATCACATCGTGGAGACGGTATTCCATACGTACGAATGAGCTATGATATCGTTCCCATGATTGTGGAATTGTATTGGAGTATATATATATACTATTTCAGAATAAATATCACATTACAATAATCTTATATAGTCATTATTTACACCATTATACCCATCCAAGTAAGGTGGTGGTGGAAAATAGGTTACACCACGGCGTGGCGACGGTATTCCGTACGTACGCACGCGCGGTGATTTCATTTTCTGTAGGATGGATAGATGGTGAAATAGGGTTGTTTCATACTTATAATAACATATCAGTATATTAGTGATACTGATGTTATTACTTCATAATGAAACAACCTAAGAAGAAGAAGTGGAAGAATAAATAAAGGTGAAAGAATCGGTAACGGACATTACCTCTTCTTTGAAGCGCCTCTTTGATACCTCCTCTTAGGGAACTAAAATTGGTCTTTGAAGAAGACCAGGACCTCTAGGATGTCTCTAGGGAAGTGGAGAGAATAAATTGGAAGGGGTTGGCCGAGCTTGAAGGCTCAATGTGGTGTGAGGAAGAGAGGGAGGAAGTTCCCTTTTATAAGGGAGGAGAGGGGCACCTTTGGAATAACTAAAAATATTATTCTATTATAAAGTAAAATTCGGTTTTTAAAAGATACAAATTGAGTTATTTAGAAGCTAAGGTGGGGATGTGTAGAAATACTATCATCCAATAGAATTTGGACAAGTTTAGTTTACTATTTTAACCTTATCATTTATTTTTAACTTTAAGTTAGATAATTTTACTTTTACGGTGTCTTTTTGTGTTCTTACACTATAAGGTTAATAAACTTACTATAAAAAGACAAACAAACCCCAATTTGTTTATTATTAATATATATATCCTTATCTAAGTCATTTGGCCGAACCTTAGATTTTTAAGAATATAATAACAATTAATAATATAATATTTGTTTTAAAAACTATTTTATGTCAATTTTGACACTATTTGGTAATTGATTTTTTTAAAAATCATAAAAGAATTATTATTTCTAACAAAGTTAATTAAATAAACCCTAACATGTCATATTAACATATAAATGTTTTTTAATTCATAAAAAGTCTCAAATTACATTTATTTGGGTATTTATAACATCAATTATGTCAATATTTCATTAATAAGATATTTAATGCATCATCATTGTGTCATAAATAAATTAAATTATTTAAAGTCTAAAAATTAAAAATAAAATATCATTATGTAGGAAATATTTTTATCTTTATAATGAATATTTATAGTCGAATTTATCTTATGTATAACCATATATTAAAAATGATTTACTTATTAAACATTGATTTTAACTATTTTAACCCTTCTTTAAATAAATTAATAATAAATGTCCTAATCTAATCCAAGTGGGCTTAAATGATCATATTGTATTCCTAAGGTTGTTTTTGGTCAAATTACACTTATCCAATAGAATTAGGACATGTGTTAGGGTAATAATAATATCATTTTTACCCTTAATTACCCTATTTACTTTTAATCGTGGTAAAAAAAAGTAAAAAGTTACTATTCACCAAAAATTATTTTCATCTCATTGAACCATATTTTAGTCCTTGATATTAACTGTGTCTCTCAGATTTTCAAAATTCCACTCACAGAAGCGGTAAAATTAAGTTTTATGAAAAATTCAGTTTTTTAACTACCACTTAGTGGTTTCACTAATCATCAAAAAATGAAAGTTTCCAGAAAAATAAAAACAATTAGGCCTAAGATATATTTGATATTATGAATTCAAAAATGATTTCTATTTTACCAAATTCAAAACATATCAGTTACATTAATTAATTTAAAAATTAATTTCCGTCGTCAAAACAAATAGCGTGTTTTTAAGAGACAATAACTATCAAGAGATTGACACTTGTTTATGTCTGGTTTAAATGTGAAATTGCATCCAATAACCAACATTGTATTAAATTGTAAAAATATATTCTAAATATACTTTAAAACCACTCAAATTAAAAATTTATCACTATTTATTATTTTGATTAAAAAAGTTGTTTTTAATTAAAATTTAGTAATTTTCACTATTCAACAGAATATGAAAGTTATCCGAAAAGTACCAAAATTTCACCCTAAGCTAATTTCGATATTCCGAATCCAAAAATGAAGTCCATAAAATTTATAAAATTTCAAAAAGTGGTTATTACTATTCATAACAGCTAGTTTTAATAATATTTTAATAGCATATCATTGTTTAGTGAAACTCGGTATTGCGTACGACGCAAGCTATCGAGGAAGGATGTGATTGCGTGTAATGCAAGGCAAGTCATGGATGCATGTTGTGAAAGATCCTTTTGGTGTAGAGTACAACACAAGACATTAATGAAATTAAAAAGAAATTTTTTCATAAAATCTCGGGGTGTTACATTCTACCCCCCTTAAAATGAATTTCGCCCTCGAAATTCGTCAGGGTTATAAATGCTTTACTACTCGAAAGTTTCTTTAATAGAAACACACATCATAAAAAGGAATACCAAAACCAATCTTTAAAAACAAAAGTATGAAACGTAACGGTTACCCAAATAAACTAATCATTGGGTTTCCACATAGGTGAAAATATTGATATGGATGAGAAATCTAACCACCATGTTCTGATGGAGAGTGGTAGAGAATATGGCTATGGAAAATCCAGCAATCACAAAGCCATAAATTTGTGATGATCTAAGGTACCATCTGATTCATCAGATATAAGAGTACTAGGATAACATTTTTGGTTTTCAAGATCATTTCCCTAAAGTTGATGAAATTGGAATTAGAAGAAATACTTTCGTGATTTTGGTACAGTGTCACCGTTGGTCATTCTTTGGACAATTTCCACTTCATCTCTTAAAGAAATGAAGTTGGATTTGTCATTCGTGAAGAGTTAGCAGATCATGTGATAGAATGATGGGTCATTCCATCTATCTCAAACAAAAGGTTACACAAGTTATCAAAAATACATAAGACCATCTATGGCGAGGTTAATCGTATACGATTCCAAAAATGAACTTATACTTCATATATCATACCGCGTAATAAAATAAAACTAGTTTCTACTAACCAGGGACTTCCTGTAGGCTAGTGGTAGGCGATAAAGGCCAGTCGCACTTCGGTTGTGGGTTCGATTCCCACAGCCTTGTCCGACGCAATGGGCTTTCGCCCGTCCTACAGGTTGTCCTTTTTCTAAAACTACATTACTATAACATCCCATCAATAACATCGAAAAAAGTTCTATCCTTAAACAATACTAACTTATGTCCAACATAATCATTTCCAATCTTTAGGCTTATCCAAAATACTACTGTCCAATCTCATATTATAGTGAAAACAATTACCAAAGAGTTCATATAAAAAGAATGTTAATACCATCGTTGATCCCCGTATATCATGAGATATGTCTTTTTGGTCACATTCCAAACATTCGAAGGCCTTAATCATGTATTCTCTTGAAAAATGAATACCCATTGAATCTTAGTGAAAACATGAGTGCTGTAAAAAGTTAACTCTTTTCACATACCAAAACCTCAAACCATGATATAACTATTTCCTTATATCAGTCATGAGCTCATGAATACTGTCAAACATTTCATTTTCTCCTTATCCCTTCATTATGCGCATATCATCTATTTTCCAAAAATATCTCAGTCACTTTCCATGGTTACCGGTACCATAAAATTATTGAAAACCACAATAGACCAATACATAAATATTCTAATATTCCACGATACTATATACAACATTATTTTGGAATCCCATTACATAAACACTTAATCATTCCACCACATAATTTTCATATTCAACATCGCCAATAGTGATCGCATGTGACTTCCCTTTGTCCTTTGCCTTAAGTGGTTGCTCATGTTGATCATCACTAACCCTTGGATTAGGGCATTTATTAGCATAATGCCCCATTTCCTTGCACTTGAAGCATTGAAGTGTTGGTGGTATGTTCTCTGTAGTCTTTTCTTTATTCACATCATTAGAAACCCTTTTTTCATTACTTCGACACTCAGTTGCTCGATGACCTTCTTTTCCACACTTATAAAATTTTATAGTCCCTTTAAGACAATCTCCACCATGCTTCTTTCCACACTTTGAGCATAAGGAAACATTCATCTTCTTTTCACCATTATTCTGAGATTTCTCCTTGAACTCCATCTTTCGTTTCTTGTCAAAACTACTAGATGGATAAGTAACACCAACTTCCATTTCTATCTTGATAGTACAATGCACAATTTCTTCATAGCTACTGAAGTATCTTATATCTAATGCCCTTAAAAGATTTGGTTTTAAGCCACTGAATAATCGATCAACTTTACTTTCAGGTTGGATGATAAAGCCAGATGCATACCTTGCAAGCCTTGTAAAATTCACTTCGTATACACCAACAGATTCATCATCCTTTTTCTTTAGTTCAAGAAACTCCTTCTCCATCTTTTTTCGAAGAATACGAGGGAAGTACTAATTGAAAAATAAGTTCTTGAACTCGTCCCATTCCATGGACTCAATTTCATCTCTTGGCCTCGTATTCTTGATAAGATTCCACCATTGATCAGCTTAACCTTCCAAACGATATACTGCTAAGATGACTTTATCATGTTCTGAACATTGAAGAACTAAAAATATCTTTTCAGTGGTACTGATCCATTGTTCAGCAACAAGTGGATCAGAAGGCCCACTGAATGAAGGTGGACGTTTCCTCATGAAGGACTCAATAGAATATTGTTCCCTTCTCTGCTCATTTGGAAGTCCAGAATGATTCATACCTTGTGTAAGTATAACGATAAGATTTTGCACTCCATTTCCCATAACATTTGTTCGTTCAGGAGGACAATCATTGCATTGTCCATTTTATTGATCAACACGGTTCCTTCGGGTTCCAGCCATCGTCTAAAACCCAAAAAGAATAGTGTGAGAGGCAAGAATCATGCTAGGGAAAACAACATAATAAAGGGGGAGTACCTTCAATATCTAACATCTTAGGTTTTATTCTATGATCGTTAGCATAATTCTAGTACTATAACCTATACGTATACTTAACCTTAGGGACATCCCTAGACATACCTTAGAAATATCTCTAGGGATCTCACTAAAGTTCTCGCATCCTAGTTTCCAAAGGTTGACTAAACCTTTCCTATGATACCAACTGTAGAGACCCGAAGCTTAACGTACATAGACATTACATTAATTTTTCGAAATACTTATTACACAACAAAAACACACACACAAGGACCGTAATAGTTTAGTGTCTTTGGAAACTCGGAATATAATCTTCTAATCGTGGTGAAAGATCTTCAACATCTCCCATAAAGATCTTCTTTTTTTAAACCTAAATCCTTTCTTTATATCCTGGGGAAAAGAAAACATAAAAGGGTGAGCTCAAATGCTCAGTAATGGTAAACAAAAGAAATATCAATCACGTCATATTCATAAGAACATATCTTTTGGAAATCTTAACCTACAAAAGAGATCATAATTTCATAACATGAGATAAATAATAGTAGGGAAATTTAATCCCAATAATCATAACTTAAAACATGAAACTTTTTGGAATACACACATAATCATAGAGAATCATTTCTTATTAGTCAAGACTCATTTCCAAGACTATCCTAGTGGACGAAGTCCCTTTCTGAACTGAGTTCACTCCTCGTTTCAGTCCTGTTTCACTGAACCGGTATAACCTACCGTTCCAGCCATGTCTATCTCAAGAGATATAAAATCTTTACCCAATTAATTGGAGGGATATATAGGTACCACCCATCTCATAATGATACCATTCTTATGTGTGCCACAAAATCATAAATCATACATCATTTCATAACCCATGTAATAAAAATGAGATTCCTAAACAACATGACATCATAAAACAATTCATATAAGATAAAGGAATTAATAAAAATAATTCCATCACAACATAATCAAATCAATGTAATAATAGGGATAGAAAAAGAACCCTATATTATCTTAGATGGAAAATAATTTAGATAAAACTTTTGAACTCCATTCTTGAGGAAAATATCCATTCTACTTCAAAAAAAAACTTTTCCTTTCTTAACATGTCATACAATTCTAAACTAAAAGAAGTTTATTAAAAATAAACTTGAAAAATTGTAAAGGAAGCTTATTGGAGATAATGTTTTAAAAATCCATTCATGCCGTATAAGTTAAAAAAACATTCTTCTCGTACTTTTGTTGGAAAAGTAAAAAAGTATCTCGTACGAAAAACGACAAAAGATTCCTTTCATATCTTTTACTAAAAACGCACCGAAGGGTAAAATTGGATTTAAACAATTGTAGGTGGATGGAAATAATATTACATATTGAGGAAACATGGATGTGGATGATAAAATACACCCTAGTAAATATCAAAGTATAAACAATCTCGGATAAAAATGAGATTGTGATATTTTCCCTTACCATAGGTCCAATTTGCATCGTAAGTGTCCGAACCTCGTTTATAATGATTTAAATAATGTTATTGACTTATTCTAGAATCATACTTATTTTTATGATATCATATATGATCATATTCTTAGCTTCTTATTGGTAGTATTTCATTATTACTTGTTATTCAAGTGTTTATTACCTTTTGTTCTTATGCGTGTTTTGTCGAATAAATTCTTATTTTTCATTTTAGATTATAGAAACCTCATTTCCAGAATGGTATTAGGGTAATATATATCATATTAATTCATTAAATTCATTTATATAATCATTATGCAATGAAGATCATGTAGAACGAGTCGCATCACACTGTGGAGACGGTATTCCGTACGTACGCACGAGCGATGATATCGTTCCCATTATTGTGGAATTGTATTGGAGTATATATATATACTATTTCAGAATCAATATCACATTAAAATAATAATATATAGTCATTATTTACACCATTATACCCATCCAAGTAAGGTGGTGGTGGAAAATAGGTTACACCACGGTGTGGAGACGGTATTCCGTACGTACGCACGCGCGGTGATTTCATTTTCCATAGGATGGATAGATGGTGAAATAGGTTTGTTTCATACTTATAATAAAATATTAGTATAATATTGATACTGATGTTATTACTTCATAATGAAACAACCTAATAAGAATAAGTGGAAGAAGAAATAAAGGTGAAAGAATCGGTAACGAACATTACCTCTTTTTTGAAGCGCCTCTTTGATACCTCCACTTAGGGCACTAAAATTGGTATTTGAAGAAGACCAGGACTTCTAGGATGTCTCTAAGGAAGTGTAGAGAAGAAATTGACAGGGGTTGGCCGAGCTTGAAGGCTCAATGTGGTGTGAGGAAGAGAGGGAGGAAGTGCCCTTTTATAAGGGAGGAGAGGGGCACCTTTGGAATAACTAAAAATATTATTTTATTATAAAGTCAAATTCGGTTTTTAATAGCTCCAAATTGAGTTATTTAGAAGCTAAGGTGGGTATGGGTCGAAATCCTATCATCCAATAGAATTTGGACAAGTTTAGTTTACTATTTTAACCTTATCATTTAGTTTTAACTTTAAGTTAGATAATTTTACTTTTACCGTGTCTTTTTGTGTTCTTACACTATAAGGTGAATAAACTTACTATAACAAGCCAAACGAACCCCAAGTTGTTTATTATACCTTATCTAAGTAATTTTTCCTAACCTTAGATATTTAGGAATATAATAACAATTAATAATATAATATTTGTTTTAAAAACTATTTTATGTCAATTTTGACACTATTTGGTAATTGATTTTTTTAAAAATCATAAAAGAAAGATTAGTTCGAAAAAAGTTAACTAAATCAACACTAACATGTCATATTAACATATAAATTTTTTTTAATTCATAAAAAGTCTCAAATTAAATTTATTTGGGTATTCATAACATCAATTATGTCAATATTTCATTAATAAGATATTTACTACATCATCATTGTGTCATAAATAAATTAAATTATTTAAAGTCTAAAAATTAAAAATAAAATATCATTATGTAGGAAATATTTTTATATTTCTAATGAATATTTATAGTCGAATTTATCTTATGTATAACCCTATATTAAAAATGATTTACTTATTAAACATTGATTTTAACTATTTTAACCCTTCTTTAAATAAATTAATAATAAATGTCCTAATCTAATAAAAGTGGGCTTAAATGGTCATATTTTATTCCTAAGGTTGTTTTTGGTCGAATTACACTTATCAAATAGAATTAGGACATGTGTTAGGGTAATAATAATATCATTTTTACCCTTAATTACCCTATTTACTTTTAACCGTGGTAAAAAAAAGTAAAAAGTTATTGTTCACCAAAAATTATTTTCATCTCATTGAACCACATTTTAGTCCTTGATATTAACCGTGTCTCTCGGATTTTCGAAATTCCACTCACAGAAGCGGTAAAATTAAGTTTTATGAAAAATTCAGTTTTTTAACTACCACTTAGTGGTTTCACTATTCATCAAAAAATGAAAGTTTCCAGAAAAATAAAAACAATTAGGCCTAAGATATATTTGATATTATGAATTCAAAAATGATGTCTATTTTACCAAATTCAAAACATATCAGTTACATTAATTAATTTAAAAATTAATTTCCGTTGTCAAAACAAATAGCGTGTTTTTAATAGACAATAACTATCAAAAGATTGACACTTGTTTATGTCTGGTTTAAATGTGAAATTACATCCAATGACCAACATTGTATTAAATTGTAAAAATATATTCTAAATTTACTTTAAAACCACTCCAATTAAAAATTATCACTATTAATTATTTTGATTAAAAAAGTTGTTTTTAATTAAAACTTAGTAATTTTCACTATTCATCAGAATATGAAAGTTATCCGAAAAGTACCAAAATTTCACCCTAAGCTAATTTCGATATTTCAAATCAAAAAATGAAGTCCATAAAATTTACAAAATTTCAAAAAGTGGTTATTACTATTCATAACGGCTAGTTTTAATAATATTTTAATAGCATATCATTGTTTAGTGAAACTCGGTATTGCGTACGACACAAGCTATCGAGGAAGGACGTGATTGCGTGTAATGCAAGGAAAGTCATGGATGCATGTTGTGCAAGCTCCTTTTGGTGTAGCGTACAACACAAGACATTAATGAAATTAAAAAGAAAATTTTTCATGAAATCTTGGGGTGTTACAACCTCTTCTGTTTGCTAAGAAGAAAGATGGATCAATGATACTCTGCATTGATTATCGAGAACTTAACAAGATCACTATCAAGAACAAATATCCTCTCTCGTGAATTGATGACTTATTTGACCAACTACGCAAAGCTCAATTCTTTTCCAAGATTGATCTTCGTTCAGGGTATCATCAATTAAGGGTCAAAGGGGAGGATATACCAAAGACAGCTTTCTGTACAAGGTATGGACACTATGAATTTACAGTGATGCCATTTGGTCTTACTAATTCCCATGCTATCTTCATGGATCTAATGAATAGAGTCTTTAGAGACTATCTTGATTAGTTTGTGGTAGTCTTTATAGATGATATTCTTATCTATTCAAAGAGAAATGAAGAACATAAAGATCACTTGAGAATTATATTGAAGACCTTGAGAAAGGAGAAGCTTTATGCCAAATTTACCAAGTGTGAATTTTGGCTTCAAAAAGTTGCATTTTTGGGTCACATAATCTCAAAAGAGGTGATATCTTTGGATCCAGCAAAAACAGAGGTTATCGAAAGATGGTCGAGACCAACAACTGTAACTGAGATCCGAAGTTTTCTTGGTTTGGCTGGATATTATCGACGTTTTGTGAAAGATTTCTCATGATGATGTAATCCACTCACCAAGTTGACTTAGAAAGGAGTTAAGTTTTTTTGGACGGAGGAATGTGAAGAGAATTCCAAGGAGTTGAAAAGAAGGTTATCCAGTGCACCTATGCTCACACTGCCTTGTAGTGGAGAAAGGATTTTGATCTACAGTGATGCATCCAAGAAGGGATTGGGGTGTGTTCTTATGAAAAATGATATGGTGATAGCTTATTCCCCACGACAATTGAAAATGCATGAGAAAAATTACCCAACTCATGATTTGGAGTTAGCTTCGGTAATATTTGCATTAAAGATTTGGAGGCATTATCTTTATGGAGAAAGGTGTGATATTTATACTGATCATAAAAGTTTAAAGTATATTTTCACACAAAAGGAGCTGAATATGCGCCAAAGAAGATGGTTGGAGCTGATTAAGGATTACGACTGCTCAATTCATTACCACCCTGGGAAAGCAAACAAGGTGGAAGATGAATTAAGTCGACAAGACCATATCAGTTTATCCAGGATGAGGATCACAAAAGATCCAATATTTATGGATTTACAAAGGATGGATCTTGGAATTATAATGAAAGGGGAAAAATTGTATCTTTCTCAAATGAATGTTCAACCATCTATACATGTTAAGATTAAAGAGGCATAGAAGGAAGATGTAGAGTTACAAAAGAAGGTGAGAAATGTTCCTGAATTCAACCTTGATTGTGATGGAAAAAATAAAGTTCATGAATCGGGTTTGTGTTCCTCCCATCCCCGAATTAAGGAAGGAGATGCTGGATGAGGCTCATAGTTCTTCATTCTCTATTCATCCTGGAAGCACGAAGATGTATAGGGACCTGAAAGAGTACTTCTGGTGGGATGACATGAAAAGAGATGTTGCTAAATATGTCTCTCGATGCTTGGTTTGTCATCAAGTTAAAGATGAGAGACAAAAGTCTAAGGGGATGTTACATCCATTACCCATGCCCGAATGGAAATGGGAAAAAATCACTATGGACTTTGTCACAGGACTTCATAAAACATCCAAAGGTAATGATGCTATCTGGGTCATAGTTGATCGTCTTACAAAGTCTGCACACTTCATTACTATTATAGAGGTTTTATCTCTGGATCAGCTTGCCAGGATATATGTAAAGGAAGTGGTAAGATTACATGGAGTACCACTTTCTATTATATCTGATTGGGATCCGAGGTTTACCTCAAAGTTCTGGAGAAGTCTTCAGCATACTCTGGATACAGAGTTGAGTTACAGCACTGCTTATCATCCCCAGACAAACGGTCAGTCTGAGAAGACAATTAAAACTCTAGAAGATATGTTGAGAGCTTGCTCTATGGATTTCAAAGGTGGTTGGGATCAAAACCTACCTTTGGTGGAATTTTCTTATAATAATAGCTTTCACTCCAGTATTCAGATGGCTCTTTATGAAGCTCTCTATGTAAAGAAATGCAGGACTCCAACTTGCTGGGATGAAGTTGGGGAAAGAAAGCTATTAGGACCTGATCTTGTTGATGAGATGGCAGAAAAGGTCAGATCTATTGAACAACACATTAGAGCTGCTCAGAGTAGACAAAAAAGTTATGCCGAAAACCAAAGAAAGGACCTTGAGTTTGAAGTGGGTGATAAAGTGTTCTTACGAATATCTCCTTGGAAGAGAGTAATGAGATTAGGAAAGAAGGGAAAGCTGAGCCCTAGATATATCAGTCCTTTTGAAATTCTGGATCGTGTTGGGAAGGTAGCTTACCGATTGACGCTTCCACCGAATCTCTCCCATGTTCAGGATGTGTTCCATGTATCTCTCCTGAGAAATTACATACCAGATCCTTTACATGTACTCAGCTCAGAAGTTGTACCGCTGGATCAAGATCTTTCTTATGAAGAACAGCCGATAGAGATTCTGGATGGTAGCGAAAAATTCCTACGGAACAAGACCACTCTCTTGGTGAAATTTTTATGGAGGAACCACCAATTAGAAGAAGCCACGTGGGAGCTTGAGGATATGATGAGGGAGAGGTATCCTCATCTATTTGTTACAAGTGACGAATTTCGAGGGCGAAATTCATTTTAAGGGGGGTAGAATGTAACACCCGAGACTTTTATCAAAAATATTTTGTTTTTATGTTATATAAATCATCAAAGGAATCTTTCACTACACACAAAACTAGCTTAACTTACTTTACACGCAATCACGGACTTCCTCGATAGCTTGCGTCGTACACAATACCGAGTTTCACTAAACAACGATATGCTATTAAAATATTATTAAAACAAGCCGTTATGAATAGTAATAAACACTTTTTGAATTTTTTATAAATTTTATTTTTCAAAATGAAATTCATTTTTGGATTCGGAATATTGAAATTAGCCTAGGGTGAAATTTGGTATTTTTCTGGAAACTTTCAATTTTTGATGAATAGTGAAAACACTGGGTTACTATTTAAAACCCGACTTTTTATTTAAATAATTATTTATTTTATTTAAATTTATTTTAGGTAAAAATTGATACATAATACCTATATAAGTTCAATTTAATTCATTGGAGTAATTTTATAATAATTTTAGATATATAAAAATTTTATTGAACTTTTCACCATCTTTTACCCACCTCCTAGGAGAATTTGCAAATTTACATAAAACTTAATTTTACCGCTTCTGTGAGTGGAATTTCAAAAATCCGAGAGACACGGTTGATTTCATTAAGTAAAATGTGGTTCAATGAGATGAAAATATTTTTTGGTGAATAGTAACTTTTTAATTTTATTTACTGCGGTTAAAAGTAAATAGGGTAATTAAGGGTAAAAATGATATTATTATTACCCTAACACATGTCCTAATTATATTGGATAATTTTAATTCGACAAAAAAAAACCTTAGGAATAAAATATGACCATTTAGGCCCACTTGGATTAGATTAGGACATTTATTATTAATTTATTTAAAGAAGGGTTAAAATAGTTAAAATCAAAGTTTAATAAGTAAATAATTTTTAATATAGGGTTATACATAATATAAATTCGACTATAAATATTAATTATAAATATAAAAGGATTTCCTACATAATGGTATTTTATTTTTAATTTTTAGACCTTAAATAATTTAATTTATTTATGACACAAAGATGATGCAGTAATTATCGTATTAATGAAATATTGACATAATTAATGTTATAAATACCCAAATAAATGAAATTTGAGACTTTTTATGAATTACACTAATTTACTAGGTTAATATGACATGTTATTATTGATTTAATTAACTTTTTTCGAACTAATCATTCTGTTATAATTTTCACAAAAATCAATTACTAAATAGTGTCAAAATTGACATAAAATAGTTTTTAAAACAAATATTATTTTATTAATTGTTATTTTATTCCTAAAACTCTAAGGTTTAGAAAAATGACTTATATAAGGTTATATATATTAATAATAAACAACTTGGGTTTCGTTTGGCTTTTTATAGTAAGTTTATTGACCTTATAGTGTAAGAACACAAAAAGACACGGTAAAAGTAAAATTATCTAACTTATAGTTAAATATAAATGATAAGGTTAAAATAGTAAACTAAACTAGTAAAATTTATATTGGATGAGATTATTTATACCCATCCCCACCTTATCTTCTAAATAAATCAATTTGGAGCTCTTTAAAATCGAATATTCCTTTATAATAAAATAATATTTTTAGTTTTTCCAAAGGTGCCCCTCTCCTCCCTTATAAAAGGGTACCTCCTCACTCTCTTACTCACACCAATTTGAGCCTTTAAGCTCGGCCAAAACCTTACAATTTATCCTCTAAACTTCCCTAGAAACATCCTATAGGTCCTGGTCTTCTTCAAAGACCAATTTTATTGCCCTAAAAGGAGGTCCCAAAGAGGCGCTTCAAAGAAGAGGTAATGTCCGTTACCGATTCTTTCAACTTTATTACTTCTTCCACTTATTCTTCTTTAGTTGTTTCATTATATAGTAATAACATCAGTATCACTAATATACTGATATGTTATTATAAGTGTGAAACAACCATATTTCACCATCTATCCATCCTACGGAAAATGAAATCACCGCGCGTGCGTACGTACGGAATACCGTCTCCAAGCCGTGGTGTAATCTATTTTCCACCACCACATTACTTGGATCGGTATAATGGTGTAAATAATAACTATATATGATTATTTTATATTTATATTGATTCTGAAATAGTATAAATACACTCCAATACAATTCCACGATCATGGGAACGATATCATCGCTCGTGTGTACGACCTACCGTCTCCATGATGTGATGCGAATCGTTCTATATGATCTTCATTGCATAATGATTATATAAATGAATTGATTGAATAAATATGATATATATTACACTAATACCATTCTGGAAATGAGGTATCTGTAACCTAAAAGAATAATAAGAATTTATTCGACAAAACACGCATAACAACAAAAAGAAATAAACACCCGAATAACAAGTAACAATGAAATATTACTAATAAGAAGCTAAGAATATGACCATATATGATATCATAACAATGATTATGATTCTGGAATAAGTCAATGACATTATTTAAATCATTATATAGGAGGTTCAGACACTTACGAAGCAAATCGGACCTAAGGTAAGGGAAATATCACAATCTCATTTTTATCCAAGATTGTTTATACTTTGGAATTTACTGGGGTGTATTTTATCATCCACATCCATGTTTCCTCAATATGTAATATTATTTCCTACACCTAAAATTTTTTAAATACAATTTTACCCTTCGGTGAGTTTTTAGTAAAATATACGAAAGGAATCTTTTGTCGTTTTTCGTACGAGGTACTTTTTGACTTTTCCGACAAAAGTACGAGAAGAATGTTTTTTAACTTATATGGCATGAATGGATATTTAAAACATTATTTCCAAGAAGATTCCTTTACAAGTTTATTTTTAATCAACTTCTTTTAGTTTATAATTGTATGACATGTTAAGAAAGGAAAAGTGTTTTTGAAGTAGAAAGGATATTTTTCTCAAGAATGGAGTTCAAGTGTTTTATCAAAATTATATTCCATATAAGATAATATAGGGTTCTGTTTCTATACCTATTATTACATTGATTTGATTATGTTGTGATGGAATTATTTTTATGAATTCCTTTATCTTATATGATTTTTTTTATGATGTCACGATGTTTAAGAATCCCATTTTTATTACATGGGTTATGCTATGATGTATGGTTTATGATTTTGTGGAACACATAAGAATGGTATAATTATGAGATGGGTGGGACCTATATATCCCTCCAATGCATTGGGTAAAGATTTTATATCTCATGAGATAGACATGGATGGAACGGCAGGTTAAACCGGTTTAGTGAAACAGGACTGAAACGAAGAATGAACTCGGTTCAGAAATGGACTTTGTCCACTAAGATAGTCTTGGCAATGAGTCTTGACTAATAAGAAATGATTCTCTATGATTATGTGTGTATGACACAATGCTTCATGTTTTAAGTTATGATTATTGTGATTACATTTCACTACCATGATTTATCCCATGTTATGAAATTATGATCTCTTTTGCAGGGTAAGATTTCCAAAATGTTATGTTATTATGAATATGATGTGATTGATATTTCTTTTGTTTGCCCTTAGTGAGAATTTGAGCTCACCCTTTTTTATGTTTTCTTTCCACAGGTCAGGAAGAAGGTTATTAAGTAAGATATGACAAAAGGGACTATAAATATGATGAAAGAAATGGGAGACAATTTAGAATCTTTATGAACCAGTTGTTTATGTTTCCCAGTTTCTAAAGACACTATACCTATACGGTACTTTCATGGTTTTGTTATATGTTGTAATAAGTATGCTTAAATTTTGAAGTAATAACCATGTATGTAAAGTATGGGTCGTTATAGCTAGTATCAGAGGAAAGGTATAGTCATCCTTTGGAAACTAGGATGTGCTAGCCTTAGGAAGAACCCTAAGGATACATCTAAGCATAGAACACAATCTTAGTGTTTTAGAAATGGCCATGAATAACCAATGATAAGACCTTAAGTGTGAAATTTTATTCTTGATTATGTGGTTTTCCTATTATAATTAGTGTTTCTCACACTATTCTTCTTGGTTTTAGTCGATGACTGGAACCCGAAGGAACCGTGTTAATGCGGAATGCGACGGGCAATGAAATGATTGTCCCCCTGAGCAACCAAACGTTTTGGGAGCTGGAATGCAAAATCTTGTAGCGATGCTCACACAACTTTCTCAAGCTATGAATCATGCAGGACTTCCAAATGAGCAAAGGAAGGAGCAACATTATGTTGAATCCTTCATGAGGCAGCGTCCACCTTTATTCATCGGGTCTACTGATCCATTAGTTGCTGAACAATGGATTAGTACTACTGAAAAGATATTTTCAATTCTTCAATGTTCTGAACATGATAAATTCATCTTAGCAGTGTATCGTTTGGAAGGTGATGCTGATCAATAGTGGAATCTTATCAAGAATACGAGGAAAATAGATGAAATTGAGTCCATGGAATGGGACGAGTTCAAGAACATATTTTTCAATAAGTACTTCCCTCATATTCTTCGAACAAAGATGGAGAAGGAGTATTTTGAACTAAAGCAAAAGGATGATGAATCTGTTGGTACCTATGAAGCAAATTTTACAAGACTTGCAAGGTACGCTTCTGGTATTATTATCCAACCTGAGAGTAAGATCGATCGATTCTTTAGTGGCTTAAAACCAAGTCTTCGAAGGGCGTTAGCCATAAGGGACTTCAATAACTATGAGGAAATCGTTCGATGTTCTCTAAAAGTTGAGATAGAGATTGGAGTAACCCATCAGTCATATGGATTTGATAAGAAGAGGAAAATGGAATTCAAAGGAAAATCTAAAGAGCACACTGAAAAGAAGATGAGTTTTTTCTTATGCTCAAAGTGTGGAAAGAAACATGGAGGGGGTTGTCTTAAAGGGACAAGTAAATGTTTCAAATGTGGAAAGGAAGGTCATCGAGCATTTTAATGTCGCAATGATGGGAAGAAGATGTCTAGTGATGCGAATAATGAAAAGGCTACACAGAGTGCACCTCCTACACTTAAATGTTACAAGTGCAAGGAAATGGGGAATTATGCCAATCAATTCCCTAATCCAAGGTTTGTTGATGATGATCAACATAAACAAACTCTTAAGGATAAAGACAAAGGAAAGTCACATGCAATTTCTATCAGCGATGTGGAGTACAATAATGAAGTGGTGAAAGGTACACTTACCATCCACTCTAAAGTAGCAATTTTTTTATTTGATTCTGGATCCACACACTCTTTTATTTCTGAAGAATTTTCTAAGGGTATCACTGTATTACCTCAACAATTAGATGTTGAGTTAGCTGTGAAAACCCCTAATGGCACAACAGTCGCATCAAAAGTTTATAATTCTTCTCCGATTGAAGTTTGTGGGAAAGTGCTTCCTGAAAATCTTGTGATCCTTCCTATAGTGGAATTTTATGTGATTCTTGGCATGGATTGGATTTCTTTATATGTAGGTCATATCAATTTCAAAATAAGGGAAGTCACATTTCATATTCCAAATCAATCTATGATCTTATATCGATGCAAGGATGAACATAACATTCCAGTGGAAATTTATTCCATCTTATGGGTCTTGATTCCACTAAATGAAGGTTATTTATCTCAAATGGTTGGTGAGAAACTCAGGATTAAGAATATGGACATTGTACGGGAGTTTAATGATGTCTTTCCAGAGGAATTACCGGGTCTTCCACCAAATTGTGAAGTTGAGTTTTCAATAGAACTCGTACCGGGTGCTTTGCCTCTTTCAAAGACACCTTATAGAATGGCCCCAATTGAGTTGCAGGAATTGAAGAAGCAACTCCAAGAGAATATTGATAAGGGATTTATACGCCCTAGTGTGTCACCTTGGGGAGCACCTGTTCTGTTTGTTAAGAAGAAAGATAGATCAATGAGACTCTGCATTGATTATCAAGAACTTAACAAGATCACTCTCAAGAAAAAATATCCTCTCCCATGCATTGATGACTTATTTGACCAACTAAGCGGAGCTCAATAATTTTCAAAGATTGATCTTCGTTCAGGGTATCATCAATTAAGGGTCAAAAGGGAGGATATACCAAAGACGTCTTTCCGTACAAGGTATGGACACTATGAATTTATAATGAAGCCATTTGGTCTTACTAATGCCCCTGCTATCTTCATGGATCTAATGAATAGAGTCTTTAGAGACTATCTTGATCAGTTTTTGGTAGTCTTTATAGACGATATTCTTGTCTATTCAAAGATCAAGGAAGAACATGAAGATCACTTGAGAATTATATTGAAGACCCTGAGAAATGAGAATCTTTATGCCAAATTTACCAAGTGTGAATTTTGGCTTCAAAAAGTTGCATTTTTGGGTCACATAATCTCAAAAGAGGGGATATCTGTGGATCCAGCAAAAATAGAGGTTATTGAAAGATGGTCGAGACCAACAACAGTAACTGAGATCCGAAGTTTTCTTGGTTTGGCTGGATATTATCGACGTTTTGTAAAAGATTTCTCACGATTATCTAATCCACTCACCAAGTTGACTCGGAAAGGAGTTAATTTTGTTGGATGGAGGAATGTGAAGAGAATTTCAAGGAGTTGAAAAGAAGTTTATCCAGTGCACCTGTGCTCACACTTCCTTATAGTGGAGAAAGGTTTGTGATCTACAGTGATGCATCCAAGAAGGGATTGGGGTGTGTTCTTATGAAAAATGATATGGTGATAGCTTATGCCTCATGACAATTGAAAATACATGATCAAAATTACCCAACTCATGATTTGGAGTTAGGTGTGGTAATATTTGCATTTAATATTTGGAGGCATTATCTTTATGGAGAAAGGTGTGATATTTATACTGATCATAAAAGTTTAAAGTATATTTTCACACAAAAGGAGGTGAATATGCGCCAAAGAAGATGGTTAGAGCTGATTAAGGATTACGACTGCTCAATTCATTACCATCCTGGGAAAGAAAACAAGGTGGCAGATTCATTAATTCGACAAGACCATGCCATTTTATCCATGATGAGGATCACAAAAGATCCAATATTTATGGATTTACAAAGGATGGATCTTGGAATTATAATTAAAGGGGAAAAATCGTATCTTTCTCAAATGAATGTTCAACCATCTACACATGTTAAGATTAAAGAGGTATAGAAAGAAGATATAGAGTTACAAAAGAAGGTGAGAAATGTTCCTGAATTCAACCTTGATTGTGATGGGATAATAAAGTTCAGGAATCGGGGTTTTGTTCTTCCCATCCCTGAATTAAGGAAGGAGCTACTTGATGAGGATCATAGTTCTTCATTCTCTATTCATCCGGGAATCACGAAGATGTATAGGGACCTGAAAGAGTACTTCTGGTGGGAATGGCATGAAAAGAGATGTTGCTGAATATGTCTCTCAATGCTTGGTTTGTCAACAAGTTAAAGCCGAGAGACCGAAGTCTAAGGGGATGTTACAACCATTACCCATACCCGATTGGAAATGGGAAAACATCACTATGGACTTTGTCACAGGACTTTTTAAAACATCCAAAGGCAATAATGCTATCTGGGTCATAGTTGATCGTCTTACAAAGTCTGCACACTTCATTGATATTAGAGGGGATTTCTCTCTGGATCAGCTTGCCAAGATATATGTAAAGGAAGTGGTAAGATTACATGGAGTACCACTTTCTATTATATCTGATCGGGATCTGAGTCTTACCTCAAATTTCTGGCGAAGTCTTCAACACACTCTGGAAACAGAGTTGAGTTTCAGCACTGCTTATCATCCTCAGATAGACGGTCAGTCTGAGAGGACAATTCAAACTCTAGAAGATATGTTGAGAGCTTGCTCTATGGATTTCAGAGGTGGTTGGGATCAACACCTACATTTGGTGGAATTTTCTTATAATAATAGCTTTCACTCCAGTATTCAGATGGCTCCTTATGAAGATCTATATGGAAAGAAATGCAGGACTCCAACTTGCTCGGATGAAGTTGGGGAAAGAAAGCTATTAGGACCTGATCTTGTTGATGAGATGGTAGAAAAGGTCAGATCTATTCAACAACACATTAGAGCTGCTCAGAGTCGACAAAAAAGTTATGCCGACAACCGAAGAAAGGACCTAGATTTTGAAGTGGGTGATAAAGTGTTCTTACGAATATCTCCTTGGAAGAGAGTAATGAGATTTGGAAAGAAGGGAAAGTTGAGCCCTAGATATATCGGTCTTTTTGAAATTATGGATCGTGTTGGGAAGGTTGCTTACCGATTGGTTAATCCACCGAATCTATCCCATTTTCATGATGTGTTCCATGTATCTCTCCTGAGAAAGTACATACCTGATCTTTCACATGTACTCAGCTCAGAAGTTGTACCGCTGGAGCAAGATCTTTCTTATGAAGAACAACCGATAGAGATTCTGGATCGTAGCTAAAAAAGTCCTACAGAACAAGACCACTCGCTTGGTGAAAGTTTTATGGAGGAACCACCAATTAGAAGAAGCTACATGGGAGCTTGAGGATATAATGAGGGAGTGGTATCCTCATCTGTTTGTTACAAGTGACGAATTTTGAGGGCGAAATTCATTTTATGGGGGGTAGAATGTAACACCTGAGACTTTTATGGGAAATATTTTGTTTTTATGTTATATAAATCATCAAAGGAATCTTTCACTACACACAACACTAGCTTGTCTTGCTTTACACGCAATCACGACCTTCCTTGATAGCTTGCGTCGTACGCAATATCGAGTTTCACTAAACAACGATATGCTATTAAAATATTATTAAAACTAGTCGTTATGAATAGTAATAACCACTTTTTGAAATTCTGTAAATTTTATTTTTCAAAATGGACTTCATTTTTGGAATCATAATATCGAAATTAGCCTAGGGTGAAATTTTGGTATTTTTCTGGAAACTTTCAATTTTTCATGAATAGTGAAAACACTAGGATACTATTTAAAAACCGACTTTTTATTTAAATAATTATTTATTTTATTTAAATTTATTTTAGGTAAAAATTGATACATAATACCTATATAAGTTCAATGTAATTCATTGGAGTAATTTTATAATAATTTTAGATATATAATTTTTTTTTAACTTTTCACCGTCTTTTACCCACCTCCTAGGAGAATTTGCAAATTTACATAAAACTTAATTTTACCGCTTATCTGAGTGGAGTTTCAAAAATCCGAGACACACGGTTGATGTCAGTAAGTAAAATGTGGTTCAATGAGATGAAAATAATTTTTGGTGAATAGTAACTTTTTACTTTTATTTACCACGGTTAAAAGTAAATAGGGTAATTAAGGGTAAAAGTGATATTATTATTACCCTAACCCATGTCCTAATTCTATTGGATAAGTGTAATTCGACCAAAAACAACCTTAGGAATAAAATATGACCATTTATTCCCACTTGGATTAGATTAGGACATTTATTATTAATTTATTTAAAGGAGGGTTAAAATAGTGAAAATAAAAGTTTAATAAGTAAATAATTTTTAATATAGGGTTATACATAAGATAAATTCAACTATAAATATTCATTATAAAGCTAAAAATATTTCCTACATAATAGTATTTTATTTGTAATTTTTAGACATTAAATAATTTAATTTATTTATGACACAATGATGATGCAGTAATTATCTTGTTAATGAAATATTGACATAATTAATGTTATAAATACCCAAATAAATGAAATTTGAGACTTTTTATGAATTACAATAATTTTATAGGTTAATATGACATGTTAGTAGTGATTTAATTAACGTTTTTCGAACTAATCATTCTGTTATGATTTTCACAAAAATCAATTACTAAATAGTGTCAAAATTGACATAAAATAGTTGTTAAAACAAATATTATATTATTAATTGTTATTTTATTCCTAAAAATCTAAGGTTAGGAAAAATGACTTAGATAAGGTTATATATATTAATAATAAAAAACTTGGGGTTCTTTTGTCTTGTTATAGTAAGTTTATTAACCTTATATTGTAATAACACAAAAAGACACGGTAAAAGTAAAATTATCTAACTTAAAGTTAAATCTAAATGATAAGGTTAAAATAGTAAACTAAACTTGTCCAAATTATATTGAATGATATTATTTCGACCCATCCCCACATTAGATTCAAAATAAATCAATTTGGATCTATTTAAAACCAAATATGGCTTTATAATAAAATAATATTTTTAGTTTTTCCACAGGTGCCCCTCTCCTCCCTTATAAAAGGGAACCTCCTCCCTCTCTTCCTCACACCACTTTGAGCCTTCAAGATCGTCCAAACCCTGCCAATTTATCCTCTCCAATTCCCTAGAAACATCCTAGAGGTCTTGTTATTCTTCAAAGACCAATTTTAGTTCCCTAAAAGGAGGTCTCAAAGAGGCGCTTCAAAGAAGAGGTAATGTCTGTAACCGATTCTTTCAACTTTATCTCTTCTTCCACTTATTCTTATTTAGTTGTTTCATTATGAAGTAACAACATCAGTATCTCTCATATACTGATATGTTATTATAAGTATGAAACAACCCTATTTCACCATCTATCCATCCTACGGAAAATGAAATCATCGCGTGTGCGTACGTACGGAATATCGTCTCCACGCCGTGGTGTAATCTATTTTCCACAACCACCTTACTTGGATGGGTATAATGGTGTAAATAATAACTATATATGATTATTATAAAGTGATATTTATTCTGAAATAATATACATACACTCCAATACAATTCCACGATCATGGGAACGTTATCATCGCTCGTGCGTATGTACGACCTACCGTCTCCACGATGTGATGCGACTCGTTCTACATGATCTTTACTGCATAATGATTATATAAATGAATTTAATGAATAAATATGATATATATTACACTAATAACATTTTGGAAATGATGTATCTATAATCTAAAAGAAGAATAATAATTTATTCGACAAAACAGACATAAGAACAAAAAGCAATAAACACCCAAATAACAAGTAACAATGAAATATTACTAATAAGAAGCTAATAATATGACCATATATGATATCATAAAAATTATTATGATTCTGGAATAAGTCAATGACATTATTTAAATCATTATACAGGAGTTTCGGACACTTACGAAGCAAATCGGACCTAAGGTAAGGGAAATATCACAATCTCATTTTTATCCGAGATTGTTTATACTTTGGAATTTACTGGGGTGTATTTTATCATCCACATCCATGTTTCCTAAATATGTAATATTATTTCCATCCACCTACAATTTTTTAAATCCAATTTTACCCTTCGGTGAGTTTTTAGTAAAAGATATGAAAAGAATCTTTTGTCATTTTTCATACGAGGTACTTTTTGAATTTTCCGACAAAAGTACGATAAGAATGTTTTTTAACTTATACGGCATGAATGGATTTTTAAAACATTATTTCCAAGAAGATTACTTTACAAGTTTTCAAGTTTATTTTTAATAAACTTCTTTTAGTTTATAATTGTATGACATGTTAAGAAAGGAAAAGTGTTTTCGAAGTAGAAAGGATATTTTCTTCAAGAATGGAGTTCAAGTGTTTTATCAAAATTATTTTCCATCTAAGATAATAAAGGGCTCTGTTTCTATCCCTATTATTACATTAATTTGATTATGTTGTGATAGAATTACTTTTATGAATTCCTTTATCTTATATGAATTGTTTTACGATGTCATGATGTTTAAGAATCCCATTTTTATTACATGGGTTATGCTATGATGTATGGTTTATGATTTTGTGGAACACATAAGAATGGTATCATTATGAGATGGGTGGGACCTATATCTCCCTCTAATGTATTGGTTAAAGATTTTATATCTCATGAGATAGACATGGCTGGAACGATAGGTTAAACCGGTTCAGTGAAACATGACTGAAACGAGGAATGTACTTGGTTCAGAAATGGACTTTGTCCACTAAGATAGTCTTGGCAATGAGTCTTGACTAATAAGAAATTATTCTCTATGATTATGTGTGTATTCCAAAAATATTCATGTTTTAAGTTATGATTATTGTGATTACATTTGACTACCATGATTTATCCCATGTTATGATATTATGATCTCTTTTTCAGGGTAATATTTCCAAAATGTTATGTTCTTATGAATATGATGTGATTGATATTTCTTTTGTTTAACCTTACTGAGCATTTGAGATCACCCTTTTGTATGTTTTCTTTCCCCAGGTCAGGAATAAGGTAATTAAGTAAGATATGCAAAAAGGGACTATAGATATGATGAAATAAATGGGAGACAGTGTAGAAGATTTATGAACTAGTTGTTAATGTTTCCCAGTTTCTGAAGACACTATACCTATATGGTCCTTTCATGGTTTTGTTATATGTTGTAATAAGTATGCTTCAATTTTGAAGTAATAACCATGTATGTAAATTATGGGTCGTTATATACGACACCAAGGTATAAATGAGAAATAAAAAAACTAGCAAGCTTCGAATCATTGACTCCAGATCGCAAGATACCAACCGTCGTGCAACAAAGCAAAGTGATCCCCAGATTAGATTAATCTCCATCATTACAATGAAAAAAATGAAAAAACTGAACAAACACGTGAGCAACAACAAAAAAATAAAAACTCAAAAAATATGGAAAAAGGTCCAAGATAAAGAACCCATCACCATTCCGAAGCCCACCAAAGCATATAAGTACTCTGAAAACACTACAAGCTAGAACATAGTCCCCGTTTCCACCATCAAAAAATTCGGAGACCACATCAGACCACCCAGCGCACACCGACGATGAGGTTGCAACCCTCAAGTGCGACAACTAGAAATTGACCGCTGAACCTTCACCGTGTTGCTAAGTGAAGACCTATCCAGCATAGGTGGAGTAAGGTGGGACGCAAGCTAACATGGATGAGGAAAACAAAGGAAGATGGTTCCATGAGGTCTCACAACATCACCGCGAGAGAGAGAGCCATCACAAGCCCACTAATCAACACTAAGGTGGGGAGCCAATCCAATCCAAGGAGGGGGCAGAAATGACCGGGAGAGAAACCTAGGGTTCTAGAACCCCTTACGGGCTAATCCTGTTATTCATGAACCACTTTTTAACAGTCTAAAGAAAATTCATGAATAAATAATTTATTTTCAAATAAAAAAACCTAGAACCATGGTAGGGATTCCTAAGGCACATAAATCCAGGGATGACATGGATCCTCACACCTTTATGACTAAGGAAAAACTAATCGGGTGTGTACTCACGTCCTTAAAAAATAGGCATAGAGATTAGAGATCACCAACATGTGTCTCCATGCCTTACCAATTTTTATGTTACAGTTTTAGTGTACATAAAGTGAAAAGGTGGTTAAACATACCTAGATGTGATTGTTCTAAATTAACCACCTAATACCAAGGATCCTATGGGTTTACCCCATCTGGAATATGCACCATTTTTACAATTCAAAACTATTTAAAGTGGTGTTTCTTCAATAATAAATAGATTAATCAAATAGAGTACAAAAATCCCAAAATATGGGAATAAACATTCCTTACAAATCAATTTCAACATAAATTCATTTATAATTTTCAAAAAATATTCCTAAGAATAAAGAAATTCCATTAAACAGTTTTAAAACCAGTTAAAACATGTGCATGAATCCATAGTTCATAGGACTAGGCCTCTTTATAAAAACACTTACCTCAAACACTTGAAACTACCCACAATTAGATGGAATCCACTAGCTAAAGGGAGAATAGATTCCTACAAGGTAAGAGAAAACACTGAATAAAAAAAACATAATCAAGAAATTTAGATATAACAAACCCTAGGATTCTATAGCCTTTGAGTGAAGTGAAAACTCAAGAAATAAGAAGGAAAGATCAATGAAATATGAAGAAAAACAATTAACATGATGATAATTTATGATCCAAATACTACCAAAATTACACTAATGATGAAGGAAGTAAGGAGTCTATAAGAGAGATACACAAACAGGTCCAAGACTAGATAAACAAAGGAGGGAATATGGTTAAATAAAACGATGAGAAAATAGTGAAAATAGAAAAACTTTTAAATATGGATAGATAGGTTCAAGGTGTCATAAATCCCTTCAAATTGGATGGTTCATGAACTAAATAGGCGTTTCATGATATAAATTATAGTTATGTAAATTCAAGCTCCCCATCATGATTATTTATGATGTGAATGATGTGATCACAACATGAATTGTTGTAGTAGAAGTGATGAAACTCCTTCAAAGGGAAGGGATAAATAACCAAATAGAATTGGAAAGATATAAAAATGAAATAAATGAAATAAAAAAACATTTTTTACTTGAATGTAATACCAATACGTGATGGTTCACCTCACCATATTTATTTCTACCCCTAAAACTTTAAGTTGAAAAATGTTGAACCAAAAATAGGTTAGTTCATTGCTTCCTAATATACAATTCTCCATCCCACAATTCATGAGAATTTATCCTATGCTTCTATATCACTTATACCAATGAAATAGGTTTCCTACATAGGATATTTTCCTAAGAATCAACTATATAGATCAGTTTTTTGACTACCAACATATCCAACTCAAAATCAAATTCCTCCCAATTTAGAATATAAGAGGGTTCAAAATGTTACTTATTAATTTTTGGTACATGGAATACATTATGGATCAAAGTCAAATAAGGTAGTTGTGCTAGTCAATAAGACACCTTCACAATTCTCTCAAGGATCTCAAAAGCACCCATGTATCTTAGATCCAACTTCCCTTGTTTTCCAAGATGTAAGTGACCCAATTGAGGTTAAACTTTCAATAACATTAGGTTACCAACTAAAAAAATACAAATAACAACATCTAAGATATACAAAATATTTATGTAAAATCTAATTCATCACCAACCATTGTAAAATTGTATGGATCTTTATTGTCATCTCTTGAACAAGGCTTGGCCCAACAAAATAAGCTTCACCGACCTCAAACCAAAAAAGGGTGATATATAAAGATGTATATAAAATGATTCAAAGGGATATATTATTATAAATGATTGGTGACTAATTTTATAGAAAAATTCAAACAGTCCCAAATGGAAATCCCAAGCATCTTCAAGTTCCAAGATTCATGTGTGGAGCATATCCTCTAGAATCAGAATTACTCACTCAATTTGTCCATCTGTATGAGAATGGTAGGGAGTTATTATCCTAACATGATATCTCATTTAATCCTACATTCCTTTACAATGTTTATAGGTAAAAGAGGGGTCTCTATCCAAAATTATTTCTAATGGTGCGCTATGAAACCTTATAATTGTTTACACATACAACTTGATCAACTCTTATGACCCGATGGTATCCTATATTGGGATGAAATGAGAATACTTGGTTGATTGATCAATCACTAAAAATATTAAAATATTCCCTTAGGGAGTATACCATAGTCCAATAATGATGCCTATGGAAACCTTATCCCACTTTCATATTTGCATAAAGAGGGGTTGAAGTAAACTGGAAGTCTTTTGGTGCTTAACCTTAATATGATGGAACATATAGAGATGAGATATAAAATCAATTATATCCTTATTTAAAACATGAAACCATAACCTATGCTTCACATCATAATACATCTTAGTAGTTCCTAGGTGAATATTCCACTGATAGGAATGAAAATATTTCATCAAAAATTTTCTCATGGGTGAAGGAATGACATACTAACTTTTGAAGAAAATAAAACCCTCTAAAGAAAGATACCACTCAGTTATGGTCTACCCACAATATAAATAATCCCTAATACTCTAAAATTCACAATACCACTACTTTTCTTGAAAAGACAACTCAAGAAGATACAATTTCAATTGAATTCTAACCAAATAAACATTATTCCTTTCTTTCTTTTCGTCCAAGTTCATTTTAGTGATGTGTCCCATGGGGATCCATTCATCCTTTGACTTCACCGCAAATTGAGAGGGTGAATTCATACCAAGGTCTTCAAAAGCAATATTCCAATTTCTAATTGTGTAGTTGATATGAAATTCAAATGAATTAAGGTAATCCATCCACCACCTCTACCTGAGGTTTAGGTCTTTCTGAAAGAAGATATAGCTCAAAATTTTATGGTTAGAATTGTTGGTGAATCTATCCAACAAAATTTAATGTCATAAAAACTTAAGAGCATTCATGACTGATGTAAGTTATAGTTCATGGGTTGGATATTTATTCTCATGAAAATAAATCTAATGAGATCTATATGCCACCATGTGATTCCCTTACATAAGAACACAACCCAAACTAATGACTGAAACATCATAATATATAATGTAGCCCAATCCCAATTTTGGAAAGATAATGAGAGAAGTTGATATAAAACTCAATTTCAATTCATTAAAGGAAGGCTAAAACCTTAAATCCCATGATAATTTTACTCCCTTCTGGGTGAGAGCAATTAATAACTATGACATCTTCAAGAAATCCTTTACAAACTGCAGGCAATACCCTACCCGACCCAATAAACATAGATTCCATGATCTAAGTCCACATGTAATAATAAATTCACTTGTTGTACATAGTAGTTACATTTTAATAGTTTAACATAATGGAAGTGATCTATAATAGTTCCCAAAAATAGTTTTAAGATGAATATCATGCTCCGCCTTGGTCCTAGAATAAACCAAGATATCATCCATAAATACCATGACAAAATAATGTAGGAACTCGATGAATATTCAGTTCATTAGAACCATAAATATTATATAAATATTAGTGAGGTTGAATAGAATCACAATATACTCAAAGTGTTCATAACTACACTTACATGAAGTATTTATAATATATGACTCCTTTATTATAACTTTATGGTATAAAAACCGAATATCTATTTTTAAGAACCACCTTACACACTTAATTGTAAAAATAAATCATTGATGAAGGGAAAGGGGTATATATTTTTAATTCTCACCAATTTAACACATAAATGAATATTTCCATTATCCTTCCTAAAAAAAGAGAATTGGAGCTTCCCATGGAGATACACATAGATGGATGAAGCACTTGGATTTTAAATTATCCAACTAAATCTTCATCTCCTTAAATATAGATGATTCCATATAGTAGGAAGGTATAGATATCAGTTGTGTCCGTAAAACAAATTATATCAATAAATAAACCTCCCTCTCTAGAGACAGACTAGAAATGTTTGTTCAAAGAACCTCAGAAAACTCCATGACCACTTTAAGAAGTTCAAAATATGAGGTTTATTCCACAAGATCATCTATGAAGGAGGATATTGATTTACCATGCTTTGGTAGAGTAGGTACTACTCAACCAGACCTTAGATCCAAATATACTTGAAACATCTAGGAATTACATTTGGGGAAGTAAAGGAAACCCATAGATGATAAAAATAAATCTATGCTTTATGTGTAAGATATTGACATTCTAATGAGGTACATTTTTATTTAAATTTTTGCTAAACTCTATTTTATATGGTTAATGGAATACTTTATACAAGTATGGAAGGTCTTGGGGGAGTATTGGGGGTTTGGGACACAAAAGGGGGAAAATGGAAATCTTGTTCATAGAGTATAGTTATTTTAGGGTTAGGGTTAACCATGTTCCATGTCCCAGGAGACCGTGTAGGCTTTCCCACTTGGATAGATGTGGGTGCACAAATGTTTCATGGTTTTTCAAACTATGTGGGTGGCCCAACCAATCTGTGTAACTGATTCCCTCTTGGACCGAGGGTTTTATATAGTTTCCATATTGTTTGGCCTAATGTGTAGCCAAACCATGCACCTCTTAAAATGGGGGATTTTATCATTTCCACCATTGACCTTTAAGTTTTATTACTTGATTTTCTACTCATTTCCACCTAAAGTAGAAAGGTTTAAGAACCTTGGTCTCTCTCCTCCTTCAAGGTTGATTCTCTATTGACACTTGGTCATTTGAAGTGTTGTTGGTGTAGAATCAAAGATCTGGGTGAGTCTATGAGTCCCATTCCTTCAATTTTATGGAATAATCATGGTTGGATGTGTTATCTCCTTCTAAGTGCATAGACCATTGTTTTACCATGGATTATTAGATTGGGTGTTGAAGTTTGTTTGGGATTGAATCAAGGGTCGTGATTAAGAAATCAGTTGTCTACAAGATTGAGGTATGTGGTCTTCAAGTTAATTTCCCATAGTAATTATGTTAATATTGTATATGAGGTTGTGATAATGCACTTAGATAACATATATTTATGATTTTAATTATGGAAATAGAATTGGAACCCTAATTGATGCGCGAGATCACTCACGATCCCCGTTGGATCTATTAAGGATGTTTAGATAGGGCCTATCTCACCCATGGGGTGTTCCACTCCCCTAGAAATAGTGGAATGAGTTGTGAAATGATGTTTTAAAGGTTTTATGAGATTGAAAAATTATAAATTGTTTTGTTATTATTAGTATATAAAAAAGGGATGTTTTTTAAATAGAATAAGTTAAATGAGTTATATTATTTTTAATGGGTAAATGTGATAAACGATTAAGGAGTAATTTCCATGCACATTAATGGTTTTAAAGGATAACCAATGGTTATCATTTTTCATAAATAGTGAAATGGGATAATTATGGGAACTGAGTAAAGTGTTTAATCTAATGAACCAATAAAATGCAATAAATTAATAGATACACCCTTGTTGTTATTATTAGTTAAAAAGTTCACTGATGATGAACCTCATAAAAAGTGATTAATGTTATGTTTGGGATGTTGGACAGAGCATCCTCTCCCTTGGGTTAGTCCAAACTAATTATATAGGAATCACTGATGTATTTTATGGTTTTGGTTGTCAGACTAATGCTCCAAGATCCTAAGATATGGACATGAGATGGATACCTAGACTGATTCTCTAGGGTACTTTGTTAAATTGATTTTATAAATGAATGACCATGTGATGTAAAGTGTCTTATTCCATTTTTTATGGTTTAAAATCTCATCCTGGGTTGAATAAGGTTTATTTATCTGGTATCTAGGCGGAACATGAGGTTCATAAAGGTAATGAATATTTATTTAATAGGAAACTTGTTTACTTTCATAGTCATGTTAATTATTCTTGTAAATTTTTCATACAAAATTATTTGATTGGATATTATTATATACACCATTGGTGGTGGATTACTGAGTTATACTCACACCCTTCTAAGGGTACCTTGGGTACTCAAGAAGACTACATAGTTAAAGGTTATGACAAGGGAAATGTCCCTAGGGTTGATGGTTGAATTGGGATGGATCATGGATAAGGGTACCCAACATGCTCTTAGATTATATTTTGGAGGTATTTTCCTTGATTTATGATTTTGTTTTCCTTTTTAGTACATTATACTACCAATACATGACATGTTTATTATATTAATATATTAATATTTCCATAGTTTGGGGATATGGTATGTGATATATTGGATTATTATTATTATTTCATGCTATAGTTTATTTGATTCCAACTATTGGTTTACTCTAGTAAAGAAGGTATAGTCTCCCCACATATTACATTAGACCATCACTACTAGTCGACAACCTATGGTGTATGGGGATGTGCACCTAAGGTCATGTGTAACACTGGCTTGGGGAATCATCTTAGTGTCTCATGGTTTAGGACATTACAAAGTGTAATCATTACACTTTCTTTTTTGTTGCTTTACTATTTGGGAAAGGTAAATAGGGGGATAAGATGTGTCCGCCCTTGGTTATGAGTTCATCCATGGGAGTGGCTAACTAATTTATGGAAAAAATCCAATTCCTCATAGTGGTATTGTTTCTCTTGATATTCATTGTTATGGTTGAATGTTATTTCACCTTGGGTGATACACATGTAGTGTGATGTTATTTTTTTTGAAGTTTTGATTGTGGGATGATATGTAATGAGGTTTTTATACATGCATAATTTTAGGCACATGGTGATTTATATGAAATGAATCATGTTATAAACACTTATGGAAAATAATGTGGGATATGAGGGATAAAATTATTTTCAATTTCCTTATAGGTTTAAGGAAATAGTTCCTAATAAATATGATAAAATTGGTTAAATTGAAAGAATTAAATTGGAATGTTCAAGACAGTTCTTATTTATAATGTTGAAATACTTTAAAGAATATATGGATGTTAAATGAAATGGTTGGCATGAAATATAATGTAAGGTTTGAAATTTTAAACTTCAATTTTCCCTATATTATATATAACTCAGGATAGAGGTGGTTGAGGGTAGTTATCTTGTTAAGATTATGACTATTGAGATATTATATATGGGGTATTCTATTATGGACAGTGTGACCCTCTTGATATAATCATGTAAATATTATGTTATGTTCTCTAAATGTAAATTTCACATTGTAGAGAGATTCCATCACAATGATGTTTACTAATTGGGTGGTAGGAGAAAATTTATGATAATGAACCTTTGGATGTAGTAAAATAACATATATTTATTTTTTATTATAGGGGGAAGATAAATTTCATGAGACCATCACTTGTTTTATACATTTCATAGATAGAGACATAGAGAAGATAGTATCAAGTATGTTTAATTTGACTCAAGAGTTTCACCCACAACATCCTTTGAATTTTTCTAGGTTGGGTCGAATAGAGTATGAAGAGTTCTGGATATAATCTATTAGATGATTATGGACTAGTTAGAGACTCCTCCCGAGAATAGGGTCATTTTGGAAGTATATATGTTTCAAGTACTAGTGAAGTGATGGTGGGATATTCGATTTTAGACTAAGCATGCATATGGTATGTTTTGGAAGAAATTCTTGGAAAATTTATATCCAAATATTATGAGATTGGAGAGAGTAGGAGAATTTATGAGGTTAACTTAGGGTACTATGTCCATGATGGATTATATTGTTCGCTTCATTGAATTGCAGTGCTTTTTTATAGTATTGGTTAGGGATGAGGTAGCGATGACGATATTGTTTAGGATGGACTTGGAAGTGAGATCAAGTCCTAAG
The DNA here is from genome assembly GCA_963277665.1 of Viscum album. Taxonomy (NCBI): domain Eukaryota; kingdom Viridiplantae; phylum Streptophyta; class Magnoliopsida; order Santalales; family Viscaceae; genus Viscum; species Viscum album. Next base: position 1,496,826,415 of record OY728131.1, read on the forward strand.
TGAATACATTCCATTTAATGAGGATTACTGAGTTAGTGGATCAGGTCATCCTTTTTGAGGGGAGCCTAAAATAGGCTTCTAGTGGTGCACATGTGGTTTCATCTAGGCAGTCTAGTGGTATGACTTTTGAGAGCATGAAGTATATTTTTGAGAGTTTTCACTAGGGTGGTGGAGGAAAGAGTATTCAAGGGAGAGTATCAACATAACAAGGTAGTAATTATGTGTTCTGTTAATAGTGTAATAGACTACGACACAAGTACTTTTCGTATCCCTAATGACTAGTCAATTTCTAATCACGTGGAAGGATGTGAAAAGTACAGAGGTTCTGTTGGAACCCTCATAGGGTGGGTAGTGATGGAGGAACTAGACTGATGTAGTGTGCTAAATAGGGCTCTACTACCCCATATTAGGAAGTAAATTGTAAATATAATGGTTATAATAGTTCGGTTAGTGGGTTTAGTACTTTGGTACAAGAGAATCCATACCAGAAAAGTAGTGCATGATATGGGACTCAGACCGGAGTTTATAGAAGAGGGACCGGTCAGTTGCATGTTTTTTATCCTGCACCTAGTGGTGGTGAGGATGGACCATTGACAGTCTTAGGTATTGTTCTTATAGAATTTATGCTCTCTAATCCATTATTTGATATGGGTTCCTCACAATCTTTTATATATTCATAGTTGGTAAGTTTTTTGGGTCTAGTGGTGGAGTATATGTATGGGTTAATGTTAATCGATGGATATCACCTCCTTTGGGACTTGTTCTTACTTAAGATGTTTTGTTTTGAAATAATACTAGGAATGGATTTTTTGGTCATGTATTGAGAATATATCGATTTTTACCGTAGTAAAGTGACCTTCATGTCTATGGAGGGTGGCATTTCTATTCATTATGGGGAATTAAATATCATGGTAGGTTTTGCCGGGCCATTTTTTCAGTGGTTGGGTGAGATTATAGCCCAGGTCGATAGTATTATTCTTGATAATGGGGGAGTGGAGCATGATATCTTCCCTCCTATGGTGTATTAGTTTTAGGATTTATTTCCTCAATATTTCTTGGGACTTCCACGCGAGAGAGAGTTTGAGTTCATGATTGATTTGATTCTAGGGGCTGACCCAATTTCTATTATTCCTTATAGAATAGAACTAGTTGATCTTCAGGAGCTCAAGACTCTATTAGGAGAGTTGGAGGATAAAGGTTTTATTCATATGAGTATGTCACCTTTGGTATATCTAGTTTTATTTACTAAAAATGTTAACATGACCTTGTAGTTTTGTGTCAATTATCAAAATTTGAATGCGATGAAGGTTAATAACCAATACCCACTTCTTCAGATCAATGATATTTTTTTACTAGCTGAGGGGTTCTTGTGTATTCTCCAAGACTGATTTGAGATCAGGGTATCGTCGGCTAATGGTGAGAACTTCTGATATACCAAAAATGGATTTCAAGAGTAGGTATAATTTTTATGAGTTTATTGTGATGTTTTTTGGGCTAACAAATGATCCTTTTATGTTTATGGATTTGATGAAATGAATCTTCCACCCATAATTGGACCATTTTGTGATTGTCTTCATGGATGAAATATCAGTGTACTCCCTGAATCATGAAGATCATTCCAACATCTTGAAATCATATCAATTACACTAAGAGAGAATTAAATATATTCAAATTTATCAAAATTTCCTTTATTATATTAAAAATTCACACTTCCAAGATCACATAATCTTGGAGGAAGGTGTTTCAATGGACCCATTTATTGTTGAAGCAGTGGATTCTTGGGATCAGCCCAAGAATGTTTTTTATATCTGTAATTTCTTGGGTTTGGTTACTTATTACCAGAGATTCATCAAATACTTTTCTCACATGGATTTTTATCTTGAGAAATGTGAGAATTCCTTCAAAGAGATGAATAATAATTTTATATCAATAGCAATTATGATCTTACCCGAACTAGGTGAAGATCATACTCTATTTTTTTATGTATCTAGAATTAGAATTGGGGTAGTGTTGATATAGAGATTTAAATTCATGGTGTATGGATCATGATAGTCGAGGAATCTTGAATGGATATACCCTAATCATGATCTCAATTTTACTACAGTAGTTTATTCATTAAAGTTTTGGTGGTGCTATCTTATGGGTGAGAATTTTACTATTTTTACTTATCATAAGAGTATCAAATACATATTTTCCTAGTTTTATTTAAATATCTAGTAGTAAATGTAGGTTGATTATATACAATCCTTTGATTTTGATATATCTTATACATCAAGAAAAGGAAATAGTGTTTCAAATTATTTGAGCTGGAAGACACATAATCAAATGGTTCAAGAGTCTAGTTCCAAGTGGAAAATGATTTCTTTATTCACTGAGATGAATCTAGATGTTCATAAGGAAAGGAAATACATGAACCTTGAGTCCTTATCCATCGATACCTATATTCTAATTCATATCTTGATGAGATAGTATGAGGTTTTAAAGTGTTTATTTTTGAGGTACAACTTTAAAGGTGGGGAGATGCCTTCTGATTGGACCATCGATAATGTTGAGATCATACATGTTTGTATTCATGTGATTGTGCCAACATGTATGTGGTAGGAGTTGATGTGCGAGTTTTACTCTTCAAAGTGGGTGGTTCACCTTCATTTGAAAAAAAATGTATCATGATATTCATCGATAGTGTTGGTGTCCAAGAATTATAAAGAATGTTTTAGGTTTTGTGACATGATGCTACACCTCTAAGTAAGTGAAGGCTGAGAATTAGTGAATGAATAAACTTTTATAGTACTTTCCCATTCTGTAATAGAAGTGGGATGATGTTACCATGGATTTTTTGGTGGTACTTTTGAGGAAAACTCATAATAATGATGCAATATGGGTGATTGTATATCATTTAAAAAAGGCATCCCATTTCTTATCAATCAGAGATACCTTCACCATGGATTTGTTGGGAGACTTGTATGTTTAGGAAGTGGTGTGTTTTCATGGGGTGACCCAAAGAATTATGTAAGAGAGGGACCCTAATTTTATGTGGAAATTCTATAGAGGGTCACAAAAGGTTCTTGAAACTAAGGTGTTCTTGAGTATAGGTTTCCACCCATAGACAAATGGGAAATTAGAGCGTACTATCAAGTTGTTAGAGGAAATGATAAGGGCATGTGTCTTTGATTCTGGTAAAAATTGGGAGAATCACATAGCACTTGTTGAATTATACAATAAAAATAGTTATTAGTTAATGATTGAGATGATACCATATGAGGAACTCTTTGATAGGATATGAAAATCACAATTTTTTTGGATGGAAGTGGGAGAATCAGGGTTATTGGGACTGAGTCTTATGTATGAGATGTTGGATCAAGTTAATTTGATCTAGAAGTGTATGTATATAGCACAGATTATACCGAGGTCATATTATTATTAAAATCATTTAATTATTGAATTTGTATTGGGTGGCCATGTGTTCATTTAGGTCCCAATGAGATTAGGTCACTGTCAAATTTAGTAGTAGGGTAAGTTGGCACCATGGTATTTTGGGCTATTTGAGATCATGGAGAGGATCAAATCTGTGGCGTATCGATTGACTCTTGCACAAAAATAAAATTCTATACATGATTTTTTTTCATGTGTCATAGCTTCAGAAATATCACTATGAACCTTATCATGTGATTGATGTTGATGATGTTGAGATTGAGGCCGATGCATCCTTTGAAAAGAATCTGGTTCATGTTGTGGATCATAGTGAGAAAGTTTTTCGACATAAGACCATATTGTTGGTATGAGTGTTGTGTTAGCATGATAAAATTCTGAAAGAAAACTTTTGAGTATGAAGATGATATGTAGGACTAGTATCATGATATTTTTACCTTAGAGTCCTAGTGATGCTATGAAATGTGGATTGAAGATAAGATGATATAATATGGGGAGTTTGTAAAACCCTAAAATTCTAATGATGTACATTTATATTTATATTTTTGTTAGAATAACTATTATATGGTTAATTTAATAATTCCCATAAGTAGGAAAGGTATTGGGGGTGTCTCGGGGGATCGAGACATGAAAAATGGGTAAAATAGTCATCCAGTGTGTGGAAAATAGTTGGCCCATAGTTAGCTCCCGATTTGTCCAACCACGCATCCAAGCCATGTAACTCTTAAAATGGGAATTTTTTTACTAATTTACCCATCTTTCTTTAAGGGTTCTCGCTCAATTTTCCTCTCATTTCCACCTCCATCTTCAAGGGTTATGATTCTTGGAATCCCTCCTCCTTTAAAGGTGATTCTCCCTTTATCCTTGGACATTTTAAGTGTCATTGGTCACAAATTGAAGCTTTAGGTGATTCTATGAGTCATCTTCCTTCTATTTTATAGAAAAAGAATAGTTAGATGTTTTATATATTTCTAAATACCTAAAACCTTTTTTTCAAATACATTATTAGATTAGTAATTGAAGGTTATTTTTTCTTGATTCAAGGGTCATGTTTAAGAGAGTGGTTGTCTATGAGATTTAGGTAGGTGGTCTACAAGTCAATTTACCATTTTATTGGTGTTAATAGTTTGTATGGTGTTGTGTTAATGAGTTTCATTGAAACAGATTTAATTTTTAATTATAGAATGTGAATTAGGACCCTATTTGATGTATTGGATCCCTCATGATTCTTGTTGGATATACTGAGGATGTTTAGACTGGGCCTTTGTTCACCAATGGGGTTTTCCACCCCTTTGAAAATGGTGAAATGAGTTATTAAATGATTTTAAAGGGTTTTATTTATAGAACCCTTATAAGTTATATTAGTTTTGTAATCATTGAATAAAGGGATGTTTTTCTTAACTTGAAGAAGTTAAATGAATTTTTGTATGTGAAAAATAGTGAAAGGGGAATTCTCATGTGGGTAGATGGTTTTAAAGAATAAACAATGGTTATAATTGTTCTTAAAGAGTTAAATGGGATAGTTATGAGAATTGAGCAAAGTGTTTAATGTAATGAACCATGGAAATGTGATAAATGAAATGATTCACCCCTTTTTTTATTATTGGTTAAAAAGGTCACTGATGATGAACCTTGGAAAAACTAATTAATGGTATTTTGGAATGTTGGATTAAGGATCATATCCCTTGGATTAGACGAGACTAATTATCTAGGCCCCACAAATGTATTTCATGGTTTTGGATGTTAGACCGATTCTCCAAGCTCATAATATATGGACATGAGATAGATACCTAGAATTAAGATCTAATTTAAATTGTTAAATTTATTTTTTAAATGAATTACTATGTGAGGAAAAGTGTTTGAATCCATTTTTTAGGGTTTAGACTTCCGACATGGGATGAAGCTGGTTTAGTAGTCAAGTTTTTGGTTAGAACCTTAGGGTCATAAGGAGAATGAATATTTTTTAATAGGAAAGTTTTTTTTTACATTTTTAGGTTTTTTTATTATTATTGTAACTTCTATATACACTATTATTTGACTGGATATTATTGTAGACATAGTTAGTGGTGGACTACTGAGTTGAACTCACACCCTACTCAAGCTACCATGGGTTCTTGAGAAGACTACATGGTTGTAGTTTAGGACAAGGGAAATGGACCTTTGGATGATGGTTGACTTGGGAAAGAGAATTAATTAGGGGATCAGATATGCTTTCAGAGCCTATTTAGGGGGATTTTCCTTAATGTATTATTTTGGTGTCCTTTTTTATACATTAGACCATCATGATAAGATTTTTTTATTTTATTCATCTATTAACATTTCCCTAGTTTGAGGTTATAGTATGTGATTTATCTAATTTTTAGTATTATTACATGAAATAATTTATTTGATTCATATTGTTGGTTTACTATGGTGAAGAGGGAATATTCTTCCCACATATCACATTAAACCCTCACTTATAGTCAGAAACTTCTGTAATATGGGTAGGTACGCATGAGGCCATGTAAAGAACTAGACCAGATCACCATCTTAGTGGATCCTAGATAGAGATGTTACATTATGGGAAAAAATAGTCCATCCCAATAATAACATCAAAAAGGTCTATTTTGAGAACTAGAAAATCCAAATCTAACTAAAACCTTATATATTGAAAAGGTACTTGAGAGGAATCAAAAACCCTCCACTCTCTTCTTTTCAAGAAGAAATTATAACTCCACAACATTTGGTATGAGTTTCGTAGGGAGATTTAAAATATTCACAAAGTGGGTTGATATTAAAGAGTGAGAGGAATTGGTATTAAACAAAGTAGTTTCTAATGATGTATTCATCAAAATAGATCCACTCAAAGTAGTAGGTACTAAATAAATTTCCATTATATACTCTTTTATTGTATGCCACTTCTTTATCCTAGAAGATGAATGTTTCTTACCACCAACATGAGGGTCTAACCTTTTTTGAATTTTCCCATGAAATGAGTCAGCCTTTCCTCCATAAGCTTTTGGATGGAAACATGTAACCTTGGAAGCATCTGAACCACTTTTCTGAGAAGAGAAGTCTTGACATAAACATCTCATATATCCTAGACATCCACATGATAGAAAAAAATTTATATCTACCAGCAAGAATGCTTTATGTTGAAAAGTTTCGGGGCCCGAAGCAGAAGCTGGTGGGCCAGGGATTTTAAAATTTGCATTGGAAGGATGAAAAAACTTGTCTTCACTAACGATCCGAGTCCCAGATAGGTCCTAGTATCTCACATAAATTATTAGGATCACAAAATAAAAAAAATGAAAAAGTACCCATTTCAAATCCAAAGTTGCGGTCGACTGTAACTAGTCGTCACGATCATCGCTTGAAGGATCCAAAGAAGTAACCCTTTATATCATCCACACATGCTTCAAAAACCCATGGGAGCATCGATCATCGAATTCTGGGTGCTAGCGTGGAGATCTGACAACTCTTTTGACGTCCTGATGATCACCTCATTGAGATACCTTCAATGCTGAAGAGAGATCCTGATCCGAGATTCTTGGATCAAGAGATTATCTCTCTAGAGAGTGGTAGGATAGAGAGGCTCTCAACATTCATTCCATGAAATCGAATGAATAGTGATTCACACCCTTATGAGAGAGCCTCCTTCTATATTTATAGTGGAGTTGATAAATACCCAGTTGGGTTCCCCAACCCCTGTTTATTTCAACATCCACTAAATAAATAACTTAGACAAACTAAACTATGTCAATATTATTTATTATTTTATCACATAATTTTAATATATATAAAATATATTACGTGATTAAACCCAAGCCATTTAACTCGACTCGCTGGCCCGCTTAATATTAAACAAACCTTGACTATTAAAATAATATTTCTTTGATTAATATTTTCCCATATTTACTAAACTTGTAAATACATTAAATAAATTCAATCCCAAATATTCATAACATTAATATTAATGAATTTATTTAATTCTTTTGGGGATCGATAAATTGGAAAACACTCGGACGCCATGGTGGGTCCCACCATGTCCATATACATATTCAACTGAATAGGGTGGATTCTTGAATATGCTATTGTGTGTGACCCTCTAGGACCTTATCTCGATAGCAGTGAATAAAATCCATAAACAAAGAGCAGAGACTACCAACCCATCATGGCCCCTAAAGAGATAGGGATTTTCATAGGAACAACAACCAACCTACTAACAATGACTGTGTACTATAATATCTTTGTCTCTACGTATATCATAAAGTAGGATGCACACTTGTGTCATCATCCCTTTTCTTGCTTTATTATTTTTTGATCTATCCAGATGGATTTACCTTTGTACTAATTTGGACAAAGACTTATGAAGGCAGCACCATCCTGATCAACCAGGCCTGAGATATACAATTTCCTGAACTTGTAAGAAAAAAAATCTTTTCTTGACCATTCAACCAATGTTATACCACCAACGACGCACCCAACAAAAGCTACCTCCCCACGATTTCAATACCATGGTTTTTTCCTTGCATCAAAGTACTCAATCAAATGGTATACACTAGTAATGGTCTCAAGTCAGGAGACCAATATACATGTTCATAGATAGGAACAATCTATGACACCCAAAACATGTGGTGTTCCTATTGACGGGTTTGTCTTCATGATCTCACTAGTAGAGATCACCAATTGCGAACTTCATGAGAATAAGTCTCAATGCTTATGATCCCCCAACACCTAATAGTCAAACATCTACTATGTCCAATCAGTAAGATGTATCTAGACTATAAAACTTATATTTAAGATTAATGTCATTGTATCTTGAGGTGCTCAATATAGCATGGAATCTGCTATAACCTCTCAACACGACAATTAATCTTTGGACATTATCATTATAATAGTGGATGAAAAAAAGTTTACACTATAATGGTAAGATAACATCATGTATAGCTAACTGTATACATGATATGCTAATCAAAAGTATGACATAGTTAGGTATAGGGAACCCACTATTTCAACACTCCCACTTGCACTAGATCCAACTTGCCAACCAAACTTTTTAGCTACTCACATGATAAAGATCATGATTTTGATGTGTAATGGATTTAACTGTTAGGCTTACCATGTTTTCTCCGTGTGGAAAATCTACTGTATGTGACCTCATCTCCTTGAGTAAAACTTCTCAAGATAAGGCATCCTCAATTATATAAATTTTTTCCAATGTCATAACTTGGAAACTTGGCTAGTAAGAATATCATAATTTACAATATGATAATACTTTTTTCACTAGGTGCTAATCCAAGAACTAGAACAAATCACTGTGATCAATAAATTCTTCTTATATTCCTTAGAAGCTGCAACGTACTCGGTATTTGTAGGTATGGCTACCACTATATTTTATGAGATCGACTCTCTCATCACCTTTTACTAATTGTGATACTAGATACAATTGATATAAGTATTACTTGGTTGTGTCCCACCATAACTAGTACACCTTCTTCTCCATATACCAAGTACATATAATTTGTACTTTCTGAAGTACAAGATGATAGTTCTGACTGATTCACTTGAAGTGCTCCTGAATATAATTGATATCTGCTTAAAATAAAGTATATCTTTGTAGAATCAGTTCTTTTACATATTATGTCACACATTCTTGATCCATCACTGAAGCGTATGAAACTAAATTCACAAATTTAATTTCTTCCCATGTTCTGAACATGTCAACCTGAAGAGATTAAGCCATGTGACATTAACAATAATTATGAACTTGAATTGTTCCAACTTGTATTTTTCAATACAATGTCACTTTATATACAATTGACTTGGTCCAAGCAACCATTACATCTATTTCAATAGATCCAGTTCCCTATAACTTAGGTTACTACTTTAAGTCAATCACTAGAGAATTACTTTTAACCTGATCTTATCTGGATGTAAGACCATTAAATGTTTTCCATATGTTGATGAACATATTTCTCTTGGAAACCATTGGCACTCCCACTAAGCTTTGGTAGACACAAGGAAAAGATTCATTTTAAATGAATTCTCTAAGATATTGTTGCTTACTTTAATTGAAAACTATATTTCGGTAACTTGCAACCCTTATTGACATCATATGATGTCATCATCCCTTTTTGGTTGCATCGTATATACACCATCCATGAAAGATGATTATGAAATCGAATGACCAATTTAATGATCTTAGAGGTTAGATATGATAAGTAAAATTCAAATGTATTTAGGTGTACCGACTTGGTATAACCAATTGAGACTTATTGGTATCGGGCTTATACCATCCATGTATCATCTCATTTGAATACCCACCACAATATTCAATTTATAAGACCCTTTGCAATTTGATTCATGGAATCCATTATAGAATTTTAAATTGTCTTTTCAATCTTAGCTTATTTCCATATACTTCTTACTTGTAGGATTTATTATTATTAATGAATAATATATTACCAGCCACGGTTAATATGAAACAATCACCATGGTTTCATCCTTCCTACACAGTATGTGTCACTGGAACATGCCTCTTCCACATTAACTTGTAAAACTTGTTCCTATTCCAACCGTTTGTGCATCTTGAGAATTGAATAAGTTCAAGTCAATTTAGCTCCCACTATCTCTAATAGAGATGTGTACCCTTATATAGAAATATAGTCTAATACTTGACTACATATTTTCTATCTTAGGGATTTATGTAATATCCTAAGCAACTTTTAGGATATTTACTTAGATGCACGATGTGTTTAGATTGATGCATATTTATTTATGTCTTAACAAACTCTTTGCATATTTAACACATATCTTATGACGTAATGGATTTTAATCATACTATTACTTGTGTGATATTCATTTTTTATTTTAGTTTGAATATTGGTTATGGGTTTATACCATTATTTGCGAAGCACATTTTGAAATATAATTTATGTTTCTGCAAGTTTCAACATTGATACTCCATACAACATAACTTTGATGTATAAAATGTGCATTTAGGAATTTCTCCACGCTACATTTTTTTGATCAATGTTAACATGTAAGAATTTATCAAAGACCCTCATTATGAACATCAACACCATGATGTAGATTAGGTAACATGCGTTTAGGAATTACTTCATGCTACATTATCATGATCAATGAATGTTTGGTCAAGTTATTCTTCAGCATGTTGATCAGAAGCAACTAATATCTTTTGACCATGAACATAATTCACTATTATATTCCTTAATGACTTAAAATAATCTTATGAATTATCTTTACCTCTATATTTACTTTGGAATATTTCACTCTCTCTTATTGAACTAACCCTGGAAGCTTTCGACAAACCTTTATTTCTAAAGGTTTCTTTGTCTTAAACTAGAGATGCCAATAATACCAAAAGTATTTAGCTGTACCAAGCCTAAAAACCATAAAGGGTATATTCTTGACGTCCACTTTTAGTTTTACTTGACAAAGTATCATATTTCCACAACTGGGTAGGTCTTACATTTTATATTCATCATGTATTGACTTTGATTGAAGTATGTTTGAACTAATTTTTGAGTATGTTAAAATAAACAAAATTCATTCCAAAGGTTAGAATAATGTCTCATTATGACCAAAAGGTCATGTGAGATAAATTTTTTAGTTATAATAAACAAATTTTTCAATTAGAATCAATCACTTGGAAATTGGATTTTATGTGTTTCTCACTGCTGACTTAGGAATCACCCTTTCTCAGCCACTTGGAGAAGACACTTTACTTATTTTAATGTTACTATACTTACTTTGTTACTATATTTAAATAAACTTATGTTATTATCATATTGTATTCAATACCCAAGAAGTATGTTAGAAACATTAATTTATATTGATGAATATATCTGAATGAGAAATAGGTACTTGCTTCTAATATTTCAGTATGTGATGAAAATGGCCTTCTATTAAATAACCAACAACTTTTCTATGAAGGACATGGAGAAAGTTTTTTTAATGTATATTTCCATAGGCCTTTCCGCCTTTCCTTTAAATATATTCTCCATAAGAACAAAAGATGGTGATGTCTTTAATATTCTTATTATTTGGAGAATATTACCTTAAAGGAAGTGAAGTGCTTACTATATATCGTTCATTTGTATACTTAAAAAAAATAGAGTAATTGGGTGTAAAAGGTATAAGAATGGGAAGACATGAAAGATTGTGAATTGTCTTTCACTTTACATAAACTGAGTGCAATCATCACATTCAAATATTGCTTCACTTTCTCCCTAGAAACTTATTGGAGATGAGACTACATGTAACAGCATCCTTGTCTTGAAGTAGCGACCACAACTAACATCAGACATTGATCATAACATAATTATAGAACCATCATATGCTTGATTAATGAGTCTCCTATAAGTAGTTTTACACCCTCTCTTGCTGAGGTGGATTGACAGGTCGGGAAACAAGCACTTTGAATTTTTGATATAGTAGTAATGTGTGCGAGCACCTATACTACACTTTGGAAATTAGTTTTTAGTTTAGACATTAAATTTGTTTTATATTTATTTCTATTTTATTATGGTATTCCTTACCATTTTCTACAAAATAAACTTTAGCAGATTGTACTTTTATGCTAATTACCGAATGTGACATTATCAATTAATTTAATCATTAAATGACTCATTATTTTTATCGAATTCTAGGAACCATCTATACTAGAATTGGAATACTCTTGAGTATTTTAGTGGCAAGGATCCCCGAACCTCCCTCATAGTCTACAAGTTATGGCTACACCACTACTCGGAGGGTCCAAGGTAGGATTTTGTCTGGCCAACTGCATTGACTCATAGTTCCTTAATCTGTTGAGTTAAGTCCCAACTTCTAAAATCATTTCTTTATTTACTCAATGCTTGCCTCTAAAATTACAACAAGCTAGATATGGATATTTGTTTCTGAAATTTTAGTTAAGTCAACCCACCACCCAAATAAGAACTCCCTGGTAGTAAGAGTCACCCTCATCTATGGCATGATCGACACCCCAAACACCCGGTTTTATTCAAAATTGTATGACATAAGGCTGTAATGACTTAATATTACTTTGAGGATTTTGTGTTTTTCTCTCAACGAATGTAATTCATTTCTATTAAACTTGTTCATCTATGTTGTCGCACTCAAAACTAAAATTTTAAAGAAAAACAGATGCCACTTCTTTATGCATTTTATTATCTATTATTTTATGTATTTTACTACTATTCTAAAATGCATAAAATAATAAATAAACACATAAAGGAAAACTAATACCTGACTAGTTTTGAGTATCTAAATGACCTAAGGGCATCATACATGAGTCAAAGCTTGACTCTTGATGTAGCTTTCCCCCGTCTTGTATGTTCGTTTCGCATCTGAAGTATTGCCTCGTCTTGGTGGGTTCCATGTCATGTCTTGGAGTATCACCTCATCTTGGTGGGGTCTACGTCACGTCTTGCATCTTATTTGCTAGAGAACACTGCCACATCATGGTGGGGTCTACGTCATTCGTCGTCTTCATCCGAAGTACAATAATTACTCGAGCGCAGGCGAGTGAGACTCAGATATAAATGTACATCATTTAAATATTGGGCACACATGACCTTATACATTTTAACCGAAAAATAAAGATGACACGTAGACCAACTATTTAATTAATTACAATCATCACATGTAGTTAAATAATTAATTATATAAAAGAAACATACACAGGTCGATGCTCAAGACCAGTAGACAGGTAAATAAAGCACGATAAAATTAAAATGCATCAAAAAAGTACGAGGGTTGTCTAAATTAAATTAAATGAATTAAATAATATAAATAATTTAATTAATTATCGATCCTTTAATTAATTTAATTTTTATGCCAATTAATTAATTTAATTTCACTGCAAAATTAAATTAATTTATATCTCAAGTGTTAAAATAATTAACCAAAATTAATTTTAATTAATTTAATTTATATACTGAAATTAAATTAATTAAATTAATTATTTTTGATTAATTTAATTGGTCACCCCCCGAAACACCATTGCATGGCCTGTGTGGGTCGGACCAAACCCGCGCAGGGCCATTCCAGGCCGTGTAGGGCCTCTCTAAGCCAGGACAATCCACCCAAACCTGTTTCGGGTTGGTCAGGTCTGCTCAGACTGCTTCGGGGCCAAAATTTTCCCTACGAAAAAAAATTACTTGTAGCCAAAAGGGTACCTCCTCTTCTATGATCAGTGGACCTTGGAAATGGAGGTGGTTTGTGGTCTCGACAACAAGGGGTTGCGGCCCTGGTCCGGTGGTGGCCTGTTTTCGGAAACGGCCGAGATGTAAGGAGGCCGGAGGGACTACCCGTGGCGTCGTAGTAGGGCTGTCCGGAATGGGATTTTGTCGAGGTAGAGGACAGTGATGGCCTGGGTCAAGGATGGAGGCAGCCTGGGTCCGCGGTGGCTGGCTGGTTCGGGCCTGGGTAGGGGCGGTGGCGTAGGCTTGCTGCAGGAATCCAGGGCGATCGAAGGGCGCGGGACCTGGTGCGGGTCGGGGGGTGCGCCTGCTATGCCAGGGTAAGCGGGATGGACGATGGGGCCTACTGCAGGTCACCCCTTAATGCACCGTGGAATGCCGGTGGGTGAATTCATGGTCTATCATCGGTGGCGGCGTCGTCCGCAAGTCGTCGGGTGGGAGCGGCAGTAGCTGGCTGCTGCATGCCGCTATAGGGAGGCGGATGTCGGGACTGGGCTGGCGACAGACGGGTTCACCGGGAAGCGCACTAGGAAAGCAGGGTGGCACTGAAGCGGGTTGGGGTGCGTCTTCGCAAGGACATCGAGCCTATGGCATAGCGAGGAAGACAATGGGGGGGGGGGGGGGGGGGGGGGGCTCCGCACGGACCCCTCTAGATCCTTTTTTTTGGTTTGCTTGACCTGAAAATCCATCCCCACCCCATTTTGGTGGGTTAATTTTTTTTTAAAAAATAATACTTTTTTGAAGTCTTTGCCCCACCTTATTTGTTTAATTAAAGTCAAGTCTCCCTGCCCTTTTTTTCTCTTCTTATGTGTTTTCCACACAAAATTTATCTTTCTAAAGGATTTTCAAACAGCTTTTAAATTTGATAATAATAAATTTTTTAAAATAAAATAATAATTTATTATTATACTAATAAAATAAATTTCATTATAATAATACAATTATTATTCAAATTATTAAATTATTAAATTTATAATTTTGCATATAATTTTAATCCTATCTGATGAAGGAACTAAACTTGATCAATCCTTCATAATGAATAAAATTTAATACCTGCGGTCAAACCACAAAAGCGATCCAATGTGAAAAATTAAAATGGTCATAATGTAGCCATTCGAGATCAGATCGGCATGCAGTTTGAACCACTGAGACAGTTTTTGAAACTTCTACTTAATTTTATGAAAATTAATTTTATTTGGATCATAAAATTTATTTAATTGCTCTGATACCACTAAAAGGTTCTGAGGACCGCAGGGAAAGATGGTGTTCTTGGGATTTTAAAATTTTCGTCGGCGGGACGACATAACTTGTCATCGCCGATGATTCGAGCCCCCCGGATTGGTCTGAGGATCTTGCGTAAATTATAACGAGCACAAAATAAAAAATGAACACAGACTCGTTTCAAATCCAAAGCTGCGGTTGACTGCAAATAGTCGATGGCGATCATCGCTTGAAGGATACAAAGTAAGAACCCTCTAGATTATCTACACGTGCTTCAAAAACCCACGAGAGCATCGATCTTCAAATTATGGGTGCTAGCATGGAGATCTGACAGCGCTTTTGATGTCACAATGATCACCGCATCAAGATGCCTTCGATGTTGACGAGAGATCTTGATCTGAGCTTCTTAGATAAAGAGCTTCTCTCTCTAGAGAGTGGGAGGAGAGGGAGGCTCTCAACTTTCATTCCATGAAAGTGAATGAATAGTGACTCACCCCATGTGAGAGAGCATCCTTCTATATTTATATTGAAGTTTATAAATACCTTATTGCATTCCCCAGTTCCCATTTATTTCAACATCCACTAAATAAATAATTTTGATGAACTAAAATGCATTAATATTATTTATTATTTTATCACATATTTGTAAAATACATAAAATATATTATGTGATAAAACTCGAGCCATTTAACTTGACTCTTTGTCCCTCTTAATACTAAACGAACCTTGAATATTAAAATAATATTAATTCGATTAAAATTTTCCCGTATTTACTAAATTTGTAAATACATTTAAAAAATTAAATCCCAAATATTCATAAATTGAATATTAATGAATTTATTTAATTCTTTTGGTGATCGATAACTTGGAAAACACTTAGAACCCATGATGGGGTCCACCATGTCCATATACATATTCAACTGAATAGGGGGGATTTTTCAATATGCTATTGTGTGTGACCCTCTAGGCCCTTATCTCGATAGTAGTGAACAAAATCTACAGACCAAGAGCGGAGTTTAGCAACCCATCATGGCCCCTAAACAGATAAGGATTGTCATAGCAATGACAACCAACCTACGAACACTGATTGTGTACTATAATATATTTGTCTTTAAATATCTCATAAAGAAGAACACACAATTGTGTCATCGTCCTTTTATTGGTTTATTATTTGTTGATATATCTGGATGGATTTACCTTTATACTACTTTGGCCAAATACTTATGAAGGCAACACCATCCTGATCAACTAGTCCTGAGATAT
This sequence comes from Viscum album, assembly GCA_963277665.1. Taxonomy (NCBI): domain Eukaryota; kingdom Viridiplantae; phylum Streptophyta; class Magnoliopsida; order Santalales; family Viscaceae; genus Viscum; species Viscum album. The sequence continues at coordinate 1,496,842,536 of OY728131.1, forward strand.
ACAACTTCTTGAACATGGAAGCGACAAATCCTTTCTTGACCATTCAACCAATGTCATACCACCAACGACGCACCCAACCCAAGATACCATTCCCTGATTTCAATACAATGGTTTTTTCCTTGCATCAAAGTACACAATCAAATGGTACACACTGGTAATGGTATCAAGTCTGGAGACCAATACACATGTTCATAGATAGGAACGAGCAATGACACCCAAAACATGTGGTGTTCCTATTGGTGGGTCTGTCATCATGATCTCACTATTAGAGATCACCAAGTGTGAACTTTATGAGAAGAAGTCTCAATGCTTATGACCCCCACCACCTAATAGTCAAACATCTACTATGTCCATTCAGTAAGATTTATCTAGACTATTGAACATATATTTAATATTAATGTCATTGTATCTCAAGGTTCTCATTATAGCGTGAGATCTGCTATAACCTCTCGATATGAAAATTAATCTTTAGACATTACTATTATAATAGTGGACGCAGAAAAGTCTACCCTATAATGGTAAGATAACATCATGTATAACTAACTGTATACATGATATGGTAATCAAAAGTATGACATATTTGGGTCTAGGGAACCCACTATTTCAAGACATGTGACCTATATTACCACATTGAGATCAATTTATAGGACCGATATTATCCACTAAAGAGGATTGGAATAAGTCTTCTTCTAGAATCCACTGCTACCCCCTCAGTGAACCTATTTCTACTTCCACTTATTTCCATAAGGGAAATTATAAAAACCACCATACATTGGAGGAATCCCAACCGATCATGACCTTCTTTCCTGATCAATTTTTTCCATAAACTCCCAATCCAAAACCTCAACATAGGTGGAAAGTTTTAGTATTAATACCTAAGAATGGATATTTGGTTTTTCAACCATCTTAAACATTTGAGACTTTATCTTTTCATTTGATACAACCTTAGGTCAGAATAGGTAACGATTAAAAAAATGGGTGTCATACTCAATTACTATTTGATCACCATTTAAAGGGTGAGGAACTCTATGGACCTAGACAGAATAATCATTTCAATTTAAAACTACTAAGTAATGATGGTTTTAAACCCTTTACGCTCTAAAACCTTCTGCTACTTTTCCAGAAATACTGAATCCCATCACATTTGACTAGGTCCATCAAGCTTAAAGATAAAACAATTTACCTTAATGGATTTTGGAGTCTTTAAGAAGCCAAATATCCTTTTAATATTCTCCAATAAGTCTTACATTTCCTTAGGATAGTTCCTCCTCTAGAAGGATTGTGTTTTTCAGTGAAGAAACTCCTGGGATCGATCTATATCTCCAACTTTATTTGGATCCACTTCTCAAGCTTATGCAATTATTGGAGATACATATTGGTCCATAGCTTAGACCATTCACATTATATCCTCAACAAGATTATAATAAAATAGTGATTTTTCTAAGGTAAATTTATCTATAGTATCCTACTAATGATTCATAAGATGTATTCTATGGGGAATTGTAGGACACGACATCAAAGAAAGAGGGTATTTTTCAAACAAGGATAAAAACTTAATAAAAATCATAGAAAAGTCATGAACCTCTTTTAGATCCGTAATAAAACCCAAACATAACATTAAAAATACCAATTTTAAGACATACCATAGTAACTTATAGATCTTTACGATGATATCTATTCATGAACTTACTCACAACCTACCACTTATGTCCCAACAATAATAACTCTTATCTATCAAGACATCCCAAATCACATAAACCAAAAATCCACCCTTTAATACTAATTTTTCATGAACCAACCTGATTCATCACTAAAACAGACACCTGAGATATCTCATGACATGACCCAAATGGTATTCCCAATCCCCACAGACTAGTGAGAAGTTCCTGAGTATCCAAGACCTACCTTTGAGATCGATTTCCCTTTTTTTATTATAATCCATGATTTTTCCAGAAGAAAAAATAAAACAACATCCAAACATATACTAATAATAAAAGAAACTCAAAAAAAAAAAATCTATAATAAGATGATACAAATCTAGGTAATAAATAATAAAATACTAGAGTTACACTATGACAAAAAAATTATTAATCTAAGGGATAAAAAGAAAAAACCAAAAAACATCAACACATATTTGTGTGGGGTATGGACAAAAATCCCATCTCACCAACACCATAAATAACACTCAACTCACCTAAATACCCACCTCATATAAGAAGTTCCTTTACTCTACCTTTATCATACATAAATTTCTTTACATAAACCCATTGGGTGTATTCAAGGTGTGAGAAAAAATCTCAGTAGGGTCCCACCAAGTGTTCCATAAAAAAAATATATTAAATAAACAAATAACTCTATTTAAAGAAATATAAAAAATAGAAAAATAAATATTTTTACATTTTTATAAAAAATGAGAGGATAAAACACATTTCAATAATTTAAATTAATGTTATAAATAAATAATCTATTTTAAAATAAAAAAAATTATAACACCATTCTATATAGTCCTAAGGTATATCAGGACAAGGATAATTAGGATCCTCAAACCTTCATGACTAAGTAAAAAATAATTGGATGCAGACGAACATCCCTATAACTTAGGCCTAGGTATTAGAGATCACCAATATGTATTTACCTACCTTACCAATGTTTTTGTTAGAGTTTTAGTGTATACTCAATGTAAGGGTGGCTAACTATACCAAGTAGTTCTTGTATTAAATTACCAACATAATACCTAGGCTCCCATGGGTTGTCCCCCCACACAGAGGTACCATTTACACAATTCAAATCCATTTCATGGTCTGTTTCATCAATCATAAAACAAATTTATGAAATAATATAAAAATAACCCAAAATATAGAAATAAAAATGACATGAAAATCAATTTCATCATCAATCCATTTATAATTTTCAAAACTGATTCCAAAGAATCAAAACCATGTCTTAGAGTAATTTAAAAACCATTTTAAACATGTTAAAGTAACAAAGGTTTATATAAAAAGACTCTTTATGAAACCACCCACCTCAAACACTTGAAACTATACACAAATAGATGGAATCCACACGTTTAAGGGAGAAAAGGCTCCTATAAGGACATAGAAAACCCCAAAACCTAGATCAATAAATTTATATCCAATAAACCCTTGTATTTTATGACCTTAATTAAGAGTGAAAACACAATAAATAAGGAGTAAAGACCAATTTTAGATGAAGAAAAAAACTTACTGTGATGATATATGATGATATAGGGTAAAATAGTGCTATAATTGCACCAAATATTAATGGAGGAATGAGTCCACATGAGAGAGATGAATCCAGTTATGAGAATGAAAAAAATAAAGGAGTGAAAATGGTTAAATTAAACCAATGGAAAATGGTGAAAAACAGAACTTAAAAATCTATCCCAATGGGTTTACGACATAATTTTTTTTCATGCCATGAATCCATTCAACTCGATTGTTTCATGGATCAAGTAGGTGTTTCATATCATGAACCATAGTTTTTCAAATTTAGGATCAACATCATGATTATTTAAAACTTGAGTTATGTGTTCACATCATTAATTGTGGTAGAAAAAATGATGCAACTCCATCAAAGGGATAAAACACCCAAGAGAATAGGAAATACCCAAAAAAGAAAGAAAGAAATTAGAAACAAAATTTCATACCTAAAATAAATATCCAGATGTGACACATGTGTTTGATGGAGATTACACCATATCTCTTTTTGGATTTAGTAGCATTAATTATTTTCTAGTGTCTGATCTTTGCTTACATTAATGAATTTGGGGATTTTTTTATCAAGGATACACAATCCCATGGAGTCATAATTTTTTTTGACTAAATGGGGATTAAATTTTAATTATAGTGCTACTATAAAAGTTTTTTAGAGTTTATCTAAAATGTGTTTTATATGGGTATTCACAAGTGTCTACACGTGAAGTGATTCATGGTGAAAATGATGATAATTTTTAAAAATTGTTTTGGATAATATCTAAAAGGAGTTTTAGATATAGTTTCACAATTTATTACATCACAACCACAATTATGTTATTTAAAGGTCATTGTTTAGTAGTGGTTAGTGAAACCACCACTAAATTTTTTTCTATTTATTTATAAATGATTTTTTTAAAAACCTCTATGAAATATATAAAAATAAAAAAATGAACTTCCTCCTCGAGTCCTCACTTCCCTTCCTTATCCCCATCTTCCCTACCTGAGACCCACCTTACCCTCCCCCTCCTAACCCTAAACATAATAATATAGATTGAAGGATAACATAATTCAGCCAGTCAAAGGATCCTACTTCTCGATGATGTGGTTACTCTTGGTGATGTATAATCTCTCCTCCTTATCAAGGATCATCATGGTCCCCTCCTCCCTAAAGATGCCTGGAAACTTGAAATATACCCTCCTTACCATCGATTTTGATTCTCCCATCCTTCTTAATGATGTGTTATCCGATCTCCTTTCGAATGATGACTGAACATCTCAATAATGAGTGATATTTCTAGTGATGTGTGATCCCTTTGATGGTTGAAGGTATTATACTATTTTAAATAAGTGCACATACTTTTTTATATAAATTAATTTTTATTTTAATTTCTAATGAATATTTTAAAGGTTTTATAATGTAAATAATATTAAAAAAATATGAATACATTATTATAATATATATATATATATAATATAGTCTTCAAATACCTTAAATTCAATTTAGTTTGTAGTGGCTAAAGAACAAGTTTCAAAACTAACTGTTGAATCTTATAATATTTTTGTAGATTCTTTGTATCCTATTTTTATATTTTGTATTTAAATCATATTTATAAATGTTTTTAATTTTTATTTTTTTAATATAAATATATATTACCAACCTTGTAATTTTTTTATCTATTCAGTTAAAAAATGATCAATGTCAATTCTTAAAAAAAATCAATAATTTTGTTCTCCTCGTTAATCAATTTTGACCATTGTTATGATTGATCACAAAATAGGGGAATGTACTACAAAATTCAACTATTATATATAACTACACAATTAATGTATGAAAATATATATATTTTTTACATATATTTCTAATTAAATTTTAATTTTTTTCCCATAAAAATTTATTTTAAAAGTTTCACCTTTTTTTCTATTTTTGTTTTCTTAATAAACATGGAAAAAATGATCTCTATATATTCTTTTTTATATTTTTTTTATTAAATACGGTTTCCATATATTTTTTCATTTAATATTGGTTTTTAGGATCGCAAAACATCCTTACTAGCTAATATATTTATTTGAGTGTGTTACTATTTTTAAGAAAGTCATCCATGGAGCTTTGAAATTAAAAATTATTGGAAAAACCATAAATGATTATATTAATAACCCTTACTATACTATTGAGGATTTTATATGTAATTATTAAATATACAAGGGTTTAATAATTTCATTTTAGTAATATATTATTATATATCTATACTTTGTTTTAGAGAATGTAGATAGTTTGTGATATATGAATAAAATTTGGATCTAATCACCTAGTAACACATATAAGTATTCTAAGGATTTGTAGGATTTTTTATATTTTTCAATTTCCAATTGATCTATTGAAGGAAGAATAAATTTTCCATGTTCTAAATGTAAATTTAAAACATTGTGAAGACACATGAAGTTTATAAACACTTTATACTGAATAAATTTCCTAATAAATATGGGTCTTGGATTTTACATAGAGAATCAAATGTTATAAAATGTTTGAACACTGATTTTAATCAGTCAAATAAACACACTATTTCCCCAAAAATGGAGAATGAAATTTCGAACTTGATAAATGATGATTTAAATATTGTAGGGAAAATCATCAATATCAAGGCATATCAGTACAACCGGTCAATTTTAGTTGTAGTTATTGACTAGAAAAATGTTGTTTTTGGAGCTTTAGAACAACCAGATCATGATTGTAATATACCAGTGGATCCTATTCCTGATTCTATAGAGACTAATTTAAGAGAAATATTTATTGAGTAGAAAAATACATTTCTTGAATTAGTAGATGATGGAAATTAAGATCTATATAGAAGATGTATCAAGTATTCAAAATTCTCCTTTCGACTAATGTTATAATAAATCAAATTCCTTTATAGAATTATAAACAATGGAATTGTTGCATGATTTATTTAATGAAACTATGATACTTGAGTTTTTTTATTACATAAAGAATGATTTTAATAGTATTGGGTTCAATTATAAAAAATACATTATTTTCTCAATTATTATATGTTATATTAGGGATATGATTCAAGTTGAAAAGAGTGAAAAATTTATTTAACTTCAATATGGAATTCAATGAGTAATCTTGAAAATATGAATCAACATACTATTATGAAAAAATATAGAAATAATAATTCTATTAAGGTTTTGTGTTACATCTTTTTAACACCCCGATTATAAATATTCATGCCATATAAAACTACTGATCACATGAAGTGGCATGTGATGGAAAATAATGGCTATGGGTTAATGTGGCATACAAGAGATTATAAATCATGGAAAAAATTTGATTTATTATATCCATATTTCTCATATGATATTAGGAATGTGTGATTGGGATTAAATACTAATTTATTCAACCCATTTGGGACTTTGGGTACTAGTTATTACTTTTTTTAGTTTTTTTGATGCCCTAAAATCTACTTGTATAGATTTTTATACAAAAAAAATCCTTCATCATTTTAATGATTATTCCTAGAAAATAAAATTTTGGAAATGACACTGATTTATAATTTTATCCTATAAATGAATAATTTTAGGAGTTAGCAAACAACGATGTTGAAACATATGATGCACTTAAGGCAAAAATGTTTAAAATGAATGCTTCTCTAATGTAGACAATGAGGGACTTCCATGGATCTGGGAACTTATTTTATTGGAACACTTCAACCAATTTTCCTAATTGATATTATAGCTTTAATTTGGAGATTCAATGATTACATTATATTAAAAAATGACATTTCTAGTGTCACCATAAATTTCTCGATTCATCTCATATATTTTGGTAAAACATGTCAAAATTAAATGGATTCATTGATCATAGACTACCACCAAAGTTACTAAGATATTCAAAAATATTAGAAAAACTAAATGTGATAGAGATTTTGGGAAGGTCCATCATTTAAATTATATAGAAAATGAGTTTAAATTAGATCATCAATTGAATTTAGAATGAAATAAAGGAATAAAAAAATATATTTTTCAAACTTCTATATTGGGAATTTAATTTTCTATGTTATAATCCCGATGTCAAGAATATTGAGAAAAATGATCTTGAAAACTCAATTTCCACATTAATTAATGATCATGAGAAATCAAGGGACCATCTTAATGCTAAAAATGATGTAAAATATATGAATATAAATCATGATCTATAGATATATGAGAATATGAAGAATGATGCATCATTTTTTGAAATAAAAAATAAGAATAAATATATATTCATTTTAATATTAAAACATGTGTATGTACCTAATGGGTATTCAAGTAACATTTCAATATGTATTGACTTAAGAAATCAATTTTTATATAGATTGAAAAGTCATGATTCACATATTTTTAGTTATTACCTTTTTAATTGTGTATATTTTTTCATAATAAGGTAAATGAAGTTATAATAATGTTTTGAATATTCTTGAATCAACTTTCTAAGAAAAATCTATAACCAATTGAGATTTAAAATCTTCTAAAAAGAATTGAACGAAAACTATGATATATGGATATACTCTTTCCTCATCATTTTTTACTTTCATGATACATTTGACTATGAATTTGGTCAAGAAAAATAAATTAGGTATCATACATCTTCGATGGATATATCAATTTGAAAGGCACTTAATTTATATATTCTTCTTCTTAAGTAAACCATTCATTCTAAATCATTAAAGAGACATTTAATTATGTTTCATTTATTTTTTAGATACATTGGTCATTTGAAATCATATGTGAAACATAAATCCCAACTAGAAGGATCTATATCTGGAGGTTACCTCATAAATGAGTGGCCCAAATTTTATTCTAGGTACTTGGATGATATTGAGATAAAATTAAATTAAATTATTCATGTTGATGATATGTTGACTCAATCAAAACCTGATAAGAAATAAAAAATATTTGTCATGGTTGGTTAGCCAGTTGATAAGACCTCAAATATTACATTGACACAAAAATAATTATTATATAAGCATAGCTATGTGATACTAAATAGTGAGATTACAGATATATCCATTTGATAAATGAGTATGTTAAAAAATAGATGCTTGAGAAGGTAAACATATAATAGAAAAAATATAACAAAAACTATTAATGAATAATTAGTAGAATAGTTTATACATCATGCAAGTTCATAAATAATAGAACTTATATATGATAGGATAACATATATTTTCTGAAAATGTAATAAGTTATATTAATTCTTTCAGATCATGTATATTGATATTAGATATGATGTCTTAGATAATTTGAAATTTTGGATTTGGGGTCCTCTAAAGCAGGTTATGAAATTTGATGCTTATAATGTAAATGGTTTCAAATTTCATAAAGTTAATCAAGAAAAATGTTAAGAAACACAAAATAGTGGTATATTTAATATCATTGAACTAGGATATTATATAAATTTGTCTGATATTATTAAATTAAAATACCATAGTCATTTTTAGATATTTATTTCAAATAAAAGCGGGTAAATATTAGCAAGGGTAGTGAAAGATAATCCTTACGATTTAATTCTATGAACTTATCTCACTTTATGGATATTACTGACTATAGAGAACATGATTCATATATCTTAGAATCATGTGGAAGATGCAGTGGATAAAGGATAGAGTCTAATTCTAAACATGAAACAAAGAGACTTGTATGATATGTGTGATGAAGTGGGATAATTAACTCATTACATTTAATCCCATAAGAAACAATACATTCACTTATTTTTCCATAATGATATTAAGAATATTGATCTTTCAAGTTAGGTTTAAGTAGGAAGAATTAATGATTTATCATAATAACAATATAGTCGTTAAAGGATAAACTAGTTGTATTTGAAGTCATCAATTAACATATTAATTGAATATGTATTATATTATTTATTTTTAGAACTTTGTATCTGTTATCATATTTAAATTTATTTTTTATGCATTAAGTGTGTGATTTTAAAAAATTAAATTTTATACTTGTTTTAAAATAACTGTTTGAAATTATTTTTTCATGTTTTAGTCATAGGAATATTAAGGAATTTGTTTTTCATTGGCACAAGTTTATCAATGTAATATGTCCTTCCCTCCATATATATATTGTTGAATTTTCCTACCGATGCCTCACATACTGTATCTTGAAAACCCTATGGTTCCCTCTCGACAACTTATGAAACACCCTCTATTTGTCTCCTGATTGTACATAGAGAACTTTATATAAAGACATATACCCCATAAAATCATGATGGTTAGTCATCAGGTAGGGTAGGATATGTTCATGCATCAATGGATTATTTGACCACTCCAGTTACCTCATGGAGATATTGAAGAGACATGATTATGTGTAAGAATTTTAATATTATTTTTTTATTTTTTATATAAAAATAATGTATTTTTTCCCAAATATATAGATACAATAATTTTATAAAGGTAAAAATAAATAGTTCATATGAGTGGAATATGAATGGCATGAAGATATTGGTAACATTTTATAGTTCTCGAGTTTCGACAGAGGATGTTGGGGGAATAGTCGGTCATAACATGGGCCAATTTTATTATGAGATAGTGGCACATACCATTATTTATTAATAGTGGAGAGATATTCCTATATCTTGGAATAATGAGGTATTTGATTTATTGATTATGGTAATTTTAATACATGATGATCACTGAATAAATTTAATTTAATTATGTAATAAAATTTTAATAATTTAGATAAATTATTTTTTAAATATTTTTATCCATTTTATTTTCCAAGATTCCATCACACATCAATGAATATTAAAAAAATTAGGTAATTAATGGAATTAATTTAAATGGATATTTTTTCATGAGTTCAATGATACGTGATTGACCATTAAATATATATATGATAAGGTATCAAGATGTGTACCTTGGGAGTAGTGGAATGTTTTTGTTGGTAGTCATCACCATGAGAAGTATATGGGATTGAATAATCAATTATTATTTTAATATCATTTTATAAATAAGTGTAAAAATATTATTAAATTATCTATTATTTATCATGGAATGTGTGTATGAAAAAGACATCAAGAAGAGGGGAACACATCATACTTTACACATCTAGTTCAAAGAATTGTTTTTGAGAAAAATATTTACCATGGTAATATTTTCATGAATTAAAATATTTATATGTTATATTATGGGTTTCTTATATTAAAATATTAATTTTTTCACTTTTTTATAGACCAAGGAGCTAGGGTAAGAATTTTCTTCAATGAATGTTTTTTTAGATGTCTATACCAAATCTGATGACATTTATGTGAATGATCCAGCCAAGGACATTGGGGTACAAACTTTTATATTTATGTTTTTTGTTATTTTTTTAGCTTCAATTTCAATGATATTTTATTGTTAGGTAAAAATAAGATAATTTTGGTATGTCAACCTGAAGCACTCATACTTGATCACCTATTATGATCCTATTGGTCAGGTCCTTGAGAAGGTTTATCATGATCGTGTGTACAAGATGGGTTTTGGACCATCCCCATTGCATGTATTTGGCATGTTCTCAGGTTCATTTGTTTTTCCTTAGTCTTTCTAGGTTATAGTTCTTATCTCTATATAAAAGCTCCGAGATAATTAATTGTTTTGAAAAACACAATTCAGGAGTAGGGGAGCACAATCAAAAAACATGGTAGTCATATAAAAATCCAGGATATGAATTTCATCACTCTAAAAAATGCATTGATTAAATTATATCATAAGATGACTAGAAATATATTTGATGAGATTTTATTGATAGTTGAATAGAGCTGGTATGTAACTTTCATAGTTTCATAATCATTTATAAAAATATTTTTTATTACTTATTTAATTTTCAAAAAAAAAATTATAAAGAAAATGTTGGAAGCAGGGAGTGGAGATGATCATCGCTCATTAGGAGGTAGTAAAGATGAAAAATTATTTTGAACTCCATTTTAGTTATGTTTTCATATTACTAAATTGAGTACTTGGAAGATTTTATGTTTCATTAAATATAATGTTCTATTATTTGACATCTTATTAGAGTTATATGAATCTATTGATGTGTTTTTTTAATTTAGTGGTGTATATTCTAAATTATTAAATGTGTGAAAATTTTATGGTCTATATTTTTTGTTTTTGTTTACAGTAGCTATATTAATTTAATTTTTTTCCTTCATGGATACTTCTGGTTACTTAAACCGCCATATAATGTCAGGAAGAAATGAAAAATAAATTCATCATGAGATATGTAAAAAACCACTACTAAATATTTGTTTTGTGGAATTTTCATACGATCATCACATAGTTTGAAAAACCATTATGAAATATCTCTAAATGCCTTATGCCATAGTGGATTATATCAAGAACTAAAAAAAATTTACATCTATTTAAAATGCGGAAAAAAATAACCACCACTAGTGATTATTTCCCTATAGGGTATATGATCAATTATATGGTGAAATGATACTATGCCTATGAGGATTTAATGAAAGTGGAATATTTAAGGAGATATTCCCTAAAGATTTTATACATATGATGTTTTTGACTTATATCAGATATTATTAAATGCATATCTTTTATGGTATGTTATGTGTGAACCTAAGGAATATCATATACCTATTTGAAGGAAACATCCTAAAACATGTTGTCTGATAACTTGACACCGCTTGTTCCGGTTATATTATATGACTGAGATATATCATATTGAATGGATTATAATGTATGTTTTTTATAAATCCTACAATTTATTTCATAGCTGAATGATAAGTATTATTATTTGGGAATCTTCCATGTTGGCTATCATAATTGTAAATATTTCATATGAGGAAACACTTGGAAGGATCGACACTCTATGCGATGAGTGCATGAACAACTATCTAATAACTCATACGCTATGTAAAGTATGATTAAATTCATTAAGGATTATAGAGTATCTAAAAATACTATATAATAAGGTAGTCACTATGAGATGGTGTCAATATGAGTCTACCTTACTTCCTATTGATTCTCCATTATCCAAAATCTCTCAATCGTCTCCATCCTTTTTCATCGACTGATACTAGCATATCATGGGTGAAAAGAAGAATCATTCCCACAAATTAGGAGATTCATTTTCCAATGGATACACCATGGAGTAGGGAGTCCATTGGCCACCTATCAGGGATCTTCATCAATAATATGATATAATATAGGAGCATCACCCATCTATTGTGTAAGGTACACATAGTGTTCATTATTTATAATTTAAACATGGTTCCCGTTTCATGCATGTTGATCTTGGGACTTGAGATTTCTGATTGTTTATGGCGTTTTGAATGAATTTCATTTGATCTATATAAAATCATCAAGGGTAACCACAAGACATATATATCTGGAGAAAAATGAATTTCTACCCCAACCGAACTAGTATGTATCACGGGGTCTCTATCACTACACCCCTATTCAGGATCAATGATAGGTTACCATATTGGGCCTTAGTTTGATCCTTCTACTTCCATCACTTAGCCCTAAAAAATATCATGAGTCGCACCATGACATTTTTGGGTTAAATCAAACCCGATTTAGGCCACAACACTTAAAAACAATGAGGGTTCACCAACATCCCTGCTATAGATTTCACTATATTAAGTGCTATCCTTTATAATTGATAAAAACAATTACTGATAAAGGGGATAATTTTATCAACACTTGATAAAAGTTCTGATAAATGAGGCCTTTATCAGTGTTTTTATTTTCTTTAATTTGTCTTTTTATAACTAATAAAGGTACTCTTTATAATTAATTTTCTAAGCCCTGATAAAAGGAGATCTTTATAATATTTTTATAAAAATTATGAATCAAAATTTAAGATATGTATATATATATATATATATATCTATATGTATAAAACAATTTCACATAAATATTATTTATGTAATACTAAATATGAATTTACACATAATATATAAAATAATTAGTGAAAATTGGTTTAAAATAATTAAAAATTAATTTTAATTAATAATTTGTGAATTAGTATTGAGAAATAGAGATATCAGAACAACTTTGTGATAGAAAAAATTAATAAATTAATTAATATCTTAAGATAAGTTGAAATCATGACTTAAATTTCAAAAGACTATAAATTTTTATCTAATTGTATTTTTAGGATTCATGAGATATAAAATCAAAGATTGTGAAGAGATATATGCTATATTAAATTTAAGGGGCCTCAGTCACTATTTTTCAGAGATTAAAAAATCTCAGAAAGCCTCTAAAACTGTGTTTTTAGTTTAGATATCCGAATTTTTTAACATTCGATTGAATTTTATCTTCGTTTAAGAGGGGTTTATTATTTTTTTGGTGGATACTGAATTTATTCATATGGATTACACTTATATCTATATTATAATGTCAAAATTTTACCCTTTCAATATTGTAGTGTTATTTATAATTAAATATATGCACACACACACACACACACACACACACATATATATATACAAGTTTTCATATATTGATATATAAAAATTTAATTGTATAAATAAAAATTTATACATATTTACATATAAAATATATTTTTAATTATATAAATATATAAACCATATATAAATAAATATTTATTATCAATTTTATTTTAAATAACAATAAAACTATTTTATTTACTTTATAAACCTTTTTTTAAGTTGAGGATGATGCATAATTTTATTATTTAACAAAGGACCCAATTTGTTTTTGGCTATAGGGGAAATCATTACATGACCAATATCCCCATTAACATTAGGTGCAATTACAAGGTCCAAATGACCCATAAAAATGTTTTTACATTGAAGCACTTTACTATGATCATGCTTGTAAAATTACAACATTAAGTTTATAATTTTTTTAATTTTTAAATTGTATATATCCTAATTATTGGGTTTCAAACCAAATTGGGGTTTAAATTTTTATTTTTTGGTTTTTTAGTATAAGCGCACGGTTGGAGCATGGTTAGTATAAACTATGTGAAAATTGTGTGGGTGCGTCTACAGTTTTTAGTAGAGAAAACTACATGGCCAGAACATGGTTTCCTAAACCTTTAACCTTACCGATGAGGGGTATATAGGCCTTCCCAAGGAGGCACACAATCGGTGAATGGTTTGGCCAAATGTGTGACCAAACTGTCCGTAGTGTTTAGTTTCAAAAAAATATAAAATGAAAATTTCCCTTATTTCATTAAAAAAATTAAAGGGTTATTTTACATCACCCTCTCTCCTCACCTCTCACGTGACCTGGTCTATTCCCTTGTCCCCTCACATACACCACCCCTTCCCATGGCCACCTATCTATGCAATTTCTTCAACCAATTCTTGGTGTAATCTCTTCATGTAGGAATTTCTCCTTCTTGGCCACCTCCTCCTTATTATTATTTCCATCATTATGAAGTTAGGTTGAACAAACCCTAGGGTATCCTCATAGTATTTTTATTGATTTTTTTCATGAGTCTAGGTTTTCTTCCCTTCTTTGGGATTCCCTAGACTCGTTTGAGATGAGATTTGGTCTTAAACATCCAAGGAAATGGGTTCACAATCAATTTTGGGTATGTTTTCTTTCATTATTCCTATTTAGACCAATTTCATTTATGGATTTTGTAAAATTTTATCCCTTTTTATTTTTAAAGTATACCTTGGACCTTCTTGGGGTAGCTTTAAACCACCGTTCATGAAGGTGAAAACTCGTGACTCCCCGAATGAGACTTATACACATACATATGGGTACGAAACACACACACACACATATATATACCCTATCTGTGAATATTCACTCATAGAGGTGTGAATATATACATTTCATATAGGGTTAGTTATATAAATTTATAGGTTCATATGTGTGTAAGTGTAAGTGGATATTTTTGCTTCTCCAAAGTCCTTTTTGGTATCTCTTACTTCCATGGACCTATTTGAAGTGGATCTAGTTTTCTATCATCAAAGGTGACATGTTTTGAGGTATGTTCCCTATTTCCAAACCTTTAATATTAAATATATGATTTCTTGGTGCTTTAAAGGGTTTTTTACTTATTGTATGAAATATACATTCTATGAAAATTGTTGGGGTTCTTAGAAATGTCATTCCTCTTTTTTTTTTCATGTTTCTCTTGAGATTCCAACATGGGTTTATTTTTTTAAGCATGTTTTCATGCTTATTTAAAATTGTGGAGCATCTTAAATGTTCTAATGAGTTTATAAATGGTTTCTATCTGGAAAAGTGGAAATTTACAAAGGTTTATTGGTCTTGTGACTTATTTAATGTGACTTACATATACATACATATATATATATATATAGATATATATATGGGTACCAACTTTTCACATATTCAATCATAGTGAGTAGAATATGTGCATTTATCTTGAAAGGTGATTATATATAAATCTAGCTGTATATTTTTTTAGTGAGGAATTTAGTTTTATAACTTAAAATATTTTGGAAAAATTCATTTTTTAGAGGAAAAGTGTTTCTTTTGCAGGTTCTGGGTGTAGTGAAAGTGGTGGATAAGCCATGCCCAACTTGATTTTTGTTGTTGTGATCAATGATTTATCCAAGATTTTCATGACGATAAAAACCAATATCAACAGAATTGAATCAAAGATAAGAGAAAATAGAAAAACATTGGAACAACAGTGTAGGATCATCACATATCATTTATATTTAATTTAAAAAATTAAAGAATTACCGTGCAGGGAATTGTTTCTTGGTTGATGGATCTGACAATGTATCTATGTCATACCATCATTGTATTGTAGGAATAAAGAATAGATCAAATCCAAAGGTGATCCACATGTCTCCCTTGAACCTATGAACATCATCATAATAATCTATGGGTTCTATCATGAGAGATCCTATTTCTTGTGTTGTTCACCTTTGATCGCCCTGAGAATCACTTTAAGGAAGGGTTCTCTTCGATCTATCTAGACTTGAGAGTGGTGGCAACAGGGGATCACTCTTTGTTCTTGAGAGAGTTCTTGTAGAGGGATATCTATAAGACTTTGAGAGGATTCTCACCAGATCTCATTGTGCACAATAAATGAATTGGCTCTATTAATAAATTAATATAATTCGGTTTATATACCGTTAGGGTTATAAAATAATAATTTCTTATGTGCCCTTATTATTTTTTAATCCTTGTGTAACCCCATATCTATAATAATAATAGTATTATTATTATTTCTTTACATTCAATAACATCATGAATTAAATTAAATATTATTTGTTCAAATAATATTTGATATATATTGCTTCTCATTAGACCATTAAAGTAGGTCCTCCATTCCTCTAAAATATTTCTTAGGCATTGAATAACAGTATTTTTTTTATTAAATAAATATCACTATATTAATCTATAACAAATAAGTATTTTATTCACTAAATTGAAAATAAATATTTATTAAATATCCTGCTCATATAATATTCTCTCAAATAATTGGTGATGGAATATATGCAGTCTATAAAGCATGAATAATTATTAAACAACATGGTGAGATAATATTTATTCAACTTTTTAAATAATAAAAATTATTATTATTTAACTAATATTCAAGATACACATAGTATGTGACCCGCTAGGCCTCTTTATAAGTGGAATTAGGTGAAGAATCCCAATGTCCAAGGTTAGCATCTAGTAACACGCTAAGTACCCATATAGAAAGAATTTAATACTGATGTGACATAATAACTCATAAGGGTGGTTACTATACAATATAATTTATTTATCATGATATCTCTAATCAAGTAGACTGCATGCCAGTAACATCAACCAATGTGCTCGATGTCTCTTTCATTGAACATCCAAAAATTAATCTCACCTATAAAACACCATGGAAAAGTATTTATTTAGTCTATATCATTTCCATCAAAGGTATTGATATATCAAATTTTGTTAAATAACAAAATGGGAAAATCATTTCTTGCATTATTTATTAATGAAATATTACTCATGATGCACCCAACATATCTTACCTCATCGTGAACATATAACATCATGATTTTCATCAATTCATCAAATTAAACAAATTATAATACTCATTAGTAATAATCTTAAAACTATAGGATCAATAAAAATGTATGCATATTTGAACATCCAATGACACTTATAATTGTGGATTTTCTATTGGAAGGTATCATTCTCTTTACATCGTAAACTAGATATTACTAATGGGGTACACCATGAGAAGGTACCTGAAATCAATCTGAGTCTCCACCCATGATATCAGGTATTATTTGGGTCCCTAAAATAATTTCCATTGTCTATTTAACATATATTTAAGAATATTTTCTTGGCACTTTTGGGTTCTCATCATAGAGGATAACTAATCTAACCTTTTAGTTTGACATATACTCATAGGAAATTATCATATACTATGTTAAAAATATGAAAAATCATGATATGATAATTAGTTAATTAATATTAAAAACAATGAATACAAATTATCTTAAATTATATAAAATTTGTCTCTAGGGAACCAACTACAAAATACCCCCACTTATGCTAGAGTCAACTGATAAAAACCTTTAGTCTTCTATATCTTACATGGTACTCATGATTCTACTGATACATGCCTTTATTTAATGGATCCACCACATTTTCTTATAGGGGAACTATTCTTACAACAACTTCACCCCTCCGAGAAAAGTACCTTAAGAGGTGATACTTGCAGAGTATGTGCTTTTTCTTTTGGTGTTACCTTAGACCTTTTTCAAGATCCAATACCGCATTATTATCACATTATAATGTGATAAGGTCTTTACTACTAGGTACCATATCAATCACCTAGAAATATTTTTTTATCAAAATTACTTCCTTGGATACATTAGAAGATGCTATATACCCAGACTCTACTGTATAATCAGAGACAGTTGGCTACTTTGAAATCTTATAGTTCATAGATCCTCCATTAATACAAAAAACATATCCTGACAATGAATTTATATCATTATGATTTGTTTGAAAACTATCATTAGTTTAACCCATGATGATCAAGTCCTCATCTACTCCACACACCAATAACATATTCCTAGTTCTTATCAGATACTTAAGGATATCCTTAATAGAATTCCAATGTTTTACTCATGGATCTACTTGATATCTTCATACCATGCTCAATGTGTAGGAAACAACAGTTCTAGTACATAAAATTAAATACAATATTGATCCCATCACTGTAGTATACATGATCTTAATCTATATTTCATTCTCTTATTTTTTTAAGGTCACATTTTCTTAGAAAGATGCATACTAAGTGAAAATGGAACCAATACCTTATTGGATTGTTTTAATAATAAATATCTTTAGTATATTTTCAATGTATGTACTTAGACTTAGTCCAAGAAGCCTCTTGGATCTATCACATATGATCTTGATCTATATAATATATGCTGCTTCACCTAAGTTCTTCATGGATAAACACTTGTTTAACAAATCCATAACATACTATAAGACCGGCATGTTGTTTCCAATAAGTAATATGCCATCAAAATATAATACTAAGATAATGACCACATTCCCACTAAACCTCTTGTAAACACATGGATCACTTTTTAAATTAAAGAAACCAAATTATTTTATATCTTCATCTAATCAAATATTACATGACCTGAATTCTTGCTTCAATCCACTACAACTTCAAAATATTTTTGGCATCACCTACATTCACAACCCCCTCTTGTTTTATCATATATATATATATATCTCTTCATAAATGTTCATATTAAGTAATGTACTTTTTATTTCCATCTACCATATTTCATAGTCATAATAAGTTAATATTGAAATTAGAATTATGATGGATTTAAACATGGAAACTAGTGAAAAGGTTTCATCATATTAAATTCCTTAATTCTATTTAAACTCTTTAGCCACTAGATTTTATTTATTGGTATTTTATTTACCTTATATGTCTTCTCTTCATTATCCATTTTCAACCTATAGGCTTTACATCAACTAGTTAATTAACTAAAACCAAAAATTAGTTATGATACATGTAACCAATTTCATAATTCATGGATTATTTACATATTGATAATTTTTCTATCTCTACATCCTCTTTTTAGGATATAGGTTCATAATTCTCTAGAAATAATGAGTCACCATCTTTGGTGACTATAAAACTATATATATGTAGTTCTCTTCCCTCTATAATTCACCTACATAATACTTGTGTTTCAAGAACTAATACTTATAATTTATAAACATCTTAATTATTGAATATTCATTTTATTTTACATAAACATGATTGAGGATCATAATGGTTTAGTGTCTTTGGAATATCATTTTCTTAGAAATTCTAGTGGAAAAGATTCATATTACCCTTCTCATTAGCCCAAATTTTACTGATTAATTAATTTTAAGGGTTTTAGTTAGGCATTTCAAATTACAACTACATTAACTCACATTTTCGTGATATGTTGTGTGAAATCCTTGATCCTAAAATCCTAAAATTGTATTTCCTCAACCTTTTCCTCTCAATTACACCAAGTCATACTTTGGTAGTAAACCTTTAATGTGAACTAAGTTGGTTCAACTCAAAAACATCAAAAAATAAATAAATTTGTATAACTTTTATACATTTCATGTTTTGTGACTAATAATTAATCGTAAAATAAATTTGATATTAGAGAGAGGTTATTATGTGAACCTATAATATTATATGATATAAGCATGAATCATATGATATGATCCATGTCACTGTTTATAATAAGCACTATCATATTGCACCAATCATATTCTATGATATATACAATATCATATATATAAAATAGAACTCTATTATTCTTAAAATAAGGGACCAAAATTGATTTATCCATAAAATGGTTTGAATATAGTGATCCTTTTTATGGGACCATGGAGAGTCCCACACCGTGGTAAAGTTTATAGTGTGTAGATAAATTCCCTTCCTAAAATGGAGATGGAGAACCACACCATAGTGTATCATTGGTCTATGCTTCAAAAAACTTGGGAATTTATCATTTTTAATCCTTGATGAACAAGCCTTTAATACCATAATGAGTTTTATAGGATAATTACATGATCATAAGAATAACAAAAACACATATACAACCCTATATATCTTTAAGGAATAAAATATGTATGGAAATGAAGAACACAACTATAGTGACCCACACATTTTATACATAGATATTACATCTTAATAGATGGATATTCCTTTCATTTTACATAAACATTCCTAAAGACCTTAAAGGTTTAGTGTATTTATAATATCATGTTTCTTGAGAATTCGAGTGAAAATGATCTATATTCCCCTTCTTATTACCCTGAATTTGGACGATCTAGAAATTTAAAGGGTTTTAGGTAGGCATTGAAAATTAAAATTGTATTAACTCATAGTTCCTTGATATGTTGAGTGGACTTACTAATATTGAAATTATTAAATTGGATTTACTCAACATTTTTCTATTAGTTACACAAATTCTTGCTTCAATAGTAAACCCTTGATTTGATCTAAGTTGATTTGACCTAAAAAATCAAGTTAGAATTCATCAATAATTTAAATCACCCAAAATTTGGTTGGTCAAACACTTTGAACTATGGTTCAATTTTAACTTATGTAGTGGAAGGCTATACCGAATTAATATATATAATGTAGGGATTTTATCTTTATATGTAAATTTCTAATTATTTTATTTCTTACATTTTTTTTAATATTTAGTGTATTTAGTTAAGTAATTAATCATGTCTTAGATAATGTTTACACATATGTCAAATTATTTTAGTTTTATCTTTCATGCTTGTTAATTCATTAATTTAGGTGATCGTGACAAAACATCTATAATAACATAACCATTAAACATGGAAAAATAAAATAATAAAGTGGTATGATTGTGTGATTTTACTAATGGTTATTTTATCTAGAGGATGATAAAAAAACCATTGACCTAGGGGAAAAAAACTTGAACAATTTATGGTCTATGTCACAACTTTCCACCTATCCACCTATGTATCTATATTGGATTAGTTTCTCCTCAACTAAAAAATTGAACCACCTCCACTATCTTCAGATATCAATCCATTAAATATTATTTTACTCTCACATTGGTGAGGGGAACCAGATTATTGGTTAAGGGGTTTAAATTAAAGAAAACATGAGAATGCATGCCCTTACATAATGAGAGAATGGATGGCATGCATTCTAAAAATTTAGTTTAACAATAAATTAAAAGAAACCAATAACATACAAAGGTCTAGTATATGATCATGATCATCCAAATGCATGAAATTAATTAAACATTTAATAAAATTATCATTCAATTATAATCATTATTATTTAAGATAAATCATGCTCGAATTTATTAATTATCATCTTTAATTAATCAATTCTTGTATCTTAATTTTCAGATGAAGTTTCTTGAGATTACCACCTATCCTAATTTTAAAAACATTAAATCAATTTATTTATAATTAAGAGTGTTAAAAAATTCTCCATGGAGGTAATATGGTGAGTAATAATCCGAACTACCCGACATGTATTAAATTCATTTATTTTTTACTCTTGTGAAATCTAATATACATGAATTATCATGTAATGTCACAGAGTGTGCTATTTGTAAGATCCCTGAACTCATTGAGGTATGTAATTGTTTAAATTTTGGTTTTAATATATTGTGTTTTGTTAATGAAGTGGTTACTAAGTGTATTAGGGGCCTTATGGGTATTACAAGAAATCAGAACATGAAAGGAAAGAAAACCGGTCCAACTTGTGCATGGCGCACAATTTGTACATAGTTAAGTAACCCATGTGGCTTGTCCAGGAAAACCATGCAACCTTAGAAGTGGAATATTTCATGGATGATGCAAAGTTTTTCAAACTGTGTGACCTACCCAGCTAACCATGTAACCTAATTTACCTTGTATAGTGTCTTGCACACGGTTTGTGCACTATTTGGAATATAGTGCGGGTAAATCATACGACCCAGTAAAGTTGGAAAAATTACAAAATTTCCACCTTGGGTTTTTATGTTATAACTCAGGATTATCCTCCATTTCACCTCCTACAAGCCTAGAGAAAAACCTTGGTGACCCATGATTATAAGAGATGATTATCCTTCGATCCTAATCTATTTGGAGCATCGTCGGTTGCGGATCGAAGCTCCGGTTAAGTCTAATCCCTCTCTTGCTTATCTTTTGGGTTTAGGGTTTGAATATTTCTCTTATCTCTATCCGAGGCTCTTAAACCCCCAATTTTATAGTAAGATCTAGGAAGAGGCTTAAAATCATTGTTTAATCTGGATCTAAGGCTACGATTAAGAGTGTGTTCATTAATGCATTCGAGGTAGGTGGTCCACAAGTTATATCCTATAGTTTTTTTATAGATTTTTGCATGCTTGGTTTTGTTATTGGTCACGTATTATTGTTATTTTGATGCATTTGGTGAGTTTTGGTAAAATGGGTGTCTAAATGATGAATATAAGCCCTTATGGTCCCCATGGGATGCATCGAGGATGATTTGACCTATTTAGGTCCACCCATGGGGTGTGCCGATATTCCCAGACCTAGGAATTAGCTAAGTAAGTGCAAGGTTGTTGTATGATAATGTAGATACCTTGTTGAGTATGTTAATGTGTTTAATGGAAGTTAAAATTAAATATTGGTAATATGTCTAGATTTGGTAATGGATTAAAGGGTTTTTTTAATGACATGGAAATGGGTTATTTTGGTTAATTGGGATTATTCCATGTGTCTTATAAATTTTATTAGAAATGCCTAAGATAATAAGTCACATGAATAAGTGAATATGTTAATTGGTAGTGGTATGTGAGATGAAGGATATTTTAAATGGGATTTCATAAAGGGATTAATGAATATGTGAAATGGGTTTATTTAAGGGAAATATTGAATTTTCATAGTGATATAGGAATAATAATGGGAATTGGGCTAAGTAATATAAATTTAAAATGTGGTAATGGGTTATGGAAAAATATTAGTTCCTTTATTGATTATTATGGACTATGATTATGATATGTATTGTTTGTTTTTGGTTTTGATATGGTTTATGTATTATTAATGGATAAATAAGCATGTACACATGGATTGATGTCTGGTATAAAAGATTGAGGCTCTTCCCATGAGTCGATTTAGACTGATGCTCTAACTCCACCCACAATGCATGGGTTAGGTAAGGGGACAAAGCTATATTTCTATAATAGTTGCATTCCACCCGGACTGAGGCTTCAAGGTGAGGATATTGTGATGCTGTGATGTATTATCCCTAGTGAGATAGGTATTTGACTCATTATCTTATGAAGAATGATAAATTCTAGGAACCTTGTGTGAATTATGTAAATGTATAACCTATGTATTACATGTTGATGATGAATTAAGTAATAAATAAGATTCACATAATGAATTGAAAAAATGACAAGTAATAGTTAAGTAAAGATTATTAACTAGTGGCCCCTAAATTTTATTTTATTTAATTTTCATTTATTTCATACATGCATGTACTATCTGTTTAGAATAGTTATTTTTTAGACACTGTTGGTGGTGACATACTGAGTTGTACTCACACCCTGCTTGGGCTACAATTGGGTACTAGAGTATATTTCATGGTAGTTGGTTAGGAAAGGGGAAACAAACCCATTCTTAGAAATTGTGCCAGATTTGGGATGTGCACGAATGAGATTCCAGACTTTTATTTAGGACTTTTTTGGGGATTACACTATTTGCCTTTATTTTGGGTTTTGTTCACTTGAAACTATAGCATGAAATGAAATGTTTACTATTGGTTGTGGTTTATAATCATTTTTGGGAAATGGTATTTATAAATATTCATTTATTATGTTATTTTTTCTTCTATTCTGTATGTTCATGGTTATGGATTACTCTGGTAAAGAGGGCATAATATCCCAATGTGACTTTTAGGCCCTCACTGCTAGTTGGAAACCTTTGATGTATGGGGAGGCGTGCTTGTGGTCTTGTGATGAACCAAATATAGGCACCGATTTAGTGGCTCCCAGGCTGGGGACATTACAAAGTGGTATCAGAGGATGAATTTTTTTACGATTTACTATTTGGGAATAGTATACGAGAGGTTAGGAAGGCATCGAGCCTTGGAAATGAGCTTGTTCTTGGGAGTAGCTAAACCAATTATGAGGAAAAACCCAAGTCACCCAGGGTGGAAATTATTTTTTTTGTTGTGTGTTGTTACAACTGATCATATTTCACCATTGAGTGATATAACTATTGTGTGATGTGATAGTTTTATAATATTTTTCTCATAGACAAAGTGGAATGAGGTTATGCATTCATGAATCATTCTAGGAACCTAATTATATAACTGACATGCATCATGGTATACACACACATGGGATGAGTGTGCGGGACATAAAGGGGGGGGGGGTGATGCATTTTATTTTCTTGAAAATGATGAATATGATGTCTAATGAAGTTATACAAATTGATAAAAAGGGGAGAAAAATGTTAAATTATAATTAAGGAATAATGCTTGATAAAGGGTTTCAAGAGAATTAAAATATTATTTAAGTAATTTGTGATATGGAATGGTTTTTAAATGTTGTAGAATGTAAGGTTTATAACCATGTGATTTGGTTACCCTATGTTAACTATAGTCCTCAATAGGTATGATCAAGGGTTTTGTTTTGGGTATGATAAGGCCCATTTGGATGGTTAATGAAGAATGGTTTGATTATGGCTAGTGATGATCAATCCTTTATATTTTGTGAAAGATTTATGGTTTTTGTTCTAAATCACGTGTCTGGAATTGTAGAGAAATACCACAAAAAAGACATGAGTCAGTTTGGTGAGAAGAGGATGTTGTCAATAATTCCCCCTAGTAGTGGAGTAATAAGATTTAGTGGTTCAATATAATATGGTAGAGAAGTTATATGAGAAAATTTATTGATTTATGTAGATGATTGAACATGACCTAGGGTGATTTTCACTGAGTATGTTTGAGATGACCAAGGAGTTTCAGCTGTAGAACCCTCTGACCTTTACCGAATATGGTGGGCCCGAGGCAACCGAGTTCTAGATAGTGTCTATCCAAAAAAGACTTGATCATTTTGAGGCTCCATCTGAGAAGTGATTCAAGTTAGAGGCCTATATATTTTAGGGTAATGAAAAGAATTGGTGAGACATTATGGTTCAGACAGAGCAGGCTGAAGGAATGACATGGAAGGATTTTTAGGAAACTTTCTGGAATAGTACTACCTAGAAAACTTGAGGGAGGAGAAGGTTGTGGAGTTTATGAGTTTGACTTAGGGGGTTGCATCAGTGATGGATCATGCTATTCATTTCACTAACTTGTGTCATTTCATTCTGATGTTGGTTGGAGATGAGGTGACTATGGAGAAATGATTATAGGATGAGATTAGGCTTGTGATTAGGTCCCAGGTGAATATATTCTGTCTAAAGAGGTGTTTAGAGGTAGTAGACCATGACCTTATCTCAAAAGAAAACCTGAAGGGAGATTTAGGTGGTGGACTTTTGGTTCTAGTAGGGTAGATAGGTGGTACAATTTCCAAGGTTAGAAAGCATCATTTTGGGAATTTCCAATAGGGGGAAAGTCTACAGAGTAGACAGAATAGCAGGCCAATGCCTTAGGGTGGTGATCTGGTGTTTTGTTACTAGTGTGGAAGGTCGAGGCACATGCATGGTTAGTATCCTTGACCACTAGTCATGTGCCAGTCATGTGGAAGGTTGGGAAATATATAGAGGTTCTTTAAAAACCCATATAAGTGGGGAAAAGATGTAGGTTATAGGCAAATGTTGAGTGCATGAAGGGCATCGATCACCCAAATCAGGTAGGTAGTTGGATCTCTATAGGTCATACTGGTAGGGGTGGTGGATGTGGAATTCCAGGGTGAGTCCATCCATACCAGCAAGGCAGTGCAGTTCAAGGTAATTAGGATGGAACCCAAGGTAGAGGGGTAGGTCATCTTTACACATATTAGTCTACACCAGGAGGTGGTGAGGTTGGAACATCTACCATTCGAGGTATGATTCTTGTTGATTTTCGCTCGCTAGTGATTTATTTGATATAGGGGCTGCAAATTCTTTTATTTCTGCACAGTTCATAATTGTTTTGGTCCTAAACATGGAAGGTTCATGTGAGGTTATGTAAATTAACACTCTATTGGGGGTGCGAGTTGAGGATATTAAACATTGTAAGGGTCATTCTTTGGAGATTGGTGGATATCATTTCTTATGAAATCTATTTGTCCTTGAGATGTCAGATTTTGATCTAATTTTGGGTATGGAATTGCTAGTTTTTTATTAGGACCCTTTCTATCATCATCGATTAATGTTCAAATCTCTCGATGGAGACAATTATGTCCTTCGTGGTGAGTGGGATGTTTGAGCAGGCCACATAGGGACAATTTTTAAGCAATTGGGATAATTTACAACCCAAGTAGCTTTCTTTGGGCTAGATAAAGGAGGAAGAGGATAACCAGTTTTCCCTCCCACTATAGATCAATTCCAGGATGTTTTTTTTGAGTACTTATTGGGACTACCACCTGTGAAAGATTTTGAGTTTACGATTGAGTTTATTCCTGCTGGAGAACCGATTTCTATTCCTCCATAACAAATGATGCTGAGAGAACTCCAGGAACTGAAGGTTCAGCTGGAAGAGTTTGATCAAAAGGGATTCAACCATCCTAGTAAATCACCATGGGGATCTCCCATTATATTTCCCAAGAATTCAGAAATATCATTGAGGTTATGTGTTGAATATATAAGGCTAAATAAGATGATGGTTATGAAATGATACCCAATTAAAAGAATTGATGACCTATTTGATCAATCGAGGGCTGCCTCAGTGTTCTCTAAGATTGATTTGAGATTGGGATACCATCAGTTGAGGGTGAGACCTTACGACGTACCACATACAGCTTTCCAGAGTAAGTATGGGTTGTATGAGTTTGTAGTGATTCCATTTTGATTAACGAATGTATCATCTATGTTCATGGTTTTATTGAACTAAATATTCCACCCATATCTAGATCAATTCATGGTTGTCTTTTTTTATGAAATCTTGTTTTACTCAATAACTCTTGGGGATCATGCTAAACATCTTGACATACTTCTGAGTACACTAAGAGAGAATAGGATTTATGCCAAGATATCAAAATTTATGTTTTGGATTGATAAATTTCATTTTTGGGTTAAATCATTTCCAAGTCTGGTATATCATTGAATCCATAGAAAGTACAAGATGTGGTGTCTTATGAACATCCCAAGAATGTTTCTAATGTTTGGAGTTTCCTAAGATTGGCCGGTTATTACTGAAGGTTCATTAGGGTTTTATTCCATTGAGATGTTCCACTCTCAGGATTAACCAAAAGGGGGTTAAATTTTAGTGCTCATAAGAATGAAAGAATGATTTTAAAGAGTTAAAGAAGTGTTTTACTACCACACCAATTCGGATCTTACCTTAACCAGGTAAGAGGTACAATTTGTTCTGTGATGCGTCCAATGTTGGACTCGAGGAAGTGTTGATGCAGGATGATCATGTTGTATCTGATGGGTCAAGATAGTTCGGGCCTCATGAAAGAAATTCTCCTACCCATGATCTTAATCTAGCTATTGTGGTTCATGCATTAAAGTGTAGGAGGCATTACTTGTTGGGAGAGTGGTTCACCGTGTTTACTGATTATAAAAGTCTCAAGAACATCTTCTCTCAGTGGGATTTAAATATTTATAAGAGAAGGTGGGTCTATTATCTACAATCCTTTGATTTTGAGTTAGTTTACACACCAGGAAAATGGAATAGTGTTGAGGATACTCTGATCCAAAATACTCATAATCAGGAGGCTTAGGAATTCAAATATGAGTGGAGAATGATGGCCTTGTATTCTAAAATGCACCTAGAAGTACAGGATGGGAATGGGAAGATGACCCTTACATCTATAGTAGTTGAGTCTACCCTTTTGAGATGAGTTAAGGAGATTCAATTGATATATTTGGGGTGTTTGGCTATGAAGGAAAGTCTTAAAGGTGGGAATTCACCTTCTAGTTGTAATGTTGGTGATGATGGAATTTTTTATGTTCATGGTCATTTTGTGGTGCCAACAGGTGTGTGAGAAGAGTTTATGAATGAGTTACATGAATAAAAGTGGGTAGTACATCTTGGTTTGACCAAAATGTATTGTGATATTCATTGAAAATATTGGTGGTTGGGAATGAAGAAAGATGTTCTGGGTTTCATGGCATGATTCCTTAGCTATCAGTTGGTGAAGGATGAACATTAGTGTTCGAGTGGTTTATTATAGTCACTGCCCATTCCAGAGTAGAAGTTGAATGATTTAATAATGGAATTCATAGTGGGTATTCTGAGTATGCCTCAGAAGAATGATGCAATCTGGGTGGTTTTGGATCAAATGGTTAAAGTATCTCATTTCTTATCAATCCAGGAGAATTACATAGTTAATCAGTTGGGTGAATTATATTTTTGTGAGATACTATGTCTATATGTTATACTAAAAAATATAGTTTCAGATCTTGATCCACGTTTCACATCATACTTCTGGTAGGGGTTACAGAAGGTTCTTGGTACTTAGGTGTTATTGAGTATGACCTATCACCCACATATGGATGGGTAGTCAGACCATACAATTTAGGTATTATAGGATTTTTTGAGAGACTGTATTCTATATTTATGTGGTATATAGGAAAATAAATTTTTACTTATTTATTTTTCTTACAAAAATAGTTTTATGGATATGATTCATATGGAACCTTTTGGGGAAATCTAGAGAAGACCATGTAGATCTCTGTTGTGTTGGCTAGAAGCTGGGGAGTCTGATCTGTTAGGACCAAGTCTCATGCAGAATATTTTAGAAAAGGTTCGATTGATTGATAATCACAAGATAATAACTCAGAGTAGGAAGAATTAATATGCAGATCAACGTCATAGACCTCTTGAGTTTATGGTGGGGGATAATTTGTTTCTTCATGTATCTAGAAGGTTAGGTCACCGTCGAATTTGGAAATAGGGAAAGTTGGAACCCAAGTATGTGGGATTCTTTTATATTGTGTATAAGATCAAACTTGTGGCCTTCTTATTTTGTCATCTGTAATGGTATAGTGGGACTCATGATGTATTTCATGTTTCAAAACTTTGACAGTGTCACCCTAATCCGTCTCACATGGTAAATGTTGAAGATGTTGAGATTTAGGTTGTTACATCCTTTTAGGATAATCCGGTTTGTATTGTGGAATATAGTAAGAAATTATTCAGGGGTAATGTTGTGACCCTGGTGTGTGTTATGTGGAAGCATGATAATGTTAAAAAAGAAACCTGTGAGTGAGAGTCAGATATTCAGGCCCAATGGCCCAATCTCTTTTCTTTGGAAACTCAATAATTCTCGGAAAGAGTAGCTCGAGGATGAGCCGTCATATGTTGGGGAAGTTGTATGATCACAGACTTCATGGTGGTATGATCTTATTTAAATTTTGGTTTAAATATCATATTTTGGGTTAAATAAATGGTTCTCAGTTGTATGAGGGGCCTCGAGGGTGTTTCGGGGTTTCGGGACATGAAAGGAAGGAAAACCGGGATAACCTCTGCAAGGAACATGGTTTTTTCATGGTTAACTAAACCGTACTACCTATCTAAGAAAACTAGACAACCTTAGAAAGTGGCATATGGAATGTCTAGCACAGGGTTTTTCAAACCGTGTGACTTACCTAGGTAACCATGTGACCCAAATTCCCTTGTACAATGGCTCACACATGGTTTGAAAAACTTTGTGGGTAAATCATGTGGCCTATTAAAGTTGGGAAAAATCACAAAATTTCCACCTTGGTTTTTATATTATAAATCACGATTCTATTAATTTATCCTCCTAAAAACCTAGAGATGAACCATGGAAACCCAAGATTCTAATAGGTTATTCTCCTCTGATCCTAATCCATTTGGAGTGTCTTTGTTTTCATATCGAACCCCCGGGTAAGTATAATCCCTCTCTTGCTTCTTTTTTGGGTTTAAGGTTTGCATATTTATCTTATATCTATCCAAAGCTCTAAACCCCCCTTTTATAGTAAGATCTAGGTTTATGATTCAAAGGGTAGTTTACTCGGGATCTAAAGATATCATTAAGAGTGCATTCTTCAATGGATTCTAGGTAGGTGGTCTATAAGTTATATCCCACAATTTTGTGATAGATTTGTGCATGTTTGGTTTTGTTCTCGGTCACATCTTGTTTTTATTTTAATAACTTTTTTTAGGTTTGGTAAAATGAGTGTCTAAATGATGAATAGAAACCCTCATGATCCCCATGGGATGCATTGCAGATTATTTTAGCTATTTAGGGCCACCCATGTGGTGCGCCGATATTCCCAAACCTGAAAATTAGCTAAGTAAGTTTAAGGTCGTTTGTGTGATAACGTAGATCCCTTGTTGAGTATGTTGATGTGTTTAATTGAAGTGAAAATAGAATATTGGTAATGTGTCTAGATTTGGTAATGGATTAAAGGGATGTTTTTCATGACATAGAAATGGGTTTATTTGGTTAATTGGGATTGTTCCATGTGGCTTATGAATTATATTAGAAATTCCTAAGAGAGTAGGGAACATGAATAAGTGAATATGTTAATTTTTAATCGTATGTAAAATGAAGGATATGTTTAATGAGACTTCATAAAGGTATTTATGAATATGTGAAATGTTATGATTCAAGGTAAATATTTAATGTTCTCAGTGAGTTAGGCATGCGAATGGGAATTGGGATAAGTAATGTAAATGTAAAATGTGTTAATGGGTTTGGGAATAATATTAGTTCCCTTATTTATTGTTATGGATTATGATTATGATACGTATTGGTTCTGTTTTGTTGTGATATGGCCTATTTATGATGAATGGATAAATAAGCGTGTGCACATGGATTGAGGTGTGGGATGAAAAACTAAGGCTCCTCCCAGTGGTCGAGTTGGACTGATGCTCTAAATCCACCCACAAAGCACAAGTTAGGGAAGGGGATGAAGCTCTATTACCATGATAGTTTCATTCCACCTGGACTGAGGCTTTGATGTGAGGACATTATCATGTTGTGATGTATTATCCCTAGTGATATTGGACTAGAATTATTCCCTTATGCAGAATGATAAATTCCATGAACCTTGTGTGAATGATGTAAATGTCTAACCCATGGATTACATGTTGATGATGAACTAAGTAATGAATAATATTCACATAATGCATTGGCATAATGATTTTTAATAGTTAGGTAAATATTGTTAACTAGTTCCCCCAAATTTTCTTTTATTTCTTAGTCATTTATTTCATACTTTCATGCACTATCTATTTAGACTGGATATTTTGTAGACACTATTGGTGGTGTCCTACTGATTTGTACTCACACCCTACTCAGTCTGCCCTTGGGCACCTGAGTAGATTTCATGGTTGTGGGTCTGTAAAAGGGAAAAAGGTCATGTTCTTGGGAAGTGAGTTAGATTTGGGATGTGCATGGATGAGGTTCCATAATTGGTGTCAAAACTGTTTTGGGGATTCCATTGTTTGTCTTTATTTTGGGTTTTTTTTACTTGGAACTGTATCATGACATGATATATTGACTATTGATTTTGGTTTATACTCAGTTTTGGGAAATGGTATTTAAACATATTCATTTATTATTCTATGTCATTTCTTCTATTCTATATGTTCTCTACTATGGATTACTCTGGTAAAGAGGGTATAGTCATTCCACGTTACTTTTAGGCACTCGCTACTAGTAAAAAACCTATGGAGTATGAGGCAGTGGTCTTGAGGTCATGCGAAGACCCAACTATGGACACCGATTTAGTGGCTTCTAGGTCGGTGTTGTTACACTATCAACTTAATGACCACACAAAACACATGATATTTTCATAGCATGTAAAAGTTCGATGCGTATAGAGTAATAACAGTATTAAAATTTATACATGATCTAAATTTCTAAAAATTATGAAGAAAATTAATTATACATTTAATATATATATATATATATATACATAAAACTAATCATATGGAGTGTACAATAAATTGATGATCAAATTAATACCCAATCTTCCCTTTTCAGGGTTATTACTCTTAGGAACATCTATGCCAAATCATGTATCCTCTTAGAGTATCTCGATAGGGATGTAATTTCTAGGTAAACCACACAATATCTATTTTACAAAAAATTTGGGATGTTATCATATACATATAATTATATCTTATACTTATCCCTAGAGTTTTGACTAAAGTTATCTTATCCTAATCCCAAAATAAAATGTACATTATTACCTTAGCATTAAATCATATACTATCCCAAAGGATTATTTATACCTTTGAAATTTTGATCAACCCTAACTTATCAAACCTGAAATTATCAGCAACAAACATCCCAATCTATAAAGATTTCTAAACACTTCTCTGATACCAACTATGACTCCTCAGACCCACACTCTTGGATCTTGTGGAATAATCACATACTTTATATACATGATTCAATAACAACTATATTTTCCTAGAAATAATTATCCAATAGTAACATGAATTAAAAAAATATTTTATTTCATAAATTCCCAAGACCATTTAGTTTTAAAAGTTTTGAGAAATAGTACAAAACATAAACAAATAAATCTCACGTTCTTTCTCAACTATTGGATATATTTTTTCGCTATATAAAAATCTAATTGATCAATAATAATTCTTAAAAATCTCCCAAAAATTCTCCACAGAAGATATATTATTATTAATATAATTTTTAATAATTTTATTTATAACATGGGGAAATAGAATCATAATAAAGGGTGAGATCATACACTCAGTAAGAGAAACATTTAACCGAATCTGTCAAAAAAATAAGCACAATATACATAATATGGCATGAATAATTAATATGAATAATTCCATAATCAACTAAAAATAAGATCATTCTATATCCATGATAATAAATAAAAACATGGATACCAATACTACGGACTTCATAGTAATGGAATGTGTAATGTTTTAAAACAGAAATATGTAGTTGAGGCCTTGAGACGAGACATTTACTTTTCATCAATACCACAGACAATACATCTTTATGAATTGGGTAGGCATGCACTAAATATTAAAAAATGTTTTGTCTTTTTATTTGTTTGATTCATATAGGGGTTATATAATTATGGGCTTCACCCTAATTAAGTCTAATGCATCACAATAAGAGTCAACAAGTCCTTTCATACCATTCCCTAAAGAACTATGGACTGAATAAAAACATGGATATCTCTATAATGAAGAATATATAATATAAATATATTAAAATATTTCTTATAATTCAATAATAATCAATAATTTCAATACTTTTTCCAATTTTAATAAAGGAATAACATGATTATAACCCATCTAGAGAAATAAGGTGGATGGTCAAACAATACATAGTCAACTTTACAATAATCATCCTTATTAGAATAACAATATATGGTACACCATGTCAATAAAAGGGATAAAATGATCATAAACCATTTGAAGAAATAAGGTGGATGGTTTCAAAATAAGATAACCCCAATTCAAAAAATGAAACATTGAAGGGTGTTGATATAAATGAAAAATTCCCTCTTAAGAATAATTCTTTGATCAGTATCATAAAAGAAGGTATAAAGACTTGAATATTTTGATACCATAAGATCAATACCCCAAATGATAAATAAATATATATATTATAGGATAAATCATTAAATATGAACCCCATGTGGGTAAATCCATTTTAGTTTTAAATGTTATGTGGAATCAAATAATTAAAATGGATTTTAGAAAACATTTTTTACAATGATGTTAAATATAAATTTGCAAGTCACTTTTAAAGGAAAATTTTGAAAAGGTGATGTGAAATCTTTTTAAAACAATTAATTTTAAAATTAATCTCCAACAATGTATCCTTTATAATATAAAAAAACTATTTTTGATAAATTATTAGAGGAAGAGAAAACATATAAAGTGAAAGGAAAAACCCGTCTTACTATTTTTGAAATACTTTTGTTCAAAACAAACATTGTAATAAGAGTAAGAAAACATTATTTTTTATTAAAAAATAATTTTAACAAAGAGGATTATAAAATACCATATAATAAAATATTTGGGTGGGATAACCCAAGCATGGAAAATAAACATTCAAGAGGAAACATTATACCTCAATGAAAGGGGATTTGAGTTTTGAATATCCCTTACATGCAAGAAACTCTATAAAGAATTAAACATGTGAAAAGTGTATTATCTGGTAAAAATGTAAACAATGAAATAATACCATATAATAAAATAAAATATCATATTTTACCCAACTTATATGAAATAATTTAAAGTGAATGATCATAACTCAATGAATTAAAATTGAGTTACCAAAAGCTCTTATAAACGGGGTAACACTTGATTAAAAAAGACATTTGAAGAAAAAAAATTGATTTCTATTATTTTAACCAATGAATTTAAATAAATAAATTATATTAAATTCATGAGATAGTAAATCATTATAACACCATACAAAATAAACATGGTTTATGGCATGTACCATGTCTCAAAGAACTGTAATTGAGACCAAGAAAACCCTTGAGACATGAGTAACTTTTTAATCAAAACAGATTGAAAGAGAGGGATTGTAATTGAATTTAAAATAGATTTATTAAAATATAATTCATGATATTATATCTCAAATAGGTATTATATCTACCATATAAATTAAATTTGGTGCATAATACCAAATGTGTATCAAAGAGAGGAATTTGAGATGAACAAACATTACCTTGTATATTCGCCCACCCGTCCATGATCTAACCTCATGTAAAAAATATAAAAATTAATAATATTTTTAATAAACATACTCATATATATTATATTTTTATATTACTAATTTATAATTATTTATTATGGGTATATTGGTTAGTCATAGCTTAATTCAACCATTAGGTGTTAATAAATTTCGCTGTTTGTGCACGTTTTATAATGTTGATATCACTATGCATTCTTTGATACCAATTTCATCATTTATATATCATTAAATATACTATAATATATAACATATATTTATTGATAAATATATTATATAATTCCATAATTTTTTACTCATGCTACATGAAAATGGAATCAGTGTTGCTGATTTCAGTGATTTTAGTGAATGAAGATGACACTTTAATAAGACGTTAAATAATTAATATAATATTTAAAGAAACATATAAAAATAATGTTTTCATTATTTTATTATAATAATATTAGTATTAATTTTCCCATATTCATCCATGATATATTTTTATAGCATCATTCATGAAGGTTGTTAAACCTGCCCAAACTTAAACACAGTTTAACTCGATGGGTTAGTATGGTTAAAGATGTATTTATTTTAAATCATATCATTATCATAAAAAAATAATGATAGTATTCTTATATTTTTAATATTTTAAACCATATTTCATGATATTTGGATAAATAATGAAAAGATAGATGAAAAAACAAAAAAAGAGTTCTTTGTGGAGGCGGTAGTCCGCGCACAAGCACGATTGATATTTATTTGGTTTTATAAGTGGATAAAAATAAATAAATAAGGGTCATAACATTAATATAAAAAAATATAATTATAATAATTATACTTAATTAATCATATTATTTTGGTTATAAGATATTTTGAAGAGTAATATTAAGAATAAAAACATAATATAGTGATAATACTTACGTTGGAGACTTGATATTTCCTTGGAATATTCCTTATAATTGAAAGTATTACGAAACATTAGTGTGACCAGGTGATTTAGGAAGTGTAATTGGGTTATATTGGTAGAAAATTTCAGTTTTTAAGGGGTAATTTTATGGTTAAGAGTAACTTTGAAAGGGTGGATGTTGTATCCCTTTATATGAGAAGAAAATGGAACTTTTGGAAACACTCATCATTTTTCAATAATGTCATGACACTTTTCATGGATAAATGGCTAAAAAGTAAAAAATACACAGGGTGTTGGAAAATATATGTTCTAAAATACTATCATACACTCATTTTGAAACAAGTTAAGACAGATTTAACACCATTATTTCTACTTTTACCCTTTTTTTGGAATTAACTTTTACTTTGGAAACTAGTTTTTAACCAAGTAATTTAATATCTTATTAAATTTATATTGTACCATGTATTACCTAATTTTAATTTTAAATGGATAAATTTAATATCAATTTAAAATAATTAAATTTCCAAATGAGATAAAATTAATATTTAAATTAAAAAATATTATACATAGAAAAACTATTTTGTAGAAAAAAAATATTTTTACCATTAAGTGTTCTTTATTTTATTCACTAGTGATTAACCATTAAATGTTTGTTAATATATTTATAAATATATTTTAAAAATAATATTATATTTAGTATTTAAAATATATTAATATAATTTATTAGATATAAATTATATTCCTTCATTAAAATAGTTCTAAAGTAACCAATTCACCGTTAACGTGGTAGTTGGCATTAACATTGGTAATATAATTTTTATGCCTAAATAAGAAATTTTAATTATTAAATAATTTTTATATTATTATATAATGTATCATAACCATTTTATCAAGTCAAATTTCTTCATGTAGGAAAATAAATTATAATATTAAGGCATGTAACACGTAAAAACCTATTATTACCAAAAGTGTATTTTTAAGTAAAAAGTTTATTTATAGATTGAGATTATCAATGTTATTTATTATAATGATATTAAGAATATTATTATTCTAAAAATAATATTTATATGAAATTAAAATAAATCCAAAAAATAAATCCTCCATGCGTTAATTTAACTATATAAATAGATGAAAAATAATTTTCATAAAATATTACTTGATTTTCTAAAATATTATTCATGGGTTTTATAAACCCAACATAAGAATTTTAAATTAATTATTTAAATTATAAAAATATATATTTTATATAAAAAGGTTTAAAAAACATTTAATTAATTCCTATATTTTGATCACATCATAAAAGTGACAGTTTTCAGCAAAATTTATATTTCTTCACTATTCACCTAAAAATTTATTAACACAGAAATATAAAATAAAATTTAATATTAAGGTAATATTATTATTATAAACCCAAAAATGATGTTAATTTTATCAAATTAATGTTATAAAAAAGTATGTATTCAATTTTTTAATAAAAACAATAAATACAATGAAAACTCATTTTGTTGGAAATATACATTTTCAAATATTATTTATTATTATTATTCTTATTTAATATCATTTTAAAAATAAATTGGTGTTAACCAATTATTAATCTAAAAAATTATTTATTATTTGTTTCATGAAATATAAATTCATATCGTATAAAAATTATTTTTCTTAGAAAAATAATTTTCTAAAAAATAACTGATCTTACTTTTCATTTTAGGAAAACTAATTGAATTTAATTCATATTAAATATAGACTTTATATATATATATTTCATAAAGTGGTTACTATTATTCGTTTCATCTAATTCAATGGATAAGTTTTAATTATCATACTAAATATTTTTTATTTTATCTGAATATATCACAATTTCATTTTAAATTCTGTAATGCATGTGGTGCAAGCTATCAAACAAATTGATTTATTTAAAGGAAATAATATATTAAAATATAATGATGTTGAAATTAGTTTATTAATTTATTATGGTATTTTTATATATGTCCCAATCAAGGATTATTTTAAATATATGAATTGTTTTCCAAAGGTGTTGTGTTGATGGGAATTAATTCATATTTCAAGTTCACTGGAATAGGAACGATCATAATTAAGATTTTGTTTATAAAATTAGAAGAACAATTTATGATTTTAACCATGACATGAACCAACCTGAGCCACCCCTAACCCGATACCTGATCTAGCTGATGACATAGCCCGAAGGGCATTCTCGATCCCCATGGATTGTAAACTAGTGCCTGGGTATCAAGAATACACCTTGGGAATGGCTTCAATTGATAAAAAATAGGTAGAAATGATGGGGATAATCCAAAGAACTCAACATAACCTCACTATATATTGGTGGTTCATGCATATAAATAAACAAGACAATAAATAAATTAAAAACCATACATGGAATAGTTTAAATGAAATCTTGTAACAAATCATGACATAAGATATAATTAAAACAACATCTATAACAATAAAACATAATCCCAAACCATTATTATGTATAAAATAGATGATCTAAAAATAAAAAGGGAGAAATGGGATTGGAAGAAGATTAAGAGATACATAAAGGATGAGTCTTCTACAAGACCAAAACCAAGAGCAAGACAAAGAATCTACTACCCATATATAAGTTAAACGAGGGTCAAATCCTCACTATGTCACCTCCTACAACCCCAAACCAAGATAATAAGAATATTCATTACTTCTAAGAATATCCTTCCCTTTACCTTTATCAATAAAAATGGTCTATATATAACTAAGGGGTGTATGTATTGTGTGAGTATAACAATACCAACATGATCCCACCAATTAATCTATGTTCAAACCATAATGAATAAAAAATATCCTTATTGTTTGAAATATAATTGATAATATGAAATATTTTTAGTTTAAATTAAATAATTAGTAAATATAAGTATATTTTTAAAGAATTTATAAATAAAACAATAAAAGTAATTACGTGAAGTAAGTATCATTATCTATAGTACCATGATCATGTAATGGGAAAGAATATGATTAAAAAATGTATAATGACCTATAAATACAATAACGACATATCTAGATGTTCTTAACATCAGTTATGAATATTCTCATCATTCCGTATTATGGTATTATTTTAGTAAGGAGAAAATAAAGAGGTGTCCACTGTATTACCATGTGCTACCTTGTATCTATGTCGAGAAAGAAAAATGGTATCCAATATAAAGGGAATACCCCTCAATATTAGCATTTTATTAGTCCTGGTACCCCTATGTGTTTGAGAATTTTCATGAGCCTCTAAGTCAATTCAAAAAATTCACCCATGTACATATATAATTCAAATAAATTTATTCATAAAGTGAAAACATCTTTCAAGTGAATAACCCAATCCACACAATCCAACCACTTTAAAAACATAGTTAATTTTCATACAAATTATTTGAAAAATCATTATAATTCATAGTTAATCATTTCTAATAATAGCTATATAATTATTCTAAATAAAACTAGTTGAATCATTTCATCAAACACTTAGCATTCAACACATGAAACCACAGAAAATATGTACTTTTAAGGAAACTTTCCACAAAAATATTTAAAAAAATAGATAGAATAATGATATTAATTAATATCAATGCTTATAGGTATCAAAAAACACTTCAATATATCTAAAATAATTGAGAAAACACAGTAAAAATCATGGTTCACAACCATAGGATAACTTATAGAGTCACATACTGATTTTTATATTGAATTTATTAGATGTTGATGTAAAAAAATAATATAATATGGGGAAAGGTGTTAAATTATTGATAAGAATATATAAACATAAAATCCCCTCAGCTAAAATTTGAATTAACATGAGACCTAGGTTACCATGATCATAGGATAGGAAGAAACCAATGAAAATATAAAGAAAAAGATAAAAGAGAGGGTGATAAACTACTTTATTTAAGAAATATGATGATTCTTAATGAAGAATACACAAAATAAAAGCTAAATGAAGGGAAAAGTGGATTAACCAAGACATGGGTTCTTTAAAAGTCAACTCGAGGGGAAAAGCGATACCCAAAGAGGGTTAAAAATTAAGTAGGGAATTTTTGGAAACTGAATTTTTAAATTCTAGGTAGAATTTATGAATTGAGAAAATGTAAACCAGTCATGCGATAATTACTAGGATCAAGTTGTAAAACCACACAACTAGTATGCACAATTACTCCCATAACCATGCACTAACCATGAGATAATTTCTGGGATGGAATTTCACGTTATATAAGATTAATCTATATGTTTTCCCTAAATAATTTTTTAACCGTTCATGGTTACTCTTATATAGGGTTACATTGTATGGTTAGTACTAACCTTGCATTGAACATGTTCTAATTGCACAACCCAAAAATTTACATAGATTTAAAAAAAATAAAAACCACAACTAAATACTAAAGATAAAATTAATAAATAGTATGTTTTTTAAATTAAATGTGACATCATGGGTGTTATAATTCTTCACACCATATCAATTTTTACCCCTAGAAAATTAACTTGAAGTTTGAGGATTAGAAAAGAGGTGATACCACTGCTTGCTCAGATGAGATTCCCACTACCATGTTTTGTGATAATCAATTCAATACTACCATACTGCCTAAGCTAATAAAATATATTTTCTTGTAAATAATTTACTATGGGAATCAATAATTAGAATTGGACACTCAGTGACTAAACCATTTGGTATTGACTCTAATTCATTCAATGATTTCAAAGGGGATCACATACCTTGGTGTGATCTTTCATTTCATACCAAGTTTTTGATGACCAAATGAGTTAATAATTTTAGAAATACCTATTAACTTACCGAAAACTCTAGTGTTCAATAATGGAAATTCATATATAACTTATCATGGATCTGAGCTAATACAAATCATTTTTGAATCATATGGATATTTTAAATCATCTCATGAATGATGCCTGACCCCAATAATGAGATCTCACCAACCTTGATCCAACAATGCAGAGATCAAAATGACCAATCATATTTTACTTTGAAAGGATCTATCTAGATAAATGATTATAAACTATTTTTTTAATAAAATTCAGCCAAATCCAGATAAAATCCCATGATCCTCCAAATTCTAGTATGTATGTATAAATCATCACTTCTAGAATCTAGAATTATGGTTCCATTTTTATATCTATTTATGGGTAGTATATCATTCTTAGTTTCACTTAGGATCCCATAAACTCTTGATGGAATTTCCAAAATCGATATGTAAATCAAGGTTCTATATTAGAAATGGTGCCATATGGAATCCCATAAAGCTTTATAATCCTTAGCACATATAAATTTCCAAGATATACCACTTTGGTGCTATCCTTGACCAGAATGAAATGAGGTCATTTATTCATCTGATTAATAACAACTTATATGGAATTATTTCTATAAGGGGTATGAGGTAACCTAATGATGAAGTTCCATGATATCACATCCCATTTCCCAGTAGGGACAAAAAGTGGTTTAATAATTCTAAAGTGTTTCAGATTCCCCACTTAAAAATAATGTTAGGTATAGAATATTGACACAAAATTCACCATTTATTATCTCATACCAATACAACCATATAAATGTTTCATATCATGGTACATATCGGTGGATCCTGGATGAAATTCCTATAGGGAGTGATGAAAATACTTAATTACCACTTTCCCCATCAAATGGGGAACCATATAGCGTTTCCTGAAATAGAATATGACTTTAAGATATAGAGACAATTTTTTTGTGGTCTCTCAATCATATATAATTGTTCTGATATGTTGAAACTCTTAATATCCTGATTTCTCCTGATGAATACACTCAAAATTATAAGGAACAATTTGAATATTGTCTAGTAATATTAACTCTTATTCCTTTACCTCTAAATAAATTTTGTAAAAAAGGATCATTAGGTTCCATTAAATATTATATTCATTCACGGCCTATGATGATAACTTCCTACTAAGAGAATCTGTAACATCCCAAATTTATGTGTTAATTTTATTACCAAAAATTATTTTTATATTCTTTATAATGAATCAAAACATAAGTCGGAAGTAAGTCATATAAGAAATGAATCATATTAATAGTAATTTATTCACTCATAATAAATAATTATAAAAAATTTACATGAGACCCATGTCTACAAACCATAAATTATTACATAATATGGATGATTACATCCCTTAAAAGTATATAAATTAAAATGGGTAAATAAATAGAAACTGACATTTTTACAACTCGGAAATCTCATGTATTACCTTCACCCTTAAAAATCATCACTAGTACAACTAAATATATAATAAGAAAAAATATCCTAAAAGGGGAAATCATTTTAAAAAAAATGAAAACTATAGGAATAAGATGTATGATTTTTTAAGTTTGAATGGAGTGAATTTATAGGATGAAATTTGGGAAATATTTTCGCTATATAACTATTATTAAAGGATATATAACTATTGAGTATAGTTCCACTAAACATGTTACCAAATTGGAATTACTAGTATATGTAGTTAATATACATATATTTTATTTTGATGTCAAGAATAATATAAATTTTTATTATAAATAATTTATTTGAAATAGAATAATCAATTTTTAGTATAATTAAATGATAACAATTCACTTGGGGAAATACCATTGATTCTAAAGAAAATATTTTTTTGAATTATATATATTTTTTTAAATTTAATAATTTTACTAAATGATATAAATAAAATTTATTTATAAGGAATTATTATTATAATAAACTAAAAACATTTAAGAAATAATCAATTAACTGTAATGAATACTAATTTAATTATTCATAGTTTAACAAAAATTTTAAAAATTATTTTTATTATATATTATATATTTTTATATTTGGGGTATAAAATTTAATGATATAATAAAATTAATAAATATACTTTTGTTTATTATTAATTATTTATTAATAAATATAAAAATAATTCATGTTAAAAGACTTAATTTTTTCAAATATTTTTTTTCTTATATGTTGTGTATTTTTATTTTTTAAAAATTAAACTTATATAAATTAAATAATGTTTTTATAAAATTAATTATATATAT
Organism: Viscum album; assembly: GCA_963277665.1. Classification (NCBI taxonomy): domain Eukaryota; kingdom Viridiplantae; phylum Streptophyta; class Magnoliopsida; order Santalales; family Viscaceae; genus Viscum; species Viscum album. Next base: position 1,496,885,456 of record OY728131.1, read on the forward strand.
ATATAGAAAAAAGTAAAAATCATATAATGATTCTTACTATGTAAGGAATAAGAATAAATTCATTTTTATACTTAAAATATATTTTTTCTAAAGATCTTTTAACGCGTTATGCTTTTTTATTTTAAAGAACTTATTATATCAAGGTTTAAGGATGATTTTGTTTGAAATTAATTTTATTTAATTATAAAAAAAATTATCAATCATGTGGTGATTAGTAATTGATATTAAATATTAATAAAAATATTTAATGTTTTAAAAATACATTTTCTTCAAAAACAGTTTTTCTAGATATCATTTGTTTTCATTTAAGAGTTAAATTTAAAAAATATATAAATCTAATTCTATTAAATGAAGTTCAAATTTATAATTACAACCTAAAAATAAGTTAATATGTGTCATATTATATTTTTAGTAAAAAATAATTACCATGGAAAATAATTAAACAAGTTAAAAAGTGGTAGAAATGGGTAAAAATTACATGGTGTAAATTTTTGATAATTGAGATGATAGAAACCTAATATAAAATACATTTATTAGGTTTGGAAGTCAATCATACAATTATCACCAATATTTCATTATCTAAATCACCTAAATCCCATGTGATTCCATCTTTACCCCTTAAATATCTCAATGTTTTAAAGATGTGTCATTTATTTTCACATATAAAAGATGCTCCCATATACCCACTCCAAATAACTTAATTTTTTTTTTATCTTCAATAATTTACTAAATTACCTCCCCTAAATCTTTATACCATTTTAGTATAATTTTTCCCCAAGAAGGAGGACTAAGTCCTTCATTATGAAGGATGACGTTGCGAGAAGGAGTGATCCTATAAAAGTAAGTAACAAGTTCTTATTCACTACTTTCATTTACTTTATCATCTCCAATATTCCTAAATATAATTATCAAATCTAACTATGTATTAACAATTTTTTTTTTATTTTATAAAAATTATATTACTGTAATACATCTGTATGTTTTTTCTCAATCATTAGTTATAACATGTTATTGTTTGGGTCAGTTTTACCACCTTCATAAACACTGCTATACCGTTTCCATCATGAATGATTAAGAAAAAGTAAATAAAAATAATATGATTTAATAATTATAAATATAATTTTTTTTCATAATTCTATAATTTAAATATATATAAGTATATTCATTAGTAAAATCAATTCTTTTTATTGAATCAAAATTCATAAAAAATGAGATTTTAACTGCTCTCAATGAACCATCACCATAACTTCCATAATTTTGTTCAGGATTAATAAATATATCAAAAAAAATATTTAAATTATATTTTTATTCTTTATGTGATGAACACATGATCAAGTATCAACGATCTTAGCCACTATACCAAAGCTAGCACAGAACAAAGAAGATAATTAACACCAAAATATTAATTTTAACAACAAAAGAATAATAAATGTATAATAATAAATTATAAATTATTGGTATAAATTAAAATAAATATAAATATCATTCTTATATATATTAATAATAAACCTAAATTTATTATATAGGAGGCCATAGCACATTTGACCAAGTAGGTATCTAATGTAAAGGTTTTCATCTTAATTTTACTTCTTCGAGATATGTTTCATATCATACACCTATTTTTATTTATATGGTGTATATAATGTTTATTTTTCATATTTTTTCAAAATTATATATTTTTTTTCATGTTATTTAACTTTCCCTTTCAAATTATATCTTTCAATGGAATTTCATTCAAAAGTTACCAAAGTCATGGGGGCTTCTTTTTGAATCTCACCATGAAATCAATATTTTTTGTGATTAAATTTAATTTAAGGTAAATTATATCTTATTTATATATAAAATTACATATATTTTATTCTGATATATTTATTTCTATTTTTTACTTGTCACCTTACCATTTAACCTCCCTTTGGTTCACAATTCAATTGAAATGATGCATGTAAGTGGATCCGACCTTATATTTTTTTTATCTAGAAATATTTATCATCCAATTACATGTATTTCATATAAGTTTATGGATATAATTATCCCTAAATCAATGATTTATTAATTAAATTTTCTATTTATGATTAATTTCTTTGAAATATCATAAAATAAACCTTTTTAATATTTTTCACATAATCTCTTTCTCCCATCATTTTCTTCTATATTCCTTTCAAAGAATCCTTTCGATGTTTTAATGGTTTTATAAAACTATTTTTTCAAAAACTATCTCCATTAAAATAATTATTAAAAATTAAAGGACATTAATTTTTGTTTTTAAAATAAATTTTCTAATTATTTTATAAAGTTTTTTTCATCTAAGTCAACATATTTTAACGTTTATTATACTTCACTAGGTATATAATCTAATCATATAATCTACCTTCTTTCTTTAGATGTATTATGGTCTTGTATTACAGAAATATTCATGAAAACTATTTATTTATTATGGGTTAATAATGATAAGATATAATTATAAATGTTTTCACATTCATGTCCTAAATATATGTATGGTTTATCTTTATGTGACGATTAGGTTTGATATAACCCTCTAAAGTACTATGTAATGATTTATATCTCATAAGATGATGATGTTATATATGATCCTAATTTTATAGTATATATTCAAAAAAATATACCTAGACCTTATTTTCTTACACTCTGTTCATTACTTCATGGATCAACATAATTTCATTTTGATATGTTTAAAACTATATACATGCACCAAATTTAATTTATCAATGTTCACAGATCTATGTATAGAACTAATTTTTTTAGCTATGTTAACATTTATATGCATGGAATTAATTATGCATAGACGTGTTCACTATTATATCCATGGACCCAATTATTCTTAGCTATATTCACTACTCTATGAATGGACCTAATTTCTCTTAGTAATGCTCAAAATTTTATACATTGTACTTATTATGTGTTGTTTTTTTACAATGTTATGGTTTATATATTCCTTTATTTGTGGAACATTCTTATATTATGATCCATGAATCATGACTACTATCTCTTCTTTTTCCATTCTTACACCATGGTATATGATATGCTTCCATGATGATCATTTTGAGGTTATATGTCCTTAGATCATGTCTTATGGATTAATATTATGATTTCATGTTCTTTTTAATTATATATTTCTCCAATGTTCATGTTTTCTCACATGACTGTAATCTAACCAATTATGAATCATTGATAATTTTTTCCATTATAGATCATTTAAGATCACTCCATATGTTTTCCCATTTCCCTAGGAAATAATATTTAGGAATATATTTAAGAGGAATTCATTTTTATAGAATTTCGTTGGATATATTGAATCAATAATGTGCAATAAAAAATATATACCTAATATACAGAGAAACTAAAACTTTATATTCTATTATTGTGTGATTATTTATGATATACAATTTTGGAATTTTAGATATGATGTAAAATAAATTCTTGTTATGTTTGGGGTATCTCAATAGTGAAAACAACATTCCTCATTACTGGTGTATATGTGAGGTTGAAAAAAATGTTATAATATATTCTACCTCACATATATACTAGTAATGAGGAATCATGTACTAATAAATTGAACTCTTAGATGCAAAAGTTAATCTTTGATATATTTTCAAAGAGGCGATGATCACAGAGAGTTCCCAAAATGACCGTTAAAGGTTTAACATTCTCTCTTTATTTTAGAATAAACCAAAATATCATTAATTTATACAATGACTATGTATTCATGGTATACAAGGAATATATTATTCATAAATTCCATGAATATATCTGGAGAATTAGTCAGAATGAATGAAATCACAAGAAATTTAAAGTGACCACACCTAATTTTAAAAGTATTCTTAGGAATTTTAGGCTCCCTTAACTTGTTTTGGTGATACCCTGATTGGAGAATATTTATTCTTGATGGTCACAGTTTATATTTATATAATCAGTACATAAGCAATGATTTCCATCCAACTTCCTAGGAAAGAGTACCAGAGCGACTCAAGGAGAAACACTAGGCTAAATAAATCTCTTCAATTTGAAATCATTCAACTAAGTTTTAAATTAATTTAATTATATTGGTTCCATTTCATATAAAGGCTATGAAATTAGTTGTTTCCAAAGTATGATATCAATAGAGAATTTGACATCCTGTTCAAGAGGAAACATTGAGAAGACATCTAGAAACACTTTAGGAAATTACCTGACCATAGGACTTAGCTCACCCATGAAATTCCTTTCATAAACCTCTACCAGAAGAGATGATACTTGGTATGTTATCCTACAAACTTTAGAAAGATGAATTCCCACTCAAATATATCCTAGGTATCATTCTCCTTGAAATATATGAGGTTTCCTATCATAAGTAATAAAGGCCACCCACTGATTATGATAATTAATGGGTCCATTGAATGTTGTCATCTAATCCATCCTGATAATAATATTGAAGATATATATTTCAAGGATTAGGAAATCCTATTCTAGATCTACCTTATATGTGGAGATAAAACATGAAGGCCATTAGATACCACCTTTTCTCTCCTTCCTAAGAGGTATTGATATTTCCAAAACATAAGACAAAGGATCAAATGAATGATTCAAGAGATCCATAATACAAGTGGAGATAAATGAATGAGGGTAAAAAAATACCAGATACATAAATATCCATATATTATGAAACAAAAATGATACCTTGGATAGTTGGTGGTCTCCCATCATATTTAATGGGGGCTTGATCCACCGCACACGACTTCCTCATCTCTAAGTGTGCCTTAGGTCTAACACTAGTATAAGGATAAATCCTTAGATAATTATTCCCATATAATGAACCACATCTAGATTTATTCCCTTCTGATCAAGGTATTACTATCTTAGAGGCATAATACTGAACTGTATATCCCTTAGCGACTGATATTCCTGTCCTTCTATTCTATATAAGATTCACCTTATAGATTTTGTTAAGGTGGCCTATCCCACCGAAATAATGAAAAACATTGGGGGATTCCTAACCTGAAGGTTTTATATATCCTTATTTACCAAATTAATGGCATACAAGATTCCCACTTCTAATGGTGTTAGATTATACAGAATGAGATCGACATCTAGAGCCACTACCACTTCCACCTTTTAACTCATCCCAGTTCCTCTTTTTTTCAATAAATTAGATTTCAGTTATACTTGATCTAGAAGGGGCATCAATCATCTTGAAATCTCTTCTTGTTCTAAATCAACTATAAGAACTTGATCCACTACTTTGGTATATGTGGGGTGTTTCAATAATAAAACCTAAGATTTTATGTTAGACTATATGACCATTTCAAATCAACAGGATTTCAATTTATCATTAAACACCATATCCGGTGTGAAGTGAAAAATCTTGGAAAGCTAGTTAGTATATTCCATGACCATCTGGATACCTTTTTCTAAGTAAAAAATATCTTGATACTATGACAATGATATTATATCTGGATAAAACTATTAGGCAAACACAATTTTGAATTAATTCCATTTTAAATTCTCATACATATTAACCTAAACTATAAAATCTCCCTATTTATGGCTAGGGACATCAAGAATAAACACAACAATGTTCACCATGATAGATTTAGGGGGCATAATAAACCTGAATATTTATTTTGATCTTATACAATCAACCCTCCACCTGTTAGGGATCATTGATTCCTGAAAAAGATATAGGTCTATTAAGAATAAATTCTTGATCATGATCCTTATCTTGATTTAAACTAAAACATATTTCTTTATCTTGATTTAGGATAAGGTTATAATCTTGAAACATGTCTTTAATGGTTCAAACAACATTCTTAATGTTATTCTAAATGGTTGGAGGATTTATGTTTGGTAAATTTTCTATAGCTCCCTCTGGAGGATTCACAAGGGGTCTTCAAGGTGGAATGATATTATAGAAAATAAATTCAAAAAGAACAAAGAAAAAAATAAATGAATAATATCTACTTAGATCATAAAAATCCAATAAAAAATTAAAAAAATCAAGTGAATGAATTTAAAAGAAAAAAAATAAAATCACAAAATTTCACACTTTTTATAGTTAAGATGCATAGTTTTCTAAAATTCAAGCTAAACACATTGGTATAACTATATGGTTTGGATGTAGTTTCATAGTTAGGATATATAGTTTACTAAATCATGTGAAAACCTTATAAATAACATCGAGACACTTCTAGAATGTTTTTTATGGTTACTAAATGGTCTGCAGCCTATGTGAATTAACTGTGCACCCAGAAAACCCCCTTTAATCCTCCATTTTATTACCCTAAACTATTCAAAACCCTTAATAAAATTGAATCACATATAGAATACTCATTTATCGATATACCATGGAATTAAATGCCTAATTTTGTTGAGCGTTGTCTAGAAACTCCCCCATAACCTACTACCCAAGTCCTGATGATCCTACATCCAATATTCCTTAATTTCCCCAAATAATATAAAACATAAACTATGATATGATATAATTTATTCAAAAACCAACCCAGATCACCCCTGAAGAAGTACCCAAGCTATCTTGTGACATGGATCTAAGGAAATTTCTTATCCCATTTGGATAACAATTAGTGTATAATAAGAGATAATATACCTTGGGAACTTTTACGAACTAGCCTCACTGAGAACACCTCTTAGATTTATAGTGAAAATGAGGGTGAACTATGAATCCTGTCTCTAATAGGTCATAGGTTGGGAACTATCACCAAGGGTATATCACACATGAATGTTAATAAGTACTCTCACAAACTCTTGAATGTACAATGAACCACCAATCAGTTCTATTTAATATAGAACAGAACAAGTGCCTCATAAATACCTATAATTCTACACATAAACAAAACTCTAAATGGAATTCCAAAAACATATCCTATGGAAGGAACTCATGAAATCTACCCAAAAAAATCCCTAAGATAATAATTTCTGCCATGTGCACCAATTATATCTTAAAAATATTAATATATATATAATGGGGTGATAATACACGTATACTCAGCAGGATCATCCTAAAAACCTCTTTTAAATAAGCGAAAATAGAATGTTAATGCCTTATTGAAGAACCAACATAACCAAATCACACCCATATCAAGTCGTCTACCAAAAAAATTACCAAATCTCTCTCACAAAATATTGATTCCAAGTAATAATAAGATAAAATTAAATAATATATCAAGAAGGCACCCCACAACAACATCCCTAGTAATATAGTTACTCTTACACCCCAAAAGATTACTTCCTATGCTTAAATACCTTATGTATCCACACATTTTTATAATATTATACCTTATAAAAAATATAACCACATATCCAAAACCATATACCACAACCATATCACAAAATCTCCCCAAATTCTCATCATTGAAGGATATTGTGAACATGATGGACATAAACCTCATACCCTCCTCCCACCTTTCATGAACCCACCATATATCTACACTACAACCACATAGCTTTATTAGCTAGTACATTTCTTCACCAATACGAAAATTCATTAAAACCCATATATATATATATATATAAACCTTCCATGAACTATCAAATATCATACTACATCTAAAGAAAGAGAAAGAGAGAAGGAACAGTCATCCATTAGTTCCCTCTACAACTTGGATAATGGGGAGACACTAAAAACCCAAATCCACATGGGATTTATTAAGGTTATCTGACTCAGGTAGTGTTTCATAATAAATAACGAGAAAATATGATGAATATAGTATCCACACACATTCCAAGCATATGGGTTCACATTAAAAAGAAACGCCACAACATCCCACATGAATCACCTCACCATCATCATCTATTATCTATAACTACATCTATAAATACAACACAACCATACCTAACTCTACAACTATAATACAATAAAAAAATTATTTACTTCTAATTTAACCATGTCATTTACTATTTCCATATTTACTATTTCATAGTCACGTTGCATTCAATTTTACATATTTAATGCCAGACGAATCATAAAACTGTTGGAGTTGGTGCCCTAGAACCAACTTCTTATGTACTTTATGATAACTTTTATTAATTGTTTTGAATATTAATAAAATATTTATCATATCATGATTATTCTTCTACATAACATAGTATGTGATAATGTGCTAAGAGTAGCTGTCAGACTAAAAGGTCATAGTAGTTCCCCGATATGATGAGAACCCAAAAGTGATACACCACTATTCTTGAATATATGTTCTATATTGAGAAGATATCATTTGAGGGACACAAATGATATAGGCTATCAGGGGTGGAGACTTACAGGACTTTGAGGCACCTTCTCATGGTGTATTCCCTTGGTAATATCTAGTATGGATATTATGAGAACGAGACCCTCCAGTAAGAAATCCACATTTCTATGTGTCATTGGATGTTCCTATCTGTGGATGTGTGTATTGTTACATAGAATTTAACATTATTATTAATGAGTATTATGATTCAAAACATATATGTATTGATAAAAACAATAGAAATAGATGTTCACGGTGAATTAGGATGTGTTGGGTGCATCACAAATAAAATTTCATTAATGAACAATGTGAGAAATTATATATCCCTTATATTCATTAAAAGATTTTAATATATCTTTCCCTTTGATGGAAATGATATAGCCTAAATAAAACCATGGACATGGTGTTCTATAAGAAGGTTCTATTTCCAGAAATTCAAAGTAAGAGATATCGATCCTATAGGTTGATGGCACTGGCATGCAACCTGCTTGATTTGAGATAATGTGATAAAGGGATTATATTACGTGGTAAGTATTCATATGAGGTGAAATGTCAGTACGACATTAACTTATTACTCTATGGGTGCCTTGGAATATTGCGAGATGCTAACCTTAGACTTTAGTCTGCTTTGCCTAATGCCACTGAGTAAGAGCCCTAGAGGGTCACATACTAAGTGTATCCAGAATCTCTGTTAAATAATATATTATTATTTATTATTTAACAGTTTGAATAAATATCATTCATGTACATGGTTTAATAATTATTCATGTATTCTTGATCACATTTAATCTATCACTAGTTATTCAAGAGAATATATTGTGAGTGAAATATTTAATAAATATTTATTTTCAATTTAGTGAATATAATATTTATTTATTTATTTGGGAATAATGATATGATATTTATTTAATAAATAAATAGATATTATTCAAGGCCAGATAAATATTATAGAGGAATCGTTGACTGAGTTTAATGGTCCAGTGAGAAATTATTATATTGAATATTATTTAATTAAATAATATTAAATTATAATTTTCAAGTTCAGAACATATTTAGAAATAATAATACTATAATTATTATTTGACATGGGGTTTTTACAGGATTAAATAAATAATAAGGGAACTTGTGTAATTATATTTATTTTAACACTAGAAATAAAAATACTCAATTATGTTATTTCCTCATTAGCCAATTTTGGTTTTTCATAACATATTTGAAGAATACTCTAAATACTAGAGAGATCCCTTCTTTGAGAATGCTCCTAAGAATGGAGAGAAATCATCCTCCACCGGATCAAGGGGAATGGTTTGGATGCGGTTCTCGAGGCGATCAAAGGTGGACGACGCAAGTGCAAGGATCTTCCATACTAGCACCCGAAGACCCCTTCAGTGACATCTATAGATTCTTGGAACACATGTGGATCACCTCTAGTTGATATCTACATTTGGTTTGTCACAACACAATGACAGTGCACCACATATCTGTCACCAAACACATAATCTAAGAAAGAATTCCTTAGAGGCAATTCTTTATCGAATTAAATTAATTATAAACAATATGCATTGATCCATCAATCTTGGTTCCGATGCAATTCCTCGTTGTATATTTCTTTGAATAATTTCCATGTATCTTGACATTGATATTCGTATAGATCTCGTATTGATCACTGATTATGGAAAACATTAAATTTGGGAACCACCCATCGTACTCTTCCGCTGTGCCCGGAACCTAGAAGTGGTATCATACCAATCACATAAATGTTTATAATTATTTAAGATCATTGTTGATTTAGACATTTGTAATTTAGTTTTTAAATTCAAGTTTAATCATTGTTTTAATATGAATTGTGATAATCTACTTCTTCCACATTCCTTTCTCGTAGATGTAATTGATATGATTAATTTTTTGATTAAAATAAAATTGAAGAACTCATCAGGAGGAGCCAAGGATTCTTCCTAGATAACAAAATAGTACACATCGTGTAATCGGAGTTACACACTGTGTAGTTATGTTTAATATGATAGAAGTTAATTCAATAATTACTCAACCCAAGTGCATTAATGATACACGGTGTAGTTAATTCTTACACCGCGTATTGACTGGGATATACTAGTGCACGGTCAGCCAGACTATATTCCATGTGGCCGATTGGATACACCGTGTAGTCCCTTTTCATCAAATAAGGTCCATGTATTCAATACATGACCTACCTGATGGTTGACCCTGTAACATGGAGTAAACACGGTGTGTGGCCCATTGGACTCATCATGTACTCCAAAACATTCCAAGGTAAAAACTACATTCCATGTCCCAAGATGTGTGTCTCAGATAGACAGTGAGAGGTGTACACACCATGTAGATCATATATACATGTCATATACTTATACCAAGTTACACATATTTAAAATTTATTTATTTTACTTTGAAAACCTTGTGGCATGTACTTGCGTGTGGTCGTAAAGATATGACATTCTATGTGATATGTTTTTATATACATAAATATTTAAATGTTTAATTAATATTTTCATAATGTTCAAGATCTTCATATCAAGTATGAGTCATATTACAATCTGTTACTCTATGTACATTGAATCATAACATGTGACCAAAAAATCATGTAATTCATGTAATAATCCATGATGTACATGTCATGAAAGTAAGTGATAATTCATGTATTCCATATGTCACAAGAGTAAAATAATATATGAGTATAATACATGTTAGGTAGACTTGGAAAGGTATTCACCGTGTTTCCTCTGAGGTGAATTTACGTACAAGGTTAATTTTAAATGAATTTATCTAATTTTCTTAAAATTACAATGGATGAGAATCTCAATGAAATTCTGATAAGAATTAAGATAAAATGATTGTTTAATTAAAGATAATTATTAATTGATTCATGCATGATTTATCTTAAATAAGAAATATTAAATAATTGAATTCTAGTTTTATTAAATGCATAATACATTGCATGTATATGGATGATCATGAGCTAGGCCAGACCTTTTGTATATGATTGGTTTAATTTAATTTATTATTAAATTAAAATGTTATCCTACATGAATTCTCTCCTCATTATTATGTAAGTCCTTCATTCCCATAGTTTCCTTTATCTAAACCCCTTTTACCCATCACCTGTGTGTGAGTAAAAGGAATATTTCATGGATGTAGCTCCCAAGATAGTGGATGCAGTTGAAGTCTAGAGATGAGGTGAAATCAATCCAACGAGATACAAATGTGGACAGGTGGAAAGTTGTAAACACAAACCTAAATTGGTTCAAGGTATTTCTCCCCCATGAAATCAACCTCTAGATAAACTAACCATTAGTATAATCTCATGATCATACTCTTTATTTTATTTATGTTAGCTGCATGGTTATTTCATTATAGTTGTCTTTTCACAATCACATAAATAATAAATTAACAAGCATGCAAGATGGAACTAAAATAAATTGGATTATATATAAATATTATCTAAGTAATTATTAATTAGTTAAGTAATCCCACTTAATATTAAAAATAATGTAATAAAGATAATAATTGTAAATTTACACATAATGGATAAAATCCCTCAATAAAATATTAAGTCGGTATAGCCTTCCCTCACTTCAGTTATAATCAAACCATAGCTCAAAGTGCTTGACTAGTCAAAGTTGGGGTGCTTTCAATTATCAGGGAATTCTAACATGAGGTTTTGGGTTGAATTAACTTGGTTCACATCAATGGTTGACTGCTAAAGCAGGAAATGGTGTAACTGATAGGAAAAGTTTAAGGAAATATAAAATTAAGGATTTTAGTATTGGGGAGTCCACTTAGCAGATCAAGGAACTATGAGTTAATACAGTTGGAATTTATAATACCTAACTAAAACCATTCAAGTTTCTTGGAAAACCAAAGTTGGGGTAATTAGAATGGGGAATATGGATCCTTGCCACTTGAATATCCAAGAGACATGATATTCTGAATCCAATGGTTAGGGCTATTGAGGTTTGATAAAATAGTGGGAGACTAATAAATATAATATTTATTTATTTTTATAAATTTATAAGATAAAGTAATAATTATATACTTATCTTATCTGTATAAATAATAATAAAATGACATCAAAAATATCATTTTGATCCATACTCGGGAAGGAAAATCTTATTACTGGCTCAAATTTCTATGAATGGTAGTCGTGTTTACACATCATCCTTCAACATGAAAGGAAATTATATGTGCTGGAAGAACCTTTACAAGTTGTTCCTGGAAATGAGGTAGGTGATGAAGAACTATCTATCTATGAGAAATATCATATTGATGCTACATATGTTTAGTGCTTCATGATATCACCCATGTCCAACGAGCTTTTAAATAAACATGAGAAAATGGATGCATATAGCATGATGTCTCAACTTCAGGATATCTATCAATAGAAGGCGAGACAAGAGAGGTATGCGATCTCTAATGCTTTGTTTACCACTAATAATTGGGATTATTCACCATCTATGCCACGACCCATCCTCGGGGCCCGTGCTGTGACTACCCCAAGCCCGCCTTCCATAGGCCATGGGCTGGCGACTAGCACCAAGGCGTAAATCCCGGAAAAAGGGAAGGCATTGCCTTTGTAAAGTAAACAAGCACCACAGAGTAAACAAGCGGAAAAGTAGGCACTAAGTAAAAACTACAACAAGCTGTGCTGAAAGTAAAAAGGGGCCGGAAATACAAGCCCAACTGTAAAGTACAACTAAAGGGGAAAAACATCAACTGAAAAGTAAAGCCGCAACGTCGAGCCGTCCTCTGGAAGTCCCACCTGAAGGGTGGGTACAGAAGCCTCCACTGCTCCTCGGGTCCAGCCAACTGCTCCGAGTGCGTCCCGCCCAGTGGTCCACCTCCAGGTACCGTCTTGCTCCACAAGCCTCCACCATGATCAGCGTTGTCCGTCGTCTGCAACCAACACAACGAAGTGTGGGCATAGTCCGTGCAGGGGTGAGTATAAGCTACTCAGTAGGGACCCCGAGACCCCTGAAGGTCTCCCAGAATCCACAAAGGATAATCCATAAAAGAAAGATACAATCACGAAGTAACATCCGACACGACTTAGGTATATGCCCATACATATACCTAAGTCATCAATTTCCGTTCGGCTCCAACATCCGAGCCTAAGCACAACCCAGTCCACACAGGAAAGCAAAACGTAAACCCACACAGGATAGCACAACACAATCCACGAAGGAGAGCAAAAGTATTCCACATAGGATAGCTCAAAACAATCCACAAAGGAGAGTAAACAGTAAATCCACACAGGATAGCTCAGCACAATCCACAAAGGAGAGTAACACAGGATTCAACTCATACAGGTATACTTCTTCAAATGACGATAGAGATGATCACTGATCCATCTAAGTCGTCGGACCCACGAAGGATCGTTAGGTACTAACCCCCGCCACGACCCACACAGGATCGGACCCACACAGGATCAACAGGTAACTAACCCCCGCAAAGACCCACACAGGATTGGGCCCACACAGGACCTGTAGGCGCTGGCTCACACAGAACCACTAAGCGCTGACCCACACAGGATCAGATCCACACATGATCTATAGCACTGATCCATGTAGGATCACTGAGTGCAGTAGTCATCGTAGTCCACTGAGGATCTCTGAACAGTTGTCCTCGCAGTCCACTGAGGATCTCTGCACAGTCGTCATCTGAGTCGCAACCAGCACTAGGGTTCCCGCACATAGCAAGCTCGTTCGGGAGGGTCCGCTCCATGAGCCGAGAGGCTGATACATCAACTGACACAAAGTCCAAAGTTGATGTATCCAAAAGTTCCGTATTGTCAACAAGAACTCAACGTCGCAGACGGCGCGTCTATCAGACGCCCGGTCTGAGAGATATTGGCTTTTTCGTCCCAGGGGCCCTGTTGGTTTTTAAGGCAAAACCAAACCAACCGTATTCCACCTGCGTCCAAACCTCGGGCGAGGTATGCCAAAAGATCCGTCTCACTTAGAGGAAATCAATGAAGTCGATGACATGTCAATCGGACGTTCGAAGCTCAAGATATGAGCGTTTCTGCTCCGAAGGCCCGGTTGGTTTCGTGTACGAACCATCCCGGACGAACTCAAATTAATCCGAAACCTTGAGTGAGATATACCGAAATGACCGTCTCCATCCAAAGATCGCGTTTCCGCTGACGGCGCATCGTTCGGAGGCACGTAGCTCAAGTTATGAGCGAAAGACCGAAAACATCTGGAGACAGGGGGTCTGGGCCCGGGCCGACCCCACCCTGGGTTGGCCAAACCGGGTCGACCCGACCCGGTCCGACCCTGCTGGACCCGGTCCGGTCCGGCCAGGGCACGGCCCGTCCCGGCCGGCCAGTCCGGCACGGCTCGGCCGAGCGGCCGACCGAGGGAGCCGCGGGGCGCTGCCCCCGCGGGATGAAGATGTCGCGGCCCTCGAGGGGCCGCGCTAGAGTCAACGGACGCGGAAAAGGCCGCGTCCCGTGCGTGTGAGTCGGACCCGCGTGGCCGTGAGTCTTCTGGCCACCGCCTCCGCGGCTTCAGCGGCGGCGGCCTTGTCCGGCGGCGCGTTGGGGCGCCGCCGCGCCGGCGACCCGCGCCGCCGGAGGCTTCCGCGGGCCACCGGAGTTGCTCCGATGGTCCGTTTTCCTTCCCGTCTATGCCGGTGCTCCTCCCGAGTTCCGTTCTTCACTGCGGAAACATCAAATCGCCCTTGCATCACCTTTTGTCGTCGCCCGCCAAATCCGCACAACAACGAAGAACTGCGGAGGGTTGTCAGGGCGTGTTTGTTTGGCCCGCACCCTCCGCATTAGGCGATAACAACCGGGAAGAATAATCAACATATCCAACAACAATTTTAATAAATTAAAATTATTCTTATGAAACTGGGTTCTTTATTTTAAAAGAAACGTTCACGGGAATATAAAACATTCAATAAAACCCCTACCTCGTCAATTCGTCGCACGCGCGTTCTTCGCGGAAAAGATCGTCGCGGAAGGAGGGGATCGTCGCGTCGTCACGGTATCCGGCATTGCGTCGACGAACTCCAAGGACCAAGAAACAACATATTTAATTAATAATAATTAAATCCATATTGTTGTTTAAATCCATAAAGGAAATTTTAAAAAAAAGAGCGCAACCCCCTACCTTTTCGCTGTCGATCGAAGGTTGTCGCGGGGTTGGATTGTCGCGGAAGAACGTCGCGGAAGAAGAATCGCCGGCATCGCGGAACATGGCGTCACGTCGTCGATTTCCGAGGGCTCGGTGTTCTTCGCGTTCTTCGCGTTCTTCACAAGGGAGGATGAAGAACTCTTGGTTTCTGTCAAATCCTCTCAACAAACATTTTTCCAGAAGTCGTGCGTTGGTCTTATTTTATTATTACGCCAACGGATTGAAAACAGGTTAAGAAATGATTAAATTAATTCAACGAAATAAACCGCCCAATTAATTCAATGAATAAAACTGCCCAATTAATTGGTGCGTTAATAAATTAAGAAAATGAGTCATTTGACTTTCATAATGATGGGTTTTCGCGGGTGCGTTACTTAGCGGAAAAGAAAGGGTGGGGCTCGTGCGGGCCCCACCTCACAAATATCCTACCAAGAGGGTAGGATATTTTTGGATAACACCCTATCCGCAACAACTCAGCTTAAGTAGCTTTAAGTTTCTTTAAGTGGCTTAAGTGAAATAAAATAAAGTTTGTCGTACAATTTATTTTATTTCTTAACTTTAAGCCCAGAAATTAAAAACCACACCCGAGAAAACGCAACTCCAGAAAAGGCGTTTCTAAGCGAATACCGGAGCTACGATTCCATCAGTGCCCTCAGAATTTGATTCCGAGCACCGGTTCAAATGTTAGAAAAAACCCGCTCGTCCGTTCACTGAACGTACCCGAGCCAAACTTCGGAAAATGATTCCGGGCACACCGGGCCTCGGAATCAGGTGCCGTTAGAAACTGTGTTCTTGTAAAAATAAAAAGAAAATTAAGAAAAAAAATTTCCTTGAATTTTTCAGGTCTTTACATCACTCTCACCTCAAGGCTTTACGTCCCCGTAAAGATACATCATAAACTAGGGAAACAAATGTGGGTACTGAGCATGCATCTGAGCCTCCCGCTCCCAAGTGATCTCCTAGAGGTTCCTGTGATGCCATCTGATGCACACAAGAGGAATCGATCGTCCACGTAGGACCCGCTCCTGTCGATCCTCGATCTCCACTGGGACCTCCGCAAAAGTCTCCCCATCATCCACATCTAGCTCCCCATAGTCAATGATGTGTGTCGGGTCGTGCACGTATCTCCTCAGCTGAGATACGTGGAAGACGTCGTGCACCCGATGCAACTGAGGTGGTAGAGCCAGGCGATAAGCCACCTCGCCAATCCTGCTGATGACCTGGAAGGGTCCGATGAAGCGTGGAGACAACTTGCCGCCTCGGCCAAATCTCCGTAATCCACATCGAGGTGAGACATGCAAGAAGATGTGGTCACCATCCTCGAACTCTAGTGGCCTCCGCCTCCTGTCAGCATAAGACTTCTGCCAGCTCTGAGCTGTCCTCATCCGCTCCTGGATGACCTGGACCTTCTCTGTCGTGGCCCGGACCATCTCTGGTCCCACAAGTGCTGACTCCCCAGGGTCTGTCCAGCACAAAGGAGATCTGCAAGGTCTGCCGTACAACGCCTCATATGGTGCCATCCCGATGGTGGAGTGGTATCTATTGTTGTACGCGAACTCCACCAAGGGTAGGTGATCCTCCTAGCTTCGACCAAAGTCGAGGACACATGCGCGGAGCATGTCCTCGAGAGTCTGAATGGTCCTCTCCATATGACCATCCGTCTGAGGGTGAAAGGCGGTGCTCAGACGTAGCCGCGTCCCGAACGCCTCCTGCAACCCCTTCCAAAGCCGGGAAGTAAAGCGAGCATCCCGATCAGAGATGATAGACGATGGCACACCGTGAAGTCGTACAATCTCCTAAACGTAGAGACACCCCAAGATCTCCACTGATCCCTGCTCTCAGATGGGTAAGAAGTGTGCCGACTTGGTGAGTCGGTCAACAATCACCCAAATGGAGTCATGACCTCTAGAAGTGCGTGGAAGTCCAGTCACGAAGTCCATAGATATCCTGTCCCACTTTCACTCCGGGACCTCCAAGGGTTGTACCAAGCCTGCTGGTACCTGATGCTCTACCTTCACCTGCTGGCAGGTGAGGCATCGAGAATCAAACTCTGCCACAGCCTTCTTCATGCCCGACCACCAGTTCTGTCGTCTGAGGTCCTGGTACATCTTCTCCACTCCAGGATGTACCGTCAAAGGAGAAGTGTGAAACTCTCTCAGCACCTCCTCCCGTAAAGCAACTGGTACCAAGGTACGTCCCCTGAAAAGGACGTCGTGCTCTTCTCCAATGGAGAAACCATCAGGTTCATGTCTCGAGGATATTTGTGCACGCCGTGTCTCAAAGTCAGTGTCCCCACGCTGTGCATCTCTGACCCACTGTAGAAGTGGAGGAGAGACTGTGAGAGACTGAAGGAAGGCTGCTCCATCCCAATCCACGAAGGATATCTGCAAGGCGGATAGCTGCTCTGTCGCCTCCTCAAGTAGCTGAATGCCGTCCTCCTGCTGAGAGCATCGGCTACTACGTTCCCCTTCCCAGGAGTATAGACTATCTCAAAGTCATAGTCCTGGAGGAACTTGAGCCATCACCGCTGTCTCGGGTTCAATTCCTTCTGAGAGAAGATGTACCTGAGACTCTGGTGGTCAGAAAAGACTGTAAAGCGCTCGCCCATCAGATAGTGTCTCCATGTCTTCATAGCGAAGACTACTGCTGCTAACTCCAGGTCATGGGTAGCGTAGTTCTTCTCATGAGGCCTCAACTGACGTGATCCATAGGCAATCACTTCCCGCTCCTGCATCAGGACACATCCGAGTCTGATTCCTGATCCATCGCAGTAGACTACGTATCCAACTCCCTCCTCAGACAACCTCAAGATAGGTGCGCTGGTCAATATCTGCCTCAGCTCCTGGAAGCTCCGCTGACATCTGTCTGACCACACAAAGGGTTTCACCTTATTCGTCAAAGCTTAGAGTGGCGCCGCAACTCTGGAGAAGTCCGGAACAAATCTCCGATAGTATCCAGCTAGACCCAATAAACTCCGCACCTCCGTCACGCTCCTGGGTGGCTCCCAAGCTAGCACTGCCTCGATCTTCGCGGGATCCACTGCAACTCCCGCCTCAGAAATGACGTGCCCCAAGAAGTGGACCTCACGTAACCAGAACTGGCACTTCGAGAGCTTTCCATAAATCTGGGGCTCTCGAAGTGTGTCTAGTACAACCCGCAAGTGGTAGGCGTGCTCCTCCTCCGTGGTCGAGTACACCAAAATGTCGTCGATGAAGACCACGAAAAATCGATCGAGGTATGGCTGGAAGATCCTGTTCATGAGGATCATGAACACTGCCGGAGCATTGGTTACACCAAATGGAATAACCAAGAACTCATAGTGGCCATACCGACACCTGAAGGCCGTCTTCTGCACGTCCTCGTCTCGAACTCTGAGCTGATGATAGCCTGACCTGAGGTCTATCTTCAAGAACCACCGCACTCCCTTGAGTTGATCGAAGAGGTCATCAATCCTTGGTAGAGGATACTTGTTCCTCACTGTCTCCTGGTTCAGGCGATGATAGTCAACACACAATCGCAAGCTCCCGTCCGCCTTCTTGGAGAACAATATTGGAGAAGCCCAGGGTGAAACACTGGGTCAGATGAAACCCTTACCCTGCAAGTCCTCCAACTGTACCCGTAGCTCTCAAAGCTCAGCGGGGGCCATCCGATACACTGGAGTCGATATCGGGGCTGTCCTGCGGTACATGTCAATATAAAAGTCTACCTCTCTGTAAGGAGGTAGCCCTGGAACGTCATCGGGAAAGACGTCCGCGTACTGATCCACCACTGCAGGAAAACTAGGACTCTGCACGTCAACTGCTCCAAGGATGAGGCTAGCCAACTGATGAGTGATGGGCTGTCCTCTCCTCTGCGTGAGTCCATCCTGTGCTGCTAAGGCTCCCTTCTCGCCGGTGAAGGTGAACCTGCTCCCGTCGGTGCGCACACATCGCACCTTGTGCCTAAAACAGTCAATCTGAGCATGGACTGTAGATAACCAATCTATGCCCAAGATGACGCCGTAAGGCCTCGACGCTGCTATAAGAAGATCCCATCCGAAACTCTCGCCTCCTAGAGTAAGCTCACACTGCCGGCACCAGTGCGTAATCTTCAAGTTTGCTCCCGTAGGAGTCTCTAGCCGTAAGGATCGAGCCAACGGCTCTGTCGGAATCTCCGAACTCCGAACAAGGGCAGCGACTATGAAAGAGTGACTCGCTCCTGTGTCTATAAGAACTGCAGCAAGGGTGGAATAGACACAGATCGTACCTCGAATCATCTCGTGCACACCGTGGTCGTAGGCCTCCGCTGCCTGGAGCTGTGTCTGTCTCTTCCCGCCAGCTCCCTGTGGTAGGGGCGGGCCTCCTGGTGGTGGTGGTGGTAGAGCCTCAAAGCGTCGCCCACCACCTGCTGCTCGGCCAGCTCCTCTTCCTCGTCCGCCTCCTCCCTGCGGACCGCCACAGTCGACCCTCTGCCTCTGCCTGGGTGGCCCCTCAACTGTCTGATGCTCCTCAGCACGGTGGGTCGGGCAGTCACGAGCCATGTGACCCTGCCCGCCGCAAGAGTAGCACTGCCTGCCTCTCGAAAGACTGCCTCCGTGCTGTGTGCCCCGCACTGCTGAGCCAGTGTCCTGAGGCCATCTACGAGAGGGTCTGGTCTGCCTGGAACCCTGAGTCATCTGTCGGCTACCTGCTGCCGAAGACTCCGATACCTGCCGCCCTGCGGTAGGTCTCGCTGCTGAAGTAGACTTAGCAAGAAAGCTCTCGATCAGAAGGGCTCGCTCCAGTAATCCTGCCTGGGTCGGGATGATGAGGGAGATCAGTGATGCCCTGATCTCGTGTCTCAAACCCTGCTCAAAGGTCCGGGCCCGGAAGAAGGGGTCTCGTACCATGTCGGTCGAGTAGCGAGAAAGATCGGTAAACCTCGCCGCGTACTGGGCGACCATCAAGCTGCCCTGCCGCAGCTGAAGAAGCTCTTGGATGCGCACCGCACGGAGGGTGGTCAGGATGAACTCTGAGTGGAAGAGGCTCTCGAAGTCCGTCCAGATAAGAGATGCCTCATCGTGCACCTGGAGCATCAAGCTCCACCATCGGCCCACTGCTGCGTACAATAATCTCGCCGTGAGGATCACCATGAGGTCTGATGGTGTCCTCACTAGCCTGAAAACTCGTACAACCGCCTCTAGCCAGTCCTCGGCTGCCTAGGGGTCCGTCTCCCCATGAAACCTGGGTGGTCTCTGGTGCTGGAACTCGTGCAGAGCTCCGAGGCGACGTGCATCATCAGCGGTCATGGCAGGGAGCATCGGTAGCTCGGCGGGTAGAGATACCGCCGGTGCCTCCGCTGTCAAAGGGCCCTGTACCGAGGCCTCATCGCTTGGCGGGCTGTCGTCACGCTCTACTCTCAGAACCCTAGCTGGCTGCCGTCGTGGGGCCATCCTGAAAAGGAAATAGGTGCGCCACGGTCAGAACAGTATACCTGGTGAGCTGATATGAAGTAATCACAAAGAAAACTTGAAACACACATGCAATTAATGTTTTCACGCATTAAGTCGGAAAGCAGAAGTCAGGGTCCTGGTATACGGATACGTCGGCCGCCGCACCAACACTAGAATCCCTGGACTGATAACCACACCCAATACGCTAAACACTATTGCTTCACATAGAAGAAAGATCAGAGTCTGCGGTAGAACCGACCACCTCTGATACCAATTTGTCACGACCCATCCTCGGGGCCCGTGTCGTGACTACCCAAAGCCCACCTTCCATAGGCCAGGGGCTGGCGAATAGCACCAAGGCGTAAATCCTGGAAAAAGGGAAGGCATTTCCTTTGTAAAGTAAACAAGCACCACAGAGTAAACAAGCGGAAAAGTAAGCAATAAGTAAAAACTGCAACAAGCTGTGCTGAAAGTAAAAAGGGGCCGGAAATACAAGCCCAACTGTAAAGTACAACTGAAGGGGAAAACAGCAACTGAAAAGTAAAGCCGCAACGTCAGGCCATCCTCTGGAAGTCCCACATGAAGGGTGGGTACAGAAGACTCCACTGCTCCTCGGGTCCAGCCGACCGCTCTGAGTGTGTCCCGCCCAGTGGTCCACCTCCTGGTACTGTCCTGCTTCATAATCCTCCACCACGATCAGCGCTGTCCGTCTTCTGCAACCAACACAACGAAGTGAGGGCATAGCCCATACAGGGGTGAGTATAAGCTACTCAGTAGGGACACCAAGACCCCCGAAGGTCTCCCAGAATCCACAAAGGATAATCCACAAAAGAAAGATACAATCACGAAGTAACATCCGACATGACTTAGGTATATGCCCATACATATACCTAAGTCATCAATTTCCGTTCGGCTCCAACATCCGAGCCCAAGCACAACCCAGTCCACATAGGAAAGCAAAACGTAAACCCATACAGGATAGCACAACACAATCCACGAAGGAGAGTAAAAGTATTCCACATAGGATAGATCAACACAATCCACAAAGGAGAGTAAACAGTAAATCCACACAGGATAGCTCAGCACAATCCACAAAGGAGAGTAACACAGGATTCAACTTACACAGGTATACTTCTTCAAATGACGATAGAGATGATCACTGATCCATCTAAGTCGTCAGACCCACGTAGGATCGTTAGGTACTAACCCCCTCCATGACCCACACAGGATCAGACCCACACAAGATCAATAGGTAACTAACCCCCGCAAAGACCCACATAGGATCGGGCCCACACAGGACCTGTAGGCGCTGGCTCACACAGAACCGCTGAGCGCTGACCCACACAGGATCGGATCCACACAGGATCTGTAGCAATGATCCATGTAGGATCGCTGAGTGCAGTAGTCATTGCAGTCCACTGAGGATCTCTGCACAATGGTCGTCGCAGTCCACTGAGGATCTCTTCACAGTCGTCGTCGCAGTCCACTGAGGATCTCTTCACAGTCGTCGTCGGAGTCGCAACCAACACTAGGGTTCCCGCACACAGCAAGCTCGTTTGGGAGGGTCCGCTCCATGAGCCAAGAGGCTGATACATCAAGTGACACAAAGTCCGAAGTTGATGTATCCAAAAGTTCTGTATCGTCAACAGGAACTCAACGTCGCAGACGGTGCGTCTATCGGACGCCCAGTCTGAGAGATATTGGATTTTTCGTCCGAGGGGCCCGGTTGGTTTTTAAGGCAAAACCAACCCGACTGTACTCCACCTGTGTCGAAACCTCAGTCGGGGTATGCCAAAAGATCCTTCTCACTTAGAGGAAATCAACGAAGTCGACGGCACGTCAATCAGACGTCCGAAGCTCAAGATATGAGCGTTTCCGCTCTGAAGGCTCGGTTGGTTTCGTGTACGAACCATCCCGACTGAACTCAAAGAAATCCGAAAACTTGAGTGCGATTTACCGAAACGGCCATCTCGATGCACGGATCGCGTTTCCGCTGACGGTGCGTCCTTCGGAGGCCCGTAGTTCAAGTTATGAGCGAAAGACCGAAAACATCTGGAGACAGGGGGTCTGGGCCCGGCCCGACCCCCCTGGGTCGGCCGAACCGGGTCGACCCGACCCGGTCCGGCCAGGGCGCGGCCTGGCCCGACCGGCCGGTCCGGCTCGGCTCAGCCAAGCGGCCGACAGAGGGAGCCGCGGCGCACTGCCCCCACAGTATGAAGATGCCGTGGCCCTCGAGGGTCCGTGCTGGAGTCAACGGACGCGGCAAAGGCCGCGTCCCATGCGTGTGAGCCGGACCCGCGCGGCCGCGGGTTCGCTGGCTGCTGCCACTGCGGCTTCAGCCGCAACGGTCTTGTCCGGCAGCACGTTGGGGCGCCGCCGCCTCCGGCCGCCGGCGCCGCCGCGCCGGCGACCCGCACCACCGGAGGCTTCCGCGGGCCACCGAAGTGGCTCCGGTGGTCCATTTTCCTTCCCATCTGCGCCGGTGCTCCTCCCGGGTTCCGTTCTTCACCGCGGAAACATCAAATCGCCCTTGCATCACGTTTTGTCGTCGCCCGCCAAATCCTCACAACAACGAAGAACTGCGGAGGGTTGTCGGGCCGTGTTCATTCGGCCCGCACCCTCCGCGTTAGGCGATAACAACCGGGAAGAATAATCAACATATCCAACAACAATTTTAATAAATTAAAATTGTTCTTATGAAACCGGGTTCTTTATTTTAAAAGAAATGTTCACGGGAATATAAAACATTCAATAAAACCCCTACCTCATCAAGTCGTCGCACGCGCGTTCTTCGCGGAAAAGATCGTCGCGGAAGGAGGGGATCGTCGCGTCGTCGCGGTATCCGGCATTGCGTCGACGAACTCCGAGGACCAAGAAACAACAGATTTAATTAATAATAATTAAATCCATATTATTGTTTAAATCCACAAAGGAAATTTAAAAAAAATAGCGCAACCCCCTACCTTGTCGCTGCCGATTGAAGGTTGTCGCGGGGTTGGATTGTCGCGAAAGAACGTCGCAGAAGAAGAATCGCCGGCGTCACGGAACTTGGCGTCGCGTCGTCGATTTCCGAGGGCTCGACGTTCTTTGCGTTCTTCGCGTTCTTCGCGTTTTTCGCGTTCTTCGCGTTCTTCGCGAGGGAGGATGAAGAACTCTTGGTTTCTGTCAAACCCTCTCAACGAACATTTTTCCAGAAGTCGTGCATTGGTCTTATTTTATTATTACGCCAACGGATTGAAAATAGGTTAAGAAATGATTAAATTAATTCATAGAATTAATTCAACGAAATAAAACACCAATTAATTCAACGAATAAAACCGCCCAATTAATTAGTGCGTTAAGAAATTAAGAAAACGCGTCAGTTGACTTTCATAATGGCGGGTTTTCGCGGGTGCGTTACTTAGCGGAAAAGAAACGGTGGGGCTTGTGCGGGCCCCACCTCACAAATATCCTACCAAGAGGGTAGGATATTTTTGGATAACACCCTATCCGCAACAACTCAGCTTAAGTAGCTTTAAGTGGCTTCAAGTGGCTTAAGTGAAATAAAATAAAGTTTGTCGTACAATCTATTTTATTTCTTAACTTTAAGCCCAGAAATTAAAAACCACACCCGAGTGAACACAACTCTGGAAGAGGCGTTTCTAAGCGAATACTGGCACTGCGACTCCATCGGTGCCCTCAGAATTCGATTCCGAGCACCGGTTCAAAAGTTAGAAAAAACCCACTCGTCCGTTCACTGAACGTACCCGATCCAAACTTCGGAAAATGATTCCGGGCATACCGGGCCTCGGAATCAGGTGCCGTCAGAAACTGTGTTCTTGTAAAAATCCAGAGAAAATTAAGAAAAAAAAAATTTCCTTGAATTTTTCAGGTCTTTACAATCTGGGCCTCATGTAGTCAATCTTATTGGATAAATTGAATGCGTGTACATCTCAGGGATTAAATTCATGGAATAGTTGCATACAAATATCATACTTTTAACACTGCCCAAGACCATTTCTAGCTTTATTGTGAATTATAATATGAGCAATAATGAGAAGAGTCTTCTGAAAATTCTTACTTTAATTAGAAAATTAGATAATGACATGGGGAATAATAAACCCATGTTCCTTAAGGTGAATAATAAGAGAAATTACAAGGAAAAGGGTCCCAAGACTTCTAAAAAATCTAAATCTCACAAGCACCATGCTACCTTGAAGAAGAAGATAGAGAGGTAGGGAAAGGAAAAGGAGTCAGTGAGTTTTTCATGTGGCAAGCTAGGCCACTGGAAGAGGAAATACACCCAAAATCAAGGGAAATCTAAATGTGTGTTCTCTATCGAGTGAAATATTTCCATATCTACACATTGGGTATTATATACAGCTTGTGATACTCACATCTATATCTAAATTAAGGAATGAAGTTGATTCTGTAAAATTTCCAGATGAGAGGTGGATCTATGAGCTTCCAATGGTGTGAGGCTGGCTGCGCTTTCCATTGGTGACTCACACCATTCATTGCAAACAAGAATTATTTTAGTTTTACATGATTGTTATTATGTATGTACTGTTAACAAAAACATAATTTCTATATCAATTTTAGATAAAGATAGGTTTATTTTCAAGTTCATAAATAAAAGTTGTTTCTTTTATAAGGACAACATATGTTATGGTATGTCACATTTAAATAATGGTTTGTATGTAGTAAATTACAAAAAATAAATGTTGGAAATTGATAATGAATCAAGTTTACATGAATCATATAACACCCAACTTTGGCATTACCATCTTGGTCACATAAACAAGAAGTGTTTGACAAAGATCTGTCAATATGCCTATTTAGACTCTTCTGAACTAAAACGACTTGAATAACATCATGATTGTTTACAAGGAAAAATGAACAAACCACCATTTGGTGGATAGGGTGAAAGGAACACAGAGATTCTAGGATTAGTACACAATGATGTGTGTGGAACATTTTTATTAGAATCTATAGGTGTATATTATTACTTCATAAATTTTACTAATGACTTGAGTAGATATGGATATAACTACTTTATGAGGTATAAGTATGATTCCTTTGATAAATTTAAGGAATTCAAGAATGAAGTAGAGAATCATATTGGTTAGAAGATAATCGATCTTTGATCGGATTGAGGTGGTGAATATCTTAACCAAGAGTTCATAGAATTTATATAGAAGTTTGGGATTCTATCTCAACTGACTCCACATTATACACCACAATGGAATGGTGTTTGGGTAAGTAAGAACCATACCTTTTTAGACATGGTAAGGTAGATGATGAGTCATGAAAATATTCCATTATCCTTTTGGGGATATGAATTACAAACTACAACATACACATTAAACTGAGTACCAACTAAAGTAGAAAATGGAATTCTCTTTGAGCTATAGAGTATAAAGAAACCCATTTTATTTCATACATGTGTATGGAGTTGAGAAGGGTTTGTTAATGCCTTATTAGGAAATAAACTATCACCCAGAGGCATGAAGTGTATCTTTATAAGGTATCCCAAGAGAAAAAAGGGATACTACCAACACAACCCCTCAGAAAAGAAAGCGATTGTCACCCGAAAAGCCATATTTTTTGAGAGGGAGAACATCCTCAAAATGGATAGTGGAAACAATATTGACTTCAATGAAGTTAATGCTCAAGATACATAGGAGTTGATACCAGAAAAAGTTCCATAGGTCCCCATGGAAGATGTAGTTCTTGAAACCCAAGTACTGTGTATGAGTGTAAGAGAGGTAAGGGAACTAGAGAAAAATGGTTTTCCAGTCACCGAGGATGGTGAATCATTATTTTTGGACAATGATGAACCTCTATCCTACAAGGAGGTAGAAGAGTAAGCTGGCTAGAAGCTATGAATTTTGAAACGGATTCCATGTATTAGAACCAAGTTTGTGTTCTGGTCGATGCATTGGAAAATATAAATCCTATTGGATGCAAATGGTTATTGAATAAGAAATTAGACATGGAAGATAAATTAAGTACCTATACAACAAGGATAATGACTAATGGTTTTAAACAGCTTCAAGTAATTAACTACGATGAAACCTTTTCACCAATTTCTATGTTTAAATACAGTAGAATCATACTTGCTATAGAATCTTACCATGACTATGAGATTTGGAAGATGGATGTCAAAACTACATTCCTTAATGGGAACCTTCATAAAGATGTCTATATGAAATAATGAGAAGGTTTTTTTGACTCCATGTGATGAAAAAACAATATTAATGCTGTAGAGATCTATTTATGGATTGAAGAAAACATCCAGGTCGTGGAACATTCAATTCTATGAAGCTATAAAAGATTTTGGTTTCATTAAGAATGAATGTGAGACATGAGTTCATAATATGTTGAATGGGAGTGCGGTCATTATCCTAGTAGTCTATGTTGATGACACATTACTTATTGCAAATGATATACTAGTCTTATAATCTGTTAAGGACTGGTTGAGAAAGTGTTTCTCCATGAAATAATTAGGCAAAGCAGCCTATATTCTTGGGATCAAAATCATTCATGATATATCCAAGAGTATACTTAGTCTAAGTGAAAGTACATATATAGACTAGATACTAAATAGATTTAGTATGGAACAACCCAAGATGAGATTGGTTCTAGTGTCACATGGTTTACAACTTTCTACAAAAATGTGCCCACAGACACAACAAGAGAAAGGGATAATGAGTATGATCCCATAATCCTTAGCAATATGATCAATCATATATGTCATGTTTTGTACTAGACATGATGTTTTCTATGAATTGAGCATGGTAGGGAGATATCAGAATGATACAAGAGAACAAAATTAGACTGTAGTTAAGGCTATCCATAAGTTTCTAAAAAGAACTAAGGATACGTTCTTGGTGTATGGAGGAGACGAGGATCTGGTCATTAGAGGTTATACCGATGCTAGTTTTAAGACAAATCAAAATGATCTAAAGTCGCAATCAGGATATGTTTTCTGTCTCAATGGAGGAGCATTGAGCTAGAAGAGTTCAAAACATCCATTTGTCGCTAACTCTACACCAGAGTCTGAGTATATAATGGCTTCTGATACATCCAAGGAAACCATTTGGATTTGGAACTTTATCCATGATCTTTATGTAGTACCTAGAAATAAAGATCCTATCAAATTGTATTGTGATATTACTATAGAGGCGTATCTTGCAAAAGAGCCAATTCCACACCAACAGACAAATAATATACTCTGGAAGTATCAACTATTGAAGGATTTCCATCATATGGTTGAAGTTATAGTGAGAAGAGTAACAAAAAAGGATAATGTGGTGGAACCCTTGATTAAAAACCTATATTAAAAGAAGCATGAGTATCCTATGAGAGCTAACAGACTGAAAGTTATTTGCAGTTGGCTCTAGTGCAAGTGGGAGTCTGTTAGAGTTGGTTCCTTAGAGCAAACTTATTGTGTACTTTATGATAACTGTTATTCCTTTTTTAATATTAATAAACTCTTTATCACATCATTATTGTTCTTATATGTAAAATAGTATGTGATAATTTCCTAAGAGTATCTTTTGCACAAAAAGTTCATAGAAGTTCCCTACTATGATGAGAAATCGGAAGTGTTACGACACTATTCTTTAATATATGTTCTATAACTAGATGATATCATTTGAGGGACACAAATGATACACGATATTAGGGGTGGAGACCTATTGAACTTTGAGGCACCTTCTCATGGTGTACACCCTTGGTAATATCTAGTATAGATATAATGAGAATGAGACCCACTAGTAGGAAATCCACATTTCTATGTGTCATTGGATGTTCTTGTCTATGAACGTGTGTATTGGTCTTTAGACATTAAGATTATTATTAATGAGTATTCTGAGTTGCAGACTTATATGCATTTTTGAAAACTACGATAAAAGATGTTCACAGTGAAGTAAAATATGTTGGGTGCATCACAAGTAATATTGTATTAATGAATAATGCGAGGAAGTATTTATCCCTTAGTTCATTAATAGAATTTAATATCTCAGGACCTTTGATGGAAATTATATAGCCTAAATAAATCCCTGACCATGGTGTTCTATAGGAAAGTTCTATTTCTAGAAATTCAAAGAAAGAGATATCGAGCATATAGGTTGATGGCACTGGCATGCAACCTGCTCAATTTGAGATATTGTGATAAAGAGAATATATTACAAAGTAAGCGTTCATATGAGGTGAAATGTTGTTGAGACATTAACTTCTTTCTCTATAGGTTCCTTGGTGTGTTTCTTGATATTAACCTTGGACTTTAGGCTGCTTCACCTAATGCCACTTAAAAATAGGCCTAGAGGGTCACACACTAAGTGTATAATCTCAGTTAAATAATATATTATTATTTATTATTTAAGAGGTTGAATAAATATTATTCCCATACGTGGTTTAATAATTATTTATATATACTTGATATCATTTATTCCATCACTAGTTATTCGAGAGAATATATTGTGAGTGGAATATTTAATAAATATTTATTTTCTATTTAGTGAATATAATATTTATTTATTTATTGGTGAATAGTATAGTGATATTTATTTAATAAATAAATAGACATTATTCAAGGCCTGATAAATATTGTAGAGAAATTGCGGTCTGAGTTTAATGGTCTGATGAGAAACGATTATATTGAATGTTATTTAATTAAATATTTTTTAATTATAATTCCCAAGTTCATCGCATGTCGGGAAATAATAATATTACTATTAATATTTTACATGGTGTTTTTCTAGGATTAAATAAATAATAAGGAACTTGTGAAATTATTATTATTTTAACCTGATTAATTCAAATACCAAATTATGTTATTTTCTCATTATCTGATTTTGGTTGTGAACAATGGATTTGGAGAACCCTAGAAAGCGTAGAGATCTTGCCACTCTAAGAACTCTCCAAATAATGAAGAGAAATCATCCCCCACCAGATCAAGGAGAAAACTTTGGAAGTGGTTCTCAAGGTGATCAAAGGAGGTTGATGCAAGCATAAAGATATTCCATGCTAGCACCCGGAGACTCCTTCAGAGTCATCTAAATATTCCTAGAACACCTATGGATCACCGCTAGAGGAAATCTACACTTGGATTCTACAACATAATGGCAGTGCACCGTAGATCTGTCTCTAAACACAACAAAAGAGAAATAATTACTTATAGGTAATTCTTTAACTAATTAAATTAATTATAAACAATACGTGTGGATCTATCTCTCTCAGTTCTGGAACAATTCCTATTTGTTTATTTCTTTGACTCAATTATGTGGATCACGAAGTTCATCATCATATAGATCTCAGATTGATCATTTATTATGGTAAAAATTAAAGTTGGGAACCACCCATCGCACACTTCCACAGTTTCCAAAACCTATAGAAATTACATTTCCTTTCATGATATTCATTATTCACAATATTCATATATATTCCATCCTCTATCATTTAATATACATAACTCTTCAAACCATAATCATTATCCCATTTGTAGGCCATCATTTTTCAATTATAACCTTTTACACATTACCAATTTCATTTATATTAACAATATTTAATGATATTGGGAAACTATATTGTAACCCAACAAATACAAAAAATGTCACCATATATACCTCTACAAAACCCATACCAATAGACACCATAACATCCAAAAAACAACTTTCTTTTCTCACAAACATATATTCCCCCTATAATAACCACACAACAACCCATCCATTAATATCATCACCAAATCACACAACATCTTCCCAATTAGATATAACAACCAACAAAATCCCTTTTCACATGGTAAGAAAGACCCCACATACTACAAAGAATAAGAGTAAACATAGAAAAAATTCACATTGAAGAAAATATCCTAAATAATTCTACAATATTAAATCATAATTTCAAATTAAAACATAAATACTATAATTATAGATTTCTGCACAACTTATTCATTACTAAATTTATGTGATTTTTCCAATTTTTAAAGTGAATAGAATATAAATTATAGTATCCATGTCATCGCATATAAAAGATATTAATCAACCCTATTTGTAACAAAAAAATAGAAATAACAGTGAAGCATTACAATTAGCTTCCTTGAGGTATCCTCCCATATCCATATAAACCTTTATACATAAACAACAACATATATAATTAAAATTTTCAACCATCTTCATTTTATCACTATATTTAAGTGATTAACCCATTATGGAATGTTTTCAAACATATCAATGGTATCAAAAAATTTATATCATAGAAACAAAATAATTCTTTTATTAGTTACAATAAAAAATCCATTAATAACTACTAAATAAAATAAAATCACATAAAGAACATGTGAATCACCATATCCCCCCAAATTTCCATTAGTGTGGTTATTTATATTATTATCTCAATCCATACAATCCACAAAAATAAAAAATTCATAATAATTTTACAATTTAAACAGAATAACGAAGGAGAGGGTTTAAATCCCCTTCCTTAACGAAATAATTAATAATCTCTGCATGAGATGATGAGAAAAATCCAATCAAATTTCACTAAACACAAAAGTATCAACCACAAGTCCTTTGCATGACCATTCACCAATAAAACCAAAATAAAACAAAACCAAAAATAAATCAACACCATTTTCACAACCTTTACTAGAAGAAAGTAAAATATGATAATCAATGAGAAGAGTGTAGGAATTCAACTTGGATCATAAAGAGTTTATCTCTAAAATTTGAGGGTTAAAACTAATCAAATATTGTAAAAATAACTTATAAAGATTAAGATCTTTTTTCCTAGGGTTTGAAGGAAGTCAACACAATTAGTAGTGATATAAGAATGTTAATGAATTTATAATCATCTTGTATAATTATTAAATCATGGTGTGATGGGTTATTATCACACCACAATAAGTCTAAATCAAAAGAACCTCCAAAAATGATGTCGTG
The DNA here is from genome assembly GCA_963277665.1 of Viscum album. NCBI lineage: Eukaryota > Viridiplantae > Streptophyta > Magnoliopsida > Santalales > Viscaceae > Viscum > Viscum album. The sequence goes on from OY728131.1 coordinate 1,496,917,197, forward strand.
ATTCTAATTATCTCTCCTTGAATTCTATGGTGAAAACTGAATTAAATCCACAAATTAAAAGAGATACATGACACAAACAAGGTGGGCACACCATAAAATTCAAATTCCCAATAATTACACTGTGATCCTCATCTTCCCCCATTCAACCCAAAAAACCACCAACCAATCCACGATTCAATGGGTGGCATCATGGGGAAACATAACTCAAAAAATAGAGCCAAGAAATCCACCAACCAACATTTGAAACTAAAATGAGTATAACCACTATATAATTTCACTCATATAAAATTAATCAAAGGACTCACAGAAGATTAAATCTAAAGGAACCCATATGATAATAAGATTATGCATGATAAAATCGAAACACCCTGAAAACATTACACCTCAAGGATACACCTCACGGTGCAACTAGTATCTCATAGGATTAACTCAAGAGGCCTCACATCATATTGACCCGGAGACTCCCTCATGAAAGAATAACCTAGGAACCTCCATGACATAACCAACATTTTTCATTACCTAATCAAACTTACACATTAAAACAACATGACACTGAAATCTCATGGATCATACCTCATGTCATAGAACAAAAACCATGGTAAAGTCTAATGCTTCATGGTGTGATTGATAGGCTTTGAATGTTAATTTAATGAACATTGGAAGTGTAAGAAACCCATGAAATTAAATATTTATATAAATAACATAAATATATTTCTACCCTTAAAACTATGATATGTATCTCTGTCATGTGAGATATAGTATGATCAATAGAGATAAATGAAGAAATATCTGAAAATATCTTTACTCTGATGGCACTACATAAACCTCTAAATCTATATACATAATGATATGATTAAATGATATCTAATAGTGTTTAAATACCTTCTTCATGAAGATAATGATATTAAATTTAATTTTAAGTGATCTTTGGAAATGATATCATGCATAAAGGGTAACTCAATGGGATGGATCAAATCCATTTTATGAACTCTCTTCATTGAATTAAGAGAGTTGAAGTGCGGGAGTTTTTGCTTCCATATCATGGAATCCATTTCATGTTACATCCCATAAATAAAAATTCATAACAATATGAACCTATAAAGAGATTATTCATGGTAATAAATTTAATGAACTAATCCCATTGATTCATAAATGATGGAAACTGAGATAAAATGTGGATGTGATGAATTCATGTGATATCATATATCATGTACCCCCATTATAAACTATGATGATATCCAATATTAGGCTACAAAATAGGAATAAACATTCCAAAATATCCATTTATGATTTAGGGATATATTAAAATATGATATCTATATTTTTAGTGTATCACCAATAATATCATACTTCCACTGAAATCCCACAAGGACCTTATGCAAAACTTCAAAAATCTCTTTAAATACATCTAAAAATATTTTGTATATGGTTTATAAAACTATCTTAATTTTGGGATAAACACTTTATCACAAATTTAATCCTTACTTAAAGGCTAATAGTGTGACATTTTTGGCCTTAGTATAATTGAAAACAAATATGAAATATAAATTTTATAAATTTAAGTAATGATTTTCCTCAACAATAATATTAGTGCTAATCATACTACTAAGGTTTATGATATAATCTCTTTCAAACATATTAATATTTCTATATGAACATGTCCACTATAAGATATATCATATAAATCATATATAAACCTATATAGTACCCTTTTATATGAAATCAAGTAGCTAATATACATGAAAAAAAATTCAATATAGTATAATCCATGTAATACCTTCTAGATTATCTGAAAAAGGACTCATCAAGTCAATGAATAAATCAAATTTTATTAATCTAGTGGATGAACACAACACATGTATCTCATCCAAGTAACTGAGAACATATCATGTCACTCAACTAAGAATGACCATGGATTTTTTAAATCTAATTAAATCAAGGTATATATGTCTTTCCTTGTTATATGAGGAAAGAAATATCATATTGGTTGTTCTCCAACTAATGACATGATCTAAAACATAAAACACACCCTTACTACCATAATTAGTTAAGTTTTAAGGATTAAAAAATTAAGGTATCAAAGTTTTAAGATTCTAATTTTAGGTATCCCACCAACCTTAGTTAAAATGGATTCATATTTAGTATACAACCCTAAGTATATCAATGAATCCATGATATTATATGGGATATGATTTGGCAGGTGAGTCCAAATAATAATCTTCCACTTATTATCTTCTGATTTCATTACTCATGTTAATATTTATATATCATCACAACCCATAATAATCCATGATTATCATTGATTTGAGTCAACTCAAAGTCATATTTTGAGAGGATATTATCATCTCACTATTCATGTAAAATAATTTTCAACACACATGAATATGTGATATATAAAAACTAACTTTATTATAGAATCATGATACATTATACAACTATTATATGAAATATATTATTTACACTATTCCAAGATATTATACACAACCCTCATTCTTCTATTGTGGTGATGGTTTCTTCAATGGATCCTCTATATTTTCATATATAACCACCCAAATAATCCTTATATCATCTCTATCAGTGATACCATGAATGAGATGGTATTTGAGAAATATGTGTTTAGTCCTTTAGTGAGACCTATGTTTCTTGACCTAAGAAATGGGTTTGTTTTTTTCAAAGTAAATATTAATTTCTCTCTATCTATGTTAGGTACCAACCCATGTTCCGAAATTAATTTCTTAATCCAAACAGATTCCTTCACAGCATCTGATGCAGTAATATACTGTTCCTCTATTTTCAAGTCTACTATAGTGGACTATTTGAAACTCTATCAATTTATATCTCATAAATTCAATAAAAACCTGAAATTTGATTTAGATATTATGTCATTTTTTTAGATTGGAAACTGACATTGATGTAACCCATTACATAAAACTTATCCTCTCTTAAAAAAACTATATATATGTACTTAGTTATTATCAAGTACTTAAGGACATCTTTTACAGTAATCTAGTGACTATAATAAGAATTGGATTAGTATCTAATTTCAATTATTAAATAAAAAGTTACATTGGGTTGTGTACAAAACTTGTAGTAAATGATAGATCCTATAGAAAATGAAAATATTATTATATCCATACTTTATAACTTATTAAAAGTATCTTTAATATTCATAAGACATGTTCCATGTAACATTGAAAAAGAACCATTTCTAGATTTTGACATGATAAAATAATTTATAACTTTATCGATATATGTTTTCTGACCCAGTTCAAGCAACCTTTTATATCTATCTCTATAGACCTTCATTCCTAGTATATAAGATACTTCACCCATGACTTTAATCAAGAAGTATTTACCTAAACATATCATTATAAGGCATAAAATCAGGACATCATTTTCTAATAAGAATTATTCTTTTCATATGATATCATAAATACTACCACACTCCCACTAATTTTATAATATATAAAATAATCATTCATGTTCAATATAAAACAAACCCATTGATTACATCATTAAAGAAAATATTCCAACTCGAAGAATCTTGCTTCAATCCATTAACGGACTGTTGAAACTTGCATAACATAGTAGAATAATTAGGCACTTTAAAACCTCCAAGTTGCATTGTATACATGTTCTCAACTAAATTAATATTAAGGAAAAAATTTTTAACATCCATTTGATATTTATCATAATCAAAATTAGTATTTGTGGAAAGAAATGTCTGGATGGACTTTATCATACCAATAGGTGAAATCGTGTCTTTATATTCAATGCCATGAATTTATTTCTAACAATTTTCCACCAAGAATTATTTATAGGTAATAAATTCATCATTAATTTCAAATTTCGTATGGAAAACCCACTTTCACCCTATGGGATTCACCACTTACAGTTTATCCACCAAGTCCCAAAATTGGTTAGGGTAAAGGGATTTTATTTTAGATTCCATATGATTAAACCGTTTCATAGAATAAAAATATTTAATAAACCCCTGGTCGGTAGTAGATTCATATCATATAATTATTACATTACAATTATTTTCTATAAAAAATCCATATCTTTTAATATTATGAATAATCTAGCCATACCTCATGTTTCTTAAACAACTTGAGTTGGTTCATATTCCATAATTATTTAAAAAACCAGTTCAAATTACATATTTGGAACACTTCCTATTTGTTTTTCCTAAACTTATTTAAGTTCAAATTACCTACCACAGATTTCTCATATTATATAATCCCTTTAAAAGAGAACACAATTCCAGGACACAAACATGTTTTTTCGGGTAGGATTATAAAAGTAATATCCCATGGTATCTTTGGGATAACCAATAAATGAGCATTTGTATAACTTATGGATGAGTTTATTAGAATCTAAATTTCATACATTTGATTGAAAACTCTAAATCCTCATAAAATACATATTGGTATGTTTATTATTCCATATCACATATACTTTCTTTATGAATTATTTAGATGGAATGTGATTAAGTTGGAATGAAATAATCTACAGAGCATATCTACATAGTTAAATAGGTAGGTCACAAGGTACCATCATCAATTGAACCATGTAAAATAGGGTATGATTCCTCCTCTCAAACACACCATTCCACTGTGGTGTTCTAGGAGGAGTGATCTTGGAAAACATTTACCAATCTTTTAGATAATTAGTGAATTACTGGATCAATTATCACTACCACAAAGCAGGGCAAGGGAAGCACTTTCTTTTACCAACGCTAAGTATATAGCACTGATAAAGAGGTGAGTCTTTATCAGCGATAGCTAAAGCATTGATAAATGTTACCTTTATCAGTGCTAAAACAAGTGCTAATAAAGGGTACATTTATCAGCACTATTATTAGCATTGATAAAATTTTTTATTATTAATTTATATAAAATTATTATATTTATATTAAAAAATAATGTTTATTTGTATACATTAAATAAAAAACAAATGTTTACAATTAATATTTTTTTAATAATTCAAATATATATATATATATATAATGTTTTAATTGAAAAAAGTGTCTCTAAGATTATAATTAAATAAATATACATATAATTAAATAATTATAAGATTATAATAAATCACATTAAATAATAAATATATTTATTAGATTTATTATAGATTTATTAGATTTATTTGATTAATTGGATTAATTTATTGTAATTATTATATTTTTATATTTAATATATTTATTTTATTTATAAATATATAATAATTTTTAATATATATATTTATAATTAAAATTATTGAATATATATGTGTTTTCCAATAAATTTGATCAATGAATATATTGATCATGTGTATATGTTATGTATCATATGCATGAATGTTCATTTATACATTACATATCGTTGTCCATTAATGTGGTATATTGATTAATTCATAATATTACCCATATGAACTATATATGTTCTAAAAAAACGTACTTATAAAATTACATTAAATATATTTAAATAATAAATATATTTTATTATATTTTTAATGATATCTATAAATACTTTTCAAATAAATTTGTAATTATCATTTTATTAATATATATATATATATATTAACAATTATATACAAATATTTATAAATATATACTATTTATAGTTATAATTATTAATAAATAAATATATATTTATCCTATATATCATTTTAAATAAATATATAAGAATGTAAATTAATTATTAAAATGATACCTTTATTAGCATCGATGAAGGACCGTATTTATCAGCACTATGAAAGCATTGATAAATAGGTATTTTATCAATGCTTTATTAGCCCTGATAAAGGAAATCTTTATCAGCACTTTTAACTAGCACTCATAAAGGTTCTATCAGTTATTATAAAATAACTCTAATAGGATCCTCCTCTGTCACACCCTTTTAAGTCTTTACAGAATATGAAACCTGTGCCATTGACCCCTCCTCCGCCGTGACCCCTCCTCATCCTCCTCCGCCGTCGCTGCCTTTTCATACACCTATGTCGTGACTGTTCCCGTCCTCCTCCTCCTCCTCCACCATTTCCTTCTCCTCCTCCTCCACCACGACCCCTCCTATGCCGTGACCCTTCTTCTCTTCTTCCTCCGCCACCACAACCTCCTCCTCCTCTGGCGTCACCGCCACCGCCTCCTCATCCTCCTCCTCATATTCCTTGCATGGTCCCCTTGACCACATGACCTACTCAGGTGCACCCTCCTAATCCGACGACCGTCCCGACATCCTCCTTTATAATGCACATATTCCCCCCGTTGAGTCTCTTATGTAATGAATTTTTACTCTTGTGCATTAGAAAGGAAGTTGGTGTGTGGAACTAGCCTTTGGGACACCATGAAAGCATTGGATACTGGTGCACATGTGTTTTTTATGAAATTTGGATTCCTTTTGGAATACCAGAGGTTGTTTTTGTTTGGTGAGGATTAGAGTCTTATAGAATATTTTGAGTTGGAGATAGATGATATGGTCTAGGAAGGATTTTATTGGTTTCATGATAGTTCTTTGGTGATAGCATAATGGCTAGTTTAATTGGTTTAGTGATTGACTGTCGAATCACATCGGGGGTCAGTGTATTTGTGGAGTTCAGAAATTTGGGAATAAAGGAGAAGACCAACATTGTACTGTAATTATCATTTTTGGTTGGGTAAGTTTCATTGTATATGGCACTAGGTGAGTCATTAAAATCATGAAAACAGATTTTGATAAGAAATTTTGTAGGTGGGAGGGACCATGGATCAAAATTGGCTTTCACGAGGTAAGTATTTTGGTGGGGAGTGTCTTAGATTTGGTGGATGAATAAACATTGACATGATATCTTTTGTTGGGTGCTATGAATTGAAAGCATTTTGGGAGTTCAAGAATAGAATGTGTTTGTTTGAATCCAAATAGATAATCGATAGTGATGATTCAATAGTATTACCACTAAGACTTATCGAGTATGATAAGCACAATAGTGGAGAGTTTGTAATGCCTCATCCACATTGGAATTTGAATTTCCAGTAAGAGATGGATTTTTTTTCAATTAGTGGACAAACCTTTCTTAAAAATGATGGTTTGATATATAACCTGGAATTTGGGACATCTTAAAGGAGTATTTTATATAGTATGAGGCTCAATATGTGTCTTAGGTTCTTAAATATGTCACAAAAGCTTTAAGAGTTGAAATAATGGTTTTGGGGGTAGCATCCTAGAGAGCATGGTTTGTACATGATTAGTGGTAACCATGCACCACAATAGTGAATATTGGTTTTCATAGGCACACAGTTTGTTTCAATCTTGTGAGGGTCCTTATAAAACCATAAAAAATTAATTAATAAAATTTAAAGGCATTTCTCATGGTTTGCACACTATTTGTTAAACCATGCACATTAACCATGTGAAATAGTGTATCCTGGAAAATGAAGACTGTATATTTTTCACATGGTTTTGAAAACCATGTAGAAAAACCTTGAAACACTTTAAAAAGTGAAGTTTTAAAAAAATTACTCTCTAAACCTTTTATGTTTTAATGGATTTTCCCCCTTTTCTCATCCAGAACCCCTCTACGCTACCCCACCCTCCCCCTCCTCTCCTCTTGGGTGGTTCTCCCTCACCCAATGTATGTTTTATCTTTTATAGCTTGTATTGGAGATCCTAGTATAATTTTACCCCTCTTATTCCATGTATTTTAGTTTTATTTCATTTTCATATAGTGTTATATTTGGTTAAGCTAATATGCCTTATTTTTTTTACATTTTTATTGTTTCTCATTTTCACCCATTTTAGGCTGAATTGTAGGGTGATATTTGGTGTGTGAGGGCTTAGAGGTTATGGTGTAGTGATGAGCAATGCATCATAGTCCCTTTCCCTTAGATTATATGATCTCATTGTTGACTATGCATGGGGATTCTAGATGTGTTTTTACCAGGAACCATTGTGGTGTGGACATATCCTTTGTGTTGTAGTTCTTTCTCTTTTGGGACCCATTGTGGAATGGCCCTATGTGTTATGTTGTGATGCATGTTTTCCCAGATTTCCTATGTTTTGTGTTGTGATGCATGTTTTGTTCTCCCTTATATTTATGTACTTTCTAATTAAGTCAATCAACATCTCCTTGTCATTCATCCCCCCAAGCTTATCATTTACACATTTCACATCACTTGTAACTATATGATGAATGAAACCAAACCTATTTAGATTAAATGATGATTGTAAGATGTTTACTATATATTTTTCCATAGGTTATGAAGTCATCACATAAGTTTTAATCACTTATTAGTTTCTGATGACTACTTCATACACTAGGTTCAACAAACATTACTACCATACAAATGAGGAAATCCTTAGCAGTGTCTACTCTAATGTACAATATATAAAATATTTATCATATATGATACTATCAGGACCCAACCCCATAAAAACTCTAGTGGAGTTGGGAATATGTTAGTGTATAACCCCCAATACTATATTTAAATGGACATGGGTCAGTTATAATTGGAAATGTAATGATACTGCTAGGCTAGTATCATAACCAACAACTGACCTGACTTTCCACTAACTTAAGAGGCATTCATGATCCCTATGGGATAGAAATGAACGCCTAGGTAAAAGATACAATTAATGTGGAATACTTTACCCATAAAATAGATTAAATTAAAAATGATCTTTCTCCTAAAAACTAGACATGTCCCATTCATAAGTTGGACATCTAGAAAAATAGTAGATACACAAAAAATAAATAAACAAGAAGCAGATATCATAGAGGGAAAATAAAATACCACTATTGACCAATAAAATTTCTTAACCAAACATGTCCCATTCATAAATCTAATTGGAACTATTTTGGATAGGTATAATATATGAGTTTTCATTTTTTGTTTTCTTTTCAGTTGGAAATCTCCTCTATTGCGTACCTCTCCTCTACCACAAACACACCTCTACCATGTGCTGAACGACACCTTCACGGTGCATTTTATCCTCTTAATCATTGGTTTCCTGTTGTTCACATATTATTACTATTTTATATTGATGGTTATTTTGTGAAATGTATGGGCTAAATGCCCCACTGAAAATTGTTCCCATAGGTGGTCCTTGTTTCTGCACTAAATGAATTGCATGTTGGTTGGTTCCTGTTGAATATTTGAATATAAATATTAGTAATTTACAGATACTTGGATAATGAATTAATTCACCATGATGTTAAAACTTATATGATAACCCATGAATTAACAAATGGAATTGAATAAGGGATTCTTTGTAAAATATAAAATTTTGTTTATTTGGTTTTTATGGAGTTGCGATTGTGAGCACAAATGTGTGTTTTATGGTATTGCAATTATTTTCATGATTGGTATGCCATTTGTTTTCCATATTTTAGTTCCTCCACCATTTAATATCAATTTATACCTTACCCATTTCAATGGCACAACCACTTTGTTACTAGTTCAATTCCACTGAATCTTAGAAAACCACTTCACTATAGGACTCTATGGGTCACTTTATAGACACCCTAGTCAAATAATCACAACAACACAAGTAATGAATCCTTCCTCCCACAATCAATCTATTGAAAATTATACCATACATTAGTTTAGTACCATAGTTCTTGACTCGTGACATTATGTTTCTATAGAAACACGAAAAATCGGTTTACAACAATGCATATAGATCACATGTGGGATACTAAAAGTTTCTAGTGAAAGGGATTATCATAACTAGTTCCATTGATCAGGTGGTTGGGAAGATGGGTGTGATCTACTTTGGTCCCTAGTAATGCATGGAGAGGTAAGGGTATTGTTTACTATAGCTATTTCTATTGATTATAGTTGGTTGATGACACCAGTTGAACATCTTCTGTGTAATTATTTTTTTAAATATTAATATTACTAAATCAAATAGGATGAATATGAATAAATAATGGATGAATGCCAATATGTTGAAAAAAGAGTATGAATATGGTATAAAATAGTTTATGAAGTTTTCAAAATATCATGCATATGACCCTTCTCAAATATATTTTTCATGTTTACACTGTTTTTATTCATGAAAAATTTGTCCAAAGGAGTTGGAAGAACAACTAATCTGTCATGAAATAGATCGAAGTTATACATGTAGGAATAAACATGGGGAAAAAAATTAATGTAGGTAGTGTTTGGGATAACACTGCATTTTACAGATCATCTGATATGATTACAAGCGTGAACAATGAAGATGATCATATGGAGGATGTGATTACAGATGTAAATGATGATGAAGATCGTATTGAAGAAATGACATGGAAAATTGAAGATGAACTTCGTGTTTTCCCAAAAATGTTTGAGAAGTTAAAGAGTTGGGAAAATATGCCATTGTATACTGGTTGCACTGAATATACAACATTGTCAGCCACACTGAAGATGTATAATTTGAAATAAGGAAATGGGTGGAGTGACACTAGTTTTATGAAACCACTTTCTCTCCAGAATGACATGATCCTAGAATATAATGAGCTACGGGGATGAACATAAAATTCCAAACGAATGCTACAATATATGGTTATGATCTCTAAAAGAATACATGCCTGCTTGAATGACTGTATACTATTTCTCAAGGACCACAAATCACTTAAAGAATTCACAAAGTGTGGTTCTTCTCAATACAAGAAAGTTGAACCTATTCCTACGAAAGTTGTATGGTACTTTCCAATCATTCCAAGGTTTAGGTTCCTATATGGAAGTGAGGAGACTGCAATACAATTGTCATGGAATTCTAATACAAGGATTAAAGATGGGAAACTACATCACCTGATAGAATCTACTCAGTGGAAGAGAATTGATCATGAGTACCCTAAATTTGAAAACAATCCGAGAAACCTTCATCTGGCATTATCTACAAATGGAGTGGATCCTTTTTGTTTTCAAATCAGAAGTTACAGTACATAGCCAATTATGTTTGTAAATTATAACTTACCACTATGGTAATGTATGAAACGAAAATACATCAAGCTATCTAGTCTTATATCAGGACCAAAACAACCGGGCAATGATATTGATGTTTATTTGGCTACATTTATTGATGATTTGAAATTAATGTGCGATTCTGGTGTTACATTTTATGATGCTTACAAAAATAAAGATTTCACTTTGAGATCTGTGTTGTATGGGATGATAAATGAATTTATTGCTTATGGAAATTTTTCAGGATATATCATTAAGGGAACTAAAGGGGTTCCCATTTGCGAAGAAGGTACACAGTCATTTGGGTTGAATCATTCATCAAGAACCATGTTTCTGGGAAATCACAGATTTCTACCCCGACGACATAAGTACCGATCTTGGATGAAATCAATTTATGGAAGTTCAAAAGAACTTAAAATAATTTCTCCATTAATAGGAGATCAATTTTTTGAGAAAGTAAAATATGTAGACACTAATTTTGGTAAACCGTTTTCGAAAAACCTTATGAAAACTGGTTGAAAAAAGAGATAAGTTTTTTTAAATTACCCTACTGGAATTGTCCGTATGTCATACATTTTCATGATATTATGCATGTTGAAAAAAATGTATGTGATAGTGTCATTGGAACGTTTCTAAATGCACCCAAAAAAACAAAGGATGGAATTAATGTTCATTTGGACATTGTTGAGATGTGAATACGAGAAGAGTTGGCACTAATTAAGGGTGAAAATTGAAGATTTCTTCATCCTGCTACTTACACCTTTTCCATCTAGGAGAGATATCAGTTTTTTAACTTCTTTAATAATGTAAAGGTTCCAGAGGGGTATTCATAAAATATCAAGAACATTGTGTCAATGATATATTTAAAGTTAAAGGTTCTGAAATCACATGAATACCATGTTTTGATGCAAGATCTATTTACTATAGATTTACGTTTCATTTTTCCCAAGAATGTCTGCCATACATTAACGAAGCTCTGTTTCTTCTTCAAATCTATATGCAACAAAGTTATGGACCTGGGAAAATTTCCATCTACGGAAAGATAAATTTCCGTCATATTTTGTGAATTGGAAATATTCTTCCCATCAAAACTCTTTGATATGATGGTGTATTTGATTGTTCATTTGGTGAGAGAGATTAAACTATGTGGTTCTATACATTATAGATGGATGTACCCCATTGAATGGTATATGAAGATTTTTAAAGGGTATGTCAAAAATCAAAGTTGGCCAGAGGGTTGTATTGTGGAGAGATTTATTGTTGAGGAAGCCATTGAATTTTGTACCGAATACCAGTATGGTGTGGAAAACATTAGCCTACCAAAATTTCATCACACTGGGTGGCATGGGGGTGAAGGAATTTTGGGAAGAGAGGTTGTCACAATCAATAGTACAGATCGGGAGTAGGCCCACCTTTACATGTTATATAACAGTTTTGACATTGTACCATATGTTCAAACCCACAAAGAAATTATTAGGCATTTGAATCTATCTAGGTATGAAAATGGATATCAGATACACATAATCGATAGTTTATAGGATGGTTTTAGGATCATATTTTCATGAATTTATATGAAAATCCGGACATATTTTCAGAAAGACTTCGATGGATTACTAGAGGACCAAGTGTAAATGTATTATCTTACAATGCTTATATAGTTAATAGTTATACATTCTATACAAATGAACATGATGAAGACAGTACCATGAAGAATAGTGGGGTTACACTTGTGGATGAAGCGATGCATGTTTCTTGTGAAAAGGACATAAATCAAATTTATGAGAATATGTCATACTTTGGCATCATCAAAAAAATATGGGAGTTGGATTATACTAAATTCCAAGTGCCAGTTTTTCAATGCAAGTGTGTTGATAACATGGGTGCTATTAAAATAGATGAACTGGGATTCTTGAAAGTTGATTTTAGTAAGGAAGAAGAGAAAGAAAAACCATTTATAATGGAATCATAGGTAGTACAAGTATTTTATGTCCCAGATCCCACAAACCAAAACTGGTCAATTTTTCAGTTATCAACCAAAACAACTGAAGGGTCAGATGAAATTTCAATGGAGGATGACCCTATCATTGGGACTTTGCAATAATTTCACAGTGGTCCCAATATAGATGTCATTTTGTATGTCAGAGGATACCACAATGAAGGGATTTACATAGTCGATAGAGGGGTAAAATCTCTTCATCCTTTAAAAAAAGAGAGTTCAATAATATGGTTATTTATTTTATTGTAATATACATTGTGTTACGTTATGTTATTATCTTATCAATGCTTCTTTTATGTAATCTATATTAAATGTTAAACCACTTCTGCAGATAATAACTTCTTCACCTACTGATGTGCCCAATATCGAGGTAGACTAGGTCTCCCAACCTACTACTGCTGGTCCCAGTGCAGAACAACAACAAGTTTCTCAACCTGTTGCAATTGGTCCCAGTGCCAATGCTAGAGTTCTGGAGGAACATAATGATGATGCTGAAACTGAGGAAATGGTAGGAAGTAAAACTCTAATGATGCAAAAAAAAAACAAGAGAGCCTTAGTTTGACAGTTTTAGCCAAAATACATAAGGAAAAAGAAAAAGGCATAAAATTTGAGGTGGGATGGAATAAGCGAGGCCATCATGTTAACCCCAAAAAGACATATTTATTATCTAAATTGGAATCATCACTTAGAAATGTGTGCCGATTGATGTACAGTCGTGGCACCATGTTGTCCCTGGGATAAAGATACTAATGTGAGAAGAGATTACGATAACATTATGATATCATTTCATTAATTTATTAAAATGAAATAAAATACTAAAACATTGAATTACTATTCATCATCCCTTACAGAGTGTATTTATAATAGATTTCTCACACAAGGAATATGTATTAAGAGTTGCAAGAAGGATTCATAGAGGCATTCGAACAATTTTAATGAAATATATTCTTAAAGATGCTGAAGGGAAAATCAAAGCCACACCCACTCCTCTTTATGCACACTTGATATCCCAAGGAGTGTGGGATGTGTTTAGCAACTGTTATGCAGAGAATACTTTTCCGGTACATTGTGTTTGGTAATAATTTTTATGAAGTTTCTTATATTCATCACTTTGATTGATATTTTTTTATTTATAAAACAACAACTGAGTGCTGAGAATAAAGAACGGGCAACAAAAACCAGCGTACCCCTACCGTAAAGCAAGGATGGAGTATGCTTCACTTGAGAAAAAATTGGTACATATTTTAAATCAACCTTAATACTTTTTTGTGACATAAAACAACACCATAACTATGTTCCTCTATTTATATGCAGATTTATGAATCTAAATCAAAAGGCACTTCCATCCCACGCCATGTGCTATGAACAAAGGCTCGTGTAAAAAAAGAGGGAATACTAATCGAGAAAAACACACAAAAAGTGTGGGAAACATGTGTAAGTATGATATAATATAAGTTTTAGTTGCTTTAAATCACTATTACATAACAAATGAATACTTATTTTCCAATATTTTCCATCTGACATAGTCACAGGAATTGACAACACCCGCACCAAATGCAGACATAATTTTAGCAGCCTTGAAGCAGCCAAAACCATATGGATGCATCAGAGGTGCAGGTTTTAGGGTGATGCCCCAAACATATTTTCATAAAGAAAAAAAAGATAAGGATAAAATTGAGAAAATGAAAAATATGAGAGAAACAAAAACTATTTTTCAAGAATTAGAATACCAGAGAGAGATGATAGCAAGATTGATGGGGGAGGCAAAGAGTAGAAACAACTCAACAACAAACCATACGTGAAGATCCTGCCCCACCCCCACCAGCTTTGAGGTGATCTATTACCCTAAAAAACTTAACTTAGATGAGGTAATCAATGTTCTAATAATTGTTTCGGTGAAATGTGAATCACATAGACACTAATACCTATCATGTACTGATATTCTAAAGGGTGAAAATGACTATGATTTATATCTATCAACTCCCACCTATCACCTTGTAGTGAGGGATACAGTGTTAAATATGCAGAATGACATGCTACACAACATACCACTTCCAACAGGTCATGTTAAAGTGTCGATTAATGTAGCTAATGATCCAATCACCAAGCTACATGTTGCAAATGACGATGACAACATTCTTATGATCGAACAAGTTGTTGGAACATTCATCACATGGCTGTGAATTCTTTTAAAAAAACATGTCGACAAGGAGGCATTCATTTCCAATTTATTTTTTTAAGTTTAACCTCTCATATTTAATGAAAAAAGGTATGAACCGATGAATATTATTAGATAATGAAAAAGGGAAGGGGTTTATATACTCAATAAAATATCAAGGATAAACTAACCGGTTGAAATGATCTACTAAGAGCATCTTCACTCCACCCATTCTATATGCACATTTAATGTCATTGCAGGCTCATGTGGATACAAAGTTGGTAGTTAACAATATTCAAACTATTGATTTTAAAAAAATATGTATGAAGAGGAGGAATTATATTTCATTAGTGATGACAATGTAGATAAAATTATCAAGTATGAATGGATATGCACCTCAGTTGTAAATGTATACATGAGGTATGTTTTCATGATTTGATTTTAAAAAATATGATATACTATGATAATTATGACTAAATACATTTCATATTTTTTGCAGGTGTATATATGAAAAACAATTGAAAAGATTTCCCCATGAATTTTTTTTGACTCATTAGTCCTCAAATAACCTCTTCAAAAGAAGAAATAAATGATGATTTAGAGGTTGAAATAATGTCATCCCTACTCAAATAGTTTTAAAACAAAATTACAGAGAACAAACTCTTTTAATACCAAAGATGCGGGGGTAAAACAATAAAATTTAATTATACCAACTATATTTTCATTTCTTTCATTACTTATTCTTTTTTTTGTTTTTAGGCAGCATTGGATGCTCATTGCAGTCAATTTAGATACCCCAAGGATTTATTTTTTGGATTCAATGCATAAATATCCAACAAACCGACCACACATGATAGAGTTTTTCAATTTTTAATACACTAGATCCAAAATTTTAGAATTAAACATCTTGTTATATAATTTATATTATTTTTCAATGAGGATTCTGTTATGATAGGGTAGTGCATCAATATTTTCTACTTCATGGAATGAATCCAGGGCCTAAGGAGAAGAACACCCACGAGATCTACAACTGGACAAGTATCTTGGTATATATAATAATATTTCACTATACAAACACATATCAAAACTAATTATTATTTTTCTCGATGTTTCTCTAGTGTCGAAAAAAACAAATGGAAAGGAATGTAGTTATTATGTTTGTAAATTTATGAAATAGATCGTATTTCATCAAAAAACTAGCATCCCTGAAGAGGTATTTTCAAAAATAATTACTTGTTCATTTAAAACATTTATTAATGCTTTGTGTATTTATATTTTTTCAGTACTACCATGAATATCACAAAAACTCATATTGACAAGATGATATAGATGTTATTAGAAACGAATGGGCAGTATAACTGATGGAATATTGCACACAAATAGGATAAAGGTGAATTCCTAGTACTTATGTTATCTTTATATGATCATTGATATCTCCTTTTTTATACTTATTGAGTATTTATTATCATCCATTATTTTGTTTTATATTATTAGGTTATGAATAATGGTTTTAGAAATGATTTTCCTTTCTAGTAAAGAATAACTTAATGAGAGACTCTTATGAACTAGTTCTTTATGTTTCCATTTTTTCAAAATCACTAGACCTATAAATATTATGGAATAGATCATTTATATTCTTTATTTTGTTCATTTATGCTACTGAATATACTAATGTAGTGTGTTGGAAGAAAATTGGTCATTCATCACTCACAAATTTAATAAAAAAACTTAGGATTCTGTGTGCACTTTACTAATGTTGGTTAACTACCTCTTAGCATAGCATCAGATATGAACTTATGATCTAGAATCCCCGTGTTTCTCTCATACCACAACATCTCTATGATATCATCATTCGGTGACATACTGATGGTCAACAACATCACCTAACTGCATAGTCTATGGGGCCCTCCACCCACAATGAGTGATCTAAACCACCTCGGATAGGCCCTGTCTATGTGAAAACGACTCCAACAGCACATCAAACAACAAATTATGAGCTGAAATCACCCAAAAACAAAATCCACATCATCTGACACCTCATTCCCCAATGACCATGTCCCTAAAATCATTATGGTCAATACCATATCATGTCTCGAGAGTCATGACCTTGTCTTGATGACTACACCACCTCAAATCCCGATGACCAAGTCAACTCATATTGGTGATCATCATCACTCCAAGTATCCGAGCCAAGCCCCACATGGCAAACTACATTGAATCAATCTAGATTATTAGCACCCACCTCAATCCTAAGGCGAAGCCCATTACATTCCCATGGAATCAAGTAACCATTATAACAATTCGATTTCATTCAAATTTACACTCAACCTAAACTTTACAAGTCAGTAAAAAACCTCTTAACCAACTTTTCCAATCATAGTAGAGAAAGATCATGACCATAGGCATATCTTATAATCATTTTAACAATTTAATAAGCATGTATTTAATTAATGTTGGTTCTCTCTTGAACAACCCAAACAATGTATATGAACGCACCCCCAAAATACTCCCAAAATCAAGGAGAAATCTAGGAACCACCTACCTTATACTAGTATGCGCTCACTCATTTGATATCGTCCTCAAAATCTATCCTAATAAGAATAAAATTATATTTTAGATGAATTCCATGAAAATAGGAAAAAAGGGCTTGTATGGATTTATCTCACCATATGGCAAGATAAATAGAAAAGAGAAGCTAGAAAATTGAAGGTATTATTGAGATGATTCTGTATCCACTAACGGATCACAGATCAAAGTCTGGATGATGGAGTTCCCTCAAATCCTAGTGAGAAGGAAGATAGAAAAGATACCTCTGTTGTGCATTGTAAATGGTAGGAAAGGGGGGAGAAATAAGGAAATAGTGAGTGAGGAAAACATAATTAATTTCTCACTTTTTAATGGGCCACATGGTTTGGACACACAGTTTGGATAACCGTGTGCCAACCGTATGGTGCACACTATCAAAACACCACACTATTCATAGTTAGATGCACAATTTTCCAAACTATGAGAAACAATGTGAATAACCTCTATTAAAAATTGAAGTGGTTTCACACATCTGTTCACCCACACCTACATAGTTTTCCATGACCTCTATGTATAGCTAAATCCCAACTACCCACTGCTGGTACTGCTCTGATT
This sequence comes from Viscum album, assembly GCA_963277665.1. Taxonomy (NCBI): domain Eukaryota; kingdom Viridiplantae; phylum Streptophyta; class Magnoliopsida; order Santalales; family Viscaceae; genus Viscum; species Viscum album. Next base: position 1,496,935,392 of record OY728131.1, read on the forward strand.
TCGACCTCAGATCCTTGAGTCTACCCTACTCCCGGGATCCCACATGTATGATAAGGCTTCCTACAAAATGTCTCTAAATGGCTCATCTGGTCGCACACCTGACACTACTTCAAATCTTTATCACATTGGGTCTGAACATTCCCTGGATTCCTACACTAAAAGAACAATACTGTAAACCCAATCCTCGGAAGTTTGTCTATCCTCGGTGTCTCTGGACGATGTGAATGAAGAATCTAGCCTCAAAATACTTCGGAGGCATTACCTTGTGTCTTCATGCATATATCTATACATCCCACAAGAATTATGTCTTTCCTCTGAGCAAGTATGTCACCAGCCTCCCCCTCCGACCTAGGGTTTCTCAAGCTGGTCAAAGATAGTTTGTACCAACCCTATCATGTTCCTTATTTTTTGTGGTCCACCTTCAATTTGAAATAGTGATGGGGGATAAGATTGTAACTCTTGAGTCAAGTACACCGTAGATGGCTCATCTCCCTAGGATCCCCTATCAATGCCTTATATGAAACGAACAAGGCTCAACCTGAGATACTCATCAAAACATGGCCCAATGTCTTCCATCTGCATATTTATTTCTTTTACTGTAATGACCCAAACTTTCATTAATGGAAATTCCTCTTGATCTAATAAAGTGTCTTATTATGTAAAATTTTTATATAAAATGTGAACTTCTTTGGTTTTATGTTTTTGGACATTAATATACCATTATGAATTGTGACCATTGTTAATATAGCCATTGAACAGTGACCACATGATTAGTATAAATAAAGGGCTTTAACAAATCCAATTTACTCAGACAAAGGAAGCAATGACCTCATCCAGTAGACTTACCCCATAAGAAGCCCATTTGTTAGAGCGCGGAAAGGAGGTTGCATCTTTGGGATTAACTCTTGACCAAGCCCAAGCCGAGCTTGAATACGTTAATCTCAAGTGGAACCGCCTATGAGGGAAGTGGAAGTTGATAGAGATTACCACCCAAGCAATGTTATCTGAGCCAACCCAAGAGTCTATCACCATCGCACACCTTAATCTTCGGTATTATGAGGAAATTAAAAAGGGGTTGTGTAACAAGATTTTAGCACTATTATTATGTGCATTATTTGGTATATAATAATGAATATACATTCATTTTATTATTATTACTTTTTCAATTGTTTTTAAAGCACAAATAGTATTTTTAGTTAATATTCAACAAATAAATATATTTTGATGAATAAATGGATTTTTGAATTAAATAATATTTTAATAAAATATCATTATTAAATTACTTTTTATTAAATATAAATGATCATATAATTTTATGAATTTAATTGTAATTTTTATTAATGTTTGAAAGTTGTTTTTGTCATAACCAATGATTTTTTGATAAATGTAGGATTTTATTTTAAAAGTGAAAATTTACACATTTAAAAAATTATTTAGATAAAATGAATATTATTTTTGTAATTAGGACATTGAAATTATCTAATGGTGAATTTTATTAATTTTCTGAGACAGTCAAATTTTTGGGTAAAAATTAAATACCGTTTAAATATATAATGTGTTTTATGACATCATAATGACCCAATAGTGATGTAATAAAATAGTATAAACATTATTTTTGGCCAATATATGTTTTAACATTAAAATAATTTGATTTTGGGGTTGTTTGATTTATTTTACAAAGCTTTAGTGGACCCTTCAAGGCTTATAAAACATTTTGTCTTTTTAAATTGTTTTCCTTAAGAGTATGAATCAACTCAACATAAGAAAACCTATTATTTAAAGAATTTAGGCAATTGGAATTATAAAATATTGTTTTCCAATCCCCTTTGGAAAAAAACAAGGGCTGGTTTGTGGTTTTGATTAGTTTAATGTGAGGTGTCCCAAACCTAAATAATAAATAATTTTCTCTCCTTTCTTATATAAACCCACCCAATCTCCCACTTACTATTCACTCAAAGCCTTTGGAGTTCATATAACCTCTGATATACTCTATCTAGAATCCTCCCAAGGTTCCCCAAGCTCCCAAGAAGCCTCTCGGAAGCCTCTCCCAAGCCTTTGGAAGCACACTTCCAAGTAAGGGTTTTCCTCCTTTCTCATTTTTGTCCAATTTTATTTAAGTCATTGTGCCATTTTAATTTCAATTATAAATGTTGGGGTATGGTTTCTAACCTCCCCCAAATTTACCTCTTTATGTTTGAATGATGGTATACCCCTTTCTCTTTAAAAAAATTCCTCCCATGTACACACGTTACTAAGCCGAAATTCCGAAAGAAATTTCTCTCTCCTCAATTACATTCATGAAAATATTTTGTATCATGAATATAAATTCCATTACAATTGTTGGTACATGTATCTATATGACACCTTACTATCCATTTCATGTAAATATTATGATACACCCCTTTCTCTCTCATCAACCATTTTTGTGAATCCTTATGTTACGCCGTTATGCATCCAAAATTGCACCACATTTTTCCAAGCCAGTATCATTGTGTAGTGAATACCATACCCATGTCTCTATCAAGGGTATTTACCTTTATGCACATTTACTTATTGATTATAGAGTTTCATGTATGAATTACACATTCCTTTATCTTGGAATAAATGATGATGTTTAATGAATTCATGTTTTATGATCCATGTGGCACACTTATGCATGAAATGAAATGTTTAAGAAGGGTGCGCCCTGATAGTGCTCCAATACATTGGGTAAAGTATATTATCATGATATGTCATGTGCAATGGGTGTTGAATCATGTTAATTTAAGTGAAATGAGGTTTTACTCATGCTTCATGTGCAATGAGGATTTACTCATTCTCCATGTGCAATGAGCCTTGGCTCATGCTAATTCCATGTTAAGTGTTGTTGCCACATTTCCATGTTATGATTATCATGCTTTATCATGCCTTTATGTTCATTTTTCTCTTGTAATATATTGATATACATGTTGTCTAACATGTATTGTTTTCCTCATGTTATTCCATGTTTATTCCCTAACTGGGATATATAGCTTACCCTTTTCTTATGCATGTCCTCAGGTTATCCTATGAAATGTTAAGTATGAGGGAATGTAGTGGTCATGTAAAAGTTGTTTTCAATAAAGATGTTGTGTGTTTTATGTTCTAAGTTGTTATGTAATGATAATAATCCCCAAAGACACTAGACCAATCGATCTTCTATGTTGTATCAAGTGAATTTTATGTAATAAATCATGTTTAAGTGTGTAATAAAAGATTAGGGTTGTCATAGTTGGTATCAGAGGATAGGTTTAGTTATTTTTGGGATTAGGATTATAAATCCCTAGTAAATGCTTGGAGATAAGAATAAGTATAAGAAAAACATCCCTAAGTTTTGGTGAGTATTGATTAAGTGGTTTATCAAGAAAATACATCCCCATCTAGATACGAGCAGGTAGAGGCGGCTCTGGCACAGATGTATCCTATGGGTAAAACCCAAAAACACCGCTTTGAGCTATACTCAAATGGGAACTGGTGCACGACAATAGGCCTTGCTACACTCTTGGTTATGACACTCTTGAGGGGATATGCTTTGGTAAATTCACAAGCTTAGTATGAACCATTATTAAGGTATTAAAAAAATTCCCCTAAGAATATATGTTAGAAAGTAGATTATGGATAACACAAACTGAAGACAATAGATTTATAAGTAAAGGAAATAAAAGCTATTTATAAGTCATAAATTTTGTCCTTGGATTACCTTTTATGTGTTACCCCTAACTTTCCTTTTATTTTAGCCAATGGTCGGTAATAGGAGGACTCGGGCTAACAACCGATGTGAAGATCAATGTGATGACTATACTAATGAGATGCCCAATCGAATGTGAGTGGGAATCATGAACTTTGTCATGCTTCTCTCTCAGCTAAATCAAGATTTGAATAGAAACATGGGTCAAGAAGAATGTTCAAAACCCCAAAGAAAGAACAATTTGCTATTGAGATCTTCATGAGATAAAGACCTTCTACTTTTAATGTATCATCCGACCCCTCAATCTCCAAACAATGGATCAACTCCATTGAAAAGATCTTCTCCATCCTTTAATTTTATGAAAAAAGAAGTTTCTCTTAGCTACTTATCATACAGAAGGTGAATCTGATCAATGGTGGACGTTGATAAAAAATACGAATCTTGAGGAGGAGATCGAGGCATTGGAATGGAAGGATTTACGGAAGATGTTTTTCAATAAATATTTTCTGCACAACCTCCAGCTTAAGATGGAAAGGGACTTACTTGACCTCAAGAAAAAAGACGGTGAATCTGTCGGAGTGTACGAGGAAAACTTCACAAGGCTTTGCATGATACGCCTCTAGTTTTGTCGTTACCCTCAAATTCAAGGTTGACCGCTTCTTTGGTGGGTTGAAACCTAGCCTGCGGAAAGCACTGTCAATCTGTGACTTCAACATCTGTGAAGGAATTATCCAATGTGCCCTCAAGGTATAAATGGAGATCAGAGAATCTCAAGGGTATCATGGGGATAAGAAGCGTAAGGTGGAATTCAATGCTGGTGGTCCAATGGATAAATCCAACAGTTCTAAGAAGATCCAGCACCCCACTTGCCAAAGGTTCATAAAGAAGCACCCCAGAAATTTCCTAAAGGGTATGAGGAAATGCTTTAGGTGTGGAAGAGAAGGGAACCTGGCTATTAACTATCGGCAAGAAAATACCACAGCTGCAACAGAGGAGAGGAACTCTCCGTTCAAACCTCCACACATTGTTTATTTCTAAAACTGCAATGAACCAGGGAATCTTGCAAATTAGTGCCCTCAGCCAAAGGTTTTTAGAGGTAACCAACAACCTCCAAGACAACAAGGGAGAGATTTTTCCATCACTACTGCCGAAGTGAACCCCAGAAACGAAGTGGTGACATGAATGCTAGTTATTAATTCAAGAATAGCAAACATACTTTTTGATTCTGTTTCTACGCATTCTTTTATATCCTGAAAGTTTATTAGAACAAATCCAGCACCACCACAAATCATTGAAGTGAAGATGTATGTAAGTACGGAAAATGGATCAATAATTGCATCCCATGAATATAACTCCTCCCCTGTCATAATTTGTGGATTGAACTTCCCAACGAACCTCGTCATACTCCCTCTAGTGTAATTTGATTCAATTCTTGGCATGGATTGACTTTCCTTATATAGAGCCAACATAAATTGTCATGAGAGGGAAATCACTCTACATGCGGAGAATCGACCCCCCGATTCTATACAAGTGCAAGGAGGAAGATGAATATTCTTTATCTCCATCATCTCAAGCGTGGATATTACTGCCCTATGAGCATACATATCTAGCTTAGATGATTGATTATAAGGAGGAAACCATCCATGAAGACATTCCTATTGTGAGGGAATTCACTAATGTGTTTCCTAAAGAATTTCCTTGTCTTCATCCCATAATAGATATTGAATTCTCAATTGATATTATACCTGGGGCATTTCCAATATCCAAGACTCTATATAGAATGGCTATTGTGGAGCTTGAGGAGCTGAAGAAACAACAACAGGAGAATCTGGATAAAGGTTTTATATTCACAAGTGCTTCACCATGGGGTGCACCAGTCCTCTTCGTCAAGAAGAAATATGGTTCAACGCGCCTTTGCATCGATTATTTCAAGCTTAAAAAAATCAAGATAAAGAAAAAGTATCCTCTCCCATGATTTTATGAATTGTTTGATCAGCTTCGTGGAACACAATACTTCTCCAAGGTAGATTTTCAGTTAGGATATTATAAATTAAGGGTGAAGAAGGAAGATATCCCCAATACTGCTTTTCGTACAAGATTTGAGCACTATGAATTCATAGTAATGCCTTTCGGACTCACTAATTATCCAAAAATCTTAATGGACTTGATGAATAGAATCTTTAGAGATTACCTCGACAAATTTAAGGTAGTCTTTATAGATGATATTGTGATATACTCCAAAACCAAGAGGGATCATGAGGAGCATCTAAGAACTTTACTAGAGACCTTACAGAAGGATAAGCTCTATGAAAAGTAAAGAAAGTGTGAGTTCTAGTTGAAGGAGGTCTCATTCTTGGGTCATATCATCACAAGCAATGGGATATCTGTGGATCTCTCCAAGAAAGCTACAATTGAGGGACGAACGAGGCCAACATTGGTAACAGATATCCGTAGCTTCTTGGGGTTATCTAGATATTATCAATGATTTGTTTAAAGTTTCTCATGATTTTCCAACCCTATTATCAAGCTAACTCAGAAGAGAGTAAAGTTTTCTTGGATTGATGAATGCAAAGAAATCTCCAAGGAGTTGAAAAGGAGTCTTATCACTGTGACCGTGCTCACTTTACCCATAAGTGGAGAACTTCTTGTGGTATTTAGTGATGCTTCGAAGAAGGGCATGAGATGTGTGTTAATAAAAAATGACAAAGTCATTGCCTATGTATCAAGGCAATTGAAAGTTCACGAGAAGAATTATCCAACACATGAACTTGAGTTGGCTGTAGTGATCTTCGCTTTGAAAATTTGTCGGCATTATCTCTTTGAGGAGAAGTGTGAAATATATACGGACCACAAAAGCATCAAGTATATATTCATAGATAAAGAGTTGAACAAGTGCCAATGTAGATGGTTATAGATGATCAAATACTATGACTATTCAATCCATTACTACCCTCGGAAAGAGAACAAGGTGGAGGATGCTCTAAGTAAAAAGGACCGAACGATTCTATCATTGATGATAATTGAGAAGGATCAAATATTACATTTGATGAAGATGGAAATAGGAATCATAAAGAAGGGAACACCATCAATCCTTTCATAAATTATTGCTCAACCATCTCTTTTGGAAAGGTTAAAGGATGCTCAAAAAGATTATTTGGGAATTCAGAAAAAAGTGGAAACTATCAGAAAAGGGAAATCCTTGGAGTTCAATGTTAATGAAGAATGAATTGTGATATTTGGTAAAAGACTATGTATTCCATAAATTTCAGAGCTGAAGAAGGAACTTTTGGATGATTCACATAGATCAAATTACTCTATTCACCCAGGAAACACAAAGATGTATTGAGATCTTCAAGAGAATTATTGGTGGGATAATATGAAGAAGGGGATCGCTGAATTTACATAAAAGTGCCTAGTGTGTCAACAAGTGAAGGCTAAGAGACATAAGTCTAAGGGGATGATATAACCATTACCCATACCAACATGGAAATGGGAGAACATCACCATGGACTTTGTCACTGGACTTATGAAGACATGCAAAGGCAACAATGGAATCTGGGTTGTTGTGGATCATCTTACAAAGTCTATACACTTCATTGCAATTTAGGAGGATTTCTCATTAGATCAACTGGAATGGATATATATCAGGAAAGTGGTAAACCTGCATGGAGTACCACTATCTATTGTGTCTGATCGAGATCTAAGATTCACCTATAAGTTTTGGAAGAGTCTTCAACATGCTCTGAATACTGAACTAAGCTTTAGTACGACCTATCATCATCAAACTGATTTCCAATCTGAGCGGACTATCCAAACACTTGAGGTCATGTTCAGAGCATTCTTAATGGACTTTAAATGATGATGAGATCAACATCTTCCACTGGTTGAATTCTCCTATAATAACAGTTTCCACTCGATCATCTCAACAACACCATATGAATCCCTTTATGGGAAAAGGTGCAGAACACAGATGTGTTGGGATGAATTCGGTGAGTGTAAGCTGCTAGGACCAGAAATGGTCGATGAAATGGTGGAGAAGGTGAAAACCATTCAGCAACATATCAAGGCATCCTATAGTCGACAGAAGTGTTATGCATATAACTGTCGACGAGACCATGAGTTCAAAGTTGGAGACATGGTGTTTCTACACATATCTCCGTGGAAGAATGTCATGAGGTTTGGAAAGAAAGGGAAGTTAAGTCCAAGGTACATTGTCCCCTTTGATATTCTTAATCAAGTCGGGGCTGTGGCCTATCGACTAGCACTTCCACCTACCATGGACAAAGTACATGATGTCTTTCATGTATCCCTCTTAAAGAAGTACATACCAGACCCTTAATATGTACTCTCTTCAGTGGTAGTACATCTAGAGGATGATCTTTCCTACGAGGAGAAACCAGTGAAGATCTTAGACCGTAGAGAAAAAGTTCAATGAAATAAGGCAATGACCCTCATCAAGGTGTTGTGGAGAAACCACAAGTTTGAAGAACCGATGTGGGAATCAGAGGAAATAATGAATAAGAGTTACCCACATCTGTTTTAGTGTGGGAAAACTAAATTCCGAGGGAGAAAGTTCTTAAGGGGGGAAGATTGTAATGACCCAAACATTCATTAATGGAAATTCCTCTTGATATAATTAAATGTATCATTATGTAAAATGTTTATATAAAATACGAAATTATTTGGTTTTATGTTTTTGGATTTTAAAATACTTTTAGGAACTATGACCGTTGCTAATATAGTCTTTGAACCGTGATCACATGATTAGTATAAATATAGGGCTTTAACAAATCCAATTTACCCAGACAAAGGAAACGATGACCTCATCCAATAGACTTGCCCCATACGAAACCCATTTTTCAGAGCTCAGAAATGAGGTTGCATCTTTGGGATTCGCTCTTGACCAACCCCAAGACAAACTTGAATACTTTAATCTCGAGTGGAACCGCCTACGAGAGAAGTGGAAGTTGATAGAGATTACCATCCGAGCAATGTTATCTGAGCCACCCGAAGAGTCTGTCACCATCACACACCTTACTCTTCTGTATTATGCGGGAGTTATAAGGGGTTATGTAACAAGACCTTAGCACTATGACTATGTGCATTATTTTGTATATAATAATGAATATACATTCATTTTATTATTATTACTTTGTAAATTGGTTTAAAAGCACAAATAGTATTTTTAGTTAATATTCAACTAAGAAATCTATTTTGATGAATTAAAGGATTTTTGAATTAAATAATATTTTAGTAAAATATTATTATTAAATTATTTTTTATTAAATATAAATTATCATATAATTTTATGAATGCAATTGTAATTTTTATTAATGTTTAAAAGCTGTTTTTGTCAAAACCCATGATTTTTTGATAAATATCAGCTTTTATTTTAAAAGTAAAAATTCAAATATTTAGAAAATTATTTAGATAAAATGAATATTATTTTTTGAATCCAGACTTTGAAATTATCCAATGGTTAATTTTTCATAATTTTCTGAGACAGTCGAATTTTTGGGTAAAAATTAAATACCGTTTAAATATATAATGTGTTTTATGACATCATAATGACCCAATAGTGATGTAATAAAATAATATAAACATTATTTTCGGCCAATATATGTTTTAAAATTAAAATAATGTGATTTTGGGTTTTTTTGATTTATTTTACAAAGCTTTAGTGGACCCTTCAAGGCTTATAAAACATTTTTTCTTTTTAAATTGTTATCCTTGAGAGTGTGACTCACCTCCACATAAGAAACCCTACTGTTTTAATAATTTAGGACATTTTAATTATAAAATATTGTTTTAAAATATCCTTTGAAAAAAACCTTGGTAAAAAACCATGAGCTGGTTTGTGGTTTTGATTAGTTTAATGTGAGGTGTCCCAAACCTGAATAATAAAGAAGTCCCTCTCCTTTCCTATATAAACCCACCCAAGATCCCACTTCCTCTTCACTCAAAGCCTTTATAGTTCTTCCAAACTCTTCCTTCCTCTCTCTATAATCCTCCCAAGGTTCCCCAATCTCCCAAGAAGCCTCTCTCAAGCCTCTCCCAAACCTTTGGAAGCACACTTCCAAGTAAGGATTTTCCTCCTTTCTCATTTTGTCAAATTTTATTTAAGTTGTTGTGACATTTTAATTTAAATTATAAATGTTGGGGTATGGTTTTTCAACTCCCCCATACTGCCCTATTTATTTTTGAATGATGGGAGACCCCTTTCTCTCTCAAAAAATACCTCCCATGTACACTCGTTACTATGTCGAAATTCTGAAAGGAATTTCTCTCTCCTCATTTACATTCAAGAAATTATTTTTTATCATGAATATAAATTCCATTAAAGTTGTTGGGAAATGTATCTATATGACCCCCATACTTTCCATTTCATTTATATATTATTAGACACCCCTTTCTCTCTCATCAACCATTTTTGTGAATACTTATGTCACGCCGTTTTACTACCGAAATTGCACCACATTTTTCCAAGCCAATATCATTGTGTAGTGAATACCATACCCATGTCTCTATCAAGGGTATTCACATTTATGAAAATTTACTTATTGATTATATATTTTCATGTATGAATTCCAAATTCCTTTATCGTGGAATAAATAATTATTTTTAATGAATCCATGTTTTATGATCCACGTGGCACACTTATGCATGAAATGAAATGTTTAAGAAGGGTGCGCCCGGATAGCGCTCCAATGATTTGGTTAAAGTATAGTATCATGATACATCATGTTCAATGAGTGTTGACTCATGATAATTCAAGTGAAATGAGCATTTACTCATACTTCATGTGCAATGAGGATTTACTCATTCTCCATGTGCAATGAGCCTTGGCTCATTCTAATTCCATGTTAAGTGTTGTTGCCACATTTCCATTTTATGATTATCATGATTTATCATGCCTTTATGTTCATGTTTCTATTGTGATATATTGATATGAATATTGTCTAACATGTATTTTCTTCCTCATGTTATACCATGTTTATTCCCTTAATGGGCTTTAGATCTCACCCTTTTCTTATGTATGTCCTCAGGTTATCCTATGCAATGCTAAGTATGAGGGAATGTAGTGGTCATGTAAAAGAATTTTTCAATAAAGATGTTATGTGTTTTATGTTCTAACTTGTTATTTAATTATTCTAAGCCCCAAAGACACTATACCTTTCAATATTCAATGTTGTATCAAGTGAATGTTATGTAATAAATCATGTTTATGTGTGTTATAAAAGATCAGGGATCATATGTACCGAATCCTATACCTGGAGATCATGATCATCTCGACCCATTTGGGACTCATCCCAACTCTCATGGGCCTCATACCATGAACACTTAAGTATATCCATATCGCCACCCTCCTGAAATTCCACTGAATCCCATCTAGGTGGCATCCCACTAAATACCAATTATGATGGTCAAATAACCATATCATTGTATATATACAAATATTGCCAATAGAAAAGGTTGTAATAGGTAACACATCTCACCACCCTTACACTCCCTTACAAAATCATGTCTCACAACATCTAGTCTCAAAGTCACTTACCTACCCATATCAAGGTTAGGTATCAAGTATCATCTAGTATTATGGCCCCCTACCTACCCACATTAGAGTCAGACATCACATATAATCTGGCCTCATGGACCCTTGCCTACCCATGATAAGTCCAGGCATCAAATTTCATGTATCAATTCAAGTTAGCTAAGTATAATTCCATTGAAGAGACAATAAAGAAAAAATATATTTAGTTTCTTTATTGACACTTTAAACAAATCACCCCAATCATCATCTATGTCTACCCTTATCAGGTTCATGACCATATATCAAATGTATATAAAGTCACATATAGATCTCATTGGAACCACATTTTTGGGTTGGATGAGTAGAATGCCACCAAAATAGGCTAAGTAAGAAAACACTATTTAGCTTCTTTGCTGAAAATTTAAATAGTCCAACCCCTCTTAGCTCATTCCAGGTTCCCAATGAAATTCATAAGAAAGCATATATCATATGTGCCTAAGTGCCTATCATGATGCGTAATCAAGCCTCTCTTGCCATACTGGTCCAAGAGTAAAAATCCACATAATAGCTAAATATAACACCCAAGTGTGCCTCCTGAGGTGGAAATAAAATAAATTATAAAAGAGAAAAGTAAAACATCAATTTACTACGGTTGGAAACTTAGTCTGTCCCCTATGAATGGGGATTAAAGCACCCAAACATAAGATCTTGACCCAGTCCTGACATACTAAAAAGGACAAGAGACATACTCAAAACTGAGAAAACCCATTCGGATTGTTTTAATATTTTAAAACAATGACTTATGACTCATTTTTGACATGTAGTAATCAACCCCACATCAATACGATGCACAGTGTGTCTGGTATAACTCCAAATAATTCTTTTTTATTAAAAATTGACATTTTATTAATGTATTATTTCATACTAATGTTTAATTTATTTCATTATTTCATTACTAACATAATATTTGTTTTCTTATATATGTGGAATTTGTTTCTTGAGTTCAGATACTTTGTTCGGCAACCAATACGATGGATGAAATTTTTTGAGAGGGGATCACGAATGCAAAAAGGATGAAACATTAATGTTTTTAACTATGTGTTGGATAATTATAATTGTAACCATATAATTTTTTTTTGAAACATATATAGCAGTGTGTTTTTTGTATTCATGATGTCATGTAAATGAATATAATTTTTTTTTCAAAACTCTTGTGTGCGCTGTTTTTTTCTTCTGTGCTTTATTTCTGTGCAAGTGCTATTTTGTGCACCTGTTTTATACAATTGTTTTGTGTGTAGGTGCTATTTTGTGCAGGTGCTGTTTGTGTGAAGGTGTGCAGGTGCATGTGCTGGGCATTCTATTAAATAAACAGCACATCACAGGTATGTCGGCCTTTATCAGTGCTAAAAACACAAATAAAGGGGGACCTTTTTCAGCACTTTTTTAGTGCGGATAAAGGGCCCCCTTTATCAGTGCTTTTTTAACGCTATTAAAGGGGAACCCCTTTATCTTCTCTATGATTAACAACACTTTTCTAGCACTGTTAAAAGTGGTTATAACACTGATAAAATCCTTATTTTTAGTAGTATATTAACTACCCTAATCCAATCATAGAATCTTAATAATTTATCCATTTTGATTCTATACATTGTTTAGAAACTCTTTTATCTTTTCGAAACATTAATACTTAAACCTTATCAAAACACATAACTATACCGACTAAAGTGATTGGTAAAAGTAACAACATACTTAAATCCACTAGTTCCTATAGTACTCATTGGACCACATACATAACTATGTATTCAATCCACTAATGCGCTATAATTTTCACCTTTTCCACTAAAAGGTGTTTTTATCATTTTTATCAATAAAAAATATTTATAATTATCAAATGGTTCATAATTTAATAGGTCCATAAGTCCATCTCTATGGAGTCTTTATATTTTTTTTCTCAATTATATTTAAATGGTGATAATGGAAAAAGTAGGTGGCATTAGAATCAACCTCTCTATTTTTATTATAAATATTATAGTCAACATTATCCATATATATAATGTACAAACCATTTACCATATCCTCAATTCCATAAAACTTTTCATTTATATATATATATATAACAACTATTTTTCTTAATATTAATTAAAATCCATTCTTTTTCAAACATGATACATAAATATTTTTTTAGTGAGAACAGAATCGTTATTCTCAAATTCTATTACTAATCCATTAGGTAGACTTACATAACAAGTTCCAACATATAATGATGAAACTATTTCTCTATTTCAAACAAGAAGATATTATTATACTTTTTTCAATTCTGTCATATCTACAAGTACATGTTTATCAGCACAAATGTGTAATGCACACCCAGAATCTAATACGCTTGAGTAAAAGATAGAGAAATTGATCTCTATAACATTTATATTCAGATGATCAAAATTATTATCATTGGGAAAACTTTTCAATCATATAAATCAATATAGAACTATCTTATAGGTTACACCTATTGGATATCTCAATATTACTAACATGTTAGAAGATATAATCTATAACAAATACATATTTATAGGTGAGTATCATGTTTATATCTTTTTATCAAGGAATTTTAAAGAAATTACTCCCAAGAAAAATGTTTCTCCCATACATTATAATCATATAGTGAGCTGGAACCATATTTCATCATGAAATACACTAGGTATCATGTAAATAATCCATCACTATATCTATTCAACAACTATTTCCAATCATATCATATATGGTTCTTTGATAGTTGAGTGAATATTCTTTATCCAAATCCATCATGTCGATTCACTCAACTTTATTTCTATAATGTCCTAGTGTTTAGGGTTTTCTATGTAAGAGTAACCCAAATAAAATTTCAAGAACAAGGCACCTAAAATTTAGGGTCACCTGATTACATTCTTTCATTATATAAGATAATCCATGAGAACCTAATGTTTCGGGTCACCCATACTAATTTATCAAGGTCTTTAGGGGTTATGATTTGGAAGGAATTTCATACTAAGTATTTGAAGGGTTATATTTTAAAAGTACCACTATCATATGAATATTAAATTCATAAATTTGGAAACTCATGAAGTCATTATTATCTATTGTTTTATTTTTTTATGTTTTCATGCTTCTAATGATTTAGTTTTAGAATCTCTATTCCAACAACCAAATTACTACATTCACACAATATAAATGTGTAACTTTTTACACAACCCATAATTTTTATTACTCACTATAAAAAAATCCAAATAGATTAAAACATATCCAATTATATATCATGAATAAGGTACATGAACTCTTCATATAAAATTTTATAATTATATGAGATTGAAAATCTCTATCTGAGTAAGCCCGGAGTGAGAGATAACCAACTCTTCCATTTTTAGAACAAGTCATGAGCCTCTAGGGTAGTTGGTTATCTGAACCCATGGAACTATCCCTATAGAGACTTTACACAAGAGAGAATACAGCCTATAAAAACTCTAAACCAAACATTTATAAACTATATTCAATAACTAAATTTCAACCAATAACTTTAATTAAAAACCAAGTTCAAAGTATATGAAAACTAAATCTTATGTTCCCAAAACTAGAATGTAATACCTAGATAAATTTTTTATAAGTGGGAATTTATCTCATAAATAAAATCCTACACAATATTCATATTTAATAAAAAAACATTAACATAAATATTCTAAAGTAAGAAAAAAATAAATAATCTTTTCATTAATTTTAGAAAACATGAGTTATATATTAAATTTATTTTTAAAAAATATTATTTATAATAATTAATATTTATCATTTATAAAAAAAATTATAAACCATAATAAAATAAAGAATAAAATTAATTTTTTAAAATTTTATCCTATATAATATTTTATAACTAATATTGTGATTATCAGTAGTAATATGTGATGGGTATCATAGATTATTATTAGAATTATAATAACGATCCTATCATATTTTATGATATACCGTATTTCATCAATACGATATGAAGCTTTATTTTCTTGAAACTGTGGGTTTAATCATATTTTATGATATCATATATCATATCCTACAACATATAACAAAAATTTGGGTTTCCAGTATATCATACCCTATGATATATGATAGTTGTACACTATGACTAAGAAAAACATAAGAAATCACATATATCATATGCTATGATATGGCCTAAATCATCTTACACCATACATTTTCATTAAAAAAAGTATAAAAAATGTATTGATACAATGATGATAAAGGATCCAATACCACCGATGGGTTTTGGGTGTTAATCTAATGAATATTAGTAGTGTAAAAACCCCATGAAATTATTGATCTATCATAACCTGATTCTACATGAATACGAATAACACAAATACATGAATACCTTTACTGATGTGATTTACATATCTTTCATGTGTGTTATAGTATGATAAATAGAAATAAATAAATAAATATTTTAAAATTCCCTACATTTGAGTGGATTACACAAGACTTTGTATCCTCATTAATGAGGGGATCCTATAATCTCTCATGGCATGCTATCACATTCATTTTGAATAAAAAGAGAGAAATAAGAAATTTAATAGAGTTTAGGAAAGTCTAGTATGAATAAATGGTGCCTCAATAAGAGGGATAAAATCCATTTTATATACTCACTTCATCAAATAAAGGGAGTCAAAGAGATGGAGTGTCAACTACTATCTCATGGTAGTCATATCACATCACTTCCATTTGATGAATATTCATAACTGTTTGAACTATTCAAGTGATTATAACTGTTTTTCCATTTGATGAACCAATTCCATTGATTAATAAACAATGGGAACTAAGATAATATTTGGAATTTAATCATGCATGAAATATCATATATCGCATACCTTAATTGTATACTATATTGTTGTCCAATCATAAATTACGATATAGGAATAAACATTTTAATATTGAAAGTTATAATTAATAGATATCCTAAAATATAATGTCCCTATTTTTAATGAATCACTGATAGTGAATCAAAAAACTTTAGAACAACCATCTCCTCCAGCCAACTCCTCAAGGTGAAATGGATAGGTCCCCACCATAATGTGTTATTCTAGATGATATTTTAACTCTGAATATATCTTATTTCTACCAAACTCTTCATGATGACTCCTATATCCCAAAGATTAAAAGTCATAGTATAATAATATCTAGTTCATTATATTAGATACCTTTAAAATTATTATTATCCTTGAGAATTAAAACCAACCTTGAAAGGAAAACACCAAACACAAAACTCAAATATTACAGAGAGATACCTCTCAAACAAGAATGACTCCATCACCAAAACACATCAAAATGAAAAAAACCTCATTCAAAACAACCCTAAATCAATTATTTCAACATTGAATAAAAGTTAAAGAGAATAAAATCCTAAAATATTACCATTATGAGAGGGGTGATTCTTAAACAAAATTGGAACCATCCAAAGGAACTACTCTCTAAACCCCATGATGAACAAAACACAACCACTACTTTATAGGGATTCCTATACTCAAAACATTTATTAAAAATTTATTACTCTTAACCTAATAACTATACTACAACTTCAGTCCATTTATAATGATATATTTTCTAAAACCCAATCGCTACATGAGATACCACTCAATGATGAATATATTTATAAAGAAAGGATTTAACATGATAAGAAAGGAATACAACATCTATTATTTCATCCCCAAACTCCACTCTCATACTAAACATTAATACTTTCCTTAATGAAAAGACAATATCATGTTATAATTTTTCTAAAATCATTAATTTTTAATAAACATAGAATCTTTAAATCCTCAAATCTTTCATACATAAAAAAATGATTCTTTATTTAGTTTTAATTATTAAATGATAAATCAATACTTTTATAAAAGTAAAACAACTTTAAATTTTTGAAACATCCTTAAGAGACATAGAGTACCAATATTCCAAAAAATTTCAAACTAGAATTCTAGAGAGTATTTAAATAAATTTTTATGAAAGGAATAATTCCATTGAATCAAAAAAACACAAACTCTTATGTTTTGGACCCAAAATCAATCGACCAAAATTGATTACTAATAAAAATAAAACCAATCTACCTGAGAAAACACTTTACCCGAAATAATGAACACCATAAACCACATGAACCACATGGAACTCATAGTATTAGTTTCCCACTACTTCAAAATGAAAACATATCGACTTACCTGACATAAGACACCCTAATCTACTCAACCACAAAATATTGAAGCTATGAAAAAACTCCAAAAGGAAACCTAACTTTTTTATTTCACCTAAAGTGAGACCCAAAACTCATGGTTTCATCCTAAACTCTCCAAAAAAACATAAAAAAACCACCCTATCATATCAGAATAGTTCTTCACCTCCACTCAACACATCAATCTCAAACTCACCACCCATCATGGAATCTTCGGGCTAAAGGAAAGCTCAAAACATCAAGATCATAAAATTTTATCAGTAATGAAGTTTAAAAATAGGACAATCAGAAAAAAAGGTGATACTTAATATCACACACACTAAACCCCCATTGTGCGAACTCTAAGAGAACCTATATGCATGTTTCCATCCATACCTGTGGAATAAACTTCTTCTTAACCATGAAAATTAACTCATCCCAAGAAACCTCATATTACCAACCATGGTTCCTCCTCCACCACACTCAATCCACCCCTAAAAGAAAACTTGCAACTAAAGAAACTAATAATTGATTTGATGTCCATATAAATTTCATATAAACCACATGTTCTTCTAGTCACTCCTTAACCTCAAGCCTCGTCACTCCTCTAAGGAACTTTGGTACTTATTTCTTCTAAAATCTAGAAAACACTACATCCTATGAAAACTTCTTATGCTTCCTAAGAAAATATCTTGAAAAATATCCCAATACACTTATTTATCCGAAACATAAAGATAAAAAGGTCATTTCAAACAATTGAATCACACACCAACAACAGAGAATAATTAAACACATTATAAGAATTTAATTCACTCCCACACCCCTAAATCGCTAAACTAACTCATCCTATATGAAAAAATGTCTTCACCATTCCAAATAAATGAAATCCTTTCCTCCAACAACCCAACTATGTCATCACTCCTACACCACAATATATAAAATACTGATCAATCAAACAACCATTTTCATCTATCCACTAATCAAGTATACCATGCAATGGGGATAACAATTCTAGGTAAATAAAGGACATTAACACTACACTCTATGAAAAAAATATTTGAATTAAATTAATTACATTAAAGCATGATTTAAATAATTAAAAAAAAAATTTAAAACACATAGACTTCCTGTAAAACCCCCACATTTACCACTTTTCAAAACAACCAAACTTTTATCCTCAAAATTTCCTTTTACCAAACCCCATTTAAGTAGAAAACAATTAAATATTTAATTAAAATAAGATACTAAAAAAACCTTTTATAAAAAACTTCTAAAAAAATTTAGAATATTAATTTTAAAATTAACACAACCTTTATTTAAAAATGGAAGTATGGCATTCATTTGAGAAAAAATATTACAAATAAAGAATATATTTAAGAAAGGAAATTGAACATTATCAAACAAAACTATACAGATTACTAAAAAGCATGATAAGAGACATCATATTCAAAATTATTAAATATAAAACAAATTTTTATACATTTCATGACCAACTAAAAATAATTGATTACATAATTAACCAATTTAAATCATCATGCACAAAAAGGTATTAATAGTTTTGTTCTTATTGTGTCAAAATTTAACATTATTTCTGTTAATCCACCTAAAAAATATTATAAATTTGAGATATACTGATCATTATTACTAACATATAATATTAAACATGATTTTATAATGGATCACTTATCCCAAAATAGAAATCATTATATAAATTTATCATTTTTTTATTTCAACTCATACAATTCTAGCATACTCTTTTTTAAATCAATATTAATGTGTATAGATTCCAAATCAACAAAATATAAATGAACACATAGAATTTTAATGAAACATGGGACCAAATTTTTTTATCTCTTTCAATTAAAAATCATTTAGGTTACTAACATATCATGGATTATCAAGAATTCACAAACAAAAATGATAACATTATAAATTTTAATAAAAAATATAAAAAACATAAATTTAATTACCACATTTTCATGGTTTAAATTTATTAACTAACTAATTACTTCAGATAAATTCCATCAACCCTTTGGATTTTATATTAATAATACCTTTATATCTATTTAAATAATACAAGCGCATAAATTTGTAAACATATTGGTAAAACTAGAGTTACCATATTGTTGAGGTATGAAATCTGTTGTGAGGCATATGAAAGGAGATCGAAGTGAAAAATTGGAAAATGAAATATATCTATGAGGAAATTTATTGACTCGTAAATAATATATATATTCATATATTATATATAAGGTAGTAAGGTGGAGATCCTGCATGACTGTGTGGTGACTTTATGACCTCAAGGCATTTATAATGGTGAAATATGGCTCATTCACTCTCAGATAGTTTTTTTCAGACCCGCATGCCCCCATCTCCCACTTTATGGAAACTAGGACCCTTTATAGAAAGATATTCCTTCATAGTGGTCCAAAACGCCCTATGTAATTCACATAACACTTTCTCACTCATATTGTGAATCCACAATCTAGGAGTCATATGAATTTGTGAGTAAATTTTTTTTCCACTGATGTGGTCCCATTATGGGGTGGAGAATATGGTTTATGACTATTAATATTTTTATGGTATTCTCCTACTTCATAGAGTCATTCTCTTCACATAGCTATCCATTTTGGGAAGGTGGTTGTTTTACAACACCTAAAAATACATTGAATTTCCATTTTGAGAGGAGGATCTTTGGAAGAATTATGACTTTGAGTAGAAATGTTTACCTATTTGGAGAGACCATTACCTTTGGACAAGGAACATAACTTTCTTTTTTTAATAGAATCATCTATGAAAGGGAAAAAAGAAAAAAATTGTAGATGGTCTATGAGTTTTTTATGGGATTTCTTTATGAGGGGCTTATATGTGAGGTCTATCCACTAGATTCTTCCATGAGGGCCTATCTATGTGGCCCCATACACAAGTTAACTCTATAAGGAACCATATATAAGGGCCATCTATGAGGGATCTTCCACAAGGCCCCTTTATGGGTTTCTTTCATGAAGGCCAATTTAATAGGGATTATCTATAAGGATCCTCTTCAAGGTCCCTTCTAGGGGTCCCTTCCGGAGGGTTAGTTCATTATGGATCCTATTTAAGGCCCCTATGTGATCTCCCTTCACGGGGTCCCTTCATGAGGGATGATTTATGAGGGTTTATTCTACAAGGCTCTAATTCATGTGTCTTTTAACCCACGAACTTTCATAGATATTTCTATCTTTACATAACACATTTCTCCTACATGAAATTGGGGAATATTAGGGTGATTCTATCCCAATTTATTATGGTACTAAACCATTAATAATTTGGTCTATTCATAGACCTTTCTCAAAGTAGTTCAATTGTGGGATACTAGGCTTCCATAGTATCCCTCCTCCCTAATTTATATTCCTTGGCTAGGCCTATCCTGATGAACATCTTGGATTCCTTTTACCAAGTTCAAATCCTCAAAAATACCATTCTATTTAGGCCTCTTCCATAGACTCCTGATATATATGATATAACCATAAACATCTACAATCACACTTTAAATTAGGTAATACCTTAATAAAAGGTTTGTCCTAAATTTTCCTCATTAAGACAATAAGTCCCTCAGGGTATTCATGATCATGTACAACCTTGACAACATGTATTTCTATATAGAGGGTACTGATGAGACCCCAATTTTCTCAAGATACTCATCCTAGATATCAGATGTTTGAGTTAGCCTCACTAGTCTACTCAATGATCCATTTAGGTTTGGGCCTCCTCCATATGTATAATCTATTATCATGTTCCTATTGATGATTTCATTACTATCAATCATTAATAAGTCAGGGAAATCTATGAAATGGAATCCCATGAATCATCCCTAAATCCTTACTCATGGGGAAATATACTCCATGTATCTTATCATCATCCATTATATAACCACGAATCGATGGGAAGCATACACATATGTTGGGCCTCCTTCTTAGGCATAAGTACCAATCCATCCATTTAGGTCACTTTCTTAGGTTTCAGCCACAAACTATCCTCAAATTCCTCCAACTATGTGTAATCCCCAACATCCAATCTTCATCTGACTAACTTACCAGGTTCAACACCATTTAGAAGAAACCAAGCCGGTTTCACCCAAGCACTATCTTGGGGATACATGAATAAGCCCCAAATATTTCCCATGGGGTCATATCCACCATGTGTTTTCTCATCCTTCTATTTATAACCATTAATCAATGAAAAGTATACACATATGTGGCCATTATACTAGGTATAATCCCAACCATTTCTTCATTAATAATCTTTTTCTGGTGATCCATTACTGAGTTGAAACATACTAGGAAACCCATATGTAAACCCCAACATATAACCCTAAGGCCATATCCCCAATGAAAACCTTCCTCAAAAGGACATATTCCATGTAATCCATCATATCTTAAAGTTGATATATTATCAATTAGCTTAAATATACCCTATTTTATTTAGTTACCAATGAATAGGATAAACTGCAAAGGGAAACTCATATATAATCCCCAAAATAAACTTTTTTATGAATCATTCACCTAAAATTCATAGTTTTATGAATTTAAACTACACATAATAATGTACTCACAACATGACATTAAACCACAAATATCAATCCTAAAACATGACCTTAAATTGTGCAAATCAATCTATGTGCGTATTGATTTATGTCAACCACTATAATTAGGATGAATACTTGATTTTCAATCCCAATATACCTTAGATCTCAGACATATTACCTTAAGGGGTACTTCATTTTGTAAGGGTGACATGACCTTAGAAGGCACTACAATGATCCATGTCACATGATCCTAAAAGGTATAACGTGTCTTGTTAAGTGGAACAAAACTACTTGAGATATTATTACTTTTTTAGGGACAAAAATAAAGACTCTATCATGGATATGATCTAAATACCATGACCACCAACCACCTCCCTAGATGATGATAAATTATATAGCATTAAATTGTGCAGATTTATACTATAATCCTCAATAAAAGATGAAAGAAAGATAGATAATTTATGATATATACAAATGGTACCATCTATGGATACACAATGATATATAGATATGATATAATCAATGGATAACGTCTAATATATATAGATGTGCAGGTACTGTAGCAGAACTGTACACTATACAGGAACTGTAGTAGAACTGTACACTGTGCTGGCACTGTAGAAGGTACCGTTCGGTATTGTAGTAGCTGGAACTATTCACCTTGGGCAACCAGTTTGGGCTTGGATTCCTTAAGGCTTTCGGGCCACCCAGGCCTTCGGGACAGTAGAGATTTTGGGCCAACATTAAGGCCTTCAGTCCACCTCAAGGCCTTCGGCCCACATGCAGTTTCCCTAGACACAGTACAAAAAAGAGCATCCCCAAAAGAGGATTCAGAGCTGGTGCACTCACCAGAGCAGAGAAAAATGGATTTGTCAGAATGAAAGGGTATGGCTATGCCATCGGGACCAGCCTGTGTTTACACAGAAATCCTATCTAGATGTCCATGCAAAGGTGGAGAGCTACTATCATGATGCATATGCTAGGGAGGGGTAGTTCCTTGTAGATAGTCTGGTTTGAATTCCCTAAGACATTTAGGTCATGTAATCTCCTAATCCTACGGGCCATTTAATCTTTGAGACTACGGACCTTGTAAGGGTTCCCCCTCATCCCTTTAAAGGGGGGTTATCAAAAATCAATAAAAATTAAATGAATAGAGAGAGATCATAAATATATAAAAGAGTCCCTAGGTAGGAAATATTTCCCCTTAAGGGGTGAGATGATAATGAACTCCCATTCTCTCTACCAATGCACATTCCAATGAATCCCTAGTAAAAACCCATATTACTTTATACAATTGGAAGGAAAGTTTGACATGATGCTGATACATCATGAGTGTGGAAAAATATAAAAAATATAATGGTGAACTCGATGTTAATACTTTATACAGAAAAATGATCAATCATTCACGATCTTACTTGTGATGTTATGTTAATGGTTTTATTTATTTTTTGGGTGGTGATACTTTACAAGAAATTTGAATGGACCCTTTTAAATACCCCCTTAAATCAAAATGAATGGAATCATAAAGTCAATAAACATATTCCTTATCCACCGCAAATGTTGTGGCCCCAAAAACTAGGAAAAAATTATCACTAACTAAGAGTATCTAATAATAAGTGGTGAATGTGCATGTGATATAGTACCACATAAATAGTATTATTCCCACCATGGATGTAACACAATAAATCCTCTAGGTGATGAAGAATCGTTGACCATCCCATCAACAATGGGCCATGATAGAATAGGTTTCATCGTTAACCACCTATAACTTCTTTAGAATCATATCCCCAGAGCATGAAACATTCTATATTACCTACCATAAAGATATGTACAATGGGGATACTCTTTTTCTCAATTCCTCGTATAAGTTTCTAAAGAGGTATATTGTTAATTTATTTCACAATTAGATATTTATAGTCTTAGTACCTTTGGATTCTGCAAATGAGGACAACCTAGAGATTTTGTAATTGATCATTAAGATTAGTATATATAGTAGAAGGTATATTTTTATGTTATATGCTAAAAAATTATTAGAGTAGGACCATATTATTTTTTTTATGGAAGAATCCCATCAAAAACTATTATAATAGTCAAGGAGTGGGGCTATATCCGTGCTTCCACCTGAAAAAACTACCAGTACACCATGGCAGCATCGATAAAAGTATGATGGAATATTATGAATGATCTTGGGGATTAATTCCATATCCTTTCTCTCACACACAAAGCCAATTTTCATATTTAAATTACAAAATGAGTGTTTGTGTGGCCCTATATTCCCACTAATACTGAATAGTGGGCCTATACCACTATTCTTACTGAAGAACCCCATCGAAATATCCCAATAGAAATTGAAGGGCAGGATTATATCCTTTCTCATATCATATAAAATTAATAGATATAATAAAAAGGAAAACAGAGTAATACCATCATCATACCATAATGGTCAATAAGGAGTAGGCCCATATCCCCACTCCATTCATTATATGAGATCATAAGTATACTTTGATATCTTCTTATAATTGTGCCCATATTATCAATCTCATTCAAAATATTCATCAAAATAACCTTATTAAGAATAAAAAATCACTAAACCCATATTATCTTTCCAAACCGAGTACATTAAAATGATCTATTAGTCACTTTAGGGAAGGATTATATCCCTAACAACATCAAATGAGCTAATTGACATACTTTAAAAATCACTTCATAGTATGCTCACATTCTTTCTTACACCAAATAAAATCAACAACATGTTATGATGAAAACACAAGGGTAGAATCATATTCTTACCCACATATATTAATTTCATCGGTATATCATAGTGGAACCCATCAAGAAATAGACTAATATTCCTAACCTCAACTAAGAGGTCTATCAGTAAATTATGATTGAACCAAATATCAAAAAAAATTTCATATTATCATAGCTACTCATACATAAAAATCTCACTGACATATTCTCAAAACTATCATAAAAATCCACCCGCATATATTGATGATGACTAGAAGGTCCCATATGAGGGTTTATATGGGTAAGGGGTATTTTCCCCATTGTATGAATCTGATCATGCTAAAGGTTTCAACCCCAATCGCTTGACCAAAAATATCTAGAACGTATCATCAATGGAAATATAAAATTTTGGAGAATAATCTTATTCATAACCCTATTGATTCTAATATTCTTAAAAATATCCATCATTTATTAATGGAAGATTAATAATCTATTGAATCTTCACCACCAGGAGAAGGATTCATTAACCGTGGTGGTACTCACCATGGTACCATGATTAGTGGCTTTAGAGGTCCACCACAAAGTACCTATCATGGTGGTCCTCCCCACTGCAATATGATGACCAGTCATGAAGTTCCACCCTATTATGCTAATTATATAAGTTATAGTTGTAATTTAAAGGTCAAAAAACAAATAGATCACACCATTTCAAAATAATCAATGACTAGTAACTATGAAGGACCCCCCATGGAAACCAAACCATCCAACCTGGAGGACCTCCCTAGGGAATATTTCTATAGGTCATCCCTATATCCCGAAATCAAGATATAATGGAAATCCTCCCCATAATGGAAAATGTGAAGACGACCATGGAGGTATTCCCCATGGTGTTCATTGAAAACTTCCTCTCGAAAATGACATGACATCGCAATAAAGACCTCCACTTTTTAAAAAAACCCTAATATTACACTCGTATAGAGAGGAACTGAAGATCTTGAAGCCAACTACATCAAATACTCCATCCATGGTTGGAGACATCTTATCCTAACTAAAGGATAGTCTAGGGAGATAATCATTATATGTTCCTCCCCCACACCATAAGTTCTATGATATAGTTGAGTAGATTCCTAAAAATACCACTCCCCTAAATAAGGAAATTTATAAATAACCAGTTTAGTAGATTCAATTTTAAGAATCCCTTTCTAAGGATGAAGATAATACCATGGTTATATGGGAATAACTATGTAAAGGTAATACACTAATTACATTTTGGACAATAGAAACTTCCCAGAATGACATTTTAGAGGCATTGAAAGGGGAATGTATACATTATGTTTGAATCTATGGATGACCCTCCTCCATATCATAATGAAATATTTTTCATATGGGGTGTGTTTCAAAAACTTCATAGAAGTAAGTGAGGTGCATCCTTAAGTTGACTTGGATGAAATCTCAGATGCATGACATCCAAAGTCAAAAAATAAGGTAGATATCTTCAACAAGAATTTCTCAAGGGTTTAATTTATTTTTCAGATAATATATGATTCCCCATATGAGATACACATTAGATGGTGGGGTGAATATGGAGCATTGAAATTTACTTTGATCAAAGACTAATAGATTTCAGTTGGAATGAACACATGAAAATTATCACCTTAGGTCAAGTCTTAGGCCTGAGTTCCACATATGATAGCTAGTATATCCACTATAATTCTAATAATTCTAAATCGTCAAGAAAACACACTCATAAGGAGCATGACATTGATAAAATCCTATATTAGACTTCTAGGAAGTTCAAAATAGCCTTATACTTGAGTAAAGTAAGATCTATTAGCATAAAGAAACCCTTAGTAGTGAGAATTTGACACTCATAATGTGAACCACATACAAATCATGATCAAACTAAAGCATGAAAAGTTATGAATGCTATGATAGACACCACATCAGTAATGTTACATTAGTATCACTATCCCACTGAGAAGGTGGAATTTTTACCACCACCACCACCACAGGGATCATCAAATGCGGGTTAAATACATAATGGTGGATGAACTAAGTCATCCCCAACCTATAACACCTTGAGATTTTGTGAAATATTTTTTTGAATTAATTTAACTTTTTATATTTTTTTCATTTCACGTGACAATAGAAATTGTTATATATATATATATATGTATATATATATTTATTTATTAAAACACAAAGTTAAACATTCCTTTCACATGAAACATGCCATGAACCATCTCTGAATGCCTACCAACCTGAACACCCGACCTAGTCCAAGACATGGCCCAAAGGGAATTCCCAATCTCCATGGGATGGAAAATAATGGTGGGCATCAATAAAATCCAATTGGGAATGGTTTATAGACAATAAAACAAGATAAAATAAATAAAAATGAGCATGCAGATAACCAACAATTAAATATCAAATAAATTAAAAAACTGATTTGGATACAAGATATAACTAAAGAAATTGGAAAATGAATAAAAAATAAGAACAAAAACAAAAAAATAACCATACTAACATGATATCCATGTGACCCCAAGGCCACCATAATCAACAATCCAACATGATCCAACAACGAGCATACAAACCAAGAACCTAAAAAAGAAAGAGAACATGAAAAATAGTTCAGGTTTACTGACACCAAATTGTACAAGTAGGGTGTGAGCTAGATAGCTAAGTAGGAAACAACCAAAGAATCCATGCATTTACTTTCTCGAAAATTTTCCATTCACACTAGTTTGAAAATATACTTATAAATGTTGGTTTTTAACATTTTAATAAACCATAATTCATTTTTTTAAACATACACACCACATATCTATTTTTCAAAACTGATTACTACTTAATAAATAAAACCCCTTCCAAAAATCCACAAAAAATAGTACTAGGATATGAAAAAAATAGGAAGAATAAAAATTTAAATAAAAGTAGTACAATGTAAACAAGAAAATATAGATAGTAACCATGGGCTTTCCTAAACATCCCTAGAGTGATCCCTAGACATATTCGGTTCAAAACCACATGTCAATGTATGGGGAAACTCCCTAGTCAATAACTAACTGGACACCCTAAACTAACCAATATAGTGGAACATCCCACCTAGACTCTCATATAATCCATGGGGTACAAACCCATCTAATTGGGGGTGATTAGAAATAATAACTTGACCCTCTAAAAGATGCCCATGAACCCATGAAAAAAGCATACTGTGTAATTAGGAAGCCCTCACATGTGTGACTCATCTTACTTTTCATCACCACACTTTACTATCCCAAAAACATACACCACCTATATGATAACCCATAAAAATAAATACCTTATATAAAGGTTCCCAATATAAAAATATATATCACATCATCAAGGTTCGAACTAGGATCTCACATCATATGAACATTCATCCCTTTTTAAAAACATACTAGTTTTCCAAAAGGTTCTTCAACTTTATACATCCAATTTAATTTAATAAAAAAAATTCAAAAACCATTTCCAAACAACGTGAAATGTTACTTTCACAAGAATTTCCAAATGAGCCTTTACATTTCAAGCTCAATTCCTTTTAAATCAAAAATGAAAACATATAACATATTTAAAGACGCCCAATGGGATTCCAAACCATTTAGAGATCAATCATGTCCCAAAATGAAAAACTAGAAATGTTTTTAAGAACAAACTTTGAACCAATTTCACGAAATATAATGGACCACACACACCCTTTTTATATCAACGAAAACATTTTAGAAGACATATTTTAGAGAAAACATTATTTTAATGTGCCATCTTCATTTGAATTCCCATCCATGTGTGAAAATTGTGCACACATGGATGTGACATCATCAAATGGAACAACCAAATCAACCATTTACATTTCCATGATCACCACTTTATTCTTAATACAAAACCAACAATCACATTTAACTTTCCATGAATAAAAAACTATTTGAAAACCAAGAGAATCCTTTCAAAAAACATTTCCATCATAATTATCATACCATAAAAGACATTAAAATCACATATCCTTCCAAGTCCATATATTAAAACTAATTTAACAAAATATAATTAAGGAAAAGTGTCATAATAAGGCCCAATTTCTCTTTTAATGGACATTTGACATTTTACCAAACACATAGGTGTATAAATACATAGACATATTCAAGTAATCACTTCAAAAACTATTTTTATCCATTTCTACCAATAAGAAAGCACCAAAAAATACTAAACAAAGTCACGATAAGTGAATGAATAATTTTTATAAATTTATTCAAGGAAACCAATCATTAATAGGATGCATTAGAAAGGAAAAAATGGAAACATCTACCTCAACGGTGTGTGGGAGCGATGAAACCTTTGGAGAAGAGAGATATAATCCCCATGGACCATTCACGCACCCTATAATAAAAAAAAAATGACCCAACATACAAACCAAAGCTATTAGGGTTTGCAAAAACAAGACCCCACTAAAGGGAAACAAAAAAAAGAAGAATTGGATAAAGAAGGGAAAAGGGGCCAAAACTCTAAGGAACTCACCTTAAATCTTTGAGGATGAAACCATGGAGGAGGAGGATCCAAGGAAATAGGTGTTTTGGGACCCCTTGGTGTACCAAATTCGACCAAGAGGGAGGGAACTGAAATGGGGTTAAAAATAGTTAAGGGTGGAATAGAGTTTCTATGTTTTAAAATTTATGTGTAGTTCACTTGGTTTGAAAGAACAATTTATCCAACTGTGTGCCAGCTGTGTAAAAACTACTGTCCAAGAAGAGAGAGACTGCATGACTAATATGCACAGTTTGTGCGATCATGTGCAAACCATGTGGTAGCTTCTTCCGAGATACTAAACCTACCTCATGATCAGGCCGCACGTTTTGTGCGACCGTGAGTGAAACATGTGGTATCTTCTGGACAAATCCATAACCTACCACACAGGTACCTAGGATGAACCACATGATTTCCACTAACCATGTGGTGCCCATGCATTGGATGAAATCCACCTGAACTTACAAAAACTCAAAAAATCTAATTCGGTTTCAACCTCAACCTCAACATTAATGATTCTAGACCAAGAAAAGAAAAAATAAATGAGTATCCAAGTTAAGGGTGTGATAATTCTACCCACCACAGACAATTTATTCCCCCATAAAGTTACCAAGAAAAAATATAACAAAAAATCGAGTCCATGCCTAATAAAAACGCAGATAAACCATAAAACTAGGGGTGACTATTCACTCCAAAAGTCCACCCAACTGATCAATAAGAAACCAAAACAAAAGAATGAGGAGAGAACACAAGAGGGTTCTACCCACCACAATAACTCAGATAACATGGGAAATTTAAAACCCAAGCAACGCCATTAGGACTGAAGTAAGAAACCCACTACAGAGCATCCCAGAAAACCAAGATTCCAAGAATTAACTCAACCTCTTCATACTAACCAAAAAACACCCTTACCACAACCGAGAAGTAATAAACTCCCAACATGAACAAATCCAACTTCCTTAGCATGAGAGAAACAACACCATTACTAGAACTAGAAATTTATCACACAAACCGAACCCACAACACTAGGGGAAGCCACAAAAGGAACTCAAGATGAACAGTAAACCAAAAACATCATCCAATAATTTCACAAGACTTAATCATGACCAAACGAGTATTTCCAAAACTGAAACCACCCCACATAAGGGATAAAAACACTCAACAAAGAGATTTTTTTGTTAAAAAAACACTTTTAGATAAACACCACTACTCATATTACGAAAGAAAAAGTTCATTACATAACATAAATATGAACTTACAATAGTAGGAAAATAATAAGAATAAAACATAAAATGTTTACATCCCATCATGGGATAGAAGGACTGGGCAAAAGGGGGTTTCCCATAAACCTCCCACATTCCCTTACTATGCGCTAGATTCACTCAGAGGATTTTGAATGGAACCCTAATAAGTAAAGAATATCCTACCTCATAGTCAGGTACTATAATCATTCAAAGAAAATGTATTATTTATGTGAATTTTCTTTCAAAAATTCTACTGATGACCCAAGTAACCATAATTATGGTAGGCCTTCAGAGGGATGAGACAAGAAGGATTCGAATGCCCAAACTATCCACATTGGTGGCACACAAACGAACGATTGGATGAACTGGAAACCAAAAACATTAGAGGAGACTCTTCAGAAATAGGTTCCTCTGGAAAACCCTTATTTCCAGATGGGGAACCATCAAAAGTAACACGATACACTGGGTTTCCAACTACCTATGCTCCAAAAACCAAGTCATCTAGAATATACTCATCCACCAACTTCTCTAAATGAAGATACTTGGAAGAGAAGACTCTCTCCTTTATCCTTAGATGAATAACCCCAATGAAAAGTGTAGAATTCAAAAGATCATAAAACACCACCTCTAGAGAAAAGGAAACCATATCCTTGAAATGTTCTATATAAGACTTCACTATCCAATGGCCTTATTGAATACTCATGAGATCTTCCATTTTCTTCAACTTCACCTCACCAGGTATAAACCATAGGATTAAGACGGACTTAAAAACATCCCACATCATCCCAACTTGCATCGATGGTAGAGAAAACATCTCCCATTCATCTAAAGAGTGATGTTCACAAAAAACCCAGAACAAAATGAACTCTAACGGTTTCAGGAATTCCCAACAATCTGAATACATTCTATACCTCTTAAATCCACTCAACAACCTCTAATAGACCTCAATCTCCATGAATGATAGAAAAAAACATAGAATAACTCGAAATTGGGCATGACTAATTAAAATTTTGGGAACCTTTATTGGTGGATTATTTTGAACAAAATGAGAAAAAAAACTCGAATCAACATCCAAACAAAAAAATTCCAAAAGAGTACCTCAACCCAAAGACAACAGGATCTCGGGCCAATAACATAAGAGCACAACCAAAAATCATATTCTAAAAACCACTTTTTCCATTTTAATTTTCAATGCTACCCTATTTAGAAGCCACTTTCCAAACAAAAAATCCACCTTTCACAAATAGAACCCACTTTATAAAATATAAACCAATCTATGAAATCATCTTACTCTTTCAAAATCACATTAGAAAAACAAGTCCAAGCCTTGTATCTCAATAATCCACCCATGGTATCCCATGAACCATCATATATGTGTCCATAAATTTCCACCCACACATTCGAACAAGAAATTTCCATACATACCCTCACATATGAGAACCTTCATAAGGAGTACCATAAGTTATGCTTACCATTTTAATGTCAAAATCCAAAAATTCACCAAAATTTTAATCAAAAAATTTTCCCTTTAAAACACATTTTACAACCTAAATAACTTTGGAAGAAATAATTTTGATTTCAAAAATAGTTTCCATTTCAAAACCTCACTCACACCAATCAGAACCAATACAATACTCAACGTACAACAAACTATCAGAAAGAGGAACTAGTAGTCATGCCTAACCCGATAACATGGTAATGATCCATGATCCAAGTAGAAAATAACCACTAAGAGGACCATGAACCATGAATTTGGACCTCACATGGGTCACTAATAAATGTGAGATCATGAAATGACACCATATCACCTCTATTTTCATCCCTCAATCTAAAAAAGACAAAAGATACAAATCTTGGACGAACACTGTTAACTCAGGTCACATCATGAGTGTTGGTGATCAAGAAACAAACCATAACCTACGTCACAATGCCCAAAAATCCTAATCTAGAACTACCAAACACACTAATTAACCAGGGACTACTCTGATACCATTTTTTCAAGAACCAACCCAAAATTCCGACCAACACAGACACCCGACCTAGACTGATACATGGCGCAAAGGGCATTATTGATTCCCACGGGCTATAAACTAGTGTCAAGAATCAATATAATACAAGTGGGAATTATTTCATCCAAATAAACGAGGATAAAATAAATAAAACTGAGCACGCAGATAACCAACAACTAAATATAAAAAAAAACAAACTGATTCGGTTACAAGATACAACTTAAAAAATAGGAAACTGAATACAAAGTAAGAACAAAAACTAAAACTAAACCCTGATACCATGATCTCTATTTGACCCCAAGGTCACAACCATCCACCAATCAACAAGCTGAAACATTGAGCACATGAACCAAGAACCTAAACAAAAAGAGGAACTGAAAAATAGTTTGCGTCTACTGACACTGAATGGTACAATTTGGGTGTGAGCTAGATAGATCAATAGGAAACCATCAAATAATCCATGCATTTACTTCCCCAAAAATAGTCCATTAATACTATTTTGAAAATATACTTAAAAATATTGGTTTTTCTAATTTTAATAGACCATATTTCCTTTATTTTTTAAACTAGCACACCACATCCATTATTTTCAAAAAAATGCTACTACTTAAGAATTAAAACCCAATTAAAATTCCACAAGAAATAGTAACAGGCTATGAAGAAAAATAAACAAGAATAATAAACAAGTAAATAAAAGAAATACAGGGTAAAAAAGAAAATAAAAATAGTAACCATGAGATTTCCTAAACATCTCTAGAGTGATCCCTGAATGTACTCGGTTTGGAACCACCAACCAGCGTATGGTGAAGCTCCTTAGTCAATAACCAACAGGATTCTCTAAACTGACCAATCTAGTGGAATATCATACCTAGCCCCCAGATAATCTAGGGCGTACCAACACATTTAATTAGGGTTGATCACAAGCCATTTCTCGACCCTATAAAAGACGCCCATGAACGCCCGGAAAAAGTATACTGTGTACGTAGGAGTCCCCCACACATGTGACTAATCTTACCTACCATCACCACACTTGCCTACCACAAACACATACCCCACTTATACGATAACCCATAAATGAAAAAACTTTCTATAGAGGTTACCACTATATATATATCACACCATCAAGGTCCTAATCGGGCCTTCGCACCATATGAACATTCAAACCTTCTTTAAAACATACTAGTTTTTCCAAATGTGCCTTCAACTTTAAACATCCAAATGCATTTAACAAAACATTTCAAACACCATTTACAAATAATAGATAATGTCACTTTGACAAGAATTTCCAAATGGCCATTTACATTTTAAGATCTATTCCTTTGAAATCGAAAAATGAAAACACATAACATATTTAAAGACTCCTAATGGGATTCCAAACCATTTAGAGACTAATCATTTCCCAAAATTCCAAATGGGACATGTTTTTAAGAACACACTCATAACCAATTTCAAGACATACAATACATCACACACACCCTTTTGAGATCAAGGAAAACATTTGAGAAGCTGTATTTTAGAGAAACCATTGTTTTAATGTGCCATCTTTATTTGAATTCCCATCCATGTGTGCACCTTGTGCATACACGGATGTGAAAACATTGAATTTTAAAAACAAATAAACCATTTCCATTTCCAAGATCACCACTTTATTCTTAATCTAAATCCAATAACCCCATTTAATTGTCAAATCATAACTAACCCTTTCAAAACCAATATAATCCTTTCCAAAAACATTCCCATGACAATTATAAATCCATAAAATACATTAAAATCACATATCCTTCTAATTATATATAGTATAACTAATTTAACAAAATATAACAAAGTCTAAGTGTGAAAAAAGACCCAATTTCACTTTTAATGGACATTTTCCATTTTACCAGACACATTAGGTGCATAAATACATAGGCATATTCAAGGAATCACTTAAAAAACTATTTTTATAAATTTATAACAATAAAAAAAACCCAAAAAACCAAAAAAATGTACACTAAGTTCGTGAATCATGTTTATAAATTTATTCAAGGAACCCAAGCATTAAAGGGATGTATCAGAAAGGAAAAACATGGAAACACCTACCTCAACAGTGTGTAGGAGCAATGAAACCTTTGGAGAAGAGAGATCTAATCCCCACTAATATTTATCACACTCTAGATACAAATAAAAACGACGAAAATTCAAACTCTAGCCATTAGGGTTTGAATAAAAAAAGATCCCACCAAAGGGAAACCGAGAAAACAAGGGAGAAGTGGAGAAATAAAGGAAAAAGGGGAAAAAAACTAAGTAACTCACCTTAGATCTTTGAGGATAAAACCATGGTGGATAAGGATCCATGGGAATTGGGGTTTATAGACCCATTGGTGCGCCAAATTTGATCTAGAGGGAGGGCGTCAAAATAGGGTTTGAAAGACATTAGTGTGGAATATGGTTTTTATGTTTTAAAATTTCTGGGTAGTTTGCACGGTTTGGCCACATGGTTTATCAAAATATAAAAAAAATATGTGATAGCTTATTTCGATGATGTGAGTGTCCACATGACTAACCCACATGGTTTGTGTGACCATGCGCAAACCGTACGCTAGCTTCCGCTGAGATCCCAGACCTACCGCATGACCATTCTGTATGGTTTGTGAGACCGTACATAAACCATGCAGTAGATTATGACCAAATATAGAACCTAACACACTATTACATGGTCTGAACCTCATAGTTTCCTCAAACCTTTTGGTGCTCGTGCATAAGCTGAAATCCATCCAAACTTCCAAAAAACTCAAAAAATTTAACTGGGTCTCAACACAAACCTCAACCGGAAAGATCCAAGAACAAGAAAAGAAAAAAATAAAGTAGTATTCAAGATTAGGGTGTGATAGAACATTGAATCAACAAACATTACATGCAACCATGACTTGGCATATGTTACACACAACACCGACTTCGTGTATGTTATACACAACACTGATATTTCTACAAAGCATCATTTTAAAGATATAATTATTTTAATGAGATAATTATAACATAGCTGTTAAAATTACGAATATTAATATTAATAACTACCTTTAAAATATTGTTTTAATTTTTTTATATAAATATAAAATATTGATAACAAAAGATATAATTTTTTTAAATACCTTATATGTTTAAAAATAATATTTTTGAAAATAAACTACATTTCATGTCCTTTTATAAAAAATAATAAAATTAATTTTAAAAACATGTAGAAATTTAATTTGATAAAATAAACTTCATTTCTGAATTTATAATTATAAAATTATCTTAAGGTTATTTTTTGGTATTTTCTGAGAAACTTATTTTTTGATGAATAACGAAAAATATTGATTTTTAGTTAAAAACAACCTTTTTATTTCAAAAATTATTAATGTTAAATTATATTTTAAATTATTAAGGTCAAATTAGATCAATTATACATCAATTAATACAATTTAGGTCATTATAATTAATTTCACTTTAAAATTTAATATAAAAACTTTATAAACATTTTAACTTATTTCTACTTTAAAAACTCGTAATTTCTTCTTGTCTGTGTGATTAACATTAGTATTAATTTTTATTCTTATGTTAATTTAATTTCAAGATAAAAAACAACATAAACCATTGTATTCAGTATTATATTTATAGTTTAACAATATCAACTTAATTTTTTACCAAATAGATTAGTAAAAGTGATTAAAATCAATCACAGTGATTAAAGTCAAATTAAGCTTAATTAGGGACTAAACATTAATCTTAGGGACCCCAATGACCTATCCACTTGTCCAAAACCCATTTTATGTCCATATTTTGACCCTAAAATCTGTTTTATAGAATTTTAATCATTATTAGATCCACTTTTAACATGAAAAACGTGGGTTTAATTATCTCCTCAAATATTTACAAGAGTTTCACTCCTCCTTCCCTATAAAAGGCCACCACATCTCCCTCTTATTCCCACCTCTCAAACCAATTAGTTTTGGACAATATATACTCAATACACTTCCAAAAATCCATACATTCATCCTTGAATCATATATTTGGGCATAAATTCTTCCAATAAATCCTTTTGGAACAAAAAATGGACTTACCTGATTAAGAGGTGGTTTGAATGAGTGCAATGAGATTCAAGACACAAGGCAAGGGGATTTCATATTACTTTTTATTTTCTTGATATACGTGCTATGTTCACCAATATTTACATTTTTTTGGTGTGTGTACTTCCCGGGATTTTATTATATGCATCTTATACATACATTTATGGGTATTCACATATCTGTTTTATGATCTTTTATTCACAGGGTTTAAGTTTAAAAAGTTACAAAATCGGTAAAATAATTGTGTATCAATTTTCATTCTTTTAGAATCATGTTTTTTATGCACATAAATTATTTTTAAAGGTGTATATAATTCCATTTTACATGTTATAACATGAACTTTCTTGTTTTCATTATATTTTATGATTCTTTTAATTTCATTTCCTTACATGAAGATTATGATCCCAAGTTACCAAGTTATAAGAGTGTATTGAGACAATCTCATCACTATTTAAGATTGTTTATGGTTATTCCATTTTGATGAAATATTATGATCCATATCTCAAGAACATTCATGAAATTTATTCTCCTCTGGTTATTCATTATATATTAATGTATTGGAACCATCTTTCTACTCTTTGGTATATAATATAGTTAATAAATTAACTTTAAGAAATACTAACTTTACCCTCTCTTTGGTATGAAATCCATATTTTCTAAAAAGGGTTCAAATAATATTCTTATATTATATTAAATTATTTAAAAAATATTTTTACCCATTTTTGTCTTTTACCATTTTTTTCAAAGGAATATTCTTACCACCTTCTAAATGAGGAATTTTTCTAACGTTTTTATCATGAAAAAGGAAAGTTCTTTTTACCTCATTCGACATGTACAGATTTACCCATCGTCTATTATTTAAAGATTTATTTCAATGTTTAAAAGGTTAATTTTTATGAAAATGTTTTCAAAATATATTTTCAATGAAATTGTTTTCAAAATGTTTTAGAGCTTCTTTTATAAGTTTTTAAGGAAAATGGTTTTCAAAAGGTTTTATGTTTTAAAGATCCCTTTTCAAAGAAGAGGGGATATTTACCTCAATATTTTTTTTTTCAAAATATCCTTCCATGTTATTATCCATCTATGATAACATCCCTTTATGTTACTCATGTACTTATATGAAATTATCCAAAGGATATATTCATATTATTTCTTTTGTGGTTTATGGTTTTATAGAATGATACTAAAGACATACATTTAAATTCCCTGAGTTTTATTCATTTGAAGCCCACTTCTTTTCATGTGTTATGATATCATGAAGTGATTATAAAACCATCTCTTTTAATAGGTTATGATGTGATAAAATTTTAATGATACTCACTTCATTTCATGGGTTATTATTTTTTGTTTATAAAACCTATATCTTTTAATGGGTCATGATATGATTAAAGTTTTATTATATTGTGGAACATGAATGAATAATTTTATTATGAGATGGGTGAGAACTATATCTCCCTCTAATGAATTGGGGGATGATAAAATATGAGATCAAAGGGTATATGGGTTATATCCCAAGCCCAAAAAAAGAAGGTACATGGGTTGTAGCTCAATTCTAAAAGAAAGAGGGCACCCAAGTTATAGCCCAAGCCTGAAAACAAGAAGGTACATGGGTTGTAGCCCAAGACTAAAAGAAAGTGGGTACACGAGTTATATCCCAAGCTTGAAAACAAAAAGGTACATGGGTTGTAGCCCAGGCCTAAAAGAAATAGGGTACACAAGTTATATTCCAAGCCCAAAAAAAGAAGGTACATGGGTTGTAACCGAAGACTAAAAGAAAGAGGGTACATAAGTTGTAGACTAAGCCCGAAAATAAAAAGATACATGGGTTATAGACCAAGACAAAAATAAATAGGTTACACAGTTTGTTTCCCATGCCTAAAAACAAGAAGGTAAATGGATTGTATCCAAAGCCTAAATGAAAGAGGGTACAAGTTGCAAGCCCAAGATTGAATTAGGTACATGGGTCATAGCCCAAGCCTAACATGTTATAAAATCCTTGGTAGGTAGCATTGAAATAAAATTTTATATTCTTATATGTATGCCACAAATCCTATGTCTTATTTCTCATTTATGATTTCATGTATCATGATGTATATTTCCTTATTATTCATGTATTATGAACTGCCATGATTTATCCCAAAACTCATTTTTATGATCTTTGATGTGTAGGTTATGATATCCCAATGTTATGATCACATTCTCATACCCCTATATTCTTGTTTATGCTTGCATGTCTCACTTGTTTACCCTTTCTAAGAATTCGAGATCACCCCTTTTTATGCTTCATTAACCCAAGTAATTAAGAAAGGTTTTAGTTATAAGCACTTAAGGTAGATATATTTATGGGATATATTGAAGATCTTTTACCGGGATATAATTTTTTTTCAAGTTTCCAAAGAAACTAAACTATTATGGTTCTCAGGCATGTATTTTTATAATGTACTAAATATTCATAAAAAATTGATGTAATATAAATTTATGTTAAGCCTGGGTTATTATAGATGGTATCAAAGGAAACGTTTAGTAAACCTTGGGAAACTAGGATTCGAAAACCTTAGTGATATCCCTAGGAGTATTTCTAAGAATATGTCTAGAGATTTCCCTATGGATAAGTCTATGGATAAGAAAAAGTATAGGAAAATGTCCTGGTATTCTAGTAAAGGATAAAATGAGTGGTTTCCAATAAATACATCCCTACATAGATACTACAAGTGGATGTGGCTTTAGAATAAATGTACCTTGGAATAACAACTCTGAAAATATGTTCTGGGTCTAAATTGGGGTAATCTAGTACACGATAATGAGCCTTGCATCACACCTGGTTTGACACTCTTGGGGGATATGTTTTTCGAAATTAACAAACTCTTAATGAACCATTATAAAGGATTTGAATAGAAGATAAATGTGAATAAACTAGGATAAACTTGTGGTTTCATAGATTAAGGAAGGTGTCATAATTTAGACATCCTATAAGTGAATTTTAAAGATTATGTGGTTCCTCTATATGATAATTGTTTCTTACTCTATTTTTTAACTTATTCAATGGATTCAACCTGAAGAAACCACATTAATGGTTACTATTAGGGACAATGAAATGATTGCCCTCTTGAGGATCTAAATGATTTGGGAGATAGAATAAAAAACCTCATTTCTATGCTTACACAACTTTATAAAGATATGAATTATGATGAACTTAAAAATGATCAAAGGAGGTAACAACATTTTACTGAGTCATTTATGAGGCAATGTACAATGGGTCTTATGATCCACTTTTTGTTAAACACTAGATCGGTACCACTAAAAAGATATTCTTTGTTCTCTAGTTTTCAGATCATGAAAAATTCATTCAGGCCATTTACCGGTTAGAAGTTGAAGCAGAGTAGTGGTGGACTCTAATATAAAATATGAGGAAGCAAGATGAAATGTATTGGGATGAGTTCAAGAACTCATTCTTCAATAAGTACTTTCCTCATGTTATTCATACAAAGTTGGAAAAAGAGTTCCTTGAGTTAAAAAAAGGATGATGAATCTATCTATGCCTATGAGGATAATTTCACAATACTTGGGAGGTATGCTTATGGATTTAACATCCAACCAGAAATTAAGGTTGATAGGTTCTTTAGTGTCTTAAATACAAGTCTCATAAGGGAATTGGCCAAAAGTGAATTTTTTAGCTATGAAGAGATTGTGATTTGTTCAATCAATGATGAAATGGAGGTTGAAGTTATGTATCAATCTCATGGTTTTAAAAAGAAGAGGAAGATGGATTTTAAAAGACAATAAAAAAACCATGGAGATAAGATGATGATATTTCCTTTGTTCTATTAGTTTGGAAAGAACCATGGTTGGAATTTTCTTAAAGGAACTAGTAAATATTTTAAGTGTGTAAAGGAAGTACATAAAGTGTATGAATTCCAATGTGATAGGAAAAATTTATATAATAATGGGAATAATGATAAAACTCTTCAAGATATACATCAAACACTTCAATTTTTCAATTATAGGGAGTTTGGTATTTTTTTCGAAAAAAGTACCCAGGTCCAAGGATTAATAATGGTGATCAGTACCAATAACCATTGAAGACAAATGAAAAATTGAAAGCATACGAAATCTTAATAGATGAAGTGACCCATGATAATTATGTAATTTCATATGGGATTTTATAAAAATAAGATCTATGAAATTATTTTTGATTCATTAGTGGAACTTATTATGAGTTGAAGAATTGAATATATTTCCCTACATGAATATTGGATTAATAAAATCATGTTTATTTTTTATATTTACAAGGATAAACCCATGCTTTCAATATAATTTTTTTTAATATAAGAGAATATTTAAATAATAAATGGTGAATTATCTTTTGGAATCATGTATGTTTTCAATAATAATTAATGGAAATTCATATTATGAACATGTTTTCAAGAGAATATATGATAAAGGTATTCACATGTTTGGTATGTGATGACACATGGGGTATTAATATTAAGATGATTTCATGTCCTTCTTTATAATATTTTTTATTTTTATCATTTTAAAGGGTTATAAGTTTTACCATTTATGGGAAGATTAAGTTAGAATTTGTATGATGTTTATGAGAATAAAGTATTATTGTATGATATGATTATTTAATCATATTGGATAATTTGTTATAAAATGATGGTGTTGATGATAACTAATAACAGTTGGGATGTAATATCATGGGTCTCATTATTTTTTAGTGCTTAGGGAATGAAAAATTCACCTTTTTTTTTAGAGAAATAGGTGAAGTAGATCTAGGTACAACAAAAGGTGAGGTTTTCCTAAAATCATGCAAGTATATATTTTTATGAAAATTAATTATATTTAGAAAAAATTATCTTGAAACCAAAAATGTTATCCTAGTACCTCTATTTCTAAAGAATCAGATGGTCCCTTAGTTAATCATAGATTTATGGCTTTATAATTGTTCACTTTGTCCTAGCCTTGTTCTCTATCACTCTCCATCAGAACTTGATAGTTATATTTTTCTTTCATGTCAATGTTTTCAATTCCTACCTATGTTATCCTATATGGAAACCTAGTAATATATTACATTGGGTAACCAATATATTTCAAAAAATTTATTTTTTAAAGGATATTTTAGTATTAATTCCTACA
The DNA here is from genome assembly GCA_963277665.1 of Viscum album. Taxonomy (NCBI): domain Eukaryota; kingdom Viridiplantae; phylum Streptophyta; class Magnoliopsida; order Santalales; family Viscaceae; genus Viscum; species Viscum album. Next base: position 1,496,977,153 of record OY728131.1, read on the forward strand.
ATGTGGGTTTATATGAATGAAACATTCAAGTATTAAACCTTTTATAAAACAGATGAATTTTTAGGGTGAAATTCATTTAAATAGGTAGAATGTAACACCCTAATGTTTTGTGAAATATTTCTTTCAAATTAATTTACCTTTTTATATTTTTCATTTCATGTGACATTGGAAATAGTTATATATATATATATATATTAAAAAACGATTTAAATTTTTTTTTAACACCAAAAATTGACTCTGTATATATTACATGAAACCACAACTTGGAGTATGTTACACACAACACTGACTTGGCGTACATTATAAGCAATACTGATGTTTCTACGAAACATCATTTTACAGTTATAATTATTAAAATGAGATAATTATAACGTAGTTATTAAACATAGTAATATGAATAGTAATAAATACTTATCAAATATTTTTTATAATGGTTTTATGGAAATAAAACATAATGACCTTGAAAGATATAATTTTTTTTGAAGACCTTATATGTTCAAAAAAACTATTTTCTCAAATAAACTACATTTCATGTAATTCTAGGAAAAATAATAAAATTTATTTTAGACAAATATATAAATAGAATTTAATAAAATAAACATAATTTTTAAATTTATAATTCTTAAATTATCTTAGGGTTAATTTTTGTGGGTTTTCTAAGAAACTTTATTTTTGATGAATAGGGAAAAATACTGTTTTTAGTTAAAAACTTCCTTTTTGTTTAAATAATTATTATTTTTATATTATATTTTAATTTTTTATGGTCACATTAGATCAATTATACATATATTAATATGATTTATATCATTAGAATTAATTTTACTTTGTAATTTAATATAAAAACATAAAACTTTTTGAACTTATTTTTACCTTAAAAACCTGTAATTTCGTCCCATATGCGGGATTGACATTAATATTAATTTTGAAACTTATATGAATTAAATTTATAAAAACAAACATAAACTATTTCAATAAGTATAATAATTAGATTCGAATATATTAACTTAATTTTTGACTAAAAATATTAGTAAAAGCGATTAAAATTAATCACCGCAATTAAGGTCAAATTGAGCTTAATTAGGGACTAAACCTTAATCTTAGGGGCCCAAATGACCAATCTAGTTGTCCAAAACCCATTATATGTCCATATTTCGACCCTATAATCCCTTTTATCTAATTTTTATCATTACTGGATCCACTTTCAAAATGAAAAAACGTGGGTGTAATTTTCTCTTCAAATATATACAAGAGTGCCACTCCTTCTTCCATATAAAAGCCACCACCTATCCCTCTTCTTCACACCTCTCAAACCACTTAGTTTCAACCAAGATATTCCCAATACACTTAAAAACAGCTATTCCTTAATCCTTGAATACTCCCTTTGGGAATAAAGTATTCCAAGGAATCATTTTTGTAAAAAACCAAAAGGAGTTACCCAATTAAGAGGTGGTTTGAATGAGTACGATGAGAGTCTAGACAGAAGGTAAGGGGATTTCATCTCGGTTCTTATTCCCATGAAAATCATGCTATGTTACCCACTATTTACTTTTTTCTTTTATATATAATACCAATTATTGTATTCAATGTATCTTATAATTATATTTATGGGAATTCATATACCAATTTTATGATCTTTCTTTCATGGGGATTAAGTTTCAAATGTTACCAAATCGGTAAAATAGTTGTGTCTCAATTTGACTTCTTTGAGACTCATGTTTTTTATACACATAAAATCTTTTTAGAGGTGTATATACTTCCATTTTACATGTTATATTATGAAATTTATTCTTTTCATGATATTTTAAGCTTCCTTTAGTTTCCTTTTCTTACATGGAGAGTATGATCCAAAGATACCAAGTTATAAGAGTGTATTGAGACAATCTCATCTCTTTTTGAGATTGTTTATGTTTACGCTTCCTTTAATGAAATATTATGATCAATATCTCAAGATCATTCAGGAAATTTATTATCCTCTAATTATTCAAGACATATTCATGTACTGGTACAATATTTATACTCTTTGGTACATAAGACAGTTAAGAATGTATTTTTAAGAAATATTGACTTTGACCTCTCTTCAGTCAGAAATCTACGTTTTCTGAAAAAAGGTTCCAAGAATATTATACTATTCTCCTACAAAATTTAAATTTCATTTTTACCCCTTTTTTTTATTTTACCAATTCTTTAAAATTAATTTTCTTGTATCCTTCTGAATGATCCATTTTTCTAATGTTTTTACCGTGAAAAAGGAATGTTCTTTTTAACTCATATGATATGTATAGATTTACCCACCATCAATTATTTGAAGATTTATTTTAATGTTTAAAAGTTTAATTTTTAAGAAATTTTTAAAAAATATATTTTCAAGGAAATTATTTTCAAATGTTTTTCAAGATTATTTTATAAGTTTTTACATAAAAATATTTTCAAAAGGTTTTATGTTTTAAAGAGCCTTTTTCAAAGAATAAAGGATATTCACCTCAAGAATTTTTTTCAAAATATCCTTCCAAGTTATTTTCCATATAGGATAATATCCATTGATTCTACTCATTCCATTTTAGGAAATTATCCAAAGGTTCCATTCATATTATTTCTTTAGTGGTTTATGTTTTGATAGAATTATGATTAAGACACTCATTTAACTTCCATGGGTTTTATGATTTTGAAACCCACTTATTTTCTCACGTTATGCTTTCATGAAGTGATTATGAAACCTATATCTTCTCATAGGTTATGATGTGGTTAAATGTTAAAGATACCCATTTCATTTCTTGGGTTATCATTGGTTATTTATTAAACCTATCTTATTTTATGGATCATGATATGCTGAAAGTTTCATTATATTGTGGCACATTTAAGAATTATTTTATTATGAGATGGGTGTGACCTATATATCCCTCAAATTCATTGGGTAATGATACTTTTTATTATCATTTTATTATGAGATGGGTTGCATCCCAATACTGGAAAAAAGAAGTTACATGGGTTGTAGCCCAATCCTAAAAGAATGTGGGTGTATAGGTTGTAGGACAAGCCCTAAAATAAGAAGGAAAATGGGTTGTATCCCAAGCCTAAAAGAAAGAGGGTACATAGGTTGTAGCCCAATCTTGGAAATAAGAAGTTACATGGGTTATATCTCAAGATTAAAAGAAAGAGGGTACATATTTTTTATTTTTAGTCCGAAAAAAAGAAGGTACATAGGTTATATACAAAGCCTAAAAGATAGAGGGGACATTGGTTTCTAGCCCAAGCCCAAAGTAGGTACACAAGTAATAACCCAACCCTAACATGTTATAAAGTTATTGGTAGGTATCCTTAACATAAAATTTTATATTATTATATTTATTCCACAAATCCTATGTCTTATTCCTCAGTTATGATTTCACGGATCATGATTTTTATTTTCTTATGAATCATTTCTTATAAACTTCCAAGATTTATCCCATAACTCATGTTTATGATATTTGATATGCATGTTATAATCTCCTAATGTTATGATCATGTTATTATAACCCTATATTCATGTTTATGATTACATTTATCCCTTTTTATCCTTATTGAGTGTCTAATCTCACCCATTTTTAGGTTTCTTTTCCCAAGGTTATGAAGAAGGGTTTTATGTAGAAGTACTAATGAAGGAGATGTTTAGGGGAGATGTTTAAGAACTTTCACCAGGATAGAAGATTTTGTTTTCCAAGTTTCCAAAGACACTAAACTAGTACGGTCCTTGTCCATGTATTTTTTAGTGTACAGAATATTCATCTAAAATTATGTTATATCCATGTATTATAATCTTGGGTCCATATACAACCCACTTAAATGGGGGAATAATTACCCCCTCATCTTCTATGAAATACCGTCTTCTTCATATTTGGAATATCTTCATAGGAAAATACCTTGTGGTTCCTTCCACTATTTAACCCACCATTCTCATTGGGAAAACTTTTAATGAAATATATTGGGGCCTAACTCGATATCACAATCTATATATAACTTTCATAAGAATATAAATGAGGTAAGTTCAATCCTTTCAAGGTATGTAAACAAAAAAAATCCACTATGAAGGTAAAGATCGAGGAGATTCCTAATATTGACTTTAAAAAATACCAATAGGATGATAGATTAACTTTCCATTATAATGAAGATATGTTTCCTGTGATATTATATGCATTAGTGAATTTCATTAACATTGACTGTAAAGATAACTCACATGATGACATTGATATAGAAGAATATTATATTGAAACCTCTATTCAAAATATGATCCACATCAAAATAATTGAATAAGGTGTGTATGCCTAGAATTTGATGAAGAACCAAAATCTAAGATCTCCTCCAAACAGTCTTTCACTTCCAGCCCGATGAGATTTTACCAATGAAAAAGTCAAGAGTGTGGCTATATCCCACCCACCACCCAAGGAAGATGGTACTCTCATAGCTGAGACTAAACTAGCCCAATATGAAGAAGAGTTGGAGGAATGAATTTGAATCGATGATGAATAACTCAGGGGAAATATTCCCACTAAGTATTACTTATTAGAGGAGACCAATACACCTCGTTGGATATATCATCCTCAACTAAAGAAAATTACTCAACACATAAGAGAAGATTCTGACAAACCAATTTTCTCTAGGTCTAGAAAACTAGTGTATCCAAACCCAATATATGAAGACTATAATGAATTACCTTCACTGAGGAAGTAGACACATCTTTTTAAAGAAAGATAATTAAGACCAACTAATACTAGATATCAAAAAAACACAGGGAAAACTAATACTTTCAGACTCTTTCTAATACCTCTACTAAGAATCCAGCCTACCTAGTGGTCCCACTAGAACTCTTCAACTCTATCGAGTGTCTACCTAGGTCAATAGAAGAAATAGATGGGTAAATATCACCATTACGACCGGAGATGAAGATATATCCCAAGTAGGTGGATATGAATCCCCCACCTCATAACATTGGAAATTCATCATTCATAATATTCAATGATTATATGACCCAAAATAGAATCTAATTCATTTTGTGCCTTGATGTAGTCACATGACATGAATACTCAAACAAAAATTGGAAGCTAAAATCTAGTTTTTTATATAGAATTTATAGGGACCAACATTTGTCTTGTATAGAAACTCACAAGCTAGTTTCGTTAAAGACTAATAATAACTTTGTTGAAAATTCCTCTATTATCTCAGATCCACATTGAGAAATAGAATGATCCTTGATATCTAGAATTATAAACATCATGATAAATAAATTGTATCAAACTTCACTTCAAGATGGAAAGGTTTGTACCATTTTTTGAATATGAGACTCCCATAAGAGAAACTACTAGATATCTATATATAAAATATATGCAAATAGTTACACATACTGTCAATTTCTCTAGAATACCTCAATGTATTTTTAGAGTTTGTAGTTGTGGAATAACTTCATGAGGATGCCACATGTTGTTCTAAATACAAATACCATATATCACTATAAGCTCATAGAAATAGAGTTAAGAAAGTGTAAGTAAAAACTATTATGCTCAAACCAACACCAATGAAAACTCTATAACCAATACCTATCAAATATAATGATATGAATCCTTTATAATGACAGTAACAACAAGAGAACACCCACCGTGAGAGGAATAATGAGCCAGGTCACCCAAGGTATTAAGATCAAATGAATAAGTATAATTCCTTCTGGAAATAGAATTTAATAGGAAAAGTAATCACCACTATGATGAAGAACTATCTCAAATTACCATAGCATAAAATTCCAAATGAATTTAGTCTCAATGACCACCCTAATTACTACCCCTTCCATTGGATGATAGAAGAAAACATATTTTATGGATTAATTGTCATATACATGACTTATTTTAAAGTTAAATTTCATTTAATTTCCATTCATGCTTTGTTTTGGGGGTTTCCAAAGCTTTTATAGAGGAATGGGTGAGTTTTCATGAATTGGGCCAAACTGTGAGCCCAATTCTAGATTTAAAAATAAATTTTTATTCCTTTATAACTTATTCATTTTTCAAAAAATTTCATCCATTAAAATTCATATTTGTCATTACCTAGAATATTAACACCACCATATTAATTAGGACCATTTAGGAATCCATAATCATGGTGGATATGAGTTTTTATTTAAGGGATTTGGCTTGCCCGAAAGCCCACTTCCGGCATTAAAAATATTTTGTAAATATTTAATATCTCCTTCAATATTTACGTTGTTTCGGTAATTCCAACTCTCCACAGAGCCCACATACCCTAGGCGTGCCCCATACTCTCCTCCCCCTCTTTGGAGATAGGTTTCATCGCGAATATGGATGAAACTTAACTGAATTTCTCAAATCGACAGATTTGAAGAGGTAAATTGATTATTTCATAACTCTTTAATTTTTCACTCTTTTTCCACATTCTAGTTTCTAAATGACCTCTTAAACCTTTTTTGAATCTCAATTTAATGGTTGGCTATTTTAAAATTCAGATACTGGTGTCTTTAGGGTGATTTCTTCAATATTTTTCATGGTTAGCGATTCTTTCTTGATTTCTTCCTTTTCACTTAGGGTTTCCTCCCTCTTTCATTATGTTCTAAAATGTCCAGAAGTTGGGGTTCGAACCTAGGGTTTGATTTGGTGCCTTTTTTGTCAAATATTGTGGTCTAGGGCTAGATTTATCTTCCTTGAGGTGTGGAGGTGGTGCAGTTTATGTTTTGCACCATGTTTTGAGGGTTTCGACATGAAAGGTAGGTGGTTCCATGTGTAAACAATTATTAATGAGTTAGATTAATGTATTTACTCATTTTTCATATTACTCATATGTTGGTTGTGGTGCGAAAACTATTTATGATTGATTTGGTTACATGTTTAATTTTTTTGTTGAATTTTAACTTGAAATTGGGTGTTTTCATGTGTAACTCATGGTGTATTATTTGGGTGTATTTTATAGCGTATGGAATTGGTTTACTAAATATTTTTTGGACTGAAAATTATAGTTTGGTAATGTATTAGTGTCATGTGGGCCTAAGGGTTTTTTAATAGGTTTGATTTGTAAAACATTGTTATACTTCTTGAGAGCATTTTATGAAAATGGGTGTCTTGATTTGTATCTTTCGTGGTATTATTCAAGGTGATTTTATAACCCTTTAAAGTGGTTTTATAAATTTCTATAGGGATTCAAATTCTAAATTGGTAGTGTTTTTGTGTGGTTTGGTCCTTGAAATATGGTTTTGAAATGGGTTTTATGTGAAAAGTTTGGGTATACTATTTAGAATTATTTTACGGAAGATTTGAATGATTTAATGACTTATGTAAGAGGTGAAACCATATTGAAAAACTATTTTAGAGTGTGTATATTTTGAAATGGTACATTTTAAATTTGAAATGGGCTTTTTTGTGATGTGTTCCATCTTGGAATTTTTTTTATAAAAATGTTTGAAGGATTTACTAAAGTGTGTAAGAGATGTGAAAGTGATGTGGGATGTTTTGTGTGAGTGTGATGTGAAAAATGGATTTTGGTTATGAAAAGGGTATTATGTAACATGAGAGTGGTATTTTATGTGAGTTTTAATATATTGGAATGGTATTATAAATTTTTTTAATCAATTTGTGGAAGTGTTAAATAAATGTGAAAGGTGTTGTGGGCTATTTTGGTGTGAGTTGGATTTCAAATCAATTTGAATGAAAAGTCGAATTTTGTGACTTCTGTGGTATAAATGTTGGTGGGTTGGTGAATATTTTATGAGTAAATGATATTTTTATGTGAAAATTATATTTCATGACTCGTTGAAGTTATTTGAGCACAAAGGGAAAACCCAGGTATCTAGGTGGGTGGATGTGTACAAGTATGCTTGTGAATCCGTGGGATTGGGCCTCAGTTTCACTTAGCATGATTGGTGCTTAAAACTATAAATAAACTATGATGATGATGATTGGGGACCACTAGGTTATGGGTATGTTCCCTACTAGTGGGTCGGGCATGAGAACATATATTTGTGATGGTTACTCTCACCGAGATATGAGGTATCTGAGACCCACAATGAGCAAGTTCCTAGGGGTAATTTCTTATTGCTTGTGATCATTAGATCCTTTATAATTACCATCAGTATATAATATATTTGGCTAGAAAATTCAGTTTCTTTGGAATTTATTTTAAAAGTTTTGATTCTATAAATTATCCCACTTGAAAACTGATTTTTTTAAGTTGCATCTTTTAGAAACTGTAACTTGAAATTACATGTTTTTGAAAACATTCATGATTTTAGTCATTGAATGTTTATCACATAGAATCTCTTAGTGGTGGTATCCTACTAGGAATTGTCTCACACCCTACTTACACCCTTGGGTGTAAGTGGACTTTCTTATTTTTGTGGTCGCAGGTTTGGTACAGTTTTTAGTTCCAATGGTTCGGCTTTCTAGAAGGTCCTTGGTGGCAAAGTCTTGTGGAGATGGCTTAAGTGTGGTGAACCTTGCCATGAGGGTTCTTGGGATGTATCCTTTTGGTTTTTTGTCTTTGTTATAGTCTTGTTGAGTTGTTTTAAAATATGTAATTCAGTTATGCTTTTTTTTGTAAAAGATTGTTTGGTTTGAAAAATCCAGATTCGTTTTATTGGATTCTTTTGTTGTTTTAATATTATAAACTCATGTAAATCGTTACCAATTCACATTTTATGATACTCGGGCAATTATACCAGCCCTTGGGGATCGGTAACACCCTTTGAGCCATGACGCGGGCCGGGTTTGGTGGCGACCAGATTTGGTTCGTGACTTTTATCTTTAAAGACATCATATAAAATAAAGTTTACCTGGGGAAATTAAAATTAGGTAAACCAATAGAATATGTGCCTTGTGTATGCGGTATCACACAATAATTGGAATGGGAATATAAAGAAATCTTGAGTAGATATGAAGAAAATTCTGATGAATGGATGATCAAAAAATCAGTCAACCTGGAACATGACATCATTATGGCTCAACTAAATCCTCCATTTATGGCCACATTTCCATTTATGAATCCATAATTGATATTTTCATAACCCAGGATTTTATATTATATTTATCATTAAATAAATTTTATTTCATTTATTTCTTGCATTACAAACGACACTGAGTTTTAACAAACAACATTATACTATTAAAATATTATTATCCAAACATGACCGTTATAACCTAATACTTAAATATAGTTGTATGAATAGAAATTGAAAAATTATTAAATACATGTAAAGGTATTAATGAAGAAAAATATTTTTATTAATTCTTATTAAATAATTAATCAATTTTTATTGAAGTCATTTTATGCTTTAAAAATGCATTTTCTTGAAAAGTAATTTTTATTGCATTTCATACGTTGAAATTATAGCTAATTTATAAAACATTTATAATTTTTAGATTACAATAGGAACTTAATTTTTTAAATTAGTATGTCAAAATTATCTTTTGATGAAATTTTGGGATTTTTCTAAAAATATTGATTTTTCAATGAATAATGAAAAATATCGATTTTACTAAAATGACCATTTATTTTCATTCTAAAAAAACCATAATATTTTGAATTTTATACTAAATTAATATAAGTATAATTTATTTATAAATATATTTTTTATTATATATGAATCAAAATTATATGTGATCCTGGTATAAAATATAGTTTTAGACTAAAAAAGACATTTTTATTCTTCAGAAAACCATTTTCCATCATGCTATATGAGATACTTAAAAATTAATTTATATAAATTATAGATATTTAATTACATAAAATGAATAAATTATTTGGAATCAAAATAATTTATATTATTGAATAAGGTCAAATTAATTATCGGTCATAATAAATAGTAAAAATAATAAAAATATGTCAGCATGGTAAATGGTTAAATCGGGTTAACCTAGGATAAAACATAGTGATCAAGCCCCATTTTTTTAATATTAAATATTATTTAATTAATTTATTTAGACCCTTATATCCTTATTTTCAATATTTATTATTTTATGGGACACTTTTCTAGTAAAGTGACTATTTAATATGTTAAGTAAATAAAAAGACAAAATGTCACTCTCTTATTTAAATGCCGCTTATTTGTTAACAATAGAAAAATGAAATTTTTGAATAAATATTTATGCTAATTTTTTGAATAATTAAATTATTCTCATGGTGTTAATTTATTTATAAAATTTAGTAATTATATAATTACCTTAAATTCTTATTCACCGATCACACATTACTTCTTTAATTAATAGAAAAATAAAATAAATGATTTAAAAACATTTAAAGTAATATGATTTGAAAGAATTATTATGTTAAATAAATTTTTAAATAAAAATAATATATTAGTGACATTTTAAAGGATTATATTCAAATTCAATTATTTTCATGTTGTTTTAAAATTCAAATTAAATTAATAATTGCAAAAATGACATTAATGATATTTTAGAATAAATAATATGATATAAAATTACTATAAATACTATATTAATCCAAATTATTTTAATATGGTTTAAAATATAAAAACTGTTTTATTTATTGGACAAATATCATTTTAAAGTAACTATATTGACCCCTAAACCTTAAAAACTTTGTTATCACGGTAAATGTCAAAAAGGGTTAACAATGGTTAAAATATAGAAAATGGTAAAAACGTAATATAATATTATAATTTTTTATGATTTTATATCATTACAAAATCATAATATTATCTAAATATATCATTTGGGATCCTTTTTTCAGTGAAATGTATTTTATTTTAATTTAATATTTTATAAAAATCCAAAACTACCCCTCCCATAAGTTATAAAAGGGAACCTATTATTCTTTTTTATTTACACATAAAAAGATTTTTTTTAGCCAATAACTACTGAAATACCTTCCTATCTTACCTAAATATTTCTTATAGGCATTTATTTGATCATAATACCATCCTAGGAAAGCTTTTGTTGTAAAACTAAAGAGGTAGTCCGAAGAAGATGTATCTTTCTTAATTGAGTGTTTTTTATTTCTTCTTCCACATCCTTAAAAATATCATTCAATAATTATGATATAATAAATTAATTATCTAACATATACTGAGATTTTATTATGTTAATAGAATAAACTACATCCATTTATTCTTCCATCAAATGGGAAACTAAACCATTGGTCGTGTGTACGGTTGACTGCCGCCTCACAAATCGATGTAATTCAATTTCCATAGCTTCCTCTCATGAAGGGATATAATAATGTATTTTAGGAATATATATTATATTTATTACATAATTATAATTCTTTAATTTAATATCACATCTACCTTCTTACCTTCCAATCCATTGGAAAATGATAACGTCGCTCGTGTGTACGTGTTGACTATCGCCTCCTCAAAGTGATGTGATTCATTATTAATTTTCAAAATACACAGATGGTAAAGATATATTTAATTAATATATTATATATAGATATATATGATATAAATATTATTATATAAATGTTAATTAATATTTACTTTTCTTTCATTCCATCTGTCTTAAAGTGAAAACATCGTTCATGTGTATGAACAACTAACTATCTCTACGAACGGTGTAATTAAATTTTCTATATCTATAATCTATAGATGAATAAAAATATATAAATAATTAATATATATTATATTTTTATCATTATTTAACCATGATCAAAGTGTAATGAATAAAACTTCTGAATCAAAACTCTAATGAAAAAATGAAACATTTAACACTCAGAAATGACAATTTTAATAAGGGTTTACTAAAAAATGGATGTTAAAATATTATAATTGGATAAAATATGATATTATAAGTATTTAAATTATTTTATTATAGAATAAAAATAGAAATAGATTTATTATAAATTATTTTAGAGTGATTTCAAATCATGTGGAACATGCGGTAAGGGTTTTCTCCTCTCACTTTTGTTCCTGTGAGACATATGTCAGAGTCACCTCTTGTTTCTTTTTTGTGGTGTATATACAGTCAATGGATGTATTTAATAAATATTTTCATTAAAATTATTGGGATTCAGAAATCCCTATAAGTTTTACTCTTTCATGAATTTTTTATCTGGATATTACCAAAGTGGTAAGGGTTTATTGTCTCAAATTGTCTTCTTTGGGACATATGCTATGTTATGAACCTATATTCTTGTAAGAGGTGTATAAAAAAATCATTTAACCAATTATATCATGAATACCCATATTTTAAAGATATTTAAAGTTTCATTTCGAGTTATTCTTTTATGGGTCTTATGATTCCAAAGTTACTGAAGTAGTAAGGGTTTTATGTTATAATCTCATTGTTTATCAAGATTGTTTATGATTAATTACATGATGATGAAATATTAAGATATACCTCCCAATAATTTTTTTATTATCTAGTTATATATTGAGATTACATTTTTTTCTTTTCATTTTTCTCTATTTAAGTACTCAAGTAACCAAAAGAATATTTTAAAGCAAGACCAACTTTACTTCTCTCTTCGGTCAAAAAAACTTTTTTATTCCATATACATGTTTTTTTATGTTTTCAAGATAGTTTAAAATATTATACTATGATTTTTTAAATCCATTTATAAACATGATTTAATTTTTACAAATTTTTTTAAAAGGAATCTTCTTATCATTTTCCAAAAAAGGTACTTTTGACTTTTTAACCAAAATGTGAAAAGAATATTTACTTTAACATATATGACATGAATAGATTTTTCATCCATCATAAACACTCAATGATTTTAATATTACCTTAAAATTTCCTAATTTTATTTTCAAAGAAATTTTTTTATTTAGTATTTTTTTTTAGATTTTAAATAAATGATTTCAAAGTGGAAAGTGTATTTCCCATAAGAAATATTCCAAGTGATCTTTTATAGCCATTCTCCAACTAGGATAACATCCTTTAATGTATCTTAATATATACTATGTATTTGATACAATGTTCTCATCTTTATTATTTCTCTATATGGTATACAATTATAATGACAATATGTTTATGAAACTCATTTCTTTTTCACGAGTTATGGAATGATGAAATGTTTATTAAACCAATTTTTTCAAAGGTTATGTTATGAATAATTTTTTATGATATTATGGAAAAAATATGTATATTTTCATTATGTGACGGGTGGTTATGAAATTATATAAACCTGTATTAGGTAAATATGGGTATCTTGTGAGTTAAAAAGAACTGGAATGGGGAGTGAACTCAAATTTGTAAGGGACTCTGTCCACCATCATAGTCTTAAGAGTGAACCATAACTACTATAATGGTTTAGGGAGTTAACCTAATCCACTATGATAGTCTTTTTAGTGGTCCTTTACTACTAAATAAATGATTTTATATGCATATGTGTATACCCCAAACTTATGTCTTATGCAAATGTAATGCCCTCTTGAATCATGTTATCCAATTCCTTTATGATTCATTTCTTATGAACTGTCAATATATATGCCATGTATCAATATTAATATATATGATATACAAAGTATGGTTTTTAAATGTTATGATCATATTCTCATACATTTATGTTCATGTTATTTTTAAGTGGTCATTGATATATTCATTATTTTCCATTATTGATCATCTGAGCTCACTCTTTCTTATGTTTCCTTTTCCCAGGTTATAAAGAAAGGTATTAAATATGATATGTATAATAAGTGTTCTAGTTATGAATAACATAGTGTGAGATTATGTACTTCACTTTTAACCAGCTGTTTATATATCCAAGTTTCCAAAGATACCATACCTATATGATTTTGTCATGGATTATCATGTTATGTAATGAATATTCATCTAATAATGTATAATGTATATATATGAAAAGTATGTGTCACTATAGCTAGTAATAGAGAAAAAATTAGTTACATTTGGAATGTAGGATTAGAAAACATTAGTGAAAACCCTAAGGATAAGTACAAGTATAGGATAAAATCATAATGTTTTGGTAAGGAAGAGATTATGTAGTTTCACTAGCAATGCAACATTACCTGGACACAAAAAGTGGATATGGTTTTGGTACAGATGTATCTAGTGGTAATATCCCTAAAAAGACTTGGTTGAGTATATGATGACCATTATTCTATTTCATGATGTGTGTGCCCTTACTATGCACCTATTTTGACCCTCTAAGAGGATATTCTTGGGTTAACTCACATTTTCCTTATGAACCATTATGAAGGATTTGAATTGACGATAAATAAAGATGAAATAGGATAAACCTAATTTTTCAGTGATTGGAAAGAATGTGTCACGATTTAGAAATACTATAATATATTTTCATGATATCTAATTATGATTATTTCTTATCACAATAGGGTTTTTTGTTTTAGGAAATGGCTCAAACAAGGAGGATTCATGTTAATGGTGAATGTGTCAGACAATGGAGTAATTTTCCTAATGAGAAACTAAATTAAATAGGATTTAGAAGTTGAAACCTCGTGATTATTCCTATTTATATATCATAATATATGATTAAAAAAATGTAATCATCAGTTAGATTAATAACACATAATTTAACTGGAAGATGAGACTTTATGAAATTTCATGTGGTAATGAGCATAGAGGGATATAAGTTTAATTTCTTTAATACTAAGAATGTGGGAATGATCACCTAGTAGAATGATTCAAAGGAAGGATAATATGTTTTCTATATGGAAATTAAGGCCATAGAGAAATTAATTTTCAATGAAATCAATGTATTATGTGTGGGGAACATTGGAATTATTTGATTCAATGAACTAATCCAATGTTTAACTTCAAAAATAAGGAAAACACTTTGTTATTTAAGTTATTGAAGTGATAATATTGAAGTGTTTATATATGAGGATTAATGAATTATGATATGGAAGTGTTTTATTAATTATATTTTGGTTATAATAATCATTAATAATAAAAGTATTGTTATGGAGAAGTTTTTCACTAAAGATTTTCAAGCATATGTTGAATAATACTAATAACCAAGAAAATGGATTTAGTGTAAGGTCATATTTTATGGAAAACATATGATTGATGGAAATAAAACCCTAAATATATGTCCAATGTTGAGGTTATAATTTTTAGCTGTGATAAATATATGATTAATATAGATAAAGTTAATGAGGAAGTATTGGTGACCATGAAATTGATTAGTTAATTGAAGAAAAGTTATTTATGATGAATTTTATTTCTGTTTTAGATTTATGGAATATATTTTATAGTCATTTTTTTTAGGATTAGGGATAAAGATAATTTTTGGGAAGAATATAAATTTTCATTGAGGTTTTATGGGTATTAAGATTATTTTGAGAAAGGATTAGCATGTTTCAAGAGAATATATGATCAAGATATTCAAATGTTGGGTATGTGATATTATGATCAATATTACATTATTTGGGGATAATTGTTAAATTTTATCTTGGAAATATATGTCTGAGTGTGTGTGTGTGTGTATGAAAAAATCCTTTAGTTTTTTTGGGTTTTTAATTGGGTAAGATATATTTTGGAGCATTCTTAAGAATAAGTACTTATGGAATGATTTAAGTTGAACTTTTGGTGTTATAAATGAGGTTATAGAGATTAATTTATTATACATATCCCGATTAGAAAACTTGTACTAATGATTTTCATTTTGATGATAACGAGATATAGAAGGAATGAGATTGCATTATTTTATAGATATTATGATTACTTAAAACTAAATTTTAGTGCTTCAGGTATGAAAAATTAATATTTAATATTCATTTCTTAGAGTAATAGATTTTTTTTCAATTTGATTAAATCACAACTAAAGGATTACATTAGGCTTATGATATGGAAGGAAATTAAGTAAGTATATTTTCTCATGTTCACTATCTTGAAGGTAAAAGAACCCCTCCACATTCAGAAAAGGTTCTTGAAATAAAATTTTATCTTATTACCTTCATTTTATATTAATCTATAGTCTTTTCACCCATCAAATATTTATGGTTTTATAGTTGTTAACTTTCTCTTAATCATGTTCTATATCACTCTCTATTTGTCCATGGGCATTATTTTTCTCCTCCATGTCTATATTTCCACTTTAGACTAATGTTATCTTATTTGGAAACCTATTTTTTGTTATTACATATATACTTCATTCTTCTATTTCCATCCATTTAATAAGAATTTTTATTGACCCTTTTTATGATGTGGGTTTTTATAGAGGAATATTCAAATGTAAAACAAATGATTACGGAGAAGAAGCTTAAATTTTGAAGATAAAATTTATTAAAGGTGGGATAATTTAATACCCACATATTTTAAAATATATTTACCTTTAAATAACATTTATTTCTTTGACATATTATGTTACATGAAACACCGAGTTTTAAAGAACCACATTATATTATTAAAATTTTATTATTTAAACATGGTCGTTATAACCTATTAGTTAAATTTAGTTGTATGAATAGTAATAAACATATTATTTAAAAAATATAAAGCACATACTCAATAAAAAATTGTTTATTAATTCTTGTTAAATAATTTCTCAATTTTTAGTGAAGTCATTTTATTCAAAAAAATTATTTTTATTGCATTTTGTGTGTTGGAATTTTAATTAATTTTAGAAACTTATAGAATTTTTATTTTAGAAAATTATATTCATTTTTTAAATCATAATTTTAAAATTAATGTATGGTGAAATTTTGGGATTGTTCTAAAAATATTGATTTTTCAATGAATAATGAAAAATACTGATTTTTGTAAAATGATCATTTATTATCACTAAAAAGGCCCAATAATATTTTGAATTTTATCCTAAATTAATTTAATTATATTTTATTTATAAATAATATATGAAATTAAATATTAATCATCATTATATTTTCTCTTGGTATAAAAATATTTTTAGACTTAAAAAGGCATTTTTATCAGAAAACTATTTTTCATTACGCATTGTGAGATAATTAGAAAATGAATCTATTACACTTATAGATATTAAATTTGATAAAATATATTCCATATTAGTAATTATAACATTTAATATTATTTAATAATTTCAATGTATCTTTTGGTTATAATGATTTGTAAAAATAGTAAAAATTTGTCACCACGGTAAAAGGGTAAATCACGTTAATCTAGGTTAAAAATGAGTGGTAAGGCCACTATTTTTCATATTAAATATTATCATATGAATTAAATTCTATAATTATCACCTTAAACTTAATATTTTTTTATTTTCAACTTTTCCATGAATGTAACTTATATAATATGTTAAGTGAAGAAAAAGAAAAAATGTCACTCTCTTGCTTTTAAATAGATCTTATATGTTCACATAGGAAAAAAATAAAGTTTTGATTGAATATTAATGTTTTTTTTGAGAATAATTAAATTATTTTAATTATGTTTATTTATTTTATTTTTTTTGTAATTATATATTTACTTTAAATTCTTATGCAATGCTGACACAATATTTCTTCAATTAATAAAAAAACAAAATAAATGAATTTAAAATATTGAAAATAATATATTTTGAAATAATTATTTAGTTACATGAAATTTATAGAAAAATATACCATTTTATTTATTTTTTAAAGGATTATATTTTTATTATATTGTTTGCATGTTGTTTTAAAAGTCAAATTAAATAAATAGTTTGAAAAATGAAATTAATGATATTTAAGAATAAATAATATTTTATTAAATGATTTTAAATTCCTATAAATATCATATTAATTAAAGTGATTATTATATGGTTGAGAATATTAATCATGGTCCATTTATTTTCCAATTATCCTTTTATAGTGACTATCTTGACCACTAAAGAGTAAAAACATTGCTATGATGGTAAATGTTAAAAACGGTTAACATGGGTTAAAACAAATAGGTAAGGGTAAAAAACTAATCTAGAATTTTCTATATTTTACTGTATGATATTATTTAAAACCCTAATCATCATATATTTTAATTATATTAGTTTTTATCATCTTTTCATTGAATATTAATTTATATTAATTTAATATTTTATGAAATTGCAAAAGTGTCCATCCCCTCACTTATAAAAGGTAACCTCATTTCATCTTTAATTCACACTTATAAAGCCTTTTGGTTCTAAAAATAACTACCCAAATACCTTAAATAAATTTCGATATAATTCCTAGGGGACCTTTTTTCATAAAACCAACATAGGAATGCTTTTGGTGTAAACCTAAAGAGGTTGTATGAAGTATAGGTATTGTTCTTAACCGAGTGTTTTGGTATTATTTATTATTACACCTCATTTAAATATTACTCATACAAGATGATATAATCACATCATAATCTCCCATATAATATTATTTTGTTATTTTAATGTCATAGTCTACATCTATCTCCTCTTTTGTAAAATGGGAAATGAAATTCTTGTTCGTGTACGATGGACCCCTAAGACACAAACCGATGTAATTCTTTTTACATCACCCCTATCACAGATGGATATAGTGATGGATTTAAAGAATATATATTATATTAATGAAATAATTATACATATAGAGTTATAATATCATATACACCTTCTTAACTTCCAATCCATTGGAAAATGATAATGTCGTTCGTACGACTTACCATCTTCATGAACGATATAATTCATTTTTCTATCTCTATCATTTATGGATAAATATAAATATATAAATAATGAATATATATTATATTTAAGTCATTATGTAACAATTATAAAAAAAAATTAATGGGACCACTAAACTGATACTCTAAAGAAAAATGAAATAGTTAATGTTCATAAATGATGATTTTAGTAAAAAATATTGAAAAATAGTTTTTGAAATATTATAAGTGGATAACATATTATATTATAATTATGTAAATTATTTTGGTATATAAGTATAATAATTTTAATTTTTTATATATGATTTTAAATTTATTTTGAAGCAAGTGGAACTTGAGTTAATGGATTTGTCATCTCACTTTTGTTTCCGTGAGACATATGCCAAAATCAACACTTGTTTTATTTATTTAGTGTATATACTTCCAATTAATGTATTTTATGATTATTTACATGGAAATTATTTGGATTTAAAAATTTATATAAGTTTCTCTATTTCATGAGGTTTTGATGCAGATAGTACTAATGTAGTAAGGGTTTATCATCTCAAATTGTATTCTTTAGGACATATGTTATGTTATGCACCTATATTATTTTAAGAGATGTATATACATCCCCTTTGACATATTATATCATGAATACACCTATTTTAATGTTATTTTAATTTGAAGTTTTTATTTTATGGATATTATAATTAAAATGTTAGCAAAGAAGTAAGAGTTTTATGTAAAAATCTCATTGTTTATGAGGATTGTCTATGATTAAAAATTTGATGATGAAATATTATGATCTGCCTTTTAATAAAATAATTAATTTTGTTAAACTTGGATTATTTATTAATATTAAAAGTTTTATTTCATTTTCATCTCTTTAATTACCCATATAACGAAAATAATATTTTTAAGGAAAATCAACTTTACTTCTCTCTTTGGTCGAAAATCCCATTTATTCTATTTCAATGATATCTAAAAATGTTATCAAAAATGTTTTTAATACTATCCTGTGATTTTTAACGCCATTTTTACCCATGAATGATTTTTTACAAATTGTTTTAAATGGAATCTTCAGGTATTTTTCTGAATGAGTTTCTTTTCATCACTAAAAAAATAGCATATTAGAGGCTATTATTTAGAGAGGGTTATGTACAACCCCCCTATAAATTCATTTTATATATAATTAGAGGGGGTTATGAACAAAACCATATAATCATTGAATTTAGAGGGGTTTATGAACCCCCTATAAATTAATTTTATGTATAAATTATAGAGGTTTATATAAAAAACTCGTTAATAATAAAATTTAGAGGGGGGTTATAATACCTTATAAATTATTTAACATTATTTTTTGGATATGTAGTTTGATTTTTGTGGGGGGTTTTTGAATCCGATATAATTTAAGAAATTATAGGGGGTTCAAAACCACCACTAATTGATGATATTAGCAGTGGTTCAAAACCCCCACTAATATCATAAATTAGCAGGGGTTGAAAACCACTACTAATGTCTTAAATTAGAGGGGGTTGAAACTCCTATAAAATCTTAAATTGGAGAGGGTTTAGAACCCCCTATAATGTATTTAAATTAGAGGGGGTTCAAAACCCCCTCTAATTTAGTATATTTGGGGCGAGGGGTTGTGAACCCCCACTATTAAAAAAATACAAATTCCTTAATATATATATATTTAAAATGTAATATATAAATGTATTTAAACACAATATATGAACATATTGTATAAAATATTTATGTGATTGTATTTAATTGTATTTATATGTATACATGAATATAATTTTATAATATTATGTACATTAATTTATATTTATTTTTATAAATTGTATTTAATATAATATTAATTATATATAATATAAAATAATAAATATATTATATAAATATATTATATAAATATTATTAATTTTAAAAAATATATCTTATAAAAACCCAAGCTTATAGTTTTTATAATTTATATTAAAATAATAATAATTATATTTTTTAATAATATGTTTATGTTTTTATAATATATATAATTAATATTATATGAAATAAAATTTATACAAATAAATATATATATTTATGCATAAAATATTATAAAGTTATATTTATTGAAATACATATATATTAATCAATATAATAATAAATATTGAAATATATTATATAAATATTTTCATAAATTATATTTCATATAATATTAATTAATTATTTGTATAAATTTTATTTCATATAATACTAATTATATATAATATACATATTAATTAAATATAATATAAACTTTTATTTCATATAACATTACATAAATATTTGCATAAATTGTATTTCATATAAAATATTTTTTATAAATTATATTTAATATAATGTTAATTATATTTTAATTATATATAATATTACAAAATTTATAAAAATAAATATATATTAATGTACATTATAATAAATATATGCATTGAAATAAATTATATAAATATATTTATAAAGACCTTATATAAATATTTTAAATAAATACTTATATATATATATTATATAAATAAACATATATATAATATATAAATATCCATTTAAGTATATAAATAATTTACATAAATATATAAATGTATATGTATAAACATAAAATAAATAGAATTATAAATATATGTAAAAAATATATTTACTCAAATGTATATAAATACACATATATTATTACATCGATTTGGAGAGGGGGGCAAACAAATGAAAACCTAGCTAATTCAGTGTGTAATGGATCAAAAATGATACCTCCCTAAACACCACAATAGGATGGAACCAATAGGATGCGTCCATGGGGCCATGTAAATACACATATAAAATATATAGTATATTTAAATGTATAAACTGAATATAATTTAAATAAATAAATACATAATATAACCATGTATGTATTAATTTATAAAAATATATATGCGTGTTCTATATATATATATTTAAATATTTTTTCAAATTATATTTATTTTTATAACATAAATATTATAAATATATATAATAATTCCTATTTAATGACATGAATTTTAATTTCCATGGTGGATAAGGCGCATCACATATAAGTGACAGAACCAGGTTTGAAACTCGTATTCTTAATATTTTACAAGGTGGTGGAACATGTTGACAGTGGAGGGGCCACATTGAAATTTCTCAAAGGGAGGGTGGCACCAATACTGAGGAGATAATGGGAGGGATGAACTAGCTCTGAGGGGATATCATGAGTGGTGTGGCAAGGGAGTTGATATTGGAGAACAGGGGGCATGGTGAGTTGTTGGTGGAGAACTGGATCCCAATTCTTGGGGAACGATAAGGGACACCCGATGATTAGGGAATTGGAGGGGTTTTCACTGAAAGGGAGTGTGTGAGTTGATTTAAAAAAAATAAGAATTATTAGAGGTGGTTTTGGGAAACTGCCTCTAATATGTGACTCGATTAGAGGTGGTTAAATACCCCTCTAATCTGGCTTGAAATATAGGCAACTTTAAAAAATTGACCCTATCATATTACTTACATTACACTTAGAGGTGGTTATCAAGAACCTGTAAATTGGAAAATAAATTTTAGTGGGTTTAAACCCCCTTAAACTGTGTTTTTGGGCTGTATTTATAGGGCGTTTTAACCACCAATAATCAAATAATTTCTAACTTTAATTTTCCTAACCATTGGTTCATGAAAATAGCCTCGAATAGGTGTAATAGAGAACATTAGTGACGGTTAGATGTAACCATTGATAATGTATTTATATGTAGTTATGACCCCCTCTAATCATATAAATAAACCCTTCTAATAGATAATTTTTTTTGAAGTGGATTCTTTACCCAAAATATGAAATAAATATTTGTTTTAACATATACAACATGAATAAAATTTTCTATCATCATAACCGCTCAATGATTTTAATCTTACTTTATAATTTTATAATTGTATTTCCAAATAAAATATTTTCTTCAATATTTGGGAAAATTTTCAAATTTAAATAAGTGATATTCAAAGTGACAAGTGTATTTTCCTCAGGAAATGTTGTAGGTGACATTTTAAATTAATTTCCCATTTAAGATAACAACCTTTGATGTTTCCTAATATTTTTTGGGTATATGATCCAATGATACAATCCTTATTGTTTCTCTAGATGTTATATGATTATGATGGTGAGATGTTTATGAAACTGATTTCATTTTCACTGGTTATGCTATGATGAAATGTTTATTAAACCATTTCTTTTTCAAGGGTTATGATATGATGAATCTTTTATGATCTTATGACATAAATATGTATGGTTTTCATTATTTTTTATGTGGATCCAGAATTATATTACCCTCCAATGCACTGGGTAAAGAAGGATATCTCATGAGATAAACAGAACTGGAACGGGGAGTGAACCCGATTTAGTAGGGGACTATATCCACTATGATAGTCTTGGGAGTGAAACTTAACTACTACAATGGTTTATGGGGTGTAATAAATACACTATTATAGTCTTGGTATTGATCCTTGAAAATTAAGGAAATTATTTTTTTCCTATGTGTATACCACAAACTTATGTTTTATGCCAATTTTATACTCTCATGGATCAGGTTTTTTGATTCCTTTATGATTCATGTCTCATTAACTACCAAGATTTATACCACATATCAATATTATTATCTATGATATATAGGTTATATTTTTCAAATTTTATTATGATGTTCTCATACCCTTATGCTCATGTAACTTTTAAGTGATCATTGATATCTTACTTGTTTACCCTTATTGAGCATTTGAGCTTAGCATTTCTTATACTCTGTTTCCACAGGTTATGAAGAAAGGTATTAAGTATGATATGTTTATGAAAGATTCTAATTATGAAGAATGTAGTGTGATATTATGTAGTTCACTTTTGAACTACATATTTATATATCCAAGTATTCAAAGATACCTGACCTATATGATTATCATGTAGAATGTTTTGTTATGTAATAAATATTCATCTAATAAGATTTAATATCTATGTATGAAAATTATGGCTATCTAAGTGTTGGTGTAATCATTATCGATAAAAATAGGCACAATAGGGAGAGTCCTTGTTAGTACCCATAATGGTCTAGAATCTTCAGTACTTTTGGCATTGATCAGTAGTATATAAACTTGAGTATCTTATATATATTTTTTCAATATTTTTAACAAAAATATCCATAAAATAAAACCCATAAATCTATAGGCCTAGTGTATTTGTTAGATTATATACATAAAATGTCAACTTAAACATATATCACAAAATATTTATTTAATTATCTATAATTTGATCCTAAATCCAATTAAACTTCCATTAATACATAGAATACCATAGATAAATACATAAAGTAAAAAAGGTGGGCTATAAATTCCAGCAGGGGAATAATCAGAGTAAAACATGATCAAAATTAATATATATGAGAGAATAGACATATCCTGAAAACATAAAAGAGAAGGATCATAAATGTTCACCTGAAATAATTGCATGGAGAAGATGATATCATAGAATCATCAAATATTAGGAATGTGGAAACAAAAAAATTACATCATAAGTATAATTTGATGCTCACTTCCAAGACAATATAAAATATTGTACTAGGTTCATTGCCCATGCACAATACATAGTAACTCATGAGATGAAAACATTAAATTATGCATTGAGGGGTTTTATAATTTCCGACCCACCTAAAAAAATTTAAACATGTACATTAATATGTGTTCCACATATCAAAATATTAAATAGCACATAAGTATAAGAAAAATCCATGAAAAGTAAAGGGGTTACATAATCTTGCATTAGAGAATAACTAAATGGAATATAATAAATATTCCTATAAAATAATGAATTGAATAATACTTGGGAATTCATATACAAATAAATATGTATGGGTTATTAAAATTAATTTCAATTAAAGTAATGTTAAAAAAAATGGAGAAGTTAGTTTGCAAATGAACCTCTTAAATGGGGTTAAAAAGGTAATAGAGTCTTTAAATATAGTAAGAGAATAATAATTTACTTAAAAATATAAATAAATTTTTTTCCATAAAAAAGTGTTTTTTTGATTTCATATAAGCTTAAAACCATTATATGGGGTGGTACATGTAATGATATAAGAAAAAAAGATCTCATTAAACGAGTATACTAAAAATATGGAATTGACAGTGGAACTTGAAGAACATGTAATTCTTCAAAAAAGTAAGGAAGAGTAAACTAGGTGTATATGTAAGGAAAATATATATAGAATATGAAATAAGTACATGAGAAGAGGATTGTAACATCTTGTGTTTTGAATAAGGTTGACAATTTCAAAGGAAATTGAATTTTCATTTTAGTGGATGGTCTAATTTGTAAATTAAGACTCAAAGTAGAATTCTGAGAGTATTAAATCCTTAAAATGATGATTTGGGATAGATTTTTATGACCAAGAGGTGTATCAGAGCCCCAAATGAGTTTTAGGAGCATCGAGACTTAAAATTTCAATTCTAGGAGAGACATCATTAGTTGCGTAGTTTGCACATGGTTAGTACTAACCATACATACCAAATATGTAACATGTTTTATTAAGGGACACAATTGTTCCAAACCATGTGAAATTTCCCAAAAAACCATGAATCCCTGAGAGGGAGGTGCATGGGTTGTCAAACTGTGTGCCAGAGGATAGATATCCATGCATGGTGTCTATAGAAAACTATAGAGGAGAATTACGTGATCTTCACATGGTTTGTCAAACCACACACTTAGCAGTGTGAGAGGGGTGTCCCTTTGGACAGTGGAACCACACGGTTGGTGCACAGTTAGCCAAATTATTTGTCTAAATTGTAAAAATCATTAAACTATATAGAAATAACCATTTTCACCCTTCACACTTTATCATAGTCCCTCATTTTTTCCCCCTCATTCCCCATCCTAGACTGCCGCTCGAGCTCTCCTCTTCACCTTCTCTATGATTGGATAGATTTACTTCACACGATGTACGATTATAGATTCATTCATCACATTGGATAGATAATGGTAAGTTTATGATCCCTCCAACTTCCTTTTTTAGTTTCTCTTTATGTATTAGATTCTATTCACATGTGAGCTCATATTCCCTATTTTTAAGGCATTTGTTAATTTATTCGATTTCTCTCATTTTGTATTGAATCAAAGGATGAGAATAGACGAGTAGAGATTCATATGTATAATATAGCTTGTATATATTACTCTCAATTAAATTTTCATCATTTATAAATTGTTCATCATGTCTCATGCTAAAAGTTATATGCATCAACCCATAATTATGGAATTAATTAATTAAATTTCTAATTCATATTGTTAGTTAGTACTTGAGATGAAAATCCAATGTAGAACGTGTTCTAACTTGATACTAACCAACCAATTAGGGATTGTTGTTTAAAATTTTTATAAACACTATTTTTTAACAATTATTTAAACCACCTCCTAATGTGTGTTGAATTTTCCATAAAAAATGAGACATTTAAATTGAAATAAATGAAATGGTGTGACAACATGCTTGGTACATATGCTTGGATATGTAATTGAACCACCTTATATGGTGTGTGAGGCGTATACCTTTTTAATTATTTGGTAAAATTATAATAAATGAAATTTTTGAATTATAATAGGTTATGTATACTTACTCAGTTTAAGTTTAATTATGAAGTATCCCCTTGGATGAAAATTTAATTGAATTAAATGTGAGACTAAAATGATTAAATTTTTTGGACCATGAATATGAGTCCCTTGACATCAAATAAGGTTGAAGATACCAGTTTGAACTAACCCTTAGGGTGGATTATATTAAATATAGTATATGGTCATGCATTTCCTATGTTACAAAAAAAACTTCAAAGGTCTACGGGATTATCCCAAATGATTGAATGATTTAACGGAGTTAGTTGAGTGGTGAAAACGGAATGAGTATCTTACGTTCCCCTTTGATTACTCTCACCTTAGGATTTGGTCTGTTTACTTATATATATAATGGGATAATGGAATTACATGCACTGATGTGTGCCATGGGAACTTATAAATATATTATTAAAGGTATTATTGAATTTTATATTATGGAAATTATGTTACTATTCATTTAATCATAATTGTTGGACATGATATTCCTCATGATTAATTATAATTGTTGTAAAATATGTTTCATATCTTTCATTTATAATTGTTGGACATGACATTCCTAATCATTATATGAATTCTTGGATATGAAATTCTTAATCATTATTTTATTATTGGAAACAATGTTCCATTTTCATTATCATTAATATTAAAAGTTTTACATGATGTTCCACATCATTACTATCTACTTTGAATTATTGGACATGATGTTTCACACCGCTTACCAGAAAAGGTTCATCATAACACTCCACAACCCATTGGTTGGATTCTTGGGATGATTCCCTTAGTTAAAATATGATTCCCTTAATTAAAATATGATTCCCCATATGATTATCATTGTACATGGACACCTTGGTTACATACCACGGGTCCCAATTCAAATTATAGTAAATGTAAATGTTCAAATACATTATGGATTAGTCTGAATATGATAGTATCAGATGAGTATCTTTTGAGAGACCTGATCTGATGCAGTCTATTTATTTTAATGCTTACATTATTATATACACAAAATTTACCATTTAATATTCATGCAATAGATATGTATTAGATTTCCTTAGTTTTGGACCACTGAGTTTAACTCACACCCTATTCCGGCCACCGATTGGTACCTAATATATCTCCTAACTAGAGGATAGGACATGGTTTATCCTTCCTTGTTGTCAATTTACTATAGAATAGGACTGAACATGGAGATGGGGGAAAACATGTACTTAGGATTCCTATATAACTTGGATCGTTTATTTAATTAATCATAAATCATTCTAGTCATGTTGAGTGTATCATCTGTTATATGTTGAATACTTGTATTTACACCTTAGAATGTTCATGCATGTAAGGATTATCTAGCCTTGCCAATTTTATTATTACTTCTTAGTAATTATACACATACCAATTATTTTATTTAAAATTTATTCCACTATATTTATTATTTATCTAGAGGGAATAGTCTCTAATATTGTAATACATTTAGAACTTCATTTCTAGTCAGCAGTCTCTGGTTTATGGAGAGGCACGATTGAAGCCATGTTACCCACCAAGTTAGGTTACTTTTGAGTGAAATGAGACTAGGAAATTAAAAGTGGTATCATAGTTTCTTTTTACTTTTCTTACTGATTTGGTCTAGTAGAAAAGAGTCTAGTAATGTGACGACACTTAGTTGATAGCTCGTCTATGGGTCCTTCCAACCCATTCTTGGGGGAAGAATCAAGTTTCTAGGAATGAGGTTATTTTTCACAGTGTTCATTATTAAAATTGATTATTATTTCAACTTTAGTGATTGATGTACTTTTTTACTGGTTATTGATTTATGGATTTATACACTTGGACTAGTTTAACAAGGAGGTGTTGACTCATATATCATTTTAGACACATAGATATTTACATTACATGCCATGTTTATTTTGTGGAAAACATTCCATGCTGCATATTAGAAGTGCATTAGTTTCTATATTGGAAATTTAACTAATGTTTCTCTAGGTAGAATTAGATAAATAATTTTCTTATTAAAGTATTTGTATCAACTAAAATGATTTTCCCCTCCTAGCTCGATGGTTTCACCATAACTAACCAATTATAGCATGTTTGAGCCACGATCCATAGGTTTCACGGGCTGAAATGTTAGTGGTTGATATTTAATTAATACCAATTGTAATTTATAAAGTGAACATTTCTTTATAAATTGGATTTAATAATTTATATAATTGAACCATCGTAAAAGGATGGTTGTAGTTATATGAAATTCCAATTGAAACTTATAAATCATAAGACTTTATAACTTGGGAATGTAAAGTGAATCCAACTAAAATATTATATATATATATATATAATTACTGGATTATAATCCTTAAATAATATTGTTTTTAAATGGTTAATGAGTTATCTTGGTTAGAACTTCACATTTCAATAAATAAACTGGTGTTAAAAAATTCAAGTAATTTATTATGGATGTAAGTTAAATGGTGTGTCAATTACAACTTATTAAGTCCCGTACCTTCATAAATTGGGAATGAAGACCCATATAACTAAATATTTATATGAATCACTTAGCCCTTTTAAGTGATTTTTAGCATCATTCTCACATGAAAAAACCCTATCGAGGGTGTGTTAAAATGTTGATTAATTTATTATTAATGGGTTTCACTTAAATGGGATGCCAATTTTTAATCTATAGGGCACTAAATCCATAAATTGGGAATGGATACCCATATAACTGAACCCATAATGGAATGATGGTACCCTTATAATTCACCCTTATTTCACCATAATTATTAGTTTTTAACCCCATGGGGTATAGATGTGATAAATGGGATGATTATTTAATGTGTCAACAGCCACTTGTACACTCTTTTGTATAATTTTATAGTGGAATCATATCTAACCGATTTTCATATTTCATCATAAACATCTATTGTCTTCTTCTGAGATTTATTTTTAATAAGGATTAAATTAATTGAAATGAAAATTAAAATCTAAAGAGTGTTTTTCTCTATAGATTGGATTTGACATTTTCTTTAACTAAGCTAGTTGTGAGAAATTATGGATGAATGAAATAGTTTAAAAAGGAAATTATGTGATATTTTTTATAAAATGTTGCATGCTATTAGATAAATAATGTTCTACTTACATCAGTAAAATGTTTTCCTTTCTAACTGGTACAATAAATTGTATATATCTAAGACTTTTAAAATTTTTATAGTGAATGTGGACCGATGTAATGAATTTAATGAAAAACTTTAGTGGTGATAATATCTTGGACCATCATGTATGGTTTAGTTTAATTTTTCCATGAAATATTACCTTTAAGGGGAATGCAGACATTGGAAATAGGTTTCACTGGACTTTTATGTGGCTTTTGACCTATAGGTTAGGCAATATAGCCCGATGACCTTTTAGGCATGATTTTAATTTTAAATTTACTACTTGATAATTTTGTTAGGGTTTATACTATCATGGTAATACCTTTGGAAATATTAAATAGTAATATATTTGAGATGAGTTCCTAGGAAAATTAAGTGTCATTACTTAACCATTGAGTCTGGTGGGACTCTTGTTTAATAAAAAGAAACCCCTAGGTAAGTGGGTGGTTGTATAGTAAGTTAACTATGAGGGGGTAATACCGTATGTGAAAACCTAGTGAGTGTTATATCTTTATCCTTTTTATGGTCAAACCTTGACCCTCTAGTGAGTAGTTTCTTATGAAGATTCATGGAGAGAATCAAGGTCTGGTAACCCGATGCTTGGAAAGTGATAATATTACTCTTATCTAGTTTGATCCATATAGATCGATGATATTCTTACCTAATTCCAGTTATACCAATTTAGAGAGATTTTATAAGTGTGTTTGATGTTATGTATTATGTTGTTATTGTGCGAGAGAACATAAGGCAAGGTGGAAAAACCTAGAGGCCTTTAAATATGACATAGATCCCTGTGAGTTAGTGATATTTTTTTGATTGAGGAATTCTAAATGAGAGTTTGGATTTAGTTTGAATATTCCTTTGAGGAAGTGAATGGGTTGTAAATTCATTTTTATACTGATACATAGAAGGTTGTTAAGATTATCGATATAGGAATGATGATGCCTATGCTTTTCATGAAAGTGCATAGGGTGCTTGGGTATTGAAACTGTCTTGGATGGGAAGGACTGTTCAAGAAACTTCCCCTATTGACTAGTGGTTGTGAATATGATTATTGGATTTTTAAAATCACAAAATGATATGAGAGGTTATTTATAAATCACGGAACTAGTGAGGTACATGACCATGAAGTGGAGTTTTAAGGGACCTCATAACATGTTAATAAATAACATATCAAGTAGCACTGTCACCTTGGCCTTATTGATGGAAGACATGTGAGAGTGTGATTTGAGCCTCAAATCATGTGGTGTTGGATGCACAATCTATTTTTATAGAAAGTTTAGTTTATGCATGTTACATGTAGTAATGGTTGATATGGAATGTCAGTGAGTGGCTGGGTGTAAGCCATTGATCAATAGTTTCAAATATAATTCTTTCAGGCATGGTGACCTAAGGATTTGGGTAATTTAATGGGATTTACCTTATAATATGGGATAATTTAGTTTTTAGTTGGTTTTTATGAGATAGTTAACCCATTTTTGAGCCTAAACATGCATTGTTGGGATATGTGGTGTCAGGAGTTGTTAAAAGGAAAGTATTTATTATTAACATGAGCATGGATTGGGGAGATAAATACATGTATATCTATGAGATATTAGCATACTTATAGTTTAGAGGTCACCATGAGCCATATCTTGACATTATCGTAAGTATTATGGGAGAGCATCGACTATACACTAATCTTCCATAATATATTTCTAGCTTTATGGATGGACTCCTTTGGAGTTACATTCGAGGAGCAGTTTAAGGTAAGAACCTAAGGTGGTGGTATTCTTTGGGTTTGTTGAGGGAGTGGAACATCATTGTGATTTTAAATTAAATGAACATCATTGGAACCAATCTCAGTAAGTAGTAATGAGATAAGGTTGGTTTTTATATTATCAATTAGTAGTGATAAAATTGTTAGTTGTTCCAGTGATTATGTATTAGAATGGATTGATCATGCGATAAAGTAATAGGAACCTTGTTCTACGTTGTGACCATAAAGATTCTCCTAAAGTGGTGAGCAAAACATTGGTCAAGGATTGATGACCCTCATGTAGGTAAGGTCCGTGTTAGTGAAGGATCTACTATTAGATGATCTTTTGGATCTTGATTAACGTGCATTGATATAGTTCATGGTCAATTATATGCATGGGATCAAGGGATGTTAGTTAATCTTTTTCTTATTTTATGCTTGACTATGGCCATAGATCTGGATCATGGTATAGGACAGATTTTCCAAGGTGAAATTTGTATTCCTGAGTAGTAATTCCTTATATGGACTCATGGACACCAAAAGATTCATTGAATTAACCACAAGGTGAGATACCACCTTTGGGACTAGTTAGTGGTTTTGATGTGTGCATGTTTCAGCTATGTAACAATGTTTCACTTGAAAATTTTTCTGTATGTAATTTCTTGGATGATCTTGTTAGACTCCCATATTTTTATTTTTAGGTTTACCCGCGATTCACAATATGACTCAGGGGGTGAATGGAGTATAAATATCAAAGGGTTTTGGGATCCGACACGTGCTAGTGCTAAAACCGTGGTACACGAAAAAATGAACAAGGAATAATTATTCAAGATACATCACTGAAAATCAATTATGGAGTTTTTTGAACATTATCGGAGTGATATCAGGGAGCCTTAGATTGAAGGAATCAAGATCTATCTTTTAAAATGTTGGTTACTAAAACAAATCATTTTCTATAAATACTCAGTATGAGTCAGTTGGACTTGACGTATCTTGAATGATTTTATGTGATTAGTGAGGAACCACATACCATAAACCATTGTTTAGAATGGGTGTATTATAAGGTTCAACTAAGGATTTTTAGGGAAAAGTTGGTGTGACCATGCTATGTTTGGTCAACTAGAGTTTTACTACTTAAATAAAATCAATAATTATATCTGTTTCCCCATGTATGACTAGATGTAGTGAGCTCATAATCATTCCAGGGTTTTCATTAGGACACCTAGGGAGTTTTTTTATAGGAAATTGTAATGGTGGTAGTACAATTGATTGGAATTTTCCATTGAAAGTAATAACCCTTGGTGGGAGAAACACATGATGGTTGTTGGAAGATATGATGACATGATTGTGTCTTGGATTAAGAAAAATCATGTAATCTCTTTATTTTTATTTCGTTGATAGTTTTTATCTTTTGATTGAGTTTTATAGGTTTTAGTTTCATAGTCTTAAAGTAGATGTTAGAGGTGGATTAGGTGTTAATAAAAGGAACATGGACTTTTGAGTGGGAATTATTGACCCAAGTAGGTCAGTAGTGTATTCAAATCTCCACTGGCGATTCTCAAGGACGAGAATATCTGTGTTGGGGAGGTTTTAACATCCCATGCTTTGGACCAGGTAAAAAATTTCAAAGGAAATGTAACTTTTGTTTTGGTGGATGGGATAATTTATAAATTTACATTTTGAGTGGAATTATAAGAGAATGAAATCATTAAAATGATTCTTTTGGGTAGATGTTCATTCCAAATATGTTTCTTGAAGTGCCTAATGAGTTTTGAGAGCATCGAGCTTAAAAATATCTATTCCAGAAGAGACAATATTAAGCACACAGTTGGCATGCAGTTAGTTATAACAATGTGGGTCAACTATGCAGACTATTTTTTTAAGGTACATGGTTTTTAAAAACCCTGAAAAATATCCAAGAAAATCATGATAAACTAATAGATAGTTTCACAAGTTTCTAATCCATGCACCCAAAGTCTCATGACTGTGCAATGTGTATGCAGAAAACTGCATCAAGGAATAACACAAGCTTAACACCGTTTTTCAAACTGCGTTCTTAGTTGTGAAAGAGGGTTGTCCCTTTAGACAATGGCACCACATGGTTGGATCAAGGATATCTAAATAGTGTTTAAAAACTATGTTTCCCACTAAAGTGGTTGCAAATGTCTATTTTACCTTTCCTCTTTTATTGTAATCCCTCTTTCCTTCTACCTCATTTCCCATGCCAGGCAACCACTCATGCTCTCCTCTCCTCCTCTTCTAGGATTGGATGAATTTACTTCATATATAATCCAATTCAATTATCATTCATCATGTTTTATATCCAATGTTTAGTCTATGATTCCTTATCCTTGTTCAAATTTATCTCATTGTATTGGATGTTATTCCCATACGATATCATATTCCCAATTTTCAAGGTGTTTCTTTTTTTCTTTGAGTAACATCATTTCAGATCAAATAAAAGGAAGATAATGGATGAGTGGAAATTCATATGTATATAGTAGGTGGTCTATATTCCATTACCTTAAATTTGAATCATTTATAAATGTGTCATTGTTCCTTATGTCAGGATTTCTGTGTGTCACCCCTTAAATTTGGAATTGGTTAAAGAAATTTCTAATTCATATTGTTATTTAGTCCTTAAGAACTAAATCCATAATCATAGTTCTTTTTACCTCGATAATAACTAAACCCTTAAGGCGTGTTGTTTAAATTTTTTATAAATTCTATTCCTTAAAAAGTATTTGAACCGCCTCCTAAGGTGTGTTGAATTATCCATCATAAATGAGACATTTAAATTGAACAATATCAAATAGTGTAATACCATGCTTGTCCCATATGCTTGGATATATATTTAAACCACATTATAAGATGTGTAATGATTATACCTTTTAAATTAATTGGAAGAATGAAAATAAATGAATTGTTTTGATTATAATAAATCATGTCTACATAAGTTTACCATGTTTAATTATGAAGTATCCCCTTGGATGAAAAGGTAATTGAAATAAATATGAACTCCAATGATTAAATTGTTGAGACCATTACTATAAGTCTCTTTATGTCAATAGAGGTTGAAGATCCCAGTTTGAACGACCCCGTATGGTGTGTGATATTAAATGTGGTATATTGTCATGCACTGCCTATATAACAAAACACCATTTTAAGGTGTATTGGATGATCACTAATGATATAAATATTAAATGGATTTGGTTGAGTGGTGAAAAGGGAATGGGTATATTATGTTTCCATTTTATTAATCTCACCTTAGGTTTAGTCCCTTTTCCATATATGACACTAGAAATGTTGAATTAAATGCATTAATGTATACCCTGGGAACTTATAAATAAATTATTAAAGGTATGATTTAATTTTAGATTATATACATCACATTACTCATCATTTAGTCATAAAATTGGACATGATTTTCCTTATTAATAATTATAATTTTTATACAATATTTTCTATATCTTTAATTTATAATTATTGGACATGAAATTCCTTATCATTTTTTGAATTGTTGGACATGGTGTTCCTTATCATTATTTTATCATTGGAAATGACATTCCATTTTCAACATCCTTTATTTTAATAGTTTCACATGATTCTTCACTTCATTATTATTTACTTGTAATTATTGGACATGATTTCCCACATCACATATCAGATAGGGTTGTCCTTGATTCTCCATGAACCCATGGTTGGATGGTTGGGTTGATTCCATTTTTTTAAATATGATTCTCTAAATTAAAATATGATTCACTATATGATTATCATTTTACCAATGTGACTTGGTTATATACAACAAGTCCCATGTCTATTTATAAGTAATATAAATGTTCATATACATTCCATCTTACACCAAAGTAGGTGGTATAAGATGAGTATATCTTGAGGAACTCGATCCGATGTGGTTTATTTATTTTACTACTTCCATTTTTGTACATGCACACTATAACATTTTATACTCATGAACTAGATATGCATTAGATTCCATTTTTGGTGGCCTAATGAGTTTTACTCACACCCTATTCATGATGAATATTGGTACCCAGAAAGATCTCCTAGCCATTTGTTAGGACCTAGCTTGTGATTCTTTGTTGTTTCTTTACTTTAGACTAAGACTGTATGTAGAGCTAGGGGTTGATCATGTACTTTGGATACCTATAAGAATTGGGTATTTTATTTATTTATTCTTGGTTTAGTATAGTCTTTCTTTGTATATCACATGATATATATTGATTTATTGTATTTATGACTTAGATTATTCATGCTTGGATGGGTTATCTAGCCTTGGATAGTTTATTATTAATTATTAGTTATTATATATCATCCACTTAATTTTATTATTATTTCTTCTAGTTTATTTACTACTGAACTTGAGGGTTTAGTATCCCCATTATAAAACCTTTAAACCCTTACATCTAGTCAACAAACTCTAGTATATGGTAAAGCACACATGAGGCCAGATGACCCACTATGTCAGGTTACATCTGAGTGAACCATTCCCTAGATGTTATAAGGATATAATTAAATGGATAAAATGAAAGAGAATATGAAACCCAAAAGTAATGAGAGTTATTCGGAATATCCCTTACCTCCAGTCCTTGACTCATTCAGTATATTCCTACAACTTCATCAATCATCAAATTAATTTTAATAAATAAATAATTAATAAATTTGTAGGTAATTTTAATTTATTATTATTATTTTATATTTTTTTATAATCATTTTTATGATATTTTTATAATGTTGAATTTCTCGTAGATGTTTGTTACACAGTTTGAAGGTCTCATTATTTTAACAATAATTATAAAATTTATTGTCTAGTGAGACCATAATACCATAAGACTAACAATATTATTTTCTTATCATTAAAAAGGTTTTAATGGTCCCAAATATCCTTATTTTTTCTTCTAAAATAGAGATTATTTATTTAGTATAAATGTTATCATTATACAATTAGTTTATTTAGGCAGTTTTTCTGACTATGATGATCTTATTTTGTTATATTTTACCTTATGACTATTTATTTATTAAAAAACATGAAAAACATATAATATAAATATTTATCTTGTTTTTATCTATAATATGTGTATTAAACTCATCCATGAATGTGATATAAAATAAATAAATATATTGTTCATGGAGGCAGTGGCTCGACCATAATATGAACAAAATTTTCATTTTTGAATAGAATGAGAGGAGGTTAAATAATATATATTCCATTAAAATAATATAACTTTAGTGTGTTAATAATACTTATGTTATAATACTATCATATAAATATTATAGTTTAGAAATCATAAGACGAAAATCATTTAAGGGAATACATTTGAGAATATTACATCTTGCTTTGGATGTTCAGTCTTAGGCCACACATTATGGTTCCTTAGTTTGTTATTTTTATGATACCAAGGCTTATAGAACATGAGAATAGGATTGGGGATATATTTTTTTATAATATGGGTGAGATAAGGTATTTAGAATATGTTGTGTAAGATCCCGATCTTTCAAGAAATTGAATCCTTGCTAAAAATAATTGGTTAAACTCTCTTCTATGGATAATAAAGATTTTATTGAATGATTGATGAGATTTGGAAGTTTTATAAGGGTTAAATACTAAAAAATAGAATAAAAGTGGTCAAGAAGTGAATAGAACATAGTTCGAGCATGGTTAGTGTAAACCGTGCGCTAGGCCTAGGAAACCGTGTGTCTTGGTACCCATTCTGGACATAGGGCTAGTGCACAGTTTCTGCATTGTTTGAAAAACTATGTGGGTATATTTAGGTAACTGTGTGACCCAAATTACCTTAGATAGTATCATTTTCATGGTTTGTGCATGGTTTGGAAAACCATGCGGGTAAACCATATTCCCCTTTAAAAGTTAAAAAATTTATAGTTTTTTCATCATAAAATTTTTAGATTCCCATCCAATTTCTCCTTCCATTTGACCTCGTCTACCCCAGGTGATGAACAAGTAGACCCCTATCCCTCCCTATATGATTATCCATTGATTATTGGGTATTGGGAGTGTGTTTGGGTGAAAATAAAAGATCCGGGTGAGTCTAACACTCCTCTTTTCTCTATTTTACGGATTAGGGCTTACAGAATATCTCCTCTTCTTCTAAAGCCCTAAAACTCACTCATTTATAAAGGATTATAGGTTAGGGGTTTAGTGGGTGTTTTATTTCGAATAAATGGTGTATATTAAGAAGGTTTTTATCAATGTACATGATTTATGTGGTCATTAATATTTTCCCACATTCTTGATGTTTTGTATGTTTACGTGGTTGTGCCAATGTTTTCCCTGATTATTTTACTTTTATTTGGTTATGTAAGGTGTCTTGGAATTTAGATTGAGGTGAAAGACGCTCCATATAACCCATTGGGTTCATTGGTAATGTGGTACAAAACCTAGGGCTATCCATGGGATAGTCCGAGCCCCTGTAAATTGTTAAATAAATCCTTAAACTATGATATGGGGATATTATGGGAGTGAATGTGTAGTAAAATTTATTTTTAGTGTGGCTAAGGTTAAATGGGTTAATTTAACTATTATAATATGGATTTTTACATGATTAAAAAGTCTCTAAAATAGTTTTTATGTTATATTTGGGTCTTTGAATTGATTTTTGAGTTATGGATGTAAATGAAGTTTGAAAGTGAGAAGTGTTTTGAACAGAGGTGTTTCCCTCAAAGTGATTTCAAAAAGGGGTTTTCTAAAGGGATTTAAAATGAGGTTTTAAATTTGGGTGAGGTTCCCTTTTTTTGAAAATGGCTTAATGTTTGTCTTGATTGGTTGAAAATGGAAATAAAATCCTTGGGGACTATTTTAGTTTTACAAAGGGGAAGACCTGTATTTTAAGGGGTGGTTTCAAGATGATTTCAATGAGTATTTATAAATGCATTTTTTCCCATGAAGTATTTTTTGAAGGCCTTAAAAAACATGATAATTGGAGGGATTTAAGGTTTAGTGAGATAGAACCCTTACGAACTATGATTGAACATTAGTATGATTATAAAATGAACTAATTGATGAATGGGCTTAGATGATGATACAACACAAGGGGGTGTTTTTCCTGATGTGAAAATGGATTAAATGGTATTTTTATGAGTATTACCAATGGATTGTGATTTTTACTTGAAATGTATAAGTGAGTTGACATACATAATGGTTAAATATGTTAAATTGGTTAATTTATGAAATTAGTGAATATGTATAATGAGTTAGGCATAAGAAATTAGAATTATGTGGAATGGAAAGGTAATGTAAATGTAAATGTGTTAGTGGGTTATGGAAAAATATTTGTTCCCATGATGATTATTGTAAACTATGATTTATATTTGTATCAGTTGAGTTTGTTTGTGATATGGTATATTTGTGGTGAATGGATAAATAATCATATGAACATGGCTTGTTAGTGTGGGGTTTTGAAAAGAGGTTCTACACCCATGGGTCGAGTAAAACTGAGGCTCTAAACTCCACCCCAAAATTCATGGGTTAGTGAGGGGGGAAAAGGATATATTCCCTTAACGGTTTTATCCACATGTACTGAGAATTCGAGGTGAGGATGATGTGTCATTTTGATGTGTTTATGCCTAGTGTGATAGGGACTTGGTTTATTACCTTATTCAAGGCAATTGAAGGGATTAGGCCATGGTTTAAATGATGTAAATTACTAACCCATGTAAGATGAGAAAAAAATTAATTTATTAATTAAGATAACATAAGTGATGAAAAGGAAAAAATGATGAAAATGGAATAAATGGACATTGTAGCTATTAGGTATGCAATGGGTTGTGATTAGTTAAATAAATTATGGTTAAATGTGTGTCTCACCCTTTTTTACTTGACTTAGACTCCCAATTTTACCTAAGTTAGTTTTGTTTTTTGGTCAGTTCTAGAGAACTCACTGAGTTAATGGGTATTAGATAATTACTTAAATGTTTCCCTTGTTAATTGTTTATCTATTTCACATGTTACCTTTATATGAATTTTTATAGACTATTTATTTCTTATAAACCACTGGTGGTGGCCTACTAAGTTGTACTCATACCCTGATCAAGCCTCCATGGAACTTAGGTACCCAAGACGATATCACTTGTTTCAGGTACAAGTTCAGGGTAAGGACCTGGAGCTTGGTTGTGCATGGGATGAAGGGTTAGAGCATGGAGGTCAGGACCAGGTTGGGAAAGAGGTCCATGTATAGTGTCTTTTGTTAGTTCCTGTTTTTATTTACTGCAGATGCCTGTTTGGCATGTAGATTATTCACTAGATTTTGTTACGACATGAGTACTTGGTTACTTATTGGTTTTGTTGCATACTGCCCATTTATTGTTTCTACTGTTATTTCATATGTTTATGTTACTTATGATGTGAATTCACTCTGATAAGAGGGTATAATATCCCCATGTTCCACTTTAGGCAGACACTTCTATTCAGTATTCTTTGGAACACGAGGAGGCACACCATATGTAATACGACATCCCGTATCAGGATACCAGTTATTGTGTCTTCTGAGTTGGGAATGTTACAAAGTGAAATCACAGGAGGTAATATTTTATATTACTATTTGGGAATGGTAGTTAGGATACTAGGATCTTTTCAGCACTTGGTAAGGATCTCAAGCTTGGGTTTCTATAGCCCCACACACAAGGGGAAACCCAAGTTATCAAGCGTAGGAAATGATGTTCAGTTTTGTGCTTTTAAAGTTGGTTGATATTTCCACCTTGACTGGTATAATCGGATGTGATATTATTATTTATGAGGTTTTATCTCTTGGTCAGGTGTGACAAGAGAGGTTGTGTGGGTTCATGCATCATGTTAGTCACATGGAATGGCTAGGACATCCATATGTTTCTAGTGATTGAATTTTTAATGACATGATTCTAGACCAAATGGGTATGAAAGTGGAATTTAAAAAATATTTGAATGTTTAAATGTGGGTTAAAAAGGGGTTTTGGGAAATGTAAAAACCCTGGGGTTTTTAATTGGATTTTTTTGAAATATGATTTTGAATAAAGTGGGTTTTTTGAAATGATTGGTTAGTAAAAAGGGTAATAAAAGTGTAAATGCTCAGGATAAAAATGAAGAGTTTTGAAAATTGAAATGGTGGGTTTAAATGGAATGGTAATTAAGTGGGAAACTAGGAGAATAATGAGAATTTTATAGACACTAGTGGTGGTTATCACTTTTTTTTTGTTATTGTCCCTATGTACAGTTGGTTTGGGCAGTAAGAGTGCCTTAGTATTGAGACTACGGGTAGTATGATGTGATATATTGATGAGTTGGGTGTTCTAGTTAATGGGATGTTTCTTGTTGCATCCTTGGTTAGTTTGTGACCTTAAATTTGAGTATTATAGTCTGATAAAGTGAGTGTGGTGACTCTTTGGGATTAAGACCTTGTGAGTTGCGTTTTGGACTATAGATTTGGTGGTCAGTGCGTTGTGCTAGTGTGTATGTGAATGTTTCTTTGATGTGGGACCTAGAGTAAATGGTTGTTCGGTGTGTTGGACATAGTGTTTTTGTAATGGTTCTAGTATTTCTTCCTTGAACAGTTAGCTTATTAATTTTGGTCTGTATGTCTTTGAGAGAGTTAGTGACCTTTTTCTGGTGTAGCTCTAGTTTGAGTATTCATTATTGTTTGGGCTTTGAGGATTACCTCTGGGAGATGTCAGTATAGGTTTCGATTATTACGGGTGCGTGTACCATAGTAAGACATTTATAAACTTGGAAGTGGTACACTTATAGTGTTTACTAGTAAAATATTAACCTATAGAGATTAATAGAAAATTTAATGTCTTTGGGAGATGTAACTTGAGTGGTGGATATGAGTTAACAACCTTTAGAAATTGAGGGTAGCCACGAGAGAGGATGACCAAAGTTTTAGGTGTTTGGAATATGAAGTATTGGTGGTTTCTTTAGGGGTTAATTTGATGCATAATTGGGGTCATTGATACTTGGTAAAAGTTCATGATTATTCCTCATACTCGCCTAGGTAAAGGACTAGGGTTCTTACGGTCAGCTCTAAGAGTGTTTGTTAAGGGAAGGATCATTCAAAGACCTAACCATATAGTATTGTAGGAGTTAGATACATAAGGCAATGTTGGTTTGGGGTAGAAAAGAAAGGGTAACAAAAGCATGTTTGGGATGATTGTTGGAGTAGTAATTGTTGGGTGAGATGTTGAGAAAGCCTTGAGTCTAATGAAGCTGGAGGATCAGGTTGCATGACAACTCTTATAAACTAAATATGGGTTTTGTGGTTGCTCACAAGAGAGTGTGAGAGCATGATGGTTCAGATGAGTACTGGGTGGTGGGAACATGTTAGAGATAAATGATTTCATTGGGATATTTTATCTAGTGGGTTTGATGCAAGCACACATGTTTTCCATTAAACCAATGTAGAGAGGCCCTGGACATGCGAGAGATCAGTTGGTTTTAAACAGGTGGAATGAATCATTGTGTAACTATTGTGATTAGTAGGGCAGTATGAGATGAAATCAAGTCAGTTGATGATAATGATTCCAAATTTTTTTTGGGTCATGACAGCATGGTTGGGGGTCGTGAGGTGCCCACGAGTTTGGTTGGAAGCTCCATTCATGTTTTGGTGTTCTAGCATAGATATGGAATTACCAGGTAGGAAATCCCATGATCTTTGGCAGGTTGAGGTTTCCTCTTGGTTAGAGGTGACAACAAAAATGGATAGTTGTGGTGGTGTTCATCATATACTTCTTGAAATACTTTTTACCAGCATCGATCAAGCCCAATATCTTGAAATATTCCAAGTACACTAAGAAGGATCTCGAAATATGCCTAGTGGATTGAGTTTGTTTTGGGTGGATGTGGACATCTTGAAGGATATTCTTGGGGAGAGGTATATTTATAGTAGTCGTATGGTGGGGGAAAACACCATCAAACGGTTATTTGAGGGGTATTCAAGATGGGTCGGGTGTTGAGGAATGTCATGGGTGTCATTCTTGGAAGTCAATAATGGGTAGCGAGTAGATTTAGTTTTGTTATTCTGGGAAAGGATGAACAACCACATCTAATATCAAGGTCCCACTTGTGATCGAGGCATGAGACATGAAAGGTGAAATGTATTGAGGAATGTAGTGAGAATAAAACTCCTATGGTGAGGAGAATCCTATTAATTCAAGGATGTGTGGAGAAAGCTATGAAGTGGGTGTGGGGGCATCGAGATAGATATGGGGAACCTGTGAGGTGCATTATTATGTTGGACTTGATTATGATGGTCAATCGGGTTGAGCGCTGGCTTATCGATCATGATTTTTCTAAAGGTAATTATTATGGTCACATCAGAGGTGTGTTGAGTGGTGCTATGGAGCACGTCAATGGTTTGATTAATAGTGAATTCCATTATGAAAAACTTATACTAGACATTTGGGATTACTTCTGTAGGTATGTGCGAATGAGTGTGGTATGCCTTGAGTGGAAAGGGTGTTTTGGCCAAGTAAAGTGGAAGTGTACCAATAGTTTAGGTTGGGCATAAAAAGAGTGAATATACTAGGGATGAACAAAATTGGATGGGAAGAAATGAATTAATTAGGTGGGCTAGAAGTCACCATTGGTTAACTTTGGAAGGATAAGCAGGTTTCGGTAATGATAATGGAAACTAAGGAAGAACCGAGTTACCATTAAATAAGTATGGATAGTGGATGTTTCCAATCTATTTGGTTTCAATTGAAATACATAATTCCAATTTTCTATGGTGTTATTTTGGATGTTGAGTGTGGTGAGTTGGAAAATGCATTGGGTATGTTCTGAAAGTTTATTTGAAGTTCTGTTGGTCTCTTTTTTTATTATGGAAGTTCTCAATACCATCAAAGGGTGATGATAGGTTAAAGAATATGATGGGGAGTACCATAGTGAGAAAGTGATCAGTTAATGGAATAACTAGTAGTTCAAGATGGATGGACTCTAGTGGACTCCATCTTAGTGAAATGGTGTTGGTGATGGGTGTTAGATCAGTTTTTGGATGGTTTAGTGCCTTGATATGAAGTGTATGTTTGGGTTGTGTTTTTCTAACATTCGGAAATGAACTGAGGTTGTTTTTCTTTGAGTTTTGGAGTGGGTAGATCATGAGATTTGGTTGAAAATCAGGACATTTACTTTAGTGATCTTAAGAATGGATCACCATTAGTGCTTTGAAGGAATCTGGGTGAGATTGAATCAAGTGATTTGGGCCTTGATTTGTGAAGTGGATTAGACCGAGAGTGTTCTAGTTAGTACTTCTTGGGTAATATAGTACATAGTAAATATCATTTCATGTGGTGGTTTAGTGGCATTAACAAGACCTTTCTCTAGTGTTTGGTTTTGGTAATGATGATTTGGTATGGATGTGTCCTCTGGAAAAGTCGAATTGTGACCATGAAACTTGGTGAGGGAAATGTTCTTAGTGTAGGACTATTTTACTAGTCCAAGAATTGTTGTGGAATGAATGAGTTTAGAAAAAACTCAAAAGGTGATGGTTGATCAGTGGCTCCATTATCTAACCCTTTTGGTCTCAATGGTTTGGAAATTTTCAGAATTGTGGATTGAGGATGAGCCATTATAAGGTAGTGAGGTTCTAAGATGCTGCTCTTTTTTATGGATCCTCCTTTTTATAAAAATGGTTAAAATCTATTTTATGGTAAATAAAGTGTTTCTTGAGTGATTGATGATTTTTGGAAGTGCTCTATTGGCACAAGATTAAAAAATGGGAGAGACGTGTTCAAGAAATGCATAACACATAGTTGGTACATGGTTAGTGTAAACCGTGCACCAGGCCAAGGAAACTATGACTCTTGGAGACCATTTTAGATAGAGGGATAGTGCATGGTTACCACATGGTTTGAAAAACTATGCGGGTATCTCTAGGTAACTGTGTGACCTAACTACTCTTAGACAGTGTCCTGTGAATGGTTTGTGCACGGGTTGGAAAACCATTCACCCCTTTAAAATTTGAAAATTTTATAGTTTTCCCATCTTGGTATTTTTTTATTCCCACCCAATTTTTCCGCACATTCAATGCCCACTACCCTATGTGATGAATAAGAAGCCCCCTCTCCCTCCATGAATTAGTAACCTTTGAATCTTGGATTTTTGGATCATTTTTGGGATCAATTAAAAGATATGAGTTTGTCTAACACTACTCTTTGATCTATTTTTTGGATTAGGCCTTGTGGAATCTCTTATTTTCTTTTGAATCCCTAAAACCTTAAATTTTCCATAATATTATTGGTTGGGGTTTTAGTAGGTGTTTGAGTTCAAATCAAGGGTGAATACTAATAAAGCGTTCATTAAAAAACATGAGATAGGTGGTCTTTAAGGTTTTCCCATAGTGTTGATGTTATATATGTGTATATGGTCGTGCTAATGTGTTCCCCAATGCTTTTATTTTTAAATGGTTATGGAAAGTGTCTTGGACCTTATATTGAGGTGAAAAGGTGGTAATATGGGACTAAACATAGGGCTCCCCATAGGATAAACTGAGACCTTATAAATGGTTAAATAAGTTGGTAAGCCTTGAGATATGGAAATTATGGGACTGAATGTGTAGTAATGTATTAGGTATGTGGGTATGGTTAAATGGGTTAATTAAACTATTATAAGTTGTATTTTGACATGATTAAATAGGTTTTGAATTGTTTTTGATGGTATGTTTGGGGATTTGACTTGATTTTTGAGTTATGGATGAAAATGATGTTGAAAAGTGAGAAGTGTTTTGAAGGGAGGTGTTGACCATAAAGTTATTTCGAAAAGGGGTTTTCTAAAGGGATTTAAAATGAGATTTGAAACAAGAGTGAGGTTTCTTTTTTTAAAATGGTTTAATAGTTTTCTTGATTGGTTGAAAATGGAAACAGAAGCCATGGGGAATGTTTTATTTTTTCAAATTAGAAGACCCGTGTTTTAAAGGGTGGTTTCAAGATAAATTCAATGAGTATTTTGAAATGTTCTTATTGCCACGATGTATTTTATAAAGGCCCAATAGAACCATGATAATTG
The DNA here is from genome assembly GCA_963277665.1 of Viscum album. Classification (NCBI taxonomy): domain Eukaryota; kingdom Viridiplantae; phylum Streptophyta; class Magnoliopsida; order Santalales; family Viscaceae; genus Viscum; species Viscum album. Next base: position 1,497,022,145 of record OY728131.1, read on the forward strand.
AAGGTATGTAAGGTTTAGTGAGATAGAACCCTTAAAAACTATGTTGGCATATTATTATGATTATGAAAATAACTAATTGATGAATTGTCTTAGTTGATGATATTATATAAGGGGGTGTTTGGCATGATGTGAAAATGGGTTAAATGGGATTAGTGTGAGTGTTACCAATAGATTTATATTTTAATTTAAATGCATAAGTTAGTCAACATACATAATGGTTGAATTTGTTAAATTGGTTAATGTATAGTAATTAGTGAATATGCCAAATGATTTAGGCATAATAATTGGTAATTAGGCTAAAAAAAAGGTAATATAAATGGAAATGTGTTAATGGGTTATGAAAAAAAAATTATTACCATGATGATTGTTATGGAGTATGACTTCTATTTGTATTGGTTGAGTTTGGTTTTGATATGGTATATATGATGTGAATGGATAAATAATCATGTTCACATGGATTGGTAGTGTGGGGTATTGACTTGAGGTTCTACACCCACATGTCAAATTATATTGAGGCTCTAAACTCCACCACTAAATTCATGGGTTAGGGAAGGGGATGGATGATCTATTCCCCTAATGGGGTCATCCACCTAGACTGAGGCTTCAAGGTGAGGATAATATGTTGTTGTGATCTGTTTATACCTAGTGAGATATGGACTGGGATTATTCCCTTATACCTGGTAATTGATTAGCATAGGTTATGGTTTAAATGGTGTAAATTCTCAACCCATGTAATATGATATGAATATGAATTTATTAATGAAGATAACTTATGTTATGAAATGGAAATAATTATGAAAATGGAGTAAATGAACATTGTAGCTATTGAGTATGTGATGTGTTGTGATTAGTTAAAACCCTTATGGTTAAATGTGTGTGTCACCCATTATGTCTTTACTTAGACTTCTAGAGTGACCTGAGTAAGTTTTGTTGTTTGGTCGGTTATAGGGAAGTCATTGAGTTAATGGGTACTACATAATTACTTAAATGTTTACCTTGTTACTTGATAATTTATTTCACTTTTCACCTGTATACACACTTATACATACTAACTATTGCTTACACACCATTGGTGGTGGCCTCCGGAGTTGTACTCAAACCCTTCTCCTGAAACTGTAGAAATTTTGGTACCCATGAATACTTCACTTGTTTCTGGTACATATTTAGTGTATGGACCAGGTGTTTTGTTGTTCATTGGATGACAGGTTGGATCATGTAGGTTAGGACTGGGTTGGGACTCGAGTCTGGGTTTAGAGTCTTTTTTAGTTCTAGTTTTGGTTTATAGTAGATTATTGTTTGGAATATAGATTATTAAATAGATTTTGTTATATCATGAGTACTTGGTTATTTATTGGTTTTGTTTTATTTTGTCCATTTATTGTTTCTATGGTTATTTCATCAATTTACGTTACTTGTATTGTGGGTTCACTCTGATAAGCGGGTATAGTCTCCCCATGTTATAATTTATACTCATGCTGCTAGTCAACATCTTTCGACATACCGGGAGGCACGCCAGAGGTCATGTTAACAACTGGCTCGGGGCACCGGTTATAGTGGATTTTGGGTCAGGGAAATTACATGTTGAGAAATGGGTTAGTGAAGGGTTGTAAGGGTTGGATATGAGTTTTATAGAATAAAACACTAGAATACAATATTATATATTAAAAAAGTGACTCAACATGTGATTCAATAGAAAAATGATTGTGAATAGACATTAAAGGTGATAATAAAATATTCATCTAACTTCTAGAAACCTCACATTTTCATTCATAACACTACTAATAAATATGGTACTTATACGATATTTCAATATTCCACAAAAGATTAATTTTTTTAGAAAAATATAAAAAGATCTGACTAAGCTAATTTTTATGGTCTAGTTCCCAAAAAGATATCCATTTTAACATAATAATTTTCCAAATATATTAAATTTATTTTTGAAAAAAAATATTTATTTATTCTAAAATATTAATTTTTATGTCATGATCAACTTTCCAATCCATTGAAAAATTACTTATGATTTCATATTATCATTTTCATATAAATATATATTGTTTGATTAAACTATTTTAGAAAAATAAAATTTTATTTATATATCTAAATTTATTATAATATTGTATTCTAACCAAAATAAAATATAAATATTTACTGAAAATATAATTTTTCATTTGTCATTTCAATCATTTATTTTTCATATTTAATAATTTTATTTAATATAAGTTCCTTTTATTTTTTTAATATGGAAAAATATATTATTTTAATATTTTATTAGCCTGGTTACTATTCTAATGGTTATATTACTATTCATAATGCCCCATTTATTATTCCAATGGATTTATTTGTTTTCCATTTCATATAAATAACTCCAATTTACATCCTTTATCATTCAATACAATACTGACTAAGGTTCCATATACTTATTTTCAAAAAATTTGATTTGGTTACTTATTTTTTATATTCTTTTATAGTATTGTTCTTAGGTTGGATTATTATAGGGGACTATAGTGATCCCAATTTAAAAATTCGAGTTATTTTATTTTTTAATGTTTAATGTTAAATTTTTATGGCTATATTTATTCTCTAAATGTAATTTCAAAATTAATATAATAAATTATTGTGTATCTTCATTGTTTAGTGTCTGTGTGTTATATTATAATATATAACCAAATGTGACACACATATATATATTCATAAGGAAAATTCCATTCATAAATGTATAGATAAATACAATATTTCCCCTTAAGAAAATTTACCCTTAAAAATTCATTTCATATAAGAAGATGAAAATAGATGTGGGTACTTTTATTTCATTGTTGATTATGGTTCCCATTTTTACTCTTTATACCTTTAGTTCTGCAAAATAAATTTACAAAATTGATTTGTATTATTGTTTATAAAATTTTCCATATAGTACAATATCTTCACTAGATTTTCCTTTTAAGAGAGATCATACTATAGTTTTATCAACTATATATTTAGTACATATGTGGGATTTGGTATGTACATTCTCAATAGGGATATCATACACATGAGACAGGTTTGGCAGGAGTGTTAGTGGATAGGCCAGAACTCTAACATGATTAAGAATATCAAAGGGTCCAATGTATCCAAGAAATAAATTTCCCTTATTCTCAACCTCATGACTCTTTTCCATTGAGATATACAAATTAAGACTTTATCTCCAACCGGAAACACTTGATCTCATTATTGATCGTCAGAATAACTATTCTATCAATATTGTGCTCCTATAATGTTTTTCTAAATATCCTTCACATTTTAGGCCATTTAATTTAGTTGTCTAGGTCTCAACATCATCTGTTCTACATATATTCCAATAGAGTTCTTTATAAGGTCCCATATGAATGATCAAGTGTAAGCTATTATAATACGAAAACTTTATTAGAGGAATATGATAATACCAACCTTCTTTTGAGTAAATTTAGTAGGATATTAACATATCCTTAAGTGTTTTGAAGGATCTTTCATATTGGAAATTAGTTTAGGGGTGATATACAGAATTTATGGTTAAATCTATGTTCACATAATTTGTGAGGCTTTTCTAGAAATTTCAGGTGAACATTGGATCTCAATCAGATACAATTTATTGTGATGTTATATGAAACTTAACCACTTCACTTGTGTATATATTTTCAAGATGATTGAGTGGTAAGCCTACTCAAATAGTGATAAAGTGAGTTTTTTATGAGGAAGACCACTAAAACTAATTGGAATTATGTCCTTTTGATTTCTTATGAATACCCATAACAACACCCATGGACATGTTCTCCAATTTCCATAAAGTAATAGATAATGGTTGTATCATCCCCTTGGAATTTTATCTTCTTTAATTTATATACCAACATAATTGGCACTATGATATATATTCAAAAATACCATTTTCTATATTTACCCACCAATAGTTCCCTCAGATATCTATCTATATATTTTTCCTCCCATGGTTTATTTAGAATGTCATGTTATGTGCATCATTCAATATATCTTACTTTATCTCAAGAATTTATGGTAATCAGAGTCATGACCTAAGTATCAGAACTCATTATTCATAAATGTTGAAAAATAAGTATTTCCCATTTATTATAGCATCCACTTTATTTTGTATCTCCACATAATCCCTTTCTTCTTTGTTAAACTTTTCCAGAATGGCTGGATGAGTAATCATTTGAGAAAGTTTGGATGATGTTCCTTCCTTTATAATCCCCATGTTCATATTTTGTATGTATAAGAAGACTAGATCCTTATAAATTATAATCATGGATAATGTTTCATGATCCTTTATAATAAAAGTATTTGAAACCTTATTTTACTTCCTAGTATGATAATGGATTGAGCAATCATAATCTTTGATCATCTCTAACCAACTTCATCAGCATATGTTTATCTACTTCTATGTAAATATATACTTGAGGATCCTATGATTTATATATATGTCACAATTATATATGTAGAGACATTTCCTTCAAATATTTAATGAAAATGTTACTACATACCACTCTAGATCATGTTTCAGATAGTTATTCTCATAGAATTTCAAATATCTAGAGACATTTTCTATCACTTAATCATTTTTCACGAGTACAAAAACATTTTATTTATTGGATGAATATTTTTAGATAAAAAATACTTTCCCATTTGTGGTTAGTGTGAGTACATGTGTAGTTTATAATCCTCTTCAACTCCTTAAAATTCTCTTAACATTCATTAGTCTAAAAAACTTCACTACATTTTGAGTTTTCATGGTTAGTGGGTTTTAAAATCATGATAAGTTTCTCATAAATCAACAATAGTACCTAGATAATCTAAGGAAACTATAGGTATATATTATATATGTTGGTCTATTCCATTCCTAAATATCCTTTATATTTGAAATATCTATAGATATCCTCTTGATGGTGATAAAATTCCCCAAAATGTACTTTTTCTATCTAAAACTCACATTTACTGTGCTTTTCATATAACCTATCATTTATTAAATTCTTTAGTATAGTACTAAAATACTCTTTATGTTCCTCATTTATTTTAAATTATATGAGAATATAATCTATAAATACTAAAATAATTTTTTTTGTGGTAATATCAAAAGACTATATCTATCAAGTCCATGAATATTGTAAGAGTATTAGTTTTCATGAATGCCATCACTATGAAGTCAGTGTTTCCATACCCTATTTGAAAGGTAGTATTTGGAATATCCACCTTATTTACCTACAATTTATGATTTCTATACCAAAGATATATTTTATATAAGTACTAGGGCCCATGAATCTGATTGATAAATTCATCAATCCTTGAAAAGGGATGCTTTTTCTTTATCATGAACTTGTTTAGTTCCTAAAAATAAATTTATGGAGACACCGAACCATACTTGTTCTTAATAAAAATAATTTATGAATCCCATTTTGAGTCACTTGTTCATATAAATACTCTTCCTAGATTCTCATTTAGTTTCTTCATCAAGTTTTCATGTTTAATATGATTCATTCTATAGGTACTCTTGGATATGGGAAGATCTCCAAGTATAAGTTCAATTGAGGACTCAACCTCATGATCAGAAGAAAGACTGGGTAACTCTTCTTGGAATATATTATCATATTCCATTATAATGGGCATGTTTTTAAGGATGATCATATAGTTTTTCTTGATCATTTTATCTAAATATGTTTATACATAAGGAAACAATATCAATGATTGAAAAGATATTACCAAATAATATTCATCGTAAAAGATACACTTTTATATAATCATAGGATGGTTTTAGATATGGAAATTTATATCCTTGTATTATTAGTTAATGTTGCATCCATATAAATATAGTTAATACATGAAAAATATATTATCAAATTCCACTAAAGGGGGTATGTATAGGTTTCCTAGGACATAAATCCCACTAATATTGAATATGGAGGATTTATATACTTGGTATGTAATTATTGAACCACTTGGTGTTTTAAACAACAACACAAACTCAATGTATTAATATGGTTCCTGAGTATTTCTACTAAAATTTAATGATATGGAAGAATGAATAGACACATAATCAAATAGAACATTTTATATTCTTGAATGAATAATAGGAATACCCATCATCACTTATTTATATTGACCCACCTTAGCAGTAGTGATAAAATATTCTCATCCCTACTCTAATGGACTTGGAGGTTTCATTCATTGGTTATCCTAAATAACCCTAAGATTATATCATTGAATAATATAGTGTTTTTGTTCCTTATAGTTTAAACAATGAACCATAGGATAATTATTCATTATAACCTTATTTTCTTCCATTGTGTTAGTGGGTTTCTTCAACTCCCTTATAAATTCATTATCTTGATACCCAACCTTTCCAAAAATCAAATATATCCTTATTATATAAAGTTAGTTTTTATGATTATTCTTCCGACACTGATTATAAGAGGGTAGATGTATTTCTTCTATTCATGATATTTATCAACAAATCCTCTAGACATAAACTCTATAATCATATTTTTCATATCCAACTCCATGATAACATTGATAATCAACAATATCTATCTCATCTTTAAGGGTACATAAAAAATTTTAATCATATATTTCAATGTATTGAATTTAAAAATATTTAAAAATTAAATGGATTTAGTCCAACAATGAAAAGATCAGCTATACTTTTCGGCTCACTTAAAAATCTAGATTTGTATCATGCAAGCCCTGTGAAGTTTTAATCACAATAAACAGTTGATTATTCCTAATTTTTTTTGGTAAAAGGAACTCCCTCTCGATTTTAAAATGGATACCATTAGTAAAATATTTATTATAAAATATTTTATTGAATCATTATCTCTCAATTGATTTGGTTTCTTCCTTAGGATTCATATTTTTAATCAGTGATCACCTCTGATCGAATTGTTCCTCTAGGAGATGGAAAACTTTTATGACATTATCTATCTTATATCATTGCATGGAAATAAATATATTGTCAACAGAATTAATTAATTTTTTAACTATTAGGGGATCAAAAGTTCCACTAAATGTAGTTAGCCTTTATCACATAAAGGAACCAACCGGAAATTATTATTTCTTGTGGGAATGAAGTATTTTTTCATGATTCAAGTAATTTCTCATAACATGAGTTTTTTTATCCAGTAACTCTATTAAATTATCAACTCATTCTCCCATCATATTATGCATTTCAATTGGGAAATTGTTACATTTACCATCACATTGGTTTTTGGTATGATTCCTTATATTCCCAAAAAATAATTAAAATAAAATAATTTTAAGGATGATAATACTTAAATTAATAATCAAGTAAAATAAAAACTATAAACTTTAAAGGAACAAATCTTTAATGAAATGTTTACACTAACTTATTAATCACTAGTTTCAATATAAGTTTATCATGGTCATTTTAATATTATTATTCTAACCTAAATAGAAATATATTAAATCTTCAAATTTCATAACAATATATTTAATCATTCATAATGGTTTGTAAAGAGCCTGTAAATTAATGAAATCATATCCCTTGAGAGTTTCAAATTATGTGTTCAGTTAAATCCCACTTATTACATATTGAGTGATTATTTAGTTAATACCCAACCATCCTTTTTTAGTATTGTTAACCCTAGGCACATATACATAAAGCCTACATCCAATTTTTTGTATCTGGAGAGGGATATTATTACTAGGAAACCACGTTCTCAATACTTTAAAGAAATAGGATGTTTTCCTTAAACTTATGCATATGATTTTCTCTAATTTTTTATAGTTATAATCCCCAAAAAATAACTATAGATTGATCTAATACCAACTTTAACAAGAACTATAGTGGTGGAAGCACTATAGTAGTATGGGTACTATAGCATCACTATTCCCCGATGGGCCTTTGGGTTAAAAACATTAGGCCTATGAGACATGAAATGATCTTTCATGCACACTAAGCCTACAGTCCACGTAATGAGCTTTATGACCACTGGGCCTATAGGATATGCATTGAATGAATAAGGATTGATGGCTGGGTTATCCCCTTAGGGGGGATACAACATGCCTTTCCATCCAATTTGTGATGTGTGTGTGTGTGTTTATTGTAAATATACCCCAAAGCACCTAATATAATAATAATTGTTAAATATTTCATAAATCTAGAGACCTGGTGTCTTTAGGATATTTGATACATAAAACATCAAATTAACCATAAAACAAAACATATTTAGTTAATTATATATAATATTATCATACAACCAATTAATATTCTATTACTGTATATTATAACCTAGGTAAATACATAATGGAAAAGGGTGAGATATAAATCCAAGTAAGGGAATAATCAGAGTAAAGCATGATGACTATTAATACATATCATACAAGAGGTGTATCATGATAACATAAAAGATAAAGATCTTTTATGTTAAAAAAAACCTGGTATGAAGAATATGATTTCATAAGATCATGTAATTATATGAATGTGAAAAAAGTATAAACATGAAATACTAAGAATTAGGTCAGGCTCCTTACTAGGACAATATAATATAGTGTGATAGGCTCACTTCCCATGCCCCATAAATGGTATCTCATGACATGAAAATATTACTCAATGCAATGGGAGGATTGCATAATTTTGTTTCCACTCATCACATTCATAATATGTACATTCATATATGTGGAATATATGGAAATCATACATCGATAATAAGAATAATAAAATTACATGAAAATGAAATGGGTTACATAATACTATCTTATAGAATAATCAAATGAAAATCATAAATATTCCCATGAAACAAGTAATTAAATAATTATTTGATGTTTATAAATAAATAAATAAACCCTGGTTAAGAAAATTAAGTTAATTTTAAGTTAAAATATAAAAAAGTGGAGAAGTAAGTCTGGAAATGAACTATGTAAGCAGGCCTATCAGAAAAGAAATAAAGAGTATGTAAAGTGGGTAAAATAATAATAATTTTGTTAAAAACATAAATGAATCCAAATATTTTTTATAAAAAAATTCTTTTAGAAACCATAAAATTTTAAAATCATTATATGGAATGTTATATGAAAATAGATAAGAAATAAACAACTTCCCATTAAGAAGGTTTTCTTAAAATAAGGAATTGAGAAGGGAAATTGAATAACATGTATTATATCAAACAAATAAAGGTAAAGTAAACTAGGTTTATATGTAAGGAACACATATAAATAATATATAAGAATAAATGAACAATGTTATAAAGATAAAGGCATAAAAATAAATAGATTTCATAACTCCAAAATAATAAGGGTGATTTAGAAAATCCTTACCTTGGGTGCTTGAATCATTTCATATGTTTGTATAAGTTTTTAAATATTTAAATTAAATTTATTAAATGCATTATTAAGAACCTTTTTCTCTATATTTAATTTATAATTATTATTTTCCATTTTTTATAATTATTATTATTATTATATTATGATTATTTTCACCTTCTTGCAAACGTTTGTCGCATGGTTCTAAGGTCTCATTATTTTATGAATAATTATAATAACTGTTGACTAATGAAACAATAACATCATAAGTGTAAATAAATTAAATTCATTTAATTTCATGGGTTTAAATGCTCCCAAATAGTTATATGTGTTTTTTTACAAGGATGATTCATTTAGTATAAATGTAATCGTCATACAGTTAGTTCATTTAGGTTGATTTTCCGACCTTGATAAAATTATTTAATTTTATGTAACATTATGAATATCAATTAATTATAAAATAGGAAATGATATATAATATAATTATTTATATAATTTTTAACCATAATATTTTTATTATTATAATCTGTGAATGTGGTGATGAAAAATGAAAATATGTTGTCCATAGAGGTGGTGAATCGACCATTATATGAACAATGTTTTCATTTTATAATAGAATGAGAGGATGTTAGATAATGGATATTCTATTAATATAATAATATTTTAATATATTAATAATACTTGTTTAGTTATACTTAAATGGATATAATATATTTTATGAAGTATATGAAGAAAATAATTTATGATAATTCAATGGAAAATATTACCTCTTCCTGTGGATGTTCACTCTTAGGCAACACCTTAAGTATCCTTAGTTTGGTGTTTTGCTGAAACATAGGATTATAGGATACATGAAGAGGTTTAGAAAAATATTTGGGTAGAATTTAGGAGATATATATATGGAAACAAATGTGTTGAGAAATGAATTAGGGAAAGGTTGTATTTATAAGGGGATAAGATGGTCATTTTAAAATAAAATACTAGAATAAAATATTATATCTTGAAAAGCCACATGATAGAAGATTCAATACTAAGGGGTTTTTAGGTCTATAGTAAAGGATCTAATTAAATATTTATATAACTTATATAATTCTCAAAAATTTATTTATATACGCTATTACAAAAAATACAGTGTCACGACCCGTCCTCGGGGCCCGTGCTGTGACTACCCCAAGCCCGCCTTCCATAGGCCAGGGGCTAGCGACTAGCACCAAGGCGTAAATCCTAGTAAAAAGGGAAGGCATTGCCTTTGTAAAGTAAACAAGCACCACAGAGTAAGCAAGCAGAAGAAGTAAACACTAAGTAAAAACTGGTACAACAGTAAGTGCAGAAAAGTAAAGGGGGCCGGAAATACAAGCCCAACTGTAAAGTACAACTAAAAGGGGAAAAAAAGAAACTGAAAGAAAAAGCCGCAACGTCGAGCCGTCCTCTGCAAGTCCCACCTGAAGGGTGGGTACAGATAGCCTCCACAGCTCCTCGGGCCAGCCGTCCGCTCCGAGTACACCCCGCCTAGTGGTCCACCTCCAGGTACCGTCCTGCTCCACCAACCTCGACCACGATCAGCGCTGTCCATCGTCTGCAACCAACAAAACGAAGTGCGGGCATAGACCGTGCAGGGGTGAGTATAAGCTACTCAGTAGGGACCCCGAGACCCCCGAAGGACTCCCTGAATCCACAAAGGATAATCCACAAAGGAAAGATACAATCACGAAGTAACATCTGACACTGCTTTGGTATATGCCCATACATATACCTAAGTCATCAATTCTCATTCAGCTCCAACATCCGAGACCAAGTACAACCCAGTCCACACAAGAAAGCAATACGTAAATCCACACAGGATAGCACAATCTACAAAGGAAATCAAAACGTAAATCCACACAGGATAGCACAACACAATCCACAAAGGAAAGCAAAAAAAGGATTCAGCTCACACAGGTATACTTCTTCGAATGACGATAGAGATGATCACTGATCCATCCAACTCTTCGGACCCACAAAGGTTCGATAGGTACTAACCCCTGCAATGACCCACAAAGGATCTGACCCACAAAGGATCGATAGGTAACTAACCCCAGCAAAGACCCACACAGGATCTGTAGGTGTTGGCCCACACAGGACTGCTGAGCGCTGAACCACACAGGATCAGACCCACACAGGATCTGTAGCACTGACCCACAAAGGATCGCTGAGTGCTGTAGTCGTCACCATCGAATCCACTGAGGATCTCTACACAGTCGTCGTCGTCACAGTAGCAGTCGCAACCAGCTCTAGGGTTCCCGCACACAGCAAGCTCGTTCGGGAGGGTCCGCTCCATGAGCCGAGAGGCTGATACATCAACAGACACATAGTCCAGAGTTGATGTATCCAAAAGTTCCGTATCGTCAACAGGAACTCAACGTCGCAGACGACGCGTCAATCGGAAGCCCGGTCTGAGAGTTATTGGCTTTTTCATCCCAGGGGCCCGGTTGGTTTTTAAGGGAAAACCAACCCGACCGTACTCCACCTGCTTCCAAACCTCTGGCGTAGTATTCCAAAAGATCCATCCCACCTAGAGGAATTTAACAAAGTCGACGGCACGTCAATCGGACGTCCGAAGCTCAAGATATGAGCATTTTCGCTCGGAGGGCCTGGTTGGTTTCGTGTGCGAACCAACCCGTCCGAACCCAAAGTAATACAAAACCTTGAGTGTGATATACTTAAACGATCATCTCGATCCAAGGATCGCATCGCCGCTGACGGCGCGTCGTTTGGAGGCCCGTAGCTCAAGTTAAGAGTAAAAGACCGAAAAGGTCCGGAAACGGGGGGTCTGGGCCCGGACCGACCCGCTTGGGCGCGACCCGGTCAGCGGGTCGGCTTGGCTCGGCTCGGCCGAGCAAGGGGAACCACGGGGGGCGTGCTGCCCCCGCGTGAGAACACTGCGGCCCCGCGTGGGGCCGCCCTTGGTCAGCGGACGCGGTAGGGCCGCATCCCTTGTCTCGCTGGACCCGCGTGGTCGCGGGTTTGTCGGTCGCCGCCGTCGCAGCTTCAGCCGCGACACATCCGTCCGGCGGCACTCCGCTGCCTCCAGCCAATGGCGCCGCCGCGCCGGCGACCCGCGCCGCTGGTGGAGTCCGCGTGCCACCAGAGTTGCTCCGGTGGTCCAATTTCATTTCCGTCTGCGCCGTAGCTATCTCGGGTCCCGTCCTTCACTGTGGAATCAACAAATCGTCTCTGCGGCCCGTTTTGTCATCGTCTTCCATTCCGCACACCAAGAACAAAAGGGCGGTGGGTTCAGACTTGTTCATTGGTCCTCGCCCACCGCGTTAGCGGTTTGAAACAACACCATAATTCCTAGCAATTGATAAACCTTGACCCACAAGAAAAATCTGCGAACCAACTTTTTAATTGGTTGGTCTGCGTTCTTGCCATGTGGGAAAACAAACATGGGTAAAATAATTTTCAAAACGACCCCTACCTCGTCGTAGTCGTTGGACGAGGTCTTCGCAAAATTGACCGTCGCGGTAGAAGATGATCGTCGCGTCGCGAAAGGGCGTCGCGTCGTCACGGTATACGACATCACGTCGACGAACTCCGAGGATCAAGAACACACAGATTTAATTATAACAATTAAATCCTTGCTGATGTTATAATCCACAAAGAAATAAAAGGACAGCAATACCCTACCCCAAGATGCCGATCGAAGATTGTCGCGGGGATGGATCGTCGTGGAAGAAGCACCGCTGAGGGAGAATCGCGGGGTCACGTCGTCGATCTACGGGGGTCGGGCATTCTTCGTCGCCCTTCGTCCGAGGCCGACGTTCTTCGCGTTCTTCGCATTCTTCGCGTTCTTCGCATTCTTTGCGTTCTTCGCGAAGGAGGATGAAGAACTTTAGAGGTTCTCCAAATGTTTAACACAACTACCAGATAATAAAATAAGTCCTCATCTTATTTTTATTATCAACTAAAGAATTTGAAAAACAAAGGTAAGTAACGAAAAAATTAATTCATAGAATTAATTTCAACTAATTAACCACCCAATTAAAAGGAGCGTTTAAGAGGTTAGAAAACGCATCAGTTGACTTTCATTAAAAAGGGTTTTTGCGGGTGCGTAACTTAGCGGAAAAGAAACGGTGGGGCTCGTGTGGGACCCACCTCACAAATATCCTACCAAGAGGGTAGGATATTTTGAATTGCACCCTATCCGCTTTAACTCACCTTAAGCAGCTTTAAGTGGCTTTTAAGTGGCTTTAAGTGAAATAAAAATAAATTTGTCGCACCACTTTATTTTATTTCTTAACTTAGCCCCAAAAATTTAAAAACCACACCCAAGAAAACGCAACTCCAGAAGATGTGTTTCTAAGAAAATACCAGCGCTGTGATTCCATCGGTGCCCTTAGAATTTGATTCTGAGAACCGGTTCAAAATTTAGAAAAACCCACTCGTTCGTTCACTGAACGTACCCGAGCCAAACTTCAGAAAATGATTCCGGGAACACCGGGCCTCAGAATCAGGTGCCGTCAGAAACTGCGTTCTTTTAAAATTCCAAAGAAAATTAAGAAAAAAAATTTCCTTGAATTTTACGGGTCTTTACATCACTCCCACATCAGGGCTTTACGTCCCTGTAAAGATACATCATAAACTAGTGAAACAAATGTGGGTACTGAGCACGCATCTGAGCCTCCCGCTCCCAAGTGATCTTATGGAGGTTCCCGTGCTGCCATCTGATGTGCACTAGAGGAATCAACCGTCCACATAGGACACGCTCCTGTCGATCCTCGATCTCCACTCGGACCTCTACAAAAGTCCCCCCTTCATCAACGTCTAGCTCCTCATGGTCAATGATGTGCGTCGGGTCGTGCACGTATCTCCTCAGCTGAGATACGTGGAAGACGTCGTGCACCCGGTGCAACTGAGGTGGTAGAGCCAGGCGATAAGCCTCCTCGCCGATCCTGCTGAGGACCTGGAATTGTCCAATGAAGCGTGGAGACAACTTTTTGCCTTGGCCAAATCTCCGTAATCCATGTCGAGGTGAGACACGCAAGAAGATGTGGTCGCCATCCTCGAACTCTAATGGCCTCCGCCTCCTGTCAGCATAAGACTTCTGCCAGCTCTAAGCTGTCCTCATCCACTCCCGGATGACCTGGACTATCTCTGTCGTGGCCCGGACCATCTCTGGTCCCACAAGTGCCGACTCCCCAGGTTCTGTCCAGCACAACGGAGATCTGCAAGGTCTGTCGTACAACGCCTCATACGGTGCCATCCCGATGGTGGAGTGGTCGCTGTTGTTGTATGCAAACTATGCCAAGGGTAGGTGGTCCTCCCAGCTATGACCAAAGTCGAGGACACATGCGCGGATCTTGTCCTTGAGAGTCTGAATGGTTCTCTCCGTCTGACCATCTGTCTTAGGGTGAAAGGCGGTGCTCAGACGTTGCTGCGTCCCAAACACCCCTGCATCCCCTTCCAAACCCGGTAAGTAAATCAACTATCTCGATCAGAGACGATAGATGATGGCACACCGTGAAGCCGTACAATCTCCTGAACGTAGAGATGCCCGAAGCTCTCCACTGAGCCCTTCTCTCTGATGGGTAAGAAGTGAGCCGACTTGGTGAGTCGGTCGACAATCACCCAGATGGTGTCGTGACCTCTAGAAGTGCGTGGAAGTCCAGTCACGTAGTCCATAGATATCCCATCCCACTTCCACTCTGGGACCTCCAAGGGTTGTACCAAGCCTGCTGGTACCTGATGCTCTGCCTTCACCTGCTGGCAGGTGAGGCATCGTGAAATAAACTCTGCCACAACCTTCTTCATGCCCGGACACCAGTGCTGTCGTCTGAGATCCTGGTACATCTTCGCCACTCCAGGATGTACCACCAATGGAGAAGTGTGAAACTCTCTCAGCACCTCCTCTCGTAAAGTGACTGGTACTAAGGTACGTCCTCTGAAAAGGATGTCATGCTCTGCTCCAAAGGAGAAGCCATCAGGTGCCTATCCTGAGGATACCTGTGCACGCCGCGTCTCATAGTCAGCATCCCCACGCTGTACCTCTCTGATCCGCGGTAGTAGTGGAGGGGTGACTGTGAGAGACTGAAGGAAGGCTACTCCATCTCTATCCACGAAGGATATCTACAAAGCGGCTAGCTGCTCTGTCGCCTCCTCAAGTAGCTAAATGCCCATCCTCCTGCTGAGAGCATCGGCTACCACGTTCCCGTTTCCAGGAGTACAGACTATCTCAAAGTCATAGTCCTGGAGGAACTCGAGCCATTGTCGCTGTCTCAGGTTCAGGTCCTTCTGAGAAAAGATGTACCTGAGACTCTGATGGTTAGAAAAGACTGTAAAGCGCTCGCCCATCAGATAGTGTCGCCATGTCTTCAGAGCGAAGGCCACTGTTGCTAACTCCAGGTCATGGGTAGCGTAGTTCTTCTCATGCGGTCTCAACTGACGTGATACATAGGCGATCACTACCCGATCCTGCATCAGGAAACATCCGAGTCCGGTCCCTGATACATCGCAGTAGACTATGTACCCTACTCCCTCCTCAGGAAACCTCAAGATAGGTACACTGGTAAATCTCTGTCTCAACTCCTGGAAGCTCTGCTGACATCTGTCTGACCACACAAAGGGTTTCCCCTTCTTCTTAAAAGTTGAGAGTGGTGCCGCAACTCTGGAGAAGTCTGGCACAAATCTCCGATAGTACCCAGCTAGTCCCAAGAAACTCCGCACCTCCGTCACGCTCTTGGGTTGCTCCCAAGCTAGCACTGCCTCGATCTTCGCAGGATCCACTAAAACTCCCGCCTCAGAGATGAACTGTCCCAAGAAGTGGACCTCACGTATCCAGAACTGACACTTCAAGATTTTTCCATAAAGATGGTGCTCTCAGTGTGTGTCTAGTACAACCCGTAAGTGGTAGGCGTGCTCCTCCTCAGTCGTCGAGTAAATCAAAATGTTGTCGATGAAGACAACAACAAATCGATCGCGGTATGGATGAAAGATACTATTCATGAGGCCCATGAACACTGAGGGAGAATTGGTTATGCCGAATGGAATAACCAAAAACTCATAGTGGCCATACCGACACCTGAAGGTCGTCTTCTACACGTCCTCGTCTTGAACTCTGAGCTGATGATAGCCTGACCTGAGGTCTATCTTCGAGAACCACCGTTCTCCCTTGAGCTGATCGTAGAGGTCATCAATCCTTGGTAGCGGATACATGTTCCTCACCGTAACCTAGTTCAGATGACGATAGTCGACGCAAAGTCGCAAGCTCCCGTCTGCCTTCTTGGAGAACAATATCGGGGAAGCCCAAGGTGAAACACTGGGTCAGATGAATCCATTGCCCTGCAAGTCCTACAACTGTACTCGTAGCTCTCGAAGCTCAGCGGGGGCCATCCGATATGATGGGGTCGATATCGAGGATATCCCGGGGTACAGGTCAATAAAAAATTCTACATCTCTGTGAGGAGGTAGTTCTAGAACATCTTCGGGAAAGACGTCCGCATACTGATCCACCATTGCAGGAAAACTAGGACTCTGCCTGTCAACTGCTCCTAGGATGATGCTAGCCAACTGATGAGTGATGGGCTGTCCTCTCCTCTACGGAATTCCATCCTATGCTGCGAGGGCTCCCTTCTCACCGGTGAAGGTGAACCTGCTGTCGTCGGTGCGTACACATCGAACATTGCGCCTAATACAGTCAATCTGAGCATGGATGGTAGATAGCCAATCCATGCCCAAGATGACGTTGTAAGGCCTCGACGCCGCTACAAGAAGATCCCAGCCGAAGATCTCCCCTCCTAGAGTAAGCTCACACTGCCGGCACCCGTGCGTAATGGTCGAGTCTGCTCCCGTAGGAGTCTCTAGCCGTAAGATCGAGCCAACGGCTCTGTCGGAATATCCGAGCTCCGAACAAGGGCAGCGGGTATGAAAGAGTGGCTCACTCTTGTGTCTATAAGAACTACAAAAAGGGTGGAATAGACATAGATAGTACCTCGAATCATCTCGGGCATGCCGTGGTCGTAGGCCTCCGCTGTCTGGAGCTGTGCCTGTCTCTGCCCGCCAGCTCCCTGTGGCCGGGGTGGACATCTTTGTGGTGGTGGTGGTAGAGCCTCAAAGCGTCGCCCACCACCTGCTGCTCAGCCAGCTCCTCTGCCTCATCCGCCTCCTCCCTGAGGACCGCCACAGTCGACCCTCTGCCTCTGCCTGGGTGACCCCTCAACTGTCTGCTGCTCCTCGGCATGGTGGGTCGGGCAGTCACGAGCCATGTGGCCCTGCCCACCGCATGTGTAACACTGCCTGCCTCTCAAAAGACTGGCTCCACGCTGTGTGCTCCGCACTGCTGAGCCAGTGTCCTAAGGTCGTCTGCGTGAGGGTCTGGTCTGCCTGGACCCCTGAGTCATCCATCGGCTACCTGCTCCGGAAGACTCTGCTACGTGCCGCCCCGCGGTAGGTCTCGCTGCTAATGAAGGCTCAGCAAGGAAGCTCTCAATCAAAAGGGCTCGCTCCAGTACTCCTGCATGATTCGGGATGCTGAAGGAGATCAGAGATGCCCTGATCTCATGTCTCAATCCCTGCTTAAAGGTCTGGTCCCGGAAGAACGGGTCCCATACCATGTCGGTCGAGTAGCGAGAGAGATCGGTAAATCTCGCCGAGTACTGGGAGACCGTCAAGTTGCCCTGCCGCAGCTGAAGAAGCTCCTGGATGCGCACCGCACGGAGGGTGGCCGGAACGAACTCTGAGCGGAAGAGGCTCTCAAAGTCCGTCCAGAGAAGAGATTCCTCATTGTGCACCTAGAGCATCAAGCTCCACCATCGGCCCGCTGCTGCGTGCAGTAGGCTCGCTGCGAGGATCACCATGAGGTCTGCTGGTGTCCTCACTAACCGGAAAACTCGCACCACTGCCTCCAGCCAGTCCTCGGCTGCCTGGGGGTCCGTCTCCCCGCGGAACCTGGGCGGTCGCTGACATTGGAACTCATGTAGTGAAATGAGGCGACGTGAATCATCAGCGGCTCCTGCTGGAAGCATCGGTGGCTCGGCGGGTAAAGGTACCGCTGGTGCCTCAGCTGTCAAAGGGCCCTGTGCCGAGGCCTCATCGCTCGGCGGGCTGTCGTCACGCTCAACTCTCGGAACCCTAGCTGGCTGCCGTCGTGAGGCCATACTGAAAAGAAACAGGTGTTCCATGGTCAGAACAGTATACCTGGTGAGCTGATACAAGTAATCACAAATAAAACATTAAACACACATGCAACCAATGTTTTCGTGCATTAAGTCGGGAATCAGAAGTCAGGGTCCTGGTGTACGGATACGTCGGCCGCCGCACCAACACTGGACTCCCTGGACTGATAACCACACCCAATACACTTAACACTATTGCTTCTCATAGAAGAAAGATCAGAGTCTGCGGTAGAACCAAACTCCTCTGATACCAATTTGTCACGACCCGTCCTTGGGGCCCGTGCCGTGACTACCCCAAGCCCGCCTTCCATAGGCCAGAGGCTGGCGACTAGCACCAAGGCGTAAATACCGGTAAAAAGGGAAGGAATTGCCTTTGTAAAGTAAACAAGAACCACGTAGTAAGCAAGTGGAAGAAGTAAACACTAAGTAAAAACTGGTACAACAGTAAGTGCAGAAAAGTAAAGGGGCCCGAAAATACAAGCCCAACTGTAAAATACAACTGAAATGAGAAAAAACAACAACTGAAAGAAAAAGCCGCAGCATCGAGCCATCCTCTGGAAGTACCACCTGAAGATTGGGTATAGATAGCCTCCACAGGTCCTCGGTCCAGCTGTCCGCTCCGAGTACACCCCGCCCAGTGGTCCACCTCCACGTACCGTCCTGCTCCGCCAACCTCGACCATGATCAGCGTTGTCCGTCGTTTGCAACCAACACAATGTAGTGCGGGCATAGCCCGTGCAGGGGTGAGTATAAGCTACTCATTAGGGACCCCGAGACCCCCGAAGGTCTCCCAGAATCCACAAAGGATAATCCACAAAGGAAAGATACAATCACGAAGTAACATCCGACACTACTTAGGTATATGCCCATACATATACCTAAGTCATCAATTCTCGTTCGGCTCCAACATCCGAGCCCAAGTATAACCTAGTCCACACAGGAAATCAATACATAAATCCACACAGGATAGCACAATCCACAAAGGAAAGCAAACCGTAAATCCACACAGGATAGCACAACACAATCCACAAAGGAAAGCAAAAACAGGATTCAGCTCACACAGGTATACTTCTTCAAATGACGATAGATATGATCACTGATCCATCCAAGTCATCGGACCCACAAAGTATCGATAGGTACTAACCCCCGCAATGACCCACAAAGGATCTGACCCACAAAGGATCGATAGGTAACTAACCCCCGCAAAGACCCACACAGGATCGGACCAACACATGATCTGTAGGTGTTGGCCCACATAGGACCGCTGAGCGCTGACCCACACAGGATCGGACCCACACAGGATCTGTAGCACTAACCCATAAAGGATCTTTGAGTGTTGTAGTCATCGCCATCAAATCCACTGAGGATCTCTGCACAGTCGTCGTCGTCACAGTAGCAGTCGCAGCCAGCTCTAGGGTTCCCACACACAACAAGCTCGTTCGGGAGGGTACGCTCCACGAGCCGAGAGGATGATACATAAACTGACACATAGTCCAGAGTTGATGTATTCAAAAGTTCTGTATCGTCAACAAGAAGTCAACGTCGCAGACGGCGCGTTAATCAGACGCCCAGTATGAGAGTTATTGGCTTTTTCGTCCTAGGGGCCCGTTTGGTTTTTAAGGCAAAACCAACCCGACCATACTACACCTGCATACAAACCTCGGGCGGAGTATGCCAAAAGATCCATCTCACCTAGAGAAATTTAACAAAGTCGACGACACGTCAATCAGACGTCCGAAGCTCAAGATATGAGCGTTTCCGCTCCGAGGGCCCGGTTGGATTCGTGTACGAACCAACCCGGATGAACCCAAAATATTCTGAAACCTTGAGTGTGATATACCGAAACGACTATCTCGATCCAAGGATTGCATCACCGCTGACGGCGCATCGTTCGAAGGCTCGTAGCTCAAGTTATGAGCAAAAGACCAAAAAGGTCCGTAAACGGGGGGTCTGGGCCCGGACCGACCCGGCCCAACCCCCCTACGCCGGCCCGAACTGGGGCGACCCGACCCGGTTGGGCGCGACCCAGCCCGGCAGGGGCGGCTCGGCCCGTCTTGGGCGCGACCCGGCCGGCGGGTCGGCTTGGCTCGGCTCGGCCGAGCGGCCGAGCAAGGGAAACCGCGGGGGGCGTGCTGCCCCCGTGTGAGAACACCGCGGCCCCACGTGGGGCCGCCCTTGGTCAGCGGACGCGGCAGGGCTGGGTCCCGTGTCTCGCCGGACCCGCCGCGGCGGCGGCGGCTCCGTTCGGTGGCGCATCGGGGCGCCGCCGTGCCGGCGACCCGTGCCGCTGGTGGAGTCCGCGGGCCACCAGAGTTGCTCCGGTGGTCCGATTTCATTTCCGTCTGCGCCGTAGCTCATCCCGGGTCCCGTCCTTCACTGCGGAATCAACAAATCGTCTCTACGGCCCGTTTTTTCGTCGTCCTCCGTTCCGCACACCAAGAACAAAAGGGCGGTGGGTTCGGACTTGTTCGTTGGTCCGCACCCACCGCGTTAGCGGTTTGAAACAACACCATAATTCCCAGCAATTGATAAACCTTGACCCGCAAGAATAATCTGCGAACCAACTTGTTAATTGGTTGGTCCGCGTTCTTGCCTTGGGGGAAAACAAACATGGGTAAAATCATTTTCAAAATGACCCCTACCTCGTCGTAGTCATCGGACGAGTTCTTCGCGGAATTGGCCATCGCGGTAGAAGATGATCGTCGCGTCGCGGAAGGGCGTCGCGTCGTCGCGGTATACGACGTCGCGTCGACAAACTCCGAGGATCAAGAACACACAGATTTAATTATAATAATTAAATCCATGTTGATGTTATAATCCACAAAGAATTAAAAGGACCGCAATCCCCTACCTCAAGATGCCGGTCAAAGATTGTCGCGGGGATGGATCATCGTGGAAGAAGCACCGCGGAGGGAGAATCATCGGCGTCACGTCGTCGATCTCCGGGGGTCGGGCATTCTTCGTCTCCCTTCATCGGAGGCTGGAATTCTTCGCATTCTTCTCGTTCTTCATGTTCTTCACGAAGGAGGATGAAGAACTTTAGAAGTTCTACAAAGGTTTAACACAACAACCAGATAATAAAATAAGTCATCATCTTATTTTTATTATCAACTAAAGAATTTGAAAAAAAAAGGTAAGTAAAGACCAAATTAATTCATAGAATTAATTTCAAAGAATTAACCGCCCAATTAAAAGGAGCATTTAAGAGGTTAGAAAACGCGTCAGTTGACATTCATTAAAAAGGGTTTTCGCGGGTGCGTTACTTAGCGGAAAGAAACGGTGGGGCTCGTGCGGGCCCCACCTCACAAATATCCTACCAAGAGGGTAGGATATTTTGAATTGCACCCTATCCTCTTTAACTCAGCTTAAGAAGCTTTAAGTGGCTTTTAAGTGGCTTTAAGTGAAATAAAAATAAAGTTTTCGCACCACTTTATTTTATTTCTTAACTTAACCCCAAAAATTTAAAAACCACACCCAAGAAAACGCAACTCCAGAAGAGGCGTTTCTAAGAAAATACCGGCGCTGCAATTCCATCGGTGCCCTCAGAATTTGATTCCGAGCACTGGTTCAAAAGTTAGAAAAACCCACTTGTTCGTTCACTGAACGTACCCGAGCCAAACTTCAGAAAATGATTCCAGGCACACCGGGCCTCATAATCAGGTGCCGTCAGAAACTGCGTTTTAGTAAAATTCCAAATAAAATTAAGAAAAAAAATTTCCTTGAATTTTACGGGTCTTTACATACAGTACTTTTATTAAACATACAAGGTATTTCACTATTCAACAGAAATACATTTTTTCGTAAAAAAGAAAAAATTACCGTAATTAAATTTCAATATTTTTTATTATAAAAAAAATAAATTTTATCAAAATAATTGTCAAAATATAATAAATTAAAATTTTATATAAAATCTTTTTTTGTTGACAAATATACATTTTTATGACACGATCAATTTTCCAACCCTTTGAATAATTACTTATGGATTAATAATATCATTTTAATATAAATATATATTTTTTCATGAAACTATTTTATTAAAATATTTTTTTATATTTTAAAATTTATCATAAAATTATATTTTAATGAAAATAAAACATTTATATTTTTACCAAATATATAATTATGCATTTTGTATGTCAATAATTATTAATTTTATATTTAATTATTTCATTTAATATAAATTAAATTAATTTTATTTATTAAGTTGACTGAATATTTTATTTTACCATTCCATTGGTCTGGGTACTATTATAAAAGTCATATTAATATTCATAATGGTCAGGTTACTATTCCTACTATCATATTGGATTTATACTTATTATAAATACTTTCAATTTACAACCTTCATCATTCACTCCAATACCTCATAAGTTTTTATATTAATTTTTTTTAAAAATATCTATTGGGTTATAAATGTTTTCAATATTTCCTACAATATTAATGGATCCAAATTTCCCAATTATAGTTAGTTTAACGTTATGTTTTTACTATCCCATTGTAAAACTTTATATTTTTATGGATATATTTATTGTAAGAATTTAGTTATAAAACTAATATAATAAAGTGTTTTTTATATTCATTATTTGGTGCATGGGATTTATATTATACTAAATTACAATATTTTTCCCACATATATAATCAAAAGGTAAATTCCGTTCATAAAAGTCCTGGTCATTATAACTAGGAGGAAAGACATTTTCCCACTAAACAAGGTAATTAGAACCATCCAATAAAAGGGGATATTTATCAGAAAAAGTGTCACAATATGGTTCCATAAATATGATCTATTTGATGAAATTTTTTATGATTAAAATTTTTAATATAAACCTAAATTACCCACCCATAATCAGGGATGCAGTCATAGAAAAGTAGGAGGTCAAGGAAAATAAGTTCAAAATGGGCCCCATTGCCCAGACACCATTTTCAATGTGGCTATATACACTATAGAAAAATAATGAAATTATACTAAATGAGCTCAAAAGGAGTATTATTTACAACTTTAATTATCCATATATCATTTATATCCAATCATATTATTGGGCCAACTAGTGAATGAATAATTGTATGGTGATCACTGGAACACGACAAGGATAATTCAACCCAGCCTACATGCCACAAAAAATGTCACCAAATATTGATTAGAAAGAGGAACCATACACATAAGTAGTCTAAACCTTTGAACCTCAAACCATGGAGAAACAACATGAAAATAAGCACATGCCCCTGTTCTAAAATAATTAAATCCTAAAATAGTTGTTCATCACCCAACTATGATCTCAATGTAAGATGCACATAACATTTCATAGGAACTCATGGAGGAACTCATTCAGTCTCTATTAATACCCCAATATTTTATTAATAAAATAGTTTGACTAAGTCATATCTCATTGAAACCAGCCCAGTTGAGTATCACATAGTTATCACCTTTATTGAAGAAAATAAAGGAGACTTCCATACAAGAATATATTAAACTCTTGTATAGATTTGGAAAACTTGGGGACATCGATATTTATTAAGTCTATATTAATAATGGATCTAATATTAGTTTCATACTAGTCTATACCATATTATTATTATGTAATTGGGAAGATAATCTACCCCTTTACAACTTGTAAATCTATGGGTATAAAAAGATTGAACATAAACCACTTGGAAGAATGAAGATAAGGACCATGTTTAAAGACCTCATCTTTAATCTAGAGTTTATGTTTATTTGCCAAGATTTATCTTCTAATTATTTTTTGGGAATTTTGTGGATCTATATGCATGAATCAATGGTCTCATCATATCATTAGTTCCTCAATACTCAATCAACATGCAAGTTGGGGTTCTATATAGTGATAATTCCCCCTTTTACCTTTTAAATATCAATATAAAAACACATGATTCTATAAAATAGAAGGAAATTAGCCAATGACTGATAAAAAAATATTTGTTATTCTCTAAAATTGTTTAGACATGGATCCTCTTATCCCATAGAGAGAAATTGATAAATACTATATATTTCATATCAACTATATTAAGGAAACATAACCAATTCTGAGTAGTCACCGGGTCTTGTGAATACCATTCAAAAGGTCAAATAATCTGATCAACATCATTTCATATATTGTTCAGGAAGCTTCCTCCATAGATAAAGCACTATGTATATAAGAAAATACTATCATACCATCCATGACAATCAATCTCACTCCAAAGAGCCTCTACTCAAGTACTATTTTAACTAAAATTCAATACAAAAATATGAGCCTCTTTGATCAAGTGGAACTTAACCATCATATAAGGAGGTTGAAAAGAGGCCTAGTCATATTTCCCCCCATCCTCATTATTTTATTATTATCTATATAATATATTCATGTATAAGGGGGATATTATCTTTTCAAAGATAATAAACCCCCGATAATAATGTCCCCTCATCATATCCTAAAGATTTGGATATCGATGAATTTGATCCCCTTGAAGCTATAGAAGAGGAAGGGGAAGATACCAAATATTTCCCTAATAATGATGCTCGATAATGGAATGGTTTAAGGAGGATAAGAAGAAGATCTTGGTAATACCCTAACAATATTTCAGGAAGGTGTTTTCATCACGATTGATGAACTCATACAAGTCAATCTAGGTTCGTAGCAAGATTCATGGACTATGTAGATAAGTGTTTTTATGGGCCCCAAGGAACATCAGGCATGTATATTCTTACTAAAACAATAATGGGATATGTTTACATGGAAGTATAAGTAATAATAAAAGGGAATTAATCCAACCCATATCACTAAGGTGGAATAAAAATTTTATAAGGTAATTAAATACAAAATTATTTGAAGGGTCCAATACCCAAAATAACTCACCAATATTATCCCTATAAAGAAAAAGAAATATCAAATTTTGTATTTATTTACTTTAAGGATCTCAGTTGGAAATGTTTAAATGAAGATTTCTCGATCCTAATCACATTGCTGTTGATCGATTCACCAGATGTACTTATGGAACTCTCCATTATGGATGGGTACGTAAGATATAATCATATTTAGATAACCCCCAAAAATTAATAGGATGCTTATTTAAGGCACCCAAGGGGTATATTTATATCAATAAATTACATTTAGATTAAAGAATACTAGTTTCGTATTTCAAAATTTCATGCATAATATATTAAATACTCTCCTAGGGGAGATGTAAAAATACTAAATAAAAATATAGTGGTCAAATATCAATAGTTTTGTGGTCATATTACAGATATTAAGATATTTTCAAGAAATTATGAAAACAAAACCCAAAGATAGACCCTCTGAAATACACTTTCATGGTAACATCATACAAATTCTATGGAATTGTATTATGTCATCACGAAATCAAATTCAACCTAGAAAATATAAGGTGATAATTAACATTATAGATCCTTAAAATCTAAATTATCAAGGTGGAATACAAGTAAATATTTCATATATTAGGTGCTTCATAGCCAACCATACTTGAAAGTGCTTACCTTTTACAAAACTGATGAAGAAAGAAGTTACTTATCAATGGGAAAAAAATTTAGTTATATTTTAATGACCTCAAGAAGTACCTCAAGAAAAAATCAATCATAATATTTTTAGTAGAATAGAATATTCTCATCTTTTATATGGAAACCTTAGAGTGATTTGACAGTGCACTCATTGCTCAAGAATATAATGTGGGTAAGGATAATTGTCTCTACTACCTCAGTAAAAAAAATTGGATACTGAGAACCAATAATTAGATATTGAGAAGAACCATGTCACATTGATTTTAATGATGAAAAATTTAAGAAATTACCTAAAACATCATATGGTTGACTTGGTATCTAACATTGACCAACATAAATATATCCTTTATCATACAATAAAAACTTAACATTTATCATGGTGGTTAATCATCTTGTAGATGTTTGATCTTAAATTCGTATATCAGTAAAAATTAAAAGGGATGGATATTTTATATTTTTTCATTGAACACCGCACCCCCAAAAAGTTCATTGGTGAATACAAAACATCCCAAATAAGAGGTTTTATTTGTTTTTGATACTCCCCAATATTGAATATGTAGGTTTCGGGTGCATCAAGGAGCCCTACATGAAGAAAGATGGAAAATATGAATCTCAATAGAGTTATATTAGGGATTATTATCATCTATCACTTAAAGGTTATCCTACCATAATCCTTCCTACTATTGTAGGTATTTAAAAATAATAAAATGGAATAAAAACTTCTCATTGTAGGCTTTTAGATGGATCTGAATAAATACTGAAGACCTATTTGAACATCATGTGTGATTCAGAGTTGGAAATTAAGAAGATTAATAGAAAATATTCCATAAAAAATATTGAATTAATACACTTAATTTATTATATATAACGGTTTATGAAATAATTCCACTCCAAGACAATACTATCTCATATATCATATTAATAGAATTACCAGACAAATTCATTGTCTAATGCAACCAAAAACCTAGAAGATCTAGACTAGGATGAGATAATCATCTACATTATGCACCATAGGGTGGTATCTCTATTCATCAGTAATGAAATTGAATAAATCAATGAAATAAATAAAACCTTTGATCAAGGTGATCATATATCCTCACCAATTGACACCACAACTGGATAGATATCCCCCATAATAGTGTAGCACTAAAATGGGATCCTTTAGTCCGAACAATCTAGAAGGGAATAAATCTGGAGTTGAGTAGAAAATTTCATCATTTATAACATCCCAAGCTCCAAATACGTGCTCTGAAAAAATTCTTTGATAGAGCCTTCCTTAGGTGAATTAAAGTAAGAGTGATCCTTGTTGTTATGAAGGATTTCCTAATCAGTGACTATGGTTCCCATTAGTTAGGAACCAAGATATTTCATCTAGTCATGAGGTTTTGATATTTATTTACATAAATGATGAAATAATTTATAGAGTTAATAAATAAGCTATATTATTGATAGATACATTCCAATTTCTTTTATAAACCCCTAGAGTTGTTATATATTGACAAATACTACTGAATATTTTCTATACGAGAAATATAATTATTAGTTAATAACCCCTAATATAGTTAGGTAATTCAAGTATATCCTTACTTCTACTACTTTGTTCTCCAAGTGGGATGAGGCTATATCCATCAAGGAAGTCAGAATAAAGGCCATAATTAATTTCATGAATTTAAACATCATCACTAGATTGAGGTTCCCTCACACAATATTGATGGACAAAGGCACAAATTCTTTCTCTTATGAATGAAAAAGTAATTATTAGGAATACAACATTTAATTTAACCACTCATTATATTACCATGTAGTATTGAATGGGAAGATATAGCCATTTAATAAAACTCCATTTAACTACCTTCAGAAGATTATGGACATGGAAAATATGCCTTGTCTTGAAAAACTCTTTGTGGGATTATCTCACTATAACTAATACTACCATACAAGTGACCCCATATTATATTTTATAAGAGATATAAGAAATAATACATATTTAATTAAAACTACCTATACTCTATATCGATATCTATAATCGATTATCAAAAGATGAGTAATACAAGATCTGACTGGATGAACTATAAAGGAATGATGATGAGAGTTTTCACACATTTAACCACTTAGAGGTCCATCAGAATAGAGTTTCAAAATAATTCACAAATAATTATTGATTTTTATAATTTTTTCATGGTGGACTAGTGTCATCCCTAAGAACCCCCATGATACCTAGAAATAAGCCTATGCATAAACTCAAATAGAAAAGGTCTATGTACCATATATAATGTATACACTGAGAAAGAAAATACCCTTGTCAAAATAGATGGAGAGAACATCATGCTAGCTACCAATGATTGATTTCTCAAAAAATAATTTTCACATTTCATAGTGGTTTTAAATTCCCCTATCACATGATGTAAAACTACATGGAAATTTCCTGGTTGAATTACATAAAACTACATGTAAATTTATTATCATCATGATGTTAAACTTCATATTTTTAGTCTATTCGGAAAGAATTTAAACTTCTTGTTATAGGTCTTTATTATATGACATTATTAAAAATAACATATGAGTGATTATCACATGATGTTAAACTATATAAAATTTTGTCTATAATGTAAGACCCTGAACTACCTAGTGTTAACCCAAGGTATAATGGTAAATTAAATATAAGAGTTTGTGAAGTTTAGTTTTAAAAAAATTATAATTTTCATCCTCTTCAAGTATTAAGTTGATCAATTTTTTGAATTACTAATCAATTCAAAGATCAGAGTAAGGGTATTATAAATTGTACTAAAAAAATTTAGAACAAAAAAAATAAAATGATTTTTTATCAATTTCCAATGAAACTGCTAACATAGAGGATATTTAAACAAAATATATTATATAAATTTATAATATTATTTACATATAAGTAATTCAATAAAGAACACAAAAAATGTTTAAAATGAAACATATATTGTTTGTTAGCAAACTAAATGCTCCTTTAAAGAGATGTTATAAAAACATAAATTGTAAACCAAAGTGAAAGGTAGATCCATAGACTAGATCTAAAGAATCCATGACTTTAAACCTAGAATAAGGTATCCTTAATTTTATACATATTGGAAGTTCTGTATTCCTATCCCTAAAATCCCTTGACTAAACCTATTGGTAGTAACTAACTTACATACATCAAAAGTACCTAATGTTTTTCTATCAAGACACATAATCCCTCGATAAAATATTCATAAATTCATTTGTCTTCCTATCCCAAGAATACCTATATAAAAAAATATTGGTAGAAAATAAATTACAACATAAATAATAATATGTTTACAAGGAAATTATCACATAACAATAGCTCTTAGAAAAAGTTCTCAAAGGAAAAAATTACATTGATCGGAAGCACACTCAAAAAAAATAAATTTCAAAGATTTTAAATGAATATAAACTTTAGGAATCATTTATAATTATGTGTATATGTGTGTTATTATAGCACATGAGGTGTGACATTATATAGGAAAATTATTAAAAAAACTTCACCAATCAAATTCTTCAAAACTCATATTTAGTTATAACTATATCTTCAACTACTTCTTGATCTATCGATGAAATCAACATGTTTATTCATCTATCAATTAGTTAAGACATAACCACTATAATAATTCTTAATCTAATGGACTTAATTATTCATGAATATTTATATCACTATATTTTCATAAATATTTTTTAGTTCTTTAGTATTTCAGTTGTGGATATTCATTTTGTATAAATGGAACAAATTAAACAAAAACATCATGTTAAATCAATTTCATATAAATTTTTTTATGATTTTCAAATAAATAAATAAGTGATTAATTAACTCAACAATTTCACACTTTTTTGATATCATAAGGCATTAATGTTTTTTTTAATAAATGAAGTAAAATTGAAAATAATGTTTTTTTGTAGTCTACATGAAAGTGAATTTTCCCTCTTTTTCTTGTGAAAGAATTAAAAAAAAATTATTCAAGAAAAAAAACCCTATTGAAAATTAAATATAGAATAAAAAATTTGAAAATATATGAAGATAAATAACAGAAAACATAAAAATTCTTAAAAATTTCCTCCTTTATTATTTCTAAAAAAATAAAAGAATGAAAAATATAGTAAAAACTATAAATTTAATTCTGTTTGAGATTTTTTTGATCATATGTTTTGTATAATTATGAAACCATCATAGCTCTTCCAATCCTCAATAAAAATCCTTTTAGAATGTTTTATGTAGTTGAATTTTTATATATCAATTCCATTATGAATATTATTTTTTACCAAAAATGATATTATTATAAAGTGAGTTCAATTTGAACTTTAATTTTTCCAAAAGTCTAAAGGATGTTATCAGGAATCCCTATATAATAAAATGTATGATTCTGCATTATTAGGATTTAAAATTCACCTTCTTCACTAATAAATAAAGAGATAATATCTTCTACATCTGACGGTCATACTATTTTATAAAGGAAAACGTTTACATTTTCATATGGTCTTCTAATCTTTTATAAGTAATATATAAGGAAGATATTTATGATAAGAAACATTTTAGAATAAAAGCGAAGATAGTAAAACTGAATGATAAAAAATCCTTGATATTGTTTTCCTTATATAGTAATTTTATATTTTTATCATCCATAATTTATCCTTCTATGTATTAGTGTTTCTCAAATACTTTACTAAAAAATGAAGGGCAAAAACATATATCATATATAATCTTTTAAGAAATATTTTAGAATTTATTTGAATTGGAAAAAGAAAATTCTATTTTGTTCAGAAGTATTTACATCTACCCTAACAAAAAATAATATAAATATTTTACGAAAAATTTAATAACTCCCATATTTTAAATATAAATAGAATGAAAAGGTTAAAATAAATAAATGAAAAATCAAACGTTTAGTAAGTTGTCTTCCTAAAATAAGGGATGATCTTCCTCTTTCAAGGATGGTTAAGGAAAATGTTTAGCAAAAATTTTAAATTGAAAAAAAAATAATAAACCTTAAGGATTAGAAAAATAAATAATAGTTAAACTTGAAAAATAGTTAGGTTTAAAAAATAGGAAAATTTAAAATTCTGATATGTATGAAAAATTGGTAAATTTAAAAATCAAATAAGTGTGAAAAATAAGTAAATTTGAAAATTAGATAATTTTAAAAAGTAGATAGACTTATAAATTAGCTAAAGTTGAATAATATGAAAAATTAAAAATTAGATAAGTCTGAAAAAAAGGTAAATTTTAAAATTAGATATGTTTACAGAATAATGAAATTTAAAAATCGAATAAGTTTTAAAAACAAGTAAATTTAAAAACAAGGCCAGTAAGAAAAATTTCCACTGTCCTTTTACTATATGAGTTTTTAGTGTTAGTAAATTGATGAAATTATAATTGAATTAGTGATCACTTAAGGCTGATCATTCCTAATTTTTTTAACTAATTCTAATCTATTGGAAGTAAAAGGCTTGTAAAAATATCAACAAGATGATTTTTCATTTCGATAAAGATAAGAATAATATATCCTTTTTATGTGTGGACCATAAGGAAATAGAGTCCTATATATAATTTATTTTATTTTGAGTGATGTGTTGGGTTTATCTATAAGGATATATAACTTGTATTATCCGAAAGAATTAGAGTATGAGTAACACTCAAACCAAAATCCATGAGTTCATGTTACATTAATAATACTTGAGCACAAAAACTTTTGGATTCTACATATTCTTATTTAGTAGTGGAAAGTGTTGTAGAAATTATTTTAATAAATTGAAAATGATAATGGACTCTGTTTCAATTAATTTTAAGTTATGGTAGATCCCTAACATGTCATTTCCTATAAAGTTTAGTTAAATTCTAGAAATTATAATGTCCTAGTATCCATTTCCATAACCAAGATAAGTCTCTGGTTTCACTTAAATAAGTAAAATTATGATGTGCTAATTCTTCTAAGCCAAGTGTGTAAAAATTTTCAACTTTATTAGAAAATAAAAATAAATTTCCTTTGGAACCTAGAATATTACATTTTTTCATTCTTCAAGATCACATGATATTCCTCATCACATAATTGAGTTATACTGATAAGGTTGTGGTTATCTCCAAAAACATATAAAAATTTGAAACGAATTTTTCCAGGAACATGAAAATAATCGATTCGGATTATTTCACCCAGTTCATTATATCCAAAAGTTACTCACACTCATTTCAATTTATTTAAATTTCATAAGTTTGATTTGTCTCTATTAATATTATTAGAACAACCACTCTCCATGTACAATTTATTTATGCTATTGGTACTCAGTTTGTGTTACTAAAAATTTTAAATTTATGTTTTTAATACCCACACATGTTTTTTTCCATTAATGTTATAAAATAAAATTTTAAGAACCCTGTAGCACCCTAATATTTTATAATACATTTCTATTTAACTAAATTATATGTGTTTGAAAACATTATTACATGCAACAATGAACTTAAAATGAAACATAATATTTTATAACATAGCTATAAAATTGACTGGACTGAATATGAATAACTAAATTTTGAAAATTATTTATAATTTTTTTAGTTAAACCAAATATATTGTTAAATAATTACTCAATTTTTAATAATTTTTTCATATGATTTAAAAAAAAATTTTCTACAAAAATGAATTTTATTTCTTTTGGTCGGAAAATAATATAATTACTTTTTACCGTGTATCAAATTATAATTCAAAAAATGAAATTCATTTTTTAGATCATCATTCAATAACTATCCTAGAGTTAAATTTTGATGATTTTTTCAAATTTTGTTTTTTCAATGAATAGTGAAAAATACTGACTTTTATTGAAAATTCCTTTATCGTTTTCAGAATTTACAATGGTTAATGTTGTTTTAAAATTATTTAACATTAAAATTATTTCATTTTTATTATTATTAATCCAATATTGTTCATTTTAATAAATTTTATGCTGGATTTTGGTATGAAAAAATTTCATACTTAAGAAAACATTTTTAATGTCAAACTGTATTTCATCACGTTTTGTGGGTTTATTATTAAATTAAATTCTACCACTTAGGTGAATTGAATTTGATAAAATGGATTCCATATTTTTAATCAATAATTTAAAATTTGGTAAATATCTCCCTTTTTTTGTCACTATGAATAGTAACTATGGTAAATATTTATCACCTAAGTGTGTGTAAAATAGGTAAAACAAGGTTAAGACCATCATATAAGATCTCAAAATTAATTGAAAACATTCCATTATTTCATTTAATGGTATAAATTATACCATATACATACAAAATTCAAATATATATAAATTTGGTTCCATTTTCCCTTTATAATGAAATTGATATTATATTAAGTAAATAAAATTTCATAAAGTTGTTTTCTTGACTTTAATATGTCTAAATTTCTTTCATAAGGATAAGAAGTGGAAAATTTTAGTTCTGAATTTTTATTTTAAATAAAAATTATTTTTTTATCGTGGTAATTTATTTTAAAATTTTAGTGATTGAAATGTGACCGTAAAAGCTTATTCAACACCAACATAGAATTTATTCAATTAATAGAAAAATAAAATATATGATTTTTAAAATTTTAAATTTTATATAATTTGGGTAAATTATTATGTTGTGTGATTTTTTAGATAAATATAACATGTTAGGGATGTTTTAAATGATTATATATTAATTCCACAAATATCATGATTTCTTTAAAGTCAAAGTAAATGAATAGTGTCAAAAATGATATTCATGACATTTAATGAAAAATAATATTTTATTAAATTATGTAAAAATACTAAAAGTATCTCAATAAGACATGTAGGATTATAAATGATCAAAATTATCACCTCTGTCCATTTATAAGATAATTTTTAACTTACAAGAAAAATTATAAGCCTTTATGATTGAAAAAGTTATTACCACAATTATGGATAAAATCAATTAACTAAGATGTTAAACCAAAATATAATGTTTAAAATAATAGTAAAATCTATATAAATTTTATCTTCTTATTATATTTCAACCATATACTCTTTCTATTTTAATCTATTTCAATTTGGAAGTATTTTTTTAGAATGAATTAATTATGTTTTAATATTTTAAGTAATTCCAATTACGTTCTTTCCCTCGCAAATAATACAAGAAAATATAATATTTTAATTGGGAAGAACTCAATTTTAGTGGTTGAGTGATAACCTAGACATATTAAAAAATGGACATATTATTCATTAGATATAGCCATATTTTTATACAATAAATTAATCAAATAAGTGTCTTACACCTTGTAATGTACATAATATTACATTCATTGAAGCCGTGAATTAACATTTATTCTTGGGAACCATTAACTATTTCACTTGAATAAACATCTGGTTTGACTCCTTATGTAAAAAGAGTTATCTATTTTTATTTATACCATATTCATGGTATATTCCCTTAGGGAATGGGTCGAAAATTGGAGATATTCATGTTAAGGTTTCATAGTAGAGGTCATGTCTCATTTATAAAACTAGAAATATGAGAAGTAGACACTGGTTAAAATCCCACCTATACCAACACCTCTATCACAATAGTTCTAAAAAACCATTGGGGTATGGAACTTATACCAACGATTCCTTGAAACCGTTGGTATGGGCCAATATATTGTGGATTTTACCAACAGTTTGAGAAAACCATAGGGATAGGCTTAGAAATTCCCAACAGTACTATAAAAGTAATGGGAAAGGCTTGATCGGTGTATAGGTATCCCAAATGTTTTCTCAATCAATTAGGATATACCCTTAATTCTAATTGTTTTCAAAAACCTTTTGGATAAAAAATGCCCAAAAACACTCGAGCTGACTTCCTCCATCCAGAATTGATCTCTTCCCTAAATGAAAGCCCCTCCTGTGAACCCTACATCCTGAGCATCAAACCAAATTCCCAAGAACACTTCGTATAACACTAATTTGTTTCCATAAAAGATATCTCTCTAGACTATAAATCTTACTTCCCAACCAGTGATCTATTTTGATTCAATTAATTTTTGTTCTTCCACTTCAAATCAGTAAATTGAAACTGAGTTATGTCTTCTACCTCCATTTATTTTAGATTTTTTCATTTGTTTTCACTGAAATATTCTTTTTTAACCACTTTGTATTATGACCCCCTTATAAACAAAATAGATATGTAATTTTAGGTTGTGGTTGTTTTTAGTTTTATTGTGGTTTATCTTTATAGAATAATTTTTATTAATATTGAAGACATGAATATGATCATGAGTTATTTTATCCATGGATTATTTTAAATTGAAGGTTTATTAACATGATTTTTTTGGTTATACATCAATACAACTATATAATTTTTTATCCTAAGAGAAATGATACAATACTCGTGTGTTATAAATCAACCCTTAAATGTTGTCTTTGAAATATGACACTCTAAATTTAAGATGATGATACCCTCACCATAATCCATTCATAGAGAACCACTATGATCGTCACAATTGGTCAAACATGTGAACAGTACCCAAAACAGGGTATCAATTTTTCATGGTCACATGGTTCAACATTAGTTAGCATAAACCCAACCACTAACTAATAGGGTGATTTGTGCAGTTGAATAAATCAATCGACCTCCATTCCCTTAAGAATAAACATGATTTACCTCAACTCAACTAGTTCCAAATAATAAGTTTACATTGATATGGGTTACACTATGAGAATTAGTTTGATCTAAAAGTCAATTTCCTTATATGGAGGGAGTCATGAAGTGTTTTCTTAAAAGAAATTATGATATTGGTAAACCATTTGGATAAATAGCAGAGTCTAATGATGGTTGTGCCACAATATACATGTCTACCAGAAGTGACATAATATATTCAATCTATCTCAAATCTAGTTCCACTCTACACACATCATCCTCCGACTCACATGTCATCATAAAATTCTATCATTTACATGAAATGAATGATACCCTCCTTCAATAAAAAATCAACATCAGTATGAACTATTTTCATATATCCCACCATGATGATCATATCAGGGCTATTCATCATTTGGAACATGACACACTATAAATTTCCATAGATGAAAACTAGAATTAGAGACTCAAAAAACAATGAATAAGGTGTAAATTATTTCCAATGAGTTTATTAAGAGAAAGAAACTATAAACTAACTAAAATGATAAATTTATTCTAAAAAAATTATAATATATTTACAAATAAGGTGATCCATTTTCAAAATAAATAGTTAAAATAATAGTTTTTGTCAAGACTATACCTCTAATAGATGATGTCCCTCTCCAAAAATATATTAGAACCAGATCCACCACATACAATTGACCTTCCTAATCTCCATGAACATGCCCCTGATATAAACAACTCCCTATCTTATCTTTTTTCTATTGGGTATGAACCTTCATTGTATAATAGTAATTTATTACAATATGAATTATTATACTATTTGTTTTATGAAATGGCTTATTAATTTTTTTATAGAATGGATATAAGTGGATGTATGAAACTGATCAGATCTCAAGAAATTTTCAAAACACTTTGGAGAGATTTTTAGAATTCTCATTTCACAATGGTTAAAATAGTGGTCACATACACTACCCATGTTATAATTTTGTTGGAAGACCTTGGTTGAGACATGAATAAGTTAGCTACCATATAACCAAATATGGTTTTCAAGCAAACTACTATGTATGGTATCACAATATGGAGAAAATGTAATCTTAAAATTTTGATGATCCAAATGAGAGGACTGGATTGGAGAATTTGATATATGACTAGTTTCCATTTATTCATCATCTTGAGAAGGAAAGGATGTTGACCAATGAATAATTTGATAAGGGTACACATGATGTGTCCAATGAAAATGATGATGTTAAAAGAGAGAAAAAATTCAATGATGTTGTGACGACTCCGGTATTTCGACAATGTGGTAAAATAAAAAAGCTGGAATTTTTAATTTGATTGTTTCTTGGAAAAACCATGTATGATATTTCTAATACTTCCATAGATTATATTCTTACCTTATTTATGTAATTACTTCCAAATGATGCAGATTTTTCCTCAAACCACAATATAGCATGGAATTTTGTTTAACAACATGGATTTTCATAAAACAAAATTCATGCTTTCACGAAATATTCCAGCTTATTCTAGGAGGAAACTACTAGAAGAAATGACTTCATAAAATGTGGAACATCTCGATGGATTCCCAAAGCTGATGTAACACCATCTCGTGTGCCATATAATGTAATGTGGAACTTTCCATTTATCCACAGACTCTAGAATCTTTTCATTTATAATAAATTATCAATAAAAAATACGATGTCATGATACCGAGAGAATGAATAATAATAAATATTTCATTCAACTTGTAGATGGATTTTCATGGTAGAGATTTGAAGCTCGATATCCTGATTTTGAAACTAATGTGCATAACATGAGACTGCATCTTTCATGTGACAGTTTTAATCTATTTGGGAAGATTCTTACTTATCATAATATATGGATGGGTTTCATTCACATTTATTACCTTCCACCACGGTTTTGTATGAAAAAAACTTTCACATTCATGAGTATAATTATATCTGGACCATCTGATCCCGATAATAATAGTGACGTATACATGAAATATTTAATAAAATATTTGAAACTTCATTGGGATGTTGGTGTGAACACATATGATGCATGTTTGAAAGACATATTTCAGATGCATTCTACGATAATGTGTTCAATCAATGAGTTTTATACTTATGAAATGGTGTCTGGATATAGCACAAAGGTAAAACTATCATGTCCTATTTTTATGATGAGTAATTTATCCAGAAGACTGAAATATGATCATAGTTTTAGTTTTATGGTACATTGATGATTCTTTCTAGTGGACCATCAGTATAGAAATAATCATCGGAGATTTGACAATACCATGGAGATAGACGATCTACATCAATGTATGTCTAGAACTGTTGTGCTTAATGAATTTCAAGATTTTAGTTTTTCATTCATAAAAGGGTCAAAGGAAATCTAGAAAGAGTAATAATGTTTCCAATGATACCTATTAAAATTGGAAGAAGTGGAGTATATTCTTTGAGTTTCCTTATTGTTTAACCAATTTGTTACTTCATTGCTTAAACATAATTCTCATTGAAATGAATATATGTGAAATGTTTCTTTCGATTCTTCTAAATTTCCTTGGAAAGACAAATTGAGATTTATGATCTCGACATGACTTGGTGGATTGGGGGATTAGACAATTATGGAATCCTATGTTTATCAGTGAAAATAAATGTCAAGTTCTATGTGCTTCTTATGTAATGACACCTGTATAAAAAACCAATTTATAGAATTACTAAAGACTACTAATGTTTCTGATGTCTATTCAAGAAATATATTAAAATAGGTCAATAGTAGAGAGTTAAAGTTGAATCTTTTAAGACTCATGATTATTACGTCCTTTTGGATGAGTTGATTCCAATAGAAATCCACCATATTTTGTCCAATAATGTAAGGGTGTCAATTATTCATTTGTTCCATTTATTTAGAGATCTTTGTGATAAGATTATTTCCAAGTCTTTCTTTTAAAAAATGTTGGCAGAGACACCATTAATTTTTTGCGAGTTAGAGAAAATATTCCCTCCATAATTTTCACCTGCATTCTGCATCTGGCTGTTTATCTTCCAATCCAAGTACTTCTCAGAGGACCTGTAGCATTTCATTGGATGTTTCCGACTGAAGGAAATATTTACATATTGAAATCATATGTCTGAAATAGGATCATCCTAAAGGTTCTATCATGAATGGTTACTTGGATCAAGAATGTGTGGATTTATTCTCGAAGTATTTGTTTGATATAATTACGAGAATGAATAGACCAATGAGAAATGAAGAAGAAAAATATGAAAAAAATGAACCCAATTTTCCATTACTTTCTCAAACATGAGGAATTATCGAATCATATACATTGATTAAATTAAGCCTTGAAGAGAGGGAGATGGCACATAATACAATGTTGTTCAACTGTGATTTGCTCAATGAATACATCAAGTAAGTAAATTGAACATGTATATCTTATCTAAACTCTTGTAATTGTACATATCTGTTAAACTATTTATATTTTTATCTATAAGGAACAAAAAGAAATGAAAAATAGAAAGAATCATTATTTATCTTTGAGAAGGAGGGAGAATTTTCATAGAAAGTAGTTTTCTACTTAGTTGAAATTGAAGGTATCAATATTGATGTAATAAATAAATAAAATTGATATTTAATTAAGTTTAATAATTTTTATATTTCAGGTATCGAGTTTTCCTATTGACACTGTCTCTGAGGAAATAAGAACTTCGGATTTTGGTCATAATATTCTGGTTCATGAATGTAAATCAACTGGGATCAATGGGTATAGATTTATTATCATTGAACATGAAAATAATATGAGAAAAAAAAATGATGGTGTTATGATAACTGCCACATCAGTCTATTATTACAGTTCATTGAATAATAGAACTCATTTTAAAAATGTATCTTATTATGGATTCATTGAAAAAATAATAATATTGGATTATTACTCTCAGGGCCTAGTCACTATGATGAAATTTCAGTGGTTTGATTCGATGAAAAGGAAGGTAAATTTATTAATGACTGTGGATTTTGAGTTATTTACATGAATCACACTAGTTCTACAGATGAACCATATGCATTAGCATCAATGGTGAAACATGTTTTTATGTCAAAAATCATATTTGGACTAAATTTGGTGTCATTATTAAAGTTATCCCAATACATACTTTTGATTATGATGATGATGGAATTGACACCATCCCTTCAACCATTTCCCTCGATCCATTTTTTACTTTTGATGAATCTAATAAATCAATTTTAAGAGTTGATTGAGAACCTGAAGTTAAGGTGGGAAATATATAGAATAATTCTTCTATGTTTTCAGTTCTGTTGGTTTATCTTGACTTGATTTGTTAAGGTTTATGATATACAAATTGATTTAATATTTATTACAAATATTTTGTATCTAACTAGACCTTCATGTGAATTTTCAATATTTACTGGTTGTAGTTTTCTTTGAGTTTCATTTTATAATATTGAATTGAATTGTATTTATACCTACCAAACCAAACAAACCCGAAATAGTTAAATTGTAACAAAAAACCAAATGAATTGAATTTTACATATTAAACTAATTGATATGAAAATGAAAACCAATGAAAATAATGACCTAACCCAAAAAATAACTAAATAACATAACCGAAAAAATGAACCAAATGAAATAAGACCAATAATCCATGTCTCAATTTTTTTTTGGTTAAAAAATAGTTATCATTTTCTAATTACATTCATAATTATTTTCAAATGAAGGAAATGAAACCATATGAGGAGCAGTGAAGAGTAAAGACTAACGGACAACAATCATCGAATGGATGAGATGGGAATTCCCCCATTAGTGCCTATTTTGAGTATTTCATTTCAAATATATATATATCAATAACATATAATTCCATGTGATTAATTTTATTTTAAACTTTTATTTATGATCCACCATTTAGGGGCCAGTTATTTGAAAATAATCCTAGTAGTGGTCCTAATACTCAGGCTGGTGGTATGAGGGGGTGGTAAGAGGGCTAGGCGCTTCAGTCAGCATGCCTGTTTAGATCCTACCCCTCCCACTAACGTACCATCATCCACACATTATAATCTCCCTGTGTCGTTAGGGAACATGAGATATTTTTTCCTCCCAAAATTTCACCACCCTTCACAACTGATTCTCCTCACCGATATTTATGGTATCCCATGATGATTCCCACTATTTCATTTTCTCCGGGCTTCTACATTCCTTCTTCGACTCCTAATCTAACATTGTCTATGCCTAAAGAGCATAGACTAGGACCCAATCCACCGGTAAAGGGTGATGTTCCTTCATTGGAAGTGGATCTAGAGGTTATTATTGAACAGACTATCACAAGTATATTTTATAACCCTAATAATTTTTTTTACCATAATTTATTTTCATTATAACATGTTTTAATATAAGATTTGTTTTTATATCATAAAATATACATCTAGTGATATGCAGCATGGATGGGTTTATACACACAAGAATTTGGTGTGGAACAACCACACGTAGTTGATGGTGGACTACAACGAAGACAACTAAATGATCAAAAAAATAGGGCTACAAAGTCAGAGTTTTTTTGTGAGGCTTGCCAAGTACACTGACGTCATTCCTGTTAGCCCGATCTCATGGAGATAGTTTCCAAACTAAGTCAAGGAAATTATTGGGCACAGATATGGGTAATAAAATATGTTGTCTTTTATGTAATTTTTATTTATTTATATGAATTAATATTTTTGTGTCAACTTCGGTTTAATTTCCCCAATAGTGAGGGTGCACGACCGACACATCTAAAAGAGTTAGGTGAACATTGGAGATCTTATAACCTTGAGTTGTATATTGGATGGTGTACTAGAGTTATAAAAGAGTTTAATGTGGTTCCTATCATGGATTATTTTCTGATAGAATTGTATCAGCAAATGATTACTCATTGGGAGACTATAAAGTTTAAGGTATTAATCACATTTGAGGTATTTAAATTAAAATTTTCATGTTTTTTTTAACAATATCTTCTGTATTATTGAATTTTGATTAGGAATCAGCTAGAAAAAAACATTGATTCTAAGAAATACCTCCACACATTGGGTCATTCTATGATGTTATATCATGAGAGGAAGTAGGTACGAATGTTTTTTATAATTTTTATTTAAGACTTGCACTTTTTATTATTTCCTCTATAATTTATTCGATTTATAATGTTTTAATGTAATTTTAGTTACTAAATTCATTATAGGTAACCTATTTTAAATTATGGTTTTCTATATTCAATGTCATTGTAGAGGAAAGTAATGAATTTTGAAGGATGTGTGCCTCGAGAAAAACTATTTTGCTCAAGTAGAAGGGAAAAAGATGGAAGTGAAATTAACCAACCAACACATAATCAGATTGTATGTTTTAATTTGTTAATTTCAAAATTTTAATATCTATTTTTAAATTAATAATCTACTTATATTTTTAATAGTCTTCTTTAGAGTGCCTTGATACCCAGGAACCTGATAATTTTGGGCCTAATGATCACTTAAATCAGGTGTTGGGAGATGGGAACCCTGACAGTGTAAACTTCTGACCTTGGAAGAGTATAGTTATGATGAGGTATTGGCCCTCTTCAGGTACCAGTTGTAGTGCCACCAATTCAAACAGGTTAAGGAATAGGAAAAACATGCAGAAAAAGGGCCACCTTGGTGGAAGAATAGTCTGCTAGAAAAAACACTGAATTTATGAAGCTAATGAATTTTTTATGTCTATAATTTTGACCAGTGGCCAGCACAGCTTGTAATGAATTTATGTCATCGATGAGTTCAATATATAGTGCACTAGGCTTTAGTTCTAGTGGTGGTCAAGATGATGTCATTCTATGAGATTACGATGGTGAGGAAGAGAATGAGTATGAGACTGACACCGAGGATGAGGGAGTAGGAGTGGACGAGGTAGAGGATGAGGGTGAGGATGAAGAAAAGAGTGAGTCTAAGGATGAGGATGAGGATGAGGTCAAGGATGATGGGGATGAGGATAGGGGCAGGGAGGAGGATTATGATAAGGTTGAGGCTGAAGATGAGGGTGATGATAGTGACAGTGATGGTGATGTGGGAAAAATTGACCTGTTACATTTTTTCCTGATATTAATGACATTTGATGTTTGAAAATTTGTTGTGACTAAATATATGTGTGATTAGGTTAGTCGGGTTATTCTTGTCTCAGGTACCCTAAATACTATATAGTTTTAATC
This sequence comes from Viscum album, assembly GCA_963277665.1. Taxonomy (NCBI): domain Eukaryota; kingdom Viridiplantae; phylum Streptophyta; class Magnoliopsida; order Santalales; family Viscaceae; genus Viscum; species Viscum album. The sequence goes on from OY728131.1 coordinate 1,497,064,913, forward strand.
AGGGCACCTTTTAACAATGTATTGTCACATTTTATGATAATTTAATTTGTTAATTTTTATATTTAATATATTATTCAACATTCAAAGGATTTATTAGGTCAATGGTCTTAGATGTATATTTATTTCATTATAAATAATTGGATTCTATGAATTCTATTTTTACAGGGTATCAAAGCTATTTCAAAACCCTACCCATCCTTATCCATGACACCCTTCCCAATGCACCACCCTCCATTCCAAAAACCACCCTTGTCCATGGACACACCTAGTATCCCTTTCCATATTATCTCATTATCACCCTCTCATTTTTCCATGACATCTTTTCAAAGACACAGTGGTGTGAACTATTCCACTACTCATGGTCTTTCCTATAGAAGTGGCCATATGCACATCATTTTATAACATTATGGAAGACAATTCCATATCATTGATGTCTATTAGACTCTAAACGGATTCCCAATTTCCCTTCACACTATCTAGGTAACCTTAAGTGAGTCACAAGATCCACCAAATCATACATTCAAACTCTTGGATAATGAACTTGAGCATATTCATTGTCATTATACCCTTTATTATTCATATTACTCCGATTCATTATCTTTTGTTTCTTTACATTATGGGACACCATTTTGATCCAATATCATTCCTAATTTTTAATGGTGATTGGTCTCTTACCATCTAGGTGATGATGAGGGATCCCATCATCCATAAATTCATGTATGTTTTCTTCAATATATCATTGAGTAAGCATTCTAATCAATTTCACCACAACCTTTCATTTAAATACATCTATAAAAATAAGCTCCAACCATCAATAACCTTTTCTAAAAAGTCCTTAGTGTTATAAATACTAAACACATCAATCAATAATAGCAACAGAAAAAGGATGTATAATGATAATATAAAAAGTAAAAGAGCTTTTCCACCCAAAAAGTAATCATTTTTCATTTCATTTTCTAAAAAATAAGTTTAAACAATGTCATGGTGTAGTAGATAACACACCATTGACTACTCAATGATAAAATATTTGCAAGCATTTTGATTAAAGTACAAATATTGAGATTTATTCTCCAAGGAAATTTAAATGTGTTAGTTGGAAGAGTGGTTTTCATATAAATATTGAAATGGGTAATACTATGTTCTGGTACATGCCATGGTTGGAAAAGTCTCCTATTTTTATGTGCTATTTTAGGTGATTTTTTGTTTTTATTGAAGTGCCGTATTCCGGTATATGAAATGGAGGGTATTCTGGATGGCTAATGTGTAGAATTCGAGAAAAACTCTATACTAATGTTTTCAAACCTTTAGTTTAGTGTTAAAATTCAAGGATTTACCAATGGTTTACTAGAACCATTGGTAAAACTCTATGACAACAGTTTTAAAACAATTTGTAAAATGATAAAATATAATATATACCAACGATTAAAAAACCATTTTTATTAATATATACTAATGGTTTTCCTAAAACCATTGGGATAATGAAATTTATAGAGATATATACCAAAAGTTGACGTAGAACTATTGAGATAGGCCTATCCCAATCCCTAACTAGCCAATGGTTTTACAACATATACCAACAGTTCAAAACTGTGGATATATACTACATTTCTTGAAATGAGAATCTCCACCATGTTCTAATATATATTTTATAGTTTCCATTTTTTAAAAGGTAATGTCTAGGTCAAAGACCAAGACACAATTTATTAAAAGAAATAAAGGAAATTAAATGTGTCTGAAAGAAGAAATTTTATTATAATCTTTTTCATAGAGAGAGAGAAGGTCAACTAGAAAATAGTCGATCCACGTAATTGCCTGGTTGATTCCCTTGTTTTCAAGACCATCTTCCACCATATTCACATCATGGTAGGAATGGGTGGCAATGTATCTGAGCTCCAAAAGAGAGTTAGAGAAGTTCTTCCAACTCATAGTAAGAGCCCAAGAAAGATGAACTACACCATTCCAAATTTCTTGAACAATGGTGGTGGAGTCACATTCAATCCAGATCTTGTTCCAGCCTTTTTTTTAACAAATTTAATGGCATGAATAAATGATGACATCTCTGCTTCAAGGGAAGAGGTGACACCATATTTTCCATAGAAACAACCATGGAAATGACCTCAAAAGTCTCTGAAAATGGATATGTTACCCAGAGGTCCCAGATTTCCTTTAGAGGCACTATCCACATTAATCTTGATCCATCTAGGAAGAGGGGCTTGCCAGAACACCTAAAAAAACGTTTTGGATGAGTGAAGATGCCATCAATCCTAAGACATCACATGATCACAAGGTCACCAATCGAGTTGTCACAATGGTCTTTCTGGATCATGGCCATATCCCTAATGGAAATTAGAATTCTCGTTTGACCATTAATAAGGTTGGAAGAGTAATTATTATGAATAATTACATTTCTATCATTTCATATAACGTGTAGGATCTTCGAAAAAGTAGATAAGAAGAGGTTCGTTATTTGTAGAGAAGAATCAAGCTCCACTCACAATTTTTGCTGAGAGAAAATAGTGTCTGAAAATAACCATCTGCAATCAAACATGTCAGTAATAAAATTCCAAAGAGCAGAGGCTGTAGAACATGACAAAAGTAGATGATTGATATCCTTTCTATATTTATGATAGAGATGAAATTTAGAACAGAGCTGGACACCAAAATATTGGAGACATATCTCAGTAGGAATACAGTTATGCACAATACGCCACATGAGATTAAGTCTTGATGGTTTAATCCAAGGTTTTTCAAACAAATTCAACCAGGAAAAATTAGACTCTATGTTCAAGAAACAATGATTGTAAATTTTTTTTGAATCCAGAATACCATTGTGTGAAGGTTCCCAAATAAGAAAATCACCATCATTAGAGAAAGGGTAACTATGAACAACCTGCATCAAAGAGTCAGGGAGATCTAAATTACTAGATTGCATAACCTCCTTTATAGAGCTGTTTATGCTATCTAAAGAGGTATTCAGAGGTAACACAGAAATGAAGGGAGTGCCAGTCCAATTGTCAAGCCAAAAGTGAATGGTGGAGTCCAAAATAACCATCCATATAGAGTTATTCATGATGTGGACAAATGAGTTTCTAATGGAAGCCAAAAGAGAGGAATTGAAATAGTTCAAATTTTCTTTTTTGAGTCTCTCTAGGAATTTATTTTTAAGGTAGGCTATGGAGTCATATTTATTAATGATTAGTCTCCAAGTGAGTCTGCCTTGGATAGCCTCATTGAAAAGTTTGAGATTTTTAATACCTATGCCACCCCTCTAAAGAGGTTTGTAGTGGTTGACCAGGGAATGGTAACAAGTTTCCGTTCAATAATACTTCCGTTCCAATCAAAATTTTTAATATAGGTATTTAATTTCTTGAGAAGACCAAGAGGCCATTTGTAGATCATAAGGGAGTAAACCATTTTGGATCTTAGATAGAGGATGAAACCAACACTTGAATAGTCACAAGATCCTGAACCGGACCATAATCTATAGAGTTGAAAATTTCCACCCTTTAATATCAATATTGGTAATGAACTCTTCAAATTTTACTTCTACATTAAGGGAATATAGATTTACAATTTCCTTGGTAGAAGAAAATAGAGAGAAAACTAATAACTTCCTCATAGCTGATCTATTTCTAAAATCCTTCCTCACCGCCCATCGACAGTCAGATGCAATGTGGAAGAACCCTTAAAAAATAAATTTCAACATATTCTCAGGCACACCAAGGGTGAAACATATGACCAGTAAAGTGGTCATATCCCAAAAAACAACAAATCTGGTTTCTTGTCACCTTTAATATTCTAAGGTTTCGAAAATGAATAGGAAGACCATAAATATGGACCCACATTACTGAGTGCTTACAATCGAATCCCCTATAGAAATATATAGTCCACATGAATAGAAGTAAAGGGTGATTTTCACACCATGATGACTCACACAACCAGTCCCAGTATAAATCCTCATTGAAATGAACATGAATACTTACATGGAATTTATTTAGGACCCTAATTGTTGCTTCTCTATACAACCCCAAAAATAATTCACATACCTTCTGAATATACCTGAAGATTTTCAGTTCAGACCAAAATTTTCCACCCATGTACAAGAATGAATCTCACTAGATTCATGGGATTTAGAAGTAAATAATGAGTATACTAGTTACCCCTTTAGATATTATGATGACTTTAGTGAGATACAGATAATATGAACCGCTGGGAGAAGTGTGATCGATAAGGAAGGAGGGTCTTAGGCCCTTGAAAACTCGAATAAATAGAAATATGGGGGTGCCATATTCCATAAAATAGAATATATCATGACCTATGTTAGAGGCCTTAACACTTTAATGGGTTGTGATATGCTTTTTAGCCTGTCAAGTGGGATATATCTCCCCATTCTCCCATTCCCTCCCTTATAAAAGGACACCACTTATCTATTTTCTTTACTTTAATTTGATTCATATAGTTTAACCCAACCCAACTAAATTCTCTTATAAAATTACCTATCAATGAATTTGAGGTTATGGTCTTCTTTAAATAATATTACAAGGGTCTTTAATAATGGATCTAAAAAATGCCTTCTGAAGAATATGTAATAATCTTACCTGACCACTTTCAATTTATTTCTTCTTATACATACTATTAATCTATGGTATTTATAATAAAATAGTAACTTAAATATCATAAATATACTAAAATGTTATTATGATTATGAAACCACAAATATCTACCCTCTATTCCATTAAATTGTAATTAAATGTATCGCTTGTACGTACGTGTGGAATACCACATTCTTGTAGTCCGATAATACATTTTTCATTACTATATTTTAATGATGAGTGTCATGAAGGGATTAATATTTATACACAATATTTATGAAATTATTGTTATTTCGGAATTATAATATCATATCTACCATATTACTTTCCTTCCAATTGGAAAACAATAACGTTACTCATGCGTATGTGTGGACTACGACCTCTATGAAGCGATGTGATACGTTTTTCATTTGAGATTTACATGGATGGAAATAAAGATATATTTTATGATTATATATGATATAAATGATATTATAATGATTATGGAAAGTTATATTTTTATTTACCATTATTTCATTCATTATATCGGAAAGAGAAAACAGTGTTCATGTGTTCATGAAACCTACCATCTTCATGAATGGTGTAATTAATTTTTCTGTCGATAACTTTGATGGATTAATATAAATATATATAATTAATATATGTGATATTTATATCAAGATAAAAATTATTTAGATAATTTAACCACAATCAAAGTATAATTATCTGAACTACTGAACCAAAAATTCTCATGAAAAAAGAAATATTTAACACCCAGAGATGATTACTTTAATACATAATTATGAATAAATGGGTGATGAAATGTTATAAGTTGATAATATATGATATAATAAGTATTTATGTGATTATTTTATATAATTGTAATGAAATTAAATTTATTATACATAAGGATATATTTATTTTGATGTAAGATGAGATTGAGTTAAGATATTTTCATCTCTATTTTGTTTCTATGAGACACATACCAAACTCACCACTTGTTTCTTTTATGTGGTGTATGTACTTACAATTAATGTATTATATTATTATTCTCATAAAAATTATGGGTATCTGAAAATCCATTTGTGGTTCACTCTTTAATGAGGGTTTGATTTAGATAATACCAATATTTTAAGATTTCGCCCTCTCAATATTGTTTTGTTGAGACATGTTTTTTGTTATACACCTATTTCATGTGGTTCACTCTTTCATTTTACTCTCTTTATGTAATAAAGATACCAAAATTATATTTTTAAGGAAAATCAACTTTATTTTTCTCTTCGGTAAAAATTCATTTTTATTCATTGTCTGTGTTTTCTAAAACAAATTCATCGATGTTTTAATATTCTACTATGATTGTTAAAAATTAATTATTACCAATGATTGAAATTTAAAAATTTATTGTAAAGGAACCATCCTTTAATTTTATGAATGAGGTACATTTTTTTCTACAAAAAAATTGAAAGGAATATTTATTTTAATATATACGATATGAATGGAATTTACCCCTGTCATGACTGCTCAATTATTTGAGGGTTTTGTTACATGTTACCATGGTTAATTTTAAATAAACTGTTTTAATTTATATTTAGTAAATTTTTATATTCTAAATATGTAATTTCAATGTAATTTTTTTCATCATAAAATGTTCTATTAATCTTTTAAAGTCATTTTCAAAAATTATAATATCCTTTGATGTTACATATAATTAAATGAGGATACGATCCAAGGTTACCATCCATATTATTAAGCCCGAACCTTAAAAATTAAATAATCTTGAGTGAAGTCAATAATTCATATTGAGGATCTTTTCAGGTTTATAGTTTTAGAGAATTAGGCCATTATTATTACATTACATCTCAAATATTACAATGTAGACACTTTTACTCTAACAATTTTTTTTTTAAAACAAGAAAAATAATTAAATAAAATAAAAATTATTTTCTTGAAAAAAATATTCTTGAATTCTTCTTTTATATTACCCTTTCTTATACCCTATGAAAAAAATTTCAAAAACTTGGGATGAGCATAAAAATCATAGTAAGGTAAATAAAATAAGGAAAGAAAACATTATCCGTCAATACAAATAAATCAATTAAAACCAAAAAATATAAGTTCTTTAACATACCTCATGAAATAATAAGCTTTATGAATAACACATAGAAATCATAAATCATATAGGTGACTTATGGCATCCAAAACATAATTACATTGTAGAATTAAAAGCTACATAGAGATTTATGTTTAGAATACCAATCACTATATATTCCATAAATCTCTTAGGAGAAACATTAAGGTTTACCTCTGTCATGTTACCCAATTAATTGGAGAGCTATCTCAGGATTAGCCACCCTAGGTTTATCATAGAACCACCTGTAGTTGGTTTATCATGGAACCTCCTTTCAAATTTCCATGTACCATTGCACAATCATAACACTTAAAAGATTTATGTCATAAACATTTCAGCCATCAAAAACAATAAATGAATTCAAGATATTGAAATATTCAATACATTTCCAAAACTATTTAAAACATTTAATAAAGTTATTTTTGAATCAAAGTCTCCCATTAAACTTTGAAACTTTTAAAGTAATTATTATTTTAAAACATTAATTTCTATCTAAATAAATCCTTAAAACTATTTCGAAAACATTCACATTAATTAGAATGATTTATAAGAATAAATATTTACAACATTTAAAACGATGTTCTATTTAGAGAGTACCTTACCACTTGATAATGGCTTATAATATCATGAGAATAAATATATTCATTATATAATATGTTAAAGTGAAGAATATAATTCATATAAAAGTAAATTGGTGCATAACAACAAATACGTCTTGATGGAATACAAATTGAGATGAAATACCTTACAAAGATCATATCCTTAGATTAATGATATATTAATGAGATAATTGTGTTTGAAAAATATATATACACTCAATATAAGTGGATATTCAGTGTCAAATAATAAAAGGTCATTCACATATATTCTTGAAAAAACAAAACCAATGAAATTAATATTTAACTCAATAAAATGATATTGAGTTAATATTTCGATAACAATGTTTTTATAAATGACGTAAGAATTTATAATGGGGAGATTATGTGTAGAAATAATATATAAAAAAAAGGGAAGTGGAAATTAAAACATAAAAAAATAAATAGTTCTTCCACACATAATCTTGGCATAATATAATAAATGAAATATGTGTAAAACCCAATGAGTGTAAATTGAGTTTAGAAATTCCCTAATGATAATTTGGCAGCCTAATGACATCACTTAAAAATTCAGAAAATGATTTGATAAGAGAGAAAAGGGTCTCTCATAATTTGGACATAAAATGGAAAAAAATAATGATACATAATAACATATCCCAACATAAGAAAATGTAAATTAAAATACATAACATAAAAGAAATCTTTGACTGAAAAAGGAGGTTGAAAAGTTCCCTTACCTTAAGTATGACTTATATTGTTCATTATTTATATTCCTGAATGATAAAATTAGGTTAATTTATACTTTCTTTAGAACCATTTACAAGTTTATTATCCATTTTATATTATTTATCATCATTTTTTAAAAATTACATAATTATTTAAGTTCATATCATTCGTTTTGTCGATATTCAGTACTTGAGTAGAAAATGAACTTGATATAATTACAAATTGTCCATGTAGTCAAAAGTACATTATATATAGAATATTATTCATTATTTAAATATAATATATATCCATTATATATATTTATTTATAATATTCCATTTCATTTGGAGATAATAAATGAAATGCATCATTAATGGAGACGGTAAGCGGTACTTATGCATGAATTTTGCTTTCATTTCTTTTTCATATTTAATGGAATGAAAAAATGATAAATAGGTATATTATAATTCCAGTATAACATAATATTTTATATACATTACATAAGTTTATTAATTCTATCATTTATGCGTTCCATGTATGGCATGAGGAATTCATATCACTTTGAGGTGGCGGTAGTCCGTAGTTCTTCAAATTAAATTATTGTATTTACATACTATGGAAAGCATAAAGGTATGATTTAAATAAAAAACAGTATAATAGAGAAAATATAAATATAATAAATATTATATATATATAGTTCCATCATAATGTGATCCATGATATGTGGTGGGGAATAATTGAACAATCATCGTTTCGTGAGGCAGCAGTTCACCGTCCACAGAAACAATATGTTCATATCCACTAGATGGAGGTGTGTGTAAGTGTAGTTCGAATACACATCATAAAAACATATGAGTATATTGAGGATAATGGTGTTATTATGTAATCAAATAAAAAGAATATAATTGGGATTGAAGAAGTAAAATAATGGAAAGCAACTTAGGAGAAGACGCTACCACTTAAAACGTGTAACACCCTCTGATTTGAGCCAAAAAGCTTTCTTGAATTGCCTAATTCATATGGAAAGGCTTTTAGGAGTAATAGAGAGATGTTAGGAGATTATTTGGGTAGAATTTTGATGACCCAAGGGTATTTATAGGTGTTATTAAATGGGTAGGGGTGATGCGCTTTTATAATAGGGAGGAGGGGCACTTTTGGAAAGTTTTGCAGTATTATTTTATTAGAAAATCATATTCAATTTCAAAAGGTCCCAAAGTCATTTATTTCACATATAAAATGCTTTTTGGTCACAAAAATCTCAACCAATCGGTTTTATTCAAGTATAGGTAACAAATGTTACCATATCATTTAGCTTTAACCCTTAGTTAAGTAATTTAACTCTCACCATGTCTTCTTGTATAATCATACAATATGGTTAATATAGTCATTATAAAATTCCAATATAACCTAAAGTGGTTCATTAATGAAAATTTCCACATTATCTAAGTCATTTTTACTAATATTATATTTTTAGGACTAATATATCATTTAATAAAACAGTATTTCTTTTAAAAACTCAATTATGTCAATTTTTATACTATTCATATCACGACTTTTTAAAAATTCATAAAAAAATTATTTTTTTCAAAAAACTTCATTAATTTAAAAATAACAAGTCATAATCATCCATAAAATTTTTGGATGGAATAAAAAGTTTCAAAATAAATTTATTTTAATTTTTATAATCTCATTTATTTAAATCATCCATTAATAAGGGAATCACTGCATCATCATTGTGTCATAAATGAATTTATTTATATGATGTATAAAATTATAAATAAATTACCACGATGTCAGAAATATTTCTATATTTATAATTACTATTTATAGTTGAATTTTTCACTTTTATAACCCAATATAAATTAATTTACTAAAAGATACAGGTTTATGTTATATTTTTCTATACTTTAAATTAATTATTATGAAATGTAATTTTCACATCAATGTGGATCCATGGGGTCCCAAAAGAGACCCAATTATTCCCATGGTCCGAAATATATCATCTAATAGGATTATGACACGTATTAGGGTAGTTTATATTATTATAATATTATTGTTTACCCTTATTTACATGATTTACCCTTTAACCATGGTAAATAAAATAATATCTGAAGTTACTATTCATATTGTCCAAAAATAAAATGCACATATTTTACACAATTTAGACATCCTAATTCCAAATATTGAATCCATTTATCCAACTTAAAAACACATAAGTTTCAATAATTAATTTAAAATTAATTCTCGTTGTCAAAACCAAAAGCGGGTTTTAAATAAGTAATAACTATCAAAAGATTGACACGTTTTTATGTCAAATTAAAATGTAAAATTACTTAAAAAGAACATAATTGGATTAAATTATAAAAATATAATCTAATTATACTTTAAAACCAATTTAAATGAAAGTATAAATATATAAATAAATTAGATGAAAAAGCAGTTTTGAATTAAAATGCAGCAATTTCACTATTCATTAAAAAAAGAACAGTATTAGAAAAAGACCAAAATTTCATCCAATATAAATTTTGATGTCCCACTTCTAAATAATAATTTTATTTTTCCAAATGTAACATATAAAAGTGAAAAAACTAGATTTAAAATGGGTTCTCCATCAAAAGGCAGTAAAACAACCATTAAAAATATTAGAGTATTTCATGCATAAAATCTGATTCATTCTTATTTTAAGACTCTAAAATTTATTTTATAAATTTGAATAAATTTAATAATCATATTATAGTTTGTTTTTTTATTCCCACTAATACATTGGATAAAAATTAACTACCTTTTAAAATAATAATAATAATATATTATTTTTTTAGTATAACTCAAAGTTGTGTGCAACATAAGACTTCAATGAAACCCATTGTTGCATGTTGAGTATGCTATTGGAAAATGTCTATCTCTAAATAAAAATAATATCTTATTTGTAAATATTTATATATAGTAAAATGTATTATTCTATTAATACCTAGGTTAGTACATCCTTCCCCCTTTTGAAAATTGCGTCCTCGCATTTTTAAAATTGGGCTCGGAAACTTCATTGAAAGTCCCACATTAGAAAAAGAATCAATAAAACTATAAATTTAAAATAATTAAAGAGAAGTACAAAGTCACCCTAGAAAACTCATACTAGGATTCCATGTAGGAAAACATGGATATGGGTGAGAAACTAACCATCAAGTTCTGATAGAGATTGATAGAAAACATGATTAGGAGAAAGTTAACAACAATAAAACCAAAAACTTGTGATGGGTCAAATGGCATTTTATTTCTAAGTAGGAAAATTAAATGGATCACATTTTTGTTTTAAGTTTATTTTCATAAAATTTTGGAATTTATTTATGAGATTGATTAAGAATATAAGAAAATATACTTACTTTTCAAGGAGAGTTTTATCCTTTTATAAATTTCTACGACATACACATATTTTCTCCAAACTATGTGTATTCAAGATGACTTGGTCACACCTCAAGTACTAGAATCAACTTCTAGAGAATAAAATAATCCAAAAAAGATGAAAAATTTATTTACCATGTCTTTAGAAATTAACCAATACCGAAATGGTTAGTACGTGATCAGATAATGCCCAAAAAGGATAATCCTTTATAAAAAGACATAATACTCGTAATATCCAAAATTGAAAAAACAATACCCAAAGTTCAATAAAGAAACCTCAATATAAAATTGTCATTAAAATTCTTCAAAATAATATAACTAATTTTGAAACCCAAAATTCAGAAGGATTTGATCACATAGTCTTCTACGATAAATATTAACATGTATCTCCAAATAACATGGTGTACTCTTAAAGTATCATACTGAAAAGTAATTAAACTAATCACATATTCTCTGTGATAGGTTAATCATTTCCATAAATAACCCAAATAGCCATATGTGCACAATAAAACATAGATTCTTCCAAAATAATATTTGAACCATTACTCCACAAATGAAATCCCATATTATTCTATTTTCCTTAGGTATATAGTGTTCACAAAAGAGTGAAAATCCTCCAAAATAATATTTATCGCTTAATTAACAAATCATTTTCCTATACTAAGGATATCCATTTGATAAAACAAAAGATCCAAAATTAAATTATTCTCGATTCATGAAATAATTTAACAAAAAATAATATGTCATACTAACCAGGGACTTCAAATAGGCCTGTGGTAGGCGATACGCCCTTGTCGCCCTTTGGTTGTGGGTTCGATTCCCATGGCCTTTCCGGAGGAGATGGGCGTCCACCCATCCTACGAGTTGTCCATTTTCTTGAACCATATTATTCATATAAAATTCTCAGAAATAAGATAATTTACCAAAAAATAACTATAACTTATTGTATCTTCAAGGGTTATGTAGTACCTTTAATTTATTATCCCAAAATGTAATAACCATTTATCAACTGAAAAACAAAATATCATATGAACCCCTAAGGTTATCCATTATTTCCACACAATAAAAGATAATTTGTTCTTAAATAAAATTTTCACATGTCGAACTTTAGAGTTACAAATACTAGAAAAAGTCCTCCAAAGTAATCCCATCAGCAAAATATCCTTATTACTTTTAATCATTTCATCATCATACTATCTACAATAACTATTGAATCCCTTATATGTATACTTCTTACTCATTCAAAATTATTCATGATCCTTTAAATATTAATTTCCACCTTATTTATTAATACATCATTCCTGCAAATTGAGTATCCTCATCATTTATAAATATCAATCCAAATATTCTTCATTATTTATGGATAAGAAAATAAATCATACCTTGAATCCATATATCATGAACTTTAAGATGTTCCCTTTCACTTTCGGCATGTTGTCCTACTTTCAAAAAGTAAACGTTCACTCCACTTCTGTAATTTCACTTTTCTATAGAGTTGGAAAAGTTGATATATTGAAACCATTTGAAAAATATACCATGACCCATAAATTGTTTTTGGAAATGAGTATGTATTGGATAACCCAAAAATGTTATTGCAGGTGATTTTAATACTCAATACACTATTAAGATCATTTGAACATTATTTTTCCAAAATAGTGATGATCAAATCATCGGGGAGGGATAAGAATGTTTTACAAGATCTCTTTCCTTATAACTTGACAACTGATCCTTAATCTGCTAAAAATAATCAACCCTTAAAAATTAAATGGATTATTATTAAAAAAAGATTCCTCTATAGGGTAAACATAACATATATACTTTTATATTACTCTAATCTATCAACCTACTTATATTTCAATTGTTCAGGTTTTTATCCAATAAACCTTTATTTACATAACCTTCCAAATGTTTCCATATGATAATAACCCTATTAGTTATATTAGATCGTTTACCAACACATTGATAACAACTTAACCTCTAAAGTTATCTAAACTGACATCTAATACCAACTATAAGGCCCTAGCCTTAAAAATTACATAATCTTGAGTTAAGTAATGAATTAACATTGAGTATATTTTTAGGTTTAGAGTTTTAGATAATTAGGCCATAAATATTAAATTACATCTCAAATATTATAGAGTATACACTTTTACTCTTACAGATTTATTTACTACAATAAAACTCATTAAATAAAAAAAAATCTTTTCTTGATAAAAATATTCTTTAATTATTCTTTTCTCTTACCCTTCCTCATAAACTATGAAAAACATTTCAAAAACTTGGGATGAGCATAAAAATCTCAGTAAGGGATACAAAATAAAAAAAGAAAACATTAGTGCATCAATCAATACAAATCAATGAAACCATTCTTTTCAATCATAAAAAATAATTTCTTTAATAGAAATCATGAAATCATAAGTTTTCTGAATAACACATAAAAATCATAAATCATAAAGGTGGCTTGTGTCATACATAACATACTTACATTGTAGAATTCACAATTTCAGAGGGAGTTACATTTGGAATATCCATCAAAGTATATTCTCTAAATCTCTTAGGAGAAACAATATTTTTTACCTCCGTCATATTACCCAATGCTATGGAAAGCTATATGAAGCACACCTGCCAAAAGTTTATCATGGAACCACCCATATTTGGTGTATAATGTAACCAAACATAAAATTTCAAAGTACTATTACATAATCATAACACATAAAATATTGAAGTTATCAACATTTCACCCATTAAACACAATAAATCAATTCAAGATATTTAAATATTCAATCCATTTCCAAAACCATTTTAAACATTTAATAAAGAGATTTTTCAATCAAAGTCTCACATACCAATTTGAAAATTTACAAGGAATTAACATTTTAAAACATTAATTTCCATATAAATAAATCTTTAAAACCATTTTGAAAACATAGACATTAATGAGAAAGATTTAAAAGAATAAATCTTTAAAACATTTAAAACGGTATTTTAGTTATAAAGTCCCTTACCACTTAATATTGACTTATAATATCATATGAATAAGGATATTCATGATATAATATGTTAAAGGGTAGTATAAGCACCATATAAAAGTGGATTTGTGCATAACCACAAATAAGTCTCAATGTAATGTAAATTTAGATGAAACACCTTACAAAGATTATATCCTTAGATTATGGATAAATTAATGAGATAACTATGTGTGAAAAATATAAATACAATCAATATAAGTGGATATTAACTGTAAAACAATCATACATAATTCACACATATTATTAGAAAAAAAACCAATGGCATGGATATTTAGCTCAATGAATTGAGATTGAGTAAAGATTTCCCTTACAATGTTCTTATAAATGACGTAAGAATTTATAATGGGGTGATTATGTTTAGAAACAATATATACACACAAAGGGAAGTGGAAATTAAAACATAAATAAATAAATTATTATTCTACACAAAATATTGGCATAATACAATCAACGAGGTGTCTGTAAAAGCCAATGAGTGAAAATTGAGTTTAGAAATTTTCTTAATAAAATTTGACAGCCTAACAACGTCACTTAAAAATTTAGAAAATGTGTTGATTAGAGAGAAAAGGGTCTCCTATAATTTGAACATAAAATGGAAAAAATAATGATATATCAGAACATATCCCAACATAAGAAAATTGAAATTAAAAGACATAACCTAAAATAAGTTTTTTACAAAAATAGGAGGGTGCCGGGTTCCCTTACTTTGAGTCCGACTTGTCTGGTTTGTTATTTATATTTATGAATAATAAAATTTGCTTAATTTGTAATTTATTCAGAACATTTTTCAATTTTATTATTCATTTTATATTACTTATCCTAATTTTATAAAATTTACATAAGTATTTAAGTTGATATCGGTCGTTTTGTTGATATTTGGTACTTGAGTCGAAAATAAACTTGATATAATTACAAATTCTCCATGTGGTTCAAAGTCCATTATATCCAGAATATTAATCATGATTTAAATATCATATGTATCCAGTATATATATATATATATATGTATTTATAATATTCCATAACATTTGGAGATAATAAATGAAAATCACCATTCATGGAGACGGTAAGCCGTATGTACGCATGAACACTAATTTCATTTCATTTTCATATTTAATAGAATGAAAACTAAATGATACATAGTTATATTATAATTAAACTATAATATCGTATTTTATATATGTCACATAATTTTATTAATTATATCCTTTATACTTTCTAGGTAAGGCATGAACGAGTCATATCACTTTGAGGGGGCAGTAGTCCGTACTTCCTCAAATAAAATTATCGTATTTACACATTATGGAAAGCATAACGGTATGATTAAAATAAAAAATATATATTCATAGATACAATATAAATATAATAAATAAAATATATAAATATAGTTCCATAATAATGGCCACCATGAGAGGTGGTAGGGGAAAATTGATCAATCATCGTTTTGTGAGGTAGTAGTTCGTTATCCATAGAAGCAGTACGTTCATATCCATTAGATGGAGGTGTAAGTAAATGTAGTTATAATCCTTATCATAAAAAAATCCTATTATATTTTGTATAATGTTGTTGTTATGTAATAAAATAATTATAATAGAATAGGGATTTAAGAAGTATAATAATGGAAAGGAATTTTAGAGAAGACGCTACCTCTTAAAACATGTAACTCCCTTTGATTAGAGTCAAAAGGATATCTTGAATTGTCTTAGGCATAGGGTAAGACTTCTGGGATGAATAGAGAGATATTGGGAGATTATTTGGGTAGATATTGGATGAGACATGGGGCTTGAGAGGTGTGATTAAATTGGTAGGGTTGACGCCCTTTTATAAGAGGGAGGAGGGGTACTTTAAGAATGTTTTAAAGTATTATTTGATTATAAAACGATTTTAGGTTTCAAAAGGACTGAAAGTAATTTATTTCAATTATAAGATGTTTTTTATCTAAAAACTCTCAACCAAAAGGTTTTACACAAGTCTAGGTATCAAATTTAACCTTATCTTTTAGCATTAACCCTTAGTGAACTAATTGAACGCTTACCATGTATTCTTGTATATTAATAATATATAGTAAATATAGTTACAATAAATGTCAATAAAACATAAAGTGGTTCATTAATGAACTTTTAAACATTATATGTGTCATTTGGTCCAATATTATATTTTTATGACTATTATATCATTTAATAAAATATTATTGGTTTTAAAAACTCATATATGTTAGTTTTTATACTATTCATATCATGACTTTTTAAATATTCATAACAACATTATTATTTCTAAAAAAAATCCTTAATTAAAATATAAAAAGTCATAACTATACATAATATTATTTTATGGCCTAAAAAGTTTCAAGATAAATTTATTTTAATATTTATAATCTCATTTAATTAAATAATTCATTAAATTTGAATCACTACATCATTATTGTGTCATAAATAAATTTATTTATATGATGTGTAAAAATTATAAATAATATAACATGATGTATTAGATATTTCTATCTTTCTAATTACTATTTATAGTCGAATAGATCAGTTATATAAGCCCATATAAAAACTGTTTTAGTAAAAGATACATGTTTCTGTTATATTTTTCTTCACTTTAAATTAATTCTTATAAAATGTCATTTTCACATCAATGTGGCTCCATGGGGTCACCAAATCAACCCAAGGATTCCCATGGTCAAATATATATCATATAATAGGATTATGACATGTTTTAGGGTAGTTTTATATTATAATAAGAATATTTTTTACCCTTATTTACCAGATTTATCCTTTAACCATGGTAAATAAAATAATTATTGAAGTTACTATTAATAATGTCAAAAAAAGTACTTATTTATAAATTTTGGGCCTCCTGATTAAAAATATATAATCTATTTCTATACATTCAAAACAAAGAATTTGTGTTAATTAATTTCAAATTAATTCCCGTTTTCAAACCAACAGTGGATTTTTAATAAGTAATAACTATCAAAAGATTGTCAAGTGTTTATGTACAATTTGTTGGATTGAAATTAAGAAAGAAGATATTGTATGTAGTATCTTATGATGCTCAAAATATAGGGGGGGGGGGTGAATTTTATACTTTAAAAAATTCCTTTGGAACTTTTAAGGATGGTTATGTTTAACAAGGTTAAACAAGGTAATTCCCAAAACCTCTAAGTTCTACACAGTTGCTAGATTCTGAGAATATGATTCCAAGAAACTGATTCCGGAAAAGATGGTTTCGGAAATGAAACGTAATGAAAGTTTACAAATATAAATACTTTACATTAAAGTGTATAGAATCATACTAAATTAGAGTATACAATTATAAGGAAGTATAAGATAGTTATACTTTCCTCAAAAATCATAATGCAGTGGAAAACATGAAGCAAACCTTGTAACAAGTAATAAATATTTTAACCCAAGGAGAAGGGTATCCAAAAACATTGGATAAAGGTCCATTGATTTATACTTTCAAGAAAGTCTGTCTTACCCACACCAGTTTAAGCCCTCTATACGAAGATCGGAGTCTGTCTTACTATCGCCGCAAGCCCTCAACTTTAAGGAAGTCGACACCTATGTCTTCCTCAGAAAGGAAGTCCTCGAACTTTAAGGTAGTCAGAACCTCTGTCTTCCTATACCTAAAATTCTTTGAGTGTAATCATCAACATTTGGAGTCGCATGAAGCAAATCTGAACAATAAGTTTAGTACGCACTAAACAAGAAAGTATCTCTCACTAGAAATCACTTCAGCAGCATGTAATCTCTAGTTTGATCAACTTTTTCTTCAAATTTCAAATGAGATCCTATTTATAGGCATAGCTCCAATGGTCAACTCCTCCCTCCAATGGTCATATTTTTCCTTAAATTTCGGAGGGACCTATACATGTGTCACTCAAACAACAGTTAGTTAGTAACTGAATGCACAATATCATTTTATAATAAAAACAAGTGTAATAACAAATATGGTTACATAACCAGAATCAAATGTTCAGAATGTAAGAAAATAAAAGTTCGGAGTCTAACAAAAAACACATTCAGTGTCTATAATACAAGGATATTCAGATTCTGTTTTCTAAGGAATTTGGAACCTGAACTCTATAGAATTTCGGAGTCTGACTTTCATGGAAATTCAGAATCTGGATTCACAAGAATTCAGAACCTGATCATACAAAGTTCGGAGTCATAATTCATGAGAATTCAGAGTCAGAACTTAAAAAGTTCAGAGTCAGAATTCCTGAGAATTTTGAGTCAGAACTTACAAAGTTCAGAGTTAGAATTCATTAGAATTTAGAGTATAAACTTACAAGGTTTAGAGTCTGAAATCCTTATAATTCAGAGTCTAAACTTACAAAGTTTAGAGTCTAAATTCATTGGAATTTGGAGTCTGAACTTACAATGTTCGTAGTCTGAATTTAGAGGATTAGAGTCGGAACTCACAAAAGTTCGGAGTCTGAATTTATAGAACTCAGAACCCAAATTCGAATCCTGAAAATAGAATTATCTATATCTAACTATCATATGATTCCAAGGTTTTAGATATGAAACCAAATTTTACACTTAGAAAAAATAATGAACAATGAAAAACATTCTAAGGATAATTTCCTTGGGTAAGGAAAATTTTCTTATTAAATGTATAACACAGGGTAAAATGAAATTTTCCTTGACCTAAGGTGTTTGTGATTTTCAAAACATGAGGAATGGTAAAGTAATAAGGAAACATTATTGACTCAAAATCTCCCCAAACATGAAGGAATGTAAAAGTCATAAGGAAACCTTATTGACTCCACAATCTCCCCCTTTTTGGAATGCACAAACATCCTTATGAAAAAGATAATAAGGGCTTAGAAAATATTTTATAGACTTTGAAAATAAAGTTTATCTCCCTTATAATATGGGAAAATATGAATACGACTAACTCCCCCTTAGGCTTTAAAACATTAAGGATCGTATTCTAGATTTCTGGGATGAGATTTTTCTTTATCTTGAATATGAAAATCTCTTTAATGAAAACTCCCCCTTAGATTAAATCCACTTTACTTAGGGATATTTATTCTTTACTTAGTATTATTTTTTCCTTTATCCCCCTTTGTGATTTTCAAAAAGAATTTGAGGGAATGGAAAATAAATTATAGTACCTAAAATATTAGTACAACACATCCAATAGACAAGCAACCAAAAATTTCATTACGATTAGAGAGAATTTGTACAAGAAAGAAAAATACAACAAAATATCAGATTGAAACAAATTTATCCTTCTTTTTCATTCGGCATCAAATTCTTGACTATAGTCTTCATCTTTTGAGATCCTTATGATCTTACTCTGCTCGCTTAAGAAGCTGATCCTAATCCTCAGCTTTCTTCTCTAAAGCATTGAATTTTTCTTCCTGAAACTTAAGAGCCTATGCGTGAGCCTTCAGAACTTCTTCCTGCTTGACAATCTTTTCTTATATCTCAATCCAAAGATCTCTTTCTCTCTTCTAGCTTTGAGCAATAGAATACAACTTCCCATTTAAACCCTTCACTTCTTGAATCTGGGAATTTTGTTCCAAAGTTAACTTTTCTTCAAAACTGGTTTTATGATCCTTGATCTTGCCATCTTCAATGTCAAAAGCCTTCTTAACACCATCTTGAAACTCATCAAGTTCTGTCATGGCTTCAAATATTTTCTTTGAATAGTTAACCATTTTCTTACAAGTCCTTTTGTGGGCATCATAGTTAATGAAGAAATTATTGAAATTAGCCTCAATCTTTACACACTTATCCATCACCATGGATACTAAATCCAATTTTTGATTTAGTGTGTGTTGAAGCATCTGGCATCTCGAGTCCATGCTTGAAAAAAACGGAATGGTCCCTACAAGATTCTTCAAAGATTGAACAAAAAAATCATGTCCTAGGGATGATGATTCCGAATCTCAGACTTTTCTAGGTGAGGCTTCTTTATCTATCCTAGTATGTTTCCTCTTTGAAGATCCACCAGCTTCCTTCTTCTTTATAACAACTTTAGTAGGTGTATCAACAACCACCTGTTTCCTCTTTTCAGTTCTCAGAATAGCTTCCTCATTTGGATATTCATGTTCACTATCAGATAGCTGAACAATTCTATCTTCATCTATCTTATCCTTCTTAGCTCCTGCCTCAGCATCTTCAGGATGAATAAAATGATGATTATAACTTTCTTCCTGAGAGAGCTTATTCACTTCATCTCCAGCCTTGTCATCTAACCCAGGAGTAGCATGCTTTGAAGATTCGTCTTGAGAAGTTCAGATTGAAAATTTCTCAGATGTTCTTTCCTTCTCATGAAAGTATTCCACTTGCTTAATCAAATATTCGGTATCGCCACTACTTTTAGCTTCTTATTCAAATCCTTAGACAACTTCTTTTTCATCAACAATATTTTCTTGGACTTTTTCCGGAGTGACGAATTTCTTCCTCGGAGTATCAGGTAAGGCTTATACTAAGAAAGATTTTGGTACAAGGATATTCTTTGATACTTTCTCAGTATCCCTCCGAAGGGATTGGACAATTTTATCCTGAGACATCTTCTTCTATTGTTTCTTATCTTTATCTTGCTTCTCAAGAACATCTGCTATCTTCTCTTTTAAGGATTTGGCTTCAGCAGGATCCAAACCAAAACATGGCTCCCCTACTTTCTTATTTTTCTTATCTTCGATGCACTTTGCAACTTCCTCATCTGGATAGGCTTTTTGATTATTAGTTTTTGGATGTGAAGATTGGGATTCCTTAGCTTTTGGGGTTTTCTCCTCCTCTTCTACATCTCTAAACTTCCACTTATTTCCAGAAATTTTTGATGGTTCAGCTAATTATTTTTCTTTTGGAACGACTTCAGATTCTTCTACTGGTAGGTCATAAAATTATCCAGAATCTTTAGAATAATCGTCTTTCATCCTTTTCAACATATCATCACTAATAAGCATGACTTTTCAATTCCTTGGCTTTGAACTGCAAGGAATTTTGAACGACTCTTGACACCGAATAATCAACTTAGAAGGAATGGCCGGATACATAATTATTTGAGCCTTTAAGTTTCCATTATTGATATTCTCAATTGTAATGAGAATATTATTAACCAAATTAACCTTCCTCATGTTCACCAAAAAATCCAAAATATACATATCACTCTTCTTCATGGTGTCCTTGTCAGCTTTTCTCGGAATGATAAATCCTTGAACCCATAATTTAAGGATCAAATTATTTGTAGAGAGGTGATCAATATTCAGAGTCTTGACATTTTTAAGACTGAGGCACTCCATATCTTTCACCTTGACAAATATTCCTTGAACATTTGGAAACTTATGAGAACAAAATTCAGCTTCTCCTTTATACAGAACTCCAACCAAACTAGCTGCCTTAGTGTATGCAAGAGCATAAGAATTTCCATAGATTTTGAAAGAAAACTTTTCTCTACCTTCTTCCTTGAATAAACTAACTAATTTAAAAAACTCAACAAGAAAATCCGGATATACCAAATCTTGAGCCCCTGGCCTTGATATGAAAACACTCTCCCATCCATTCAATTTGATGTTCTTCGAAATGGTTGAATCATACTTAGCAAAGAAGTTAGGATGTAGAAACCTTTCTATATACACCTGCCAATCCAAAATTGGCTTGATAGTAGACATATATTTCCAAGAGGAATCTTCTTCATACATTCGGAATTGATAGAACTCTGAGATGTTCGGAACGGGCTTAAGTAGACGGTCATAACATCCACACGCGAGAGCTTGAGACCGATGTGGGACAACCATTAAAGGGTCCTTTATATAGGTGTTAGAAGTGATGATTCCTGTTTCAAACTCAATCCAATGGTTGAAAATTCTTCTGTTCAGATATGACAGTTGATGTGATAGCAATAAAGAAATATTGATAGAATTCGATCTTTTGAGGTTTTTAAGAAAAACATTCTGATTTAAGGAAAAGAGAATCCGAAAATTTAAAAAAATAATAGGAAATACCAACAAGTAAAATATGATTACAAAATCATAAGAAATGAAACATACCTTTAAGATTTCCAGGAAGATTATTCATATTGAAAAAAATTCTTCTTGAAGAACTTTAGATTCCGAAAATTTTCATTTCGCAAAAAATTGAAAAAACCATTACGATTTTTTTTGAAAGTTTTTATTACAAAAACATAAAAAATATTCATTAAAAAATTTTAGAAAATATTAATTATGAAAATTTAGAAAATCTGACTATGAAATTTTTTAGAAAAACTTACTACCAAAATTTTTAAAACTGACTACGAAAATTTTTAAAACTGAATATGAAAAAGGTTAAACTTGACTACGAAAAATTTTAACACTGACTACAAAAAATTTTAAAACTGGCTACGAAAAATTTTAAAACAGACTATGAAATTTTTTTAAAAAATTTAAACTAACTAACAAGAAAATGTACTCCCCCTATGAAAAGGAGTTTATTAATGAAAGGAGATTGATTTCAATAGGAAGTTAATAAGGAATATTACCTTATGATTATCATTCCAAACTACTGTTTAATGTATTCAAATCTATCGGATGGTAAAGATTTTGTGAAAATATCAGCAAATTGATCTTGCGTTCTGATAAATTAAAGAATGATATATCCTTTTTGTGTGTGATCCCTAATATCTATGTGTTTTTCCCGAGAGTGATGTGCATGGTTTTTTCTTAAAGCCATGGAACTAGTATTATCACACAAAACTTTTGCATTGGTAAAACTCATACCATAGTCTGTGAGTGTATGTTGCATCCACCACACTTGAGCACAACAACTTCCAACTACTACATTTTCAGCTTTAGCAGTGGAAAGTGCTATTAAGTGTTGCATTTTGTATGACTAAAAAACTAATTAATCTCCTAAGAAATGAAAATTTCCGGATTATCCTTAACTAATATTTTCTTTGAGAGTTTTCATAGGTTTCTAAGGTTAAAGTGTCCTAACATTATATGCCATAACCAAGAATGATCTTCCATTTCACTAAGTCAAGGTAAGTCTTGGCTCATAAGGTCTTCTATGTTTAGTGTGTATAAATTCTCTTGCCTATGGGTAGAAAGAATAAATTATTCCTTGGAATTGTGTACTAATCACTTGTAATGCCTAAAATTTACTAGGTATCCTTCATAACAAAATTGGCCTATGCTAATGAGGTTTTTCTTAAGACCTTTATCAAACAAAACATTTGAAATCAATGTTTTTCCAAGAAGAACGATGTTACCTATACCAATAATTTCTCCCTGAGAATTATATCTGAAAATTAATTTTCCTCCTTTCATCTTGATAATATTTTCAAAGTATTTTTTTAGCAGTCATATGCCGAGAACATCCACTATCCACATACCATGTATTGCTGTTGGTACTTTCTATACCTTCCTAAAAACAAAAGAGGTAGACTTTCGGAACCCAAAATTTCTTAGATCCAGAAATTTTAGAAAGAAAAATTTTAGGCACCCACATTTTCATAGAAAAATAGGCTTTATGAAATCCTAAAGGCTGAGTTTTGTTTAGAGAACAATTTTTTTCCTAGTTCCCACCATACCGACACTTAGTACAGAATGGAACACTTTAAGGAACAAAATAAATGTAACTAAAAATCGGTTTAGAACTAGTATAACCAAATCCAGAATTATTCTTTAGAGGTCAGATTTGAGAATACATCTTATCAAAATTTTCCTTACCTAAGGTAAAGTTTGACAAACACTTCCTCAAGGAAAATATTTCGGATTTTAGTTTGATAAATAAGTTATTATCTTCCAAAACATTAGCTTTAGAACTAGAGCTAGGATTGAAAAAAAATTTCATAGAAATTACTTTTTCTAGGTCCTTAGAAAGTTTATCCTTATCAGAATTTACTTCCTTAAGGTTTTTTTAAATACTTTTTAAGTAAAAAATGTTCTTATCAAGATCTTTAGAAAGATCTGATATTTCCTTAGTAAGTATAGTATTTCTAGAATTTTCTTTATCAAACTTTTTCTTGAGTTTTGAATTCTCATTCTCAATGAGTTTAGAAAATATAGAAACTTCTTCATAGGAAGGTAAAGTATTATCTTCATTATAAAAAGATTCTTTATTCAAAGAGTTATAATATTTACTATCACTATGATTAGAATTTAAGGATACATTGGTCATTGCTTCAACATTGTGTACCTTATCCATTAAGAAATGATTTTTAATAGGCAGTCTATCTATTAGGCCAAGATTCTTCTGTCTAGAAGATTCCTAATCTGATGAATCATCTAAAGAGTATCCACCACTAGCACTCCAGGAGTCATTAGATTTCAAAACATTCTTATCTTTAACTATGTAGTACTTATTTTTGTTTCTCTCAGAATTCTTTTGCTTCCTTTCTTTTCACTTAAGCATAGGACAATCAGGTCTTATATGTCCAGCTCTCTTGCATTCATAACATGTAAATTATGAATCTTTCTTATCTTTCCTTTATTTCTTCTTATATATGGATTGAAATTTCTTCTGTCCAACTATCTTGTTTATCCTTCGAGCAAGATTGGGTAGTTCAATTTTTGAAGATTCACTTCCACTAGATTCGGATTGTATAACATCCATATTAGATTTGGATCTTGTAACTCTCTCAGGAGTTTTATCCTTCATATGATTTGAAGTTTTAGTAAAAGCAACACTTCCATTCCCATTATTATTTTTAATATTATCAGCATCTCTCTTCATTCTAGTCTCATGTTGAATAAGAGTTCCAAAAAGTTCATCAAGTGTAATCTAAGTAACCTTTTTATTTTCATCGATAGAAGTCCTCTTAGATTCCCACTCATTCAGCATTATGTATATGGTTTTATCCACAAGATCTTCATTAGATAATCCTTTCTCACCCATATATTGTAAACTATTAACGACATTTATGAATCTTTGTTGCACCTTAAATATGGGTTCTCCATAGGGAAAGAAAAAACCATGATATTCAGCTCTGAGCATGGCTCTTCTAGTTTCAATAACTTTTGAAGTTCTAAAGTGTGTAACTTCATGTTTTTTCCAGATAAAATTTTCTGCTTCACAAGATGAAATTTGGCTATATATATTTCTAGTCATGGAACAAAGAAATGTATTGCGTACCTTTTAATTCAGTTGATATTCATGATTTTATTGATTTGTGAAAGTACTAACTTCCTTGTCAGGAATTTTATATCCTCCTGTAAGGATAACAAAATTATCCACTCCAGTATTGATAATAAAAGTCTTTATGCGATCTCTCCAATACTTGTAATCATTTCCATCAAAAATATGCGGCCTTGTATGATATAGGTTGTCAATTGAACTAATATTTATTCCTGCAATCTTAAACACAAATCTTTCCACACAAACTTGTTAGAAATAAAAGTTTATAAACAAGAAAAATATTACTCAACAAGGTAAAAGCAAAACAATGAAAAAATTGAGCAAGGAAAACATATATGTGAATATAAGTATCTTAGAGACCTCCTCTGATACCAATTGTTGAATTGTTTTAGGGTATGAGGTCACCAAACTATGATACCAATTTCTGGATCGAAATGATGAAATAATATACTATATGTTGTATCTTATGATGCTCAAAATACAAGAGGGGGGGGGGGGTGAATTGTATAATTTAAAAAATTACTTTGGAACTTTTAAAGATGGTTATGTTTAACATGTTTAAACAAGGTAATTCACAAAACCACTAAGTTCTACACACTTTCTAGATTCCAGAAAGATGATTCCAAGAAACTGATTATGGAAAAGATGGTTCTAGAAATGAAATTTAATGAAAGTTTACAAAGATAAAGATTCTACCTTAAGGCATATAGAATCTTACTAAATCATAGTATACAAGTATAAGGAATTATAAGATAGTTATACTTTCTTCAACAATCAAAATACAGCATAAAACTTGAAACAAACCACTAACAAGTAATAAATCATTTAACCCAAAGAGAATGGTATCCAACAATATTGGATAAAGGTCCCGTGATTTATACATTCAAGAATGTCTCTCTTACACACACCCAGGTAATCCCTCGATACGAAGATCAGAGTCTATCTTGCTATCCCCACAAGCCCTCAACTTCAAGGTAGTCGACACCTCTGTCTTCCTCAGCAGGGAAGTCCTATAACTTTAAGGTAGTCGGAACCTCTGTCTTCCTATCCCCAGAAGTCCTCGAATGTAATCAACAACATTTGGAGTCGAACGAAGAAAATATGAACAAGAAGTTCAGTACACACTAAGCAAGAAAGTCTCTCTCACTAGAAATCACTTCAGCAGCATGTAATATCTAGTTTGATGAACTTTTTTTTCAAAGTTAAAATGAGATCTTATTTATAGGCACAACTCTAATGGTCAACTCCCCCCTCCAACGGTCATGTTTTTCCTTGAATTTTGGAGGGACCTGTACATGTGTCACTCAAAAAATGGTTGGTTAGTAATTGAATACACAAAATAGTTTTATAATAAAAACAAGTGTATGAAAATATACGGTTACATAACCAAAATCAAATGTTCGGAATGTAAGAAAATTAATGTTCAGAGTCTAACCAAAAACACATTCGGTGTCTATAATACAAGGATATTATGATTCTGTTTTCGAAGAAATTCAGAACCTAAACTCTATAGAATTCCAGAGTCTGAATTTCAAGGAAATTTAGAATCTCGATTCACAAGAATTTAGAACCCGAACTTACAAAGTTTGGAGTTAGAATTCATGAGAATTCGGAGTCATAAGTTACAATGTTCGGAGTCAGAATTCATTATAATCCAGAGTCTGAACTTACAAAGTTCAGAGTCTGAATTCATTACAATTAGGAGTATTAACATAAAATGTTCGGAGTTTAAATTCATTAGAATTCAGAGTCTGAACTTATAAAGTTTGAAGTCTGAATTCAGAGGATTCAGAGACAGAACTCAGAAAAGTCAGAGTCTGAATTTAGAGAACTCAAAACCTGAATTTGGATCTTGAAAACAGAATGCTCTATATCTAAGTATTATATTATTATGAGGTTTTAGATATGAAACTAAATTTTACACTTATAAAAAATAATGAACAATGAAAAACATGCTAAGGAAAATTTCCTTGGGGACGGAAAATTTTCCTTATGAATGAAAAACACAGGGTAAAATGAAATTTATCTTGAGATAAAGTGTTTCTGATTTTCAAAACATGAGGAATGGTAAAGACATAAGGAAACCTTATTGACTCAATAAGCTCCCCAAACATTAAGGAATGGAAAAGTCATAAGGAAACCTTATTGACTCAACACAATTAAAATTTTAAATTACTTAAAATGACATTAATTGGATTAAATTACAAAAATATAATCCAATTATACTTTAAAAACAATTAAAAGGGAAATATAACTATATAAATAAATTATATGAAAAATATGTTTTGAATTAAAATGCAGTATTTTTCACTATTCATTAAAAAATTATGTTAATCAAAAAAATACCAAAATTTCATCCAATGTAAATTTTTATGTCCCGCTTCTAAATAGGAGTTTAATTTTTCCAAATAGAACTTATAAAAGTAAAAAAAACTCGATTTAAAAACTGTTCTCCATCAAAAGGCAGTAAAATGATCTTTTAAAAATATTAGAGTACTTCATGATAAAAATCAATTTCATTCTTATTTTAAGCCTCTAAAATTTATTAGATAAATATAAATACATTTAATAATCATATTGTAGTTAGTTCTCTTAATTACCTCCAAAACAATGGCTAGTCATTAACCACCATTTAAAATAAATATATTATTATATTATTATTTTTCTATAACTCAAATTTGTGTGCAACGTAATATTTCAATGAAACCTTTTGTTGCGTGTTGAGTATGCTATTGAAAAAAGTGTTCTCATTAACATAAAATTAATACTTATTCATAAATATTAATAGATATGAAAATTTATTATTCTATTATTATGTGGGTCATTACATCCTCCCCCCTTTTGGAAATTGCATCCTAATAATTTTAAAATTGGTCTTGGAAACTTCATTGAAAGTCCCACATTGGAAAAAGAGTCAATAAAAAAATCACTTTAAAAGAAGGAAAGAGAAGTACAAAGTCACCCGAGATAACCCATGCTAGGATTACATGTAAGAAATAATGTATATGGAATAGAAACTAACCATCATGTTCTAATAGAGAGTGATAGAAAACAAGATGAAAAGAAAGTTAATAACCTGAAAAGAAAAACTTTTGATGGGTTAAAGGGTATTTGATTTCCTAGTTGGAAAATTAAATGTAATTTTTTTTGTTTTAGTGTTCTTTTAATAAAGTTGAGAAATTTATTTATGATATTGACTAATAACATAAGGAAATATACTTACTTTTCAAGTAGAGTTCCATCCATTAAAAAATTTCTACGACAAACTCACCTTTTATCCAAATTATGTGTATTCATGATGATTGAGTCACACCTGAAGTGCTAGAATAAACTTATAGAGAATCACATAATCCAAAATATATGAACTATATATTTTCCCTCTCTTTAGACATTAACCAATACAAAAATAGTTAGTATGAGATCAAATAATCCCCAAGAATGATAATCCTTTATAAAAATAAATACTACACTTAATCTCTAAAATTGAACAAAAAAGACACAAAGTTCAACAAAGACCATTCAATTCACAATTGTCCTTAAAATTATTAAAAAATAATCCAACTAATAGTGAAACCCAAAATTCATAGGTATCTGATCACATAGTATTCCACGATAAATCCTAACATTTATCTACAAATAACATCGACTACTCTTAACGTCTCATACTGAAAAGTAATTAACCTAATAACATATTCTCTATAATAGGTTAGTCATTTCCATAAATAACCCAAATATCTATATGTCCACAATAAAACATAGATTCTTCCAAAATAATATTTTAACCATTACATCACAAATAAAATCCCATATTATTATATTTTCCTTAGGTATATAGTGGTCCCAAAAAAGAGAATGTCCTCTAAAATAACATTGATCATTTAATCACCAAATCATTTTCCTACACTAAGGGTATCCATTTGATAAAACATAAGTTCCAAAATCAACTTATTCTTGATACATGAAATTAATTAACTAAAAAGAATAATTCATTCTAACCCGGTAATTTTCATAGGCCAGTGGTAGGCAATGCACCCTTGTCACCCTTCGGTTGTGCGTTCGAATCTCATGGCCTTGACGGACGTGATGGGTTGTCACCCATCCTATGGGTATCCTTTTTCTAAAACCATATCATTCTTATAAAATTCCCAAAAATATGATAATTCGCTAAAAATAACCAAAACCTATTGTATCCTCAAAGGTAATCTAATAAATTTCATTTTGTATCCCAAAATGTAATAACCATTTATCAACCCAAAACAAAAGATCATATGAACCCCAAATGTTATCCATTATGTATGCATAAGAAATGAGCATTCTTTTTTGAATAACGTTTCCACATGTCATACTTCAGGGTTACACGTACTATAAAAATCCTTCCAAAGTAATATCATCATCAAAATAGCCTTTATACATTTGAGCATTTCATCATCCTACAATATAAAATAACTCTTGAATCCCTTATATGTAGACTTATTACTCATTCATCATTCTTCATGATCCATAAAATATACATTTCAACCTTATTTCTTAACATATCGTTACTACAGATCGAATATCCTCATAATTTATAAATATAAATCCAAATATGCTTCATTATTTATAGATATGAAAATAAATCATACCTTGAATCCATATATCAGGATCTTCAGGATGTTCTTTTTCTCTTTCATCATGTTGTCCCACTTTCAAAAATCAATCATTCACACCACTTCTGTAATTTAACTTTTATATTGAGTTGGAAAAGTTGAGATATTAATACCATATGAAAAAGATACAATGACACATAAAATTATTTTAGAAATTAGAAGGTGTTGGATAACTCAAACAATTTCTTGCATGTGATTTGAATAATAAATTAGCTATTTAGATCATTTGAACATGATTTTTCCATAATATTGTTGATAAAACAATCGGGGAGGGATAAGAAGGCTATGTAATATCTCTTTCCTTATATCTTTAAAAATGATCCTTAATCCGCTAAAAAAATCATCACTTAAACATGAAACATATTATTATTAAAAAATAATCCTATATAGGGTAATGATACCATAAAAAAAATTATATTAATCTAATCCATCAACCTTCTTATATCTCCATTGTTAAAGTTTTTATCCAATCATCCTATTTTTTAATAACCCACTAAAAGTTTCCATATGATAATAACCATCTTAGTTATATGATATCCTTTACCTATACCCAGATAACACCCTAACCTCTAAAGTTATCTAAACCGACCTCTGAAAACATCTATAAGGCCCCAGCCTTAAACATTACATAATCTTGAGTAAAATCAAGAATTTACATTAAATATCTTTTCAGGTTTAGAGTTTTAGAGAATTAGGTTGTAACTATTATATTACATCTCAAATATTAGAAAGTAGACACCTTTACTCTAACCAATTTTTTACAACAATAAAACACATTAAATAAATCAATAATTCTATTCTTGATAAAAAATTCTTGAATTCTACCTTTATATTAACCTTCCTTATACCCTGTGAAAAACATTAAAATACTTGGGATGCGCATAGAAATCTTAGTAAGGGATATACAATAACGAAAGAAAACATTAGTCCACCAATACATAAAAATCAATGAAACCATATTTTTCAATCATAAAACATAGGTTATTTAACATACCTCATGAAATAATAAGATTTATGAATAACACTTAGAAATAATAAACTATAAATGTGACTTATGGAATACATAACATAATTACGTTGTATATTTCACATCTACATAGGGAGTTAGATTGGGAATACCCACCATAGTATATTCCCTAAATCTCTTAAGAGAAATATTAATGTTTACCTCTTTCACATTAACCAATGCATTGGAGAGCTATCTCGGGCTCAACCGCCCTAGGATTATCACAAAACAAACCATATTTGGTTTATTATGTAACCAAACATCAAATTTCCAAGTACCATTACATAATCATAACATATAAAAGATTAATGTTATCAAAATTTCACCCATTGAACACAATAATTCAATTCAAGATATTGAAATATTCAATCCATTCCCACAACCATTTAAAAAATTTAATAAAGAATTTTTTGAATAAAAGTGTCCCATACCACTTTGAAATTTTTAAAGGAATTAGCATTTTAAAACATTAATGACCATATAAATAAATCCTTAAAACCATTTTGAAAACATGGACATTAATGAGAGATATTTATAAGAATAAATATTTAAAACATTTAAAATGATGTTTTAGTTAAAGAGTCCCTTACCAATTGAAAATGAATTATAATATCATGAGAATAAGAATATTGATGATATAATATATCAAAGGGAATTATATACACCATATAAAAGTGAATTGGTTAATAACAACAAATAATTCTCATTGGAATGTAAATTGAGATGAAATACCTTACAAAGATCATATCCTTAGATTATGGATAAATTAATGAGATAATTTTGTTTGAAAAATATAAATAAACTCAATATAAGTAGAAATTCAGTTTAAATCATTAATAGGTCATTAAAACGTATTCTTGAAAAAACCAAACCAATGACATGTATATTTAACTCAATGAAATGAGATTGAGTTATGATTTCCCTTACAATGTTCGTATAAATGACATAAGAATTTATAATTGGGTGATTATGTGTAACAAAATATATATCCACAAAAAGGAAAGTGGAAATTGAAACCTAAATAAATAAACAATTATTCCACACAAAATATTGTCACAATATAATGAACTAAGTATGCGTAAAACCCAATGGGTGAAAATTGAGTTTAGAAATTCCCTTACGAAAATTCTGCAGCCTCACGACGTCACATAAAAATTAAGAAAAAGATTTGATGAGATATAAAAGGGTCTCTCATAATTTGGACATAAAATGTGCAGAAATAAAGATATATAAGAACATATCCCAACATAAGAAAATAGAAATTAAACGACATAACATAAAAGAAGTCTTTGACTAAAAGATGAGGGTGAGAGGTTCCCTTACCTTGAGTCAGAATTGTGTCGTTCGTTCTTTATATTCCAGAATAATGAAATTAGGTTAATTTATACTTTCCTCATAACCTTTATCAAATTTATTATTCATTTTATATTACTTATCATCATGTTATAAAAATTACATAATTATTTATGTTCATATCAGTTGTTTTGTCGATATTCTGTACTTATGTCGAAAATGAACCTGATATAATTACAAATTATCTACATGGTCAAAATTTAATTATCTATAGAATATTATTCATGATTTAAATATCATATATATCAAATATATGTATGTATTTATAATATTCCATTACATTTGGAGATAATAAATGAAATTCACCGTTCATGGAGACGGTAATTCGTACGTATGCATGAACACTACATTCATTTCTTTTTCATATTTAAAGGAATGAAAACTAAATGATTCATAGGTATATTATAATTCCAGTACAATATATTATTTTATATATGTTACATACGTTTATTAATGTCATCCTTTATACATTCCATGTATGGTATGAATGAGTCTTATCACTTTGAGGGGGTGGTAGTCCGCAGTTTCTCAAATAAAATTAGCATATTTAAAAATTATAGAAAGAATAAAGCTATGATTTAAATAAAAAAATAGAATCCTAAAGACAATTTAAATATAATATATATCATATATAAATATAGTTCCATCATAATGTCTATCATGATAGGTGGTAGGGGAAAATTGAACAATCATCATTTCGTGAGGCAGTAGTTCGCTGTCCATAGAAATAGTATGTTCATATCCATTAGATAGAGGTGTGTGTAAGTGTATTCAGAAAAACTCTCATAACAACATAATAGTATATTTTTGATACTGGTTTTTTTATTTAATCAAAGAATAAGAATATAATAGAAATTTATGAAGTAAAATAATGGAAAGGAACTTTTGAGAAGACGCTACCGTTTAAAACGTGTAACTCCATTTGATTTGAGATAAAAGGATTTCTTGAATTATCTTATTCCTAAGGTATGGATTTTGTGAGGTAGATAGGGATGTTGGGAGCTTATTTGGGTAGATTTTGGATGATCCAAGAGGCTTTAAAGGCATGATTAAATTGGTAGGAATGATGCCCTTTTATAAGAGGGAGGAGGGGCACTTTAAGAACGTTTTGAAGTATTATTTTATTATAATATGGTTTTCGGTTTCAAAAGGCCCAAAAGTAATTTATTTTAAATATAAGATGATATATGGTTGAAAAAAACTCAAAAAATATGTTTTATACATGTATAGTTCTGAAATTTAACTATATCTTTTAGCTTTAACCCTTGTTAAAAAATATAACTCTTACCGTGTCTTCTTGTATATTAATTGTATATGGTTAATATAGTTTCTATAAAATTACAATAGAACCTAAAGTGGTTAATTAATTAAATTTTAAACATTATATATGTCATTTGTCTGAATATTATATTTTTAGGGCTATTATATCATTTAATAAGATAGTATTTATTTTAAAAACTCATTTATGTCAATTTTTATACTATTCATATCAGGACTTTTTAGAAATTCCTAACAAATTTATACTTTCTAAAAAATAGAATTAATTAAAATATAAAAATTCATAATAATACATAATGTTTTTTTATGGAATTAAAAGTTTCAAAATAAATTTATTTTAATATTTGTAATCTCTTTCATTTAAATCATTCATTAATAAGGGAATCACTACATCATAATTGTGTCATAAATAAATTTATTTATTTGATGTCTATAAATTATAAATAAAATAAAGTTATTTAAGAAATATTTATATCTTTATAATTACTATTTATAGTTAAACATATCACTTATATAACCCCATATAAATTTTTTTTTAGTAAAAGATACATGTTTATGTTATATTTTTCTTTACGTTGTATTAATTATTATAAAATGTCATTTTCACATCAATGTGGCTCAATGGGGTCCTAAAATCATCCCAAGGATTTACATGGTCGAAAATACATCATCCAATAGGATTAGTACACGTTTCAGGGTAGTTTCATATTATTATAATATTATTTTGTTTCCCTTATTTACCAGATTTACCCATTAACCATGGTAAATAAAATATTTTATGAAGTTACAATTCATAATTTACAAAAATAAAATTTGACTATTTACAAAATTTTAAAATCACGATTACAAATAATTAATCCATTTTTCTAAATTCAGAACATATAATTTGTAGTAATTAATTAAAAATTAATTCTTGTTTTCAAAACCAAAAGCGGGTTTTTATGAAGTTATAACTATCAAAAGATTGACGTGTGTTTTTGTCCAATTAAAATGTGAAATTACTTACAATGACCATAATTGTATATAATTATTAAAATATAATCCAATTTTACTTTAAAACCAATTAAAAGTACAATATAAAAATATAAATAAATTATATAAAAATGCAGATTTGAATTAAAATGCAGTATTTTTCACTATTTATTAGAAATTGTACTTTATCAGAAAAATACGAAAATTTCATCCAAAGTAAATTTTTAGGTCCCAATTCTAAATAATAATTCTATTTTTCCAAATAGAACATATAAAAGTGAAAAAAACAATATTTAAAAAGGTATCTCCATCAAAAAGTGGTAAAATGATCTTTTAAAAATATTAGAGTATTTCATGCTTAAATTCAGATTAATTCCTATTTTTAGACTCTAAAATTTATAGGATAAATTTAATGAAATTTAATAATAATACTATAGTTAGTTATGTTCATTACCTCTAATAAAATGGTTAGGAAATAACAACCAGTTAAAATAATATTATTAATATATTATTTTTTTGGTATAACTCATAGTTGGGTGAAATTTAAGTTTTCAAAGAAACACACTCTTTCATATTGAGTACACAATCAGAAAAAGTGTCCTCTTTAACATAAAATCAATATCTTATTTATAAATATTAATAAATATGAAAATTTATTATTTTATTAATACTTGGGTCATTACACATATTATTTATTTGGATGGTGTATGATTGTTATGATGAAATGATGAAATGGATATAAAACTTGTTTCTTTTCCACGAGTTATGCTATGATCAAATGTTTATGAAACTAATTTACTTTCCTTGGGTTATTCTATGATGAATCTTTTATGATCATGTGGCACAAAAATTTATTATTATAATTATTTTATGGGTTATATTGAAATTATATATCTCTCTAATTAATTGGGAAAAGATGGATATCTCATGAGATAATAAGGTGTGTAATGGGAAGTTGAACCAATATAGTAAGGGACATTGTCCAATCTAATAGTTTTAGGAGTGAAAATTCACTAAATATATTATTTAAGGGGGTGTGAAAAAATACACTATGATAGTCATGGTAGTGATACTCGACTAAGGAATTGATTTTCCATTTTTATGTACATACCATAAACTTAAGTTTTATGCCAATGATATGCTCTAATAGATCATGTTATTTGGTTTCTTTATGTTTCATGTTTTATGAACTTCCAAGATTTATTCCATGAATTAATATTATGATCTATGATATTATGGTTATGGTTTTCAAATTTTATTCTCATGTTATCATAAACTTATTCTCATGTTATATTTAATTGATCCTTGATATCTACCTTATTTACACATACTGAGAATTAGATCCCATCCTTTATTATGTTTCCTTTCCCCAAGTTATGAAGAAAGATGTTAAGTATGATATGTATAAGAAAGGTTTTAATTATGAAGAAATTAGTGGGAGATAATATATATCTCTTATAAAAATGTTTTATATATATTGAAGATTCCAAATACATTGGACCTATAATATTATGAAATGGATCGTAATTTTATGAATTGAATATTCATCTAATAAGATATAATATTGATGTATGAAAAGTATGGATTGCTATATTTTATATCAATTCAAGGTTTATTTACCTATGGAACCTACGATGATAAAAAATATAGTGGGAACCCAAAGGATAATCATGTATATAGGATAACATCCTAAGTTAAGATAAAGAAATGAGTGTGGTTTTTCTAGAAAAACATTCATGTCTGGATACTAAATTTTTAAATGGGTTTTTAATAGATTTATCTATGTATAATAATCCTTAAATATTTTTTTGAGTATATCCCATCCATAAGTCTAGTTCACGATGGGCGTTACAATACTACACACTTGGTTTCACACTATTGTGGGGTATGCTTGGGTCAATTCACATTTTTATTATAAACTGTTTTGAAGGAATTGGATAGCTGATAACCAAATAAGTCAAAGGTTAAAAATAAGGTATCATATATTGGAAAGAAGGTGTTGTGATTAAGATATTATATAATTTATTTTCATGATCTCTCATTATGATTATTGTTTCTCACACCATGTTTTTATCTTTAAAAATGGGATAGAACCAGGATAACTAATGTTAATGGTTAATTTGATGAAAAATTAAATGTTTTACTTCATGAGAAAATAACTAAATAGGAACTGGAAGGTAAATTTTTTGATTATTCTTAATCCACTATCATGATATATGATTAACAACCTAACCTTTAGTAAGTTTCCTAATGTTTCAAATATGGGTAATATGAACTTTTATAAAATTTCATGTGGTAATGACTATAGAGGAAAGATAGTTCAATTTTATTCATGTCAAGGATGTGGGAAATAGAACCTTAGATAATGTATCAAATAAAGTATAATATTTTTTCTATGTGGAAATTATGTTCAAAGAGAAAAAAAAATTCTGATGAATTTGATGTCTTGTGTGTGGGGGAACATGGGAATTATTTGAGTCAATTCTGTAATCCAATAATTATCTTCTAGAAAAAACAAGGACCTATTTTATGTCAATCATTAAATTTAAAGGATTAATTTGTGTATATATTAGTATTAAATAATTATGTGGTATAAGTTTTATATTAATTAAATACTAGCTATAAGATTTATGAAATTTTGAAGGATTTTTCCACAGAAATTTACCTTAGGATTTGAAAGCATGTATTGAATATTACTAATAACCAAGAAAATATATTTAGTGGTCATGTGATATTTTTCATGAACACATGATTAAGGGAAACATAACCCATAATATGTGACTGATGTTGAGTTAATAATATTTATTTGGGATAAATATAGGATTGAAATTGTTGAAATAAATTAGATAGTTGGTAACCTTTAAATTGGGTATTTATTTTTTGAATAAGTGATTTAGGTCATACTTGTTAATGTTTAATGATTTTTTTTGATTTATAGAATATATTCTATAATATGTGATTTTATTTGAGGGAAAAAGATAGTGTTAATTCTTTTAAGTATATATATTTTCATTGAGGTTTTATGGTGATTCATTTTATTATCATGTTTTAAGAGAATCAAGGTATTCAAATGTTTGGTATGTGACATTTTTTGCTACATGATGATTTTTGAGGATAAATGATGAAGTTAATATTGAAAGAAAAATATTTAGTCAAATATTCTAGATTTTTGGGTCTTAAATTTGGTCATAGATTTTTTAGAGGATTCTTATGGTTAAATATTTATAGAATGGATTATGTTGAACTTTGGGTGTTACTTTGAGGTTTTAAAGATTAATATATTATATTTATCCATATTGTATAAACTTTTCTAACCATTATGGTTTTGGTAAATATTTAGAGGTATAAATAATGAATTATGGATCTTATGATTCATTAATATATATATTTTTTCTTGAGTCATGAAAAAAATAATATAATATATTCATTTCATGAAGTAAGGAATGATATAGAAGTGAAATTGATCGAATAAAAAACATGGGATAAAATGATGATTATAAAATAGAAATTAATTGAGTAAATATATTTTCTATTTTAGCCTATTTTTATAGTAAAACAATCCATCAAATTTAGTTAATGAATATTGAAATAAAAAATTAATCCTTTTACCTTCATTTTTGATGAATTGATGGTCTTTTCACACCTCACAAGATTACGTTTTTGTGGTCATTAACATATTCATGACTGTGTTCTATATTAATCTTTATTAGACCATGTATTTTAGTTTTCTATTATATGTATATTTTTTAACTTCCCATCAACATTATCTTTATTTGAGAATTTGTTTATGTGTTATTTCAGGTGAAATTTATGGCTCCCACTTCCCCTTTTCAGAATAAGTTTTATTATCCCTTTGTATGGATTGGATTTTTATCAAAAGTGGTTTAGGATTTTAAACCTTTGATAAAAACTGAGGGGGATAAATTTTTTTTTGCGTTGGGGGGGGGTAGAATCTAACCCCATAAAATATTAAAATATGTTTCTATTTAAATAAATTTAAAGTGTTTGATAGCTTTCTTGACCCGTAACACTGAGTTTAAAATGAAACATAATGTTTTAAAACATAGTTGTTAAATTTACAAGAATTAATATGAATACAAAAATTATATAAATTATATATAATTTTTTTAGATAAATATAATATATTGATAAATAATTGCCCATTTTTTAGTAAATTAATTATATTCTTTAAAAATAAAATTTTCCTAGAAAATGGTTTCTATTGCTTTCTAGTGAGAAAATAACATAATTAATTTCTAACACTTCTAGATAATGTATTTGAAAAATGAACTCCATTTCTTAAATAATCATCCCATAATTATCTTAGAGTAAAATTTTGAAAATTTTCTGAAAATATTTATTTTTCAATGAATAATGAAAATACATATTTTTATAGAAATCCATCTTTTTTGTTTCAATAATTTAAAAAATTTAATTTTTTTTTAAATTTTTTTAAAAGTAAAATTAGTTGATTTATATTTATAATAATACAATAAATTAACTTATTATAAATTTTATATTGGATTTTGGTATAAAAATATTTTATACTTAAGAAAACATTTTTTACGGAAAACTGATTTTCATCAAATTTTGTGGGTTTAATTTTAAATTAAATACTACCACTTATATGAATTGAAATTGATAAAATGGATTTAATATTTAGAGTTCATAATATCAAATTTGGTAAATTGGTTCATTTTATTTTTTATCATTGTGAATAGTACTCATGCTAAATATTTGTCCCCTTGATAAGGTTAAAATTGAAAAAACAGGGTTGAAACCATGAGATAAGGTCTCAAAATCAACCCAAAACTTTCCTTTATTTCATTATATGAAACAAATTTGACCATATACATACCAAATTCAAATATCGTTCATTTTGGTTCAATTTTCCCTTTATAAGGAAATTTGTTTTATTTTAAGTATAGAAAATTATGAAATGTAATTCTCTTAACTTTAATATATATAAATGTTCAAAATGAGATTAAAATTTGGATAATTTCATTTATAAATTTTCATTTAAAATAATTTTTTTTATCTGGATAATTTGTTAATAATGTTTAGTGATTAAATAATTACCTTAAATGCTTATGCAACGTTGAAAAAATATTTATTCAATTAATTTAAATTTAAAATAAATGGTTTTAAAAATATTAAAAGTAATATAATTTGGGTGTATTATTATGTTAAAATTTTTTTCAAACAAATATAACATTTTAGGGATGTGTTAAAGGTTTATATTTTAATTCTATATATATATTTTTGCCTTTAAATTCAATGTAAATTAATTGAGTTAATATGAAATAATTAATATGTTATGAAAAAAAATATTTTATAAAATTATTTAAAATGAATAAAAATACTTAAAGAGGACAATTAGGATTATAAACAGTCTAAAATATCACCTATTTAACATTTTTTAGATAATTTTTAACTTATATGTAAAATTATAACCCTTTAAGATGGAAAAAATCATTACCATAGTTAATGTTAAAATCAATAAACGAAGAGGATAAATAAAAAGTTATGGTTTAAACATATACCAAAACTTTTTTAAATTTAATTATATGATTAAATTTATACCTTAGTATATTTTTATTTGAATATATGTCCATTTGGAATCATTTTTCTCGATAATGACTTAATTATATTTTAATATTTTTTGCAATTCCATGTGTGGCCTTTCCCTCCCTTATAAACGGTTTCCCCTTCTCTATTTTATTTTGTTACAC
This sequence comes from Viscum album, assembly GCA_963277665.1. NCBI lineage: Eukaryota > Viridiplantae > Streptophyta > Magnoliopsida > Santalales > Viscaceae > Viscum > Viscum album. The sequence continues at coordinate 1,497,105,402 of OY728131.1, forward strand.
CTTGAAATTCTAAAGTATAAACCTTATATTACATAACGTGTATGACACGCAACACCAAGATGTAAGGGAATATAATATCTAGATACTTTATAATATATTTACTATTTAAAATAGATCATATACTTTAAATGCGTGAAACACTGAGTTAGTGTGTGTTAAATACAAGACTGGCCTTTTATGATAGTTTGTGTTACACGCAAGACCGAGTTTCACCAAATAATAATGTATTATTAGAATATTATTATTTAATATAATATTATATAACCTGGCCATTATGTTAGTGGTCATGAATAGTATTAATAAAATTATGAAAATTTTGGGTTTATATAAATATAAAATGATTTCATTGGTTTCTAATTAATGAGAAATGAAAATAAGAACCAATTTGATATAAAAAGAAATAATATTATTATTATGATTCTAAAGGAGTTTCATCTTAATAAACATAATTAATTGAAATTATATAATGATTTAAATAAAAATAAATATGTTATATATTCAATAAAATATTTTCTATATTCATCCATTAGATTTGATAGGTATAAGATAAGAACAAACTCTATTTTACACATAAAAACCTGTATTTTTATAAAGGAAATTTTGTAAACTTTTAAGGGTGAATCCATTATAGATATTAATTTAGAAACTTATATTGATTTAATATATCACATTAAAAATAATTTTTGAAATAAAAACATCAAAATTAGGTTAGGGTGAATTTTAGAACTTTTTCTGAAACATTGCATTTTTAACTAATCATTAAAAATACTGACTTTTAGTTAAAAACAGTTTTTCATATAATTTATTTATAAGGATAATTATACTTTTAACTGGTTTGAAAGTTTAATTAGATAATATTTTTTTCAATTAATAAAATTTATTACATCGGAATCATTTTAAATTTGAAATTGATTATAAAAACATAGCAAAGTTTTAGACATTATTACTTTAAAAACTGCATTACCATCCCGCATGCGAGATGAATTTTAAATTATTTTTTTCAATTATATGATTTGAATATGGAAAATTTGATTCCATATTTTTAGTCATCATAATTTATAATTTATAATAATAAAAACGTTTTTTTACCAAAAATAATAGTGAATGTAATTGAAATTAATTACAACAATTAATGTTAAATTAAGCTTAATAATGGACTAAACCATAACCATAAAGCCCAAAATGACCAATGCACTTGTCTAAGAGCTCTTTTATCGAAATATATCGACCCTATCCTCTATTAGATCGAATTTGGTCATTTTTTTATCCACATAATTTATGAAAATCATGGGAAGAATTCCTTTTTCAAAATATTATAAGAGTGCCACTCCTCATCCACAATAAATGGCCCCTACTTATCCAGTTTCTGAAATCCTATGAAATCACTTAGGTTAGTAAAATATCTACCAAAAAAGATTCCAAAAATCCCTCCCCTAGACTATTAATACTCTCTTTGGTCATAAATACTTCTAAGGAATCCTTTTGGTATAAACCAAAAGTAGTTACCCGATTTATTAGGTAACACTCTCCAATGATCACTTTTCTTTCATTTTCTTTTCCAACAACAAAATTATTATGATTCAATGGTCATATAATAAAACCAGCATCCTCAATATACTATGATTTTTTTTATTAATGGTTCTACCTACACTAACACAAACTTCCATCTAATAGGTAATGAACATACCGTTTGGGTATAGTGGACTAACGCCTCGCAAAATGACGATTGATCGTTTTTTTACTTTGATAGATTTCATGGTTGGATATTATGATGAAAAATCTGTTTATATATGATATATATGATATTTATTATTTATTTATACTTATTTAATACTTTTATAAAAACAAAAATTTAATACTTTCCATTTTGTGTGAATACGATAATATCGTTCAAGGAAGTGTGGACTACCGCTCCCTCAAAGTGATGTGATTCAATTCATACTAAACATGGAACATATTAAGGATAAATTTAATAAAAAAATATATGAAATATATTACATATATAGGTTATTTTAATTATAATATACATGTATAGACATATCATTTACTTTTCCTTCCATTAAAATACGACAAAGAACAGGAAGTTGCATTCATGTATACGTACGACTTACCGTCTCCATGAATAGTGCATTCCATTTATTATCTATAAATATCATGGTTTATTATATATAAATATATAATGGATATATATGACATTAGAATCATGTTTTACATTTTGGAGATGATTTATACATTTTATATTTAATAATAACAGCAAATAAAAAAGTTAAAACATACTTGACAAACTAGGCAATTAACAAGCAAAATAGTAAAAACAGTGAAAGGTTTTTAACAAATAGGTAATTAGATATTATAACAATAAAATATATAATATCAAAATTATTAATATGGTTCCTAAACAAGTTATTAAATTTTTTAAAATTATTATACATGAGTTTCAAGGATTTTTACCACAATGAAAACACAAGGTAAGGGGTTATTGTCTAATTTTCTTTTCCGTGAGACATACTTAATTTTTGTGTACATAATTTATTATATATGGTGTATGTAATACCAAATTGAACTTTAATATCATTAATAATTATTTATCCATGGTATTTTGAGTTTTAATTTTATGTATTCCTTTTAAGGGTATGTTATTTAAAGTTACGATGTGGAATATAATTTTATAACTCAATTTTTTTCATCAAGTTATATTACTTACTTGTTACCATTAATATTATATGATTATGTGTGTAATAAATTTTGACTATATGTTGTTTTATTTCTACTCCCATTATGTGTATTTATAGTAGATACACATAATCTACTCATTGATTGATACTCACTTCAATGATATATCATTTTAAGGGTTTATTTTACAGTCTCGTTTTATTATAGATTGTTTGTAGTTGAAATTCCATTTGAGGAAATTATTGGATAATTGTTTTATAAACCTTTTTATTTTAATACCCTGTAGTTATTAATTAACATTATCAATTATCAGTACCATTTTCCAATATTTTGTACTAAATTGTTTTATAAGACATTTTTATGAAAGCCTGACTTCATTTCATTATTTTTTCAGAGAACCAATTTACTTCTAAAAAATAATGTTTTCTAAAAATGTTTCAAAAACTGTTGTAATTTTTTTGACCATTTAAAAATGATTTATAAAATAAATTTTCTTACTTTTTTATTTTTCTAATGTTTTCAAAGGAATTTTATTAATACTTCATGAACAATCCATTTTCTAACCCTTTTACCTTGAAAAAGGAATGTTTCTTTTTTACTTCGTATGACATGTACAGATTTATTTTCCGTCATTTCTTCAAATTTTCATTTACATGTCTAAAAATTTAATTTTTAAAGAATTTTTTTTCAGAGGTGATTTCTAAATAAAATGTATTTTATAAGGTTTTAAATTTTTTTACAAAACAATAGGATATTTTCTTTAAGAATACTTTTATACACTACCACAAAACGGGGCAAGGAAAGTGCCAGTGTTTATCAGCGCTAACAAAAAAGCACTGATAAATGGGGTACCTTTATCAGTGCTAAAAAAGAATTGATAAATTTACCCCCCCTTTATTAGCGCTTTTTCATTAGCACTAATAATGTCACCCCCTTTAACATCACATTTTTTAGCTCTATTAAAGGGTACCCCTTTATCAGTGTTTTTTAGTAGCGCTGATAAAGGGAGGTCTTTATCAGTGTTTTTTTAAAGCGCTGATAAAGGGTCTACTTCCAAAAAAAATCTTTAAAAAATATATATTAATATTTAAATATATAGATATAGTTATATTGTTATAAATATAACATATATTTTTTAAATAAAATTTTAAATATATTTTAGATAAGTATAAATATACAGCTACACTTAATATATAAGATATTTAGTGAAAATGGCTTATAAAAAAATTAAACAAATATTTTCAATTAATAATTTCCAAATTATTATTGGGTAATAGTCATTTAATAACAATTTTAAGACTAAAATATTAAAAAAAATTAAAAAAAGAACCAAAATATGTTGAAAACGCAACTCGGACTTCAAACGGCCATAACTTTTGATCCGGATGTCTGTTTGATCTCCACCATAAATCAAATTGAATACTGTGACAAGCTCTACACCCTTGTGAATTGGAAAACCCATGTAAAGGTTTTTTTGAGGCCAAAAAAGGCCTAGAAGGCCTCAAAAATAGAGTTTTTAGTCGGCATACCCAGATTTGTTAACATTTTGTGGATTTTCAGCCTCATTTAAGGGGCGTATTGTTGGATTTTTTTAGTGGGGACTGAATTTATTCCAAGGTATTACATTCATATTGATCTTATTTCTTTGAAATTTTATAGTTTTTAATAAAGAACTGCTATTTATAATCAAATATATAACAATATAAACATATTTTTTATATATTCACACATAAAAATTTAATTATAAATATAAATAATAAAATATATTTACATATAAAATATATTAGCTTTATCTAAATAATAAATAATATCCATTTTATTTAAAATAAAAATATATGAATATTTATATACCCATATATTAATCTAACTATATATATATATATATTAATATAACTACATATATATATTGATATAACTATAAATATATATATTAATATCACTATAAACATATATATTAATATAACTATATATATATATATTAATATAACTATATATATATATATTAATATGACTATATATATATATATTAATATAACTATATATATATATTAATATAACTATATATATATTAATATAGATATATATTACTATACTAATAAATATATATAAATATATATAAATAAATAGATACATGATTAATAGGAGAAAAAATAAATAGAGGGGAGTGACAAAGGCTTCAGGAGCACATGGGGGAGGTCTCGAGATCAAATTCGGGTTGAAGCAGGGATGCATGCGCATGTGTGAATCTAGGGGATAGCACTAATAAAGGGTGGGGGATATCACTGATAAAGGGTGGAGGGGTGTGTGCGGGTGCTGGAGGGGGCGGAAAAGTGTTGTAAAAGTGGGGATCAAGAGCTATAAAATCCCCCCGGTTGCATGAATCTTTTAATTTTTTTTATTTTTTTTATTTTTTAATCCTTTATCAGTGCTTTTAAAAACGCGCTGATAAAAGGGGTCCTTTATCAGCGCTAAAAAGAAAGTGCCGATAAAGGACCCTTTTTTCAGCGCTTTGTTTTAGCACTGAGAAATGACACCTTTTATCAGCGCTTTTTTTATCACTGATAAAAGGGGCCTTTTATCAGCGCTTTTTGGAGTGCTGATAATGGGGACCGCCCTTTATCTTCGCCGGCTTCAACAATGCTTTTCTATCACTGTTAAAGGAATTTTTTAGCGCTGATAAAAAGGGTATTTGTAGTATTGTAAAAGATATTTTTATAGTATTTATATACATCAACAAAAAAAACCCTATATTTTTTCTCCACTTGGGGTTTGTTGTATTGATACCATCCTTATTCTTCCTTTGTATGGTTTACTATTGATTTGTCCAAGGATATTATTCACATTCACTTCCTTGAATCATTTTTTATTCCCCTTGAAATATTCAATATCCAATGATCATTGAAAATTGAATTCTACCCAAATTATACATTTATTTAATCATAGATATTACTATTTCCTAAATCATATACCATTTTATATAAAATGTATACTTTTATAGTTACTTTATTATTTTGGGAAATATTGATAATTCTATATTCATTATTCAATATGGACATTTATAGGTCATATTATTTATTTTGATTTTTCAATATGAGTAATGCTTTGGATTGTAAATGACTGGTGGAATCTGGACATTATATTGATCCTCAATGCATCGATAGGTTCTCATGGGAAAAATAAGTTGTGAAAATTGAATTGGTTTCTACCCATAATTTAAATCGTCTTGTGAAAGGTCTTTAAGGTATAAAATTTCATGTGTCTGAGACATGACATCCAATAAATAAGCATTTCCCTCATTTGGACTGTGTTATTATTATCCATGATCTTTTGTATCAAAATATAAATGGATAAATTTCATTATTAGTTTATTGATAAAGTGGCATGGTTTTTTAGGTCCATACATGTCCATATTGATCACACCTTATCTAGTTATTTTAATGGCATGTGTTTTAATTTTTTACCTTTACATATTATTTATCATTTTAGTTTATTGATTACATGGAATGTGTATTAATTTATTTACCTTACCATATTGATTATTATCATTGATTAATTATTAATTCTATTATTTATTATTTAAAATTACTGAGTATTTTAGCTCTCTCTTATTTTTTTCCTCTCCACGGGAATCCAAGAATTAAACTAGGAAAAAAATTAAAGGACACGCAAGATGAATAATGTTGTTATCCAAGAATGAAAATGGGAAATAAAAAAATTATGATATAATTAGTATATTATTGTGTTATTAAAGACTCATGTATGTATCTAGTTTACCAAGACTAAAAAACTGATCAATCCTTCAAGGCTTCATTCCTTGTAATCATGCCAATGTAATTTGTAGTAGACACCAACTTCGGACTTCTAGGGTTGAGTCGCTACACTTGGTATAAAAAGAAGTTTAGTAGAAACCTTGGGAACTAGATCTAGGAAAAAATATGTTAGAGAAACTAACCCTATGGTATAATTTGAGAATAAGTATATAAGAACATCCTAGAATATTGATAAGTTATAGATTATGTGCGTCTTCCTAGCTTTAAATGATTTTCTGAATACTATAAGTGGATGTGGTTCTGGAACAAATGTACCTAAGAGTAATAACTTAAACAAGGTGTTCCAATATGGACTTGGGGTAACATGGTACATGATAATGGTTCTTATTGTGCACTTATTTTAACACTCTCAGGGGGATATTCTTAGGATAATTCACCTTTTATTTACAAACCATTATGAAGGATTTGAATAAATAATGTTAATGAATATCCTAGGTTAAACCTAAGGTGTTTTAAATTGAAAATAAGGTGTCATGATTTAGAAATCCAACAAATGATATTATAGATAAATTATAGGCCAAGGAATTAACCTTGTGCAAATAAATGGATGAAGTATTTATGTATTAGGGTTGTATTGAAAAATATAGTTAAAAGGCTATTTAAAAACTTACCTTATTTAAAGGATGTTCATTAGATTTATTTTGTAAATTATTTTAATATGGTTATATAAAAGGACAACCTATATACTGGGTGACAAACTACCATCTCTAGAATGGACATAGGTCTTAAACCCTTGACCAAAGGATGATAAGGGTTTCCTGCCAACCACTGACCTAAGCAATGTCCTAGTTAAAGTTTCATTGTTTCTAGTTAAACAATTTTACGAATAAATGTTAATGATGAACCGATAATATCAATTTTAAGGATTTTATATTAATATATTAACCATATTGGTTTTAGAATATAGTTAAAGACAAATAGTTATACATTTCACTCTATTATAGGCCTTATGATCCATTAAAAGTATATTTTAGTGCTTCAGGTATAAAAAAATCATTATTGTTAATTAATTTCTGGGAGAAAAGGGATTAATTAGAATTTGATCGATGCACAACCAAAATATAGGATCATTCATATGAAATTAAAACCTATCATTTAAGAATATTTCCTTATATTCTTTGTCAGTAAAATAATTACAAAACATTAGGAAAAGTATATTTAAAAAAAATTATCCCAATACCTTATTTTTTGTTGAATCAATGGACTTCTAAATCATCAAATATTTATGGATTGGAGGACCTCAACTTTCCAGTGATCATTCACTTGTTTTTGATTGATTATCTAATTCAATCCCAATAAATATTTACTCTTCTCATATAAGTACATAATTTCACTTGCCATTAATGTTCTCCTACTTAGTGACCTAGTTACATGGCACTCCAAGTGACCTTTATTCTTCCCATTCTCAATATTCTAAAAGATTTTTTATAAACCCTGATCATGATGTGGTGTTTCAATGTCTGAAAGATCTAAAAATTTATTACCAAGACTGAGTTTCAATTGTGAGGATTAAATTTAGTTAAGAGAAAATGTAACACCCTAAAGTTCTGAAGTAAGAAACTTGTATTCGATAGAGTGTATGACACGAGACACCATGCGTGTAAGGGAATATAATATCTAGATACTATATTATATATTTATTATTTCAAATATATTATATATATTTCACTGTATGAAACACCTATTTAGCATGTGTTACATGCAAAAGATACCTTCCATGATAGTTTTCATTACACAAAAGATCGAGTTTTACAAAATAATAACATATTATTAAAATATTATTCTTTAATATAATATGATATAACTTTAAATTATGTTAGTGGTTATGAATTGTATTAACTAAATTATGATTTTTTTTGTTTATATAAATATAAAATGAATTAATTGGTTACCAATTAATGAGAAACAAAAATAAGAGCTAATTGGATATAAAAAGAAATATTATTATTTGTATGCTTCCAAATGATTTTTGTATTAATAAACATAATTAATTAAAATTATTTAATTATTATAATTAAATAAATATTTTATATATTCAAAAAAATATTTTAAATATTAATCCATTAGGTTTGATAGGAATAAGATAAGAATAAACTCAAGTTTTCACATAAAAACTTATATTTTTATGAAGACAATTTCACTTCCTTTTAATGGAAAACCCATTTTAAATATTAATTTGTAACTTTTATATATTTAATATGTCAAAATAAAAATATTTTATGAAATTGAAACATCAAACTTAGGTTAGGTTGAATTTTTTACATTTTTATGAAACATTTCATTTTTAATTAATAGTTAAACATACAGAATTTTATTTCAAAACTGTTTTTCATATAATTTATTTATAAGGTTAAATTATATTTTTATATGGTTTTAATGTTTAATTATATAATATTTTTATTAATTAATAAAATTTATTCAATTTTAATCGATTTAAATTTGAAATTTATTATAAAAACAATGCAAACTTTCAAACATTTTTTCATTAAAGAAATGTATTATTGTCCCGCATGAGGAATGAATTTTAAATTAATTTATGCCACTTATATTACTGGAATTTGAAAAAATTTATTCTATATTTAGAATCATAATAATTTATAATTTCTAATAATAACAAGTTTGTTTTTGACCAAAAATATTAGTGAAAGCAATTAAAATTAATTACAGTGATTAAGGTTAAATAAAGCTTAATAATAGACTAAAACTTAACCATAAGGCCCAAAACAACCTATAAACTTGTCCAAGAGCTATTAAATGTCCATATATGAACCATTTTCTTTATTTTATCTATTTAGGTCCATTACTGGGTCAACATGAAACATAAAAAACATGGGAAGAATTTGTTTTTCAAAATATTACAAGAGTCCCACTCCTCCTCCACTATAAAGGCCACCACTTCTCCCAGTTCCTCACACTTATAAAACATAGTTTCAGAAAATATCTACCAAAATATCTTCCCAATATCCCTTCACTTGACCTTGAATCCTCACTTTTGTCAGAAATCCTTCCAAGGAATCCTTTTGGTATAAAACCAAAAAAAGTTACCCAATTTATATGGTAACACTCTCCAACGATTGCTTTTCTTTCATTTAATTTTCTACCACCTCAAATATTAATATTCCATGTTAATATAGTAAAAAAATTTCTAAAATATAATTTGATGTTTTTTATTAGGTTTTGTACCTACAGTAACACACAATTCCTTCTAATGGGTGACGAACTTACCGTTCGTGTACGATGGACTGATGACTCACGAAACGACGATTGTTCATTTTTACTTTTCCACCTTTAATGGTTAAAAATTATACTGAAAAATATATTTATATATGTTATATATTATATTTACTATATATTTATACTAATTTATTACTTTTATAACACATAAATTTAATAATTTCTATTTTATGTTAATATGATTACATCATTTTAGAAAGTATGGACTATCGCCCCCTCAAAGCGATGCCATTCGATTAACACCAAACATGATACATATTAAGAACAATTTGAATAAAAATATTTGAAATATGTTACATAAATAAGGTACTGGAATTATAATATACTTGTATATAAATATCATTTACTTTTAATTACTTTAAAATATGACAAAGAAATGGAAGTAGCGTTCATGCGTACGTGTGGCTTACCGTCTCCATGAACGATGTAATCCATTTCTTATCCCAAAATATTATAGTTCATTATAGATAAATATATAATGGATATATATGATATTAAAATTATTTATTACATTATAGATATTATGTAACCATGTAATATTTAATAATAACAACAAATAACAAGTTAAAACATACTCGAAAAACTAGGCAATCAACACCCAAAATAGTTAAAATAATGAAAGGTTATTAACAAATGGGTACTAATATACTATAAGAATATCATTTATGATATCGTAAGTATTAATATGTTTCTTAAATAAGTTATTAAAATGTTTAAAACTATTATAGAGGATGATAAAGGACGTTCACCCTTTAGGAAACACAAGGTAAGGGATTCTTGTCTCATTTTCTTTTCAATGAGGCATAATTAATTTTTGTCCACCAAATTTATTATATATGGTGCATGTACTTCCATAATGACATGTAATATCATTAATAAATCATTATTCATGGTATTTTTAGTTTTAAATTTAATTATTTATTTTAAGGGGATTTGAGTTAAAAGATACCAAGTGGAATAGAATCTCATAACTCAATTTATTTTCATTGAGTTATATTACATTCTTATTATCATTAATATTATAATATTATGTGTGTAATAAAATTTTAATATTTTTTTTATTTACACTCTCCTTATATTGATTTACATTATATATATATAATCTACTCATTTATTGACTCTCACATGGACGTTATATCATATTCAAGTGTTTATTTCACAATCTCATTTTATTTGAGATTGTTTGTACTTGAAATTACATTCAAGGAAATTATTGGATAACTATTCAGAAAAACATTTTACACTAATCTCCTATGGTTCTTAATGATCATTATTAATTATTAGTACCATTTTTCACTCTTTTTTACTCATATGTTTTATATTTTTTTATGAAAACCCGACTTCAATTCTCTATTTAGTGAGAGAACCTATTTACTTCTAAAAAATGTTTCCAAAAAATGTTTTTAATAATGTTTTTAACAAATTAAAAATGATTTATTAAATACATTTCTAATTTTTTTTCTTTTACAATTTTTTTAAACTCATATTCTTGTCAGTTTCCAAACAAGGCATTTTTCTGACCCTTATTTACCTTTAAAAAGGAATGATTCTTTTTTACCTCATATGACATGTACATATTTATCTTCTATCATTTATTTGATGTTTCCTTTTCAATTATAAAAAGGTACTTTTTAAATATATTTTTTCAAAAGTGATTTAAAAAAAAATTTCAAAACGTTTTACCAAACAAAAGGATATTTTCCTCAATAATGATTTTAAAATATATTTTTATAGAATTTCTAGACATCAAAAACAACAACCATTTATTTTTATTCAAATTTGGATTTTATGTATTTAAACCATACTTATTATACCTCTAGATGGTTTATTATTGATTTTCCAAGGATAGTATTCAAAATCAAATCCTGAAATCATTTTTTATTCCCCTTGAAATATTCAAACTTTTTTTTATCATTGAACATTGAAATTCCAATAATTATCCATTTCATTTATTCTGGATATTATTATTGACTAAACCATATACCATTTCATATATGGTGTCTACATTAAAATTTATTTGATTATTTTTGGAAATATTGATAATTCATTATTCTTTATTCAATACTGATATTTTATAAAGAATATTATTTATTTTAATTATTCGATATGAGGAATTATTTAGACTGGTAATGATAGGTGGAGCCAAGACTTTATACATCTCCTCAACACATCAATATCTTATCATGAGACAAATATGTTGAGAAAATTAAATGGGTTTATAGCCTTAATTTAAAACGTCTTGTGAAAGGTCATGATGGTATTGGTTTTCCTGTGGCAAAGACATGACATCCAATAATTATGCATTTCCCTCATTTAGACTGCTATTATCATCCATGATATTTTTTGTCGACATATCTATGGATAAATATCAGTCACATTTTATTGATTAAGTGGAATGGGTTTTATGTTCCATACCGTAACATATTTATTTTTCCTTACCAATTTATTTTAATGGAATGTATTTTAATTTATTACCTTAATATATTATTTATCATTTTAGTTTATTGATTATGTGGAATGTGTGTTCTGTTATTTACCTTTCCATATTGATTATTCTCATTGATTAATTATTGCTTTTATCAGGTTCCCTTCCTCTATTTATCATACTACACTTGGATAAAATGGCCTCTCTATATAATAACTACCTTTGGATTTATTACTATTATTATAGGATACATAATAAGATATATACTATTGTACCTTACACAATTTCAATTCCAATTATTCACCACACCTTTTCATAGTTCCCGATCCCTCAGACTATTCACATCCAAATTTCTCTTTTTCTCTCCTCTACCGACACAACGATAAGGTGCTCCTATTTTTCACATGCGTTAGATCAGAAAAAAACACTGTAAAAAGTTTATAGTCATAAAACCATAAATTTTTTGGAATATTTTTTCTTATTTCGTGATGTTAAACTACATGACGTATGTTCAACCTTGAATTACCATAAAATAGTTTAGAGTAGTCCATTCCACAAGACCTATCTTCTTTTCATATAAGATAAATCTATATGATACCCCCAACATGTGGTTATTTATCCAAAAACCTATGTTGAGATAAAAAAGTTTCAACTTTGAGAGTTTTATCCTAGTGTTAGTCCCTCTTCAATCACATTGGGTTTTCCTTCATAAAACTTTCACTAAGATTAATATATTTTGTTTTGCACATGAGTCATATCTATGTGAAATATCCCATATTGAGGTCATCATCATAAAAAATTAAACTATTAAACATCTGATTTCTTTTCACTTGTGGTTAATCTTTGTGACATGTGGTCCACCCATAAATACCTTAAACTTCTTAAATAATTCCATGTTACACAGACTGACTGTCTTACAAGGGATCCAAATCTATATATGATATCACAATATATGGGACCCTAAACTAGGATAAAATTATCCTTTGTCCCTAAAAATAATAGTGTTTGGGATTCCTATATTAATATATGTCTATACACTATTGAATTATCCTATATATAACCATGGAAATTATTTTGACTTTAATCTATGTTAGGAAAAATTCAATTCTTCTGCATATGAGTTATATCTTTAAAAATGATATTTTATATAAAAGATAAATATGGGTTAATTCATATTAATTCTATATATGTAATGACTTGTGAACCATATACATCATATCCAACCAAAAATAAATATTCATTTCCTCTATTTCTCAATGGACTTGTAAAACCAAAAACATAGTTAGTTCAGGGTTGAAAATTCCTCATTCATTTTTTAATATCCCTCTCCCACAAACCAAAATTTATTCTTCAAGCATTTTTAATCTTCACAAAACATTATAGAATATCGATAAAATTTTTGTTCTACTCCAAGGTACACCTCTTTATAGAAATTTTCATGCCACCATATTTGGAACTGTCAGGTAAAGGCATATTTTTCCCTAAGAAGAATGTCCTCTAATCTTTATACACCTTAGAAAATATTAAAGTGGAACCCATAATTAAAATATGGCCAGTAGTAATACTCAAATAATTATCCCATATCATCATTTCCAAATTCATATACCACGATTCATTATTTACAACATAACCATTCCCCATTCCAAGGCTAGTGGGTAATCTTATCCCCAGCGGCCAAACTGGGTTGTCATGGCATGTCCTCATCTATATCCTAATACCAAATTCCTTATACCAATATTTTCTCAAAACTGTGTGAACCTAAATCCCAGTGATAATTGGACATTGTTTTGTGGACTTAAACCTCATCAACAGTTGTAAAATATGTGTTAACTTAAGCTTTGGAAACCTATAATCCAAGAACTATGACCTTAAACTATGTGAACAACCCTCGAGGTCATCTATAATATTACTTGGTTTATCAGTCAAATCCTGTTTATTTCACCCTTTTCACTTTTTAGACCATATCATTTCTTAGTGAAATCTTTATTATCTTAAATTTAATCCATTAACTATCTGAATTAAATGAACCTTAAAACATAAAGGCAAATAAATGTGAATCTTGTTAGAAAAAATATGATAAAGGGAGACTTGGGTAAAATTCAATCATCTACACTCTATTTTATCTACTTCCAAAGCATAGGTAAAAGTTAGATTGTAATATAGAAAAGGATTGAAACTTTTGAGAGCAATCATATAGCTCTAGTAGAAGTTTTATTATTCTTATTGGAACCACTAAGATTGGGTGAAGTTAATTATAATTCATGTTATATCTTTTTTCACTAAATATGTGTTCAATACATGGTGTCATAGCCTTTAGGGTTATCTAACCCTTTTGAGTAAATTTTTCTCTATAAACATACTTAGTTTCTCAAATGTTTGAATAATCATAAAACTCTCATAGATATCAGTAACAAGTTAATTTAGATTAAAATGACACATCTTTTTAGTAATTTTCATCAACCATATTTTTCATTTCCCACTAGAGGTATCTTCTATCCTAAGGATAAGGTCCATTAATATTTTTACGCCCTCCACAACATCACATCAAAACCTGTCATAAAAATATGACCAGAGTAAATCCCCAATGTACCTATTTCATCTCACCATTTCTTGTTTTAAATACTTGAATTTATTATTTACACATTCACCAACCAAAATATTCCATTGTATTTGATACCCATGATTTTACACATTTGTGCATCGTACTCGTTTTCAAATAAAAAAATATGGTATCATATTCTTAAACATTTTTTCGATCCTTGTCATGCAACCCTAAACTACATGACCTAAAAGGTTTGATCACTATGGATGTAAATTAAATGAAATTTTCCATTAAATGGAATTTAGTGTAATTTGGAACTCATTCAAATATGATTTCAGTCAAATTTGTAAAAACATATACACCATCGGCATTGGTTTGTCCCACATAACATTAAACTATCCAAGGAAAGAGACATAATTCTCACAAGGTTGAAAATTCACAAAGGGTTTCTTTGAAAAAATATGATTTGTTGTATTTTGAGCATGCACCATGTATGACCTAGGAAAAATTTATATTCTAGAAAAGAGAAAAGGTATAAAACTTGTTATGCCAAAAACACACAAAGTGTGGCCTAACCAAAATCTGAGTTACTTACCACTAATGCCTCCCCTATATAAGGCTTAATAAAAAGTTATACAAAATAGAAAATTAAGATATAAATATTTTGGGTACCCCCATAAATACCCAAAAAAGCTGATCCATGATCACTAGGTTCATTAATCTAGGCGAAAATTATAGCACCCATCTATTCTATCTCATGAACTAGTTTAGATAGTCCATGAGAAATGTGAAAGGATGTGATTTTAGGATAATTTATCCCTTTTTAACATTGGAATTCTCATTACAAATTTAGTCTTTATTATTTTCATCATGTTCAGCCAACCATCTTTCATAATTTAATGGACTAACTCAAGTTTATGGTGATAGTATATATGTCACTATATCCAACCAACCTATACCTATTTGTGGGCATACATTTAGAAGGAAACCATATCCAATATTCGAGTTGACCAACTCTAGTGTACATTGATTATACATATTCCATTATATCTCACCTTCCAATACCCATCCATAAGAACACATAAAGGGGGAAACCATAACCCATATCTGTGTAGAACAACCATAGTATACGGTTATGGTATGAATATCACAACATTTGGCCTTCATATACCCTTTTTTGAGAACACACCAAGGAGGAAACCATTTCATATTTGGTTCATGTGTATGAGAATCATGATTAAAACTATCCATGTAAATTCAATGTTTATATGAGTTTAATTATCATGATATTACTCTTATAGAGTTTCATAAGTCTTCATGAGTTTAAGATCAATTTGAAATAGAAATTTAGGGATTAACAATGAGTGAAAATATATATTTTTTAAATTCCCTGATCGAGAAAATAAAGGAAAATCCACAATTTGAAATCTCTCTATGATATTATATATGGAATAAAGTTATAAAATGCATCTATAATATCATATTATTAGCTGAACATAGATAATCATCCAACACCTAGTGAGATTCATGTATAAAAATCTATACATTCAAATGTTTTATAGTTTTATCCTTAGTTAATGGATTTTTTATTCAACATAAGAAGTTAATTCCTAGTTCCTCCACTCTATGCTCTCAATTATGGAATTTGATCTTAAATATTATGCATTTACCCATTCTATATGATCATTATATTCCCCAATATATATATTATGGGTAGTCATATAATCATTAATCGAAGTTTTATTCGTGTACATCTAATTCAAATAATTGATATCTCACTACATGCACTCCACTAAGTAGTTTTAAGTATTAAATGGGTGGAATTATTTCTCCAAGATCTCTAATTTCTCTCAAATGGTGAGGGATTTTTTAATGAGAGTATAAAGGTAACAATAATCCAATCCACTAGTACCCAAACAATAATAGATTTGATAATTTCTATTAGACATAACACTAATATCCTCTAGATGAGTCTCCATGATAATAGTTTTGACTTAGAACCAAACCTATTTTCTCATTGCTTGATCTTCATAAATGACTTCAAATCTGAACTTTCAACACCTACCACTATGGGTATATAATCTGAAATTTTTTCCGTTGCGTAATAGATCAATATAGTTGATGAGATGGGTATATAATAAGTTTTAACTACCACTCATTTTTTGGTTTTGTGGAATAATTCATTAAAAGTTCTCTTCACTAGTGGATCATTTCCCATTGATATAATAAAATTGATACTAATGACATAACCAATAATTATGGTCACCAGTTCTCGGTATGAATCTCCATTGATATAAATAGGATATAAAGATAACGATTCACCATGTGGTTTGTGGTTCTGGGTTATAGGACCATATAGTTTAAAAATATACTCTAAGGTGATTTCAAGTAATGGAATCTGAGAAGCCAGTAGTCTATTTATCAGTTATACTAGTTGTCATAATATATCATCGAGTTAATGTTATTTCTATTCATTGGAATAATTTCATGATAATTTTATGGGAGAACCAATGTGAAAATATTTACGGGTATTAAGGATCATAGATAAATAGCTCATCCACTCAGACCACTATTACCCTATATTAAAAATAAATAATGAAATAGTACACTTCCATAATTTTGAAATTGTTATAAAAAACCGTTCATGATGTCACGTTAGGGGGAATGAAAGTGAAATTAAAGTGATTCATCAACATACCAAAAAACAATCCAATACTCAGAGATATTAAATGAATTTATTTAATATTTATCAATCTCAAGAGATATGAAAAACAAATATTGTTTTGGTGTTTTGAAACTTATAGCACCATAAATGTTATACTACCCAATCATATAATAATTGGAATGGACCACTAATCTGATAAGGGGTACTCACCTATTATATTTGGATATGATATGGTTGATCTAGGAAATAATTGGAAATGACCAATTAATTGGTTGACCTTGAAATGTTGGGGATTATATGACAAGGGAGATAACATTAATGCCCTAGAAGGAATCCCTAGTAAGGAAGATCCAACCACTTAGAAACATAGCAACAAGCCTATCTAGTTAGAATATGAGGGCCATGTTTGGATGAATTTTATACCCCTATGAATTTTATTTCTCTATTATTAGGATATCCTAATATGAAACCTAAGTAATCCTAGATTATTGGGTGTGATATCTCTTTGAGTATTTAATTCATGGCCTTGTTATATTGGGTAGGAGAAATGAATCCACCCATTCCCTAGAGGATGTGATTGAGTTGGTATATAGGGACTTTCCTAATATACTCTCTACTTTAGTTAATAAATACCTATCTAAGGGTGGAGTCTATTATATATCCTCTCAAATATTATCTGTCAGGAGGAAATTGTTGTACATCCCTTCAAGGATTATAACAACCCATAGCTATTGGATGTCCCATAAACTAATGCATACCTCACCATGTAGTAGATAGAATGTTTTTGTGTTAAAATATAAATAGATGAATAGTTAAAGGGAAATATCATCAGGTCAGTACATAATAATCTAGGAGATCTATACTATCTCATAAAAATAAATTTCTCACATATTATAGATTAATTCATCACAACATTGATGTACCCAAATGTCCCAGACCCATTCATCAAAGAATCCACATCCAAAGCACAATACCATTTCAAAATCCATCCTATTCTAGGATTGTCCTATTAAATAGTAAACATTTATGATTATTTTTGAATGATGGTATTTTAATGTTGATATTTGTTTTATTAATTAAACAAAAAACTATTTAGGATGTAGGAACTTCCTTGATGTGTTTCCTTAAAATTCAAACCATCTATAGAGGTATTATTTCAAATGTAGTCTAAGTTAGACAAAACCCATATTGAAGTAAGGATATAATGAGGTGTGAGAATTAATACATATTCCTGTAGTATGATGTTGTATAAGTTTATCCTATATGAAAATTAGTAGTTCCAAATAATTGGAGTAATAAAATTAAATTGGTCTTTATTTTGAGGGATGAAATGCTATTAAAGGTCTACCGCAATGTTCTCAAAAATGGTATCTATCCTTTTAGTCAAGGTTATTGAATAAGATAGATGAGAATATCAAAAATCCATTTTCTTTTCAAAATATAAGATGTTTTTTAAAATTCACAATGTAAAAAATTCATAAAAACAAGAAAATACCAAATTTCCACATAGCATGTTTGTGAACTGCATAGTTGATATGCACTTGACACACCATGAGGTCCTTATGTATGTGGTGCACACTGAAGTCACTACATTAGATGTTCCTTATGTAGTCACTATGCGAGAAATGGTTAATGTAATGTGACTTCAATGAATGAAATTAGTTTTTAGATACCTCTTGATTTTCTCACGAAGGGGATTGCATCATGGAGTGAAATATTCATGAGAACTTATATATGATAACTAAAATATGGGAACCTGTATATTTGGTAGAATGCATGTTCAGTTTCTCAAAAATTAATAATCAGCTATAATTAGTGAAAAGTGAAAAATTATAGGTCCCTAGGTTTACTTATAAAGGGGTACTCCCTATATGGACCACATAAATCTTATACATGCTAAATTACTTCATTGGAGTTGCCTCCTCTCCATGTCGATTGGACCCCATTCCAATAGGGTCCTTTATTGAGGTATAAAAATATTGGAAAAAATTCGAAATTAGATTGATATAGATAATAATCAATGGAAATATATCTATGAATAAATTTATTAGTTTGAAAAAATCCATCAATTCCCATACTATATACATTGTAGAAAAGTGAGGATCCTCTAAAACCATGTGTGACTTTTTCTATTCTAGGAATTCATGGTGGTTAGATAAGGATAATATTCACTCACATGGTTTATTCACACCCAAGCAACACCCCATATCCCCAGGAAGTCATGAATCCCATCTATGGATAGATTTTCTTTCACGGTGGACCAACACACCCCTTAGTGTTCATGCAGTTCTTTCATGCTCACATAGTGGATCTAAAAACCATCAGTCATATGCAGAAGTGAGTTGGAAACCATATTCCCTCTACATAGTCACTTTATGAGGTTATGAATATGGTTTTTTTCCATGAAACACTTTTTTAGTCTGCTCCCACTTCACAATCCTATACTCCTTACACGTCTAACCATTTCAGGAATGAGGTTATTGAACAAAACAGATAAATAAATTTCACTTCTATTTTTCAAGGAAGACCTTTGTATGGATTCTAACATTTAGTATAAACTTTTCCCCATTTTGAGATATATTTCACCTTTAGGAAAGTTTTGTATCTTCCTTTCAATGATTGAATCACCTGTGAAGAGATCAATAGGAATTCATTAATCTAAATAAGGAATAAGGGAATAAAAGGAAATGAAACTATCTTTTAGGACCCTTTACAATATTCCACTATGAGGTATCGTCCATAAGGGTTCATTTGTGAGGTCCCTCCATTAGATTCCCCCATGTGGGACCCTCTATGGGTCCTTTACATGAGGCCCCTCCATGGGTTCCATTTGTGAGGGATAGTTCATGAGGGATTCTCTATGAGAGCTAGTTTATAAGTAATCCTCCATGATTACCCCTTATAAGCTCCCTCTGTGGGGTCCCTTCATGAGGAATATTTCACAAGAGTCTCCTCCATGAGGGTCCCACATGTTCAACCTTTACCCAAATACTTATGTGGGTTACTTCCACCTACTCATAACACATTTCTCCTTCACAAAATGGGTTCCTCCTAGGCTGATCCTAGCCATATTTCTAATGATATTATATTGTGAAGCATTTTTTTAGTCATTAACCCTTCACCACGAAATTCGATTAATTGAAACTGAGCTTACCTATCATCCCCCAATCCAATGAGGTCATATACTTTGGTTGGGTCCACGAGGAAGAACTTTTGGGATATATTTCACTAAGGTCAAAGACTAGAAATTCACATTCTAGTGAGGCATTATCATTGGAATCCTAGGATACATGAACCATACATACACTTCATCTTGATCCATTTAAGTCATGTTTCACTTTCTAAAAGGTCACTCCCAAATTTCCTCCCAAACCAAATAGGGATATCATTATATTCACAATCATGTACTTCCTTGAAAAGGGGGATCCTATTAGGAGGACACCAGTGAGACCCCTCCTAGATAAATATTCTCATCCTAGAAAGCAAAGTTTCATGTATACCTCTATATTTTACTCAAGGATCAATTTAGGTTTAAGACTCCTCCCAAGGTATAATCCATGACCACGTCCCCATTGATGATTTCATCATCATTTTTCGATGATTTCGACTTGGAGTGTGCATTGAGGTGATGACGATGTTCTTTTCACCTTCCTTCCCTCTACTAAAGTTTTTTGCTTCCATGGAATGGTCAGAAAAATGTTACCATTAATTATTTAACATATTTTGAAGATAGGTTAAGTGTGGACCAGGGGAAATGACCAGACTTTGGAGTCACCACCTTCTAGTGGGAGAAATGATGATTTAATGATAGTGTTGGGATATTGAAATTAGAGCATAGGGTGTTTCCCAGGTGTGTTAGTATTGAACCTCAAGGAATATTTCTATGTTCCCTACTAAGATACAGGGATCAAACCACTATACTTTAAGCACCCAGTTTTATTTGATGTGATAAGACTGGCCCATGTGGTTTAACATCATGTGGTATGTATGCTGGAATCACAGAGTGAGTGAAAACAATGGATAGTTTAGGTTTTACATGTAGAGTCTATCCATGTAGGATGATTATCCCATGATGGTGTGGAGGTTAAATCTTGTGTGATTCATACATGGTGATTCATGTGTTCATTTGACGGGGTAGGGATATAACTTAACTTCATGTTCTAATGAGGTTGTCATGTAGCTTAACATCATATGACCAGGAATTTTTCCTATTTATTTACATTATGTAACTAAGACATTGGGTACAGGTGGGGATTACACAACTAGTATGCCCTGATGATGGTATAGAGTAGTGATGGTAAGAATGGGCCTATTACAACTGGGATACCTAGGTACCATAATAGAGCAATGATGGTGTAAGGGGTTTTGTCCTCAGAACCAACTGTTTTGTAGTTTTATTACATGAATGTTCACTTATTATATATTGTTCATTGTTCTGCATGACTATAATATAATAATGTCCTGGAATATTTGTTGCATTAATAAGGTCATAGCAGATCCCTGCTATGATGAGAACCTTGAAATTCTATAACAATATTCTTAAATAAAGTTCTGCGGTTGGATGACATACTATAATAGGACACATAGTATACAGACCGTCATGTGCGAGTACTCATAAGAAGACAAGACTCTATCTCATGGAGTTCGCACTTGGTAATCTCCAAGATGGGAGATTATGAGAACAGACCCGCCAGTAGTAATTCTGCATGTCTTGGTGTCATCGGATATTGCTATCTGCGAGCATGTGTAATGGTCCTTACACTGGAAGATTATCATTAACTCATGTCATGACTCGCGCACTTATATTTACTGACGAAAACCATCACACAGACAGTTGGTGGAATGTAGGGTACGTTGGGTGCGTCATGAGTGACATGTTGTTAATGGATAAGTCAATGAAGGATTTGTCCCTTCTATTTATGGAAGTTGATATCTTGTCCCATTGATTGAAATAGAACTGTCGCATTAATTTCCATGGCCATGGTGTAAACGATGAGTTTATTTTAGGTAGTCAAAGAACGACGGATCAAGCATATAGGTTTATGAAACTTCCATGAAACCTTCTTGATGAGATATTGAGACAAAGAGATTAAATTACATAGTAAGTGTTCGTATGAGGTGATACGTCAATGCGACATCAACTTCTTTCTCTTGGGTGCCTTGACCCATTTCTAGACAGTAATATTGGACTTTAGGCAAGCCCACCTAATGCCAACGAGAAAGAGGCCAAGAGGGTCACACACTAAGTGTATCCAAGTATCTCAATTTGAATAATGATTATTCCCGTACGTGGTTTAGTAATTATTCAAGGAAGCCTAAGTTGTTTTAAATGATGGAGGAAAAATAAAATAAAACAATTACACGCCTTGTATTATTAAATGTACACACCATTTAGTTTTATTTTGGAAAGGAAATGAGTAAATGAAAACAATATATACACACCGTGTACATTTAATGTACACGCCGTGTAGTTTTCAATGAAAAAAAGTACACGCCTTGTATTTATTATTACACGCCATGTAGTTTTTCCAATTGGGATTTTGAGGATATAATATCGTTTTATTAATTGATATTTATTATAATTAGCGTGAGTGCATGTCAAGGAATTAATTATTCGACATGGGGGTTTTCAATAAGAGTTAATGAAATAAATGAAACGCGTAATGCGTTTATTTATTTTCATAACTCTACAACCTCAAACTCGATTATAAATATCCTCACAACCCCAACTCTTTTCCTACATAAGAGAATCGTTGTGAAAAACATCTCTGGAGAATTATTTCAAGGCCGAAAGAACCTCTTCCTACAAGAACACTCTCAAGGCCGAGAGAGATCCTCTTCTATCAGATCAAGACGATCTAAGGCAGACAACGCAAGAAAAGGCTTCTCCACGCTAGCACCCGGAGAATCCTTTGGCGATGTCCAGAGATACGGGGTACACGTGTGGATCACTGCTAGAGGGAGTCTACACTTGGCTTCTGCGACACAACGACGGATCACATCGACAACATGATCAAGAACATCAACGAAGAAAGAACACCCAAAAGGTATTTCTTTATAAATAATTAAATTAATTATAATCAACCTGTAACGATCCTTGTTTGTGGTTCCGGGACAAACCATCTTCTTTGTCTTTTTATGTGATTCGGTCTGTGGAGACTGGTGTTTATCGTCATATTGATCCCGGATTGATCATTTCTAATGAGAAAAAGCCAAGTGGGCACATCAACCCACACACTTCCGCTGTGTTTGGAACCTTCAAATGGTATCAGAGGGAGGTCACAACGTTGATTATAGTTATTTAATTTTCGTTGATAATTTACGCATTTATATTTGATTCAATTCGAAATATATCGTTATATTAATATGAATAAACGATATCTATTATTCCTCCTTCATTTCTCAATTCATATCACAGAAATGACTTTTTAATTTTAATATTGATTAAAATAAAAACGAGGAATTCATCCAGAGGAGTCGCTCTTTCTGTCTGTACAACACGAGATTACACGGCGTGTAATTAAAACTACATGTCGTGTACTTAGGTTCAATGAATTGGCACTGGTCTTCCAAACCAGGATGTGTTAATTGATTATGCCTAAGTATTAATCATGCCATGTTTACCAGAATTGAATGACGCATGGGAACTAGAATACACAATGTGTATGTTGGAATAACACGCCATGTAGTCTGATCCGGTCCAGGTGAAACTGTGTACAAGGAGAAGCCGTGTTCTGTGTACATGGGATTTCCAAGTCGGTTACCGCGTAACTAGGAAGTACACGCTGTGTATGATTCATCTACACACTATGTACTCCAAAATTTCCAAAGTAGAGAAAACACGCCAAAGCCCCGACGTGTACTTTGGAAACAAGGTGAAAAGAAATACATGCCGTGTAAATATAAACTACACGACGTGTACTTTCAAGAAATGGAATTTCACCAGGTTTCCTCCAATGTACAAAGACCCATACAAGGAATATGGATGAGAAGAATCTCAAGGAAATTCAGAAAATAATTTAAGATAAATAATTGATTAATTATAAGATCATAATTAATTGAATTCGAGCGCGACTTATCTTAAATGAAAGAGAGATTAAAATAATTTAAATTCTAAATATGCGTAAATGTCATTGCATGTTGTGGATGATCATGAGCTAGACCAAAGATCCTTTTTATGTGTATAGTTTCATTTAAATTTATTTAATTTAAATTTGTTGGCCTGTGAGCCTTATTCCAATAAAATGTAGGGCATGTGTGCCCATGGTTTCTTTAATGTAAACCCATGTAATAGAGGATCTCCCAAGCCAGAGGAGACGGTTCAATTCCTGAAGCCGAGGTGAAACTGGCGCAAGAAGATACAAAGGTGGAAGGTGGGAGCTGAAAAACCCGAACCAACAGGTTCAAGGTGTTTTCTCTAGGTCAGGGTTAGCTTATCAAAACCGCTAGATAAGCTAACCAATAGAAGCTCATGATCATGCCATATTATTTTATTTCTGTCCGACTGCATGGTTTATTTGTTATGTATGTGTTGTCGCGATCACATAATTAATAAAATGAACAAGCATGCAAAGATGGAATAAAATAAAAACCGGACTATGCATAAACATTATCACAACATGGTTAATCACTTAAGGAAGCATCACTTAATATTAACAAGCATGTGATAATGCGAAACTACGCATAAATGAATAAAATCCCTCAATACCATATTAAGTTAGACCAAGCCTTTCATTACCTGATTAAGGGAAAGACTCAATAAAACTATGTGTATGACCAACCCTTGTTGGGACACTTAATTTTATAAAGGAAGCCCTTATGAAAGGTTTAAGGTTGACTTAACCATATTACATCAAGAGAAGTAGCCCTTGCTAGACTTGGTGTAATATTGGAGGCAAGAGTTGAGGAAATCCAAGTTAGGATTTCAGGATTGGGGAGTCCACTCAACAGATCAAGGAACTGTAAGCTCATAGTTGGCAAAGACCTGCCTACCTAAATACCTTCAAATAGCTTGACCAACCCTTGTTGGGGTTATGCGAAGGGAAATATGAATCCTTGTCACTATAATTTCAAAGCAACTAGACATTCTGAGTTCAATGGTGGGGGCCATTGGGACTTGATAAAATAGTGGGAGAATTAATTAATTTATTATTTCTCATAAAAATGTAATCAAGAAAGTACTGATAAATATGCTCTTTTAATTTGTAGAATCGAAATGACATACTCATCAACCACATTTTCTCTACGATCAATACTGGATAAAGACAATATCCTCACTGGCAGTAACTTTCTGGAATGGTTTAGGTGCCTTCGGGTTATCCAATGCCATGAAAGAAAGTTTTACGTGCTGGAGTCCTCACTTCCTGATTCTCCTACCCCAGGGGCGAGTGATGAAGATTTCCTGGTCTATGATCAACATTTGAACGATGCTCTCGACGTTCAATGTTTGATGCTATCATCGATGTCTAATGAGCTCATGAAGTCTCATGAAGACATGGATGCCTATAGCATGCTCGAGTACCTCCGTGGTCTATACTAGGAGAGAGCAAGACAAGAAAGGTTTGAGATCTCCAAGGCTCTATTTCAGAGCAAGCTTGGAGAGGGTGCCCCAGTCGGGCCTCATGTAGTCAATCTCATTGGCTACATTGAGCGCATGGAGGTTCTAGGGTTTAAACTCCCCGAAGAACTGGGTACTGATTTAATTATTTCATCCCTCCCCCAGAGCTTCTCAAACTTTGTTGTGAACTTCAATATGAACAACATTGAGAAGTCTCTATCTGATCTTCTCATGCTCATTCGCCAAGTGGACACTGACATGAAGCATGAAAAGCCTTTTTTCCTCATGGTGAATAAAAGGAAAGGGAAGGAGAAGAGCTTTAAGCCCAAATCTTCTTCAAGGCCTTCCAATAAAAGGAAGATCAAAGGGGAGGCAAAGGAAAATGATGCTGTTTGTTTTGCATGTGGCAAGAAGGGCCACTGGAAGAAAAACTGCACCCAACTAAGGAAGCAAAGGGAAGATTTAGTTGTGTTTGTTATCGAATGAAATCTATCTGTTTCTACTAATTGGGTATTAGATACTGCTTGTGGTGCTCACATCTGTATCCAAATATAGGAACCAAGTAGATTCAAGAAGATTGATCGAGGGGAGGTAGATCTACGAGCAGCCAACAGAGCCAGACTTGCTGCTGTAGCTATCGGGGACTACCACCTCACATTGCCTACGGGGATGGTCTTGGTTTTGAAAGGATGTTATTATGTACCCTCTATAACCAAAATCATTATTTCAGTATCCAGATTAGATACTGATGGATTCATCTTCATGATTGGAAGTGGATGTTGCTATTTTTATAATGATAGCATTTGTTTTGGTAGGGCAGATTTATATAACAACCTTTATGTGTTAGACTACACAAACCAAGTAATTGAAATCGATAACAAAGTTAATTCACATGACTCATACCACACCCAACTTTGCAATCACCAGCTAGGTCATGTCAATGAGAAATGTTCGACAAAATTATATCAAGATGGGTATTTAGATTCATTCGAACTAAAACCACTTGGTGTATGTCATGCGTGTCTACAAGGCAAAATGACCAAAGCCCCATTTAGTGGGATAGGTGAAAGAGTTAAAGAGCTTCTAGAATTTGTTCACACAGATGTGTGTGGACCATTTCCAGTTGAAGCAAGGGGTGGGTTCTCGTACTTCATAACTTTTACTGATGATTTTAGTAGATATGGATATATCTATTTAATGAGGTGTAAGTCAGATTATTTTGATCGGTTCAAAGAATAAAAGAATGAAGTTGAGAACCAGCTTGGTATGAAGATTAAGAAACTCCGCTTAGACAGAGGGGGAGAATATCTTAATCAGGAATTCATTTATTTCTTACGGGAGTTTGGGATTCTATCTCAACTCACTCCTCATTACAAGCCACAATGGAATGGTGTAAGCGAAAGGGGGAACCACACCCTGTTGGACATGGTGAGATCAATGATGAGTCATGCGAGTCTTCCATTATCTTTTTGGGGATATGTATTACAAACAACAGCGCACATACTAAACCAAGTACCAACTAAATCGATAAATGGTATTCCATATGAGTTATGGGGTGGACGCAAAGCCATGTTATCAAATTTACATGTGTGGGGTAGCGAAGCATTTGTTAAGGCCTCTTCAGGTAACAAACCTGCACCCCAAGGAACAAAGTGTATCTTTATAGGATATCCCAAGGAAACAAGGGGATATTACCTATACAACCCCTCAAACAAAAAGGCTACAGTGGAAAGACATGCCATATTCCTTGAGAGGGAGCACATCTCCAAAAGAGATAGTGGGAGCGAGATAGACTTCGATGAAGTCGAGGATCAAGATACACATGAGTTAGTACAAGAACAGATTCCACAATGCCCCGTGGAAGAACAATCTGTTCCAA
Source organism: Viscum album (assembly GCA_963277665.1). Lineage (NCBI taxonomy): Eukaryota > Viridiplantae > Streptophyta > Magnoliopsida > Santalales > Viscaceae > Viscum > Viscum album. Next base: position 1,497,133,207 of record OY728131.1, read on the forward strand.
AGACACAAGAACTGCATAGGATCACGAGAGAGGTGAGAGATCCAGAACAATATGGTTTTCTTGTCACTGAGGACAGTGACTCATTATTGGTTGACAATGATGATCCTCTTACCTACAAGGAAGTAGTTTAAGGCACATACATCGCCAAGTGGAAAGAAGCCATGAATTCTGAAATGGATTCCATGTACCAAAACTGTGTCTGGATTTTGGTAGATCCTCCAGTTGATGTAAAGCCTATTGGTAATAAATGGGTATTCAAGAAGAAACTGGACATGGAGGGGAAAGTCGACACCTACAAGGCACGACTGGTTGCAAAAAGTTTTAGGCAGCGTCAAGGAATTGACTATGATGAAACCTTTTCATCGGTTGCGATGCTGAAATCCATCAGAATCCTATTGGACATTGATGCTTATCATGACTATGAAATTTGGAAAATGGATGTCAAAACAACTTTCCTTAATGGGAACCTCCAGGAAGATGTCTACATGACACAACCTGACGGGTTTGTGACTCTAAAGGATGCCAACAAGGTATGTAAGTTGCAAAAATCCATCTATGGATTAAATCAAGCATCAAGATCATGGAACATTCGTTTTGATTAAGCTGTAATAGAATTTGGCTTTGTTAAGAACGAATGTGAGCCTTGTGTCTACAAAAGGTTTAGTGGAAGTGCAGTCATTTTCCTAATAGTATATGTTGATGACATATTGCTAATTGGAAATGAAGTACCTGTCTTACAGTCAGTTAAGGTATGGATGCAAAAATTATTCTCCATGAAAGACTTGGGCGAGGTGACATATATTCTTGGGATCAAGACCCATCGTGATATATCCAAGAGAATGTTGGGTCTGAGTCAATGTACATAAATTGACAAGATACTGAAGGGATCTAGTATGGAACAATCCAAGAGGGGATTGTTGCCAGTGTCACATGGAATTCATCTTTCCAAGAAAATATGTCCTCAGACACATGAGGAAAGAAAGAGGATGGAAAGGATCCCTTACACATCCATGATTGGGTCAGTCATGTATGCTATGTTATGTACGAGGCTAGATGTTGCTTACGCATTTAGTGGGGTAGGCAGATATCAAGATGATCCAGGAGACCGCCATTGGATGGTAGTCAAGACTATCCTTAAGTATCTGAGGCGTACTAAGGATATGTTCCTGGTTTATGGAGGAGATGAGGAACTAGTCATTAGAGTACTTGTAGATGCTAGTTTCCAGACAGATCAAGATGACATGAAGTCGCAGACTGGATACATCTTCAGTTTGAATGGAGGTGTAGTGAGCTGGAAGAGCTCAAAACATAGTGTGGTGGCAGATGCTATAGCGGAGTCCGAGTATATCACAACTTCTGAGGTAGCTAAAGAAGCAGTATGGATGTGAAGCTTCATCCAAGAGTTGGATGTTGTACCGAGCAGTAAAGATCCTATCACACTCTATTGTGATAATACTGCAGCGGTGGCACTTGAAAAAGTGCCAAGGTCACATTAGTGGACAAACCACATACTTTGGAAGTATCATATCTTGATGGATTTTTCTCAGAGAGGTGAAGATGTAGTGAGGATTATTTCCAAAGAAGACAACGTGGCAGACCCATTGACTGAAGCCTTGACTCTGCAGAAACATGATCATCATGTGAGGTATAGCGGACTAAAAGTCATAGGCAGTTGGATCTAGTCCAAGTGGGAGTTTGTAAGGGTTTGTGTCCTCAGAACCAACTATTTTGTACTTTTATTACATCAATGTTCACTTATTATATATTTTTCATTGTTCTGCATGACTATAATATAATAATGTCCTGGAATATTTGTTGCATTAATAAGGTCATAGCAGATCCCCGCTATGATGAGAACCTTGAAATGCTATAACAATATTCTTAAATAATGTTCTGCAGTTGGATGACATACTATGATAGGAGACATAGTATACAGACCATCATGTGCGAGTACTCATAAGAAGACGAGACTCTCTCTCATGGAGTTCGCACTTGGTAATCTCCAAGATGGGAGATTATGAGAACAGACCCGCTAGTAGTAATTCTGCATGTCTTGGTGTCATCGGATATTGCCATCTGCGAGCGTGTGTAATGGTCCTTAGGCTGGAAGATTATCAATAACTCATGTCATGACTCACACACTTAAATTTACTGACGAAAACCATCACACAGACAGTTGGAGAAAAGTAAGGTACGTTGGGCGCGTCACGAGTGACATGTTGATAATGGATAAGTCGATGAAGGATTTTTCCCTTCTATTTATGGAATTTGATATCTCATCCCTTTGATTGAAATAGAACTGTCGCATTAAATTCCATGGCCATGGTGTAAACGAAGAGTTTATTTCAGGTAGTCAAAGAACGACGGATCAAGAATATAGGTTTATGAAACTTCCATGAAACCTGCTTGATGATATAATGAGACAAAGGGATTAAATTACACAGTAAGCATTCGTATGAGGTGATACGTCAATGCGGCATCAACTTCTTTCTCTTAGGTGCCTTGACCCATTGCTAGACATTAATCTTGGAATTTAGGAAAGACTTCCTAATGCCAATGAGAAAGATGCCTAGAGGGTCACACACTAAGTGTATCCAAGTATCTCAAGTTGAATAAAGATTATTCCCATACTTGGTTTAATAATTATTCAAGGAAGCCTATGTTGTATTAAATGATGGAGGAAAAATAAAATAAAACAAGTACACGCCGTGTATTATTAAATGTAAATGCCGTGTAGTTTTATTTTGGAAAGGAAATGAATAAATGAAAACAATATATACACGCCGTGTACATTTAATGTACACGACGAGTATTTATTATTACATGCCGTGTAGTTTTTCCAGTCGGGATTTTGAGGATATAATATCATTTTATTAAATGATATTTATTATAATCAGCATGAGCGCATGTCAAGGAATTAATTATTCGACATGGGGGGTTTCAATAAGAGTTAATGAAATAAATGAAACACATAATGCGTTTATTTATTGTCATAACTCTACAACCTCAAACTTGATTATAAATATCCTCACAAGAGAATCGTTGTGCACAACATATCTGGAGAATTCTTTCAAGGCCGAGAGAACCTCTTCCTCCAAGAATTATCTCAAGACCGAGAGAGATCCTCTTCCATCGGATCAAGACGATCTAACGCGGACAACAAAAGCAAAGGCTTCTCCATGCTAGAACCTGGAGAATCCTTTGGCGACGTCCAGAGATACGAGGTACATGTGTGGATCACTGCTAGAGGGAGTCTACACATGGCTTCTGCGATGCAACGATGGATCACATCGACAACGTGATCAAGAACATCAACGAAGAAAGAAAACCCAAAAGGTATTTATTTATAATTAATTAAATTAATTATAATCAACCTGTAATGATCCTTTTTTGTGGTTACGTGACAAACCATATTCTTTGTCTTTTTCTATGATTCGATCCGTGGAGACTGGCGTTTATCGTCGTATTGATCCCGGATTGATCATTGTTAATGACAAAAAGCTAAGTGGGCACATCCACCAACGTGCTTCGGCTGTGACCGGAACCTTCAGTAGTGATGGTAAGAATAGGCCTTATATAACTGGGATACCTAGGTACCATAATAGAGCAATGATGGTGTAAATGGGGCTTATGATTTTGGGCTTCCCATGGGATGTAATTTATCAACAATGGTATGAATTGGGATTACGTGGTTGGGATGCCCTAGTGATGCTATGGAGAAGTGATGATATGTATGGGGCTTACACAGTGGGTCTTCCCAGGTGTTATTATGTAGTATCGATGGTGTGATTGGTGTTTATGCATCTAGGATACCTGGGGATTCTACGGATTAGTGATGGTATGATTGGGGTCTATTCATGGAAACTTCTCAAAGGATGTTGTATCGTATCATTTATATCACATGAGACATCTTGTTCTCATCAGATGACACATCCTCACTATTTACATAGAGAGTCCCATGTTCACTATGTAGGGTAAGGCCACAATTTAGCATGATGTGCCATTATGTTGTGTACACGGCTTATGCATTGAGCTTCCCATTCTTACTTTATCATGTCCGATCATGAAGGCATCTCAGAACACTAATGGGTTGAGGAATTTGATTGGGACTTAAACTTTAGGGTTAGAACCAAGGTGGATATTTTGGAGCAACAAGGATATATGTGGGGATTTCACTCTAGGTCCATCTATTCTTCTTCCTCATGTTAGATCATAAAGGGATCTCATCCCAATGATGGGTCAAGGAATATCATTGGGACTTACACCTAAGTTGGAGGCCCATGTTGAATACTAGGTTGTTATATCATGATCATTACATGAGTCATATTATACTTTACACATGATGTATATCATTATTTTAATAGGATGAATCATATTCTCATCACAAATTGAATAATACAGTTTAACATCATGTTGAAAAGACTAAAAGGAAGGACATTACCAATAATTTCTATAGTGGTACTTATGTCAAAGAACACTTTGTTATTCAAACTGGTGTAGGAATCAAGATATGATGTTTAATTAATTTCATGGAGAGTATTTTGGATCAGGTTATTTAAGGAGACCATGAGAAGAAACTAAAATAGTGTCCTGGGAGAGGGACCAAAATGAGTATATTAACTCAATGTATTTCAGAGAGTTTAGAGGATTATATTGACTCATGGAAGTATATGGGGTGAATGTCGGGTTAATACAGGTCACAACCCAAAATATCATCGACAAATCCTGAAAATATCATGGTGAAACTTTCCATTTTTCATTGGGGTTAGTGATGGCATTGGAGGGATCAGTTCAGAAGCCTTAAACCACAACCCAACCATGATCTCGAGTGGGGGTATATATATGAAGGTAGGAGACTCAAGTTATTGGTTTCATGAAAGATATAGGTTCTTTGAAGGTGATAAACATTCAAGAAAGTATGTTTAGTGAAATTAGGGATCCAAATGTAAATAAAAAACAATGTTTCACCAAACATTGTATTTTTATGAAAATTTGAGCTTCATGAGGTATGTACATCTTACATGAATAGTTTTTGGCATAGATATAAGTTTCATGAAACATCCTCAAACACTTAACCACACATGGAAGTGTTTTCATGAGGGAATTTTTGAAATATTAGTCCATGTAGAAAATGGATTTCATGAATTCTTGAAACTCTTTAGAGTTTCATGAAGTGAGAGTGTGGTTTTGTAGCTCAGAAAGTCCTATTTTAGAAGTTATGACTTGATGGGGTATTTATAGGTTCTAGGGATATCATAAGATATGTTTCATAGAAGTTACCATCTTCATGAAATATTGTGTTTTGTGGTGTTTCCACCTCCATTTGAAAAATATTGAGTTTAAAAAATGTTTGGGTTTAAAGAAATTGGGTTTATGAAAGATTTAGATTTTTGAAATTATATAAATTATTCTAGAATTTCTATTTCTGATTATTTTCATAATTATAACTTTTAATGAACATAAATTTTGATCTGTAAGTCTATTTGGGATCCACGATGAATAAAATTTTATCTTTTGAAATTAAATAAAGTTCTAGATTATGTTCTTCAATATTTGGACTATTATTGGAAACATTTTTCATCACTAATAAATGATCACCCCTCATAATAGGATCCAATCCAGATGAGGATGGTGAGAGAGACCATATTATGAGGAAACCATTGAGAAAAAAACCATTCCTTTAGGTCTACTATATATCCATAATGTTTATGAAAAAGTAAAATAAAATATCTAAGATCACGTGAAACATGATCAGTGTGAGAAATATAAGATAATAGAAGATAATCACCTACACGAGAGTGTTAGACATGCGATGATGGATTGATGGCCATAATGATATAGCAACCATTGGGAGTGTCTTTGTGAGAGGGAATTCATTGGTTAGAGAAAATGAATTTTCACATCTGAGTTACGTTCCCAACAAACACTGGTTCATGAGTGATATAACACTGAAGGTATTGGATTATAACCAAACAAATTAGTATTTGGATGATGTTAATAGAGATGTCGAGGAGTTATAATTTAGGGAGGGGGGTAAAATATTGAATGAGGATGACTGCTAACCATGTTTGAAACATAGGTTCCATAGTTACACTACCAAGAGTGAAGACATACAAATGCAGGTTGATCATTAACCATGCTTAAAACATAGGACCTTTTGAATGTTCATTTAGAGATCTTAAGGGAATGTACCTGGGAGAGGAGGTGATTTATTTTGTCCATGTACCATAACCATTATTGGGCCTTTTCAGACATGGAATATTATGGGGATCCAAATAAAAGAAGATGTGATGTTTGGGTATGAAATTGAGGGAATTTTGTGATCCATCTCAATGTTATTAGGATTATGCCACCATATTTTTGAGAATATTAAGTGGGAATATCAGTTTGAGTAAGATCCATACAAAATTTTAAAGGGTATAATCATCTTTATTTTCAAGAAACAATCAAGGAAATCAAGTGGTGTGGTAGGGGACCAACACCGAAGGGGGGGGGGGGATCCTGAAACATTTTTTAGTTTTACATCTTGCAATGTGGATGGAAGGAACATAGTTTAAAACATTTAGGAAGGGGTGTTAAACACATACTTTAATTTCATACAATTAGTACATGTGAATTCTTTAGTTTAAGGTTGCATAGTTTGGACCCTGGTGTTGTATAGTTTTGCGTCATATGGTCAGGATGTATGCAAAACAGTTTTTCATCTTGTGACCAGAACATGCGAACTAACATGAATGAAGAGAGGATATAAGGTTTAAAACTACATGTTTCATAAACTAGTGGGTCCAGTGAGCACATATAGGATTTTTTCTAGGGCTTAATGATGAATCTTTTGTCTTTACACCCCTTCTATATTTTCCATCATTTTTTCCCAGGTCATGAGGGTGACCTGGATGGTGAATGTCCAACTTTTTAGTAGATCTCCCCTTTAGATTTTTATCCTAACAGACATATGTGCCTATTTCCTAGATTAGTTTAAGTTTATGCTAGTCAGATCATCTAGGTAAACACTTAGGTTAATATGTACAAGTTTCCACACATAGCTTAATGTTATAATGTTTGGAATAGGTCTCTAAGTTTAAGGTCATAGAGTTTTGAATTTTTAGAAGATCTTATGTGGAAGGGAAAGAATTATAGAATTATAATGAAGATATGGATAAGGGTACATAGTACCACATTATTTTTCACAAATTTTAAAGTCATAATGTATATACCACCACCACTTAATCATCCTAACACCTTAGTATATGCAATGGTGCTAAATCCCGCCATAGGGTAAGGGGGGACTAGAAAAGGCGTGGTTAGAGAAATTAGTTTCTACTGGGAACAATATAGAAGTTCTTAGTGTCACTACATGTCCTATTTAATGGGTAATCAATCCCTACATAGTTTTGGAATACATCATGGTGGGAGACCAATGCCAAAAATTGGGCCATCCTCTCAAGAGAGGGTGATAAGATGACTATATAGTTGACTTTTTATTATATAAATGAACTAGATTCATAGTTTATGGTTATGAATATATAACCAAAATGGGGGGTGGGGTGGGGGGGGGGGTTGATGAAATTTTAAAGTCATGGATCTTGGACTACGATCTTGAAAACTATTTAAAGTCATCATGCTTGGACTAAGGGGGGTTTTTGTCTTAAGTATGTTTATATGGAATGAAGTATTACTAACACAATTTGAAGAGAGGGTAAAGGGGATCCAATTCCACTTGAAATATATCTAAGACAAGGAAAACATAGTTTAAGGTTGTGATTATTAGATCAAGGAGGTTTGTGGGCTAAGGGTGTTTGTGCAACATTAAAGAGAAGAAATTCAATGTGAAGATAAGCTGAAGGATGTGTAGTGTTACATGAATCTTATAAAAGATAGTTTTCACATAGTTTAAGTCCATGATTATTTGATGAGGCTCCTAGTTTAAGGATGTAGATTTCAAACCATTGAGGAAGTGATATTATATTTATGGAACTTCTGAACTTCTACGTGTCTCAACCATGCCTGGGGAAAATTATGTCACGACACCTAACCCCATGTGATTCATGCTCAATGTGAGAAAAAAAGAGTTGTAGGGGATTCCACTTACCTCAAGGGAGAGTATTTTGAGTTGAAAAATAATCCAACTTGGTATATTTCCAATGATGCCAAATTTTATGGTCATCACGGATGAACGCAAGGGGGGATAACACCAAGGGTGTTGAAGCTCCAACAAAACCAAGGGAGGTGAAAAGGAAGGTAAATCATGACATCCTAGATCTGGACCATGAGAATGTTTTACAGATGGGTTGGGAACAACCATTGACCATGTTCAAATCACATGTTCCATAACCGAACTAGTCAAGGATTTGGAAAACAAATGTGACATTGACTATTGACCATGTTCGAAATACAAGAACCACAAAATATCTCCAAATATCCTTAGATTCATGTTACCAAGATTATAGGTTAGTTAATGTGCCTTGATATTATTTCCATTAGGGTGTTTTATTCATATTGGGAGGGTAATGAATATATAAATCAAGGGAGGAATCAAGTTTAGAGGATAAAATATTAGGATGCTTAGGTGGAATTTAATCACTTTGGGAGATATTTCACCTTGTGCTTGAACACATCAGTAGAACATATTGTCAGGTGAGGATTGACAATGTTCGTAAAGAGTAAGGCCTCATAATAAGTTAGTGGTTTTTCTAGAACTAGGATATAAGTTATGGGCATCTATATGTATCCCATGTAATTGGGAACGAAGCCATACATAGTTCTAGAAAATGGTTTAGTGGGAGACCACCACCATAAATGAGGGTTACCTCTCAAGTGGGGGGGTAAAGTCATCATGAAGTTCACATCATGTAAAAGTGAGATAGACCATGCAGTTTAACATCATGTAGAAAATACATTAAACAAGTATTTTAACATCATATAATGAGGATGAACTTTTTTTTTTCAGTTTAAGGTCATATAGCTTTGACCATGGTGATCTTGTTCCAGGGACCTCCCATTACCATTAAGGAATATTGGGATCCAACACATGGAATCCAGAAGGATGATTATATCTTATCATGCCTATCACATGAGGCATCTCACCTTGTCACATTATGCAATATGTATTTTTCAAATACGGCATCGAGTGGCCATTGCATGGGGTAAGGCCGCAATTTAGCATCATGTGCAAGGTTGGGGGGGATGAGGATTATGCATTAATCTACCTATACTGCCTTCCTCATATTATATCTTCAGGGAATCTCAACCCATCAATTATTGTGTATATCCCAAGGGTGTGCTTGGGGTTTATGGGGACAAATCTGAGGCTCACACACAAGGACCACCCATTATTTCATTCTCATGTCATGCCATGAGGGTATTTTAGCCCACTGATCGGATATGGGAATATGATTAGGGATTACATCTTATGAGGAGTCCCATGGGGACTACTTAGGATCAGTAGGGATACATATGTGGGCTTCCGGATTGGTGGGTGGGTTGAGAAATATGATTGATGTTTTTTGCGAGTTGTCTCATATATTTACATGTGGAATCTTATTCAGTATGCATAATTAATATTATGTTTATAATATTATATTTCCTATAATTTACACATCGGGTATTCTATGGTTTCATTTTATGGAGTTCGGATGATTTCATATAGTTTTGTGCCATTTCAATAAGACATTTGGACCTATAGTGAGGGTGGGGTGGATTCACCTATAATAAATAAGATACATGGAATGAACAAATTCCATGAGGCCTAATACTATCAATGATGATCTCACCCTATGGGGTGATTTTTTGGGCCCAAATATAGGGGTTCTAGTCATCACTATGTATCTCATGGAATTGATAATCAAGACACACATAGTTATGGGATGTGGTATGGTGGGAGAAGAATTCCAGAAGTGTGGTGTCCTCTCTAGTGAGGGCATAAAGTATCTCATAGTTTAATTTCATGTGATGGGGATGTTGGTTTCAGATCATATCATATTTTTCATATGATTCATCCCATGTTTATTTAAAAGGGTAATGATTCCGTTTAATATCATGTTCTATGGATGTTGGTATTTTTAATTTAATTCTATAGAGATCAAACATATATCACCTCATATTTATCATATGAGGTATCCCATGTTTATTTCATAGGGTGAGGCTATAGTTTAACATCATGTGCTGAGGAAGTTTTTTGTATAGTTTAACATTGTATGACTAGGATGTTGTACTTTAAATTTTACAATTTTATACCTCAGACTAAAGGATTGTATAATGTTTAAGGTCATGATGCTCAAACCAGGGGTGTTATAAAGTTTAACACCATGTGAGCAAGACATTGTCCTGCAGTTTAACTTCATGTTACTAAGGTGAGTGGTTATAAGAGTTTAAGGTCGTATATATTTGACCATGGTTTTTTTACAAATAGATTAAGGATGTGATTCTTGGACCAGGGTGCTGCTATCGGTTTAAGATCATGGAGCTTGGACTAGAGGGTGATACAACCTATTTTGCGACATTGAATCATAACTGACATGAATGGAAGGTCCTGTGAGGGTTCTTAATAGGATCATTGTTGGAATATGTGTCTCATAGAAATATGGGCACATGTTTTATAATAGTATGTATGGGTTATTGCATATAGTGTATGTCCATGATGATTGGACGAAGTGGGAGCTCGGTGCCTCTCAAACATGCAGGGAGGCACCGACCAAAATTCTTAATCCCACATGAGCCTTGATTGGTGTAGGATAAATAAAATTGTAAAGATACTTCCTTTTCACATGGGAGTGAGAAACATGGATGAAGGGAATCTTAGTGATGGCTTATTTGATCAATGTACATGAATTCATAGTGGGGTAACACCAAGGGTGTTGAAATTCCACCAGAATAAAGATGAGGTGGAAGGGAACTAAATTGACACTTTTATGATTTTAACAAAAAATGGGAGTGTCCATTAGGTTAGAAATTAATGACGACCCTGTTTGAAATCTAGGTTTCATAACCACCTCAGTTGAGGATGGGAAAGAAAATGAAGGATTGACCATTGAACATGTTCGAAACATGTAAACAATAATCTATTGCAAGAGATCCTTTGAGGCACATGTCCATGATGGGAGGTGATCCATTTTCCCATGTACCATCACCATTAAAGGATTAATCATATTTGGATGATTATGGGGGTCCAAATCGAGGAGGAATCGAAGAGTGGAGATAAATTTTTTAGAATGTTCAAGTGGAGTTTAATACTCTAGGTTCCACACCACCACATGTTTGAGCACATTGAAGGGAACATTGGTGAGATAATGTCAAACCCATTATCAGGGACGAAGGTTATGAAGTAGTTCATTGACTAGAATAGACCCAAGATATAGGATTCAAGTATCTCTTTATTTTCATTCGGATTGGGAATAAAATTGTACTTAATTAAAAATGTGGTGTGATTAGAGACCAAATATAGAAGGGGAGCCCTCTTGAGTGATGACCTAAGGTATCATGTATTTTCACATTATTTAATGTGGATTTTGACAATATAGTTTAAATTATTATGGTTTGTATGTTAAAAACAAAATTTTACATTATAATGTATGGGCGTTGGACATACAATTTTACATCATACAGTAAGGAAGTGCGTCGTACAATTTAACATCATGTGATTTAGAAATTATCTTGCAGTTTATCATCTTATGACAGAGACAATGCCACATAGTTTTACATTATGTGACCAGGATGATATGTGGAACTATTCCACACACACTTCTCCTATATGGAAAAAATAATACTGAGCTGTCTCAGGATTCAGTAGTATTCTTGTGTAGGATCCTTTGGAATGAGCTTCTACACTTGGTATGGATGTCTACCCCAAAGGGTTATAAATGTGGAGTCATGGTCATGTATTCCAAATCCTAATGGGTTTTATTATTAACGATCAAATGAGATATTACCTTAGTATTCCTAAAAAATTATCCCATTCTATGCATGTAAGTTCTCCAAGCGTGAGCCGATATCTGTGATAGGGGAAATTCCATGGGATGGTGTTGGTGTCGAGGGGAGGACCTATGTGGTTGTTTTTCATCATGGGTGGGACCTCCATGATAGATATTGATGAAAAAAACAATAGGTAGAGTATACCCAATATGCTTTTTAGATGGATGGGTTCCTGATCTCAGTCAAACAAACACTCCACCCTATGTAATGGTGGTGATGAAAAAGAGTGTGCCAAGGGTGGAATAGACCACATGATCTATTGGTGTGAGGTATTCTAGAGTAGGGTTGGTGTCATTTACACAAAATGGATTTAGTTCTCCCAGTTGGATCCCCCCTATGATATCTTATTGGACCAGGCGTCATTTATTCCTAACAACGAATATCTGTTTAAGAAATGGGGCAAGTGTTCCAGAAGGTGTAGAAGCCAGATTCATCATATTGAAGGTGTCTAAGATGTGTGAAAACCTATCTTTCTATATGGAAGGGGATATGGTTCCTAGGAAGTGTTGAAGTCTATCTCATTGAATGGAAAAATATAGGGAAACCATGAGTTATGGAAACTTATCCCATCAGAAGGATAGGGCGATGGTGCCTAGGAGGCATAAAAGCCTATCTCACTGGAAGGATAGGGTGAGGGAACCCATAAGTTATGCATGCCTATCTCAATAAATGGATGTGTTGTGGGATCCCAAGAGGTTTGGAATCCTATCTCACTAAATGGAATTGGAGAGGGAGCCTAGGATACCTAGAAACCTATCTCAACAAAAGGACAGGGTGAGGGTTTCCAAGAGGAGTGGAAGCCTATCTCATAAAAAGGATAGGTAAAGGGTTCTTAGGAGGTGTGGATTCCTACCTCACTGGATGGATAGGGAGATGTCACATTTTAGGGGTGGAATCCTATCTCTTCATAAGGATAAGGAAATGTAATCCAGAAGTCATGGGTTCTTATTACATTGAATGGATGAGGTGAGGGCTCCCATGAGGCACAAAAGCCGATCTCACAGAAGGGATAGGGTGAGGGTGCCTAGGAGGTGAGGAATCCCATAAGGGTGGCATATCATAGTGAAAGATAGGTGAATTTCCCCAGTAATAGAACCCTTGGTCCTAGACCAGATAAATTCGTGTATGGATGTGATTGACCTACCCCAGTGTTTGCATCGGGGATCATAGACTACAGCTACTGAAGCAGGGATATGATCAACTTAAACCCAATTTTCGCATCAGGGAGCTTGGACCAGATCTATTAGAGATAATATATGATCAAATATCTTCCGATATTGGTCTCTTAGATCCAATACGATAGCTACCAAATCTTGTATATGATCAACCATCACCTAGAGTTGGCATCATGGAGCGTGTACCGTAGCTACAGATGTAGGGATATGATTGAGTGGGGTTCGGTCTGCTGTGGGTGTTCTTGTGACTGCTTCCATTCTCTGGAAACCTGTAAAGATTGCGATGTACCTGCAAGGATGGTGATGTGTGATGATGGGATCGTGGCTCGAGGTGTAGAGCGCGGTGTTCTATGAATCATGGTTGGAACTTTTTTGATTTTGAATTTGGCTGATTTCTGTACCACGGTTTCCGGTTTCCCTTAAAACGGCTTGGGGTACCAGATCCCTCAAACCGGCTATGGAAAATAAAAAAAAAGATTACAGGTGTGTGTCATAGAGCCTAGACCAGTGAAATCAGATATATTATATGATTGAAATACCCCCAATGTTGGCATCGTAGATCATAGACTAGATCTACCAGAGTAGAGATATGATCGACCAACCCCTAGTTCTGGTTTGAGAGACCCTATAGTAGCAAAGCGTTTGGGTAATGGGGAGATACTTTGGTGACTCTTGGGCAGTGGCAGGGGATACCAAAGTCTGAATATCAACTTTCTATTTGGTTTGGAGGATTAATTATAGTACTTTTCAAGGAAATGATATTTTTTTAGTTTACAGTGGTATTGGATATATTTCTTATGTATATATTATATCATCAGTGGAATTGACATTGCACCGTGGATTATACGTCATCATGTGCCCAATGTTATTCATCCTCTCACACTCAAAAGAGAGTGGATTCACATTGGTGATGCCTAGATCTGGTGATGACCAAAACTGTTGGTGTCTAATATTAAAAATCTAATCACTGTTTTAGAAGAAAACATTTTACATTGGGTTCACAATTTTTTGTGATGCTTTTGAGTCGGGGTTCACATTAGGGTGATGAAAATGTGTTTTTACCTTCCTTTCCCCTAAAAAAATTGGTTTGTCTCTATGTACTGGTTGTGACTTATCTAGGGTGTCTGGTTGGTGGACCCGCATTCCCAATTTCTAAACGGGGTATCCTCTACCACCATGGATGGTGATGTCATCTCCTTAATCAAAATGAGATTATGGGATGTCGGTTCCTCCATCCATGGATTAATCATTAGATCTCATTTACTAGTTCATATATCCCTCATAGATTGGAATCATGTTTTTGAATCCTATTGTTGGGACCATCTTGAAGAGGGTTCCACTTAATTAAACTACTTCATTCATGATAGGGAAGCTACCTATGGTTGAAGATGATAGAAATTTTGGACACATCTAATGTTCTATAATGTTTGGGGTGTTGGGAACCTGTAACGTCTTCCTATTACAAAGTGGATGTCATCTCATGTATGAGGCATCTTGGGTGTGAGACTCAAGGCATCTCATGTTGTTCATAGGGTAGTTTTCACTATAAAAATAGGGTTGGTCACTAGTTTTACATCTTGTGGGGAAAGGTTTTTCATAGGTTTAAAATATTGTGAGAATAGATTTTTTAGAGTTTTAACGTCTTGTAGAGACTTTTTCTTCATAGGTTTAATGTATTATGGAGAAAAGATTGTCATAGATCTAACATTAGGTGGTGATAGTCTGGTAAGTGGTTTAACATCTTGTGGGGATAGGTTTGTCAAAGATTTAACATCTTATGGAGAACGATTGGTCACAAATTTAACATATTTTGGAGACAGTTTGATCACATATTTAACCTATTGTGGAGATAGATTGGTAAAAGATTTAATGTCTTTTGTAAACACGTTTTTTATAGTATTAATGTATTTTGGGGATATTTTGGTCCAATATTTAACATCTTATGAAGATAGGTTGTTCATGGATTTAACATCTTATGGAGATAGCTCGACCATATATTTAACATATTGTGGAGATAGTTTGTTCACAGGTTTAATGTCTTGTGGGGATATTATGGTCAAGTATTTAACATATAGTAGAGATATACTGGTTATAGATTTAATTTCTTATGGTGAAAGGATGGTTGCTGGGGTTGAGTGTGTCTTAGGGGGAGATCATCACAATTCAAAATTTCTACCTTAAATGGGGAAGACATGTAAATTTGATGTTAGTGTTGGGATATTGGGATTCACTCTCAATGGATTATCCTAGGTGTGTTAGTATTTAAAATCAATGAGGAATCCTATGTATCCTATTAGAAGATAGGGATAAAAACCCACATAGTTAGAGGGAACCCTTCATGTTATAGGACTAACCCTTGTAGTTTAATATTGTGCGGAAGGGATATATATGTTACTAAATGAGAAATGACAAGAGATGGTTTGGAAGTTACTCATAGAGGCTACCCATGTAGGAGGATCATCCCATGATGGTGTGAAGGTTTCATCCCATGTAATTTATATATGGGGTATTTGGTGTTCCTTGCATAGGGTAGGTATATAGCTTAATTTAATGTGTTGAGGATTTTGTCTTGTAGTTTAACATATTATAAAAAGGATATTGTCTTAATGTTTATCATTGGGTGGCTATGATGTTGGGTATGAGTAGGGATTACACTATTGGGATATCTACGTGCTGCTATAGAGAAGCGATTGTATGAATAGGGATTATGTGGTCATGCTTCTTGGGTTATGTATTAGAGTAGTGGTGATATGAATGGGGCTTATGCACCAAATATTCTTCATTAATTCAATGGGGGAAAATGGTATGAAGGGATATTTGGAAGCTAGGATTTCAAGGTGATACTATGGAAGAGTGATGATATGAATGTGTCTTACAAAGATAGGCTTCATGGTGCTGCTATGGAGAAGTGATAGAGGCTTATAAATCTTGGTTTCTCAAGTGCTGTTATAAAGAAATAGTGGTTTTATTGGTGTTTACACATGGAAACTGCCAATGGGATTGGGTATCATCTCATGTATATCACATGAGGCATCTTGTTCTCATCACATGAGTTATCTTGTACTTTTTACATAGAGAATCCCTTGTTTGTTATATAGTGTGAATCTATAATTTAATGTCATGTGCAAGGATGTTGTGTTTTGTGCTTCTACAATGAGCTTCACATTATTCCTTACTCATGTTAGGTCATGAGGGAATCTTGGCTTGCTAATGGGTCAAGGAATATGATTGAATATTTCACCTGAGCAGGAGGCCCATGGTGTCTCTTTTGTATTAACATGGATACATGTGGGGATTGAACTCTAGGTATACCCATTATTCATTATCATGTTGGATCATGAGGTAATATTGACCCACTTATGGATCAAGGAATATGATTGGAACTTACACCCGAGGAGGAGGCCCATAGTGACTGCTTGGTGGTAATATCATGATCATTACATGATTCATCTTACGGTTGACACATAAGACATCTTGTGATTATCACAAGAAGCATCATATTCTCATTACATAGGTTATACTATAGTTTAACTGCATGTATTGAGTACTAATAGGAAGGATATTCCCAGAAATTCCTAGTGCAATACTAACATCGAAGATACCTTTTCTTGTTCAACATGGAATATGAACCATGTGAGGAGTTTTAAATAATTTATTGAGGTATATTTTGACTCAAGGTATTCAAGGAGATCAAGTGGAAAATCTCAACTCATGGCATGGGAAAGGGACCAAGAAGAGTATATTGACTCAATGTATTTTAGGGAGTGTAGAGGAGTATCTCTATTGAGTCGAAAGTAAACTTTCAACTTTTCTATTCATTAGTTTTATAAATCACACACATTCTTAAAACCTTATTTTACTAACTTTATCTATTCCAATTGTTTTAGAATGTTTTTGAAGAAATCATCAATTTCTAGAAAACCTAGAAATAGTTTTAATATAAAAATATATAAAATTTATTCTTTAATTCAATACCTCATAATGAGTTAACATATAGTCTATTAGAACTACTTATGTCTTGTATATTGGATTGACTAATGATATGTTGATCATAATTACCAAAGTAATATCCATTGGAATGACCTTTTTTCAATTTCATCAGACTAAACATAATTCTTTTCATCATATTATCTATGTATTAGTTCTTCAAACTAGATAAAGTTTTTAATTAGGGTGGTGGAATTATTTCTATCGAACATAATTTATTACAACATTGTAATGTTTCTATTAAAATGGAATTAGATATAGATATTTTTTTGTGATATCAAGTGAATAACATTTGAGTCCATTGAAACCAAATCCATGATTCATAAAAAATATGTTCATTAGAGGATTATTATAAATTGGAGTGAATTAGAGGAGTTGGTAACTAAGAAAAATTACAAGGATAAAGGTGATAAAAAGGAATCATGAGGAGTGATATGTTATGAATGTAAAAATGAAGGACATATTAGACCAGATTTTCCTAAGTTAACAATAAAGGATAAGAAGGAAATAAATTATGATATGAATTCAATAAAGTATTATAAGAAAAAGAACAAGAGAAGTCCAAAATCTTCAAACACATGGAGTGATAATGGAGGAGATAGTTATTTTTATAATTTTTCATATAATTTAAGTCAAATAGAAAGAAATATAAGATTATATATATAAATTATGAAAGTTAGAAAATGTCTCATGGCTCATGTAACTGCATAATCTATTACAAATCTTATTTTGAATGAAAACTATCTTGATAATGTCAAAGATAACACATATTCTGATGAATAACCCTATCCATATAATGAATAATATTCTTTACCATGTTTTGAATATGTTTCTATATTTTCATAATTGCATGAAAATAAAAATTTTAATATTTTTAAAAAACATTAAGCTACTCATGAAAAGTTTGTGAAATAAAATTCAAGAATTTCTATTATTACTAATCAGATATCATATCTTACAAAATAACATCATAAATCTAATTTTGAAAATGATAATATTTGATAATATATTTAAAATTATAATTTCAATAAAATTCGTTTACAAAATGATATTGTAAAACTTATTTTGAATACAAATTCTTATGAGGATAAAATCTTAGTTGCGAAGATAAATTCTGAAATTTATTATATGATGATTTTTTTTTCAATGTTTACTGCTAAAAAGGTAAACTTTTATAAAATTTATATTTATATTAGACCACATAGAGATGAATTTTAATGGGTTTTATTTTTATAAAACTATTTTATAAAAATAAATACTTTGTTCCGAAAGGTGATCTATTTTTTACTAAATGGAAAAGTTGTGGGAATTGGAAGAAAAAAGTTTCTTTTAACAAATTTCAATCCTTAGTATTTAACAAATATTTTTTTAAAAATAATTTATATTTTCTCAACATATTAAATTTCAAAAAATGTGGATTCCTAAAATCATACGTTCTAATAATAACAGACCCAAGAAGGTTTGGGTTCAAGCTAATGTTTTTATTTGTAGTAAAATAAATAATGTAAAGACAACAATAATATTTGGTACATGGATTGTTGTACTCCTAGAAACATGACTGGTAATAAATACTTCTTTAATAATACTATAAATATAAAAGATTTAAAAGTCACTTTCAGAGATAATGCTCAAAGAGAAATTATCGATATAGGTAACATTCTTCTTATTGAAAGAGCATTAATTTAAAATATTTTATTTGTTGTAGGATATAAGAAAAAACTTTTTAGAATTATTAAATTATTTAATAAGGGATATATTGTGAACTTTATGAATAAAAAATCTATTGTTCATAGTTTTAAAGATAATGTTATTCTTTCTTCCAATAGGTATGAGAATTTATACACTTTAAACATAGATGACCTTAGGAGCCATGATCTACCTTTTCTTAGTGAAATGGAAGAACAATCATGGTTATGGAATAGAATGTAAGGACATTGTAACATTATAAATTTAGTTAAGTCGTCTAATAAATGACTAGTTGAGTATCTACAAGAAATTAGGTTTGATACTTCAAAAGTTTGCGACCATTTTCAATTTAGAAAAAAATGATTTTTAAATATATTAGTAATGTCTCATCTTATGATGATTTACAGTTAGTTCACGTGGACTTATTTAGTCCTACACAAACTATAAGTATTAGTGGAAAATAATATGTATATGTTTTAGTTTATGGATATAGTATATATACTTGGGTCTATTTTCTTGAAAAGATGTCCAAAACCTTCTTTTATTTTAAAAGTGCTTTAGCCAGAGTTAAAAATGAGATAAATATATCCTTCATAAATATTTATAGTGATCATGGAGGAGAATTTTTTAATTTTTATTTAGAAACTTTTTTTAGTAAAAAAATGTATAATACATATTTTTTATTCACATAGAACTCTATATCAAAATGGTTTATTTAAAGAAGAAATAGAATTATTCAAGAGATTACTATAGCCATGGTAAGAGAATATATAGTTCATGAACATTTTCCTACTCAAGAAATTAGTACTACATATTATACTATAAATCAACTTTTAATAAGGAATTTTATTAATAAAACTCCTTATGAGTTTTGGACTGAAAGGAAGCTAAACTTTACTAATTCAATGTTTTTTGAATCAAAGTATTCATATTGAATACTAAAGATAATTTTCAAAAATTTGATATAAAATCCGATGAAGTAATATTTTTAGGTTATTAATAAACTAGTATGGAATATATGTTTTTTAATAAAAACAAATGTACAGTTGTGAAAATATAACATTTTAAGTTTTATGAAATTGAACCCTTTGTTTTAAATCAACCTTAACCAATATCTTCATATTTTATTTATGAAACTAATTTTTAACATATGTTGGAAAGTTCCTTTCATGATAGAATAAATAAGGAATATATTTATAAATATATACATCGAGAATAATTTCAATATTTCTTTTATGAATATGGTTTTGAAAACTAATGAAATCAGGGGTTTGTTAGGAATCATCCTTGTTAAAATATCATTGTTGATGTAGATCAACTAATTATAACTACATGTTCTTGGAGAAATGAAATTTAACATTTTTCATGTTTATCTCATTTCAAACCTAATGCTCTTGCGTTGGATTTAGGTGATGAGGATTGTATAAAATAAATGCATGATGAACTCAATGAATTTGGTAGAAATTATGTTTTTACTTTGGTTGAATGACCTAAAGATACTTATGTAATTGGATTAAAATTATTTTTTAGAAAAAATGTGATGAGAATGGAATAAAAGTTAGAAATAAATAGAGACCTGTTGATAAGTTATATAATCAACAATAGGTAACATATTATTCAGAAAATTATTATCTGGTATCTAGACTAGAATATATTTCTATACTTATAATGTAACGCCCCAAGATTTTATGGAAAATATTCATTTAATTTCATTAATGTCTTTTGTTGTATGCTACAACAATATTACCTTGCGCTATACGCAACACCGTATTACCTTACAGTATACGCAACACTATTCTTGGATCGTGTTACACACAATTTTGATAATAGTTATTCTATGCAACATTGAGTTTATATATATATATATATATATTCAATGTATAAATGAAATATGGTTGGATTCTGTTATACGAAACAACGAAGGATTCTTTCAAAACACGCAACCCTGACTTGGCTTACATTACACGCAATCACGACCTTCCTCGATAGCGTGTGTTGTACGCAATACCGGGTTTTACTAAACAACGTTATATTATTATAGTATTATTATGAACTAGCCATTATGAATATTATTAACTAAATTTTGAATTTTATAACATTATTATTAATCTTACACATTTTCTAGAACATGTTATAAGAACAAAATAAAATTTTCAGGTAAAATAAGTGTTTTTCAAAAAATGCATTTTTGCCACCTTTTGATGGCGCACCAACTTTAAATATAGTTTTTGACATGTTTATAAGTTCCATTTGACAAAGTAAAATTATTCTTTGGAATCAAGAAATAAAAAATTACTTTGGATAAATTTTTCATTTTATTCTGATGACTTTCATATTTTAATGAATAGTAAAAACACGCTATATTTTAATTAAAAACAACTTTTTTCATCGTAATATATTATGTGGTTAAATTATAATATTGAGTGGTTTTAGAGTATAAATAGAATATATTTTTACCATTTAATATAATTTATGTCATTATCATTTATTTTACCTTGAATTCGTAGGTTAAATCAATTCAATCTTTTGCAATGTTTTAAAGAAAAACCCGTTTTCTTTCGACAATGGGATTAATTTTAATTTAATTTCTGCAACTTTTGTGTATTGAATTTGGAAAAATGGATTCCATATTTGGAATCAGTGTATACAAATTATGTTAATAAGCTACTTTTTATTTCTGGGAATTATGAATAGTAACTATGGTAAATTTTATTTACCATAGTTAAAGGTAAATCGGGTAATTAAGGGTAAATATAATATTTTAAAATTACCCTAACAAATGTCAAAATCCTATTGGATGACTAAAAGTTTACCCATATGACCTAAGGGTCGGATTAGATTCATTTAATTAAATTTTGTCAATGAAAATAATTTAATTATTATTAAAACCAAAGAATGTGACAACATGTCACTTTCTTAAATCTTATAAGTATAATAATTTTAATCTAGTGATAAACTTAATGAAACTTCAAACATGAATAGTCTAAAGAAATCTAATACAATTATCTACATCATAAGAATTTATTTAGAATTTTTAGGGATTAAATAATTATCATTTATTATGACACAAAGATGATGCAATAATTGTCTTATTAATGAAATATTGACATAAATGATGTTATAAATTCCCAAATAAATGTAATTTGAGACTTTTTATGACTTAAAATAATTTTATAGGTTAATATGACATGTTATTGTTGATTTAAGTAACTTGGTTCGAACATATCATTCTGTTATGAATTTCATAAAAATCATGTACCAAATAGTGTCAAAACTGACATAAATTAGTTTTTAAAACAAATATTGTATTATTAATTGTTATTTTATTCCTAAAAATCTAAGGTTCGGCCAAATGACTTAGATAAGATTATATATATTAATAATAAACAACTTGGGGTTCGTTTGTCTTGATATAGTAAGTTTATTAACCATATAGTGTAAGAAAACAAAAAGACACGGTAAAAGTTAAATTATTTAACATAGAGTTAAATCTAATTGATAAGGTTAAAATAATAAACTAAACTTGTCTAAATCCTATTGGATGAGAGTATTTCGACCAATACCCACTTTATCTTCGAAATAATACCCTTTGGAACCATTATAAACCGAATTTGACCTTAATATAAAATAATATTTTGAGATTTTCCTAAGGTGCCCCTCTCCTCCCTTATAAAAGGGCACCTCCTCCCTCTCCCCCTCACACCAATTTGAGCCTTAAAGCTCGGCCAACCCCTGAAAAATTATCTTCTCCACTTCCCTAGAAACATCCTATAGGTTTTGGTCTACTTTAAAGACCAATCTTAGTGCCCTAAGAGGAGGTTTCAAAGAGGCGTATCGAAGAAGAGGTAATTTCTTCTCCCGATTCTTTCAAGATTCTTTCTTCTTCAACTTCTTCTTCTTTAGTTGTTTCATTATAAATTAATAACATAAGTATAAATAATATACTTATTTTTTATTATAAATACGAAACAACCCATTTCACCTTCTATCCATCCTACGGAAAACAAAATCACCGCGCGTGCGTACGTACAGAATACCGTCTCCACGCCATGGTGTAATTTGTTTTTCCACCAACACCTTACATGGATGGGTATAATGGTGTAAAGAATAACTATACATAGTTATTATAACATCATACTGATTCTGATATATTATACCATCCACTCCAATTCTATTCAATAATTATGGGAATGATATCATCGCTCGTGCGTACGTACGGACTACCGTCTCCACGACGCGATGACATTCATTCTCCATGATAACCATACATGAATGATCATAAAGTATATATAATGAATAATAATGAAATATATAACATAATAATGATACGGGATTTATGTATATATATATATTTATGTCATCTACTTAATTCCACTCAATTCAATAAAGAAACGAAAACAACGTTCATGCGTACGTACGGCCTACCGTCTCCATGAACGGTGTATTTCGTTCCATTTATCGATCCATTATATATATGTATATTCCGAATATATATTATATATAAATCATGTTTTACATTCTAGATTTAAGTAATCATGATCTATGTAATCATATTAATAATTACAAGTTAAAACACGAACGACAAATGAGACGATTTTACCCAAAACGCTACTTTAACATGAATTTACAAAAGAACAGGTAATATAAAGTCATAAGTGAACAATATATGATATAATAACAATAAATATGATTCTGTAATAAGTCAATGACATTATTTAAATCATTATACAGGAGGTTTGGACACTTACGAAGAGAATCTGATCTAAGGTAAGGGAAAATATCACAATCTCATTTTTATCCGAGATTGCTTATTCGTAAGTATTTACTGGGGTGTATTTTATCATACACATCCATGTTTCCTCAATATGTAATATTTATATCCTTCTACAATAGTTTATATCCAATTTTACCCTTCGTTGAGTTTTTAGTAAAAGATAAGAAAGGAATCTTTTGTCGTTTTTCGTATGAGGTACTTTTTGACTTTTCTGACAAAAGTACGAAGAATGTTTTTTTTACTTATACGGCATGAATAAATTTCTAAAACATTATTTACAAGAATATTACTTTACAAGTTTTCAAGTTTATTTTTAATCAACTTCTTTTAGTTTAAAATTGTATGACATGTTAAGAAAGGAAAATGTTTTTGAATTAGAAAGGATATTTTCTTCAAGAATGGAGTTCTAGTGTTTTATCAAAATTATTTTACATCTAAGATAATAAAGGGTTATGTTTCTATCCCTATTTTTACATTGATTTGACTATGTTGTGATGGAATTATTTTTATGAATTCCTTTATCTTATATGAATTGTTTTATGATGTCATGTTGTTTAAGAATCCCATTTTTATTACATGGGTTATGCAATGATGTGTGGTTTATGATTTTGTGGCACACATAATAATGGTATAATTATGAGATGGGTGGGACCTATATCTACCTCCAATGCATTGGGTAAATATTTTATATTTCATGAGATATACATGGCTGGAACGGTAGGTTATACCGGTTCATTGAAACAGGACTGAAATGAGGGTGACTCGGTTCAGAAATGGACTTTGTCCACTAAGATAGTCTTGGAAATGAGTCTTGACTAATAAGATATGATTCTCTATTATTATGTGTGTATGCCACAAAGTTTCATGTTTTAAGTTATGATTATTGGGATTTCATTTCACTACTATGATTTATCCCATGTTATGAAATTATGCTCTCTTTTGCAGGTTAATATTTCCAAAATGTTATGTTCTTATGAATATGATGTGATTGATATTTCTTTTTTTTACCCTTACTAAGCATTTGAGCTCACCCTTTTATGTTTTCTTTTCCCCAGGATATAAAGAAGGTTTTAGGTAAAAAAAGGAAGATATTTATGGGAGATGCTGAAGATGTTTCACCACGATTAGAAGATTATATTCCGAGTTTCCAAAGACACTAAAATATTATGGTCCTTGTGTGTGTGTTTTTTTTGTTATGTATTAAGTATTCCACTAAAGTAATGTAATATCCATGTACGACAGGCTTCGGGTCTCTACAGTTGGTATCAGAGGAAAGGTTTAGTCAACCTTTGGAAACTAGGATGTGAGAACGTTAGTGAGATCCCTAGAGATATTTCTAAGGTATGTCTAGGGATGCCCCTAAGGATAAGTATACGTATAGGATATGGTCCTAGAACTACGGTAACAATATTACAATTTAACCTAAGATGTTAGATATTAAGGGTACTCCCCCTTTACTTTGTAGTTTTCCCTAGCATTATTTTTTCCTCTCACACTATTATTTTTGGGTTTTAGACGATGGCTGGAACCCGAAGGAACCGTGTTGATCACTGTAATGGACAATGCAATGATTGTCCTCCTGAACAAACAAGTGTTATTGGAGATGGAGTGCAAAATCTTATTGCTATACTTACACACGCTATGAATCATTCTGGACTTCCAAATGAGCAGAGAAGGGAACAATATTGTATCGAGTCCCTCATGAGGCAACATCCACCTTCTTTTAGTGGGTCTTCCAATCCACCTTTTGCTGAACAATGTATCAGTACCACTGAAAAGATATTCTCAGTTCTTCACTGTTCTGAACATGATAAAGTCATATTAGCATTATATCATTTGGAAGATGAAGCTGATCAATGGTGGAATCTTATCAAGAATACGAGGCCAAGAGATGAAATTGAGTCCATGGAATGGGACGAGTTCAAGAACTTGTTTTTCAGTAAGTACTTCCATCGTATTCTTCGAACAAAGATGGAAAAGGAGTTTCTTGAGCTGAAGTAGAAGGATGATGAATCTGTTGGTATATACGAAGCGAATTTTACAAGACTTGCAAGGTATGCATCTAGCATTATCATCCAACCTAAAAGTAATGTTGATTGATTTTTCAGTGGCTTAAAACCAAGTCTTCGAAGGGAATTAGCTATAAGAGACTTCAGTAGCTATGAAGAAATTGTGTGTTGTGCTATCAAGGTAGAAATAAAAGTTGGTGTTACTTATCCATCTCATAGTTTTGACAAGAAACGAAAGATGGAGTTCAAGGAGAAATCTCAGAATAATGGTGAAAAGAAGAGGAATGTTTCCTTATGCTCAAAGTGTGGAAAGAAGCATGGTGGAGATTGTCTTAAAGGGACAAGTAAATGTTTCAAATGTGGAAGGGAAGGTCATAGAGCATTTGAATGCCGCGATGATGGGAAGAAGATGTCTAATGATGCAAACAAAGTAAGGGATACACAGAATGAACCTACTACACTTCAATGCTTCAAGTGCAAGGAAATGGGGCATTATGCTAATAAATTCCCTAATCTAAGGGTTAGTGATGATCGACATGAGAAACCGCTTAAGGCAAAGGACAAAGGGACGTCACATGCGATCACTATTGGCGATGTTGAATATGACAACGATGTGGTGGAATGATTAAGTGTTTATGTAATGGGATTCCAAAATAATGTTGTATCATGGAGTATTGGAATATTTATGTATTGGTCTAATGTGGTATTCAAAGTGATTGAGATATTTTTGGAAAAAAGATGATATGCGCATAATGAAGGGAAAACGAGAAAATGAAATATTTGACAGTATTCATGAGCTCATGATTGATATAAGGACTAAGTGATATCATGGATTGAGTATATAGAATTTTGAGGATTTTGGTATGTGGAAAGAGTTAACTTTTAACAGAACTCATGTTTTCAATAAGGTTCAATGGGTATTCAAGAGAGTACATGATTAAGGACTTTGAATGTTTGGAATGTGACCAACAAGATATATCTTATGATATATGGGGATCAATGATGGTATTAAATCTTTGAGAGTGGACTGCAGTATTATGGATAAGCCTAAAGATTGGAATGGATTATGTTGGACATAAGTTAGTATTGTTTGTTTTTCGATATTATTGATGGGATGATATAGTAATATAGTTTTAGAAAAAGGACAACCTGTAGGACGTGCGACAACCCATCGCGTCGGATAGGGATGTGGGAATCGAACCCACAACCGAAGTGCGACTGGCCTTTATCTCCTACCACTGGCTTACAGAAAGTCCCTAGTTAGTATAAACTAGTTTTATTTTATTAAGCGGTATGATATATGAAGTATAAGTCCATTTTAGGAACCATATATGATTAATCTCACTATAGATCGACTTATGTATATTTAATAACTTTTGCTAACCTTTTGTTTGAGACAGATGGAATGACCTGTCATTCTATCACACGATCTTCTAACACTTAACGAATAACAAATTCAACTTCATTTCTTTAAGAGATGAACTGGAAATTGTTCAATTGACGAACAACAGTAAGATTGTACCAAAATCATGTAAGTATTTCTTTTAATTCATCAACTTTAGGGAAATGATCTTGAAAACCAAAAATGTTGTCCTAGTTCCCTTATATCCGATGAATCAGATGGTACCTTAGATCATCACATATCTATAGCTTTGTGATTGTTGGCTTTTTCATAGCCATGTTCTCTACCACTCTCCATCAAGACCTGATGGTTAGATTTTTCTTCCATATCCATATTTTCACCTATGTTCTCCTACGTGGAAACCCAATGATGATTTAATTTGGGTAACCGTTACACTTCATACTTTAGTTTTTAAAGCCATGTTTTGGTATTCCTTTTTACGATGTGGGTTTCTATTAAACAAACTTTCGAGTAGTAACCCATTTATAACCCCGACGAATTTCGAGGGCGAAATTCATTTTAAGGGGGGTAGAATGTAACGCCCCAAGATTTTATGAAAAATATTCATTTAATTTCATTAATTCCTTGTGTTGTATGCTACACCAAGATTACCTTGCGCTATACGCAACACTGTATTAGCTTGCAGTATACACAACACTATTCTTGGATCGTGTTACACACAATTTTGATAATAGTTATTCTACGCAACATTGAGTTTATATATATATATATATATATATTCAATGTATAAATGAAATATGGTTGGATTCGGTTATACGAAACAACGAAGGATTCTTTCACAACACGCAACCCTGACTTGGCTTACATTACACGCAATCGCGACCTTCCTTGATAGCGTGTGTTGTACGCAATACCGGGTTTTACTAAACAACGTTACATTTTTATAATATTATTATAAACTAGCCGTTATGAATAGTATTAAATAAATTTTGAATTTTATAACATTATTATTCATCTTACACATTTTATAGATCATGTTATAAGAATAAAATAAAATTTTCGGGTAAAATAAGCATTTTTCAAAAAATGCATTTTTGCCGCCTTTTAATGGCACACCCACATTAAATCTAGTTTTTGATATTTTTATAAGTTACATTTGACAAAGTAAAATTATTCTTTGGAATAAAGAAATATAAATTTACTTTGGATACATTTTTCATTTTATTCTGATGACTTTCATATTTTAATGAACAGTAAAAACACGCTATATTTTAATTAGAAACAACTTTTTTCATCGTAATATATTATGTGGTTAAATTATAAAATTGAATTGTTTTAAAGTATAAATAGAATATATTTTTACCATTTAATATAATTTATATCATTATCATTGATTTTACCTTGATTTCGTAGGTTAAATCAATTCAATCTTTTGCAATGTTTTAAAGAAAAACTCGTTTTCTTTCGACAACGGGATTAATTTTAATTTAATTTTTGCAACTTTTTTGTATTGAATTTGGAAAAATGGATTCCATATTTGGAATAAGTGGATCCAAATTATTTTAATAAGCTACTTTTTATTTTTGGGAATTATGAATAGTAACTACGGTAAATTTTATTTACCATAGTTAAAGGTAAATCAGGTAATTAAG
This sequence comes from Viscum album, assembly GCA_963277665.1. NCBI lineage: Eukaryota > Viridiplantae > Streptophyta > Magnoliopsida > Santalales > Viscaceae > Viscum > Viscum album. The sequence continues at coordinate 1,497,161,820 of OY728131.1, forward strand.
GGTAAATACAATATTTTAAAATTACCCTAACAAATGTCAAAATAATATTGGATGACTAAAAGTTGACCCATATCACCTAAGGGTCGGATTAGATTCATTTAATTAAATTTTTTCAATGAAAATAATTTAATTATTATTAAAACCAAAGAATGTGACAACATGTCACTTTCTTAAATCTTATAAGTATAATAATTTTAATCTAGTTATAAACTTCATGAAACTTCAAACATGAATATTCTACATAAATCTAATACAATTATCTACATCATAGGAATTTATTTAGAATTTTTAGGGATTAAATAATTATCGTTTATTATGACACAAAGATGATGCAGTAATTGTCCTATTAATGAAATATTGACATAATTGATGTTATAAATGCCCAAATAAAAGTAATTTGAGACTTTTTATGACTTACACTAATTTTATAGGTTAATATGACATGTTATTGTTGATTTAAGAAACATGGTTGGATGTTATAATTCTGTTATGAATTTCATAAAAATCATGTACCAAATAGTGTCAAAATTGTCATAAATTAGTTTTTAAAACAAATATTATATTATTAATTGTTATTTTATTCCTAAAAACCTAAGGTTCGGCAAAATGACTTATATAAGATTATATATATTAATAATAAACAACTTGGGGTTCGTTTGGCTTGATATAGTAAGTTTATTAACCATATAGTGTAAGAAAACAAAAAGACACGGTAAAAGTTAAATTATCTAACTCAGAGTTAAATCTAATTGATAAGGTTAAAATAATAACCTAAACTTTTCCAAATCATATTGTATGAGAGGGTTTCGACCCATACCCACTTTATCTTCGAAATAAGACCCTTTGGAACCATTATAAACCGAATTTGACCTTAATATAAAATAATATTTTGAGATTTTCCTAAGGTGCCCCTCTCCTCCCTTATAAAAGGGCACCTCCTCCCTCTCCTCCTCACACCAATTTGAGCCTTAAATCTCGGCAAAACCCTGGAAAATTATCTTATCCACTTCCCTAGAAACATCATAGAGTTTCTTTTCTACTTTAAATACCAATATTAGTGCCCTAAGAGGAGGTTTCAAAGAGGCGTATCGAAGAAGAGGTAATTTCTTCTCCCGATTCTTTCAAGCTTCTTTCTTCTTAAAATTATTATTCTTTAGTTGTTTCATTATAAATTAATAACATAAGTATAAATAATATACTGATTTTTTATTATAAATATGAAACAACCCTATTTCACCTTCTATCCATCATACGGAAAACAAAATCACCGCGCGTGCGTACGTACGGAATGTCGTCTCCACGCCGTGGTGTAATTTGTTTTTCCACCAACACCTTACATGGATGTGTATAATGGTGTAAATAATAACTATAAATAGTTATTATAACATCATACTGATACTTATATATTATACCATCCACTAAAATTCTCATCAATAATTATGGGAACGATATCATCGCTCGTGCGTACGTACGGACTACCGTCTCCACGACGCGATGAGATTCATTCTCCATGATAACCATACATGAATGATCATAAAGTATATATAATGAATAATAATGAAATATATGACATGATAATGATACTGTATTTATGTATATATATATATTTATTTTATCTACTTAATTCCACTCAATTCAATAAAGAAACGAAAACAACGTTCATGCGTACGTACGGCCTACCGTCTCCATGAACGGTGTATTTCGTTCCATTTATCGATCCATTATATATATGTATATTCCGAATATATATTATATATAAATCATGTTTTACATTCTAGATTTAAGTAATCATGATCTATGTAATCATATTAATAATTACAAGTTAAAACACGAACGACAAATGAGACGATTTTACCCAAAACGCTACTTTAACATGAATTTACAAAAGAACAGGTAATATAAAGTCATAAGTGAACAATATATGATATAATAACAATAAATATGATTCTTTAATAAGTCAATGAGATTATTTAAATCATTATACAGGACGTTCAGACACTTACGAAGTGAATCGGACCTAAGGTAAGGGAAAATATCACAATCTCATTTTTATTCGAGATTGCTTATTCGTAAGTATTTACTGGGGTGTATTTTATCATCCACATCCATGTTTCCTCAATATGTAATATTTATATCCTTCTAAAATAGTTTATATCCAATTTTACCCTTCGTTGAGTTTTTAGTAAAAGATAAGAATGAAATCTTTTGTCGTTTTTCGTACGAGGTACTTTTTGACTTTTCTGACAAAAGTACGAAGAATGTTTTTTTACTTATACGACATGAATAGATTTCTAAAACATTATTTCCAAGAGGATTACTTCACATGTTTTCAAGTTTATTTTTAATCAACTTCTTTTAGTTTAAAATTGTATGACATGTTAAGAAAAGAAAATGTTTTTGAAGTAGAAAGGATATTTTCTTCAAGAATGGAGTTCAAGTGTTTTATCAAAATTATTTTCCATATAAGATAATAAAGGGTTCTGTTTATATCCCTATTTTTACATTGATTTGACTATGTTGTGATGGAATTATTTTTATGAATTCCTTTATCTTATATGAATTGTTTTATGATGTCATGTTGTTTAAGAATCCCATTTTTATTACATGGGTTATGCAATGATGTATGGTTTATGATTTTGTGGCACACATAAGAATGGTATAATTATGAGATGGGTGGGACCTATATCTCCCTCATATTCATTGGGTAAAGATTTTATATCTCATGAGATAGACATGGCTTGAATGGTAGGTTATACCGGTTCAGTGAAACAGGACTGAAACGAGGGTGACTATGTTCAAAAATGGACTTTGTCCACTAAGATAGTTTTGGAAATGAGTCTTGACTAATAAGATATGATTATCTATGATTATGTGTGTATGACACAAAGTTTCATGTTTTAAGTTATGATTATTGGGATTTCATTTCACTACTATGATTTATCCCATGTTATGAAATTATGCTCTCTTTTGCAGGTTAAGATTTCCAAAATGTTATGTTCTTATGAATATGATGTGATTGATATTTCTTTTGTTTACCCTTACTGAGAATTTGAGCTCAACCTTTTATGTTTTCTTTTCCCCAGGATATAAAGAAAGGTTTTAGGTAAAAAAAAGAAGATATTTATGGGAGTTGTTGAAGATGTTTCACCACGATTAGAAGATTATATTCCGAGTTTCCAAAGACACTAAACTATTACGGTCCTTGTGTGTGTGTGTTTTTTGTTATGTATTAAGTATTCCACTAAAGTAATGTAATATCCATGTACTACATGCTTCGGGTCTCTACATATAACTTATACAAAATTTTAAAATCTCAAACTATTTCAAATGGATGTGAAGTGTGCATTCCTTAAAAGATATGTTTAGTATGAATTTTATGCATAAAACTAACTATTTTTGAAAAAAAAATATTCCAGAATATATTTCTAAACTTACTATGGAACATTATGGACTTAAAAGACCCCTTAGATCATGGTATTATAGGTTAACTAGATTTTTGTTACCAAACAACTTTGTTAATGGAGCTGCAGATCCAACTCTTTTTATAAAATAAGTTTCCAAAAATATTATTATTTTATAAATTCCTACTGATGACATTATATTCATTTCAGCTAAAAAATATTTAATAGATTCATTTCTGTATTTTATAATGTCTACTTTTGAAATGAGTATTATGGGTGAGTGAAATTTTTTTACAGGTTTTCAAATTTATCAAAAACTAGAAGGATATTTCATATCTCAACATAAGTATATAATATATCTTCTTAGGAAATTTGGTTATGAAAATACTAAAATTATTATTAATCCTATTGGAACCTCAAATACTCTAGATATTGATGAATCTTGGAAAAAATTTAATCAAAAGATATTTAGAGGAATTATTGGAATTCTACTATACCTAACAGCTAGTCATCTAGACTTAATGTTTTTTATGCTTATGTACATGATATCAAGAATATTAAAATGGGCCCCACATAAGAACTGTAAAAAAATTATTTATCTAATGGGAACTATGGATTTATGTTTATTTTACTCTTCATGAAATGATTTTGAATTTAAATGTGTTCTGGATACTGAATTTGGTAAACATATAATGGATTGGAAAAGTAATTATGAAACCTGACTTTTCTTAGGATAATATTTAATTTCTTGGTCTCTTATGAAAAAACACTCAATATCACTTTACACTTCTAAAATTGAATATGTGGTATTTCTAAATTTTTGTACTCAATTTTTGTGGATGCAACACACACTCACAGACTATGGATTGAGTTTTACTAAAAATAAAATATCTTTTGATAACACAAGTTTCTTTTAATTAAGTAAAAACTCATCACATCACTCATGAGAAAAGAACATATATATAAGACATCATTTACTTCAATATTACACATGGATTTATCATTTTACCATTCATCGGAATTCAATAAAAACTTTATGATATTTTCAGTAAACCCCTTAGTTTTAATAGATTTGAATATATTAAAAAGAATCTATGAATGATCAATATCAACTGATTATTCATACGTATTTCATGTTTACAAATCTATTTACATTAATTAAATCTTTTTCAATAGGGGAGAAAATATTTTTTTTGTTTTCTTACAGACTTTTGTTTTTCTAAAAATTTATTTTTTATAAACATTTTAGTTTTCCTATTTTTTTGTATTAGGGATCAAAATTTTCAAATTTTATTTGGAATCAATGTTCTATAAAAATATTTTCAAAGTAAAAGTTTTTTCAAAAAAAAATCTAGATTCTAAAATTTTACTAAATATTTTGGACTATATTTTTTATAAAAGATTATCAGATTCAATTTATATTAAAAAACCAATAATAATAGGTTACTAGATAAAAATTTATTTAAAAAAGTAATATTTACTTTAAAATGTATTCTTATAATCTTTTAGTTTTAATAATTATCTATTACATTCATTTTTATATGTGGTTTTACAAATTATTTATATTTTAGAAACATCATTTTGTTAAAAATTTAAAATTATATATAATTGGACTTTTATTTACTCTGATGAGTAATTTTTCTTATAAAAAACATTACCTGTTAAGAATAATTCTTAAATCATCAAAGGATTCAATATCAACCATTATATTATATTCTGTTTTTTAATTTGATCCATTTGATGTATGGAAAATGATGTGTCACCCCTGAGCCTATATATAATTGGTGGGCCACCATTTTCCAACCTCAGTTTTTTAGAATTTCTTCTTGAGCCTCAACATCCCTTTTATTGCTCAATAAATTCTTTTGGATTCGTCTGATCAGATTCTTTAGTATGAGTTTTAGCATCAAATTTAGTCATATGTCTTCAACTGAAGATTTTATGAGGAGATTAGTTGTATGATAAAGGTTAATTTATAAAACATGGTATGATAAGTTTGATTCTCTATTAAAAATGGTTATTAAATTTCAAGGTTGGGAGAGAATATGTTTAGAAAATGTTGATTTTGAATTATAATATCTAGATTTAGTAAAATAATTCTATCCTTCAGCATAAGTCAATATAGAAAAGAATACATAAGTGTTTTTTATTACTCTATTTAAAGATAGATAAAAGTTTTGTATCAAAAGTTTTTTGAATTAATTGAAGTGAATTTATAATTTTAAGTGTATCTTCCATCACACAATCTTGAAAAGAATCTTGTATGTTTCAAAAATTAAAACCCAGAAGCTTTATTATTTTCCTCTTACAAAAAGGTTTTAAAAGTATTTCACCTCACTCAAGACATGTTATTTTTAACATTATGGATTCAAGGATACATGATATAATGGAAAGGTAATGGGGATAATTCTAAAGTACTCAGTATTTTCATTTTGGAATTTCTTATAAATATTATGTAGATTAACTTGGTGAAGTTTGTTTTCCTCTTTATTTAGTCTATTATGAACACATAAATTAAATCATGGATTCTTATATTCCCTTGTTTTATAGAAAATTTTCTGGTTTATTTTATGAAATTATTTTATATTAAGAATATATCATATTATCTTAGAGAAACAGTTTCTCTTATTAGTAGGGAAACAAGGGTTAGAATGAAGTTGGTTTTTAATCCAAAGCTAAAGAATTTTGTGGATAAATTGGGAAAGGTTGCATTCAATTTCAAACTATTGAAAGAGAAAGAAATAGTAAAAGAGAAGAGGAAATTTGACTCATCACCTCATAAAGTTCAAAATAAAAAATATCTATTTCTAATGTAACATCCCAACCCAGGATCCACTAAACGGTACCCTGATTAGGTGGGTTAAATAGCCTCAAGTGTGTTTCCACATATTCCAAAGGCTACTGAATAGCAGTGAGGACAAAGTGTGTGTCTATGGGGAGACTATGCACTAACGTTAGAGTGTCACACAGTGGTATGAAAATATCAATTAGTTGTAGAAGAATAATATAAATCATTGTCAGCAGAAAAAATATAACATCTAGAAAACTAAAAAAATATATAGCCAAAAGTAGTCACATACAATACGATGATAGTGTCATGTATTTATAAAAAAGGTAGGCAGTTTATGACAATAGGAATCCAATATAGAAGACATGTAAAAAGTTCAAAAAAGTAATTATCCCAGCTAGGATTATGAGCATAGCTTAGTCTTATTCTCCCATACTCCTATATAATAAAAAAAATCAAGCATCGTACAACATAAACTTTCCTCTATCCCGTCTTGAATCCATGAAGTCTATCTAAGAACACAATTATAGCCCGAATAGGTTTGAGATAACACTTAGCATACCACCAGCAATGATGTCTATAAAAAGTCTAGTCTGTGTAATATAAATAGAATCACTATGAAATATATCACAATTAAATAGTAATAAAAGTAAATTATCTAAAGAATATATAATTCTATCTAGACAAACATGTATCCCTATGAACAATAATAAATCTCTGATCATATGGGATGCTGTAAGAATAAATAAATAGGTGTGATACTATCCAGCCTAACAATTGAAATTTGATGAACATACTAGGGATATCTATAAAGTATAAAAAATATCCATACTGACCATGTTGTGTAATTAAGTGTAGAAAATATATGATAGACTATTCCATGTTATCTAATGGAAAACCATGGAGGGACATATCTAAGGTATAGAAGACCAATACATCCCTATCAAGTGTCATGATCATATCGATAGAAACTCAGTAAAGACTTGGGTGTAGTCCAAGGATCATGTCAATAGAGCATGTCTAATGCGATTCCATGAAAGCTAAATCTAAGGGGTAAAAATGTTTTTATCATCCTATGGAATCAAGATCCAAGGTATGATAGACCAGGTCACCCACTACCATAATCAATTTATGTAGATTAGAAATTTCAATGGCATCTATGGAATCAGGATCCAAGGATCTCATTCAAGGAATCCACTACCATTATCAACTCATCAATCATTAACATTAACAACTGATGAGTTCTTCCAACCCATTAAACATTTACTATATAAAAATTTAATCCATTTTTATTATATAAAATCACTTTAGTCATATCAATTCAATTAAATTCATTCCATTCATTTAGAAATGAACAGGTAAAATAAGGTGCTCACAACCTTAATCAATTTAATAAATTATCATTAAGTCACCCATTAAAATTGGCGAGCTCACATGCACCCAAAGGGTTGGTATAATATACGGAAGATACAATGTAACACTCCAGGGGTGGCCTAGGATCATGATAAAATGCTCTAAAAAGAAAAATACACTATTATTAAACCATAACATGTTCCAATTCATTCAGTTAAAGAATTCAATTAATTTTAAGGGAAACACCACAAAGTTTGTTTTGTGGAACAAGTTCAACATGTTATATAAAACACAAAACCTTGATGAAAAATAAACCAATATCTACCTATGATTTGGTATAGATTGATAGAGAAAAGAAGAACATAAATAAAAACTTTAAATAGGGAATATTATCCTTCACCTAAATAACTACATTGATATAAAGGAAAATTAATAAAAACATAAGATGATATAATAACTTAGTATCATGGATCAAATGGGATGAATGACTCTATATTCCGAGTATGAATGACAAAGATCCATCAATCCCTATATTAGGATTGAAAAATTATCATAGGAGAAGAAATATTTTGGAGAAAACAAAGGGAGGAGGAGGTTTTAATCTAATAATAAATAGGTGTAAAATAGAAATTTCCCACATTTTAACTGGGTCTCATTATTTGGTCGCATGGTTGGCCAAACCATGCGCAAAATGTGTTTAATTATTTTCCTTAAGATGGACCACACATAGTTTATATGAATTGTTTGGGAGACCATTCAAAAATTGTGTTTCACACCTCTATTAAAAACTAAAGATCCCCTACATGGTTGTGCATCCATAGTTGCATGGTTTCCTCAAACTATGTGGCCTCCTTATTACCTCTATACGAACCATCATAGGGTTCTAGTCCCAACTACATTATTTACCTCAAACCATGTGACCTTGGACAAAGGCCTAAACCACCTCATATAGTTTCATCAAACTGTGTGGCGTGGGTAACGTGGTTTATACTAACTATGTGGCCCGACTGCCTTTTCCAAAAACTGGGCTTTGGGATCCAAAAATATCCTTGACACCCTATAAACTCCTATGATCTCATTAAACAATCACATTATGTCAAAACCAAGGAGTTAAATATAAATTAAAAATACATGTACCTCATAGGAACACCTAGGATCTTATCACATTTCCACATTAAAGAAATTATCCCTCGAATTTCCCTTCTATGGGTGGTCAAGAATCACCTAAGAATAAATATTGCCACTGAGAATGTATGTTAGAATCATGATCTAATGTATCATCCTGTAAACCACCATTCTACCATAACTCCCATACTGTAAGAACTAACTGGTCTCAGATAATATTTTTCTCCTGTCAAAAATTTTAATAGGATTCTCCTCAAATGACATATCTACTTATAACTCAACCTCATTTAGTTATTGAGTGTAAGATGGATCTGAATGGTAATGGAAAAGCTAATATACATAAGTCATCATGCATGGATCAGTACCTATGAGGTAACTGCAACTGATAGGATACCAGCTCGACTCTCCTCAAAATTCTGAACAGCCTGAAATATCATGGTGAAAGCTTACAAGGTCTCCTAATCAATCTATGTCATATCCTTGGTAATATACATAAAAAGACCCAATCCCCAACCTCAAACTCCAATGTTTATCAATGGTTATTGGAATAGGATTTGTGTCTAGACTGTGTAGTATCCATCCACTTCTAAATTTACTGGACCTGCTCGAAAGTCTCATACATGAGATATGGTTCAAGCAGTACAACCTATCCAGCCTCTAACCATCATAGTGGTGATCAGCATGGAATACCATAAAAATACTCCTAAGTTATAATATTTATAGTTTACTATTACCTATTATTATATGATAATTAATCCAAGGGTATATGCCTCTCCCAATAGCCCCCAAAATCAAGGATAGATTCTCTCAACAAGTCCTCAGGCACAAAAATTATGCACTCTGACTAACCATCAGTCTAGGAGTCGTATTCTATTCACATAATCACTTGTGTACCGAATTCCCCTTAAGAAATATACCATATTATAGATGTAAACCGGGTGTCTCTCTCTGATAAAATGGTATGAAGAACCACATGAAGTCACACTATCTCATGGATATAATGTATCTGATGGTCAGATACTAATAAGGTATCCCTGATTAGTATGAAATGAGTGACTTTAATTATCATGTCCAAAAAAACTCATGCAAAATCACTACCTCGAGGTGACCTCAACATCCCAGTCAAGAAATCCATTGTAACATCATCTCATTTCCACTTGGGAATATGTAACTATTGTAAAATCCCAGTTGGTCACTAATATTCCAACATCACCTTCTGACGTGTGAAACACCTCGTCACAAAACTAGAGACCTTATGTTTTATCCCCATCCACCATTATTGATAGTGTAATTCAGGACACATTTTGGTAACCCTGGGATATACTACCCATGTTGGTGTATGAAACTCCCACATCAGGTCCTTGCGAATGTCTGTTGGAACCAAAAAATGGCCATGTATATTCATAATTTCATCCATACCCCTAGTCCAAATTGGAGGTGGGCCCTCATGTTCTATGCTCTCTCATAGGATTGGGCTCTCAAAATCAGATAAACATCTGATCCGCACTCTATCTAGAAGAGTGAATTCCACTGATAAGGATGAGAGAAAAGTGTACCTTGTCTATCCTTCTCCTCCAAGTGCATCTCTGGGAATTATTCCCTAAGATTACACCTAATAATAGTCTTTTGAATATCTTATATCTAAGTCCTCCTACTTAGTGCATCAATAAGTGCATTACCCTTTCTGGGTGTATAGGAAATCATGATGTAAAAAAGGCTACAGGTATTCAACCCACCTTCACAGCAAAAAATTGAAGCCACACTGTGTAAATATGTACTTGAGGCTTTTGTAGTCTGTGTACACCTCAAAACACTCTCCCAATAAAAAATGCATCAAACAATGAAGAGCATGAACAATAAGGGATAATTTTAGATCATGTGTTAGGCAGTTCCTCTGGTGTGGTATCAACAGACAAGAATCATATGTCATGACTCACTTTCCTTGAAAAAGAACTTCTCTAAGACCAATAATTGATGAATCATAATAAAAAGTATATTTTCATCTACCTGGATCAGAAGGAATATACACACGTTCTAAATTAACTATTCATTTTTTAAAATTAATGGATTTTTCATATGTATCTAACCATAAAAATATCGCACCCTAATTAGTCAATCCCATAAGAGGTGTTTCTAGGGGTAATAAGTTCTATATGAAGCAACTGTAATAACAAGTTATCCCCAAGAAATTCTATATGTCAAAGAAATTTTTGGGCTGCTCCAAGGAAACTATAGCTTTCACTTTATCTGGTTCAACTGATACTCCTTTCTTTGAGATAATATTAATCACTATGTAAATCTTATCTATCCAAAGTGCCACTTTGGGAGCTTAGAAAATAAAAGATTATATCTCAGTGTATCCAAAACTATCTCAATATGTTTGGCAGGGTCTTGTTGATATTGAGAACACAAGAAGTTATCATCCATGAATACAAACAAAAATGAATCCAAATCTGGATGGAAAAATCTGTTCATCAGCGCCATTAAAACTATGGGTACATTCATGAGACCAAATGACATAATCAGGGACTCAAATAGACTATACCTTCTAAAAAAAGTTGTATGAGGTATGTCTACAGGTTGAACACGTACCTAGTGATATATTTACCTCAATTAAATTTTTGGTAACACTCAAGATAATCATAGTTGGTCTTAGTTATTATTTATCCATGGAAAGGGATACAAGTTCTTAAACATCAACTAGTTCAATTTTTGTTATTCTACACATATACTAGGGGTTATGTCTTACTTTTACACAAAAAGGATAGGCAAACCCCACCGATATGTACCAGATTATATAAACCCATTTTCCTAGACGTTTTTTAGATATATGTTGAGATCCTTATAGTCTATATTATATTTCCTATGAGGACAGATTAATACGGGTGAGAATCCTAAAAATAGCTAGATAGATAAATTCAACTCTCTCATAGGAGGTAAACCTTAAAATTCATCTGTGAAAACATCACGAAAATGATCAACCACTATAATAAAGTATTCCTGACAATTTACCTAATCATGTAAATAAAACTAACAATTTGGGTTGTCATCCCACCAAGACCCTGATGCTCGGGTTTGTCTTGGATATCTTGTGAATCCCAGTCACCCCTGTGGAAAAAAACTACCCCATCTGGTGATGTGAAGGTCACCCTTTAGTGCTATAAATAGACCTGGGCCCAGTATGAAACTAGCTAGTCTATCTTGAGTATGAAGTAAAACCCTTTCATCTTGAGGATAAAAAGATCCCATATGGTGTGACACTAACTTGCTCAAGCACAGGAGGAAAAACAATTGTCTGATCATGGTGGTAATGATACTCAAGTTTATATTGGGGTGATCAATGAGTTGCAGATATATAATGTTAATTTCGCAGTGTCCCTATGCTGGTGGACGTCTAATCTTAGCAAGGCGGTTGAGTGAATTTCAACTCATAACCTATTATCAACTCTGAATGAGGATGAAATGGAAAATGATAATCCTGAATGATGGAAAATAGTCATTCCATGATGGAAAAAAATATAGTTTGGAGTTATAATATTGGAATATGAGGTGCCAAGTGACATAGAGCGGGACTCACAGCTAGGCTCAGACTATGAGAATGAGGCTCTAGATAGATTTGGATCAATGAGAGGGAAGTAGGGGAACCTATTGACTGGGAACATTCTGGTTCTCTAGGGGGAAAAACCAAGGCCTCAGAAAGATTACTCAAACACCCCCACATACAATTGGAACCCATTCATCAGGAAAGGCTATGTGTAATGACACAGAGGTTGAATCAGGGGAAAATTATTTGACTAAATCCAAGGATGGATGGAAACTCAGAGTGGGGAGAGAGGATCACTTGAATTTTGTTCCTTATTACACAGAAGGACTGGAATGGATGTTAGGTAAGGATGATGAAATTAGTGAGGCTATATTCGCAATATCGACTAGTTCGCATTGGGTTGTAGGTCTAGAGGTTACAGAAAAATCATGGGACCTTCTTATGAATGTAAAGTAAGAAATGTTAGAGAAGGATCTTCCCATTTATTATTCTATAGATGATGTGGAAAGAAATAATGGGAGTGCAATTCAAGTGTTCTTCCCTATGGAAAAAGGCGATTGGATCATCAAGGAACATTTAATTATGGTTAGAGGCTTCAAAAAGAATAAGATAATATTGGAAGAGTTATTGCAAATGTGGGAAAAAGTGGCCTACCAGTTTGAGGAGATCATCAGAGCCGAACCAGAGAAAAAGGAAACTAATCTGTCATATTAATTTTATAGGGAGGTTGTTTCTAATAGTTTAAAGTTTTCCTTTAATAATTCGGTTGTTTTTTTAATGTTTGTTTCCTTGGCTGAAGTTGAAGGTTTCTCAATTTTTCAATAAATTTTTTTAATAGAAATTTAATTTTGATGGGAGAAGAACCATGGAAAAAAAGATATGATACTAAATTATAGAATAGTAATATCATACCTCTAACCATAGATGGTCTGGAACTCTTCTCCTCAGGTGTAGACTAAAAAGAATATACCTGGCCTAAGCCGTAGCCATGTGAAATAACCTCACTAGCGAGAGTAGGCCCACTCTTTTATCTGGGTACAAATAGTGCATAGATACCTTTCCCATTTACACAAACTCTACCTGAATGATTGGAACTACTATAGCTCCCATCCAGACATAGATCTTTGAATCCTACTCTTGAAACTAGACTTGGATTTGACCCCCTTTTACTGATTTTTAGAGGGAAGGTCCAATAGAAACAATGTACATAGACCATCCTATCACATGATATGCACTTGAATAGGTCTCTATCAAACTGATTCTTTATATTTTCCGGTCTCCCACACTTATTATAAGAGACATCATTACTGTAAATAATTTTTTTGATGGAACACCCCTAATGAGAAGCCTCAAAATGGCACTTTCTTCCAGCTGACACTGAACCACTACGTCAAGAGATTGAAATTCCATGCTCTAAACCCCATATTTCATTATTTCATGTTAATTAATAGGTTTCTAACCCATGATATCATTAATAGTAGTTATAATAAACACATTTAACTATGATCGAATGACATTCTTGAGACCTTCTATGAAGAATCTCATCCTCAATGGATCATCGATAAGATAAATTTGTGGAAAGCATTGAATATTTATAAATCATTCCAAATACTCTATAAAGGTCATAGAACCATGATCCAGATGCATGAACTCACTAGTCATCTTAGCTTTCAGGTTATCAAGAAAAAAGTCATTGTAAAACCTGGATTCTAAATCCCTCCGAATAATATATTGGAGTGTATCAGCCGGGTTCAAAACATCTCCCCAATGCTTAGATAATCCCCAAATAATATATGTAATGAGATGAAATATACTCTCAGGAGGTGTCTCCAAATTCTCAAATATTGAGAAATATAGAACGAATCTAATGATCAGTATCTTTTGAACCATCATTTCTCTAAAACATGGGAGGATGCTGCAACTGGAACACATGCATCAACTCTTCCATAGACAAGGAAGGCTACAAGTATCTCTAAAAGTTCTATATAAAGCATAGGAAAAGATAGTATAACTAGGAATCAATACCCATATCTGGTACAACCATTGGTGACATAATTATATCTACTTTAGGTTCCATTGGTAGACCATGTCTCACCACCTCTATATCATGGTCATCTCTACCCTCCTGGCGCACTATTGGAGGTCATTGTGGAGGAATATCTCTATAATTACAAGCACAAGACTTAGAAATGGTCCACAATGAAGAGATTATAGATTAAAGTATAGGAAATTTCAACAAATTACAATAAACAATCCACACTCCTATTCTTACTCCTAAATCCATGACTATGTAATAAGAACAATCGTAAAAATCATCAGAGACACTGCCTACTTCTTACTTAAAAGTAGGGTCTAGGTCAAGTTCCCTATTTTCTCAATTTCATGTTCATTTTAATTTCCTAAATATTTTACAATTATATTAGGATTTATAAACCAAATTTTTCACCATTACCGATCCATAAGATCCCATAAACCTCATGAACTAAAGTTTGGAATCCACAAAATCCAAACCATAACACATTTCATTCCATGCGACCCATGGTCCATGACTCAACGTGACATAATTGGATGCTTAGGGGATCGTCGGTATCCTATGCAATAAAACACTATTTATGTTATGATAGTCACTCTATGTACCAAATATTTTTATCAATTACCTATATAAATAATTTATCAAACAAAAAGTATACCACCCAAGGCACACATAATAATGTCATGTAGTCAAGTAATGCATCTGATATGGCACGACATAATGCATGGCATGTGAAATCTAACAGGTTCTTAAATGACGCATGATATGGAATTCCCTAATCTCATCAGTTCAATTATAAAATTACAAAATCATAATAAACATAAAACCTCAAGAGTGTCACCCAAAGGTGGAATAAAATTAATTATAATAGGAAAAATCTAAAAAACATCAATTTCCATTCCAAGAAATTTGGAATTTTCTCATTTGTGGGTTAGCTACTCCTAGGTAAAGCTCACTACAAAATTCCAATAACTTCCTAATAATATATATATTTTCTAAAAATAGTAAACTTAGAAAAGTAAATGCTCTGATACCAATTTGAAAGGTACTGACCTGAGATCCAGCAAAAGGTGCCCCTTACTAGTGGGCAACATGGCCTCATGCGTACCGTCTCGTATGCCAGAGGATTCTGATTAGCAGTGAGGGACTAGGGTCTATATGAGGGGAGATTATTCAACATAGTGGTATAAATATATCATTAAATAGTGGATGCATTATATAAATCACCAACATCAGAGATAAGATAAAATCTAAAAGACTATAATAATAAATAACGAAAAGTAGTCACATACAATATGATGATCATATTAGGCCTCTATAAAAAATGAAGGTAGTACAAGGAAACAAGAATCCAATACAGTACACATTTAAAAAGAAAAAAAGGAACTATCCCTGCTAGCATCACGAGCGTAGCTCAGTCCTGTGATCCCCTACTTCTAAGCAGCAAAACAATCAAGCATCATATAGTGGGAACTTTCCCCGATCCCTACCTATATGCATTAAGTTTTTATGGGTGCCCAAAGATGGCTTGAAAAGTGTCTGATATAACACTCATTAGGTTACCACTAATATTTTCTATAATAAGTCCAATATGTGTAAATTAAGTAGAAGCATCATGAAATATATCACATGTAAACACTAATTAAAGTAATGTATTTGGAGCTGGTGTAATCCTGTTGAGACACACATGGATCCCTATGAATAATAATAATGATACCATCATAAGGGAAATTTTAAGAATAAATAAATTGGTGTGATACTCTCCATCCTACGAACTGAAATATGATACCTATACCAGGGCAATCTATGATGTTTAACATAAATATTCATAATGGAAACACTGTATAATAAAGTGTCTGAAATCCACAGTGGCCTATGACATGTAATCTAGTGTCATACCAAAAAGAGTTGGATCTAAGGTATAGAATACCAATGCATAATTTTTGATTCCAATGAGAATCTTGATATAAACTTGATAAATACTTGGTTGAATTCCAAAGAGCATGTTGACATGGATTGTCCAATGAAAATAAAATCAATCCATATCCAAGGGGTAGAAATGTACTTGGAAACCTATTGAATCAAGATCTAAGGTATAAAATTCCACGTCATGCACTGCCGTAAAATGATCTATAGAGTAGAAATTTCCACAACATCTATGGAATTAGGATCTAAGGAGCTTGTCCAAGTCATCCACTACCATTATCAGTTCATTAATCATTAACATTCATAACCAATGATATATTCCAAACCATTAAACTTTTAACATATAAAAAATTTATCCATTTTAATCATATATAATCAAATGAAAAGGAGGGAAAAACTTCTTCAATAAATTCAATTAAATTCAATTCATTACTTTCATTTACAGATCAATAGGTAAAAAAAGGTGCTCACAACCATAATCAAGGAAATAATTTCTCATTAAAGATCCCACCTAAATTTTCAAGCTCACATGCACCCAAATGGTGGTATAACATCAGGAAGATACAAGGTCACACCCCATGGGTGACCTAGGTTGAGTATGAAAATCGCTAATCATAGAAAGACACTAGTATGAAGCCCTAATAGATTCTAATTCATTCAATTAATGAATTAAATTAATATTAGGGGTAACAATAGAATTTTTTTCTAGTGAAACAACTACAATAGGGTATATAAAACACTAATCCTAGAGAAAAAGTTAGAGAATATAAACTTTATACACGTAGTAGAATAATAATCTTATATCAACCTCTGATTTAGACCGGATCAAGGAAAAAAGTAAGAAAGGATGAAAAACCTAGAAATATGGAGCATTATCTTTCACCATAATAGATAATCTTAAATGATGGAAAAATAATAAATTCACAATATTATCAAATAACTTATCATCATGGATAAAAAGATACAAATTGATTTTGATTCTGAGTAAGGATGACAAAGATCCCTCAATACCTAGCTCAAGGCTGAAAATGGGTCATGAGAGAAGAAATATTCTAGAGAAAACAAAAGGACGAGGGGGGTTTAATATAATAAGAAATAGAGAGAATAATAATTTCCCACATTTTAACTTGGTTATATGGTTTAGACGCATGGTTGGACAAATTATGTGCCAACCATTTACCCTTCTCCGCCTCAAGGGGGCCTCACATGGTTCATGCACACTATTTGGGAAATTATTCACTAATCATGTTTCACACCTCTGATAAAAAATTTGGATCCCCTACAGTATCATACATCCTTGGATGCATGATTTCCACAAATTGTGTAGCCTACTACTACCCTCTATCTAACCCCTCATGGTATTATGGTCACTTCTGTATGGTTTCCCGCCAACCATGTGAACTTGGATATAAGCATGAAACACCTTGCACGCTTTCATCAAACCATGAGTCCTGGGGAACATAGTTTCTTCTAAACATGCGACCTAGCTACCTTCTTAAAAAACTGGGCCTCTAGGCTCCAAACAAGCCACATACACCCCCAAATCCTATGATCTCATTATGCACTCACATTAAGTCAAAACCAAGGAGTAAAAATGAAATTAAAAAGATCTGTTCCTCATAAGAAAACCTAGGATTTTATATCTAATAAGGTATTCAATAATTTGATGGCTCATAAAGCACCGAGTAATCCTGGGGATCCATCATTTAGACTTGATAAATCAGTGGATTTATAATTAAATTTTAGAAAATCAAATGAAGTTAAAAAATAATAAAAGAATAAGAAGTAGAAGAAAAATCTAGTTGAGGAAATGAAGATGAATAATCTTCTAAAAGGACTTGAAAGAGAGTCTTTTAATCAAACTATTTAATTATCTCCTTAATCATTAGACTAACCAGTTCTAGGTTCCAGAATAATTTCTTCCTCCGATAAAGCACATCAGAATCCATCATCAACGGAATTTTTTGAGTTTGTTGAAATCTTATTAGTTCCAATATCTATTTAAAAGGTAAAAGGAAAAGAAGTTATATAAGATGTTAAAATTTAAACTCATGTTCAAAATACTGTTAAAAAATTAGCTCCAAAATCATTTATCAATGAATATTAAAAATTAGTTCAGAATGTTGGAAGAGAGTTTTACGAGCTATGTTGCATTTTGAGAAAGAACTATAATAAAAAGAGGAGGAGGAGGAGGAGTAGTAATAAAAAAAATAAGAAGAAATATCATTAGAGTCAATAACATCATCAACTCACATATATTATCAATATGATAAGAACCAATTATTATATGTTTCAGTGGTATAAAAATCTCCATCAAAAGAAGAAGAGGAAGTCCAAATTCAAATACTAAAGTATCAGATAACTTATAAACTAATAGACTGGTTGATATTGTAAAAGTTTCTAAGGGAGAAATTATTGATGTAAAATAGAAGGATAATGTTGGACCTTCTCATCTATATATTTTAGAGGTTTCATCAAACAATTAAGATTAATTAGCCACTAAATAATATAAAAGTTTAGATTATATTTGTTAGACTTTGAAAAAAATTACCAATTCAATTAAAAACCTTCCAAATATTGATCCAAGGTAAAAACATATTCAAAAAGGTTTAAATGTGAAGTAACATTCATTGATGTTATTAACTAATTCAGTAATTCAAAATTAAGTTGATATCAAATGTTTCAAAGGAAAATGATAAACAAAGAAAATAAGGTTCAATAAGTTGGTGAAATAGTCAAGGAGAGTTTATGGAGAATTAAAAGAACATGATGATCTGATTATAGAAGTAAAGAAATTATCATTTGGTATTTCTAATTCATTTGAGAATTTATATTCAAATTTTTCTGATAGGATAAAGTTTATGGATATATTCATATAACATTTGGGCTCTTAGAATTATAAGATCTCTGAATTGAAAGAAAAAATCCAAAAGCTATATGAAGAGAATATATGGTTCCAATATTATAAATAAGATTTTCTAAATTTGAAGGAATAAAAGAATATTAGTATTATTAAATAATAGGTATTAAGTTCAATGGAAGATAATCATAAGATCTTATTAATAGAAGAGAGGATAGAAAATATTGATTCTTCACCAACTAAATCCAAGAAGGACAAAGAAGATTTAAGGAAATTAAAATCAATTATTAAAAATTTGTATAAGAAACAATGAAAATATTTTTTCTGAACTCTTAATATATTTTCAAACATTTTGAATGAAATTTAGTTTGAATGAGTAATTCTAAAATTATTTTTTGTTTTAAATGTTTTCCAATTTTATTTGGATTAATATTCATTATTTTATATCTGGGTTGAATAGTTATTTAACCCAAATTTTTTCATACAATAAATTTATAAAATTTCAGGAGATTATATATAGCATCCCACATTTTTATCACATAAACTTTCATTACATTATACAAAACCGAGGATCATTAAGGTTTAGTGTCTTGGAAACCAGGAACTTATTACATGAGAAAAAAAAAATTCTTCTTAAACACATGAAAGGATTCTTCATTTGTTCATCCTAAGTTCATTATAGTATCTCATAACTTGGGAGAATACATCAAAGGAAAAGGTGAGCAAAAGGCCCAGTAAGGGAAATAATGGAAACATTTTACAAGAGAACTTGAGATACATCAAAATTCATGAAAAATAACTTTAAGGCATGAGAAAGAGATAATGAGGCATATCATAATAAAAATAACATGTTTCATAACTTGAATATGTGGCTACAACATTTAACATAGAAAATCATTTCTGTTTCACCAAGGTCTATCCCCAAGGTGTCATTAAAAATTACCAAGGTAATTCACCAAGGTATCAGTCAAAAATGGTCATCTCTAGAGATTAAGTCTTTACCCAATGCATTGGAGAGCTATCAGGGCGCACCCTTAAATTTGTATTTATTATCTGTGAGCCACATATATCATCATTAATCATTTCCTAAAAAACCCATATATCATAAAAGAAACGGGTTTCATTTCATAATCATAACATTTTAAAAACTGCTTTAAAGACATGATCTTTATGTCACATTAAACCCATGGAAAGGGAAAGAGGGTCTCATGCATGTAAATCCCAGAATTTAAAATAGAAAATTTTGGTATATTTGTGAATACCCCTTTAGAAGAAAGATCTTTAAGTATTAACTTAATAAAATAAATGAATTTGAGAATAAGATAGAGACATTTTGAGACGGAAATTCTGCAGCATAACGGCTATGTTACGAGGTTTTAGAAAACATTGAAAAGAGAGGGGACATGGGTCACCCACTCATAAATGATCCATAAAATATTAGGGGAACATAATATAAAGGATTTAATAAAATGGTAATGAAATTTTAAGGATATACCATATGAAATGAATAACATGAAAGGAAGACAAAAATAAGATTTCTCTTATGAAAATTCGGCAGCCTAACGATGTCACTTAAACTTCAAAAAAAATAATTGATGAGATCAAATAGGGTCTATCATCATATGAACATAATATATCAGTATGATAGATATAGAGATCATAACCTAACATAATAAAAAGGAACTTAAAATAATTGACATGAAAGTAGAACTTTGAAAAATGAGAAAGGTGAACGAATCCCTTAAAAATTCGGCAGCCTAACAGTGTCACCTAAACTTCAACAAAAATTAATTGACGAGATCAAATAGGGAATCTAATAATATGGACATAAAATATCAGTATGATATATATAGAGATCATACCCCAACATAATAAAAATTAACTTGAAAGACTTGACATGAAAGTAGAACTTTGAAAAAATGAGAAAGGTGAACGAATCCCTTAAAAATTCGGCACCCTAACAACATCATTTAAACTTTCTTAAAATGAATTGATGAGAGAAAGATGGGGTCTCTCATAATATGAACATAAAAGATAAGTATGATAGATATAGAGATCATACCCAAACATAATAAAAAGTAACTTGAAAGACTTGTCATGAAAGTAGAACTTTTAAAAAATGAGAAAGGTGAACGAATCCCTTAAAAATTCGGCAGCCTAACGGCGTCATTTAAACTTTCTTAAAATGAATTGATGAGAGAAAGAGGGAGTCTATCGTCATATGAACATGAAAATGGAAGTAAGAGTAATATAAAAGAACATCCTCCAACAAAAGAGCATGGAGCATAAAATAAATGACATAAAAGAGATTACTTGAAAAAAGAGAGAGAGGTAGGATCCCTTACCTTAAACGTAACTCTTAAAACTCGATGGTTGGGACCTTGAGGGCTTGGGGGCACCTTGGGAGAACTCCTTGGGAGGTAATGAGACCAGAGCTTCGTTGGGGGATAGTTGGGAGTGAAAAATAAAGGAGGAAAGTGTGGGTATTTATAGGGAATGTGAGGGGACGAGGCATTAATGGCCAAGGGACACCTCACAAGTGGTTTTCTCAAAACCATGGGCTCTCCCATGGTATTTCCCATGGAGTTAGGCCACAAGGGTCCCCCAAACAATAATTCATCACCTTTGGTCGGCCAAACCTTAAAATATCTCATGACATCATCATGAAAAATTTATGATGTCATTTAAGATACCGAAACTCTAAAACTATATTTTTACTATTCACTGAAAATTCAACTTTCATAGAAAAATCCCAAAATTTCACCTTAACCAAATATCAATTCTATAATTTCAAAAAGGAACTCCATTTTATAAAAATAATTTTCTAAATATTTTTAATTTAATTTTTAAATAAATACACTATTCACCAAAAATTCATTTTTTTCAGAAAAATCCCCCAAAATTACCTTAACATAATATCAATGCTCTGAGTTCAAAAATGAAATCCATTTTGTAAAAATAATTTTATAAAAATTTTTAATTTAATTTTTAAATAAAAAAACACTATTCACCCGAAAATACTAATACTTGACTATTAATTTCTGAAACAGTTATTTACCTATTTTATTGAATCTTATTACTTAATCAAGGTGCCTAGATTATATAAATACTTTCTTTAAGTGATATTACTAATCCATTTGGTCACATTACTAATCCTAAGCATAAAATCACTATTCATAATTTACTATTCATCAAAAATTAATTTGATCTTATTAGATTCTAAATTTCATACCGAACATAATTGTAGATGACCATTTTTTGAAAATTATTACACATTTTTAATTATTTAAGGTTTAAATAAACATTTTTAAAATATCATTTCTCTAAAATTCATCAAAAATATGCATACTATATTTATCCGGACATTTTAAAATTCATAAACTTCATCATAAGAAGAAATCAAAATTTTTATTTAAAACAAAAGATTATACAAAGCAGTTACGGTCTCCTTACATAGCCCCTTATACCCCCAGCATAGGACCTAAGTGTAAGGTGTTCTAAGGTGAGAGAATCTAAGGGCGGCTCAACCAACATTGCACAAGTAATAATTTCTATCAGTTTGAACTTCTCGTGAAGGCGATTCTGTTCTAGCCTCACACGATGAAGTTAGGCTTGGATTTGGTCCAGAGCAAAGCACAGTGGTGCTACCTCCTTTCCAAGTTCCATTAGATGGGCTTTGATTGGCCCGAGACTACTGGATGAGGCCATCAAATCTTCTTTCTATATTAATTAACCAAGATCACTTGTATTTAGAGACAATAATCGAAACGTTTAGTTTGCCGCAGTCATATTGACCAATGGTCATATAACAGTCAAAACCAAACGGTCTCATTTTAATTATACTGATGTTATCAAATGAAACAGTTTTGTTGAGTATAAAAATAAAATAACACACAAAATTAGGAAACAAGATTTATTCAAAATTTTGGGTCGTTAAAATCTTCCCCCCCTTAAGAAATTACGTCCTCGCAATTTTTAAAACTGGGTTTTAAAATTTCATTAAAAGTGCCACATCGGAAAAGGAGTTAGTAAGACTATTACTTTAAAAGAAAGAAATGGAAGTACAAAGGTTACCCAAGTTAACCCACACTAGGATTACATGTAGGAAAACATGGACATGGAGGAGAAAACAAAGGGTCAAGTTTTGAGGGAGAGTGATAGAAAACACGATTAGAAGAAATTAACCACAAGAAAATCACAAACTTATGATGTTTGTAAACTGTCTTTGATTACCTAGTAGGAAACGTAACCCAACAAAGTTTTTGTTTTACGTTCCATTTCAAAATTTTGAGGAATTCATTTACTATATAGAATAAAAACACAAAGAAATATATTTACCTTCAAGTAGAGTTTCATCCTTTAATAAGTTTCTACCAAAACTAATATTTTCTCCAAATGATGAGCATTCAAAAACACTTGGTCACATCAAAACACAATAATCATCTTCTTGAGAGTCACGTAATCCACAAAAGATTAACTATAAATTTATTCTATCTTTAAACATTATCCCAAAAAATAGAAAGCGTAAGATAAAAAAACTCTTTAAAAAGAAAGAATCCCATAGGAAGGGGAACTACTTTTAAATCTTCAAAGTTCCATGGTACTACCCAAAGTTCATCATAGACCATTCCATAAATAACTGTCCTTAAAATTCCTCAAAATAAACCAAACTAAGATTAAAACCCAATTATAAGAACGATCTCATAACATAGTCTTCCAAGATAGACTTTATCATTCATCTCCAAACAACATCAACCACCCTTATAATCTTATAACAAAAGCAACTAACCTAATAACATTTTTAGCAAGATAGGTTAATCATTTCGTAAATTACTATAGGTTCGCCTTAAATTCATCAATTCTTCAAAATATAAGTCAACCTTTACTTCTAAAAGAAAATACCGTAGTAATCAAATTACCTCGATCAAATAGGGGTCCCAAAATAGTGAACATCTTCCAAAATAATAATCATCTTTTTATCCCCTAATCCTCTCTATCATAATAATAAGGAAATCGTTACATTTCCTATCACATTGGTTTTTGGGACATGTTTTTCCATTTCCTGCCATTAACTAAGAAAATAAAGTACAATTAGGGGCTTAAATACTTATCCAATAATCAGGAAAAGGAACTTAAATCATAGAATGATCACTTATAGAAGAAAAGTATACCCTAACTTGTGATCCCCTAGGATCCAAACTAGGTTATCCATGATCAGATATTCTTATGTGAATCTTTATTTTATTTTATCTTTATTCCTTTAATAATAGTTAATACTAAGATTATGAATTTACCAAAGCATATCCCCCGGGAGTTTCGTAACCAAGAGTACAGCAAGGCCCATTGTCATGTACCAGTTCCCGTTTGAGTCTCGCTCAAAGCGGTGTTTTTGGGTTTTACCCCTATGTACATCTGTGTCAGAGCCACCTCTACCTGCTTGTATCCAGACAGGGAAGTATTTCCTTGGAAACCCCTTACTCAATACTCACCAAAATACCAGGATGATTTCCTATATTTAAAATTTTCTATAGGGTTCTTCCAAGATTTTTCATATCCTCATTTCCACAAATAACTAAACCATATTTTGATACCAACTATAGAATCCGACATTTTTATCACATAAACTTTCATTACATTATACAAAACCGAGGATCTTTAAGGTTTAGTGTCTTGGAAACCAGGAACTTATTACATGGGAAACAAACATTCTTCTTAAACACTTGAAAGGATTCTTCATTTGTTCATCCTAAGTTCATTACAACAACTCATAACCTGGGAGCATACATCAATGGAAAGGGTGAGAAAAAGGCCCAGTAAGGGAAACAAGGGAAACATTTTACATGAGAACTTGAGATACATCAAAAGTCATGAAAAATAGTTTGAAGGCATGAGAAATATATCATGCGAAATATCATAATAAAAATAACGTGTTTCATAACATGAATATGTGGCTACAAAATTTAACATAGACAATCATTTCCATTTCACCAAGGTCCATCCCCAAAGTGTCATTAAAAATTACCAAGGTTATTCACCAAGGTATCAGTCAAAATGGTCATCTCTAAAGATTAAGTCTTTACCCAATGCATTAGAGCACTATTAGGGTGAACCCTTAAATTTGTCTTTATTATCATCTGAGCCACATATATAATCATTAATAATTTCATAAACAACCCATATAGCATAAAAGAAATGGGTTTCATTTCATAATCATAATTTTTTAAAAACTGCTTTAAAGACGTGATCTTTATGTCACTTTAAACCCACGGAAAGGGAAAGTGGGTCTCATGTTTGTAAATACCAGAATTTAAAATATAAAATTTTGGTATATATGTGAATAACCCTTTATAAGAAATAGCTTTTAGTATTCACTTAATAAAATAAATGAATTTGAGAATAAGAGAGAGACATTTTGAGACGGAAATTCTGCAGCATAACGGCTATGTTATGAGGTTTTAGAAAACATTGAAAAGAGAGGGGACATGAGTCACCCACTCATAAATGGTCCATAAAATAGTATGGTAACAGAATATAAAGGATTTAATAACATGTTAATGAAATTTGAATGATATACCATATGAAATGAAGAACATGAAAGGAAGAAAAAAAATAAGATTTCTCTTATGAAAATTCGGCAGCCTAACAGCGTCACTTAAACTTCAAAAAAAAAGAATTGACTAGATCAAATTGGGTCTCTCATCATATGAAAATAAAAGATCATTATGATAGATATAGAGATAATACCCCAAAATAATAAAAAGGAACTTGTAATACCTGACATGAAAGTAGAACTTTGAAAAATGAGAAAGGTGAACGAATCCCTTAAAAATTCAGCAGCCTAACAGCGTCACCTAAACTTCAACAAAAATGAATTGACGAGATCAAATAGGGTCTCTCATCATATGAACATAATATATCAGTATGATAGATATAGAAATCATACACCAACATAATAAAAAGAAACTTGAAAGACTTGACATGAAAGTAGAACTTTGAAAAAATGAGAAAGGTGAACGAATCCCTTAAAAATTCGGCAACCTAACGGCGTCATTAAAACTTTCTTAAAATGAATTGATGAGAGAAAGAGGGGGTATATCATAATATGAACATAAATGATTAGTATGATAGATATAGAGATCATACCCCAACATAATAAAAAGGAATTTTAAAGACTTGACATGAAAGTAGAACTTTGAAAAAATGTGAAAGGTGAAGGAATCCCTTAAAAATTCGGTAGCCTAACGGCGTCATTTAAACATTATTAAAATGAATTGATGAGATCAAGAGGGGGTCCCTCATCATATGAACGTGAAAAGGAAAGTAAGAGGAATATAAAAGAACATCCTCTAACAAAAGAGCATGGAGCATAAAAGAAATGACATAAAAGAGATTACTTGAAAAGAAAGAGAGAGGTATGATCCCTTACCTTAAACGTAACTCATAAAACTCGAAGGTTGGGAACTTGAGGGCTTGCGGGAACCTTGGGAGAACTCCATGGGAGGTAATGATACTAGAGCTTCGTTGGGGGAGAGTTGGGAGTGAAAACTAAAGAAGTAAAGGGTGGGTATTTATAGAGAATGTGAGGGGACAAGGCATTAATGGCCAAGGGACACCTCACAAGTGGTTTTCTCAAAACCATGGGCTCTCTCATGGTATTTCCCATGGAGTTAGGCCACATGGGCCCCCCACATAATAATGCACCACCTTTGTTCAAAAAACCCTTAATATATCTCATGACATCATCATGACACGGTTATGATGTCATTAAACATACCGAAACCCTAAAACTGTATTTTTACTATTCACTGAAAATTCAACTTTCTCAGAAAAATCCCGAAATTTCACCTTTACCAAATATCAATGATTTGATTTTAAAAAAAGAAATCCATTTGATAAAAATAATTTTCTAAATATTTTTAATTTAATTTTTAAATAAATACACTGTTCACCGAAAATTCATTTTTTTTAGAAAAAACCCCAAAAATTACCTTAACATAATATCGATGCTCTGAGTTCAAAAATGAAATCCATTTTGTAAAAATAATTTTCTAAATATTTTTAATTTAATTTTTAATTAAAAAAACACTATTCACCCAAAAAACTAATACTTGACTAATAATTTCTAAAACAGTTATTTACCTATTTTATTGAATCTCACTACTTAATCAAAGTGCCTAGATTATATTAATACTTTCTTTAAGTGATTTTACTAATCCATTTGGTCACATTACTAATCCTAAGCATAAAATCACTATTCATAATTTACTATTCATCAAAAAATTAATTTGATCTTATTAGATTCTAAATTTCATACTGAACATAATTGTAGAAGACCATTTTTTAAAAATCATTACACATTTTTAATTTTTTAAGGTTTACATAAACATTTTTAAAATATCCTTTGACTAAAATTCATAAAAAATATGCATACTATATTTATCCGAACATTCGAAAATTCATAAACTTCATCATAAGAAGAAATCAAATTTTTTATTTAAAACAAAGGATTACACAAGGCAGTTACGGTCTCCTTACATAGCCCCTTATAACCCCAGTATAAGACCTAAGTGTAAGGTATGCTAAGGTGAGAGAATCTGAGGGCGGCTTAACCAACATTGTACGAGTAGTAATTTCTATCAGTTTGAACTTCTCTCGATGGCGACTCCTTTATAGCTTCACACGATGAACTTCGTCTTGGGATTGGTCCAGAGCAAAGCCTAGTGGTGCTAACTCCTTCCCAAGTTCCGTTAGATGGGCTTTGATTGGCCCGAGACTATTGGATGAGGCCATCAAATCTTCTTTCTATATTAATTAACCAATATCACTTGTATTTAGAGACAATAATTGAAACATTTCGTTTCCAGCGGTCATATTGAACCATGGTCATATAATAGTCAAAACCCAACGGTATCATTTTAATTATACTAATGTTATCAAATGAAATAGTTTTGTTGAGTATAAAAATAAAATAACACACAAAATTAGGAGACAATATTTATTCAAAATTTCGGGTTGTTACAATATATTACTTTCCCTATTGTTTTTTTGAAAATCACAAAGGTTTAGAATTTATCCAAAGGGGGGTAAATAGTTCCAGGGTAGAAATAATTTTAAGGGGATAAAAATAGCAAAGGAAGACATTTTATTAATGAGGATAATCTAAATTAACAATATTTCCTATCAGATCAATAATGACAAAAAACGAATTTTTCAACTCAGGTGATGTTAAGATATAATAATTGAATATATTTCTTATGAATAATATCTTTTATGTTCTTAAACATACAATGGGTCATAATTTTATAAAAAAAATTCATTTTTTCATTTTATGTTTTTTTTCAAAAAGGGGGATATTTTTGAGTAAAAATTATAGATTATACTTTTCCTTTCAATAGTTTTTGAAAACCACAAACACTTTCTTATAATATTTTTTTACCCAATTTAAATATATCACCTAATTTTTTGAATTTTCATGTTGAAAAAATAATTTTCTAACAAACATAGAAATATTTCTAAAATAAGTGAATATAAACATTATTATTTAATATGATACATCAGACCGACTTGGCATCTGGTCCATCATATTGACGTGTACTCTATCCATTGGATTGACTAATGATATATACATCATACTGACCAAAGTCAAATCCATCAGAAATAACTTTGTTCAAATCCATCAAACTATCCTTATTTAAGTTCATTGTACTAACTATATATTAGTTCCTTGGACTAACTATGGTTTATATTCATCATGTTGGAATTATTTATGTTAGATGTAATTTATTGAAGCATTTTAATGGTGTTATGAAAATGACATCATATGGATACTTTTTTCCGAGCTTTCAAGTGAAGAACATTTGAGATCATTACAACCAACTGTGAGATTCATGAAAAATATGACCATTTTAGGATTCCTATTAATAAGAGTGAATTTGTTGAGCTAGGAGCCGATGCATTTGTAACTCAACGTATTTGATATTTTTTTCTAGTAGAATATGTCACTCTTATGCTTTGTAATTATTCAAAGAGTTGTGTTATATGGATTATGAGTGGGGAATGGTAAAATCTATAGAATGTTTTTATTTTTTATTCATCATTCAAAGAGTGTTTTGGATCAAGGGATTATGGGGATAGGAATATTGGTGATTTTGATCTATCAGATTAATGGATTCTAGGGGATTGGAAGACAGAGCCATTACAGTTGATCAGATTAAGTAATTTCTTGTAAATAAAAGCTATAGTTGACAACAATTATCATATCATGGGATTTCTTGGTGTTTAAAGACTTGAATTATATTTAGGTTTAAAACTATGGATATCATGGGTTTGGATTTATTAATTCCTTAACTCTTAAGGTTGAAGATTATATTTACTTTTATAATGATTTTAATTAATTCTTAATTTGTTATAAGCTTTTATTATTAATTGTTTCTACAAGTTGAAATTATGTTGCTCAATTTAAATAAGAAAATATTGGTTTTACAAATATTTCTAACAACTATTTTTATACTTTCTTTGAGTTTGATATATAAAACTATTTTATCAGAATTTTTTTTGAATCTAATACAAATACTATGATCATCAAATGATTGATGAGTTTAATATTTTTAACAAAATATGTATTGGGGTTTGTGTATGTTTAAATATTTATACAATAATTCTTCCCCTTCCCCTCTATTATTGATTGTATACTCATATGATCCAAAAATATCAATTACTGGTATTATATAGGGTGGATATTGGGGATATATAGTTCGCAACCAAAAATTTCCTTGATCTAGAATGAAAATATCACAGTGAAACTCCCCATCTTTCATGGATAGAAGTTTCATAAAACATACTCAAACACTTACCCAAACATGGAAGGGTTTTCCTGAGGAAATTAATAAAATATTATTCCATGTGGCTAATGACATTCATTAAGACCTAAAAATCTTTAGAATATCCCCGATTGAGAGCATTAGGTCATAGCTCAACATGTCCTATTTTCCAAATAATGACTTGAGGGGGTATTTATAGTCTCCAAGGTTGTCAAAATATATTTTTCGCAAAATTTAACATCTTCATGAAAGATACAATTTCATGGTACTATGAAACATGTTCATAAAATATTGATGTTTGTGAAAGTTTGAGTTTTGTGAAAGATTAATATTCAAACAATAACGAGTTTTGTGAAAAATTGAGTTATTTGAAATATTTTACTTTGTTCCAGAATCACCCTTACTAGCTGATTTCAAATTTCTAACTTTTAATGACCATAAATTTTGATCTATAAGTCTATTTGGGCTTCACAACTAGTTAAATTGAAGCCTATTAAATTAAATACTCTTCAAGATTAAGGCCTTAAAATATTGGTCCATTATTTGGTACACCTCTTTTCTAAAATAATCACTATAACTCTTCAATGATCCCATTACATATATAAAAGAGTGTCCCATGTGTAATCCCTAACTCATTTCTCATAGGACAATAACTCCCATGAGTCCAATAATTCTTTATTTTCTAACCTTAAATCAATAGGAAATATACACATATGTAGGGCCTATTTCTTAGGTTTAATCCCCGATATATCTATTTGGACCACCTTATTAGGTCTAATCCCCAACCTATCCTCAAAGACCTCATACTATGTGTATGCCCAGAAGGTCCATGTTTTTTCAACTCACTTACCAAGTTAGACACCCTTTTGCAGAGTTCATGCTTGTTTCACTCAATCATTGGTTGATAAATACATGAAGTACCCCCAAACAATATCTCTTGGTGCCATATCTTACATGCATCTTGTCATCCTTCCTTATCCAACCATCAATCAATGGGAAGTAGACACATATGTGGTACTTCTACTAGGTGTATTACCTAATCATTTACTCATTAATGATATCATCTTATCGATCTATTACAGAGCTAACTAATATTATAAATCCCATGATTAAGCCGCAACTTATCCTCATGATTCCATATTCCTCATGAAACCCATCCTCAATGGGCCATATTCCCTACAAGACATCATATCCTTAAAGGGATATATTACATATGATCCTAATTATTCCTATTAGATTTAGTTCCCTAGAATGAAATTATATGTACGTTATGATAAGATAAATTCATTTTTTTGATTATTAATAAACTCCTTATCACATCATTATTTTCCTTCTACATAACATTGTATGTGATAATTTTCTAAGAGTAGTTGTCACACTTAAATGTCATATTAGTTCCTTGATATGATGAGAACCTAGAAGTTCTAGGATAGTATTGTTAAATATATTTTCTATATCCAAATGAAATAATTTGAGGGACACATATGATATAGGATATTAAGGGTGGAGACTCATAGTATTTTGAGGAACCTTCTCCTGGTGTATTCCCGTAGTAATATCTATTGTAGGATATTATGATAACGAGACCCACCGGTAGGAAATATGAATTTATATTTTTCATTATATGACCTTAATTTTGGATTTGTATATTGATACTTATACATTAATATTATTATTAATGAGTGTTATAATTTGCGTACTTTGATGTATTGGTGAAAAAATGTGATAAAATATGTTCATAAGGAGGTAGGATGTGTTTGGTCCATCATGAATAATAATTCAGTAATAAATAATGTAAGAAATGATTTTTACCTTCTATTCTTTAAAAAGGTTGATATATTAGGCCCTTTAATAGAAATTATATAGCCTAAAGAAATCCATAGACATCGTGTTCTTTAGAAAGGTTATATTTAAAAAAATCAAAGAAAGAGATATGACTCACGTTGAATGATGAAACTAGCATGAAACCTACTTAATTAGTGATATTATAATAAAGGAATTATATTAAATATTAAATATGAATATGAGGTATTATGTCATTGAGGTATTAAGTACATTATATATGGGTATCTTGGTGTGTCTCTATACACTAACCCTGTACTTTAGGTTGTTTTTCATAATTCCTTTGAAAAAGAGACCTAAGGGGGAACACAATAAGTGTATCTAGATCATTTGTAAAATTATATTATTATTTATTATTTAATTAGTTCAATAAATATTATTCCTTTATGCGGTTTACTAATTATCCATGTTTTCTTGGTCACGCATATTCTATCACCAGTTATTTGAGAGAATATCATGTGAGTTGAAACTTTATTAAATATTTATTTACTATATAGTGAATATAATATTTATTTATCTATTGGAAAATAATGAAGTGGTATTTATTTAAAAAATAAATATCAATTATTCAAGGCCTAATAAATATTGTGGAGGAATGAGGGGAATGTTTAATAGTTTAGTGAGAAATAATATATATTGAATGTTATTTGAATAAATAATATTTAATTTAATTTGTGAGTTTAGAACTTATCAATAATAATAATAATAATAATAATAATAATAATTATTATGGTGTTTTTAGGGATTATGAAAATAATAAGGTGCATGTTCAATTATTATTTTCTAACCCTAACGATATATAAACCCAATTATATTATTTTCATAAGAGCGCTAATTCATTTGTTGTGTATAATGATATCCCCAGAGAATATTCTCAAATCCCTAGAGAGATACCTCACTAAGAATACTCTCAAGAATGGAGACACATCCTCCTCCACCATCACTATATTGTCTGGAAATATTTAATATATCCATTACTCGAAGATATTTCTAGGGTAATACAAGATGAATAATGAACGATTTAGGATCTATCATGCTAGCGCATAAAAATTCCTACTGTGATGTTCAGAGGTTTTTGAATCATTTAAGGATAAATGATAAAGTGGATCTATTATTGATTCTATAATTTAATGATACAATGATGTTGATATGTGTTCAAATCCATCAGTGATGAAATAATTCATTACATGGTAATTCTTTAATTTCTTAAATTAATAATAAATAAAATGTGATGATTATGTGATTTGGTTTTGGAATTTATCTATTTTCTATATTTTATGACTCAATTTCATTGATCAGGGAATTTATCATTGTGTAATTATCAAATTAATCATTGATCTTGGAAATACAATTCGATTTGGGAATTCCCCATTCACTGCTTCTACTACACCGGGAACCAACAAGTGGAACAAGAGTCGTCACATAATTATTTATAATTATTTAAACATTGTTGATTTATTCATGGATATATTATTATTTTTTATTCCAGTTTAATCATTATTTAATATGAATTGTGATATATTCTTTCATCCTCTTTATTTTTCACAAATATTATCAAATCAAATAATTTTATGAATGAATTAAATTCAAAGATCTCATCTGGTCATGCTGAGGAGTCTAGCCGGACAACACCAGAGTTTATGCCATGTAACCCAGAGGCACTCATCATGTACCTATGTTTATTTCACCCTGAATTAATTCAAAATTAATTAAATCCATTTGAATTTATTACACATGGTAAATTTAATTACACACCACACGTTGATCAGGTTGGAATGGCACATGATAATCCATAGTACATGTTGTGTTACTTCCATACACAACTTGTAATCCTTTAGTCACAAATGGGTTGTGTGTCTTCTTACATGGCCTACATGACTGGTGACTGTGTAAGTCAGATGCCACAAGTTGTTTTTCTCATGTAAACATCATATGATCCAATATTTTTCATGGCATGGTCACATGCCGAGTCCCTAGGTGCATGTTGTGGATAGATAGTGAGAATAATACGTGAAATGTAGCTACAATGTACACAACTTTTACTTTTAGAAAATTTGTGTATAATTTAAAATTAATTTATTATACTATTAAAACCTTATCTACTTGTGTTCCATGTAGTCATTAATTTTATAGTACATGAAATGTGATTGGTTGTATATATATAAATGTATAATTAATTTTTGTATAATGTTCGGATATTCATATCATATATAAGTCATATTAATGTTATTACTGCATATTCATTGAACCATAACATGTTATGTAAATACCATATATTCTATGTGGTCCTTAAGTTGATAGTAAACACCATGAAATTACATGATAATTCATGTATTCAAAATTTCATAAGATTAAATAGTATTTGGGTATAATACACGTTTGGTAGTTCAGAAGGGTACTCACCGTGTTTCCTCTAATGTAATTTTTTTTGAACAAAATTAATTTTATTTAATATCATTTAATTTTTTAATATTATGATGAATGATAGTCTAAAAAAATTATGATAATTAATATAAAGTAATTTATTAATCAATGAATATAATTATTTAGTTTGAGCTTGATTTATCTTAAATAAGAACAATTAGAATCAAACGACAATTTTATTAAATTCCTAATTTATTACATTCATGTGGATGATATTGAGCCAAAAATTGACCTTTTTATGTAATTGTTTTACTTTAATTTATTATTAAAATAAACTTTTTTCCTGCGTTTCATCCCTCTTCTCGTTATTTTAGGGCATGCATACACATTGTTTATTTTATGTAAACCCCTTAACCAGTCCTTTGGTTCCCCCCAGCTGTATGTGCATAAAATAATATGTAATGGATGTAGATCCCAATATAGTGTAGGTAGTTCAAGCTTGGATCCATAGAGAAACCAATCTAATTGAGATACATACGTGTATAGATGGAAATCTGCGACAGAAACCATAAATGGTTCAAGGTGTTTCCCCATAGGACAATGGTTAATTTGTCATCTGCGAGATAAACTAACCATTAGTAAAAGGTCATGATCATAACAATTTATTATTTAATTCCTATAAAGTTTCATGGTAATTTCATTATGGGAGTTTTTTTATAATAACATGAATTAATGAATTAACAAGCATGCAAGATAGAACTAAAATGAAATTTCTTATGTGTAAACATTATCTGTGTTGTGTTTAATCACTTATGTAAATCCACTTAATATTAATAATCATGTAATAAAGATAAAAATTGGAAATTTATTCATAAAGATAAATTCCATCAATTATTTATAATACATTGGTATATCCTTCCCCCTACTTAAGTAAAAATCAAACCATAGTTCAACAATCATGATCCACCAAAGTTGGGGTTCATTCAACTATTGGGGAATTCTAACTTGAATTTTTAGGTTAAATTAACTTATTTTATATCAAGGGTTGACTTCCAAAGTATGAACTGGTGTAACTAAGAGGCAATGTTTTAGGAAATCTAATTCAAGGATATCATGATTAGGGAGTTCACTCAACAGATTAAGGAATTTTGAATTAATATAGTTGTAATTTGGAATAACTACCTAAAAACCTTAAAATTGACCAACCAAACAAAGTTGGGGTGATGAGAAGGGGATTATATATCCTTTCCACGAGAATATCCAAGAAATAGGATATTTAAAATCCAAAAGAAAGGGATATTTAGTTTTGAAAAAATAATGATAGATTAATAAATATATTATTTATATATATATATAATCTTATCAGATAAATTACTAAATTTTTTCTCAACATATTTGTAAAAATATTAATAAAAATTACATTAAACATATCATTATGATACATACAGGATAAGAATATCCTTCTTATTGTACCTTCTTTCCAAGAGTGGTAAAAGAACTTAAATTTTATTCTACACCCTGAAAGAAAATTATATGTTCTACAAGAATCTATTACTGAAGTGCCTTGTAACGAGGCTAGTGAGAAATATTTTTCTCTCTATGAGAAAAATTTAAATGATACTATATATATTCTTTGTTTCATACTATCATCCATGATTTATGAAATTTTAAATCAACATGAAAACATGGATGTGTATATCATGATTTCTTTCCTTTGGGATCTCTATCAAGATAAAAAAATTAAAGTGATATTTGAGACATAAAATGATTTGTTTACAACTAATCTTAGATATTCAGTGACGTCTGGGACTTGTGTATTCAATATTATTAGATGCATTGAATTCATAGACGTCATAGGGATTAAATTCATAGATGAGTTGTGTATAGATCATATAATTTCCTCACTACTAAAGTCTTTCTATAATTTTATTATTAATTATAACATGAGAAATAATGGGATGATTCGTTTGGATCTTCTTACTCTAATTCAAAAAGTTGAAAATGAAATGGATAATGAAAAACCCATAGTTATTATGGTGAATAAAAAAGGAAGAACAATTAAAGGTGTCCCCAGACTCATAAAAAGTTTAAATATCTTAAGAAACATCCTTCTAATAATAGAAATATCTATAGGTTGGGTAAAGAAAAGGAAGCATTATGTTTTTCATGTTACAAGCAAGGCCACTTCTAGAGTAACTGCACCCAAAATATAGGGGAAGCTAAAGGTTTATTCATTATTGAGTGTAATATTTCAATATATACATATTGGGAATTTGAAAGGCATGTGGTTCTCACATCAATATCCAAATATAATAACCATGTAGATTATGAAATACTTCCTCATGAGAGGTTATGTTTTGAGCTACCAATATTGTGAGGTGGGCAGCTCAAGTCATTGGTGAATACCATATTACTTTTCCAAAATGAATGATATTGATTTTAAGAGATATTTATTGTCTAAAAATTATTTCCAAGAACATAATCTCTATATCATGTATAGATACAAATGGTTTTATTTTCATATTTGGAAATAAAAGTTGTTTATTATATAAATAAAACATACATTATGGTATGAAAAATTATAATAATGGTCTTTATGTATTAAATTATGGAAATCAATTATTGGAAATAGATAAAAAATAATGTTCACAGAACTCATATAACACCTAGATTTGGAATCATAATCGTGGTAATGTAAATGATATGTTTTGGAAAAAGTTCAGTCTATATGGTTTTTTAGAATCTTTTGAGCTAAAACCACTTGAAATATTTAATGCTTATTTATAAGAAAAGAATGAAAAAAACACCATTAAGTAGACTGGGTGAAAAGGGACACATAACTTATAGGATTGGTATAAATTATTGTGTGTGGACCATTTCCAGTAAAATCTTGAGGTGGGTAAACTTACTTCATAAATTTTACTGATGAATTTAGTAAATATGGTTATGGCTACCTGATAAGGTATAAGTCCAATTTCTTTGTGAAATTAAAAATAAATTTGGTAATCAACATGGGAATAAGATAAGTAATATTTAAACAGATAGAGGTGGTTAATATATTAACCAAGAGTTAATTAAATTTCTATGTTGTTTGGGATTTTATATTAACTCACTCCACCTTACACAAAAAAGTTTAATGGTAGTACTGAATGAAGGAACCATACCATGATAGACTTGGTAAGGTTGACGATGAATCATGAAAATCTTTTATTATCTTTTTAGGGATATGTATTATAAACATTTTAATAAAAACTATACCGAGTAACAACTAATGTGGAAAAAAAGACTCCCTTCAAGTTATGGAGTAGAAAGAAACTCATGTGGTCGCATACACATATATGGGGTTGTAAGGCATTTCTTAAGTCCTTATCAGGAAAAAAACTAGAACACTAGGGCACAAAGTGTATCTCTATAGGGTATCCTAATGAAACAAAGGGATACTACCTATAAAAACCTATAGAAAATAAACTTATTGTCACCAGACAAGATATATTTAATGAAAGGGAGCAGATACTCAAGGAGGATAGTGTGAGTAATATTTAATTTGATGAAGTTGATATCCAAAATACACAGGAGTCAGTATAGGAATATATTCCATAGTTTATCATGGAATAAGTAGTTTTGGAAACACAAGTACTTCAGAGGATCACTAGAGAGGTAAGAGAACTAGAAAGATATGTTTTTATATTCAGAACATATAGTGACTCATTATTGGTTTATAAATATGATCTTATTTAAAAAAAAGTGGAAGTAGAGAGCTCAAATGTTGCAAGATGAAAAGATGACTTGAGTTATGAAATGGATTTCATGTATCAAAACCATGTTTGGGATCTATAAGATGCGCTTGCTGATGTAAATCCCATAGAGTGAAAATGGGTATTCAATAAGAGACTGGACAAGGAAGGTAAATTAAATACCTATAAAGAAAGGATAGTGGATAAAGGCCTTAAATAATGTCAATGAATTAACTACGATATATCATTTTCACCAGTTTTCATGTTTAAATCCGTCAGAATTCTACATGCTATAGTATCTTACAATGACTATGAGATTTTATAAATGGGTATGAAAAAAACATTCCTTAATGGGAACTTTTAGGAAGATGTCTACATAACACAAACTGAAGTATTTTTAACTACAATTGATGTTAAAAAATATTATAGTTTTAGAGATCTATTTATGGATTGAATAAAGCATCTAGGTCCTAGAAAATTTGATTAGAAGAAGATTTAAATGAATTTGGATTCATTAATAATGAATTTTATCCATATGTTTAAAAGAGGATTATTTGGAATGATATCATTATCCTAATTGTATATGTTGATGACATATTACTTATTGGAAATGACATACCAATCTCAGAGTCTCTTAAGAACTAGTTAAAGAACTGTTTTTCTATGATGAACTTAGATAGAGTAGCCTATATTAAAAGGATCAAAATCATTTGTAATAGATCCAAGAGGATTCTTAGACTAAGTCAAAGTCCCTGCATTGACCATTTACTAAATATATTTAGTATGGAACAATCAAATAGGGGATTTGTTCTAGTGTGAAATGGTATACATATTTTTAAGAAAATGTGTCCTTAGACATAATAGGAGAAAGAGAGAATGAGTAAGCCAAATATGCTTCATAAATAGGATCAATAATGTATAACATGTTATGTAGTAGACATGAAGTTTCATGTGCATATATCATGGTAGAAAGATATTAGGCTAGTATAGTTTAATATCATTGGTATAATGTTATGGTTTTCCTTAAGTATCTGAGAAGTACTAAGGATATGTTCCTGGTTTATAGAGGAGATGATGATTTGGTCATCAGGGGTTATATTGATATTAGTTTTTAAATAGATCAGAATTATCTAAAGTCATTGTACGGACATGTTTTCTATCTCAATGAAGGAACTGTGAGCTAAAAGCGTTCAAAGAAGACTGTTTTCACCAATTCTACTGATACACCCAATTTTTGTCTTCATTTTCATGTACCCTATCGAAAAATAAAAAACTTTTTTGAGAAATTACCTTCTGCTTAAAGAAAAAATACTTTTATTTTGGTGATCTTGTTCATTTCCAAGTGGTCTATGGCCAAATACACAAAACAGAGAAGAACAGAGAAAAAATTTACAACTACATTGCGTGTACTTATATACAGGCCGTGTACTTTCAACCTTAGACACGTGTTGACCCGGACAAACACATGCCCGACTAACCAGAAGTCGATACATGCGATGTTCCATTTATACACGTCGTGCATGCATTTCTAGAAGCGTTTGGTGGCCGAGAAGAGTCAACATGCCCATGTGGCTGGTCGAATATGACACACCGTGTTCCATTTATACATGCCGTGTAAGGGATTTATAGAAGTGGTTGGTGGCTGAATTTTGAGACTACACGATGTGTATGGCGGCACTAAACGCTGTGTAGATTCACCAACCAGGAGGAGTTATGTTCCATGTCAAAGACGACGTGTTATGCCGCCCACTAGCGGAGAAAATAGGGGCAAAAACGCGTTGAAAATAAGTACACAACATGTACTTTCCTACACGCAGTGTAGTTTAATATTATATAATTTGAGGCCTTGGCCCCCAGACCAAGGGTGGTGTGTGTTTAGTATTTTTTGGAGAAAGGCTTGAGGCTCTGAAAGAAAGAAACTATGTCGTCGTACTACCGTGATTCTGTCTACCAAAGAACGATTTCCTTTTTCAAAGTTCCAAACATGATTTCATTAGGTTTCAATTGTTTTGAATTTATCATTTTCAATATGTGTAACTAATCACCCAGTGTGTTGGGGTTGTTGAATCTGATGAGTTATAATTTGAATTAAGTTGACCTGAATGTGTTTTCTCTAATAATATCTTCTTATTATTCCTAAATCACTTTATATTATCATTGAAAATTCTGTACAAGACCAAGGGAAGAATATTCAGGGATTCAAAATAAGAATAACGATGAACAACTCCATGACCACTGGAAGTAATCGTCGACTCAAAATGGACTAATCCATATAAAGATATCTTAAATATTAACTACCATACCAAGGAGTTAGTCTCCTCAGTTCTAAATATAATGTTTACCGGATCAAGGAAACTTTATTACAAATTAAACCCAGAGAGGTGGGTTGTCATGAACAAAAAAACCTCATAAGAAACTTGATTTAATAATCAACTTATCACAAATCCATAACCCCAACACATTCCTATCATTATTTT
Organism: Viscum album; assembly: GCA_963277665.1. Taxonomy (NCBI): domain Eukaryota; kingdom Viridiplantae; phylum Streptophyta; class Magnoliopsida; order Santalales; family Viscaceae; genus Viscum; species Viscum album. The sequence continues at coordinate 1,497,202,086 of OY728131.1, forward strand.
CATCAAAACTAGTTTTCCCGTCTTTACTTTAATTTTAGTAATTAATCTGTTAAAAGAATATTTAAAAACAATTGTTCTTTTTATACCCAAACGACCAACCAAAATCCATTTTTAATTCAGCAGACTTCACTAAAAACAAAAATACCAACTAAATTAAGCAAAGATAAAATAACCTCATAGTTCCATGTGGATCGACCCCTTACTGGTACTATACTTGTCAGGTTAAATATAATTTGGGACACCGAAAACATACATTCGGTAAAACGACCGTCCAAATTTTGGCACCTTTTACGGGAAATCTAGAGTAATTTTATTCTTCTTTAAATTAAATTTGTAACAAATTTTAGTGGAAATAAAAACCAAAGAAATTCCAAAAAAAAATCTTTATTAGTCCCATTTCTATTTATCTTTTATTTTCCCTTTTACCTCTTGTTTTTTTGTTTATTCCTAATCACAGGTGCATGAACCAATACCACACACGGTCCAGGAGTGCCGAGTCATCAGATCATTTTCTTCTTGACCCAAAAATCGAACAGACTTTGTCTAGTCGTCGATGTGCACTGGTGGAAACACACAACCACAATCCATTAACCATGGAGAACAAGGAGGAGGGAGAACCAGCCATTGATGCTGCGGCTGAACACCCGTACCAGGACCAGTAGCCTCCCGCTGCTGGTATACTGGAGTAGGCACCTGGAGGCTTCATGGAATTCCTCCCAAGGAACTACAAAAGGCCACCACAGCAACCTCCTCCGGAAAAACGGCCTACTTCAACAATCACAACAGATCTACCGAAGGCCATATTTCGCCCCTCAGGAGCAGCAATACATGCAACATCCACCGCCTTAGCAACCACCTCCACGACGTACTCTTTTGAAGTACGATCTACTATTGATCCATGGAGCTGATACGGGCATCGTTCATCCTCCGATATAGGCCCAACACTTCGAGATCAAGCATACTATTATGCAGCAGATCCAAAACACCATTCAATTCGGTGGCCTGTCCAATGAAGACCTGAAATCCCATCTCTCTAACTTTCTGGAGATCTGCGATACATTCTATTACCATGGCGTGTCTGAGGATGCCATTCATCTTCACCTCTTCCCCTTCTCTCTATGGGACAAGGTGAAAGAACAGATCAAAGGGTTTCTACAAAGATCTATCCTCACCTGGGAGGAGCTAGCCCAGGAATTTCTATCCAAATATTTTCCACCTTCGAAGACGGTAACCTTGCGAAATGAGATCCACAACATTCAGCAACACGACTCAGAGTCATTGTACGAATCATGGGAACATTTCAAGAAGATGTTACGTAAACTCCCACAACCCAGAATTCCACTCTGAATGCAAGTCCAAACCTTTTATAGAGGACTAACAATGAATACAGAGTCAGTGGTGGATGCAGCTGCAGGAGGTACAGTAATAAAAATTTCCCCCGAATAACTTTTCAAACTTCTAGAAGATATGTCTTCCAACATCTTCCAGGGGAATTCCAAGTGGGGGAGCCAAAATTGAGGTATGCATAGTATTGATGCTACTACCATTCTTGCTTCCCAGTTGGATGCAATATCCAAAAATATCGACACATTGAATCTCAAAGGCGCATCTCAAGTCCATGCGGCGGACCATCCAGCATGCGACGACTGTGGTAACAACCACATCCTGGGAGAATGCCTAGGACCTTCAGTCGAACCTTTGACAAGCAAGGTGGGATATGTTGCTCAAAACTCTAGGTTGAACCAGTATCAACAATACCAGAACCTGACATGGCATGAAAACCAGAACACAGGCTGGGGCCAAAAGTAGCAGAATCCACTACCCCAGCGACCGCCTGACTACAGTCAGCCACAATATTAGAACTCATACCCAAGGAAACAACAGAACCAGTGGGGATCCTACCATCAACAAAGGTATCAAAACCCGTGCCCGCAGTAGACAATGCAGCAACCACCTCCACCAGCTGCAAATCCACCTCAGCAAGAGAATACCTCAAGGTTAGAGGATCTTATGAACAGATTCATATCTACTGTTGAGACCAGATTTCAGAACCAGGAGGCTTCTATTCTAATCCTCGAGAACCAAATTGTTCAGTTAGTAAACCAACTCTCTAGGAGATTGCATGGTACACTAATAGGAAATACTGAGAAGAACCCAAGGGAGGAGGCCCATTCCATCACTTTACAAAGTGGAAAGAATATTCATCAGAAAGAACCCGCACATTCAACTGCATCTATACACCCTATTGACAACAAAGGTACAATTTCAATCCCCTCTTCATCCAAAAATCCATCACCAGAGGCTCAACCAGGCAAAGGAATGGAGGTCATCAAACCATTCGAGCCTGCATTACCTTTTCTAGAGAGGATTAAGAAAAGGAAGCAGGATCACCAGTTTGGAAAATTCATGGAAGTATATAGAAAGATACACATCAATATCACATTTGCAGAGGCTCTGACACAAATTCCCTCATATTCTAAATACATGAAGGAAATACTCTCAAATAAAAGGAATATGGAGTATTTGGGCACCATAACACTGATAAAGGAGTGCTCCATAGTCATACAACATTCCCTTCCTCCCAAGCTCCAGGATCCAGGTAGCTTTACTATTCCATGTACAATTGGACCCTGTGAATTTGGAGAAGCCCTGTGCAACTTAGGGGCCATTGTCAACCTCTTGCCCTTTGGAGTTTTCCCAAAGCTCAGACTCCCCGATCTGAAGCCTACCTGAGTCTCTCTTCAACTTGCTGAACGTTCCATTAAATATCCAAAAGGACTGCAAGAGGATTTGTTGGTCAAGGTGGGAAGATTGATCATCCCTACAGATTTTATTATCCTAGACATGGAGGAGGATCAAGAGGCACCTCTTATACTTGGAAGACCTTTCCTAGCCACTAGGAAGGCACTCATCTATGTGCATGAGGGGGAGATGATTTTTCAGGTAGGAGATGAGAAAGTATCCTACAATGTCCTCAAGGCTATCAAGCTGCCGTCATCCCCCAATCATGAGGACTGTTCTACGATAACTACCATGGAAAATATCTTGGTGGATGAACTGGTATGTTACTTTATTTCTAAAAACATTATTATTCCAGACAGTCTCGTTGAAGAAGTGCCAGAGAACTTGCAATTCCTAAAAGTCCATGGTGGCTACTATTAAGACAATCTCCACCACCCCTATCAGGTAAGAAATGGTAAGTCGGTCGAGCCAACGACCTAAAAAAAGGTGCTTCCTGGGAGGCAACCCAGAGGTTACATGCTGTTTTCCACTTATTTACATGATGTGTACTCATCTTTTTAGTTTTAAATCTTAATAGTATAAATCTATAGACTAACTAATAAAAAACCAGAGATGATTTTGGTGTTGATAGTATGGTCACTGGATTTTATCCGAGGCATCCCCAATTCGAATCCTCCCGGCCTACCTTCGGCACAGGGTTCCTCCTTTTTATATTTTATTAAACAGCGTGTGTAGTAATTTTCAGAAATATATATATATATATATATTCTTATAAGAAAACCCATGGTAGGGATGGATCATTTGGCCATGATCGTAACCTGGTTCCAAAAGACCCGGGTTTGAATCCTGGCAACCGCCCCATTTCCATCATTTACCATTTTAATGAAACCACACGACGTGTCTTCCAATATATGTCATGTGTTACCTGTTCTCTTTCTAAAACTAAAAAATAAAACACTTTTCTATGTAATGTAATTCATGTGGATGAAGTTGGCAGATTGGAAAAGTCTCGACCCTAGATCCAAAAGACTCGGGTTCGAACTCGACTAATCTCCTTGCTTCATCCCCTTATTTTATAATTAAAAACCACACGTCGTGCATTTTCTTTCTTCTCGTGTGTATAGGCTATATAGATTAAATGTATATAAATAATAAATATGGGAATCAATACAACCTTCACTCCAGTGGATGAGGGCTTCCGTTCAGAGCGGCCGATCGCCGGTTCGAACCTCGCCCCAAGCACCAGACCAAAGGTTATACTTCTCTTTTTACAAATTTTAAACACACGGTGTGTATTTTACCATTACATTACGTTTATAATTTTATTTCATAAATTCTGTGTATATATATCTATTTATCCATTTTTATTATTTTTATTATTTAATAGTAATTATTATATAGTTTATTATAATAATTATATATATATATATGTTTGTTTAAAAAAATAAAAGAAATATTTTTTTTTGTGATACACGGCGTGTAATATAGATGTACACGCCGTGAACCATGACTATATAAGCCACGGTCCACCAGGCTTTAGCCCGTGTCGCGCGTCTCCCCCTTTGCACCCGCTTCTTCCCATTTCTTCTCCCAAACACCACCCGGACGCCCCACTCTCAAATCTGTTGATTCTGGGTGTTTTGGGTTCTGATTCTTCATACATTATGATCCTCGGTCCAAGTATGCCCTTCTACACTCACTATTTCATGTTTTTAGAAGTGTTTAGGGTGTTTTTGGATCTGCCGACCGTTCGGCTTCGTGGTACACGACCATGAAATGAAGAACACACGCCGTGTACTTTTGTACATGGCCACACACAAAATTCTTCGCAATTTGAATATACACGGTGTGTATGTTCAGTACACACCATGTACTTTCCCCCATCATGCTCGAGTACCCATTGCACACGGCCTCACACACAATTTTCACATACACAGCGTGTGTGTTTGGTACACACCATGTTTTACTACACATCGTGTGTGTTCGGTACATGCCATGTAGCCTATTTCTTTCAGTTGGCCCATGTCTAGCCCCCACACGGCCATGTTCCTTGAGTCATGAAAATTCCGTGTCTGTCCCATACATGGCATGTCCATTATTCTTAGAACTAATAAAATCATGGCCATGTCGTTTATGATACATGACCATGTCCACTTTGTATGAACATGGCGTTTATGTTCGGTACATGTTGTGTACCTTTACATGGTCAATCTTCTTCACCCTCAGCGTGTTTATCCAGAGAACATGGGATACTGCTTAGCTTGTACTACACACCATGTACTATGGATATATACGACGTGTACTTTTATTTTTCAGATTTATCACTTTTTCATTGTTTTTTTTTCGTTTCTTTTTCTTTTGTTTTATTTTTCTTTCCTTTTCAAGTTATGGCAGATCGTGGTCCTTCCTGGGGGAAGCGGTCGGCCTCTGCCACTAAGGGCGAGAGGCCCATTTTTCGGTGGATTCGACTCCGACCTCTGACGCAGCCATACCCAGACGCTCTGGTCTACGAGCTCCCTCCCTTGGCCACCCTTCCACCCCTCACTCCCTCCATCAAGGCTAGTCCGAGCACCATCCTTCCTTCCCTCTGATATGCCACTCCACCTGAGATCTCCCCTTCTGCTGCTGGAACTTCATCGACCGCCCCATCTAGCAATGCTTCAACTACTGCAGTTGATCCACCCACAGAGCCAGCTCCTGCTGCTGCACCTGCACCTGGGCCAGGACCTGTAGGTGTTCCCTATCCTTGCATGGTGTTCCCGGTCACCGATCTAGCACATGATAGGGTTCAACACTTTTCTCGCCATCCGATTCCATTGAGCGTCCGCTACCTCCACATCACCGTTCCTCATCAGCTAGGAATCTGGGATGTGTTGGAGGATCTCTTTGGCCACACTCCACTGCTCTCTATTTTCCAGTTCATCACTCCTATATTCTAAAAATTATTTTTGGAGTTCACGGCCTCGTTCGAGTTCGATGAAGCTGAGTACCAGGAAACACCTGGTGATGCGGTGCCAGTGGTTCAGTTTCAGCTGGGCGGCCGACAATTTTCCCTCACCATGATAGAGTTTGGACGAGGGTGCGGTTTCTACCCCCATCCCATCACCCCACCCCCTGTTTCTACCCGGACCAGACCCGGGCACTATGAGATCATGGCTATGTGGTGGGAGATTGTTGGGCCTGACCACGACTACACCCCCACCTCATAGAAGAACACCCTTATTACTGACTCCATCATCCGTTTTCCCACCGGTGCTTCAACGCCATTATTGCCCCCCTCCATGAGGATATGGGGTTCATGGACAGTCGTGACATTGATCTCCTTACCTGTGTCATTCGACAGGACTACCCGGACATCCCTTACCTAGCCGTCTCTTATTGCCATGCCATGTTTACCAGCCGTCAGGGCAACCTGAATGGCGGGTTTTATGCCACTCACCTCACCCACCACCTTGGGGTTTTCGAGCCTTCTTTACCCCATGACCTGTTAGGTTCTCCCCAGCGGATGGACTATCTCATGCTTATTTTCATGGGATTGTTCTGGAAGTAGGGGTTCCTACATCCTTGCCCAGGCTCGGCTCCAGCCACCCGCTGACCCTCCTGTTCCAGCTGATGCACCAGCTCCTCCTTCCCCACCTCCTCTAGTTTCCTCACCCCACCCCTTCTTACTAAACCCACTTCTTCTAGCCTTCATTCTTCTATACCACCACCATCCCCCCTACCCCCGCACCCTCAGTTGATCTCTCCCTTTACCTCCACCTGGCTGCGATGGAGTAGCATTTGGTATATATCGACAGCCGCCACGATTGCGTGGAGGAGCTATTGGAGCTTCTGGTTCATCATATGGGTATTCCGTTGCCTCTGAAACCTGCCACTGCCTCAGCTACTAGCCCTTATGCTTCTGCTCCACCACCTTATACTACGCTGGCCACAGATTCTGTTCTGCTCTCTACTGTGTGCCCGGATGCTACCACTAGTATTGCGGCTGCCACTGTTTCCAGTCTAGGGGGGATGCCGAGCTTCCTTTACTGAGGCCAATACTTGTAGCTCCTACTTCTCCAGCTTCCACGGCTACTGAGGCATCTCTATCGGTCGATCCTGTACAGGATGATGCCTCTTCTGAGGTGACCCCTTTACTGGTTTTGGGGAACATGCTTTTCATTATGTATATATTTTTGTGATATCTTGTGCCTATGTTTTTTATGCTTGCTTGCAGTATCCTCTTTCTTTCCCCCTCACAGGTACTCTGGCACCACTACTAAAATTTTACACCTTACCAAAGGTTTAAAACCATTGGTAAAGGCATAGAAACCTTTGGTATATAGTATACCAATGGTTCCCTCAACCGTGCCCAAGTAAGGCACGACAATAGGCCTATACCAACAGTTCTATGAAAACCGTTGGTATAGTTTTCAAAATATAAGGTATACCAATGGTTTTCTACAGACCATTGGTATATGTGTTTCAAATATAACATATACCAGTTTTTTGTAAAACCGTTGGTATTTTTGTGTTACACTTATACCAACAGTTATAAAATGTTGGTATAGAGGGTATATGCCAAGCCATAAGGCTATACCAACAGTTTTCTTATAACTGTTGGTATAAACCTATACCAACGGTTATAACAAACCATTGGTATAGTTATATAATATTATCTATACCAATGGTTCTACAACCATTGGTATACAATTGCTTAGCTCTACAGAAGTAGGCCCCTATCCCCTCTCCAGACCTCCAACAACACAACAACCCCTCTCCAGACCTGCAACAACACCAATACAAAATCCCCATCCAAATATTCATAATTTATAATTCATTCCAGAATTTAGAAATTTAGAAATTCAAACGCAATAAAACCCTTAAGAAAAAACACCTACATGTTATAGGAAATGCAATAACACCCATAAGAGTATTCCAAACTCAAACCACAACACCAACACACATAAGAGTATGCAAAATTTAGAATTAATTCCTCACTCAAACCACAACATTAATACACACAAGAGAAAAAACCTACATGTTATAGGAAGCACATGGGACGTTTAGTCATTGCCTTGGGTTGAGTATCTTAAAACCAATAGAAAAACCTGGGTAGAGTGGAAAGGTTCATGATACCAATAAGATAGACAATGGTAGTGCTCATGTGCTTAGACCTAGGATGCGTTATATAAAGAACATGGGATGTTTATATTCCTCTAATGATTATGTATCCATGTATGAGTGGTTCCTGATGTGTTAGTGGGAAACATTGGCCAATCTTGACATATGAGATGGGTTAACGGAATAGCCTACATGTTTTTATAGATTTTTCAATTAGAATAAGGGGGTATGTGGCTAATTGTAATTTTCTCTCCTGGGTGTGATGTGAGATGAATCCCCATCTTGGGTAGTGGGTATCAATATTCAATTAAGTATTTGGTATTGGGTTCCCAAAGAAACCTTCATTTGGTCCTAGAACCCACTGTTTATGGATGGGATTGAGGTGATCCATGGGGCTTGGTGTCACTATATGTATTCCTCACAATTGGGGTATTTTTTTGAGACTTTGAAACTTATTTTTCAAGAATCTATGTGTAGCCTTGTTGACCAATTTGTTATATGGTATGCTTGAGTGTTCATAGGTTTCATATGAAATAACTATATGATATTTATTTATCGTATGTTATTGTATATAATGAACGACTCGTGATTGACAATTAGAACATGAGTGTTGGTGCATGTTCATGAGGGGATTTCGAGACTCATTCCTAATATAATTCATGTTTTTCTATATATATAATGAACCATTGTGTTCCAATATATGCCTTGTGAATATTTTCTTCTAATAATGTATGACCAATAGACCATATTTTATTTTTTATCCCTTAATTTCAAGAATCTATGTGTAGGCTTGTGAGGATTTTCCATATGTCAGTTGTTTTTTCACTTAAAATTTCGTTTCAAACAAAAGTGAGACACTTTGAGTGATACTAGTCACAATGTGCCTCAGATTGAGGTGGGGTTGACTCGTAACCATCACAAATGATCCATGGATCGTTCGGTGGGGGGGGATTACAGGGTGGGGGGCTATCCGGGGTGGGGAGATGTCCGGGGGGGGGGGGGTGTGGGGGGATCTTCGGGGGTGAGGGGGTTGTCCGGAGTGTGTTTTCAGCCATCGCGGTCACACGACATCTTCAATTGACATGTCGTCTGGCCTTCCATTTCAAAATTCACCCACCCTTTTTTGTTGTCTGATTTCATGGAATTTTGAAGTCGTTCGGATGGTTTCGACCACCCCACGCACGCTTTTCAAGCGTGCTAAACACCTAAAAAACACATATTCAGCCATGCCGCACAAACCACAGGACCAAATGATGTTCCGTCTTTTCTTACACCTCACGAATAATAATTAGGGTTTTTTCATTTGATTTCAAGTCATTCTGATGTCGTTGGACATGCATTTGATCGTAAAACCCATGTTTTGGCCATTTACGACATGCAGAGTGCGTTTTCGGCCACCGCGGTCACACAACATCTTCGATTGACGTGCCGTCTGGCCAACCATTTCAGAATTCACCCAAACTTTGTTGTTGTCTGATTTCATGGAATTCCGATGTCATTCAGCCAGTTTCAACCACCACACGCACATTTTTCAAGTGCTCCAAACACCTAAATAACACATATTCAGCCGTGCTGCGCAGACCTCGCATCCAAATGATGTGTCGTCTTCTTGTACTCCTAAAGAATAATAATTAGGGTGTTTTTGAGTGATTTCAAGTCATTCCAATTGTCGTTAGACATGCATTTGACTGTTAAACGCATGTTTTGGCCATTTACGACACGCAGAGTTCGTTTTCGGCCAGCGCGGTCACACGACACATCTGACTGATGTGTCATCTGGACAACCATTTCAAAATTCAACCACTCTTTGTTTTCGTCTGAATTCACAGTATTCCGAGGCCATTCGGCCAGTTCCAACCGCCCCACGCAAGCTTTTCAAGCACGCCAAACAACTAAAAAACACATATTCAGTCGTGCCGCGCAAACCGCGGGTCCGAATGACATGCCGTCTCCTCAGAAAACCTCAAGAATAATAATTAGGGTGTTTTTGTGTGATTTTAAGTCATTATGATGTTGTACGGCATGCATTTGACTGTCAAACACATGTTTTGGCCATTTACAACACGCGGAGTGCGTTTTCGTCCAGCACGGTCACATGACCCCTCCGATTGACGTGTTGTCTGGCCGACCATTTCTCAATTCAACCACCTTTGTTGTTGTTTGATTTCATGGCATTTAGAGGTCGTTCTGCCGGTTTCAACCGCCCCACGCACACTTTTCAAGCACGCCAAACAACTAAAAAACACATATTCAGCCGTGTCGCACAAACCATGCGTCCGAATGACGTGTCGTCTCCTTGTACACCTCACGAATAATAAATAGGGTGTTTTCATGTTATTTTAAGTCATTATGATGTCGTTTGGAAAGAATTTGACCGTAAAACCCATGTTTTGGACATTTACAACATGTGGAGTGCATTTTTGGCCAACGCGGTCACACGACACCTCTGATTGACGTGCTGTCTGGCCGACTATTTAAAAATTCACCCACCCTTTGTTTCTGTCTGATTTCATGGCATTCCGAGGTCGTTCAGCTAGTTTCAACCACCCCACGCACACTTTTCTAGCGTGCCAAACACCTAAAAACATATATTCAGCTGTTACGCACAAACCACACGTCCAAATGACGTGCCCTCTCCTTGTAAACCTCAAGAATAATAATTAGGGTGTTTTGTGTGATTTCAAGTCATTCCGATGTTGTTCGGTCTGTATTTGACGTAAAACCCATTTTTCGGCCATTTACAGCACATGGAGTGTGTTTTCAGCCAGTGCGGTCACATGACTCCTCTGATTGATGTGCCGTTTGGCCAACCATTTCACAATTCACCCACCCCTTGTTGTCGTCTGATTTCATGGCATTCTGAGGTCGTTCGGACGGTTTCGACCACCCCACACACATTTTTCAAGCGCGCTAAACACCTAAAAGAACATATTCAGCCGTGCCACACAAACCGCGCATCTGAATGACGTTCTGTCTCCTTTTACACCTCAAAAATAATAATTAGGGTGTTTTCGTGTGAGTTGAAGTTATTCCGATGTCGTTCGGCATGCATTTGACCGTAAAACCCATATTTTGGCCATTTACGACATGTAGAGTGCGTTTTCAGCCAGCGTGGTCATACAAAACCTCTGATTGACATTCTGTCTAGCCAACTATTTCAAAATTCACCCACCCTTTGTTTCTATCCGATTTCATGTCATTCCGAGGTCGTTTGACCGATTTCGACAACCCCACACATGCTTTTCAAGCGCGCTAAACACCTAAAAACACATATTCAGCCGTGCCGGGAACACCGCACGTCCGAATGATGTGTCGTCTCCTCATAAAACTCAAAAATAATAATTAGGGTGCTTTCATGTTATTTAAAGTCATTCCGATGTCATTCATCATGCATTTGACCGTAAAACCCATGTTTTCGCCATTTACGACACGCAGACTTCGTTTTTGGCCATCACGGTCACACAACACCTCCAATTAATGTGCGGTCTAGCCGACCATTTCAAAATTCACCCACCCTTTGTTGTCGTCTGATTTCATGGCATTCTGAGGTCGTTCGGCCTCTTTCGACCACCCCACGCACGCTTTACAAGCGCACAAAACACCTAAAAACACATATTCAGACGTGCCGCGCAAACTGCAAGTCCAAATGATGTGACGTCTCCTCATACACCTCACGAATAATAATTAGGGTTTTTTAGTGTGATTTCAAGTCATTCTGATGTCGTTCGTCATGAATTTGACCGATAAACGCATATTTTGGCCACTTACGACACGTAGAGTGCGTTTTTGGCCAGCGCGGTCACACGACACCTCTGATTGACGTGTCGTCTGGCCGACCATTTCACATTTTACCAACCCTTTGTTTTTGTCCGATTTCATGGCATTCTGAGGTCGTTCAGCTGGTTTCGACCACCCCACGCACGTTTTTCAAGCACGCCAAACACCTAAGAAACACATATTCAGCTGTGCCGCGCAAAACACGCATCCAAATGATGTGTCGTATCCTCTTACACCTCACTAATAATAATTAGGTTGTTTTCATGTGATTTGAAGTCATTATGATGTCGTTCGGCATGCATTTGACCGTAAAACCCATGTTTTGGCCATTTATGACACGCCGAGTGCATTTTCAGCTAGCGCGGTCACAGACACCTCCTATTAACATGCCGTCTGGCCGACCATTTCAAAATTCACCCAACCTTTGTTGTCGTCTGATTTCATGGCATTCTGAGGTTGTTCTTCCAGGTTTGACCACCCCATGCACGCTTTTCAAGCGCGCCAAACACCTAAAAAACACATATTCAGCCGTACCGCGCAAACCGCTCGTCTGAATGATGTGTCGTCTCCTCGTACACCTCGAAAATAATAATTAGGGTGTTTTAATGTGATTTATAGTAATTTCGATGTCGTTCGACATGCATTTGACCGTAAAACCCATGTTTTGGCCTTTTACGACACGTGGAGTGCGTTTTCGGCTAGTGCGGTCACATGAAACCTACGATTGACGTGTGGTCAAGCCGATCATTTAAAAATTCACCCACCCTTTGTTGTTGTCTGATTTCATAGAATTCAAAGGTTGTTTGGCCGGTTTCGACCACCCCACACACGCTTTCAAGCGTGCCAAACACCTAAAAAACACATATTCAGTCGTGCTGTGCAAACTGCATGCCTGAATGATGTGCCTTATCCTTTTACACCTCACAAATAAAAACTAGGGTGTTTTCCTGTGATTTCAAGTCATTATAAAGTCGTTTGAAAATCATTTGACCATTAAACGCATGTTTTGGCCACTAACGACACGCAAAGTGCGTTTTTGACCGGCGCGGTCACACAACACCTCCGATTGAAATGCCGTCTAGCCGACCATTTCACAATTCACCCACCACTTATTATCGTCCGATTTTATGGAATTATAAGGTTGTTCGGCCGGTTTCGACCACCCCACGCAGGCTTTTCAAGCGCGTCAAACACTTAAAAAACACATATTTAGCCGTGTCATGCAAACCGCGGGTCCGAATGAGGTAACGTCTCCTTTTACACCTCAATAATAATAATTAGGGTATTTTTGTGTGATTTAAATTCATTTCGATGTCGTTCTTCATGCATTTGACCATTAAACACATGTTTTTGCCATTTACGACACGCAGAGTGCATTTTTGGCCTACGCGGTCACACGACACCTCCGATTGATGTTCTGTATGTCCGACCATTTCACAATTCACCCAACCTTTTTTTCGTCCAATTTCATGGCATTCTGAGGTCATTCGGACGGTTTTGACCACCCCACGCACGCTTTTCAAGCGTGCTAAACACCTAAAAAACACATATTTGGTCGTGCCATGCAAACTGCACATCCAAATGATATGTTGCCTTTTTTTACACCTCTAGAATAATAATTATATCGTTTTACTAATGTATATACACAATCCAAATGTGTTTGGTTGGTTTTCTATATGCCGGTTGTTGTTTTCTCTTAAAATGTTTTCCATTTCAAAGAAAATTGAGACACTTTTAGTGGTCCCAGACACACCGTGCCTCATATTGAGGCGAGGATTACTCTTACATGTCAAAAATGACCCATGGATCATTTTCCTAAAGTTTCAATAGAATCCGAATGCGTTTGGTCGATTTTAATTATTCCAGTTGTTGTTTTCACTTAAAATCTTGTCCATTTAAAATAAATGTGAGACAGTTTGAGTGGTTCTAGCAACACCGGCCCTTGGATTAAGGTGGGGTTGACTTGTACACATCGCATATGACCCATGGATCATTTTCCTAAAGTTTCAACATAATCCAAATGCCTTTTCTCGGTTTTCCGTATGTCAGTTGTTGTATTCCCTTAAAATGATGTCCTTTTGAAACAAAAGGGAGACTTTGAGTGGTGCTAGCCACACCGTGCCTCGTTTTGTGGCGAGGTTGACTCATACATGTCAAAAAATGACCCATGGATCATTTTGTTGAGCATCAACACATACTAATGTGTTTGGTCAATTTTTCATATGGGAGTTGTTTTTTACAATTAAAATGTTGTCCATTTCAAATAAAAGTGAGACACTTTGAGTTGTGCCGACAACACCACGACTCGGATTGAGGTGGTGTTGACTCGTACACATCACCAATGACCCATGGATTGTTTTCCTGAAGTATCAACACAATCTGAATGCGTTTGGTTGGTATTCTATATGCCATTTTTTTACTTAAAATATTATCCATTTTAAACAAATGAAAGACACTTTGAGTGGTACCGGCCACATCGTACCTCGGATTGAGGCCGGTAGGGGGGGTTGTCCTGGGGGGGGATGTCTGGGGTCCAGGAAGGAGGGTGTGTAGTGTATCTAAAACTATATCTAGGTATCATACATCAAATTCTGACAGGACTGCGAACCGCCGCAGGGTATCATCCTAGAGCAAGGCCAAATCACGGCATGATCATGGCATGACCACGGCGTGACTGCGGCGTGATCGCGGTGTGACCGCGGCATGACCACAGCGTGTTGGCCTGGTCCAGCGACATCCGCGGGGCAGCATCATCTGGCCAGGATTCCAAATAAATCCTATGTAGTTGTCCTTCACATTATAGAAACTGATGTTATGTTATAAAAAACAGACTCTTGATTTGGTATTGTGGTATGATAAAGATATATATTTTATATTTTTTGTCTTTAAAAGTGTTACTAGGTAGGTGAAACTACTAAATGAGAGTCAAATTATCATACCTTAAACTATCACTGTGAGTTTTCACAGACAGCGCACCTCCGTTGGAGGGGTTTTATTATAAAAACGTGACTGTATAAATCAAATTAAACAATTATATTAAATAAAACTTATTCAAGATATTCAATTAAATATAATTAAGCATAATTAAGAAAGAAGCTAAATTAAATTTAAATAATTCTTAAATTAAATAGGGTTCCATATTTGGTAAAAAAAGAGTTATACTGAATTCAAAAATATCCATACCAGAGTGAAAAACCAGGTTAAAAAGTCAAGAGTTATACAGAATTCAAAAATTTAATGGATCAATCTGCCCCTGATCACCAGCACCATCACCACTATCATCATCAGCCTCATCCTCGCTGACATCTCTATCCTCTCCATTGCCCTCGTCATCTTCCTCATCCTCACCCTCGACCCCATCCTCGCCCTCAGCCCCGTCCTCGCCCTCGACCCCATCCTCGCCCTCATCCTCATCCTCATCCTCACCCTTGTCCTCTTCAGCATCCTTGTAATCACTAAGAACGTCATCATCTCAAACGACACTAGAAATTCTTCCTAGTGAATTTGATAATGCACCCGTCACTGACATATATGTCTGACAAGTCACGCCGGCCTCTGGTGGAAGTGATAAAGATAAAGCTTTAATCGGTTTCATAAATTCTTTCTCCCTCGTTTGAACCTGTTCTTCCAAATATGTGACCCTTTTATTAGAATGTATTGCATGCTCCTTGACCTGTTCCAACTTGGTGGTACTAGAATGGATACCTGGAGAGGACCAATACCTCTTCAAGACTATATTCTTACCAGGTTGACATTGTACTCGACCAGAGTGCTCATCTCCCAAAACTAGATATAAATGATCGTGTGTCCCTAAATTGCCAGTCTCCTGGGAATCAAGGGCCTCTAAAGCAGCCTGTTAAAAATATTAATAGATTATTAAATTTAAAAATAGATATTAAACTTTAAAATAAACAAATTAAAACTTACAATCTTTTATTGTGTCAGTTTATTAACCACAGTTCCATATTTTTTCCTTCTACTCATGCAAAAAAAATTTGCTCGGGGGTTAAGTCCTTCAATATTCAATTTATGCTTCTATAATGACATTGAAAAAATATAAAGTGCAAGTATAATCATATATTCAATATTCAATAAATCACATAATTTAAGTAGGAAACAATAAAAAGGGAACGTCCTAAAGAAAAATTATAAACAACTATATCGTACCAGCTGCCTCTCATGATCTGACATAGTTGTGCTCCCCAAAGTATGGAGGTATTGCTTTGAATCAATGTTTTTTTGTTTTTTTCAAAAGATTCCTAAATAATGTTTAATAATAAAGAAGATAATATCAATTCAAAGATATGAAAAATGTAATTTAAATACCTCAAATGGTATTAATACCATAAATTTGGCAGTCACCCAATGGGTAATCATTTGGTGATATTTCTCTATCGGGAAGTCATCCATGATAGTTAATTTCTCCAACTCAGTGTCCACTCTATCACACCAGCCAACATACAACTCATTCTTATAATATCTCCCAATTTCTCTTAGCTCCTTTAAATGCGTTGGTCGTGCACCTTCTCCATCATGGAAGTTAAACCGAAGATGACACCAAATAGATTAATTCATATAAATTAAAAATAATACTACATTAAATACAATAAATTTTTTAACCATATTTGTGCCCACACATTAACCTTGACTTCGTGTTGTAGATGTATTCAAGAGAGAGGGATGACCAGAATGATGTCGGAGTATTTGGATAGAATTTCCAAAAAAACCCCGACATTCCTGCCCAGATTTATCAATAATCTGTCCATCATCATTATATTCAACCATAAACTATGTCTGCTGGTTCCATACCGCATGCAATCGAGTATGCACCCTCCCCCACCTTCTATCAGTAAATGAATCTGCTATTAATGATAAAAATATTAGTACAAGTTATAATAAAAATAAATTTTGATATAATAATTCGTTAGAGTTATATAAATATACCCGTGGTAGTCAGATCAATGGGCATCACTGGATGTGCAGAAGCTGAAGGAATATCCTATACAGGTAGAGTGTCCCTCAGTGTACGCTCCTCAGCCACATATTGTGTCAGAGAAAGAGTTGAATAAAGTGGAATATAATAGCTCAGAGATAATGAACCAGAAGCAAAAGATGATGGCACAGACGTCTAGCCAACTGGCAGTGTAAACATCAGAGGCCTAAATATGTTGTGTGTCCCTAAAGACACACCATGATCAAAATGGGGCGTAGAAGATACATGTGTGGTAGGGGCATAGTCCAATCAGGTATTACTAGTGGATCATCTAACTCTCATACCACGAGTCCTCGTACCACCGGCCTCAGTACTAGGACCACCAGATAAATGTCTCACTCTATCACCACCCCCTCCTACCACCAGCCTTTGTATTCGAATCAATATGAGGCTCCTTGTGAGATATCGCTTATCTAGTGGGTGGATCCTGAAAAAAAGTTTAACACAAAAGTAAACACATGATATTATAAGTTATTGAAAAATATATATTTGAAGTAAAATACTCACAACAGGGATGAGTGGAAGAATTCCCATCTTAGTCATGCGACGATTATTTTCTATCATCTTTTTCTGCCGCCTCTCTTTAATGGGTATCATTTTTTACAATGAAAAAAATATGGATGTAATTAGAAATAGATAACTAATTTGTAACCCAAAAAAATATAGAAAAACCATTCTGATAAAAAATATAAAGAAACAGAATATTTATTAGGGACCACATACTATTTTGAAAAGTTCAAGAAGATACTCCATATGCTCTATTGTGCAAATGATAAGTGAACGGTGTGTCATTTTATATATATACAGATTTTTATAGAAACATGATACATACTTGTTTTGTAATACACATAGTGTACAAAAATTTAGATGAATAAGATCTTCATGTTTGACATGATCTTAATGAAAGGAGTAATTTTCATGAAATACTATGAATAAATATTAAATTTTTTTTATGAGTTCGTAAACATGAAGCTGTAATATTAGAAGCATTAAGATTAAAAAAAACTATGAATCTTTAAATTAGAACACAATAAAGAGACACCATGCACTTATAAATGTATATGTGTAATGAAAACAATAATTGGATAATGTGTACACCGATGCATTGATTTGAGTACACAATTCATGGATTAGTGAATCAAAAAAAATTCATAAATCCCTAGAAATAGGGAATAATGATATCCATGAGAATATAAGGATATCCTTGAGAATAGGTGTAAGGATATACTTAAGAAGAGGTGGAAGAATTCTAACATGGTAGTTGATCCGATGGAAGAGGTGCACCAGTGCTGGGGCTTCTCAAGGGCTTCTGGGAGCCAGGTAGCGCTTCTGGAGTTGCACAATCTTCTTCGGAAAAGCTTCTGGAATAGAGGGGGGGGGGGGGAGGGGGGTTCTGCCTTAGTCGAAATTGGGGTTTTTTCCAACTATTATTAAAAATCATTGGTAAAACAATTCTTTCCCAGTGGTTTGATGAAACCATTGAGAAAACTCATCTAAGTACATCGTTAACAACGGTTCTTATGGAACGTTGCTAAAGAACAATGCTTTCCCAACAGTTTGATGAAACCGTTGGGAAAGCACATATAAAATCCATATTTACCAACAACTCATGCAAACCGTTGGTAAAGAACACCTATACCAATGGTTCTTTTGTACCGTTGATATACAAGTGTTGGGAAAACAATGATTTCCAGTAGTGCACATTTTGGGCTGCACTTTTACATCACATACCGTTTTACTACGCCTAGACACGAGGGGAGTATTATTTTTTCCATTGTTTACTCTTCTTTCTTAGTTTACTTCTTTCCTTACTTCCCCTCTGTCTAGTCCCCTATTGTGTCTCCACGTTACCTTGTTACTCTTTTTGGGCACTTGGTAGACCATGTGCGATATTATTTATAGGGGGTGTCTCTCAACCACTTTTCTCTTTTCCCTTTTCAGATTCTAGGAGTCATCATTATTAGAAGTTATATATGAAAACGTGAAGACATTTTTTCTTAATCGTATTTTTAAATAATGAAGCTGAAAGTGTAAAATTTTAAAAATTGCATGCTTATTTTGATTCTTAGGTATTTTAAAATGATTGATGATATAATTTAAATTACAATGTTCTAATCCTTGGATAATTACATTGATTAGACTAATCAATTATTTTGCATGTCATGACTTGATTTTCTCTTTATTTATTTTTCCCACTCATGAGAGGTATTCTAAACCCCTTTGTCATATTCTTTATAATACCCTATTTCTTGAGAGATTCTTAGAATATACATAACTACCTAAATTTGCATGTTTTCTTTTTGAAACATGAGGAATTTTTGAATTACATTAAAATGGTTGAGGCATAAGATTTTTAACCCCTTTATCTTGAGCTTACCCTACATCTAATATTCGTGAAACCCATAGAGACCATGAATAGCCTTTATAGTGAGCCATATTACAAGCCTATTTCCCTTCCTACCCTATTTCTTTTATGATTTTTCATGATTATTTATTTGAGATCAAAAGAAGGGATTGGCAACACATGGTGTAAATTCGTGAATTGTCAAGAAATGAAGTATGGGGGAGAACCACTTGATCTTTTGGGGTGAAAAAGAGTTCCAAACCTCTATTTGGGAAATTCAGAAAGGTTCCCTTTGTTCTCTAAAAAAATGGTACAAACAAAGGGGCCTTATACACACTTGTTGGTTTGTGACTCCTACTCAACTAAGGGAGATGGTGGTGATGAGATCATTTGATTAAGATTATTGAGGACGTTTTTAAATTGAGTTTAATTTTGAATATAATGCATTGGTATTTCAGAATTTATCCTCCGTTATCAAGCCTTAGAGTTCTTTTTCATATCTTTAACTACCAACCTTTATCCATTGAAACATCTGATCCTTATTGAAAAGCCCTCATGATTTTTGTAAGTCAAATTGTCTAAATTAGAGAACTAGATTTCTTGCAAATCTATGGATAAAGAGTATATATCTTTGATTAAGCATAACATTGTTTAAAAAATCTTGAGTGTTGAGCATATTTTTGGTGAGGTAAATCATCAAGTGGCATGCTTATTTTTGAAAGGTTGAAACATGTGTTAAAATATGATGAAAGTAGTTAATTGAATTATATATGAGGCATGATTATAATATATCCTGGATTGAAATATCTTTGTATTCTTTTAGAAATTTTCTCCTATCACTTATTATTCACATTTATGATTAACTAAAGTTCTTCCTTTTAAAATATAGATTTTTTTAATTAGATGTTGTGATTTTCTTGAGGGAAAGAAAATGACTACGTATGGGGGAGTTTGATACACCCAATTTGGGTCTATATTTTCATGTAATCTATCGAAAAATAAGAGCAAGTTTTTAGAAATTACCTACTTCTTAAAGAAAAAATACTTTGATTTTGGTGATCCTGTTCATTTCCAAAAGTTTTATGGCCAAATACACAAAACAGAGAGGAAAAAAGCATAAATTTACAACTACACAACATGCAATTATATACATGCCATGTAATTTCAAGATCAGACATGGGTTAACCAGGACAAACACATTCCCAAGTAACCAGAAGCCAGTACACGTCGGGTTCCATTTATACACACCATGTAGGAATTTCTAGAAGCGGTTGGTGGCCGAGAAGAGTCTACATGCCCATGTGTCTGGTCAAAGATTACACGTCGTGTTCCATTTATACATGTAGTATAGGCATTTCTAGAAGCATTTGGTGGAAAAATTTGGAGACTACATACCGTGTATGGTGGCACTACACGCCGTGTAGATTCACTAACCAGGCGGCGCCGTGTTCCAAGTTAAAGACAGTGTGTTAGGCCGCCCACCAACAGAGAAAATGGGGGAAAACGCATTGAAAATAAGTACACGGTGTGTACTTTCCTGCACGTCTTGTAGATTAATTTTCTATAAAAGGAGGCCTTGGCCTCCAGACCATGGGTGGTGCGTGTGAAGTATTTTTTGGATAAAGGGTTGAGGCTCTGAAGGAAAGACGCTCTGTCTTTGTACTACCACAATTCCATCTACCAAAGAACCATTTACTTTTTCAATGTTCCATACATGATTTCATCAGGTATCAATTGTTTTGTATTTGCATTTTCAATATCTGTAACTAAAAACCCAGTGTGTTGGGGTTGTGGAAGCAGATGAGTTATAATTTGAATTAAGTTGATCTGAATGTGTTTACTCTAATAATATCTTCTTATTCTTCTTAAATTACTTCATATTGTCCCTAAAAATTTAGTACAGGACCAAGGGCAGAATTTTTAGGGATTCAAAATAAGAATAACGACAAACAACTCCATGACCATTGGAATTAATCATCGGCTGAAAATAGACTAATCCAAATAAAGATATGTTAAATACTAACTACCAGACCAAGGAGTTCGTCTCTTGAGTTCTAAATATAATTTTTTACTAGATCAAGGAAACTTTATTACAAATTAAACCCATAGATTTGGGTTATCATGAACAACACAACCTCATAAGCAACTTGATTTAATAACTAACATATCACAAATCCATAACCACAATGAATTTCTATCATTATTTGCATCAAAACCAGTTATCCCGTCTTTACTTTCATTTTAGTAATTAATCTGTTAAATGAACATTTAAAACCAGTTGTTCTTTTTATACCCAATCAACCAACCAAAATCGATTTTTAATTCAGCAGACTTCACTAAAAAAAAATACATACTAAATTAAGAAAAGATATAATAAACTCATAGTTCCCTATGGATCGATCCCTTACTGGTACTATAATTGTTAGGTTAAATATAATTTGGGACACTGAAAAAATAAATTTGGTAAAACGACCATCCCTCTATACCATATTCTAAGTATATATAGACTTCTGATGTATCCAAGGATGAATTTTAAATATTAAAAATTTTCAAAGATCTTGATGTGATGAATAATAGTAAATCCCCTATCACATTGTATTGTGATAATACTATAGTTGTGGATTTTACAAAAGATACAAGGTCACACCAAAAGGAGAAATAAAATACTTTCGAAGTATCACTTCTTGAGAAATTTTTATCATGGGGGTGATGTTGTAGTAAGCAGATTTTCCATGAATGAAAATGTAGTGGAACCCTTGACTAAAGGTCTATCTCAGTAGAAGAAATAGTATCATGTGATAGCTAACAGAATTAAGGATATTAATAGTTGGCTCTAGTCACTACATAAAAAAATTCATTTAACAGTACTGACCTTTACCAGCACTAGAAAAAAGTGCTAATAAAGGGCACTTTTATCCTCGCTAAAACTAATGCTAATAAAGGGTTCCTTTTATCGACCTTTTTTAGCACTGATAAAAGGAAGCCTTTATCAGTTCCTTTTTTTAGCATTGATAAAGGGTGACCTTTATGAGTGATTTATTTTTTGATCCTATAAAGGAATCCTTTTTCAGTATTTTTTTTCACTCATAAAGGTCTGAATAAAATAAAATAAGTAAATAAATAAAAATTAAAAAAATGATTTTATGAAAAAAAATTAAAATTTTCATTAATTAAATAATTATTGTTATAAATTTAAACAGTTATAATACTATATATAAATTATAAATACTAATAAATAGTAAATATTAAATATAGAGATATAGGTAAAATAAAAATTAAACAAATAAAATTTAAAAATAAGTAAATTGAGAAAAATATTAAACGTTTTATTAATTAAATAATTATTGATATTGTTAATAAATGGTATATATTAAATATATAGATAAGTATTAATGTATATAAAAATGATTTCTGTAATAAAAAATAAATATTGTTTATATTAAATAGAAATATATTTAGCAAGTAATATTTTATATTTTAAAATTAACATGAATTAAAAGTATTGAGTAATTGCATTAAGTAATTGAAATAATTGAATGAAATTTTATTTTTCAATTTATCATTGGTCTAATGTGTGTTATATTGATTTCAAATATATGTAATTAATTCATTTTTATGTAAATTCACACAAACACAACTATTTTTGGGAATTTTATCAAATTCTATAATTTATTTTATATATTTATTTATTATCTTTTAATATTTTTTCCATGTGTTAATATTTATTTCAATATATATCCTTATTTATTTAATAACTTATATTTAATTAATACAACATATTTATTTTTTAAATGTTGTTAAAGTGTACTCATTTTTAATTATTCAATTTCACTAATTTTTAACATGAAATCACTTAAGATTGAAGATTCTTTAATAATGTTAAAAAAATATTTTTAGAAAAACATTTATAAATAAATGTATTTATAAAATTATATTTACAATTTACAAAAATTCATTTATTTAAAATTATAAATAAATAAATATTAGTTTTTAAAAATGTATATATTTAATTATCAAAATTTATATACTTAATAATTATAAAATTATATGAAATTTTTTTAAATAATGAATATATTTACAATATTTATCTATATATATATTTACTAAATATATATCTATAATGATATTAATATATATAATGATATAAATATTATTTCCTAAAAAATTATTTATATAATTATAGACAAATAATTATATATTTAAATAATTATAAATTTATAAAAAAATATATTTAAATAAAGAATACATTTTCTATATTTATATATATATATATTTATATATATATATATTAAATATAAAGAATTATTTAAATATATTTACAAATTTTTTATTTATAATTCTAATTATAAATTCTTTATCGCTCATTAAGTAATAAGCATTGATAAAATAAATATTTATCAACTTTTTTTTAGTGCTCACAAAGATAGAGCTTTATCCGTGCTAAAAAACCATTGTTAATGATGTGTTTTTATCAATGATAATTAATTTAGGGATGAAAAAATTCTTTTTTATTAGTGACTTTATGGAATCATTAATAAAAGTGTCCCAACTTATATAAATAACCCTAACCAGTCATGAACTCATCACGAAATCTGAAGCCTTCCACAGAAGACACCCTCTGTTAGTGATCCTCCTCGATGAATCGAAGCATGAATCAAGGCCTAACTCAAGGCTCAAACAATTTCAAGGAAAAAAAATTCATGATTATAACGATTCAGGGGTCGAATAAATCTATGGCTTGAATGTTTTTCACGTTTTTGATATCTCTACTTTCTCTCAGTTGATTCCAAGCTCTAATCCATGGTTACTTATTTTTTCCTCCCCCTCCTCACTTATTGATTTCTTGTTTGGAGTTATCTATTTGAGTTTTTTTATCATCATTATTTCATTACCACTTGCATATCCCGGTGCTCAACAATGTTTATTAGGGATGTTTGGATGAAAGGAGACAGGGTTATCATTCCTTGCACTAACCCACCCTCACTAGCTGTCGATTCTTTGTAACCCATCCACACCAAAGCCACTGAATCCTAATTCTTGATATCTTCGAGCCCTTAATTTTTCATAATTTTAAAACATAATAAATCTCATATGTATCGTTCCCACCTTCAGCATAGGTAATCACTTCCACCCTTCTACACAGAGACAACACCAAACAAGAAATTCCCTTTCTGATAGACTTGACCATATTATCTATGGAATGAAATCTAGTTGCATTCCCACATCACCTGGAATATATCAATATATTTATATATATAATGGTAAATTTATAATGTAATTATATTTACACACACATACCCACACATAAGATTAAATATACATTTATATTTATGCATGTAAATAAATATGTGTGTGTGTATATTTATAATATATTTATGTGTGTTTATATATATATATATAATTTGGTATTAAATTGATTTAACACAATAAATATATAAATATTCTAAATATTTATAGATTTATATATTTAAATTTAAAAATTATAGAGATAAAAAATATAGATATAGATATATTATATATATATATATATAATTGTTGGTCTGAGTGAGTAACTCAAGAGGGGGGGTGGGGGTGAATAGAGTTCCCAATAAAAAATTTATATTAGGAAAAAATGTAAAATAAAATATCCTTAATAAAATAAATTGACGAGTAATTCAAAATAGAAGATCTATATATGATCTATCCTTTTAAAATACATCTCAAAGAGTGATTATGTCTCAGTCAAAATAATGTTTAAATTATCTTAACTATTGAAAATAGTTTATTAAAAAAACATATACAAAAACATAAAAATAGTAATTAAGAATAACTATGAAAGTAATATTTTTATTTATAGATTAAAAACAATATACTTTTTGGTAATAAAAAAACGTAATAAACAAGAGGTTCAGTCTCAATATGAGACTTAATCCCCTCCACTTGGAAATCACATTCTGTTAAGAAAATTATAATAATTAATAATCAAATAGATCAAAAACCTAGATTAGGTAAACAAACAACCAAAACAAGCTGTCTAGGATGAACTTCCACTTCCACTGTTAAACTTGGGAAGTAAAACAGTACAGGACAAGAAAGGATCTCTTAAGAAAACATTGTCGGTAAAAATATGTTAATAGAAATAGATAATAACAAGTATTCTCAAGTTTCAGTGTAGAAGACTATGTGTGTTTAAAAATAGAGTAACAACACGCTACTCAAAGGTAAAAGAAATAAGAAGAGAAATCATAAGAATTTTAAGATAATAGTGATGCTCAGTCTGGTATTCTCTTAATAGTCAAAATTCTTAGATCAACATTGGTTAGGAGTTCAAGATTACTTTTTAGAAGATGCATCAAAACAAAGGATCATTAGAATTTGCAAGAATGTTCTAGTTGAACTCTATTAATAACTCAATTAATTTTTTTAATGGATATTTTGCTTATGTGTTCACATATTTCTCAAAAATACTTGTCAGATAGTTAGCATCAAATAAAAATAGATATGTTTCTTCCCATAGATATAGAAACATTACATGAAAGAGATCTACAATACATGGATATGCTTTCTCTATGTCTTAATGACTCGGTCAGCTGATTAAAGACTAATAATTTATCCTTGAATATAAATATTCATTGGGCTATTAATGTCAATGTCCGTGGATAGAAACTGTATCATTAAGTTGGTGGTGACTCAGCATCTAGAGATATCCTAGACTGGTAGTGACTCATGACAAAAATGACTCAAATTATGATAGTGACTCAGATTTTAGTGGTGAAAATTCCCTAATGGAACCTCACTCTCAATGGTATCTCATCCTCAGTGGTGACTTAGCTTGGGGTAACAATCTTGGTGCTGACTCTATTGGTGGTAGCTCATCCTTAGCGGTAGCTCCTGGATGGCAGTGACTCACCTCAATACTCAACCAATTTATTATAAAAACTATCTTATCATATAAAATAATATCAAAAAACATTTAAATCATTAGTACTAAAAGAATAATAGTTTTTATCCTTAAAATAAATAAGTACTAAATAATATCCCCATAAGGAGGTGCTATCAATATCCTCCTTTTTTATAATCACAAAATATGGAATTTTATATGTACTTGAAATTAGAAATAAATATTTGGAGATGTGTTTAAGAACAAGTCTTATTTTCATTTCAGAAGATAAATTTAAAATATATATATATAAGAAACTAAATATAAAATAAATTTTAAATCAATATCATGGGTAAAGTTTTCATAGATATAACTTAAATAAATTTTTAAATAAATACCCATTTATTCTCCCACATTATTATTAAAAAACAGATAAAATATAAATGATATATAAAAAATGAAAAAAATGTATAAATTTCATTGTAGTGAGTGAAAAAATAGATTTAATACATTGTTCAAAGATAAAAACTAAAAGAAAAATTTTCCTATTAAAGACATCATCTAATCAGATTCTCTCTCCGAGGTATGTGTAGGTGTAATTGTCTCTTTCCCTTTCCCCTTATTTGATCCTTGTGGGAATGAGGCATTATTGGTGAGATTAGGATAATATGTTGTGATGGAAGTTATTTTTGTTGATTTATGAATTGGTTTACTAAGAAGAACATGTCATAGGAAGTGAATATATTCAACAGGTGATAAACTCCATGGTTGAAATAGTGGAGGTAGAAGACCATTTAACTGAGTAATCAATGTGATTCTATATCTAACTGGCTCCGTGGATGTTGAGGAAAGAAAATTTGTTGCTAGGATGGACTCTCTTGCAATAATAGCCATGTTGTTGAAATTAAGAAACGATTTATGGAGGTTAATAAATTCCATAATAATATTACCACCCTCTCCACAACACTAAATAAATGATGTCTATCTTCAATAAATCTCTGCAACACTTATGTGATAACCTTCAGTTCATTGACCTTTTCATTGAAAGACCTTGTGATTGGTGGTATTTTAAAGTTCTTTTCCAAGAATATGAAGTGACCATTCAGCTCATTCATAGTATAAATCCTTGAAGAAATAATAATCTACAGCTTTCTTGATGATTTTCTTACAGTACTCAAATCAATAGCATACTCTCTTAACATCTTATAAATTTTACCTCTATGATGGTGTATCTGGCTTATTTTCTCTTCATGGGTTGACTCATAACCCAAAGAAGTATTCATTTATTCCCTTAAAATATATTTGAGTATCTCTCTATCAATAGGCACTGAAGCAGGAGTAGGTGAATTGGATGAAGAGGCAGCATCAGACATTTTTTCCAACTTCTGAGAAAAATAATTCAAACTGTTTGAGAATGGTGATTTAATCTCCTATATTAATACTTTAAAACATTATAATTATTTCTTAAATCATCTATACATCATTTCTATTTCCAAAATATGAAATCTTAACTATATTTTTAAATGATATATAACAATATCAATAAAGTATCGAGTGATATATTCACTAAGTTTGGTAACATGAGAGGGCTAAGAGATCAAAACATCTTTAAAATCTGAAGTCAAATTTCGTCTAAAGTATTCCATATTAGAAATAAAATTTATTTGAAAAGATTATAAATAATATTTTTTATAACATCTTGTGGCATGAATATTTGAGTAGGAGGATGACCTCTATTTTCATGTGGAATAGCATCTTCGACTAGTAGTGGGCTATCAGAAGTCGTTGGAGTAATAGGCTACAACTACCCAACACTATCAATTTGATCTACTAGAGATCCTTCTCCTCTTAGAGGTCTTTCATCATCTGTAGAATCACTATAATCTAGACCAAGGCTTTAAAAAATAAGGAATCTTATCCCATTACCCAAAGTTTCTTACCTTATTTTTTATATATGGATGAATAGTAGGTTCTCTGTGAACTGGAGAAGATTCAACAAGTTCAGGTACATTGGAGGATAGTTTTGTAAAACTGTCTGTGTGATATCTTCTGGCTCTGTGTGATCAGTAGGTTTGGGAGACTTCTCCCCATCACTATTATCTTTCTTATCATCTATAGAAATTGGTGGTGTAACATCCATCTCATCATCTTTAGATCCATCCTAAAACCTGATAGAACTTGATACCACTAGTGATGAAGGATATGACTGAACCATATCATGATCATGATCATCAGGATTATCACCATGCTTATCATCCCCTTCATTATGATTAGCTTCATGATCATTATCATCTCCACCGTTGTGATAATTTCCATGATCATTATTATCTCTTTCTAACATGTCAAGATCCTTATTATTATCTTCTTAGAAGCATTAACATCATTACCACTTACATTATCAGAAATATAATTATACTATTTTCAAGATTTGGTGGAAGATGAAATGAATTATTCCTCTATAGATAATTATGTTTCCTCATCATCATTTTCATCTAAAATTTATTCCCTAGTTGGTAGTGAACTAGGTTGACAAATAGGTCCAAAAGAAACTTTAAGAGGAGATTTATGGATCTCTGGATCACTCCCCACTTCAACAAATAATTATTATTCTTATTCTTAGATATCCTCCTCATCTTTTTCACTAATATTGTCTTATAAATATTCAACTATTTCATCAATCACAAGACTAGGATCCAGTATGTATTTTGGTCTGTTTGGATGATCAATAGGGTTTAATTAATCATATAGTTTATCATTATCTCTCACACAACACTTGTTACATGAATTCCAATTTACTTTTAACTCTTTTGTAAATTATGTTTGAAAAAAATCTAACATATTTATATTCATCTTCTTCACATTCTTTTTCTAATCCCTTATCATTCAAGATGGGCGGTATCATCTTAGGGTATATCATAGAATTTGACATTGTATTTTCTTTCACATTTTATACATATGAATCATCATAAATATACAATTATTGATTCACTAACCATATTTCATCAAAAATAGTAAGTAAACATCTTGATATCTCGTAGTATTGAAATCTTCCTTTCTAGGAAACAATTCATGTTGTACAAACATGAATAATAGTTTACACTCACCATCATGTTCGTCATCTGTTTGTCACTGTAGAGTACAATCTCATGTTAACTGTAGGAGAGATTATTCACAATTAAAAATCCCACTATCACTGGGAATTATACCTTGGATATCCTCAAATACAACTTAATGAGGTACTCTTAGGCACCTATACTATTCCTTTTAAGATAAAGAGAACTCTTTTCCATCAACGCAACTTCTTTTAACATCCTCATTTTCTAGGAAAACATAATCATCATATTGATAGATATCATAGACCAACCTTGGATAAAACATACTTTGTTTCTTTGAAGACCATCCATCCATTTCTAATCTTCAAAAACATTCAATATTATAATATTACTAGATGGAATCCATTTCACACCTATTTCATTTTTTACTTCAAAGACCCAATTTTCTAGATGCGGATTTCATGAAACAACAGTCTAAATACTTCCATATCCTTTTTATTTGTTTTATTTCCTCACCTCTTTCGAAGTAGATTTTGTTAGTCACTTCACATGGGCCATACTGATTGGTTTAAGGTTTATGTGAAATGATATTGGAATAAAAATGATAGGTCTAAGATAAGTATTTATGAATTAAAAGGTTTGAGGGTTAAGTGAATTGATTAAACTTATGTCACGAGTTATATAATTTAGGGATTAAAAAAATATAAATCAATTAAAAACATAATCAGGAAAAAATAGTAACTAAAAAAAAGAAACAGAGACTTGTTCACAATGGTGACTCCATTAAAGGTGACTCATCAATGGTGACTCATAAATGGTGACCCATAAATGGTGACTTATCAACAATGACTTATTAATAATGAAATAATAATGGGGAATCATCAATGACAACTCGTCAACAAAAAATAATCATTCGTAATTCATGTTTAATGTAATTCAATCTTTAAAATTCAAAGGTTTTGTAAAGACATCAGAATATTTATATTCTATTCTAATAAATTCTAATGTTATATCACCTATTTTATCATGTTCTCTCAAAAAGAGATGTCTTATATCAATATGTATTATTCTAACATGATATACTATATTGTTTAAAATATTTATAGCACTGGTGTAGTAAAACATTATTGGGACATGACTAAGCTGGTATCCAAAGACTAGTAAAGAATATTTCATCTATAGAATCTATGCACATCAGCTTCTTGCAACCATGTATTAAACATCAGCAATAGTCAAGGCAACAAAATTTTCTTTCTTACTACACCATGATACTAGAGATTTACCAAAAATTTTATATATTCAAGAGGTTCTTTTTCTATATAACATAAATCCACCAAAATCATCATTTGGATAACTTTATAAATCAAAAGGTTATCCTCTTGGATAGAACAATCCTAAATTGGTTGTATATTTGAGGTATTTAAAAATTCATTCAACTACTAATAAGTGTTCCTATTTTTTATTTTCTAGAAAGCAAGCACACATACCCACACTAAACATGATGATAGGCTGATTAGAAGTTACGTAAAATATAATTCCAATCATACCTTTGTAATTATTTTGATCTACTTATTTTCTATCTTCATCAAGATCTAGTTTATAGTTGGTACTCATGGGAGTATCACTACTTTTAGTGTTGTATAAGACAAAACATTTTAAAAGTTATTTGGTATATTTTCTCTAATTTAAAATTATTCTTTCTTTATTTTGAAAAATATGAAATCCAAAAAATGAAATTGAGTTCACCCAATAAAATCATTTCAAATTCATTTTTCATTTGTTTTGAAAAATTAGTACATAATTAATGTTTTCTATATCCAAAAAAATACCATCAACATATATTTTTACTATTTAAATATATTATTATATTATTTTTATAAAAAAAGTTGGATCTGCTGTACCTTTTGAAAAATCATTTTGAAATATGAAAAGAGGTAAGCCTATCATACAAATCTCTAGGATAATTTTTTAAATAATATAAATATTTTGTTAATTTGAAAACATGATTTGGAAAATGTGGATTTTGAAATCTAAGGGGGGTTTCAACAAAATAAACCTCAACTATAAAACCATTTTATAATTCACTTTTAACATCCATTTTATATAATTTTAAATTAAATTTTTTTGTATAGGAAATCAGTATCCTAATGGATTCAATTTTTAAAAAGAGAGAAAAAGTTTCTTTATAATCAGTACCTTATTATTGATTATTCCCTTGTGCAACAAATATAGCCTTATTTCTTACTATAATGACTAACTAATCAACCTTTTTCCTAAACACCCATTTAGTTCTAAAATCTAAGGTGTATTTTGGTATATCAAGAAGTTACCAAACATTGTTTCATTCAAATTTATTATGTTCTAATTGTATAGATATTACTCATAATTCATCATCTATAGAAAATTTGATGTTACTTGGTTCAAGTTGTGACAATAAATCTTTCTATTAAATTTTATTCCTAAGAGAATCTCTATTTTTAACTCTATATATGTGTTCTACAACATAATCTAAGGGATGATAACTATTATTCCTATTAGTTCCTTGAAAAATGGGCTGGTGTATTTATATTTTCTTTAGGTTCAGGTTCTGTTAGTTCACTGGATGAATTTTCTTCTTGTTTCACAGAACTATGTGAGGGTTTATAATTAAGATTCATATTTGACAAATCATCCTCAATGTTCCCAAAGTTTTCCTTAGGTTCATTTGGGTCTGTTTCATCAAATTTAATGTGAACATATTCTTCTATTGTTTTAGTTATATTATTAAAAATAGTATAAGATTTACTGGAAGGTGAATATCTAATAAAAATTTCTTATTCCCTTTTGGAAGTTGTTATAATTAATAATTCACAACCAAAAACTCTAATGTAATTAATATTTTTTTTATTATTCCATAAATCATAAGGTGTTATTTTTAAGAGGGTTCTAATAAATAATTTATTTATTATATAATAGGTGATATTAAAAACCTCTTTCCAAAAGTAAATAGGTAAGTTATATTAATTTAGTTATTTCAGGATATATCATGAAGAGTTATATTTATTCGTTTTACAACACCATTTTCTGTGGTGTTTTAGGAGAAGAAAAGTTGCGATTATAACCATTTTGAGAAAAAATGATTAAAATTCATGATTTTCAAATTCTTGACAATGATCTCTTATTAAGGTCTTAATATTAAGTTTACTTATATTTTCTACAGAGTTGTAAAACATAATAAAATAAGAACAAGATTAAATTTTGTGCGATAAAAAATAACACCCAAGTTTACCTAGAGAAATCATTTACAAGAAAAAAAACATAATGATTTTCATTTAAAATAGAAACTCTAGAAGGCCCAAAGAGGACCATATGAACTAAATATAGAGGTTGAGACACTGAAACGTTTTTCTTAGATTTAAAATAAATCTTATGTAGTTTCCATTTTTGACTGATATCACAAACTTTATCATTTGATAATTCATGTTTTAGATGATCCGTAACTAACACTTTTCTAGTTAGCATTCTAAGTGAATAAATATTGAAATGGCCTAGTCTCCTTTGAAAAATCCAATATTAATTGTGAATGGAACTGAAGAAAGATATATTTTTAGAAGATAAAGAATTAAAATCAATATAATATACATTATCATTTCTCAAACCCTGAATACTTATAATATTTTTATCGTTAAAAATATAGAAAGCATTGTTTTGATGTTTTACATAATAACCATCACCACAAAATAGATAGATTCTAAGTAGATTATATTTTAAAACTATTTCATATAAAACTTTATAAACTAACAGTAAATTATAATTATTTATTTGGCCAAGGGAGATGATTTTATCTTTGGCGTTGTCACAAAAAGTGACATGACCACCACCAACATTGATCCAGTTTTTGAAATTTGAATACTCATTAGTCATATGTTTAGAAAACCTGCTATCCAAAAACCATAGGATTTTACTGGAGGTTTTTAAATAGGTCTCCTTAAAAAAATATACCTTAAATAGTTTTGGTACCCAAATATTCTTGGGTCCATTTATGTTAGTAATAAAAGACTATTTCTCCCATAATTTCCTAATGGGGTTTTTATAATGAGATTGTAAGATTCTAGAAATGAATAATTTATTTTGTCCTGTTGAGTATGTACAAGGAGTATATGAAATTTAACAACTAGTAATAGATATAAATATTTTTTTAGTATTTTTATTTTCAAATGTTTATAGCCTATGCTAGTTATATACTTTGAAGATGTTTTCTTTCCAAAATAAATGTTAAAGTTTTGTTTCAATTTTTAAACCTTTCTAAATCATTTTTTAATTACTCAATAGATAGTTTTAAATCATTGTTCAGTTTAAAAAATTAAATTTATTATCTTTTTCAATAGTAAGGCTAGTTTTAATATTTACTATCAAAGAATACTATTTCATAAGTAACATATATTAATATTTTAGTTCATGAAAGGTATCTTCTAACTTGTTACAAAATTCATAAAAACCATCCGTTGAAAATTTTCCCAAAAGATCATTATTATCATCATTTTAAGAATATATTGAAATATTGGTAAGAGAAATAAGAAGAATATTTTAAATTTATGATGTACTTTTTACAAAGCACATATTTTCCCTACCAGACTAATCTTCTTGATTTGTGTCTGAATTACTGCAGCTATCTTCCGTGGCACTCCATGTTGCCTTCATGGATTTCTTGAACCTTTTGTCCTTATCCTTATATTTATTTTTATATTCAAATTTTTGATAGTCATCTTGAATATTTATATTCCTCCTATATTCATAAAATATAATTTCCTTTTTAATATAATCTTTTTTTCCAATCATTTTTCCACTTTAATTTATTGTCATAATTTACTCTAAAATTTTATTTCTCTGAAGAATTACTTTTTACAATATGATTTATTAAATATTTTGTTTTTGTGGGCCATATCTTCACTATTATCATCAATAGATTCTTCTTCACTAGTATTTTTAATGTGTCTCTTTTCTATTTGTTTGGATGTAGTAGTCTTGAAGGATATTCATTTTTTTGGTTTATCTTCATTGATATCATTTTTACCTTATCATATCCTTTATATATCATCAAATTTCTGATAAATTAATTGAAAAACAAGTTAAATTACATCACAAGATTCTATAATTGAAACAAATGTTCATCTCTATCTATCTGGTAGACATCTGGGAAATATCATCACCTGATCTTTTTCTGTTACTTGTTTCTAAAGTGAATACATGGTATTCACTATTTCATTAAACCTAAGATACATGTTAGAAATAGGTTCATCATAATTAATTTTAAAACTATCATATAAAATTTCATATTAATTTAGTCTCATTTACAAAACATTTGATGTTCCTTCATGAGATACAAATAAGGTATCTCATATTTCAAATACAGATTTTCAAGTAGATATTATATTAAATTCATCATCACCCGAGGTAGAAAACAAAGCATTGATAGCTTTATAATTATTATTGTAAGTAGTTTTTTGTAGCATCACTCCAAGAAACTCTAACAGTTTGTGGTATTTCATATTGTTCTTCTATTATAATCCTAATATAAAAACCGATACTTTATAAACGCATTTTCATTTTTATTTTCCATTGATCATAATTTGTACTATTAAAATAAAGAGGTATGTTGGTAGAAGACTCTTATTTTCAATTATCTTTAAAGAACTAAAATTTATAATTGATGGAAATTTGAGGTAATTATAATAAAACTAAAATCATAGTTGAAAAGATAATTAAAAACCTTTGATACCAAATGTTGGTCAGTGTGAGTAACTTCAGGGGGTGAATTGAGTTCCCAATAAGAAAATATGTTAAAAATAAAGTAAAAATAAAATCCATTCAATAATATAAATTGACTAGTAAATCAAACGTGTTGATTGATATAAGATCCATCCTTTAATAGATTTATCAAAGAGTGATTATGTATCAGTTAAAATAATTTTGAAATTATCTTAACCTTTGAAAATAATTTACTTAGATAAAAACATATATAAACACTAATTAAGATTAACTATAAAATTAATAGTTTTTATATACTAAAAACAATATACATTTTGTTAATAAAACGAAAAAATAACATAATTAAATAAACAAGTAGTTATATCACAAGATGATTCATAATCCTCTCCACTTGGAAATTACATACTACTAAGAAGATTATAATAATTAATAATCAAATAGACCCCCAACCTCGATCAAGAAAACAAATAATAGAAAATTTTTTTACAAGATAAAATGCATCTTTCATAGTTAAACATGGGATGAAAAATAGTACAAGCCACACAAGGACCTATTCCAAAGAAATTGTGTCTAAATACATGAAAGGAGAAAGAGAGAATAACATGTATTATCCTATTTAGGTGGTGGAGACAGTGTGTGTTTGAAAATATAGTAAAAACACACTACTCAAAGTTAAAATAAATAAGAAGAAAAATCAAACGAATGTGAATAGAATAGTGATGCTCGCTCTGATATGCTCAGAATGTTTGAAGTCCTCATATCAGCTTTGGTGAGGAGTTTGAGATTCCTTTTTTAAATATGCATAAGAACAAAGGATCGTAGTAATTTGATGGAAGGTTCTAGTTGACATCTATTGATATATAAATCAATATCTGTAATGAATATTGTTCTTCTTTGTTCGAACAATTTTCCTATATAATTTTCAAATAGTTAGCATCATTGAAAATGATTTATGGTTATTCCTTTATATATAAAACCATCCGTTGAAGGAGATCCCCAATCTTTATATATGATTTTATTTTGTCTTAGTGAATCAGTCAAATGATTAATGACTAATAATTTATACTTGAATATAAATATTCATTTGGACATTAATGTCAAAGTCGTTGGATAGATATGGTTGCATGAAGCTAGTGGTGACTCAGCATCTAGCGGTATCTTAGACTAGCGGTGACCCAGGTTGACAATGACTCAGAGTCTATCGGTGAATTAGTGTCTGATGGTAACAAGTCCCTGATGGTATTTTGTTATCTATGATAGCTCATTCTCAGTGGTGATGTGATTGACAATAACTAGTCTGGTGGTGACTCTTCTTGTGGTAGATCATCCTTAGCAGTATCTCCTGGCTTGTGGGGACTCACCTCAATACATAGATGATTTATCATAAAAACCATTTTACCATATAAAATACTATCATACAACATGTAAATCATTAGTACTAAAATAATAATGGATTCTGATCATTAAAATTATAATTTTCTAAACACTCTCCTCATAAAGAGGTGCAAACAATAATATAGATATATATATTATACAAATATATTATGCAAATATATATTATAAAAATAAAAATATATATTATACTATACAAATATATATTATACAAATTTATTATACAAATATATTATACCAATATATTATTAAAATATACTATATAAATATATTATATAATTATATTATAAATATATATATTTTAAAAGTATGTTATACAAATATATTACACAAATTTATATATATACTATTAAAAGAAACATTTCTATATATTTATATAAATTATATTTATATGTAAAGAAATATATATTAAATATTAAATATTTATATATTATACAATTATTTTATACTAATATATAAATTATACAAACACAAATATATATAATATTATAAAAAATATAAAAAATAAAAATATACATTATACATATAAAGATATATATTACATAAAAATAAAAATAATAATTAAATAATTAAATATATATATTATACAATACACAAATATATACTATACACATATATATTTAAAAAGTATATTGTAAAAATATATTTAACAAATATAGTATACAGATATAGTATACAAATATATTTCAATGGAGTTCATTCAATGGTTGAAATTCATCATCCAATTTTTCTTATGGTGACTCATCTCATTTCAAAACAATTTTTGTAAGTGTGGATCATCTCCCATTTAAATTAAATCCTCTATATCTTCCATAATTAAAATTATTTATTTCACTGTGACTACGATTCTATACTATGTTCCCAAAATCACCATAGAACCCACAATGGTCATGAAAATAAAATTTTCTTATAAACCCAACTCTTCGTCTGCTTGAAAATAATTCTTTTTTTTTCGACCATTCTAGATATAATTCTTGAATAACTTTATCAACTAAGAATTTTGAGATGCTTAAAGCATTTGTCATTATTAGGTATATTATATTCCAAATTTTTTCCATTAATTATCAATTTTTAATTGAAATTATAATTTCTAGATGTTTTCATATACTTGATATACCGTTAATAATAAATGTAATAATTTCTGTGGTTGTTGCATCACTTGTTCCAAATAATATAATGGAGGTTATCAAATTCTATATTTGTTGGAATAATTATTAGAAATCATTTTTATGTATTCATAATTTTAGGCCTACATGTATTGGATCCACACCTATGAATCTCTGATTACCATCCATGTATATGAAATCACTCTACATTTATTAAAATGTTTTTTAATACCTGTTTATTTCTTCTTGTTGATCGAATGATAGTTTATTGTTCTTGATTATCATATCTGGGTTTCCTATTGCTTCTTAATGGACTATATTATATTTTTCATTTTTTTAGGAAAAGTAAGAAAGACCTGATGTATCATTTTAATAGAGGTAGGACTAGTCATATTTATAGGATTGAAAGTATTAAAAGTGATATTTATCCTATAAATATAGAAATCATTGAGGCCCCAAAGACTGATATATCATAACATGTCCCCACCATGACCCCTTGAGTCACATACAAGTTTTTTTCCTCCAAAATCATACCTTCAATAGACCACAAGTTAATTACTATTGTCAATAGTGTAATTCTCACAATTTAGAGGCATTACCCCTTTAAAATAATGAAATGCAGTATAACTATCATCCTCATCTGTTTTGTCTCCCAAGAATTTATTATCGAAATTTGTTGCATGAGACTCATACCCCATCTCTTTTAGGATTGTTGTACTAATCTAAGAATTATTCACCCCATGGATGACTATTGATTATAGTATTTCAATTAACATAGGTTCATGTTCACAATAGATGGAGGATTTGTGTCAAACTTCAAAATGAAATGATAAATGTCCAGTAGATGAGATGATGAGGATGGCCATTTTATTTAACATTCAACATTGAATGAATTCAAAGGATAAAACCTACCATAGGGGAGTAATTATTTTCGGAAATTCAATTACCCATTTTCATCAAATAATACTAAAATTCATTGAAAAATTTAAATATTGGGTTTCCCTTAGTAGAATTATCTATAACATCCACTTTTTATAATGAATAACTTATATGTATTTATAAATTTATTGTATATAATTAATATCTTATAAAACCAATAAAATTCATATGAATTGAAAATAGATCCATGCTAATTTTTTGAAAAAATAGTATGAATATAGAGTTAAATAGTTTGTCAATTTATCAATAGATCATGCACACGACCCTTCTCAAATCCTTTGTTTGTGTTTATGTTGTTTTTATTCTAGAAAAGTTAGTCCAGAAGAGTTGTAAGAACATTTGATTTGTCATGGAATAGATTAGATCTATAAATGTTGGATTTAACATGGGAAAAACTGAATGTGCACATCAATTGGGATTATACTATGTTTTTATATCATTTGATATTAATACCAGTATAAATGATGATGAAAATCACACTTAAGAAATGAAAATAGTAATTGAAGTTGGATTTTGTGATTATCCAAAGTTGTTTGAGAAGTTAAATATATGTTCTAAGAGACCACTGAATACCTATTGTACAAAATACAGAACATCTTCATTTGTATTGAAGTTATATAACTTAAAGTATTGAAGCAGATAGAGTGACACTAGATTTATAAAACTACTTGGTCTCTTGAATGATATTATACTAGAAGAAAATTAACAACCATGTCGAAAATATTATTCTAAAATAGTGTTATGTTCAATGGGATTGATCTATAAAATATACATGCTTGTCTAAATGATTTCATATTGTTTCAAAAGAACCATGAATCACTCATAAAATCCCCTTAATATGGGATAGATCGATACAAGAAAAATGAATCAAGTCCTTCAAAATAATTACGGTAATTTCCTATAATTAAATAGTTTACAAGACTATATAGATATCAGGAAACCAAGATATAATTGACTTGGCATGTATATACAAGAAATAAATATGGGAACCAACATCATACAACATATTCTACTTTGTGGAAGAAAATCGATTATGAGTATCTTGAATTTGGAAATGATCCGAGAAACATTCATCTTTCATTATAGAAAAATGGAATAAATCCTTTTGGTTTATAGAGTAATACTCAAAGTACCGAAGCAACTCGATAATGTTATTGATGTCTATTTGGCTCCACAGATCAAAGATCCAAAATTGATGTGGGATATAAGTGTTATAATGTATGATGATCATAGATGTGAAGAATTCACACTAAGGGACATGTTGAATGGGATGATAAATGAATTCCCCTCCTATGGAAATTTATGAGGCGATAGAATTAAATGATTATTAGGGTGTCCCATTAGCAAAAAACGAACACACTCAGTTCGATTGAAACATTTCTTGAAGACTGTGTTTTTAGGACATCAATTTTTTTTATATCGATTACATAAATAGTGATCCTGGACAATAACATTCGATGGAAATATTGAATAAGGTACAAAACTTTCTCCAATAATGAGTGGTGAACTATTTGATAATGTAAAAGATATTGATAGTTTTTTGGTACCCCATTTCCAGAAAAATATTACAAAACCAAGTTTGAAGAAGAGATCAATTTTCTTTGAATTACAGTATTTCAATTGTTTAAATGTTATAGATTTTATTTATTTAATGAATATGGAAAAAATTTATTTGATAGTGTTATTGGTATGATACTAAATGTTCATAGAAAAACAAAATATGACATAAATGCTTGGTTGGACATGATTGGCATGGGGATAAGGGTTTAGTGGGAACTAGTGAAGGGTAAAGGGATGAATTTTCTTCCTCCAGCAGCTTACTCTCTTTCCAGACTAGAAAATTTTCAATTTTTTCATTTCCTTAGTACTATAAAAGTTTCGAAGGGGTATTTATCAAATATCATGAATTTCAAGTCAATGACTAATTTTATGTTAAAAAGACTGAGATCACATGAAAATCATGTTTTGATGTAATATTTGATGCTTGTTTCTTTTTTTCATTATACCTCAAAATTTATATCATACATTAACCAAACACAACTTCTCCTTAAAATCTATATGCAGTAAAGTCATATACTCGATGAAAATTCCAATCATGAATAAGGATGTTTTTGTCATATTATGTGAATTAGATATATTATTCTTAGCATCATTATTTTATAAAATGGTCTATCAAATGGTTCACTTGGTTATAGAGATTCAAGTATGTGGTTATTTCCATTATAGACAATGTCGTCTACATATGATGATGTTACAAATCCCTAGAAATAAAAAACTATAATTAAGAAAACCCTTTGGGATGATTTAAAGGTAATATTCTGATATAATTTCTCTATTTTACCAAAAAAAAATATATAATGAAGCATTGATTTAATTTTTATAATTCCTTGCAAAAATAATTTATTTGAGAATATTTATATCAATATTTCATGCCTTTTTACACAAAAACATCTACATAATACTCCGTAAAACCTTTTCACCCTTGAAGTGTTTCATTTATCACATTCATTCACGTTCCATCCACTATATTTGGAGAATTACCAATGATGCTGCCTTTGATTAATCATAGAGGTAATCTTAACGTTTGGTTAATAAATCCATTATCCGTAAAATTAATTCTTTATTTCATATTTATTTTTATTTTTTTTATTTTTAGTAATAATCTTAGAAGAATAGTTTTCATATATAGGTGGATTCTATTATTTGAGTTGGGGGTGTATGTTAATCTTTGAAGACTTTCTACACTAAAACTTCCACATACTTCTTCTCCTGCAAAAACTCTTCTCCCTTATAGTGTTGTAATTTATCACATTACATTAAGTCACCTCCACTACCATTGTAAGAAGAGAAATGGAAATGAGTTATCTCAATCACAGAGGTAATATTGATGTTACAGTAAAATAATTGTCCCCATAATTAATGTATTATTTCATATTTAAGATTAATTTATTTATCATTAGTATTAATTAGAAAAGATTTTTTAT
This sequence comes from Viscum album, assembly GCA_963277665.1. Taxonomy (NCBI): domain Eukaryota; kingdom Viridiplantae; phylum Streptophyta; class Magnoliopsida; order Santalales; family Viscaceae; genus Viscum; species Viscum album. The sequence continues at coordinate 1,497,243,126 of OY728131.1, forward strand.
ACAGGTGGATTATTTTTTTTCAATTTTGGGTGGTATATCCCTATTTCATTCATTTAAGAACTGAATCTTCCACATACTTCTTATCCCTCATAAAATTTTCACCATTGTAGTGTTTTAATTTATCACTTTCCTTTATGTTCCATCCACTACTCAATCACAAAGGTAATCTGGATGTTTCCACATTAAAATCATTTTACATTGATTAATATATTGTCTTATATTTAGGTTTAGTTAATTTATTTTTAGTATTACTCATATAATAATTATTTTCTAATATATGTGGATTCTTTTGTTTGAGTTGGGGTGGGATTCTTGAAGCTTCCAATCATCATGAGAGATTGGAATTCAAGACTATAACTAAGATAATGAATACAAGTAAATACTTCAAGAATTCATATAACCATCATGAATAGTGGAATTCTTACTACTTATTTAATTAATTTTTCCATCATTTTATATACAATTTTTAAGTTAATTTCATTATCATTTTTATCTAATACTTATTCATTATTTTCCACAGATATTTTGGTAATTCATATTTTTCTTTCAACTATCTACCACAATAAAAATATATAAAATGGTCTTTTGTTCCATTATTAACATGCTTTCCATTTTCCTTCTTTGGATAACTAACAAAATTTCATATTTACCCAATAAAATTATCCAAAATACATTCCTATTTGAAATCCCTAAGAGTATGGAAAGCTCATGTTTCCATTGTGGTGAATTCTTGTGATGTAATGGGTACACGAGCTTCCTCTAATCTTCTATATTTCAATAAAGAGAATGGGTCTTCTGCTAAAAATTGTGAGTCAATATGCAGCATTCCAAGTTTAAAAAATAAATGAAATTGAATCATGTTAACATTAGTAGTTATGATTTTTTGAGACTTTAAAATGTGTAGGAATTAGAAACACTTTAATCCAACACACAGTGTGCCCGGTGTGACTCCAAGTGATTTTTTCTATATAAAATTGACATTAAATTTAGTAAAACAATAAAACTGACATACTCAAAAATAAGAAAAAAATTCATATTGATATGGAACTTTATGAAAATATCTATATGTAATTTGTGACATGTAGGAATAATCCTCACCAAAATCTGATTCATGATGTTTTCGGTATGACTAAAAGTGTCTGTTTTCAATTTAAAATCGATATTTTATTTAAAAAACTGTCACTCATCGTAAACAAAAAATGATTTTATTTTATTGATAATTTAGGAAATAGATTCATAAAAAATTGTTGATGTGTAGTAATTGGTCTCACGTGAAACTAATAAAAAATGGGATCACTATAAGTCAATGTTCATGTATCTATTTTAAAAGGACATTTCAGTAAAAAAGAGAAGTGACATACTCAAAACCAATAAAACACATTGTGTATGTTTTTATACTTTATTAAAAAAAATACATGAATCATTTGGTATGTGTAGTAATCAGACTCACCTTAATCTGATGCACGGTGAGACCGGTAAGACTCCAAGTGTGTTTTTTATTTAAAATTGACATCAATTTTAACAAAATGGAAAAATGGCCTACTAAAAACCCATAAAACAAATTTTAATTATTTTTATACTTTATGGAAACTATTTATATGTCATTTATGGAATTTTGGATTCATCCTAAACACAAACCGATACATGATGTTCTCAGTATGACCCAAAGTGTTCATTATCAGTTTGAAATTGTCATTTTAGTTACAAATAATGTCACTCACTGAAAATTTAGAAAACTCACTTGGAATTTATTAATAATTTATGAAATATATTCATCAATCATTTGTTAAATATAATAATTGGTCTCACTTCAAACTAATACATGATGTGATCGGTATGAGTCAAAGTGTGTTTTTAAATGAAAATGATAATTTAGTAAAAAAGAATGTGACCTAAATAAACTGAGTAAACATATTCAGATTGTTTTGGTACTTTAGAAAAACTATCTGTAAGTTATTATATATGGGTTGAAAACAACATAACCTTTATTTGATGCTTGGTGTGAGTGGTATAACTCCAAGGGTGTCTTTTTATTTAATTTCAGTAAAAATAACAACTAACCAACTCAAAACCAAGAAAATGCATTCAGATTGTTTTGATACTTTATTAAAATGACCCATACGTAATTTTTATGGTTTAGGAATCATACTCACCTAAATATAATACCTGATGTTGTCGATATGACTCAAAGTGTCAGTTATCAGTTTAAAATAGAAATTTTAGTTCAAAAGTATCACTCACTGAAAAAAGTGAAAACATTCTCATATTTTCTTAATAATTTAGGAAAACGATTCATAAGTAGTTTTTGACATGTTGGAATTAGTCTCACATCAAATCAATACGTTATGTGATCTTTAGGATTCAAAGTCTGTGTTTCTAGTTTAAAATTACATTTTAGTAAAAAAGAAAAGTGATGTACTCAAAACCGAGCAAACACATTTGGATTGTTTTGATAACTTAAGAAAATTATCCATAAGTCATTTTAAAAATGTATAAATCATTCTCATCTCAATCCAAAGCATTATGTGACTGGTATGTCTCCAAGTGCATCCCTTTATTTGAAATTAACATCAATTTTACTAAAATGGATAGTGGACCTACCCAAAACTAATAAAATTCATTTTAATAGTTTTGACACTGTATGAAAACAATACATAATTTATGTGGACATGCATGAATCATCATGGACCCAATATGATACATGATTTTATTTGGATGACTCAAAGTGTTTGTTATCAGTTTAAAATTTACATTTATTTCAAAAAGTGTAACTCATTAGAAACAGAGAAAACACACTCATATTTTCATGATAATTTAGGAAAATGATTCATAAGTCATTTTTGATGTTTTGGAATTAGAATCACCTAATACTGATACATTATGTGATCAGTATGATTCAATGGTCATGTTTTTAATTTAAAATGACATTTTAGTAAAAAAGATAAGTGACGTACTCAAAACCAATAAAAAAGAATATGAATTGTTTTGGTCCTTTCAGAAAATGGTCAATAAGTCATTTGATATGTGTTGGAATCATCTAAACCTCAACCCCATGCACTATGTGACTGATATGACTCCGAGTATGCCTTTTTATTTAAACTTGACATTAATTTTAGTAAAAGAGACAACTGAACTACTCAAAACTAATCAAACACATTCAAGTTATTTTAATAATTTATTAAAAATATCCATAAGACATTTTTTATGTTTAGGAATAATCCTCACCTGAATCATATACACGATTTGTCTGATATGACTCAATTTGTCTGTTATTAGTTTAAAATTGATACTTTAGTTAAAAAAGTCACTCACTGAAAACTAAGAAAATGTGCTCTAATTTTTTGGATAAATTAGGGAAATAATTTAAAATATATTTTTGAAATGTAAGAATCAATATCATGTCAAACCAACACACGATGTGAGCGATATGAGTAAAATTAGGTTCTCCATTTTTAATTGACATTTTAGTAAAAAAGGAAATTGATGTACTCAAAACTGATTAAATGAATTCAGATTGTTTTGATACATTATGAAAATGATCTATATTTCATCTGAGGAATGTAAAAATAAGACTCACCTCAATTTGATGCACGGTATATACAGTATGAAACCCAAAACATCATTTCAATATATAAGTGTCATTTTAGTTTAAAACATCCATCACATCACCAAAACCTAGAATACAAACCTAATTTTTTTCATAATTCTATCTAATATTACTTAATTGTTTTCCTTATTATTTTTTTCATATACATATTTATATTTCATTGGTCATGGGATGGGGAATAAACATAAAAAATCTACCTAAATGTGAACAGAGAGGCTCAAAACCAAGACCTCCCAAACACCACTATAGGATGCAACCATTAGGTTGTAATCATGGGGATTTATCTTATACTTATTTAATTAATTTTCAGATATATTTCTTAAATATGAAAAATAAATGGTGTTATGTGTAAGAATAATTAAAATTCAATTTTATACACAATGTCCGAGGTATAAAACAAATTTTATTTTGAAATTAACACTTTCTGTTAATTTATTTCTTTACATTATTACTAACATAAGAATTTTTATCTTATACACTAGAGTTATTTTTCTCAAGTAAGGCTAGTTTGTTTGAAAATAGTATGATTCAGGGTCAGGATCTAAAGACAAAGGATGATTGATGTTTTTAAATGTATGTAATAGTTTGTACTTATGTAATTGTATTAACTAATGTTTTAAATATCTCTAATATAGTGTTTTTCCCTTATTTGTGTTGTAAATTTCATTTTATTTAAATATAGTATTTTTACATTATTTTTTTGATATCTGGTGGTGTTTTTGGTTCTAAATTATATTGGTACAACACATTTCACTAGTTCTGTAGTGTTATATTATAACACACTATAGCATGACCCTTTATCATCACTTTTAAAAGAAATGATAAATGGGTCCTTTATCCGCCCTCCTATAAGCACTAAAAAATGTCCCCTTTATCGGTGCTAAATAAAATCCATAATAAATGATTTCCTTTATCATTTCTTCTTTAGTGCTGATAAAAGACTTGGACTTTTAATCTCACTTTGATAGTCAGTGCTTCTCTGACACTCATAAAGACCATTTTTGCACTGTTAAAGGCCTAATTTGTAGTAGTGAGTGCAAGTGAGAGATTGTAGGAGTTAGTTCCTAAGAACCAAATGATATTTATTTTATGAAAACATGTATTAATTTTTTTTATATTAATAAATTCCTTATCACATCCTGATCATTCTTCTGCATTACATGATATTTTATAATGTTTTAAGAGTATTTTCCACAATAAACGATCATACAAGTTCGATGTTAGGATGATAACCTTGATGTACAATGTTAGTAGTATTAAATATATGTTTTATAGCCAGTTGAAATCCTTTGATGGACACTAATGATACAAGATATCAGTTGAGGATACTCATAGGACTTTGAGTCACCTTCTCATAGTGTACACCCTTAGTAATATCCAGTGTAAGATATTATCATACTGAGACCCACCAATAATAAAATCTAATATATATGTTTCATTGAATGTTCCTATTTGTGGAAATTTTTAATGATTGTTATACTTTAAGTTTATTATTAATTTTTATTATAAGTCACATACTTTGATATATTGACAAAAACATTGATTATATATGTTCTTGGTGAGGTTGGATATGTTGGGTACATCGTGAAAAATATTTCATTAATAAATAATATGGGAAATGGTTTTTCCCTTCTGTTGTTTAAAAAAATTTGACTTCTCAGGCCCATTAATGAAATGATATATCCAAAATAAATGTTGGGTCAATGTGTTCTATAATCAAGTTAGATTATTTGAAAGTTAAAGAAGGAGACATTGGGAACATAGTTTGATGGAACCATTATAAAACCTTATTAATTATAGATATCATGATAAAGAGGTTATATTATATAGTAATCATCAGTATGAGGTATTTTGTAGTTTTGGATTTAAATTATTTCTCTATGGTTTCTGTGGTGCATTTCTAGACACTAACCTTGGTATTTATCCTGCTTCGCCTAATGTCACTGAGATAAATACCTGTAGGGTCACACACTAAGGGTATCTAGAATCTAAGTTAAATAATAATATTATTTATTACATAAAATATGGAATAAATATTATTCCCATGTGTAGTTTAATAATTATTCATGTTTTCTTAATCATATATATTTTATCCCAGGTTATTCAAGAGAATATTATGTGAGTGGAATATTTTATAAATATTTATTTTCATTTACTGAATATAATATTTTTTTTAATTAATTAATAATTCATTGATATTTATTTATTAAAGAAATATTAATTCATTATTCAAGGCTTAATAAATATTATATATTAATAGAGGACTGATTTTAATGTTTTCGTAAAAAACAATTTGTATTGAATTTTATTTGAATATATAATATTTAATTTAATTTTCTTGTTTATAATATGTAAAGAAATAATAATAATAATATCATTATTATTATAAACATGGGGTTATGCATGGATTATAGAAATAATAAGGATGTATGATCAATTATTATTTTCTATCCCTATAATATAAACCCAATTATATTATTTTCTTAAGAGGTCGAATTCATTTTTTATGCACAATGAGATCTAGAGAGAATCCAATAAAATCCCTTGAGATCAGCCTATCCAATAACACTCTCAACAATTGAGAGCAATCCTCCTCCACTACCACTCTCATGTCAAGAGATATCGAAGAGAACCCTTCCATGAAGTGGTTCTTAGGGTGATTAAAGGCAAATGATGAAAGCGTTATGATCTACCATTCTAGAACCCAAAGATTCCTATGACACTTTTTTGATATTTTTAGAACATGTGTGGATCTATACTAGAGGGAATGTAATCTTGATTTTTATAATGAAATGATGGTATGGCATAGAGACGTTTTAGGGTCCATCAATGATAAAATAATTCCTTTCAAGTTAATTCTATAATTTCTTAAATAAATTATAAATAATATATGATGATACTGTACTTTGGTTCTAGAGTTTTTCGATTATCTATATTATTTTATTCAATACGATTAATCAATGGTTTTTATCTTCGTGTAAGTCTCAGATTAATCAACGATCCTGAAAAAAAAGTTGTTCATACCCCATCTTCCACTTCTATTGTTCCCCAAACCTACAATACCATGTTCCATTTAGTTACCAATGAACATGATGAAATATAAAGTGTTATTCCGATATTAGTCCCACACAAACCATTGGTAGTAATATTTCTTCTTGAATTCCTAGTTGTATGACTTTAAACTACACATTATAACATCCAAACAAAATGAAATGAAATTTTATAGATTATCCATACCAATTAACCTTAAACTATTTAACTAGAACTAAGGGGGAATTTATTTTAATTAATAAGTATTTATAAGAAACCTACCTAAGCTTAAATCAGAACACCCATAGGTCCCAAATACATGATCTTAAAAGTAAATTCATTTTTTCATGTTCGTATGACCTTAAATGGAACCAAAATGCTACTGGTCAGATGTTACAAAAAGTTACGATGTGTCATGTTAAGAAGAATTGAACTAAAGGGGTTATAATTCCCTTAATAGTTATAAATAAGAAGCCTGTATCATGTTCTTGATACCAATACCATAAACAAATACTGCCTCCTTAAATGATGATAAAATATAGAGAGTCCAATTTTTTAACTATAAACCATAAGAATTCATAAGTGACAAAATAAAGAAGATGTATCTTTGATAAATATAGATTGTTACATCAATGGAGAACCTCTGATGTATAAAAATAGTATCAGTAATAGAAAACCTTTGATACAAACACACATTCACATCAACACATGATTTTGATCAAATTGGTAGCATGGTGGTAACAAGTACCACACTAGGATTTGGGAAGGATTTATACACAAATCTAAAACCTATAAGATATTCCAAGATTATTAAATAATTCCCCCCCTAAATATTGAGATGAGTTCATCTTATCATTATTTTGATCAATGAACATTCCAAAGCATTATAGGTAATTTCCCAAGTGATTTCCTACCTTTAGAATGCATTTTTGGAATGGTATCAGGAAGTCATGAGTGTGAAAAGACATCATAATCACATATATGAAAATCAATACGTACAATAATTCCCAAAAAAACATAATTAAAAAATACACCAGTAATATCGTGAGATAATATTAGAAATATAAATGATAATTCCAAAAACCTCTAATCTATCCTTTAAAAGAAAACATATTCCTCAAGAATAAAATGAATCCTTATTCCCAACACATAGAATCCCACTTTTGATCATTTAATTTTCTTTATTTCCATTTGCCATAATCACCCTAATTCAAACATAGTAATGGAAAAATGATTCATATACCACACTTATATCATTATCCTATAAGCATAATTATCTCACATAGTGTGTTCAATGAGATTAAAGTCCTTGCATCGGATCATAGTTGGATTTAATATCTTGTTCCCTAGATACTATCCCTTTCCACATCACTTTATAAGTTAGATTAATATTTTCCCTACCAAACACATGAAAACCATACTAGATCCTAACTTTATACACAATCCTTACTCCCATATATAGCTATAATACCACTCTTTCATGACCCTATCTTAATGTGAACCCCTCTTAGGAATATAGTAAAAGAGAGAGTATCCCCTGAAACCTAATTCAAATAGGCCATGGGTTGGTGACCCAACTCTTCCAACCATAATTATTATAACATTTATATACTATTATTTATCAGTTCTAACTATTTACTTATTACCAATTTTGTTTATTTCAACTACATTCAATGACATCGGGAAACTATAACACAACCCTATAAAACCAAACTCAACATCCAAAAATATTTCACAAGCACTATATAAACATACAACAAAGAATTAAAATAACCAATTTATTTATACACAACTAGTCATTCCCTATTACCATAACCACACAATATCCCATCCATCACTACTACAACCAAACCACACCACATCCTCCCAATCTACCAAAATATCTAACCAACACCCCTTATTAAATTGAAAGTAAGATTCTCAACAAAAAATATGTTTAAATATAGGAACAATTCTCAATGAATAATTTGTCCTAAATCATTATTTCATATTCAATAAAAATTTCACATTCAAACATAAAAAAGATAATTCTAGATTTACACACAACTGATTCATTACAAACCTTACATGTTTTATCCAATTATAAAGGTGAAAAGAATATCAATGAGGGTAACCATGTTATTAAAATATAATATATCAATTGACTTTATTTTAAATAAAAGACAAAAAAATACAAATACCATGACCATTACCTATATTTGGGAATCCTCTCATTTCAATCTACTCATTTACGCATAAACAAGAACATCAATAATTTTAATTTCCAGCCTTATCCTTCTCATTAACATCTATAAGTGGTTAACCCATTATAGATGGTGATTCTAAAAAATAATCAGAGAGAAAGAACACATATATATTAGAAAGTACATAATTCTATCAAAAACTACAATAATAAATCCATTAACATATAAGAAGTGTCAAAAAATTTATAAATCACCTGAGAATCACCGTATTCACCCTATTTACTCTAGCCCAATTAATTATCTAATTTGGTTAATCCACACCACTCACCCATAGAAAAAAGTGTGATAATTCAAAAATTAATATATAATAAGGAAGGAGTTATTTGTAATCCCTTTCCTACACCAAATCATTAAAAATCACTGCATGATAGGATGGAAAAAATCTAAGAAAATTCTACATAACACATAAGAATAAACCATAGATCCTACATATGACCATTACCCATCAAAACCACAAATAAAAAATAAAATAATTAAATCAACTTCATTTTCACATCCTCTATTAGAAGAAATGTTTGGAATAAAATGATAGATAAAACATGATGAATTAAACATGGATCATGAAGAGTTGATCTCTAAAAGACAAGGGCCAAAACCAATTAAAGGATGGATAAAGATATCAAAAACACACAAATGGTTTCCTTGGGTTCAAAAGAAAACAGAAAAAATAATAGATAATATGAGATAAGTCTCAATTTTATAATAACCCTAATAAATTAATAAACCATATAATGATGATTTATGATCACTCCATAATGAGTCTAAATAAATCACACCTCTAAAGATCAAATAATGATCTCCACTTATCTCTCCTAGAATCTCATAATCAAAATATACTGAGCTCCAATCATTAAAATAAGTCCACGAATTAACTAATGTGGGAATTACATGGAATTAAAAATTTGTATAATCATTACTGAATCCATATCATCCACCCATCAATATAACAATCCCCATACCAAACTATAATGAAATATATTTCCTTGTGGTGTAAGAAACCTTAAATAAGTAGAGATAAGAAATCAAACTCTCTTAAATTCTTGGTGAAATTATTATAACACTGCCACAATTTCACTCATAGAATATTAACCCAAGTTCTAACACAAGATTAAATCACAATGAACCCACAAAAAAACATTCCAAAACACCATAATACCACTAAAATACAACTTTTCAACTCATGGTGTAACAAATATCACATAGGATAAACTCAAGAGGTCCCATGTTATATTAACCCAAAGAATCCCTCATGTTATAATAACATAGTGAAATCTATACAGTAACCAACCCACATTACACCAAAAAAAACTCCACTTAAAAAAGTGTAACACTAAGATCTCACTATTCATAACACATTCCACCATGCAATAATCACACCACAAACCAATGTTTCTTTGTGGGAAACGCTAGACAATTGAATAACCATTTCCTATTTCCAACTACTAATAACGAATAAAATTGGTCCATACCACAAAATGTATGTCCTACCAAAATTTCACCACTAATTTCATCTTCCTTCTTCTAACCTCATGCCAACACCTCCATAAACTAAAAAGATAGAAAGTAAAAGAATAAGAATATTCCAGACATTTTAAAAATGATTTCAATTTAAAATAATAAATAAAAATTAAGAGGATCATCCTATGAACCCAAAATGACCTATCCATCTATTATAGATTTTTGTATCTAAATTAAAAATACTAAGAGTGTATAAAATACCTAAAATAAATGAAATCACAAAAAAAATCATAAAATTAAATATAAATAAAACAAAATTGATAATATGTAAACATAATCACAATCCATATATATATACAATACACAATAAAAAAACTAATGGGGATATAAGATAGGAATCCAATACCATAAAACATAAAAGACGAATATAATAAAAAACAAAAAATATATGAAAAATAGTTACTAGTTATCTCTATGTGAAACAAGGGTAAAATCCCTACCATGTCCCCTCTGCAAAACTTAATCCAAGATAACAATAATATCCACTAGATCTTAGTAGTTCATTTTCTTTACCAATACCAATAAAAAATGTATACAGTCAAGGGTTTATATATTTTGTGATCATAACAATCCTAGTAGGATCCGACAATGTAATCCACATGAAAACCTGAAGACATAAACCATAGACCACTAATTTAAAATAAAATTTATAAAAAATAATATTTATAGTTTAAATTAAACACGTGAAAAAGATAAGGATATTTTTAAATAATTTATATAGTAAAAGAAAATAATAGGTGCATGAATTAATTAATATTGTCCAAGGTACAATAAAAATATAGGGGGAATGATTCTCGGTAACTAAGGTCAAGAAAACGAGATGTGCCGTAATGAAATATCCAACAGTGTACAAGATTCACTAGGTAAAGTCTCATTATTCCTTATAGTAGGCCCATGTTGGGAAATAATAATTATAGAATTATCAACTAGTCATGGATTACCATGTGCTAGTATGTGACTATGTTAAGAAAGACTAATTTTATTCACTAGGAAGTACATATCCCATAATTCAAGAATTCTAAAAGTCCCAATCCACTCCCCCAAGTGCCTAAGGATACCCATGAAGCTCTAATTAATTTCAAAAAATTTTAATAAAAACCAAAAAACTTAATTCATCATGAGAGATATTATTTCAAGTTAGTAACCTGATCCATAGAAACCATCAAATTAAAATTTACGATTATTTATTACAATCTATTTTAAAACTTATTATAATTCATGATTAACCATTTCGAGTAAAATCTATTTAATTAATCCAAATAAAACTATTTGAATTATTTAATAAAAAAATTAGTATGAAATATATAAAATCAAGGAAAATAATTATTTTTCATTCAATCTTTATAGATACACAGTATTACCATACATAGATATTACATCATTTAAGATTAATATTCCACACATAACAAAAGTGAATTCTTGAGGACCATAATAGTTTTGTATCTTTGGAAACTTGGAACACATTCTTATAATTTGGTTAATGATCTTAAAAATCTCCGTTAAAGATATTCAACTTTATTACTCTTACTTAATACCTTTATTCATAACCTAGGGAAAGGAAAAATAATAAAGGGGTGATATTGGATTCTAAGTAAGGGTAAAAAGGAAGATATATAAGAACAACAAGAGAATAAGGGTATGAGAACATGATCCGAACATTTGAATATCATAATCAACATACCAAATATCACAATAAAGAGTCATGGAATAAATATTTTTAGTTTAAAATGTGTGAATCACAAGGGAATAGAGATCATAATCCTTTAAATCGTAACATATAATTAACACAAGGATGTATAGAAGACGCGTAAAAATTTAAAATTATTTTCATAGTAATCAAGGAATATTACCAATGCCTTATTAGTAGAATTTACTTGCTCTCCAAACCATATTAGTATTTATGGTTCAATAACAATACAATATTAATATACATATTCATTTATTGAACTCGGTTCACTCCCCATTCCAACCCTATATTATTGAATGAGGATCACTTCCCATTCTAGCCTTGTATTACAGAACTAGGTTCATGTCCCGTTCAAGCCCTATATTATTGAAATAATTTCACGGATAATTCCCACCCTATATTAATGAATAATATTACCTTACCATTATAGAACTATATTATTGAACTCATTTCACTCCTCGTTCTAGCCTTGTGTTACTAAACCAGGTTCACTTCACATTACAACCCTGTATTACTAAACCAAGTTCACTACTCATTCCATCCATTTCAACCTCCTATGATATAAATCTTTACCCAATAGAGTTAAGGGATATATCTCTCTTAACCATAAGATAATGAAATCATATATACATGTTCTACAAGATACTAAAACATTCATCATATCATTATCCATAAAAATAGATGGCTTTTTAAAACTAATATCACAACCCATGAAATGAAATCAGAATCATAATTATTTCATCTTATCATAACCTATAAATATGATATAGGTTTAACAATAATTTCATAAGATCATAATTAATTATAATAATTGGGTTCTTAAGTTTTTTATCAATGTACTACCCTTGTAAGATAAACTAGTTTGATAAAAAAATGTTTTATATTAAAAATAATCCATTCAATGAAAGGGTAAGAATGGTGTCCTTCGATATTATACCAAATAAATCATAAACTACATTAGAGTATTTAATCATAGATGTAAAATATTTTGGAAAGGGTTATTTGAAATTTTTTTGATGATAATATCCTTTTTTCTTTGAAAAACTTTTTTAAAATAATAAACATTTTGAAAACCATTTTTTAAAATTAACCATGAAAAATTATAAATGAATCTTTAAAAATAATTTAAAGAAACTCTTAAAAATATTTTTTGAATTATTTTTAATTTAAATGATCATAATAAATCATTAAAAAAATTGATTTCATTTTTAGAAAATATTTTTTTAATAGAATATATTTCTGATTGAAGGAAAATAATGTCGGATTTTCTAAAAAAAATATTTCTTAGTTATCTTAAGTATCAAAGAGTGGAAAATGGTACCATTACATAAGGATATCATTAATATCCATATTATAATAAAATTAATGAAATTTATTGAGATATGTATCACAATATTTCATCAGTATAATCATAATCATAAACAATCCTAATAAACGATGAGATTGTATGAATAAACTCTTACCACCTTTGAAACATTGAATCCTAATCCCCATGAAATTATATCATAAAATGAAGATTAAATTTCATTAAAGGAATTATATTAATTTTATAACATGAAAAATTTCATTATATAAACCTTGTAAAATAGTATTTGTGCATAAAAAACAAGGTTCTCAAATAAAGAAAATTGAGACAAAACTACATTATCGATTTGGTAACATTCAAACTGTAAAACCCCATGAAATAGAAATTACAAAATGGATATCTAAATACCCAAAAATTTAATTATTATAATAATATAATTCATTAATGGTTAGTATATAAACCACAAAAAATAAACTGTTGGTGAATAAGGTATAAGTCTTACAGAAATAAAAGTGAGATTAGAAATTCCCTTACTACTTCGGTAACTTTTGAAACATGATATCTGTGAAAAAATAATTTCAACATAAAATAATAATATAATTAAATAAAATTAATTCATGATATAAAATTTCATACGTTAGTATATACACCACACATCAATCATAATTTGTGAATATAGCATATATCTCATAGAATTAAAAGTGAGAGGAGAAAACCCTTACCTTATGTATTGAATTTCTTCGTAAATGTTAAAAAATCATGTATAATAAATATAAGTTTATTATAAATATGACTCATAACAATATTACTATATATAATACAATATGTTTTTTACTATGACTTTATATTACACATTTATTAACAATTATATGTTAATGTTTTGTTTCGGGTAATAACTGCTTTGTTTTTCATATATGTTTTGACTTTTTATTATTGATCCTCTTAATTAGATCGTTATTTAATAATTTAAATAACATAAAACACGAAATAAATACAATATATATTCATTTTATAATTATTAATAATAATATATAAAATATATAAATATGAAAAAGAATACATTGTTCATAGTGATGGTAGGTCGTACATACGCATGAATGTTGTTTCTGTTTTCTAGTCGTATTGAAAAATAGATAGTAAATGAAATATATATATATATATTATCATTTAAATATAATAATTATTTTATATATTTTACGTAATTATACTAATCCCATCCTTAATACAATCTATGTAAAATGTGAATGCATCACATTGCTTTGAGAAGGCGGTACTCCACATGTCCACAAACAAAGTAATCATATTCCCAAAAAATGGAAAGAATGAAGGTAGGTGTTATAAAATAATTACAGAATCATAAATAAATCATTAATATCATTTATATACTATAAAAACATTAATTAAATCATTATTACCAACCTTTATATGCGGTAATATAAGAACCATCGACATCGATTCATGATGCAGTAGTCCACCGTACACACGAATAATGATTATGTATCCCGTTTAATGGAAGTGTGTGTAAGTATAGGTTGAACCCTATTGTGAAAAAAATTCCTATATTTAGGATACTATGGTTATTATATAATCATGTAATAATAAGAATTTTGGGTTAGGATTAATAAATAAAACAAATGTTCTTGTTGAATGATGTTACATTTTCTTTGGGTAATTCCTTTTAGTTTGCACCAAAGGACTAACATTGTTTTATTTTTTTTCCAAATTGAATATTTGAGGAAGATATGAGGGAATTCAAGAGATTATTTGTATAGGTTTTTGATGAAAAAAAGTTCTTTATAGGTATGAATAAATTAGGGGGGGGGGGTGAGTTCCCTTTTATAGTGGAGGCAGAGTGGCATTCTTGTAAATATAAAAAGGTAAACACTATTGAGAGGTCTCACTTACATAATGAGCCTCCCATAATGGTCCATATCCTGTAAAAGTGAGTATATGGTCTAAATATGGACATAAAATAGATTTTGAACTTGCATCTAGGTTATTTGTCCCTTTAAATTAAATTTTAATCACTACGTTAACTCATTTTTCTATAATCATTGTAATTAATTTTAATTAATTTTAGTGATATTTTTAAAAAAAAATTACATTTAATTTACTAGGTACTATAAATTATTCTGATTAAAAATATGTAATTAGTTTTTAGAAATTATAAAAATTTATGTGGGAGAAATTAATTTAAAATTGATCAAGTGGATGAGATGAGATAATGAGTTTGTAATGTGAAAATTTGAAAAAGTTAAAAATGTTCTTATTTATAATTTTAAGGTGAAATTTATTAAAATGTCCTAAATTATATTAATAGATGCATAATTGATCTAAATATTATATAAAGTCAAATTAAAACATAATTTAACTATATTAATAAATTACATGAAAGATCATTTTTCATTTAAAATTAAGTATTTTTCACTATTTATCTATAGATGTAACTTCTCAAAAAAAAAACCAAAAATTCCCCCAAAAGGAATTTTGAAATTATAATTTAGAATATGAAATTTATTTTTTCAAATAAAATTTATATAAGTTTCAAAATTTATATTTAAAATAGGTGTTCTATTGAAAGTTAGTAAAATTACCTTTTAGACAAATATATATCTTTATGCGTAAAAATTGGTATTATTCTTATATCTTGTATAGAAAACACATGAGATGAATTTTTAATAGTTTATAAAATATATAAAATATAAATTAAATTAATATAATTCATCAAAGGTAGTTTAATTAGTTTTGTGAGGGAAAATGTGTTTTATTTCATAAATATAGTTTTCCAGAAAAAGATTTAATATATTATTAAAAGGGTTTTATTTTTATTTCTAGTTAATTGGTCACTAATGAATTATTATTATATGTGTAAATATCATTTTCATAATTTTATTAATATTATTCTAATGTCAATGTGACAACGATAATAATATTTTTATAATAATATTAATAGTAAATTGATGTTTGGTAAAAATAAGTCTTGTGTGGCATAAATGTTATCAAATGAAGTCAAAATTGTGTGTAACACAAGACAAACATAGTACTATAGGTTCCAAATGCTAATCTAAGTGTTTCATATAGTGTTAGATTAACTTAGTGTTGTTTGAAATATAATCCAAACCTAGTGATTTCATATAACACAACCTATATTCATTATTGCGTGAAATGAAAAATATAAAAATGATTAAATTAAATCGAAAAAAATAATTATTCATAAAAACTCAGGGTGTTAAATTCTACCACCATTTAAAAAGAAATTTTCTCTCAAAATTCCTCTGGATAATTAATATTTTAATACCTAAAAGTTCCCTTCAAAAAAACCCACATCATTAAAATTAATACTATAACTTCCTTTAAAAACGGAAAGTTGGAAACATTAAAGTTACCCAAAGTAACTCATAACTAGGTTTCTACATATGAGAACATAGGTGGAAAGTGAAAACATGGACATAAAAGAGAAATATTACTATCAATTTCTGATGGATAGTGACAGTGAACACAGTTATGAAAAAGATAATGAATAAAAGGAAATAACACGATGATATTTGAAAAAGGTAATTGATATAATAAAAAATGATGATAAGAGGATAAAGTTTTATTTCAAGACCCTTTTCCTAAAGATGATGAATTTTACTGATAATATATACTCACTTGATTTTAGAATAATCACACCTTTTTATGCCTTGATAAATTTCCACTTCATATCTTATTCCATGAAATGAAGGTGAATATCTCATTCTTGGTGCATTAGAAGATCATGATATCCTTAAATATAATGATAAGTCATTGTATCCATCTTTACCACAACAAACAAGTTTTCAGAAGTTATCAAACATTTATAAATCTGTATATAGTGAGATAATAATTTTATATATAAAACCTCATCCAAAGTTTAAAATAAACCATTACATAAATGGTTATCCTTTTAACCCTACAAAAATATGAAATTCATAAACATTAGAATTAAGGTCACTAAATTTCTCAAAATTCGCTTAACATTGATCCCCCATATATCATAAATCAGATATTATTTGTTACATACCAATCATGTGAATACCTTCATCATGTATTCTCTTAAAACAAATTAATAACCTAAATTTCCAAAAATACTTATTGAAAACATGAATTCTTTCTTGTTCTAAATATCATTGGATATATTCATTAAATCCAAATATTATATAAACTTAATCAACAATAGAATAAAACACATTATAAAAAAATACATTCATAGTTTTGAGGTCATAAATTCTATCCAATTTAATTTATCCATATCATCGTCACTTTATTCATACTAAATTTCATTTTATCATCCTTAGGAACACATTTTGGGTTACATTCCCATAATCAAAACATAAAATTTCTATTAAATCAATTTTTCTATGTCATCTGAACCATTCAAATATCCTTTAGAATACTTAATGAAATACATATACTAATAATATTTATATTTTTAATGACTTATATAACATAATATTTAAATTCCAAATTTATACACATAAATAATTGAAATTTATTTTTTATCCATTACCCAGGATTCATTACTATATTCACTAATTCCCCTTTCCTATAATATGAAATATGAGTCATGTCTTAAGGTTCATCAACATAAATATAATCATAGTTCTTATGTTTAATAAGAATAATACAGTTAGAACATATCTTACCTTTTACATGTTGTTTTCGGTCTCATTATCCTCAACAGTATAACCAATACTCGTACCACCCTCCCGATTCTATTCATGTGGTCTCTACATAGGACATAAATTTGTATAATGCCCATAATTTCAACTTAAGAAACATTCAACATTAACTCAGTTCCTTTTAGTTAACATTATTTACTAAAACCATAAAGAATATTGTGAAAAACACTTATCATAACGGAAAACCACATAATCATAAAAAATCACTTATAAGATGTCTCAATCATGAAACTTTATTTTAAATATATGTCACCGAAGTCTTATCCTTAGATACAGCTATAGACATATCCTTAGAAATAACCATATGGATCTCACTAAATTTTTCTCATCCTAGTTTCTAAAGGTTGAATAAACCATTCCATTGATAATAAATATACAAACCCAATCTTAACATAAATGGATATTACATCATTTAATATTATTATTCATCACATTATAAAAGTACATACTTGAGGACAGTAATAGTTTAGTGTCATTGGTAACATTGAACACATTCTTCTAACTTGGTAAAAGATCTGAAACATCTTCGTTAAATATATTCACCTTTATTAATACTACTTATAACCTTTACTCATAACACGGGGAAAGTAAAAATAAGAAAGGAGCATGGTCAAATGATTGATAAGGGTAAAAAAGGTAGATATGTAAGAATAACATGAACATAAGGTTATGAGAACATGATCGTAACATTAGAAGATTTCACCTTGCATATAAAATCTCATAATAAAGATTCATGGCATAAATATTAGAATTTTATAAGACATAAATCATAATTGAATCGAGAGAATAATATTTTAAATCATAACATATGAATAATACATGTAATTTTTCTAGACACATAAACATATAAAATTATTTCCATACTATACAAGGATTATATACAAGGCCATCTTAGTGGAATGGGTTCACTTACCAATCTATCTTAGCTGTCAAGTTTCACCCCAAGACCATATTAGTTGAAAAATCCATTTACTAAAATGGGTTCGCTCCCTATTTCATACATGTATTATTGAACCAGGTTCACTTCCCCTTCCATTCCATTATAACCGAATCAAGTTCAATCCTTGTTCTAACTCTTTATTACTGAACCGGTTTCACATTAAGTTCTATACCTATTTTAATGAACAATGTTCACACCTCATTACATCCATTTATTACTAAACCAAATTCACTTCCCATTCCATTCATTTATTACTGAACCAAGTTAACTCCTCCTTCCAACCCTACATTATTGAACAGGTTTCACCTCTCATTTGAGTCCTATATTATTTAAATGAGTTCAATACTCATTTAATCCATGTTTATCTCATGATTAATAAATAATTTACCAATTAATTAGATGGAGATATAGGTCCCACCCATCACATAATGAAATCATATATACAATTTTCACAGGAGATTAAAACATTCATCGTATTATGACCCATAAAAAGAGACAAGATTAATAAACACCATATCATAACCCATGAAATAAAATGGGTACCATAAACATTTCATTTTATTATAACCTATGGAAAAGAGATAGCTTTCATAATAAATTAATCAAAGAATAACTCATGAAAATAGTTAGGTTTCATAAGCGTTTTATCATGGTATAACCCATGGAAGAGAAATTGGTTTCATAAACAATGTGCCATCTTAAACGTAAACCATTCAAAGAAAGGGTAAGAATAATTTCCATGGATCATATACTCAATAAAGAATAAAATATATCCATGGTATTTATATTATATGTAAAATAAGTTTAAAATTATCATTTAAAAAATTTCTTGAGGAAGATATCATTTCCACATTGAAAACCCCTTTTTAAAACATAAAATATTTTGAAAACCATTTACTTTGAAAATAACCCTGAACACATGTAATGGAATATTTAAAAATCATTTAAAAGAAATTTTAAAAATAAAAGATTTTTGAAATAATTTTTTCTTGGAAATGAAAATAAAATATCATTTATTTTTTTTAAACATTAAAAAAAACAGTGTTTTTGAATAAAATAATTTTCCGACCGAAGAGAAAGAAAGTAATATTTTTTTAAAAGAAAAATCATAATCATCTTAAGTAACCGTGAGTTTAAAAATGGTACCATAACTTGAAGATACTCTGAATAACCATATAATATGAAAATTAATGATTGTTATTGAGATATGTATCATAATATTTCATCATTGTAAGAATAGTCATAAATAATCCTGATAAATGTTGAGATTGTAGAAATATACTCTTACCACCATGTAAAACTTAAATCGTAATCTTCATGAAATAATAACATTACATGAAGGTCAAAATATCATTAATGTATGTATATTAATTATATAACATGTCAAATGGGTGATAACTTTCAAACCGTAAAACACCCTGAAATAGAGATCATAAATTGGATATGAAAATAAAAAAAATTAAGGGTTCGAATAATATAATATGTTCATGGGATTTATATAAATCACATAAAATAAATGAGTGGTGAATAAGGAATAAGTCTAGCAGAAATAAAAGTGAGACTAGAAATCCCATTACTACTTGAGTAATTATGGAATCAAGAAATCCCTGAAATAATAACATAAATTGAAACTTTCAATATCATTAAATAAATTAAATTCATGATATAACATTCCACAAGTACGTTTATACCCCACACATCTAGAATAATTTGTGAATATTTCTTATATTTATGGAAATAAATGTGAGACGAGAAAAATGTTTCATTAAATATCGAGTTTTTTCATACATGTTAAAACCTATTGTATAATAAATATAATTTAATTATAAATCTACCAAAGAACCATATTATTATATATCATACCATATATTATTATATAATGTTTTTATATTATCATTTTACAAATAATTCCATGTTAATGTTATATTTTGCGTAATAACCACTCTATTTTTCATATATGATTTGACTCTTTATTCTTGATCCTATTACATGGATCATGATTTAATTATTTAAATAATTTATAAAATTATATAAATTTAATATATATTCATTATATAAGAATTTATAATTACCTATAAATGATATAAATATGAAAGGGAATACAACATTCATGGAGGCGGTAGCTCGTACGTACGCATGAACATTGTTTCTATTTTTTCTTGTCGTATTGGAAAGAATGTAAGTAAATTAAATATACACATATATATATATTATAATTATAGTATAAATATTATTTCATATATATAATAAAAATTTACTAAAACCATTGATATTAAATTCAATGTAATGTGTGAATGAATCACATCGTTTTGAGGAGGTGGTAGTCCATACATCCACAAACGAAGTTATCATATTCCCACGAAATGTAAATCATGAAGGTAAGTGTTATGTAACAATTCCATAAGCATAAAAATATCCTATATATCATATAAAAATAGTAATTCTATCATTTTTCTCAACCATTAGAGGTGATAATGGAATAACGAATGATTTCAGTTAGCGAGGCAGTAATCTGCCTTACACAAGAATGATGATTGCATATCTCATTTGATGGAGGTTTTTGTTGGTGTAGGTTAAACCCTTAACATAAAAACATATCATTATATTAAAAATACATAGGTTATTATATTATTATGTAATAATAAGAATTTATGTGGTGGATAAATAAATAAAACAAATGTTCCAATTAAAGGATGTTACCTCTTCATTGGTAAATTCCTTTTGGTTTGCACCAAAGGACTAACTTGGTTTGATTTATGGCCAAAGTGAGGAATCTAGGAAGATAATAGGGGGTTTTCTAGATTATTTTTCTAGGTTTTATATGATGCAATTTGATTTATATGTGTGAATAAATGAGGGGGTGATTTCCATTTTATAGTGGAGGTGGAGTAGCATTCTTGTAAATATAAAAAGGTAAACACTATTGTGAGGTCTACCTTATAGAATGTTCCACTAATAATGGTAAATTTAAAATATAAGGGATAATACGGTAGATATATGATCATCCAATGTATTTTTAAAATTATTATAGGTTATGTTTTCCCTTATGTTAAATTTTAACCAATAAGTAAACTCATTTTTACCTTAATCATTGCAAATAATTTTAATTACTTTCACTAATATTTAAGTAATTAATAAGTTGACTTTATTAATAATTATTCTCATTCCAAATATGGTATAAATTTTTAAAAAATCTGGGTACATAATTTCTAGAAGTTAATTTAAAATTAATCACACAGACGAGATGAGACAACGAGTTTTTAAAGTGAAAAATGTTAAAAATCCCGAAATGTTATTATATCCAATTTCAATGTGAGATTGATTAAAATGACCTAAATTTTATTAATAGGTTTAAAATTGATCTAAATATACTTTAAACAAAAAATAAAACAAAATTTATCTATATAAATAAATTAGATGAAAAAATAGTTTTCAAGTAAAAATATGTATGTTTCACAATTCATCCCAAAATGAAACTTTTCAGAAGAATAAAAACAATCCCGCTTAACTAATTTTGACATTACATTATCAAATTTAATGTTTATTTTATAAAATAAAATTTATAAATGTTTAAAAAATAATATTTAATATAGGCACTTCATTAAATGGTCATAAAACTACCTTTTAGAAGAATATATATCTTTATGCGTAAAAATTGGTGTTATTATTTTATATTGTCTAGAAAACATATGACATGCATGTATAATAGTTTAATGAATAAATAATACAAAAATTAAATTAAAATCATTCATCAAAAGTGGTTTAATTAATTCATTGATGAAAAAGATTTTTTATTGCACAAATATAGGTTTTCAGCAAATGATTTCTAATATATTAATAAAGGTTTTATTTTTTTTTTCTGGTTAATTTGTCCCCAAATATTTCTTTTTATATCTGTAAACCATATTTTCATAATTTAATTAATATTTTTTCCAATGGATAAATCAAAATTATAATAAAATTTTAATAATAATATTAATAGAACATTGTAGTTTGGTGAAACTAGGTCATGCATGTCATGCAAGTTGTCAAAGGAACTCAGAATTGTGTGCAACATAAGCCAAACACAGTGTTGCATATACCATAAGCTAATTTATGTGTTTCATGTGGTGAATGATTAACTTGGTGTTATGTTAAATATAATAAAAACTAAGTTATTTCATATAAAACAAGCTATATTCAGTGTTGTATGAAATGAAAGAAAACAAAAGAATAAATTAAATAAAAAATTGATAATTCATAAAAAATCCGGGTGTTACAATCCTTCCACCAACATATTTTATAAATGAGAAAAAATAAATATTATAATTTAGATAAGTTCTGATAGGAATAAAATCACAGTTCAATATATATATATATAATAATTTTGAAAAAACTAAGAAATTTTTGGTTCAAAATTATGGGAAGCATATATATTAACCCACCAATTTTTATGTTGAATGGGTTGGAAGTTGTTGAAAACCTATCATAGAAGAATAGAAACAGACCATAAATCATGATTAGAATTCCCAAACAAGGAAATAAATCACTTAAAATTTGAACTTACATGAAACCTAGATCATCATGGCAGTGGGGGAGGAAGAGATCCATGGGCGGATAGACTATAATATGAATGAGAACTACAGGAAAAACCGAATTTGCGGTTGGTTTTTCGCGATGGTTTTCAAAACATCCGCTAAATATTTTTTGAAAAAACAATAATGGTTGTATTTTTCTGATGGTTTTTAAAACATCAAACATATTTGATTTTAATTTTTTTTCTTTTTTCTTAAATTTTTAATTTTTTTTAAAAATTATATTTATTTTTAGCATCAGTTTTATATATTTGTGTGTGTTTATAAATATCTATGTTGCATAAATGTATGTTTATACATATTTATGTAAATTTCATTATATATAATTATATTTAAAGATATTTCTATCCATTTATTATTTATTATTTATTAAATTATCAATTTATTATTTATTATTTATTTATTCCAGAATAATTATTTATTTATTACTCATTAGTTATATATTGATTTATTTTTTTATTAAATCATTTCTAAATTAATATTTAATATTTATTTATTATTCAATTTATATTATAAAGTAATACATATTTTTTTTAATTTATTGTGAATTTATTATTTATTTATTATTTATTATTTAATTTTTATTTATTATTAATTTATTACTAACATATTATTCATTATTTATTTAGTAGTTATTTATTATTTATTACTTATTTATTATTATTTAATTATTAGTTATTATTTATTTATTTATTTATTTATCTGTTATTATTTATTTATTTATTTATCATTCATTTATTTTTAATTATTATATTATTATTTATTTATTTATTTATTATTTATTATTTATTTATTGTTTATACATTCATTATAAATTTATTTTTAGTTTATTTTTATATTATTATATATTTCTTATTTATTTTTTATCATATTTTAGTTAATTTATTCTTTTTTATATAATAATTATTAATTTATTTTTAATTTACTATAAATTTATTATTAATTTATTTTTAATATTTTATCCATTACTAATTTGTTATTTATCTGTTATTTATTTATTCATAATTTATAATTTATTATCTATAATTTATTAATTTATCATTTATTTATCATAAATTAATTTATTTTTTAATTGATTTATTATTTATTCATTACTTATATTTGATTCATTTATTACTTAATAATTACTAATTATTAATGATTATTTATTGTTTATTGTTTATTATTATTTATTATTTATTATTTACTATTTATTACCTTATTATTTATTTATTTTTTATTTAATAATTATTAATTGTTAATTATTAACAATTAACTATAAATTATTAATTATTAATTATTAATTATTAATTAATTAGTTCATATATATTTCTTATGTATTATATATTTTTTCTATCAATATATATAAAAGTATATTAAATTTTGTCTACACGCCACATGAATAGTCTGCTAGAGTGGTAAAGTCTTTGCAGAATAACCAACATGTAAGGGGTTCAAATCTCACCCAACAAATAATTTCTAGATAAAATATATGGCATATGCATGCATGGAATGTGCATGTTCATGTGCGTAGTAATAAATAATAAATCATAAATCATAATAAATAATAATAAATAATAAATAATAACAAATAATAACAAATAATAAATAAATAATAAATAATTATTACGTAAATTTTAGAAAAATTAAAAAATAAACCGTTGCTTAACAATTTCACTGACATTAAAAAACCATCGCTAGATCATTCTACAGAGGTTTGGAAAACTCACCGCTAAATTCTTACTTTGGCGGAGTGGATGAGAGGGGCCCCATACTTGATGAAACTTTGTATTTTTTAATATGAGGCTTCCACAGAATAGAAGCCAAATAAAGGGAGATGTGATAGAGAAAATACATAGAGTTCAAGAAAATCCAAATTGGGGAGGAAAGAGAGACCAAAAGATAGTTAAAAATCATGTAAGGGTTTTTTGGAATCTCCAATTTTTAATTCTAGCCAGTTTGTGTGGTACTACCACATATTTTAGGAAGTCATTCACTAACTATGCAATAACTACTTGGATCAAACCATAACACCCACATGGTTAGTTCACATGGTTACTTCTAATTGTGCAAAAATTGTGGGATGGCTTCTTAGATGGAATTTAACCCTATATATGATTAGTTTTCATGGTTACCACTAATGATTGACCAATCATGTGTGGTTAATCTTATATAGGTTTTACCTAAATGGTTAATACTAACCATTTATTGACCATGAACCAACAGTACGACCCTAATAATTTAATAAAATTGAAAAAAAAAATCAAACATAGAATTAACGAACAAAAAAAAACATATTTTCTAACTAAAAGTGACATTGTGGGTGTTAAAAACCATGTCCCTGATCTGAAATGAAATTTAATTTTTTGAGCACTCTTAACACAAATGGGAATAAATATTTTTTTGAAGGTGGGGATTTAAAGGCTAGAAAAGTTTAACTTGTATGTGTAATAGAGAAAAAATGTTGGCTTGTTGTATGTTCAATAAGGTTCTAATATCATTGGTGATCAAATGTTTCTACTCCTCCATTTTTTAATAATGAGGTTTTCAAAATATCAGATATGAATCTCTGTAATACAAGTCAAAATGGTAGGATTGAATTGAATAGAAAGGGTCTTCCAGGTAGACAGAGTATCAACATGATGAAATTCTTGGATCATTACATATTTGGTAACAATAGTTGAGTAATCTCATGAGGGGGAACTCATATTATGAAGGGGTAAATTGATTATAATCATTATAATCATTTAGGGCCAACTTGGGTGCCCTTAAAAGGTGATGTAAGCTATTAGTTGACCGTTATTGACGATATCTCCAGGATATGGTGGGTTTTCTTCTTAAATAAAAGAAATAAATATTTTTATACAATTAAGAAATGGGAGATTACGATTGAAAATAAAATAACGAAAAAGGTAAAGAATATTCTTACTTATAATAACCTAGAATCTTGTTATGATGAATTCAATTATTTTTTCCAAGTAGAAGGAATTTTGTGTCATTTGATTTTTCCAAGTACTCTGAAGAGAAATAGATTGAAAAAACACATGGAGATTACATTAATATAGATGGTATGGTCTATAATTTCAAACTCTCACTTACTGAAATTATTTTAGGATGAATATGTTACAACTTAATTTTTGTTAATTTATTAGTGTAAGTAAACTCTTATGGAAAATTGGAACAAGACCCAAAAATGTTTCATTATTGGTTATAAATTAGAGGATAAATGATAAAATTTGGGGTGTGATGAATGTGAGAAAATTATTGTTTCTTCAGATGTAATATTTGATTAAAATTGTACGATAAGTTTTTCACATTTTAAAAATTTTAGAAAATATAAATCCAACACTCAGGTTATAGTTCAGTTTTAGAAGAATTATATAATTGATTCCTCATCCCAATATGAATCTAGTAATTATGGTTATATGTGTCTTTATACACCTCAATCATAATAATATATTGTAAAAAAGTTTCCAAAAATAAATATTAGACATCAAAAGTGGTATGTTGAGGTTCACATGGTTTCTTATGCACTGAATATTGTTGAAGGTATTGATTTGAATATATATCCTTTAAATTGTTAAGATTTTTTTGGTTGTAATGATTTAGGTATATGAATTTTGGATATAAAATTTGAGATAGAGTGTCTCTAAAAATCCACATAGGGGTTAGTAAAAAAATTTAAGGTTGATAAAGTGATACATTTTAAATGGTTGTTTAATAATAAATAAGGCATACTAAAAGATGGAAGAACAAGGTCCATATCATGGTTAGTTTCTAATGGTTACATACTTGTCCAGGTATTTACTTCATATATGTCTTCTCTGTGGTTTTTAAATATATCTCTATTCATTTTTTTTGGGTGTTATGGATTTATAAAATCTTGGGTTAGAGAAGCTAGAAGTGAAGATGGTTTTTCTTCTTGGCTATCTAGAGAAGGAAATAAATATATGGAATTCAAAGTGTTTGATAGTTTTTTGGAAAAAAACTATGTAGGTTCATTGATGAAATATCTTTATGACAATAATAAAACGCCCAAATAAGGATACTTTATGTTTAACTCTTTTATGACCTATTATGGATTTAAAAAGTACAGTTATGATAGTAATATTTATATTAATATGTTTTCTGACTGTTTTTTATCTATTCCTTTATGTAGATAACACATTGATTTCAACCAAGTAAATGAAAGGTATTGGAAAAATTAAATATCTACTTAACTTAAAGTCTAAAATGAATTATTTAGTGGTTGTAAAGAAAATTCTTTGAAAGGAGAATCATAGAGACAAAAAATATGGCACACTTTTTTTTATCTATAAATGATACATTAAGAAAGATATTTGTGGATTTAATATGAAAAATCCTAAACCTATAATTACTCCATTAGGTTCCCATTTTAGACCTTCACTTTTCATATTTTCCATGTTATATGATGAGGTTGAATATATGACTCAAGTTCCATAAAATAGTATAATTGATTCTTTGATGTGTTTTATAGATTTCACCCATAAATATTTGTCTCATACAGTAAGTGAATTTTTGGGACTCATTGGGATCTAATAAAACATATTAGAACTAGGGGAATCAATTAAAATCTCAAACCCACAATCACCATATACATAGATATATGAAATAATAATAAACTATAAATGAAGAAAATGAGGAAACTAGTATGTGTACCTTACACTAAGGAACTGCTGCATCAATCTATTATTCTTAATAATGGTCACAATGAAACAAAAAATATTATTCCTTCTATGGGGTGCCCTTATATTATATAATTTCATATCAAATGAGTGAGATCTATCTTCTCATACATAGACTGTTAGTGCCTCAAAATTCTAAGGAGGAATATTAAGAGATAATTGGGTTAATATGTTTTATATAATCATGATAAAGTATATTTCATTTCATTACATGGAAGTGGGATTTATATAAAACTCAAGGAATAGGCAAGGAAGATCATGTATTTGCTCATGTGTGATAACACATGAGTAAATGCATCGACCACTTTATACATCTTATACATGAATAATTCTAGGTCCTATACACTTCATCACATGTAATGGATTATTAATTGATATCCATCATAGAATATGTCATCCAACCAAACCACTAAATCCAATGGCATTCATATTCCATGTAATTTTAATTTTCTTTCCCTATGATATAAATGGCATGATATCATATTTCATAGAAATAATACATTATTTCTCTATAGGGTAAGAGACAATAAATCATATTTCATGCCTTTATTATATCCCAAATCATAGAATAAAATTGAGGTGTTAGTGGAATTAAAATCATATTTCATGCCTTTATGATATCCCTCAACCATTAAATATGATTTCCCATAAATACATCACATTAAAATGGTCTTTTGGGCATATATCACCTTCAATATCCCACTTTTACTACAATATAAATTACTTTATGACATTTCACCTCATATTGTATCTTATATAATAACTTGTGAAACAATATACAAAATCCATTTTGGATATCTTTAGAAACAATTTTACAAAGATATATTTAACTTCATGGGGTATCACATCATATGTAATAACTTGAGAATACCAATCTAAAAATTATTTGTATTAACTGTACCTCCGTTTTAGAGTAGAGCACTGAGTCAAATTGAATCCATTTTCATTCAATCATAAAGTGTGACCCCATTTACATTGTTTTTTTGAAATAAATATGAATCCCAACATTTATAAATCAAATAAAAAGTTGTATCTCAAAATGAATCGATACTACATTAGCTATAATGGGATCTGGTGTGATCTCTATCAAACACATTTATCTTTTTACTGATGTCTAATTTTCACATCACATACTAGTGTTCATTCTCATGCATTCCCTTTTTCCATGAAATCAAGTGAACATGGAACACATAGTATGTCAAAAATACTAATCCAGCTCATACATTCTCGACTATTCGAGTATATACTGACAAAGTGAATGAATACATTACATTTCATTAACACTTATGTTGATCAAATCATATTCCGTTCATATGAACAAATAATTAAATCATATAAACTATATATATATGGAAAACACCCCCATACTATCCTAATACAAGGGCCATCTGTCATACTTTTCACATGAGAGGAAAAATCCAATCTTGGTTGAGCTCCAATCAATGACATGATCAGTAACAAACCCATAAACCCCCTTATTAGCTAAACTGTGAGGATTGGTTAAAAAAGGTATCAAAGAATGAATTTTATCATTCTAAGTATCAAAAAAACCTTATATAATAGGTACTCATATATTATCTATGCACCCATAGTATACCAAATACATAGTGTATGAAACTTCAGGTAGTTTACTTAGTTGGACATCCAACACAAAAAGACACATTTTTCCGCATGAACATATTTTATATCACATAAAAGTATCTCACTCTTTCAAACCTTAACATTTCACTATAACCTCTAATACTCCAGAACATCGATTATTGATAACTCATTCTTTTACTTTGATATGTCAATTATCATTACATTTAAAAAAATTATATCAATATATACATATATTTAGATATTTTAAAAATTATAAATGAGGTATTTCCTTTTATATAATACATTTTATATTTTTAATACTCTTTTAAGTGTACTTATCAAAACCTTATATAATAAACATTATAACATATCATATTTGTTTGACTACTAGATCGGTCTTTTATTTTTTGTACATTCTATAGTTTTGGTAACTCATTACATCTATATGTAATTTCTACCACATATTTATGTGACTACATGATAAAAACATTCCCACTAAACTCTTTATTGAGTAACATCTAAAATTTAATAAATTTGTAATAATTTTTAAATATGGATATAATATTCTTAATTTTTAACTCTTTTAATATAATCAAATTCTTTAACTCTACAAAGTTAAATGCTGTGATGTTAATAACTACTATTTTATACTAAAAACTTCTCTAAATTTATCATTGATGTCCTTATAAATTTTCAATCAAAATTTTCCCTTGAATTTTTTTGGCAATTAATATAATTATTTACATAAGAACCAAATGGAACATCCAAAATTCCTTTATGATAACATGATATCCACTTTTTATTTTAAATAGAAAATTACTTTATGAAATAGCGATGTTCAATTCATCATGGTAACTAAATGTAATTATTTACATTTTTCATTACTCTCACATATCTGAAACTCTTTAGGATATTATTTAAAATTCTCTTTAGTTTTTTAACAGTATAATCTTTTATTTTTTGTAAGAGAAAAATTCTCTAAGTGTATGAATACTCCCACTATCCTCGTAGATAAAATATTTTTTTTCAAAATAGCATACAACAATTCATAAATTCTATTGTGTTAAAAAATGACACGTATTTCCTTTTAGAGGGAATATATAACAAATAAATTATTTTTTCTATTTCACAAATGTAACTCTATGTGTTTGGATCATTTTAACCTGAAAAGAAGACATTATTCATTTAAATGTACTAATAATGAGTGGTAGGAACATTATTCCTATTATTTTAATGATTATCAGGATAAAAATATTATAGGCCAAACTTTTTTATCCATGTCCCCTTTTAAAAACATTTTATATAATCTGATGAATCAAAAAATGTGTGTATACAATTAATCATCTCATTTTATTCATAAAATCTCTTAATTAATGCAAAAATTATATTATCATATATGATAAATGATATTAAGATACATATCCATTAATAAGATCCATCCAATATTGATAAAGTGTTTTACATTAAAATAATTTATGTAACAACTCATATATTATTCACTTGAATGAAAACTACAAGCTCTGAATTGTTTCCCTGATTATAAACACCAGTGTACAAAAAATACTTTTAATGTATACATTCAGAATCATAGACCTTTTAAAATGGTAAAATTAATTTCTATAACATTGATAACTAACATGGAAATTTATATAGTTTCACAAACCCTTTTAGGTATCCCAACTAATTCTATCCTATAGAATCATTACTTCTTTAGTGATTTTGCATTGGGTTTCAATACCCAAGGATGGATTACTCGAAGAATCTTTATCGTACTCTTCTACTAAATTTCTTTCTTCTAGTTAAATTTTTACCCACTAATAATATCTATACATCACAAGAACTTATAAAAAACATGGCTCATTATTCTATTCCTAACACTTGATAATTATAATTAAACATTTATTTGAACTCATCAATATTATTTAAATGAGTTCAATACTCATTTTATCCATGTTTATCTCATGATATATAAATCATTTACAAATTAATTTTATGGATATATAGGTCCCCCCATCACATGATGAAATCATATATACATTTTTCACATGATATTAAAACATTCATCATTTTATGACCCATAAAAAGAGATAGAATTTATAAACACCATATCGTAACCCATGAAATTAAAATGGGTACCATAAACATTTCATCCTATTATCACCTATGGAAAAGAGATAATTTTCATAATCAATTAATCAAAGAATAACTCATGAAAATAATTAGGTTTCATAAGCATTTTATCTTGGTGTAACCCATGGAAGAGAAATTAGTTTCATAAACAATGTGCTATCTTAAACATAAACCATTCAAATAATGGGTAATAATTATTTCCATGGAAGATATACTCAATAATGAATAAACTATATCAATGGGTTTTTTATTATATGTAAAATAAGTTGGAAATGATCATTAAAAATATTTCTTGAGGAAGATATCCTTTCCTCTTTGAAAACCCCTTTTTAAAATGTAAAATATTTTGAAAACCTTTTACTTTGAAAATAACATTGAACACATGTAATGAAATATTTTAAAATCATTTAAAAAAATTTTTGAAAATAAAAAATTTTAGAAATAATTTTTTCTTGGAAATGAGAATAAAAAGTAATTTAATTTTTTTTAAGCCATTTTAAAAAACATTGGTTTTGAATGAAATAAGTTTCTGACAGAAGAGAAATAAAGTCATATTTTTTTAAAAGAAAAATTATAATTATTTCAAGTAACCAAGAGTTTAAAAATGGTACCATAACTTGAAGATACCATGAATAACCATATAATATGAAAATTAATGAATGTTATTGAGATATGTATCATAATATTTCATCAACGTAAGAATAGTCGTAAATAATCCCACTAAATGTTGAGATTGTAGAAATATAATCTTACCACCTTGTAAAATTTAAATCCAAATCGTCATGAAATAATAACATTACATGAAGCTCAAAATATCATTAATGTATGTATATTAATTATATAACATGTCAAATGGGTGGTAACATTCAACCAATAAAACAACCTGAAATAAAGATCATAAAATGGATATGAAAATAAAAATAAAATTAAGGGTTGGAATAATATAATATGTTCATGGGAATTATATAAATCTCATAAATGAAATCAGTGGTGAATAAGGCATAATTCTAGAAGAAATAAAAGTGAGACAAGAAATCCCCTTACTACTTGAGTAATTAGAGAATAAAAAGATCCATGAAAGAAAACAAAAATTGAATCTTTTAATATCCTTAAATAAATTAAATTCACGATATAACATTCCATATGTCTGTATATAACCCACACTTCAAGAATAAGTTGTGAATATTTCATATATCTATGGAAATAAAAGTGAGATGAGAAAAATGTTACATTAAATATTGACATTATTCATACATGTTAAAACATACTGTATAATAAATATAATTTAATTATAAATATACCAAAGAACCATATTATTATATATCATACCATATATTATTTTATAAAGATTTATATTACCATTTTATAAATAATTCCATGTTCATGTTATATTTTGCGTAATAACCACTCTGTTTTTCATATTTGATTTGACTCTTTATTCTTGATCCTATTACTTAGATCATGATTTAATTATTTAAATAATGTATAAAATGATATAAATTTAATATATTTTCATTATATTAGTATTTATAATTAACTATAAAATATATAAATATGAAATGGAATAAACCATTCCTGGATGCGGTAGCTCGTACGTACGCATGAACGTTGTTTCTTTTTTTTCTTATCGTATTTGAAATAAAGTAAGTAAATTAAATATACGTATATATATATTATAATTATAGTAGAAATATTATTTCATATATATCATAAAATGTTACTAAACCCATCCATAAACATTCAATGTAATGTGTGAATGAATCACATCGTTTTGAGGAGGTGGTAGTCCATACGTCCACAAAGGATGTTATAATATTCCCACGAAATGTAAATCGTGAAGGTAAGTGTTATGTAATAATTCCATAAGCATAAAAATATAATATATATCATATAAAAATATTAATTCTATCATTTTTCTCAACAATTAGAGGGGATAATGGAATAACGAATGATATCGGTTAGCGAGGCGGTAATCCACCATACACAAGAATGATGATTGAATATCCCATTTGATGGAGGTTTATGTAGGTTTATATCAAAACTGTAACATAAAAACATATCATTATATTTAAAATACTTAGGTTAATATATAATTATGTAATAATAAGAATTTATGTGGTGGATAAATAAATAAAAAAAGTTCTAATTAAAGGATGTTACCTCTTCATTGGTAAATTTCTTTTGGTTTTCACCAAAGTACTAACTTGGTTTGATTTATTACCAAAGTGAGGAATCTAGGATGATAATAGGAGATTTTGGAGATTATTTTTCACGGTTTTATATGATACATTTTTCTTTATATGTGTTAATAAATGAGGGGGTGAGATCCATTTTATAGTCGAGGAGGAGTAGCATTCTTGTAAATATGAAAAGGTAAACACTATTGAGAGGTCTACCTTACAGAATTTTCCTCTAATGATGGTAAATTTCCAATATAAGGGATAATATAGTATATATATGGTCATCCAATGTATTTTTAAAATTCTTATAGGTTATGTTTTCCCTTAAGTTAAATTTTAACCACTATGTAAACTCATTTTAACCTTAATCATTATAAATAATTTTAACTACTTTCACTAATATTTAAGTAAAAAATAAGTTTAATTTATTGAAAATTATTCTCATTCCAAATATAGTATCAATTTTTTAATAATATACATACATAATTTCTAGAAGTTAATTTAAAATTAATCACACAGATGAGATGAGACAACGAGTTTTTAAAGTGAAAAATGTGAAAAATCTTTAAATGTTATTATATCCAATTTCAATGTGAGATTGATTAAAATGCCCTAAATTTTATTAAAAGATTTATAATTTATATAAATATACTTTAAACAAAAATTAAAACAAAATTTAACTATATAAATAAATTAGTTGAAAAAATAGTTTTCAAGTAAAAATAAGTATGTTTCACTATTCATCCCAAAATGAAACTTTTCAGAAAAAAATCACCCAAACTAATTTTGACATTAAATTATCAAATTTTATGTTTATTTTATCAAATAAAATTTATAAATGTTTCAAAAATAATATTTAATATAGACACTCCATTAAAAGGTGATAAAACTACCTTTTAGAAGAATATATATCTTTATGCATAAAAATTGGTGTTATTCTTTTATATTGTCTAGAAAACATATGACATGAATGTATAATAGTTTATTGAATATATAATATATAAATTTCGTGAAAATAATTCATCAAAAGTGGTTTAATAAATTCATTGAGGAAAAAAGATTTTTTATTGAACAAATATAGGTTTTCATCAAATGATTTCTAATATATTAAAAAAGGTTTTATTTTAATTTCTTGTTAATTGGTCACCAAATATATCTTCTTTTATGTGTAAACCATATTTTCATAATTTAATTAATCTTTTTTCCAATGGATAGATGCAAATTATAATAATATTTTGATAATAATATTAATATTACATCGTAGTTTGGTGAAACTAGGTCTTGCATGTCATGCATGTTTTCAAAGGAACTTAGAATTGTGTGCAACATACTCCAAACACAGTGCTGTATATACCATAAGCTAATTTATGTGTTTCATGCGGTGAAAGATTA
The DNA here is from genome assembly GCA_963277665.1 of Viscum album. Classification (NCBI taxonomy): domain Eukaryota; kingdom Viridiplantae; phylum Streptophyta; class Magnoliopsida; order Santalales; family Viscaceae; genus Viscum; species Viscum album. Next base: position 1,497,278,699 of record OY728131.1, read on the forward strand.
ACTTGGTGTTATGTTAAATATAATAAAAACTTTGTAATTTCATATAAAACAAGTTATATTCAGTGTTGTATGAAATGAAAAATATCAAAAGATTATATTAAATCAAAAAATGATAATTCATAAAAAAAATCAGGGTGTTACAATCCTTCCATGAACATATTTTATAAATGAGTAAAAGGAAATATTATAATTTAGATAAGTTCTCATAGGAATCAAATCGCACTTCAATATATATATATATATAATAATTTAGAAAACACTGAGAAATTTGTGGTTCAAAATTATGGGAAGCATATATATTCACCCACCAATTTTTATGTTGAATGGGTTGGAAGTTGTTGAAAATCTATAATAGGAGAATATAAAAGGACCATAAATCATGATTATAATTCCCAAACAAGGAAATAAATCACTTACAATTTTAACTTACATGAAACCTAGATCATCATGGTAATGGGGGTGGAAGAAATACATGGGAGGATAGACTAAAATATGAATGAGAACTAAAGGAAAAAAACCGAATTTGCGGTCTGTTTTCAGCGCTGGTTTTCAAAACATCTGCTAAATATTTTTTGAAAAAACATTAGTGGTGTTATTTTTCTGATGGTTCTTAAAACCTCAAACATATTTTATTTTAAGTTTTTTTTCTTTTTTCTATATTTTTTAATTTTTTAGAAAATTATATTTATTTTTAGCAGTAGTTTTATAGAAACCATCGTGAAATAGAGGTGGTTTTTATGACAAACTAAAATTCAATTAAAGGGAAAAATATAAAATATAAAATATTTAATAAGGATTTTTTATTTTTTATTTTTTATTTAATATTGTAATTAAATATAATTTGTTAATTAATAAATATTTATAATTATTAGTTTATAATAATTTGAAACTTAAAATAATTCTAGAAAAAAGAAGAAAATCATGCTTCAGCAACAATTGACCATAAATTTTGATCTGAGAATCATTTTTTACTCCACAACCAGTAAAATAGAATAATATGAAATGAACTAAAATCACAGTAGATAAAAATTTTGTAATAATTAAAAGATTTAAATTTATTATTATTTTAAAAAAAGTTGGAAATTGATCTTCAACTTCCAACGATCATAACTTAGATCCGAGTGTCCTTTTGTGATTTACCACATATAAAATTGAAGCTTACTATGAGCTCTATTCCAAGTTGTTTGGGGAGACATTGGTCACTATTTTTTCAAGGTCAAAAGAGGCCTTAAAGGCCTCCAAAACTGATTTTTATTGAATATCATGATTTTTAAATATTTAATGAGATTTCGTCCTTTTTATGAGTGTCTTCATAGGGTTTTTATGTCATTTATGATTTTATTCCTTTTATTTAAATTCCTATTAATTTGATAGTGTTGCAATTATTTTGGTTTCCCCTCTTTCGGTGATTATACATATATATATCTTTTTATATGTATTTATGGACATGAATATTTACGTATATTTATATAAATTTGTAAATATTTATACATATTTATGTTCATATACTTTTATATCTTAGATGAGTATATATATAGAGTTATTTATATTTACTTGTGTTTATATATATATTTATATTAATATACAATTATATATTTGTGTGTGTTTATAAATATTTAGGCTGTATAAATGTATGTTTATAAATATTTATGTAAATTTCATTATATGTAAGTATATTTATAGATATTTACATCAATTTATTATTTAATATTTATTAAATTATCAATTTATGATTTATGATTTATGATTTATTTATTCCAGAATTATTATATATTTTTTAGTCATTTCTTATATATTGATTTTTTTATTAAATCATTTCAAAATTAATATTTAATTTTCATTTATTATTAAATTTATGTTATAAAGTAATACATGTTATTTTTAATTTATTATGAATTTATTATTTATTATTTATTTATTATTTAATTTTTATTTATTATTAATTTATTACTCACATATTATTCATTATTTATTTTGCAGTTATTTATTATATATTACTTATTTATTATTATTTAATTAATTGTTATTTATTTATTTATTTTCTATTTTTTATTATTTTTTTATTTATTATTATTTATTTATTTACAATTTTTTTTATTTTTAATTATTATTATATTATTTATTTGTTTATTATTTATTTATTTATTTATTTATTTTTTATACATTCATTATTAATTTATTTTTAGTTTTTTATTATTTTATTATTTATTTATTTTTTATTTTTTATCATATATTAATTATTTTATTTTTTTTATATAATAATTATTAATTTTAATTTAATATAAATTTATTATAAATTTATTTTTAATGTTTTATCCATTACTAATTTATTATATATATATTATTTATTTAATCATAATTTATAATTTATTATCTATTATTTATTAATTTATCATTTATTTTTCATATATTAATTTATTTTTTAATTGATTTATTATTTATTCATTACATATATTTGATTTATTTATTACTTAATAATTATTAATGATTACTTATTATTTATTTTTTATTTTTTATTATTTATTATTTATTATTTTTGGTTTATTATTTACTATTTATTACCTTATTATTTATTTTTTATTTATTTAATAATTATTAATTGTTAATTATTGACTATTAACTATTATTTATTAATTATTAATTATTAATTATTAACTATTAACTATAAATTATTAATTATTTAGTTCATATATATTTATTATGTATTATATATTTTTTCTATCAATATATATAAGCATATTAAATTTTGTTTACATGCCACATGAATAGTCTGCTGGAGTGGTAATGTCTTTGTAGAATAACCAATAGGTAAGGGGTTCAAATTTCACCCAACACATCATTTCTAGACGGAATATATGGAATATGCATGCATGGAATGTGCATGTGCATGTGCGTAGTAATAAATCATAAATCATAAATCGTAATAAACAATAACAAATAAAAAATAATAAAAAATAATAAAAAATAACAAATAATTAATAAATAATTATTATGGAAATTTTAGAAAAATTAAAAAATAAACCGCCGCTAAATGATTCTATTGACATTGAAAAACCATTGCTAGATCGTTCTACAGAGGTTTTGAAAACTCACCGCTAAATTCTTACTTTGGCGGAGTGGATGAGAGAGGCCCCTTACTTGATGAAAATTAGTTGTTTTTAATATGAGGCTTCCACAAAATAGAATCCAGGTAAAGGGAGATGTGATGGAGAAAATACATAGAGTTCAATAAAAACCAAATGGGGGAGGAAAGAGAGACCAAAAGAGGGTTAAAAATCATGTAAGGGTTTTTTGGAAACTCGAATTTTTAATTCTAGACAATTTGTGTGGTTCAACCACATATTTTAGGAAGTTATTCACTAACTATGCAATAACTACTTGTATCAAACTACAACACCCACATGGTTAGTTCACATGGTTACTTCTAATTGTGCATAAATTGCGGGATGGATTCTAAGATGTAATTTAACCCTATATATGAATAATTTTCATGGTTACCACTAATGATTCACGAAACATGTGTGGTTAATCTTATATAGGTTTTACTTAAATGGTTATTACTAACTGTTTATTGACCACGAGCCAACAGTACAACCCAAATGATTTCAAAAAATTGAAAATAAATATCAAACTCACAATTAACAGACAAACATAAATTAACAAAGAAGATATTTTTTTAACTAAAAGTGACATGTGGGTGTTAAAAACCATGCCCCTGATCTGAAATGAAATTTAATTTTTTGATCACTCTTAACACAAATGGGAATAAGTATTTTTTTTTGAAAGTGGGGATTTAAAGGTTTAAAAATTTTCACTTATATTGGTAATAGAGAATAAATTTTGGCATGTTGTATGTTCTATTAGGTTATAATATCATTAGCGATCAACTGTTTCTACTCCTCCATTATTTAATAATGAGGTTTTCAGATAATTATATATGCAAATCCAGAATATGAGTCAAAATAGTAGGATTGAATTGAATATAAAGGGTCTTCCAGGTAGACAGAGTATCAACAAGATGATATTCTAGGATCATTACATATATTGTAACAATAGATGAGTAATCTTTTGAGAGGGAACTCATATTATGAAGGGGTAGCTTGATTATATTCATTATAATCATTGAGGGCCAAATTGGGTTCCCTTAAAAGGTGATGTAAGCTATTATTTGACCATTATTGATGATATCTCTAGGATATGGTGGGTTTTCTTCTTAAAGAAAAGAAATAAATATTTTTATACAATTAAGAAGTGAGGGATTATGATTGAAAATAAAATAAGGAAAAAGGTAAAGAATCTTCTTACTTATAATAACCTAGAATCTTGTTATGATGAATTCAATTATTTTTTCAAAGTAGAAGGAATTTTGTGTCGTTTGATATTTTTAAGTACTCTAAAGAGAAATAGCTTGACAAAACACCAGAATATTGCATTGATATAGATGGTATGGTCTATAATTTCAAACTCTCAAGTACTGAAATGATTTTAGGATGAGTATGTTACAACTTAATTTTTGTTAATTTATTTGTCTCAGTAAAATCTTATGGAATTTTAGAATGAGAACCAAAACATGTTTCATTATTGGTTATAAATTAGAGGATAAATGATTAAATTTGGGGAGTGATGAATGTGAGAAAATTATTGTTTCTATAAATGTAATATTTGATTAAAATTGTACGATAAGATTCTCACATTTTAAAATTTTTAGAAAATATAAATCCAGCACTCAGGTTATAGTTCAGTTTCAGATAAATTATATATTTGATTCCTCATCCCAATATGAATCTAGGATTTCTGGTTATATGTGTCTTTATCTACCTCCATCATAATAATATATTGTAAAAAAGTTTCCCAAAATAAATATTAGACATCAAAAGTGGTATGTTGAGGTTCACATGGTTTCTTATGCACTGAATATTGTTGAAGTTATTGATTTGAATAAATATCCTTTAAATTGTTAAGATGTTGTTGGTTGTATTGATTTAGGTTGATGAATTCTGGATATAAAAGATGAGATAGAGTGTCTCTAAAAATCTACATGGTGGTTTGTAAAAAATTTTAAGGTTGATAAAGTGGCACATTTTAAAAGGCTGTTTAATAAGAAATAAAGCATAATAAAAGTTGGAAGAACAAGGTCAATATCATGGTTATGTTCTAAAGGTTACATAATTCTTATCAGTATTTACCTCATATATGTCTTATCCATGGTTTTTAAATATATCTCTATTCATTTTTTGTTGGGTGTTATGGATTTATAAAATCTTGAGTTAGAGAAGCTTAAAGTGAAGTTGGTTTTTCTTCATGGTGATATTGAGAAGGAAATCAATATATGTAATTCAAAGTGTTTGATAGTTTTTTGGAACAAAATACTATGTATGTTCATTGATGAAATATCTTTATGATAGTAATAAAACATCCAAATAATAGTACTTAATGTATAACTCTTTTATGACCTATTATAGATTTAAAAAGTACAGTTATGATCGTAATATTTATCTTAATAAGTTTTCTTATGGTTTTTTGTTTATCTATTTCTTTATGTATATGACACATTCATTATAAACAAGTAAATGAAAGGTATCAGAAAAATTAAGTATCTATTTAACTCAGAGTCTAAAATGAATGATTTGGTGGTTGTAAAGAAAATTCATTGAATGGATATTCATAAGGAAAAAAACTATGGCACATTTTTTTAATCTATAAATGATACATTAAGACAGATATTTGTGGATTTAATATGAAAAATCCTAAACCTATAATTACTCCATTAGGTTCCCATTTTAGACCTTCATTTTTCATATTTTCCATTTTATATAATGTGGTTGAATATATGTCTCAAGTTCCATAATCTAGTATAATTTATTCGTTGATGTGTTTTATAGCTTTCACCCATCAATATTTATCTCATATAGTAAGTGAATTGTTGGGACTCATATGGATCTAATAACCCTTATTAGAACTAGGTAAATCAATTAAAACCCCAAACCCACAATCACCATAAACATAGATAAATGAAATATTAATAAACTGTAAATGAAGAAAATGAGGAAACTAGTATGTGTACCTTACACTAAGGAGCTGCTGCATCGATCTCCTATTCTTAATAATGCTCAGAGAGAAACAAAAAATACTATTCCTTCTATGGGGTGCCCATATATTATTTAATTTCATGTCATATGAGTGAGACCTATCTTCTCATACATAGACTGATAGTGCCTCAAAATTCTAAGGAGGAAGATTAAGAGATAATTGGGTTAATATGATTTATAAAATCATGAGAAAGAATATCCCATTTCATTACATGGAAGTGGGATTTATATAAAACTCAAGGATTATCCTTGGATGATCATGTATTTTCTAATGTGTGATAACACATGAGTAAATGCATCGACCACTTTATACATCTTATACATGAATACTTCTAGCTCCTATGCACTTCGTCACATGTAATGGATTATTAATTGATATCCATCATAGAATATGTCATCCAACCAAACCATAAATCCAATGGCATTCATATTCCATGTAATATTAATTTTCTTTCCCTATGATATAAAAGGCATGAAATCATATTTCATATAAATAATATATTCTTTCTCTATAAGGTAAGAGACAATAAATCATATTTCATGCCTTTATTATAAACAAAATAATAGAATACAATTGAGGTTTTAGTGGAATAAATTCATATTTCATGCCGTTATGATATCCCTCAACCATTAAATATGATTTTCCCTAAATATATCACATTAAAATGGTCTTTTGGGCAAATATCACCTTCAATCTCCCATTTTTACTACAATCTAAAATACATTAGGACATTTCACCACATATAGTATCTTATATAATAACTTGGGAAACAATATACAAAAAACTTTTTGGATATCTTCGAAAACAATTTTACAAAGATATATTTAACTTCATTGGGTATCACATCGTATGTAATAACTTGTGAATACCCATCTAAAAATTATTTGGAATAACTGTAAATCCCTTTTAAGTAGAGCTCTGAGTCAAATTAAATCCATATTCTTTAAATCATAATGTGTGACCCCAAGAACGTTTTTTTTGAAATAATATGAATCTCAGGATTTATAAATCAAATCAAAAGTGGTCTCTCATAATGAATCAATACTACATTAGCTATAATGGGATCTGATATGATCTCCATCAAAAAAATTTATCTTTTTACCGATGTCTAATATTCACATCACATGCTAGTGTTCATTCTCATTCATTCCCTTTTTCCATGAAATAAAGTGAAAATGGAATGTAGATTTTGTCAAAATATAAATCCAACTCATACGTTCATGACTATTCGAGTATATACTGACCAATTTAATGAAAACATTCAATTTTATTGACATTTATGATGTTCAAATCATATTCCATTCATACATTAACATCCCAAGTAATTAATTAATAATAAATATTTTTATCTATGTCTATTAATGATTAAGATAGTGTTTTAGAGGCTTAAAATGAAAATAAATCCAATCTTAAGCATGGAATACACTAATATTTTTAAAAGATTATTTTACTGCCTTTTGATGGAAACCCACTTTTAAATCTATCTTTTGAAAATTTTATAAGCAATGTTTGTCAAAATAAACTTATTCTTTATGATTGGGACATCAAAATTTACTTTGTGTGAATTTTTGGTATTTTTCAGACAATGTTCATTTTTTTAATGAATAGTGAAAAATACTGCATTTTACATCAAAACTGCTTTTTAATCTAATTTATTTATATGATTAGATTATATTTTTAATTGGTTTTGAAGTTAAATTAGAATATATTTTTACCATTTAATCCAATGGTGGTCATTTTAATCAATTTCACTTTGAAATTGGACTAAAACTGGTGTCAATCTTTTGATACTTATTGTTTCATAAAAACACGCTATTTGTCATGACAGCGGGAATTAATTATTAATTTAATTAATGTGACTTATATGTTTTGAATTTTGTAAAATATACTTCATTTTTGAATTCGGAATATCAAATATAGCTTAGGGTAAATTTTTGGTATTTTTCTGAAAAACTTAAATTTTTGATGAATAGTGAAACCACTAAGTGGTACTTATAAAAACTGATTTTTCATTTAAATGAAATTTTACTACTTCTTTGTTTTGAATTTCAAAAATCCGACATACATGGTTGTCATTAAGAAGTAAAATGTGGTTCAATGAGATTAATATAATTTTTTTTGTGAATAGTAACTCTTAAGTTCTTAATCGCGATTAGAGGTAATTAGTGTAGTTTAAGGTAAAAATAATGCTTTAATAAAATGAGATGAGATTGAAACATGTCCTACCCTCATTGGATGTGTCATGGAAGACGAAGACAATCCATGGGTCAACTTGGGGACCCCATGGAGCCACTTTGGTTGGGAAATGACATAAATAACTTTTTATTTAATGTAAAAGTAAAAATGACACAAACATGATATGTTTTACTAAAAAATTATTACATGGGGTCATAGAGATCCGATTTTTTATTATAAATATTCATTGGTAAGATAAAAAGATTAAATACATCATAGTATTTTGTTTATAATTTTTAGACTTTAAATAAATTAAATTATTTATGACATCCTGATGATGCAGCGATGACCTCATTATTTAACGATTTAATTAAAATGGAATGATAATGTAAACTCTAAGACCTACACATGGCCAAAACCTATTGTATGGGTGGATTTCGAACCCTTATCACCTTATCCTCGAAACAAATCAATGTGGGACCTCTTAAATCTGAATACCATTTTAAAATAAAGTGACTTTTCTTTACCTTCCAAGAGTGCCCCTCCTCTTCTCTTATAAAAGGCCCCCACCTCTACCTGCTTACCCACACTCCCAAAGCCTCTGGCTCGGCCCACCCCTGCCCATATTGACTCTCCACATCCCTCTATTACTCCTTGAAGCCTCAATTTGGGCAGAAGTATTCCCAATGAAGCCTTTGAGATCAAACCAAAGGGAGTTACCTGATTTTAAGGTAATGTGTTCACTTGAGTCCTTTTGTTTTATTTTGCTTCTCCAACCCCCTAAACTCTTTTTATTAATTTATTCTTTAACAACCCCAGTATCTTAAATATACTAGGATGTTTTTATAAGAAGGATTCGAGCTACACTTACACACACCTACATCTAATGGTTAAAGGACATACTGTTTCCGTGGATGGTGAATTTATGCCCCCCGAAACGATGATTGGTCAAAATTATTTTAACACCTTCAAAGGTGGCCATTAAGCTGTCACTATATTTATAAATGATATATAATATGTTTATGTTTTCCTTAAGCTTCTGAATTTTTCATTTTGGGCATACTTTTATGGTTTCCATTATTGGTAAACACGATATCTTCATTTAAGGAAGTGCGGACTACCGCCCCCTCAAAGTGATTTGATTCGTTAAATACCATATGTGGGACGTATAAAGTATGAAACTATGATATTATATATGATATTATACTGGAATTATAATATACCTTTATATCATTATGATTCCATTCTATAAAATACAAAATAGAAATGAAAGTAGCGTTCATGTGTACGTACGGCTTACCGTCTCCATGAACGGTGCATTTCATTTCTTACCTCTAAATGATTATGTAATATTATAAATTCATGTATATACTGGATATATATGATATATAAATCATGATTATAATTCTGGATATAATGGATACATGTACAACTTGTAATTATAAAGGGTTTATTTTTGACTCAAGTACCAATGATCGTTAAAACGACCGTTATTAACATAAATAATTACATAGTGTTCATGACATGGAAATAAGTGATATAAAAGGAATAATGAACTTGAAAAAAGTTCTTAAGAAATTATAAATTAACTCAAGTTTATTATTCAGGACATTAAAGAACGATCGAGTCAAGTTGGACCCGAGGTATGGGACTTCTTCTCAATCTCCTTTCATTGAGGAATATTTTGTTTTATACACAATCTTCTTTTATACAGTGTATAAACCCCTTTTAATTTTACATTTATTCAAAAGGAATCTTTTTTATACGAATCAATTACTAAACGAAAAAAGGGAATGTTTTTGTCGTACGTATGCGGCGACAACGACTTCTCCACCGCCATGACCATTATTTGAGTTTCGGCTTCCTCTACAAGACATACCTTTTTTTGAAAGAAAAATAAATACCATGTTTTACTTTTATTTTATTTTGGTATTAAAAATGGTTTTCATAATGTTTTTATTATATCAATGTGTTTTATTGATATCTTGTGATTGAAATGTGGAAATGTTATGTTTCATTTATGTATGTTTTATGTGATACGATTATGTTATGGTTCTTGGGAATTATTATGAAGATGGGTAGTTCCGTGATAAACTAAGGGCGGGTGAGCCCGATATAGCTCTCTAATGCATTGGGTAACGCGAAGGATTGCAACGTTGAGGTTTCTCCGAAGAGATTTAGGGAATATACTGTGATGGGTAGTCCAAACGTAACCAAGAGGGTTACTCCCTACGTAAGAATGTTATGAATGCCTCAAGTTAAATTTATGTATTATGACTTCTATGCTTTATTCATGATTTGATGAGGTATGTTAAAGTGCTTATGTTTTATGGGTAAAGTATGATTTCATTCTTATGTATATATGTACCCATGTTTCCTTTCCATATTTTTATATCCCTTACTGAGCTTTTTATGCTCATCCCAAGTTTTTTTGAAATGTTTTTCACAGGTCAAGGGAAAGGTACATGATATGATGATAGTGTCAAGGAAGTTTCAAGAATGAATCCATGTTTTATTTTAAATATGTTTCCATTGATGGGAAAGAAGAATACTATCTTTATGTAACCACTTTGTTTATATGTGGAATGTAATGCAAGTTTTATGATCTAATTATCTAAAACTCTAAACCCGAAAAGATCCTCAATGTGTAATATTGTAATAACTCAAGATTAAGTAAGGTTTAAGGATGGGGCCTTATAGTTGGTTTCAGAGGTCTGTTTAGATAAATTTAGGAGTTAGAATTCTATTAAATGATTATCAAAAAATATTTTTTATGGTCAAATTGAAGTGATATAGTATTTGAAGATTACCATGTTGCTTCATCTAATACATGTTTGTTCAGAATGGTTTTACACAGAGGAAACAGGGAATCAGTGCTAGGAAGGCATGTAGAAGGAAATAACATTCCGAATCAGTATCCTGAGATGGTCAGAATTGGAACTGAACAGTTTGTTGTAGTAATGGCGTAGTTGACTCAAGCGATAAATGGCGGTGGTATCCATACACGAGATCAGCCAGATCAACCAAAGAGGAACATGTGAGTGGTGGAACATTTCATGAGGCAACATCCCCCATCATTCAGAGGATCATCTGACCCTGTGCTAGCTGAAGGGTGGATTAAAGCACTGGAGAAGATTTTTGATGTCATGGGGTGTTCAGACAATCAAAAGGTTAGTCTTACTATTTATCGTTTGGAGGGTGAAGCAGATCAGTGGTGGTCGATGGTTAAAAATATCAGGGACGCTGATGAGATTGATTCTCTCGACTGGGATGAATTCAAAGGTATGTTTTTTGAGAAGTATTTTCCTAAGGCTGTTCGACTTAGGATGGAAAAGCAATTATTGGAATTGAGGCAAGAGGAAGACCCAGTGGCTGCTTATGAATAAAGGTTTACTCGATTGGAAATGTATGCTCCAAATTTTATCCGAGACCTTGATAGTAAAATCAATCATTTTTACTCAGGATTAAAGCCAAAATATCGAAGGTCATTAGATTCATGTGAGTTTAAAAGTTATGAAAAGCTTGTTCGTTGTGCTGAGAAGGTGGAAATGGAGTTTGCAGGTGATCAAGTGTTCTATAACAACCAGCAGAAGAAGAGACCAAGGTGGTAGGAGAAAGGGAAGAATTCTTCAAAAAAGTATGATGGTAAGAAATCTATGTTTTCAATTTCTGATAAATGTGGCAAAAGGCATGCTGGGGAATGGCTTCTGAATTCTGGAAAGTGCTACCGATGTGGTAAGATGGGACATAAGGCTCGTGATTTCACTGGAAAAGATCAGGGTGATGGTAAGACCAAATTTGATTTACATTTAGTGAAATGTTATAAGTGCAATGAGATGGGTCACTATGAAAACGAGTGTCCAACAAAGAGCTTGAGTGATGGTAATCAGTTAGACTACAAGCAGAAAGGGGTGGTGAAATCCTTTGCAACTACTTCAGTAGATGTCGGGCCATCAAATGAAGTTGTATCAGGTACTTTGTTTGTTTTTTCAGATTATGCCAGTGTGTTGTTTGATTCAGGGTCTACACATTCTTTCATCTCTGAAAACCTTTCTAGTAAAATGGGAATACCATCTCAAGAAATGACTCCTAAACGTTTGGTAAAAACACCTTGGGGAAATGTTGAGGCAAAAAAATTTATAAGAATCTTCCTATCCTTATTTGTGGAAAGAACCTACTTGAAAACATTATTGTTCTACCTCTAGTAGAGTTTGATGTTATCCTGGGTATGGATTGGCTCTCTATTTACCATGATAAGATTGACTGTAGAGCTAAAGAAGTTTTCTTTCAGAAAGACTTTCAGTTTGTGTACAAGAATGAACCCTTACTGTTGATAACATATCAAGAGGCTGAGAAAATTGTAAAATATGGAAATGAATGTTACCTTGCACACATCGTTGAAAATAAAGGAACTGTTCAGATTAATGATGTGCCAGTGGTAAATGAGTATCCTGATGTTTTTCCTGATGAGTTGCCTGGAATAATACCAGATCGGGAAGTTGAGTTTACTGTTGACTTAGTTCTTGATGCTAAGCCAATTTCAAAACCCCCTTATCGAATGGCTCAAATTGAACTTTTAGAGTTGAAGGAGCAATTGCAATATTTATTAGAGAAAGGTTTCATTTGTCCTAGCACATCACCATGGGGTGCTCTTGTTTTATTTGTTAAAAATAAAGATGGTTCAATGAGACTTTTCATTGATTATAGAGCCTTGAATAACATCACTATTAAGAATAAATATCCTTTGCCTCATATCGATGATTTGTTTGATCAGCTCGAGGGAGCTCAGTATTTTTCAAATATTGACTTGAGATCATGGTACCATCAGTTGAAGGTAAAGGAAGCAGATGTTCCGAAGACCGCATTCCATACAAGATATGGCCATTATGAATTTGTAGTAATGCTTTTTGGGCTAACCAATGTACCTTCTGTATTCATGGACTTAATGAATAGAATTTTCCATGAGTTCTTGGATAAGTTTTTGGTGGTTTTCATTGATGATATTTTGGTGTTTTCTAAAAGTAAAGAGGAGCATGAAAGACATTTAAGGGTTATCTTGCAAACCTTAAAAGAAAATAAACTGTATGAAAATTCAGCAAGTGTGAGTTTTGGTTGCAACAAATTTCTTTCCTTGGTCATATTATTTCTAAAGATGGGATAACTGTTGATCCTGCAAAAACAAAGGTTGTTGAAGAATGGCCAAGACCCACAAATGTAACTGAGATTCGTAGCTTCCTTGGTTTGGCAGGCTATTACCGAAAGTTTGTTAGAAATTTTTCATGATTATCTAGTCCAATGACTAAGCTAACTCGGAAGGGTGTTAAGTTTATCTGGACAAAAGAATGTGATGATTGTTTTCAGGAATTGAAAAGAATATTGGTGAATGCTCCAGTTTTGGCACTACCTTCCAGGAATGGTGAGTTTGTTATATACAGTGATACTTCATTGAAAGGACTTGGTTGCGTCCTAATGCAGAATGATCAGGTAATTGCTTATGCTTCACGACAGTTGAAAATGCATGAGGTAAATTACCCTACACATGATTTGGAATTAGCTGCTGTTGTTTTCGCTTTAAAAATTTGGAGGCATAATTTGTATGGAGTAAAGTGTGAAATATATACTGATCACAAAATTTTAAAGTATATATTCACTCAGAAAGAGTTAAACATGAGATAGAGGAGATGGCCGGAATTAATCAAGGACTATGATTGTACAATTAATTACCATCTGGGAAAATCAAATAAAGTGGCTAATGCTTTGAGTCAAAAAAGTAATGCTTCATTAGAAATGTTGCGTTTGGAACGTGATCCTTTGGTTAAGGATTTGATGAACTTTGGCATAGAAGTTGTTGGGGCAGGAAGTTCTTCTATTTTGTTTCAGGTATCAGTGAGATCATCTCTATCAGATAGAATCAAGAAAGCACAGAAGCAAGACAGTGAGTTGCAGAAAAAGGTAGAGATGGTTTAGAAAGGTATGTTTTATGAATTCAACCTTGATAATGATTTCATTTTGAGATTTGGGAAGAGATTGTGTGTGCCTTGTGATTCACAATTGAAGAGAGAGTTGTTATCTGAAGCTTATAGTTCTCCGTTTTCAGTTCATCCTGGCAGTACTAAGATGTATAGAGATCTGCGACAGTATTACTGGTGGGATGGAATGAAAAGTGATATTGCTGATTTTACTGTGAAGTGTTTGAAATGTCAACAGGTTAAAGCAGAGTTGCAGTTACCGAAAGGGATGCTTCATCCTTTACCAGTGCCATAGTGGAAATGGGAGAATTTATCCATGGACTTTGTTGTGGGATTACCGAAGACATCTCGAGGTAATAATGCAATCTGGGTTATTGTTGATCTCTTGACTAAATCTGCTCATTTCCTTGCTATACGAGATACTTTTTCCCTAGATCAACTTTATCGTTTGTATCTTAAAGAGATAGTCATGTTACATGGAGTTCCCCTCTATATTGTATCTGATCGTGATCCCAGGTTCACTTTTAACTTTTGGAAAGGCCTTCAGAAGTCATTGGGTACTGAATTAAATTTTAGTACAGCTTTTCATCCTCAATCAGATGGGCAGTCAGAACGAACAATTCAGACCTTGGAGGATATGCTACGAGCTTGTTCGATGGATTATTAGGGAAGTTGGGACCAACATCTTTCTTTGGTTGAATATTCCTATAATAACAGTTTTCATTCCAGTATACAAATGGCACCATTTCAAGCATTATATGGGAAGCAGTGTCGAACTCCAGCTTTCTGGGATGAAGTGGGTAAAAGGAAGTTGATGGGACCAGAATTGGTAGAAGAGATGGCAGAAAAAGTTCAGCTGATTCAGAAGCACATGAGAACAGCTCAGAGCAGGTAGAAGAGTTATGCAGATAACTGGAGGAAGGATCTATCTTTTGAGGTAGGTGATCATGTTTTTCTCAAGGTTTCTCCTTGGAAAAGTGTGATGAGATTTGGTAAGAAAGGAAAGCTGAGTCCAAGGTTTATGGGACCATATGAAATTTTGGAGAGAGTTGGATCAGTTGCATACCGGGTGGCTTTACCTCCGAGTTTATCTCAGGTACACAATGTTTTTCAGGTTTTGATGTTGAGAAAGTATATGCCAGATCCATCTCATGTTTTGAGTCCAGAGGTAGTTCAGCTGGAAGAGAACCTATCTTATGAGGAACAACCGGTCCAGATTCTTGACCACAGGGAGCAAGTGTTACAGAATAAGGTGATTAATCAGGTAAATGTTTTTTGGAAAAACCACATGATGGAAGAGGCAACATGGGAATCTGAAAATGCAATGAGGGATAAGTACCCCCCATTTATTCGATAAGTAAATAAATTGCGGGGATGGAATTTTCTAAAGGGGGGAAGGATGTAACATCCCAAGTAAGTAATGAATAATAGATATTTTTATCTATGTCTATTAATGATTAAGATAGTGTTTTAGAGGCTTAAAATGAAAATTAATCCAATCTTAAGCATGGAATACACTAGTATTTTTAAAAGATTGTTTTACTGCCTTTTGATGGAAAACCATTTTTAAATCTATCTTTTGAAAATTTTATAAGCTATGTTTTTGAAATTAAACTTATTATTTATGACTGGGACATCAAAATTTACTTTGTGTGAATTTTTGGTATTTTTCAGACAATGTTCATTTTTTTAATGAATAGTTAAAAATACTGCATTTTACATCAAAACTGATTTTGAATCTAATTTATTTATATGATTAGATTATCTTTTGAATTGGTTTTGAAGTTAAATTAGAATATATTTTTACCATTTAATCCAATGTTGGTCATAGGAATCAATTTCACTTTGAAATTGGACTTAAACTGGTGTCAATCTTTTGATACTTATTGTTTCATAAAAACACGCTATTTGTCATGACAGTGGGAATTAATTATTAAATTAATTAATGTGACTTATATGTTTTGAATTTTTTAAAATAGACTTCATTTTTGAATTCTTAATATCAAATATAGCTTAGGGTGCATTTTTGGAATTTTTCTAAAAAACTGAAATTTTTGATGAATAGTGAAGCTACTAAGTGGTACTTATAAAAACTGATTTTTCTTTTAAATGAAATTTTACCACTTCTGTGTTTTGAATTTAAAAAAATCAGACATACATGGTTGTAATTAAGAAGTAAAATTTGGTTCAATGATATTAAAATAATTTTTTGGTGAATAGTAACTCTTAAGTTCTTAATCGCGATTAGAGGTAATTAGTGTAGTTTAAGGTAAAAATAATGCTTTAATAAAATGAGATGAGCTTGACACATGTCCTACCCTAATTGGATGTGTCATGGCCGAACAGGAAAATCCATGGGTCTACTTGGGGACCCCATGGAGACACTTTGGTTGGGAAATGACATAAATAACTTTTTATTTAATGTAAAAGTAAAAATGACACAAACATGATATGTTTTACTAAAACAATTTTTACATGGGATTATAAAGATCAGATTTTTGATTATAAATAGTAATTGGAAATATAAAAAAATTTCCTACATCATAGTATTTTGTTTATAATTTTTAGACTTTAAATAAATTAAATTATTTATGACATCATGATGATGCAGCGATGACCTCATTATTTAACGATTTAAATAAAATGGAATGATAATGTAAACTCTAAGACCTACACATGGCCAAAACTTATTGTATGGGTGGATTTCGAACCCTTATCACCTTATCCTCGAAACACATCAATGTGGGACCTCTTAAATCCGAATACCATTTTAAAATAAAGTGACTTTTCTTTACCTTCGAAGAGTGCCCCTCCTCTCCTCTTATAAAAGGCCCCCACCTCTACCTCCTTACCCACACTCCCAAAGCCTTTGGCTCGGAAAAACCCTGCCCATTTTGGCTCTCCACATCCCTATATTACTCATTGTATCCTCACTTTGGGAAGAAGTCTTCCCAAGGAAGCCTTTGAGCTCAAACCAAAGGGAGTTACCCGATTTTAAGGTAATGTCTTCACTTGAGTCCTTTTGTTTTATTTTGCTTTTGCAACCCCCTAAACACTTTTTATTAATTTATTCTATAACAAATCCAGTATCTTCAATATACTAGGATGTTGTTATAATAAGGATTCGAGCTACACTTACACACACCTACATCTAATGGTTAAAGGACATACGGTTTCCGTGGATGGTGAATTTATGCCTCCCGAAACGATGATTGTTCAACATTCTTTTAACACCTTAAAAGGTGGCCATTTATATGTCACTATATTTATATATGATATATAATATGTTTATGTTTTCCTTAAGCTTCTGTATTTTTCATTTTGGGCATACCTTTATGGTTTCCATTATGGGTAAACACGATATCTTCGTTTAAGGAAGTGCGGACTACCGCCCCCTCAAAGTGATGTGATTCGTTAAATACAATATGTGGGACTTATAAAGGATGGAACTATGATATTATATATGATATTATACTGGAATTATAATATAACTTTATATCATTATGATTCCATTCTATAAAATACGAAATAGAAATGAAAGTAGCGTTCATGCATACGTACGGCTTACCGTCTCCATGAACGGTGTATTTCATTTCGTACCTCTAAATGATTATGTAATATTATAAATGCATGTATATACTGGATATATATGATATATACATCATGATTATAATTCTTGATATAATGGATACATGAACAACTTGTAATTATAAAGGGTTTATTTTTGTCTCAAGTACCAATGATCGTTAAAACAACCATTATTAACTTAAATAATTACATAGTGTTCATGAAATGGAAATAAGTGATATAAAAGGAATAATGAACTTGAAAAAGGTTCTTAAGAAAGTATAAATTAACTCAAGATTATTATTCAGGACATTAAAGAATGATCGAGTCAAGTCGGACCTGAGGTATGGGACTTCGTCTCAATCTCCTTTCATTGAGGCATATTTTGTTTTATACACAACCTTCTTTTATACAGTGTATAAACCCCTTTGAATTTTACGTTTATTCAAAAGGAATATTTTTTATACGACGCATTTACTAAACGACAAAAGGGAATGTTTTTGTCGTACATATGCGGCGACTGTAACACCCCAGGATTTCAGAGTGTGTTATTTCTTAAAAATAATTCAATAACTTGCACTACACGCAACACCGAGTTCAATCACACCATTAAAAGAGGTCATGAATAGTATTAACTACATTTTGAACTTTATATAATCCTTATAATTTTAGAATCCCTATTATGAGTTTCTTAGTCATAATGCAAGAACAGATTCATTTTCAGTATTGCACTTTTATCAACTTTTGATAGTGAAACATTTTTAAATACAATATTTTAAACTTTTTGACTAAATGGAGACATCAAAAAAATTTAAAATGAAACTTCCCAATCTTCCACGGTACGCTTTCCTTTGAATAAAACAGTAGCGTGTGTTGTACGCAACTTCGAGTTTTAACACACACCACAACCAATCAAACTGGCTGTTATGAATAGTAATACCTAAATTTTGAAATAATATATATTTTATATTTTGAAATGGACTTCATTTTTGGATTCGGAATATCGAATTTAGCCTAAGGTGAAATTTTGGTACTTTTCGGATAACTTTCATATTTTGATGAATAGTGAAAATTACTAAATTTTAATTAAAAACAACTTTTTAAATCAAAATAATTAATAGTGATAAATTATTAATTTGAGTGGTTTTAAAGTATATTTAGAATATATTTTTACCATTTAATATAATTTTGGTCATTGGACATAATTATACAATTAAACCGAACATAAACAAGTGTCAATCTTTTGATAGTTATTATCTCTTAAAAACACGCTTTTTGTTTTGACAGCGGGAATTAATTTTAAATTAATTTATGCCACTTCTGTGTTTTGAATTTAGGAAAATGGATTCCATATTTGGAATCAGGATGTTCAAATTGTGTAACTAGGTAACTTTTATTTTTACACATTTTGAATAATTACTGCGGTAAATATTTTATTTACCATGGTTAAAGGGTAAATCCGGTAAATAAGGATTAAAAAATAATATTATAATAATAAAAAATTACCCTAAAACGTGTCCTAACCTTATTGGTGGACACTTACCCGACCATGGGCATCCTTGGGTCAATTTGGGGACCCCTTGGAGCCACTTGTATGTGGTAGGGACACTTTATATTAATAAAGTTAAAATAAAAATAAAAATGGCATAAGCTTACATCTTTTAGAAGAACAATTTTTACATAGGGTTATACATGTTGGATTTTCGATTATAAATATTCATTAGAAAGATAAAACGATTTCCTACATAATGATATTTTATTTATAATTTTTAGACATCAAATAATTTAAATTATTAATGACACAATAATGATGCAATGTTTACCTAATTAATAAATCATTTAAATAAATAAGATTATAATGATTAAAATATTATCTAAAACCTGTCCAATTCTTATTGGTTGATGTTATTTAGAATATTAGTCATCTTATCTTCGACCTCAATGATTTTTGGACCATTATAAACCGAATATAATTATATTATAAAGTAATACTTTCACTCTTTCCTAAAGAGCCCCTCTTCTCCCTTATAAAAGGAGACCACTTCTACTCATTCCTCACACCTCTCAAGCCACTTGGCTCGTCCAAACTCTGCCCAAATAAGCTCCCTACATCCCTCTCCTCCTCCTTGAAGCTTCCCCTTAGGCAGAAATCATTTCAAGAAGTCCTTTGGTTCCAACCAAAGTGAGTTACCTAAATTAAAGGAGGTTAACCTACCCCAACCAAGGAAAAGTACAAGGTAAGGGATTTTCTTATCTCACTTTCAATTCCGCGAGATTTCCATTGTTCACCACTAAATTATTGAAAGTGGTGTATTGTGTACTGCCATTTGATATATATTATCATGATTCTATTTATATTCATGTTATTCTGTAAATCATTTGGTGGTTATTAACTTTTGGCCATACGACTCAGTTGATTAACGTGGTAAGGGGTTTTCATCTCACTCCTTATTCTCATGAGATTCATGCCATATTGCCACCATTACCTTTTGTGTGGTGTATGTACTTCCCATAATTATATTCTTTGTGTAATACACTCTAATTTATGTGTACTTACATATTCATTGTATGATACCTCTTTCATGGGTTGTATGTTTCATAAGTTACCAAACTGGTAAGGGTTATTTCACAATCTCTTCATTATCTGAGGTTGTTTATACGTAATAATCTACTGGGATCTCGTTATCATCCACATCCATGTTTCTTCAAAATGTATTTCAAAACATTTTTAATATTTAAAAGAATATGGGTTAAAGTCATTTATACCCTTGTTTGACTTTTATAAGAGGTTTATAAGGGAATCTTTCCGTCGTTTTCCATACAAGGTGCTTTTTAACCTTTTCGACAGAATTAAGATAAGAATGTTTTTTTTAACTTATACGGCGGGTGCGGTTATTTTCCGCCGTTATAAAATCGTCAAAGCTTCCCTTAAAAGCTTATAAGATTATTTTCAAAGAAAATGTTTGATTTTATATGGATCTTAAATGATTTCAAAATAAAAGGAGATATTTCTTTAAAAAGAATTTTGATTTCATCTATGTCAACATCCTTTGATGGGTTTTAAGATTATTTGAAGTTGATTTATTATGATACAAAACTTCTATATTGTTTTGAAGGTTTTGTGATATGTTTGACTGTGGATGTGCTATTTTTATACCATTCATAGTTTATGGTGAAAGTATTGACATTTTGTATGCTAGTTCCAATAAGAATGTTTATGTTATATTTCAATCTTTACTTCATATGAATGTGTTGGACAAGTATGTTCCAGGTTGGGGACTGGTTAAAGTAAGCCCTCCAGGTTGGGGACTGGTAAAAGTAAGCCCTCCAGGTTGGGGACTGGTAAAAGTAAGCCCTCCAGGTTAGGGACTGGTAAAAGTAATCCCTCCGGGTTGGTGTCCGGTTATTAGAGGCACTCCGGGTTGGTGTCCGGTTATTAGAGGCACTCCGGGTTGGTGTCCGGTTATTAGAGGCACTCCGGGTTGGGTTCCGGTTACAGTTAGCCCCAAGGTCTTGGGACGAGGCCTTGAAAAGTAATTAAAGTTTAGCATTATGCATTCCAACATTATGAAAGTGGTTATTGATTTTGCATGTGATTATTCGATTAGTAGAATATCCATGTGAACAAGTAAATGGCATTATTTCATTTTACTTTTGCCATACTATGTTGAAGTTCAAGTTTAAAAGGCTTTTGTTTTAGTAATTCATTGCCTTAAATTTTTATGCTTATTTTTGAATGTTCCGCTATATTGTTATCCTTACTGGGCATTTGAGCTCACCCCTTTTCTATGTTTTATTTTTCCCAGGATGTGAAGATGTAAGTTATGAATGACCTGCAGGGATATTATAAGGGGATTATAGTGTGGACTGTGGAAACATTATGTTGTTGTAGTAGTTTTTCATTTTATGATATAATGTAAAACTTATGAATATATCTAGTGTTTCCAAGGCTACTAAACCAATCGGTCTTTCGAGATTTGATCTTTCTTGTGATCATGCCAATGTTATGTAATAATGCACCGACTCTGGGTAACTGGGGTCGGGGCGTTACAGTTGGTATCAGAGGAAGTTTAGTACAAACCTTGGAAGCTAGATTTAGATAAACTCTGATTAGAGCACGTAGACCTAAGATGAACTTTGAGGATTAGTATAGAAGAACTTCCTAAAATTTTGGTATTGTAGAGATTTTGTGAGTTTTCCGAGCAATAAATCCCTGTCTGGATACGAGCAGGTAGAGGCGGCTCTGGCACATATGTACCTAGGGGTAAAACCCGAAAACACCGCTTTGAGCTAGACTCGAACGGGAACTGGTGCACGACAACGGGCCTTGCTGCACTCTTGGTTACGACACTCCCGGGGGATATGCTTAGGATAACTCTCATTTTCTTTACAAATCATTATAAAGGGTTTATGAGTATATACTTCCTCAAAGAAAACATTTTTATGATTATGGATTATATCCATAAATAGTTCAATTTATGTTAAGTGTTTTATAAGTATGGGATTATGTGTTTTGATTCATAAACTGATCTAGTTTATGCCATGGTAGAAGGAATGAGAACTCCAGAAATACACATGATTCAAAGAGAAGGAAGGATCATATCTTTCATGGTCTTAAGCTAGAATTTATAAGAGAAATAGTCTCCCATGTATTATCATCATATGAAGAAATAATATCATGTATTGATAAGATAAGTAAAGAGATTACTAAGTCCTATGGCTTTGAAGGGAAGCAAGAGAAGAAAAGGATAGAAGAGAGAAAGATGGATAAAGGGAAGAGGGAAAAGAAGAATTTTCCCATATGTGGTAACTGTGGAAAGAAACACCCTAGAACTTGCCTGAAGGGAATGGGAGTTTGTTATAAGTGTGGAGGAAAAGGGCACAAAGTACGTGACTGCAAGGGTAAGAAAATGGTTTCAAATGTACAATGCTTCATTTGCAAGGAGTTTGGACACTACGCGAACCTATGTCCCAGTCATCAGACTATGACGCAAATGATGCTATTGGATAATAATCAAGTTATGATACTACCACAGATGAAGAGGAATGATTAGAGTTCTTATGTTGATTATGTCAATTGAGTGTTGTATCAACAATGTACTTGTTATAATAATTATGGAGTATATAAGGATTGTACTGCAGTACTATTTCATTAAGGACTTGATATTGTGTGGAACAAAGAAAAGTGACTCAATAGCAGGATAAATTTTTGGAAAATATATGGTTGAGAGAATGATAAACCATAATATAGTTCTGATACCGAGGTAGTGATTTTCAAATAATACATGATTATTTTGGAAAAAATATATTGGATATTCTTGACTACCTTGGAACTGATTAATGATTTGTATATTCCATCATTGTTGGGGTTTAAAACATTTTTGGATTAATGAAGTATATCCAGCATTCTATATGGAATAAGGTAGCATGAATGTAATCAATAAGGAATATGGTAATACATGATGAAGGTATTCATATTCTATTACGGGGTAAAAAGGATCTATATTATGTTTACCTTCCTTATAAATGTTGGACTGTGAGTTTAGACAGAAGTATTTTGGATAGTTCTAGTTTGGATTATTTTGGATTTCCATAAAAGAACAACCCGGAGGTCGGGCGGCAACCCGTCGCGTCCGGCAAGGCTGCGAGACTTGAACCCGCAACCGAAGGGAGACAAGGGTGTATCACCTACCACTGTCCCACGAGATTTCCTAAATTAAATAATGTAGTTTTTTTTAAAAGATCTGGTAGATGAATTATAAATTCATTTATTTTGGAACCCTAGTATGTGTTATTTTCGGTAATCTTCATACTTTCCACTCTTTATTTTAAATAGAGGCCTCATTAATTCATTTTTCGATGTGGGATTTCAACTAAGATATTTTGAAATGTCAAAAATGTGTTGTCCCAATACCCTATATTTTATTGAACCGATGGTACTTCAAATCATCATAGATTGATGAGTTTAAGGACCTCAATTTTATACTTGTTTGTGATTGATGACCTCAATCACTACCTATAAATATTTACGTTTTTCCTCCAATTATATGTCTCTAATTGCCACCAATGTTCTCCTAATCGAGATCATAATTTGGTGGTGACCCTTTCATTTCTCTTTTCCTCATATTAAGACTAAATTTTAGTAACCCAATTTCCGATGTGGGTTTTCCCACAAATATATTTTCTACTTTCAACCTTTTATTTTCGAAGAACAATTTCAAATTGCGAGGACGCAATTTATTGAAGGAGGGGAGAATGTAACACCCCAGGATTTCAGAGTGTGTTATTTCTTAAAAATAATTCAATAACTTGCACTACACGCAACACCGAGTTCAATCACACCATTAAAAGAGGTCATGAATAGTATTAACTACATTTTGAACTTTATATAATCCTTATAATTTTAGAATCCCTATTATGACTTTCTTAGTCATAATGCAAGAACAGATTCATTTTCAGTATTGCACTTTTATCAACTTTTGATAGTGAATCCTTTTTAAATACAATATTTTAAACTTTTTGACTAAATGGAGACATCAAAAAAATTTATAATGAAACTTTCCAAGCTTCCACGGTACGCTTTCCTTTGAATAAAACAGTAGCGTGTGTTGTACGCAACTTCGAGTTTTAACACACACCACAACCAATCAAACTGGCTGTTATGAATAGTAATACCTAAATTTTGAAATAATATATATTTTATATTTTGAAAGGGACTTCATTTTTGGATTCGGAATATCGAATTTAGCCTAAGGTGAAATTTTGGTACTTTTTGGATAACTTTCATATTTTGATGAATAGTGAAAATTACTAAATTTTAATTAAAAACAACTTTTTAAATCAAAATAATTAATAGTGATAAATTATTAATTTGAGTGGTTTTAAAGTATATTTAGAATATATTTTTACCATTTAATATAATGTTGGTCATTGGACATAATTATACAATTAAACCGAACATAAACAAGTGTCAATCTTTTAATAGTTATTATCTTTTAAAAACACGCTTTTTGTTTTGACAGCGGGAATTAATTTTAAATTAATTTCTGCCACTTCTGTGTTTTGAATTTAGGAAAATGGATTCCATATTTGGAATCAGGATGTTCAAATTGTGTAAATAGGTAACTTTTATTTTTACACATTTTGAATAATTACTGCGGTAAATATTTTATTTACCATGGTTAAAGGGTAAATCCGGTAAATAAGAATTAAAAAATAATATTATAATAATAAAAAATTACCCTAAAACGTGTCCTAACCTTATTGGTGGACACATACCCGACCATGGGCATCCTTGGGTCAATTTGGGGACCCCTTGGAGCCACTTGTATGTGGTAGGGACACTTTATATTAATAAAGTTAAAATAAAAATAAAAATGGCATAAGCTTACATCTTTTAGAAGAACAATTTTTACATAGGGTTATACATGTTGGATTTTCGATTATAAATATTCATTAGAAAGATAAAAAGATTTCCTACATAATGATATTTTATTTATAATTTTTAGACATCAAATAATGTAAATTATTAATGACACAATAATGATGCAATGTTTACCTCATTAATAAATCATTTAAATAAATAAGATTATAATGATTAAAATATTATCTAAAACCTGTCCAATTCTTATTGGTTGATGTTATTTAGAATATTAGTCATCTTATCTTCGACCTCAATGATTTTTGGACCATTATAAACCGAATATAATTATATTATAAAGTAATACTTTCACTCTTTCCTAAAGAGCCCCTCTTCTCCCTTATAAAAGGAGACCACTTCTACTCATTCCTCACACCTCTCAAGCCACTTGGCTCGTCCAAACTCTGCCCAAATAAGCTCCCTACATCCCTCTCCTCCTCCTTGAAGCTTCCCCTTAGGCAGAAATCATTTCAAGAAGTCCTTTGGTTCCAACCAAAGTGAGTTACCTAAATTAAAGGAGGTTAACCTACCCCAACCAAGGAAAAGTACAAGGTAAGGGATTTTCTTATCTCACTTTCAATTCCGTGAGATTTCCATTGTTCGCCACTAAATTATTGAAAGTGGTGTATTGTGTACTGCCATTTGATATATATTATCAATATTCTATTTATATTCATGTTATTCTGTAAATCATTTGGTGGTTATTAACTTTTGGCCATACGACTCAGTTGATTAACGTGGTAAGGGGTTTTCATATCACTCCTTATTCTCATGAGATTCATGCCATATTGCCACCATTACCTTTTGTGTGGTGTATGTACTGCCCATAATTATATTCTTTGTGTAATACACTCTAATTTATGTGTACTTACATATTCATTGTATGATACCTCTTTCATGGGTTGTATGTTTCATAAGTTACCAAACTGGTAAGGGTTATTTCACAATCTCTTCATTATCTGAGGTTGTTTATACGTAATAATCTACTGGGATCTCGTTATCATCCACATCCATGTTTCTTCAAAATGTATTTAAAAACATTTTTAATATTTAAAAGAATATGGGTTAAAGTCATTTATACCCTTGTTTGACTTTTATAAGAGGTTTATAAGGGAATCTTTCCGTCGTTTTCCAAACAAGGTGCTTTTTAACCTTTTCGACAGAATTAAGATAAGAATGTTTTTTTTAACTTATACGGCGGGTGCGGTTATTTTCCGCCGTTATAAAATCGTCAAATATTTCCTTAAAAGCTTATAAGATTATTTTCAAAGAAAATGTTTGATTTTATATGGATCTTAAATGATTTCAAAATAAAAGGAGATATTTATTTAAAAAGAATTTTGATTTCATCTATGTCAACATCCTTTGATGGGTTTTAAGATTATTTGAAGTTGATTTATTATGATACAAAACTTCTATATTGTTTTGAAGGTTTTGTGATATGTTTGACTGTGGATGTGCTATTTTTATACCATTCATAGTTTATGGTGAAAGTATTGACATTTCGTATGCTAGTTCCAATAAGAATGTTTATGTTATATTTCAATCTTTACTTCATATGAATGTGTTGGACAAGTATGTTCCAGGTTGGGGACTGGTTAAAGTAAGCCCTCCAGGTTGGGGACTGGTAAAAGTAAGCCCTCCAGGTTGGGGACTGGTAAAAGTAAGCCCTCCAGGTTAGGGACTGGTAAAAGTAAGCCCTCCGGGTTGGTGTCCGGTTATTAGAGGCACTCCGGGTTGGTGTCCGGTTATTAGAGGCACTCCGGGTTGGTGTCCGGTTATTAGAGGCACTCCGGGTTGGGTTCCGGTTACAGTTAGCCCCAAGGTCTTGGGACGAGGCCTTGAAAAGTAATTAAAGTTTAGCATTATGCATTCCAACATTATGAAAGTGGTTATTGATTTTGCATGTAATTATTCGATTAGTAGAATATCCATGTGAACAAGTAAATGGCATTATTTCATTTTACTTTTTCCATACTATGTTGAAGTTCAAGTTTAAAAGGCTTTTGTTTTAGTAATTCATTGCCTTAAATTTTTATGCTTATTTTTGAATGTTCCGCTATATTGTTATCCTTACTGGGCATTTGAGCTCACCCCTTTTCTATGTTTTATTTTTCCCAGGATGTGAAGTTGTAAGTTATGAATGACCTGCAGGGATATTATGAGGGGATTATAGTGTGGACTGTGGAAACATTATGTTGTTGTAGTAGTTTTTCATTTTATGATATAATGTAAAACTTATGAATATATCTAGTGTTTCCAAGGCTACTAAACCAATCGGTCTTTCGAGATTTGATCTTTCTTGTGATCATGCCAATGTTATGTAATAATGCACCGACTCTGGGTAACTGGGGTCGGGGCGTTACAGCGACAATGACTTCTCTGCCGCCGTGACCATTATTTGAGTTTCGACTTCCTCTACAAGCCATAACTTTTTTTTAAAGAAAAATAAATACCATGTTTTACTTTTCTATTATTTTGGTATTGAAAATGGTTTTTATAATGTTTTTATTATATAAATGTGTTTTATTGATATCTTGTGATTGAAATGTGGAAATGTTATGTTTCCTTTATGTATGTTTTATGTGATACGATTATGTTATGGTTCTTGGGAATTATTATGAAGACGGGTGGTTCCGTGATAAACTAAGAGCGGGTGAGCCCGATATAGCTCTCCAATGCATTGGGTAATGCGAAGGAGTGTAACGTTAAGGTTTCTCCGAAAAGATTTAGGGAATATAATGTGGTGGGTATTCCAAACGTAACCAAGAGGGTTACTTCCTACGTAAGAATGTTATGAATGCCTCAAGTTACCTTTATGTCTTATGATTTCTATGATTTATTCATGACTTGATGAGGTATGTTAAAGTGCTTATGTTATATGGGTAATGTATGATTTAATTCTTATGTATATGTGTACCCATGTTTCCTTTCCATATTTTTATATCCCTTACTGAGCTTTTTATGCTCATCCCAAGTTTTTTTTAAATGTTTTTCACAGGTCAAGGGAAAGGTACATGATATGATGATAGTGTCAAGGAAGTGTCAATAAAGAATCCATGTTTTATTTTAAATATGTTTCCATTGATGGGAAAGAAGAATACTATCTTTATGTAACCACTTTGTTTATATGTGGAATGCAATGCAAGTTTTATGATCTAATTCTCTGAAGCTCTAATCCCGAAAAGATCCTCAATGTGTAATCTTGTAATAACTCAAGATTAAGTAAGGTTTAAGGCTGGGGCCTTATACATACGAACAAATAATAAAATCATATAAACAATCTATATACGTCCATACACCCACATACTATTCCAATAGAGGGCCCATATGTCATACTTTTCACATGAGAGGAAAAATCCAGTCTTGGTTGAGCTCCAACCGATGGCATGATCAGTAACAAATCCAAACACCCCTTGATTAGCTAAACCATGAGGATTGGGTAAAAAAGGTATCAGAGAATGAATTTTATCATTCTAGGTATCAAACCAACCTTCTATAATTGGTACTCATATATTACCTATGAACCCATGGTATACCAAATACATAGTGTATAAAACTTAATGTGGTTTACATAGTTGTTCATCCAACACAAAAAGAAACTTTTTTCCGCATAAACATATTTTATATCACATAAAAGTATCTCACTCGTTCAATCCTTAACATTTCACTATAACCTCTAATACTCCAGGACATCGATTAGTGATAACTCATTGTTTTAATTTGATATGTCAATTATCATTACATATAAAAAAAATTATATCAATATATACATATATGTAGATATTTTAAAAATAATAAATAAGATATTTTATTTTATGTAACACATTTTATATCCTTATTACTCTTTTAAGTGTACTTATCAAAACCATATTTAATAAACATTCTAACATATCATATTTTTTTGACTACTATGTAAGTCTTTTATTTTTTGTACATTCTATGGTTTTGGTAACTCATTACATCTATATGTAATTTCTACCAAATATTTATGTGAATATATGATAAAACAATTCCCACTAAACTCTTTATTGAGAAACATCTATAATGAAATAAATTTTTAATTATGTTTAGATATGGATATAATATTCTTAATTTTTAACTCTTTTAATATAATAAAATTCTATAACTCCACAATGTTAAATGTTGTGATGTTAATAACTACTATTTTCTATTAAAAACTTCTCTAAATATATCATTGATGTCCTTATAAATTTTCACTCAAAATTTTCCCTTAAAATTTTGTGGTAATGAATTTAAATATTTACATAAGAACCAAATGGAACATCCAAAATTCCTTTAGGGTAACATGACATTCAATTTTTATTTTAAATAGTAAAATCATTTAGGAAATAGTGATGTTCAATTCCTCATGGTAACTAAATATAATTATTTAAAATTTTCTTTCCTCTCACATATCCGAAACTCTTTAGGATATTATTTGAAATTCCCTTTAGTTTTTTACTACAATAATCTTTTATTTTTTAACATAAAAATTATCTAAGTCTAAGAATACTTCTACGATCCTCATAGATAGAATATTTTCTTCAAAATATCATGTAATAATTCAAAAATTCTATTGTGTCAAGAAATGACATGTATTTCCTTTTAGTGGGAATATATAACAAATAAATTATTTTTCCCATTTCACAAATGTAACTCTATGTGTTTGGATAATTTTAACCTGAAAGAAGACTTTATTCGTATAAATGTACCAATAATGAGTGGTAGGAACATAATTCCTCTTATTTTATTGATTATCAGGATAACAAAATATTTTGGACAAAACTTTATTCTCCATGTCCCCTTTTAAAAACATTTTATATAATCTGATGAATCATAAACTGTGTGTATACAATTAATCATCTCATTTTATTCATAAAAACTCTTAATTAATGAGAAAATTATATTATCATCTATGATAAATGATATTAAGATACATATCCATTAATAAGATCCATCCAATCTTGATAAAGTATATTACATTAAAATAATTTATGTAACAACTCATAGATTATTAACTTGAATGAAAACCACAATCTCTGAATTGTTTCCATGATTTTGAAAACCAGTGTACATAAAAACCTTTTTAAAGTATACATTCATAATCATAGACCTTTTACAACTATAAAATTAATTTCTACAACATTGATAACTCACATGGATATTTCTTGTAGTTTCACAAACCCTTTTAGGTATCCCAACAAATTATATCCTATAGAATCATTACATGTTTAGTGATTTTTCATTGGGTTTCAATACCCATGGATGGCTTACTCGAAGAATCTTTATTGGACTCTTCAACTAAATTTCTTTCTTCTGGTTAATTTTTTACCCACTTATAATATCTATACAGCACAAGAACTTATAAAAAACATGCTCATTATTCTATTCCTAACACTTTATAATTATAGTTAAACATTTATTTAAACTCATCAATATTGTAATAACATTTCCATGGATGAAGAAAATGAATTCATTAACTAAAAAAATCCTTTAAGGAAACCTCTAGTCTTATCAAATTATTTACATATCCAACCATATTGAATATATGGGTAGAGAATAAAAAAATTCCTTATGTCATTAAGCATCTAATTAATTTAAAACCTTAGGTGAATATTTTTATACTTCTTATAAAAAATTAGACCCACTTGTTAAACAAAGTCAATACTCATCAACTCAAGAAGGTGTAACTCTAACACTAGAAATTATTCTTTATTAAATAATTATTCTTAAGTTACCAGTCATATGAGTTTATTACAATAAATTTCAACTTATTATAAGATTGATCATAAATATAAGTTTGATTACGATGATGTCATTTATCTATTGTATAATCTATAATCAGTTGAGTATTATGTTTTTATTTCCATTTAACATGGACTTTTATCAAATGCGCTCCTAGTAAAAATATGAACACTTTATAATTAATCATATCAATTAGTGGTCGAAGATATATATTTCACTATGCTTTGGGTCACTTTAGAATTGTTATGATCACTTATATTTTTACGTAAGATGTCATCTCAACCAGATTATACATTAATCTTAGATAGTTTAGCGGAAAACACTTAATCCAAATCCATCCAGTTGAAAAACCAAACTATATTCCTCTGGTGACCTAACCCTATTAGGGAATATTATCTAATTGTAAC
This sequence comes from Viscum album, assembly GCA_963277665.1. Lineage (NCBI taxonomy): Eukaryota > Viridiplantae > Streptophyta > Magnoliopsida > Santalales > Viscaceae > Viscum > Viscum album. The sequence goes on from OY728131.1 coordinate 1,497,310,075, forward strand.
CCAAATAAATATACATTAATAGGTACTTAATCTTATCAGGGTCACCCATTATTATATTTCCTTACACAAGATAGTATAGGGACACCTAGATTTAGTATGACCTACCCAGTTGAATGGTCAAGGTCTTAAGAAGTTATTCTTTGGAAGGAATATAATGCATAGTATTTCAATGGGTTTTAACATCAACATCTTACCTAATATTATTCATTTTATATATGAATTACTATCATGATTTAGTTTTGGAATCCATATTACTTTAACCAAATGAATATATTAAAACTATATTTATGTTATCTATTTACACAACCCAAATTTTGTGTTACTCACCCAAAAAAATGTCAAATATATTTACAAATAACAAAATGTGTCTCATGCATAAGTTACACGAACTATTCATCTATAGGTTTTTTGATATATGATATTTATAATCTCTGTATGAGTAAGCTTGATGCAACAGATAGACATCCCCCACCTTTCTAGAATAAGACATGATCGTCCAAGCCAATGGGATGTTTGATCCAATGTATAAATACTCATGGATACATTACTCAAAATAGAATCCAATCCGGTATAACTCTTATACCTAATATGAAATAACTATATTCAATAACTAAATTCAAGCCAATAAATTTTACAGAAAACTGTGTTAAAGGTATATAAAAACTAAATCTTATGTAATTATGACTAGAATGTAATGCAAGGATTGATAACATTACAAGGGATAATTAAAAACATAAACTAAATCATAAATTTATTCAAAATATATAAATGATATATATTCTTTAATGATAAAAAAGGGACTAATAATTATATAAATAAAAACTTCATAAATTTTTACATGAGTTAATCATTTATGAAAAATTCATAAAATATAAATAATTATAAACACCTAATAAATTATTTATTAATTGTGAAATTTCCATAATATTAAATATAATATCATTTATATTAATTTTATAACATGAAATCCTTTATATTATACATTATATGTAATTTCATTTAAATATATGTTATTTTTTGAATTATAAACCCTTTATAATCCAATTTCAATTATGAAAACTATTTATATAATCTAAATATCACATAATTTACATTCTTTTAGACTAGATCAAAAGAATCATAATAATTATTTTGATGAGGTTTAAATAATTTTCCAAAAAGGCTTTAGTTTTATTAATTCAAATTTATTAATTATGAAGAATTAATAATTTAAATATAAATAATTTACATTTTTCCTTATTTTATAATTTATAAACTCTTTATAAATTATCACTTATGATTAATCAATAAACACTTTGCTTCTAATTCCTAAGTCATTCCATATAATTATTTACAAGTTATTTTTAATATAAAAACTTAATATTATGTAATGGTTAATAATACATTTTGCATAAACATTTCTTAATAAATTATAAACTCTTTATAGTTAATTAAATTACAAATATTTTATAAATTTATAAATATTTACAAAATAATTTTTATCATTATATATAAACAATTTATAAATAATAAAATACAATTATTTATTGAATTTAAAGAAAAACAATATTTTTCCACTCTATCATATTTTATGATACAAAATCAATCTTAAGATATGATTGATAGAGCATGGATTTTTATTATTATTCATGGTTTACAAATGTCATGTGAATTGTCATATATGACTAACTAATAATGCACTAGCTGTCAAATTTTATGAATAATATCCCAATCATTACGTATCATATATTGTATTAAACGATTCACATGGGTATCATATAAATGATACGGTAATATATTTTTTGAAAATATGGTGTGGCCAATATTATATTATGATATCTAAATATTGTATGATATGATATATAAAAATCAATGTATTTTTATAGAATATATAGTTACGATATCTCAATATCATAAGTTGTGATGACAATTTCCAAAATAAATTGTTGTATCATATTTTATGATAGGATTTATAGTATGTAATATGATTGTGATAATAATCATTTTCTATATGATTTCAGGAATCTAAATGCATGGAAATATTTTATACCACTATTTGGATTCGTAGATATCTCATAACAGTTATTAGAACTAGCATAAGTGATTAAAATCCCAATCCCAAGATCCCCATGCTTAGATATATAAAATATTCATAAAGTGGAAATGATCAAAATATTGGGACTAGTATGTATACCTTACACCAAATATCCTAAATGTGAATCTTCTATGATTTATGATGATCACTGAGGAATAATTTAAATATTATTACCTCTACAGTTTATCCATGAATTTCTAAAACTCTCTTCATCTGAGGGTGGTCCATATGCACATCCATGGGATGATGGTTCAACATTGTGGTAAGAAGTAAGATGAATATTGCTTCAAGTTAGAGAATCTCATACAAGAATGAGAAAGCCTTCCCACTGTCATCACATGGAAGTGGACTTTACATAACCCTAGATGATGCTACTCATAAGATCATGTATTTACTCTGGTGTCCTAACATATGAGTAATTTCATAGGCCACTTCAGGCATATCAAGCACGAATGATTCTATCTCATGTGTGTTACATGAAGTGAACGATGAAAAACATAATGTAATTAATAAATTAGTTTCATGATTTAGATAAAACACATCACAAATAGTATCACAACTTAAGGACCGAATGATTTAGTGTCTTAGTAATTATCTATATAGATATCTTAATCTACAATTATATCTATATAACTAAACTCCTCTAGACTCCCTTATACACTTTCCCAAATCTATACTAATCTTAATAATCTAAGTAATATAAAACATAAGAAAGGTGTGAGATGAAATGAACAGTAAGGAAAAAAAATAAAATTTCTTCTAAGGTTAGATCATCATCAAATGAGTAAATATGTGCAGTAAAGAAATTTATTTTTAAAATAACATAGAACAATAAGAATTTTCTTTATTTCATGGTAGAAATACATGTAATCTAAAATGAACAAACATATACCATGGAAAAATATATGGAATCGGGATAAATTAAACATGATTCAAGGAGTATAATCATAGGAATAATATTATTTTATCAATCTGTGGCATAAACATAAGAATAGAAATGATAAGTCAAGGCTACCCCCAAGACATTCATCACATAGTAAGTTTGGGATAATCACTAGTTTACCTTATTAGTCTTGGGATATTCCTCTCATGTACCCATGGGCTTGGTATAAAACCACTCATGCACCCCTTTTTCTTAGGATAAATTCTCTTCTGTACTCTTTATCTTGGTATAAATCCTCTCATGTACCATTTGTCTTGGCATAAATTCTCCTTAGTGCCCATTTGAGCTCATGAGGCATAAACATGAACAAATATATTAGATTATGAATAGGACCCCACACTTCATAATACAAATATATATATATATATATATCTGTGTGTGTGTGTTCCACATAAAATAAATCGTCATCATATAATAAATAAACCAAGGTAAAAAATGTTTTTTATATCATTTTTAAATGGAATCACATAAGGAAAACATTTATAATTTCATCATTAATTGAAACAATATATACCCATGGAAAATGCATGGATATCATAGGACTTTCAATAAATTTCAAGGTAAAGACCATTCGATCATGATAATAGAGTATATGGTATTTAAATAATATATATAATTGGTATATAGTTACATTAATAATTTCCCAAATAAATTTATGTATAGGTATTTAAGTGAACACCACTTAATCTAATGAATCAAAAATATAGTATTCATAGAGGAAAAGCAGTGGACGAAAAAAAATATGTTTATACACAAAATATGATTAGAAAAGACAATGTATGTGATATATAATTTATGTTATACAAATGTAACACTTATAATTTGTGAAAACATAGGTAAATAAGAAACTGATGGATGAAGAATAATTTTAGAAGAATAATAGAATTTTACTTTGAAAATCCTGAAAAAATGACCAGTTTTACATTAAATCACTTTAAAAAAAAATCATAGTATAATGGAAAAAATAATTTACTTTAAAAAAACATGGTAAATAATTTTCAAAATGATGGGAAATTATTTCATGGGGAAGAATTTTAAAATAAATTAATTTTATTATTCTTATAAATAACGTTCAAGTGACGAACACACCAATTTCTTGTGATAAATAATTTTCAAAAAGAATGAAAAATGAAAATTTAAGATATATTTTAAAAAAAAATTGATAAATATTTATTAATTGATTTGTGAAAAATGAATAATTTTTTTTGAGAAAACATAGATTGAAATATAAAACAACTGATTTTGAAATGATGGAAAACCAATTCAATATTTTGAAGTAACGTTATTGAAATCCTGTAATGTTAAAAGAGATAGTAAAACATACCATTAGAAAGTAGTGATAGAAAATTTTACGTTCACATAATATGAAAAATAAATTAGGTTTCCAAATATAAATTGAACAATTGACATGAAAAGATAATTGGTTAAGGAGGTGATGCTACAATTAAAGCGGATAAGAATTATTCTCAACATTGTTATAATTTTAATGGGAATGTAACTGATTGAGGAAGAATATTTAAATATAAAGCTTCATTTTTACCATTTATTAATATAATGTAACTTAAAATAAAATATTAGGGTGGAATAAACTAATGTTATAATAAAAAAGTTTTAGAATATTCATTAAATATTAATTAATGTAGCTGATTTAACAAAAACACTTATAACTTTGGTTTGTTTTGAATTGAAGGAAATTTAAAAAGATATATATATATATATGTATATATATATATCTTAAATCCCCATGAGTTTCATGAATATGTAAATATTAATTCATTAGGTATTAATCCCACTATATAAAATAAATGATAGTGTGGATTATCAAACATGTATAAGGGATTTTAAATCCAGAAAAAGAAACCCTTACCTTGAATTCCCTCTCAGTTAATCACAATATAAACACATTTATAAAAACATAACAATATTAATAACCTATTTTAGAACCTTATTCATGTATATAACCTTTTATAAACAAAATTTAAAATTAATCCCTATATTTTTATTAGTTATTTATTATCGATTTTCAATATTGAGTGTGAATAATCTTAATCATTTTGAACAAGTTTCATAATAGCAGTGTTGTTCATAATTATTATCCAAAATATAATCATTAATATATAATATAATGTACTAAAATTGATGTTTTGTGATATTCTATAAATTCATAATTTTATTCTATGAAATTTTTATTTATGATTCTTATAGAATAAATTGGTGACAATATGGTTCAATAATTGTTAATAAAAAAATGATGGTATCTTAAATAATTAGATTATAATTAATTAGTTTAGAAATAAGTTTACAATTAAAAAAATTCACTATTTACTTATTTATACCATAAATATAAATTAATTAAGTCCACATATTAATCCATGATATTATTTCATAGAATTGTTCAAGTAGGTGGTTAGACTGACCCGAACATGAACATACAACAATTAATGGATGATTGTGATTTTGAATGTCTGTTACATTGGAATAATATAATCATTAAAAAAATAATACTAATTATATACTTTTATGGTGGTGAATAATATTTTAGTAGGGTTTAAAAAATAATAAATAACTAGATTATAAATGAGATATGTTACTTCCAAGAGGCAGTTATTCGCACAACACACTGTTGACATTTTAATTTCTTGAATAATGAGAGGGAGAGAAGGTTGATTTTAATTTTTCTCCTATTAATAATAATTATGTTACATTTTTCATCATTATTATTCAGTTTCACCAATAAAATCAGTGAATATAGGCAGTTGTGATTAATGGAAGTCATCGTTTCGTAACGATGTTATCTCTCACAATGCACAAATGATGTTTTTTTCTTAATCTAAAAGTGGAAAGGTTGTTAATGGTTATTACCTAGAAATAATAGAATCTGATAAAAAAGATACTATTGTAATTATATAGTAATTAGAAATTTATATTTATAATGTATGAATGAAATTATATGAATTTTAGGAAAATAAATTACTCGTGTTGTGAAATTATGATTTCCCTTAGAAGACTCCTTGGAAATTGAGCTCTTAGCCAAATTTAATTTAACTAGAGGCTAATGTAAAATTAAAAGTGATATAAAGGTAGGATAATGGTAATATTTTTATTTTGAAACTAAATTATTTTAATATAATTTAATGGAAAATGAGAGTCCCCTTTTATAAGTGGTGAGAATAGAAATTTTATAAATATTTCATCTTAATATAAATAGAGCACATGTTTCACATGTAAAGTTGATCCAAAATGGTTAATAATATAATGTAGGATGTTATAAGGTCTAAAATCACTCAACCACTAAATTATAAAAGAATTAAGATGTTTAAATCCCTTTACCCCTTGATTTATTACTTTTCATATTTTTGATTTTATTGTGGTAATAAGTTGTTTTCCAATTGATTAACTTTTAATACCTAAAAATAAAATAGACCTAATTACATAATTTGGAGTTACTGATTCCAAATATTAAATCCATTTTTCATATAAAATTTATTTTCATAAGAAAAATTAATTTTCACACTAGCACATGAAATTTGTAAAAACATATTTTTATAAAAAGTGTATTTTTATGATTAAAATGTATATATAGGGTAAAATTTTCAATTTACTTAGTACTAATTATATAATTTATTTATAATAAATAAAATAAAATTCATTTGGCTTTTAAAATAAAAAAACCAAATTTTACAAAAAATATTATTAAATTGAAAGAAAATACCTAAAATAGTTTTTATTGGAAAATATTTCTTAATATACTAAAAGGTTAATCATGGGTTTTATAAATTTAAAATATTATTTCAAAAATTTATAGTTTTAATTCTAAAATATATATTTTACCCATTAAATTTTTTTTATACACTTCTATATCTTTCTTTTATTGTTATAGTTTTTGTAAAAATTGTATTTCCACTACTCACCAAAAAATCCATTATTTTAGAAATTTTTCAAAAATTATCTTTAAGGTAATATTGATATGTGAAGTTAAAAAATAAATTCTATTTTATAAAATTAAAATTCTAATATATTAAAATTTACCTTTTAAATGAAAATATAAAGAAAATTATTTTTATTGAGAAATGACCTTTTTAAACATTAAGGGTTCTAAGTACTATCTCAAACCAATTACTAACTTAACAGTGTTAATATGTTAGTTATTATATTTAAATATTATATTTTATCAAAATAATATTTTAAAAGTGATCAAAATTATTTTATGAATACAATAAATAGTTATTTGAGAATGAGATGTCATTTAATATATTAATTTATATTAATTGTAATCCTCTAAATGTATGTGTTTTTAAATTTTTGATATCTCTTTTTTTAATAGAGTTTTTATTTTTCTTATATTTTATTAACAATAAATATTTTTTTCTCATTTTAGTTTTATGTTGTGTGTGGAGTAAGATATTTTAAAAAGTATTTATTTAAATAAATGTATTCCAAAATATCAAGGTGTTTCATTATCCCCCCTTAAATTAATTATGTCCTCACAATTTTAATTTTCACCTACTAATGGAAATTAGTCTAGGATATCCAAATGATAAACATGACTCAACATAAAATTTCAAATTTTGTGTCTACCATAATATTTTAGAAATATCTCTAAAACACCTATTTCTCCTCATTCTAGGAATATATTAATATTTGCATACATTTTTTCGAAATATTATTCTTTATATTGTTATAAGTTATAGAATTTTATAGAGTCTTACCTTTTTAAAATGATAAATCACCAAATACACCAATTCCATTTTCACTTTTTAAATCCCAACTGTGCATTAGGTCATGTAAAGGAGTTGATATAGTGAATCATGAGGTTTCTAAATTATCTAAATTCTTATTCCAAATAACACATGTTACATGCTTTTCAAAATGAGTGAAAAAAACAAAGAAAAAGTTAAATGTTTTTATGTATTTTGAACACATAGTTTTGAAATATAATTCTAGACTTGTTTTCTAAAAAACCATTGAACATGATCCAAGTAGAATAGATAAAACATGGTTGGTTGTAGAAATATATAATACATATTATAATTTATAAAACTAGGTAGATATATATTTCCAAAATATCACCCTTTACAACTTTATAAAGTATGGTAATACCTATTTTGGTTTGTGACACCGTGAAATATCGATAAAGACCCTTGGGGTAATTCCTAAATTGAGTATTATGAGAAATTTATGTCATTAAAATATGGTTAAAATATTATAAAGTCCCATCATAATATCATAAAATAGTTTGAGATTTTTATATGTTTTAATTATACTTGAATATGATTTGAATTCTAGAAAATGTGCCAGGGTCACTTGAACGTTTTTTGATAAAGATTAAAATTAAATCATCTCAGAGGGATAAGAGTGTTTTGTGTGATTTCCTTCCTCCTATATTGATAATAGATCTTTAATATATTGTAACGAAATAATTAATAAAAGATATAAACCACCTACCACGTAATTATGATGTAATTAAATACCTCTTAGTCACTGAGTAAACCAAAAATAATTAATCATGAGTGATCAAAAATATCTAAAGTGAATCAGAGTAAATGGAAATATAAATTTAAAATATCCCCTATTATGAATGTCAAATGTACCCAAATTTAGAATATGATACTTTCAGTTTTTCCTATATCACTCCTGGTTCAATATAAGTTTCATTAGGTTTTGTTCTCTTTTATTCTATAGCCTAATTCATTAATATAATAAATCCTTCATAATGGAATTTAAATAGAGAGTCATTAACCAAATCATATCTCATAGGAGTGTCAAATGAGGTGTAAAGTTATGCCTCTTTTTCAAGAACCAAGTTATGAATGTGTTAATACTCAATATGACCCTTTCAGGGTTAATACCCCTAGGTAAATATGTGCAAGAGCCTGCATCCACATATAGAATCTAGATGGGGATCTAATTTCTATAAAAAAACCTTGAAATATATTCTTTAACATAATTTCATGATGTTATCCTATACACATAACTATCCTTTAGAATTACCATTTTGTTATTTGATAAATTTATCTAATCTAATCCTAAAACTAAATAAACTAACCTCTAAGAATAATTAAAACCTCCTATAATAGCAACTAAAGTTACCTAGTCTAATCATAAGTTTATTAATTCATTAATTTCATGATTTAGATAATACATATCACAATTATTTATATAACCCAAAGACCAAATGGTTTAGTGTATTGGATAATATCTATATAAACATTTTAATCTATAATCATTTCTCCATAATAAATCTCCTCTAGACTCCTTCCACGACTTTCCATAAGTTATAATTATCTTCATAACCCAAGGAATAAAAAACATAAGAAATATTTTAACTTGAAGTGTCATTATGGAAATAAAATATCAATATGTCATCAAATGTTAGGACATTACCATATGAGAAAACATGGGTAATGTATAAATTTCTTATTAAAAGAACATAGAACAATAATTGTTGTCAATAATTCATCATAGAAGGGCATGTAATATGAATGGAACAACCATGGGAAAAATATATTGAATCACGATGCATTAAATATGTGACAAGTATCATAAATATAGAAAAAATATTATGACATAAGATTTTATCATAAACATAATCATAGAAACTACATGTCAATACTACCCACCAAAACATTCATCACATAGTAGGCATGGTTTAACCACCTGTGTACCTTTGTCGACTTAGGATAATCCTCTCATGTACCCTAAGGAATGAGATAATTCATATTGTGAACCACTTTAACTTGAACTAAATCTTCTTATTTACCCTTTGGTGTGGTATAAATCCTCCTGTATACCCATTTTCTGGGGATAAATCCTCTCATATACCCATTATGGGGAATTAGTTGTAGAAATAAATTAAGAGTATTTTTTATTATTATTTTTATAAAGAAAATCTAAGTGATAAAGTCACCAGTTTCTTTATAAAAATAATTTTCAAAAATATTGGGAATAAAAATTTTAAGATATATTAAAAATATTACATTTTCAGAAGTCTCAAATAATTTATTATTTAAATATATGTATATGTTTTATAGATAAAAATTTTAGTGTAAGATAAAATGTTTAATTTTAAAAGGATGGAAAACCTTTTTAATATTTTGAAATACCATTTTTGAAAACCCGCATCATAAAAAGAGGTGGTAAAATACCCCTTTGAATATTTTTCATGTAAAATAATAATGTTACATTTTATAACATGTAAATGACGTTTCTAAATATAAATGATAAAATTTATGGGAAATTAAAATATGTATAAGGAGGGGAGACCGTTATTAAAGATGATTGGAAATATTCCCCATAATGTTATTCTTTTTATAGGGATGAAATTTATTAAGGAGGAATATTAGAATAAAAAGTTTTATTTTTCCTACATTTATATGAAAATTACAATGAAATAAATATTAGGGTGTAAGAAACTAATCTTGGAATAATGAACTTCGAGAAGATGAATCATAGATAAATGAAGGGAGTTAAGTTAATAAAAACCCTTACATCATTGGTGTCTTTTGAATCGAAGCCTCTTTAAATTAAGAACACAATATGTATATTAAAAAACAATGAGTTTAATGAATATGTTAAAATACCTTCATTAGTCATTAATCACACAATATAAAATAAGTGATGGTTCCCAATATCAAACATGTCTTGTGAATTTGAAAACGATACAAAGAAACCCTTACCTTAAATTCATTCTTGGTGGATCAATCTATAAACTATAATATAAAAAACATAAAACTATTAATCAATTATTTAAGAACCATATTAATGTCTATAATAATTATTAATAATAATTTATAATTATTCATTACATGTATATTAGTTAGTTATTATCTATTTTTGAAAACTGGTGTGAGTAATCTTGATTATTTTTAGCCAGTTACATAATAGCGATGTTGTTCTTCATTATTCTCCAAAATGTCATCATTACCAAATAATATAGGGTACTCTAAATTTTTTTATTTAATTTTACTAAATTATAGTTTTAGTTATGTTTTTTTGGGATGAAATTTTCTACAATCACGTTTCATTGATTCCTAACAAATAAATGGTGGTATCTTAATTAAAGAATTTAATATTATTTTTTCCATTCCAGAACCAAAATAAAATCACTATTTCCTTATTTATATAATATAAAATCATTAATTATGTTATTATAGTCACCAATGATATTATTTTATATTAATTTTCAAGTAGGTAGTTAGACCAACACAAAATTAAACATACCCCCATTCATCATCATCTTTGTTTATTTATTAAAATGGAAGGGGAGAGTTAAAGGTTAAAGGTACAATCGAGGAGGGCCTCGTGGGGGGGGGGGGTTAAAGTAGTGCAATATGATAGCGTCCCCTCTCATGAGGTTGACCCCTTCGGGTTTTAGTTGAGTAAAATTGTAAAAATTGGTGGTACCAAGGCCTTCGGCCACAATTGATGCCATAATATCTGACACTTTATTCCCTTCGCACCACGTATGCTTTACCCAAATGTTGGAGAGAAAGATCGGGATTTTCTTGATGCAGTATGTGATAGAATAAGGTGTAGGGCAGGTGCGTTGCAAGGAGTTGAGGAAGATGTGGGAATCTATTTCAGCTTCATTGATGATTAGGCCCCCCTTCTGGCAAAGGGAAAGGTGTGAAAGAAGGGAGAGGGCTTATGCCTTGTTGGAAGCACCCTTTCCCTGAAAAACCAAGAAGGAAAATATGAATGATCCCCTGGCGTCTCGGACCACCACACCACCCTTCATGAGTCCCTCAGAGCAGGATCCGTCCATGTCGAGCTTCAAACCACTGAAAGGGGGATGCCACAAGACCTAATTGCCATGAGGAACTTCATCTGGAAGACAATGCATGCACGAATGTTGAATCTAGATCAAGGGGGATTCATTCAATCCCTTGATAAATATGGTCAAGTCGAGAAGAGGGCACTGTGTGCGGGCAATGATGGTCCTCCCTGAGGAGACAATCCCTTCAAAGCATGCTTTGTTCCTTGCTTTCTAGATACCCCACACTCCTGCATGCTTAATGGCGGCCTTGGACATCCGTTCCACACCCTTGTCACCCAAGCCATGAACCCAACAAGAGATGAACGTCGCCACATATGGATCACGGTTGTTCACTATAATGAATGCCCCAAATGTGTGCCAGACCTCTTGGGATTAGCCCCCTCATAAAAGAGATTCTCCAGAACTTCCTTTTTATGGAAGTTCCAACATGAGCAGTGGGAAGCAGTCGGGATACCACATATTTTGATATTATCAACCTTGGTGAGGTCACTATTCCTCTGCCTCCACGTGAGGATGTTGAGTTTTGACGGGATGAGTTTAATCCAAATAAGCTTATTCCATTGATTTTGATGGGTTGAGGGAATGAGGATACTATGGATGGATTTGGAAGAGAAGGCTCTTGATTGAGAGGGGGTGAAAATGCACCTGTCATCTTCCATGTTGATGACAATTCAATGAAACATTTCTTGTTGGTCTGAGTCCAGTACTACCTTAGTAAAGGATGGGTAGTTTCTGGCCTCTTCAAACAATATGTTGTAAGCATGGCACCTTGGAAAGCCAAGCGCAGATCCTGACCAGTTGGCATGCCAGCAAGACACATTCTCCTTGCCAATGATCCACCAGAAGTGTGGAAGAAAACCATAAAAGAGAGGAAGAATGGTTTTCATAAAATGGGATCATTTCCCTACTTCCTTCTATGAGGCATCAACAAGATTACTTCCCATGGTTTTCCCCCATAATGTTCTACGCTCATGAAGTTCCCAGACTAGTTTGGCCTACATGCAGAGCAGGGTATCTGCAAGACTGTGAACATCAATGCCTCCCTCCTGAACAGGTCTCACCATCCTCCTCTGTGAGTCCCAGGAGCGTTTTCCTTCATCCCTGGCATCCCATTTAAACCGCGACAAGATATTGTCAATATTATTTATAATTGTTTTGGGAACATTGAGGGATTAGAGGGTGTGGACTGGGGTGGCTACAAGAACACTATTAACCAGAACCAGGAGGCCTTTGAATGATAAGTATCTATTTTTCTAGTTGAGGATCCTATCAGAGATGCAGCACACTATGTGATCAAAATCCCTAATACGACGGCCTATTGGGGAGATAGTGGCCCCCATGTAGTTCATCGGCTAGAACCCTCTTTCAACGCTGAGGATATTGCGGATGGAGCCAGCCCGGTTAGGAGGTCATTTGTTGGAGATGTACACGTTTCTCTTGAGATTTTTGATAACTTGACCAATCCAATGGAAATAGTCTTCAAGAACACTATTAATGCCATGAATGTGCCATTTATTTGAATTCTAGAAGATCATTGTGTCATTGGGGAACATTAAGTGTTAGATGGAGGGGGAGTTCCCTCTTTTTTTGTAAGAGAGGATTCTACCATTGATCATGTTTTTATAGATGAGGCGGATGATGATTTTTTGTGAAAGGATAAAGAGGTTCGGGGATAGGGGGTCTCCCTGCCTTTGGCGCTGTACAGCCTTGAAAAACACATAATATTTCCCCATAAAATGCACTGTCAACCATGAAGAGCTATAACACTGAAATATCATATCCATCGACCAAGGAGAGAGGCCCATACATGAGAGGATCTTGTTTATAAATCCCCATTTGATTCGATCATAGGTTTTGTTCCTGTTCAATTTAATGACCAGATTAGATCCATGGGACTTAGATTTGATATATCTGGCTATCTCCTGGGCCATCACTATCGCCCCATGGATAGAATGATCTTTTACAAAACCACTTTTCTCCAAAGATATCCATCGAGGGAGGTGAGTGGCCAATCTAGTGTTAATGATGGTTGAAAGGATTTTTTAGGGGAAGTTACACATACTAACCGGGTGATACTGAAGGATTGACGATGGGTTCTTGATTCTGGGGATAAGAACTAGATCCATTGATGCGGCCAATCGTGGGAGAGGCACGCCCTTGAAAAAGACTGGGATCATCTTAGTGAGGTTGCCTTTGACCACCTCCCATGCATCTCTGTAGAAGGATCCTATAAATCCATCTGGGCTTGGAGCTCTTTTCGGCTTGAGGTGCATAATTTCCTCATGAATATCAGCCTCCGGTGAAAGGGCCTCGATCATCTCATTGAACTCGGGAGACACCTGAATATAAATGTATTCTATAAACTCCACTTCCTCCCCATGGTAACCTTTAGGCATGTAGGGGTTGGGACCTGTGAGGAGGTCTCTAAATAAATAGTGTGCAAGGATCCCCACCACCTCCCTGTCACTCTAGTACGTTCCATCCTCTATAAGTATATTAGGTTGGATAATTCACTTCATTTCCTTAATGAATGCATGGTAGAAGGTAGTGTTTCTATCACCGTCATCAAGCCATAAAAACCTCTAGGAATCCCTCTATATTCATTCCTGATGAAGCAACATATCTATAAAGAAGGAATTATCCCAGTCCGCAAGCTGGATTTTGAGCCTTCTGAGTTTTTTGTGAAAGGAAGTCCATAACCTCCCATGAATGGGTGCACACCAAGAGTATCTAACCATATCCTGAAATCTGGGAATGTTGGCCCACTGGTGAGAGAATCTAGGTGACGTAGGTGACTGATTCCTTGTCGAGATAGAAACAATGAGTGAGGAGTGGTTGGAGAGGTCAATCACAATGTGGCTGACTTTAATATTGGGGTACACTGAAATGGCCTTCATGTTTCCCAAGCACTGGTCTAGAAGACTCCAAGAGCGTTGTAGACCACGTTGGTTGTTGAACCAGTTGAAGCGGTCTTCAGTGAAGCTGAGGTCCGAGAGACCGTTGGCAGCCATGAAACGGGAAAAGTACTAACTCGCTTTCCTGGAGAAGGGGCCCCTTCCCTTCCATTCATCGGGGTCCACAATAATATTCCAATCGCCTCCCAATATCCAAGGACAGTTACCCAGATCGAATTTAGAGAGATCCTACCAGAGGGTCTCGCGTTGCTGATAGTCACAGCCCCTATAAATGAAGGATACAAAAAGGGAGAAATCATCATAGGAGATCTTGGAGGTTATATGTTGGTCACCCACCCGAACAAGAACAAAAAAGATATATCTATTCCAAAAGATCCAGATATGTTTTTTGGTAGGCTCTGTGTGCATGAACTATTTTATGGATAGATTTCTAGAGAAATCATCAATTTTGGAGGGGTTTTGTTTGTGCTCCAAGACTGCGATGAGACTGAAAATGTGCTTAAGAACCTCACCTGTAAGAATATCTATTTTGGACCGAGCACCGATGCCCCGAGCTTTTCAGAAAACCATTGGATACATTATACAAGAAAATTCTCACGGACTTCTAGCCTGTGGGGAGCATGAGGGAGAGAGCTCCCACATTATCTTAGCCTGAGCTCATGTGCACCGACCTGTGTTGTTGGGTTCGGATGCAGGAAAAGTGGAGGGAACCTTTAAAGGGTGGGAAGACCCTGAGATTCATCCTTTCCTAGAGGACTGGGGGTATTCATACCATTCCAGAGCTCAGACGGGTGATGGGACTTTAGGAGGAGGGGAGGGGGAGGGGGAGGGATGCACCAGAGGGGGACCAGGAGAAGAAGGGAGGAGGGGGAGAAGAGGGAGGGTGGAGGAATAGGGTAAAATGGGTCGGGGAAAGGGAGAGAGGATAGAATGAGGGGAAAGAAGTACCCCATGTGAAAAATACTTCAAAAAGGACTATAGGTTGGGATGGTGCAAGAGAACCAGGGTGGAGGGACTAGGGTAGGGGGGAGGCTGAGGAAGTTGTTCCTCAAACCTGAATGGGTAAGGGAGGGGGGCTCTTCGAGAACCAGAGGAACTCCTGGGGAGTTCTAAAATGGGACCAAGGACCCCATTAGAGTAGGGGGAAGCTATTTGTGTAACACCCCAAGCTTTTACGGTACGCTTCTCTTTGAATAATACAATAGCGTGTGTTGTACGCAATTTCGAGTTCTAACACACACCACGACCAATCAAAATAGCCGTTATGAATAGTAATACCCACTTTTTGAAATTTTATAAATTTTATCTCTCAAAATGGACTTCATTTTTTGATTCGGAATATTGAAATTAGCATAGGGTGAAATTTTGGTACTTTTCGGATAACTCTCATATTTTGATGAATGGTGAAAATTACTAAATTTTAATTAAAAACAATTTTTTTAATCGAAATAATTGATAGTGATAAATTATGAATTTGAGTGGTTTTAAAGTATATTTAGAATATATTTTTACCATTTAATACAATGTTGTTCATTGGACATAATTTCACAATTAAACTGGACATAAACAAGTATCAATCTTTTGATAGTTATTATATCTTAAAAACACACTTTCTGTTTTGACAGCGAGAATTAGTTTTAAATTAATTTTTGCCACTTCTGTGTTCTGAATTTGGAAAAATGGATTCCATATTTGGAATCAGGATGAAAAAATTGTGTAAATAGGTAACTTTTAGTTTTAGAAATTTTGAATAATTACTTCGGTAAATATTTTATTTACCATGGTTAAAAGGTAAATCTGGTAAATAAGGGTTAAAAAATAATATTATAATAGTACTAAATTACCCTAAAACGTGTCCTAACCTTATTGGTGAATAAATGTCCGACCATGGGCATCATGTGGTCGATTTTGGGACGCCATGGAGCCAGTTTTAGGTGATAAGGACACATTATTTTAATTAAGTTAAAATAAATACAAAAATGACATAAGCATATATCTTTTAGAAAAACAATTTTTACATAAGGTTATATATGTTTTATTTTTGACTATAAATATTAATTAGAAAGATCAAAATATTTCCTAAATAATGGTATTTTATTTATAATTTTTAGACATTATATAATTTAATTTATTTATGACACAATGGTGATGCAGTAGTTACCTTATTAATGAAAAATTAGAATAATTGATATTATAAATACCCAAATAAATGTAATTTGAGACTTTTTATAAATACCAATAATTTTATTGGATAATTTGACCTGTTAGTATTGATTTAATTAACTTATTTAGAAGTAATAATTCTGTTATGATTTTTACAAAAATCAAGTATCAAATAGTGTCAAAATTGACATAGAAGAGTTTTTAAAACCAATATTATATTATTAATTGATATTAAATTCCTAAAAATATAAGGTTTGTCCAAGATACTTATATCATGATAGTTTTATTATTAATGGACCAATTTGGGGTCTCTTGGATGTATATAGTATGTTTATTAACCATATAATATAAAAATACAAAGAGAAATTGTAAAAGTGAAACTAATTAACTAAGATTTAATACTTAAAAATAAGGTTAATATAGTAACCCAAACCTATCTAAGTCATATTGGTTGAGTGTTTTTCGACCTATACCCACCTTAACCTTCAAATAATCTACTTGTTAGCCATTATAACCCAAATATGAATTTATTATAAATTAATACTTTAAGTTTTTCCTAAAGAGCCCCTCCTCCCCCTTATAAAAGGACCCAACTTCTAACCATTTCTTCACACCTTCAAACCCTTTTGGTTCAGCCAACCCCTACCCAAATACTCTCTCAAATTCCCTAAATAAAATCTAGAGGCCTTAGTTTGATCAGAAAGCCAACCTAAGAAGACCTTTTGATCAAATCAAAAGAAAGAACCCGAAGCAGAGGTAATGCTTTCACCACCCTTTTTCAAGTTCATTTCTTCTTCAACTTCTTCTTTATTTGTTATTCCCATTCTAAAATAATAAATCCACTATATCCTATATAATTTGATATTATTATAAATATGGTACAACCATATTAATTATTCTATCCATCCTTTAAATGAAATGTCACCATACGTGTGTACGTACAGCTTACCATCTCCACGTCGTGGTGTAATTGTAATTCAATATATTATTATTTGGATGGGTATAATAATGATGTGTAATTAAAGTAAATAATAAATATAACATGATAATTATTCTGTATATATGATATATCATCCAATTATATATTATATTAATATCAAAATAATGATATTTTCGCTCGTACGTACGTACGGATTACCGTCTCCACGACGCGATTAGATTCATTTCAAAGTTCACCATTCATCGATGATTATAAAAATATACATTACTAATAAGTATGTAATATATTACATATTAATGATACTGGAAATATATATATTTATATATATATATGTATTTATGTACTTACATATATCTTATTCAATACTATGTAAAAACGGAAACAACGTTTATGCGTACGTACGGACTACCGTATCCATAAGCGGTGTTTTCCATTTTATATATACGTCTATTATAAATTTTTATATTATAAATATATATGATAAATAAATCATGTTTTATATTCTATAATTATTTGAATAATGATCTATGTGATACAATCAAGAGTAACAATTAAAGACACGTACGATAAAGAAAGTGATTATTACCCAAAATATTAATATAACATGGAAATTATTATTAAATGGGTAGTATAAAGTCATTAATGAAAAATGTATGATATCATAAATATTAATATGGTTATGGTATAATTTAATAACATACTATAGTCTTCATACAGGAGGCTAAACATACCCTCGACTAAAGGAATGTGCAAGGTAAGTGGGTTTCATCTCACTCATTATTTCCGTGAGATTCATTCCATATTGACACTATTACCTTTTTTGTGGTGTATGTACTACCCATAAATATATTATTCTTGTAATAAAATTTAATTTATGTGTATTACATATTCATTATATGATACCTCTTTCATGGGTTGTATGTTTCGTAAGTTACCAAATTGGTAAGGGTTAATTTCACAATCTCTTTATTATCCGAGGTTGTTTTTACATAAGTATCTACTGGTACATATTTATTATCCATATCCATGTTTTATGAAAGAGTTTTCAAAGGGATTATTTTAAGGTACTTTTTACTTAAAAATCATTTCAAACGTTTTAAATATTTATTCTTCTAAATTTTTCTCATTAATGTTCATGTATTCAAAATGGGTTTTAAGGATTTATTTATATGGGCATGAATATTTTTAAAATGACAATTCCTTTAAAAAGTTTCAAAGTGGTATGGGACACTTTGATTCATAAATGTCTTTAAATGAATTCTTTTCCAAATTGTGTGACATTTAAATGTTTTCATGAAAAAGAGATATTTCTCTCAAA
The DNA here is from genome assembly GCA_963277665.1 of Viscum album. Lineage (NCBI taxonomy): Eukaryota > Viridiplantae > Streptophyta > Magnoliopsida > Santalales > Viscaceae > Viscum > Viscum album. The sequence goes on from OY728131.1 coordinate 1,497,329,204, forward strand.
TAGTTTTGATTTCATCTATCTCAACATCCTTTGATAAATTTTACACTTGTTTAAAGTTGATTTATTATGATACAAATCTTCCATATTGTATTTAAGGTTTTTTGATATGTTTGACTATGGATGAGTTATATTTATGCCTTTAATGGTTTATGATTAATGTTTTGGCATTTCTTATTTTAGTTTTAATACGAATGTTTATGTTACATTTCATCCTCTTTTTAAGATAAATGTGTTGGACTAGTATGTTCTGGGTTGGGGACCGGTAAATGTAAGCCCTCCGGGTTGGGTTCAGGTTACATCAGACCCCCCCGGGTTGGTTTCCGGTTATTAGAGGCACTCCAGGTTAATTTCCGGTTATTTGAGGCACTTCGGGTTGGTGTTCGGTTATTAGAGGCACTCCAGGTTGGTGTTCGGTTATTATAGGAACTCCGGGTTGGTGTCCAGTTATGAGAGGCACTCCGGGTTAGTGTCCGGTTATCAGAGGCACTCCGGGTTGGAGTCCGGTTACAGAGGCTCTCCGGGTTGGGTTCCGGTTACAGTTATCCCTTAGGTCTTGGCATGAGGCCTTGACACAGAAATTAATGTTCGTCATTATGCATTCCATCATTATGAAAGTGGTTAGTGATATTTCTTGTGATTATTAGACTAGTAGAATATCCATGTGAATAATAAAATGGAATTAATTCATTTTATTTTTTCCATATTATGCTGAAGTTCAAGTTTAAAATACCTTTGTTTTATTTATACATTTCCTTAAATGTTTATGCTTATTTATGAAAGTTTTTTTGTATTGTTATCCTTACTGAGCATTTGAGCTCACCCCTTTCAATGTTTTATTTTTCCCAGGATTCCAAGAAGTGTATAGTGATTGATTTCAAGGGTCAAGCCAAGGGAATAATGGCATTCGTGAAGGATTATTTATGATGTTTTGTATGTTATGAAGTGTAATGTAACATTCATTTATGTAATATATTTTCCAAGACTACTAAACTGACCAGTCCTTCGGGACTTGATTACTTGTAATCATGCCAATGTATTAAAATAATGCACCGACTCTGGGTAGCTGGGGTCAGGGCGTTACAGTTGGTATCAGAGGAAGTGTAGCAATAACCTTGGAAACTAGATTTAGATAAACTCTGATTAGAGCACATGTCCCTAAGATAGACTTTTGGGTTTAGTATAGAAGAACTTCCTAGAATTTTGGTATTGTAGAGATTTTGTGAGTTTTCTGAGCAATATATCTCTGTCTGGATACGAGCAGGTAAAGGCGGCTCTGGCCGAGATGTACCTAGGGGTAAAACCTGAAAACACCACTTTGAGAAAGACTCGAATGGGAACTGGTGCATGACAATGGGCCTTGCTGCACTCTTGGTTACGACACTCCTGAGGGATATGCTTAGGATAATTCTCATTTTCATTACAAACCATTATGAAGGGCTTATGAGTATATACTTACTCATAGAAAACATTTTTATGATTATGGATTATAACCATAAACTGTTTATTTTATTTTAAGTGTTTTAAAAGTTTGGGATTAGGTATTTCTATTCATAAACTAATCTATTGAATGTCATTGTTTAGAAATGGTGCCCAGTAGAAGGAATGAGAACTCCAGCAATACTCATGATCCAAAGAGTAAGTAGGATCATACCTTTCATGGTCCAAAGCCAGAATTGAGAAGGGAAATAGTCTCCCACATATTATTATCATATGAAGAAATAATATCATGTGTTGATAAGATAAGTAAACAATTCTCGAAGTCCTATGGCTTTGAAGGGAATCCAGAGAAGGAAAGGATAGTAGAGAGAAGAACATATAAAGGGAATAAGGTAAAGAAGGATTTTTCCCATATGTGATAACTGTATAAAGAATAACCTTGGAAAATGCTTGAAGGGAATGAGAGTATTATATAAGTTTGGAGAAGAAGGACACCAAGTACGTGACTACAAGGTTAAGAAAAAGGTTTCAAATATACAATGCTTCATTTGCAAGGAGTTTGGGAACTACGCGAACCAATGGCCCAGTCATCAGACTATGCCGCAAATGATGCTATTGGATAATAATCAAGTTATGATACTACCACAAATGAAGAGGAATGACTAGTGTTATAATGTTGTTATTTTGGAATTATTTCATTTAAGTGTTGTATCAATGATGTTCTGGAAATAAATAAGGATTGTACTACAATACTATTTCATTGAGGATTTGAGATTTTATAGTACTAAGAAAAGTGACTCTACAGTGAGTTAAACTTTTTGGAAAATACATGGAAAAAAGGGTCTTCATTGTGTTTAACTTCCTTATAAATTTTGGACTCTGAGTTTGGATAGTAGTATTCTGGATAAATTTATAGGTTGGAATGGATTAAGTTTTAAAGGTTATTTTTGGATTTTTATAAAAGGACAACATGCAGACCGTGTGACAACCCGTCACGTCGGAAAAAGCTATGGGAATTGAACCCAAAACTATAGTGAGATTGGGATTTATCACCTTCCACTAGACTACATGAATTCCCTAGATTGTATAATTTAGTTTCCTTTTTTAATGGGTCTGATATGTGAATTATACATTCACTACATTTGGAACCCTATACGATTAGGATAAATAGAGTATTTTTGAGTTGTCTTATGTTTTGTAGTGAAAGATGAGTTTGTGGTAGAAATTTATTAATGGATAAAACTCTAATTATAAAGTAATTATATCTCCTTATGATCTTATCTGATCTCATAAATAAATTCCTCAACATTAAGAAAATGAACTTTGAATAAAAATGTTGTCCTAGATAGTACCTTAGATAATCACAAATTTCTGGCTTTGGGATTGTTGGCCTTTTCATAGTCATGTTCTCTAACACTCTCCATCCGATATTAATGGTTAGATTTCTCTTCCATATCCATATTTTACTACATGGAACCCTAGTATGTGTTATTTTCAGTAACCTTCATACTTACCACTCTTTATAATAAATAGAGGCCTCATAAATCCATTTTTCCGATGTGGGATTTCAATTAAGATATTTTGAAATGTCAACCCCAACATTTCAATACCGAGTATAAATTGCGAGGATGCAATTTATTGAAGTAGGGGAGAATGTAACACCCTAAGAATCTATGGTACACTTTTCTTTGAATAATACAGTAGCGTGTGTTGTATGCAACTTTGAGTTCTAACACACACCACGACCTATCAAAATAGCCATTATGAATATTAATACCCACTTTTTTAAATTTTATAAATTTTATCTCTCAAAATGGAATTCATTTTTGGATTCGGAATATTGAAATTAGCTTAGGGAAAAATTTTGGTACTTTTCGGATAACTCTCATATTTTGATGAATAACGAAAATTACTAAATTTTAATTAAAAACAACTTTTTTAATCAAAATAATTAATAGTGATAAATTATTAATTTGAGGGTTTTGAAAGTATATTTAGAATATATTTCTACCATTTAATATAATTTTTGTCATTGGACATAATTTCAAAATTAAACTGGACATAAAAAAGTATCAATCTTTTGATAGTTATTATATCTTAAAACAGGATTTTTGTTTTTACAACAAGAATTAATTTTAAATTAATTTCTGCCACATCTCTGTTTGGAATTTGGTAAAATTGATTCCATATTTGGAATCATGATATAAAAATTTTGTAAATAGGAAACTTTTATTTTGAGACATTTTTAATAATTACTTCGGTAAATGTTTTATTTACCATGGTTATAGGGTAAATCCGGTAAATAAGAGTTAACAAATAATATAACAATAATACTAAATTACCCTAAAATGTGTCCTAACCTTATTTGTGGATACATTTATGACCATGGGAATCTTTGAGTCGATTTTGGGACCCCATGGAGCCACTTGTAGGTGATAGGGACACTTTATTTTAATTAAGTTAAAATAAATACAAAAATGACATAAGCATATATCTTATAGAAAAACAATTTTTATATAGGGTTATATATGTTGGATTTTCGACTATAAATATTAATTAGAAATATAAAAATATTTCCTACATAATGGTATTTTATTTAAAATTTTTAGACATTATATAATTTAATTTAATTATGACACAATGGTGATGTAGTAATTACTTAATTAATGAAAAATTAGAATAATTGATATTATAAATAACCAAATAAATGTAATTTGAGACTTTTTATAAATACCAAAAATTTATAGGATAATATTACATGTTAGGATTTAGATAATTACCTTTTTTTGTTTTTATCATTCTGTTATGATTTTTACAAAAATCAATTATTGAATAGTGTCAAAATTGACAGAAAAGAGTTTTTAAAACAAATATTATATTATTAATTGATATTAAATTCATAAAAATCTAAAGTTCAGCCAAGAGACTTATATCATGATATTTTTATCATTAATGGACCACTTGGGGGTCTCTTGGATGTGTATAGTAAGTTTATTAACCATATAATATAAAAATACAAAGAGACATTGTAAAAGTGAAACTAATTAACTAAGAGTTAATACTTAAAGATAAGGTTAATATAGTAGCCCAAACCTGTATAAATCCTATTGGTTGAGTGTTTTTAAACCTATCCCCACCTTAAACTTTAAATAATACACTTTGGAGCCATTTGATACCGAATATGAATTTATTATAAATTAATACTTTAAGTTTTTCTTAAAGAGCCCCACCTCCCCCTTATAAAATGACCCAACTTCTATCCAATTATTCAGACATTCAAAGCCTTTTGGTTCGGCCAAACCCTGCCCAAATACTCTCTAAACTACCCTAAATACAACCTAGAGGCCTTAGTTTGATCAGAAAGCCAACCTAAGGAGCCCTTTTAATCAAATCAAAAGGAAGAACTCGAAGAAGAGGTAATGTTTTCACCACCATTTTTCAAGTTCATTTCTTCTTCAACATATTATTTCTTAGTTATTCCCATTATAAAATAATAAATCCACTATATGCTATATAATGTTATATTATTATAAATATGGTAAAACCATATTCAGTATTCTATCCCTTCTTTTAATGAAATGTCACCATACGTGCGTACGTACGGCTTACCATCTCTACGTCGTGGTGTAATTGTTATTCAATATATTATTATTTGGATGGGTATAATAATGATGTGTAATTCATTTAAATAATAAATATAACATGATAATTATTCTTTATATATGATATATCCTCCAATTATATATTAAATTAATATCAAAACAATGATATTTTCGCTAATGTGTACGTACGGATTACCGTCTCCACGACGCGATGAGATTAATTTACATGTTCACCATTAATCGATGATTATAAAAATATATATTACTAATAAGTATGTAATATATGACATAATAATTCTACTAGAAATATATATATTTATATATATAAGTATTTATGTACTTACATATATCTTATTCAATACTATTTAAAAACGGAAACAACGTTTATGCGTACGTACGGACTATCGTCTCCATAAGTGGTGTTTTCCATTTCATATATAAAACTATTATAAATTTTTATATTATAAATATATATGATAAATAAATCATGATTTATATTCTGGATGTATTTAAATCATGTTCTATGTGATACCATCAAGAGTAACAAGTTAAAACACGTACGATAAAGAAATCGATTATTACCCGAAATATTAATATAACATGGAAATTATTATTAAATGGGTAGTATAAAGTCATTAATGAATAATGTATGATATCATAAATATTAATATTGTTCTGGTATAATTTAATAAGATACTATAGTCTTCATACAAGAGGTTAAACGTCCCTTCTACTAAAGGAAAGTGCAAGGTAAGGGGTTTTCATCTCACTCCTTATTTCCGTGAGATTCATGCCATATTTCCACTATTACATTTTGTGTGGTGTATGTACTACCCATAATTATATTCTTTGTGTAATACACTTTAATTTATGTGTATTTACATATTCATTGTATGATACCTCTTTCATGGGTTGTATGTTTCGTAAGTTACCAAATTGGTAAGGGTTAATTTCACAATCTCTTTATTATCCGAGGTTGTTTTTAAATAAGTATATACTGAGACATATTTCTTATCCATATCCATGTTTTATGAAATAGTTTTCAAAGGGATTCTTTTAAGGTACTTTTTACTAAAACATCATTTCAAACATTTTAAATATTTATTCTTCTAAATCTTTCTCATTAATATCCATGTCTTCAAAATGGTTTTTAAGGATTTATTTATATGGACATGAATGTTTTTAAATGTTAATTCCTTTCAAAAGTTTCAAAGTGGTATGGGACACTTTGATTCAAAAATGTCGTTAAATGGATTCTTTTACAAATTGTGTGACATTTAAATGTTTTTATGAAAAAGAGATAGTTCTCTCAAATAGTTTTGATTTCATCTATGTCAACATCCTTTGATAAATTTCACACTTGATTGAAGTTGATTTATTCTGATACAAATCTTCCATATTGTATTTAAGGTTTTGTGATATGTTTGACTATGGATGATTTATCTTTATTCCATTAATGGTTTATGATTAATGTTTTGGCATTTCTTATGCTAGTTTTAATACGAATGTTTATGTTATATTTCATCCTTTTTTTAAGATGAATGTGTTTGACTAGTATGTTCCGGGTTGGGGACCGGTAAATGTAAGCCCCCCCCCCCCCCCGGGTTGGGTTCTGGTTATAGCAGACCCTCCGGGTTGGTGTCCGGTTATTATAGGCACTCCAGGTTGGTGTCCGGTTATTAGAGGCACTCCGGGTTGGTGTCCGGTTATTAGAGGCACTCTGGGTTGGTGTTCGGTTATTAGAGGCACTCCAGGTTGGTGTCCAGTTATTAGAGGCACTCTGGGTTGGTGTCCGGTTATTAGAGGCACTCCGGGTTGGTGTCCGGTTATTAGAGGCACTAATGGTCAGTGTCCAGTTATTAAAGGCACTCCGGGTTGGAGTCCGGTTACAAAGGCTCTCCGGGTTGGGTTCCAGTTACAGTTATCCCTTAGGTCTTGGCACAAGGCCTTGACACAGATATTAAAGTTCGGCATTATGCATTCCATCATTATGAATGTCGTTAGTGATATTTCTTGTGATTATTAGATTATTAGAATATCCATGTGAATAAGTAAATGGAATTACTTAATTTTATTTTTTCCATATTATGCTAAAGTTCATATTTAAAAGGCTTTTGTTTTAGCTATAAATTTCCTTAAATGTTTATGCTTATTTATGAAAGTTTCTGCTGTATTGTTATCCTTACTGAGCATCTGAGCTCACCCCATTCTATGTTTTATTTTTCCCAGGATTCCAAGAAGTGTATAGTGATTGATATGCAGGGTTAAGCCAAGGGAATAATGGTGTTCATGAAGGATTATTTATGTTGTTTTCTATGTTATAAAGTTTAATGTAACATTCATGTATGTAATCTATTTTCCAAGACTGCTAAACTGATCAGTCCTTCAGGACTTGATTCCTTGTAATCATGCCAATGTATTACAATAATGCACTGACTCTGGGTAACTGGGGTCGGGGCGTTACAGTTGGGGGGCTGAACCAGGGGCCTTCAGAGGGGACTACCTGGGGAGAGGGGTCGGGTAAACCACTGAAGGATTGACATGTAGGACGTCACAGTCGGCGGATGAGGATGCCCGGGCTAGAAGGGCAGGCGTAGGTTGCTGAGGATGTCTGCTACCGCCCTGTTGGAATTTCCTACAAACCTGGAGGGTATTCCCTTTGAGGTATCACAAAGAATAGAAAATAGGGTAAGGTGGGAATAAAATAAGCTATGACCAACTGAAGAAGTCCTTAACTCGAAGAGAGATGCAGTTGTGATGAGGGCTCAAGACATCCATTTCAATACAGATTCTTACCTCTGAAGCATCAGAGTAACTTCATGTACGTTCATCAGAGCAGAGAAAACCCCTAGAAATTAGCCTATGGCCTTGAGGAAGACAACATTCTAGAAGGGAAGCGGGATCCCAGGAAGGTTGAGCCACACCACAGCTATGGGACCTTCCTTCACCTTGTGCGCATACGTCGACCAATGAGCAAGGCTAAAGTGCTATTTACCCAAGGACCTCGAGGCCAGACACCACACGTGGAAAAAGTCATCTTCCGAACCAAGAACCACAAGGAAGGCACTGCAGTGGATGGCTAAGATCTTCGGTAGGGAATACATGCCCCCTGAACCTACCATGCACAAGAAAACCGAGATCAGAGGTTTCGATGCCCCAAACCGGGCCACAAGTGTCCAATGGAGGCATGTCGCCGCCTCCTCAAAGTTCGACGATGGGACCTCAACCGTTAGACACGAGCCGTCGCACAAGACCACCGATGGGGGTGGGACACCATTTGGAAGCAGGGTTGAGGGGGGAACATGAGCCAAGGGGGAAAGGGGATCTCTGAAAGAGGGACCGAGGCTGGGGGAACCGTGAGAGGAACCAGGATCCGGGGGTGACCGCGGTCCTGGGGGGAGCCACCAGACATGCTAGGAGCTAGGGTGGCCGGTGCCGGCCGAGGCGCAACCAAGCCACCTAGATCTGGGATAGCAGGAAGGATTATTTGAAAAGTAGGAGGCATGTGTGGCATGTACTCTCGAGGTGCTGCGCATGTAGCCATCTATACGTTCACACCATAATTAATGGATTATTATTATTATGAAGGTTGATTAATTTGGAATAATATAATTGTTATATAAGAATAATGATATTATTTAGATAAATTTAAGGTAACACATTATATTTTAATAAGGTTTAAAAAATAATAATGAAATTATTTGAAAAATAAGATATGTTACGTCGTGGAGGTTGTAGTCCATAGAAAGCATGGTTGACATATTAATTTCCAATTAAAGAGAGGGAAAGAAGGTAAATTATTATCTATATATTCATAATAATAATTATAACACACATTAAGTGTACAATATTCAATTTAACCCTAATAATAAGTTAAAAATGTGGTGGTATAAAATATAAGTTGTCACTTCATGGTGGCGGTGGTCTGCACAACACACATATAATGGTTTTTTTATTCATAGTAAAAAAGGTGAAAGGTAGTTAATAGTCATTACCATATAATAATAAAAATAATTATCCCAAAAATAATTATTCAATTATATCATAATTATAAAAATATATTTATAAGGTAATAAGTAAAATATATGATGTTTAGGAAATTAAAGCACTCATGTTGAGAAATTAAGCTTTCCCATGAAAGACACCTTGAAAATAAAGATCTTAAAAAAATATTGTGGCCAGAAGATAATGAAACATAATATTGTTTTAATGTAATTATAATATGTAATTTTCAGGTGGAAACATAATTCTTTTAGTAGTATTTAAGGGCTGGTGGTCTGAATCTTTTACTAGTGGTAAAAATAGAATTTTTTGTAAATATTTCAACTTAATATAAAGGGATCACAAGCTTCCCCTATTAAGTAGATTAGAAATGGGAAATAATTAATTATAAGATGATATATGGTCTATAATATCTTAAAAATCAATTAAAATCAAGTTTTGAACTTGTTTCAGTCCTTTTACCCATTGTTTTATTACTTTTGTGGTTTTAGATTTTAATGTGATAACTATTTTTTACCTATGTAATTTAATTTTAATGCCTAAAAATAAAATGTATATTAATAAATAATTTGGAAATTATATTTAAAAATATTAAATATAATTTATCTTATTATTATTTTTTAAAATTTATTTTTATCTTTTGTGTGTAGAATGCGTAAAAACCCCTTTCAAGAAAAAGTGAAATTTTATGATTAAAATATATATGTATGATATATTTATACATTTATTTTATTCTAATGACATAAATTGATTTATTAAAAATCAAATAAAATTAATGTGTCTTTAAAATCAAACCAAAATTAAATTTTACGAAAATATAATTTAATTAAAATAAATGATAAATGAATTTTTTTATTGGAAAATGTTACATAAGTTACTTAAATTTTAATCAAGGGTTTTCTAAATTTTAAATAGTAAATTTAAAATATATAATTTTACTTCTTAAATTCATATTTTAAAAATTAAAAAGGTTTATAGACTTCTATTTCTTTCTTATAATGTTATTGTTTAGGTAAAAACCTTATTTTCAATATTCATCGAAAAATATATTAAATTAGAAAAATATGATAGATTTGTAATATTATAATGTTGAAATGAAAAATTCAAAAAAATTAAATTTTTTAAATTTATATTATAAAAATTATGAATTTATATTTTAAATTAAAATATAAATATAACATAATTTGTTAAGGAAAAACATTCTGAAACATTCGGCCTTCTTAGTACTATCTCAAATTGATTCATAAATTAATGATGTAATCATGTTAGTTAATATAATGAAGTATTATATATTAAAAAAATAATTTTTTAAAATTGATTAATTTTAATTTATTAATACATTAAACATTTAGTTTAGAATGAACTTTACTTTTATATATTTATTAATAATAATTATATATCTACTAAATTTGATAATTTTTAATTAGTTAATATCATTTTATTTACTTGAGGTTTTATTATTCTTAAATTTTCATAATAAAAAATATGTCGTTGGAAATTTTAGTTTGGTGTTGTGTGTGGAGCGAGCTATTTAAAAACGTATTTATGTAATGAGATATATTCCAAAATATAAGGGTGTTACATTAAACCATATTAAATAAATTATATCCACAAAATTTTAATTATCACATACTAATGAAAATTTGATAATGGTATCTAAAATATATACATACCTCAAGATACAATTTCAAATGAGGTGCCAACCATAAAATGTTTGGTACAACTATGAAACACACTATTCCCCTCATTTTAGGTATATATTAGGGTTTCAACCATTTGCGTGAAATATGATTCTTTGTATGGTTATAAGTTATATGAGTTTCTAGAGGAATTCCTTCTTAAAATGAAGATCATAGGATACTCTAATTCTATTGTTACTTTTGGAGGCTCAATGGTTCATTAGGTTACATCCATGGGTTGAAAAAGTGCATCATAAGGTTTCTAGATTATCTAAATTATAGTGCCCAAGGAGACAAGTAATGACGAGGTTGGGATGAGTGCAATAAATGAAAAATATTTTTATTTATTTGTAGGTTTTTAACATATAGTTTTGAAGTCTCATTTCATTCTTGTTTTCCATAAAAACATTGGACATGATCTAAGTGTAATTGTTGAAAACATTGTTGGATACATATATATGTAAAACACCCATTATTTTTTTAAATAAGGTAGATATATAATTCCTTCAGATCACCCTCCACAAAAAACTTTATTAATTATGGGAATACCTCTTTGGGTTTGATACATTGTTAAAAATTGATAAAATCCCGTCTGGAAATTCCCAAATTGAGTAATATGAAAAAGTTGTGTCTTGGAAAAATGGATAAAATATATGAAATTACCAACATAATATTGTATATTATGTGTAGAGATTTATATTTTGTAAAGTAACTTATAAATGAGGTGAATTATGAAATATGTGGTGGGATCACTCGAACATAATTTATCAATTATGATTGAAATTTAATCATCTATGAGGGATAAAAGAATCATGTAAGATTTCTATCCATTTGTCTTGATAATTGATCTTTAATATATTATAATAAAATAAATTAATACATGATATGAAATAACTACAAACTAATTATAAAATCATATTTTTCTTCATAGTCATAAAATAAAATGACAATAAGTTATCAATAATATTAAAATAGGATCAGAGTAAACTAATATATAAATTAATAATAGTCCCTCCTAAGGACTTCTAAGTTTACCAAATTTAGAAAAGGATACTTTTAGTTCATACTATATCATGACTAATTAAATCTTGGTTTAATTAGGTTTCATTATCTCTTATTCTATATCCTAATTCCTTAACATAATAAAACATTTTTAATATATTGTAAAGAGAATGTGATTAACCAAATAATATCCCCTTGGATATTCAAAAAGGGTGTGCAGTTAATCCCATTTTTCATGCACAGAGTGATAACTAAGTTAATACAAAATATTCCACATTCTAGTTTACTACCCCTAGGTAAATCTGTGTTAAATCCTACATCCATTTATAGAATCCATACATGGATGTAATTTCGTGGAAAAACACACAATCTATAATTTACCAAAATTTTTGGATATTATAATTTTCTTAGAATTTTTCCATAATAAAAATACAAAACGTTAAAAATAATTAAATCCTCCATAGATACAAAATGAATATACATAAGAAAAAAATCACTTAATTAATACATTAACTTCATGATTTATATAATAAATCTCACAAATAGTCACACTACCTAAGGACCAAAAGGTTTGGTTTCTTGGGTATTATCTACAAAAAAATATTAATCTCGAATCATTTCTCCACCATTAAACTTCTCTAGACCCCATTATACACATTACAAAAGTTATATTTATCTTTATAAACTTGGTAATATAACACATAAGAAAGGGGTGACCTTAAATACTTAGTGAGGGGAAAATTATCAATATTTCATCAAGGGTTAGATCATAATCATACGAGAAAACATGGGTAGCATAGAAATTTTTTATAAAAATAAAAAGAAACAATATCTATTGTCAATAAATTATTATGTAAGGATCTTTAATCTCAAATGGAAAAACTTCTACAATGAAAAAACTATGCAAAATAACCAAACATTAAACATGATTCAAGGAACATAATCTTAGGCACAACATTATGACATAATATTATGGTATAAACATAAGTATAAAAACCATATTTCAAGGATACCCATAAAGAAATTCATCACAAAGTATGATTGGTTTTACCACCCATGTACCATCTTAGATTTTGGATAATCCTATCATGTACCCTTGAGCATAGGATAAAATTTTTTGTATACCAATATGGATTGGGATAAATCCTATTGTGTAACCTTTTATTTAGGATAATTCTTCTGGTATACCATTTTCATTGTGATAAATTCTCCTAAGTACCCTTTTGAGATCATAATACATAAACATGAACCATTGCATTGGAGGTGTATATTGGACACCACCTGTCATCATCCTTACATATGTGTTCCATATAAAATAATTCCTTATCATATCATAAATAATGGAAATAAAATGGTATTAATATCCTTTTCAAATGGATACACATAAGAAAACCGTTCATAATTCCATCAATAATCATAACATGATATACCCATGTTCAATAAATTGGTATCTATAGATATTTAGTAACTTTGAAGGTAAATACCATTATATCATGATAATAAATAATATGGTATTTTAACCATATAGATTATTAGTATACAATTAATTATATAATATCCCCAATCAGTCGATGTATAATAATCTTGGTGAACACACTTTAATAAAAGGAATAAAAAATAGTGTATTCACAATGAAAATGAATTAGAAGAAAAATATTAAGGTTATACATTGATGATGATTAAGAAATAAAATGTAAGTGATGGATCATTTCTTTCATATAGATTTATCATTTCTCATTTTTGAAATATTAGGTGAATAATCAACCGGTGGATTAAGAAAACTATTAGAAGAATAGTATAATTTTTATTTGAAGGGTTTGATGAAAATAACCTTTTCCATAAAAACAAATTTAAATAAAAATTAAAAGATAATGGAAGAATTATTTACTTTTTTCAAACATGGGAAAGAAGTTTCAAAATTATGGGATATCGATTCCTATTATAACATTTTTAAAAAATATTTTCTAATATTTATAAAGAAAGTATAAGTGAAAAAGTCCTATGTTTCATTTGAAAAATAATTTTGAAAAAGGTTTGAAGGATAATTTTTTATATATATTAAAAATATTAATTTTTAATAAATATCAAATAATTTAGACACTAAATATATATAAATGGTTCATATAGGGAACATGGAGTAGAATATACTACATTTGACTTTGATATGCTCTAAAACCTTTTTAATATTTTGAAATACCACTATTGAAAACCCAGATCAGAAAAAGTTGTAGAAAAATTTCCCTATGAAAATTGGAAAAGAAAAATTGGAATGCCACAAGATTAAATATATCAATTAGGTTTCAAAATATAAAGAATAAAATTGTTAGGAATGTAAAGTATGAATAAGGAGGGGATACAACCATTAAAAAAGATAAGAATTAGTCTCAATAATGGTATAATATATATGGTGATTAAATTCATAGATATATCTACCTAGGTAATGATAGAATAAATCAATTTAATATTTATTAGTATTCTTCAATTATGTGTTTATCTTTATTATAAATATGTTAATTAATTATTCCAATCAAAATAGAGATAGTTTTATTAAACTCATTTGTTATAGAATTTTAATTAAATGTTTAATTTTAAAAATATAAAATTTTAATTTTAAAAAATTGTATTTTATTTTTAAATTCAGTATTTTAAAATTATCTTATGAATAAATTTTTATATTTTTATTAAAATATTTATTTTTCAATGAATAATGAAAAATAATGATTTTTTATAGAAAAATGTATATTATTTTAATGTATTTACACGGTAAAATTATGTTTTAAAATATATTTATAAAATATATTTATTTAATTTAGATTTATAATAATACAATTATTATTTTAGAAATTTATTTTTTTCTTAAATTTAGTTTAAAAACATTTTATAATTTAAAACGGTATTTTTCTGAATTTTTATTTTCTTTGAGTTGTATCGGTTTAATTTTAAATTAAATTATGAAAATTATGTGTTATTATTTTTTAAAAATGGACTATATATTTGGAATCAAGAGTTGAAAAATTATTAAATAGTTCTTTTTTATTTTAGGATAATATGAATAATAACCTGAGTAATTTTTATTACAATAGTAAATGGTCAATCCATTAATTAAGGTTAAAAATAAAATTATAACAAATAAATGACGAAAAAACACACAAAAATCGAATTTTATTAGTATATATTGAACAAAATTATTTAAAGGGTTAATATATGACATTTTAGGGCCACTTTGATAAGATTGTGACCTTTATGGTATTTTAATTAAAGAAACATAAAACATGTCACACTCTTTATTTTAACAAGTGTAATATTTTTAATATAGTGCTATATCTAGTATATGTTTGAATATAAATAAAAATTTTAAATATTGAAGATTTATTTTCATCATGTTATTTTATTTTTAGGTTTTAGTGAAGAAATAATTACCATATATTCTTACACGATGCTAATGCAGTAATTATTCAGTTAATGAATAAATAAAATAAATGATATTAAAAATATTACAATAAGTATAATTTTAGATACAATATGCAAAAAAATGTTTTAATATTTTACCACGACATATTATGGATGTAATAAAAAACATTTTCAATTTTTTTTTTATGTTTTCTTGATATTATTAAAATTAATGTAATGAATAGTTCAAAAATTGACATTATCTATATTTTATAGTAAATAATTTTTTAAAAAAGATATAAAATTATTAAAAATAAAACATTAAACAAATTTATTAGGATAAGGTTTAAAATATCAATTATGGTCTTTTTATTCATCAGTTTTCTTTATATAGTAACTATATTGACTCTCAAAGTATAAAAATTCACGTTGTCACGGTAAGAGTTAAAGGGTTTAAATAAAGGTTTACACCAAAATATGAGGATATAAATATAGAAAAAATTTCCTATTTTTTATTATATTAGTGTATTCCAACCTATTCTAGTCATATCTTAAAAATAATTCACTTTTTAGATATTTTTATTGGAAACTTAATTTAATATTTTGAGAAATGCCAAGACTGTCTCTCCTCTCTTTTATATAAGGGAACCTATTATTCTCATTTATTCACACTAAAATCCTATTTGGTTTAGAAAATACCAAAGAAACCCCTAAATTATATTCCATAACCACATCAAAGAGGTATTCGTTTAGGAAAAAGACCAATCTTAGAGGTCTTACGGTGTTATGAAAAAGATGATTCCCAAAGAAGAGTTATAGTTTTTATCAGCATGTTTTAGATTTGTTTCATCTTCCACATTCATCAAAACATATAAAAACATTATAAAGTAATAAATAAATTATCATCCATATACTAAGATGTTATTATGATTTTTTAATTACCTATCTCTATCTTCTTTTCCATCAAATAGGAAATGAAACCATCATTCATGTGTACGGTGGACAACCACCTTACGAACTGATGTATTTTGTTTATTTTTTGTTACTATCTCTGAAGAATTATTATAATGATGAAATTAATGTTATTATATTATATTAATGAAATTTTAATTATTATTATAAAATAACATATCGTTTACCTTATTACCTTTTCATACACTGTAAAATGATAACGTCCCTTGTACGTATGTGTGGAATACCACCTCCACGAAGTGATGTGATTCATTTTTCATAACCATATCACATGTATGAAAAATATAATTATAATAAAATAATTAATGTGATATATATTATATTATGATAATTATGTAAAGATAAACTAATATTTAACTTATTTCCATAATGATCTTTGAAAAATGGAAACATTACTCATGCGTATGTATGGCCTGCCGTCTCCAAGATTGAAAAGTACTTTATTTTTTTAACTACATTTAATAATTATATTTAAAAGTATATTCGGTGTAAAAATTATAATTAATTATTTATTATTATTATTTAGATGATGGAAAGATATTTTTTTTACCATAGTCAACCTATCGATGTCATTTTGGACTTATGTACTGCATATTGACAATACATCTGATGTGAATATAAGTAATTAAGTAATTGTATATAACTTGATATTATATAAAATAAAGGATTAATGAAAAATATAAATTTTCTTAAGAAATTATAAATTATCCCAATTCATTTAATTAGGAATACAAAGAACATGCGTGATGATTCAGACTTAAGCCAAGGTACTTTCTTTTAAAAATTATCTTCGTAAAGCTTCCCTTAAAACTCACTTTTTATTTTATGTACATGTTTTCTAAAAAAATTAATTTTTTTACTATTATCATATTCTTTTTGAAATCCTTTTTAAATATGTTATATATTTTTTAAAATGGTTTGAAAGGAATCTTTTTATCATTTTCTGAATGAGTTATTTTGTGACTTTTCCAAAAAAAGTTAAAAAATAATGTTTTTTAAACTTATAAAACATGACAATATTTTCCTAATATTATGATTATTTAATTATATAGAGTTTTCTTAATATTTGTTCATGGTTTTTTTAATGAAAATAATTTCTTTATAATGTGTGTTGTTTTTTTAAACCCCATTTTTAAATGAAATATGTATATTGATATCTAAATGTGTTTTATTTAAAAGTGTTTTTAAAAATGGGTTTATGATAAAAATGTGGAATCAAATTATGTTTTATTCGTGATATGGTACTTTATCATTATAAGAAAATATGGTGAGCTCAATATAGCGTACAAAATGGGTTAAGCTATATTATACCTCACAGGTGAACCCAATATAACTTATATGAAAGGTTGAGCCCCATCATTTCTCATGAAAAATGCGTGAGGCTCATAGATTATATAAATTATGAGCCCCATTATAGATCTCCAATTTATTAGGTAATTATTAAGTTGTTTGGAGAATTTTTTTGGAAGTATTTATTATGTTTATTCAAACTATAAGAGTTCTGAACGGGTATATGAATATGATGTTCTAAGTTTCCAAAAAAGGGTTTTTATTTTAATGCTATGGTTTTTAAATTTTTTATTTGAGAAAAAAGTGTGTATGTGTTTTTCATGTGTAATTGTTTTATTTCGTATGATCAATGAACTTTAAAGATAAAGGTGAAAATTACATGGGTTTTCATGTTTTTCACTAGACTATTGGACTTCTTCTTTTTATTTCACTTACTGTGATTTTTGTGCTCTTCCAATTTTTTTAAAATGTTTTTGATAATATTAACGAAATATTAAATATAATGATGAGCTCAAGAAGAAAATTCATAAAATTTATCCTGAAAATCAAACATATTTTATTTTGAAAAGTTTTTTTGGTGTGAAAAATAGATACTGAGTATAAGTGTCGACTTGTCATGCACGGCTTTAGTATGTTAGCGTTTTTTTAAATTATCTAAAACACTAAACGATAAATATCATAGAAATAATAGAAAGTGAATTCAATTTCAAAGAAAGTAGAATATGAAATGCTTAATATCAGGTCCATATAGTCAGTATCGTAATAGGGTTTACACAACATTGTAGATTTAGATATTTTCTTATGATATTTTCTTAAGAGTTATAGATACCATCTTGGGTTTATAATTTTAGGTTTTATCATAAGGTAAACATCCGAGAAGAATATTTTAAGTCTTTAAGTTAAGAAATTTTAAGGTGACTATTGATATTTTTAGAGACATTTATTTTTTAGGTAATTATGGGTTAGGATGTAAAATGAAAGGTATGAGATAACCTTTTAGGTTAAAATATTTATTTAATGTTGAATATATTAAGGTTATTTTGAGGATTTTATCAAATTTATATGAATACATAATTATTCTTTTAATATAGTTTTAAATAAGGAAAACTCATAGGCCGAGAAACAACCCGTCACATTCGGAAAAGCTGTGTGGAATGAACCCACAACCAAAGGGTGATAAGTGTGCAATGCCTACCACTAGCCTTCATGGTCTCCTAGTTAGTTTGAAACCATTTTTTTAATTGAATAGTTTGAAATGCAATGATTAATTTTATTTTGGGAACAAATTTTTTGTTGTATAGATAACCATGGGACAGTAAAATGATTCTGTGATTAATTGAATAATATTGTTTTTGAAAAATACCACTATAATTTTTAGGGAACATTATAGAATTTGTGTAAATAGAATATTATATGATTTTATTTTATGATAAAATTTTTAATTATAATTTGGAAGAATATATGATCATAATATGAATTTATGTTTATTTAAGTTATTTAATGAAATTATTATCATATCATGAATATTATGTGATTAGGTAAATTACATTTTGGTATGAGACTTTAAGAGTAATTAATTTTATTTGGAGATAAATATTAAATTAATCATTGAAGACTTTGTGATCAAATCCTTAAGATTTTTGGGTTTTAATCTTAGTCAAAAATACTTTTTAGGAACTTTAAGTATAGTTATTTGTTGAATTGTCTATGTTGAAATTTGGATATTACTATTTAAATTTTAATATTAAACTAAATTTTCATCATTTAAATGTTTATTCTTTTGGGGTATATATCTTATCTTTCCCAAACCATTTATTAATCACTAAATACATGAGGAATAGACAATTATCCATTTTTTATCCATTGGAGTTAATTCTAATGATTTATTGAATATAAACTTATCTTGATTACTCATCATTTGGACCAAAAGATGAGTTTGTAGTGGATGTTTATTAATGGATTAAACTCTACTTTCCAAGTAGCTATATTTCCTAATGTAATTAGAATAGGTATTAAAGTGATTATTTAAATACCAGAAAATCATTTAGAAATAAAAATATTATTTTTTTACTCTACTTATCGAGAAATCAATTTCCTTTTAACCTATAACATATTAATGGTTTTGTGATGGTTACCTTTATCAGGACCATATTCCCTATCACTCTATATTTTTCCATGGGTGTTATCTATTCTCTTTCATGTAGATGTTTTTTATATGGAAAACTAGTTATTTTTTATTCTATATAACCATCTTGATTCTATTGTATCTCTTTTCAAGTGGAAGAATTGTCAACCCTATTTATGATGTCGGATTTCAATAAAAGTATTTTGAAAAGTCAAATTTTGATTAACGAGCCAAAGTTCAAAATTTCAAGGAATTATTTACTAAAATGGGTGAGAATGTAAAAAAATATTTAATGATATAACAAATCATTTTTATATTTTATAGTATTATTTAATTATGTAGTTATATTAATTATAAATATATTAAGAAATTCTTAAAATAAAAAAATGATTTTTATTAAACTCATTTCTTATATGATTTTATTAAAAAGATTATTTTTTAAATTATAAAAATTAAAAATTAAAATATGATTTTATTTTTTAAATTCATCATGTCAAAATTATCCTAGAATTATTTTTTTAGAATTTTCAAAAAATATTGATTTTTTAAATAATAGTGAAAATTAGTGATTTTTGTTGAAGGATATTTTTTATTTTAAAGTATTTACAAATTAAAAATATGTTATATATTTTATTTAAATTTTCATTTGTTTTTTATTTAAAATAATCTAATTATGGTTTTTTAAATGGATTTTATATTTTAATTTAGTATAAAAATTTGTATTTAAAAAGAGTATTTTTTCAAAAAAAAATTCTTCATTGTGTTTTTCTAAGTTAATTATAAATTAAATGCTAAAAAATTTATGATTTTAATTTTTAAAAATATATTCTATATTTATAGTTAGTAGGTCTAAATTTATTAAATATATCTCTCTTATTTCTAGAAAATATGAATAGTAAACATAATAATTTTTATTAACATTGTAAAGGGTAAATCAAGTAATTTAGGTTAAAAATAAAATTATAAGAATTATTAAATGAACCAAGCACATACATAAATCTTATTTTAGGATTATATATCTACCATAATCATATAAAGTAAATCTTTTTGACCTTTTATTGCTACATGGGTGAGATTATGAACTTTTTATTTTATTTAAAATAATGTAAAAAAAGTCACAATCTTGTTTATAATAAGTATAATATTTTTAATATGGTTTCATCCAGAGGATATGTTTGACTATAAATAGTATTCTAAAATATAAAATATTTAATTCCACCATTTTATTTTATTTTTAATTTTTAGTGAATAAATAATTACCTTAAATTCATAAACCACGCTGATGTAGTAATTATTCAATTAATGAATAAATTAAATAAATGATATTAAAATATTAAAATAACACAAATTGAGATAAATAATGTAATAAAAGAAATTTATTAATTTATATTTAATTTTATGGATATAATAAACATTTTTTTAATTTTATATGTTTTATCAATATTATTAAAGACAACGTAATGAATAGTTCTAAAAATCGACATTATAAGTGTTTTATAGAAAATAATATTTAATTAAATGATATAAAATTCATAAAAATACTAAATTCTAAAAGTAAATTGTATAATTTTAAAAATTTAATACATGGTTTATTTATTGGTCTTTTTTCATTTTATAGTAATTATATTGACCCTAAAATTTTAAAAATTCATGTTGTCATGACAAGAGTTAAAGGGGTTAAATAGGGGTTAAAAACAAAAGTTAAGTGTTTAAATATAGGAAAAACATGTTTATTTTTATTTTACGAGGTTATTTATACCCATGATCATATTATATTTAAAATAACTCTCTTTGGAAGATTTTTTATTTGATAATTGATCTATATTAATTTAATATTTGGATAAATTCTAAGAGTTCCCCTCCCCTCTCTTATAAAAGGGTACCTCTTCCTCTCATTTATTCACACTTAAAAACCTATTTAATTAGTAAAAACCTAATTAATTACATTACTATAATCCCTAACAATAATCTAGAGTTATTTTTTAGTCATTATACTATTATCAGTGACCTTATGGTTTTTACTAAAGGATGTTTTCAAAAGAATAGGTGTAGTTTTTATCTATATGATTTATTTTTTCTTATTATTTCAAATATATAAAAACTTATTCAAACCTGATAAAATAATAAATCCAATATAATATATATATATATATATATATTTTTTATTATGTTTGTGGAATAACCTATATCCATATCCTATTCCGTCATATGGGATAAAAATTGTCAATTGTGTGTACGGTGGACTATCACCTCACAAACCAATGTAATTCATTTTTCATTATCATCTCTAAAGACAATTTATCGTTCATGCGTATATGCGGACCACCACCACCACCAAGCGATGCAATTTTTTTCTCATCACTATATCACATGTATTATATATGTAATTATATTTTAATATTTAATAAGATATATTTTTTATTATTATAATTGGTTAAATATAAAATAATATTTCAATTATTTCTATAATGATCATTGAAAAATGGAAATGTTACTCATGCATACATACGAACTACTATATCAATTATTGTAAAGTAGTTCATTTTTTATAACCATATTTAATGGTTGCGTTTAAAAGTATAATTTATGTATAAATTATAATTATTTCATGATTATTATTCTAGAGATTATGGAATTATGATCTTTTTAAATTTAGTCAACCTACCAATGTTATTTTGGACTTATGTAATGAATATCGTCAAAAATTATGATGTTAACTTAAATGATTATGTATTTGAATATAACATGATATTAAATAAAATAAATTAATAATGAACATAAAAAAGGTTATTAAGAATCTAAAAATTAACCTAAGTTTATTATTCAAGAACATAAATAACATACTTGATGAACCTGACTCAAGGTAAAGGACAATCTTTTAAAAATTATCTTTTTAAAGATTCCCCTAAAACACTGTTTGACTTACATTCCTATGTATTGTAGAAATGTTTTCCAAAAATGTTTTTAATATTATCCTATTATTTTCTAAATTAATTTTTCCTATGTTTTATTATTTACAATTTTTTTTGAAATGAATCTTTTTTTATTTTCTAGATGAATTATTTTGTGACTTTTCTTAAAAAAGGTTTTGAAGGAATAATTTTTAACTTAAAAATCATTAGAGGTTATTCCCACTATCATGACAATTTAATTGTTTTATGTTTACTTTAATTTTTTCATACTTATTTTTATATAAAATGGTTCATTTATGATGTGCAAGAATTTTTCAATTTTAAAATTAATTATTAAAAGAAATGGGTATTATGATATCTAAATGTGTTTTTATTTAAGAGAGTTTTTAAAAAGGTTTTATTATTAAAATGTTCTTGCATAAAACAATTTACTCATGATATGGAACTTAAGCATTATATGTAAAATGGGTGAGTTCAATAAAAACTTATACAAATGGTTGATCCCTATTATAGCTTATAGGTGAGCCCTATATTGCCTATATAATGGCTTGATCCCCATTATAGCTCATAAAAAATTAGTGATACATATATATATTATTTGAAGTGTGAGCCCCATTATAGTTATCCAATGCATTGGGTAATGCTTAAGTTCTCTATATAATTTTAGCAGAAGTTGGCCATACAATTATTCCAGTTTCAATTATTTTGAAAGGGTTTTATGAATAAGATTATATATATTTTAAAAAAGGGTTTTTATTTAATTTTTGTGGGTTTTAAATGTTTTCATTTAGAAAAAAGTGTTTGTGTGTTTTAATGGGGGAATGGTTTATTTCACAGGCTCTAAGAACCTTGATGATAAAGGTAAAAATTCCATGGGTTTTTATATTTTTTCACTAAACTTAAAGATTTATTCATTTTATGTCCCTCAATAAGATTTTTGTTCTTATCCAATTTTTAAATAAAAATTTCAAAGGGTTTAAGGAAGATTACTAAACAAGATAATGTTAAGATAAAAATGGTAAATATTTTTCATGAAAATAAAACTTGTTTTATTTTAAAATGTTTTTTTGTGGGAAAATTCATACTAAGTATATTGTGTAATTTTTATTTATTGGTTTACTAAGTAATAGTTTTTACTAATTCTGAAAAACATTAAACTGAAAATATCCTTATTATTTTTTAAAAAAGTGATTTATATCTCAAAGACATTAGAATATGTAATGTTTAAGGTAATGTCCTTACAATAGAGGAGTAATATTTGAATAAAAAGTGTAATTTTACCCATATAGAAAAAGAATATACCATGAAATAAAATCTTGTGGTGAAATAATCTAATCTTTGAAGAATGAATTTTTAGAAGATGCGCTATAAATCAATGAAATAGGTTTAGTGAACAAAATCTCATAGAACTTTGGTATCTTTTGAATTGAATTCCATTTAAATAAATAAAATTAAATGAATCCTAAAACACTGTGATTATCAATAATAAATATAAATAAATTAATTAGGTAGTAATCAAGCTATATAAAAGAAATGAGGGTGCACAATATCAAACATGTCCCACATATTTGAAAATGAGACAAAGAAACTCTTACCTTGAATTCTCGCTTAGTGTTCACTCTAACCTCCCGTAAATAAATATTAATAATAATAATAATAACATATTTAAGAACCCTATTAGTGTATATAACCTTATATAAACATAATTTAAAATTATTCCCTATCACTGTATTAGTTGGTTATTATCTATTTTCAATATCAGGTGTGGGTAATATTGATCGTTTAGAAACAATTTCATTATAGTTGTGTTGTATTTCATTAGTATACCAAATTTCATCATTACTAGATAATATAAGGAGCTTGAAACTGCATTTTATGATAGTTTATAAGGTTAAAATTTCATTATATGATTTTTTTAATTAAATATCTAATAGGAAAAAAATGGCGAGGTGCATGATTCAGTTATTTTTAACAAAAGAATGGTGGTATCTTAATTAATGAGTTTAATATTAATATTACTATTAATGAACTCAAATAAAATTATTATTTACTTATTTATATATTATATCATTAATAATTAAGTTCTCATATTCACCCATGATAATATTTTATAGTATTGATCAAGTATTTGTTAAACCAACCCAAACATGAACATACCATAATTAATGGATGATTATGTATATGAAAGTGGATTACTTTGTAATAATATCAATATTTAATGATATTAATGATATTAATTATATAAATTTATGGTGTTTAATGTAACACCTTATGAATTTAAAATAACACTATGTTTTAAAGAATATATGAAACACAACACTGAGCATAAACCAAATATTAAAATATCTTTATTTAAATGTTATAGTTATAACCTAGCTATTGAATTAGAAGGTATGAATAAGATTAGCTATGTTATAAATTATTTATAAATTTCATGCTCAAAAAAATTTATCTATTAAATCTAAGGAGATAATCACTCAATTTTTAATAGCCATTTTTTTCTTCAAAAATATATTTTATTAAAAAATATTTTTTATTTATTTTTTTGAAAAAACATTATAATTAATTTAAAAAAAATAAAAAATTATATTTGAAAAAAATAACATCATTTTATAAATAATTTTATAAAAATTATCACAGGGTGATAGTTTTGTATTTTTTTTAAAAATTGATTTTTTTGTGAATAATGAAAAACAATAATTTTTTAAAAAATATATTTTATTTTTAACAAAAATTCCCATTATGAATTTATTTTGATATTAAATTAATTTTAGTATACTTTAATTAAATATTATATAAGTAAGATATATGAATCAACATTATACTTGATTGTTTTATATGTTTATTTTTATTCTTAATAATGCATTTTTCTGAAAATGTATTTTCATTTAATTTTCAATATTTATATTAAAATTTATTTCTATAACTTATAATAATTGAATCTTAAATAATTTTCCCATATATATAATCAAGAGGTTAATTTTTTTTAAATAGTTGCCTTCTATTTTTGTTCATTATGAATAGTAACCTTAGTAAATATGTGATACCTCAGTAAGGGTAAAGTAGGTAATTAATGTTAAAAATAATTTAATAATGCCTCAAAATAACTCTAAAAATTACATTTAATCAATCATAAGAGTTTTTTTCTACCATACTCATCCTGTATAAGAATTTATGGAAATTTTTTGCCTTTGTTTTGAAAATGACATATTATTATAAGTATGTTAACATAAAAAATATCAACCTCTTTATTTTAATTTTAATTTATATGTTCACATAGGGATACAAATAAGTTTTTAATGAATATCAATGGTCAATTTTATTATAATAAAATTAATGTTATGAAGGTAATTTATTTCTAATTTTTAGTAATTTTATATTTACCTTAAAGACTAATACAATGCTAACACATTGCAAGTGAAAGCAGTCAAACAGTCAAATTAAATAATTTTAAAAACATTAAAATTAATGTATATTTAATAATAATTAATTATTTATGTGAAAAAATATTATTTTATAATTTAATTATTATGTTTATTACATTAAATTCAAATTAAATTAATTGTTCTAAAAATTACATTAATGATATTTCATTGTAAACAATATTTTACTGAATGACTTAAAATTACAAAAATATTAAATTTGACCAATTGAATGGGATATGGTTTATAATATAAAAAATGGTCCATTTCTGTGTCACTTTTCCATTTATAGTAACTTTCTTGACTCCTATAATGGAAAAAAACATTGACAACACGTTAACCGTCAAAAGGGTTAAAGAGGGTATAAAACAAAGCGATATGGGTTAAAACATCATATAAACTCATCCAAATTTCATTTTATGATATTATTTAAAATAAAAATTATCATATATTATAAATTTATCAATTTAGTGGCACTTTTACATAAAAATTAATTTATATTAATTTAATATTTTAAAAATTCCAAGAGTGCCCCTCCCCTCAATTATAAAAGGGCGCCTCCTCGCCACTCTTATTAACACATTTTCAGAACTATATATCATTCAATATCTACCCAAATCAACTAAAAAATTAATATAAATCACCTAATGGATTTTTTATCATAAATATACTAACATATAAGGCTTAATATTCAATCTAAAGGTTGTTTTCTGAAAAATTAGTATGACTTTTAATTACATATTTTCATTTTACTTCTTTTTATAAATCCTTTAAATCATCATAAAACATAGTGGTATAATAACCCAAGTATCTAAAATATACTAATATTTAATTATTACTATTATAAAATCATTTTTTATCTCATTTTTTTCAAACGGGTAATGAAAACATCGTTTATGTGTATGTGTGGACTACCACCTCCACGAAGCGATGTGTTTCGTTTTACATCACCGCCTCACATGGATGCTTATAATGACATATTAAATGTATATATATTATATTCATGAAATAATTATAATTATTTAAATATAATATATCATCCATTTGCTTAACCTTCCATCGGTTGTAAAATGATAACGTCGTTTAAGCGTGCCTATAGATTATCACCTCCACAAGGTGATGTGATTTGTTTTTCATGTAGACCTTTAATGGATGGTTATAAAATTTTATATAATGTATAAAATTTTCATTATGTCAAGATTTTTATTCTGGATATTATTGAACAATTACCTTTTTACCATATTTAGTATACAAAAGCTATTTTTCAACTATGGACTAAACATCCTCAAAACACGTGATGTGGGATTAACTAATTAAGAAATTAAATATTCCATTGAAATAAATGAAAAAAATAGTTTAATGATAATGTATAAAAGTTTCTTATGAAATTAAATAATTCATAAAATTTCATTATATGGGATATAAAGAACGTATGTGACATGTTTGACTCAAGGTAAGTAACATTTTACCTAAAAAATCTCTTTTTAAATGTTTTAAAATTAATTCCATAAATTTTTTTATTACATACCCATACACTTAAAATTTTTATATTAATATAATTATATAGATATAAATTAATAATAAAGAAAATTTTTGTCACTTTTATCTTCATTTCAAATTTTTTCAAAAGAAATATTTTTACATATTTCATAAAAATAGTTTTGAATAAAAAATAAAAAAGGAATGTAAAATTTTAAAATACATGGAATCAAAGATTTTTACTTCCAGAATAACCATTATTTTATGTTAGGATTGCTTTAGAATATTTCATTTTTTATTAAAATAAAAACCTCCTTCCCATTTTCTAGGTATTTTCAAAAAGGATTTTAAATTGAATATATATTTAGATATCTGGAAATATTTTTCATATGAGTGAAAAGAATATTTTTATGAGTATGATGATGGAAATGAAATATTTCATGGGTTATGATTATGTTATGGTTATTAGGTAGTGTTTATGATAATTATTTATCCTGATATATCTCATTATGATGGGTGATCTCAATATAACTCACTTATACATTGGGTAAAGGGACAAAGTTAATCAGTTATAGGTTTCCCCGAAGAGATTATTGGAATTTATCATATAGGTTATTACACTTGTAAGAGTTGTTGTAAGAGAAATATGAAAATGATGTCTTATTTTACCTAAATAACTTCTTTATTCTTACTAATTAGTTCTAATTTAAATATGCTTATTTCACAATGTAATATAATGATCGTTTGATTTAAATGAATGATTACAAACATTTTGGGTAAAATGTATCTTTTTTACAAAAATGTTTTTAAAGTATTATCATGTTTTGTAATAAATCCTTATTATTGATATTTTTCTTTTATGTTTTTTATAAAGTTCTTTATTAAAATCTTTGGCCGGTAAATCCAATTTCTTGTGCATGTAAATGTTTATTTAAACGTAAATTTATTATGTTAAAGGCAAACTCAATTTTTTGATATCATGGATTGGAAATAGACTAATAAGTTTATTTTATTCTATATCCCTTACTAAGAATCTTTATACTCATACCATGTTTTCATGAAATATAAAATGATTAAGGATGAGTTGGATCCATGATCAATACGTGATATAAAAAAACAAAAAGATTGAAATAGGGGGGAAAATAATCTCTTAAAGAGATGGGTATTCTATATAAAAGAGTATTTACTAATTTTCTAAAAATATATACCTAAAATTCCATTGATAATTTAAGTTATCCATCATTTACATTTGATATTGTAAGTTTTTTATGGTTGAAATTGGGTCACATATATTGGTAAGAAATCTGGAAATATAAATGTTATGTTTTAAGCACCCGATTACCAGAGTGTGAGTTTTGGGATGTTATAGTTGGTATAAATGGAGGGTTTATATATATTTGTAGATTAATATGTTTTCATGCGAGGTTAGCTGAAGAGTTAGGGATACCATCATGGGTTTATAATTTTAAGGATTATCATAAATTGAATGTCGTATAGACCCCGTTTTGAATTTTATGTGATGGTATTTTGAGGTGATTAATAATATCATGGGATATTTTTTATTGGTTTTAGGAATATATAACCCTTTGGTTTAATGTGAAAGATTATTTCAGAAGTGTTCTATTAAAATTTTTGAGATGTAATATGAATGTTATGAGACAACCATTATGGTTAAAACATTTTTTAATGTTTAGGTTATTGATGTTATTTGGGATATAGGTTTATTTATTTATGTAATGATCTATGTTGATCCTTTGGTGTTATTATTATATTTTTGAGATTAATTATCATTTATTTGTATATAGGCTTATACATTTTGGATATTATCCTAACTTATCAAAAACCATTTCAGATTTAATTAATTTCTAAAGGAGAGACTAATATAATGTTATCCTTTCATGGTTTATGTAATTAGTTATAAGTTGATTTTAGTGCTCCATGAATGAAAAATTCATCTTTAATACTCATCATTTGGATAAAAATATGAGATTGTGGTGGAAATTAATTAAAGGATGAAATTCTACTTTTCAAGTAAGTAAATTTCCTTAATGTCTTACACTAGATTGTAAATTAATTGTTCATATCTGTTAAAATGATAAAGAAAAAAATATATTAGCATATTACATTTATTTATGATGAATTTGTGATCGTTTTCACACCTCATTAGTTTCTGGTTTTGCAGTTATTGAATTTATCATGACTATTCACTTTATTATATACAATTTTTTCTATCAATAAGAATTTTCATTTTGATGTTATGTTTTCCTCCATGTCCATATTTTTACCCCCCACTAAGATTATCATATTTGTAATCCTAGTTATATGCTTTTCTATATGACCCTTATATTTACCTTTCTTTCTTTTCAAGAGGATATTTTACTACGATGTGGGTTATAAAAAAACAAATTTTCAAATTTTAAACCTATTACTACTGATATCAAGTTAAAATTGTGAGGAACCTCATTGGGCTTCCCCTTATTGACCTTTTAATTCTGATCCTATAGATGACTTGGTGATTGGTGATAAGTGTGCTTCTTGGACAAGGTTTGATCTTGTGTGTTCGTTCCAATAAAAAGTTGGGGTTTTCGTTAAATGGTGTTTAAGGGGTTCAGTTCATGAAGTGTATTTCCATGGGTGCGAGAGTTCCTTTCTTTAATTGATAAACTGGAGGTGTCCTAGCTCTTTGGGGTGGGTGACACATGTCGTAAATTCTTTTTACGCATTTCTTGAGGTGTTCATTTAAGTCACTTTTTCTAAGCAAAATGCCTTTCCCTTTTTACTACATATTTATTTCTTTGGGATCCTCTTTGAACCATAAGGGGTTTTCTTTCTACTTTGAGTATCAACCTTAGTTGTGGATTTCCAGGGACAAAAAGATTTATGGTGGGGAGAATTTCCACACCTGCCATTTCCAAATTTATTTTTTTATTATTTTGGTTGGCCGTTGGGTCATTTGGGTTGACACTGCCTTAAAAGTTTGGGTTATTATTTAAAAGCTCATGTTTTGGCCTTGACATCATTCAACGCACCACAATCGAAGCCATGCGGCCTTGCCCGAGTTATCACGTGACCTCGCCCGGTTAAAAGCATGGTCTGCTCAGTGTTAAAGGAAAACTTATAAAATGTAATGAATAATGAAATAGAAATAAAATAAAAATAATAAGTTTTAATAAATTTTGAGAAATTTCCTTGATGAAAATAATAATAATATTGTTTGAGAATATTATTATTATTATTATTATTATTATTAGTGTTAAAAATATTAAAAAATTAATTAATTCATTATTTATATTTTAATAATTATTAGTATTGTCATTATTAAAAGTGCCAATAACATTGTCAACATTATTAAAAAATGTTATTAATATAATTATTATTAAGAATGAGAAAGTGATCTAAAGATTTTAATATTTTGTTTTTAATATAATTATTATAAATATTAATATTATTTTAGGCCGGTGCGAGGGCACTACACGACGATGGAAGTCATGTGGTCAGCCCAGGTACCCATGCGATCACTTCTCAAACAAGCAGAGACCGCTGCATGGTCTGCGCACGGTCGCTTTATCCATGCGGGGTAACCATGCGGTCACCCTATAATAAAAATATTTAATGCGTTAAAGAAGAAGTGAAATAAAATAAAATAAAAAAAATTAATTTGAAGGAGTAAATTAATAAAATAAATAGATAAAAGTGAAATAGAATTTTAAGAATTTTTTTAAAAGATAATAATATTATTATTATAAGAAAATATTATTACTATTGTTTTTGGTATTAATAATTTTAATATTATTAATCTTATAAATTTTAATGTTGAAAATGTTTTTTAAGGTAATAGTATTACTATATTTATTATTATAATTAATTTTGTTTTGTTTTAATTAGATTTAATTTTTTTAGGGTTAATCTCTCCCCCTTTCCCCTTTTCCTTCCTCCACAAATCCCTCTCTCCCCCTCTGGTGCAGGTCACGCTCCACCCTTGTGCGGCTCCTCCTTGTGTACTAGCCTCCACCTCCATCCTTCTTCCTACAGCGAGCCTCCATCTGCTCGCACCCCGCTGCCTCGCGCGACCCCCGCTGCTCACGCCCCGCTGTCTCGCGCAACCCATGCTGCTCGCACCCCACTCTCCACAGTGTGCTCCTATCCTCGGCTGTGAGTCTCCATAGCCGGAGACCTCTTTGGAAGGCTCCCCCTCGGCCGATGACCCCCCTCCGCATCCCTCATGTTTCCCTTACGCAACCCTTGCACTGGGTAAGCTTCTTTACCCTTTCATTAGGGTTTCTAGTTGGGGGTTTCGGGTAGTTTAGGGTCTGATCTTGATAATTTTTTTCAGTACTTTTTTATGGTCCTTTTTCATTTTCTTGTGGTGTATCTGATGCACAATTGAAGTTACATACCATACCTCAGAGATTTCTTCAGTTAAGGTAGTTGGTTTCATGCTTAACCATTTTTTGATGAATTGCTTTACATATTTGTTTAATTTGGTATGTTTTAGGAAGTATATATGGGGTGCGTATGTGGTTTTTAAAGAGTTTTCACTTGTGTTTTGGCTTATATATATATATACTTGTAAAATTTATTATATGCTAGGTGAAAACTCGTGTTTTCATTTTGGAAGGTTTTTGACTTCTTCAATTGATTTATTAAAATATATTAATAGTGAAAATAATTTTTTAACATGAATATATTGTGTGTGTGGTTTTAAAGTGGTGTTTTAATTAAAACCAAGTGTATTTTGAGTGTAAATTTCAGCTGCACCTTTTGTTAACATTTTATGAACTACTCAAGTGGTTTCTAAAATTAATTGTGCAGTGAAAAAGTTTTAATTATCATGATTGTGTATGTGTTTAATTGTTAAAGTGGTAGCTTTGTTCAAAATTGAGTGTTTTTGTGTGTGCAAGCCTTTCTGTGGCACTTGGTGTCATTCTGTAATGTATGCAATTGATATTTTAAACTATGTGGAAGCTGCAAAATGTGTTTTGATTAAGAAGAAATGTGAAACTAATTTTTAATGTTGGTTTTGGCTGTATTTTTGGTATAAAATCATTTTAGATGTTAATTGAAATTGTTTATAATTTTTATAATGGTTTGATAAATTATTTAAAGGGGTGATAAGTATATTTGGAAAATGTTTTGATGTGCGTTTGTTTTCTAAAATGAACTTTCATGTACAAATAGTGGATTTTGTTATGTAATGCTTGGTTTAGTGGATGAATTGTGAAAATGGTATTTTATAACATGTGGAACGTGTTTGAGAATAATAGGGAAACCCAGGTATCTAGGTGGGTGGACTAGGACTAGTATGCTAGTGATCCTGTGGGGTTTGGCCTCAGTTTCACGTAGCAATATTGACACTTATAACAGTAACTAAAATATGACGATGATGATTGAGGACCACTAGGTTATGGGTATATTCTCTACTAGTGGCTCGTTCACGAGAAGGTTATTGGATATTTTCTGTGGTTACTTTTACACTGAGATATGAGTTACCTAGGGCCCCACAACTATCTAGTACTAAGGGGGTTTCCCATGACTAGTCCTCAATGATTATTTTACACTTACCGTCGACATATGGTAGGTTGGGTTGGTTATTTTTTTAAGTAAGTGTGTTTCAATTAAAATTTCATTCTTTAAAAAATTCTACATATTTTAAGTTGAACCCATTTAAAATTTTTCTGTTGTAAAGTTTTTTTCTTTAAAATTATCCTAGCATTTCTATAAAATAACAATATTTAAAAATTTATTTGCCATTTAATGTTTAATGTATGGAATCTCTTCTTAGATGGAATCCTACTAGGATTTGGCTCAAACCATGAAAACACATTTTGGTTTATGCATACTTTGTTATCTCTTTGTTTCAAGAAAAAGTAGGATGTGTCGTGTTGGCAGTTTGGCCTTCTAGTGGTCTTGGTTGTGGACTTTGGTGGCGGTGGCTTGATGATGTTGATCCTTGTGTTGTATGGAGGTTTATGGTGTCATTTTGGTTTCCCTTGGGATAGCTGTCCTTTTTGACATTTGTTTAGTTGTAAAGTTTAAAATTCGATATTTATTAAGGGTGTGTGTGGACAAATTTTTCAGATCTGGGTTTTGGGTTAATATTGGTTATTTTTTATATTTCTAAATCGGGTAAATCATTCCCTCGTGTTTCTTTTGATACTCGGGCACTTGTACCAGCCCATGGAGATCGGGAACTCTCCTCAGGTCATGTTCCGGACTGGGATATGCGCTGGGTCAGATAGTGACCCAGCCTAGTTCGTGACATGAAATTTTGAGATTTTTCTGAAAATATTGATTTTTCAGGGAACAGTGAAAAATAATGATTTTTGAAAAGCTATAATTTCTTTTCACTAAAAAGTAACAATATGAATTGAATTTTATATTAAATTAATATAACTATCATTTAAATAAATATAATATAATTAAATAAAAAGTAATAATTATTATAGTTTATTCTTGTATAAGTTTTTTGTGTGTTCGAAACACATTCGTATAAAATATTTTTTTAATTGCGTTTTTTGAATTTATATAAAAATTTAATTGTGAACATTATTGAAAAATAATCTCGAAAAATGGATCCCATATTTGGAATCATGAGGTTCATATATTATATATTTATCCCTTTTATTTTTTTATCATTATGAATAGTAATCGTAGTAAATATTTCTCATCTCGGTAATGGTAAATCGGGAAATTAAGGTTAAAAATATTGTAATAAGGCCTAAAAAGAACCATTAAACTTGAAATTAATATATTTTATGAGTATTTGTAGAATATAATAATTCAATATTCAATTTTATGGAAATTTTATGCAATTTTTCTTTGAAAATATCTTATATATTATTTTATGAAATAAAAAATACAAAATGTCACTCACATTATTTTAATTTACTATTATATGTTCACATAGGGATAAAAATAAATTTTTAATAAATCTAATTTTTAGAATAATGAAATTATTTTATGATGGTAATTTATTTCTAATTTTTAGTAATTTTATAATTACCTTATATTCATATACAACACTGACATAGTTCTTGTGCAAGTAGTGGAAAAATAAAACTTAATAATTTTAAAAACTTTAAAATTAATATATTTTGGATGAATTATGGTCAAAATTGAAATTTATAGTTAATAATAAATTATTATTTATGGTAATACTTATTATATTCTATATCCATATTTATCTTTATGACTATAAAGTTATATTAAATGAATAGTTATCAAAATAGAATTAATAATATTTTATAATAAACAATAATTTATTAAATTATTTAAAATTAATAAAAATACTATCTTCAAATAGGTGAATAGGATATGTTTTATCATACATACCATGTTCAATTTTTTATAAAACATTCCTTTTATACTATCTTTCATGACTCGTATATTGTAAAAAAACATCGACAACACTATAATTGTCGAAAGGGTTAACAGTGGTTAAACCAATGAGTTAAAGGTGAAAACATCACCTAAAATTGTAAAATTTTTATTTTATGATATTATTTAGAATCATAATGATTCCATATTATTATTATATCATTTAGGTTCCACTTTTCCATGAAAATTAATTTATATTAATTTAGTACATTAATAAATTCCATGACTTCTCCTCCCATCACTTATAAAAGAGCACATAATCTCATATCTTCCCCACACATTTTTACCACTATATATTTTAAAATACCGAAAAATATCACTTAAAAACCTAAATATACATGACGTAGAGGCTATTTTCGAAAAAAATACCAACTTATATGTCTTAATGTGTAACCGAAATGTGGTTTCTAAAGAAGAGGTATAACACTTAATAATTCATTTTCATTTTAATTCTTCTTATACGTTTTTAAAATATAATTTAACCATGGTGATATAATAATAAAATTATATAAAATATACTTAAATGTAAATATTTCTATGTTATAACTATTTTTAATCTCCTTCTCCATAAAATGGGGAACAAAAACATCGTTTGTTTCTATGTGTGTACTACCACCTCCACGAAGTGATGAGTTTCATTATCCATCACCACCTCAAATAGATATTTATAATAATTGATTTAATATATATATATATATGATATTAATGATATAATTTTCATTCTATAAAGATAATATATCATTTATTTTCTTAAACTCTCATCCATTGGAAAATGATAACGTAGTTTATGTGTAATTGTGGATTACTACCTCTATAATGTAATGTAATTCATTTTTAATGTACAGAGTTAATATATGGTTATAAAATAGAATTAACTGTATAAAATTAAAATTATTTCATTATTAATATATTTTATATGATTTACAAATTACCTTTTTTACCATGGTTAATATACAAAAGTCATTTTGCAAGTATGAAGCAAAGATCCTCAAAGCACAGGATGTAGAGTTGACAAATTAAGTAATTATATTTCTCATTGAAATAAATAAAATAAATATTTTAATGATATGGGATTAAACCTAAAAATTCTTCTTAATAAATTAATTAATTGATAATATTTTATTATATAGGAGTAAATAATTTATGTGAAAAGTCAGACTCAAGGTAAGGGACACTTTACCGTAAAACATATTTTTAATGTCTTAAAGATTAATTTTATAAATATTTTTATTCCATATTTATATACATAAAATTATATTATCAATGAATTTATATGTACATAAATGAATTATAAATGATATTTTATGTCATTTTTTTACATTCATTAAATGTTTTTTAAAAGGAATTTTTTAACGTATTTTATACGAAATGTTAAAAAAATGGAAAAAGGCATGTTCTATTTTAATATATACACCATAAATGTTTTTCCTATCTTTGTAACTGTCAATTTATTTTAGTATTATACATTTCAAGTTTTCTTCAAAGAAAAACCCTCCTTCCCTTTTTTCTATATATTCTCAGAAAGGATTTTAAATGGAATGTGTATTTTGAAATTCAAAAATAATTTTCTTATTAGTGAAAAGAATATTTTTATTAGTATGGTGATATAAATGAATGATTCAATGTGTTTTTATTAGGATATTGTTCTTGGTGTAACGATGCAATGTTTTATCAATGAAAATACCATCTTATAATTATGCATTATAGTATAATAAAATTAGTATGAAATAACATATCATGATACTAAATACTATTTAATCAATAAACATGATTTTTCCACTTCTATATTTTGAATTTTGAGAAGTGGTCATCTACATTTGCGTTCAGTAATTTATTTGGAGTCTGATGGAACCAACATGTTTTTTGGTGAATTGTAACATACCCTAAAAAATACTAATATGAATATTAATAGGACCCTAATTAATAGTAATTTGTATAATTATTTTATTTTTATAAGTTTTTAAGTAAATGACATATGAATTAATTTTTCAATGTAATATAAAAGCAGTTCTAGTTTTAGAATTGTTAATTATTGAATTAAGTATGATTTTATATAAAAAATAAATTAATAAAATTTAGAAAAATATTTTCAAAAAAATGTATTTCATTTTTGAATTATACACATCGAAAAATGGTTAGGGTGATGTTTTAGGATTTTTCTGAAATAGTGGAATTTCGGTGAATATTAAAAATACTGTTTTGAGTTTCAGTGTGTTTAATGACATCATTAATGATGTAATAATTATGATAGACTTGTGTACATTAAAATAATATGTGATTTGTCCTAACTGTCTAATAACATTGGAAAATACCATAGGAAAGCCCATGGTTTTTCAAATACCACTAATGAGGTGTCCCTTAGAAATTATTAAATCATTCCCTCAATTTTGCTATAAATACATACACATTCTTTCATTGAATTAATTTAGAATTACTCCTAAATGAAACACTCACCTTCATAACTCCATAGTATTCCTCCCAAGGTGTTCTCAAGCCCCCAAGCTCCAAATCATCAAGTCTTTGGAGTTACTCGACAAGGCAAGAGAATTCTCAACTTCTTTCAGTTCTATCCAAGTTCTCTTTTATGTGATATAACTTTCAGGATTCCATACCATGTTATTGTTTAAATTTTATAATTTATATCTACTGTATTATGAATCAATTATGGATGGGTGAAAATTTTCCCCTCTCTTTTTAATGTTTTCTAAAACCATGATGCATAACTGTTTGGCTGCCGGATTTTCAAAAGGAATTTCTTAACATTTTTTCAAGTTCCTTTCTCTTCTTTTTTATTCCTTAATTTCCTATTATCCAAGAGGCATGAATTCCCCCAGAAATATTTTATATTATGGATTTTATAATTTTCATGGAAATTTATCAGCATTCTTCTTCTCCTCTCCCACTTATTAAAGGAATAAAAATATTTTCTGTGATGTGTGGAATTACTGACATCATAGACGATGTGATTTAAATTTGATTTAATTCCTTAAGATTTGGTAGTGAATCAATTTTTATGATTGAAACAGATTAAACTATATTTATTATATTCATTTTAATTTTCTTCAACTAGCTTGTGTACATATTACTAAATTATTAAACAAAACAAGTTTTTTGTGGTCGGAAAATCTACTGAATTACCCCTAATGAACATCATTAAATTTTGACTAATGATTCATCCACATGTTATATAACATAATTCAATATAAGATCATTTTAAATCCTAGAATATAATTAATAACAAGAAATATCATCTTTTTATGTTATCCATGTTCTACATGAACTTCCATTTATAAATACAAGTGAACCATTCAAGAAAACCATAAAAACAAACATTCCTGAACAATGGATTTGAACCCTATAACTGAATAAAAGGATCATAAAATAACCCAATGAAACCATAATGAACCAATTTAATGTATAAAAGGTTCTGGAATTTTTAATTAATTAATCTAATGTTGTTATACGTTACTTTAGTGTGAAGAAAACATTCAGATACAAGGTAAGGGGAAATTCTCGAACCCAACTTTTATTATTTGGGTTCTCCCTCATTCACTTAATTTTTTGTATGGTTACTCATTAAAAATCATTTATTCATCATTATAATTCATTTTAGAAGATATAAATGTTCTCCACTTGATTTTACGAAAAACCCAATGTTTTCCAAAAGAACTCTTCTTTCAAGATCATACCTTTTACTTCTCACTCAAAGTTGATGGTTCTTGTATCAAGTATGTTATTTCCTCTTTCTTTTAGGAAACAAATGTTTATGAATGTACTATTTGAAAAGAATTTCATGAAATGGATATTTTATGTTCATGTTTCAATTATTTTTAATGTGTCATACATGATAATGCTGATATTATGATGTGACGGTTGGTCCCAGAATTATATAGTGCAATATGAATGTTTGAATGTGACAGGTGTGACAAAAATTATACAGTGATCCAATGCATTGGGTAAAGTTATGAATATAATGACTAAAAGTGAAATTATGTGTGAAAATTATTCTATAATTTTTCACAAGTATGTATTTTATTCAACCACTAAGACATGATGTTTCATTTTTTATGCATTTCCACATTTCATGTCTTTTATTAATTCTTCCTCTTAAGTTCATGAATGAATTCCTGTGTTAGGATTATGATCACCCCATGTTTTATTGTTATTATCTATCCTCTTAATTGGATTTTATATAACCCATTTTTTTATGTATTTCCTCAGAGGACTACATGTACTAAGGAGAGGTCAAGTTCCCATAAGAAGCAAGAGAAGAATGAATTAAATAAATGTTTATATATGATGTTATAAATGTTATGTTCGGTCCCTATTTTCCCAAGAATCTAAACCTTTGGATGCTCTATGTGAAATACTAATATGTTTTTTTATCTTTTAAAGGATGTAATGGTAATGTAATAAATGTCAGGGTCATTATAGTTGGTATCAAAGACATGGTTTAGGTAATTTGGGAATTAGGATTAGTGAACCCAAGGGAAAATCTGTAGTTTGAGACTATGTACATACATGAACAAAAAAGTGTTACATAGGGATCCCATAATTCATTCTTTTATTGTAATATTTACAAATGAAAAAGTTATCTATTAATGACTTTTTGACTTATATTTTGTTCAACCCTTTTCTATTTTAGATAATGGGGGGAACCAGGAGAAACCAGACCAACAACCCATGTGAGGTACAATGCAACGATTATCCGAACAACATCCCTAATGATTTGGGATGTGGAGTTAAAAACATCATGTAAATTCAGACCCAAATATATCAGGTTATGAAAAATAACCAAAATAATGGGGAACACCCACCTTCACCAATTATGGATCAGCTAGCTACCGAATATTTTGTGTGGAAACAACCACTGATGTTTAGTGGATCATACGATCCACTAGTTGTATAATAGTGGGTCAAATCAGTGGAGAAGATCTTTTTTGTGATTCACTATTCTGAGAAGGATAAGGTGACACTAGTCGTTAATCATCTAGATAGATGGGAGGATAAATGGTGGAATTTGATTAGGAACACCAAGCCCATTGATGAAATTGAAGAGATGGAATGGGAAGGTTGTAAGATAATGTTTCTTAATATGTATTTCCCACCAACTCTTCAAACGAAGACGGAGAGATAATTCATAGATATCAAGAAAAAATAAGGAGACACAGTCACAACCTATGAAGTGAATTTCCCAAGTCTAATAAGGAACATGTTGGGTTTTGTTATCAATAATGACAACAAATTTGATAGATTCTTTAGTGGATTTAAACAACATCTTAGAAAGGCTCTCACAATTTGAGACATTGAGAGTTATGAAGAAGTATTTTGATGGGATATCAAAGAGGATATGGATTTTGAAGAATGGTCCCATGGATTTTTTTATAAGAAATGGAAGATAGAGTTTCAAGCTGGAGGATCTAATGATAAAGGGGGAAGAAAAATCAATGACCCACATTCCAAAAATGTGGGATGTTTCATTATGGGAACTGCCTAAAAGGAATGGGGAAATGCATCAAGTGTAGGAAGGAAGGACACCATGCCCAAGAGTTTCAAAAATACATGA
The DNA here is from genome assembly GCA_963277665.1 of Viscum album. NCBI lineage: Eukaryota > Viridiplantae > Streptophyta > Magnoliopsida > Santalales > Viscaceae > Viscum > Viscum album. The sequence continues at coordinate 1,497,369,459 of OY728131.1, forward strand.
AAAGTAAGGAGAATTTAGTGGAAGAAAGGAGGGATCCACCCATGGTTCAATGCTATAACTGTAGGGAGAAAGGGCACTATGCAAGCCAGTTCACTAAACCTCGAGCCATCGAGGGTAATCAGCATCAACATCCACCGAAGCCAAAGGATCAAGGGAATCATTATGATATCACTGTTGTGGATGAAGAGAAAGATAATGAATTCGTACAAGGTACAATTCCTATTCACTAAATAATGGAAAAGGTCTTATTTGATATTGGTTCTACGCATTCATTTATATCTTTCAAGTTTGTTAGAACTATAGAGTCGAAGCCCCGAAACCTTGAAGAAGAGATATCTGTAAAAACACCAAGTGGTGAAATAATTAAAACCCAAGTGTTTGACTCTTCTTTTGTTGGTGTGTGTGGGAATATTCTTCTGGTGGATCTCGTAATACTTCCCTTGGGGAAATTCAATGCTATAATGGGAATGGATTGAATCTCATTATACAGAGCCCTTGTAAACTATCAGAAAAATGTAACATCTTTTCCTATTCTAAAACAACCAATGCTCCTCTATAAATGTATGGAAGATCATGAATCTCCTTTAAAAAATTCATCAACGGTGTGGGTTTTGATTCCCTGTGAAGAATAATTCCTTGTCCAAATGGTTTTGTCAAAATAAAGTTCAAACCCTACAGAAATGCCCATCGTGAGGGAATAAGTTGAAATATTTCCTAAAGAGTTACCCAGACTTCCCCCAGATCGTGAGGTATAGTTCTCGATATAAATCATACATAGAGATACTCCTATCTCAAAGTGTCTCTATAGGATGGCTCCAATAGAATTGTAGGAGGTAAAGAAATAGCGGAAAGAGAATTTAGACAGAGGGTTCATATGCCCTAGTGCATCACCTTGGGGTGCGCTAGTGCTCTTTATGAAGAACATGGTTGAAAAAATGAGGTTGTGTATAGATTGTTAATAACTGAACAAGATCACTATGAAGGACAATTATCCTCTTCCATGGATTTATGACTTGTTCGACCAGTTAAGAGGATCTAAATACTTCTCAACGGTGGATCTTCGTTCTGGATATCATCAGCTAAAGGTGAAAAAGGATGATATTCAAAAGACTTCCTTCCGTACAAGGTATGGACAATATGATTTTCTGGTGATTCCCTTTGGACTTAAAACTTCCACAAAAATATTCATGGACTTGACTAATAGAGTCTTTATACATTACCTCGACAAATTTTTGGTGGTGCTTATTAATGATATTTTCATATATTCCAAGAGAAAGGAGTAACATGAAGAACAACTAAGACTTGTGTAGGTGACATTGGGAAAATAGAAGTTGTACACCAAGTTCTTCAAGTATGACTTTTAGATGAATAAATTCACATTCTTGGGACATGTGATCATATGTGAGGAAATTTCGGTGGACCCTTCAAAAACAAAGGCGATTGAGGAATGACCTAGGCCCTCTAGTGTCAAAACAATTCGTAGTTTTCTTGGATTAGTTGGGTACTACCAACGTTTATTTAGAAATTTTTCATGATTTTCATGCCCGCTAATGAAGTTAACAAGGAAAGAGGAAAAGTATTCCTCGTTGGAAGAATGCGGGGGAAGCTTCAAGGAGCTAAAAAGAAGGCTGATCACTGCACCTGTACTCACATTACCAAAGATTGGTTAAAGTTTTGTGATATACAATGATGCTTCAATGAAATTCTTGGGTTGTGTACTCATGGAAAATGATAATGTAATGGCCTACGCCTCACGATAGTTAACGATCCATGAGGAGAACTACCAGACACATGATCTAGAGCTGGAAGCTGTGTTTTTTTGCTTTGAAAATATGGTGCGACTACCTTTATGGTGAGAAGTGGGACATATACACTGACCACAAGATCCTAAAGTATATATTCACACAAAAGAGGCTCAACATATCTCAAATTTTATTCTTATAGGTAATCAATTACTTTGATTTCCCTATTCACTATCATCTTGGAAAGGCGAACGAGATAATTGATGCTCTAAGAAGAAAATAACCTACTACTCTATCCATGTTACTGATTGAAAAAGACCCAATCTTCATGGACATGAAAATGATGGATTTGGAAATCTTAAGGGCGTGGGATACATCCTACATTGCCCAAATGATTGCATAACCACCAATAAGAGAGATTATTAAGGAGGCACAAAGGGATGATCTGGAGTTACAAAAGAAGGTGAATGCAGTAAAGGAAGGGAAGCTGCAAGAGTTTCATGTCGACAATGAAGGTGTGATTCGGTTTGGAATGAAGCTTTGTGTGCCATCATCACCCAAGATAAAGAAGGATCTATTTGACAATGCACATAGCTCAAAATTCTCTATCCATCATTGTAGCACCAAAATGTTCCATGATCTACAAGAACAATTCTAGTGGGATAACATGAAGAAAGAGATTAAAGAATATATATCAAGGTTTTTGGTATGTCATCAAGTTAATGTTGAGCAACAAAAGTGCAACAGTATAATGAAACCATTGATTATACCCATGTGTAAATGGGATAATGTAACTTTTGACATTGTCACGGGTCTCCCAAAGGCGTCAAATGAAAATAATGCGATATGGGTTGTGGTTGAACGACTCAACAAGACTTCGCATTTTATCACTATTCAGGAAGATCTCTCACTTGACAACCTGCATGGATATATGTGGTGGAAGTGGTGAGACTACATGGTGTTCCAATCTCGATTTTCTCTGACTGTGATCCAAGGATCACATTTAAATTCTACAGGATCCTTCAATATGCTTTGAGTACTTAATTAAATATCAGCACGACCTATCACCCCCAAACTGATGACCAATATGAAAGGACAATTCAGACACTTGAAGACATGCTAAGAGCCTTCTCTATAGAATAAAAAGGATAATGGGACCAATATATTCCATTGGTTGAGTTATCAAACAACAATAGCTTCCACAATAGTTTTTAGTTGGCTCTTTATGAAGCTTTGTATGGAAAGAGATGTTGAACTCAAACCTCTTGGGATGAATTTAGAGAAAGAAAGATACTTGGACCCAATCTTCTGAAATATTTAATAGAGAGGTTTCAATTCACCCTAAAACACATAATAGCTGCTCAGAGTCGGAAAAAGAGATATACTGACAACCATCAAATGGAATTGGAGTTCGATATTGGAGATAAATTCTTCCTTATAATATCACCATGGAAGAGAGTCATGCGGTTTGGAAAGAAGGGGAAGCTAAGACCAAGGTATATTGACCCCTTTGAGATCCTTGACCGTATAGGATCCTTGGCCTATTGGATTCCACTACCACTAAATATTTCTAAATTTCATGACATGTTTCACGTATCACTCCTAAAGAAGTACATACCAGACCCCTCACATGTACTGAACTCAGAGGTGGTACAACTGGAAGATGATCTCTCTTATGTGGAGCATCCAGTAATGATTTTGGACCAAAGAGATAAGGTTCTATGCTACAAGACAACCCATATTGTAATATTGTTGTGGAGGAACCATAAGTTTGAAGAAGAAACTTGGGAACTAGAGGAGGAAATAAAGGATAAGTACTCTCACTTGTTTGTGTAAAACGAAATTTCAAGGGTGAAATTTCATAAGAAGGGAAGAATGTAACGATCCAATGTTTTATCAATGAAAATACCTTATTATAATTATGCCTTACTGTATAATAAAAATTAGTAAGAAATAACAAATCATGATACTAAGTACTATATGATCACAAAACATAATTTTTTCACTTTTATTTTTTTTATTTTGAAAAGCGATCATCTACATTTTTGTTTAGTAAGTTATTTAGAGTCTGATGGAACCAACATGTTTTTTGGTAAATAGTAACAAACACTTATTAACTGTAATATGAATATTAATATGACCATAATTAATATTATATTGTATTATTATTTAATTTTATAAGGCTTTATGATAATGATAGCTTGATTAATTTTTCAATGTAATATAAAAGCAGTTCTAGTTTTAAAATTGTTAATTTTTGAATTAAGTATGATTTTATTTAAAAATTAAATTAATTATAGTTAGAAAATTATTTTTTAAAAAATGATATAATTTTTTAATTCTACAGGTTCAAAAATTTTTAGGGTGATGTTTTGGGATTTTTTTGAAACAGTTGAATTTTTGGTGAATAATAAAAATACAGTTTTGAGTTTCGGGGTGTTTAATCACATAATTAATTATTTATAATTATGGTAGACTTGTGTACATAAAAATAAGATGTGCTTTTTCCAAATTTTCTATTACCATGGGAAAATACCATGGTTAAGCCCATGATTTTTCAAATACCACTAATGAGATGTCCCTTGGAAATTATTAAAATATTCCCCCAATTTTTTTATAAATAAAAACCCATTCCTTCATTGCATTATATAAAAATTACTAAAAAATAAATATGTAGACTTATTTCCTACCTATTAGTCCTGCCAAGGTGTCTACAAGCCCCCAAGTAAAAAGCTATCATGTCTTTGGAGTTACTCTACAAGGTAAGAGAATTCTCAACTTCATTCTTTTCCATCCAAGTTCTATTTTATGTGGTATAAATTTCATGCTTCCATAAAATGTTATTATTTCTATTTAATAATTTATATATACATTATTATGATTCATTTGCGGATGTGTGACCCTGTTCCCTCTATTTTTAATGTTTTTTGAAACCAAGATGCATAGCCGTTAGGCTGCCGAATTTTCGTAAGGAATTTATCACTTTTATTCAAGTTCCATTCTCTTCATTTTCATTCCTCACATTCCTCAAATACAAGAGGAATGAAAGCTCCAAAAATATTTTATATTCTGGATTTTATATTTTTCATTTAAAATTTGTCATCATTATTCTTCTCCTTTCCCACTTATTCAAGGTATAAAAACATTTTCTATGATGTGTCGAATTACCGACATCATAGACGATGTGATTTCAATTTGCTTTAATTCTTTCAGATCTGTTCATTAAACCATTTCTATGGTTGAACCAGATTATATTATTTGTATTACATCATACTTATTTTTTTGAACTATCTTATGTACATATTACTAAAATATTAAACAAAACAAGGTCATTGTGGTCGAAAAATCTCCCGAATTAATCCAAACGATCATCATTAAATTTTATCTAATGATTAATCCACATGGTATATAAAATATTTAAATATAAGTTAATTTTAACTCCTGTAATATCATTAATAAAATTTAATATCAGTTCTTTATGTTTATACATGTTCTACATGAGCTTTCATTTATGAATATAAGTGAACCATTTAATAAAACCATAAAAACCAACATTCCCAGACAACAGATTTGAACCCTATAACTCATTAAATGGATCATAAAATAACCCAATTTAACCATAATGAACCAATTTAATGTATACAAGGTTCTGAAATTGTTAATTAAAGAATCTTATGTGGTTATACAATACTTTAAAGCGAATAATTCTATTGGATACAAGCTAAAGAAAAATTCTCGGACCCAACTTTCTTTCATTGAGTTCTCCCTATTTCACTTAATTTTTGGTATGGTTACTCCTTAAAAATATTTTTTTCATCATTATCATTCCTATTCTAGGATATAAATGTTCTTTACTAGTATTTATGAATAACCCAATGTTTTCTAAAATAACTCTTCTTTCAAGAACACACCTTTTACTTCTCACTCAAAGTTGTTTGTTCTTGTATCAAGTATGTCATTTCCTATTTATTAAGGGAAAAAATGTTTATAAATTTATGATGTGAAACCCATATCATTCCATGGGTAATTTTATTTTCAATTTTTAAATATTTTTAATGTGAAATTCATGATAATGTTGATATTATGATGTGATGGGTCCACCGAAAATTATATAGCGCAATATGAATGTTTTAATGTGAAAGGTGCACCCAAAATTATACAGTGCTCCCATGAATTGGGTAAAGTGATGAATCTCATGAGTAAAATTGAAATGATGTGTGAACATGATTCTATAATTTCTCACAAGTATGTTTTGTTGTTAAACTCTAATATATGATATTTCATTTTTATGCATTGCCACATTTCATGTATTCTATTAATGCTTCCTCTTATGATCATGAGCCTATGCCTAAGTTATGATTATACTCACCCCATGTTATATAGTCCTTATCTATCCTTTTACTATGATTATATCTCACCCATTTTTTATGTTTCTCCTTAGGTGACTAAATGTACTAAGAAGAGGCCAAATTATAATAAGAAGATAGAGAAGAACGAATTAAATAAATGTTTATGTATGATGCTGTAAATGTAATTTTTGGTTTTAGATTTCCCAAGACACTAAGCCTTTGGATCCTCTATGTTTAAAACTATTACTTTTTTTATCTTTAAAATGATGTAATAGTAATGTAAGAAAAGATAGGGTCATTATAGTTGGTAATTTTTTTTAAGATGATGGTTGATCCTGATATAGCTCATAGAGATTGTTGCTCTCGATATAGCTCTCAAATTCATTGAAAAAATAGACAGAGTTAACTAGTTTTAGGTTTTTTCTAGTATATTATTGGAATTTAATGAGTAGATTTTTCCATTTTTAATAGTGTTTGTAAGAGTGATATGAAAATCACGACCCAATTTACCTAGATTTATTTTTTATTCATTCTAATAAGTTTTCATAAACAAATTTTGATTTCACAACATAATATAATAATAATTTTATTTAAAGGAAATATTATTCCCTTTTTGAGTAAAAATATATTTTTTTTTGAAATTATGTTTTCAAGGGTTCTCATTTTTATAATAAATACCCATTATCATGGTTTTTCCTTTATGTTTTCCTGTAAAGTGTTTTATTAAAATATTTGGGCAGTAAAGATGATTTTAATTTTATGTAAATGATTATTTAAGATCACATTTACTCTATTAAATGATTAGTCTATTTTATGATTTCAGGTTTTTGAAATGTTCTAATGGGTTCATTTTATTCTATATCTAATACTGAGCTTTCTATTCTCATCACACATTATCAAATTTTGTTCACAAGTTGTAAGGATGAGTTGTAACAATGAGGAAAAATTAATAAGGAAAAATAAATTATGGGGAAAGTGGGGAAAATACTCACATAAAGTCATGGGTATTGTTATGTAATTGTGTACCCATATTCTCTAAAACAATAATCTTAAAAGGTCTCTATGTATGTAAGTGATCCATTATTTTCATCTAATGGTGTAATATTTGGATGGATGAAATTTGTTAAAATTTATTGGTACAAGAGAGAAAAAAATAAAGATTGTATTTTAAGAACTAGATTATAATATTTTAGGTCTAAGACTATTATAGTGAATCATATTTGGAGGGGTTTAATAAATAAGAAATAAACATGATGAAAAATGAGATATTTTACTTTGTGTAGGTGATAGTCTACAGGATTATTAGTTAACATTTTCATTTATCAAAGAATGAGAAATAAGGATGGTGGATTATAATTTATTTACTTCATAATATTATGTCATATTTAATCAATAATATCATCCTTATAATCAGTGGAGATGGGCAGTGAAGAAAAATGGAATTCAACACTTCATGGAGGTGGTAGTCCACCCAATGCACAAATGGAACTTTCATTTTTCTTAATATAAAAGGTAAAAAGTTTCTAATAGTTATTCCCATGGATTAAAAAATAAATTACATTAAAAAATAATGATTTCATTATATATGAAATTAACAATTTATTTTTGTAAGGTACGAAAGAAAATAGATTACGTTTAGAAAAGTAAATTACTCACATTAAGGAATTAATATTTCCTATAAAGACCTAGAATTTATGTGAAATATTTTTTTCTTAAAGACATGAGAATTTTACAAGTCCGTGAAAATTTATGTCGCTTGATTCTAAGGCCCGGTGTGCCCAGAATCAATTTCCGAAGTTTTGTTTGGGTACGTTCAGTAAATTTACGAGCGGGATTTTATAACTTTTGAACCGGTGCTCAAAACTGAAATCTGAGGGCACTATTGAACTCACAGCATCGGTGATTTCTTAGTGAGACCTTCACTGCAGTTGCGTTCTAATGATAATGGAAGTTAGTTTCTGGGGTTTTAAAATAAAATTGAATATAAAAAAAGTGTTAACTTTATTTTTATTTTTGGTGGTTAAAGGTCTAAGAGGAGGTTAGTGGTGGAGGCCACCATAGCATAACCTCCCACGAGAGGTTATGGTGGTGGGGCCCACCCGCACATAAATTCTCTTGGGAGGATATTGTTGGTGGAGCCCACAAGAGCTTTAAACCCCCCTTAACTCCCCATAAAATAGGATGAAACTCTTTACCTTCCCCATTAATTGTTTGAGCTAACACCACCCATTAATTAAATGAGTTGTATCTTTTAATTAAACACAAGAATTTGAATGGTTGTGCCAACAAATAATAGGCAAATTCATCTATTATTTTTGGTTGGCATCTTGGTGGAGCTTTGGGGAGAGAAAGGATTCTCCCACGATGAATGCTTCCTCCGCCAATGAAGAAACTTTGGACGAGGGATGAAACCATCGCCCGCAATGAATTCCGACGACACTTCTTCTTCGGTTTCTTACCCCAGACGTTTCCCGAGGTCAACGAATCAATGTCTTCCATTCCTCTCCTTCCACCATTTATGAACGAAAAGTGAGGTAGGGGATTTTACATTTAAATTTGTTTTCATCGTTCAACGTCGTTCAACCTTGGGTATTTGTTTCACCAAATGTTATCAACTTAACATGGAGGGATCAGACTGCACCAACACAGCCTGAACCTCCCCCTTTGATTGATCACGTTTGTTGATAGTGGCGGCGGTGCAATGGTACCACCAGAAGGAAGAACCTCCACGGAGAAACGCGATCGGCAATGAGCCGACCGCAGAAGAAACCGGCAGCGCAAGGGCCGCCGGAGGGGTGCGGTGCCGTCACACAACTCAGAAAACCGAACCGCGGCCTAGAGGGCCATGGTGGTGATAGAGGGGCACGGTGTCATCGCACATCACCGGAGAAGAACCGCGGCCACCCCGACCGAGGCGGTTGGAGGAGGCGCGATGTCGTAGCGCCGTGTGGAAGAACTAGAGGCCGCAGCCAGGCCGGGCCGCGGTGGAGGAGGTGCGACACTGTCGCGCCATGCGGAGTAGGGGAGACACAGCTTGGGTGGGAAACGGTGAAGCTAGCGGAGCGGTAGGCCGCTCTACTATCCCGGAAGAGCAGGACCCTATCGGGTTCCGCGTGAGCTGGATCAGCGCCACCTGGTGCCGATTTTAACTCACATTCAAATGGCAGAGCCGTTCGGGTGCCAGGGGATGTGTGGTTTCACCCATGACCGTAGCTAAGGGGGACCCCCGCCGGGCCGTTTGGCCGACCAGTCCGCCAGGCCAACCGGGCTGCAGGGTCACCGGGTCGCCAGGAAGACTGGTCCGCCGGGACAACCGGGCCGCCAGGCCAATCAGGCAGCCATCGGGTCGTGCCGCCCCCTCATGTCGGGCAACTTTCTTCTGGGATGAGACAGACCCTCAGACCGGGTCGTTCCGACTGGGTCGGACTAGACCTGGACCCCCTATGGCCAGTTTACACCCATTCGCCCATATATTGGGATACCGGTGTCCGATCGATGAACCGTCTATGGTGAAGGAAAGCATAGAGAAACAATGTTATTTTTGAATATTCCACTTGAGGTTTGGACATAGTTGGGATACAGTCGGGTTGGTTTAAACCTAAAGACCAACCAGGCCCCTGGAGCAGAAATTCCAATACTTCACATACCGGGCATCTGATTGATGCGTCGTCTATTTCATTGAGACCCTTATAACGAGGCAGACCTTTGAGATACTTCCACATGGGACTTTGTGACAATTGGAGTATCGACCTGCATCTCATGAAGCGAATCATCTTAGAGAAGAGCGAGCGGAGTACGGAGACCTAGTAGCCGGATGGGACCTAACGACTGCTGACCTTTCGACTTGAAGTGTTCGACTAGCCCAGTGGGAAATGCCTTTGTGTGAGTGCGGCAGACCCATGGTGGGGAGCGCCTCTGTGTGAGCGCGGCAGACCCACGGTAATAGACAAGTGGAGTACCTCACCAGGATTCCAGGGGAGCGCCTCTATGTGAGCACAATAGACCCATGGTGGAGAGCACCTCTGTGTGAGCACATCAGATCGACGATACTTGATAGGAGGAGTACCTCAGCAGTACAAGGATAGTGGGAAGCAACTCTGTGTGATGCGCCAGGCCCACTATACTCAATAGTGGTGGAGTACACCATCAGTTGAGGTTCCGACAATGTGACTAGGGTTGTTTCTTGATACTACCCCTTTAAATAAAATCTTGGTTTGAGATGAGTCAATGACTTTGTGTTTAACTCACGAATGAGATGGGTTACTAGATAACTTAGGTATATATATGGGCATATACACAAGTGAGGGGTATCCGTTGATTTCATACATTGGAGTTTATCCTTGTTGGATTTTGAGAGACCATGATGGTCTCAGGGTCCCTACTGAGAATCGTTATGCTCACCCCTGCACGGGCTATGCCCGCACCTCATTGTGTTGGTTTCAGATGACAGACAGTGCTGACTGAGGAAAAGAGTAGCCGGACTGGATGGTACCCGGTGGTGGACCACTCAGAGTGATGGTGCACGGAGTGGACAGACGGTCGTGGAGTGCCGAGGAGGCCATCTGTACATACCCTTTAGGTAGGAACCCTGGAGGATGATCTAGTAGATACTTTCATTACTTCAGTTGTATTAGCATTTTAGTTGTATTGTACTTTTCTGTTGGGCTTGTATTTCCAACCCCTTTTACTTTCCAGCACACTTTTGTATACATTTTTTACTTAGTTTTTTAATTCTAATTGTGTACTCTGATATGTTTTTTTATAGTTATAAAGGCAATTCCTTCCCAGTTCAGGGATATTCTCCTTTGGTGTTAGTCGCCACCCCCTGGCCTATGGAAGGTGGGCATGGGGTTGTTACAACACAGGCCCGGGTAGATGGGCCGTGACCTATTTTTATCAGAGGAGTCAGTTCTAATGCATAACATAGGACTCTAATCTTTATTTTCTGTGAAGTAATAATGTTAAGGATACCGAGTGTGGTTTTCAGTTCAGGGAGCCCAGTGTTGGTGCGGGAGGCCGACCTATCCGTACACCAGGACCCTACCTTCTTGATTTCTGACTTAGTGTATGAAAACACTGATTACGTGTGAGTTTTAAAAAGTTTTCTTAAGTCATCTCAACCAAGTTAGCTCACCAGGTATAAATCTTTTGAGCGTGTCGCATCTGATTCTTTCAGGATTCCTTTTTATAGAGACCTGAGAGTCTTACGCTCTGACATCCCACCGAGCGACGAGGCCTCGGTGCAGGGCCCTTTACCAGCGGAGGCACCAGCGGTACCACTTCCCATTGGGCCACCGAAGCCACCAGCCCCAGCATCAGATGATTCACGCCACTTGAGCGCATTACATGAGTTCCAGCGCTAGAGGCCACCCAGGTTCTGGGTAGATACAGACCCACAGGAGGCTGAGGATTGGATGGAGGTTGTGGTGAGAGTCTTTAGGCTAGTAGGGACACCATCAGACTACATGGTGGTCCTTACTTCTAATCTCCTTCAGGAAGCAACAGGTAAATGGTAGAACCTGATGCTTCAAGTGCATGTCGAGAGGACACTTCTTCGGATAGACTTCGAGAGCCTGTTCTGGGTGGAGTTTGTACTAGCCACCATTCGAGCGGTGCAGATACAGGAGCTACTGCATCTACAGTAGGGTAGAATGACTGCAGATCAGAACACATCGAGGTTCACCAACCACTCGCTCTACTCCAAAGATATGGTACAAGACCCATTCTTCAGGGCCCGAACCTTCGAGCAGGGGCTCAGGTGAGAGATCATGGCATCGATGATGCCCTCAGAATCCTGACATAGGTGGGGGTGTTAGAGAGAGCCCTCCTAGTGGAGAGTTTCCTTACTAATCAGTCTCTGATGGAGAGACCCACTACTAGTCGACATGAAGTGGAGTCTTCTGCAGTTGGAAGTAGACAGATAACGTAGAGGTCCAAGAGGACCAGACCCATGGGTGGACGACCGCAGGACTGAGGATCTATTGTGCGGGGCACCCAAGGCAGTGACATAGCTGCAATGAGCAAGTAGAGTTACTCATGCATTGTTCAAGGTCACATGGCTTCTGAATGTCCGTCTCACCATTTAGATGATCAAAATACAGTTGAGGGACCTCCCATGCAAAGGCATATGTTCGATCGAGGCGGTCCGTAGGGCACAGGAGGACGTGGCGGAGGAGCTGGTCGAGCAGCTGCTGGTGGACGACATTACACGGTGCTACCGCCACCACCACCAGGAGGTCCACCCCGACTGTAGGGAGTGGGTGGATAGGGGGGAGCTTAGCTTCAGGCTGCTGAGGCTAATGACTATGTCACTCTGGAGATGATTTGAGGTACGATCTATTTCTACTCCACTTTAGCTGCAGCTCTTATTGACACATGTGCCAGTTATTCATTCATAACCACTACCCTCATTCAGAGCTCAGAGATTCTAGCAGAGCCATTGGATCGATCTTTATGGCTAGATACTCATACGGGTGAAGACTCGATGATTACGCACTGGTTCCGGCAGTGTGAGATTACTCTAGGAGGCGAGATATTCGGTTGAGATCTCCTTGTAGCGGCATCGACGCCTTATGACGTCATCTTGGGTATGGACTGGTTATCTATAGTCCATACTCAGATTGACTATATTAGGCCCAAAGTGCAGTGTGTCTGCACGGATGGGACCAGGTTCACCTTCACCATCCAGAAGGTAACCTTTGCAGAACATGATGGACTTACTCAGAGAAGGGTGCAGCCAATCACTCATCAGTTGTCCTGCCTTACCCTTAGATCATTTGATGTGGAGAGTCCGACTTATCCTGTTGGGGAGGACAAGTAGGTAGATGTTTTCTCTGATGATGTTCTTGGAATACCTCCACGTAGAGAGTTGGAATTCTACATTGACCTATACCCTAGGACGAAACCGATATCTACTTTAGCATATCAGATGGATCCCACTGATCTTTGTGAGCTGCGCGTACTATTGCAGGACTTGCAGGTGAAGAAAATCATCTGGCCCAGTGTTTCTCCCTGGGAAGCCCCGATTCTGTTCTCCAAGAAGGCGGATGAGAGCTTGCGGCTCTGTGTTGACTACCGTCACCTGAACTCGGTGACCGTGAAGAACATATACCCACTCCCAATGATTGAAGACCTCTTTGATCAGCTCAATGGAGCATGATGGTTCTCGAGGATAGACCTCATATCAGGCTATCACCAGCTCAAAGTTCAAGAAGAGGATGTGTAGAAGACGACCTTAAGATGTTGGTATGGCCACTATGAGTTCTTGGTTATTCCCTTTGGTGTAACCAACACTCTAGTGTTCATGTGACTCATGAACAGGATTATCCAGCCTTACCTCGATCGCTTTGTTGTAGTCTTCATCGACGACATTTTGATCTACTCGACTACTGGGGAGGATCATGCCTACCATTTGCTGGTGGTACTATACACACTCTAAGAGCACCATATTTATGGTAAGATCTCGATGTTCTAATTTTGGATTCAAGAGGTTCACTTCTTGGGAAACATCATCTCAGAGGCCGGAGTTGCAGTGGATCCAGTGAAGATTGAGGCGGTGCTTTCTTGGGAGCCTCCCAGTACTGTTACGGAGGTACGAAGATTCTAGGTATTGGATGGATACTATCGAAGATTCGTTCCAGACTTCTCCATAGTTGCAGCACCACTTTTATCCTTGAAGAAGATGAGGCAACCCTTCATGTGGTCGTAGAGATACCAGCAGATCTTTCAGGTGCTAAGGCAGGGGCTGACTAGTGCCCCCATGTTGAGGCTTCCAGAGGAGGGCATAGGGTACATAGTTTACTATGATGCATCAGGGACCAGACTCGGGCGTGTCCTGGTGGAGGAGTGAACTGTGATCACATATGGTTCTTAGTAGCTGAGAAAACATGAGAAGATCTATGATACCCATGGACTGAACTTAGAAGCAATGGTTTTCTCCTTGAAGACGTGGTATCGCTATCTAATGGGTGAACGTTTTACCATGTACATCGATCAAAAGTGTCTCAGGTATATCTTCTATCAAAAGGACCTGAACCAGAGACAATGATGATGGCTTGAGTTCCTCCAGGACTATGACTTTGAGTTAGTCTATACTCCTGGGAAGGGGAACGTTGTTGTAGATGCGCTCTGCAGGAGGACTGGTATTCCGCTGCTAGGAGAGGTGACAGAGAAGCAGAATGCCATGGAGATATCCTTTGTGGATAGGGAATGAGCAGCCTATCTACAGTCTCTTACAGTATCTCCTCCACTTCTTTAGTGAGTCAGGGAGTCACAATAAAGAGATGCTAACTGTGAGGCATGACATGCTCAGATATCCACAGGGCAGACACCTGATAGATTTTCAAAAGGTGGGGAGCACATCAACCTCTCTAGAGGATGTACCATGGCACCAGTAGCACTTTAGGAGTAAGTGTTGAGGGAGTTCCACACTTCCCCTCTATCGGTACATCCAAGAGTGCTGAAGATTTACTAGGACCTTTGACAGATACACTGGTGGCCAGGTATTAAGAAGGTAGTAGTTGAGTTTGTCTCACGATGCCTCACTTATCAGCAAGTGAAAGCGGAGCACCAGGTACCAGCAGGCTTGGTTCAACCCTTAGAGGTCCCAGAGTGGATGTGGGATGGGATATCCATGGACTTTGTGATGAGTCTTCCACGACATCCAGGAGTCATGATTCTATATGGGTGATCGTTGACCAACTCCTTAAGTTGGCCCACTACCTACCGATCAAAGAGATGGTCTTAGTTGAGAGTTTGGGATGCCTCTATGTGCAGGAGATTGTGAATTTACATGGAGTACCTTATTCTATTGTCTCTGACCGTGACACACAGTTTAAATCCCAACTATTGAAGGGATTGCAAGAGGCTTTCGAGATGCAGCTACGTCTGAGCACCGCCTTCCATCCTTAGACAGATGGTCAGACCGACCGAACCATCTAGACCCTTGAGGACATGTTCCGCGCATGTGTTCTCGACTTTGGTCGCATCTGGGAGGATCACTTACCTTTGGGGGAGTTTGCCTACAACAAAAGCTATCAATCCACCATCAGTATGGCACCTTTTGAAGCCTTGTATGGTTGATCTTGCAGATCGCCACTATGATGAACAAACCTAGGGGAGTTAACCCTAGTGGGCCAAGAGTTGGTACAGGCTACCACAGGGAAGGTACAGATCATCCAGGAGTGGATGAAGACTACACAGAGCAGACCGAAGTCATATGATTACTGGAGACGGAGACCTCTATAGTTCGACGATGGAGACTATGTATTCCTACGGGTCTCACCTCGACAAGGTCGATGGAGATTTGGACAAGGGGGTATGTTATCTCCGTGATTCATCGGACCATTTTCAGTCCTCAACAGAGTAGGAGAGGTGGATTACTGCTTATCTCTTCCACCTCAGTTGCACCGAGTGCACAAAATCTTCCACGTATCTCAGCTGTGAAGATACATGCCTGACCCGTCCCACATCATCGACCACGAGGAGCTGGACATAAACGATGGGGAGAGTTTCATGGAGCTTCCAGTGGATATTGAGGATTGATAGGAGTGGGTCCTACATGGACAGTCGATAACTCTAGTGTGCGTTTGTTGGCAACACGGGAACCTCTAGGAGATCACATGGGAGTGGGAGGCTCATATGCATGCTCTGTATCCCCATTTGTTCCCTTAGTGTGAGTTGTAGCTTACGAGGACGTAAATCCTTGAGGTAGGGATAATTTAAATACCCTGAATTTCCGTGAAATATTTTTTTCTTAAATACATGAGAATTTTACGAGTCTGTGAAAATTTACGGCACTTGATTCCGAGGCCCGGTGTGCCTGGAATCAATTTCTGATGTTTGGTTTGGGTACGTTTAGTAAACGTATGAGCAGGATTTTAAAACTTTTGAACAGGTGCTCGGAACTAAAATCTGAGGCCACCATTGAACTCAAAATGTCGTAGATTGCTTAGTGAGACCTTCATCTTACTTGTGTTCTAACGAGAATGGAAGTTAGTTTCCGGGGTTTAAAAATAAAATTGAATAAAAATAATGTGGTAGCTTTATTTTTATTTTTGGTGGTTAAAGCACCAAGAGAAGGTTAGTGGTGGGGACCACCACACCATAACATCCCATGAGAGGTTATGGTGGTGGATCCCACCTACACATAACCTCCCATGTGAGGATATTCTTGGTGGAGCCCACAAGAGCTTTAAACCCCCCCCCCCCCCTAACTCCCCATAAAGGAGGATGAAACTCTTCACTTTCCCCCATTAATTGTTTGAGCTAACACCACCCGGAGGCAACAGAAATATTAGAGTGAGACGGTTCTTTTGGAATATTCCACTTATGGTTTGTACATAGTTGGGATATAGTCGGGTTGGTTTAAACCTAAAAACCAACTTGGCCCTGGGAGCAGAAATGCTAATAACTCACAGACCGAGATCCGATTGACGCGCCGTCTGTTGCGTTGAGACCCCTATGATGAGGCGGACCATTGAGATAATTCCACTTGGGACTTAGTGAAATTTAGAGTATCGACCAGTAGCTTGGATAGAGGATCCTTCCGGAGACAAGCGACCGGAGTACGAAGACCGATTAGATGGATGAGACCTGAAGACTGCTGACCTTTCGACTCGAAGTGTTTGACTAGCCTAGTGGGAAGCACCTCTATGTGAGTGCGGCAGACCCACGTTGGGGAGCACCTCTGTGTGAGCGTGGCAGACCCATTGTACTCGACATGTGGAGTACCTCAGCAGGATTCTAGGGGAGCGCCTCTGTGTGAGCATAGCAGAACCACGGTGGAGAGCACCTCTGTGTGAGCGCAGTAGATCCACGGTACTCGACAAGTGGAGTACCTTAGCAGTCCAATGATGGTGGGAAGCGCCTCTGTGTGACGCGGAAGACCCATTGTACTTGATAGAGGAGGAGTACACCATCATCCAAGGTTCCGACAGTGTGGCTGGGGTTGTTGCTTGATACTACCACTTAGAATAAAATCCTGGTTTGTGCTGAGTCAACAACTTTTTGTTTAACTGACGAATGAGATGGGTTTCTAGATAACATAGGTATATTCATGTGAATATAACTAAGTGATGAGTATCTCATGGATTTAATACTTTTTGGTTGATCCTTGTTATATTTTGAGATACCATGAGGGTCTCAGGGTCCCTACTGAGTATCGTTATACTCAACCCTACACGGGCTATGACCACACCTCATTGTGTTGGTTGCAGACGACAGACAGTGCTATCTAGGGCAAAGATTAGCACGACTGGATGGTACCCGGAGGTGGACCACTCAGAGTGAGGGTGCACGGAGCAGACAGACGGTCGTGGAGTGCTGAGGAGGCCATCTATACATACCCTTCAGGTAGGAACCTCCTAGGACGATCCATTAGCTGCTTACGTTACATCAGTTGTACTAGCATTTCAGTTGTATTGTACTTTACTGTTGGGCATGTATTTCTGGCCCCTTTTACTTTCCAGCGCACTTTTGTATATAGTTTTTACTTAGTGTTTTACTTCCATTTGTGTACTCTGATGTGTTTGTTTACAGTTATAAAGGAAATGCCTTCCCAGTTCAGGGATTTTCGCCTTTGGTACAAGTCCCCAGCCCTTGGCCTATGGATGGCGGGCTTGGGGGACTTACGACAGGGGCCCCGGGGGACGGGTCGTGACATTTCATTTGGAAGACTACTTGAAAATAAAGGTATTAAGATAATTTATCATGACTATGTCATCATATAAAAGGGTTATGTTATAAATAAAGTATAATTTTTTGAGTTTCTTGTGAAAACATAATTCTTTGAGTAGTCTTGAAGGGGTGGTGAGAGGACACTTTTATAAGAGGTCGAATGACATTTTTTGTAAATATTTCAATGTAATATAAATAGACCAATTGTTTCACATGTCAAGTGGATCAAAAAATTCATAATAAAGGATTTTATAATGACATAATCTCGATAAAATCTTGAATAATCAATTAAAACAATGTTTTAACATGTTTCAATCCCATTTCCTCTTGATTTATTACTTTTAATATTTTATGTTTTACTGTGGTAACTAGTTTTTACCTCTGTTGTTTAATTTTAATGCATAAATCTAAAATTGTAATAAATACCTAATTTAGAAATATTGATTCCAAATATTAAATCCATGATATCATAAAAATAATATTTTTGTAAGACAAATTAATTTTCATGTTAGTACATCTAACGTGTAAAACCCTCTTTTTAGAAAAAGTGTATTTTAAGCTTAAATTTATGTGTAGAATAAAATTATTGATGTATTTGAATCTAATGAGATAAATTGGTTTATTATAAATCAAATAAATATTGTGTTTATTTCAAATAAATCCAAATCAAAATTACACCCAAATATCATTTAATTAAAATGAAAGACCAAAAACAGTTTTCTTTTAAATATTACTTATGTTATAAAAACTGTTAATCATGGGTTTTCTAAATTAAACATAGTATTTTTAAATTGTATAATATTAATTATTAAATACATATTTTACCAATTAAAATGTTTTATACACTTATACTACTTTCTTATAATGTTATCGAATTGATAAAAATGGCATTTTAACTATTCACATAAAATCGCATTATTTTTGAAAAATATTAAAAAATAACCTCAGGATAATATTTTTTATATTAAATTAAAAATTATTTTAATTTTTTATAATTTATGTTATAAAATTTATTAATATATATTTTAAATAAAAATAGAGATAAATCTATTTTATTGAAAAATATCCATTTAAAAATTTATGTTTTCTTAGTACTATTTAATACCAATTCCTAACTCAATAATGGTAATATATTATTTAATAATAATTAAATGTTATATATTATCAAAATAATCTTTTAAAAGTGATCTATTTCAATTTATTGATACATTATACCATTATTTGATAATGTAAAATCCTTTTATATATTAAATCATATTAATTATATATCCTCTAAATGTATGAATTTTCAGTTGGTTAATATAATTTTATTTACTATAGTTTTTATTATTACAAAATTATATTAATAATAAAAATGAAGTGGATCATTTTCGTTTGGTGATTCATATAGAGTAAGATATTAAACATAGTATTTATTTAAATATTTTTTTCCCAAAATCTCAAGGTGTTACATTAAATCATATGAATTGACTTATTGAACGATATCCATTAGGGATAGTGTTATCCCCCCATACCATAAAATAATGTGTTTTGAATATGACATGTAATAATTCCATTTGTACCCAATAATATACATGGAAATGAAATCGTATTTCATGTTTTGTACCATATTATTGTATAATTCCAAATGCATTAAATCTTATTTCATACCTTCATGATAACAAAATGTGTAGAATATTTTTGAGGAGGAATTAGAATTAAATCATATTTCATGACCTTATAATATTCCATAATCATTAAATATGATTTTTCATAGACACATAAAATGAAAATTGGATTTAGGGAAAATATATCCTTTAAGTAATTAGTATGTATATGGCTAATCATTATAATGAAAATTGGAAGGAATTTTATTTGATATTCATATATCTACATGAAACTACTAATGTTTGATTGTTTTTAGGAGACCACTGGATTGTGTGATTATCTAAAAAGACTTGGATTTTATATTAAATATTAATTGGAAAAGTAATTTTATGGGTTTTGTCTGTACCATTTCAGGTTCTCTATTATATATAAATAAACCTTATTGAATATTATTACTTTTTATACTACTAATTATGATTATATTTCTATTATAGTGGATATTAAAAAGGCTATTTGGCTAAAGGGAATAATTTTTTAAATTAGTAAAAATATCAAAAAATATTCACTTTATTATGGTAGTCAAAGTAATCTTTCTCATAGAGGATCATATGTTTCATGAGATGGTAAAGAACAATTATTTTTTATATCATTTTGTGCGAGTTTTTATTTATCGTGGTGATATTATTTTGAGAGAGGCTAGTAATCATGATAATTCTTATTCTATAATGTCTAAGAAACTTTTTTATTTCCATTTTTGAGAATTTCATAGATTTTTTGGTCTCTCGTGTTAATTTATTACCTATACTGATTCAGTGAAAGAGGTATTTTTTGTTTCAAATGATTAGATATTTTTTATTCATGCAAGGGATTTAGATCAAGTTGGGTATTCTTGGTGTATTGAATCAAATATTGTTTGACCTAGCCCAAAATTCTCATAGTGAGAATCATGAAAGTTTATAGGGTTGACTGATAG
This sequence comes from Viscum album, assembly GCA_963277665.1. Lineage (NCBI taxonomy): Eukaryota > Viridiplantae > Streptophyta > Magnoliopsida > Santalales > Viscaceae > Viscum > Viscum album. The sequence goes on from OY728131.1 coordinate 1,497,389,786, forward strand.
AAGTGGGGGGACTGAGCCAAAGTGTTGATATCATAGCACATCATTGATCATGATCGAGGGTGCATGGGTTGGTCCGCCATGGTAAAACTAGTTTGGTCGGGATGAGGTTTAATTTTTCTCCATTTATACATATATATATGATTTCATATACACATACATAATTAAATAAATATAAAAATATACATATGTGTGTTTTCTATTATATCAATTCATAGGACCCTGCAGCCTATGATATCATAGTGAAAATTTTCTCTCCTCTCCCCATGGTTTTTCTCAATTTTGGTTCTCCATAGAATGTTTGCGGATTTTTTTGTTTCTTTTAACTTCTTCGTTGTTCAATCATCCATTTTATAATATTTTAAATAATTACATCCAATTTTAGTGAAGGTTGGCATACACTATTGACTCTCCTGGATCTATATTGTATCCCCATTGAGTTTGATAAAATAAAATAGGTCTCATTCTCAAGTATAATTTTTTAGTTAACTAGATTATTGATCTATATGTTATCATGATTGTTTTAGTCATTATATAATTCCATATTGAGTATGATTATAGTTAATATATGTTTTATTATAGTATCATTGTTTGGTTCAACATTTTAAGTATCAAGGTCTATCACTTCCATATACTTCATTACATATATCAATTTAAGAAATTTAAAATTCAAAAATATCATCTAAATAAAAATGCATCTTATTCCAAAATAAAAACAATGTTTTAATTTCTTATCATATTATACAACTTAAATTTCATTTAAAAATGAAATTTATTTTTTTTTAAATTTCAAAATTATGAGGTGTTATAATTTCCATGCAATAAATATTTATCTATTTTAAAAAGATTAATGAAACATATTCTCCAATCATCACAATCATTTCAAGTTGTAATAAAAAGTTTCAAACCATCATAATTTATACAGGTTACCTCAGATGATAATATGGTTCATTTAAGGTTACATTATCCCCTACAAATCCAAGATCAAACTATAAGAATAAAATTTCCCACCATACAACTCATATAAATCTATAGGAAATTTTAACTAATACTATAAAAACATGAAATTATAGTACTACACACCATTAGAATAAACTCACCTTTTTTATTATCACACAATCAAGAGGAATGATTGAATGATATAATTAAACTAAAACCCATGTTATAAGTTTAAATATGGCTATATCACTTCTTCTTATATGAGTTCTTATTAGTTGAGGTAGAATATATTTCATTACATGACCTAGGATATTGCACCTGTACTTTTTTCCACCTTGTTTATTATAAATTATTATCCTATACAACATATGATGATGTATTAATAAGTATTAATATATTTATTAAGTTTTGAAACATTAAATACTTAAAGGAGGGTCGATTATAGTATAAATTATATTATTTTATTCATCAAAAGTTTATGAAACATTTATTGATACATCTCATAGATGACTTGTTAATTAATTGAATTAAGTCAATAAAAAGATATCCATACCTTATTACAACACATTCATGTAAGATAATCCTCTATTAAAGTTATATTGTTTTTAATTTTTCAAAAAAAAGGTTCTATCAAACTATGAATGAAATAATTTTTTTTATATTTGATCTATGAAAGAGATTGTTGGAGTATTACTTGTAGAGGACATGGTTTTTGGGTAGTTTATTTAGTTTATTCATAAAATATATTTAAGAATATGATTAATTTAAATATAGAAGTTATGAACTTCATTTTTTTAATGTTTTTATAAAACTCAATTGGGTTATATATAAACATTTAGGTTTTATTTTTTAATTTCATTCAAATGTATTAAAAGTAATAAAAATAATTTAATGGTAGTGAAAGATGAATAAAAAATTAGAAAACCCTCAAAAAATTGCATCTTGAATTATATTTTATCATGTTGAATATTATTTACCAAAAAATAGTAGATATTCATTATCGCAATTCATGTTTAATCCCAAAAGAAAAAATTAACATATTGAAACAAAAGAACACCACAACCTTCGTTAACAGCGTCCATATCAAGGTATCCCTAGGTCCCCAGGTCATATTCACTAAAAATTATCTATTAAGGAAAATAATATGAGAATTTTTGGATAAATATTACATGGAATCATTTTATTATTATCTTAATTTACATAAAAATCACAATTATAATAAAAGGGTTATAGATACACTATAATAAACTAAAAAAAATTGATTAGGAATGAACTCATTGTTAATTAGGAATTCTAAATGATCATAAAAGTTCTATTGTTTTTAATTATTATTAAAAATAATGTTGTATCATAGTATAAATAACTTTACGTCTTATAAATTTTATTTACAATTCATATAGTTCGTGTATTAATTATAGAGGAAACATTTTGTAGCTAGTTTCATAGGTTTTTTCATTAAATACAATGAAGAAGCATATTTATTCCAATAGAGAAGGTATGGGCTTAATTCATTTAAATTTATTTTCAACCTCTAATAGATAGGATCTTAATATTTATGTTTTCATTTAATTTTAAATTTAGATGTAGTACAAGCCATATAAATACATTAGTGATAGTAAAAGTGGGATAAAAATATGAAAAATGATAAAAACATTACATCCTGAATTATGTATCATTCTTGAAGAAAATTATTTATCAATAGTTAAGTATATATAAATTATCACAATATAAGTTTCATTAAAAATAAAAAATTAACATATTAAAAAAACAAGTACAATAGAACCTTTTTTATCAAAGATTAGATCAAGTTGACCTTAGGGATCTGTTGATTATTCAATGAAAAATATCTATTAGAAAAAACCACATCAAAATATTAAATTAAGAATTATGAGGAAACCTATACTTCCTATCTAACCGCACACCAAATTGAATCCAAATTAGAATACGAATAATATATATACACTATAATAAAAAACAATAAATAGATTAGAAGTGATCCCACTAATACTTGATCATTCTTTCAAATTTTGTATCCCTCAACTCCTCATAATGTATTCACTCAAAAAATTACAACCTTATTCTTTCCTTATTATTCATAACTCTTTCATTTTCCTTTCCCATTATAATCAATATTTTTCTTTTTCCCTTTTTTCCCGTCACATATAGAACCCAATATCACTATAGTATTGATGGATATTTCATTATCACACACATATTCTTTATATAGAAGCCCTAAATTTTATTATGCATGATCTTACAGCTATACAAATAATCCCAAAAAATAAAAATAAAGGTTAATTAAAAAAAGTAAGGATAAAAATCTAGTCATCTTGTTCTCAATGCATAAATTATTGGATTTATATCAATATTCTTAAACTATATCATGTTAATAAAAAATAATGTTCTTTATAGTTATATAATATAACGTATGTGTCCAACAAATGTGGATATAACGGTCGTTATGGCACATTACATGGTTCTCCAAAACCATACCCCGGGCCACCCATTAGTGCATGAGCCAAGGTCACCATATGAGCTCAGGAACGCCTCCCTATATTCTAGATACTACCGACTCGCAGTGAGGCACTAATCCATATAGGGAGGAGACTAATCCCTCGAATCATAATGTACTACAATGAAAAAATAACTATACATGTGACTACCAAATAGAGCATTCATAATCAACAAATAAACATAATGTTCTAATAAAATGTACCATGAAGAATCATAAAAGCATAGATACAATGATCTCCCACTAGCTCAATCCCAAATCCCAAATAAAGAAAAATACAACACACACACACAATCCTTTCTTCCATCATCAGGCCTCGGACACCATATCTCCAGATATTCATCGACCTTCACCTACCTAATTTACTACATGTACTATGCTAAAATTGAAAGTAAACATAAGTTATTTTGATTAATCAAGGTTCCCATGAAGGGTATGAGAAATAAATCTCAATAGGGTCTCACTAAGGGCCCCATGTATCATATACTTTTATGCATAAGGGAAAAAATTAGACATGTTAGACAAGAACCTTTTACATCGTGTGCCGACTAGGCCACCATGAATCCTTGTGAATTGGGTCTATATGTTCTTACCAGGACACCATGGAACCTGATCATACTAGATTTGATGCCATAATAGAATCCACCACTTCATCTCATCTCATGTAACTGCAATGACGATAAGTCCATACCAATTGACATAGGGTTGGATGACATCCAAACCTTGACCCATTACCTGATGTAATTGGATGCAATCATATATCCAAATCTTGACCCACTATATGCTCACTCAAGGAAGGGTATATTGGTCATGCCTCATGTTTTCCCCTGACCCAAACACTCATGGAGGTCCACTGATATAATCCAAGCCTCTCAAACAAGGTCAATCATCCACACCGACCCATCCATGCATGCTCAAGAAAGGTCATAATCACACTGACCTATCCCCATAGACTCGAGGGATGTCAAAATAAAACTGAATCAAACATGAAGTCTCTAGGGAGATCACAAGCATATCAACCCATCCCTGTGGATTCTAGGGTGTTAAAAGAACACAAAAAATCTCCACAGACTCTGGGGACGTCACATCAAGCATATACATACACTGACAAAAAGGGATTTCAGTCCACCACATGGATCTCTAAATGATGTTAGGGATATATTCACTCGAGACCTATCCCCTATTTTTGATCATATAAATGCTCACCCACCAAGGAATAAACTAGATCCTCCAGAATGATCATGATACACTACATGAAGACAATATTTTAGCTGCGATTTTTAAAACCGCTGATAATTTCTTTATCGAAAAAAATTAGTTGCGCTTTTGAAAACCGCATTGTAAAAACCACTACTAAATGTCTAGAATTTTTTTTATAAATATTTTGAAATTTCTTCCAATAATTTTTTTTAATTTTTTATATGCATTTTTTTAAAATTACCGCCATGAAATTGAGTGATTTTTATAAATAGTTATTTATTTATTAATTATTATTTATTATTTATTATTTATTAATTACAATCAAATATAGTTTATTAATTATAATTTTAATTATTTATAATGTGTGAATTAATAAATATTTATAAATATTAGTTAATAATTTTTTTAAATAGAAAAAAAACATCAATAAGATAAAGAACGGACACTGACATAAAATGACCATAATTTATGATCTGGGAGTCCATTTCGGTTCCACAACCAGTCAAATCAAAGCATATCAAATGATGTAAAACTAAGTGAGATTTAAATTAGGTGATAACCAAAGGAAAAAATATATATTCATATTTCAAAAGTTGAGAATCGAACTCGAACTTCAAACGACCATAACTTTTAATCCGGGTGTCTATTTAGACTCTACCACATATCAAATCAAAGCCGATGACAAGCTATACACAGTTTAGGTCTGGTATCAACTCTTTGAGTGTTATACCACTTTTCATTTTTCCAAAAGGCCCAAAAGGCTTTTGAAACAGAGGTTTTAGCAGAAGACCCTGATTTCATAAAATTCAAACAGTTATAACTTTCGATCTAGGTGTCTGTTCAGCCAATACCACATATCATATCAAATCTCAATTTATGATCTTTGGTTTGACTGGTTGTGGTGCAGAAAAAAGAGTCCCAAATCATATATTATGGAAATTTTAGTGTTTTAAAGGTTCTTAATGTTGTATGATCTATTTAACTAACTAACTAATTTATTTATTTTTTAATTAATTATTAATTAATTATTTTTTATTCAGTTATTAATTATTTACTAGTTAATTAATTAAATAATTAATTAATTAATTAATTAATAAATATTTTTAAATCTATTATTTATTATTTATTATTTATTATACATTTATTCATCTATCAATTTATTTATTGACAAATTTATTTATTTATTTATTTAAGATTTAGTTATTATGTACAATTTCAATTTTAATTAATTATTAATTATTAATTTATTGTTAGTTTATTATTCATTTTTTATTAATTTGTTTATTTGTTTATTTGTTTATTTATTCTTTATTACTTAATTAATTAATTAATTAATTAATTATTAAATATTAAACAATGAATATTTAATGTTAAATATTTAACATTAATGACTAATTATTAACTACCAATTATCAATTATCAATTATTAGTAATTATTAATTAGTTATTAATTAATAATTATTAATTACGTTTTTATCTTTTATTTATCTATTTACTTATTAATGTATTTATGTATTTATTATTTATTATTCATTATTTATTATTATTATTTTAATTTACTAGATATTAATTTATTATTAGTTTGATATTAATTTATTATTTATTTATATATTTATAATTTATTTATTCAATATTCATTATATATTATTTATTTTTGAAAAATTTCCAAAAAATTTCTTATTTATTTATAAATTTGTAAATATCAATTATTAATTATGAATTCTTAATTCATAATGAATAATTTTTAATTATTAGTTATTAGTTATTAGTAATTAGTAATTAGTAATTATTAATTATTAATTATTTACTATTTGTTGTTTACTATTTATTAAAAATTATTTATTATTCAATTTCAATTATTTATTAGTTATTAATTATTTATTTATTTGTCTATTATTTGTTAATTTATTATTTATTTGTTATTTATTTATCATATATTAAAGTATTTTTTAATTAATTTATTATTTATACATTACTCATATATTTTATGTTATATGTTATTTATTATTTATTATATATTATGCATTATGTATTATGTATTATATAGTACATATTATATATTATGTATTATATATTACATATTATATATTACATATTATATATTACATATTATATATATTATGTATTATATATTAAATATTAAATATTATGTATTATATATTATGTATTATATATTATGTATTATATATTATGTGTTGTATGTTATGTATTATATATTAGTTATTATATATTATGTATTATAATTATATATTATATATTATTAATTATTTATAATTTATAATTTAGTATTTATTTTTTATTTTTTATACGTTACAAATTACCAATTACTATTTAATATTTATTATTTACTATTTTTTATTTACTATTTACGATTTATTATCTACTATTTTTTATGTACCATTTATTTCCATGTTATATATTTCTTTATTTATTATTCATTTATATTCTATTTATTAATTAATTATTTGAAACTAGTCATTATTTAATATTAACAATAACATATTAATTATTAACTATTAATTATTTATTATTAATTATTGATTTATCATTTTTGATTAATAATTATTGATTAATAATAATTTTCTGTGAATCTATTTGTTATGTACTATTTTTTTCCTATTAATATATATATATATATATATATATATATATATTTATATATTGAATTCGATTTATTGACCTCATGAAGACCCTGCTGGATTGGTAATGTCATTGGAGAAAAAGAAAGAGGTAAGGGGTTCAAATAAAAAAATAAATAAATAAATAAGTTACACAAATAAAAAGTATTAATAAATAAAAAAATAAAAAAATTAAAATGTTTTGCGATGATTTAAACCACCACTAAATCTTTCTGCAATGGTTTTTAAAATCCGATGCTATTTATTTCTGGACACATGATTTAGAAACGGTTTTCCTAAACCGTTGTAGAATGATTTAGCGGCAGTTTAAACCACTGCTAAATGAAAAAAAAACCACTGCTAAACATAAATTTTGGTGTGGTGATCTATTCATACTGATACCATCTCACATTTGTAACCCCCTCAATAACAACACTGCTCGAAGGATCCTCTGATCCAAACCTTGTAGACTAGTCAACATCAATGCCATGTACCTCAATATTCTTATTTTGACTACCCAAGGGCTATACCAAGCTTCCGTACTATAAAACGCTCATAATATTGATGCCAATTCCCATAAAACCCACAAACCATACTTGTCTTCCATCTCAGATTTTATAAGGAATATCTCTCAGTCTGTTAGCCAATGAAAACATTCCCTATCACACCCTATCATGTACTCAAGGAATCACCTCACTCATAGATCATTCCAAACATCAAACTGCCCTCAAAATGTTGTCACATACCAATGTTGAGATGTAAAACAATCCCACATGTCTTTACTAGGCTTAAGCCTCTCACACCTTTCTGACTATCCTATGTATACTATCTTAGGATACCCACATCACATCTCAAATACTATTAACACCCAATGTATTTAATCGTTTCAAATGACTCTCTCTCCCCTTGGATATATAGTCTTTGGGTGATTCCAACTTTCCCAAGTGGTAAATAGCACTTATCCCAAGCATAGGAGACCCAACATCATCCTATATTCTTTCATTGTCCACTTATGATCCATATATATTGTAAAAAATCCCATGAAGCATAAATGTAACATAAAACTCATACATAACAGGCATATGAACATTTATTAAAGGGACCACCAACTTATATCAAGGATTTACCACCCAATCCAAGATTCATATCACCTCAACCAAGCCCATGTATGTCGTGTCCATGCTCGTACTACCACCTGAGCTCTTATATCAAATTATAAGACATAAATAATATATTATAGACATTAAAATTAATTATTTAAATATATATTCATCTAAAATTTCACTGAGCATCATCATCACACCGAAACTATAATCAACCACAAGTGGAAGGTTTGTGTAACAACCTTGAAACAATCCCGAGAAAAATCCCCATCATAAAACACATAGAAAAACATAAATTTCATATTATTTTACCAAAAACCCTAAATAAAATTGGGCAACAACTTACCTCAACCAAAACTACTTTTAACAACATGTATGAAATCAATGTTGATCCTCCTCTAGGAACCATTCATGAAATCCATATCATAATCAAATGATTTCAAAATTGTCTAGTGAAATTATCACCATACCCTAAGTGTAAATATAGATATATATCCAAAAATCAAATGGAAATAAAGGGATATGAATACCTAGAATAAAAATTAAACGAACACCAATACCATCCCCTCTCAAGGGGAAAGTAGGAATGGGATTCCTATATGTTCAGTACCTTTCATTCATGCCTATCCACCAAGAACAAGAGGATAACCCCATTTTTGAAAAACTAACACCCACCCCTTTCAAAAAATGAACATGTTTCACATCTTGAATTACACGGGAAAGGTACCCTACTCCTTTGTCCAAATATTTCTCATTGTGAATCTATTTTTCATGAGGTGAATGGCCTACAACTACTTATTCCCAAAGACAAGCCACTCCATATACTTTCTGATGGTCTCTTAAACCCCCAGAACATCTACTAATCCTAAAAAATTTCCAAAAACACCCTTAGGTATATGAAAATTCTTGAAACCTTTATATGAATCATAGTTCTCAAAATGAACCATCCACTAGATAAAATGTTCAAATTCTTTAAGGAATTACCAATCTATAGATTAGAGGTTATTGAAAACTCTCCACCATAATGCTTATTGTCCCTAAGTAGTTGTGGTATCCCTCAAATCATGTCTCTCGACCAAACATGATCACTAATTCATCAAAAACTCACCATGTTCCAGCTTCAAACTCCATATGTAGTTTCTCTATGAAACTCCAGCCACTAAGCCTGTACCTCTGTATTTTATCTAAAACATACCAATTTGATCTTCAGACCACCACACCCACATCCCAAAGGAAACTCTCGACATAGTTCCCTTATAACTGCTTCCAAATCTATAAAAAAGCATAAGTTTAACCTCTTCTGGATGACTCTACCCAAAAATTACCAGTCACACCCACTATAGAACCCTTAAAAGAAACACATGCCTACCACTTGTAATTACCATAAACCCCTGCATGAGGGGTCTCGTTCATACCCTGAATCATTACACCAACTTCATTTGATTCCCCATTCACTAACACCACAAAACAGATACTTTTCTATATTTCTCTACATGATTCACCCCTAAATCATGTCAAAATTCATGTTTCACTCCCTGGATCATGTCATAAATCATGGATCACCCCACATCATGTCATGAATATTAGTTGAACCCATGAATTATTTCTTGAATTTTGGTTCACCCCACGAATCAACTTATGGTTTAACTAACTCCAACCATTGAACACTGGCTCACCCCGGATTCAAATCAGCCTCAGATTACATAAAAACTACCCTGATCTTGATGAAAATGCACTAAATCCAACCAATTCTAGATAAAAATTTCAAATACAATATTAATTGAGGAACCAAATATCAGTTGATCTTATCCAACACTAGTACCCTAGTGTCACCTTGGTTATCCACCCACTAGTCTCACCACTACTAAGATCCTTTTAACATGATGTTCATTCACCCATGAACAAAATTATTCTCCTAAAAATTGGAGTACTATTACCATATCCTTACCGAACCAAACACCCAACCTCCATAGGCCATGATTTTTTCATAACTAAACATAATTATTGGATGTGGTTGTCCCACTCATACCCAAGTTCTTACATTAACACTAACCATCACGCATTCCCAACTCACTGGGTATATCACCCCTAACAGTTAATGGTGAACTCCCAAACATATGGTGTAACATCCTGACTCAGCTCACCAATAATATGGTAGCCGGATAGGTGGGTCACATGGCCTCAAGCATGCCTCCCCATACGCTAGAGGCAACTGACTAGATGTGATGGTTTAATGGTGGTTTAGTGGGGAGAGTATGCCCACATAATCAGAGTGGTTCAGTAGTATAATAGTATTTAAATAAGAGACAATTGCAGAATTAGTAAATAAGTAAAAGACAAGTAGCAGAAGATTAATATAATATCTAAATAAAAATGGCCCACACCAATTTATAAGAATGAATGTATAAAAGATGATGCTAAATATTAAAGAAGTATGGATTATAATAGAAATATGATGTAATAAAAAAACTACCAAAAGAAAATATCCATGAGCATCCTGAGCCCTCGCTCGGTCCTATGCTCCTAAATCATAGGTGTAATCCAAACAACACAAGCAATCAACCAAGGTCCAGAAAATATAAGGTCTACTCCAGTACCCCAATGTAATGGAAACCCTGGTAGGGTTTGAGGTAATAACCTTAGTAGGATAGAACCCATAATGTTTATCCCAATATATTCCTTGATATATAATATAAATAAGTGAGTTGGTATATGCAGATAAATAAAAACCTAGTGCTGAATAAATAAACAACAACTCGCCCAGGTTCCTAAGGGACACCTAGCAGCTATACCTATATCATCACCATGCTAAGTATCTATGACATTGGGTAGATCCTGCTGCATTAGGATGGATCACCCAAATCAGTGGATGAATCTTCTCTCGGGGTTGAATCACTCAAAAATTTACCATAAACTTATGGCCTTAACCCTCAAGCTAACTAAAATATTTCCCTTATGCACAACTATAATATTTCCCTCAAGAAGTGTATGATTGTGCATCTAAACCTCAAGCATCAAACATGATCATATATTTATCCCTTAGAAATTCATTGCCAATGTGTCTAACCCTCAAGATGTAATAAAATGTGAACCAAGCCATCAGCATTCAACCTCAATCACGAGTCCTCAAAAATTCCATATAACCATGTACTATACCATCTGGAATCATGTAACTGCACCTTTCCCTCAGGAGGTACGAAATAACTTTCCCCAAGAACCCAGGCTTCTAAAATAAACATGATTTGAATCTAGAAATACTCAACATGACAATCAATATCAAACTATCAGGTATCGATCACATTGATATCACAAAATCTCAAAATCCAAGAAATAAAAATTCACCTGTGTACTATCAAACATACCTGATTTATAATAATAAGATACAATGATCAATTTATAAAAATCTCCAATTGACAATGAAATTCACTTCATTAATCCAGGTACCTAATTATCATCATAATTATTTCAAACCTATTTATGTAATCATTCGACCCTAAGGTCATTAATATATTAACCAAAACTATCCAAGTTTATTCTTCAACAAAAAATCACACAAATTTATTATTACGCCAATTAAAAAGTGAAATCTATCAATCAATAAATTTATCTAATTTATTATAGGTCTTTAATGTAAAAAATACAAAGTCGTAATATTGTATAAGGCTGGAACACCAATCAAGTTGATGTAGGTCTCATTCTCCTTGACGATGGAACTAAAGGAAACTAATGGTGGTCTAAAAATAAAATATTATAGTTTAATAGGGATTATCTAATTTATTTGGTCAATACCATGAATTTTAACCATGATCACACACATCAGAATTCATATAAATAACTGTATCAGATTAAAATGGATTTAATTTATACTACCCATTTATGGAACCAAGCAGTAAAAATAATGTGAGGAATAGTGTATAAGACAAATATTCATGTTCATAATTTAATACATGAAGAAAAGGCCTCTCATGCATATAATTGTCCAAGGCCAAATCCATTAATGCATAACATTTCATATTAACCATTTACTTGTGTGTAAGAAAAATGGAATGGAATTACCATCCTTTGTGGTCAATCCATTTACTACCATTTGATTCATTTTAATAATTTCAATTCTAACATGCATTAGCTATTTTTTAAATAAAATAATTCAATTTACCAAAATATGTTTCAACACCCTTCTTAACTCATTATATCCTTTTAAATCATTCATCCAAAGATCCACACACAACCAATGTAAATTCCAAATTTAAGAAAAAGGGAAAAAGGTCCAATTTGGAATGGCACACCCAATAGTGATGGAAATGGTCAAGTCAAACAACTCAAATGATTTTCATCCTGAGTGGAGGTCAAAATAGAAATTAAAAGGAATAAAAATTAATTATATATTCTAAAACAGGGATTCGTCAGATGGATCTAGGTAGTGGCACAATGGCATGACATAAAAATGCAATGAAATGATATGAAAAATGATGATCACCCTACACTAATAATTCCCATTATAAAGAAATATATTCAGTTTATAAAACAATCCATGTGCTTGAATGGTCATTTGGTTCAACAAAATAGTTATATAGGGGAAACTTTTTTTTAATAACTACAAAAGATCCCACAGACTACCATTCCACTTAGTAATCTCTGACATGAAGGTATAATAAAAACTCCCAGCTATAAACCAAGCCTGATAAAAATAAAAATAATCACTATAAGTTTTTTAAGATAGTGCACCTCCATTGGAGGGGTTTCATTATAAAAACAGTGAAATTTTTAGAAAACAACTCATGTATCATAACTATGTATTTATTTAAAAACATAAAGTTCTAAATAAATGAAGGGAAGTGTGAAAAGTGATCAATTAAGGCATTATTAATTTTGAAGGCAACAGAAAGGGATCCTACCTTAAAGAGGAACCAAGATAAACACTAATAACTTGATGATTTTTAACTCAAAGATGCTTCACACTTCAAGAAAAATACAAGGAACTCAAAAACTATAATACACTAATTATTAATGATGCAACAATAAAGAATGGATGAAAACCCTAACTTAAACCATTGGTAGTGAACCGAATCAAACATATTTGCCTCGCCTTTGGAGGCGAATGAGGGAATATGCACAAAGAGGTCTCGAGAGACACATCACATAACCTAACATCGAATGAAGACACTAAAATGGTTTAACCCCACAACCTAGGGTTTTGGCCAAATGATATAGATGATGGGGAGAGAAAAAATCAACTGAAAAGGGGAATGAAGAGGGACCGAGGACCAAACCTAGAAGTATTGAGTGGAAAATTGGGAGAGATACGGGAAAAAATGGAGAGCCAAGGAGGATTTATGGCGGGGTTTTGTCACACTCTTGGAGAGGAAGTGGGTACACCGAATGCTAGAGGAATGGGGGAAATGGGGATACCCCTTGGGTATTTAAAAAAAGTAACAAAATAATAATAATAATAATAACAATGAAAACATCACAAAAACAACAAAAACAAAAACAAAAACAATAATAATAATAAATAATGATAATAATAATATTATTATTATTAAAACATTTCTTTATTTCTATTTGCTCAATTATATTCATTTAATTTTAATCTAATCAATTTAATTTCATTAAAAAAATACAACACTTTGTTCCAGCTCTTGAAATTAAGATCCAAATATCAATTTTTTTAAATACACCATCAAGTAAATGAAAAATTAAAATTCATTTCATTTGTCATATGATTCAAAAAATGGGTCTTTAAAAACTCCCAATCTTATAACTTATACTCCCAGAGAAGCCTTTCTGAACAAAAAAACACCCACCGACCTACAAGGGTCATGAAGACTCGCAGAGATAGTCGCATTGTGTTTCCAACACCCAACCCACCTATAATCATTGATTTGGAAAGAAACACTTGATTCATTAAGATCTGAGCCAACACCCATATTTACAACTGAAACATTGAAACTTCTCTTATCCAAGCCCGATAAACTAGAGACACAACTATTTCACCATCTTTTGAAACATCTAACTAGTGGTTCTCCCCACCATAGGTCTCAACCTTTTAAAAGGGTCTAATATCAACCCAAGAAACCTCCACCATTGAGATTACCTTACAAGTCATGCCTCTAAGAATTCACACGACACTCTAGGAATGATATCATTTCATAGAATGAACTTGATTACTTACGCGGTCATATCTGAGAACCCATAGTAAAGAAACGGTTAAATTATATATCAGAAAAATAGAACTGGTCATAAAAGATTTATAATAAAAAACTAATGAACTTTAAACTATACCCACCCTAACCTAACGAAATGCTTCAAAATGGTTCCTTATGACTTATTACATCAGAAAAAGTGAAATAAAAAGTTGATTCACTCGAGTTGTGTCACGAACCAAATTTTATCTCCATCATAACCAACACCAACCTCAGCCCTTGGAAAGGCCCGAAGGGCGTTCCCTATCCCCACAGGCTGGAAAAAGTTCCCGAGTATCGTAAATAATGGTTTGGGAATGATTTTTCTGAATTAGGAAACATAAGACAATAAAAAAATCAATAAAACAAATCTGAAAAATCACATCAAACAAGACTTAATTAAAAATCCCGAATTGAATACAAGGTTTTTAACATGACAGAAATGGTCATAAAATAAAAAATTATCATAAAATACAACCCAAATACCACCACATGACAAGGGGTCATCACCCATGATCCATCTCAAAAACACCGCACAATAGAAGAAACTAGTAACCCGAACCGCCGTCTCCAAAAGCCTTGCCCTTACCAGTGTCGAACATAACCAAATCTACTTACACCCAAAGGTGTAAGTAGGGTGTCATTATATAACACTATAATATTTTGTTAGATATATTTCTTTTAATTTCTTTTACTTCTTGTGTTATAATCTACACTATGATTTTCTCTCTCCATACGCAAAACCGCATTAGCATGCAGTATACACAACACTATTCATGGCTTGTGTTGAACACAATTTCATGTTCCTGTGATAGAATTCATTTCAAAAAACACTGAGTATATATTTTTTTTATTGTATAAATGAACTAAGTTTTGATTATGTTATACACAATACCAAATGAATCTGCCACTACACTCAACACTAACATGTCCTGCATTACACGCAATAACAACTTTCATCGATTGCTTACGTGGTACACAATACAGAGTTTCACTAAACAATGATATATTGTTATTTAAATAGTATATAAACTAGCCATTATTAATATTATTAACAATTTTTAAATTTTATATAATATTACCATTCATCTTACACATGATATGAGAACAAAATATTGTTTTGGATAAAATATGTATTTTTAAAAAAAAAGTTTTTTACCACCTTTTGATGGAACACCTAATTTAAATATAGTTCTTGAAACTTTTATAACATAAATATGATAAAATAAACTTCATATTTAGAATAAGGATATATAAATTTACTTTGGATAAATTTTGGATATTTTTCTAATAACTTTCATATTTTGATGAATAGTAAAAATACACTAAATTTTACTTAAAAACAAATTTGTTAATAAAGATAATTTATATTGTTAAATTATTATATTTAATTGTTTTAGCATGTAAATATAATATATTTTTACCATTTAATATAATTTAAGTCATTAGAATTAATTTTACATTGAACTCATAGGTAAAAACCTTTCAATCTTTTGTAATGTTTTAAATCTTAAAACCCATTTTCCCAACAATGAGATTAATTATAAATTAATTACTACCCTTCTATGTTTTGAATTTAAAAAATGGATTTAATATTTTGAATCATGAAGTCCAAATTATTTAAATAGTTAAATTTTATTTTTAGACAATATGATTAGTAACTTAAGTAAATATTTTATTTACCTTGGTTAAAGGGTTAATCCGGTAAATAAGGTTAAAAAATAATATTATAATAATATTAAATTATCTTAAAAAGGTAAGTAACACTATTTGGTGATACATGTACGACCATGTTCATCCTTGGGTCTATTTGGGGACCCCATGTAGCCACTTGTAAGTGAAAATGTCATTTAATTACTTTTAAATTAATGATAAGGAAAATATAACCCAAACATATATCATTTAATAAATATTTTTTATATGGGGTTATATGAGTTATTTATTTGAATATAAATAGTACATAAAAAGATAATGAGATTTATACATCTTGATATTTTATTTTTCATTTTTTACATTAAATAAATAAATTAAATTATGACACAAGGATGATGCAGCGATTGTTTCACTAATAAAGGATTCAAATAAATGAATTATAAATATTAAAACAAATATAATTTGATTATTTTGATATCATACATGATTTTTTTGATGATATTGACATATTCTCATTGAGTTAACGATGTATTTTTGAAATAATTGGGTTGTTATAAATTTTTAAAAACGGAAAGTATGAATAGTGTCCAAAATTGACACAATTCATAACTTTAAACACAAGATAGTTTATTAAATAATAATAGATTCCAAAAAAATATAATATTAATCCAAATGGTTAATTAATGTCCCACTATGTCATAAATAACTTTTTTTGGATTTTTTTACATGATATGGAAATTAAGTTAACCCACAATGTGTAAATAACATGATATCACGGTAAGATTAAAAATTGTAAAGGGTAAAACCAAAATGATAATGATAAAAAATATTCAAAACTTGTCAAAAAATTATTGGATGATGGGTATTAGAACCAAAATCTTCTTATATTATAATAAAATAATTTTTTGACCATTTTAAATCGAAATTGAATTTATAATAAATTAATATTTTGGAACTTTCCTAAAGTTCCCCTCTCCTCTCTTATAAAAGGGAAATGCCTCCCTCTCAACTTCACTCCATTTTAAGAGTTAAATATAATCTAAAATCTATTTATATCTCTTATAAACTTCTCTAATTACATTATTTAGGTTCGGGTATTCTCAAAATACCAACTCTAGTGCCCTAAGAGGATGTTTAAAGGAGGCATGTTGAGGAAGAGGTAATCTCTTCTACTAATTTTTTCAAATTTATTTCTTCCTCTACTTCCTCTACTTTAGATGTTTCATTATAAAGTAATAATATAAGTATCACTAATATATTTATATTTTATTATAAATATGAAACAACCATATTTAACCTTCTATCAATCCTATGAAATATGTAATCACCGCACGTGCGTACGTACAGATTACCGTCTCCACGCTGTGGTGTAATCTGTTTTTCACCGCCACCTAAAATGAATGGGTATAATGGTGGAAATAAAAACAATATATTATTATTATAACATGATATTAATTTTGATATATTATACACAACCTACTTAAATACCATCCAAAAATTATGGGAACGATATCATCACTCGTGCGTACGTATGACTTACCGTCTCCACGACGCGATGAGATTCATTCTCCCCGTTAACCATTCAAAAATAATTATGAACTATATATAATAATTAATAATGAAATATATGACATAATAAATATACTATAATTATGTATCTATATATATTTCATTTACTTACTTCCATTCAATCTACGAAGGAAACGAAAACAACGTTCTTGCGTATGTACGACCTACTGTCTCCATGAACGGAGTATTCCATTTAATTTATCTTTCTATTATATTTATATATATATATTCTGAATAAATATATATTTATAAAAATAATTTTTTAAATTCTGGAATGAAGTAAATCTTGATATAAGTAATAATATTAAGAAGAACTAGTCCAAACAAGTACGATAAATAAAATTACCCAGAACGTTGATTTAACATGGAATTGACAAATGAACGGGTAATATAAAGTCATAAGTAAATCATATATGATATCATAAATACTATTATGATTCTATTACAAGTTAATAATATTTTTAAACCCACTACAAAAGATTTCCAAACACATACTGAAGAAATTGGACCTATGGTAAGGGATAACTTCTCCAATCTTGTTTTTATCCATGATTGTTTATTCGCAAGTATTTACTAGAGTTATATTTATCATCCATGCCCACGATTTCTAAAAATGTTTTCATAAAATGTTTAATATTATTCCAGGAATTTTTAAAGATAATTTTACCATTTTTTGACTTTTACAACATGGTATGAATGGAATCTTTCTTTTAATTCTATACGAGGTACTTTTTTACTTTTCTAGTAAAAGTACGACAAGAGTGTTTTTAACATTTATGGTATGAGCCAATTTTTAGGTATTCTTAATGAATTATTTTTATGAAGCTCGCTATACACTATTTCATGAATATTTTCAACTAAATAATTTTCTTTTAAAATTGCACGACATTTTGGGAAAATAAAACATTCTTGAATAAGAAATGATATTTTTCTCAAGAACAAAGTTCAACTATTTTACAAAAATTATTTTCCATATAAGATGAAATCTTAAATAAGGTTAGGATTCTATAATTATTAGTAATATGATATGACTAATTAATTATTTAATCATAATTTTATGGAAAATATTATTATGGAATGATATATAAGAAATCCAATTTATTTATTGGGTTATGCTACGTTGAAAGATTTATGTTTTGTGGTACATGTTAGAATGATTTCATTATGAGTTGGGTGGGACTGATATCTTCTTCCAATTAATTGGGTAAATATTTCAATCTCATGATATAGACTTGGCTGGAACTTCATGTAAATCTAGTTTAGTAATATAGGGCTAGAAAGGCAAGTAAAACTCGATCAGTAGTAGACTTCATCCACTTTGATGGTCTTGACAGCAATGCCTTGGATACTATGGAAATCATATTATGTGATTAATTGTTTTACACAATTTCATGTTTTATTCCCATGCTATTTTATCATGAATAATGTTCCTTTATGATCTATTCCTTACGTACTGCAATGATTAATGTCATTGCTTGTGATTTAGATGTTTAAACTTTATGTTCATGTTTTTACGTTCAAATGTTTATGGATTGTTTTTTGTTCTCCATGTTTAACCTTACTGAGCATTTGAGCTCACCCTTTTTATGTTTTCATTTCCCTAGGACATAAATAATAGTTTTATGTAGAAAAAAAGGGTATGGTATTTATGAGTGATGTTGAAGATCTTTCACCATGATTAGAAGATTTTTTTTCGAGTTTCCAAATATAGTAAACTAATACGGTCATTGGGAATTTTTTTGTGTCATGTATTACGTATTATGAAAAATAATTTTATTTTCCTTATATGTCAATATTGGGTCTCTATAGAGCCTAATACCAATAGGATCCCACCCAAATATTCCATGTGATAGACATTATAAGATAACAATCTTGCAAGTGTTATAAACAAAGAATGATAGCAATAATTTCTAAAGGTGTATCTTTTAAATGAAAATAGTTTTCAAAGGTGAAAAATTTAAATAATAGGTACATTTAAATAAAAAATGTAAGATAATGAATTTTACATCCAAACATACTATAATACGAAGATAAATTCCAAATAGTCAATGAGCACTCAACACGAGAACACCCCAAGGTACATGTTAGTTGTGAGACCTATGTACCTCGCATCTCGATGTGAAAGTAACCCTAACAATATACATTATCATGCACGAGCCACTATTAGAGAAATCACCCATAACCTAGTGGTACCCAACATCATCATCATAATAGTTTTTTAGTGTGGTCAACATCAAACTTAATATGTGAAATAGGGACAAAAACACTCCAGATCACTAGCAAGCTAGTACACATCCGCCCTCCAAGATATATGGGTTTCCCTCTTTGTTCTCAAACAAGTTCAACATGAAACCAAATTAAATTCACACATAAAAAATACTATTTTCTGTCAAAAAAACTAAAAATTGTATCTAAACAGTATTTTAACCATTTGTATAAATCAAACAACCGCTTATAATTTCTATAAAACAATTTCACCAGTTATAACAAAACATTGCACATAAAGTCCATTTAAAGTCAATATTTTAACACAAAATGCATAAAAATATTAAATAAAATTATAATTTTCAGAAATAAATCATTTTTATAAATCCATTACATGAATTATTTGACAACACCAATTGGTACAACATGGAAGGCACAAGTAAAAACACCCATTTTCACACAAAATTGGCACTTAAAAATCAACTCCTAAACAAATGCTACCAAAAACAGTTTTCGCACTAACAATAATGAGATAAGAACATAAAAGAAATATAAATCCATCAATCCAACTCATTTTAAAATTCTTACACATGGAATCACCTACCATATATTTCAAAACCCTCAAATCCTTGTGTATAACTTAAACCGCACCACCGTCGCACCACAAGGGAGTGAAAACGAACCTAAAACCACAAGACTGGACCAAGAAACTCAAATTAAACCCTATGTTAGAATCTATACATGATGGATATTAGGAAATTCGTGAATAATATAAGAAACCATATGAAAATGGAAGAAACCCTAAGCAAATGGAAGAAGGAATGAAATAAACCCACTTACTTGAGAGATCTCAAATAAGTCATCCCAATCCACCAAAGGTTGAATATCCAAGAAACCAAAACGGATAAAGAGGATCTAATGAGTATGAGGAGGTCAAGTGGGGAATAAAATGGGCGATAAAGGTGAATATTAAGTGACTTATCGAAGAAAAAAATTACCTTCTCAAATCTGGACGATTTGAGAAACCCTAAGAAAATTTTCCCTAATCTATACTACAAAAGAGCTCCAATGTGGTAGAAAAGAACATGTGGGAATGACAAGGTATGTTGGATTCGAGTGGATATAGAATCCCCCAAAAAAAGTTAACAATGAATGATATATTAAATAATTATTTTCTTAAAGTATGAAATACAATCACAGGTTGGCCCAATGCCAAACTAAATCACCCAAATCCAAAATGATAATGAGTTCGTTATGGGTCGAAATCCACATGGTGGATTTAATAAGTCACTGGTGGCCAATTTTAAAGTATAATGTGTAAAAAATGGAAAAAAATGAAGGATTTATAAAAGAAAAATTATTTTTTTAATCTGGAAATTGGCTCATGGTTGGGCCCAAATCATGAAAACTCACCATTTCCTCTAAAAATGCACGGGAAACCCGCAAAAAAAGAAAGAATTTAAATTAAATGAAAAATATCTTTAAAATAATTAATTTATGTGATAATTCTCCCCACCATAAAAAACATTCTGCCCTTGGAAAGTCATCTTGAAGCTTGATCAGATAAAAGAAACAAAAACTTCTCTCCGAAACAAGACTTCTGCTCCCATGTCTCATGCTCATCAGTCCCATGTTTCCAGAGCACTATAACTAGTGTAATTTTCTTCTCTAAAATAACCTGTTCTCTAGAGTCCACAACACACACTGGTCGTTCAACCACTGATAGATCGAGCTATATTTTCAACTCCTCCAAATTCAGCACATGAGACAGATCCAAGTTGTACTTCTTTAGTTGTGGAACATGGAAGACATCATGGACAGAGGTCAAATGTTAAGGAAAATATAACATGTATTCCAACTTTACAATCCTCTCAGAAATCTCAAAAGTTCATACATATCTTATTGATAGCTTGACCTACTTTCCAAAACAATGATGACCCAGATGAGGTGCCACTTTTAAAAACACTCGATCACCCACCGAAAACTGTATGTCTCAACACCTCTGATCATAATATGATTTATAGTGAGTCTGAGATATTAATAAATGCTTCATGATCAATGCGATCTTCTCAGAAGTCTCCTACACAAGACTCAGCCACAACAGTGAGGTCTCACCTACCTTAGCCCAACACAGGGGGGCCCGACAAGGCCGACCATAGAGTGTCTCAAAGGGAGCCATTACGATTTAGGATTGGTAACTATTATTAAATGTGAACTCAACCAATACCAAATGGTAGTCCAATGAACCTCAAAAGTCCAAAACACTAACAGATAGAATGTATCTTAAAATATGATTCACTCACTATGTATGACCATCTGTTTGAGGATAGTATGCCATCCTCATTTTATTCATAAACCCCAAGGCCTTTTAAAGGCCTTAAAAAAACTGAGATGTGAAACGAGTATCTATATCTGATAAATATACAGATGGAACACCATGAATCCTTACCACCTCTTGAAGATACAATCATCCCAAATCATCCACTTTAGCTGTATCTTTGATCGAAATGAAGTGGGATGATTTTTTCAGATAATCAATCACCACACAAATATAATTCTTACCCAGAGGTGTATGAGGTTGGCCAACAATGATATCCATGGAGACCTCATCCCACTTCTAGGTAGTAATTGGTAATTACTGTAGAAAACTAAAGGGCCTTTGGTGCTCTGCTTTCACCTGCTGACATTTTTAAATATATCAAAACAAAGTCAGATATGTCCCATATCATACCTAGACAGTAGAATTATTATCCAACATCATAATAAATTTTGATATCACCCGGATGGAAAACCCACTAATACTAATGGCTGTCTTACATCACCACATTCAGTAGATTTTATTTCACTACTAAACGGACCTTGAAGCACAGGATACCCTCGAGAGATGATGTCAAATCAGAAGGCATCTACCTACCATGAATAAACATCCTTGAACAATGATAAAGCTCATCACTATTCTATTCTCATTGAATCAACTCCAAGAGATAAGGAATCAACTGAATACTCGTCAAGAACACACCTCCACCATACTCCTTGGTCTCCACATGAAACTGAGAAAAGATCCCCATTAGAATCCACTCATCATTAGACTTCCTTAAGGATCTCACTGGTACTTTTATACTCAAATCATCTGCCACCACATTTCCCTTGCTCAGGTTCTAGAAAATTTCATTATCGAAACCCTTCTAGTACTCAATATAGGATCACTACCTCAGACTGAGATCCTTATACGAAAATATTTAAGGAATGATTTTGTGATCAGAATAGACCACAAACATCTCCGAAAAGAGGTATAGATTCCATGTTTTCCAAGAATGCATCACAACTGCTATTTTTAAGTCATGGTTCAGATAATTTTCTTTATGTGGTTAGAGTTGGGGGGAGCCATATGCCACCACATGATCATCCTACATAAGAATTCACCTAAGATCCATAGCTGAAGCATCACAATACACCAATAGCACTTTTCAAATTCTACCATGATCAGCAGGGTTAGTAGTCAACAACTACTTCATCTCCTCGTAGGATGCCTGATATTATAGTCCCCAAAGAAACTTCACCCCTTTCCAGGTGAGCATTGTCATGGGAGAAGCAAACCGAGAGAAATCATGATCAAACCACCTGTAGTAAGCATCCATGACAAGGAAACTCCCGATCTCGAATGCATTCTTTAGTAGATCCCATGACATAACCTCACTCATCTTCTCGGTGTCCTGCAGATCACCCTACTCTGAGATCACATTCCTCAGAAAGTTCATCTCTTGGATCCAAAAGGTGGACATGGACAAATTTTCATAAAGGCGATGATCATGAAAATTGCCCAACATGATCTGAAAATGATGCTCATGCTCTTCCCCAGACCCATAATAAACCATAATTGCATCCATGAATACCACAAAAAATGAGTCTATATATTGGTGGAACACCCTATTCAGGAGTTCTATAAAGACCACTGGAGCATTGGTCAATCCGAAGGGCATGACCATGTACTCAATTTGGTAGAACCTACTTTTGAAGGTTATATTCAGGATATCTAACTATTTCACCCCAAGTAAATGGTAAACTGAACACCAATATATTTTATAAAACCACTTTCCCAATTAAATTAATCAAAAAAGTCATCTATTCATGGCAGGGGATATTATTTCTTAATGGCTACCTTGTTTAGCTTCTGGGAATCAATACACAACCAGAGGTACACATCTGACTTCTTCACAAAGAGAAAATTAGCGGTCCAAGGAGATACACTCAGGAAAATTTATCCTTTAGATTCTAAATCATATATCTGAATCTTTAATTCATTCAATTTGATGGGGGACATACGATATGAGGTATGAGATATCAGATGTGTTCCTAGAGCCATATTGATCGAGAACTCCACCTCCCGCACAGGGGGTAAGCCTGAAAAATCATCTGGTAATACCTATGGGAACTCATACACTACTTGAGGTAACCCACCCTAAGGAGCACGAATTTCATCATCTAGTGTTAAAGGATGATAAATAGAAGATAATATTCCCCAACTCTAGGAGTGGAGGTCCCACATGACCCGACTGAGGATCTCATTCCCCATGAAAAACCTAAAAACTGCCATCATGTGTCATGAAACTTTCCTAACACCAATAGTAATATAAGAGTGCCTAAATGTGTACCGAACAATCCATGTCCAGTATCACATAAAATAGATCCATATATAAGACTAGGAGGTCCCACTACAACTCAACCATTGACATGGAAAGGTCACATGATGAGCACCTGAGACCCTGCTCCTTCTTTCCTAGTGGTGTCACCAACTCCATCACAAAAGACAAAAGATTTGTTGAAAATTTCAGCATGTTCACAAAATGGGAAGAAAATAATGAAATAGAAGAACCAGTATCAAAAAGAGCACCAGATATAGAATATTACATAAAAATGGTAACACGAACAGTCGATGGTCCCACCTCTGATTTAGCTGGTTCTTGATCCACTGTATGAGGATTTCTGGTCTCTACCTGAGAATGACTCCTAGTCTGTGGCTATGACCTAAAATGGATTTTCCCAGAAGAGGATCCTACCCAACCACCATGACCCCCAACCCAAGATCCCCCAATCCTCGATGCCTCTAACTAAGATGGCACTCCCCTAGAATCCACTAACCATGCCGCACATTATAGGGGACGTGCCTACCTGAAAAAGTTATGCTAGTGTCTCATACCACCACACTGATAACAAGGTTTCAGATTTTAAGTGCATGCTGGTTGGATGTGACCTGGACTCCCACATAGGTGGCACACAACATACCTCACACCAGAAGCCACTGAAGAAAACTACCTAGAAGGTTGACAGAGGGAGATGGCTAGCCACACCGTCGGGCGACCGTGTGGACCATGGGGACATAACTAGGGTGGGGTGTGTCCGGCAGAGCAGAACTAGCCGACGTGACATGGGATAGGCTATAGAATCAGGCAATGGTCTTGCGGCAAAATGGGCCAGGCCAGTTTATGTCAGACCAGACTGATTGGGTCGGTCGAACCGGGTCGGTGGGCCTGGGCCGGGATGGACCCAGACCGAACTAGAACCATTTTACTAAATTGACCATATCTTTCAAAACATGTGTTTGTATGACAATCCATTTGCGGCATTCGCGCCCTTATGATGAGAAGGTCCTTTTGTAAAAATATAAGTGAGTTTTTGTGGAATTTGAAATACAACCTAATGGATAGAGGAGAAGGTGCTCACTGAACGGGCATGCTATGAGAAGAATCTTGCAGCTGGCTGTGACAATGTGATCATGGTGACTACATGACATGGGGGATACATGAACTATTGAAAATTTTTAAACCATTGATGCACCATACATCCTCGACTCTATGTGCCTCATCGACATTCCATGTTCCATCGATGCGCCAAGCACCATTGTCACCCTGACCACCATCGATTGTTCGTGCACCATTGATGCTCCATGCGGCATCAACTCTTCAAGATTCATTGAAAATCCATGCACCACCAACACTTCTAGAATCATAGATACAGATATATCTATGGACTTTAACTTGAAATACTTCTATTTGTGATTTAGACTTATACTTATGTGAGTGGACCATATTGACTATACTTCGTGTGTTGCTTTTATGGTGTACACTACGTGTTTCCTTTGTGGTATACTTCATGTATTTCTTACTGGTATTTTCTTGATGGTTTCTTGGTATCCTCACGAGTATTGTTTTACTCTCCCCAGCATGGGATTTTCCTGCACGTGTCGTGTCTTGTGTAGATGATCGACACTCTGGAGGAGGCCTAGATGGACTAGGACCAGGAGGTGCTTAGTGTGATTGGATGAATGTGTGGTGATCCTAGATATTCCAAAAGCTTCCCTACACCTACCCTTCAGGTAATGTTTTATTCAGATGATCTTTAAGAACATGTGTATTCACTTGGAAGACTTTTCCTTTTGGTTGGTCTTGTACCCTGTCCTTGTTTACTTCTCTCTATTTTTTACTTTTGTACTCTTTGGTTAGTATCTTAGTGTATGCATACCTTATTTACTTAGTGTTTTATACTTTTAATTATTTTGGGCTTGGTGATGGGCGTGTGTGTACATGTACTTAGATAAATTTTGCCCATTTTTGGGATATGCCTACTTGGTGCTAGTCGCCAGCCCTGGCCTAGCAGATGTGGTTATGGGGTAGTCAAGACTTGAGCATCTATGGGATAGTTCATGAAGGAGTTGTATCATAGTATTTCGGTTCTACCTAATGAACCAAGAGTCTGTGAGATTGGTTTGGGGAAATAGTGTTAAGTGTTTGGAGTTTGTATTTTAGACTAGAGACTCTAGTGTCGGTACAACGATCGACATATCCATACACCAGGAAATTTAATTCTACTTGTTGACTCGTTACATGAACAAACTAAGTTATAGGGAAAATAAATGTTATATTAATTATATAGGATGGATTTTGTTCTCATTACATTCTTGAGTTTGTGTTATCTCACAAGGTATACTCTACTTGACTCTGGTACATCTGGATCTATTCCAGGATGCCTCTATGCAAATAACTAGCTAGGATTCAAATATCTGATCACAAGAATGATACAACTTGAAATTATACATTTCTATAGGGACCATTACCGGAGATATCATCCTTGGGTTGTGTACCCGTGATACCACCACCCGATGAGAAGTAGTTACCACCATCATTATCGGAAGAGGATGCACGCAGGCTGATTGTGCTTCATGAGTTCCAGAGGTAGCAATATCCATGGTTCAGGGGTGATCCATAACCCCATGTAGCTAAGGATTGTATGGAGTAAATTACTCACATCTTCTTCCTAGTGAGTATGCCTTTTGACTAGATGCAAGTTCTAGCTGTGAGTCTTATATAGGGATCAATGGGGGAGATGGTGGAGCTTATTGATCCAGACGCATGAAGAGATGGATATCTCTTGGAAATAATTCAAGTGTCCCTTTTAGTAGGAGTTCTATCCCTAAAATTTACTCTCTATTAATATACAGGAACTACTTCATCTGCAGGAACTACTACATCTACTGAAGGGTGGCCAGACATTAACAGTGTACTCGGTGAGATTTATGTATATATCTTTCATTCTACTCCACAGATATGGGGAGTAACCCATTCTTTAGGGCCATAACCTTCTAAAGGGTATATGATAGGAGATTAGGTCATCCATGATATACCTTAGCATACCCATATATTGTGGGGAACTGGAGAGTTCCCTAATAGTGAAGATATATCTGGCATAACAGACGCCAACAGTGGGAGCTACCAGCCAGCACCTGGAAACTTATTCTTTAGCGGTAGCTAGAGGGAAGTAGACATAGGGACCCAAGGTGGTTAGTAACTTAAGGGGATGAACCAAGAACATAATTTCAGTGGTTGAAGGCTCATAGGGTAGAGTGAGTCATCCAAAGGAAATGTTGTTTTACTCATACGACAGTCAGGGACATCTGGCTAGAGATTGTATGACCTATCATACAACTAATCAGGAGATGGCCGAGGGACCACCAAGGCCTATGCGAAGGTAGAAACGAGGTGGTTCATCAGGTGGCTGGTGTGGCATAAGATAATGTCAGGTATCAGGAGGTGGGAGGAGGTTTGAGGTACTACAACCACCACCCAAAAGTGGTCCACCACGGGCTTAGGGAGATGGTGGACAAGCACAACGCCAACTTAAAGTGATGAAGGCTTATGACCATGGTTCTCCAGATATAATTAGAGGTATGATCTGTGTATTTTCCACACTAGTTTCATTTTTGATAGACACAGATTCCAATCAATCTTTTCTCTCCATGACACTTGTTCGATACATGGAGATTGTAGTGGAACAATTGACTTGATCCTTATTCTTAGAGCCTCATATGGGAGGATATTAGATGATCATATATTGGTGTCGATAGTGTTCCCTTACTCTTGGGGGAGATAGATTTGGTTGGGATCTCTTGGTGGAAGCATCGAGGCCTTATGATGTCATTCTTGGTATGGGATGGTTATCCATAGTTCATGCCCTGATTGAATATTTTAGGCGCAAAGTGTAGTGTTTCCATAGAAATGGGACCAGGTTTTTCATTGTTAGAAAAAGGAACTGAAGAAGTGTTGGATAGACTCTCACATAGGAGGGTGTATCTGATCACACACTAGTTGGCTAGCATGACCCTCAGTGTAGTATATGATATGAGTCCCTAGACTTATATAGTTGTGGATGAGTACGATGAAGTATTTCCAGATGATATTCTAGCACTACCTCCTCATAGGGAGGTGGAATTCTGTATTGATTTGTACCCTAAGACGAGACCAATATCGACACCTGAATATAAAATGGCTTACTTGGAGATTATTGGATTAAGGGTACAACTAGTGGTCTTGCAAAGGAAGGGATTCGTGAGACCTAAGGTTTCACCTTAGGCGGTCCTTGTTTTATTTTCCAAGAAGGATGATGGGAGCTTGACATTACGTGTGGACTTCTGGTGCATGGACCAGGTGATTATGAAGAACAAGTATCCACTACAAAGGATCGACGACCACTTAAATCAACTGAAAGAAGCAAGATGGTTCTCAAAGATAGACCTAAGAACTGGTTGTCATCAGCTTCAAGTACAGGATGCGGATGTACCAAAGACATCCATCAGATGTCGGTATGGACAGTAAATGTACTTAGTGATACAATTTGGCATAAAAACCACCCCAACAGTGTTCATGAGATTCATTAATAGAAAATTCATACCATACTTGGACTGGTTCATTGTGGTCTTCATTGATGACATACTAGTGTACATGGTGTCCAAGGAAGAGCATGTGATGCACTTGTGGATGGTTCTTTACACACTATGAGAGTATCATATTTATAAGAAGATCTCTAAGTGTTATTTATGGATTCAGGAGGTCCACTTTCATGGACACATCATCTCATAGGATGGAGTTATAGTATATCCAATAAAGATAGAGGTGGTGCTTGCTTGGGAGCCACCCAAGAGTGTCACTAAGGTGAAGAGTTTTCTGGGTTTGGCTGGGTACTATCAAAGGTATGTACCTGAATTTTCTTGGGTAGAAACACCCTTGATGGCCTTGAAAAATAAGGGGTAGCATTTCATTGGACAAAGAAGTGACATCAATGCTTTCAGGAATTGAGGCAGATATTGAAGATCACCCCAATCATGATATTAATAGAGGAGGGTGTTGAGTATATGGTGTTTTGTAATGCATCAGAGACTGGGCTTGGTTATGTTATGATACATAGGAAAGTAGTGACTACGTATGGTTCACACCAATTGAGGAATCATGAGAATAAATGAACTACCCATGATATCGAGCTAGCAGTAGTAGTCTTTGCATTGAAGATGTGGAGACACTACCTGCTGGGATCGAATTTTACTGCCTACTCTGACCAGAAGAGTCTTAAGTATATATTCCCTTAGAAGGATCTGAACTTGGGATAGAGAAAATGGATGGAGTTCCTACAGGACTATGACATTGAGATTTTCTATAATATTAGGAAGGGAAACATAGTGGTAGACACTAACATTAGGAAATCCATCTTGTAGTTGCTGAGTGAGGCATCATAGTAGTTAGTCGTGTTAAAGATATCTATTGTGGATGGAGATAGAGCATCTTACCTCGAATCTATGGTTTTCACCCCTCCACTCTTACAAAAAGGAAATTGGGAATATCTCGGGGACACCGACTCTGAGATTTTACATGCTCAGATGTCCATAGGGCATGCCCCTAATGGATATTCAAAATGTGGGGAGGATGTCGTTCACTTCATAGGGTGCCTAGTAGTGGTAGTGAAATTGCAATAGGAGGACTTGAGGGAGTTTTATACTTCCCCTTTTGTGGTACATCAATGAGTGGTAAAGATATATCAGGACCTCCGACATTAGTTTTGGTGGATAGGTATGAATAAGGTAGTAGAAGAGCTTGTTTCTAGATTCCTAACTTATCAGTAAGTGAAGTATGAACACCAGGTTCCAGTGGGCATGACCCAACAACTTGAGGTTCCATAGGGGAAGTGGGTTGAGATATTGATAGAATTTGTGACGGTTTTACCATGCATGTATAGAAAACATGATACCATCTAGGTGATAGTTGACTAACTCACCAAGTCAGCCCATTTCCTACCTATCTAGAAGAAAAGTTCAATAGAGAGATTGGGATGGGTCTATGTATGCAAGATATTAAATCTTCATAGAATAGCCTTGATGATCATTTTGTACTGTGATGCTCATTTCACATCTCAGTTATAGAATGGATTGAAGGACGTGTTTGGGACTCAGTTGCGATTGAGCACGGTGTTTCTTCCCTATATGGATGGCTAGATGTTGAGGACCATTCATGTTCTGGGGGACATGTTGCGTGTTTGTATCCAAGACTTTGTCTATAGTTGGGAGGATCACATTATTCTATTGGAGTTAATTTATAACAACAATTACCACTCCATCATTGGTGTGGAACCATTTGAGTCCTTGTAAGAGTGACCATGCAGGATACCACTATGATGGACATACCCAGGAGATGTAGTACTCATGTGTCCAAGGTTGGTATGAGTTACCACCGAGAAGGTACAGATCATCTAGGAGTGTATGAGAACTATACAGAGCCATTAGATGTCATATTTTGATAGGATATGGAGGCCTCTGTAGTTTGAGGAGGGATACCATGCGTGCCTTTAGGTCTCTACATGATGGGTATTGCAATGATTTGGTCAGGGAAAAAAGTTATCTCCAAGATACATCGACCCTTTTTAGATTCTGTGTAGAGTTGGTGAGGTGGAACACCACCTAGCTCTACCCCCATAGTTTCACTGGGAGCATGATGACTTCCATGTATTACAATTGAGGAGGTATGTGCATGATCCATAACACTTCATCAAATAGGGAGAGAAGGAAAATGATGATGGGGAAACTTTTGCATAGTGACTGATGAATATAGAGGCACAATTGGATCAGATCTTTCATTGGTAGTCAATTCTTCTTGTGTGAATTAGATGGTAGCATGGCAATCATTAGGAGAGCACTTGGGAGTGGGAGGCTCATATTTGTGCTTAGTACCCTCATCATTTTGTTGAGTAGCCCTTGTTTTGGATTTTGGTGATTTAAATCCCTATTTTGGGGAGAATTTAATTACTTGAATCTTCTCTGGTTTTATTTTTTAAAATTAAATAGAGGAATTCTGAGACCATGTGCTAATATATCGTGAAATTTTAAGGCTTAGTGTTCTCGTAATGATACGGTGAAAAATGTTATGTTTTTAATAAAGCATGTAAGTGATTTGTTATTCAAATGGAAATAAATTCTAAAAGGGTTCCCAGATCAAAAATCAAAGGTCCTGTTGCATTCAGCGCAACGACTTTACCTTAGGAGGGGCCTAATAGTGACTGATGTGGGTTGACTATGAATGTTAGAAATTGGACGTAACCGTCATTAAAATATTTTAGCAAAAATATTTTTTTTGATTTTATATTGACTTATTTTAATTAATGCCTATTTTTTGGAATCGAGGGTTATGTCCATAACCTTGTAAATTCTTATGAGTAATGGTCACTAAAACCTCTCTGATGAATGATGATGAACGCTACCGGATCAAGGATCGACAATTACATGGAAACCCATTTTTCGTCAAGGACGGATCCAACCACGGGGTATGATATTGATCTATTTGTGATTCCCTATTACCCACATAGCTCCAACGATGAACATGGACCAACCTATGAATATATAGATCTACGGTTTGGTCTTTCTGGTAGGATTGCTGTTTTATTATGGGTTAAAAACGATGGATTAAATCTTGGTGATTTACCTGTTGTTGTTTCTTCATGATCCTGCTAACATGAATGGATCAAGTTTGGAAACAAAATGACAAGATTTTCTTTTGGGTGTTCATGTGATTAATCTACCCCTAAATCTATCACATTATTCTTGTGTTCTTTTCCCTTTGAAACCCTATGCAAGCAATTGATCATTGTGCCCAAAATCCATGGAGAAATGATCCGAGACCAAAGATATTGATTTTTGAGGACATTAAGGAGTTTCAATGGGAGTGCAATAGGAAGATGAAAACATACGGTATAGGGAGAAATGAATGGCGGGCTGCTGGAAAGGTAAGCATGTGGCCCGAGGGGAGGATAGGTTTTGGTGGTGCACACATCTGTGGTCAAGGAGGAAACACACCATAGGAGGCTCTCATAGTGGCATAGTATGTGAGCGGTGACCAAGGTTAGTAGTAGGAGACTGTGTCCACGGTAGGAGGACATGGCCGTAGTTGGAGGTCATAGCCGCGATAGTTGGGATGAAAATCAGAGCCATGTCAGATGGAGGAAGCCGCGACAATGGGGCCACGAGACCAGACAGATGAGGTGGGTTGGCCATATGAAATGCATTCCGGCACTGCGTTGACAGGGGAAGCTGGTTCACCACTTGGTTGGCCGACTGCGTGGACCAGGGGGAGGTGGAAAGGTAAGTCAATGTTTGGCAGAGCATAATAGGCCTGTGTGACATGGGTCAGGCTGATGATCCATGTTCCCTATATGCTATGTGCGCCTTCGATACTTCTAGTGTAATAGAAACTAATAGATCTGTGAACATCAACGGAAAATCCTTCTCTTCATGCTATAGAATTATACTTGTGTGTACTGACCTTATTGATTGTACTTTTTGTGTTTCCTTTGTGGTGTACTTCATGTGTTTCTTTTGTGGTATACTTCATGTATTTCTTAGTGGTATTTCCATTATGGTATCAGGGTTACGTACTAAATATTGTTTTAATCACCACTGCCTAGGTTTCTTCTACACATGTTGTGTCTTGTGCAGATGATTGACACTTTGATAGAGCCCTATGTGGAATAGGACCACATGGTTCTTAGAGTGATTGGATGGATGCATGGTTCTCCTACGACTTCAAATAGCTACCCTACACATACCCTTTAGGTAGGTTTTTCTGTGTACAATATTCAAGAACTTTTGAATTCACATAGTTGAATTTTCCTTTTAGTTGGGCTTGTATCCTAGCCCCCATTTACTTTTCAGTTTTGTACTGTCATGATTTTGGTTGGTATCTTAGTGTATTCATGCCTTGTTTACTTAGTGTTTTTACATTTCATCATTTTGGGCTTGGATATGGGTTCTTTTGTATAGGTACATAGGT
Source organism: Viscum album (assembly GCA_963277665.1). Classification (NCBI taxonomy): domain Eukaryota; kingdom Viridiplantae; phylum Streptophyta; class Magnoliopsida; order Santalales; family Viscaceae; genus Viscum; species Viscum album. The sequence continues at coordinate 1,497,423,401 of OY728131.1, forward strand.
AAATGCCTCCCTTTTGTGGGATATGCCTACTTAGTGCTAGTCTCTAGCCCCTAACCTATCAGAGGTTGGCTTGGGGTAGTCCCGGCACGAGCCCCTATTGAACGGGTCGCGAAAACAAGAGGAAATAGCCTCTCATGCATATGATTATCCAAGGAAAAATCAATTAGGGAATAACATTTTATTATAAGCATTTACATATGTGTATGAAAACGTTCATGGCCTTACCATCAATTCTAGTCGATCCATTTAATGCCATTTGATACATTTTAATAAAGGAAACACTATCATGCATTACCCATTTATTTTGAAATAACACATTCAATTTACCAAAACATGGTTGAACACATTTCATAACCCATTCTATCAATTAAAATAATTCAACCAAGGTGCCACACACAACCAAGGTAAATTTCACATTTAAAACCAACAAAAAAGGGTAAATTTGGAATAGAACACACAATAGAGATGGCCATGGCCAAGGAAAACACCCCAAATGGGTTTCACCCTGAGTGAAGGTCACACCAGACATGAAAAGTAATAAAAAGTACTATTATATTATAAAATATAGATTCACCATATGGATATAGGTAGTGGAACAATGGAACGACATCAAAAATGCAACAAAATGATGGGAAAAGGGTATGCACCCTACACTAATAATTCCCATTCATAAATCAATCTATTTAGTTTAGAAAGGATGTAATGTTCTTAAATGGTTATTTGGTTCAATGAAGTTGTTATAAAGGGGAATTTTCTTAGGAATAACAAAAGATTCCATAGACTATCATGCCACTTAGTAAGCTCTGACATGAATATATAAGAAAAAATAAAAGCTATAAAACAATCATGCTAAAAATCATAAATCATCATTGTAAGTTTTCAAAGGCATCGAGCCTCCATTAGAAGGGTTTTATAATAAAATAAACTATATTTCTAATCAAACAACTCAGGTATCATAGCTAAGAATTTATATAAAAAACATCCAGTGCTACTTAAATGAAAGGAAGAGTGGATGGAGAGTAATTAAGGCATTATTAATTTCAAAGGAAAGGGAAAGGGATCCTAACTCAAAGAGAAACCAAGTTGATCACTTGGAACATGACTATTTTTAACTCAAAGCATATCCACATATGAAGAAAAATAAAAGGAACTCACAAACTATGAGAACCCCAATAATTAACAGAGAAACAAACAAATATTAAATAATAAACCTACCTTAAACCATTAGTGGAAAACCAAATCAAACCCATCTGCCTTGACTTTGGTGTCGGATTTCGGAATACACGCAAAGGGGTCCCCAAAGACCCTTTTCTTACTCTAGGATAAAAGGAAAACACTAAAATCTTTTAATCCCAAATCCTGGGGATTCTTTCAAACGAGATGGGTGGCGGGAGACCAAAAATCGGCCAGAAACGGGAAAGAAGATGGACTGGGGACCTTACCTCAAAGGATCAGGTGGAAAATGGGGGGAGATCCAGGTGGAAATGAAAGGACAAGGCAGATCTATGGGGGGGGGGGTCATTGCATTCCTGGAGAGGAAGGAGAGGGGGTGACATGTTTTTTAGAGGGAAGGGGGAAAGAGGGAGACCCATTGGGTATTTTAAAAAAATAACCTAAGAATAATAACCACATAAACCAAAATAATAATCATAAATACTAATATTATTATTATTAAAAAATTATTTATTTTTATTTCCCCAATTATATTCATTTAATTTTAATTTAATAAATTTAATTTCTTTAAATAATAAACACATCGTAGTGTTCCAACTCTTGAAATTCATATCTGATGCTAAGATTGTAAAATGACAGATAAAGTAAAAAAAAGATTCAAATTTCGTTCATTTTTCATCTGATTCAAAAACATAAGTCATTACAACCTCCCCACCGTATAACTTATCATCAATTAGAAGCCTTCAAGAACAACAAAAACATCAATCGACCTACATGTATTGTGATGTCTCGCTCAGACGGTTATGTTGCATTTCTAACACCCAAAACACCTCTATGAATTCATTATGAATGTGGCACTTCAACCATTAAGATCTGATCCAATGCCAATTTTCCCTACAGAAAAATTGAAATGGAACTTATTTGATCTCATTTAACTAGATACATGACCATGTCATCATCTCTTGAAACAAATAACTGGTAGTGCTCACCACCATAGGTCTCAACCTGTTAAAAGGGGGACAATTCCAAGCCATGACACCTCCACTATCAGAATTTCTTTAAAAATCACACCCCTAGGGGTTTGATTGAAGATTTAGGCATGATTTTCTCTAATATAATGAACCTGATTACTTAATAAGTCATATCAAAGACTCCATCGTAAAGAAATGGTTGATTTCCAGATCGACCGAACAGATCTAGTGGCACAATCTTTCTAATAAGACACTTTTTACCATTAAACCACAACCGAACTAACCTGAACACATGCTTAAAAATAGTTCCTTGTGACTATCTACATCATAAAAATAGAGAAAAAAAGTTGATCCCCTACAGCAGACTCATCTCGAAGGTTCTTGGCTTAGGTATATGGTACATTTCAAATTGAGTTGCACTGCTTTCCTCCAAGGCATCTTGAATTTACAACTAACGCACTGACCAAATCCCATACCTGATTTTTGATTATGTTATATGATCAAAATAATCACCTCTGATCATGAAGAAATGTCTAGAATAAACTCAAAATGAAATGACTGGAGTGTGAGAAACTAACCCAAGGTAGTCTATACTCTATTTTTACAAGTGAGACATTAGTAAAAATCTAAGATGCCCACATCAAAGAATTCACTAAGCCCAGAGTGGCATTGTCCTGGTGGTCAAGTCAGAAGAAACAATTGTTGTAAATGATTATGTTCAAGTAATTCCTACATGAGAGTCTTAGAGTCACTGAAGACTAACCAATCCTTGATAAAAACCACGTGTTCAACATTCAACAATGGGAGGCCACTTATACTACTCAAAAACTTTTAAACTACAGTGTCGTGTAAAAACAATGCTCTCTTATTGTATCAAGGTTTATTCCAAGATAGGGGACATGCTCACCTCTCAAAGAATAGTACAGTAATAGGATTTAAAATATAACCTTAAGAAAAATGGATAAACAACTACTAGTCGATACATTAGAGGAAACTCAGCTTCACCTATCGACAGACCGACATTAAATGATCACTGAGCCTTTACTGCATGAATAATCCCATAATATTTAAAGATTAACCACCTAATTCCACCTATGAAAAGCATTGTTTCACAAAGGTTGAATACAGCACCAACCACACCAATGTTGTGTTTCCGAGAAAGAACTAACATGAGTTAAAGTTCACAAGCCTCACATGCATTTAAGAAAGCCCAACCATTCTCCAATGGTCCACTTTGGTAGTGTTATGTCTTCCCAGAAGGACACATATTTAACAAAAATGACATGACACTCTCAATATTAGGAGTTTCCTAATTGTCAAAAAGAAGAGATAGACTATCCACTCAAAATCATGCTAGGTCAGAACCACCATAATCACATATGATTAAAAAAATGGCATGAAAATAAAAAACAAACCAATCGGTGTTTCAAAACACCTGAGTTTCTAAAATTCATCACGAGCATTAAGAAAAACATTATTTCTTTTTTTCCCTAGCCACTATACTACGAATATTACTAGAGATCATACTAAACAACACAATTCTCAATAGTTACATAGATGTCAACCGATTCATTATGTTTTTTAGAAACTCGAAGGGTACCCTGTATAAAATATTCATGTTACTCTAAGGTTTTAGAATCCAGAAAACACATCCAAAATACTATTCATAGACTACCCACCTTATGCATTCATGTATTGGATGTATCGTATAATATATTTATCCCAATGGTGTATCTCCCCATATGACCATTAACCAAGATGATGACATACCAATTTGTCCATCATTGAGGAGGAACAAGAGAGAGTTAAGATACCTACAACACAGTCGACCATGCCTGAGGCATGTGAACCTACTGAAATTAATCATTATTCAATGCTCATGGCCATATTTAAGTCCAATAAGAAACATGACCATTTTTTGGAATAATTATTTTGTTTAAAAGATATTTTTCCAACCAAGGACAATGACCTCCTAAAAGAAACCATGTGTTAGATATTTCAAGGGATTTAACAAGGCATTTAAACTCAAGGGCTATACCTACCACATAATTACCCTAATAAAAACAAAACATCAACCCTATACCTAGTTCATACCAACCAGAGTCATATCACTAGGATCAATAGTTGAACATCTAATACATTTCTAAAAATAAAAGATACCCTATAGAAAACACTCACATTTCTATTACAAGGAAACTCAAAATGAAAATCTGAATCTACCCTTTCAAATGGGTTTCAACAAAGGACCCCACCTAAGGTTCCATTTTAATGCCACAAAATTTATTCATATTTAAATATTTAATCATAAAAAGTATTTAACAGAAAATTCATGGAAAAGAATTAATGTTTCAATAATCTTAATATTTTAAAAAAATTACACTTATTAAGATTCATTTATAATTAGTGAATTTATCAAAAATAATTTATTTCAATAGAAAATACGACCTACAAGGGTCCCAAAATCCATCTTGGTTCATTACCATGAATCCTAATTTAACTTTATTAACCATTGAAATTATAAAAACCCATTATAGTTTACCTCATTAGAACCATTCCCCAAATGACCTACTTGGGTATAGTTAAGAATTTAGATGGGTAAATATATCAATTCATATTAAAAACATCATATTTCACATTTTAAACCCACTTATATATATATACAACTCAAGGATGTTTTGATCTCATTGGTTACCTTTTATTATTTATAAGGTGCCCACACATCTTACCATTGAAAACCAGATCTCGGTGTAATCGCAATCATTTAATTCAGCCCACGAATGCAATTATACTTATCTTATTAAATAATTTATATTTCAAAACATTCATGTTATCATAAAAATATAACATATAGAAACATACTAAAAACATAGAATCATTTCATAACACTCAATTCGCACATTAAGAACCAACAAAAACCCAACATATGCAACCACATGGCATGGAATATGAATGGAATGTTAATTCTCTAGGTACCTACTATGATGCATGAAATACTCCATCCTTTCCATACCATTCCAATGGTATAATACCATAAATCTCATAAATAAATAAGCATTGGAGAAATACACTATTCACTCAAGGTGAAATCATATCAACTATAATATCGAATGGTATAAACAAAAATCCCAGCCCTGAACACTTGGTAAATTCCCCATACATGTGGTGATCAGTCCCAAAAACTAAAATTTACCATGCATTGACAGATTCCTTGTATTCTATCTACCATCCCAAAATATTAAGACAAATAAAAATTAATGCTTTGATATCACATTATAACATCCCGACCGGGATCACCTCTAAGGCTGTAGCAAGACCGGTGGGTCACATGGAGTCAATAGTGCCTCCCCATACGTTAGAGGTAGTAGACTAGAAGCAAGGGTGTAATAGTAGTTCAACTGGGAGATTGTCCCCTCAAAATCATAATGGTGTAGCGGTAAAACAATATACAAAAAATTTATAAGAGTAGAAACAAAAAATTAGTGAAAGATAAGAACTATAAGAATAATATAATACCTGAATAAAAATGGTAAACACCAATTTACAATAATTCATGTATGATAGATGATTCTAAAAGTGAAATTAGTATCAATTAAAAAAGTAATATAATGTAACAAAAGAAAAATACATAATGACTAGCTCCAAGAGCATCTTGAGCTCTGGATCAGTCATGGGTTCCTAAATCCTAGGTAAAAGCTAAGTAGAATAATAAATCAACCAAGTTCCTTAAAATATAAGGTTTTCTTGGGTACCCCAGTGCAATGGCAGTCCGAGTAGGGTGTGAAATAATATTCTCAATAGGATGGCACCCACGATGTCTAGCCCAATCCATTCCATTATATGTAATGTAAAGTAGTGAGCAAGTATACCCAAAAAAATAAATAATAAGTGCTGAATAAATAAACAACAACCCTACCAGGTTCCTAAGGGACACATAGATGATATAACTACTTTATTACCCTTCTATGTATCATTGTTTGTGGGTAGATCATTTTGTATCAGGATGGATCACCCAAATCGGTGGAAGATTCTCCTATCGAGGATTAATCACTCAATGATTTACCATAAACATAAGACATCTTCCCTTAGGATAAAAAAAATCTCCCCCTCATTAATAACAAAAATATCACCCTCAGGCATCCTGTGACTGTAAATCCAGCCCTCTGGGATCTGACATAATCATATATTCTTCCCTCTGACATTCAGTACTAGTATTCCTAGCCCTAAGGAGTTATGAAAATGCACACCAATCCCTCAAGCGTCAACACTATTCATGAGTCCTCATACATCCCATATAACCATACACTCTACCATCAATAATAATGTAGCTACAGCTTACCCTCTGGTGGTATGAAAGAACATGCACTAAGCCATTAGGCATCCACAATCAACATGAGTTTTATAAAAAAACTCAACATGTCAATCAGTATCAAGATCTCATGTATCAATCAAATTGATATCACATAAGCTCAAAATATAATAAATAAAAATTCATAGGTCTAGTCTTGAACATATCATATTTATCATCATATGACACAATCATCCTCTTATAAAAATTACCATATGTCAATCAAATTCATTTTAATAATTAGGTTCCTAATTATCATCATAATTATATCAAACATGTTTATTAACCATTAAAACCTTTGGTTTTTAATATATTAAAAACATTTCCATGGTGATTATTATATAAGAAATAACACAAATGTATTACTTTTCAAATTAAAAATTCTAATCAAGTAATCAAAAAATTTATCCAATTTAGTGTAGAATTTAAAGTCAAACGGACCAAGTCTTAATAATGTCCAAGGTTGGAAAACCTATTTGGTGGCTTCAGGTCTCAGTCTCCTTGCCTATGGACCCAAATGATAATAGTGGCAGTTTAAAAATAAAACATTATAGTTAAAAAGGGATTATCCAATTTATTTGGAAAATCCTGTGATGTTCCGGCGTGATCACATGTGTCGTAATTACTATAAATAATTATATCATATAAAACGGTATTTAGTTTATACCACCCACTTCTGGAACCAAGAAATAATAATAAATTTTCAAATAGGTTATAATACAAAAATTAATATTCTTAGTTTAATACATGAGGCAAGGGCCTCTCATTCATATCATTAAACAAGGTCAAATCTATTCAGGAATAACATTTAATTATAAGCATTTACTTATGTGTATGAAAAATTGTTTGAGTTGGTTCCCTAGAACAAACTTCTATATACATTATGATAACTTATATTAATGGTTTTTGAATATCAATAAATTCCTTATCACATCATCATTATTCTTCTACGTGACATTTTATGTGATAATTTCCTAATAGTAGTGTTCTCACTAAAAGGTTATAGAAATTCCCTGTTATGATGAGATCCCAGAAGTGTTATGACACTATTATTAGATGTATGTTCTATGGATGGATGATATCATGTGAGGGAAACAAATGATATTGTATTTATGGGGTGGATACTCATAGGAATTTGAGTCACCTTCTCATGGTGTACTCTTTTGGTGATATCTAGTAGCATATTATGAAAATGAGACCCGAAAGAAGAAAATCCACATTTATAAGTGTCATCGGATGTTCCTATCTATGAATGTGTGTACTGTTCCTTATACATTAAAATTATTATTAATGGATATTATGAGTCACGTACTTTGATTTATTGATGAAAACCATGATGACATATTTTTGCGGTGAGGTAGGATACGTTTGGTGCGTTACGAGTAATATTTCATTAATTAATAATGGAAAATAACTTATCTCTTATGTTCACTTACATAATTTAATATATTAGGAAATTTTTTTGAAATGATATAGCATAAAAAAATCCATTTCCATTTAATTCTATAGTAAAGTTCTATTTCTGGAATGTCAAAGAGTGAGATATCAAGCATATAGGTTAATGGAACTGGCATGCAACCCGCTCGGTTAGAGATATTATGATAATGGAATTATATTAGATGGTAAACGTTCATATGAGGTGATATTTCATGTGGAATTAACTTAATTATATATGGGTGACTTGGAGTGTTTCAAGATTCTAACCTTATACATTAGGCTGCTTCGCCAAATTCCACTGAGAATGAGGCCAAGAGGGTCACACACTAAGTGCATCCAGAATCTTGGTAAGATAATTTATTATTTAACAAGTTGAATAAATATTATTCCCAGTAATTTTTTAATAGTTATTCATGTATTCATAATTTCATTTATTCTATCATTAGTTAATCAAGAGAATATATATTGTGGGAAAAATTGTTAATAAATATTGAGGAGGATTGGCGGACCGAGTTTAATGGTCCAGTGAGAAATAATGATATTTAATATTATTTGATTAAATAATGATTAATTGTAACTCACATGTTAAGTCCATGTCAATAAATAATATTATTTATGTAATTATTTAACAGGGGGTTTTGCTAGGATTAATTAAAAAATTAAAGTAACTTGGGTAAATTAATTTATTATTACCCTAATGAAATAAATATCTGGTTATATGTTATTCTCTCATTGTCCAAGAAACACCAATTCAGTTGTGCACAATAGATTGGAGAATATATATCAATCATAAAGAGTTCATCCCTCTCTAATAATGATCTCGAGAATGTAAGTGATTCTTCTCCACTGTATCAAGGAGAATGCGTTGTAAGCGGTTCTCAAGGTGATTGAAGGCGGAAGACGCAAGTGCAATGATATTATCTGCTCGCACTTAGAGACTCCTTCAATGATTTTCAAAGATTCATGGAACACGTGTGGATCACTACAAGAGGAAATATACCGTTTATTTATACAAAAAAATGATGGTGAAATATTGATATGTGCCCGAAGACATCAATAAAGAAAGAATAAACATGGGAGGTAGTTCTTATTTAATTAAATTAAGTATAAACAATATATGTTGATCCTCTCTCTCGGTTCAAGTCTTATATTCCTTTGTCTTATTTATTTTATTCAATTATGTGAATCACAACATTAATAATCACGTAGATCCTAGATTGTTCATTCAATATGGAAGAAATCAAAGTTGGGAACCGACCCTCCCATGCTTCGGTTGCTCTAGGAACCTAAAAGTGGCGTTAGAGCATCAATAATATTTTTTATAATTATTTAAATTAGTTTTTGATTTAGGAATTAATAATATCATATTTCAATTATAGTTTAATAATTATTTTAATCTATGTTACATGATCTGTTCTGTTCCTCCATCGTTTCTTATAGATATAATAGAAACGATGAATTTTATGATTAAAAATTTTTGGAAATCAACCAGTGGTTCAAGGATTCTGCCTAGATAACACAACAGTACACACCTTGTAAGAAAAGTTACACAATGTATAGTTTTGATTAATGCAACAAGAGATAATTTAGTAATTACACAACTCATGTGCATTAAAGACACACAATGCAGTTAATTCTTACACAAAATGTCGATAGTCACAGACTGGTGCATGGCCAGCCAAACTACACACTATGTGGACCACAAGACATGGTGTTTAGTCCCTTTTAGGTTAGGGTTGAGTCCATTAACCCATACACGGCTTAGAAGACCAGTTACTAAGTAATATTTAGTTAACATGGCCTATGGCCCACTGGACATGCCGTGTACTCCTAGAACTATGATGTATGCCTCACATGCCAAGTCCCAAGGCATGTACTTCAAATATATGGTGAAGGTAGTGCATGTTGTGTAGATTAGATCTACACATCGTGCACTGTTTCCAAATTATGTAGAATTAAAATGTTAATATCAGTGTAATATTCATATATATATATATATATCATGTATAAGTTGTATTATAATTATTATTCTACATGCATTAAATCATTACACATTACTAGAAATTCATGTAATTCGTGTAATCATCTGTGAATTACACGTCATGAAAGTACATGATAAGTTGTGAATTCTATATGTCACAAAGAATAATGTCTATACATGTATAATACACGTTGAGTATATTTGGGTGAGTATTCACTTGGTTACCTCCAAGGAACATTTATGTACACAGTTAATTTAAAATGAATTTTAATTTTTTTTAAAATTATAATGGATGTGAATCTTAAGGAAATTTTGAAAAGTATTAAGATAAAAGGATTGAATAATTGAAGATAACAATTAATTGATATGATCTAGATTTATCTTAAATAAGAACAATTAAATAATTTGATGCTAGTTTTATTAAATGTGTAATTCGTTGCATGCATGTGGATAATCATTATCTAGACAAGACCATTGTATGTGATTGATTTACTTTTAATTTATTATTAAATTTAATTTTTTCATGCATTCCTTCTATCCTCATTAATATATAGGTACTTCATTCCCATGGTTTATTTTATGTAAACCCCCCTTTACCACTCACCTATGTGTCAGTAAAATCATATTTAATGGATAAAGCTCCCAAGCTAGGGGAGACAGTTCAAGTTAGTAGTCGAGGTGAAACCAATCCAAGGAGATACAAAGGTTGAAATGTTGAAAGCTGTAAACCTGAACCTGAAATGGTCTAAGGTGTTTCTACTCTAGGTCGACAGTTAGTTTATCAATTTCTATATAAACTAACCATTAGAACAAGCACATGATCTTTCCATTTATTTTATTTCTGTAATTTGTATGGTTATTCATTATGGATTTTTTTTCATGATCATATAATTAATGAATTAACGAACATGAAATATGGAACTAAAATAAACTATCATATGCCTAAATATTATCTAAATAAAAGGATAATCACTTAATTAATACCAATTAATATTAATAAGAAAGTGATAAATTAATAATTGTAAATTTATGCATAAAGGATAAAATACCCCAATAATATATTAAGCCATTATAGACTTCCATTTCTTTAGTTATAATTGAACCACAGTTCAAAGTTATTGACCATCCAAAGTTGGGGTGCTTTAAATTATTAGGGAATTCTAACATGAGAGTTTGGGTTGAATTTACTTGGTTCACAGAAATGGTTGACTTCAAAAGTAGGACATGGTGTAACTAAGAGTAAATGTTTTAGGATATGTAAATTAATGATTTCTGGATTAGGTAATCCACTCAACGAATCAATGAACTATGAGTTAATGCAGTTAGCATTTGGAATACCTACCTAATACCATTCGAGTTACTTGACTAGCCAAAGTTGGGGAAATGAGAATGGAATATGGATCCTTACCAATACAATATCCATGAAATAGGATATTCTAAATCCAATGGTTAGGGTTATTCGGTTTCAATGAAATAGTGTGAGACTAATAAATATAATATTTTTTTGTTTGTTTTATTTTTTTCAAATAAGGTAATAAAATTATACTCAACTAAATTGTAGAAACAATACCAAAAATGACATTAAACATATAGTTGTGAACCCTACTAAAGAAAGAAAACCTTTTCACCAACAATAATTTATAGTATTGGAAAAAGAACCTATGGGTCATCCTTCTCTATGAAGGGAAAATGTGTGTGATGGAAGAACCTTTACCAATTCCACCTGGATGTGATGAAGAGCTCTCTCTATATGAGAAACATGTGAATGATGGTACAAATGTTCAATTCTTAATGCTACCATCCTCGTCCAATGATCACTTGAAGAAACATGTGGGAATAGATTTTTATATCACGATGTATCACCTTTGGTAACTCTATCAAGAGAAAGCGGTACAAGAGAGGTATGAGATCTCCAATGCTTTGTTTACAACTAATCTTTGAGAGTCGGTGCTAGTGGGGCCTCATGTTGTCAATCTTATCAGCTAAATTGAGCGTTTGGACTTCTTAGGATTAAATTCTTGGATGATTTTCATATAGATGTCATTATTTCATCAGTTCCCAAGACCTTCACTAGTTTTATTATGAATTATAATATGAGAAATAATTAGAAGTGTCTATTGAAACTCTTGAACGTGTTTCTCCAAATGGATAAAGACATGGGGTGTGAAAACCTGCATTCCTTATGGTGAATAGAAAGAGGAAGGACAAGGAAAAGGGTCCTAAAATATATAAATAGTCTAAAGACCCCAAGAACCATCCCACCATGAAGAAGAATATCCAAAGGTAGGGAAAAGAAAAGGAGGTGGTATGATTTTCATGTTCAAATTCAGTCCAATGGAAGAGGAACTACACCTAGAGGTAAGGGGAAGCCAAAGTTTCACTCGTTATCAAGTGAAATATTTTCATTTCTACACATTGAGTATTAGATACAACTTTTTGTGCTCACATATATTCTCAAATCCAAGAACCAATTAGATTTAAGAAAATTGCTAGAGGAGTGATGGATCTACAAGCTGAAAATGGTGAATGGTTGGATTCTATTTCCATTGGGGACTAACACCTTTATTTGTGATGAGAATAAATTTTGTTTTCCATGATTGTTATTGTGTAAAAATTGTTACCAAAAACATAATTTCTTTATCATGTTTAGATACATATGGGTTTGTTTTCTAGTTTAGAAATAAGAGTTTTTTCATGTATATGGATAACATATGTTATGGTATGGAACATTTAAATAATGGTCTGTATATATTAAATTATGAAAACCATGTGTTGGAAATCGATAAAAAATCATGTTCGCATGAATCATAAAACACCCAGCCTCAGTATCACCATCTTGGTCATATAAATGAGAATCCTTTGATAAATATTTTTCTAGATGGCTATTTAGAATCCTCTAAGCTAAATATACTTTATTGATGTCATACTTGTTTAAATATTAAAATTATGAAACCAACATTTTGTGGATAGGATGAAAGGGAAACGAAGATTATAGGATTGATACACACTGATGAATGTGAACCATTTTTTATAGATGCAAGTGGTGGATATTATTAATTAAACAAATTTAATGATGACTTGAGTAGAAATGGTTATATCTACTTGATGAGGTATAAGTACATGTCCTTAAAGAAAATCATGGAATTTGGAAATGAAGTAGAGAATTATCTTGTTAAAAAGATAATGATGCTTTGATTGGATCGAGGTGGAGAATGTATAAATCAAGATATCATCAACTTTCTACAGGAGTTTGGGATTCTATCTCAACTCAATCCACCATATACAACATAGTGGAATGGTGTTAGTAAAAGGAGGAACTATATCATGTTGGACATGGTAAGGCACATGACGAGTCATGTAGATATTTTGTTTTCCTTTTAGGGATATGCATTAAAAACAACAGAATACACATTAAAATGAGTACCAACTAAAGAAGATAACTGAATTCCCTTTGAACTATGGAGTCGAAAGAAACCTGTTTTACCACATAAACATGTATGGGGATGCGAAGCATTTGTTAAGGATTTATTAAGAAAAAAAATATCACCCTAGGGAGCTAAGTGAATCATTATAGGGTATCCCATGGAAACAAAGGGATACTACCTATACAACCCATCAGACAAGAAAGTTAATGTTTTCAGACAAGCTGTATTTCTTGAGATGAAGCACATCTTAAAAGGATGTTGGGAGAAAGATTGGATTTTATGAAGTTGGTACTCAAGATAAATAGGGGTTGATATAGAAACAAGTTCCATAGGTCCCCTTGAAAGAATTATTTCCTGAAACACAAGTACTGTGTAGGAGTGTAAGAGAGGTAAGGGAACCAGACTAATATGGTTTTCTAGTCCCCATGGATGGTGACTCATTGTTTTTGGATAATGATGAAGCTATCTCCTACAATGAGATAGTAGAGATATCAAAATCTGCAAGATGGCTAGAAGCTACGAATTCTGGGATAGATTCCATATATCATAACCATGTTTGAGTTCGTGTTGATGTTCCAGTTGATATAATTCTTATTGATTGTAAATGGGTATTCAAGAGGAAAATGGACATGGAATGCAAATGTAGTACCTATAAATAAATACTAGTGGCTAAAGGGTTTAAACAAGTTCAAGGAATTTACTATGATGAAACATTATCTCCAGTTTTTCATGTTTAAATCCATCAGTATCATACTTTCCATAGAAGCTTATCATGACTATTAGATTTGGAAGATGGATATTAAAACATCATTCATTAATGGGAACCTTCTGGAAGATGTCATTATGACTCAACCAGAAGGGATTATGGCACCAGGTGATGCGAAAAGGGTTTTCTAGTTTCATAGATCCATTTATGGATTGATGAAAGCATACATGTCATGGAATTGTTTACTAGATGTAGCCATAAAAGAATCTAGATTCATTAATAATGAATTTCAAATATGTGTTTACCAAAGGTTTAATGGGAATGTAATCGTTATAATTTTAGTGTTTGTTGATTACATATTAATTATTGGAAATGACATGTCGGTCTTATAATCAATTTAGGACTGGTTGAACAGGTGATTCTCTATTAAAGACATAGGTGAAAGAGACTACATTCTAGGGATTAAGATAATTCATGATAGATCCAAGATATTTCTTGAACTAAGTCAAAGTACATATATTGACATGATACTAAAGAGATTTAGTATAGAACAATCCAAGACAGGATTGGTTCCAGTATCACATCGCCTACATCCTTCTAAGAAAATATTTCCCCATACACAATAGGAAAAAGATATAATTAGTAAGATATAATACACTTCAATGATAGAATCAACCAAGTATTCCATGTTATGTACAAGACGTGATGTTTACTATTAATTGGTAATGGTAGGAAGATATTAGGTAGATCTTGGAGAACAACAATGGAATGTTATTATGATTAACCTTAAGTATCTAGGAAGAACTAAGGTTATGTTCCTATTGTATGGAGGAGATGAGGAGAATGTCATCAGAGGGTTTGTTGATGATAGTTTTCAAACAGATCTGAATGATCTAAATATGCAATCAGGATATGTTTTCTATCTCAATGTAGGAGCTGTGAGATGTAAGATTTCAAAGCATCCAATTTTTGATGATTTTATAGCGGGGTATGAGTATATATAGGCTTCTGATATACCCAATAAATCTGATTGGATTTGTAACTTTTTCTTGGAGCTTGATTTGGTACCTATAAGTGAAGACCCTATAACATTGTATTGTGATAATACTGTAGTGGTTCCTCTTGAAAAAGGAGACATGGTCATATCAACAGACAAAACAAATACTCCATAAGTTTCACCTCTTGACGGATTTTCATCATAGGGGTGAAGTTGCAGTAAGAAGAGTATCCATGGAAGTGAACATGGAGGGCCCCTTGACTAAAGGACTATCACATCAGAAGTATGTGTATCATGTGAGAGATAGCATATTGAATGTTGTTAGTAGTTGGATCTAGTGAAAGTGGGTGTCTATTGGAGTTGGTACCCTAGAACCAACTCCTATGTAATTTATGATAACTTATATTCATGTTTTTTGAATCTTAATAAATTCATTATCACATCATGATTGTTTTTATTCATGAAATTGTATGTGATAATGTTCTAAGAGTAGTTATCACACTAAGAGTTCATAGAAGTTCCCCGGTATGATAAGAACCCAGAAGTGCTATGAAACTATTATTAGAAATATGTCCTATGTTCGAATGATATCATTTGAGGGACACAAATGATATTTTTTATCAGGGGTAGAGACTCATTGGACTTTAGGCACCTTCTTATGGTTTATTCCTATGGTGATATCAAGTAGGGTATTACGAGAACAAGACCAGATAGTATGAAAACCATATTTATAAGTGTCATTGGATGTTCCTATATTCTAACATGTTTATTGGTCATTATACTTTAAGATTATTAATAATGGATATTATGATTCACATACTTTGATGTATTGATGAAAATTATGATGACATATGTTCACAATGATGTAGGATACGTTGGGTGCATCATGAGTAATATTGAATTAATAAATAACGCGAGAAAGGATTTATCCCTTCTATTCACTAATAGAAGATAATATCTCATTCCCATTGATGGAAATGATATAGCCTAAATAAATCCATGGACTTGGTGTTCTATAGTCCTGTTGTATTTTTCGAAATTAATATATTGTGATATCAAGAATGTAGTTTGATGGAACTGGCATTAAACATGCTCGGTTGGAGATATTTTGATAAATGAATTATATAACATGGTAAATGTTATTATGATCTGACATATTGTGAAAACATTAACTCCTTTCTCTATGGGTTCCTTGGTGTGTTTCTAGATGTTAACCTTTTACTTTAGAGTGCTTCACCTACTGCCATTGAGAAAGTGTCCTCAAGGGTCACACACTATGTGTATCAAGAATCTCAGTTAAATAATTTATTATTTAACAAGTTGAATAAATAATATTCCATGTCGTAGTTTAATAATTATTCATGTATGTATGATCAAATTTATTCTAACACTAGTTATTTGAGATAATATATTGGGGGAGTAATAATTAATAAATATTGAGGAGGATTGGCGGAAAAAGTTTAATGGTTTAGTGAGAAATAATAATATTAAATATTAGTTGAATAAATAATATTTTAATTATAACTCCCAAGTTAAGTGCATGTCAGGAAATAATAATATTACTATTATTATTTGAAAAGGGGGTTTCAATGGGATTAATGAAATAATTAAAGTTACTTGTGAAAAATATTTTATTATTACCCAAGTGAAATAAAAGCTTGGTTATATATTATTCACTCATTACCCAGGCAACCCAAATTCAGTTGTTCACAATGGATTGTAGAAAATCTGCCAGGATTAGAGAGTTCACCCCTCTCAAATAATTCTCTCAAGATGGAGAGAGATCCTCCTCCACCAGATCAAGGATAATGATTTGGATGTGGTTATCAAGGAGATCGATGGCCGATGACCCAAGCATAAGGATATTCCAAGCTAGAACCTGGAGACTCTTTCAGTGACGTCTGTAGATTCATGGAACACATGTGGATCACCACTAAAATAGATCTACCCTTGATCTATACAATGAAATTAAGGTGCACTGCATATCAATGGAAAGATACACCAACGAAGAAATAATAATCCTTAGAGGTAATTCTTATTTATTTAAATTAATTACAAAAAATATATGTTGATCCACTCTCTCAGTTTGGGGTTTATATTCCTTTGTATTATTTATTTGATTCAATTTCATGGAACATGATGTTCATCATCACATACATCCCAGGTTTTTTGTTGAATAGGGAAAAATGAATGTTGGGCACCACCCCTCCCACACTTCCACTATGGCCAGAACCAATGAAAGGGCATGGATTTACCATCCGTTTGGATCATTCCATTTAATACCATTTGATAAATTTTAGGAATGGAATCCCTCTTAGGAATTAGCCATTTCATTAAAAACAACTCATTCAATTTATCAAAACATGGTTCAACACCCTTATTAACTAATTCTCTCAATTTAAAGCATTCAACCATGGTGCCACACACAAAAATGGTAAATTCCACATTTAAGATAAATTGAAAAGGTGTCAATTTGGAATATAACACCTAATAGAGATGGAAAATGGAAAAGAGAACACCCTAATTTTTTTTCTAGATTGAATGTCACAACGGACATGGAAAGGCATAATAATAAATATTATATTCTAAAACAAGGCTTCCCCAGATGGATCTGGTTATCCATTTTTTTAAAAGGCGATGCCTTGATGAAAGTCAGACAAAGAACACATATTATTAAAAAATAAGCATTACAAGAGTCTAAAAACGGTATCATATTACAATATTTTTCATGAAAAGAAAGTACAGAAGTGGGAAGGTCTTTGAACCAAGTAATGTCATGATTGATTCCCATGTTGGCCAGACCATCTGCAACCATTATTTCTTCTCAATACACATGTGTGATGATATAGTTATGATCGCTAAGCGAACATAAGCATTCCATACAGTGGGTAGTAATCGGCCAAGATAGGTGGATTATGACATTCTAAATTTCTTGGAAGATAGTCATGGAGTCACATTATATCCTGAGGTTATTCCAAACAAAGAGTTTGTCAAAAGAAATGGCATGAGTCAAGCCCAACATCTCAGCTTCAAGTGAGGTGGCAATTCCACATTTTCCCATGAATCATCCAAGGATATGACCCTGGTGAATCCTAAAAACGAAACCTCACCCTTCATGTCCTAGATTTCCTTTGGAGGTTCCATCAATGTTGATCTTGATCGATCCAGGAAGGGTCCCTCCAGAACACCTACAGAGTGCGATGCGGCTGACAGTAGGTGCCTTTAATCTTTAGATGCCTTAGGATCACAAAGTCATGTATGGTGTTGTGGCAATGTCCCTTTTGAATCAAGGAATCTTCTTGTATGGAAATGAGGATCCTCATCCAACCTGCATTTTGATAAAATGAATAATTATTATGATTAATAGGATTTCTATCATACCAGATTACATGGTGTAGCTCAGCAACCGCATCATGAAAGAGGTTCCTAATTTGGTGAGATCCATCCATTTCTACATATTTTTAAAGTTATGATTTGATAGAATTATGATTCAACCATCTATAGTAAAAAAATGTCAAGAATATAGTTCCTGATAGCAGAAACAGTAGCACAAGAGAGAAAGAGATGGTTAGCATCTTCCCTATGTTGATTAAATTTTTTTTATTTATAGTGGAGACGGATGGAAAAACATTGATCTCAAAAAATTTAATGAAATGACAGGAAAATGTATAGGTACATTACACTAATAATTCCCATTCATAAATCAAGCTATTGAATTTATAAAACTTTCCATATTCTTAAAATGTGATTTGGTTCAATGAAAAAGTTATAAATGGGAAACATTTTTTACGAATAACAAAAGAGGACACAAACTAGCATAACACTTAGTAAGCTCTATCATGAAGGAATAAGAAAAAACCTAAACTATAAACTGAGTAGGATAAAAAAACATAAATCATCACTATGAGTTTTCAAAGGTATAACACCTCCATTGGAGGGGTTTTATTATAAAAACCTTGAATTATTTTATCAAACAACTCATGTATCATAACTAAGAATTTATTTAAAAATAAAACAACACTAATTAAATCCAAGGAATTTTGAAAGGTGAGAAATTAAGGAATTAAAAATTTTAATGAAAAAGGAAATGGATCCTACCTCAAAGATGAACAAAGTCCAACACTCGATACTTAATGATTTTTAACATGAAGATACTCCACACTTGTTCAAAAATACAATGAACTTAGAAACTATGAAAACCCCAATTATTAATAAAAAACAAAAAAATGAATGAAAACCATACCATAAATCATGGGAGGTGAACCAAATCAATCCCATATTTATTGCCTTTAGTGGTAGATGTTAGAATATACACAAGGGGGTACTAATAAACCCTTTGAATAACCTAAAATCCAAGGAAAACACTTAAATATGTTAACCCCAAATCATATGGTTTTGAATGAATGAGATAGGAAATAAGGAGACCAAAAATCCTCTAGAAAAGGGAAAGAAGAGGGACCAGGGAACTTACCTTGAAGGATCAAGTGGAAAATGGGAAGAGATCAAGGTAAAATTGTGAGATAAGGAGGAGACATGGAGGGGTTCATCGCATACCTCAAGAGGAATGGGAGGGGGTGCACCACACACTGGAGAAAAGGGGAAGAGGGGGTTACCCCTTGGGTCATTAAAAAAACTAACCTAATAATAGTAAATATAATAATAATAATAAATCATGTTATTATTATTATTATTAAAACATTTCTTTATTTTTCCACCATTTAATTCATTTAAATTTAATTTCATTAACTTAATTTCTTTAAAAAACACATCATGGTGTTCCAGCTCTAAAAATTAAAATTAGAAACTCAGTCTGTAAAATGGCCCATCCAGTAAATGAAAAATTCAAATTTCATTCATTTTTCATTCGGTTCAAAAACTTGGGTCATTACATATGGCCTCCCATATACTGCTCCTCAAGAAACAGTAAAAATGGGCCCCACCATTGCACTTGTTTCAATACTCTAGATCCATGCTCACCTCCACACCAACCCTTGAAAACCCTTTTAATGTTCAACATATATCAACTATGCCACCACACCCAATATATCTATGATGTCACCTCTCACTGTAAGGCATCTCAAATTTTCACAAAAAACAATGTGCTATCATGCCCATGAACATCTCACCACCACAATACCACCGTAGTACGACTTGGGATTACCCACAAACATAATAAATCTCAATGGACCAGCACATGAATCCTTGAATGATTCGCAATACAACTGACCATCATGCATAATATACACACACCTACCCTCAAACATCGATACTATTTTTGAAAAGCCTCATCAACACCCATTATCCTTTCTGAAAATGTTGATGGATCTTGTAAGAACCCTATCATAGGTTCCGACCCATGATATAACCCAACCTCAGTTAAACCCAATAGTTGTATGCTTCTCTACAACCTGATTACACACCCCAACCAACACGCTCACGAGTCACATCTCATTAAAACTAGCATGATGTGATTGCCCCACTAACCATTCCCCACATTCATTTCAATCACACCCAATAGCCTAAGGAATATCACCCATGTCAAGGCTAACTACATTATAATAGACCAAATGAAAATAAATCCAAAACCACAAGAATCTACCCACACTCCCACCGTGGAATTCAAATGTGAATCTAGAACAAAAAAGGGTCAAGCACCCAACAGATCCTAACCTCTAGAACAATTCTCAATATGAATTACATGTTATCCACATGCCTTTTCTTATCCCCTTATTTAGGTTAAGTAGAATGCCATCATGATTATATATGAGAAAAAAATGTAAAGGTTATTATTAAAACATTAAGTAACCAAACCCATTTAAAACCCACCAGGGTTCCACATCTTTAGAGAAAGCCATGCACATCCATTTATCATTCCCCAGTATCATATGCATATACCAACCCACCAAGGTTCCATTACTGAGGCATTAAGTGTCTGCCCCAATCATCCAGGGGTCTATAATTCCTTGGGAAACCTATTCCCATCGTCGAATCAGGTCTTAGTCATACCATGTCATCATTAATTCATCACCAGAGCTTCAATTCCCAAACTAAGCCACTAAGGGAATCCATACATCCCTCTTGAGGGGTTTACATTTACAACACCAAATAATCTCTTGCACCAGGATACACATGACATTCCATCACTACCACATATATGGGCAAAGGATGTGCCGACATTTATCAACTTTAAGAATAAAGTGCATATAAAAGTATCACCTTTATTAGAACAAGCTAAAAGTGCCGATAAAGGTCACATTTATCAGTGATTTTTTTAGCGTTGATAAAGAAAAGATTTATCACCGCTAATCTTAACGCTGATAATTTTTTAATAAAAATTATTATTAATGTATATAAAATCATTATATTTATATTTAAAAATATTGTTTATTTATATAAATTAATTAAAAAAATTCATGTTTATAATTAATATAAATATGACATATTAATATATATATATTTTTTAATAATTAATATATATATAATGTCTTAAAAAATTATTTATAAGATAATAAATATATATATATATTTAAAAAATTATAATTTATAAGAATTTTATTAAAAGAATAAATATATTTTTCATATTTATAATTTTTTATTTATAAATTTTTATTTATAATTATAAATTTATAATTATAAATATATATAATTATATATAAATTTTATTTCAATATATTTATTTATAATTATAATTATAATTATATATTTGTGTGTGTCTCTCCAATGAATTTGTTATATATATATATATATCAAGAAATAATGATGATATTCATGGAAATGATTTCTGTTATTTATGTTCATATGTTGAAGCGTGAGTATAATTGATGTTATATGACCATAAGTTCATTTATGGACATGATTGTGGGTCACTAAATGTTAAAATTACATATATTATAGTGACACATGCATATGTTTTGTATTTATCATGAATGTTCATTTATATACTGACACCCTAATTATGTTTTTTTCATATATGTGATGACTCATTTTTTATGATCTATACTTTACTAGGTATATTATTCATTCATGTTATACCCATGAACTAATTATTTTCTCATAAATACTTATAATATTTCAATAAATACATTTAAATAATAAGTATATTTATTATATTAACAATTATAAAATTTTAATTATATATAAATACATTTAAAATATAATTATAACTAAATTTATATATATTTAAATAATTATAAATTTACAATAAATACATTTGTTATAAATTTATAAATATATAAATTTATATATTAATATATATAAAAATTTATAATTATATAAAAATATTTATAAATATTTTCATTTATACATATAATTATAAATATATATTTATTTTAATAATTATAAAATCATAATAAATATACTAATTAAACTTATATGTTTGTAAATATATATTAGGTTCTTGGGGATATAATTACATTAAACCGACACACACACACCACACACACATGCTAGAAAGGTAGGCCATAACCCCCCAAGGGATAGCCCACCCATCATGCCGTATAATAAATATATGAATTATATATAATTATAAAGTTATAAATATAAAAAATATATTTATTATAATTTTATTATTATTTAAATATATATATATATATTGATAATAATAAACCTTAAGGGTTATGATGTTGTCCAGGGTCTTTGAGAGCATCTCGCACTACCTCTATAGCGATTTGGGAAACTTTGATTCAATAGATTCGATATTGGATGGTTATTTTGAACTTGCAAAGGTCTTCATCAACCCCTCAAATAAGATAAAAGATGGATCTGGCTTGGGGGATGCATATTTTCCATCTGATGTCTAGTGGGTTTGGATCAAGGATGATCTTATTTCTCTCTCTACGTAACATGTTGATCAGAGGATGGATGAGGATTGGGATACGGCTCACTGGCTTGTGGTGAGTGGCAGGTTCTTATCTACTTCATGTATTTTTCCTACGAGCAATCATATCTCAAAGAACGGTGACCATGCTCATAGTTAAGCGACTCTAAAATTCTTTTTAAGATCAAATCAAGGAATGAAAACATTGAACTATTAAGATTATTTAACCTTTTATGAGGAATCATTTTTGGAAATTTGAATATCTATGAAATTGGAAACTATAGCATTGCGGGTCTAGAAGATGGTGCATGGTTTTTATAGGTATGGGGTTTTTTCACATTACATTTCCTTCTCATGAGCTTAATCATCAATACCAGAGCTTCATATTTTTGAACCTCAATCCAGGGGTCTTGTGATTCCATGATTGGGACCCATGGTTCGATCCGAACCATGAGAAGAACACTACGTTCCAATATTGGATCTATATTAAGGAATTGAACTGATATTTTTGGCACTCAGATATCCTATGGGATACCGCATCCATTGTGGGAACACAAATTAAGCAGGACAATGTTACTTAGTTATCTAACTATGGGAACTATGCTAGGGTCATGATTTAAAATGACCTCATCTCAACTCTAGTTAATACAGTCTTCTTGGTTGTGAGAGAATTTATGTTTGAAATGGGTAATGATTTTTGGTATGTTGTGGTGTTCTTCTCTAAGTGTATGTCAATTGGCTATGGTTTAGGAAATTTTCTAAGGGGTTTAATGTGTTTTTTGTAGAATCATTGTGCATAGAGTTAATGATTTCAAGTTTAGAATTCATTTTTCTAATTGGTGATAATACCGAAGTAAATAATTTAAACAAGAATATGTTGGATGATATAGCTTTTGGAGCTTGTTGTAATCTATCTTTAGAGAATGTGGTTGTATCCCCTCCTACTCTTCTTGACAAGGATAATAGGCTGGACATATATGCCTTTATTGGTGACTGGAATCTAAATAATGCTATTATTGACCAGCTATATTTTTTAATTCATGTTGGTTTTGTACATAAACTTATTGGGAAATAGGTGGAGAATAATTCAAAGGTTTTGGTTCCTTTATATAAACCTTCTAATTAGGACAGCCATGTTAGTCGGAATTCAATGTTACATATTTTAGGACTTCATGACACCATTGCAGGTTTCATGATCCTATCCAAGACAATGGATGATGCTATAACATAAGGGTTGAATTATTTGATGAGTAATCCTCATAAGAAATGGAGTATCAGTAGATTACTCTGGAATATATGGTAGCCTCAAGAGTTAGGAATGGGAAAACTAAATTGGACAACATCCAAGCTATAACAGATAAGAAAGATCCTCCAGTTAAAGTTAAAGGTAAGAATATATGTATTGATAGAGAGGGATTTAAATTGGTCTTCCCCTAGAAAACCAAGCCACATGAGTCCCAAAACCACCTTATACAGGAGGTGCATATCATTCTGTCACAGGCTGATGTTGTTTCTCTTGATACTTCTGATCCAGTACCTTTGGCTCCGATGGTTCATCCTCTACAAATGGAACCTCCATCTCAAATATACTGGTAGAGTACATAAGTTATTCTAGGAAGTGTGTCTTTTCACTACCTCTTTGGTTTTCTTACTTCAGTTGAGGTGCAAGAGGGAGATGTGTAGGGTACTTTGATATCCCATGAACATGGTCAAGTGTAGTCCCCTACAATAAAAGTCAATGACGAAACTTTGGTAGAAGATTCTATGAGGATGGAATCATAGTCAGATAATGGGAACATGGATTCAGAGATTACTAACATTTAAGGTCTCCTGCAACAGACGAAGGCTTAGAGGAGAGGTCGGCGTCCTAGAGGTCTTGGCAATGGGCGTTGTAGAATTAATTGGCTTATAATATGTGAAGAGGAGAGAAAAAAGGGGTTAGGATCATAGAAAAACTTGGTCATTGATGGTCTGTTTTGATGAGCGTAGTCTGCCATATCTGACCCCATTCATTACTTTGTTTTTGTTTCATTTAATAAAAGGGTGTTTTCCTCACTTTTTGAAAAAATATTTATTTATAGTTATAATTATAAATAAATAAATATCCATTTATATAATTTTAAAATTATATAAATATATTTATTATATTTATAATAAAATAAATAAATATATTAATTATATATATTTATAAAATTAAAAATATAATAAACATATTGATTATAATTTTATAATTATTTGAATAAATATATATTTATTTATAATTAGAACTGTAAATAAATATATATTAATTTTTAATTATAATATTTAAAAATATTAATAAATATTTATTTATTTATAGTTATAATTATAAATAAATATATATTTATTTCAATAATTGTAAAATTATAATAAATATATTTATTACAGTAATAATTTATTAAATATATATAATTAATAAAATTATTATATATAATTACAAATATAATAAACATAATAAATATATTTATTATAATTTATAAAATTAAAAATATAATAAATATATTTATTATAATTTTATAAATATTTAAATGAATATATATTTATTTATAATTATAACTATAATATATATATCTACTTCAATAATTATAAAATTATAACAAATACATAAATGTATATATATATATATATATATATATATATATATTAGGTGCATGGGGGTACAATTATATTAAACACACACACACCACAAACATAAACTGAAAATGAAGACCATAACCACCCATTGGATAACCCACCAATCAGGCCTTATTTATTCAGTACATGGGCTGAATTCCCAGTGAGCATGAAGCTCATTACCCAGCTCAAAGGCCCACAAACTGGCCCAGAGGCCCAACACAACATCATGACTACATCATTCCTGCGTCACCATCTGTCTTTGTCATGCCTGTGTCACCGTCTGCCTGCGTCATGCATCTGTCATCACTTGTCTGTGTTAGGTATGTATGAAATCCTCCTGCATAAATTTACTCCCACCCAGATTTGAACCCCGATCTAATGCATGATTATAATTATAATTTTATAATTATTTAAATATATCTATATTTATTTATATTTATAACTAGAAATAAATATTTATTTATCTTTAATTATAATAATAAAAACTATAAATAAATATATATTTATTTGTAGTTATAAATATAAATAAATAAATATTTATTTAAATAATTATAAAATTATAATAAATATATTTATTGTATTAATAATTTTATAAATATATATAATTAATATATTTATTATATATAATTACAAATATAATAAATATATTATAATAATTTTATAATTATTTAAATTAATATATATTTATTTTTAATGATAACTATAAATAATATATATATTTATTTAAATAATTATAAAATTATAATAAATATATATATCAGGTGTTTGGGGGGGTACAATTACATTAATAACACACAGGCTGGAAAGGATTGATGAGTGGGTTATCCCTTAGGGGGGGCTATGGCTTGCGTTTATGGCATGTGTGTGTGGTGTGTGTGTGTATGTTTAATGTAACTACAAGCACATAATATATATAAATATATATATATTCATTTAAAATTTTTTAAATTATAATAAATGTATTTATTATAATTATAATTTTATAAATAAATATAATTAATATATTTACTATAATTTTATAATTATAAATAGACCTATATTTGTTTATAATATTTATAATTTTATAAATATATATAAATATATAAATATATATAAATATATAAATATATACAAATATTTATAAATATATTTATTATATATATAATTATAAATAAATATTTTTTATAGTTATAAATATAAATAAATATTTATTTATTTATTATATATACAATTTTATAAATATATGTAATAATATAAATAAATTACTTACATTATATGTTTATCAAATATTTTTTAGTGCATATAGAGATAGTCTTTTATCATTACTAAAAAATGCACTGATAATACTATTCTTTATCAGCTCTACAATTTTAGCACTTAAAAGATGAGTTTTATCATCGATTTTTTAGCGCTGGTATAGGGTTGTCTTTATGAGCCCTAAACCAGAAATGACAAAGAGGTGTTTTTTCATTGATTTCTTTTTTAGAACTGATAAATATACTCTATATCAATTCTTTTTTGAAAATATTAATTAAAGTATTCCTCAATGTTATAAAAATAACTCTAATAGAGTTTTCTTTCATTTCCACCTTCAGTATTTCGTAGATCTTTAGTGATATCTTTGTCACTCCCTACCTTCACCTTTGTCGTCACCATCGCTCACTACCCTGAAAATGTATCCCCATACCTCGACGTCGTTACTCCCCACTACCTTTGCTCCCTACCGCCTTTTCTTCCTGCCACTGTCACTCCCCTCTTCTCTAAGGCATGGGATTATTTATTATACTCTTTAATCACTTATTCCATCTAGATATTTTCATTGTGGGTTGAAAATATAATACCTATAGATCCATGTATAGGTTTCTAGGTGTTTTTATTTTGGTTCCATGATAGATGATGGGATTTGCTGTGTTTTGATAAAACTTTTTTGTATGGTTGATGTGTCTGATTAAAGAATTTTTAATTTTTTAGGTCTTCTAAAGAAGTGTTTCTTTCCTAGTTTTGTTTCGTTTAAAGAGATAGTGTGTGAATGTTGTAGACTCCCCTTTCAGGTTATGTATAAATTGTGCAGAGACCCTGATAGGTATCAACATTTTTTAGGCCTTGTGTCCCTTTTTATTCATTGAATTCTTATTAGATATATTGGATTTTTATGAGAATTATCATTATTGGTTTTAAGGAATATTTTTATTAACGGTCTATTTTATCAGTATATATTATAGTCAACCATATGAGTTACTTTTCTACTAGGAATTAATGTTTTAATGTGATTGGTCGTCTTCCATCCTTTGGAAATATATTTTTAGGGGAGAACAATGTTCTGGTGGTGAGTTTGTAAAATTTTGTGTTACTATTGTTAAATATTTTATAGTATTTTAAAAAATTATAAGTTATATTTCATTTAGGAATTTTTTTATGATCAATGTTTTAAATGATTAAAATTTCTATGGGTCACATAGTTAGAAATAACAGTTTGATAAATTTTATAGTGACCATTATTATATTTAATAGATGTTATATTCAAGATATTCTAGCCAAGAAGAAAAATTTCCATTAGGTGAATAAATTAAAAAAATTTCTTCTTGAATTAAACTTACTTTCATAATTCTAGGATATTCCCAAAGACCACTTTAAACATTCTGCAACCAATTCACCTCATGAAAATCCTCATCATCATCATTAATTTGAGATTTCAGATTATAGATGTTTAGATCAATCCTCATATTTTCAAATATTGTATCATATCCATTCCTAAATCACATGACTGAGTTGAATGTTTCTAAAAAGGGATGACGGAGATTAATGGGGGTTTTCATGTAACTAGATTCTCCCTTTAAGGTTATGTAAAGGAAAACCTAAGTGGGATTGGGTGATTTACTAGTTTTAATTCATGGTAATTAAAAATTTAGTGCAAAAACCTCAAAATTCATTCTCTACATTTGAATACATAATATTTCAATTGATGGTTATGGGATTATTTTGATAGGGGATGAGTTGGTTGGTTTATCTAAATAGTATATTTATGTTTTTTGATGGTCAATGTACCTTAGACTGAAATTATTTAGTTCTCCTACTTGATTGATGTGTTTGGGACCCTTGGAAAATTTATTTTATTTCTTATTTTCATTTCATTGATGATGTGGTTCCATTCATTTGATCATTTATCTACATAGCATGAGTGGGGTTTCTATTGGATTTTCAAAATGGTTTGAAAAACGTGTTTCATTAAAGACAAGGGTAGATATCACGAGACTCGCAAGGTAAACCAACTGTTTTTCAGTTAACCATAAAATCAAGATTGATCATTTCATTAATGGACTAACATCGAATAATTTTATAATTTTATAGTTTAATGAATTTTATTTTTATATATTAAAATTTTATACTTTTTAAATTATTTAATCTATATACTTCTATAAATTATATATACTTTTATAATATATATGTAATTTTATATAGTTTTATAAATTTCTATAAATTTATAAATTCTGTATATTTATTTAAAATATAAATTATTTATAAATTATATATTATTTTATGCATTTATATACATCTATAATTTTATATATTATATATATATATTTTTTTAATTTATACTTTTATACTTGTAATTTTTTTTTTATTTACCAATAATTTAATACTTTTATACCTTCAAAAATTCAATGCTAGTGTTGAAAATAATATAAAAAAATAATAATTTATTTTTTATTTGTAAAACCATAGTTATATTTAAAATCTATATTTTATGTTATTAAAACGATTTTACAAATAATATAACTTTTATTTTATTTCCATTATTATATTCAATATTTTTATTTCATTAGTTTTTATATAGTAAATGAGATTTTATGCTTCATTTATAATCATAAAAAATTGGTTTTGATCATTAAAAATATGATGTGAAAAATAGGTTTTAAAATTTAAATATCCTCTATTATATTTATAAATTTCATTCAATAAGGTTTTGTTTTTTATAATTTGGGACAATGAACCATTTTCCAATATTTCCATTTTCTATTAGGAAATTCATGAGATCCATCTTCAATTGATCATCTTTTGTGTATTTATTTTGGTAAATATTAATATTTCCAAGTAAAATAAGATGGATATGAATAGAGAATGGATGTATTCAAATCATATGAAAAAGAGTATGAATTTGGGGAGATATAGTTCATCAATTTTGCAAAGGATCAGACATATAAGCATTCTCTAATCCTTTTTCAATGTTTATTCTTTCATTATTCAAGAGTAATTAGTCCAGAGGAGTTAGAAGAACACTTGATCTATCATCAAATTGTTAGAATTTATAAATGTTGGAATAGACCTGGGGAAAAGTGAATGTAGCTAGGGACTGTTATATCACATCATTTTACGGATCATATGATATGATTACATGTGTGGAAAATAAGGATGACTTTATTTAGGATTTGATTACATGTGGGAATGATAATGGAGATTTTATGGAGAAAATTACAATGACAATTGAATATGACCTTAATGATTTTAAAAAATTGTTTTTGAAGTTAAAGAGTTTTGAAAAGATGTCATTTCATGTTGGTTTCACTAAATATAAAACATTTTCAGCAATATTAAAGCTGTATAATTTTAAAGATGGTGATAGATAGCGTGAATCCTGTTTTAATGTTCAAATTTCTCTATTTAATGATATTCTCCTAAAATATAATGAGCTACCAAGATGAATATACAATGCTAAAAAAATGATACGTTTGATGGGTATGATCTCTAAAGGAATACATGTATGTCTAAATGACTGTATACTATTTTGCAGGGACCAAAAATCACTTAAATAATACCCAAAGTGTGGTTCTTCTTGATACATGAATGTTGAATTGGGTCCTATGGAAGATGTATGGTACTTTCCAATCATTCTAAGGTTTAGGAACCTATATTGAAGTGATAAGATTACAGGAAAATTGATGTGTCATGCAAATAAAAGAAATAAAGATGGGGAACTTCATCACCAAACATACAATCCTTAGTGGAAGAGAATTGATAATGAGTATCCTGATTTTGGAAACGATCTAAGAAACCATCATCTAGATTTATCTAGAGAGGGAGTTAATCCTTTTGGTTTTCAAAGAAAAACTTGTTGTACATGGCCAGTTATGTTTGTAAATTATATCATTCCATCATGGTTATGCATGAAATGAAAATATATCTTGTTATTTATGCTTCTATCAGGACCAAAACAATCCGGTAATGATATTGTTGTTTATTTTTCTCCATTAATCTAAGATTTTAAATTATTGTGGGAGTCAGGTGGTATATAGTTTGATTCTTATAGAAATAAAGATTTCATGTTGAGAACCATGTTGTACAGGATGATAAATTACTCTCACATATGGACATTTTTTAGGATATATCATTAAAGGACCTCGTGGGTGTCATATTTGAAAATAAGGTACACAGTCAATTATGTTGAGACATTCATTGAAGACTGTGTTTCTAGAAAATCATATATTATTACCCCAAAGATATAAGTATCGATCTTGGATGACATCATTTGATGGAAGATCATAAGAATGTACAACACCATCTCTACTAATAAGTGATCAACTGCATGAGAAAGTAAAATACATGGACACTGATTTTGGTAAATGTTTTTTGAAAAACCTTATGATAATCAGTTGGAAAAGGTTATCATTATTTATGAATTACCATACTAAAATTATCTATACTTCAGAATTTTTTTTATTTCATCCATGTTGGAAAATATCTATGTGAAAGTGTAATTTGTACGTTACTAAATGCACCTGATAAAACAAAGGATAGAATTAATTCTAGGTTGAACATGATTGACATGTGAATATGGTATGATTTGGCACTAGTGGAGGGTGAAAAATGAAATTTTCTACATCCAACTACTTATAATCCTTCATAGAAGACCATATATCATTTTAAAAATTCATTAATTATGTAAATGTTTCATAGGGGTATTCCCCGAATATCAAGAATATCGTTTCAATAACTGATTTAAAGTTAAATCATTTTAAATCACATGACATACATGTTTTTATAAAAGATATAATTACTATATCTTTACATTTATTTTTTCCCCAAGAATTATCATCATACATTAACCAATATCTATTTCTTTTTCAAAGTTATATAGATCAAATTTATAGACCCAATGAAATTAGTGACTACGGAAATGTAAGTATCTATCATATTATGTGAATTGGAAATGTTCTTCCTGCCAATATTCTTTGATAAAATGGTTCACTTGGTGAGAGGGATTCGATTACGTGGTCTTGTAAACTATAGATAGATGTACCCCATTTAATGATATATGATGATTTTGAAATGGTATGTCAAAAATCAACATTGTCTAGAGGGTTGTATTGTGGAGTGATATATTGTTTAGGAATCCATTAATATCTATACCAAATACCTATCCACTATGGAAAGCATTAGTCTACAAAATTATCATCACACTAGGTGGATTGTGGGTGAAGGATTTTCTGGATGATATGTTTTAAAAATTAATATTTCAGATCAGGAGAAATCCCAATTTTACATTTTTCATAACATTTGATGGGTTTACCTATATGTTGAAACCCACAAATATATTTTTAGGAATTTGAATTAATAAAGGGTTGGAAGATGGATATCAAACACATATAATAAACATTTTATATGATGGTTTTGAGAACATATTTTTACGGAGTCAGATGAAAATCCAAATACAATTTCATTATGACTTTGATGGCTAGATGGAGGAATGTGTGTGTGTGTGTATTGTCTTACAATGGTTATTTAATTAATGGTTGTATGTTCTATACAAATGAACATGATATATATAGTGCCATACAAAATAGTGGAGTTGAAATTGTATCCTATGATATTTATTTTTCTGGTACTATGTACACAAATAAAATTTATGAAAATAATTCACACATTGGCATCATCAAACAAATATGGATTTTGGATTATAAAGTATTACAAGTAGTGATTTTTCAATGCAAGTGGATTGATAATAGGACTGATGTTAAAATAGATGATTTGAGATTCATGAATGTTGATTATGATAAGGAAGGGTACAAGATGAGCCATTTACAATGGCATCATAGGTAGTACGCGTATTTTATGTTCCAGATCCCACAAACAAAAGTGGTCAATTATTTTTTTGTTGACCAAAACTACTGAAGGGTCATAATTGAGGATTCCGATTTCATTGGTGCATTGAAATCGTTTCATAGTAGTCTCAATGGTTATGGGGGTTTTTTATTTTAGAGAATACCACAATTAAGGGATTGGGATACTTGATAGAGGAGTCAAATACCTAATCCTTTAAAAAATAGTGTTCAATAATCAGATTATATTATTTTGTAATATATATTGTTTTACCTCATGTTATTATCGGTTCGTTGATGCATTTATGTAATATAAATTTAATTTTAATCCAATTCTATAGATAATAACTTCTCCACATCCGGGTACTCAAAATCCTATGGAACAATAAATCTCTCAACCCACTGCCACTCCTAGTGCATAAGAACAACAACCTTCTCCATGTATTAGTGCTCCCAACCCAAAGGAACAATAGGTTTCTAAACATATTGGTGATCCGAGGGCATAGATACAATGACCATCTGCATATGTTGATGCTACTGATCTTAAGGAACAACTTATTGATGATGTTGAATCCAAGTAAATGGTAGGTAACAAAGGATAGATGATGCAAACAACAAGAATCATTGTAGTTTGACAGTGTTAGAAAGAATCATTAAGGTGAAAAGAGAAGGCATCAAATTCGAGGTCATATAGAATGTGTGGGACCAACATGTTAACCCAACAAGGCTATGTTGAGTAATTACATTAGACACATCACTCTTAAACAAGTTTCTATTGATGTATATTCATGGATCTCTGTTGTTCCCACACATAAGGCACTAATGCGGGAAGATATTATTGTAACATTACGATATCAGTTTTATATTTTAGTAAAAAATGAATAATGAAACATTGAATTAGTCTTCATCATCACTTATAAAGTTCATTTATAATAGATGACTCCGACAATAAATATGTATTTTTTCTTTCTGGATGGATTCACACAGGCTTTCTCACAATTCTAACATGATTTAATGTTAAAGATGCTGATGGGGAAATAAACATGCACCCACCACTTATGTATATACACCTGATAATCCAAAAATAATTGGATGTGTTTATTGGCCATCATGAAGAGATATCTTTTCAGGTACATTGTGGATGATAATACATTGTTTGGAAATACCTATATTCATCAAATTGATTGAGAATTTTATATTTATGAAACTGTAGATGAGTGATGAAAATAAGGAATAGATAGTAAAACCAATGTACCCCTACCATAAATCAAGGATGGGGTATGCTTTACTTGAACAAGAAATTAGTATGTATTTTAAATCTATCGTAATATTTTTCTGTGACATGAAACAACAACATTATTATGTTCCACTATTTATTTATAGATTAGTGAATCCAAATCCAAAGCCACTTCCATCCACCAACATGTTCTATGTAAGGAGGAACATGTAAACAAATATGGGATATTAAAAAGTGAAAACAAACAAAAAGTGTGGGAAATATGTGTAAGTATGAAATAAAAAAATCTATTTTTATTTAAATCATTGTTACCTAAAAATGATTTCTTATTATCCAATATTTTCTATCTGATATAGTCATTGCAATTATCAAAAAGACCTTTACGTGGTGAAAACCTACTATCAGTGGCCTTTGAGTGATCATAACAATATGGTCACGTCAGAGGTATGGTTTTTTATGGTGAAACCCAGAACATATTTTTAGAAAAAAAAAATAGAAGGATAAATATAACGAAATGCTAGAGAAGAAAGCAAGATTATTTACCATTTAGGAATAATTTCATTGGAATACTAGGTTATTATAAAATGTTATGGGGGGAGTAAATTAGAAGAAAAAACTCCAGAATAACCATTGTGTGAAGATCCCCCCCACCCCCACCATCATTGAGGAGAGAAATTCCCCTAAAAAACCTCTCTTAGTTGAGGAAATCAATATTATAATAATTTTTTTATGACATGTGAATCAGATAGGCACTAATACCTTTCTGGTATTGATTTTATATAGGGATAAAATGAATGTGACTTATATCTATAAAAACTCAACCATTACTATATATTGATAGAAATGGTGTTCAATATCCATGATGACCGTCTATATAATAGACCACTTCCAACAGGTCATGTGAGAGTGGTGATTAGTGTAGCTCATGATCCGAGCACTGAGCTAACAATTCTAATTTATGAAGAAGATATTAATATAGTCAACTAAGCTTTTTAAATAATCATTTCATAGTAGTCAGATCATGTAAAGACACATGTTAAAAGGAGTTATTCATTTCCAACTTTTTTTCCTTGTTAAATCATTACCATTTAATGGAAAAAGGTTTGAACCAATGAATGTTATTACAGAAGGAAACAATGGAAGGGTGAAATGAATGGTTGAATCAAAACCATCTAAAGGATCAACCAAATGATCAAATGGATCTTTTGAAAGCACCTTTACCCTACCCATTCAATATTCAAATTGTCTAACATTTAATGTTCTTGAGGATACAAGGTTACAAAATGTTAGTAATCACATAGTTCATTTTAATGAAAAAATGTACAAATATTATGTTACACACTATATTTATTTTGAGAATTTAAATGTAATCCTCAATTATGTATGTCTAGGAGGCTCAATTTAAAATATATATATGAGGTATGATTTCATGATTTTTTTCTAAAAGAATATATAATATATTAATTATGAATAAATACATGTCATTTTTACAAGAATATAAATCAATACAAATTGAAGAGATTACACCATGAATATAAATTTTCACTCATTTGACCACACATCACTTATACATAACAAAAATAAATTTATTCCATAAAAATGAATGAAATAGTGAAAAATGGACAAATTGTTTGAAATAAAATTTATAGATGAAAAAATATTATTAATACTGGTGATGTAGGGGTAAAAAGATAAAATTTAATATTATAAAATATAGTTCCATTTCTTTAATTAATCATTCCTTTTTTATTGAACAATTAATGTTCATTATGGTCAATTTGGATACTTCAAAGATTTATTTCCTATATTTACAGCATGGATACCCAAAAAACTGACCACACATGATGATGTTTTTTAGTTTTTGGTACACTATATACAATGTTTTATAACTAAATTTCAATGTTATATAATATATGTTATGTTTTAATTAGAGTTATATTATTAGAGGGCAGTGTTTAAATATTCTGAAATTCATGGAATGAGAACAAGAATAAAGCACAAGAAGCCTAAAAAGTTCTACAATTTGAAAATTATCATGGTATATATAATAATATTTTACTATGAAAACACATTTAAAAATAAATTACTTAGTTTTATCAATGTTTCTATAGTTTCTAAAACAAAAAAAAATGGATAATATTTTGGATATTATGTTTGTAAATTTATGAGAGATCATATTCCATCAACAAACTAGCATGCTCGAAGAGGTATTTTCGAAGATAATTAAAATTTAATTTAAAATATTTATTAATCCTTTGTGTATTTATATTTTCTAGTACCACTATGTGTTGAGTCAATAAGGTTTTCCTTATGACTTTTCCATTCCTTCTTGTTTTGAAAATCACAAACACCTTATCTTTAAGAAAATCGCTTTTATAAGGAAAATCGCTTTTATAAGGAAAATTGTTTTATAAGGAAAATTGCTTTTATAAGGAAAATTGATTTTATAAAGAAAAATTTCTTTTATAAGGAAAATCGCTTTCGTAAGAAAAATTATTCTTATCATATTTTCATTTATATTTTTCCTAAGTATAAAATTCGGTTTCATTTCTGTTTTCTCGGATTTGTTTGAAACTTTGATATAAAGTATTCTGTTTTAGGATCCGAATTCTGGATAAGAACTGTAAGGAAGTTTCACTCCAAATTCCAGATGAGAACTGTAATAAAGTATCATTCCGAATTTCGGATACGAACTCTGACTAAGTTCTATTCTAGATTCAGGATACGAATCCTTATGAATTTCGACATTGAATTCTTATTACGAATTCTAATGACGAATTCTAATTACGAATTCTAATAATGAATTTTCATTAAGATTTATGATGACGAATTCTCATTACGAATTCTGATGATGAATTCTCATTCCAAATTCTGGATATGAATTCTCAATACGAATTCTTAAGATGAAATCTCATTATGAATTCTGATGATGAATTCTCATTCCGAATTCTGATGATGAATTCCCATTACGAATTCTGATGAGGAATTCTCACTACGAATTCTGATGATGAGTTCTCATTCCGAATTCTCATTCAGAATTTATCTGTTAAACAGAATCTGATCATCTTTGTTTTATACACTCTGAATTTATTCAGACTCCGAATTTTCACTCCGAACATTCATTTTGCTTATGCCTTTATATTTTGTCTACTCTTTATTATTTTCTTTACACTCTGAACTTTAACTCCGAACCTTCACTCCGAATCTTTTTAGTTAAGATTTAAAACGGTATCGTATATTCTGTTACACTTGTTTGTTATAAAACGATGTCGTGTATTCTGTTATGAACTAACCGTTGGGTAAGTTACATGTGTACAGGTCCCTCCGATTTTTAAGGAAAATATGACCGTTGGAAAGGAGGATGACCATACCTATAAATAGGAGCTCATTTGAAAGAGCTCAGAGCTGCTGCCGGTGTGCTGAAAGACTGACTGCTCTTCGACTCATGTGATTACATGCTTGAAGTGATTTCTAGATAGAGAGAGGCTCTTATTCACTCTCAAATCTTCGTGTGACTCCGAATGTTGGTGATTACATTCGAGGACTTCCGGGGATAGGAAGACAGAGGTGCCGAATACCTTGAAGTTCGAGGGCTTCCTTGCTGAGGAAGACATAGGTTGCCAACTACCTTGAAGTTGAGGGCTTGCGGGGATAGCAAGATAGAGACACTCCGATCTTCGTATCGAGGGATTACCTTGGTGTGGGTAAGACAGACTTACTTGAATGTATAAATCAAGGGACCTTTATCCAAGGTTGTTGGATACCCTTCTCTTTGGGTTAAAAGACTTATATCTTGTTACTTGTAGTTTTACTACTTGATTATTTCCGCTGCATTTTGTATTATAAAGAAAATATAACTTTCTTATACTTCCGTACTTGTACTCTATTTCATTTAGAATCTATACGCTTTAAGGTAGAATCTCATATTGTAATATTTTGTTAAGTTTCAATTTCCAGAACCATATTTCTGGAACCCACGTTCGGAATCTCTTTACATGTTTTCATTTGGTATTAGAGGTGTTGTGAATTTTCTTATTTTTAATTTTGTTAAACATAGACTTTTCCTTTGCTTAAGGAAAACACATTTATTCATAACTAACTTTAAAGGTTCCAAAGGAATTTTTTAAAGTTTACAATTCACCCCCCCCCCCTCTTGTAAATTGAGCATCTACATCATTATTTCGATCCTAGAATTGGTATCAGAGGAGGTCTCTGAAATACTTATACTTACGTATAAGTTTTTCTTGCTCACTTCCTCATTCCAAACTTTTCCACTCTGAACTTTTCCATTACCGAACTTTGTTTTTGCGAATCTTTTCTACTAACAAGTTTGTGTATCGAAGGTTATTTTTAGTATGGCAGGAATTAATGTTGGTTCAATTGATAATCTAAATCCCACAAGACCACCAATCATTGATGGTAATGACTATGAGTACTGGAGAGATCTAATGAAGACTTTTGTTATCAATACTGGAGTAGAAAATTTTGTTATGCTTACTGGTGATTATAAAATTCTTGACAAGGAAGTTAGAACTTTCACTAACCAGTAAAATAAAGATTATCAACTCAACTATAAAGTACGCAATACTCTACTTTGTTCAATGACTAGAAATATATATAGCCAAATTTCTTCTTGTGAAGAAGCTAACTGTATCTGGAAGAAGTCAGAGGTTACACACTTTGGAACTTCCAAGGTGATTGAGACTAGGAGAGCTATGCTTAGAGCTGAATATCATGGCTTCAACTTTCCTTATGGGGAACCAATTTGTAAAGTTCAACAGAGATTTATGACTATCGTCAACAACCTACAGTCTATGGGAGAGAAAGGTTTAGATGATGAAGCTCTTGTGCATAAGATAATTGATATCATGCCTAATGAGTGGGAATCCAAAAGAACTATTATAGATGAGAATAGGAAAGTCACTCAGATTTCTCTTGATGATCTTTTTGGAACTCTTCTCCAACATGAAACCAGAATGAAGAGAGATGCTGAAAAAATCAAAAAGAAAAATGGAAATGGTACTGTTGCTTTCACAACAACATCAAATCATATGAAATCCAAGACTCCTAAGAGAGTAACCAGATCTAAGTCTAAGAAGATGATAGTTCAATCAGATTCTAGTGAGAGTGAAATATCTGAAAATGAATTAGAAAATCTTGCTCGAAGGATGAACAAGATAGCTGGCCAGAGAAATTTCCAATCCAAATATAAGAAAAAGGATAGGAAAGATGGAAAATATGGAGAAGTTACTTGTTATGAATGCAAGAGAGCTGGACATATAAGACCAGATTGCCCTATGCTCAAAAAGAAAGAAAGGAAATAAAGACATTCAGACATGAGCAGAAAGAAGTATTATAAAGAAAAAGCTAAGAAAGTTCTGAAAGTTAATGACACCTGGAGTGCCAGTGGTGGTGACTCTTCAGATGAATCTTCTGATTATGAATCTTCAGGACAGAAGAATCTTGGTCTTATAGCCAGATTACCTATTGATAATCATTGTTTTATGGCTAAGGTACGAAATGCTGAATCACTGACCAATGTTTCTTTAAATTCTAATAATAGTAAGTATTATGACTCTTCTGATGAAGAATCTTCTTCTGATGAAGAAAATACTTTACCTGCTTATGAAGAAGTCTCTAGGTTTTCTGAACTTCTTGAGATTGAGAATTCCAAACTCAATAAGAAACTTGATAAGGAAAACTCTAGGAATTCTATTCTTACAAAAGAGATATCAGATCTTTCTAAAGATCTTAATAAGAAAAATTATGATTTTGAAAGTATTTCAAAAAATCTTGAGGAAGTAAGTTCTGAGAAGAACAAACTTTTTAAAGAATTAGAAAAAGTAATTTCTAATAAAAATGTTTTCAAGCCTAGCTCTAGTTCTAAAACTAATGATTTTGAGGATAAAAACTTGGTTGTAAAACTCAAGTCCGAAATTTTTTCCTTAAAGAAGTGTTTATCAAACTTTACCCATGGGAAATAAAATTTTGATAAAATGAATTCCCAAAAACGACCTTTAAGAAATAAATCTGGATTTGGTTATACCCATGCAAAACCAATTTTCAGTAACAAATATTTTGTTCCTCAAAGTGCCCCATTTTGTACCAAGTGTCAATGTGGTGGTCACTGGGCAAAGGATTGTTCCTTAAACAAAACCCAATCTTTAGGATATCACAAAGCATACTTTTCTATCAAAATGTGGGTACCTAAAATTATATTGTCTGGAAATCTCGGATCCAAACAAGTTTGGATTCCGAAAGTATAATTTTCTTCTTGAATTCAGGAAAATAAAGAGAGTACCAGCAACAATACATGGTACATGGATAGTGGATGTTCCCGGCACATGACTGGTAATAAAATCTATTTTGCAAAGATTATCAAAACGAAATGAGGAAAAGTGACTTTTGGAGATAATGCTAAGGGTGAGATTGTTGGTATTGGTAATATTGTTTTTCTTGGTAAAACTTTGATTTCAAATGTTCTTTTTGTTAAGGGTCTTAAGAACAACCTTATTTGCATAAGTCATTTATGTAATGAAGGTTACCTTGTGAATTTTAGGAATGATAAGTGCTTAGTTCACAATTCCAAGGAAGAATTTATTCTCTCAGCCAATAGGCAAGAGAATGTTTACACCTTAAACTTAGAAGATCTTAGAAGCCAAGATTTACCTTGCCTTAGTGCAATGGAAGATCTTTCCTGGTTATGGCATTGAAGACTAGGACATTGTGACCTTAGGAACCTATGTAAACTCTCTAAGAAGAAACTAGTTAAGGATCTACCAGAGCTTAGATTTGATTCTTCTAAAGTTTGTGATCCTTGTCAGTATGGCAAGAAACATAAATCTAGTTTTAAATCAATCGGTGAAGTCTCAAAAACCGATGCATTACAGTTAGTGCACATGGATCTTTTTGTTCAAACACAAACTGGAAGTATTGGAGGCAAATATTATGTGTTTGTTCTAGTAGATGATTACACTAGATTTACTTGGGTTTATTTTCTGGCAAAGAAATCTGAAGCTTTTTCTTATTTCAAAAGTTTTAGAGCTCAAGTTAAAAATGAGAAAAACCTTCCATTGAAAACTATTCATAGTGATCATGGTGGAGAATTTCAAAATTCTGATTTTGAAACTTTTTGTAGTAAAAAAGGTATTACTCACAATTTTTCAGCACCTAGAACTCCTAAATAAAATGATGTAGTTGAAAGAAGAAATAGAATTCTTCAAGAGATAACTAGAACCATGTTGAGTGAATATTCTATAGCTAGACATTTCTGGGCTGAAGCTGTAAGTACTGTTTGTTATACTATAAATCGAGTTTTGATTAGACCTTTTCTTAATAAAACTCCTTATGAGTTATGGAATGGTAGAAAACCAATACTATCCTACTTCAAGGTTTTTGGTTGCAAATTATTCATTTTGAATACTAA
Organism: Viscum album; assembly: GCA_963277665.1. NCBI lineage: Eukaryota > Viridiplantae > Streptophyta > Magnoliopsida > Santalales > Viscaceae > Viscum > Viscum album. The sequence continues at coordinate 1,497,464,622 of OY728131.1, forward strand.
AGATAACATACATAAATTCTCATAAAAATCTGATGAAGGAATTTTCTTTGGTTATTCCACAACATCTAAGGCCTATAGAGTTTTTAATAAAAACACTTGTACTGTTGAAGAAACAGTACATGTAAAATTTGATGAGTCAGATCCTTTTGTTTTTAAAACATCTCAGCCTACATCCTCAGATGTGTTTTCAAAAATTGATTATCAACCTTTGATAGAAGAACCTTCTGATAAGGATAATGTTCAAGAAGATATTCCCGAAACATTTACCCCAGAAGACTTTCTACCCTATGTTGATGAACAGGCTTTTCAAAACCCAAGTCAGGAATTTCTTAAGAATCATCCCAGTGATAGTATCATTGGTGATGTAAATCAACCTGTAAGGACTAGAAGTTCCTAAAGAAATGAAGTAGAACATCTAGCATTTCTTTCCCAATTAGAACCTAAAAGCACTGATGAAGCTTTAGGTGATGATGATTGGATTAAATCCATGCAAGATGAACTAAATGAATTTGAAAGGAATAATGTCTGGACCTTGGTTGAAAGACCTAAGGAAACTTCTGTTATTGAAGTAAAATGGGTTTTCAGAAATAAATGTGATGAAAATGGAGTCATAGTAAGAAATAAAGCTAGACTTGTTGCTAAAGGATATAATCAATAAGAGGGAATAGACTATGAAGAAACCTATGCTCCAGTAGCTAGACTTGAATCTATCCGTATTCTACTTGCCTTTGCAGCATTCTTTAATTTAAAAATTTTCCAAATGGATGTGAAATGTTCTTTTCTTAACGGTTATGTTCAAGCGGAAGTCTTTGTTGAACAACCTCCTAGATTTGAAGATACAAAACATCCTGATTATGTATTTAGACTTACCAAAGCTCTGTATGGCCTTAAACAAGTCCCACGAGCATGGTATGATAGACTCAATGGATTTTTTCTTCAAAATAACTATGTTAAGGGAAATGCAGATCCAACCATTTTTATAAAGAAAGATAAGAAAAATGTTTTGATTGTTCAAATTTATGTTGATGACATCATATTTGGTTCAACTCAGCAATCTTTGACCGACTCTTTTGCACGTCTAATAAAATCTGAGTTTGAAATGAGTATGATGGGTGAGTTAACTTTTTTCCATGGTTTTAAAATTTCTCAAAAACTAGAAGGAACCTACATATCTCAACATAAGTATATTAAAGATCTTCATAAAAAGTATGGTTATGATAATACTAAGAGTATAAGTACTCCTATTGGTACCTCAAACTCTTTAGATCTTGATGAAGCTGGGAAACCAGTAGATCAAACATCTTTTAGAGGTATGATAGGAAGTCTACTATACTTAACAGCTAGTCGACCAGACTTAATGTTTTCAGTATGCTTATGTGCAAGATATCAATCCAATCCTAAGGAATCTCACCTAAAGTCAGTAAAAAAAAATTTTCTCTACCTTAAGGAAACCATGGATCTAGGATTATTTTATACTTCTGGAAATGATTTTATCCTAAAAAGCTTTTCTGATGCTGACTTTGGTGGATGTAGGATGGATAGAAAAAGTACATCTGGAACTTGTCATTTATTAGGAGATTCATTAGTTTCTTGGTCCTACAAGAAGCAATATTTTGTATCACTCTCCACTGCTAAAGCTGAATATGTAGTAGCTGGAAGTTGTTGTGCTCAAGTGTTGTGGATGCAACACACACTCACAGACTATGGCTTGAGTTTTACTAAAACTCAAATTTTGTGTGATAACACAAATGCCATTGCCCTCAGTAAAAACCCTGCACATCACTCCCGTGAAAAAAACATAGATATTAGGCATCACATTCTCAGGGATCACACACTTAAAGGAGATATTATTCTTCAGTTTATCAGAATGCAAGATCAACTTGCTGATATTTTCACAAAATCTTTACCTTCTGATAGATTTGAATATATTAAACAGAAGTTAGGAATGATAAATGTAAGGTAATCCTTCTTAATTAACTTTCTGTTGAAAAAGTATCCTTACAGCAATAAACTCCTTTTCATAGGGGGGGTACATTTGATTGTTAGTTTAACAAAGTTTTTCAAAAACTGTTTTCAAACTTTTCGAAATTAAAATTCCGGAATGGAATTTCCGGAACTAAAACTTTCTAGAATGGATATTTTCGTATAGAAAACTTCTGGAATGGAAATATCCGGAATGAAAATTTTCGTACAGGTATTTTCATAACGGGATTTTCGTAGTGAATCTTCCATAATAAGTTTTTCATTTTCAAAATTTTGTAATGAAATTTTCGTACTGAGTTTTCCTTACTAAGTTTGTTTTTCGTAGCGAGTTTTCCAAATTGTCTTTTTGTAATAAAGTTTTTTTTGTTTTTTTCGTAAGAATATCACCCATTACGAATAATCCTCCTAATCCAATCAGAAAGGTATGATTTCCTTACCCAAGTTTTCGTAGTCATATTTTACTTGCTGGCATTTTCTTATATTTTGTTTTTGGATTATAGTTTTCTTAATTCTTTGTTATAATAAAAACCTCAAAAGATAGGATTCAATAGAATTGGTTTCCGACCGTCAGATATGATCTCAGCTTATCTCAACCATTCGATCAATCATGTAATTTGAACCGTTTTTTCGTTGCCTATATAAAGGGGGCCCCAAATGGTTGTCCCACATCGGTTTTCAAGCTCCAGCGTCTCGAAGCTCTGCCTCTCTGTTTTAAGGCCGTTCCGAACTTCAGTTTTCTCAGTTCCGAACTTCTCAGAGGTCTTCAAATCTGAATGTCTGTGGAAGTAGATTCTCAAGACATGTCTTCATCTAAGCCGATATCGAAGTGGTTAATATATAGAGAGAGGCTGGTTCATCCAGATTTCTTCAACAAGTACGATTCTCTTATTTCTAAGAATATCAAGCTTAATGGTTGGGAAGATGTTGCAGTGTCAAAACCTAGGAACCAAGATGAAGTATATTCAGATTTGCTTGTAGAGTTCTATGAGACTGTTTCTTTTCTCAAGGTATATAGAAAGGAGAAGTTTTCCTTTAAGTCTTATGGTAAGACTTATAAACTTTCATATGCCAAGGCAGCCAGCTTGGTAGGGCTGAATAATGAAGGTGAATCTGAATTTTTTTCTCATGTGTTGCCGGATTCTAAAGGTAGCTTCGAAAAGGAAAAATCTTTAGAAACTCTCGGACTGACAGATGACAAGGCTCCGAATATTACTAGTTTATCTAAAAATTTCTGGATTCTAGAGTTATGGGTACAGGGTCTTATCGTACCAAGGAAAGGTGACAAAGATAGCTTGAAGAAGAGTGAGATCTACATCCTAGATTTTCTGATAAATCTGAGGAAGTTTAATTTAATGAAGTGAATTCTTATCACTCTTGAAAATTTGAAGAAAGGAAATCTGAGAGCTCAGATTATAATGTATCCAGCAATCCTCTCCAAGTTGATAGTTCGGTGCCTTGAGTCTTTCAAGGAGGCTTACAAATCTAAGCCATGAGTTTTCAAGATTATGCTGGTGAGTGATGGTACACTTAAAAGGATGGATGTAGCTTTTGACAAGAAGACTGGTTAGTTTGTTGATCTACCTGCTCAAAAAGAATCAGTTCCGAAAGCTGTTGATCTGGAATCCTCTAAGCCGGTAAGGAAGAGAAAGCTGAAGGAAGTGGAAGTAGAAGCCGAGGATTTGAAGTCTAAGGAAGTTCATTCTGCACCTCCAAAACCAAAGAAGAAGAAATATTACCTATATGAGTTTGTTGCTAAATGGAGGGAGATGAATGAAAAGAGAGTGCAAGGGGAGCCTCAGTTTGGCTTGGACCCTGCGGAGGCTAAAGCCTTGAAAGAAAGAACTGCCGATGAGCTAGACAAACTAGCAAAAGAAAAGAATCTCAAGAAGAAGATGTATGAGGCTGAGGTAGCTCAGGCTTTGTTAAAATTCAATGAGATGGTTTCTACGAACATTCCTGTTCCGAGATCCTTTTCATTGGAATCGCTACCTGAGACTCCAGGAAGAGAGTTTGTTTCTCCGGAAGAGGCAGTGGCTAATACAGATGAACAAAGTGAGCAAGTTGAGCTAATGGAAGAAGAATAAGATGTTGCTGAAGGAAGTGGTGAAACCAAAGATGTGTTGAAACAAGTAGATGATTATAAGGGGACACCTTCGGAACACTTATCGCTCTGAACTTCAGAAGCTGAATCTTCGAAGCTAGTTACTCCAGCAATGGAAGAAGAGAAAGGAGAAGAAGAAGTAGCTTATCATGGAGAAGAAGAACAACTTTTACATGATATTTCTCAGATGAAAAACGTAGAGGTTGGTGTTTAGGAAGTCGCTGATGAGGAAGATAATGTTGTCCAAGTCTCTGATAGTGAAAAGAAAACTCCGTAACAGGATTCTATTCTGAAAAAAGAGAAGGGAAAGAAAATTCTTGCTGATACTCTGAGTTCAGTAGTGGTGAAGAGAAAAGATTTTGGTAGTTCATCAAAGATAAAGCTTGACCTTGTTGAAGAATAAAATTTTCCAAGAAAAGTTTCGGATTCGGAGTCATCTTCGGTGGGGCATGACATTGTTGTCCAGTCTTTAAAGAAGTTGGTGGGAACCATTCCGACCTTCTCAAGTATTGACTCAAGATGTCAGATGCTCCAACATGCTTTAAATCAGAAATCAGACTCCATATCTATGGTTATGGACAATTGTGTTGAAATAGAGGCTCAGTTTAAAACATTCTTTGTTGGCTACGAAGCCCATAGAAAATCTTGCAAGAGGATGACAAACTGGTCAAAGAAGACTGTAGAAGAAATGAGGTTATTCGATGAATTTCAATACAATGTTAAAGATGCATTTGAGACAGAGGACAGGAAGATAAATGAGATGACTTCTTCCTTTGAAGAGAAGCTGACAGATGAAAAGAACCTTCGGATTCAAGATGTCAGAGATCTGAATGGGAAGCTAAATTCTGTCTCTCAAAACTGGAAATTTGAAAGAGATCATCAGATTGAGTTTCAAGAAAAGATGAAGGCTCAGGAAGAAAAGATCAAAGCTCAGGAAGAAAAGCTTCAAGACCAGGAAGAAAATATTGAAGCTCAATCTGCAAGAATAGTGGTCTTAGAGAAGAAAGCTAAAGAAGAGCATAAAGGATTAAAGAAGATAAAGACTATTCTAAAGGGTCTCATGGAAAAGGAAAAAGATCCCAAATAGATAGATCCGATCTTTTGTTGTAATTTAACTCTTTTGTTGTTGAAATTTTCAATCTTAATTAATTTTTGTGCTTGCTCATTTCTTTTTGTTGTTACTACTAATATTTCAGGTAGTTTGTTATATTTTCCATTCCCTTATATTCTTTTTGAAAATCACAAAGGTGGAGAAGGAAAAGAACTCTAATGAAAGGGAAAAAGAATCCTAACAAAGGGTGAGAAGGAAAAAAAACTCTAATAAGAGTTTATCTAAGGGGGAGTTTTTCATTGAAGAAGACTTTCTTATTCTTAATGAAATGTCACTCCGGAAATCTAGAATACGATCCTTAGAATTTCAAAGCCTAAGGGGGAGTTAGTCGTATTCATCAATATTCTTAAAACAAAGGGAGATAAGCCTTAATTTTTTTCTTTCTTCTTAGAATTTCTTTTTCAAGGATTTTTGTGCTTTCCAAAAAGGGGGAGATTGTTGAGTCAATAAGGTTTTCCTTATGACTTTTCCATTCCTTCTTGTTTTGAAAATCACAAACACCTTATCTTTAAGAAAATCTCTTTTATAAGGAAAATCACTTTTATAAGGATTATTGCTTTTATAAAGAAAATTGCTTTTATAAGGAAAATTGCTTTTATAAGGAAAATTGCTTTTATAAGGAAAATCGCTTTCGTATGAAAAGTTATTCATATCATATTTTCATTCATATTTTTCCTAAGTATAAAATTCAGATTCATTTCTGTTTTCTCGGATTTGTTTGAAACTTTGATATAAAGTATTCTGTTTTAGGATCCGAATTCTGGATAAGAACTGTAAGGAAGTTTCACTCCGAATTCCAGATGAGAACTGTAATAAAGTATCATTCTGAATTCCGGATACGAACTCTAACTAAGTTCTATTCCAAATTTAGGATAAAAATCCGTACGAAGTTCGACTTTGAATTCTCATTACGAATTCTAATGACGAATTCTCATTACGAATTCTGATAATGAATTTTCATTAAGATTTATGATGATGAATTCTCATTACGAATTCTGATGATGAATTCTCATTCCAAATTCTGGATATGAATTCTCAATACAAATTCTTAAGATGAAATCTCATTATGAATTCTGATGATGAATTCTCATTCCTAATTCTAATGATGAATTCCCATTACAAATTCTGATGAGGAATTCTCACTACGAATTCTGATGACGAGTTCTCATTCTGAATTCTCATTCCGAATTCATCTGTTAAACAGAATCTGATCATCTTTGTTTTATACACTCTGAATTTATTCAGACTCCTAATCTTCACTCCGAACTTTAATTTTGCTTATTCCTTTATATTTTGTCTACTCTTTATTATTTTCTTTATACTCTGGACATTAACTTCGAACCTTCACTCCGAATCTTTTTAGTTAAGATTTAAAACGGTGTCGTATATTCTGTTACACTTGTTTTGTTATAAAACGATGTCATGTATTCTGTTATGAACTAACTATTGGTTAAGTTACACATGTACAGGTCCCTCCGATTTTTAAGGAAAATATGACCGTTGGAAAGGAGGCTGACCTTACCTATAAATAGGAGCTCATTTGAAAGAGCTCAGAGCTGCTGCCGGTGTGCTAAAAGGCTGACTGATCTTCGACTCGTGTGATTACATGCTTGAAGTGATTTCTAGAGAGAGAGGCTCTTATTAACTCTCAATGATTCGTGTGACTCCAAATGTTGGTGATTACATTCGAGGACTTCCGGGGATAGGAAGACAGAGGTGTCGACTACTTTGAAGTTTGAGGGCTTCCTTGCTGAGGAATACAGAGGTTGTCAACTACCTTGTAGTTGAGGGCTTGCAGGGATAGCAAGATAGAGAAACTCTGATCTTCGTATCGATGGATTACCCTAGTGTGGGTAAGACAGACTTTCTTGAAAGTATAAATCAAGGTACCTTTATCCAAGGTTTTTGGATACCCTTCTCTTTGGGTTAAAAGACTTATATCATGTTACTTGTAGTTTTACTACTTGTTTATTTCCACTGAATTTTGTATTATAAGGAAAGTATAACTTTCTTATACTTCCTTACTTGTACTCTGTTTCATTTAGATTCTATACTCTTTAAGGTAGAATCTCATATTGTAATCTTTTGTTAAGTTTCAATGTCCGGAACCATATTTCTGGAACCCACGTTCGGAATCTCTTTCCAAGTTTTCATTTAGTTTTAGAGGTGTTTTGAATTTTCTTAAGTTTAATTTTGTTAAAATTAGCCTTTTTCTTTACTTAAGGAAAACACAGTTATTCATATCTAACTTTAAAGGTTCCAAAGGAATTTTATAAATTTTACAATTCACCCCCCCCCCCTCATGTAAATTGAGCATCTACATCATTATTTCGATCCTACACTATGACTTCTAAAAATAATCATATTCACAAGATGGTATAGATTTTTTTAGAAATGAATTGGTAGCATACCTGATGGTAGAATATACATAAATAACCTAAAGGTGAAAAATCAATATAAGTGATATACTATTTAAAATTTATGTTTAATTGATTTATTTTTATTATTAAGAACATAAGATTTTTTTTCATATACAGGTGGATTCTTTTGTTAGAGTTGGGTTGGTTTGTTTGATGCTTCTCATGCCCATGGGAGATTAAACTTTGAAGCTATAACTGAGATAATGATAATAAGTAAATGGTTTAAGAATGTATAAAAAAATCATGAAAAGTTGAATTCCTACTTCTTATTAAATTAATTTTTAGTTATTTTATCTACTATTTGTATGTTATTTCCCTTATCATTTTTATCAAAAACTTATTTTTTTCATAGATATTTTGGGAAGGCATATTTTTCTTCCAGCTATCAATATTAAGACAAAAAAGAGATAAATGTTTATTTTTTACTAATGTTACCACTATTTCTATTGATTTTCTTTGTTGATATGCCAACACTTCATATTGAGTCTATGTTATTTTCCAGAAAACCTTTATTATTATTGAAAACCAGAAGAGTAGAGGAATATTTTTTTTCTAAGAACATCCATATAACAACCCAAACTTTACATACATTGATAATACTTCAAAATTTAAACATTATTATTAAAAAATATAACAAAACCATGAAAGGACTATATAGGTATCGAGTCTTTAGAAACTGGGAAACATACAGAACTGGTTAATAAATCATCTACATTGTCTCCCTTTTATTTTATCATATCTAGAGTCCATTTTGGAATATCTTACTTAATATCCTTCTTCCTGACCTGGGGAAATGAAAACATATAAAAGAGTGAGCTCAAATTCTCAGTAAGTGTAAACAACAGAAATACCAATCACATCATATTCATAAGAACATATCATTTTGGAAATCTTAACCTGCAAAAGAGATCATAATTTCATAACATGGGATAAATCATAGTAGTGAAATGTAATCCCAATAATCATAACTTAAAACACGAAGTATTGCGGCATACACACATAATCATAGAAAATCATTTATTAGTAGTCAAGACTCATCTCCAATACTATCTTAGCGGATAAATTCCATTTCTGAACCGATTTCACTCCCCGTTTCAGTCATGTTTCACTAAACTGGTTTAACCTACCATTCCAGCCATGTCTATCTCATGAGATAAAAATGTTTACCCAATGCATTGGAGGGAGATATATTTCCCACCCATCTCATAATGATACCATTCTTATGTGTTCCACAAAATCATAAATCATACATCATAGCATAACCCACGTAATAAAAATGGGATTCTTAAACATCATTCCATCATAACATAATCCATAGAAGATAAAATTACATCATAAAAATAATTCCATCATAACATAATCAAATAAATGTAAAAATAGGGATAGGAAAATAAACTTATATTATCTTAGATGGAAAATAGTTTTGATAAAACACTTGAACTCCATTCTTGAGGAAAATACCCTTTCTACTTCAAAAACATTTTCCTTTCTCAAAATGTCAAATAATTTTAAAATAAAAGAAATTTATTAAAAATAAACCTGAAAATATGTAAAGGAAGATTCATGGAAATAATGTTCTCTAAAATCATAAAATCCATTCATGCCGTATAAATTAAAAAAACATTCTTCTCGTACTTTGGCCGGAAAAGTCAAAAAGTAGCTCGTACGAAAAATGATAGAATATTCCTTTAATATCTTTTACTAAAAACCGAACGAAGGGTAAAATTGGATTTAAACAATTGTAGGAGGGTAGAAATAATATTACATATTGAAGAAACATGGATGTGGATGATAAATATTCCCTAGTAAATTCTGAAGTATAAAAAATCTCGGATAAAAATGAGATTGTGATATTTTCCCTTACCTTGGGTCTGATTTGCTTCATAAGTGTCCGAAACTCATGTATAATCATATAAATAATTTCATTGACTTATTCCTGAATCATACCTATTTTTATGATATCATATATGGTCATATTCTTAGATTCTTATTAGTTATATTTCTTTGCTACTTTTTATTCGGGTGTTTATTACTTTTTGTTCTTATGCGTGTTTTTCCGTATAAATTCTTGTTCATATTTTAAGTTATAGATACCTCATTACCAGAATGGTATTAGTGTAATATATATCATATTTATTCATTCAATTCATTTATATAATCATTAATCATTGAAGATCATGTAAAATGAGTGGCATCACATCGTGGAGACGGTAGGCCGTACATATGCACGAGCGATGATATCGTTCCCATGATCGTGGAATTGTATTGAAGTTTATGTATACTATTTTAGAATCAATATCAATTTACAATAATCATATATTGTTATTCTTTACACCATTGTACCCATCCAAGTATGTTTGTGGTGGAAAATAGATTACACCACGGCGTGGAGATGGTATTCCGTACGTACGCACGCGCGGTGATTTGATTTTCTGTGGGATGGATAGATGGTGAAATAGGGTTGTTTCATACATATAATAACATATCAGTATATAGGTTATAATTATGTTATTACTTTATAATGAAACAACTAAATAAGAAGAAGTAGAAGAAGAAATAAAGTTGAAAGAATCGGTAACGGACAATACCACTTCTTTGAAGCGCCTCTTCTTAACCTCCTCTTAGGGCACTAAAGATGGTCTTTGAAGAAGACCAGGACCTCTATTATGTTTCTAGAGAAGTGGATAAGAGAAATTTTCAGGGGTTGGCCGAGCTTGTATTCTCAAAGTGGTGTGAGGAAGAGAGGGAGGAGGTTCCCTTTTATAAGGCAGGAGAGGGGCACCTTAGAAAAACTTAAAATATTATTTTATAATAAAGTCATATTCGGTTTTTAATAACTCCAAATTGATTTATTTAGAGGATAATTTGCGTATGGGTTTAAATCCTCTCGTAAAATAGAATTTAGAAAAGTTTAGGTTACTATTTTATCCTTATCAATTAGATTTAACTCTAAGTTAAATAATTTAACTTTTACCGTGTCTTTTTGTTTTCTTACACTATATGGTTAATAAACTTACTATAACAAGACAAAAGAACCCCAAGTTGTTTATTATTAATATATATAACTTTTTCTAAGTAATTTGGCATATCCTTAGACATTTAGGAATAAAATAACAACAAATAATATAATATTTGTTTAAAAAAGTATTTTATGTCAATTTTGACACTATTTGGTAATTGATTTTTGTGAAAATCATAAAAGCATGATTAGTTCAAAAAAAGTTAATTAAATAAATACTAACATGTCATATTAACCTTGAAAATTATTTTAATTCATAAAAAGTCTCAAATTACATTTATTTGGGTATTTATAACATCAATTATGTTAATATTTCAATAATAAGATAATTACTGCATCATCATTGTGTCATAAATAAATTAAATTATTTAAACTCTTAAAATTATAAATAAAATACGATTATGTAGGAAATATTTCTATATTTCTATGTAATATTTATAATCTAATTTATCTTATGTATAACCCTATATTAAAAATGATTTACTTATTAAACTTTTATTTTAACTATTTTAACCCTTCTTTAAATAAATTAATAATAAATGTCATAATCTAATCCAAGTGGACCTAAATGGTCATATTTTATTCCAAAGGTTTTTTTGGTCGAATTAAACTTATCCAATAGAATTCATACATGTGTTAGGGTAATAATAATATCATTTTTACCCCTAATTACGATATTTACTTTTAACGGTGGTAAAAAAAAGAGAAAAAAGTCACTATTCACCAAAAATTATTTTCATCTCATTGAACCAAATTTTAGTCCTTGATATTAACCGTGTCTCTCGTATTTTCTATATTCCACTCACAGAAGTGGTAAAATTAAGTTTTATGTAAATTTTCAAATTCTCCAAGGAGGTGGGTAAAAGGCGGTGAAATGTTCAATAAAATTTTTATATATCTAAAATTATTTTAAAATCACTCCAATGATTTACTTTGAAAATATATATGTATTATGTATTAATTTAGGCCTAAAATAAATTTAAATAAAATAAATAATTATTTAAATAAAAAATCGGTTTTTAAATAGTAACCTAATGTTTTCACTATTCATCAAAAATTGAATGTTTTCAGAAAAATACCAAAATTTTACCGTAGGCTAATTTCGATATTCCGAATCCAAAAATGAAGTCCATTTTGAAAGGTAAAATTTAAAAAATTTCAAAAAGTGGGTATTACTATTCATAACATTCAGTATTAATAATATTTTAATAGTATATCGTTGTTAAGTGAAACTCGGTATTGCGTACGACGCAAGCTATCGAGGAAGGTCGCAATTGCGTGTAAAGAAAGACAAGATAGTGTTGTGTGTAGTGAAAGATTCCTTTGATGATGTATATAACTACAAAACATTTCTCATTAAAATCTCAGATGTTACATTCTACCCCCCTTAAAATTAATTTCGCCCTCGAAATTCGTCACTTTGTAACAAACAGATGAGGATACCTCTCCCTCATCATATCCTAAAGCTCCCATGTAGCTTCTTCTAATTTCAGGTTCCTCCATAAAACATTCACCAATCGAGTGGTCTTGTTCCGTAGGACTTTTTCACTGCGATCCAGAATCTCAATCGGTTGTTCTTCATAAGAAAGATCTTGCTCCAGCGGTACAACTTCTAAGATGAGTACATATGAGGGATCCGGTATGTACTTTCTTAGGAATGATACATGGAACACATCCTGAACTTGAGAGAGATTCGGTGGAAGTGCCAATCGGAAAGCTACCTTCCCATCACGATCTAGTATTTTGAAAGGACCGATATACCTAGGGCTCATCTTTCCCTTCTTTCCAAATATCATTACTCTCTTCCAAGGAGATATTCGTAAGAAAACTTTATCACCCACTTCAAACTCTATGTCTTTTTTCCCTTTGTCGGCATAACATTTTTGTCGACTCTGAGCTACTTTAATGAGTTGTTTAATAGATCGGACCTTTTCTTCCATCTCATCAACAAGATTAGGTCCTAAGAGATTTCTTTCCCCAACTTCATCCCAGCAAGTTGGAGTTCGACATTTATTTCCATAGAGAGCTTCATAAGGAGCCATCTGAATACTGGAGTGAAAGCTATTATTATAAGAAAATTCCACCAAAGGTAGGTGTTGATCCCAACCACCTTTGAAATCCATAGAGCAAGCTCTCAACATGTCTTCTAGAGATTGAATTTCCCTCTCAGACTGACCATCTGTCTGAGGATGGTAAGATGTACTGAAACTCAACTCTGTATCTAGAGCATGCTAAAGACTTCGCTAGAATTTAGAGGTAAACCTTGGATCCCGATCAGATATAATGGAAAGTGGTACTCCATGCAATCTTACCACTTCCTGCACATATATCCTGGAAAGATGATCCAGAGAGAAATCTTCTCTAATCGCAATGAAGTGTGCAGACTTTATAAGATGATCAACTATGACCCAGATAGCATTATTTCCTTTGGATGTTTTCAGAAGTCCGGTGAAAATGTCCATAGTGATGTTTTCCCATTTCCATTCGGGTATGGGTAGTGGTTGTAACATCCCCTTAGACTTCTGTCTCTCAGCTTTAACTTTCTGACAAACCAAGCATCAAGAGACATATTCAGCAACATCTATTTTCTTTATATCCCACCATAAGTACTCTTTCAGGTCCCTATACATCTTCGTGCATCCAGGATAAATAGTGAATGAAGAACTATAAGCCTCATCCAGCAGCTCCTTCTTTAATTATGGGTTTGGACGTACACAAACCTGATTCTTGAACTTTACTATCCCATCACAATCAAGGTTGAATTCAGGAACATTTATCACCTTCTTTTGTAACTATACATTCTTTAATCTTCACATGTATAAATGGTTGAACATTCATTTGAGAAAGATACGATTTTCCCCTTCCATTATAATTCCAAGATCCATCCTTTGTAAATCCATAAATATTGGATCTTTTGTGATCCTCATCATGGATAAACTGGCATGGTCATGTCGACTTAATGCATCTTCCACCTTGTTTGCATTCCGAGGGTGGTAATGAATTGAGAAGTCATAATCCTTAATCATCTCCAACCATATTCTTTGGCGCATATTCAGCACCTTTTGTGTGAAAATATACTTTAAACTTTTATGATCAGTATAAATATCATACCTTTCACCATATAGATAATTCCTCCAAATCATTAATGCAAAGATTACCACAGCTAACTTCAAATCATGAGTTGGGTAATTTTGCTCATGTAGTTTCAACTATCGTGAGGCATAAGCTATCAAAATATCATTTTGCATAAGAACACACCCTCGCCCCTTCTTGGATGCATCACTGTAGATCACAAACCTTCCTCCACTACAAGGCAGTGTGAGCACAGGTGCACTAGATAACCTTATTTTTAACTCCTTGAAATTCTTTTCACATTCCTCTGTCCAAACAAACTTAACTCTTTTCCAAGTCAATTTGGTGAGTGGGTTAGATAATCATGAAAAATCTTTCACAAAACATCGATAATTCCACCCAAACCAAGAAAAATTCGGATCTCGGTTACTGTTGTTGGACTCAACCATATTTTGATAACCTCTGTCTTTGCTGGATCCAAAAATATCCCCTCTTTTGAGATTATGTGACACAAAAATGAAAAATTTTGAAGCCAAAATTCACACTTGGTAAATTTGGCATAAATATTCTCCTTTCTCAGGGTCTTAAATACAATTATCAAGTGATCTTCGTGTTCTTCCTTTCTCTTTGAATAGACAATAATATCGTCTATAAAGACTACCGCAAACTGATCAAGATAGTCTCTCAAGACTCTATTCATCATATCCATGAAGATAGCAGAGGCATTAGTAAGACCAAATGACATCACTATAAATTCATATTGTCCATACCTTGTAAGGAAAGCCTTATTTGGTATATCCTCCCTTTTGACCCTTAATTGATGATACCCTGAACGAAGATCAATCTTGGAAAAGTATTGAGCTCCGCGTAGTCGGTCAAATAAGTCATCAATACGTGGGAGAGGATATTTGTTCTTGATAGCGATCTTGTTAAGTTCTCGATAATCAATGCAGAGTCTCATTGATCTATATTTATTCTCAACAAATAGAACGGGTTCTCCCCAAGGTGATGCACTAGGGAATATGAATCCTTTATCAGGATTCTCTTGGAGTTGCTTCTTCAATTCCAACATCTCAATTGGGGACATTTTATAAGGTGTCTTTGAAATAGGTAAAGCACCTGGTACGAGTTCTATTGAAAACTCAACTTCACGATTTGGTGGAAGACTAGGAAATTCATCTTGAAAGACATCATCAAACTCCCATACAATGGAAATATTCTTAATTGTGAGTTTCTCACTAACCATTTGAGAAAAATAACCTTCATTTAGTGGAATCAAGACCCATAGGATGGAAGTAATTTCCACTGGAAGGTTATGTTCATCCTTGCATCGATAGACGATCATAGATTGATCTGGAATATGAAATGTGACTTCACTTCTTTGGCAATTGATATGATCTCCATAAAAAGAAATCCAATCCATTCCAAGAATCACATCAAATTCCACTATAGGAAGGATCACAAGATTTGCTAGAAGCACTTTCCCACAAACTTCAATCGAAGAGGAATTATAAACTTTTGATGTGACTGTTCTGCCATTAGGGGTTGTCACAGCTAACTCAAGATCAAATTGTTGAGGTAATATAGTGATACCCTTAGAAAATTCTTCAGAAATAAAAAAGTGTGTGGATCCAGAATCAAATAAAACATTTGCTACTCTAGAGTGGATGGTAAGTGTACATTTCACCACTTCGTTCTAATAGTCCACATCACTGATAGAAATTCATGTGACTTTCATTTGTATTTAGCCTTAAGAGTTTGTTGACGTCGATCATCATCAACAACCCTTGGATTAGGGTATTGATTGGCATAATGCCCGATTTCCTTGTACTTGTAACATTGAAGTGTAGGAGGTGAACTCTGTGTAGAATTTTCTTTGTTCACATCACTCGACATCTTCTTCCCATCATTGCGGCATTCAAATTCCTGATGACCTTCCATTCCACATTTGAAACATTTATCTTGTCCCTTTAAGACAACTCCCTTCATGTTTCTTTCCACACTTTGATCATAAGGGAAAACTCATCTTCTTTTCAGTGTGGTCTTTTGATTTTCCTTTGAATTCCATTTTCCTCTTCTTATCAAACCTATATGAATGATGGGTTACTCCAATCTCTATCTATACTTTGAGAGCACATCGAACGATTTACTCACAGCTATTCAAGTCCATTATGGCTAACGCCCTTTGAAGACTTGGTTTTAAGCCACTAAAGAATCGATCGATCTTACTCTCAGGTTGGATAATAATTCAGGAAGTGTACCTTGAAAGTCATGTAAAATTTTCTTCGTAGGTACCAACGGATTCATCATCCTTTTGCTTCAGTTCAAGAAACTCCTTCTCCATCTTTGTTCAAAGAATACGAGGGAAATACTTATTGAAAAATAAGTTCTTCAACTCGTCCCATTCCATGGACTCAATTTCATCTGTTGGCCTCATATTATTGATAAGATTCCACCATTGATCAACTTCACCTTCCAAACGATACACTTCTAAGATGAATTTATCATGTTAGGAACATTGATGAACTGAAAATATCTTTTCAGTGGTACTGATCCATTGTTCAGCCACTAATGGATCAGTAGACCCGCTTAATGAGAGTGGACGCTGCCTCATGAAGGATTCAGTAGAATGTTTCTCCTTCCTTTGCTTGTTTGGAAGTCCTGCATGATTCACAACATGAGAAAGTTGTGTGATCCTGGCTACAAGTTTTTTAATTCCAGCTGCCATTACATTTGGTTGCTTAGGGGGACAATCATTGCATTGCCCGTCGCATTCCGCATTAAAACGGTTTCTTCGGGTTCCAGCCATTGACTAAAACCAAGAAGAATAGTGTGAGTAACAATAATTATAATAGGAAAATCACATAATCGTGAATAAAATTTTACACTTAAGGTCTTATCATAGGTTATTCATTGACATTTCTAAAACACTAATATTGTGTTCTATGCTTAGATATATCCTTAGGGTTCTTACTAAGGCTTTCACATCCTATTTTCCAAAGGTTAACAATACCTTTCCTCTGATACCAACTACAACGACCCATACTTTACATACATTGTTAATACATAAAAAGTCAATCATGCTTATTACAACATATAACAAAACAATGAAAGGACCGTATAGGTATATAGTCTTTAAAAACTAAGAAAGATAAACAACTGGTTCATAAATCTTCTACACTGTCTCCCTTTTATTTTATCATATCTGGAGTCCCTTTTGGCATATCTTACTTAATATCCTTCTTCCTAACATGGGGAAATGAAAACATACAAAAGGGTGAGCTCAAATGCTCAGTAAGGGTAAACAAAAGAAATATCAATCACATCATATTCACAAGAATATATCATTTTGGAAATCTTAACCTGCAAAAGAGATCATAATTTCATAACATGGGATAAATCATAGTAGTGAAATGTAATCCCAATTATCATAAATTAAAACATAAATATTTGTGTCATATTGACATAATCATAGAAAATCATTTATTAGTAGTCAAGACTCATTTCCAAGACTATCTTAGCGGACAAAGTCCATTTCTGAACCGAGTTCACTCCTCGTTTAAGTCTTGTTTCACTGAACCGGTTTAACCTGCCATTCCATCCATGTCTATCTCATGTGATATAAATCATTACCCAATGAATTGGAGGGAGATAGAGGTCCCACCCATCTCATAATGATACCATTCTTATGTGTTCCACAAAATCATAAATCATACATCATAGCATAACCCATGTAATAAAAATGGGATTCTTAAACATCATGTCATCATAACATAATCCATATAATATAAAAGGACATCATAAAATTAATTCCATCATAACATAATCAAATCAATGTAAAAATAAGAATAGACACAGAACCCTATATTATCTTAGATGGAAAATAATTTTGATAAAACGCTTGAACTCCATTCTTGAGGAAAATATCCTTTCTACTTCAAAAACTTTTTCCTTTAATAAAATGTCATATAATTTTAAACTAAAAGAAGTTGATTAAAAATAAACTTGAAAAACTTTAAAGGAATCTTCTTGGAAATAATGTTCTCTGAAATCATAAAAATCCATTCATGCCGTATATGTTAAAAAAACATTCTTCTCGTACTTTGGCCGAAAAAGTCAAAAAGTACCTCGTACGAAAAACGACAAAAGATTCCTTTCATATATTTTACTAAAAACTGACCGAAGGGTAAAATTGGAGTTAAAAAATTTTAGGAGGATAGAAATAATGTTATATATTTAAGAAACATGGATGTGGATGATAAATATACCCTAGTAAATTCTGATTTATAAACAATCTCAGATAAAAATGAGATTGTGATATTTTCCCTTACCTTAGGTCCGATTTGCTTCGTAAGTGTCCCAACATCCTGTATAATGATTTAAATAATGTCATTTAGTTATTCCAGAATCATAATTATTTTTATGATATCATATATGGTCATATTCTTAGATTCTTATTAGTAATATTTCATTGCTACTTGTTATTCGGGTGTTTATTACTTTTTGTTCTTATGCGTGTTTTGTCGAATAAATTCTTATTGTTCTTTTAGGTTTTGAATACCTCATTTACAGAGTGGTATTAGTGTTATATATATCATATTTATTCATTCGAATCATTTATATAATCATTAAGCATTGAAGATCATGTAAAATGAGTCGCATCAAATCGTGGAGACGGTAGGCCGCACGCACGCACGAGCGATGATATCGTTCCCATGATTGTGGAATTGTATTGAAGTGTATGTATACTATTTCAGAATCAATATCAATTTTCAATAATGATATATTGTTATTCTTTACACCATTATACCCATCCAAGTATGGTGGTGGTGGAAAACAGATTACACCACGGCGTGGAGACGGTATTCCGTACGTACGCACGCGCGATGATTTCGTTTTACGTAGGATGGATAGATGCTGAAATAGGATTGTTTCATACTTATAATAAAATATCATTATATGAGTTATACTTATGTTATTACTTCATAATTAATCAACTAAATAAGAATAATTAGAAGAAGAAATAAATTTGAAAGAATCGGTAACGAACATTACCTCTTCTTTGAAGCGCCTCTTCTTAACCTCCTCTTAGTGAACTAAAGATGGTCTTTGAAAAGTCCAGGACCTCTAGGATGTTTATAGGGAAGTGTAGAAGAGAAATTGGCAGGGTTTGTCCGATATTGAAGGCTCAAAGTGGTGTGAGGAAGAGAGGGAGGAGGTTCCCTTTTATATGGGAGGAGATGTGCACCTTAGGAAAACATAAAATATTATTTTATTATAAAGTCATATTAGGTTTTTAATAGCCCCAAATTGATTTGTTTCTAAGCTGACATGGGGATGGGTCTAAATACTCTCGTCCAATAGAATTTAGACAAGTTTAGTATACTATTTTATCCTTATCATTAAGATTTAACTCTAAGTTAAATAATTTAACTTTTACCGTGTCTTTTTGTTTTCTTCCACTATATGGTTAATAAACATACTATAACAAGACAAAAGAACCCGAAGTTGTTTATTTGTTAATATATATAACCTTAGCTAAGTCACTTTTCCAATCCTTTCATTTTTAGGAATAAAATAACAAGAAATAAAATAATATTTGTTTTAATAACTATTTTATGTCAATTTTGACACTATTTGGTAATTGATTTTTGTGAACACCACAACAACATTATTAGTTTGAAAAAAGTTAATTAAATCAATAATAACATGTCATATTGACCAATAAAATTATTGGAATTCATAAAAAGTCTCAAATTACATTTATTTGGGTATGTATAACATCAATTATGTTAATATTTCATTAATAAGATAATTATTTCATCATCATTGTGTCATAAATAAATTAAATTATTTAATGTCTAAAAATTATAAATAAAATACGATTATGTAGAAAATATTTTTATATTTCTAATTAATATTTATAATCTAATTTATATATTGTATAACTCTATATTAAAAATGATTTACTTATTAAACATTGATTTTAACTATTTTAACCCTTCTTTAAATAAATTAATAATAAATGTCGTAATCTACTCCAAGTGGACCTAAATGGTCATATTTTATTCCTAAGGATTTTTTTTGTCAAATTAAACTTATCCAATAGAATTTTTAATTTTTTAGGGAAATAATAATATTATTTTTACCCTTAATTGCCCTATTTACTTTTAACCGTGGTAAAAAGAAGTAAAAAGTTACTATTCACCAAAAATTATATTCATCTAATTGAACCACATTTTAGTCCTTGATATTAACCATTTCTCTTGTATTTTCGAAATTCCACTCACAGAAGTGGTAATATTTAGTTTTATGTAAATTTGGAAATTCTCCTAGGAGGTGGGTAAAAGATGGTGAAAAGTTCAATAAAATTTTTATATATCTAAAATTATTATAAAATGAATCCAATTAATTACTTTGAACTTATATAGGTATTATGTATGAATTTAGACCTAAAATAAATTTTAATAAAGTAAATAATTATTTAAATAAAAAGTTGGTTTTTAAATTGTAACCCAATGTTTTCACTATTCATCAAAAATTGAAAGTTTTCACAAAAATACCAAAATTTCACCCTAGGCTAATTTCGATATTATGAATCCAAAAATGAAGTCCATTTTGAATGATAAAATTTAAAAAATTTCAAAAAGTGGGTATTACTATTCATAACAGATAGTTTTAATAAAATTTTAATAGTATATCGTTGTTAAGTGAAACTCGGTATTGCGTACGACGCAAGCTATCGAGGAAGGTCGCGATTGCATGTAAATCAATCCAAGCTAGTGTTTTGTGTAGTGAAATATTCCTTTGATGATGTATATAACAACAAAACATTTCTCATAAAAATTTCGGATGTGACAATCCACTCAATATGTGGTGTTGGAATTTACACAAATAAATACAATGGAAATCATGGTAAAATTGGTAGTTTGGATTTTTTTATAATTGATATAGAAAGCCAAAAGTAATTTGGGATGTGTAGGAATCAATAATCCCTCAATACAACCCACAATGTGACCAATATGACTCATGGTGCGTCTTTTTATCTAGAATTGACATTAATTTTAGTAAAAAATAAATCTGACATACTCAAAACCAATAAAATGCATTCATATAGCCTTGGTAATTTTGTAAAGTGATCTATATGTCATTTAGGATGTTAAGGAATTATGAACACCTCAATATGACATATATTGTGACCAATATGACTCTACAATCATGTTTTTATTTAAAATTGACATTAATTTTAGTAAAAAATACATCTCACATACTCAAAATAGAGAAAACACAATTGTATTGTTTTTATATTTTAAGGAAAAAATACATAATTAATTTTTGATGTATAGGAATCACCTGAACCTCAATCCAATACATGATGTGCCCAGTATGACTCAAAGTGTCTATTATCAATTTAAAACTGACATTTTAGTTCCAAAATTTTCACTCATTAAGAACGTATAAAACACACATGAATTCGATCAATAATTTAGGAAAATGTTCCATAAGTCATTTTTTATGTGTATTAATTTGTCTCACATCAACCCGACACAATATATGGATAACATGAATCAAAGTGTGTGTTTCTAGTTTAAAATGACATTTTATTTAAATATAGAAATGATGTACTTAAAACCTATAAAACGTATTTCGATTATTTTTATAATTTAAGATAATGATACACAAGTCATCTGAGATGTGCAAGAATAATACACACCTTAATCCAACATACAATGTGACCAGTATGACTCAAAGTGTGTCTTTTTATTTAAAGTTGACATTAATTTAAGTAAAAAAGAAAACTAACATACTCAAAATCAAGAAAATAAATTCATATTGTTTTGATACTTTAGAAAAACTACCCGTAAGTCACTTTTGACATGTAAGAATCAACCTCACCTCAATCTAATAAATTCTGTGCTTGATATGACTCAAAGTGTCCATTATCAGTTTAAAATTGGCATTTTCATTCAAAAACTATCACTAACTAAGAACCAAGAAAACATACTAGGATTGAATTGATAATTTATTAAAATGATTTAAAAGTAATTTTTGATATATAGTAATCAGTCTCACATCAAACCAATAGTTGATGTGACCGCAATAGCTTAATGTACGTGTTTCCATTTTAAAATGACATTTTAGTAAAATAGTTAAGTGACATACTCAAAATTGAGAAAAAAATTAATTGTTTTTATACTTTATTAAATTGATATATATGTCATTTAAGATTTTTATGAATCATTCAAACCTCACTCTAATTCAGGTTGTGGCCGGTATGACTCAAAGTGCTTCTTTTTATTTAAAATTAACATTAATTTTTAGTAAAAAGAAAACAAACATACTCAAAACTGATCAAAAAAATTAGGATTGTTTCGCTACTTTATTAAAACAATCCATATGTAATTTATGATGTGTAGGAATTTGTATAATTTTAATTTTATACACGATGTACCAGGTGTGACTCAAAGTGTCCGTTATCAGTTTAAAATTTATATTTTAGTTAAAAACGTATCACTAACTAAAAACCCATAAATCATGCTCAGAATGTCTTGACAATTTACTAAAACGTTTCATATGTCATTTTTTTTGTGTATGATGTAGTCTTACAACAAAATGAGACTTTATGTGACCTTTATAACTCAAAGAATATGTTTCCAGTTTCAAATGAAATTTTAAAAAAAACACAAGTGACATACTGAAAATTGAGAAAATGCATTCAGATTGTTTTGATACTTCATAAAAATGATCCATAAGTAATTTTTGATGTGTAAGAATCATTCTCACCTCAATCCTATATATGTTGTGATTGGTATAATTTATAGTGTGTCTATTTATTAAAAATTGAAATTAAGTTTAGTAAAAAGAATAAGTGATATACTAAAAACCAAGAAAATGCATTATGATTGTTTTGATAATTTATGAAAACAATTAATAAGTAATTTATAACATGTATGAATCAACAAAAACTCAATATAATGCACAATGTGACTGGTATAACTCAAAGTGTGTATTTTTATTTAAAATTGTTAATAATTTTAGTTAAAAGAACAAGTGACATACTCAAAACCACGAAATCACATTTACATTACATTAATAATTTAGAAAAATGATCAATAGGTCATTTTTGATTCGTAGTAATCACACACACCTCAATCTGATACACGGTGTGACCTATATGTCTCAAATTTTTTCTTTTTATTTAAAATTGAAATTTATTTTAGTAAAAAGAACAAGTGACATACTAAAAAACAAAGAAAATGAATTCATATTGGTTTGATAATTTGATAAAAAGATACATGATTCATCTGTGACATATAGGAATCAACCACACCTAATTACGATGCACAATGTGATGGGTATGACTCTAGGTGTGTTTTTTATTTAAAATTGACTTTAATTTTAGGAAACTAAACAATTGACATACAAAAAACTAAGAATATGCATTTTTATTTTTTTGATACTTTATTAAAACAACACCTGAGTCATTTTTGATGTGTATGAATCAACCACACCTCACTTTGATGAACATTGTTTCCAATATGACTCCCAGTGTGACTTTTTATTTTAAATTGACATTAATTCTAGCAAAAATAACAAAAGACAAACTAAAAACTGATCAAACACATTCAGATTGTTTCAATACTTTAATACAATAATCCATGAGTCATTTATGATGTATATGAATGACCCTCACCTTAATCCAATGCATGGGGTGAACAGTATGAATCAAAGTGTCTGTTATCAGTTTAAATTTAACATTTTAGTTCAAAACATGTGTCACTCATTGAAAACAATGAAATTGTGCTCTGATTATTGTGATAAGTTAGGAAAGAAATTAATAAGTCATTTTTGACATATAAGAAGAATTCTGACATCAAACTGACACACAACGTGACCAGATTAACTAAAAGTGCATGTTCCCAATTTGAAATGTCCTTTTAGTGAAAACACAAGTTACATAATAAAAACTGACCAAACAAATTCGGATTATATTGAATTTTTATTAAAACAAACCATAAGTAATTTTTTACGTGTAGGAATCAATCACACCTAAATCCCTTGCACTATGTGACTGGTATAACTCCATGTGTGTCTTTATTTATAATCGACCTTAATTTCATTAAAAATAAAAATTAACATACTCAAAACTGAGAAAAAGAAATCATATTATTTTGATACTTTAGGACAGTGATCCATAAATCATTTGTGACATGTTGGAATCAACCTCAACTCATTATGATGTTTTGAATGGCCATCATAACTCCAAGTATCTTTTTATTTAACGTTGTTATTTTATTAATTAATTCTTTCATATTAATATTTAATTAATTTATTTATAATATTACTATGATATTTTTTTCTTATATAGGTTTATTCTTTTATTCAGGTTGAGATGATTTTTCAAAAACTAATACCATGAGAAATCTATTTTTAAGGGGGATCACAGGTGCTAAGATGATGAAACATTAGTGTTTTAAAAGTTTGTGGATAATAATTGTAAATTTAATTGTAAAAAACAAATTAAATATATATTGGAGTGTTTTTTTACTATTTATGTTGTTAAACTTTTTTCATTGAAATTATATATTAGTATTACATGTTATAAGTTTTTGTATTGTATTATTATACAAACATCACAATTCAGAAAGTGGGGCCTTTATCAATGATATTGGTAGCACTAATAAAAGACACCCTTTATCAATGCTGCAAATAGAACTGATAAAGGACCCCATTTATTAGAACTATTGAAAGAGTAGATGAAGGGTTGAATTTATCATTGATAAACTAGATCTAATAAAGAGGTCCTTTATCAGTTCTTTTTAAGCATAGATAATACCCCCCTTTATCAGTGATTTTTTGGTGCTTATAAAGGGGACCCCTTTAAAAGCATTGAGGATAATAATGCTTTTTTAAAATTTCTAAAATACTTTTTACTTAATATTAATGGTAATATATATAGTGTTTCATCATAAAAAATATTATGCCACAAATGAGTGAAACACCACCAAAAATATATATAATAAAATTCCATATAAGTAATTCTTGAAAATTTTAATAGATAAACTTATCATCATAAAAAAACCATAAGAAATTATATGTAAGTCTTGTAATTCCTATATGCCTAATCATGATGAATGAATATGGGACTATTAGCAGTGGGACAAGATCCAAAACCATAAAATCATCTCTGATAAACACCTCATTTTCAAGAAAACTCACAATCATAGTAGCGTAAAGAAAGAACAACAATCTGTTACCCTGGTAACCAAGACTTTGCATAAAAAAGGTGTTCATGACTCACTAGTAAAAGGTCCACCGTAGGATGAAACACATTACAAGACCACCTATATACCATATCCCAAAATAATAATAAAAATTCATTGATTTAAATTTTTAATTCCCCACCCTGAGCCACTCATCAGTGACCAGGACAAGGAAGAAACATTACCTCAAACACACCTCCCCATATGCCAGAGGCTGTCGACTAGTGAATATGAACTAATAAATAAAGTGTGGAGACAATGATAATGAATCATAGTTTAAAATAGTATAAATGCAAACAAACATGAAATTACACAATCAGAGTTTACATAATTAATAACTAAA
This sequence comes from Viscum album, assembly GCA_963277665.1. Taxonomy (NCBI): domain Eukaryota; kingdom Viridiplantae; phylum Streptophyta; class Magnoliopsida; order Santalales; family Viscaceae; genus Viscum; species Viscum album. The sequence goes on from OY728131.1 coordinate 1,497,489,935, forward strand.
CACAGTGATATAATAATATGTACCATATAGAAGCATATAAGAATATATACAATGATCTCCCATAATTCCGATCCATAATTTAAAATACAAAATGTACAACACATGTAATATAAACCTACTACCATCCCTAGGCCTCACACACCATGTCTCTACATACCCATTGATTTACACCAGCCCGATCCACTATACATCCCATATTTAACTTTAATGTAAACAAATGGTATGTGTGTTTAATGAGTTACCCATGAAGAGTGTCAGAAATACATATCTGTACGGTCCCACCAAATTCCCCGAATATGAACCATCATATACATGTATGCATGATAAATAAAATAAACATATCATACAAGAACCATAGACATCATGTGTTAACCTGGCAACCCTAACTCTCTATGTATCAGGTCACCTTGTGTTAATTAAAATACCATGGAACCTGATCATATCAACTTTGAAGCATATTGTAATCCAACTCATTGTCTCATCTCCTTCCATTGTATTGATTCCCAAACTATACCCAAATAATCACGATAGGGATATAGACAAACCTCAACTCATATCACAAATGAACCTTGGTGCAGTCATACATCCACATCTCAACCCATTGCCTAGTCACTCAAGGTAGGGCATATTGGTTATGCATCACACTGTACCATGAAACATAAACTCATGGGAGATGTACTATAATGACCCAATCCTCTTAGTAAATATCTATCATCCCCAATAACCCATCCCGATAGACTCATGGGAGGTTACAATCACACTGACCCACCCTTTCATACTTTAGCATGCTCACATGTGAACCGACCCATCTCTGTTGACTCTGGTGTGGTCACAAGAGCACAACCAATCCATACAGACACTAGGGATGTTATAAGCACACTGAACTATCCCTTTAGAAACTAGGTAAGTCACATTAAGCACACACTTTCACCATCACAAATGGCACATATCCCATCACACAACTCCATAGTTGACCCAAGGGTATAAATTTCTTGAAACCTAGCTCAGCATCATGAACATATTCCAAATCACTCGTTAGGTCATCCAATAGGTCCTCGAGACCCTTAATAGTCTCTACTCACTAATGTGAACACAAATCTATCACTCCATGGTGATGGCACTACCTAAAGGCTTCTATTACTGAGACCTCATGGCCTTATTCACATCCCTATAATTTCCTTCATCACTCATGGTACCATTACCCAGGGATCATCTCAAGTGGTTGCACTCTAAATCACTTGTAATATCAATGCCAAGTCACAAAAAGACCCATAAACTATACTAGGTTCTCATCTCATATCTCATAGAGAATACATCATTGCATATTACTTAAAAGTATCCATCCATATTACTCCCTATATCATACTCATGGACTCACCTCATTCACAATGCTTTCCAAACCTCATAATACCTTTAGGAGGGTACCTCTCAACAAAGGTGAGATGTACAATCATCCCATCTATCATCACTAGGGATAATATTCTCAAACCTACCAGAATAGCACTATGGAACCCATCCAAGGCTACCCACATCACATATCACGTCCTGATGCCACCCAAGGTCTCTATTTTACTCAAACATTACTCTCTCCCCTTGGAGACACAATCACCAGGTGATTCTTTCTTACCTATGTTCTAAATGGCACTCATCCCATGAAAATTAGGTCCAACCTCATCCAATATCCTCTTATTTTCCACTAATAGCCCCTATTTGTTCTACCCTAACACATGCAACATGAATGTAAGAGGAAAACCATACATAGCATGAATATGATCTTGTTTTAAAGGTACCGACTACATCCTTTAAGGAGTTACCACCAAATCCATGCTCCACATCACCTAGTTCAAGCCTTTATATGCCCTAGTTTTTCTTTTACCATAACTCCATATCTTGTATCACGTCATATAACATAAATAATAAATGATAAAAATTTATAATTAATTATTATACTAAATCCAAATATCCATATTTGACCAAAAACTCATCAATAACCTTCATTACACTGAAACCATGAATAACCTCCAGCAAAAACTCCCTGGAACACCCCCAACACCATCCTGAGAAAAATACCTATCACATGATACGTAAAACCCCATAAATTTCATTTTATTTTACAAAAAGTATAAAATAAAACGGTTTTCTATCTTACCACAACCAAAATCGCTTCAAACGGAACACATTACCTATGTTCCTCCTCTATCAACCACACATGAAAACCATATTGTAAATGGATGATATCACCATTTCAGTGAAATAATTCCCAATCCTTATCCAAAATTGATCGAAATTAGGTCTATAATCTAGAAACTGCATCATAGGGAAAAGGAGGTAGAGGCATACCTAGAATCATTGCAAAGCTGCACACAATCCATCCCCTCTTAACGGGAGCGGAAAAAAGGGAAGGCTAGCCATGTATACCCTCACATGCATCATAGTCCACTAATAATAAGGGGTATAACCCCATTTAAAAAATTAACCACTACAAATTTCATGTATTAAACATGGTTCACATCACAAACCACCCAAATATGAGATCCCTGACCCTCCATCCTAATATTTGATTCCAAAAATTCATGTTTCATGGCATGAATAGATTACAACATCTCTTTCCTATACCTTGAACACAATATGTCCTCTATTATGATCTCTAAATACCATGAGAAATATGATTATCCTAAAAAACATATAATAAAACCCTTTATAGATTGTCAAATAATTAGAACCCCAGTCTATATTTTGGTTATCAAAACAAACCATCCACCAAATGAAAATTTCAAATTTCCTTGGGAATTTTCAATCTGTAATGATGTGGGTTTTTATAATACAATAGCTATCATGGTGTATAATATAAATCAAGACCACAAAACAAAATCATTGTGGAGTTAAAATATGTGTCATGTATCCAAAAGAGCATGTTCTATAGATTCTATAAAATAGTAGTTATGGAACCACCAAACATCAACTTTAATAACATTTTTTGTATATCCAACATAGAATTTCCACCACCAAAAAACATTCCCATTTATTTAAAAGAACATTTTGAAATAAATTACACTAGTAATAAAAAAAATGTTATAAACCCAAAAAACATTTTCAATCTTAAAAGATAATATATTCGAAATTTAATATATATATATTAATAACATTGAATATCTCTACCAGACACATAACACTTGCACCAAGGTATTTTAATAATAGGTAATAACATATTTATTATAAAAGGCATATGTGAACATAACAAATCCAATGACGAAAAAAATAATCATAGAGATAAAATGTAAATAAATAAATACTAAAAAAGATATTTAATTTTATAAAAAAAAACTCTTATTATTGAACATAAACCTTTATAAAATATAAAATATGATATTTAGAACATTAAAACACGTAACCCTTGTTTTGAATAAAGAACATACACTAAGAAAACATATTTATTCCTATTAACACAAAACATTTCATCACTTTTTAAATAATGTGATTGATGAAGGGCTTAGAAGGAAAACTCTTATCCATACCTAGAAGAAAAAAACTCCAAAACTTGTTTCTCTACATGATATATAAAATAATTCTAATTGAATTGATATAAGTGATGAATGTAACTTTTATTTGATGAAATATATCAATCTAAGCGAATTTACATAATATCGATAGATATCCCTAAGATTCATCCAATAGAATCTTATCCCCTATGGTTTTAAAAGGGTGACTTGAATCTACCATTGTTGGAGAAGTTTTTTTATTCAATATATAATAATAATGAGACTTTTTACTAAAATATAATGAAAATATAGCATCAATTCAATTAAGTTCAATAAAAAAAATCTTTTACACCAAATCATGGTATCAACCACAATTTATAGGCTTGACAGAAAATTCTAAGAGGATAAATTTTAAAAAAATGTCTACTATATCATTTATATAAACATAAAAAGTGTTTAAACTATAAACCTAGTTACAAACCACTTATAATCCTTAGTTAACCCTGATTAAATGATTAAATACTGAAAATTTTCTTATTATAATATAAAATATCCTTCAAAAATCATCCCATGATGTTAGAACCTATCATGATGCCGTATATGGAATAATTATTAATTAACAAAACCATGGCCTATTGAGTTTCACTACATTATGGTTTAAACCAACAAAAACAATGATATGGTTTATACCACTAAATTGTGGTTTATCTTTGTGAATATTTATATAAATATCTCACTTTCACTATATCCTCATATACTTAATTCAAATTTTCTTTATTGAACATTATTTGTAAAAAATTACGAAACCATATCCAGAAATTATTTTTGATATTCTAAAAAACACTTTTTTTTTAGAATTTATCTTTCATTTTATACATATGTTATATCGTATAATACAACTCAAGGATATATTCCCTAAATTCAATGTTTATTTAATGCGAATGGACCATATTGTTTTGAAAAATTGGTGAAATGTTGTTCTGGAGTTATGATGGAAATATTACCAAGTGGGGGTGAATTTCCCCATAAAAAATTAATTAATGTTATATCAAAGTTTAATATAAATTCAGTGGAAATAGTGGAAAATGAAAACATTATTTTTTATCATGGTTTAGATCTAAATGACTCTATTCTACTCTTCATCCCACTTGTGAACTGAGAGTGGTGGAACCCACTATAACAAATATAATGAAATATTACAATGGATTTTTCCAACCTGGATTCAAAACCTGATTACAATAATTTTTACCCTATAGGATTAAACCCTATACTTCTAGCCTTTTTAACCACTAGTGGCACAACCTGAATAGTTTATCATTTTCCCACCTAGAAGAACAACATAATGTCTGACTTTTGTTTGGGAGTCGCAATCCACAATCCTACCTTTTAATGGGTTGCATAACCCTTTATAATAATGAACATTGGAAATGAATATAAATAAGTAACACAATAGAACTAGATGAATGCTTCACAATTTGAGTTTCAAGGTATCAAGTCACTCCCCAGAATTATAGGATTAAATGATTGTAGATTGGATGAGAATAGTAGTTTAATTCCAAATTATATCGCACTTGTACATTCTACGGATATCCTCAACCTCCTTTATATTAATTTAGATATGTATAAATCTATGTATATAGAGTTTCCTTATAAACAGTAGATTTAAAATTTTAAATTAATTATAGTTTTTCAATCTAAATAATACCTAGGATGTCTTCATAAAATTGGATTTTAGAATATACCGACATGGGTTAATTTGAAAATCTATTCAATTAAACAAATTATTTATATTTATAACAGATTATAATGATTAATACCATGACAATAAATGATTATAATCCCTATTTAAGTCCCATGGAAAATCCACATAAATAATCTGAGATATATTGTTCACATTCCAATCATATTTAATTGAAAACATACCTTTTCCCAATAAAACAACCCAAAACACAACCCACATGATGAGAATTTATTCCTAGATAAAATTGTTCGAAATAAAATTCATTAGTATTAAATTAATTAGAAATTATATAAGGAATAATTAAATTAATAAAAACTTGTGAAATAAACATGTTTTAATTTGAAATATTAAAGAATAAATAAAACAGAGCATGTTTTGAAGTAAAATGTGAAAAAGAAAATAAGTGATGATAGATAGGTTATTAGGTAGGTTCAAATCTTTTTCAAATTTCAGCTTGTGGTCACATAATTTTTCTTCATGCAGTAGGTACATTTTTTTGTATGTGGTAGGAACATTTTTGTTCTCATGGTTGGAACTATTTTTCATAAGATACATACATTTGTGTTCATGTGGTAGGTACCCGATTATCAAAATTTTCAGTCATGTTCAGTACTCAATGTTGCTTCCATAATTTTCCGAATTTTCAGTCATGGTAGGTACTCAAGGTAACATCTAAACTTTTCTAATTTTTCACTCAAATATTTTACTCAAGATCACTTATAGCCTTTTCCAAAATTTTAATTATATGAGAAATTATAATTATTTCAATTATTAAATATACTAATAAACTAGGTCAAGGATACAATTTAAACTTCTTCCCCTTTTGATTTTTTCAAAATAAATTTCAGTTCTAGAAATTTACCCCCCTTTAGAAATTGATCAGAAAATTTAACATTTAATGATTCTTCCCTTAATCATAGAAATATCTCCCTATATGATTACTAGTATATAAAATAACCCTTCTAATGTTATATAAAATGCATATCTAGGATTCCCATTAATTTTAAATGAATTTTTTAATGATTTGGAATGAATTATGTAGTAACTAACTATTTTTGTATAAGGTAGTGAGCAAACAGAATAAAATAGATTCAACATATAAACTATCCAAACAGAATAAATATTATATTTTATCATCAAATACTAGTAAAAGTTCACAATAATATATGTTTAATGATTAAATTTCCATTCTTCCAAGTTCAAAATTGATTTTATTAAAATTATTTAAATCCAATGTTTTGTAAATATATCATCCAACTAATTTTTTAAACAAATAATTTTCAAATTTATCTAATTTTTGAACAAAATCTCTAATAAAATGATATTTACCATAAATTTGATTATTCATTGAATGTTTTAAAGTATTTTAAGAAGAATTAATATCATAATTATTTTCATAGGAAATAGGAATCTAATTAAAATAAAAAAGAAAAATCATAAATTGTTTTCTTAATCCATAAAGATTAGGCATAACAAGATGGAAAAATAATGTATTTATATTCAATAGTTGAAATAGAAATATATTTTATTTTCTTTGAATCCTATGAAAGTAAATATTTAACAAGTAAAAGGAACATGCCAGAGGTTCTCTTCTTATTTATCCTTCATCCACAAAAATCAAAATCTGAATAACTTATTACATAATATTTAGTTTTTGTATCATAAAAAACTAGGATTCAAAAAACCTTTGACATATATAATAATTATTTTAACATATTTTAAATGACTCACCTTTGGATCACATTTATATCTAGAAAACATGAAAAATAAAAACAATATATTATGCCTAGAATTAGTTTAATATGATAGACTTAAACTCATGTCTCTATAGGTTTTAACATCAATATATTTTCTGTATTTATTTAAATATAAAATTTAAATAGTAAAAGAAGGATATTTAAACTCTTAGAAGAATCTAAACCAAATCTCTTAACTAACTCATTCGAATAATTGGACTAATTTATAAAAAATTCATCACTTATATGAAAAATTTTCAAACTACGGAAGAATTTCAATTCCCCCATCATACTCATATCAAATTCAAAAGTCATTAAATATGGAAATTTGGTTAAAAATATTTTCATTTGAATAACCAAATATAATATCATCAACATAAATTTCTAAAATTAAAATATCATTAAAAATTTTCTTATTAAAATATTATGATAAAAATTTACATTTTCAAAAATATTTTTAAAATAAAAGTAGTCAACCATTTATAACAAGATTGAGGGGATTGTTTTAAACCTTATAAAGTCTTAGACTATTTAAAAAAAAGATAATGATGATTTTCATTTCCAAAAATAGAGGGTTTTCTAACATACACTTCTTTATAAATATAACTATTTAGAAAAAAAATTGATATCAATTTGAAATAATTTAAAACAATCAAAATTAGCATAAGACAATAGTATGATAATTGATTATAACATATAAATATGTGCAATGGATCCCCCAAAATTAATACCCTCTTATTCTAAGTATCCATAAGAAACTAATATAGCTTTATTTTCAAAAATATTTTTTAATTTACCAAGTTTATTTTTAAAGATCAATTTGATTTTAATAATATGAGAATAATTTAGTGGAAGAACTAAAGTTCACACACTATTACTAGTAAACTAATTTAATTCATCTTGAATGGAAAGGATCCAATTAGTACGTTCTAAAGCCTAATGAATTTTCTTCAGATCAAAATTAGAAATAAAATCATGATATAAACAAAAATTTATAATAGATTTTATAATTAGAACATTTTATTCAATATTAACAATCACATTCTTGATAGGATAATCTATATGAGTCTTCTAATATTTTTCATGAATAGTTTTATTTTGAGAAGAAATATTCTCCCTATCAATATTTATATATTTATCTTGATGAAATTTTTCATCCAAATTAGAATCTATAAATTATTTCTATATTTGTTCTACATAATTATCTTTTTTATTCAATGATTTTTCAAAAAACATATCATGAATAGATTCTTACACAACCATGGTTATTTTATTATATACTCCATATTTATTAATATTATTTTAATATCCTAAGAAAATATCTGCATCCAATTTTTCATTAATTTATCCAGAACATCCTTGGTATTAAGAATAAAATATTTACTTCCAAATACTATAAAATAACTAATTTTCTGTTTTCTTCCCTTCCAATGATCATAAGTTTTTTTTCTTGAAAAAAGTATTAATATAATTCTATTTATAATATAATTAGAAGTATTAACACCTTATTCCCGAAAATATTTTGGAAAATTAAACTCATTTATCATAATCTCATCAATTTCGTGAAGTGTTCTATTTTTCATTTCCACTACACCATTTTTGTGGTTCTTTAGGGGATGAATAATTGTGAAAATAACAAGTTTTCATAAAAATGGATAAATTCCATATTCGAGAATTCACCACCATGATCACTTAAAATTGATTTAATTATGGTTCCTTTCTCATTTTCAATGAATTTTCAAAATGTGATAATCTTAGATAATGTTTCCTATCTAAGAGTAAGAAAGTAAACCCTTGTGAATCTAGTAAAATCATTAATAATAAAAATTCAATAAATCTACCACCCAAACTAGAAGGTTCAATATGACCAAATATATTTGAATGAATAAAATGAAAAGTCCTTATAGTTTATACTTATTTCAATGACTTGAAACTACTTTTGTGTTGTTTTCCACTCAAACAAGAATCACATACTATGGTGTTATCCACAAAAAATTTTGGTAACTAAAAAAATGTTTGGTTCCTGGAAAGCTTGTGAATCAACCTGAAATTATCATATCTTAATATAATATTCCACAAAATGTTATCATATTGTGAAACATTTAATTTTTTGACATTTTTATCAATTAATTCATCAAAATTTATTTAATAAATTTTATCTTTTCTGTTTTCATAGATAACTGATCTATCCTTGAAAAAATATACATCAATTATTTGGAAACATGAAAAAATTACATCATCACATATTTATAAAATTATTATGAAATTATGTTTCAATCCTTTAACATTTAAGACTTTATTAATAATAACAGTCTTAGAAATTCCCACATCACCTAAAAAAATTACTTTTCCTTTAGAATTTTCACCAATAGTTACATTACCTCTATCACATCTATTGAATGAATGAAAATTAGATATATCACTAGTCAGTTTTCTTGATCATCCAATTTCAATGTACCAAACAACCATTTTTATGTTCACAAGATAGTTTTCCTAAAAAACATATTTAAGAGATCTCTGGTACCCATGTATACTTGGGACTCATGGGATTATCATTTGGATTATTCTAAAATGAAAATGATTATAAACACCTGTTTATAAAAAATTTGAAAGGCAAATAATTATAAATAAAATCCTATATATATCCAACAGATTTTCTAAATCTCAAGGAACACTTATTATCATAATAGCCTTTCATATGGCATAAAAAACACGTGGAGGTAGATGTACTTCTATTAGTGTATTTACCAAATAAATTTTTATAGATATTGGATAAACTACTATGATAACCCAAACCATATCTCCTTTTGTCAATTTTATTAAAAATATTCATTTTATAAAAATTTCCTCTACCTTGAACAAAAAAGTACATATTTGACAACAAATTGTTAGCTTAAATTTTGAGTTGTTCATTATCCTTTATAAAAATATAAAAATTCGTTATTTAATATTCATCACACTTTAATGTTAAAAAAACTTATCTATTTAATTTATCATTTGTATAAAACAAATTTTTCAATTTTTCCTAAGAATCCTTCTGATCTATATGTGCCTAATTCAAATCATTATTTTATGATTTTAGTCTTTTCTGTATAAATTTATTCAACTCTTCATTTTCGTTAAGTAAAATATTATATTTAATCGTATTGTTCTTGTATAATCCAATGAACTTTTCAAATTTATTCTCAATTCTTTCATCTTTATTATTTACTTCTAAAAGGGTGGGTTTTTTGTAATTATATTCAAATTATGAATAATAATTATAATCACTTTCTGATTTTATGAATCCAATAAGCTTTAGTTTTCCACATCCTTTTCCATACTAGATTTTTCGGTAGTACATGAATCCTCATTACAACTCCATTTAAAAAATCATTACCTTATTTTATTTCTTATATTACTTCTTATTATTCTCTCCCTTATTTAGCCTTGGGAAATCTGCCTTGATATGCCATATCTTCCTACACTCATAAAACATTACATCTTGATCATCATTAGAAAAATTACCTTTCTTTTTCTCCTTATGATCATATATAAGATAGTCTTTCAAGATCTCCTTTAGTATCCTTTATTCCTTTTATATCCACATTTTTAACATAGATTATATCATTATTATTAGTACTCTATAACTCAATATTAGAAGAGTAAGTAGATAAATTTGATTTAAAATAAGTTCCGTACTTCTTTGAATTATCCTCTTTAGTAATATTTTTTATTTTAGTTCATATTGTAATAATGATCTTTTAATATCATAAAGCATATATTCCTTGAAATTATTACTTTCATCTATCTCTAACTTTTTAGAACATTACTTCTTAGGAAGTTCTCTAAGTGCTATTTCAATAGGAATATGATCTTCAATTGTCTCTCCTTAATAATTCATGGAATTTACAATACTAGTAAATATATAAAACATTTGTTTAATAGTTTTTTATTCAACCATTTTAAACTCTTGATATTCATCTCTTAATAATATCAACATAGTTCTAATAATTTTATCTAAGACAAGATGGTTAACTTTACAAATCTTCCATACATCATGAACATTTTAACATGATAAAACATGACTATAAACATTTCTATATATTACCAAACATAATATATTCAAAACCTTATGGTTCAAAACAAACATTACCACATCATTATTATATAATGATTTAGGTTAAACATCAATCAACATGTATATATCTTCTCTGATTTTCCAATGATCAATTTCAAGATACTTTAAGAAGGATTCTATATGGGATTTCTAGTATTCATGTAGAGGTTTTTGATTTATCTATCAATCATTAAATATTATTCATTTCATGTTAAACAAATATTTTCCCACTGATGTTTATGTTTGGAATTTCATATCACAAATAAAATATGTACATAGCTTGGGTTCCTCATATGATACTAATTATTTGTCCAAAGTAAAAATGGAAAATAATTAAGAGATGGGTGAATTGCAATTTTAAAAACTAATATAATGTTATATTCGAGTTGTAATATAAATACATTTGAAATAAAATAAAATTAGCATAGAATATTTTTATAGTGGTTTATATCTAAATGATCCTAGTCTACTCTTCACCCCACTTACAAAATAAGAGTGATAGAACCCACATTAACCAATGAAATTAAATATTATAATGACCATTACCCACATGGATCTACCACCCAATTACAAATCCTATCCCCTGGAGGTTTAAACCAAATACATTCTTCTTTTTAACCACATGAGGCATAAACCAAAAAGATGTCATTTTTTCCACCTAGAGGCACAACACAATTCCAATATTTTTTGGAGTCACAACCCTCAATCGTACCTTTTAATGACTATTATAACCCTTTAAAATTAAGCACCCTAAAATTAGAAATATTTTAATTATTGTACATACTAATAAATTACATTAAGGATCCAATTCAACTTGAAATTCATATGGTATGACATGTATGAAACATAAGGGAAATCATAGAACATGTTATTAGAGATAATATTATAATACTAATGGTATATAAATGATAAGTGTTTTAATTTCAATGTCCACATTTTAGATATCATTATTTTAGCTGTTTCATGAAGATAAAATTATGGGAGTTTTGGTTAAAATATTACAAATGGTTTGTAAACCAGTAGGATTTACTCAATTATTATATAATGTTTGAGTAAATGTAGTGATAATTTGGTAAAATACTTGAGGAATATGTAAAATTAGTCACCATGAAATTTTGTATATGTATTTTCCCAATCCTGATCCAAATTCCTCATATTCCTGTAGATCTTTTCCTCCTTCTCCTTTACCTAGTGAGGATCAAGAATGATATTTAAATAGAAGGCATCCCAATTGATCAAATAGTAACTAATTAAACCCATCGATAGACCATATAAGAGTGATAGAATTTTACTGCCTCTTATGTGATATTTGTCGACCATGATTAAATATGGCGCAGTAGATACATTCGTGTAAGGTGCACATGCATAATGTTCTTAATTTGATAAGTTACATATTCTCAGGTTTCAAGCATAGATTTCATAGTTTGGGTTATTATTATTATTATTTATTTATTTAATGAGTATCATTAGATCCTAGAAACCCATCGCTTGTATCAAAGACTCGCTATATGTTACAATTCTAAAAAACATGAGTAAAATAAAATGTTCATTTTACTATGAAGAAATAGTAAACCATCTCATTTCACATGACTCAGTTCATGACATAAAAAATGAGTAGATATGGAAGGTTGTAATTACAAAATTATGATATGCACTAAATGATTCTTATGAGAGATTACATGTGTAAGAATAAATTAGGTTTAATCACATGTGTCACTTCCAAACACTAGTTTAATTCTACGCAGGAGCTCGATCTAAATCATATATGAGTGCTATTTTATTTCTACACGTCATAGGTTTAATCTCATTCAGGCCCTTCTAAATCTAGATTTATCATACATGATCATATAACATGTAAGAATAAAACTGAGTTGATAGCACATAGATCAATGTTTTCCCTAATTAATAACATGTGATTGCATGTATCACCATATGTTGTCAATCACAAGATTATGTTAAAATAGTACCATAAATTTCTTATACTATTCCAATCCTTCTCACACCATATTTCATAGGTTTTGACTACCAACCATGTGAGTTATTCCTATGCATCGCAAGATTTAATATAAATCAAGGTTGTATGTTATAGAATGTAACTGTCAGTGCATGGTATTATTCTTACACAACCCATGTTTTTTCATTTAATCCAATATATAATGACAATTATATTACTACGTAGGTTTTCATGGTTTTAATCTTTTGTTGCGTTAGAAAATATGAAAATACTTTTTTTTCTTTTTCAAATTTCAATCATGAATTAAAATAACGTTTTATAAATAGTTTTTAAATCATAGGAGAAGCTAATTTCGAATATTTATTTCTTTATTATAGTTTTTATAAATTAATTAATTGTAAATTGTTTAAAAATATTTATTTAAAAGTTAATAATTCTTTTATTAATTAAGTATCCATATAAAATAACTATTAATTTGAAGTACCATTTTGAAATTATATGGAATACCATATAGTTTAGAAATAAATTATTTATTTATAAACTATAAGGTTAATTTATAAAATGATTATAAATTACAAAATAATGCTTAAAAATATAAGAGTTTATATGTAAAATATTAATTTTTCAAAAATTCTTAATTTTAATTTTGTAAATTATAGACTTATTTTAGAAATTATTTAACCCACATCAAAATGAGTTTTGGTGGTTTATTTGGTCTTTGTTTAAATAATAATTAATATGTGACATTTGGATTATATAAAAATTTACACAATATAAATTGAAATATAATTTTTTTATATTTCATATAATATATTATATTTATAAAAAATTTCATATAATAAATAAGAAGAAGATTATATTAGGGGTAAATGTAAAATAATTATATTATTATAATTATGTATTTTACATAATTAATTACAAAATTATTAAGTGTTTATAACTATCTTTAATTTTGTGTTGTTCATAAATGTTTATCCCCAATTTAAATGTATGAGTTATTCAATTATATAATTTATTACATTTTTTATTATTCATGAATATAATTGTTTATGCAGTTAATTATGAGGTATGATTTAGTTTATAGTTGTAAATATTCTTCTAGAGATTATCATATTTTCATATAAGGAGTTACATTCTAGGCATGGTAATGGATTTTGTTTTTTCTACTTTTACTTTGGCTTGTGTTTATTTATGAGATATAATTAAGTAATTAATTATTATTTTTAAATATTATGTATTGTATTTATGATGGAATTGAGATATCTCTTGAGTAATGTATCCCTGGGTAGAGGGACTTTGGGATGGACTACTCACAAACTTAGAGGCTTATACCTTATCTAGAAAAGTGAGGATTGACTATATGTGGCTCCATGATCACTCACGTAGGAGTTTTTAATTACTTATGATTCTAAAGATTTAGATTATAGGGTTTGTCACGAATGTTCCCAGAGGGGATCGTGCCATGTCTACCCTAAGCCCACCTCTAATAGGCCAGGGGCTGGTGACTAACACCGAGTTGGCATATATTTAAAATCGGACGCATTTTCTTAAGTACTTGTACACACACACATCTACAATCCTAAGATGATGAAATCTAAAAACAAAAAATAAACAATTCTTGCATATAATAAGATACCAACAATAGAGTATGCCATTAGAAAACTGGATGGTAAACAGGGCCAGAAAACTGGCCCACCAAAAGAAAGAGTTTGTAATAGTGAATGTAAAAGTTCTTGAAACATATCTACGGAAAACCCTACCTGAAAGGGCCATGTTTTGGACATCTGTCTAAAGATGTATGAGCACACCTTGACTATTTGGTCTCTCTAATAACTCCCCGGTCTTGGTCTGCCTAGGACTCTGTCATAGTGTTGATCATCCGCACAAGACATGACACGTGCGGGAAAATCTTGTACAAGAGTGAGTAAAAAATACTCAGTAGGACACCCAAAACACACTATGTAATACTATTAACAAATACATAAAGTATACCACAAATAAATACATAATTTATACAATAATTAAAAATAGAAAGTTTACCAGAATGAAATAATATAATCAACTCACATAGGTATAAGTCTATAGTGAAAATAATGGGATCCTCAAGCGTAATCCAGAAAAACCCTGTATTGATAAGACATGTAGTCCTAATGAGATACTCTGTCCTGATAAGACATGTAGTCTCAGTATGACACATTTTCTCAATAAGTAATGTAATCTCAAAGTCACAGCCATCCACAGGATTCTACTCACAATGTTCTCATTCTGGGAGAACCTACTCCACAAGATATTAGGTCATTTGAACACTTCTATAAAAACCCAATTTAAGATATATCAAAATTTTCATCTTATTAAAAGTATCCAAATTCTATAAATGGCTCATCCAATAGACACACAGTTTTAAAGTTATGATTGTTTTCATCAAAAGTTCTATCTCGGTTCGGCCGACTTGGATCGGCCCGACCTGACCCACTGGATACCTATTGCACCCCTAGGATAATCTATACCTACTTTGATAACAATCTTGGAATACAAAAAGATAGGAATTAGACATCCTATATATAAAGTTAATAGCCAAATATATATCCATACTCTCTTTGGAACCTCTCTCCTTATAGTAAATAATGTAATCATATATATGTATATGTATTTATCCTTATATACGAGGTCCATATTCCCATAAGAAGGGTTTAAATCATGCACATATCAATGTATATCATGTATATACTTTCCAACCTACTACCATTATTATCGAAAGCCTATGATACCTACGCAATCCATAATCCATAATTAAAAAGTTGAGTAAATATACCATATATCAAGTTATTACTCCTTTAATGGGTAAATTTGATACATAATATAGGATCCATATAAAATAATCATTGTAATAAAATTGTTATGTAAATCAATAAATTA
Source organism: Viscum album (assembly GCA_963277665.1). NCBI lineage: Eukaryota > Viridiplantae > Streptophyta > Magnoliopsida > Santalales > Viscaceae > Viscum > Viscum album. Next base: position 1,497,505,860 of record OY728131.1, read on the forward strand.
CATGGTTAACCCCTAAAAATAAACCTACTAATTAAAAATATCAATTTTAAAGTAAAAAGTATCAATAATATTAAATTCATGATCTATTAATGATAAAAAAACATAAAATTCACAACAATATAACAATAGTTAAATTGTTGGGAATATATCCCTAAAGGATCCTTTTTTATATTTTTTGGGTGATTGGGTTTGTTGACAATTCTAGATGACCACATTTCAGTATGGCTGGTGTAACCGTCGTAGATATTTAAGGTGGTGCAGTTTCCTAGTGTTTTCCAAATCGTTGGGTCTCAAATTTAGGATTTTATTTTATGGAAAAGGAAGGTTTTCAAAAAAAGAGTTTTTATAACACAGTTCACAGACCCCAAAGCATGGAGTTCACAAACTAAATAGTAGTGCATCTATTCTATACATAATGGAAAGAGGTTTTTGAATCATAGATCATGCGACCTGAACCATATGACAATTTCAGTTGGTGATAGGCCCATCATTTTGTAGGAGGATCATTGTTCATGGAAGGATCATCATTTGAAAAAAAAACTAAGGTGGTTATTTAAAGAGACACTAGGGTTTTCTATGTATATGACATAATCCACCGCAAAGGATTAAGTCATTATTTAGATAATATAACAGTTCGCGGCTAAGACTTTACCAAATCAATTTTTTGTGTATTTGTGATTAGTGTGTTTTGTGAGATTAATTTTCCTATATAATGGACACCAATCACATCATTATCTAGGGAAAATTTCATTATAGAATATCCTCACTCCTGGAAGAATTTGGGTAAGTCCAAAGTAGTTCATTAGGGAAGATTCCAAGAAATAGAAGATCTTCACAAGAAATATTTTATGCGAAGGTGGATGTTTTTGAAGATAGTTAACAAAAGGGGTTTTTAGAGCTTAGTATCTTGTTAGGTAAATGGAAATTCAAAGTAAAGGTGGTCTGTGAAGCATCTGTTGTTAGGGTGGTATCATCCTTCTGAGAAGATAAGTTTATTTATGAAGCACTCACGCCAAGTGGTGCAAGGAAGTTCCCAGAGTTCAAAAGATAGTTTTCAATAAGTTCAAAGAAGTTTTTATGTAACTAAAAAAGTTATCAAAATCAATTTATACAAACTAACAATACTCTTAAAAGTGTATTTCACCTACCGATTGAAAACAAGACTTAAAAAAATCATCTTCCTATTATTGAGGATGTATTCATTGTCTATAATGAATGGACCAACATGTTAATAAATTGTTTTTTGATCCTTTTCAGAGTAGTGAGAAAAGGAGAATAAGAAGGCGATACATTCCACCGATAGTGAGCCATCAAAAGAGAGTTAGGGGTTGACCCTTGGAAAAGAAGTGATCCAACCCAATACATTATAAAGGTTGTGATTCTAGGAATAGAAGTGATCTACCCAAATCCTTTTCTTTTGGATGTGAGACTTACTGGATTTGGTATAATAAAACATTGTCATTGTATTCTCCTTGAATATTTCCCCATGAGGGAAAACCAAGTAAAATTGATGAGACTCATGTATGAATTCATTTCTATTCATACATTCCTATGGTAAATGGAGTGGAGATTTTTTTTCTTAAAGATGAAACCTGGTCCAAATGGGCATTGTTTTTAATCTGTTATACCCCTCCCCCTCCCCCATCTTAGGGTATTTGACATTGTTGTTCTAACAATTATCATCAGAGATTGTGGTTTAAGGTCAGCGGTTCTCCCTTAGTTGATGAAATGTAAGTTGTTAATAAAAATGGATTTAGATCTTTGATGGAAACAATTTTCAACTCTATAAGAATTGAATAAAATGATTCTTTCAACCATTTGGTATGGATATATTTATAGCTACAATACATGGTATTTCTGCCATTATAGAGTGTAATTTTTTATAAGAGGTAGAACATAGATAATTGGATACTGATTCTAAAGGAATCAATTATTTAGGGGAAGCCCAATCCAAATAAATCTATAGAAATGTGATGTCATGTGATTCATCACATGATATATTCAAAATGTGGATAAATATTTATGAGAGTGAATCAAAATTGAGAGAAGAAATTGTAAAGGTTTCATGGAATAATTATGAGGATCATAGAATGCACTCTGATGAATATTTTGATGCATTCTTTGACTAGGTAATTTTTGTTTTGTAAGTCATGCAGGGTATCTGAGAAATTATTGAAGATATAGAGATTAATAATAACATATTGGGAAATTTAACGTCTCGTTTTAATCTGAATGTTTTGTATTGGAAGATAAAGAACCAAATGAGTTTAAATTGGATATCTTGCACATTAATCTTGTCATATACGAGATGAGAAATAAGGATAACGATAATTTGGAAAAGGGGAAGTTTGAATAATTGGTATTCAAGTCTATAAATAATATCACTATTGAAGATAGTATAGAGGAAGACAATGTGGATGATTTCATCTCCATTCTGTCCTCAAATATACCAAGGGGAAGAGGAAATTTCAAAGGGAAACTTCCACTTTCATGCTTTCAATGTGGAATGACTGGACATCTTATAGTAAAGTGTCCTAAAAAGTTTCAAGATGATGATGAAGACAATGATAAAATTCTTGAGAAGAAGTATTCATCCAATGTGAAAGGATAGAGGGGTACAAAGAAAAATTTCTTCAAAAAGAAGAATCTTCTTTTAAGAAAAGATGAACGTTTGGAAGAATATGAGGAAGAAGAATCGGAGGACTACAAGGATCCTGAAGAAGATGTTATGGTGGATGTTTTTAAAAATTAAAAAACAAAGAAATATAGTAACAATTATGAATGAGAAGTCGAAGGATGAGTGGACCATCATATTTAATTAGAAGTTACGATTTAAGAGATAGATGTTTAGAGAGACAAAAAAATCCAATCGGGTTGTTAATGATGTCAAACATTATATGAAACAGAAGGAATAAGAAATGTGTGATCTAGAGGATTAAATTTAAATGCTTAAATATTTATTGTCAGAAAACGTAGAAAAGGTTGTGGAGTACAAACTCAAAATCGAATAACAGAAAAAATTGATAGTTTTAATAATACTAGAATATATAAAATAAGACACATCGAATAAATTGAAGAGAAAGTTGTCATAATGAAAATAAAAGTTAAATATCAGTATAAGATCTTGATTCTGACAATTTAGAATACAAAATATATATATAAAGTAAAATTTTAATTCAGACTTCCAATGAAATAGACAAAGGAGTGTTAAGAAAAGAAAATGATTAATTAGAACGATACAATCGGTATGGGGCTTGATTGAAAACATAATGCATAAATGGTTGAAGTTAGTATAGATGCTCCCACTACAAGGATGAATATTAAATTAGGATTGTATCAGAACTATAATATTCCTAGAACCCAAGGAAAAACTAGTGATGTGGTAAGGATAAACAGGATTCCACCCCCATTAGATGTTATTATTGTGTAACGATGGGACAGTCACAATATGTTTGTTTCGTAAGAAAGAGGTAACGAAGGGAGAAATACCAATAGAGGAAACCATTCAATGATCAATTCTACAAGATATCATTTGATGGTCACTATTTCAACTATGGAAGATTCAAACAAATGAAATGATATTTCTCATCATCAATGTAGAAAAAGGTGTTGAAGAAGAATAAATTTTCTTATAAGAAACTACTCATTTTATCATCAAATGATCTAAAAACACAAAATTGATTTTCATAATTACAAGATAATATTTATCCTTAATTCTCAAAGAATCAACAAGAATATAATTCAGAGACACGAATGAGAAAGAAAAGAGATGAACAGGTAGTGGTTGTAGAAATTACATTCAATGAATCAGATCATGCTCGAATATAGAGCATTAATAGTGGATGGACCTCTTATATGAAAGGATATAATGAATTGGTGAAAAAGATCACATACTGTAACACCCCATGCTTCTACGGCACGCTTCTCTTTGAATAATGAAATAATGTGTGTTGTACGAAACATCGAGTTCTAACACACACCCCCACCAATCAAACTAGCTGTTATGAATAGTAATACCTACTTTTAAAAATTTTATAAATTTTATCTCTCAAAATGGACTTCATTTTTGGATTCGGAGTATCAAATTTAGCCTACGGTGAAATTTTGGTACTTTTTGGATAACTTTAATATTTTGACGAATAATGACAATTACTAAATTTTAATTAAAAACAAATTTTTTAATCAAAATAATTAATAGTGATAAATTATGAATTTGAGTGGTTTTAAAGTATATTTAGAATATATTTTTACCATTTAACACAATTCTGGTCATTGGACATAATTTCACAATTAAACCAGACATAAACAAGTATCAATCTTTTGATAGTTATTATATCATAAAAACACGCTTTTTGTTTTGACAGCGAGAATTAATTTTAAATTAATTTCTGCCACTTCTGTGTTTTGAATTTGAAAAAATTGAATCCATATTTGGAATCAAGATGTCCAAATTGTGTAAATAGTTAACTTTTATTTTTTAACATTTTGAATAATTACTTCGGTAAATATTTTATTTACCATGGTTAATGGGTAAATCCGTTAAATAAGGGTTAGAAAATAATATTTTAATAATACAAAATTGACCTAAAACGTGTACTAACCTTATTGGTGGATACATTTCTGACCATGGGCATGTTTGGGTCGATTTTGGGTCCCCATGGCGCCACATGTAAGTGATAGGGACACTTTATTTTAATTATGTTAAAATAAATACAAAAATGACATAAGCATATATATTTTAGAAAAACAATTTTTACATAGGGTTATATATGTTTGATTTTTGACTATAAATATTAATTATTAAGATAAAAATATTTCCTACATAATGGTACTTTATTTATAATTTTTATACATTATATAATTTAATTTATTTATAACACAATGGTGATGCAGTAATTACCTAATTAATGAAAAATTAGAATAATTGATATTATAAATACCCAAATAAAGGTAATTTGAAATTTTTTATAAATAAAAATAATTATATAGGATAATATGACATGTTATAATTGATTTAATTAACTTTTTTCTAATTAATATTTATTTTATGAGTTTTACAAAAATCAATTATTGAATAGAGTAAAAATTGACATAGAAGAGTTTTTAAAACAAATATTATATTATTAATTGATATTAAATTCCTACAAATCTAAGGATCGGTAAAGAGACTTATATCATGATAGGTGTATCATAAATGGACCACTTGGGGGTCTCTTGGAGGTATATAGTATGTTTATTAACTATATAATATAAAAATACAAAGTGACATGGTAAGTGTCAAACTAATTAATTAAGAGTTAAAACTAAAAGGTAAGGTTAATATAATGACCCAAACCTGTATAAATTATATTTTATGAGGGTTTTTCGACCCATACCAACCTTAACCTTTAAATAATCCACTTTTAAGCCATTAGAAACCGAATATGAATTTATTATAAAATAATATTTCTAGCTTTTCCAAAGCTGCCCCTCACCCCTCTTATAAAAGGGAACTCACCTTTCTCATTAATTCACACCTTCAAAGACTTTTGGTTCGGCCAAACCCTGCCCAAATACTCTATAAACTTCCCTCACTTCATCCAAGAGGCCTCCCTTTAGTTATAAATCCAAGGTAAGGATCCCTTTTGATCAAATGAAAAGAAAGAACCCAAAAAAGAGGAAATAATTTCACCACCCATTTTCATGTTCCTTTCTTCTTCCACTTCTTCTTTCTTTGTTATTAACATTATAAAATAATAAATTTAGTATATTATATATACTTTGATGTTATTATAAACATTTTACAACCATATTTAAGTATTCTATCCATCCTTTGAATGACATATCACCGTACGTGCATACGTACGACTTACCATCTCCACGTCGTGGTGTAATTTTTATTCAAAACATAATTATTTGGATGGGTATAATAATTATGTGTAATTCATGTAAATAATAAATATAACATGATAATGATTCTGTATATAGGATATACTATCCAATTTAATATTATTTTAATATCAAAATAATGATATTGTCGCTCGTGCATACGTACGGACTGTCGTCTCCACGAACGCGATGAGATTCATTCTCCATCGTATCCATTCAAGTCTAATTCTCATTTGAATATTAATAATAATGTTTAAGAACTTAATATCATTCTGGATATGAATATGATACATCCTATCCATATGAAACATGTCTTACATAACAAAACATATAAAAGAAAATGTGTAAGTTAACACCTGAAACGACAATAATATTAAGATATTATTAACAAAGAAATGTTAAAAGATCATATATGATATCATATTAATGTATACGATTATTATATAATTTAATAACAATTATTTCGCCATTATACAAGAGTTTAAGCTACCCCCAACCAAGGAAAAGTAAAATGTAAGGGTTTATTTCGCAATCTCTTCATTATCCGAGGTTGTTTATACGTAATAATCTACTATGATTTCTTTATCATCCACATCCATGTTTCTTAAAAATGTATTTCAAAAAATTCTTACTATTTTATAGAATATGTGTTAAAGTCATTTATAATATTTTTTGACTTTTTATAAGAAGTTTATAAAGGAATCTTTCTGTCATTTTCAAAACAAGGTGCTTTTTAACCTTTTCGACAAAATTAAGGTAAGAATGTTTTTTTAACTAATACGGAGGGTGCGGCTATTTTCCGCCGTTACAAAATATTCTAAGCTTTCCTTACAATCTTATAAGAAAATATTGAAAGTAAATGTTTTATTTTATAATTATGTGACTTTTAAATGATTTCAAAAAAATGGATATTTCTCTAAAATAGATTTGATTTCATCTATGTCAACATCCTTTGATGAATTTTAAGCTTATTTGAAGTTGATTTGTTATGATACAAAACTTACATATGGTATTGAAGGTTTTGTGATTTTTCTGATTGTGGATGTGTTATTTTTATACCATTCATGGTTTATGGAGAAAGTATTGACATTTCATATTCTAGTTTTAATATGAATGTTTATGTTATGTTTAAACTTGTTCATATGGGGAATGCATTGGACTCAATATGTGATGGGTGGAGCCCTCTATATCTCCTCGATCCATCAGTAGGTCTCATGAGACAAACTAGTGTCTTGGCACAAGGCCTTAACAAAATCTTATTTGTAGTCTTGGCACGGGGCCTTGGATTTGTGGTTATGATAGTCTGGAATTATGCATTCCATCATTATGAAAGTGGTTATTGATATTGCATGTGATTATTCGATTAGAAGAATATCCATGTGAATAAGTAAATGGAATTATGTAATTTTATTTCTGTTATATTATGTTGAATTTCATGTTTAAAAGGCTTTTGTTTTAGTTATACATTGCCTTAAATGTTTATTCTTATTTATGAAAGTTTCAGCAATATTATTATCCTTACTGGGCATTTGAGATCACCCCTTTCTATGTTTTATTTTTCCCAGGATGTGAAGTGTTATTTTATGAATGACCTGCAGGGATAGTATGGGGGGATAAGTGTGTGAACTATGGAGACTATATTGTTGTAGTTTTCATTTTATGATGTAATTTAAATTTATGAATGTATCTAGTTATTCCAAGGCTACTAAACGAATCGGTCTTTCGAGACTTGATCTTTCTTCTGATCATGCCAATGTTGTGTAATAATGCACCCACTCTGGGTAAATGGGGTCGGGGCGTTACAGTTGGTATTAAAGGAAGTTTAGTACAAACCTTGGAAGCTAGATTTAGATAAACTCTGATTAGAGCACATAGACCTAAGATGGAATTTGAGGATTAGTATATAAGAACTTCCTAGAATTTTGGTATTGTAGAGATTTTGTGAGTTTTCTGAGAAAAACATCGTTGTCTGGATACGAGAAGGTAGAGCCAGCTCTAGAATAGATGTACCTTGGGGTAAAACCCGAAAACACCGCTTTGAGCTGGACTCGAATGGGAACTGGTGCACGACAACGGGCCTTGCTGCACTCTTGGTTACGTCACTCCCGGGGTATATGCTTAGGATAACTCTCATTTTCTTTAAAATTCATTATGAAGGGTTTATGAGTATATATTTCCTCAAAGAAAACATTTTTATGATTATGGATTATATCCATAAATAGTTCAATTTATGTTAAGTGTTTTATATGTATGAAATTATGTATTTTGATTCATAAACTGATCTAGTTTATGACATTGTTTAGAAATGGAGACTAGTGGAAGAAATGGAAAATGTATCAATGTACGCACTTCATGTAGGTATTTCCCTCCTACTCAAGATAATTATAGTGGAGCTGGTGATGCAACTGGTGCCGATCATCTAATCACCATACTGAGACAACTCACTCAGGTTATGAATAATAACCTTACCCATATGGAGCACCCTGATACGCAGCGTGGAGGATCAATGTTAGATCACTTCATGAGGCAACAACCACCAATGTTCAATGGGAGTAAAAATCCCTTAGTATCTGAGAAATGGATAAATTCCCTAGAGAAAATATTTCAGGCTTTGGGGAGTAGTGAAAGGGAAAAAGTTATCATGGTAGTTTACCGCCTCACTGAAGATGCTGATCAATGGTGGTCATTGATTCAAAACACGAAGGAAGATGATGAAGTATCAAATATGGAATGGAGGGAGTTCAAATATCTATTTTTAGAAAAATACTTTCATCTTGACCATCGAGCAGATATGGAAAGACAATTTCTGAGTCTGAAACAAAAGTAGGATGAGAATGTTGCAAAGTATGAGGCTAACATTACAAGGTTATCATGGTATTCTAGAGATTATATACATAACCCAATAAATATGATTGATCGTTTCTTTGATGGGTTAAAAACATTTCTCCATAGAGCATTAGTCTCAAAATCCTTCTCATCGTACGAAGACATTGTCTCATGTGCTATCAAGAAGAGAAAGAATTATCTATATCATATGACATTAAAGCAAAGAAAGAGAAGAAGAGATCTGCTGATCAATCTGGGAATGGAAATAAATGGAATAAGAGAAAAGTTGAATATCCATCCTGCAGTAAATGTGGGAAGAAACACCCCGCTACTTTCTTAAAAGGAACAGGAGTCTGTTACAAGTGTGGTGAAAAAGGCCACCAAGATCGTGATTGCAAGGGTAAGAAGGAATCCACCGATGTCCAATGCTACAATTCCAGGGAGATGGGACATTAGGCAAATGAATTTCCTAAGCATCAGGGGAACTTACTTCAGAAAAGGCCAAGGGATCAAGGCCAAGCTTATGCTATCACTACTGCTGAGGTAGAAGCTCCAAAAGACATTGTGGCAGGTAATTTAATGGTTTCCTCAAGTTTAGAAAATGCTTTATTTAATTATAGATCATCGAATTGTTTCATATCTTCCCAGTTTTCTAAGTAAATTAGATATTTCCAATTTGATTTAACAAGGGAGTTTTTAGTTAAAACTCCTAAGGGAAGTATCATTACAACAATGTTTTGTGAATCAGTCCCCATTAAGGAACATAAATGTTCTTTATCTACTGATCTCATCGTCATGGCTATGATTGAATTTGATATAATCATCAGTATGGATTGTATTTCAGACCATGATGTGAATATTTATTTTAAGAAGAAAGAGGTTACGATTCTTGATGACGATGATAAGGAACACCTTATCTTTAGAGCAGAATCGTTGCCGCCGAATTCTTATATAGATCCACCCCCAGTAGCTCAACTAAATTCAATTATTGGGGAGGAAGAGAATGAAATGACTATGGGTGAGGAAAGGAATGTTCAAATAGAGGATGTACCTATTGTGAAATAATATGTAGATGTGTTTCTAGAATATTTACATGGACATCCTCCAGAATGAGAAGTTGAGTTTTCCATTGATTTAATTCCTGGATCAAGGCATATATTGAAGACCCCTTATAGAATGGCCACTATAGAATTAGTTGAAATAAAGAAAAAACTAAGGGAATTGAGTAATATGGGATTTATTCTCCCTAGTGTTTCTCCATGGGGAGACCCTGTTCTTTTTGTTAAAAAGAAAGATGGATCTATGAGGTTATGTATCGACTACAGGGAGATCAATTCTATAACAATGAAGAACAAGTATCCCCTACCTCACATTGATGATTTTTTTGACCAACTGCATGGAGCTCAATAATTTTCAAATATTTAACTTCGATCTGGATACCATCAGTTGTGTGTGAAGAAGGAAGAAATTCCGAAGACAACATTTCGAACAAGGTACGGGCATTACGAGTTTACAGTAATGCCTTTTGGATTGACTAATGCACCCTCTATTTTTATGGATCTAATGAACAGAGTTTTCAAGGAATATCTTGATGACTTTTTAGTGGTATTTATTTATGATATCTTGGTATACTCCAAAAGCTACAAAGATCATGAAAATCACTTGCGCATTATATTGAAGACTCTGAGAAGACATGAATTATTTGGGATGTTTAGGAAGTGTGAATTCTGGCTTCAAGGGATTTCTTTTCTTGGACATATTGTCTCTAACGATGGAATTTCCTTTGATCCTTCTAAGACCAAGGCAATCCACGAATGGCCTGCACCGACGAGTATAACTGAGGTATGTAGTTTTATTGCTTTAACGGGTTATTATCGACATTTCGTCCAGAATTTTGCTCGGTTGGCTAACCCATTAACAAAGCTCACACGTAAAGGGGTTAAATTTGTTTGGAAAAACGAGTGTGAATAATGGTTCGAAGAACTGAAGAGAATATTATTCAATGATCTTATATTGACTCTACCATCGGGGAATGATGAGTTCGTTATTTACAGTGATGCATCGAAGAAAGGACTTGGTTGTGTCCTTATGTAGAACGATAGGGTTATTGCCTATTCATCATGAAAGTTGAAAATTCATGAACAAAACTATCCTACTCATGATCTCGAGTTAGAAGTTTTTATCTTTGCTTTGAAGATATGGAGGCACTACCTCTATGGTGAAAAATGTGAGATTTATACTGATCACAAGAGTTTGAAGTATATTTTCTCACAAAAAGAACTCAACATGAGGAAAAGGAGATGGCTTGAATTACTCAAGGATTATGATTGTACGATACACTACCACATGGGGATTGAAAACAAGGTGGAAGATGCTTTCAGCAGAAAAGATCATGGAGTTTTGAACAATATGATAATTGAAAGGGATCCAATTTTCATGGATCTAGTGAAGATGGACATGGGAATAACCAAGGAAGGGGAAACATCAATGATTTTTCAAATGGTTTCCAAACCATCTTTACTAGAAAGGATTAAGAGTTCTCAAACTGATGATGAAGAATTTTGAAAAAATATTAAAGATGTGAATGATGGGAGATTGAGAGACTTTGTGTTTGAAGAAGGAATTTTCAAATTCAGGAAGAGACTTTGTGTTCCCGATATACCTGATCTGAAAAGGGAATTGCTGGATGATGCTCATAGTTCTAATTTCTCTATACACCCTGGGAGCACCAAAATGTATAGAGATTTGAAGAAACATTTTTGGTGGGACAATATGAAGAGGTAGATTGCTAATTTTTTTCAAGATGTGTGGTTTTTCAACAAGTGAAAAATGGAAGGCAACAGCCTGGTGGAGTATTGAAACCTCTTCCCATACCTGAGTGGAAATGGGATAATATCACGATGGACTTTGTCATGGGACTACCAAAGTCTCCTAGAAAGAATGATTCAATATGGGTTATTGTTGATCATTATACCAAGTCAGCACATTTTCTTTCTATAAGAGAAGATATACCACTAGAACTTCTAGCAATACTATATATTGATGAAGTTGTGAGACTTCATGGATTACACCTATCGATTGTTTCTTATCGTGATCCCCATTTTACTTCAAGATTCTGGAAGAGTCTTCAGAAAGCATTGGATACTGAACTTCATTTGAGCACTGCCTACCACCCTCAAATAGATGGACAATCAGAACGAACTATTCGAACCTTAGAAGATATGTTGAGATCCTGCTCACTTGTCTTTCATGGTATGTGGGATCAATATTTACCTCTGGTAGAATTTTCCTATAGCAATAGCTTCCATTGGAGTATTTAGATGGCACCATATGAAGCGTTCTACAAAAAGAGATTTTGCACACCAACTTGTTGGGATGGGGTTGGTGGAAGAAAACTTGTAGGCCTAGAACTGGTGGAGGAAATGATGGAAAAGGTGAAGGTAATCCAAAACCACATCAAAGCAGCTCAAAGTAGCCAGAAGAGCTATGCCGATAATCGAAGGAAGGATTTGGAATTTCAAGTCGGTGATCATGTTTTCCTGAAGGTATATCTATGGAAGGGAGTCATACATTTTGGTAATAAAGGTAAATTGAGTCTCAGTTACATTGGACCTTTAAAAATTCTATAACGATTAGGGGTTGTAGCTTACCGATTGGAAATGCCGCCAAGTCTCTCCAAAGTTCACGATGTGTTCCACGTATCTCTGTTGAGGAAATACATGCCTGAACCAACGCATGTACTCACCTATGAGGAATTATAACTGGAACCCGATCTGTCTTATTATGAAGAGCCCATAAGAATTCTTGATACGAGAGAACAAGTGCTGAGAAACCGGACGACTCGTCTGGTAAAAGTTCTGTGGAGAAAGCATAAGATGGAAGAGGCAACATGGGAACCCGAGGAACTTATGATGAAAAACCACCCGAGTCTCTTCATGCGGTAGTATTATAGAAATTTCGAGGACAAAATTATTTGAAGGAGGGGAGAATGTAACACCCCAAGCTTCTACGGTACGCTTCTCTTTGAATAATGCAATATCGTGTGTTGTACGCAACATCGAGTTCTAACACACACCACAACCAATAAAACTAGTCGTTATGAATAGTAATACATACTTTATAAAATTTTATAAATTTTATCTCTCAAAATGGAATTAATTTATGGATTCATAGTATTGAATTTAGCCTAAGGTGAAATTTTGGTACTTTTCGGATAACTTTAATATTTTGATGAATAGTGAAAAAAACTAAATTTTAATTAAAAAAAACTTATTTAATAAAAATAATTAATAGTGATAAATTATGAATTTGAGTGGTTTTAAAGTATATTTAGAATATATTTTTACCATTTAATACAATTTTGTTCATTGGACATAATTTTTCAATTAAACCAGACATACACAAGTATCAATCTTTTGATAGTTATTATATCTTAAAAACACGCTTTTTGTTTTGACAGCGGGAATTAATTTTAAATTAATTTATGCCACTTCTGTGTTTTGAATTTGGAAAAATTGATTCCCTATTTGGAATCAGGATTTAAAAATTGTGTAAATAGGTAACTTTTATTTTTAGACATATTGAATAATTACTTCGTTAAATATTTTATTTACCATGGTTAAAGGGTAAATCCGGTAAATAAGGGAAAACAAATAATATTATAATAATACTAAATTACCATAAAACGTGTCATAACCTTATTTTTGGATACATGTCCGACCATGGGCATCTTTGGGTCGATTTTTGGACTCCATGGAGCCACTTGTAGGTGATAGGGACAATTTATTTTAATTAAGATAAAATAATTACAAAAATGACATAAGCATATATCTTTTAGAAAAACAATTTTTACATAATGTTATATATGTTGCATTTTCGAATATAAATATTAATTATAAATATAAAAATATTTCCTATATAATGGTATTTTATTTATAATTTTTAGACATTATATAATTTAATTTATTTATGACACAATAGTGATGCAGTAATTACCTAATTAATGAAAAATTAGAATAATTGATATTATAAATACTCAAATAAATTTAATTTTAGACTTTTTATAAATAAAAATAATTTTATAGGATAATATAAAATGTTAGTATTAATTTAATTAACATTTTTTGAAGTAATCATTCTGTTATGATTTTTACAAAAATCAATTATTGAATAGAATCAAAATTGACAAAAAAGAGTTTTTAAAACAAATATTATATTATTAATTGATCTTAAATTCTTAAAAATATATGGTTCGTCCAAGAAACTTATATAATGATAGGTTTATCATTAATGGACCACTTGGGAGTCTCTTGGAGCTATATAATAAATTTATTAACTATATAATATAAAAATACAAAGTGACTGGTAAGTGTCAAACTAATTAACTAAGAGTTAAAACTAAAAGATAAGGTTAATATAATGACCCAAACCTGTATAAATTTTATTTATTGAGTGGTTTTAGACAAATCCCCACCTTAATCCATAAATAATCTACTTTGTAGCCATTAGAAACCGAATATAAATTTATTATAAAATAATATATCTAGCTTTTCTGAAGGTGCCCCTCACCCCTCTTATAAAAGGGCACTCCCACTTCTCATTAATTCACACCATCAAAACCTTTTGGTTCAGCCAAATCCTGCCCAAATACTCTATCAACTTTCCTCACTTCATCCTACAGGCCTTACTTTAGTCAGAAAGCCAACCTAAGGAGCTCTTTTGATCAAATCAAAAGGAAGAACCCAAAGAAGAGGTAATGATTTCACCATCCTTTTTCAAGTTCCTTTCTTCTTCCAGTTCTTCTTTCTTTGTTATTACCATTATAAAATAATAACTCCAGTAGATTATATATAACTTTATGTTATTATAAACATGTTACAACCATATTTTAGTATTCTATCCATCCTTTGAATGACATGTCACCATATGTGCGTACGTACCGCTTACCCTCTCCACGTCGTGGTGTAATTGTTATTAAAAACATTTTTATTTGGATGGGTATAAAAATGATGTGTAATTCATGTAAATAATAAATATAAAATGATAATGATTCTTTATATATGATATACCATCCAATTAAATATTATTTTAATATCAAAAGAATGATATTGTCGCTCATTCGTACGTACGGATTACCGTCTCCACGAACGCGATGAGATTCATTCTCTATCGTATCCATTCAAGTATAATTCTCATTTGAATATTAATAATAATGTTTAAAGACTTAATATCATTCTGGATATGAATAAGATACAACCTATCCATAAAAAACGCGTCTTATATAACAAAACATATAAAATAAAATGAGTAAGTTAACACCCAAAATGACAATAATATTAAGATATTATTAACAAAGCAATGTTAAAAGATCATATATGATATCATATTAATGTATATTATTATTGTATAATTTAATAACAATTATTTCACCATTATACAGGAGGTTAACCTACCCCCAACCATGGAAAAGTTCAAGGTAAGGGTTTATTTCGCAATCTATTCATTATCCGAGGTTGTTTATACATAATAATCTACTGGGCTTTCTTTATCATCCACATCCATGTTTCTTAAAAATGTATTTCAAATAATTCTTATTATTTTATACAATATGTGTTAAAGTCATTTATAACCTTGTTTGACATTTTATAAGAAGTTTCTAAAGGAATATTTCTGTCCTTTTCCAAATAAGGCGTTTTTTAACATTTTCGACAAAATTAAGGAAAGAATGTTTTTTTAACTTATACGGAGGGTGCGGCTATTTTCCGCCATTATAAAATATTTGAAGCTTCCCTTAAAAGATTAAAAAAAATTCAAAGCAAATGTTTTATTTTATAATTATGTGACTTTTAAATGATTTCAAAAAAAGGGATATTTCTCTCAAATAGTTTTGATTTCATCTATGTCAACATCCTTTGATGGCTTTTAAGCTTATTTGAAGTTGATTTATTATGATACAAAACTTCCATATTGTATTGAAGGTTTTTTGATTTTTTTGACTGTGGATGTGTTATTTTTATACCATTCATGGTTTATGGATAATGTATTGACATTTTGTATGCTAGTTTTAATACGAATGTTTATGTTATGTTTAAAACTGTTCATATGATGAATGAATTGGACTTAATATGTGACGGGTGGAGCCCGCTATAGATCCTTGATTCTTGGGTAGGTCTCATGAGACAAACTAGTGTCTTGGAAAAAGGCCTTGACAAAATCTTATTTGTAGTCTTGGCACAAGGCCTTGTCTATGTGGTTATGATAGTCTGGCCTTATGAATTCTATCATTATGAAAGTGGTTATTGATATTGCATGTGATTATTTGATTAGTAGAATATCCATGTGAATAAGTAAATGGAATTATTTCATTTTATTTATGCTATATTATGTTGATGTTCAAGTTTAAAAGGTATTTTTTAGTTATACATTGCCTTAAATGTTTATTCTTATTTATGAACGTTTCCGCTATATTGTTATCCTTACTGGGAATTTGAGCTCACCCCTTTCTATGTTTTATTTTTCCAAGGATGTGAAGAAGTATTTTATGAATGACCTGCAGGGATAGTATGAGGGGACAAGAGTCTGGACTATGGAGACTATATTGTTGTAGTTTTCATTTTATGATGTAATGTAAACTTTATGAATGTATCTAGTTATTCCAAGGCTACTAAACGAATCGGTCTTTCGAGACTTTATCATTCTTGTGATCATGACAATGTTATGTAATAATGCACTGACTC
Organism: Viscum album; assembly: GCA_963277665.1. Taxonomy (NCBI): domain Eukaryota; kingdom Viridiplantae; phylum Streptophyta; class Magnoliopsida; order Santalales; family Viscaceae; genus Viscum; species Viscum album. Next base: position 1,497,522,290 of record OY728131.1, read on the forward strand.
TGGGTAACTGGGGTCGGGGCATTACACATACGATAAGGAATGTATTATATTATTTTGTAATGATGAATACCTATGAACTATTATCTAAGGAAAATGCATGTTTGTGGTAAAAGTCAGGAGACATGTATATATCTCAGTTGTTGAAGGTCTCATTCACAACCTGTTAAGTGGAAGACAATTGTGTGACTCAAGACATCCAATAATATTTTCAATGATATTGTGTATCTTTAATGAAATGGATAGATTTTTTTTTCAGGGAAATATTATGAAGGGAAATCTTCACCTTGTAAGTAGAGAAGAAGATATATGTTTTGTGTCTAAAGAATTGGAAAAAGGGATAGGGAATAAATGCATTGTTCATTTAAGCTAAACTCCATTAAAAGACCTGGAGAAATTTGATGCTACTTGATACCTCCCTTGGTTATCACATGATCATACCCATATGTGTGATACTTGTGAACAAGGGAATATCGTTTGAAATACATGTTAGAAAAAAGAGAAAAGGTCAACAAAAGTTCTTGAGTTGGTGGATATTGATGTATGCAGACATATTACACCAATATATATTTATGGAAGGAGACATTATGTTCTCTTAATTAATGATTTTAGTATAATTTAATTTTCTTTAGTCATCACTCACAATTCTGAGTTGTTCAGTTTAGAAACAACTTATCAAAGGAAATCTGAAAAGATGCTTGGTCAAAAAATCTAGAAGATCCAAAATGATAATGAAATAGAGTTCATAAATAACCAAGTATAGTATTATCTCGAGAAACATAGGATAATGCACTAAGATTCTACGGTAAGTACTCTATGAAAAAATGGAGTCATAGATAAAAGAAATCTAATTATCAAAACCATGGATAGAACAATGATCACTGGGAAAGACTATCCAGAGATGTTTTGAAAAGAAATAGTGATGACATCATTCTATACATAAAATAGAGCACTATTAAGTCTGAAATAAGATAAGACTCCATATGTGTTATGGTATGGGAATAACCCAATGTTGATGTACTTTTTAGTCATCCGAAGTAAGTTTTTTATTCTCAATAAGGAGATACATTATAAGTTTGAATCCTTTGGAGATAAATGGATATTAATTGGCTAATCCAAGAAAATAAAATCATATAAATTATTAAATAAGTGGATGGGAATGGTATTTGAAATAAATTATGTAACAATAATAGATAATGAGTAGATTCTTCCAAAAATACCTAATCAGTATCAAGAGGATAGTGATGAAGAAATAAGTATATTATGTGATGTTCTAGTTTTAGAAGAAAATTCAAAAGAAGATTCAGATAATGAAAAGATGACAATAAACTAGTAACTTCACAATGATCGATGAAAAGATCCTAAAATTATAGATAGAACATAATTGGTGATCAGAAGGTTCCATTATTGATATGGAGGATGGAGACTCTATAGAAAACATCATTATTATCAGAGGTAGAGCCAAAATGTTTTAAGTAAGTAGCTGGGGATGAAAACATAGTCCATTTTGTGAATTATGAGCTTGAAAAATTGAGAATAATTTGACATGGGATATTTTTTCATGATCAACAGATAAAAATTTCATTGTTTCTAAATGGGTATTTCGTAATAAGATGAATAGAGGCATTGACTTGATTCGAAAAAAATCACATCTAGTGTGTAAAGGGTACTCTTAGATAGAGGTTCTAGATTTTGATGAATCATTTCAACCTATTCCAAGGCTACATACTACCAAATTATTCTTGGCTGTTGCAGTCCAAAGAAACATTAAAGTTCCCTAGATGGATGTCATGGAATTGTTTCTAAATGGGGTTCGAGAAGAAAATATATATGTTGAGAAACCATATGGGTTTCACATTCATGAAGATGATAAAAGTGTTTATCGGCTAAGAAAGAAACTATATGGAATGATGTAAGCACCGAGAGAATGGTATTCCAAGATTGATTAGTTTTTGAAGAAGCTTGGTTATTAGTGTGGGGGAGTTGATTACAATTTATATCTAGAAAATTATAGTTATCAAAGGATGATAATTTTGGCATATTTTGATGGAAAAATATTTGATGGATTAGAAGAATAGTGGTGCAATCCGTTCATTAAAATCACAAAAAGTTAATTTGAAATATCAATGATTGGTGAAATGACATTTTTCCTTGGTTTACAAGTGACATAAGAAAATAATGGAACATTTATTGATCAATATAAATATTCAAAGGAGTTTTTGAGAAGATTTGGAATGGATAATTTCAAGGAGATGAAGACTCTGGTGATTACTTGGACAAAACTATCATGAGATGATGAATTCAATGTAGTAAATGTAACAGAATAATGGAGAATCATTGGACTTCTATTGTTATTAACAATGACAAGACCTGATAATGTTTTTTTTCCAAATGTCAAGTAGTAAGATATCAAAAAAATCCCAAAAACTCCACTTACTGTTTATAAAAATTATACATTAGTATATAAAAGGGATGGGGGATTTTCGTTTGTTGTTCAATGAGAAATATCATCAAGCGTTTTTGGTTTATACAGATGCTAATTGGGCTAGTTTGGTAGATGATAAAAAATCATCATTAGGTGGTGCATGCTATCTTGGTGGATTGTGTATTTCTTGTAGAAGAATGAAAAAGACTACATTTCATTGAAGACCGTAGAATCTGAATATTTTTTTCTCTACTCAAGAGTGCATTAAGTTATTGTATATAAAGAAGAATCTTTATTATTTGAGAGTTGAAGTGAAGTATCTAATAAAAATCTATTGAAATATTTTATGTGCTATAAATCTTATAAAAAATCTAGTTCATCACTTGAGTAAAAAGAAAATTGAATTCAAATATAATTTTATTTAGGAGAAGGTGGATCAAGGGATTCTGAAGTTCGAGTTTGTGCCTATGAAACAATAGGTTGTGAACATTCTGACAAAGGCCTTACCTAAATTGACATTTTAGATGCATCCACTAGCTCATGGAGTTTAGTCCGCTCCTCTCACTTGAAAAATGTGAATGTGGGACCCATTCTCCCAGAGGATTGATTTTTTCTCTAATTCGTTGATTTATGTTATTTACCATATTACAGTCCATAATTAAGAAGCCTTCAGGTTTGTTTAAAAAGAAGGGTAAATTGTGAAAAAGGGGAGAAAATTTCATAATGAAGAATGGGGAGAAGGTGATAGTGGGAGGAATGATGTATGGGGGAATTTTAAATCTGACGATGCTAAAAACGATTGATCAAATGATATATATCATAACATATAGAGTTTGTGAAGAAAATTGGTGAGTGGTTTTTCAATGAAGGGTTTAATTGATGCACTTATCTTGCTAATATTATTTCTCTCACTGAGCAAGGCTCATGTGGTCATAGAGTGTGTGTTGATTAAATCTTTGATCACTATCTGGATTGGAAGAAGGGAATGTCAATAGAATATGGAATAAAATTTAATGTGGGATTCAAATTTTAAAGGTTGTCAACAAACCTAAGGGAGATATTTTTGTGAAAAAATCCCGTAGGGTTCCATTTCAGTGTTTTTTGGGTGATTGTGATTGTCAAAAAATACATACGACTATGTTTTAGTTTGGTTGGTTTTACTGAAGAAAATATTTAAAGTGGCATAGTTTCCCAGTGTTTTCCAAATTTATGGTTCTTAAAATCAGTTGTTTGTTTTATGGAAAAGGATGGTTTTCCATAAAGGAGTTCACAGACCATTGTTCACATACTGCAAAGCATGGAGTTTATATACTTTCTAGTAGTGCAGATGTGCTATATGGACCACAAAGGAGGTATAAAAATGGTGATGTGCGCTATGAAAACCATGTAGAAAAATCAGTTCATAGGAGGCCCATCGTTAATGGGAGGCACGTCCTTCACGGGAGGCTTATCATCTGTGAAATTGAGTAAGTTATTTTAGGAGAAGAATAGTTTTTTTGGGAATGACATAAGCCACCGCAAAGGATTATACTATTATGTTGATGGGATAATAATTATTGGCGAATGATTTACTATGTTTTAGTTATAGGGATTTGTGATTAGAGTATTTTTGGATTTATTTTCCTATATAAAGGACTCTAATCACATCATTAACTAGAGAGAATTTCATTAGATAAGATCATTTTTGCTGAAGGGATTCGACTAAGCCTGAAGTAGTTCACCTGGGAGGATTCCATGAAGGGGAAGAGTTTCATGAGAAATAAATTCCAAGAAGGTGGAAGTTCATGAGAATAGTTCATGAAAGGGGTTTGCAGAGATCAGTAGCTCTCAAAGGAAATGGGAACTCAAAGAAAAAGCAGTCCATGTAGAATCATTTTTTTCATGGTATCATCCATCAATGAATAAAAGGTTATCCACAAAGAACTCACATCACATGTTTCCAGGAAGTACTTGGAGAATTCAAGACAGTTCATGATATTTTCAAGGATGTTCGTGAAGGAACTGAAATAGTTTTAGAAAAAAATTCAATCTAATTGTATAAAAAAAATTTGATTTCACTAACTGGGTGAAAATATGACTTCAACGAAGCATCCACCTAAAGTTTATGATGAATTAATTAATGATAATTAAAGGACCAAAAGTTCATATATTGTGTGGGGAACATTTTCGCATTAGTGACAAAAAGAAGAGGAAGAAGGTGATCCTTTCCATTCACAGTGTGCCATCGAAAGAGAGTTATATAGTGACTCTTGAGAAAGTCGTGAGATTAACCTAAACATTGTAAAGGTGGTGATTCTAGGTATATAAGTTATCTAAATTGAACCTTTTATTTTTTAAGTGGACCTTAGTGCATTTGGTAATCATTACATTGTCATTTTATTATCCTTGTACGTAGCATGGTGAGGGTGAACCATGTAAAATTTTTATGTCTCATGCATGATTTAATTTCTATTCTTACATTTCTACAAGAAATGGAGGGAAGAGTGTTTGGTTTAATGATGAAGCAAGATCCAAAGGGGAATTTTTTTTAATCTTTCATATCCAAATTCACCCCACCCACCCCTCATCAAAAATTTAACCTAGTTAGTCCACCTCCCACAATGTAATTTCACATGACTAATGACATGAAAATTAATTACAAGGGAGCCCAACTAAGTATACTACATAAGATAGTTATCCATGTCATAAATTAAGTAACTCCAAATATCATAACTCTAATCATACACCACTACAGATTCCCATTTACTAAGCATTGTCCTTTATCAATGAAAATAAAAAAAAAGTTGATAAATAGGTGACTTTTATCAGTGGGAATGAAAACTATAGATAAATGCGATCTTTATTAGTGCTAAAAAGTATTAATAAAATGGATCCTTTTGTTAGTTATTTTTTTAGTATTCATAAAGGTACCCCTTTATTGGAGATTTTCTTATCACTGATAAAATTTATGCCCAAACAATTGTCACCTATAAACCATTCAAGGTTCTATTGCTCATCTAGTGTGTATAGCGGCCCTCGGGTCAAATCCTCAGTGATGGTACAAATTTTAGAGTCTATTGTTTTAAATTGATTTGTCTTTTAATTGTGTTTTTAAGAGATTAAATGAAATGATTAGTGAATAGTGTTTTATTTAAATATTTGATAATTATTGATGATTTTTCAGAATTGGGTATTTATTCTTATGTTATCCTTAATCTTTTCTTTATATTTAATTAAATTAACACCGACTTCACAAGATGATTTTGATAAGAATTCCCAAGTGTCGAGGCTTTAATCAATGCCTAAAATAAATTCAGTGTTTTAATATCAATACAAAATTGTTTATGGTAGTGTATTCATAGTTACAATAATCCATGGAAACCACTCTTTAAAAAAACATGTCATTAATTTATGACATTTTAAGTTTAACAAACCTAATATTAATTTAATGAATATTAATCGAAAAAAAATATCTCAATCACTTATTATCACTAAATCTTGACTGAACCTAATGGTATATTTACTCAGCCATTAATATTTTTATTACTCTATTTTAATATGTTTAAGATTATTAATTACAAATAAAATGAAATGAATGGGATGATAAGAGAGTTGTGAGATGAACACACACACGAGTGGTGAAAAAAGTTAAATACAAGCTTTTGATTGAATTTGAATAAAAATAAGGAAGGTTTTACTTAGATTGAATTAAAATATTTTAAGACCAGAAATATTATGAAATAGAAGGTGGATTAAAATAATAGATTAAGACGAAGAAAAAAATCATTAAAATTCATTTGATATAAAAAGAGACTTACACGATTGCAAATAAAAACAAACAAAGACAAAAATGGAAAGGAAAGTGGAGGATATGTATTTATTATTGAAAAATATCATAGAAAGTACTTCCATGCCCTTCTAAAGGATATTTTCATTCAAAAACAGCTCCTTATGTTATGAAATTCCAACCCTTGCAAGGAGAAGAGGGGAATGTATATGTATCCCAAGGAGGTGGATTGTTTACATTCCAAAATTTTCTCTCCACATGGATCAACAATTTGACCATTCATACAACATAATCCTGGGATATCTTCTTTTTACAAGTTCTATATATGGATTTTTTATCTACTATAAAATTTTGCATCCTTTGTACGTTTTTAACCAATGTTATGGCTATTTTACCAAATAATGTACAATTGCCCATTTTTATCAATGATTTTCTAAAGTTCAAAATGTGAGTGGGTTTAGAAATATTAACATGCCCTAAAATTAAAACCATTTATTCTATAAAGTGATATGGATATGTCTTTGATTTCATAGTGAAAAATATCAGCTCGAATAGATGTCTATATCAGATGAAAAGTCAATAAATGTGTGGTGATTTTAATTCCTTGATAGAATGGTGGGATAGACTTCAAAGAATAATTTGGGACCATTTTAATTGGAGTTGGGACTTGATATATTTATCCATCATGACTATTGATATTTAATAATATATTAATGAGTTTCATCAAATTTTGGCGTCTTTATTGATCCTAGAAATTGTATCATCAGGGCTGGTCAAGCTTCTTCACAGATTCTTTGGGCCCTATTGTGTGGACCATACAACAATTCATATGGAAAAATTGGCCAAATATTATTTTTAATGTTATTTTTGGAATTAAATAAGGAACATTAAAGAAAAATAATTACATAGTTTAGATAAGTATGATGAGAGTTATTATTAATAAATTAACGGATGTGATTCTGTATTAATTCAAATAATTCTCAAAATTATATTTAATATTAAAACATGAATATTTCCCACCAATTATGAACTTTTCATAGAGAATTAGTAATGTGAGTAAATAAAAAATTATGAATAAATTAATAACATCAACTCCCCGACACTTAGTCTTCTTCATTTCCTCATGTAAAAAAATACAAAAACATAAATAAATCATTTTTACTCACCAAAATGTATTAAAATTGTGTTTTACCAAATCAAAAGGGTTTATTCCATTTCAATCATCCATATTTAATTCCACCACAAACTTTTATAGAATTTTTTTAAAAACAATTCAATTTTCATGCTCAAATTTAAAAATACAAAATTTGGGCACTCAGAACTCACTCCTCTCAAGATGATAAAATATTATTTATGGATGTTCACTTATTCAGATATCTAAGGTGAAAATATTTGTGTTTGAATGATCTCACATATTCCAATACCCATACTAATGTTCACAAGAATAGATGGGTCTTTTTTATGGGTTTTTAGGTGGCTATGGGACAATATGAATTTAATGTCCAAATGAGTAGAAAAGTGGGGTAAATCACCAACATGGGTAAAACAATGCACAATTTATTTTTAAAATAAACATGGAAGGAAATGGAAGCACATATTTACAAGGGTACGATTGTGTTAAGAAAGATTCAAAGGAGTTATAAAATTTTAATGTGACGAGAAGATGGAATATTTACAAAACACAAAACGTCGCCCAATGACATAAGTGATACTTTAAATTTTGTTTTATTTTTTTTTTATTTTTTTAAAAGTTGAACTTCAAATATTTCTCACACACATCTCCCAACCCATTTTTGATCTCTCCATGACACAAATTTTAATAGTTATAAGAATATAAAAGGTCGAGGAAGTGTGATTTTTGACCTTCCCAAGACATAACCCCTTTTAATTATTTTTCAGTTTTTTTACAATTGTCTGTAACATTTAAAAAAACATATCAATAACATTTAATTAATTAAATGAATGCAAATTTATTCCCCAAACTCACCTAATGACAACCTCTCCCCCACAGTAAAATAGATTATTTCCCTCCTACATATGATAACATGTTGAAAATCACAAAATGGATACCCAAAATAAAATCTATTACCACACACATAAATTTATATAAATTATGAAATGAAATTACTTGTAAATGTTGGATGGGATAAGGTATTGGGATTATAATGTGTCTATAAAATAAAATGTTTTCATAGGCTCGAAGGGGCTTTCAAAAGAAGGATAAATATAAGGTTAATGGATGGATATTTGGTTATTGTGATTCTCATGTGGTATTGAAAATGAATCTATCATATTAATAAAAACTAAATTTGTAAATTCAGTTTGAAGGTCTAGAAACTAAAGAAACACAATTGAGGTTGAAAAACACACATTTTGAAAATATGATCATAGGTGACCTTGGAATGAAATTTAAGGTTATTTCTCACGGTCGGGGAATAATAATATTCCAAATAAAAAATCTAGCATTCAAAATTTATACATTTTGAAACAATATTATTTATTCAAATTTATGATAAAAATACAAAAAAAGTAAAAAACATGTCTTTTTACTCCCCAAAATGGTTGAATTTTTCTAAAATGTGGATGGTGATTAATTATTAATTATTTCATATTTTTTTGTTTTTTTAGTTTGTTTTTTAATTTTTATAAAGACACACCCACACAAAATAGAAAGATTAAATCAAAAGTTTGATTATGAAAGTGCTAAAAAGGAGAATTAGAGAGTAAGAATAATATGAGAGAGAGAAATGGAGAGAGATAAAGAGAGAGAAGAAGAGTTAAATGGAAAGAGGTTCCCCTGGTTCGGATTTGGTGGGTTTCCATTTCCATCTAGTGGTAGATCAAATATAGAATTTGGTGATCTGGTGGATGTTGATGTGGTTACATAGATGTGTGTCCTATCATGTTGATACTTTATCTTATTCCCATTAACCATGAATGACCTCTTGGAAGAAGGGTAATGGACTTGAACTGCACCAAATAGGTAAACATTGAAAATAACAAAAGGACCTTCCCAAAAAGAATTATGCTTACCTGGGTGAAGTTGAAATTGAGAATTGAATGTAATTAACTATTCACCTTCATAAAATACCTTTCGTTGGACGTGTCTGTCATAAAGTGCCTTATCCTTTTCTTTGTAGAGATTGAAATTCTCATAGGAATCTAGTCGAATCTCCTCCAATTCTGTCAACTGTAACAATATTTCTTCACCCGATTTTTCACAATAAAAATCACATTGTTTGACAAAAAAAAATGACTTTTCTATATTTAAACTAGTAAATGACACGCTTTACTGAAAAATAACCAAAATAGATACATCCCAGTGGGTTTTTTGTAGGCAGTCTGATAAGCCCAAATCATTTCACTAAGCCTTTCATGCCATTCTTTTCTGGTGTGATTTAAAATTATCTCAAGAACTCTTTTAACTTCTCTATTAGAAAATTCAGCCATTCCATTTGTTTGGGGGTGATATTGAGTTGAATTTTTATGTACAACCTCATTATTTTTTAGAATATATTCCATGGTCCAATTATATAAAAGAGTTCCCAAGTCACTAATCAATGCATGCGGTGTGTCAAATCAATAGAAAATTTTGGTTTTTAGAAACTCACTAACAGTGTGTTCATCATAATTCCATGTGGTCTTCGACTCAACCCACCTAGAAACATAGTCAATATCCAGAAGAATATACGAGAATCCATTGGAAGATGGAAACAATCCCATGGAATCGATACACCAAACATAAAAGATCTCCCAAAATATTATTTAATTTTGGGTCGTTTCATTTCTTTTAGAAATTGTGAAAAACTTTTGGAAATATGTACATGATTTATATAATTCATGTGAGTCCTTGAAGAGTGAAGGTCAGAAGAATCAAAACTCCATGACCATTGAGAAGGTACTTTATGGTCCAAAGTGACCACCTCTGGGAAGTGAGTGGAAGAATTCTAAAATGGAGGAACGTTCACATTCATAAAAAAATATCCTAATTAAAATGTTAGCCCCAGTTTTCGAATTTTTATCATCTTCCCAAAAATATAATTTTGAATCACTTTTGAATTTCACTTTTTGTTCTTTTGAAAAAAAAAATCAGGAAAATCACGAGAAACCAAGTAGTTTGCAATTGGGGCATACCAATGTGACATTGGAGTAAGAGATGAAACGTGCTCAGTGGGGGAATTCAGGATCAATAATTTTTTAATGAGATTATTATAAATTCTACTCAAGTGATTAGCCATAGTGTTTTATTTTTCTAGTATATCTTTAATCACAATGTCAAACTCTTGGAGTATCAAGATCCATATTATTATCCATGGTTTGGAATCAATTTTATTGAGTATGAAAGTTATATTAGAATGGTCTATAAAGATGATGATTTTGGAACCTAAGATATAGTGATGGAATTTATCTAATGAAAAACTACATGTAAAAGTTCCTTCTTAGTCATAGTGTAGTGATATCAAGTTTCATCCAATGTTTTAGAGGACTCATCATTATGTATAGAATTTACTTCTCCTGATCTAAGTGAAATTGCACTTACATTACCCTTGGGGTTTTGTAATGGTAAAAGCTAGGAGTTGGGAAGAATTTGGTTATTTATGCTGGCTTAAATGGGATGCAAGTTGACCAATTTGGGTTTCAATGTTATTAAGACTAGAATGGGTGAAAGAGGAAGGATCTTCTACTGCACATTCCCATGGTTGCATGGAAGAAAAGGCTTGTCCCGAATAGGGATTTCCTTGACATTCGTAATAGTGAATTTGATTTTATTGGGTTGGGAATTGGGAAGTCTCATTAGGATAGTGGAATCCAGAAGGAGTAATAGGAGGATTGATCCTTTGAGGTGGAGGAACAAAACAGTAAGGTTGTTGGAAGTAACCAACACCTAGACCATATTGGAATTAGATTGGGTTTTGAAGATGTAATTGCGGGGAATGAGAGACAGGATTAGAATAACACAATAATGGGTTATAGGTAGAAGAGAAGGGATTTTAGTGGGGTTGGTTTATGTTTCTAATGAACTGACTTAATTGTTGAGTGTTTGCGTTCCTTTGAGAATATGTTTCATTGAGCTCCATTGGTCTGGATGAATCAAATGGATCAACTTGAAGTTGTGTATATATTTCAATTGGATGTTTTGGTGAGCTATAGATTCCATAGTTTTTTATAGGTCCCTAGAACATAGATTGTGGAAAAGATGAGGGTTTGGATTTTTCATCCACATATAGTTATCTCACAAGACCTGTAAGTTCACACAACCACTTAGTCATCTTGTTGGCCTCTATGGATTGATTCTCTTGGACTTATTTTAATTAATAATGTGATTATGTAGGAAATTATTGTGTGTCTGCATCCTTACTACTTATGAGATCTTGAGAATCTATAAGATTTTAATCAATAATATAACTGCCACTTTCGGCATCAATGAATGTTCTTCCCATAGACAATAACCCTCATAAAAGTATTGGATCGTGAGTTAATCACGGGTTTTTTGATGTGGGAAGAGTTCCCAAATCATTTTTAACCTCTCCTAGTACTAGTGTAGTGATTCATTAGAAAATTCATAGATAATAATTATTTCTTTTTTTATAGAAGAATTATGATGTGCAAGAAATAATTTATCTAAGAAGACTCACATCATGTCATTCATTGTGGTTATGGAACCAAGAGGGAGGTAGTAGAGCCATGACATGGTGTATTCAGCTAATGAGAAAGGGAATTCTCTATGTTTAATTTGTTCTTCGGAAAACCCTTGGGGCTTTAGGATAGAACATCCACTTGTAACTATTTGATATGAAGATTTGGATCATCTCCATCTACTCTATGGAAAAGCGGTAGAAGTTGAATAAAAACCGATTTGAGTTCTATGTTAGCCACGATGTTTGGATATTGAATACCTAGGGGTTGGTAATTCATATAAGGTGCATTGAGTTCTTTAAGGTGTTTTTCCAAAGGATTGGCAATATCTGGTTCAATTCTATGGACAATGACTGGCTCTTGAGTGATTTGATTATCTATAATGTTCCTCATAAGCTGGTGATGTGTTCACTCAATTTATAGGTCAAAAATATCAGAAGGATTATTTGGGAGGCTATGGGGAATTCATAGAAGTATTAAAGGATGAGGAAGGTGATTTTTTCTTTTTCCTTTTTCCTGTTTTTGATTTTTACAAGAAATTAGTTCATTCCTTGTGTTTTTTCAGAAAATATTTTGGTTTATTTTTTTAATTTTTTTTTGTTTTGTTTTAAGAACATAAAAAATAACTACTACATAACAAAACATCCCCAACAAAGGATCCATTTGAAGTGTGGATGATTTTAACTTATCAATTATTTATGGTTCATGTGCTATCAAAATGTGTATAGATGCACTCCCGTCAAATCCTCAGTGATGGTAAAAAATTTAGAGTTGATTGTTTTTTAATTGATTTCTATTTTTAATGAGTTCTTTGTTTCAAGAGATTAAAATAAATTATTGGTGTATGATTATTGGTTTAAATATTTGACAAATATAGGGACGAGTTCAACATTAGGGATGTAATCTTACAATATCCTTGAACTTTTCTTTATATTTAATAAAATTAACACCCATTTCACAAGATGATTTTGATTAGAATTCCCAAGTGTTGAGGCTATAATTAAAGCCTAAACATAACTTAGGGTTCTAATATCAATCTCAAATTGTTTATGGTAGTGTATTTAGGGTTCAAATAATCCATTGAAACCATTTTTTAAATAAAACACTTCATTAATCCATGATATTTTATGTTCAACATACACAATATTAATATAATGAATACTAATCGAACAAAATATCTCATTCTCTTAACACCACCAAATTATGACTCACCCCAATGGAATATTTACTAATCCATTTATATGGTTATTACTTTGGTTTAATATTTTTATGATTATTAATTATAAATAAAATAAAAATAATAGGATAAGAAATGAGTTGTGCGCCGAACCCACACATGAGCAGTGAAGAATGTTAAATATACACTTTGGAATGAATTAGAAAACAAAATAAGAAATGGTTTATATTTATTGAAATTAAATATTTTAAGTCCACTAATATTATAAAACATAATGTCGATTAAAATAAGCAGTGAATAATAAGAACCATGCAATAAAATTCTACTGAAATGAAAACGTAATTACACGATTACTAATAAACACAACCGAAAACAAAGAAGAAATGAAAAGTGAAGGAGAGGAATCTATTGTAGAAAAAAGTTTGAGGAAAGTCCACTCAGGCCCTTGTAAAGTCTCTAGTCCTTCTAAACCTCATCCTTATGTGCTGAAATACCAACCCCATACAAGGAGAAGAGGGGAATGTATATATATCCCAAGGATGTGGATTATTTGAAATACCAAACCCACTATACACTTGTCTCGTCGATTTTACAATCAATGAAACAAAATCCTGATATATATTCTTCTTAAAATTTATAGATATGTATGGGTGTTTTCCTCTATAAATTTTTTTTGGCCATTGGAAATTTTATCCAATGTTACGGTTGTTTTACAAAAAAATGTGCAACTGCCCATTTTTTTTCAACACTTTTTCAAAGAGTGAAATGTTAATGGGTTTTTGAATATTAATATTCCCTAAATTCAAAAAAAATATTCTAAAAGGTATAACACCTATATCTTGGATCCCACACTACAAAATATCATCTTGAATTGATTTCTATATCAAGATAAAATTCAATAAGTGTATGTTGTATTAATTGGTAGACTGAATGGGGTGCTAGACGTCAAAGAATCCTTTGGGACTCTTTTTTTATAGTTGGGACTTGAAATACTTATCCATGATTCCTTTGGATATTTAATAATTTATTCAGGAGTTTAATAAAATTTGGGCATCTGTATTGATCCTTGAAATTGAATCATCATGGCTGGTCCAGTTTCTTCATAGATTATTTGGGCGTTATTGTGTGGACCAGATGATCATTAAAATGGAACAATTGGTCAAAGGTTCTTCCTAATGATATGTTGAAATTTTAAAAAGGAACCCTAAAAAAATAATTACACATTTTGGATTAGTAGGATTAGAGTTATGATTAAATCATTTAAATGGATCGAATCTAGATTAATTCAAATAATGCTCAAAAATTATATTTAATATTAAAAAATGAATATTTCATATCAATTATGAACTTTTCATAGAAAATTAGTAAGGGGAGTGAATAAAAATTTATGAATAAATTAATATCATAAAAAATATCCCCTTTAGAATCTTTAAAACGACACTAATAAAGGGAATCATGAATAATTTAATTTATATATACATACACACATATATATATTAATATTATTTATATAAAAATTGGTTTTTATGTGTAAATATATTATATAATTACGATTTATATGATTTTAGTATATTAAAAAATTATTATCAATCTTTTTTTCATAATTTAAATATAAAATAATATCAAATTTATTTTAATGAATAAAAAAATTAAATAATATTTTTATATACAATTATTAAAAAAATTATATATAAATAGAAAATATAAATATTTTTTTAAACAATTATATAAATGTATAAATGAATATATATTTATTTAATTATAGATCATATCAGAATTTATATATATATATATATATTCATATTAAATAATACAAAATATACACGTATACTTGAATGTATATGTATACATGTGGATGTATGGGGGTGTATGTGTGGATTTGTATGTTATGTATGTATGTGTATATATGTATGTGTTTCTATGTGTTGTATGTGTATATATGTTCTCGGTCTGTGTGTTTATATTGATGTATGTTTTTGTATGTTTATGTTTATGTGTACATGTGTGTGTATGTGCATATCTGTGTATTTATGTGTGTATGTATGTCTATATGTATGTGTAATTGTATATTGATGTGTATGTGTATGTGTATGTGTTTGTACAAGTATGTGTACATGTGTCATGAACCAACCCTGGTCAACCCTAAACCGGTCACCTGAGTTGGTCTCCGACATGGCCCAAATGGTGTTCTCTATCCCCATAGGCTGACAACTAGTGTTGGGCATGAAAATGAGAAAGTTGGGAATGGTTTGGAAAAAAACAAATGAAAGATAATTAAATATAAACTGAAAAAAAAACAAAAACAACACTAGCACAAAAATAAAAATTAGCTAAGTTGAAAAATATACCTCAAGTGAACTTCTGGTTCACCATTGATCACAAACAACACTCGCTCCAAGAGCGATCCAAACTATAGGAACCTAAAACTGAAAAATAAACTAGGTGTGAGCAACAAGATGCTCAGTAGGAATTCCAAATAACAATGAATCCCTATGTCATTAACTTTAAAAAGAAACTCAATGATGCTATTTTGAAAATAATACATTAAAATAACAGTTTCATTCTTTTCAAAATCAATTCACACGTTTACATTTTTAATGAAATTGTTTCTATTCCACTACATTTTCAAAATAGTTTTCATGCATGTAACAACATTTATTGATGAAAAGAAAGTAGTTTATATTAAAATTCCTTTGTCACAAATGATACATCATGTGTGAAACAACTGAAATTTAAATAACATCACAAGAATTTTGTCGCAAGAGAGCACCATGGGAAATCCTTATTGGTAACTAGAACAAGTGGGACCCTAGAGACCTTATCCATCAGTGAAACATAGAATAATAACCCCACTTAGACAACATTTTGGACACAAATCTATCACACCTGGAAACAACCTCACTGAATGAAAAGCATCACTCTGAGACCTATGGATAGAGCTCTGATGTATTGAATAATATGCTGCACAATAGTCAAGAACTAACAACCTCCAACTGAGGCTTCAAATTGGGAAACACTGCTTACATACTTCCTCAGGTGACCCAAACAACCACACCATTGACAATCCTTTATAAGATTATGAATAATGACTTTGAGTGACCGAATCGACCACATAGGAATCAACCGAGTGTTTGGTATTAGGAATGAGAAACATGAAGTGACGAAAGACTCATTCCAGGAACATATGCCTCTGGTTCACCTTGTGCAAATGATGGTAAAACCATCACTATAACCTTCAAAAACAAGATTTTCATTTGTCATAGTTCACTCACTGAGACCCCATCTTTCAAATAGAAGGTAGCAATCACCCTTCTCTAGCCCAAACATGAACCTTCAAACAAAACAAGGACAACATTACCATAATAGAATATTGAGTATCTAAAGACTTGAATAAAAAATCGACTTCAATGAGTTACTATGTAACCCCTATCTACCCTCTGCCACAATAGATAAAAAAATAAACAATGAAAAGAAAATAACCCACCACTACACTGGGAGTTTGGGTAAAACTGACAACTGAAATGACCCCCTGGGGACCTTTGCACATTTTTGGGCGTCAAACATTAAAAAATATAAAAAAACCAACCTAAATCACATCAAAAAACAATCCTTAACATTTAACCATAAATCATTAAATTTAACTCAAAACATCATTTCAACCTTGAAACACCAGCTCGAAAGAAAGCATCGAGGCCATGGACGTATACATCACTAAGCCAAACCATAAGCAAATAAAATATCAAATGAAATAAAACCAAATAAACATCACCAACCAAGCCTTACACCCTCTTTCACAAATGACCATTTAAAAAAAATCGAATGCCAAAACACCCTTTTAAAAACCCACTTTGATTTTTTTCAAAATTTCATAAAAAAATTATCCCAACACATCACTAATCAAAACAAGATTTTCTAAAACAAAACAATCATTGAAAAACAAGCTCCCACCATTGCTATTACATGAAACCCCACATACATACGTTCCCATGCCAACTCAGGAACCCATACACTTGTACCAACGAAAATCCACATCCAATTACATTCATCTATAAATGTGGGTGTCTATAGGAATACAAAATCAAAAAAAAACTGTCACATTTCTAAAACAAAACATCCAACCGAGATTTGAAATTCCAATTTTTTTTGAAGAAATCCTTTATAATCCTAAAAGGAAGCATCACCAAATTTTTGTTTCCATGATAATCAAATTTTTCATTGAAAAATAACTTCCAAAAAAACCCCAATCACATTCCAAAACATTTTAAATTTTTCTTTTCATAAAACAATTCACGATTTCACAACTTTTTCTACAAAAAATTCCATCCCCAAAATAAATCATTACATTTTCTACAAACCATGATTTTAATTTTGGAATTCTAATTTCAAAAAACTAACCATAAATTTTTCATCCCACGAAAACACCCCAAAACCAAATAATTCTCTCAATGAATCAAGATTCCAAATTATTAAATAATTAACTTGTACACATGGTTTGGTCACTCGGTTTGGAAGACCGTGCACCAACCACATGACCGCATAAGAAGTCATCAGAGGTAATTGCATGGTCTGAGCATGGCTTGCCAAGCCATTCACAATAACCATGAAACCCTCCATAATGACCACTAAATTTCAATACCAACCAAAAATACCCAAACATGATTAAGGACCTCAAAAATAAATGAGATCCAAACACTAACATTGAGGAAATACCATCCCATAATACACTTTAAATTCAAGTGTCATTATGAATATGTGGTGATCAAGCACCTACCCATAATTAACCACATCGATTCTGAAAATCCTAACTCCAAACTATCGAACATCCCTAAAATACATAGGATAAACCTCATTTGATACCATTTTTTCACGAATGAACATGGGAAAACCCTGAACCAGTCACCTGATCCAGTCCACGACATCACTAGAAGGGCATTGCTGATCCCCACAGGCAGGCAAGCAGTGTCGAGCATCAAAATGACACATTTGGGAATGGTTTTTCCCATAAACAAAAGATAGATGACTGAATATAGAATAAACCAAACAAAAACTGCACTAGCCTTAGAAATAAAAATAATCTAAGTAGAAAAACATACCTCAAGCGACCTCAGGGGTCACCATGGAACACAAAACCACACTCTCACCAAGAGAGATCCAAACTAGAGGAACTTGTAACTAAAAAATAATGTTGGCGTCAGCACCGAGATGCTCAGTATGAATGCCAAATAGAAACGACACCATATTCCTTGACATTAAAAAGAAATGCAATCATGCTATTTTAAAAATAATACATATTTAAATAATTTTTTCATTATTTCAAAAATCAATTCACATGTTTAAATTTTTAAGGAAGGTGTTTCTATTCCACTACATTTTCAAAATATTTCTCAATTATGCGTTAGCAATTTCAAATGAAAGGAAATAAGTTTAGATGAAAATATGGGGTTTCAAAAATGATACATCTAGTATGAAACAAATAAAATGAACACCACATCAAAAGAATCATGTCGCAAGCGAGCACTATGGGAAATCCTTGTAGGTAACAAACATAAGTAGGATCGTTGAGAACTTGTACCTAATTGAAACATGGAATAGTAACCACATTGAACATAGTTCTCATGAACGAGACACTAGTAGGGAACACACCCATAACCTAGTGGTATGAAATCATTATAATTTTTAGTTAGTTATGTAATCATCAATCCTACTAGATGAAACTGGGAAAAACTACTTTTTTATCATCTAGCATACTCATACTAGTCTACCCACCTATATACCCCAAGATTCTAATGTTCTCTATTTCATGTATTGGGGATTTCTCATAAAACTAATATACACGAACATATCATTCTCTTTATTCAAAAACACACTCACCACCTCACCACCAATCTCCTTCCATGAGCACATCCCCCCTTTTTAGGCCACAAAAAAATACACAAGTATCTTTACTAGGCACATATCAAAATCCACACATTCAACATACACATCATTTTCAAAAACAAGGGGGCATGTCTCAAGAGTGGGTTTCCTTTTTCACAAACTATTTTAATGTGACAAACAACTTAATTATTTATAAGGAATGATTTTTATTTTAGGGCACATAATCAATAACACTTTTAAGTTTCAAAATCATTTAAAAACACAACTGAAAAACCAAATTACTACACATTTAAAAATAAACTTGTACCCATTCTTATGATTACACAATATTCCCAAGAAAGTAAAACAACTATTTAACCTCGATTTCACACCAAAACCCATTTTCTAGAAATCAAACTCGAGATTTTTGGAAAACTGAACATTTCACTACACTTTTATAACTAAAGTAGATGATGTCCAAATTTCTTTGGAAATAATCATTACAAACGAAAAACCATTGAGGAAAATTTTTATTCATGGAAAGTCACTTAAGACCAAATGAGAGTTAGGAATACACTTCATTTTACAGAACCAAGTCATAATCATTTCTAGGAACCGCAACCATATTTCATAGCATGTGTATATTTCATAAATATAAAATATGTTTTTAAAATAGACCAGAAATCATGTTTTTCAAATTAAAAGGCATAAGATTAGGGGACCGACCTCAGGGTGGAACCAAACCAAACATTCGGCCTTTGGTGCTTTCAAACTAAAACTTGCTACTCCCCTACTAAGAATATGCACATTCAAGTACATGTTTGGATACCTATCCCTTATTCAATCACTATCATTACCATGAACCTGTGAAAGGGGGTCCTTAAATATATATTTATATGAATATACTAGTTGGAACTCACCAACGTATTCATTTTAATATATATACATGGTCCCACCTAGCCACATACATATATATTCACTTCCATGGATGACTATACATGTAATGTGGGAACACACACACACACACACACATAGATATATATATATATATATATATATTTATCTATGCACACACAGGAGAGTCCCCTTAGACCTGGTGATGTGAAACTACAAAATAGGGACCGCACACTACACATATAATTCAATAAATCAATAAAAAAAATTATGAGACACTTCAAGATTAGAACCACAAATAATAAAACAAAAAACACATTCAAATTATTCTCTTCAAAATCAATTTCACATTAAAATCATTTGAAAATAAATTTCATGCCACTTACATAACACATAAATACCCATTTTTAAATTGTGAAAACAAAAGCACACAATTAATCCAACCATTTCCAATAGGCCACACCCCGTTCAAAACAACACATAAACATAAATAATTTTTAAAAAAATATCTTCATAATTTAGAAAATTTACAAGTCATATTTAAAGGTGAAAAATATAAATCGATTTTCCAAAGATTTATATTTTCTATTAAGTTCTTACTTCTAAAATCATTCTCACCACTAGTTCCTTTGAAAACATGTTTTTCACCAATCAAACAACCCATAAACACTTTCACAAAACACCACAACAAATCACACACAAAACATATCCATTTTCCCTTTATAAAAACCATTCCCATTATATAATAATACCAAGACCTTGTAAAACACATTTCAAACCTCAAAAATAAAATGTAGAACACATAATAATCAACCAAAGAAGAAAATCATAACATATAATAATGAAAACATGGATTCACCTACCACTTGTGATGAAATTGCTGGAAAAAGTTTCTAAACCACAACTACACCTCACTCAAACCTCCGAGAGGAATGATTGAACCCCAGCCCAAGAGACAGGGCCAAAAATGTCACGATAAACCCCCAAAATTATAATCCTAAATGAGATCAAAACAGTAAGAGGAAAGAAATATTACTGGATGGGGTGATGCTGAAGGAGGAGAATGTCGATGAGGTCACGACCACCAGAGGAGGGATGTCGGTAGGTTTGGTGTGTCGTGTTAAGAGGAGGGAGGCTGGATAGAAGTATGTTATGCTCATGGGAGGTCTTACTGGACAAATTTGCAGTTCAGGAGGAGGGATGACCAGCGATAAAGGGGGGTGCAAGCGGAGGGCTCCAACAAGGAGGGGTCTTCCATAGGGGCAACACAAGTGGGCTCGACCTAGGTAGGGGCATGATGGGAAATGGGTGGATAGGGTGAGGTGCTGAGGGAGAAGGCCAAGCCCTAATCAAATAGAAAATAAAAAGAAGATAAAAATATAAAAATTAAAATGAAAACCTATTAATAATAATATAACAACTAGTAATAATTTAATTTGTTTCCCACAAATGACATAAAGAAAAAAAATACAATGTGCCATGTGGGGAACCAAAATTCTCCCCACCATGAAACTTTCTTCCCCCTGAATATCACAAAACAATTGGATATTCAATGATTGAAAAAAGGATGCAATGATTCTCAAAACGAAACCCCTACCACTTGAGGATTGAACACTCACATTCCACCCATGACCTGAAACCTCAAGATCTAGACTAACAAGAGAAAGAACCAATGAAACATGACTCAAATTTCCAAATAAAACCAAAACCTAAAACACCATGACCCCTAAATTATAAATTACTATAGTCTTCTTAAGATCACCAATGAAAATTCACCATATGACCCATCATCTAGGATAACCATCTACATTGATCAGTGTCGGGCAGAGTAGAGGAAAAGTGTTTCCCCGACAAGAACACCATGAAGGCTAAGTTCTACATGAATTTGTACTATTTTTGTCACCCCACTATATAAGGACTCTAAATGAATAATGACTTTCCAGAATCAAAACAAATTAGAAAAACAATCAAGAACCATAATGCTGGTGTGACCCCTCAACTTCCTGAGTTGCACCCGACCAGCTTGAGGGAAGACATTGGTCAGACCCATACTGGGTCTCCCCACCATATTATAAATTTATTAGTATAATGGAACCCATCATGAACCCACCAACATGGTCTGACCCCAAACACAGGGATAAATATCAACACAGAATCGCTTGAAACCCCCAGTCCAAGTGGAATCCAAACAAAAGTGACACCAAACAAATACTAAACCAAACCACAATTTATAAGATCTATAACATACACACATCTCCAAATTAAAATCAACTAGAAGTTAGAATTTATCCAAAGAAAGACCGACCATTTAAATTTTACACTAATAAGGTACACCTATTAAAATCTTATAGAAAAGGTCGCCAAGACCTCCAAAACAAGCCCCCCGCCCTCGAACAAAAAACCACATGAAGTGAAAACATAACTAGTATTTTCCCCCACATTTGAGATGACAGGTTGGACAAATAAACCTCACACCTAGAATCTTCCTGACTGCATGAAAAAATTTGCTTTGATACCTATTAATTGAGATTTTATGTATTGATGCATATGCTGCACTGCAATCAGGAACTAACAACCTCCAACTGAGGCTTCATCTTCTGGAAAGACATCTTAAAGACTTCCCAAAGTGACACAAACAGCCACACCATTGATAAGACTTCATTATAGTTTGATAAATTACTCTGAGTGCCCAAATTGACCCCATTGGAAACAAACTAGTGTGTGGTATTAGGAATGAGAAACTGTAACTGACGAAATAATCATGCCCAGAATATATGTCTCTGGTTCACCCTTTGCCCCGGATGGGTAAACCTTCCTAAGAACCTTGAAAAACTAGATTTTCATTTGCCACAGTTCACTTACTGAGACCCCAACATGCAAAGAGAGGGTATAAATCACACATCTATAGCCCGAACATGACCCTTTAAACAAAACCTAGACAACTTTACCTTCACATAGTCTGGAGTATCAAAAGACCTGAAGAAACACTCAACTTCCTCAAGTTACATCATAACCCCTATCGATCCTTGGCAACCATAGATAAAACAAGATACAATGAAAAGAAAATAACCCCACCACTCCATTGAGGTTCTGGGTAAAACTAAAAACTAAAATGACCCCTCTGGGACCTGTGGAAATTTAGGGGAAGCATACTTTTAACAAGAAGCACAAAACCATGAATCACAACACAAAACAAGCCCCCACACTTAATAATAAATGATTAACTTAAACTCTAAATATAATTTCATCCTTGAAACACGATATCGAAAAGAAGCATCGATCCCATAGACCAGTACATCACAAATACAAACCATAACCAAATAAAATATCAAATGAAATAATACCAAAGAAACATCACCAAGCTAGCCTAAAAACCTCTTTCACAAATGACCATTTTGAAAACCTTCTGAACGCTAAAACCCCCTTTTTAAACCACATTTTTTTTAAATTGCTTAAAAATAATAATCCAATCACACCACTAATCAAAAAATGATTTTGGAAAACAAAACAATACTTGAAAACCAAGCACCCACCATTAGTATTCCATGAAACCCCACATACATACATTCCCATGCCAACTCGGGCACCCATGCAAATGTACTAACAATAATCCACATCCTATTACATTCCTGGCTACATGTGGGCGTCCATAAGAATACCAAATCCAGAAAAAAAATTCTCATTTCAAAAACAAAACATCCAACCCAAATTTGAAACTCCAAACCAATTTTGAAGACATCCTTAATGACCTTAAAACGAAACATCTCCAAATTCCTATTTCCATGAAAATCACATTTAACATTCCACATTAAAATCCATAAAAACCCCCAAACACTTTCCAAAACATTTTCATTTTCACTTTTCATAAAACATTTCATGATCTTAAAACATTTTGTAAAACAATTTCCATCTCCAAAACAACTCATTAATAATTCAAAAAAACCAAGATTTCTATTTCGGAAATCCAATTTCAAAAGACCAATCATAAATATTTCAACCAAAATAAATCACCACAAAAACAAATAATTCACCCAATGAATCGAGATTCAAAATACTTAAATAAACAACCACAACACATGGTTTTTTCACAGAGTTTGGTAGACTGTTCACCAACCACGTGAGCATATAGGAAGTCATCAGAGGTAATTTCATGGTCTACACATGGCTTTCCAAGCCACGCAAAACATCCATGAACCCCTCCAAAATGACTAAAAAGTTTAAAGACCAACCAAAAACACCCAAACATGACTAAGGACCTAAAAAACTAATATCCAAACACAATCATTGAGGAAAGACCATCCTAGACTATGTTGGAAATTCATGTGTCATTCTGAATAGGTTGTGATCAGGCAGAAACATACAATTGACCACTTGGATTCCCAAAATCCTAAATCCAAACAATCAGACATCCATAAAATACATGGGCTAAATATCATTTGATACCATTTTTTCACGAACCAACCGGGGTCAACCCTGAACCGGTCACTCGATCCAATCTGTGACATGGCTCTAAGGGCATTCCTGATCCCCACAAGCTGGATACTAGTGTCGAGTATCAAAATAATACAGTAGGGAATGGTTTTTACCATAAAACAAAGACATATAATTGAATATAAACTGAAAAAAACCCAAA
Source organism: Viscum album (assembly GCA_963277665.1). Taxonomy (NCBI): domain Eukaryota; kingdom Viridiplantae; phylum Streptophyta; class Magnoliopsida; order Santalales; family Viscaceae; genus Viscum; species Viscum album. The sequence goes on from OY728131.1 coordinate 1,497,546,675, forward strand.
AAACACAAGCTGTAGAAATAAAAATAAACTAAGTTGTAAAACATACCTCAAGTGACGTCTTGGGTCACTATAGAACACAAAACCATACTCTCACCAAGTGAGATCCAAACTAGAGGAACCTGAAAATGAAAAATAAAGTAGGCGTGAGAATTGAGATTCTCAATAGGAATGACAAATAGAAACGAAACCCTATAACCTTGACATTAAAAAGGAACTCAATTATGGTAGTTTTAAAATAAGACATATTAAAATAATTTTTTCTTTATTTTCGAAATCAAGTCACAAGTTTACATATTTATGGATAGTGTTTCTATTAAACTACATATTCAAAATAGTTCTCAAGAATGAATTTATAATTATAAATAAAAAGATAACAGTTTGGATTAAAATGTAGTTTTTCACAAGTGAGAAATAAATTATGAAACAATTGAAATGAAAATCACGTCACAAGAATCATGTCACAAGTGAGCACCATGGGAAATCCTTATAGGTAACTTGAAAAAGTAGGACCATAGAGACCTTGTACCAAATTGAAATGTAGAATAGTAACCACATTGATCATAGTTCTCATGAACAAGACAATATTAGGGAACATACCCATATCCTAGTGGTCTCTAATCATTATAATGTTTAGTTAGTGATGTAATTGTCAATCCTGCTAGATGAAATCGGGACGAACAACTTTCATATCATCTAGCATACTTGTCCTAGTCTTCCCACCTAGATACCCCCAGATTCCCATGTTCTCTATTTAAAGTAGAGTGGATTATTCAAAAGACTAACATTCATGAACAAATTATTCTATTTATTAAAAAACACCCTCTCCCTCTCACCACCGATCTCTATCCTTGAGCACATCCCCCCTTTTATTTCACAGAAAAATACACAAGTATCTTTACTAGGAACATATCACAATCCACACATTCAACAAAAACATCTTTTTTTTAAACATGGTTCATGTTTCAATAGGAGTTTTCCTTTTCACTAACTATTCTTAAATCTACAAAGGGATTAATTATATAAAAGGAATACTTTTCATTTTAGAGCACATAATCACCAACACTTTTAAGTTCCAAAATCATTTAAAAAATCAATCAAACATCCAAAGAACTACATATTTAAAAACAAACTTGAACCCATGCTTATAATGATTCAATCCTCCCAAGAATTTCAAACCACCATTTAACCTCATGTTCACATCAAAACCCATTTTTTGGAAATCACATTGGAGATTTTTAGAAAACCAAACATGTCATTACAGTTTTATAACTAAAGTGGCCAAAGGAAAAATGCCTTTGGAAATATTCATTAAAAATGATATACCATTTAGTAAAATCACTTTTTCATGAAAAAGTCACTTAAGACCAAATGAGCGTTAGAAATACACTAATTTTCCATAACAAAGGCATAATAATTTCTAGAAATCACAAACAAATTTCAATGCATGTGTTTAAATCATAAATATAAAACATTTTTTTAAACAAGAAAGAAATAATGATATTAAAATTAATGGCATATAAATAGGGGACCTACCTTAGGGTAGAACCATAACGATCATTATGGGCATGTTGCGAACCTGCTCAGGTGACCGATTCAGGGTTGACCTGAGTTGGTTCGTGATAACATGTATGTGTATGTGCTTATGGATGTGTATGTATATGTGTATGTGTATTTGTATCTGTATCTGTATGTGTATGAGTATGTGTATGTGTATTTGTATGTGTATGTGTAAGTGTATGTGTATGTGTTTGTGTTTGTGTTTGTGTATGTGTATGTGTATGTGTATGTGTATGTATATGTGTAAGTGTATGTGTATGTGTATGTGTATGTGTATGTGTATGTGTATGTGTATGTGTATGTGTATGTGTATGTGTATGTGTATGTGTATGTGTATGTGTATGTGTATGTGTATGTGTATGTGTATGTTTATCTGTATGTTTAAGTGTATGTGTATGTGTATGGGTATGTGTACCTTTATGTTTATGTGTATGTGTGTGTCTGTGTATGTATGTGTATGTATATTTATGGGTATATGTGTATGTATATATGTGTTAATGTAGTATGTGTATGTTTATGTAGTATGTGTATGTATTCATATGTATGTGTATTTAAATGCATGTGTGTACGTGTATGTATCTATATATGTATGTGTGTCAATGTACGTATATGTGTACGTGTACATGTTTAGGTATGTGTATGTATGCGTATGTATATTTCTAAGCATTTGTATGTGTGTTTGTGTATGTATGCAATGTCTATGTATGATTATTCAATTAATATTATTTATTCATTTTTAATATTTCTCCATTTTTAATATATTCTGTAATTTATTCATCTTTAATCTTTATTCATTTAATATTTTTGTAACCTATTCAATTTTTATAGTTATTTACACATTGGTATATATTCATACAATTAATTAAATAATAATATGTTTAATCGTTATTAAAAATTCAAAAGGTCAATAATTGATTAGATTTTTTATATACAGTCAATACAATACTTATAAGTATACATAATTAGCAACAATAATATTATTTATTTAATTATCTTTATTCATTTTCATGTGTTTCTAATTCATCTCATAAATGTTATGATTCTACTTTTTTAAAATATATTTTTAACGTATTCAATTTTATTTATCTAATTACAATATTATTTCATTTGATATATTTTTTTTCATTTTTTATGTTTATTGTTTTTTTATATTTTATGATTTTATGATTTTTTTAAAATTTATACATATTTATTTAATAATTTTGTATATTATCAATATGTTTTCAATGTATACGATTAGTATTTATTCATTTATATTTATTAGGTTTTAATATTTTTAATATCTTTTAAATTTATATAATTAATTTATTAAAATGATTTTTAAATTTAAAATTTTTGTAATATAAATATAAAATATGATTCATTAATAATAATTTTATTATTTATAATTATTATTATGTATATATTCATTTTTAATGAATCTTTTACATGTTTTTATTTCAAGCAGTTAATATTATGAGATCACTTTTTAAAATATTTTTGTAACTTATTCAATTTTATTCATTGATATTTTATTTTCTTTAATTAATAGAATTTATTTATTTTTTATATTTATTGTTTTTGTAATTTTGTAATATATCCATTTTTAATGTTTATTTATACAGATTTATTTATTATGTTTTAATATTTTCAACATGTTTTTTATTTCTATTATAAATATTTGTTCATTTTTATTGATTATGTTTTAATATTTTTACAATGTTTGGAGTTTACATAATTTAATTATTTAAATTCATTTTTTATATTTTTTAATATAAATAGTAAATAATTTTTTTTAATTTAAACAATCATGGATCATGATTTTTTTTTCTATAACGTTTGATTTTTTTATTTATATTATTTATATTTTTAATATATTCATTTTTATTTGTTTTTTGGTTTATAAAATAAATAATTAATCTTATTAATTCACTTTTAATATTTTTGTAATTCATAAAAATTTATTTATTCATTTTTAATATTATTTCATTCCATTATATTTATTCATTTTTAATAATTAGTACTTTTTTTTGGAATTTATTCATCTTGAAATATTTATTTATAAATATTTATTCATTATCTATTAATATTTTAAATATTTTTTTTGATTTAAATCATTAATATTTATTCATTTTTGTTTATTATGTTTTAATTTTCTTAGTATGTTTGAATTTTATATAATTTATTTACATTAAATTAATTTTTAATATTTTTATAACTTAAGTACATAAAATATTTAATTTTGAATATTATTTTATTTATATGATTAATATTGTTTATTAATTCATTTTTATGTTCTTGTAATATATGTAATTAATCTTATGAATTCACTTATTTTAATAGTTTTGTTGTTTATTCAAATATATTTATACATTTTTAATATCCATTCAATCAATATTATTTAATAATTTTCAATATTTATTTATTTTTTATGTTTTTAAATTTAAACCATTTTTATTATTTATTTATTATATTTTATTTTGTTAGTATGATTATAATTTATATTATTAAATTATTTAAATGAAATTTTTAATATTTTTTAATTTAAATAGTTAGTATAATTAAATTTTAGTAATTTTTATTTATATAATTAATATTATTTATTTATTCATTTGCATTCCTTTTTTTACATTTTTTCTAGGGTTAGATTAAGCGGTGATAAAAGTATATTTTATAAGTGCTGAAATTTAGGCACTCAGAAATACCTTTATCAGTGGTTTTTAACTCTAATAATGATATTAATATATAATTACTAAAAACTAACTATTCCGAAATATCACATTTTGTCAAGATTTTTTTGGCATTGATAATGGTTTTAATTTATTATAGATAAAAAAGCACCAAAAAAGTGGTATTTTTTAGTGTTTATATTTTTGTGCTCATAAAAAACACTTTTATAAATGATTTTCTATAAGCACTAAAAAATCCTTTGCCTTTTTCAAAATGAACCCTAACTGGTCGTTTCTCCTCCTACCACATTCAAACTCTCACAGAACCTATCTTCTATAATAGTCGTTGTCTTTTTTAGACAAACTGAACCTCAAAACCATAGGTATTATATTTTTAACTTGTTTTTTCTAGGGTCTTGGCCGATCTTTCATGTGTTTTCATGATTTTTTAGTTATTCCTCTCATGTTCATCTAAAACAATATAACTCATTTCTCTTCGACAAATATAACCTCTTAACCAAATGTAAGGTATTTTGAACTTTTTTTTAAGGATTCACATTCGTTCTTTCATGTGTTATTCATGTTTTTTTATCTTATCTTGTTTTACCTCAATGATTCTTCCCCAATGTGTTCATATATAATCAGTTTTGTGCATTGTTCTTTCCTATTTTATGGGATTAAATGACCCTTTTAGGTTTTTTCTATTTTGGTTGGCTGATCGGGCATGATTTTCCAAATGTTTGGGATGTTATTACTCTTCGTATATATAAATATAGACTATAGGTAAGGATTTCCTAAAAAATAATTTAAAAATTTGTTATTTTATATTAATGAAAAATCTAAACGGGGTTCAATGGAATGAAAATGGTTTTATCAATTAAGTTGTGAATTAATAGGTTGGGTAATTTTTAGACAATAAATCAATCTTCGAAATGTTATAAATAAGTGTAGGACTTTTATATACTAATTGATTCAATATTATTAATTGGGTTATGGTTTGGGTCAAACTAGTAACTATATTTGAAATGAGAATGATAAAAGAGTGTGATTAATGTTTTTTTGAGAAACATGACATGATATATGATGTTTTCTTCAATAAATATATATGTGAATGTGTGTGTGTTTCATTTGTTTTTATATTTATATGTATAAAAGTATATATATATTTGTCTATGTGTGTTTGAGTATTTATATATTTATATATGTGTGTGTGTTAATATTAGTTTACTTAATGTTTAAATCTCGAAACTTCCATGAAAAAAACCATCACATTGTGCATGAAGTTACCACTCTACACTAAGAAAAAAAACTTCACCAAGAGAAAAGACATGATTATTTTTAAAAAAATGGGATTTTTTGTGTCATAAAATATGTGTATAGATTACCAATTACCCAATAAAGTGGTATTTTATGTTACTTTATTACCTCTGTGGTTGATTTTAGTATATATAAATGTGTATTTATAATGAAACCTAAATATTGAATCATTAAAATGTTCCAAAATATCCAACAACATTGTACAAAAATGTTATTGGAAATGTTATTAAATTGTTTTAATCTAATTTAGGGAGTTAATACCTAAGTTAAGTGTTTACCAACTATTTAAGGAGTCGTGGTTTCGTATCATAAGTCACACATTTAGAAATACCATAATGTAATGGTGTATTAAAAAACAGTGATAAAAATCATAAAGCTAATGAATATTTATGATTGATCTTCTTATATTATTTTGGATTTATACTCTTGAAATAATAGCATTCACAGTTAATCTATTTTATACATGGTAACTCAAAATACTCCATATGATATGTAGACATGATGGAAGCCAAATTTTTTATAATTATTTTTCCTCAAGGTAACCTCCAATGACTTTCAATGACCTTGGAAACCTTTTACGAAGTGAATTGACTGTAGATGGTGATCCCCATTTTAAAAGTATACATTATTATCTCCCTTAGAGAATCTATTTAAAAATATAATTATTTATGATATGTGAATTATTGTAATAAAAAATTGATAAAATACTTTTAATTAATATAATTTTTTTTCTTTATATGTTCTAACAAGTTGTTAACGTAATGAAAATGTATGTCAAATATGATGACTATATGTATGGATATGTAAAGAATAACCTTTTAGGATTCTAATTTCACACCTTCAATATATTTATTTATTTATCATTTAATTTGAATATTATTGAATCAAATAGGATGAATATGAGTTGAAAATGGATGGATGTTAATCATATGAAAAAATTGTATGAGGATGAGGATAAAGAGTTTATAAAGTTTGTAAAAGATCTTATATACGACCCTTCTCAAATCATTTTTCTATGTTTATGTTGCCATTATTCAAGAGTAATTATTCTTGAGCAGTTAGTAGAATACTTGATTTGTCATGGAATATATCAAAGTTCCAATTTTTTGGATAAACATGGGGATGAACCGAATGTAGCTATTTACTCGGATAACACTTTGTTTTATGGATCATCTAATATGATTACAAATGTGAGTTATAATGAAGGCTATATCAAGTATTTGATTACTGGTGTAAATTATGATCAATATTGTATTGAGTAAATGATAATGATAGTTATAGATGAACTCCATGAATGTCTAGATCTTTTTCATAAGTTAGAGTTTTGAAAATATGTCATTGTATGTTAGTTGTACTAAATATACAATATCTCCATCCATATTGAATCTATATAATATAAAACCTACAAATGAATAGAGTGAAACTAGACATGATGAACTACTCTCTCCCTTGATTTATATGATAAAAAAAGACAATGAGATTCTTTACTGAACATAAAATTCTAAACAAATGTCAACAATGATGGTGCCATCATCATCATCCTATCCCCATAATCTGCATCATTGTCATCCTCCATAATTATTAGCTTCATCAACGCCAGCGCCTATCATCAACCACACATTAGACGACATTGATACCAAGATAAAATACCACTCACCGACATCTTCATCTCTGAAATAAAAATATCATCAATAAAGCCAAAAAATCTGGACAATAGAACCATCATAGATAGATAACATCAAATTCCAGTCGCCCAGCTGAAGAATAATAGTCGCTCAAAAAACACCCCTCAGAACCTCCAACAAGACCATACTCCTCAACCGACTAGGAAGGGAGAGCAGGAGTGGGATGCCAGAGCAGAGTTGAGTGGGGGACGCCTCATCTGAGGACCACGTTGAAGAACACATCACTGATAACATGGGAGAAATATCCACATATAACTATTAACCATTGAGACAAAAGAAGAAAATCAGGAAGAACTGTCACCATAGAATAAGCTCCCAGAGTAAGAACTAGCCTATCAAAATACCAATCTGAAATCATACCATAGATCAAAATTATGAAACCCAAAAGGCCAGAAGATTGATAAAGAACACGAGATGAGACCACTTTTGGCCCCCCTCCATCACAATCCCGTGTAGGCCAATATCCCACATCGATATCGACCAAAAATGGAGTTGAAGAAGGATAGTCTAGAAAACATCGGAAGTGCAGAAGATAGACACCAGATGCTGCCACCAGTGCCAACCCAAACCGTCGAAGACGCTATCACCGAGACCCAGAGTAGAGGTATGATGTTCTAGGTTATATCAAAATAAGGGTGGTGAGAGACAAGAGATATCCACAAAAAAAAAGATGAATTAGTCGAGAAGGAAGGAAATAGAAATCAAGAGAAGGATGATAAGAAAAAAACAGGTGAAGCAAGGAGCTTCGTTCCCATCAAAAAAATCCGCAAAACCCTAGGATAAGGAGAAGTCGAGGTAATTAAAGCGCAAAGATCCTGGATAGTGTAGAGCCATCCTCCCCTCTTGCTAGAAAATTTATAAAAAACACTTTGTAAAAACTATTGAGAGAATCATTTTGTTGTACAAAGTAGCACTCTTAGTACTTGACCAATTATGTTAGTAAATTATAACTTTCCCCTGTGGTTATGCATAATGTGAAAATAAATTATGTTGACTCTTCTTATATCATGATAAAGGAATCAAGTGATGATATTTATTTTTATTTGGATTCATTGATTTAATATTAGAAACTCATTTGGGACTTATGTGTTAATTTCTATGATGCTTAAAAAAATTAATATTTCACATTGATAACCATATTGTATGGGATGATAAATAAAATCCCTTCTTATGAATTTCTTTTAAGATATAACATTATAGGAATTCAAGGTTCTCCGATTTGTGAACAAGGTATATACTCTGTTAGTTTGAAACAATATTTGAAGACTATGTTTCTAGGGAATCATAAATATATACCCCGATGACATAAATACCGATCTTGGAAGAAATAATTCTATATGAATTCAGAATATGGTACAATACCATCTCCACTAATAAGTGATGGACTATTTGAGAACTTAAAGGGTATGTTCACCACATATGATAATCCTTCTTCAAAAAACTTCTCAGAATATGTTGAAAATACATATTAGTATTTTTTGAAATATTATACTGGAATTTTTTTAGATCATAATTTTTTTTAATGATATGCATGCAGAAAAGAATATATGTGATAGTTTCATTGTAATTTTTTTAAATGATCCTTCATAAATAGACAATTTCATTATGTCTAGTTTGTACATTATTGAAAGGAGGATATGGGATGATTTGCATCCAATTAAGGGAAAAAGGCATTGTTTTCTTCCTCCACCTACTTATACACTTTATGGGAAATAGAGATATCATTTGTGAAATTTCCTAAAAAATGAAAACTTTATAGAAGGGTATTCATAAAATATAAATAATATCATGTTAATGAAAAAATATAAAGTTAAAGGGTCAAAAATCACACGACTATCATGTTTTTATTCAATATTTAATGAATGTAGATTTATGTTTCATTTATCCGAAAAATGTCAATCATATATTATTCAATCCCTTTTTATTTTTCAAATCCATATAGAGTAAAGGTATAGATTCTGTGAAAATTTCCACTATACAAAAGAAAAAATATATCGTATTATTTAAATATGAGGCGTTCTTATTAGTTCCATTATTTTATTTGATGGTTCACTTTATGGTTAACTTGGTTAGAGAGATACAACTATGTGGTCATGTACATTATAGATGGATATACCCCCATTAAGTAGTATATGAATGTTTTTAAAGGGAATGTAAGAAATTGAATTTGTATAGATGGTTGTATCAAAGTGATATATAGTATTGATAGGTCCTTTAATTCTATAATAACAACCTATTTTATGTGCATAAAATTGGTCTACCAAAATCTTACTATAATGGGAGGCTTCAGGGTGAAGGAATTTCAAGAATTGATATTTTCTCAATTACCATTACAGAGATGAAGTAGGTTAACATTTATTTTTTTCATAACATTTTTATAAGTTATACGACGTTTTAAAACCTAGAAATTAATTCTTAGGAATTGAAATCCATCTAGTTATGAAAAATTGATATCAAATACACATAATCAATGTCTTATAGGATGGTTTCAAGACTATATTTATAAGGATTCAACTAAGAATATGAATTCAATTTCAGAACGAATTTAATGGCTATCCAAAGGAACAAGTGTGCATTTATTATCATATAATGTTTTTTTAATTAATGGTTATACATTCTATAAAAAGTAACATGATGAACATAGTAACATGAAAAATATTGGAGTTACTCATGTGGAAGAATAAATTCATGTATCTGGTACCAATAAAATAAATAAAATTTACATGAACATGCCATAACTTGGCATCATCAAACAAATATGGGAGTTGTATTATATAACATTCCATGTTCCAATTTTTTAATGAAAGCAGTTTTATAGAAGGAATATAGTTAAAAATGATGAATTAGGTTTCATGGAAGTGGATTTATGTAAGGAAGTGTACTAATAAGATACACTCATAATGGAATCACATACATTACAAGTATTTTATCCATCAAAAACTGAAAATAGAAAGTGTTCAATTATTATATTATTGACCAAAACTATTTCAGGGCTATATTTCATATAAAAAAATTGTTAACCCTTTCATAGGTATGTTACGCTAATTTTTTTGGGGTCCAAATGTAAATGATGTCTTGTAAGTTATAGGATACCACAATGAGAGGATTTGGATACATGATTGCGGGTCAAATCCCTTCAAACATTAAAGAAAAAAAGAAAGAGTTTAGTAATTAGGTAAAAGTTTTATAATATAAATTACATTACCTCATACTATTATTTGTTCACTAATGTATTTATGCATTCTAAATTTAATCTTCAAACACTTTTTTAGATAATTTATTATCCACATATTGATGCTCCCAATCCTGAGGAAGAAAGAGTTTATAAACATTTTTATGCTCCCAATACAGAGGAATAACAGGTCTCTCCGCATGTGGATGATTTAAATACTAGGAAACAATATATTGAAAGTGTTTAATCAAAGTAAATAGTGGAAGGGCGATAACTTATGTATATGAAAAAATAAGAGCGTTATAGTGCGACAGTCTTCACAAATTATTACAGTAAGATGAAAAGCCATAAATTATGAGGTTGGATTAAATGTGCACATCTATCATGTTAACCCCAACAAGTCCATTTTTAGTATTTACATACTGTTAACCTCTATAATAAACATTTTTATTGATTTAGATATGTGGCATAGTTTTGCGTTTGTGATGCAGACACTGATTTGGGAAGGTATTTGGGTAACATTGCGATATAATTTCTCAATTTTACTAAAACATAAAATAATGTAACATTGATGTACTCTTATTTATCCCTTACAGAGTTCATTTATACTAGATGGATTTTGAATGAAATTTTTACTAACGCTAACTGGAAGGCTCATAGAACATTTTAGTCAATTATTATCAAGAATCTTCGTAAGGATGTTGAATGGAATGTAAACCCACAACTGCTATATATTTATGCATATATGATAATCTAAGAATCATGTAATGTATTTATTTTATTTTATTAGGAGGAATTATTTGATGTACATTTTGATTTGTAATATTTAATTGGAAATACATGCCTGAATCACTTTAATAAAAAAAATTAATTTATAAAAAAGCATCTAAATATTGAAAATAAGCAGCGTGTATCAAAATCTACATACCCCTACTGTAAATCAAGGATGGAGTACACTGCACTTAAAAATGATATATATTTTAAATATAAAAAAATAAATTAATGTGGAATAAAAAAACAATATAATCATGTTCCCCTATTTATATTTAGGTTAATGATTCAAAATCTGAAGGCACTTTCATACCACTCCATGTGTTATTAAAGTATGATCATGTAAATAAATATAGAATACTAGTAGATAAAAACACATTAAGATTATGTGAATCAGGTGTAGGTATGACATAATAAAAAAATATTCTTTAAATAATTATTATATTACAATGACTATTGGCATGCGCATCACAACGTATGAAAATTTGAAAATTTATAAACCTACTAACTACTATAGAAGAAGATGAGGTGGGGAGAGGGGTTGGGGTGAAGGTGGGAGGGGAATGGGGAAGGGTGCGACATCGTAGGTCGGTTCCTAGAGGAGGCCATGTGTGGAGGCTACGAGTAGGGTTTCACCCCCTTAGGATCAAGATGATGGAGGTCCCTCCATCCTTAAATGAAAGTGCCTGCATGAAAAATGGGGAATCAAAAAAAAACAAATTCAAAAAACATATTAATAAAAAATATGATATTCTAAAAATTTTAAATTTCAATAATAAAAATACTAATTAAAATTATAATAAAAATCATAATTTTATTAAATATATATAATAAATTAATCAACAATAAAAAATAATTAGAATAAAATGTTAAAAAAGTGAAAATATATAAAATTAATTTACATCTAATTAAACACCCTAAAATATGGATATAATAAAAGAAAATAATAATAATAATATGAAATAGTATAACAAAAAAACTAATAATAAAAATGCTACTAATATTATTACTTTAAATTTATAAAATAATTGAATAGAATACTAATATATACCATTAGTAAAAATATATAATAAAAGTTTCTAAAGTAATAAGAAAAATAATATTATTGGAACTAAAAATAATAATATAGTGTTAAATACAATATGAAAATTAAAATAAACTAATAAAAAACTAAATTACTAAAATTAGTATATAAATTAACTAAAAATTATCAAATTATCTAAAATACTACAAAATCAACCTAAAATACTAAAATATGTTAGAAAAACAATTAAAACTAAATTAGATAATTATTAAAAATATAAGTGAAATCCATGTACATCAATTCCCACATAATTATCCTTTTTGACTCCTGGGAAAAACAAAAAAGATAATACACAAGTGGACCCATTTAAAAATAAAAACATAAAAAATTCAATTTCAAATTTTTTCGATCTTTTTTACCCAAAAAATATCATGATTCATTTAAAATTAAAATTTTAAAAAATTTATTCTCTTCCACTCGTAGTCATTCCAAAATAGGTATCTACACTCAGCAACATGTGACCTACCTCACTATCACTCTTATCACTCAAACAAGATGATCAATCTTTTGATCCATTATAATACATGTGCATTCTTCCCATTTAGTTTCCATTAATTTTATATTTCCACTAGTGTAAATAAAAAAACAAATATTGAGGACTTCACATTAGGTTTAAATGTCTCAATGTCTATGTGACAGCTGGTTATTAAAACTTTGTGACATTTTTTTTTGGAAAAAATGTGTGTTGAATCTTGAAATATATACATTATAAATGTCAATCCAAATGTCTTCCTTTATCTCCCAATCCATCAATCAAAAAACACTGTTTTTTACCAAGCATATGAAAATCCAACATTCCCTTTTTTCATTTTTTAAGGACACAACTCACTCAAATAATATAGATAGAAAAACAGGTGAGTAATAGCTCTCAAACCCATGAAATAAATGTCATAAAAATTCCCAAAGAAAGGTACAAAAGTAGAATTTATGATATAACATCATAATGAAAGAAAATTATATAGAAAACTCTTCAGATATATTACTAATGAGTCATTACTTTTATAGGTATCCCAAAAAGAGAGATTTACCACATAATGACCCCAAAAGTACCCATTGGTGGACCCAAAATGAATCTACATTCCCATATCAAAAAACATGTAAGGAATGTGGATCCTATAAAATATAACACATATAATCAGGAAAGGATTATGTAGATCTATGTGTATCTAATGATTGACTTCCCATTAAACAACCCTCTCTATGAATAGATCTCTCTCCCACACATAGATTGATAATCATTATACAAATTTCATGAAATGGGTAGGGAAATATATCAGTTTTTGGATCATAATAAAAATGATTATTCAATGATTATAAGAGCTACATGATGGATAACATTTATTGGTGTAATATTGGTTTTAATGGGTTGAATAATCAAACAAATACCTCAATCATTTTAGCTAAACATTCAAAATTCATATCGCTTCGACAAAAAAACATGGAATGTAATAGAAGAAAAAACAAGGTCAAGATTCCCATAAAAAAATAGAAATATGGGATGATGAGAAAATGGTCCAGAAACCTCATTGATAGGGAAATAAAATATTGGACAACATAGATGATCATGACTGCAAATAGGTGTGTAAAAAATATATATGTTTCCAAAAAAAATATTTTTAAATCATGGATTGATATTAGAAATCATTTAAATTTGGGTACAAAGAATCAAAGCATGTCAAATAAGAATCATGTGATTGAACTACCCATGGAGAGAAGTGGTATGCCTCTAAAAATGTTACGATAAAAATATAATAGATATAATATGGTTTCAATAAATGAAAACTATTATATTTGTTATTTTTCAATTATTTTTTTTGTTTTTTAGTTAGTTATTTCACTTGGTATTTTTGGAAGCATAAAATATAAAAAAATAGAACACATTATTTTGTAATTGAAGATAGATGCAAAAATTCTATTTTTACGGATAAAGCCCTAGAAATTATGTGACCTATAAAATCTACACATGGACATCACAAGCCCAAATCATATAAAATAATTCACACCATAATCAAAATCATGTGGATGATAAAAATAAGTATGATGAATTCAAATACACTCTAGTTCTATGAGAAAAAAATTATGGTGAATTAATTCTATTTCATTACATAAAAAATGAATTGAAACTAAATGAAGTGAAATAAAAACAATCAAATGATGGGTTTCCTCCTATTTAGTTCTTATTCTACCTTTTCATCAGTCAGAAGTTGTTAAAATTCTACCCTGATTTAATGTAAATATATACCATGCATCTTCTTCTTTCTCTGTGGGAGTGTGAACTCCATTTTTTGAAGATGAAATTATCAAAAAATCTACACAATGACTCAATGGAAACTTATTAGAAATTTTTTTGGGTGGAATGAAATTAAAATATCCCCTCTCATAATGGAATAAATATACCTTGTATGAATAATGACTCGCCATATAATTGAAATTTATGAAAATGGATTCATCATGATGATCAAGAAGAGTATATTTTTGAATTTCCATATAAGAAATTCCCTTAAAATAATTTTTCATTGTTAAACTTAGATACATCATAACCATGAATTTAGAATCTAGGTTATCAATGTATCCCAATTTATTTTCACTGTCGACCACTACCATAGGGGAATCCAAAATTGTCTAGTTTAATTCATGATCGATGAATATAGAAATTGGGGTAGGTTTAATTGGAGTAGTTGATTCCATTTTGTCAAGAATTATATATTTTTCAAAAGAATATTCTATACTACCCACATCATATTTTTACATTGGCACATGTTTCACCACAAACTCAAGATCCTCTAGGAAATCTCATTCTTTGTTTCTAATTTTTTTGAATGTTGTCTACAACCAACACTGATTGGTTTTATGACTCCAAAAATGATTCATATGTCTCTATATTTGTATAAGTTTTAGACTCAAAAGGATTTTTAGGAATAGACGATTAAATGTCATTTGAAGTTACATCCTCTTTTGTGTGAAAATTCATGGTGTCTTAACTCAATTCTGACTCTATCATGGTAAAGAAGGTTTCTAGTTCTATTTCCTCTTCAACCTTGAATGTTGTAGTTAGATAGACATCGAGTGCATCCATTTTCACTTTTTTATGGATGGGTTGTGAACTCATTGAATGAGGACATGAAATCAAAAATTCTGAGGGGACATTATATTCATCAAAGTGGAAGACTAGGCTCTCATATTAATGAAATATGATTAGATTGGAAGAATTAATTTGTGGTTGTGAGGAGTCATAAAAGGTATTATAGGAAGAAATATTGATCAACATAGTCTCATCATCATTATTAAGAACTGGATGTTTTTCAAATGTGACCTCGACTGCACTCTCCCAAAAAGAATTTTTCTTAAATTAGATCATTCAGTGGTAATGAGGTGGAGAGTTATAAAAGGTGGTTCAATTGATTTTCTAGATTCATTATTTAGGAAATCAAATTTTCATTACATTCATCTTAATTTTCAAACATCCTATTTATCTCAGTGTTAGTAGATCGAAACATGTGCTCAATTATTGACAAATTTATTTCACATGAATTATCAAATTCTAGATTTTCAGGAATTCTATGATTTTGAAAATGATTAAAAAGTTGGAAGGAACTAGAAACAGAATATAGGGTCACAACATGGACCATAGTAATAATCATTAAAATAAAAATACTTATCTGGAGAGATAATGTGTAGTGAATCATTATACTTCATACTTTGAAATGTGGCCAGATTAGGTGGGAGTTGATTTTACCTATGTGGTACTTCCCACACCATTTTAAAATTCTGGGTTCCTTGAAATTACTTAAAATAAAAAATTCTCAAAAATGTAAACTAAACCTTTTTTTGTTTGGTTGTTTTTTATTTTTTTTATTTTTTATAACTAAATCAATCTTTTTAAAGAACTTCTAATGTTACTTTTATCCTTCACAAAAAGGCCATAAATTTCACATGTGCATTGAAATGTAGGAAAATTTGTAAATCTATAAAAATATAAATGACTTTAGGAGAGAAGAGCAAGGGGGTGGGGATGGGGTAATGGTGGGAGGGGTAGGGGCAGGGGGCGATAGAGGAGCGTGAAAGGAAGAGGGGGGTGGGGTGACTGTGGGAGGGTAAGGGGGAAGGGGGTAGTGGAAGAGGTCGATCCCTAGAGGAGGTAGTGCACAAAGATTGTGGGAAGGGTTTCACCCCCTCAGGATCAAGATGATGGAAGAGGCTCTCTACTTAAATGAAGGCTATAGTAAAAAAAGGGGGAAAACTAAAAAATTCAAAATTCAAAATTCAAATTCAAATAAAATCCTATTGTCTAAAAATGTTAAATGTTAATAATAATAATAATAATATGATTAAATATATAAAAAAATAATTAACTATAAAAAAATATTATGAAAAAAATGTTAAAAAATCGAAAATATAAAAAATTAATTCACATGCAATTAAACACCCTAAAATATAAATATAATAAATATAAAAATTATATTACTACTTTCAGATATTACAATAAAAAAATAATAATAAATATTATACTTTAATTATTAATAAAAATATATAAAAGAATAAAATAAAATACTAAATTTGACAACTAAAATATATATACTAATTAAATTACTAAACTAATAATAAAACCAATATAAGATAAATTAAAAATAATAGTAAACTATTGAATACAATATATAAACTTATTATAGACCAATAGAGAAATAAATTACTAAAATTAGTATATAAATTAAATAAAATTTATCAAAATATCTAAAATACTAAATATCTAAAAAGTCAACCAAAAAGTTCTAAATGTGATTAGAAAAATAATTAAAACATAATTAGAAAATTATTAAAAATACAAGTGAAATTCATGTACATTAACTAATCATTTTCATATATATTTATTTTATTTAAACAAATGTGTCATCATTATTTGTACCTGATGAATGACTGCTTTTCGGGGCCATGAAGAAACCAGAAAAAAAATTGTGTCAGACTTGTGGGTTTTGAGGTGTCTCTTAGAACATATTTTTGGAAAAGAAATGCAGAAGGGGATGAAGAAATTAAAATGGATAAAATATAGAAAAAAAATAAATTTTCTTTAAGAAAAACATAATTGGAAATCTACGTTTTTATAGAATTTCATAATAATGAATCCTAGAGAAGAAACAACACAACATCCACAACTACATGAAGATCCAGGCCCCCACCACTACTATTTTTTAGGGTAGTCATTCCCCCAAAAAGGTATTCCTAAATGAAGGTGAATAATTTTTTCCTAACAATTTTTTTGGGATGTGAATCAGGAAGATAATAAGGCCTTTATATACTAATATTAAACATGACCATATTTATTGTGATTTATACCTATCACCACCCACCCATATATTTATTGTAAGGGTTATATTGTACTATATCCAAGGATAAATTTTGCATACACAAAATCATCCAAAATATCATTTGAGACTAGGGATTTATACAGCTCATATTTCAGTTTACCTTTTACCCTTGATGAACTAGATATTCACATGGTTAAAATTGTTATTTAAATATTCATTGCATGTTCATTTGATCTTTTAAAAATACATTTAAAAAATGTGGTACGCCCGTTCTAATTTTTTTTGGAAAAACATTTAAAAATTAATGAAAAAGGTATACACTAAGATATGTTATTATATATGAATAAAATGAAGGGTGAATGAAACATCAAATAAAAACCATTTAAAGGATCAACCAAGAAATCTATAAGATCTTCTAAGAGTACCTTTACCCTACTATTTCAACATCTGTAATTACTAATATTACATGTTCATGTGGATAAAACATCCAATGGTTTTAATATGACAATTGATTATTTTGAATAAAAAATGTATGGAGTGTCCAATATATACTATCTTATTTTTGAGAATGTATATGAAATCCTCAAGCATGGATGGTTGGGATTCTCAAATGGAAATGTATATATGAGGTTCATTTTCATAATTTTTTTATCCAATTGTTTATCTACTATGTTAATTATATTTAAATACTATTAAAACCTTTGAAGGTTTATATATCTTTATTATTTGAAGGTATATACCTGTGAATAAAAATTTGGACTCATTTGTCCACATCACTTCTACACCACAATGGTCCTTGAGAGAAAGTAATACTTAAAAATAGTGGACCAAATGGTTGTAATGTTTGAAAAGAAAATTAAAAATGAAATACTCGTCTTACTACCCATGATGTAGGGTTAAAACTCTATAATCTAATCATATCAAATATATTTTCATTTCTTTCATTACTTATTTCTCTTTTTATAGAGCATTAGTTTCTCATTGCAATCAATTTTGATAATCCAATTATTTATTTTTTAGACTAAATGCTTATATTACAACCAAATAAAACATTTATGATGATTTATTAACAATTTTTAATATATTACTTTCAATATTTTAAAAATATACATCATGATATATATTTTTATTATTTTATAATGCTTTTTTTTATAATAGGCTACTATTTAAATATCATCAAAATCTGGTTTCGAGGACAATCCATGAGCATAAAAATCTTATCAATTTCTATAATTGGATCTGTGATACAATATATATAATAATATATTAATTTCAAAATATTTATCAAACAAAATTACTTAGTTCTGTAAATGTTTCTACCGTATCTAAAACAATCCAATGGAAAAGTTTGTGGTTATTACTGAATTTCCCAATAGATCTTGTAGTCACAGTGGGGGGGGTAGATCATATATGGCTTGTTTTACTATATTTTTTCTTTTAATTTTACACTATTTTAATTCAATCATATTTCACTTATTATGATGACTATATATTATATAAAATACATAACTTAAATTAAACATGATACATAATATTTTTACAAGGTTCGATATTAAGTCCTACTCCTTATTCAACCAGTTATACTCCATAGTTACAGATTCTTCACTATATATAACTGGTTAAATATAGGGAATGTACCATTAACATCAATAATAAGTCCCATAATTTTCCACTCTATAGTCTCACTACAGATATCAAATCCCCCACCTATACAAGAGATTCCCTAGTCCCACAGAAGGATCTTTATTTTGAAACTGACAATGTCACCAGCATCCCAATGGCATACTCTTGAGTCCCACTGGAGACATATTATACTTCATAGTACCAAATAATACATCCAATTATATTTAAGATATGATCCATAAATATAAATATCTCAATAAGATTTTGACTGCTTCGGTACCACCTTAAGATGAATCATTTCTTCACAAACAAATCGAATCAGCTGATTTTCATGTGTACAATCTTCAAGAAAATTTAGAACTGATAAAAAAAATCTCATATTGCTAATTTCTATTGATCTTAAAATGCAATAGACCTTCTCCTTACCCTAACTACTCGGGTATACATATTTTTAAAGAATCCATGACTTTAGTCTCAAATATTTTCACACTATACATGTAAATAATATCGCATGTGTGATTCTTAATCATCATGCATGTAAGATAAAATGCATGGTGTTCTTAAATTTTCTTTTTGAAATATTAAAAAATCACCAGCTCTATAATTTTTATGATCGAATTATTTAATTTTAATGAAAAATATTAAATATTGAAAGCACATTACACTACCTCAATCTTTTCTTCACTACTGTATTAGTATAACATTGTTAAAGCACACATTCACTATATTATTCAAGTACATGTACCATTATACTTAATATCATGCATTTATATTATCTCATTCATGTACATTATTTCTTTATCTTCCTCCTTGTGCAACATGGAATACAATTTTTATATATGTATTGTTTCTTCGCGTAATATCTTCGTGTAAGGGCTTTTCATGATTGGATAATACGAACCTTATGTATTATTCACGTAACCAAGTAGGATTGTCAGATAATTATTTTTTATTTGTGTATCAATGTAGATGGTAATTCTCATTATCCTTCATGTAACACAGTGTAGATGTATATACTATCTCATGTTACTCAAACAATCATCATGAAAATACAAAAGCTATATCAATAACAAAATGAGCTAATGGAATCTCTTCATGGATACAAAGTGATTCCGCTACTCTATTTCACTCTCAAACTTATCTATACAGTATGAATTTTTTTCATACTAGTAATTTGAAGAGACCCAAGCTTGATGTACAAGGACATTACATTTATATTGCAGAATACTTAATACATGACACAAACAAATGCCCAAATACCGTATTATTTAAGTGTCTTTGGAAACTATGATCATAATCTTATTATCATGGTGAAATACCTTCACCATATCCTATAAAGATGTTCCCCTTTTTTCCTACCTAAAACATTTCATTATATCCTAGGGAAAAGAAAACATAAAAAGGGTGAGATGAAATGCTCAATAAGGGAAAAAAATGGAGAACATAGAACAAACCGTAAACATGTGTACATAAAAACATTAACACAATGTTTAAACATCAAAATATTGAGCAATGACTGAAATCCTAGCAATATATAAGGCATGGATCATAAAGTAACGTTAATCATGATAGAATATCATTGGCATAAAACATGTAATTGTGGAAAAATAATAGGTACATAATTTGATTTCTATATTAGCAAAGGCATTGCTTCCAAGACCATCATAGTGGACAAATTCCATTACTAAACTGATTTTACTTATCGTTCCAGCCATGTATTACAGAACAAGATTTACATGTCGTTCTAGACCTGATTTACTGAACTAGATTTACTTGCAATTCCAGTCATGTCTATCTCATGAGATATAAATCTTTACCCAATGCATTGGGGGTGGATATTGGTCTTACACATCTCAAAATGAAAACATTCTTATATGTGCCACAAAAAATAAATCATACACTATAATATAACCCATGTAATAAAATAGGATTCTTAAACATCATACCATCATAACATAATCCATATCAGATAAATTAATTTCATAAAAATAATTTTATCATAACATAATCAAATCAAATTAATAATAGGGATATAAACATTACCCTATATCATCATAGATGGATTTTTTTTGATAAAACACTTGAAATTAGTTCTAGAAAAAAATATAATTCCTTCTTCAAAAACATTTTATTTTCTCAAAATGTGTTGAAATTTAAATAGAAAATAAGTTAATTGAAAATAAACTGGAAAAAATGAAATGGAAGCTTCATATAATTAATTCATCTTGAATGCGTAAAAATCCATTTATGTTGTATAAAAAACATTCTCTTTGTAATGTTACTAGAAAAATTTACAAAGTACCTCGTATGGTAATCAAAAGAAATATTCCTTCCAAACCATGTAGTAAACTAAAAATTCAGTAAAAATTACATTGAACATACAATGAATAATATTAAAAAATTTATGAAAACATTTTTATAAAACACGGAGTTGGATTACAAATATATCCCCGATAAATACTTACGTACGAAAAATCTGGGGAAAAAATGAGATTGAAAAATTATCTCTTACCTTAGGTCCAATTGCTTCCGTATGAGTCCAAAACTCTTGTATAGTGGGTTTAAAAAAATTATTATCTTGTAAAAGGACCGTAATAATATTTATAATATAATATATGATCGTCTTATGACATTATATTACACGTTCATTTGTCAATTTCCGGTTAAAAACGTTTTGGGTAATAATCATTTTATTTGTTGTACATATTTTTACTTGTTAGTCTTGATATTATAACATAGATCATGATTTACATAATTACAGAATGTATAAAATTTTTTGTATATCATATATATTTAGTATATAAATATATACAATATATTGATAAATGGAATGGAATACATTGTTCATGGAGATGGTAGGCCGTACGTATGCATGAAAGTGGTCTTTGTTTCCTTATTAAATTTAATGGATGTAAGTAAAAGGAATATATATATATATACATAAATCCAGTAAAATTATTAGTTCATATGTTTCATTATTATTTGTTATATATACTTTATAATCATTCTTGAATGTTTAACATGAAGACTGAATCTCATCGCGTCGTGAAGATGGTAAGTCGTACGTACGCATGAACGTTGATATAATTCCAATAGTTGTTGAACAGTATTGAAGTGGACAGTTTATAATATCTCATAATAAGTATAAATTTATAATAATAATAATATATCTAGTTATTATTTCCACCATTATACCCATCCAACTATGATGGTGGTTAAAAATAGATTACACCACAACGTGGAGATGGTAATCCGTAAGTACGCACGTGCGGTGATTTTGCTTTTCATAGGATGGATAGAAGGTGAAATAGGGTTTTTTCATATTTATAATAACATATCATTATATGAGTGATACAGATTTTATTACTTTATAATGAAACAACTAAATAAGAGGAAGTAGAAGGATAAATATTTTTGAACGAATTGGTAGAAAAGATTACCTCTTCTTCAATGCGCCACCTTCAAATTTCCTCTTAGAGAACTAGAGGTGGTATTTTGAGAATACCATAACCTATAAGAATGTAACTAGGGAAGTTTAACAGAGAAATGTGATGGTTTTGGCTGAGTGTGAAGGCTCAAAATGTAGTGAAGAGGAGAGGGAGGATGTTCCCTTTTATAATAGGGGTGAGGGGAACTTTAAGAAAGTTCCAAAATATAAATTTATTATACATTCAATTTCAATTTAAAAAGGTCAAAAACATTTTTAAATAAAATATAATATGATTTTGGTTTGAATAAAAATAATAAAATATTTTTTTTGATAATTTTTCAATATTTTTTTAATCTTTATCTTTTTGGTTTGACCCTTATTTTACCCTTTTTAATCTTACTGAGATACCATGTTATTTACACATTTTGGGTTAATGTAATCAACATATCATTCCAAACTACCCAGAAGAGTTATTTATGAAATATTTGGACTTATATTAACTATTTGGATGAATATTATATTTTTAGTAATTTAACATCATGTAATAAATTATTGTATGTTTTATGTTATGAATTGGGTAAATTTTGGACATTATTCATACTTGACATTTTTTAAAAATTCATAAAAAACATATTAATTTGAAAATAAGGAAATAAATCAAATATAATATGTCAATATAATCCATAAAATTATTTTATGACATCAAAATAAGAAAATAACATTTGTTTTAATATTAATAAAATCATTTATTTGAATATTTCATTAATGAGGCAATCACTACATCATAATTGTGTCATAAAAAATATATCTACCTAATTTATAAAAAGTATAAATAAAATACAATTATGTAGGAAATATTTTTATATTTATAATAAATCTTTATATACAATGATATCAGTTATATAACCCCATATTAAAATGTATTTATTAAAATATAAATGATTAGGTTATAATTATCTTTACATTAAATTAATTATTATAAATTGTCATTTTCAAATCCAATTATATTAATGGGGTCCTAAAATAGACCCATGGATGCCCATGGTGGGACATATCTCACACAATAGGATTAAGTCATGTGTTTTGGTAGGTTAATGTTATTATAATATTATTTTTTACCCTTATTTACCAGATTTACCCTTTAACCATGGTAAATATAATAATTACAGAAGTTACTATTCATAAGGTCATGAAATAAAAAGTAACTATTAAAAAAAATTAACCCTATGATTCTAAATAGAGAATGTATTTTTCCAAATTCAAAAAATAGAAGATGCAGTAATTAATTTAAAATTAATCCCATTGTCGACAAAAACGGGTTTTTGTATAAAACATTGCAAAAGATTGAAATGTTTTTACATATGAATTCAATGTAAAATTAATGAAAATGAATTAAATTGTCTTAAACAATAAAAAAATATTATATATATAATTTAACACCTTTAAATAATATATTTTATTGATTTAAATTATTTCGATTAAAAAAGTTGTTTTCAAATAAAATTTAGCGTATTTTCACTATTCATCAAAATATGAAACTTATCAGAAAAATTTAAAAAATTTATCTAATGTAAATTTTTATGTCATGATTCAAAAAAATAAGTTTATATTTTCAAAAATATCTTATAAAAGTTTCAAAAACTATATTTAAAATGGTTTTCGCCATCAAAAGGTGGTAAAACTTCATTTTTTTGAAAAATACTACTTCTTTCTGAAAAATAGATTTTGTTCTAAAATCATGTATAAGATGAATTCTAATGTCACATAAAATTTAAAATGTGGTTAATAGTATTTATAAAGGATAGTTTATATAATATTTTAATAATATATATTTGTTTAGTGAAACTCGGTATTGCGTACCACGAAAGTTATCGAGGAAGGTTGCTCTTGCGTGTAACTCAAGAAATATCAGTGTTTTGTGTAGTGAAAGATTCATTTGGTGTTGTGTATAACATAATAAAAGATTATTTAATTTATACATTGAACAAAATCAATACCCAGTATTGTGTGAAATGAATTCTATGAAAAGAACTTGAAATTGTGTGCAACACAAGACAAGAATAGTGTTGCGTATACTGCATGCTAATATGATGTTTCATATAGCTCAATATAATAATTTTTTAGTGTACAAAAAAATACATAAAATAATATACCCATAAAATATCAGGGTGTTACCATATACACCCATTAAAATGAGTTTCTCTCTCAAAATTCGTTGCGGTTATAAATGGTTTTCTACATTAAAGTTTCTTTCCTAGAAACCCACATCTTAAAAAGGAATAATAAAACTTAATTTTAAAAAGGAATGTTAGTAACATAATGGTTACCCAAAGTAATTCATCCCTGGGTTTCCACATAGGAGAAAATGGGTGGAAAGAGAATACATAGACATGGAAGAGAAATATAACCATCAAGTTCTTATGGATATTGATAGAGAATAAGGTTTGGATAAAGTTAACTACCAGAAAGAAATAAATATGCGATGATTTAAGGGACCATACAATTCATCATATAATAAGGAAATAGTATAAATTTTTTTTTTCTCAAGATCCATTCCCTAAAGTTGATATTTTTTCCAAGAGAATAAATACTTACTTGATTTTGGTTCAATCTCGCCATTGTTCGAGCCTTGAACAATTTCCAATTCATCTATTATTTAATGATATGATGTCAAATCTATCCTTCGTAAAGTGTTAGAAAATAATGTGATAGAATGATAGGTCACTCCATCTGTCTCTATAACAAATAGATTATCACAAATTATGAAATATACATAAGTCCATCTATGGTGAGATTAACCGAATATGGTTCCAAAAACGGACTTATACTTCAGCTATCATACCACTTAACAAAATAAAACTAATTTCTACTAACTAGGGACAATCTGTAGTCCATTGGTAGGTGATAAATAAATGTCTCACTTCAGTTGTTGGTTCGATTCCCAAATCCTTGTCTGACACGACGGGTTGTTGCATGTCCATTAGATTTTCCTTTTTCGAAAACTATACTATTATAAAATTCCATAAATAAAATAAAAAAAATTATAGCACTAAAAAATACTATCCTATGTCTAACTTAATCCATTCCAATCTTTATTTTTATCCAAAATACTTTTGTACAGTCACACAGTACAAATAAAAATATTACCAGAAAGGTCATATAACAACCATTTGAATACCATCACTTATACCCCATATATCATAAAATATATATTGTTGGTTACATTCAAAAAATTTGAATGACTTCATCATGCATTATATTGATTCATGATAATAACCTAAATTAAAATATATAATTATTGAAAACCTACATGTATCCTTATTTTGAAACTAATTGGACATATTTATTAAGTCCTAAGAAGTTGTATGCTTCATCAGTGACATCATAACCCACATTTCAACAAATTCAAAACCAGTTCCAAGTTAACTAATATCAACCTACATATCTTTAAAAAAATATAATTATCTCAACATAATGCTCGTCTTAAGGGTTATACATCCCTTAATCATGTGTTTCTTAGGAATATCACATTTTCATTAAGTCACATTTCTTATCCATTATTACTATTCAACGTATTCCTGAAAATTCATAGCAAAAAAACACAAAATAATAAATCAAATATAATTAAACATTAAACATTCTTAGATTTAAATACATAAATAATTAAATCCTTCTACTTTAATGGTAGTAATAGAATAATTCCTTCCATGTATTATAATTATATCCTTATGTCTGGGAATTGAGTTTGGTAATGACCATGTTTTTCATAGATGAGACATTGAACTCAATAAGAATTAGTCACTCTATAACCCTTTTTCCCACTATAATAACATCTTCCCCTACATTTGAGGTATTACTCATGGTTCTTATTCCCTTATTCTTGATATGTAGATAATCTTAATCTTTTTTCCAATGTGTTCATCACCATGGGAACATGCATCAAAGTCAATCTTCCTCTTATAAGTTTAATTTGGAATACCACTAAGGTTTTCCTTGTTAATCATATTTTGCGATGACTGATTCGACATAATCACAATATCATTCACTCTAGTAATTACAAAATTTCGTTGCTCATATTCACCAATTTTTTCATTAGATTCATTGCTTACCCAATTCCTTATAGTTCTATCCATTGACTAAAAAACAAAAAGAATAGTTTGAGAGGAATAAATCATTATATTAAGACAACACAATCAAGGGGGAGTACTTTCAATCTCTGAAATCTTAGGATTAATCCTATCTTATTTGTGATCCTTACCATAATTCTTAGACATTAATCAATAGTTATACAAAACCATTGTTACATACCTATACATACCTTAGAAATATATATAGGGATCTCTCTAAATTTTTTGCATCCGACTTTCCAAAGGTTGAATGAACCTTTGCTCTGATACCAACTGTAGAGACCCAAGTTTGACGTACAAAGAAATTACATTTCTTTTTCAGAATAATTAATAAATGACATAAAGAAATTCCTAAATCCTCTATTAGTTTAGTGTATTTGGAAACACAGAACATAAACTTCAAATGCTGGTTATAGATCTTCAAAATCTCCCATAATGATCTTCTCCCTTTTTTCCTACCTAAAACCTTTCTTTATATCCTGGGGAAAAGAAAGAATAGAAACGATGGGATTAAATGATTAGTAAGGGAAAAAATGGAGAACATAAAATAAACAAAAAACATTTCAATATAAAAACATGAACATAATGTTTAAACATCAAAATCTTGATCAATGACATAAATCTTGGCAGTACGTAAGGCATGGATCATAATGGAACATTAACCATGATTGAATAGCATTGGACTAAAACATTTAATTATGGAAAACTAATAAGAACATAATATTATTTCCATAGTATCAAAGGAATTTCTTCCATGACCATCATAGTGGAAAATTTCTATTCATGAACCGAGTTACATGTCATTCCATCCATGTATTACTGAACCAAATTTACTTGTCATTCCATCCATGTATTACTGAACCAGATTTACATGGAGTTCCAATCATGTCTTTCTCATGATATATAAATATTTAACAGATTCATTGGAGGGAGATATAGGTACCACCCATATCATAATTAAACCATTTTTATGTGAGCCAAAAAAACATAAATCATACATCATAGCATAACCCATGTAATAAAATGGGATTCTTAAAGATCATTCCATCATAACATAATCTATAT
Source organism: Viscum album (assembly GCA_963277665.1). NCBI lineage: Eukaryota > Viridiplantae > Streptophyta > Magnoliopsida > Santalales > Viscaceae > Viscum > Viscum album. Next base: position 1,497,574,457 of record OY728131.1, read on the forward strand.
ATGATAAATGAACTACATAAAAATAATTCAATCATAACATAATCAAATAAAAGTTATAATAGATATAGATACATAAATCTATGTCATATTATAAGTAATATAATTTTGATATAATGCTTGAACTTAGTTCTGAAGGAACTTATACTTTTTTCTTCAAAAATATCTTTTTTTCTAAAAATAAATTTCAATTTTAAAAGAAAACAAGTTAATTGAAAATAAAATTGAAAAAAATTAAAGGAATATTTATGGAAATACTTCTTTATGAAATCCTAAAAATCAATCCATTCCATATAAAAAAACATTTTCCTCATACTTTTCCCAGAAAAATCATAAAGTGCCTTATATTGTAAACAAAAGAAAGATTCTTTCCAAAACATGTAGTAAAAGTCAAAAATGGGTAAAAATGACTTTATAAATACATAAAATCATAAAAAACATTTTATGATAACATTTTTATAAAACAAGGACACATATGAAAAATATATCCTCGATAAATACTTACGTATAAATAATCTCTGATAAAAATGAGATTGCAAAATTATCCCTTACCGTAGGTCCAATTTTTCCATATGTGTCAGAAGCTTATATATAGTGGGTTTAAACATATTATTAAGTTGAAAAATAAAAAATAAAATATTTATAATATCATATATGATTCAATTATCACTTTATACTACTCGTTCATTTGTTAATTCCATGTTAAAGAAATGTTTTGGGTAATAATCATTTTAAATATCGTACGTGTTTGGAATTGTTATTCCTGATTTTATTACATTGATACTGATTTAATTACATTAATAATGTAAATAATTATTTATATATCATATATATTTTGTATATAAATATATATAATACATCGATAAATGGAATGGAATACACCGTTCATGGAGACGGTAGGTCATACGCACGCATGAACGATTTTTGGTTTCCTTATTTAATTGAATAGAAGTAAGTAAATGATATATATATATATATATATGGATAAATACAATAACATTACTATTTCATATGTTTCATGATTATTCTTTTATACACTTTATAATCCTTCTTTAATGGTTAACATGGAGAATGAATCTCATCTCGTCGTGGAGACGGTAAGTCGTACGTACACACGAGCGATGATATCGTTCCCGAAGATGATGAATGGTATTGAAGTGGTTGGTGTATAATATCTTATAATTAGTATCATTTTATAATAATAATATATATAATTACTATTTCCACTGTTATACCCATCAAAGTAATTTGGTGGTGAAAAATAGATTACATCACGACGTGGAGACGGTAATCCCTACGTATGCACGCGCAGTGATTTGGTTTTTCATAGGATGTATAGATTATGAAATAGGGATGTTTTATATTTATAATAACAAATAAATATATTATTTATACTTCTTTTATTAATTTATAACAAAAAAACTAAATAATAGAATGTATAAGAAGAAATTAATTTGAAAGAATCGCCAGAAGAGATTACCACTTCCTTGACATATCTCCTTAAATTTCCTCTTAGGGAACTAGAGTTAGTCTTTTGTGAAGTCTATCACGTCTAGAATTTAACAAGGTAATTTTATAAGTGAAATGGTCAGGGTTTATAAAATATTTAACTCTCAAAATGGAGTGAATTGGAGGGGAAGGGGGTTCCCTTTTACAACAGAGGAGAGGGTCACTTAGGAAAGATCCAAAATATTAATTTATTATAATTTCAATTTCAATTTAAAATGGTACAAAACATATTTATTTATAATATAAAATGATTTCATTCAAATACCCATCATCCAATAATTTTTTTACATGTTTTGAATATTTTTTTATCCTTATCTTTTTGTTTTTACCCTTATTTTATACTTTTTAATCTTACCGTGATATCATGTTGTTTACACATTATGGGTTAATATAATTCCAATATCATGTAAAACTACCCATAAAAAGTAATTTATGACATATATTGACTTATATTAACCATTTGGAATAATATTAAATTTTTAGTAATTTAATATCATTTAATAAAATATTTTATGTTTTAAGTTATGAATTGTGTCAATTTTGGACACTATTCATACTTCATTTTTTTGAATTCATAAAAACCTTATTACATCTAAAATAAATAATTAAATTGAACATAATATGTAAATATAATCCATAAAATTCGTGGATGACCTCAAAATAACAAAAATACATTTTTTAATATTTAGATATTCATTTATTTGAATATTTCATTAACAAGGTAATCACTGTTTCATAATCATTTCATAAATAAATATATTTATCTAATGTGTAAAAATTAAAAATAAAATACCATGATGTTGGAAATATTTTTATATTTCTAATGAATACTTATAGATATATTGATCAGTTATAGATCCTAATATTAAAACAAATTAAGTAAAAGATATATATTTAGGTTATAATTATCTTTACTTTAAATTAATTCTTATATAGTGTAATTTTCAAATCCAAGAGAATATATGGGGTGAAAAAATCGAAACAAGGATTTCCATGGTCAAAAATATATCATAAAATAGGATCAAAGAATTTTTTAGAGTAGTTTAATATTGCTATAATATTATTTGTTACCGTAATTTACCAGATTTACCCTTTAACCTTATTAAATAAAATAATTACGCAAGTCACTATTCATAATTTCAAAAAATAAAAAGTAAATATTTAAACAATTTTAACATTATTATTACAAATATGGAATCCATTTTTTCAAATTTAAAAAACAAAAGTTGAAGTAATTAATTTAAAATTAATCATGTTGTCGAAGAAACGTGTTTTTTTTAAAACATTGCTAAAGATTGAAATGTTTTTACATATGAATTCAATGTGAAATTAATGAAAATGACTTACATTGTCAAAGAATATAAAAATATATTATATTTATACTTTAAGACCATTGAATTATATATTTTAACCATATAAATTATTTTGATGAAAAAAGTTGTTTTCAATTAAAATATAGCGTATTTTAACTATTCATCAAAATATGAAAGTTATCAAAAAAATATCAAAAAATTATCCGAAGTAAATATTTGTGTCCTTCTTAAAAATAAAAAGTTTATCTAATCATATATAACTTATAAAAGTATACAAAACTATAGTTAAAATGGGAACTCCCTCCAAAGGCGGTAAAAATGCATTTTTTTGAAAAATACTTCTTTTATCTGAAAATTTGATTTTGTTCTCATATCATGTATAAGATGAATGATAATAATATATAAAATTAAAAATGCAGTTAATAATATTCCTAGTGGATAGTTTATATAACATTTTAAGAATATATTTTTGTTTAGTGAAACTCAGTATTGCATACCATGCAAGCTATCGAGGAAGGTCGCTCTTTCATGTAACACAATCCATGTCAGTTTTGTGTGTAGTGAAAGCTTCCTTTGGTGTAGAGTTAACATAATTAAAACTTAGTTCATTTATATATTTATAAAATTATATACCAATTTTTTTGAAATTAATTCTATAAAAAGAACATGAAATTGTGTGCAACACAATGAAAGAATAGTGTTTCTTATACTACAAGCTAATATGGTGTTTCATATAGCACAAGTTAATCATGGTGTAGTGTACAACAGTAGCCAAAAAATAATATATCTCATTATATATTAGGGTTTTACATAATTTATCTCATCTATGGTATTTTTAGACAACCCCCACCAATTTAGATTTATGATATTCATGGAATGTAATTCATTGAACTACTTCATTTCTTCAAGTGAAAAATTCGCAAGATGATAAAAAATACCAAAATCATTTTTCCCAATGAATATGTCTTCACCCTGTCTCATATTGATATTCATTTATTCTACAAATTATGTTGAATAATTCTTCAATTATATTAAAATATCTCGGATGATCAAAATAGCACCTGAATGGACAATTGAATCATCAGAACGTTATCACATGAAGAACACCTGACATACTTTGAAACAGGTAGAAAACCATAGATGGATGAGGATAACGATGATATTGTAGGTGTGATTGAACAACAAAGTTATATCCTATAAAATGGAATTGATTATTTATATATCATTTAATGGAAGATGAAAAATGTTCCACATTATGAAATCCCACATCTGCCCTGTGAACACACATATTCTCATTAATAATACTGGTCACATATTCCAATAGTCAATCTAGCATTGAGGTCACCACTGAGATATACTACATGCCACATGGGATTCATGGGGTGTGCCTCCCTGTGTAGGCCCACTCTCCCATCCATCTTGCATTAGCTCACATGTGCATGACCCAAGCAGCACAATGTTCCCCACACTCAGTACCCCCTCCTACCATAATGGCTTTGGGTCTACCTGCCATCCCAAGTAGTGGTTGTGGGTTCCTTAAGCTAGCTAGTGTTGATGGAAAAATTTTAATAATATCCAAAATATTTTAAGCCAAAATATACCATGCCAATCCATGGATGTTGTCAATGTTAAATTCCAATATCCTATTTCTTATTTTTGGAATTTCAATCTAGTAAATTCCAAATATACATCATTAATAAATCTCCACTTCATTACTTATAATCAATTTATTTAAATGAAGTAACATTGTGCATCCCCTGAAGATATTTTCACATGTCTTAGTCATTAAGAACAATTTAACAATCATTTCTTTTAAACTCATTTACTTTTTATTTTCTCAACTTATGTACAAAAACAAGAAATTAAACACAACATTAATTACCCACTTTGGTACTTCAATACCCCCTTTATATTTTTTTCAATACCAATTTCATATATAAAGAATATATTTTATTACGTGATGAAATTCTCATTTTCAAAATTCATATTTAGAAACATCTTTTTCTCTTCTAACACATATAGTATGATTTACTCTAGATAAGGATGGAATCACCACTAACCTAGAAATGATCTAAAATTAATTAAGTAATATAAGTTTAAATGAGTCATTATTTGTGTAGAAAATAAGATTAGTAAAATTTAACATTAATGATGTCAATGAATTTTCAGAATGTGATACAAACACTGAAATTATATTTCAGTGATTATTCCAAAAAACAATTAACATCCAGTATACATCTCAATAAATAGATAAAAAATATTCAAATGAAAGAATTTATTTTCCGATTTCAAATTTCATTTCACTTTTGTTTTTAAGTAATATGTATGTACATTTTGAGTTTATTTTTCATCAAATATGAGAAAATTAAATCAATATATCTATGTGATGAAAAGATTAAATCATCAAGAATATTTTGATACATCCCTCACCAGTATATTAGATATTCCTGATATATCATCTGAGCTAGAGATATCTGGTGGTTTTTCTTCTATTCTAAACCTTATAAGATGAACTCAATACTTCTTTATCATGTATATATTTCTTCAAGAATAAAATCCTATAATCTTTTGAGATTATTTGAAATGTTGAAAAGAGGAAACATGTTTCCATTAGTCCCTCGTGGTGGATTAATTTATAGTTATAATATGTTCAAAAATTCTATCAATGTATAGTCTCCCCATGAATAAAATCTTCAACATTAATTTCCATCATGAAAAATAAAAACTATGTATATATGGAAATACAGGGGTTCTTCAATGCACCTTAGTTAGAGAAATTGGGTTGAGAGTTACATCTCTAACCAGTTATATTCGTAGATGAAAAAATATATTCCATATTTATTATAGATTAATTTTCAGTTTTATATGATTGATATATCTTAATTTACTCTTCCAACTGTTCTGGCTATATAATCAAGATTTTTTTAGTAACACGTTTAGTCTTTAATTTGTATATAAACTCATAAATAATACATTTACCACAAAAAGACAGAGGTGCTTTCCATTTATTCTTTAAAAAAATTTCTTTTCGAGGAACCCGTGTCAAGAATTTTTTAGATGAATTACAAACCATATTACACCTTTCACACACATATTTAACATTCATCAAGATTCCCCTTTTAAGAAACTATTCGGTTTATTCATCATAGATTTCTTTCAACCAATCAATAATTTTTTTCTTTTCTAGATTATTTATTTCATTGCTTCTATAATTCTTCCATTAGTATTGATGTTCATGGAATATTCAAAATGGACGATGATGTGACCTTTCTCCCCACAATAAAATCATATTTTATTTGGTGCAACTCTATTAACATTATTCTTCACAAATTTCTTGGGAGTTGTTTACATAACAATATTCTTCTTTTTTACATCACAATGTTTACTTGACATATTATTTTCTTACAAGATTCATTTCTTGTTGTGGTATTCTCTTCCAATCAATAGATTTATTTCATTATTGGTACATATCATCATTCATTATAACAATGACCAATTCTATTGAAGTAATCACATAAATTTTCAAAGTATTCATATTTCTTCTTTATAGAGCGATTAATTTTATTTTAATTTTTATTTTTGTTGTGTATGGTGCCTATTTTATTCAGATTGTATCCCCCTAAATGTAAGAATTCTACAATTTTTATACAATGTCATATTTTTTCAACAATTCATTACTAGATGATAAAACTTTTAATAGCAATATAAGTATCCAAAAAATCACGATTCTTTATTCTGTGACATATTTTGTATTTATTTTACATTTTCCTACATTTGGGTAGAACATATCTTCATTTGTTCTATCTATGGGAAGTAAGAATCTTTGTAATTATCTATATACACTTTATAGATGTAGTAGATTTCTAATTATTTTCCTCACCCATGTTTCTCTAAATTTTATAGTTCAATCCACACTAGTTATGAAAATATAATTAGTACATAATAATTTCTCAGAAAAAAGGTTACCTTATTCAATGAGCCTTTTTTATATTTATCCTTATAAAATTTCATGATCTATTACCACTAGGTTGAGTCCCTTCCGAAATAAGACTATTATATGAAGAATTATTGGAAATAATTATTTTCTCATATGCTTGGGAACTCTAATATTGTATCTATTACAAATTTCTCACTCTTACTTTTAAATCAAGACATTTTAGTTTGAGAGAAATAATATTTTCATCAACTGATTTCAGGATTTATTCCCACTGAATCTTCATCTTATGAATCTCATCTTCAGGAAGCTATTTTTTCATTAGTAAAAAATTACCAAGTTCCTTAATTCATTTAATTTAACCACTAGTTGAGAATCTTTGATATTAAATGATATATTATGTAAATTTTTTAGTGTATGGAAAACTTTTGTGAAATCCATTTCTCCCACATCCATCTCACATGAACTCCTCTTTAATTCTCATTAAGCTAAATAAATATTTTGTTGCGAAGTGACAGTGATTTTTCTTTTTCAACTTTTACCATGGATATTGTTTTTTTATACGTCATCAAATTATCTTACTTGACTTTTTCATGTTTCAATAGAGTGTTTCATTTAGGAACCTTATTAACCAATACTTCTTACATTGCACCACTTTCATCTTAAAATTGTGATTTTTCATCCCGAAGTTTCCTAAAATCCATGACTATAAATGTAAGAACATATTCGGGAACAATCTATAAATTATCTATTATTTCAGACTTGAACACATCATCATCAAAAATTTATCTTGATACATCATGATTATAATTAACTAACATATCTAAAAAAATTCCCTCTGATTATCTTCAACTACTGGTTGATCTTTATTTATCTTTAGGTTCTTCTCCAGATTCTTTTATACTCTTTTATTCCTATTAATATATGTCCTGACTGGAACTCCAACATTTATAACATCAAGAGTAATGGTTTATTTTCCATAAAAATCCCTTTTTAATATTCTTCAAACTAAAATATGCACTTCATATACTTATGACATATGAAATTAGGAAATTATTGTAGATCCATAAAGATGTGTAACATTATCTATGATACCAATTGAAGTGCCCAATGGATCATGTGGTTTCACTGATACAGGGGAGGATCTGGTGTGACTTTTATTAGTAAATTATTTTACTTTTACTTTACCCCCTTTTAATTAAAGCCTATGTCGATTGTTAAGATGAGTGGATCATATATGCAATACAGAAAGTAAATGAAACACAATAATTTTTTACAAGGTTCTATACGAAGACCTGCTACTTGTTGTAACTAGTTATACCATTCAATTATGGATTCTTCACTATATACATGTGGTTACATCCAAGTAATGTATCATTCTAAAAAACACTGAGTCCTATAGGGTTCCTCTATAGATTCCCACTAGAGATCATAAAGCACCCACCTACACAAGAGACTCATGAGTCCCATAGAAATAAGTTTATGATGTATCTCGTGGTGTTATAAGCATCCCACTAGCTAACTCCAATGTTCGGCTAGAGAAATATTTTACATTAGAGTCCCACTGAAGACTTCATATTCATTTCAAGATATAATCCAAAAATAGAAAAAATATGTATTGGCTTTTTTAATTCTTTTTCACTACTTCAAGATGAAGTATTTATTTATAAACAATTCATATCACCTGATCGTCTCATGTACAATCATTAAGAACATCAAAAACTAATAAAAACATCTTAATATTTCCAAATTTACACTGATCTCAAAATATTATTGACCTTCATACTAAAAAAACTACCTTGGAATATTTATTCTGAAATAATTCTTGGATTTAGTCTCAAATCACCGCACACTATAGTTGAATAATATATTGCATGTTCATTTCGCAATCTATATGCATGTAAGATACAATGATTGGACTTTTTCAATGTACATTGTATAACAATACAATTTCGCAAGTTTAAAACTATTAACAAATACATTATATCATGTTCATGATAATTTTAAATAGTGAAAGCACATTACACTACCTCAATCCTTCCATCCCTACTGTATTGGTAGAGCATTATTAAAGCACAAATTCACTATAATCTTCAAGCACATATATTTTTCTACATAATATCATTCATTCATATTATTGCATGAATGTGCCTAAAGTCTTTTTCCTACTCCTTCTTACAAAACATGAAATACCATTTTTTAATATATTCACTACGATTATGCTTAAGAGCGCCACATAAGGGGTTCACGTGATTGGATCATGCGAACCATCTATATTCTTCATGTTACCAAGAAGGTTCTTGAGGTCTTTTATTTTTATCAATGTATCAATGTATATAGTAATTCTCCTTCTCCTTTACATAAAAAAATGTATTTTTATAAACTGGATCGCAGTACCTAAACCCTTATCATGTGAGCATTAAGGCTATGACAAGCACGACACGAGTGCATGGATCCTCTTTGAAAATATAGAGTGCTTACTCTCCTATGTATCACTATCAATCTTCTCACTCAGATATGCATTTTGCTTATACTGGAAATCTATATCATCCATGGGCAATTATAGATAACCCCCACTGACCTAGACCTCTAATATTCATGGAAAACCATTCATTTCACCACCTCATTTCTACATGTGATATCATAATGCGATAATGAAAAATATCATCATTGTTTCACAAAAGGAATATGTCTTCACAATATTAAGGATTTATCATTATTTAATTATGAAAATAAATTTTAATGATGATTTGATCATATTTAATGCTCCAGGATGATCAAATAGAAGTCGAATGTACAGTGGAATCATCTGGACATCGCAGCATAAAGAACACCTGACATACTCAAACACTTGCAGAAAAACCTCAGATGGATGAGGTTGAAGGTAATGATGCATTTATGATTTAATGGACTAGATATTTCCAATTGAAATACATTTATTCCTTACATATAATTTAAAGGTCGTTGGATAGTGTTCCAAGTCATGAAATCCCGAATTGGTCTTACAAAAATACTTCATCCCATTAATAACACTAGTTGCTTCTTCCTACACACGAGCTAGTACCAGGGTCAATACCTAGATACAATACACACTACTCAAGATTCACAAAGTTATATCTCCATATTTAGGCCTACTTACACATACATTTCACTCTCTCACCTATGAAAATCCCAAAAAGAACTATTCTTCTCACTCTCTACACCCCTTTCACCATGCAGGATGGATAGTGGTCGAACACCCCACATATGTAGTGGTTGAAGTCCCTTGGGGGATCTGCTGTGTTTTTACATTTTTTAAAAGAAAAACAAAGTTTAAGACAAAATATATTATTACAATCCACTCAAATTCTCAATATAAAATTACAATATCCTCTTTCTTATTTTAGGAATTTGAATCTTGTAAATTAAAAATACTCAACATCAATCAATATCCACTTAATTAATTATAATAACTTTCTTCAAATAAAGTAACAATGTGTATTATCTAAACATATCTACACATGTCTCAGGAATTATGAACAGTTCAACAATCACCACATTTCTACACTCATTGACTTTTAATCTTCTTAACTTATTGAAAATTGATTAAACTGCAACACAAAATCAATAATCCACTTGGGTTCTTCAATTATATTTAAAAATTTATGAAAGTTATCATATTACATTAACAAAATAGCATCCCCATAGAGTTATTTTTTATGATAATTAAAATTTAATTTAAAATTTTAATAATATTTTTTATTTATATTTCTCAAATACTACCAGAATGACCAACAATACACATATTTAAAATTGGAAAAAGATGTATTTAAAAAAGAGTGGGTGAAATATATAGTGTTTGACTGTATAAAAACATCATGAAGAGGTGAACTTATACTACTTTTTTAGTTAATCTTTTCACCATTTTATCTACTAATTTTTTATTTAATTTTATTATCATTTTTATTTACTAATTATTTATTAATTTTTCAAATAGATCATAAAGAGTTGACTTCATCAAGAATTAATTCTCCTTTATCCATTTTTTTCATATTAAGAGAACAAAATACATAGAGATCAATCAATTATAGACAAAGTCTTCAGCAAGGATGATGAACTCTAGTACTATTTGTTATCTTCATAGTGTGATTTTTCCTTATTTAATTTTTGATGTTCATTAGTGTTTGTTTTCAGTTTAAAAATGAATCAAAGTGCGTGTTTTTGGTTTAAACATGAAATTTAAGTTAAAAACACATGCCACTCATTGAAAATATCTACAACATGGTCATATTATATTGATACTTTATGAAAATTACCCATGAGTCATTGGGGAGGTTTAAGAATTAGTTACATGTCAATATGAAACATGGTGTACCTGGTATGACTCAGAGTTAATGTTTTCAATTTAAATGTAAACATTTAATTAAAAACACGTATCCCTCATTAAAAAAAATATAAAAAACACTCAAAATATATTGATAATTTAGTTAAATTATCCATGAGTCATTTTTTACTAGTAGTAATCAGTCTCACATCAATCAGACACATGATGTGGTAGATATGATTTGAAGTGCATGTTCTATTTTAAAGTGAAATTTTCTCTCAAAAAACGTGTCACTCACTGAAAACTAAGAAAACAAGATATAAAGGTCTTGATAATTTAGGAATAAAATCCAAAAATAATGTTTGATGTGTATGAATCAGTCACACATCAATCTTACACATGGTGTGGCTAGTATTATTGAATGTGTGTGTGTTTATTTAAAAGTACAATTTTTGTTCAAAACATATGTAACTCTCAAAAAACCAAGAAACCATTATTGGATTGAATTTATAATTTATGAAACTATACATAAATAACTTTTAACATTTATTAATTAACCTCAAATTAATTTGACACACGACGTGCATAGTATGACTCGAAGTATGTTTTTTCTGTGTAAAACTGACATTTTAGCTAAAAATATGTGCCTCTCACTAAATATTGAGAAACAAAACTTGGATGGTCTTAATACATAAGGAAAATGATCCATACTATATTTTTTTACTTGTAATAATCAACCACACTTCAATTAGACACATGGTGTGTCTATTATGACTCATAATGAATGATTTTAGTTTAAAAATGAGGTTTTGGTTAAAATCATGTGTCACTAATTAAAAATAGGGAAAACAACCTTGGTTTGCCTTTATATTTTAGTAAAATGATTCATAATCAATTTTTTACATGTATATATTCACCACAATTTAATCCAACACACAATGTTCCCATATAACTCAAAGTGTGTGTTTTAAGTTTAAAATTGATCATTTAGTTTAAAATGGGAATCACATACTCAAAATAGAGAAACCATGCTCAATTTGTCTTCAAACTTTAGTAATATAATCCACAAGTCATTTGTGATGTGTATGGATTTTATGAAAATCAATCTGATACATTGTGTTCCTGGTATGATTGAAAGTGTGTGTTTTGATTTAAAATTGACATTTTAATTCAAAACATGCATCACATACTCAAAACCTAGAAAATGTTCTTAAATTATCTCGAGTATTTAGTAAAATGATCCATACATCATTTAGACATGTACAAATCAACTTCATGTGAATATGACATGTGGTGTTCCCGGTATTTCTGAAAGTGCATGTTTTTTTTGTTTAAAAGTAACATTTTAGTTCCAAATGGACATCACTTGCTGAATATCAAGAAAACATTCTCAAATTTTCTTTATAGTTTATTAAAATGGTCCATAATGATTTTTTATGTATAAGAATCAACATTTCATCAATTTAACAGAGCGTGTATGATTGAAATTAATGTTTTTTTATTTAAAATCGTCATTTTAGTGCAAAACACACTTCACATAATCGAAACTGTGAAAATGACCATATATTGGCTTAATACTTTAGGAAAATGTCCCGTTAGTCATTTTTTATGTGTAGGTATCTTGATCACATAAATCTGATACACAATGTTCTCAGTATAACTCAAAGTGCATGTTTTCGTTTTAAAAGTAACATTTTAGTTCAAAACACATTTCATTAAAGGAAAACCATGAAAACACATTCATATTTTCTTGATTACTTATAAAAATTATACATATTTCATTTTTGATATATAGTAATCATCCACACATCAATCTGACAGAACGTGTGACCAGTATGACTGAAAGTGTGTTTTTTTTATTTTAAATTGACATTTTAGTACAAAATAAACTTCACATACAAACACACTCATATTAACTTGATAAATTTTTTTCAATGATCCATAAACCATTTTTTATGTGTAGGAATCAGACCCATGTCAATACAACACATGTTCAGCTCACTTTGACTCAAAGTTTCAGTTTTCAATATAAAATTGATATTTTTGTTCAAATGACGTGTGACACACTCAAAACCAAGAAAACTAATTGGATTTTCCTGATTTTTAAAGAAAATTATCCATATGTCATTTATAATTTTTAGGAATTGTTCTTATATCAATCTGATAAATGTTGTGACCAATATAACTTGAAGTGTGTCTTTTAAGAATAAAAGTGACATTTTAGTTAAAAATATGTTTCACTAAATGAAATCCTTAAAACACATTATGATTATTTTGTTGATTTAGTAAAATGATCCATAAGGTGTTTGTGATATTTATTAATCAAAATCACATCAATTTGATACATGGTGTGACTCGTATGACTCAAAGTGTGTGTTTTCAATTTAAAATGACTTTTTTGTTAAAAACATGCCACTCACTAAAAACCAAGAAAAATAAACTTGAGTTTTCTTAATATTTTTATAAGGCCATCAATAAATTATTTTTTATGGGGACGAATTGGTCACAAGTCATTCTAATACAGGATGTGATGGATATGACTCAAAAAGCATGTTTTTTATTTTAAAAAATAAATTCTAGCTAAAAACGTGTTTCACTCACTAAAAAAACACAATATAATTGTCCTGATACCTTTGTACAATGATTCATAAGTCATTTTTGATGTGTATTAATTAATTTCACATCAATATAACATACGGTGTGTCAGGTATGACTCGATGTGATTGTTTTTATTTAAAATTGATATTTTAGTTCAAAAAAAGTGTGACATACTCAAAACTGAGCAACCATATTTAGATTGACTTCATACATTTGAAAAAAAAATACATAAGTAATTTTCTGATGTGTAGGAATCAAATACACCTCAATATGATATGTGGTGGGACTAGTATGACTCAAAATCCTTGTTTTTATTTTAAAAGTGATAATATAGTTAAAAACATTTATCACTCACTGGAATCTAAGAAAACAAATATGATTATTTTGATACATTAGTAAAATGATCCATAAATTATTTTTGATCTGTAGGATTTAACCACACATTGCATTGACACATAGTGTTCCCAATATTACTATAAGTGTGTATTTTCAGTCTAAAAGTAACATTTTTGTTCAAAACAAACATCACATACTCAAAACTGAACAACCATGCATAGATTCTCCAGATACTTTAATAAAATGATTCATAAGTCATTTTTGACCTGTATGAATAAATTTCATGTCAATCCAGCCCACGGTGTGCCTCTTATGACTCTAAGTGCATGTTTTTTTTGTTTAAAAGGGATATTTTAGTTCAAAAACATGACCCACTCTTTGAAATTTAATAAAATATGATTGAATTGACTTGAGGCATTAGGATAGTGATCAATAAGTCTTTTGTTACATGTAAGAATCAACCGAAGAATAAACTGACACACAATGTGCCTAGTCAGACATAAAGTGTGTGTTTTAAATTTAAAAGTCTCATTTTAATTTGAAAATTTGTGTCATTCACTAAAAATTGAACAAACCTACTTATATTGTCTTGATACTTTCGAAAAAATATCTATACGGTTGCAATGTTTGAGAATTAAGCTCACTTTAGTCTGACACATGGTGTGACCAGTACGGTTAAAAGTTGGTGTTTTTATTTAATAACAATATTTTAGTTCAAATCCCACATCACACACTCAAATTGTGTATTTTCAGTTTAAAATGGTATTTTATTTCATGACGTGTGTCACTCACAGAAAACCAATAAAACCCATTAGGATTTCCCGAAAAATGTTTGAAAACAATCCAAAAATCAAGTTTGACATGTAGGAATTAACCAAAGGTCAATCCAACACATTGTGTGCCCAGTATGACTCTAAGGGTGTGTTTTCAAATTAAATGTTACATTTTAGTTCAAAACACTCATCACATGCTCAAAATCAAGCAAACAGACTATGATTGTCTTGATACTTTAGTAAAAATGGTCTATAAGTCATTTTTGACATGCATATATCAAGTACACGTTAATATGATACATAGTTTTTTTTGGTATGACTCAATGTGTGTGTTTTCTGTTTAAAAGTGACATTTTATCACAAAACCTAGTGTCAATCACTATAATCCAAGGCAATTCCTTTAGATTGTATTGACAATTTAATGATAGAAATCTATATGTCATTTGTGACATGTAAGAATCAACTACACATCAATATGGAACATAATGTTCCCAGTATGAATGAAAGTGTGTATATTTATTTAAAATTGAAATTTTAGTTCAAAACACACTTCACATACTCAAACTCGAGAAAACACACTCGAATTGTATTTAAACTATAGGACATTGGTCTATATGTCATTTGTGACATTTAAAAATCAATCATGCATTAATACAACACATGGTTTTACCAGTCCAACTCAAAGTGTGTCTTTTAAGTTTAAAAGAGACATTTTATTAATGCATTGGATCATATTTATGTTCAAATTATTTATTCATAGTATTACTAACATACTCATCATTTTTCTATACAGGTACACTCTTTTGATCAAGGAAGGGTTATTTTTTCAGCAACTAGTGGCATGATTTGTCTCTAGGAAGGGGGTCTGAAGACAATGAAAAAATGTTTTTGAATTTGTTGATGTTTGTAATAAAATGTATATATACCAATGTAATTGTATGTACCAATTTAAGTATACATAACAGTGTTTGAAATGTCTATAACCATTGTTAGATGTTTTTGTTTATTTTGATGAAAATTTAATTGGAATTTATTTAAACTATTTTTTGGTGGATTGTATTGTAAATTTAAGGAGTACACAACTATAATTGAGATTTTATCAAGGATATTTTGAGTCTTGATGATATAATCTTTTATCAAAAGTAAAAAATAGAACTCAAAAAATCACCATTCGTCTACACTAAAAATTCATTAATGAGTGGACACATTTATCGATTCTAAAAATATGCTAGTTAAAGTCCTGATTTATAAGTATTTTTTTAGAATTGATTAATGTAAGTTTTATCACCACTATTTTTAGTATTGATAAAACCTTCAGTAATTTTAATGCACTTCTAAAATTAGATATTTTTATGTGGTGATGATGAAAATTTCTAGCACTAATAAATACAGTATCTAATGTAGTGATAATAGCATATACCTTTCCATTGTAGTTGAATGAGTCAACCAATTAACTTTTAATTATAATTTTGTATTTAATGTTGGGAAATTCAAGAATAAAAAGAAATACTTGTTTTGATTTTTTTCCATTTATATCAAAAGAGTGATTGTTTTTTGTGATCTTGGACATTTTACGTGAGTGATTAGAGGTGTTAATGTTCATACATGGATGAATTTTGGAAATATACAAGCATGATATGAAATGAAACATATGACACTCTATACTTGGTAAAATATTATTGACTACCTAATGATGTGTCTAGTGCGGGTGTGGTTTAGGTGGAAAATCGGGTGCTCGATGGATGAGAGTTTGGTACTCAGTAGAGTATAGTTAAATTTCATGTCATTATAATTATAATTATTTTTATTTAACTAAATTATAATTTATATTTTTACTATCATTTCCATGTGATGGATAGTCATATAATATGTCAAGATTTTATATTTTGAATTAAATTGATAAAAAATTATGTTAGTATTTGTGTGGACGATGTTTGTAAATGTTGAAGAACATATATATTTGTTATGGTGGATAATAAATATAAAATATTAATTAAATATTATGGTTATGGATAAATCCAAATAATCTTTTAATTAATTAATTATAATTAATAATTGTGGGCATTGGTTTAACAGTTAAATAAGAAAACGACATGTATATATATATATATATTAATGACATTCTTGCCATTATTATTATGTCAAAACATATTAATAATTGAATTATTATTGAAGTTATTATCATTAATATGTGGGTCAAGGATATGAAGGACGTGACGAGGCTCTCTCAGGTGATCACCTAATTGGCATAAAACACATGGAGACCACTCCCACACAACCGAAGGCGGGGAAATTTCCTTCTCCTTGGCTCTCTATTCCCTTTAAGGATTCTATTAAGGAGTTTCCAACAATAGAGATTGGGTTAAAGGTCACCATCTTCGGTAAGGGACACAACAGAGGTGCGTAGAAACAATAAACACACAAAATGAGAAGCAAAATGGGGAAATATAAGATTTAATGTGGTTCGGTAGGTTTTCCTACATCCATATTAGAAACAGGTTTATTTATTCTATCCTCTCTAGAAAAAATGAAGGGGATCACATATATACACCCATTCTCATCTCATGGGAGTTTCATCCTGTTTTATAGAGGAACCAAAAATAAATGTTTTCTGGTAGGTTTGGGTTTCCTTATACCCTGGAGAAAAAACATCACCGTTGACTAATACATTCAACAACATCAGTTTCTCGTCAATTGCGGCAGCTTCCCACCTTGGAATCCTTCATCTTCGTGCCTATAGGGAAGACTACCGTGAAATGAAGCTTCCACCAATCACACCCAAATTGGGAGTGGCCCCCACAAATCTCTTCCTCACGACCAATTTTTGGTAGAAGGTTGACCTATATTCACCCGATATATGTTTGAAACATAATCAGCAAATCGAGGATGCTTCTTCTCACCAGATGATGTGGCACTTCCATTGCCTTCAATTGATCTCGGGATGACTATGGTCTCCATCAAATGATAAAACCCTTGGGAATCCTTCCTAGTAAGCATTTCTACATCCCAACATAAGAATTCTAACACTCCACCTAATTTGGGAATATTTTATCCTCCCACATCGACCCTACTTAATGATACTAGGTTCTGTCTCATCCTCATAATGAATTTCACATCTCCCAGTTTACAAACTCCTCCATCGAGTGTCTTCAATTTCACCATTCTGACTCCTCAAAACTCACTTGTTGACCCATCATAAAGTCTCACCAAATCATGCACCTACTGAAAAGTATGAAATGTACCTCTCCTAGTTCATATGTGTGTCGAGCTCCTAGAATCCAAAACACATTATTCTTCCTTTATATTTTGATCCCACTCATTCTTTATTTTTAAAAATAGGTATTCCTGCTTCATGTGCCCATATATTTTGCACTAATAACATTGTAATTCCCCCCGTTCAACTCTTTCATCTGAGTGAAAGCATCCAATTGTCACATAGACTTCATCATATGCCGATAATTCTATGATCTTCACATCATTCCCTTAAACATTCCCTTTCCCAGCAACATATTGTTTGCGCTCTCCGTAGTCCTTTTTATAGCGACAGAATTTCTTAAACTAGCAACACATGAATTTTTTAGGATCACGTCCCCATGATTTTGGCCACCATTCTTTACCTTATATCTTCTGAAGCCGGCTTCTCCCACGTAGGCCATCTCGCATCATCATGATTTGCTAATCTGAATGCATCACAGGACTTTGGAATGCCTCTGAATCTTGAAGTGACACCATCACCTCGTAAAGCTTCAATATTTCTTTCCCCATGAGAAATGAGTTCACATATCCATCATATGAAATTAAAAAGAGAAGACTAAAGCAAAAGTGCTTGTCCTTTTTCTCTGACCATCATACCGAACTCCAATAATTGCATCAAGATCTTATTGAATCTGTTGGTGCGATCTAATAAATATGTTTCCTATTCTAACAAAAAATGATATAATTTATTCTTCAAGAATAATTGGTGGTTGGGAAACCATTTCATATATCACGACTCCAACTTCTCTGAAATATCTTTTGGTGTGGTCTCGTCTAACACTGAGTATTTTACCTCATTCGCTAGACACAATCGAATTGTGATAACGACCCACATCTCAAGATATTCCTAATCATCTTTAATATTTTCCATGAACTTTTCTCTAATCAATGGTATGACCATTCCTAGCTGCACAAGAATATCATTCACTATGCTTTTCCATAAGCCAATTTTCTTTCGACCATCAAACTTCTTGATCTGAAACTTTGGTAGTTCTCTACCACCAGACATCGTCATTGTCACAAAACGTGATCACCACCATCGATGTTGAACCCTTATAAAACTACCTGATGGAGTGATAATTTTGAAAAACTAATTATAATGAATCATCTGGAATGCTCGAAATAGTTGAAATCGACTATTGGATCATCATAATCATACACTGATAGGTCGAGATATCGCAAAAACAAGTTCAATGGTTCAGATCGTTTGCTAATGTGGTGCTGACAGGGCACTGACACGGCACACCAGAGCACCTGTCCGAAACATGCATGTGTTTTTTCCAGCAGCGTGAATAGTAACATCTTATCCGGCACAGGTTACTATTCACCCAAAGGTTTGACCAAACCTTTACCAAGTTTATATCCTTCGTTTCAACTCTGTTTTCAACACTGTTGCACTATTTGAATTGTCTTGTCGTCCTCTTCATGGATCAAACCGTAAATTTTTTTTCATACACATTCAATTTTCTAGTCATCAGAAAACTCACTGCATGTTCTCCATTTTGAATCAACTTGCTTCAGCTCCCACTTATACCACTTGTCAGGGGATGAGTTTCTCAGAAAAGAGGTTCCCCCATGTGTCACCCCAACCCCCTCCATGGTGGTATGGGTTCAGCCATCCATCTCTTTATATGATGCGAGGATCACTTGTTTGGTCCTGCCATGGACTCACCAAGAAAGTCTCCCCAACTCCCAACAAGTTGTGTCAAGACAGACACGCACCATCCTCCTCTTTTTTGGGGTGGCACCAATCTCTTAGATAGGGACAAACCAAATTAAACCCAACTTTGATGTTCTTGCTGGTGTGGGATAGGACCCCCATGATTGGGTCGTGAAATTCTCCCACCACCATACCATGCACGCCTTCACGCATACAATATCATGGACGTATGTGTCTATGAAATGGACGACATAGATATTACTAGCTACCGAGCATGGCCTTAAGGGGCACTCCTTCCTTTTTTTGGCATCAATGGGACACCCACTCTATGGGTCACAAACCACCCTGGTCCACCCTCTCTCTCTGGGACAAAAACCACCTCCACGAGACCCACCCATCATAATGGCGTCTCTGGAATTAACATCTCTCCAGCATGACCTTCTCTGTCGTGTCACCCCCGTATCACACCCCAAGACTTTGCTCCCACCACAAAAGTCTGACTGGAATCATTCCGCAACACCACGAGGAACATTACCTTTGATACAACTTTTAGGGGACACATCAAACATTTATGGCAATAGAAACACACAAAATGAGAAGAAAAATGGAGAAACACAAGATTTAATGTGGTTCGGTAGGTTTTCCTACATCAGCAAGAGAAACAGGTTTCTCTATTCTCTCCACTCTAGATAAAACTCAGAGGATAACACAAATACTCCCATTCTCATCTCATTGGAGATTTAGAAAATTTCATAGAGGAACCAAAACTAAATGTTCTCATGTGGATTTGGGTTTCCCCTCTACCCATGAGAAAAAACCTCACCATCGGATGCTGCAGTCCATGATGTCGTTTTCTCATTAATTGTGTCGGTCTCCCACCGTGAAAACCCCCATCTTATTTCTAAAAGGGAAGACTCTTGTGAAATGAAACTTCCACCAATCACTCCCAAATTGGGAGTGGCCCCCATAGGTTCTGGGAAGATCTTTCGGTCATGGGGAATCTTCCTTTTGGAGTTCTCTAATGCCTTGTCTCTTCTTAGGTTGGCACTCATTGTTCATTTTTTCCGAAGTATTCCATCCTTTTATGTTTTCACTCAACACGTCAATTTGGATTGGGGTTTGAAGAACCAATCGTCAGTTGGTCGGCTTGAATTGCATAGCTTTCTCATTCTTTTTCACGAAGAGGATGATTTTGTGAGGTCGTGGATGAGACTATCTTGTATTTTTATATCTTTAATGATTTCTCTATTCTGATGGTTGATTTACTTCCACATGGGTCACGACCCTTCAATGGATACTGTTTGAGAATTCCTTGCAGGTTTTCCCCTTCCCTTCATTAATTCATCGATTATGAAGCTTGTGGGCAATTCATAGAGTATGTTTATTTTCTCATATTTATTTTCAACTTTGTGGCTACAACTGGATTTTTCCCATCTCTGTATAGAAATTTTTTTATTCAAACCATTGCCTGAGCTTATTTGGATTATAACTTTGGGTGAATATTGGTTTAAACAGCATATGATTTATGAATCATTTCTCTCTTTCTATCTTAACTGCTTTCATCATGGTCACAAGACAACCAAATGTCATAGGTTTATCTTCTTCCTGGAGGCCACTGGTGTCAAAAGGGAGTAGGAGACATAGATGGGTTAGTAGGATATTATTATAGTTGGGGACAATGCCTATCAAAGGATAACAATGACTAGTGTTTCACTTATGAATGAATTCATTCATCTGGTTGATATTCTTTCACCTGTGTGGGGGTTAAGAGGTTCCACATATATCAACAAAATTTGAGGGTATCCAGTTTAGATACTGGGCATCAACCAGCTAGATGCATAATTGTAGATTACCCCAAGATCTTTATCCTGCTAGTGGGGAAGACAACAGAAGCAATGAGGCTAGGATCTTGACTCTAGGGGTAATGGTGCTGACAAAAAATATAGATCTCATGTTAAGGGGAGTGAGAAGGCATACCTGCTCCACTAGGATCCCTAAGCTTTTGATTTTTCAGCATGTTTTCTTACTTATTTAAAGGGTCCTCAAGTGAATTTTATGGGAGAGAATGGAAATGGATGGCCAACAGTAGTATCTAGGGTGATAGGAGAGCTTCCAAACCGGTCTAAGAATCTTTTTTCCCATGAAGTGGATTTGAGTCCAAACTTCTATGATTCTCTTAAATAAAAGGAAATCATTTATAGAATGGTATTGGGACATTGCGAGTGGTCATGATGTAATTGCCCTGTCGTGATTTTTGTATCACTAAGAGGGTATGGGAGTGAATCAGTGACATATATTTTTTTATGTTTCCTTTTGAAACAACTTTCAACTCATCTTAATTTTTTTTCCTCGGCTAAAAACAAATCAATCTCACATCCACATCAACACAAGAATTGACAAGGTTCACTAATCAATAAGAATAGTTACATCCCTGGTATGGTTTGGAAACAATCAAATAACACACAATATACTAGAAAACAATCCTTTTTTTAATACAAATAGTAGGATATGTCTTTACAATTGTGTAGTTATATGATCAATACAAATGTGCAAGCACTTAAAATAATGCAATGATGTAATACAACGTTTTGTAACAAAAATGTTACGTTGCTTCTTGATCAAATTTAAAAAATATGATCTCTCAAAGTAATTATAGTATTTATTAACCTAAAGATGTTACGAACTTCTAGTACATTGTAATGTTATTCATTCTAATTTCCATGTCCGATTTCTCAAAAATGAAATAACACACTATGAAAATACTGCGGAATCAATCCTGAACTTCTTTTTCATCAGTTTGCAAATATCAATACAATTTTACAGATCTGATTATCCATCCAAATATAGTAACCTACTAAACACAATCATCATCATCTTCATCTTATTATTATTATTTTTATTTTTATTATGTTTGGTCTTTTCTAAGAAAACACAATCCCGAAACCTCTTCTTTCTTGAATTATGGAGCTTTTCTCTCCACTTTCGCGAGCGATGCAAGTCCCAGAATACACAAAATATTCCCATCCTTTTACAAACATGCAAAAATGTTTTAAGAGAGATTTTGGAAAGGTTTTCTAGATTCACCAAATTTTCTATAATATTTAATCATCCTTAAATCTCAAACCTCTCTTTGACTTCTTTAAAAACTTTTTGAATATTGAAATCTCATTGATTTATAAATCTCTAATTGAATTATTCAATGCTTCAAACATTCTAACAATTATTCAGTTTGAATCTTATTTTTGATTCTGATTTCCCAATATGATTATTTCTTTATGTTAAATACATTTGGTCACATCACTTTTCTCGATCCAATTACAAAAAATCCAGACCTGGAGATATTTCTATACATTGCTCTTCACCATCTAAAAGGCTATTTTCAAATTACGATTTCCTCATTACAATGGAAGCATATGTTCAACAACAGTTTTTTCATTACGTTTCTCTATAACAAATGTAAGAAGAAAAATATATGAATTTTCATTATGATTCTTAGAACCAACTCTCATTCTGATTTTTCCTTAAAATGGAGACAACAAATTCTTTTAAACTTTTTCAACTGTTTCAGCTACTTCTTTTTTGAATACGATACCAAATATCTTTCAGTGACCAAATTCTTCCACTTTTCTGATTATGATACTTTTCAATTTTATTATCCGAAGATTTATATCTTTTGGCGTTTGGTCTGATTGAAAACTAGCACTTTTAGTATCTCTCATTACGATCAATAAAACCTTCCCAGCCTTCAAACAAATCTAAATATGATAATTTGAGATCGGAAAAAATTTACTACAACAACTTCCTTCTTCCAAATACTTTTTCTTCTAAACATGATTTTTTTCATGATTATGATTACATTGAAGATCATTTTTAGTATCTTCTATCGTTTCAAGTAATTTATTGCAAATTATCTATCTTCCAGCAGCATCTTTATTTCCAATCAAACCTGAATACAATTGATATCACCTTTTCACCTATTACCATGATAATAATTGCATCACATATTCTCCAAACAACTTATAATATTTGTGAAAAAATCAGCAAAAAATAAACAAATTTGAACTCAGATCCATGTTGAATCCAATTCTCCTTCTCATTATGATATTCATTTCATTCTAGACCCGAGGTGAGTCTGTTGAACCTTTTTATCCAGAAAACATCTTCCCAATCCAATGGACTTTCTTATGAATTATGCGAATAATTTTCTGAATTTTATGGTCAGTCCAATCATACTCTTTTACATAGTGAGGTGATTTAATGAATTTTTTAAACATTCTTTATAAAAAAGGTAATACGTGAATACGATAATCTTCCTTACCAGTTTGGTCCTGAATATATCTCCCATTCGATTTTTTTTATTAGAAAAGATTCAAAAATCATTGAAATTTGTAACATCCAGATATAGATTAGTGATAAAAAATTATATGCTTATATGAGATAAATTTTTCTTGGAAATAATAATTATTGATAGCAAAATCATTCTTTCCAAGATTAGAAATTATAAAATTTCCTCATATTTTATTCCTCTGATTTCTTCCTCATCTTTCTTTCTCAGACATTATTCATATTCCTGTCTCTACCTATTTAACTACCGTGGAATATAAAAAATTTGTTTCCAACAACCACTATAAAAAACAATTAGAATAGTTCATACACTTATATGCTCGATTCATAGCTAACCCACAACTTCTTCTTTTTAACTTGATTATTTGAAAAGGCATTATCATATATACAATGAATATATTTATGAAACAATTCACCCCATTGAAAACACTATCCAAAGATATGATGAGATAGAGGACAAAAACACATACCTCAACCTTGATGAAAAAGTGGTTGGACACCCATGTTTGATCTGAATTTATAAAAAGGTTCATTGGGTAGAGATTTTTTGAATATTTCAACAACTTGATCAAATGTCAGAACGTACTCCAGATTCAATTAATTCTTATCCACATTCTCTTTGATGAAGTGTTACTTGATATTAATATGATTTGAATTAGAATTTTGTACCAGATTTATTGTAAGGTTGAATGAATTTTGATTATCACAACCCAAGATCAAGGATAACATTACATCAAAAAGTAATATTTACAACTGAGTCTTCATCCACATAAGTTGGATAATTACTTGAGTGAAAAAAATATACTTATCTTTAGTCATAATAAAAGTTACTGAATTTATTTTCCTTGTGTGCCAACTAACACAGCTTTTCCCCAGAATGAAAACTACACCAGATGTGGATCTTTTATCATCAACATTTCTTGTCCAATCAAAATCAGAATACCCAAAAAAGATAATACTTACTAATCTATCATACCTAATTCTGAAATGTGACGTGCCTTTGAAATAACTGAAAATTATTTTTCTAGAATGTAAATATGATTCTTTGTAATCCCTCTTAAATATTTCACATATGGTATAAATATAAAAAATGTCAGGTCTTGAGGTATTCAAATATAAAATACTTATAATAATCTCCTAAAATTATTTCAGATCAACTTCTATACCTTCCCTATTTTTATTCAACACAGTTCCCACTGAAATTGGTTTGAAAACTGCTTTCGGTTTTTCCATTCCAAACTTCTTTAGAATTTCCGTAATATACATTTCTTTAGAAATAAATATGTGTTTCTTGTTTTGTAAAATTTGTAACCCAGGAAATTATTTCGTTTCCCCTAGCATGGACATCTCAAACAACATTTTCATATCTTCAGAAAATCATTCACAAGTTCTTTCATTATTACCATCAAATATAATATTATCAACATAAATGATTATAATGAGGTAAATCTCCTGACTTTATTTGATTTAATGATTATTATCAACTATTGATTTCATAAAACTCATCTTCTTATGAAAGCATCCAACATGGAATACCTTTCCCTCAGAGCATGTTTTAGTGCATACATGGATTTTTTCAACATGGACACAAAATTTTCATCTGTCTAAACTACAAAAACCAGAAGGTTGTTCAATGTAATTTTCATCATCAAGATAATCATTTAGAAATACAGACTTTACTTTCATTTGAATTTTTTTAACTTCATTGTGTAACAATATTAAGAAGGATTCCAATTGTTTCTAAAATTACCACTTGAGAAAAAGTCTCATAAAAATCATCACCTTTAATTTGTGAGTAACCATTAC
Organism: Viscum album; assembly: GCA_963277665.1. Classification (NCBI taxonomy): domain Eukaryota; kingdom Viridiplantae; phylum Streptophyta; class Magnoliopsida; order Santalales; family Viscaceae; genus Viscum; species Viscum album. The sequence continues at coordinate 1,497,600,285 of OY728131.1, forward strand.
ACACTAATATTTACTTGTTCCTTATCACTTATCCTTTATCATTCAGCTTATTTTAGAAAACACATTTTGTTCAAATAAAATTTTTGTTATCCGACATGGGTATGTGTTCACAAGTAACATTCATTTCTATCTGATCAATCTCTTCATTCATAGACTGATCCCATTCCAGATGCTCAAAAGCTTCATTCACATATTTTGGCCCGAATTTTGAATACAAATATGTTTGTGTAAATTTATTTGAATTTCATATTGTTTTAACCTTATAGTTTTGATATCCAATAATGTTATGAGAATCAAGTAGCTTCCTCATTCTAGGATAAGTTATTTGAGTTTTGTCATCATCACATGAAATTTCTAAGTTTGGTTCATCTTCTTGGGTAGGATTACCACTGTTGGCATCCTTATCTTAATTGTTAATAAAACCTTCCTTACAATGCTCATCTTCACCATCAAAATATTTCTGTTTTTCTTCCTTAGTCATATCAATAACTTTCACATTAGAATAATCAATCATTCTTCCTATATCATTTTTTGAAATATCTTTAACCTCTTCCTTCTGAGGAAAAACCAAGACAAAATTCAATATTTACATCTATGAACAAACTCTACAAGGTTTCCACCTTTTTTTCTTATGATATATGGATTCCTAAAAACTCTTAAGTGTTTCAATCCAGGAGTTCTTCTATAAACGATTTCATATGAAGTCAGATTTGAGCTTAGAATATAGAAACATTAGTTTCATATATACAAAGTAGTACTCATGGCATACCTCCAAAAGTAATGAGAATGTCCTTTTTCAAGTAATATAGTTCTCCCCATTTCCACCAGAATATTGTTCTTTCTTTCAGTAACCCCATTTTTTTGCGGAGTGTATGGGTAACTACACTCATGCGGAATTCTATTCATTTCATGATAACTTTTGAATTCTTCATTTCTATTCTCCCCACCATTATCAGTTCTCAACTTCTTCACTGAATACTCATATTTTTCTCATATTTCCCCCTAAAAGTTTTAATAATTTTCAATAAATATGACTGGTGTTTCATAAAAATAACACAAGTAATGTGATTAATGTCAATAAAGAAAGTGATTATGTACTTATCTCCATTATTTGAATGTTTTCTCATTGGCCCACTGATATTAGAATGAATAATTTTAGGGGTTTTTTGGACAAATCTAAAATTTCATAACCACTGAGTTAGTAATTTTTCCCTTTTTACAAATATCACGACACCAATATATTATTCTTTTCATATCGAGAACATCTCAGACACTATATCACTTTGATAGATTAATAATATTTCTTTAACACAATTTTTCTTAACCTTTTATTCCACAACTGATTTTCTTCCACTATACCCAAGTAATATGATTTTATTATTTCACCACCATTGAACATTTTTCTTTTTGTATATTTTCCTCTAGTAACTATTTTTCCATATTCGTCACTATTCACGACACACCCATATTTTCTGAAAATAACTTTGTTACCCTCATCAAATAGTTGTGAATCAATTATCAGGTTGTGTTTCAGCACATCAGCATATAAATATTTCTTGGATTTCATATTTTATTTCCTAATGATGGTTAATCCAACACCATTGATTCTCAGAGATTCATCATTATCGAATATCACAGATTATTCTTTAAATAATTTCAAATTATTCAACATAATTATGTCTCCTATCATATGAGAAGAACACACACTATCAAGAATCTAATTTCATTCTCATTTTATAGTTTTCAAGGTGGGTTTATCAATAAAAACCTTTTATTTTTCCTTTTCTTTCTGCACCTCCAACTTTTGAGAAATGTTAAAAAAATTGTTTTGCTGGTAAAAAAAGGACAAACCTTAGAAATATGTCTATGTTACAAAAATATTTAACAAATATTTTACAAATGTTGGAAACTATTTTCAACTTTCACACCAACCTTCTCAGGTTTATTCTGAACATCATTTGTGTACTTATTTTTTTTGTAAGGACTAACTCCCCCTCAAACCTTAAATTCCATAACCTGTGTAATAGTAGTAATTTTGTTAGTTCAACCAACACATATTTTCCATATGTCTAAATCCTCCAAAATACCAGTAGTATCCATAGAAAGAGTATATGCCTCTGAAAATTTCGGATTAACTAGTGTTGTGAGTATGTTTCTATAAAGTCTTCTTAACAGAACTTTTTTGACCACCAACCTTTCTATTTTTAACTAGAATATTCTTTTTTAGCTCAGTTTTCTTTTCAGAATTATTGTCACTAGAAGTAATAGAAACTTGTCTAGACTCAAAATTTGTAGAAATTTTTCTAGACTCGGAGTTTCTAGAAATTCCTGAATTCTCATCTTTTTTGGTCTTGGCCATATACAAAAACTTCCCAGCTTTATTCTCTTTAGAAACATTTCTAACTTTATACTTCTTAGAAACATCATCAACTTTCCTCTCTACATTTTAAGGTAACTTTTATTTATTCTTGTCATGTTCACCCTTAATAGAACATAACTTCATAGACATAGTTTTTCAAATTTTTACCTCGATGTTTATCCTTAGGAATTTTTTGTTGGAAAAGTTATAACTCTTATTCTTTTACCTTCAATTTAACTTCTAGATCATAATTATGATTCCTTTATACCTCAGGATATTTATTCATATCATTAATGTCTTCTATTAGTTTATCTTTTTCCCTTTGGAAAAACTTATTGATTATTTGATAAGGAACATTCATTTATCAATTTCATGTTTTCCTTCTCATGTATTTTAATCATTCTCAGACATACTTTCAATTATTATTTCAAATGAAAATCATGTTGAGTTTCTTCTTCTTCAAAACAGATCTTCCAAACTCATATGATGTTAAGAAATTCTTGGACTTTGTAATGATACCAAAACTTATTTCTAAATAAGTATATAATACACTATCAGAATACTACGGAAACAATCCTAAAATTCTTATTCCTCAAATTCGAACATATCTATATGATTTTCCAGTCAAATTATCCATATCAATACGATAACCTAATGAATTTAATCTTCCTACTCCTCCTCCTCTTCTTCTTATTTTTGGTAAAAAAAAATTAAGAAAAAAATCCGAAAAACTCTTCTTGCAAAAATTTTAGAGCTCCTATCTTCTCTTTCATGGATGATGTAAGTCCCATAATACACAAATTATTCTCCTCCTTATATAAACACGCCAAAAAGGTTTAAGTGTGATTCTAAAAAGTTTTTCCTACTTCACCAAATTTCTGGAATGATTAATCTTCCTTAAATATTGAATCTATTTTTTATTTATTCCACTCCTTATCGAATATTCAAATATCCTTGATTTTCGGATCTCTCTTTGAATTCTTCAAAGCTTCAAAGATTATAATAATTCTTTAGTTCAAATTAGATTCTTGATTTATATTTCCCAATATTATTTCTTCATTATGATTAAGGAATTTGATCACTTCTATTTTCTTTATCCACTTTCAAAAAAAATTGAATTGAATATATTTCATTTTGTTTCTCTCCAACACCTGAATGACTATCTACCCCTTCCAATTTCCTTGTTATAATGGATGGAGATATTCAACAACAGTTTCTTCATTACATTGCTCTACACCAACTGTAAGATGGAAAACACATGTCCTCTCATTATGATTCTTAGAATCAACTCTCATTCTGATTTCATCAATACGATAGAGACAATAGATTCCTTCAATCTTATTAAACTACTTTAAAAACATATTTTATGAATATGATCCCAAATATCTTCCATCACTCAAATTTTTTATATTTTATGATTATGATACTTATCAAATTGATTATTAGAAGACATAATATTTTTTTATTTTTGTCTCACTGAAATCCAACACATTTGGTTTCTTTCGTTATGATAAAAAAGCATCCCTACCTTAAAAAAACTTGGAATATAATGATCTAAGATGATAAATCTTTTACATTTGATACTTCTATATACAAAAAAATATTTCATGTAAGCACGACATCCTTAATGAATTTGATTACATTGATGATTTGCTTTAATATCATCAGAATTATCATGTAATTTATTGTAGCTTCCATGTATTCCAGAAGAATCATTATTTCCAATCAAATCAGAATACGATTTACAACAGCTTTAACCCCTTTACCTTCATAACACTTTCATCACTATTTTTCCAAACAACTTAATATATCTGTGAAATAAAAATCAGCAATGAATCTTTCGATTCCAATTCAGATCAATGAAAAATTTGATTATATTCCTCATTATGATCTTCTTTTCATTCCAGAACCGAGGTGAGTCTGATGAACCCTTTATTCCGAAAAACATCTTCCCAATATGATGGACATTCTTAATAATTATGAGTCTGACTTCTTGAATAAGATGATTAGTCCAATCATCATATTTTACAAGGTGATGTCATTTGTTCTTCTTAAACCTCCTAGACAACAAAATATGATAACTAAATACGATAATCTTATTTATCATCTTGGTACAAACACATAATGGACTTACATAAGAGAGATGGGTGGAACACTGTAGGTCGAAGGAATAAAAAGACCCAGGCCAGGGTGAATGGGGCCGGACAGGTGATGGAACGTTAAAGTGGAAACATATATTTATAAGCTAATATAGATAATGGTAGAGGGGATAGAGAATGTTATATATCCCAAACACAATTTTAAGATGATGCCTTGATTGAAGGTTTCAATTCTCAGTTTTTAGTATTTTTTCTAGAAAGTCCAGAAAACGGTGAAAAGGATGACATATATTTTCGGGAATTGGCAGCTTCATAGAAAAAGAAAAAAAATATGGTGGAATTATTATTCCAATTATCCGAAACCCTTTTTTACTTGATCAGCTGGAAAGATCAATTCCATCAACGAAGGTACAAATCATAGACTTATGGGTATCTTGGAGTCTGGATAGGCTTCATTGGAAACCACTCATACACTCTCAAGGATGAGAGTTCAAGAATGTGGATGAACACTCAGACACTCTCAAGAATATGAGTTCAAGAAAGTGGAGGAATCCCAAGTAGGATAGAAGAATGGAGAATTATGTTTTCCCCTGAGCATTAATGTTAAGCTGGTAACAACTTATAAAAATTTTGGAAGTACTTAAGAGGAAGAAAATAGATAAGAGAATAGTATCAAAATTAGTACGACTAAGGAGGAGTGGGACATACTTGAGTAGGGGAGATCTCTTGAGTAACTCAATGAAGTGAAAATAGAGTTGTATATCTCACAGCTTGATATCACCTTTATAAATTTTAGACCTCCACTATTCAACATGGTGACTTATTTTTTGTTAACTGATTTCAAAGATATAATTGTTAAGAGTAACATGTGGTTCCATCTTGACCCTGATATTAGGAATTTGACTTGGAATTATTGGGTTTACCCTACTGGGATCGTCCATTCAGTGAGATTTGTTTTGGCATTTGAGTGAGTTATCATAGCTCCTTTGTCTATTTCATTTCATTTTCCATTCTTTTTTACTATATGTTTTGGTGTTGCACCATTTATGTTTCTTGGATGGTTTATCTATCTTTTTGTTGATTATAAGGTATATATTAGTGTGATTTCAGGTTTGAATCTTATAATGTTCCCACTTAATGGAGACCTCCATGGGGTGGGGGTGTTTGGCCAGTGCGACCCCAAGGTGGGCCAGTGGTCAGTGATCCTCCCTCCAATTATTATCGATCCCTTCACCTTGATCTGATTCTTGATGTATGATTTCTCTTTAACTCACATAAAATAGGTATTATCTTAACATTCATCATTTTCTTTATATTTATCATAACCAAATCAGATAATAAATGATGGATTTTACTAGAGCATACTGAAATATATTATAGATTTTAGGGATTTCATATTATGTATATAAAAAATAATGTTGGGGAGAGACGTCAATATTACTTTAAGAGTATTTTTGGTTCATAATTTTGTGATAAAAACTATGGTGGTTTGGTTTTATATATAAATTGGAGTTGGTATAGGTTTTGAATTCTAGGTCATATAATGATTCTGGTATTGAGAGTATTATTTATGTTAATCCCTGGATTTAAGGTTACATTAATTTTGAAATTTAATTTTTCTGATTATATTTCTTATGTTGTGGGTTTAGATAATTATATTAAATTTCTTTGGGGTGGTTGGGAATTTACGACCTCATCGATGGATTAAATGGGCAGGTGTTTTCAACCCCCTCCCCCCCAAATTACTCAATTGGAGTATTCCTAGAAATATGTCTTCATTTTGATTTCTAATACTTCACAAATGTAAAATGTTTATTTTTGGAATTAAATGTATGACTTTGTTAAATTGAACATTTATTGTCACACCTCTACTTGAACATTCTTGGTTATTCTTGAATTTATTGGTGTTTTTCTTTTACATTGTGTCATTCCTTATAAATTTAATTTATATAGATAATTCCTGGATTTTGTAACAAACATGATAAATTGAGTAACATTTTATCCTTATCTAAGGATTTTTATCATTATAAAATGATTCCATTATACACATTATGTTTCATAATTTTGTGTTACATAGGGGGTTTTTTAGGGATTAAAATGGGGTTTTATAAGGTTAAATAATTTTTTAAGGAATGGAATGAACTAGTACATGGTTATGTATGGAATAATTTTATATTAAATTATTTCTTAAATATATTAGGTATAGATGTGAGGATTATTGAGTTGTTTATGACATTGATCACATGTAAAAAATTGTTTATTAGTTGTTATTTCTTTATGGGAATGATGATTCAGATTTAGAATAAGTTATTTGGGTCAATAAATTGTCTAAAAATTGGTATATTTTTAACTATAGTTGAACATTAAGGGATTAAACTAATACTTTCTATTTAAATGTGATTTTACTGGATGAAATACTTACATTTTAAAATTATTTAACCTAGAAAATATTCCTCCTTTGAACATGGTTGAATTAAGTGTGGAATTGATTTTAAACCAAATATTATTCTGAGAAATAATAGATATATATACTTCGATCATGATATCCAGAAGAAATACCTTCTTAAAATAAACACAAAATTTAAAAAAACATGTTATAATTGTTTTAATAAACTGTTGAGTGTTGTATATGTTTTTATCATGTCCTAGAATATCGTCCAGTGAACTCCCTAAAACCAAAAAGTGATAAGTGTTGAGGTATCCACATTGATATGGAAGAAATTACCTTGAATAACCATCATAGGTTACCATATAAGGGAATCAATTGAACAATTCATAATAAAAAAAAATCCAATTGTATGAAGTGAAAAATACAGACCATGTAACCCATAAGACTGCTATAAAAATCCCTAAAAATGTCTCATCTAAATAGTATAATGAATATATAAAGAAAATAGTACCATAAGTCTCTAAGAAGAAAAGTATTTGTATAGTAACTCCAATGCATCCAAACCACTATTACACAAAAGTTCCCCAAAAATGCCCTCGTGTATCTTCATGGATAGAAGAATAGAGCACAACTGTTCATACATGCATGATAAATAATACTCATAATGTTTATCCAAAGCATTAGATTAACCTGTAAATACTTATCTGATATAATTTTTTATGCATAGATTATAATAGGGATAAACATTTCCTCTCAACCTTTCATGAGACTATGATTGTATTCTTAGGACTACCCTTGGGTCCCTCTCTAAGACTCACCAAATAACAAATAAAGAGAAAAAAATGTGATCCCAAATATCCTATCAAGTTTTCCTCATTAAAAAAATTCTCCCAGGATACAACCATCTAGATTCTGGAGAAAAAAAATCTCCCTCCATCCATGTAACACTAGAGGAAGTACACATCTCTATACATAATATGATAGATCTTGACAATGAAGGAAATACACATATCCAGGGCTACAGATGAATATCACAATATCAAAGGAAATGAGAATATATAAAGCTCTAGTAGTATAATAGGTTTTCTTGATCCTAGAGTCATGGGAAAGATAAGATTATAATTTATTCATTAATTTCCTCATGGATCCTAGATGAATTGGAGAGAATAATTTTAACTCCAATGTGAAAGTTCACCAGTCTCAAAGTAATTATAGGCCTTCATGATTTGTATCCATTAAATAATAAATTTAACTCCATCCTAGAGTAGTAAGGGTGATGAATAAGAGACTTTATATCATCATCCAACTCTCCCGTAGTATAATGGTTGAGTACCGAGTGTTCAAAAAATGACCGCCAACATCGAAAATCATCTATCGACTGTATAAAAAATGAAGTGAAATAATACACATAATGTCACACACAGATTTTTGTGATCCTCTTATTTAATTTTATATTTTTCCTTTAGTTTATCTCTCTAGTTTCGGGTATTTCAGATTATAATTTTGAGTTTTGGGCTATTTTTGTTTAGTTCCATGGTTTAGGTCCACAGTTAATGGGCAACTGTATGGCCTCCTAATGCAAAATATCTTTTTTATTAATTTTTATATTGAATGGATTGATTTTGATAGCTTCAGAAAATTTGATCCAAATAATGAAGATCATAGGAGAAACCATGTGGTCTGTTGGGTGTCACTTGTAGAGGGAACAAAACCCATGCATAGTTAGCCAAACCAGGTGGAATACATGCACATGGTTATGAAATATTTGACGTGGAACAAGGTTGGCCAACAGTTTGGGAAACCATGTGGCCTATCTATGAACCATGCTCAGGTGTTTTAAAAATGTTAATTGACCTTTCTACCCTCTTAGGGTTTAAACACCAAATTCCTCCTCTCTCCTTCTTTTGGCATGTTCTACTCAAGGGGAGCTCATCCCTTCTCCAAGACTCTCCTCCCCTTCCTAGGGTGGAATCAATAGGTTTCATCAATATTTGGGGCTAAATCGTCAAGGTAATCTCATCCTTTCTCATTCCCCTTCTTTCTTCTTTCATTTTATCTTGGGATCCTCTTCTCCATTGGACTTGTGGGTCTAGGGTTCTTGTTTACTTGTGTTTAAATTGTGGGTTTTGTATTTTTAAGGTTCCTTTTTAATATTCATGCTTCATTGAGCCTTCATGGAGTTGTTTCAGGTGGCTTCTGTTGTGGTGCTTGTGGTATGAGGCAGGATCCTTTTACACCTAGATATTAAAATTAAGAATACATCGATTACTTGTTTTTCACACCTTTTGTGGATATTATGTAGTGATCTGTGATTTTTAGAATAATTTTTTGATGAGAAAATAGATGATTTCCTTCTAGTTTGGAAGTATATGACACTATTTTGTTAATCTATGCACAACAAGTGTTTGATAAATCGACCAGTTGGATTTTTTAAGAAAATGGTGAATTATAAGGCATGGGTTTGGATTAGTAAATGCCTTTGGATTCTAAAATGGTGGTTTGGATTTCTAAAATATATTAGTATGTGGGGTTGGATTTTTAAATTATGTGTTGGATTCTTTTTGAAAATGGGTGGTTTCTCAGTGGTTTCTTGAGCCCCATTTGACATTTTTATAAAACTTGATCACTTGAAAACTATCCTTAGATGTTCCTATTACCTTAGTTATATTGAACGGGATGAGAGGTCCTTGGTATGAGACTCCCTGATGAGCTATTAGTTGAAAGGAATGATATTTTTCCAAGGGGTTATTCGGAGTGATACTAGTGTGTGAAACATTTGTGTGTGATGAATGTATATGTGCAATGTTTATTATTCAGTTTGATTGGATAAAACCATTTTATTATTGACATGGGAACCTGACATAGCTAGTGGAATTGTGGAGAATAGTCCCAACACTATCTTAGGGTCTCGCTCTGGCTAGTGTCCCTTGGTATAATCCTTACTCTACTTTGGGGTTGTACCACTTGGTTTGGATAGGTAGGGTAAGAATGAGCATGTGGGTGAGTTTCTTTCATAAGGTGAGGCATTCATGTGGGATTATTTAGGCGTATGTTTGCTATAAATTATCTATTGGGCTCTTAGATATTCTCATGTTCTTTGGTGCTTAGTTTTCTGCGGAAGATGATTGAGATTCCTTATTTGGTTGGTTATTTATATGTGTTATATTCTATTTCCCTTGCTATGTGGTCATTTCTCAAGCTCCCTTGTATGTTGTAATTTCTTTTTAATAAGAGATGTGTTGGTTTTCAAATGTTTATGGAAGATGTTATGAAAATGTTTTGCACATTCTTCTCCATTTATAAGTAAAAACGTTATCCTTCTCCTCTAAAATGCTAACATATCCTTCATGGAAAAGTATATTATTTTAAATGAAAAAAGGGAAATGTACCATTAAATGTCTTAAAGGGAAATTATTGAAAATGCTTTATTTATATATTTTATTTCAAAACTCAGATTGATGTTTCATTTTTTAAAGGAAATTCATTAGGATTAGATTTGTTTGAACAGACCTAATGAGTTTTAATATCCACGCCTATAATTACTTCTTGTTTTTAGATTCAAGTGTAGGTTCAATCATTGATTCGATCACTATGAGAGATGATGGTTTTTGGGATCAGAGAGTGACACTCAAGGTCAAATGGAGACTTAGTAGTCATCAGGTACATTTTGGGTATTGATGTTAAAATTTATTGTATTTTTAGTTTGGTATAAATTCTATTCAAATGTATTGTATATTTTTTCGGGTTTCTCTATTTATTTCCACTACATTAGTTTATATTATTTTGGGAAAAATCATTCCCTTGGTGCTTGAAACCCACTTCGGAGGATTGAAAATACCTCTTGATCCCTCTCGTGGGCCAACATAGGTGACCAGTTCGTGGTTGACTCGGGTTGGTTCATGACACATGGAGAATTTTTTTGAAAAAATATACAATTCCTCATAATAAATAAAAGAGTATTGATTCCTATTAGTCTATATTCATTCAATACTCAACATGGTATTCAACAAACCAAACCATTTTCTTCCTTAGACAATACCACTGCTCAAAATTGGATGAAATATTCTAATATGTCAATCATACTACATAAATGATTTATAACACAATTATTTTATCAATATCCAAAGAATTATAAAAAATTTTCAGGCCTTTTTTAATTCTTCCAACATACACTTTATTTTCATTGGTATTTTTGATGGGGTTTCTCCTCAAAGGTTTTCACATATGAAACATTTATTAATTCTTAGAAAACCATGATTTCTAGGTAATTTCTCAATTATAGATTTTTTCACACATTAAAAGTACCAAAAAACATAAAAATGGGACCAAGGAGTCAAGAGGATTTAAAATAATTTTTTGTGCCAAAATACCCAAAAATGATTGCCCCTACATGCTAGGGGAATACTCATCTAACTGGGGGAGCCACATGACACCCCAATGCTCCCAAAACCAGTGTCCCTCTACACCAGTCACTTGAATGAGTGATGTTTGTATGATAATGAATCTAATAGACCTAGGACTTTGGGTAATACATGCCTAAATGGCTATTTAGAAACATTGTATGATCTATAATCATTTTTATTTAATGACTACATGAGTACCACCTTGAGGCCATATTTCCCTAGGGTAGGGCTGAGATAGTAGTTGTAATATTTTCTGATAATTATTATAGGATGGTGGTTCGGGACCTAATTTTCATATCCAAATTCATTCATACACCCTATGATTATAAAATATTTGGAATAACCATAGTGGTTTGATGATTTAAATATTTAAAGTCACCAGTAGTTGCCATCACTTTTTTGGAGAACGCCACTCACTGCCACCCACGACATTTTCAACAGAGAGAAACACCTCCATTCATCTAACAATTTTCACCATAGACCTATTTTGTTGCATAGAGCATATAAATATATGTTTCATCTCATAAATAAAATATTATTTCCCTTAAATTATTAATATAAAGGGGATATATAGAAATATCTCCCTAATGTGATCTTTATACCATTTATCTGATTAATTCAAATTCAATCAAATTGGATTAATTTTATAAATTTTGAATGTGTTTCTCTTTTGGTGGAAAATTTTTTAATGTGTAAAATTTACTTTAATTTAATATGTGTAACATGAGTAATATTAAATTTGAATGAAATCTTTTCATTAGGAAAAGTTTTTATAAATTATGTTTTATGGACATGATTATTTATTTATAGAAAAAGTTACATTTTTATACTCGTATGCCATATTTATAAGTTATGTCATGAATTTTACTTTTTTGGGTGATAAAATAATATATATGAGTGATTTTTTATATGAAATTTAAATGTTTTTATGCATCAATATTTCTTAATTTTGGATGTTTTTAATATCTTATTATAGGATAATTCTTGAGGATCTCATCAGAGGTGTTTTAAGGATTTTAAAGAATAAAAGAGAATACTATGGTGCGACATGATTTACATCACACTATAAAGGGCTATGTAAGATTAAAATTGAATAGTAAAAAAATCATTGTATCATAACCTATTTACCTTATAAGCCGTAAACCATAAACCTTACATAATCTAGAGTTTTATTCAATAAAATTATCTTCATTTACATTGAGGATCTTTTAATGTTTAGAGTTTTAGATAATTAGGGCATAAAATTTCACATTCAGACAAAGTGGATACAAAAAAATCCATTTCATATAAAATATAAAAATTTTAAGATAAAAAATATTTTGTTCCTGATAAATCTTCATAACTCTCACCTTGGAATCCTTCTTTATCTTACCCATCCTTAAACCCTGTGAAAAACAGTTTAAAACATACGATGAGCACAACATAATCAGTACGGGATACACAAAGAAGGAAAACTTTTTGTTTTGTGAAAACACTAATCCCGTGAAAACATTATCAAAAAGTAATAATTTTCACATTTTAAAAGTGGTAAATATTTATACTTTGAAAATAATTTCATTGATTACCCATTTTTGTAATCATAAAATTATCCTATACCCCATATCAATAATAGGTAACACATGAAGGTATCTCGGGTCATAATTATACTTGTGACTCTTATAAATGGAAGAACCATGTGGTCGACTTCCATACATGTCACAAATATAAATGGAATAGATATACATATAACTTCCATACCTAATGCATTGGATGTTATAATGTAACCACTTGTCACTAGTTTATCATGGACCCACTCGTCTTTAGTTTATCACATAACCACTTGTCTGATGTCTAAGTACCATTATATAATCCTATCCCATAAAAGATTGTAACCTTCAACATTTCACTCATAAAATTTCATTTTCAATCATAAGAAATCATTTCAATATATTAAAATAATAAATCCATTTTCAAAACCATTTTCAATACCAAAATATCCAAAAAAGAAGAATATGGGATTTATTTTTCTTTTAGAATTATTAATTCTTGTAGAGGAAAATGAATATCAAAAAACAGTCACTGCGGTAGAGAAGCCATTATCGTTGTATACGTTAAAATAAATTCCTTTTTTCATTGGTAAAGAAATTAAAATTCTTCGTATATAAAGCATTAAAATATTACTTTTTGAAATCCATTGAATGAAATTAAAATTCAAAGGAGTTTTTTATACACCTTATAAAAGAAGGTGTGTGTATAGAATCAAAATATATATCAATGAAAGGGGATTGAGATGAAGTAGCTTACAATGTGTATGATTTGTCACAATATCAATTATATTTATATATAATAATGTTCTGTATGTAATTTAATTGATTGAGAGACGTGTCCAAGTATATTATCCATTTTAATACCATGTTAAATATATTACTTTATTATTTTAGTAAATGTAAGATTTTTTGATGATATTCAGTAATTGAGTCCAAAGTGACTTTGATATGATGTTTATAGTCAAAATAGTCACGAGTCCATCATCTAAAAAATAAAATGCATGATATAATAATAAATTTTATAAATAAATTATAATTTTAAATCAAACCATTGTTCATAGTTATAAAAAAGGATGAACATTATAATCATGGAGACGATAGGCCATACGTACGCATGATTAACATTTTCATTTTCAATAATCACTATAGAAATAAGGTAATAACAATTTTATCTTTACATAATTATTCTAATATAAATAATTTCATATTAATCATTTAAATATACTTATATATATCATCCTTTTGATAAGGTGATGAAAAAATAATCACATCACTTCATGGAGGTGACAGTTCAAACGTACGCACAGACGACGTTATCATTTTTATGTGCATGGAAATGTAAGAAAATAAATGATATATTTTTATTTAGTAATGAGAAATATTTCATGAATATCAAATATAAACATTAATTCCGTCATTATAACCAGTCATGAGAGACGATGATTGAAAATGTATTATATCGGTCCGTGAGGTGGTAGTCTTCCATACACATGAATGTTTAATTATTTTCAAATTTTATGGAAACAGAGATAGATTTTGGTGATTATATTAATATAATAACATCTTATTATATTTTAGTAATAATTTAATTATAGTGAAAGAAGATTTGAAGGATGTGGAAGAATAAATAAAATATAAACACTTAATTAAAAACGATACGTCTCATTCAGTCTATCTATTTTGATTAACCCCTTAACACCTATAAGGAGGGTTTTATGACTAAAATAAAAAATCTAGAATGTGGGAGAGATATTTAGGGAATTTATTTGAATAGATCATGGATGAACCAAATATATTTTAAGTGAATTAAAAATAGAATATTCAGTTTCCTTTTATAGGAGAGGGGAAGGGCACTCTTGGAGTTATTCAAAATAATAAAATATTAAAAAAAAATTCTTTTAAAAATGGGTAAATAGTAGTTTATTTATAATATATAATGAGGATTTTTATATATCAATACATATAATAAAAATTAGAAAAGTTTTTATTATTTTTTTAATCATTAACTTTTTGTTTTAACCATAATTTTACCCTTTCAACTCTTACCAACGTGTCATATAAAATATAATTTGAGGTTTAATATAATTAATATATAATTCCAAACAACTAATAAATTACTCAATAATTAATTTTTGAGACTTATACCAATCAGTTTTCCAATATTTATTTTTTTAGAAATTTTATATCATTTAAAAATTTATTATTTATTTTAAAATATCAATAAAATCAATATTGATACTATTCATTACACAACTTTTTAAAAACATCATAATAGTAAGATAAATTCAAAATAATACTTATAAAACAACACTAACATGTCAAAGTCATATAAAATATTCGTGTGTGACATTAATTATCTAAAATTATACTTCTTTCCATATTTTTCATAACATTTATTTGATATTTCCTTTAACTAAACAAATATTGCATCATCATTGTATAAGCCTTTAAGTTTATTTGTTATTCACTAAAAAATTAATATATTATAAATATAAACGTTTTAACTTTAAAAATAATCTTTATAGTAGAACATATCTTTTATATGACATCATAGTAAAAATATATCACTTGTTAAAAAAAGTGTGACAAAATTTAATTTTCAATGAATATAATATTATAAATGTAATACTCTTATCCAAGTGGCTTAAAAGGTTATAAATTTACCCAAATAATGATTTTAGTTACAAAATATCATATAATGAAATTATGAAAAGTGTTTGGTTAATTTTATAATATTTAAAAAATTATTCTTACCCATAATTACCTATCTTACCTTTAAATATGTTAATATTTCTTTTACTACAGTTACAATTATTAAGGTACAAAAAATAAAAGGGTATTCTTTAATAAATTTTTACTGTATGATTCTAAATATTTAATCCATTCTTAAAAATTAAAAACACAGATATTTCAAAAATTAATTAAAAATTTATCTCGTTGACAGAATGAGAAACTGAGTTTTTAAAGTAAAAACTTTCAAAAGGTCCCAATGTTTTTATATCCAATTTCAATGTGAAATTGATTCCAATGACCTAAATTGAATTAAATGATAGAAAATTAATCTAATTATACTATAAAACAATTTAAAAATATAATTTAACACTATAAATAATTTTGATGAAAAAGAAGTTTTCAATTAAAATGTAGTATTTTTTCACTATTCATCAAAATATGTAACGTATTAAAAAAATACCAAAAAATCAAATAAATTAAATTTTGTTATTATTATTTTAAATAATTTATTTATTTTTCAAATAGATTTTATAAAATTTTAAAAAACCAAATTTAAAACAAGGGCACCATCAAAAGGAAGCAAAACTGTCTTTTTGAAAAATAATATTTTTAACCATAAAACTAGATTTATCAAATATACTATTGAACATGTTGTCTATTTTACTTAATATTTAACTTATAAATATTAATAAATATGAAAAATTATTATTCTATCATTACCTGGGTTATTACACACCTCATGCCATAACCATGAGAAAAGGTTCCATGTATTGAATAACTAAAATTTCAAACAATAACCTAAACACCCCTTATAGAGTGAATCATAATAATTAGAAGATTTGAATTCAATCCATGTATGAATATTTTGGATTATTGTGCCATGATTTGTGTAACATTGAAGATATGGATATGAAAGTTTGAGGATCACAATATAAACTAAATCTTTATAACATTTGAATTAAGAAATATATTTTCCATAGGATGAGGTTGAAGAGACAATTGGATGGTGGATTGCTAGGTGGATTTATATAACCCCAATGTGGCCTTATATAGGCTATCACATTATGATTTGATAATTGAATACAATCAGAGAGTGGGTGGAAAAGTGAGGATTTTTTAGTTGGAACAAATTGGAGTTTCAAGATCTTGGGAACATTCCTTAGGATATCATGGGGATTTTTTTTGAAATTTTATGTCAATAAGAGGTGTATTGAAAATGATATGGTCATTTTAGTGAAATTTTTGAAAATTTTCAAATGGAAATTTTTTATGTCCAGACTCCGTGAGGATTATTTCATTGTGACAACCACTACTATATCATGGAACTACTAAAAATACTATTATGAAGATATAAATTC
This sequence comes from Viscum album, assembly GCA_963277665.1. Taxonomy (NCBI): domain Eukaryota; kingdom Viridiplantae; phylum Streptophyta; class Magnoliopsida; order Santalales; family Viscaceae; genus Viscum; species Viscum album. The sequence continues at coordinate 1,497,617,152 of OY728131.1, forward strand.
TCATATATGTGTTGGGATACGTCTATCCATTTGGTGTGACATATGGTGGACCCTAAATGTGTTTTAAGACTATTTAATGTTGGATTTTCCACCATTAATGGAAGATAAGACAAAGGGGTATTTGAAATGTTTTGATAGATATAATAATTTATATGATATATAAATCTATATAAAAGGAGTCCCTTTAATTATATATTCACATTAATTCATCCAAATTGAAATGAAGAACATTAGTTATAGGTTTTAAGAGCATGAATTCTGTGGTTAGAATTTATATTAGGGGTTTTCTTTCACTATATCATCTATAACAAGGATCAATCATTTGGATCTTGTTAAAACATTAGGGGGTGAACATAATGCGAGATTGTTTTATAATGATTGGTTAGTGAATACATTATTTTCTCTATTTTTAATAGAGATTATTATTGGAGTTTCACACGAATACATCCTTATATATTCTATATTCATTCTATGATAATTTTCATTGTTTCATAGATTAATGAATTACTTTTTAATGTATTAACTAGCCTCTTAGATTATTTCATGACCATATATTGAGTTTGAGTGCATATGTTTAAATGTGGTTTTGTTTTACCTAATCACTAAGTGGACCAAAGGGATTCATCATAATACAAATGGTTTCAGTAATTAGGGAGTAAATTCCAAATAATTGGTATTTTTTTAGATTCAATTCCCAAGAAAAAATAACCACTAATTAATAGTATAGGTATTTCAATTATCCCATGATCCTAGATTTATAAAATCCCAGTGCACACTCTTCTTCCAAATTTAACATATTTTTTTTTTCTTTTGATCAATTTTGTTTGATTTAGAACTAATTTCTCACAATAGGGATCACAATTTTCATTCCTTGAAGGTGGTCAATGTTTGTTTTTATTGTTTTGGGAATTTTTGAACCTTTAGAGAATAATGTTTGATAGACTAGGAAATTTTTTGATCCCCTTATTTTTTTATTATTGTTTTCATTATTGGTGCTCTCGTGTCATGATTTTTAGGTTAAAACTTGTTGATATAGAAGTAACCAACATGGTAATATAGAAATAAAATTTTTATTTTTGATCCTGGGTCAGAATGGGTCTTATGAAATCAAAAGATGAATTAAACCATGTCTAGAGTTGGTCGAGTTCATTATGAAAATCAAGTTGTGAAAAAGAGAGAACTGAGAAAAATGGCATTGATTGAGTATGGATTACATTAATGTGTTTGGATATAAATAATAACTATAGTGCTTCTAATAACAATGATTCACTTCAAAAAGAATCAAATTATGATAAAAATAATATCAAAATCGATTTATTTTTTTGGGATAGCACATGAAGATTAAAGACAAAAATTAAGAGTTTTATTGAGCATTATGGAACTTTTATGTTTAATAATATTTCTCATGATGCTTTATGGTTATGATTGATTAAATTTTATTTAAGAAAAATATAAAATAATTGATCCAAATATTCTTACCACATACCATTACCATATGGGATGTGATGGAAAGATAGTTCCTTACAAGATCATTACCTCCCTCAAAATATATAAACCATGACTTTGATATTTTCTATTTCAATCATCATAATGATGAATCTCTTTATCCTACATGGGATAGGTTTATGGACTTATTAATAAATTTTTACCACTATGGATTAAAGATGTTTTTTAATTAAACCATTTTATAAGGGGTTTTCACAAAGAAATAGGTCCATCATTGATCTTCCTTCTAGAGGTTCTTTAATAATGAATCTATTAGGAGAGATCTATGATTTATTTCATAGAATTTATAGAAATAGATTCCAATGGAAAGAAAATAATTTATGTGACAATATTTCAAAAGTTAGATATACCAATGGATTAATTCTTTGATATATAATATGAACATAATGATTTTAATGATCCAAACCAAAGGTATGTACATGAAATATTCAAATTATATTTATTTTAATAATCAAAATAATATTCTGGACTAGAGTGTAGAACTTATATTTTCAGGTACATGACCCTTTATCTATGTATTTTAAGGATATATAATAATTTTATTATGTGTTTAGAGGTTTTGATGGGTTTTGAAATATGTTGGAAGCTTTTCTAGAGGTACATGATTTGATCATGGTTAGTAAAATCATGAAGCACCTCTAAGAAATCGTGCAAGTTAAAACAATGGGAAATGGACAAGAGAACAATTGGTTCATAGTTTGGCCAAAATGTGTGGGTGATTAGAATACATTGTGTGAGAATATTTTCATTTATAACAGTGGAAAAAACATGGTTGGCACATAGTTCGTCTGACAATGCGAGTCAATCATGCACCCTAACCGTGCACCGTGTAGCTTCAGACCTGAAAATTGTGGTTATAACTATGTTTAAGTCTTAATAACCCTTTTAATTTCCTAATCTTTCATAATAGTGAATTTCCTGTCCTAAAAAGGATTTAGAGGAAATTCATGTACATCTAGGAGATACTTTTAGGTGTTTTAAAGCCGTTAGAGATCCAAATTCATTGGAAAGTTCTTATTCTTGGTTGTTCTCCTTAGATATCTTCTCTTAATCTTTCCAAGAACATTAGATCTAATACACTATGGATATATACATTTTCTTTTATTGTAATTTTTTCGTTTTATGGTCGTATATAGGGAAGAATGGTGGTTCATATTTGGATCTAGATTTTTTTTTCCATTGTTCATTTTTCCATCGGTTTGTGAGGTTGGTGGATACTCTCTCAATTGTAGTTGTTTAGAACATAAAGTAATAGATTTATATAAAGGTTTTTATTGAAATTATTTTGAAATGGTCATTTATTTATTTTTGGAAACCACTTTAGTGATGGTTTTTGGGATATTATGGAAGTTTGACGGGTTTGTGGAAAATTTTATTTGATGATAAATTTAAAATGGGTATTTTAATATAATGGATTTTTTGATTACTTTAAAATCATTTTTGAAATTTTTTAAAAGAATAATTATTTTATATTAAATGTCTTGTCATGGGTTTTATAATACATGTTGGTGTGTGTTCATGTTTCATTTTATGGGGCCTTGTAGAAATAAGACTTTTTGGTCGGTGCCAAAGGTGTAATGGCACTTAAGATTTAACACCCTATGATGACTTGGTGGATAGATGAGAGATTTCTCATGAGTATGGATCTATAACATGGGCATATATTTGTGGATGTGTGGATTCATGAAATGGGTATGCCAAATAATATTTGTGAAATTTTTTTGAGGTTTATTTGGATTTCTTTCCATAGAACACTATTTTGGTTTTCATATAAACTATTTTAAATTGTTTTAAAATATTTTATATTAATGTTCTAACATGTTTTTCCATGTTTCATGATTTGTAATGTCGGTGGAGAAATCCTACTGAGTTTAGAATCACCCCATGCTTGGTAACTATTGTGCATTTTTATATGTCATCTATCGAGACATAGGTAAAGGTAAGGTACCTCCATTATTTAGTGATGATTCTTGATAGGCTGGGCATAGCTTGTTGAGTTGGAGGTTGGAGTAGGTTGAGAGTAGATTGATTAATGTTTGTAGTGTCTTTGAGTTTTTTTTCTTTATTTTTTTTGGATTTTTTTGCTTCCTCTTTTACTATAATGCGGTGGTTGTTTTGTCTTTGTTTATGTTGAAATTTTTACTCATGCATTATTTAGAGGTTTGGTTGTTATGGTTATCTTGGTTTAGTTATTTTATCTTCAAAGGGAAAATCATCCCCCAATTTGTTATGAAGACCTTGAAATTTATTTCCATCCTTTGGTGTCTTTGGGATTTCACCTAAGGCCAATAACACCCATCACCTCTTCCCAAGACAATGGGTGAGGTGTAGAATGTAACAAATGGTATCAATTTTTTTGATCCTTGGGTATCAGTTCTGTTTAGTCCTGAAGTTGGAAATGGTATTAGTTTTTATAAGTTATTCTGTCTCTTGGGATGGTAGTAAGGGTGTGTGATCATTAGAACTTGAAATGTATACAATAAAAGGCGTTACTATCATATTTATGAAAAAATTCAAGGTATCAAGGAGTTCAGGTATATGAGTGATTTTAGACACTTCTAGGTTAGTTTTCAGCTTATCATTATGTGTTTAGTTGATTAAAGTTTCATGAAATTCATTGATAGTATAACTTCCCACTAGGAATGCATTTGAAATTATTGATTTGGTGATTTAGCGAAATGGTAAGAAGTACTTCATTTTGCGAAGTGTTGAAAATGTTTTCGAATGGGGAGATTTTGGAAAGGATTTTTTGTGGTATTTTACAAATTGTTAAAATGGTTTATTTTAGATAAACATGATTATTAAAATTGTTAAAACGGTAATTTTAAATAGAAAAGACTTCTATTTATAGAGAGTGAGACTAAATGGAGTTTATTTTGTTATAGTGACTGGATCCAAGTAAACCCAGTAGTAACCAACTAAAAGAGGCTGCTAAAAATATAGTTTCACCTGAGCCATAGGTGAACCAATGGTTGGTCGAAATTATTTTCTAGGATTTTCAGTCCATGGATAGAGGGGAAAATGGATAAACCTAGACAAGTGGATCATTCAGTTTAGCTCCAAAAGCAGAATCCAACCATATTTTTAGGTGATTCAAATTTGGAAAAAGAATAAGTGTGAATAAATAGGACGAATCCAATATTTGATTTCTCTAGGACAACAACATAGATAAAATGATGTTGGAATTGTATATTATAAAGGATATATCATGTTAGTGGTGGGATTTAATAGTTCAAGTTAAATTGGATCAAGGCATGGAATGGGAAGATTTTGAAAAATTGATCAAAATAATCACACATTTAGAATTTCTTGAAATACAGACTTCATTAGCATGAAGTAGATGAGTCTTAATAATAGTGTACATGGCTACATTTATGAATATACTCTTATTTTTAATGGAATTTTATGCACGTGAATCTTTAAAGGTGCACATTATTTAATTGGGATTGAAACATTAAATTTTATCATAGTTTCTTTGGATTTTTATATCATATTATATAGAGATGGTCGATAGAGTGACCATGATAAAAAGAGATATATTAGGAAATATATTTGGGGGAGAATTTTTATTATTCTGAGAATGAAATGTAACACCTATGATAAGAGTTAGTGGAAGAGGGACACCGACTTCCAGAGTGGTGTGACACCTCAAAATCAGAATATGGGTTCAATAAATCTCTTAACTGAACTGAAAATTTATACAGTATGTTTTCAATGTTGTTATTTGTTATTGGTGGTTGAAAATATCTCTTAAAAGTTGAAATGAGTGGATTTGGAAGTAGTAGATTATATCATAGATATAGATTTTCCAAACATAGTGTATTAGTTTGATTTTTATCTCACAATTTCATAGGGTTTCCGCACAAAAGGGAAATGAAGTTTACAATCGATCTCTTATCAAGGACCAGTCCTATTTACCTTCCCTCTAATTAGATGCCACTAATATAATTGAATGAATTTAAAGATCAACTAAAAGTGTTTAAAATAAAATGGTTCATTCGGCCCAGTATATTTCCATGGGAAATAGGATTTTTTTTGTAATGAAAGAAGATTAATCTTTTTGGATTTGTGTAGATTATAATAATCTTAACCAAGTTATGATAATGAATCAGTATCCTATTCCATGGATTGATTATCTATTTGATCAATTAAGGGGAGCCTAGTGGTTCTATAAAATTAACTTACATTCGGGATATAAAAAAATTATTGGTTTTGAAGGAGTATATTACAATGATATATTTAGAAGAAGATATAACCATTCTAAGTTTGTTATTATTCCTTTCAGTTTTATGAATTCATCGAATGAATTTATGGCATTGATGAATCAAATATTTCAAAGGAACCTTGATTTCTTATTGGTGGTGTCTGCAGATGGTATACTGGTGTAATTTAGTAAAAAGGTGGATTATGAGAGACACTTGTCTATAATGTTGGGAATATTGAGAGGTAATCGTCTTTATTCCATGTTATCAATGTGTGATTTCTATATATAATAAGAACGTTTCATTGGCCATGTCATTTTCAAAAAAAGACATTCTATTGACCCTAAAATGATAAAGTATATTATCTCATGGAAACCAATGGATCATGTCTTTTAGATATGTAGTTTTCTTGTCATGGTGGGATACTACAGACATTTTGTATGGGATTTTTCATTTTTGGCGTCACCGATGACATCATTGATGAGGAAATCTTTTCCTTTCCTATGTATTCATTAATGTGAGAAATCCATCCATGGTTTTTGAGTCAGACTTACATCAGGGCTTATTCTCACATTTCTATAGTCTGTACATGGCTATGTTGTCTATTGTAATGAATCAAGATCTATTTTGGGGTGTTTTCTCTTGCGGAGAGATCATATTTGTGCTTATGTCTCACAATAATTATGGTTTCATGAGAAGATATATCCAACACATTACTTGGAATTGGATGTTGTAGTCCATAATTTGAAGACTTGGCATAATTATTATTTTGGTGAGAATTTTATGTTGTTTACATATCATAAGAGTTTGAAACAAATTTTATCATGAATAGATTTGAATCGATGGCAATGAATATGGATAAAATACCTCAAAAAGTTCAAATATGACTTCATTTATACATCAAGTAAAGGAAATTACCTAGAATATGTATTAAGAAGTAATTCATATTTTTATTCGGATAATCATGCTTCGAATCAGTGGAAGAAAATGTATGTTATAATAGATATATACCCTAGATTGTATCGACCAGAGTGATGTCACAATTTTCTTCCTAATTTCCTTTGTTTATAATTTGGTACAACATGTGAAAGAGGCTTAGACATTAAATATTGAATTTTTACTAGTTGGTCAAAACTCATGGGTGGGGAGACTATTGAAGGATGTAATCTAGATGGGAGATCATTTTCTAGGTTTAGATATTAGATCATCGTACCACTAGCATGTCAAGAACACATTCTCAATGTTTACCACAATTTGAAATGGGTCATTCATCAAGGAATACAAAAGATGTATAGAGTGATGAAAGCACAATTTTGGTGCATTAACATGAAAATGAAAGTGGAAGACTATGTTCTAACATGCCTCATCTGTTAGTCAGTCAAGACAATGCACCATTGACCAACAGGAATGTTGTTGTCTTTACTAATTATTGGGAAGAAGTGGGAGTATATAGCCATGAATTTGTCACCATTTTACCATGGATGGTTAGGAAACATTAATACATATGGGTAATTATGGATCGACTAACAATGTCGTCTCTTATATCCCTATTTTTGAATCCCATATGATGGGGGACTTATCCAAAATATATATTTGAAAAGTTTTAAAGAGTCATGGAATTTTAGTCTCAATTTTATTGGATTGAGACTCCAGGTTTATATCTCATTTTTGGAAATAATTATAGAAAATCCTTGAAACTCAGTTGACTATGAGCACTGTGTATCATCCTAAATTTGATGGAAAATCCATAATAAAGATACAAACATTGGAGGTAATTCTTAGGGATTGTGTAACCGATTCTAGTGGCTCATAGGAGGATCGCATACTGTTAGTATAGTTCCAAAGAAAAAATAGTTATTTGGACTTGATACATTTGGATAATTTTGAAGACTTTTATTGGAATAATTATCATTCTACACTTTGTTGTCTGTAAATAAGTGAGACTTCAATGGTTGGATCAAGCCTTTTGCAAGAAATGATTAATAAGATTCAGTTGACGATGAAGAGAATGAAGAAGACTTAGAGTTTTCAAAAATCACATGTGAATCATCAACGATTACTATTTTCATTTGAGGTGAGTGATCATATGTCTTTTAGAATCACTACAAGGATTCACCATCATCATTTTGAGAAGTAGGGAAGTTTTATCCTTAGCACATAGGCCCTTTTGAGATATTTAACCATGTTCATGTGGTGGAATCTCTGTTTTCATGGCTAAAAAGTTTCAGTTTAGTGTACAATGTGCTTCATGTAACTCATTTGAAGAATTTTCAACTTGATCCCAACTATGTGATTCTATGGGATCACATTTTCCAAGATTTAGATGATACATCCATTTATGTATTAGTACAAATTTTGGATAGTCACAATGAAGTCTTATGTGGAAATTAATCAATATATTTAGGGTTCTATGGAATCATGATAAAATATAGGAAGAAACATGAAATGTATATGATAGATTAGTGGTCCAAACTCGTCTAGGACAACTATAGTTTTCTACATTCCAAGGATTTAGAGACCAGTGGTGGGGAGAATATAACACCACTAGTTTCATGTATTGGACCCATTATATATTTATTCTTACTCTATAAAACTTGGTTTATGTTTTGGGATGTTCTGAGGGGTTTTTAAACTTGTTGGAGGATTTTCTAGATGTGCACTATTTGATAATTGTTAGTAAAAATTTTGAAACACTCGCAATAAACTATGAAAGGGAAAATAATAGTCAATGGGCGGGTACATGGTTGGTACATAAGTTGTCTGAACTGTGCAGGTGCTCAAGAGAAACCATGCGAGCCTACTATCATTTAGGATAGTGAAAAACACATAGTTTTCACATAGTTTGCGTAACTATGTGAGATAACCATACATGTATTTTCTTGAGACAATAGCTTGTGCTTGGTTAGCACATAGTTTGACTAACTGTTCACCTTAAACAGACATCATGCAGGTTCAGATCCAAAAATTGTGGTTCTAACTCGATTTAAGTCTTGAGACCCATTATAATTTTCTAATCATTTATAATTCTAAATTCCTTTTTATCTTATGTCCTCAGTGGATATTCCCTTCAATATAAGATAATGTTTCAGCATTTTAGTGATGTTGGAGATCCAAATTCATTGGTAAGTGTTTTTTCTTGACTATTTTTCTTATATCTCTTATCCTTCCCTTTCCTAGAACATCAGATCTTATCCTTTTTGGATAGATCCATGTTACATGATGGTAATTATGTTGTTTTGTGGTTATATCTTGATAAGGAAATGTGTTTTTTGTTTTGATATAGATAATCGTTGTGTTGTGCATTTTTTTCATTGTTTTGTGAGGTATGTGGCTTCTCCCACAATTCCAATTGATTTGTTATTTAAGGATTATCTTGAAATAAATGTTTTTTGAAATTATTTTGAAATTCTTGCATGATTCTTATTGTAAACCTCTTTAGTGATGGTTTTTGTGAAATTCTAAAAGTTAGGGGTTTGTGGGAAATCCACTTTGATGATAATTTTAAAATTATGATTTTAAAATTATTGATTTATTTTGATTCATGGAAAATGGTTTTTTAAATGTTTTAAATAAATAATGGTCTTATAAGAAATGGATTGGCATGGTTTTTGGAATACATGTTGGCGTGTGTTCATGTAACATTTTACGAGGCCTTGTTAAAATAATACTTGGTGATTGGAGCTAAAGGATTAACGGGGCATGATATTTATCACCATTTGATGACTTGGTTGATAGATGAGAGACTAATTTTGAGTGTGGAACATTCACCTGGTAATGCATGTGTGGATGTGTGGAATCATGAAATGGGTTTGAAAAATGGAATTTGAGAAGGGTTTTAAAGGTTTTTTTTATTAGATTCCATGGAAAAATATTTTGGATTTGATATAAACTGTCTTAAATTATTTTTAACTATTTATATAAATTTTCTAACAAGTTTTTTTATAGTGGAGTGTGTTTGGATGTCATTGGGGAAATCCTATTAATTTAGAATCACCCCTTCTAGGGCCACTATTGTTCATTTGAAGATATCATCTATCAATACATAGGTAATGGCATGATATCTCAGTTCTTTAGTGATACTTCTTGATATATTTGGAATGGCGTGTTGAGATGGAAATTGGGGAAGGATAGGAGTGGCTGGATTAATGCCTTTAGTGTCTTTGGGTTTTGTTATCTTGGGTTTTCTGTGGATGATGTATTTTGATTCCTCTTGTACGCTAATATGGTTATTGGTTTGGTCTAGATTTATTCGAGTTTTACTATGTATTCATGCATCATTTAGAGTTTTTATTTTCATGTTTATCTTATTTTGATTGTTTAATCTTCCAAGGTAAAATCTACCCCGATTGATTATGATGTTTTTGACATTTATTGTGAGTTTTTGGTGTATTAGGGATGTCTTATAAGGCCAGTAACACCCATAACCTCATCACAATCCAATGGGTGAGGGGAAGGATATTACATAGAGGATATAAAAAATAAATCATTTCAATAAATATCATTGGGGTTTTAGTAAAAACAATAGAAATAAAGGTCATCACATCATAGTCAAATCAATTTATTAAAGAAGAACTTAAAGGCATTCAAAAAGAACATCAAAACATCTATATGAAGTCTAGAATTCCATACATGGAAAATTATGAAAGAACTCAACGAGTTTCCAAAAGGAGTACATTTAGGTGACACGGAGATCAAGACAATATTATATGTAAAGGAAAATATCTTTAAAATTGTAATAACATTGGAATAAATTTATAAAATAATGAATAAATAACATGACAAGTATGTTCAAAGTAGAGGAATGTGTAAAAAAATAATAGAAATAGTAAATGAATTTGAGATGAATGTAAGATAAGAATATTAAAAAACTTGAAAACCAAATTTTTTTCTTGTATAGGCTGAATAAGGGGGAATTTAGGATCCAATATGATTTTGTTTTAATTTTATGAAAAATAATTTTTAAAATCCCTTTATAGAAGTTTTAGTGAGAATACACACATATTAAAAAATTCATGAAATAACTAGTTTTAAATCAGAAGAATATTGAAGATATGGTTACAATATCACTCATGGGAGAATGTTTTATTTTTATGTCAAAGAATATACATGATAAGACAAAATATCTAAGTAGTTTTTCAATTCCTATTAATATTAGAGATTATGACTTTAGAAATGATATGTGTTATTTATGAGTGAATGTGAGCATCCAGTCATACTAAACATCCAAAATATTTGTATTAGAGGATATTAAAACCATAAATGTTTCTATTCAATTATAAAACACAAAAACAAGATATCCATTATGTTTAATTGATGATTATTTATTAAAAGTGTATGAGTTTTTCTTTCCAGCAGACTTTCTTATTAATGATATGGATGAAGAGAAATTAACCCTTATACTTGGAAGAACATTTATAAAAATAGAAATGGAACTAATTGATGTTCAAAAGTAAGGAGTTATCTTTAAGAGTTCTAGGTTAGTAATTCAAATTCATTATTTATACGGTGGTGATGAATTGTGATAAATAAGATGTGAATTTTAATAATGGTATGTTGGGAAAAAATATATCATGATGTCCTCTCGGTATGTTTTGGGTGTGGTTGTGTTTGTTTACAAAGCCAGATGACCAAAAATCAGTATGGTTGGTGTTTTTTGAAGACACTTTTTTAAAGGTGGAGCAGTTTCCTAGTGTTTTCCAAACTTTTGGGCCTCCAAATCGAATGTTTTATGTTGGTAAACGAAGGATTTATTCATAGGATTGATCGATATGAAGAATGATGAAGAAAAATGGAAAAAGGATTAGAAAATCATACCATAGTTCATGGACCACGTACCATGTTCCTGGTACGGTATGTAGAGTAGTGGGAATGGTACAAGAAGTGGAGGGAACAATATTCTGGAGCGGCTCATGAAACCAAAAATGGTTCGCAGCAGAAGGCGATGAGGTAGGTAGTTGGCTTTATGTTGGTGGAGGAGATCGACCGCATAGAAGAAAAGGCAGTACGCAAACCGTTTATGAAAAAAGGTTCATGGCGGCAAACTAATTTATATATGGTGAAGACTTGATTTAGGATTTGGTAAATATTAGATTAGCCGATATTGCAAGTATCTTTTCCATTATAAAATGTCTAATACAACAGATTACTAGGGAGATCAAATATCATTAGAGAAAATATTTTCCATCTTGTATTTTAGAAAATACTGAAGGATGTTTGTGAAGGGAGTTTCACGATGGATGAATTGGTTCATGTAGAAGATATTTCGATGTGTGTTTTTACAGAGAACAGTAACCCACAATGGACATAGAAAGTGGAAGAAGAAGGTGTGGTTTGAGATAGAGGTTTGCAAAGGCAGTTTGTGAACATAGAACAGTTTAGAGACAGAGGGTAGTTCACTGAGGAGGTTCATGGATTCAGTACACGGAGGAGGTACACAACAGTGGTGGCAGAGGTATTCTATAGATAGAAGAGGTTCGTGGAAGAGGAATAAGTACACAGAGGAGGAGGTTCACCTATCATTCTAGGTAAACAGTACGCGAAAGAGTTGGTGGTTCATAATTTGAACAAGAAAGCCTATGAATGCATGAAATCAGTTTACGAAAAGTATTTTTCGGTACATAGTTATACTTGGGAAGGTGGACATCATCTATGGGTGAAAAAGGAACATAAATGTAGCATCTAACTATAGTCTAGGATGTAATAATTCATGAAAATGAAGGTACCTACTTTTCCATAAATTTTGTTTAACCTAAACATCGATAAACTATTTTTGGATTCCTTTCAAAGAGTAGTGAGCGATGGAAGAGGAATACAGTGACCCTTTCCATTGGGAGTGAGCCAGAGAAAGAGGCATAGGGAATGAATTTTAAGAACCCAATGAGAAGACCCTAAATATTGTAAAGGCAGTGAGCCTAGGAATAGAAGTTCTTGCCCAAATATTGTACTCATTATTGGCAGTGAGCCTTAATGAATTTGGTACATCATAATGTCATTGTTGTATGCTCCTTGGATGTAGCCTAGTGATAGTGAACCATGTAAGAATTGTTGTGTCCTATGCATGATTTTATATCTGTTCATATTTTTCTACGAGTGTAAGAGATAGTTGAGTTTTTTTTAACAAATGGAATAAGTTCTGGAGTGGTAGAAGTTTTAATATATCATACCTTGATTCACCCCCGCTTCGTGGTATTCGATCCAGTGTACCTAACAATTGGTATCTGAGAGAAACGTTTTAAGTCAGTGGTTTTCTCTTAAGAATAAGAAATATAGCTGGTCAATCATAATTGAATTCCGATCTTGGATGGAATAATTTTCAATAATTGTATAATCAAATGAATCACTACTTCTGTTCTGTAAGGATGGATGTCTTCAAAATAGCTATTCTTTGAATATTAGATGACATTAATAGTGGTGCTTTATCAGAAGCAGAAAGAAGAGAATTCGATGCAGATACTTAATTGATCAATGATTTAGGAGGATCCATATCAAATGCAATTTATATAAAGGTGATTCCTTTTAAAACATCACATATAGAGTGGGAAAACTTATTTATCATCTATAAGGGCCACAAAAAAGACAAAGAATCCAATATGTAGGTTTTATGGAATATGTATGAGGATCTTAGAATGAATCCCAATGATACTGTGGATGAATTCTTCGACTGGATAAATATTATTGTGGAAGACATGTGGGGACTTTGAGATGTCATTGAATATATAAAGAGTGCGAAACTAATCTTAAAGAAACTTCCCCCTCGGTTCAAGTCAATAGTTTCAATGTGGGAAGAGATAGACCCAAAATAGCTGACACTAGATAACCTACACAGTGCCCTTGTAGCAAATAAAATGAGAAACGATGATAATGTTTCATTGGAAAAGTCGAAGTATAAGGAGGTAGAATTAAAGGCCATGAAGATTCTATCTGTTGAAGATAGTCCAGAGGAGGAAACTATGGATGATTTCATGTCATTTCTTATGTCCAATATGCAAAGGGAAAAAAGGAAGTTCAAAGGTGAACTTTTATTATTATGTTTTTGATATGAAAAATAGGTCATTTTTCAACAATATGTCCATGAATCTTGATGATGAAAATGAAGTAAATGATGAAATTTCCCAAAAGAAGTGTTCATAAAATGAGAAACGGAGGAGAAGTACCATGAGAATGTTCATTAAAAAGAAGAATCTTATTTCAAAAGAGGATAAAAGTTAAAAATAATCTGAGGTAGAAGAGATCGAGGAATGCATGGATCATAAAATAGATTCTTCGGTGGTAGTTTTTATAAATTCACTAAAAATAGAGTAAAGTGACCATGAAGAAGGATAAATTGAAGGAATAATTGATCTTCAGACAGAATTAAAAGCTGTACTTGAAGAGGTAAGTATTTTGAGATCCAAAAAAAAAGGAAAACATTGTTTTTCATGAACCCAAACTCTTTAAGCAATCGTAGGTAAAATAGGATTATTATATGAATGCAGAAATTGAATAGATGAGGTATTCAATGCCCAAAAACATTGAAAATGTGGTTGAGTACAAAATCAAAATTTTTGAATAGAAAATAGAAATTAATATATTAACTGACACTATAAAAGGTCAAATCAAACTTATCGAACAACTAGAAGAGAAATTCATCAGTCTAGGATGAATAATTGGTGATTATAAGAAAATGTTAACTCTCTGTTCGACATTAGGAAAAAAGATCATATTGGAAATAGAAAAGATGATATTTGAGTAGAGTGGTCCACTATAACAGAAGCAACAATCAATTCTTAAGAATATTGAGGCCACCAATTGACACATTCTTTTTTAAAACCATCTTTTTGAAGAGCTTCATTGGATATTAATCACCACAAGAACCTTCATTTTAGTGTTGGTGAAAAATTATGTCTATGAACCATATTAAGAAGAATGAGGCCACCAATGGATTATTGTTTCGACCATATGATATTAATACCTACCATATGTTGGTTCTTTTGTTATGATAATAGAGTCCATGTATTTCGTTATAAGATTCCACATTATAAGTCGATTCGTCCTTCTTATACTAATTCTTATGTGTAATTGAATGATTTTATTTGAGATTAAAGAGGGATATTCAGTTGATTCATGGAGATAATGGGGTGATATAAATTATGAAAGATTAGTGTGGGATATATTCTCTTGGTTAATAAAGGGAAAGATCACAAATATATTTTTCATTATGCTTACATGGATCCTATATCATTTTTTAAAGAGAATTGGAATAATGGTATTATCATGGAAGCTTTTATGATCATCCACAATTGACGTATGATTATATTCTCAATATTATAATTATTTTCAAGAAGATATCAAAAAAATGTAGTTTGGTGGATGCGATACTTTTTTATTGCATAATTTTCATTGTAAAAAAGAATAAAAATTAAAGAAAAAGTGGAAAAATATATCATTGTATTCATTGTTCAGGTGTGTAAGCCTATGAATAAAAAGGAGAAGGAAATAGAAATGATGTCTTCTATAAATGGGGAAAAAGTGGAACATATTTTTCATTGAAATTAATTGATAATCATGCATTTTAATTTAAGGATATAACCTCTTTTTCAATCCTTTGATTCAAATGATTTCTCCATGATCTTCCAACAACTTAGAGAAATGTGAAACTTAGTGAATGTACAATCTATTTTATTTATTTTAATTTCTAACTATACATTTATATATATTTCAATCCTATTTAAATATTTGATATAATTTAGATTGACATAACTCCAACTAAATGAAATTGAGTTATGAGGGAAATATTTTTTGGTTTCGTAGAACAGAAGTTGGTATGATTATTTGTAAGAATTTAATCTATTTTAATGTAATGGAATTCAAGTATCACTCATTCTTGATGTAAAATAAAATACCTGGTTACTTATTTTTGAAAATTAAGGATTTGAAAATATATTTTTATATGATTTTTTAATGTTTATTGATCATTGATTATTGTTTGAATTTGTTGACTATGATGTTTAATGTGTGGATAATTTGGATTTTAATTATGATGAAGTTGATATATATTATTGAGTATAATAATGATTTTATGAGTGGGGGGATTTGATAGCTCAATTGTTTAAATTATGTTTGATATGGGATTTATTTTTTTTGTTAATATTACCTAATTTATGTTTTTTTAATATTTTTATTGAAATATTATTCTTGAGATTCATCTTGGAGGTGTGATGATTATTCTGAGGAATGGGGGTGGAAACCAGGTTGTTGCATGATTTACATCACACTATGAAGTTCCAAATAAGATGAAAATTAATGAATGAAGGAATAATTGTGTTGTTACCCATTCACCTCATACTGAACCATGAGAAGAGGAGTCAAGTAAAGAATCCCTAATATTTTACACTATAACATGAAAACCCTTGATTATATGACACATTTGACAAGGAAATTTGAATTGATATGAAGACTAAATATCATGTAGGGATACACTATATTTTATGGAACTTTGAAGACCCAATTGAGAAAAATAAAGGATCACATTGTAAACTAAAGAATTATGGTGAGATGAATAAAGATATATATTTTTAATAGGATAAGAATTAATTTAATGATGGATGAAAAGTTGTTAGAGGGATTTATATACACCCTTAACAATATAATATTGTGTGTCACCCCATGATTTATTTTAAGACAAAGTGAAAATGAGTGAAAAATTATAATTTTTGAGTTGGACCAAATTATACACTTAATATATTAAGTAAATTATATATGATTTTTGGGGATATTTTTTAAGATTTTAAGTCAATAAGATGTGTATTAATGATGTTATGATCATTTTAGAGCATAATATCAAGTGGAATTTTTTTTATAACAATAAATCTTAAGGATTTTTGTGGTATGCCCCACATTTTTTATTGTGAACCATACTAAAAACTATTATTTTGAATACATAAAAAATCATATATATATATAGTGATATTCCAATATTTATTTGGTGACATGTAGAAGACTCTAGATTTATTTTTAGGATTATTTTGAGTTGGATTAAGACACTATTACTGAAATGTGATATATAGGATTATTTATAATGATTTAAAGATATAATTTGATGTAAGATATATTTTTCTCTATAAAGGAGTTCATTGTCTTGAAAAATGGAATAAAATAATCCACATCAACAGGAAGAACTTTTGATAGTGCTTCCTAGAGCATACTGGAACAGATCAACATTTATTTTAGGATTTTTATTTAACTATATCATGTCTAACATGGATCAATAGTCTCTATGGGTTAGATTTGAAACTTCAGATACACTACACCATTTTTGATTAGTCTTATGAAAGAGTATAAATAAATTGTAAACGTTATTCCAAAAAGTAATTACCAATTCTTTGAAGATGTTCATTGGGATTTTTGTAGCTATTCATATATTTCTTATATATTTTACCTTATTTTGGTTTAAATTATTGGATATATTTTATAAGTCAAATAATATTGAATTATGAAATGCTGATATTATGCTTGGAGTGTATAAATATTTTTTGTTTGATTCCTTGTTATACTAAGAATGAAAAAGTGGGTATATTATTATTATTACTAAATTCTAAATACAGCATCTGGGTTCACAATAGAGAGTTTATCAATGATGGGATGGGATCGCAGTGGCCTGACTTGATATACACTTTTCGTTTTTTGAGGGGATGAGTTTAATGGTTCCCTAACATGGTGTTTCTTTACCCCTATTCTTTGGTGTAGGTTTATAATACCATAAATCATATTTTTATATTCTTAGATTTCAAGATATACTCAAATTAGGTATACACAGGTTTGAATCTTCTTAATAAATGGAGTTATTTGATATTATTATCATGGATTAATGATTGTTCTTCTATTAGTTTTGACAATGTTTCAATATATGTCTATAAAATTGAATGATAACTGTATATGTAAATTATATAGACAAATTTTCTATTCACATCACAAATTATTTTTGTGAGGGTTGATATCTTTGATGATTCCCACTAAATCATTGAACTCACACACCACATGTGGATTTCAATGGACATGTAGCTTTACTTTTGTATTTTTAAGTGCTAATAGTTATATTATTAGCTATTTGGATTTTTTGGACATTTTGGTGTTGATGTTTCATGTGTGGCATCACTCTATAAGAGTGGTCTAAGAATATGTGGCCATGATTGGTGGGATAATTTATTCAGCCTATTATATAATCTTCCACATTTATACTTGAGTCTATTTATATTTATTTATTTGGAATGTTTTTTTATTTTTTGGATTTTATGTGGTATAAATACAGATTTATAATTTTATATTTTTGTATATACTCAAATTTATGGAACAAAAATCACAAAATTTCTTTTATATAGTGTATAATTAATATTTTAAATTTTGTAAACATCTGATGTATGAATGGGTCATGTTGGATTTTCAATATAATATGACAGTAGCATGTTTTATTATTTTTAGAGGATGAAAAATTTCCCAAATAAAAATTCAAAACTCAATGTTCTTATCTCTATATTCAATAAATCTATAAATTAATTTGGGGTTATTGATGTACTAGTTTTGGTCATCAAACATTGAAAAAAAAAACAATTCAGGTCATCAAATGATCTGGTTCACATCCTTGGATTATCCGGTCTATGTCATTACCATTGTTATTAGATGTTTATTTTTATTTTTATTGGTTCTTATATATGGGATAAGTTTTTTACGGATTTATAAGCAACATATAAGAGGCATGATCAACCATTTTATATAAAAAGTTACTAGGGAATTTATTCATTTTTAGTAGGCATTATATGTAAGAGTGAGGCTTTTATATATGTATCTCAAGTACAACATAATAAAACGTAAAATTCTTAATATGTCTCATTTGAGAATCAAATTCATAATTGGACCATAAAACATTAGTATTGTATCACATTAGGACATGATCCTTATATTTTATATGATAGTAATTTTACATGTGAATAAATTTAATTAATTATAAGTTTCTAATAACATAATAAGTGGTTTTAGAGTACCATATTAGGTGTTTCAAAAGTAATTAAAGTTAATTATGGTTATATTTATTTTTTTATTCATGATTTTAAATTTTCCTAATTATTAATTTTTATTTCAAGACATTCTTTTGAGAATGTTTTGAAAATGTGATATTTAAATTGAGGTGACCAAAGCATAATATACATAAATATTACAACATTTTAGATGAATATTCAACACATAAAATAATAATAAATGCCTGAGAACCAAAATAATTTAGTTTATTGGGAGACTATATACATAACCAAATTATTTATGAAATTATTTTAATATTTCCAACAAAAATTATTCTCGTATGGTTCCCTTATATACCTATAAAACTTAATATCCTTATTTATAACTTGGGGAAATGATAACATTTGAATTAGTGGGATAAAATTCCTAGTAAGAGAAAACACGATAGATAATATTTATAGACCATAAGTGAGTATAATATGATAATAAGGGTATGAGAATATAGAGATCATGCCCATTGAAATAAATCCTAAATCACAAGTCATGGAATAAAACATCAACATAACATATGACATGAGTCACTAAAGTGTGGAACATTAAATAATCATTAGCCCCGAGATTATAACATATTAAAAATAATATGTCATAAGAGTATGGCATCAAAAATTACCCATTTTATTGGAGGACTATAATGAACCCACCCATAAAAAAAATAAAACTACTCATATTCATACCATTAGAACATGAAATCATTCATCATTCTTTCAAATCATTTTTAGACCCTTGAAAAGAAGTAGATTTCATGATGATTTTATTAAAACTACTTCATAATCCATCCAGATAAATTAGGTGGTTGGTATCATTATAAGATATCCTCAGGGAATGATAATGATCATTAATGTATTTTTACATATATGAAAAATATTTTTCAAAAAAATTAAAAATATTCTTTGAAAAATAAGAAGAAAATCCTTTTCTTTTAGAAACATTTGTAAAAAAATCTACAAATTACTAAGAAATGGGGGTAAAATTTCATTTGAATAAACTATGGAAACATTTTAATGAATTTTCATAATAAATAATGGACATGATGATAGAAAAATATGTTCATGTGGTAAATAATAAAAAACTTCTTTTCACATATTTGAAAAAAATCAAAATAACCCATACTAAAAAATTGGGAAATATTCCTCTAAAATAATTGTTAACAATGTTAAATTTTGTTGAAATTTTCCTTAAAAAAATACTTTTAAATCATAGAAGAACATTATTGAAACAATATAAATAATATGGATATGTTTGAAAAATATTCCTGACATAAAAGATGAGATTTGGTTAGTTTCTCTTATAGGCTTTTTTTAATACTTTTTTTAGAATCAAATAGGGCATAAATGATTGGAATACATGTAAAATAAAATAATAAACGTATTAGAATAAAATGGATATGATTTAAGAGATATAGACAATATAATATTATTAATGAAAATTCAAACAAGAAAAATCCTGATTAATAATGAGATTACAACATTAACCCTTACATTTGTATTCCACTTAAATTAAAATGTTAAAACCTCAAATATAATAAATTCATTTTTTTAAATCCATATTAGAACTCGATTTATTTTTATGTAACTATATACCATTTAATTAGAATAACTTATTACTAGTTTATTAATATTAATCGTTAAAGTTAGTATTTTGTTCTCAACAATTCGGTTTTCCATGCATGTTTCAGTTCAACGGTTCATGCCCTTTATAGAAACCCGCCTTTTTATTACATAACATTACATGATATTTTACAAATATAGGGTATTTTAAATTTTAGTGTCTTAGAAATAATGTACATAATACAGGAAAACATAAAATATTCTTGTATTCCACATGAATAGATTCTTAATTGTTCATTATAAGTACATTTGTTTCATATCCTAACCTGGGGACATAAATCAAATGAAAGGATGAGTAGAAGCCCCAGTAAGGGAAAACAAGTGAAACATTTAACATGTGAACTTGAGAGATATCAATAAGAAGATGAGAAATATTATAAATTAATGATAAATAGGAATATAATTATAATTATAACGTGAATAATAACTTGAAAATGTGGTTAAAGTATTTAATTTATACATTCATAATCATATTACTATGGTCCATACCCTAGGTGTCAAAAACATTACCTAGGTTATTGACCAAAGTATCATAAAACTCATCATATCTAGAGTTTAAATTATTCTCCAATTGAATTGGAGCACTCTCAGGTCACACCATTAGTATGAATTTATTTTCATGTCATCCACATAGATCATAATCCAATTTTTCATAAATAACCCATAGATTATAAAAGAAATGAGTTTAATATCAAAATCATGGCAGTTTTGGAAAGTGCTTAAAAACCTAATCATTATTTCATTTATAACCAATAGAAAGGGGGTGAGGGTTTTATGTATGTAAATTATATAATTAAATAAATCCATTTTTTTCCTTGATGAATACCCTTGGAAATGAAATTGGTTTGGGTATTCATATAAAGAAATTTATTGAGAAAAATAATGAGATTTTGAGACGAAAATTCTATAGACCAATGGGTATGAAACATAGTTTTATAAAACATTAAAAAGAGAGAGGAAAGGGGTTGAAAATTCATAAATGTATAATAATACAATATAAGGATAGAATAAAATTTTAATAAGAACATGTTAAGGAAATTTTAAAGACATACCACATAAAAGAGAACTTGAATGAAAAATAGAAGTTGAGAATTCCCTTACCTTGAAGAGTGACTTCTAAAAAATGATGATCGGGACCATGGGGGATTGTGGAAACCATGGGAGAAATTTTTAAGAGGTAATACTATCATATATTTGATGGGAATGAATTTATAATGAATGAAAAAGAAAGAATGAGTGGGAATTTATAGAAAGGGTGGATTTTTTATTAATTTCCTTGCACACCGCATTAGTGGTATTTGCAAAACAATGAAAATGACCATGGTATATTCCCATGGTATAGGAAACATGGGAAACCTATTGAGTTACATAAAAATATATGAATTGAACATAATTTTAAATAAAAAATTATATCATTATGACATAGTTGTGATGTCATTAAACTTACTGAAAAATTCAAACATTATTTATACTATTCATGAAAAACAAAAGTATTTTATAAAATTATCACAAGTTCCCCATAACGTAATATCAACCTTGTGAATTCAAAAATGACTTATTTTTTCTTAATAATTCTATAAATATGTTAAATTTACCTTTTAACAATAAATATACTTAATTACAAAAAATAATAGCAGATAGAAAATGAATAGTAAACTTTATAGTAAAAAATTCGACACTTAAAAAAACATTATTTTATCATTTGTAATTAAAAAGGACTGTTTTTATAACACTATTAAATTATAATAAACATTAATAATAAAACCTATGTTTAATATAATAATTAATATCTTTATGAAAAATTAAAAATTTTACATGAAAAAAATCAATTTATCAAATTCCATCACAATTTTTAATAAAACAAATTCTTAATAGAGAAACGATGAAATAGAAATTTTATTTAAATAATTGGATTAAACATTATGTAACTAGGGAAATGAAACATAACCCCTTAAAACACCCTCATATGACCTAAGGGTAAGGTGTGTGATGACGATGGATTCTTGGGGTGGCTTGAATAACATTGCCCAAGCAGTAATCTTCACTAACTTGAACATCTCCCGTAGGTGATTTCCTTCAATATTAACATGTTGAATCTCATATTGGTCTTGGTCTAGGGAAAGTCTTAGTGACACTACCACCTTCCCAAGATCTGAAAAATGGGCATCGTATGGCCCGGTTCTATTGGATGAGTCCATCAACTATTTTTTCGGCATTAATTAACCATTATCATATCTATTTATGAACACAGTTTCCAATAGTTATATTGACCAAAAATTGTATAACTGTTGAAACTCAAAGGATGCATCTCAATTTATACTCATTTTGTTATTTAAATTATATATTTATTTTGTTTAATATAACCAACATTTTTAGGAAACAAAAAATATTAAATGTTTCGGCAGTTATATTCTTTCCCACTTAAGAAATTTCTTACCTAAAATTTCAACTTGTTCACCCATAAAAAAATGTGTGGGTACTTATTCCAGAATATTTCCTCAGGTTCCCATGTTGCTTCTACAAATTTGTGGTTCCTCCACAACACATTAACGTGGTGGATAGTCTTGTTTCACAGAACCTTTTCTCTACGGTCCAAGATCTCCACCGGATGCTCCTCATAAGAAAGGTCATGTTCCAGTTATATAACCTCCAGATTCAGTACATGTGAAGTTTCAGGTATGTACTTCCTCAAGAAAGATATGTAGAATACATCGTGAAATTTACATACATTTGGAGGATGTTCAAGGCAATAATACACCACTCTTATGTGATCAAGGATTTCATAGGGCTCAAGGCCCCAGGGGTTAGGCATCCCTTTCTTCCCAAACCACATGACTCTATTCCATGGAGAAATTTTAAGAAAGACCTTACCACAAACATCAATCTCCAATTCCCTTCGAAAGTTGTTGAAATATCTCTTTTATCGAATCTAAGACGCCTTATTGTTTTGTTAGATGGCACAAAAATTTCTGTCATCTGTTGCACCAGATCAAGTCCAAGAAGCTTTTTCTCACTAGCTTCATCCCAACAAGTATGTGTTCTACATCACTTCCCATATAGAGCTTCAGAGGGGAAAATTTGAATTCTCTAATGGAAGATGTTTTTGTACAAGAACTCAACTAATGAGAGATGTGGATTTCATCCAACATTAAATTCGATTGAGAATGTTCTCAACATTTCTTAAAGTGTTTGAATAGTACTTCAGATTAGACATTAGTTTGGGGGTGATAGGCAATACTGAAATTCAATTTGGTACTCAATTAATACTGAGGACTTCTCCAGAATTTTAATGTGAACGTCATATCATGATCAGATATGATAGAGGGTGGTACCCCATATATAGTTTCCACTTCCCTTATGTAAATAATTGAAAGTTGATCAAGATAGAAATCTTTCCGAATAGAGATAAAATGGAATGACTTGGTGAGACGGTCTACTATAACCTATATCACATTATATATTTTGAAATTTATCAGGAGACCTGTGAAAAATTCTATAGTGGTATTGTCCCACTTCGATGTTGGTTTGGTTAGTGGTTGTAATACTTATTTAGGATGTTTTTTCTCTGCCTTCACTTTGCTGACATACTAGGAACCTTGTAGTGAAGTAGAAAATATACCTTTTCATTTTATCCTACCAATAATGATATTGAAGGTATCTATACATTTTAGTGCTTCCAGGATGTATAGTGAACATATATCTATGAGCATCATCCATCAAATATTTCTTTATTTGAATAATATATGGAACATATATTCCTGTACGAAATTTCAGTACACCTTTTGGATCAATACTGAACTTAGGAAACATCCCATCCCTCACACCCTCAAACTCCTTCTGTAAAAAATGTTCTAAATTATGATATTTCAAGATATTCTACAGTAATTATGTTTTAGAAATCATTTGGGATAATTTTGATGATGTCCCCCCCCCCCATTACGATTCCCATGTCCTGTTTTACTAGGCCTTTGATAAAAGGATCTCTTTGAATCATCATCAATGACAGAACAACATGGTATTTCCTACTTAATGCATCAGTGACTTTGTTTTCTCTTTCGAGATGATAATGAATTAAAAAGTAATTGTCTTTAAGAACATCCAAACATATCCTCTGTCTCATGTTCAGTTCGGTTTGCATGAAAATTTACTTCAAATTTTGATTGTCTGTGTATATATCACAATTCTCTCTATAAAGAAAATGCCTCCATATATTTAGAGAAAAAACAACTACAGCCTAATCTGGATCATATGTAGGATAGTCCTTCTCACGAGACTTCAATTGTTTAGATTAAAATGCAACAACCTAGTCATTTATCATGAGGACGTACCAAATCCATTTTAGAGATGCATCGCTAAAAATTATGAATCCATCTCTGATTGAGGGAAGAGTTAACACATGTGAAGTTAACAATCTCTTCTTCAGCTCTTGGAAACATCCTCATACTCCTTTTTCTACATGAACTTGACACCTTTTTGAATTAACTTGGTTAATGGATAAGAAATTAATTAATTTTTTTTCACAAACATCCAATAATATCTTTCTAAACCAAGGAAACTATAAATATCAGTTTGTATTGTAGGCTAATTCCACTCCTCCACATCTTTTTTGTTGGTATGGTAAATTAATATTCCTTCATTGGTTACAGTTTTCTATAAGAAAGAATCTTTTTGTAACCAAAATCCACATTTACTGAACTTTCCATTTAACCTCTAATTCCTCAATGTTTGCAACATAACCCTTAGATAATCCTCATTCTCCTCAAAAATTTTGGAATATATCATAATATCATCCCTAAAAACTACAAAAAATTTATCAATTTAGTCCTTAGATACTCTATTCATCAAATAAATAAAAAAAGAACGGGAATTACTCAAGCCTAAGGTCATATCAACAAACTCATAATGCCCTTATTTGTATTAAAAGGAAGACTTTGGAATATCTTATTTCTTCACCCTCAATTAATTATAACTAGAACAAAGATCAATATCGGAGAAGAATTGAGCCGCACAAAGCTAATCAAATAAATCATCAATTCATGGAAGAGGGTAATTGTTCTTCACTGTGATCCCATTATGTTTACTATAATCAATGCACAACTGCATTGATTCATCATTGTTCTTAACAAGTAGAATAGATTCTCCCCATAGAGACACACTTGTTCGGATAAACTCATTCTCCAAATGATATTGGATATGCTTATTTAATTCCTCTAACTCTACATTATCCATTCTATATGGAGTTTTTGAAATATGCTAGGATCCTAGAATGAGTTAAATGGAGAACTCTACTCTCTCTCTGGAAGAGGCCCACATAACTCTTATAGAAATACATAAATGTTTTTGTGAATGACGGGGGAAATCTCTATTTGTGTACTTTCATTTTCTTATTCATCTGTAATGATCAAATCAATAAATAAGACTACACTTGGTGCTTCTACACAGAGAACAATTTGAGATATCTCACTATTGAAAACAACTATATATTTTCCATTTATGACTACAAATATTTCCTTGCATTTGATGTTGAGTTTAGCATCATAATTTGATATATAATCCATACCTAGTATAATATATAATTTCATCATGGGAATGACTACAAGATTTTTGATGATATTACGCTTTCCAAAGTAAATTCTTTATTTTCTATACAGTGTTGATTCCTGGATAATCCCACCTAGAGACTGGACTGATAACTCTACTACTTTCAGTTTAGGGATTGATTCTATATTCATTGTAAACATGGAGAAAATAATGGAATTTATAGAACTAGAATCAATCAAATTAATTTCTTTCTAGGAGAGAACAAATATATTACCTTCCACCACATCATTTAAAGCTTCAAATTTGTCCATCGTGATAGAAAAATAACAACCTTTCACCCATGGCCTATGATGAGGTTGATGGAGACTCCCCTCCATTACCCTCATATTTGGACAATGATTGGAAATGTTTAAAGGCTGTCTACACTTGATTCACTGGACTTTCGGTAGGGACTGCAATATATTCCATTTGTTTTTAGTGTTTTAAATTTTAGACTTCACATCACTGTGATAGTTTCGAGAAATATTGTCTTTTCTTCAACACTTATAACACTTCCCACTCCCCAAAAGGTAGTTCTCAGAATGCTTTTTCCCACATTTTTTCCATGTGGAAAGTAACAACTACTTTATTTCACTTCCTTTGTCAAATAACCTCCAAAATATTAGATATAGAGATATCTTCTTATCATTATATTTGTGAGACAACTTCATCTCACTGACCTCTAGTTCAACCTTCATAGCTCTCTGTATGATTTCTTCATAGCTATCACAGTATCAGCAGCATAAATTCTTCCATAGATATGGTATTAGTACACCAAATAATCTATCAACCATCCCATTAGGATCTATTATAAGGATATAGGTATAATGGGTAAGTCTTGTGAAGTTCATATCATAGATTCTAATGGATTCATTATCCTTCTGTTTTAGTTTGAGGAATTATTTCTCCATTCTCATTCTCATCAAATGAGGGAAATACTTATTAAGGAATATTCCCCTAAACTCTTCCCAATCCAAATATTCAATCTCCCCTTTTTGACTCAAGTTCTTAATCAGTGACCACCACTGATTAGATTATTCCTCTATTCAGTAAACAACCAGGGTGAATTTCTCTTATTCTGGACAACAATGTACATAAAAGATCTTATCGACAGAGCTTATCCACTATTCAGAAAAAAATGGGTCAGTAGATCCACTACACGTTGGAGGTTTATGATTCCTAAAGGACTCAACCCAATGTTGTTCCCCTCATGGTGAATCTGGTATCTCATTTTAATTGAATATATTTCTTATAACTTGAGTTAGTTGATTCATTATTCCCATGAAGGTTTCCATTTCTTCTTCCATTGGAAGACCATTAGTTCCTCATCTATTATGCTCACCATTTATGTGGTTTCTCCTTTTTCCCACCATGTTCTAAAAATAGAAAACATTAGTGAGAATCACATTTCATTTAATAATATTTTAATTGTAAGGGAATTTTGATGTCATATAACATCCCACATTAACATTTTATTCATTAAAAACAATTTAATTTTTTATAAACCATTCATAATGATTCATAAAAAAATTGTGATTAACAAAAAATATCCCCTAGCAGTTCCAAACAAGGAGAGAATCAGGGCTCGTTGTCGTACACCAGTTCCCATTTGAGTCTAGATCAAAGTGGTGTTTTTGGGTTTTAACCCTAGATACATTTGTGTAAGAGCCGCATCCACTTATTCATATCCAGACATGGAATTATTTATTTGGAATAAACTTACATAATGTTTCACAAAAATAGAATGAAGTTTTTCTATAATTAAAATTTTCTAAATGGTTCAACCTAAATATTTCATAGCCAAATTTCTAAAAATAAATGAACCATACTTTAATACAAACTATGGCATCCTTACTTTTTATTACATAACATTACATGACATTTTACAAATAAGGGATCTTTTAAAATTTAGCATCTTGGAAATAAGGTACATAATATATGACAACATAACAAGTTCTTCTATTACACATGAATGACTTATTCAAGGTTCATCCTAATTATATTTATTGAATCTCATAACATGAGGACATACATCAAAGGAAAGGATGAGTATAAATCCCAGTAAGAGAAAACAAGTGATACGGTTTACTTGTGAACTTGAGAGATATGAATAAGAACATGAGAAATATCATAAATTAATGATAAATAGGCCTATGATAAAAATTATAACATGAATAATAACTTGAATATGTGGATAAAACCTTTAACTCATAAATAAATAAGCATATCACCATGGTTTATCCCTAAGGTGTCATAAAAATTATGAAGGTATCATTAAACTTTTCATCTTTAGAGATTAAATTATTTACCCAATACATTGGAGCACTATCAGGGTGCACACATAATATGTATTTTTTAATGTGATAAAAATATATCATAATAAAACATTTCCTAAATAACCCAAAGATAATAAAAAAAATGTGTTTCATATCAAAATCATTGTGTTTTTAGATATTCCATCAAAACATGATCGTTATGTCATTTATGACCAATAGAAATGGAATGAGGTCTTTCTGTATATCAATTATAGAATCAGATATATCATTTTTATGTCTTATTTAATATCCATGGTAATTAATGTGTTTTGGGTATTCACATAAAAGAATTTCTTGAGAAAATGGGAGATATTTTGAGATAAAAATTCCCCAGCACAATGGGTATAAAGCATGGTTTTATAGAAAATAAAAAAGAGAGGGAACATGGGTTTTCCATTGATAAAATATTCATAATATAATATAAGTGCAAAATAAAATGGATATAAGAACATGTAATGGAAATTTTAATACATAACACATAAAAGAGAATATGGAAGGAAAAGAGAAGTTCAGAATTCCCTTACCTATAAGAGTGACATCTAAAAACCCTAGATCAAGACCATAGGGGCTTGAAGACACCTTGAGAGAAATCCTTGGGAGGTAAAAATATCAGATATTCTAGGGGAATGAATTTTTAATTAATGAAAACTATATAATGGGTGTGTATTTATATTTTAAAGAGAGATAGTTTTTTATTAATTTCTTTGGACACCTTATTAGTGGTATTTGCAAAACCATGGGCTTACCAAAGGTATTTTTACATGGTATGGGCCACTTGGGTTACCTATTGAGTTACGTTAACACATATGATTATAGAATCATTTTAAATTAATCATTACATCATTATGAAATAGCTATGATTTCATTAAACATAAGGAAAATCTCAAACCGTATTTTTACTATGCATGAAAAAAAAAGTATTTCATAAAAGTCTAGTAAATTCACTGTAGCCTCATATTGACCTTAGGAATTCAAAAATAAAATTTATTTTATCATATTAATTTTCTAAATCTGATAAATTTATCTTCCAAATCTAAAAATATATAATTATTAAAAATAATAGCGGACATAAAATGCATAGTGAACTGCATTGCAAAATTTTCAACACATAAAAAAATGAAAAAAAATTATTTTTTGAAATTAAAATGGAGAGTTTGAGTAAAAATATTTCATTATATTAATCATTATTAATAAAACCTTAGTTTAATATAATAATCTATATCACTAGAAAATGTATAATTTTTACTTGAAAAATCAATTTATCAAATTCCATCTCAATTTTTAAGAAAAACTATTCATAAAATAGAAATGATGAAATAAAATTTTTATTTAAAAAATATGATTACATATTAAGAAACTAGTTCCTTGACACATAACCCTTTCAAACACCCTCATATGACTTAAGGGAAAGGTGTGAGATGGTAATGGACTCTTGGGGCTTCTCAGATAACATCGCCTAAGTGGTAATCTCCACTAACTTTAACTTCTCTAATCGGTGATTCCGTTCAAGATAAATGTTGTGAATCTAGACTTTGTCTTAGTCCATAGAAAACCCTAAAGATGCTAACTCCATTCCAATAATCAAAAAATGGGCTTTGTATGGTTCGATTCTACAGGATGAGGCCATCAACTCTTCTTTCTACATCAATTAACCATTATCATATCTCTTTATAAACATTGTTTCAAATGGTAATATTGACCAATAGTCATATAACGATTGATACTCAAAAGGTTACATATAAATTTATAGTCATTTAATTATTTAAGAGATATAGTTTTTTGTGAAATATAACACATATTATTAGGAAGAAAATATTATTAAAAATTCAGGTCATTACGCCCTTACACAATGGTTAGTGTTCAAGAATCTAAATAATTTCATAAGTATCACATCTATATATTATAAACACTTTTATAATAAAAATTTATGGACGTTATGAAAAAATGGACACATCATTCATGGTGGCAGCATTATGCATGTACACACGATTGGCGTTTCAACATTCCAATGGATGGGATGAAAGGAAATTAGATAATTTTTTATCTTTTCAAAATCATAATTATTTTATAAATATAATATATATTAATTAAATACATGTTTTATTAATCTAGTATAGGTAGTGATCGAAAATCAAATGCATCTCTTCAAGGAGGTGGTACTCTGCACGTATTGATGAAGGAAATTTTAATTTACCATTAGATGGTAACAATATAAGAATCTTACCCTATAACCGTTGTTTAGACCCATGGGTATATCCTAAAAAACCATGGGTGATTAAACCAATTGTATATAGCTATCCCCATTGTTTCTATAGAAACCGTTGGTATAGCCTGTGTGGATTTTTAATACCCACTGTTCACTTAAACTCAATGGCATATATCTATACCCATGGTTCCTAAAACCGTGGTTATAGATGGGTGTCCAGATTTCATGTATACCCATGGTTTTGTGAATAATGGGTATAAATACCTACCCCATTGGAAAACAAAAACACCATGCAACATCTCTCATAGAACCTTGAAATTAATTACTAACCATGATAAAAATTAAATGCAATACACTAATTGTATATTTAGAATCAAACCATAATGTTATATATAGTTTTCAACCCATTTATAATACTATAACATACATATACAATCTACATAATCAATTAGTTTTAGTCATCCACACATGCCTCTTTAACAAAACTCAAAAATATAGGGGATCAATATCTCCCTCATCACCACCAGTTCCATCATTATCACCACCAATACCAACACTTGGTGGAAAATACTCATCATCTTCAAATTCATCAATACCATCATTATCACCAACACCCCCACCCCCAACCCCCCCAATGTCGCATCCACTACTAGTAGCACAAACTCAACCACCAATACGACCCACATTGATGTCACTCAAGGAATCATATAAATATCACAATGATTCAATACATGAATCAAAAATAGCAGTAGCCTCTGATGGAAGTGATGGACATGTAATTAACATTGCTTTCAGGAAGAGTTATCTCATCAGTTTATATCTTTCACATTCCTTTATATATATATATATATATATTATTTTCCATATATAATTTGACTTGAGTGTTTTATAGCACGATCATATTAGTGGTTTGTGAGGCACCTGATGAGGGCCAATACCTATTGGGGATGACAGTTTTCCCAGTTTAACATCAGTCTCTAACCTAATGATCCTCACCTAATACCTATCTCAAATGATAATTTGGTATGATGTTATCATCTTATTTTAGATTCAGGGCCTCCATGGAACATTTTTGAAAATATTAATAAGATATTTAATTATGAATTACGTATCAAAATTTGAAATATCAATAAAAATATTACAATATTTTTGTGTGTCTATTCATTTATAGAACTTCCATCCATTTTATTCCTACTAGAGAAAAATAATTTTTCTTGAGGTATATGACCATCAATTCATAATGTTTCCAGTGATAAATGAAATTTATTACTATAATATTACATTATTGAAAAATATAAAATTGATAAACATGGAATGAATTAAAATTTTAGCTATCAATGAAATACATAAAATGAGGAAGTATCTAAATATACATCTAATTAGATATTTAATAAAATTGAAATAACATAATCAATACATACAGATTATCATTCTAAACATGTGTATGATATGTATTCCTCACATATTTTTATTTAAGTACAATTCTGTTTAGGTTCTGTTATTTAGTTATTCGGTAATTTTATAATTTTGATCATTTGGTCATTAGGTTCATTTTTTGGTTAATTTTTTTGGTCATTTTTCTATTTGGGAATTCGGGCATTTGGGAATTTTAACAATTGGATATTTGGAAATTTTTTCATTTGAGAATTTGGCCATTTTGGAATTTTTGCATTTGGACATTTGGGGATTTTTGAATTTTTCCTATTGTGCATTTGGACATTGCAAATAGACAATTGTCCAAATGGAAAAATAGAAAACTCAAGAAATGGAAAAATGGCTAAATGAAAAAATGACCAATTATCCAATTGCCCATACGCCCAAATAGCCTAATGGCCAATAGGAAATTTGGTCACTTGGTCATCCGATAGTTGTTCATTTAGAAATTTAAATCCTATCTAACAGAGAGATCCCACATAATTTTAACTTCATCAAGTAAACCCCTTATACATAAGTAATAATATAAATATTGATACTATTTATATTCGTATTAAATTACCTAGAACCTTGCATGCTCAATTATTGTAGTACACCCCAAAGTGTGAAAATATGTCCTCACATATTTTTTCCCAATACATCCTAAAACAATCAATATAATTAATTCAAATTGAACTTTCAATAAAAACCATTAAATATTTGGAATACCTTAAACTTTATAATCTTCTAATATGAAATCATTTATTTATATTGTGTTGTTGGATAGTTGAGGAATATTTACACACCCTCTAAATTAAAATCGGCTCTACCCTTCCAACCAACATATTACTTGTGATTATATGATCACTAGATCTCCCCATTATCCATCAACTGTGCCACTTTAGAAGCTTCCCCATTGGGAAAGTTAAACCAACCCTACAACAAACATGTTAATTCATATAAATTTGACAATAATATAAATAAAAATTTATCAAATTTTCTTACCCATATATTCACCCATTATTTTTCCATGATTTCATTACCAATATGCCTCTATGAGACTAGTTACACCAGAATGATATCATTATAATTAGATAAAGATCCCATTATACTTCTATACTTCATGATATTTTAACCTATCTTCTAATTTTCTTCATTATAATCCAATATTATTTTTGTTTTTCGATTCCAGGCTTCACATATATGGCTGCACCCCCATCTTTAATTAGAAGATCACACTAAATAATATAAATGGAGAAAAAGAAGAAATAAGTTATTTCAGATCAGGAAAAACTTATGTGATATAATTTGACACTCTTATATTAATAAAATTTAATGAAGGCTTCTCATTAGGCTCCAATGCATCCCTGGGCTGTCCTGATTCACTATCCCTTAAAGTGTGTTCCTATTCTAATGCCTCCATTGGGTGATCTCATGCACTATAATGGAAGATGATGTAAATGAATAATCACATCCTTGAAGGATCGTAGGAAATAGAGGTGGAATATACATGGGAGGATAACAATAGAAGGGCTGAGGATACATGAAAGGATATAGATATGTTAAATGTGGGAACATCCCTAAAGGTCACGTAGACATGGTATGAGAAGAAATGACTCAATTACATAATGATGGAGGTTTTTATGGTAACATCTCTGTAGGCTCAAGTGGATGATGGAACGATGTTGTAGATGGGGTGTCCGCTTGAGGGTCAAGCAGGGAATGAGTATGACGGGTGCTTCGTACAACTCAAGGAGCACCCACAATTGGACCCATACTAGTTGGATGATCAAAAGTAGACTCTAGTTTAGATGAATTTCCCTAAAAAATGTGATATCTAATAAGTACCTAATATAAAATGTAACACAGAAGAAATATATTATAATTATAATACTAACTAAGGAAACCAAAGGATGTAACCTGAGATCGCAAATTAGTTGATCATTATCAAATAATTGCATCCTTATAAATTCATCAATATAATTCATAATCTGAATAAAAATGAAAGGTACATTTTTTAGAAATAGATTTTAAAATTTTTATATAAAACTTAGAAGTTAAAGAATTCATAAATAATTTCATAACAGATTTTAAAAAATATAATTTAAAACCAAGTTATAATATTTTTGAAAAATCTTTTTAAAACCGATTTTATGAATTTAAATAAATCTAATGAAATAAAATAAAAAATACAAAAAAAAAACAAATCATTCCAAATATAACCTAAATTAATGTAATTACAGTATTACCAAAATGATTAATAAACGTCATGGTAAACTGAATGAACTATTAACACATATGGTTTTGTCTATATATATTCCTCCCCCAATTCAGGTTCAACATTAATTATCACAATCAGAAAATTTGATTTGTTAAATAAAATATTTTGGTCAACAACATTGGGTTTTTAAATGGTATTAATTTCATCCCCCCAATCACAGATAATATATATATAGGAATTACATCAAAAATGAGACCGCCATTAGGTCTCAGATGATCTTTCACATAAAACACTTTTTTTACATTTATTCAATAAAATATGGTTCATCTATAGATTGTAATCGAGTCATATCAAAAACTCGGAATCCATAGTCATCAATAAATGTAACATGTCAATTCATTGATTCAAACCATTTCCATTTATTCATAGTGACTCGACCATGAGAGTATTAATATAATAAAAATAATTTCTCAACTGACCATACTAAGACACATTTTCATATGAAGTCGTACTATATAATTTACTAGCATAAAATTCCATTATTGTTGTCAACATAACAAAATTATGTTGTGTTTTTATTTTCACTACTCAATCAATTGTTACAAATTTATATCCATTGATTATTAATGACTTGCATTCATGAACCATGAAACTGGGACCAAAATACAACACCTTGAATTCTTACGAGACAGATTCAATAGTCAATATAAAAAATTGAAATATATATATGAATAATAAAATTAAATGAATATTTATATTTCATGCTAGTTAATATAATTTTCATACCATTAAATTCAACCAATTAGAAACTCTTTGATATGAAAAGTTTCTATCCTTCTTAAAGGAAAAGATTGATGAACAATAATTATAATTTTTTTATGTTGTCAACATAAAATGATAATAAAAGATTAAGGATATGTGAAATGACATCGTATGACATAACATATAAATATTCAAATTACCACCCTGATATTGTTATTGATCTAACCACATTCAAAAAAGACCGTGTGATGTGCCATATCCGGCTCTTCAAGTCTCAATATAGAAAATGTATATGAATAATGAATTCATCTTATTTGGGGAAGATCTGGAAATGAATATTCAATTTCCCCATATAATTCATCTTTATTTCTCATTGTTTCTCTATGTCATGTTCTCACATCTGACAAATATATTGAACAAAAATCAATACATTATTGATCCAAATAACCTATTACAAGGGATCCTTTCAGATGATTCTTGTTTTGGACACATGATTTCATTGTGCACATATTTATTTTTGTATGATACATCAACAAAAAAGAATTAGGTCCCCATAAATTGTTTTAGATGGATGATGAATTGGTAAATGTTACATAAAAGTGATAAATGATGGAGGAATTTTTTTTTCCACTCACAAAAAAAAATGGCACGTCTTAATTCACTTTTATCAAGAAAGTATTGGATAAACTTTTAGCATGAATGTATTTAAAAATTGAATAAGTGAATCAATGTAACCCATATATTAATGGATAGTAAATACAATATTTCTTTTTGGAATCAATTCATTAAGAAGGACGTGATAATCATAGGTTATTTGGGATTTTAGTTTCAACTCCCTTCCATTGACTCATTTAGATATGTCGATTTAATATCCATTAAGAACATTGATATTCTCTAATACTTCTTGGAATTTATTTTTCTCTAAAGGTGTCATTACATAGGAATAATAAGGAACTTTCCATCTATTTTCACTGATACACATATAATGATGTTCTGGTCAAATACCCAAATCCATCAAGTCTTGGTGAGATCATAAGTCATATTTTGTATTCCACATGATATTTAGAACAATTGAAAGAAATATTTTACATATATTTTTCTCAATGTCAATTATTTATAAATAATGATGTAATTAATTGGTAGACCAATATAATAAATCAGAAAAATGCATTAATTTTTTTTTCAATTATAAGTGGATTCAGTTTCAATATTATTCAATTTTGTAAATTTCATATGAACATTTCCTAATGAAAATATTAATTATTTCAATTCATTAGGAATACTATTTCTTGACGTATGTTGAGGTGGTTGTTTAGAGTCATCATTATTATGAAATGTATGATGATTCTTCCTGTATTTTTGATCCATTGAAAAGAATCATTGATGCCCCACAAAACTGATACTATAATGATATTTAAGTCTTCTCAATAATGTATTCATCATTCAAAATATCAATGATAATTTTTTATTTCATTCTCTAACTATAAATCATTCCATTAGTTTGGAAACCATTTAAATTCCATATATAGGGAGCACACATCAAATATATATTTTTAAATAAGCATCCAATACACACATATCCATATAACAAATCTACATCAACTCTCTTATTGAATGTTATAGATATAAATCTATATCATTTTCAGGATTAGAAGGTCTAGATATTATAATACCAATGAATGTGATAGTTTTTTATATTCATCCACGGAGTAATAATATACACATGTATAAAAACTAGACAAGTTGTTTATGAAAAAATCATTTGACCAAATAGATTAAAACCAACCCAGGATAGACCCAACCTAACATTACACACCTAAGCTGAAAAATTGGGATGTTGTGCATCGAATTATTTCTACGCTAATTCATCTGAAGGATAATCCAACTCATCATTTTCTTTAATTATCTCAATATCATTCCATCACATATTTGTTGATATTTCTTCAAACATGAATATATTTTGATGCTTGGGAACAAATGGAAAGTGTCACATGAATTTTTGTGGAACATGAGACGGTTTCCATATGAATTTAACTTCCATTGATATTTACCATATTCCTTAAATCCATTATTTTCTCATATTTCCTCCAAAAATAAACTACAATATTTCGGACAAGCATGAATTTTTTTGTAGAAAATACGAGTTGTATAATTGTCTTCCATATCTTATAATGATTTGAGGGACTATCTACACCATCAAGAAGAAAATCCTTCAAGAAAGCTGAATATAATCAATGGTGGTTTTAGAAATTAAATACATGGTTTTCTAATAATATAACCAGCTTATAATTCCAAATTTTTTATTTTAATACATTCATGATATATAGGAGTTCTAGCACCATCCCTCAATTTTTTCACTCTCTCAACATCATCATCTTAATTATTTTCCTCACGTGTATTGGTATAATTATCTTCTTTCATTGGCATACAATGTATCTCACGATGATGTTAAAATGGAAACTGATGAAATATTAAATTCTCCATACCACTACTTTTGTTCCATTTATGAATAGTATAGTATTGTATCGTCTCTCCATTGTGATACCAATCATTATAGTTTGTTTCAAATATAGATTTTTTATATGGTAGGTAACTTCTTCTGGACTTAACCATGGTCTTACCCCACAATTATAACAAGGAAACTATATACAACCTCAATTTGAATTATTGTTAAATTGGAAGTCTAAAAAAATCTTAATTCATTTGAAACTCAGTTGAAATCCGATCGGTATGATACATCAAGATTCTATCCATTCTGTTGTAGGTAAAAAATTATATTGAAATAAACAATGTATACCATAATTATTAAATTCATTACAACCAATTTTAATATTAAATTCATCAAAACTTACTAGTAGATAAAAAAGAAAAGAATAATTGAAGCAACATATTCTATAAGCGATGCTTAAAAATAAAGAACCATAAAATGTATAAGACGTGGAATAAGAAATAACTATTGCAAAATATAATTAAATACACATGTATTTATGAAATAATTGTTTTTGAAACATTCATTTATTGAATAAGAAATTAATCCAATTAAATATACTTTTCATTATGATTGAAAACATTTTCTCAAGTATAGAAACACTGTGTCACCCAACAACAAAACCACAAAAACATGGTACAATAATATCATGAAATTATACCAAAATTGATATAAATATAAATAATCATCCATCCTAAAATCATAGAAACTATGTTTTTTAAAATAACAAATATTTAACCAAAATGTAATGAAGGATATGGAAGCCTTAAGTTGTATGATATATGAAATGGGAATGTGTATATGGATTTTATACACCATTAAGCCCATCATATTGGGAAAGGGGGAATAGAGAAGAGTTAGAGCACCATGATCATATCCCATATAGAGTCAACATATCCAAATACCAATCCCTTATCTTAAAAACTATTCATCATTGGATTCAATACCATATTAGGGGATCTATCACAAAAATATATCCCCTTTTATATGCTTAATAATAGGTAAATATATATGAAAATTTCTATTACACTGACTATAATTCTAGAATGATATCCAAATTCAAAGGCAAATTAAAATTATAGCGTAGAGGAAATTAAAGAACACTAATAGGAAACCATATTGAATATAATTCATGATGAAAGTGACCATAATAGAATACAAATATCTATACAATCAAATAACAAGGAATATCATAAGAAAAAACCAAGGAATATTCAT
Source organism: Viscum album (assembly GCA_963277665.1). NCBI lineage: Eukaryota > Viridiplantae > Streptophyta > Magnoliopsida > Santalales > Viscaceae > Viscum > Viscum album. Next base: position 1,497,655,720 of record OY728131.1, read on the forward strand.
ATAAATTTAAACAAGGTACATGTAATTGAATAAATAAAAACAAATAAATACTAGTAGAAAAATTTGTTTTTCTTATCCACAGAGGTCTTCTCAATTGAAAAAAAAATTGAGGATGACATTTAGTAATGAAAGTATTTTATTTATGTTTAACATTACTTATATTATTTAAATACAAGGAAGCACCACTAAAAAATGTGTCTTAAGAGCTCTAGTAATGGGACTATAATAGCGCTTATAAAGCGATGTCTACAAAAGTATAAATAAAGGGTAGGATTTAACAGTGCTTGCAAAAATCGCTATTAAATGGGTCCTTTAATAGCTATTTTTATCATTGAAAAAGGAAACACTATTAAATGGGGTAAAATTATATTTTTTCAGACCTCTATGAGCCCGACCCCTTTATCAGTGCTTCAATGACACCTTTAGCATCGCTCCTCCCCCCTTTTATCAATTTTATTCCCCCACCATCCATTTTATTAGCGCTATATGAATTTCCAACCTCTTGATCACCCACCTAGATTCAATCCCTGCACCTCTCCTTTTATGATGGTACTCCTTTAACACTATACTATATTGGGTTTTTGTCTATATAATGTTATTTATATATATATATATTATTCATATATTTATATAATTATTTTTAAATAAATTTATAAAATATATATATTTGTTTGTGATATATATCATTATATTTATTTAAATATATTATATATTATATCCATTTACCTATACTAGAATATATTATAAATATATACCCATTTATTAATACACAATAATATATATATATATATATATTATTAATATATTTCATTAATGTAAAAAAAATTAGATATTGTTTTGAATACTTTATTAAAATATGTATTTATTTACATATATTATAATAATCATATAGATATATACTTTTTAATTATTGACACATACATTTTTATATATTAACATTAATTATATAGGTATATATATTCATATTATTTCATTTTTATAAGGTAAATAAAATGAATAATTTTTTTATTTGAATAAAATGTAACAATAAATAATTATTTTATATATTTTAATGTACATTTTTAAAAAAAAATATCGACATATTAATTTATACATGTGATTTATTATGAGTAAATATAATCAAATACTAATATATTTAATTATAAATAAAACCACTTTGTGAAAAACGATAAAATTTAAAACCATAACATCAATATGAATGTAATACCTGGGAATAAATTCATTCTCTACCAAAATATGGTAATAATACACCCTTAAACGAGGCTGGAAATCCATAAAATGTAAAAAAATTGGGGTACCCTGACTAAAAACTCATTTTTGAGGCCTCTAAATTTTTGTGGCCTAAAAAACATGATCGATGATTCCCCAATCACTATTTTTTAAATATCATTAAACTCTTCGATTTTATATGTGGTAGAGCCCAAGAAGAGACCCAGAAAAAATTTTATGTATGTTTGAAGATTGAGTTAAGTTTTTAACTTATTTTAGATTCTTTTTTTGATTTTTTATCTTTAAATTGATACAAAATGAATATTAATCGATAATAATTATCAAATCACAAAGTTAATAAATATAAATTTTAATTATTTTATATTCTATATTCACAAAATATGTTATATATTAAGTGTAAATGCATATTTTTCTTATCTAAAACATATTTAAAAAATATATATTATATTTATATCAATATATATTATATTTATTTATTAATATAGTATTTCTAATGATTTTTTTGAAATATTCCCTTTATCAAAACTTTTTTACAAGTACTGATAAAGGTTCCCCCCCTTTACCAGGGATTTTTTACAAGCACTAATTGGGGGCTTTATTAGAGCTTGTAAAAAAGCACTGAAAAAGGTCCCACATTATCAATGATTTTTTCTAGTGCTGACAATGGGGGTATCAAATAGCACTTTTAGGTAGTGTTGTTAAATCTATAGTGCTGGATAAACCCGGCTTTTTAATAGTAAAATTATACTTTACATTATTTTATATTTTAATTTATAAATTATTTAATTTGGGTAAGATCCATAAATACAAAATAATTAATCCATTCTATCCCACTTTTGGAAATGCATCAATTACATCACCACATAGAAAACCACTTACTTGAGGAATGTGTAGTTCGATGGATTTTAATTAATTTGATGTGCATTGGAAATAAATGTATAAATACTCAATTCTTGATAAATAAACTAAGGAAACACTCTTAAGAAATAACTATGTTCTACTCACCATTTTATCAAAATAAATGATACTATGGTTTATAACATTAATGTTTTCGTAATGAACTATATTCTTATGTAAAAAGTTATCAATAGAAACCATGTTTCCTAAAATTAATATGATCCAAAACAATTTCCTTTCTAACTTATATAATTATTTCATTCCTTTTCCCTTTGGATTATATAAACATAATAAAGGTTTTAAAATTATTAAAAATTTGATATCTAAATATTTATTTATTTGAAATAATATTTTATCATTCATTTATGTCTAAATCATAATAAGCAATTCTATGAAACATGATGCATAATTAAATAAAATAATGAATTCTTGAGGAAACTAATTTCATAGATAAAAAATATTATGTATTCACTTATTATACTATAATCATGTAAGTCATCATACAATTATTTCTTTTTGGTATAAACAAATATAATAAATAGTTTAACCACGGTTCATGATATAAAAAATTTAATTGAAATAATTAAATCCCAAAAGAAAAGGATAATAAAAACCAACATTAACCCCTACAATTAACTTAAATATGATTCCCAACAGTAAAAATATATAAATCCCTAATTATTCCAATAAAATAATATCAAATTTATGTTAAATTCACGAGAATCCCAAGTATAGTTTTCAAAAAAAGAAATTCTTAACAAAATTCCACTTATAGGAATATAATAAACTATATTCTATCCCTATTAGAATATAAATTTTAAAAAATTGTGATAGAAATGATGAAAACATGATATAGTAGATTCAGATGCATAGAAGAAAATGAAAATAACATCATGAAGAAGAGAAGGGTGATCCAAAAATCACTAATTTGATGTGGTAAAAGACCAAAATAAAAAAAATCATTTAATTAGGGTATAAAAAATGAGAAGAAAACCCATTTTCTCTTGGGTGATGTGATAATAAATAATAGGAGGGAAGAAAACGTTATGTAACACCCCGAGATTTTATGAAAAATTTTCTTTTTAATTTCATTAATGTCTTGTGTTGTACGCTACACCAAAAGGAGCTTGCACAACATGTATCCATGACTTGCCTTGCATTACACGCAATCACGTCCTTCCTCGATAGCTTGCGTCGTACGCAATACCGAGTTTCACTAAACAATGATATGCTATTAAAATATTATTAAAACTAGCCATTATGAATAGTAATAACCACTTTTTGAAATTTTGTAAATTTTATGGACTTCATTTTTGGATATGGAATATCGAAATTAGATGAGGGTGAAATTTTGGTACTTTTCAGATAACTTTCATATTCTGATGAATAGTGAAAATTACTAAATTTTAATTAAAAACAACTTTTTTAATCAAAATAATTAATAGTGATAAATTTTTAATTTGAGTGGTATTAAAGTATATTTAGAATATATTTTTACAATTTAATACAATGTTGGTCATTGGATGTAATTTCACATTTAAACCAGACATAAACAAGTTTCAATCTTTTGATAGTTATTGTCTCTTAAAAACACATTATTTGTTTTGACGACGTGAATTAATTTTTAAATTAATTAATGTAACTGATATGTTTTGAATTTGGTAAAATAGACATCATTTTTGAATTCATAATATCAAATATATCTTAGGCCTAATTCTTTTTATTTTTCTGGAAACTTTCATTTTTTGATGAATAGTGATACCACTAAGTGGTAGTTAGAAAACTAAATTTTTCATAAAACTTAATTTTACCGCTTCTGTGAGTGGAATTTCGAAAATATGAGAGACACGGTTAATATCAAGGACTAAAATGTGGTTCAATGAGATGAAAATAATTTTTGATGAATAGTAACTTTTTACTTTTTTTACCATGGTTAAAAGTAAATAGGGTAATTAAGGGTAAAAATGATATTATTATTACCCTAAAACATGTCCTAATTCTTTTGGATAAGGTTAATTAGACCAAAAAAAACCTTAGGAATAAAATATGACCATTTAAGCCCACTTGGATTAGATTAGGACATTTATTATTAATTTATTTAAAGAAGGGTTAAAATAGTTAAAATCAATGTTTAATAAGTAAATAATTTTTAATATAGGTCTATACATAAGATAAATTAGACTATAAATATTAATTAGAAAGATAAAACTATTTCCTACATAATGATATTTTATTTGTAATTTTTAAACTTTAAATAATTTAATTTATTTATGACACAATGATGATATAGTAAATATCTTATTAATGAAATATTGACATAATTGATGTTATAAATACCCAAATAAATGTAATTTGAGACTTTTTATGAATTAAAAAACCTTTATATGTTAATATGACATGTTATTGTTGATTTAATTAACTTTTTGCTAATTAATCATTCTTTTATGATTTTTACAAAAATCAATTACCAAATAGTGTCAAAATTGACATAAAATAGTTTTTAAAACAAATATTATATTATTTATTGTTATTATATTCCTAAAAATATAAGGTTCGGCCAAGTGACTTAGATAAAGTTATATATATTAATAATAAACAATTTGGGGTTCGTTTGGCTTGTGATAGTATGTTTATTAACCTTATAGTGTAAGAACACAAAAAGACACGGTAAAAGTAAAATTATCTAACTTAAAGTTAAAACTAAATGATAAGGTTAAAATATTAAACTAAACTTGTCAAAATTCTATTGGATGATAGGATTTCGACCCATACCCATCTTATCTTCGAAATAACTCAATTTGGAGCTATTAAAAACCGAATTTGACTTTATAGTAAAATAATATTTTTTGTTATTCCAAAGGTGCCCCTCTCCTCCCTTATAAAAGGGCACTTCCTCCCTCTCTTCCTCACACCACATTGAGCCTTCAATCTCGGAAAAACCCTACCAATTTCCTCTCTCCACTTCCCTAGATACATCATAGAGGTCCTGGTCTTCTTCAAAGACCAATTTTAGTGCCCTAAGAGGAGGTATCAAAGAGGCGCTTCAAAGAAGAGGTAATGTCCGTTACCGATTCTTTCACCTTTATTTATTCTTCCACTTCTTCTTATTAGGTTGTTTCATTAGTAAGTAATAACATCAGTATCACTAATATACTGATATGTTATTATAAGTATGAAACAACCCTATTTCACCATCTATCCATCCTACGGAAAATGAAATCACCGTGCGTGCGTACGTACGGAATACTGTCTCCACGCCGTGGTGTAACCTATTTTCCACCACCACCTTACTTGGATGGGTATAATGGTGTAAATAATGACTATATATGATTATTGTAATGTGATATTGATTCTTAAATAGTATATATTTATACTCCAATGCAATTCCACAATCATGGGAACGATATCATCGCTCGTGCGTACGTACGGAATACCGTCTCCACGATGTGATGCGACTTGTTCTACATGATCTACATTTCATAATGATTATATAAATGAATTTAATGAATTAATATGATATATATTACCCTAATTCCATTCTGGAAATGAGGTTTCTATAATCTAAAAAGAAAAATATGAATTTATTCGACAAAACACGCATAAGAACAAAAAGTAATAAACACCCGAATAACAAGTAATAATGAAATATTACCAATAAGAATCTAAGAATATGATCATATATGATATCATAAAAATATTTATGATTCTGGAATAAGTAAATAACATTATTTAAATCATTATACAGGAGGTTCAGACACTTACGAAGCAAATTGGACCTAAGGTAAGGAAAATATCACAATCTCATTTTTATCTGAGATTGTTTATACTTTGGTATTTACTGGGGTGTATTTTATCGTCCACATCCATGTTTCCTCCATATGTAATATTTTTCCATCCACCTACAACTGTTTAAATCTAATTTTACCCTTTGGTGAGTTTTTAGTAAAAGATATGAAAGGAATATTTTTTCGTTTTTCGTATGAGGTACTTTTTGACTTTTCCGAAAAAAGTACGAGAATAATGTTTTTTTAACTTATACGACATGAATGGATTTTTAAAACATTATTTCCAAGAATCTTCCTTTACAAGTTTTCAAGTTTATTTTTAAACAACTTTTTTTAGTTTAAAATTTTATGACATGTTAAAAAAGGAAAATGTTTTTGAAGTAGAAAGGATATTTTCCTCAAGAATGGAGTTCAAGTGTTTTATCAAAATTATTTTCCATCTAAGATAATATAGGGTTCTGTTTTTATCTCTATTATTACATTGATTTTATTATGTTGTGATGGAATTATTTTTATGAATTACTTTATCTTATATGAATTGTTTGATGATGTCATGATGTTTAAGATTCCCATTTTTATTACATGGGTTATGCAATGATGTATGATTTATGAATTTGTGGCACACATAAGAATGGTATCATTATGAGATGGGTGGGACCTATATCTCCCTCCAATGCATTGGGTAATGATTTTATATCTCATGAGATAGACATGGCTGGAATGGTAGGTTATACCGGTTCAGTGAAATAGGACTGAAACGATGAGTGAACTCGGTTCAGAAAGGGACTTTGTCCACTGAGATAGTCTTGGCAATGAGTCTTGACTAATAAGAAATGGTTATCTATAATTGTGTGTGTATGCCACAAAGATTCATGTTTTATGTTATGATTATTGGGATTACATTTCACTATTATGATTTATCTCATGTTATGAAATTATGATCTATTTTGCAGGTTAAGATTTCCAAAAGATATGTTCTTATGAATATGACGTGATTGATATTTCTTTTTTTTACCCTTACTGAGCATTTCAGCTCACCATTTTATGTTTTCTTTTCCCCAGGATATAAAGAAAGGATTTAGGTTTTAAAAAAAATAAGATCTTTATGGGAGATGTCGCACCATGATTAGAAGATTATATTCTGAGTTTCCAAAGACACTAAACTATTACGGTACTTGTGTGTGTGTTTTTGTTGTGTACTAAGTATTCTGCAAAAGTAATGTAATGTCTATGTACGTTAAGCTTCGGGTCTCTACAGTTGGTATCAGAGGAAAGGTTTAGTCAACCTTTGGAAACTAGGATGCGAGAACTTTAGTGAGATCCCTAGAGATATTTCTAAGGTATGTCTAGGGATGTCCCTAAGGTTAAGTATACGTATAGGTTATAGTACTAGAATTATGCTAACGATCATAGAATAAAACCTAAGATGTTAGATATTGAAGGTACTACCCCTTTATTATGTTGTTTTCCCTAGCATGATTCTTGCATCTCACACTATTCTTTTTGTGGTTTAGACGATGGTTGGAACCCGAAGGAACCGTGTTGATCAATACAATGGACGATGCAATGATTTTCCTCCTGAACAAACAAATGTTATGGGAGATGGAGTGAAAAATCTTATCGCTATACTTACACAAGCTATGAATCATTCTGGACATCCAAATGAGCAGAGAAGGGAACAATATTCTATTGAGTCCTTCATGAGGAAACGCGCACCTTCTTTCAGTGGGCCTTCTGATCCACTTGTTTCTGAACAATGGATCAGTACCACTGAAAAAATATTTTTAGTTCTTCAATGTTCAGAACATGATAAAGTCATCTTAGCAGTATATCGTTTGGAAGGTGAAGCTGATCAATGGTGGAATCTTATCAAGAAAACGAGGCCAAGAGATGAAATTGAGTCCATGGAATGGGAAGAGTTCAAGAACTTATTTTTCAATAAGTACTTCCCTTGTATTCTTTGAAAAAAGATGGAGAAGGAGTTTCTTGAACTAAAGCAAAAGGATGATGAATCTGTTGGTGTATATGAAGCGAATTTTACAAGGCTTTCAAGGTATGCATCTGGCTTTATCATCCAACATCAATGTAAAGTTGATTGATTCTTCAGTGTCTTAAAACCAAATCTTAGAAGGGCATTAGCTATAAGAGACTTTAGTAGCTATGAAAAATTGTGCGTTGTGCTATCAAGGTAGAAATGGAAGTTGGTGTTACTTATCCATCTAGTATTTTTGACAAGAAACGAAAGATGGAGTTCAAGGAGAAATCTCAGAATAATGGTGAAAAGAAGATGAATGTTTTCTTATGCTCAAAGTGTGGAAAGAAGCATCGTGGAGATTGTCTTAAAGGGACTAGAAAATGTTTTAAGTGTGGAAAAGAAGGTCATCGAGCAGCTGAGTGTTGAAGTAATGGAAAAAGGGTTTCTAATGATGTGAATAAAGAAAAGACTGCAGAGAACACACCACCAACACTTCAATTCTTCAAGTGAAATGAAATGGGGCATTATGCTAATAAATGCCCTAATCCAAGGGTTAGTGATGATCGACATGAGCAACCACTTAAGGAAAAGGACAAAGGGAAGTCACATGCGTTCACTATTTGCGATTTTGAATATGAAAACGATGTGGAAGAATGATTAAGTGTTTATGTAATGGGATTCCAAAATAATGTTGTATATAGTATCGTGGAATATTAGAATATTTATGCATTGGTCTATTGTGGTTTTCAATATTTTTATGGTATCGATAACCATGGAAAGTGATTGAGATATTTTTGGAAAAAGATGATATGCGCATAATGAAGGGATAAGGAGAAAATGAAATGTTTGACAGTATTCATGAGCTCATGGCTGATATAAGGAAATAGTTATATCATGGTTTGAGGTTTTGGTATGTGAAAAGAGTTAACTTTTGACAGCACTCATGTTTTCACTAATATTCAATGGGTATTAATTTTTCAAGAGAACACATGATTAAGGCCTTCGAATGTTTGGAATGTGACCAACAAGACATATCTCATGACATACGGGGATCAACGATGGTATTAACATGCTTGTTATATGAACTCTTTGGTAATCGTTTTCACTATAATATGAGATTGGACAGCAGTATTTTGGATAAGCCTAAAGATTGGAAATGATTACGTTGGACATAAGTTAGTATTGTTTAAGGATAAATTTTTTTCGATATTATTGATGGGATGGTATAGTAATTTAGTTTTAGAAAAAGGACAACCTGCAGGACGGGAAAAAGCCCATCGCGTTAGACAGGGCTTTGGGAATCGAACCCACAACCGAAGTACAACTGGCATTTATCGCCTACCACTGGCCTACAGGAAGTCCCTGGTTAGTAGAAACTAGTTTTATTTTATTACGCGGTATGATATATGAAGTATAATTTCATTTTTGGAATTGTATACGATTAACCTCACCATAGATGGTCTTATGTATTTTTGATAACTTTTGTAACCATTTGTTTGAGACAGATGGAATGACCCATCATTCTATCACATGATCTGCTAACACTTCGCGAATGACAAATCCAACTTCATTTCTTTAAGAGATGAAGTGGAAATTGTCCAAAGAACGACCAACAGTGACACTGTACCAAAATCACGAAAGTATTTCTTCTAATTCCAATTTCATCAACTTTAGGGAAATGATCATGAAAACCAAAAATGTTTTCCTAGTACTCTTATATCTGATGAATCAGATGGTACCTTAGATTGTCACAAATTAATGGCTTTGTGATTGTTGGATTTCCCATAGCCATGTTCTCTACCACTCTCTATCAGAACATAGTGGTTAGATTTCTCTTCCATATCCATATTTTCACCTATGTGGAAACCCAATGATTAGTTTATTTGGGTAACCGTTATGTTTCATACTTTTGTTTTTAATGATTGGTTTTGGTACTCATTTTTACGATGTGTGTTTCTATTAAATAAACTTTCGAGTAGAAAACCATTTATAACCCCGACGAATTTCGAGGGTGAAATTCATTTTAAGGGGGGTATAATGTAACACCCTGAGATTTTATGAAAATTTTTCTTTTTAATTTCATTAATGTCTTATGTTGTACGCTACACCAAAAGTAGCTTGCACAACATGAATCCATGATTTGCCTTGCATTACACGCAATCGCGTCCTTCCCCGATAGCTTGCGTCGTACGCAATACCGAATTTCACTAAACAATGATATGCTATTAAAATATTATTAAAACTAGCAATTATGAATAGTAATAACCACTTTTTGAAATTTTGTAAATTTTATGGACTTCATTTTTGGATTCAGAATATCGAAATTAGGTTAGGGTGAAATTTTGGTACTTTTCGGATAACTTTCATATTCTGATGAATAGTGAAAATTACTATATTTTAATTAAAAACAACTTTTTTAATCAAAATATTTAATAGTGATAAATTTTTAATTTGAGTGGTTTTAAAGTATATTTAGAATATATTTTTACAATTTAATATAATGTTGGTCATTGGATGAAATTTCACATTTACTCCAGACATAAACAAGTGTCAATCTTTTGATAGTTATTATCTCTTAAAAACACACTATTTGTTTTGATGACGAGAATTAATTTTTAAATTAATTAATGTAACCGATATGTTTTGAATTTGGTAAAATAGACATAATTTTTGAATTCATAATATCAAATATATCTTAGGCCTAATTTTTTTTTATTTTTCTGGAAACTTTCAATTTTTGATGAATAGTGAAACCACTAAGTGGTAGTTAAAAAACTGAATTTTTCATAAAACTTAATTTTTCCGATTCTGTGAGTGGAATTTCGAAAATCCGAGAGACACGGTTAATATCAAGGACTAAAATGTGGTTCAATGAGATGAAAATAATTTTTGTTGAATAGTAACTTTTTACTTTTTTTTACCACGGTTAAAATTAAATAGGGTAATTAAGGGTAAAAGTGATATTATTATTACCCTAAAACATGTCCTAATTCTATTGGATAAGTTTAATTCGACCAAAAACAACCTTAGGAATAAAATATGACTATTTAAGACCACTGGGATTAGATTAGGACATTTATTATTAATTTATTTAAAGAACGGTTAAAATAGTTAAAATCAATGTTTAATAAGTAAATCATTTTTAATATAGGGTTATAAATAAGATCAATTCGACTATAAATATTCATTAGAAATATAAAAATATTTCCTACGTAATTATATTTTATTTTTAATTTTTAGACTTTAAATAATTTAAATTATTTATGACACAATGATGATGCAGTAAATATCTTATTAATGAAATATTGACATAATTGATGTTATAAATACCCAAATAAATTTAATTTGAGACTTTTAATGAATTACAAATAATTTATATGTTGATATGACATGTTATTGTTGATTTAAATAACTTTGTTCGAACTAATCATTCTTTTATGATTTTTACAAAAATCAATTACCAAATAGTGTCAAAATTGACATAAAATAGTTTTTAAAACAAATATTATATTATTAATTGTTATTATATTCCTAAAAATCTAAGGTTCGGCCAAATGACTTAGATAAGGTTATATATATTAATAATAAACTACTTGGGGTTCTTTTGGCTTGTTATAGTATGTTTATTAACCTTATAGTGTAAGAACACAAAAAGACACGGTAAAAGTAAAATTATCTAACTTAAAGTTAAAACTAAATGATAAGGTTAAAATAATAAACTAAACTTGTCCAAATTCTATTGGATGATATTATTTAGACCCAGCCCCACCTTAGCTTCGAAATAACTCAATTTGGAGCTATTAAAAACCGAATTTGACTTTATAATAAAATAATATTTTTAGTTATTCCAAAGGTGCCCCTCTCCTCCCTTATAAAAGGGCACTTCCTCCCTCTCTTCCTCACACCACATTGAGCCTTCAAGCTCAGAAAATCCCTGCAAATTTATTCTCTCCACTTCCCTAGAGACATCCTAGAGGTCCTGGTCTTCTTCAAAGACCAATTTTAGTACCCTAAGAGGAGGTATCAAAGAGGCGCTTCAAAGAAGAGGTAATGTCGGTTACCGATTCTTTCACCTTTATTTCTTCTTCCACTTCTTCTTCTTAGTTTGTTTCATTATGAAGTAATAACATCAGTATTACTCATATACTGATATGTTATTATAAGTATTAACCAACCATATTTCACCATCTATCTATCCTATGGAAAATGAAATCACCGCACGTGCGTACGTACGAAATATCGTCTCCACGCCGTGGTGTAACCTATTTTCCACCACCACCTTACTTGGATGGGTATAATGGTGTAAATAATGACTATATATGATTATTGTAATGTGATATTGATTCTGAAATAGTATATATATATATACTCCAATACAATTCCACAATCATGGGAACGATATCATCGATCGTCCATACATACAGAATACTGTCTCCACGATGTGATGCGACTCGTTCTACATGATCTTCATTGCATAATGATTATATAAATGAATTGAATGAATTAATATGATATATATTACCCTAATACCATTTTGGAAATGAGGTTTCTATAATCTGAAAAGAAAAATAAGAATTTATTCGACAAAACACGCATAAGAACAAAAAGTAATAAACACCCGAATAACAAGTAATAATGAAATATTACCAATAAGAATCCTAGAATATGATCATATATGATATCATAAAAATAAGTATGATTCTGGAATAAGTCAATAACATTATTTAAATCATTATACAGGAGTTTCGAACACTTACGAAGCAAATTGGACCTAAGGTAAGGAAAATATCACAATTTCATTTTTATCCGAGATTGTTTATACATTGGTATTTACTAGGGTGAATTTTATCGTCCACATCCATGTATCCTCAATATGTAATATTTTTTAGATCCACCTACAACTGTTTAAATCCAATTTTACCCTTCGGTGATTTTTTAGTAAAAGATATGAAAGGAATCTTTTGTCATTTTTCGTACGAGGTACTTTTTGACTTTTCTGAGAAAAGTACAAGAAGAATGTTTTTTAACTTATACGGCATGAATGGATTTTTAAAACATTATTTCCAAGAATCTTCCTTTACAAGTTTTCAATTTTATTTTTAAACAAATTTTTTTTGTTTAAAATTGTATGACATGTTAAAAAAGGAAAATGTTTTTGAAGTAGAAAGAATATTTTCCTCAAGAATGGAGTTCAAGTGTTTTATCAAAATTATTTTCCATCTAAGATAATAGAGGGTTCTATTTTTATCCCTATTATTACATTGATTTGATTATGTTGTGATGGAATTATTTTTATGAATTCCTTTATCTTATATGAATTTTTTGATGATGTCACGATGTTTAAGATTCCCATTTTTATTACATGGGTTATGCAATGATGTATGATTTATGATTTTGTGGAACACATAAGAATGGTATCATTATGAGATGGGTGGGACCTATATCTCCCTCCAATGCATTGGGTAGAGATTTTAAATCTCATGAGATAGACATGGCTGGAACGGTAGGTTATACCGGTTCAGTGAAACTGGACTGAAACGAGGAGTGAACTTGGTTCAGAAAGGGACTTTGTCCACTGAGATAGTCTTGGCAATGAGTCTTGACTAATAAGAAATGATTCTCTATGATTATGTGTGTATGACACAAAGTTTCATGTCTTACGTTATGACTATTGGGATTACATTTCACTACTATGATTTATCTCATGTTATGAAATTATGATCTATTTTGCAGGTTAAGATTTCCAAAAGATATGTTCTTATGAATATGACGTGATTGATATTTCTTTTGTTTACCCTTACTGAGCATTTGAGCTCACCCTTTTATGTTTTCTTTTCCCCAGGATATAAAGAAAGGATTTAGGTTTTTAAAAAAAGAAGATCTTTATGGGAGATGTTGAAGATATTTCACCACGATTAGAAGATTATATTCTGAGTTTCCAAAGACACTAAACTATTACGGTCCTTGTGTGTGTGTTTTTGTTGTGTACTAAGTATTCTGCAAAAGTAAAGTAATGTCTATGTACGTTAAGCATCGGGTCTCTACACGTTACCTCTCAATGATCGAAAAAAATGACAGAAATAGATGAAGAACAGGTGATCGGTGGGGGAAGCATCTCCTTAGGAGGGGAGGGGAGATTAGAGCTCTCGAAGAGGATGGGATAGGGAGCCTGATATATTAATGATCTATACCCATGGTTTTTGATAAACCACTGTTATATCTCAACCTATAAAAACATTTTTTAAACCATGGGTATATCGTTATCTATGAGCTCAATACCCACAATTTCTTTAAACTGTGGGTATAGTTGCGTGGGGATAACCCCGTTTTACAGTTGTGTAAGGAGATTGGAAATTCTATTTATATCAATATAATATCATTTAAATTTTATAATTATTCTTATTGTACTATTTTTTGTTTTCTATTGAATATTTGGTGGAGGTTTAAGAATAAAGATACTTATTAAATCTTGGTTAAGTCGATTATCACTTCCTTGGGTATCCTCCATTGGATATATCCTTAATCCTTATTGTGTAAGTCTTTTTATGAGAGAATAACCTCTATGATGTGGGGAAGAGAGTTGTTACAGGATTTTGAATGATATTAGTTGAGATAAGATGAGAAAAGTGTGTGAAGACATGAGAAGAATAGGTTCCCTTTTAAAGGGAGAGGAGTGACACCTTTATAAATAATAAGAAATTTGAAATATAATAAATGTCATTATATAAGGTAAGTAGAACAAATACTTTACACATATAAAAATGGTTTTCAAAAAAATATGTATTTTTTCCTTCAAATAATTTTATCATTATTGCTATCAAATTTATAATAAATCTATGAATGATTATAAATTTATACAAATGTGTAAAAATAAAATTCTATGATTTTAATCCCCATTATAATTAAAAGTAAATTTTAAATAAAATAATATATAAATAAAACAATTTTTATAAAGAAAAAATTTTCATTTATCGAAGCCTAAATATTCCATGGATTTCATTAAGTAATTTTATTATTTCATCAAGAAATTTTGTTTATACCATTCCTCAAAATTATTAAATTTAATAAATATATACAATTCAGCAAAAAATTTCATAGAATTTTTTATAGAAATAATGGTATTTTTTAAATTTTAATTAAACCCTGTTTTATATTATAAAATAATTTATTTTATCATTTTCATAATGTATTTAATTATTCCTTGATGTTAATTGTTTCATGAATTACAATATATTGAAAACATTTATTTATTTCAAAGGAATATATATATAATGAAAACATGGCGTGTTACATTTTACCCCCTTAAAATAATTCCTAACCTAAAATTATGATACTCTAAAGAAAAAAACAAGGATACTGATGCATCATTACATCCTCATATTCTATTATAGAGTCCTCAATCTTATAATTCCACCAAAAATCATTGACTAATGTGGTGGTTCTGTTTCATAGTATATTATCTCTTGAATACAAAATCTCCACCGGTTGTTCATCATAGGATTTATCATCTTCAAACTATACCACATCTCATTTTAATATATATAATGTTTTAGTTATGTACATCCCCAAAAGTGATACATGGACCACATCATTCACTTGAGATAGATTCTAATGATGTTCTAAGTGGTATATTTTCATCCTGATATGACTGAGATTCTTGAAGGGATTGATGTATCTAGAAATCATCTTTCCCTCATTTCCAAATTTCATAACCTTCTTCCAATGAGATATTTTTAAAGGAATAACTTATCACCAAATTCAAACTCTAGATATTATCTATGATTTTTAGCTTAACTCTTCTATTTACTATGAGATTATATGATGTGATTATGAATGGATAAAACATTATCATCCTTTTATAAAACTAACTTACGTCTCAATATATTTCATTCTCCAGCTTCCCAATAACATGATGGAGTTAATTACTTATTTCTAGAGGGACTCATAAGTATCCATATAAATTATTAAGGGAAAGATATTGTTTTATGAAAATTAAACTAGAATAGGGTGTTGACCCCAACCTCTTTTTAAATCGATAGAATAATATCTCAACATATCCTCCAAGGTTTGAGTGGATCTTCCACACTGACCATCTATCTGGGGATGATATGTACTAATAAAGCTCAACTATGTTTTCAATTATTACTAAATAATTCTACACAACATCATGTCAAACCTTAGATCTCGATTAGATAAAATTTATAGTGGTAGTCTAGGAAACCTTACCAATTTCTTATTGTATATTCTGGAAAGTTGTGAATGTTCTGGGCACTGTGGATAAACAAGATTAGACATTACTAAATCATATTTTTTTTTATAATCCGTGAATAATATTTTTTATACATGATGAAGAATCATCATGGCCAATGTAATTAATATGAAGATTAATTTAGAAGAACCCAAATACAAGATGATAGGATATTTTCACATATAATATATAATTAATCTATTTAATTTAATATTACCTTACCTTGAATTAATTCTTCATTGTTGGAATATTTTTGTACCATTATTTTTTCAGAATAATAAAGGATATATTCCCTCTAGTAGTAATCCAAATTTTCTTTATAAACATCATATCTTTTCCATAGGATCGTCTGAGTACTAGTACAGATGGTTCTAGTTCATCAAGTGATCGATGTCATTTTCAACTAAATCTTTCAAGAGATAATTAATTTAATCTGTAGGAAAATTATAAAAGATCACCATTATTAAGTGAATTATATGGGATAGTTCTCTACGGCTTGATATAATAATATCTATAACTAATTATGCACAGTGAAAGAATGTGGCTATCTCATTTGGAGAACGTGATAACTGAGATTAAATATTATCTGGGCAAGAAAATAATCATTACACAACAGAACTTTTTGTTTTTATTAATCCCCTAAAACCCCATGTCTTAATAATAGTAAAATTATTATTATTTACATGACATGTAATAAACACATTTTTTAATAAAATATTACCTTTTGAATAAATTAATTATTATTTATTCAAATAATATTTAATATGATATTTCTCATTGGACAATTAAAATCAGTTTTCCATTCCTTGTCAATATTTATCGAACCTTAAATAATATATTTTCATTTAATTAAATAAATACCACTTCATTATTCATTGATAAATATATAAATATTATAGTCACTTAATCAATGAATATATATTTATTAATATTAACATAACAAGATAAATTAATATGTTATTTATTTTTAAATAAACCAAAATAAATAAATATAATGTATTCATGTAATTAAATAAATAATTACTTAGTGAATAAAAAATTATTATATATTCAACTCCTATATATATTCTCTTGAATAACATGTGATTGAATATTTATGATCAAACTAATATTAATAATTATTAAACCACATATGGGAATAATAGTTATCCAATATGTTAAATTCATATGGAATTAAACTGAGTTTATGAATACATATAGTGTATGAAAATATAGGGCCCTTTATCAGTGGAATTTGGATACACTATCTAAAGTACAAGGTTAATATCTTTCAACATGAAAAGGCTACCATAAATAAATAAATTAATGCTACAATAACATGTAAAAAATTATGAATTTACACTATGTAATATAATATATTCATCTCATTATATCTAATCATGATGGTTATATAATGGTGTCATCAACATATATGCTCCATGTCTCTTTCATTGACATTCTAGAATTGAAATTTCTGAAAATACATCCATGGATATGGACATAATCATGTAGTTGAATTTCCTTTATGAAACTGTGATGTCAACTTCTATTAAAGAATTGATGGGGGGAATCATTTCTCACATTATTCATTAATGCAACATCATTCATGATGTGAAAAGAGTATCCTACCTAATCTTGAACATATATGGTCATATTGTTTTCAATACAATAACACATGTGACTGACAACTTGTATTAATAATAATATTAAAATATCAGGATTATTACACACATCCTCAGATAGGAATATCCAATAAAACATTTAAATGATGATATTCTAATTGTAGGTCATGTTCACCCAATCTCTTATGCTAATAATTACCAAGGGAATAAACCACGAGAAATTATCTCAATGTCCTATGAATATTAACCCCGGATATACTATATCATTTCTGATCCATTAAATAATATCAAATGTCTATGGGAAATATATTTAATAATACTGTTGTGTTAAATGTAGGTTCTTATCATGGAGGGGAACTACTATGAAATTTCAGTGTGATAAGAAACATTAGGACATAATGAGATATTGTGTCTTTTAGAAGAACAATAATGAAGTGATAACAAAATTTATTAATATTCAAATAGATAAATACAAGTAATCATAATGTACATAGAAGTTAGTTTTAGGGTACCAAATCCTATAGACTCCCTATGTCACTAGTGCCAACTCATAACAACTTTCATTATGATAGGTCTCACATGATATTTTTATTTTTACTAATATAAGGCCTTATTCTTAGGTTCTTCCATGTTTTGGTATTTGGGAAATCTTCTCATAGTGAATTCAATACTTTGATAGAAATATCTCAAGAGGTGATATTTGCAGAGTATGGGCTTTGTTTATTGATGTGTCCTGAGCTCATTTGAGAGATCTAACACAGTAGTATTTTCATAACAAATGTGATAGTATATATACTCCTAGGAAGCACAACAAGCTCTTAGATGATTTATTTTTCCCAAAATTCTTCTTTGGATGTATTAGAAGATATTATATACTCATAATTCACTATAAAATCTATGAAAACTATCTTCTTTAAACTATTCTAGCTCATAGATCCTCCATTGAGATAGAAGAAATATCAAGACTATGAATTCATTTGATTTTTATCTATTTAGAATCTATCATTGGTATATTATTTGATGATTATCACCCCATCACCATTATTTAATAGGAATATATCCTTTATATTCCTCAGACACATTTATATAGCCTTAACAGTAGACCAATGTTATTTCCATGGACTATCATGATACCTTAATACCATTATTAAATCATAGGAAACATAAATCATAGTATATAACATGGAATACATGATAGATTCTATCATAGATGCTTATAGGATTCTACTCATCTTATATCTCTCCTAGTATGTTTGAAGAAATATTATCTTAGAGAGATTTATACCATGCGGAATTAGAACTAATACCTTATTATATTTTTTATACTAAATATCATTATTATTTCGTCAATTTATGTACTTGGACATAGCCCAAGTATCATTTTTTATCTAACATCAAATATCTTAATTATATGGATAAATGATTCTTCCCCTAAGTCCTATTTGTAGAAGCACTTACTAAAATAGTCCTTAATTAACTATTAGACTGGTAAGTTGTTTCTAATAAGTAATATTCCATCCACATATACTACTAGTAATATGACTGAACTCCCTCTAAAGTTCTTATAAATACATATCTCACATCCATTCTTTATGAAACCAAAATCTGGTATGCCATCACCAAATAAAATATTCCATGACCTAGATGATTCCTTTAACCCATAGACAAATCTATACCACTTTCATATCTTATTTTTATTTCTTGGAGTCACAAACCCTTTAGGTTATACCGTAAACACATGTTCCCAAATGGTCCTATTAAGGAAGGATGTTTTGATATCCACCTTTTAAATCTACAAAACATGGAAAGATTTTATAAAAGTATAAATTTTTATGGATTTAAACATGAAAATTTTGAAAATTTTCTATCATAGGAACTATATTGATATTTTTGAACACTTTATTTATAAGTACATGCTTTACCTTCGATATCTGATTTTTTATTGAATAACCATTTCACCCTATTCCACCAATGAGGTGGTGCATTTCGGGTGATGGTGAAATGGTCCGATGAGAATCATCACTCGTCCCATTTATCAAAGATGGTTTCCTTTAAAATTCACCATTTATTTTGTTTCAACCAGTTCTACATCATTATCCATTAGAATAATGATGGATTAACCCCATCGGGACTGGGCAATTCATCCCTTTCATATTTTGAAGGAGATTCCACAGTCAATCAGTCACAGTGGGAAATTACATGGGGTCAAGTACTCATGCAATCGATCCTCATCTAGTATAACTTCCTCAAATGGTCAACAATGAGTTTATTTGTGGAGCCAGAAACAACCAACAACCCTGGTATCCATGATTCATGGACATCCTTTCCAAAGGAAGGAACTCGTTGATTGATGATTCAGCCAACGACAGTTGAGGAGTCCACTAGTCGAGAGGATATGAGGTCAGGCTCACTACACCCATCAGGGTGAGGATTATTTCTTGTTCTGGGACTCTCTTATAGATTTATGTCGTGTTCAAATGTTGGTGAATCCTTTTTTAATTCCTGAAGAGTGTTTCCATGTGATTCCCTTGATTTGCAGAATCGTCGTAGGCAAGAAAATATTTAATGATTTGGATGTACTGCTATCTTGAGCCATATAACAAGGCACTCTGGAGTTTATCGTCATCTAGGGGGTGCAAGGTGACTTGATGTTTGGATCAGACCCATCAGACGGGTTTCTTACGTATCCTTGGGAGAGGAAATAGAACACACATAGTTTGAATTAGTTGGGGCTTATGCAAGGAAGCATCCCCTTTACGGGACATGGTTGGGTGAAACCATTTGGATGGGTACCCTTTTGAGCTCAGGACTTCAGGAAGGCATCCTACATATCCTAGTTTCATCAAGAATCACATCTACCATAATTCTGATTTTTTGGGGCATATGCATTGAGGATGACCATTTAAGGAGACATGATTGGGAGGACCCTTTATGGGAGGGTGCCCTTTTGAACCGGGCGTTCGAGTAGAAGTCCTTTGTATCCTGGTTTTATCATGAATTAGATTTCTTGTAGTTCATATTTTCTTGATGTTGTAATGGTCAGAAAACACTAAGCCCACGTGAGTCATGTTTGTTGTGAGAAACAAGAGGATGAGAGAGATCCAACCAATAACTTGCTTCCCCTCCTATTGGTGGGACAGGGAGAGCCTAAGATGGGAGACAACGAGGTGGGGGTGTGGATTGATGAAACTTTCAATGTGAAATGACATTAAAGGTCATGTGGCTCGACCTCAGAAAATCGGGGACATACCTTAATGGGAGGGCCCTAGAATACATTCTAGGAAGGGTAGGAGTTTCATCCTCATTAAAGTATAAGTGAACATAACTCATTCGACTAATCACTATTTGTAATTGAATGGAAAAGAATGTGATCACCATTAATCCCTAGAATGGTGAGGTTCACAATGGCATCCCCTGGATGGAATTTATGTTACCATGGGGATATAGACGCATAGATATTCCTGAAGACTGAACCGTTGTCGGGATAAACTTATTGAATCCACTTACCATGGTTATGTAGACTCAAATGGGCGCGCTAATGCACCTGATGGTCTGATTATATGTTTCTAGTGGCTTTGGATGAGACTTTGGCCGGATGTCAGTGGATTGGTTCATAGAGGGATAATGGAGGACTGGATGGTAGTAGAGGGCTGAGGTTGGAACTAGAGGAAATAATAACTAAAAAACCCCATTTTGCATACTGGTTTCTTTTCTCGGATGGGGGAGGCTCCAGATATTATAGTAGTATGCAAGAAAATGGGTCTTCCGCATACCGATTAGGTATGCATGCACGTGTATAAGCCAAAATATACCATAGTGGTACATGTCCCATCATTCCACTTTAGGTTCCACCTGCGTACTAATGCAGTATGCACTGTTGAGTTTAGTCTGCATAATGGTACACAAGGAAGGGAACCATATATAAGGAGGGTTCGGGGGATTATCGTTCGTGTGATGTTAATCCGTGAGAAGTATATGGTTCGTGGTTCCACCATTTTGGCTCAAATTTCCCTTTTTATTATCATGTTCCCCCATTTTATGGTTCACGACGGGTGGTACCATTAGGGTGCATGGTTTGCAATTTGGGATTCGTCGATGAATCAAGAGTGAAGCGAGAATATTCTTAGAATTCTTTGTTCCAAACTCTGGGTTCCCTCCAATATATCATCATTCGTTTCTTCGTACACCCTCAATTCATTATGTGATCCTTTTATAGAGAATAGAGGAAATAGTATCTATGGGAATGTAGAACCATTTGCGAAGGACCATAACGGGATATCCAGACCCATGGAAGACCCATTCAACCAGGGTTTGCAGAGGCTATAGTTTCACAATCATGGTTCACAGAACCCTTCTCGTTCGATTTATCTACAAATTGATGTGTTCGTGGGATGGTATGAAGATGGTATTTTTTCACATGAATCATTCTGGGACATGGTTCGCGGTCTGCTAGTTCCCTGGACATTGCTCCATTGGTCAATGCCTTGCGAATCGTTTTGAATTCCTAGTGGTTTGCGATTCAGGCGGTCTGTGAACCCTTCCCGGTGATGGAACACATGCCACATGAAATTCATTGAAAGCATGAATTACTTCATGTTTCTTATAAAATTTTCAACTCACTTTGAGTCCATTCACTTGATAGACATGTATGAGTACATTATTACTTCTAAAAAGTGATTGTGGAATTATTTTCCTCCCCTGGTGAAATTTTCAGTACCCTATAAATGCCCCCATCAAAATGGGGTCCATTTGGAATAAAAAGGGGTCTACTCCAATGTAGAAGAGGTCATGAACTGAACTGGTTCACTATAGAACAAATGTGCCTGGTAGTAGGGGACCACACCAATATATAGGGGCCCATGTCATTTTTCTTTTACCATTTCTCACTGAGAAATTTTTTCTCTATTCCTTCGGCATCCTATGTATTTTTGTACCATGATTCTTACAAAAATCCCCTTAGTGTACCACTTCATACATGCCACGAATTGATATTTTCTCCATTTTTCTACCCACAAACCATATTTGAGGTTCTGAAAATGGAATTTTGAAACTCCAAAATTAAAATCTAGATTCCATGTGGGAGAAAAATATGCTACTTTCATGTATGCATACCGAGATTGATCCGGCGAACCGAACTTTAAGAATTAATAATTTGAACATAAGCATTAATCTAAAACATTTGAACATGAACTTTAGGAGGCTGAGGTTCGTAGTATTCACCTTCCACAAACCCTTCTATTCACCATCCAATGATATGCAGGCCAACATCTTGAGGATGGTTTCCATAGCATGTATGTATGTGGTGAAATGCAACTGCATACCGTAGAATTAGGTGAGAATTATTTTCGCGTATCATGAAGTACATGGATTGTTCCTACTACGTATCGTTTCTTGGATCAGTACATGGATCCCTATGTTCACATATTTTAAGTCCTTTATCTATGACAAGCTTGATCTTTTATTACACACTTAAACATGATTTATTACATAAACATCACTTGATATAACCTAGAAGATCGAGAGTTCTAGTGTGTTTGGGGCTTAGGATCATTACATTACAACATAGAACATAAAACAAACAAAATATTTATTGAAAACTTCTTTTACATTAACACTACATTCCCTCATACTTAGCATTACATAGGATAACTTGGGGAAATGCCTAAGAAAAGTGTGGGCTATAAAGCCCTGTAAGGGAATAAACATGGAATAACATGAGGAAAACAAGACATGTTAGACAATAGGAATATCAATGGAGCACAAGAGAAACATTAACATAAAGACATGATAAATCATGATAATCATAAAATGGAAATGTGGTAACGACACTTAACATGGAATTAGCAAGACCCAAGGCTCACTGCACATGTAGCATGAGTAAATCCTCATTGCACCTGAAGCATGAGTAAACCCTTGTTTCACAGGAATTAGCATGAGTCAAAAGTCATTGGACATGATTTATCATGATACTATACTTCTCCCAATGCATTGGAGTGATATCAGGGAAAACCCTTCTTAATCATTTCATTTCATCGTCAAGTGTGCCACATGGATCATAAAACATGGATTCATTAAACATAATCATTTATTCAATGATAAATGAATGTGGAAGTAATACATGAAACTCTATAATCAATAAGTAAATGTTCATAAAGGTGAATACCCTTGATAGAGACATGGGTCTGGTATTCACTACATAATGATATTGGCTTGAAAAAATGTAGTGTAATTTCGGCAACATAACAACGTGACATTAGGATTCACAAAAATGGCTAATGAAAGAGAAAAGTGTGTCTCTTCATATTTACATGAAACTGAAAGTAAGGGGGTCACATATACACATGTCCCGGCAATTTTAATGTAATTTATATTCATTATACAATATAATTTCTTAAATGTAAACGAGGAGAGAGAAATTCCTTTCAGAATTTCGACATAGTAACAGGTATACATGGGAGGAATTTGATGAGAGAGGAAGGGGTGTCTCATAATATTTAAATTCAATGAACTTTAAGGGTTCATATTTATACATGTCCCAAAAATTGTAATGGAATTTAAATTCATGATACTAAATAATTTCTTGAATGTAAATGAGGAGAGAGAAATTCCTTTCGGAATTTTGGCATAGAACGAGTGTACATGGGAGACATTTTATGAGATAGAAAGGGTACTAACATCATTAAAACATTAATAGGGAAGTATGTGTGAGGTGAGAAACCATACCCCAACAATTATAAATTAAATTAAAATAGAAAAACAACTTTAAAAAAATTGAACAAAAATAAGAAAGGACGAAAACCCTTATTGGAAGTGTGCATCCAAAGGCATGGGAGAGGCTTGAGAGAGGATTCTTGGGAGCTTGGGGTGCCTTGAGAGGATTATAGATAGAGTAGGGAATAGTATTTATAAACTCCAAAGGCTTTTATTGAAGAGGAATTGGGAGTTTGGTTGGATTTAAATAGGAAAGAAAAATAAATTGTTTATTATTTAGGGTTAGGACACCTCACATTAAACTAATCAATAATAAAAACTAGCCCATGGTTTTTTCCCATGGTTTTTGACAAACGAGAGTGAAGAACAATATTTTATTAGGCCAATGGTAGAACATCTTAAAATAATAGGGTTTCTTATGTTAACGTGAGTCACACTCTCAAGGAAAACAATTTAAAAAGAAAAAATGTTGTATAATCCTTGAAGGGTCCACTGAAGCTTTGTAAAATAAATAAAACAAATGAAAAATAAAATTATTTTAATTTTAACACATATATTGGCTGAACATATTGTTTATAGTATTTTATTACATGCTATTGGGGCAATATGATATCCTAAAACACATCAATATTTAAACGGTATTTAATTTTTACCCAAACATTTGACTGTCTCAGAAACTAATGAAAAATTCCTTGTTGGATAATTATGACATCCTGATTCCAAAATTAATATTAATTTAGTCTAAATAATTTTATATTTATTTAAATTTTAACTTTTAAAATAAAATTCGACATTTATCAAAAAATCATGAGTTTTGACAAAAAAAGCTTTCAAACGACAAAAAAATTAAAATTTCATTAATAAAATTATGCGATCTTTTATAATTAATACAATGAAATTTAATAATATTATTATTATTTTATTAAAATATTATTTAATTCAAAAATCCATTAATTCATCAGAATATATTTCTTATTTGAATTTTAACTAAAAATACTATTGGTGTTTTAAAAATAATTTACAAAGTAATAATAAAAAATGAATGTATATTCATTATTATATAACAAATAATTATCATAATAATAGTTCTAATGTCTTTTTACATAACCCCTTATAACCCCCACATAAGACCGGAGAGTAAGGTGTGTGATGGTGACAGTCTCTTGTGGTGGCTCAGATAATATTTCCCATGTTATAATCTCTATCAACTTCCACTTCTCTTGTAGGCGGTTCCACTCAAGATTAACGTGTTCAAGCTCGTCTTGGGATTGGTCAAGAGTGAATCCCAAAGTCAAAACCTACTTTCCAAACTCCAACAAATGGTCTTCATATGGGGCAAGTCTACTAGATGATGTCATCGCCTACTTTGTCTTAGTAAAAAGGATTTGTTAAAGCCCTATATTTATACTAATCATGTGATCACTCCTCAATGGCTATATTAACAACTGTCACAATTCATAAATGTATTTTTTTAAAAATACAAAGACATAACACCAAAGAAGTTCACATTTTATATAACCATTTTACATAATAAGAAATTTAATTATATCAAGAGGAATTTCTATTAATGAAAATTTTGGGTCATTACAATATTCCCCACTTAAGTAATTTCTCCCTCAAAATTTCCTTTTTCCACACAAAAAAGATCTGGGTAACACCGATTCATCACTTTTTCCGATTCCCACGTCGCTTCTTTAAACATGTGGTTTTTCCACAACACCTTGATGACGGGAATTGTCTTATTTTGTAGAACTTTTTTTCTACGATCTAAGATCTTCACTGGTTTCTCCTCATAAGAATGATCATCCTCTAGCTATACTAACTCTAAAGAGAGTACATGTGAAGGGTCTGGTGTTTACTTCCTTAATAGGGATACATAAAATATATCAAGTACTTTGTCCATTGTAGGTGGGAGTGATATTTGATCGACCACATCCCCAACACGATCAAGAATCACGAAGGGGCCGATGTACCAAGGACATAACATCCCTTTCTTTCCAAACCTCATGAACTTCTTCCATAGATAGATGCATAGAAAAAGAATTTACCCACCTTTAATCTCAAGGTCTCCTCGATGGTTATCTGCATAACTCTTTTATCGACTATGGGCTACCTTGATATGCTGCTAAATGGTTTTAACCTTCTCCACCATTTCTTCCACCATTTCAGGTCCTAGCAGCTTACAATCACCGAAATCATCCCAAAACACTGATGTTCTGCCCCGTTTCCCATAAATTGATTTATATGGTGTCATTTGGATGTTCGAGTGGAAACTATTGTTATAAGAGAACTCATCTAGAGGGATATATTCGTCCCATCCTCCTTTTAAGTCCATTGATAACGATCACAACATTTCCTCAAGTGTTTGGATAGTCCACTCAGATTTTCCATCAGTTTGAGGATGATAGGTCGTACTGAAGTTCAGTTCAGTATTCAGAGCATGTTGAAGATTCTTCCAAAACATAGAGGTTAATCTTGGATCTCGATTGGACAAAATAGATAGTGGTACCCCATGCAGCCTTACCACTTCCCTGATATATATTTGTGCCAGTTGATCCAATGAGAAAACCTCCTGAATTAAAATAATATGTGCAGACCATGTAAGATGATCCCCAACAACCCATATTGAATTGTTTCCTTTGGATGTATTCGGAAGCATGGTGACAATGTCCATGGTGATGTTCTCCCATTTCAAGGTTGGTATGGATAATGGTTTCATCATCCTCTTAGACTTCTATCTCTCAACTTTGACTTGCTGACACACCAGACACTTTAATGTAAATTCAGGGAACTTCTTCTTCATATTATCTCACTAATAATGCTCTCGGAGATCTCGATACATCTTTGTGTTTCCTGGTTGAATAGAGTAATTTGAACTATGTTCATCATCCAAAAGTTCCTTCGTCAGCTTTGAGCTTGAAGGAACACAAAGTCTTTTTCCAAATACCTTCTTCATTAACATTGAACTCCGAGGATTTTCCTCTTCTGATAGCTTACAGTTTCTTCTAAATTCCCACATCATCATTTTTAGCATCCTTTATCCTTCTTAAAAGAGATGGCTGAGTAATCATTTGTGAAAGAATTGATGATGTTACCTTCTTTATGATTACCATGTCTATCTTTATCAAATCTAAGAAGATTAGATGCTTCTCAATTTTCATCAATGATAGAATCACTGGGTCCTTTCTACTTAGATAATCTTCAACATTGTTCTCTTTCATAGGGTGGTAATGGATTGAGTAGTCACAGACTTTGATCAGCTCGAACCATCTTCATTGGAGCATGTTCAACTCTTTCTGTGTGAATATATACTTGACGCTTTTGTGGTCCGTATATATTTCACACTTCTCCCCAAAGAGATAATGATGCCAAATTTTTAAAGAAAAGACCACCATAGCCAACTCAAGATCAGGTTTTGGATAATTCTACTCACGAACATTCAATTGCCTTGAATCATAGGAAATTACTTCGTCATTTTTCATAAACAAACATCCTAGCCCCTTCTTATAAGCATTACTGACTACCACAAAATGTTCTCCACTTGTGGGTAAAGTGGGCATTGGAATAGTGATAAGCCTCCTTTTTCAACTCCCTAAATCATTCTTCGCATTCATCAATCTAAGCAAACATTAATCCCTTTCGAGTTATCTTGGTAACAGGGTTAGACTATCATGATAAATTTCTCACAAATCTCTAATTTTATCCAGCTAACCCCCGGAAGCTACGTATATCCATTACATATGTTGGCCTCATCCATTCCTCAATTGCTACTATTTTGGAGGGATCCACATATATCCCATTGCTTGTGATGATATAGTCCATGAATGAGACCTCCTTCAACCAGAACTCACACTTGTTGTACTCTTCATAGTTCTTCTCCTTCCGCAATGTCTCTAGTATAGCTCTTAGTTGCTCCTCATGATCCTCCTTGGATTTAGGGAATATTAGAATATTATCTATAAAGACTACCCCAAATTTGTCAATGTAATCTCTAAAGAATATATTCATCATGTCCATGAAGATTTCTCGAGCATTAGTGAGTCTGGAAGGCGTTACTATGAATACATAGTGACCATATCTTGTGAAAAATGCAGTCTTGGGGATATCATCCCTCTTCATCCTCAAATGATAATATCCTGACCACAAATCCAACATGGAGAAGTATTGTTCTCCATGAAACTGATCGAAAAAGTTATCAATTAGTGGGAGAGGATAGTAGTTCTTTATCGTAATTTTGTTAAGTTCATGATAATCAAAGAAAATGTGCATTGACCCATACTTCTTCTTGATGAAGAGGACTGGTGCACCCCATGTTAAAGCACTTGGGCGTATAAACCCTTTATCCAGATTCTCTTGTAGTTGTTTCTTCAGCTTCTCAATCTCCAAAAAAACCTTTCTATACGGAGTCTTGGAAATTGGAAACACCCCAGGTATAAGATAAATTGATTATTCAACATCTCTTCTAGGTGGAAGGCTAGGAAATTCCTCGGGAAACTGACTGAAACAAAAAAAATTATTATCAAACACTTTTTTGGAAAAAGTGAGAAACCGCAGAATCACCCAGAACAAGCACTAAAGGAAAAAAAATAGTTCTTAAAATATAACATGAGATTCTTGCCATTATTATCCCTTATGAGCTTCTAGGAAATAGAAGTTACAAATTTTTCTGGATCATCCTTAATAAGGTCTTAGAAGTGCATCACAAGTTTGTCACACATTTGTAAAAACTCATCTTGCGTGATTTTCAGTTCATTGAAGCCTCTAACAAAAAGCTGGTTCTTCCTGTTAATCCAATCACTCTGCTCCCATATAGTATCCACAAGAATGGTTCTTCCCATCATCTTAATAACAACTTCTGTGGAGGCATTTATCGAGAGGAATATCTCTTATATAGCTTCGCCAGAATGAAGGAGTATCTCTACAGAAGCATCCATGCCAGCCTACAGGTCACCCCTAGGGGAAGCTGCCATGTATACCACACCCTCCACTCGGCCAGACATCCCATCAGAATTAATACCACTTTCTATATTCTTGGATTTTTCATTTTTGGATGAACGAGTCTCCAAAGGTAATTTTGAATAAGACTAATCCTTTCGGCCTTTCTTGTACCCTTGTTGACCTTTCCACCTTGAACCGCATAGGTCATTATCTTGGATATATTGTACACTGCCATGTGAGAGTGTACCAGATGATTCATAACCGGACATCTTCCTATGAGAACCCTGCTTCTCATTGGGATACCCAGCTCGGTCTGCCTCACGTTCATGATCTTCATTGCCTAGTCCCTCAAAGCGGTTACCCAACATGACTGGTAACTCAATTCTCAGACTATACATGTTCACTCGAATATGTTGATCCTGAGCACCTTCTCTACCAGTATTTCCTAGTCCATAGATCACTGCCTCCACATAAGAAGCCTTATTTTCACTTTCCTAATCTCCCATTCTTGTCTCCACTTCCTCAATAAAACCTCTTTCATTAACAATTTTGGATGTCTATGAAGGAACCGGACTACCGACATTAGTATAAGAACCCACCTATGGTCCGACTTGACCCAAAGGGCCTGGAATAACACTAATAAGAATACCCAGATCTTTGTTTAGTTGATTGAAAATATCTGAAACCAATTTTCTACCCTCCTGAGAAATATGAAGAACACCAAGGGCTGGGTCTAGAACAGAACCGGTATCCAGATGCCACTTTCCAGCCAAACCTTCATCTGGTATTTGACCCTTGACACAGAATTCTGATACCCCCATCCTTTGAGGATCACACGCCTTGACTCCCCTCCTACATTGAACCGTAGCATGACAAATTCTCTTCCAGGTAAAATAAAGGTCAAACCAAGCCTCAAAATCTATGAGTTGTTTCCATCAGAACTCCTCTCCCACAAAAATCCATATATACTCAGTTGGAAGAATAGAAACATCCACTTCCACAAAAATTCATGGAGAAACAGGGTGGAAAACAACATAGGTCCTTCTGTCCAATCACAAATTTCTACCTATCATATTCCATAACATGCGCAATATTGCAATGTTTTGAAACGGTAAGGGAAGTTCGGGGAATCTTACCCAAAGTGCTGCTATTGGTGCATCACGCTTCCTGTGAAATTCGAAGGTCCTACAATAAAGATAGAAACGAAGTCCGTTGCAGTTAAATGGGGCACTGGATCAAGCTCTAATCAAGTCGTCCTCCGATGAAAACTGAATCATTTGGTTTCTACTATCAAGCAGGCCAATCGTGGCACGATTTTGAAAACTCCAAGAGCCGAAAATACATCTATCAAATGCATCCAAAGAAGGATGATGCTACTTGAAATGAAAAAATAAAGTGAGATTTTGAGCCAGATATGTGTTCTCATCGAGCAATAATATCCACACATGAGATGATGGAGATTAAGAAGATTCATATTCCTCCTTGCACTTGTAAAGAATCAGGGGTTAATTCTCTACATGGATAGTGATTTCCCTCTCACAAAAATTTATGCTTGATCTATATAAGGAAATTAAATCCATGCCAAAAATTGCATCAAATATTACCAGAGGGAGTATGACGAGGTACGTTGGGAAATTCAATCCACAGATTATGATAGGGGAGGAGTTATATTCATGGGATGGAATGATTGTCCCATTTTTCGTACTCACTAACATCTTCACTTCCATGATTTTTAGTGGTGATGGGACTGTTCAACTAAACATTTTGGATATAATAGAATGCATAGAACTATGGACGATAACCATACCTTACACTTTTTGATTCTAGATCTACTCGTTTACTTTATCCATAATAAACATAGGGAAGATAACTATTAAATACATAAGGGGAATCCAAAGACAAAAAACGAATGACTTATAAATAGCTTTTATTTCCTTAATTGATGAATCTATTGGATTCAGTCTATGTTATCCATGATCTACTTTCTAACATATATTATCAGGGGAATTTTTTTAATTACCTTAATAAGGGTTCATAATAAGCTTCTGAATTTACAAAATCATATCCCCAGGAGTGTCATAACCAAGACCACAAAAGGATCATTGTCGTTCACCAATTCCCGTTCGATTCTAGTATAATACGGTGTTTTTTGGTTTTACCCCTAGGATACATTTGTGCCATACCCACCTCTAACTACTTGTATCCAGATGGGGATTTATTTTCTTGATAAACCACTTACTCAATACCCACCAAAACATAGGGATGTTTTTATTATACATAGACTTGTATGTAAGGCTTTAATTGGGTTTTCTAATCCTAGTCCCAAAAATAACTAAACATATCCTCAGATACCATCTATGACAGCCCTGATCTTTTATTACACAATTAAACATGATTTATTACATAAACTTCACTTGATATAACATAGACGATCTAGGGGTATAGTGTCTTTTTGGCTTAGGGTCATTACATAACAAATTAGAAAATAAAACACACAACATCTTTATTATAAACCTTCTTTACATGACCACTACATTCTATCGTACTTTGTATTTCATAGGATAACCTGGGGAAATGCATAAGAAAATGGTGAGCTATAAATCCTGTTAAGGAAATTAACATGGAATAACAAGAGGAAAACAATAAATGTTAGACCATAGGCATATCAATGGAGCATAAGAGAAACATGAACATAAAGGCATGACAAAGAATTATAATTATAACATGGAAATGTGGCAATAACACTTAACATGAAATTAATATGAGCCAAGGCTCATTGCACATAAAGCATTAGTAAATCCTCATTGCACATGAATCATGAGTAAACCCTCGTTGCACTTGAATTAGCATGATTGAAAACTCATTTCACATGATTTATCATGATACTATACTTAACCCAATTCATTTGAGAGCTATCATGGTGCACCCTTCTTGAACATTTCATTTCATGCATAAGTGTGCCACATGGATCATAAAAAAATATTCATTAAACATCATCATTTTTTCATTGATAAAGAAATTAGGAATTCAAACATGAAACTGTATAATAAATAAGTAAATGTGCAGAATTTTGAATTCCCATGATAGATACGTGGGTATGGTATTCACAAGACAATGATATTGGCTTGGAAAAATGTCATGCAATTTCAGTAGCATAACAGCGTGACATAAAGATTCAAAAAAAGGTTAATGTGAGAGAAAGGTGTTTTACATTATATGTACATGAAATTGAAAGTAAGGGGGTCATATAGATACATGTCCCAACAATTTTAATGTAATTTAGATTTAGGATACAAAATAATTTCATGAATGTAAATGAGTAGAGAGAAATTCCTTTCGGAATTTCGGCATTGTAATGGGTGTACATGGGAGGCATTTTATGAGAGAGGAAGGGTTGTCTCATAATATGTAAATGAAATGGAAATTAAGGGGGTCATATGGATTCATTTATTAAAAATTTTAATGGAATTTAGATTAATGAAACAAAAGAATTTAATGAATGTAAATGAGGAGAGAGAAATTCCTTTCAGAATTTTGGCATACTAACAGGTGTACATGGGAGGCATTTAATGAGAGAGAAAGGGGTATCCCATCATTAAAACATATATAGGGATGTATGGGGGAGGTGATAAACTATACCCCAACATTTATAATTTAAATTAAAAGGGAATAACAACTTAATGAAAATTGGACAGAAATAAGAAAGGAGGAAACCCCTTACTTGGAAGTGTGCTTCCAAAGGCGTAGGAGAGGCTTGAGAGAGGATTATTGGGAGATTTGGGTGCCTTGGGAGGATTATATTGAAAGGTGGGAAGAGTTTGGACGAACTCCAAAGGCTTTTAGGGATGAGTAAGTGGGAGCATGGGAGGATTAAATAGGAAAGGAGAAGGAATACATTATTATTTAGGTTTGGGACACCTCACATTAAACTAATCAATACCACCAACCAGCCAGTGGTTTTTGACCATTTCTTTTGCCAAAGGGAAGTGAAAAACAATATTTTATAAGGCCAATGGACGATGCTCTTAAAATAATAAGGATTCTTATGTGGAGGTGAGTCACACTCTCAAAGAAAATAATTTAAAAAGACAAAATGTTTTATAAGACTTGAATGGTACACTAATGATTTTTAAAATAAATAAAATAAACCCAAAATCACATTATTTTAAGGTTAAAAAATATATTTTCAGAAATTAATGTTTATATTATTTTATTACATCACCATTGGGTCAATATGATGTCATAAAACACATTATATATTCAAATGGTATTTAATTTTTACCCCAAAATTCGACTGTCTCAGAAAATTAAGAAAAATTCACCATTGGATAATTTTGACATCCTGATTACAAAAATAATATTAATTTTATCTAAATAATTTTATAAATATGTTAATTTTCACTTTTAAAATAAAATATGACATTTATCACAAAATCATGGGTTCTGACAAAAAGAGCTTTCAAACCTTAATAAAAATTATAATTTCATTCATAAAATTATACGATAATTTATATTTAAAAAATTAATTTAATAGTAATTATAATCTTTTATTAAAATATTATTTAATTCAAAAATCCATTAATTTATCAGAATAGATTTATTACTTGAATATTAACTAAAAATGCTATTTGTTCTTTAAAAAAATTTACAAAGTAATAATAATAAAATGAATGTATATTAATTATTATATACAAAATAATGCACATAATCATAGTTCTATGGTCTTGTTACATAACCCCTTATAACACCCACATAAGACTGATGAGTAAGGTGTGCGATGGTGACAGACTCTTGGGGTCTCTCAGATCACATTGCTCGGGTGGTAATCTCTATCAAATTCCACATCTATCGGAATTGGTTCCGCTTGAGCATAACATATTCAAGCTTGGCTTGGGATTGGTCAAGATAACAGCCCAAAGATGCCCCATCCTTTTGGAGCTCTGACAAATGGGATTTGTATGGGGCATGTCTACTAGATGATGTCATTGCCTACTTTTTTTGAGTAAATTGGATTTTTTAAAGCCCTATATTTAAACTAATCATGGGATAACTGTTCAACAACTAGATTAGCAACTGTCACAATTATTAACGGTATTTAAAAAAATCCAAAGACATAAAGGCGAAGAAGTTCACATTTTATATAATCTTTTTACATAATAAGACATTTAATTATATCATGAGTAATTTCCATTAATGAAAGTTTGGGTAATTACATTATCCATTCTTCTATAGCATTTATCCAATAATTTATATTAGATTGTCTTTTTGAAGCTTTTGGATATTCCTTTACAGATTACAATGGTTTCTTCACAAGATGTGATAAAATTGATGTAGAAAAGGAAGACCGTGGAGAGGAATAGTGAGGATCATCTTCAAGCATTCATCATTCATCATGACAACCTCTTAAAGTATTTCTTGATTCAGGATCTCCTAGCCTATCTGTAATTTGTAATATTGCCACTTTATGGATTTTTTTCCCATAAAAACGTTCCTCTATTGTTGGATGACCCTGATACCCCTTTCTTCCTCTTAGAGGCACCACACGAACATGATCACACCCACATTTCACGAGTAGGAGAAGTCATCACCACTCCGATTCAGGATAACGTCCTCATACTAGGACGCTCGACATGGACACAGGGTAACCACGGGTATCACGATGGTGTCCCGAGACTCGGTGCCCAAGAGTAGCAATCCATTATCAACATCTCCCAAGAAAATACAAATGGAGGGTGGAGAACCAAGTGGGAAATATATGCCATAGGATGTTTCTCTGATGAATGGTACTGGGTATTCTGGGTATATCAGACCTATTTGGAGTCCCCTGACCAATTGGAAGTGGAGGGATTATATCAGGAAATCTGGGTTTCTCTATTTGCAGTCTTCTCCCCATGAGGAATCCTTCCTGAGCTTCTGAGCCGCTGGTGTTCAAGAAACAAAATATTCCAATAATTTCATGTGGAGTTGGTAATTAGGTTATGGGATATCCACCAGCTTGGATGACTCCCTATACTTAGAGAAATGTATGACAATTTTCTCCCGCCAGTTTCTACATGGAAATACACTGACCATGTGTCCCCTTTAATAACGAGTTTATTGGTCACTACAGAGGGATTACTTGATCATCCCCTTCAGGAATGATTTTTATCCCATTTGACTCATAAATATGGTTACTATTTTAGGCAAATAGACCCAAGATGAGGGATCAACACAGTCAAACTCATCCATCCTGTTTGTCCCACCAGACTCCAAGGTCATATTGTATTACCCTTGATGCAGGATGATATACCACATGGGGATAGAATCTTCAAACAAATGCATCACTTGTATTTTAATTATTAGGGTTCATTTCCATATTATAAAGTGAATGTATTTTCCCATCCTACAACGTCTATATCGGGGTTCGAGCCTGTACTTTGATGATAGCAACCACGCTGGAAGAGGGCTGACCTATTAATTTGGACCTTCCTACTCTCTCCTGACTTTATGAGTTGTTGGGACAAATATAGGAAGGTAGTCCCCACACCATCTCAGAAGACCGTTTCAATTTCTATATGTGTGGATGGTAGAACACTTCCTCTTTTACGAATACCAGAACACTGAAATGGTTCCTCATTTTGACTTTAAACCCACCCATATCCACATTTTTACTGTTATTCCTAAAACTCTACATGATATTGATATGGTCGGGCTATTGAACGATGCTTCTTGCTTCTCATTTTCACAACAACCTAACCCTCATGGGTAGTTAAGTGGTCATAGAGAAGGTTATTTAGAGGAATGTTCATATCTCATTGTGCTACGAGACGGGATGCTCACTGCTCATATAGATCGAGTAGTCATTTGGGAGCCATACCTCTTCTACCATTTTTCAAGGTATTTCAGATTCCTTCCACAAGATGAACTTATTCCTGCTTCTCAGCTAAGGGGGAAGTATCATCCCCTAATTATTCACCATTTATGTCTTATGATGATGCTTGAAGGTTACTCAATGGAATTTATCATCCCCAACACAATGGGATCCACCTTTCTTTCACTAGTGTATTCCCAACTGTGGGTGGATTGTTACCCCAATGGGGTACAGAGAGAACCAGTTGAGAGGGTGCATAATTCTTTAACCATTTCCCGCTCCATCCTTACCCCAACGACAATCCAACACATTCCTTCTACTGTGAAGAGAGCAACAGCTAAGCCTCCCACTTTTATCCTTGCTGCAGCCATGATGGATACACCACCTATTCTTGCCCCTATGGTAAGAAGATACTCAGTTCTCTGTCATAAGAGTCGGGGATGGGTTTCAATGGTACAACCTATTTCAGTGGGGTGTGATCTGACTGCTTTCCTCCTATAGATATTTCCCACGACCTTAACGAGGCTGGCACCCACATATTATCACCAATCACCATAGAAGTTGCGGCTAGTCCATCGCATCAGGCTCTAGGGGTTGAGCCATCTGAGGGAAAAGAGAGTCCCTCATCTTGGGTTACCTGTCTTAGGTTCCTTTCCACTCTTGTGACGACACTTACTTTTTATAGACAAATTTTGGTGGAGGAGGATCAAGCTACTGGCGCCTCGGGGAGGCACCAAGTAGCACAAAAGCAGACATGGATTCAGTTATGGGCTCTTGCCACGAAGACACCTATAACCAATTTTGTTAACAAGACTGAAAATTTTCAAGGATTATTCATCAAGATGGGTTACGAAGACTTTGGTTATTGGATGTTACACCTCCTTATCTACCAAATCAACATTTCCCGAGAAGAACTTTCCTCCTGTGAGGAAAATCTATCCTATTTCTGTTCTTCCCATCACTAGGCGGAGACTTTATATGATGTTTTTGAAGAATTCAATAAACTAACGGTCGAGGAGGTGAAGGCTCGTGATTTGGTGGACACCCCAGAAGAAGAAATACGGGAGTGCGAAGATTTTATAGAAAGGTTGAGAGATCAACTAGCCTCATCAGAGGCCAACTAAAAATCTATTAGAATAAAATGGTGAGACCATAAAATCATTTTGGAGTGGGTGTGTCTGACGGTCAAGGCCGAAAGAGATGAGAGAGCTTCATTGGAGAAAAATATTGACATCCCAAGGTAATCAATTTCCATCTTTTTGGAATGTGAGAACTAAGACTTGTTTTAGTTCTATCACAAATCATGATATGTATTGTTCCCTTTTCTTTTTAATTTGGCGAGACTCTGAAGTGGGGATGCTCCCCCATTTTTGTTGAACTCAATGAAACTGATTTTCCATTAAAATCCCTTTTCTTGAACTTTTCCTATCATGTAAATTGATCATAATCAATCATATAAACAGAATTTCAATCAGGTATTAATTTCAAAACACTATTTGAAACAGGTAAACTAAAATAATTGAATTGTTCTCTAATTTTTTGCTGAGTTGCAGGACTCAGCGAGCATAGTTCGACTATTGTTGAGGTCTTATGGAAAAACGCCATAAAAGTTTATGTCTTTTTGATTATTACCCTAATTTTTACCTAATCCTTCTTGTCATGAGATTAGTAGGCATGACACAACTTTTTCTTAGGACACCCTTTGTGGGTTTTCGACCTAACATCCATTATAGATTTTTTGACGGCTCATCTTTTTTTTCAACAAACCAATACCCATCTTTTTCCCAGAGGTTCATTTTTTGGATTTTCCATCTAGAAAGTATGAAGTCTTTTTCTTTATATAGAATTTCATAGTAGTTCTATTCAAATTTATTATTGATGTTTTAGGCCTAAAATATTTGACCAAACAAAATGATTAATGGCCCTAATTTGGGATCGTCTGTTGAGAATGTTCTAATATCTTTCAGATAAGGATTATAAATTTTTCTTGAAACTAGATTTGAGAGTTTGGGAAAGCATGAGTCTTCAAGGACATTTAAGGTGTAAGGGGTTAGGAATGGACTTCTTGGGAATGATTTTTCCTTTGATTTATGACCATTTTTTGGGAAACATATGAAGAGAATTCGGGGCATGATGTTCATAGTCAATAAAAGGTGTCTGCATGACATTGGAATTCCATTTTCAATAGCCATGGCTGTATTTTCAACACATTGAATTTAGTTTCATGTTATGAGCCATAGTTTTTGGTTGTCCTGAGTAGTGGTATCTAAAAATATTAGAGACATTCCAAATCGGCTTTGAGTAGGAAATTGTTCTCGCATGGTTCTTACTTGTGTGAGGGAGAGCTAAAAAAGGTCAATTCAATTAGAAATCATTTTTATGTTACGGGAATCTAGAAAGAGGGAGGTATGAATGCTTTTATCCATATGTTTTCCAATTATGTGGGTGTAACAAGACATGAATGTCCTCCAAGAAAACAAATACTGGAAAGGACTCTCCTAAAAATGATTTTTCCTTTGATTGATGGCCATTTTTATGGGCAATATATACAGAACCTCTGAGGCATG
This sequence comes from Viscum album, assembly GCA_963277665.1. Taxonomy (NCBI): domain Eukaryota; kingdom Viridiplantae; phylum Streptophyta; class Magnoliopsida; order Santalales; family Viscaceae; genus Viscum; species Viscum album. The sequence goes on from OY728131.1 coordinate 1,497,694,522, forward strand.
ATGTGAATAGTCAAATAATTGTGTACACAAGACACTGGCCTTCCGTCTCTAATGGATATGGAAGATTATGGGGATTAGAAACTTTCTGAATATGGTTTCTAACCATTGACAAAGGGGATACCTTAACATGAAAAAATGCATTTTAAATGAACTTCTTCATGGGGAAACCCAGAAACGAGTGGGGCACTCTTGTTTTGTATGCAGATCAACTTCATGCATATGGATGTGGAATCCTTAGAAACCTAAAAAGGGAATAGGGATGAATCAGTACATCATGTTCTGATATATCTAGGATGTGTGTAAGGTGGAAATTGTAAACCATGAATTTTAGGGACCTTGAATTAGGAGGGATGGAATAAGACTTGGAATCCATTGTGAATACTGAGATAGGAGAGTACTCTCCTGGGGACGATGTTTCCTTTGATTGATAGTCATTTTTTGGGGCATCATATGTAGATCCACCAAGGCATAATGTGCATAGTCTAGAAAAGGTGTCCATATGACAATGGCCTTCGATCTTAGATGGACTTGAATGATTATGGGGATTCAAGATCACTCAAATCATGGAGTTTGAGGTATAAAAGTAGTGTATATAGACATATTGGAAACATTTGGGATGTGATTTACTCATGGAATTAGGTATCCCTTACATGGATCTGACTAACTACCAGGGTGAGGAATTCGTTCCATCTTTGGGGTATCCTATCATTTAATTTTGTATGACCAGGACATAAGGTTTCTTATAAGGGAGGGAACCATGAAATTATTTTTTAGGGATGTTCTATTAAGACCAAATTCCTTGCCTGTTTTTCTATAATGTCTTGATTGATCCCTCACTAAGATCCCTAATCTCACGCAAGATATTCATGGTGTGAGAAACAATGGATTAAGAGGATTTCATGTCATTACCTAGGAATATAAAAAACATCATCGGAGGGCACTATGAGATTAAACCATTGTGATGCAGTTTAACAGTGTACAACAAGGACGATTTTGGCCTCGCAGTTTAATGTCATGTAGTGAGGACATGAAGTTGTTCAATTTAGAGTCATCTTGTGAGGATGATTATTCTTTATTAAATATATTTAATAATTTTGAGTAAATCACAATTATGATGTTCTAGCATTCCTTATACATGAGTGATGATAGAAGGTGTAAACCATTATCCCAAGGGGAAACTTGAATCAGGAGGAATGACATAGGCTTGGAATCTATTGGGTGTACTGAGGTAGTATAGGACTATCCTAGTGGCAAATTTTCCTTTTAATGACATTCATTTTTGTGGGAAATATATGAAGATCCACCAAGGCATGATGTGCATATCCAAAACAAAGGCGTCTTTAAGACACTGGCCTTCCATCTCAGATGGCCTTGAGAGACTATGGGGATCCATATTTTCCCAGGATATAGAGTTTAAAAAATGAGAAAAATTTGGATGGGAATGTAAAGAATACCCAAAACATGATTAATTGTGATGTAATGGAGCTTCCACATAGGACTGACTCATATGTAATAGAGGATTCCAAATCTTTTGACTTCCCATGAGTGGGGGGATTGTGCGGGATCTCGTAACACTGAGGATTGGGAACCACATAACTCTTGAATAATTTCACAGTTTATTGTCATGTAATTAGAACCATTCACTGACTCCCCTTACCGGTCTGATCTAAAAATGGGGAAAGGGGCATATTTTTTTTATTGGGTTGTGATGAAAAATCCAAACATCACTATGTATCCTTCATGAGCAGGAATCAAGGCATACATAGTTTTGAACATTCCCTAGACTTATCGTGCTTGGTCCATGTGTAAGGGAATGTGTTGGAATTTTTTTGATGATTATGGGTGGTCTGATATGCCAAATATGGGTGTCACTAAATTTCTTGCACGGGCAGGAATCATGCCCTACGTAGTTCTAAACGTTCCCTGTACGGATCAGGCTTGGTCTATGTGTAAAGTAATTATTGTTTCATGTTCTATGGCAGTCGATTCTACTATATCTCTCTATATTTTGTGTGCATAGAGGAATCCTTACCACTGATCCTAAGCTCGCGTGATTTATACTCAATGTGAGAAACAAGGAGTGGACATAGGGTTTCCTTTCCAAGTGTTGGTAGGTAGAGGATATGAAGGAGGTATTTTTTATTTTGGTGGGGACTGGGCTAAGATCGAGGATCGATGCATTGCTACATATCCTATGAGGGAATAAATCAAGCCATACATAGATATGTGAAAGATCATGATGTTTATTTTCATGCAGTTAAGATTATTTTTGATATGTAGTCTAACATCTTAGAGAAAGGAAATGAGTCACTGATTTATGTCATGTTTTAGGGAAGAGTTCCTTATAGTTTAATGTCATGTTGAAAGGAAAATTACTCATAGTTAAAGTCATAGAGTTTGGACCATGGAATGGTATTACTAACCATTTTTTAAGGTCTTATAGTATGGGCCATGACATCATGGTATTACTACTCCTAGTTTGAGGTCAGAGAGTTTAGACCATGGCATGGGGGTATTATAAGTCATATTTTAGGGTCATGGAGCTTAGACCATGACATCATTGAATTACTAATCATAGTATAAGGAATTAGATTTTGGACCATGTCTTCATCGTTCCCATTACGTGATGTACTTCTTCAAGAACATCACAGTTCTGGAAACCGTGATGAGCTATCCGTCCATTGATATCAGGGTGTATACTCCATTGGAATAGACCATATGTAAGACATGTAGTCCTTCCCACTTTGGTTCATGCTTTTGGGGATTCTTCCTGAATATCATTAGGGTTCTACGGCTTAATCCATTTCTCCTTTAAGGAAATATCGAAGGTCAACCTTTTTGTTGAAATATTGTGCAATCCGGTTTTGGTAGATTTTAAAATGGTATAATGTATGCAGCCTTTTATTGTATAGCTAATCAAAATCATGAAATAGTCTATGGGATTGGTCGTCCATGGAAAATTGATCGCAAATGGACACACGAAGTGATGGCACTTGGATTTTGATAGGCAAAATCACATCTTCCTCGTATACCAGTGAGTATGGGGTTTCCTGGGTGGTAGTATAGGTCATGGTTTAGTAATCCCACAAAGCATAAAGGAGCTTGTGTGGCCATTATTTCTTATCCTTATAAACCATCTTTTGGAGTTGGTTGGACATGTTTTTGTTTAAATCCTCTATCTTCCCATTGGACATCATGTGGTAGCGGGATGAATGGTTGGTTTTGATTCCATACTCATAATATAGATTTTCCAATTCAGAAAAGCAGAATTTTGTGTCGCTGTCTATTAGTATTATATGGGGAACAAAAAAATATGGTAACTATGTTTTCCTTAAAAAATGTAACGATTTTTTCCCTAAATTATTTAAGGGGTGCGGCTTCGGCCCATTTGGAAATGTAGTGAGTCGCTGTGAGTATGAACTTGAATTATATATCTATAGAGGGAGGATATGGTCCCACAACATCAATCCCCTTGGTGGAGAATGGCCGGGAGTACTTAGCTGTATGAAGTAACTTTAGGTTCGGTGTATGAAATTGACATGAATACGGAAGGAATGTCACTTCTTAGTGAATATGGAAAATTCTTATATCATAGTGGGACAATAATACCCAGTACGTCAAATTTAGTGGGAGAGATTGGTCGCTGATTGATGCGCTCCACAAGCACTGTTGTCCACCTCTTTCATGATGGTACCATTATATTATCCATCAATTCAACTGAAAAGGACTCTATCAAGGCCACATTTGTAGATATAATTTTCTTGGGTTTCCCCATTGTATAAGACAAAGTTTACGGCCCATATTCGATCTCGTTCCCTTCCAGACCTATATGGTGGGAGTTCCCCCATCCAAAGGTAATTCACAATGTGTATTATCCAACCAGCGGTGAGACCATGAGGCTTAGAAATGGGACTAATTTCATCAATTTCCTCTATATTTCTCTGGATAAATGAAAAAACTAGCCATCAGTAGAAATGCTAAAGACTATTTCATCTAAGTCTGGATCTTCCAAGGATGTGGCTACATTTTTGAAAGAGTCATCTCATGCATTTTGTGACTAGGGGACATAGGTCAAGATTGTTTCTGATGGGATTTCTACCATCAGTTATTGATTGTGGTTCATCCAGGGGACCATTTCAAATATCTTAATGGTGTAGTCATCACAGACCTATTTGATGACTAGATCTAAATCACTCTTTATTTTTAGGTGTTTGGATTGCACATTAAGTTCCAATTTTGGTCCTTCAATGAGGGCCTGATATTTCACTTCGTTTTATTACACCCATCCAAAAGATAGAAAGATTAAGGAAGGATGGACTTTTGGGGGTATACGAGTATAATTCCCAACCCCACATTTTTAGTTTAATGATCCTCCATATTTTTCCCTATCAGGATTTGGGAACCACAATCGAATTACATTTTCCATGTCTGGGGTCATCCAGGACAAAAAAAATTCTTCATCGAGAACTTTGACATCCAACGATGTTTTTTCCTCTAAGGGGTGCTCTTCCATGAATTCTACCAACGCCTGACCTTTGATGGCCTTATGGGGTACGTAACATATGTAAAACTGTTTTATGATGATGACCTATTGTGATAGGCTCCCATTTAGAAAGGGACAATTGAGTATATATTTGAGCAGGTTGTTGTGGGAGGCCAGTTGGACCTACTGGTGGTGTAGGTAATGCCGAAGATTTTGAATCACAATGATTAGGGCTAGGAAGTTCTTTCCAACTTTTCAATACTAGGTTTCAGCCTCAATAATTTTACGACTAAGGTAGGAGAGTCTGTTCTCACTGACAAAATCATTCTTCTGTACGATGAAGGCGAAAAATGACCATTCTAGGGCAATTACATGAAAACTGAGCGGTCAAAACTCCACTGGTGGCTTCAGCACTAGCGTGCTTAGGAGATATCTTTTGAGATTTTCGAAGGCTTATTGGAAATCATTATCCCACTCATACATAACTCCTTTCATCATATGCCAGGTGAAAGTTAATCATTTACATACTAGGTTGTCTATGAAGCACCGAATGTATGCAAGGGGCCTATGGAGACCTCTAAAATTGGTGAGGATGTGAGGTGGGGACATGAAAAGGATGGATTTTTGTCTTCTAGTGGTTGAATTTGATGTCATGATGGAATAGGATAAAGTTGAGGAATTTTCTAGAGGTAACACCAAAGGTGCACTTTAGGGGACTCATCTTTAAACTGTAATGCTGCAATTTTTTGAAGATAGTTTTGAGATCATCCATGTGGTTTTAGAAGTATTATGATTTAACCACCATATTGTCAACATAACACTCAGATAGTCTTCCATAGAAGGGCTTGAAGATGTGAAGTATAGTGCGCTGATATGTGGCGCCATAATTGTTTAGACCGAACAGAATCACTTTATAAAATAACAGTCCATGAGGGGCTCTATATTTAGGGGATTCTTCATCTCCTTAGGCCATCTGGATCTTGTGGTATCTAGGATAGCCATACATGAAAGATATAGCCTCATATCTAGCAGTTTCATCGATCAAAAATTATGTTATTGAGACTAGGAAATCGTCATTATGGAAATGCCGATTAAGGTCCCTGAAGAAAATACAGATTCTAATATATTTGTTCTTTTTTTGATAGGGACTGTGTTTCCTAGATAGATTAGGTATTGAACCTATTGTTTGAAATTTTCATTGATCATCTTTTCAACTTCAGCATCTATTTTGAAAGCATGCTCTAGGTGGGTCCTTCTGGCTGCCTTCTTATATCCCCGCTGATCTTCTGGTAATCCCAGATGATTATTAGAGACTTCAGGATTGGGGCCCATCATTTCTATGTAATTCCAGGAAAACTAATATTTATTATTTTTTAGGAAGGATCTACTCCTCAACAAGAATATCTAGACAATTAGTGTGGGTCACAAGTCATTTTTGGTTTACTGGTTTTTATATTTATGTTCATCAATTTTTGTGGAGACACCCTCTTCGATTGGAGGAGGGGAATCATTGAGTTCTTCTACCTCTTCTTCCCCTTATTCTTCATCACCTTCATATTCTTCCTCTTATATTGGACATAGGATTTTTTAGACGAGAACTCAAATGTTGGGAGAGAAATAATCTTTTTCCTTAGTTAGTGATGTAGGGGCGTTTTGGGGTTCTGTGGATAGGCGAAGATCATATTTGATAGGGTTTTTTTGACATAATGGGAGTATCCAGCTCTTCCATTTCTTTAGACGTGGTGGCCATAGCAGATATTATGAAGGAAATTGAGTCTGAATCCAGACATTCACTTGTGCATTCAACTTGTTTGAGGGGTAATACATACTCCTCCCCAAGCTGTTGGAGGGGGGCGATGGGAGAAATTTCTAATCTATTCAGGGTATTAATCCAATCAATGTCTTTGGCCGAATGATTGTTTTTCATCCGGATCATAGAACAATGCGTCCATATGATGTGACTCACAAGACTCAAATGGAAATTTATTGACATGGAATGTCCATATTTTCCCAATAGTTCAATATTTGATACACTGATGGTATGATGACAGAATTTCAGCGTGTTAATGTAGCCTAGGCCTCCTGAACAAGACGTTGAAGGCCCTAATTTTTAGTACACCATAGAACTCAGAATCTGACATGAGGTCTCCAAGATGAGTTATAATATTGATTCATTCCAATGGTTTTTTCTTGATTTTGTCACATCTCAGTAGATTTTTAGTGTAGGGTGTCAAGCTGTCTTCGTCACTGCCCATCTAGTGAAGCATTCATAGAGGGCGGAGATTAAATCCAGATCTATTATTGATAAAGTTCCTATGGACATCAATTCCATATATCTTGATGGACATATACAAGGGTTTAATGTTACCTTACATGATAGTGTCTTCATTATTATCTGTGAAGGAGATGACAACGTAAAATTCTTTATGACTGGTCTTCTTTCAATAAACTTCCACATTATCCTTGAACTCAATAATTCTTAGTAAGGATTTGGTGAGTGCCTCAGTAAGATCGACGGATAGACTTAACACATTTAGGATTGACAGTTTTTCTAGTAATGAAGTCAGGTGCTTTAGAATATCAAATTTTTGATCTAATGGTCGGTTGGCATGGGGTTTCTATTTCACAGACACTTTAGGGGTTTGGGCTTTGGATAAGGATGGTGAAACCTCTATCACTCAGTATGGTGGTGTTGTGGTCTATTCCGGGTTAGGCAGAACTGGTCCGCCTGTATTCCTTGGGTGATTGGATATTTTTTCTTCCCATAATGGATATTACAGTATAATTGGACTTGGATTTCATACGATGTGGTGGAGATTCATTCTGGGAGGGTCCTTCCATGAGTTTTCATTATGTTAACAGTTTCAATTGTGGCATGGATGGGAATTTGATTCCATCCATGATCATGCCTTCTAGGAAACCTCTGACTACTACTGACTATCACTCCGGCTCTCTGGTTGGGAGCATGGAATTCTGGTCCATATCCATAATCTCTATTTGAGAAGGGGTCCATTAGGTGAATGACATTAATAGATCCGAAGATCCACTATTGATATGACAATGTTTCTGTGTGACTGTCTTCTTCGGATTGTACTATTTTTCGGGGCAGATCATGGTGTAACAAGACTGTTGGCATGAAGTTTTAAAGTGTCAACACTTACTTCAGATTTTGTGTCAGCCCATATTCTTTCATTATATTTCTTCCCTTATGGCCTTTAGAGGGCTCTGGGGCTGAGGAAGAAGACTATTTTGTTTTGGGGGATTTGGAAGGAAATACTTTTTTTAACTACTCCGGAAGGATACCATGGACTCAGTTGATGGTCTTCTAGGTCATCCAATTGTCAAAAATGTTCTCCTTCTTACTGGCTACTATTTTCCATTCCTCCTCCTCTCTTAGGTATGGGATAAAAATATATGCCACTTATGCTGGCGGTGAGACCATCTTGAAATTCCCAGAATCCACCATCTTTTGTAGGAGATCCTTGAAAACAAAGTATTCTTGGATGGTGTGTCACAATATCCGGTGATAGGGAAAATAATTTTAATTGTAGTCGATACCCACTTCATCAGCTCGCTTTGCCTCTAGTAGCTAGAGAAAATTGAAATTCATAGGAGCTATGAAATAGCTATGAACCTAGTAATATTGGAATTAATAAAAATTATTTATTCATTCATAGAAAAGATTTTTTAGCACCCCTAGGATAATATTGATGAGGTGGGGGTGTTTGTTGGTGTTTAGGGGGTTCTGCATCGTTTGGTTGGGGCTAAACAACTGGAGCTGGTGTCGGGGGTGGCTTAAGCATGAAAAAGGATGCTTCAGCATTTCCCGTTCTTTTCCCAGGGGATGATGGGGAAATTTGGGACTTAATATTGGTTCATTGCAAGGAGTCTCCTAATATTTATGAAATGAAATATAAATCTCTAAACCTGCTAGTGTACTTCACCTAGATGAGTGGTTTTCGCAATTCATCTCGAAGGTTATGGATTCACATGGAGATCATCTCATGTCGCGGGAGTGGAAGATTCATGGAATATGTCATGCCTTTCTGTCTAGAACTGATGTATGAGATTCTTTCATTCTCTCATTTTTTTCAGTTCATAAGATCACTGACTCTAGACTTAGGTAGCTTTGAACTAAATTAGAAGAGAAACTGTCCCTGAAAGTCCTCCCAACCTATGATTTAATTGGATGGGAGGATAGTATACCATATAAAAGCCAATCCCTACAAGGTTCATATGAAGCATCTTATTTTTACAGCATCTTTTTGCACTTGAGTTTCCATCATGGGGTCACAATAAGAGGTGTAGTGCATTAAATAATGTTCGAGGTCCCCTGAGGCATTGAACACCGGGAATATGGGGTTCCTGAAGATTTGCAGTGGTGGAACATTTCCTACCCAAGGTAGGGTTTTTTCTCTGACTATATCATAGCACATCACCCCTCCCTGGATTCTAGTAAAGTTGTTCATTGCTCGATGGTGTTCAAGATCCCTTGATGCATATCCTACCGGGCTTGATCTTGGGATGGTGCGGTAGTGTCCAAGACTGGGCGTGCTGGAGATGCAAGAATTTGCGGTGGATGCCCAGTAGGAGGGTATCATTTGTGGGTTTACCTGAATATATTCTAGCTTCCTTCCAGGCGGGGGAAGGCTTGATGTCCTTTTGGGGCTGTAATTATGTAGGATGATGGTCCTAGTTCCAGATTGAACAAGCCTATGTGCTAGGATTCATTCATTGGGATGTGTGCCTATGGAAATGATACCTCTTCTTGGAGCACCTAATAAAATTATGAGGGGGGAACATATCCAGTGAGGTAGCTCCCTCGACGCAGCTCAACATTAATTTTCCTGAGATATTTTATTTTGTCCTCCTGCATTGAGAACCATTCATAGAGAGCGAGGGTTACATTTTCAGTGAGAGGAGTAGGCGGGTCATAGACGACCTTAGATTTATTATTCTCCTTGTTGGGGTTTCGTGCGAGAGATTGTGATGGATTCACTAAGGGGGATCTTAGTTTTAAGACCACTCTCTGGTTTCAGGTATGCACACCATCAGGATCGGTGTGGGATTCTGTTGGGAGGGAATCATATTCCTTCAAATCCCCTCCCTTTATTCCATTTCATGTGAGATCTGTGGAGTTGTTGTTTACCATGATCACTAAGGAATACTACATTGGGGGTGGTGTACCTAGAACCGAATGGTAGAAATGTTTTATGTGTCCTTTGTGGGATTTTATCCTTCTATTTTATGGTATTCTTCAGGTTTCAAGGTGAATATCGACCCAAAGTGATCCCTTGTCTGACCTCGTAACAAACCATTTCTCATAGGGTGCGAAACATTAGAACAGATGGAATAGGTGACTCTTTTGTCCATCATTCATCCAAGATTGTGGAATAATGACTTATGATATGTGGGGATTTGAGGAAAAAGTGCCCCCAACCCAGCAGGTTGGGGTTGTTCCCATTCTTCTGTTAATGTGCTATAACCTAGATTTTTTGGTTGTATAGGGGCACTTTTATTTAAAAATACCCCCAGCCCTGTGGGCTTGGGTTTTTCCTCCATTTTAGTGACAACCGCTGCTATTTCAACATTTTCTATTTCATGTAATCCTATGCGGGTGTGATCTGAGTATGGCATTGGGACTTTACAGAGTCTATGGTCTTTTGAAGACATGAGCACTGCTTGCTTGTAGTGTTCCCTAAGGTGGGATTCCTGCTAGATGTTCTTGTTTGCTTGAATCAGAAGCTTTCCAATGGCTTTATCTCTTCGGTCCTCATGCATTTGAGACTTACTCCAAGATGGTATTTGTTGATTATTCTGTCTTTTATGAGAATTGGTTTCGTTGGATTACTACCTTTGGGAGTTGACATTGCAGGAAATCATTTCCAATGGTGTTTATTGGATGGAACTTTGGGTGAAGTGTATAGCTCTATATTATCCCCATCCATGAATGTGAACTACAACTCAGGAATTTCCAATTAATCGATTCAACTTATAAAATGCATTGAGTTAGACCCGTTCAATGATTTTCTTTCACCTTCATAATTGTGGTTTTCGTTCATACGAGAAGGCTTCTAGTTTGATTAGACAGTGAAGTTACCCTAATTTGTTTATGTGGTCTACAATACCTTCATAGGTTAGGAATTTTTCTTTCATCTGATGAAGAGTTATCCATATATTGAGGTGAATGTTATGTATACATTCCCCAAAAAACTCTCCTAGTATGTCAAAGTGAAAAGTGTCCTTAGGAAAATACATCACTTGTATATTAACCATATCTATTGGTATTATCACAAGAAAAATGTCATGTTGTTGTTCTTCTAAGGGATCCTCCACTTGATATTCCCAACTCGACAACTTCTTAATAATTTCGTTCTAGGAAAACTGTGCTAGTACGAGCCTTATTGATTTGAAGATGGTGCAGGGGTGGCTTAGAAGATGAGTGTGGCCCTAGTTTATCCTCTGGTTGAGAAAGAAATAACTCATTATAGATGAAGTTCCCAAGATTTATAATTCCATTTTTCTGAGCACCTCAGCATAGGATGAATTTATCATATTTTAGTTGACAAGGGGAGGACCTTTTTGCCAGTAATAATTTTGATTGCAGGGAGGACCTTCGCAATTGGTGCTGCAATGGAGAGGTCTACCATTTCAACTTGATGCTCGACTATGGGAAATGTATTTATGGTGTATACCCTGGGGAGTAACCTCGGGTTGGGATATAGAAAGGGGATGAACTCCTTTCTATTGGATTTCTCAGAGGGGATGACCTTCTCATTGAGTGATGTGATGGAGATGGCAACAATCATGGATTCGTACCTAGTTGTAGGGAGAATTTCTATAATGCACAACCTGGGGGGGCCTTCATGATGTACTTCAATGAAGGGAGTAACTTCTCATTTATTGACGTTACTATAGGTAGGGTCTTCATAGAAACTACCATTGCGGGGAATGACTTCACAATGAATATCATTACGGTGAGGACTACCATCCCGACTTGATGTCTGACTAAATGGAGAAGCATATCTGTCATGTATACCCTAGGGAGGACCATCTAGACGGATGATAGCAATGGGAGGACATTCTTACCATATGATCTTCAGGTTGAGGGGATGGATACCCCAACTTGCATCAGGAGATACGCTCTTGTGATCGATCATTCCTAGCCCACAAAGTGATCCCCTGTGGGTTCTCTATGGAGGACCTTCAGAGTTGGTGTTAGAGACATTGTAGGGAGGTACTTCGCAACTACTACTGCCACGTCCATAATTCTGTAATGAACTAATAGGGTCTTGAGAATTTATTGATATATGTTGGAGGGATTCAATAACCCCAACTTCCAGTAGATCAGGATCATTTATGTTCTCTTCATTTTATGGTTGCCTTTGGTGAATTTCATATTTGAGCGCTCTCTTGCTGGTAATCAATGCCATCTTTTGTTGTTAACAAACATCATGTACGATCCCCTTTCTTGTTGGGTTCCACGATGTTGCTGGGATACACCTAAAGAAATCTTGAATTTTGGCAAGGATATATGTCTGCCCAGGGGTGGCCACCACATTGGACGGACGTCCCCCAGTTGGAACATGTATTTTTTCCTGATCCAGTTGTTTGTATGTCTCAGGATATTGACGTTGACCCTCTAAGATTGGAGGAGGGATGCCCAACTGCTCTAGAGTGACTAACTCATTCTGTGAGTGACACATTCCGTTTGAGGGAACTGGGTTGTGGGCCTGATTTCTCGCATTTTACACTGATGTAATAATTTCATGGCATGATTGGATGATATGGTCTAGGATCGAAGTTTGATATTAAATCATTTTTCGGATGTGATGAGATACATATTTATATTGAACATGTATGAAGGCCCATTCTAATGTCGGAGTAGGGGTCTGTGCTTACTTCGGTCCTCCATGAGCTTCCAATTGATACTGATAGTTCTCATATTCCAGGATAGAGGAAGGAGTCTAGCAGTTGTTTTCGTCACTGGATTCCTCTATATCTGACTGGTGGTCATCATATTCATGAGTGGGGATTTTCATCTAATCTCTTACTGCATTATTTGTCTCACTGGATTTGTATGCATCTGTAGGAATTTGACTCTGCTCATATTTTCTTTCCTCCCTATTTTGATGGAGGGCATGAAATGAATCAATTTGTATTTGTTCCTTCATATAGATGGTTGTCTCTCTATTTGGATGGAGGACTTGAAATGCATCAGTAGGTATCTGCATCTACCATCATTTTTCCACTGTGTATGCACGACGGGATAGGAGATCACTAGCAGGAACATGAATGCGTTCGTATTGTGCCACCCTATTTATGGGTGAAGCTTAAGTGGAGGGAGTAGAGTCAGATGTCTAACCATTGAATGATAATGGATTAGTATGACATAGTTTCTCATCAACAACCAGGTAGATAGTGTGTTTCTGATTATATATTTTCCTACCATGGAAGGCAACCTAAGGGGTCTGGGTCTCCTGGACATTAACTGGTTCCCTCAGTATAAGGTCCTCTTCCACCGGAGGAGGACTGGTCGTCTAGTGTTGGGGTGATGTTCTTTGGCTGGGGACCATGAGTAGGACCCCTCTGAATTTGAGATGATGTTTTCAGCATCGACTACATATGGATCCCTAAGATAAGGGAGGTACTCGTTGTCACATTCTAGGAATAGGCCCCAAAATTGTCCTGAGATGACTACCGGGGCCGCCTTGTGTTGGGGTGCCAACCATGACTTAGGAGGTAACTGGTTGGTCCTTATTGACTGAAAGGCTTGTCTTGTGGCTTTTAAAATGGGGAGAGAACCATTTCTATGGTACTCTTTGATCAACATGTTGGATACCCAGCGTTGAAGATATTTGGTAGGCGAGGGGGTCCGGCTCTTTGTTGGGGCCTCGACTGCCTATGGGATCGCTGATGTGTGTGTCTGCATTGGTCTTATGGATGTCATTTGGTTCAATGGTTGTTCTATGGGAACTTACAAAAAACATATATGACATACAAACAAAAAAACCTTGTCAAAGTAGAATTATTTTAAACATATGCATATCTGACGATTCTGTTAGGCCCCTTCCCCTCTTCCTCGTTTTTGTTGTTGTGGGGAGATGGGGATTTAGTGGGGTAATACATCCAACTTGGATAAAGATTCATGTCGGGTTCACCATTTTTGTTCTCCATCGGACATGGAACATTTCGTACATACCAGGGTGAAAAATGGGCTGACATGCAATGTCCTTTTGTCTTTTATCATTCGGGTAGAGCCACCACCTTGGTTAAGGATTCACATTGGGTTCACCATTTTTGTTCCGCCTCCAAGGTGGAACGTTTCACAAGTACTGGGGTGAAAAATGGGCCAATGGGAAATTTAATTTTTTCTTTTATCATTGGGGGTAGAACCACCACCTTCGATAAGGATTCACATTAGGTTCCCCATTTTTTGTTCCACCTCTGAGGTTGCACGTTTCACACATTTTGGGGTGAAACAAATTCTCCGAAGTGTAATATCCTTTAATATTTTATCATTATGCTAGAACCAACACCTTGTTTAAGGATTCATGTTGGGATCACCATTTTTGTTCATCCTATGAGGTGGCGTGTTTCGGGTGATGGTGAAATGTTCTGACGAGGATCATAACCCGTCCCTTTTTTTGGAGATAGTTTCCTGTCAAATTCACCATTTCTTTTGTTTCAACGCATTCTGAGTCATTATCCTTTAGAAGAACATTGGATTAACCTCGCAGTGACTGGGAAATTCACCCCTTTCATATTGTGATGGAGATTCCATAGTCAGTCGGTCCTAACTGGCGATTGTGTGGGGTCATGTACTAGTGCAATCGGTCCTCCTTGTATATACCTTCCTCGGGTGGTCTCCAATGGTTTATTTGTGGAGACAGAAACACCCAACGACCCTGGTATCCATGATTCATGGAAATTATTTCTAAAATTAGTGATTTTTGACTGATGATTCGGCCAATGACACTTGAGGACCCCATTGGTTGATAGGATGGGAGGTAAGGCTCAATATACCCTTCTCGGGGAGGATTATTGCATGTTTTGTCACTCTATTATAGATTTAAGTCATTTATGTTCGTGAATCCTTAGTTCATTCTTGAAGAGTGTTCTCAAAAGGTACCCTTTATTTTAATAGTCCTAGTAGGCATGCATATATTTGATTCTATAGAGTTATTATTGTCATGATCCATACAATAAGACACTATTTGGATTATCGGCATCCAGGGGTGACAGAAGGTCACATGATGTTGGGATCATACCCATAAGATAGGTTTCATACCTATCCCTAATAGAGTAATAAGAAACCACATTGTTCAGATTGGCCGGGGCTTACGCATGAAATCTGCCAATTTAGTGGACATGGTTGGGTTAACCCTTTTGGATGGGTACATTTTGGAGCTCGGGCCTTCAGCCATGCATCCTATGTATTCTGGTTTGATCAGGAATCAGAGTTCTCATAGTTCATATTTTCTTGGGCTTACACTTGGAGGCTACCCATTTAGGGAGACATGAATGGGTGGACCCTATATAATAAGGACCCTTTTTAGCTCAGGCCTTGGTGTAGGTGTCCTACATAACCTAGTTTTATCAGGAATTAGAGTTCTCATAGTTTTGATTTGATGGATATTGTAATTGTTACAAACATCTAAGCTCATGTGATTCATGCTTGGTTTGAGATGCAAGAGGACGTGAGAGACCCAACCAACCACATGCTTCCTCTCCTATTGGTGGGAGAGGAAGAGCCTATGACGGAAGAGGTTGGGGAAACCATGGGTGAGGGCACAGAGTGTTGAACCATTCAATGTGAAATGACATTAAAGGTTATGCGCCTCAGACTCAAGTGATTGGGGACTTACCTCTGTGGGAGGGCTCCAGAATACATTCTGGGAAGGGGAGGAGTTTCATCCTCATCAAAGGAGAAGCAATCATAACTCCTTCCACTGATCACAAATCCTCATTGAATGTAAAATCAAGCCATCACCCTTAATCCCATGAATGGGGTGGTTCATGTTGGAATCCCAAGGATGGACTCTAGGTTACCATGGGAATGTAGACCCATGAAAATTCTCGAAACCTAGATCATTGTGGTGATAACCTTCGTGACTCCACTTACCATGGGTATCTAGACTCAATGGGGCATGTTGATGCACTCGTTGGCCTAATCATATGGGTCTGATGGATTTAGAGGAGGCTTTGGACTGATGCTAGAGGACTGGTTTGCTGAGAGATTAGGGAGGACTGGACGTTAGTAGAGGGGTGAGGTTGGAAATGGAAGAAATAATACTCGAAAATACCCCATTCCATATACTGGTTTCTTATTTGGAAGAGGGAAGCTCCATATACCATAGTGGTATGTGAGAAAAGGACTCTTCCATATACCGATGTGATATGCGAGCATGGGTATAGGCCACCGCATACCATAGTGGTATGCATCCAATCACACCACCTTGGGCACCATATGCATACTGATGCAGTACGCAGTTCTATGTTTAGTCCACGTAGAGGTATACTATGTGGAGCACCATATTGAATGAAGGTCCTGGGGATTATCATTCATAAGAAGTTCATTAGTGAGATGTATATGGCTCATAGTTACACCATCTAGGTTTGTGGTTCTCTTTTTATTATTATGTTCCCCCATTTTATGTTTCGCAGCCACCTATACCTACAAGGAGTGTGGTTCACAATTTGATCTTTGTTGATGAATCAAGACTGAAGCCAGAATATTCTCCGAATTAATTCATCCAACCATTGTCTTCCTTCCAAGATTTCGTCATCCGTTATTTCATACCCCCTCAATTCATTCTTCACAGCTTTTATAGAGCATTAGGGAAATAGTATCTATGGGAAGGTGGCACCATTTGCAAAGGCCCATAAGGAGAAATCCTGACCCATAGAAGACTTAGTCAACCAGGGTTTTTGGAGGCTTTGGTTCATGATAAATGTTCCACAAAACCCTACTGATTCACTTCATCAATGAACTGATGAGTTCATAGAACGATATGCAAATGGGCTTCACGTGCACGATTCCTTCAGCGACTTGGTTCGATGTCCACTAGGTTCATTGTCCAATTCTATACTGGCTAGTGCCTCACTAATCATTCCATGAACATAATTGTTCATGATTCAAGTGGTCCGTGAACCCTTCCTGGTGATGGTACGCGGGCCACTTGAAATTCTTTGAAAACATGAATTCCTTCAGGTTTCTTATGAAATTAGAAACACTATTTGAGTCCATTCACTTTCTATACTTGTATAAGTACTTGATCTCTTATAACAAGTGATTTTGGGAGTATTTTCTTCCCTTGGAAAAATTTTCACGACCCTACACACCCAACATTATTTAAATCAACTAGTGGATCGACCAGAACCTAGTCTTGGTTTTGATACATATAGTCCATCTTATATTTCATGTCATATTTTAATATTTATATTCTTATCTCTCTACATCCTCTTTATGAAAATAAGGATCATTATTTCCAACCAATAATGAGTTTACATCTTCGTCGACTAGAAAATAACATCTTTCTAGTTATTTACACTATCTACTCCCCCTATGTAGTACTTGTATTTCAAGAAAATAATCTTATCTAAGGATTGTTGGAATTTGTTTCTCTTCCAACTCCTGTGTATCTTGAGCTGCAACTTCATCAATGTCAATCTTTCTCCCATTATTCTTATTAAGGATGTTCCCCCTCTCTAGGAATACAATCTTTCATGCCACTATAACTATTTTTTATTTGGGATCATATAGGTAATGTCCCTTTATTTTCATAGAGGAACCTATATAGATAAACTTCTTTCCCTAGGGTTCCAGTCTTTTTCAGGAATTGGGCTTAACATAGTACACTCAACCCCTTACATATATGTTTGAAAACACATGCTTCTTTCCATACATAATCTCATAAGGTATACTTTCTATTGATTTATTTTGAATCTTATTTAGTGTGTATTTCATAGTTTAAAATATATATCCCCAAAGGATAATGGAATATTAGCATGAATCATCATTGACCTCACTATGTTCAATATGGTGTGGTTCCTCCTTTCACTTGCAAGTGTCCACTCTGGTTTATAAGAATTAGTGAGTTGGGATATGGTCCCACACTTTCATAAATTGTCGATAAACTCTTAGAAAAGATATTCCATTCCTTGACCCAAGAAAATAATTTTTAACTACTTTAAAAATTGATTCTCTACTTAATTATTGAATTCCTATAATTTCAAAAAGGATTCAGACTTGTACCTTATTATGTAGACAATAACAAACCTATTCAATTCCTCAAAAAAATATTAAATTATGATAATCCACCAGTATCTTCTATTGGTAATGGTCCACACACATTAGTGGTTACCAATTATAAAATAACTATATCCCTTTCAGTTGTACCAATAAAAGGTGGTTTGTTCATCTTACATTATAAACATTCGATACATGTGTATAGTGGTTTTTTCTCAAATGAATCTAAATATCCTTCTTTGTGGAGATTTTTCATATAATTTATGTTTAAATGACCTTGATGGTGATTCCAAAATTTGGTGTAATAAGATTCATGTGAACGTAATTGATTATCAACATCCAAAACATTGTTTTTTTAATCTAATACATAAACACCTTTATCAAGTTGTTCAATACCATAAAAATTGTTATCATTATAAAAGAGACATTAATTATTTCCAAAATTATAACAAATACTTTCATATAATGGAACAAAAATGATATGATTATCATGTGGAATAGATTAACACAAATAATTTTCTTTAAAACTAATATTATTAATGTTGGATATGTCAGGTGATAGTATCCAACAACCACGGCCGCATACTGGGCCCTATTAGTGATTTGATGATCAACCTCACCTGTGAAAACATTCCTGATTCGACTCATCTCTTGTAGTTAGATATAGATTCTAGAAATAAATATATTATATAATTCCAAACTTATAGATAATGAAATGTTACACTAAATAATGAATTCACTTGAAGCTTCCACTTACTTTTTATGGGTTCATTTATTCTTCTAGTGTCCCAAATTTCCATATGAAAAATATATTACATTACATTTACTCCTTTTCCAATAGATCTAGAATTTCTTAGAAGGTCACTACTCATGCGAATTATACTTGGATTTAATCTTGGAGAACATTATATTGTGATTTAGCTTATTCATTGAAAGGACAATAGGCTTATCTTATATAGTGTCCTTATAAACATGGTGAATTAGAGTAAGGAGTTCCACGGACTATTCTCGTTATTGTAAATAATAAAATTTGAGAAAATATATGTTAGTGGGGATAACACTATAAATTGTAAATTTAGTGTATCATACATTTGATTCTTATAGTGTATTAACAAATCCTCACTAGACTCATTAGACGGTTACATAAGAAATACAGATTCTAGCATATATAACTTCTTCTTCTAGAAGAGTACAATGCACAAGTACCTATAAAACTCCTAGAATATTTTTTTATTGATAAGGATTAACTTCTATAGAATGTATCATAGATATATATTCTATGTAATGTGGGATTACATTTATATATTAAATAAGATATTAATTTTTTGTATATTATATGGATTAAAAATGTGTGTGTTGTAATATGTTTTAATTATTAGTATCCCACTATTTATTTACGTCATAACATACCTCACAATAAAACATAGATTATCATATCACATCGATAATATAGTGGAAAATATACTTATTAACCTTCTCATAACACCATAAAGGGTTGGATAAGATAAATGAATGTATTTATGTATGATGATCTATACTAACCATTGACTCATAGCTATTTGATCCATTGAGTGGACACCCTAATCATGAAATTATAGACTTGTATTTTCTCACCCCTACCTCCAAATTTATATAAATCCCAATGGTGGTTATTCATCCTCATATAAATGTGTTTAAGTAAACACAAAAATTTCATTACAACTTTCTATTAGTTTAAATCACCACAATGATTTTTGTCCAAGAACATTGAAACTATTGATTTTATTCCAAATCAATTAATGGAAGGATATGCTAACTTAATGTTAAATTTTGATGAATTTCTTATTTATCTGTAAACTACCCATATTATCATATTACATGATTTTTAAAATTGATTCGATTTTGCTTAAGTGATTAACCATTTAATGATAAAATTTACACATATTATAATTTTTTTAATTTTTACATTTAATTTTGGTTAATTAATAATTTTAATTATTTAAACATCAATGGAGAATTGACCATGAAATGGATAGAAATTAAATAAATAAATTTGCATTATAATTATATTATCTAAGGGATTTATTTATTTATTTGATAAAAAACTAACACTTAAAGCTATAGAATTAACTCTTTGAACCTTGCCTGGTTTTAGTTGAATTATTCCACTTTTCCTCCTATATACCTCATGGATTGATTTTTCCATGACATTGATCTTGAACAACATCCACTATCCTAGATAATCTATAAATTTAATAATATCACCCACAAATAGGTTATGGGAACTAAAGGATTGGTTAATGGGGTTCACATAAAAAAATATTTGGGAATACATACCCTTAGATAATGAGAGGAGAGGTATAAATCAAAGTAAATTATTTAATTTAATAATTTATTAAAAAAATCACATAATAATATTAAATTGAATAATTCAATCACATACACAAGCTAGTTTAAACTCATGGTCATCCACATACATGTAAATAATAGACAATAGTACCCTATCTAGCATTCAACTCAATTATTTCTTCATCATTAAGACAAACAAGATTGAATTATTTCAACTAATCAATTAATTCCATTTGACATAATGACTATACAAAGTCTCATAGAGATACCCATAATAAATTAAACAAGGAAAATAAATAGCTTTACTAGTAATTACATGCAATTAATTTATGATATATTAATTTGGAAAACCTAATTACAGAGTCAACACATCATATACCAAACTTCTAATTATGTTTTTAAAGCATGAATTAATTATCATTTATGTAATTTAATTATATTATTTAATAGGTAACTACATGAAAGGTATCAATGGGATACAAGCCATGTTCGTTTCATTTCATGTATATGGGAATGATGTATATGGAATTAATGTCTATCTTTGACGGGATACACAGTGTGTACTAGTGCACCATACATATGGTGTTATGCTTTTTATGTGTCTATGTAACCCATCATTTGACATGACGTGTTCTTAGGATGTGGTTATTAATGATTTAAAGACTGTTTATTCCCACTACACACCATTTTTCTCATTAATGATACTTATTATTAGTCTCACATGGTGTATTCCTCATATTTGATTGCATTATTAGCATGAATTTCACCATTAGACCATGTAAAATAAATGATGTGTACACTAGAGCACACCTTGTGGTAAAAAAAATTTAGTGCTAGTTGGGACCAATCAACACATGGTGTGCATCAAATTCACTATGTGTTATTATTAGTTGGAATATTATGTATCCCGTAACACATCCAGGTGCCATAAACATGATTTTGTGGTGTGTAATTTTGGTCACATGTCATGTATCCATGTATACCATCTAGAATCCTCTTTACCTTCTAATTACATATCTGATCATTCCGCATTTGATCCAAATACTTTTTACATGATATTAAGTGTCAAATAAGAGAAATAATATATCAATTTTTTTATTAAACTCTTGATTAAATAATGAATAATATAGGGACAAAAAAGTATAAAAAATTGCATATAATCAATTAATGAATAATAAATAATTATAAATTTTCATGTGACTTCTTTGATACTAGTAGAAGAGTATGTGTCTATAGGAAGTTCTGAATGGGTTGTTACCAACTCAATTTTTGTTGTTGCAATCCATTAATAATATTTAATGTACATGATGATGAATCACCATGACTAAAATAATTAATATATATATTAGTTGTTAAGATACCAGATCCAAGAAGATATGATATTGACAAATAATTTATAATAATATATTTATGTAAAAAATAACATTTCATTGAATTATTTAATCTTCATTAATGATCATACTAAGACCTCTTGTCGTACAACCATTGTGTCATAGGAATCAAGGGTAAAGTCCCTCTAGTGATGATCCACATGTGATTTACTAACCACTAAATGGTCAACTCCCTCTAGTGATGATCCACATGTGATTTCCATCAATGGAGTATTTTTTTCATAATGAAATGATTGTTTTTTCATTACATTATTATTATAAAATTTTACATAATTTGGGAGGTTTATAAGATAAATATTATTTTCATATTAATTTAAAACAAAAATATTACTTTTTTCATAATTATTTTTAATGTAATGTTTTTCATATATTTACAATTCCAAAATAATCACCAAAAAATAGACGGAATAATTCTTTATTGTGTATTATTGAGGAATTTAAAATATTAAACTACATGACTCACTATGAAAAGAAATTGAGTTGACCTTGATAAAAAAAATTTCAATATATTTTTTGACTATATAGTTATAATCAAGAAAAAATTATGAATAAAAGAAGGGTTTTCTTGACAGAAGGCATGGGTCAAGAGTGTTAATGATTAAGGTAACTAATAACAAATTTGAGTTTACCATGAATCCTTTATAGACATTCAAAATGGAAAATATCCACTAATTCTTTCATGAAAAATTCTAAATACTTCACATGATTGTTAATGATTTTCATATGTAATTTTTTTGATAGACCCCTGGAAGGACAATGGAAGCCAAATAAGGATCTTACACTAAAGGTCATAGATAAAGATAAAAATATAAATGGTTTACATTTATGATCATTAGGAGAAAATGTAATATAAAATCTAACCCAATGTCAATACAACCAATATATAAAAAAATTCACTTATTATATGCATGAGAATGTGACAATATTAATAGATATTATTGTATATCATGAACCAAGTGACAATATTTCAATTAAATTACACCATATAATTAAGATAAAAATCTCATAGGAGTAGAAAATCATTATATAATCATTGTAGGTGTATCACAACTTAATTATCAAACATAATATATAAAACTTTATTGGATGAAATAGAACAATGGCCTATTGAGATATTTAGGATGAAGAAGACAATGAATAATATTAGAAGATAGAGGATTGAAGTAAAATATGTGGAATACTATATTCTAAATAGTTTCATATTATTAAAAATTAATAAATGATAGATATAAATATAATTATATTTTTTTAGAGAAATATACGATTCTTATTCAGTTTAACCATAAGAAATTTTTCTTTATAAATAATATCCAGTGGTTATTCATAGTAATCAACATATTTAAATTATTTTCTAATATTTTAACGAACTTGTATAACATATTTCTAATAATAATATGTTTGAAATTATATATATTGGAACCTTATATATAATGTATTTTTATTATATTATATATTAAAAATAAATAATTTATATATAATTTATTATTGTTATAATAGAGTGTATACACTGTTATTTATGGCTGGTGTCAAATCAGTTTTCAATATATTTCATAAAATATTTTGAACAGAAATTTTTTTGATGTCTAAAATAGATCAATATTGTTGATGACGTAGTTATACAAATATCATGATGTATGATTCGGGGGGATGATAAATAAAGTATTATGATGACTATCTATGGATGATAGTTGTAAAAATGTAGACTATTCATGTAACTAACTATATTGATGCATTGGAGTAAAAAATGGTTTTCAAAGTCAATGTCAGATTATCTATAGGTCTGTGTAAGAGTATCAAATTCAACATAGATACATTCACGATTTATTGGATGATTCTATTGAGGTAGTGTCATTTATCTAGTGGATTATTTTTAAAGTAGTGATCATCCATCAGCATTACATGATGGTGGAAATGGATCCATTGGATGGGTCGTACTATAAATATTTTGTTGGGGCCACAAACATTATGTACATTCCATGTTCTAATCATCATATATTTCTCATAGAAATATATTTATACAACATTCCCTATATAGATTCAAAGTTATCCAGAACCTTGTAGATCTTATGCATTGTTAATTTCATTTTTATAATATAATTTACAATCCTAAGTTATTATCTATAGTAAAATATATTATGGATTGGTGGTGGGTTATATTTTATTCTAAGTTAATAATACTCTGTTGAATTGGGTTTCTCCAATTTTCAATTTAAAGGATTTTTTTCATTATAGATGTTTAACATGGAGCATTAATTTATGTTGTTCCTGACTTAATTACAAACACCAGTGATCAGTTTCGTTGTGAAAAACACCAATAATGTGGAACGGTGATTCAGATCAAAGATCAGTTTCATCATTCTACCAAAGATATAGTAATAAAGTTTTGGTAATCATTTAATGATCCCTCATATACATTTTGGGGTTTTTTGGATGTCATTTATTTTATAGGGATGGTGTTATATGTTGGAAAAGTTTATATTAAGAATATTGACATATTAGATTTTGTTTTCATGAAAATAAAAATAGGTTATGGTATACATAATAAAAATCATGATCTTCTGTTAATAATTTTGAAACTAAGATCAATGAAAATTTAATAACGGGAAAGGGTAGATAAGAAATCACATGTACTAGTAATGTTTTCACTGGAATAGAATGTGGTCCATAAAATCTACGAAGTGAAAAAGACATTAAACCATGTTAAGACTCATGTTTATATGTATATTAATAAATTTATAATTATTTTTTTTTCACTTGTAGATTATATTTAGATTTATAATTTCAAAATTAAGACTATTGACTAATAGTGTCAATGACTTCAACATTATTTCTAGTTAAAAGAAATCAATATGTGTAATGATTTTTTATCGTGTATTTTAACCTATAATTTTTTAGTAACTATTGGAATTATCGGATATATTGTTTACTATGGTGATAAAATATATATGTTATAGTAAAATAGTGTTATGAAATTCTGGTCTTAATTTCAAATGAAGAGATTCTCATAATAAAGACCAAAGATTATATATTGATGTCATACAATGTGAAAGTTAGTGGGTGACATGTTGAATAGAAAATACATATGAAAGAGAAATGATAGACATGTACACATATGATTATTTTTTATTATTGTGTCCCCATATGTTGTCTTTTTTGGAATACAAATCATAAGAATAATCCTATTTATGTGAAAATAGTGAATCCAAAAAAAATTATTCTAAAATTGAACGCACATTCAAAATTTTAGAAGATATAAGTGGCCTCATGTTTATTGTCACTAGCCTACATGAGACTTTTATCTTAAACCTTGAGGAATAATTTCACACTAAATTTAATATGAATTGTATATTGAAATATAATTTTGGAAGATTTGATAAGTCTTGTATTATAACTGGTGAAACCATCCGGATATTGAAAAATAGGGATGTTGCCATTTAGATATAGAAATGAGGATCATTAGAATTTCAAGGCGTGAGGAACATGGCGGAAAAATGAAATATTTTCTTTAAGTATTACAATAATAAAATTTATATTTATGTATATATTTTTTTAGTGGTGTAAGGAAAGTTTCTTGAGGATCCACAATAGATTCCAATGATGAAAATGTGAGAAAAATATACTATATAATAATTTAAAAAGGGTAATTCATGATAGAAAATAAAAGTATATATTAAATATGTTATTTTATAACTTTCATTGTCACCAAAATTTTAATTTTATGAATTTTATAATTGTAAAAGGAATACAAGAATTCTAAAGAATAGAAGAAATATGTTACATGGGTATTCTTAGGATGTAGTGGAAGGTGTAATTCCAAATACAAGGAAAAAAACCCAAGGAACAACAGATATATATTGATAATTTAAAATTAAATGTCTCCAGTTTGTTTTGTTCTTATATATGTTTAGTGTGCTATGTTACCATCATCAACGATTCATCATAAGAGGTGAGCACATTTTCTCTCATTTGTATGTTTTAATTCCTCAAAAAAATTATTCATGGATCACAAATGATAAAATGAGGAAAATATGTAAACTGAAATATTTTGTGTATAAAAATGATGGTGATTACCAAAACATGAATTATACTTGGTTTTTATAGCATCTCATGTTCTTAGAAAGGATAAAATTCTATGGTATTTTTTGTTTTTCCATCTGGTGGATGGTTTACTTTGTAAACCAAGTATTAAAATGGTTCCCCAAGAGTGGGAAAACCAAAATTGTATGCTATTAATCTTTTATTATGTTCATATATGTTACTAGAGTTGTTATTTGTGTTATCAGAAAACAAGGAACCAAATATTCATGTTTTTGTTGGACTTGTAAGGGTTCATGGTTTGTCTGAAATTGTTTGGCCCAACAATGTAAACTCTGTGCCAACTGCTGGTCATAATCAGTTAACAACATAGTCTATACATGGTTTCCTAAATAGTGAAACTATACTACTTGTTTAGTTCGATTTTGGGGAGTGTGTGTTAAATTTTATTTGTACAGTTGGCATACGGTTGGTCAAACAGTATCGAACAACCATGTGGGGGTATGGCTCTTAACTAGCATGAGTATCATGGTTGGTGCATGTTTGGGTAAACTGTGTGTCCAAACAGTGTGGATTATTTGAGAAGGGTAAACCCCCTATTTACCCTTAATGATCTTTTAAAAATATTTGTCTCTATTCTTTCCTCCCTCCAGTAATGGGATGCCCCTCCTCTTCCACTGTGGATCTCTTCCTTCCCCAGTCTAGGAATAATGATATCTATCTTATCTGAAGTCAGAATCAAGCATCATCGGTCATGTTGTATCCAAATTTTTATGATATTCATTCCTCTTGATTCCAATTTAGGTTATATTCAGATATATTGCACTGTTTTGGTTCAATATCATTCTCTATATTTTTAGGGTGGATGTATTTTCTTATATTTAACTCGAACTGAATGAAATCAAAGGTTGATAATGGACATGTGGGTCATCCTTGGTATAAGGATTGTGGTCTATCATCCTTCCAAATATTCCATTATTTTTTATATCATGTGCCATTATTATGTGCACCAGACTCATACAGTGATGCCTCATTTTTTCAAATAAAATTACATGAACATGTTTTCATTTCTAGAATAACTCTAGAGAGAGGAAAACCCCCACATTGGGTAACCTTTTTGATTGTATCCACTTGGATTGGTGTGCTTCGTTCTTTGATACATATTTCACTTGATCCTGGTTTTTAAACATTTCTCATGTATTGTTGTAGGTTTAATAAATTCCTTACATTAATTAATTGAATAAATTTGAATGTTAGAAAGGAGTTAGTCTCTTATTCTTAATTATGAAGCTTCATTCCATGGATTAAATAATTTAATGAGTGGAATTTGATTAAATTGGTTGAAAGACAGTAATATAATAACTATTTTTCTTGCATATTCTTTATACAATTTTCCCTGTTCTGATGCTTTATTTGTAGCACCTATATCTTATTCCATATACCTTGTGTAATTTTATAACTTCTTATGAATTGTTATTTATTACCTTAATATACTATATTTCATGTTCCTAATGTTATGTGCTACATTGGTTATGTATTATTTTGGTTTTATGCCATGTGAATTATTTTTATTCATACTCATAATGCTTTATGATCATTTCCATATGTTCACATCACATAGCCTCATTTTTACACTTGTTCCTTGCTTAGATTTGAGTACACTGTACCTATTCCTTATCAGTAATGTTTGGCATGGATTAAATGTTAGCATATCCAAATTATATGGTTATATTTTCTATACCTTATTGATGTGTGATATTGATTTTTATGATTTGAATTATTGTGGGTTACAAGAGAACACGAGTCCCAAATTCAGGGCATTGTGGATGGACTCCTGGGGATTGGATTATTACTACATGATGCACTAGGATATATAATTCTTCTATCCTTTGATGATATATCTGGGAGGTTTATTTATACTCATGAGTGAAAGTTGATTCCAAGGGGAGAAGCTAAGTGTAGAATCATTGGAAAGATGGATACATCATGCCACAAGTGATATGTGGCCCCCTCTTTGATATAGTTGGTACGAACATAGAGTTACCATTAAATGAATGATACTAGGGACACTATTATGGTTCCCCTTTGATGGAATCAGTAGTATTGGTTATGTAGAGGGTGCCTGTAGCAACCTAGGGGATTCCATTATGTATCTCCATGGATGAGATTAGGTTTCCAATACTAGATTTTATTGATAAATTTTAGGTATTACATTTGATTACTTTTATTATTGTTAATGTTATGATTCCAAAGTTGAATTTAAATGACTGAATGATTTCTTGGGGGGGTGTGACCCCCAAGCCAAATAAAAATCATGAGATCACACTACTTTTGTTTCTTCGTATGTATTTTCATGTATATACCATATTTTCTCTTGTGGTTATTTCATTTCAAGCCTCCATCTTAATACGAAGTATGTTTAATTGGTCGCGTACACATCTAGGTACCCATAACGATGATTTATATTTTTATATATTTATATATTTATATCTTATTATTCAAATATACAGACACACTCATATTTTTATTGAAAAAAAAACTATAATGATCTAAGGACAATAGTTAATAGACTATTGAGATTATTTCTCACACCATACATGGGGAACCATTTCTCTAGGTCACATAAGAAGATCTTCTTGCTCACAAGTGTATAGAGTTATTGCTTGTGTTTTTCTTTATAAATGGGATCTATGGAGTACATGACTGAACTAGTCCTCAGTATTCTCAGGGAGTTACCCATTGAGATATATTTTTTGAATTATTCTAAATTTATCGTCTATCACCAACTAAAATTCATTAATCATTTTGTGTATGGGTTTTGGCCTCTATAATTCAGTAATCTTATTAATCTTTCACTACTCTATTTTTTATCTATTATTAATACTACTACTATTGTATGTTTTTCACCTTATGATATAAACATGTGCTAGTCTAATCATGAATGTACAGTATCCCCACTACACCAACATTAGACCCTCACTACTAGTTGGAGACCTTAGGAATATGTGAAGGAATGATTTTTGTCATTCTCAACCAGTACATCTATCAGTTAAGATTTCAATCAGTTCAAGATATTACTATTATCCAAACTATGTTAAACACCTTGGGCGGGTGAATTAGTTTATTATTGATTAAAATAACTACGCCTACAGATCTCGTTTTTTCTTAAAAAAATAATCTTATATCCCAATCCCATAGTAATATATGAATATAAATGAATTCATGCACATGACACATCAATTGAACTTGGTTTACCTTTATTGGGCTACATCCATGGAGAATAAAATAGTAATGTGCTAATGTTCTGAACCCACAAATGATGACATCCAAAAAACAATATTTGTTCTAGATCACCTCTATTCCTAGGCTTACTTCCTTTAAAATTGTTATGTTCAGCTCACTAATTTCTCAATTTTCACACCCAAACTCACTTTAGACACCTCATTTTCAGTGGAAAGGATCAACTTCTTCCCCTTCCTTTTCCCACAACACAAGAAATAATACACATATAGTTTTTGTATGTGTAGGTGCCTTCATTATCAATAATTAATGAATTATTTATTGTATGTAGATTCACTATTGTAGCACCTTTTGTTCTTATCCTTGTCTTCTTTGAAAACTCCTTGATGTAACACTTCCACTTTCCGGTCAATTGTAACCCACGTCTCATTACTATAGTCATAGTAATCACCATTTTTTGAAATATATTCAATAGATTAAAAGTCTTGTTTTCACTACAATGAATACACAAGAGAATTAAATATTTTTAAGAATATTGAAAAATATTTCATATCCTCTATGTTCTTCTTCTTATTTAGTATGTAAATATAGAAATACTATTATTCATAGGACAATGTCGGTGTATATTTTCAGACATAATATTGTTGTTTGTTACCCTTATGTGAGACCCTAGTGCATAACCCCTTGCATGATATCATGGCATGTAACTCCTTGCAAGAGTTCCTGGCTTGAAACCATGACATAACACCCTATCATGATAACCTGCAACAAGTCTCATCTACGATTCTTTTTTTGCGCAAAGAACAAGTTTGTGGTGCGCGACCACTTTTTATATTTGTGTGAGATCCTAGTGCAATTCCAAATTAGTGATTCCTCTATTACGGTTTTCAAAATACCCTATTTAGATCATCCATATGACTTATGTGATTTCAATCATGTATTATCCTTCACAATATCTCTCTATGGTCTTCTTTCGTGATATCACTCTGTGAACCTTATTACTAGACATTTCGTCAGATCAATTGTTTTAGAAAAACATCATCAATGATTAAGGATGGGTTAGGGGGTGTTTATAGGAATAATAAAACCACCATAACTCAAAAAATTCTATACAACCATCGGTTTCACTTGCACAAAACTCATGCTTCATGGGTCCCCATCGCAAGACCAAATGTCATTCTTATGATTGTTAGTGATTTTGTATTCCAATGATTTGTGTGACCCATCATGAGATCCAAATAAAACTATGATTGTAACATGATATCTCATCGTGAGAGGCAATAAAAATAAATAATGTTGTGTAGGATCCCATCATAAGATTAATTTGACAATCATTCATGGTCATAATGCACTGTGATTTTTATCCAACGACACTGATATACCACCATCATTTCCATTTTTTTATTCATGCACTTTCATGGGCCTCCAAGAATGAGATCTGGTAATGAGTATTGTTTTTTATTTGCAGATGTTCTATCCATGAGTTCTGTTGATGCTTTGATAAATATCCATCGTGAGTTCAAAAGATATTCATGTGTGCAACACAATATCCCATCTCAGAATCCAAATACAATCATGATCACAACACCAAATCCCATCATGATATTCAAATACAATCATGCACTTCATGAGATCACAACACGAGATCAATCAATCATCCATGATCTAGGAAATCAGTTCCACATTGGTACTTAGTGAGTTCATTTTAGAATTATTGATATATGTGTTTTTTTGGTATCTACACTTTCTCATGAAAAATCAATCATGATTTATGTGATACTAGACATTTTCACTTTCTGTGAGTTAAAAAAATTTCACATATCAATAGATCACAGGTTCGCGCTTTATGTGATATGATACATCATTCTAACTCTTTATGCCTTATTTAAAAACCAAACTTCCCCCAAAATCTCAAACCTTTTCAAAAACTACATAATCAATCCATAACCACTTTAATGAGGTATTGTTTCCTTAAAATCACCCCCTTTTGGTTTGTTGTAAACTCTTCACATTTTGATATAACATTAAATATTCTTCCATATAAATCCAAAAATTCTAATCAAGTTATTTTTATTGACTAAATGATTAACTAAACACACACTCAAATCCCATATGAACCATGCTTGACACGAGATAATATAGTAGAATGAAATTTTTATCAATGAAACACTTCATTCTAAAAAAACTCAATTACTACAATAATGAACATCATGTGTCATAATATATAACTTTTATTTGATCATGTTTAGCATCATATCATTTAGAACTCTCACTACTTCACTGCTCCCCCTATCAGCTTCTCCCCCTATTAGATTCTCCCACGACCTTGATTAAGAAATTTTACCCCCTTATGTAGAGACAATTTATTCCCCATTTTCAATGATCCCAATGGTTACATTGTTGTGAACTACAATAGGGTATAGAACAGAGATCTACATATCAGAAAAAACACATCATACCACAAGGAGAGGGGGTCCATCATCACACATTTTCAATTGTGGATAGTTGACTTAACACCAAGATCTAGTCGATGATGTATAAACGCTTCATTGGGTAAGGAATTTGTTAGAATGTATGTAACCTATAGTTCTATAGGCACATACTTGAAGTTGAAAATCCATTATTCCACATTATCCTTGATAAGAATAACAATTTATTTCAATGATATTTGTACTTGTGTGATAGACTGGATTGTTCTAAAATTTATAAGACAAGTATTATCATTGTTGATTCTGATAAGATACTTTACTAAAACTCCAATTTCATCAATCTTCTCCTCCATCCACAAAAATTGTGTGCTGGCTTCAGTGGCTGCAGTATATTCACTTTTTTTGGTGCTAAATGGAATGAAATATTATTTTTTTCTGTATATAAAAATAAACAAAACACAATTATAGAATACACCACCCATGTTTGTTTTCTATCATCAACTAAACTGACCTGATCTATCTCTATATATCCCAATAACACTTTCAAATATTATTTATCATACAAAAAACCAAAATCCACCATCCCTTCATATACTGATGTATTATGTTCTCTGTAAGAAATTTGGTTTCCTTATTTTTTCCATTATACCATTCTACTTTTCATATGGGAAAAAAATATCAGGTTTTGTCACAGTCATGTATACCATAATGCTAATAAGTTTCTTATTTTTTGTGACATTAACTGTGTTTCCATCATCATCCCATGATAATTTCATATGGGTAGCCACTAAGTAGTAATATCCTATTAATTATCCATTCATGATATTCTAAAAAAAATCTTTTCATATTTATATTTCAAAATGTATGTTCCATTATTTCTTTATGTCACCTATAAAGCAAGGAAAAACATTAGTTGACCAACCATTGACATTTCAAACATAATTTTCATGAGTTCTGTGACCTAATTACATTATTCTTTACCCAATCCATAAAATATTATTTCATTTACATATACCATCAACATCATATTTTATTACTGTCATTACTGACAAGTAGATTATAATCAACACCACCATGATGAAAACCCAGATAAATCATAAACTGATCTGGTCTTGAAAACTATTCTCGTGGTGCTTAATCCAGCCCATATAACACCTTATTCAGTTGAAGAAATATATTATCATTATCACAAATGAGAAAACCATATAGATTACCAATAAAAATTATTCTTCCATAACCCCATTAATAATTAAAAACATGAAATCTATCAGGATACAATAAACCATATTTTCACTACTGTGGAAAAGAAAAATTAGATAGTTTTTATCCTCTCAACTATTGAAAATGATTCATCAGCATCCACACCCTCTATTTTGGAGTACCCCTTCTACAATAATCATGATTTTTTTTGTATCATTGCTCTGTCATAACTGATCATATTGTGAAATATCCATTTATTCTAAATACATTCTAATTTTTTGATCTCAAAACAATCTTTCATGTCTAGTTCTTCTCAATTAGGTCTACTCAAATCCTAAACCCTATTTTCATATCTAGATACTTCCTCATAACATTTAGGCTCTACCATTGATATGAAAAATTCATAATATAGAGTCTTGATCCTTATTATATGAATTTTCAATTTCTATTTAGTAGATATGTTATATCTATCAATTTCAGCTCACCTATTAAATTGTTATGCATATTCTTATATATGGTTATCCTTTCCATTATGTTAATCATCATATGAATAAACCTCTAGAACTGAATCATTATTTGATATTATTATATCTTCATCACTATACTCCTAATTTTGATCATGTATTTTTTAAATATTCTTCTCATTCTCTACAATAGTTACATAATTGATTTCAACTACCTTTCTCAGCCACTTATTGAAGCAATTATATGCTTTTCATTTAATTGAGTAACTAAAAAATATCCATTCATCTCCATGGGATCCGAACATAATGTGTTTGTCTTTATTAACAATTACATATTGTCTCTTAATTACTCAAATGTTCTTCAACATTAGATTATTTCCAAACCAAAACACATAAAGATTCCTCTCTTATTTTTTACATAATAATGCACTATTTGATGTTTATAATGACGTAACCAGAAGTTCATTCCAAAACATCATACTAAGCTCATTATAAATGATTCTTTTTCTAGAATTTTGGATAATTATATTTCATCTCTGAAATACTCAATTCTATTGTTGAGTTATTAGTATTCAATCATGGATGTTTATCACATGTTTTTCAAGATAATCCTACACTTGAATATTTGTGAATTAGATTCTATTATCTGTTTAGATCGTCAGGATTTTATTACCATGAAAATTTTCAAATTATATTAGATTATTTATTAGGGAATTAAACACATCATACTTGTTAGTGATGACTACATTCCAGGCCATTGTGTTATTTTCTTCATTGAAGAGAACATAATATCTCACCCTATCAATATATCTCAGTGAAATAGGTCCGTAGACAGCAATATACACAAACTAAAGAACTTTTGTTGTCTTTTTAACTTTTCCAATATATGTTCTTTAATGATATTATTTTATTGAAAATAATAATATATATGATTATGATGATGTGATACATTTTGGTGGTCATGAACAACATCAAATTTGACCAGATATTCTAAGGATGTTTGGATCTAGTTACCAAGACCTTTATGACATAAATTTTCTTCTTCTTCTGTAGAGAGAAATCACATACCTTATTCCTCACTCAAAAAGTATATATCCAATTTTGTATGCTTTCCCTAAAAAATAACATAGCTATATTTTTCCTTGAGGTTGGATAATTTCTTTACGCTAATGATGGAATTCCATGACTCACATAATTTAAATACACATAGTAATTTGTTATTAATACCTTCAACAACCAAGACATTTACACGTCTCATGAATTTTCCACCAACAATTTCATTTCTCTTGCCAATAATATTCAGGCCTTAATCATTAACAATTCTCACAATACCTTCATTTTCAAATCTGATTCCAATCAATAGTTCTTTTTTTCCTATAATATAGGAGGAATTTCTACTATTAATGATCCATATTCTTGTATAATATATTGATTTCAAAGTAATTTCTACAACCAATTCTTATTTACCGATCTTATTTTTTATCCATATTTTTACATCAAAACTCTTATAGATTGATAATCATGATCTGACATTGAGTATAATAATACTTATTCATCTTACAGAGCTGAAAAACAATTTTTAGTTTTCATCTCATTTGATGATACATTTGGATACTTCATATGACCACATTCATAATGCTTCATCACATTACTATACATTGATGATGATAAATATAAATCAACGTTTTTGAATCCTCCATACCCAAAATATAGATCATATAATGATATCATTGAATATTGAACTGTGTATAGATACCTATGTTGTTCATGTTCCCTTAAATAACTATTAGTAATGGAGTGATCATTTTTCCAGTGCCCCATTTTCCAAAAAAATAACATTTAATATTTGATGAATTCCATTGTGTCTCTATTACACTACAAGTTTTATCTTGGATTATCTAAATATTATGGTTCTGATTCATACCCAAATCAATATTCAATCTCATAGGAGGTTCATGTTGTATATATTTAATCAATATTGAATTTTTTTCTCAATCTAGCACCATACTAGCTATGATATTCGTATATATATTTTCCATTTCTTGACCTTTAGTTATCTATTTCACAGGATCTTTTATCTCTTCTTTTCCAGTTTCTACTATCTTTGCGACCTTCTTTTACAAATTCAATAGTATCTCGTGATCATTCACTTTCCATCATAGGTTAACAACATTTTTCTCAATATTTTCTATGATTCTTTCATGATCATTCACTATATTATTCAAACCATCGGTCACCCTTTTCTATTCATGAACATTGATCTCGTACTAACTGATGGATTCTGAGTTCTCTGAATTTGAGGAAAACTTATTTTAAATTTTATATTTTATATTTGACTTATCTTATTCATAATCCTACACAAATAGTGTGGAATCATGAGCTACCCTATTGTATTTTTTAGTTAAGATCTCCAAACATCTATCACTTCTAGTGAAACAACTAATTTGACCTGAAGGTCAACAATTCCTTATAATTATCCATCATCATTATCACTATATTGGATTTTTGGGTATTTATGATAACTTCTACCACATATTCAACATCATGACCCTTTCAATCTTCCAAATCATCTGCCTCAAATTCTTCTGAACTATCACTGTCTTTTGAAATATAAATATTCATTGTGAATAATTTTTCTGCAATATTTTTCTTACCTTTCACATAGGATGGAGACTTATTCATGTGAATTTCGATTTCATCATCATCATTATATTGTATATTATCAGGGATCCACTTTACAGGATTTCCAACCTTTCTACATCAAAAGAATGAAAGTGTGATTTTCCCTTTTAATTGTTTTTCTACACTTCATCAACTTGACAAAAAGAGTGAAATGAATTCATCAGCCTATTCTTCTTCCTTCCCATATTCAATAGTGATCTTCTTTATGGAATTTAACACCACTTCATTAGACTTACCCTTTTACCTAGAATCACTATAATCATTTCTCATCTCTTATGTAAGAAGAGTAATGTGATAACTATCTAATGTAAGCTACATTGGATCTTTATAATCTAAAAAAATTATGGACTAAACCATGGTGGAAGGATTTTGAAGATGCGCTTTAAAATCATTATATCATTAATAATTCCCCCAATAAAAACCATGTATTCAATAATAACATTCAATAAATCATATAATTCATTATCATTCTCATTAGGGTGCATAATGAAATCCTCATACGTATTCAATAGAACATATATCATTTTCCTCAAACTTTTTATTCACTATTATAGATATTTAGAACCTTTTCCCACATTTAATGTGAGGAATTAAATGACATCACCTTTGTACAAATTTCATTAGATAGGAATCCCCCAAAAGCATTGATTAATTTGATTTCAACATAAAAAAACCCATCAGTAAGCTTATGATAAAGCACCAATGAAAAAGTATATACAATTCCATGCATTCATACCGTAATGATAAACATTTTTAGATATCTAAAGAAGTAATGCATGCGATTCTTATATAACTGATTTTTTTGGCATCAATGATTGAAATCCGTTTTTTTTAAAACCTCCATTTATTATAATAAGAGCGAACCACTAATTTTCAACAATATTATATGATACAAATTATTTTTCCAAATATGTTAAATACATTGAGGGTAGGGGGGTGGTGAATCATGGTAATAAAAATTAAAACAAATTCCCGGTTGGATATTTTTTTAGTGTTAAAAAACATGTGTATGTCCCTTCCCATAGTAATGTATAAAAATAATTCAAAGAATGTATGAGAAACATCAATTATACTTGGTTCACCCTAATTGTGATACTTCTAATAGGAATATAGTGGAAATATTCCAATGTACCAAATCTACTAAGGATCACTACCTAATTAAAATTTTCAAGATTGATCAATTTGGTGCCCTGTATCGCTAACTTATAATTCTTAGGGTTTGGACACTACTTTCCCATGGTTCATTACCCAAATCTTTATCCATGGCTCACCACCAGTTAAAATAATCACATTCTTCATATTTCTTTTTCAACTGCTTCAGAAATGATTAACACATAGTTTATAGACATGTAGGTATCATCGTTATAAATAATGAGTGCATCTTTAATTGTTATTTTATTCTCATTTGAATCTCTTTCTACGTATCCACGTCACTTATGTGAAAACACCTAGATGCGACACATCCAATTTCCATACAACTGTAATAGAATCCTCTTTATAGTAGACACATCAATGAGCACATTTTGGGAAATATCTTCAATAGGCACATAATCTTATTTTTAGTGCCCTGAATGTTGTAGTGAATAATCTCTTTCTTTAAGTATTATAAAATGTATTAGATCCTATTAGTTATTCTTCTTCTAAATTATGATATGACAATAAAACTATTCTTGAGGCATTTTAATTGTGTATATTCCTTATCAAGACTCTAGTATAAAACCCTTTCACATGAACCTAGTTCCAAACCCCTTGCACAAGATCTTTGTGCTTATCCCCTTTTGCGAGATCCTAGAATGAGAACCTAGATTAGGACCTTGGGGTGAGACCTTGGAATGATACCCTTGCCTGATACCAGGGTGGGAGTCCAATACATGAGTCATCTTTCATGCTATGTTCAGGTTCGTGTTGTGATAAGAAATTCGTGCTTTGTGTGAGATCCTTGTGAGAGCCCACTTTTTCATGTCCTCTTTCAGGAATATTCTTTCACTGATTGTGGAATAAACTATTCAGACCATTAACAAAACTAAGGGAATATAAATTGTGTATACTTCTTCATTATATCTCTCAACAAAACTATTTCATAACATCTCTTTGAAAACCATCTCCTAAGATGTTACTTCAAAACCATATTTTAGTAAACACCTAACCAAAGCTTAATGATGGGTTTGGGGGTATTAATCTACATAAATCCACCACGTTAACTCCAAAAATAATGGAGAACCATCCATTTCACCAACAAAAAACATACACTCTTTGATTACCCATAGTGAGATCAAAATTCAATCTTATGGTAGTTATTAATGCTTTCTTATAGTGCTTTATAACCCCCATCACATGCTCTAAATAAAACTATGAGTCCTATATGAGATATCATTATGCGATACAAATACAATCATGAGGGATGTGTAACATTACATCATAAGATCCTTTTGAAAATAAAAACTTTTTATCATGTGTTGTGAATGATCTCAAACAAGAATGAGATAACTCATTCATTTATATGTATTTTTTCATTATGTGATTTCACACTCGTCGTAACATAAGATCTTGGAAAGTGAATTATTTTTTCTTTGCCCAATATCTAGGAGTGAGTCCTATTTAGAATTTGTATAGGACCTATCATCTGTTCTGAAGAAAATTAAGAGCGAGGAGTGAGATCCCATTGTGGGATATGAAGAAAATCATGAGAATTGCACTAGATCCTATCACAAGATTCACATACAATCATTTGAATCACTATATCTCAATAGGAGTTCTATTCTGATATTCATGCTCTATGTGATCAGCCTAGAAATTACAGTTTGGAAGATCAGTTCTGTATTCATGCTCTTTGAGTTCAGATCAGCATTCGTGCTCTGGGATTTTAGTTCATCATTCACACTCCATGAGTTTAGTTCACATTTTGGGTAGGACATGATAATACATTCATGATTTCCAAGAGACCAGACATTTACACATTCCATTAGATCAAACATTCATGATTTTTAATAGATCATATATTTTCACATTCCATGAGATTAGACATTCATTCTAACTCTTTATGAGATCATTGATAGCCAACCATTATAAAAATCCTAAAAACTTTTCAAAAAACACAAGAGACCGAAAATCACCATCATGATGGATTTTTTTCCTAACAGTTATAAGGTGTTATCAGATCATTCTTTTCCTTTATCTTAATGTTTAGTTCTGGAAAAAATAAGACTAGGAATGTATTAGAACTAGTAAATTTCATTACCAATTATCGATCAACCTACATATATGAAAAATACTGTGTTACTAGGAATTGTATTTATGTTAATGTTGTGTGTTATTATTCTTGATTATGATTTTACCTTGGGTGAAATGGTGTATTTATCATAGGATACAAAATTTTGAGATTTAACATTTACCATTGGCCTGTTATGGCAAGGATAAAGCATTACATCCATCATTATAGGCACGATTCAAGAAAAATTCCATGAATATTCTATTCCATGTATATTTCGTTGTACGCGTTTTGAAATTTGTTGATGTTCCATGCATGTTTTTTAGCATTCCTTTTATATGACATGTTAGGTGCTTCGATAACATGTATATCTTTTACCTTCATATGTATTTAAATACATGATTTTGTATAACATGTTTAACTGTATTATTAATATGTTTTCCATGAATTGTATGTCATGTTTCAATGATTTTAGTGTTATTATTAGCATGTTTTTATGCTTACTTGATTCCATAACATGTTAAACCAAATAAAATTGAAATGTTTATAGTTCTTATTAAAATGTAATATTGTGCAATTAATATTGGTGTAAACACCTAGGTAATAAATTATTACATGTTTTATCGATAATCTGTCAGTTATATTGTGGAATGATTTATGGTTTCTGTTGTATGGGAACAAAATATTCATTGTTTTAAAGAGGATGGGAACTTTAGGAATTCAAAAAACGAGACCTATATAATAGATACTTTTTATATTCACTGTTTATGTTAAATTATTATTCCTAAATGTTAACGTTTATAAATTTTATTTTATATGAACTGATTTTGGTTAGATTTTATATGCCTGAAAGATGTAAAGTACCTAGGCGATTTATAATTTGAGAGGTGGTAACCTATAAAACTAAACCATATATTATGACCCTTTTCCTTACAAACCATTTTAACACAAATGTTACTTACCCTTAATTATTATTTTCCGTATTAAGTCTTGTAAACTAATTTCATGCACTTAATGAACCATATGGATAAATACCTAAATGAAATATTGTATAAATTTTGGTCCGTTGGGGTTGGATATTTATGTGGTAGAATTTACTCAACCCTAATAGGCTGGTCAAGATGCTTGTAATGATGAGATAAAAACATAAAAGATTTTGTAAATATATAGATGATCATAAAAATTCGGTTTTATTTTAATTTGACCTAAAATGGCCTAATTATATAATGATTTCAATAAATGAGACTTATTAAAATGGTTTTTTTGGTGTAATTACCTTATGTTTTCTTATAGACCACACCATTTTATTTTTATTTATGATTGGTATCATTTTTTCATGAAAATTATCCTTGAGGTGATTTAAAGTGCATTATAATTTTTGTGTTAAGGCCTTAAAATGGAACATTAAGTGGTGTTTTATCCTAACCCTCATGTATGGGTAGATACATTTTTCCTTATATATATACATTGAACTAAAACTTGATAGTTTTTATAGGTCGCTTCTCCTACAGCTCGATTCTAAAAAATTCAGCCTTTAGCCTAGTGACTCCTTATTAGCATGGCCTAATTTTGGATCAAATATTTTCATTTTAAATTTGTAAATCCAATTAATTGTATCATCCCTAGATCATAAATTCCATTTTTATTTTATTTTAAGAAGTTTCTCGTGTGTGGTACTATTAATTTGTAGTTTTTCTCTCATAATACTTTTAGATTTTAATGGGGATACCCTTGTTTTTATGTGTGGTTCTGTGTTTCTTCTACAATTCCTATAGGTATAATCATTACAAAATTGTAATTTCTATAATTCTAGGCATGACTAGGTCATGGTCGCCCAACTAGAAGGTCATTAGATCAGTCCTCTTCTACCTTTTCAATGTTGGATGATACGAATGGTCTTCATCATGTTCTATAGATGTATGGTGTGCTGAAACTCTAGGTAAGTCCCTTTTCCAAATGTAATTAGATACATTAATTCATTGGAATTATAATCCTATGTATAGAATAATGGATGATGTTTTCCTTAGGTGATATCGTTGTAGTATGCGTCAGCATACACATTATAGTCGAGCTATTAAAGGTTAAAATGAACCATTCATGTTCGGTGATGACCACATAATGTTGATATTTTTTTCCTGAATCACAATTCCTCTCTAGAGTATAGTGACTTGAGGTTATGATGAAATCAAACATTTCCCATTTCTTGGGATGAACTTCTCATAGGTTCATGTTTTAGAGACATTGGACTATTTCTTTGGGTTTTGTACCCAATGAAATGACGAAAGTAGAAATAAATTAGGAGGATAGTCATGTGAATGTATATAAATATGAGTATAACATAGTACTATTTAGTGGATTATTATCTAATTATTTTAAGTTTAACACTTTATAAATAATGATGGACACCTCTAGGAACTATAGTCCATAGAAGACTCAGTGTGTTCTAAAGGATGAGATCCATCTCTCTAAAAATAAAAACATTAAAAAACTCATATGGTGGGGAGAATCTCTTCAATTATAGTTAACTATATCCTATTGATTTCAAGTACCTTCATTTGGACATGGTCAATTTTGTTTCTAGATTCTTCTGGGGTTTGTGTGTTTAAAATTCTATCGGTTCCAACAAGACAACACGATGAAAAATTGGTGGTATTTTATGCGACCCATGAAAAATAATCATTGGACATGGTTAAACATGGTCGCGGTTCAAGAATAATCAAGTAATTATTTAGCTAGATGAATATCATGGTTAGTTAATGGAAATGATTCAGTGGGAGTATCCAAGATCATTTATAGAGGACTATTTTTGATGGTTTGACTGTCCTTCTCCTTATGGTGTTAGTTTTGAATGGTTTTGAGCTTTATCAAATGATTCATTTTTGTTTTAAGAGGAGTGTCTCTAGTAATTTTTTAAAACCATTCAAATCATATTAGTGTAATCTTGGATAAATTAAAAACATATCCCCAATTTTGGAATTTTTTGGGTACATTGACAGAGTCTCAGTTGTACATAACACTAAATTTTAGTAGTTGTCAGGTTCAAAGGGTGGTCTCTATCATAGTATGATCATGGAGTGTGGTTATTTTAGTTGTATGTTTAGTGCAACATAATAACTAGTTTTCTGAGTGGGAATACCATGTTTTGACTCATTGACACCAACATTTTTGCATCATCATGATTTCCAAGAGGATTATTCTTTGGACTCAATCAATATTCGTTGTATAGGGACATTTGGGTTGGTACAAACGCCCCTTTACAGATGATATAATGGTTCTCTTTCATTGATCACCTTGAGTGCCTATAAATGAATTTTTGGGTACCCCAAACTGTATTCGGTCTTAGATAGAACATTTAAACAATTTTTGATCTATTTTCTATAGATTATATTTTCAACTATGATTTTATAGAGGCATGATGGTTTAAATGGATGCTTTGGATAGAAACATCACAAGAAACTGGTTGGATACTTTTGTGAGCATGCTTAGTGAGGACTTGAGGTTCCATTGTCTATAGGAATTGGGATTAGATTTTAAAATGTGTTGGACATCTGTCCCAAGTGTTTTTAAAATAGTCAAATGTTTGTGGATTGACCTGTTTTACTCTTATTTTATTATAATTGGTTGTGTGGAACTATTTCAGGCACACCATCAGGATGAGATGGTTGTGTTGTAACTAGAAATCACAATATTTTAGGTAATTGTAGACACAAGTATTTTAAAATGGTTCAGAGTGAAATTGAACCTTCGATTGAATGAGGAATCGCATCTCATGTTGTGAGCATCGTTGGAACACTACAAGAACACATTGAAACCTAATTCCAATGAAAGAGATATCGTGATTCATAATATTTCCTTCAAATCGAGGAACAATAGTGAATGTTCCACATGATAGATGGGTG
The DNA here is from genome assembly GCA_963277665.1 of Viscum album. Taxonomy (NCBI): domain Eukaryota; kingdom Viridiplantae; phylum Streptophyta; class Magnoliopsida; order Santalales; family Viscaceae; genus Viscum; species Viscum album. The sequence continues at coordinate 1,497,737,133 of OY728131.1, forward strand.
ATGGAATGAAATAGAAAACTTGTCTCTAGTTTGATAGGATTAGGTCTGATCCATATTAATGTTTCAGTTTAGAAAAGAAATCATTATCTTGAGTTTCTGAAGAATATGTGTCATATTATAAGGAGAAAATCGAAAGTGCATTGGACATTTTGAAACATAATGTAGCCATTTCAAAAATAATTAATGACCCGATTAGTTCGATTTGGATTATATTTTTTCCCAAATTATTTTTGAGGATGTGATGTTTTAATGTGGGTGGTTGTATAATCTTTTGTTTTTTCAATGGATGAAATTCCAAGGTAATTGAAGTTTTGTCATTCGGTAAATAGTCTATTTTTTAAAACATGTTTAATATTGATTTTTACGATTTGGAACACATCATTGCATTGTTTTTATTTTTTATGTCCCGCTATTTGTCTCTGGTGGTTCATTTAATTTAGAGATTGTTAGACCCCAAAGAATCATGTTTTGGGTTGACTAGTAGGGGCACATGTTTTTTCTGCATTCATGTAGCCCCCAATGATAACTATGCACTTGAGATAGGTGAGAACTAGTGAACGACATGGGATCCACATGGTTTCCCAAACAATGCTCCTAGTCCGTATGTTTAAAGCCATTTGAAGAGTGTGCGCACTGTTCGTTACAGGGCTAGCACATAATTGGTCATACCACAGAGGATAACATTCCGTTTGTGTGGATCTTGAGTAGTAGTATCCACAAAGATAGTGCACCATTTTTCTAGCAGTGCATCAAAACCATGTGGCCCAATTGGGAAGGGTGAATTTACTATTTTTTTTGTTATGATACCTGAAATCTATTTCTCACTTTTATTATCTCCCATTAGCCATGTGAATCTCCTCTCCATCCAACATATAGATCTTCTTTAACCCTGTCAAAAATATTGATATCTCTCACGATTAATGTCAGAATAAACTGTTAATGATCACATTGTATCCGCATTGGTAACATCTCGATTCCTCTTTTATCTTATTTCTTTTTCTATTTGGATATATTGTGCTATTTTGGTGTGATTTGTTCACCCTATTTTCATGGTGTATATTCCTTTCATATATTTCTCTTGATACAGACAAACTTAATGCCTGGTTTCATATATGTGGGTCATCCTTAGTATGAGGTAGGTGTTCTAGCTACATTACCAATGTTCCCTCACAATTATAACATGTGTTTTGGTTCCTCGTGGCAGAACATCTAGAAATCCCTCCCTTTTTGAAATAAATTAAATTGAATATGTTTTAATGTCTGATATAACCCTAGATAGTTGAGAATGGACACTTTGGGTGAATTCCTTGACATTATCCACTCTTATGTGAGTGATTACTCTATTGATATCTAATAAAAATTACCATCATTGTATTAACACACTTGATGGTGTGTTTAATCTTTAAAAAATTCCTTATATTAATGAATTGAATAAATTTAATGTTTTCCATGAGTTAGGACCATAAAATTGATCCCCATTACCTATTCTATGGTTGATCTATTTGATTGATAAGAATTTGATTAATTAATTGAATTATAATAATTAAATTACTACTTTTTGTTTCTTATGACTTATATATTTTCTCATTTCCTTATTCTACATTCCTCACACATACTATTTATCCATATACCATATGTAATTTTTAAATTCTTATACATTGTGATTTGTGCCTTTCTTATACTATATTTCATGTTCCTTATGTTATTTCCTACTTTATGTATTCATTATTATGGTGTCTATACCATTTTATTTATGATTGTTATAAATATTAATGATTTATGATCATTTCTATGTGTGAAGGTCACATAGACTCATGTTTACACTTGTTCCTTTCTTACTTTTGAGTGAATTGCGCCAATTTCCTTAAACCATTGATTCTGGATTACATTAATTTTTTTCCTTCCAACTTATATGATAATATATGTTATACCCTGTTGATGTGTTATATTGGTTGTATTTCCTTCCCTTCTGGCATTCTAGGAGATAACATGAGTCCCGAATTAAGGATTTCATTGATGGAATCCCCCTACATAGCATAATATAACTTGACCTGCTGAGAGAGATCCTTTGGATTTTCATGGATGAGAATTTTTGGAGGTTTATTTATACTCATGAGTGACACTGGTCCCATACTGATTGACCTTGGATTTAATCATTGGAAAATTGGGTACTTCATTCCATCGATGATATATGGTCCCTTATATGATATACTTAGTAAAGTCCTGGAGTTAATATATCCTGAGTGACATGAGGCATGTCGTTACAGGTCGCCTCGCACAGACTCTGTAATATTGGTTATATCGAGTGTTCCTGTAGCAACCTAGGGAATTCCATTATGGATCTCCCAGGACAAGCTCAGGTTTCCATTACTGGAATTGATGGATACCTTAAACAGATTACTTGTGATTCCTTTAATTATTGTTTTTGTTAGGATTTCAATGATTTATTAAAATTACTCAATGATTTCTTAGTGGTGTAACATCTAAGATAATGAAAAATCTTAGGGACATCCCAATTTAGTTGTTTCATGTATATGGTTTCATGTATATACCATCATTCCTCTATAGGTTCTCATAGATTAGACAACCAACATTGTAAAAAGTAGGTAGAGTTGGTCGGTTATCCCTCTAGGTACCTTCACCATAGTTTTGTTTATTTATTTATTTATCATCTTATATTCATATATGTTAACACACTATTAGGGCATAAACCATATTGATCTAGTCACAGTTGGTGGTGGCTTACAGATATAATGTCCTACACCCTACATGGGACGCCATTGCACTGGGGTGCCTATGAAGATCTTATTGTTCGTAATCCTATACAGTTATTTCTTATTCCATGTTTTGTACATAAGATCTATGGACCAAAAGACTGAGATAGTACTCCAAATTCTTGTAGGTTTAGCCATTGGACTCCTTTATTTTATTTGTATTGTACTTTTTATATCTTGTATCACCATCTGAAATGCATGGATATTTATATTTATAGTTTTTGGAAACTATTATTCAATCATAATATTATTCTTATGCTTCTCTATGTTTCATTTTTATTTCTAGATCCTATGTTTTATGTCATTTTCCATCGGATATAAATTTTTTTTACTTTGATCATGAGGGTATAGTCTCCCCACTATACAACCACAATACCCTCATTGCGAGTCGACAACCTCTATTATATGGGGAAGAATGCATGAGGTCATGTGGTGAACATTCCAACTACTGATTTCATTTTAGTCGGGCTGTGATGTTACCATTTTACTAGAAGAAATGAATTTTATTGAGATGACCATCCATGGTTTCTAAACCAAATATAAATTCATCTATAAGATGATGTGAACTATGGTGTATACGGAATGGAGCTTTAAGATTCACACTAGATTTCCAATGATTTTTATTCACAGAGTTTGTGAATTGGGTTTCATATCCAGGGAAACAAAGTACATCAAATCCATTATTGAAATATTATCCTCAAAGAATGATAGACCAGAATAAAGGTTGAGATTTAAAATCTCAATTTTTGAAGATAAAATCCCTGCATCCATATTCATTCCAATGGAATGGATATGTTATATGATATGTTTTCTGTATATTCGTTATATGTTATGATAAATAGGAATTCAGATTTTTACTCTTAGAAAAGTGATTACGAAAGATTTTTAGAAGAATAAAATGTTATCTTTAGTGATGTGATATCATGGAAGGATAACACAAATTGGTAGTTATAGATGATAATGATGAATAATCACAATCTGAGGTTCATTGGAATGATAGTATAGAATTTTTATATTATTTAAGAAGTATGATAGTTTCTTAAACCATTGATATTATAGTGAAATTTTTGAATCTATGATATTTTAAATTGGTTTTTCCCTAGATATATGTAATAAAAATAAGAAATAATTAGGATGATCAGAGATGATCACTAAAGCGATATTTTTCAAAAGTATCAGTTTCAGAATGTGAAGGGATGCATGTTGAGTTATGTATATCTCACATGATTTAGTGGTATGTGTTAAGCTATGAAATTGACTTGTAATACATTATTCTTACATGGAATGGAGATCCTAAATGTCTATAAGAGGATGAATGTATGAGTGAATAATGATAGTAGTATTTGTCAATGAGGGATGAAGTTTATTTATTATATAGTATAAAGATATGAGAGCTAATGGAGTGACCAATTGGGATGATAGTTCTTTAGGGTACCTAAGTGTGATAAACATGCATATTAATAACTTATTCAAGAACCGTAGATTTTCATTTATGGTAGGCACGAAATAAAAAATAAATGATCACTAGTGTGAATAAACTAATTTTTTTAGAATATAATCAAGGATTTAAACATAATAAAATTGAATCATACTCTATAAAAATTATATCATATGTTATTGTTCAGGGAAAAGGGAGTTTTTTTATAACATATGATTTTAAAAAAATTATAGAAACATGAATAAATAATCATGAGTCAAAAGAATATATCTTAATAATGTGGTATATATATAGGAATTATATTCCTTATCGAGGTCATATCCCACTATAAAGACTATAATCAACTTTTTTATAGGGAATACTAATGTATTATGTTTAATATAAAGTCCCAAACATTTTAGTTCATGAAATATAATTATTCAAAAAAATAATTTTATGGAAATATAAATCTATTCCCACCCATCATGTAGAAAATACGGTGTCAAAGGGGTTTGGGTTTAGTCTCCATTCGTAATCATCACATTATATATATAACTTCAACCAATGTGTTTATGGATGTATATTTATTTTCACACCTTTTACATAATTAAAATTCATAAATATTTTTCCCACATGAACATGATAATATTCATGATTTTATCATATTTTAGTTAACCATTTATTAAGAAAAGTGGTCTATGAAAACCTCTATAAGACAATATCTTAAGCCATTAGAGAATATAAATTGTTATTATCATTCAACAATACTCTCAATAATACAAAAAGAAACATTAAAGGTTTCTGAAATTGTAAAAAATACATTTATAAGAGAATTTAAATTTACTTAAAAAAGAATTATAAAAGTCCTTTAATGTTTTTATTCATTTTATATTGAATTAAAATAGGTTAAAAAATGAAATAGAAATTTATTTTGAATAGCATGAAAAAAGAGTGGATGATTCTTAAATAAATTAATGAACACAATGAGAAAATAAGCTCATATTTTAATATTTTAAGATGGATATTCCAATCAGACATTCTAATTATTGTCAGGAAAAAAATTATACTTGAAACCTTAATTTTTTTTATTTTTTATTTCATGAAAACCCCCACTAAAAAGTCTTTAATAACTCAATAAAGTATAGATAAGGAAAAAAATAAACAAATTAATGAATAAAGACATTGGGAAATTAGATTCCTGACAAAAAAGAAAGGATACAATAAACACATCATATATTATATTTTAGATTTAATTATAGACAAATAAAAGAAAAAATGATATTCATATAATGTAAACCCCAAGAAAATATTTGATTATCAATGAAACCCTTACTTTCCTCCTGAATTCTAAGAATGCACTTTAAACGTTGGTGTAATATAAATGACTATCTCAATCACCTATTCAATCTCTTTATTAATATATGTTGTCTTTTATACACATCAATTATACTAATTCATCAAAAATATATTTGTTTTTGTATATTTTTGTCAATTGAGGTCATTGGTTTCGATTCATTGGTATAATTTTTGTAACAGTGGTGTTTATCCTCATTTGATAAGAAGTTCATAATTAACAAAATAGTATAGAAAATGGAATAATTATGTTATATGTATCTATTTATGATTAATTATATTTTATAGGATTAATGTTTATTATAAAAAAAATAATTTTATGATATATTTATCTTAAAATAAATATTATTTCATTGATATCTTTCTTTACACTCAACACTGAGTTTAAACTGTATGAGATATTCTATTGTTTAATTATTAGTTAACCTTGTTTTTATTTCCTAGTCATTTAATTAGAAGTTATAATTAGTACTAACAAAATTAATAAAAACTATGTCATACAAAATTATACTATTAATTTAATATTTTTTGTTTGTTTAGTAATTAAAATAAATGAATTTTAAAATAATGAAGTATATTTTTCAAATTTTTTTATGTGAATAATTTTTTTGTCTTAATAACATAATATATATTTTATTGATGAATGATTTTAAAGAAATTTTTATAAATTAAATTCAATAAATTTATTTAAAATTTATCTAATAGTTCTTATCTAACAATGAATAAAGGTATAATCAGTTTTACGCTTAAATTTTTAATTTACAAAAAATAACTATTGCATTTTCTATAATAATTTTAATCTGAATTCATTCACATTATAGAAATTCAATCTTGTAAAATGGACTTCAAATTTTTAATCAAAATAATTAATATTATTCAATATGTTTAGCTTTATTTTTTTATTATGTATAATAACCACAATAAAAACATCGTTATTATAATAAAGGTTAAAATGGGTAGCTATGGGATGAAACTAATAAGATAAGGGGTATAATGAACTAAGAAATTGTATAAACACTATTCTAAGAATTTATTTCTATTCTATATCACACATTATTCAAACATGATATAATTAAGAGGAAAATTCCTTGGATATTGGAATTATTATTTTTTAATATTCTTTATAATTACAAGGGTTTCACACCCACACATATAAAAGGGACCCCTTCTAATCTATTCAGTACACCACTAGATCATTTATCTCTACCAAATCCTACCTAAATATCTGATAAAGTTAAATATCAATGTCGTATGGGTTGATATATTCATAACAAACCAACTCAATGGCCCTTAATATGATATTTAACAGAGGTTTCTCAATGAAGAGGTATATATCCTTACCAATCATTTTTATGTTCATTATTCTTGTGATTCCTCTAAATAATTTATATACATACTATTAAAATTAATAATGTATCATAAATATACAAATATATTATTATTATTATGTGACAACAATTTTTCACACATAATCTATAGAATGTGAAATAGAGTTATTGTATGTGGGTATGTGTGGACTATTGCCTCCACATGTCGATATGATTCATTTTCCAGAACCATAACATATAGTTCGTTATTATGAAAATTTTAATGCATATATATTATATTTTTAAATTTATTATGCTTCTATAGTTATGATTTCATATATAACTTTTAACCATCCTATCAATTGTAAAAAAAATAATGTCCCTTGTGTGTAAATGTGGTCTACAACCTCTATAATGTGATGCGGTTATTTTATCATCACTACTTTATATGAATAATTATAAAATTTTGTGTGGTGAATAAATATGATAATTATTTTTTATTAATATTATGAATTGATAAAATAATTACCAAGATACAATTACCAAAACCATCAAACTAAAACAAGCATGGAATACAAATATATTCTCACATGAATTTTCATTTTAATGACTATATTATTAACAAAATGATAATTGGAAATTATTATGTAATGAAACATGAAATTTTATTCATTAAAATAGTACAACAATATGTTTTAAAAAGACATAAATTTATTATATTGGGTATTTTAATGTGTTTGAAGCAAGGCGAGACATGACGTATGAGTTCATGTTATTAACTATTTTTTTGAGATAGATTATACTAATGTTCAATTGAGAGAAATTATAAGGATATTATCCATAATCACCTTATATTATTATATAATATTGTTATTAAATATAATTTAATGAATTAGTACCATATTGCTCTCTTTGATACTTAAATTTAGCGAAAAAATATTATTAATGAATAGTCGACCAAATTTTCTCTTTGGTTGTTGAACATTTTCTTCAATATCCATGCTCTATTAATTTTTTTTATAGAATTTTTTATCTATAAATAAATTTTTTTAAATGGATATTTTCATTTCATATAATTTTATTTACATTTTATTGATATAAATATTTGAAATAATTTTTTTTAATAAGTATTTTCTGACTTTTTTGTAAGAGTGTGAAAATAATTCACTATTTCATGTATATGGTGTAAGAACCCAGTTCTTATTTTGAGGTATGGGTTTCTTCTTTTCTCTATTCCTTATGTGTTTTTGAGAAAATAAGGAAACTATGGAAAATCCTAAATTTTGGGACTACACGCCGTGCACTTCGCCACACGATGTGTACTTTGGAAGTGTGGGATGAGTACTCCGGGTGTGTAGCCATCTTGGCGACGAAAGGTGTAAAAACCGACTACACGCCGTGTAGTGGGTATTTACATACCGTGTAGTCAGTCGGTTGGAAAATAGTAAGGCAGTGGAAGCAGCCGCCAACCGGATGACAGTACATACCGTGTGATCAAGAATACACGTCGTGTACTCATGTCGACAGATGAACAATGTCACGCTGCCAAGAAGCCGTTGTAGGAACAATTAAAAAATGATAAGTACACGTCATGTACTTGAGAAGTACAGGCTTTGTAGTTTGTTTTTTTTTTGCTTAAAATGGGTAGTAGCCAACCCTGTTCACGGGTTTGGCTTAGAACAGGAGGAAGGAGCCGAGAGTGGAGGCCGAACCTTCGAGGATCTCCAGATCGAGCGTAAGGAATCCATGTTTTCCTCTGATGATCTTGTTGGAACCGCACGGGTAAGCCCTCCACTCTCCTTAAGCCATTCTTTCCAATTTTCCCTCTATGGGATGTTATTTGAGTTTGAATGAGGTTTCCTTTCATGTCAGATCCACGACGTTCTTGGACGATTCGAGGATTGTCGTTCGCGTATACCATTCATGGGCGTTTAATGTAGGTGGATTGGTGTTTAATTTCCAACTATTGTGCGTTTGTGTCTATCTTTGTGCCATGAACCCATGTTAGGGTGTTGTGTGGCTGAGGTCTTGGTTGTATAAATACATAGAATTGTATAGGTAATTAAATGTGATAATAACCTGTTGTTTGGCATCTCTACTTTGATCCAGGACCACCCCGGTGGTGCGTTTCTCTGTTTAGCCGTTTGGCCAGGATACCCAATGATATGCCATTGTAATAATGTTTGTTATATTTCCTTGAGATGAATTTTATGTGAATTTATTATTTACATGTTGGGTATGGCCCTATTTATTTTTCCTGAGGGCGGTGTTCTTTTTAGCCTGAGGGGGTTGTTCGTTTAGCCTGAGGGAAAGGTACTGCTTAGCCTGAGGGAAACGTTCTATATCTCCGGAGGGAAACTTTTCGTATGCCTGAGGGAAGTGACTTATGTGCATGAGGGAGACACTTCGTATGCCTAAGGGAAATATATGTTATGCCTGAGGGAAATGCATGAGGGAAAGATTCTGATTACTTGAGGGTAGGGGTTTGTGTGTCTGAGGACACTAACTATTTACATAGAAAACTCACTGTGGTTGTTTTCCTTATATTGAATGATTAAGTGAATATTAAAATGGAAACATAAATGGTAATGTTAGTTACTTTTGAGTACTGGTTAGTTTGTTGCACTTACATTTCCACGATGTTGTTTCATTATTACACACAGTTGGGCACGCGCCTTTTGTGGGTTCCTACTGGGATTTATTTCTCACACCTTGTTTGGGTCATGTCTTTGGAAAAAACAGATTACATTTTTAAAGGTGTGGATAAAGGAAAGGGTCCCTATACAGGTACTTGATTGCTGCTGAGAAGTTTGGGAGCATGGGACCAGGCTTAGGCTCGCGATGCTACTGGCTGTTTTTTTTGTTTTGTTGTACTCTGTATTGTACTGTACTGTATTGTTGTGTAACATGTTTTGGATGTTTTCTTAGAACATGAGACATGTTGAATCATTATCTATATAATGGTTGGTTATCTTTTACTGAATTTGTTTATTTTAAATGTGAATGTTTTATTGCTTCCGCTGTTGTTGTATGCTTTTTATTTTATTCCGCTGCACTACACATTGAAAAATGAGGGCATAGTCTCCATACTATCAGACATGGGTTCTCACTACTAGTTGGCAGCCTCTGGCATTTGGGGAAATGCTCTTGAGGTCATGTGACCAACTGGGTTCGGGGCACCCGTTGAGTGGCACCCAGATCTGGGACGTTACAAAGTGGTATCAGAGCAGATTCTTTTCATTGACATACTATTTAGAGCCTTAGTCAGGGATTCGATAGAAATAGTAGTTGGTAATAAGTTGTTCCTGGGCGTAGCTAACCCCTGTATAGGGAAAAGCCAGTCTACCTCGTATTTTTCCAATTCTTCTAATTTTGACAATTTTACAGTTGATTTGATTGTCACCATTTGATGACGCACTAGTGATTGTGCTGTTTATATTTTATCCATCGGTTCTATTTAGTTGAAACCCGATGAGATGAGGGTCTGCCATATCATTCATCATTTAGGCACATGCATGGAATCACATGCCTTGTACAGTTCCATTCCATATAGGTGCATTAGAAATTTCATGTTGTTGTGATATTTTTTGTGATGGAAAAGCATGTTTTTTTAATAGCTGCTTTGATAAAATACCTGCTATGTGATAGGGTAATTTTGTATAAGCTTGAAGATAGAATGGAAGCCAAAATTTGGTTTTTGGGGAGTATGGGCCCTCATTGACCAGAATTTGGTGGACCATTGAATGTTTTTGTTATAACACATATTAGATGCCAAACTATGATTCGTGGTGAGTATAGGCCCTCACGGGTCGGAATTTTGCACTTTGGTGTTGTTTTTAAATATTTTATAGGTTCCAGAATAGTATCTGAACCTTACTATCCAGAAAACCCAGGATACATGCCGTGTGGTTCCTCGTACACATGTCGTGTGTTCTTCTGTTCGGGAAGAAAAGAAAACTTTTTCAGTACACGCCGTGTAGTCTCTTCCCGTGTTATAGACCGTGTGGGCAGGAGCATGGGGAATGGAAATGCTTGGGGGTGAACATGCCGTAAACCGGATGTACAAGCCATGTAGTGTTTACCTGGAGTCCGCCTGTGTAACTAACAACACAGACGGAGGAGACCTTAAGACATTCGCGTCGTTTCCACTATTAAACACGTCGTGTAGTCTGACCTGGGGACCCAGTCGTGTAGCTAACAAAACGGGTCGGTGTAATCATTTTGTGTACACGCTGTGTGTATATGGAACACGCCCTGTATTTTGAGCCATGTATCTGGCCGTGTAACTAACAACATGGGTCGGCGGAGCTCGTCCAGTACATGCCCTGTGCTTGAGGGACATGTCGTGTAGTCTTGACCGGTGGCAGACCGTGTGGTCTTAGCCGTGTGGCTGGGAAAACGGGCTGGTGTACACGCCATGTGTGGGAGTAACATGTCGTGTAGTATCAAGCAGAGTAGTCAGCCATGTCACAAATGACACAAGAAGTTGGAATTTACACCCTACACGTCGTGTAGATTATATACACGTCGTGTATTTTTGTTTAAAGAGAGCTGTGTGGATTAGTCGTGTAGAAGGACCCGGGCATGGGTTGAGAAATCAGGTACACACCGTGTAGTCAGTATACATGCCGTGTAGTCCTGTTGTGCAATCTTGAATGCCTTCCTCCTCCTGTTCCCCTTTTGGTCCCTTTGTTTCTAGTCTTTGATAATCTTGATCTATGGTGTGCGTTTGACCTTGTAGAGTCATGCTGCCGAGACGACCACACATTGTTCACCAGGAGAGGGGCAACAATTATACTCTAGAGATGGTGGGCCATGGGCTACCAATGGATCCTCTAGCAGAGCGAGATGTGGCACCGACCATTATACTGGACGCAGGTGCAGAGGCACAGTTTCGTGAAGGCTTTATGAGGTTCATGCAGACCTTTCAGGGAGCACCGCTGGCTACCACATCTATGGGTGAGCAGACTCATATCTTCCAGCAGCATCATCCACCTATGTTTTCAGGGGATAGAGGACCACAAGATGCGGAGTCTGGGTTGGGGTCTATGTAGACTATTTTCGAGCATCTTGAGATTCTTTCAGGGTGGAGGTTCAAACTCACGACTGATATGATGCGTGATTCCTCCAAGAGGTGTTGGGATGTTACCACTTAGACAGAGCATAAAAGAGACATGGTGTGGGAGAATTTTCTGGAAGTATTCTATGACTTCTTCTTTCCAGAGACGCTGAGAGAAGATAGATCTTGAGTGTTCATGAACCTACTGTACGACGCTATGTCAGTGATGGATTATTCTTCTCATTTCACCGAGCTTCAATGTTTTTCACCCGTACAGGTGGGTGATGAGACATTGAGGGCTAGGTGTTTTGAGGATGGTATTCGTTATGAAATCGGAGCGTTGGTGAATGTTTTCAAGTTTCCATAAATACATGATATTTTGAACAAGGTGTTGATTACAGAGAGGATCCTTCGGGAGGCTAGTGGTGGAGGCCAGGGCGGTTCAGCACCAGTTTCTGGTACTATTTCTATCGGAAAGAGGAAACGACAGATGAGTTTCTCTCACGATGGTAGTATTAGCCAGGCTGTTTCTTCAGGTGGCAAGGTCCTTTTCTACCAGTGCAGTAGAGAGGTTCACAAGATACCGTAGTGTCCACATGACCTAGTGGTGTGCCGAGCTTGCGGCAAGATGGGTCATCTGTATCACTTTTGCAGGGTGTTTCCTCCAGTGGCTAGTGAGAGGGGTTCTGTGCAAACTTCGCGTGCGAGAGAGGACCAGTAGATTCATACGAGTCAGGGAACTAAAATACTCCAGGGCGTGCAGGACGAGATGGTGGTCATGGCCGTGGTATCCAGATACCAGGATCTCAGAGGCAGTAGGGCGGGACAGCTCAGGGTAGCCAGGCTGTGTCGTCGGCCTGCGATACTGGGTAGTCATATGCAGTACAACATACCCAACAGTAGCAGGATCCCAGACCTTCTACTGTCAAAGGTACTATTCTAGTAGATTCTTTCCTACCTTCAGTACTTTTTGATACATGTGTTACACATAGTTTCATATCTATGGCCATTTTGGTGTTCCTTGGGATCTGTGTTTCTTTTTCTTCTACTGCTATGATGCTAGACACTCCATTGTTAATGAGAACGACTTGTGTGCATCAGTGCAAGTAGTTCCCCCTTGATGTTGGTGGGTGTCACTTTCTATGGGACCTCTATGTCTTAGAGATGACAGCTTATGACGTCATTCTCGAGATGTACTGGTTTGTTCCCTTTCGAGCCTTTGTATATTTCTATGGTCGTAGGGTGAGTTTCAAGTCACCAGAGGGTGGAGAGTTTCTATTCAAGCGAGAATGGGATGTTCAGGCGAGTCGAGCTGGACCAGAGCATCATGGGCGAGGTGGAGTCACATCCTAGATTGTGAGTTTATATATAGATGATCAGGGGACTTGTTAGGTGGATTTCCCTCTAGTGGTTGATCATTTATAGGATGTCTTCCTGGACGACTTTTCAAGTCTACCTTCGGAGCGGGAGGTGGATTTCTCTATTTAGCTTGTGCCTGGAGAAGCACTGATGTCCATTACTCCTTATAGGATGGAAACACCAGAGTGGCAGAAGCTCAAGAAGAAGTTATAGGAGTTAGAGGCAAAGGGTTTCATCCTACCAAGTACTTCTCCTTGGGGTTTTCCGGTCCTCTTTTCAAAGAAGGCGGATGGTACCCTCAGACTCTGTGTGGATTATCGAAATTTGAACAAGTTGATGCTCAAGAACCGATATACCTTGCCGAGGATTGATGATCTTTTTGATCAACTTCGTGGAGCACGAGTGTTCTAAAAGATTGACCTAAGACCAAGATATCATCAGCTATGCGTGAGACCATCAGACATACCACTTACAGCCTTTTAGAGTAGATATGGTCTGTACGAGTACTTTGTTATGCTGTTCAGACTCACGAACGCGCTAGTAGTTTTTATGGATATAATGAATCGTGTGTTCCATCCTTATCTGGATTCTTTTTTGGTAGTATTCGTGGACGAAATCTTAGTGTACTCTCACACTTGACACAACCATGCCACCCATATTGAGATCGTATTGAGTACACTAAGGGAGCATAAGATATATCCTATGATCTCAAAGTGACACTTTTGGATGGACCAGATTCACTTCCTGGGTCATATCATCTCAGAGGCAGGAGTTGCAGTAGACCTAGATAAGGTGAGAGTGATAGTTTCCCGGGAGCAGCCTAAGACCATGTTTGAGATACGAAGTTTCTTGGGGCTGGAAGGTTGCTAAATACGCTTCGTCCAGGACTTCTCCCACTTAGCAGTGCCGTTGACGGGTTAGACTAAGAAGGGTTTAAAGTTTATTTTGTCAGAAGCTTGTGAGATAGCCTTTCAGGATCTGCATGGAAGGTTGACATTAGCACGAGTCCTGATACTTCTAGGGCAAGGGAAGATCTATACAGTTTACTGTGATGCATCGTGTATTGGGCTTGGAGCAGTGTTGATGAAGGGTTATCGGGTTTTTGCGTACGGTTCTCGGCAGTTGATGCCACATGAGAGAAATTACCAGACACATGACCTCGAGTTGGCTGCAGTTGTTCATGCGTTGCACTTTTGGAGAAATTATCTCTTGGGAGAGAATTTTGTGGTTTTCACCAACCAAAAAAGTCTCAAGTATATCTTTACTCAGCGTGAAATGAACCTGAGACAGAGAAGGTGGGACGAATACCTTCATTCCTTTTATTTTGAGCTTGCCTATACACCTTGTAAAGGTAATGTAGTAGCTGATGCACTGAGCAGGAAGACTCAGATATAGGTTGTGCAGGAGGCCAGTGATGAGTGGTAGATTACGTCTTTTTTATCTGAGATGCATTTGGAGGTGCACTATTGTCAGGGGAAGACCTACCTGTTATCTTTAACTTTGACTTCTACCCTCCTGGATAGAGTGAGTATGAGACAACTATCTAATTAGGAAGGCCTAGTTCTACGGGAGTTGGTGGCAAGTGAGGACCCTCCTCCTGGTTGGACGATAGGTGATGATGAGGTTCTGCGTTTCTGTGGATGAGAATGGGTTCCATGAGATATACGCGAGGAGTTGATGCGGGAGTTTCATGATTCAGATTGGGCAGACCATCCCGGAGTTACCAAGATGTACCATGACATGAGACGTCAGTACTGGTGGACGGGTATGAAGAGGAGATAGCTGGTTTTGTTTCTATATGTTCCACCTATCAGCAAGTGAAGGCAGAGCATCAGAGGCCAGCCAGACTGTTACTGCAGTTACCCATCCCGGAGTGGAAATGGGATGATGTCGCGATGGATTTTGTGACTAGGTTACTGAGGTCACCTCGAGGAAATGATGCCATGTGGGTTGTTGTGGACAGAATCTCGAAGGTATCTCACTTTTTTCCAATCAAGGAGACCTTTGCTGTTGATGAGATCAGAAGGTTGTATATCCCAGTGATCATACGTCTTCATGGGGCTCCTCATTCTATTGTTTTAGATAGAGACTCTCATTTTACATCTCGTTTCTGGAAGAGTTTTCAGAGGTTACGGGGTACACAGGTGATTCTGAGCATATCTTACCACCCTCGGATAGATGGCCAGTCAGAGCATACGATACAGGTGCTAGAGGACATGCTGCATGCATACATCCTAGACTTTAGGGGCTCTTCGAAAAAACATATACCCTTGGTCGAGTTTTCCTATAATAACAGTTTTCAGTAAACTATTAAGATGGAACCATAGGAGGCTTTATATGGAAGGAAATGACGATCACCTATGTGCGGGTTAGAGGTAGGTGAGGCATATTTACTGGGACCACGTCTCGTGTAGGAGACTTCTGAGCTGGTCTAGTTGATTCGGAATCAGATGGCTACCACACAGTCTCGTTAGAAATCTTATGCTGATCACCGTAGAAGACCCTTGGAGTTCGTGGTCGGGGATCAGGTTTTCTTACATGTTTCACCGATGTTGGGACACAATTAGATTATGAGACATGGTAAACTTTCACCGATGTATGTGGGGCCATTTGAGATTTTGGAGAGAGTCGGGCTGGTTGCTTATCGGTTGCAGTTACCACAGAGGTATCCGGCCATGCATGACGTCTTCTATGTATCTCAATTGCGGCGCTATCATTCAGACCCATCTCACGTCTTTCAGCCCGAGGAGGTTGAGCTTGAGGAAGATGTGTCCTTTGAGGAGCATCCAATTCGTATCATGGATATGAGCACTATGGTTCTCTGAGGCTAGTCAGTTCCTCTCATACGGGTGCTATGGCAGCATGGCCGAGTGTAGGACGAAACATGGGAGCGGCCGACCGACTTACGTGCTCAGTGGACAGAGTTGTTCTAAGCTTAATCATCGCCACCCTTTTAAGGGAAATTTGAGGAAGAATTGATTAAAGGGGGGATGTGTGTAAGAACTCGGTTCTTATTTTTGAGGTATGGGTTTTTTCTTTTCTCTTTTCCTAAAGTGTTTTTGAGAAAATAAGGAAAATTGGGAAAAGTCTTAAATTTTGGGGCTACACTCTATGTACTTTTCCACACTCCGTGTACTTTGGTAGTGTGGGATGAGTACATAGGGTGTGTAGCCATGTTGGTGACGAAAGCTGCAAAAACCGATTACACGCCATGTAATGGGTATTTACACGCCGTGTAGTCAGTCGGCACGAAAATAGTAAGGCGGCAGAAGCAGCTGCCAACCAGACGACAGTACACGCCGTGTGATCAGGAATACACTAGGTGTACTCATGTTGACAGATGAACAGTTCCACGCTGGCAAGAAGCCACCGATGGAGCAGTTTAAAAATGAAAAGTACGTATTGTGTACTTGAGAAGTACACACCGTGTAGTTTGTTTTTTCACTTAAAATGGGCAGTAGCCAACCCTATTCACAGGATTGGCCTAAAACTGGAGGAAGGAGTTGGGAGAGGAGGCCAGACCTTCGACGATCTCCAGATCGAGCGTCGGGAATTTGTTTTCACCTTTGACGATCTCATTGGAACCGCATGAGTAAGCCCTCCACTCTCATTAAGTTGTTAATACCAATGTTCCCTATAAGAGATATTATTTGAGTTTGAACAAGGTTTCCTTTCATGCCAGATCTACGTCGTTCTTAGATGATTCGAGGATCGTCATTCGCGTATACGGTTCAGGGGAGTTTAATGTAGGTGGATTGGTGTTTAATTTCCAACTGTTGTGCGTTTGTGTGTATCGTTGTGATATGAACCCATGTTTGGGTGTCGTGTGGCTGAGGCCTTGGCTGTTTAAATACCTAGAATTTTATAGGTAATTAAATGTGATAAGAACCTGCTATTTGGGATCGCTGCTTGGATCCAGAACCACCCCGGGGGTGCGTTCCTCTGTTTAGCTGTTTGGCCAGGATACCCGAGGGCATGCCATTATAATAATGTGTGTTAAATTTCCTTGAGAGGAATTATAATTGAATTTATTATTTACATGTTGGGCATGGCCTGATTTATCTTTCCTGAGGGCAGTGTTCTTTTTAGCCTGAGGGCATTGTTTGTTCATCCTGAGGGCAAGGTACTTCTTAGCCTGAGAAAAACATCCTATTTCACCTGAGGGAAACTTTTCGTATACATGAGGGCAGTGACTTCTATGCTAAAGGGAGACACTTCGTATGCCTGAGGGAAATATCTATTATGTATGAGGGAAATTCCTGAGAGAAATATTTTAATTACCTGAGGGTAAGGGTTTTCGTGTCTGAGGACACTGACTGTTTACATAAAAAACTCACTGTGGTGGTTTTCCTTATATTGAATTATTAAGTGAATATTAAAATGGAAACATAACTGGTAAAATTAGTTAGTTTTGAGTACTGCTTAGTTTATTGCTCTTACTTTTGCACACTGTTGTTGCATGCTTACACACAGTTGGGCACAAGACTTTGGTTGGTGCTTGCTGGGATTTATTTCTCACACCCTATTTGGGTCATGTCTTCGGCCCAAACATATTACATTTCTGCAGTTGTGGATAAGGGAAATGGTCCCTATACATGTACTTGATTGCTGCTAAGGAGTATGGGAGCACGGGACCAGGCGTAGGCTCGCGATGCTACCAGCTATTTTGTTTTGTTCAGCTATACTCTGTATTGTAATGTACTGTATTGTTGTGTGACATGTTCTGGATATTTTAATAGAACATGAGACATATTGCATCGTTATCTATATAAATGTTGGTTATCTTTTACTGTTGTTTTTTATTTTAAATGTGCTTGGTTTATTACTTCCGCTGTTATTGTATGATTTTTATTTTATTCCGCTACACTACACTTTGAAAAATGAGGGCATAGTTTCCCACTATCAAACCTGGGCCCTCACTGCTAGTTGGTAGGCTCTGGAATTTGGGGAAATGCGCTTGAGGTCATGTGACCAATTGGGTTCAGGGCACCCGTTGAGTGGCACCTGGATTCAGGACGTTACATATGGTATGAATTAATGTGGAATTAATCATTGAAATTCCATTCATTGATTCTTCATTGATATGTTTCCAATATTATTTTACAATAAAATAATTTTATGAGTATTTTATAAATTTTCTGCTAAAATGTTTTTAAAAGATATATTAAAATAGCTTTTTAGGGGTATTTTTCTTATATGACAACATCCTTTATGGATTTCTATACTTCAACGAGGATATATATTAAATCCTTAACTTTTTAATGTTTTTTCAATATATAATGTAAATTTTATAATTAAAACTATATTATTTTGTAACATATTTATATCATAACAATGTTAGTGTTTCTTATATAAGATACATGGATATAAAATATTTTTATTTTAGGGTAATATTGATCTTATAATAAACATAAATATATCTCTTTGAAATTCAATTATTAAATAAAATATATTTTTAATTATTATTTTTGAAATATTTTTTTTATTAAATATGTTTTTACAAAATTTTAATACAAAGATTATGTAAATTATAAAAGTGGGTATATAATATTAATTTGAAAGAAATATAAATGTAATAATAGTTATTAATCTGTTATATTTACTATATTTATGTACTATAAACTAGAAATTTTAGTGGAATATATAAAATATTAATATACAAGAGTATCTTAAATATAAATAATTTATTAAAAATTGGAAATTATAAATAACAATGAAACAGACATAAATGAAATATTATTAAGTTTTAATATAAAATCTTTTACGAAACCTAAAATATCCACAATTATTCGTTATGTATTGGAACGAATATTTATATGGTAACATATAGCTAATTATTTTGAGATAAATATTAAAAAGATAAATAGAGGATGTTTGAATAAATAATAATATTAATCATTAATTGAATTAAATTCTATTAAAAATATAAATGCTCTATAAAATTAAAATTACATAATATAATTGTCATTAATAGGTAATTTATAACATATTTCAACAAGGGTAATAAAATTACTAATTACATATAAATAGGATACAATATATAAATATATTTATTATTTATTATTGTTCAATTATAATCATATATTAAATAAGTATATTTACACACATATTCATTGTATATATATGTGTGTGATTATATAGAAAATACTTAAAAATATAATAAAAATTTTATAATAAAAATAATAATAATGGAATAAAAATGGTGGGGTTATTATTAATAAAAATTCTACTCGAGGTCGCCACGTCATTGGCCTACAGTACGGAAGTAGCCCATCATTGTCCTCACCGTAGGTCCGTTTCGTCGTACCAACTACCCTCTTCTTCCCCAAGGACTAGTGTTTCCTTTATCCTTAACCTTCACAATGATCCAACAACACCATCATTGTCCTCATCATGGACTATCACCGAATCCCATGACACCACCCTCCCGATACATGAAATAATCAATCTTTGTGAACCCAAAATGCCACCACACCCACTAAACGACCGCCATCACTCTTGTATTCATTATCCCATACATCAATGGTTATAGACCAAAAAATCACCACAATATATGGAAGAATGAATTTCTATTCTATGTTGTGGGAAATCCGTTTCTTGATTCGATTCCCTTGGGTTCTATCTAGTTCAACTAACACATGATTTACAATGATAAGATATTAATTATTAAGAATCAGATATTTTAAAAGAGGAACATTATATTGGAATAATATATAAAAAAACACCGAGCATAAAAGATAATTTTACACCTTGAGACTTTATGAAATATTTTATTTTTTAAATTAGTTCAATCTCTTCGATATTTTATGACGCACCAACATCGGGTTTAAATTAAAAATGGTACTTTTTTTAAATAATGCTCATGAAAAACAAGATATCTTATTGGTATGATAGATAAGGAATAACTAAATGAGGAAATTTTATATTTTTCACATATGTATAAAATAAATTTTATGGTTATCTAAATATTAGAAATAATATAAGAAACTATTGAATGAAAAATTAATGTTTTCTAAAAATATTATTTTTCTAAAAGGAGTTTTAGTATCAAATTGAAAAATAAATTAAAACTAACATTTAATAACATTTGAAAAATTAATTTTATAAACTAATATAATTTATTAAATCATCATATCAAAATTAAATTAGGGGTAATTGTTTTATTTTTTTGGAATGGTTTATTTTCCAAGTAATGGTGAATGTACTAGTATTTATTAAAAAATTTCTTTTAATTTTATAATATTAAAAAAAATTAACATCAAAATATTTTTATAAGCAAAATTAGTAAGACTCTATGATATTAAATCCAAATTAGGTCCTTGGAATTAATTTAAAAATGAATGATTATATTTATACTTTTTCAACTCTTGAATGTTTTTCATTTAGAAGACCATTTTTAAAAGTTGTGTCTGTTTGATATTAAATTAAATTCTACCACTTCTATGATTTAAATTTAGGAAAATGGATTACATATTTAAAATTAGAAGAATTTATATTTTATAAAACATTCAAATTAGTTTTTTACAATAAATAATTGTGAAAACAATAAATCTTATTTATTGTTTTCCAGGTAAAAATATGTTTACCGGGGGGGGTTAAAGTAAAAATATAAGAATTAAAATTTCAAAAAACATTAATAATTACAATTATATGGTCATATATTGACTTTATATATACTATGGCTCAAAAATTGTATTTATTGGGTCCTTATGTCATGATAAAATATGATTTTTTTTTATCATTTAAAAAATTTCAAGTATCTCCTCTCTCCAACCTAGAAATGGCTATCCCCTCTCTGCTCCTTTACACCTATCCAAAAATCATAAAATCAACCATTATCTCAAAAAAAACTTCCCCAATTCCCAACCCACATCCAAGAATCTTTTTTGGCTATAAATCCAACCTTGTACGGATTTTGTTTCAAACAGAAAATAATGTTTTCCAAACAATATGTAATCTGCATAAACAAGAGTTTTATCTTATTTGTTAATAACCTCCTTGAAATATTATTAAAAAATTATGAAATAATAACATAATTTGATTCTGTATAATTATATGTTTTTATATTAATTTAATTACATATAACTATCTCCTCCTCCCACAAACACTCAATGAAACCATTGATTACGTGTATGGTGAACTGGGACCTCAAGAACTGACTAAATTTTCTTTTCTATCACCAATTCCTACAACCAGATATAATGATATATCAAATATATATAATATATCTATGAATAAATTATACATATAGAAATATAATATCATATATTACTCCTTATTTTTTATTCTATATATAATATGTTAACATATCCTGTCTGTATGACGAACTACCGCCTCATGAAGTGATGTGATTGGTTTTCCACTAGTGTTGTACATGGAGGGTAAAATATAATAATTTTATAAATAAATATTATATTAATTAAATATAATAAATTCATAAAATTAAATATATCATATAATTTTTTACCTTACAATCCAATTTACAAATGATAATGTCGTTCGAGTGTACGAAGGACTACCGCTTTGCTAAGCGATGAGATTCCTTTTTTACTGTATCACATAGATAGTATATGTAACTATATATAATGAAATAATATAATATTTATGATAATATTATTGTTTATTATTTATAAAATAACACTTATTTTCATTAAAACACAATTACCAAATAATTTAAATGTTACTCAACTGTACATATGGCCTACCATTCCATGATTGTAACATAGTCCATTTCTCATAAGCATATTTCATTGTGGGTATGAAAAGTATAATTTATTAATAAAAATGATATGTATTTCATCACTACAATTATGGTTATTATTAAAATATAATGACTTCATATGTAGTCATTTTTTGGAGGTTATATGGAACATTTCCTCTTTTTTATCATTAAAACATCCAACGTGAAATTAATTGTTTAGTAAATTTAATATAAAACAAAAAACAAGTAAAATAAAAGTTATCATTAATATAACAAGGTTTATTAATATTTAAAATAATTAATAAAATAATAATATTATTATTATTGTAAAATAAATCAGATGATAATCTTGAATAGAGGGAAAATGTGAACTTTTTATCGTTAAAACATCAAAAATGAAATTAATTAGTAATTTTATTGAATATAACATGGTAATATGACAAATAAAGGGAATAATAAACATTAAATGGTTATTAATAAAATAAATTATCAAAATTAGTTTATTATTCAAGAGGATAGATATTTTATTTGACACAAATTAGGCTTATGTTTTGGGATCCTTCAGTCCCACCCTTTTCGTTACGTTATGACCATTATCTATCTAACACAATTTATATATTCTTAATGTAATGGGATTCTGATAAATTAATTCTATGTCTAACACGTGTAAACCTAAATTATTGACCCTTTAGTTTATGGTGTAATACATTCCTTATGACCATTTCTCATATTCCATATTTACAGAATAACATTTGATTATTTTATGAGACATTATTATAAAACACATTTGTTTTAATGGGTAATATTTATGTTTATTTATAATTATTTATATCCATTCATGGAATTAATATGCATGTTCATTAAATGAATGTGGTGGGTGGTAATTTAATTATATAGTCCTCCAATATATTGGGCAATTTTTTAGCCTCATGAGTCGTTATGTATGGAATTTTGGAGTGAACCAAATCCATTATGGGAAATTGTCCACCATGTGATGTGGTCTTGGATGTTAGCCTTTAGTTTTTATATAATTTTATATATTTTTTACACTTCCTCTATTACTTTTATCTTATGATACCAACTTCATTCTGTTATCATTAAATGTTTTTACTCAGGTGCCTTCTCTTTTATGACATCAGGTTATACCTTTGACTCATACGTTATGATTCATCATCATGTTTATTTCCTTAGTGAGGTTTCTATCTCATCCATGTAATTCAAGTTTTCCATATGTTATCATGTGATTATTTATTAACTCAAATTAATTTCAGGATATCACTATGCAATATGAAATATAGATGATATGTTTTTGTTTCCAATTATATATTATGAACACATTATTTTAAATACGCAAGGACATTATGATACTTGTGTTGTATTAATACATAATTATGGTTAAAAATGTTTTATTAATAGGTGTAAAAGTATTGGGTCACTATAGTTACTATAAGAGGAGGTGTTTAGTTAAAATTTTAACTCTGATGATGCAACATTAGTGAAACCCCTATGGGTATGTCTAAGAGTAATACTAAGTATTTAAAAATATCATATAATATTGGTGAAGTATAGAGGGACTAGATTATAGAAATTACAACCATGTATAGGTACTCAAAGTATACATGGTTCTGGAACAGATATAACTAGTGGTAATAAATATTAAAATGAAAATCAGGGTGGACTTTAGAATCACCTGGTTCTAGACAATGAGCCTTATTATGCACTAGGTTAGAAACAATCAGAGGTATATTCTATGTAAATTCACAAACACTTTATAATACACCTATAATTAATTTAATTAATTTTTAAGTTATAAAATCTAAATGAAATCATTTCAATGAGTAATGTAGATTGAAATCTAAGAGGTTCAGAAGTCATGTAACACTAATCATTTATTAGTTTTTCCTTATATTTTTGTGAGTTTCCCTTTGGTATGTTTATGAATTATCATATATCTTCTTTAAATATTTTAGTTAATAGTGATAAATATTATTAATAATAATGGAATCCAATGATGTGAAATGTAATAATTTACCTAATAAGATGAAAATCTTAATAGAAAAAGTTCTTACACATTTTATGATCATCCAAAATGAGATATCTTGAATTATGATCAATAACAAGAATCAAGTTGAATTTTTAAAAACACAATAGATATTATAAGGATAATGTCTCATTAAAGTTGAATTGCTAACGATTGAAAGTGAACAATGATTTAATTTCCTAAATGTGAAATATATAGCATGTGTAGTAATGTAAAATGCAATAATGCTTTTTAAATGTGAATTATTTGTGGAAAATAATGGAACTAGGTAGCTAATTTCCCATTAAAATTAAATATTTTACTTTACAACATATATGAAAACAATGTTCAACCTAAGGCTGTAGTAATGGTTCAATGCCATAAATTTGAGGAACTTCATCAATATCTGTGTCATTTCACTGATCCTAATATTAATTTATAATGGCTATTATTATGTAAATCATTGAAGTGGAGTTATTGATGTTTGTAGGTGTTGGAACTTGAGAATCACATTGTTAAAGTATATTTTTACAAATGGTATTCTTGTTTCAAGAAAAATCATACTTTTATGGATTGTTCCAATATAATGTTTTATTATAGATTTGAAAAATATGTTTCTTGATAAAAATTACAAAGAAATTTTATTTAATGGTATGTTTATATTCAATGTAAAATCATAATATTGGTGAAAATATAATCTAGGAGATGTTCTTGTTATTGATGTAATTATATTCAATTAATTGTTTTTCTGATTTTCTATAAAATATTGAGCAGGATAAAATATCATATTTGTAAATATAAGGGTTGCTTGATTAATAATGTTATTTTTTGAAATTATCACTATATTATTTAGAACATTATATGAACATGGTTAATTATGAATTTGATTCTGAAATTTTTTTTCTGCTATTTTAGAAAAATGACAACCAACAATCTAGGTGACAACTTGTCCCATCCGGCTTGGCCATAGGAATTGAACACAAAACCCAAAACTGATAACGGTGAAATTCATACCACTAGCCTACATGATGTTATATTAAGTATAATTTTTTTACATTGATGGTTTTATGTTTAAATATTACTTTGGTTTGGGGAAACATATTATAGGAACATGTTATTTTACTTTTCGGTAACTAATGATGATTTGGGAGATAAGAAATTATGTTGAAGTATTTATATAATTTTTGTTAACATAAATGTTTATTTTGGAATAATTATATTATTTTATTGGGTATGTATTTTTAAAGTGTATGAGATAACCTATTTGGTAAGATAATTTTCCCTTGTTGAGGTTATTGATGTTATTTGGGATACATTATTATTCATTTAAGGAATGGTTTAGGTTTAATTTTTTTGTCATTATGGAATTTTCTATATTTATATATTGAAATTATCTTTTTTTATTATCATACCCTGTGAAAAAATAATAATAAATATGGGAGGAATATATTTTTACAATTATGTGGATATATGATTTTATAAAAGTAAATTTTAGTGCATGAGGAAATAAAATATATCATATATGGTATACAATTCCAAAGAGTAATAGATAAAATATAAATTCTTCAATCAAAAAAATGATAAAATTAGATTTATGAAATAGAAACATATTAAGTATATATATTATTTGGTCATATCTATATTTACTGAAGAGTAATCTTCCAACTCTATAACAAGGATCTTGAATTTTTTTTACCATAATACCTTCATATCCGATGAATTAATGGCCTTTTAATTTTTTGTAGATTTAAGGATTTGTAGATTTTTAAATTATCATTATCAATCACTTTCTTGTGCTCAATGATATTTATCACTCTCTATTAATCCATGGGTATTACTATTCTAATCCATGTACATTTATTCTATTCACAAAAAAATTCTCCTTTCTGGAAACATGATAATGTGCCATTTTGGATGACCATTATACATACATTTTACTCATGTTAATTGGTTGTTTTTTTAATAATTTTATGTCATCTATTTCTGAAATAGTTATTTTAAAATTTCAAACACATAATTACTGATATCACGATTAAAGTTTGAGGGAAAAATTATATTTAGTGGTGGAATGTTACTCCACAATATTTTAAAATAGAAACATCTTCTTAAATAACCTATATGATATGAAATAACAAGATTAAACGAAAATTTAATATCTTGACACTCTAAAATATGTTTTATTTTTTAAATAAATTCTATCACTATGATAGCTTTGGATGCATACAATTATGGATTTAAATAAATTGTGTTACTTTTTTAAATAATGACATTATATCCTGTCATTAATGTTTTAGGGTGTGAATATTACTAACTAAATTATAAAAAAATATTTACTTTAAAAATGTATAAAATATATCCAATGCTGATCTATATATTTTTTAAAAATAATAACTATTTGATTTAAAAGTAAATGTTTTGAAGAAAATAATATTTCTCAAAAATTTTGTTCAGTCGTTCTTTGAACACATTATTTAAAATTAATTTTTATTAGTTTTAAAAATATTATTTCAACAAAATTAAAATATACTTTGAAGTCATAATAGAAAATTTATCTAAGGATTTATTTTGCTGTTTCATCAATTTTTTTTGTTTTTAATGAATATTAAAGAATATTGATTTTTATTAAAAATATGTTTTTTATTCAACGAATTTAAAGGAATAATATAATTTTAATTTTTCTCTAAATTAAAAATTACTTCAATTATATATTCATTAAAGGAAAAATATTTTTTGGACACGTCATACGGGTTTAATTTTGAATTAAGTCCTACTACTTCTATGTGTTGAATTTAGAATAATGGTTTAATTTTTTTTATTATAATAATTTATATTTTCTATTTTTGTGAACATAATTTTTTAAAATAATCAATATTGAACAGAATAAAAATCATTAAATGTAGTGAAAGAAAAAATTCTCTTTATCGGAGGATGTTATGATAAAAATAGAATGGTTTAAAATGACATAAAAATTTATAATCCATTTTTTATATTCATGTTTAAACCTTATATCATATAATATATAAATATTTTCAATTTTGGATCCTTTTTCATGTGAAAAACGTTGGTGGTATTCATTCATTTCAAAAATTCCAAGTCTATCCACATCCACACTTATAAAAGGCTACCCACCACTGCTCACTTATACACATACAAAAATCCATTGGTTCAAGAATTATCTACCTATAAAAATTCATATATTGAATCCACAAATCCTAGAATTTTTTTTTCTGAAATCTTACCTCATATATCAATTGTTACAATCTGTGAAATATTTTCTGAAGAAGATGTAATGTCCATAACCAAGTGTTTTATTTTATTTATTCCTCTGCATAATTAAAATATAATTAACCCATGATAATAAAATAATATAGTATCTCCCATATAATAAGATGTTTTTATATTATTTTAATGACCTACAATCACCTCCTCATCCCTCAAATGGGAAATGAAACCATAAATCGTATGTACCATGGACTACCTCTCCACAAACCAATGTAATTCATTTTATATAACCACTAATCAAGGAAATATATAATGATGTATCTAATTTTAATATAATAAATTCATTATTTAATTATACTTATTTAGTTATAATATCAAATATTCCTCTATACATTTCATTCTGTAGATAATATGACAATGGAAAACATTTGTACAGTAGAGTACCACATTGAGAAGCGATGTGATTAATTTCTCAAATTAACATTACATGGAATGTATTTGGGATAAATTTTATATTTACACATTTTATTCATGAATTATTTACCATTATTTAAAATAAATCGATAATATACATTCTTACCTTATAATCTGTTGAATAACTAGTAACATTATTCATTTGTTGGGAGGATTGTCGCCACGTGAAGCGATGTGATCCATTTTTTACCAAATAACATATATTGAATATGTATGTTTATATAATTAAATAATATTATATTTAATAAATAATTATAATTATATAGTGAAAAATTTACACTTACATTATTTTAATCATGATCATAAAAAATGAAAACATTAATCTTGCATATGTATGGCCTACCAACATTGTGATTATTACATAATTCATTTTATATAACCATATTTCCTTATTATTATAAAAAATTTAATTTATATATAAAAATTATAATTATATTAATTTTTAAAATTCTAAAAATTAATAAAAAGTTTTCTCTTTTTACTTAGTGAATCTAATGAAGATGTTTTAGACATACGTATTGTTTATCCTTAAATTTTCTTAAGTGAAATTAATTTTTTATGTAATAAAATAAGGAATTTTTATTACTAAAATAAAAGGAATTAAAAAAATTAAAAAATTTCTTGATCAATTAAATAATTATCATATGTTTATTATTAATGCATATAAATGAAACACTTGAAAAATAAGCCTCATTGAAACATGTGATCTGTTTATCATTAAAACTTATAATGTAAAATTAATTGGTTATGCAATAGAATATGAAATTATATCAAGTAAAACAAGAGGAATAATTAACAACAAAAAGTTTCTTAGTAAATAAAATAATTAACATATGTTTATTAATCATGTGGATAAATAATACATGTGAAACACATTAGGTTCGAGTTAAGGGATCCTATAAACAATACCTTTTCATTGGGTTATGCCCATTATCTCTTTAACTAAATTAATATATCTATAATTTTATGTTGGTGTTTTATAACAGTCTATGGTAACTATTCAATCAAAAAAAATTAAAAATAACTTATCATTATAAAAAAATAAATTTATTTATTCCAAAAACACTTGGAACAAAAAGTTATCATATTTTTATCATTATGTATAAATTTTGATATATTAAAATCGAGAGAGTGAAATTATGTATTTATTATTATCAAAAAATAATTTAAATGTCATAATCAAAGATATATGGAACCAATTCACACTAAATTCAAGGATATAATGTTATAATGTCAAAATAAACTAATCAAATCAAATTTGATATCCTTTTGGATATATTATAGTCATTATATTATAGTTAAACCACTTTAAACACATTTTAACCATAACCATGAAAATTTAAATTATCATCATGATAACTTAATTATATGAAGAAAAATAAATGGGGCCTTTTAAAAAAATTGAGGATGAGGAATAAAAATTTTTAAACCATTTTATTTTATATATTTTATACATGTATAATAAAATACATTTAATTATATAATTTAAAACACATAAAAACAATTTATAGGAAAATACCCGATTTAAGAGATAAATTAATTTCACATTGAAGAAATGTAATAAATTTTTTTCCATGATTTTTTTAAATAATAAATATTTAATTTTTTAAATTTTTTTAAAATATAATAAACAGAGTCTTCAAACTAATCAATTTTTTTGAAAGGCACAAAAATAGTTTTAAATTTGAATAATATAGAAATTTTCATTAAAAAGGGAAAAATTGGGCTAAAAAAAATATTTCAAAAATAAATATTTGTAACTTTTAAACATATATATGTTTTAAAAAACTCATATGTTAAGATAAAAAAAATTGTTATAATTATTTTAATTTAATCACATTGCCATTTTATCCTTTTCTTCCTCTTTTACCAGACTAACAAATATTTATCATGGATAACATTCATAGTGAAAATACATAATTTTATAGTATTATAAAATATTAATTATTGTGAATGAAAATTTGGAGTAAAATTTATCAAATTAAACTCATATATTTTCAATAATTTAACTCAATAGTAATCTCTCAAAACATGATGAAATGATGTTTTTGTGAAAAAGATCATTTTCTTAAGTATAAAACTTTTTTTATAAAAAATTACATCATAAAATTGATTATAATGAAATTAATTGGATTATTAATAATATAAATGAACAAATATTACATTTAAATAATTTTCAGACAAATATAATATTTTAAATTCTCTAAATAAAAAGATAGTTTTCAATAGAAATCGGTATTTTCTACAATTAATTGAAAAATAATAATTTTATGAAAGAATTAACTATCAGCCACTGATAATTAACATAACTGGATTGTTAAAAATGTTAATGAACTAATTTTACATTTAAATAATTTTATGAAAAATAAAATATTTTAAATTCTTTAAATAAAAATATAGAATTCATTTGAAATTGGTATTTTCAATAACTCACAGAAAAATAATCATTTCAAGAAAAGAAGAAACTATCATCCTCTAATAACAGGGTGTTCTATTAATGAAATTGTTTATGTGTATTTAATATTATACATATTTTTCCCATTATTTAATAAATGTGAGGGACTATACATTTTAAAATCCATATGGTTATGCACTCTGGATTTTACATTCATTTATGAAGGTGACTGGTATTTTCGGATTGGGATTTAACCCTTGAAAGGTGTCCTAAGTATTCAGTGAGAATAGGAATTAAAACACATGTAGTTAATTAAAGGGTTTTACACACTATAGTTTCCATTATTATGGATTTTAATTATTCTAATGGAATGATGGTTTCAAAACCCTTAGCTCATGTGATTCATGATCGATGTAATAAATAAGTTATGGAAATAGATTGGTTTCACATCATCTAAGTGAAAGAATTACACATTGAAAAACCTATAATGGAATTTAATTAGAACTTTACTAAAGATATGAAACGTGAATGAAAAGGTATGATAAGAATGTTTTATATTTATCATATCCCTTTGAAAGGCATCATACATATCATGTTTATACTGAAAATTAGTCTCCTCATAGTTCACTTGGTCCTTAGCCAAGGGATGGATGAGGAACAATAATAAAACAACATGAGGTGGGCCTCATGAACTTGAATAAATTGAATATTTAGGGACCTTAACCAAGGTGGGTCACATGTAAGATATCCTAAATTTATCATTTTATGGACAACGGGATATATAATTATTATTTATCCTCTAATGGATGAAGGGGGTATTCACCACAATTATTCTGCTGATTGGTTCAGATGTCATGATAACTTCTTTTAAGGGATATGGAATGTATAAGGTAAAATTATTAAGTAATACTAGTCCATTAGAGACATTATACACATAAATGGGATACTTTTCAAATGGATAGTGGTTTAGGGTTCACATGGACCAATGTAAAATATAAATTTATGCCTGCTACAATAGGATGAAATGCCTGAGGATATCTTTCTCACATATAAAAGGATTTCTATTTGTTAAAGCTGACATGTCCAAGAAGGTCTGTCTAAAAAGGATAATATATCATCGGTTTTATATAGAGAAATTTCCAATGTCTTCTAATATACTTGGTTGACATCTACATAGTCTGTTACCTGATTAAGGATGACATATCTAGAGTCATTCGTGTGGTCAAGGATAACATGCATGGATTCCTCCACATAACAATGGATGACATATCTAGATGTTTTAAATTGATCAAGGACAACATGTATGTATATTTTACAAAGAAAATATGACATGTTTAGTGTCCATCATGTTATAATAATATACATGTTAGAAAGTATTCATGATATGGGTGATATTTCAAGAGGGGTTTTAAGGAACCATGTAGGCAAGTACAGGTTTTTTTCAAATGAACTGAGATGACATGTCTGAGGGATGTTATGTAAACCCACTAACATGTACATGTGATGTTACAAGATTAAAGATGACATAAATTAAGGTCCTAACAAGTTCAATTAATATAACATTCAAAAAATATGGCCCCTTTATGTGAAAATTTCAATATCTTACTCTACATAAATCGTCCCTCACATTCATCTTTCATCATGTGAATGGATCGAGGTTTATCAGGTGATTACCTACTAAACCATCATGTTATCATATGGATGCTCCAAAGGTATTTTTATTGTTCCATCTATCATGATGTATATCCATCACAATCACCGAATTAATCATGTGAATAAAATAAACCTAATGTATAATCCCTTAATATAATCGTTGAATTTTTTAGGAGGGATATTTTTGATATATTATAGTCATTCTCTCCAGAATGTATAGTCTTTCATCAATTTATCTCTATGTGTTAATTGTGGGATATTTGGGGATTTTATAGGCATATCCTCCATATATGTACTCTTCTATTAATGTTTATTAATCCTCATATCATTTCTCAAGTCGCTGAAGGTATTATATCTCATTTATCACCTGATTAGGCTACATGATGTCAATGAAATCATTATTTTTTTTACATTATAAATAATGAATGTAGTATCACTCTATCATTACTATCTTTCTTAGGATCATTTATTTCAAAA
The DNA here is from genome assembly GCA_963277665.1 of Viscum album. Lineage (NCBI taxonomy): Eukaryota > Viridiplantae > Streptophyta > Magnoliopsida > Santalales > Viscaceae > Viscum > Viscum album. The sequence goes on from OY728131.1 coordinate 1,497,769,344, forward strand.
GGGAATCTATACGATCAATCTAACATTTTTTAGTGACTTCATAAGATTAAGAGGCATGTCAATGGGTCTTCACAAGACTCGAATACCTATCTAAGGGCCTTCACTAGATCCATGAATCATGTCAAAAGGTCATCATGTGATCTATAGATTGTTCACATGAAACACAAAATCTGATCATTTAAAAATAGTATAACTTATATAAAATAATAATCATATCAATTGTTACTTTTTTGCGACCTATTTGATGAATGTCAAGTAGTTGTCCACCGGTTATTTTCATAAGATTTTCATGATCGAGTTTCCATGACAAAGGTGATTATCATGATGGGACCAACATGTCTGGTTATTTTTCATGTTTAATTATTTTTTACATATAGATCATGTGATCCATTCACATTAAAATAATTAAACTCACCTTACATAATGATCACTTTAGTTTTAGATATTATAACGTGAAAACCTAAATGCTTGTCAGGATTTTGTCCATCTATGTGTTGCATGATTCGGAAGAATCTCCTAGTGGAATTACAAAATCATTAACGCTTGTATAGGGAGGCTTCACAAGTTTATTGAACAGAACAGATTAAGTGCATTCCCCCTTCATTTCATGTCTAAATGGTCATGTTATTGTGTGCCTTATTAAATGACATGCGACCCATGTGACATGGGGAAAAAATCTATATATTTCCTTGATTCGTGCTTATTTTTTTTTTGAAAATAATACATGTTTATTGAATTTTTCATCAAGCACAAAATTTCAGAATCATTTGGATGGAATAAATTAATTCCCACAATCCCAAGTGATGTTGTGAGGAAGGAATGGGGACTCGGTTCTTAAGATGTAAATTCCTATATGAGATCCTTTGGATTCCTATAGTAAATATTATGAAAATATCATGTTATTTTAGATTCATTTGTTATCCCATGAGGTTCCCTATAAATGAGGTGTTTTAGAGAAGGCTATTTTAGTTGCAACTAAAACCTCAAGAGCTCCCAAATGTTTTTATACGTCATTATTTATTTACAAGACATATTCAGGTAACTTCATAATGAGAATTGTTCATGTGAACTGATTCAATTTATTTCACTATGATACATCATTTTCTATAAAATATGTACAACCAATCTACTGACAGTCATCATTATTTTTTATTGCAATTTTATGGGTTTCTTTGGTTGTCGGGCTACTTTGGGTGATTTAAGTGTCCCGTAAGGGATATAGTGTGATCAATTATGATTTATATTATTTTTATAACATTAAAATGTTAATATTATTTTCATTATTATAGATTGATCATTAATTCAAAATAATATTATTGGATCCCACATTCATGAGATAGAGAAAAGGCCACACCATTCGGCTTATATTGCCTAATCCATGCGATTTATCTTCCATGAACCCCATTTTTTAAAATCTAAAAAGTTATCTGACATAATATTTTTATGAATTATTAAATATGGAATTATAAAAATTTATTATTGTTGAAATTTATTATCTAATTGTTATGGTATCCAATGTTGGAAATAATAATTATCCCTTCATCAAGTCGTCCCAGAAACAAAATCAAACATCATGGGGAATATTATTCAACAGTATCATTTTTAAAAAACATCACCAATATATGAGTGTGGTATCCCAAAAACACTCTATTATTTCACCATAGTAATAGATCAAACCCCTTTCCCTGATTTTAATGACTCATAATACCTTTAGAGAAATCATTTCTCACATGGGTTTTATCATTGCTAAGGAATGGTTCTCTGATGGATATATGATAATGTTAATGACTATAGATTTAAACAGTTACATAATGAATATTATTTAAACATTCATATATATTGGTTAGTAATTTATAATGTAGACATGTGTAAGAAGATTTAATACCTACTAGGTTATGACCTTTGATCGGGTGGATGTTTCATAATGGATTGGGATGGATCTTCAGGGGGAAACATACGACCATTTATTTTACTAGTGAGTTAATATAAATCATCATATATAATCATATCTGGATCTACCAAAAACTTTAAAATTTAAAATGAATCATAATAATTGATTTCTTCCATGTATGGTGTCTAGACACAAACACATTTCATCTAATGTCTGATGAAGTCAGCATAATCCTCTTGAATGTTAAGCATGTCTATGAATCCATATATCGGGTGATATGTTTTAATAACTTCATACCCCATCATATATCTAGGATTATATTGATCAAACCCATCCCATTTTTATGATATAAATTAAAAAGTATGAAATGGAACTCGATAAGGCTCCATCTTTGAGGGTAGGTATCCCAGTTAAAAAAATATAGTTCTATTATTTAGCAGACAAGTTCATTATAAACCATTCATTATGAGGTTCAAGGCCTTCTCGTCATGAAAATAATAAAAAATAGTGGGGGAATACTACCCACTATTCAAGTAAAGTTCATTTAATATCATGTAAGGGAGGAAATTTCTAAAATAAACTAACCTTTTTAATTTATTTTTTTTAGGAAATTTACATGAAAATATACTTACTCCCAACTAGAGAGAAGAGGGAATATAGGGTTTATAATTTCATTATGGTGGAATCCATTGATTTAGTAGGTCACATTGGTTTTTCTATTATTGTACTAGCCTAATTATTTGACCTTAAAAAAATTATTTATAGGTGAAATCCCCCCCATATAGTCTTCAACCCCATCAAAGTGTTGTGGTGTAAGACATGAGACTCACCTTGGTTGATATGAGTATAGGAGTGCTCCAAATATCCATGGAATCCCATTCAATCCTTTTTTATAACACATCAGAAGTGTGAGGCCTATAATGAAAATGAACTAGGAAATTAGGGATAACCTATGTCACCATGATTATTTATATTTCATTTCCTATGAGGAACCCACTAGCATCATAACTGAAAATGGTGTGGGTGATCCTCAGGATCGAGCATAAATGATTACAATTCATTAGGGAATATTTCTATAACAAACCAAACTATTATAAATAAAATTCCCCATTTTTATTATTTAAATGTATCATCATTTAATATGATTATAAAAAAATCAAGAACTTATATGGTCTAATAAAATTCTACCACATTTAATTGACCATTACGAATCCTTTAAATTGATAATGTAGCTATTTAATAGCGACCACATTATTAGTATATAGGGTTTTAACAATCCAATTGATATAAAAAATATGTGATCACCTCAACCCGTAGGATCGATCCCTATTAATCCCATTTATCATAGATTCCAAGGGAGAGAAAATCTCTTGGATATTCCATTGACCAAGCCCAAGATGATATCCAATAAAACAATTGTGAGCAAAACCGTTTATGAGATAAGTTCAAGATCATCAAGATCCCAACCCAAACCTTGTATAGTGAACCACCCCATGAAAGACCCACCATCATGTACCTTACTCTTAGGGCATTTCATGGAGTATTAAATGGATATTTATTAGGCCCCTAGCAATATAAATATTTATTTAGATTATATAATAATTAATATATTTTCATCTTATTATTTCTACTTCGTAAATAATTATTATTTCGATTGAATAAAACACAAAATGAATTTCTGTTTAATATTAAAATTTCATTAAAGAATTTATTTTGATAAATTAAGGGATTTTTCAAGTAATTTTTTTTAATATTACTAAATAATTTTCATTAAATAAAAATCATCATATATTAAAGTCAAATGTAATTTTTAAATGGGTTTGAAAAATTTTATTATCAAAAACCCAACATTTCTTTAATAATGTCAATATTATTTCAAAAGAAAAAAAGTAATATTTTTAAAAACTTATTTAGATAAAATGAAAATTATTGGTGGAATTACAATATTGAAATTTTCCAACATTGAATGTTTGATAATTATCTAATACTTTCATGTTTTCTGGTAAAAATTCAATATTGTATAAATACACATCATATTTTATGACCTCATAATGACCCAAAAGTGTTGTAATAATTACTATAAATGGGATAGACTACCAAAAAAAATTTTCCCTTTAATATAATGTTGTTTTAATTTTTTTTATTTTCTAAAGGCATTATGAATCTTCTAAAACTAATAATATATTTTAAGGTTTTAAAATAATTTCTTTAAGAGTGTGACTCGCCTGCACACAAGAAAGAAAATTATTTTAATAATTTCAGCCACTGGAACAATAAAATAATAAAATAGACATCCATTTGGTTGAATCCATTGTCAAAACACCTGGTATAGTTAGTGGTTTTGGATATTTTATTTTGTAGAGTCCAAAACCTAAATAATAAAGAGACCACCCTTATTTCCAATATAAACCCCCCAAAACGCACATTTATCTTCACTAAAGCTCCTGGTAGAATGACTATACTCTAAAATACTCTCTATAGAGACATCCCAAGGTGCCCCAAGCTTTCAATAATCCCCTCCCAAGATTTCGAATTCACATAGTCAAGTAAGGTATCCTCTCCTTCCTCTCTTTCATTCAATCTAATGACCTTATCTCGAATTTGATATTTTAATTGAAATTTTTTATGATTTCATTTATTTATAAACATAAAATAATATAAAATTTATGTAATTATAATGATTTATAATTTATTTTTTCTAGTTTTGACCCTTACTTAAGCCGTTACTATGCTGAAATTCCAAAAAAAAATGGATTTCTCTCATCTCATTTCCATTCAAGAACTCATTTTATGTTATGTCTATTGAATTCGGTTTTTTGTTTCTGCGATATGTTCTTCAATGATCCCATTATTATATATTCAATATATAAATAATGATATCCCAATTATCACTATCATCAAGCCCCCCATGAACCTTTATGTACAGTCATTCCCATTCCAAAATTACATAAGGGATATTTTCCTTTCTCCTATTTATTCAAGTATTTTCTTTAACTCATGTATTTTAATGTCATTTAATTATGATGGGGTATGTTATTATATACCCACTTACTATCCAATTAATTTAAAAATTACGAGAGACCACTTTTCAATTCATTAATACCTTTTATGAATTTTTAAATAATGTTGTTATGCTGGCGAAATTCTATTGTGACTTACCAAACCAAAAACAATTATGTAGTGAATACCATATCCATTTTTCTATCAAGGGTATTCACCTTTAGGAACATATACATATTTATTATGTAATTACTGGAATTTATTCCCCCTTTTTTCCATGGAATACATTATGATGATTAATGAATCCATGTTGTATGATCTTTGTGGCACACTTATGAATGAGAATGAAATGAATATGATGGGTGCACCCAGATAGAGCCCCAATGCATTGGGTGATGTTTAGTATCACGATAAACCATTTTGGGATAGGGAGTGGACCTGATTCATTTATGGGAATTTTACCACCACGATCTCATAAAGGTTTTAGTCTTGACTTATGTTAATGATTTTATATTTTATGTTGTTTCCACATTTTCCATGTTATCATTTTCATGATATATAATGCCTTATTATCTATTTGAATTTTATTCCTCGTAGATATTACTTTTTTATAACATGTATGAGTTAAAAAAAATTATATCCTTACTGGTATTTATAGATCAACCCATTATTATGTATGTCCCCATGTTATCCCATGTAGTTTTAAGTACAATGTATTATTATGAATATGTTAAGGAGGATTTCAATAATTATGATTCATTTCATGTTTTATGTTGTCATGTAATATACCATATTCTCAAAGAAATAATATTTCGTGAACATTGGTGTTATATTATGTGTAATCATATGAAATAAATCATGTTTTAATGAAAAATAAAGAGTAGGGTTGGTATACATTCCCACTCAGATCAATGGTTAAATTTAATATCGGTTGTATACACCTTACCAGTTTTGGTAAAAATTTATGTATATTTGTGCAAGGTTCCATCCTCCTCTATTCATCCTATTTGAAACAAATTCAATGTTTTCTTACCAATTTTTCATAATGTTTACTTGTGAGGTGACTATGAAATATGTAAATTTCCTTCCGAATGGTATTGATATTTTTCCATATCAGATATATTGAAATATTTATAGACTCTCATATCCAGACAAGGAACTTTCCACATTGGTGGATAAGGCCATAGAGCATCCACCGATGGTTGAAGCCAATATGAGTCCTGGTAAGCATTTTTTATCCATTATAATTATGGTATCGGAGAAGCCTCATAATGATGTGAGGATTTTGGAATTTATTTTTTACACTGGGATATTTTCCAACTAACACAACTATAATGAGTGGGGGACCAGTAGAGGACACCTTGATGGTGATGGAGTTTAATTTTACATTCTCTAAATGGGGTGTTCTGTAATAAAAAAACATTATTAAACAACTTCATTAGATTCAGAATAATATGGATATATTTTGGATTTAAATTGGTAGGGAGGGATGCCATAGTGACCCAATTACCCATAGGATAACCACTGTATTCCCATAGTTGTATAGATACTGGTGTTTATCAGGATGATTATCAGGAGACCATGGATTAAGGATCCCATGGTTAACTATATAAAATTATGGAAGCATTTTATAGACCAATAGAATTATGGTCCGCACCTCTGTTAGTGCCTTCTTCATCTCAATTAGTGTCTCCCATATGTGGATGCATCTATATGGTGGATAAGGAAAAGGAAGCATTCTATTTCTATATATCATTATCATCCAAAATCATCGATTATATGTTAAATTATTCTTCTCCTTATTCCTATGTAATTTTACTATCTTTTTTGGTATACCTATATATATTGGCCCTCTCCATGTCTGGGTAAAAGAACATGCATCATCTACTAAGGATAGAGGTGACATTTCTACCCACCCTATAGAGATTTTGACATAAGGGATAGTCCGTAGATAGAATGATATGGTTGAGGTACCAACAAGGTCCAACCCACTTCCTACTTCTAATACATTAACAATCATTAAATTTAACCCAACATAAGTGGAATTACTTTTGAATTTGTCTTCTGTAATTAGTTATTCCACCAATGATATGTTTCTCATAGAGGCATCATTATGATAAGGTAATAAATTCCTCAGAGACTCAATGAGTCATCCAATATTCATTATTTTTCTTATCATATCCATGTTTTTAGAAAACATAAATGTGGTACATAAAAAATCATACAAGGGAATATATAGTCATTACACTGAGAAAATTAGTGCAAGAGGGTGTTTCCACTTCTATGTAACTCAAAACAATGAAAACATAAGTTTTTTTATGACAATTAGTAATTGTATGTTTTCATAATTATTTATAATTTTTGACTATCTAAAGGTATTACACTTCTCATATTATGATTAATATTCTTTTAGGACTCTTATTACAATACCTCACCTCGAATCTTATATGTTGTAACCCTTCCTTCATAGGGATTTACCCCTATTAGGTCTACTAAGATTCAAAATATCTATGTATTAATATCATTAATGGATATGATCATGAGACCCTCACATAGTGACTTAGATGTAGAATATATTCATTTTCTTATGCTAGTCTTAGGTTGGGGCTTTGAGTACACAGAAATTTATGAGAAGATGCGTTGATGGGTATGTGGCAATGTCTAGATACTTATCTTAGATGTCACCTTATAGGAGCTAAAGAACTGACTGGTCCATCTCAGATATATTTTCACCACCCTTGGCTATGGGAGATTTTACAATATAGTTTTTCATTACATATTGAGATAAATGATTTCTATGATAAAGAAATGGAGATTTATTGAATTGAGGTTATTTATAAAGACCAAAATACCTCGTATATAAATATTACATCTTATTAGATAAATAGTTATGATATAACATAACATTAAACATTATAATAATTTAGGTAAAATACTATAGAAAACATGGAAACATAACAAACAAGACTGTTTTTGAGATATGCCATCTCCTACTATGTACATATTAACTATAGAAATTCTTAGACATATTATACATATTAAAATTATTTATAACATTGGTAAAGGAAACAAAATAATTCTTGATTACCGATTATTAGTATGGGTAAACATGGTATATGTCAACATAACATGAGAATGAGTGTATAATAAAATGATAATTACATTTAAAAATTTATAACCTACATTTCATAGATCATAAACATGAGTTATGGAATAAACTAGGAATTTAATAAGACACAAATAATAAAGGAATAATAGATCATGATCCCTAAGATCATTACATAGTTAAGATATATATATTAGTAGTATACACATAATAGTAGAAAATCGTATTCTTAGGCTATCCAGAATGTCATTTATAACATTTTAGGATTGGGTTAACCACTCACGTACACTCTTTGGTATTTGTAAAAACATTCATGTACCCTCTTTTGGAAATGATAAAACCTCTTACATACCCCTTTGGAAGATAGGTATACCATCCAATGTGCCCTTTTTTTATCTTTGGAAAGCCACCAGTGTACACTTTTCAGGGTTGGGATAAACTCATGTGTACCCTATGAGATCATATTCATTTAATAATTACCTAATGAATTTGAGGGAGATATTGGACCCACCAATATAAAACAAAAAATTTGTGTTCCACAAGATCATAAAATATTCATTACATGATATCCTATGAAAATAAATGTAATTCATAAAAATTTAATCATTGTATAACCCTTGGAAAATAAATGAGTTTCATAAGAATTTCATTATTTAATCATAACATAACCCATGAAAAAGTAATGCGAATCCTAAAATTATTTTCTTTATAAAGATAAAACATAAATATAATGAAAAAATACAGAATCATTAGACCATTTCCCTTGCATGATATATGAAAAATATAATACTATTATCCTAAAAGGAAAATTATTTTTGAAAATAAATTAACAGGGAACATTTCTTGAGGAAAATAATCTTTCTTTGAAAATCCCATTTAAAATTTAGAAATTAATAAAATATTTTTGAAATAAATTTTACTTAAAATAACATGTGAATATTATATATGATGATTTCAAACATCTTGTCCTCTTGATGGTAAGAAATTATTTTCATGATATACATGCTAAAACCATGATTCCTTTAACATTTTTATGTAACACCAAACGTGCCTTGTTTAGAAAATTACAATGGTATTCCTTTTAATAAATTTAAAAAAAGAATGAAATGAAAATATTTATTTAAATAATAATTATTGATTAATAAGAACTTTAATTAAAATTCTTCTTTGAAAAAAATGATATCGAAGAAAAAGGAATTTAGAATGACGAGAGAAACAAATATGATCATTCTTAAGAACATTCTTTTGATTTAATAAGTATATATATAGAGGAAAATTAAAGGAAAAAATATATTTTAATTAAAAAACAATAATATATAAAAATTATTTATTTTTCTGAGATATAACTATTAATATTTCACCATCATTATCATAACTATAAATAATCATGATAAACGATGAGGTTGGATCATCTAACCCTTATCACTTACGTAACATTGAATCATAATACCCAAAAAATAAGGACAATAAATGAATCAATAAATATCATAAGAATAAATAAATTCAGGATATAAATTATTAATGGGTCTATATATACGCCTTATAAAATAATATAGGTACATAAGATAACATATGTCCTAAAGAATACAATTTGAGAAGATGTTCATTTTCACTTAGGAAACATTTGAATAATGAGACCAATTAAGGGCATTGTTATCAGATTATAGATGAATGGAATATTAGAAGGTATATGAGATATTAAATTTCAAACATTATAATTAATTCCTAAATATCATATAAATATATCAGATCTTTCAATATATCCATCTCTGAGACGTCATTACGAAAACAAATTACAACAGTTTACATGGTGGTATTCTGTCGTACACACGATCCATGATTTCATTTTAGATTTGATGGAAGAAGGGATGAATATATGTTATTGAATAAAAATAATAAAATAGGATTATATTTCAGATAATGTTGTTATTATATTTTATTAAATATAAAATTAATGAATTTTTTAAGAATATAATTAAAAAGAAAGAGTTTACTGAAGACAAATACCATAAATTAGAAAAACACTCTTTGGGTATCTTATTAGGGGAACTATGGTTGGTATTTGGGGTTAAAAATTAGATATATAACAAATATATGGATTTTGGGGAAGTATATTTTCATTATTTTATTAATAAAACTGGATAAGATGTGTAAATATGTGGGGGCTAGATGTGGTCTTTATAACGAGGGAGGAGTGGCAGTTGTCTAAATATCCCAAACAATTAAATAATGGGAAGTATCTCTCACCCAATTTCCTCCAAAAATGTATAAAAAATGTATTGGAGGGTTGATATAGTCAATTGAAACCTACAACACATAAATAAAATTTCTTTTAACATGTTGATCCTTAACATACATGTTTTCCTATATTTACCATTTAAGTATTCACTATGGTAAATAGCATTTGTTATATAAGTAATTTATCATTTGAGATATGAAATAAAATTATATTTATTAGATAATTTGTACCCATAGTTATAAATATGAAATTAAATTAATGAAAAATATAACCTATGTGTAGAATAGTTTTTTTACACAGCTGGATGAAACTCAAAAAACATTATATTACAATTTACCATGGCAACAAGTTTTTTTCTATTTTGGGGTCAATATAATTATTATAAAAGGACCATTGTATTATAAATGTATAATTTATTATATTTTAAAACAAATAAAAACATTTTGGGAGAGGATATTATTCTTTAAAATTTTATATCATATAAAAACTTATTATTTTTTAAAAAATGACTTTTTCTAAATTTGGCACTATTCATTTAAGAGGACATTAAAGAATCATGAAAAAGATGGAATTAAAATATATAAATTTCACACCAATTTTTTAGGTTATATATATCTACAAAATTCCAAAAATATAATTATTAATTTAATTTATTTTAATTTATTCATTTTTAGTATAATTTATTTTATTATTCTATAAATTAAATAATAATTATGTTGGTGTTGGTTAAGAAATTATTAATATTATATAATAAAAAAATTAAATATAAATTACAATCAGAATATAAATTTCGTTGCGATAAAAATTACAAACAACATTAATTAAAATGATTATTTCTCAACAAGTGACCACATTAATGAAATTTAAATGAAAGTTGTTGAAATTTTATGTTTTTCCTTAACATAAATTATTACCTTTGTAAAATCTATGGAAAATTGTTCAAAAAGTAGATAAAAATATATAATAAGGTAATAAGGTTATAAATTTATCCATTAAATAAGAGTTTTACATGTTTTTATTTTATATTAACCCTTATAATTTTATTTAAACCCTGATAAACTTATTTTCTTCTTAACTGTGGTAATTTATATTTATTATGTGTACCATAAATTTTGACCAAATATTAAGTTTATGTTATTATATAATATTAATTATTCAAATTATAAATATGTAATAATATTTTACAAATTAAATACCTATACATGGAAATATTTAATTTAAAATTAAACTCGTAGACAAAATGAAAAAATGATTTTCAAAATAGAAAATTTTTACATGTATACAATGTCATAATATCAATGTTCAATATAAATAAAATGATTTAAATTTCATAAATAAATATTTAATTGATCTAATATTACTTTTAAAACTTTTTTAAACAATATGAAACATGGGAAATTCATTACACAAAATATGTGTTTTTACAAAATTAATTATTTTTAACTATTCATTGAAAAGTTAATCATCTCATAAAATATTCAATAATTCATCATAAAATAATATTTAAATATTTATTCAATGAAGATTTTTTTGAAGACGTTTTATCAAAAAAATTAAAATTAATTTGTTTTATTTTTTAAGAAAGAAAACATTTTTGGGAAAAGTTATCTTCAATTCATATAAATCATTTCAAAAAAAAATTCTTATTTATAACTATATATTATTTCTATATAAGCTTTATAATTAATCTTCAAAATTTGTTTATTCCGATTAATACATAGAAATTTAATGGCTAAGTAACAATAACTAAGCTTAAATAATAATCTTAATAGTATATCATGCTTTATTAAAAATTGGAGTTGTGTATAATGTATGAAATTGAAGAAAGTAAATTTATTTGAAAAATATACCATAAAATGATTTTTGGGTACATTATAATCAATTATATTAATATCATATTTTCAGTTTTAACTTTATCTCTAAAAATAAGGGTTTGATATTTGAATATTCTTTCAATAATAACCTCTATCGTAAAAAGGGTCAATAAAACTACCTCTTGATAAGAGGTAAATGAAATTATGAAGGCCATAACATAAATATCTTCCCAAATTAGTGATCGTTGTTTAGAAATAAAAATATAGTAATGGAAGATAAAAGTAGAACTAAAATAAAAATTGTGAGTGATGGAGAACATGCAAAGGATATTTTTAAAAACCACAAAGCCATAAATCTGTGACGAGTTAAATGACTAATGATTCAACAAAAATAAATGTAATTAGAGAGAATTTTTTTCCTAAAAATCATTTTTACAAATGTTACTATTATATCATGTTGTTACTTAAATTCATTATTTCCCAATATTTACAATTTTAATTTTCACCATGATAAGTAGTATTTGTTCATTTCATTAAAAAATATTTTAATAAGAGAAATTAAATTAAATTTATTGGATATTTTTTACACCATTTACTAATATTAATTAAAAAATTTAAAATAAAAAATCCATTTCTGTGGAAAATAAATTTTTAAGACATGCACATGATGTGTGAAAACCCTCATTTGTCCCTTTACCATGATAACAAAAAAATTTACTATTTTGGGGTCAATATAATAAATATTAATGGAATTTTTTTTATTTGAATATGGTTGATATTTTCAATAATATAAAATTAAATTGGTATTGAATAATTTATTTATGAAATTTTTGTCATTTATTAAAATATTATACATTATAAAATAACATTAATATCAATGTTGATAATAATCATATAATTTAACTTTGAAAACATCATTAAAATGGTGGAAGTACAAACTATAATTTTCAAATCAGTTTATAATGTTATATATATCTAAAAAATTTATGGAATGGTATAATTAATTCTATTTATATTACTTTTAACTGTCTTAGTATCATTCATTTTAATTTTCAATTAATTTAGTAAATAATCTGTTGGCATTTCCTACACATTTAAAGTATTTATATAATTAAAAATGTAATAATAAAATAAATTCCTCAAAATGAATTTAATTACTCTAAAATGTCACGACCCGTCCCAGTGTGGCCCACGCCGTGACTCCCCAAGCCCACCTCCAATAGGCCAGGGGCTGTGGACTAGCACCAAGTAAGAATATTACTACATGGAAAGCATTGCCTAAGAACCTAAACACACACACATCTCTAAGCCCACAAATGTTGAAATGTAAAAAAAATAAGGAAAAAAAGAATGCATACAACTAAACTCAGCCAATAGAGTATGACGAAAAGTAATGTAATTAAGGAAAACTATGCCAGAATACAAGCCCACCAAAAACAAGATTCTGAAAACTTCAAAGTCCAACCTGTAAACACATAATGGTACTATTACTACTCCTCGTAGATGTAGGAATGCCTCGGCCTGTTGGGAACATAGAAAGCTCGATCTTGTCCTGGTCATCCCTGAACTCTGTCAAAAGGTTGCTCGTCTGTACTAGACACGACATGTGCGGGAAAAGCCCGTGCAGGGGTGAGTATAACAATACTCAATAGAGGACCCCGAAAAACACAAAGCAAGTACACAAAGGAAAGGTATAGTAATCTCTACACAATATATGTATAATTAACATATAATAAGAGATCACAATCAAGATATATCCAAAACTAAGACCTGTAGTCTACATACAAGTCACAAAACCGCATACCCTGCTAGGGATTCAGTTCGAAGATTTCCATGAAGTACTCATTCCTGGAGAACACACTACACGAGTATGGTAGCTATGATGATGTCCATCCGAGATGTACTATTCATTGGGAATCATCACCAGATATTGTTACACTCATTACAGGAGACACACACTTGAGTGGGAAGATCACGATAGATAGAATCAATCATTACGGGAGACAAACTTATGAGTGGGAAAGATCACGATACAGAGATGAGGATCCCTGACAGGGCCATGGATGATATCATGACTCATCCGGATTCACCATCTAGGTGATTCACCAGCTAGGTATAAGATCAACTCCTGGTAGAGTTGTCCACATCAATGCTTGACTCTACCTAGGGCCAGGAATGGATAAAGGATCTCTCTCCGAACCACTAACAGGGATGCCGAATCTATCACAGAAATTCCTGCAGAAGGGATCATACTCTTTTAGAAGGAAACAATGCCTGAACTTTAGGGGAATAAGAATAACGGGGAACTAATCCAAAAAAAGAATGTCCAAGATATAGTGAACAAGAGGACCATGCCATTTTCCAAAAAGTACACGGTGTGTAGAAAAGCTACACACTGTGTTGTCTGACCCTGGGTACTTCCCATGTTCAACGGCCCGTTTCGTAAGGCTGGTCATGTAAAAAAGTTAGTACACAGCATGTAGTACAGTGTACCCTCTGTGTCCGAGTGACTGGGGTTGTCTTTGTGTACGCTGGCCATGTGCCTGTACATAGTCATCAAACCGTGTACTCTAACCCGTGCAATCGGTGCACGGGCTGACCCGCGTTACTGGTCTCGCCAGGCCGTGTGATATAGTACATGGCTGTGTACTCCATCCCATGTCTGTGTATCCCATGGATACACACCGAGTTACTGGGAAATTCTAACACGCAGTGTGATTCCTCTCTGACCCACTAAACCCTAGCTTTCACCGCCAGTACCACATGGCCTGTTCTTCGTAAGTATACACCGTGCATTCTGGAAATTTCCCAAAACGTGGACCTCTGTCGTCGCACATCCGGTGATGTCCCTTTCTTCGATCCGGTCATCTGATTGATATATAACTTTTGGGATTTGGTCACCCCAACACCATGAAGCCACTTCCATTGTTCTCGGACTTCTGATCGGCTCCAGAAACATGTTTCGATCTTCCCGCATGATGAACGCTTGAAGAACAACCTCTTCCGATCCAAGATGATTCGTCATCCATCATGGTCGTCACACCTCCAAAGGGTCATTTCTATGTCAGATCTTCAGTTTGGGATCGTTTCATTGCAAGACAAGTGCACAACGATTCGTTGTTCGTCTCCCCACAAAGAACGCAAAGAACGCATGAGAAGGAAAGAGGGAATGAAGAACCAATAGAACAGATAGGAGGAACGAACCTCTGTCGTTTTTTGTCACGGCATATATCCACTCCAATTAATTGGATTAAATGGAGCCTAAATCAACAATAATAATCAACATGGATTAATTCACCAAAATAATCCCAATAAAACCCACCCTCAAGAACATACGAATCTGCGGATCAACTTCCTCGTGGTTGATCCGCGTTCTTCATTAAAATTCAAAGACAGGGAAAGGGGAATAAAATAACAACCCCTTCCTTTAGAAAAGGATCGATAATTGATGAAAGGTTCATTCTTTCTTCATCGTCTAGATCCTTAAACTTCATTGGTATAACGATTCACTACTTCGATTCGTCATCGTTTGTCGCTGAGAGTCTTCTTCGAAGCGCCACAGATTCTCTAGAGTTTCCTCTCAATCCTTTCCAATGATTGACATTCAAATAAAAAGGGAAACAATTGTTGAAATCTAATACACTATGATAATAATGAGTCATTGTTGTTGTTTCTGAGTCATTATGACATGTCATTAATTACTGAAACAGTTTCTTAGTCGTTGCGCTGCAGTTGATGTTTCCAAAATAAAAAAAAATTAAACATAGCAATTTATTTTATTTTATTTTACTAAAAATGTCTGAAAATTACCTTTTTCCCTCCGCCCACACTAGTCGAAGATGCACTCATTCTTAAGTAAATTCATCATTTTTGGATGCAATGGTGCCCTCATATTTTTAATCTGGACATCCGTTTGGAAACTGCCACGAACGCACACATAAGCTGACTCACTTATCTTAAAATGGTCAACCCACCATTCCGGGATCACTGGGCCACGGAATGATGTGCCTTCTTCGTTCCTGGTCTCATAATAATTCCATATAATATTTAAAAATAATACCCAAAAAAATATGAGGAATTACATTCTCCCCACCTTGGGGATTTATGTCTCTGAAAAGCCAAAACTGTGGCTACTAAAAAGATATGGGTACTGGGCCCAGATCTATTCCTTCCACTCCCACATGCTCTCTTGATGATTCTCGTACTTCCCCAGACGTGCACTAGGGTAATAGATCACCCATGAAGGATCCTCTCCTGATGATCTATGATCTCCACTGTGTACTCAGCAAAGGTTACTCCATCCTCGATGTCTAGCTCGCCCCAGTTGATGACGTGTGATGGGTCATGCACATACCTCCTCAATTGCGACACATGGATTACATCATGTATCTGATGCCACTGTGGTGGTAGATCTAGGTGGTACAACACCTCTCCAACTCTACACAGTATCTGGAAAGCTCTAATGTACCTCATAAATAGATTGCCTCCCCGACCAAATCTCTATAACCCTCGTCGAGGTGAGACTCGAAGAAAGACATGGTCTCCTTCCTCGAACTACAGAGGTCTCCTTCATCTATCATAATAATTCTTTTTCTAGCTCAGGTCAGTCTTCATCCTCTCCCGGATGATCTGCACCTTCTTGGCGGTAACTCAAACTAACTCTGGACCCATGAGTGCTGACTCATTGGGGTTAGTCCAGCAAAGCGGTGACCGGCAGGGTCTTCCATACAAGGCCTCGAATGGTGCCATACCAATGATGGAGTGGTAGCTATTGTTGTATGCAAACTCCACAAGTGGTAGGTGTTTCTCCTAACTTCGACCAAAGTCTAAGATACAGGCTTGAAACATGTTCTCCAGAACCTATATGGTTCTCTCTGCCTGACCATCGGTCTGGGGATGAAACACAGTGCTCAAGCGTTGCTGATTCCCAAAATCCTCCTACAACCCATTCCACAACCTGGATGTGAAACGGTCATCTTGATGTGAGACAATCATCAAGGGGACTCCATGAAGACAAAATATCTCCTACACATAGAGGCGTCCCATGCTCTCTAAGAAACTATACTCCTTGATAGCTAGGAAGTGGGCCGACTTGTTGAGTCAGTCACCGATCACCCAGATGGAATCATGCCCCATGGACATCTGTGGTAAGCGTGTCATGAAGTCCATATACATTCCATACCACTTCCACTCTAGTAATTCTAGGGGGTAAACTAATCCCACAAGAACCTAGTGCTCAACCTTCACCTACTGGTATTTAAGGCAATGGGAAATGAACTCTACTACTGCCTTCTTCATGCCCGACCACCAGAACTGTCGTTGGAGATCCTGGTACATATTTTCCCCTCTAGGGTGTACCTCCAAGGGGGATGTATGAAACTCCCTCAGGACCTCCTCCTATAATGCCACCAGTACAATAGTGCATCCTTTAAAAAGAATAATGTTCTCCCAGCCTCGAGATTATCCATCAGAAGCATGTCCTATGGATAACTGAGCACGTAAGGTCTCATAGTCAACTTCCCCAAGCTGTGATTCCCTAACTCATTGTACGAGTGTATGGGTGACAGCCAGCAACTGTAGTAAAGATGTATCCTCTCTTTTTGTGAATGATAACTGCAACGTGGCCTACTACTCTATCTCCTCACTCAACAGTTGTGATCATGACCTTCTGCTAATAGAATCCACCACATTGTTCCCCTTCCCAGGAGTATATATGATCTCGAAATAATAGTCCTGGAGGAACTCTAGCCAATTCATCTGCCTCAGATTCAGATCCTTCTGTGAAAATATGAACCTAAGGCTCTTGTGGTCAAAGTAGATGATGAACCGCTTCCCCATAAGTTAGTGTCGCCACATCTTCACTGCGAAGACTATGGTGGCCAACTCGAGATCATGGGTCGCAGAGTTCTTCTCATGTGGCCTAAGATGGAACGAACCATAAGTTATCACTGCCTTCGTTTGCATCAGGACACAGCCAATCCCAGTCCCTAATGTGTCACAAAAAACAATGTACTTGACACCCTCTTCTGGAAAATCTCAAAATTGGGGTGCTCGTCAAACTCTATCTCAACTACTCGAAACCCTACTAGAAATTCTCCATCCACATGAAGTATTTCCCCTTCATGGTTAAGGTTGTCATCGGTGTTGATATTCAGGAGAAATCAGGAATGAATATCTGGAAATACCCTTCCTACCCAAGGATGCTTCGCACCTCCGTCACGATTAGAGGTGGCTCCCATGCTAACACAGCATCCACTGTGGTTGGGTCTATAGCCACTCCATCTTCTGAGATGACATATACGAGAAAGTGGACCTCCTAAATCCAGAAATGGAACTTTTAGAGCTTCCCATAAAGTCGGTGCTCCGGATGTATGTTTAGAACCATCCACAGTTGTCTCATGTGCTCCTCCTCTGATGCTGAGTACACAAGTATGTTATTGATGAAGACCACTACGAACCAGGACAAGTACGGCTGGAAGATCTGGTTCATCAGTCCGATGAACACTGTCGAGCGCTCGTCACGTACAAAGGAATCACCAAGTACTCATAGTGATCGCAGTGGAATCTAAAGGCCGTGTTTGGTATATCCTTGTCTCGTACTCGTAACTGGTGATAAATGGATCGAAGTTCAACCTTCGAGAACCACCGCGCCCCTCTCAGCTGATCGAAGAGGTCGTTGATTCTTAGAAGTGGATAGTTATTATTCACCATTACTTGGTTCAGGTGCCGGTAATCCACGCACAACCTCAAAATCCTATCTGCCTTCTTGGAAAACAAGATTGGGGCCACCCAGGGTGATGCTCTGGGTCTCACGAAACCCTTTCTCTGCAAATCCTCCAACTACACCCTCAGCTCTCGAAGTTCTGCAGGAGCCTTCTGATAGGCAGATGAGGAAATCGGTGCCGTCTTGGGGTGTAAGTCGATGCAGAAGTAGATTTACCATCGGGGAGGTAATACTAGAACATCCTTGGGAAAGACGTCCTCATACTCCACCACTATGGCTGGGAAGTGAAAGCTTGCAACGTCTACTGCTCCGAGTGTAAGGATGGACGTCTCATGAGTGATCGGATACACCCTCATATTCATGAGACCATTTGGTTCTACCTGGGTCTCCCTTTCTCCGATAATGGAAAACCTCATTCCATCATGGCGGACACACCACACCCTTCGCCTAAAACAGTCAATCTGGGCATGGACCGAAGATATCCAATCCCTACCGAGAATGACGCCGTAGGGCCTCGATGCTACAACCAAGAGGATCCAACCGAAACTCATGCCTCCAAGGGTACGATCACATTGTTTTCAAAGGGGTGTGATCATCGAGTCTCCTCCCGCATGTGTCTCAAGGTGTAAGGATCGAGTCAACGGTTCTACCAGAATCTCAAGGTTTTACCTAAGACAAGTGGCGATGATGGAATGACTGGCACCTATGTCTATAAGTACAATAACTATGGTAGAAAAGACACAGATCGTACCTCGTATCATCCCACAAGTCCCTTGGTTGTACGCCTCCACCACATGCAGTTGTCCCTGCCCCTGTCACCCAGCTCCCGAATCCTGATGCCGACCTCCTGGGGTGGTGGTGCAGGTAAGTCGAAGCATCTACCACAACCCAAATCTCTCCATGTTCATCTTCCACGTCCACTACAAGGGGGGTCTGTCTCCTCCATTATCGGCCTCTGCCACGGTGGTCCATCCACTGCTTCCCTGTTAGCATCTCGATGGGTCAGACAATATCTAGCAAGATGTACCCTAACGTCTAACACGTAGCATCACTTCTCCCTAGGCTAACAAGATCAAGCCTGGTATACCTTGATCGTCGATCCCCTATCCTGGGTCCTCCTATGTGATCTCTCATGTACTAATTCCTGGGTCCGACATCGGCTCCCTGCTGCCGAGGTCTTCGCACCTGTCTGCCTTCTACTAACTTTCGTCGGCTGTCTCAACTACACCAATAAGCTCTCGATCACCAAAGCCCGCTCGAGCACTCTAGCTTAAGTTAGAATTCATAGAGGCATGATACTAGCTCGGGTGTCTCATCGCGTACCTCACTCGAAGGTCCGATCTCTGAAGTACTGATCCCTGACCATATCCATCGAGTACCTAGTAAGGTTGGTGAACTTCGATGAATAGTCAGATACAGTCATACTACCCTGCTGGAGCTGAAGAAGCTCCTGGATGCGTACTGCTCTCAGTGTGACCAGAGAAAACTCCTCCTGGAAGAGTTTCTTGATGTATATCCTTGAAAGAGTCTCCTCGTCCTGAGTCTGTGTGGTCATACTCCACCATCGTCCAGCCAAACCCTGAAGAATGTTCGCTCCTAGGATCACAATCTGGTACGCTCGTGTCCTCACTAGACGAAAAACTCTAGTCACCGCCTCAAGATAGTCCTCAACCGCCTGAGGTTCGGGCTCACCTCATAACCTGAGGGGTCTCTGCCGCGAGAACTCATGGAGCGTGCTCCGCCTACGCTCCTCGTCAGTCGGTACTGCGTGTACCATAGGATGCTCCACTGGTGGTGGTATAGGAGGTGCACTACCTGGTGGAAACGCCTAGGGAACTAGTCCTTGTATTGAAGCCTTATCACTGAGGGGGTCATCCTCGTGATCGTGCTGCTGCATCCTAGAATGTATGCATTGCGGAGGAATCTTATAAGCGAACAAGATGTACCATGGTCAATGAGTATATCTGGATAGCTCACACAAAGGTAATGGAAAACATAACCCATTCCTATATAATGCATGTACCTTTCTTTTATTTCCCTGTAACTTGTGTTTTCATGTACCGAGTTGAAATGTAGGTTATCAGAGTCCTAGTGTATGGATACATCAGCTACCACACCAACACTGGAGTCTATGGCCTGAAAGCTGAGATTGAATCACTTAAAACTATTTCCCCAAACCCATCTCAAAGAGTCTTGTTCTTAAGGTAGAACCGACCACCTATGATACCACTCGGTCACGAGCCGTCCTAGTGGGGCCCATGCCGTGACTCCCCAATCCCACCTCTGATAGGCCATGGGATGGTGACTATCACCGAGTAGGCATATTACTACATGGGAGGCATTGCCTAAGAACCTAGAGACACACTCACACACATCTCCAAGCCTAGAAATGCTGAAATGTAAAAACCACTAAGGAAAAAAATGCAGGGATACAACTAAACCCAACCAACATAGCATGACAAAAAGTAATGTACTGAAGGTAAACTGGTCCAAAATACAATCCCACCAAAAAAAGAGTATGCAAACTGCAAATTCCAAACTATAAACACAGAAAGGTACAAGGACTACTGCTCGTAGCCTTAGGAATGCCTCGGCCTGTTGGGAACTTAGAAAGCTCAGTCCTGTCCTGGTCCGCCCTAGACTCTGTCAAATGGTTGCTCGTCTACACAAGACACGAAACATGTGGGAAAAGAATGTACAGGGGTGAGTATAACAATACTCAATAGAGGACCCCAAAAAACACAATCCATGTACACAAAGGAAAGGTACAGTCATCTCTACACAGTATATGACTACTGAACATATAATAGGAGAACAAAAATCAGATATATCCAAAACTCATACCCATGGTCTAAAGGGAAGTCACACAATCTCATACCCCTCTAGGGATTCCGTTCTAATATTTCCATAAAGTACTCATTCCGGGAGAACACACTCCACGAGTCTAGTAGCTATGATGGCATCCGTCCAAGAAGTAAAGTTCATCAGGAATCGTCACGAGAGATAGTTACACTCATTATGGGAGACACGCTCATGAGTGGGAAGATCATGATAGATATAAGAACTCATTACGGGAGACACACTCCTAAGTAGGAAAGATCATGATACACAGATGAGGATCACTACCAAGGCCATGGCGGATACTAAGACACATCCAGATTCACCATCTAAGTGATTCACCAGGTAGGTAGAAAATCAATGCCTGAGAGAGATGGTCACGTCGATGGCTGAGTCTACATTGGTTCAAGAATGGATAGAGGATCTCACTTCGGGCCTCTTGGAGGGATCCAGACTCTATCAGATAATGTTTTCATGAAGGGATCAGACTCTTATAGAAGGAAATGATTCATGGACTTCAGTGGAATGATAAGAATGGGTACTAACCCAATCAAAATATGTCAAATATACAGTGAACAAAAGGACCATGTCATTTTCCAAAAAGTAAACAGCGTTTAGAAAAGCAACACGTCGTGTTGTTTAACCTAGGGTATTGTCCGTGTACAACAGCCCATGTCATAATTCTAGCCGTGTAGAAAAGTGAGTTCATGGCGTGTAGTACGGGGTACACGCTTTGTCCGGGTGACAGGATTGGCTTCGTGTATGCTGGCCATGAGCCCGTACATGGCCATCAACCCGTGTACTCCAACCCGTGCAATCGGTGCACGGGGTGACCCACATTACTGCCCTCGCCTGGCCGTGTGATGGAGTACACGGTCGCGTACTCCATCCCCATTCCATGTATCCACTGGATACATGCAGAGTTTGGGGGAACGTCCAACATTCCAAGTGACCAGGGTCACCCACTGTGTGATTCCTCTCTCACCCCAAAACCCTAGCCACTGCTTCCAGTAGCACAGGCCATGTTCTTTGGAAGTACACGCCGTGTATTATTGAAATTTCTAGAAACGCGGACCTCCTCCATCATGCCATTGGTGATGTCCCATTCATTGATCCGGTCATCCGATCACCATAGAACTCCAGGTTTTTCATTTCCCCGACACCACGATGTCTCTTTAATTGTTTTCGGACCTCCGATCAGCTCTGAAAACATGTTTTGATCTTCCAGCGTGAAGAACGCTCGAAGAAAAACCTCTTCTGATCCGAGACGATTCATCGTCCATCATGGTCTTCGTACCTCCATATGGTTTTTGTGATGTCGGATCTACATTTTGGGATCGTTTCATTACATGAAGAGTGTGAAACGGTCTGTTGTTCGTCACCCCGTGAATAACGTAAATAACGCGCAAGAAGGAAAGGGGGAAAGAAGAACCAATAGAACAAATTTGAGGAACGAACATCAGTCGTTGTTCATCATAGCATTGATCCGCTCCCGTTAATAGGATTAAACGGAATAGAAATCAACAACAATAATCAACATGGATTAATTCCACATAATCATCCCTATAAAACCCTCCTGCAAGAATGTACGAATCCAGGGATCAACTTCTTCATGGTTGATCTGCGTTCGTAATTTAAATTCAAAGATGGGGAAAGAGGAATGAAATAAAAACACCTACCTTTAAGAAAGGATCGATCATAGATGAAAGGGTCATGGAACCATCATTGTCGAGATCCTTCAACTTCGTTGGAACAACAATTTATAGCATCGATTCATCATCGTTCGTCACCAATAGTCTTCTCCGAAGCACCACATATTCTCCATAGTTTCCTCTCAATCCCTGCCAATGAGCTACATCCCAATAAAAAGGGAAACAAGTTTGGAAATACATTACGCTACAGTAATAATGAGTCAGTGCTACTATTTTTACGTCATTATGACATGAAATTAATTAATGAAACAACTGCCCTGTCACTGCGCTGCAGCAGATTTTTCCAGAATAAAAATAAAATAAACGTCACAATTTATTTAATTTTATTTTACTAAAAATGTTCAAAAATTAACTTTTTTCCCTTAACCCATGGTGGTCGATGTTAGACTCATTCTTATGTAATTTTTTTATTCTGGACGCAATGGTACCCTAAGATTTTAAATCTAGGCATCCGTTTGGAAACTGCCACGACCACACACATAAGCTGACTCACTTAACTTAAAAAGTTCAAACCACCATTTCGTGCTCACTGGGCCTCAGAATGATGTGTCATCTTCGTGCCTGGTCTCGCAATAATTTCATACTATATTTAAAAATAATACACAAAAAAATCTAAGACATTACATAAAAACTTTCATATGTATTAATTTTCATACTTCCTTTGTCCATATGCGAACATTCAATTGAAATTTAAAATAAAATTAGTAACATTTTTCATTTTTTGCTTTACAAAAATCAGTTCATTGGTCACCTTCAAGGGAAACTGTCCCAAAATGACATAAAATAGAGAATAAGGTAATTAGGGAGTACATGTTTACATAAAATAGGAATTATAGATGTTTTAAGGGCATTTTAACTGTTATCCTTTATTATAACCAATAATAACATTGTTTTAACCTTAACTCTAGCAATTCATTTTTCATGTTTTACTATTCATTTTGAAAATATTTTGTTGACCTTATTAAGTAATATTAATTATAAAAATTCCAAATATGGAATCCTTTTGCCAAAATTCCATTCATATTATTGGAAGAATTTAATTTAAAATTGACCCTTTATATATGGGGAAAAAATAGTTTTCTAAAGAGAAACTTTTCCTTAGTCAGTTTTAAAAATCCTAATTCAATATAAAATTTATTCACATTATGTAAATTAGACTAATAAATTAATAATTTAATTAATTTTATATTTCAAAAAATAATTATCATTTATATTTATATTTTCATTAAATGAAAATTTAGTTTATTAATTATAATCACTAGTTTTCACTATTCAATGGAAAGTACACTTTTTAGAAAATTATAAAAAATTAATATAAACTATGTAATAAAATTTGATTCAAAAAATAATGTTCTTTTGTCCAATAAATTTTAAAAAAATATAATTTTTTTTATTATTTTTTCAAATAAATAAATATATATCCTTTTTTGAAATAAATATTCAAATCATATAAATAATTTACTAAAAATTATGTAACAATTAAAAAATATGTGTTCATTATATAAATTATTTTTTATTAATTTTTAAAATGTGGTTATTACTATTCATACTACTATATTTAAACACTATGTTATGACATTCAAGATTAAATAATAATACAAATAGTATGCTGCGACTCATTAAAAACTTGTGTTTCTAGTAACACAAGGCACGAAAAAATAACATTTATTTGATAAATATTACATAAAATATTTACGTGTTATAATATTATTAGTGTAAACCTAATATTTGTCCATACAACAACAGGATGATGTTATGGTTGAATTTTCCTATCATGTAACGGAGGTAACGGCCAACCAAAAATATGTTCAGTGTTGGGAAGGATAGGATTGGTAGTATCTAATCTTAGATCATTGAGATTCAAGATGAGTATTAATAGTTGTATAATACAATAAAAATGTTGGAGAAAACCTAAAAATATAAATAAAGGTTCATTTCTCTAAAATATATGTTCATTCATGATGTTGTTTCTAGGGAGGAAGAATTAAAATGGGTTGTGGACATAGAGAGAGAGATTTGTTCAACCAATTAGACAAATCCATTTCCTCCCTAAAATAGATATTAGTAATTATCAATGAATCCTCTAATAATTTTTAATTTATTTATACTTTTAAGAGACCCATTTTGTATGGGGATTACAAAAAGAGATTCCAAATTGTAGATATCCCACCATTAGTTTTTTTTCTTTATTAGTGAACAAACATTTCAAACTCTAAATGTGGTTATCAAGCATTATATCATTCATCTTGTGCATGGAATTTCATCAAATCAACCCAATATAGATCACCAAATACATCATTTGTATTTATAATACCTTGTTATCTCAGAATTGAATTCATGTGATTGAATTATAATAGGCCTTCCATGAGAATTTCCCACGAATCACTAATGAAATATGTTTTCTTATTTATGCATTTATACCGATTATTTTGAGAGTTTCTGGTTCAAAAGGGATAATTTGAATTTATATGCCCCGTATAGAAAGTGAACTAATTTTTCTAGGTCATTATATATTTTATTCATATTTTTATTTTTCTTGGATGAAATATTGGATCCCACAAGATTTATATATTTGTATTTTTAATGGTAACTTTTATCTAAGGCATTGAGGGAAATGATAAGAGGGAATGGAACTATCATTTTCTTAGTGTCACCTTTATAGTTCTTTGCCTATAAATGTTTTTATTCCATTTAAATTTGAAAGGTCATCAATTTTTATTATATCATACAAGGTGTCTGTCTAGCGAGAAGAGAATTGAAATTTTCCTAGGGAAACTATTTCTATTTCTAAACCCAAAGAGAATTGTTCCAATATAAATACGTAGTTTAAGGTTTGGTAAATTAAACCAATGAGGGGATTTAGTATATGCTATTATAGCTTAAATATTCAATAGCTATATTTTATGGTCTTTTAAGTCATACATTTTTTGTTGATGTTCATATTATTATATGTTAGGCATGTGGTCATTGTAGTTAAGGATCATCTAGCTCGAACATTATATTGCATAAGAATATAATACACGGAGTATTTATATTAATGAATTCTTATGAAGCCCTATATCTTAGTTCATTATCTATGTAATTAATATCCATGATGGTTTAGACACCATTAATTCTTGCGTAATTTATGTAGGAAAAATATTCATGAAGGTTTAGAACATGCTCCATCCCTCATTCAAGAGATCATTGTTAATGATGACATAATGTTAGGGATATAAAATCCTCTTGGATAGTTTTACTATGGAATGAATCAATTATATCCCATTATTTCAAACTGGGGATGATGATATGTGGAAAAAAGGCTGGGGATGATCCTAAAACACTCTTATGTTTTGAGTTCCACTTGTATGTTACTAAATCTCATATGGATCATATGTCATTTTCTAAGAGGAGGAGATGCTTCTAGTTTATCATTTAAGGTAATTTATTCATGACTTTAGATGGGATTAAATATAATGTAAATAAAAGGGTTCCAGACTGCTTCCCATTTGATGGGGGTGATTTATAAAGATTTAGTCTTTTATAAAATAGTGCTAGATATAGAGAAAGAGGATATACAAGAAGGGTTATAACACCATGTTTTTAGTTTGGATTATGGTATCAATTCATGGCACCTATATCACATGATTTTTGGTTATGTGATCTTGGACATTTAAATATTTAGGCATGGCATTTCATATAACTTCTTTGAGAATAAATGGAATACTTTGTCGTACACCATTGAGGATGTTGAATCCACTTGAATGGACTGGACCTAAAAATAGTAAATTGGGGTCTTGATATATCTAAATTAATAGAAAATGGGATCAAGTGGGTAAAGTTTGACAAAACAATGGTACGTACCAGTATCAGATATAGTCAAAAACATAGTTTATAAATTTAAGTAGGGACATATCATCCATGACCAAAATTTCCACTAGGAATAATCTCTAAGGCATTGTGTTGTTTACTAAAGAATCTAAGTGGGGTCCCTCCATATTCATCAGTCCCTATTGGCAATTCACTATAAGGGAGAACCTATTGAAATTTCTAAAATCTATGGGATTCTAATAGAAGTATTAAATCTCGAAGAGTTATTTAGTTTCGTCTCAAAAATATAATAAATGAAGATGGTTTATGAAGAAATAATATATAATCATGTTTTATGCACCCTATATATTGTGTCATTGCCTACTGAATATGTTATTAGGGCGATGGAATGTGATTAATAAATAATCTAAAATTTTCCGAGACTAGATTGGAACCAAGACCATGGATGACCTATTTATAGGGTCCATGAATGGGATTTATGACAATTGTGCCTTTTTAATTTATGATGTAAATTTTTCCTAAGTCCCAGAGATTAGGATTTTGGAGAGCAATGAATTGACTTTTTCCCAGAAATCTTTTTATGGGTTTTCATCCTGATTAGATAAATTACACTTTCACTATCTCTTTATGTTCTTCTGATTTGGATCTTCTGGGGATAATGATAAATTTCATATACCATTTAACAAATTAAATATGGTATTAGATCTAGAAGAACAAGTAACTATAATTAATAGAGGGTTACAAAAAATCCTGAATGTGATTCCCAATGTTAAGATTACTCTAATGGCCTTTTGAAAAAGAGATGAGAACATTTCAAATTGGGGATCATGGTTATCATGTCAGGGGTAATTTTTTACGACTGTTATGAAGAGGATGATTGGGAACTCATATGAGATATAAAGTTCCACTATGAAGAATTATGGGCTCAATAGGAATAAAAGTCCCTTATTAAAAGACCAAAATACCCCTGGTTGATGGTTCTGAGGACCATATGTAGATCCAACTAATATATAGTAAATAATAGTTATATTTTCACCTTTATGAGGCACAAGAATGAGTTGTGACAACCAATGATATAGAAGATATGAATTGTGATTTATAGGTTGAGGTGATTATTGGGTGACAGAAGCATTCTAAACTATTTTTATGAAGGTTAGACTTCTAATGTCCATCAACAAGGAGTGATGGTGTATGATGGTCCCCATAGATTAAAATTGTGCAATGGGAATGATCTGGACATGATGTTTATCATAAAAAAGGAAATCATCCTTGAGGATTAATATCTAGAAATGAGGATGTGAGAAATGATGTAGAATTTTTCACCGTATCTGTAGATGATCCTTACATCGGATAAGGGAATTTTAATTTTAGAGGAATTATATTTCCTTTGATATGACTACATTTATGTATTAATTTGATTGATTCACTTTTCAAAAATCTAATTTTCAAAAAACCCATATGTATAGTTCATTCATGAATAGTAAAGTAAGATTATATAAATTGATGATCCTCCAGAATATTATGATCCTAAAATATGGATTACAAAATTGGGTTGTGTAAAATTCTTATGGAAGAGAATCCAATGGTTCCCTGGGAATTTTTCAATGCATAACCCATTCAACATATAACCCCTTCCAAGATATTCTCTTACATAGATCAATCTTTTATGTAGAAAGGAGAAGAATATTTTTTTTCATATTATAGTCGGGTCTAGTTTTTTAATATCCTTGGTGTCACTACATATCATATGAAAAAAAGGAATCAGAATACACATAGTTCTAGAGAAATTAATAATACCCATATATAGCTCTTACTCATATGTATGGGAGAGGGGCATGATATACATAAAGGATAAGTCATCCAATTTCTCTCATATTTCAAATATCTACCCATATGGGATACTATCAGGGAGAAGATATCATGTATTGGGTGGGGATTTCACAATATGGTCCATCTTTTCATTCTTAAAGCTAAATAAAATTGATATCATTCAATATATATCATCCATCAGGGAATCTTTTAATATTGGTGAATATGCAGGTGGCCATGGGAAAATATTCCTAAGTTACACTACGTATCATGAAAATTTAGGAATCAATACACATGTATTTTTCACAAGGAAAACCCTGCATAAGTTAAATATTATATCTAGGGAGGTGGATTTTTTTATCATCCCTTTGTCTGTTTGACATTATAGCTGTCAATGGGGTCCTCAACATTTATTGATATCATACTTAGGGAAAGGGAGCTTCCACATTCTGTCCTTTTATGGACGTGATCCATTCATCACTATCATTGATTTATAGACACGATGTTTAGGATATAGAATTGGAAATAGTTTTAGGTATTGTAAAATGGAAAATATGTTAGGTAGTTTAACATCATGTGTCTAGGACATATCTCCAGGAAGAATGAATAACATGTGGATTTTTTTATAAATATGAGATCATAACACTTAATGCAAGGATACAATAATAAAATGATATTGTCTTACTTTTAAAATGAGTATGATGAATATAAGAATAAAATCCAGGGTTCAAAATTTACTTGAATTGTTGGGATTTAGGAATTAAAAAAAAGATTATTTGAGTCAATAGAAGGTGGATATTGGCTGGTACAATCCAACCATTAATAATTGTAGAAGCCTATATAATATGAATTTGGGATAGTAAATCCCATATTTAAGGAGGTCATTTCACAAAGTCCAAAATATCCTTGACACTCTTGGTCAGAGGCATCATGTTATTCACAAATGAATCCTAGAAGGGTCCCTTCAAGATCAACAAGTCTCTATTACTAGTTTTCTATAGTGGAGAGGAAATAGTGTGTGGGATCAAAGTCCACAGGCTTCCATGTAAAGTGTATCAACTCACATAATACATTTTTATTATCTAATATATTGAAGTAATGAACTTGGTTCCTGGAAAACATAATATTCTATAATTTTACATGAATCATAATGTATATTAAAATGTGTATGAAATAAATTATTTGGGTGAAGGGAAAGAACAATAAATTCATTGCAATCCCATCATTAAGGGGATAATTTTTTAAATATGAATTCATCATTTTTTTGTTTATATTCATTTAACTTGGAAATGATCATGTAGTTTAATAACATTCAACCACAATTTTTGGCCATATCTTTGAATAAATAACACCTTGATCACAAAAATCAATGTGGCATAACAGGTTTCCTAAGCACATATTTTTCATGATCATCATTAGAAACCTGAAAAAACAGAAGTGTTGATCAAGCTGTATGAGGGTGCATGATAAAGGAAATGAAATAGAATCAACATTTTTTCTGAGTAGGAATCCTAGTAAAAATATATCTCTTATTGAAGATTATAGTTAAAAGTAATGATGATCTATGTCTAAGAATAAAATTAATGATATCTACCAAACTATGTATGCTGTGATGACATGAATAAATCCCCATATTGTTATAATATGGAATAAATCCATTTATAGTTCCAAATCATATTTACTGAGGTTGTTTATTTTATTATTGCATTGTTTTTAAAATATTATGTATAGTCCCACGATTTTCGATATGGGTGTTAGTATGAATTAGGTGATGATAAAAACAAATACATGCATATTTATTTATTTGAAATTCCTTATTTAGGTCAACCCAAATACAAGGATGGGTATTTTCATTTTATAGTTTAACTGGTCCCCCGATCTAAAATTTATTGGTCTCAATATATCCTAAGATGACAATAATCAAGCCACATTTAATTCTAATATATGATTAATTATCAGAATATGTTACCTCATAAGGGTGGGGGTGTGTTATTTTTTCTATTTGAACTACTGATGGTACTACGGTCCAAATACTTCTAAATGACTCTAGTTCAAATATAAGGGACAATTTGTGGTTTATCCTATGATGGTTAAATCTTGCACCACTACATACCCTAAAGAAATGTTAATTAGGTGACAAATAGTTTGGATATATAAACTCTATTTAGATGTGATTCATATATATAGAATTAGGGTAGTTATGTTTGTATCTTAATATAGTTCTTGGGAATGTTATTAGAATCTATGGGCAATACATATCTTAAATAAATGGGAATCTGGTAACAAAATGTTCCGATATATAGACCCTATGTAGATCAGATTCTTGCATATGATTAGGGGAGTTATTTTGGTTTCTTAATATTGTTATTGGAAACCTTATAAGAATATCTAGGAATAAGTACATTTCCATAGTATGGAAATCAATTGACACATATTTCATATAAAGGATATACCCTAGACATGTTAGAATCATATATTGGGAGAGGGATACATTTTTAAGCATCTTTATAGAATCTAGATACCATGTAGGTCAATGGAAGCATGAAATATACCACTAGTAGTATATTAAAATTATGTGGGATGAACCATATGTTATATACTTTAATTTCATGTGACTTTAACATAAATTTCATGCACATTAAAGTTACTCAATGAGGACCTCAGTCCAATTATGCTAAAATTATTTTCTTACTGACTTGGAACATGAAGGCAAAAATCACTGATATGTTATTGATTATTCATGTAAATGGGGTAAAATGAATGATAAAAATTATTTATTTAATATAATAAACCATATATCATTATTTAATGATTTTTGGGATTGAATTCTCACCCCTAGAGAAATCGCTTCGGGAGTTGAGTTGTTCCTTTACTTCGAAACGAAAATATAAACTAGGAACTAGCTCTAAAGAATTGTGTTATTCACCTATGAATCCTCATGTGGTTCCTTTAGGATTTGATACTACAAATTTCCCAGTTTCTATATGGGACTACATGGAATATACGAGATCATTTTTAAAAAAAATTAATGAAAATATTCTTCATAGGTATATGATGATTTAGACATGAAAATGGGAAATTTAGTTTGTCTCATGGAAAAAGGGGTATCTATAGCGATTCATAGAATCATGGAAATTGGGTCTTCATTAGTGTTATGTTTCCTAAAATTAATGGGTATAATAATTGTATGTTAAAATTTTTATTTGATAATGAGTATTATTCATAGATGATTAACATTATGCACAACTGAATCCACATGAATAGTTCGGTTATGCGAATTTTAGATCATATCCCAAGAATAATTATGTCAATATGAGATGAGGACCCGTTTATAGAGTTAAAACATTAAAAATAATAGAAGCATGCATCATGCATCCTTAGGATAATAGCTCTTGTATATGAGGGGGTCCATTCCATTAGGACCAAAATATCCACTAGGAACAGGCTTTGAGACACCATGTTATTCACTAATGAATCCTAGTGGGGTCTATTTAGATTAACTTATCCCTATTACTATTACACTTGGGGGGTATGTTTTCTAAATGTCCATGGGGTTCTAACAAAAGTGTATAAAATAAAACATTTTGATTATATTCTTTAAAATATCATGTATATAAGGTTTATTCATGTTTAATGTAATATTAAATAATGGTTATAGAACCATAGATTATATTTTATCATTTGTTGAACACAATCATGGGGATAAAGGATAAAACATGAAATTATTGTGTACACAGACATTAGGGTTACGACCTGATCAATGAGAAGACCTCATTCTCTGAAATTTAACATCACTAGAAAATTATATAGTCCTCTATTATTGAATACAATTCATCGTAATAATTTATAGCCATTGTGGCTTTCTAGGTTCCCTATGTTCTCATGAGTAATGTGTAACATGATAAATAAGTGACAATTAAGAGGTCAATGTCACTACATGATAGTTAAATGAAGGGTATTTTATAGGATTTTACTTTTAATATGGATTATAATATCTTAATGGTTCTAATTGTTGTATATCAATATTATTGATAGTGATGAGAATTTGTGGTCAATGTCTCACTAAATATCTTGTTGAAATAGGAATCGAGGAACTTGTAGTTCCTTTATATGATTCCAGTATGCTGGTCTAACATATGCACAAGGTTAAGGGAACACATTTTTATTATGGATGGACCGAGGATTTTAGTTCCAAGCATCACATCATATACTTTGTAAATAATATTCAAGTGATACTTAGTTCTATATAAATCTACTTGTATACGTTTATCCCATATATAGAGATGGTTTAAGAACTCTGTTGTAATCTTTTATATCATGGATGTGCCTATGATTTTTGACATGATAATCACTAAATATCCTATTGTAACAGGAATCAAGACACACATAATTCTGAAACATAAAAATTCCATGCGTAAGTCTGAACCATATGTAGGGAAGGGTTATTTTTCAATATCAATATTATAATTGGACCCATGATTTGAAATCTGGTGTTCACTGCATATCATGTGGTAATATGAATCAATCACCCATATAGTTCATTAACATGATCCCTGATACATATCTTAATTACCCTGTAAAGACCCATAAAATTCAAGGAAATTTTTTTGCTTAATTGTCTTTGGGATTTTACAAGAACGCAGTTTCTGACGACACCTGATTCCGAGGCCCGGTGTGCCCGGAATCATTTTCCGAAGTTTGGCTCGGGTACGTTCAATGAACGAATGAGTGGGTTTTTCTAACTTTTGAACCGGTGCTTGGAATCGAATTCTGAGGGCACCGATGGATTCACACTGCTGGTAATTGCTTAGGAACACCTTTTCCGGAGTTGCGTTTTCACGAGAGAAGTTGATAAAAATTGTGGAAGTTAAAATAAAAATCTAACTACATTTTTTAATTTACCCTAAGTGGTTTAAAGCTTGGGGTGGAAGTTTGGGGAAACCACCCAACTTCCATTTGGATGTTATGAGGGTGGTGGGGCCCACACGAACCCTACCCCTTCACCTTCTCTAACCTTCCATAACCTTTCATTAATTTTGACAACTTCTGATAATTAATTATGTGGTTTAATTCAAACTTTTGAATTTCAAACCTTAAGTTGTGTTAATAAAATAAGTAAGCGACTTGTTTTATTTTGGGTTGGAGGCTTGTTGCTTGAGAGATTTGCGAGAAAAGCTAAGGGTGACTTGAGTTTCTTCATCCTCTTCACCAAAGAACGCGAAGAACGCCAGATTCCTCGGAGGTCGACGTCTCCTTCCGCGACTTCTCCTTCCGCGACGCCTCTTCCCATGACGGTTATCTCCACAACATACCCTCGCCCAACTTGATCGATGAGGTAGGGGTTATTTTATTTTTTTTGTTCATGATTTCTACCTTGACGTTCTTCGTGAATTACGACCATTTGCTATTGATTAATGAGAGGGGGCCAGACTGCACAAAAACGGCTGACCCTCCTCCCTTATCTATGTTGTTATTCCTATTGTGGATTGAAACGGGAATGGCGCGGTGACGTCGCACTACACGGGATCATGCGGCAAGGAATGTGCGGCGCCGTCGCGCCGCGCCGTGAAATCAAACAAGGACGCGACGCTATCGCGCCGCGTCGGAGAAACCCGAAGACACCGCGGCCGGAGCGGGGCCGCGGTGAAGGGGCGCGGGGTCGTCGCGCCGCGACGGAGCAGGGATACCGGCGGCCGGTTCCGGGCCGCCGACGTCGGAATAAGGGAGGACCGGCCGTCGTCGGTCCGTGGCGGCAGAACCTGGCTGGCCAGAGTGGGCCGTCCGGACAAGGGAAGTCTGGGGGTTACAAACCCCCGGCGGCCAGCTCAAGCGTCCCCCCTTAATGGGGGACACGGTTACAAAAGCTAGGGGGCAGGCGCCCCCCCCCCCCCTTCAAACGGCTCAAACATTTGGTCGAGCGCCTAGGCAGCGCGCCCAGCGCGCCGTGCCTAGGCCGGGCCAACTGCTTGGCCGGTCCGGGCCACGCCGTCCAGGCCGTGCCGTCCGGGCCACGCCATCTGGAGCTGGACCCAGTTCGGGTTGACCCGGTTCGGGCCGACCCTGGGGGTATCGGGTCGGGTCGGACCGGGCCCGAACCCCTTAATACCAAATCTCTTCCGGTCGGATGTCCTTAAATTGTGCTACGAGCCTCCGATCAACACACCGTCAGTTGCGATGCGATCCTTGGATCGAGACGGTCGTTTTGGAATATCTCACTCAAGGTTTCAGAATACTTTGGGTTTAGTCAAGTTGGTTCGTACACGAAACCAACCGGGCCCTCGGAGCGGAAACGCTCACATCTTGAGCTTCGGACGTCCGATTGACGTGCCATCGACTTTTTTTGAATTCCTCTATGTGAGACAGATCTTATGGATTACTTTGCCCGAGGTTTGGATACAGGTGGAGTACGGTCGGTTTGGTTTTTCCTTAAAAACCAATCGGGCCCCTGGGACGAAAAAGCCAATAACTTCCAGACCGGGCGTCCGTTTGACGCGCCGTCTGTGACGCTGAGTTCCTGTTGGCGATACAGTTATTTTGGATACATCAACTCTGGACTTTATGTCAGTTGATGTATCAGCCTCGTGGCTTGTGGATCGGACCCTCCCGAACGAGCTTGTTGTGTGCGGAAACCCTAGTGCTGGCTGCGTTTACGACTGTGACGACGACGACGACTGTACAGAGATCCTCAGTGGATTCGATGACAACGACTACAGCACTCAGCAATCCTACATGGATCAGTGCTACCGATCCTGTGTGGGTCCGCGCTCAGCGGTTCTATGTGAGCCAGTGCCTACAGATCCTGTGTGGGTCTGATCCTGTGTGGGTCTTTGCGGGGGTTAGTTACCTATCGATCCTTTGTGGGTCATTGCGGGCGTTAGATACTTATCGATCCTTTGTGGGTCATTGCGGGGGTTATTACCTATCGATCCTTTGTGGGTTCGATGGCTTAGATGAATTAGTGGCTACATCTGATCATCTCTATCGTCATATGAAGAAGTATACCTATGTGAGCTGAAAACCTATTTTTCTTTCCTATGTGGATTTTGTTGTGCTATAGTATGTGGATTTATGTTTTTCTTTCCTGTGTGGACTGGGTTTTACATAGGCTCGGATGTTGGAGCGGAACAAGAATTGATGACTTAGGTATATGTATGGGCATATACCTAAGCAGTGTCGGATATTACTTCGTGATTACTTCTTTCCCTTGTGGATTATCCTTTGTGGATTCTGGAAGACCTTCGGGGGTCTCGGGGTCCCTACTGAGTAGCTTATACTCACCCCTGCACGTGCTATGCCCGCACTACATTGTGTTGGTTGCAAACGACGGACAACGCTGATCGTGGTGGAGGGTTGCGGAGCAGGACGGTACCTGGAGGTGGACCACTGGGTGGGATGTACTCAGAGCGGTCGGCTGGACCCGAGGAGCAGTGGAGCCTATCTGTACCCACCAATCAGGTGGGACTCCCAGTGGACGGCTCGACGTTGCGTCTTTACTTTTCAGTTGCAGATTTCCCTTTTGAGTTGTACTTTACTTTCAGTTTGGGTTTGTATTATAAGCCACTGACTTTCCGCACTTACTGCTGTACCAGTTTTTACTTAGTGTTTACTTCTTCCGCTTGCTTACTCTGTGGTGCTTGTTTACTTTGCAAAGGCAATGCCTTCCCTTTTTACCGGGATTTACGCCTTGGTGCTATTTGCCAGCCCCTGGCCTATGGAAGGCGGGCTTGGGGTAGTCACGGCATGGGCCCCGAGGACGGGTCGTGACAAATTGGTATTAGAGGAGTTCGGTTCTACCGCAGAACTTTGGACTCTGATCTTATTCTATGTGAAGCAATAGTGTTAATCATATTGGGTGTGGTTATCATTCCAGGGAGTCCAGTGTTGGTGTAGCGGCCAACGTATCCGTACACCAGGACCCTGACTTCTGATTTCCGACTTAATGCACGAAAACATTGATTGCATGTGTGTTTCAAGTTTTCTTTGTGATTACATTGTGTCAGCTCACCAGGTATACTGTTCTGACCGTGGCGCACCTGTTTTCTTTTCAGGATGGCCCCACAACGGAAGCCAGCTAGGGTTCTGAGAGTTGAGTGTGACGAAAACCCATCGAGCGACGAGACCTCGGTACAGGGCCCTTTGACAGCTGAGGCACCGACGGTACCTTTACCCGCCGAGCCACCGATGATACCAGCACCAGCCGCTGACGATGCATTTCGCCTTAGTGCACTGCACGAGTTTCAGCGCCAGCAACCGCCTAGGTTCCGTGGGGAGATGGACCCCCAGGCAGTCGAGGACTGGCTGGAGGCAGTGGTTCGAGTTTTCAGGTTAGTGAGGACACCAGCAGACCTCATGGTGATCCTCCCAGCGAGCCTACTACATGCGGCAGTGGGCCGATGGTGGAGCTTGATGCTCCAGGTGCATGACGAGGCATCTCTCCTCTGGATGGACTTTGGGAGACTCTTCCGCTCGAAGTACGTCCCAGCCAACCTCCGTGCGGTGTGCATCCAGGAGCTTCTTCAGCTGTGGCAGGGCAACTTGTCGGTTTCCCAGTACTCGACGAGATTTACCGATCTCTCGCGCTACATGACAGACATGGTACGGGACCCATTCTTCTAGGCCCAGACCTTTGAGCAGGGATTGAGACATGATATTAGGCCATCGATGATCTCCCTCAGCATTCCGACCCGGGTAAGAGTACTGGAGAGAGACCTTTTTATCGAGAGCTTCATTGTTGAGCCTTCTTTAGCAGCGAGACCTACCGCAGGGTGGCAGGTAGCAGAGTCTTCTACAGAAGGAAGTCGACGGATGACTCATGGGTCCAGGCAGAACAGACCCTCAGGCAGACGACCTCAGGACACTGGCTCAGCTGTGTGGGGCACACAGCGCAGGGCCGGTCTTTCGA
This sequence comes from Viscum album, assembly GCA_963277665.1. Lineage (NCBI taxonomy): Eukaryota > Viridiplantae > Streptophyta > Magnoliopsida > Santalales > Viscaceae > Viscum > Viscum album. Next base: position 1,497,807,189 of record OY728131.1, read on the forward strand.
GAGGCAGGCAGTGCTACTCATGAGGCGGGCAGGGCCACATGGCTCGTGACTGCCCGACCCGCCGTGTCGAGGAGCAACAGACGGTTAAGGGACCACCCAGGCAAAGGTAGAGAGTCGACCATGGCGGTCCGTAGGGAGCAGGCGGACGAGGTGGAGGAGCTGGCCGAGCAGCAGGTGGTGGGAGACGCTTTGAGGCTCTACCACCACCACCACCAGGAGGTCCACCCCGGCCATAGGGAGATGGAGGGCAGACACAAGCACAACTCCAGGCAGCGGAGGCCTACGACCACAACGCGCCCGAGATTATTCGAGGTACTATCTATGTATATTCCACCCTTGCTGCAGTTCTTATAGACACAGGAGCGAGTCATTCCTTCATAGCCACTGCCCTTGTTCGGAGCTCAGAGATTTCGACAGAGCAGTTGGCTCGATCCTTACGGCTAGAGACTCCTACGGGAGCAGACTCGACGATTACGCACTGGTGCCGGCAGTGTGAGATTACTCTAGAAGGTGAGAGCTTCGGCTGGGATCTTCTTGTAGCGGCGTCGAGGCCTTACGACGTTATCTTGGGCATGGATTGGTTATCAACAGTCCATGCTATGATTGAAAGTATTAGGCGCAAGGTGCGATGTGTACGCACCGAAGGGAGTAGGTTCACCTTCACCGGCGAGAAGGGAGCCTTCGTAGCACAGGATGGACTCTCGCAGAGGAGAGGACAACCCATCACTCATTAGTTGGCTAGACTCATCCTAGGATAAGTTGACGTGCAGAGTCCTGGTCTTCCTGCAGTGGTGGATCAGTATGCGGACGTTTTCCCCGACGATGTCCCAGGGATACCTCCTCAATGAGAGGTAGACTTTTATATTGAACTGTACCCCGGGAAAACTCTGATATTGACTCCAGCATATCGGATGGCCCCCGCTGAGCTTTGAGATCTATGGGTGCAATTGGAGGACTTGCAGGGCAAGGGTTTCATCTGACCCAGTGTTTCACCCTGGGCTTCCCCGATATTGTTCGCTAAGAAGGTGCACGGGAGCTTGCGACTTTTTGTCGACTATTGTCGCCTGAACTAGGTGACAGTAAAAAACAAGTATCTGCTACTGAGGATTGATGACCTCTTTGATCAGCTCAAGGGACCATGGTGGTTCTCAAAGATAGACTTCAGGTCAGGCTATCATCAGCTCAGAGTTCGGGACGAGGACGTGCAAAAGACGGCCTTCAGATGTCGGTATGGCCACTATGAGTACTTGGTTATTCCATTCGGCGTAACCAATTCTCCAGCAGTGTTCATGGCCCTCATGAACAGGATATTTCAGCCATACCTTGATTGATTTTTCGTGGTCTTCATCGACGACATTTTGATTTACTCGATGATTGAGGAGGAGCACGCCTATCACTTGCGGGTTGTACTAGACACACTCCGAGAGAACTAGATTTATGGCAAGCTCTCGAAGTGTCAGTTCTGGATACACGAGGTCCACTTCTTGGGGCACGTCATCTCTGAGGCGGGAGTTGCAGTGGATTCTGCGAAGATCGAGGCAGTGCTAGCTTGCGAGCCACCCAGGAGCGTGATAGAGGTGCAGAGTTTTTTGGGACTAGCTGGATACTACCGGAGATTTGTTCCAGACTTCTCCAGAGTTGCGGCACCACTCTCAGCTTTGATGAAGAAGGGTAAACCCTTTGTGTGGACAGACAGATGTCAGCAGAGCTTCCAGAAGCTGAGACAGAGATTGACCAGTGCCCCTATTTTGAGGCTTCCGGAGGAGGGAGTTGGGTACGTAGTCTACTGCGAAGCATCAGGGACCAGACTCGGATGTGTCCTGATGCAGGAGGAGGCGGTTATTGCTTATAGATCACGTCAGTTGAGGCCACATGAGCAGAACTACGTTACCCATGACCTGGAGTTAGCAGGAGTGGTCTTCACTCTGAATACGTGGAGGCACTACCTGATGGGTGAGCTCTTTACAGTCTTTTCTGACCAAAAGAGTCTCAGGTATATCATCTCTTAGAAGGACCTGAACCTGAGACAACGGCGATGGATCGAGTTCCTCCAGGACTATGACTTTGAGATAGTCTATACTCATGGGAAGGGGAATGTAGTAGCCGATGCTCTTAGTAGGATGATGGGCATTCAGCTACTTGAGGAGGCGACAGAGCAGTTGGCCGCTTTGCAGATATCCTTCGTGGATAGAGATGGAGTAGCCTTCCTTCAGTCTCTCACAGTCACCCCTCCACTACTGCAGCGGGTCAGAGAGGCACAGTGTGGGGACACTAACTGTGAGACGCGGCGTGCACAGATATCCTCAGGACAGTCACCTGATGGTTTCTTCTGTGGAGAGCACGACGTCCTTTTTAGAGGACTTACCTTGGTACCAGTTTCTTTACGGGAGGAGGTGTTGAGAGAGTTTCACACTTATCCTTTGGAGGTACATCCTGGAGTAGCGAAGACGTACCGGGATCTCAGACGATAGCACTGGTGGCCAGGCATAAAGAAGGTTGTGGCAGAGTTCGTTTCTCGATGTCTCACCTGCCAGCAGGTGAAGGCAGAGCATCAGGTACAAGAAGGCTTGGTAAAACCCTTGGAGGTCCCGGAGTGGAAGTGGGACAGGATATCTATGGACTTCGTGACTGGACTTCCAAGCACTTCCAGAGGTCACGACTCCATCTGTGTGATTGTCGACCGACTCACCAAGTCGGCTCAATTTTTACCCATCAGAGAGCAGGGCTCAGTGGAGAGCTTGGGAAGTCTCTACGTTCTGGAGATTGTATGGCTTCACGGTGTGCCATCATCTATCGTCTCCGATCGAGATGCTCTCTCTACTTCCCGGCTTTGGAAGGGGTTGCAGGAGGCGTTCGGGACGCAGCTACGTCTGAGCACATCCTTTCACCCTCAGACGGATGGTCAGACGGAGAGGACCATTCAGACTCTTGAGGACAAGCTCCGTGCATGTGTCCTAGACTTTGGTCGCAGCTGGGAGGACCACCTACCCTTGGTGGAGTTCGCGTACAACAACAGCTACCACTCCACCATCGGGATGACACCATATGAGGCGTTGTACGGCCGACATTGCAGATCACCTTTGTGCTGGACAGACCCTAGGGAGTTAGCACTTGTGGGACCGGAGATGGTCCAGGACACGACAGAGAAGGTCTAGGTCATCAAGGAGCGGATGAGGATAGCTCAGAGCCGGCAGAAGTCTTATGCTGACAGGAGGCGGAGGCCACTAGATTTTGAGGATGACGACCACGTCTTCTTGCGTATCTCACCTCGACGTGGATTACGGAGATTTGGTCGAGGCGGAAAGTTGTCTCCACACTTCATCGGACCATTCCAGGTCCTCAGCAGGATTGGCGAGGTGGCTTATCGCCTGGCTCTACCACCTCAGTTGCACCAGGTGCACGACGTCTTCCATGTATCTCAATTGAGGAGATACGTGCACAACCCGACACATATCTTTGACCATGGGGAGTTGGACGTTGATGACATGGAGACTTTTACGGAGGTCCCAGTGGAGATCGAGGATCGACAGGAGTGGGTCCTGCATGGACGGTCGATTCCTCTAGTGTGCATCAGATGGCAGCACGGGAATCTCCAGGATAGCACATGAGAGCGGGAGGCTCAGATGCGTGCTCAGTACCCACATTAGTTTCCCTAGCTTATGATGTATCTTTACGGGGACGTAAAGCCCTGAGGTGGGAGTAATGTAAAGACCCGTAAAATTCAAGGAAATTTTTTTTCTTAATTTTCTTTGGGATTTTACAAGAACGCAGTTTCTGACGACACCTGATTCCGAGGCCCGGTGTGCCCAGAATCATATTCCGAAGTTTGGCTCGTGTACGTTCAGTGAACGAACGAGCGGGTTTTTCTAACTTTTTAACCGGTGCTTAGAATCGAATTCCGAGGGCACCGATGGATTCACAGCACCGGTAATTTCTTAGGAACACCTTTTCCAGAGTTGCGTTTTCACGAGAGAAGTTGATAAAAATTGTGGAAGTTAAATTAAAAATTTAACTACAATTTTTATTTTACTGTAAGTGGTTTAAAGCTTGGGGTGGAAGTTGGGGGAAACCACCAAACTTCCATTTGGAGGTTATGATGGTGGTGGGTCCCACACGAACCCTACCCCTTCACCGTCTCTAACTTTCCATAACCTTTCATTAATTTTGACAACTTGTGATAATTAATTATGTGGTTTAATTCAAACTTTTGAATTTCAAACCTTATGTTGTGTTAATAAAATAAGTAAGGGACTTATTTTATTTTGGGTTGGAGGCTTGTTGTTTGAGAGCTTTGGGAGAAAAGCTAAGGGAGACTTTATTTTCTTCATCATATTTGTCGAAGAACGCGAAGAACGTGAAGAACGCCGGATTCCTCAGAGGTCGACGTCTCCTTCCGCGACGTCTCTTTCCGCGACGCCTCTTCCCGTGGCGGTTATCTCCACGACGGATCCTCACCCAAATTGATTGACGAGGTAGGGGTTGTTTTATTTTTTTTGTTCGTCATTTCTACCTTGACGTTCTTCATGAATTATGACCATTTGCTATCAATTAACGAGAGGGGGTCGGACCGCACAAACATGACCGAACCTCCTCCCTTATCTATGATGTTTGTCCTATTGTGGATTGAAACGGGAATGGCGTGGTGCTGTCACACCGCACGGGATCGTGCGGTAAGGAATGTGCGGCGCCGTCGCGCCGCACCGTGAAATCGAACAAGTACGCAATGTCGTCGCGCCGCGTCGGAGAAACCCGAAGACACTGCAGCCGGAGCGGGGCCACGACGGAGGGGCGCAGCGGAGCAGGGAGACCGGCGGCCGGTTCCGGGCCGCCGGCGTCGGAATAAGGGGGGACCTCCCGTCATCGGTCCGTGGCGGCAGAAGTCGTCCGGCCAGAGCGGGCCAGCTGGACAAGGGAAGGCTGGGGGTTACAAAACCCCGACGGCCAGCTCAAGCATCCCACCTTAATGGGGGTCGCGGTTACAAAATCCAGGGGGGAAGGGGCCCCCCCTTCAAACAGTTTGGCCGTTTGGCCGAGCGCCTGGCCAGCGCGCCCAGTGCGCCGTGCCCAGGCCGGGCCAACTGCCTGGCCAGTCCGCTAGGCTGGGCCGTTCTGGCTGGGCCGGGCCACACCGGTCGGGCCGGGCCGCGCCCAAGCGGGCCGGACCCGGACCCGGTTTGGGTTGGCCCTGTTCGGGATGACCCTGGGGGTATCGGGTCGGGTCGGACCAGGCCCGAACCCCTTAATACCGAATCTCTTCCGGTCGGATGTCCTTAACTTGTGATACGGGCCTCCGATCGATGCACCGTCAGTTGCGATGCGATCCTTGGATTGAGACGGTCGTTTCGGTATATTGCACTCAAGGTTTCAAAATACTTTGGGTTCGGCCGATTTGGTCCGTACACGAAACCAATTGGGCCCTCTGAGCGGAAACGCTCACGTCTTGAGCTTCGGACGTCCGATTGTCGTGCCGTCGACATTGTTGAATTCATCTAAGTGAGACGGGTCTTTTGGATTATTCTACCCAAGGTTTGGACCCAGGTGGAGTACGGTCAGGTTGGTTTTTTCTTTAAAACCAACCGGGCCCCTAGGACGAAAAAGCCAATAACTTCGAGACCGGGAGTCCGTTTGATGTGTCGTCTATGACGGTGAGTTTTTGTTGACGATACGGAACTTTTGGATACAACAACTCCGGAATTTGTGTCAGTTGATGTATCTGCCTCGCGACTCGTGGAGCAGACCCTCCCGAACGATCTTGCTATCTGCGGAATCCCTAGAGATGGCTGCGTTTGCGACTGTGACGACGACGACGACTGTACAGAGATCCTCAGTGTATTCGACGGCGAAGACTACAACACTCATCAATCCTACGTGGATCAGTGCTACCGATCCAGTGTGGGTCCGCGCTCAGCGGTTCTATGTGAGCCAGCGCCTACAGATCCTGTGTGGGTCTGATCCTGTGTGGGACTTTGTGGGGGTTAGTTACCTATCGATCCTTTGTGGGTCATTGCGGGGGTTAGTTACCTATCGATCTTTTGTGGGTCATTGCAGGGGTTAGTACCTATCGATCCTTTGTGGGTTCGATGGCTTAGATGAATCTGTGGCTATATCTGATCATCTCTATCTTCATACGAAGAAGTATACCTGTGTGAGCTGAAAACCTGTTTTTCTTTCCTATGTGGATTGTGTTGTGCTATCCTGTGTGGATTTACGTTTTGCTTACCTGTGTGGACTGGGTTATACATAGGGTCGGATGTTGGAGCCGAACGAGAATTGATGACTTAGGTATATGTATGGGCATATACCTAAGCAGTGTCAGATATTACTTCATTATTACTTCTTTCCCTTGTGGATTATCCGTTTTGGATTCTGGGAGACCTTTGGGGGTCTCGGGGTCCCTACTGAGTAGCTTATACTCACCCCTGCACGGGCTATACCCGCACTACGTTGTGTTGGTTGTAGACGACGGACAGCGCTGATCGTGGTGGAGGCTTGCGGAGCAGGATGGTACCTGGAGGTGGACCACTGGGTGGGAAGTACTCGGAGCGGTCGGCTGGACCCGAGGAGAAGTGGAGGCTATCTGTACCCACCCTTCAGGTGGGACTCTCAGTGGATGGCTCGACATTGCGGCTTTACTTTTCAGTTGTTGTTTTCCCTTTCGAGTTGTACTTTACTTTCTGTTTGGGTTTGTATTCTAGCCCACTTACTTTCCGCACTTACTGTTGTACCAGTTTTTACTTAGTGTTTACTTCTTCCGCTTGCTTGCTCTGTGGTGCTTGTTTACTTTTCAAAGGAAATGCTTTCCCTTTTTACCGGGATTTACGCCTTGGTGCTAGTCGCCAGCCCCTGGCCTACGGAAGGCGGGCTTGGGGTAGTCACGGCATGGGCCCCGAGGACGGGTCATGACATACACATAGGGATGGTTCACATCAACATTTTTTCACATCTGCATAGATGTTACTCATTTATAGTGAGACTCCAATGAAGTGGAAGATATGATTGAGAAATAAGTAAACCTGATAGATAAGGTTCTATTTTTATTTTAAAGTGATTATTATTTGTAATCATATGGGTTTTTGTTGAAGGAATCATTATGATATGGAAAATGAATACCCATGACAGTATTTTTGTGATATACCTCATATGTTTAAAGATTTAGTAGGTCCCTCAAGGTGACTACATGTCGTACACATTCACTTCACGCGACTTGGACATACGGTATGTAGTTTGACATCATGAGGTAAGTATGCCTTCCGTAAAATCTAACATCATGTAATAAGGATGTGTAATTTTTTATATTTTATTGTATATCCATTTGGACAAGGAATGTTGTGATGTTTACTATATTTCTACAAGGACGTGGGATGTGTTCTAGTTTAATGACTAGTTATCAGGACTTGTGATTCTATACAGTTTAAATTCTTTCCACTCAGACACAGTTTCTCATGGTGGAAATTATTCATATAATTTCTTAAAAACCGTCCTGTTGGGGGGGGGGGTAATGATTTCCTCATCCATTGTGTCCATTTAGTATTCCCCATTGTAATATTCATTGTATAAGACCTAATTCCCTTCCCACATGGGTTCCTACTTTGGGGTATTCAAAACTAGTATTATTGGTGTTTTGAGAATGAATAACAATTCTCATTCGATGAATGAGAAGAGTAAAAACAATTAATGTATAAAAAATATTATCCAAATGGATTTTCTGCTTTTTTAGTTTAAGAATAATTTTCTAATCGATTCATTCTTACTCATCCAATCGTTTTTGTGATTTTTCATCATCTAAACATTTTCCATATATAGCTATTTAGAGTGAGGGAAACTATAATTCAATGTTTAACAATAACTTTTTGAATAAAATGGTGAATCTGTGGTCTCTTGGATGGTAGTGTGGGTTGTAGTATGGTATGCCAATAAAGCATATAAGAACTTATCTAGCCAAAACCTATTTCCTTTATGCACAATTTTCTAAAGTATATTTTATATTCCTATTAGAGGCCTTAATCAATCTATTTTACAATGGATGATATCAAGATTAATGGTTGGTTTTATATTATATTCCAAATACATCTTTCTCAACATAGAAGAATAAAATTTAGTTCCATTTTCCATTAAAATCATGTAAGGGACACTGAATCTTGTGAGAATGATGGACATCATGATGTTAATGAAACTAATCCTACATACATACTTCATGGGTATTGCCTCAACTATTTATAAAGTATGTCACTAGTTTTAAGGAATCATTATATCTATAACCAGGTAATATTGTTTGACCATTTAAATTCCCTATATAACAAAAGTTGTAGAATACATCGTTATGTGTTGATGTTATGAGGCTGATGGATGATGTTTACTAGAATATTACATGAGTTACACCTCCTGGTAATCTCTATACAACCATGCATTATAGTTTGTTAATAGTAACTAATCATTCAAAATTGATGGGATATCTTGGTTCCAAACTACTGAGTATTAAATGAGAGAATATGGGCCTCTTTTGTGATAGAATCATTCTTTATTGTGGAACTACATATATGGATGACTTTATATACTCCTCATTTATATACGTATTTCACTCCATTCTTCCATATTAGATGGTTAACATTGTTCTCTAGTGTTGAATATAACACCTTTTTTCTTGATTTGTTGAGATGGTCCCATTTTGGATTTAATCTATTTTCATGTCCATCCATCCAATGGTGGGTACCAGCTTATATATGCTTGGTGCATTTTTTTTCTATGTTATCTCCTCAATGATAGATAATATGACCATTGAAACTACCCTTCAATGGGTGATGTGGAAAACTACATTATTCTGATTGGGTCCAACCATAATGTGGTTTTAATATCTAGTTTATTATCATGTGATTTTTATGATCATGGTTTGTGTCATAACATGAGTTTGTAATTGAATTACTATATTAATTATCATTACATGATCAAAACCGGGGATCGATCCACAACTACCCCAATCCCATATCTATAGGTCATGGAGGGGCGACAAGCATCGAACGATATATACTAAATGGGAGGCCTTTTCCAAATGTACTTTTATTAACACACCCAACCATATCAATGCAGAATTGTAGGGTTATAATAATAAAAATATTCAATTGATTGAAATTTAAATAAATATACAAAACCACTATGTGTTTGAGACTAAGATAGTGAAATCTAAAAAGTAATGTATTAAAATACATACCCAATAAGAAAAACACACCAACCTAAAAAAACATGAATGTAAAACATTAAGAGAGATAAAATCATAATCTCCATGCCATGAAAACCGTATGTAGTCCCAAGAACATAGTATCATAAATCACTTATGATGTCACCAACAAGATATATTTCATCTTCATTAGACAATACACATGTAGGAAAAGGACATTTAAGGGTGAGTTTATACATACCCAGTAGGACGTACCAAAATATAAAAGAGAGAGTAGTAGGTGGCACAACAGGAATGTAAATATAGTAGACTATAAAAAACGAATATCTCAATATAGAACAAGATATTAGGCTCATCAAAACACATGGGTATCAACATTGTGTGTAGGTGAACTACAGATCATGTCTTTTCCATCTATATTATGAGAGTAACAACATCCAACCATAAGGATCTCAACACGGTGAGTTGCCGAACTACCCCACACATCTCAGAAACCCATGGAACGGGAGTTACTAAATCCTATAACATTTATATAGATATAAATATGTATGCTTCGTAAAATAAGAACAAACAACAAAGAAAAGGGTCTCTATCACACTGCCCAACATATGAATAGAGTGTCAAAAATGTATATAAGTCCCTCAATAATGACCAATATATTATTCCTCTATTCAAAAAATAAAATAAAACTCCATCCCCACCTTGAAACAATGTCATACAGTCAAGGGGAACAACGTCAAGTTATTGGACACATGCCCTGGTATAATAGGATTGTTCCAGTCTGATGTTTGATAGAAGACCCATGCCATATGCCATCTAGATGGTTCCACTATATGATGTTCTAGAACCCATACAATAGAACCATTGCATGGTTTTGAAGAATTTATATCATATCTCATGGAAAAAAGAAAATTAATTTCCATGTGTAGGGAAGTGAATGAAAAGAGTCATCTCACTTGAGGATCTTCTTAGTCTGTTCACTCACTCTCTCTTAATTACATAAAATATTTATTTGTGTTGTTTTTTTATTATATGAAAAAAATGATTAATCTTTTTGGTTTTTTATTATATTTTGAAATTACATGGGAGAACGGAAATTAAACTAAAATATCATGTTTTACCTGAAAATATGAGTTAATAATGAAAGTACTTGGTTTTGGGTTCAGTTTTGGGTTCAATTATTATTCTCCTTCAAATGTTAGATTAAAATTTGATAATAAAAACAAAATATTATTTTTTAGACTACTATTATTTGTTTATATATTTTTGAAATCATTGAATTGTTAATAAATATCAATTCCACAAAATCATTTAATCAAGGTGATGACAATACTAGTTTAAGGAGGTTCTATCTTCCATGACCCAGATCTATCGATGTCATTTCATCTATTGATTATATCAAAATAATCATGTGGTGAACTAACCAATGGACCGAGGGAATAATAATTGTGACATAAAAATAGAAATAACATGAGTTTCATGTCACATGGGGGTATTCCCAGCATCAAGGACATTCTCCTCACCCATGCATTCTACTCAAATCTACCTTAAAACAATAAACTTTTATGAAAAATTCCAGAACATCTTAAACTCCTTTGGGAATAATCTTGGGGTCAACACCTAATTTTCAAGGGAAATATATCACAATGGTATAGTGGTATAAGTAGATAATTAAATAAAATTGATTAATAATAAAAGGTAACATAAAAAGAAAGTGGTTTAGAAAACTAAAGGAATAAATTAATTAAATTTCAGATGATATAAATATATAATAAAATAGAATAATTAGATGATAAGAAAAATAAATATAATGTTAAAATAATTAAAATAAAAATAATAATAATAGAATTATTTATTATTATTATTATTATTATTATTATTACAAATAAGAGAATTAATTACTAAAATAATAACATGAAATGAGAATAAAGGGTGAATTAAAATTGTGAATTTTTTAATTGAACTGATGGATTAAAATAAAATTTAAATTTCATCTTAAATAATGAATAAATATAAATAATAAAAAGAGAATAAAAATAAAACAAGAAAATAATAGGTGAAGTGAAGAAATATATAAACCTTGTCCTTTATTGTTTCCCTCCATAGGGAGTTGAGCGATCCTGTGACAATGGGTAATGCATTCTTTAATTGGCATCCAAGGAGATTGGGTCTTAGCCTCCTCCCAATATAGTGGTTGAGATATAGGGAGGATATAAATCCCCTCAAAACCGTATCAACAATAGAATAAACTCCTAGAGATAACAGGTGTTAATGTTTCGTGTGGACTAAGATCCCCAAGGGGAGTCTTGGTGTGCATATGTGGGGTGATTTTGGAGGGAGTGGTCTCAAATTATTTAGAGCGAACAAGGTAGTTGGGTAGAGATGGTGAAAAAAGTGTGATCTCTAGAGTACGATTGTAGTGGTGGATGTTCCTCCTTCCTCTAGAATTCATAGTGGTCAGAGGAGATATAATGGGTGATCAAGGCCGATCATGGGCTCAACAGCGGTGAATGGAGATCATAGGTGGAAATACTTAGCAGCAAAGAGAGTTACTGATGGTTGTATAAGGTGCCCGGTGTTGATCAAAGATGGATCCAACAAGGGATGGAAACAAATGTGAAAGTGGAAGTAGATTTTTTTGAGACCGAAGTGGTCCGGTGGGAGTTTTTTGGTTATCGGGGGACGCCCAGTGATGTTAGGTTGCAAACACTAGCATGGAAAGGGATAGATCAGGGGAGAGGGGTGACCTATGAAGTTATGATGTGGCTAGGAAATTCACACGAAAATGAGAGGATGTGGAACGACTTAGCATAGATGGGATGTAGTGGCACTAGGATCATACATTGAAATGAAAAAAAGAATTTAGGATCATTAATAATGATCGATACAGAACATGAATTCCATAAGAGTGCACTATGATGGGTTCCCAAAATACACATTCACACACATACATGTGGGACACGACACATGTGGATCATGGGGAATTTGTCCCACATTACTCACTGATGGGTTCACCACCCATGACCCACACCTACACGAAAATTGATCCTCATTCCCTAATCATTTATGTTGTCCCTCTCAAGATCCTGCATGGCAGGTAAACCCCCTATGAGTTTCGAATGTGGCTATATTACTATTGATTGATGGAATGCCTCATGTTTCCTATTTGTTCTGTCCAAAACCAACTGAATGATTTAGAAAATATTAATAAATTTTTTATTTAGACCCCGATTTATTAATGGAATTTCAATGTAAAAAACAAATTTATTTTCATTTTAGACCATTTTCATTTCAACATTCCAAATTACCAATAGTTCAGTTAAACATCGAAAATATATGATATTAACATTAAATAACATAAAAAATAATTATATGTTGGTCAAAAATATGAATAAAAATTAAATCTGTAATATAACCCTACACATAAACCATGTTTGCCCAGAAGCATGAAATCTCTACATTGAATTAAAGATAGAACCAATGTTATGAATATTCAAATATCAGTGTAATAAAATAAAATAATTATTATTGTTAAATCAAAAATTAAAAATTCCACTTAAATATTAATTTAATTTCTAAATTTACAAAGAGATAATAAATTATCAAATTTTACATTTCCACATACGAAAATGATGAAACTTATATTCCAATTAGCTCATTTACCTTACTTTACATTATTAAACATGCCAAATCAGGATTTACCTCACATTGATTCTTTTCACTCTTCTCTCCTGTTAAAATTCAAGTATATTTTTTCACATATTAAGATAACATACAGGTTATACATGGGCTTAAAAATTAACAAAATTTTATACTTTAAAAAAAAGAGAACAAAATAATCACAAGGGATTGCAATTAAGGTTCAAATGTATGTGAGGCTTAATATCTGTAGGTTATTTAAAAAAATTAAATATCAATGAAGAGGTTTATCTCTGAAATAATGATATTAAATGTAAAATTTTCCTGAAATTATCCCCATAAAATTATAACAACTCCCTACTTCCCCAAAACACAACGAAAAGTTCCGGATCAGATTAAGAATAATTTTTTATTTTTTCACCCGCTTGAAAGTTTTTATACTCTTATATATTTTTATGAAGAACCATTTATATTTTTTCCCTTTTTTGAATGTTATTATTAGAATAAACCTCACAACCTCCATTATACCACCCATTATATAAATAATTGGTTTAATTATGTTGATTTTTTATTCTTTTAAGTCATGACCCATTTTGCTCAGTTTTTAATATTTTTTTTCATTTTCATATTTTATTATATTCAAATGGGAAAAAATAATAAATTATAATTAATTATGAGATAACATAAATTTATTATAACAATAATAATCCCACAAAATTTCATCATAATTTAAACCATCCCTTCTATAATGATTCCATTTATCCCAACACATCAACATTAAAATACAATGAAACTACTAATATTCTGGTTCGAAGGAATAAAAATGGATTGAAACATGGAAAACTTATATAATTGTAATTCTTGTTATCTATGGTCAAATTATGTATTGATATATATGTAGTATTTTATTGATAATGGATTTTTCAAAATATGCGTCAATCATTAAAAAGGTTTCATTGTATAGTCATTTATTTGAAAATTCAAATTCAAGTTCTACTAGGTGCCTTATGCCAAGATAACACATGAAATATGATAAATAATAAAATATCAAGTACTTGTTTAAGAAATCCTCTTGATAATTGGATATATGATTTGGAAAAATCATAGAAGTCATGATTAAAAATAAAATTAAATTCACATAAATTTTAGAAAATCTATTTATGAAAAATGAATGGGAAATTTAATTTACATGAATCAGTTAACTCATTATAATCATGTGAAATTATTTTATTATCCATTAATAAATTTAAAATTTTAATTCTCTATTTCACTAATTAAATTACATTAATACTGAAATCTAAATAATTGCATCATATGATTCTTAAGAAACTCATATCTTCTAGACATGTCACATAAATCATGAATCCAATCATGGAAATGAAAATTTAACATTAAAGTTAAAAATATGCTTAGTCAAAGAATTTAGGAGTTTAAAAGATAAAAATAAAATTTAAATATCTTTTTAAATGATGATTTGTCATGTCACCTCCTTCACTACTAGTGTTTCCTTCTGCCATCATAAAGCTATAAATGAAAATTACTCAATTAAGAATAAGGATCATTTCACTAAAGAATTAAAGGATAAGAGGGAGTAGGATAAATGCTATAATTATTCTTATAACAATAATTAAAATCTAAATTACTAGAAATAAATTTAATGGGATACGTCTTGGTATGATAACATATGTGGGACATGAATTTTTACTGCCCTTAAAGGGATGTACCAGCTATTATCCAAAAGTTTGATAGTGGAGAAATATTCATTGATTTCAACAACTACACATGGACTTATTTCCATATTTTATTTCATCATTATTTGTTAGGAATTATCCATGGATAGAGTATACAAGACCCCCTCCCCCATCACAATTAGTTATAACATGCATAGATGGCGTAAGATGAAGTATCAATACCCCTATTATTTTGTTGCTACATGTATACAATACTCTTTCTCTTATAATGTTGGATAATCAAAGACAACATGAATCGAATAATGAAAGGGGGTTGGGGTAAAAGGGTATTTTTACTTGAATAAAAATTGAAATTGAATTTTTAATAAGTAACTTCACCCATTTAATATAGAAGCCTCTTTAAAAATTTCTTTAGACTTAATATCATGGATCTCTTAATCGGGATCCTCGAATGATTTTACATAATAGTTAGGGAGCACCAACTGTTCCTCAATCTGTGCAAGTCCATTTTCTTCAAAATCCTCTAAGTATTTGAATGAATTTACCAAATCATAAAAAACATTACAACAAATAGTGACACTAAAATAAGATTAAAAAAATCCATAACCAAAATTTTCAATGAAATATAATCTGCCTGATATTTCTCAGTTAAATTATTTCTTTAGTGGTAAGTCCCTCTTTAAGATGGATCTTAATGGATATAAGAAGGTAGTCACGGTCCCCAAACATTTCTTCAAATTCTACCATTTAGGTGTGGTTTTCCATCAATGATGTTAGATATTATTATTTATAAGGTATTAGTAGATCATGTGGTTCTTCACCTTCATTCCAAAAGTAATCTAGTTCATGTTGATATACCACGTGTAGCACAACAGACAAGTCTTACTTTTTGGCCACCTTAGGTAAGACCTGTTTCTCATCATGTGGTTTAGATTTAAATTTCTATGATGGGGCTTGGACATATGATGTTATCCAATCATCTTGGTATTGTATTTATTTTTCCATCTATTCAAGATCTTTAATATTATATTTGATTTTGACATTCTTCACTTACTTATAAAAATATGATGGAGGGATGTCTCCAAATATGTTGGGAGGAATCTAGGAGCACTCTTATTGTGTCCTGGAAAACCCCTGATAAAATTCTTGGATGTATTCCTAGAATACAGTTATCTCTCTTGGAAATCCTACCATCACTACTAGCTCAAGGGTCTCTTTGAGATTCTATATAAGGTCTGGGAATTACTCTCCATCTATGTTTTGGCTATGAGATCCCTGATTTGTCTAGGCCACATTGGAACAATTTTTTCAAAAGATGAGGATGCTTCTGCTACTAGTTCTTCCACCTATGATCAATGAGTCCATGAATGATCATATTTTTTCAATTACCAAGGGAAACCATTTTTTTGTAAAATTTATAAAATATATCTAAAATTTTAATATATAAAAAGTAATTTAATAATTGATTGGATTGGTAGAATCAAATCCTATTTTGAAACATGCCTATTTTAGGTAAAGGAATAAGAAATGTTTTTCCCAGTGTAGCACAATGTCTAACAAGGGACATCTCATTTGAGGAGTTTCTTAGTTTTCTCTCTCAATTTATCTAAATCACTTAAAAAAAATTTTGATTATATTATGAAAAGAGCTGATAAATCGTTTTTTATAATTTTTGAAATGACATGGGAAAATGGAAATTTAAACTAAACTGTCTTGAAATACTAAATAGAATGGGTTAATGAAGAACAGACTTTGATTTTGGTTTGGTTTTGGTTTCAATATTTTTTCTACTTTATATGTTTTATTAAATTTTCATAAAAAAACATTAAATCCCATTTTTGGAAAATTATTATTTATTTAGAAATTTTTTAAATCATTGAATTCCTATGAAATCCCAATTCCACCTCCTCTGTTAATCTTGTATGATGAAAAACCTTGGTATATGAGGTTACATATTCAAGGAACCAAATATATTGATATTGTTTCATCCATTTATTTACTCAACTCTATCATGTGAATAACTAAAAAATGGATATAAGTAAAAGTAATTTATATAAATAAATTGAATTAGATTGATATTCATGCCATTGGAGGAAGTTCAATATCATGTATATACACCACACCAATTCATGATATTCATATATAAAAATAATATAAAATAAAAAATTATGAATAATTCATGAACACCCTAACCTCCCCATAGACCAAGCCCAGGGCTTAGCCCCTCATTTTTAGGGTAAGAGATCAAAATAGTGGAGTTTTAAAAGAAGACGATTTAAAAAAAATAGAATAAACAAAAAAATAAATAAATAATGACTCTAGATGAGAAAAATAATAGATAAAAATACCAATATTTGGATTGAGATAGAGTGTTAGAAAAATAAAATAAAATATATGAATTAGAAGAAAAGATGAAATAAAATTGATTGTTAAAATAATAATAATAATAGAACTAATAATAATAATCCTAACAATAATAATAAAAATAATTATAATTAATTGTAATAAAACTAAAATATAAGAGAATATGATGAAAAAAAGAAGAGATGGTGGATGAATTCGGTGGAAACAAAATTTTAAAAGCATGAAAGGAATAAAAGAGAATTTATATTACAAATAAAATGAAATATAAAACATAATAAATAAAAGAAATGAAAAATAAAACAAAATAAGAACATGGGGATGGTAAGTAACAACATGGCATCCAAAATGGTGGGTAACCAACATGGGGGAATCTACTAATCCCTTATAAATGGGAAATTACTCATTTTATAGGTATAAAATGAGATTTGGTCTCCCCCTCATCCCCATTCAGTGGATGAGATCTATGGAGGCTCTAAATCCCCACAAGACCCACTCATCAAAGAAAGAAAAACATAAAGATAAAGTTTTTTACGTGGTTTATGAACATAGATCTAAAAGGGTAGAATTATGTGTGATTTCAATGGTGAATTGGGATACGGTTGGGGCTCTTATTAGTTAGGGTGAACAAGGAAGTCAGGATTCATCGATGAATGGGGGATGGTGGATCGATCTCAAAAAAAAATTGGTAGTTCGTCCTTTCTCTGACATTCACAGTTGTCGAAGGAGCTCCAATGGGAGACAATATGTGATTTTGGGAATGAATATGTTGAATTGAGATTGTATGGGATGGCCATAGGTAGCAAAGAGTGGAAGTGGTGGTCCTCTAAGTTGTCAGGTGGTGATCGAAGATGGTGAGAGCAGGAGCTAGAAATGTTGGTGGCTATGGAAGATGTTTCAAGAGAGGATGTGGCAGTCTAGTGAGTGTCTCATGGTGATTGGGGAACATATAGTGATGTCAGGAGGACAATAGTGGTGGATGAAGGAGGAGAGATGAGGTTCTAGGTTTTTGAGGTGGTTTATAGGTGGTTGGGTGATTCATACGGTGGTGAGCGTAGGTAGAATGGTGGTGCATGGTGGGGATGAGACAACGCTAGGATCCCACATCAAAATGAAAAAATAGATAGGGGGACTTAGAAAGTCTTGATGGAGAATAAGATATCCATATTATGGCAGTGATGTGTACATCTAGACAACACACACACATACATGCAATCAGTGAAAATCTCAATGTGTGCAGGCTTCGACCCACACCTACTCACAGTGGGGTTAACCACCCATAGCCCACGTCTACATGGGAATTGATACCTCATGACCCTTGTTCTTAGGATGGACTTACCGAGGGCCTAATTTGATTGGAGAGCCCTTGTGGGATTCCTGTGATGATTTGGGATCCTTAGTTGACGGTTGTCCCTATGTTCCCTATTTTTTTTTGGACAAAACACATGTAATGAGTTATAGAAATATTTAGAATTTTTTAAAAAACAACAAATATTTAGGAATAAAATTTCAAATTTGAGAACACATTCCTTATGTATTTTTATAAAATCATCATTTCCAAATTCCAAATTACCCATAGATTACTAAAAACATAAAATAATGAGTTTTAATATTATAAAAAAACTCATTAGATTTTGTTATAAAATAAGAACAAAAAATAAGTCTGTTAGGTACCACTCTGATGCAAGAGGATCCATGCCAAGCGTAGCTGGAGGGTTAAAATATGATACCAGAATACCCACGCCCATAGAAGATAGATGGTTCAACTCTGAAATATAGACTATCTCAACATGATGGTTCAACTCTGTTAGCTTGTTAGAGGACCCATGCCCTGTTCTGACATGAGAATTCCACTCTCTAATTCTTGAGGACGCAATTCCTAACTCCACAAGAGGGTTCCACTCTAAAATATGGTAAACCTATTCCCTATACAGTCCAGATGGTTACAATCTCATTGGTAGGTAGATTTCCATTCTATATTCTAATAAGGTAGTTCCACTCTCTAATTCTTCTAGTGACCTAGTGT
The DNA here is from genome assembly GCA_963277665.1 of Viscum album. Taxonomy (NCBI): domain Eukaryota; kingdom Viridiplantae; phylum Streptophyta; class Magnoliopsida; order Santalales; family Viscaceae; genus Viscum; species Viscum album. Next base: position 1,497,826,078 of record OY728131.1, read on the forward strand.
GATCAATTTCATCATCAAATATTTTCTAAATAAGAGCCACACCATGAACATCATGCATCGTATCTCAAAATCCACAATAGTGCCACCATCATCTTTAATGTGGAAATAAACTCATGATAGTATACTCACGGGCCAAAATATGGGATCATATGAATGAAATATCAGAGATAGAAGTTTCCTCAAAAGGGACCAAGGGTTACATGGCATGTGAGGGGACCCACAAGACTTGTGGTCCCGCACCATCACTTGGTCATGTCCTAATCAGTACATGGATCAAAACCCATTGAAGGATACACAACATGTATGTGGTCTAAATGGTGTGACTCACCCACTCGGGGCCCTGCTCATGTTCGTGGTCTTTTCCATGTACATTAGTACATGGCATGACCCTGGCAATGTATTCCCACAGAGGGTTCTTCCTGTGTACTCCACCAACATCTCACCCACACGGTTAAGAATACAAGGTGTGTAAGTGGTCTATACACTATTATATTCTTACAAATCTCCAAAAATATAACTAGAACAACATAGGGGACACACTACATGTGGTCAAAAAACATCAAGGCATGTAGTCATGTTATTTTGGATAACTTAAGATATATGGTGGGGTATCCATATGTCATTGTTCCACAATCTGATCCGACATTATCTTCACTGAAAATTGGTATATCTCATCCAGATACATCATTTTTGGCCATCTAGTGGCTAGAAATCATTTCTATAACCACATGGTGCTTCTCAATATGCACCCCATGCAACTTTGTCATCATATGTGTCTGAAACTGGTATTGAATCAAGAAATTAATCACAAACAATCGAAAAACCCTACATTTCCGTCCTTTATTTTTTATTACAAACATCACATCTGATTCTTCCATGAATCTGAGAGTCTGATCATGCTCAGTACCACCTGAAATTTTCAAAATGAGGTCCTATAAGCCAATTAGTGGAGAATGAGAAGAAATTATGGGAGAAATTCACATTAAAAGTGTATTATAAATAATTTCCATGAATTATCTACCAATGATTATGAACAGGGGTATTCATTGTGGGAAATAATTGAATATTTAAATCAAATTTTTTTATAGTAATATGAATGGTCTGAAAATTGGCGTAGATCAAAGAAGGAATGATTCTACTCAATCAATTTAATCAGAAAAAGTAATAAACCATAAATTGATGAATACAAGATGGATATTTTCATCATTTATGTACACACCCACTAATCATTTACTAGATTCATTAAATTAACTATGCATCAATCTATTCCAATTAAAAAAATTCATCATCCTTGGATGTGATTCTCAAAGGGGAGGAGGAGAAGATCACTCTGGATCTTCCCATGGATTATGCAACAATAACTCAAGGATTATCAATAATGATGTATTTTTAGGAAACTTGGTAAAGAAAAATGAATAAAAATAAATAACTAAAATAATTCATTAAGCTACTAAGCGTACCTCTAACATCCATTTTATCTTAATTCCCCAAACCAATATATTTTAGGCCTTCCCTAGGGTAAACTCCACGATCCACATTCAAACATTATCACTGATTTTTTATCCGAGATTTAATTTAAGAGTTATTCGATTTTCTTTATAACACTGTTCAAGTGTAATATAAAATAAGTTTATTATATTTATAAAAGTAACTCTAGGAACACTATACCTCAGAATCATACACTTCCATAGAAGATTGTTATGAAAAAATAGGTCTAAATATTTCATTATTTTACATGGAAAAAATCATGTATCTACATCATTATCTTCATCATTGTTTTCAACCCCGAGAAGTTAAACTAAAAAAACTGATCGGGTTTCTAAGCCAGCATTTGAATCTCTTTCACTTCAAATTAGTCCTACTCCTTCTGATGCTATGAAAAAATGAGAACCAATTGGGATGGAATATTCATAAAGGTTCATGTCATATCAATCCTCCACGACCACCAGGTGCATAGAAAAAGTGGATGCACCCTCAATGTCTATCTCTCCCCAGTTGTTGATTTACATGGGGTCATTCACGTATCTCCTCGGTGGTGAAACTTAGAAGAATTTGTGCACCGGTTCCAATAATGGGGGCAAGATGAGTTGGTATGAAAACTCGCCAACCCTCCATATGGTCTCTGATGGCCGGATGAACCATTAGGTATGCTTGGATCCCCTTCCAAAACTCCACAATCCACATTATGGGGAGAATCTTAGAAAAAAATTTCATTATACTATAACATTAAGGACCTATGATGGTTATAAGTGTATGATTTATGCCTTTTCTAGGATGTCCTCATCATATCATGGATGACCTATTTCATGACCTGACACTGAATAGAGCTCGATTTCCAACTACCCCAAGCCCTCACTCATATTCTAGGGTTCTAGACAAGAACCAAAAGACATATCTTAAATGGGAGGCCTTTTCTTAAGTACCTATATACACACACTGTACCATCTCAATGTAGAGGTGTGGAGAAATAATAATAAAATTATGAAACATCTAGAATGTATTCCAGGAATGATAAACATCAAAGGTGTACTAGAGTATGAAAGTCAAATTGAAAGTAAATGAAAAAAACACCTAACAATAAATAAGTCATAAACTAAAAAAAGTTAAAAATTAAACTACTGAGATCACACATCTATTGATCTACCATATGTAACTACCATACATAGACCAAAGTACCAGGAATCCCAATGTTGATCTAAAGTCCCCACTTCTTAGTCTATCTTCTACATAATACATCACACACACAGGAAACTCTTATGTAGGGGTGAGTATATACATACCTAGTAAGACACTCCGAAACATGAAGGGGAGGCAGTAAGATACATAATAGTAATAGAAATATAGTAAATAGTACATATGAAGCAAGATATAGTGATATAGAATAGATCAAACCAAACCAAGAGGGAGTGACGTCATCCCAACACAAGGAATCAACACGGTCTATAGATGAACTACACATCATGCATTTTCCTCTTATAGGAAGGGAGTGCAGTCATCTACCCATGTAAAGGTAAACATAAAAAGAATGTGGCGTACCCACATGTCATCACAACCCATTGAAGGAGAGTACCCAAATACAACGTCATGTATACATATATGTATATATATATTCATTTTGAAGAATACCAAATGATGGAGTAAAAGGATCTCCATCTCATAGATCACCCCAATAAGAAGAGTTTCCAAAAGCTCCAAATGTCTGTTAATGAGGCCCAATATCTTACATGTTTTCCCAGAATCAAATGACCATGCCAAGCCATGCCTCAGCACTGTGCCATATAGTTGAGGGGTGATAATCTCTAGGAATAGGACCCATGATAGGGTACCACATGAGGTATTTCCTCAGTTGTAGAGGACCATTACCTAACCATGATGGAGGCTTTTACATTATAATTATGTAGATTAATCATTCCCTATATTTATAGGAGGGTTCCAATCTAGTTATATATGTTTCATTCCTAGGTGAGCTACAGGGTTTCACATTAGAATTAGATTGAGTACCAATACATAGTCTATCTAGAGGGTTACACTATAAGAGTCTTTAGAGGACCCATTACCTACCCAGATAGATAGTACCACCCTTAAATTCATTGAGGTCCAATGCCCATCCCAGCTATGGGTTTCTAGTCAGGAGGTATCTGGAGATCCTTTTTGATCACTATCATCATCGAGCATCACCTAACCATGCATTGTGCCAAATAGAATCCAAATAATATATCGAAACTTACAATGAAGGGAACCATCATGTTTAATATGAAAAAAACAGGATAATCAACTCATGGGCCAAAATATGACTTCTTATGAAGAAGATGTAAATCCATGTCGTTTCCTCAAAAGGAACCATGTATTACATGTTGTGTGAGTGGACCCACATGAAATGTTTCCTACTCCACTACCATGCCATGTCCTGGGCAAGAAAATAAATTTCAATACCTGAAGATGTAAAAAACCTTCCAAAACCTATTCCAGACCAAGCCATGTATTTTTGGCCTTGACTGTGTAATTTGGTACATAGTGTGTTTCTTTAGACGGGTTGTCACCCATGTGCTCTGGCGATCTCTTCTTGCACATAGGGCATGTTCTTGGGTGAGTCCTACATCACAAATCTCTTACACAATAATAATGGTGTACATGGAATGTATAAGGTCTACACACCATGCCATATTTATAATCATATGAAATAGTAGTTGCCACATCTATTGGGATAGAATCCATGTTTTTATCAAGGTACACGATGTGTATATGGGGTTTTTATAGTTTTTCATATCCAGATATATCCATTAATTCAGGACATTCCTCTTAAAAATCCTCATTGTTTCATTTATATATTAGGAGATCTAGACATGGATCTATGTTTTAAGTATTCACTCATTGGAAATAAGTTTTTGTCGATCATTAGAGATATGTCACACATTCAGTGCACCCCACAAACCTTCTTCTGTTTATCATTAAATCTCTGATCATTTAAAATATCATCCAAATCCTGAAATGAACCAAGATATATCCTTGTTTCATTAATCCTACCCATGAATTTCTATATATCTCGATTCTGGTGGTCTAATAGGGCTAGGTACCGTCGGGAAATGTCGAACAATGATAGTAAGGTCCTATCGGTGATAAACACAATGAAAAAGAAGGAGGAAGTCGTAGGAAAAAATGTTTAATGGTAATTTGCAAGTGTCATTTTCCAATGATAAAGAACATGGATTATCTAAGCTAGAATACCCAATGATTAAACAGTTCAATCTGGACATGGGTGTATGCTCCATAATTGGGGAAGATCTATGAAAGGGATTGATCTTATCATTCAATTAAATACAAAAATGGAATAAAAAACAAATTTCTGAGTCCTACCTGGATATTTTATTCTTCATCAAAGAACATATTCACCAATTATTGAAGGAACTCATTCCCTTCACTACATTCCAATCTTCTCATATCCATAGTAATGTTGCATTTCAAGGTGATTCTCTGAAGAGAGGAGTAAGCAGATGATCTTTATGGTCCATGGATTATGGGGCTAACCCTGGGAAATTCTCCATGGAGAGATATAGTTATAGAAATTTTACTTTAGATTAAAATAAAGAAATAAATATTTAATTAATACACTAAAAGTTCCTCCATTGGGTGAGAAGTCTGAACGCCCTGTGATGACATGTTTTATGTCATTCATAGGGTAAAAAATATGTTACAAACACAACCGTATTCTCAGATTTATGATCCAAACTCCCATTTATGTGTTATCTCTTTTTCCATAAGAAACCACACACACATAATGTGAAATATATTTCATTATTTAATAAAATTAATTTTGGTCACACCATTCCTCAAAATCATAGGTCGTCTTGGACTCTAGTTATTGAAATATATTTAAAAATATTTCAATGTATTAGAAGTAAAAAACTGAGTATCCACATTATTCCTTCCTTTAGGATTTTCATCCATGGAAAGAAATACTAATTAAACAACTAGGTATATTATGACTGATGTTGTCTCCCTTTCCCCCATGATCAATCAATCATGTTTCTATGTTTCCACGTCACAAGAAACAAGGGGAAGGTATTTTAATGTAGGATACTATACTTTAGATCCTCGATCCCCACCGGGTGCTCAACAAAGGTCGATCAATCCTCAATATCCATCTTTACCCAGTAGATGATTTTGATGATGTTGGGAATTTATCTCTTTAGCTACAAAATTTAGAATATGTCATGAACCCTCTCCAAATATTTGGGTAGGGAGATGTGTTATGAAACCTATCCAACCGTATTCATGATCTCGAATGGAAAAATGACCCACTGGGATAGTGTTTCTCCCTAGTTAAGCCTCATATATACTCTTCATGGGGAAACTCTTATGGAAATGTGGTCTCCCTTGTCAAAAACTAAGGGACTATCATGGATATCTAAGTTATATTTTTATCTACTCTAGTATTTCCTCATTTTATCATGGATGTCTTGGACCTTCCCCATAATTTCCACCACTAACTATAGACCCACAAGATATGTCTCTCCCATCTATGTCCATCATAAGGGTCACCCACAGTATTTATCGTACATTGCTGCTAGGGTTCAATGAAGATAGTAGAGTGGTAGATATTGTTGTATGAAAACTCTACCAAGGTAAAGTGATCTTACTGAGTCTGGATAAAGTCTAAAATGGATACTCTAAGAATATCCTCTAAAACCTATATTGTTGGCTCAGTGTGTCCATTAGACTGGGGGTGAAAGGATGTAGACATCATCATTTGGTTCTCAAATGAATTATGTTTTCCTATCACTTATTTTTTATGTATACCTTATGTCAAGAACATAGATAATCATTATAGGAACCCCATTAATGTGAAAGATCACTGGTAAGTAAATATTCCCAAAAATCTCCACCAAAATATACTCCTTAACAGAAAAAAATTGGTTTAACTTCATGAGTCATTCAACTATGATATACATGGCCCCATGAACATTCACATTCTATGGTATCCCTGTAACAATGTATTTGGATATTTTATCCCACTTCTACTCTGAGATCATAAGGTGCTACAAAAAATAAACAGGAACATTGTGCTTAGGATTCATCTACCGATAGGTGAGGCACAGAGATTCGAGCCCAACTATGGTTTCTCTCATATAAAACCACAAAAAACATCCACTAATGGTCTATGTTCATTTTCCCTATACTAGGATGTATAACTAGGGGGAATTGTGGAACTCTCACATCACCACCTCTTTCATGGTGACTAGAAACAACATCCATCCATGCAAATAGATGATGTGTTTACCTCCATAATAATATCCATATAGTGAATTCCCTATGAATATTTAGTCATGTTAGAACACACAGTTGATGTCTCCTAGCTATGAATCTCTCACACACTCAAAAAGGATATGAATAAACACTAACTACAGATGAAACATTACACCCTCCAGCTCCACCAGGGTCAGCTCTAGGGAGGCCAACTACTACAAATCCTCCTACACCAAGAGAACATTGGACTTCCTACTGTGATCATATGCTAATACGATTCCCTTAACCAGATTATAGACTACATAGAATTGATAGTCCTATAGGAAATACAACAAGCATTGTAGTCTCAGTTTCAAGTGACTCTACATGAAGGCCAACCCGAGACTCTGATTCTATGAGTAATCCAAAATTTTCTCCCATGGATTTTAGTTACTCTAAATCCTAAAATAGAATACAAACACTTTCTAATGTAGGTTGTGAGATCTATATCTCTCCTCAAGGGGTCTCAACTACCTCAACCGGTATGATATAATTTTATGTCATTTAATGGAAATGCATCATAGACCAACTCTTAAGGCATCACAATCCACACCAAACTCCACTCATTCCTCTGGTTTTCTAAACACAAGATCTGTCATTTTCCTTAGACTTAACTTCTCAAATGGCTACTAAAATTTCTTAATCTAGGAAAATGTTTTCCCTTTTCCATGTCAGTTCTTCCAAAGAGGTTGTGATCTAGGATAATTCTTCAAAAAACCTCCTATACTAACCTTCCAAACCTAGAAAGCTCTACACCTCTAACATGATATTGGGTGGATCCCATGAAAGAACTGAATTGATCTTAAATCATTGCTTGAATATACCATGCTCAAAGAAGGAAACACCCTATATAGTGAACCTCTTAAATCCAGAACATGTACATTGAGAGTTTTCCAAAAATCTGGTTCTCTCGATGAAAATATTGAACCAACCTCATGTTCTCTACATGTTCCACATTTTATGCACAATAGATGAGTATGTCATCAATGAAGATAATGAAAAACAAGAGATATTACATCTACAAGATCCAATGAATTGAATACATAATCATGGAAGTGGAGTTATTCACATTTAATTTATTCACTAGACACTCATCATGTCCTTAACATCATCCTAATTCCTTCTTTGGAATACCATACCCATGAAACCTCAATTGGTGTTAATCAAAAATCATATTGATATTCGGGAACCATATTTCTCCTTTAAACTAGTCAAAGTGGTTGTAAATCCTTGGAAATGTGTATATTACCTTTATCATGGCTTGGTTCAAGACACAATAACCCATGTAAAGAAATAAGACCACATCCTTCTATTTCCCGAACAGCACCAGAGCTCCCAAGGGGAAACACTAGGTCTGATAAAACCCTTATCTCAACTGTCCTATAAATAAAACCAAAACTTTTGTATCATGACACATGCTATCTGATAATATTCATAAGATATAAACATGGTGTTGGGATTTCAATCGATGAAAAAATCCATCTCCCGCCATCAAGGTAGTCCTAGAACATCCTCAGAGAACACATACATATAATCCTTTTCAAATGAAGAAAACTAAATAGTTGAAATTCATTTTGCGGTAAGGTCAATACTATCTCACTGAGTGTTGATGGGATGCAACCTCCTTCTCATAGTTCTGATTCGTCCCACCATGAGATCTCTATTTCCCATAATGTAGAATCTCAACCCATGAGTGTGTTTGAATCTGACTCATTTGTAGTGATAGTTAATATAGTCTTCAACCACAGAAAACCAATCTATATAAAAAATGATGTAATATGTTTCCATCATTGTGACCAAAAAATCCCATTTGAACCTCTCTCCAACAAGTGATATCTCTCACTATTGGAAGATTAAAGATACAAAATAAGTGTTCGCTATATGAAACTGAAGTTCAAGCTGATGGGATAGTTCCTCAAATAGGATCTCTATATCTCACACCCAGAGTATTGAGATGAAGGAATAACTAAAACATGTGTCTAGTGATACTGAATAATGATTAGAATAAACACTAATTTTACCTCAAACAATATCATGCATTTTGGGGTCATAAGACCCCAAATACTACATCTTTCTCTGACCCCGCATGATAATACCATGATACTAATGTGGGATGCTCGGTGGTGGTGGTGTAAGGATATAATAGATTCATCCACCACCAATATCTCATTATGATACTCTTCTAGATCCTCCACCCAAGGGACCACCCTCCCCTCTTCTCAGAGATCCAAAATCTCAGTGTTGCCTTTATAGTGGCGGTCCACTATCTATCTACATGAACTCCTTCGTAAATATGATCGGACAGTCCCATGCTATGTGACCTCACCACTCACAATAATTTCTCAAGATCTCTCTGTCAAACCCTAGTGATTTGTGATGTTCCATCACCACAAGACTATGTGCTATATTTTGAACATGAAAGTATCTCCTACACTGAGATCCCAATGACATATACCTTCTAGCTGTTGTGGAGGTTTTAGATCAATGATTCCCACTACAAGCTCTAGTTTTCTAGCATATCTATAGTTGAAATCTATTTTTCACTAGTTCCTACTCCAACACTGCAAAATAGGTAGGGATTCCCAAGAGTAACACACATTCCTTGATATCTCTGTATCATCCATCTCAAAACCACTGTGATCAAATGTATCCATTATGGATCATGTATAGGGAGTACTGGGTAAGGTCGATAAAATACACTGCATACTCAGCCACCATAATACATTTAGGTTGTTTCTATAGAATCACCCGAATCTAAATAATGTGAAAATATGAGGGGCATAACTCCTCACATAAATAGTATTAGTTGTTGGTCCATGAGAGTGTCTAATCATCATGAATCTATGTAACAAGGAACCACCAACACTAAGTTAGTCCATGGAGAATTATAGCTTCCAGTGAAACATTCTGATTCATCTGGGTCTGCATGAGAATGAAGATACAGACCAACCACTCTATTCAATTATATTCATTCTGAGGATCTAACTTTCCAAGACACCTTATTGGCCTCGACTGCTAGAACACATAGAGAGCACGAATCCTACGTGTTTCCTTATACTCATGTACTGAATTATCAATTAGCCGAGAGGTGGAGGTTTTTCTATAGTCCCACCGGAATGAAAATTCTCACAGGATAGACCCAAAAATTAGGCCTCTTTTCCAATCGGGTCATCATTATAGTCTGTATATAGAGTCCTAACCGACTATCATCGTGGTGGACTCCCAAATTAAATCAAGATGTAACATGGTCAATGAGAATATATATATATATATAACAACAAATGTGGATCCGAATCAAGAAGAATAGTCCACGAATCTTACCTCTAGGATGCATGTACCATTGATCCCTCCCACTAATGTCTCCGTATGCTGAGTCACAAAGAATTTATTCAAGGTCATGGTGAATGGACACCTCAGCCATCAATTCCATCACTTGATTCCCAAGAATTTGAGATGCACTCGAAACTCATTGACTATGTTTCTATAATCCCAAACAAATATTCCTAAAAGGACTACTCCAAACCTCACCCCGATGAATGAAATACTATGATACTAATATTTCATTACCTAACCGTAACCAGGCTCGGGTATAAACTACCCTAATCCTACCTCCATTTGTTAGGGCATTATGCTAATATCTTAAAGGCATATCCTAATTTGGTTTCCTTGATCTTAACTACCTATACACACACACCTAAACATCTAAATATTGAATTGAAGTGGAATAATAATAAAAGGATGAATCAAATATAAAGTAAACTATGAATTAAAAACCACTAGGATTTATATGAGTAAAATAGTTCCACTAAAATAAAAATGGGAAAAATAAACTCCCAATAAGAAATATGTCCTACCCAAAAAAATCTTGCAAATAATCATCTCAGATACCCTAGCTCCTAATATACCAGATGAGATTACCATATGCAGTCAAAAGTACAAGGTATCAAAAATCATCTCTAAAGACACTGTTGATCTATCCATCATATGAATAAGACATAACATGTATAGAAAAAGATGACATATGGGTGATTTTATACAAACCTAGTAGGATTCTCTGAATGTTTATGTGGGTTCAGTAAGAGATACAGTAGGAATATAATCATAGTTGACAATTAAAATAATGAAAGATATTCTGAAAGTGAAATGAACATCCCAAACCAAGATATTATAACCTTCCCAAACACAAGGGTCTCAATAGAGTGATTGGATGAACTAATTATTGAGGATTTTCTAGCTATAGTAGAAGAGCAGTCTAATCTAGCTATGACAAGATAAAAATAGAAAGCACATGGAATACCCCACTAATCATTACAAACCGTGTAAATAGAGTATCTTAATGCAATGTTTTCCATACATATAAGTATATATATTTATATTTATATATTTTTTTCCAAAAAAATTCCCAAAAATAGAGTAATGAGATTTCCATCTCAAAGTAAATCCCAATAAGAAGAGTCTCATACTGTTCCAAAATTCCATCAACATTGCCCAATATTTCAAGAATCTACCCAGCAGAAATTTTTTAAGTCAATCCATGCCTCATCACTATGCCACACAGTGTAGGTGCCATAGTCTCTATGTATATTTCCCATGCCCTCTAACAATAAAAGGGTTCCACTATATGGTAGAGGAACCACGCCCATCTCAACTAGAGTGTTCCACTAGATAAGTATATAGAGAACCAATTCCATATAATAAATGAGAGTTCATATCCAATAGTAGAGGACCCCTTCCCATCTCAACTAGAGGGTTCCATTATAAGAGTCGATGGAGGAGCTAGGCACTGACCAACAAGAGGTTTCAACTCTGGTGGTAGAGGACCGATGCCTAGTCAGGCTAGAGGGTTCCGCTCTAGGAGTCTATAGAGTATCCATGCTCATCCCAGCTAAAAGATTCAAATCTAGAAGTCATTGAAGATCCATGACCAGCTGAGTTGTTGGGTTCCACTCGGGATGGCTCTAGTTATATGGAAGAATCACTATCATCATCGAGAATCACCTAACCAATAGTTGTACCTAGAAAACTACACATAGTATCCCAAAATCCACATTGTATGGCACCATTTTGTTTCATAGAAAATATCAATTAGTATAAAATTATCATGGGCCAAAATAAAAGTTGGAATGAAGGATATAAGAAACCATGAAGTTTTATCAAAAGGAACAAAGTAGTAAATGGCCTGTGAGGGGAGGGGAACATGGGATGTGGTCCCTCTCCACCACCTACCCATGTCCTAATCCATTACATGGCTCTGAATCCATGTATAAGTACTTGGTTTGAAGTTGGACTACAAGAAATTTCCAAACTACTTGAGACCAAGTCATGTACTTCTGGTCATGTCAGTGTACTCATGTCATGTCCATATACTTAGGTACACAACATGATTCTTCACACGTGCCTCCACCCATGTTCTATGGATATGTTCATGTACTTGGGAACATGGTGTGTGTCTTTCCATGTGCATTGTCTCACATCACATCCACATAGATAAGGGTTTACATGTCATGTATGATGACTACACATTATTCCATATTTATAATCATATGAAACCAAATCTACCACTACAATGGTGATACATGTCATGTTATAATTGAAGTACACTATGTGTAGTCGGGATTTTCACATTTTTCTATATCTGTTATCTATGCTTTGATTAAGGTTCCTTTTTAGTAGTTCAATTCCTTGACTCCACACTTGATTTGTAGATCTATCAATGGATTTTAGTTTCCATCCATCATTCCCCAGAAATAGTATTTTGTCAATCCTTGTATTTACATCATGTGTTCTATGCAACCCTAAACCTTTCACCATTGATGAATAGATCTCTAATCATCAAAAAAATTATCCACATCCTGAAACGATCCAAGATCATTACTCAGTTCAACAATTTATCCTTGTTATGAAATTCCATCATGATTTCACTGGCCCAATTTGGATCGGTACCGCCCAAAAATGTCAAACCATGATTGTGGGGTCAAACTAGTGAAAAACACGAAGAAAAAGAGGGGGGAAGGAACAACAACAATTGTTTAAATATTATATGCATGTTTTCTTAAACCAAGATCATGAGTGGGGATAATCAGTGTAAGAAAAACAATGTATTAAATTATATAATTGATACATTGTCACATGATTAGGCTATAGTTGTAACAAATCTGAGAAAGGTATCTATATGCATAATATATTTAATCAAAAAAGGAATAAATCACAAATTGATGAGTTTTACCATTAGATATGATCATTAATCAAAGAAAAAACTTAAAAATTGATCATAAGGGGTCATTGTTTCGGTTGTGTCTTGGTCTTCTCTAATCCATAGTTTCATCATATTCTGATGTGATTCACTAAGGAATGAGGAAGGAGAATCTCTTGATGGTCCAAAATGTATTTCGAAAAGCATGGGTGATTTTCAAATGAGATATAATAATAGAAATTTTAGTTTAGTTTAAATTAATTAATTACTTAATTTAATTATTAATTAATCAACTAAATGTACCTCCAATGAGCGAGATGTTTGAACACCACATACTAAACTATTACAGGTTGTACATAGGGTAAAAACACATTATGAACTAAACTATGATCTCATATTTCTGATAAGAGAATCCATATATGATTTATTCTATTTTCTATAGGAAAAATCATTTTCATAACAAAAAACACATTCAATATTTTTGTAATCATAATTTTGGGAACACCAAGCCTCAGACTCACATGTTGTATCATCTTTTAGCTTTTCAATTATATAAACAAATATTTAAACATCTTAAAAGGAAAAATATTGGGTCTCTAGAACCTATAAATTCTCCATCATCACCTGAACAAATTATATACCCATATAAGATATATTTATAATCTATATTCAGAACAAGGGTAACCTGTATGGTCTCGGTATATGGTCTCAAAAGGAATCTCAATGATAGTAGTGTTTAGCTATTTTTTATGCATATTAAAAAAGGGAATGTGATCCTCTCAGCACCATCCAACATCAAAAATACAAGGCCTTAGTATATCCTAGAACACCAAAATAGTGTTCTCAATCTTCCCATCTATATAGGAGTGAAATGTTGTACTCACCTAGACATGAGTCTCAAATTACTCCTATACGACTCTCCACGACTATGACATGAAGTGTGTATCATCATGAAATATTATATTCTAGGGTACCCAATGAAAGTGAATGATCTTATGTATATACAAATTCACCAAACTGTCTATATAACTCTTCTCATAGATGTAAAGGAAGTGTTATAAAATTGTGAATCTATCAATTATCACTAATTTAGAGTCTTGTGTATTCAGTGTCTATGGAAACCCTATCACAAAGCCCATATAAATATCATATGACAGTCACTATGGGATCTCAAGCGGCTGAAAAAATCATTTTGGATATTATTTCTAATCCTTTATGTAATATCCCAAGATTTAATAAGATATATTATTTTTAATTTCTTTTATATCATCTATTATATGCCACACCAATATTATCTTGCGCTATACTCAACACCGTATTAGCTTGCAGTATACTCAACACTAATCTTGGATCATGCTACACACAATTTCAATTTTGTTTAATAGCAGTTATTCTACGCAACATTGAGTGTGTATATATATATATAATGTATAAATGAAATAAGGTTGGATTTTTTTATACGCAACATCAAAAAATTCTTGCTCTACATGCAACACTAACTTGGCTTGCATTACACGCAATCGCGACCTTCCTCAATAGCGTGTGTTGTACGCAATATCAGGGTTCACTAAACAATGATATATGGTTATAATATTATTATAAACTAGCCGTTATGAATAGTATTAACTATATTTTGAATTTTATTACATTATTATTCATCTTAAACATTTTCTATAACATGGTATGAGAACAAAATAAAATTTTTGCTTAAAATAAGTATTCTTAAAAAAATGTAGTTTCCCCGCCTTTTGATGGCGTACCGACATTAAATTTAGTTTTTGACATGCATATAAGTTCAACTTGACAGAATAAAATTCTTCTTTTGAATCAAGAAATAAAAATTTAATTTGGACAAATTTTTGATATTTTCCAGATAAGTTTCTTATTATGATGAATAGTAAAAATATGCTAAATTTTAATTAAAAACAAGTTTTTTCATCAAGATAATTTATATGGTTAAATTAAAATATTAAATGTTTTTAAAGTATAAATGGAATATATTTTTACCATTTAATGTAATGTATTTCATTATCATTTATTTTACATTGAATTCATAGGTAATATCATTTCAATCTTTGGACATGTTTTAACTTTTAAAATTCGTTTTCTTAACAACGGGATTAATTTTAAATTAATTTCCAGAGCTTTTGTGATTTGAATTAGGAAAAATTGATTCCATATTTTGAATCATTAGGTCCAAATTATGTTAATAGGCTACTTTTTATTTTTGGGCACTATGAATAGTAACTACGTTAAATTTTATTTACCTTAGTTAAAGGAAAATTCCTATAATTGTGGGTAAATATAATATTATAAATTTACCATAACACTTGTATTAATACAATTGGATGATTATAATTCATCCTATTTCTTATTTTGGTCGAAATGGAATCCATTGCAACCCACTTGGATGTGATTAAGACATTTAATTTATTTTATTTAAAAGAAAGTGAAATATGTCTCACTCAAACTATAATAATTAAACTATTTTTAATGTAAGGTTATACAGAATATAAATTTGGTTATAAATACTAATTTGAAAGCTAATTTTTTTTCTTTATCATAGTAATTTATTTGTAATTTTTAAGAATTATTTATTTACCTTATTAACTTATACATTAATAATGTAGAAATTATTTATTTAGTGAAAAATCAATAATATAGTTTTTACTGAAATAATAATACACATAAAAAGTCCAAAAAACCTGAAAAAGACATATTTTTAGAGTATATATAAACCCTAAGCATCCAATGGCCGAATTGGTGACCATTTGGATCCTTATAAAGAAGATTATGACACTTATAATATTTTATTTTAAATGATTCCAAAGTTGTCACCTTCATAATTTGATAAATATAACTATTTACATGTTGTGATTTTAAGATGACAAATAATAGTAAAAGTATTATTATAAAATCTATGATATTTATATTCATCATAGGATTTTATTTTTAATTTTTATTCCACAAATAAGTATATTAAATAATTATACAAAAATGTTGTACTAATAATTTTATTAAGAGATATTCCAAATAAATGGGATTAAAAATATTAAAATAAATATTATATGAACAATTTTATATTCTCCGCGAATTTTTTAGAAAAATTTGACATGTTAGGAATCTATTAAATATTTTGGTTAAAATATATCCTCTGTGTGGATTATATTTAAATTAAAATAAATGAAAAATGTCAAAATTGGCACTATTGTTATTTTATAAAAATAACATATAATAAAATTGATTAAAAATCACAAAAATATTTAAAAATTATAAATTGAAATTTATATGGTCTAAAATTTAATTAATTATCCAATTATGGAAAATTAACAACACATGAGTAATTATTTATAACAATTAGAAAATTAGAAGCTTATTACCATAAATAAAATTAAATAGATTAAATAAGGAAAAATCAAGGTGATAATGTTTAAATTAAATTCCCAACATGTATAAATTTTATTTTTTGATGAGATTATAACCCTATATTATCTAATATTCAATGTTGAGTTAATTTTTGTGTTTTTTAAATGAGGTTGAATTTATTATAACTTAATATTTCTTATGTTACCAAATGTGTCCCTCTCCTACCTTATAAAAAGGGCACTCCTTCCCTCTTCTCTTCACACCATTTTTTTCCTTGAAGCTCGGAAAAACCCTACCAATTCCTCTTCTCAACATCTGTAGTTATTACATAGAGGTTATGGTATTCTCAAAAGACCAACTCTAGTGCCCTAAGAAGAATTTTAAAAAGAGGTGTGTCGAGGAAGAGGTAATCTCTTCTACCGACTCTTTCAAGTTTCTTTCTTCTTCTACTTACTCTTCATTAGTTGTTTAATTATAAATTAATAACATAATTATTAATTATATAATGATATTTCATTATAAATATGAAACAAACCTATTTCACATTCTATCCATCCTACTGAAAACAAAATCACCGCGCGTGCGTACGTACATGATATCATCTCTACGCTGTGGTGTAATCTGTTTTCCACCACCACCTTACTTGGATGGGTATAATGGTGTAAAGAAAAAAAATATATGATTATTATAACATGATAATGATTCTATGATATTATATCATCCACTCATATTCCATTCAATAAATAGAGAAATGATATAATCGCTCGTGCGTACGTACGAATTATCGTCTCCACGACGCGATGAGATTCATTTCCCATGTTAACAATTCAAGAATGATTATAAAAAATATATAATAATTAATCATGAAATATATGACATATTAATGATACTGGATTTATGTATATGTTATTTACTTACATCTATTAAATTTAATAAGGAAACGAAAACAATGTTCATGCGTACGTACGACCTACCGTCTCCATGAAGAGTGTATTTCATTCCATGTATCGATCTATTATATATATGTATATTCTGAATATATATTATATATAAATCATTATTGACATTATTTAATTAAGTAATCATGATCTCATTAATCAGATAAATAAATACAAGACAAAACTCGGACGATAAATGAAACGATTTTACCCAAAACGCTGCTTTAACATGGAATTGACAAATGAACGGATAATATAAAGTTGTAAGTGAATCATATATGATATCATAAATATTATTATGGTTCTGTTACAAGATTATAATATTTTTAAACCCACTATACATGAGCCTTGGACACATACGGAAGAAATTGGACAAAAGGTAGGTGATAAATTTCCAATCTCATTTTTATCCGAGATTGTTTATTCGTAAGTATTTACTGGGGTTTAATTTATCATCCATGTCCATGTTTTATAAAAAAATTTCATGTATGTTTAAATTCATTTTTACCCATTTTTACTTTTACCTCATGGTATGGAATGAATCTTTCTTTTTATTACCCTACGAGGTAGTTTTTGACTTTTCCGGCAAAAGTACGAGGATAATGTTTTTTTATCTTATACGGAATGAACAGATTTTTACGGTTTCATAAAGAATTATTTTCATGAAGCTTCATCCACATGATTTGAGGATTATTTTCTACAAAATCATTTTCTTTTAAAATTGAATGGAATTTTGTAAAAATAAAATTATTTTGAATAATAAAGGATATTTTCCTCAAGAATTCATTTCAAGTGTTTTTTCAAAACTATTTTCTATCTAAGATGAAATTATTTAGTATGATTAAGTTTCAAGTATAATGTCTCTATGATTTATATGGTTTCACTTTTTTATGATGAAATGATGTCCATTTGTTTTATATGGAATATTTTATGATGGGATGATGTTTATCAAACCCATTTTATTCTTTGGGTTATGATGAATGATTTATGTTTATGTTGTGGCACACGTAAGAATGGTTTCATTATGAGATGTTTGGGTCCTATATCACCCTCCAATTCATTGGGTAAAGATTTATATCTCATGAGATAGACATGGCTGGAATGGTAAGTTAATATTCTTCAGTGATACAGGACTAGAATGAGGAGTGAACTCGATTCAGTAAGATACTTTGTCCACTATGATGGTCTTGGCAGCAATTCTTTGGATACTATGGAAATCATATCAAGTGCTTAATTGTTTTCTCCAATTACATGATTTATTCCCATGGTATTTCATGATGATTTATGTTCCATTATGATCTATTCCTTACGTACCGCCATGTTTTATGTCAATGCTCAAGATTTTGATGTTTAATCATTATGTTCATTTTTTTAAGTTCAAATGTATATGGTTTGTTTTATTTAATCCATGGTTAACCTTACTGAGCATTTGAGATCACCCTTTATATGTTTTCTTTTCCCCAGGATAAAAGGAATGGTTTTAGGTAAGAAAATAAAAGGGAAAGATCTTTATGGGAGATGTTGAAGATCATTCACCGTGATTAGAAGATTATGTTATGAGTTTCCAAAGATACTAAACTATTACAGTCCTTGAGTGTTGATTTTTTTTATGCATTAAGTATTCCACAAAAGTAATGTAATTTCCATGTACGTCAAGTTTGGGGTCTCTACAGTTGGTATCAGAGGAAGGGTTTAGTCAACCTTTGGAAACTTGGATGCGAACGCTTTAGTGAGATACTTAGAGATATTTATAAGGTATGTCTAGGGATGTCCCTAAGGTTGAGTAAACGTATAGGTTATAGTCATAAAATTACGGTAAGAATCATAGAATTAAACCTCAGATGATTGAGGTCGAAATTAATCTCCCTTGATTATGTTGTTTTTTCTCTCATACTATTCTTTTTGGGTTTTTACAAATGGCAGGAAACAAGAGGATTCATGTTAATGGAGAATATGATGGACAATGGAATGATAATCTTCATGAGAAACCAAATGAAATGGGATTTGGATGTGAAAACATCATTATTATTCCAAATCAGAAATCTCATAATATAATCAATAATCTCAACTTTGGTAAGTTTCCTGGATCAGCTAATAAGAGAAAGATGGAGTTTCATGATGATCATAGAGGAAAGAAAGGTCAATTTCCCTCATGTAAATCTTGTGGGAAGAGGAATCAAGGAGAATGTTTCAAAGGAACTGGAAAATGCTTTGGGTATGGAAAAGAAGAACACAAAGCCAGTAAATGTAAAGGAAAAGGTTCAGTTAACTCCATGGAAAAGGATAATGGTATTTCTAAGACATCAACAACTCTTATGTTTTTTAAATGTGGATTGTATGGGAATTATTAAAACCAATGCCCTATGGGAAAGTCTCATTAAGAGAATAAACATGGTCGTATGAGCAATATTTATGTTGATGATGATGAAGAGACTAAAAATGATATAAGAGATGAAGGAAGTGTTGAGGAATAAAATGAGGAATCTCGGTCAATGGTTTAAGAAGGTAGTGGAATGATTGTTTTTTGATCATGAGTTATGTTGTATAGGTAATTTAGTGGTACTATGGAATAAAGAAACATCTAAGGATTGTTACACTATTTTTTTTCATAACGTATTTGAATGTAAATGTTACATGGTACTAGTAACCCTAAAATAATATTCAGATATTTTTTTGAAAGAAGATGATATGCACATAATGAAGGGATAAAGAGATAATGAAATTCTATATAGTATTAATTAGCTCATGACTGATATAAGGAAAAAGTTATATCATGGTATGAGTATATTGAAATTTAGGGGATTTTGGTATGTGGAAAGAGTTAACTTTTTATAGAATTCATGTTTTCACTAATTTTCAATGGGTATTCATTTTTTTAAGAGAATACATGATTAACGTATTCACAAATTTGGAATGTGACCAAAAAGATATATCTTATGATACATGGGCTATAAATGATGGTATTTACATGCTTGGTTGATAAAATTTCTAGAAATGGTTTTCTTTATACTATGAGCTTGGATAGATGTATTTTGGATAAGCCAAAAGATTGGAAATGGAATATGTTGGACATAAGATAACATTGTTTAAGGATATAAACTTTTTCGATATTACTTATGGAATGTTATGAAAGTGTAGTTTTAGAAAAAGGAAAACATGCTGGATGGGAGACAACTCGTCGCGTCGGTCAAGGCTGTGGGAATCAAACCCACAACCAAAGTGCAAAAGGCCTTTATCTCCAACCACTAGCCTACATGAATTCCCTGGTTAGTAGAAACTAATTTTATTTTATTAAGTGATATTATAGATGAAGTATAAGTCCATTTTTCGAATCATATACGATTAACCTCACCATAGATGGACTTATGTATATTTGATAACTTTTTCTACCCTTTTTTTAGACAGATGGAATGACCCGTCATTCTATCACATGATCCGCTAACACTTTAGGAATGAAAAATTCAACTTCATTTCTTTAAGAGATGAAGGGGAAATTGTTCAAGGCGCGAACAATGGTGAGATTGTACTGAAATAAAGTAAGTATTTATTCTAATTCAAATTCTTAAACATTAGGGAAATGATCTTGAAAAACAAAAATGTTTTCCTAGTGTCTTCATATACGATGTATCAGATGGTACTGTAGATCGTCACAAATTTATGGCTTTGTGATTGTTGGCTTTTTTATAGCCATGTTCTCTAACACTCTACATCAGGACTTGATGGTTAGATTTCTCTTTCATATCCATATTTTCACCTATGTTCTCTTTTGTGGAAACCTAGTGACTAGTTAATTTGGGTAACCATTACGTTTCATACTTTAGTTTTTAATGATAATTTTTGGTATTCCTTTTTACGATGTGGGTTTCTATGAAACAAACTCTCCTGTAATAATCCATTTATAACCCCGAGGATTTTCGAGGGAAAAATTCATCTTAAGGGGGGTAGAATGTAATACCCCGAGATTTTATAAGATATATTATTTTTAATTTTTTTGATATCTTTTTTTGTACGCTACACCAAGATTATCTTGCGCTATACGCAACACCGTATTAGTTTGGAGTATACGCTACACTAATCATGGATCGCGTGACACACAATTTCTATGTTTGTTTAATACCAGTTATTCTACGCAACATTGATTGTATATATATATATACAATGTATAAATGAAATATGGTTGGATTTTGTTATACGCAACAACAAACAAGAATTGCACTACACGCAACCCTGACTTGGATTGCATTACATGCAATCACAACCTTCCTCGATAGCGTGTGTTGTACGCAATACCGGGGTTCACTAAATAATGATATATGGTTATAATATTATTATAAATTAGCCGTTATGAATAGTATTAAATATATTTTGAATTTTATATCATTATTATTCATCTTAAACATTTTCTAGAACATGGTATGAGAACAAAATAATTTTTTCGGGTAAAATAAGTATTTAAAAAAAATGCAGTTTTTCCGCCTTTGATGGCACACCAACCTTAAATTTTGTTTTTGATATGTTTATAAGTTAAATTTGACAAAATAAAATTCTTTTTTTGAATCAGGATATAAAAATTTACTTTGGATAAATTTTTTTTATTTTTCTGATAAATTTCTTATTTTGATTAATAATAGAAATACGGTAAATTTTAATTAAAAAAAACTCTTTTCATTGAGATAATTTATATGTCTAAATAATAATATTGAATGGTTTTAAAGTGTAAATAGAATATATTTTTACCATTTAATATAACTTATTTCATTAACATTGATTTTACATTGAATTCATAGGTAAAATCATTTCAATCTTTTGCAAAGTTTTAACTTTTAAATTTTTTTTCTTAACAATGAGATTAATTTTAAATTAATTTCAGAAACTTATGTGATATGAATTAGAAAATAAGGATTCCATATTTGGAATCAGTAGGTCCAAATTATGTTAATAGGCTACTTTTCATTTTTGGGTACTATGAATAGTAACTACGGAAAATTTTATTTACCATAGTTAAAGGTAAATCGGGTAATTGAGGGTAAATATAATATTATAAAATTACCAAAACACTTGTCTTAATATAATTGGATGATTATATTCCATCCAATGGCATATTTTTATCGAAATGGAATCCATTGTAACCCACTTGGATGTGATTAAGACGTTACATTTATTTTATTTAAAAGAAAGTGAAATATGTCTCACTCAAACATTAATAATTAAACTATTTTTAATATAAGGTTATACGGAATATAAATTCGGTTATAAATACTAATTTTAAAGATAAAATGTTTTTTTTATTATGGTAATTCATTTGTAATTTTTAAGAATTATTTATTTACCTTATTATCTTATACATTAATGATGCATAAATTATTTATTTAATGCAAAATAAATAATATAGTTTTTATTGAAATAATAATACACATAAAAAGTCCCAAAAACCCGACGAAGACTTATAGGAAGTGTATATATAAACCATAATCATCCAATGGCCGAATTGGTGACCATTTAGATCATTATAAAGAAGATTATGACACTTTTAGTATTTTATTTTAAATGATTCCAAAGTTTTCATGTTCAGAATTTAATAAATATAACTTTTTACATGTTCTGATTTTAAAATGATAAATTCTAGTAAAAGTATTATTATAAAATATATGAGATTTATATTCATCATAGGATTTTATTTTTAATTTTTATGCAACAGATAAGTATATTAAATAATTATACAAAAATGTTGTACTAATTATTTTATTTTTAGATATACCAAATAAATGGTTTTAAAAATATTAAAATAAATTTTATATGAACTATATAATGTGCTACAGTAATTTTATAGAAAACTTTGACATGTTAAGAATCTATAAAATATGTTTTTTAGAATATATCCAATGTATGGATTTTATTTAAATTAAAATAATTGAATAATGTCAAAATTTACACTACTGTTATTTTATAACAATAACATATTATAAAATTGTTTAAAAATCACAAAAAGATTTAAAAATTATAAATTGAAATTTATATGGTCTAAAATGTCATAATGTACCCATTTATGGACAATTAAAAACACAAGTAATTCTTTATAAAAATTTAAAAATTAGAATCTTTTTACCACAAATAAAATTAAATAGATTAAATAAGGATAAATCAAGTTGATAATGTTTAAAATAAACTCCCAGCATGTCTAAATTTTATTGGTTGATGAGATTACAACTCTATATCATCTAATATTCGGATTTCAGCCATTTTTTTTGGTTTTTAAGTGAGTTTGAATTTATTCTAAATTAATATTTCTTATGTTACCAGAGGTTCCCCTCTCTTCCATTATAAAAAGGGAACCCCTTCCCTCTTCTATTCACACCATTTTGAGCATTGAAACTCGGCCAACCCCTGCAAATTACTCTTCTAAGCCTCTATAGTTATATCATAGAGGTTCTGGTCTTCCCTAAAGACCAACTATAGTTCCCTAAGAAGAAGTTTAAAGGAGGTGCGTCGAGGATGAGGTAATCTCTTCTACAAACTCTTTCATGTGTCTTTCTTCTTCTACTTCCTATTCTTGAGTTGTTTAACTATAAAGTAATAACATCAGTATTAATTTTATACTTATTTATTATTATAAATATGAAACAACCCTATTTCACCTTTTATCCATCCTCTGGAAAACGAAATCACCACGCATGCGTACGTACGGAATACAGTCTCCACGTTGTGGTGTAATCTGTTTTCCACCACCACCTTACATGGATGGGTATAATGGTGTAAAGAATAACTATATATGATTTTTATAACATCATTATGATTCTAAGATATTATATCATTCACTCCAATTCCATTCAATAAATATGGTAACGATATCATCGCTCATGCGTACGTATGAATTACCGTCTCCATGACGCCATGAGATTCATTTTCCATGTTAACAATTCAAGAATGATTATAAATTATATATACTAAGTAATAATTAAATATATGAAATATTTATGATACTGGATTTATTTGTATGTTATTTACTTACATCTATTAAATTAAATAAGGAAACGAAAATAGTGTTCATGAGTACGTACGACCTACTGTCTCCATGAATGGTGTATTTATTTCCATTTATCGATCTATTATATATATCTATATTATGAATATATATTATATATAAATCATGTTCTACATTCTGTAATTAAGTAATAATGATCTAAGTAATCATATGAATAATTACATGTCAAAACACGGACGATAAATGAAATGATTTTACCCAAAACGCTGCTTTAACATGGAATTGACAAATGAACGGATAATATAAAGTCGTAAGTGAATCATATATGCTATCATAAATATTATTATGGTTCTGTTACAAGTTAAAAATATGTTTAAACCCAATATATAATAGACTTGGACACATATGGAAGAAATTGGACAAAAGGTAAGGGATAACTTTTCCAATCTCATTTTTATCCGAGATTGTTTATCCGTAAGTATTTACTGGGGTTATATTTATCATCCATGTCCATGTTCTCAAAAAATGTTTTCATGTATATTTAAATTCGTTTTTACCCATTTTGACTTTTACCCTATGTTATGGAATGAATCTTTCTTTTGTTTACCCTACGAGGTACTTTTTGACTTTTCCGGCAAAAGTTTGAGGAGAATGTTTTTTTTAACTTATACAACATGAACGAATTTTTACGGTTTCAAAAATCCTTATTTTCGTTAAGATTACTCCACAATAATTCATGATTATTTTCAACTAAATCATTTTATTTTAAAATTGAATGGAATTTTGTGAAAAAAATGATTTTGAAGGAGAAATGATATTTTCCTTAAGAATTCATTTCAAGTGTTTTATCAAAACTATTTTCCATCTAAGATGAAATTATTTAGTATGATTATGTTTCAAGTATAATGACTCTATGATTTACATTGTTTCACTTTTTTTATGATTAAATGATATCCATTTGTTTTATATGGATTATTTTATGATTGGATGATGTTTATGAAAACCATTTTATTCATTGGGTTATGATGAATGATTTATGTTTATGTTCTGGCACACGTATGAATGATTTCATTATGAGATGGGTGGTACCTATATATCCCTCCAATGCATTGGGTATTGATTTATATCTCACGAGATAGACATGGCTGGAATGGTAAGTTAATCTGGTTTAGTGATACAGGACTGGAATGAGGAGTGAACTCGATTCAGTAAGAGACTTTGTCCACTAATATAGTCTTTGTAGCAATGCCTTGGCTACTATGGAAATAATATCAAGTGCTTAATGGTTTTCCACAATTACATGATTTATTCCCATGTTATTTTATAATGATTGATGTTCTATTATGATCTATGCCTTACGCAGTACCATGTTTTATGTCATTGCACGAGATTTTTGTGTTTAAACATTATGTTCATGTTTTTAAGTTAAAATGTATATGGTTTGTTTTATTTTCTCCATGCATACCCTTACTGAGCATTTGAGCTCACCCTTTATATGTTTTCTTTTTTCCATTATATAACGAATATTTTTAGGTACGAAAAAAATGGGAAGATCTTTATGGGAGATGTTGAAAATCTTTCACCATGATTAGAAGATTATGTTCTGAGTTTCCAAAGACACTAAACTATTATGGTCATTGAGTGATGGTTTTTTTATGTATTAAGTATTCCGCAAAAGTAATTTAATGTCCATGTACGTCATTTTTGGGGTCTCTACACTTCACCTACTAGAAGGTTAGGCACCAAGAGGAAATATCATCAATGCTTCATCTCATTCAAGACTTTAGAAACTACCACTAAAGGTTTCTGTAAATCATCCTCATTCTGATATGTATAGCTAAAGTAGAGGTGTGAAACTCCCTCAACACATGTTCCCACATCCTGACTGGGAAACCTTTCCATCCATAGAAATGATTGATGTGTTTCCCTCTAAAATATCCATCTAGTGGATCCCCTATAGATATATGGTCATGTAATACTACAAAATTTATGTCTCCAAATTGTGACCCTCTCACATGCATGAGAAGATGAGAAATCGACACCATCGACTGATTAAAAGTAACACACTCATGCTCCTCTAGTGTAATCTACGAGGAAGAAAATTTCTCAAAATATTCATATTCTCTGTTGTCCTGGGACTTACTACTAAGTTTATCTTATACTATGTTTCCATTATTTTTATCATGGGATATGTTAATTTTATGATCTCGTAGGATATTCAACTATCACCACTATCTCTAGTTCAAGTCCCTCTGCATGAAGATGTACTTAAGACTCTGATTTTATGAGTAAACCAAAATTCCCTCTAATAGAAGTTCGTTCCTCAAATTCATCCGGGAGGGTAATACCACTTCAATATCTTGGACATGAGTCACATAGTTTTTCTCATAGGGTAGCAACTACCATGACTCATACAAAATAAATTCCTATCACTGCATCAACACACTATAGAGCCCAACTCCATGGGAGTCAAAATAAAATATACACTCCACACCCTCCTCTGACAGTATTAGATCAAGAGCACTCATTAGCCATATAATAATCTCCTAAAAGGTCCTCTGCAACATCTTAGTACAGGTAAAGGGATTCCCTTTATTGGTCAGGGTGCTCAAAGGGGATGAAATATTAGAGAATCCTATTATAAACCTGTAACATCTGAGATTTTTATGAGAAATGTTTTGTTGTTTTATACGTCATCAAAGTAATCTTCCACTACACACAACACTAGCTTGGCTTGATTTGCACGCAATCGTGACCTTCCTCGATAGCTTGCGTCGTACGCAATACCGAGTTTCACTTAACAACGATATTCTATTAAAATATTATTAAAACTAGCCGTTATGAATAGTAATACCCACTTTTAGAAATTTTGTAAATTTTATCATTCAAAATGGACTTCATTTTTGGATTCAGAATATCAAAATTAGCCTAGGGTGAAATTTTAGTATTTTTCTGAAAACTTTCAATTTTTGATGAATACTGAAAACACTGGGTTACTATTTAAAAACCAACTTTTTATTTAAATAATTAATTATTTTATTTAAATTTATTTTTGGTCTAAATTTATACATAATACCTTTATAAGTTCAAATTAATTCATTGGAGTCATTTTATAATAATTGTAGATATCTAAAAATTTTATTGAACTTTTCACCGTCTTTTTCCCACCTACTAGGAGAATTTGAAAATTTACATAAAACATAATTTTACCGCTTCTGTGAGTGTAATTTCAAAAATCCAAGAGATACGGTTAATATCAAGGGCTAAAATTTGGTTCAATGAGTTGAAAATAATTTTCAGTGAATAGTAACTTTTTACTTTTTTTACCACGGTTAAAAGTAAATAGTGTAATTAAGGGTAAAATGATATTATTATTACCCTAACACATGTCCAAATTCTATTGGATAAGTTTAATTCGACCAAAAACAAACTTAGGAATACAATTTGACCATTTAGGTACACTTGGATTAGATTAGGACATTTATTATTAATTTATTTAAAGAAGGGTTAAAATAGTTAAAATCAAAGTTTAATAAGTAAATAATTTTTAATATAGGGTTATACATAAGATAAATTAGATTATAAATATTCATTAGAAAGATAAAACGATTTCCTATATAATGGTATTTTATATATGATTTTTAAGCCTGAAATAATGTAATTTATTTATGACACAATGATGATACAATAATTATCTTATTAATGAAATATTAACATAATTGATGTTATAAATACCCAAATAAATGTAATTTGAGACTTTTTATGAATTCCAATAATTTTCTAAATTAATATGACATGATATTATTGATTTAATTAACTTTTTTTGAACTAATCATGGTTATGATTTTCACAATAATCAATTACCAAATAGTTTCAAAATTGACATAAAATAGTTTTTAAAACAAATATTATATTATTTGTTGTTATTTTACTCTTAAAAATCTATGGTTCGTCTAAATGACTTAGATAAGGATATATATATTAATAATAAACAAATTTGGGATCTTTTGGCTTGTTATAGTATGTTTATTAACCATATAGTGTAAGAAAACAAAAAGACACGGTAAAAGTTAAATTATTTAACTTAGAGTTAAATCTCAATGCTAAGGATAAAACAGGAACCCAAAGTTTTCTAAATTCTATTGGATGAAAGGATTTCGACCCATCCCCACCTTATCTTCGAAATAAATCAATGTGTAGCTATTAAAAACCAAATATGACTTTATAATAAAATAATATTTTAAGTTCTTCTAAGGTGCCCCTCTCATCCCTTATAAAAGAGAACCTCCTCCCTCTCTTCCTCACACCACTTTGAGCATTCAAGTTTGAAAAAACCCTGCCAATTTATCTTCCCCACTTCCCTAGAAACATCCTAGATGTTCTGGACTTCTTAAAAGACTATCTTTAGTTCCCTAAGATGAGGTTAAGAAGAGGCGCTTCAAAGAAGAGGTAATGTCCGTTACCGATTCTTTCAAATTTATTTCTTCTTCTACATATTTTTATTTAATTGTTTCATTATGAAGTAATAACATCAGTATCAATAATATACTGATATGTTATTATAAGTATGAAACAACCCTATTTCACCATCTATCCATCCTACAGAAAACAAAATCAACGCGCGTGTGTACGTACGGAATACCGTCTCCACGCCGTGGTGTAAACTGTTTTCCACCACCACCATACTTGGATGAGTATAATGGTGTAAAGAATAACAGTATATGATTATTGTAAAATTATATTGATTTTGAAATAGTTTAAAACAGTTCAATACAATTCCACGATCATGGGAACGATATCATCGCTCGTGGGACGTACGACCTACCGTCTCTACGATGTGATGTGACTCGTTTTACATGATCTTCAATGATTAATGATTATATAAATGAATTTAATGAATAAATATGATATATATTACACTAATAACATTCTGGAAATGAAGTATATATAACCTAAAAGAAGAATAAGAATTTATTCGACAAAACACGCATAAGAACAAAAAGTAATAAACACCTGAATAACAAGTAGCAATGAAATATTACTAATAAGAAGCTAAGAATATGACCATATTTGATATCATAAAAATATATATGATTCTGGAATAAGTCAATGACATTATTTAAATCACTATACAGGAGCTTCGGACACTTACTAAGCAAATCGGACCTAAGGTAAGGGAAAATCTCACAATCTCTTTTTCATCTGAGATTGTTTATACTTTAGAATTTACTGGGGAATATTTATCATCCACATCCATGTTTCCTCAATATGTAATATTATATACATCCACCTTCAATTTTTTAAATCCAATTTTACCCATTGGTGAGTTTTTAGTAAAAGATATGAAAGGAATCTTTTATCGTTTTTAGTACGAGGTACTTTTTGACTTTTCCGGCCAAAGTACGAGAAGAATGTTTTTTTAACTTATACGGCCTGAATGGAATTTTAGAACATTATTTCAATGAATCTTCCTTTACAAGTTTTCAATTTTAATTTTAATCAACTTATTTTAGTTTAAAATTATATGACATTTTAAGAAATGAAAATGTTTTTGAAGTAGGAAGGATATTTTCCTCAAGAATGGAGTTCAAGAGTTTTATCAAAATTATTTTCCATCTAAGATAATGTAGTGTTCTATTTCTATCCCTATTTTTTACATTGATTTGATTATGTTTTGATGGAATTAATTTTATGATGTCCTTTTATCTTATATGGATTATGTTATGATGGCATGATTTTTAAGAATCCCATTTTAATTAAATGGGTTATGCTATGATAAATGATTTATGATTTTGTGGCACACATAAGAATGGTATCATTATGAGATGGTTGGGACCTATATCTCTCTCCAATGCATTGGGTAATTATTTATATCTCATGAGATAGACATGGCTGGAATGACAGGTTAAACCGGTTCAGTGAAACAGGACTAAAACGAGGAGTGAACTCGGATCAGAAATGGACTTTGTCCGCTAAGATAGTCTTGGCAATGAGTATTGACTACTAAGAAATGATTTTATATGATTGTGTGTGTATTCCACAAAGCTTCATGTTTTAAGTTATGTTTATTGGGATTACATTTCACTACTACGATTTATCCCATGTTATGAAATTATGATCTCTTTTGCAGTTACGATTTCCAAAATGATATGTTCTTATGAATATGATGTGATTGATATTTCTTTTGTTTACCCTTACTGAGCATTTGATCTCACCCTTTTGTATGTTTTCATTTCCCCAGTCCAGGAAGAAGGATATTAAGTAAGATATGCCAAAAGGGACTCTAGATATGATAAAATAAAAGGGAGACAATGTAGATGATTTATGAACCAGTTGTTTATGTTTCCCATTTTCTAAAGACTCTATACATATACGACCCTTTCATGGTTTTTTATATGTTTTAATAATCATGATTTGATTTTGAATTATTAACAATGTATGTAAAGTATGGGTCGTTATAGTTGGAATCAGAGGAAAGGTATAGTCAACCTTTGGAAACTAGGATGTGAAAGCCCTAGTAAGAACCATAAGGATATATCTAAGAATAGAACACAATCTTAGGGTTTTAGAAATGTCCATGAATAACCTATTATAAGACCTTAAGTGTAAAATTTTATTCTTGATTATGTGGTTTTCCTATTATAATTAGTGTTGCTCACACTATTCTTCTTGGTTTTAGTCAATGGCTGGAACCCGAAGGAACCGTGTTAATGCGGAATGCGACGGGCAATGCAATGATTGTCCCCCTGAGAAACCAAAAGTTATGGGAGCTGGAGTGCAAAATCTTGTATTCATGCTCACACAACTTTCTCAAGCTATGAATCATGCAGGACTTCCAATCAAGCAAAGGAAGGAGAAACATTCTGTTGAATCCTTCATGAGGCAGCGTCCACCCTCATTCAGCGGGTCTACTGATCCATTAGTTGCTGAACAATGGATCAGTACCACTGAAAAGATATTTTTAGTTCTTCAATGTTCTGAACATGATAAATTCATCTTAGCATTGTATCGTTTGGAAGGTAAATATGATCAATGGTGGGATCTTATCAAGAATATGAGGCCAAGAGATGAAATTGAGTCCATGGAATGGGACGAGTTCAAGAACTTATTTTTCAATAAGTATTTCCCGCGTATTCTTCGAACAAAGATGTAGAAGGAGTTTCTTGAATAGAAGAAAAAGGATGGTGAATCTGTTGGTACCTACAAAGAAAATTTTACAAGATTTCCAAGGTATGCTTCCGGAATTATTATCCAACCTAAGAGTAAGATCGATTGAGTATTTAGTGGCTTTAAACCAAGTCTTCGAAGGGCGTTAGCTATAAGGGTCTTCAATAGCTATGAAGAAATCGTTCTATGTGCTCTCAAAGTTGAGATGAAGATTGGAGTAACCCATCAGTCATATGGGTTTGATAAGAAGAGGAAAATGGAATTCAAAGGAAAATATAAAGACCACACTGAAAAGAAGATGAGTTTCCCTTATTCTCAATGTGTGGGAAGAAACATGGAGGGAGTTGTCTTAAAGGGACAAGTAAATGTTTTAAATGTTGAAAGGATGGTCATCGGGCATTTGAATGCTGCAATGATGGGAAGAAGATGTCTACTGATGCGAACAAAGAAAATGCTACACAGAGTGCACTCCCTACAGTTCAATGTTACAAGTGAAAGGAAATGGGGAAATATGCCAATCAATGCCATAATCCAAGGGTTGTTGATGATGATCGACGTCAACAAACTCTTCAGGCTAAAGGCAAAGGAAAGTCATATGCAATTTCTATCAGCGATGTGGAGTATGAGAATGAAGTGGTGAATGGTACACTTACTATCCACTATAAAGTAGAAAATGTTTTATTTGATTCTGGATCCACACACTCTTTTATTTCTGAAGAATTTTCTAAGGGTATCGTTATATTACCTCAACAATTAGATGTTGAGTTAGCTGTGACAACCCCCAATGGCACAACAATCGCATCAAAAGTTTATAATTATTCTCCGATTAAAGTTTTTGGGAAAGTGCTTCCTCCAAATCTTGTGATCCTTCCTATAGTGTAATTTGATGTGATTCTGGGGATCGAATGGATTTATTTATATGGATATCATATCAATTTCCAAAGAATGGAAGTCACATTTCATATTCCAGATCAATCTATGATCGTCTATCGATGCAAGGATGAACATAACCTTCCAGTGGAAATTTCTTCCATTTTATGGGTCTTGATTCCACTAAATGAAGGTTATTTTTCTCAAATGGTTGTTGAGAAACTAACGATTAATAATATGCACATTGTACGGGAGTTTGATGATGTCTTTTCCGATGAATTTCCTGGTCTTCCACCAAATCGTGAAGTTGAGTTTTCAAAAGAACTCATACCACGTGCTTTAACTATATAAAATACACATTATAGAATGGCCCCAATTGAGTTTTAGGAATTAGACAAGCAACTCCAAGAGAATCTTGATAAAGGATTCATACACCCTAATGTGTCACCATGGGGAGCACCTATTCGGTTTGGTAAGAAGAAAGATGTATCAATGAGACTCTGCATTGATTGTCAAGAACTTAACAAGATCACTATCAAGAACAAATATCCTCTCCCACGCATTGATGCCTTATTTTAACAACTACGTGGAGCTCAATACTTTTCCATGATTGATCTTAATTCAGGGTATCATCAATTAAGGGTCAAAAGGGAGGATATACCAAAGAAGGCTTTCCGTACAAGGTATGGACACTGTGAATTTATAGTGATGCCATTTGGTCTTACCAATGCCCTTGCTATCTTCATGGATCTGATGAATAGAGTCTTTAGAGACTATCTTGATCAGTTTTTGGTAGTATTTATAGATGATATTCTTGTTTATTAAAATAGCAAGGAAGAACATGAATATCACTTGAGAATTGTATTGAAGACCCTGAGAAAGGAGAAGATTTATGCCAAATTTACCAACTGTGAATTTTGGCTTTAAAAAGATGCATTTTTGGGTCACATAATCTCAAAAGAGGGGATATCTTTGGATCCAGCAAAAACAGAGGTTATCAAAAGATGGTGGATACCAACAACAGTAACCAAGATTCGAAGTTTTCGTGGTTTGGCTAGATATTATTGACGTTTTGTGAAATATTTTTCACGATTATCTAACCCACTCACCACATTGACTCAGAAAGGAGTTATGTTTCTTTGGACAGTGGAATGTGAAAAGAATTTCAAGGAGTTAAAAATATGGTTATCCAGTGCACCTGTTCTCACACTGCCTTGTAGTGGAGAAAGGTTTGTGATATAAAGTGACGCATCCAAGAAGGTTCTAGGGTGTGTTCTTATGAAAAATGATATGGTGACATCTTATGCCTCACGAAAGTTGAAAATACATGAGCAAAATTAACCAACTCATGATTTGGAGTTAGCTGCGGTAATCTTTTCATTAAAGATTTGGAGGCATTATCTTTATGGTGAAAGGTGTGATATTTATACTAATCATAAAATTTTAAAGTATATTTTCACAAAAAGTGAGCTGAATATGCGCCAAAGAATATGGTTGGAGCTGATTAAGGATTACGACTGCTCAATTCATTACCACCCTGGGAAAGCAAACATGGTGGCAGACACATTAAGTCGACAAGACCATGCCAGTTTATCCATGATGAGGATCACAAAAGATCTAATATTTATGGATTTACAAAATATGAAGCTTGGAATTATAATGGAAGGGGAAATCGTATCTTTCTCAAATGAATGTTCAACCATATATACATGTGAAGATTAAAGAGGCACAGAAAGAAGATGTAGAGTTACAAAAGAAGGTGAGAAATGTTCCTAAATTCAACCTTGATTGTAATGGGATAATAAAGTTCAGGAATCGAGTTTGTGTTCCTCCCATCCCAGAATTAAAGAAGGAGCTGCCAGATGAGGCTCATAGTTCTTCATTCTCTATTCATCCAAGATGCACGATGATGTATATTGACCTGAAAGAGTACTTATGGTGGGATGGCATGAAAAGAGATGTTACTGAATATGTCTCTCGATGCTTGGTTTGTTATCAAGTTAAAGCTGAGAGACATAAGTCCAATGGGATATTACAACCACTACCCATACCTGAATGGAAATAGGAAAACATCACTATGGACTTTGTCACCGAACTTCATAAAACATCTAAAGGAAATAATGCTATCTGGGTCATAGTTGATCGTCTTTCAAAGTCTGCACACTTCATTTCTATTAAAGAGGATTTCTCTCTGGATCAGCTTGCTAGGATATATGTGAAGGAAGTTGTAATATTGCATAGAGTACCACTTTCCATTATATATGATCGGGATTTGAGGTTTACCTCGAAATTCTGGTGAAGTCTTCAGCATGCTCTAGATACAGAGTTGAGTTTCAGCACTGCTTACCATCCTCAGACCGACGGTCAGTCTGAGAGGACAATTCAAACTCTAGAAGACATGTTGAGAGATTGATCTATGGATTTCAAAGGTGTTTGGGATCAAAACCTACCTTTGGTGGAATTTTCTTATTATAATAGCTTTCATTCCAGTGTTCAGATGGATCCTTATGGAGCTCTCTATGGAAAGAAATGCCGAACTCCAACTTGCTGGGATGAAGTTGGGGAATGAAATCTATTTGGACCTGATCTATTTGATGAGATGGCAGAAATGGTCCGATCTATTCAACAACACATAGGAGCTGCTCAGAGTCGACAAAAAAGTTATTCCGACAACTGAAGAAAAGACCTAGAGTTTGAAGTGGGTGATAAAGTGTTCTTATGAATATCTCCTTGGAAGAGAGTAATGAGATTTGGAAGGAAAGTAAAGCCGAGCCCTAGCTATATCAGTCCTTTCGAAATACTGGATCGTGTTGGGAAGGTAGCTTACCGATTGGCGCTTCCAACGAATCTCTCTCAAGTTCATGATGTGTTCCATATATTGTTTTTGAGAAAGTACATACTTTATCCTTCACATGTACTCAGCTCTGAATTTGTACCACGGTAGCAAGATCTTTCTTATGAAGAACAGACGATAGAGATTCTGGATCTTAGCGAAAAAGTCCTACGGAACAAGACCACTCGATTGGTGAAAGTTTTTATGGAGGAACCACAAATTAGAAGAAGCTACATGGGATCTTGAGGATATGATGAGGGGGAGGTATCCCCATCTATTTGTTACAAAGTGACGAATTTCAAGGGAGAAATTCATTTTAAGGGGGGTAGAATGTAACATTCAAGATTTTAATGAGAAATTTTTTTTTGTTATAAACATCATCAAAGGAATCTTTCACTACCCACAACACTAGCTTGGTTTGCTTTACACGCAATCACGACCGTCCTCGATAGCTTGCATCGTACGCAATATCGTGTTTCACTTAACAACGATATACTATTAAAATATTATTAAAATTAGCTGTTATGAATAGTAATACCCACTTTTTAAAATTTTGTAAATTTTATCATTCAAAATGGACTTCATTTTTTGGATTCGGAATATCGAAATTATCCTAAGGTGAAATTTTGGTATTTTTCTGAAAACTTTCAATTTTTGATGAATAGTGAAAACACTAGGTTACTATTTAAAAACCGTCTTTTTATTTAAATAATTATTTTTTTTATTTAAATTTATTTTAGGTCTAAATTGATACATAATACCTATATTAGTTCAAAGTAATTAATTGGAGTAATTTTATAATAATTTTAGATATATAAAAAATTTATTGAACTTTTCACCGTCTTTTACTCACCTCCTAGGAGAATTTGCAAATTTACATAAAATTTAATTTTACTGATTCTATGAGTGTAATTTAGAAAATCCGAGAGACACGGTTAATATAAAGGACTAAAATGTGGTTCAATGAGATGAAAATATTTTTTGGGGAATAATAACTTTTTACTTTATTTTACCACGGTTAAAAGTAAATAGGGTAATTAAGGGTATAAATGATATTATTATTATCATAACACAAGTCCAAATTCTATTGGATAAGTTTAATTCGACCAAAAACAACCTTAGTAAAAAAAATGTGACCATTTAGGTCCACTTGGATTAGATTGGGACATTTATTATTAATTTATTTAAAGAAGGGTTAAAATAGTTAAAATCAATGTTTAATAAGTAAATCATTTATAATATAGGGTTATACATAAGATAAATTTGATTATTAATATTCATTAGAAATATAAAAATATTTCCTACATAATTTTATTTTATTTATAATTTTTAGACATTATATAATTTAATTTATTTATGACACAATGATGATGATGTAATTATCTTATTAAAGAAATATTAACATAATTGATGTTATAAATACCAAAATAAATGTAATTTGAGACTTTTTATGATTTAAAATAATTTTCTAGGTTAATATGACATGTTATTGTTGATTTAATTAACAGTTTTTGAACTAATCATGTTGTTATGAGTTTCACAAAAATCAATTACCAAATAGTGTCAAAATTAACATTCATTAGTTTTTAAAACAAATATTTTATTATTTGTTGTTATTTTATTCTTAAAAATCTATGTTTTGTCCAAATGACTTATATATGGTTATATATATAAATAATAAAAAACTTGGGGTTCGTTTGTCTTGTTATAGTATGTTTATTAACGATATAGTGTAAGAAAAAAAAAGACACGGTCAAAGTTAATTTATTTAACTTAGAGTTAAATCTAAATGATAAGGATAAAATAGAAATCTAAACTTTTCTAAATTCTATTGGATGAGAGTATTTCGACCCATCCCCACCTTATCTTCTAAATAAATCAATTTGGATCTATTAAAAACTGAATATGACTTTATAATAAAATAATATTTTAAGTTTTCCTAAGGTCCCCCTCTCCTCCCTTATAAAAGGGATCCTCCTCCCTCTCTTACTCACACCACTTTTAGCCTTAAATCTCGGCCAACCCCTTCCAATTTATCTTATCCACTTCCCTAGAAACATCCTAGTGGTCCTGGTCTTCTTCAAATACCATCTTTAGTGCCCTGAGAGGAGGTTATGAAGAGGTGCTTCAAGGAAGAGGTAATGTCTGTTACCGATTCTTTCAACTTTATTTCTTCTTCTACTTATTCTTATATAGTTGTTTCATTATGAAGTAATAAGATCAGTATCACTCATATACGGATATGTTATTATAAGTATGAAACAACCCTATTTCACCATCTATCCATCCTATGGAAAATGAAATCATCGCGCGTGCGTACGTACTGAATACCGTCTCCATGCCGTGGGGTAATCTTTTTTCCACCACCACCATACTTGGATGG
Source organism: Viscum album (assembly GCA_963277665.1). Taxonomy (NCBI): domain Eukaryota; kingdom Viridiplantae; phylum Streptophyta; class Magnoliopsida; order Santalales; family Viscaceae; genus Viscum; species Viscum album. The sequence goes on from OY728131.1 coordinate 1,497,863,593, forward strand.
GTATAATGGTGTAAAGAATAACAATATATAATTATTTTAAAGTAATATTGATTCTGAAATAGTATACATACACTTCAATACAATTCCACAATCATGAGAACGATATCATCGCTCATGCGTACGAATGACCTACCGTCTCCACGATGTGATGCAACTCGTTTTACATGATCTTCAATCCTTAATGATTTTATAAATGAATTGAATGAATAAATATGATATATATTACACTAATACCATTATTTAAATGTGGTATCTATAACTTAAAGTAATAATAAGAATTTATTTGACAAAACATGCATAAAAACAAAAAGTAATAAACACCCGAATAACAAGTAGCAATGAAATATTACTAATAAGAAGCTAAGAATATGACCATATATGATATCATATAAATAAGTATGATTATGGAACATGTCAATGAAATTATTTAAATCATTATACTGGTGTTTCGGACACTTACGAAGCAAATCGGACCTAAGGTAAGGAAAAATCTCACAATCCCATTTTTATCTGAGATTGTTTATACTTTAGAATTTACTAGGGAATATTTATCATCCACATCCATGTTTCCTCAATATGTAATATTATTTCCATCTACATATAGTTGTTTAAATCCAATTTTACCCATTGGTGAGTTATAATTAAAAGATATTAAAGGAATCTTTTGTCGTTTTTAGTACAAGGTACTTTTTGACTTTTCCGTCCAAAGTACGAGAAGAATGTTTTTTTAACTTATACAGCCTGAATGGAATTTTATAACACTATTTCCATGAAGCTTCCTTTAAAATTTTTCAATTTTATTTTTAATCAACTTATTTTAGTTTAAAATTATATGACATTTTAAGAAAGATAAATGTTTTTGAAGTAGAAAGGATATTTTCCTCATGAATGGTGTTCAAGAGTTTTATCAAAATTATTTTCCATCTAAGATAATATAGGGTTCTATTTCTATCAATATTTTTACATTTATTTGATTACGTTATGATGGAATTATTTTTATGATGTCCTTTTATCTTATATATATTATGTTATGATGGAATTATGTTTAAGAATCACATTTTTATTACATGGGTTATGCTATGATGTATGATTTATGATTTTGTGGCACACATAAGAATGGTATCATTATGAGATGGGTGGGACCTATATCTCCATCCAATGAATTGAGTAAAGATTTATATCTCATGAGATAGACATGGCTGGAATGGAAGGTTAAACTGGTTCAGTGAAACAGGACTAAAACGAGGAGTTAACTCAGTTCAGAAATGGACTTTGTCCACTAAGATAGTCTTGGCAATGAGTCTTGACTACTAAGAAATGATTTTCAATGATTATGTGTGTATGCCATAAAGCTTCATGTTTTATGTTATGATTATTTGGACTACATTTCACTACTATGATTTATCCCATGTTATGAAATTATGATCTTTTTTACAGGTTAAGATTTCCAAAATGATATGTTCTTAAGAATATGATGTGATTGATATTTCTATTGTTTACCCTTACTGAGCATTTGAGATCACCCTTTTGTATGTTTTCATTTCCCTAGGTCAGGAAGAAGGATATTAAGTAAGATATGCCAAAAGGGACTGTAGATATGATAAAATAAAAGGGAGACAATGTAGATGATTTATGAACCAGTTGTTTATGTTTCCCAGTTTCTAAAGACTCTATACCTATACGGTCCTTTCATTGTTTTGTTATATGTTGTAATAACCATGCTTTAATTTTGAATTATTAACAATGTATGTAAAGTATGGGTTATTAAAAAACCTCCCACAGTACCCCCCCCCCCCCCCAATCCATGAATTCTCTTCACATTGGAGACATTCATGGGTGGATACCATGAAAGATGTGTATCGATATCCACTGGTTACATGGATAAAGTATAGTAAAAATGAAATTCAAAAATATGTTAAACTATAGAATCCAAAGTAATAACTCTACGGGCATACCAAAAAGATGGTTGTCCCAATGAAATTGTTGAACTGCCATAATGTTCTCTTCCAGCTCCACCTAAATCGTAGAGTATACGAGTATGTAATCTATAAATACGACCCCAAATTGGTCCAACTGGGGATGTAAGATCTTTTTTATAAAACCCATAAATATGGGGGTGGATTTTTCATACCAAAGGTAATCACCATGAAATCATAGTGGTAGTAGAGACACATGAATTAAATATTCTAAATATTGTCCTCGTGAAGAATAAATTGGTGTTAGTCGGACCTATGATTGATCTTCATGAACCATATCATGCATCGAAACCAGTCAATGAGGCCATCAATCCAAAACATGGGGAAATTTGTCTTCACCGTGTCCACGTTCAAGCGATAATAATCCATGAAATTCTTCATGATTTGGTCCCTGTTTCTCATGAACAACATTGGAGCTATCTAGGGGGACACACTGGGTGTAATTGAACCCTTCTCTCAATGGTATCCAACTACAACCATACCCCCCAGATCAGATTAGGGGACACTCATATGTCAAAGAAGATATAAAATAAGATATAGGATTAAAATCAATAATGAAAACTATCTCATACATCATAGGTTGTACCATAACATCTTCATGGATGATGTACATATAATCTAATAAAATTGATAGAATCCATATGCCCATATAGCATGATACATTAAGGGATATACTCTCCAACTGATTAGTAATTGGTTGCGACCTCATACACACGTAAACCTGATATCTCTCTATCCCATAAAGGCGAATCTTGTCTCATTAGTATAGAAAAATTTGGCTCGTCTATGATGATGGTTAATATGGACTTTGAACATGGATAACCAATCCATACCCAATATGATGTTTTAGTGTTCCATCATGATTAATAAAAGATATCATGTGAACCACTCTACACTAATGAATATCTCACACTTTAAACAAATAAAAGATACCAAAGAAGTGTTCTCGGTACGAATATCATGATAAAGCTACTATCTTAGAGACTCAACTGGGAGTTCCACCTCTCACAAAAGGAGTATAGGGATAAAGGAATAATTAACACCTATGTATACTAATAAAAAATGAAGAGTATAAAAGTCATAGACCATGCCTCTAATCGTCATTGGTTTTTTAAGGAAATATGCCTCCAAATCCTGTAGCTATCTACAACCCCAACAACCAACTCCCAAATCCTGATGTGGGTATTATGGTGGGGGAGGGGGTATAATCTCATAGATTCATACATTTCCCATAGCTCCTTTTGTTGGAGATCCAAATGATCCTATACTAGTTCCTCCTACCTTGTGGAATCCCTAATCATGGTACTTCATCTGTCCTGGTAGTCTATCAGGTACATGATTTTACTCCTAAACATTTCCTTCTTTGTAGTAACGTGCTATGTGACCTATCCCATCACAAGAAAATAATCACCCCACTCTTTGCTTCATATTGCCTCTAGATTATCCATGTTCGATGTGACAATGTTTCTGAGGGTGATCACAATAGGATATCCCACATTGTTAGCTTCTATACTGGCACATGCTAGCTATAGTAGAAGAATCAGCTCTATTACACACACCCCCACCTCTAGATTCCTATAATCCATCTTCAAATAATATCTATATCATTATTTCCCACTCTATAACCCTTACATTGTCATGAATTATTACAAACCATACATTACATACATTAATATTACATAAAACATTAAGTCTATTCAATAAAACATATAATAAACCCATGAAAAGACCATATAGGTATATTGTCTCTTGAAATTTGGAAACATAAGTAACTAGTTCATAAAAAATATAAGTTTTCTTCTGCTAATATCTCCATAACTAGACTCATTTATTACATATCATTCTTAATACTCTTCTTCATGACCTCGGAAAAATATACATATGAATGGGTGAGCTCAAATCCTCAGTTAGGGTAGATAGGGGGAATTTTAATAATGTCATAATCATAAGACATATGAACATAACATTAGGATATTTTATAAAGCATATGAATGATTGTGATATAATGGTACAGAAATAAAGTTAATTAATGGACATAATCCCAAAAAAAAACATAAGACATGTTGTTTTGTGGCATACATATAATCATAGATAATCATTTCATATTATTCATGGCTCATTTCCAAGGCCATCATAGCGGAGAATATACAATACTAAATTGGGTTTTGTTTTCGTTCCAACCCTGTATTACTGAACTAGATTTACTTATCATTACATTAATGTCTATCTCATGAGATATAAATATTTATCAAATGAATTTCAAGGATACATAGGTCCCACCCTTCTCATAATTAAATCATTCTTATTTGTGGCACATAAAAATAAATCATTCATCATAGCATAAAATAAGGAATAAAATGGGTTTCTTAAAAATCAATCCATCATAACCTATTCCTTGTAAAAAATGGATTTCATAAATAGAATTTTCAGATAAACACAATGAAATAATTGTACTGACAAAAATACAAACATTACCCTCTTTAAATATTGTCATATCATATGAAATATAATTTTGATATAACACATTAAATTAATTATTGAGTAAAATATGCATTCTCCTTTTTATATTATTTCTTTGTCTCAAAATGCCATAAATTTTTTCTTAAAAAAGAATTTATTTTAAAATAACCTCTAAAACATGTAATGTAAGCTTATTGTAAATAAGGATTCATTAATGGATAAAAATTCATTATTACTATATATGTAAAAAATGATTCTTCGTGTAATTTTTCTAGAAAAGTAAAAAAGTACATCACACCAAAAAAATGACAAAAGATTCCATTCATACCATTTAATAAAAATTCACCAATGGGTTAAAATGAAATTAATTTTTTTGAAGAATATAAATACTGTTACATAATTGATAAACATGGAAGTGGATGACAAATATACCCCAGTAAATACTTACATGTAAACAATCTCATATAATAATGAGATTGAAAAATTATCCCTTACATTAGGCTTGATATCATTCGTATGTATCCAAACCTCATCTATAATGATTTAAATAATGTTTTTGAGTTATCACAGAATCATAGTCATTTTTATGATATCATATATGATCATATTATCATCCTTTTCATAGAAACATTTCATTTTCACTCGTTATTTTTCAATTAACCACATTGGGTTCTTATGAATGTTTTGTCGGATAAGTTCATGTTCCACTTATTATGATATATATTTATAATTTAAATAATTATATTATAATGATATATATAAAATTTATTCATTATATTCAAGTATATTATCAGGGTTTAATAATGATAATGTAGAATTAATCACATTTCATCGTGGAGACGGTAGGCCGTATGTAGGCAGAGTGACGATAAAATTCCAATAATTTTTCAATTGTATAGAAGTGGGTGGTTTATAATATTTCAGAATCAGTACCATGTGAAAAAAATAATATAAAAATAGTATTTCTATCATTATACTCATCTATGTAAGGTGGAGGTGAAAACAGATTAAACCATGGCATAGAGACAATAAGTCATACATACACACACGTGGTGATTTTGTTTTTTATAGGATGGATTGAAGGTGCAATAGGGTTGTTTCAAAAAAAAATTAATATTTAAGTATATTTTTGATACCAATTTTATTAATTTACAGTGAAACAACTAGTGAATATGAAGTATAAGAAGAATGAAGTTTGAATGAATCTTTAGAAGAGATTACCTCTTCTTCAACGTGCTTCCTCTAAATCTCTTCTAAGAGAACTAAAGTTGGTCTTTCAAGATGACTAGAAACTAGATAACATAAATAGGCTTGTTTATAAGGAAACAATTTTGGGTATGGCTAAGCATGAAGGCTCAAAGGGAAATAAAGTGGCGAGGGAGGAGTTCACCTTTTATAATTGAGGCGAGGGACACTTTTGGATACTCCATAAATAATAGTTTTTAATAAAATCAAACCCTACTCAAAATCCATTAAATATGTTCCAAATTTAATGTTTAATTGTCATAAAGTTGAAATACCATCATCCAATAAATTTTTTATGAGTATTTATGTCATTTCAAACATTATATTTTTAATTAAAACTTAGAAATTTTATATAATTTTTAACTATGGTAACAAATTATTAAAAATTAAAAGGGTGAAATATTCATTGATTTTATATAAAATAAACTATGAATTAATAAATTATATCATTTCATATCATAAAATAATATATATATATATAGATAGATTTTTTTTAGTTTTTTACATAATTTAGTAAAACATTATTTTGAAAAAAAATCAATAGTATAAATTTTGACACTGTCCAATTCATTGATTTTTAAAAATAATAATATAATAATATAACATCAAAATCAAAATTTTATGATATTACTAGGAGGTCAAAGGCAACTCTAAAATTAATTAGACATGTTTTTATCCAAAATTATATTTAATTTAACATGTTTAATAACATTTATTTGATATTTATTTTAATAATATAATTAATAAAAAATTATTGTGTAATTATTTAATATTCCAAAATATTGACTAAAATTTAAAATAAAATAATATGGCAGAGACAAATCCACTATATATTTTAAGAATACTTTTCGTCAAATTTATCATCTAGAGAATCCAATATTTAAAATGTGATACCTATTAAATTTTGAAGGTGAAAACCTTTACATCTATTTAAATTAAATAATATAATTGTCATAATCCCTTTTATAAGGCACCAAACGGTCTATAACATGGACCTTGAATAATTATGGTCAATATATACTTGACCAATAAAAATTTATCAAGTGTTTGGATATTAAAATGGGTATTATTTTTTTAATAAAAAATCTATTATTGATTTTTCATCAACTAAATATTTTTTGCATCATTAATGAATAAGATATTAAGGAAATAAATTATTTCCATAAAATTAAAAATAAAGAACCATGATAAAGAAAAATAATATAGATTTAAAATGATTATTAATAATCGAATGTAATTTTTTTATAACTTTTCCTAAAAAATGATTTATTTAATAAAATTTCAGTGAGACATATGTAAATTCTAATTAAATAAATTAAATTAAATGTCCTAATATCATCCATGTGGATTCAAATGGATACCATTTTGACCACATTATGACTTAGGTCACACCATGATCATGAAAGTATATTAGTACAAGTGGTAGGGTAATTTTATTATGTTTTTTTACCCTTAATTTCCAGTTTTACCTTTTTACTATATAAATAAAAATTATCATAATTACTATTCTTAATGCCAATATATATATATATTTACATAATTTGAAACATAGATTCCATATATTCAATATATGATTGAAATTTTAAAACATAAAATTTGCAGTAATTAATTTAAAATTATTCCCATTGTTAGAAAGAGAGAACAAATTTTAATAGATAAATCATTGCAAATGATTGAAATGTTTTTACATATAAATTCAATGTAAAATTAAATTGAATTATATAAATATATTCTATTTATACATTAAAACCGTTCTATATTACAAGTTAACTATCTAAATTACTTCGATAAAAACATATGTTTTGAGATAAGATTTACAGTATTTTTACTACACATCCAAACATGAATATTTTCATAAACATATAAAAACTGAATCCAAAGTAAAGTTTCATATCCCACATATAAAGAAATTTTTTTTTTCATATAAAAATTATTCATGTGTTAACATCTTAATTTAATAGGGGTTCATCATTCAAATGCATTAAATTGACCATTTAAAAATAGGTTTTTATACTTCAAATAGGGTTTATTCATACCTTATGAATAAAATATCCATTTTATGAATATAAAAAAATTAATAAGTTTATAAAAATATATATTATTAATTTATTTAACATTTTCAATCCTCTCAAAAATACAAATATCGAATTTTTTTATATTTTTCATAAATAATTGATAAGCAATAAATTCACAATGCATTTTTATAAGTTAGTTATTATTATTCCCTCTAACCTAATGCCTATGATTAAATGATATTTTGTACTAAGAGTGTCTTGTGGTTTGATTAATGTCCTATTTTTTTGTAATGCTTTCTACTAGGAAATTAATATTATTAAAAGAAAATATTTCATAAAAACATCTGGTTGTTACATTCTACCACCCTTAAACTGAATTTTTTCCTCGAGATTAATCACATGGAAAATTTATTGAGGATACCACTCCATCATCATATCCTCAAGTTCCCAAGTAGCTTCCTTAAATTATTGGTTCCATCATAAATCATTATCCATGCTATTGGACTTGTTTATTAGAACTTTTTGGCTAGGATCAAGAATCTCTATTGGTTCTTCATTATAAAAATGATATTTTCCCAATGGTATGACTTTTGAGTTTAGTACAAGTAAAGGATCAGGTATATGCTTTATCACGAGTGATACATTGAACACATCATGAACTTGATTCAGATTTAGTGTAAGCGTTAATCAGTAAGCTATGTTCCCAACACAATCCAAAATTTCAAAAGTACGAAAATACCTAGGAATCATCTTTCCCTTATTTCCACGTCTCATAAATCTCTTCTAGGGTGATATTCATAGGAACGCCACATCACTAATATGAATCCCTAAGTATTTTCTTTAGTTATCAACATAACTTTTTTTGACTCTGATATTCTCTTATGTGTTGATTAATAGATATGACAATCTCGACCACTTACTAAATGAAATCATGTCCGGATAGCTTACATTCCCTAACATCATCCCAGGAAGTTGGAGTTCTTCAATTATTTCCATAGAGGTATTCATAAGGATCCATCTAAATATAGCAGTGAAAGCTTTTGATGAAAGAATATTCCACCAAAGATAGGTGTTGATCCCATCCACCTCTGAATTCCAAAGAGAAATCTATCAACATGACATCAAATTTTTGAATTTTTCTCTCAGTATAACATCATGTTTGAGGATGATAATTATTGTTGAAACATAACTCTAGATATATAGAATTTTTCTAAATTCACAAGAACTTCACGGTAAACCTTGGATCATGATCAAATATAATGGAACGTGGTACTCCATGAAATCGTTCCATCTCTTTTACATATATCATGTCAAGCTGATCAAGAGAGAAATCCTCTCTAATAGAAATGAAGTGTGCTGAATTCGTAAGTTCATAAACTATAACCTGGATAGAAGTATTTCCTCTAGATGTTTTTGGATTTCCTTCAACATTTCCCATAGTGATTTTTTCATGTTTCCAATATAGTGTTGGTAGTGGTCGTAACATCCCCTTTGACATCTATCTCTCAGGATTAAATTATTTAAAAACCAAGAACTAGGAGACATATTCGGAAAGATATCTTTTCATTACATCTCACCAAAAATAAACATTCATGTACATATATATATTTTTTCTTCCATGCTGAATAGAGAATGATTAACTATCAGCCTCATCCAATAACTAATTCGTTAATTCTGGAAATATATGAAGAAAAACACAATTCATGAACCTTATTATTGCATCACAATCCTGATTAAATTCAAGATCATTTCTCATATTATTTTGTAGATCAACGTCTTACTTCTACGCCTCCTTAATCATAAATTGTATATATGGTTGAACATTCATTTGATAAAAACATTATTTCACCTATTCTTTTAAAATTTCACTATCCATACTTTGAAAATACATAAATATTGGATCATTTTTTAGCCTCATAAAAGATAGGATAGAATAGTCTTATTGACTCAAAGCATCTTCCACCATTTTCTGATTCCCATGGTAGTAATTTATTTAGTAGATGTAAAATTTTATCAACTCCAACAATTTTCTTTAGCTCACATTCAACTCCTTTTGTGAGAAAATATACATAAAACTTTTATGATTTGTATAAATATCACACCTTTAACCATAAAGATAATGTCTTCATATAATTAATGAAATGACGACCATAAAAAACTCCAAATATTGAGTTGGTTAATTATGCTCATTGATTCTCCACTACAATGATTCATAATCTATCACCATATCATTTTCATGAGAATAGAACCCAGCTCATTTTTGGATGCATCACTATAGGTCAAAATCCTTTCTCCATTATGAGGCCATGTGGGAAAAGGTGCACATGCTAAACTTTTTTTTATATCATTGAAATTATATTCACATTCCTCTATCCATAGAAACGTACCTCTTTTCTGAGTCAACATGGTGATTGGATTTTCTAATCATGAAAAATATTTCATATAACATCGATAATCTTATCCCAAACCAAGAAAACATCAGATCTCAGTTACTGTTTTTGGTTATGGTGAACATTAAAAAAAATCTATTTTTGATGTATCTATAGATATCCCAACTCATGAGATTATGTGACCGAAAAATTAATCTTTCTGAAGGTAAAATTCAAACATTTATTTTTTTCATAAATATTCCCCTTTCTCATGGACTTGGGTACAATTCTGAAGCGGTATTCATGTTCTTCAATTCTCATTGAATAGCCAAGAATATCATCAATAAAGACTACCACAAATTGATCATGATAGTATCTAAAGAATCTATTCATTATATCCATAATGATAGTGGGGGAAATAGTAAGACCAAAAGGCATTGCTATAAATTTATAGTGTCCATACCTTATATGTAATTCCATATTTGGTATATCCTATTTTCTGAACCATCATTGACGATATCCTGAATGAAGATCAATCTTGGAAAAGTATTGATCTTCAAATAGTTGGTTCAATAATTCATTAATGTGGGGAACACCATATTTGTTCTTGATAGTGATCCTGTTATGTTCTCGATTATCAATGTATAGTCTCATTGATCCATCATTTTTTACAAACAGAATAGCTGCTCCCTAAGGTGATGCACTGGTGATTCTAAATCCATTATAATGATTCTATTTATGTTTCTTCTTTAATTCCTACAACTCAATTGGGGCCATTCTATATGTTATATTTGAAAAAGGCATAGAACCATGTATGTGTTATATTGAAAACTCATGTTCAAGATTTGGTGGAAGACATTGAAATTCCACTAAAAACATGTATTCACACTCTTGTAATATGGTTGCATTCATAATTGTGAGTTTCTTACCAACCATTTGAGATAAATAACCTTATTTTATAGGAATCAAGACCAATAAGATGGATGAATTTTCTTTTATATGGTTATATCAATCCTTGCATCAATAGATGATCATAGATTGACCTGGAATATGAAATGTGACTTCCCTTCCTTGGAAATTTGATATGATCTTCAAAAAGAGAAAGCCAATACTCAAGAATAATCACATAAAATTACACTAAAAGAAGGATCAGAAGACTTTTTGGAAGCACTTTCTCAAAAAATTCATCCGGAGATGATTTGTAAAATTTTGATGTGGTAGTTGTTCTATTAAGAGTTGTCACAGCTAACTCATCATTTAATTTCCGAGGTAATATGGTGATAACCATAGAAAATTATTCTGAAATAAAATAGTGGATGGATCCAAAATCAAATAAAACATTTTCTACTTTAGTGTGGATGGTAGTTGAACCTTTCACCACTTCTTTTTCATACTCCATGTTGTAGATACTGATTGCCTATGACTTTCATTTATTTTGTTCTTACGGTTTTTATGATGTTAATCATCAACAATAACCAATTTATTAGGGAATGTTTTAGTGTATTTCACCATTTCCATGTACTTATAGCATGTATGTGTATTATGTTCATTCTATGTAGACTTTTCTTTATTCTCATCATTAGATATATTTTTCCTATTACTTCGGCACTCAACTTCCAAATAATCTTCTTTTCCACACATTAAACACTTACTAATCACATTAAGACAATTTAAACCATGTTTCTTTCCACACTTTTAGAAAAAGGGAGGACTGATCTTTTTTTCAGTGTGGTATTTAGAGTTTCCATTGAATTCCATTTTTCTCTTCTTATCAAACCCTTAGGTCTAATAAGTTACTCCAATTATTATCTCAAACTTGAGATCACATCAAACGATTTACAGATATATATAAAATTTTCTTATGGATAATTCCCCTTGGAGATTTAGTTTTAGGAGAAATAAGAATCCTTCATTATTACTCTTATTTTGAATATTAATTCTAGAGGCGTACCACAGAGGTCTTTTAAAATATTCTGCACAGTAACCAACATTTTTGATCATATTTTTTCTTATGTTCAAAGAACTCTTTCACCATAATTGTTTCAAGAATACGAGGAATGTATTTATTGAAAAATATGTTCTTCAACTCATCACATTTAATGGACTCAATTTCATTGCTTTTCCTCATATTCTTGATAAGATTCCACAATCGATCAACTTCACCTTTGAAATGAGAGACTGATAATATGACTTTATCAGGTTCATAACATTTTAGAAATCAATAAATATTTCTAGTGACATTGATCCATTTTTTATCCACCAATGAATCATAATACCCACCAAAATAATGTGGATGTTTTCTCATGAATGACTCAATAGAATGTTTCTCCCTCCTTATCTCATTTGGATGTCCTGCATGATTCATAACTTGAGAAAAATCTATGATCATAACTATAGGATTTCATATTCTATCTCCAATAACATTTGGTTACTCTGGAGAACAATCATTAGATTTCCTATCACATTCAGTATTAACACGGTTCCTTTAGGTCATATCCATTGACTAAAACCAAGAATCATTGTGTCGGAAATAGTAATCACATTATGTAAATCCCATAATCAAGAATAAAATTTCAATTCAGGACACTTTATGTTTTATTCTAGTTTATTCACGATCATTTATAAAACAATAGGATTATAACCTATACATAAACATATCCTTAGGTTTCTTACTAATGCATTGTCATCCTAGTTTCTAATGAATAACTATAAATTTATTCTGTTAGCAACTATAATGATCCATAATTTACATAATTTGATATTACATCAAAATTGATTTATATTAATTAAAAAATATAAAAATTAAATGATAGTACCATGTAGGTATAGTGTATTTAGAAACCAAGAAACATAAACAAGTATTTCATAAATCATCAATGTTGTCTCCGACTTATATCGTCGTAACTGGATTTCTTTTTGACAAATCTTACTTGAAACCCTTTTTCTTGACCTAAAAATAAGAATCATATGAAAGCGTGAGATAAAATTCTCAACAAGGGTATACAAGGGAAATATCAATCATATCATAATCATAAGACATAATGACATAACATTTTAAAGACATATATTATATATGAAAGATCATGATATCACGTTATGGGATAAAATATCATTAATGGACATAATCTAAAAAAATTAGATCATATGACATGATGTTTTGTTTCATACACATAATCATAATAAATCATTTCATATTATTCAAGTCTTGTTACCAAGACGATCATTATAGAAAAAGTCCATCACTGAAGTAGGATTACTTGTTGTTCCTTCCATGTATTACTGAACCAGATTAATATTTCATTCTAGTCATGTCTAACTCATGAGATATAAATCTTTTCCCAATGCATTAGAGGGAGATATAGGTCCCACCCATCTCCAAATTAAATCATTCTTATGGGTTCCATAGAAACATAAATCATTCAATATAACATAACCCAATGAAAAAATGAGTTTATAAAACATTATTCCATCATATCATAAATAATGAAAAACAAATGGATTTCATAAAAAGAATTATATAATAAATACAGTCAAATCACAGTATTGATAAGAATATAACCATAACCATTTTAAAATAATTTCATCATAGATGGAATTTAATTTTGATATAACTCATTAAATTAATTCTTGAGAAAAATAACATTTATTCTTTAAATAAGTTTACTTTTATCAAAATCACACACAATTTTAAAAGAAAATAATTTCTTCAAAAATAACCTAAAAAACTTTTAAGGTAAGATTCATGGAAATAATGATTAATGAAAGTGTAAAAATCCATTAATTATATATAATTTACAAAAACTCTTCTCTTAATTTTGCCTAAAAAGTCATTAAGTACAATGTACCAATAAAAATTTTACATTCATACCGTTTAAAAAATTTTACAAACAGGTAAAATTGACTCTAAACAATATTGAAGGAATATAAATAGTATTAAATATTTTTGAAACATTGATGTGGATGATAAATATACCCTAAGAAATGCATACTTTTAAACAATCTCAGATAATAATGAGATTGTGAAATTATCCCATTATGTCTGATATCCTATTTATGTATCTAAACCTCCTATATATTGATTCATATAATGTTATTGATACTAATTATATAAAGATAGTCATTTTTATGATATCATATATGATCATATTATCATCCGTTTGTTTGAAAAATTTCTTTGTCACTCGATATTCGGATACTATCTACATTGTGTTGTTATGCATGTTTTGTCGGATAAGTTCATTTTCCACATATTAGGATATAGTTATATAATTTGTAGAATAATATTAGTGAAATATATAAAATATTTATTAATTAAATTCCTATATATTATAATGGTATATTAAATATCATGTAGAATGAATCAAATCGAATCATGGAGACGGTAGGCCATAAGTTGGAGAGATTACTTTTCCTCAATGTGTTTCCTCTAAATATATTCTTAGAGAACTCGATATGGTATTTGAAGATAAGCAGAACCTCTAGAATGTAAATTGGGATGTTGAGAAGGGAAAAGGGCAAGGGATGACCATTCTTGAACGCACAACGTAATTGAATAGGAGAGGGAGGATGTTCCCTTTTTATAATTTTAGTGAGGGGTCCAGAATGTCTTAATTTCAAATATGATATGATATAGGGCAGTAATCCTGTCATGAATTAATTTTTTGACAAATATTTATATCAGTTTAAACATTATGTTTTTAGTTTACAGTTAGTTAATTTTTTAAATTATTATGTATGGAAACTAATAATACAATATTAAAATGGTGAAATATTTACATATTTGAGGTAAAATATACCATAAATAAATTAATTAGATACTTTTATACCATATTATTATTATTATATATATTGTTTTTTAAAAATATTTATTTTTAAATAATTTAAAAAATATTATTTTGATAGACAATCAATAGTATCAATTTTGACACTATTGAATTCATTAATTTTTAAAAATATTAATATCACAATATAACTTCAAACTAATAGTTTAATTATATTCATAAGAGGACAAGGTCTTCTATACAATTAATTAGACATGTTAGTTATCATGAATTATATTTAATTTTTTATGTTAAATAACATTTATTTTAGATTTCACTTAATAAAATATTTACTACATTTGTTTTGTGTAATTATTTAATAATATTATTTTTTGAATAAAAATTAAATATAAAATACTAGGTTTATGATAAATCTACTTGATTTATTAAGAATAAATATAGTCAATTTTTCTTTTGGAAAATAAAATATTTAGAAGGATATACTAAAACTAATTATTAAGGTGACAACTTTAACATCACTTTAATTAAAATATTATTATTGTCAGAATACCTTATATAAGGCACCAAATGGTCTATAACTCAACACATGGATGATTAAGTTCAATATATACTCTACCAATTGGATATGGTCAAATTTTTTGATCTTTTCATGGATATTATTATATTATTAAAAACTAAATTATTGATTTTTCACCAATTAAATAATTTATGCATCATTATTATATATGATAATAAGTTAGTTATTTATATCCAAAAAATTAAAAATAAATTACCATGATAAATAATAATATTTTATATTTAAAATGAGTATTTATAATCGAATTTACATTATTAATAATCTTATATAAAAACTAATTTTATTATTAAAATATTATTGAGACATATTTAACTTTTCTATAAATTAAATGTCATAATCTCATCCAAGTGCATTCAAATGTATACCTTTTCGACCTAAGTATGATTTTGGTCGAAAAAATGAATCTAATGATATTTTGACTACTGCTAGTGAAATTTTATAATAGTATTCTTTCCCTTAATTAATTGGTTAACCCTTTTACCATATTAATTATAATTACCGAAGTAACTATTCAAAATGCCCAAAACTAATAAGAATCTATTTACATACTTTGGACCCACTGATTAAATATATTTTATACAATTTTAAAAATTCATAACACAAAATTTATATTAGTTAATTTAAAATTATTCCCATTGTTAGAAAAGGAGAATGGGTTTTGAAAGTTAAAACATTGCCAAAGATTGAAATGTTTTAAAGTTTGAATTCAATGTAAAATTAATTCTAATGACATAAATTACATTTAATGATAAAAATATATTCTATTTATACATTAAAATAATAAAATATTATATTTTAACCATATATATTATTTCTATAAAAAAATTTGGTTTCACATGAAATTTTTTTATCATCACTATAAATCAAAAAATGAATTTTATTATAAATATAACAAAAATTAATCCTATATAAATTTGTATATCCCGTTTCTAATGAACATGTTTAAATTTTCATATAAAAAATATTAATGTGACAAAATATTAATTTAAAATGGGTTCTCTATTCAATGTAAAAAAAATTTCTTTAAAAAAATATGTTTGTATACATCAAATAGGGTTTATTCATAAATAATGACAAAAATGTCGATCAGATTAATATAAAAAATATTTTATTTAGTTAATATAATATATATCTCGTTAATTTAATTACCAATAGTAATTGAATAAAAAATACCAATATATAAATGATTTATATTTTTTATAAATAATTGATCTCTAATTATTTCCGATTGCATTTTCCTATGTTAGTTATAATTATTCCTTCTAACCTAACGACTAGTATATAATGATAATTTTATACTAAATGTATCTATATCTTCTTATAAACTAACCATTGAGAGAAATGCAAGATATTTATGAATTAAAATTATTTAAATAATATATTTCACAAAAGCATCCGGGTGTTACAAGAATACATAAGGGAACCACACTAGAACATATCTCTTGGGAGAGTCGCCACTCAAACTTTTTTTCTCTGATGTATCCATCCTGGATATTATCAATGGAATATGGTGTATGGTCTCTAAACCTCTCCACATACTTAGCCACTGTCATACCTCCAAATTGTAGCTATATAAGCTCTTGACTCCAAAATATATCCCTGAATGAGGGGGTTCACTCCTCACTAAAAAACATAAGGATGTCAGGATACGAGAGTGTCAACTCATCATGAATTTGGGTGGAAAGGATCCAGTAATGCCAATATAAATAGATATATTCTAGCGCAACTGTTGCTTCTTTTGGTGTTCGGATAATCTGGATGATATATAACACAATCTCTAAACAATCCTTCTCTTTCTGGGGATCAAGATCACCATAGAACCTTGGGTGCATCTGGAGCTGGAACTAATGGAGCATGATAAGACTGCACATATCCATAGAATTGTTTTTTTGGCTGATTTACCTCTTGTCAGGTGACAGTGTTGCGACCTTACCACCTTGTAGAAGGATAAATTTGGATGGACACTGAAATGATTACTCATAGCTCAATTAATATTCATCATGATTTAGAACTGCTATCTTGGATGATTGTCATTATAGAGGAATCCTGAATATTTAATCATGATGTACCATGATTAGTTGACCATATATATATATATATATAAATTGGGTTCTAGCTCAGTACGTTTTTTAATGGATTAATCATATATTATTCATGTACCATTGATCCCTACAACACATTTCATGAAATACCGAGCTGAAAAACAGGTAGTTAAGGTACTAGTGAGTGGATATATTGGTCTCATGTACCATCAGTGAAATGGTTGGCCTGAGATCCATACTTGAAAAACTTTTACATAGTTTCCCTAAATAGCACCAAAATCCTCGTAACGTGACTAAACAAAACACTCTCATATGGAATGAACTCAAATAATAAAAATCTTTCATGAACCATCCCTAATCATGGCTTGAGTAGCAGCTACCCCATGCATTCCTTCATAGGTCACGGGGTCATTACAAATTACAAAAGTAATATCCTAAACGAGAGGAATATTCCTAATATACCTACACACACACACACACTGAAACATCTCAATTTAAATTTATAGAGGAATAATAATAATAAGATTCAATAGCTATAAAGTAAAACATTCATGAAAATTATCTAGGGTGTACAAGAGTATGATATTGAAAACAAAAATTTAAAGTGAAAAAATACCCATCCAACCAGAAAGATGTCCCAACCTAAAAAACATAAAATTAAAACATAGAGAGAGCCCATATCCTGATATCTAATCCATGACCACCATATATATTCCAAACCACCCAATATCCCAAATATCCTAGGAAGTCAGTACCGACCAATCTATCATCTGTATAATACAATACATGTCTTGTAAAATCCCATTCAGTGGTGATTATATACATACCTAGTAAGAGACCAAAAATTCTGGAAGGCGGAGGAGTCAGAGACATAATAGAAAAGGAATGATAGTATATGCTAAATAGAGAAAATATCAACCCGAACAATAGCAGATAGATCATACAAACTAAAGGGTCTCTTCAAGGTGTGTAGGTGGACTACATGTTGTGTCTTTTCATCCAATTATAGTAGGCTAACATAATCCAACAAGATGGAGCTCAAAACAATGAGTATGTGGACTACCCAACATGTCTCAATAGCACATGGAAAGTGAGTAAATGAATCTAACAACCTGGATAATAATATTAAATATATATATATATGTGTGTGTGTGTGTGTGTTCTTAGTAAAAGAAACATAAATAAGAGATAAATGATATCTCCATCTCCTAGCCCTACCCAGTAAAAGAGTAACCAATTTTTCCATGAGTCAACCAATAATTCAAAACATCTCCCACTTCTATCTAGTCGAAAACATCCATGTCAAGAGTCACCTCACTATTGTTCCACACAGTCAAGGGTAAACAATAACTAGGTAAAGGAACTGCTCCCCAGTATAATAATAGGTTGATACTCTAATGGTTTATAGAGAACCCTTTCCCTATACCAACAAGAGGGTTCCACTCTCTAATGGTAGAGGCATCATGCTTTAAATCCACAAGAGGGGTACACTGTAATGCTACAGGACCCATATTGATCGATGGTGGAGGGTTCCACTCTGAGGATATAGGACCCATGTCCGGCCAAGCATGGGGTTTCACTCTGAAATATGGAGGACTCATGCACTGTCCAAGAAGGAGGGTTCAAATTTGATTGGTATGTAAATGACCCATAACCTATAATAACCACAGGGTTTCACTCTCTGATATTAGAGGAACCATACCCTGACTCTGTATGAGGGTTCAATTATATAATATAGAAGAGACATTACCTTTTCCATTAGTATAGTTACTCTCTGAAAGGTTTGTCGAGGACAGATTCCCTATACCAATAGGAGTGTTCGACACTCTGATTCTTCCGGAGACCCTATGTGATCACTATCGTCATCGAACGTCGACTAAATAAGAACCATTCCCAAAATAATTCATATATTATCTCAAAATACACAATGGATTCCATAATAATATTTTACATGATGAAAAATTAATGATATGACACCCATGGGAAAAATTCAAGTTCAAATGATGGATTTATGAGAGATTGATGTTTCCTAAAAAAGAAACCAAGTGGTAGACGACATTTGAGGGGACCCAAATGGTGTGTAGTCCTACAACATCCATTGTACATTTCCTAGATGGTACATATTTTTATACCAATGTTGGGACACACTACATATATAGGGTCTACATGGAATTCCAATGCGAGTCGGGGTCTCGTCCTTGTGATTTTTCATGTAGGTTTACTTCAGTACATGACGTTCCCTTTACCATGTATTCCCAAACAAGGGTATACCAATGTGCTCTACCACATGGATGACCCACCAATGGAAAATATAAATGACATGTAGGTGGGATAGAATTCCATCCATCAATATAAATCCCCAAAAACATAACCATCATAGCTTAGAGGCTTCATGTTGGGCGTCCATTGAACTACACATATTGAGGTCGAGTTTTTTATTGAACATCATGTCTATGATTGGGAGTCCATTACTTGTTTTTTAGCCTTTAGATATGGAATAATATTCACTTGAAATCGGAGGATCTCATCCTGATAATTCATTTTTCGTTACCCAATGGCTGGATATCGGTTCCACCATCACGTGGGTGTCTGTCGTATGCATCGTACGCGCCTCCATTGTCCACTATATTTGATTCTGACTTCAAATAAAAAAAAATATCACCAAAAACCTATAAAACCCCCATTTCCATCACAAATATCATGGTCTATCAATAGTAAATAATTATTCCTTTAATCGGGGGGTCTGATCGGGCATAATACCAACTAAAAACAGCGAACATAGGACAAATAAGAAACTCAATTAATAATAAAAAGAAATTGACAGATAAATTAACATGAATAAGGGTTTTACCATTTTTTTCCAAGAGTTATTGTAATTTTTATATTGGGGTTATTTAGAGTGATAAATAATAGATTAATGAAATAAAATATTAACATAGTGTCATGGGAGGCTAAGAAATTAGAGAAGATCAAAGAAGAATTATTTTTCCCTATATGATTTATTAAAATTGGAAAATCCACAAATTGGAGAGTACTGCTATGATTTTATTTCATTTATCAATGAATTGAATATCCATAGACGATTGAGATGGTTTATTGTGTTCTCTATGCTTTGATCTTACCAAATTGATAGTTTATTTATTATAGATGGGATTCAACAAAGGAATGGGATAAGAGCAGTCCCTATCCTCCTAGGGTTTCTATGACTAAATCTATTGGATTCACCATAAATGTTTATTACTATGGAATTTGGTTAGGTAGATTAAATGAATGAGTGAATTATTAATTAATCCGCTAAACGTACCTCCATTAGACATTTTATCATTCCACCCCTCACATTAATATTTTAGGTGATTCCCTTGGTAAACATCATGTTCCAGACTCAACCATGGTCTCAGATTTAAGATATGAGATTCTATTTTAGATTTATCTCATTTTATTTAATAAAATGTACACATGTAAAATAAAATATTTTTTATATCATTTTAAAATTAATTTTGGGAACACTGGTCCCCATAATTACATGTTGTCTCAACTCTAGTATCCAAAAACAAATATGTTGAAATATTTCAAAATCATAAAAGGAATAAATTGGGACTCTACATTAACCATCTTAGATAACTAATGTGGGGGATAATTCTTCCTTTTTGGATTTCATTTTCTTCATTGATCTACTTTATTACAATCTCAAAATAAACATTTACATTCAATGTAAGATACATATTGATATTGCTATTAATCCAGGCCTAAAATTATGGATTTTTATCCGATCTCATGATAAGGGTATATTTGAGATAATGAGAATGAGTAATATATAATAACCTTTTATTGGGAAACAAATACTATCCTAAGACCAACCTAGTTTATTTTTGGGTATTCCATTATCTTTCCTTGTAGATTTCCGGAAGCACCATCAAAATACATCTCCCATGTTTTGGGAGGGGCATGGTCATAGAAGACTTTTCCATCTAGATGTTTGGTGTTTATGGGAATGTTTTCTAAACTAGGAAGTGGTTCAAGGATATAAGACAGTTTCCACAATTCAATTTCTCTTTGTAACCTGAATTTATCGTTATATAATTGTATAATGACCTCCCATAAAGAAAAATAAACAATAATTTTGGGTGAAAATGAATATACTTGACAGAATTTATAGGAGATACTAGATGAACATCTTGATGCTGAAAGTAATATCTCATATTTTTCAATGTAAAAATGTGTGTGGCATAGTTCATCTCAATATCAAATTTTAGAGACTCAATATCTAGCATTGTTTAGATGAGATTATAAAGCCTATTTTCATGCCCTTCATTATTTTTCTCTATGAGGAGGGTAGGAAAAAATCAATCCATATAATATATGTATAATATAAGTTTATTTCCATCTAATTATGTTTTTAAGACTGTTGGATGTGTGGATTTCCTCTTATTGTTACTAATTGTTTTTCGGTATTCAATATTTTTCTGGTAGGAAACACCTTTTTATACCATCATGGTGATGTGGAGAGATTTTCTAGATAGGTTGTGTTTTAGATGCCTATTATAGGTAATGTTATCTTGGATTCCTTAAGCATCAGAGACATTCAAGATATTTTTTAGGAGATACACCTATATTCAGGATTCCTAGAAATTTAAAGATTACATGTCATGCATCAAAACTACATGTTGTGTATGTTTTGATGGGAAGAAAAATAATAATGGAACATCCATGGGTTTCATGGGATTTAATATAATCGAACCCCCCACCCACACCCTTGAGACATTCTGGGGCATAAGAGTCTGAGAGACGCCACTGGACCAAGATGCACACACAAAGTGATCCAGATCTCTACTTCACTAAAATTATTATTCTAGTATCCATGCAACTCATTATCATCATTCCTAGTATAAGTGATTTGATTATTATTTTTTCTATGTGCCATTATTTTAGAGGATATGATTCTTAGGGACTGTTTCTATGTATTATTAATTTTTTGGATTGCTACAAAACAATTTATTAATTCTTATTCATATTCTTTTAATATTTCATGAACATTGTTGTGTTCTAGAATTATTATTTCTATATTTTAATTAATTGGCTGATTTTTTGTATGAAAATTATGAAATATAAGTTATTTATGATTATACAGGGATATGGGTTTAACAGTTTTTTGATTTATATTTAGTAGATGATACTTCCAACAGTTGAATCATAGAATTATTGTAGTTTTCCCAGATTAAGGATCCTACTGACCATATTCTAACAAAAACCTGAAATAAATAAATAATCAACATATATCCTAGAACAAAAACATAAATATAACTGAAACTAGTATGCCTTATCTATTTATTTCAACCAAAATATTTGATGCTATTTTTTGTCTTTCTTCAAACAACCAAATAAGTTCAATTTCAATTTCATTCATTAATTTATAACATATGGATCATCCTTATGGGTTCGAGAGTTGAAAATTCTATATACTACATTTATAGGTAGGTTTTCTAGGTTTATTCAAAAATATTAAATTTTTGTAGACTGATATGTTCTTAACGATTCCCTATTGGTTGGCATATTATTTATAATGGAAATATATATCTCTTTTTATTTTAATTGAATGGAGATACAAATCAATATTGGTTATGGGTATTATTATTTTCCCAGATTTAACTTCTTGAGTCAATCTATGGTGGTGGAGATGCCTTTCATAAACTCATAAGGGGATTTGCTGAGGTCACCCCTTCCTCTTCAATCTCTAGGTATTTGATGGAATATTAAAGATTAATATATAATTATTGATAATATATATATCCTTTTCCAGGTATTAGAGGCTACAAGAAGTGAAATTAATATCTTCATCCACTAGTATCATTGGGGGAAGGGATGGGGCTGAATTTCTTTATTATTCTACTACGAGAGGAAGGAGAGGTATAGAAATCCAGATTTTTGAGAATTATTTAGTGGGGTATCTATTTATTCATATTAAATAAAGTGATTTTTTAGATCCGGATAGTGAATTAGTTTGGTTGATGAAGAAGATGACCCCGTAAGGGGCTTCGCGAAGATAGATTTCCCCCACCGCCGCCTTCTCCTCCGCCGTCTCAGGTCGGCTGTAGTTCTCCTCTCGGCGCTTCAGCTCGATACGTTCGCGGAGTGTGGTTTCTCCTAGTGGTGGTGATGCGTAGGCTCATACCTCTCAGAAATCCTCACCGTTTGCTGGCCCCTTCACGCCTTAACCTTCATGATGGCTAGGGTTTCCTTGGCGGCATTGTGATGGTCCAGGGTTTGAGTTTCTGTTGCTGTAATCTAGGGTTCTCAGCTTCAATTGGTGTCAGCTGTTGGTGTGTTGGGAGGATCCTACCTTCGTGTGCGACTTTGATGGCGGTAATGGGATCTGAGGTTGGTTTGCAGTGAGGACTTCTTTCGGTGTATTCTGGATTTTGTCATTTCAGTGAGGGTTTTCTGTTTTCTTTTTGATCTTTTGTCAGCAATTTTTTATGCACTACTACTCGGGATTTGGATTTGGGGGTTTTGCATTTTTTGGCTTTGGATTTTATGCTTGTGATTGATTCTGGCGTTAGGGTGTTGCTAGATTTTGATTGTTCTTGAAGTCAGTGGTTCTGTGGTGGATGTTTAATTCTCAGAGCTGAGTTCCTGTACAATGGTGTGTTTGGTTTTTATAGTTTTTTTGTTGAGATTTTGGTGTTCAGTGAAAGGATGATGGTGGAGTAGTGAAAGTTTTGATGATGGTGGGGTTGTTACTTCTGGTAATTTGGTTTTGGGTGCAGATGAATCCTGCTGCGTCTTGCTTGCGGATTGGGGTCGAGCTTTGGTGTTTGCAGTTCTTGGGAGTGGAATGTTATGACAAGGCGGCAGAGGGATTTGTGTTTCCTTTCATTTTTATTTGTTATGGTTACTTTTGGCATGAAATCCAGATGATGTTTTTGGATTTCTGTTTGTTTTGCGAATGTTTGGTGCTGAGTTCGAGATCTGCAGGCGGTGGAGCTTCAACTTGGTGCTGGAGGTGCTTTGTTTCTATGGTTTTGTTTGGAGCAGGATAGATCTGGGTTTTTGATTTTAGGGTTGGAGTCTTTAGGACAGTGTTTGAATGATGGAATGTTTTTTGACTGGATTGGAATTCTGCTGAAAATGTTGGAATGGATGGATTCGTGATTTGTCATTTCAGCATTTGATGGTTTATATTTTGGATGACGGCTTAGTCTGGACTTTCTACTAAAATATGCTTCATATGTGGATTGGATTTAGAGTAGGTAGCTTTCACTATTCCTGGCTACTCAGATTCAGAAGATTGAGAGGGTATGGCTTAGCCATCGGTTTCAGGTCCATGCATTTTTTGCATGGGATACCTCGTTGAGTAGTCATGCTTTGATGGAGACTTTCCATAATGATGTGGATGCTGGGGAGGGGTACTTTTAGTAGTCTTGTTTTTGGACCGGTTATGTTTATGTATGTATGTATATGAAGTCATGTGAGGTTTCCCCCTTTCTCCTTAAAATTGGGTTTATTCAAAAATAAATAAAAATTAAGGCCTTCGGGCCATTCAGTCAGTTTGGTTGTTCCTTGACAAACTAACCATATATGACATGATCATTATTATGTAAACAACATCTAGTGATTTTTTTGTATTATAAAAGGATGTTGGGATGGAATTTAGTTGACCTAATATTTTTTATGGGTAGAATATAATAACCATTAGGAATATACCATGGACTTACAAGAGTTTTCCCAAAGATATTCAAAGTGTAAACCTTTTTCTCACCCTCCATCATTGATTTTTTCCCTTCACTTTTGTATAAACTTTTGTCACCACATACAGATTCACATGATTTAATGCTGGTAATATCACCATATACTATTCCAACTCTTCCATTGATCGAGTATTTAAATCATTGATAGAATATTGATGGATCCACCAAATGTTTTAGAATTCAAAGCCTTGTATGTAGAAAATTGCATTCTCTTTATTTCTGGAAAACTACAAACTCATAAATAGAAGTTATATCCCTGAATTGTGATACATTTTATATTTTTGATGGGTATTTTATCGATATGGTCATACAATTGAATGGTTAACTTCATAAGAGATATTTCATCGTTACCATATCCTAAACATCATACGGTCTGGATATGGATGAGGTTAATCCTAGAATAATTTTCAACTAGATCCCTTTAGATATATATATTTTCAATCTTCCATAAAATTTAATGGTGGTGGATATATCCCTGGGTAATTTCTTACTGATCAATCTCTTTGAATGTTATGGTGGTATGAAATTCTACTGGCATAGTTTTTACCCAACAAACTTTTGATGTGTTGAATTCTATCTAAGACTCCTTTGGACATTGTGGGACCTCTAAAACCACACATGTATTTTTTTGAAAGATAGAGATCTTCTAGGATTGAATGTTATTATTGACAGTCACAAATGTTTTAGAATGTTATATCTCTATGAAAGAGTTATGTGATTCCCATGGTGGGATTTCTCTATAGTATAGGGCTTAATATATTATGTTTTTGAGTTTGAGAGGCCTGATGTTTGGATAGAGGTGGAAGTACAATTTATTGTTAATGTAATATGTTATGTTGGAATGTCCCTCAATTTAGTATAATTATATATTTTCGGCCACACCAGTTGTCATTTAATGTGATTGGGTTCAAGCAAACTATAATTGGATCTGATTAATCTCTTTTCTCATTTTGGGCTTTCTTAAGTTCTTGCATGTGGGCCTAAGTCACAAATACGAATTCTGTAGGGATTTGATCATGGTATGGGTTTGACCATGACAATGTTATTCTGTGTATCAGTAATATTTCATCCTTTCCCTCTCTATCCAATGATACATATATAGAACTCATATTTGGGGGTGTGGTCAACATAGGATAAAGGGGTTTTAATGTTCATAATGATTATATAACTAATAAAGTGTCTCTTTGCTTGATTAGGATTGTATTTTCTATGGCTGTGCTCGTACTATATATGCGGAAGGAAAGAAATCAGAATGAATTATAGACATTTTGAGATGTTCATATGAAACTTTTTCTATGCATTTTCCTATATCGAACGATTTGGTCTACCTCTAGGATATAGATTCAATTGAATCTAACTGGTTTCTAGAATTATTACTATTTTAAATAAAATCATTGAGAGTGTAATGTAGAGACCCCAAGCTTGGCGTATATGGAAATTACATTAATTTAGCAAAATACTTAATACATAACAAAAACTAATACACAAGGACCGTAATAGTTTAGCGTCTTTGGAAACTCAGAACATAATCTTCTAATCATGGTGAAAGCTCTTCAACATCTCCCATAAAGATCTTTCCCCTTTTTTTTCTTACCTAAAACCTTTAATTATATCATGTGGAAAATAAAACATATAAAGGGTGATCTTAAATGCTCATTAAGGGTAATCATGGAGAAAATAAAACAAACCCTATATATTTGACCTTAAAAACATGAACATAATGTTTAAACATAAAAATCATGAGCAAAGAAATAAAACATGTTAGAACGTAAGGCATAGATCATAATGGAACATCAATCATGATAAAATAGCATGGGAGTAAAGTATTTAATTGTGGAAAAACATTAATCACATGATATGATTTCCATAGTAGTCAAGGCATTGCTGCCAAGACCATCTAAGTGAACAAAGTCCCTTTCTGAATCGAGTTCACTCCTCGTTGAAGTCCTGTAACACTGAGTCGGATTAACGTACC
Source organism: Viscum album (assembly GCA_963277665.1). Lineage (NCBI taxonomy): Eukaryota > Viridiplantae > Streptophyta > Magnoliopsida > Santalales > Viscaceae > Viscum > Viscum album. The sequence goes on from OY728131.1 coordinate 1,497,890,778, forward strand.
ATTCCAGCCATGTCTATCTCATGAGATATAAATCATTACCCAATGCATTGGAGGGGGATATTAGTCCCACCCATCTCATAATGAAATCATTCTTATGTGTGCACAACATAAACATAAATCATTCATAATAACCCAAAGAATAAAATGGGTTTCATAAACATCATTCCATCATAACATAATCCATATAAAAAAATGGATATCATTTCATTATAAAAAAAGTGAAACCATATAAATTATAGAGACATTATACTTGAAACATACACATATGAAATAATTTCATCTTAGATGGAAAATGGTTTTGATAAAACACTTGAAATGAATTCTTGAGGAAAATATCCTTTATTTCTAAAAATCATTTTCTTTTCAGAAAATTCCATGAAATTTTAAAAGAAAAGGATTTTGTTGAAAATAGTCAAAAAATATTATAGAGTAAGCTTCATGAAAATAATGCGTTATGAAACCACAAAAATTTGTTCATGCTGTATAAGTTAAAAAAACATTTTCCTCATACATTTGTCGGAAAAGTCAAAAAGTTTCTCTTATGGTAAACAAAAGACAGATTCCTTTCATAACATGTGGTAAAAGCCAAAAATAGGTAAAAGGGACTTTAAAAATACATAAAAAAAACTTTTATAAAACATGTACATGGATGATAACAATAACCCCAGTAAATACATACGAATTAATAATCTCAGATAAGAACGAGATTGGAATAATTATCCCTTACCTTATGTCTTATATGCTTCATATGTATCCGAACCTCCTGTATAATGATTTAAATAATGTCATTTACTTATTACATAATCATATTCATTGTTATGATATCATATATGGTTCACTTATGACTTTATATTACCCATTCTTTTTTAAATTCCATGTTAAAGTAGTGTTTTGGGTAAAATATTTTCATTTATCATATGTGTTTCGACATGTTGTTCTTGATATTATTACTTATATCTTGATTTAAATAATTCCAGAATTTAAAACATGATTTATATATAATATATATTCATAATATAAATATATATTATAGATCGATAAATGGAATGAAATACACTGTTCATGGAGAAGGTAGGTCGTACGTACGCATGAACACTGTTTTTGTTTCCTTATTGAATTAAATGGAATTAAGTAAATGAAACATATATGTACATAAATCCAGTATAATTATTATGTAATATATTTCATGATTATTTATTATATATACCTTATAATCATACTTGAATGGTTAATCATGGAAAATGAATCTCATCGTGTTCGTGGAGACGGTAGTCCGTACGTACACACGAGCGATGATATCATTTCCATGATCGTTGAATTGTATTGAAGTGTATGTATACTATTTCAGAATCAATATCACGTTACAATAATCATATATAGTTATTTATTTACACTATCATACCCATACAAGTAATGTGGTGGTGGAAAACAGATTACACCACGGCTTGGAGACGGTATTCTGTACGTACGCACGCACGGTGATTTCATTTTACGTAGGATGGATAGAAGATGAAATAGAGCTGTTTAATATTTATAATAACATATAAGTATATTAGTGATATTCATTTTATTACTTTACAATGAAACAACAAAAGAAGAAGTAGTTGAAGAAGAAAGAAACTTGAAAGAATCAGTAGAAGAGATTACCTCTTCTTCGACGCACCTCTTTTAAGCTTCCTCTAAAGGCACTAGAGTTGGTCTTTTGGGGAGACCAGAACCTCTATAATGTTTATAGGAAATTTTTTAAGGGATATGGGAAGGGTTTGGCAGAGCTTGAAAGCTCAAATTGTGTAAAGAGGAGAGGGATGAGGTACCCTTTTATAAGGGAGGAGAGGGGCACCTTAGAAAAAACTTAAAATATTATTTTATAATAAATTCATATTCGGTTTTTAATAGCTCCAAATTGATTTGTTTCGAATCTAAAGTGGGTATGGGTCGAAATAATCTCAAAAAATAGGTTTTAGAAAATTTTAGGTTACTATTTTATCATTATCATTTACATTTAACTCAAAGTTAAATAATTTAACTTTTACCGTATCTTCTTGTTTTCTTACACTATATGGTTAATAAACATACTATAACAAGCCAAATGAACCCCAAGTGGTTCATTATTAATATATATAACCTTATCTATGTCATTTCGTCGAAATTTATATTTTTAGTAATAAAATAAAAATTAATAATATAATATTTGTTTTTAAAACTAGATTATGTCAATTTTCACACTATTTGGTAATTGATTTTTGTAAAAATAATAACAGTATGATTAGTTAGAAAAAAGATAATTGAATCAATACTAACATGTCATATTAACATAAAAAATTATTTTAATTTATAAAAAGTCTCAAATTAACTTTATTTTGGTATTTATAACATCAATTATGTTAATATTTCATTAATAAGGTAATTACTGCATCATCATTGGGAAATAAATAAATTAAATTATTTAATGAATAATAATTATAAATAAAATACCATTATGTAGTAAATAATTTTATCTTTCTAATGAATATTTATAGTCGAATTTATCCTATGTATAACCCTATATCAAAAATGTTTTAGTTGTTAAACATTGATTTTAACAATTTTAATTATTCTTTAAATAAAATAATAATAAATGTCATAATCTAATCCATGCGGACCTAAAGGGTCATATTTTTATCCTAAGGCTGTTTTTGGTCGAATTTCACTTATCCAATAGAATTAGTACATGTCTTAGGGTAATAATAATATCATTTTTACCCTTAATTACCCTATTTACTTTTAACCGTGGTAAATAAAATTAAAAATCTACTATTCACCAAAAAATATTTATATCTTATTGAACCACATTTTAATCCTTTATATTAACTGTTTCTCTCAGATTTTCAAAATTCAACTCACAGAAGTGGTAAAATTATGTTTTATGTACAATTGCAAATGCTCCTACGAGGTGGGTAAAAGACGGTGAAAAGTTATATAAAGTTTTTACATATCTAAAATTATTATAAAATTACTCAAATGAATTACATTAAACATATATATGAATTATGTATCTATTTTGATCTAAAATAAATTTAAATAAAATAAATGATTAATTAAATAAAAATTGGTTTTAACCAATAACTTAGAGTTTTCAGTATTCATCAAAAATTGAATGTTTTCAGAAATAAACCAAAATATCACCCTAGGCTAATTTCGATATTCAGAATCCAAAAATGAAGTCCATTTTGAAATATAAAATTTATAAATTTTCAAAAAGTGGTTATTACAATTCATAACAGCTAGTTCATAATAATATTATAATAATATCTTGTTTAGTGAAACTCAGTGTTGCGTATGACACACGCTATGGAAGAAGGTTGCTCTAGCGTGCAACACAAGCCTAGAATAGTGTTTGTGTATACTGTAAGCTAATACAGTGTTGCGTATAGCACAAGATAATCTTGTTGTAGTGTACAACACAAGACATCAAATAAATTAAAAATAATCCTTCTCATAAAATCTCGGGGTGTTACATGTAATGAGCTCAGTCAATTACCATTGGAGTTATCAAGTTACCAAACTTATATTTTTTTTTTACATTCCATAACTTCTTTCTAGTCACCCATTTTTTAAGTTGGGTGGTAGCCACATGGGGTATTGGTGTTGGGGATCTTCTAGTATCACTTATCTTGAATCAACCATTCCCTGAAGTATGTATTTACAGAAAATTATATAAAATATTGTGTGATTAATCCTTTTATGAATGTGGAAACCAGAATGGTGTTCATTTGGGACAACCTCATAGGGTATATGGGGGTTTTTTTTCTTGAGGTGGTTGTTTTCCATGACAATTTGGAAATAAAAATAAACCCATTCTTTTTAGAAGGAATATACTTTTTTCATCCAATCCATAAATCATGGGTTTCCCTGAACACTTCTTACCTCTGAATGGGGTTAGTTTTTTTATTTCTACAACATGTATAGAGGTGATGGTCGATCCAGTTCATTCCATGGTTCACAAACAAGAACTATTACTAATATGATACTAAGATAAACCATCTATTATATTCCATAAAATTTTCCCTATATCATGGATGTGGTCAATGTTTTCCCTTATTTATCTGAATGGAATATTCTATGTGTTGTTTCATTTCATTAAACTCATAGAATCCACATTACTTTTTAATTTTTATAGATGGTATTTTTATCTTAGTAAGATGGTTCATAGAAAATTGTTCTAGCAATTCCCAGTGAAATATTTGGATACTGAGTTATTACTTCATATTATACCATATATATAAAATATTAAATACCCTATCATATTGCAATTGTTTGAAATTTTTAGGTTCAAAATAATAATTTTAATTAGTGTGGAGATAAATTTATATTGGAATTGATGGTGAAGGTATTCATAGTACTAGAAAAATATTGCTGTAAGACTGATGTACCAAATGAATGTTGGCCTTACCAGAGTCTGAAAAAGTGAATCTTATTTTCACCTATTGATTTTTTCATGGGCCAAAAAGCGGGTCATATCATGAAAAAAAATTAATGTAATTTTATGGATTTATCCATCCATCAAAGGATGAGAATATTGGGTTCCAAAAATTTGAATGGGTAAATTTGTTTTCCATCTAATTGAGATATATGATTATTTTGGGATACAAAGTGGCTTATCACCCCTCCATGGATTCAATCTAAGCTTCTATGGACATAATGATGTTGAATAGTTATAGAGGTACCACCATCTGGACCACTTCCTATCTATAAGGATTAGGTGATACATTATATAGTTCTCCTTTTTTTTATATCTATTTGATTTTAAAACAAGTATAGGGATGGATGGTCTCCTTTACAATTGGTACGATATTACAATGATGAAGGAAGAAATGGTCTTCCTAAACATCTTCAATTATATAAATTAGTCACATAGACCAGAAAATAGCTGGATTCACATATAACACCATTATTTTGTATTATATCTCTCTTAATGAGTGGGAGGATGGTCATTGTTTCCACATGAAGGGAATACCAAGGGGATATTTCCATTGAGTAATTACTCATTGATCAATCAAATGTTTTGAATATCATTCTCATTTTGGGATATTAATTCTTCTATAGAGGATACTTCTAACCTTCTATGTGGTGAGTGGGATGTAGTCCTTCCCTCCTTTTATCATTGGAAGTGTTCCATTAAGGAGGTGGAAATTCATCATTTGGATGTTCTAGATTATTATTCTTCCTCTAATTATACTTACATGAAACATTAATTTTGGTATAAAAAACACCCAAATCTCAAGGTACTATATCCAAATTTCCCCACTGTACATCTTATCTTGGTCAACATCATTCATTGAATTGATGTGTATTATGTTGACAGATTCAAAAAGGTGATAATAGTCACCACTTCAGTGACCAAAATGTTTTGTAGCTTTGTACTACACATTTCCCCTTTAATAGTTATTCCCTGATCTTTACCCTAGACCATATTCCTATTATTCCATATTTAATTATGACTTATATCGGGTTTTACTTCCATTTCCAAATATTCAACATTCCTTATCCTATAAATGATAACCTTCATGTAGTTTCTGATCATACTTTCCAAGCATGACTCAAATGAATGGGGTGTGTATCATGGTGTGGGGATAGTCATGGATTCCATCCATTAGTATCTACACCATAACCTAGAAAATATAATTTTCTTCAATAATATGATAAAGATACCCATATCCATGTGTAATAGGGTTTATTTCGATCCATGGTTAGAACATTCTAATCATGTTGTTGAGAAACTAATGACTGATAGGATAGAGATTGAGATAAATAATTCCCCACCCCTACCAGTTGGGTTTTTTTGGAGTTTTCACCAATTCATTTGGGTACTTATTAGATTTTTATAACCCTATAGATGGAGGTGGTAGTAACAATCAGCTAGCCCCTATTGTCTAGGTTTACTCCAATATGGATGATATGGTGGCTTAGATTATGATCCAACTGATTCAGAACAATTTGCTTTGTGTGTTGGAAGGGTTCATTGATTTCTTGTGATGAGAGTCACATATTGTAGGGGTTGTTGGATAATATATGACTTTGACTTCCATTTATGATATTTATTACAAATTTTTAGATATAAAGTGAGTAAGATCATGTTTTTGTCCCTTATCAATATATTTTCAACAATATTGTGTTCTAGGGGTGATGGAGTTTCGTTGTATTAACTAATTAGAACATGCCTTACCAGATCCTTTGATTTATCATGGGACTATGAGATTTACAAATTCCACTTATAGATATCGATATTGATATATATATGAGTTTAATTACAATGATCCATAATCTCCCTATCCTCAAATATGGATGACTCACATGGATTATGTGGTTAGATTCTGAAATGATACCATGATGTAGAGGAAAGTGTGTCTTAGGATTTAGATATTCCTTTCCCAACATTAGTATTGGTTCATAGGTAAAGAAACCAAGTCTATAATAAAATAAACAATGTTCACGGTATCAAAGTTACCCATAAATTATTAATAACATATTTTTAAATATTTTAACAACTACAAGGGTTTCTCTATGTTCTAGTAGAATAATGGAACACAGTTCTATTTTAGCTCATATAGGACATTGTAATTGAAAATTGAAATGGGAAAAAACATTGTTAGGATGTATATCCTGCTATCACAATTTATATATCCATTTCTAACCCATCTATATAATTTTTATATTAGTCCACCTGATTAGACAATAGAGATCAATTCTATGGGTTGACTGTTGAACAAGGTGAGGTGCTACTGGTAGCTGACGACGTACTATATATGGTTATGGTTAATGTTTTTTTGAACCTCTCAAAATGAAGGTGGATTTATAGGGATGAGGTATTTCTTTTTCAATGAGAGATATCACGTTATGGACTTTTACCATATAGGTGTCTGTAATAAGGCTCATGTTATCCAACTATATACTACCCAGAGTGTAACAACCCAAACGTTTTAATAATATTTTGTTTAATAAAAATGTATTTCTTACTATGTCATAATCATTAAAGAATATATAAGTATAAATGGAATGTGGCCATCATTTTTGACCCATTATATGAACATTGTTCAATATGACAATTGGAAATAAAAATAAATTTTAATGTTATAATTATTTTTTAAAATAAAAATAATAATGGATAATTAATGTAGAATGAAGATTTGATGGCCTCATCCTATAGACTCAGTTCATACGAATCCCATATTTCAGAGCTTGGGAAGGAGGTAACATCACTGGGATTTTCACAGTACTAATCCCAGACCTATCTTCAACATGTTAAGCTTTAACATAATCGCCTACGGGAGAAGTTCAAGTTGATAGAAATCACAACTCAAGAAATGTTGTCTGAGCCACTTGATTATTCTATCACCTTTTAACACCTTACACTTATTTTCTATGAAGGTGTTATGTGGATCTAGTTAACAAGGCCTTATATATATTGTGTAATCCTTTTGTATAAATGAAATTGATATTTATTAATTTGGTAAAATAACAATCATTTTTGAATTTCAAATGTTAAAATAAATGTAGGATGAATTTTTAGTTTTTTTCTAAAAATTATCATATTATTGAAGAATATTGAAAAAATGAATATTTTTAAAAAATATTCTTTAAATAATTAATAATTTTAAATTATTTAAAAAACAGACATATATAGTTGTTATTAGTAAAAAATTTAGAGTCTGATAAGATCAACTAAATTTTTAGTGAATAGTAAATTATTAATAGTAATATTACATTTATGAATAGTAATATGACCAATGGAATAGTAACCTCACTTATTTAACAATAAATATAATTTAGGCATCTTGAATGGTAATGTGATATAATAGTATAAGTAGATAACTGTTTTAGAAATTATTATTTAATTATTAGTATTTTTCAGTTAAATAGTGATTTTACTGAAGAATTAAATTTCTCATATTTAAAAAAATATATTCATAAAATTCAGTTCATTTTTTAATTCCAAACACCTATATTCATTAAAACTTAATTTATGATATTTTTATAAAATTTCTTTTTTTTTTGCTAAATTGTAAAAACATTGTTTTGAGTTTCTTGGTATATGATGAAATCATTAATGATGTAACAATGATGTAATAATTATGGTCTACTAATGAGTAATAAAATATGTTATTATGGGTCCCTAGTGTCCAATACCATGGGAAAATACCTTGTGAAAGACCATGGTTTTTCAAATACTACAAATAAGGTGTCCCTTGGAAATTAATAAAATTGTTCCTCAATTTTTCTATAAATACTAACCCATTCCATAATTCCTTTCAATAAAAATTCTCCCAAAATTATGATATGGTATTTTTACCTCACAATGAGTTCTGATAATATTTCCTCAATCCCCCATGGTCCCAATCATTGAGTTTAAAAAGTTAATCTTTATATAAGGGAACCTTTCACCATTCTCTTTTTTATCAAATACTTTTTTTTGTTATGTCTTTTAATTTCAATTTCATTATGTTGTGGTCTGTTCTTAAATATAATTATTAATGTACATATTATGTTAAAATTATGAGAGACCATTTTTCCCTCATCAACGGATTTTTTTAATTTTTACGTGACATCATTAGGCTGATGAATTCTCGTAAGGGAATTCTCAACTTCTTTTTTCCATTCAATATCTCTTTTTCTATTGTATGTATTTCAAGTTTCCATACCATGTTTCTATTTCCATTTTATTATATCGTTATACTATATTATAATTCTTTTATGAATGGTTGAACCTTGTCCCCCATATTTTTAATATTTTCTAAAACCATGTTGCATAGTCGTTACAATGTAGAATTTTTGTATCAAAATAAATATCTCTTTTGACAATAAATTCTATTCTTTTCATTTTGTGAATACATTGACCTATCTCATTTTTGGGGGTATTTGTAAAGACATAAAAATAATATATTTATGTTTCTGGAATTGACATACATAAAAACCTCATCCCCTTTATTTGGGTTATAAATGACAAAATGATGATGTTTGGATGCACTTTTTAAAACGTCAAAATTTTGATATGCAACCTACTTATATTATTATCTTTGGGTTATTTATGAAATTTTTTATTATGATCTATTTGGACCACATGAAGAAAATACTTATTAATGGTGTTACCTAAGAGAACTCCAATGCATTGGGTAAAGAAATTAATAACTAGAGAAGACATGTTTTATGATATCTAGGTGAATAACTTCGGGAATGTTTATGACATCGTGGGGATGGACCTTGGGGATATGATTTTAAATGTATAAATTAAATATTTTATCCACATTTTAATGAAATTATTCATGTTTTTATTATCATGGCATGTCTCTTCTCATTCTTTTATGATAGATCCTCATGTTTTTTGTATTCTCTCATGTTTTCATGAATTTTTTTCCTTGTTTTCCCTACTGGGAATTATGCTCACCCCTCCAATGATGTATGCCCCCAATTTTTGAGACTCAGTAATTTCAAATTGGATGACAATTTCAAGAATCCCTTCATGAAAATTAAAATAATGGTATATTTTTTTAAGTATTATGAACCTTTTTCAAAGACATTATACTTTAACGATCCTCTTTTTATTAAATGTAATTAAAAGTTATGTATTAAAAATGAGGGATGCCATATATGGTGTCAAAGGTCAGTTTAGATATATTTAGAAATTATGATATGGAGACATTATTAATAACCCTATAGAAAAGTTCAAATATAAGAGAAATTCCTTGAATTTTGGTGAAAAATTAAGATAGTGGTTTCTGAACAAATAAATCCTTGTGTGGATATGAACAAGTGGATGTGGCTATGGTACAGATGTATCTAGGTGTAAAACCCAAAAACAATTCTTTGAGATATAATAAAATTTGAACTAGTTCATGACAATGGGACTTAATACACTACAAATTTCAATCTCTTGGGTGATATGTTTTGTTAATCATAAGAATTTTATGAATCATTATGAAGGATTTATAGAGAAATGTAATTTTTTTAATGAATAATATCATTAAGTGTGATGTTTTAAGACATAAAAACGCATTAGAGATAAAATAATATTAAATTAAATAAGTTTCTCACTATGGATTAATTCTTTAATAAAGTGGACGGAAATTGAAGGAACTGTGAAAATGGTGACCGCAATGGACCATGTGCTAATGGCCCTCCAATGGAATCTGGGATGGAAAATTTCAAGAGAATGATGATCCAATCGACTCACATTATGGGAAATAACATGAATCAAACTAAGAGACAAATTTCATTATGAAGAGAACAACATTATATTGAGTCTTTTATACATCAATGATAATCGTACTTTACTGTATCTACAGACCCATTGATTGATAACAGTGGACCAGCTCTATCGAAAAGATATTTTCTATGCTCCACTGTTCAGAACAATAGAAGGTCACCCATATTGTTTACCTCTTAGAGGGAGATTCTGATAAGTGGTGGAATATGATTAAAAACAAGTGACCAAAAATTTTAGGTTGATGTTTTGGAGTAGGAAGAGTTCAGTGGGATCTTCTTCAATAAGTATTTGCCTCATTCGATGAGAACGAAAATGAAGGAGTTTCTCGAGCTGAATCAGAAGGAGAATGAATCTGTGGAAAACGATGAGATGAAAATAACAAGGATTTAAAAAAAACATCTATATTTTTCATGGATACAAATGTGAAGGGTTATAGATTATTCGGTGGACTAAGACCTCATCTATGGAAGAATATTTCGAATCGAAACTATGACAGCGTTGAAGAGATCGTACAAAGATAAATGAATGTAGAACTTGAGTTTAGTGAGACACAGGGGCCTCATAAATCCAATGACATGAAGATATCAGTGGAGAGAATCATATGGAGGAGCATTTATCATTAATAGGAGGCCAGAAAGTGAAACTTATTGTGTGTAATAACTGTGGGATGAAGCATTTGGGGAACTTCTTGCTCAGGAGAGGGAAGTGATATAGGTATGGAAAAGATGGTCATATCACGCGGAATTTTCGTAGTGAGATGAAGCCTAAACATTCCAACACTAAGGAAAAAGGTAATATGGTGAAGACTTTAATTTAAGCCCAATGCTTTAAGTGTGGAAATCTTGGGCACATTTCCAATCACTGTCCAAATCTAAGGGCAGTGGATAGGAATCACCATCAACCTAAGAAAAGGCCAAGGGGAAAAGTTGTAGTTTTTTTAACATGACAGCTAATATTGAAGCTCTAAATTATGTGGTGGTAGGTACTCTTGTTTTTCTCTAAAATATATCAAGTACTTTGTTTGATTCTAGTCATACACATTCTTTAATTTCTTCCATTTTTACAATGAATTTAGATTCAAACCCTGAATTTCAAAAATAATATTTATCCATCAAGACTTCTAGTGGGATTATCCAAGCATTATCAATGTTTAGAAACTCAAGTATTTAATATAGTTAGCACAATATTATCACAAATATAGTAGTCATTCCCATGTTGGAAGTCAACATTATACTTAGGATAAACTGGATGTGAAGGTATAATTCTACGATCAAATGAAGAAGGAAGTAAATCTCAGTAGTCTGGAATGGATGGCCTATTTATATTATCCAAGGAGAGATATATCAACATGATCTATGTCCAGAAGCTCCTCCAATAGCTTTATGTATGGATTTTATCATTTTATATGAAGGAAGATATGATAGTATAAGGACCGAAAATTTACCTATCATTAAGAATACATTGACATAATTTTTGAGGAGTTACTCATACATCCAAAGAAAGAGAGGTAGAGTTCACCATTGAACCCATACCTGGATGTCATCCAACATCAAAGAACCCATATATGATGGAAAATTTGGAGCTCTTGGAATTAAATAAAAAACTACAAGATCAATTAGATATGGATTTTATCCCACCTAGTGTGTCTCCTTTGGGATCACATGTTCTATTTGTAAAGAAGATGGATGGGTCAATGGGGCTATTCATTGAATATAAAGAACAGATCAGGATAACAGTAAAGAAAAAATACCCTCTTCCATGAGTTGATGTATTATTTGAAAGACTTTTTGGGGCTTAGTTATTCTCCACGATTTATCTTCGATCTATTTATCATCAATTTATGTTGATGATAGAATATATTACAAAAACTGCCTTCTGATAAAAATAGGTGAATTATGAGTATGTTGTTATGCCCATTGGGCTGACAAATTAACCTGCTATTTTTAGATATTTGATGATTAGAGTCATTGAATACATGAGATTTTTGTGGTAGTTTTTATCAAGTACATTCTTGTATATTCAAAAAGTCATGCAATGCATGAGGATCATCTAAGGGTTATTTTGAAAACACTACAGAATGAGAGGCTTTTTGGAATAATTAGTATGTGTGTGTTTTGATTACAAAAAGTTTCTTGAGGAACATAATAACCAATGATCAAATCATATTTGACCCTACTAAGAAAATTTTTGTAGTGTAGTGGAATCAAACTAAAAAAATAATTATGATATTTAGTTTCCTTGGATTAGAAAGATATTATATGAGGTTTGTGAAAAACATTTCATGAATTTGTAATCCACTAACAAAGATATCTTGAACTGGGGTTATGTTAATCTGGAAAAAGGAGTCTGATGAATGTTTCCAAAATTTAGTGAAAAGATTAGTTACTACACCTGTGATAACTCTTCCATCACACAGAGAAGGATTCTTTGTTTTTAGTGATGCATCTATGAAAGGAATCAGGTTCATCCATAAGAAAAATTTCATGTTTGTTGCTTATGAATCTTGATAGTGGAAGAATCGTGAAAAGAACTATCCTATGTATAATCTAGAGCTAAATGTGGGTTTTTGTTCATTAAGGATAATGATACACTTTCATTATGGGGAGAACTGTGATATATACACAGACCACCAATTTTTTATGTATATTTTAAAAAAAATGGATTGAACATGGGATAGAGAAGATGGGTAGAAATTCATAAAGACTATGATTGTTCAATTCATTATCATCATGGAAGAGAAAAAAAAGTCACTTATGCATTAAGTAGGAAAGACCTTGTTGTTATATCAATGGTGAGGTTCCATGGAAATCCCTTGATAAATGACATTGGGAAACTAGATGTTGGAATTTTATGGGAAGGGACATCATCAACCCTATCCAAAATTATTTATCAACCTTAATTAATATGGAATATTAAGAATCCTCAAAAAGAAGATCCTTTTTTATAGATGATGTTTGGGGCTGTGAGGGATGGGAATCTCCCTCATTTCTATATTGATCAAGAAGGTGTACTAAAATTTCATACAAGACAATGTGTTCTATCTATTTTGGAAATAAATATGGAGTTAATAGATGAATTTCATAGCTCTACATTATCTATATATCCTGGAAGAAATTAAATATGTAGGGACCTTCATGATCATTATTGATGAGATAATATGAACAGGGAGATTGGTGACTACACTACAAGGTTCCTGGTATGTCCGCAAGTGAAGGCAGAGCATCAACATCCTAATGGGGTATTACAAACACTATCCATACAACCATGGAAGTTAGAAAATATCACTTCGGACGTTGTCACTGGTCTCCCAAGAACATCAAAAGGAAACAATGTGATATTGGTGATAATAGACTGTCTCACCAATACATCCCATTTTATCTATATTTGAGAAGATTTCTCTCTTGATCATCTTTCAGGATTTACATGAAGGAAGTAGAAAGACTTCATGGAGTTATACATTCTGTCATATTTTATAATGATAAAAGGATTACTTCAAAACTATGGAGAAATATTCAACATTCTTTATGAACAAAATTTAATTTTAGTACATCCTATAACCCCCAAACTGATGTCTAATCTGAAAGGACAATTCAATCAGTCAAGGAAATACTGAGATCATGCTCAATGGAATATAAAGGTGGTTCATATCAACATATCTGATTAGTTTAGTTCTCTAAAAAAATAGTTTCCACTTGAGAATTCAAATGGATCACTATGATGCTCTATATGGGAAGTGATGTAGAACTCGTAATTGTTGAGATGAAGCGAGTGAGATAATGCTTCTTGCGACCCAGTCTTGTGAAAGTGATGAAAGAAAATGTTCATACCATCCAGAAACACATTAAGACTCCATAGAGTCTTCAAAAGAGCTATGTCGGCAACCATCAACAGAACTTGGTGTTTGATGTTTGTGAAAAATTCATTCTTTGAATTTTACCTTGAAAGGGAGTCATGAGGTTTGAGAAGAAAGGGAAGCTCATCCCTAGGTATGTTGGCCCATATGAAATACTTGATTTCATATGATAATTTCCCAATCGGCTAACACTTCCTCTAAATATTTATAATGTTCATGATGTCTTTTACGTATCCCTCTTGATGAAGTATATACCAGACCCTTCTCGTGTACTAAATTTATAGGCGGTACAACTGTACTATGACATCTCTTATGTGTAAAAGATGGTGGAGATCTTGGATCATAGAGACAAGGTTCAATGCAACCAAACTACCCACCTTGTTAATGTTTTATGGAGGAAAAACAAATATTAAGAAGCCATGTGGGTACCAGAAGAGTTGCTGATGTTGATGTACCCATACATCTTCACTTCTGAGGGTATGAGTTGAAATTGTGAGGATGAAATTTCTAATAAAGGGAATAATGTAATGACCCGAACATTTGAATAATATTCTGTTAATTCAAAATATATGTCTTACTATGTTAAAATAAATAAATAATATATAATTATAAATGGAATTTGACCATTGGGTTTTGACCATTATTTGACCATTGGTCAATATAACCTTTCGAAACAATAGTAATTTTTCACGTTACAATTTCTTTAATATAAAAATAATAATGGATCGTTAATGAAGAAGAAAGAGTCGATGACCTCATCCAGTAGACTCGGGCTGTACAAAGCCCATCTGTCAGAGCTTCAGGATGAGGTAGAGTCACTATTCATCATGCTAGACCAGTCCCATGCCGAGCATCAACATGTTAAGCTTGATTTTAATCACCTACAGGATAAGTTTAAGTTGATTGAAATCACTATTCAGGAAATGTTGACTGAGCCACCCAAAGATTCTATCACCACTGCATACCTTACTCTTAGGTCATATTTAGGTGTTATATGCAGCTATGTAACAAGGCCTTAGTTACATTGTGTAATAATTTTTTATAAATAAAATTGAGATTTTTTATTTTGGTAAAACAACAATCATTTTTGTATTTCAAATGCCAAAATTAATATATGATGAATTTTTAGTTTTTTTCAAAGAGGTTTCAGATTATTGATGAATATTGAAAAAATTGTATTCTAAAAAATATATACTTTAAATAATTAATCGTTTGAAATGATATTTAAAAAATAGACTTACACAGTTGTTATCAGTAAGAAATTTAGAGTCTGATAAGATCAACTTATTTTTTTGGTGAATAGTGAATTATAAATAATAATATTGCCCTTATGAATAGTAATAGGAACATTGTAATAGTAACCACAATTATGTAAGTATAAATATAATTTATTCATCTTGAATGGTAATGTGATATAATACTGTATGTAAATAATTATTCTAGAAATTATTTATTATGTAATAGTATATTTTAAATGGAAATAGTGATTTTCCATAAAAGTTAAATTTCCATTATTTAGAAATTTATATTAATAAAATGGAGTTCATTTTTTAATTTAGAACACCAATATTATGTTTGGATGAATTTATGATATTTTTATAAAATTTATTGTCTTTCAATGAAAAGTAAAAATATATTTTTGAGTTTTGATGTGTTTAATGATATCATGAATAATATAGTAATGATGAAATAATTATGGTATAATATTGAGAAATAAAATATATTCTGAGTTTCAACAAGTGGTCAATACCATGGGAAATACCATGTGGAATTCTATGGTTTTTGAAAATACCACTGCTGAGTGTCCCTTAAAATTAATAAAATATTTCCAAAATTTTTTATAAATACCAACTCATTCCTTCATTCCATTCATTCCAAATTTTTCCTAAATGAAGGTCTTGTCTTTATACCTGTCACAAAGTCATTCAATAGTTCCCACAATCCCCCAAGGTCTCTATCACTGATTTATATAAGTTACTCTTAATGGCAAGGGAACCTTTCACCCTCTTCTTTTAGTCAAAGACTTCATTTGTGTTATTCTTTGAATTTAAATTTAATTATTTTTTGTTTTTTATAATATAAAATTATTTATTTCCCATTTTATGTCCTAATTATTAGAGTCCCTTTTTTCTCTCATCAACTGGTTATCTGAATTTTTATGTGATGTCGTTAGGCTATCAAATTTTTGTATGGGAATTGTCAATATCTTTTATCCATTGAAGTTCTCTTTTATGTGGCATGTCTTTCATGTTTACTTACAATGTTATTATTTCCATTTTATTATTTCCCTATAATATATTATATGTATTTTATGAATGGGTGAGACTTTTCCTTTATTATTTTAATGATTTCTAAAACCATGTTTCCTAGGCATTATCCTGCAGAATTCTTGTCACAAAATATCTCTCTTTTTCTCAAGATATTTTTTATTTTATTTATGAAAATAACCAAACCATGTTAATTTCAATGTTTATTCATCAAATCATAAAATTTATATATATATTATTCTGTATTTTACATACATAAAACCTTCATTCCATTTTAGTGGGTTATAAATGATATATGATCATGTTTTAAGAACTTTTTAAAATGTCGCAATTTTGATATGAAAACAATTTTTTTTCTATTTAGGTTATTTACTTCATGTTTTATAATAATATATATGGATCACATGAAAATAAATACATATTAAGAGTTTTCCCTAATATCACACCAATGTTTTGGGTAAAAAAATTAATCTTAAGAGATGACAAGTTTTATGATACAATGGTGAATAACCTTCGTAATTTTTATGACACCATGGGGATGGACCTTAGTGATATGCTTATGAATGTATCAATTAAATTTTTTAGACACATTTTCAAGATATTATTCATGTTATTATTATTATGATATTTCTCTTATCATGCCTTTATGATAGTTTTTCATTCTTTTATTGTATTCTCTCAAGTTCACATGAAAATTGTATTCCCTGTATTCCCTTACTTGGACTAATGCTCACCAATTCATTTGATGTATGTCCCTAGGTTATGAGATGATGTAATTGTACATAATATGAACATTCCATGAATTATTTAAAGGGTATTAAAATATTTTTTATATTTTTTCATTTATAATACACCTTTTTTTCAATACACTAGACTTTGAAGATCATCTATTAGTATAATGTAATGAAAAGTTATGTATTAAAAAATGAAGGATGCCATAAAGAGGAGAAATATAATTTTAGTTATCACCTTATTCTTTAAAAATGTGTTTGGAGACCATCAAGGGGTTTAAAATAATCATCATACGACATAAAGGATGTTTTTATTGAGAAGAGTAAGAATATGATCTATATCCTTTGTCAGTGATTTAATATGACAACCGTCATTTTGGGGATGAGTATGAGTATGGTCATACTGCATGGTGGTATTTTTAATTTGATGATTATAATATATTACTATAGAAATATGATCCCACTAATGAGAATCTTCTAGAGCAATTCAGAGAGCTTCTATATAATCAGTGATCATATGAGCCTGTATTTGAGTGGTTACCAGAATAAGTTGACGAAAATTTATTATAACATGGTTATGATCCCAATTGGAATATGTATTCCCTATTGAAATATGTCAATGAACCACTATAATGGTAGTTGGGATATGATACCCCTCTTGTGTATCCTCTTAATTATACTAGTTCAATATTTCATTAGCGGGAGAATTAATTTTAAATCTGCCCCTATAATTTTCCGAAAAATATGTTAAGTATCTTAATAAGTATGGATATAATCCTACAGTGATTTATTCACCAAATCATTCTAAAAATAAATATATGGATTGGGAATGTGGGATAGATCTTGGTACGACATTGGAATATGCCTCTAGAATTATACACCACGAATTTGAACCTGAACTATGGTCATTTCCAAACTAGGATAATGGACCCCAATAAAAATTGTAATATGATCCTGATCTTGTGCTTCCTCCTATTACAAAATATATAGATGATCCGCCTCAACGAGAGAAAGAATATGTGCTTGATCTAGATTACCCCTGTTCATGTTGATCATGGTGATATGTGGAACTAGCTATTAGGAAAAGGATATTTACATGTCTCTTCTTCTATAAAAGTGATTGAATATGATAGAAGAGATTTTATGACATTTCAAGAATAAATTTTCATTTCAATAGAGAGTGTTTAGGAATACGAACCTTTATGTTCTTAGTCTCCTAGATATAATAGTAGACATATTTGATTTATGTATTGAAATAATCACAGTCCTTTACTCGTCATTTTGTAGAAATATTCCTATATTCTTCATCTGTGGTTTTGTGAATATTTTCCTCTCCCATGTTGGCTATCAAAACATGGATACAACTTGGTCTAGGTGAGTAGGAATGTGATTCTTCTTACTAGTTACCACCTGAATATGTTGACGTTTTTTTTGGTCAAAGAGGATATATAAGCCTTATCCCCTTCATATTAATCTTCTCACCCCTGATGATATGACTATAGTTGATCTGTATATGTTTCCATGGTAGTGACCTATCGGGCATGACTATCAGTAGAAAAAAAGGGACATTTGTGGGATAGCGATGGTGATAGTAGTCTGTTGGATCACTCCAAGGTTGATCCTAAATTTGGATTGAGCTATAAAAAACAACATGACCCACAATTATATGTTAATAAATATATTAATTGTAATTTTCTAGTGAATGGCTCATGTTGTTCTAATATGTGGTTATGGAAATCCCAAGTTCCTATATAGTCTTACTCGAGGGTGGTGAGCATGTGAGATTTAATTCCATGAAACAATTATGTCTGTCCTTGAGGTTCAGTATTGTACTACATCAATCAAATTCCAGTACCATAATGTTATCAATCGGACATTGAAGTCACTAGGTGTGTGATATTTTTTAACATATAGAAGTTTTAGTCATAGGTGAGGTTCTAGATCAGTTTCATGATGAATCCATAATCATAGGCCGAGTTAATGTTTTGAAAATAGTATTTGTAGAAAAAATTTTAAAAATGAAAAATCATACTCTTTAGTGCATCATCAAAAGTATGAAAAATTAACAATTATATATGAATAGGTAGAACATCTGCTCATTCATGTGTCTAGTTTTTTCATTTTCCATATGTGGGTTTCATGAAAATGAATTGTTTTACAGGAAACCCAATTACTATTTTTATTGATTGACATATGTTGACATAATTATTTCTTTATAGTATATGAAATATAATGTATATATGTTAGGGCAACCCATCATTTTCATTATTTAATTATTCACATTAGGTTCACCATGTTTATTTGAAAAAAAAATAGTGGAGAAAAATTGAATGTGCTAATAAGAACTAGTCAGTCAATCCTTCTATATTTAGTAATTGGTTGAAATATTATACAGTTTTTACATTGAAATATAAATTTATGTTTATGAATAAAACTCCCATTGGATCCCATATTCTAAAATATCTTTATGATTTATTTCCAACGGCACATTTAGATTTGGGGGTTTAAATCCCATGACACTTTGGATGTCACAATGGTCGAGAAGACAAGTTGTTAGGCTCATCACACACTTTCTGTGGGAAATTATTTCCTACTTTTGGACCCTATTAATGATTTATGATATGTTTCAGAATACATACCAAGACCTCATATAGGAAGGGGTTCCCAAACAGAATGATCTGGTATTGACATGTTGTACATAAAATGTGGTGTTCTATTAATGACAACATCTAAATGTATCATATGTTATCCATCCCTTTCCCATTACGTCATATCAATATGGGATTTCTTATATAATTATTACATAGGTATGATAACAATAAATTTTACTTCCATATATGATAATGATTAATGTTTTGGGATTGGTATTGAACCCCCAAGAGGAATCCTACATATCCTATGAGAACATGAAAGATAAACTACATTGTTCATTAGTGGGGATTTCAGAATGAGGGTTCCCTAAATAGTGTATTTTATTTGTGATATTCGAATAATAAATTTATTACATAAGTTCATGTGAGTCATTTTTAGGGTGTGAAAAATTAAATAACATGATATTAGTAACATTTCCTACAGGTGTGAGACATACACATAAAATCATTTCTGATGAAATATAATTAGAAAACATGTGAATTTTATGATCATCCAAGTAAATGATTGATATACATGTTTTATATGGATACCATGCATACAGAATGAATACTATATATTGTTTGCATGAAATGAATCATATTCCTCATAGTTCACATGGATCTTAACACACTTATGTATGAGAAAAGATAGTGGATATAAATATGGTGTGTCCTATGAGATAGAGTAAGTGGAATGTTGAGGAACATACATAAAGTTGGATTCCCATGCCACATATCTATACTAATTACTCTAATGAAAAAGTTAAATTTATATATTCTTTATCCTATAATGGACTAATATAGGTATTGACCATTAAAGGTCTACCAAGTGGGATCTGATGGAAGGAGGTCTTATTTTAAGGACATGGCATGAGTAATGTGGCCCGAGTATGTGAAAATTTTCCATTATTTTCATTCTTCATATAAATGTGTATATGGAAAAAATTAAAGGTTGAGGGTTCACATGGATTGAGGGGAAATATCCATGTATGCCAACATTACAATGTTGACTTCTATGAGGATGGTTTTCTAACATATCTGAAGATGTATATCTGAAAAAGATGAATCATTCAGGTAGGTATGTCTAATAAAGACAAAATGTTTGGGGATATAATATTAACATTTCAAAATATATTCACATGATACTAACTAACATTTACATAGTTATTTTTGTGATCAATGGTGATATGTCCAACGTCCTATGTGTGATCATGGATGACATGTCTTGAGTCCTTCACGTAAACATGGATGAAATTTCCAAAGGACATATCATAATAAATGATGACATTTTTGGATTACTTTCCATGATCTGGGTATCATTTCCATATATTTTCACATTATCATGGATGAAATGTTCAAATTTTTTCTGACAATCTATCTGACAAGTCCAATGGGTTTTATATGAATCAAGATGACTTGTCTATGAGAATTTTCATGATCCAAACCAACATATCTAATTGTTTTTTTAAAACTACGTTCATGTATAGGGGATAAATCATGAACCTAGTAGATGTATATTAAGGTAATTTCATTATCATTAAATAGACCATGTGAATCACAAGGCCTATTTTCTTGAAAAATAATGTATATTCCTTTGCATGATTCTTGCATCATTTTTACCTTTAATTTCATTAACATATCTATATTTATTATTTGTTTTCATAACAATGTATCATGTGATAAAACAAACAACCTAAAGTAAATGGACATGATTCAGTTGACATGATTAATATCCTTCATGGTATCAATGAATAGATCAGAGAAAGAAAATAAACCTCATACATAATCTCCTAATTTACTCACCAAAATTTTCATGTGGGAGACTATTGAGATATTATAGTAACTAAATTCAGAAAGTTAGCTCACTCACAAATCATTATGTGTGTGTTATTAATGTTTTAGGGTGGGTGGGGGTATAGGAAGCTCCTCCCTATATCTTTTCAACTTTGTATGGTGATTTAGTCTTATATCTTAGCTCGAATTGGAAGAGTAAATACATTATGTTATTTTCATGATTGGGCCACATGACATCAATAACATCACACTTTATCACATGATAAACCAAAACCGCCTGATCCATCCATAATTACTATATTCTATTAGCCCATGTATTATCAATGGGAACCGTCATGATCGAAAATATATCTCAAAGACCCTTCATGAGATCAGTTCATATGTCAAAGGGTCTTCATGTGATAAGGATTTCTATAAGAGGGCCTTCATGAGATCAGGACCACGTGTTAGAATTATTTCACATTATCAAAATAGTTATCACATTATGTGATTGATCACATAAAATTAACAATACTATATCTTCCATCTCATATATATCCCTTCATTTTCCACTCTCTTCACAGACCACATTAGTTGTTTTTAAATAGCTATCCTCAGATTATTTGATAGAACATCTTATAATAGAATATATATTTATAAGTTCATTCACATGAAGAAATAGACATGTATGGGGATTTCATATTATCAGTGATCTAATTACATAGATTTGGTGATTAGTTTTCATGAATGTCATTCTAACTCTCTTTACAAAAGAATCTTGTATTTTACATATTTGTTCACATGAACAACTCTATGTTTGTACTGATTTTTCCCACAATATTCCATATGATCTAGAATACATACTTAAGGAGATTAATTTAACTAGGAATCATTCTCTTATGGGAATCCACATGGTCAGTTAACTCATCACGTGAAGTGCATGACCCCTTTATATGGTGTCCCAAAGGTCATGAAATCATGAGTTATATTTATGGCTGCATGACCTCTTTGACCTATTCTCCTCATCTCTCTATAACTATAATTATTCATTAATTCTTTTTTCAGAAAACAATACTTGTTCTATTAGTGTTTCTTTATCCCCAAAATTGTTGGTTCTCCTTCGGTGAGAGTCAAAACACATGTACCATATAATCTCAATAACCTCAACTTTAAAGAATTATTTTAACCTCAATGGTTTGATCATAGCATTTATTTAACACCAATAAATATATAATATATTCCATCCAAAATATTAATATATATTATGAATAAAGTTTATTTATACCCTAACCCAATAAAAATCATAAAAATCATAAATCAATTCAAAATTCAAAAAATTCAACAAGGTTCGATCATATAATTTGCATCCCATAATCAGTGTAATCATTATTTTTGATTCCATGTAAAAGATAAAAATTTCATACTAATAATGACATCAGGCCATCCAATGGGAGGTGTTATACACCTAGCACCCATCAGTTGTGGGTTCAATCCCCATGACCTTGTTGTATGCAATGTGTAATCACTCATTCTGAGGATTTTCCATTTTCACGTATTATATTAATTTACTTCTTTTAATGTTCATAAAAATATTATGAACATTATAAATAATTTCATTGAACAAAAAATAACTTTGTAACCACTATGGATTTTTGTAAATATTATATTTTCAAAAAAAAATATAATTAATTGACTATTATTCCCTTAACATTAATGATCATATTAAAATTGAATATAATCAATAAATATATACTTATTTCTACCAAATATTAAAGTATTATTCCAAAAATAACCATATCACTAAGACATTTAGTGAATTAATGGTTTATATTACCATAAATGTATCCCATTATATCTTATGTCATCTTAAACTCCAATGAGATAAAACCAAAATTAAGGAATATATGTATTTAAGAATATGATCAATCTTAAACATATCATCCAAAAATACTATATATTTATCAAATTTCAATATGGTAAAAAAAATCAATAAGATCTTTTATCTCATTCATCATAATGGCTCATATAGAAAATATGAATTATCCCTAGAATATTCCTTGAGAGTTTCAGACTATGTGAAATGTTAGGTCCCACTGTATGTGCACCCAAAAGTTGGAAATGATATTTTGGACCAATTAATTTTGGGATTATTTTCTCAAGATGTATCTATGACAAAACCTTCTTGAATTGTAATATTTTAATTGGTATTTAATGCTTGGAAGACATAAAATATGAAGCATAACAAATATTACTATATTATTCTATACTTCTACTTATCATCCATGTTTTTCATATGGTCATGTTCCCCAATAAATGAAATCCTATATCGACTTCCCTTCATTTCAAATAAACATGGATTTGATACCAATTGTAGAAACAATAAATCATGTATCCTAGAGTTGGTGTCTAATTTATTACATTTTCATTATATAAAATTGATCACATAACCATGGATTGATCATTTTGGTTTTCTTGAAGAACCAAATAGATACATGTTTCTAATTTTTCAAATGAAATATAAAATACAGACCATAAGAAAACATTCTATAATCCATGATATTATTCATAATATTATTCTTCATATCAAGGGGAAAGGTAAATAAAAGAATGGGAAAGGTTACACACCTTGTGATGGTTACATAAAATATAATCTATCATGTGTAAACAAGTCAAATCAATATTGAATGGTAAAACATTTAGAACACATGACATTAAATCAATAACATGTGCACAAAATGAATCCCCATATAATATCAATGTTGTAATAACATGGATAATAATAAAATAATTATAAATGATGTAAATGCATAATATTGAATATAATGATCTCATACATCTTGATATTGTACATGTCAAATCCTTGTTCCAAGATAATTTAATTGATTTTTATCATACACATAAAACACTTCTAATAAGTCTAGTCAAAATGTTTCTCCCATTATACATATTGATGCATCGAGGGGCTATACCATTTCGGTCATAACCTATCAGAACATGTCCAATTAATTCCTTATAAATAGAATGATAAATTTTATTTAGAGGCATTATTCATCATAAATAATGGTTAATATTTATTATAGAATAAATAATATCAATATTTCCCTAGTCAATAAATAACATTCAATGTAAAACACCATAAAGAGAAATTGCATAATGTTTATAAAGTAATTACTTCCATGAAATAAAAAATATATACTTATATCTAATAAATTTAATTTCAAATTACCATAATAAAGTTATTATTTGAAAATAATTTTGAGGCACACAAAATTAATAAGAGATTAAGGACAACCATATATTCATGAGAAATATGGGTTTTGTAATTAAATAATATCACTCATAGAAATAATGAAATCCAAGATAAATATTAAAATAAGAATTTATTAAAGATTTATCGTTGTCAAAGAATTCAAAACATATAAAAGAATCAAAATATCATAAAATGGTTATATTGAAATGAAAATTCTCTAAAACTGCATATAATTAAAAGAATCATTTTTTGAATTTTTTTAAGGATACCAATTATTAGGATTTCCTAAAATATTGTAATGTTTCACTCTAATCACTGTAAAATTTCATAAATAAAATAAAATTTTCTTAATAAATAATTTATTAAATAAAAATTACATTTGTAAAATAATTGTTTAAAAATGTGAATATAGAAAAAAAATATGTGATCAAAAGAAGAAATAATATCATCAATCATTTTAATTTTTTTTAATTTAGGTGAAAAATAGGGGAATTATAGGAATAAAACATTGAAAATATTTAAATATATAGATGATACAAGATTTTATGGAGTTTTTGAAAGATATATTATAGGATTATTTGAATGAAAAAAATAATTTAAAAAAAATGAAATTGTAAAAAATATTTTTATCTATTTTGTAAAATTATAATAGTATCCCCTTTGATGTATAAAATTTAATCTAAATATTAATCATTATAAATAAATTTATATTCATTTAAAATACATCAAAGGGATATTATATGTAGAGAATTAAATCGAATAGGGGAATAATAATTTAATATTTCTTTGTAGCATTAAAAGTTAGACGAAATCCCTTATAATGATCACAACATTGAAGTAATATTTAATCAACATAATAATTATTTCAATAAAATGAAAATTAACTAAATGACACAAGTAAATACAACATAATTCAGTAAAACATAATTTCATACATAATAGTATCATAATATAGTAAATGATGATTGTATTTGACAAAATTAATGGATATTGGGTTATGGAACCTCTAACCTCACCTTTAAATTTTATT
Source organism: Viscum album (assembly GCA_963277665.1). Lineage (NCBI taxonomy): Eukaryota > Viridiplantae > Streptophyta > Magnoliopsida > Santalales > Viscaceae > Viscum > Viscum album. Next base: position 1,497,916,552 of record OY728131.1, read on the forward strand.
ACATGTGATTTTTCCACCTTCACAATAATTTTATATATATTATAATTACATAATATATATATATATATATATATATATATCATATATGATCTATTCATAAAATATCATACATAGTTGGTTAAAAATCCTTTATTATTATCACTATATCAAGTGTTTACTGCATCATTTATCTGGATAGCTTTTCATTGGTAGTTATAGTCCATTTACCCTGATTATGGTTCCATCATCTCTAGGATGTTAATACTGATATATAGTTCATATATATTTTATTAGGTGTATAAGATTTCATAAATGATGAATAATATAAAAATAAACTAAACCATTCATGGAGATGGTAGGCCATATAAAATTCTATTCATAGGGTAGTGCAAGAGCTATTAATTTATTTTTACTTTTGCATCACAAAAGATGACTAAGGTCTTATATCTTTTTGAGATTTCATATTCAAGAACTCACAAAATCTAAATATATTTTTATTTTATATTTTATCTTCAAATTTATGATATAAATTGAAAAATAAAATAGGATCTGAGAATATAGAATGAAATATTAAAATTTCAAATATAGATGCAATGAAAATTCAATGAATGAAAAAACTGACATTAGAAAAAAGAGGATACTCCTATGAAAAGAACCCAGAGTGAAACTTCATCTATTAATTTCAAATTAAATTATTTAACAAACACCATAATATGTGTGAATATACTCTCCTAATCATGTTTTCAATATATATCTCACTAAATAATCATCGAGTACAAGACACAACCACCTCCTCAGATTAGGGAAAATAATGTCAAATAAAAAGATAAGCCTAAGTTGTAAAGTGTAGAATGAAATATATATTTCCCACTATGATACCATTAATATTAATTATAGTAAAATAATAAACATTAATGTCTATAGTGCTAACATTTGGCTTCACTAATCAATTACTCTCCTAGGAAAATCCTCTTGTACTCTACTCATGCTCATGAGATTAAGACATCACAATGGAAATGAACAGAGTTGAAACAATCAAGATAAAAATGATAGAATTAGAGTAATAATAATAAAAAATATATTAAAAATTAATCAAACTATTAAATTAAAATAAAACCCTACAAATCAACTGAAAAATGGAAACATAATGTTGTTAACCCTATTGAAAAGAAGGTGGAGTACATATTTATTTCCAAACAAGTGGTGAATTTTCACTCCTAATATATAATCCAAAATATATTTCATGGTAGAGACATTTATTGGATAAACATTGGAATGTTTTTTTCCGAAATGATTCCCCTTATTTAGTTCTTATCTGGATACCAAATTTTAGGTTTATTTGAAACTTCTATCAAATGATACAGTCAATGTACTCTGTAAAATTAATCTAGAATGGTTTACAATTTTTATTCCATATATATAAATTCCAATGAATATATATACCTTATATATTTATAATATGATGGATCCACATTTATAAAATGTTTTTCTAAGTGTCTCCTCTTTTTCCTTGTAAGAGTTTATCTCAATTAGGTTAGTATGTTGTTATATATTGGTGCTTCTTCATAATTCTCATGATCTAGGAATAGATTCTAGTTCCTGAACTGTGAGATTATTTTGGGCATAAAAATTATTGATTCACCTCTTGTAATTGATTAATAAAATATTGGGCAATAAATATAGAATCATATATAATATGTTTTTCAATTTCTATTATTTTAGAGAATGTTGTATCCAAAATAAAACACTGACTTAATTTAATTAAAATTCAAAATATTAACATTTTCCAAATTATTATTAAACACATATAAGACCATAATATATGAAAAAATACAATAAAATAAACATTTTGTCGGATTATAAAATTTAAATTCTATGAAAAACTATTGAAAATTGTGTCTTTGTCAATTCACCTGTACTTAAATATTTCACATGCAAGAAATAATTTAATAAAAGGGACAAAAAAAACATCCCATAAATTAATTGAGAACATTACTCAATTATCACATATTAGGAAACTATCACATCTCTTACATGGAATCAAATTTAATAACTCCTAAAAAATACTGAAAATCAATTTTGTCTCTTGTTAATCCTTATTTGAATGTCTTTCCAACCTCCCAAAAAAAAATTCTCTCTTCACTCAGGGATTATTAGTGTGGAGTTTTATATCATTTTTAAAGACATGTGTGATGTCTATATTCATTTTATATTGGAATATAATCTATTTATAGATTCTAAAATGTTCCAATAATGAGTAATGTTATAATTGTAGTTACACGGCTAAGGGTTTTTAGGTTTAAAATTCATTAAATATTAGAGATGGAATGAGCATGAATAATTTCAAATGTGAAGTAACTGCATGGTGATTTTTTTTCACATGAATTATTTTCTCTTAAATTAGATCATAAATGAAACTCCAAATAATACCTATTTATTCCTTGTGTAAATAATATATTATCATTTCAGTAGAAATATTATATTTCATCCCTATTTTGAACCATTTTTATCATTGATTCTGTTTGAAATCCGATTTTTAATTTCTATTCAGAATTATTTTCTTGGAAACGAGAGAATGATTTGGATATTAAAGTACTATGGGACTCAAATACCATATAGGAAATGATATTTGGTTCACCTATCCATCTATAAATCATTTAATATATTCAATCAAATAGGTATTAAATGTGGAATCAATTTTAAATCCGATAAAATAAATACATCAAATTAGCACAACAAAACGAGAGTCACCCATACTTTCAGTTGAAAAACCGAGCATGAATTTAACAAATAGAAAATATTGTAAATCTATAAATATAAATCAATTTAGATACCTAATAACACAATTTTATGGAAACTATGGGATTTAATATTGTTAATTTTTAAATATATTCCAAAATAAGAGTTGAATGTTGAAATGGGCTTTCAAAATGGGTCTAGAATTATAATTAACACATTCCACAAACTATAATAGAATTGAAAATAGAAAAAAACATAAGTTTATGGATAATAATGTTATAAATACATTCCAGAAAATTTAAAATGAATTTATGATCACAAAAATATTTATTAGGATTTATGGTTGGAAAAATAATTCAATTTGATTAGTAATAATGAATATGAGTTTCAAATTCAATCTGACACAATCAAATTAAATGATTGGAAATAAAAAAACAATCCATTAATTAATAATTATATCATATAATATTCAAATCATGAAATGTTAAACAAATTACATGATGGATTGGATTTTTCAAAATATTTAATTCCTCTCAAGAGTCCTAAAAAACACTTAAATTAAAAAATAAAACACGAAAAAGTCACAAACAATACATGAAAAATAGATTATAAAAAAACATACAACTCTAAAAATATGTTTAAATACCCCAACACTTATTCCAATTAATAAATTTTTTTAATTGAAATAATTTCATGAAATCATTACATATATAATTTTAAATAAGAAGAAAAGAAAATAAAAAAAATACACAACCTATTGTATTTTTACTTGTGAACCTTGAGTTAAACACATATTCTATAACACATTAAAAATAAATGAAGTCAATAAGAAATAAAAAACACAACAAATTTAAAAAATAATAAAAAAACTTGAAATAAAATTGTTAAATCTTTGTTTAAACCCCTATAAAGATGCTTGGTTTTTTAATTCCTTTATATGGAAGTTTTTGTGAATTCTCCCTAATCTAAAGTAATATGTAGTTTTTTGAGACAAACCAACAAATTTAAAAATTACTCGACTCCAAGAGTTGTAATAGTTAATGGAGACCCCCAAATAATATATGAATATTCCCCAACCATAATAAATAATAAATAGAGAATTCAAGGATATGTGTGTGAGGGGAAAAAGATATGAGTAAATATTATTGACTAATATAGTGTCCTAATCCATATGATATTATTGGTGTAGTCGAGGAGTAGTCAAATCACCATTATCTTCTCCAGATACTCTTCATATACCACTAATTTCTTTCCTCTTCCATAACATTATTGTACATGGACTTTTACAAGTGTTATATATAATAAATTTTAAAAAAAGAAATATTTAAATAAAATTCATCATGAATATGATTAAAACATAAAGTATCAATGAAATATTAACCCTTTCATGTATTTTATCATGGATGTCAATCTCTTCAAGAAGGTCTATAATAAACTCAATCTCAATAGGTGTATCTCCATAACATTATTTTAAATCAAGAGATAGGTTGAGAGGTTTTCATTTTTTATTATGATTGATGGAAATACCATGTTTTTATTTATCATAATGAATGGCATTCAGATATTATTACAAATAATGTTTATCTACCATAACATAATTTTCATTCATTTGTTATTTACTGATCTCCCTTATCCATGTAAGAGTGTGGGATGATGATGTTAATAATTCCTTTAGTATCTCCTTCTCAGCATCTTAGATTTCATTAACATAAAAGTGATAACTGAAATCTCTCCCACCACTATTTTTGGTTCTAAATATAGTTCATTTTTAGGTCTATTTTCCAATGAAACTTCCCCACTAAGAATCTATAAATGATAATAAATTTTAACATAGTAAAAAATTCCCATTAGTTTGTGAATGGAGATACCTATGATGCCATAATTAAATATTTTTTAGATAAAATAATTATTTCATCAACCCTTTTTAGAGGTAATCCTCATCATTTTAAACCAATATAAATTGATGAAATTAAATTTTACCCCATGAATATTTATTTGAATTGAAATACGGAATGAATAATGATATTTTTTAATGAAATCATAAACAAATTACCAAAAAATTGTCTAAAATGTGTGGGTGATGATAACTTGTCTCCTAGGTAATGGAGACAATTTTTGACATTATTGATGTAGTATGGTGAAATATATATTGATTTATTTCTGGTTATAAAACAATGTAATTGTCCAAATTTGTCTCTCTTGATCATATTTCATGAATTAGAAATCACTAAATATAAATAATTTTTTATATTATATTTTTATTTTATATTTTCATATAGAATCAAATTAAATATGGGGTTCATAATATTAAATACAATGATGAAACTAAAAATTTTGGTGCAATGAAAATAGAAAAAACACAAATACTATATTGTTATAAAAGAAGAATATAATACCTAGAAAACCTACCATGGTAAACCTTCATCATCTCTATTATGGTTTTCGAATTTATTTAATGAAAAAACACCATTTAATTTTTGAAAATACTCTTCTATAAATTATGTTACTATATAGTTCACTTAATGATCATTTAGTTCACCACACATCCACCTCCTCAATTGAGGTAAAATAATATAGAATACAATTCTAAGCCTCAACTGGAATGTGGATGCACAAATGTTCATTTCCCACTAATATCCCATATAATATAAATTTCAAAAAGTAATATAACATAATAATGATATTGCATAGTCTTTGGTCCAACAATTCATTACTCCCTTAGGAAATTCTTCAGGATAGATACTCATGATTCAGAGCATAAATTTTCATTTATAAAATAGATGGGATTGAAGGAAAAAATGGTTTAATAAGTCTAGGATAAATAAAATATTTTAAAAATTCATAATACTATTAATGAAAAACAAAAACAACCAAATCAATAGAAAAATAGAAAACAAATGTCAATAACCCATTAAAGAGGATGTGGAGTACTTGTTTATAGAGAAATATTGGAAACATTTCATTCAAAATATATCCTCTAAAAGATAATTCATGGTAGAAAAATTAAATAAATTAATTTGGAAAGGTTTTATTGTAAATTTTTATTTCCCTTTGTTTTTATCATTATACTTAAAAATTTTATCATAATTTGACTTATATAGTAATAGATTCATTCAATTTCTTATATGAAATTATTCTGGTATTTCAGAATCATTGTCATCCCCATATCCAAGTTCCAATTATTTTTTTCCATTGAGATTAGAAAAATAAAATTTCCCTTCATTTTCATAGTTCTTTATGAATATTTCCTCCATATCCATTTAATATTATAACAAAATTAGGCTTGTAAATAGTGATATATAGGCCCACCTACAAAATTCACCACACCCGAACACCAATTCCAATGCCTGAGTTGTGATCTTCTATTAGGCCTCAACCTGATTAATTTTTTATCTTGGTCTAATAGAACCAAAATAATACCAAAGAACATATATTCCTATTAAAAATTTATTTGTTAATTTGATAATTTATATTGAATTATGATTATGAAATTCAAAATTGAATTAAAATAATTAATATTACAAAAATAAAACATTTTAAAAATTATGATCAATATTATTCTAAAACTATATAATGTAAGAGTTCCCCATAAAATTAAACAGTTATGGAAATAAAAAAATTATATTTAACATAATTTTTTTAAAAATATTCCCTATATCATTGAACATATGCATAAACGATCTTGTATCTTTTAGAAATATGGAATAAAATTAATTAAATTCAATTAAAAAAATTTAGAATCACATCTATAATATATATATATATATATATATATATATTAATTCTATAATTATACCTTCAATAAGAAAATATGAAAAATGGATCTCATCGATTCATGAAGGTGGTAGTACACACATATATAGGACCTAAGTTATTGTTTTCCAATATGTTTTATTGTAAGTAGGTAAATATGATTATAATTTAAAAAGAATAATTATGTCATAAATATAATAATTATTCATTAGATAAAAATTTGTATACATACACGTAATGTGGTTATACAAATGAATTACACCACTATGTGGAGAAGGTATATCGTACATACAAATGAGGGATGTTTTCACTTTCCTTATGTTGTAAAATAGGTGCAAATGGTTTTCGCATTATCCTAATAAACTTAAGTATATTGAAGATAATGATGTATTTATCATATAATGGATACCATATAATTTGAGTATTTTTAAGATGAATGAAAATTTAAACTACCCAATTAATATATTTCATCTTAGTTTAGAAAAAAAGTTCTCCATAAACCATAATCCCTAAAAGGATATTCTTTTGCTAATAAAAAAATCTGTAACACATATGTAGAAACAAAGAGAGGTTTTATTTCATTTCATTTTGATATAAAAGGCTGAAAATGTGAGAAGAAGAGGGTAGAAGACGTTCCACCCTATATGTGATGGGAGGTACACTCTATGAATTAATTAAAGTATTAAATTAATATGAATTAAATTTTATTATCATGAGCCTAAAAATTAAAAACATTCAGTGATAGTATTTGGATAATTCTATATCCTATCATAAACTAATATATATATATATATATATGTTATTTTTGAACTCTTATTTAATACTTTTTACCCACACCCAAGGTAAATTCTTATGATAATAATCACAATATTAATTTTTTCTACAATTTAATGTCCACGAGTGATTCTATAAAATGAAAATTTACCAATAAATTGATCATGGTAGATATTATAATACTTATGAAATTCAACTGTATTAATGTTGTATTTTAATGGAAAGTAAACCAATTAACAAAATTTTGTGTATTATAAAAATATCCTTAATGCTATTCTTTGAACTATTCAATTATATTGAATTTAATGTCATCAATATAGTTAAAAAAATTTAATATCAACCTTTAAATAATTTTTAATATTGAATATTTATCAAACAAAATTTTGGAAAAAAATAATTCATCCAAATTATATTACATATAATAGTTTTAAATTCAATAACTTTGTATTTCAATTAATTGAATAAATATTATGATGGTATTGCCAAATAATTTAATGTAATACTTAAATATAAAAATATGAAAAATAATCATCATAAAATAAGTAATTTATCTATAAATCAATAATTCTGAATAAAATACCCTATATTTATCTATATGTAAAAAATTTATACATATTAAATTTCAGAGTGTGGAATTTAGTATTTTTCATTTATTAATATAATAAACATATAATAATCTAATTAAAATAGAAACGATAGACCCTATATTATAATATAATATGTTATTTGGACTAAATAAAGTCATCCAACAACATTTGTTAATGTTTTAGATACATTTCAATTCTTATTTTCATGTTAAACCACTATAAACACATTTTAATCTTAATTATTATTATTTAACTTTATTCCATTAAAAAATCTTTTTTGAAAAAAATAATAGGGTAATTATTTACAAATTTGAAAGTGATAATTATGAAATATTAATTTATTTTTTCATATTTCATTTCAATAGGGTTAATAAATTACTTTTAATATAAGAACAAAACCTACTTGAATTTGTTTTTTTAGAAAATATATAATTTAAGATTAAAAATCATTTTAGCATGACATAATGTAATAAGTTATTAGAAATGAATTTTTTTAAATGAAAATAAAATAATTGTTTTATACTTCATGCGAAGTATAAAGAAAAAAAAATCTTAAATAATTCCATTAATTGCAATGAATAAAAAATTATATTTAAAATCAATAAATTATATTTCATATGTCAAAAATAAAATAAAAAATTGATTCTAAAATTCAAAATAATGATTGAAAATAAATTATTTATAAATTTCAACATTTATTTTGATAAAAAACACTAATTGAATATAACTATGATCTTTTTGGAGTTTTTAATTTTTTATCTAATGATTTTCCCCCAATTTTACCTCTTCTAACAAAGTAAAAAATATTTACCATAACTACAATTCACAAAGGTCAAACATTATATTTAACAAATTAATTTATATTACTAAAACTAATTAAAAATAAGGAAAACTTTATCAAATGGAATTGAAAGTTTTTTTAACATATAATATACAATTAAATATACCAAATGTGATGAAAACCAATTTTTGGTAAAAAAATATTTCTTTAGTATAATTTTTTTTATCTTGTAATCCAACATAAAATTGGCTCAATTTTACTTAGTTGTATTACTCATGATTTATTGGACTAATTTTACATCTAAATCATTTAAAATTGAAATATATATTTTTAACATATTGAAACATAAATATTGTTTTCAAAAGAAAAAATTATTTACTACTTGGCAATGAAAAATTATTCTTTTCTGAATACAATTAAAAATTTACCCAAGGATTATTTTGAAATTATTATATTAAAATTAATATTTTTATTAGATTTTATTTCTTTATGTGTTCTTAATTAATTTAAATAATTTCCAAAAAACGTAATATCAATTTTGTAGAATCTTTTTAAGATGAAACTGATTTAACTAAAAATTGTGAACATATTTATGAATATATTTTCTTTCTCCTAATTTTTTTTATAATTTCAAAAATATTTTTATTAAAATTAATACCAACAAATTAAACATTTTTGATAAATTTTTTACATTTAAATAATAATATTTTAATAATATAGTGGTTAGTCTGAACTCAGTGATTCTTGTAATATAAGATATTAATCAAATTAAAGAAATTTTCGTGAAATATAACACAAAATGTTAATGTTCTACAATTTTGATCCTGAAAGTGGATATGGTTGTGGAATATATTCATGTAGTGGTAAAATATTGAAATAGGTTAATTTTTTATTAACCTCATCACCACTACTACATGTGGAGTGGGAAAAAGTATTTAGAGATGGCTAGACACTCTCATAGGATATTCTTTGTTTAGGTCACATTTTTATTCTGAAACATTATAATAAATTATAATAGATTTTTAAAATTAAAATAATTATTTAGACATAATTATTTATAAATTTAAATAGAAGATTTATGATGTATACATCCTTTGAATTAATTTTCATTATTATGAGATTACTCTATAAGATTGCTTTTTCAAACACTTTATTTATTTTATTTTTCAATTGTTTTAACCTAGAATAATCATCTTAATTATGAATGTTATTTTTAATTTAATGAAATCTATCTGGGGAAACAAACATTAATGAGTGTTATGATGTAAAATATTGCTGTTATGCTCACTAAAATCTCTATGTTATTAACAGTAATATGAATCACAGTATACATAAAAAAGAACAAATTTTATCATTTATGAGGAAACATCCACCTTCACTTATGGGGTCCTATAATATTATTAATGTAGATAAATATATCAGTTCTATATAAAAGATATTCTATATTTCCTAATACTAGGACCATGATTTTTTTTGTTCATGTTTCAAATAAAAGGTGATGTTGATTAGTCATGGAACATTACAAAGGATAAGAAGTTAAGGGAGAAAATTGACTCCATGACATGATAAGTGTTCAAAAATAAATTATTCGATATAATTTCTCCATTAACAATTCACAGAAAAATGTAAAGGGAATTCATAGAACTAAATCAAAATAATGATAAACCCATTATTACCTATGAGGGAAATATTTATAGACTTTCAACATTTGCTTATAAATTTTTTATCAACAGTAAAATTTAAGTTTATCAATTTTATAGTTGATTTAGACCATGAATCAGAAAGGAATTGGCCATATGAAACTTTTATATCTATGAATGAATCTCCCAATTTTCTCTCATTCTTGAAATTGACCATACAATATCCTTTTGTTCATGTAGTTATGGGGATAAAAATAGGAATATGGAATTTTGGTGAAATTATAACAATAAAACCTATAGATGAAAATAATTAATCTTCTTTACAAGTCATTAAGGTTTAAAAAATGGAAAAAAGATCCTTATGGGGTTTGGTATAATTTTTAAGTTTACAAAATAATTTTCTTGACCAAAGAAATGTCGAAGTGATGTGAAGAGGCCATTCAATGAAATATATAGAGATAAATATAAACCTAATATTTCATCCACTCTCCAATTATATATTTATTATGATTATGTAAATAATCCCAATTAGTGCATGTATTTGACGGTTAATGATGATAATTAAAATCAATAACTATTTAATCAATGAGATATAGGGAAATCTAATGTGATTGAAAATAAAAAAGTGGGTCGTAATAAGGGATATGTGAGTGATACACTACCCATCCACTCAATATCTAATTTTTTTGCATGATTATTTATCTAACCACGATTATATATCTATTTAATTTTGAAATTTTATCATTTCACCACCTAAATGATTATATTTTTAGTTATCTGTACAAAATCATGATGGTTTAGGATTGGATCTCTTTTTGAATATATTCCATATCAATTTACAAGTAATGGAATACTAAATTGATATTTTGAATCATGCTATGATAATATTTAAGTGTTATAAGTAATAAAATCATTCAATAGATTTTCATATGTTTTAAGGGTTGAAAAACCTATTCACAGGGGATATTTAACTCTAGTGGATTGGGAAAAAACTGAAATCCAATATATTCCTAGTTTTTGCGTTTATTAAAATATATATCCTAAATAATTACAACAAATTAAACCAAAAAATATTTTTTAGTATCATATATAACTCAATAATTATTCATCAACAATTTCAAATAATCCTTATAGAATAATCCAGATTGAGTTATAACAATTGAATAAAAAAATCCAAGAGAACATTGACAAGGGATTCATACATCCTAGTGCGTCACCATGGTATAATAATTTTATTTTTTTCTGTATAAATATGGTTTAATATTTCATTTAATTGATTTTCATTAACTTAACAATATGACAATAAACAATAAATTTCATATTCTCCGTATTAATTCATTTTTTGATCAACTGTGAAAATCTTAATATATTTACAGGATTGGCCTTTGCTCATGATATCTATAAATAAGGGTCAATAAGGAGGATATAACCAACACATGCTTCCATACATGGCACAATGATTATAAATTTATATTGATTCTGTTTAAGAATAACAATTTTATCACTATCTACATGTATTTACTGAAAAGGGAGCTATATATTGCTTCAATCAATTTTTTTGTAGTTATTACAGTTTATATAGTTATATATTACAGTAATTTTATGATCAATTAACTATTTTATTTAAGATATTTAGGAAGAATAAATTGTATTCAAAATTTACAAGGTGTGAATTCTATCTATAATAGTTTTCATTATTGGGTTATATAAAATCAAGAAAGGCTATATGGGTGAATCCTTAAAAAATGGAAGTTTCTAAGCTATATCCCAAACTGACCATGGTGACCATAGTTCCTAGTTTTCATTATATTGATGAATTCTAACACTAATTTGTGAGTAATTTTTCATGGAAATATAATCCAATAACCATGTGGACTTATTAGGGAGTCACATTCCTTTAGAAAAATGAATGTGAGGATATTTTCATTGTGCGAAAAAGTGGTTTGGTTAGTGAGGATTTTCTTACAGGACCCCGTAGTAGTGGTGGGGTTTTATCAAATTTGGCGCATCGAAGATTTTAATTTTATGTGTTCTCACACAAATTAATATGGAGATAACTTATACCTTGATTATTTTTATTTTGTGAGAAAATTATATTATTAATTAATTGGGAGTTGGAATCTGTAATTATTCAATAGAAAGTATAGATGAATTGTATTTATTTTGAAATATGTGATATATATTCTGATGATAAAATTGTGAAGTAAATATTCACCTGTATAAAGTTAAATATTATCCAATATATATTGTTGGATTAGATTAAATATTTCAACTACTCAACACGTCAGAATCATGGGAAAGTGAACAAGGTTATTGATGATCAGTGTCAAGAAGATCGTGCTACTTTGTCCATTCTAAGGATTGAAATAGGAACAATATTTATTTATTTAAATAATATAGATAAGAAACCCAGGAGTAAATTATATATATCATATCATTATAATATGAATTTTAACAACCAATACACGAGAAGATTAATGATGTGTATAAGGATGAAATGGAATAGCAGAATATGGGGATCAATAATCTTGAGTACAACAATGATTTGATTGAATTATATGATTCATGAAAGAAGTATCTGAACCATTCAAACTGGACATAAAGAATGAGATATTTGATGAATCACATAATTCATCATTCTCTATTCATCCTAGATCTATTTGGATGTATTGATATCTAAAAAAGTATATATTTATGGTTAACATGAAAATGAATATTATTGAGTATGTATCTCAATTACTCTAATATTATAATTTTACTATTGATATATAGAATTAAATGGGGGTTTACTAACTACTACATATTCAAGATTGTAAATTCAAAAAAATTATAATGAATTTTGTTGTTAGACACCATAAAACATCTAAAGTGCTAAATGTTTTTGGGATGTAGTTGATAACATTACCTAATAATTACAATTTAATAAAATTTGAGAAGACTTCTATATAGATTGGATTTATATTATATAAATTATGGAATTGATAAGTTTTCATATTGTAACAAATTCTATTATCTCTTATTGGGATTTGTTGTTTACCTTCTAGTTCTAGAAATTTCTTCAACAAAAATTGAATACAATGTTGATATTTAACTATATATATAATCCATAGATAGATGGTTAGTATGAGAGGACACTTCAAATGCTATATGATGTTTTGAGATTATATTCAATGGATTTTAAAAGTCTTTTTTATAAACAACTTCCTTTGATAGAATTTATATACAATAATATATTTCACCTAATTATTATGATGGATCCTTATACTGGCCCATATAGTAATAAATACATAACTCATAAAATCATGGATAAATTTGGATAAAGAAATATATTGTAACCTGAGATATCCTAAGAAATGATATATATGTTTTTTCTTAACAAATTCATCAATAATTTTATAAAAAAATAAAACAATTACAGATAATTTCAAATAAAAAACAGATTAGAAACATGTCTCCACTACGTGGAGAAGATAAGGAAGATCATCAACATAGAGGAGTGCATAAACTAATGCCTGAATTGATCCCATTTTCCATGAGGAGATGAATCCAGGATATCCTAATCAGGACAAGGGGAACTGGAAGCCACCTCATAGTACACCGGAACTTTCCAAGGAAGGAGAGAGCCACCGAAGGATGCTATCTGAGACTTGGAACCATCGGAGGCCGAGGCCTATTGAACCACCCCAGGAAGGATCCTTAGGGTTGAAATCATAGAGCAAGAAGCTTCTTCTACTCCCCCACAATGCCACATACATCAAAATAACACATGTAGTTCTAAGCTTAACTCTGCTCAAAGACACTCCAGGGCCAGAAAATAGTGCCGATGATAAACAGGATCCCTCCATTTAGACTCATCGACATCTTTGACAACATCCTAGATGAAAAATAATCCTCTGAAATAGAAATGATGTTAAATCCAGCATTACCGCACAAATATCCTATAATATCAGAGATAATCAGTAGAATCTTGACAAGAAAACAAATCCATAACATCCCCCTGATTTACAGAAATGACAGAGATCCATTGGAACAATAATCCCCATAAGGAACAAAAACCTGAGTCACAAATATGTTAGAAATAACCGAAATAGGAACTTGTAGATAGGTTTCAACAAGAACTGATAATTTCAAAAAACACAAAAAAACCAAAAAAACTAACAGAAACCAAATTAAATGATAAGTGCTATTAACAAATAGGGGAACAAATCAAACAAGTCTAAAAGACAGAAAAAATACATTTATCCCTTTGAAAATTAGGGATAACATCTTCTGGGATTTGATCAAACCAAGAATGACTCCCCCCATCAACTCTTTTATTATCCACACTATAAGACAAAGCATTAACCTCTCTGAAAACATGGGTAATAATGATGTCAATAGAAGAGAAAAACGATAAACAATAAATCCAACTATTCATAAGCTTCTAAAGGATATGAGTAGAATAGGTTCTTATAGCATGAACAACTGTAGTGGAGTCAGACTCCATCCAAATCCTATTCAAACCCCTATTTGTAACAATATCATGAGCAGAAATGACACCAGGAATCTCAGCCTCAAGAGATGAGGCAAAACTATAAGAGCTGTAGGATCAACCCAAAACATCACCAAAGATGTTCCTAAAAACTAAACAATAACTGAAGGGATAGGATTTCCTCTGGAAGATCCATCAGTATTAATTTTAATCCAGCCCAACAAATGAGGGCGCCAAAAAACATTAATAGTACCCAATAGAGGCTGAAAATTACCTTTTACCTTAATACGCCGATGAACAGAAAAATCATGAACCGAGTTGTTACAATAATATTTTTAAGGGAGCTTTACATGTACCTTGACAGAAAAAATACCATCAAGGCTAGCCGGAGGATTGAAACCAAAACTATCATGAAGACCCTTGTTTCTTTCCATAAATAAGTAATCAAAATTTTCTACAACATCAACTTGAAAAAGAATCAATAGCATATGAGATAAATGAATCAAGAACATTCCTTCAAGGATGCCTCGAATAGTAGAAATATTCTGCATTTTATCCTAAAAAATATCTTAAAGTGCCTTCTACATGGATGCAGCTCTAGAACAACTCAAAAAAATATGATCCATGTCCTCCCTGTGCTGATGAAAGAGAATACAAAAAGAACAATGAGAAATACCACAATCCTCTAAATAAGAATC
The DNA here is from genome assembly GCA_963277665.1 of Viscum album. Taxonomy (NCBI): domain Eukaryota; kingdom Viridiplantae; phylum Streptophyta; class Magnoliopsida; order Santalales; family Viscaceae; genus Viscum; species Viscum album. Next base: position 1,497,931,974 of record OY728131.1, read on the forward strand.
AATAGGAAATTTACCATGAACCAGTCTCCATAAAAACGTGAACCAAGAGGGGGGAATGATTCTCCTACAAATGTCTCCTTTGAATAAGATTATGGTATTTGTAAATAATGTAAATATTATCCCTATATATATTTCCCTATCAAATTATTATCATTATTATGATAGTTTCTATATTCTTGGTGCTTCTAACAAATATCTCTAATGTTCACGATGTGTTCCTTGTATATCTCATGAGGAAGTATATAATAGATCCTCCACATGTACTAATATATGTGTTCATACCAAATGATGAAGATATACCTACCTTATGAGGAATAATTTTTTAATATTTTAGATATAATATATAATGTTTTTCAATACATGACCACTCCCTTAGTAAAGTTTAATGGTTAAACCATAAATTTTTGAAAGATTGGTGGTCGCTAGAAGATGTGATGATGAAAAAGTACTCTAATTAATTTGCATTAAGGGAAAAATTTCATGGAAAATATTAGTTTAATTGGGAAGTAATTAAAATCCTGAATATTTTAGGATATATTTTTTTTAAAATAAATTTTATTTCTTTGATATGAATCATTAGATAAGAAATCACATTTTGACAGACCATTATATTCTGTAGAATTATTATTATATAACATGAAAATTATAACCTATTCATTAGGTTGATGAGTCTGAATTGGACTAAATAAATAAAAAAAGTCTTTTTTACATATGTATAAAATAAATTCCTTTGTTCTATGTGGATTAGAAATTCAAATAATTACTGCTAATGATAAAAAGAGATGTTTTTCTTGGAATTGTGTTACCAACAATGTATTTTTATCATATTATGTTAAATTAGAATATATTGATGAATTATTTTAGTTAAATATGTACATAATATATTAAATATAATATCTTAACATTCATTCAATAGTTTTTATATGGAATTTAGGGAATTCAAAATCAATTTTATGATTAAAAGATCATTTTTTTTAAAAATAGTTCTGTTGAGTATTGTGTAATTATGATAAAATGAATTTTTGATTCATATAAAAATTTAATATCATAAAATTGAGTACATATTTAGATTAATAAAATTTTATATTATTTTATATGTTTGCCATAACTTTTAGTAATTATGAATTATTACTAATTTAAAAACTTCATTTTTATGGTAATGATTATAAGGGGTTAACGATAAATTAAACTAATTTTATAATAGTTAAAATGACATAAAATATTGTCTCAAACCTACATAATTAATAATTTTAAATTCTATATAATATAATATTAAATGTTCAGATTATTTGAGGACCCTTTTCTAGGAGAGTGACTTTATTGTTTTTTAATATTCTTAACAATTATAAGTGTGCCACATCACTCACTTGCAAAAGAGAACCCCCTATTTTTTATTCTCAACACTACTTTATCCCTTTATATCAAACAAAAACTATCCAAATACATTGTAAAATTAATTACACATGTCATAGATGTGATTCTATTCTTAAGATACCAACCCAAGGGTCTTTAAGAAGAAATTAAAAGGCAGTTTTTCAAAGAAGAGATATATGTACTAACAGACCTTTTTCATGTTTCATTCTTATTATACTTCATAAAGATAAATTTTATCCATCATAAAATATAGAATCAGGTATAATAATTATACATAGAATATATTGTGAAAATCAGAATCGGTCTTCCACCTTTTTTCATCAAATGGGAAATTATGGTATGACTTGTGCAAACATTTTGACAACCTTTACCATGTAGTGATATGATTTATTGTTCATCACCATAATTCATGGTTTTTTATTATGATTGATTTAATAACTTTATAAGATACTTATGACTTTTTTATACTTTTATAATTTCAATATCTTATCTACCTTTTTACCATTTCAACTATTTAGAAATAATAACATGTCACATGTGCATAAGAGGACAATGACATCCACACAATAATGAGATTCTTTTTTCACCACTTATTTATATGAACATTTATAAAATTTTATATGATAAAAAATATGATACTTATTTTATGATTAGAATTCTGATGATGATTAAACCTTAACTATATTGCATGTATTGTACCCATCAAACTAAAACAGGCATGAAAACATACTAGTTTTTACTTGAATATTCATTTTTATGATGAAATTATTAATAAAAGGATAATTTAAAATAAAAAGGAATCAAATATTATATTTTATGTATTAATTTATTTATATTATATATATATAATAATTAAATAGTTATTATACAAGATATTTTTATATTTATGAAGCATGATGTGATATGAGGTAAGAGTTTATGTTACCATATCATTTCTTTTCGAGATTATCTATGTTAAATTTATGATTAAGGATATTATATGGATATTTTTAAAATAAACCCAATTTATTTTATAATTTAATATTGAATCTTTTTTTATTTGTATCATTTTTTTCTCTTTGTTACCAAAAAATGAGGAAGAAAACGTTTCTCTGGAAAACACATCTATATTTCCTCAATTGCCATCAAAATTTTTCTTCACATCCATGATAATAAAAAATCTTATGGATATTTTATGCTAAATATTTTTTTTTAAAATTTAATTTCCATTTCCTTCTAATGTATTAAATTTTTTTTAAAATAAATCCTTTAAAATTTACACTTTCTAAATTTTTCATTTTTTACTTCTTAATGTGTGGTATAATAAAGGCTATAATTCTAAATATAAGATATAAACATGTTTTTTTCAATTTTATAAAAATTCTTTTATTTTAATACTCTTATAAATGTTTCTTTTTTAATATTAAAAAAATTTATTCTCAAAATATTATATAATTTTTTAGTTTAAATGTTATTAAAAGAAAATAATATTTTTCTCTTATTCGAAAAGAATGGTCCAAATGATCTTTTAAAATTATATTTCATCTATGTAAGTATCTCTTAAATATTATTATGTTTCAATGGGGATTTGACATTATGATACTATCAAAATTATTTCTATTGATGGCTTATGATGGTGGTAATTTAATAATTGTTCTATGAAACACATTTATTTTCCATTAGTATATTATGTGAAAATTAGTCTTTTACAAAACATGTAACATTTTTACATGTTATAATATCAATAAATGTCAAATATTTTTGAAGCAAGTATCCTTTACATTGGTTATAATATGAAATATGATGATTTTTTTATGATTCGGTGGGACAGATATGTATGGTTTTCATTATGTCAAGAGTGGGACAAGAATTATATAACCGTAACATGAATTGGGTATTGACATATATATTTTTCGATAATGAGGAAAATAATGGGGATTTAATCTTATTGAGTTAGGGAATCTATCCAATAATATATTCTTGATAGTGAATCTTGCTTAACGACACAATGGAATGTGATGTGAACCCAATACACTATGATAGTCCTGGCATTGAGACCTATTTTAGGAACTGATTTTACATTCTCATGTGTATGATGAAAAGATAATTTCATATACTGATTATATGTTCTAATGGATCATGGATGATTATTGATGATTCCAAAAGCTTATGAATTTTTACTTTTTTATAAAAAATCCATAATACATGCTTTATGATTAATGAATTTTTCTAGTTGGGTATGATTATCGAATGTTATTATCTCATTGTCATGCCCATATGCTTATGTTATCCTCACATATGATCATTGATTGATATCTCTTATATTTACCCATACTGATATCTAAAACTCCCACATTATTATGTTTCATTCCCCTATGTTATGAATAAAGGTTTTATGTAGGTTATTTCTAAAAACTGTAATATGCGAGAAGAACATTATAAGAGATGTTGAAAATCATTCATAAAAAAGAACGATTTTGTATCTGGTATTAAAATTAATTGTTGATTTGTTTTAATAGGGAATATATTTTGGTGAAATGTATTGATTATTAAAATAAAATGGTGTAGTATTTGGGTTTATTATTCTCAGGTAATGATAGTTATTCTTCAAAATAATGGAATCTAAGATGAACATGTTTTGCATAATATACTGAAAATAAAAAAGTAACATTGTAAGGAACATTCTTTTTTTAAAATATCTAGAAAAAAATTTAGGATCCTAACTACACATTGAAATTATATATTAAATGAAGAAAATTCTAGATACTTAATAATAATTAAAATTATGATGTTGGTATAGCATTTTTTATATGGGTGGTTGAACGGACCAAAACAAGAACATGTTATATCGTTGAATGAGTATGATTTAAGAGTTATATAATAACATTATCATTTTTGAGAAGTATAATTATGTAAATGTAACATCATTATAGTTGAGGGTGATATTTTACAAAAAAATAGATTATATTTTCTTTAAAAATAATGGTGAAGAACTAAGTTCATACTTTAAGGAATTTACTCCTTCTCAATAGAGGATCCTTTATAATAGGGGGTTTCGGTTTCCTTCTTAGTATAAAAATATGCCAAATTTTAAAAAAGATTTGGAAGAGGGTAAATGGTTATACATTTAATAGGTAATAATATAATTTGATTGTTTTTTTATTTTTATAGGAGGATTAGTTTTATATATGGATATTGAGTGTCACTTCCAAATATACTCATTTTTTAGGCATAAGGTTTTCACAAAAAATGAAAAAGGACATAAAGTGAAAAATAATTTATATTGGTAATAAATACAGTAATCCTACAATTTATGGATGTGATTTAAACCCATTTTAATTCATTACCACTATCTTAAACTATTTTGACTTTATATTACCTTTACCGTTATTACACAACAATCACCTAGATAAATTATTTTTAGGACTATAAATAATATTATATTTATAATTGAATTTCAATGTTATAATAAAAAAGGTGGTCTCCATTTAATATAACAAAATTTATAAATACATGAAATTTAATATTAAAATTAATTCATAACATATATATTCTCTTTTTGAAAGGATTTAATTTTTAAAAAGTATGTGTTCTTAATATTATTGTACGTTAATTAAGAAAAAATTACTTTTTAAGAAAAATATTATAAATTGAAAAAAAATAATATTCATCATTTAAATGTGAAAATTTTAACTTATTAATATAAAAATACATAATTCTTAAAAATAGTTCTTGAAACTAATCATTTTATAACTTTAATAAATATTTACCACATCGTGTTAAATTTAATTATTCATTATCTAGACATTTATTTTTTAATTATATTTTTTGTAAAAACAATTTAATGGATTTTATAAAATAAATCATTAAAAAAAATAATGTTATTATTTAGAGACTTATTAAGTGGATATACTCTAAAAGGTTACCCTAACTTGTCTCCAATATACATATTTTCATCAAAAAATCCATTACATATAACATTAAATATAAAATATGGATTGTATACATCATCTCTTAATGTAAATTCTAAAATTATAGATATTCATGCACCCCCTCCCCAGATTAATGTCTTTCATGTGATGATTTTGGATCATGAAGTTCGTATTATTGATAAAAGTATATCCTCATACGATCAATTAACTTCCCATAATAATTATACTATATAATATTATACTTTCATACATAACAATGATACAGTAATGTGGAATATTTAAAGGAATGAAAACACCCCATGTAACATGTTTTATAATTACTTCATGGTCACACACATAAATATAGAATCTTGTTTGAATCAGTTATAAAATCACTTGATTGCTTCATCGAAATATACTCTCATGTAGAGGGTGTTTGTAACACCCCATATTTATAAATGGTTAAATGATTAAATGATATGAGTCATGTCATCATTTTTCACCTTTCTTTTAAGGATCCCACCTGATTAGATTACCAAAATTCAGTTTACTTTGACAAGGGTAGTGATCAGGATGGGTATCCTCCATAGAAGATTACTTGGGTGAGTGTGGGAGAGGTCAAAGAACATTATAAGGAATATGGGTTGCCATATGGTGACATTCATAAGTCTGATGATTTGTTCGGGTGTGTGGGTGGTCCCTAGGGAGGGGACTACATTTTAATGGGGAAACTAGGGGTACCTGGTGGGCCATGACCCAAAAACCATGTTAAATATAGGTTTATGTGATGTCAATGGGGATTAGTTTTTACAGTTTCCTATAATATATATACATTATGAATATTTTTCATATTTCTATTAGTTTGAATCTACCAACCATGTGTAGTTCATGCAGAGATGAGTTATTCTCTAATTGTAAATGTCTTGAATTTTCCTAATCCTTCCTTTTTAATCAATATTGCTTGGATCATTAGGAGAGTAATTTTCAATTTAATTTTCTATAATTTTTTTACAATTATGAAAGAACTATTATTTTATTAAACATTTTTTTCCGAGTTTATAATTATTATATGAGTTCTATAACATTTTTAATATTTTATATGTAATTTTATAATTTTAATTGAATTAATAAAAAAATAATATTCATATTTCTTTAAATTTAGTTTGGTTTAAAATTTGATTTTTAATAATTCATTTCATTTCCTTTACATGGAACACCTTGAATTTTTCTTTGTATTATGGTTTTAATTTTGTGTTGCAAAATATTTTATTGTGTTTTCCAATATCTATGTAAGTCTAGTTAGTAGTTTTGTGTTAAAAACCATCCTCGTGTAATGGTGTTCCATTTCACCACATAAGGTTGATCAAATTTATTCTTATAATTCATAAGTTTATGGAGGTATGAGATACATTATGATGAAACATATTACCCTTATGTAGTATGTATATGTCATATAGTTTATTTTTTAAACAATCCATTTGTTTTGTATGCCGTTTTTTGTTCGGAAACTCCACTTTCATCGTTTAAATTGAAATAATTTCTGAAATCTTGGTTTTAAAAAACATTAAGAAAATAAATATGATTTTTTACAATTATAATTATAGGAGTATAAAAACATATTTTTATCTAAAATTAATGGAAAAAAACCCAATGTGAATTAAAAAAATTGATTGGGGAGACTATTGGAAATATTTCTTTAGTTATCTATTATAATATATAAACCAAAGAGATTTGTTCTAATTTTTTCCTTTATATTCCTGTGAATATAGTAAATGCAACCATTCCTTTTGTGACCAGCAATCTCTTTGGTGAGTTATAGCTAATGTGCACACCATTCAGTATATGATTTTTATATTTCAAGAAATTATTGAATATTCCTATAGGTATGGGATATAAATATTCTCCCCCTATTAAAATTAATTATTTTTGGCTAATTCCTATGTTAATTTTACTAAATTGGTGTTAATAACAATAAAATGAAAATAATCTAGTTATATCTTATGAGGAATTATTTTCATGATAAAACTGGAAAACACAATCTCATGGGATAAATATGAAAAATGATCATTTAATAATTTTTAAATAATTTACAAGTGAAATATACGATATCAAATTCTAAAAAATTAATATTTATATGAAATAATGACTACGATTATAATGTAATGTATTAATAATGATTGACAAATAAAATATCACATGTTTTTAAATTTTTATGTCAAATTTATCACTTTATATTGACTAATTATATTACTCTGAATATTTAAAGAATTTAATAGATTTTATAATGATGTTGAAATATAATGTATTATATTATTATTATTTTTATAATATATAAACTATTAGATAGAAATAGGATGATAATCATTCAATGAATTATAGTTACAACAATTTTATTTTTTACTCAGTTGATAATTAAAATTGTATATTTTAGATAATTATGATTTTCATTGATATATGTAATTTACATATCTAAATATATTATTAACAATATTGATGGAAGTTATTAGGAACTAAATTAAAAATAAAATAAGAATTATCATAAATAATTTAGATCGTACAAATTTAGAAATAATATAAAAGAGAGAAAAAGGATAATCATGTGATGGATTGATAAAATTATTAATAATATATAATGAGAATTATTTATATAATTTTATAAATAAATTAATGAAAATTATATAATTATTACATGTCACTGATATTTAATTTTTCATATTTTAAAGAATAAATAAATTTTTGGGCTTCTAATTATGTGTGTTTTATGATTTTCTTAGGTTTCAATTGATATTTATTAGATAGTGTGCTTTTTATTTAGTATTATATAATTTTTATGATTCTAATAGTATATATTATTGAAATGGATAGTCAATGTAAATATTATTAGATAATTTTTATTTAAAAATGGGTAGAAATAGATTAATTATTTTTCATCATAGAGTTAATTATAGCATCATAAGGATAATTCATAGAGTTTTTTTTTTATATTTTGACTCTACCAATTCTTAAATACTATCATTTGGTTAATTAATGTGAAAAATATACTCAATATAAACCAGTTAATTCAATATGGAAATATTTATTTTCGAAATAATAAAATTTTTAGGAATGAACTAGAAACCATTTTTAGGGGAGTCTTGATTATCTTGATACAATTTCACTAGTTTCCTCTAATTATATGTGCAAAAAACATCAAATATGTATTTATTCTATATGGATTTAGAGCCTTGATATGGTTGATTTATACACTTTTATGGTTGGAATGATCTAAAGAGTAGTGGGAAGGAGGTATGTGGCTATATTAATGGTTAATTATATGTTGATAAATTGGTTAGGTGCCCGACGTTGTAGTAACTGTCGATGATAATGATAGTAGGATAGATTATATTATGAATAATAGGTTACTAATAAAACTGGATAGTCAGGATTATTTTTATTTGGGTTTGGGAATCAAAATATCTAAATCATGCTTTACACTTTCTTGATTCCATGATTGTTGGATGATATCTATATGATTTCATTCCAACTACATAATTTTGATGTCCTCAATGGATGATAATTACACCATTCATGGGAAAGGATATGATTATTTATTGAATATAAAAACAATTTTTGAAATAATAAATCAAATTATAAGTGAACAGAGATGGCTAAAAGTGATTTGAAATATTGATGACACACATGAGAATATAAGAAGAATATTTATGGTGCATAATGTTCCAAACATATACGATAAATATGTGAATATTATAAATGAATATGTAATAATATTAATTAATTGTTAATTAACTAATTAATATGAATCATGATGTCTTTATGGGTGATTGATATCTAAACCAACACATTGTAAGATAAGTATTTTTTGAGATGATAAGGATAGATGAATTGAAGTATGAGAAGGTTCCCTTAGTGTTATTGTGTGTGAATGTATTCTAAAATTTATTATTTAATATGCTAAACTACCAAAGTCGGATGGTAAAATAACATATAAATGCAATTTGGGATGTCTTCCCTAACATCATGGATCAAAAGGGAATATATTGGTTTCTTTGGCCTCTCCCCTATTATACCTTCAATTGTAGATATTTGTAGCAATGACCAATACTATAAGGACTTGTGATATAGGGAATGTTTCTACATAGATAGTGATAAATGTCTATTTTACTATACTTTTATGTATAGTATATAAGAGAATGAGGTATATCATACACTTGTATATGAACACGGTGTATCCTATATCCCATGGGTTTATATACATGGGATATGATGGATTGATGTATAATTAATTTACTGAAGCTATAATTGCTTCAATACATACATTTGATTATAGATGGGATAGTGTTGGTGATGATATGATTAATATAAAAAAATATTCCAACGCTTTATGTTATGACCTATGTGGGACTGTGTAAGGGAGGGACGAGGCATGATTCACATCCTGGATGAGTTTACAATTGAGAGTGGTGATAATCAGACATCTATCATTGGGAAATGATTGTGAAAAAGTAGTACTTAAGTTTAATCAGGGTAGCTCCAATTAAATATTTATGTTCTGAAATAAATTGTTACATACTTCTAATAATTATATGTGAGTGATACATGGTGATGATGGGATAATTATAGAATATTTATATATGAGTCTAGTTGGTTTCATTTGTTTATTAACTGGTTTTTAATGTTCATCTTTAAAAACATTCACTGTAGTTTTTGGGGTCTATCCCGATGACTATACATGTTTTCATAACCCTACACACATATATAATTATTTTCTGGTTACAAGGTGTTTTTATGGTTATTTATCTAGACCTAAGTTGATTGAATATTTTTTTAAAAGTTGTTGTAGCTTCATGGTTGCTGCTTTGAATTTATCTCTTCTTTATTCTTTCTTTGGTTCTATCCATTTTTGGGTGATATCTCATCCTATAATAGGATTGTATATTTTAATTATGAACAGTTTTTTGGGATATTATAATGTTATTACCATATTTTTAAATCATTATAGAGGGTAATGTGTCCCATGTGTGGGATTTAAATACTGTCAGTTCTAGTCACCATCTTGTTTCCTAATGGGGTGGACATTGGGAGTCATTATCTCTCTTCTTTTACTACTACAATGGGATAGGTAGCATTGGAGGGAAAGGTTCATGACCGAGTGGTATCAAAGGATATGGTTGAGTGATAGTATATAGGTTTATGTTAGACACTATTAAGGATGAATATGTTTTTATAGAAACTATATCAGGTGAGCATAGTCTATTCAATAAAAAATGGAGGCTAGCATGAACATGGGATTTTAGGAAACCCTAAGACCAGATTCAAGGAACCTCATATTTATATAATGTGCTAGAAAATGTGGTGTTTCATATAGGGCAGAGTACTGGGAAATGGTCATGCTTTATTTTTATTTATGCCTCTTTTTGATTTGGGTTGAAAAAGGGAAATGGGTAATATATTAATTAATTTAGTATTCATGAAATTACTTATTTCCCGTCTTAGGATTATGATATATTTTTTTTGTTATAGGAATGGATTTAGTATAACATTGACATTAATAATATGTGTGGGAAAATATTCACATATCATAGATAAAAAACTATTACACTTGGACTTGGAAACATTTAAAGTATTAATATCATAACATGTATAATTATTAAGTATCCGGTAATATCATGAGATTGAGGATTTTTGTGAGTAGGAATATATATCCTCTAGATCTATTCATTGCTAGAAGTATCATTATGTTTCATTATTGTTTAGGATACTGTAAAGAGTTTGATATTTTCTATTGGATGTTCCATGATAATTTATTTCTATGATTCATTCTTCAAATTCAATTTTTTTTAGTCAGTGATGTTTTCCATCAAATTATGAATTTATTTGATCTACTATATATATTTTTTGTCAATATTCATGAGGTAGAAACCATATTATTATTATAGCTTGGATTGAATAACTAGGATTACGATCATTTTTTGATTACCAGACAGTTAAAATGAGTGTATGAAAAACACACTAATGTCCCTATTAAAAATCACTGATTAAATCATTAAGATTGGATTCTTGTATAGTTCCAACCATCTACTACTATAATATAATATCCCCAAACTATGTAATATATTAAACTTTATTATTTTGAGAATTTATTTTATTGTATTTTTATTGGGAGGTTTTTGGGATGATTTAGTGTATTTTGGAAGTGTTTTAGATGATTCCTGATCAATACTAAGGAATGGGAAAACCTAAGTATTTCACATTTCATCACATAACATCTTGAGAGTGTCTAGAAGGTGGATCAATATTAGTTCATTGTTTGGGTTAACCATGAAAAAGTCTATAAAAAAACATATGTCACGGGACATAGATGTTTCATAAGTTTGACAGATGGTTTTTAAAACTGTCTGACTTGGGGTTTTGATATAGTTATTCCTACATTGTTAATTCATAGTTTTAAAAATATGTGGCCAATCCATGTGACATGATTTGTTTAACACAAATTTTTTTAACATGAAAAGTCACCTGAAACCCTAACCCTTTTTTTCTATCCAATGTAATCTAACTAGACTACTCCTATATGTGCTATTAGAGTTTACCTTTTATATCTAGACCCCCTTCAATGAATCATGGTGTGTTATATCTAATGATTCAATCCATGTCACCCCTTTTTCTTCTCTTTATAAGTATATATGTTTCATATCAGTTAGAACCCTATATTGGAACTACAGTACCAAAATCATGGTGTCATTCAATTTTCTTATGTGGGTTTATTTGCAATTATTGATAGAAATGAATGAGGTATCTCGATCGACCTATGTCATTATGTATATTATCATGAATGGAATTAATTGTGAGGTGGGTGGATTCTCTATCAATATCTCCTAACCTTCTATATAAAAAAATAAATTGAGTTTCTAAAATTATTTTAGGAGTATTTTAAAAAAAATTGATGATAAATTTTTTGAAATCCTTCTAGTCATGTGGTTTTAAAAATATGGTATTAATAAGATAAAAAAATGTTTTCTCTTAAATGCCAAAAATAATTTTTTTTTATGACATTATGTATGAAGATTAAATTTGGAATATTAGGGTTTGCATGTTTTATAATTGAATTAATATAGATCTTTTTTGAATCAGTCTTGGTTGCCTATGAAAATTAAGGAATGTGGGTACATGACCGGGTATTACGTTTATGAATATGATGAGGTTCCACTCTTTAGTACTGGAACTATAATCATGGATTTATGAAACTGTGTGTAGGAATTTTAAATGTGTATGCAGAGAATATTGAATGAATAATATAGTTAAATAAAATTCTAATTTAACAGAAATGTTTTATAATGTATTTTAAATTATTATTTAGTTCTAATTTTTTTTGATTTTTTTTATTTAATGATTTCATATGAAATTATCTAGAATGTTGTTGTTCATTTATCTAATTATTATTACATTTATATTGTGTTATATTTTACTAGACATAGTTTTGTGAGTGGGAATCTTTGTTCTGATTTCTTATTTGGTTTTATACTAACCCCCAACAATTTATATTTAGTATTTTTATAGAACAAAATTATCATGAGACAGGAAAAGGAATTATTTATTAATAATCCATTAGAGTGCCTTTATTTTTTATACACTACTAGATTTATTTTTTACATGTTTTAATTTTTTATTTTCGTTTTGTATCACTTTTATACTTTTATATTTATTTCCTTTTTATTTTGATACGTATGCATTGCATTTAACTTCTTAATGCTACGATTATATTTCTTATATATTATATATTTAGTTGTCATGGTTTCTATCCTACATAATATATCATCATGGATTTTTTATGTTATTTATTATAGATTGGAAATCATCGCCAAATTATCCTATAAGTCCTAGATATTTATTACCATCACTTGGAGTCACGGGGACATCACCTAAGGTAAGTATAGACACTACCTCTTCTAAATCCAATGAGTTGGTGGGATGTAAAAAATGGTATTATTTTAGTATAGTCAAACTATTTGGATGGTATTAATAGAAATATGAAGTGGTAGAACATGAAAGGTTGAGCGCAAAATGGTTTTTTAACTTATTTATGACGAACTTCAAATTAGGATGGTGGTTTGGGTACAATTTTTTTCCAAACTGATCACTAGGACTATTTTCACATAGTTATTGTGAGTTAAGCTTGTGCATATAAAATATCATGCATTAGTAGACAGACTTACCACTATGACATAATTATAAACACAAAAATTAATGAAACTGGATATTTCTTTTAATTATTATTCTTTTGGTGATTTGAAATATATTAATCCTTCGGCTTTGTTGTAATGTGTAGAATATGTAAAAATTATTTATGGTTATAAATAAATGAAACCAGTATGATGATCATGATATCAATAGGAGTATGTGGAAGAAAATGTTATAAAATATAAACCACATATGATGAAATAACTCACCAATAGTATAGTTCAATACATATAATATATTGAGAAGGGAAACTAAATTTTACAACCATTCCATGAAAATATTTCCTTTAAATTTCATATATAGATTCCACTAGTATTTTTATGGGATTTATAACCATATGAAAAGGTGGAATGTATTATTAAGATTTATTGAAACATTGATTTTCTTGTAAATCTGAGCGATATTACGGTAAAGTTTCAATTATACATGCTTGAATACTTCTCAGGTAAATTGTGGGATATTTTTGTTAGAAATAAGAAAGTACATGTCATGTATTGTAATGGTTCAATGAATGTTATATAAAATAAATCTATCCCCATATCTTCATATCATAAAAATATATATTTCATTACACTCAAGTGTGAAAACTAGTTTATTATAGCATATGTTGTTATGTTCAGGAAACTTGATCTATTTTATAAATATTTCAGAATTAGTGATTAATTGAAAAAACATATACTTTATTCATTATTGTTACTAGAGTTTTACTCTAAATTACTCATCTTCTGTATTGATGGTTATACAATTCTGTTTAATTATGAAACAATAATGGAAAATGACACCCTATAAACTTGTGGATGGTCAATTTTACCTATATGGATGCATGTGAAAAAATCAATCATAAAAATTAGTTGAAAAGGGAAGCCTATTGTCATGGTAACAAGAAATTATATATCCAATTATCTAGATTAGTTTATTCTCCACCAAATCATACCACTATACAAGTTTGTTTTCAATATGGATTGTTACAGCACATGAAAATTTATTGTATGATAAAATCTCAAAAGTTTCACAATTATGGTAAAACTGGACACTTGAGATGTTATTGTACTAGAACCCTAAGGTATAGTTTTATAATTACCTCCAATGCATCACAATGATATTCTATTTAAATGGTTCAGTGTCATAAGAATAATTCACAACACCAAAATTGGTAGTGTTAATACGAGTCTAGGAACAACTCTATAACTCATCTAATTAGACAAAAAATAGGGTGGTATTGATTATTATAGAGAACCATGTAAATAGTTGTATTATATAGAGTATGTATCTATAGATGATCCACTGAGTCTTTCAATGGTCCATGGTAACATCCTTTTGAATGAAACTCTTATAAAATTACTTTTTCATAAATAGGAATCAAATTTGTATTCTCATTTTAGAAATATTATGCATTTACATGTGGAAATGAATCCCCATGTTTTAAAAACAAAACCACATATTTGTTAATAGACTAGAAATGATTTTTTTTTACATTTTATATAATTTTTTATGGGGATCAGTTTGTTTGGTGTTTTTACATTATAGATATGGATAAATTTGTTATATTTTTGGGAATGTAATAGTTGACATATTTCAAATATCACATCACCTTGTATACATGTAAAGTATGATTTACACTCCCCAAAATAGTTGTATATCTCTTTATAGTGTATTTGGATCCAAAATATAGTTGGGATGGAACATTAGTGTTGATGGTTGAGAGTATTTATTATCATTTAGAGGAATTAACTTTAGAAAAATATTATTGTAATTAAGAAACGAAATTTTAAATCCATTATAGAATGACATAAATAATTTTTCAAAGGAAACATCACTTTGTTTCCTCTTGAATGGGAGATATAATTTTAAATTTATCTTTTATAAATTAATAATACTACTTTATTTTATTATTATTGGATTAATGTTTTTGAATTATAGTAATTAAATTTAAATTTTGAAGAGTTAAAATGAAATGGTTTTAAATAACCAAGTTCACCATGTTGGGAAACTTTGGTTCTCATCATAAAAAGGTTTAATGGATATCTTCATCTTTTTATTAATTATCATAAGGTAAAATATGTCAAAAAAATAATTGGTATCATATTTCATGAATCAATTATCTATTTCATTAATTGAAGTGATATAATTTATTCTCCAAGACTGACAAATGGTTTTGTAATCACCATTATTGTGTTTGGAATGACTATATTCTAATGATATCATTTAGGGGGTATTGTGTCCATTATAAATACCATGTTTTACACATTGAGCTCATGAATAAATTAGAATTAATAGAATGAAAATGTCAAAGGAACCCTGACCACTTTATTCTTGTATTTCTTGATGATATTATCGATCATTTTTTTGACTAAATGGAACCATGAAGAACACATGGATATATTATTTATCACTCCGTAGGTACACCAATTTTATGATAAATTATATATGTGTAACATTAGGATATAGAACATATTATTACTTAGACATTTTATTCCTATGAAATGTGTATAATTAGATCATGAAAATATAGAAGTAGATATCTCTTTGAATTATCTGAGGAATTCCATTTAGAAATGATGTTTTCTCTGCTAAAGAAGATATCACAGTTTATTTTCATTCAAATATTGGTTTGATTTCCAAAAAATAGTACAATGAAATTTATTCTAGAATCATAATAGAAAATATATAAACATTTAAAAAATTATGAAATAATTATATGGTATTTTTTGATGTGTCATGATCTAGATTGGGATGTGTTATAATGAAAATTGATCATGTCATACCATATGTCACTGAAAAGTTTAACATTAATGAAATTAATTATTTGATGAATGGTCTGGAATAATCCAAGATAGTAAATAATATGAAAATTTGGCATCATTAACTATTCAATGAATGTTCACATTATTTCTGAGTATAAAAATTTGAAACATATATTTTCACAAAACTATTAATGTCCGGAAATAATTATGGATGTAATATCTTCAGATTTTTGAATTTTACATTGTTTATACATCGGGATAAGATAATTTAATGGATTACCCTCTAGGTCAAAAAAGTCTATAATTATTTGGTTAAATAATCTTCTAATTACTAGAAAGTACTGATATTGATTTCTAACATTCATCCAGATTGCAATATAAAGGGTAGATTTTTAGTTTTTTTCATTTTTATATGGTTAAGCATGTCAAATATGATCAAAAATATACCCACGATTATCTAACCATGAGGAAATATATAAAAATTTAATTTAATAATGACTGTTTGATATATTATTTGAATATTGTGTTACATTTTCAATATTGGATATTGGTTTGTCCATCCATGAAAAACAACTTATTTTAGATTAGCACCATTCCAAAATATTTAATCATCTAGATGTGTAAATGATGTATAGTTCATGAAAAAACCATTTCTTGGTGTTGGGGAATGAATTAAAGCTTGGATTAATATGTTTCAAAATTCATCACCGTCTACCAGGTAAAGGTTAAACACAAAATACCGAGTGGTGTTTTTAAATTCTTACATATACTTATATAGAAGTGGGAAATAATTGCTAAATTCATTGTAAAATGTTGTATGAGAATTATTAAAAAACATAATTTTATAAATTTTATTATATAATGACTCACAATATAAACACAATTCATTCTAATTCATGAATCCAATATTTTATAATATTGATCAAAATTTATATTCATGAAATAGTGAAGTTGTATGGAATCCTAGTTACGATCATATCTAATTATAAACCATGGGTTAACTCTCTATTTTTGAGATCATTATAGTAATCACATGGAACCCAATTTACCATGAGAACAATATCTTATACTCAAATAGATGGATAGGAAAATTAAATTATCCAAAAACTTGAAAACATTATTAGATCATGTCTTAAGAATTTCAGTTAGTTAGGGGTAGATTATCTTCCATTAGTAGAATTATAAAAAAAACAATAGTTATTAACCCATTATATAGATGGATAGATTCAAATTATATCATTATTACCCTTATCACTATCCATATTATTAGGATGATACCTAACTAACCTCACAAATGGAACATATCCTTATTCGATAAACAATAACGAAGATTCATTTATACTAGGAAAGTATAGAAATATATTATAATAGAATGTTTTCATTTTTCATGGGGAACCATGTTTTATTGATGGTCTCTCTAAGGATTACAAATAATCATTTTCTTAAATAGGTAATATTATGTCATCAAGATGTTATAGATTTTTAAATACATGAATCAATACGTGATATATCTTACTAAATGAATTTACCTTCAATGCTTAGCATAATGTATTTTATGATTTGTCTATCTTAAGTAATGAAATGAAACACTGATCATTACTATATCCTTTGATAATAGAATATTGATCTGTAGAAAGATTTTATATTTATCCTTGTAACGATACAAATTTTGGATAGACATGTGAAGATATATAAGGTAAAATGTATTCATTTAGTGTGGGTAATTTATAATAATGGTCATATTTAAGTGTCATGGCCACATAATTAAATCACACTAATGTAATGGAAATATCTATTTTGAAGAACATCCAATCTCTAACATTCAATAGATATAAATCTCAATGGTGGGAGATTTTAAAACTTCCACATTTTGCTACATATTACCTTTCTTGTTTCCTTTGAGATTTGGTTTTATTTGGATTCACATAAATAGGTTTCTTTTATTAATTAGAGAATTTTGGAAGTGTTTAAGAGGTCACATTGTTGGAACATAGTTAATGAGAACATGTGAATTTCTTTGGTAAATGTGTGGTTCCTTTATAGAGTCTAATATGATGTTCATGTTGGATGCGTTTTTTATTAAATCATTATGTTTTCAATATAATATTTGAAAAATAATATATATTTTCCTCATATTGTTAGTTCATAGTTTTGAATATCACCTAACTTCAAGGTTTTGAGATAATGTTGCTCTTATAGTTGTTGCCCAGTGAGGTAATGCATGCATCCTAACTATCTGAAACAAGAAACTAAAACAAAAAGGTATTTGAATATGAAAAGTTATAAAAACCCTCATTTATCCAATATAATCCTAGGATCTCAAAACAAAGGACCCCTCTAAGAGTCTTTCAGTGATTATTTTCGATCTTTATCCCATATTCTATAATTCATGGTGTATTAGATCAGGATAATCAAGGTATTTAACATGTTTTCTTTATCATTATAAACCCCTACATTCCATCTTGATAATAACATAATATTAAATCATGTATTCATGGATAAATGGATTATAATTTTTTTGGATTTTGTTATAAATTTTTTATGGAAAATAAAGAGGATCCCCAAAAAATTTGACTGTTGTGTGTTTCCTCTAAAATAGATTATATAGTGAGGTTTTTTTTCATCACTATTATTCATAAATTATTCCATAACAAGTCAGATTTTGATTTCTAAATAATATTGATGGAGTTTAATTGGATAACCCATGATGGATGATTGTTGGGATCCCTTGGGTTCCAATGGTTATAAAAATACATGTTTTAAAAAATTTAAATGATGTGTCCTCTTAAATGAATAAAAAAGATTTTTTTAAAGAGAGAATCTTTTGAGATAGACGTTACTATACATTATATATCATGTGTTCAAAATTTCTTTAAGATGATTCTTATTGGACGTGGACATGATTGCCTATGGAAATTGGGGCACATAGGTTCATGACCAAGAGATGCCATAGTATTGAAGATGTGTTACAACTTATGACTGTTATAATATTCATATTTTTTTCATGAATGAGTGTGAGAGTATGTGAAAGGAATATTCCCAAAATAAAGATTGTATATGATGATTATAAAACTGTTTTTTCTGTGATATTTTTTATAAATATTGGAAGATAATTTTTTGATAATTTATTTGAATATTTATTTTTCAATTCCACTATATGAAATGATATTGATATCTTTTTCTGCTTAATTTCTCCAATTTTATTTAAATTATGAAAACTTGTTCTAAATGTAGTGGTGTGTGTTGGATACATTAAATAAATTACCCATTTGGTTGTATAGATACACCCTACACCTGAACATTGACGAGTTTACATATTTGGTATATCATGACATGTGCAATGGGAAGATTTCAAACTTTTATAGTAGATCACCTTGATGTTGTGGTCCTTAGTGATTGAGTTGTGGAGGTTTTCTAGTATTAGATTCAGGTGTAGTACCTATTATGTACTTAGGTTATGTAAACCATTGTATTTTGAGTAGTCTACAATTTATTTTATATACAGCTTGTACTGTAATTAATATTCCGTCTTAGAGTATTAGTTTCCATTTATACATTCATGAATTAATCAATATAATGGGTTTTTATATTGTTTTTATTTCTACAATATTTATGATAAATGGAAAATCATTCCTAATTATCCTTTATTACCCTATAAATTACATTTACCCATTACTATTATAGAGGCATCACTTAAGGTTTGTATCACCTCGACCTCTTATAAATCCAATTACTTGGGAGGGATATTACAAATGTATACCACAATTTCATGTATTTGTGGTAGGTATTATTCATTCCTTGGTTATGATGTTTAGATGTTGATATTTTTTTATGAAGGGTTTTCCTAAAATTATTTATATCATTCCCTAACACTTTACTAATCCATTGTGTAGTAAAGACACTATCCTGTGGGAGGGGCTGAAATCATTATATATATTCAATACTCTTCTCCTAAACCTAATTTGGTGGAGATTTTTTCAGTTAGAAGGAATATTTGATTGATATTAATTATTTTAATCTATATACGCTTCAATAATTCCCAATTATAAGGGCCTTAGTTTGGGTGTATGGTATATTATGTAATTTATATTCATTATTATCTTAATAGTATTCAATTATTTATTTTTATATTGGAAATTAAATCCTTTTATGTTTTCATTTCTATCTGTGAGTCTTTTTATGATGTTTCTACGATTTTGGGTGCTTTTATACTAAAATTTCTCTTGAGATTGTTATACTTGTTATTTACTCAAAAATATGATGCGGGGGTGGTTGATTCACTCATTATGTTTGTTACTTTCTATTATATATTTTTAATGTCGTGTGGGTGACTCAGGGCTTCTCAAAGGGGATGATACCATGATATGGTGGATGGGTTCCCTTGATGTGTATTCTTGTTTAAGAAATTTTTATGTTTATGTAAATTTTATTATGGGTTGAGTAAAATAATTGGCTTATAATATAAGGATCCTAAAGGTAATAAAATTCACCTACAACGAATGATAAAAATAATAACTAAAATTTTGATATCATTTACTTGAGTTTTATCAGTATAGATTAATATTTATATCATTCTTGGAGGATTTTAATGATGAAAAATAAGGATTCTGAATCAACCATTGTTTATGATGCATGTTATATATTAAATTTTTTCCCATATATTGGAGTTATGTTTATAGATATTAACTTCATAAAGTGATTACTATAGTTTTTTTTGTTGAATGATAATAATGTATTAATAGTTTATTAAATATGGTTAATATTAATCATCCTTGGAAGGATTTAAATTTCCCATAATTATCAATAAGTTTATCTTGATGTGTGATAATGTTTTTTATTATATTTTGGGCAGATAATATAATTGTTATGATGCATGATAAATAAAATTAGTTAATTTAATCATATAATGGGTTATTTAATTAGTTACAAATTTTTTTGTAAACCTTTATTTGTCGGAAACTAGTATTCTTAAAAAAAGATAGTCTTTAATTAATGAAACATTAATTTTTTAAAAATTATTTTGTAAAAATTAATTGGGAAAGTTTATTCCAAAAAAGTATTTTTAAAACTCTCTGTTATTAAGAATTTATAAAAGGGTTCCCTGTAATGGTTTTCCAACATTCCATATTTTAAATCCAAAGGTCATTTTTAAAAATACATAGCTACATGATTAATAATTTTAACAAGTTTTGTTCTGTGATGCTTTGATTCATGTTTAGGATGTAATATATAATTCTAAATCAATTTTTATGTTATTAAAATAATAACTAGTAATGAATAACAAATTTTTTATAAGAGGAATTTATATAATAATTATTAATAAATTGTTATGAAATCTTGTTAATATAATATGTTCATGAAATGATAAAATTGATATATAATTAATGTTATGAATTAAATAAGATACATGATTATTATTCCAAGTTTGTATAATGACTAAATAGTTATAATGGAGCATAGGGAAATTAGAAGATAAATAATAATCAATCCAAAATATTAATTATAAAATTAATATGGTGAAATTGTTATGATATATTCATTACCCATATAATACATGAAGATAAAAATGTACATATTTTTATACGATATAATTATTAAGTAAAAATTATAAATGTTTCAAATATAATACCCTCTAAATGGAATATTATGCATTTTTAAATATTGGGAGGTTATTGTTTAATATATTCCAAATTGTATGATTGAATAATTGGTGACATAGTTTATTATTGATTAATATTAATTTATTTTTTGGTTTTCTATAAACATATGGGATTCTCTTATTTTTTTCATTATGTTACTTAAATTCCAAAAAGTGTGTCATTTATTCTTTCATAGTATCCAAAATTATTTCTTTCAATTTTTTTGAGATAAAGAATTTGATCTAATATTCATACTTCTGAATAATTATCCTCTTTTATGGAAGGTTTTATTAATGAAATTGACCTTTCTTCATAGGAATCTCTCATACGAGAATGTTTTGGTATATTTTGCGGTTATGTGATTTATCCCTATATTTTATGGGTTGTGTCTTTGTGTAGTGAGATAATTATGTGTTATCATGCAAGGTGGTTCAATTACACCCATTCACTTAATCTATCTCCCTTTATTTCGTAGTTTTTTAATTATTTATGGCGAGAATTATTTAAGAGGTATCTAATGTAAAAAAACACACAACATATATAAAGACTAATTAAATTTTTTATAACAAGGTTATCACTATCTTATATTTTAATGATCTTTTTGAAATAGTGTTTTTTAGAAATAGAAAAAAAAACACACACACACATAAATATATATATATATATATCCCTTAAAAAAACTTTTCACTTTCCATAAATATCCATTTTCCAAAAAAACTAGAAAATTCACTTTAAACTCTTGTTTCATTGTTAAACATATTTTCTTATTTAATGATGAAACCCTATAAAAAAAATACTTCCACAGAATATAATTTTTTCCTATAAAAATATTCTATGTACATATTCATATAAATATTATAATCACTCTTAATACAACAAATAGACCCGAGTTCCCCTCAAACTCGACACCCAACCCGATCCGTCACTTACCCGAAGGGTGTTCCCATTCCCCACATGCTCGTGAAAAGTACCCAGGCATCGAATGACAGAACCAAGGGAAGTATTTTTCCTAACCTGAACAACCACATTGCATATATTTATAATCAAGAGATAAATAATTGAAGAGTATGAAATATATAGGCCATAAATATTTTAAAATAATAGAGACAGAGAAACTACAATAGTAGCTAAACACGAATAGACATGTTAAACTATCTATAAAGGGATAAAACTAAAAGAGACTCCAAAGGATGGAATGGTTTAACTCCCACCATCTAACCGCCAGCTACCCAAATATCTAACACAGTCCTCGCTATTTCATTACGATGCCATGCATTTCCCTACACTGGGAGACAAAAAAATTTAAATGCACCATCATAGAAGTGAGGATGGTGTGAGATAACAGGCTCACTTGGATACCACCCAGGTGTTCCAGAACAAGTCTTCATATAAAAAATCATTTATTCTTATTTTAAATTATAACATGGAATGAAAATTTGTAAAGAAACATTATAGAAAACATGGTAAACATTCCCCCTTTTTACATTTCTAAACAGAACCATGTATAACAATTTTAAAGAACATTTTCCACATCATTTTTTACAGGAATAAACATGCATATCAAGGTTGAATTTGAAATCTATGCAATACCAAATAGAATCTTATGTATCACAATACCAATGAATATTACTGGTCTAGGTTGCAGACTACTCGTGCCATAATAATCAAGTGCAGAAATCTAATTCCATAACAATGGGTCTGAAAAGAAGAGTAATACCCTATGTGTAACCCCCCCCCCCCAAAAAAAAATCCAATATCAGTACCCCTAACAATGGTCCTAGGATACATAGGAAATCCCCAAGACAAACCTCCTTAACAATCATAAACAATGGATGATGGCCTCAAGCTATTCCTTCCACACTAAGTACCTAAGGTAATACATGTGCAATTTTTTGGAATTCAATTTTAATGCTTTAAAATCCATTTCAAATTTTATTTAAGTTCCTTAAAAATACCCATTTTAATTATATTTATTAAAAAATAAGGGAAAACAATTTTTCATTGAAAAATCTTTTCAAAACACACAAAATAATCATGTTAATTTCCATTATGAATCAATTTTTAGTCAAATAAATATGATTCATTAGCATAGTCTAGAGATGGAACCATCGACATCAAATTTCAGGTTCCACATTCCCTCAATGGAATTACAAGATCAATTAAACCCAAAAATCATTGTTATGTCTTTTGAATCACATCCCCGCATCATAATATTGATTCAAATCAAAACATGAGAAGTCAATGGAAGAGAGGAAACTCGCATACCTCAATGATGAATTCTCACCACACCACAACTAATAATGGAAAACTGATCTGAAACAAGATATCACAATAGATATTTAATTAACCATGAAAAAACATCCAACATATATCAATAGATCCCCTATGACCAAGCTAGGGTGCTTCCGCGAGTAACTGAAATGATGAACAGAAAAGAACACTTACCTGGAGAGACGCACCACATACACAACAAAGATCCATGTATGATCAGATCGATGTTTAAGGGAAGGAACCACATACTATTTCCTAGGAACTGCCTTGGGGTTAGAGTTATGAAGAGATGACAGGCAGACCAAACCGAAACAGCTGATAGTGAACTTTAAAACTAGACACAGTCTCGGTAACGAAGGGTAACGCATGGTTGTGTCTTAATGTCTATGCTGGATAAGTACCCCCCAAAACCCCATCATTTCGGATTAAAATATGATATTTAAACCATAAACGACATATAATCACCATTCACGATGTGTACAAGTTCATAGGGTGATCTCCCATTTCATGAAATGTATCGTGAACTTAGTGCACAGTGTGTACCACAGGTACAAAACGTGTACCTACTCTACAGCCTGTAAAAAATCCATAAATCCACCTTTATGTTATTTGAATAAAAATGGGAACTTATAAAGAGGGTAAAACATAAAGGATCAAGGTAACATTATTTTATACTTAAAATCAACCATAAAAATGGAATAACTAAATTGGGTAGTGTAGTGTTCCCCAATGTGTGAAAATATGTCATTGAATCATTGATACTTATTCATATTCTCTCTAAAAATAAATAATCAATAAAACAAAAAAGAATTAAATTTTCTATGTTGTACCTCTCGTACCCCTCTTGGTTTAATTTTCATGATCACAATCACTCTCTTATTTATCTAATCTTGTTTTAAGTGTTTTTGTTGATAGGCAAAAGGTTGCCAAGGAATTAGGCCAAGAAGGACCAAAAGTGGACTGATTTTCAGTCCACCGGCCAACCTGTGGATGACCACCGGCCAGCCGATGGAGTCTTGACAGAAGGCATCCTTTCTCTCCAGACCACCGGCCAACCGGTGTCCCATCACCGGTCAGCCGGTGGAACCCAGACAGAAGGGACAGCTACTGTCTCCTCACCGGCCAACCGGTGGCCTCCTCACCGGCCAGCCGGTGGAGCCTGGGAAGAAGGCCCCTCCTTTTTCAAAGCACTGGCCAACCGGTGGCCAAGCACCGGTCAGCCGGTGGAGCCAGTCAAACTAGCCGTTGGGCTTTGACCAGACTTGTCCACTTGACTCCCAACAGCTCCGAAGGCCTCTCCAACGGCTCCAAAGACCCCCAAAGGCCATTTGAGGTTTCCCCCTCTATAAATAAAGGACTAGGAAGCCCCGGAAACGTACAGTAGCCCACAGGAACATTGTTCGATCATTTGGAGAACCTCTGGCGCATTCCTCCAAAGAACCCTCACTTGCTCCAACTCATTTCCACATCCAAGGAGCATCACCATAGAAGCTTGGGAGCCCTCTTCATCAACTCCAATCAATCCTTTGGCGCCCAAGGCTTCTCCTCTTACAGTTTTTCTTGTTTTATTCATTTTGAGCATCAATTTGGGTTTGTGCCTACAAACCCCTCTTTATCTCATCTTGCTTTCATTTGGGTTTTCACACCACCTTCAAGGTGTGAAGAGGTTAGTCAAGCCTTCCCTTTAAAAGGCTTGAGTCATAGGTGAGCTAGCCTTCACCTTTAAGAAGGCTAGTGGGTTCTTTCTCAACCATTAAAAGCAAGTGGGTTCTTGCTCAACCATTAAAAGCAAGCTGTAATAGGTTCTAGACTACCTTATAGTCTAGTGGGTTTCTTGCTAAAACCATTAAAAAGAAAGCGGTAGTAAATCTCTCAACAGTTGAGTTGGGAGCGGAGACGTAGGCTTTGGTTTAAGCCGAACTCCGTTATCAAGTTTTGTGTCTTGCCTCTTTTCTTTCTCTGCACTTTGATAATTGTTTTAAATTGTTAATTATTTTTTAAAAGGCAATTCACCCCCCTCTTTCCATCACTCTCCGCCCAACAATTGGTATCAGAGGCAAAATTTGAGTAATACCCTAACCGGTTTCAAATTCAAGATCCATTGTGATGGCTTCATCTTCTTTCGCCCCCGAAGGTTATTCTTTGGGTCGTGCTCCATTCTTTGATGGAACCGACTATACCTATTGGAAAACCCACATGACCACTTTTCTTAGAAGTATAGGTTATCCTATTTATAAAATTGTCATGCATGGTTATTCTCTTTCTTCTCCCGATGAATCCAAATGGACTCAAGCCGATATTAAAAATTTCGAGCTTGATGGCAAAGCCATGAACACTCTTCATTGCGGCCTTGATCGTAATGAATTCAATCGAGTTTCCACATGCACCTCATCACATGAAATCTGGAAACTTTTGGAAGTTACCCATGAGGGGACCAACAAAGTCAAGGATACTCGATTGGATATGTACCGTCAAGATTTTGAGTCTTTTACCATGCATCCATCTGAAAATATTACTGAAATGTTTACTCGTTTTACTGATGTTTGCAATGGGAGAAAGTCCCTTGGTGATGATGTGTCTACAGAAATGATGGTCAAGAAGATCCTTTGGATCCTACCAAGCTCATGGGCACCGAAAGTCACGACAATCCAAGAAGCAAAAGACATCAAGAACATGCCAGTCGAAGAACTCATTGGATCACTTATGACCTATGAGATTACCATGAGAAGGCAAGATGAAAAGGAAGGCAAACCGATCAAAGTTCCAAAGAACATCGCCTTCAAAGTTCAAAAAGAAGAAAGCTCCTCCTCCTGATCATCTTCCTCTTCAAGCGGCGATTCAGAAATGGAGAATCTTGCCCGCAAAATGCACAAATTCATGAAGAAGCACAAGAAGAAGAAATCCCGCAAGGCTCAACCCAACGAAAAATCCGAGCCCGAGGTAACATGTTACGGGTGTGGCAAGAAAGGCCATTACAAGCCCGATTGTCCACTCAACAAGAAGAAGGCCAAGCAAAAGGAAAAGAAGAAGGCATTCAAGGCCACATGGAGTGATAGCTCCACATCCTCCTCCTCCTCCTCCTCAAGTGACAACGGTAAAAAATGCCTAATGGCATTTCATGAGGTATCCTCTTCCGACTCCTCATCCTCTAGTTCTTCAAATTCTTTCAATCATTTATCTTATGAGGATCTCTAACATGCTAGAGATCAATTGGAGGAAGGTTTTCATGAACTTTATTCCAAATTTGTTTCTTTAAAAAAGAATTTCAAAAAACTTTCTTCCGAAAAGGAACAACTTCTCAAAGAAAAGGTGTTGTCCCTCAAGGTCCAAAACCTTCCCGATGTTGATTCTATGGAATTAACAATCAAGGATTTAAGGGAATCCCTAGCTAAGTTCACTCAAGGTGAACAAAATTTGACCAAATTACTTGGTTCCCAATGCATATCTAGAACCACCCAAGGGCTTGGCTATTCCAAGAAAGCTTCCTCTTCCCATGCTCCAACTATTTTTGTAAGGGGGAGCTCCCAATATAAATTTTGCAACTATTGTAAAAAACCCGGGCACTTAATTTATGAGTGCGATTGCAAAAATGCCCAGTATGGAAGGCCCAAAACCATTTCCTTTAATGATTAATTTTTTAGGAGAAGACCCGCCACTAGACAAGTATGGATTGAAAAATCCCTTTTAGCAAGTCTCACCGGACCAAAATTTGTCTCGGTTCTAAAATACTCTCCCCGATGATTTGTTGTTTTTATTTAGGGGGAGTTAGGATCGTTTAAGCCTTTTTGCTTTATATTTCAAAACTTTCAATTCAAAAATTTCAATTCAAAACTTTCAATTAAAAACTTTCAATTCAAAACTTTCAATTCAAAACTTTCAATTCAAAACTTTCAATTCAAAACTTTCAATTCAAAACTTTCATTTCAAAACTTTCAATTCAAAACTTTCATTTCAAAACTTTCAATTCAAAATTTTCAATTCAAAACTTTCAATTCAAATTTCAAAAATTTCAATTGGTTTAAAAACTCTATCTTGTTTTTCAACCTTTCCCTCAATCAAGTTTTATGCCCCGTGCTATTTTCATAATCACAAAGGGAGAGAAATTCTTGGTTGATTGGGGGAGAAATCTTTCTCTCATGCTTTACTTTTCATTTTATCCTTTAAATCATTTCAATCTTTTACATTGCTTGTTTTGGTGATTGTGATCATCAAAATAGGGGGAGATTGTTGTACCTCTCGTACCCCTCGTGGTTTAATTTTCATGATCACAATCACTCTCTTATTTATCTAATCTTGTTTTAAGTGTTTTTGTTGATAGGCAGAAGGTTGCCAAGGAATTAGGCCAAGAAGGACCAAAAGTGGACTGATTTTCAGTCCACCGGCCAACCGGTGGATGACCACCGGCCAGCCGATGGAGTCTTGACAGAAGGCATCCTTTCTGTCCAGACCACCGGCCAACCGGTGTCCCATCACCGGTCAGCCGGTGGAACCCAGACAGAAGGGACAACTACTGTCTCCTCACCGGCCAACCGGTGGCCTCCTCACCGGCCAGCCGGTGGAGCCTGGGCAGAAGGCCCCTCCTTTTTCAAAGCACCGGCCAACCGGTGGCCAAGCACCGGTCAGCCGGTGGAGCCAGTCAAACTAGCCGTTGGGCTTTGACCAGACTTGTCCACTTAAATCCCAACGGCTCCGAAGACCCCCAAAGGACATTTGAGGGTTCCCCCTCTATAAATAAAGGACTAGGAAGCCCCAGAAACGTACGGTAGCCCACATGAACATTGTTCGATCATTTGGCGAACCTCCAGCGCATTCCTCCAAGGAACCCTCACTTTCTCCAACTCATTTCCACATCCAAGGAGCATCACCATAGAAGCTTGGGAGCGCTCTTCATCAACTCCAATCAATCCTTTGGCGCCCAAGGATTCTCCTCTTACGGTTTTTCTTGTTTTATTCATTTTGAGCATCAATTTGGGTTTGTGCCTACAAACCCCTCTTTCTCTCATCTTCCTTTAATTTGGGTTTTCACACCACCTTCAAGGTGTGAAGAGGTTAGTCAAGCCTTCCCTTTAAAAGGATTGAGTCATAGGTGAGCTAGCCTTCACCTGTAAGAAGGCTAGTGGGTTCTTTCTCAACCATTAAAAGCAAGTGGGTTCTTGCTCAACCATTAAAAGCAAGATGTAATAGGTTCTAGACTACCTTAAAGTCTAGTGGGTTTCTTGTTAAAACCATTAAAAAGCAAGCGGTAGTAAATCTCTCAACGGTTGAGTTGGGAGCGGAGACGTAGGCTTTGGTTTAAGTCGAACTCCGTTATCAAGTTTTGAGTCTTGCCTCTTTTCTTTCCGCTGCACTTTGATAATTGTTTTAAATTGTTAATTATTTTTTAAAAGGCAATTCACCCCCCCTCTTGCCATCACTCTCCGCCCAACATTCTATACATTCCATTAATGATTAGGAATAACTTTAAATCATTACACTTACTATATGTGATCATATCTTGATATTTCAAAGTTTGTTAGTTAGGGAATACGGGTACACCCTCAAAATCAAAATCGATAATACTCAACCGGGAAATAAATACATCATGCTTACATGATCTCCAAAACTCCACATTATCCATCAGTCGTGATCCCTTTGCTACTTCACCATTGGGAAAGTTTAAATGATGCTACAATGATCACATTAATTCTAATATATACAATAATAATAATATATAAATTTAAAAAATCCCTTACCCAAATCTTCACCCATGAAATCTAATTAATTTTATTACTGATTTTCCACAATGAGACTGGTTAAACCAAAATGATATAGTTGTATATGGTTGATGTTCCCATGAAACATCTACAATACCTAGATTTTTTACAAAATATATGATTATATACATTGTAATCCAATATTATTTTTGTTTATATATTCCATGATTCAGGAAAATGCATATTCCCTTGTTTCTTATTATAAGATCCAACTAATTAACATGGAAGGAAATTAAGAATTAATTAATACTACAACAGCATAAAAATTATGTGATATATTTTGAAACAAATATAATATAAAAAACGTAATTTTACCTACTCATTATGCACTGATAGATATTTTGGGTATCCTGGGTTGGTAGACTCAAATGGATATGCCTATTCTAATGCATGAATCAGGTAGTTTTCTTGCACAATATTGGAATAAGAACAAACCGATTCATCTAATCTTGGATGGATAGTAGATAATGGATGTGGAATAGAAAAGTAAGGGTAAAGATATAAGTAATGGGGATACATCAAGTGATTTGGATATACTAAATGTGGGAACATCTATAGAGGTGACATAGACATGGTATGGGAGGAAAATGATAGATAACATGATGATGGAATCATGGGGGGAACATCAATAGAGGATAAAGTAGAGGATGGAAAGGTATTGTATATGGGGTGTTTTCTGGTGGATCCGGGGGTTAACATGAATAATGGGTGCTCCTTATAACTCTAGGATAATCCCCTCTCAGACCCATAAACATAGGAATAATATAAGTCAATTTTTTTTATTTGTATGTCCCAAAAATGTGATAAATAATAATAAAATGGAATTAAATTAAATTCAGAAGAAAAATATTACAATTTTTATACTCACTAATAAAACTATAGGAGGAATCCCCTAATCGGGCATCTATTGATCATTATCTAAAAATTTCTCCCCTCAAATTTCATCAATATCATTAATATTCTTCATAATAATGAAAATATGATTTTTAAATAAATTTAAAAAAAAAATCATAAAAATTAGAAGTCCAAGATTCCATAAGAAATGTCGTAACATGTTTTATAATATATAATTTAAAACAATGTTATAAATTTTCTAAAAACATGTTTTAAACCTGGTTTTCTTAATTGAAATAAATATAATTAAAATCATTTAAAAAAATAAAGACATATCAATCCAAAAAACTAATATAATGTAATTACAATAGTACCAGCCTAAGAAACCCACATCATGGTAAATTGAATGAACTATGATAAAATATTGTTTCTTCTATATGTTACCAACCACTACATTATTCTTAACATCCATTCTCACAATGGGATAATTTGAATCATTGAAAAAAAATCTTCAACACCAATGGGGGAGAAAGTGGTTTCAATTTCTTCCCCATCATCATGAAATATTGGTCCTAGTATTAATTCAATAATTATACAGTAATTATATCTCTGATGATATTTCTCAAAAAAAACATTTTGCATACATTCCAAAATATATTGTCTTTCGGTATCTATGAATTGATTCATTAAAAACAATGGATCCATAGTCATAAGTGAATGAAATATTTTACATCATTGAATCCAATAATTTATTTTCCATCTTTGTAAATTTACCATGAGTGTAGTAATACAATAACATGATTTTATAAAAAAATTCATCATAAGAGACATTATTAGATCAAGGCCTACTATTTGATACATATTTAAAATAGTCTATTGTTGCATATAACAGAAAACCATCCTCATGTGTTCTTCTTTTATTCTCTCAATCATTTTTATCAAATTTATAATCATTGATTATTAAATATTTTCATTCATAACCCAAAATAATTGGGGCCAAAATAAAATTCTATTATTTATGCAGAGACATTTTCAATATGTAAATTCCAAAAAAAAGTATTTATGAATAATAAAATTAAATAATATATATATAATGTTAGTGAATTAAATTAATTCTCATAACCTTAATTTCAACCAAGTATGAAACTCTTTAACATCCCAAGCATGTATTCTTATTAAATCCAATTATTGATGAACTATATTTATAATTTTTTTATATTCCCTACCAAAAAATTATAATAAAATTTTAAAGCATTTGTTAAATGATATTGTATGAGAAAAAAATAAATATCCAAATAGCATATGTAGAGAGATTATTTTATTCATTGTAAGACATTGAAATATCACTATATATGTTTCCAGATCCAGGTGATAATATTGCATGTGATTCGGAGGTCTTGTGCTCCAAGATTTTTTCTAAAAAAATATTATTTATATTTTATATTTTACATGCATCATTCTTAATAAAAATGAGGCAAATGATTAATGGAATATTAGATAAAAAACACGATACCACGGTTGAGTCTTGAATTCTATGTTTACTCTAGGATTGACGTAAAATAGGTTGGTGTATAGTGTTTATATATCTCGATTATTGGTGGTATGTTAAGTGGATTAATTAATTATTAAATTCATTCATTCATGAATTTTAACCCAAATAGAATGTTTATTAATTTACTACAATAGAAAATTGTCTAGGGTTATCCACATAAAGCTTACGAGAATTCAAGATCTTTCCTTCCTCCTTCCATTATATGTTCACATTGGACGATGAAAAAACATCGGATTAGAGCTGATTAAAGTAAAACAAATGAAATCACGTCATTCAATCATTGCAGAGGGAGTTTATAAAAGATGAACAATCAAATATACATAAAGGACTCGTATGTTTTTTTAATACCTTCTTGTTTAAATAGATTGAGTGGATGAATCACTTATATTGATCTGTTCAATTTCTAGCCTTTGAATGATTCCATGTACTGGATTAATGAGATTATTTCTGTTGTTTTTGTACCATGAAATAACCATCCATGATTTTTCTCCTGAAACATTTCCAAGGAATGTTAAGACATTGTTTTTGTGACTTTTTTTCCAAATTTTGATTCTTTTAATCATAAATCGGACCCCGCGGTCCTGGTTAGATGTTCTAAAGTGGTACGATGCTTGATGAGACCTCAGAGTCACAATGGATCGATGAATGAAGCATGGATTGATGAAATATGTTAAGATCAATGTATGTTTATGGATGAGGATGGAACTTTAGATGACTAGTGGATGATTCCTCAATGATGTAAGGATTAAAGTCTTTTAAAAATAATGATATAAATCCCACGGTTCAATGGGATTGGATTTAAAACAATTTAATGGTTTGAAGCAGAGATCTGTGGATGGAAGCAAAAATTCTGAAAAAATAGAGGTGGAATCTACTAATAAACAACTTGATCCATTGAAAAAATATGGATCTTTATGAAAATTCCAACTGCATTCCCTGTATATTGATGAACACACATTTGTAGCCCCATGAGTGCTGCATCTCAGGTTTTAGAAATATATATATATGGAATAGTGTGTATAACTCATACAAACTGTGTACCACATCCCATGGTGGATGATCCATATGATGACTCACATGGGAATGAATCCATGTGGGAGTACATAAGAAGGAACACATCCATGTACCAAATTTCAAAGGCATGGGTCCATGTAATCCGACGCGGGGTTATGTACATATACATAACAAGAGCACACAGGAAGGTCCAGATATGTTGGACATGTATTTTTTTATCCTACACAACATGTACTCCTACATTGATTGGGATCTATTTACTAGCTAGGAACATAGCTAGGTAGTGGAGTGGGACCACTAGCCATTTCAGTCCACTCACACGATGTGTTTTACTTTTTTCCTTGTATGGAATCTTCGATGATTTGTATCTCCTTTGTTTGGACTCATATTTTGGTCTAAAATTATCCTACCCTATGTTATGTTTCTACAATGAACATGATGGTTAACTTAGTTGTGTATTTTTTGATATGATTTGATATCTATAGGAACATAACTTATCTAAGGTGATTCCTGATGACACAGGTGATTAGAATAGATCACAAGAGGACTATTATTGAGCGGAACCCCCCATCCACATGGGCACATGAACTCTACAACTACCATTTGACTAGAACTCCCCATAATCATGGGCACAGTTCCTCAAAAAGTAGAGTGGAACCTTATATCGCACTAGGGAATGGGAAATTGACTTCTGAGTCAAGCCCCCTATCATCTTTGGCATAGGGCCTAAATGAATTCAGTGGACCCCCCTGTCACACCATGGAAAAGGTCTTTGAACCATATAAGAGAACCCCCATCATCTTGGGCATGATTATATACCGACAAAGTGGAACCCCCAATAGTATAAGGCACAGGTTCATGTGACACTAGAGTGTAGCCCCCTATTAGATAGGGCTTGGGTCCTCATGAAACTAGAGAAGAAACCCCCTAATTCCCTATAATGTACGTCATCTTCGAAAACATACAAAGTGGAACACACCTGATGTACTAGGGGAAAGGTCCTCTGCAATTACATACATAGTGGAACCACACTAACACAATAGGTTGTTGGTCCTCTACATTTAGTTTGGTCCACCATGGCTATAGATCATAGTGAATAGGCATGGGAATTCACATAGATACTTGTGGGATGTCATATGAGATGCTAGGAATCATGGAAGGACTTTTAGAACTATTGGACACTCTTCTTCCTGGGATGAACTATGAGGCGAAGCTCCCATTTCTTTCTCCATTAATTTTACTGTAAATGAGTGTATATATATATATATATATATATATATCTTCTCTAATGTATCAACACCTTTTGATTATCTAACCCTCTTCCAATGAGATTTGTAGATAGACAGGGTATGCCATGTTCTTTCTATATTTAACTTCTTATGGTGGGATGAGATTACTCTCCTTCAAGGGGAAGAAAAGACTCAATGTGTTGTTCATCTACACATCATTTCAATCCCCCTATGTTTGAATTTAGTTAATATATACTAGTTTCGGTTGAGATTTTCTCTTTCACCATATCATGCATCCTTTTTACTCTCTACAATATTTCTATTCCTAATGTATATCTTGCAAAAACCACTAAATATTTTGAGTCATCTTATTGGGTACATATATACTCACCCCTCTATGGGCTTTTTCAACAAGTGTCATTCCTTATAAAGATTATAGAGATGTTATATGTGGCTTTAAGAAAGGTTATGGATACTCGGTGTTATGGACCGCGTTCAATGGTCAAATCATGGGACCAGTGGCAGATATCTCCTATATTTTACTTTTTTAGTTCTATCTAGTTAAGACATATTACTAGTTGGATGTGTATTTATACCAATTTACATTCAGTTTTCACTGTTGTATGCTTTTAAACCATACAGTTTTTTTCATTCTTGGTTTACTTTAGATAAGTTATATGTTTAATTATTATTACTCCCCATAAATGAATTAATACATTTATATGTGTTCATATAGGTACATTGTTAAATGACTCCCATTTATGATATACCTTTAAGGGGTTTTCCACCCCTAGAATATAGAGGTAGAGTTGTGGTAGTTTTGGCATGAGCCTCGACTTAGGTTGGGTCATGACAAATTATTTTATTATTAATAAAAAAAACAAGAATTATGCAAGACTGAGATGTTTCATATCATTCTCATCAAGATTCAATGTAGGTAATTGATACAAACAAAAATTACTCCTATTCAAGGAAGAGATGGAAATGAGGGATCAACTATCCAATAATGCTCATTATCTTTTCAAATTGGCCTGTTATGTCTTATGCTTATATTAGAAAAATAATTTGATTAAAAACCCAATAATTATTAATCCAGATAAACAATCATATTAAAAACTTTAGGATGACTCTTATTTTTAATATATGATTACATTGAATACATATTTCATTCAGAAGGATAAATCTACTAAAAAAATTAATTCCCAAAAAAGTGTTTCATTTGGAAGACTAACTATTAAATAAAATAATTCAAGTTCAAAATTATCGAGGAATTGTTTTTCAAACTCAAAAAAAATAGTAGTGTCACTTACCACATTTTTACAAAGAAATAGTTGAATATAAATTTATTACAAAGGTATCTATAGAATGGATAAAATGAATAACCATAACCCGAAAATTATTATATGTAAATGATGGATTACTATTGGAATCAATTAAATATTAAATATGTGATAGTCATGAGTTTTAGGGACTTTAGGTTCAACTCCCTTCTATTAACTCATTTAAATATTTAGTCGAAGTAGCCATAATGAATCTTAATATATTCTAATACATGAAAATATTAATATATATATATATATATAAATATTTCATCACATAAGAAGCATAAGGAATATTCCATTTGTTTTCACTGATACACATAGGATGTGGTACTAGTAGAATAATACAATCCAACATGTTCCTATGAAATCGAATGTCATATTCGGTCTTCCCCCTGATATTTGGATGAATTTAAAGCAAAATTTCACATATATTTTTCTCAATGTTAATTAAATCTAAAAAATGACAAAAAACATTGGTTGGTGAATATAGGATCTCAACAAAGATAATTTTCTTTTTCAAATTTTAGTTGCATTCAGTGTCAACATTCATCAAATTTTTAGATTTCATCTGACCATTCCCTAAAGAAAAATAAAAATAATTAAATTAATTAAGAAAATCAGATCTAGACATACATTAATTTAGTTATTCAGTGTCAATAGAATTATAAAACCTATAGTTCTTATTACATTAATTATAGTTCATTGTAGAGAGTTATCAATTCCACATTAAACTAAAGCTGTTATGATATTTATGCCTTCTTGATTAGGTATTCTACATTAAAATAATACATTATTTTTACCTTCATTCTCCAATCAGACATCATTTCATAAGAGTAGAAATCATTTATAGTCCATAAAATGGAATCATTATTCTTACATATATTTTTTATAAATGAATCAAATATGAAAAAAAATGTATCTTAAAATATGATTCAACTCTTTTATTAAGGGTTGCAAGTATATGTCTAGATGATTTCTAGTATTGGAAGGTCCAGATATTAGTATACTCATGAAATTAAACGGTTTTTTCATACACATCCATGATGGATGATAATAAATGTGAATAAAAATTCGCTACATGTTTTGATTAGTAAGCATCTAACCAAATGCATAAAACCCATCATAGAATCGAGCCAACCTAACATTACTTACCTAATCAACAAGATCAAGACGTTATGCATCAAATTAGAACTATAGTTATCCATATACAGGATGAACTAACTCATTATTACCTTTAATTATCTCAATATCATTCCATCACATATTGGTTTAGATTTCTATATAGAATAATATATTTTTATTCATGTGAAATAAATGAAAGTGCCAAATGTATTTATGTGGAACAAGAAATATTGTTAAATATGAACATTCATTTTATATAGATGAATAAATTTCTTTATAGTCATTAAGTCATATTTTTCCCTCCCCAAATAAGCTATAATCTTTCAGGTAAGTAATAATTTTACAAGTATATAACCTGGGAAACATTATTAACTTCCATGCGTTTTATTGGTTTTAGGGAATATCTTCACCATGATGATGAAATTATTTTAAAAATTATAAATATAATGTATTTTGGAATTAGAAATTCTATAAAGTGTCTTTCCATTATATAACTACATTAAATATTCCATCAATTTTAATTTAGTAAATTCCGGATATATCAATGTTATGGAGTCGTACATTAATTATTTCACTCATTCATCATCACCATCTTCATTATTTTCTTCATTTTTATTGATATCATTGTCTTTTCGTACTAGCACATTATCTCTCCCATGATGATGCACAAATGGAAAATGATTAAATATCAAATTATCCATACCACATCTCTCTTCCTATTCATGAATAGTAGAATATTTTCTTATATCTCTATTGTGATACCATACATAATTTTTTGGTTTTAAATCCATCTCTTTTTTATATGGTATCAAACTTTGTCCTAGATAATTCGTGGTCCTTAAACAAAACTATAACATTAAAACTGTATAAGGCCCCCATTTGAAGCATTATTAAATGAATGATAAAAAACACTCAAAGATATTTTTTCAATTGGTATAAATATGATTAGTATGATATATCCACCATCTATCAATTATATAATAATTAAAAATATTTTGTTCTAATGAAAAATGTAAACCATAATTACAAAACACATTACAAAAATTTTTAATAGGAATGAAATTAAATAATTATAGTATTGAGAAAAATAAATAATAATGAGAAAAATATAGGATATAAGGTATGGAAATAAACAATTAAATAGTACAATATCCAAATTCAAATGAAATATTAACAATATAGTGTATAGGAAATTAAAGAACAATAATTTAAAAACAAATTGAATACAATTCATAATTTAATTAACCATTATAGAACACTAATATCCATCCAAAAAAAGAAATAATAATATCATAAGAAAAAACAAAATCATACCCATTGAAATAAAAAAGGTGCATGTTTTTGGATAAATAACAACTAAGGAATAATAATAGAAATTTTGTATTTCTAATCCAGAGAGGTATTATTTGAAAACATAATTTAGGATAACATTTAGTCATGAAATTATATAATTTAAGTTTAATATTACTTATATTATTCAAACTTAAGGAAAATATATTTTACATGATGTTCTATTTCAATTTATGAAGTATTTATTTTCATGAATATCCATGAAGATTAAATAATTAATCCATTGCCTCCCACTTTATTAAACTCATCCATTACATTACCAGTGATGAAACCTCTTAATTGATTTATAGTGTGGATATATATCCTCTAATTCATTTAAAATGTAGTGGAAATAAAGTTCTAACTACACAATACTTGATAGATGAACTAATGTAGAATTTTTAACAATAAAATATATTATACTAAAAATTTAATAAAAAATGGTGAATCTATAGTTTATTCCGTTAATGTTTTATTAAGGAACTAAATTATTATATAAACATTTATCAATGGAAACCATGTTTCACAAAATTAGTATGATCCAACAAACTTTTATTTTGAAATTATATATTTATATCATTATATATTTTAAAGGATTATGTAAATATTTCTACATAATAATTTTTTTACAAATTATTAATCATTTTAAATATAAATATTTATTTATTTAAAGACTGTAATATCATTAATTCATGTATAAATCATAATAATTAATTTTAAGAGACCTAATTTCCATGTACTACACGAACAATAAGGAATTACTCATGAACCAACCATTAAAGATAAAAAATAATCAACATTTACTTATAATAGTTTAATGATGTTCCACATCATCAAATTATATCTTATTGGGTTGAAAAAATCTAGTAATTAGTTGAACCATAACACATGATATAAAAAATTAATTTTCAATAATAAAATGACAAATCTATAGGATAATAATAACCAAAATTAAAGAATGACATTATCTAAAATAAAGTACCCAATACAAAAAATATCTAAATACTTAATATATTCAAAAAAAATTGTCAAATTTAAGTTAAATTCAATATAATCCCTATAATAGTTTTAAAAATGAATAAATTATAATACAAATTATAAATATAGTAATTTAATAGACTATATTAAATATCTATTTAAATATAAATATTAAATAATTATAGTAGAAATGATATCAATATCTTACATTAGAATCATAATAATAGATAAAAAATTACATAAATAGATAAACAATTAAAATCATTGAACAAAAAGTATAAATAATGATGAAAATAAATACAAAGAATAATCACATCGCATAATATAACCACTGAATGGATCACAAATATACAATGATAGAAAACTAAAGGCTCTTCCAAATTACAGTCATTAAACCAAAATCCCAAAAACAAAACCTCATCCCTAAAGAAAAATATTTGAAATAATCTAGAAAAATATGGAAGGGAATATATTTTTGTTATATTTTCATACATATATTAAAAAAACAATAGTTAGTGGAATGGAATATTATTTCAAAAATCTATAATATTATATCTAATAAGATCATAACCAAAAAATTACTAGATTATGGAAGAAAACTAGAGGATGAGAGCTGTGTGGTTTCTCATGTGAGCATATCTAAATATAAGGGAAGAGATATGACTCTAGTAAAGGGTTGTGGAGTGGAAAGTGGAAAACAATATGGTGGAACCTATCTAAAATATTTTTAAAAAATCACTTTGTATAGCCTTCCTATACTCATAGTTTATATAAATTGTTGGTATAAGTAGATTCTAATAGATATATATCCATAGTTTATATAAACAATGTGTATAGATATTTTGGGATATCCCTATTTTCCAATAGTTGAAGCATGAATGTTTCCCTCATTTCAAGAATTATCATTAGGAATATTAGGTCTTATACCCAAAGAAAAATTATTTTTCACAAGTAGTAAGAAAAAACATGGAAGTGTTTTAAATGCGTAGACACAACAAAATACTGTAAAATTTATTATTGATATCTCAAATTTTTTATATAAAATTAATAATAAAATATATTATATATAATTTCAACATCATGACTCGGAGATCCTCAAGGATAAATTAGATGAAAACATTGTGATACATGATCATTTGAGATAGGTATTAAGTGAGGAGCACCATGGAAGAGTTTTTTGCCGACCTATGAAAAATATCATTCACACTAGTAATAGTCCCCTATTAGGATTCTCTCAAGAATTTCACACCACCGAACTACAAAACCATCATAGATAATGAACCTAGGATTCAAATATTGCAACTAAAGTGTATGAAAATAGAATACAGGTCTATGAACTCTTTATAAAATCGATTCTAGTAACATGTCCATCATTTACATTAGAGTATTCTTCTATTTTTTATTCATTTATAGCATCAATGAAACCTTTATATTATGCCATGTGTGATGTCAATGAGGGTCCCAATAGAGGTCAAACTAATGGTAATAATGGTGTTGGTGGGGTCATGGTGGTGGTGGTGATGATGATGATGATGGTTCTCCAAAGGATACAATTGGTTATAGTGGTGATAAGGATGTTGTAGATAGTGATGAGTTTGAGGATATTAGTTATGTGGGATATAATGATACCCTCCATTTTTGAGTATGATGTTAATAGACCTAGGTATGTTGTTTAAAGACATGAATTGATTGGTTTTAGGGATATATATGTATGTACTATTATTAAAAATTGTTTGAAAATTATTACAAGTTTTTGTTTCAATACTATATTTACTATACACATACTTCATAGGTTATGTATTTTGTTTTTTTCAATGTATAGGATGGGATAGAAGGGATGTTTCTAGAAGTTTGAGATAAGTATTTATACTCATGGTTCAATGAAATGTGGTCATATTGTCTCAGTTGGGGAAAAATATACTCATAGGCCACCTAACCATGGGTAAATTTATACACCCGTAGCTTAACTAAAACCATGGGCATGGTGAAAATTTATTAAGTTGTAACCACATTTTCTATAAAAAACATTTTTATAGCTCTATACTGATAAATATATCATCCACAGTTTATAGAACCTTGGGTGGAGCCCATACCCAGGGTTTTATGGGATATACCCATGATTCTAAATCAGGGCTATATTCCATATTTCCATTGGTGTTCTCAAATGATATTTGAATAGATTCATCTTGTGAAAATAAAATAAAATGATTGATCTGGGTGAAATAAATTATTTGATTTAACAACTTGAGTAAAACATGGTTTGATATAGACTCGTACATTATTGTGTAGTCCAACATGTTGAGGACTTATTCAACATATTATATGCTCAAAATTTCATTTTATGGTTGTATTTAATATTATAATAAATTGATTTTTTTATCACATATATAGATAATATAATAGATACAATAACTATTTATAAGAAATTAGAGTTATGTGTAGGTTTTTTTAGTTTGTGTTTTTAAAAGATGATGTTTATTGAGAATAATTTTTCTTAGACACCAATAAAATTATTTAATTCATGTTCTCAATTTTTTTTTCATTTTCTAGAGTATCACTATACTTGGATAATAATAATAATAATAACGATCATCAACATCATCATATGTAATGTATAAAATTATATCACATAAAAAATCTTACAATTAAATATTATCTATTTTATTTCATCAAAACAATTATATGGTTTTCAATTTGGTAATAAATATTATAGAACATCAACATCCCAATTAGATACATGCATACCCAATGTATTTATAGACATGAACCATATTTCTATTGACCATATTTATAATGCATATATTAAATTACTATATATAGTCTTATATACAACCTTTCTATCAACACAATATTTTATATGTATTTCCTTTGGAAAAATATGATGTATTTGATATAATTCCTTATAGGAAACCCTAGGTATAATTTAATTATAATAAATTAATAATTTCTAACCTAGTTGTCAAATTGTTAGGTATAAATAGTAATAAATACATTATTAAAAAATAATTTAATAATGGAAATGTATTTATGAATTGAAAATAGTAAATACAAAATTTTTTGTAATGGCACCTTATTCTTCTAAAACATGATTCTTTCATTAAATAGTTTTTAATGAATCTTTCACTCATAGAAATTATAATTAATTTCAACCATTTTTGTAAATATTATTTTCATATGTTAATAAAATTTTATTAATTATTATTAAAATAATATGTTATGATGATTTTCTATTATTTCTTTTAAAATTATTATTTCTAGTGAATTGTAAAAATAATCGATTTTTCTAAAAAAATATCATTAATTTTTATAAATACGTTCCAATATGTTTTTAATTATAGCTTGAATTAATATATTAATAATTTAATAGTATTTATTTTAATTAATTTCATAATAATAAACATTATACACGATTTATAAGTTCATTTTGGTCTGAAAAACACATTTGTCTAAAAACAATTATATTGTATGATATATGTTTTTGTCTTAATAACTGAAATTATTCAATATTAAATAATTTTAATAATATAATATATATAATATATAATTAAAAATGTATTTTAATAATCATTTTATGATTTTTACATGGCATGAAACAGATGTAAATTTATTTTTACGTTTAATAATGTAATTTTTCTATAAAGGGAATTCACTGTAGTATTCATGATTATTTAAAGTTAAATTCTTTCACTTATAGATAGTGAATATGGTAAAAATAATTCCATTTAAAAAATCTTAATGATAAATATTGTTTAATAGATTCAACTTATTTTTTTTATAATGAACCATAAAAATAGAAAAAATGTTTTCACCACTGTTAATGTTAAAACAAGATTATATGAGGGTTAAACTAAAATATAATGCTGGAATTCCCACCCATACCAACCTATATCATATTTTATGTGTAAATATAAATCTAATGTTATAATAACATATAATAAATTATCATTTGGAGACATATTCTCATGATAGTGTCCTTATATCATTCAAATCATTTAAGAAATTCTGTCTGAGTCTCACAACTCAGTACAAAAATAAAACCTCTTCTCCTTCATTATACAATTTATTTAAACATTATTTATCTCAAAATATATTCTTCAAATACATCATATTATAATTATTTTCATCCTAGTGATTTTTTATGGTCATGTGACTAATACTCCGAGGCTTATGTTATAAGCCAAAGGAGGCCTTTCAATGAAGAGGATAAATATTACCCAATCCCTATCAATTTTGTTTCACCTACTAAATATAATAAAAAAATTATGAATATATTTTAATAATTATACATAGAAGTTAAAGTTAAATTTCATTACCATTTACCACATATTCTATGTCAAATGGGAGATGAAAGTATTTCTCATGAACAGATGTCGAATACTGGCTTCAAATAGAGATATGATTCATATTACACTAGCATAAATAGTGGTTCGTTATTATGTTTGATTTAAATAATATATATATATATATATATATGTGTGTGTGTGATATATAGTGTGTAATAATTGTTCTTGAAAGGATAATTGTGAATTTAGTTCTATCTTTGGTAGTGAATCTTTTCATCAATGTCAATATTTATTTTTAAAAATATTCATGAATATGTATTCTTTTCAACAATGATTTATTAAAGAAATTATTATATTGATTTAATTTATATAAAAAAATAAATGGAACATTCTTATCATTTTTCGAACAACGGACTTCTGATTTTTAATAAAATTGTAAATGGATTTTTTTTACCAAATATGGCATGAACGAATTTTCACATCATCATGTATATTATTTTATTTAAAGATTATATTTTAGGATTCATTGGTAATTTTCAATGAAAATTTTTTCCTAACTAATTTGGAAAGTTTTATAATATAAATAAGATATTTCGAAATTAAATTTTAATTTTAATCAAGAAATTCCCTATAAATACTTTAAATATTTTTCGTTTATGACAACACACCATTATGTTTATTATGATTTTCTGTGGATTTGAAAAAATATAACCATTTTTTTCATTCATTTTATTTTTTATGATTATTAATATGAAATTTTTTGGAAAAATATATCC
The DNA here is from genome assembly GCA_963277665.1 of Viscum album. Taxonomy (NCBI): domain Eukaryota; kingdom Viridiplantae; phylum Streptophyta; class Magnoliopsida; order Santalales; family Viscaceae; genus Viscum; species Viscum album. The sequence goes on from OY728131.1 coordinate 1,497,976,319, forward strand.
TTTCTATAGGTTGTGATATAATAATATAATGAATGATTTATGATCACATTTCACACATTTGTATGATTTCAATTAATTGATTTTTCTTTCATTGAACTATAAAACTCTCCAATGTATTATGTAAACATTTATATCTCATGATATAATAAAGACTATGATGTGGAGACATCCTAGTTCATTAAGGGGTTTTTTAATAACATATATGTGGGTGTGAACCATGATTAGAGAAATGATGGATTGGAGAGTGAACCTAATGGACAATGATAATCATGGAAATGATCCTTCAAGGACGAAAAGATTTTATATGATTATGTGTATGAAAAAAATATACCTTATTCTTACAATCTTTTATTATGGATGATTATTACTTATTTATTATTTCACACTCTTGTGTCTAGTTTATTCTGTTCGATAAAACCTTAGACCATGTTTCATAAACAAAGGTATGTGACTAATTGGGTAAGATTATAATAAGTCATGATAGTGTTCTAATTTTATATGATTCTCTTCTAATAACTCATTATCATTGATTAAAATCCCTTTTGTTTCCCTTACTTATCATATGGTCTCCACATTTATTAATTTCACACCCCTGGGTTATGAAGAAATTTTTTAATTATAATATGACATATAAGGTTTCTAGTTTTGTAAATGTCAATAAGAAATGAAGTATATCTTATTGGTAGTAGTTTTTATGTATTCTTGTAATCAAAGACTATAACCTTTAGAGATCTGGTGTGGATAGTATTGACATATGGTGTGTATTGACCTAATGAGATGTAATAACTATATATGAATATTATTAATCAATATAGCTGGTATAATAGAAAAATTTATTCATTTTTCAAACTAGAATGATAAAATATTATTTAAAATACTTATTATATGCCTATGTGTAGGAAAAAATATCATGGTATAGTAAATAATAGAGTTCTTTTTTCTATATAAAATATGTCCCTATCTTGATACTACTTGTGGACATGTTTTTGGCCTAGATTCAACTATGGGTATTGAACCCAAAAATATTTTCTTGAGTAAATATATTCCATCATTCATGTGCATAGTGAATAGTCCCCTCATATTCACCTTGTATGAAATTCCAGGGAGATATTTCAGGGTCAATTCATATTTTCATTATGAGCCATTATAATTAATTTGAATAGAAGATAATCCTAGATGTATTAGGTTAAGCCTAAGGTATTATATAAAGAAATGAAACTGTCACAGTTTAGATCAAATATTAGTTATTTTCAAGATTAAATTATTTACTTTAAATTTTTTTTTATAATACTATGCATTTCTGTTACATTCAACGAATGAAACTTTAAGGAACCATGATAATTTTCAATGTATCAAACAATATAATTAATATCAAACTGAGAACCCAAATGTTTAGGTGGTTTAAATTAAAATATTTTTAATCTGGTAATGGAAAAGTATTATTAAAATAATTAAGGTGAGATTCCAAATGAAAAAAAGTATCATCATATTGTTGAGTGTGTTGTGAGGAAATTCCACTTCATTTTAGTGGTTCTGTTTATCTATTTATTTTTATGTATTGTTTCAATACCACTAAATAGATATTTTTCATTTTCTAGATGTTGAAATATTAAAAATCTATATTTTTTTATCTTTTATAATTAAATTTAGATCAATGATGTTTTATTATAAATAATTCAATGAAATAATAATTAATTGACTCTTTTTCCTAGAATGATCTTATAAGAGTATACTTTAGTGAATATATTGACTCTATTATTTAAAGGAACGTGGAGAAGTAATTCCTTGAGCATAAGTATAAGGAGGATTAATCTATTAGTACATAAAAGTAAAATTGTACTGGACATAACAATTATGCTTCTAGTATTACCATTGAACCAAAAAGTATTATTGGATTATTCCTTAGTATCATGAGACCAATTTTCTGAAGGGACATAGCCTTAAGAGAAACAATAGCTATTTGGAAGTAATTTTATGTGCTATATAGGTGGAAATAGATATTATAGTGACACATTAGTCTCAGGGTTTTATCATGAACATATGGATTTAATTAATGGTATGAAGATGTGTTTCTATTCTCCTATATGTGTGGAAATAAGCATTGAATAAAATGTATTAAGTGGAATTGTAAATATATTATGTGTCTAATATAATTTAATCAAGTAATGAAATGAAAAATAATGTGAATAAGTTATCTAATGATGAAAAAGGTGATAAGTCTCTAAAATAATCAATAGGCATAATTTAATGTTTGAAATACAAGAGTTATAGTCACTATGATATCTAGTTATTGAATCCAATGGTTAATAGACATGATCGACATCAATAACAACTTAAGTCAAGAGACAATGTTAAATATCACGTGATCACTATTATTGATATGGTGTTTGATAATTTAGTGGGGAAAGGTACAATTATCATTCACTCTTGAAATATAAATGTCTTATTTAACTCGGATTATTCTGACTCATTTTTATATGAATAATTTTTATAATTTAATTACATTAATTACATAGTGATTAAATGATGCATTAGTGGTAAAAAAAATAATGGTAAAGTGATCATATATATATTGTATGATTCATGTTATATTGATGTTTATTGTAATGTCATCCCTGAAAATAATTTTTATCTCCCTATAATTTAATTTTATGTAATTTTTTGGAATGAAATATATTTTTCTGTATAAATATCTTATAAATTTTAATGAAAGGTAAGTAATATTTGATATTAAAAATAACCCTGTTATTATATATCGATGTGAGGATAAATTTGAACCTTCAATGGAAATTACATCCACTGCATGGTTCTTGATTCCTATTCAAAGGGAGTGTTTATCTCGAATTGTTTCAGAGAAACACATCATTGATGATATGCCTGTTATAAAAGAGTTTTTTTATAATAGTTCAGAATATTTCCTATTATTCCTTAAAATCATTATGATGAAGAATAAGCTCCATGAAAATATTGATAAGGGATTCCTTTATCTAAGTGCATCACCAATTATTGAACATACTCTTTTTCTTAAGAACAGTGATGGATCAATTCAGTACCCCATTGATTACCTATAAATTAATAAGAACAAAATTAAGAATAAGTATAATCTTCTAGTATCAATTTTTTGTTTGATCATCTATGAGGTTATCAATATGTTTCCAAGATTGATCATTGATCTAAATACTATCAATTGTGGTTTTAATGTGATCACATAACCAATATAGCCTTCAATTCGATGAATTGAATCAAATAATTTTTAAGGATTCCATTTTTCTAAAAAATTTACCAAACTATCTTCTTTGATTTAATAAATAATTTATTTTGATATTTCCTTGACTAGTTTATATTTTTCTGTAGAGATTATATTTTTATATATAATAAGAAAAAGTAATATCATGAATGTCAATTTAGGATTGTACTAAAGATCCTAATGATGGATAAATTTTATAAAAAATTTACCATGAGTTAATTTTGGTTACAAAAAAATCATTTTGGGTCATATAATCTTCATCTAGGATATATCATTGCACCCATTAAAGAAATGTTATTGAACATTGGAACATACAAAATATTCTGATAGAAATCTATAGTTTCTTAGATTTTATGGATATTATTTTCCCTTTAATAATTATTTATCATCTATATGTAATACACTCACCATGTTGATTCTAGAGGGAATTAACATCCATTGGACATATGAATTTGAATACAGTTTCAAGGAACTAGAGAGATGGGTTGATAGTGAACCTTTTCTCACACTACCCAGTAGTGGATAAGGGATTTTATTTTACATTTACGAATTAAATAAGGTTATATGGTTTTTGAATAATGATATGGTGATATATTATTACTTACAGAAAATGAATATTCAAGAAAAAAATTACATGATTTGTTATTTGGAGTTAGAAGAGGGAACCATTGAATTAATTATATATAGGCATTACATTTATGAATAAATGTGGAGATATATTCAGAAAGTAAAATTTTAAAGTTTATATTTACCCAGAAAGAGATGAATATGCACCAAAGATGATACTTTGAGTTCATTATATAAAATTACAGCTCAATATATTTCAACACTGGGAAAGAAAACCAGGTGGGGGATGCATTGAGTCTTAATGATCATATTATATTATCAATTATGAGGATCACAAGGGATCCATTATTTATATATATTTAGAAGAGACCTACAAATCATGAGATAAGGGGAGAAATATTATCTTTCTCAAATGATTGTTCAAACATCTATACATGTACGAATTTAATAGAAGAATAAGGAGGATTTGAGGATCCAAAAGAAGGTGATAAATGTTCCAATGTTCAAAAATTATTATTATTTAATGGTAAGGTATATTTGAAAAGATTTTTTCCCATAATTAACATACATAACGAAAGATATGTTAGATTAATATCATATTTCACAATTCTCTATTAATTATTAATATATATATGTGTGTATAGAGATATAAAAGTGAATTTCATATGGGACATCATAAATATAGATATTTCAAAGTATGTGTCTCATTATTTTGTATTTCATAATTTTGAGGATGGATAATATAATTCTAGAAAATGTTACAATCATAACATATACCAAAATGGAAATTGGAGAACACCACCTAAGATTTTATGATTATACTCTAAAAGACATTTGAAGTCCATTATGTTATTGGGTTATAGTTATTCACCGTATGAATTTAGATCACTTAATTTATATTAGAGAAGTTTTCTATACTAATAACCATTAAATTATATAAATTATGGAAATGGTAAGGATTCATAGAGTACCACATAATATTGTATTTGATCAATATTTAAGGATTACAAGAATGTTTTGGAGAAGTCTTTCAGAAGTTATGGAAATAGACTTCTCTTTCAATACTCCATATCATCATCATATAAATTGTTAGTCTGAGAAGAATATTCATTGACTTGAAGATATTTTAAGATCAATCACTATGGATTTTAATATTGGTAAGGATAAAAACCTTTTAATTGTGAAATTATCTCTTAACAATAGATTCAAACAGAAATCAAGATTTTACCTTATAAAGGCCACTATGGAAATAAATAAAAAATTATGAATTTTTTGGATGAATTTGTGAAATAAAGATACTTGAACATAATATAGTTGGGTAAATGTAAACAAATGATGTATCTTTTCCACTACACGTTATTACAAGTCATTGTGGATAAAATAATTATACTAATAATCATCGAAGAGTTCTAGATTTCAAAAGAGGTGTAATTATTTTATTATGAATTTATACATGAATAAATATTATGATATTATAAAAATAATTAATGGTTATCAAAAGTCATGTTGGTCCCATTTAGATTCATTATTGGGTATATAATAAACTATCTCTTAGAACTCCCACCATACCTCTATGAAGTTATTGATGAGTTCCATGTATCTCTGATGATAAAATACATAACTTTTCCATAATTAATACTGAACATAGAGGTTATAAATCTATTTACATATATTTCATATAAAAACAATATAAATATCTGATAATAGATATTCTTTTCTATAGAAGAAGACTATTCATATGGTTTAAGATCATTGGAGGAATCCAAAATTTGTGGATGATATATGTGAACCTGAGGTGTGATAGAGCATATATATAATAATTTTTTATTTAAAAGTGATGGAATTTTGAGAATTTAAATAATGTCATGTGGGTTATAATTTAACACCCCTATATTTTATAGGTATTTTCATTGAAATGATCTTGATGTTTTTGATAGAATGAATTCCACACAACCCCTAGTCTAAATCCAATTTGGTAAAGTAAACATATATATATATATATATATATGCCATTATATTAAAGGTATTAGTTATATTCAACAACTTATTAAAGGAATTAAAAACCCCTTGATTAATACCTTACAAAAAAATACTCAATTTTGGTAATTTCCTTATATGCTACAAAAATATGTTTTCTTCCAAAAATTGGAATTTATTGCATCTTTCACACATCAAAATTATAATTAATTTCTAATTTTTGAGGCCTTTTTTTAGTAAATTAATTTTATTTTTGAAATTAGTTTTTAAATATCATATTAGGGTGAATTTTTAGGATTTTTTAAGAAGTATTTTTGAATGGTAAAAATATCAATTACTAGTAAAAAGTAATTTCATTTCTATTAAAAAAATAATTATTCTAGCACCCAACAGCTTCCTTCTTCCCTGAAGGCTACTTCCTTATCATCTGTTGTGACTGACCCTTCTTCAGAAATCCCTGTTATCTGCCCAAATTCCTCTTCACCTGAAATAGAGGGGAACAAATAGGAAGATCATGTAACTGTACCTGTGGAGGACTATAATAATGCTCTTCTCTTTCCCTTTGTACAAAAACAAAGTAAAAAAAACTCTTCTTTGACCCCTGTACAAACTTAGAAACAGAACTTAGTACAGGACCTGGCTACTCAGTCTGAGCAGGATCTGAACCCTGCAAGGGATCTAGTCTCTATCCCTGCACTGGATAAAGGGTCCTCCCAAAGGGGTGGAAATGCCTATCCTTATCTTCCTACACAGGGGACTTCTTCCCATGCTTTTCACCCTACTAATACCATTGTTCATAATATAAACTTGCAAGGTGACGACATATCTAACCTGGCTATTTGTTCAAAAACTACTAACATCACCTTGACACCCATTTTGAAAGCACAAGGAAAGAAAGAAAATTTTCAGAAAAATGACACGTTGGGTTTCTCAACCACAGCATGAGCCTTGGTAGCTAAAAATAAAGGGGACATCACCACCACAAAAAGGTTCAAATGAATGTGATGTATGGGAATTGACAAGGTATTGTGAATTCTGATACATTAAATGTTTTGAAACAATTTATCACTACTCACTCCCTGAATATGTTTTCTATCTCTGAACCCAAAGTCAACTTTGTTTCTAGATATCAACACATTTCCACCTTGGGTTACTCCATTTTAGGAGCCTGCTCTAATCATTTGTCTTCTGAATCCCTATGGGTTTTTTCCCATTCTTCGCTTCAAAATTTTAACAAACATAGTTTCTCTAATCAAGCTTTTACTTGTCATTATATGCTTGAACAAACTCAGGTTTACACAAATTTTATACATTCTTTTAATAGATATCAAGATAGGAGACCCTTATGGAATGAAATCACTCAACTGAATAGCAGGATTCAGAGTCCTTGGTTTTCAGATTGTGATTTTAATGCCATCTTGGATACCAATGAAAAAAATGCAACCTTCGCATACCAGAATCTCTTCTAGAGAATTAAATGCCTGCATTGAAAATAATAACTTTACCGAGATCCATTTAACAGGTGCTAAGTTCACCTGGTATCGTCATCAGTGCAATAGGTTAGTGTCTAGTAAACTTGACCGAGCCTTCACTAATGACTTTGCCCTTGATAAATGGTACAATATCTCTAGAATCACCCTCCCTAAGATTTACTCTGACCATCTTCCCATTCTCGTCAGCTTCTCCTAAAACACCCCAATGCACATGTCCCCTTTCAGATTCAATAATGTCTGCTCCTCTGACATTGGTTGTGCCAAAATCATTAATAACTTCTGGAATAATTTTCATAATAACAATGATCCCTTTTCTTGTCCTTCGAAACTGAAATTTCTTAAGCAAACCCTTAAATTTTTTTGTAAAACCAAGTCTAATGAAATTGATAATACCATTTATCTTCTTGAAAAGGATCTAAATCAATTTAAAAATCAGAACACCTCCTACAACTTTAGTGACATCTCTCAATAAGAACTAATCATCTCCACCAAGTTGATTACTCTTCTTAACTTCAAATAGAACATCAAAAAACAAATTTTCAAAACCAAATGGCAAAATGATGGTGATAGAAACACCAAATTCTACAATGCCCTTAGTAGGGTTAAAAAAGCTTACAGACCCCTTTCCTTCCTTAAATAAGTAAACCAAATATTTGAAACGTAAGAAACCATCTCCAATCATGTGGTTTCATATTTTAATAATCTCCTCAATGGCCTGGTTATTGATATTGATCTTCATCCTGAAGTGATTCCTAAATTGGTCACTGAGGAAGAGAATGTCATGATTAATAACATCCCCTTGGAACAAGAGATCAAAGAAGCTGTTTTTAGTCTTAATACGAATGGTGCCCCCAGACCTGGTGGTTTTAAGAATGGATTTTATCAAAATCACTGGTATGTCTTACAAGAGGATGTATGTTGCATGGTTCAAGCCTTTTTCTCTAGTGGCATTCTCCCTCAGGGTCTTAACTCCCAATTCCTGGTGATTATTACTAAAACTGAAAATGCTGATGAACTCCACAACTTTCGACCTATTTCTCTAATAAATTACATCATTAAAATTATCACCAAACTCATTTCCAATAGAATTTATCCTATTAGTGATAGAATTGTTTCCTGGAATCAATTTGGTTTCATTACAGGAAGATGAATTCAAAACTGTATTTGTCTTGCCTCTAAATCAACTAACCTTCTCAACAAGAAAATGAGAGGAGGGAATGTTGCCATAAAACTTGATATCTCCAAAGCCTTTGACACTATCGATTGTAATTTCATATTTAAGGTTCTAGCCAATTTTGGATTCAATGATATTTTCTTAAACACAATCAGAACCTTGTTCAATTCAGCCCATATTTTTATCCTCTTAAATGGATCCCCAAAGGGGTACTTCGAATGTTCTAAGGGGGTCCGACAGGGTGAACCTCTCTCTTCCATTCATTTCTCCATTTTCGAAGACTATTTAAGCATACTTAGTTCAAAAACAGTTGAAAAAAATGACTTAAATCCAATATCTGCCTCTAGGAACCTGAATACCCCCTCTCATCTTTTGTATGAAGATGATATAATTATCTTTTTGAAAAGGAAAAAAAGGAATTTAAACAATTTAAAAGCCATTATATCACACTATGAGTCAGTCTCTGGGAAACATATCAATTGGAAAACATCCTATATTTACTTTGGAAAAGAGTTCCCCTCTGGAAAAAAAATCAGGATCACAAACGATATTGGCATCAAGGAAGGAACGTTTCCTTTTACTTATCTGGGAGTCCCTATGTTTTGGGGTAGACCTAAGGCGATATATTTCTCTTCTATCATTGACCATACGCATAGGAACCTATCCTCATGGAAATAGAAAAATCATTCTATGGCTGGTAGGATTTGCTTGGTTAAATCCACAATTGTCTCAAAACTTGTCTACTCTATGATGATTTACAAATGGCCGACTAGTCTCCTAAAATGCATTAATAATGCCATTATAAGCTTTGTTTGGACAGGGAGTACTCTTGAAAGGAAAATGGTGACCATACTCTGGTCCACCTGTTGTAATCCCATTGATAAAGGTGGAATTGGAATAAAAAACATTACCTTCTTTAATGATGCCCTACAGGCCAAGCTGACGTGGAACCTTATTTGTAATAAATTGCCTGCCACTTATTTTCTTAGAGCTCGCTTTCTTGAAAAACTGAGGAACAAAAATTTTAATCATTGCAGGTCTTCTATTTGGCCTTCCATCAAACTTACTTTTAATGTTATTATGACAAATTCTAGATGGATGGTCAATAAAGATTCCAATTTGAAAATTTGGCTGGAAAATTGGACGGGCTCCCCCCTTATCTCTTGATTGTCACCTGATCACTCCCACCTGAACATCAATGACACCATAAAGAACACACTTCACTTACAAAATGCCTTTCTTCCCGATGAGATCAAGATCATTGTTGATTCCTATCACTTCTTGCGGAATGATAATTTTATCATATGGGAGCCTGTGCATAACGACATTCTGGACTCTAAAAGTTACTACATCTTCTTTTTCAATAATGACAACAAATTTTTAAAGTGGATCAAAAACTTTAAAAAACTTGTATAAAACCCTCACGCTTTACTTTGGTATGGCGTATTTCTCATGGTAAGATCCCCACTGACTCATGTCTACAAGATTTTGGGGTAAACCTCTGCTCTAAATATTTTATGTGTAATCAACATAAGGAGGATATTAATCATCTCTTTCTGTCTTGGGATACGGATTCTGTTATTTGGAACCATGTATTTGACATCTTTGAATGCAGACGGTTGTTTGACACTTCCCTAACATTGCAGCTTCAAAGATTCATGGAAATCTCGGACTCTAAGAAAATAAAGAATCTGTTTATGATGGCTGTTGCAGAGATTTTACATGTGATCTGGTATGGCAAGAATGACTACATTTTTCGTAAAAACTCATTTAATCTCAATACAGGCAAAATGAGATTTCACATAGCTATTCAAGAGGTGGCATCGATTCAGAATGAACACTGCTCTAACTCTGTCAGAGACCTTGGGATCTTGAGGTTCATTTGAGTTGACAGGAAATTTCCTCGCCCTAAATTTATGATTGATGTTTTTTGGAAACCCCCGCCTACGGGGTGGATCAAAATAAATATGGAAGGGGCCTCCAAAGGCAATCCTGGCCCATTGGGTTGTGGTGGCATCTTCAGAAATCATTTGGATCAGATCCTTGGATGCTTCTATGGATCATGCAGATTTGCATCCTCCTTAGAAGATGAAATGTGGAGTGTTATTCATGCTATCTCGTTTTCTAAAGCTCACAACTGGAACAACATCTGGATTGAGAGTGATTCCTCTACCATAGTTTAAGACATTTGGAAGGGTACAATTCACCTAGCTTGGAAACTCACTTCCCGCTAAATTGACTTCCTATATTCTCTCTCCTCCACCAGCTTTATTGCAATGCACACCTATAGAGAGGCTAACAGGATTGCTGATGGTCTGGAAAACATGGGTGTGGTGCATGATATTACGTGGAGTGATGATATCCACCCCGATCTGATTCCGCTTTATATTCGAGATGTAAACAAAACTCCTTCTTTTTGTCTGGTGTAATCCATTCTTTTTTAATAAAACTTTTAGTTTGCTGTTAAAAAAATCATAATAATAAAATAAAATTGTTTAGTATAAGTTCATTTTTGGGCTTGACACTCATTTTTATAAAAAATGTTTTCATACCAGAAATGTGTTTTTATCATAATAATTGAAATAAAACTCAATATATTAAGTTTTTTTAATGAAAAATAAATATTACATAATTAATGATATATTTTAAAAATCAATTTATTATTTTTACATCTTTATGAATTGTGTAAATTTAGTTTTAAGCTAAAAAAATACATTTTTCTAAAATTGTTTTTCATAACTAAATACATTCTTATTTAAAAATAAATTTTATTTCATATAGAAATTGAATTTTTGTAAATTTGATTCCATGTTTCCAGTCATTAAAATTATATTAGTTTAATTGGAGAAACATAATTTTTTTCATGATTAACAATAAAATCATTATAATTTTATTTTGGTGGTTATGGTTAAAAAGGGTTTAGAGGGGGGTTAAACCAAAATATAAGGGTATTATTTACACCAAAACTTACCTAATTAAATTTTTTAATGATATTGTAATCTTAAATTATCCTACCTTTTAGTACTTGGCCTTTTGGAGTGACTTTTCTATGAAATTGACCTTATATCATTGAAATATTTTAATGAATCCCATGTCTACCCCTCCCCACACTTATAAAAGGGTTCCTATTATACTACCTTATTCACACCAATTGATAATTATATACATAAAAAAATATCTACACTAATTCCCTTATATAATCATTAACTTTAAGATAGATAATATATTCCTCTCATAATACAATTCCTTTAAGGATTAAGTTGTAAGCCAAATGTGGGCTTCCATATAAGAGATATGAATCATAACAAGTCTTTTTCCATTATATTCCTTTTTATATTTCATTAATGTTGTTTTATAAATAATAACATAACAAATAAAATATCAAAAATATAATTATATGATATTAACATAATTTCAAAACCATTTTATATAACTTATCCATAAAAAATGAGTGGAATGTATCACTTGTCTATACATGTAGAATACTTCCTTCACATAGAATTACAGTTCATTTTACACCACCATCATTTATGGATGGTCTTTATGTTATATTTAAGGTATATATATATTATTTTTATTGTGAAATATTTTTTTAAAGGTGAATTATTATTTACTATTATTTTATTCATTCCATAGAAAAATATAAACCTTACTTTTACATACGTAGATATTACCATATCTACAGTGTAATGTAATTAATTTTTAATCAAAAATTTATATGAATCATTATAAATATATATATATATATAATTAATATATATGATATTTATATAATGATTAAAATTCTATAGATGAAGTAACCATGACAAATGTTCCAGGACCATAACTTCCAAACCAAAACCTAGATAAAAAACCATGTAGTTAACACAAAAAATAATGATGGAAATGAATTATTGTTAAAAAACTGGTGATATGATGTTATAAGTAAACCGTTAATGGTAGTACATGAAGTAATATGGTTATTTAAAATAATTATTAAAAAATTTAATGGAAATTTTTTTAAAATACACCATAAGATTGGATTTCCTCGAAATCTTGAAATTTTTTTCTTTCATGATTCCATTATCAATTTACCTTTTTATTTTCATTGAAAATGATTTCTATAATATTTTGGGAATATATATATTATATATTAGGTATTTCAAAATGAAAATGGTATTTTAATTTAGAAATTATTTATTTATATTTTAATTTTATATTAATCTATAACAATATCTTTATATGTTTCTTATAATTTACTAGGGATATGAACCAATATAACCATATTTCTTCCATCCCAAGATGGTATATGATTATGAAGATTATATTTCTATTAAATATTTATCTTTTTCATATTATTTTATAGGATTATATTACGAATGTTTTATGATCTTTGGATATAAATTTGTTTTCTTATCCTTATGTGATTGGTGTGATTGAAATTATATATCCTTATAAATCATTGGATGGAGATATATTTATCATAAGATAATTTTTAATAGATTAGAGAGTGAGAATAGTTAACTAGGGGGCTCTATCCAATAAGATATTAATGTTGGTAAATATTTCACTTGTAAATAATGTAATGGGAGTTAACCCAATAAACTATGACTATTTTAGAAATGTGCCTTGACTGATAAAATAATTTTCTATTTTTATGACTACTAAACAAACATTTAACTTTTTCTTACATTATATAATCTTGTATAATGATTGATTATTGATTATTATACACTCTTTTTTATCAATTATTTACATTTCTAAAATGTTTCTATATGTTTCACGATTAATGATACATAACTGACTGGATATGATTATTGTAATCCATGTATGTTTTCTCATACCATTTTTCTCATCTTATTCTCAGTCATGATCACTAATTTATATCCATTATGTTTTCTCTTACTGGTCATTTGGTCTCATTATTTCTTATTTTTACCTTCCTTAGGTTATGAATACATTTTTTAAGTAAGATATGTCTAAGAATGGTGCTAGTTTGGAGGAACATAATGCCAAATGATGTAGATCATTTTTGTACCAGTTTTTTGGGTATTAATGTATCTAAAGGAATTGATATTAACTATTATTGTAGGTATCATATTTCAAAGTAATTAATTTTCATCTAAAGAGATTTAATAGTTATGTATGAAATTAATGGGTTGATACATTTTTATTAACAATCATCTTAATAATTTTCTTCTCCCTCAACAAGGCCATTATATTTTTAGTTCTATGCATTATTTCCATAGTTTCAAATAAGATTATTATTATCATAAAAATTCATGATGATAAATATTTTATGTTCATATTATTATTATATAATTTTATTACACTTTAAATTATCTATATAATATTTGATATTTTATTCTCATAATGTATTACTGACTATCTGACATTGTAATATATTTTCAATATAAATTTTATTGTGAGTCATTTTAGTTAAGTGTTTCTTATGAAATAATATATTTAATAAATTATTTATTTAATTAAAAACATTTTAATTTCATGGGGTGTTAAAGTAAACCTCCCTTAAAATAATTTAATATTAAAAAATTATACTAATAATAAATAATTTGGTTTCATTTAACATATTAAGAGTACATGTTCCCATACTGCTTCCTCAAATTTATGATTCATCTATTTGAAAATAACATGTATAATGGTATTATTTCATTTCACTTTATCCATATAATTATATGTTTCTATTGGTTATTACATTCAATTGGATCACTATTTCAGTTTTTCTACAACTAAGTTTAATACACATGATGGGTCGGGTATTTACTTCTTCAAAAGTGATTCATGGAAAACATCATACCCAAGGGAGATATATTGGGGAAGTACCATATTATAATATAACATTAACATATGATAAGATATTTTGAAGGGTATAATGAATCTAGGGATAAATATTCCTTTTTATTGAATTTATTTACTCCCTTCCATTGTGATAGTCAAAGAAATACCTTACTCTAACTTACAACTCAAATTCTATTAAATTATTATCTATGAATATCTTCTATCAAATATATCTAATTTTAATATTCCTCTAATGGTTTAATCCTTCTCTAAAATCTATTTAGAATGATTTATTCCAAATAAAATACATGCTCTTTTACATGACCCCAAAATATTGGAGTTATGAACCACATCCTATATAGAGCCTCATATATTTCTATCTGGATTTTATAATAAAAGCTATTATTATTTTAGATCACTAACAATGTAAGTTTTATAAAAAAACATCCTATTAAATACAAAATTTGGGATCATATTATATTTTACAGAGATAAAATACTTTTTTTGATTAAAAATAATTATGATAATGATGAAATGTGATGAATCTTATATATGTAAAAATATATTACATTTTTCTCTAGAACATCGAGGTAATCCTTAGATCTTGTTTTGGTACTGTTGAAAGCAGTAATTCACACAACATTACCACTTCATTTATCTATGTCATGGAATATTGATTTATGGAGAAGTATTCTTCAATTTAAATAAAATGTGTTGAAAAAATAAGTTGTTTAAATATTACCAAAATGAAATTATATTCTTAATAATTCATTTGAATTCCAATAATGAAATCCCTGATGGTATTATTTCATTTCAGTAAAGTTATAGTTAATGGTTTCATCATCCCCAAAGAATTTATTTCATTCTTCCCAAACTTGTGGGAATACACAGTATTGATATAAATTCTAAAAAAATCTATCTCGTCCTATAAACCCACAAAATTTGATTATTGAGATATCTATAAATCTTTATTATTCATAGTTGTATTATGAATGATGAGTTATATGAATCATCCATAAAATCCTTCTTCAAATATGGTACAAATTGATTATATATTCATTTTGTTGAGTATTATAAATTAATATTTTTAAATTTTGAACTCTTTAATATTTCCTACCTTCCTTTATAGCTCTTCATCTTCCATTTATACCTCCATGATATTTCAATGTATTGTTATATAAAAACACATTTTTCCAAAATATGATTTCTCCCCATACCTAATAAATTCAAATACTATCACCTAAAAATCCTTGTGATTTAGTGAACATTAAATATTTATTATGGATAATATATCATGTTCCTTTCTACTACCATCACCCTTCTTAATTTCCTTCCTAGGGTGGTAATGTATAATCAAGTCATAGTATGTGATCAAAACAAATCATATCATTTAGTGCATTGGAAACTCCTTATATGTAAACATATACTTTAATATATCATGATCAATATACATTTCAATATTTTAACAATTGTGGTAATGCCTTTTTATATGTAATGAATAAAGTAACTCTTTTTTTTTCTAAATCTTGTTTTGGGTAATTTTCTCCTGAATAATTAATTGATTTTAGTCATAAGCTAAAACCATTTCATTTTAAAAAATATACATCCTAATACATTCATCAATTCATCAATATATATGATAAACACATATCCACAATAGTGTATTGTGATTATCTGTATAATGTCTTAACATTTCTAGATCTCCTTGTTTTTTTAAATTTAGCTATATAGAGAAACATGAATCCTTTCAATTCTTCATTATTAGTGGATTCAATTTTCATTATTATTTTACCAGAAATCATTGATAATATTTATCCAATCCCTAAAAATAATGGATCTATGTTTTATTTGAAGGTTTGGTAAATTTAATATGGAGTATTTGAAATTAGAATATAAATACATTGGAGTTCCTTTGAATACTCAACTACATGATTTGGGAGAAGATACATAAATTATTCAGGAAAAACATAAAAATATTTATTCTTAATTACTATATGTTTCTTATTGAGTTTCTCACTAATATTTTGATCTAAATTATCGAAGTGATTGGGTATTAAGATTAATATAATGAATGTAATTTCTATAGGTATTTCATGGTCACCATTATATTGATTGATAATCATAGGATGACACATGATATGAAATTTGAATTCCCTTCCCCAAAAATTAATATGAGATCACTAAAAAGACATTTAATAAATTCCCATTATCACATAAAAATCTACTAATGATAGAATAATATTATTTTTCAAGTATCACATTCCCACATTCATCTACCAAATATGGGTTATAAACTATGAAAGAGATAATTATACCACTATTAGTTTTCATATAAAATTCAATATCTATCCATTAGGGTGGTAATTTGATAATCATAAAAAAAATACCATAAATAATGGAGTACGTATATATATAATAAAATAATATATCTATTGTTCTATAGTGGATGATAATTGTACCTTTCAACACTTATCATTTGAAACCCACTTTAGTAGTTGTGATTTTATAGGCTTTCCCTTCATCTCTTGTATTTGGAGATCATTGAACTCAAATTTCTAGATTGGACTTTGGATTGGATCACAAAATTGATTAATATATAGAATTTATAAAATTATTTCTCTAGAGTGTGGAAGTTTCATTAGAATGATCATTCTTATCATCCATTTCATTGGGTGTACTCTTCATATCTCTTCATCACAGAGGCTCTTAATTTACTTATCTTCCACATTTAATACATTTCCATGTTCCAATATAATAACCCCCATTATTTTTCTCACATATTTGGAATGGGGTTAAATAAATATTCTTTCCAGTATGTCTTTTATCATTTTATTTCACATAAAACTCTTATTTCAACTTTTTATCCCAAAAACCATTTATATAATGGGAGTATGTAATTTTTATTTTCCACCTTCAGAGTACATAAAACAATATATTTATTGTATTAAAAATACCCTATGACTAATTTTTTTTAGAAAAATGGTTTTGAGACACTAATATAATTATGAATATTTCCTTTAGGATTAATTATATAACCAAAATCATTTATTGAATGTTTTCTGTAGTTCACATGGTACGTTCCAAGGGATTCATCATCATTTAAAATCATTTTAAAGAATTCCCCATCTAGTTTAGTGTCAAAATTTTAATGATGTTTTTTAATCAGAATGATATATCTAAATCCTCTTATTCTATAGAGTTTATTTCATACACATTCCTTATATTCATAAAGAGAATCCTCAATTTATCTTATTCAAGTTCAAGATAAAAAATAACTAAAAATTTCATTTGTTGATCCAGTAACAACGGAGAAAATATTATTTCTATTATTTTGATCCATTAAGTAATACCCAACCCGAATCCCTAGGTTTTAGCTGAAATAAGACATTGTCTCGCATGTGCCTCCCTATATGAAAGAGGATGTTGAATAGATAGGGAAAAAGGAAATCATAGGCGAGACTATGCTAGAAGTATCATGAAATATTTATATGATACAATTGAAGTGAAAAAAAAGAAAAATAAAAAGTATGGAATAAATAAATCATCAGAGTAACAACGTCAACAATAAGTACAACCCCATGAAAATAAAATATATAATGTACGCTATCCAACAAAAATGTAGGAAATGAAAATCCCCACTTGCGATGTGTAAATTTAAATGATATAAAAACAATGAAATTCATTATCAAACATCCAATACCAAAGTCAATCCTACAATTCCCATAACCCTCATATTAATCCTAGTCATTTTTTGATGGATGTCCCTTTCCCTTCAGTAGATCCCATGTCATGAAACTTATACACAACCTGAGATACCCACATTGGGTGTGTGTAAGAAACTCAATGGGACACTAAAATAGGTTCTTAACATCAGTTCTAAAGATATACTAGTGTATTATTTGAAGGAAAAAAATGTGTAGATAAGAACCATGTATATCACACAAACATAATAAATATATCTGGTCCTTATTGAATGGCTCAACCTTCTTTGGTTCCATGATAGAAGGTACATAAATTATCTTCTTGATGAATCCACCCTAAATGAGATAACCAAAAATATGATATTCCATCATGTGAATGGACATGCCTTTTATATGTTGATCTAATACCTAACACATCCCACTCCGCGGGATATTCTATATGGATCAACATGAGCACTCAAATACATATGATAGAGGAACAAAACATGCAATAAATGTTCCAGGATGATACATCAAACATCAAATCATTTCAAGTGAAATTACAAACCATCAAAAATCAAAACGTAAGAAAAAATCAAACATAGATCTCAAAGGAATGCACACATACATCACATGTGATCAAACATCAAGTAAAGGTCACATAGTGTTATAAATTCATGACCAAAAAATATGCTAATAACTCATGTAAATATTTACTAATGATAAGGACCACATTAATTTGGTGGAATAAAATTTCAAAGGAATGGTTCATCTTCTTATTATTATGTCACAACAAAAAATCGTATAACTATTCCCACGCCACTATTAATTACAAATCTTGGATGATTCTTGAAAATAATTCCCACCAAAATGGTTTGAAAAGATCACATACACCCTAGATGGTTTATTGTTGGAAACCACCTAGGGCCAATTTAGAACATAATCTAACTCTCCAAAATCCTATTGTTGATTCTCCATATCCTTTTCAAATATTTCATAGCAATGAGAAGCATGAGATTATAGGAGAGGAGCTAGATCAACTACTACAGATATTGGTTCATGAAATGGTCATAAAAAATCTCACAAATATAATTTGAAAAAAATGAAACCCTATAATCAAAATAATGTTATGTTCAAAAGAGATGATAAATTAAATAAAAAATACATTATAATCTCCTTATAACGAACCTCATTGTTTACCTTATTAAGAATAACACCATAAAAATTTATAGGTGGACAAATTGGACATGTGAAAAATACTATGCATATGACACCCCAACATGGGGGATGTTCAAGAAGCCTATGGTGTCCTTAGTGCCTTCTCACTAATATCATGAAATTAAGTCCACAATAGGCTCTAGCCCAGAGACACTAGTATTTTGTAAAGTTCTGGGCCTCTACAAAACTTGTGTTGAGTCTTGTCGGTTATGGAATAGAGGGAGACCACAAATAGCCCAGGACATGGCACAAGCCTTTCACTGGCCATGATGGCTCTACCCATGGTGTATAGGTGAAAAATAAGAGGAACATTTCTATGAACATGTAATGGTATACAATATTTACACCAATATAATACAAACACATTTTATAAGTCCCCCAACTTAGACCAACACACATCTGACCTCTCAAACTCATCTAAAACATCTCAAAAGAAAATAAAACTTATAAAAAAGGAAATTACAAGATGAAAATGAGGGATAACTCAAATATTGTGTGACAAAAGTACCTATATATAATGAATTCTCATCCCCGATAAATTCTTCCTAGGGACTACCATAACAAATCTGTCCACAAAACCCAAATTTCTATCACCCAATCCCATGTCTCTTCCAAAATATTTCAAGATTTTCATTCAACCTGAATTAAGATAAATGGTATTCCCTCTAGGAACTTTCATACTTCATCGACCAATTATAATATTTCAACTCACAAGATAAGAATTCAATTCCAAATCAACATTATCATAGTCATTAATAAGTATAGGACTGATCACATATTTCCAAAGTTGAGACACATCGAATATATTATGCACACCAAGATACCATAGAGGAAGATCTGGATGATAGGACACTATCCTAATGCATTTTATGATCACAATTGGCCTAATATACCATAGATCCAATTTTACAAGATATTTTATTTATCTATTCTCAAAAAATGGGGAAACCTATAAGAAAACTATGTTACCCACAAACAAATCCATGGATCATCTCATCTGGTTAGCATATAGTCATTTTCTAGTTCCCACCATATCTAGTGGATTCGGAAAAAAACTGTACTTTCAGTTAGGTATCTCATATGACGTGATTCCCAAAACTAAAGATTCACCCTAATGGATGTCCGTATAACAGTAGATCAGTTTTTCTTCCACATAGACCCTTAAATTGAGCGATATGAATCAGGGGAAAATAATATTAATGTATAAGATCTTGATCAAATAAAAGTGATCATTCCATGATTCTATAAAACAAAAAACAGACACATGAAGCATATTTTCTAATTTTTTAATCTCCATCCCTCTCTATGACTTCCAATGGGTCTGAGGATATTATGTTATACTTTTCTTCAATTGAGTCACCATTTCCATAAATAATCCTTTCTAAATCCATAATGTTAACAAATAATTTATATTAGATAATATCCTCTATTTCATTCCATGATTAGATATGATCTATTAAACAAAAAGATTCCCCAGATCATCTACTATGTTCTCCTCTTCAATAAACAATAAATGAGCATCAATAGTCAAATGATCCACTAAAACTCACAATATATATTGAACTCACTATGTCCTAGGAAATCCTATCACAATGTCGTTCACCAACTCTTCCAAATTTCACATAATATCATGATGTAGCTAGAAAAAACCTCATGTTATTTTATTCTCATACATAATCCTCTAACAAGTCAGAAAAATAGGACACAAGTCTTGCAATATAACTTTTTATATCAAGCCCCCATAATATTCAATTGGTATAATGATACCTTTTGGTTTATCTTGAGTGAACTTCCCACCATGAAACATGATAGTATTTCCTCATATAAACCCTCATGTAAGAAGGAACTATCACTCATCCATGAAATAAAATCCCAAAAAATCCTTCTATGATTCATCATTGAATCAACCCTTTTACTTCCAACCTCTATTGTATCATGAAAAAAATTTGATCTGATTTTTCATTGGCATTGAATTTTTATTCCAATGATGATATGATCCCAAAGGGTTAGTAGGTAAATACACCTCAATTGTAAATTACACACACCAACCTATCATCTAACAAATACTTATGCTTCCACCCTACTCTTGAAATATTCCCTCCAACATCATGTTTATTAATGCTAAAGGAATATATAATTAGAATACATTTCCTAGGAGAATAATCCGTAAAATATGAGAACATATTAAAAACTACACCAAGATGGATTCAATTTAATGATGATATTCTTACACATTACCTATTGAAATATCCCATTCAATGGATAACTTGAAACCTTCCCCATTATACAATGCCAAAGAATGCAATCTATGATAGTTATGGTTGTATGAATAGTAACTCATCCACTAGTCCATTCTATGAATCACAACAATACCTTGAATCTCAAGAATTATGATGCTCCATACATTCTTGAATCCAACAATCACAATCTAACATTTCCAAATAATTTAAAGACAATCCACTATTCTTTTAAGGTGTTTATCAATAAGTAATAACCCATTAGAAAAAATAAAATTTACGTCTAAAATAAAAACCACATGATAGGATCTGAATGAATGTGTTGTAATTGTATCAGAAAAAAGAATCATATATTGTTGAATGGATCATGATTTTACCTCATACTATCGTTGGTACCTCTCCAATATTAATTGAAGCACGATCAACCACATAAAACCAACTAGTGGATGCTCTGTGATTTCGTAGTGGCTCATGATTCCCATGATTCATTAACCCTTGTGGGTTATGTGCACACTATTGGGGTTATACCCAAAAATCATGTCCTTTTATATCTATGCTTATCAATAAATTATTAGAACATAAAAACTATATTTGGATAGTCCTAGGACGTTGGTGATATGTTTTGTGAAAAAAATAAATTCCATGAAATGGATTCCTCTATATTCATGGTTATAGAACATAGAAAACCCTTCCATAATAGAGGAAGTAAAGGAACCTATACTCTAGTCTGAATATAAAACAATACCCTGATTTCCATCATATCTCTTCTTTTTCTAAATCATAGAATTAAATCTGAAACTATGAAAGAGAAAACATTAGTCGATCAACTCGAAGCTAAAAGTAGTCATATAACTCTATCTAGCTTGATTCCCTTCATTATCTTTAGATCCTTATTATTCCTTATAGTGTGGTTCATCAGATTAAATTTTATGATCTAGACTTTCATCTCTCTATTATAGTTGATCTCAAATTTTTAGGATTTATATTCCTTTTTCACAACAATAAAAGGAAAAAAGTGAATCAAATCAATGAATCAGGCTGAATAGGAAGATGAAGAAATTATCTCCTACTAGAGATCCCTGAACTCCTGAGAATGTTCTACCTTCAATGCATTAGGGTAAAAATAATAAAATAAGAGGTCTTTGAAGGTCACCAACAATATTCATTCATGTCTACCAACCTGAACCATAACATCCCACCAATTTCTTATAGAACCCTGAAAATTAAAATTCATATCCTTACCCTTTTGATCATCCAGGGTCTGCACTAGATTGAATATTCTTTAAATGAATCATATCTTGTGACCTATATCATAGGGACCAATATTTTCATGAAAGAATTTTGGTTGATTAATTTGGATGTCATGAGAGTAATTAACTATTGTCAGCTTACCCATATGGGATTAATCCACAAAATATATATACTAGCTATATGATTATTTCCTGTACAAGTTTGATAGATTTATCAACTGAACAATCCATGGAATAATTGTCATCTATGTCCCCCAATATAACAGGTGGTGTAACTAAGACTTCCAACCTTGTGGAAGTATTCTGATCTTGTATTCGACCCAGTTGTGTAGGATTCCTATAATGTGGTATATCCTTAAATTACAAAACAATATTTTAATGAAATATTATCACTATACTAAAACGAATTATAGAAGATCACAAGAACATATAAGGGTTTTCAATAAGTTTCAACCGATGTGGACACCAACAAAACAACACATAAACTCCTAAGAACTACTCGTGTACCAATAAAATTCCCTTATACCTATATATCAGTCAAAAAAAATATATATCCACTCAAGAAAATAATACTCAGCCTCAAATAAATGGATACATTAATAAAAAACCCTAAATATCATAAATTTAAATAGTAATTTTTATTATTTGGCACGATCTAATAAAAGAAACAGACATACAGATTCTTATCATACATGTCGATACATGATGAAAGAAATCCAACCAAATAACACAAATCAATTTTAAAATTTCATCTTCATCAATAAATATTAATCAAATCAATGGTATAATTAAATAGAGAAAACATCAATTCTAATATTTCATGGAAACGTAGAGGTCCACTACACAGTAATGGACATGGACTGACACAATTCACTTTCCAATGTTCCAACCATCATCTCTCTTATCTACTCTATCCCAACTCATATGAAATATCAAAAATAAGTTATTAAACCTTTCTGTTGATATAATTTCGTAAAACCCTACACTAAATCACAGGGTTTAGGTCATAATTCCTAATATCCTCATTAACACCACCATATATGAAAGAGGTTTCTGACTAGTGGTGATGTCCAAGAGTTACATCATGGGGGGATATGAACATTGTATCATTTAATCATTCAAGTATACAATGGATGTGATCACAAGAGTACTACAGAGGTAATGAATAAATAAATCATCAGATTAGAAATGTACATAATATGTATTAACCCATGTAATAACAACAAATCATGTTATTTATACAACACAAATAAGGTATATAAGGATGCCCATAGTTGGTGGATCAAGGTATGAGATAAACACAACTAAAAAATTACCACTATATATCCAAACCCAAAGTCCATCTTTCAACATCCAATACCCACCTTGTAAACCTAATAACATCCCACTATAGGACCCTTTCCTTCACCAGATCAGCAATCATGAAATCTACACATGCACTAGGATTCACACATATTATTTGTGTAAAAAAACTAGTAATAAAAAATAAAAATTTCTTTAAACTAATTGAATAATATATATGATTGCATGCCATGAAATTAAAAAAATATGATATAAAAAAGTGTACCATACATGAAAAACAGATATGTATGGTCTTTTGGGAGAAGTTGTACTTTCATTAGATCCATGATGGAGAGGATGTTAATGATCCCCCTAGTATATCTTTCCATAATGCGAGAGCCTAAAAACATGTTTGATACATAGATCTTCAAAGAGATAGGCCCATGTACAATATAAATAAAAATTTCACACATCCTACTTGAGGGGTAGTCTATATAGATCAACCTGAACAATTAACTTTTAAAAACGAGAAAAAACATGTAAAACAAATGATATAGGTTAAAATATTATATCATAAAAAGAGATACCCACAACAATAAAAAATCTTCTTAAGATCAAACATCAATCATATAACTCACAAGGCTACACACATAGCATGTGATAAAACACATACAATATGCCTCATGAATATACACATTGCTGTTGAAACATCAGTCTAATAAACAATATGAATATGAACTAATGGAGAAGACAACCTAATAACGGTGAAAACGAAATTTTGATGATAATGGTCACTATAAATTTCTTATTGAAAAACAATTAATCCTATAACATTTCCTATAACACCTGGATTTAGAAATCTAGGATCAATTCTGATGATAATACAAAACTAAAATATAAACAATATTAAATATACTTGGGAATATCATCTATCAGCCACTGTATGGGCACATGGTTGTGATATTCCATCTCTCTGAATCTGGGTGTCTATTATCAATCTAATTTTTAGATATTTCATAGTG
The DNA here is from genome assembly GCA_963277665.1 of Viscum album. NCBI lineage: Eukaryota > Viridiplantae > Streptophyta > Magnoliopsida > Santalales > Viscaceae > Viscum > Viscum album. The sequence continues at coordinate 1,498,001,243 of OY728131.1, forward strand.
AGGACGAATATGAAATAATCCAATAGGAACAAGATCCCCAACTATAGAAGTTAAGATGTAAAATGATCATCCAAAATCAAAACTCTAAAACAATATAAAAATGAAACACGAGTTTCTAAAAAAAGAGTGAATAACATAAGAGAAAAATGAGTGTGAACTATATTGAAACCCCCTCATAAGGATCGTCTATGTTTCCCTTAAAATTTGTGATGCTTTTTGATATGATGGGTATCCAGATCATCCATTTCAGAAATCCAATGCAGAAGAATAAATGACGTAGTGGAGGTTCACCATGATCACTGTAGACTCAATGGAACCTCACCATCATCCTTCTACTCCCTTCACAACACACCCTAGTCCCAGGACCATAAGTGTTTTTGATAGGACATAATATAAACCATGCCTTTGGAGAGTCTTATTGTTTTAGGTTAATATGATGAACATAAAAAGGCCACACTATGGACCACACCCTATATTGGTCATGGTGGATTTTCACATTTTGAATAGGTATAACCCATGATAAGAACAATTGGGACCATAACCTTCTTGAGCCTATTTTTTACAAATAAATTCCTATGAACTTTTAAAAGTATACCATAACCTCCTCACAAAACTAAAATCTTTATAACAAATGAATCCCACATAAAAAAATTTAAATAAATATAAAAAAATAGATGTTTAAAGTGAGGCATATGTTAAATCAAGTTAGTCAAACAATTTGTGGTAATAAGTAGTTTCAAAGACCCACTAAAGGTGGGTGGACATTTCTCATGAATAAATCAATATAGATTTATTCCTCATTTAGTGTATTAGTCATTATTAGAGGACTAATTTTATTATTTGTATATAGTGAGAGTTGTGTGAGCATGGAAATCAAAATTATCACTTTATGCCCCATCTTATTTGGTAACACATTAGGACAATCATTAAATTTTCTAACAATCTAATTGTCTACTAATTTTCTTGTTAGTTAATAAATTGAATAAAAATACAATTTTTTATTTGAGTATCATGAAACAATGATCAAATAAATAAATCATATGATAAAGAACATCATTCCAAATATTTTTTAAACTATGAATCCTTAATTTAAACCTATGAAATTATCATACATAACTTTCAATTCATCATTGGTTACATTATGTTCTACTAACTATTATTAATATCTTAATCTACAAAAATAACTAAAACCCAAATGGAAGTCAAATATGTCAAAATGAACATAACATACAAGTATAGTAGATTATTTTATATTAATATTTCTAACATTTGATGATAAAACACACTAGGTAAAAAATATTCTTATCATAGATAATAATTTACACACATCTACCAAAATTAGACTGTTCTCATGATTCCCTTATTGAAAATTCATATGCAATAATTTTATTCACAATATTGAGGAATGAAACCATAAGGAAGTGCTTTCTCAGATACTTATTATGTTTAGAAAAGAAAAACAATTGATGTTTATAATGAGAATAAGATAAACATATGGGTATGAAAATATAATAAAGGTTTTTGGACATAACATAAGATAATAATATCTAATAAATTACAGAAGAAAATAATAGTTCATGGAACAAGGACTTTGAAAAAGTATAAGTCTTGAGTAAAATAAACATGTACACATGTGTTAATAATATGGAGGCATGAAATCAAAAAATTATAAAATAGAATATAAATATGAATATAAATTCATTTCTTATGTGAACGATCACTAATAGAACCACATTGATATATTCAATAGATTCCCTTAAGGGATTTAGTTAAATCCCCATTTTCTGAATTGAAATATCATGAGATATAATTATTTACCCTATTTATTAGAAGGATGTATAATTTTTTGCCAACCCATCACAAATTGGAATACGTTTATTCGAATTCTTAGTCCACTCACCAACCCAAATTGTCTCATGAGAAATAAGACATTAATATATGAATTTATGGTATTTATTACTCCATTCCCACACATAAAAAAAATTAAAAACTAGATATATTTGTTCCACATGAACATTAATATTTTTTTAATTCCATAATATCTTAACTAACCCAAGGGAAAGAAATGGGATTCAAAAAAACATCAATAAGACATTATCATAAGCTGTATATAGAATAAATTCTCATGGTATCATTACAACATATCACATGTGGATAATAAGAAACATTCAATTATTTAGAATTAGAAAAAAATGTTTAATTATATCTTTAAAATTTATATCGATACAAAAGATGAAATTCAATTTCATTTTTTATAAAAGTTATTTTAGAAGATAGTATATCATAAGAAACTAAAATATAAATTTACTTATAACCCCATGAAAACATGGATATAATTTTTATTATGTAAGGACAATAAATATGGTATGAAATGAGTCCATATTGAAATCATTTAAAAAAGATATTCCTTTCACACATTGTATATTGGTTCATAGTTGGTTGAAAATGACCATACAATTTTCTATAAGAATATTCATTATGTGAAGAAATTTAAGTAAATTTGAAGAGGACATACAAAATGATGTTAGTGGGGATAATTAATTCCATTAAACATTTTAAACTATATATACAAGGAGGATAAATATTCATGATGAAACTAATGTGGTAAGATCAACTCATATTATAGAAATATTTTTTGTTTAATTTTAAACTGAAGAATGAAAAATGATAATAATATTTGTAATAAAAATACATAACTATATGTGATGAAAATAAATTAGTTTATATACAATAACATACAATTTCACTAGATGTGTGTTCAAAAATTATTAATATCATTTGTTAATGTGATTTGTAAAGAAGACCATACCTTTACTCTAGGATTCAACGAAATATCATTATACTCTAGTATAATAAACATAAAAATATTAATAAAATATTTGATTACATTATTCATATCTATTATGTTTTTGAAATTCTATTATAATTATTTGGTAAACATATATTATATTTTTATTTTTTACTTTCATAATAAGATGCTTCTGTTTTTTATTATTTCATAAATGTTTCATAAGGGAGATATCAATAAAAATTATTTAATAAACATGAAACAATTTATAAATTATTAAATGTAATGAACTAATTTATATCCAATTATTTTTTAATTCCCATGTTCATTTTTGGATTTTTTCAGTGTTTTTCATGAGAATAGAATCCATAATGAGTAAGATTTATCCAATTTTATAATAACAAAAGATTCTTTATAATGAATAGTAATTTATGTTCATACTCCGATAATTATATTAATGACATTAATTAATCATTAATTTTAAATATTATCATAATTAATGTATTAATACTTATTCAAGTTGAAAAATATAATGTTGTTATTATATCGTTCAAGTCTATGATTGAACCGACCCAAAAAAGAACAAGTAGTATTAGTAAATATATAAGAGTGTAGATTTTTATTCATGGAGTACAATTTTTATTAAGAATAACAATTTAATTGTAACATAATTATTGTGTATGGTGACATTTAGAGTGATTCTAGAGGATAATGTAATTGTAAAATATGGTGAAGAACTATTCACTTACTTTGATGAATTTTTCTTCTCAATAGAAGTACCATGATTATGAAGTATTATGGCTTCCCTATTAAATAAAAGGATAAAAAGGTATAATATATATTTGTGAGAGTAAAATGTGTAGATATTCAAGAGATAATACGCGGTTTTGTGTTTTATGGGAGGGTAGAGTATGGGTGATTTATAGGTGAGTTTTGAATGGAATTTCTTAAAATGTTCATTTAATTATATATATGGTTATCATTTTAAATATCATATCGATAAAAACATAAAATAATGTGTATAGTTAATGAATAACCTCATCCATAAAATTTATAAAAAAATTTATGATATTTTAATTCTTTACTACATAGTTTTACCCTTTTTACTTTATCTTACCCTTACCGAGGCAACTTATTTTTCACCACATTAACATATTTTTATGACTAAAAATAAAATTTTACATAATATCATAATTTAAAATTATAATTAAACATTTATAATTATTTTAGTATAATTTAAATTTTAGTTATTTAATATTTAACTGTTTAATGAAATAATAGAATATGTATTTAATTATTTATAATGATCCGTGTCTAGAAAACAAATTTATTTGGAAATATTATCTAATATTAAAAAATTTAATATCAATATTTATTTAAATATTTATTAAATAATATTTCATATGTTGAATCATTATATTACTTTAATTATTAATAAGTTATCAATTAAATTTGTTAATGTATTAATATACAGTACATAAAAATTATTCACTAAAATTTATCATTTTAAACATTAAATAATCTAAAAACATCTTATTAAATTTAAATAATCATATTCTAACCATATAATTTTATCAATACATTTCTATTGAAATATGTATTTTAATTTAATTAATTATTGAACAAAAATATTATCAATATATATTCAAAAAATAAATATGTTTAAAATAAAATATTTTAATTAAATATTTCCTTTTTATTTCATTAAATAATTATATTATTATATTTTTTTAAAAAAAAATACACAAAAAAAATATACCTATTAGTTATATTCATACCAAATTACGATACATATGACTACTGTATTTCTAATGACCTTATTTCTAATGAGCATATATACAATTGTCAAATTTCATTCATATATATAGTCATATATATATTTCTAGAATATTTTTTCTTATTCATTTAACTAATTTTCAACATGTATATTATATTTCATATTACCTACCTTGTTTCTATAGATTCAATTAGGGGTTTCTTATTCATGTAGATCTATAAGGATAATGATTTGAATTTCATTTTATTTTTATATATATGTGGTTTTTTCACATGTAATTTTTTAAATGATGTTTCATATTTTATTATCAAAATGTATTAACTATTATTTGGTAATAAAATATTATATATAAACATAATATATGATCGACTGATTTATTTCATTGTTTCCTATGAAAGAATCTATTCAAAAAGGTATTTATAAAGGAAAAATTGGGTGGTTTTGTAGTGCGATAGAGCAAGTGAGTTTTTTTGTGGAAGTGGTTGGAAGAAAAAAAGGGTACAAGTGGCAGATTATCCAAATTTTCATTTAATAAATAGAAGGTATGAAGTTCTATGTTATATTTTATCCCTTTTTAATGAATTTGGTGATTTTACCAATAATTTAAAATATATCCATTGGAGGGTCACATAATGGGAAGTAAAATAAAAAAATTTATTTTATTTATTGAGAACTTGAGGAAAATATTTACCAAGATAAATGATGTAGAATTTATTTTCCTACAACATTCAACATCATTCAATGTGAGTTAATCAGTTTTTTCATTTGGAATAGTACATTAACTAAATGATTATTTATTGTTGTTTAATATAAGATTAAATTATCGTCTTGATATATTTAGAATAAAATAGAGAAATTTTGACATAATTGATTGAATGGTTCTCTAAATTAATGTTATTATTTAGAAAATTATTTTTATTGAATGGATTTGTATTAATTTTTTTAATATTTCATTAGTTACGGGTTTTAGATTTGAATTCTTTTTTTTAATGTTTTATGGTTGATTATATGTTTTTTATGTAATAAAATATTTATGCGATGTTATGAACTGTACTAATTCAATTTTTAAATAATTTTAGTATTTTGATTTCATAATAATTCATTAATTTTATACTCTAGGTATTTTTCATAAGTGGTTATGGGGCGGAATAATTTACTATATATAAGGAGGGTAAACTGAGCATGGATCCTTGGTTGTTTGGTAACTCAAGTGATTGAATGGTAGAAAGGTGTAAAAGGAAATAATTATCAAATGAAGAAAAAGAATATATACCATAACTGCATTATGTGACAATGTATGTTAAGATATGATGTAGGAAAATCATCAATGGGAATAAGTGACTACAATAAGCTTAAACTATAATGGGAAAACATTATATATTCATATTCCAAAAGAAGAAAATACAACGACAAAATTTTGAAAATTCCTTATTTATTGAACTACCGCATAGGAAAATGTTTGTTTATTATTCCTGATATAATTAATTAAGCGGGAAAATAAAAGTTACTATAAGTGGGTTATATAAACTATATTTTAATGTGACTATAATAGAGACATAAAGGATACATTAGATTTATAAAATCTACAACAATATAATGGGTAACCCAAACATGTCTATAAGGATTTTGTTTTAATCATGACCGTTTTAACCATCCATGATGAGATATTGTGGGGTTGGATTTCTGGTTGACAAAAAACTGGACAATCAACCATGGATATATATTCCATGGATTCTACATAAGACTTTAAAAAAAATAATTTGAATGAATTTCAATCTCTATGAAAGATTTATCAAAACTTTATAATGATCGAGGAGTTCTATATGGATGATCTCAGGACTCATTTAAGAACACATCCTAAACTCAAGATCACAAAATAGTGTTATGAAATATTCATGAGTTGGGACCACTTAAAATATTCGTAAACAAATATATAAAATGACTCAATTGAATCAATGATGATAGAGTTCGAACCCAATCCCATTCTGGATAATAATGTTTTTAGGTTTGATTCATTCTTGATAATTGGAGATATTTCTATGATTTTTTAATAGAAATATTATTACTTATCCTTCTATGTTGATGGGATTCAATGGTAGGGGATGTTGATAACTGGTTTTTTGGATTTTCTACCAAATAATGTTCTTAATGAGAGGTGGTGGATTATTTTAATCCCACATATATAGCCATAATAGATGAAAGTGCTTCATGTAAGATTCTCTAAGAATATCTTAAATAATGTGTTAGTTCATTCTGAGGTAAATCTCAATTGTATGTCCTAGAGAGATGATTATGTGGATATAACAATGATCAAATGTTGATTATATCATCCAAGTAATAGTTCTCAATATATATAAGAACTTATTTACGGATTATAGTTTTATAAATATGTAAACACACTTCCAATTCAAGGATTCTAGTCCTCACATCATGGTATGTTCGGGCTTCTTCGATGATTTCCAAAGTAGAAATAATCATTTTAGGGACATTAAATAGTGATCAATAGGATATGGAAATGGAACAACCAAATATTACTCCTACATAATGGTAATGGATACATGTATACAATTAACCAGTTCTATTTTCAATCCATGTAATGGTGCTTTTAAGGTTTAATAAGGGCCAATGTAGCTAAATTAAATTTTGATTCAGAGAAATAATATTTCAATTATATAAATATAAAGGGTAATTAAAAAGATATATATCCCTAAAAATTAGAAAATAATGATGTGAAGGGAAGGAATGCTATATGATTTTAGTGATTTAAAGTACAATCGATATGGTGTGCTAACTCTAAGACCATATGTCTGTGTTTGAGTACAATATGAGGAGTTCACTAATAAAACTAATGATTCACTTTGATTTTAGTAAGTTCATCTCAATGAACACCATGTAGATGAAATATTCCATTTAACAAGTATTTTTAATGATTTTATTCTATTTAATTTTTTAAATAAGTCAATGATTAATCATTATATTTTATGGTATCTCGGATATAGTTTAATTTTTCATGAGATACTAACTAAGTATGATTTTCTTTTTCCCCATTTTCTCTCTTTTAAAATTCTAGATCAAATTTGTAAATACAATATTATTATTTATTATTACAACCTATGTTTTGATATCAATATTCCAATCACTGAGGGATGATATGCATATTCATAACTACAGTGTGAATTTAAATGCTTCTTAGTGGCCCAATAAGCAAGTTGACCATCATTTTATTATTCAATAAATATAGATTGTGATGGTTAAGTGGAGATGTAATGTTAGATATAATTGATGGAATTGTTTTCTTATATTTATCCATTAATCCTTATCCACTAATTCTTTAGGATTACTCAACATCAGTGTCTAATATATGTTATTTTTCTACTGATTTTATGAAGATAAAATCTATCTATGAGATATTCTACCATAGAATGGGTTTATTGATTGATTCTGTCACTTTCGGATATATTCTCAGTACTTGAAATATTTTTTTGAATGAAAATGAAATATATTTTGGTTAAATATGTGTGTAGTTCAACTACTATAACTTCAAGTATTGAGGTTAATTTTTTCATTTTGTTCATTGGTTGATCTATCATAGGCTTTTTTGGGAAAAACAACCTAATTTTGGGAATTATTATGGCTTGCATCCATTACCTTTCTTTTCTATGATTCTAGTTACTATTAACTATTTCAATCTCATCAACTATCATCTTTTTAGTAGTTTTGTATATTTTTTATTTAATTCTTATAAATATATAAACCAAAACATTGTATGAGGATAAAATAAAGGATAAAAACACATTATACTTGGATAGTGACCCTATGTTTGGACATTATTCTATATTTTTAAGACAATAAATGTATATCTAACCACTCTAACGATGAGGTTATGGTTCGATTTTGGAATCATTTTTGGGGAAGGAAAACTTTTTTTAGTAAAATTTCACTTTTTAATTAATTATTCTTACTATCATTGGTGATATAAATTCAACATTTTGATTCATATTCTACCAAAATTCTTACTAATGTTCTAACATTTAGTGGTTGTGATATCTTTTAAATTTTTGTTTCAATGATGAAAAGATAAAGATATCATAGATGTTGAATATACTATTTCTCATCCAATTATCTAAATGTGAATGTATTAATTAAAAAAATCAATGATGGTTATGATGTTCCATTACATACCAAGATATATCTAGAATTTACTATGTGGATTAAAAAGATCCAAGAAGATTGAAAATGATCATAAGTGAATACAAATGACTCAAAAAACCTTTTTAATAAGAATTTTGAAAGAAGATAAAAAGATCAACGGATAATTAAAAGGATCCAAAACCATATTTAATAGAAATTTGAAAAGAAGATTAAAAAATATAAAAGATGAAACAAAAGAATTAATTAATTAAAGTGATTTTTAGAGAATGAAAAACCAATGGATTAAAATATAGAGATATAGGATAAATATTCTGAGACATTTTTTATGGGATAACAAGGGATCACATATAATGAAAATAAAGAGGCTTGATATTTTTTTAGAATAATTTAATATCATTGTACATAATTTTATGATATTTTTCCATATGAATTCCCTAATGGGTTTTCACATTCAGTATAGATAGACCCATCTCATTAAATATTTAACCATTCCATGGATAACAAAATATATGAATATGTTTATTTTGAAGAGAGTCTTTGAGGATGATTTGTACAAATCTATTAACCCATATCCACCCCAAGTACCACTCTTCCATCATGAGGAAGAGCATGTTGAACTTATTTAGAGAGTTCAGAATTTCATGTAAAATTTTTTGTTTATATATGAAATTTATTATATTAATTCTTATTTATATTTTCCCTCCAATTTTAGTATTTATTTTTCATCTAAACTTTGTGATCAACATTATGAACTTGATGTAAATTAACTTACACTTGAGTAGAAACCTGTATAACTAGCATTTTTTTTAAATTAGATTATGGTATTATATAAAGTGGAATAGGAGGTGTTGGAACTATTAAGGGTTGTTAAGGGGGATATGAAAATATATTTTTATTCAAAGATGAAATGATATTTTTCACTGAACCACAAGATAAGTCACATCATAGAGTTAAAATCCAACATGAAGTTCATTATGTACCCTAAATTTAATTGAACAGATAATACCACGACATATTATTCCTCTCTCCACAACTCCATAATTTCCAAAATTTCATGGAGGGTGGATTAAAAGAAGATAATAATAGATTAATCGACATAATTTATAACATCGAAAATATTTTAATTTATAACTTACTTTATTTTTAATTAAGATACCATAACCCCCATTTGATTGGGGTTAAACCAATAATTGTAAAGTAGTGGGTAATATAAATATATCACCCCTTGGAGGGATATCAAATATATTTTTTATAATATTTTACTATTTTTTTAATTTTTCTATTTTAATGCATTGTATCTTCTATTCTTTATAGGAAAAAAGGTGGCCATTTAGTCAAACTCGAAGCCAAAAAATAGTTAGAAATTTATACAATTATTTATGAAATAAAGTATATAAAATTTATTTAATTGATTATTATTGGTTATTTCACAATGAAAATAATTTATATTACTTTATACTTCACAAAAATTTAAAAAAACTTCAATATACATTGTAATATTGTTTTACATTACATATATTTTTATGTTACCTATATTGATTTAAAAATGATTCTTTGGAGTTTTAGATTTAACTAAAACAAATAACAATTCAATGTTTCAAAATGTTATAATCTTTATTAGGAATAATTTTCACTAGTTCTATATTTAATTATTTTTGTTCTGAAAATCATGGTTTACTATACTTTTCCTAGTCACATTTGAAACATATCAATGAATTGAATTGGGTACATGATCTGTATTTGAAAAATATGTTCTTGTAATTTAATGACTATGTAGTGGTCAGGGGGAAATTTTTTATTATTGGAAGATTTATAATTATGTTGTGAGAAATAATGATCATTGAACTTTATTATGAACCTATAAATTGCATCCCTCTCTTTCATTTATAAATATTAATTAAACCAAACTATTTTGAATTGTTTCCTCCATATTTACATTCAATATTTGGGACAATTTTGGGATTTATGTATGTGGTAGAGAGGTAGTTCAATTGTCTTTGATGTATATTATTGTTTTAAACATCAAAACCCCTTAAAGAGATTAAAAATAATTCCAGGTCTTTTGCTTAAATATTCATTAAATTTGTTCCTACCAAGTGGATATTTTCATACTTGTTTTCAGGATTTAATTTATTTTTAAACTATTAATACTTGCAAGATATTTTACAAACACGTTTCCATTGAAATTATCAAAATTATTTTTAAGAACTATGAAGGTCAACGTGTTAAAAGTATCATTATGGAATTATAGTTATAACAGGAGGAAACTTGATGATTGATCTTAATCCTTGCTAACATAGCCATTGCATTATATGACACCTCTAGGATCTAACTCAAAATATAGTCCTATAATTCCTTTAGAAATATAAAAATGTGATATTGTAATCCCATGGTGAATCTCTAATAAATTAGGCATAAAAAATCCATTTTTAATCCAATAATTTATTTTCACATTAATGACTCAAAATGTAATCCAAATAAATTACCCAATTATAAAAAAATAATTCATTATGTTAAGGAGAATATTGGTCCCATGTTGATAAGGGAAAGTTTACTTATAATAAAATCACGTGAAGTGTTTCAATGAAGTGAAATTTTGATATTCATGTTGATAACCCAATGAGAGATTGGTAATTGAAGGGTTATCTTATTAATGTGTTAATTTAACATAAAAATAACTTGTGTACAGTAAACCAAATTTGACATGCACTTTAATTAAAGTGAGGGTTGTAGAATTAATTAAAAAAAGTGTAATTTTGGTTTTAAAAAATGGGTAAATTTTTAATCACCATTACTTGTTAATTCTTGGATTGATATTATGTTGGGCGAATATTTTTGAATCAACTATTTAATCAATAGAATTCCGGCATTACCAAATAATACAAATGACTATGTGGGGATGGGGGATTTGATATGGTATTTATATTTAAACACTTCTTTACATAATTTATCAACATCTAATGATTTTTAAATGTGAAATATTTCTTTAATTTAATTAATATTTTGTATTTTATAAACTTAGATGAAAAAATTGTCTTTTTATATTTTTATAGACAAAGTAATTTTTTGGACAGAATTTCTAGAAAATTTCCCTATAGAATCCTCTATATTTTTATCAAAGATTAATTTATCCACTGGATTTTTATTGAATTGTTAATTTTTAATATTTTTTAATTTAGGTGATTAGTGTTGAATTAATTTTCATAATGATATTTGGTTAATTATATATATATGAATCTAATAAAATAAATTATTTTTAGAAGATAAAAAATTATATTGATTCTTTCATTAAACAATTTTAGTATTTTAAATTGATAATGTTTTATTATTTTCATATTATATTTTTTATTTATATTTTCTCATGTGGTTGACTAATCAACTAAACCTACATAGGGATACTAACAATGAGTTGTTGGTCATGGAGACACTCAAGAGACTGTATGCAAGAAAAATAGTTGTTGTAGGACTTAAAACATGATTAAAATTAAGCTATTATGTGATTGGATAATGTAATAGTGTCTATTGAGCAACTATATATAGAAATAAAAAATATAACTTGTGGTCGTAAGATGTATTTATGCTCAAAAATCCATAAATAATTTATCATATGAATAACAGAATTTCACTGAATGTATGCTTTGTATTTTATTATATCTGCCCCAACATCATTAGAAAAAAGGAAAATTATCCACTCTAGATATATATATAATCTACTAAGAATAATCAAGTGACAAATGTAAGATCCCGTGTTTTTTTGGACTGCAGCTTTGAGCAAAAATTTGAATTTATTCTGTTGGATTCTTGTGAGGGGTAAAATGGTCATTTTTACCTATCATATGATCTAGTATAATTTTTCTGACTGATCTGTTGGTCCCGGAATAGGGAGTTTACCCTCGGACAGTAGTTTGGAGGAAATCTGAGCTGTTCGAATTTTGGCAGAATATTTAATATTTAATATTATTAAAATAAATGTAAAATTATTCACGTAGGTTCGTTTGGAAATAAATTTTAAATGGAGCTTAAGATTGAGATTTCATCTACGACTTTGACTCTAGAATGGGGTGTTTAGCCTAGTGAAGACATACACTCATGTCGGGCGTCGATGCCGTCTCGGGCCCCTTTTTCTTCTTTTCCTTTTCTTTTCTTTTCTTCCTTATCTTCTTTCCTCCACCTCCTTGTTCATGTCTATTATACCGTCCCTTTGGTTGTGACCTATGAAATATTTGGATATTGAAAAATAGGGAGAGTTGGAATCCAAGAGGGGTACTGATTCGAAGCTCTCAACGTGTTGAGTGGGCATGAGGCAACCATGAGCGGTGAAGTCAACTTAATCTTCAGCGGTTTACAGCCAAAGGTAGGGCCATTTATGTTTTCTCCATATATCCCCTTTAAACATGTTGTTTAAAGTATTTAAAGCCTAATATTTCTCTCTTGTTTCCTCTTAAGGATTGATCTAATGTTTCGGGGGCGAAAACGGGCGTTTCAGGTGTTTTAGGGATTTCCCGTCAAAAAACCCAGAGTACACGGCGTGTATTCCAGGTGTACACACCATGTGTTCTTTCTGTTTGGGGAAGATGAAGTTTTCTTAAGTACAAACCATGTAATTGAGTGCAGGCTGTGTAGTGGGTGTCCATGTGGATGGCCTTATTGAGTAGAACATGGAATAGTGGTTTTTTTGGAGTACATGTCGTGTATAGTAAATTACATGCTCTGTTGTGGTACTTGGGCATGCGTTTTAGTTAAAACACACATGGTGTAACTTTTTTTTGGAATATTACATGCCGTGTAGAGTAATGTACATGCCGTGTTCTGTTACACAGGCAGACCCCATGGGTCTGTCCATGTGTTTTGGCCATGTACTACTTCAACTTAGGTATTTGGGGATATCTTATGCTCTGGATGTCAGAATTGGGCGTGTGAGTAGTTGATTCGGAAAAAATTTCCACGTATATTTCAATGGTGGAATCATAATGAAATTTAGAGGTCATATACATGGGGTTTTGGGGGGTTTTATCTAAACATAAGGATTCTTCCTCCCATTTTTTTGTTCAGTTGACACCTAAGAGTGAGACTTGGCGTGGATGATTGGTTGGGTATTCAAACCAACTTAGTTGAGACCTTTAATAGGAGATGATCTATGAGCTATCTCTCATAAAATATTCTTTAGAGGACATTCCCCTTGTGAGATGTTCCCTTCGGGCCTATGAGTCTGTGAGACCGGATATATATATAGTTCCCCTGAGGGATGCCTTTACTTGTGGACTGACCTTGGGAGTTCCTTGTAGGATCCCTCTCCTATTTTCCCTTTGATAGGACCCATTTTATGAAATTCCTATTTATTCTTTCCTTTGAGGATGTCATGTATAATTCATCCCTTACTCTTTGGTGAGGATCCTTCGTAGGATACCTTCGCTCATGTTTACCTAGAGAATCCTGAGTATGTTTCTTCCTTAGTTTTTGACTTGAGAAGCACAATGGGTGCTTGTTGTTTGAATGACCCTGAGTCATTATGTTGGGTTTGGGAAGAGATTGGGATCAGGTGTCACATAGAACTCGTACCAAAATGGTAATCCCATTGGGGTTTGGATATATTATTGGGTTGGGCGTTCGGGCTACCCTCACTGTTTTTTATATCTGACATGGTTTTCTTATACTGTAGTGTTTACCATAGGTGCTTCCTTGTTAGTGGTTGTTGATCCTGATGAAAGAAGTCTTTCTTGTTTTTTGGGATTCCAACTATTCCTTGTGTTCCTGAGTATAAGTGGTTTGATTGTAAATGGGGTCATTTACCTTGATGTGGATGTGTTTTCCCATGTTACTTGATTTTGATCTTTTGGTCTATCTTGCCTATTAGGCTACCTTGTTTCCATTCCTAGTATTGTTAGGATGGAGTGGTTTTATTTGAAATTCTTGATTTGTTGTAGAATTATTATCCAAGTAGTTCTATAGGTTTACTTTGGTTATAGAGTATTACTCTGTGTTGACTTACACGGGGTCGTGAGAACCTGGTGTAGTAGACTATAAGGGGATAGACCGAGTGAGCTTCCTCAGAGAGTCTTTGGGCATAATATACTATAAGGGGATAGACCGAGTGAGCTTCCTCAAAGAGTCTTTGGGTATTACTGACTATAAGGGGATAGACCGAGTGAGCTTCCTCGTAGAGTCTTTGGGCAATATAGACTTTACGGGGATAGACCGGGTGAGATTCCTCCGAGAGTCTTTGGGCATTATCAACTATACGGGGATATACTGAGTGAGCTTCCTCAGAGAGTCTTTGTTTTACATTGATTTACCATGAACCACTCTTTGGTATAGGGGGAAATGACTGGGTGAGCTTCCTTAGAGAGTCTGTGAACGACCTGGGGCTATACGAGGAATTGGATTGGTGATCTTCCTCAGACAGTCTCGTGACCTTGGGGCTATAAGGGGAATTGACCATGTGTTCTTCCTTAGAGAGTCCTTCACTACCTTAGACTATAAGGGGAATTGACTGTGATTTCTTCCTCATGGAGTCTTTATGAATTCTTATGACCAAACTAGAGGGGTTAGGCTGAGTGTACTGCCCAAAGGATTGCTGGTACTTGTTAGGTATGACCAGAGGGGATGGCTGTGAGTACTTCTCAGAGGGTTACCTGCTGTGTTATCTGCTAGCTTGTGTTTGATTTGTTGAACTAGAGGGTGGCTTGTTTTTTTATCTTGTTCAGAGGCATATCTCTGACGTTGGAAAAAGTAGGTACAATTCATTGGGATTACGGACCCAGAGATCAAATTATTTGATACACGGCTTGAGTGGAACAACGTCCAACTCAATGCCCTTGAATAGGATGTCTAGGATATCAGGATTAAGGTCCCTTGGATCGACTGCTGATGTTTTTCTTGTTATTTGAATCACTGAATCATTAATATTCATATTTCTGTATATGTGTATTGGTATGGGACTATACAAGTGTATTTATATAGATATGGACATCCACGGTGGTACTTTCCCAGTTGACAGGGATTACAGACCCTGAGTCCAACTATGGTTGCACGTTTGTTTTACATCCTTTTGTGGTGTTCCAGCAAGGATGAGCACATTTTTTTGTATAAACTTTTAGCAGCGCAGTTATAGGTTTCTTGTCGGGGTGCCCAACTAATATTATTTGTCACCACTACACGTGAACCTTGGTATATGTGTCGACCTTATGTCTTCTTTTCAAGTCGACCACGAGTTGCATGTTGTATAGGGCTGAGGCCCAGTGTTGCATGATTGAGCGGAGCTTCTCAAGTGGTTCTACTGATCAGGATACTACAGTTTGATAATGTTTGAAGATCAGGTACGTGGATTGGCTCTGAGGTAGTAGAAGAGCCATGTACTCTTATTTTTAGTTTATTTTGTACTTGTATCTATATGGTCAGCCCGGTGGGTGACCAGTGTTGAATTGTATTGCATAACTATTTAGGCTTTTACAACATTTTACTATTACTGCTTTTTCTATTTCAGTTATTTATTGCTTCCACACTCTTTTTACTTTCCACTGTGTATGATACTTAGTTATTTATGTTTCTTTCTTACTCTGGTATGAGGGCATAGTCTCCCCACTATCACACCCTAGGCCCTCGCTTCTAGTCATCAACCTCTGGATTATGGGGATGTGTGCTTGAGGCCTTGTGGCGGACTGGCTCGGAGCAATGGTTTAGTTTCTCCAGGTCTGGATGTTACAATGTTGTATTAGAGGAGTTTTCTTTCATGGTATTTATAATTTGGGATATGGTAGACAAGATTATTAGGAATGTGTTGGAACCTGTGATGGATATCGGGCTGGTGTGTCGAGAACACTTATTCTGGATAGAATTCCTAGATGTCAGGGTTTGGGATTGCTATTTTGATTTTGCAATTTTACAGTTGTATATGATATTCTCCTTGAGAGACGCATATGTTGTATGTAGTTTTGATTTACTATGGATCTCTAGATCTTGGTCATTGGTAAGATTCCAGAGATATAATTTGATGCTTGGCTGGCAAAGGCAAGAGGCATCTCATGCATCATACTATGAACATATGATTCACAACATATAGTCCTACTAGTGTGTGTTTTTACTGATGACTGAGAACTTTGGGTCTGTGATCGTACCATGATTCATTGTGTAATTTTCACCTTTACACCACTGTGCTAAACTAGTTTTATATTGAAAATTATAAAGATAATAACAAGTTTCATTCCATGTTTAAATCATTTATTTTTTTATCACTGTTAAAAAGGGAAATGTAACTTTTTTTAATAATTCCATTGCAGGAAGAGGTGATTTGGAGGGCCTATGATGATGTCCAAGAAAAATTGGCCAAACTGCGCAGGATCCAAGCACACTAATGGATTAATCCACACACGACTACTAGACCGTTCAACCAATTGGGCTGTAATTTTGTGATCGGGTCCATAAGTAACTGAGCTACATTTAATATGAAGAAACCCAAGACACATTCAACCATCTGATGGCTTTTCTGACCAGATCTATCCAGCACACCAAATCTACACTGAGTCAAAAGTAGTGTTCAGGGATCTGTCTATATCTTAGTCTATAACTGCCCAAATTGTACCAAACCATTGGGGGAGTCATCCAAGAGTTGGGGATACAACTTTGTTATTTTCTCCCAATATAGATAAGGCTATCTGAAGGTTGAATCACATGTGACAATTGGTTTTAATAATTATGTGTTCCCAATACCACCATCCCATTTTATTATAAAATGGCACCCTGGGATCCTCATTTGCAATTTCAGCCAGGAGGCAAAGCTCAGGTATTTTGGAGACCTAAAGAAGTTTTCTCCTCATTCATGAAATTCTGGAGGCCCCTATCCTCGTATGGGAATCAAGGATGAAGAGGGAGTTCCACTCAAGCTTCCTCCTCCTCTCAATGGTTATATAAACGGTGGAAGATCATTTCAAGGGAGCTATACATACTTGGGAGGGAGTTCTGGCACTTTATACTCTACTGGTTTTGTGTAATTTGTGTATGGATTATTTCACTTATGTCTTATCTAAACATGTTTCTACTATGAGTTCATTTCTTGGGTTTAATTAAGTGAAATGCTTTTCATTTCAACACCGATTGGGTAGAAATTTCAAGTGGGAAAATTGAGTTGTTCTGATTGGGAAACACAAGGATCCTCTTTCTCTCACACATACAAAAGATATTAGTATGCTTTGGTATCCTTTAATCTGTTATTAAAATCCAAAACTTGGCAACACGATTATTGTGTGAAGGGTTTGTACTTTATGAAACATTTAGAGAGGTAATAGGGGAATCAAGATCATAACATCCCTCAACCAAATAATTAAACAAAACCAAGTGAAATTTTCAGAACAATGATCTATCCAAGAAGTGTAGTGAACTTGAAGTGATCTCTTTATATCATAATTCTTAATCCTCCACCATATTCTATCAACTATGAAATGCTTTACCTTATGTTACTTTCTTAAAACTTTTTTCAAAATCACCCCCCTCTTTTAGTAATATTTATTAAGAGTACACACTATAATTCACTAACACCCCTTGAGAGACGACCTAGGGTCTTCTCTAATCTATAAATCAACTTTAAAACACAATAAATTTGACATGTCATGATAACACGATCAGTCTACTTACACATAATTTTTACTATGATGGTAGGTTATGTGGATATATGTTCAGGAGTTAGTGTGAGGATGATGACTTAGTCCTTGTGCACAGGTGGTGTAGTGATCCTAGTTGCCCGATATGGAAAATGATGCCTCTCCTTTTTACTCATCTTGGGTGTTGTTTCTCAGGTCAGTGGTAATATAGTTGGATCATTGAGAACGATGTTGATAGATACCATGGATTTTCTTGTGAACTGGACCTCCTCATGGTATTGGTGTATACAGACACCTGATGAGTGTTAGTTGATCTTGTCTCTTCTAATTTGATTGTCAACTCCAAGGAGTCGTTCCTTTTGAGGATTCTCATAGAGGATCAGGGCCCTTGTAGGCTGTGTTTTGGTTTTGAATTTTGTTGATCATTGTGATCTTTACCGTCTTCTGAGAGGTTTTGGATCTTTTGGGCTAGGTGGTTTGACCTTGTGACCCATTTGTGAGACTTTTTCTTTAGGGCTAGGAAAAAGTCCTAGAGACCCTTGGTTTTGACTCGAACCCTTATAGATTGATGTCTGTCCCATTCTAGGGAAACCTGTGCGAGAATGTTGGCCAGCGTTTTCCAATGCCTTTTTAGAGGTGTTTGTCCTCACGACTGGTTTCGATGAGTAGGCATGTTCGGGTGCATGGCTTGGTCGACCGATGTTTATTATGTTTCTGTTGTAGGTGGCATCGTTTGAATCTTGATAGGTGAGTGGATGGGTGCGAGATGAGGACTGATGTTTTAAGACATTTTGTGGACTCGGATCCCGGATGTTTTATTGAAATGTCCTTATGTTATAGAGGTGACTATGTGAAATTTTGGGTTACCATGAAATGGTTCACCCGTGCTTGAATCCTGGTCGGGTTTTGGCAGGATGATAGTGTAGCTCAGAGGGAGCTAGACATGCCTTCAGTGAAATCTTAGTGTAATTATGTAAGATATGATCATGCGATAACTTGATTTGTCTTGAGTATGATGAGAGATATTCGACCCTACGTTGAGCTCCTTTTTCTTTCTTAAGGTTCATCCCCATTGAGGATGGAACCTGTTTTGTTTGTGCTCTCGGAGTGGTGTAAGGAAATACATATGGTGGGGAGTGTACCATTGGACCATTGAGAGTGGTTTTCCTTGTTTAGGTTAAAATTTGGTATTTGACAAGAGCTCTTGAGCTCATAGTTTACTTTTAAAATGACGAAAACAACTATTCATATGGTGGGGGGTACCAGTTTGGTTATAGTTGACCATATTTTGTGTAAAAGGTGGTTGTTAATGCTATAAGGCTGGTCATTGGAATGTCCATGTAGATTGGTTGTGCAGATTCTCGAGTTAGGAGCATGGTTGCTGGTCCTTCTACCGGGCTTCTTGTGGACAATAAGGTTTACGATGGGGGAGTTTGTAAGAACTCATGTTTTTTCATACTGCAGTTTTGAGAAAACAAATTGAATTTTTGCTGTTAGATGATCATGAGGGGTAAAATGGTCATTTTACCATACCAAATGATCTTGGATAATTTTTTAGACAGCTCCGTTGGTCCCGGAATAGAGAATTTACCCTAGGACAAGAGTTTGGAGGAAATATGAGCTTTTCGAATTTTGGGAAAATATTTAATATTTAATAGTATTAAATTAAATATTAAATTATTTGCGTAGGTTTTTCTTTGGAAATAACATTTAAACAGAGGGTCGTATTGAGATTCCATTTTCACTCTTGAGTTCAGAATGGGGAGTTTATCCTAGAGAAGGCATAAACTCATGTCGGGCGACAGGGCCGGCCCGAGCCCCTTTTTCTTCTTTTCCTTTTCTTTTCTTTTCTTCCTTATCCTCATTCCTCCTCCTCCTTGCACATAACTCCTATGGAACCAATTTTTCCAGGACCTATGGGAGTTATGGAGGTTGAGAATGAGGGGGATTTGGAAGCTATGAGGGGTACCGATTCGAAGCTCTCGATGCGCTGAGTCAGCATGCGACAACCGTGAGCCGTGAAATCAACTAAAGCTTCGACAGTTTCCACCCAAAGGTAGGTCTATTTATGTTTTCTCCATAGATCCCATTAAAACATGTTTTTTACGTCTTTAAAGCCTTATATTTATTTCTTGTGGCCTCTTATGGCCGGATCTAATCTTTCGGGGGTGAAAATGGGCATTTACGTTGTTTTTAGGGATTTCCTATCGGAAAACCCAGAATAAACAGCTTTTATTCCAGGGGTACATGCCATGTGTTATTTCCATTCGGGGAAGAAAAACTTTTATTAAGTACACACCGTGTAGTGGGTGGTCGTGTGGCGTGCCGTGTGCAGTAGAACACAGAATAGTTGTTTTTTAGAGTACACTCTGTGTACAGTAAAGTACACGCCATGTAGTGGTACATGGGAATGTGTTTTAGCGAAAACACACATGATATAACTTTTTTTGAACAGTACACGCTGTGTACAGTAAAGAACACGCTGTGTACTATTACATAGGCAAACCCCATGGGTGTGGCCATGTGTTCTGGCCATGTACTACTTCAACTTAGTAATTTGGGGATATCTTATGCTCTAAAAGTTAGAATTGGATGTGTGAGTATTCTATTCTGAGCGTTTTTTTTACATAGATCACAATTATGGAATCTTTTTGACATTTAGAAGTCATATAGATAGAGTTTTGGGGTATTTCATCTAAAGGTAGGGATTCTTCTTCCAGTTATTAAGATTAGTTGACACTTATGAGTGAGACTTGGAGTGGATGATAGGTTGGGTGTTTGGAAGAACTTATTTGAGACCTTTAATAAGAGATGAGCTATAAAATATATAATGTAACCTATGCTTTAGAGGAAGTTCCCCATGTGACATGTTCCCTTCTGGCTTATGATTCTGTGAGACTGGATACTTTTAAGGATCCCCTGAGGGATGCCTTTACTTGTGGACTTAACCTGTGAGTTCTTTGTAGGATCCCTCTACTATTTTCCATTGATAGTACCCATGTTATGGAATGCCCATGTTGTCTTTCCTTTGAGGATTTCATGTATGATTCTTCTCATACTCTTTTCTAAGGATCCCACATAGGATTCCTTCTCTCGTGTTTACCTGGAGAATCCCGAGTATGATGCTTTCTCAGTGTTTGACTTGACGGACCAATTGGGTGCTTGTTGTCTGAACGACCCTGAGTCATTATGTTGGGTTTGGGTAGAGATGGTGATTGGGTGTCACCTAGAACCTGTTCCAAACTAGTAATCCCTTTGGGATTAGGATGAATTTTTTGGTTGGGAATTCAGACCACCCTCACTGTTTGTTTATATATGACTTGGTTTGCTGATGTTGTAGTGTTTACCAGAGGTGCTTCTTGGTTGGTGGGTGTGGAGCCTGATGCGTGGCATCTTTCTTATTTGTTGGTATGACTATTATTCCTTTTCTGCCTGAGAAGAGGTGGTTTGATTGTAAATGGGGTTATTTACATTGTTTTGGACGTGTTCGCCCATGTAACTTGATTTTGACCGTTTGGTCGAGGTTTCCTGTTAGGCTGCCTTGTTTCCATACGTAGAATTTTTAGGATGGAGTGGTTTTATCTAAAATGCTTGATATGCTGTATGCTTATTAGCCAAGTAGTTCTGTAGGTTTACTTTGGAAATTTAGCATTAATATGTGTTGACTTACATGGGGTCATGAGAACCTTCTGTAGTATATTATAACGGGATATACTGAGTGAGCTTCCTCAGATTGTCTTTGGGCATTATAGACTATAAGGGAATAGACCGAGTGAGCTTCCTCATAGTGTCTTTGGGCATTACAGACTATAAGGGGATAAACTGAGTGAGCTTCCTTAGAGAGTCTTTGGGAATTATAGACTATACAGGGATAGACTGAGTGAGATTCCTCAGAGAGTCTTTGGGTATTATAGACTATATAGGGATAGACCAAGTGAGATTCCTAAGAGATCCTTTGTTTTACTTTGAATTATCGTGAACCACTCCAGGCTATAGGGGGAATTGACTGGGTGAGCTACCTTTGAGAGTTTGTGAATGACCAGGGGATATAAGAGGAATTGACTAGGTGAGCTTCCTTAGAGAGTCTCATTACCTTAGGGATATTAGGGGGATTGACCTTGTGTTATTCCTTAGAGAGTCCTTGACAACCTTAGACTATAAGGGAAATTGACTGTCAGTGCTTCCTCAGAGAGTCTTTATGAATTCTTATGACCAAACCAGAGGGGTTAGGCTGAGTGTACTGCCCAGAGGGTTGCTGGTACTTGTTAGGTTGGACCAGTGGGGATGGCTATGAGTACTTACTAGTGGGTTACCTGTTATGTTATCGGGTTTCTTGTGTTTGATTTATTGAACTAGTGGGTTGCTTGTTTTGTTTAGCTTTTTCAAAGGCATATCTACGGTGTTGGCGGAATCAAGTAATTTTCAATGGGATTATGGACCCATAGATTGACTTATTTGATACACGGGTTGAGTGGAATGACATCTATCTCAATTCCCTAGAATAGGATGTCCAAGAGATCGGGCTTAAGGTCTCACGGATCGACTGCATATGTTGTTATTGTTATTTGAATAAATTAATCATGAATATTCATATTTATGTATATGTGTATAGGTATGGGATTGGACATGTGTACGTATTTAGATATGGATTTCAATGGTGGAACTTTCCCAGTTGACTGGGATTACATACCCTGAGTTTAACTGGGGTTACAAATTTGGTTTTCTTCCTTTTGTGGTGTTCTAGGTAGGCTGAGCACATTGTTGTTGCATACACTTTTAGTTGCACAGTTTTAGGTTGCTTGTTGGGGTGCCCTAATGAGATTAATTATCACCCTGCACATGCACCTCAGTGGACGTGTAGAACTTATATCTGCTTTTTAGGTCAATCCCGAGTTGCATGGTGTATATGGCTGAGTCCCAGTGTTGCATGATTGAGCGGAGCTGCTCGAGTGGTTCTACTGATCGGGCTGCTGTAGTTCGATAGTGTTTGGATATCGGGTACGTGGATTGGCTTGGAGTTAGTAGCAGATACCTATACTTTTATATTCCGTTTCTTTCGCACTTGTATCTGTATGGTCAGCCCGGTGGGTTACCAGTGTTGTATGATATTGCAAATATGTTCGGGATTTTATAGCATTTTACTATTACTTCTTGTTCCATTTTAGTTGTTTATTTCTTCTGCAATTGGTTACTTTATGTTATGTATGATATTTATTTATTTCTGATGTTTTCTTACTCTGGTATGAGGGAATAGTATCCCCACTATCATACCCTAGGCCCTCGCTACTAGTAGGTAGAATCTGGTGTACGACCAGGTACTCTTGTGGCCTTGTGGCGAACCATTGTGGAGCACCGATTTAGTGGCTCCGGGTCAGGATGTTACAACTAATATATGTGTCTCTATAAAACACCCTAAGGGAACACCAATTATATCCCCAAGCTATATTAGAATCTTCAAATCTATAATATGAATAAGGGAAAAAAATCGTCGTTTGTGAGTAATGTTGTTCAATAGGACCCCAATAAGAAGAGGGAAGAGGATATAATATTATATTTTAATTCTTATTGAATGATTTTCTCAGAAAAAAATATGATTATTCAATCAAGGAATAAGTATATTAATTTTCATTAGTATGTTGTCAATGTAAAATTTCATACAACTATCGTAGGTTAATAGTGTTTAAAATCCAACATATTTGTTACCAAAGGTTGTAGTATAGAAATTATTGTGGTTTTTTTTGTTTTTAGTGTGTATTTGGAAACTAGATTAATTTTTGTAAAACCATTTAGCTATTAAATAATGACTGAAAATAGAATGAATTTTGAGTTGTTCATGGTGGACATTTTAAATCCATAAAAAGTATTCTCTAGTAGGGGATATTTAGTTTATCCATTATGAAAAAAATTTTATATCTTTTTATAGTTGTTATCTAAATGGTTAAATTATTTTATATATTTAGTATATCTATTTGGTTATTAGCATAGTGAAACTGAAATCCATAAGTTTAAAACTATGTGTAGTTTGAAGATTTTATGATGATGAATGGGCCCAAATTAAGAGAACATAGAAGAAGACTCTATTTAGGGTTAACTATAATTACAATTTAATTTAATTGAAGGTTTACAATTTTGAATTAAGATTATATATAGAGTTTTGTAATATTAATTTTATGAAATATCGATCCCTGAATTTTTTATAGGGTGTGTTAATTGAAATGGTGAAATTCAGTTGATACCAATGGTCAAAATAATTGTCATCTGCATACTTTAGAAGGGGGTGGAACTAGTTTAAATATCTAAGATACACTAAATATAATGTCATGGGTTGAATGAAATTATGTAAATTCTATGTTCTAATATTCTTCTATTTCTCTTTGTACTAAATTTTTGCAGTGTCCCACTTTGTATGAGGACTACGTATGTATCATTTTAATATTTTATTTTCATCTTATCATTGTTCTTCTAAAATTTTATTTTATATATTATTTTCAAGAGTATATTTTTTTAGGTGTGTTGTAGGGTTTCATTTTTTATTTACATTGAACATATTAATATATGGGTTCCTTCTGATTTTATAATTCTAGACATCTTTTCCACTTGGGATGTTCCAGAGGGAATTTTCATTACATATGTTCCTTGACAAAAAAACGAATTAGTGTGATTTTCTATATATGGTAGACTATCTTGGGTAAATATTATATATGTCCATACATTTGATAGTATAAATGGTGAGTGACACATATCCCACACCATAATATATGTTTCAATAATAAATAAATTATAGGAAAAAAAATATATAATAAAATGATATAATAAAAATTAAAAATACTAATCCATCTCCAAGAAATAATAATAAATTATTCATGATTCTTAACTTCCACCTCAGAAAATATTGTATTCATATGATAAACTAGAATCAACCTAATTTCATATTTTCCACCAAAAAAAGATCCAACCCTTAATAAAAATGTAATCCTTATTTGAATGAATAATAAATATAATAAATCAAATATATTCCTACCAAAATAATGAAAAATATATCAATATTTGTAAATAAGTTAAAATTATTATTTAATGTGTACACAACCAAATATATAATAAAATAATAATCAACTATCAAATTTTTTTCAAAAAAAAAATCATGAGTAAAGAGATCAGATGAAATGAAATCCATTGAAAAGTAACTACTAAATCTCTTTATATATTAAATAATATACTATTAAAGGGGATATATCCTAGAAAACAATATAAATTATAAAATCTCCATTATTAATAAAAATATTGAAAATTGATACCATGATAATAGAATTGACTCGATGATCCATCCAGGTGAAGAAACCCTTTGCATGATTAGTTTGGTCAAATACATAAAAAATTCTTATAAGTGATGACTAATATCATTGACTAGAACTCATTAACCAAAAAAATTTGTTTTTTATTATAAGGTTGCATTAATGTCACTTATGTGAGGTTATGTACGTAAATATAAAAAATCCATAAGAATGATCCATTATATATATCTCAATGAGGGGCCATGTAAGAACTTCCATAAAAACATGATTAATGATCCAAATGAAATGATCATACATAATCCAATAACAAAAATAGGGTGTACAACATCCCAACTAAAAAAATACTGTTAAAATAAGAAATGTAATCTTATTAGAATAACCCATATTATTCATTTTAATACATAACCCAAGAATCACTTTTCTTATAGATATGTCACTATTATACCATAGATAAATAAATAATCTTAAACACTATTTATATCTTTTAATTAACTTATTAATAAATATTTAGGTGACTCATTAACATAAGAACCCAAAAAAATTAATACATGATTTCTTATCATAGTTTGGAGGCCATGTATCATAACCTTGTATAATAAATTAATCAAAATGAATGGTTTCAAAACCATAGACAAAACTATTTCAGTATCATATATCCCAATTATTATTTTAAAAACCATAAACCTAACCAATAGTATTCAATATTACACATCCAACAGAAAAACATTCTTCAATAATAATCGTTTCTCATAATCAAGGCTATGAATTTGTCAATAAACTTTTCAAACAACCGATATTCCATATTAAATGGGTGATAACTATAAAGACACAAAAATAAAATTATTCATTGGATCATTGAATAAATTTCCCAATCATGATAAATTTAACCAACAATAACCCCATTCAATAATCAAATGGCCAATATTAAAATTGTCCTTCAAGCCACTAAGACTTTGGGTTAAGGAATGGCTACCTCTAAACAATAATGAAAAAGAGTGGTATGTTTCCTTTATAAAAAGGGGGTTTTACACAACCTATTAAAATAATAATAATAGTCAAAATACTTAATAAATAATAATATTTTTCATATATCATATCATCTCACCCAAAATTCTCAATAAAACTAAATTTTTATGATAATATTTTTTACAAAAATATGTCAAATCATTCATGTATTTCAAAAAAATTAAAAAATTTACATTTGAAATAACTTATGTTCCTTTCATCTTAATTATATGAATTAAATAAATCTATTCATACAAATGGATTCATATCTGTCAACATCCATTAATTAATATACATATAAAACATTTTTAAGACATTCGGATCAATCAAAATGAATTAAACACATTTATAAATTCACTTCATAAAAATATAATTTTTATTTAAAAGAAAATATTCATTGTATATTATAGTAACTGAATTAGAGATATGATAAATTAAAACAAATAACTTTTCTTATAAAAAATTTAACTCAATACTCAACTCCTTAAACTCATGTATATCATTTTAAACACATGTTATGTCATTTCAAAACTAATTTAAATAATTTTTTTTGTAAAAATTTATAAATATTCTTAAATAAATATTGATAAAGTCTCTTGCACCATATAACATATATTTTTCTAATTAATACATTTCTATATGTCTCCAAAAAGGATTATCTATTTCCATTATATTACATGGTCACTCATTGAATTTTAATTACACCAAGGCTTATTCACTTAATGCGACTCGAATAAACAACAGAAAGAAATTCAATTAAATTTGAAAAAAATAATTATATCAGTAGTAAAAACAAATTAATCACATTTTATCACAAATACAATGGATAGTAGGATACCAAAAACATTGATTCATATTAATAATAATTTCATACTGTATCACGACCCTTAAAAAATTATATGGTAATTTACTATCCCAAAAAACTAATTTTCAATACAAATATTTCAAAAAAATCATTCATAACATTCAGAAACAATGCAATACATAGAAAATAATAACTCACTAATAAATTATTTTCTATTACTGTGTGTTCAAATTATAAACCCCGATTCATTCCAAAAAATGTCCTTATCATCTATACTATTCACACATGCCCTATAAAAAATCTCACTATATAATACATTCAAAATAAAAAAATTTATACCAAAACCAATGATTAGGGAGATAAGGTAAAGATATTTCCTTATTCGTTGAAATAATCCTCATAATAAGTCAACAATAATTGTGATCCTATGTTTCTATATAATTTTTTTATAAAGGGAAATGTATATGGAAATTTGTAAGGAAAACTAAAGATAAACTAAGAAGATATGGTATACAATCCTAAAATTAAGTGGTTAATAATGAAAACATGGTTACATGGTATAATTAGACTTAATATACTATCTAACCATTGAAAATTAATATCTCACTCAAACATATCTACATGATTACTACTCATGGTAAAATATCTAGGAATTTAGTTATGTATAAATACACAACCTCTATTTTCATAATTATCCACCTCTATCCTTATAAAATATTTATCTCATCATAATAATTATTTTTTTTTTATAAATATTTATGAATTTATAAACACTATATTTTATTGACATAATATTTCACCTATTTCCAAAACATTAAATATTTCTCTTAATTTGACCAATGATTCTATATTTTAAAAAATATAAATCAATTTATTTAAATTTCAAAATTATTGCATATTATATATTGGGTAAATATGGGTGGAAGGTGGATTTATTTAATAATATATTTTTATACACCAAATTCGAACATTTATTATTTACAAATTAAATTTAGAACCATAATATATCACAAAATATATACTAAAACCATGAATACTTATTCATTGTAATATTTGGATTTAGGGAGTATTGTATTAGTTATTAGTATGTAGCATTCAATATTGTATCTCAATAATTATTAATTAGAAATATTTTTTTCAGAGGATCATTGAATAACAGATTATTTCATGTAGTTATTTATCATGAATATTTGTGAAACAACTAATATAATTATATAATTACGTTTTTAGGGGTTTTGATTTAAATTTAATATGTGAATTAACATGGGGAAATGTTTTCATAATATTTTAATACTCACTTGAATGCTACATGAATCAAGTGAAAATATACCATAAATATAATAACCCAATGATCTCCTTGATTCTGAATCCAAACAATATTAATATAAATATTAATTTTTTTATAATTTTCTTTGAAGATCATAATTAATTGTTTTTGGATTAAATTTAAAATTTTTTAAATTAAATATTTATTTTAAATATTATTAAGATAATATATTCTTGATATTACCATTAATATATATTTCTTGGAATGAAATTAGTGCTAGACTGAATCTAATATTTTAACAAAGATAAAAATAAACTTTTTAGTTTCTCTTTTTTATCTATTAATATAAAATTTCATTCCATTAAGTTAAATTTGATACATAAACACACAAAAACCCTATTACGCATTTTTTATTTAATTAAAGAATTACTTATGAATTATTCAGTTATATTATATTTTAATGTTTTAAATTTAATTGAATGAGGAGGATCCCCCTATTTAGATGAAAATTACATACAAAAAATAACATCTAACATCGTGCATCCTCTCCCATTGAATATATTCACATAGATTGTAGCATATGTAACCCTGTTCACCTCATTTGTGTCATATTCATTATGCCACATACCTCTAAAGAACCTCCATGTATTCTAGAGGTTGATTAGAAGAATCTTGGAATTATATATTTTGTTGGTAAATGATTAATTGTTGGATATATATGAAAAAAAGTAATAAATTAATCAATAATGATAAACTATCAATGAAGTATAAAACTTTATAAATTTTATCATCATTGCTACATGAAATTATGGAAGTAAATTACCACTATTTTTCTTAAAAAGGAGTATTAGTAGTTTCACATAGGATACAATAAAGTTAATGGAACCTATATTCTGGACATGTACATGATATCCAAAATAAAAATAATAATGGAGTACACATAAACAATGATTCCAAATTCCATGAAAAGTCCAATTTGTTTAATTGAAACTAGTCTTATAAAACTCAACCATCTAATATGGGTCTATTTCCCTGACTTTTTCCTGTAGATATTATGTCTGCACAGGTACTAGAGCACTTGAGTAGTGCATGAGAATCTTAGTAGGCCACCACATTTTCTCCTAAGAAGTCCAATAAATACAGGTTCATAATAAAAAAATATTTGTAAACTCAACAATAAATAATTTGAATTTTATATCATGGAATACTCTGCAGTCATACCAAGTGTGATCATATATTCATTGAATTTTTCTAGATTGGGATGATATACCCATAATATAAACAAGAATTACAGACGGTTGATATATCACTCATCTTATAATTGTAGTGAATGAGATATATCTATATTGTACTATAATTTAATGATGTATCTCCAACGGAACCCATCCATGTGATTGATATATCATCAATCCAAAATTAGGGTTGAAGAGCTTATCCCTAGGTTAATGAGGTATCATCACCATAGGTTCTTGATACACCACCACTACGCTACCTAAGGTGGATGATAAACCATCTTTATTGGACTTATATGGGGGATACACCACCAATAAGACAATGTGAGTGAATTTGGACCACTATAACAAAATCTGTTGATGGTTGGTGTTCCATCACTAATGAAATCTTGTTTGAGGATTAACCAAAAACATTAATCTATGTTTAGATTATATATGATTGATAATGGACTCTATGTGGACGATACATTACAAACAATGCTTCCATAGATAGTTGATGAAGCACCCTTATTAATCTTTGGGTAGATGATATAACACTAATATCAATTTATGGGGTGATGATATACCAATGATATTATCTCTATATGGATGAAGTAAAACATATACATCTAACTCAATGTTAACAGTGGATCACTGGTGCAACTAAGGTGGATGATACTCCTCCATTCCTACTCAAGGAAAACTATTATACCTCTAAATTATATCAAAAGGTGGACAATATGACACTGATATGACGATTGTGGAATATATAACTCAAAAAACTCATCATATATAATAAATTATCTTTTACCACCAACACAAATTGAATTCAAATTTATTTAAAACAAAACAGGTTCATGATCTAAAGACAACAACCCACTTAAAGTCTCATTCCTAGGTTATGACAAACCTAACCTATATTATTTTCATGATAATACATATAAATGGATAATCTAGGACAATTCTAAAGGCTACTATGGTAATTATATAATCTTATATTCCACTATAAGGATTTGGAACTTAATTATTTAACAGGATGCATGAGACTAAAGTACATGGTGACTATGGAGTTGATGACCACCTATTCGATGACCATGAATTACCCAAATAGAATACAATCAATGTAATAAAAAAATATATTTTAAATATATTTTAAATTAAGACTTTAATACATGGTTTTCCCATACCAGATTTTCTACGACACATGCCATTATTTTAAACAGTCATAGGAATGGAATGGACCACATACATTGTATCATCATTTCACTAGTCACTGAAAATCACCATTTAATTCATCATAAATTGGGTATTTCCATAAAATCATAAAAATTTACATGATGAAGGCATCACAAGAGGAACATTCTATAATAAATACATAATCCATGAGAAAATAGTGTATGAGGGATAATATTACCTCAAAAAATTAACATGGATATGCGGCTATCTAATCATGGTATGATCATGGGAGAAAATAATGATTTGAGGATGAAATACCCAAGGAGTGAGGAAGGATGGTTGTGTATATCTTTATTAATTAGTGAGAAACATGATTTAATGGTTTATAATTTAAATTCAGTCAAATAAAATTATACATTTTATCAGGATATCATTGTTTTCTTACCACATTTTTAATCACATAATGTTTCTAACTAAGAACACATTACATCATAGCCTCCCAAGTCATGAAACAATGGACCTCTCCAGAAAGGAACCTTGAAACTCGAGATCCATGATCTCATGGATTATCTAATCTCCTCACAGAGCTATTCCTTTAACAAAAGTAGAACCTAAAACTCATGAACAACTCATTATTGTGTGTTCCATCTCCTCAAGACACAAACTCTTTTTTGGTAGTGTGAAATATCCTATATAGTATCTCATCAATGTAAAACTCTCTTCATTGCAGTTGGATATGGAAATTAAAAAATATTTTCCTTCTTAAACAAATTCTGACTCCGTAATACTAACCACCATGACCCCACTTACACCCGATCCTCCAATATTTAAAAATAACAATAATACCTGAAATTCAGATAAAATGAAATTGAATTATTACCATGAAAATAGAAAGGGGTGTTATAACCTACACACCATATTCCCAATAACCCACAAGATGAATCAATGGGACTCAATCGAATGTAACTCTATCTAAAATATCTTAAGATTAGACCACTCCCATGTATCTTTCAGAATACACCCATACAATCATTATAAATTAGAAAAGATAAAAAATCCAATTTCAAAGTATCTTCTGACTCTGATCCATGATTAAAATCAGTTAATCGTTGTACTATGAATTAATCCATAGAACAAATTCATCATATATAATAACATTAGAAGGTTATGAATGGTATCTCCAATGTTGAGATAAATTTAATATGCGAACTGCTACATCATATATCTGATAAAGTGATAACTGACACACTATGGTATTAATTCATTCAAAACACATAAATGGACACCATTAACATAAAAGATAGTTTTCCATTACACTAAATGAAATTTTACCCCAATCATGGTGACACGCTCATGAATACCCAGTCTCCAACCTAAAAATTAGATGGATAGTATCAACAGTTAGCCTAATCTCTAAAATTTATCTTAGTTTTCTCTATCTATTTATTGATTAAGAGGATATTCTTTAATATCTACTATATGTGACTCATCCAGAAAACAATTTACTCCCCTAATTCAACATAATATATATGTGATACACACATCCTAATATATAAAGAATCTAATGGTACCATCAGAATAACTATCAAATAACTATTGTTTTAAGATAACATTATAATTACAAGATAGTTCTCTAATAAAGCACTAAAATCTATGAATCATTCACTAATTATGTTTCCAAATATGTGAATTGTATGATCTGAGTATTAATATATTTTTTGATGGTAATAAATGATAAAATGATCCATTATAGAAAAGATCATATTAAAAACCTATCTAGAATCATAATCTAATAAATGGATATTGATTAGAAACAATGATCCCAAGAATCCCATAATTATGCATTATCTCCTAGAAATAACACTCGCCTAGATTATTAATGTAAATATATTTCTAAAATTAGTATGAAATATTTGAAACATTTCAACACGTGAATGATAATACACACTACAACACTTCCATGAGATGACCAATGTAATTCTATCATGATGTACATTATCAGGTCATCCCAATTCCAATAAGAGATGAGAAAAAACTAATGAATACCATTGTAAAGATGATACCCATACTTCATCTAATGATAGGTGAACTATCAGGAAATAAACACCATTGGTTCCTTCTTCATCATGGTCCAAAAATACGACCTCTGTATTTCCAGATACAACTAGTTTTTTCACTGATTAATTAACCGATATTGAGGCTTGTGAGTCGCATATCATCTCATTGTGCATGCTCGTGTAGACTACAAAACCTCAAATATAAAGTACCTTATCATTACTCATGGAATAATTGGGTAGAAAATCCCCATCATATATATTTCCCATATAACTATGATTCTTGAGTTATAAAATTAACAATTTTTCATTCTCTCATTGTATGAATGGGTGATATCTCTAAACAAAAGGGTATATCTTCCGAGATACTTCTAAAGATCAAGGTTTATCTCAATAAAAATCCATAGTAACTATAACTCACTACTAACATATTTAACCAAATCTTCCTTATTCCTCATATTCAGTGAAATATGCCAAATATTCCTATTCCTAGGGATATATTTATTATTTTTGTAAAAAGGGATAATGTAACTCAACCGACCTCCTTTGTCAAAGGTTTAAATAACTTGATTAAAATATAAAAATATGGGTATTATGTTTGGTATACACTATGAACCTCTCACCCAACAGTTAGTGTTACTAACATTTCTATGTTTACACAACTATTGGAAGTTCTAGACATTGTTCTATGTAGTTCCACTCATGTGGGATCATACTTTGATATCCATATCAAAAAATAATCCCATCCTACATCAATACTACTGCTAGAAATACCCAATATACATCAAAATATACGGTATAATCCTTGCCTAAAATAGTTATGGTCCAAAGAAACATATATTTCCATCATCCATTCAACATATTGTTGAGTATCTTATAACTTGAAAACCACTAAATATTTTATCATTAATTTGTTATGTATTTATTGAACTCTATCAATTAGGATAAACCAAAAATGAATCACCTACAATGAATTGTATATCCAAGGAACCTATGAATCATGAAAAATGTTGTTAGTTTACTCTAAATAAACTATGGTTTCATCCTTCTTACGTTCCACCTACATACTAAGAATTGATGTCACTATTTCAAGAAATTGGTCACTCTAATTTAGAATTTACTCTTCAATATATTAGTATATATTAAATTCTACCTATTTTTAAATAAAATGAAATTTAATTTTACAGAATAAACATCTAATAACTTGAAGTATAATAGTATATCATCAACCGTGAATTTGAAAAAGGAATCCAAATAAATTTGGAAGAGTCATTTCATCCAGGATATAAGAATTATAGGAATTTCCATTAGTTCAAATGGTTTCCAAAAATACTCACAGGGGAAAAATATCTCCTACAATTAGTTTGAGGTATATTTGATAGCATTACAGATAGATAAAAGTAACATGATCTATAGTTAGTCTTAGGGAACAACTTACACCAACTTATAATGCTTAACAAGCCATTGATATGGGGAAGAGGATACTAGTTCTTAAAAAACACATAATATAACCTTCATTAATCTATAAATAATTAAATAGAACAACATTAATTATTGGATAACAATATATGATCACCCTAAGGGGACAATCCTAGGTAAATTAATCTTTCTAAATTAAGGTCATTTGGTTTAACCATTTTCACTATATTATTTATACGATAAGTAATACAATATGTAATCAATATAAGCTTCATTGGTATGAGAAAAATCTTAACCCATCCTCTATTTTAGGTAGAAATCATGAAAAGTCCTTATGAAATACATACTGACACTTGTGAATAATGGGATAAAATAAAATTTTCCATGTCTCGTAATCATACATAAAAAACATTACAGCTACCTAAAAGTCATCCCTCGATTCCAATAGTCATGTATTGACTCGTACTGTAATGTCTTAGCCTGGGTGGCACACACTGGTTCCCCAAGCTGGTCAGTTACATGGCCATAGGTGTGCCTTTATATACACTAGAGGTTGTCAACTAGTAGTGTGGGTCGATAATCAATCATGGTGATATTATACCCACTTTTTATCAAAGAAATACAATAAAAGGTAATAAGAACATATAAATGAAAAATTTATTACCATGAAAAGAATAGTACCAATCTTATAAGATGACCAAAACTAAAGATATAGTATTAAATCTAAAATAGAAAGTATTCAATTCCAATATAAATGTCAAGTGTCTAAAATGAAAACCCAAAAGTAAAGACACTGAAATATTCCATGCAGGACCTAAACCATGTATGTTTCCTTCAACGATAATCTATACCAAATTATCAATCTAATGCATGCCCTTATCCCTTATCATACATTACAAACAAGAAATTTTTTTGGGAACTGATTAGGCAGTTCTAGTAGGGTGTGATTACGAATCAATAGGCCACAACCAACACTTAATAAAAAAAATACAGTTACTAATATTGTATGAAATCGAATAAAGAATAAAATATATTCAATAATGTAAATAGTTCACATTTATTCAATTCCTTTTTATTTGATCACATAACACCATAGAGTTATCACAGACACCTGATCCTCAATACGTACTTCAGCTCTGGTCGGGGTATCAACAATCCTGTAGGGATATCACATATATGAATGTCATTGTTACCATTAATTTTCATATTTCATTTATTAATAAAATGCATAAAAAAAAATATCAGTTTGGAATGAGTAATACCACTATTGGATCTGACATCAATGGTCTAATTTGAGTACATCTTATTAAATCATATTATATTTCTATGTAAAGGGGAAAGATCTCATGTTTTTCCCATGGACCAACTCCAAGATCACTCATGGTCCCTTCGAAATTAAAAATAATAGCTCTTGTAATATTCTTCCCCAAAGTCTCCTTTCTCCCTTTATAAATCATGGTAGATTCACCCATGATCTTCTTCCCCGAATGATCTCATTGTTCCTCAGATAATCATAATTGAAGCTCTCATGGAATTATTTAGGTATTCCCTCTCCCACACCTCGGTTAAATGATATCCTTCTCTATGCCAAAATAATCATATCCAAGTAAAAACCCACCAATGCCGATTTCAAAAATCATTACATTAAATAATTCCAAAATTATTTAATCAATCCCATTTTAATTAATTAACCTAAAAGTTAATTAATCACATCAATTTCATTATTTAATTCCACTATTAAGTAATCATCCAACATATATTAGTTAATTCAACAATAAATCAACCATATATATTACATCAATTAATTCATCAATTAATTAATCAAATCTCTTCCATTAATTAATTAAATAATTTATTAACCATATAATTTCCATTAGCTAATTCAAAAAATAATTAATCATTTCACTACTCAAAATCTCATAATTAATTCACCGAGTTATTATTCATATTAAAAAAATTCAATAATTCAATAATTATCACAATAATTAATTATCCCCAATTTTTGAATTTAGTACATAGATAGTTAATTCAAAAATTAATTATCCCAATTCTATAATTTCCATTAATCAATAAAATCCGTAATTCCTTGATTTCCATTATTCAATAAAATCCACATTTCCCAAATTCATTAATTGATCAAGATAATACATCCAATTTTGAAATTTAAATTTCTAAACAAACACTATAAATTATTAATCACATAAACATAATTGATATCAATACTATTGTATTTGAATAATAAATCACATAAAAAAAATTTTAACGAGTGATCGCGAAATGGAAATCCCCAAATTTCATCTAGGTAGCGACGTAGAATGAGGTTTGGATATATAAACTAAATAAAGATTTAATGATTCAAGAACCTTTTTATGTAGATCTAGAACCAAAATCCGATAACTACATTCATCAAATCAAAATATATATTCCATGAAGAAAAGAATAACATCCTACCAAAAGAACATGATAAGAAAAAAAAAGAATCTGAAACCTATGGGATAAAATCCAAATACAGTGATGGGTGAAAATATATGATATATGATTTTAATAATAATAAACAGAGGTCGAAAAGTCTTGAAATCATCCTGTAGAGCTCTAAAATCATCATATAGATGTTTGGGTTGAATGAGGGTCGATTTGGATTCAGAAGGGGGCTTGAAAATAAATAAATTAAATTTTTGGTAAACTAAATTTTCATGAATGGTTTTCTCAGCAAGGAAACAAGGTTTCTGTTAACCCTACAGATAAAATATTCTCTACTTTTATAGGGGTTCATGGATACTCCTTAGAGAGAACACAATTTGACCAACCATGAACCAAACTTGCAAAATACCAATATCTAGGCTTGTATGGTTTGCTAGGCTAGGGCGCATGGTTAGGGAAAACTATGCACCAACAATACACTAACCTATTTCTTTCATTTCCCTCATTTTTTCACTAAAACACCCCAAATGTAAAACTCAAATTAAAATTACCGAAGACAAGGAAAACGATTACCTAAAACTGAATATGAGATAGATCTAAAAATGTTCAGAATCATACAATAACCCAAACTTAAAAAATATTTTCCATACACTTTACTCCCAATCATCTCAAAGATTCAAATTCCAAAAGACTCATCCATTGAGACCTTATATCTTATTCCCTTTCCCATGTTTCATGTTTAACATGGTAGTGTTTCTACAATACATGAACTAGCATCATAGTATTTCACCAAAATACATTCTCACTATGATCCAAAAGATATATCAGATTCTCTTTAAAGGACATGTATATCTAAAGATAAACACAATCTATGTATATCCCATGATAGGGGTTGAGGTGATACCAAAAAAGTTATGACCCAGGGAAAACTCCATCCATATAATTGTATCTTGGAGGAAGAGACAATCAGTGCACCATCTGACTGATTCACTCCACAACCTCATATGGTCAAATGTACTTGGGAACCAATATTCTCTATCTCTGTATCCTGTAGTGACCCAACCTAGGTGAATCATAAAGGAATACATGATCACACTCTATATACTCTAGGGGTCTCCGACGATGATCATCACACAACTTCTATCTACTCTAAGCCATAGCTATACATTTCTAAATCAGAAGAACATATTCTGACATCTCATTTATGAGACTTGGTCCCAACAATTCTAACTCACATAACTCCATCCAACATATAATAGATCTATATGGTCTACTATAATTTGCCTCATATGTTTCCTTCTGTATTGTTTCCCGATAACTGTTGTTATAGGAAAACTCCAACAAAACTAAGTTCTTCTCAAAACAACACCCAAAATTCTTGGGTCATAGCATCCCACATACTATCTAGAATGAGTAATGACTTTAAAAAACCTCTACGTCATTAATGATCGGCCATCACCAAATGAAAGGTGTACCATCATGTAACAAGACATTGTATTTCATTTTTTATTCCAATTTACCAAAACTGACATCGATTGTCAAAAAACATTTTTTTTTCACACATGGATATACTGCCCACTTTTATGAATGAAATTCCCACACAAACTCTTATTTAATGCTCATAGGCACAACTAACCGATTCTTGACAGATATGATCTCATCCTCGTGTATGACACAATTTGAAGGTGACTCCCTACCTTCAAGGATTTCCCTCAAGTCTGAAAGCTCTATATCATCATACTTCATGTCTTTTATCTATCATAATAATGTGGACTCCACTGAAACTAATATGAGAGTCATCTTCTCTAGACTCACATTAACTGCAAAATGCATCTTAGCCAATAAATCATTATTCTCTACTCAACAATGCTCCATGTCTGATACTAGAAGCATCACAGTACACCATATATTCCAAACCTGTCTAACGTAGGATTAATATGAGTTCCACTATAAAAAACATCATCAAATCCAAGAATATCTTCTCAAATACATCTGAACATTCAATAATTATCCCTTTTTCACATACCCAAAAGTGGCAGTACCAAATAGAAAACGCCTTTTATAAATTGTGAATAATATCTAGACAACCCCAAAAAACTATGAATTTCAAAAGAAAATGTGTTATTTCTAATATCCATCTACTGAAAATTATATTGGTCAACTAACATGTCTTCCTCTAAGATTATGCAACCTAATAAGTATACATGATCACTCCAAAAAATAACATGTATATTTCTTCATGTAAAGATGATGATATATCAGTGTACTCATGAAGATTTAAAGGTGTAGGACATGATCGTCATGAGTCTTTGAGTAAAATAATTTATCATCCACAAAACAACCATAATTTAATACAGATATGAATTGGAGATCCTACTCATTAATTCCATTAACATTGTAGGTGAATTATTCAATCTAGAAGGATTTACAATGATATCCTAAATTTTTTACCTTTTTTTAAGAAGACTACATGGTATATTAGAAGTCCAAAATATCAATTGATGTTTCCATAATCTCAAGTCGGTCATTGAGAATACACAAAAACCTCTCAACTATTCAAAATATTTATCAATATTCAGAAGAAGATATAACTTCTTCACATTAATATGGTTCACCTTTTGGTAATCGACACACGAGTGTAGAGTCCTTTCATCAATCAACGCAACCAAAATAGGTGAACCCTGAGATGATGTACTCAGATGAATAAACCCCTTATACTCAATCTTTTTTAGAAGATTCTTGATCACTTGATGCTCTATCATTGACATTCTGTATGGTGTAAATTTTAACTGGCTCAACCCCTAGAATGAGATCAATAATGAATCTCACATATCTCTCTGGTGGAATCCATGATACTCCTTCTAAAAATACATCTTGAAACCTTTCCACTATGGGTGGAAATACATGATGTTTTTTATCACCATTACATATCAATATAGATGCAACATGGGATGTGAGATCTCCTTGATTTTTAGAAATTGGAATTTTTAGGCTTTCCTGGATATCCCACTCTCCTTGGAGAATGTAATTTTAACCCTTATGTGACATAAAAGTCACTCTCATATGGTAAAAATCAATGTGGGCCTGGTATGTTACAAAACAGTACATACCAATAATAAGGTCGAAGAATGTCACGTTGAGGATATAATGATCTGGCATAGGATGATACTCCCTGATATCGAAAGAACACCCTTTTCACAAAATGATGCCTCTATACTATACTCCTAGTGGAGTGTATATCATCATTGTTTCACTCAGAAACTCCACCACCAGGCTCAAACCATTAACATGTTTTGAATATATAATCGAATGAGATGAACCTATATCAAATAAGGAATGATATATTTTAGAAGCAATAATAATATTACCTCTCACTATTGATGGTCTAACCTCACAATCGAAAATTATAGGCTGTATGGCATGCATCATTCCTACCCCTCATCCCTATGATGTAGTTTGACTCAATGGAAGTGTGCCACTTGAATATTATGGGATCTCTTTCCTAGAAGCACCACATAAACTTCCTCTGCATCCTTGTCCACTTAAAATCAATCTATCATACTGATATACTATAGAATACCCCCTAACCACACTCTATTTATTTCTAGATACTTCACTAACCACCTATTGTAGGTCCTTATATAGGCTCTATTGATTTCCCATCTTACCGGTGCCTCAGCACTCCACTAGTGGTTGGGGAAAATTCTTCTAGAAGTGTCGTGAATTATCACACTAGTGGAAAGGAACATGGTTAATATCATATGAAACCGATCCTTCCCTCTTCCTACACTTCTTATCACTGCTCAGGGACAAATTTATGTAATGAAAATTCAGTCATTCAGAAAGTGCACATCCAGACCATCGAATAAAAACCACCATTCCCCCACTAGAAGCCTCTTTTTGGTTCCCCTTAGAAATGATTGAACGATTTAAAACTTCTGAAAACATATTCATCCTGATATTATTGACCTGGGAAATAATTTTAGACTTAAGTCCATCATGAAACCTCTTTTTCATTATAGAATTGTATATTTCCAACACTGGAGAAAGGCACCCGAAAGTTGTGAAATATCCACCATAGTCCATTATGGAAATATTCACCTTAGTCTATCAAATGAACACAGATTCTCTCTCTTATCTCTATGTGTCCGGGTAATAGTTCTCTAGGAACATCTCTTTAATGTCCTTTCATTCCATAGTCTCTAGCTATCCATCCCCTTCCTGGATGTCCCACCATCACCTCACCTGAACAAGTAACTTATTGGCTTCAAATATTACTCCCTTCTCTGTAGGTGTCTCTAAGTGTTAATGTCTAGTCTGGATATACTCAATCTAGAACTCAGCTCCCTCTAGTCCACCTTCTCTTGAAAAAGATAGAGGGTACTACAACTGGAAGGCCGTTATCAAATCAGACATGATTTTCATGACCCACCCTGGTTCTTTTTCATGCATTGAGTGATGTTTTCTTAGAAATGATACCCAATATCCTCAACCCAAACTATCTGTGTTTTCGATTCCACTACTAGTAGGGAATTTCTAGCTATATATTCATTTCATCCCCTCAAGAGGTTTC
Organism: Viscum album; assembly: GCA_963277665.1. Classification (NCBI taxonomy): domain Eukaryota; kingdom Viridiplantae; phylum Streptophyta; class Magnoliopsida; order Santalales; family Viscaceae; genus Viscum; species Viscum album. The sequence goes on from OY728131.1 coordinate 1,498,042,776, forward strand.
ATCATGGAGGTATACCACTTAAATCAAAAACAAACATTTTAGGACTCATAACACAACCATATCACATTTACATAAGCATAAAATCATAATAAGACACAACAAGTATTTTCCCCAATCCTCTCCATGTAGATAAAACTAAATAGCTATCAGTACCCTTAACCAACCAACACCTATGTCCTGGTTCAAATGGGTAAACATATTCTCCTTATTCACATTCTATTAGATGCCCATATATTCATATTATTCATAATTATAACATTTTCAATTTCACAAAAAGGAAATATACTTGAATTTTAATTACATAAACAAAAACCATTTACCTATTCATGCCTGAAATTATGAAAGTCACAAAAGATATCATGAGTGCATAAAATGAGTAATGAATCTATACTCATATGGCATACCCAACCACTAGTTAATTCTAATAAATTTTTAGAAATAATAAAAACATCAAACAAAAATTTCATCACCCAAGGTGAAATAATATTCAACTATAATATAATACAACAATAATAACAACCTCACCCTAGTTTCTTGGGTAATCCTCCATACATGGGTTTGAAAATCCCATGAAAGAGCTTATCCCTATGTCTTGACTCTTCCTAGGATCCATTATATCTTTAATAACATTGAATAAGAGAAAAATAAAAAAATGGGTTCTAATACAACTTTGTAAGGTTGTGTCCTAGGTTCCCCACACTAGTGCCACAAACTGGTTTGTCACATTTCCTCAGGCGCAACTCCCTGTATTCCCGAGGATACCAACTAGTCATGATGGTCTATTATCTATATTGGGGGAACTATATCCTATATTTATCATACTAATACAAAAATGGGAATTAATATCCAATATATTAATAACATATAACCATAAATAGAATAGTTCTAAGATCACTTGATGACCAAAACTGTAGATTCAATATTAAAACTAATGAAGAAAACATGCCATGCTAGTATATGAGTCAGGTGTCTAAATTGAAAACCAAAAGCTAAATACACTAATGGCACCAAAGAGGGTGCTAAAACACATCTGGTTCCTTTAACCATGCTTCTTTCTAACTCAACCACCTAACAAAAGGCCTTTTCCCTTATCCTATCACACAAATAAGAAATCTATTCAGTTACCGATCAAGCATCTCATGTAGGATGTTAGTATGACTTAGTAGGACACCACTAATGGTGTCTCAAACAGATTAATTCTTTTATTGTGTTTTCATTTGTCTATGTAATAAAATTTAATCCATTATATAAATATTTTACATTTATTAAATTACTCTTTATTTAACCACATTAAACCCATAGTTTCCTAAGGATAGTGGATCATTAATAACCTCTCCAGCTCCTGCCGGAGTCTCAACTATCCCCTATAGATATCACATATCTTAATGTCATCATTAATATTCATTATCACAATTCATATATTGATAAAATACCTGAAACATGTAAATAATTACTATATGAGTAATGATCACAAAATGGTTCTAAGATCAATGGTCTAATGTGAGTAAGACTAAACAAAACATAACATCATTTTAGGTAACGAGGATGATCTCATGGTTTTTTCGATCGTCCAACTCCAAGATCTCTCACAGTCCCATAGACATTAAAAATAGAATTTCTCACGGTTCTTCCTAAAAGGCTCTCATGTTCCTTCATAAAAAATAGTAAAATGTCTCACAGTTTTCTTCCTCAAGGTCTCTTACGGTCCTTCATAAATTATAAAGGAATCTCTCATGGCCTTCCATAGGTAAATTCTCATTTTCACCGACATTAACTCATTTGATACTCCATGTCAACATTATTAAATCAAACTAACATACAACCAACATCGATTTAATAATTCATTACACTAATAAATTTCACAATTATGTAATCATAACCATTTCCATTAATTAACACAATGATTATTCAATCACATAAATTTTATTAATTAGTTCTATAATTAGTTAATCAACCAAGACCCTTCAATTGATTCAATAATTAATTGTCCATATATATCCCATTAGATAATTCACCAATTAATTAATCAAATATAGTATATTTATTAATTAAATAATTATTTAACCATATAAAGTCCATTAATTAATTCAAAAATATATAATTTATTTAACAACACAATAACAACTAATTAATTCACTAATAAATTATTCATAATTGAAAATTATACAATTAAATAATTAACTCATCCATTAATTATCCATGATTTCTCAATTTATCACTTTGATAAATAATTCATTAATTCATTATCCTGATTCTGCAATTTCCATTATTTAATAAATTCTATAATTCCCAGATTTCCAATATTCCGTCAAATCCTTAATTCCTAAATTCATTATTTCACTTCATTAATTAATCCGATTTTTTAATTATAATTTTTATACAACCCCTAAAAATTCTATCATCACATAAATGTAATTAATATTAGGACAATGGTACTTGAATAATAGACTATGTACCTCAATTAATTTATAAGCAGTCACCCAATGGAAATCCCCAAAATTTGGCAGATTAATGGTGTAGAACGAGATCTGAATTTATAGCCTAAATCAAGATTTAACAATTAATGATCACTAAAATCTAGATGTAAATCCACAATATTATATCTATATTCATCAAATCTATATTAAGATTTAATAAAATAGAAAATAAAAACCCATGAAAAGGCACGATAAAAAATTTAAAAGGAATGGTAAACCAATGGGGCAGAATCCACATACTATGAGGGGTGCAGAATTATGATTCAAGGTTAAAATTGTGAAAAATTGTGGTTTGGAAGGGTTAGAATATTTTTGGATAGCCCCAAAATCATTAGAAAAAGCCTAGATTTGAATGTGGGTATAATTGGAGTTTAAAAATAGAATTTTCAATTAATTAAAACTATGTTCTTGGTTAATTAAATTCTCACACACTATTTTCTTGGTAGGGGTACATGGTTTCTTCTAAAGGTGTTCCTGAACAGTGAACCAATTTTATTAGGGTGCATGGTTACACCTAAGAGGTTGCATGGTTTGACAAGCCATGAACTAGTTGTGTGAATTCCCACTATCTAGGGCTGCATGGATTTCTTGGATGGGGGCATGGTTAGGTAACATTGTTCTCAAACCATACACTATAATATTTCTTCCAACATTCTCAAAATTTCCACCCATGTTCCTCCAATGTAAAACCCAAATGGAAATTACTCAACCAAAGGAAAACTTGTACCTATAATAAAGTAACAGATAACACTATAAATTGTATGGATGTTGCACAAACATCATATACATAAATTTTACAATTCAATAGAAAAACATTCATTTCATAAAATAATGATCCATGTTTAAATCGTATAGGTGGAGTTCCTTTTAAAAAATTTATTCATAAACAATTGGATAATCAGTGAACTACATCATCTCAGAAATGTTTCATTATAAATTTCACCCATATTATACATATAATAAAAATTAATTTCTTTGTAACCTATCTAATGGAATAACATGAAATGGTGTGCAGTGATTCTCAGTAATGGTAAACATGGGAGATATCAACATTATGTGAGCATAAGGTTTTCATATAATGGTAATAAAAATTCAAAAAACATACCCTACTTATCCTAGATTAAAAAACTAATTCATCGAATAGATTATTTAATTTTGAAAACCATAAATAATAATATAATCATGGAACATGATCCCTGGAAGCATAACATTGTCACGAGACATAGAATTATGGAATACACAAATGCATAGAAAATAATTTACTTTTTTTTCATGGCTTCACATATATGACTATCATATTGGATTGGTTTCACTTACCAAACAATCATAGTAGTCAATGTGTACACCCAAGATAACACAATGGATTATTATCACTCCCAAATCATCATAGTAGTCATTTTTCACTCTAATGACTATCATAGTGGATAGAGTCTATTACTGAATTAGGTTTACTCATCATTATAGTTTTATTTTCTCATAAGATATCAATATTTAACCAATATTATATATTGATTTAGTTTCCTACAATCACTTAATTATAACAATATATTTTTTTCCAAGGATCATAAATCATTCATCATAGAAAACATAATAAAAATAAATTTCTATCCATAATATTTCATCATAGCATAACCCATTGAAAATAAATGGGATTCATAAAAATTTCATAATTTCATCTTAGAATAAACCATTGAGAAAGAATGAGTATCATATATAAATTTTTATCATAATCATAATCCATTCAGATAAAGAATATAAATGGTATCCTTGGTTCATATCCCTTTTAATGATTTAGTAATATCAATGGATGGAATCTTAGAAGGAAAATTATATTTAAATATCACATGCAACATTTCACTGGGAAGACACCATTATCATTTTTAAATCACTTATTTAAAATATAAAAAACAATTCCCAAATAATAATGAAAAAAATTTCCATGAAAAAAATCTTTGGAATATTTTAAATGACTGTTTAAATAATTTATTTATTATGGAAATAGGAAATTCCGTTTATATCATACAATAAAAAAATATTCCTTTCACATTCTTGATAAAAATAAAAAAAATCCTTATTTTAAAAATGAAATTAATATCAATTTAATATAAATTTTAACTAGTAAAAAATTATTTACATGATCATTTACGAATATTAAAATCATACGTTAAGGTGTATTTTATAAAAAAACATTGAAATTGAAGATAAAGGATTTTCAACCGAAGAGTGATATACAATCCATTTTTCTAAATAAAATTTAATTTGGGATCTTAAGTACATAAATCGTGGTAAGAGAAATTAAAAAACTTATTTTACTGAAATAACCCTAGGATAATAAAATACATGATTTTATTGGCATATTTATTAGAATATTTCATAACTAAAATCCTAATAATAAATAATCTTTTTAAACAATGTTATTGTACCCTAAATTTTTACAAATTGGTAATATTATAATCACATTGGACAAGAAAAAAACATTAAAAGTTAATTTAAATATAATGAGAATATATAAATTCGTTACATTACATGTAATAGTATCTTTTTATAAACCTCATAAAAGAGTATAGTTTCATAAAATAACATATCTCCCGAAGAAAATATTTTCCAAAGAAATTATCATATCTTAATTACAAAAATCTATTTTACACTTTTAAGATTCTTATATAATAAAAAAATGTTTATTATATATCTTTTATAGAAAATTAATAATTTCTATCATACCTTACATAAATTACCTATAACATTTTTTACCTGTTTGTTAAAAATCCATATTAAAATTGTTCTTCTGGTAATATCTACATCATTTCTGATGTTTGTATTGGTTTGGTATTTTCAGTCCTTTTATTTTGATCAAGGTCACATCATCAATGGGATTTAATAGATTATATAAATTTCATATATATTCATTATATACATATTAATTATAATCTTTAAATGTTTCAGATAGAAATTGAATTACACGGTTCAAGGAGATGGTCGGTCGTACGTGTAAACATTGTTTCAATTTTCTCGATGGATATAATGAAGGAACGTAAATAGTATATCAAATTTCAATGGAAATTATTATTATTATTATATATATATATATAATATTAATTAATTTTATCCTTATTACATTCAATGTAAATCATAAGTTCAAAAGGATTCACATCGCTTCACGAGGTGCCAGTCCACCACATACATGAACGATGTTATAATATTTTTAGGAGATGGAAAGTGATAATTAATATATAAACATATAATTATAGATTATAAATATCTCATAAATATCATATATAAATATTCACTACATGATTATCTCTATTCATTATAGGAGGTGTTTGAAAAAAAAGTCATCGGCTCGCGAGGTGGTAATCCACCATACACACGATCGATGATTTAATTTCCCATGTGATGGAAGAGTAGATAGATTTTGGTTATGAAATTATTATAATAGAAGATCATTAAATTTAATATTCTTGTTATTTATACTGTAAATATTATTATATAAATATATTATGTAAGGAATGAGGTGAAAAATAAAGATCATAGTGAGGATAATTATATTTTCTTAGAACAAGTTCATCAAGATCTCTTATTAAAGACCCTAGGGTTTGTTTTTTGGGATGAAAAAAAATCTAAAATTTTATAAGGATTTTGCAAAGGTATTTTGGTATATATTTTTTGATCCAAATTTCATAATATTTGTGAATAATTAAGGGGTGTATGTCCTCTACTATAATTGGGGATGAGTTCATTATTGAAAATAGCCAAAACTTCTCAATAATGTTAATTCACTCTTAAAACATGTGACTTAAAAATTGATAAATAAGGTATTATATGTATTATATGGTCTTAGAAAACCTCCATAAAAAATAAATATGTAATAAACATTTTGTTCCCAATTTTCTATTTTTATGCTCTTTTAACATTTTATTTTTCACCACAATTACTAGTCTCTTTTTATTTATCTCATAAATTTTCCCTTTATGAATTAATTTCAAGTGATAAATATTAGATAATTATGACTTAATAATTCTAAATATTATATATATTTTATTAAATATAAATCCTACATATGTTGAGATATAATTTTAACGCATACTTATGTTATGCACAAAAACCTATTTTAACCTTACTTGTTGTAATTAATTTTTTATTTTTTTTAATAATATATTGGACAAAAAAATTATTTTAACATATTATATAATATAAATTAATCTAGTTTAAAATAATGAATTCATTTTATTAAATTTCATTCAAAAAAAAATGCATAATTTCATTTTAAATAAAACCTAAAAACATGATGAAAAAGAGGTTTTCTAAAGAGAAAATTTTCGTAGTCATTAGAAGTTTTAATATTAATGTTCATGATGAAAATTTTTAAAATGAAAATAAAATATTTCTAATTATTTAACTTCACTAATTTTTTATTTAAAAATATCTAAAAAAAGAATTTATTTTGAAATAAATTTAAACAAAAATGTCATTTTAAATTAAACTATATATTTTTACTCTTAATTAAAAAATTAACTGTTTTAAAAAATATGTAAAATTACCTCAAAGATAATTTTAACATCAAGATTTAAAAATTGTTCTATATTTTATCAAATAAATTTTCTAAATTTGGAAAAAATAATACATTTATTATTTTTTAATAAAAACATTTTTTATGAAAATAATATTTTCGATTCATATAAATATTTTACTGAACATTACGTACTTTAATTCATAAATATATTTTCCATATATAAAAAATTGTTTATAATATATAAAAATTGGTTATTCCTATTAGTTTGGTTGATTATAAAGTCAGGATTATTATGGTTGTGTATAAATAATATTATTAATATTATATCATAGTTTGCAAAAACTCAGTGTTGGGTGTAAATCAAGTTATCCTAGAAACTCAATTTATTAGAAGAAAATCATAAAATGTTACGGTGTTACATTCTATCCCCCACAAAATTAATTTTTAAATTAAAATTATTTTACCATGGTACGAAAATATTAGGATAAATCTTCCCCATTTCATTGTCAGGTTCCCACATAGCTTCCTCGATATAGTTAGTTTGTCAAAATAATTTACCATGTGATTTGTATTATTTAATTGTAATTTTTCAATACAATTAAAAATCTACACAATGTTTTACTCATAAAAATATCATGATTATCTGTTGTAATATCTAATTTCAATATATGCGATGGATCTGGTATGTAATTCCTTAGTACACATTCATGGAGACACATCGGGAACCTGAGAGAGGTTTGGTGGAAGCAAAAGGTGATACATTGTGGTCCCTATATGAACAATAATTTCAATGTTACCGATATTCCAATGAATCATATTTCCCTTAATAACAAATCTTAATACCTTATTCTATGGGAAAAATCTAAGAAAAAACTTTTTCCAACTCTATATTCTAGATAGTACCATCAATTTTTATTGTAAATTTTATTCTAACATTATTCTTACCTAATGTGTTATATAATGTCTCTATAATTTTTTTAACATTTCATTATATTTCTTAGGTCACAATATATTTTTCTCCCCAACTTTATCCCACCATGTTGGAATTCAAAACATAATTCCATATAGTATTTCATAAGGACCCTTTTTTGTTATGAAGGATATTGATGTAAGAAAACTAAATAAGAGGAAAGTCTTGATACCAACCACCTTCAAAATCCATATAATAAGATCTGAATATATTATATTGGATTCAATTAGTCTCTCTAATATACCATCTATCTTAAGATAATAAATAGATTTTCAACTCAAATCTTTATCAAGAGCATATAGAAGTCATTACGAAAACATTGAGGTAAAACATTGAACCCTATCAGAAAAAATAAAATATGATACTCCATGGAACCTTAATACTACCTTAATGTATATCATGGAAGGTTTTCCAGATAGAAATATTCTTTGAAAGTAACAATTTGGACTGAATTCTTAAGGATTTCGACTACTACCCATATAGAATTATTTCTTTTAGACTTTTTAGGGAGCCCAACGACCAAATCATTAGTGATGTTTTCCCATTTCTATTATGGTATGGGTAATGGTTATACAGTACACTTATAATTTTATCGCTTAACTTAAACTTGAAGACATTCAAATAACTGAGATACAAATATTCAAATACCTCTCTCTATTTTGTCCAGGAAAAGATACTATATCATGTTGGAAAGTGGTAGGTTCTATTCCTTTTTCACCCCATGATTCTGGGTTGATTCCCTATAGACTTCCTAGATTTAACAGGTTGTTACCTGGCATAAAGGATAACCTTTTTCCAAAACTATATTAATATAATTAAGTAAGCATTATTGAATTTCAATAACCTATTATTAAATTGTCACCAAATATATGATAAACCAAAAAGGATCCCAAAACCTTTAATCACATGTCAACAAAATGAAAAGGCATTAATACTCAAATAATTTTTTTACTAAAACCTATACAAAACCAAAGTGTTTTGTTTATATAAATACCTCCAAAATTTTCATTAATCTTGATAAACATCAATAAAAAAACCTCAAAGTCTATGTCATTTAGATTGAAGATATGATAAACCAAAAACACATTAACCTATAATGATATACAAAAAAATTATGTTAATTTTATATGGAGACTTATATACTTCCCTAATATAATTCAACATTTACATCGTAAATAATCTCTTATATTATAAAGAAACATTTACATTAGGTGCTTTTATTTTTCCTTTCATCAATAAAATTTCTAATGTGATTTCGTTAATCTAAAATCCATATAGATGGAGATAATAAATTCTCAAAAAGACATAAAATTTAACTAAAGGGTAAACATTAATATTTTCATTCATTTATATAAACATCAATATGATATTACCCACACTATATTAGAATTTAATTGTTCCCAATTATAATAATTCATATAAAATGTTTTGATCTTATAACATTTTCCTAATCATTTTTCTTCATTCGTGGTTGAGGCTTATTATCCACATTATCCATTGGATTAGAGAATTAATTTTCATAATTACCATACTACATGAACATTAAGCACTAGAGTATTGGTGGTGAAATCATTAGATATTTCTTTCTATTTTCATTTATATCTATCTTCTATATGTCACCTTGGTATGAAACCAAGAAACGACCATCCATTACACATTTACAACATTTACATTTCCCCTTAATAAAATTTCCTTCAAGTTTCCTTCTATTATTTTAACTATAAATGATGACCACCATCTCCCCATTATGGTTTTTAGTGATTCCATGTAATCAAAATTTTTTCTTTTCAAAACCTCAAGGGTGATGGATAAATCCCATTTCTATTTCCATATTGATAACACATTTAATGGTTTATTCATAGATATTGAAGTTCCATATTTCTAAAATCCATCAATTACATAGTTTTAAGCCACATAGTAAATGATCATACTTATATTCATATTGGTTGATAAAAATTAAAATGTACCTCATGTGTCTTGTAAAGTTTCTTCATAGGTACTAATAGATTAATCTTATTTCTATTATTGATTAAGTAATACATTCATGATTTTCATAAGAATAATATAAGAAATGTGATTATTAAAAAATTATATTAAAATCAACCCACTGTATGAAGTAAATTTCCTCTTGTAGACTAGTATTCCTGCTATGATTCCATCAATGATATACATATCTATACAAATGATATATAGTTCAAATATCTTTTTCATGATATATAAAGTGGATAATTTAAAATAACTTTTTAGTTGTACAAATCAGTTTTTCAATAAATATTTTATTAGGGGAACAAACAAAATAACATGGATGTTTCCATGTGAAGGACTCCACATAAATCAATACCCTATGTGACTTGTTTATATATTAAGAATTATCTTTGGATTATAAAAAATGTGGGTTGATATAGATGAAAATTTTCAATCTACCATATAGAACATTTCATTTCTCAAGGGAATGTTCATATTAATTATTTTTCACACTCAATTATAAAGTGATCCCTTATGGTGTTTTCCATCCACAAAATAACTCATATTGTGATAAACAATAATCATTATTGTGAAGATATATTATAAAAAAATAGTTATAGGTTGTCTAAATCTTGAAACCTTTATTTCAATCTATGAAACCATTGGCTTTTAAATGGATATTCATGATCATTATTAATATTCTTCATGATAGTTTATAATTATTTCATTAATTTTCAGATAATATCCCTCGGGAGTGTCAAACTAGAGGAGTACTATGGAAAATTATCATGCACCAGGTGGTGAACCAGTCTAGCTCAATGAGCCCTTTTAGATTCTTTACCCCATGGTACAACTATATCATATCCATGTGTAATTGAAATATCTATACATGGATGTAATTTCATGGAAACAACCCACACTATACTTTAAAAAAATTACATGACATTTTCATATACCTTAACATATCCTTAGACTAATCCTTAATCATATCATTTGAAATATTTTTAAAAATATACTTATGGATCTAACTAATGTTTTCTTATCATAGATTCTAAATTTATCATAAACTCTTCTATGATAAGAAACTTTAGATAACCACACATGTGTTACAAAGTATTTATATCTTAATAGATGAATATTCATTTCATAACAAAATTATTCATGCTTATTTCTAGTGTCTTTAAAAACATTGATATATAAAAAAATGGTTAAAAATTGAAAAAAATTATCTCCCACTATGTAAATCTTACCCATCACCCTTCTTTTATATGTAATACATAAAAACATTCTTAATAACATATGGAAAGGGAATACAATAAATTGTGAGATCTAATGCTCAGTAAATAAAAATAAGGGAGAAATAAAAAAAGTAATCATAAGGGTAAGATAACCTAAGAATGACATTTTAACACCATTCACTAAATATAATAGATATTTATCATAATTTATTTAATAAATCATGGAATTTTCTAAGAATTATTCATATAGGAATAAGAAAATATAGTCATTGAAAGCATAATATTGGCATAAAACATAGAATTTTGGCATACACATAAGTAATGAAAATAATTTACATAATAGTTAATATTCAGTTCCAATAATATCATATTGGGTTGGGTTCACCCCCCAAACCAGCATTATATTCATGGTTTACTCCCATTTCTCTCATAGTAGACATAGTTCCCTATTGAGTGGGGTTCAATCCCTATTCGAGTCATGATAGTCTCCTAATATTTAAATCATAACCCAATGAATTGGTTTGGGATATAGGTCACACCCATAACATAATAAAAAAATAAAAATAAAATCCAAAATATCATAAAACATTCATCATATCAAAACACATGAAAATAAATGGATTTTATAAACATTTCATCATTTTATAACATCTAGAAAATAAATATTTTTCATGAAATTTCATCATTTAATCAAAACATAACACATGGAAAGAGGAAAGTGTACCATAAAAATTAGGTCATAATAATCATTAACTAATAATTTAAATAATAATAATGTAATCCATGTTTCTTTTCAACAATAAATAATTAGTAGCATCAAAGTATATCAACATTGATAGAAAATTATTTTGAAGGATCACATGAAATATTTCTAAAAAAATACCCTTTTCAATTTGAAATCACATCTCTAAAATATAAAAATTTCAATAATATTTTTGAAACTATTTTAAATGAAAAATATTCTTTCAATTATTTAATGTAATATTTAATCCATTGAGTGGTGAAGATAGTGTGAAATATAGTTCATGTCATACACGTGAAAAAATATTAAATTCTTTTTTTTTTGTAAAAATCCAAAATGAACTTGTTTCGAAAATTACATCAATATCCATTTCAAAAAATAATCAAAAATTTAATACTGGGTAAAAATATCTTTTTACATTCATTTTGTAATAGTAAAAATATTTTAATTGATTTTTTTAAAAAACATTGATAATGATAAACAATTATTTTCAACTGAACTAAGAAATATAGTCACTCTTTCTTAGTGATGTTATTTTGGCTTCATGAGTACATAAATGGATGAAAATAATAGGGAAATTTTTATTTACCTAAAATTATCAAACAAGAATATCTTAAATTAGATTATTTAGAGTTATTTCAACATGTTTCTCTATCATAATCATAATCATAAATAATCATGATAAACATTGAGATGGTAACATAAAACTTTTACCACATGTGTATCTTTTGAATACTAAACCCAATGAGAGTACAACATAAAGTATAACTTTAAATACTATAAGAATAAAAAAATTGATTATATATAATTTAACATGTTATTTATATAGACCTCATAGTAGGAAAAATGTGAAAAACATAACCTATATCCCAAAGAAGAATGTTTGAGATGAAATTCCCTTAACATAAGTATTGACTTTCTTCGAACTCGTTCAAACCTCTATAATATTAAATATAGGTTTATTATACATCTATTAAATTAAATTAATGATTTTTATCATACCATATATTATTTGTCGATAACTTTAAATTACCCATTTTGTAATAAATCAATGTTAAAATGGTTCTTCAAGTATAATTTGCTTTAATTTTCATGTATGTTTGACTTCTTTTTATTTTTTTGTCTATTTATTTGATCATGGTTCCATAATATCAATTATTTTAAAAATAAAATAAATAAAATATATATTCATTATATATTTATTTATAGTATTCAATAAAATATGGAGAGAGGGAGAGAGATAATGAAATATGTGGTTCCTAGAAAAGATATGTTGTACATGCGCTTGGATGTTGTTTCAATTTTCTTTGATTGATTGAAGAAAAGGAAGGTAATAAATATATCAATACTAAAAATTAATGTTTACTTCTTATATATATATATATATATATATATTAATTTTTCATTCGATTTATCCTTATTACCTCCCATGTACAACATATTTGAAAAATGAATGACATCATTTCATAAGGTGGTAGTATTGCACACAAAAGATTCGGTTTATAAAATTAACAATGAATGGTAAGTAACAATTTATATGGGATATAATGATTAAAAAAATATAAATATTTCAAAAATATCATATATAAATGCTACACTATGATATTTTAGAAAAGAAAACTACGATCTAATGAATATTCAACACGCAACACTCAACTTAAACAAACTTTGATATGCATAAACTTCATAACATAACCAATAAATTGAATGGTTGGAATATTATAAAATCATTTATGATATATATATCATAAAAAATATAAATTATTGATATTTTTTATTAATAAATCAATTCATTTTTATTAAATTAATTTTATTCTTCACAAATATGTTATCCTCAAATTTGATTTTAATTTATCTTTATGAAAAATTATTATAAGTAATTTTTGGAACATTTAGTAATTTTTTTGATACACATTAATAATTTTATTTTTCATATTAAAATTTACTTTTGGTCGTTTTAATGATTTTTTGGGAAACATTCATTTTTCAATGAATAATGAAAATAAAGATTTTTAAAAAAAAATGTATTTTGTTTTCAAATATTAAGAAATTTAAAATTGAAATTTTGTTTTGAATATAATTTAAAGTAAAATAAATAAATTTTTTTACATTTAATCAACATAATTTATTTTTAATACACATAATATTTTATTATTTTATAATGTTGTCTTTTCGTTTAAAACATAGATTTTTATTAAAACTATTTTAAGAAGCACAATGTTACTCCTTTTAAAATAAATAAATAATCACATAATGATGAATTATTAAAATTAAATTTATAGATATAATATTATTAAAATTTAATTAGGATTAATAATATAATTGTTATTATTCATAGAGTTATTATATAATCATAATTTCATTAAAAATACACTTCTTGAAACCCCTATTTTTCATCTTATAAACAGGTTTAATTTTAAATACAATTTTCCAAATACTGGAATTGAATTTTTTAAAATTTAGAAACTATTTAAATTTACAATAATTTATATTATATAATAAATTGAAATTATTATTTTCCATAATGGTTATAGGAATTGGAAAAAATAAATTATGGTGGTTAAGGTGAAAACAAGTTTATCATGAGGTAAACTAAAAAGATAGATATAAAAATAATGAAAATACATTTTTAAAAATTATTTCCCATGAATATTTATATATTATCATGGTTAATTATATATAATTATACATTTATTATCTTTTTTAATCTCTAAAAAATGTAGGTACACCTTTTTCATTTGGAATATTATAAGTGTGTCACTCACCTCATAGATAAAAGAAAACCCCATCTCCTCTCTAATTGAAATATGAAAAGAATATTTCGGTCAATAATTTCCCTAATAACATTAGAAATTCAACTACCAAATCATAATATCCTTTTGGTTTCATATATTTGTTCTTGGAATACTTTAGGTATAATCCTAAAGAGGTCATCTGAGAAGAGGTAAAATTCCTTACTAGGCATTTTTGTTCTTTTTTCTCCTTTAACAACCTTAAAATAATTTTTAACTAGGATCATATGATAAAACATATCTAACATATAATTTGATATTATTATATAAATTTAATAACTAAAATTCATCTCTACATCCCTGAAAAGGTATATGTAATCAATATACCTATTTTTCGGTGGAGTACCGCTCCGCCAACTAATGCCCTTTGTTTTATCATCATCTCCGCTCATAGATTTTTGTGATGATGGATTTAGGGATATATATATATATATATATATAATATTTATAAAATATTTATACTTCTAGATTTATGATATCACAAATATCTATTTAAATTCCATTCTGTTGGTGATATGATAATGTCATTTGTGTGTATGGTGGGCTACCTCCTCACAATGTGAGGTGATTCATTTTTCACAACCACTTTACATGGAAACTAATAAGGAAAAATTCATGAATGTATTTGATATATATTAATTAAATGATATAATCCGGACATATTTTTCATTCTGAAAATATAAAATATTATTTTCTTTATTACACTAAAAATTGATTATAGCATTTATGTATGTGTAAACTATTCCCTACATGAAGAGAAGTGATTATTCATTCATCACCACATCACATGAATTATATATATAATTATATTTAAATAAATAGTATTGTTTTTATTAAATAATAATAATTCTATAAATATAAAATAATACATATGTTCTCTCGAAAATGATCATTGGAAAATGGAAACGTTACTTTTGAGTACGTACGACCTACCATCTCCAAGATCATAACATAGTTAATTGTTTTTAAACATATATATTGATTGATTTTAAAATTTATAGTTGATGTATGAATATTATAATTATAAAATTGTTATTACTATTATTAAATTTAAATAATTTCCTCCTTTAACATTGTCAACATGCAGAAGCCATTTTGAAACAATAAAGCGAACATGTTTCATTTCCATTTCCCCCATTATTTATTTTATAAACATCAAGAAAGGAATTTCTAAATTATAATAATCAGGTATTTAACATTATATCATCTATATTTATGTTCCATATCTATTCTTTTTAATGTGTTTTCAAAATTATTCCTTCATAAAAATAAATTAGTTTGTGAATCCATTTTACAAAATCTTTTTCCTTATTTTAAATGGTTTGGAAATTCAATTTCATAAATTTTAAAAAATTGGTAACATTTATCTACATTCAACATATTTTTTCAAATATAATGAGTATTTTAATCAGTTATGACATGAATGGATTTTACCTACTACATTGTCTTTTATTTTTCTTTTTGATCACTTTATATTTTAGTATTTTGTTTTTGTAAAAAATTATTTTCACAATATTTGTTTAACTTTTAGTTTTGGAAATATCTTATCAAAATGAAAAGTTTATTTTCTTAAATAATGTTTTTAATTATATATTTATAGTATTAAAATTCATCAAAATCAATAATAATTATTGTTACTTATGGTGAAGTGGAGATATTTTTTAATGATTCCTTCATCATTTCTTGTTACTTTTACTCAAATGGAGATATTTTGTAATGATACCATTGAAATTATTTTCTCTAGATTATTTTTGAATATTTCAATGATATTTTTATAGAGAAATATTATTTTTTATGGGTTAATAAGGGAATCAATATTTTTTAAAACCCATTTATTTTTCATGTCTTAATAATGTTTTATAAAGATTATTATGGTACCCATATATTTTCATTTGGTTAATATTGTTCTTAATGTAAAAAAAACTCATTGAATTTACGATTAATAGAATTCTCTATGTACTTTATTAATGATACGCTTCTTGGAAATTATTTATAATTGTAGGTGGTTCTATTATAAAACATGTATGGGTCGTCTCATTATAAACGAAGGATGGGTGGTCACATTATTATCTAGGTAAAGGTGGTTCTATGATAAAACAATGATCGGTGTGTCATTTATATCCCTCCAATACATTCTATACTTTATTAATAGATGTAAATAAATATTGGTTATTCCATTTTTAAGAAGTTATGTGAATAATATCTTCTAATATTCCAATATGTTTTATCTATAATTTCTCATGTATATGTATTGCATATTTTAATCAATAATGAAATCACATGGATCATAATTATTAATTATAATGACTCTTCCCTTGGTTAATTCCTTATTCAAGTTTTCCATTATTTACGACCCTGGTATTGTTGTGTATGAATATTCTTATGATATGATGAGGCAACTTTTTTGTGTCATCATTCCATTCTTCCCTTCTTATGCACACTAATGAAATAAATTTTTAAATTTTTATATTTACCCTTAGTGTGAATTTTATTCCAAACACCATATGATTGATGTTCCTTATTTTATAAATAATGATGATAAAATGATTTGGGTCTATAATTTTTATAACCTGATAATTTTTGTTGGAGATATTGAAAACATAATTTGGAATATGGAAAGATGGGTATAATTTGAGATGATGTTAATATTTATGAACAAGTAATTTATTATTCCTAGTTATTAAGTCTTTTTCCTAACTGTATAATACTCTAAAACTAAAATATAATTGTGTATATAAGTGATCTAATTTATCCTATTGATGGTATATTATTAAGATAAAAAAAATTGGTTCAACATCACCAGTATAAAACATGTAAAATTTATGTTTATGTTTTCTATGCCAGATCTAAGAGTGGGAGAATGGGGCTATTGTAGTTTGTATTAGGGGGAGTTTTAGAGAATTTGGGAAATTTATATGTATTCATATGAGTT
Source organism: Viscum album (assembly GCA_963277665.1). Taxonomy (NCBI): domain Eukaryota; kingdom Viridiplantae; phylum Streptophyta; class Magnoliopsida; order Santalales; family Viscaceae; genus Viscum; species Viscum album. The sequence continues at coordinate 1,498,060,402 of OY728131.1, forward strand.
TATCTTAATATTTATTTTATCTATACTATGTATATAAGATTAATTTTGATCATAACATAAAGGTTTGAAACACCCCTTTAATGTTTATTAGTGATACATGGTCATTAATTTAAGGAAATATTTAGATTGAAATCTCAGTATTATGATTGGGATTAATGTATTATTTCATAAAATGATTATTTATTAATTTGAGTAATTAAATTTCATTTTCCATCAATTTTTTTATTATAGTTAATTTTAAATTTAGTATAAATATCTGGTTATCATTTACAAAATAATTTGATACATGAATTTTTTTCTATTGCTTTAGGCCAAAAAAATTCTTCTTGAATACTCATCATTTGGATAAAAGGATGCTATTATGGAAGAAATTTATTAATGAATGAAATTATACTAATATTTAAAGTATATTTACTAAAATTATTTATATATTTGAAAATATACTTCAAAAATTATTGAAAAATAATCTTGAAACAATAATGTTTCTTATTACGTTCATTTATGAGGAAATTTGTGGCCTTTTTCACACAGCTTTGGTTTATGGTTTTATGGTATTTGACATTATCATCGTCAAAAAAATTATTATAATCAACAAACTCTATAAATCTCAATAATTATTTGGACATTAATATTCTCTTCTATTTCCAAATATTAAACTCCCAAATATTTTCTACAATTCAGAAACCTACGATGTGCTAATATAGATGACCTTTACACTTCTCTTTTATATATTATCTAGAGGATATTTCATTACATATTTTCAAGATGTGGATTTATAAAAAATGTTTTTAAAATGTAAAATATTTTATTATTGAGATAAATATAAAATATATGTGGTGAATTTTTTTTAAAAGGAGTGAGGATATAACACCCTACGATTTTTTAATAGAAAATTATGTTCAACTTCATATTTTACATGCCACAAAAAACATAAATGACTAGTGATATATATAACTACTATAACCTAGACCGTACAAACGTGAAGATCACATTCATTTTTTGTATTGATTAATGGTTATTATGATTTGACAGTTTCTAAGGTGTAAAATGATTTATTTTGTAAAGCACTTTTTTTCATGATTTCTTACATTCATGGGTCTTCTAGAAGAAATAATATGATATCATATTTTTGAGAAAATATATGTTATTACCTTCTAGTTATAACTGTGTTTCATATGATTAAATTCCATTTCATTCTATATTTATTAATTAATCTTTATGAAAATAATTTTAAGTTTTAATGAAAATTTATTTTCGTTAACAATGTATATCATTCTTTTCTAAAAATATTTTTAATTTTTTTAAGAAAATATTATTTTTTTAATATTAAATTAATTCCTAAAGCCATTTTGCATGATCTTTTACCTTCTTTTAAATGTTTTTCAAATTTAAATATCTAATAAATTTTCAAATGGGACACATGTGACACCAATTATAAGTATTATTTGAAAAGATTTAATGTTTTTCACATTTATAACATTAAAGTATTTTCCCATTATAATTCCTTTATTTTACCTTCAATTTCATATATATTTTTACAAATATATTTTCAAATTTTTTAATTTTAACAATAGGTTGTGAATTTTTAGTTATAGAAAATTATTTCCAAAATAAAAATTTTATCTTCTTAATAAATGTTTCTAATGGTATATTATTTTTATTCCCATTCATCTACTTCTGAAACCCATCTTGTTACTTGTGATAAAATTGTGATATTTTTTAATGATACTATTCTAATTATTTCTCTATGTGAATTTTAAATTTTTCAATGAGACTTTAAGATAACCCATTTCATATTCATAGTTCATTCATATTCATAAGTGATTTTAATAAATATATTTAATTTCTATAGTTTAGTCACACTTCAAAGAGATTTTTATTGAACCGATCAATTTTATATGGAACAATCAAGTTCTAAAAGTAATAATGTCTTATTAAATGTGGTTATGACTTATTTAATTCCCTGTAAACATTATTTATGATACGATTATTGGATATTATATATTATAGGGGTTAGTTCCATTATAAACCAATGAGGGGTGGTTCCATTATAAACCATGGATGGGTGGTTACAATATTAACCAAGGATGGGTTGTTCTATAATAAAAACAAATATGGGTTGGTATGTTATATTCCTCTAAAGAATTGGATTCATAAGAGATGGGAGATGACCATATCAGTTTTTATATTTATAATAATGGATGTTCAGATAGTATTCCAACATACGAATAAATTTTATATATTATTTATATGGGTTTAAAATGATTTTTATTATCAATACTAGTATCACAAGGCTCATTATTATTGATTAAATAAATCTTACATTTGTTAAATCATTATGTCATGTATTCATGTTTTATTATCTTGGTATTGATGGGTTATAATGTGATTATGTTATTCTAGTGCACTTTAATTGTGTCATTGTACCCTTATTTCCTTCTTATTCTAATTCATGAAATTCAAATTTTAATGATTATATCTAACTTTATTGAAAATTTTATCTCACCCTTATTATGATTTAGTTTCATCAAGTTATAAAGAATAGTGATTAAATTGTTTGTATCTATAATGGTCACTAACATTATGAAGTTTTTCAGAGATGTTTAGGATATAATATAGAATATGAAATGTATGGTATAGTGGGAGATTATGCTTATATATTTGAACTAGTGGTTTATAAATCCATGCTGTTATAATATTTTATTATTTCTCGAAAACTCTAAACTTAAAAGGTCTTTAGGTATATCAATGATATAATGTTTTCATTTAATGTTTTATTCTTTTGGATAAATAAAATTGTGTCACCTTCATCACTGTTAAAGAAGAAAATTATTATTTTATATTTTCAATGATGGATCTGGGAGTATTGGTTCCTGAAGATTATAATAAAAATTAAATCCATCATTTTCTCCGGTCTTGATAAAAATTGATGGAAAATCAATTACCTAGTTTTGTAAGATTGTAGTTCTCTATACACATGATTGATGGTTTTGTTTCCCATTTCATGGAATTGGACATAGATATAGCTCTTTACATTAAGATAATAACATCTCAATATATGGAAGTTAAGTTTTTTATTATATTTTAATTATTATGTTATAAATATTAGTTGTAGGTGATGATGTGAAAAAAAAATATCATAGTGTAGAAAATTACAATCTCATAGAACAACCTCTTTTGGATCTCTTAATAATGTCCCTAGGGTTGTTTTTTTGGGATGAATAGAATCTATATAACATGGATAAAGATGTTTTGGTGGTATTTAGTAGGGTTTTTTGAAAAATGTATTATGATGTGTGAATAATTTATTTGATGTGGTCACCCATTATAGTTGAGGAGATGTGACAATTTTGTATACACCCAAAACTATTCAATAATGGGAAATCACTCTCACACCAAGATCATAATGTTTATTGATAAATAATGGATTTTAGAGATTATATGATCGTCCTATATGTCACAGAAATAAATGACACATGTTATAAACATTTTTTTCCTTAAATAGTATGTTTAATAACATTTTCCATTTAATTTTTTACCATAGTAACTATTCTATTTTTATTTACTGAGGTAATATATAAATTAAGAATAAAATTATAATTAGTGTCATTATATAATTTTTAGCCTCTAATTCAAAAAAATGAGATATCATTTATTAACAAATTATTATATGTCTGTTGAAAATTAATTTAAACACATGTATATGTAACGAACACAACCCTTTTTTGACCATAACCATTGTAATAAATCAATATTAATTATATTAATCTTTATGAAATTTTTTTGTCTAATTATATATTATAAATAACGAAGACTCAAAATAAAGAATAAATTTTATCAAATTTAATATAGAAAATTTTTATAGTATAATTTATAATATAACCTACAGAAGCATCGAAGATGTGGTTTTCCATGAAGAAAATTTGCATACGCATTAGTTGTTTTAATATTAGAATTTAATATAAACATTATTATAATGAACTGAAATGAATTAATAAATGTATAATTTAACTGATTTTAAATCTATAACCATATTAAAATAAAATTGGTTTCCAATACATTAACAATTTTTTTTAAAAGAATAATAATATTTTATATTCATAAAAAATTATCTTTTTCATAAATTTAATAAAAGTAAAATAAAATATTATTTTGTAATTAAATTTTAAAAAATTAAATTTATTTTTTGAAATACATTTTATAGTATTTTATATAATCAAAATTATTATTTTTTAATTGAAACATTTTTATGAGAAAATAATATTTTCGAATCATAACAAGACAATAATAAATATTTAGTACTCTTATTAATATTTATGTTTTCAATATAAAAAATTATAACTAATATTTTAATTGCTTTTATTCACATTAATTCTAATATGTTTTAAGGCTAGGTTAAAGTGGTCATTTTTAAATAATAATGTAAATATTCTATCACTGTTCGTTAAAGTTCAGAGTTTCATGTAATATAAGAAATCGATGAAATTAAGTTTACATGAAAGAAATATTTTCTTAAATTATCAAGGTATGACATTTGAATCCCCAAATAGCCTGAATACAGAACCCACCCATTGAGAAGTGTATAACTTCCACCCTTAAACAATTATAAACATACATATCAGTGATAATAGTTAATGTTTAACCAATATCTATTCAGCCAACCTAATATCAGATAAAAATATATATCTTTTTAATGATGTAATCCTAGAGATTTTAATATCCACTGATCACAATGGTGAAATTAGAAAAGAAATTAATACCATCAATTATACCCATACTAGAATATTGATGGAAATCCCACAATATAGCTACACTATTATCAACCCTATTTTTAATGAATACTAACCAGATGTAAAATAATTCAACTCACCCATATTAAACTAATATTATGAAAGGGTTCATGCTATTAAGGTCATACCTCAAACAATTGATCACCTCTTTTCATAATCATCATACTTAGGCTCAATTCCATAGATATTATCTATGAATAAGTCACCATTGTAGGATTTTAATCCCTAAATAACATTAGAGTTACTATGGTACTTCATATAAAAGTATTATTAACTATTTCCACCACTATTCAATGAATGTATGGAAGAACTCTAACTATAACCTAGTTCTATAGCATCAAATCTATGATCCGTAATCCTGGTTTCTAGCAAAGAAACTAGTAGAAAAATTACAACTCAAAAAATATTATTTTTCATATCTAACAGAATTAACCGACCTCCACTAGAATTTATTATAGTTATTTTCAAGTATGGACTACAGTAAAACACTAATAAAGAATGAGTTTTGTCCTCCAAAACAAAAAGAAGATGAATGATCATCCTAACTGTCCTACCCATCAATACTGTGATGAGAACCACTAAAATGTTGTTTTTAGGCACCAAAATATCATCTTATAGAACCAATATAAGAACACTACTAACCATTGGGCCTATCCTCATCCAGGTTTCTATTTATAATGATATCTTATTTCATATCCTTGATGAATATAGAAACCATAATATGTTTACCAATAGTGGAATCGAATGTCATATTCAATCATTAACAATACTAACACTATATGTCTCATTACGAATCATCATGGGAATAAATAATAATAGAAAAATAATGTGTTATTCAAAATCTAGAAATAATATCCCCAAAATATTGTTTGTATAATCACTCTATCTCATTCAGTCATCAATGTATCTTATAAGAAATGCATGATGATGATATAATGAAAATAATTCCAAGACACCCCTATATACTAGTCTTTATAGATCAAAACTTACAATAAGAACCACATTGTTCACTTAATCATGTAATAGGAATTATTTACCCGCCACTCTAGGGGTCTCTCAGGATAATCAATGATTATTTATAATGACTATATAAGAAATAAAGAATTATTTAGTCCACCCTCAGCAACAATGATTAGAGGATTATCGAACTGGAAATATATGATCAGTGTTAACATGGTCTTCCAAACCCTGTATTCCCTATAAACTATATAATATAACACCTAAAGAGTACACTTAGAGTTACTTAACTATAATAGGAAAAAGGAATAATAATATTATATCAACCTATTTCATTAGGGTGAAGCTCATACCCCTCCTCCTGGTTCTCAATAGGAAGTCACTATAGTGGAATTTCACTATATTTCTATGTGATCGACGCTAGTCTTAATTTTATTACCAGTCTAGATTTCATAATTTAGGTTTATTAAAAAACAAAACATCAATATATATAATATTCATAGCCAATGATATAATTTCAAAATATATTAGATTGAGACTAGCCCAACCTACCCACCCTTGAGTCTTATGAAATACTGTGTAGTTCTACATAACTAAACATTGCATATTAGAGAAAAAAATTCATCATCCATCCATTGGAAAAGTAGGGTGTCACAAAAATATTATATATTAAAAGGAAATATATGTTTTCACATGTTAACTAATTGAACCCTTTATAATAACTATAATAATACTCAATAATATAATGAAAAATAAATTATATGAATTTTTTTTACCATATGTGAAAATATTATGCATGAACAAAAAGTATATTGCAACCATAATAACCAAGTAAAAATAAATAAACCCTAATTCAAAAATCCCAATCTTAAAAAATATAACAAATACACAAAAATTAACAAAATATTTGCATCCTAAGTGACATTTAATTCCCCTATACATGGTATAGGAAATTATTTGTATATGTTCTACAAGAATCGCTATTAAATTATTACCTCTTATATATTGTACATAAATGATATATCACCTCCCATCTTTTAATCTAAAAGAATGATATATCTCCATTTTTTATATTAGGTTAACAATTAATCATCGTCATAAACCATCTTGGTGAAAAATATATCACCAATTCAATATCAAGGGAAACAAGTTTTTTCTTATTGAATGAAGTATCACCACTCTACATGGATGATACAACATTAATACCAATCCATAGCTGGATGATACGCCACTATTACACAATACTGGTTCACAATACACCATCAGTAACAAAACATGGGTGGATGAAGCACCACTAGAAAGGAATCCATAGGTGGATATTATACCATCACTAACCAACACATTGTTGATGATACAACCCCAATATAAATCATAGGGTTGATGATATACCATCGATCAAAATATCCAAGTGGATGATTCACCACTGAGATAACTCCCATTGGTGGATAGTGCTCCATGGATAACAATATTTGAGTGGATGAAATAATAAAATTATAAATTTATCAGTGTATTATACACCCATAATACTAGATATATATGGACAAGATATATCTAATATATCAACCTCAGGGTGAATGATATATCACTGGCTAAAAAATGTAGGAGAGATATAACAAATCTAACTCAGAGTAGAATATGTACCACCAATCCATATCATAAGGTGGATACGATACCACCAACATTTCAATGGTAGATGATATATAACCAATCACTTATTATAGTTAATTATTTATCAAATTTAACCAACACTCATAATGTTTAATTTTATTTAACACATAATGGGGCCATCCTCTCAAGCCAAAATCCCATATAATGTCTCATTCTTAAGAAAACACACTCCTAGAATGTCATATTATCATGTTAATCCTTATAAATGAAATGTATAGGAAATCACATGAGGCCTCAAATGGCATAAAATAAGAATAAAGAGAATTATAGGTATTTGGATCACTATTCCATCAACTATAGTAGTACCAAAAAATAATTTCCACCTCATTACATCATGATCAATGACCTCAAGGTGTGGAATCCTCTATTATGGCAGGATATCCCACATTTAGTAATCCATTTATAAAAAACACATAATTTTAATACACTATTACTTTCAAAATATTTCATTAATCCCATAAATGTATTTTTTTTATGTTTCGTGTATTTTAAATTACATACATAATAAATGAACTACACAAATCATAAAAACATAAAATTTATTTAATCATCTTGATATAATTATTTAAAAATACATCCCATGTCACTTCACTTAATTTTATTTCTTGAGGAAATATTTATATATAAAATGATGATAATAAATACCAATGATGTATATATAAATAAATGGGAAAAGAATGATTAACATTGAAAAATAATTTGGAATAACATGATATCATAATCATAACTATAAGCAAATTAACATGGATATTTTTTTGTAATATAAAAACTATAAATTTATAAGAATATCACAAAGGTTTCATAAAAAAATTAAAAATGTTATTAAGATATGTATCAAAAATATATAATCTGTAGAGATTAATTCATTACATAATTCACAAGATTTTAATCATGTTTAACACTTCATATGAATTAAGTCTTTTTTTTCAAATAGATCATATATTATAGTAATGAATTTTATAAATAACCATTGGAGAATAATAAAAGGGTCTCATCAAAAATCATAGATTACATACGTGTTTAACATATTAAAATTTCTATTTGTATAAAACCATTAAAATATATTGTGGGATTAATAAATAGAAATAACCAATAAATGAACTATTATTACATATATATTAATACTCTTAAATAACAAGATGGATATGTATTAACAACCTAAACATGGTGTCATTGAAAATTAAATAAGTATTTCTATAAAATGAAACGTATACCAATTGGTTTATAAAATGAGTTTCATTAAAGATAATTTATGTGTCTAATTAATATATTAACATTTATAGAGAAATTGAATCAGAATAAGTGTATGGGAATAAAATAAATTAGAAATTTAAGGACTTACTTTAAATGAATTAATTAGATAAAAAGGATGAAAAAGATAATCCCTTCTAATCATTGATAGTTTTGTAAAGCTTTAGGAGAGTTCCTTATAAACATAAAAACAAATTTTAAAGACTCTATATAAAAAATATGATTGGAATATCAAGTGAAATTTCTTAGGGATGAAATAAATAGGGGTGTATATGTGGCTATTTGTAGCAATGCTAGAATAATTGTTTAACAGTTTTCTAGTATAGCCATTGGAAGTATATATTTTAGAACATAAATTTCTATGGTCCACATGGGGTTTTAGATCATATATAATGAAATAAAAGTGTTTTTTTAAAACCAATATTTTTTTAATATATCCTTTTTTTAGGAAAATAATTTTCTCACAAAATATTTTTTCTAAAATATTTAATCATTGATGTTTTATTTATAGGTTTGGAAATTAATCTAGATTCATTAAAAAAAATATTTTACAAAAATAACATATATTTTTCCATGGATCCATTATAATTTAAATATTCAATAACTATAATATGATTATGAATTCTTTATAAATACTGAAAAAATAAAAATAGATTTTATAATTAGCTAAAAATTTATTTTAGAAAATTCTAAAAAATTCACCCTAACCTAATTTTGACATAAATTATTAAAAAAAATTATTTTATCAAAATAAAATCTTTAGTTGAAAAAGTAATTTTTTAAAATAAAAAATAAATTTTCACACAAAATGAAATTTTTAAAAGTTGACACATAATTTATTAACATTAATGTTTTAAAAAAAAATAATATCATAAATATTTATTCTTAATATGTATATATAAATATAAATATTCTTTATAATAAATTTTAATTTTATTTTAAAATTTTATTTTACTATTTTTAGTATTATTAATATTCAAATGTTCATATAACAAGCACATTGAAATTTTTAGGTAACATGATGGTGATAGTTAGATCCTAATGGTCATGTTTTCTTATACTCCCTTTAAATACTCCATAATTTTCATAAATTATAATTCATTAATTTCAATATAATGGTTATACACACCCCCTTATAGTTATTATTATATTCAAAACTGTTCGATATAGTTTTACTCTTTTAATGAATAATTTGTTTTCATTATAGAATTCAATCTTATTAAGTTTAAATTAGATTATTTATTTTTCTTTTTAATATATCTTCATGCAATACATCTGGGTATTATATTAAATATAATTTCATTATGTGTAGTGTTCTTAAATAATCTATTTTTCAAGATTCATAAAAAAATATTCGTTCTGAAATATAATTTTATTACTATTATGAGAAATTTTTTTTTCTTTTTTTACATTTCCCCTTGTGAAATATAGTCATTGAAATTCATGTATTTCCCCAAACATTGTGAGAATTTATACATTATCCCTTCTTTATCATCATAGGTTTCCTATCCAAATTTATGATTTCTCCACACAAAACATTCACAAGTTTGTTTGTCTTATTCTTTATCACTTGTTCCCTTTCATAAATAATCAGTAGCAATTCGTCTAAAAATCATATGTATGGTTTTTGTTACACACTTTATTTTTCAAGCATATGTTTTGGGTGTATTGTAAAAATTTTATAGAGGGTTATGTCAGTGATTTCGTATAAATGAAAAATATTTAGAGTTAGTTCTAACTTATAGGAAACTACTCCAACATTCTCAAGAATATCAAATGATCCAATGTACCTTGGTCTGAATTTCCCATTCTTTAAAATCATCATGAAAACTTTTCATAATTATATCTTGAGGAATACATGATCCTTTTCATTTAACTTGATAGCCTTTAATTAATTGTCTACATGAAATATTTCTTGACTATGAGAAACAGTGATATGTTTTTAAGAAAACACATGTCTTATCTGTTCTACCATTCACAGTACCTCGTATAAATAATTTTCCATTAATAACTTCATCACAACATGTGGGAGTTCTAAACATCTTCCCATATAGTAATTTTTATATATCCATTTGAATACGCAAGTAAAAAAGTATTTATAGTACATTTAAACAAGTTGATGATATTGATCCCAAATCTATTAAAAATATATAATTTTATCCTATAAGATGTCATAAAATGTTTGAATATTATTCCCATTTTCTCAATCTATTTGTTTTTGTTGGTTATATTATGGTTTACTTCATTATTCAATAAATATTAATTGCATATTTATAAAAAAATGTATATACATGATCACAGTCTAAAATAATTGAAAGACATTCCTCATAAAGTCTCACCACTTCTTGAATATAAAGACAAGTAAGGTGTTTGAGGGAAAAATCCACTTATATAGTGATAAAATAGAATATTTTGGTAATATATTAATGATTAACAATATTGGATTATTTAAATTTTATGTATTAGGATAATAATTAAATATTTATATAATGATGGTTTCCATACTTCATACAATTATAGGTCATGGATAAAATACTTATTTGGGTAGTTTTCACTCAAATATCACATTCTGACTTACTAAACATCTTAGAGTAAAATTAGTAATCTCCAATTTCATGTTTTCCCAACAATAATTATCTTGAATGTATTTATTTGTTTTGGTTATTCCATGATGCACAGAGAAAAAAATACTATGATATTAATTTGTTATATTTTCCATCAAATTTGTAACAAATGTGATAAATATCCATATACCAAATCTCAGTATTCCCTATAAATCAGAATTCAACTATTAAGATTTTCCAATTTTTCAAAAAAAATCTAAATTTTATTGATCTTAAACATTAATGATGGTAGGAAAATCATTTTGGATATTATTGATGATGTTCCTTCCCTTTTGAGTTCCACTTATATCATTATAATTTTAGTGATAAATGAATCTCCTTAAACCCTAATCCTTTCATGAACATTGAGTAATAAAATACTCAACGCATCACAAATTTATTAGATTTAAAAGAGTAACAATGGATAGAACATTCATAATCTTTAATGAGATCCAACCATCTTCTATTTTCCATATTTGGTTCCTTTTGGGTAAATATATAATTGAAAATATAGTATTTGGTGTATATATCACAATTATCCTTATACATAATGCATTCATATCATTATTATAAAGATTAATATAGATAACTCTGATTATTGGGATAAATAATTCCATAAATTAGTCTATAAATTTCATGATTCAGAGGAAATCACCTTTTAATTCATGTTTAGTGATCATCTATGTTATTTAATGGATGAATACTAGTAATGGAAAATATTTTTCCATTTTAGGGTAATGGTTGTGATGGTGCACCAAAAAACTACATCATTAGTTCATTAAAATATTATTGATAACCAATTTTCTTGATAAAATAAACTCTACTTCTCATTAACTAGGTTTGTGCATTATAATTTACGGAAAAATAATTCAAAAACATCATATATTATCATGCTACACCAACAGAACATTGAATCATGGATACTATTATAGGTATAGGTCACTCTTATTCAGAAATTATCATTTTAGCATCAACTGAGATTCCACCACTAGTTATATTGTGTCACAAAAATGTATCTTATTTTAACCAGAACACATGGTTTTTTGAATTTATCAGAAACATTATATTTATTTAGAGTTTATATATACATCACAGATGAACCTTATACCCTACATGAATTTTATAATATATGTTAATATCATCAATAAATATAAAAAATTTATCTTGGTAGTCCCTAAAGACTGAATTCTTAATCTATAAATATAAATGATATATTAATCAAATAAAATGGTATAATTTAAAACATATAGTTCCAATTTATTGTATAGAAGAAAAAATTTGGAAAATATTATTTATTCACCCTCAACTAATGATAAACTAATTAGTGGTATTTCATAGAGAATAATTGAGCCCCATGGAAATTTAAAAAATAATACATCCTTGGAATGTGGTATTTATAATTCATTATAATCTCATTATTTTCTATAAAATCAATTCATACTTTTATTTATTCATCCCTCTTCTAAAAAAAATAGAATAGTTGCTTCCCAAGAGATGTAGTAGGATGAATAAAACCCTTCTCTATATTAACTTACATTTTCTTCTTCAATTATTGTAAATATATATTTCATTCTATATTGTGTAATAAATATTTTGATAGGCACATGTATGAGTTTAATTTTAAAACAATACCACTATTTATAGGGGGTATAGGTAAATCGTCAAAATCTACATCAATTTATTCCTTAAAAATGGGTACGTAACCAAGGATTATACTTTCACATTCTTCCCTTCTTCATAAATCACTTCTATAAGGAATTTAATATGCGCTGGTCCTTGACATGACATAGCATATGATATCTCTTCCTTAAATATAATTATATTTTTTCCTTCATTATAACCTAATATCCTTTAGTTTTACAATTTATTTTTCAATTATACATTTATATAAAATACATAAATAATATTATATCAAATTTCACCATTTCAATGACCACCAGGTTGGCCTAGATGTTGTAGTAACCAATTTTATTAGGGAAATCCCTATATATCATTAATTCATTAATAGTTATTCAAAAGGATTAAATTAATAACACTGCTATTAAGAAGATACATGTTTAACATGATTTTATTTCCAAATAGTAATGATATAAAAGTATGTGTAGAACTAAAATCAAATAATTTACTCACTGTCTTTTATTGTATGATAAATATAACTCCCACTACATCCATTGGATCCTTAATATTATCTGTCATGGTTGTTTAAGAATGATCATTCTCTCATTTTCTATAATAGGGCTGATGGTAGTTTCCATCGATTTTATTTTGATTTCGATATTGATTAGTGATATTTATATTCCACCCAATCATGAATCATTTTACTAAAATATATAATGCACCATATTCCCTTTTTATTGGAATTAATATAATTAGGATATACATATCGATGATAGTTTCATGTTATTTTTCAATATCATTATCACTTACAATACTTTCCAATAAATTAAAATAAATTCACTACATTCTTCTTCCTATAATATTTTCACATGGGTAGTTGATGTTTCTCCTCTTCTCATTTATTGGTTAAATTATTTCCATAAAATTGATTTTTACACCTCTCTATATCAATATTTACACAACACCAATGTGTGGATCCAAACATTATTTACACTTTGAAGTTATCACATTCCATAGGATACACCTCATTCTTAAGATTAGTTTTCTTCATTAGTTTTCACTACTAGTCATCTTTTTATGTTATGTGATATACGAATAAATTATCCTTCTCTTTTTCAAAACATGTTTTTCATAAATCATTTTTTAATATCAAACTATTTTTCTAGGATCTGTAGATCAATAGTTCTAAAAGAAATAAGTTTCTATTAACTCATAAAGTATTCCACTTATAATTTTTACTTCTCTTTTGAAACAGACACCCAACACATTTTACATTGTAATTCATAACAAAATGAAACTCATTCATAGTCATCATAAGGTTTTCAACACTATCATCAACAATATTAGTTACACTATAATTTTTTTATTAACTATTTTTCTTATATGAGTCATTATATTTAATTCAAATTTCTTGAAGAATAAAACCAAATTGATAAATTAATTACTATAGGAAATATTATAATAAAAAATAAATGGAAATTTTAATCCAAATATTTTCTAATAACTTGATGTCATGATATTATATATCAAACTTTAAAAAATTTAATTATCTATATATCCTTCATAATTGGTTATAAAAATAATTGGATTTTCCAAATCATATCCCCATAGAGTGTTAGAACAAGTGTTCAATAAGGCTTACTACTCTTTCCAAGAGTGAATGTTGGATTATTACCCAATCAACCCTTTTGGGGTTATTAACACTAAGTGAATTTGTGCCAAAAACACATCCATTTATAATATTCAGAATGGGACATCATTGTTAGGAAGCCAACCACTAAATAAATTTCCAAAATTTAAGAAGTTTTTATATATTTATAATTATCAATAGGTTTATTAATATTATTTTTTATTCCTAATTTCTACAAGTAACAACCCATTTTAGGTGGAAGCAACTACGGTGACACTCTATTTCAATACCTGATTTTTAATATAATTCTTAAAAAAATTACATAAATAACATTAAAGGACCTTTTATGGTTTTTTCTGAGAAACTATGTATATAATACATGAATTATGTTGATAAATAAGAAAAATAAAAATTACTAAATACTATTGAAATAATTAATTAAAAAACATCTTGCAGAACTGCATTCCATATAACCTTTTGGGGACATACATCAATAGAAAATAGTTAGTATAAATCCAAATAAGAAGAAAATAAAGCTAAACATGAGTGATTATCATTGATAATAAATTAAGAAAAATATAATAGAATAATCATAATTACATGATACATTGTATGGAAAATTGGATACAATAGAAAAATGGTAAATTCATAAACATGTCACCAAGGTTCTTCATCAAGTTTTCGTAAAACATATTTCAATGGTTATTAACCAATCTATCATAAACAAGTCTTTCGTAGAGTTTATTTCATTACCCAATGAATATGATTTTTATTATAGAACACCATTTATATATCTTAATCTTGGAGTTAGAAATATATCTTATATCATAATAAATAATTTCATCAACAACCAGAGGAGAATAATAAATGGGTTTCATATAAAACCACTGAATATATAAATTATTAAATACTAGATTGTTTCATTTATTTTAACCCATGATAAGGGAATGTAATCATTATACATGAAAATA
Organism: Viscum album; assembly: GCA_963277665.1. Lineage (NCBI taxonomy): Eukaryota > Viridiplantae > Streptophyta > Magnoliopsida > Santalales > Viscaceae > Viscum > Viscum album. The sequence continues at coordinate 1,498,075,889 of OY728131.1, forward strand.
CCCAATCAATGAAGTATAATTACAATAATTTAATATACTTTAAAAAATATTGGATTTGTTATTCACAACCTAAAATTTGAGGTAAGGAAAATCAAAGAGTGATTTATACAATATTATTGGTATTGAAATTGGTGTATAGAAATAGATTTATGAGTGATAATGGAAGTATCTATTTTATAAAAGACATTTTTTAGTAATGTAATGATAATAAGTTCATGAAAACATAATAAAATATATATTAGAGGCCAAAATACAATTAAAAAACTTAGATAAAAAGAGAGATGAAAATAATCTCTTATCATGTGAGATAGATTCCTAAATCTTGAGAAGAGATTCATGGAACCTTATAATGTCCTTGTAAAATATCAAGGGGTGAATATGGGTAACCTCATGATCAATGACATTTGAGTGAGTTAAATGTGGTGTGTGGGAGGATATTTATTGAAATTATAGGATAATATTTCACTATTTTTATATATAGTCCCCAGAATTATAGGTTTTGGAAAATTAATTTCAAATGGGGAACCGATGGTTTAAAATAATCGATTTTAGAATTAGAATTTTTTTTGAATTTTTTATTTTGAGAACCTACATCAATATTTAATGTTAATTTTCACATGGGCAATTTTTTTCCCCAAATTATAATTTTTAAATTAATAATTTCAACTATACACATTAGAATGTTAAACATAATTTTTTGAGATACATTTAAAATTAATTAAAATAAAATTTATTACGAAATAACAAAATTTTCAGCATTTATTAGCTAATTATAATAATAATAACATGAATTCATATTTATGATTTCATAATACACATTGAAAACACAAAACTGTATTTTTACAATTCATAGAAATATAATTTACTGCATAAAATTATAAAATTTTTACCATAACCTCATTTGGATATGATGATTTAAAATATAATTTGAATTTTATCAAAATAAATTCCTTAGTATGAGAATTAATTATAAAAAAATACATATTTCCTGTAAAATAAAATTTATATAAAAAACACATTATTTATTCACTTTAAATATTTATAAATTTTATAATATCATAAAAATTAATTATTAAAATGTTTAAGAATATATAATTAATTTTTATAATATTTAAATATTTAAATTTAAACTACTATTTTATTATTATGTTGGGTATTATTACTATTACAATATTGATATAACTATCACATTACAAAAGTAAGGAAACATACATGTAACGATCATATCCAAATGACCATATTACTCTTAAAACATTATATATACTTCACCATTCGAATACCCCATTTTCAATACTTTACTTTTAAAGGTTATAAAAATACATTGATCATATATGTCTTATTCTCACCTCTCATTTTTATTTTTAAAATTTTTTTAGAAGAGAAAATCATTATTAGAAAATTTAATCCAATAGTTTTTACATTAGTATCTGCATTGTTCCTTTTTGATTATCTCCTTATGTTACTTATAGATATTATATTCATTATTATTATATTATGTGTAATTTTATTATGTAAAATTATTTGAATGGGATTCATAACAAAATGTTATTTTTAAACGTCAGTTCCATCTTTAATAAGGGAATAAAATTTTTTATTGGTACACTGTCAAGGTGAAATCCTTTAGAATTTAGTATTACAAACCATGAAACCATCACAAAAACTAACCCCCAGGCTTCTCCAAAAATCAAAAATTTCTAAAATTTATGAGCTTTGGTAAAATTATGTTTAATTTATACTTTTAAAATATATATGGTTTTAAATAAATTCTTCTACAGTATTTAATTATATTAATTTTTTTATAAAAATTCATACTATTTTTTTTATTTAGTTTCCCTTAATTCTCTAATAGTTACCCCTATTTTATAATAGGACACACCATTTATTCCATTTGTATTGTAAAATTATCTCATTTCATTTTTGGTAAATTTGGGTGATTTTAGTTTTTTGGATTTCTGGAAAGAATCCACGAATCACAAATCATTTATTTGGGAGTGATGAATTGATTATAAATTGAATAATATAGAGTCAATTAAATTAATTAATAATGTTTTATAGTGTGGGGCCCAAAAGAATGTTTAAAATAGGGATTTCATCCTATATTTTTTTATATGTTACTATAATATTTTTGAAACATTTTCACATTCCCAATAAATTAATTACATCCAAAAATAAGATTTAGTATAAAAAATTTCCCATGGTATTGATTCAATATCAAAGCCATGTTGTGGGGTTTTGGGATTCTCTCCCAATATAAGAAATAATTGAAGAGAAGGATGTACCCACAACTATTTTGTGGGATTAGATTTTTATCTGGTACATGTTTTTATAGTGTATCATTGGTTTTTTAGGTTTTCTTGGAGAATCAAAGATTTTCTAGTGGTCAGATTTATTTTTACTATTGATTTTTCGATTTTGTTGTTGGGATGACCTTGACTCAGTAATGTTATTGATTATGCTAGAATAATTTTATTATTGATGTGTCTAAAAAAATATTCTAGGTCATTCACAATATCATACCACCAATTAAGAAATCTAGTTTTGCGGATCCATAATTTTGATGATAAATTCAATGATCGCCTATTTCACATAAATGATTGAATTTATAATGGGTCAAGTTATTGGTAGATTTTTTTGCATTATATATCTTGATTTAAAAATAGTTGTTGATTTCATTGACTTGGAGTATGGTTTTAGAGTTTTAGTTATAAATATATTACCCTAAAAGGATTAGTAAATGAAAATTATTTGAAGAATATTTTTATTAAACCACTTTTCATGTACAAATATACAAGTATTCTCTCTTATTGGTGATGAATTAGATTTATTTTATCCTCTACATTTGATGGTGATTTGAATTTTCATCACTTCAAAATTTCAGGTGGCATGAAATTGTAGTGTTATCAGCACTTTATAATTAATCCAATTAATTTTTTTTGTAACACCCAAATGTTTTGAGAAATATTTCTTTTGAATTGATTTAATATTTTTTATATTATTTATTTCATGCAACACTGAAAATAGTTTATTTTATCATAAAACGCCATGTTTTTCTTTCATTATACCCAATTCCAAGTTAATAATCCACTAAAAACATTATAATGTTTGAATTTCTCTACACGGAACACTACATTTAACTTATTTAACTTGAAAGGATGACTTTATTTAATGTCTTAAATAACACACAGGACCATGTTTTACCAAACAAAAAATATATTGTTAATATATTATTACATAATATATTAAGAAATAAACTAGATGTTAATTCAGCGGTCATGAATATTATTAGCTAACATATTAAAACATATGTTTTACAAAAATATAAAATTACTTCATTAGTTTCAATGATCCAATTTAATATAAATTGATAGTTTTTATAGAAATCAATTTTTATGCTCCCAAAGATGTTTTATCCTAATAAATGAAGTTAAATAAAATTAGTGAGAGATAGTATTTTAATATATATATATATATATATTTTTCAATAAAATATTTTTTATTTTCAACCAATTAATTTGATTGTAATAATGTAAGAACAAATCAAATTTTACACAAAAACATACATTTTAATTAAGGAACTTTTACCCTCTTTTGAGGGAGAACCTACTTTAAATAAAAAATTAAGAACATTGATAAATTGTATATTTAAATAAAACTTCATTTTTTAATGTAAAATATTAAAATTAATTTGTTTTGAATTTTTGGTATTTTTCTATGATGATTCAATTTTTAATGATTAGTAAAAAATAATATAACATAACTCAAAAATTATTTTTCATTTAATTTATTTATAAAGATGATTTATATTTTTAATTTTATGTAAAGTTTAATTATTTCAATTTTTAAATCATTTTATCCTATTCATTTAATTGTAATCAATTTAATATTCAAATTTATTATAAAAATCAACCAACCCTTGGAACATTTTTACATTAAAAACTTTCTTTGTCATTTCGTCTATAGGATTATAATTAAATTAATTTATTCCACTTTTATGATATAAATTTGGAAAAATGGATTCCATATTTTAAATAATAATAATTTATAATTTCTAAAAATATCAACTAATATCATGACCAAAAAGATAAGTGAATGAAATTGAAATTAATTGCAACACTTAAGGTGAAATGAAATTAATAAGGAAATAAACCCTAAAATTAAGGCCTAATATAACCTAAAAACATGTCCAAAGGCCATTAAATTGAAATATGTATACCATATAATTCATTTTAGATAATTCTTATTGCTATTGGATCTTCTTCAACTAAAAAAACATGGGTGGAGTTTTTCTTTTTCTAAAATATTACAGGAGTGCCACTCCACCTCGACAATAAAAAGGCCTCCTCTCCTCCCACTTACTCACACATATTAAGCCACCTAAGATCGTCCCCAATCTGAAACTTTCACATCCCAACATCCCTACCTTACTCCTTTGAGCGTCCCTTTAGTCATAAATCCATCAGAGGAATCCCTTCAGTGTAAACTAGAAGGGGTTACCCGAATAAGAGGTTACATGCTTCGTCAAGATAAGTTATTTTATTTACATTATACACCCCCATAATATAAATATTTCACGATTTTATAAAAAAGTATCATAAAAATACTATGAGTTTTTATTCTTTGGTTTCTGCCCACAAATATACACACTTACATCAAATTTCAAACAAACATATTGTTTATGTGTATGGAGAACTACCGCCTCATTAAATGATGATTGTTAATTTCTCTATTACCACCTCTAATTATGGAAAATATGACTGAAAATATATTTATATATGATATATATATATGATATATATAGTGTAATGATTAGTATTAAGTTTTCATTAATAATATACCCTTATGATTTCCACCTTTTGTAAATACTATAATTTCATTTGAGGAAGGGTGCACTACCGTCCCCTCAAAGTGATGTGATTCATTCAAACAGTACATGAAAATTATTAATTATTTATTTGTAGAACCTATATGATATATATGAAATAATAATTCAAAATTAATGATATTATATACATGTGTACATATAATCCATTTAATCACTTTCTATCAATAGGATAATGAAACATAAACAACATTCCAACATACGTACGACCCACAGTCTCAATAAATTGTGTATACCATTTCTTACTTATATATTATATATTTTATTATAATACATATATATTTAATATAAATGATATTTTTACCAGTTATTAAATTCTGAAAATCATAATATAATTATAAGCACCAAATATATAACAGATTAACACACAAGAAAAAAACAATGTGAATATTACCCGAAGAGTAACCTTAACATAAAATTGTTAACAATAGGGTAACATGATTTCATAATCAAACCATATATGATACTAGATATAATAATATGGTTATAGAATATATTTATAATAAATTAACACTTATTATACAATATCTTTTAATGAGTATGATGATAGTGAAAACATAATGTAAGGGAATTTCATCTGTCCCTTTATTTCTATGAGATACATTCCTTATTCACTGATCACGTATTCTGTGTGGTTTATATACATACCATGAATGTATTATATTACACTAATACATAAATATATGGATATTTACATATCAATCTTATGATCATTCTATCTTGAGGTATAATTTTAAAAAGTTACCAAATCGGTAAAGTAATTTCGTCTCATTTGTTCTTCATTAAGACACATTCCATGTTTTAAATATATATGTTTATATGAGGTGAATAAACTAAAAATGACATATAATAAAATTAATCTCATTATTTTAATGTTATTTTAAATCTTCATTCAATTTAATTTTCCTAAATAGGGAGTGTCATTCAATGTTACCATGTGGTAAGATTTTATTAAAACAGTCGTATAGTTTATCAAGATTGTTTCTGATCACAAATTCATTAATGGATTATTATGAAAAATATTTAAAGAACACTCATGATTTTTTTCTCCTATTTTTATTTATTATGTATTATTGTATTTATACCATTTCTACACAATTTATTACTTATGATAATTAACAAAATGTTTTTATGTCCATACCTGTCTCTTCGGTTAGAAATCTATGAGACATCAAAACCTTACATTCAAAAAACGGATTCCAAGAATATTCTCATAATCCTATATGATCCTAAAAAAAACTTTCTGCACTTTTTGACTTTTACCAATTTTTTCCAAATATCCTCCTTGTCACTATCTGAATGATGATTTTTTCTAACCATTTTACCATGAAAAAATTTTATTTTTTCCTCACACAACGTGTATGTATTTACCCTCAAATAATTATCTGAATCCTTGTTTACATATTTAAGAGGTTAATTTGTAAAAAAAATTAAAATATATTTACAAAGAAATGGTTTTCATATGTTTTTAAATATTCTTTTATATGTTTTCATGGAAAAACGGTTTTCAAATGGTTTTAAAATTCCTCTAAAATTACTCAAAGGAAAAAAGGATTTCAAAATTTTTTCAATGATTAATTTATATATTTTCATGATTATTTTCATGAAAATGGTTTTCAAATGTTTTACATTATTGGTCAAATTTTTCAAAGGATAAGGGATAATTTCCTCATGATATGTTTTTACCATATATTTCAAAATTATTTCCCATCTAATTTAACATTCATTGGTGTAACTCATGCCTTTATTGGGAAATGATAAATATTATCCATTTATATTATTTACATGAATGGGTTATCTTTTATGATGTGATGTTTAAAAATATATTTCCATTTCATGGTTTATATACTTATAAAGCCATGATTATTTTCATGGGTTATGAATTTATGAAATGATTATGAAACCTATCTCTTTTTCACATGTTATGATATGATCAAATGTATATGAAACCCATTTATTTTCTTTGTTTAGGATATTATTTTTTAAGATTATATGTCAGATGTATATATGATTTCACTATGATGTGGGTGGTACATATATCTCCCTTAAATGAATTAGGTGATGATAAATTTTCTATGAGATCAATGTGTAGACCGAAGGGAATCACAAACTTGAAATAATATGGTACATGGAAGGACATCCCAAACCCAAATAAGTTCCTATATGGGAGGGAGTACCAATCCAATGTCATGTACAGGGGTGATTAACCCATGACTAAAATGTTACAAATGTCTTGGTAGGAAGCCTTGACATAGGTTTTTATATGCCTATGTGTCTGCCACAACGCCATGTTTTATTCTTATATTATGAATTCATGGATTATAGTCTTCACTTCAGTATAATTCATGTCTTATGAACTACAAATATTTATTCCATGATTCTTGTTTATGTTTTTTTATAGGTAGGGTATGATATTTTAATAATTATGATCATGTTCTCACACCCTTATAATCATGATATTCTTACCCATTTCCTTTATTTACCTCTAATGAGAATCTAAGCCCACACATTTCCTATATTTCTCTTCCCAAAGCTATGAAGAATGGTTTTTATGTATTGCTAATAAAAGGGAGGATATTATTGTGAATCATTAATTATATTTAACTAATTTATAATATTTGTTTTCAATGTTTCCAAAGCAACTATACTAATATGGTCTTAGGGAATCTAGTTTTTGAAATTTTTTAGGTATTGATGTGATGTATATGTATATTTTTACCAGATCATTATAGTTAGTATCAAAACAAAGGTTTATTTAACCTTTGGATACTCATATAAGGAAACATTAATAAGAAATCTAAAAACATGTCTAAGTATAATTCTATGTATAAGTAGAATTATAAAAAAATTCTTGAAATTTTGGTAAAGGATAGAGTGAGTGGTTCCCTAAAAATACATCCTTGTCTATATAATATATGGTAATGTGGGTGCAGTATAGATTTACCTAGGGTTAGTAACTCTGAAAAGATATCTTGGGCGGACTCAAGATAATCTGATAAATGATAATGGGGCTTTCTTCACACCTAGTTTTACACTCTCAAAGGATATGCTTTTGGAATTCACAAACTCATCACAAACTATCATGAAGGATTTAAATCGATGTTGGCTAAGAGTATCCACATATAAACCAAAGGTGTCATAGATTATAGAAGGTGTCATGATTTGGACATCACAAAAGTGGTTTTTCATTATTATGTGGTTACTCACTCTATTAACTATTTCTTATGCTATGATTTTGGTTTTAGTCAATGGGTGGAACCCAAAAGAATCATGTGAATTGTGATTGTAACGAAAAATACTGGGATTGTCACCCTGAGAAACAAAATTCAATGATATTAGTAATGGAAATTCTCATTTATATAATCACTAACATTTCTCAAGCAATCAACTATGCTGTAATCCAGAATTGGAATAAGATTGAACATTATTCTATTGGGTCCTTCATGAGGTAACATCCTCCATCTTTCATCCAGTCATCTTATCCAATTAAGTTGAAAAATGGTTCAATAACACTAATATGTTATTTTTCATTCTACGGTGTCCAAAACATGATAATTTCATTCTGGTTTTTTATCGTTAAGAATGCGAAGAAGATCACCAGAGGACACTAATCAAGATTATGAGGAAAAATGATGAATTTCAATCTATAGATTGGGATGAGTTCAAGAACATATGTTTTAATAATTACATTCATGGATTCTTATTTTGAAGATGGAAAAGTAATTCCTATAGCTTAAACTAAAGGATAATGAATCTGATCATGCATTTTAAGTATATATAAAAAAGGCTTGTGATGTACTCGTCGTGTATTATTGTTTAACCTAGAAGCAAAATTGATTGATTTAAGTGTTGTTTGAAGCATTGTATTAAAAATTCCATGGCTATAAGAGACTTTAGAAACAATGAAGATGTTTTTATATGTTCTATAATGGTGGACATGGAGGTTTGACTTTTGTATCAATCTCATGGTTTTGAAAAATGTAATATGATGTTCAATGGAAAATATAACAACCATAGAGAAAATAAAATGAGACTTCCATTATGAAAACATTGTGGGAAGAAACAAGGAGGGAATTTACTAAAGGGGAGTAATAAATGATTCTTGTCTAGAAGGGAAGGTCATAATGTGGATAAATTTATAAGTGGTTAGATGATGTTAGATAAAGATTAAAATAATAATATACCCCTACAAAATACACCTCCGAAACATTTTTGTTTCAATTTCATAAATTTTGGACATTACATTAACAGGTGCCCAAATCGAAGGACAATTGTAAATGATAATCAATAAAAAAATCAAAAGACAAATGAAAAATATAAATATTATGTTGTCATAATAGAATAAGTGAACCAAGATAATTAAGAAATATGTATCATCCCATCCTTAGTTGGAGATGTTATGTTTAATTTTGTATGAATATTCCCTATAAAAGTCTTATTTTTTTCCTTTTGTGAAATTTCATGTGATTATATTTCCAACATTTATTATGGAATAATATACTGACATTTAATATTTTATCAAGACAATTATGGACCTACGATTAAAATGAATTTTTTTTGGTTTATGGTAAGATATTATTTATGGAATAAATGATGAATTATATTTTGGTAGGGATACAAGGTTAACCATTTATAGAATGTTTGGATTAATATTCGGATGAAATTTGTGATAATTAAATTATTGTCTAACCATATAGGTATTTATTAAATATTGGGTAACATGTTCTAAATTATCATTATGAAAATGATAGATGGAATGACGTTTAATTATATTTATGGATCCCATGATATGTTAATGGTTCTGGAATGACAAATCCACCATCATTTTGCTGAATAAGAGATGAAGTGGAAATTGAAAAGGGAAAACAAAGTATGAGATTATACTGAATCAAGTTAGTATATCTTCTAATGAAAATAATTCAACCATAGGGAATGGATATTGAAACCTAATAGTTTATCCTAGAACCATCATTTCTGATGAGTCAAATTGTCCTCTAGGACATCAAGGATATATGGATTTCTAGTTGTCAAATTTATCATGACCAAGCCCTATATCACCCACCCCCAAAACATGATAGTTATATTTCTCTTCCATGATCATGTTCTCACTTTCTATCTATGTTATCCTATTTGGAGACCCATAACTATGATACTTTGTGTAACTGATATGGTTTCATCGTTCTTTTTTACCGAATGTTTTATTGATCATTTTTAATGATATGGCTTTCAACTAAAGAGATTTAAAAATATTTATCCTTTAATAATTTAGATTAATTTTGAGGAAGAAATTATTTTTAAGAGTGGTATAATGTTACACCCAATGATTTTTTGAAATATATTTTTTGACTTAATTTAATCATTTTGAACTTTTATATTTCACCAAACACTAATAATAGTTTGTTTTATTTTAAAGAACCATATTTTTATTACATTATAAACAACAAAAATTTAATAATACAGTACATACAACATAATTTTTATCATTATATATAAGTAACACTAATTTTATCTTATGTTACATGCAATAATGACATTCCTCGATGGCTTTTGTAAAACACAAGACCATGTTTTACCAAACAAAAAATAATTTATTAAAAAATTATTATTTAATATATTAATGCATAACATAGATGATAAGTTAGTGGTTATTAATAATATTAACTAACATAATATAACCTATGTTTTACAAAAATATAAAATTAATTCCTTATTTACATTGAACCGTTTTACTATAAGGATATATTTTTATAGAAAAATATTTTTATTCTCAAAAAACTATTTTATCCTATTAAATTAGATTTATTAAAATTAGTTAGTGAAATTTATATAATATATAATTATATATATTATATATTCTATAAAATGTTTTTTTATTCAATCAATGTATTCTATATAAATAATATAAGAACAAACCAAATTTTACAAAAAAACCTATATTTTTATTAAAGAAATTTCACAGCCTTTTAATGGTGACCCTATTTTGAATATAATTTTTGGAAATGTTAAAAATTTTACATTTTAAAATAATCATAAATTTTGAAATAGAAACATAAATAATAGGTTTGGGTTAATTTTATTATATTTATGCGAATTTTGAATTCTTAATGAATACTGAAAAAAATTGAACTTAACTCATAACTGGTTTTTCATGTAGTTTATTTATATTGTTAAATTATTTTCATAATTAATTTTAATTTTTTATTAGATAAATTTTTAAATAATATATCTAATTTATTTCTTTGGAATAAATTTTACATTGAAATTGGTTTTAAATATATAGGAATCTTTTAATAGTTTTTAATTTAAAACCCATGTTGTTGTTCCATCAGCGAGATTAAATTTAAATTAATTTCATAAACTTCTATGATTGGAATTGTAAAAAAATTATTCTATATATGGAATGAAAATAATTTATAATTTATAATTATATAAAAATAGTCTTATACTGAAAACAGTAGTGAAGGTAATTAAAATTAATTACAATGACTATGTAGAAATTAAGCATAATAGGGGACTAAACCCTAGTCATAAGGCCAAATATGACCTAGAAAAATGTTTAAAAGACATTTGATGGAAATATTTCAACCCTAACCTCAATTGTATTCATTTTTGACCATTATTGGATCCACTTTCAATAAGAAACATGTGTGAGGTTTTTTCTTTTTCCAATATATTACATGTCTACCCCTCCTCCTCCACTATAAAAGGCCTCATCTCCACACTCATCCATACATATATAAAGCCACTTATGTTTGAAAAAGATATGACAAATTCAATTCAAAATATACTTCCCATCCTCCTTTAACCCACTATTTGGTCATAAATCCATCTATGGAATCCCTTTGGCACAAACAAAAATAAGTTACATGAATTAGAGGTTACATCCTTCCTCAGGATCCTTTATTTTATTTTATTTATGCACCCACAAATATCATTATTTAATTATAGTATAAAAACACCATTATCATAAATAATCTATTGTGTTTTTACACTATTTCATAGAACTACACTTATACACACATCCATCTAACAGGTATGATCATACTGTTTACGTGTACGGAGAACTACCGCCTAACGAAATGATGATTGTTAATTTTTCCTTTTCCTCCTCTCATGGAGGACATTATTATAGACACACTATTTACATATGATTTATATGATATTTAATAATTATTTATTCTTATATACTTTTTTATTTATAACAAATTCGTATGCTTCCCATCTTGTGTAAATATAATAATTTCATTTGAGAATGTTTGGACTACATGAAATATATTACAAATATGAACTTCATAGAGTGTATTAAAGTTTTTTTAGTGATCCTATATTATATATATTACATAATAATTATAATATAATTAAATTATTTACAAATATACTTATATTTCATTTACTTTATTTCTTTTAATAAGGTTGTATAATGGAAACAACATTCATGTGTATGTATAATCTATCGTCTCCAAGAACGATATATTCCATTTCAAACTTATATACAATATAGATTATTATAATAAACTTATAATGAATTTAAATATATTTTTATCATGTATTAAATTTTGGAAATAATTATATAAGTATAGGGATCAAAGATATTACAAATTATGACACAATAAAAGAATAAAGTGAATATTACTCGAAGAAAAACCTTAAAATAATATTGTTACCAAATGGGTAATATAAAGTCACAAGAAAAAAATGGTATAATAAATAAAGATATCATTCTGTAAAATATGGATAATAAAATTACCTTTATGTTAAAGGTTATTTAAATTCTTATGATGGGATTCAAGGCATATAGATATGAAATTTCATCTCAAACTTTATTTTCCTGAGATATATGCCTAATTCACCACTCTCTTCTTTTGTGTGGTGTATATACTACCCAATAATTTATTTTATGCCTCATAGATTTAAATATATAGGTATTTATATAACAATTTTTTTATCTTCATATTTTAGGGTTTATGTTTCAAAATATTCTAAATCCTAAAAATTAATTTTGTCTAAATTAGTCTTTTTTGAGAGACATGCCATGTTATACATGTATATTTTTATATAAGGTGTATAAAATACCTTTAACATGATATAAAATGAATATAATTCTTTTTATTATATTTTAAATCTCTATGATATTTCATTTTCCAACAAGGGGAGTATGATTCAAATTTACCATGTGGTGATAGCTTATTAAAACAATCTCACTGTTTATCACGATTTTTTATGATCATGCTTTCATAAAATAAACCTTGTGTTCCATATTTCAAGAAAAACCATGAATTTTATTCTCGTTTGTTCAGTATTGATTTCATCATTTATTAGTACCATTTTTCCACTCTTTGAAACTTATGATAAGTAGTAAAATCTTTTTATGACCTTACTTCTCTCTTCGGTAAAACATTTGTGTTCCTTAATACCATGATTTGCACAATAGGATTCCATGAATATTTTAAAAATCACATAATATCATTAAAATATATTTTTACCCTTTTTTTATTTTACCAATGTTTTCAAAGGAATCATATTATGTCTTTTTGAAAGACGGATTTCTCTAAACTTTTTACTATACAAATGGAATTTAATTTTAAACTCATATAGAATGTATGGATTTACCCTCCAAAAAATTCATTGAATCGTTATTTTAATGTTTAAAATGATAATTTTTTATAAAATTTATTAAAATATATTTTTTATGAAATGGTTTTCAAAATGGTTTCATGCTTCTTTTGTATGTTTTTAAGTAAAAAAAGGTTTTAAAAAGGCGTTCATGATCCTATAAAATATATAAAACGAAAAAAAAATTCAATTTTTTTTTTCAATTATTCATTTATATTTAATAAATTTTATTTATATGAAAATGGTTAAAAAAAGGTTTTATTCTTTAAGAATAACTTTTCAAAGGGGAATTTATAATTTCTTCAAGAAGTGTTTTTAAAATATCTTTCATAATATTCACATATAAGAAAACATTTTTTGGTGTTACTCATGGATTAATGGGGAAATGATACAATGTTTCCATTAATATTATTTCTCTAAATGGTTTAAATTTTATGGTATGATGTTTATAAAATTTGTTCCTCCTTCATGGGTTATTTTCTTATGAAACCAACATCATTTAATGGGTTATTATTTTTTGAAATGATTTTGAAACCCGTCTCTTTTTCATAGGTTGAGTTATGATTTCATAATTAGGAAACCCATTTCATTTGTTGGGTTATGGTATGGTTGTTTATGATTTTTTGGAACATGTATGTATGATTTCTTTAGTATATTGGTGGGACCTATATCTCCCTATACTGCATTTGTTAATTATAATGGTTTTGTGATCTTAAAGGGTACATGGGAAGGCATACCACTCCCAAAATAAGAGGGTACATGGGAGGACATCTGATTCCCAAAACAAAAGGGTACACTGATGAACATTCCATTCCCGAAACTAGAGGGTACATAGTAGGAAATCCTAATAATGAATTAGGCATGCATGTGATAACCAAAACATAACATGTAAGAAAGATATCGTTAAGATTCACTGAAAAAGGGTTTTTATATTCTTATGTGTCTACCATAATTCATAGTATTGTTTTTATATTATTCATTCATGGACCCTGGTACTTATTTAGTTCTGATTAATGTCTTAATAACTCATAATATTTAATCCATGATTCATGTTTTTGATTTTCTTCAGTCTATGATCTTATAAAGGATCCTCATCACGTTTTCATACTCTTATGATCATGATACGATTACACATTTCCATTATTTATCTTTAATAATAATTTGAGCTCACCTATTTCTTTTTTCCCTTCCCCTTGTTATAAAGAATGTTCTTTATGTTGAAATAATAATAGGGAAGAACATTGTAGAAAACATTTAATATATTTCACTCAGTTAGAATATTTTTTTAATGTTATGTGTGGCACTGAACTAATACTGTGTTTGGGATTCTTCTTTTTGTAATTAATTATAAATTCCACAAAAGTGATGTAATGTTTATGTGTGTTAGGAAAAGGTCATTATTGTTTTTAGATATTTTCAATAGTCTAAATTATTTGTAGAGATATGGTTATTGGTGTTTGATCAAATCTAATCTGTTGAGGATGAAATGGGAAGGGATTCACTGATCTCAATTTGGGAATATTGGTCCGTCTACATCAGAGAGATTATAGGGGACGAACTACAAATTTAGAGATGGGTGGTCATAAAACCACTATAATTTTACTTTTTAGGTGAAATACTCCATTATATTTTCTATTTTTTGAGCCCTAATGGAAAGAGTAAGAGTGTGCACATAGCTCTTTGTTGTTGTTATTTTTTTTTATTTTGTGATTCTAGTACCTCTCTTTTTATTGGTTGTTCAGTTTCTTTTTTCTGGGGTTTTTTTAAATATTTTGGCCTTGAATTGATGATCAAATGGACATTAGAGGTGGACCTTAATTAGGTTGAATATGTTACTATTTTGGAGGAATATTCTTTGATGTTTATGGTATGTGGCTTCTGTTGTTGTGATCAGGATACATGATTCTTTGTCTTGCATTAAAATATGGATGCAGGAGGCCTTAATTCAAGTTTTTATTTAATTTTTTTCCCAATTATTGATGTTTTTATTCATTTTTAATTACTTGGATAGTAAAATTCTATTTTGTATTCGATTAGTTTATTTTTTTAGTCGATGTATCATGTAAAAATTATCAAATGTTTAGATTTTTTTATATGGGTCCATTGATGTTTATAGCTGTCTGTTTTTTTTCAATTTCTTATACATGAATTTTCTTTATAAAATACATTTTCTAAATTTTCTCCTAAAATTTTTTCATAGGTTACCATTGATGAAAATATGAAAATATAAATAGTTATTCATCTTGTAGATAATGTTTTATCACTCAATATTAATAATTACTATTGTTATTGATTTGTTTTATTTTTCATCTTTTTTATTATTATTTTGATATGGTTATTATGTTGATGATTCTAAAAAGAAACATTCATGTACTTGACAACCATTTTTCCATTCTCAAGCTATTTATTTCTTATAAAAATGTGGGTATGTATATGATATTTTTCAATGTATTTCTCTTATAACCCATTGGATTATAATATTAAAAAAATATTTTTTTTATAATTATTGGGATTTGGATGGGGCTCAGGAGTACTTGGATGGAAATTTAAGTGGTGAATAAGATTATTTTAAAATTATAGACACATCACATTGAATTTTAATCAATATTATGGATTAGGGATGTTATATGGATACTTATCTCTTAGATGAATCCTCTATTAAGGTCAAATACAGTCAAATGCCTACTTTTAGTGGGATCAAAACTGGTGAAGATTTAAATTGATTCCACTATTTATTTTTGTTGGATGTTCCATGGTAATATACTACTAAAATGGTATCAAATATTTATGTTGTCACAAATTGGGATCTGATTAAAGTTTGATTTCATATATATAAATGTTATATTCAATCACAATTGATCTTGGTCATTGAAGGAATGTTTTATAGAGTTCAATATCAAATTCATATATTATTAACTATACGGGACACATTTAATTCGTTTTTCATACTTTTTGGATGGGGATACATCTATATTTTGTTCCCCGATTAGTTATTTAACTTTAGATCATGGGTTCATGGTCCCATTATTCTAAATTGAGGGATCCTTACTCTACAGGATATGGATTTTCATTTTGATTAATTTAATTCATGAATAATATACTGTAGACATAGATTTTAATTAATATAATCAATTTAATCTTGAGGAATCCCCAGTTTTATTATGTTTCGAATCTTAATGGATTTATTAGTTTAATATTTAGGTTTAGGGCGGTGGTTCGATTCAGGTATTTTAAAATAATTTTAAAAGTGATGGATCTATAATATAGTATACAAATCAAGTTTATTATTTAAATATCCTAATGAGATATGTGTCTTGAGTATAAATATAATAAGATCCCACTATTTTTTGTGACATTTCAAAATATTAGATATTTGAATGAAACTTGTTTCAATGAATCTATTTGAACCTATTGTTCATTTAGTGGACATAACCAAATAAATTTTAAAAAAATTAGACGGATAATCATAAGAACATAGTGAATATCAACACACATGTGGAGATTTATGGGCCATTGAGTGGCTTATATATATGATAATTAATACAATAGTCCTTAAGGTGAAAAAATAGATGGATTCTCCCAAGAATGTGGGAATCATTGTGGGAATGGATGAGAAAAATATCAAATTGTATGATGTAAAAATTTTAAACAGCTAGAAAATAGTGTTATGAGTCATTAATAAATATTTATAGATGACCCTTCATCCTTGGTTGGGGGTAAAATAGTAGAAAAAGATTAATTATATAATAAATTCTGTGTTGGAAAATCTAAGGATTTGGATCGTTGGAAAAATGTATCTGAAAATATCAATGATGCATTCAGTTCAAGCAGTATGGATTTGATACTTGGGGCATAACTAGGTCATTTATATACAAAGAACAGTGGTGAAATTTGTACAGGGGATACATGTGATTGTTCAAGTGAGTTTTTTCTTTCTAATTCATATATATTCTTATGTTTTAGATGTGAAATGATGTAGTTCTCTTTATGGAATATTGTTATAGGATATGAAGCCACATTCTTTCACACATTCAGTTCCTATGTAAGAGGAACATGATTAGGAACAAATCTGAGAGACAATGTAGGATGGTTATCGAAACATGGAAGAGGATAAATCAGTGAAGGAAAAATCTAATTAGTTTTGAACATAAGATAAATGTTAATTTGAGGATACAATCCACGATCCTCTAGCCTCTTATATTTTAGAGGAAATCAATCATGAAATTGAACTTCTCACTATAAGGGGAAGTTGGGATGAAATTAGGGGAAATGATCATGTACTTCAAAAAATTGGATCTTATTAAGTATATTAATCGATAAATAATATGAATATATAAGTGGATCGTGAGTAAAATCAACAAATATATATTTGAAATCCAATAAAAAAAATTATTGTTCCTAATGGAAGGAATTCATATTGACTATGAACCAATTCTCTTGGGAATAAAACACATAATGAGATGATAATATCAAAGATGAGGTTTTTTGTAATGAATTTATTTATTATTTCTAATTTTTGGGTTGTTTTATTGAATATTATGGAATTTTATGTCATTCAAAACCCCATCACCCCCACTTGTATTAATTGTTATTTGTATATTAAATAGGGACAGATTGATAAAATAAATTGGTGGTTCATTGAATATAAATATTCTAGATTCATCACCCAAAAAATATCAAATTAGGGATTTGGCCATTAAATTTCTATCCATCACACCCTAAATAATGTTAGTTCTAGTTTATATTTCCCAGAACAGAATAAAAATGGTCTCTGTATTTTAGTCGCAACTAACACTAGTTGGTGGCTATTCTAGTCATCAGTTGTATGTAGTTAATATCCATGGTGATGATATGCATAGGATTTTGATTTTTCTACTTAGAACCGGTGGTTGTTGGAGTCCATCTCAAAAGGGGGATGATGAAGGGAGAAAAGCTAACTATTTGTGGGTTGATATGGGGAGATGTTGTAGGATCCCATATAGTTTAGGAAGGAATAATTATTCACGTGAGTTGATAATAGAATCACATGAAGTCGTAATTACATATATTCCGAGGAATTTCTGAAAATACAGCCGATGATAGTAACCCAGGTTGACTGAAGAGATGGTGGTGGAAGAATGAAAATTCATCGCCAGTGAAGGATAATTTTTGGAGGTTGAATCAGGCACATGGAGGATCATGCTATAATTTAGGCTGAGGTGGATTCTACTGGGCCAAAAAAGACACTGGGCTATCCAGAAGTCTAACCGTTTGTGGTAATTTATGATGAATTAAGGGTTGTATGATCCAGGATTAGTTGGATGCCAGGTCCATCATTCAGCTTCTAGGACTTAGGAATTATAATTAAATTGTTTTTTTCCTTAAAAAACCATTATTTGAATTAATATACTAGGTATTACGAACATAAAAATTTAGTAAATAATTCTATTGGGTATGTTCCTATCATAGGGGGAGGGATGAGGGTTGACCCAATGGGGTTACTAGGTTATGTGTGAATTATCTTTCTTGTAATCCTCCCTAATAATATTAAATTAATTATTATTATTATTATAATTATGGTTAGAGGATGATGGTGTTTTACGGAGTAAGTGGTGATTTAGGTTACTTCTATGGAGATTTTCCACTAAATACTAGATGTTATACTATGAAGCCTGGCCTTAATCTGATTCTTTGTATCAAGAGGCCTTTTAAATTAGGAAAACATATGTAGAGGGCCTCTATTGTTTTGAAAACATTTACATGTGATGGGAATCCAGATTCAGACATACAGATTTTCCTCTATTATTGATCATTCCAATATTTGGATTATTGTGAATGAAAACATGATCATGTTTCATAAAAAATTGATAAAATTGTTGAGAGGCATGTTAGTTTATAGTTTTTAATTATTGTGATTTTTTTTTCAGAATGATGAGAATCCTTGGATTTTAGATGACATCCTTAAATGGAATTCATTATTTTTGGGTTTTTTATGACTAAATAATTATCTAGATTAAATATGGTTTCTCCCATGTGATATGTTTTTCTGATCACCTGTAGTGTTCAGATAGGGGATTACACAAATAATCTCTCTAGTATAGTATTCTTTGAATAGGGATCCAAATCCTATATTTAATTCCTTATATTAGAAAAAATAATATTTATAGGCTTGAGTGATGTTTTTTGGATTCAATTTGTTATATTGGCATCCAAATATTCCTATGGATATTTCATTTTCAATTTTTTCATGTATAAATAAATATAATTAGAAAGGTTTATGAACATTTATCAAATTATGGTGGAATTTTATCTCTGCAATGAACTTATTAAAATATAATGATCTCAATAAATAATGAAAATATCATTTTAGTAGTTGTGTATGAATTTATTCTCTATTTTTTTTATAAAACTAAAAAACCATTAGTTATTATTCATAGAATTAAATTTTGATTCACATTATTCGTTTTCTTTTTTAAAGATAGTAATCATGAGTTTTATAATTGTAATAAGAGTATGTATTTTGAAATAGGGATCAAGGGGTGAAAATTACAGTCTTTATACCTTATCATTATGGATGGAAAAATAGGTAGGTTTTTGGTGAAGGTAAAACTAACAATGAAAAAATTATTAGGTTTTATGGTTTCTATGCATACAAAGAGCATGGTACTCAATGATCGAAATAATATGCTCTTCAAAATGAGTTCATGTAAATAATTTCACGGTCATTGCTGATGTAATGAAAGATGATGATATATTATGGGATCAAATAGAGTTTATTTATAAATAATGTTGATAAATTTAGATATAATCTAAGAGTAAGTTAACATATAAGAAAACTCTTACTAATGAGAAACATCATGTCCCTCATGACTGTGGTGAGAGTTCACCACCTCCTATGTAGGATCAGTACAAAAATAAAGGTCATACTGATGAACATGATTTTATGAGGGGAATGATTAAGCTAGATATCCCTAGTAATGAATAATTAGGAGGTGACTTCGCTTTTTGTATAGACAATATAAAACGCTACTACTGGTCATGTACTATAATATGAAATAATTAGGTCCTAAATTTATGGGGATCCCACAATATACAACAACAGAAATCAAAATATAATAATTATTACAAAAAAATAAATAAATAATGATATTGAAATTATCTAATATTGGATATATTTTATTTATGATGGTTTTATATAGAAAAATATGATAATTTGGAAGAAATTTTTTTGGTTCATGCTAATTATTCTAATGATTACTTTGATTGGGGTGATGAATAGTAAAATGATTTTTTAGAAACAATGAGGATAGTCTAATTTGTATCGATAAATATCAGGAGATTAAGAACTTGATGATTTTGAAATTGTATGGGGATTCCAAGAGTAATTTGAATTTGGATTGTTTGAATCTCAATTGGGGTTAACAATTTATGGTATCATGACTTTTTATTTTGTGTTTTTAGTGGTTTTCCTTACACTTTGGAATATTGTATTGATTAGATGTTATGGTCCTATATATTTTGATACATTAATATATTTGTTTATATAATAATAAAAAATGTGTTGTAGATGGGATTCAAGATGAGTGGTATCATGTTCTAGATGGTAGAGATAGTTAATTTTTTCTATAAATTTCTAATTGGAAATATGTTTTCAACATAATCTTATTATTGGATGGTTCATATTTTTTTAATAAATTAGTTAGTTAAATATATTATAATCTTCCAAATTTAATTAAGATATATTGTCTTGGATGAATTATGTTTCTGAATTCCATAATCCATAGTCATTATACCATTAACAAAGTTACTTTCTATTTCCAATGGCTAATTATAGTGGGATTTCGAGCTTACCTTATTATGTTACCGTCTTGGGGTTGATATAATTTTAATCCCCATTATATTATATTGTATTTTTGTGTTTATTTAAATAAAATATATTGGGATAATTTATTTGGAGATCCAGATACATAATTTTGTATCATTTATTTTAGTTATTATTATGCTAAAAACAATTAAACCAAGGCATTTGGTTTAGGGATTGAAATTTTTGTGGTCATGGGATCTAAATTTTAACCATGAAAACTTCCACCTCAATTATCATGATTTGGTGGATATTAGTGTAAGTATGAATTTCATTAGGTTATTTCCATCATCATGGATTGTTTTGACTTGGAAACATGAAGAAGCATATACACTACATTAGCTTTGTAGTGTAGATAAAGTAATTCATTTGGTAAAGTTGGCATGAAAAATGATTTGGTATAATAAAATAATTGGGAATTGTAGAGAAATGATTATCAGTAACAAAGTGATGTTTTCTATATATCCTATATTTATACAGATTTGGTGGATATTTTTTAATTATACCAATAACTAATATTTGAAGGTTCTATGAATTGATTATATACATCTTCAGTTGAGGCAGACCGTGAAGATTGAAAATGGATAATGTATAATATCCTTAGGTGGATTGTATATTGAAAAACCATGGTTCAAAAAGCTAAAAAATTCCAACATTATTAATTTATATAAGGGATAATTCCAAATAGAATATTTTTTATGAATGGAAAATACCATTCCTGAGTTTGTGAAATCTAAAAATAATATTTTGAAATAATTAAAAATAACATTCAATATTATATGTTGGAAAAACATAGAGGGGGTGTGACCTAAACCGGTTTGAAATCATTGGTATACTTTTTTGGTATATTTTTTATTATTCCTATATTAATTACAAATTATAGTAATAATAATAAATAATAGCATATATGAGGGTTCAAAAAGAAACTAAATGAAACAATTAGTAAATTAATGAGGCATAAAAAGCCTCACCCCCATGTTTAATTTCACATAATCACATAACCATTTTACATTTTTTATCAGACGAAGAACCCTAATCAAAATAAAAATTCCCTATCTTATATAGTCTTGTAGAAAAAAAATCCATATTTATTGCCCAATTATAGTGTGATTCTTCTGAATCACTGACCCAGCTCTTATGTATTTCAATTTACAACACCAACATGATTTTTTTATAATTATAGTTCTATGATTTTCTCATAGAATTGTTAAAATTATTAAATAAATTATATCTTGAGTTGAGAATTACATTTTATATCATTAAATCTTTGATGAACCATCCTCAGGGCATGTGTCGTGACTACCCCTAGCCCACCTTCCATAGGCTAGGGGCAGGCAACTAGCACCAAAGGCATAATCCCGATAAAAAGGGAAGGAATTTCCTTTTAACCTCTAACACACACACTGTCTGAACACAAGCAGTAGAGGCAAAAAGTACTAAAATAGAAAAGTAAAGTGTGCTGAAATTAAGTGGTCCAGTATACAAACCCAACCGAACAACAAGTACAAGTTCAAGTAAAAAAGGGACAACAACTCCTAGATCGTCTGTCCGGGAATCCTACCTGAAGGGTTGGTACAGAACTCAATCAACTCGTCCATGCGGTACGTCCCATCTAGTACAGCTCCGAGTAGCCTCCGTCCATCACCCTCAGCCTCAATCACTGATGTATGTCATTTGCACAGAACACAACAATGTGTGGGTGAAGCCCGTGCACAGGTGAGTATAACAATACTCAGTAGGGGACCCCGAGACCCCCAAAGGTCTCCCAGAATCCACAAAGGATAAACCATAGTAGAATGATACAATCATAAAGTATCAACCAACCCTACTTTGGTATATTCCCATACATATACCTATGTTACCTGTCACAGTCTGGCTTCAACTCTCGAACCCAAACATAACCCAGTCTATAAAGTAAGTAATGTCAATCACCACGATGACAATGGTTGAAATACATGTCTCAACTCATACAAGTATACATCTTTCGTAGAGTGATAGAGATGATCCGATGTAGTCACTGATTCATCTAATATTTCGGACCCACATAGGATATAGGACCAACTAAGCTATCAGACCCACATAAGATACAGCACCACCTATTCTGTCAGACCCACACAGGATTGGGGAACATAAGTCTTAACTGTCGGACCCACAGAGGATCTCGGTACAGTAGTCATCAATATCGAACCCACGTAGGATTCCAGTACAATAGTCATCGCTGTCGAACCCACATAGGATTTTGGTATAATAGTGGTTTTTGTAGAACCCACGTAGGATTTTGGTACAGTAGTCGTCGCAGCCCGCTCTAGGGTTCCCGCACACAGCACACTCGATCCCGGGAGGGTCCACTCCTCAAGTCTAGTGTCGATACATCAACTATCACAAATTCCTAAGTTGATGTATCCCATAGTTCCGACTCATCATAAGGAACCCAACGCGATAGATGCCACGTCAATCGGATGCCCGGTTTGAGGGTTATTGGCATTTCCGTTTCACGGGCCCGGTTGGATTTATGCTCGTTCCAAACCCGGCCATTTTCCAAAGTTGTCCAAAACTCACTTTGAGTATTGAAAAAGGACTGCCTCATCATGAGGGTCATAGTGCCATAGACAGCACGTCGATCAGACACGTGGTCTAAGAGATATTCGTATTTAAGAGATATTGGGCCCGACCCGTCAAACCCAGTGTAATGGCGGGTCGTCCCGACCCGGCTCGGTGGGTCCGACCCAGTAGGGGGGTTGGCCCGACCCGGATTAGCGGGCCTAACCCGGCAGGGGGGTCGGCCAGACCGATGCTGCGGGCCAGTCTTGTTCACCTAGCGGCGCCGCCTCTCCCCTACCCGGCCAACCGTAGCGGGCCGATTCTGCCCGGCGCAGGAGGCCCACACAGCGGGCCGCAGTTCTTCCCATGCGGCACCTGCGGGTTCCGCGGTTTTCCAGCCCGGCCGACAGGTGGCAGGCCAGTTCGCTCAGCATATCGACCCGCATTCTCTTCGGCGTGGTGCTCGCAGGGGTCGCAGTCCTCCAGCCCGGCCGGCAGTAGCCGACTCATTCTTCCAGCAGAGAAGCCCGCGGATGCGAGCTATGGATTTCCTCCTCGCGGCTGACGCGACGACACTGGTCTACTATCGCCACGGCCCGGAATAGCCACAGTCTTTGTCTCCACAACACAGTGTTACAGTGTCACGCCTCTTCATCTGTCACTGCTCTCCCAGACACAGTTCCTCTTTCGTCCACCGCAGTCCTCCTGGCCGCGGTTATTTTCCGGTGTAGTACGGTGGCACAGTGCCCCTTCGGCTCCACCTCCAACGTCATCAATTGGAAACAACAAAGGGGAGGGTCTGGCTATGTTCGTGTGGTCCGAACCCTCATCGTTACAATGATAACAATCGACACATCATTCATACCAACATAACGATGTAGAACGGTGGGTAGAATCAAACATTAAAGTAATGGCTACCTTGATTGGAAGTACGTTGTCAAAGGCACGGAAAAATAATTCGAAGATGTCATCAAATGATGCACCCATCACACGATGCTGATTCCGGGCTCAAGCGTCATCCTCGTTCTTCGTCGGTGACGGTGAATTCTTCATTGGAGAGGAAAGGATCTCTCAAGGTTCCACCCAAATTCTTCCTACTCCCCCAAAATAATATGTGCCAACCCAAAATAATAGCTTTGGATATTATTTTATTCTTGACATGAATTCTAAATAAATAAAATTAATTAATTTGATTACTTAATTATTTGCAAGGGAGTTGGCACATTTAATTGGGGATGAAAGGTGTAAAGGCTCCCTACATTAATGGGGGTTTAAGGGAGTTAATGTGGAGTTAAAGGGGAGTTAGAGAGGTCAGGAGGGCCCCACCTAATAATCCTCCCATGGGAGGTTATGTGCGGGTGGGCCCCACCACCATAAAATCCTCCCAATGGAGGTTAGGGTGTCATGGGTCCAACCACCAACCTCCCTTTGTAGGTTTAACTACCTTTTAAATGAAAAAAATATGTCACACATATTTTTATCTAATTTATTTTGGAAACCCAATTAATAACATCCATTCATGTTGAAATGAAACTATGGTAAAGGTATCCTTAAGAGAATACCGGCACTGCGAGTTCAACAGTGCCTTCAAATATCAATTCCGAGCACCAGTTCAAAAGATATAAAATCCTGCACGTACCTTCACTGAACGTACCCGAACAAAATGTCAAAAACTGATTCCGGGCACACCAGGCCACAGAATCAGGCGTCGTTAGAAACTTCAGACTCGTAAAATTCCCATGTATTTAACAAAAAAATTTCCACAGGATTTCCGGGTCTTTACATTCCCCCTACATCAGGGATTTACGTCCCTCTATGCTACAACACACACTAAGAAAAAAATGGGGGGTACTGAGCACGCATCTGAGCCTCCCGATCCCATGTGCTCTCTTGGAGGTTTCCGTGCTGCCAGCAAATGTGCACTAGAGGAATCGACCATCCATGTAGGGCCTACTCCTATCGATCCCCTATCTCCACTAGAACCTCTGTGAATGTTTCCCCATCATCGATGTCCAACTCCCCATGGTCGATGATGTGGGACGTGTAATGACCTAATGTTTTTAATGGAAATTCCCTTCTTATAAATATCCCATGAAATCACATAATAATGAACTAAAAAGTGATAAGCGACCTTTAAAAATAAGTTTTTCTCTTCTGTGTTCTGAATTTTGAAAATTTGACATACACTATTGGGTTCAAGATGTTTTTTGGAGTCTGATAAGAAAAACATAATTTTTTGTTGAATAGTAACCTACCCTAATTAATAGTAACATACCCTTAAGAATAGTGAAATATCCTAATGAATAGTAACCTCAAATATGATAGTATAAAAATAATATTCATGTTAGAAGTACAATATACCTATGTTTTAGAATGAGTTAAAGAATGTTTTTAAATCTGGTTTTTGATAATAGATTATGATTTTAATTAAAGATTAAAATAATCATATTTAGAAAATTATTTTTGAAAAATGGGCTTCATTTTTGGATTCAAAACATCAAAAAATGGTTATGGTGAGTATTTTGTATTTTTCTGAAAAACATGAATTTTTGATGAATATTAAAATACAGTAATTTATTGTGTATATACTTTATAAGATAAATAAACTATTACTAGCATCATGGATGATGTAACCTCACATGGTTCGAATTAAAATGACCCATTTACTATTATTGGTCAAGGAATACTTACTATTATTTGTCTTGTGAAGAAATAATAAATTAATGATTATAATATCATGAAATCCCTCCTCTCCTCCACTATAAAAACCCCACATTCACTCCCTCTTCTCTCCACTCCTCTCAAGCTCCAAGCCTTCTCTAAATTCTGCCCAAATCTCTCCCCAAGTTCCTCCCCCATGTCTAAAAGCCCTCAGCCTCCTCAAAATACGAAAACCTCTTCCCTTAAGAGGTTCTCAATGGAGGAAGTCTCAAGAGGTAAATTCTTCTTCCCAAATTTATTCTTTTCTTTTAAGTTATTTTATTTTTAATTTATTTCCTCACCTCCCTTTACCATAATAGTATGATAAATCCAGTAACATAAATTTACTATAATTTCTTCATGATTTTGGTAAATTTTATTATCTTCTCTCATTTCCCCACCCTTTAGTTTGAAAGAAATGAAAGCACCATTTGAGATGTGCTAATTTAGCACATTCAAGGACATCAATTTATCAATGTTTGTTATTATATTTAATTCTGGTCATGAAACCATTTGTGATATGGTTGAACCAGATTATTATATATTTAATATATCCTATTCTTGGTTCTGTAATCTTTTGGTACAAATGGAATTAAGTTATAATGAAAACACATTCTTTGTAACCAAATCCACTGATTAACAAAAACGGTTATCACTAAGGTTATATATGTCATAATTAAACATCAATATAAGTAACCTAATTAAAACTAAAACCATGTAATCTCATGGATATGAAATAAATTATATAACTTCAATTCTTAACAACCACTTTCATCTTTCATATAATCAAAACTTGAATATAAGTGAACAGATCTTTTAAAGCCAAGTAAACAAAAGAGCCTGAACAATGAAATTGAACCTTATAACTAATCAAAAAGGATTTTAATGAACTAAACAGAGTTAAAATAAATAAATTGAATATATAATAGGTTTCTGAATTATTAATTAATAAGTCTAATTTTTTTATTCAGGTCATTAATAACAAGTGGGGAATACCAACGGTTTTAAGGTAAGGGGTCCTCTCCTTTTCTCTCTTAATCAAGATTGTCCTCTATACTATGCCTTTATTTGTATACTAGAAAACGATAGGGTATGTTTATGAACATCCCCTATACTTTCTTATGGATTTATAAGTGATGAGAAACCCCATTTCTCTCTCATCAATCCCTTGTGGTCACACCCGACACCATGCCGATAAAATCGTAACGAATTATACCCGAACCTCCTTTGTTCTTTCGGGTTGCCTTATCATTATTTCAAAATGGTTTTATCTTATATATCTATGTGAGTCTTATGAATTCTGGTTAATTTTACAAGATACTTATATGAAGACCCTTTAATCACATTCTTTCAGGGATATACATGATTTTGAATGATTCCCTCTTTAGAACTTTCCGATAAGCCAACCTGTTTTAATGGGACTTCCCAAATTTTTACCCAAATCTCAAGTGCACTCTATCCTATGTTTGAAAAACCATTGTATTTATAAAATCAGTATTTTTATTAAAAAAATATTCTTGGTTAAATTCGGTTTTTATATAAAATAATTTCCTGTTTTCTATTTGAAAATCTCTAGAGTGTTTTCCTTAAAACAGCACAAAAATGTTTTAATGATAATGTTTCTAAAATAAATTTTTTATATGTTGTAACTTATATTTAACACCACATACCATGTTATATTATTATTTTAACCTATTAATTTCCATGTATGTTCTAATCCCTTCCTTTCATGGACACTTTCGTGAAATCCCATTGGATATGTTTTTTGTAATGATTGTGGTACACGATTCTTTCCATGGGTAACCCTATGTTTATGTATGGTTGAATATGTATGATTATTTATGTGGAAATATTATTCATGTGGGAAGATTAAAAATGAATATATTGATATTTTTGCACCCAGATAGCACTCCAATTCATTGGGTAAGGATAAGTCTCATGATATGTGATGTAAAATGGGATCGGCGGTTAGCCTTGACCCGTACTGAAATGGGAAAAGGGATTGGCGGTTAGCCTTGAACCATACTAAAGATTTGATTTTTGATTCTTCCACATTTATATGATTACATGTTTATAAGATCCCATGATTATATTAAACGATTTTATAAGATTCATTCTTTAGATATCATTATGTCATGCCTCTTAACTCATGTGCTTGAGATGCATCCTTATGTTCATTCCCTTATTGGGCATTTTTAGCTCATCCCTTTTTTCAGGTATTCCTCAGGGTACCCTAGGCAGATGTAAGAACTCAAAAGAAGTTATAATCTCTTTATGGATATTAAATAATAAAAAATTATTCCCATGTTTTATGTTATCTGTACCTACTCTTCTAAGACACTATACTTAACGAACCTTGGCTTGTACTCTGATGATTAATTATTCTTAAAATAATGAAATTTTATATGTAAATGTCTTGGGTCACTATAGTCGGTATCAGAGGATGGTCTATCTATTTTTGGAGATTAGAAATAGAGCACCTTAGTGAGAACCTTAATGATGAGACTAAGTATAAGATAACCGTCCTAAATTTTGGAGATTATAGATTAAGTGGTATATCAATCAAATACATCCCTGTTTGGATACGAGTAGTTACAGGTGGCTCTGGCACAAATGTATCTAGTTGTAAAACCCAAAAACACATCTTTTAGCTAGACTCGAATGGGAACGAGTGCACGATAACAGGCCTTGTTGCACTCTTGGTTATGACACTCCCGAGGGATATGCTTTGGTAGATTCACAAGAATAGTTCAAACCATTATTAAGGGAAAAAAGATCATAAGATTATAAGATATGAAATAGATTGAGAATAACCTAGATATAAACTTAAGGAATCACATGTTAGGTTGTACTTCATTTTAATAAGTTTATCCTTTAATTTTCAAAGTTTCCTTTTTATGATCAATAGCTAAGTATTCAAGACCTCTAATTATATGTTCTTTTTCTTAGTTAATGGCGGGAAATAGAAGAACACATTCCAACAATCAATGTGATAGGCAATGTATAAGTCCCCAGCCTTAAACCTTACTTAATCTTGAGTTATTACAAGATTACACATTGAGGATCTTTTCGGGTTTAGAGTTTTAGAGAATTAGATCATAAAACTTGCATTACATTCCACATATAAACAATGTGGTTACATAAATATAGTTTTCTTCTTTCCCATCAATGAAAACATATTTAAAATAAAACATGGATTCTTTCTTGACACTTCCTTGACCCTATCATCATATCATGTACCTTTCCCTTGACCTATGAAAAACATTTCAAAAAACATATGATGAGCATAAAAAGCTCAGTAAGGGATATAAAAATATGGAAAGGAAACATGGGTACATATATACATAATAATGAAATCATACTTTACCCATAAAACATAAGCACTTTAACATACCTCATCAAATCATGAATAAATCATAGAAATCATAAGACATAAAGGTAACTTGAGGCATTCATAACATTCTTACGTAGGGAGTAACCCTCTTGGTTACGTTTGGAATACCCATCACAGTATATTCACCAAATCTCTTCGGAGAAACCTTAAAGTTTCACTCCTTCGTGTTACCCAATGCATTGGAGAGCTATTTCGGGCTCACCCTCCCTTAGTTTATCACAGAACCACCCGTCATCATAATAATGCCCAAGAACCTCAGCATAATCGTATCACATAAAACATGCATAAAGGAAACATAACATTTACACCTTTCAATCACAAGATATCAATACAACACATTGATATAAAAACATTATGAAAACCATATTCAATACCAAATCAAAAGAAAAGTAAAACATGGTATTTATTTTTCTTTTAAAAAAAGCATGGCTTGTAGAGGAAGCTAAAACTCAAATAATGGTCACAGCGGTGGAGAAGTCATTGTCGCCGCATACGTATGACAAAAACATTCCCTTTTTTCATTTAGTAAATGCTTCATATAAAAAATATTCCTTTTGAATAAACGTAAAAGACAAAGGGGTTTATAAACCATATAAAAGAAGGCTGTGTATAAAACAAAATATGCCTCAATGAAAGGAGATTGAGACGAAGTCCCATACCTTGGGTCCGACTTGACTCGATCGTTCTTTAATGTACTGAATAATAAACATGAGTTAATTTCTACTTTATTAAGAACCTTTTTCAATTTCATTATTCCTTTTATTTCACTTATTTCCATGTCATGAACACTATGTAATTATTTAAGTTAATAACGGTCGTTTTAACGATCATTGGTACTTGAGTCAAAAATAAACCCTTTATAATTACAAGTTGTTCATGTATCCATTATATCCAGAATTATAATCATGATGTATATATCATATATATCTAGTATATACATGCATTTATGATATTACATAATCATTTAGAGGTAAGAAATGAAATGCACCGTTCATGGAGACGGTAAGCCGTACGTACGCATGAACGCTACTTTCATTTCTATATCGTATTTTATAAAATGGAATCATAATGATATAAAGGTATATTATAATTCCAGTATAATATCATATATAATATCATAGTTCCATCCTTTATAAGTCCCACATATGGTATTTAACGAATCAAATCACTTTGAGGTGGCAGTAGTCCGCACTTCCTTAAATGAAGATATCGCGTTTACCCATAATGGAAACCATAAAGGTATGCCCAAAATGAAAAATACAGAAGCCTAAGAAAAACATAAACATATTATATATCATATATAAATATAGTGACATATTAATGGCCACCTTTGAATGTGTTAAAAGAATTTTGAACAATCATCGTTTCGGGAGGCATAAATTCACCATCCACGGAAATAGTATGTCCTTTAACCATTAGATGTAGGTGTGTGTAAGTTTTGCTCAAATCCTTCTTATAAAAACATCCTAGTATACTGAATATAATGGAGTTATTACAAAATAAATGAATAAAAAGAGTTTAGGGTGTTGGAGAAGCAAAATAAAACAAAAGGACTCAAGTGAAGACATTACCTTGAAATTGGGTAACTCCCTTCGGTTTGAGCTCAAAGGATTATTTGGGAAGACTTCTGCCAAAAGTGAGGCTTAAAGGAGTAAGAGAGGGATGTTGAGAGACAAAATGGGTAGGGGTTGTCCGAGCCAAAGGCTTTGGGAGTGTGGGTAAGGAGGTAGAGGTGGGGGCCTTTTATAAGAGGAGACGATGGGCACTCTTGGAAAGTAAAGAAATGTTACTTTATTTGAAAATGATTTTTGGATTAAAAAGGTCCCACATTGATATAATTAGAGGTTAAGGTGATAAGGGTTATAAATCCACCCATACAATAGGTTTTGGACTTGTGTAGGTCATAGATTTTACATTATCATTTCATTTTATTTAAATCCTTTATTAATGAGGTAATCGCTGCATCATCATGATGTCATAAATAATTTAATTTATTTAAAGTCTAAAAATTATGAAAAAAATACTATGATTTAGGAAATTGTTTTATATTTCCAATGAATATTTATAGTCTAAAATATCATCTATTTAGAAAAAATTAAAAATGTTTTAATCAGGTGATACATTCTTGTTATATTTACTTTCTTTAAAAACAAATAAAAAGATAACAAGTCACTTTCCACAAAAGTGATTCCATGGGGTCCCCAAGTTTGGCACAAGACATCCCATAGTCGGCCATGAGACAACCAGTAGAATTAGGACACATGTTTGTGTCATTTTTTTATTATTATGATATTATTTTATTATCCTTAACTACCTGATTACTCATTAAACAAGATAATTAAAGATAATTACCGTCGTTACTATTCATAATGTCCAAAAACAAAAGAGTCTTGATTACATAATTTAGACCTTCTGATTCGAAATATGTAATCCATTTTACCACATTCCAAACACAGAAATTGCAATAATTGATTTAAAAATAATTCCCGTTGTCAAAATAAATAGCGGGTTTTTTTGAAACAATATCTATGAAAAGTTTGGCATTAGTTTATGCCAAATTCCAAAGTGAAATTAATCCTAATGACCACCATTGTATTAAATGGTAAAAATATATTCTAATTTAACTTTAAAACCAATTCAATAGATAATCTAATGATATAGATAAATTATATTAAACATCAGTTTTGATGTAAAATGCAGTATTTTTCACTATTCATTAAAAAATGAACATTGTCAGAAAAATACCAAAAATTCACACAAAGTAAATTTTGATGTCCCAATCATAAAGAATAAGCATATTTTGACAAAAATAGCTTATAAAATTGTCAAAATATAGATTTAAAAATGGCTTTCCATCAAAAGTCAGTAAAACAATCTTTTAAAAAGTATTAGTGTATTACATGCTTAAGATTGGATTTATTTTCATTTTAAGCCTCTAAAACACTATCTAATTCATTAATAGACATAGATAAAAATATCTATTATTCTTTACTTAAATGGGATGTTACATCCTTCCCCATTTAGAAAATTGTGTCCCTGCAATTTATTTACTTATCGAATAAATGGGGGTACTTATCCCTCATTGCATTTTCATATTCCCATGTTGCCTCTTCCATCATGTGGTTTTTGCACAAAACCTTTACCTAATTAATCACCTTATTTCGTAACACTTTCTCCCTATGGTCAAGAATCTGGACCTATTGTTCCTCATAAGATAGGTTCTCTTCCAGCTGAACTACCTCTGGACTCAAAACATGAGATGGATCTGGCATATACTTTCTCAACACCGAAACGTGAAAAACATTGTGTACCTGAGATAAACTCGGAGGTAAAGCTACCCGGTATGAAACTGATCCAACTCTCTCCAGAATTTCATATGGTCCAATGAACCTTGGACTCATCTTTCCTTTCTTACCAAATCGCATCACACTTTTCCATGTTGAGACTTTGAGAAAAACATGATCACCTACCTCAAAAGTTAGATCCTTCCTCCTATTGTCTGCATAACTCTTCTGCCTACTCTGAGCTATTCTCATGTGTTTCTGAATCAGCTGAACTTTTTCTGCCATCTCTTCTACCAATTCTGGTCCCATCATCTTCCTTTCACCCACTTCATCCCAGAAAGCTGGAGTTCGACACCGCTTCCCATATAACGCCTAAAATGGTTCCATCTGTATACTAGAATGAAAACTGTTATTATATGAAAATTAAACCAATGAAAGATATTGGTCCCAACTTCCCTGATAATCCATCGAACAAGCTTGTAGCATATCCTCCAAGGTCTGAATTGTTCGTTCTGACTGCCCATCTGATTGAGGATGAAATGCTGTACTAAAATTTAATTCAGTACCCAACGACTTCTGAAGGCCTTTACAAAAGTTAGAAGTGAACCTGGGATCACGATCAGATACAATGGAGAGGGGAACTACATATAACCTGAATATCTCTTTAAGTTACAAACGGGAAAGTTGATCTAGGGAAAAAGTATCTCTTATAGCAAGGAAATGAGCAGATTTAGTCAAGCGATAAACAATAACCCAGATTGCATTATTACCTCGAGATTTCCTTGGTAATCCCACAACAAAGTCCATGGATATGTTTTCCCATTTACACTCTGGCACTGTTAAAGGCTGAAGCATCCCTTTCGGTAACTTCCGCTCTACTTTAACCTGTTGACATGTCAAACACTTCACAGTAAAATCAGCAATATCTCTTTTCATTCCATCCCACCAGTAATACTCCCGCAGATCTCTGTACATCTTAGTACTGCTAGGATAAACTAACAAAAGAGAACTATGAGCTTCACATAACAACTCTCTCTTCAACTGTGAATTACAAGGCACACACAATCTCTTCCAAAATCTCAAAACGCAATCATTATCAATGTTAAATTCGGGTAACTTACCTTTCTAAACCATCCCTACCTTTTTCTGCAACTCACTGTCTTGCTTCTGTGCTTTCTTGATTCTATCTGATAGAGATGATCTCACTGATACCTGAAACAAAATAGAAGAACTTCCTGCGCCAACAACTTCTATACCAAAGTTCATCAAATCCTTAACCAAAGGATCACGTTCCAAATGCAACATTGCTAATGAAGCATTACTTTTTCAACTTAAAGCATCAACCACTTTATTTGCCTTTCCCGGATGGTAATGAATTGTACAAACATAATCCTTGATTAATTCCAGCCATCTCCTTTGTCTCATGTTTAACTCTTTCTGAGTGGATATATACTTTAAAATTTTGTGATCAGTATAAATTTCACACTTTACTCCATACAAAGGATGCCTCCAAATTTTTAAAGCGAAAACAACAGCAGCTAATTCCAAATCATGTGTAGGGTAATTTACCTCATGAGTTTTCAAATGTCGTGAAGCATAAGCAATTACCTGATCATTCTTCATTAGAACGCAACTAAGTCCTTTCAATGAAGCATCACTGTATATAACAAACTCACCATTCCTGGAAGGTAGTGCCAAAACTGGAGCATTCACCAATCTTCTTTTCAATTCTTGAAAACAATCATCACATTCTTTTGTCCAGATAAACTTAACACCCTTCCGAGTTAGCTTAGTAATTGGACTAGATAACCATGAAAAATTTCTAACAAACCTTTGGTAATAGCCTGCCAAACCAAGGAAGATTCGAATCTCAGTTACATTTGTGGGTCTTGGCTAGTCTTCCACAACTTTTTTTTGTAGGATCAACAGTTATATCATCTCTAGAAACAATATGACAAAGGAACGAAATTTGTTGCAACCAAAACTCACACTTGCTGAATTTCCCATACAATTTCATTTCTTTTAAGGTTTGCAAGATAACCCTTAAATGTCTTTCATGCTCCTCTTTACTTTTAGAAAACACCAAAATATCATCAATGAAAACAACCAACATTTTTCACCTGAGTCAACTGAGCCCTCACTGCAAAAAACCGTTTAGTTCTGATTCTGACCAACTCCGGATATTAATTTGAAATGTCATTTCCCTCTGTATGCCTTCCCAGAAAAGATATTTTGTTTCTTCTATGAAAAACCATTCTGAACAAACATTTCTTAGATGAAGCAACATGGTAATCTTCAAATACTATTCACTTCAATTTTACCATAAAAAAAATATTTTTGGATAAGCATTTAATAGAATTCTAACTCCTAAAGTTATCTAAATCGACCTCTGATACCAACTATAAGGCCCCAGCCTTAAACCTTACTTAATCTTGAGTTATTACATGATTACACATTGAGGATCTTTTCGGGTTTGGAGTTTTAGAGAATTTGATCATAAAACTTGGATTACATTCCACATATAAACAAAGTGGTTACATAAAGATAGTATTATTCTTTCCCATCAATGGAAACATATTTAAAATAAAACATGGATTCTTTATTGACACTTCCTTGACCCTATCATCATATCATGTACCATTCTCTTGACCTGTGAAAAACATTACAAAAAACATGGGATGAGCATAAAAAGCTCAGTAAGGGATATAAAAATATGGAAAGGAAACATGGGTACATATATACATAAGAATGAAATCATAATTTACCCATAAAACATAAGCACTTTAATATACCTCATCAAATCATGAATAAATCATAGAAATCATAAGACATAAATGTAACTTGAGGAAGTCATAACATTCTTACATAGGGAGTAACCCTCTTGGTTACGTTTGTAATACCCATCAAAGTATATTACCTAAATCTCTTCGGAGAAACATTAACATTTCACTCCTTCGCGTTACCCAATGAATTGGAGAGCTATATCGGGCTCACCCGCCCTTAGTTTATCACGAAACCACCCGTCTTCATAATAATTCCCAAGAACCTCAGCATAATCGTATCACATAAAACATGCATAAAGGAAACATAACATTTCCACCTTTCAATCACAAGATATCAATACAACACATTGATATAAAAACATTATGAAAACCATATTCAATACCAAAATAAAAGAAAAGTAAAACATGGTATTTATTTTTCTTAAAAAAAGGTATGGCTTGTAGAGGAAGCCGAAACTCAAATAATGGTCATGGTGGCGGAGAAGTCGTTGTCGCCACATACGTATGAAAAAAACATTCCATTTTGTCGTTTAGTAAATGCTTCGTATAAAAAATATTCCTTTTGAATAAACATAAAATTCAAAGGGGTTTATACACCATATAAAATAAGGTTGTGTATAAAACAAAATATGCCTCAATTAAAGGAGATTGAGATGAAGTCCCACACCTCGGGTCCGACTTGACTTGATCGTTCTTTAATGTCCTGAATAATAAACTTGAGTTAATTTCTACTTGATTAAGAACCTTTTTCAAGTTCATTATTCCTTTTATTTAACTTATTTTCATGTCATGAACACTATGTAATTATTTAAGTTAATAACAGTCGTTTTAACGATCATTGGTACTTGAGTAAAAAATAAACCCTTTATAATTACAAGTTTTTAATGTATCTATTATATCCAGAATTATAATCATGATGTATATATCATATATATCCAGTATATACATGCATTTATAATATTACATAATCATTTAGAGGTAAGAAATGAAATGCACCGTTCATGGAGACGGTAAGCCGTACGTACGCATGAACGCTACTTTCATTTCTATTTCGTATTTTATAGAATGGAATCATAATGATATAAATGAATATTATAATTCTAGTATAATATCATATATAATATCATAGTTCCATCCTTTATACGTCCCATATATGGTATTTAACGAATCAAATCACTTTAAGGGGGCGGTAGTCCGCACTTCCTTAAATGAAGATATCGCGTTTACCCATAATGGAAACCATAAAGGTATGCCCAAAATGAAAAATACAAAATATTAAGGAAAACATAAACATATTATATATCATATATAAATATAGTGACATATTAATGGCCACCTTTGAAGGTGTTAAAATAATGTTGAACAATCATCATTTCGGGAGGCATAAATTCACCATCCACGGAAACAGTATGTCCTTTAACCATTAGATGTAGGTGTGTGTAAGTTTAGCTCTAATTATTCTTATAAAAACATCCTAGTATATTTAAGATACTATATTTCATACAAAATAAATGAATAAAAAGAGTTTAGGGTGTTGGAGAAGCAAAATAAAACAAAATGACTCAAGTGAAGACATTACCTTGAAATCGGGTAACTCCCTTTGGTTTGAGCTCAAAGGCTTCTTTGGGAAGACTTCTGCCCAAAGTGAGGCTTCAAGGAGTAAGAGAGGGATGTTTAGAGACAAAATGGGTAGGGTTTGGCCGATTCAAAGGCTTTGGGAGTGTGGGTAAGGAGGTAGAGGTGGGGGCCTTTTATAAGAGGAGAGAAGGGGCACTCTAGGAAAGTAAAGAAATGTTACTTTATTTGAAAATGATTTTCGGATTCAAAAGGTCCAAAATTGATATAATTCTAGGTTAAGGTGATAAGGGTTCTAAATAAACCCATACAATAGGTTTTGTACATGTTTAGGTCATAGATGTTACATTATCATTTCATTTTATTTAAATCCTTTATTAATGAGGTAATCGATGCATCATCATGATGTCATAAATAATTTAATTTATTTAAAGTCTAAAAATTATGAAAAAAATACTATGATGTAGGAAATCGTTTTATATTTCCAATTAATATTTATAGTCTAAAATATCATCTATGTAGACATAATTAAAAAACTTTTAACCAGGTGATACATTCTTGTTATATTTACTTTCTTTAAAAAAAATAAAAAGATAACAAGTCACTTTCCACAAAAGTGATTCCATGGGGTCCCCAAGCTTGGCACAAGACATCCCATGGTCGGCCATGAGACAACCAGTAGAATTAGGACACATGTTGGTGTTATTTTTTTATTATTATGATATTATTTTATTATCCTTAACTACCCGATTACTCATTAATCAAGATAATTAAAGATAATTATCATCGTTACTATTCATAATGTCCAAAAAACAAAAGAGTCTTGATTACATAATTTGTACCTTCTGATTCTAAATATGTAATAAATTTCACCAAATTCCAAACACAGAAATTGCAATAATTGATTTAAAAATAATTCCCATTGTCAAAACAAATAGCGGGTTTTTTTGAAACAATATCTATGAAAAGTTTGGCATTAGTTTATGCCCAATTCCAAAGTGAAATTAATCCTAATGACCAAAATTGGATTAAATGGTAAAAATATATTCTAATTTAACTTTAAAACCAATTCAAAAGATAATCTAATCATATAAATAAATTATATTAAAAAGCAGTTTTAATGTAAAATGCAGTATTTTTCACTATTCATTAAAAAATGAACATTGTCAGAAAAATACCAAAAATTCACACAAAGTAAATTTTGATGTCCCAATCATAAAGAATAAGTTTATTTTGACAAACATAGCTTATAAAATTGTTAAAAGATATATTTAAAAATGGTTTGCCATCAAAAGTCAGTAAAACAATCTTTTAAAAAATATTAGTGTATTCCATGCTTAAGATTGGATTTATTTTCATTTTAAGCCTCTAAAACACTATCTAATTCATTAATTGTAACGCCCAGACCCTAGTTACCCAGAGTCGGTGAATTATTACATTACATTGGCATGATCACAAGAAAGATCAAATATCGAAAGACCGATTGGTTTAGTAGCCTTGGAAAGACTAGATATATTCATAAAGTTTTACATTACATCACAAAGTTAAAAACTACTACAACAACATAGTCTTCATATTCCACACTCATATCCCAACATACTATCCCTACAGGTCATTCATAACTTACTTCCTCACATCCTAGAAAAAATAAAACATAGAAAAGGGGTGAGCTCAAATGCCCAGTAAGGATAACAATATATCGGAAACTTTCAAAAATAAGAATAAACATTTAAGGCAATGTATAACTAAAACAAAAGCCTTTTAAACTTGAACTTCAACATAGCATGGAAAAAGAAAAATGAAATAATTCCATTTACTTATTCACATGTATTTTCTACTAATCGAATAATCACATGCAATATCAATAACCACTTTCATAATGATGGAATGCATAATGCCAGACTATCATAACCACATAGCCAAGGCCTCGTGCCAAGAATACAAATAAGATTTTGCCAAGGCCTTGTGCCAAGACACTATTTTGTCTCATGAGACCTACCGATGCATCTAGGAGCTATAGCGGGCTCCACCCGTCACATATTAAGTCCAATGCATTCCCATATGAAAAGGTTTAAACATAACATAAACATTCGTATTAAAACTAGCATACGAAATGTCAATACTTTCACCATAAACTATGAATGGTATAAAAATGGCACATCCACAGTCAAACATATCACAAAACCTTCAATACAATATAGAAGTTTTGTATCACAATAAATCAACTTCATATAATCATAAAATCCAACAAAGGATGTTGACATAGATGAAATCAAAACTATTTGAGAGAAATATCTCCTTTTTTTGAAATCATTTAAAAGTCACACATTTATAAAGGAAGTAACTAAAAAAGATTTTTGAATCAAAGTGTCCCATACCACTTTGAAACTTTTGAAAGTAATTAAAATTTTAAAAACATTCATGTCCATATAAATAAATCCTTAAAAACCATTTTTAAGACATGGACATTTATTAAAAAGATTTAGAAAGATAAATCTTTAAAACATTTAAAATTCTGATTTTGATAAAGAGTACCTTTCCGAAATTCTTAAAATATTCATTTTGAAATCATTTAAAAGTCACATAATTATGAAATAAAACATTTTCTTTGAAAATATTCTTATAAGCTTGTAAGGGAAGATTTGACGATTTTATAACGGCGGTAAATAGCCGCACCCGCCGTATAAGTTAAAAAAAACATTCTTACCTTAATTCTGTCGAAATTGTTAAAAAGCACCTTGTTTGGAAAATGACGGAAAGATTCCATTATAAACCCATAAGGGTATAAATTAATTTAACTCATATTCTTTGTAAATAGTAAATTTTTTTTGAAATACATTTTTAAGAAACATGGATGTGGATGATAAAGAGATCCCAGTAGATTATTACGTATAAACAACCTCGGATAATGAAGAGATTGCGAAATAACCCTTACCTTGTACTTTTCCTTGGTTGGGGTAGGTTAAACTTCTCTATAATGGTGAAATAATTGTTATTAAATTATAAAAGAATCATATATATTAATATGATATCATATATTATCTTTTAACATTGATTTGTTAATAATATCTTAGAATTATCGTCGTTTCGGGTGTTAACTTACTTGTTTTCTTTTATATGTTTTTTTACATAAGGCGTGTTTGTTGTATCTTATTCATATCCAGAATGATATCAAGTCCTTAAACATCAATTTTAAATCATCAAATGATAATTATACTTGAATGGATACGATGGAGAATGAATCTCATCGCGTTCGTGGAGACGGTAGTCCGTACGTACGCACGAGCAACAATATCATTCTTTTGATATTAAAATAATATATAAATGGATGGTATATCATATATACAGAATCATTAACGTGTTATATTTATTATTTACATGAGTTACACATCATTATTATACCCATCCAAATAATAATATATTGAATAACAATTACACCACGACGTGGAGACGGTAAGCCGTACGTACGCACGTATGGTGACATGTTATTCAAAGGCTGGATAGAATACTGAATATGGTTGTACCATATTTATAATAACATCACAGTATATGTAAGATACTGGAGTTATTATTTTATAATGGTAATAACAAAGAAAGAAGAAGTGGAAGAAGAAAGGAACTTGAAAAGGAGTGGTGAAAATATTACCTCTTCTTCAGGTTCTTTCTTTTGATTTGATCAAAAGGGCTCCTTAGGTTGGCTTTGTGATCAAAATAATGCCTCTAGGTTTTAGTGAGGGAAGTTGGGAGAGTATTTTGGTAGATTTTGGCCGAACAAAAAGGCTTTGAAGGTGTGAAGAAATGGGAAGGAGGAGATCCCTTTTATAAAAGGGGGTGAGGGGCACCTTTGGGAAAGCTAGAAATATTAATTTATAATAAATTAATATTCGGTTTATAATGGCTACAAAGTTTATTATTTTAATGTTAAGGTGGGTATATGTCGAAAAACACTAAACCAATAGAATTTATACAGGTTTGGGTCATTATATTAACCTTATCTTTAAGTATTTACTCTAAGTTAATTAGTTTCACTTTTACAATGTCTCTTTGTATTTTTATATTATATGGTTAATAAACTTACAATATACATCCAAGGGACCCCCAAGTGGTCCATTAATGATGAAACTATCATGATATAAGTCTTTTGGTGGAACCTTAGATTTTTAGGAATTTAATATCAATTAATAATATAATATTTGTTTTAAAAACTCTTTTATGTCAATTTTGACACTATTCAATAATTTATTTTTGTGAAACTCATAACAAAATTATTACTTCGACCAAAGTTAATTAAATCAATCCTAACATGTCATATTAGCCTATAAAATTATTTCAATTCATTAAAAGTCTCAAATTATATTTATTTGGGAATTTATAATATCAATTATTTTAATTTGTCACAATTATGGTAATTACTGCATCATCATTGTGTCATAAATAAATTAAATTATTTAAAGTCTAAAAATTATAAATAAAATATCCTTATGTAGTAACTCTTATGAGATTTCTAATTAATATTTACAATCGAATTTATCTTATGTATAACCCTATATTAAAAATGTTTTAGTAAATAAACTTTGATTTTAACTCTTTTAATTCTTCTTTGAATTAAATAATAATAAATGTCCTAATCTAATCCAAGTGGACCTAAATGATAATATTTTATTCCTAAGGCTGTTTTGGTCGATATAAACTTGTCTAATAGAATTAGTACATGTGTTAGGGTAATATTAATATCATTTTTACCCTTAATTACCCTATTTACTTTTAACTGTGGTAAATAAAAGTAAAAAGTTATTATTCACCAAAAATTATTTT
The DNA here is from genome assembly GCA_963277665.1 of Viscum album. NCBI lineage: Eukaryota > Viridiplantae > Streptophyta > Magnoliopsida > Santalales > Viscaceae > Viscum > Viscum album. The sequence goes on from OY728131.1 coordinate 1,498,118,313, forward strand.
CATCTCATTGAACCACATTTTACTTCTTGATATTAACTGTGTATCTCGGATTTTTCAAAATTCCATTCACAAAAGCGGTAAAATTATGTTTTATGAAAAAATCAGTTTTTTAACTACCACTTAGTAGTTTCACTATTCATCAAAAATTGAAGTTTTTCAGAACAATGCCAAAATTTCACCCTAAGCTATAATTTATATTCCAAATTCATGAATGATATATATTTTAAAAAATTCCAAACATATAAGTTTCATTAATTAATTTTATAATTAATTCTTGTTGTCACAACAAATAGCGTGTTTTTAAGAAACAATATATATCAAAAGATTGACAATTGTTTAGGTCCAATTTCGAAGTGAAATTAATTATAATGAACACCATTGGATAAAATGGTAAAAGTATATTCTAATTATACTTTAAAACCACTCAAATTCATAATTTATCACCATTAATTATTTTGATTAAAAAAATTTTTTTAATTAAAATTTAGTAATTTTCACTATTCATCAAAATATTAAAGTTATCCGAAAAGTACCAAAATTTCACCTTAGGCTAAATTCAATACTCCGAATCCATAAATGAAGTCCATTTTGAAATATAAAATATATATAATTTCAAAAAGCAGGTATTACTATTCATAACGGCTAGTTTGATTGGTTGTGGTGTGTGTTAGAACTTGAAGTTGCGTACAACACACACTACTGTATTATTCAAAGGAAAGCGTACCGTGGAAGCTTGGGATGTTTCATTTTAAATTTTTTGATGTCCCCATTTAGTCAAAAAGTTTAAAATATTGTATTTAAAAAGGGTTCACTATTAAAAGTTGGTAAAAGTGCAATACTGAAAATGAATTTGTTCTTACATTATGTCTAAGAAACTCATAATATGGATTCTAAAATTATAAGGATTATATAAAGTTTAAAATTTAGTTAATACTATTCATAACCTCTTTTGAACGGCTTGTTTGGTAAGTCATGGTGTGCTTGAACTTGGTGTTGCGTGTAGTGAAAATTATTGTATTATTTTGAAGAAATAACACACTATGAAATCTTAGGGTGTTACATTCTCCCCTCTTTCAATAAATTGCGTCCTCGCAATTTGAAATTGTTCTTTAAAAATAAAAGGTTGAAAATAAAAAATATCTTTGTGGGAAAACCCACATCAAAAATTGGGTTACTAAAATTTAGTCTTAATATGAGGAAAAGGGAAATGAAAGGGTCACCACCAAATCATGATCTCGATTAGGAGAACATTGGTGGCAATTAGAGACATATAATTGGAGGAAAAACGTAAATATTTATAGGTAGTGATTGAGGTCATCAATCACAAACAAGTTTAAAATTGAGGTCCTTAAATTCATCAATCTACGATGATTTAAAATACCATCTATTCAACAAAACATAAGGTATTAGGATAACACATTTTTGACGTTTCAAAATATCGTAGTTGAAATCCCACATCGAAAAATGAATTAATGAGGCCTCTATTTGAAATAAAGAGTGGAAAGTATGAAGATTAACGAAAATAACACATACTAGGGTTCCATGTAGGAAAATATGGATATGGAAGAGAAATATAACCATCAATTATCTGATGGAGAGTGGTAGAGAACACGGCTATGAAAAGGCCAACAACCCCAAAGCCATAAATTAGTGATGATTTAAGGTACCATCTAGGACAACATTTTTGTTCTAAGTTCCTTTTCTTAATGTTGAGGAATTTATTTATGATATTGGCTAAGATCATAAGGATATATACTTACTTTATAATTAGAGTTTTATCCATTAATAAATTTCTACCACAAACTCATCTTTCACTCGTAAAAAAAATTATATTTATACTATTCGTACAGGGTTCCAAAATAAACGAATTTATAATTCATCTACTAGATCTTTTAAAAAGAACTACATTATTTAATCCAGGACATATCGTGGGCCAGTGGTAGGTGATACACCCTTGTCGCCCTTCGGTTGTGGGTTCAAGTCTCGCGGCCTTGCTGGACGTGACGGGTTGCCGCTCGACCTTCGGGTTGTCCTTTTATGGCAATCCAAAATAATCCAAACTAGAACTATCCAAAATACATCTGTCCAAACTCACAGTCCAAAATTTATAAGGAAGGTAAACATAATGTAGATCCTTTTTACCCCGTAATAGCATATGAATACCTTCATCATGTATTCTTTTAATACACTGAAACATCCTGAATTATCGTATTCCTTATTGATTACATTCATGCTCCCTTATTCCATATAGAATGCTGGATATACTACATCAATCCAAAAATGTTTTAAACCCCAACAATGATGGAATATACAAATCATTAATCAATTTCAAGGTAGTCAAGAATATCCAATATAATTTATCCAAATAAATCATGTATTATTCCAAAATCACTACCTCGGTATCAGAACTATATTATGGTTTATCATTCTCTCAACCATATATTTCCCAAAACATTATCTTGCTATTGAGTCACTTTTTTTTGTTCCACACAATCTCAAGTCCTTAATGAAATAGTACTATAGTACAATCCTTATATAGTCCATAATTATTATAACAAGTACATTGTTGATACAACACTCAATTGACATAATCAACATAAGAACTCTAATCATTCCTCTTCATCTGGGGTAGTATCATAACTTGATTATTATCCAATAACATCATTTGCGGCATGGTTTGATGACTGGGACATAGGTTCGTGTAGTGTCTAAACTCCTTGCAAATGAAGCATTGTACATTTGAAACCATTTTCTTACCCTTGCAGTCACGTACTTTGTGCCCTTTTCCTCCACACTTATAACAAACTCCCATTCCTTTCAGACAAGTTCCAGGGTTTTTCTTCCCACAGTTATCACATATGGGAAAATTCTTATTTTCCCTCTTCCCTTTATCCATCGTTCTCTCTTCCATCATTTTCTTCTCTTTATTCCCTTCAAAGCCATAGGACTCAGTAAAATCTTTACTTATCTTATCAACACATGATATTATTTCTTCATATGATGATAATACATGGGAGACTATTTCTCTTATAAATTCTGGCTTAAGACCGTGAAAGATATGATCCTTCTTTCTCTTTGGATCATGTGCATTGCTGGAGTTCTCATTCCTTCTACTGGGCGCCATTTCTAAACAATGTCATACACTAGATTAGTTTATGAATAACAATACCTAATCCCAAACTTGTAAGACACATAACATAAATTAAATAGTTTATGGATATAATCCATAATCATAAAAATTTCTCCTTTGAGGAAGTAAATCCACATAAACCTTTCATAATGGTTTGTAAAGAAAATGAGAATTATCCTAAGCATATCCCCCGGGAGTGTCGTAACCAAGAGTGCAGCAAGGCCTGTTGTCATGCACCAGTTCCCGTTCGAGTCTAGCTCAAAGTGGTGTTTTCGGGTTTTACCCCTAGGTACATCTGTGCCAGAGCCGCCTCTACCTGCTCGTATCCAGACAGGGATGTATTGCTCAGAAAACTCACAAAATCTCTACAACACCAAAATTCTAGGAGGTTCTTCTATACTAATCCTCAAAGTCCATCTTAAATCTATGTGCTCTAATCAGAGTTTATCTAAATCTAGCATCCAAGGTTTGTACTAAACTTCCTCTGATACCAACTGTAACGCCCCGACCCTAGTTACCCAGAGTCGGTGCATTATTACATTACATTGGCATGATCACAAGAAAGATAAAATCTCGAAAGACCGATTGGTTTAGTATCCTTGGAAACACTAGATATATTCATAAAGTTTTACATTACATCACAAAGTGAAAAACTACTACAACAACATAGTCTCCATATTCCACACTCATATCCCCACATACTATCCCTGCAGGTAATTCATAACTTACTTCTTCACAGCCTAGGAAAAATAAAACATAGAAAAGGGGTGAGTTTAAATGCCCAGTAAGGATAACAATATAGCGGAAACTTTCAATAATAAGCATAAACATTTAAGACAATGTATAACTAAAACAAAAGCCTTTTAAACTTGAACTTCAACATAGTATGGCAAAAGAAAAATGAAATAATTCCATTTACTTATTCACATGGATATTCTACTAATCGAATAATCACATGAAATATCAATAACCACTTTCATAATGATGGAATGCATAATGCCAGACTATCATAACCACATAGCCAAGGCCTCGTGCCAAGACTACAAATAAGATTTTGCCAAGGCCTTGTGCCAAGACACTAGTTTGTCTCATGAAACCTACCGATGCATCGAGGAGCTATAGCGGGTTCCACCCGTCACATATTAAGTCCAATGCATTCCCATATGAAAAGGTTTAAACATAACATAAGCATTTGTATTAAAACTAGCATACGAAATATCAATACTTTCACCATAAACTATGAATAGTATAAAAATAGCACATCCACAGTCAAACATATCTAAAAACCTTCAATACAATATAGAAGTTTTGTATCACAATAAATCAACTTCATATAATCATAAAATCCAACAAAGGATGTTGACATAGATGAAATCAAAACTATTTGAGATAAATATCTCCTTTTTTTGAAATCATTTAAAAGTCACACATTTATAAAGGAAGTAATTAAAAGAGATTTTTGAATCAAAGTGTCCCATACCACTTTGAAACTTTTGAAAGTAATTAAAATTTTAAAAACATTCATGTCCATATAAATAAATCCTTAAAAACCATTTTGAAGACATGGACATTTATTAAAAATATTTAGAAAGATAAATCTTTAAAACATTTAAAATTCTGATTTTGATAAAGGGTACCTTTCCGAAATTCTTAATATATTCATTTTGAAATCATTTAAAAGTCACATAATTATAAAATAAAACATTTTCTTTGAAAATATTCTTATAATCTTGTAAGGGAAGCTTTGACGATTTTATAACGGCGGTAAATAGCCGCAACCGCCGTATAAGTTAAAAAAAACATTCTTACCTTAATTCTGTCGAAAAGGTTAAAAAACACATTGTTTGGAAAATGACAGAAAGATTCCTTTATAAACCCATAAGGGTATAAATGACTTTTACTCATATTCTTTGTAAATAGTAAAATTTTTTGAAATACATTTTTAAGAAACATGGATGTGGATGATAAAGAGATCCCAGTAGATTATTACGTATAAACAACCTCGGATAGTGAAGAGATTGCGAAATAACCTTTACCTTGTATTTTTCCTTGGTTGGGGTTGGTTAAACTCATGTATAATGGTGAAATAATTGTTATTAAATTATACAAGAATCATATATATTAATATGATATCATATATTATCTTTTAACATTGATTTGTTAATAATATCTTAGAATTATCGTCGTTTCGGGTGTTAACTTACTCGTTTTATTTTATATGTTTTGTTACATAAGACATGTTTGTTGTATCTTATTCATATCAATAATGATATAAAGTCCTTAAACATCATTTTTAAATCATCAAATGATAATTATACTTGAATGGATACGATGGAGAATGAATCTCATCGCGTTCGTAGAGACGGTAGTCCGTACGTACGCACGAACAAAAATATCATTATTTTGATATTAAAATAATATATAAATGGATGGTATATCATATATACAGAATAATTAACATGTTATATTTATTATTTACATGAGTTACACATCATTATTATACCCATCCAAATAATAATATATTGAATAACAATTACACCACGACGTGGAGACGGTAAGCCGTGCGTACGCACGTATGGTGACATGTTATTCAAAGGGTGGATAGAATACTGAATATGGCTGTACCATATTTATAATAACATCACAGTATATGTGAGATACTGGAGTTATTAATTTATAATGGTAATAACAAATAATGAAGAAGTGGAAGAAGAAAGGAACTTGAAAAGGGTTGGTGAAAATATTACCTCTTCTTCGGGTTCTTCCTTTTGATTTGATCAAAAGGGCTCCTTTGGTTGGATTTCTGATCAAACTAATGCCTCTAGGTTGTAGTGAGGTAAGTTGGGAGAGTATTTGGGCAGAGTTTGGCCGAACCAAAAGGCTTTTAAGGTGTGAAGAAATGGTAAGGAGGAGTTCCCTTTTATAAGAGGGGTGAGGGGCACCTTTGGAAAAGCTAGAAATATTAATTTATCATAAATTCATATTCAGTTTATAATGGCCCCAAAGTTTATTATTTAAATTTTAAGGTGGGTATAGGTAGAAAACCACTCAAACAATAGAATTTAGACAGGTTTGGGTCATTATATTAACCTTATCTTTAAGTATTAACTCTAAGTCAATTAGTTTCACTTTTACAATGTCTTTTTGTATTTTTATATTATATGGTTAATAAACTTACTATATACATCCAAGAGACCCCCAAGTGGTCCATTAATTATGAACCTATCATGATATAAGTCTCTTGGTGGAACCTTATATTTTTAGGAATTTAATATCAATTAATAATATAATATTTGTTTTAACAAGTCTTTTATGTCAATTTTGACACTATTCAATAATTGATTTTTGTGAAACTCATAATAGAATGATTACTTCAACCAAAGTGAATTAAATCAATCCTAACATGTCATATTAGCCTAGAAAATTATTTCAATTCATTAAAAGTCTCAAATTATATTTATTTGGGAATTTATAATATCAATTATTTTAATTTGTCACAATTATGGTAATTACTGCATCATCATTTTGTCATAAATAAATTGAATTATTTAAATTCTAAAAATTATAAATAAGATATCCTTATGTAGTAAATCTTATTATCTTTACAATTAATATTTACAATAGAATTTAACTTATGTATAACCCTATATTAAAAATGTTTTAGTAAATAAACTTTGATTTTAACTCTTTTAATTGTTCTTTGAATTAAATAATAATAAATGTCCTAATCTAATCCAAGTGGACCTAAATGATAATATTTTATTCCTAAGGCTTTTTTGGTCGAGATACACTTGTCCAATAGAATTAGGACATGTGTTAGGGTAATATTAATATCATTTTTACCCTTAATTACCCTATTTACTTTTAACCGTGGCAAATAAAAGTAAAAAGTTACTATTCACCAAAAATTATTTTCATCTCATTGAACCACATTTTACTTCTTGATATTAATTGTGTCTCTCGGATTTTTGAAATTCCATTCAAAGAAGCGGTAAAATTAAGTTTTATGAAAAAATCAGTTTTTTTAACTACCACTTAGTAGTTTCACTATTAATCAAAAAATGATGTTTTTCAGAACAATGCCAAAATTTCACCCTAAGCTATAATTGATATTACAAATTCAAAAATTATATCTATTTTACAAAATTCAAAACATATAAGTTGCATTAATTAATTTTATAATTAATTCCCATTTTCACAACAAATAGCATGTTTTTAAGAAACAATATATATCAAAAGATTGACAATTGTTTAAGTCCAATTTCGAAGTGAAATTAATTATAATGAACACCATTGGATAAAATGGAAAAAGTATATTCTAATTATACTTTAAAACCACTCAAATTATTAATTTATCACCATTAATTATTTTGATTAAAAAAGTTGTTTTTAATTAAAATTTAGTAATTTTCACTATTCATCACAACATTAAAGTTATCTGAAAAGTACCAAAATTTCACCTTAGGCTAAATTCAATACTCCGAATCCAAAAATGAAGTCCATTTTGAAATATAAAATATATATAATTTCAAGAAGTAGGTATTACTATTCATAACGGCTAGTTTGATTGGTTGTGGTGTGTGTTAGAAATCGAAGTTGCGTACAACACACACTACTGTATTATTCAAAGGAAAGCGTACCGTGGAAGCTTGGGATGTTTCATTTTAAATTTTTTGATGTCCCCATTTAGTCAAAAAGTTTAAAATATTGTATTTAAAAAGGGTTCACTATTAAAAGTTGGTAAAAGTGCAATACTGAAAATGAATTTGTTCTTACATTATGTCTAAGAAACTCATAATATGGATTCTAAAATTATAAGGATTATATAAAATTTAAAATTTAGTTAATACTATTCATAACCTCTTTTTAACGGCTTGTTTGGTAAGTCATGGTGTTCTTGAACTCGGTGTTGCATGTAGTGAAAGTTATTGTATTATTTTGAAGAAATAACACACTATGAAATCTTGGGGTATTACATTAATAGACATAGATAAAAATATATATTATTCATTACTTACTTGGGATGTTACACAATGTGATGATTTCCCTAATCACATGCCTGGTGTGACGGAAGCGGGAGCTCAAAACATCATGGCAGTACTTGATCAGCTGGCTCGAGTTATGAATAATAACTTGAATCAGGTGGAACACCCCTCTCCTCCAAGAAATGAGCAATTTTCCGTAGAATTATTCATGTAGAAAAGGCCTCCCATGTTTAGCAGGTCTTCTGATCCCCTCCTCGTAGAACAATGGATTAACTCCATTGAAAAGATTTTCTCTATCCTCAAGTTCTTGGAATAAGAGAAAGTGGTAATGACGTTCTATCATTTTGATGGGGAAGCTGATCAGTGGTGGACAATGATCAAGAATGAAAAGTCCCAAGAGGAAACTAATTCCATAGATAGGGAGGAATTCAAGAGGATGTTTTTCAACAAATATTTTCCTCAAACCCTCTATCTCAATATGGAAAGAGAGTTCCTTGTACTCAAGGAGAAGGAAGATGAGTCCATCGGGGCATATGAGGAAAACTTTACAAGGATTCCAAGGTACGCCTCTATCTTTGTCATAAACACCAAAACCAAGGTGTATCTCTTCTTTAGATTACTAAAGATGAGTCTATGAAAAGTGTTGGAAATTCGAGACATCAACAGCTATGAAGAGAATTTTTGTTGTGCCCTCAAGGTTGAAATGGAGTTTGGATACTCTCAGTGGTCTCATGGGCCTAATGACAAGAAGCCGAAAATGGAGAACAACATGGGTGGTTAATCAAACAAATCCCATGATGGAAAGAAGCCTCACTTTCCCCTTTGTAAGAATTTTGGGAAGAATCATCCGGGTGACTATCTCAAGGGAACCAGGAATTGCTTAAAATGTGGGAAGTTTGGTCATCTAGCCAAGAACTGCCAAAGGGATATGAAAAATCACACTAATTTTGAAGAAGAATAGAAGGTTCAGATCAACACTCAGCCTGTAGTGTTGTGTTTTAACTGCAAAGAGCTTGGGAATTATGCAAAAAATTTCCCTTAGCCGAGGGTTGTCGGAGGCAATCAGCAACAACCTCCCAGGAAACAAGTAAGGGCTTATGCTATCACTAATGCTGAGGTGGAGCTGGAAAACAACGTGGTGATAGTTTCGATTTTTATTCATTCAAGAACGGGGAACATACTATTTGATTCTGGTTCTATGCATTCATTCATATCTTCCATGTTTAGTAGAACTATTCAAACACCACCTCAAAATTTGGAGGAAAAGTTATCTGTTAGAATAGTGAATAAGGCAATTATTTCATCCATGGTTTATAACTCTTACCCAATTAATGTTTGTGGACTGAAAATCCCAGAAAATCTTGTCATACTTCCTTTAGTGAAGTTTGACGCTCTCTTGGTCATGGATTGACTATCTTTGTACAAGGCCAACATCAACAGTCGGGAAAGGGAGACTACTCTTCACATCATGAAGAATCCTTCAATTGTTTATAAGAGTAAGGAGGAAGATGATTCTCCTTTAGAATCTCCGTCTCAAGTTTGGAAATTGCTTCCTTATGAGCAAGCATACTTAGCTCAAATGATTGAGAAAAAGAAGAGAATCATGCTTGAAGACATGACCATCGTGAGGGATTACACTGATGTATTCCCTAAAGTGTTTCATGGTGTTCCCCTTGATCGATTGTTTGAGTTCTCAATTGAACATATCTCTAGATCTCTGCCAATCTCAAAGACACCTTACAGAATGGCCACCGTAGAGCTAGAAGAGTTGAAGAAGCAGTTACAGGAGAATATGGAGAAGAGTTTTATACTCCCGAGTGCTTCACCGTGGGGTGCTCCAGTCCTCTTCGTCAAGAAGAAGGATCGATAAATGTGCTTCTCAATCGATTATCGTGAGATCAATAAAATCACTATAATGAACAAGTACCCCCTTCCATGGATAGATGACTTGTTCGATCAGATTCGTGGGGCCAGTTATTTCTCTAAGGTGGACCTTCAGTCGGGATATCACCATATAAAGGTGAGGAAGGAAGATATTCCCAAAACTGTATTTTGAACGAGGTATGGACACTACGAGTTCATATTTATGACCATCGGACTCACTAATTCTCAAGAAATTTTCATTGATTTAATGAATTGAGTCTTTAGAGATTACCTCGACAAATTTGTGGTGGTCTTTATTGATGATATTATGATATACTTCAAGAGAAAGGAGGAACATGAGGAGAATTTGGAAACTATGTTAAATACTTCACAATGGGAGAATTTTTATGCAAAGTACAGTAAATGTGAGTTCGTGATGGAGGAAGTATCATTCTTGGGGTATTTTATCACCCGGAAAGGGGTATCTATAGACCCTTCCAAGATGAAGGCAATTGAAGAGTGGCCGATGCCAACTTCTGTAACAGATATCAGCATCTTTTTAGGTCTGGCTAGGTATTATCGTTGATTCGTGAAGAACTTTTCACAATTTTCAAAACCAATGACCAAGCTAACATGGAAGGGAGTAAAGTTCATCTGGACACAGGAATGTGAATACATTTTCAAGGAGTTGAAAAAGAGGCTTATCACTGTGCCGGTACTCACAATCCCTTCAAGTGGAGAACAATTTGTGGTGTATAGTGATGCTTCTAATAAAGGATTAGGTTGTTTGCTAATGCAAAATGATAAAGTGATAGAATCTGCCTCAAGGAAGCTAAAAATCCATGAGAAAAACTATCCCACGCATGATCTGGAATTGGCGGTTGTGATCTTTGCGTTGAATATCTGGCGGTATTATCTCTATGGGAAAAAATGTGAGATATATACTGACCAAAAGAGTCTCAAATATATATTCACACAGAAAGAGCTTAATATGAACCAACGAAGATGGATAGAGTTCATCAAGTAATATTACTGCTCAATCCACTACCATCCCAGTAAGGAAAACAAGGTGGAGGATGCTTTATGTAGAAAGGATCTTGCATCTTTATCAATGATGAGAATTGAAAAGGATTTGGTCTTCTTAGATTTGAAAAGGATGGACATGGGAATCATTAAAGGCGGAACATCATAAATCTTTTCTCAAATGATTTCTCAACAATCCCTCATGGAGAAAATAAATGTTTCTCAAAGAAAGGATGTGAAAATTCAAAAAAGGGTGGAAGCTGTTAAAAATGGGAAATCCGTCAATTTCAAATTTGATAAGGAAGGAGTTGTAAGATTTGGGACATGATTATGTGCACCATCTGATCCAGAGATAACAAAGGAGCTATCGAATGATTCACATAGCTTGACCTTCTCTATCCATACTGGGAGTACCAAAATGTATCGTGATCTCTGAGAACACTTCTGGTGGGATAACATGAAGAAAGAGATTGCGAAATAGATATCAAGGTCCTTGGTAATCAACAATTGAAAGCCGAGTGACAAATGTACAAAGGTATGATGCATCCATTTCCTATACCTAAGTGGAAATGGGAAAATGTTACTATTGACTTTGTCACGGGTCTCCCGAAGATGTCGATGGGAAATAATGTGATATGGGTTGTGGTTGACCGAGTCACCAAGACATCCCATTTCATCGCTATTCGGGAAGATCTATCACTTGAACTTTTTGCAAAGTTATATGTGAAAGAAGTGGTGAGACTGTACAGTGTTCCACTCTCAATTGTCTTTGATCGTAATCCAAGGTTCACATCTAAATTCTGGTGGAGTTTCCAATATGCTTTGAGTACTGAATTAAATTTTAACACGGCCTATCACCCCCAAACTGATGGCCAATCTGAAAAGACTATTTAGACGCTTGAAGATATGCTAAGATCCTTCTCTCTTGAATTCAATGGTGGTTGGGATCATCATCTTCCATTGGTTGATTTTTCATACAACAATAGCTTCCACTCGAGTATTCAGATGGCTCCATATGACGGTCTTAATGGAAAGCAATGTAGAACTCTAACCTATTGGGATGACGTTGGAGAAAAAAAGCTACTTGGACCTGATCTTGTTCAAGAGATGACAGAGAAGGGTCAAAAAATCCCGAAACACATCAAAGCTGCTCAAATTTGGAAAAAGATCTATGCTGACAACCATCGAAGGGACTTGGAGTTCGACGTTGGAGATAAAGTCTTCCTTCGAATATCTCCATGGAAGAGGGTCATACGATTCAGGAAGAAAGGGAAGTTAAGCCCAAGGTATATTGGCCCCTTTGATATCCTTGACCGCATAGGATCTGTGGCCTATCGTCTTGCACTTCCACCGAATATGGCTCGAGTTCGTGATGTTTTTCATGTATCACTCTTGAGGGATTACATACCTGATCCTTTGCATGTACTAAACTCAGAGGTGGTGCAGTTGGAAGATGATCTCTCTTATGAGGAGCAGCCAGTAAAGATTCTGGATCAGAGAGATAAGGTTCTACGCAACAAGACAACCCATCTTGTCAAAGTGTTGTGGAGGAACCATAATTTTGAGGGAGAAACATGGGAATTGGATTAGGAAATGAAGGAAAAGTACCCACATCTGTTTTTGGCCTAAATGTAAAATGAAATTTCGAGGGAAAATTTTTTAATGGGGGAAGAATTTAACGACCCAATGTTTTTAATCAAAATTACCATCTTATTAATATTCCATGAAATCACATAATAATGAACTACAAAGTGATAAGAAAACTTTAAAAATATGTTTGTCGCTTCTGTGTTCAGAATTTTGAAAATCTGACATACACGGTTGTGTTCAACATGTTTTTTGGAGTCCGATAAGAAAAAAATAATTTTTTGGTGAATAATAACCTACCCTAATGAATAATAACATACTCTTATGAATAGTGAAATACCCTAATGAATAGTAACATCACCTATGATAGTATAAATATAATATTCAAGTTGGAAGTACAATACACCTATGTTTTAGAATGAGTTAAAGCATGTTTTTAAATCTGGTTTTTGATAATAAATTATGATTTTAATTAAATATTAAAATAGTCATATTTATAATATTATTTTTGAAAAATGGACTTCATTTTTGGATTCTACATGTTGAAATATGGTAAGGTTGAATTTTTGGGATTTTTCTAAAATACTTGAATGTTTGATGAATAGTAAAATACGGTAATTACCGTATATATACATTATAAGCTAAATAAACTATTACTAGAATCATGGATGATGTCACCACAAATGGTTCAAATTCACATGAACCATTTACTATTTTCGGTCATGGAATACTTACTATTCTTTGTCTTTTGATGAAATAATAAATTAATGATTATAATATTATGAAATCCATCCTCTCCTCCACTATAACCCCCCCCCCCTTCACTCCCTCTTCTCTCCACTCCTATCAATCCCTAAGCCTTCTCTAAATTCTTCCCAAATCTCTCCCCAAGTTCCTCCCACACGTCCAAAATCCCTCAGCATCCTTAAAATTCCAAAACATCTTCCCTTAAGAGGTTCTCAAAGGAGGAAGTCTCAAGAGGTAAATTCATCTCCCCAAATTTCTTCTTTTCTTTTAAGTCATTTTCTTTTTAATTTATTTCCTCACGTCCCTTCACCATAATAGTATGATAAATACAGTAGCATAAATTTACTGGAATGTATTCATTATAGTGGTAAATTTTATTATCCTCTCTCCTTTCCCCATCCTTTTATTTGAATGAAATGAAACCACTGTTTGAGATGTGCTAATTTAGCACATTCAAGGACAACGATTTATCAATTTTTGTTATTATCTATAATTCTGTTCATTAAACCATTTGTGTTATAGTTGAACCAGATTATTATATATTTAATATATCCTATTTTTGGTTCTGTAATATTTTTTTACAAATGGAATTATGTTATAATGAAAAACGCATTCTTTGTAACCAAATCCACTGATTAACTAAAAATGGTTATCACTAAGGTTATATATGTGATAATTCAACATCACACTAAGTAACCTAATTAAAACTAAAACCATGTAATATCTTGGATATTAAATAATGTATATAACTTAAATTATTAACAACCACTTTCATCTTGCATATAATCCAATCTTGAATATAAGTGAATCGATCTTTTAAAGCCAAGTAAACAAATGATCCCGAACAATGAAATTGAACATTTTAACTAATCAAAAAGGATTTGAATGAAATAAAAATGGTTATAATAAATGAATTGAATATATAATAGGTTTTGGAGTTATTAATTAATAAGAATAATTTTTTTATTCAGGTCATTAATAACAAGTGGAGAACACCAACAGATTTAAGGTAAGGGATCCTGTCCTTTTCTCTCTTAATCAAGATTTTCCTCTATACTATGCCTTTATTTGTATACTAGAAAATGGCGGTGTTGGAAAAAAATCCTTCAAGGCATCATTGAAGCATTTTTGAGGTGAATGTTTTTGTTGAAAAAGTGGACATATGTGTTGTGATTGTTGACAAAGGAAAACATGACATACAACTTTGTTGACAAAGAGGATTTCATATAGTAATGTTGAGTTCAAGAGCTATGGTCAACAATCCATGTTTGATTCAAGAACATACACAAAGTAATTAATGATCTCGGGGTGGTAAAAATGAAACAGATACAAGGTGGCGCCGTTTTCCAGTGTTTACCAAATTTTTGGGCCTGAAAATCGACAAAAGGAGAAAAGTGGTTTTGGAAAAGAGACTTGCGCTACCTATACATGAAGGGGATGGTATATGCATGCCTAATGTTTTTCAGGATCATAAGGTCAAAATATGGAAATGGAAAGAGGGTCGCGCAGGTATTGGTGTGGTGGCGCAGGTGACTTGCGCGCCATGAAAAGACTTGCACACCGACGCCTAGAAGGCTTGAGAATTTGCGCGCCTGATGTTTTTCAACATCACAAGATCAAAATCTGGAAAAGAAAAGAGGGTCGCGCAGGTATTGGGTTGGTCGCGCAGGTGACTTGAAAGGGAAGAGACTTGCACTCCAGTGTTTGATGTTGCTCACCAATATTGGCTTGGGCATAAAAGGGATTGAGTCGCGCAAGTTTATAGTTGCAGAAGATTGTGCCGCGCAGGTGGTTGAGGTAGACCTGCGCTCCAGTTGTGACTTACACGCCGATACTTGCGCGCTGGGTTTGACTTGTGTGCCAAGTATGGTTGATTCAAGATGGCTATTCAAGGCTACTTGAAAGCTGGATGATTGCCTGATGCCTTTGGTGCAAAAGAGAGATTCATCTACAGGTGAAAGTTGGAATTCAAAAGAGCATCTACATACAGAGGAAGATGCATTCCTTTATACAAATGAAGAGACCTACAAGTCTATAAACTGTGAGTGGATCCTTTCTGGAGAAGTGAGCAAAGGAAGAGGAAGAAGGTGATCCTCTCCACCAATAGTGATCCAGAGAGAGAGAAATAGGGAGTGACCCTTGGGAAAGCAGTGAGATGACCCTAAACCTTGTAAAGGCCGTGATCCTGGGACAGAGTGACTGTGCCCGAACCTTGTAATCCACAGCTAGTGAAGTTTAGTGGAATTTGGTATGACCGGAAATTTTTCGGCATATGCTACTTGGACGTAGCTCATTGAGGGAGAACCAAGTAAAAATCTATGTGTCTTCCTGTATACTTCCCTGCATTGCATTTAAAGCATCATTATCAGATAAAGAAGAAAATAAGTGATCATAATAAACCCACAAGTGCAACAATGTGACCCTTGTAATAATAAGGTCAAGATCTAGTGGGGCGGGAAAAACATTGAAAAAGAATATTCATGCCCTACTTCACCCCCCTCTCAGGTTATATATGCCACTATTGGCCCTAACAATTTGTATCATAGAGAAGGTAGTTATTATAAGATTTGTTTGCTCCGACATGGTGAACTCGATCTGTGTGGGTAAAGAATCTTTCTTCTCTTATCTCAGTGTGCCATGGAAAAGGAAAAAACATCAAAGAAGTAGCGGAAAGCTAGTGGAATTACCCACTGTCGAAGTCTCAATGGAAAGAGTGTGATCCAGTTATAGGAATCTTGTAGTGAACAGAAAAATGGTTTGGATGAATATACTATGAAAATACTTACTCATTCAATGATGATGAAGGAATGAGTGAACAACCTGATTTTCCAAGTGATGATGGAACCACTGATGATGAAGAAACACCAAGAAGTCGAAAAGTGGAAGTTTTCCACAAAGAAAATGAATTGGATCTGAAATTAGATGATGATGTTAAATAAAAAAGATAATAGGATCCAGGTATTAGAAATTGAGGTTAATAATCTAAGAGGATTAAATAAAAATCTTATTGATGTGGATACTGACCTAAATGAGAAGAATGACTCTCAAGGTGAAGAACTACAAAATATGGTTAAAATGAATGGAAAAAAGGTTGGTGATTATGAAGAGAATCAAAAGTCAGATGAAGTTAAGAATCTGAAAGCTAGAAATGATGATCTAAAAACACAGTTGTCTAAAAAAGTTCAAAATAATCAAAGGCTACAACAAGGGAATGAGTATGCCTCTAAATATGTTGCTCAAGAAAAATTGAAGGTGAAGGAGAAAAGTGACATTGTGGAAAAGCTCACACGAGAACCTGAAGATGAGTTGAGTAGCCAGAAGAATTTCAGAAAAGAACTTAATGCTCAACTTGTGTCAAGAGATAAAAAGATTCAGCTACTGGAGGAAGAAATAGAATCGGTCAAGAAAGAAATGGAGAAATCTAAATCTGAAGATAAGCCCAAATTGAAGGATGCACTTCAATTATTATTTTATTATCCTTTGGCAGGTGATGATAAAATGAAATCAAAATATGCTACATCAGAGGAGAAGCATGAAAGGATTGTATGATCCCAAAGGCCATCCATTTTGGGAAAATATGGAATTGGATATGATGATCCCACTATTATGCGTGATAAGAAAAATGCAGTGAAAATCTCCAGAGGTAAGAAAAATACTCTAGGTGATGGAGATAGGCCTAAGAGGATAGTTTCAAGAAGAAGTGATGACATGTGCTATTTATGCGAGATTCATGGTTACACATCATGTTTTTTTTTCAGAAGCTCAAGAATACATTTCGTACTGTGAAAATAGAAAATGTACAAAATCGGAGAATAAGATAAAGCATTTGTTAGATGCTATTACTATGGAAGAATGGGACACACCATGAGTATGTGTCAGGAAGCTCAAGAGCTCAATGTCAGAGTAATAACTCAATATGAATCAACATCTTGAAAGAGAAATGATGAAATGAGGTATGCATTTGATGAAACATGTTTTATATGTTCTGGTTATGGGTATTTGGCAGGACATTGCAGCAAAAAGAAGGAAGGAAAGGAAAAGGAACTTGAAAAGAGATCTCCACCGCAGGAAGTTTTCAACAAAGAAGCCTATACAGGGAGATAAAGTGGTAAGGAGAAGAATAGGCTTAGAGACATTGGGAAATAGCATGGAGCTGAATGAAAGGTGTATCAGTTACCTCCTCTGTCATACTCACAACAGCTCTCAAGGAGAGAATGTGAACAATCCTAGAAGATTAAGGGGAGACTCCATCTGTGATAAAGAAGAATGAATGTTCAATGTAGGACTCACCACTAGTGAAAAAGAGTGTGGTGACTCAGACATATGATAAAAGAAAGATGAACAAATAATGTATTGAAAAATTTACATGTCGTGTTCTACAGAGAAAAGTGGAGGAAGGTGCAGGATCCTTGCAATGGTGGAAGAAGCAAGGTAAGATGGAAATAAAAGATATTCTTTATCAGAAAATAAATCAAGATAAATGTAATTTTGGTAGAACAACAAAGAAGGAACTGTGTACTAGTGGGTATAAACCAAAAATGGTGAGAAAGGCCAAGCCTGTAGAATCTACATATCAGAAAAAGACTCAGCATGTGTGTAATGAATGCTTAGTCATATGGCCAGAGCAGTTGAAGTTAGATAGGAAGCTAGAAGGAGAAAGGAAGGAGTGTGATGCTCTGCAAGAAATAATCAAAGGGTTGACCCATCAGGATCAACCTCAATCCTCTTCTTGAGGATTCCAAAAGAACCCCTATCCCTATGTATATAAATGATATTAACTAATAGGTCATGTATTTCAGGTTTTAGAGAGATACTATTCAAGGGAAATTGGCATCTAAAGATTAAAAATGGACAACTGATATGCTTCAGAGTTTCAATTGACCCAAATCAAGTAGCAGAGTTGATGAAGAAAGGAAGAAACATAGCACAATAGGAAGTGATTGTGTTATTAACTTTATCTCTTGTTTCCTAAACCGAGTTCCAACTAAGTAGGATTAGAGATTTTGTTAATGGCTCAATTCCAAGTGGAAGATGAGAATAAATGATGCAGGAGAAGAAGAATTACTATGGGTCTAAATAGTGGTCCTATCCTTAGGAAGTGTTTCACAACATAGGGGGAGCATTCAATAACAAAATCAGATCCAAGATCCATCAAATAAATAATTGGATAACTCAACATAGTTGTTTCCTATCGAGGGAAGAAACAAACACATGGAGAAGTAGAAATAATCTTGCATCTCATTATTATCAATTCTGTTCTAACAATATGGTATCATCTGACTATTTTCAGGATACCAAGATGATCCGAGAGAATATCAACCCGGTTTCAAAAAAAATATCAGAAAAGTAGCTGAGATAAATAATGCCACTGAACAATGAAACAATAAGAAATTTTTTGATGAAAGTTTTGAGTAAGAAGGCATCACAGGGGGGTGTATAAGTGGCATAGACTGACTCAGAAGAAGATACTGATGATGAACAATAAGGTGTCATGTCTATGTCTGAAAGGAAGCCAAAGACTCGAGCTGAAATTGACAGGCAGAATATCATTGGTGATCAGACAACTCCAGTTCAGACTCGAAGAATGAAATCATTAGAGAAAACATCTTATTTATCTTAGGTGGAGCCGAAATGTTTTTCTAGTGTAGCTGAAGATGAAAAATGGGTCCAGTCTATGAATGAAGAGCATGATCAGATTGAGAAGAACCAGACCTGGGAGAGACTGTTTCGGTCCAGCAGACAAGAATGTCATTGGGACTAAATGGGTATATCACAACAAGATGAATGAAGATGGCACATTGATTCGGAAAAAATCACAGCTAGTGTGAAAGGGATACTCCCAGATAGAGGGAATATAATTTGATGATACATTGGAATTGGTTTCAAGGATGGAGACAATAAGATTATTTTTGGCCATAGCAGTGCAAAGAAAGTTCAAAGTGTTCCAAATGGATGTCAAATCCGCATTTTTGAACGGTGTTCCTGGAAGAGGATGTGTACATTGAGCAGCCAGATGGTTTTCTCATTCATGAGGATGATAACAAAGTTTGAAAGCTGAAGAAGGGGTTGTATGGGTTGAAACAAGTACCAAGAGCATGATACTCAAGGCTTGATCAGTACTTGAAGAAGTTTGGTTTCCAGCGTGGTGGAGTTGATTACAATCTCTATTTCATAAAAAATAGTAATCAAAGGATGATGGTGTTGGTTTATTTCAATGACATAATATTTGGCGGATCAGATAAAGCTCAGTGTAGACAATTTTTTGAATTCATGAAAAATGAGTTTGAAATGTCAATGATTGGTGAGATAACATTTTTCCTTGGTCTACAGGTGACACAATGAAGGAATGGAACATTCATTTCTCAATAAAAATATTCTAATGAGGTGTTAAGAGGTTTTGGCATGGATAATTCCAAGGATATGAAGACTCTGGTTGCTACCCGGATAAAATTATCAAAAGATGATGATGGCAAGGCAATTAACATCACAGAATACAGGCAAATCATTGGAAGTTTTTTGTACTTGATCGCGACAAGGCCTGACATTGTTTTCACCACATGCCAATCAGCGAGATATCAGAGTAATCCAAAGGAAATCCACATTCTTGTAGTGAAAATAATACTTCGTTATATCAAGGGCACGGTGGACTTCAGCTTGATATATAATGACAAATCTCAAACCGAGTTATTGGGTTACACAAATGCAGATTGGGCTAGATCAGCAGATGATAGAAAATCAATGTCAGGAGGTGAATTCTATCTTGGTTGACTATGTATTTCTTGGTAAACCAAGAGGCAGGATTGAATTTCCTTAAGCACTGCAGAAGTTGAGTATATTACGGACACTCGAGCATGCACACAATTATTGTGGATAAAGCAGCATCTTGAAGATATGTGAGTTGAAGTAAAGTCTCCGATCAGAATCATGTGTGATAACTAAAATGCTATCAATCTGAGAAAAAATATACTTCATCACTCTAGGGCTAAACATATTGAGATCAAATATCATTTAATCGAGGAGAATGCAGAGAAAGGGCTTGTGAAGTTAGAGTATGTGCCTACAAAACTACAAGTTGCAGACAATCTGACAAAGGCCTTACCCAAGGAAGCGTTTGACAGGCATCAACTGGCTCTGGGAGTTCATTTGACTCCCCGTACTTAAAAGAGTGTGGATGTGAAACCCCCTCTCCCCGAGGTATGATGTGTTTTTCCCTAATGTGATGATATGCGTTCTCTACTCTACTACAGACTGCAAATTAGTGACCTTTGGGTTCATTGACAAAGGGGGATAAAATAGTGATTGTTCAAGGGGGTGACAGTGTGGCTATTTGAGAAATCATGACAGGTACGACGAGAAGCTGACAAGTTGAGCAACGAGATAGGGGGAGCAATGAGAAAAGGGGAGAGTATAAATCTGACAATGCTAGAAGTGATCGATCAAAGAGTAGATATCACGACAGGTGAGGATCGTGATAAAAGTAGAAGAGTGTTGTTGGAATGTGGTATGAATATTTCCAAAAATTGGTATCAGTTTGGTAACAATTGGTATCATTTTTATTTCAACAGCTGGTGTTAGAGATGAAGTGATTCATTGATGAAATTTTGATTTACTCTTGTTTCTCACTCCGAGGATTGCTCATGTGGGATTAGAGTATGTGTTGAGTAAATCCTTGATCGCTATTGGAATCGAAAATAGAATAATGGTGGCTGATGAATTAATGATGCATCTTTTTATGGAAGAGTTTTCAACAAACCCAAAGGGGGATATTATTGGGAAAAAATCTCTCAAGGAATCATTGAAGCATTTTTGAGGTGACTGTGTTTGTTGACAATGCGGACATCTGTGTTGTGATTGTTGACAAAGAAAAACATGGCATACAACTTTGTTGAAAAAGAGGATTTCATAGTGGAATGTCGATTTCAAGATCTATGGTCAACAATCCGTGTTTTATTCAAGAACGTCGACAAAGTAATTAATGATCTGGAGGCGGTACAAAGGGAACAAATACAAGGTGGCATCATTATCTAGTGTTTACCAAATTTTTGGGCCTGAAAATCGACAAAAGGAGAAAAGTGGTTTTGGAAAAGAGACTTGCGCTACCTATAAATTAAAGAGAGGGAACATGCGTGCCTAATATTTTCTAGGATCATAACGTCAAAATATGGAAAAGGAAAGAGGGTCGTGCAGGTATTGGTGTGGTCGCGCCAGTGATTTACACATTGTGAAGAGACTTGCGCGCCGATGCCTAGAAGGATTGGGAATTTGCGCGCCTGTTGTTTTTCAACATAACAAGATCAAAATATGGCAAAGGAAAGAGGGTCGCGCAGGTATTGGGTTGGTCGCGCAGGTGACTTGCATGGGAAGAGACTTGTGCGCCGAAACTTGTGCACTGAGGGAAGACTTGTGCACCGTCGTGCAGGGTGACCAAATGCCTATAAATACTGGGCCACCCCTCCACATTTGGAGCGGAGTTCAACACATCAAAAAATCAGAGCTCCCATCGCATATGTGTGGTGCTCGCGCAAGTGGTGTGTGGTCGCGCAAGTGGGACTTGCGTGCCAGGTGATTGTTGTGCGCCGGTGTTTAAAGTTGCGCACCGGTTGGTAGTTGCGCGCCAATATTGTCTTGGGTGTAAAAGGGATTGAGTCACGTAGGTTTGGAGTTGCAGAAGATTGCACCGTGCTGGTGGTTGAGGTAGACCTGCATGCCAGTTGTGACTTGCATGTCGATACTTGCATGACGGGTTAGACCTGCGCGCCAAGTAAGGTTGATTCACAGCGGCTATTCAAGGCTGCGTGAAAGCTGGAAGATTTCCCAATACCTTCGGTGCAGAGAGAGATTCATCTAAGGGTAAAATTTGGAATTCAAAAGTGCATCTACATACAGAGGAAGATTCATTACCTACTACAAATGAAGATACCTATAATTCTATAAACTATGAGTGGATCCTTTACGGAGCAGTGAGCAAAGGAAAAGGAATAAGGTGATCATCTCCACCTGTAGTGAGCAAGAGAGAGAGAAATAGGATGTGACTCTTGGGAAAGCGGTGAGCTGACCCTAATCATTATAAAGGCAGTGAGCCTAAGACAGAGTGATTGTGCCCAAACCTTGTAATCCATAGCTAGTGAAGTATAGTGGAATTTGGTACGACCAGTAACTTGTCGACTTATGCTCCTTGAACGTAGCCTAGTGAGGGTGAACCAAGTAAAAGTCACTATATCACCCTGCATACTTTCCTACTTTGAATTTAATGCATCATCATCAGATAAAGATGAAAAGAATTGATCATAATAAACACACAAGTGAAAAAAAAGTGACCCTTATAATAAAGTGTTCAAGATCCAATGGGGCAGGAAGAACTTTGAAAAAGAATATCCATACCCTGATTCACCCTCCCTCTTAGGGTATATAGGCCCCTACTGGTCCAAATAGACGAGGAATGTTTAATAACCTCCACCATACATTTTTCAGGATTTATAAGTGATGAGAAACCCCATTTCTCTCTCATCAATCCCTCGTGGTCACACCCGACACCATGCCTATAAAATCGTAACGAATTCTACCCGAACCATCTTTGTTCTTTCGGGTTGCCTTATCTTTCTTTCAAAATTGTATTATCTTATCTATCTGTGTGATTCTTATGAATTCTGATTATTTTTACAATATTATTATATCAAGAACCTTTCATCACATTCTTTCTGTGATATACATGATTTTGAATGATTCCCTCCATAGAACTTTCTGATAAGCCAACCTGTTTTAAGGGGACATCCCAAATTTTTACCCAAATTTCAAGTGAACTATATCCTATGTTCAAAAACACAATTTTTTTTATAAAATCATTATTTTTATTACAAAAAACTTCTTTGTTCAATTCTAGTTTTATATAAAATAATTTCCTCTTTTCTATTTGAAACGCTCTAGAGTGTTTTCCTTAAAACCGCACAAAAATGTTTTAATGATAATGTTCTAAAATACATTTTTTATATATTATCACTTATATTTTACACCAATTACCATGTTATATGCCTATTTTACCCTATGAATGTCCATGTATGTTTTAATCCCTTCTTTTCATGGACTCATTCGTGATACGCCCATTGGATATGTTTTATGTCATGATTGTGGTACCCAATTATTTCCATGGGTAACCTTATGTTTATTTATGGTTGATTATTTATGATTATTTATGCGGAAATATTATTTATGTGGCAAGAATATTAATGAATATGTTGAGATGGGTGCGCCTAAATAGCGCTCCAATGCATTGGGTAAGGATAAGTCTCATGAGATGCGATGTGAAACGGGATTGGCGGTTAGCCTTGACCCATACTGAAATGGGAAACAGGATTGGCGGTTAGCCTTGACCCATACTAAATATATGATTTATGATTCTGCAACATTTATATGATTCCATGTTTATAAGATCCCATGATTATATTAAATGATTTTATAAGTTTCAGGATTTGGATATCATTATGTCATGCCTCTTAACTCATGTGCTTGAGATGTATCCTTATATTCATTCCCTTATTGGGAATTTTTAGCTCATCCCTTTGTTCATTTGTTCCCCAGGGTACCCTATGTAGATGTAAGACCTCAAAGGAAGATATAATCTCTTTATCTAGATTAAATAATGAAGTTTTTTTTAGTCCCATGTTCTATGTTATATGTACCTAGTCTTCCAAGACACTAGACTTAACGATCCTTGGCTTGTACTCTGATTATTAATTATGCTCAAAATCAGGAAATTTTATAAGTAAAAGGCCTGGTTCTCTATAGGACGGGCCGTGCACGTATCTTATTAGCTGAGATATGGGGCAGATGTCGTGCATCTGGTGCAACTGACCTGGAAGAGTTAGGCGGTAAGCCACCTCGCCTACCCTGCTGAGGACTTGAAATGGTCTGATAAATCGCGGAGACAACTTGTCGCCTTAGACGAATCTCCGTAGAGCTCATTGAGGTGAGACCCATATAAATATGTGGTCAACATCCTTGAACTCCAATGGTCTCTGTCTCTTATCGGCATAGGACTTCTCCATGCTCTGTGCAGTCTTCATCCGCTTCTAGATGATCTATACCTTCTCCGTCATATCCTACACCATATCTGGTCCTAAAAGTGTTGACTCCCCTAGGTTAGTCCAGCACATACACGATCTTCAAGGTCGGACGTACAGTGCCTCGTAATGTGCCATCTGATGGTGGAGTGGTAGATGTTGTTGTACGTAATCTCCACAAAGGGTAAGTGATCCTCCCAGCTATGACCAAAGTCAAGGACACATGCACAGAGTATGTCCTCGAGAGTCTGAATTGTCCTCTCAGTATGTCCATCTGTCTGAGGATAGAAGGTAGTGATAAAGCAAAGCTGTGTCTCGAAAGCCTCTTGCAACCCCTTCCATACCTGGGAAGTGAAACGAGTATCCCAATCGGAGACGATCGTCGATGGAACACCATGAAGCAGTATGATCTCCAGTACGTAGAGGCATCCCAAGATCTCTTCCAAGCCCTTCTCTATGATCGGTAGGAAGTAGGCCGACTTGGTGGATCGATCGACAATCACCCAAATAGAGTCATGTCCTTTAAATGTACATGGAAGTACCGTCAAGAAATTCATGGATATCCCATACCACTTCCACTCTGGGACCCCTAAGGGCTGAACGAAGCCTACTATAACCTGGTGCTCTTCCTTCACTTGCTAACAAGTGAGGCATCGCAAGACAAACTCTGCTACTGCCTTTATCATACCCGGAAACCAATGTTGTCATCTGAGGTCCTGATACATCTTCTCCACTCTTGGATGTACCGCTCAAGGCAAAGTGTGTAACTCCATCATCACCTCCTCCCGTAGTGAAACAGGTACCATGGTACGTCCTCTAAAAAGGATGACGTGCTCCCCACCTTTAGAAAACCCATCAGGTGCCTTCCTTGAGGATATTTGAGCACGTTGAATCTCATAGTCAACATCCCCATGTTGTGCCTCTATGAATCACTGAAGAAGTGGAAGAGTAAATGTGAGAGACTTAAGAAAGGTTTCTCCATCTCTATCCACAAAGGATATCTGCAACGCGACTATCTTCTCTGTCGCCTCTCCTAGCAGGTGAATGCCTGATCTCTTGATGAGAGCATCTACTAAAACGTTCCACTTCCCATGAGTATAGACTATCTTGAAGTCATAGTCCTGGAGGAACATGATCCATCGTCGCTATCTCAGTTTCAGGTCCTTCTGTGAGAAGATGTACCTAATACTTTGGCGGTAAGAGTAGACTGTAAAATGCTCACCCATTAGATAGTTCTACCACATATTCAAGGCGAAGACCACTACTGCTAACTCCAGTTCATGGGTATCATAGTTCCACTCGTTCTATATCAACTACCACGAACCATATGTTATCACTTCTCCCTCAGGCATCAAGAAACACCTGAGTCTAGTCCCTGATGCATCGTAGTAAACTATGTACCATACTCCCTCCTCAGGTAGCCTCAAGATGGGCACACTGGTCAATCTCTGCCTCAGCTCATGAAAGATCAACTGGCATCTATCTTACCACACAAAGGGTTACCACTTCTTCATCAATGCTGAAATCAGTGCTGCAACTCTGCAGAAGTCTGGCACAAATCTCTGATAGTACCCAGCCAGTCCTAAGAAACTTCGTACCTGTGTCATACTCTTGGGTTGCCCCCAAGAAAGCACACCCTCAATCATCACTGGATCCACTGCAAATCCAGCCTCTGAGATGATGTGTCCCAATAAGTGAGCCTCTCTAATCTAGAATTTGAATTTCAAGAGCTTACCATAATGCTGGTGCTCTCAGAGTGTGTCCAGTACTACCTGAAAATGGTAGGTGTGCACCTCCTCAGTAGTCGAGTAAATAACTAAGTCGTTGATGAAGACTACGACAAAGCGATCAAGGTAAGTCTAGAAGATCCTATTCATTATACTCGTGAACACTAATGGAGTGTTGGATACACCGAAGGGAATAACCAATAACTCATAGTGGCCATACCGACACCTGAAGGTCGTCTTCTGCACATCTTTGTCTCTAACTCTGAGCTGGTGATAGCCTGAACTGAGGTATATCTTCGAGAACCATCGTGCTCCCTTGAGCTGATCAAAGAGGTAGTCAATCCTTGAGAGTGGGTATTGTTCTTCATGGTCACCTGATTTAGGCGATGGTAGATTACACACAGTCGAAAGATCTCATCTGCCTTCTTGGCTAACAAAATTGGTGATGCCCAGGGTGGAACACTAGGTCGGATAAATCCCTTCCCCTGCAAGTCCTCCAGCTGTATGCATAGATCACAAAGCTCGGCAGGAGCCATCTGATATGCTGGATTAGATATCAGTGTTGTCCTGTTGTACAGGTCAATGTATATATCTACCTATCTATGAGGAGGTTGTCTTGGAACGTCGTCAAGAAAAACATCCGCGTACTGAAACACCACAATATGAAAACTCCAACTCGGCACGTCAACTGCTCCGAGGATGAGACTATCCAACTGATGTGTGATCGGCTACCCCCTCCTCTATGTAAGTCCATCCTGTGCTGCTAAGTATCCCTTCTCTCCAGTTATGGTGAAACTTTCCCCATCCGTGTTGATACACCACACTTTGCGCCTAATTCATTCAATATGAGCATGAATTGTGGATAACCAGTCCATACCCAAGATGACGTCATAAGGGCTCGACATCGCTACAAGAAGATCTCACCCAAAGATCTCACCTCCTAGAGTAAGATCACACAGCCGGCACAAGTGCGTTGTAAGAACCCTGATCTTCGTTTCAGGTATGTTTTTTCTTTTCTGGTCATTTTCTAGAAAAAGTGGAAAATATGGAAATTTTTAAAATACACATCATGTACTTTATAAATACATTTTGTGTAATTTGATGCAGTGCCAGGCCGTGTGTTGGCCATGTCTGTGCCACACACATGGTGTGTTGGGGCGATGTGGAGGCCGCATAAATCAGAGTACAGAAAGGCCAAGTACATGCCGTGTACCCCAGAAGTACACGTCGTGTAGTTTCTTTTTTTCATTAATTGGACCAGGGTCATGCCTCATCGACAGAAACCCCTTCTTCTCTTGGTTCTTCAACCGAGAGCGTATATACGGCCGCGAATTTCCCAAAATCTTCCATGTGTTTTCCAAATCAACTGTCGTCGATTGCATTGGAACTGCAGTGGTTAGCGCTTCATTCTTCTTGAGTTTCATTCCATGATTTTCCCTCTTTCTCAAGATATCGTGAGATGAATGTTTTGTTCATTTATTAGATCTATGACTTTATAATGAGATTAAAGCCTCATGGATCAATTATATTGATCTCTTAGGATCAAGTTAGGGGGCTTGTGCCTAACCGTTCGAAGTCTTTCTATTTTATGTGCAAATTCCACCAAAACCCGTAAACGGGGTATTGCGTGTTTACCAATTTTCCCCTGATGTTTTTCCTTCCATGCTTGTATGCTTGTGAAGAGGTAATTTGATCATGTATAAGGATAATTGTTGTTCTTGGATGTCTTGCCATGCCTTGTTCTGTTTACAACCATTGGGTCATGTTTAGCCTTTGGCCGTTATACCTGTTTTTCATGCCTTGTGACTGTAAGATGGAATGATATTCATGACATGCTTTTTTTTTGTAGACTGGTTAGCCAAGTAACTCCGTAGGTTTAATTTAGCCTTATATCATTTTTATGCATTGACTAGCATGGGACCATGAAAACCTGGTGCTATAGACTATAAGGGATAGACTGAGTGAGCTTCCCAGAGAGTCTTGGATATTATAGGCTATATGGGGATAGACCGAGTGAGCTTCCTCAAAGAGTCTTGGACAATATATACTATAGGGGATAGAATGAGTGATCTTCCCAGAGAGTCTTGGATATTAAAGACTATAGGATGGTAGACCGAGTGAGGTTCTTTAGAGAGTCTTTACTTGTTTGAATTTCATTAAAACCTTTCCAGGCTTGAGAAGTAATTGACTGAGCGAGCTTCCTTAGAGAGTCTTTGATAGACCTATGGCTATAGAAGAATTGAATGAGTGAGATTCCATAGATAGTTTCTAGACCATGGGGCTATAAGAGGGTTAGACCATGGGATCTTCCTCCGAGAGTCCCTCACTACCCTAGACTATAAGGGGAATTGACCGTGTGAGATTCCCCAGAGATCCTTATAATTTCGTATGACCAAACCAGATGGGTTGGCTGCGAGTACTTCCCAGATGGGTTCCTATTGTGGATAGCTATTTGCTTCACTGCTTCTTATTGTTTTCTGTATTAATTACTGTTTCATATCATCCTGTTACTGCTTATTGATTACAGCCTACTGTCTACTGTTACAGTTTACTGCTTACTGTACTATTACCCGCCATATGCTCATTGACTATTAGGCATAGCTCTTCGGGTGGTTTCCTACTGGGATTTAGTCTCACACCATGTTTGGGCATAAACAGACTATGTTTTTGTAGGTATAAGCAATGGAACGTGCCCTTTGACTTATGGTGCTTGATTTCTTTGGAGCAGGAGAGAATGGGACCATGTCGAGGCTTGCGATGCTTAGGAGTTGCTTATCTATTTAATTTTCTTTGTACCTTGATTTAGTATTGTATTCATCATTGTGACTTGTTTGGATTCTTTCCTAAACATATGCATCATGCATCATTTCACATATACATGTGTGCTTCAGCTGTTTATTACTTTAGTCTTCCACTACTTATTGATGTTGGATATTTACTGCTTCTGTTATTTGTCTGCTTTGTATACTTACTCTGTGTACTCTGCCAATGAGGGCATAGTTTCCCCACTATCACACCCAAGGCCCTCGCTGCTAGTCGGTAGCCTCTGGCGTTTGGGTAAATGCACTTGAGGCCATTTGACCAACCGGGTACGGGGAACCTCTAGGTGGCTTCCAGAAAAGGGACGTTACAAAGTTTTATCAGAGGAATTATTTTCTCTTGATTTACTGTTTGGAGCCTTTAGCCAGGGATAGGACAGATTCGGTACTTGGTAATAAGCTGTTTCCCGGAGTAGCTAACCCGTGTACAGGGAAAATCCAATCTACTTCGTTTATTGCAGTTTTCTGGTTTTGAGATTTTACGGGTGATATGATTTCACCTAGAGTGATTCACATGTCTTGTGTTGTTATTGTTGTGTTATTGCGGTTCTATTTCTGACGCAACCCAATGAGATGAGGGTATGCCATCTCATGCATCATGTAGGAACTTGTTATAAATCACATGCCATGCATTCTTGTCATTCCATCAAGGATGAATTAGCGATTTCATGTTGTTGTGATAGATGTTGTGTAGATTTTTCATGCCGTTGTGATAGATACTTTGATAGAATCACCGAAGCTTGATAGAGAAGTCTCTTGTATTGTACCTTGCTTAAATGAACGCCAAATTTTTGGTTCTTGTGGTGTTATGGGCCCTTATAAATCAGAACATGGTGGATCATTGACTTGTTCTAATGAATATGACTTGTATAAGATGCCAAGCTTTGATTCGCGGGGAGTATAGGCCCTCACAGATCGTAATTTGGCACCTCCATGCTTGTTTTTCAGTGTTTTCTGGGCTTCGGTGTATTTTCTGAGCTACTGCCTGGAAAAACCCTGAATACATGGCATGTACTTGACTTCACGCCATGTATTTTTATAACGTGTCACTGACTGTGTGAGCAGAAACACAGGGTGGTGAAAATGTTTTCAGAAACATGGCTTGTATGGTCATCACACGCCATGTAGTGGTGAGCCGTGTACCCGTCTGTGTCACTAACAACATGGGTCGGGGAAGATCGTTTAGTACACGCCGTGTTTTGTATGAACATGCCATGTAGCCTTGTTCTCGGTACCCGACCATGTCACGAAAAACACGGGATGGTGTTTTCTCTTCTATACATGCCATGTTTGTTCGGAACACGCCGTGTATGGGTTTGCCGTGTAGCCTGCCGTGTAACTAACGACACGGGCCATGAAACCCCTGTTTAGTACACGTCGTGTTCTTAGTGAACACGCCGTGTAGTCTAGGGTTAGGAGGACCGTGTGGGATATCCATGTAAGGAGACTCGAACAAGGGAATAGAGATCAAGTACACGCAGTGCCTGGGGACAACACATCGTGTAGTCAGGGGTGTTACATGACCAGTTGTGGTTGAAGTACAAGCCCACGTGTCTTGCTTAAGAGGACACACCATGTAGTTTTATACACGTTGTGTAGTTGTGTTTTGTAGAACTTGTTTTTTATTTTCTCTTATTCCCATTTTGTGCTCTTCTGTTCTCTGTCCTTGATAATCCTGATCTAAGTTCTATTTTTGATCATTCAGAACTATGCCTCTGAGATGTCCTCCAGTTGTACTTCAGCTACTAGACGGTGATTAGACAATGGATATGGCCGATCAGGGACCTCCTGCAGATCCTCTTGCTGTGCTAGCCTTGGCACCAGCAGTTATACCCATTGCAGGCACTGATGCGCAGTTCAAGGAGGACTTCCGGAGGATGATGCAGACATTTCCGGGAGTGCCACCTCCTTCCTCGTCAATGGCGGAGTTGACCTGGGTTTTCCAGCAGCAGGATCCTCTTACGTTCTTAGGGGATGGGGGACCTCATGCT
This sequence comes from Viscum album, assembly GCA_963277665.1. NCBI lineage: Eukaryota > Viridiplantae > Streptophyta > Magnoliopsida > Santalales > Viscaceae > Viscum > Viscum album. Next base: position 1,498,149,242 of record OY728131.1, read on the forward strand.
GCATAGTCTGGTTAGAGGCCACACTGATGATCTTCGAGCACCTGGAGATAACTCCAGAGAAAAGGGTAAAGATGGCTACTTATATGCTCCAAGACACCACTAAGAGGTGGTGGGAGGTGATCTCACAGTCGGGGTGCCAATAGAGTATGACTTGGGATGGGTTTTGGCGCATCTTCTATGATCACATCCATCTGAAGACCTTGAGGGCCGACCGAGCCCTATATTTTATGAGTCTCGATCAGGGTACTCTTTTTATTATGGAGTACTCGTCTCATATTACTGAGCTTCAGTGCTTCACACTGATTCCAGTAGGTGATGAATTTTTCCTTTCTAGGAAGTTTGAGGATGGTCTCAGGCATGAGATCTATTCCCAGGTGAATATCTTTAGGTTGAATTTGATATCATATATTGTCAACCAAGTGCTGATCACTGAGCGCAATCTAAGAGATTCTGGAGCAGTGAGCCAGGGCGGTTCGGCATCCAGATTCAATGTTCCTCTTTCTGATAGTAGGAAGCGCCGCAGGGAATCTGCTTGAGGAGATTAGAGTAGGCGGAATGTGTCTTCAGGAATCTAGGTAGTAAGTGACCAGTGTGGTAGGAGCTGACATACTAGGCCTCAGTGCCAGAGAGACCCGATGGAGTTCGGATTTTGCGACAAGATGGGACATCATCAGCGTTTTTGTCAGATATTCTTTCCTACAGCTGGTGGTAGGGGTTCTTCAACGACCCATCGTACAAGAGATGTATCACCAGTTTCTCACCAGTCTGGGAACTGTAGTTCTTCCGACCGTTAATGCTGAGGTGGAGGTCACAACCATCATGGTCAGTCACCAGGTTACCAGCGACATCAGAGTGTATTAGCTCAAAGTGGTCATTCAGGGGTGCAGGGCCATGGTACTGGCCTGACATTCGCCGTGGAGCAGACCTATCAAGAGCAATATCCCGACCCTTCTATAGTTCGAGGTATGATCTTAGTAGCCTCATTTTTATCTTCATCCCTTTTTGATACTGGTCATTCGCATAGCTTCATCTCTGTTACTATTGTGGAGAGCCTCGGGCTCTGTATCTTTTCGTCTGCCAAACTTTTGACTCTTAATACACCGTTGGGAACAAGGATGTCTAATGTACGGTAGTGTAGAGATTTCCCTCTTGAGGTTGCAGGGTTTCACTTCTTATGGGACCTCTATGTCCTAGAGATGATAGGCTATGATGTCATTCTCAGTATAGACTGGTTAGTTCCCTTCCAGGCATTTGTCGATTGCTATCGCCACTGGGCGAGTTTCTTATCACCATAGGGAGGATATTTTCTTCATAGAGGCGATTGGGATGTCCAGGCGGGTAGAGCTGGACCAGAGCATCATGGGCTAGGAGGAGTTACAACCCAGATTTCCAGTCATTACCTGTATGACTAGGGGACTTTGCAGTTAGACTTTCCTCTAGTGGTGGATCATTTCAGGAATGTCTTTCCAGACGACTTTTCAGGTTTTCTTCTAGAGCGTGAGATAGACTTCTCAATTGAGCTCGTTCTATGAGTGGCACTGATGTCCATTCCTCTTTATAGGATGGCTACACCTGAGTTGCAGGAGATCAAGAAGAAGTTGGAGGAGTTGTGGGAAAAGGGTTTCATTTGACCCAGTACTTCTCCTTAGGGTTTGCTTGTCCTATTTGCGAAAAAGGTAGATGACTCCCTTAGGCTTTATGTGGATTATCAAAAGCTGAACCAGTTGACGGTCAAGAACCGATATCCATTTCTGATAATCGATGCCCTCTTTGATCATCTTCGAGGAGCCTAAGTGTTCTCGAAGATCTATCTAAGGTCTGGATATCATCAGTTCCATGTTAGACCATCAAATATACCTCTTACAACCTTCAAGATAAGGTATGGTCTATACGAGTTTACAGTCATGCCATTCGGTCTCATGAATGCGCCAACAATTTTTATTGCACTGATGAACTGAGTGTTCCATCCATACTTGGATTCCTTCGTGGTGGATTTCGTGGACGACATCTTAGTGTACTCTCACACTCAACACGACCATGCTAACCATCTTGAGATCCTCCAGAGTACACTGAGAGAGCATCAGTTATATGCTAAACTCTAGAAATGCCACTTTTGGATGGATCAGATTCACTTCTTGAGTCACGTTATATCACAGACAAGAGTATTAGTATACCCATAGAAAGTGAGAGCTGTAGTTTCCTAGGAGTAGCCGAAGAATGTATTTGAGGTGTGGAATTTTCTTGGGCTTGATGGATACTACATGCGTTTCATGAAAGACTTTTCACGCCTAGCAGCACCACTGACAGGTCTGACCAAGAAAGGAGTGAAGTTCTTATGGACAGATTCTTGTGAGACAGCCTTTTAGGAGCTGAAAGAGAGGTTGAAGTCAGCACAGATACTAGTCTTTCCAGAGCCGGTAAAGATCTATATAGTCTACCGTGATGCTTCTGATGTTGGTTTGAGAGTTGTGCTTACGCAAGGATATGGATTCGTTGTTTACAGGTCTTGGCAGTTGAGACCACATGAGAGGAACTACCCAATGCTTGATCTAGAGTTGGTAGCTGTTGTTCATGCCTTATACTATTGGACACATTACCTTTTGGGAGAGCACATTGTGGTTTTCACCGACCAAAAGAGTCTCAAGTACATCTTCACTCAGTGTGATCTGAATCTGAGACAGCGTAGGTGGGTCAAATATCTTCAGTCCTTCGACTTTAAGTTTTCCTATACACCGGGATAGGGCAATGCAGTGGCTGATGCGCTGAGAAAGATAACTCAGATTCAGAAAGTTCAGGAGTCTAGTAGTGTGTGGCATGTTATGGATCTGTTGTCTGAGATTCATTTGGAGGTGCACGACAAGCAGGGGAAGAATTTTGTATCTTCTGTAGTTGTTACCTATACCATTCTTGATCGGGTAAAGATGAGGCAGCTATCGAACTCAGAAGGCCTAGTCCTGTGGGAGAGTGTGTTAGGGGAGGACCCTCTTCCTTGATGGACAGCGGGGAGGATGAGATCTTACATTTCTAGGGATGCGTTTGGGTTCCAGTAGACATATGTGATGAACTTAATCAGGATTTTCATTCTTCAGTTTGGGAAGTACATCCGGGTATTACCAAGATGTATCGTGATCCACAACGGCAATACTGGTGGTCAGGTATGAAGAGAGATGTTGCTGGTTTTATCTTGAGATGTTCTACTTGTCGAAAGGTGAAAGTGGAGCATCAACGACCAAAAAGTCTTTTACAGCAGTTACCCAGTCCCGAGTGGAAGTGGAACGATGTTGCGATGGACTTCTTGACCGGGTTACCGAGGTCACCTCGACAGAGTGATGCTGTTTGGGTTGTCGTTGAAAGGATTACGAAGGTTTCTCACTTCGTTCCGATCAAAAAGACCTTCAACGTTGATGATCTAGGATAGTTGTACATCTGTGAGATTGTACGTCTGCATGGAGTTCCACACTCCATTGATTCAGACCCAGATGTGCGCTTTACTTCTCGGTTCTGGAAGGGGCTTCAGAAGGCTTTGGGTACACATGTACCTTTGAGTACAGCATACCATCCCTAGACTGATGGACAATTCGAGCGTACGATCCAGGTTCTTGAGGATATGCTCCGAGCTTTCATTTTAGACTTTGGAGGTTCTTGGGAGAAGCATATTCCTCTTGTGGAGTTTTCCTATAACAATAGTTTTTAGGAGATTATTCAAACGACACCTTACGAGGCTTTATAAGATAGGCCATGCCGATCTCCTTTGTGCTAGCTGGAGGCAGGAGAGGCAGTTTTGCTGGGACGTCGTCTTATTCAGGAGACCATAGAGTAGATAGAGTCGATTTGGATGATGATGGATACAACACAGTCTCTACAGAAGTCTTATGCTGATTAGCAGAGACAACCTCTGGAGTTCGAGGTCGGGGATCACGTTTTCCTGCGTGTCGCACTGAGGTTGGGACCCAAGAGGATTCAGAGATTGGGTAATCTTTCACCATGGTACGTCGGACCATTTGGGGTGTTGGAGAGAGTTGGGCTGGTTGCCTCTCAATTGCAGTTACCTCAGGGGTAAATGGCTATGCACGACGTCTTCCACATCTCTCAGCTCCGAAGATACTTTTCAGACCCGTATCATGTCTTTCAACACAATGAGGTTGAGCTCGAAGCAGATGGGTAGTTCAAGAAGCATCCTATCTGGATTGTCGATCATAGTACGAAGGTTATCCATGGCCGGTCTGTTCCTCTGGTACGGGTTCGATGGAAGCAAGGGAGAGTACTGGATGAGACCTGGGTGAGGGAGGCCGATGTACAATCGTAGTGGCCAAAGCTATTCGGGGTTTCTTCTTCCACGCCTTTATAGGGAAATTCGGGGATGAATTTCTTTAATGGGGGAAGTTCGTAAGAACCCGGATCTCTGTTTCAGGTATGTTTTTCCATTTCTGGTCATTTCTGAGAAAAAGATGAAAATCTGGAAATTTTCAAAATACACGTCGTGTACTTTATAAGTACATGCTGTGTACTTTGATGCAGCGACATGACGTGTGTTGGCCATGTCTGGGCCACACACACGGTGTGTATGACCGATGTGGAGGCCGCTTAAAGTGGAGTATGGAAAGGCCAAGTACACGCCGTGTACCCCATAAGTACTTTCCATGTAGATTCTTTGTTTTCATTAATCGGACCGGGGTCGCGCCTCATCGACAAAAAAACCTTCTTCTCCATGTTCATCGACCGGGAGCGTCAGTACAGCCACGAACATCCCCTGAGCCCCCAAACCACTCTCTGTTTTCTGAATCGACTACCGTCAATTGCATTGGAACCACATCGGTGAGTTCTTCCTTCTTATTAAGTTTCATTCCATTATTTTCCCTCTTTCTCAATATATTGTGAGATGAACGTTTTGTGTGTTTTTGTAGATCTACAACATTCTAAGGAGAATCAAGCATCGTGGTTCCAGTCTATTGATCTCCTATGATCAAGGTAGGTGGTTTGTGCCTTACCATTCAAAGTCTTTGAGTTTTATGTGAAAATTCCACCAATAACCGTAAACGGGGTATTGTGTGTTTACCGTTTTTTCCCTATTGTTTTTCCTACCATGCTGGTATGCTTGTGTAGAGGTGATTTGATCATGTATGAGGATAATTTCTATGCTTGGATGTCTTGCCATGACTTTTTCTATTTACAACTTTTGGGTAATGTTTATCCTTTGGCCGTTATACCTATTCTCCATGCCGTGTGACTATAGGATGGAATGATATTCTTGACATGGTTGTTTTTTTCTAGACCGGTTAGCCAAGTAGATCTTTAGGTGTACTTTGGCCTTATAGCATTATTATAAACTGACTGGAACGGAACCGTGAGAACCTGGTGCTATAGAATATAAGGGATAGACTGAGTGAGCTTCTCAGAGAGTCTTGGATATTATAGTCTATACGGGGATAGACCGAGTGATATTCCTCATAGATTCTTGGACATTATAGACTACAGGGGATAAATCGAGTGATCTTTCCAGAGAGTCTTGGATATTATAGACTATAGGAGGGTAGACCGAATGAGATTCCTCAGAGAGTCTTTACTTATTTGAATTTCTTTAAAACCTTTCCAGGATAGAGAATGAATTGACTGAGTAAGCTTCCTTAGAGAGTTTGTGATAAACCTGAGACTATAGGAGGAATTGACTGAGCTAGCTTCCTCAGAGATTTTCTAGACCTTGAGGCTATAAAAGTGTTAGACCATGTGATCTTACTCAGAGTGTCCTTTAATACCCTAGACTATAAATGTAATTAACCAACCAAGCTTCCCCAAAGAGTATTATAATTTCATATGACCAAACCAGCAGGGTTGGCTGCAAGTAATTTCCAGAGGGGTTCCTATTCTGTTTATCTGTTTGCTTCACTAATTCTTGTTGTTCTATTGATTGATTACTGTTTCATATCATCCTGTTACTACTTACTGATTTCTACCTGTTGTTTACTGTTACTGTTTACTGCTTACTATTCTATTACCTTCCATATGCTCACTGGCTGTTAGGCACAGATATTCGTGTGGTTGCATACTTGGATTTAGTCTCACACCCTATTTGGGCCATGCTTTTGGGCCCAAACAGACTATGTGGTTGTAGGTATAGGCAAGGGAAAGCACCCATCGACTTCCGTTGCTTGATTACTTTAGAGGAGGAGAGCATGGGACCAAACTGAGGCTTCTGATGCTGAGGATTTTCTTATCTATTTACTTTTCATTATACTTTGGTTTAGGATTTTATTCATCATTATGACTTTTTTGGATGCTTTCCTAGACATATGTATCATGCATCATTTCATATATACATGTTTGCTACAACTGTTTATTGTTTTAGTCTTCTGCTGTTTATTGTTGTTGGATATTTACTACTTTTTCTATTTGTCTGATTTGTTTACTTTCGTTGTGTACTCTGTCAATGAGGGCCTAGTTTCCCCACTATCACACCTAAGGCCCTCGCTGCTAGTCACCAGCCTCTGGCATTTGGGGAAATGCGCTTGAGGCCATGTGACCAACCATGTACGGGGCATCTATGAGTGGCTTTCGGAACCGGGACGTTACATGCGTAATCGTTTAGTCGTCTCCCGTAGGAGTCTCAAGCTGTAAGGATAAAGCCAACAACTCCATCGGAATCTCAGAGCTCTGAACGAGGGAAGTGGCAATAAAACAATGACTCGCACCTGTGTCTATAAGTATTGTAGCAAGGGTGGAGTAGACACAGATAGTACCTCGAATCATCTCAGGTGCACCGTGGTCGTAGGCCTTGACCGCCTGGAGCTAAACCTGCCTCTGTCCGCCAGCTCCTTATAGTCGGGGTGGACCTCCTACTGGTGGTGGTGGTAGAGCCTTGAAAGGTCATCCATGACCCGCTGCTCAGCCATATCCTCTTCCATTTCCGCCTGCTCCCGGTGGACATCCACGGTCGAACCTATGCCTCTTCCTAAGAGGTCCCTCTACTGTCTGTTGCTCATCTGCATGGCAGGTCGGGCAGTCACAATCCATGTGGCCCTGCCCGCCGCATGCATGGCACTGCCTGCTCCTTGTATAGCTAGCTCTGTCTTGTGTTCCACGCACTACCAAACCTGTATCCTGGGGTCGCCTACCTGATGGCCTGGTCCGCTTGGACCTGTGCATCATTTTTCTACTACCGGCTGCATAAAACTCCCCTACGTGTCACCCTGTGGTGGGTCTCACTATTGGTGACTGCTCAGCGAGAATGATCTCCACTATAAGGGCTCTCTCCAGCACCCCCATGCGTCGGGATGATGAGGAGAATCATCAATGCCCTGATCTCATCCTTCTGTCCCTACTCGAAGGTCTGGGCATGGAAGAATGGGTCCCGCACCATATCTGTGGAGTAATGTGAGTGGTCGGTGAACCTTGCTGAGTACTGAGGTACTGTCATGTTGCCCTGCTTCAGATGAAGTATCTCCTGAATCTGCACCACACAAAGGGTTGCTAGAACTAACTCTGAGCGAAAGAGACTCTCAAAGTCAGTCCAGAGTAATGATTCCTCATCATGAACCTTGAGCATCAGGCTCCACCATCTGCCTGCTACTGTATGCAAAAGACTTGTGGTAAGAATAACCACGAGGTCAGCCGGTGTCCCTACCAATCTAAAAACTCTCACGAAAGCCTCCATCCAATCCTCAACTCCCTGTGGAGTTGTCTCTCCCCGGAACCTGGGCGGCCTCTGGCACTAGAACTCAGGCAACGCACTCAGGTGACGTGCATTCTCTACTGTTGGAGATAGTGTTATCAGTGGCTCAGCGGGTAGTGGTACCGCTGGTTCCTCCTCTATGATGGGGCCTTGCACTGATGCCTCATCGCTCGGTGGGCTACCATCTTGTACGAAATGTGGAACCCTAGCTAGATGCCTTCGTGGGGCCATCCTGGAAAGAAACAGGTGCACCACAGTTAAAATAGTATACCTGGTGAGCTGACACAAAGTAATCATGAAGAAAACGTTTTCAAAGGAAACACAAATGCAATAAGTGTTTTCGTGAACTAAGATAGAAATCAGAAGTCAGAGTCCTAGTGTATGGATACGTCGGTAGCCGCACCAACACCAGTTTCCCTAAACTGATAACCACACCCAAAACAACTAAAAACTATTGCCGTCAAAAGAATCAGAGTCCAAGTTATGTGGTAGAACCGAATTCTATGATACCAATTTGTCACGTCCCATCCTCATGGATCGTGATGTGACTACCCCAATCCCGCCTTCCATAGACCAGGGGCTGGCGACTAGCACCAAAGACATAATCCCGATAAAAAAGGCAGACATTTCATTTTAACCTATAACACAAACACAAAGTCTAAGCACAAGCAGTAGAGGAAACAAGTACTAAAATAGAAAAGTAAGGTGTCATAAAAGTAAGTGGGCTAGTATACAAACCCAACTGAAAAACAAGTACAAGTACAAGTAAAAAAGGGAAAACAACACTTGGATCGTCCGCCAGTGAATCCTACCTGAAGGGTATGTACAAAACTTGATCAAATCATCCCTGCGGTACATCCCGTCTAGTATAGCTCCGAGAATCCTCCATCTGTCACCCTCATCCTCGACCACTAATGTCCATCATCTGCACAGAACACAACAAGGTACGGGAGATGCCCGTGCAGGGGTGAGTATAACAATACTCATTAGGGGACCCCAAGACCCCCAAATGTCTCCCAGAATCCACAAAAGATAAACTATAGTAGAAAGATATAGTCATGAATTATCAACCAACACAACTTAGGTATATGCCCATACATATACCTACGTTACCAGTCACAGTCCGACTCCAACTCTCGATCCCAAACACAACCCAGTCCACAAAGGAAGTAAATTTAATCACCACAATGATAATGGTTGAAAGACATGACTCACCACACATAGGTATACATATTTCGAAGAGTGATAGCGATGATCACATTAGTCACTGATTCATCTAAGTTGTCGGACCCACACAGGATACAGGACCAGCTAAGCTGTCGGACCCACACAGGATACAGGAACACCTATTCTGTCAGACCCACACAGGATATAGAAACAGAAGTCTGAACTATCTAACCCATAGAGGATCCCGGTACGGTAGTCATCACTGTCGAAACTATGTAGGATTCTGGTACAATAGTTATCGTTGTCGACCCCACGTAGGATTCTGGTACAATAGTCATCGCTGTCGAACCCACGTTGGATTCTGGTACAGTAGTCATCGCAACCAGCTCTAGGGTTCCCGCACACAGCACACTCGATCCCAGGAGGGTCCACTTCTCGAGTCAAGTGTCGATATGTCAACTGTCATAAAGTCATGAGTTTATGTATGTCGTACTTCCAACTCATCATATTGAACCCAATGAGATATACGGTGTGCCAATAAGACACCTGATCTAAGAGTTATTGGTATTTCTATTCCAGGGGCCCGGTTGGATTTACGCTCGTTCCAAACCTAGACATTTTCCCAAGTTGTCCAAAACTCACATAGAGTATCACAGAAGTACCTCCTCGTCGCGAGGGTGCCAGTGCCGTAGACGGCGTGACGATCACAGGTGCGGTCTAGGATATATTCTTATTTAAGAGATGTTGGGCCAGGCCCGTCAAACCCAGTGGGCTAGCGGGTCGGCCCGACCCGGCTGGGTGGGTCCTACTCGGCTAGGGGGTCGGCCCGGCCTGGCTTGGTGGGTTGGACCCGACTGAGGGGTCGGCTCGACCCGGCTTGGCTGGTCCGACCCAGCTGGGGGGTCGGCTCGGCCCAGTGGGGCACAGCCCACCTGCGGACCCGGCAGCGCCAAGCGACACTGCCTCTCCCCTGGCCACTAAGTTTTTCCTAGCACACGGGGCCCGCACAGCGGGCCGCGGTTCTTTTCCTGACGCCATGATTTTTCTTCCTGACCGGTAGGAGGCTGGCCGATTCAGCCAGTAGAGCGGACCACGAATGCGGGCCACGGTCTCCTCCCGTGACGCCTGCGGGCACCGCGGTCCTCCAGCCCGACAGGCAGTAGCGGGCAGGTTCATCTAGCAGAGTGGTCCGCAGATGCGGCCCAAAGATTTCATCTTTTCGGCCGACGCGATCGCACCAGTCCACCACCACCATGACCCAGCCTGGACGCGGCCTTCGGCTCCACAGCACGGGGCGACGACAACGCACCTCTTCATCCGTCGCAGCCCTCACGGCTATGGTTCCCCTTTCTTCTGTCGTGGTCCTCCTGGTAGTAGTTATTCTCCGGCACGGTGTGATGGCACCACGCCCCTTTGGCTCTGCCTCCGACGTCATCAAATGGAAACATCAAAAGGGAGGGTCGGGCCGTGTTCATGTGGCCCGAACCCTCCTCGTTACATTGATAACAATCAATACATCATTCCTACCAACATAACGATGTTGAACATAGGGTATAATCAAACATTAAAGTATCCCCTACCTTTATTGGAAGTACATTGTCGAATTTGTGGAAAAATAATTCGAGGGCGTCGTCGAATATTGCGCCCATCACACGCCGCCAATTATGGTCTCAAGAGTCATCATCGTTCTTCGTCAGTGATGTTGAGTTCTTCGTTAGAGAGGAAGGGCTCTCTCAAAGTTCAACCCAAATTCTTCCAACTCCCCCAAAATAATATGTGCCAACCCAAAATAATTGTTTTCGAAAATATTTTATTCTTGACATGAATTCAAAATAAATAAAATTAATTAAGATGATTCACTTAATTTATTGCAAGAAAGTTGGCACATTTAATTGGGGATGAAAGGTGTAGAGGTTCCCCACATTAATGGAGTTTTAAGGGAGTTAAAGGAGAGTTAGAGAGGTTGGGTGGGACCCACCTAATAATCCTCCCATGGGAGGTTATTTGAGGGTGGGCCCCACCACTATAACATCCTCCCAAGGGAGGTTAGGGTGTGATGGGTACCACCACCAACCTTCCTTTGGAGGTTTTAACTACCTTTTAAATGGAAAAAATATGTCACACATATTTTTTTCTAATTTATTATGGAACCCCAATTAATAACTTCCATTCACGTTGAAACACAACTATGGTAAAGGTCTCCTTAAGTGAATACCAGCGCTGTGAGTTCAACATTGCCTTTGGATTTCAATTTTGAGCACCGTTTCAAAAGATATAAAATCTCGCACGTACGTTCACTGAACGTACCTGAAAAAAACTTAAAAAATTGATTCCGGGCACACCGGGCCTCGAAATCAGGCTCCATTAGAAACTGCAGACTCATAAAATTCTCATATATTTATGAAAAAAAATTCCACAGGATTTCTGGGTCTTTACAATATCATTTCATAAAAACTGAATAATTATGATATCATTCTTATATTATATATAGATAATATATTTTTGTTATGACATGATTCCTTGGAGTGATGTGGATCAAAAATTATTTTAAGATATCAATAGGTTGAGGGAATGAAGGGATTATTTTACGTCCTATAGGGTATTAATCCCCCTAATTATATTGTTTTCTCCAGAAATGTTTCTTGGATTACGATGTGTTTTTTTTTTCAGTTGATAAGATATTCTATATGATTTAAACATGTTCGATGAGAATATTTCAATGGTCTTAGGAAAAAATTATCCCTATGAATAATTTTATACCACTCAATACCTAGTACTATTAGTGGAATGAAATGATTACATTGTGTGTGATCTGATTATTTCTGAAATATTAATCCTTAGGAATTTCATAAAAATTATCTATATGACGTTAGCAGAACATGAAGACCATTACACAAAACTATAATTATGTAATATAATATTATTTTGTATTGTTACCCAACCCATAAATAATATTTTATTTTCTGTATATATTAATTTCTAAACATATACTATCTATTCCATAATGTTGATAGAGTACAATTATAAATCTTTATTATTTTACCCTATGTAAACGTGATTTCATAAATATATTAAATATATCCTTATAATGGTATTTATCAATGATATTGATTTAAGATGCTTAATTGTTATTACTAAACTATTCAATTTTATTATGTGTCATTTTCCATGTTCACATCTGGGACCTAATGTGTCTCATTAAACTTGTTTCTCACTATCATATTCAGAAACTAAGATTCGTTCATATGAATTTGAGATAATTCATTTGGTAAATCCTTTTGAGAGTAATTTTATACCCTACATGTGCACTCCACATGAAAAATATAAACATATTTATGACAATTTTTGTGAATGGAGTTTTCCATTTATCAATAAAAGGGATTTATCGGGGATTATTTTCTTCAATAGAGACAGTAAGTATAATTAAATTTTAACACTCTATTTTTTATTTTTACAGTGTCCCATGTACTAATAGTATAGTCCATTAAGATATTATTTTATCGTTTTTATGTTGGTAAGGTCTATAAAGGCTCAATTTTTATAATATATACACCCGTTTTTATTCATTGTATTTTTATACATTATATCATCTTATATTACTATATTTCTCATGTATTATCTTTTTTAATTTTTTTTCTAAGAATTTATATACTCTTAGAATAATTTCATATGTTTTTATAATACTCATATTAAATCACTTGTTTTCAAAAAACAATATATCACCCTAAAATGGGTCTTTCTCTTTTGATTAATTTATTTCATAAATTTAAAATACAGATACAACATAAAAAACATATTTATTTTCTTAAATAAGGAATTGTTGGTATTGATTGAAATCACCCCCTCATATTATGATAATGTCACAATGATCATTGAAATTATCTAATAATCAAGAGAATGATTATAAGGCCTTGTAAATGATATGTTTAATGAATTTAATTATTCATACATGAATTTTTTATATAATGGAATTCAGCTAGTCAATTTTTTAGTGAAAAGGATTATAAGAAAACTATGTCAGGAATATAATATCATAACAATATATAGGTACTATATAACTCAGAACCTATTTTTTATCCCGAAAAGATTATTTTTTTGAAATAAGGTTCTTTTGATTATTTTCACATTACATTTATTCTCCTGGAATCTTTATATAATAAATTGATATTTTTTGAAAATTTTACACTATGTTCAAATTTTATGATTTTAATTTTAGATATTTTTATCATGGATTCTAATAATGATTTTTATTTTCATGTTATTGTTATGGTATATTACTCATTGATTGGAATTAGATCATGTATCATTTCACTCTAGTGTCTAGATTTTGTTTTATTCTATAAATGAAAATATCTTTGACTATGTATTAGATGAGGGAATGAGTTGTATTAAGGGGATTCATTATTTTAATTTATTATGGATAAATTTTTATTATTTAATGTTATAATGTATATAATATTTTTATAATGTATTAAATTATATTTCTAGGTGTAGCATATTCCTTAAAATAAATTAAAATAAATGAAAATACCCATTTAAATGTAATAAATGGGTTTTGTATAATAATAATAATGAACTATATTCAGACATTACACATATATTAAACTAAAATTTTATTATAACATTTGATATTTGTGGAAAATCATAATAAATAATAATAATGATTAGGATTCCTCACTCATTACAAAATCAATGTGGTTAATATAATAAATATACACTGTACCACTTTTAATAAAGTTAATTTATAACCAATTAATGCGATGAATAAGTATATATAAGGATATCTTTAATTATATTTTTCAAATCAATTGGTTTTTAAATTATTTTAGTATGTTTTTGTATGTTTCCCAAATTAATTTAATGTGGTAGACTATAATGGTGATAAAAAATCTCATATATTATTAGATTAAGTAGTTAAATATTATAATTATCATGTTAACTTACAATTATCCCAAAATTTTAAAATTTTAAACATCTTTGAAATCTAATTATTGTAATTTTTAACTCTATTAAAACATTATTTCATGATGTTCCAACCAAATATGTATATGCTAAGGGGATTATGATTTTAAAATATTTAAAAACATGTGAATTTATAAAATCCATATCATTTAGGAATTCTATTGGTGGGTCATATAATAAAGAATATTATAAAATTGTTTTAACTGACATGGTTTTTAGGGTATTATTTTAAAATTGAAATCATTTTACTTATATAACATAAAATTACTCGTTAATTAATTATAATTGAAATAATATCCTTTATCTTTGGATAAATTTATATTATATGGGTTATATTCAAATTTGGATAATAAATATTTATACAATTAAATATTTATTTAGATAGTCTTAGTCATAACCATGTGTTCATTTATTTCCATTGAAAATTATTATGAGTTTTCAATACACAATAACTAATAGAATCTAGTAAATTTAAACACTAATGATCTGTGTGATATATGTGGAATTTTTCTTAAATGTCAATGTTAATATCATAATAGATTATAATGGTTGAATAATTATATATTTATTTTCATCAATTTGATCATTGTACTTTAGATTCATTATAATTCATTATATTTTTCGAAGGATATTAATATGAGATGAATTAAATGAATCATAAACGATGAGAATTGTGTATATGTCAAGGATTCATGTATACATGTAATGATAATATTAATATGAGCACATAAGATCATTGCTATTGGAAACCATTAGATCATAATTTCTAGGTCATCTATGAAAATAAAGGAACCAAAATATTTTCTAACGATATGCTAATTTTTTAATAGTATTTCCATGTGTTTCATAAGTCCACCCACACTGTAAAATTTGGATTCATCTAAATCTTCATAAAATCTGGTGACATGGTACTGTAAGTATCCCATCAAAAGAAAAAAATAGAATCCATCTTCCATGATGTAATGGATTTATATTTATATCATTTTTAGAGTAATTTTATAACCTAATATTTAATATCATTTTTGTGACATAAACATTATAGTATGATTATTATAAACTAAATAAAATGATAACTTTCTATTGATATAAATTGATTTGTATTTGAGAAAACATTTTTTTTTGAATTTTTTTTCATGTCCATAAATTTCATATCTATAGTGGAAATATAGATATAATTTTATACTCTCTTTTAAAAAACCATCTGAATAAGATAGAATAGTAATCCTGAATGTGGTGAACAGTATATTCAAAAGTGTACCTAATATTTTTGTATAAATAATAAATATGATAGGTTATTACATGAAAATGTTCATATAAATGATATATGTAAAAAATATTAGATTGAATCATGAAAAATGGGTTCTTTTTGTAGTTTATGGCGAGATGGTTGAGATGAAGATAAATTTGACACAAGACATACAATTCAAATTTAGTGAGATGAAATAAGAAGTTGTGTGTTATGAAATTGAAAATAGTATTATATTTCGATATATTCTCATGGATTAATTAAAATGTGAAATGCAATAATTAAATATGATGAATGATAATAATATTAGATGCACATCATTAATATTTTGAAGGTATGATATATAATAAAAACACATGTGATGATAAATAGATGATAGTGTGAAATGTGAATTTCATTTTTCTAATTTGTGATGAAGATGTATACTTTACATTAATTAATTAAGAGGATTAATTCTTTATTTTTTAGATGATTCATGAATAAAAAAATTAACATTAGGTGAATTTTAGTGTTGTACTCATAATTCACATAGAAATATTTAATATTTGACGAGTATTTGATACCAATTCAAATTTTATAGATTATAATAGAAATCTTGATTTTAATGTTATATTTCTAATTCAAGTAAAACATCTTAAATCCTTAGTATAATTAATTTTTTTTAGATATTTATAAAATGTAAATTGAATGTATATATTTTATACACAACACATTAATGAAGTTGAAGACTACTATATATGGATAAAATTTTTTTATTCCATGAATATTTTTATAGAGACACGTTTTATTGTAATGTAATTGGATTTTATTACTTCTTTTATAAGTTTTCATAGGATTTTAAATTTTTATAAATTAAAATTAACAACCATTACATTTGTTATATTTTTTATAGAACTTATCATTAAATGGAGGAAAGTGGTTTTTTGTTGTTGGAGGTGATCTTTCTCTTGATATAAAAAATTTCAAGGAATATTTTTTGGGTGACTGATCTCTGGTGTCATATTGAAATACTATAGAAGGCCTAAGGGAAAGTCTAATATTGTATAAAGATATAAAATCCATTATTGATGATTATTTTTAACAAAAATAACTAAGGACATGTATGTTATAGTGAGTTTGTAAAATAAGTGTAGATTATGTTATATATTAAATTAAATATTTCATATTAATTATAATAACTCTAAATAATAATGAATAATGTATCATAGATTGATAATGAATGTATAAAAAATTCTATAAGTTTTTGAAAAAATTCCCACACTTGTGATTGAAGAGTAAAAAAAGGAATTACACATGTGTTTTAAAGATATATTCCATCAACTATTGAATATTACTTGAGGGAGTGTGTATTTGTGTCACTTTATTGCTAATTTTTCTACATTAACACCAAGAAGAGGTGTAAGTTGAGATGTTTCATATTTCGTGATAAACATTCCAAAACAAAGATGTATAAGCTAATGCTCAAAAATTCATTACTACTAATTTTTATTTTGATGAGAAAGGGAAGTAGTCATTCGATCACGTAAATAATATACTATAAACAATAAGGACCTCACAAGTATTGATTTTTTACCATGATAAATATATTCAATAGAATAATTAGTATATTATCATCATAGTGTCATCATGATATATATGTATAGTGATTTTTTTTACTTAGTGTAAGTTCCATGAGATATGGTATATATTTTATAGAGTATAATGATCTCCCTATAATCAATGAGATAAAAAGATAAGAATTTATGGTCATAAGATATGGTATTTATGATGTTTCTTTATAAGTAAATTCTATCCCTAAATTATAGGTTAATATTATAATATATCATGTTAAATTTCATTAACCTTTACATAAACTCTTATGGGAGATAAGAGGATCAAAATATATGGAAGTGGTTGAATAGATAATTAATTACATATTGGGAATAATATATAAATAAGGTCTTTTATAAGTGGTAAAACATTAAAAAAGACATTATACAATGATTTATATCCATCTCAATGGCAAAAAAACTCTTATAATTCCTTTAATTTGAAATATTGTGATGAAGAATATTTTTTGAATTTTAATCTCTATATGATTAAAAAATGATTGAAGTGGTTGTCACTTTTTATGGTTAATAATATTTTTATTTCGACAATAATATTTTTCAATAAAATTGTTCATCATTTTATAGATAATATATCTGGTTATTAATTGAAAAATATGACAACTATTTTTTTTATTTTTTTTATTTTCATATATTTCATTCAAGTATTTGTTCCAAACAATGAATAGAAAATTAGTGAACCTTTAAAAACATAATAAAATAAAAAATATATTAATAAAATGATATTTAAACAATCTGAAATAGGAGGATAAAATTGGTCAATATGATGATAAAATTATAATCAATTGGAATGGGAAAAAAGAAACATCACAAAAATAGACATTTAAAGAGATGAGATATATATTTTTTTGGTGGAATATTAATTGATGTATCCTATTTATAAATAGAAAGAGTGTGAACACCAAAACTCTTTATCCATATCAATAAATAAGAATAAGTTGAAATTTTAACCTCATATATTAAATATCCCTAAGAAACATTTAGTAAAATTTATGAAGGAGACATAATTGATTCATATTATCAATAAAATTAATATTTGAAACTATTATTTGTTGAACTATGTAAGGAATATTTCAAAATCCTATGTGACACATTCATAGATTTTAGAATAATTATAAAATAAAACACATATTTTTGAAATAAATATATTTTTCGAAGGGACTAAATAGATAGATATTGAAGGAAATTTGTAAAAAAAACTTTTCATAAAGAAAATTATTTGAAGATACATAAAAATAGATGGTCTATGATAAGGGATGAAAATTATGTATTAAAAAACTAAAAATGTAATAATGAAAATTCATGAAAGGAATAGGAAAACTAAGGTACATGAATTATATAACATAAAAAACAAACAATATAATGTTTATAAATTTGTAGCGTTTAAAATTGTTTGATTTAATCTTTTAATATATGAGAAGAGTGGGATAAGTAAATTTATTAACAAAATGATTTGTTCTAAATGGGAACTTATCCATACACTACACTATAGTTTTGAAGAAAATAAAGTTACTTTAAAATTTTCTATGGGATCAAGGGATTATGGTGAAAAATTATTATGTAAAATAATTGATAAATGGTTTTTCAGTAAAGGATTATAAAGAGTATGAAAATGATGCTTTGAAAAATAGTGTAATTTAATTCAGTAATGTATTCCCCCACAAATTTAACCCTTTTTAAAGAACAAATAAACGTATCAATATAGAATCATCAATAAGGATTATATTTATTAAAGTTAAAATCCCAAAATATAGTGGGATAAAAATAATATATTTGAGAAATAACAAATACCATAAATAAATGATAGTAATGGGACTAGGTGGGGACTCAATCTTGAATAAATGACATAAGAAACTACTAGAGGGATGAAACACAACTTATTTTCCAATCATTGAAAAATATGTATGAATCCATGGAATTTATATGATCTTATAACATATTTACCTAACCCAAAAACCCTCAATCTCACCTGAGTCAATTGAAAATGTTACATAGCTTTAGGTATGACCTTGATCACCAACATTTTTTAATATACACAAAGGGGTAAGAAAATACTATATTGTTATAGATTCTATCAATATACCAACAATTCCAATGCAAAAATCCCACCAAAATTTAAAATAAATTATTTCAATATATGATATAACGAACCCATAATAAAATAGGTGTAACACTAAATGGAAAAAAATATACAATACCAAATATTAAATTATCAGGACATAAATTATTATATATTATTCTTCATCCAATTAAATGGGAATATAAAATCTTAAAAAATATTGATAATGAACAATTTTATGTAACACAAAATAGAAATATCAAGATACCACCTAAGAGCCACCTTAGAAGTAAAAGATCTATCATTTCATTGGATAACTCTTCCTCATTTATATATCCACCCATGTTCATATGATCTATCACAAGAAAATAATGACCTATTTTTATTACATTTATTACACAACACATATTTTACACATCCTCAAATATGGGTGTATATAGGAAAAAATATAAGACTTAGTACGATATCCACAAGAAATTATATAAACCTATTAAATTTTAAAATCATAATTACATTAAATTAATTTATAAAAAATTCTCAAACATAATACATTTTATTATACCAAATTAAAATTATTCACATTATAACCACAATCAAACTCTCATTTAACAATACTCAAACATATCAAAATTAATATGTCACCAAATCCAAAACCACACACCTTTTCACTTTTCAAAAATTTCTAGAGGGATCCTATAGACTATTAGTAAGAACCAATGGGGATATCCTTCTTATTAGAGGATCTATAACCCAAGTATGATTTTATCTATAGTCAAATCCTATATACTAATGTTAATCCTTCCACCTTCCTTGTCAAACAGGATAAGGATTCCACACATATGTGGGAATAATCAATATTATGTTCAATCCCTCACCCTAAAAATCAAAATATTAAAAACATAAACATCAACATAATTAAAATCTATCATGTCTACAATAATTCCCCTAAAAATATACCTTGAATTTTTCATAATATCGTGGAAATAAAATTTGAACCAAGAAACCCATTATTTTCCCTTTTTAATACATAAAACATATTTATTTTCTCAAACAAATTTTACTAATAAAAAAATATATAATTGGGTTATTTAATATAATTAAAATAAAAATATAAATTAAATCACAATTTATGTGTAATTTTAAACCATTTACTAGAATACACCAAAAACAAAAATAATGTTAATGAAAAATCATGGAACCCATCGAGAGATCCTTAATCACCTGACTCCTCTTGGTCACTTAATAATATCATAACCAGAAAAATTCAACCATAAAACATTAATCTCATTAAAAACACTCCATTATAGTTCCACAAAAAATGGAAATTGATAAGAACAAAAAGGGTACATATATGTATTGATTTGCTTTTTAACATTAATTAAAAATCTAAAATATTTAAAGGTTACATAAATTAATAGGATTAAATCACAGATAATTTTATAAAACACATTAGAATGAGAAATCTACAAGAAAATCTAGAGAAATAATGAGATAAGAGTCACTAAAAAGTGGTTTTGAAAAACATCATAATCTGACTGTATGGTCCCGAATACTGTGTGGTCTACCATGTATTTTCATTTAAATTTATTCCTATATTTATATTAAATATGCATGATCTGATCTATCCATTCTTCCAAAAATTTATTTCCCTCCATCTCCCCTAAAACATATTAATCTTCTATATAGTCTGAATTCCTAGTCCCCCAACTGTGAATAAACTTGTATATACCACACATGTCTACTAAAACATCCCAATTTTATCACCAAACATCCCTCGCATCTTTAAATATCCAATATATAGATTGAATAGAACAAACAAATATTTGTAATATTGTTCTTTGTTTTACATTTCAACCTATGATGTTAATGTTCAACAATTTTTTTTTAATATTTGAATACTATTTATATATCAACGATTCCCAATCCAAAGTATCCTAATTAATATTATCATGATAAAAAATCATGGGTAGCAATGGAATATAATTTCCACACATTAATCTTACATACTTTTAAAAATAATATGATGGTTCATTTATATAAAAATTGTATTCAACTCTAGCTTTTCTGGATTTTATCTGACAACATGGGAAGGGTCTCCCATGTATTCTAAAATTATTTATATGTGAAATACATCATAAATAGAAATATAAGTCAGAAGTAATTCAACTGGTATGTTGTGTCAATGATATTTTTAATAACCTCAATGAAACCCATATATCTAACCAATTATTTTTATTACTTTTTATTCCATCAATCACCCAAACTAGGGAACTCTAAAAGAAAAATATTCGGTCACCCATGGAATACACTAACGGAAATTTGTGATTATTTAATGATGATTATACAAAACTATGTTATATAAATTCACAATTTTATCATATATATATTTTCCATCATCTTCAAGCCATGATGTTATTGTAATAGTGGGTTCTATACCCAACATGACCAGTACATTTGATAAAATTACATTTATAAAATATGATATATACATGTGTTTATTCTTACTATAAAATTTTTTATGTTTTCCCATCCACTATTAAAATGGTAATTTCCTTGTATTATATGTCATATCCAAATTTCATTGCAGTAGTTATCTAAAATGAGAACCTTGAGATACTACGAAAGTAATCGTAAATATATATTTCCAATGGCCAATATTTATCATAATGATGGGACAGATATGATGTATGACTATCTGGGATGGGGATCATAAGAATTGAGAATTCTTCTCATGATGTTCTCATGTAGTGATATCATGCAGATGAGATCATGAGGATAAAGCTGCAAATTGGAACACAAAATATTTCTACTTTCCTTGGATGGTCATATCTACGTAAAAGTGTATTGGTCTCTTGAAATGATATCATTGTCAAAAAAAGTGATCATAATGAAAAAATTTATCATAATGAAATCATGGTGATGTACCTTGTTTTTAGTGTTTCATTGGTGGAATGACATTAGATTATGGATCTAGATAGAATCTGTTCTTTACAAGTTGAGGAAGAAATATCTCATTTTCCCTAGTTCACTAGGATTATAAGACCCTCATACATCCATGGATATGGTACACAAAGGTAATTCCATCTAGTAAGGTCAAGAAATCTATAAATAAAGATAAGGATGGTGAGATAGGTGTGAATTATATTTTATGCCACATTGTGAGACAAAGTTATTTTATAACAAATAACATGTTTATAGGTGGTAGTCATAGTTTTGACATTCTTTATCACTATAGGGGCTATGATGGGTTTCTAGGCCACACTCTTGTTCTACGGTTTTTACTCACTCATATTGAGATAAGGACCTATGGGGTCACACACTATGTGTGTCCACATGTTCCACATTTTCTAAAGAATGTGTATTTTTGATGAAGTGGGACCCATATGCGAGGCCGATGCACAACCGAGTATAACCAATCACCAGTAAAACAAATTCATTTATGTTAGTTATGTTTAGAATAATTATTATTGAATTTATTTATCAAGTTATTCATATGATGTTTGATCACAAAAGGGAATATGACATAATATAATTTTTCAAAAGAACATAAGATGATCAATGTTCATTAAATTATATGAGGAACTTAATGACCAATTTAATGGATCTTATTTTTATCACATACCATTTTATTTTGTTACAAGTGAGTGATAAAAAAAACTTGTGACACTGATGATAAGGTCATTAGGTCCTATATGTGTTCCTTGGTATAAAATTAATGTTATTAATTTCCAAGGATCAATATACAGTTTCAGAATGTATAACATAACAATAAAACCTCATTTTAGCATTAGGAATAATGATATCTTCCGTATTTGATTTATTTATTTTTGATTTTTTCTCACTTCATAGAATCATATGAAGCGAATGTGGAGATATATATGAATGGATGATAATTATAGTTGACATGTAAATTAAAATATGGAAGAAATCATTCAGTGCATCCCTTTCCCATATCATTTTCTCCCATTTACTCCAGTTTGAACTAACATTATAAAAATAACAATTAATGGAGAAATCACATCATTTCCTTTTTGGTAACTTTCATCAAGACAATAATAGAATTAAGAAAAACATTAAATTACTTAAGGATAGAAAGTTGAAAGAAATATGGAAAAGGCCAATAGAATGTGTAATGGAAAAGGAACTTTTACAACACCCTTCAGTGAAAAAAGGTATTAAAAGGATGTTATTTTCATCACCAACCAGTAAATAACTCTTTGGAAGAGAAATGAAATGTAAAAAATTTATGAATAAAGAAGTAAATTATACTTTAGTTATATGAATTATTATTTATGATGTTTCTTATATACATATTGGTTATTACATACAATATAATTATCACATATGTTTATTAAAATAAAATTTCAATGTTAGTAACAAAACACTACTAGATGTTTGGTGTATTCTCCAACCATCTAAGGATGGGGGTTTCACAATTAGTGGTTAGAAATACACAACTCTAATATTTACTTTTTTATTTATTCTAGATTAACTTTTTTCCATTTTAAAAAATATACATTATTCCACGTTGGGAATGATTTTTTTGTTAGAATTTTTGGAAATACATGATAAATATAAAATGTTATAATTTTATACCATGTTTTTTCAAGATAATACATTATCAAGAAAAAAAAATTGTATTTTAGGATATACCTAGTATGGTATTATACACATTTGGGTTAAAGACCTTGTGTGTTATCAAAAACATGTGTACATAGTTTTTGGAAAAAGAAACCATTAAAACTAAACGTAAACCAAAATGATTTTAAAATTTGTTCAGTTAGAGTGTGTGAACTATTAAAAGGGTGAGATAGTGGTAAGTATACTTCATAAAACTCCTTTAATTGTTTATGGAATTAAAATTTGAAGTATGGTATGTTCATGGTTAGAATATATAAGATGCATATAGATGGTGTGCCATAGAATATCTGTTGGCGCCAAAATTTGGGACGGAGAAGAAGCCAAAAAGATAGAACCATCGTATGCCTCATTAAGCTATTTCACGGAGTCCCCTCAGCACCGCGGACACCACGATGCAAGGAGGAAGGATGCTCCGTGAACCCATTTGACATTTGCGAGTCACCGCGAAGCAAGGAGGTGGGATGCTCCGCGAACCCATTTGATGTTTGCGAGCTGCTGTGAAGCAAGGAGGTGAGATTCTCCACAAACCCATTTGAATTTCATGAGCTGCCGTGATGCAAGGAGGCCGGATGCTCTACGAACCCATTTGACATTCGCGAGCCCCCCGCAAAGCAAGGAGGCGAGATGCTTTGTGAACCCATTTGATGTTCACGCGCTCGCCGCGAAGCAAGGAGGCGGGATGCTCCGCGAACGCATATGACCTTCATGAGCCCGCCGCAAAGCAACCAAGTCCCTCTTCGCACCACGTCATCTCTGCTTCGTGGTGCCCCTTGCCTATAAATATCAGGATCCCCCTGAACCCAAACAATGGACAATTTGACCTTTCAGATTCCCAGCTCACGAATCACGAAGTGTTCCTCTGCTATGTGAACCATGAGCTACGCGAGGTACTTCCTTTTCGCGAAGTGCCTCCCCTTTGTCTCATTTTGATCCCCTCTTCCGAGAGGGATGCCTTTCACAAAGACTAAGGGCTTTCACAAAATAATGGGATCCACAAGGGGACCCGGGTCGTTACAGAGCGTTTATGCTTCTCGAAACACCCTTCATGTACACATGATCCACTAGCTATAGCAGGGTCACTGTACTTCGCAAAGCACATTGCTTCACAAAACCATGCTTTGTGAGTCCCCATTTCTCCATGAGGAATTGCTTCGTGAATTCCTTTCCACTTCATGAAGAACCTATCATATGAACCTCTACCCTATTCTAAGGCTAAGGCACCCCACTTCATGAAACACACCCCTTTTCAAGTGCCCTCCGCCATGCAGACTAACAGAGCTTCACATGGCCCCTACCTATGAACCCCTCTGCTTGGAAATTCATTTCCATGTGCGACCCTGCAGGTTTGCAAGTTATGACTTCAATTTCCCCTAGATGATACCACCCGTTGTGTTTCTTCGCATCATGATTCTTCACCTAGGCATGCTAATGGCTATTTATTCTTCGCATAGCGACGTTAACGTGGGCCCCTCAATGGTTCCCTCTCAGATAATCCCTCACCATGGCATTGTTAATACATTCCCTTCCCCAATGGGGAATGAGGTATGGGTCATGTAATTCATAGGGGTTTGGAGTGAAACCACCTCGTTCGAGCTGCATGACGTTAAACTATCAAGCACCCTCATCCTTAGCACATGGAATTAAACTGTGACCTCGCCCCATGCCTCACACATGGGGTACCCCCACCTTGGACATTCTCTATGCCGACTGGACTCCACAGAGGATGATATCACCCTTTGTGGAGTGGCATTTGTCCGTAGGGAGAGGGAATCCACCTTGGTGTAAGCCCCTAGCATTTATTTTAGGAGGCACCAACCATGCTCCTCTTATCTTTGTTCCCCAGGAACATAGAAGGACGTAGTGGGGAATTGTGCTTCTTCTTTCCTCGGTCCCAAGTCCAACCCCCACTGCACTTTGTCGCCATCAGGCCTCCATCCTGGTGTAAGTCCCATAATCCTTGGGCTACTAACCATGCATAATCCCCTGTTTCCTCTTTGATCCACTCCATGTGTAAGCCCCACTCAACATCCCACGGACGCAACTTTCATGACATGATCACCAGGTCTCTACTCCCTCTTGTTTCTCACACCGAGCATGACTCGCACAGGCCTAAAGAAAGCACCAACCATGAAAAACACCTTGGGATGCCTAGAGTGTAAGCCCCCCACCTGAACTACGAGGTCTTTCATCCTTGCTAAGGCATGGTATGTAGGAAACCTCCCCAAGGTTCAAGCCCACCACTCGGTCGTTCCCACCATCTTCACGTTGGATCACCAACACCCTGGGAAGCCTATATAGTAAGCCCCAAACACCCACCTAAATTAGGAGGTCTTTGATCCTTTCTAAGGAATAATACATAGGAAACCTCCCCGAGGTTAAATCCCACCACCAAGTCATTTTGACCATCTTCATTTCTGTTCACCAACACCTTGGGAAGCCTAGAGTGTATGCCCCACACACCACCTTGTCTACGAAGTATTTTATCCTTGCTAAGGTAGGGTATGTAGGAAGCCTCCCCGAGGTTCAATCCCAACGACCAATGGCCCTGACCGTCCTCGCATCGGTTCTCCAACCCATCCTGAACTATGATGACTTTGATCCATGTCAATGCATTGTACGTAGGAAGCCTCCCTGAGGTTCAATCCCACCACCCCTTGGACCTCAGGTCCACATTCACGTCGGTTCACTAACACCTTGGGCCGCCTCAGAGCTTAAGCCCCAAATTCCCCCATATTCCGAACTATGAGGATGTTGATTCATGTCTAGGCATAGTACGTAGGAATCCTCCCCAAGGTTCAAGCCCACCACCCGTCTGTACCAAGGTCCTCATTCATGTTAATTCACTGACTCATATACACCACCTGAACTATGAGGTCTTTCATCCTTTCCAAGCCAGGGTACGTAGGAAGCCTCCCCGAGGTTCAATCCCAACAACCATTGGTCATTCCAAACATCTTCACGTCGGTTCACCCCCATCCAATACGACGTTAAACTATGGACCACCTTCAGCGGTAAGTCGTTTTCACCACTTTCAGCGGTAAGCCATTGTCACCACTTTCAGTGGTAAGCCTTTTTCACCACTTTTAGTGGTAAGTTGTTGTCACCTATTTTTTGTGGTAAGTCATTGTCACCACTTTCACCAGTAAGCCGTTGTCACCCCTTTCAGCATTAATCTGTTGTCACACCTTTCAACGGTAAGCTGTTGTCACCACTATCAGCAGTAGGCCGTCTTCACCACTTTCAGCAGTAATCCGTTGTCACGGCTTTCAGCAGTAAGCCGTTGTCACCACATTCAGTGGTAAGTTGTTGTCACAACATTCAGCGGGAAGCCGTTATCACCACTTTCAGCAGTAAGTAGTTGTAACACCTTTCAGAATGAATCCATTGTCACCCCTTTCAGCAGCAAGCAGTTGTCACCACTTTTAGTGGTAAGCCGTTGTCACTGCTTTCAGCGGTAAGCCATTTTCACCCCTTTCAACGTTAAGCCATTTTCACCCCTTTCAGCGGTAATCTGTTGTCAGCACTTTCAGTGGTAATCTGTTATCACCCCTTTCAGTGGTAAGATGTTGTCACGCCATTCGGCGGTAAGCAGTTGTCAACATTGTCGGTGGTAATCTGTCTTCAGATGAACTACATGGACTTTGAATCCGTGACACGGGGATACATAGGAAGTTTCTTCAAGGATCAACCCAAAATCCATCATCATCCTCACGATGGTGCCATCCCATTCACCATCCCTTTCACATAATCTTCCATCATCCATCCTAATTATTACCCGGGCCTCGACATCCTAGTGTAATCAAGCCACCTCATTCCCCATTCCGACTAAAATCATTCGGGAAGCCACCCACGTGTTGGCCCAAATATCGGTGTTCCCTCCAGGGGGTTCCTCAACCCGATCCACTCAAGTCAGTGTTCTGATCGGCCCAATATGTCTCCATTGGATGTTAAAATTGAGGCATACCCTATGTAAAACATGGGAAGCTGAGGAAAATCTCAGATATATGCATGTGGAATATGAATCCCCACGTTCAATGTGGGATTCCTCGTGCTCCCGTACCATCAAGAAGCCCTATAATAAGGGACAGAAGACAGACATGCCAATCCCTAGCCTCCAGACACGCCAATGATCCCTCAAGTGACTACTCCCCTAACCGAAGGTTTCAACCCTAACTGGACCCCTTGGAATGTCCTTATAGAAGCATCGTAATTAACTAGTGTCCATGAAGATATGGCTCCAGGAATAGTTTCTTGAACAACATCTTAAATCTATGAGGGAGACCCAGACTAGGTAACGAGTTCTTGGTAGGAATCCATGGAAGGAGGAGCTAACATTCCATCATCTTGTTTCTATCAAGGGGAAGACATCTCTAAAAAAGGAGCGGATTCCACCCACCTTTGGAAAGCCAGAATGCGGGGCAACAACTGCGCGTCCTCGACCGACAGATGCGTGCACCCCGGTGAAAGCGTCAGAAACAGAAATGGTGAACCCGACGTGAAATTCTTCTACTCAATATGGCGATTAGTAGCACTCGGGACATCAATTGATTGACATGTCACCAGATCCAGAAATACGGAGCAGGGTCCCGCGGGGCAAATAGTGGGCCTGGCATAAAACTCACCCACAGTTGGGGAAGTAAAACATTTGATATCCCGCTCTGCGACATTGGCAGCGTGGATCCCTCTTACCGATCACAGAAGACGGTATGGCGTTTGGGCCTTGGTCGTCGATTCATTTTTCTTTTAGCCCTGATGAGTTCATCTCTCTACTTCTCAGGAATCAGGTTGCTGTTTTAGGAAAGTGATCACTGCCTACCCACCAACACACGGGCATGGGCAACACCAGCATAGCCTCTCCACATGGCTTCACCACTTCCACCATGGCCTCCACATCTATGACCGTGGGGCGCCCACACACCATCTCCCCATCGGAAGTTATCCAACGAAGTGTAATTAATGACTGTGTGCATCGTTACGCGGAGGAGGGAATAATCCTAACCTAGGATATGGCCCACCTGGATCTGGAGACATCTGCGCCTCATCGTCAATTCCACCTTTGATGGCAGCGTAGGGATCCATTAGTCCCCACCCCGACATATAACCGCTACGTGATCCTGTCCCCGAAAAGCTTTGACGACTCCCTGCCTTACGGTGATGAGGTAGACGATGTCCAGCCATGCCGAGTTAGAGTCCAGGTCCAGGGGCCCCCAGCAAGAGCTCCCACCTAGTCGTGTCAGCACCTCCGCCTGGTCTGGCCAGAGGAAGAGAAGGTAATCTATGCACCTGCACCACCAGGCTCGGCTTGTCCGACCAGATACCAGCGTCAGGAACGAGCTGAGGAGGATGCTCGCCAAGAGGTATCAACGTCGACGACTACTGTGGCCCGAGCCACTGTCGACACATTCCATCATGTTCTTGCATACACTGAGTGGGGGATCTTATATGCACAACCAGGATCAAATCCCCAACCGCCCCACGGGTAGGCTGGGTCGACTCTCTGGGTCACATGCACGAGCAGTGGTCGCCGCGAACCAACTCACAGTGATGCCACTCCGTACGGAGGTCCTCCCCGTACCACCATCATAGAGAGCATGGGCCTTCCCCACTTCGAGGTTCGACATGGAGGTCCGCCTCGTGCTACCCCCAGTCCAAATGAGGGTCTACCCCGCGATAGTGATACTCGGAACAGATGCCTCTCCCATGCCCCTTACACCGAATATGGTGTCGCTCCTGCTGCTCCCGACTTCCAGTGCTTGGAAATTGCCCATCCGGTCTCTCTACAACGTGGGGATCCTCCCTACTCCCTCTCCATGGATGGTGAAGGTCCTCCTCGCCCCGATAACCAGAGCGGAAAGTTCAGCCTCGCTCCACGGGTACCAAGCATGGAGGTCCTCCCTATGCTCCTGTCGGACCAAGTGGAGGTTTTTCCAACTATATTTCTATTTATGGCGGTCCTTTCCATGTCCCCTTTGACATTTGTCCTAGTGATCCTCGCACCCCGGCCTTCTTGGGTGGAAACCCTCTCTACCCCAGCAGCAGTACAACTGAAGGACCCCATGTTCAAAGTCTTCCCTGTCCCAAGGAGCCATCCAAGGGTAGGAAGGCATGTCATTTCCGTCACAAGAAGAAATCTGGGAAAGCTCGTAAGGAGATGAAATTGGTTCAATTCTCAGACTTTGAAGCGGAGTATGACTCGGCATAAGAACCCTCCCCTCACTCATCTGAGTCAAGGGCCGAGGCAGGAACAAGGCACATCATCCTCATGCTTCTAGAATGCATGGTTCACAGGATTACCGCCCTCCTCTGTAGGTATATCCAATAGGATGAAAACCTGGCGACCCTGAAGGTTACTGTCGTGCAATCACCACCATCATCGCCAGAAGCACTTTTTACCTCCACGAGAGATCATAGAGAGCTATTCTGGGTTCTAAAAGTAAGAGAGAAACATTGCATCCTATCCCCAGCATCCATGGTCCCAGGGCCAAGAACGAAGGCTGTCATCCCCTCTTATCATGACGTAGTGTCCAGGTCACTACACTCGTTAGAGGACAACCCGAGAATCAGTGGTCAGTCAGCCCGCTCGCTGTACTCTCCACCAGCCAGCTTGTCATCCCAGCGGTCTTCCTCAGTACTGCTACCAGTTCCTCAACCACCCCCAGTTAAAGAGTGGGGAAATCAAGGGCCAGACCACGAAATTGAGTCAAGGATCTTTTGGAGCATTTTTTTAGTGGACCACTTCGTCGAGAAGTTCTGGCCTGTGGCAGCACATGATTTCTGCATACCTAAATCCCTCGCACCAGAGGAATTTTAGTGTTTCCGCTACACCCTTTGGGAGACACATTTCATTCTCCTTCAACAGCGTGTGGTCTATCCAAGGAGCTAAGCGCATTACGAAGACATCAGTGAGCAGTGGCGTCTAGTCGATCTGGCTGCACTCCCTGTGGCCCAACGCCCTGAGTCACCAGGTCTTCGTGAGGCTCTTCAATAGAAATGTGTTCAATGTATCAAGGTACTCTACAAAATTATTAGGGAGGCTACCCCCACGTGAATGTCTGTGGCTGGGGATAGTATGTTTCACTCCTCTTCTGTCCTATCCGGCGAGAGCCTGACCTGTTAAGAGACATCGAGGATATGCCCCCAGGAAGGGTCATGGTCAACATGGTCGACATATCCGATGATGAGGATGAGTTGGAGCTTCTTGATTGGGACTTAACCTCTGAGGGTGTGACACCACTAGTGGACCCATTAGGGAGGATTACTTGCCTGCAAAGGAACCTTCTAGGTCTCCCTGCACACACCAAGGAAGTGGTACTCAGCAATAATTCCGGTAAGGGAAAAGAGCACGTCGTAGCAGTCAAGAACTCCAACCCATCCACCTCAGCACATAAGATAGAGGATGACCCCGAGAAGGCCACGTTGCGCCAGAAACATGCTGAAAAGAAGAGGTTGGTTCACGAACTTCTGTTCGAATGCACTGTAGAGAGACGGCTCGACTACAGCAATACCAGGCTAGCACAGAAGGGGAAAGAACAACTACCCCTCAACGAGATGCCACCAGGAAATCCTGACGATATCGGTCCTATGGATAGAGATGAAGGTGGAGCTCATGGAAATAGGGAGTGGTATGTCTCGCCAAACCCTCCCAAACGGTGTGTCAATCCAAGGAATTCAGCCAGGGTTCCCCCAGATGCCCCGCAAGCCGCTCCATAAGCCACTAAGCCTGTCTATCTTGTCGACGAACCCGAAAATGTGCTCATGGTTAGGGATCCATATCAAGACAGGGACCCCTCTCGGATGATCCTATGGAGGATTTTATAGCCCGTCTTGAGGCCTTGGAAACATGACAGGTGGTAATCTCGCCTGATGGTAATCCATATCCGGCCTGGGTAGATGATATGTCGACACCTATGGGTTTCAAAAATCCCACCTTCTCTCCCATTAACGAGATGGGGGACTCACTGCAGCACCTGGCCCACTTCAACTAAAGGTGTGGGCCCATGTTAGGGACTCCAGCACAGCAAGAGGATGCCAAGATCAGATGTTTCATTTAGAAATTGGAGGGGCCATAATTTTTATGATACAGCCAGCGCCCCATCGAATCCATGAACATCTGGGAGGACCTTCGCAGGAAATTCCTCTACCAGTTCAGCTCTAACACCTAGAAAATGAGAATCACAAACCTCTTCAAGTGCATGAAAATGCCTGATTAGCGAGTCGCAAACTTTATCGCATGGTGGAAAGGGGTCAGTTACTCCCTTGACATGCCAGTGACTCAGGAGAAGCTACTGATGATTTGTGTAGGCAATGTCAAGATGGAACTGGTTCCTTCTCGAATCACCCAGAACTACCCAAGAGGATTCCGAGACTTCTCTGACAATGCCTAGCACCTAGAGGAATCCTTACAACAGGCCAGCCAAGCATGTTTATTTACCCCTGTAATTCCAGCGAGGAGAGATGCTAGAGGCGAGCCCGCCATAGTGGCCCAAATTTAATCCCCCAGGCAACTAAAATTTTGACCAGTACCACCAACCCCACACCCTCCTAGAGGCCCTCATCCCCAGGTGCAGCCTCCGGCTCAGCAGCATCCTCATAATCGGGAAGCGCCTCCGCGTGGTGCACCGTCACCACCCAGGCGGGACAATCAGGGCCCCCCTCATTGATAGGCCCCTCCGTCCCCTCATCAGGGTTAGGCTCCAAGGGCCCCCTTTATTGAAATAAGACACCAGACATACTCTTTCAGAAAGAATCGGGTCCCTGGTTACTTCTGTAGCACCCTGAAACATGGGATTGTATGATTTCCTGAGTGAAGAAGTCCGGATGAGGCGAATATCATTGATCGCCCCAACTACTGCGCCTAGCATTGGATTCTGGTGCACACCCTCAAGTAGTTCTATGTGTTTAAGAACTGGCTCAAAGACCAGATCAATAATAACATAGTCAGGCTGGGTCCGGCCCTGACATATGTGGCAGGTGTCTTTGTAAGGGC
This sequence comes from Viscum album, assembly GCA_963277665.1. Lineage (NCBI taxonomy): Eukaryota > Viridiplantae > Streptophyta > Magnoliopsida > Santalales > Viscaceae > Viscum > Viscum album. The sequence goes on from OY728131.1 coordinate 1,498,181,576, forward strand.
AGACTGGGGTAGAGACAGCGAAGGTGAGTGGAAACAGGTTTCTAACTGTGGGTCCCAGAAGTACGACGACTGGATGGCTCGCAAGATGGTTTCTTTTTCACATGGACTCATTTGGGAACACCTGAATTAGCTGGATCCTTCAGATGCTATGTCCACCGCTTCTGCATCATCATCTCAGCTGGCCTCTTCCCAGAAGAGCAAGCATCAGCGATGCAAGAAAAGGCAACACACCCTTCCAATTCCATCATCATCTTGAACTCTCAGTGACTTCATGCACCCTGAGATGGGGATCCATTCCAGAATCCTCCCCATAGAGGATGACTCTTTAGGTGAAAAGCAAGGGTATTCTTCGGTTAATATGGTGGAGTTGGTAAATCCCTACAAGACTCCCGACCAAGGGAGCGCTAGGCGAACCTCCCTAACGTCTCCAGCCAACGACAACGTCAATGGAGCCACAAACATATGGGTCATCAAGGTGCATCAGTTGGCATCTCTAGCCAGGCTGTGCATGCCATTGATACTAGACAGCAATCCCAGCACAGAGCTCAGCATGCGCGGCCTCTTCATCTGGTGTTGACAAGTCCGCCTCTACCACAGATTGTGCTACAGGATCAGGCAGAACCACTACGGCCGTGCTGTGACCAGCTTCTCCCGACTACAGGCCGATCTCAGTACCTAGGTCCTTATCCAATAGCTACTCTTTGGGCTTCAAATAGTGAACAATAGGACATGCCCAGCACCAGTCAGCCGTCGATCCAGCCGGCAGGGCCCGCCATGCCTCCCCTTGCTGAGTGGCCTTATTTAAACAGAAGATCTCATCTGGCTCAAATGTATGATGTTCCCAAGTACATTTCCAACATTCCAGTGAGGATTTCCATCCATTAATCCCTTCACCTGTCATCAGATATGCATGAGGCCCTCGATGAGGCTTTAAGGAGCCCCATACAGTTTGAGACAGAAGTAGCTACTGCAGAGGCATTCCACACTGAAGCATTGGAGAACGCTGAATGTCATGCCATCATTTCATTCTCTGGAGAAGATTAAGGCTCTCCCAAACAGGGGAACATCCGCCGGCTGTACATCACCAACCAATTTAACAATGTGGAGATTCACTACTGTCTCATTGATATCGGCTCCGGGATTAACCTTATCCTGACACGGACACTGCGGATGCTGGGGTTATCCAAAGATGACCTTACTCCCTCCGATTAACAAATCCATGGATACGACTAGATAGAGAAGACCTTGGTTGGAAAGATCTACTTGAAGACCTAGTTCGGTGGCCTAGTTTCCAACACCGAGTATATGGTCGTCTCCCTAGACATCACGTACAATTCATTGATGGGTAGACCATGGCTCCACCTACACAAGGAGGTTCCCTCATCGTATCACCAATGCCTCAAGTACTCCCTAAATGGTCAAGCAGGAGAACTACAAGGTGATGCATATCCTTTCTCCGGTTTTGAAGCATGTTATCTGGATGCTTAATTTTACAAGATCAAGGATATGCTGATTATGGCAAGTGAGGTTGAGCCCGCCACGGTCATAACTGACCCCTGGGAAGGTCTGGATGATGCATGAATCTTCTCAACCTATCGATTGGAGGCCATGAACCCCGACATGGGTTAGTGTTTTTTCATCTCGTGTATAAGAGGAAATCATATTCCCAAGTCGAAGCGATGATGGAAAATCACCTCGTACTCCAACACAAACCAGGATCCGGTGATCTCGGAGCCTCCTACCCGAGTATGGTATTTGGATGTCAGCACATTGGAAACTGCATTACATCATACGTGTCTATTTCACCGGGAAGGAATTAACCAGCTCAATCCAACATGCCACTACTGCTTTGATATCATCAATCATGGCCCCTTGGGCTGAAGACTCGATGATATAGGACCAACTAAATTAATCTCTATAGTCTCAAAGGCACATGAATTCCCTGGTATTTTGTCCACTGCTGTACAGGATAGTACCAGATTCCCTTCAAAATCATCCAACTCAGAAGAAGATTCTCTTAATGGGAATCCCCCCGCCGTGAGCGAAGAAAAGGATCTGGAGGAAACTCCCCCTACTTTTGAAGAAGGCATTGCTACCACGGTCGATAAGATGGTACATGTGAACCTTTGTAGTGCGGCAGATCCAAGAGACACATTGGTCAATGCCGCCATGACCCTCGAGGAGCAACAATGGTATCTGAACATCCTTAAACAGCACCATGACGTATTCGCCTGGAGTTACGACGAGAGGTCAGGACTAGATCCTCAGGTAGCCGTCCACTGCCTTGGTCTCCCAACAAATCATTGTGGGTTCAAGCATCCTCACAGAAAGATGCACCTTTTGCACGGTGTCGTGGTCGAGGCTGAGGTTGACAAGCTCATTAAAGACAACTTAATCAAGGATTTCAAGTACCCCATGTGGCAAGAAAACATTGTGCCACTCAAGAAGAAGAATGGACAGATCAGAATCGGCATCGACTTCTAGGATCTCAACCATCACTGTCTGAAGGATTATTTTCCCCTTTCATTGACAGAATAATTGATCGATGCTATAGCTAGATTTCAGGCCCTTTCCTTCATAGACAGTCACAATGGATATAATCAGATCTAGATGGCCCCTGAGGACGAATATTCCACTGCTTACAGGGCACCCATTGTACTTTCTTTTACCAGGTTATGCCCTTCGGCCTAAAGAATGCTGGTGCCACCTATCAGCAGGCCTTGCAAAAAATATTCAAGTCGATCCTTGGGACATTGTTGGAATTTTATTTGGATGATTTGGTGGTCAAGTCCCGCCAGCTCCAGGACCATCTCAAGGACCTTGAGAAAGTGTTTGACATCCTTCGTTCTTTCCACGTGAAGATGAACCCATTGAAGGGTGCCTTCAGTGTCACCTTTGAGAAGATTCTTGTCTTTTTTGTCAGGTACCGAGGAATCAAGATCGACCCAGAGAATATCAAGTTAATAAATCAAATGCCTCCCCTGAGAAATATTTGGGAGTTTTGAGGTTTCCAAGGCCACTTAGCCTACATATGCTGATTCATTGCCAATTTTTCCGGCAATTGTAAGACCTTTTCCTAGATCATGAAGAAAGGCTCTTCCTATGACTGGGACTGAGAGTGCTATACTGTGTTCAATGAAATCAAGAAGTATTTGCTCCAGCCTCCGGTCCCGATGCCACCCATCTCTGGTAAGCCACTGATTCTGTACGTGACTGCCCTGGAAAGATCTCTCGGCGCCCTTCTCGCCCAAAAGAACAATGAGGGGATGGAAAACAGTCTCTACTACCTCAGCTGCAGGCTCCTAGACCCAGAAACCAGATACTACCCCATTAAGAAGAGCAATCTAGTGATGGTATTCATAGTACAGAAATTGTGACACTACTTGTAGCACCACGAGGTATAGCTGGTGTCTCGGGTTGGCGCTCTAATGTACATTCTGAAATGCCCCATGTTAACCGACCATCTAGCAAGGTGGGCAGTGATCCTCTAGCAGTTCGACATCAGGTTCATCCCTTAGAAAGTTATCAAGGGATAGGCATTGGTAAAATTTCTTGCTTCCCATCCAACCTCTGTGGACCATTCCCTAGACTTGTATCTTATAGAAGATGAAATCCTCTCAGTAGATTATTACATCCTGTGTTAGCATATGCACTTCGATGGTGCCTCCTGGAGCCCCACCGGGAGGAGGCTCAATGATCCTAGGCTCAACAGGGTGGTCCTGGGTATTGTATTTATTACCCTAGAACAAGCTATTCTGCCGTATTCATTCCTGCTGTCAGAATGATGCACCAACAATGAGGTAGAATATCAGGCTCTTATCATTGGCCTCGAGCTGTCCCTTGAAATTGATGTACCCCATCTACATGTGAATGGCGATTCTGAACTAATCATCAAACAAGTCAACATTGGCTATGTTGTCAGAATGAAAGAGCTCGTACCATTGTTAGAGTGCACCCTCCCACTAATGGCTTAGTTTCCATCTCGGATGGAAGTTACTCATGTCCCTCGATCTCAGAACGGGCGAGCTGATGCCCTGGCTGGCCTGGCTGCTTCACTTGCAGAACCTGAGCAGGATGATCTGACTATACATGTGGCACATCAGAGATTAATAGCTCCCGTCACCTCCGGTGATGATGATGTGCTGCACGTAATCCATATTACCACCAGATCCTCCACGTCAGGACCCCCAGGTTCTTCAAATGCAATGATTGAATCGACTCCTGACTGGAGATCCCTTTTTATCAAGTATCTCCAAAATGGTTTCTTCCTGGCTGATCAGGCCGAGCACGATGGAATCCGACACCGCACACTGTAGTTTTACCTCTAGAGTGGTCCTAGTATTGAGTAGATTCTCTACAAGCGTGTGTTCGATGGTATTCTCCTCGGTTGCATCCAAGTAGTTGAGATCTCTCAGGTAACGTAGGAGGTTCCCGCCGGTTCCTACGATTCCCACCAGGCTGGGCCAAAACTGTCCCATCAAATCCGGAGACTGGCGTACTTCTGGCCCTCTATGATCCATGATTGTATCAAGTTCTCCAAGATAATTCACTCATGACAAATCCATGCTAACTTCATGCATCGGTCGCCATAACCTCTCCACACCACCAAGTACTCTTGTTCGTTCATGTTGTGGGAACTCGATGTCATGGGACCATACCCACCGGCGACAGCTCGCCAATGCAGGTTCATCTTGACCGCCACATATTTCTTTTCCAAGTGGGAAGAAGCAGTTCCTCTCAAGGAGTTCAAGGCCTATTCTATCATTGACTTCGTGATCTCCAACATCATCTACCGATTTGGCATCCCTCACGCTATCTTCACCGATAACGACACTAACTTTCGTGCAACTGAGTTGATGAAATTGTACGCCAAGTACAACATCCGTTAGAACCATACCTCCCGCTATCACACACAGGAAAATGGGAAGATCAAGGCGTTCAACAAAACCCTCTCTAAAATTTTTCCAAAATTGGTTTTTCAGAATAAGAAGAGTTAGCCAGGCATACTCCCCAACACCCTCTGGGAATATCGGACAATGACTCTTAATTCCACCTAGGTAACCCCCTATTCCCTGATATACAGAGCTGAGGTCGTCCTGCCCATTGAGATCCAATTTCCTTCATTACGCACATCGTTCTTTGACCAGGAGGCACCAGATAAGGTATCCAAAATTCATCTGGCTAAACTGGAAGCACATGACGAGAATAGGCTTCGTGCCCTACACAATCTGGAAGGCTTCACAACAAGATAGTTAGATCCTTCAATAGAAGGGTTTGCCTCTACTATTTTCTGCAAGGAGGCTTCGTATTGTCCCTCCGAACTCCGAGGATCCCTGGTAGGAAACCACCCAAGTTGGAGCCAAAATGGGAAGTACCTTAAATAGTCCACAGGGATTACCCCAATGGAGCATACTCTCTAGTGTCCATGGGTGTTGAGCGTATAACTCCTCCCACCAATGCTATGTTCCTCAAGAAATACTTTTCTTGAGCCTTCTAGTCCTACATGACCTTAAATTGGATGATGGTCCCACATGAGCCTAAAATTCACGCCGGTACCACATGACCTTAAAATGCTCGGTCCTATACGACTTTAAACTGCATATCGTCCTATAGGACGTGAAACTAAATTTTGAGAACTACATATATCTTGATTCCCATCCTTATGGGATATGTAGGAACGCTCAAACGCCTCATCTTGGGCCTAGCCCCAAACTCTTCTCTTCGACTATTCCCCCTGAGTATAGTTCTCCTGGATAATCCTTGCATGACATGGTGAAGGCTTCCTCAGCCCCACTCATGCTAGGATTATAATGGCCGCACCATGTTACAGCACCTCGTTATTCTATTATCCCATGTCCTCACCACACGACATTAAATTTAATGGCCTTTGAGAACTACGTTTGGCTTGATTCCCAACGTTATGGGATACATAGGAATGCCAAGACATTTCATCTGTTGCCCCAACCCAAACGCTATAATCTTGTCCTCGGGTCAAGACATATGGTGGGGTGTAGACTTTTTCCCCAATTCACATCAAGCTAACCTTGATCCAACCATACATCCCACTCCCTACAAATGTTCTCCTCTATCGTATATGGGTACAACTGTGCTTCACCCACTCCTTTAATTTTGATTCCATCATCCTTACCGTCCATAAGGGCCCCAGAATGGCATGGATGTTAGGCCTAAGGTCTATCTTACCACTTATGGACAACCCCATCATAGTTGTTGGGAAACAAGCTGATACATGTCCCGCATTGTGAATATGGTCAGCGGTGAATGCTCAATTGTTGTTCCCATTTCAGGCTAACAGGATGTGAATGCTGTGTTTCGAACATGTTCAACAGTCATCCTCCATCATCACTCCAACCCCATTAAGCCCAAAATTTCAGTTACATGATTCACATCCTTCTCCACCTCACCATGTCCCAACAAAGACTCGACACTCTTGGAACTACCCCTCAGTGTGTATTTGCACATTATGAGGACAAAGCTGCAATAAGGGAGTCCTTCGGGGATCCGATCCGATTTCCATTTGGCGTGCATTCCAGGTATTGTAATGAATATCTTCCACCCTTGTTTCCCACACCAAGTTTGACTCATGTGGGCTTAGGGATCGGGTTGAGGTCTGCACTTACTTGGATGGGGTCTAACCCTCTTTGGTTCAAGATCTAATACCATAAAACAAGATCCAGTTTAGAACTGCGTATAGCTTGATTCCCATCCTTATGTGATATGTAGGACAACCTAGAAGTCTCATTTTTTGGTCCATCTCAGTTGGGATCTAGTTTCTCCATCCCCTTACCCTATCACCTCTATTTTTAGCCCCATGGACCAAGGTTCCTTTCCCAAAATTGTGTACGGTGTGGTATGGGATTATATCCTCATTCATGCCGAGTATGCATTATTGCACCATACACATTCCCCATTTAGCATCGTCTCTGTTGCATCTGTTTCACGTGACATTAAGATGCACGCCTGGTTCAATCACATGACCCTAAACTATGACATTATCATCATGTCCGCATGATGAAAAACGACATTGCATCATGATGTCCTCAGTCAAGGGGACACAATGTTAGGTATTGGTCACAGGCCATACCATTTGTCAACGCCTTCACACAGCTTGATTCATGTGGCGATTCCGGGACATTCTATCCTAGGCCAGTCGCTTCACAAAAAATGATTCACCATAAAGGACATACAAGATACATCAAATACCACTTCTTTTGGTGCGATGACCACGCCCGCATGCCCCTTGACCCCTACCACGGGTACCTTACCGTGCCAATTCCAGAACTATGTGTAGCATGTCCCCATTCTCATGGGGTATGTAGGAATGTTCGTACACCTTATCTCGGGCCCAGATTAACTCTCATTTCCAGTCTCTCGACCTAAAATCTTCCTGGGGAACACGTGGTGGTCGGAACCCCAGGTTCCCATTCACGTCGGGTTTTATAATTACCCCACCATGTGTCTCCCGTGTTTCCTATTATCCATGGTATGAGTTCTCTGAACCTAAAACTATGATCTCCCTATGGGAAGGGACTCGACTAATCCTATCTAATATGTCCCGTTTCCGTATTTATATGTGTTTTGAAAAAGAGTCCGAAGTGTGGAATTTTCATGAGGATATTCCCCTAGTTCCATTCCCAAGAATCGTGAGCTTTCTATTTGGATCATCATCCTCTTCCACATCCAAGGGAAACCCCTTTATGTCCTGTTCCCATGTCACATCAGTTCACCTACCTTTTCGGGCCAACATCCCTAAAGATATCAGACGACATTTGCGACAGGTCTCGTGTTTCGAACATGGTCATCAATCGAACCTCATTTGTCTATCCCCATTCTAGGCTAATGAGATACTGATACTATGTTTCGAACATAGTTAACAACAATTCCTTATCGTCACGCCACCATCATTGTGGTCTAGATCTCGAGCATCATGATTCACACATTTCCACTTCCTTATGTTCAAGTTAAATTATATCATACCCGGCTTTGCTGCGTTTCCCATCTTGGGGTACTGTATGGACGGGTTAGCATCATTGGGATGACATTCACTAAGCGTCCCTTCACCCTAACATGTTACTTCCTGTGTTGGGAAAGTCCCACCACGACTTCTTGTTTCCCACATCGAGGATGCCTCACGTGGGCTTAGTTGTTTTGGTAGGATGTGCACCGGCTTAGCCAAGCTTTTTATCTTCCTTCATGACATTAAATTGTTCTTATAGAACTGTGTTCGTCTTGATTTCTATCCCCATGGGATACATAGAGACACTTGGGCATTTCACCTAGGGTCCAGACCTAGGAATCATAAATCTCGTTCCTGCTCATTTCCATCCCCCATCCTGACCCCTTGGTTGAGAACCATGTGACTTCCATTTTCCTTGAACAAGTTCAGGATGCCCCAAGATAACATTGGGAAGCGACGACTCCCTCGCCAGAGAGGTCATGTGTAAAAGAACGAATGATCCATGATCAGACTGATGCATCCATTTAATGTTCTTCCACCACGGTGGTGTAATTTCAAGAGAGTTGGATTCTGTTGGAACAAAACATCACTCCACATTCCACGCTTTCTGTGCCCCTAATTCGAACCATCGTCCCCTTTCACATATGTAGGAACCCCCATACAGTATGGTATCTTAGCCTTGGGCCCACATATTGTCTTAGGCCAACATTCCGAAAAACTAATGGATGACATTTTGAGTTAGGTCTCATGTTTCCAACATGGCCAGTGATCGACCCTCATTTTCTATCCGCACTCCAAGATAATACAATAAGAATATTGTGTTTTGAATACGGTCAACAGTTATTCTTTATTGGTATTCCACCCCGGCAATGTTCTGAATTTTTTGTATCTCAATTCAAAACTCTCATTCCCTTCTGTTCGGATTGATTTCAGTGCCCCTAGAGTTACCCCGTTCATGTACAAGAGCACACTAGGAAAATTGTAATTTGGATTTTCTGAGAACTTCATTCTCCAGCCAGGTCTCTCCCATTTCCTCCCGAAAATCCGGACTGGTTGTTTAAACCCCATATGCCCGAAGCTTTGTTCGCACTCCTATGTCTGGATGGGGTGATAGGGTGGTCATCCCTTGTTTCTCACATCGGGCCTGACCCACGTGAGCTTAGAGAATGATCACTGGACACTCCACGAACATCATGAGTATGAAACAAACCAATGTAAACAACGGAACCCAAACATGCTATGAAATAAAACAATTGATGCATGAAAGTACGTTTGAGGGTTTTTAATCTTTACAGTACCCGAGGGTCGACTCCCCCAATGGAAGGATTGACCTCGTCAAAAGAGTGTAGTAGCTCCATCACCCTCTGGCTGGTGGCGTCCAGGAGTTTATGCCTCCTATTTACCTTCTGCTCCTCCTCGTCAGCGAGAGGGCGCAACTCATTGGATAAAATCTGGGCCCGATATGTGTCATCCTGGAAGTCGTTCATCTCCTCAAAGTCTCACTCTAGGCCCTCTTCGGCTTCTGCCAACTGGACCTTCAATATCAATATTAGCTCATATTGCACGTTGAGGGGGGTCGAGTGCTCATCGGCCCGATCATGTAGCTGCTGGACCTCATCATTAGCTTCCTGGAGCCTCTTGATGTTTACCACCTACCTATGCTTCTAGCCCACACCGAGACCATGGTCATACTCCTAAATATTTTCTACCATAAGATCTCTAACGAGAATGGGAGGATGTTAGGCATCCACTCCCCCAGCACACAGTTCACGTAGTCACGAGCGAAGTCTGTCCATCTCATCCAACCATAGTGCATGGGGGTGTCATTGATGGAGCGCGTGATGAGCTTCCACGATTGGTGACAGACAATTTTGTTTTCCTCCTCATTAAAGGCTGTCTCGTCCCAGTCGGCATGGTTGGCAGGCTCGTATACAGGGAATGCCCCCAGGAACTCCTCAGCTCGGTCCCCATCTAGCGTTGGATCAAGTGTGGTGGGGCCTCAGCTGTGTGGTTGGTACTCATCATTGGATCCCATATCAATAACCTCAGGCCAAGTCCCACTAGAGCCCCTGCCAGCGATCGCGAGCACTGCAGTTCAGTCAGATTAGTTGACCACCTCCACGACCATTGGAATGCTTCTGGTTAGGGCACTACCAGAAGCCCTGACCAACTTTTCCACAGTGGCCCAGGCCAATTCAAGGATTTTATATGCCAATAAGGTAGATGGGAATGACAGTTAACATGGTCAGGGGATCACAGTCGTGAATTTGGTAGAGGAGACTTACAAAAATCAAATCCCTGGTCTCTCTTGGGTTGATGTCGTCGGGACCCCGAGACGTGGCCCCCCGTATATGGTTGGCTGGTCTGGAGACTCTGGGGGAGCCGCCTCAAGTGTCGTAGCCCCGCCAAACATGGAATTTGATGCATGCAGAGGTGTGAATCCCAAAGATCCTGCATCGTCACCCACTGTGGGGCGAGAATGAGGTCTATGCACAAGGTCCTCCTACACAGTGCAGATACTGATCTGGGATCCATAGTAGCCTAATAGTAGACTCTGAGGAAGGAACTCAGGATTTTACATCGAGGGCCTCTGTGAAATCTTCAAGATCTGAGATGCCTCATACATGCCCACTCTTCTTAGATCAGCTCCAAACTCATCACATGAGGCTCCTACCTAGTAGGCCCAGGCCCAATCATCCCTGAAATTGCCTCCTTGGCACATGTCTCATTCCTCAGACCACCCATTCTTCGTGTTACCCAGTGCCACCTTGAGGATAGTTTAGTATGAAGGAGGGGACTTCTCCGACTGCAATTCCATCTTGTGGACATTGTTCAGGTGATTGTATAAGTGGTCGGCAATAGCTTGAGTGAATTCCTCTCGTGCATGTCCATCAGACGCCCTGAAGCAGTGGTGCTAACATGGTGAGCTCCTGAACCAATAAACTGGCTCGTCCCTACTTTCTTTAGGGATGAATGCATCATCCCTCATCCCAAAGCCGTACAGAGTTATCCTCCTGCACAACCGGTAGCTCTTCTGGCTCTCCGACAGTAGATCAACCAATGAACTATGGTCCAAGTGGCTACAGACTAACTCTCCTAGTCCCAGACTATTCTACATCTCATCCCTATGGACAACATCCACATGGACCCCCTGGACAGCTTCCTGTATAACCATTCAGTTATGGGAGTTGGAAGATTTTTGGGTCAGGTCGCGAAGCTCGTTCGCAGAGCGCGTTCGCGAAGACTCCTCATGAAGACTGTTCATTGAGCACTACCTAGGTGTTCATGTGCCTGATCACGGAGTGCAAATGAGGAGTCGAGGACTCACTGTGCGCTGTAAAGACTTGATTCGCAGAGAAACACTCACGGAGTATGCATAGCTTCACGAATCGAGAGTGGAAAAGAAAAAATTTGCAGAGAAGATAAAGGATAGAATAGATGGAATCACCCCTATGTACAGGCGATGACCTTCAGAGCATCGCAGTCCGTCCAGTTTGTGTGGAGCTTCGTGGCGCGCTTGGCCCGAACATCCCCCATTCACCTCGCGAGCCCCCTTCGTGAGCCAGCATCGTAAACAGCCGAGGATTTTGGAGATTTCCCTTAGACTGAGACCCTTGATCACTCTGCGACACCAAGTTTGAGGGGGGCATTTGTTGGGGCCAAAATTCTGGATGGATAAGAAGAAAAAAAAGGCACCATCATCTGCCTCGTGTAGATATTTCATGGAGTCCCCCCAGCACCGCGACGGCCGTGAAGCAAGGAGGCGAGATGATCCGTGAACCCATTTGACATTCACAAGCCACTGTGAAGCAAGTAGGTGGGATGATTCCTGAACCCATTTGATGTTCGCAATCCAGCATGAAGCAGGGAGGCGGGATGCTCCGCAAACCCATTTGACATTCACACACCCACCGTGAAGTAGGGAGGCAGGATGCCCTGTGAACACATTTTACGTTCGTGAGCCCGCCGAAAAGAAACCAAGTCCTTCTTCATGCCGTGTCAGTTCTACTTCGCAGAACCCATTTCCTATAAATACCGGGCTCCCCCTAAGCCCAAACGAAGGAAAATACAACCTTTCAGCTTCCCAGCTCCCGAATCGCGATGCTTCCTTCTTCTCTTCGAACCACGAGCTATTCGAGGTGCTTCCTTTTCGAGAAGTACCTCCCCTTTGTCTTTTTTTGATCCCCTCTTATGAGAGGGATGCCATTCTCAAAGGATAAATGTCTCCATGATGGAAGGGGAGGTAATCACGGAGTGTGTATGATTCGTGAAACACCATTTATGTACACATGATCCACATGCTAAGGCAGGGTCATTGTACTTCGCTAAGCACATTGCTTCATGACACCTTACATTGTGAGGAACCATTTCTCTATGAGGAAGTTCTCAGCGAATTCCTTTCCACTTTGTGAAGCACCTATCAAATTCACCTCTGTCTTATGCTAAGTCTAAGGCACCCCACTTCTCGAACCACACCCCTTCGCAAGTTCCCTCTTCCATGTGGAGTAACAGATCTTCACAAGTACCTTGCCTATGAACCCCTCTTCTTGGAAATTCCTTTCCCCGTTCGACTCTCCAGGTTTGCACGATGTGACTACAAAGTCCCCTAAACGATACTGCCCGTTGCGTTGCTTGGCCTCATGCTTCCTCTCATAGGCACACTAAAAGCTATTGCATCTTGGCATTTCCACAATAATGTGGGCCCCTCGATGGTTCTATCCCTAACAATCCCTCACCACGGCATTGTTGATGCCTTCCCTTCCCCAAGCAGTCGGAGGTGCCAGTCATATAAGTCCTAGGGGTGTGGAGTGAACCCACATCATCCAAGCTATAGGACGTTAAACTGCCAAGCACCCTCATCCTCAGCACATGACGTTAAACTGTGACATCGCCTCGTGCCTCGCACACGGGGCGCCCCCTCCTTCGACATTCTTTGCACCCACTGGTCTCCACAGGGGATGATATCCTCTTTAGTGGAGCGGCGTTTTTCCATGGGGAGAGGGTATCCACCTTGGTTTAAGCCCCTAGCTTTTCTTGTAGGAGGTAGAATCCCTACTCCTCCTTTCATCTTCAGCCCATAGGGCCTGCGAAGGACGTAGTGGGGAATGGTGATTCTCCTTTCTTAAGTCCCATGTCCAACCCCCACTACACTTTTTCGCCATCGAGCCTCCATCCTATAGTAAGTTCCAACCAACTCGGGCTGCTAACCATGCATAAGCCCCTATTTCATCTTTGGACCGATCCACACATATGCCCCACTCCACTTCCCATGGACACACCTTTCACGATGTGATCGTCAGGTCTCTACTGCCGCTTGTTTCTCACACCGAGCATGACTCACTTGGGCTTAGAGAAAACACCGACCATGAAAAACACCTTGGGTAGCCTAGAGTGTAAGCCCCACACCCTCCACCTGAACTTTGATGTCTTTGATCCTTGAAAAGGCATGGTACATAGAAAACCTCCCTGAGGTTCAATCCCACCACCCAGTCGTTCTGACCATCTTCACGTCGGTTCACCAACACCCAGGTAATCCTAGAGTGTAAGCCCCACACAACCATATGAACTACGAGGTCTTTTATCCTTGCTAAGGCATGGTATGTAGGAAACTTCCCTGAGGTTCAATCCCACCACCCTATCATTCCGAACATCTTCACATTGGTTCACCAACACCTTGTGCAGCCTAGAGTGTAAGCCCCATACACAACCTGAACTACAAGGTCTTTGATCCTTTCCAAGGTAGGGTACGTAGGAAGCCTCCCTGAGGTTCAAGCCCAACAACCATCGGCCCTGACCGTCCTAATTCTAGTGTGGCAAACCATCCCAAAATACAAGGACATTGATCCATGTCAAGGAATGGTATTTAGGAAGCCTCCCCAAGGTTCAAGACCACTAACCATTGAACCCCAAGTCCACATTCACGTCGGTTCACTAACAACTTCGGCCACCTCAAAGTGTAAGACCCAAATGCCCCCATATTCTGAACTACGAGGACCTTGATCCATGTTAAGGCATGGTACGTAAGAAGCCTCCCCGAGGTTCAATCCCACCACCCGTCTAGACCATGGTTCTTATTCACGTCGGTTCAACGACTCCTACACACCACCAGAACTATGAGGTCTTCGATCCATGCCAAGGCAGGGTACGTAGGAAGCCTCCCCGAGGATCAAGCCCACCACCCATTGATCGTTCTGACCATCTTCACATTGGTTCACCCCCTTCCCATATAAAGTTAAACTATACACCACTTCTAGTGGTAAGTCATTTCCACCGCTTTCAATGGTAATCCATTTTCACCTCTTTCAGTGGTAAGCTGTTTTCACCCCTTTCACCAGTAAGCCATTTTCACCCCTTTCAGCGGTAATCCATTTTCACCACTTTCAGCGGTAAGTCGTTCTCACCCCTTTTAGTGGTAAGCCATTGGCACCACTTTTAGTGGAAAGATTTTTTCACCACTTTCAGTGGTAAGACTCTTGTCACCACTTTCGGTGGAAATTTGTTGTCACCCCTTTCAGTAGTAAGCTGTGGTCTCCACTTTCAGCGGTAATCCATTGTCACCACTTTCAGCGGTAATCCGTTGTCACCCATTTTAGCGGTAAGCCGTTGTCACCCCTTTCAGTGGTAAGTCATTGTCACCACTTTCAGTGGTAAGACGTGGTCACCACTTTCAACGGTAAGTCATCATCACCCCGTTCGGCGGTAAGCCGTTGTCACCCCTTTCAGCAGTTAAGTTGTTCTCACCACTTTACCTGGTAGGCCATTGTTACCCCAATCCACGGTAAGCTGTTTTCACCCCTTTCAGCGGTAAGCCGTTGTCATCATTGTCAATGGTAAGCCATTGTCACCCCTTTCAGCGGTAATCCATTGTCACCCTTTTCAGCAGTAACCATTTTAACCATTGTCAGTGGTAAGCCATCGTCTGATGAACTACATGGACTTTGATTCCCTACCATGAGGATACGTAGGTAGCCTCTTCAGGTATCAATCCAAAAACCATCTTCATATTCATGATGGTTCCATCCCATTAACAATCCCCTTCACAGAATCCACCATTATACATCATGATTCTTACCCGGCCCACCACATCCTGATGGAATAATGCCACCCCATTCCCCATTCTGACTAATAGCATCCGAGAAGCCACCCACGTGTTGGCCCCAATATCGGTGTTCCCTCCAGGGGTTCTTCCACTTGATCCTCTATAGTCAGTGTTCTGATCAGCCCGATCCGTCGCCACTAGATGTTAAACTTGGGGCATACCATTTGTTAAACATGGGAAGTTGAGGAAAACCTCAGATATATTCTTGTTTCATATGAATCCCCGAATTCTATGTGGGAGGCCTCGGGCTCCCACACCCTCGAGAATCCCTATAATATGGGAATAAGACAGACACACCAATCCTCAGCACCTAGACAAGCCAGATAGCCCATGTGACTACTCCCCTAACCGAAGGTTGCTACCCTGACCGGACCCCTTGGAATGTCCTGACAGAAGCAGTCTAATGAACTGTGGTCCATGAAGATATGGCACTAGGTAGAGTTTCACAAACAACATCTTAAATCTATGAGGGAGACCCACACTAGGTAACCAGTTCCAGGAAGGAATCCATAGAAGGATGAGCTGACATCCCATCATCCCGTTTCGATCAATGAGTATACGTCCCTGAAAAAGGAGCGAATGATGCCCGCCTTTGGAAAGTGGGAATGCAGGGCAACAATTACGTGTCGTCCACAAACTGATGCATGTGCCCCAGCGAAAGCGTCCGAAACATTATCGTTACCATTCATTCTCTGATAAATAAAATATAGTGTTTTGTAATTTCCAAGACCATATTGCGTAATATACATCAATGGTATGATTATAATATGGATGATTGATGATGATAATTATTACATGTTAACATTGATTGAGAAAATTTAGCATAGAACAATTTCTAAACGAACATTTTATTGTAAACATGGGAGTCATAATGTATGTAAAAGGTGAATCAATGTTGAAACACAATAATTATATATACTTCTTTTATTTTCAATACATGCATCTCAAATTATGGTGTTATCAAATATCAAGATGCCAATTATGATGAAAAATGTATATATTATGAGTTTTACCATGATATAAATCCATTTTATGTGAACATTTTCTTAGATGAAAGGATTTTGTAAGGATATAAATAAATGCATCAAGAAAAACACAATAATTATCTATATTAATAATACTTGTTTTTTCTAATGATATAATATATTTCCATATAAAAGAAAAGATATATTCAATTTATAGACTTTATTTCTATATATAGGTTAACATATCTTTTTCAGAGAGGTGGATCAATATTGACATGGGTTTAGTGAATTCCATAGATGCACAAATAGTTGATATAGGAACATTTTCAATGAGAACATATGGAAAAGGAATGTTCTAGAGACTCACACATCATATGAAAGATAAAACCATGGTACAATTTTATATTCATTGTGGTTGGTGATACATTATTCATTTAGTATAATAATTACCACATGTATGTAATATATAGAAGTTATCTAAAATAAAAAAGATCAATTAAAATTATAAAATTGATTCCATGTACCAAAATATTAGAGTATTAATATCTCGAATACAATTGTCAGTATTCAAGTGAGACTGCATAGGGATGGTACATGTCTGGTACCAATAATGCTCGATTGGTAATACAAAGTAATTATTCCCAGATCCATTAGATTTTTTTTTCAATAGCAACATTATGTGGTCGTTAAATAGGGCATTGGATGTCAAGACCACTAATCATGGATGATGTCTATAAGATGAAACCTGGATGGGATGGTGACATCATAGAATGCCAATAACTGTTCAAATAACTGAAATGTAGTTCCGGATTAATGTAATTAACTAGATAATAAATTATTCATCTAAAATGAATATGTTCCATGTGTCTATTATAGGATAGTGAGAACTCCATTGTTTTCTATGTAAAATATGATTGATAGAATATGGAATCAAACTATTAGTCATATAATTAGTTAATACTCGGATGGTAGTCAATATCCCAAGTAGTGAATATAATTCCATAAGATTCTATGATGGTTAAATAATATATGGAATGAAATCTATGAGAACAGATATTTCAAATGTACAAATTAAGGTAATAAAATATTATATATATATATATATATATTTAATGGAAATACAAGGGATGTAGTCAGAACTATCTGATTGTACTTGAGAATGTACAAAATATATGTACATGGTATACAGAGAAGAGATAATAGTAACAAATGGACAAAAACATGTCTTCATATAATTTAGATATGATCTAATATTGTAGTTAGGCTATGGTAATGATCAATAAAATATCATTAAAACTAGTGTTAGCTGTATCTACATATACTATGTTGTTTGTGACTTTTAATGAAGTTGGTGAAACAATGTAAAATATGCAATGATTCGTTCCTCTTCATAGAATTTCACATATGATATAAAGTTTTTTCATTATGATAATTTTATTACTATAATAAGAAATATTCCAATTTTACATAGTTTAAAAAATTGATATAATTTGAGATATTATCTATTGATAATTCATGCTAAATGATATAAAATAATATATTTATGAATAGACATGCAGTGGTAATGAGGTAGGCTCATGAAAAAATATGTAACTCAAAAAAAGGATGATCATATCATGTGAGAGCTACCAATAATAAATAGCAAGTAAGATGTAGTGAATCTTTGTGTATTGTGACAGTGGGTTCACATTGACCTACTTGAATAGTAATTTTGATTACCATGACTTGTATATCATTTGATATATACATGTTTTTATTATTACCATTAAAGTATTGATATTTTTTAATCAACTTTTTATATGGTAATGTATATAGTTTATGTGTCCAATAAAAAGGTTATAGAAGTTTCTAGATATAATGAGATCCTCAAGATACTATGAAATTAATATTCAATATATATGTCCTATGTTCTAGATACATCACACTAATAAGTCACATATAACATCTAACTATTAGGTTCTATGGAAGCGTAATCATTGAGACTTTTTCTCATAACATTAGAACATTTTGATGTTGAGTATATGAGATCATGAGGACATACCCACCTATAAGAAAACTACATTTTTGGGCTTCATTAGATTTTACTATCAATGGACATGTGAATTGGTCCCCTGAATTGATATCATTATCAATGTGTTCCATTTTATCATGTACTTTTATGTGAGGAAAGAACCATGATATTGTAATTGGGTAGAGGTATCTTATATTTGGTGCATCATTGGTGGTACGAATTGGTTGAATAATCAAGATATAATTTCATGCTTCAATATTAAAGAATAGATATATCATGGGCCCAGGTTGACTAGGATGGTAGTACCTTCATTTACCCATGGACATGGTACATGAAGGTATGTTCTTCTTGAAAGTTCATGAAATAGGTAAAACAATAAATGGGTGATGACACAAGTGTGAATTCTACTTTATGAGTTATCGTGATACAAAGGGATTATGTTATGCTAAACACGTTCATACGATGTATTTGCAGCTATGAACAATCCTTATCTCCTTAGGGTCCAAAATGAGTTTCTAGAAATTGTAATTAATTTTTGGGTTAGACTCACTATAATCGATATAACAACCTCGAGTGTCACACACTATGTGTATCCAAATGTTCTTCCTATTATAATGAATATGAATTTAGTATCAAGTGGTACCCACATGAATTGGTCAATGAATGTATGAATATGACTAATATAATGTAAACCTAGTTAAATAATATTATTCAAGTTTATAATAACGATTATTTAATTTAATTCTCAATGTATTCACAATTTATTAGATCACAAAAGTGAATGTTAGAAAATAAAAATTTTCAAACAATGATAGGATGTTCAAGGTCGGATAAATTATTTTGGGATATTATGGGATGATTTAATGGTTCTTATTTTATCATGAAATATATCAATTTATTATAAGTGAGTTATTAAATATTTGTGACATTTATGACAAGGTTAATAAGTCTTTTGTATGTGAAAAAAGTCTAAAATGAAGGGTATTTATATCTAGAAACCAATGTGTAGTTTTGAAAAGTGTAACCTAAGTATAAAAGCTCATTTTAGTATCTTGAATAATGACCTATGAAGTTTTCATGATCTTATTTAGATAATATTTCATATACTCTCCTCTAATCATATTAAATATATATTCTGATGAAAGAACAAGGCTGAATTGATCCTCCATTCTTGATTGAGTTCACACTCATTAGGTGATCAATGAGAATCTGTAAAGATCTTTAGTTTCCCACCATTGCTCCCAAAAAATATGGATCCATGATTTATGATTATTTTATCATGTTTTTATGATCTATAGGGGGCCTATTTTTGTGGCCTTCATCCATGAAATGTTAATAGTGAGTGACTCAAAGAGGTGAATTAAATCGAAAAAGGTTTCATTAATGATTTAATTCACATTTATTATTTGTGTATAATTTTAACTACACATGATTCCTTTAGAAATATGGACAATGGGTTTTCTGGATTCATTGTTTTAACATTAATCCAAACCCAAAAATTTTGGATTGATAATTATTTTACATTCCCAATGCACCAATGGTTCTTTCAGCTAGGTCCAATCAGGATGTTTCCATCATTTTCACAGTTTAAATAGGTTAAATACATGGCCTCTAATAGATCACAACAATGGGATTAAATTCAAATGTAAATTTATGAATATTATTAAATGATATATCAACTAGTTGGATATGAACCTCACATAACCCCTCAATGTCCATAAAACATTCTACGAGTACATCCTCTAATATATAACTACTCTACTGATATTTATCTTTCATATAGGGATGGTAAATGCTACTAAAGAACAACTCTATAACTATTATATATTATAATTCATTATAAAATATTTAATTTAACCCATAATCACAATTGAAAACAATTTATGTAAACATATCTTGAATTTAAACATGTTCCTTTATATAAATTTGTTCCATTAGTCAAGTAAAGCATATTTTTATACGGCATGAAATGATCCATTTTTTTAGTTTGTCAATAAAAACAAAAATTAAATTAAACATCCTAATGTTCTTCATCAAGTCCATTAAAATCCATTAATATTTACTACAATTCCACTAAATAATATGATTAGGTTGTAACATATCTACCTTTTTCTCTTCTTTCATGTATACATGCTAATGGGTCAGATATCATACAAAATAATCAAAAAATATATAAATTTAGTTTCAATCGAATATAATTATCATTATATACCCATATAATTTTTTTATCACAATAGATGACTACCAAATTTTATTAATAAAATTGTTTTTATACTTTGCTTCACTATCGCGCAATGAACAACCAAATGATTTTAGAAATACATTATTAAATCCAATGATTTGTAAAATCTTCCAAGAGTCTCCCAACTATTTCTAGAGTACCATATATCCATATGTTTAGAATTAATCATCTAATCCAATGTCACTTTATTAAAAACGGTTGGTGTGAAAAAAATGTTATAACAATACCTAGTAACTCTACTATGTAATATCTAACTAGTTGTCTAAAAATAGGATCATAAGCTACCACTCATAATTAGATTGTTGAAATACATTACCATGTGATTTATTGTTTTGTGAATCATTGGTCACATTTACATTACATGTACATACTCTAGATAATGGATGAATATTTACAAGTGCTCTGTCTAAGTACATTGTCTCTATTTGAAATCATGTTTTCAGAATATACAAATAATTATCTTTTAATCCATAAAAATGAAGAAATATTCTCTGTGAAATGTATATATGTCATGTTTTCAATGCCTTCAAGACCACTTATGATCATGGTAATGTGTCACATGTCTCCTTTATTTCAACCCCAACTAACATGACCATGTAATGTACATACCTATAACCCACCAACAAAAATTAATTAATAAATCAATATAGGAACACCTACCTATATCTTATAGACTACTTCATAGAGGAAATTATAATCTAATATTTATTGGGAGGCTATATGATTTTTATCTTAAATTTTGATAACTAAAAAATAATAATAACACATATATTAATTATAACATCATATTGAAATATATCAAATATTTGGAGTAACTCAACCATATTCTATTTTGTAAACCATGAAATTCATTATTAAACCCATGTTATATCAAATGATCCAAGAATCAAAAAACAGATAAATATGTGTGTTGATCATATAGGGCGCATCTTTAAAAAATAATGTAAAAGATTATACCATTAATGATCTTGACTCCAAATGATCACATATTCCCAACTATGCCACATATTCTCTCTTACATGTTATAATTCCCTGTTGATATTAGCTCAATGAGAATCAATATTTTTTTGATCTAAGAAATACCAAAAGTATAGGTATTATTTTCTCTAAAAATTTTAGGAGAATCATGTCAACATGGGAATAATAAATCTAGGTTATAATGATCATTGGACCCCTATGACAATAGGCAATCGCATGAACCTAAGAACATCACAAAGTTAGGTCATACACCATGTGTGACCGGATTATGATCACAAAAGTCATCATTTAAAATTACATATTATCATAATAACCCCATTAAACATACTTCTTATTCAATGTGAATCCCTTCAAATAAGCCCTTATGATAATGTGAAGGCTTTTGGATGAGTTCCTATGATCATGAGACATGTCAACCGATGGATTCTCGATAGAAACTCGAATCCCCTTATGAAATTAAATATTAAAATGGTGGATTATTCATGAGATAGAATATAAATTAATTTACACATGAATAGATCATATGGATTATGCTATTAGTTCAACAATCATGTGAGATCCTTAGAGGCATGTCATTCAGGCAAAGATGAATCATTTGGGTATGTCACCTTCAATAAGTGAAGGCCCTCAAACATGTCCATTATATCATGTGATTAAACATATAAAATACAAAAAATTACACATATCAATTGTCATGTGCTATCATGAGATCCATTATCATTCATGTGACACCCTTAAGTAACATCAAGGGAAGAATTTTGAAAGATTTGTAAAATAAAGAATAAAAAGTTTGAATGGTGGTACCCTCACATGAAAAACTGATATGATGTTTTCTATTAAAAGGGGGTTATTCTCACAATGTGATCATATCATTGATCATGTGATGTCCCTTTTACATTATAGTGTCATCTCATAATGGCCATATGACATGCCGATTTGATCTCATGAAGGGCCTCATACAAATATCGCCCAATCACATGAAACCGTCTTCGATTGGAATCATGATAACATGAAGACTCCAAGACATTTCATCTTGATATTGTGAAGGAACCTTTACCTTTATATTCGATTATGTGAAATACATTTGGAAATCCACAAGTTCGATAAATATGCCAATAATGGAGTGATCTCATGGTTATTGTTTATTATGCGACAGATGGCTGACCCATGGACAGTTCATGTGAAATGTGTGATGCTCCACTAACTCAAAACCATATTTGTGATATATGTGTTTGGATAGGTGGAGTAGAATAGGGGTAGTGATTCTCATAAATTAACCCCCTTCAACATAGAAATAAATACACATTGGGGTGTAGAAGTGAGGGTGGACTTCTCAATGCGGAAAGACATACTATTGAATTTTTCTTCCACTATGTAAACCAAGGGAATGAATTATGTGATACACATAATTTAAATATGCTTTTATTCATCCCCATATTGATCACGTGAAGGAATTTTAGTCTACTGGATAGATTATGTGATGGAATTTCCTCATGTTGACTTTTTTACATGAAACCTCAACAACACAATGCTTGAAAACTATTGAGGAATATATGAAATAATGGATAACAAATATTCCCCCATTATGTGGTGATGAATAACCTAATATTGTTATGAATATGTCATTAAATTTTCATGACCTGTCTAGATCATGCATAAAAATCTATGCATGTCTGTAAATTCACATGAATTCATCCATACATATCATCCAGATCACATGACAAACATTAGCTTGTCAAACCTGATCCGATGACACCCTTGGAAATTTTTTCTTTATTAATGATAAATTCCAATAAAATTTCATCCCTAAAACACATGACACCCTAGGAAGCTTCTATATTGATCATGATAATTCCACCAAATATGTCAGTTAAATCATGTGACATCCCTATGACATGTCTGCTTCAATCATTTGAATCGCCTTGGATATGTCATCCATTTCATGTAGCAACCCCAAGAAAAGTCAACTTGATATTAAGAAATACACCCAGGTAAATAACTAGACATTCTCATATATGTCAAACATACAACCAGGACATGTATTGTATAAAACACTATCATATCGGGTTTGTTAGAAAGACACCTTGGGACAATATAACCTTGCTCAATAGAATCTCTCAGAAAACACCCTATTGAACGATGAAGACTCTAATTAATTGATAGAAATGATATATAGGTTGAATCCCTAAGGCTCGAGCTCCAATTTGGAGTCCACCTTGATTTAATTCCTTCCATATATCAAAAACTCAAACCCATATGACCGAAAAACACCCATGGGTTTGTCATTCTTACTCATTCTTCACTTGATTGATAATCAAATTGATGTAAAAGGTCTCTGATTCCTTCTATAAGTTGGATATTTAGGATTCCTCGCTATAGATCGATCTCTATATAAATCACCCCTATATGGCTTCTCAGGTATATAATTCCTATATCCATATGCGGTGATACATATCTTAAGTTATCACTTGTTTCTCACAATGAGCATGACTCATGTGGGATTAGGGTTTTTCAATGATCACATCACTCGAATCAACCATTCCCCTCATCCATAGAATCATTAGGGTGTAATCCATTTTCAATGACACAATATTATTTCCTTTATTCAAGGTCATCCACCTCGGAGTATGTCCTTAAAGAATTCCCTTATTGTTAAACCTGGGGGAAATCAACCAAATTGACATTAAGTATCTATCATAACCCATCAGATGGTTGCGGGAAGATAAAACTATGATGAATCAAATTCATTATATAAGTAGGATATATACGAAATATTCCTAAGGATCTAGATCCATTCCATGTTCCTAGGTGACCTCATATATCTACTTTCTGCATGTTGTTAAACAACACAACATAGATTTAGAAAACCTACATGGGATTTCATTCTTATTATAAACCAGATATATATGAGCATCATGAAGGTTTATTCTCATCCTCAAAAAACAAATCTCCTTCGAGGATGGATGTAAACTCCAATATTCCTGGTTTTATGGATTTAAAATATAATTAACTACCCATTTCAAAGAAATAAATGGTAAAAAAATGAGAACATAAAATACAAAAAAATAGTCTCATAAATTGATACCCCCTTACACATAGAAGGATTCTTCTCAAGCTAATTTTAACAGGGTAAATAACCCTATATCATGATATGGAAAAAATTCACAAACATGTCTTAAATCTTATACAGAGTCCCAAATAGTAAAATTTTTCCCCATAAAATAATTAAATGAGTCCAAAATCCTACCATCTCAACCATTGTGAGTACTTAAGATTCATTGGGTTTAAAACTAAAAATTACCACCTTCCTTTTCAAAATCGATACTTACATTATATTGGATGTGGGAACCATTTGGGGTTTCTTTGAATGGTGAAAATGGTAAACTCTATCTGAGTGATTGTGAAAAGTTAATTGAACCCAATCATAATCAATCATTAGATAACATTCCTTTCTTAAAGAAACAAAAATCGTGAACCAATCATGAATTCATGTAATGGAATAATAACTGAATAATTATAGAAATCAAGAATCATGCCCCATAAATATAGGTAACCAACCCAGATCCTTTTAAAGAAACATAAATTGTGTCCTAGATGCGATTATATCAAATAATAAAATTGATCTCTTAAAAATGGGTAGGGATATTTTTTTCCATCTCTTATGAACATAAAAATGTAATTCCTAATGTGATATAATTCAATAATAATACCTTATAAAGGTTCCCATAATATATTTCCATTATCAATGTGAAAATTCCATATGAGATGAATTGATGAATTGAGAACAAGATTGGAAAATTTTCTTACATGTGCATAGATGATTCATTACATTTCACACTTTCAATGATTCATAAATCAGTGAAAATAATCTTTATTGTATTTATGACTATAGAACCTATCTCACAAACATCTTGAACCAAAATCAAGAATTCATCATTTTTTTGGAACCTTAGATAATATAGTAACCTATGTTGGTCTCAAAACAACCACACCCACCATGATTCTTCAGTATCAGGTGGCAACATGATGTTTCAGAGACACGGTCGACATAGTACGATCTCGATCCTAGAAGATGAACGTAGAGGTTTCCAGAAACTAATGCTAGAATGTCCATCTCATTCGGTTAATTCTATAATGAATTCAATGAATCCTTTCACTACCACCGATAACATTGGAATTATATCCACATTGTGTTTAAATTAGTAACATACATATCATATAATTGTGGGTGAAATAGTATAATAAAAATATATCATGGTTCAAGAGCTACCAAGGGGGATGTTATCAACTGTTATCACTATCATCATCCCACTTGTTCCCTATAGTCTCTGGGTCAGAGCATGGCCCACAATATTTCCTCCCTTGATAGTCATGCATGGTTACAATAGATGTCTCCCTAGGCATGGAAAGTGATAGATAAATCGGTGTGGGGTCATATCAAAACATCAAAAATGAACACTATTTTCATATTATAGTGTTATCAAGAAGGTATGCTCCTATAGTTACTCACTCAAATCAAGTTTTCAGTTATAATCATGCGTCAATAATGGGGGAGGCAGATATCTCTTCCCCCACAGATGAAAACCATCATAATTTTTTGTTGGTATAAATAGGAAATAAGTGGGATATATCCCCACATTAATTGAATTCATATGCATGTATATCTTAGAGACATAGAATGTTAAGACCTACATTCCTATAATCACTTTTCTAATGTTTCATTACATTATATTAATAGAATAATATCTATGCCTACATATTCTATATTTAGTACAGATGTAGGGATAAGAACATGTTTCTATCATGAAATATATCGTTTCATATCCCCATAACCATTATAAATAGGTGGTTACTATGGAGAAATCACACATTATTGCTTCGATATAGGAGGGTTATTGGCATATTCTGATAATGTACAAGGAACAGGACCAGGCACATATCCTCATTCCAAACAGGGATCCCCCTTCTAGTTTTTCTTATTCCTTAAGATAGGTTCATATTAGTATCAATAAAGATTGGTGGAATACTACAAATTCATAGGAACATTCTCATAATTCCATTATAAATGTGTCTCACCATCTCATTTTGGAATACTCTTTGTGATAAGAACACATTTCTTTCGAAAAATATTGGTGGAAAAATTCAATGGAACCAAACCGGGATCATATCCCCACTCCAACCAATATTTTCCGAATAATATGGAAATCACTTCAGAGAATGCCCAAATTCATGTCAGTGATGCTACTAAACATATTACAACATCAAAAAAATCCATGATCATATCCCTATTTCCACTGATAATCATCTACAATAGAATAATTCTAACACTATAAAAAATAATGATCATATCACATGTCACATTCAATAGTTCCTTCTTTATTTTCTGACATGGAATTAATAATTGAATTGGGATCATACACTCTCTTCATATAGGATTAGCCAAAATAGTCTAGAATACACTCTGAAGTAGGTTCATATTCCAGGTCATAAAATGAATGTCATAGGCAAACTCTAGAATCTTTATAGCAATGATCACATATCCTAGATGTACTATATAGTTATCAAAATATTATGGAAATAATAATATATAAATATAAAATCCTAGATCAAAAATAAAATATGGGCCATCTTATTCTGTCCATAACATAGAATGAAGCACATATACATGAACATTACAAATCCAATTTCCTTGAGGATATGCGAAATATATATGCAACACCTCAAGGGTCATTAAACTCTTAAACCAAAGCAGAATGGGTTAATTATCTCAATATTCCTCCCCACATTATTGCAGAGATGGATCAAAGGTACTCTATTCCTGACATCATCAATAGAAACATCTTCATGATCATATCTCACATATACATGGATATCCTCCCCATGAACATACAATTACTTATAAGAGGTGATAAAAACATAGGCTCCTTCATATATAGACATACATGAAACATTGGGGTTAACCATATATAGTCCCCCTTTAACAATTAGAGACACATCACTGTGGTTAGTTGATGAAACAAATAAGTAGCCTATATTGTCTAACTAGGTGGAAGAAATAAATTAGATAAAGAAGATGTTAACATGGATATATAGAGAGATATAGCCCAAAAAACCATCCAATCATGTTCTATCCCAATGTCACTTCTTACTATGAGATCTCAGATGATCTAGAGAAGGATAACATGCCTTATCTATGTTAGAACATTTGGGTGAATCATTAGTAGTTAAAGGCTAGAGACCTACCATATCTAGGATACAAGGCTCACCTTCTGAATATAAGAATATGTTTTTCAAAAATAAATCTATATGCAGCCTCTATGGATCATTATTTAATATTAGAAAATCATAGTAAAAATCTGTAGCATCCTATTTGACATTGAACCACAACTCTTCATCAAAATATCATTGAGACCTCATCATATATAATTTTTTGGGGATAGCGTAAGTATTGATAATTTCACTTCACCACAACCCTAGAATAAAAAAACTCCCCAAATATAGAATCATGTAAAGTCATTCCCATAAGATTAATTAGGTGTTTCAGTAATGCATGCTCTAGTTGGTCTATATAGAGTGACTCCCATACTTTGAATATGAAATGATGTAGTGAACACATAGAGAGGGATTCCAACATTCATCTAAGATGGGTCCTTCAAAAATAAGGGAATTAATTTCTGAAATAGAATCTGATGTTGTAGACCACTTGATAGTTTCATGTATAATATGACTCTCATCATATGCATCCATTACACCTGGCTCAGACACGATTATAAACCAACCATACACTATAGGGAAAGGATCATTTTTATCTCAATCGACATTGTTGGGTTCATCACACCCTAAGAGGGTCCTGTAGAATGTAGTGGCTATTCCAAATCAACCCCATCCCATAAGAATTGGTTTATTTATGTCTCAATTTCAATCTCAGGATCCATTATATACTATACTAGAAGCATCGAATATTCTACAATATCATCATAAATTTCCAATAATTCCACAAAAGTCATCCATATCCTATAGGGATGGGGGGTATTTTAATCATTATCATCACCCTAAAAGGGATTCCATATTCTCAAGGATTGGAGGTAAATATCAATGGCTTGCATCACATTCATTCCCCTCACCATGGAACACACCTTTAATAATTGGGACCTATTTCTAAAATAATCCCATAATACACCTTATTCTATCTATTAAATGAACAATATGGGAGGAATTTATGGATATGTCAACCAAACCCTGGAAGAATCGTAATCCAAAATGGACATATACTGTCATGCTTCTCCGAAATGACCTTGATGAATCCCTCAATGGATGATTAAGTGGAATATAATATCCCTATTATATGGAGATTAGTGTCATAAATAATCATACAAATAAGTGAATATTATCATCATCAAGGCATTTGATGATGTATTCCATGATATAAATATAGAGAGAGGAAATGCGGAAACTGTTCCCCAATTGGAAGGCAATCTGGATGAAAACACTAAGACTGCACATATGTGGAATTAAAGGAGCTAAAATATAAAACCTTCAAATGATAAATTTTATAATTTATGGAATAATAATGAAATGGATATAGGGAAATGTGGGGTTACATCCCAATCACCACCTATTGGATCTGGAATTCCTACATCGAAGGAACAAT
Source organism: Viscum album (assembly GCA_963277665.1). NCBI lineage: Eukaryota > Viridiplantae > Streptophyta > Magnoliopsida > Santalales > Viscaceae > Viscum > Viscum album. The sequence goes on from OY728131.1 coordinate 1,498,210,497, forward strand.
TATTATGGTATGATAATGGGATACGAAATCTATGATAGATCAATATGTAACTACATAGAGGGGATATTCCAACCGGATATCATATTAATATATATAAAAACAACCCTCTATTCCCATATTAGATTAGATCAAATCCATAGGAAAGAGAATTAATTAAGTGTTAGGCTGGCTCTGGATCTAGGCACTTAGTCTACACAAATGGGGATGTTTAAGATGATAAAAACTTATCTCCATTATAATGGTAGTGTATACATCATCTCAGTAATCATATACACCTATCAATGATGAAGAATTAGTAGGATATGAAAATGGGACTACCTCATCATCTATCATCATCTCCCTATATTTATGACACTATCAAGATATTGGTACCTCTAGAACTCCTCAATTCCATCGAATCCCATGATAATCAAATTTAATCTAATGAATGATAGCACATAGTCATGTTGCATTCAACGAATTCATACCCAAGAATGTGTGGATGGAACATTTCCTCCACAAAATTTTGTAAATACTATTTTCCAAGAATTTGATAGTGCATGAGATTGAGAAAAATATCTAACACATAATATGTCCTGATGTAGCTAAATGGTCATACATAGAGATCAGTAAGAGGATACCAATATGAAATGTTTTTTATAGACTCTGATAGGGATAAAAAAATTATAACATCTATCTAAAAGGACTTTTTTTATGATGGGATGAAATTATTCATAAACTCTATTATCATTCTATCCCCATGAAGAGGAAAACAATAATTTTAAACCTATGAAATTGAAAACAACATTAAAATTAGAGGGTTTCCAGCTTCATCGCTAGATAATGATTTTTAACCAACTCACTCAATATCCCACTCTCAAGATATCATTTTCTTAAAATCTATTCTGAAAATATTTAGGTTGATCTAAAAATGCCACTGATTTTGGTAAATTATCCCTGATAATTCTATGTGTTTGTAGATACATCACCATTCATAGAATATTTAATATATAGAACTAGGGGTAAATATTATCCCATTAAATTGTCATAGAAAAAATGATTGGAAAGGAAGAGACAAATGTTATTACCCTCAAACTAGTATTTGTTCTCATTGAAGCACCCATGAACATTTTTAATGGTTTGGCACCTCCCTTTCAGTGGAATCAATAATAAAATAAAACTAAAACATTAGAAAAAAGAGATCAGGGACTTCTAATATTAATGGAATGAATGAATACGATGATACCATTATAAAATTTGCAGGTTCCCTATTATTTCCTTACATTTAGTAAAAATAAGTTTATCAATATTCTAGATCCCTTGAAATTCAATGAGGTCAACCTCAATAATCATCTTGACTGGTGTAATTTTTATATAATGTTGTGTCCCACTATCTAGGACTTCCTTTTCATTAATAAATCCCTCAAGAGCATGTTTGATTCTAGAAAAGTGATACTAGAGAAGTCCACAACATAGGTTACCTAGGTACACATCCCTCTACTATGAGATTTGGTTGACTAAAAAGATGTTACAATCAGGTGTGGATATAATTTTGATAACTACATGACTCTAATGATATTTGACCAAACTCATGTCATCCTAAGAGAACAACTTCACAATACAACAATGATATTTGAACATAGGGATGAATCATTCTATACAAATTATTTAGGTATATATGATCATTATACATAAGAAAATACATATGAAAAATATTCGTATTCGTCTCTAAAAAAAGATTTTAACCTTGATAAATTATTTCCTTCAACGTCTAGATATCTGGAACTACCCAACCAAATTAAAAACTCATCAGATAAAGATGCCATTTTTTTAGTTAACAAAGTTCACTTAATAGATACTTTCTCTAAGGATGAATACACTACTGGGAATGAGTTCTCCATATCTAACCAATGATTTGGATTCAGATGATTAAGAGTCTGAAGATACATTGGATTACACATGGATGGTCAAACCCAATATTTTAGTACCATAACCTCATAATATATAATTGTAGTTAAGACCCCAAGGTGAGCACTCCATCAATCACTATAGAAGCATGGGGATGTTTTAGATCCCTCTAGTGGTAATTATATCCTAGTAATTTTGCATGACTGACCAAAAGAGATGAGATTGTATAATATTCCAACACAAAAGGGGAGGTTGGTGCATTAAGAACCATTAAAATCACATCTTTCAATCTTTACTCAACCACCAGGCCTGTCCACCTCAAACATTGTAGCTACTAAAAAAATATATTAAGAAGTACCCACACCTTGGTATGTATAGACCTATAAAAAATTGTGGAATTCATAAATAATTGGTGGTTGTTCTAGCCAAACTCTTTATCCTGGATGTTTTCCATCTTTCAAAATAAATTATTTAGGCACTCATAGAGTCCCCCCCAATCCCACAGGAGTGCAAGATAGAATATTCAAAAACTAATTTTTACCATGTGGAGACTATTATATTATAATTTCAGGTCACGCTCTCATTCATAGAACATGATAAAGAATATTTGATACAAAAATATGTTATACCCTTATATGTTTTAGGAATGATTGAAAATGTCGACATCTAAAAGGCTATGGTTGACATTGGTTCCGGGATCATCCCGATATAGTTTTAGACAGTTTAACATTTGGGATTGAGAGTGGGGGAATATCTTTGTCAAATATAACCATTCTAGGGGACTATTGGAGATAGAAAAATGATCTTGGGAAGATCTAGATCAAGGATGTGTTTGGGGATCTCAAATATAATGTCAATTTTATGGTTATGCAGTAGTACATAATGTATAAGGTCCATCTAGGACGACCGTGAATTAATTATCATGTGGAAGTAACTTCTAACACTTCATTAGTTCTTAAAATATCCCATTGATAGAAAGGTCATCATACTACATTGTGACAATTCCCCCTTCTAGTATCTCAAATCCATATTTTTAAAGAATGATTCTACAAGAATGATGGAAAATATAAATTGTCGACGATGATATTAATGTTTTATCCCCCAATGGCTTGGGGTCCATCCCAATGATTCCTCATAGCATGATCTAAAGCTATTATGTTCTACCCATATACCTAATTGATGTAAAATATTTAATCCCTATATGTTATCATGAACTGAAAACATCAATGCCTCATGTCCATTTGAATGAAGCAATTCCAAAAAAAAAATGATTGACCAAATGGGAATCAGGATATTGATTTATCATAATCTGATAATTGCATCCTAAAATCATAAAAAATTGATGATTCCCCAAATTCATCCTCTGCAACTTGGGATTTCCAGACTCCCCCTTCCCCCATATCTAGTATAAATGGAAAAATGAATCATCGGAATCTATCTAAAAGGTCTATAGAAATACATGATTAAAATTTCTCTTCCCATGGACCCCCTTACCTCAACACTGATAGAGATTCCCTTGGATTACCTACCATGTCTAAAATTTCATCCACAAACTCAGAGGTTTAGGAAGTAGAGCATTACCTATGGAACACTCCTCCAACATTCAATTGTATTATCTCCATCACCACTGGTGAGCTCAAGAGGGTGAATCATGGAACTGAATTAAACTCACAACATAATTTTTTAGTCACTTAATGCCACCTGAGGAGCAAGATATTTATATATAATTCATAAAAATGTGAATATTTTCTCTATTGAAATTATATCGAGATGGTCATGATAAATACTGATGTGGATACTCAATACCTAGGCTTACCCGATCACCAACAATGTTTCATGCAAGTACCTGAGAGGATGAATCCTTCTCATTATACAAATATATTATTGTATTTTTTACAAATTGATCAAATACAGCATTGTTTGAGAAGTATAGTACCAAAAATGGATATCCATAATCATCCATATCAATAAAAATATTGGTAATATTGGGGTATTCATTAATTTTAGATACATTAATCAACAATTCCTAATGGTGGATTTCCCATTGATGATCTGGAAAATTTTTAATGATGAAATTATTTGATTCTCAAGCCCTTTCCTTCATTGATGCGTATTAAAGGTATAATTATATATTTATGGCCCCTGAAGATAAAAATCCACAATAATCAAAGAACCTCATGGGGTATTTATCTATCAGGTCATGCCCTTTATCATAATGAACAATGGTGCTACTAACCAATGATCCATACATCATATATTTAAGACATTATTATATGAATAGAATAATGTTATGTTGATGATGGGGTAGTCAAATCTCGATAATGGTGTGATCATCTCATGGAGCTTCAAACAATCTCCAACCAGTTATGGCAACATCGTTTGATGTTGAATCCTTTGAAGTCTAATTTTAGTGTTATTTCAAGGAAAATCTTTGGCTTTATGGTGTGTCATCATGGAATAAAGGATAAATGATACAAAAATAGTTAAATTATTGAATTCCACCCCATTAGAATCATAATGATCTAGGGGGGGGGTCTAAGGGAAACTCAATTAAATTTTGAATTTTATAAATAACCTAGAAGGAAAATCTCTCACCTTCTCCATGTTAATAAAGAATGGGGTTACCTATTGATGGGATTAGGACTTCAAAGTGTCCTTTGAAAATATCAATCATTGCATATAACAACTAAATTTTTTGAATCCATCGGTATGGGAAATTTTCTTATCAAATATGTGGCTACCATGGAACAATCGATTGGTTCTCTCCTAGTATGTAAAAATTATTTGGGGAATGAAAACAAAATTTATTATCTTAGTCAAATTATACTAGGTACTGAGAACCAATATTACGATATTGAGCAGAATTGCCTCACAATCATCTTTGGAGTGAAAAATCCAATACATTAATAGAAACATCATGAATTTCACATGGTCTCTCATATTGAACTAGTTAATTAAACCCTTTTCATACTTATATTTATTGATAATTTAGACAGATGGGTAGTTATTCTCTAATAAAATGAAATATTATTCGTGTCATAGAAGGAAGTTAAGGGAAAGGAGCTAGCTGATTTTCTTGCTGCACATCCCTCCCTAGAAAGCCCACCAATGAGCAGTGAACATATAAACATATATTTTTCCATTTTCCATGACACTACACAAACATGGGAGATGAAATTTTATAGAGCCTCCTAATTTTATATTTAAAAGAGGATAGAAAATATAAAGCTCAATCGATTTAATGTACAGATTTTAGTTTTTTCTATGGAAAAAATAAATTCTTACCAACTATTTATCATTGTTTAAACACTATGATAATAATTAAGTATAATACCAAGTCCTAATTCTTTACATGGAACTAGACCTACTATATAAAATTTCATTGCTAAAATTCACATGGGATTATGAGCTACCGATCAAACAAATTAACATTGAGTATTCTATCAAGAAGAAATAATTAGTTCTTATCATCAGTTATTCCAGAGGATTAATGGATGAATTGAATTTTGAACCAATATTGCATCACATACCTCAATCATATAATTCAGGGGCTAATGTACTTGATAATGCATCCATAGTCCTAGATGACCCTGAGCAGGTTGAAGTAGTTTTTTTGTAACATGAAATGAAAGATGGTTTCATTAGTCATCATTTGTGACATGAAGGAAGTCGATCAGGTAAACACTTCCCTAGATCATGATGAACTGATATACACGCCTAGACATGGTAAATTTCCACTAAATGGGACCCTCCCATTAAATATATAAAAAAGGGAACATAAATGACACTGAGAAATAAAATTTACCCTTTAGTACGATCCAAATGTGTATAAATACCTCTAAAAACAATGATTAGATTGAATCATCCACATATGCATATCAGAAAAATATATCCCCTATATCATGTAATATATTAATGGAGGAACCTATGATGATCATCTATCCATGACCAGACTCAATAATCAAATTTTGAGGATAGTTTGTTAATAAAAAAAGTACAAAGGTCTGTGTGGAATTTACTTGGAAATTTCATCCATGTCATATTTGGGAAAACCTAATCCACCAACCCATAAAGATTCTAAACACTACTAAATATTAATTACAATTTTTTGTATGGTGAATGATCATTTTATGGAAATATCCTTAGCCATAAATAAGAATTTTTTTTACATTATTACTGTTACTGTCTTAGTTTCCACATGAGATATAGAAATACCCATCAAAGAAGTCAGGACATATAGTATCTTTAAATTCTTAAATTCCAATATCATCACTATCCATCCATCCAATATTAGTTTTTTATTATTTTAAAAAATAGATAACAATAAAAAAAAGATTGCCAACTTCTACAACTTAGCTAAGGAGGATGAAAAAAATGAAGGCCAAGGGCATCCCCTCTATCCAAATCCACCACTCAGGTTTCAAGGTATGAAAAAATTGGATGAAAATAGGGTCAGAGCTGAGGACATCAAGAGACGCAAGATAATCCATAATTTTATTCCCCTCCCACCAAGTGTGAAGAACTTTTGTGTTGTTATTGAGGGAACCTCTCCACTTTAGAATGATGCAGGTAATCGACCAAGGGGGGGGGGGTGCGCAGTTCATTCATTTCATCATAATGGATCTTAGAGTCACATTAAGCATCTTCTAGTGTAATGTTTTTCTATAGGAATAGGGTTAGATTGAGAAGCATGAACTTTTCCTCAGTCTGAAGAGAGGAGCCATGTATGAGATGAGAGGAAAATACCAAAATAACTGAACCATGTGAGTCACGAACAGCCCGACCTCCTCGGATCACCCCCATGCTGCACGACCCATCCGTGTTAAACATAAGGCCTTTTGGGGGAGGATTTCATCTTACCCAATAGATGCTGGAGTTTTTGTCACTATTCTGAAATGGGGAGGAGGTCCCTTGAAGGCACCCAATGGAGGGGGCTTCCCGACAGTTGTTGATGAGCCCAACCATGTCAAGAAGAATATTTCTAGTCCTAATGATGATTAATCTACAATAGGAGAGGACCCTGTCATGCCTTGCCTTATTCTTGGCCTGCCAGATACACCAACACCCTGCATGTAAAATCATGGTACGTGCCAACTTTCCTGGTCCCCTAACGCCCACACTGTGAAACCACCTATCCAGAAATAGTAGGGTCTCCTGGTTGGGGTCAAGGATAGATATAAAATCACAAAAGGCTCTCCATACTTCAGACACCTAATCAACCCTGAAAAATAAATGATCTACACTCTCCTCTTTATGTTTCTTACAGCAGGAGCAATGCGACACCAACATAATGCCACACTGTTTAATGTTTTCAGCGGTTGGGACTACTCTGTTTCTAATTCTCCAAGACAGAAATTTGTATATCGAAGGAATAACATTGGGCCATAGGGTTTCGTTCCAATTTTCAGCACCCTCTTATAGAAATCGGGTGCGACGGAAGTCCCTATAGGTGAAGGAACCCGAGGAAGAGGGAGTGTAAACACATTTACCAGGGTCAGGGGACAGTTCAATAAGGATAAAGGAGGCCTGCTGGTTTTCATCCATCACTGCATTGAAAAATTCCGGGTAAAGGCAGGCATCCCAAAATGAAATTCCAGGAGTGGGACAACCTCGAAAACCAATAACTTATCCCGCCCAATTATGATACCAGAAAGATAACTCACCCCTCCCGATGATACAGTGCACTTGCAGTTGAAGGTCGGAGATCATAGGAGCGATATTAGACTGAAACAAAGAGCTGTTTTCCTCCATTCCAATCGAATTCCCATGCTGAGACTTGTGCATGGTTTTCCCCCAAAGGATATTCTACTCAATGACTTCCCACACCAACATGGAGTGCATGCAGAGAAGGTTGTATTCCAGGCTGTAGACATTGATACCGCCCTCCCAAGGAGGCATGGCCATTATCCGCCAGAAGGCCCATCGTCATTTCCCTTCCAGCATCGGGTCCCAGATAAATCTGTATAGAACCTTGTCAATGTTTCTGATAACTCCCTTCAGTGTTTTGATTGCAGGTAAAGCATGGATGAGAGTAGCCAATAAAACACTATTAATAAGATCTATGTGGCCACCAAAAGAGAGGTAACAATTTTTCTAGTAAAGGATTCTGTCTGTAATCTTGCTAATAAGGAAGTCGAAATCACATATGCGTAGTCAGCCCGGAGAAATGGGGGCCTCGATGTACTCCTTGGGAAAGGCCCCACTTTTAATGTTGAGGTTGATCTGAATCACTAATATCCTGCTAGTTATACAATGAATAGAATGGTAGAAATAGCTCTTATCTTTGTTGATGACCTGGCCACTCCATTGGCAGTATCCCTCCACTACCTTGATCAGAACTTAGATCGATCTGCTTCCATAATTCATGAATATTCGGGTATCATCCGCGAACATCAAGTGAGAAATAGATTGAGATCTCATACTCCTTCGAAAAGGCATAATATCACCATTACTAATGCTCTTGTCTAGTAGGTGGCTGAGGATATCCTTTGAGAGGATAAAAATGCTTGGAGAAATCTGGTCACATTGTCATAGACCTAGAATGGCCTTGAAAAAACCATAGGACATCCCTATAAATGAAACCGCCAACCATGGGGAGCTGAAACATCAAAATATGAGATCAATATTCCAAGTTTAGAGGCCCATATTTTATAGCACCTTATTAATGAATCCCCACTCAATACATTCATAAGATTTGTTTATATCCAACTTAATGGCCATGTTGGACCCACACTTCTTAAAATTAATATCAGTGATCATGTGTTGGGAAAGATCCATTGCACCTTGGATTTTTTTCCCATTCACAATCCCATGTTTCTCCATAGAGACCCACCAAGGAATATGAAGGGACAATCTTGTATTGAGGATGCTGGCCAGAATTTTTTATGGAATGTTACACAAACTTATCGATATATAATGCATGATGGAGGAAGGGTTCTTTGTTTTAGGCATAATAACCATGGTGGTGGCACAAGAAATTCACGGCAGGCTCCCTCCCCGAAATAAATCTTGGATTACCAAGTTGAAGTCCTCCTTCACCACTTCCCATGAGGCCCTGTAGAATGACCCTGAGAAGCCATCTGGTCCAGGGGCACTATCCAGGTTTAGGCTGATCATTGCCACATGAATATATTTTTCATTGGGTATTTAACGAAGCCTATCATTGTACGGCTTCGAAAACAAGTTAGGAATCACATCGAAAATCCCTACGTTTTCTCCCGGATACCCATTGGGCCTCCCTGGGATGGAGCCCGTGAGATGGTCCTTGATGTAGGTGTGTTCCAGGTGCCCCACCATCTCTCTGCCATCCGTGTAGGTACCATTGTCCAAGAGGATATTAGGTTTACTAGTGTGCTTTCTCTCTGTGATGCACGCATGAAAGAATTCAGTATTCCTATATCCCTCCCTGGTCCATTTGATCATTGCTTCCTCTCGTTCCATGCATTCTTGTTTCAGGAGCATCTTTGCCAAATGTTCCTTCCTAGTAGATAACTCCTCAAGAGATTGATCATCCCACTCCTCTTCCAACCTCTTCTCAAGGTGATCATCCTCTTGCATGGAGCCTTCAAGGTCATTATCCATGTTTTTAATAGCTTTTCCCCACTCCGGCAGTCAATACTTGAGACGCCGGAGTTTATTGTTGATAACTACCCCTTATGCATTGAAACTATAAGGATCATATTCTTGACTTCCAAAATGAGAGATTTCAATTGAATGTAGAATTCTTAATGAGAACTCCCCCTTACTTAAGGATAGTTCTTAACTTAGAAATTTTCCTTCTCTTTCTTAGATTTTTCCTTCTCCCCCTTTTGAGTAGTTCTTTTTTCCTTATCCCCCTCTGTGATTTTCAAAAATAAGTAATGTAAAAGTCATAATGAAAACCTTATTGACTCAACAAAAATATGTTCTAGGGTTGACCATGCTGACACCTCAATAATTTCAAATTCTTTTCACACCAACTCTAATATAGGATGTCCGACTTGGGTGATTTAAAGCACACCAATTTCCTTGGGAGTATATTTATTTTTTTCCAGGAGGGATATATAGGGCATATCCAAATATAGAAAACAAGAATAGGTTGTTGGAATGATCTGTAAAATCAAAAAATTAAGGTGTAATGCATACTTGAAGATTCTGGTTGAGATGACACATATATATTATTGAATACATTTTTCCCCCTTCATATATTAGAAAGGGACCCTAGAATGGGCTAATGTTGAAGACATTATGGATGGAATCCATGGAAGTATATATGTTTATGCCTCAATAGTGGAATCCACCACCCTCATTAGATCCATTTTACAAGGGGAACCCTCATCACCTGATACACAAACACTACCCAAGTCACCTCTAGAAACCTTACCCACAAGAGATTTCATCAGGGATGGTTGGACTAACTGGTCTCCTATAGATTCATTCCATACCCATAAAAATGAAAAGATATTAACCTATATTCAATGTAATAAAAACTATTTTAATACATTAGTAAGTCTAGTCATTCCATGTCTATAATGAATGGGTGTCCATTTTCATTGACTAATTCCTCTATAATTTTAGGAACCACAATCCATTTTACTAAGGGTGATTATTGGATCAAGATCTTAATGATTTTCCTCGACGTATCTAGGTATCCTTGTGAATCCTAAACCTTAGTGGGAAGTTTTCTGAGTGAGACCCATGAGATATTATCAATGAACTCAAATCTCTCCAAGTGTATCTCTACCTTGGGTATTTTCCACCAAATATCAGCATTCGACTTTGTTTCCCTCTACATTCTCCATTTGTTGAAACACAATGGGAAATGGAAGTTTAGAAGAGGCATATATTACATAAACGACACTCAATATCGTTGGGATTGTTAGAAAAATCATAGGGAGGAATTTATTGATAAATGTAACACTTTGTTATGAGGAATCTCTGAGGTTGATTGTTTTCTGTAAGTGAGTTTCTGAATGATCCTTATATTTGATTCAGCGGTCAGTGGTAACATTATAGTCCTAGGAAATTATGTGAATAATTCCACACTTGGATATAAGAAAATCCATATCTCATAATAATGTTTAGAAAAATAGTTCTCATCATCATTTGGAAAAAAAAATACATTTGATTTTGAGTCTCGTCTCTGGTAAACATTAACCAAAACAAATGATCCACCATTGGATGATTTTTGAATTGAATATGATGAGGGGAATGATATATTTTTTTAAATACATCGAATCTGGAAGATGAACATACATTTCACATACCACTCACAAAGAATAAAACTTTTCAATTCATTTAAAACGTTTTCACACATGGATTGACATTATAAAATCTCAAATCTCAGATATTCCCCCACCAGTTTTGATTATAGTACATGTGGAAATATTATAGGATATAAAACAGAAGTGGTCGTAATGGCTCGGTCGGTCCCTAATATACCATTAATTTAATGTGACGATCCTCAATAAATAAATTCAGTATAGAAAAATATTGTAGCATATTCTTGGACTATTCTATAATTTCATGTGTTCTTATACACTCATGCGATCCCCCATCCAACCCATTGCACCTAGAAGGGACAATAAATTCTGTGTGGGGACCTTCCCCTATAAATATTTCACAATAGGAGTTCTATTGTGACCAACATGGTAATGGAAAACCCAACATGACTCCCTCATACTATATATTTATCCATAATAATAGTGTAAATGCTTAATACCCCCTTTTCTCGGGTAGGGATCAGGTACCCACTCAATCAAATAGTAAGAAAACTAGACAACAGAAACCCTCAGTCAATTTCAAGAACAACCTCCCATACCCATTTGGTTAATAAAAACTCATGAACTTTAGGCTAGTAGGATACCTTAGCACTGTATAAATCATTCGTGTGAAAAGCCTTTGGCTTCTTGGCACTGGTCTATCAATGAGCCTTATTGATATAATATTCGACCCATTTCATAAGTGGGATGTCTACTCCAAGACGTCAGCTATTCCCAAGGGCCTTCTCAAAAATCTTGATCAGCTCCCTAAAAAAGGGATTGATCTGTTCCATTTCATCCCATTCATTAGATGTATGGGGAAACCAATCATATATCTCCAAAAATTGGTGTGCCACAAATCATCTCTGTTTCCCTAATACTATTTCCCACCTTACAATGTTTCAAATGTAAATTTTTTGTGTCTAGAATCCACCAACAAACCAATTCCACCATAATGATTTTTTTACTATAATAGATGGGTGAGATATCAAGATGACTTCATACATCCAAATGTTATTCAAATTCATTGAAAATTAGAAAATGGTTTCCTGCTCCCAGAAGGGCGAGCCCTAGTCCATCCCAAATCACCCTCCGGATTGAAGGTCCAAACTAGGAAACCTTCTGAACTTAAGGGTCATGGAATGTTTCCACATTTTCAATTAGTACATATTGATATCTTAATAGGATTTATTAAAATTATTTCCAATATCAATTGGAATAAATTCCAACATATAACAGTCTCAATAATGTTCCTTTATAGTAAATTGGCTCAAATGGGAGATATTTTCTCTGATGTAGTAATAAGTCCTCAGGACCATGAAGGGGGGAAAATGATGACTTTAGTGGGGGTATTGGAGATTCATGTGTGATTCCAAACCCGTAAATGGGTAATAAATCTAATAGGGTATATTCCATTATAATTATATCTATTAGGTATAGAAGATTTATATTGGATTACTAGATCATATAAATATGGTCAAAGTACACACATATAACTATGGAATGAAAATGAGACATAAATATCACATCCTTCCTTTTATAAAACATTATTGAGTTGGAATATGTCTATATAGTGAAGTATAAATATGTTAGATATGAAAGAACCATTATAAAATTGAGTAAAATAAGACCATATCTCGGGAAGCATCATGTGAATCAAATGTACCATATACTCCTTCTTGATTGAATGATTTTTTACAGGTCCCACAAATTGAATTAACCATGTAACATTCCATTATAATGTGATCCAATAAAAACATGTGACCGCATCACCATATGAAGGTTACTCAAATTTTATAAAGATAGGGTGATCACAAGATAATGCCAGACATCATTTGAAACATGTGAAGTGAGCCTATGGCCAACGAATATTTCTTGTTTCAACCAAATTACTATCAATCATAAGTATCTTTTTTATCATGGTTCATCATGAAAATATGATTATGAGAAGTGATTATGGGGTGGGATCACATGACTACATCTTGTCAATGGTTCTTGCAGTGGGGTTTTGTGGGGAAATCATTAGAGAGAGCATATCAAAAGAGATGTGAATGTCAAGATCATTAGTGGAATAAGTGGACCCTCTCACCCCTATTTATGGAGAACCATTTGTAATATTAAAGTAAAAATTGAATATAGAAATAATATCATGGAACTGACCAACATAAAACTCAAGGAATCATTCAGATGTTTACTTTTTTTATAACTGTTTCCTTGTCCATATAGACATCAATTTTGAGGGAGGCATTTGTTGAAATCCTCCAAATGAACATTGAAAATTTCTAGATCAAAGACAGACCAAGAGTATATGTATTGTATTATTTTAAAAATTATGTAAGGGGGATCATTGATACATGGGGATCAAGTCTCTATAATACATGTATTGTGTGGCTCCAAGGAAGATACGTGATCACATGGCCCTTGGAACATCGGATGGTGGGGTCATGCACTATAGGTGACATTATAATGATAACTATACGAACCTTTAGAAAGTCCTTATGATCAAACAAATCCTTGTCATTTGGCCAAAATAATTAAATATAATCCCTTCTATTAATACCTCATCATTAAGCTTAGGATGAAAAATGTGTTCTGATGACCATGTGAAATGTCAACCGATAAACACCTAACAACTAAAAAATGTGTCTTATGACATAATTTGAAAACATGTAAGCTTTAAGTCATGAATATAATGTTCTATTTCAATATAATGTCTCATATAACACAAATGAAAAGTTTAATGATCAAGAAATATCCCTAGGGGAGTTTCAGTCATTCTATCTGAAATACTATGGGCATGTCGACTTCCTCATGTGATGGACCTCCAATATGTCCCTTCGATCACATGATGCCCCATAGAAAATATTATGACCATCTAATAAAATGAAGGTACAACATCATGATATCCATTTCCAACCATGTGATTCCCTTATAGGAAATAAATGGAAATTTTTTTAATGTTTTGTATGATAAAGCATAAAATTTGGAAAATTTGGCACCTTAACACGAGACAAAGTTGTGTTTTATTTCATATTAAAGGGGTTTTGTAATTAATGAGATCAGATCATTGATCACATTAATTTCCTTTTACATGACTATGTTATCTTAATAAGGTACTATAATATGAAATTTTGATCTCACAAAGGGCCCCATAAATGTCTCCCTTGATCACACAAATGACTCTTCGAAAGGAATCTTGATATCATGAAGACTCCCTTACATGTCAGCCAAATATTTAGAAGGAACATTATCATGTGAATTTTATAATGAAAAATAAATTCTTCGAGCCTTGGGTTTTATAATTATTCCAATGATAGATTTATCTCATAGTCACAGTTTATTACGTGACAGATGGATGACATCATGGATAGCATGCGTCCAGTTCATATGAAATTTTGATGCTCCACTAACTCAAACCTATATCTATGATATTTTTTCTACACAATTAATTTGAGAAATAGGGACTACAAGATTATAAATTCCTCTACTTTGCACCAATAGACACACACATGGGAGTGTAGAAGAAAGAGTAGACCTCTCCGAGGGAAAAATCATGCAATTTCAATGGTCTTCCAACAAGTAAACCTAGGGAATGAATTAAGGGTTTCACAACATCTATATATTCTTCATGTGATCACCATATTTATCACATGATATAATTTTAGTGCATCGATCAGATTATACAAATGATTTTCCACATGTTGAGTGGGTCGTTAAAAACCTTAATAAGAAAATTATTGAAAAATATTTAGGGCAATATGCAATATATTTTGAAAAATATTTAATCCTCATGAAAAAAGATTAAAAAGTTGAATTTATTGTGAAGGTATCATGTGATTCATTTGACCTATCTGGATCATGCGACAACACCTGCTCTTTTCATCCATGTCATTTAATTTAATCCATGCATGACATCTAGATCACGTGGAAGCACTCTTACATTCCACTCTTGATCACAAAAAATAGGATGTCTCTACAATTATCATGCATCATCCCTCTAACATTTCATAATTGTTCCCATGATACCCATGGATGTTTCAACATTGATCACTCTAATAACCTCAAACAATTCAAATGAATCATATGAAATCCCTATAATATGTCATCTATAATCATGTGAATCACCATGGACATGTCATCCATTTCATGCAGTATCCATTGGAAAATTCAGATGGATCACATTATAAACACCCCATAAAATGTCCATTAATCCTGATCCTTGTTTGGAAGACAACCATGAGATGTACAGAAGACATCCCCACTACATCATACATGTCTAAGATACACCATGAGACTTGATAACCTTGTCTAATAAACACACTCAGACGTAAACAATATTGAACTATGATAACTCTGATTCCTATCCGAATATGATATATAGGATACCTTCATAATGCTCGAGATCCAATTAGAAATCAACCTTAGTGTATGTCCCTCCTTAATTCAGACATTCATCTCATGGGACTGAAATGCTCCCATGGGTTTATCATTATACCTTATCTATAAGTAGATTTAGAATCTTATTGAACTACATGGGTTCTGATTCCTACTGTAATCATGACACATAGGATTCCATAAAAAGGTATGGGCTTCTTATCAAGCTCCCCAATAAAGCCACCCATATTCATATATCTCATATCTTTATGAGGTGAGTTCGATCAAATGTTATCCATTGTTTCTCACACCGAGCATTACCCATATGGTATTGGGTATTTTCAAAGATAATATCACTCACATCCTATATTTCACCAATCAATGGAATCCTATATTCATAAGCCTCATTTGGTTAAACAATACAGTTTCCCCTAGACATGGGAAGCCACCATAGTATATGTCCCATAGGTATTACTATATTATTAATCCTTATAGAAATATCCCTCATGGGAATTAATTATCTATCACCATCCATCAGTGGGTTATGAAAAGATCGAAAAATAATTCTTTGATTCCTACTATAAGTAAGATATATAGAATACATTACAAATTATCTAGCTCCATACTTCTTTCCTAATTTCCCTAATAAATTTCATGTCCAAATGACATTAAATTTTATAAATTTGAAATAAAATAACTATATGGGTTTTTTCGATTATAACCATGACAATTATGGTTCCTCATGAAGGTTCAATTCCATCATTTAATCACCCATATCTTTCTTGGATATAAGTAAACTCCACATTGCCTAGTTATTTTGATTAAAAATATAAGAACCAAATTATTTCTAAGAAATAAAGGGAAACTAATGAAAAACATTGGATATGTACATATGGTATCATCAATAGAATCCCCATTAAATGTAGAAGCATTCAACGCCCCAATATTTTACTATGTTAACCCATATTTTATTGGTATTTTGAAAAAATTTATGAATATATCATAAATCTATTGGAGAGTCCTAGAATATTTGATAATTCTCCCCTTAAGGGTGTGATGATCCCAACCTCTCATCCTCTTTAACAATGTGAGATCATATGAATTATTAAGATTGAAACCAAAAATAATTTTCCACCATTTAGAAGAATTTTTGTAAATTATTATTGATGTGGGAACCATTGGGAGTTTATACGACATATGAAAACATTAAATTCGGATTAAATGATATGGAAACTATAATTTAACCCACCACAATCAATATTCATAGACCGTATCCGAAGAAAAAAATATTGAAACCAGCATAAAATTATGTAGTGAAAGAATAATTGAATCATTATAGGTTTCGAGCATCATGTATCCAATACAAGAGGAACAAAACCACATCTTTTTAGATATACAATCCCTCTCCCTAACCCAGATTCTAATATAATATTCAAATATGAATTTTTTTTCACTTAAAAGGTGTGATCTTAAAACTAAATAGGAAACAACTAAAGTTGTATCCAATATAAATAAAATATATGAGTAAGTATAAACTATATGAAAAAGTGGTAACCAATCATATGGTTAACAATAGTTATACCATCACATGATCGATAAGCGACCAAGACTTTGGAACCATACTAATAATAATCAACCCCAATTTTCAGTGGAATAATCAATTTCAAATTATAATCTAGATGACTTCTAAATCTCATGCTAAACAACATACATCATTTTTGGTCCACAATGTATATACCTGGTCATTTTAATGTATTCTAGAAAAGAAAAGTCGCATTGGAATGTACCTTAGTATCATTGGATGAAAATGTAAACCAACCAATATCACTTGAGTTCAACCACTAAGAAGAAAAGGACCAAGTCCATGGAAATATAAGAAGTACCATTAGATATAATAGTTTCCAATATAGGATATAAATAGAACTTCACCATGTAAAAAAATAGACTAATAGATGGAAACATTCATATTCTGGGGAAATAATATGTTTTTCAACATTCTAGAATCATATCATGAGTATGGAATCATTTTATTAAAATTGGAATCATATATATTTTAGTCACAAAAATTGTCAAAAAAATATAACATCTTAATTACATTTTTTTGTTGGTTTACCTATATTATTTATTAGATAAAAAAATAATCATACCACATGTAAAATATATCTTAACACCTCAACAAATTTTTTATGGATAGTATTAATAACTAAATATATATTTTTTATCATTATTCTATATATGGTATGAATCACCCATTCTTGTGATAAAAAAAATCACACTAATCATTATCTCATTTTTAACAAAGTCCATTAGGCCCAAAAATTATTATTCTTTATGAATATATCTTATCAGATTAAACCCATAATTGGAATTCCAATATTTTAATCTATCCCAGTTAGGTGACCACTCACATTCATATAATATGATACTTGGTTTATATCATTTAAAAAATTTCAATATTACATGTCACAACCCTCGTGATGATTTAGCCAGGGCACATCACCCACACTTCTCATAAAAACGCCAAAAAATAATAATTGGGTGGATAAATACTACACTATACAATTAGTATAAATTCTTTATTATATTCACCATTCTAACTAAGTAAAATTTATATTCTTCTTACCCTTATTCATATGATACCACTCAAACTAAATCAATCATCTATAAGAATAATTATTTTAGAAAAATATTGAACATATACGTAGATCTATAAATTATATGAATTATCACATATCAAACATCAACACCTCACTGGATCAATAAAAACATCACCCATTTTTTGGAATGTCACACCCGTATTTTATATATATATATTACTTATTTTATTATTTCTGTTGGGCATCAGATAATTTGAGTGAAGGCCGAACATAACATTTCTGAGTTTTTTTTTGAAATTCACTTTTTGGCCTTTTCAGTGTTCAGCGCACCGCTGTCAAAGCCGCACGACGTCACACAGTTCTTCCTACACATGCTTGATGTGCAACCAATGAAATAAACGAGTTATTAATAAAGAAATAAAATTATAAAAGAGGGATAAAATAGAAATAAAATTAAAGAAGAAACGTGATAAAATTTAATGGTTTGTTTTAATTTTGAGGGATGTTATTGTTATTATTATTGTTAGTTGTAAAGATAATAATTTATTTAGGTTATTATTATTATTATCAGTATTATGTTCTTTTGTTTTATTTCATATTATTTTTATATTAACTTATATCTATTATTATTATTATTATTATTATTTCTATTTTAGTTTATTATAATTATTCTTGTTTTGGTTTTGATTTTTGTTTTATATTTTTATTTAGTTTTAATTTTAATTAAATTTTTGTTTATGTATTTATTTAGTTTTCTTTTTGGGTTTTCTTTTTCTTTTTTTTCTTTTTTTGGGCTTGTGGACCCTCCCTCTTTTCTTTACCTTATATCCTTTTCTTTTTTTTCTCTTTCCCCCTTGCCCCTTTCCCTCCAACCCGTCACACCCCAACCCCCCAAAACCTACCTCTCTTTTGCGCCGCACTCCCCTCCCTTACACCCTGGACCATCCACCGTCGCACCCCCTCCCTGGACTTGGTGTGCGCCACCCTCCCGGCCGACCAGCGGGCACCACAACCTTCTCCTCTTTGAGCTGGAGATTCTCCTCCCCCATCTCCCGTCACCCTCCTCCCTCTCCCGGCCCGCACGCCCCACCGTCGGCTCCCCATCCGACCTCCCGCTCGCGCCACTTCCATCCTCCCCGGAAGCCCTCGGCACATCGCATCCCCCTCCCGATGGCTCCCATGTCCAGCGCCGCCCCCCCTGCTCCCGGCCCGCGCTACCCCCAGAAGCCCTCCTCACCTGCGCCGTCCAATAGACAAACTGTCGGCCCCCTGTTTCCAGCCCGTAACCACGCCGGACCTCCCCTCCAATGCCCCTTCCGGTGACCGTCGCTGTCCGCCAACCTCCTCACCTCATGCAGTGCCTTGGGCCGCAGCTCCATTGGTCATGGATCCCCTTTTTTCCGGAATCTCCTCCTCTTTGTAGGGGTAACGCTGTTCGGATGGATTTTTTTCTAAGCGCGACGTGCCACCGCACCTCTCCAGCGTGCTCGGACATCACCTATATCCATACCGCAGGGTCTTCTTTGAGTTTGTTGTGGTGTGTATTGGTTACGGATGAAGGTCCACACAAGTTTCAAGAAAATTCAACACTGAGGTAGGGGTTTCGATGCCTCGACATCAATTGATTAATTTAATATATCTGTTTAGATGTACTATTGTATTCTTTGGTTGATTATGTGGTGTGTTTGGTCTAAAAGGGGGGGTTTTGAGCATGACTTCGGGTGATGATGGTTTTCGCACCATCCCTGCGGAAGCTTCTTGATTTGAGGTAGGTGGTTCCCCGTCTAATAATTATCTGATAAATTAATTTGCAATGTTTAATTTGTTTCACATATTATTTAATTAATTATTGTTGTGCTAAGTTGTTTCTATTTGAATTCTGGTTTTCATTGAAATTGTTTAGTAAATTGTTCATATTATTGGGTGTTTTCTGCTAAGAAATCTATTTGTGACTTTTGAATTACGCCATTATCTTTTTAAATCGTGCAAGTGGTGAGAACTGTTTTTCTGACACGTCATTGGGTGCGTTTGGTCATAAAATTTGTTTTTGCGTGATCTTAGTGGGTAACGTAAAGCGATTTTTTCTAAATTGTTTTATAATATTTTTATTTTTGGCATGTTAAACTATGTGGTTTAGACAATGGTGTTTTTCCTATGGTGTAAGGGTTTTCCATCAAACCGTTTGGTGGTGCATGTCATAATTTTTATTGTATTTGAGTGCGTGCGATGTTGGGATGTGTTTTGGATTTCTAGGTGGTTACCTTTGTGTGTGTAAAACCATGTGACACTCCTTTGCTGGTGTTTTATAAACTTTTTAAGTGGTTTATTAGATTATGTCAATAGTGTGAAGCGTGTTTTGAAAACGTTTTTAGAGAGTGTATTATTTCAAATGGCTTTTGTGTGTGAAAATGGTTGTTTTGGCGTGTGTAGTATCTTATTGGGTTTGAGTGTATGATTATGACATGTGGCATGAACTTTGAATTACTTGAGCACAAACGGGAAGCCTGGGTACTAGGTGGGCGGACTAGACTAGCGTGCTAGTGATACAGGAGTGGCATCTTCCCAGTTTCACTTAGCGGGATTGACACTTACAACACTAACTAAACAATGGATGATGACTGGAGACCACTATGGTAGGTGGTGTTTCCCTAACAGTGGCTCATGCATGGGAATTTATGATATGGTTCACTGAGATGTAAGGTTCTAGGGTCCCATTTCTTGCTAGTATCTTTAGGGCCTCTCCCATGTATTGTGCTCTTCCTCTGCTCTCTGCTCACCGTCGGCACACTGTGTGACGTTGGGGTTACCAAGAAAAGTGTGTGTGTGCATGTGTACGTGTGTGTGTGCGTCTATGTGTGTGCGTGCATGTGTGGGTATGCGTGCGTGTGTGTATGTTAATTTAAGTTGTTTTCCTTTTAGATATGTTTCCCCATAAAAATTGTTTGCATTAAAAATTCTTTAAACATTTGTTTATTTTTATTCTGTTAAATTGAAAATGTTTTTGTCTTTGAATAATTATGCGTGGAACCTTTTCTCGGTGGCATCCTACTAGGTTTTTAGCTCACACCCTACATACACCCTTGGGTGTATGTAGATTCTATTTCTTCTACTCTCTAGGCTGTGACTTCGTGCTCAGTGATGGTGGTTCCGGTTGCAGTTGGCCTTTTCATGCAGAGTGGTGTCCTTGTGGCATCTCTTCTGTCGGGTGGTTTGAGTAAGATCTTTAGTTTCTACTGTCGTCTTTTCTTTTTAGTTCTTGGTTCGAGTTGTAGACTTTAAAAATGTTCATAGTTTAAAGAAGTGTTTGGTTGTATTTTTTTTCCAGTTTCAGTTTATTTATCTGGCTACTTGTTTTTCTATCTTTTATTTCTGGTAAAATCATTCCCACTTGTTAATCTTGATACTCGGGCACTTGTGCCAGCACGTGGGGATCGAGAACGCCCTTCGGGTCTTGCCACGGACCGGGTCGGGTGCCGGGTCAGATGGCGACCCGGCCTGGTTCGTGACAAAATGGTTTCAGAGGGAAATGTTTGCTCTCTTGGGTCGTTTTCTTTCAGGTTAGAGTCACGATAGACTTGAGTTAAGGTTGTCGGGACTCGATGTCCTAGCTACGAGTAAGGTGCATGGCCAGCACACCTCGTGGCTGGATTCAAGTTACCAAAGTATGTTGAGGTTTGTCTGGGTTTTTGGTCCTCGTGGTTAATCGTGTCTAATGGAATTGAAAAAGGGGTAAGGTCAGTGGTCCTAGTGAGCTCGCAGGTTTGGAAACCCATGCGAAGATGGGGACGCTACCATGGAATACCCTTCGTTGCAGTGGTGCGATTGGCATATGGCCTCCAACCATATGTTCCAGTCACCCGCTGACACAAGTTTTCTCTTGCGTCATTTCTTGCCTCTTTGTTTTGGATTCATGGAAATTTGGTTTTTAAGTAAAAATGTTTTGGTATTGGAAAATGATTTCAAATGAAGCGCTTTAAAGATAAAATGGTGTGTGAGGTTTGAAAAGTGTGGGTTGGATGTTTTGGTTTTGAAAAATGGAAAGTTTTGGTTTTTATCCTTGGCGCTCTCATGGGCAACCACATGCATGAGTGTACGCAAAAAGGAGAAAGGGTTAATGTCACGAGTGGATGAGTTCCTGGATGGATATGAGGTGGGTGCCGGTGCGGCACGAGAACATGAATGTGCGAGGCCCATGGGACACCATTGGTGTTTGTGCAACCCACAAGTTTTTCTTTTTTTTTCAAAATGTTTTGCTAAATGAAAATTTGGTGTTTTTATATAACTGGTGATTATGTGGTGTGTCCTTATGTTTTGAAAATGTCGGATGTGAGGAATTTTGAGTCAATAATCCTTTTTGACTGATTTGTGTTTTGATTTTGAATTCTTATTTGTATGTTTTTATGTTTTCGTGTAGTTAGTGAATTCTTATGAAAGTTCTTCAGGAATCCCTTTCTGTGGTTCCCCCGCATGTTTAGTGTGCACTTATGGTATGTGTTGACCACTAAACCTGTTTTGTTGGGTCCATGTTTTTCTTTCTCAACAAGTGTATGCCCCCATAAAGTGTTGACATGTGATTAAAGTGTGGCCACGGGAAATTCGCCGTTGGTCAACCCTCCAGTTGATCAGAGGAATCTCTTCTTGAAATCTATAATTGAACCCACCTCTCCTTTTTACAACTAAGCGCATCCTCTCACAGTGGGATGACAGATGCGAGAGGAGTTGAAGGGAGTTTTGGTCCTTTGAGTCTCTGACTTTTTGGGTATGAAGTTTGACACTGTCGTGTTAGAAGGTTTCATCCTGGAAGTGGGGAAAGGAAATCCAGCGGGGAAGGGTGAAGGCGGTTCAGTATTTTCAGTGTTGACCAGTGTGTTGAAGGGCTCTGTAGTATTTACATCGGCTGTAAGGGTCATGTTTAGTGATGTCTTGCAGTGTGAGGCCCCTTTGATAGTCAATGGTGGTTTGGAAGCGGTAAAGAAGATTCTAGTGGGGAAATTTGGAAGCATCATGAGGTGGTCGGTGCGGGCCAATATTCTAAATAACCTTTGGTCTTTCTTTGGTTTCATTTAAGAAAGGGTCTATGTTAGGCGACTAGTGTGGAAGACCCAGTCACATGGGGATGCTATGGTCAATTGCAGGAATCACGTGTTGTATAAGACTAAGTTTGACATCCCTCTCTGTATAATGTTCCTCTCAACAGAAATGGTCATGTTCAGGTGACTATTTGTGGTTTCGTGTTTTCATCTAGTGAGACAATGTGTGTTTCACATGCACCATTTCAGCTCTTGTGTTGGTGAATGTTCTGTGCATGATCAGTTGGATGTCGTAATGTGTTGTGTTTGCTGGTGTTGTCGTGGTTGCACTGTGGTTGCGTGTGACACCAAAAGGAGAAGCTCTGTTCAGGAGTCTTCCATGCATGACTGCGAGGCAGAAGATGCTTCAAACATCAGGGCTCCAGCCATAGGCCTCAGAGTGAAGCTGACGCGTGGTCAGGAACCCCGAGAGTGTATGGGACCCGACTTCATTTCTATCATCGATGTTGAAAGGAGAAGCAGTTTAAATTGTTTCTATGGTTGTTCTTCTCCAAATGAGCAATCTGGTTGAATAAGGTTTTCATGAACATGTGGAGACATGGTCGTCTCGTAGCCTTAGAGTCTTGGGGGTCGCGTTCCACTGGATGAAATTGATTTAGTGGCCTTATGGGGTTTGTTGGGAAAATTAGTTTCATATTTGAATGATGCTCATCCAGGGATTTGGAGATGTTGGTCTGTCTCCAGCCGTGGTGTTGACGCCCGGTAGTTAGGCCCAACCGTCCTAACCCTTGGTGGTGGGGTGCTTGGTCCCCGTCAGAAAATCTCTAAAGTTCTGTATCATTTGATTAGTTCTAATGGCGGAGAGACCCACGATGAGTCTCACAAAAAGGTCTCTGGAATAAATCGGTGTTAGCCTTTCCTTAATGGTGGGGAGTCCGCTCGGACCTCCCCATGTTGGTTTTCTAGTCTCGCCTTGGGCATTGGTTGGTTCTTAATGGTGGGGAGACCCACATTGGGTCTCACACGAATGTCTCTAGAATGAATCAGTGTTGGACTTTTAGTTAATGGTGGGGAGTCCACTCGAACCTCCCCGTGTCGGGTTTCCAGTCTCGTTTCAAGTATCAGTGAGTTCGTAATGGTGGGGAGCCCCTCATGCCTCCCCATGTTGATCTTTTGCTTATATTTTTAAATATGGCTTGGAGATAAGTGATAATACTGTTTCGTGGATGTGGTTGGACCTTGTTTGATCATTCTATCCAGATGGTGTGGTTTCAGTTTAATAGTGCTTGAGGTGTTTCGGCTTGTGAAGTTGGTTTCTGTGGGGGTGAGAGTTCCCTTCCTTGATCAGTCAACTGGAGATGTTCTAGCTCTTTAGGGCGGGCGACACATATCAGAAAGTCTTTATTTGAGTTTTTGAAGTTGTCTTTGATTCACTCTCTCTTAGCACAAAGCTTTTTCCCCTTTTCACCTGATGTTTGTGGTTATCCCCTTTTTACCTCAAGGGAGTGTGGTTTTCTACTTTGGGGTTTGGTCCTAGTTGTGGCTATCCAGGGACGGAAAGCATTATGGTGGGGAGAATTGTCACACCCGTCTTTATATATATATATTACTTATTTTATTATTTCTGTTGGGAATCAGATAATTCGTGTCAAGGACGAACATAAAATTTCTGAGTTTTTTTTTGAAATGAACTTTTTGGCATTTTCGGTGTTCAGTGCGCCGCTGTCAAAGCCGCGCAACATCACTCGGTTCTTCGTACGCATGCTTGACGTGCAACCAATGAAATAAAGGAGTTATTAATAAAGAAATAAAATTATAAAAGAGGGATAAAATGGAAATAAAATTAAAGAGGAAACGTGGTAAAATTTAATGGTTTGTTTTAATTTTGAGGGATGTTATTGTCATTATTATTGTTACTTGTAAAGATAATAATTGATTCAGGTTATCATTATTATTATTAGTTTTATTTCTTTTGTTTTATTTCATTTTATGTTTATATTAACTTATATCTATTAATATTATTATTATTATTATTATTTCTATTTTAGTTTGTTATAATTATTATTGTTTTGGTTTCGAGTTTTGTTTTATGTTTTTAATTAGTTTTTTTAATAAAATTTTGGTTTAAGTATTTATTTAGTTTTCTTTTTGTGTTTTCTTTTTTTTTCTCTTCCCCCCTTTCCCCTTTCCCTCAAACCCATCGCGCCCCAACCCCCCAAACCTTACCTCTCTTTTATGTCGCACTCCCCTCCCTTACACCCTGGACCATCCGCCGTCACACCCCCTCCCTGGACTTGGTGTGCGCCACCCTCTCGGCCGACCAGCGGGTACCACACCCTTCTCCTCTTTGAGCTTCTGATGCTCCTCCCCCATCTCCCGTTGCTCTCCTCCCTCTCCCGGCCCGCACGCCCCGCCGTCGGCTCCCCGTCCGACCTCCCGCTCGTGCCGCTTCCATCCTCCCTGGCAGTCGTCGGCCCATCACAGCCCCCTCCCGCTGGCTCCCATGTCCAGTGCCACCCCACTACTCTCGGCCCGCGCTGCCCCCACAAGCCCTCCTCACCTGTGACGTCTGACAGACAAACTGCCGGCCCCCTGTTTCCATCTCGAAACCACGCCAGACCTCCCCTCCAATGCCCCTTCCGGTAACCGTCGCTTTCCGCCGACCTCCTCACCTCATGCAGTGCCTTAGGCCGCATCTCTGTTGGTCGTGGCTCCTCTTTTGCCGGCATCTCCTCCTCTTTGTGGGGGTAACGCTATTCAGATGGATTTTTTCCCAAGAGAGATGTTCCTCCGCACCTCTCCAGCATGCTCGGACATCCCCTATATCCATACAGCAGGGTCTTCTATGAGTTTGTTGTGATGCGTATTGGGTACGGATGAAGGTCCACACAAGTTTCGGGAAAATTCAACACTGAGGTAGGTGTTTCAATGCCTCGACATAACTTGGTTAATTTAATATGTCTGTTTAGATGTACTATTGTATTCATTGGTTGATTATGTGGTGTGTTTGGTCTGAAGGGGGGGGGGGGGGTTTGAGCATTACTTCCGGTGATGATGGTTTTCGCACCGTCCCTGCGGAAGCTTCTTGGTTTGAGGTAGGTGGTTCCCCGTATAATTGTTATCTGATAAATTAATTTTCAATGTTTAATTTTTTTCACATATTATTTAATTAATTATAGTTGTGTAAAGTTGGTTCTATTTGAAGTCTGGTTTTCGTTGAAATTGTTTGGTAAATTGTTCATATTATTTTGTGTTTTCTGCTGAGAACTCTATTCGTGACTTTTGAATTGTTCCATTATCTTTTTAAATCGTGCAAGTGGTGAGAACTGTTTTTCTGACACGGCGTTGGGTGCGTTTGGTCATAAAATTTGTTTTTGCGTGAGCTTAGTGGTTTACGTTAAGCGATTTCTTCTAAATTGTTTTATAAGATTTTATTTTTTTCTTGTTAAACTATGTGGTTTAGACAACGGTGTTTTTCCTATTGTGTAAGGGTTTTCCGTCAAAACGTTTGGTGGTGCAGGTCACAATTTTTATTGTATTTGAGTGCGTGCGACGTTGGGATGTGTTTTGGATTTCTAATTGGTTACCTTTGTGTGTGTAAAACCATGAGACACTCCTTTGCTGTTGTTTTATAAAACTTTTACGTGGTTTATTAGATTATGTCAATAGTGTGAAGCGAATTTTGAAAACATTTTTAGCAAGTGTTTTATTTCAAATGGCTTTTGTGTGTGAAAATGGTTGTTTTGGCATGTGTAATATCTTATTGGGATTGAACATATGATTATGAAATATCTTATGAACTTTGAATTACTTGAGCACAAACAGGAAGCCTGGGTACTAAGTGGGCGGACTAGACTAGCGTGCTAGTGATACGAGAGTGGCATCGGCCCAGTTTCACTTAGCGGGATTGACGCTTACAACACTAACTAAACATTGGATGATGACTGGAGACCACTATGGTAGGAAGTTTTTCCCTACTAGTGGCTCGTGAACGGGAATGTATGATATGGTTCACCGAGACGTGAGGTTCTAGGGTCCCATTTCACGCTAGTATCTTTAGGGCCTCTCCCATGTACTGTGCTCTTCCTCTGCTCTATGCTCACCATCGGCACATAGTGTGACGTTGTGGTTACCAAGAAAAGTGTGTGTGTGCGTGTGTACGTGTGTGCGTGCGTCTGTGTGTGTGCGTGCGTGTGTGGGTGTGCGTGCATGTGTGTAATTTAATTTAAGTTGTTTTATTTTTAGATAAGTTTCCCCTTAAAACCGTTTTCATTCAAAATTCTTTAAACACTTGTTTATTTTTATTCTGTTAAATTGCAAATGTATTTGTCTTTTAATAATTATGTGTGGTACCTTTTCTCGGTGGCATCGTATTGGGATTTTAGCTCACACCCTACATACACCCTTGGGTGTATGTAGATTCTGTTTCTTCTACTTTCTAGGTTGTGACTTCATGCTCAGTGATGGTGGTTCGGGTTGCAGTTGGTCTTTTCATGCAGAGTGGTGTCCTTGTGGCCTCTTTTCTGCCGGGTGGTTTGAGTAAGAGATTTAGTTTCCACTTTCGTCTTTTCTATTTAGTTCTTGGTTCGAGTTGTAGCCTTTAAAAATGTTCATAGTTTAAAGACGTGTTTGGTTGTCTATTTTTTTTTCCAGTTTCAGTTTTTTTATCTGGCTAGTTGTTTTCCTATATTTTATTTCGGGTAAAATCATTCCCACTTGTTAATCTTGATACCCGGGCACTTGTGCCAGCCCTTGGGGATCGGGAACGCCCTTCGGGTCTTGCCGCGGACCGGGTCGGATGGTGACCTAGCCTGGTTCATGACATGGAAACCATTTGTAGGTTCCCTTTTCAATTCATCAATGACATCATCTAACTGAGGTCATAGTGTCACTCCATTACATAGGGATTGTATACATAATTTAACCCACATCCCTAATAGATGAAAACTATATCACCATTTCAATTTAATCCCAATGATTTTTCACTCAACTAAATCACATCTACTTATTAATTCTTGTATAACACATCATACACGTAGTTATGTATAAAAGGGATGGATTTAGATATTTTCAACATCATAATTGATTTATTCACTTTTAAATTATTTTCTTCCTTGTTGAAATTATAATCTAGATACTCATGAACCCCTATCTATTATTAATATCCCAAATAATTAATAATAAAATAATTATAACTAATATAAAAATATATTCTATAATAGACACAAAAGTATTAACTACCTAAAAAACATAAAATCACTAACACCTCTTGAAAAGTCATGTTTTTAACCAATGACATCCTCTTGGGTTTATCATAAATAAAATAAATAAAATGAAACATTTAATAATTATTAAATGTTTCTAAAAAAAGTGATGAAATCTATAATATAAAACAAATGGTGGATGATACTTTTATTATTTGAGATAGATTACGAAATATTTTCTATGGTTTTCGCTAATAATTAAACCTTAAATGATGAAATGGATCACATATTAAGTGGTTGTTAGAAATATATATATATATGATTTTTATGTGTACCACATTGGGTTACTATTAGAACATGTAGTTGTTTAATACCACTTACAACCCCACAAAACATCCATTATGAACCCACCAATTATCCTGTCTATGCAGATATAGTTTATATTTTTTTCTTTGATAATTTCCCAAAAAATGGATTCATAGTATTTTCCACAATCTATTCCATGTCCAATAAAAATATATTGGGCTTCTGAAATCACTAATATATTCCATAAGATGATATATATCCATTGTTTTGGTATTTTATTAAGATTCCATTTAATCAACATCACTCACCTCACAAGTCCACATGAACATGATGGATTGGGTTTTTAATAACATCACTCTCTAACATTCACATAAATTTGAATCATCCTCTTATATATTCAAAGAATCACGTTGTCTATAGAAAATTGATGTGAAATTATTATCCCTATATCTATTTTTTGACTGAATTCTATTTCATAATGACTATTTATGTACGAATCATTCTGTATTATGCTCTACCACATCAAACATCTTCAAAAACTCAATTTTCTGTATACTTTGTAAAAACATTATTTATAAATGTCATAATGATTTCATAAATATGGAAGTAATTTTAAAATATTCTATCTCTAATCTATTACTGCATTGGATAAAACCATTAGTCTATACTAGATCAATATTATTTTAGAGCTACACATGATCATCTATAAAATAATTTTTTTCTAAATACTAGCTTAAATATATATTACACAAATAATTTTTTATTATACCTACCAGTAACCTCTCTCACATTTTAAAATTATATAATTTGAATAACCTCATAGTTCTTGTTCCCGTGTTTCACATTTATCAGTAAATGGGAATAGTGACTCTAACCACTCATTGAAATTCAATACCAACTCCAATGTATGTTCCTCTAACATAATATATCATACCATATTTCAACAAATAATTTTTCCAAAATCATAAACACTACTATTGGTGATTTATGTTCTCATAACTCAAGAAATTCACCACTATTTTATCAAAACAATGGTCATACATATATTCATTTAATATTTTTATCAATTATATATGATTTTCGTAAAACCAACTTCAATTACACATAGCTTGTTATGCTCTATTATCACTCAAAATTAGTTTTAAAAATCCATAGTCATATTTTCATGACAAACAAAAATATGTAATCTTTTAATTGAGATCTATAATTATCAAGGTAATCTATCATACTGATTCTTGATATCAAACCTATTTTCTCACCACAAAACCCATGTTGGGGTGAATATTTACAAAATCATATAAACTTATTCTTTACCACATGACACTCATGATTTTAAATATTTTTAGCTCAAAATAATTGCCTTTATAGTTCAATAATATCAACATAAGTACCATTATACCATATTGGAACACTTTCATTAGGTTATAAACATGGAAACCCCCTTGATCCATCAATATCCCATAGAACATGTTCCTTGTTAATATATATTAATAGCACCTAGATATAATATGTCCTTACTGTTATAACTTACTACAATGATTTTTCAAGTATAATCAACACTTGACCATCCAATATTAGAAAACATTTTAACTCACACATGAAATAATTTCAAAAGGTGAAAACTATCATATCCTATTCTCAGGCAGTGTGAAGGGTCTCAATCCATTAAATAATTCATATAATACATAATTGTTTTGAACTATGATTATTCATTAAGTCATACTGGCATACCAAAACATGACTACATGAAGTTAG
This sequence comes from Viscum album, assembly GCA_963277665.1. Taxonomy (NCBI): domain Eukaryota; kingdom Viridiplantae; phylum Streptophyta; class Magnoliopsida; order Santalales; family Viscaceae; genus Viscum; species Viscum album. The sequence continues at coordinate 1,498,240,889 of OY728131.1, forward strand.
AGAGATAAAATTTCCATAAAATCTATAACATAATCAATTTTGAATAGATTTTTCCTCATCATACTACTAGAATGTCTCACATTCTATCTAATTCCACACATTATTAATTTCTCACTAATCTTATCATATTTTTGTTGATATGAGAAAATTCCATCACACATTCTACAAACAGAGTGAAACCCCCCTATCTTTTCCTTGTGGAATGAAATAAGTCAAAAAACCACTCTCACAATGGTTCATAGACACCATCAATGTTTATTGAATCTCATTTACATCTAGGTAAACACACCATTGATACCATACCCATATTCTTTGTTCATGTTGTTATGTTTAATATCTAATTAGACTTATACACACATATCTAATTAGTTATGTGATGAAACCATCCTTTGATATTAATTGCATTTTTTAAAGCACTACCTCTTACATAATTCTTATATATATCCATGAAAATATATATTTATAGAATAATATTTCAATCATAAGTCAAATGCTTTTCATTCCCACATAAATTCATCAACCCATTATTTCATCATATCATGGAATCCACATGGGTAGAGTAACTCTTCCAAGAGATATCATTTATAATTATAAACCATCTCAGGAAAAATAATAAAGAACAATGTTATTTTTATAACACAAATGACTCATGAATCACTATGTTTTATATCATCATCCTTAGTCTCTCTTATAAAACACTCATAATATATCTCTCTTGGATTTCATTACTCTTATAGAAGCAGATATATTTGATGGGGATGAGTATCATCATAAATGTAGTGGAAGATAACTTAAAAACCTAAATAAACCCTAAGTTTATCTAAATGATTCAAATTCATATTAAATGATGAATTAACGAGTATACCATACCCTAGTTAATACAATATTATCCACATGAGATTGATGTAGAATTACAATGATCAATCGATGAAATAATCCCTCATAAGGTATCCATGGATTCAGGGAAACTCTAAAGGCATTGAGAATCATTCCCAACATAATGATCATAAATATATTTTAATAAAGGGGGGATACAAATGACATCTAGTGGATAGTATTGGATTAAAGAGTTTCATAATTCTAAAAATCTCCACATCATAAACTAAGAGACTTTGTATATTAGTCAAATAATAGTGGTCCATGGTGAAAAGAAATCATCTAATTTAATAAGAAACATTATATTAATTTTATTTTCATTATTAATACTGTAACTCTCATTTTTTATTTTTGATTCATTCATTCAAATTTAAATAATAATAAAATTCTATCGAACTCTTCATTACCTTCATATAATGGAGAATGATCGAATATAATTGAAATTGACGATAGAAAATATTAACATGCATGATTCGTAACTTTGTAATATATTCACTACACAATCATGTAAACATGAAAAAACAATGGAATTTTCTAAAACAATACATCTTGGCTTACTTTATTGCACAAATCTAATAATCTCTTAGTTTCCCTAAATCCATATAAGATTAATTCACATTCACCTTACGTCACATTTTTTGAATAAACTCTTGAAACCATATCAAAGCCTCCTTTTGGATACTTTCTAAAACTCATTTTGAAAAATATATCAAAAAGTTTTTTCATATTATAAAAAATAACTACCAACATGTGAAAATCCATCATAAAATTCATCTGTATACCCTTTCAATCATTTTTTGAGAAACCTTAAATATATCATAAACATGATTATCATTCACAACAACATAAATTGTGAATCCATAGGCCATTATGTTGTTGAAAATTATATTAATTCCTAAGTTCAATAAAGTAAGGAAAAAGCGGAACAAACCAAATCATCAACACTAATCATGTTATAATTGGATATAACAAGATAAAGTTTGAACAAATGTATCTCAATACCGGTGTCATCCATTAGTATTGTATACATGTATGAAAAATAATATAATCCATATTTTTAACACTTAGAGTTAGTATGGGGCATAGTGTGTGCCAATACAGTATAGTCTACCTATATTAATTCTTTTATCTAATTATATATTGACATGTTCAATAAATACGTCACATGGAATTCATCTTAGATGATGATCATACCATGTACCCCTCATCATGATAGATAATCCCATCACATGTTGCATATCAACTTAAGTCCCTACACGTCCTTTGTCTATCTCAGTCAAGGTTTTACATTTCATAATTATTTTATGAGAGGAAGCTCCTATCACTATTAAGACTCAATTGACAACATGATCTTAAACATTCCAAACAATCCCCAGTTTAGTTAATCCTCTAGGATTTTATAATAAAGGTATCAAATTACAAAGGTTTTTATTATTAGTATCTTTAAAACATCCAGTAATTGTATTTGATATGAACCATACACCCATATCTTACCAAATATATAGTGTATCAAACTCCACATGGTATACATGGAAGGCCATATTGTAATGACAAGAACATTTATAAATAAAATTAGATTTTTAAATGAGTAAATTCTATATTGATTCATTTATCTATATAAAATAGATGATCTAAATTTTTTATTCTGGAAATATTTCAAAATATATTAAATCATATTTAAATGACCACTAAGAATCATATCCACTAATAATATATCCATTACACAGTGACCAATAAGATTAGTGTATATTATTGGTTTTGATAATGTCTAATTGACACAGATGGAAAAATTGATGGCATATAGGGGTAAGATCATACCAAATGAAGCCTATTTACTAGAGATCGCAAGGGAGATGCAATCACTGTGGTTTTAACCTGACCAAACTATGGATGGTATTCAATAATTAAAGCTTATGTTAAACCATTTATATGACATGTTCAAGATGATAGAGATCATGACCCAAACCATTTTCACCAAACCACCACATGAGAGAACCGCCATCACAAAAATTAACCACATGGCATAGAAGGGTTCAATAATAGATTTTGTATATATACCATAGTAATATGAATTTTAATATTTTTTAAATTATTATTTTACATATCTCTTTTTATAAATATCAAAATGATCATATAATGAGTTCAATAAAAATTTGTTTTCATATAAAGAAGTGAATTTTATTTCAGAAATTTATACTATAAGTTATGACTATATTTTGATATTTTAGAATTTTTTAAAAAATATTATAATAATAAAATATTCATATAAAATAATGTTTTTAAAAATAACGAAAATATAGTTTAATGATGTCCAATGTAATTTTTATAATGGGTGGAAAGTTGTTAGTGTCCTAATACTAATATCTTTCAAAAAATAAGAATTTTATTTAAAATTGAAATTTTAATTATATATTAAAATATTTTTAAAATATATATATTATTTATTAAATCAGAATGTTGAAATTATCGAGTTGTTATTTTTTTCCAAATTTTCTGAAATAATAACATTTTTGCATAAAATTTTAATTCGGTATAAATATACGGTGTGTATTATGACATAAAAATAGACCAAAAGTGATGTAGTAAACTCTATAAATGGGTTACACAACCAAATAGAGGTTTTAAATTTAAAATAATACGTTTTTGTGTTTTATTTATTAATTTAATTAATATTTACTAAATCTTTCCAAACCTATGTTATACTTTATTGTTTTAAAATCAATTCCTTATGAACGTGACTCACTTCCACAGAACCAATAATATTATTTTAATTTATTCATTTATTATAACTATAAAATATTTAAAATATCTATTATTTTGAAAAAAATCATAGTAAGAAAACATAATAACATTTTTTTTATTAATTTATCATATATAGTACAAAACCTTCATTTAAAAGTTAATGAAGAATTCCCCAATTTTTTTCTATAAATACCTGACCACCCGTTAATTAATCATCACTAAAAATCATTTGGAATTTAATTTACTCTCAATTTATCAATATAATTACCTACCATGTTGTTCTCAATCTCTTAGTAAGCTCTATCAAATCGTTTGGAAGTTCCCTCTCAAAGTAAATGGATTCTCTCCTCCACTCTTTATTCAAGATCTTTATTTGAGTTAGGCATTTTTATTTTGAATTTTTTGGGTTGTAAAATGTTTTTAGACATAGAATTATTTTCCTTTTCATTCCATTGAATTTATATTCCACCATTCACTCTGATTATAATTTTACACGATCCACTTAGTATACTCATTATGCTGTTGAAATTATCATGGGATTTTACCTGATTTTTTTATATATCCAAACTGACATCCACTCAAGATTATTCAAATATATATAAATATGATTAACAAATCAGTTAATTATATTTATGTATCCCACAATCATTAATCATGGTATTAAAATTGATTTTGGATGTACATATGTTGTATGTTCTATCAGGCACACAAGTGCACACACTTAATATAAATGTGGTGGGTGGGTCTGGAATTATATATCCATCAAATGAATTTGGAATTATTTTTATCTACTAATATTTTATGTAATATTCATGGAATATTATCCTATGAACACTTTTTATTATTCTGGATGTTTATCCTTGACTTATACTTATAATTCCATGTTATATGTTTTTGGCATATTTATATGTAACATTGATGTTATCATCATATATGTAGCACCGATAGATTTTGTGAAACTTTTAAAACAATTTAATTATATTGGACATATTTTTCAACAAAAAACTCTATTTTATTCTTCTTATATATTCAATATTGTCTTAGCGTGAGTTATACACAACATTTAGTTATAACAAAACCATACTGAATTAATAATATATTAATTTAAATGTGAATGTTATAACATAGACCTTAAACAAAGTGATATTAATAGAAATGACTAGTTATTAAATATTAATTATAATGATTTTAGATAAATAAAACATATTGTTAGTAAAATACATAATTTTTCATAAAGTATTTTTAAGATTGAGGAATATTATTTTAAAAAAAATCAATTTTTTTAAATTAAAATTAATTTTAAGAAGAAATTAAAAAATGAATTTTTAAAATAAAATTAATTTTTAATTAATTTTATTAAAATAATCATAGGGTGAATTTTGGGATTTTTCTGAAAAGTTCAAATTTTTTATGAGTATTGAATTTTTTTTAATATTAATTAAAAACTACCTCTAAATTTAATTTATTTAAAATGTTAATTTATATTATAAATTGATTATAAGTAAAATTAGTTCATTTATAAATATTTTATTTTAATTTAGGTCATTTGAATAAATTTCATATTTAAATTTGATATAAAATCATTGTAAACGTTTGATCATTTTTTCTTTAAAACCCCACATTTTTATTGAGTATGTAGGATTAGTTTCGAACAAAATGTTCCCACTTATGTAAATAGAACATAAAAAAATTTATTTCATGTTTTCAATTCTAATAATTTATATTATCTAATACTTTCAATGTTACATTTGAAAAGAATTAATAGTGAATGAAGTAAAAAATAATTATTTTGGTTAAGGTAAAAATAGGTTTATCTCATGTTAAACTAATAATATAAGGGAAAAAATGACATATCAACATTTCTAAAAACTATTTTACATTACTAGTATCTAAATTACACCACTATTGTTTAATAGTAGACAAATTTGTACCCTTATGTCATATGATTAATGGGGTAGCACTTATTTCTTTTTTAAAAATACCGAGTGTGTCCTCTCCCCAACTTATAAAAGGACAGACCCTCTCTTCCATTATACACACAGATCAAGAACTTTGGATCAGCCATTATTGGGAAAATTAACATTTCTAATTTCTTAATATCAATGTATAATCCTTAATTTGGACAAAACTCCAACCAAATGTGGCTTTTAGTGAAACCCTAAGGAGGATACCCTAATAAAAGGTAACATTCATCAATGATTGTTTTTGTTTTATTTATTACTCCAACCATATAAATTATTTATAAATCATAATTCTATAAAAAATCATTATATTCTATATTTTTATATTTTTTCATGTTAATTCCATCACCTGCAACCATCTTCAATTCTATCGAATGGTTTACAAAATCATTAATCATGTCTGCGGTAGATTACCACCTCACGAATCGATGTCATTCATTTTTACATTACAACATATCAATGTTTTAAATGATGATAGAATTAATTTTTATATATTATAAATATTATATTTATGATTTTTTTTGATTCTATAAATAATATATCACACATACCTTCATAATGTTATTTTTTGGGAATATGATAACATCGTTTGTTTGTACGATGGACAACCGCCTCACGAATCGATGAGATTCATTCAAGAAATACAAGGAATTTTTTAAATATTTTTTTAATAGAAATATGTGAAATATTTTATATAAAAATTATTATGGAACTATAATATGTTATTTACTTTTATTTCATTCAATCCATCAAAAATATTGAAACAACATTCATGCATATATAAAGCCTACTGTCTTCATAAATTGTTATTTAATTTCCTATAAATATATTATAGGATTAATCTAAATAAATATATAATTAATAAATATTATATATAATTAATTTTTTACAATCTATAGATGATTAAACCATGATTAACCTTATATTAATTTAATATAATAAATGAAACATATATGAAAAATAAGGTTTCTATTTCCTGAAATGTAACTTTAACATGGAATTATTAATAAACCAGATATAAAAGGTCATAATAATAATATATAGTATGTAATATTTTAAATATTTTGTATAATATAATTTAAATGAAATTATATTTATTATATATTATTTTTGAACATGTACGATGGATGTCAAGAATTAAGGTAAAGAATTTTTGTCTCATGATTGTCAGATTACGTACATTCCATCCTCTGTTTGGCCCTCAATCAGGAACAAAAACTCTAACATCATGACACAGTCCCAATGGTTGGTATGTGATAATTCTCATCTGAATTGCTAGAACACCCTTTGGCTATCCTCTCTGATCAAGGATTCTATTAATATCCCATAATCTTGGAGGAATATGTCTATCTCTGACATGTAGGGAAATAATGGTGCTTCTGAAATCACACCAGGTAATATTCAAATAGAGATTTCTAAGTATGATTATGTTGATAACAATGTACTTATCTGGAATCATGATCTCAATTGGTCTTTCTCCAGCCGAGTGTTTTATAAGCTACATTGTGTTACAACATCTGGAACACCTTCAGGGGTGGCAGGTGTACGGAGGCCCTTCATTTTCCCCAATGATGCTCTGCTGATATGGTGAATATGGAAGCAGCGCCTACCAATCCAATCTTCCTTTCAGTGCATGGGCCTGACTATTGAATTGGTATGTCATTTCTATATGAATGATGAAGAATCTATCACGCATTTGTTCATTCAATACTCCTTTGCTGCTCGGTTATGGGTTCATGTGAAAGACACCTTCCAATGATACTTGATTTTTTTTCTTTATTGATTCTATTCTTATATAGGCCCTACAAGAAGCGCATAGTGAGCAAGTTAAATCTCTACTCACTGCTTCCACTATTTCTGTATTTTCATATATATGGAGGTCTCAGAACAACATCATTTTTAACAATTGTAGGCCCTCCTTTAGGGAGGGTGTTTTGGCGATCCAATGCAGAATTAATCATGCTACGGTGAATCAAAATATATCAATGAATAATTATATCTCTGTATATATTCTTTTGATGACTCTGGGTGTAAGTGGAAGGGAGAGGAAGGCCCAAATGATGAAATATATTCGGTGGATTCCACCAATCTATGATTGGATGAAAGTGAATGAAGATGTGGTGACCTCCGGTGCACCAGGCCCTGCTGGGTGAGGTGGAGTATTCAGAACTCATCGAGGCTTCATTAAAGGAAGATTCATCCACTCTATATGGAATCAGCATGCAATTGAGGTAGATATATGGGAAATGATAAAGGCGATCAGGTATGCAGTTCGTTATGGTTGGTGAATGTTATGGCTACAGCCAGACTCGTCTGTTGCTGTGCAGATCCTGAATGACTAATCCAGGAATGTTCCATGGAGGATGTTATCAACCAGGGTAAATTTTCTTAGACTTTCTGAGCTTATATGACTTGATGTCTCTCATGTCTATAGAGAAGCAAATCAGGTTGCAGATGCTCTTTCCTAAAGAGCCTTTATGGAGGTCAGTTCCAGTTGGTCCTTCGTTCTGCCCAGTTATTGCAGTATTTTGGTACATAATGATAGTGTTGGTGTTTTGAAGACATGTATTTGTAAGGGTCCTCTTTTTTGAGTTATAATATACATTAAATTTTTTTATAAATAATTTTTTGGGAGCATGTTCCTACCTGTCTCTCGGACCTTTTGGCTAATTTATGTCTCACATTTTACTTCTGTGAGGCACATTCCATATTCACCACCTATTTATTTTATAGGGTTATTATACTAATCTTTGATCAATATTATTATTGTTTTACTAATAATTATTTTTAGTTAATTATTATTTTTAGTATATCCTTTTTATAGGTTTTACAGTTAAAACGTTACCAAAATGATAAGGTGTTTTTCTACAATTTTTCTTCTTTTAGATGTATGTTATGTTCAGAAATAATAATTTCTCATGATTTGTGTATACAAAACCATTAGCATGAAATATAATGTATTTATCATAATCATGGTATTTTATTTATCATTTCATATCAGTATTTCATGCTTCTTATTATTCAATGTTACAAGGGTGGTAAATATTTTATGTTGCAATCTCATCATTTATCATGATTGTTTTTGATTAATCCTAAAATGATAAAATATCATGATAAACCTTTCCAAAATAAAATTTAATTATCTTATACAATGGTTATTGATTATTTATTCACATAATGGTACCATTTTTCAACTCTTAGATACATAATATTCATTAGAAAATGTTTTAAAAAACATATGACATTATTTATTTCTATTGTCATAAATATATTTCTTCCAAAACCATGATTATTGAAAATGTTATAAAAATGTTTTATTATTATATGAAATTTTTTGAAATAAATTTTTTTCATTGTTGTGATTTTTATAAAAAAATTGAATAGAATCTTCATGTCATTTTTCGAAAATAATTCCCGTTAGGATTTTTATGAAATGTGAAAAGAATATTTGTATTTTACTTCTTTTTCATGAACATTATTTTCCATTGTCATGATTGATCAATGATTTTAAGCATCGATTATTTTATTTAAAATATATTTCAAATGAATATTATTTACTTAATATTTGAAAAAAATAATATCTTAAATTAATGATCATAATGTGAAAAAGAGTTTTAATGTGCTTTATGTTTTTTAAAGAGTTTTTAAAACCATAATGGATATTTTCTATAGGTTTTATTTACATTTTTTTTAAAAATCCATAATTATATTTTTAATAATATTAAAATAAAATAATTTCACTTTTTTATATTTTAAAATTGCATTTTTAATGAAAATCAGTTTTCCTCAAAAAATGTGCCAAATAGTTTTCCAAAATAAATTTCCATATAATTATACATTATCAGTGTTTACATATTCTTTACTAGGGATATAATCCATTGATACATTTATTATTCATTCTATTAATGATTTATGATTATCATGAAATGTTTTTTATGAAAGTCATTTCTTTTCCATGGGTTATACCATTATAAAATACGTATGAAACAATATTCATTTTCCATAGGCTATATATTATTAAAATGATGATATGATTATGAAACTAATTTATTTTCCATAGGTTTTTTATGATGAAATTTTTATGACATCACTTTTACATTTTGGGTTATGATTTGATAGATGTTTTTTGATCTAGTGTATCACATTTGTATAATTCTCATTATGTAAAAGTGGTTAATTTATAACCAAGGATTATAGTTAAATTATAAACAAATATAGGTGGTAACTATATCTATATATAATTCATAATGTAAATATTTATATTTCATGAGATATATAGGAGTATAATAGGGAGTAAACCTTGTTCAATGAGACATGACTATGATGGGGACTGAACCCAATTCAGTAAGACATGACTATAATGGGTTGTAAATCCAGTTCGGTAAGAAAAACCTGGAATGGGTTGTGATCCCAGTTCATTAAGACATGGATTTAATAGAGAGTGAGCCTGGATCATTAATATATGGATTGAATGGGAATTTAACCTTGTTCAATAAGACAATGTTCGAATGGTGTGTGAACCTGATTGAGTAAGGGACTTTATCCACAATGACAATCTTGGGAGTGAAACAAGAGTAAAATGATGATTTAGAGAATGAACCCATTAATCTATAAGGAATTAGTTTCCATTGAATATGGTGGTATGTCCTACCTATTAGGTATAAACACCCATAAAGTTCCCTTATAATTTTTGGTGGTGATCCTTGAATTTTAAGGAAATAATAAACTATGCCTATTTTTATTTCACAAATTTTTATCTTATTATAGTGTTATGATCTCATGGATAGTTTTCATTGATTATTTTATGATTCATGCCTTTTGATATGCTAATATTTAATCCAGGACTCATGTTTATGATATTTAAATGGTCGGGTATGATCATGGTAATTAATTTTCATTATCATTTACATTTATTCAAATCATATTCATTCACATGATCATAGATTGATATCTCATATTTTTACTCATACTGGGTATATGAGATCAATTTTTCTTATCATTCCATTCCCCAAGTTATGAATAATGTTTTTATATAGGGTATGTATATAAAGAGTACTAAAAATGTAGATATTAATGGGAAACATTGAATATAATTCACCATAATGGAATATTGAGTTCCATGTTTCAAATGGAAATAAAAAATTATGATCCTTAGGTGTGTGCTTCTGTAATGAAATGAATATTAATATAAAAATATGTAATTCACATGTATTTAAATATTTGGTCACTATAGTTGGTATCGAAGAAAATGTTTAGTTATCCTTTGGAAACTACGATGGGAAAAATATAGTGACATCCCTAGGGATATTTCAAAGGATATATCATAGGATTTCTATAAGGATATGTATAAGGATGATTTAATGTATAATAAAATGTTATTGAATTTTTTTAAATGATATATAATATTGTTACCAATTAATTACATCCATTTCTCAATACTGCATGTGTATGTGGATCTACTATATAGTTTCCTAGTGGTAATAACTTTGAAAAATGTAATTGTGGGAATAACTCCCAAGCCTCAAATGTTAAATAATGTTGAGTTAAGTCAATAATTCAAAATTAATTCAAATTGACTATGATTTTAAGTTTAGATATTTATAGAATTAGGTCGTAAAAAATAAATAACAACTTGAATATTACAAGTAGACACTTTAACTCACTATCCATTTTTTATAAAACAAAAACTATTTAAAAAGAAAGCTGACATCATTTCATCTTTTAATAGAAATACTTTTCCTTGCTACCATCCTTGACTCTATAATTCTTTATGTCCTATGAAAAACATTTCAAAACATAGTATGATAATACAAATCTTAGTAAAGGATACATAATGAATCAAAATTTTTAGTATTGTGAAAACATATAAACCCAGAAAAATTTATCATTAAGTAATACTTTTCAAATTTAAGAAGTATCAAAAACACTTCCCCAAATATAACCTCATAGATCATGATTTTTGTAACCAAAATATTATAATAAATCCTATATATAGTAACATATAACTTATAAAGGTAACTTGGGACAAAAACATACTTAACTAGAATAACTATACGGTCGACTTCCACACATATCACTAAGTGGAATAGCTGTACAACTAACTTTCACACCAAATGCATTGATGGTTATAAAGTATCCACCCATTCTTGGTTTATCACATAACCACCCATAATTTGGTTTATCACATAACCACCCATCATTGGTTTATCACATAACCACCAGTGAAATGTCCATGTGCCTTTATATAATTATAAGAGGTAAAATATTACAAATTTCAATAGTTCACTAATAAAATTTCATTCTCAATCATAAGAAATCATTTCAATATATTCAAATACTCAATCCATTTAAAAAAACCATTTCAATATGAAAACCCCCAAAAATGGAATAAAGGATTTGTTTTCCTTTTAAAAAAATTATGTCTTATAGAGGAAGCCAAATATAAAATAACGATTATGATGACGTAGAGTTTTTTGTCACGACATACGTTAAAAACATTATTTTTGCTGTTTAGTAAAATGATTCATAGAAAAAATAATTATTTTGAAAAAATTTGAATAAAATTAAATGAAAAATGATATAATTATACATTATATAAAATAAGGTCGTCTATAAACCCAAATATTCTTCAATGAAAGGAGACTTAGACAAAGTCCCTTACCTCCAGTCTGACATGTCTTGTTCATTCTTTATATTCCTAAACAATAAGCATAGATTTATTTATAGTTGATAAAGAATATTTTTTAGGTTTATTATTCCTTTTATATCACATATTACCATGTTATAAAAAATTACATAATTATTTAAGTTCAAATTGGTCGTTTTTTCAATATTTTGTACTGATGTTGAAAATAATCTTATTTTGCTCTATATTGTCAATGTAGTCTAAAGTAAATAATCTATATAATGATATTAATGATTTAAATATCATATATATCCATTATATATGTATTTATAATAGTCCCTAACATTTGGACATATGAAATTAAATGCACCATTCATGGATACGGTAGGCCGTATGTACGCATGAACACAACTTTAATTTAATTTTCATATTAAAAGAATAATAATGAAATGATATAAATGAATATTATAGTAACATTGTTATATTTATTTCATTTATTTCTCATAGGTTTTATAAAACCATCCTTTATAAGTTTCTTGTATATCATGAATGAGTCATATCACTTTGAGATGGTGGTTGTCCGCAAGTCGCCAAATTAAATTATCTTATTTACGCATCATTAAAAGAATAACTGTATGTTTTAAATAAAAATTACATAATATTAGAGACAATATAAATATAACTTATAACATATATAAATATATTTCCGTCATAATGTCCACCATGAGAGGTGGTAAGGGATAATCGAACAATCATCATTTCGTGGGGAAATAGTTCACCGTACATAGAAACAATATGTTCGTAACCATTAGATGGAGGTATGTGTAAGTGTATTTCAAATACTTCTCAAAATATACATCCTAGTATATTTAGGATACTAATTTAAGTAATAAAATAATAATAAGATCATAGGGAGTGGAGAAAAAAAATAAAGGAAATGAACTTTAGAGAAGACACTACCACTAAAATGGGTAACCCCTTTTTATTTGAGCCAAAATTCTTTCTTGAATTTCCTTCTACCAATGCTAAGGATTCTATGAGGAAGTGAGTGATGATGGAATACTATTTTATTAGAAGGTGGATGAGACTAGGGGATTGAGATGTGTGATTAAAATGTTATAGGTGGTGGCCTTTTATAATAGGAAGGAGGGGAACATTACAAATGTATTGAAATATACAATCTATTTTGATTATAAATGAGTCCAAATTCAGTTTATTAGAATATAATATGAATATAAGTAGAACTAAAATCATCCAATAATAATTAGATAGGTTTTGGATATTTTTAAATCCTTATCTTTTTTAGTTAACTATTTTTTACTCTTACAATTTTATCATGCATTTAACACATTGAGAATCAAAATAGCTACCAGAACATGAAAAATGTCCAATTAAATTGTAAATAATACAATTTTATACTTTTCATAAAAAATTGGCGGAATATTATATTTTTTTTTGGAATTTTAAAATATTTAATAAAATATTTTATATTTTAAAATATGAATTATGTCAATTTTGAAACTATTAATATCAGGGCCTTTTTAAAAATCAAAAAAAAATTTATTAGAAAAAACTTCCTTAATCGAAGATAAAATTTCATATTAATCCATAAAATTCGTGTATGGCTTTAAAATAACCAAATTTCATTTATTTATATATATATATTATCTTTTATTTGAATCCCTTATTAATGAAGAAATTATTGAATCATCATTGTTTCAAAATTAAATTTATTTATCTAATCTCTAAAAATTATAAATAAAATATCATTATGTAAGAAATATATTTATATTTTAAATTAATTTTTATAGTCTAATAGATCACTTATATAAACCCATAAAAAATATTTTACAAAAAGATACAATGGTGTGTTATATTTCATTTTTCATGTCACGGCCCCCTCCCACCAAAGATGTCCCTCCTGAGCTGGGAATGGTGAAAGGGAGATAATGACCCTCGAGTCCCGCCTCCAGTAGGCCCTGGGTTGGTGACTAGCACCAAGGGTATAAGTTTTCACAATATGGGAGGCATTACCATTTTTATTATTTAGGATCGGGAAATAGGATGAGTCAACCACCAAAAAGAAAAAGAGCAAGTGTATAGAAATAAACCCAAACCAAGCCCACATGCATGTTTAAACAATTTTATAACAAGGTACAAGTACAAGAAAGCTCAAAAGTACAATACCAAAAGAAAACAAGAGAACAACAACTGCAACAACTCCAACTGCCTGACTAGTAGGGTCCCTCACGACCCTAGTAGTCCTCCTGGAAACCTGAAAGTAAATGTAGGGTGAGCATACAAGTATACTCAGTAGGGAAACCTAAAGCTCTCGTGCACAAGTGGGAAGACATCCTAATGTCCCGTGAGAACAACAGAAAAAACCTAACAAAGAAATCTATCCACCATACCTTGCAAGCCACACTCACCAAAACACAATCACAATAGGTAGTAGTAGTATAAGAACAAGAGTATTGGGCACCCCGCACCATTTCCCATTAGTTAACTAAACGTCCTGACGCTGTCACACTCTCCCCGCCCGCACACACCTGGGCCTCACAACCACATATCCCGCCCGCACACACCTGGGCCTCACCACCACGTATCCCGCCCGCACACACCTGAGCCTCACTACCACAACCACATCCTCGCCCGAGGACACCTGGGCCTCATCCCGAAGATTATTGGGAACCGTAATAGTAACATAACTCTTGCCCGAAGACACCTGGTCCTGAAATCGAAACCTACCTAAAGAGTCTTAGGTGTAAGGTCGCCTCAAGCCATTATAGCCTATAATCCTGCCCGAAGAGTCTTGGGCCTAATCACCCCAATCGAAACCTACCCGAAGAGTCTTGGGTGTAAGGTCACCTCAAGCCATCACAGCCTAGGGGAGAAGGAGCAGGAAAGAGCTAGTAACTATGGGAAAACACCCTCTCCCATGAAATGGGAGTGTTCGGCACGAAGTGCTCAACATGGGTGCGGTGCGATAAAACACAGAAGATACAGATATATATATATATATATATATAGAAACCACTCAGCCCATCCTATGGCTTCAAAAAAAGAGAAACTGAGCACGTGCCTCGGCACTGCTACCACGAAGCATGCATACAACAAACAACCCCAACCCCATTAAGGATTTTACATTTCCGTAGAATTAGTTTATTATTTCCTTAACTACTGGGAAACTATCCACAACCAAACACAATGATCATTCGTAAGAATATCCCTGCCATCCACAAATCAATTTAGGAAAACATAGCAACACGGCAAGTCCCTTCATATTAACCAACCAACCCATTGATTATTATTTCCGTTTCATTACCACGCCCCACATTTAATTAACTATCCCACTTTTATTTATTATTCACAACCCAAAGTCCGTTCACATTTATCCCATCCCGCAGACCCGCTGCCATCCACCATAACCACAACACAATGAAACCCGTACATCATTATCCCTTTAATACCATTTATCGCAGCCCCATTGCCCGTTACCAACAAAACACTCACACCAACCCACAACCAAGCCAATCGTAGCCCCGCTTCTCACCCTATTTAAAACAACCCACAAAACACCCCCATCACATGCCACGAAAACCAAGACAACACCCACATGTTCATTATTCTGTTTTGTTCAACCGGGGTGATCACACAAGGGTTATAGATTTTCATATAATCAGCCAACATTACGTGATTAACCAAATTCCACATTCCACAAGGTTCCATCCACAAAAACGGTCTAGAATGATAGGGAAACATTTAATTGCGCAATCAAAGGCCCCCAATGACCGTGATTTTCAGTAGCCAGAAGCGCATTCAATTCACAACATAATACCACAAGATATAAAGTAACAGAAATCACAAACTTCCCAACCCCGTTATTTAACCAGTTATTATCTTCATTTAATGGTTAAACTATTTCTCATGAAAACATGCGGATACCCACCCCTCATGATGCAAAAATTAGAGAGACGAAGGTAAGTTCCCTACCTCAACAGGTTCTAGATCGCAACGCTCCTCCAGATCAACTTTAGAAGACGTTCGTTGGTGTCCTAGAAAAACCTCCTTGGGTGGAAAGGAAGAGCTGAATGAAGACAACGTATCAAAGCTCGTAAGTTCCGCCTCGTCGTTACGATCCCGTGGCCGCTTACAGATCGTAAATCGAAGATCAGACAAAAAAGTTATGGAAGAAACAGCCTTCGAGTCTCTTAAGAGAGCTCTTCTCAGAGGAGAGGGGAGGAGAGGTGCGAGTTGAAAGGAGGAGGGGACCCCTCCTTTTATAGGCATGAAAAGAAAAATTACACGGCGTGTACTTATGGTACATGAAATGTACTTATGGTACACGACGTGTACTCAACCGTTTTCACACGGTCTCCACGTGGCCTCCAAGGCGGCTCCGCGGCTGTTGACTAGTCAACACATGATTTGAAGGTAATGCATACACGGGGAAGGACTACACAACGTGTAGATTGGACACACGGTGTGTACCCATTTATTTCACACGCCAGGAACACAGCTCCGACGCGGCACACGGCCAACGACTGGTCAACACACGGTAACACATATGCGGGGAGGGACTACATGACATGTAGTACTGGACACACGGTGTGTACCCATTTTCTTCACGCGGAAAAGACACGGCCATCCAAACGGGGTATACCCGACAAGAGGGTACACGGCGTGTACTCAAACAACATGGCGTGTAGTTTCAAAATTCTTGAAAGTGTGGGAAAAGTCAATTTTACCCTCCCGAACACTTGTAGCCTTCTTTTTGACAAAGGAATGGACCGAAGAGGTCAGAGCCATTACATCAGATACCTCTTAAAACATTCTCGTCCCCATGAATTCAAAAACCTACCCAGGAGAACCCAACAAGATACCTCTTAGGGTCCTCGTTATAACAGGAACCCAACCAACAATCCTAATTAGTTGTTAGGAATTCCTTCTCCTATGTCAAGATATTATCCTCTTTAGGTGGCACTGAATTGCCTGCACGGGTTTAATCGCATCCTCATTAATGCGTATTGATTAAGGATTGGGTCTTCCCAATTCCATACATTAGAATTTTTAACTTGAACTGCCCGAACACGTGGTTTTGGGAAAATCCTTCTCCTATGTCGATATATTATCTGCTTTAGGCGGCACTGACTCGCCAGCACAGGTTCAATCACATCCGCATTAATGCATCTCGATCATGGGTTAGGTTTTCCCCCTTCCCACACATCCGGACATGTTACACATTACCAGGGAACAAGGAAGCAAAAGGTCTCACAACTGACAAGCCAAGCATTCCATATATCAACGGTACAGAGTACAACATCAACACAAAGCTCAGAAGAACAAGGGAAAACACAAGTCAAAACAACTCCGGGTACTGAGCGTGCATCTGGGACTCCCGCTCCCAAGTTCTCTCCTCGAGGCCTCCATGCCTACACAACACACAAACCAAGGGAATGGTACGTCCATGGAAAAACTTCTCTTTACGATCCTCGATCCTGACTGGCCGTTCCTCGAAGGTCGCGTCATCTCCCATAGACAACTCTCCCCAGTTCATAATGTGAGAGTCATCGTGCAAGTACCAACGAAGTTGGGAGACGTGGAAGACGTCCTGGACTTTCTCCATCTGAGGTGGCAGGGCCAGCTGATATGCCACCTCGCCGACTCGCCTCAGCACCTAAAAAGGTCCGATGAACCTGGGTGAGAGCTTGCTCCCTTTCCAAATCCTCCACTGCCCCCGTCGAGGGGAAACCTTCAATAACTCATGGTCTCCCACCTCAAACTCCAAGGGCCTCCTCTGACGATCAGCATAAGACTTCTGTCGGTCCTGAGCCACCTTCAGCCTCTCACGCACAAGATGGACTTTCTCCATGGTGCTCTACACTAACTCTGGCCCAAGAGCACCTATCTCACCAACCTCTGCCCAGCTAATGGGTGAACGACATGTCCTCCCATACAAAGCCTCAAACGGTTACATGCCAATAGTAGAGTGGAAGCTGTTGTTGTAGGAAAACTCCACTAGAGGCAAGTGTTATACCCATGATCCTCCGAAATCCAGAACGCATGCTCGCAGCATGTCCTCCAACGTCTGGATAACCCGCTCCGTCTGCCTGTCGGTCTAGGGGTGGAAAGCAGTGCTAAGGCATAGCTGGGTGCCAAAAGCATGTTGTAACCCCCTCCATACTCGTGATGTAAACCGAGTATCCTGATCTGAGACGATAGTCCTCGGAACTCCATGCAAACGCAGCACCTCGTCTACGTACCTCTGTGCTAAGGTACTCACCGGGCCCGACTCCTTGATTGCTAAGAGGTGAGCTGATTTCGTCAGACGATCCACCACTACCCAGATATCCTCATAACCACCCTGAGCTCTGGGTAGTCCTGTGATGAAGTCCATTGAGATGTCATCCCACTTCCACTCGGGGACATCTAAAGGATGAAACAATCCACCAGGAACACGGTGTTCAACCTTCACTTGCTGACACACTAGGCACTTATCCACAAACTCCGCCACTTCCCATTTCACCCCGGGCCACCAAAACTGATCCCTCGGGCCTAAGTACATTTTTGAAACTTCTGGATGTACCTCCAAAGCTGAGATATGGATCTCACAGAGAACTCCCTCACATATTGCCTCCGGAACAAACAACCTTCCCGGGAAAAGAATCCGATGTCGGATGTCCTCTGACCATCCCTCCAGAGAATTCCCCTGATCGACAGGATCCCGCATCACCTCTGCCTCGGAGTCCCCTCATTGAGACTCTTCCACCTGCTGCAACAAGGAGGATTGCACCATCATCGGCAAAAAACAGCCTCTAACACCTTCTTCCCTTACATCTAAGTGCAAGGCAGCCAATTCTACCGTCGCCTTTGTAACACCCCGAGATTTTATGAAAAATATTATTTTAATTTCATTAATGTCTTTTGTTGTATTCTACACCAAGATTACCTTGCGCTATACGCAACACCGTATTAGCTTGCAGTGTACGCAACACTATTCTTGGACCGTGTTACACACAATTTTGATAATAGTTATTCTACGCAACATTGAGTATATATATATATATATATATTAAATGTATAAATGAAATATAGTTGGATTCTGTTATATGAAACAACGAAGGATTCATTCACAACACGCAACCCTGACTTGGCTTGCATTACACGCAATCGCGACCCTCCCCGATAGCGTGTGTTGTACGCAATACTGGGTTTTAATAAACAATGATATATTATTATAATATTGTCATGAACTAGCCGTTATGAATAGTATTAACTAAATTTTGAATTTTATAACATTATTATTCATCTTACACATTTTCTAGAACATGGTATAAGAACAAAATAAATTTTTCGGGTAAAATAAGTATTTTTAAAAAAATGCAGTTTTGCCGCCTTTTGATGGTGCACCCACTTTAAATCTAGTTTTGACATGTTTATATGTTCAATTTGACAAAATAAAATTCTTCTTTTGAATCAGGATGTAAAAATTTACATTAGATAAAGTTTTGATATTTTTCCGATAACTTTCATATTTTAATGAATAGTAAAAACACGCTATATTTTAATTAAAAACAACTTTTTTCATCCAAATATCTTATGTGGTTAAATTATAATATTGAATGGTTTTAAAGTATAAATATAATATATTTTTACCATTTAATATAATTTATGTCATTAGCATTGATTTTACCTTGAATTCGTAGGTTAAATCAATTCAATCTTTTGCAATGTTTTAAAGAAAAACCCATTTTTATTCGACAACGGGATTAATTTTAATTTAATTTCTGCAACTTCTGTGTATTGAATTTTAAAAAATGGATTCCATATTTGGAATCAGTGGTTCAAAATTATGTTAATATGATACTTTTTATTTTTGGGAATTATGAATAGTAACTACGGTAAATTTTATTTACCATAGTTAAAGGTAAATCAGGTAATTAAGGGTAAATATAATATTTTAAAATTACCCTAACAAATGTCAAAATTCTATTGGATGACTAAAAAACTACCCATATCACCTAAGGGTCGGATTAGATTAATTTAATTAAATTTTTTCAATGAAAATAATTTAATTATTATTAAAACCAAAGAATGTGACAACATGTCACTTTCTTAAATCTTATAAGTATAATAATTTTAATCTAGTGATAAAATTAATGAAACTTCGAACATGAATAGTCTCCAGAAATATAATACAATTATCTACATCATAGGAATTTATTTATAATTTTTAGGGATTAAATAATTATCATTTATTATGACAGAAAGATGATGCAGTAATTGTCTTATTAATGAAATATTGACAGAATTGATGTTATAAATGCCCAAATAAATGTAATTTGAGACTTTTTATGACTTAAACTAATTTTTTAGGTTACTATGATATATTAGTGTTGATTTAATCAACTTGGTTCGAACATATAATTCTGTTATGACTTTCACAAAAATCATATATCAAATAGTGTCAAGATTGACACAAAATAGTTTTTAAATAAAATATTATATTATTAATTGTTATTTTATTCCTAAAAATCTAAGGTTCGTCCAAATGACTTATATAAGGATATATATATTAATGATAAAAAATTTGGGGTTCGTTTGGCATGTTATAGTAAGTGTATTAACCATATAGTGAAAGAAAACAAAAAGACACGGTAAAAGTTAAATTATTTAACTTAGAGTTAAATCTAATTGATAAGGTTAAAATAACACCCTAAACTTGTATAAATCCTATTGGTTGATAGGATTTCGACCCATCCCCACTTTAGCTTCGAAATAAGACCCTTTGGAACCATTATAAACCGATTTTGACTTTAATATAAAATAATATTTTGAGATATTCCTAAGGTGCCCCTCTCCTCCCTTATAAAAGGACACCTCCTCCCCCTCCTCCTCACACCAATTTGAGCACTCAAGCTCGGACAACCCCTGCCAAAATCTCTTCTACACTTCCCTAGAATAATCCTAGAGGTCCTTCTCTTCTTCAAAGACCAATCTTAGTTCCCTAAGTGGAGGATTCAAAGAGGTGTTCCAAAGAAGAGGTAATATCCATTACCGATCTTTTCAATTTATTTCTTCTTCAACTTCTTCTTATTTAGTTGTTTCATGATAAAGTAATAACATCAGTATTTATTATATACTGATATGTTATTATAAATATGAAACAACCCTAATTAACCTTCTATCCATCCTACGGAGAAAGGAAATCACCGCGCGTGCGTACGTACGGAATACCGTCTCCACGCCGTGGTGTAATCTATTTTCTGTCACCACCTTAATTGGATGGGTATAATGATGTAATGAGTAACTATACATGATTATTATAAAGTTATATTGATACTGAAATAGTGTACATACACTTCAACACAATTCCACGACCATGGGAACGATATCATCGCTCGTGGGTACGTACGGACTACCGTCTCCACGACGCGATGAGATTCATTCTCCATGTTAACCATTTAAGAATGATTAAAAAGTATATATAAGAAATAATAATGAAATATTTGACATTATAAAGCTACTGGATTTATGTATATATGTATATGTATGTCATCTACTTACTTCCATTCAAGACAATAAGGAAAAAAATAGCGTTCATGCGTACGTACGGACTACCGTCTCCATGAACGGTGTTTTTCATTTCATTTATCTATCTATTATATATATATATATATACTGAATATATATGATATATAAATCATATTTTATATTCTGGAAGTAAGTAAATCATGATATAAGTAATAATAATGTCAAGAACAACAAGTCAAAACACCTACGATAAATGAAACGATTTTACCCAAAACGCTTCTTTAACATGGAATTTACAAAAGAACGGGTAATATAAAGTCATAAGTGAACCATATATGATATCATAACAATGAATATGATTCTGTAATAAGTCAATGACATTATTTAAATCATTATACAGGAGGTTCGGACACATACGGAGCAAATCGGACCTAAGGTAAGAAAAATATCACAATCTCATTTTTATCCGAGATTGTTTATTCGTAAGTATTTACTGGGGTGTATTTTATCATCCACATCCATGTTCCATCAATATGTAATATTGTTTCCATCCACTTACAATAGTTTAAATCCAATTTTACCCTTCGGTGAGTTTTTAGTAAAGAATATGAAAGGAATCTTTTGTCGTTTTTTTTCGTACGAGGTACTTTTTGACTTTTCTGACAAAGGTACGAAGAATGTTTTTTTAACTTATACGACATGAATGGATTTTTAAAACATTATTTCCAAAAAGCTTCCTTTACAAGTTTTCAAGTTTATTTTTAATCAACTTCTTTTTGTTTATAATTGTATGACATGTTAAGAAAAGAAAAGTGTTTTTGAAGAAGAAAGGATATTTTCCTCAAGAATGGAGTTCATGTGTTTTATCAAAATTATTTTCCATATAAGATAATATAGGGTTCTGTTTTTATCCCTATTATTACATTGATTTGATTATGTTTTGAGGGAATTATTTTTATGAAGTCATTTACCTTATATGATTTGTTTTATGATGTCATGATGTTTCAAGAGTCCCATTATTGTTACATGTGTTATGAGATGATGTATGATTTATGATTATGTGGCACACATAAGAAAGGATTCATTATAAGATGGGTGGGACCTATATCTCCCTCGAATGCATTGGGTAAAGATTTTATATCTCATGAGATAGACATGGCTGGAACGGTAGGTTATACCGGTTCAGTGAAACAGGACTGAAACGAGGGTGACTCGATTCAGAAAGGGACTTTGTCCACTAAGATAGTCTTGGCAATGAGTCTTGACTAACAAGAAATGATTCTCTATGATTACGTGTGTATGAAACAAAGTTTCATGTTTTATGTTATGATTATTGTGATTACATCTCACTGCCATGATTTATCCCATGTTATGAAATTATGATCTCTTTTGCAGGTTAAGATTTCCAAAAGTTATGTGCTTATGTATATGATGTGATTGATATTTCTTTTGTTTACCCTTACTGAGCATTTGAGCTCACCCTTTTTATGTTTTCTTGTACCCAGGATATAAAGGGAGGTTTTAGGTAAAAAAAAGGAAGATCTTTATGGGAGATTTTGAAGATCTTTCACCACGATTAGAAGATTATATTCCGAGTTTCCAAAGACACTAAACTATTACGATCCTTGTGTGTGTGTGTTTTTGTTATGTACTAAGTATTCCGCAAAAGTAATGTAAAGTCTATGTACGTCAGGCTTCGGGTCTCTACAGTTTGTATCAGAGGAAAGGTTTAGTCAACCTTTGGAAACTAGGATGCGAGAACTTTAGTGAGATCCCTAGAGATATTTCTAAGGTATGTCTAGGGATGTCTCTAAGGTTAAGTATACGTATAGGTTATAGTACTAGAACTACGCTAACGATCATAGAATTAAACCTAAGATGTTAGATATTGAAGTTACTCCCCCTTTATTATGATTTTTTCATCTCACACTATTCTTTTTGGGTTTTAGAAAATGGCTGGAAACAAGATGATTCACGATAATGGAATGGACAATGGAATGTTATTCTTCATAAGAAATCAAATGAAATGAGATTTGGAAGTCCAAACATCATTATTATGCTGAATCAGAAATCTCATAATATGATCAATAAAGTAAAATTTGGTAAGTTTCCTGACTCGGCTAATAAGAGAAAGATGGAGTTTCATGATGATCATAGAGGAAAGAAAGTTCAATTTCCCCTATGTAAATCATGTGGGAAGAGGCATCAAGGAGAATGTTTAAAAGGAACTGGAAGATGATTTGGGTGTGGAAAGGAAGGACACAAAGCCAGTAAGTGTAACACCCCAAGATTTCATAAGTGTGTTAGTTCTTCAAAATAATTCAATAACTTTCACTACATGAAACACCAAGTTCAAGCACACCATGACTTACCAAACAAGCCGTTCAAAAGAGGTTATGAATAGTATTAGATAAATTTTAATGTTTATATAATCCTTATAATTTTAGAATCCATATTATGAGAACAAATTCATTTTCAGTATTGCACTTTTATCAAATTTAATAGTGAACCCTTTTTAAATACTATATTTTAAACTTTTTGACTAAATGGGGACATCAAAAATTTAAAATGAAACATCCCAAGCTTCTACGGTACGCTTCTCTTTGAATAATGTGATAGCGTGTGTTGTACGCAACACCGAGTTCTAACAACCAATTAATCTAGCCGTTATGAATAGTAATAACTACTTTTTGAAATTATATATATTTTATATTTCAAAATGGGCTTCATTTTTGGATTCAGAATATCAAAATTATCCTAGGGTGAAATTTTGGTACTTTTCGGATAACTTTTATATTTTGATGAATAGTGAAAATTACTAAATTTTAATTAAAAACAACTTTTTTAATAAAAATAATTAATATTGATAAATTATGAATTTGAGTGGTTTTAAAGTATATCTAGAATATATTTTTACCATTTAATATAATGTTGGTCATTGGACATAATTTTACAATTAAACCAAACATAAACAAGTGTCAATCTTTTGATAGTTATTATCTCTTAAAACACGCTTTTTGTTTTGACAGCGGGAATTAATTTTAAATTAATTTCTGCCACTTCTGTGTTTAGAATTTAGGAAAATGGATTCCATATTTGGAATCAGGATGTTCAAATTGTGTAAATAGGTAACTTTTATTTTTAGACATTTTGAATAATTACTGCGGTAATATTTTATTTACCATGGTTAAGGGTAAATCCGGTAAATAAGGGTTAAAAAAATAATATTATAATAATACTAAATTACCCTAAAACGTGTCTTAAACCTATTTGTTGATACATGGTCGACCATGGGAATCTTTGTGTCAATTTTGGGACCCCATGGATCCACTTGTAAGTGATAATGACACTTTATTTTAATTAAGTTAAAATGAATACAAAAATGACACAAGCATATATCTTTTAGCAAAACAATTGTTACATAGGGTTATATAAGTTGGATTTTAGATTATAAATATTCATTAGAAAGCTAAAACGATTTCCTACATAATGATAGTTTATTTATAATTTTTAGACATTAAATAATTTATTTTATTTATGACACAATGATGATGCATTAATTACTATAATAGTGAAAAATTAAAATAATTGATATTATAAATACCCAAAAAAAATATAATATGAAACTTTTAATGAATTAAACTAATTTTCTAGGATAATATGATATATTAGGATTGATTTAATTTACTTTGTTCGAAGTAATCAATCTGTTATGAGTTTCAAAAAAATCAACTATTGAATAGTGTCAAAATTGACATAAAAGAGT
The DNA here is from genome assembly GCA_963277665.1 of Viscum album. NCBI lineage: Eukaryota > Viridiplantae > Streptophyta > Magnoliopsida > Santalales > Viscaceae > Viscum > Viscum album. The sequence goes on from OY728131.1 coordinate 1,498,266,393, forward strand.
TCTTAAAACAAATATTATATTATTAATTGATATTAAATTCCTAAAAATCTAAGGTTCGGCCAAGAGACTTATATCATGATAGGTTCATCATTAATGGACCACTTGGGGGTCGATTGGATGTATATAGTAAGTTTATTAACCATATTATATAAAAATACAAAGAGACATTGTAAAAGTGAAACTAATTAACTTAGAGTTAATACTTAAAGATAAGGTTAATATAAGTACCCAAACCTGTCTAAATTCTATTGGTTGAGTGGTTTTCGACCTATCCCCACCTTAGCATTTGAATAGTCAACTTTGGAGCCATTGGAAACCGAATATGAATTTATTATAAATTAATATTTCTAGCTTTTCCAAAGGTACCCCTCACCCCTCTTATAAAAGGGAACTCCTCCTTCCCATTTCTTCACACCTTCAAAGCCTTTTGGTTCGGCAAAACTCTGCCCAAATACTCTACCAACATCCCTCACTACAACCTAGAGGCCTTAGTTTGATCAGAAAGCCAACCTAAGGAGCCATTTTGATCAAATCAAAAGGAAGAACCCGAAGAAGAGGTAATGATTTCACCACCCTTTTCTAAGTTCCTTTCTTCTTCCACTTCCTCTTTCTTTGTTCTTACCATTCTAAAATAATAACTCCAGTATCTTACATATACTGTGATGTTATTATAAATATGGTAAAACCATATTCAGTATTCTATCCACCCTTTGAATAACATGTCACCATATGTGTGTACGTATGGCTTACCGTCTCCACGTCGTGGTGTAATTGTTATTCAATATATTATTATTTGGATGGGTATAATAATGATGTGTAACTCATATAAATAATAAATATAACATGTTAATGATTCTGTATATATGATATACCATCCATTTATATATTATTTTAATATCAAAAGAATGATATTGTCGCTCGTGCGTACGTACGGACTACCGTCTCCACGAACGCGATGAGATTCATTCTCCATCGTATCCATTCAAGTATAATTATCATTTGATGATTTAAAAATGATGTTTAAGGACTTCATATCATTATGGATATGAATAATATACAACCTATCCTTTACAAACATGTCTTACGTAACAAAACATATAAAAGAAAACAAGTAAGTTAACACCCGATATAATGATAATACTAAGATATTATTATCAAATCAATATTAAAAGATCATATATGTTATCATATTAATGTATATGATTCTTGTATAATTTAATAACAATTATTTCACCATTATACAGGAGGTTAACCTACCAAGGAAAAGTACAAGGTAAGGGTTATTTCACAATCTCTTCATTATCCGAGGTTGTTTATACGTAATAATCTACTGGGATCTCTTTATCATCCACATCCATGTTTCTTCAAAATGTATTTCAAAACATTTTTAATATTTAAAAGAATATGGGTTAAAGTCATTTATACCCTTGTTTGACTTTTTATAAGAGGTTTATAAGGGAATCTTTCCGTCGTTTTCCAAACAAGGTGCTTTTTAACCTTTTCGACAGAATTAAGATAAGAATGTTTTTTTAACTTATACGGCGGGTGCGGTTATTTTTCGCCGTTATAAAATCGTCAAAGCTTCCCTTAAAAGCTTGAAAGAATATTTTCAAGAAAATGTTTTATTTTATATGACTCTTAAATTATTTCAAAAATAGAAAGAGATATTTCTCTAAAAAGTGTTTTGATTTCATCTATGTCAACATCCTTCGACGGATTTTACGCTTATTTGAAGTTGATTTATTATGATACAAAACTTATAAATTGTATTGAAGGTTTTGTGATATGTTTGACTGTAGATGTGCTATTTTTATACCATTCATAGTTTATGGTGAAATTATTGACATTTCGTATGCTAGTTTTAATACGAATGTTTATGTTATGTTTAAACCTTTTCATATGGGAATGCATTGGACTTAATAAGTGACGGGTGGAGCCCGCTATAGCTCCTCGATGCATCGGTAGGTCTCATGAGACAAACTAGTGTCTTGGCACAAGGCCTTGACAAAATCTTATTTGTAGTCTTGGCACGAGGCCTTGACTATGTGGTTATGATAGTCTGGCATTATGCATTCCAACATTATGAAAGTGGTTATTGATTTTTGCATGCGATTATTCGATTAGTAGAATATCCATGTGAATAAGTAAATGGCATTATTTCATTTTATTTATGCCATACTATGTTGAAAGTTCATGTTTGAAAGGCTTTTGTTTTAGTTATACATTGCCTGAAAAGTTTATTCTTATTTATGAAAGTTTCCGCTATATTGTCATCCTTACTGGGCATTTGAGCTCACCCCTTTTCTATGTTTTATTTTTCCCAGGAAGTGAAGAAGTAAATTATGAATGACCTGCAGGGAAATTATGTGGGGATATGAGTGTGGATTATGGAGACAATATGTTTTTGTAGTAGTTTTTCATTTTATGATGTAATGTAAAACCTATGAATATATCTAGTGTTTCCAAGGCTACTAAACCAATCGGTCTTTCGAGATTTGATCTTTTTTGTGATCATGCCAATGTTATGAAGTAATGCACCGACTCTGGGTAGCTGGGGTCGGGGCGTTACAGTTGGTATCAGAGGAAGTTTAGTACAAACCTTGGAAGCTAGATTTAGATAAACTCTGATTAGAGCACGTAGACCTAAGATGAACTTTGAGGATTAGTATAGAAGAACTTCCTAGAATTTTGGTATTGTAGAGATTTTGTGAGTTTTCTGAGCAATAAATCCCTGTCTGGATACGAGCAGGTAGAGGCGGCTCTGGCACAGATGTACCTAGGGGTAAAACCCGAAAACACCGCTTTGAGCTAGACTCGAACGGGAACTGGTGCACGACAACGGGCCTTGCTGCACTCTTGGTTACGACACTCCCGGGGGATATGCTTAGGATAACTCTAATTTTCTTTACAAATCATTATGAAGGGTTTATGAGTATATACATCCTCAAAGAAGACATTTTTATGATTATGGATTATATCCATAAATATTTCAATTTATGTTAAGTGTTTTATAAGTATGGGATTATGTGTTTTGATTCATAAACTGATCTAGTTTATGCCATGGTATAGAAATGGCACCCAGTAGAAGGAATGAGAACTCCAGAAATACACATGATTCAAAGAGAAGGAAGGATCATATCTTTCATGGTCTTAAGCTAGAATTTATAAGAGAAATAGTCTCCCATGTATTATCATCATATGAAGAAATAATATCATGTGTTGATAAGATAAGTAAAGAGTTTACTGAGTCCTATGGCTTTGAAGGGAAGCAAGAGAAGAAAAGGATGGAAGAGAGAAAGATGGATAAAGGGAAGAGGGAAAAGAAGAATTTTCCCATATGTGGTAACTGTGGAAAGAAACACCCTGGAAATTGCCTGAAAGGAATGGGAGTTTGTTATAAGTGTGGAGGAAAAGGGCACAAAGTACATGACTGCAAGGGTAAGAAAATGGTTTCAAATGTACAATGCTTCATTTGCAAGGAGTTTGGACACTACGCGAACCTATGCCCCAGTCATCAGACTATGCCGCAAATGATGCTATTGGATAATAATCAAGTTATGATACTACCACAGATGAAGAGGAATGATTAGAGTTCTTATGTTGATTATATCAATTGAGTGTTGTATCAACAATGTACTTGTTATAATAATTATGGAGTATATAAGGATTGTACTGCAGTACTATTTCATTAAGGACTTGAGATTGTGTGGAAAAAAGAAAAGTGACTCAATAGCAGGTTAAATTTTTGGAAAATATATGGTTGAGAGAAAGATAAACCATAATATGGTTCAGATACCGAGGTGGTGATTTTAGAATAATACATGATTGATTTGGATAAATTATATTGGATATTATTGACTACCTTGAAGCTGATTAATGATTTGTATTTTCCATCATTGTTGGGGTTTAAAACATTTTTGGATTAATGAAGTATATCCAACATTCTATATAGAATAAGGGATTATGAATGTAATCAATAAGGAATGTGGTAATACATGATGAAGGTATTTATATGCTATTACGGGGTAAAAAGGATCTATATTATGTTTACCTTCCTTATAAATGTTGGACTGTGAGTTTGGATAGAATTATTTTGGATAGTTCTTATTTGGATTATTTTGGATTGCCATAAAAGGACAACCCGGAGGTCGGGCAGCAACCTGTTGCGTCCGGCAAGGCCGCGAGACTTGAACCCGCAACCGAAGGGCGACAAGGGTGTATCACCTACCACTGGCCCATGAGATGTCCTGGATTAAATAATGTAGTTTTTATTAAAAGATCATGTAGATGAATTATAAATTCGTTTATTTTGGAACCCTATACGAATAGTGTAAATAGAATTTTTTTTACATTCTATTATCTTTTAGTGTGAAAGATGAGTTTGTGGTAGAAATTTATTAATGGATAAAACTCTAATTATAAAGTAAGTATATCTCTATATGATCTTAGCCAATCTCATAAAAAAAATTCCTCAATATTAAGAAAAGAAAATTAGAACAAAAATGTTTTCCTAGATGGTACCTTAAATCATCACTAATTTATGGCTTTGGGATTGTTGGCCTTTTCATAGCCATGTTCTCTACCACTCTCAATCAGGTAATTGATGGTTAGATTTTTCTTCCATATCCATATTTTACTACATGGAACCCTAGTATGTGTTATTTTTGGTAATCTTCATACTTTCGACTCTTTATTTTAAATAGAGGCCTCATTAATTCATTTTTCGATGTGGGATTTCAACTAAGATATTTTGAAACGTCAAAAATGTGTTATCCTAATACCCTATGTTTTGTTGAACTGATGGTATTTCAAATCATCATAGATTGATGGATTTAAGGACCTCAATTTTATACTTGTTTGTGATTGATGACCTCAATCACTACCTATAAATATTTACGTTTTTCCTCCAATTATATGTCTCAAATTGCCACCAATGTTCTCCTAATCGAGATCATAATTTGGTGGTGACCCTTTCATTTCTCTTTTCCTCATATTAAGACTAAATTTTAGTAACCCAATTTCTGATGTGGGGTTTCCCACAAATATATTATCTATTTTCAACCTTTTATTTTCTAAGAACAATTTCAAATTGCGAGGACGCAATTTATTGAAGGAGGGGAGAATATAACACCCCAAGATTTCATAAGTGTGTTAGTTCTTCAAAATAATTCAATAACTTTCACTACATGAAACACCAAGTTCAAGCACACCATGACTTACCAAACAAGCCGTTCAAAAGAGGTTATGAATAGTATTAGATAAATTTTAATGTTTATATAATCCTTATAATTTTAGAATCCATATTATGAGAACAAATTCATTTTCAGTATTGCACTTTTATCAACTTTAATAGTGAAACCTTTTTAAATACTATATTTTAAACTTTTTGACTAAATGGGGACATCAAAAATTTAAAATGAAACATCCCAAGCTTCTACGGTACGCTTCTCTTTGAATAATGTGATAACGTGTGTTGTACGCAACACCGAGTTCTAACAACCAATTAAACTAGCCGTTATGAATAGTAATAACTACTTTTTGAAATTATATATATTTTATATTTCAAAATGGGCTTCATTTTTGGATTCAGAATATCAAAATTAGCCTAGGGTGAAATTTTGGTACTTTTCGGATAACTTTTATATTTTGATGAATAGTGAAAATTACTAAATTTTAATTAAAAACTACTTTTTTAATCAAAATAATTAATATTGATAAATTATGAATTTGAGTTGTTTTAAAGTATATTTAGAATATATTTTTACCATTTAATATAATGTTGGTCATTGGACATAATTTTACAATTAAACCAAACATAAACAAGTGTCAATCTTTTGATAGTTATTATCTCTTAAAACACGCTTTTTGTTTTGACAGCGGGAATTAATTTTAAATTAATTTCTGCCACTTATGTGTTTAGAATTTAGGAAAATGGATTCCATATTTGGAATCAGGATGTTCAAATTGTGTAAATAGGTAACTTTTATTTTTAGACATTTTGAATAATTACTGCGGTAATATTTTATTTACCATGGTTAAGGGTAAATCCGGTAAATAAGGGTTAAAAAAATAATATTATAATAATACTAAATTACCCTAAAACGTGTCTTAACCCTATTGGTTGATACATGGTCGACCATGGGCATCTTTGTGTCAATTTTGGGACCCCATGGATCCACTTGTAAGTGATAATGACACTTTATTTTAATTAAGTTAAAATGAATACAAAAATGACACAAGCATATATCTTTTAGCAAAACAATTGTTACATAGGGTTATATAAGTTGGATTTTAGATTATAAATATTCATTAGAAAGCTAAAGAGATTTCCTACATAATGATATTTTATTTATAATTTTTAGACATTAAATAATTTATTTTATTTATGACACAATGATGATGCATTAATTACTATAATAGTAAAAAATTAAAATAATTGATATTATAAATACCCAAAAAAAATATAATATGAAACTTTTAATGAATTAAACTAATTTTCTAGGATAATATGATATATTAGGATTGATTTAATTTACTTTGTTCGAAGTAATCAATCTGTTATGAGTTTCAAAAAAATCAACTATTGAATAGTGTCAAAATTGACATAAAAGAGTTCTTAAAACAAATATTATATTATTAATTGATATTAAATTCCTAAAAATCTAAGGTTCGGCCAAGAGACTTATATAATGATAGGTTCATCATTAATGGACCAGTTGGGGGGTCGATTGGATGTATATAGTAAGTTTATTAACCATATTATATAAAAATACAAAGAGACATTGTAAAAGTGAAACTAATTAACTTAGAGTTAATACTTAAAGATAAGGTTAATATAAGTACCCAAACCTGTCTAAATTCTATTGGTTGAGTGGTTTTCGACCTATCCCCACCTTAGAATTTGAATAGTCAACTTTGGAGCCATTGGAAACCGAATATGAATTTATTATAAATTAATATTTCTAGCTTTTCCAAAGGTGCCCCTCACCCCTCTTATAAAAGGGCACTCCTCCTTCCCATTTCTTCACACCTTCAAAGTATTTTGGTTCGGCCAAACTCTACCCAAATACTCTCCCAACATCCCTCACTACAACCTAGAGGCCTTAGTTTGATCAGAAAGCCAACCTAAGGAGCCATTTTGATCAAATCAAAAGGAAGAACCCGAAGAAGAGGTAATGATTTCACCACCCTTTTCTAAGTTCCTTTCTTCTTCCACTTCCTCTTTCTTTGTTCTTACCATTATAAAATAATAAATCCAGTATCTTACATATACTGTGATGTTATTATAAATATGGTACAACCATATTCAGTATTCTATCCACCCTTTGAATAACATGTCACCATACGTGTGTACGTACGGCTTACCGTCTCCACGTCGTGGTGTAATTGTTATTCAATATATTATTATTTGGATGGGTATAATAATGATGTGTAACTCATATAAATAATAAATATAACATGTTAATGATTCTGTATATATGATATAACATCCATTTATATATTATTTTAATATCAAAAGAATGATATTGTCGCTCGTGCGTACGTACGGACTACCGTCTCCACGAACGCGATGAGATTCATTCTCCATCGTATCCATTCAAGTATAATTATCATTTGATGATTTAAAAATTATGTTTAAGGACTTCATATCATTCTGGATATGAATAATATACAACCTATCCTTTACAAACATGTCTTACGTAACAAAACATATAAAAGAAAACAAGTAAGTTAACACCCGATATAATGATAATACTAAGATATTATTATCAAATCAATATTAAAAGATCATATATGTTATCATATTAATGTATATGATTATTGTATAATTTAATAACAATTATTTAACCATTATACAGGAGGTTAACCTACCAAGGAAAAGTACAAGGTAAGGGTTATTTCACAATCTCTTCATTATCCGAGGTTGTTTATACGTAATAATCTACTGGGATCTCTTTATCATCCACATCCATGTTTCTTCAAAATGTATTTCAAAACATTTTTAATATTTAAAAGAATATGGGTTAAAGTCATTTATACCCTTGTTTGACTTTTTATAAGAGGTTTATAAGGGAATCTTTCCGTCGTTTTCCAAACAAGGTGCTTTTTAACCTTTTCGACAGAATTAAGATAAGAATGTTTTTTTAACTTATACGGCGGGTGCGGTTATTTTTCGCCGTTATAAAATCGTCAAAGCTTCCCTTAAAAGCTTGAAAGAATATTTTCAAGAAAATGTTTTATTTTATATTACTCTTAAATGATTTCAAAAATAGAAAGAGATATTTCTCTAAAAAGTGTTTTGATTTCATCTATGTCAACATCCTTCGACGGATTTTACGCTTATTTGAAGTTGATTTATTATGATACAAAACTTCTAAATTGTATTGAAGGTTTTGTGATATGTTTGACTGTAGATGTTCTATTTTTATACCATTCATAGTTTATGGTGAAATTATTGACATTTCGTATGCTAGTTTTAATACGAATGTTTATGTTATGTTTAAACCTTTTCATATGGGAATGCATTGGACTTAATAAGTGACGGGTGGAGCCCGCTATAGCTCCTCGATGCATCGGTAGGTCTCATGAGACAAACTAGTGTCTTGGCACAAGGCCTTGACAAAATCTTATTTGTAGTCTTGGCACGAGGCCTTGACTATGTGGTTATGATAGTCTGGCATTATGCATTCCAACATTATGAAAGTGGTTATTGATTTTTGCATGCGATTATTCGATTACTAGAATATCCATGTGAATAAGTAAATGGCATTATTTCATTTTATTTATGCCATACTATGTTGAAAGTTCATGTTTGAAAGGCTTTTGTTTTAGTTATACATTGCCTGAAAAGTTTATTCTTATTTATGAAAGTTTCCGCTATATTGTCATCCTTACTGGGCATTTGAGCTCACCCCTTTTCTATGTTTTATTTTTCCCAGGAAGTGAAGAAGTAAATTATGAATGACCTGCAGGGATATTATGTGGGGATATGAGTGTGGATTATGGAGACAATATGTTTTTGTAGTAGTTTTTCATTTTATGATGTAATGTAAAACCTATGAATATATCTAGTGTTTCCAAGGCTACTAAACCAATCGGTCTTTCGAGATTTGATCTTTTTTGTGATCATGCCAATGTTACGAAGTAATGCACCGACTCTGGGTAGCTGGGGTCGGGGCGTTACAGTAAGTGCCATGGAAAAGTTTCATTTAACACCATGGATGAGGTTAATGGTATTGCTACGACATCAACAATGGTTAAATGTTTTAAATGTGGAATGTACGGGCATTATACAAACCAATGCCCTAAGGGAATGTCTCATGAAGAGAATCGGTATGGTCGTATGGGTAGTATTTTTGTTGATGGTGATGAAGAGACTACAAATGATATGTGAGATGAAAGAATTATTGAAGCTCAGTCAATGGTTTAAGAAGGTAGTGGAATGATTACATGTTTATCAAGTGTAATGTTGTACTATAGAATAAAAAGACATCTAAGGATTGTTACACTGTTGTCTTTCCTTAAGTTTTGAAAGTTTATGATGAATGGTATGAGTAACAATGAAAGGTTATTCAGATATTTTTTGGAAAGTGGATGATATGTGCATAATGAAGGGATAAGGAGAAAATGAAATGTTTGACAGTATTCATGAGCCCATGATTGATATAAGGACTAAGTGATATCATGGTTTGAGTATATAGAATTTTCAGGATTTTGGTATGTGGAAAGTGTTAACTTTAAACTGCATTCATGTTTTCACTAAGGTATTCAAGAGAATACATGATTAAGGCCTTTGAATGTTTGGAAGGTGACCAACAAGATATATCTTATGATATATGGGGATCAACGATGGTATTAAATCTATGGTAATCGTTTTCACTATGTTATGAGAGTGGACTACAGTATTATGGATAAGCCTAAAGATTAGAATGGATTATGTTGGACATAAGTTAGGATAAAACGTTTTTCAATATTATTGATGGGATGCTATATTAATATAGCTTCAGAAAAAGGACAACCTGCAGGATGGGCGACAACCCATTGCTTCGGACGAGGCTGTGGGAATCGAACCCACAACCGAAGTGCGACTGGCCTTTATCGCCTACCACTGGCCTACAGGAAGTCCCTGTTTAGTATAAACTAGTTTTATTATATTAATCAGTATGATATATGAAGTATAAATCCATTTTAGGAACCATATATGATTAATCTCACTATGGATTGACTTATGCTAACCTTTTGTTTGATACAGATGGAATGACCCGTCATTCTATCACATGATCTGCAAACACTTCACGAATAACAAATTCAACTTCATTTATTTAAGAGATGAAGTGGAAATTGTTCAAGGCACAAACAACAGTGAGATTGTACCAAAATAAAGTAAGTATTTATTCTAATTCAAACTCTTCAACTTTAAGGAAATGATCTTGAAAACCAAAAATGTTGTCCTAGTGCCCTTATATCCGATGAATCAGATGGTACCCTAGACCGTCACAAATTTATGGCTTTGTGATTGCTGGCTTTTCCATAGCCATGTTCTCTACCACTCTCCATCAGAACATGATGGTTAGATTTCTCTTCCATATCCATATTTTCACCTATGTGGAAACCCAGTGATTAGTTTATTTGGGTAACTGTTACGTTTCATACTTTTGTTTTTAAAGATAAGTTTTGGTATTCTTTTTTACAATGTGGGTTTCTATCAAAGAAACTTTCAAATAGTATACCATTTATAACCCCGATGAATTTCGAGGGCGAAATTCATTTTAAGGGGGGTAGAATGTAACACCCCGAGATTTTATGAAAAATATTATTTTAATTTCATTAATGTCTTTTGTTGTATTCTACACCAAGATTACCTTGCGCTATACGCAACGATAATAGTTATTCTACGCAACATTGAGTATATATATATATATATTAAATGTATAAATCAAATATAGTTGGATTCTGTTATACGAAACAATGAAGGATTCTTTCACAACACGCAACCCTGACTTGGCTTGCATTACACGCAATCACGACCCTCCCCGATAGCGTGTGTTGTACGCAATACCGGGTTTTAATAAACAATGATATATTATTATAATATTGTCATGAACTAGCCGTTATGAATAGTATTAACTAAATTTTAAATTTTATAACATTATTATTCATCTTACACATTTTCTAGAACATGGTATAAGAACAAAATAAATTTTTCGGGTAAAATAAGTATTTTTCAAAAAATGCAGTTTTGCCGCCTTTTGATGGCGCACCCACTTTAAATCTAGTTTTGACATGATTATATGTTAAATTTGACAAAATAAAATTCTTCTTTTGAATCAGGATGTAAAAATTAACATTAGATAAAGTTTTGATATTTTTCCGATAACTTTCATATTTTAATGAATAGTAAAAACACGCTATATTTTAATTAAAAAAAACTTTTTTCATCATAATATCTTATGTGGTTAAATTATAATATTGAATGGTTTTAAAGTATAAATAGAATATATTTTTACCATTTAATATAATGTATTTCATTAGAATTGATTTTACCTTGAATTCGTAGGTTAAATCAATTCAATCTTTTGCAATGTTTTAAAGAAAAACCCATTTTTATTCGACAACGGGATTAATTTTAATTTAATTTCTGCAACTTCTGTGTATTGAATTTTAAAAAATGGATTCCATATTTGGAATCAGTGGGTCCAAATTATGTTAATATGATACTTTTCATTTTTGGGAATTATGAATAGTAACTACGGTAAATTTTATTTACCATAGTTAAAGGTAAATCGGGTAATTAATGGTAAATATAATATTTTAAAATTACCCTAAAAAATGTCAAAATTCTATTGGATGACTAAAAAACGACCCATATCACCTAATGGTCGGATTAGATTAATTTAATTAAATTTTGTCAATGAAAATAATTTAATTATTATTAAAACCAAAGAATGTGACAACATGTCACTTTCTTAAATCTTATAAGTATAATAATTTTAATCTAGTGATAAAATTCATGAAACTTCGAACATGAATAGTCTCCAGAAATCTAATACAATTATATACATCATTGGAATTTATTTAGAATTTTTAGGGATTAAATAATTATCATTTATTATGACAGAAAGATGATGCAGTAATTGTCTTATTAATGAAATATTGACAGAATTGATGTTATAAATGCCCAAATAAATGTAATTTGAGACTTTTTATGACTTAAACTAATTTTATAGGTTACTATGATATATTAGTGTTGATTTAATCAACTTGTTTCGAACATATAATTCTGTTATGACTTTCACAAAAATCATATATCAAATAGTGTCAAAATTGACACAAAATAGTTTTTAAATCAAATATTATATTATTAATTGTTATTTTATTCCTAAAAATCTAAGGTTCGGCCAAATGACTTAGATAAGGATATATATATTAATAATAAACAATTTGGGGTTCTTTTGGCATGTTATAGTAAGTGTATTAACCATATAGTGAAAGAAAAAAAAAAGACACGGTAAAAGTTAAATTATTTAACTTAGAGTTAAATCTAATTGATAAGGTTAAAATAACACCCTAAAAATGTCTAAATCCTATTGGATGATAGGATTTCGACCCATCCCCACTTTATATTCGAAATAAGACCCTTTGGAACCATTATAAACCGATTTTGACTTTAATATAAAATAATATTTTCAGATATTCCTAAGGTGCCCCTCTCCTCCCTTATAAAAGGACACCTCGTCCCCCTCCTCCTCACACCAATTTGAGCACTCAATCTCGGCCAACCCCTGCCAAAATCTCTTCTCCACTTCCCTAGAATAATCCTAGAGGTCCTTATCTTCTTCAAAGACCAATTTTAGTTCCCTAAGTGGAGGATTCAAAGAGGTGTTCCAAAGAAGAGGTAATATCCATTACCGATATTTTCAATTTCTTTCTTCTTCAACTTCTTCTTATTTAGTTGTTTCATGATAAAGTAATAACATAAGTATTTATTATATACTGATATGTTATTATAAATATTAAACAACTCTAATTAACCTTCTATCCATCCTACGGAGAAAGGAAATCACCGCGCGTGCGTACATACGGAATACCGTCTCCACGCCGTGGTGTAATCTATTTTCCGTCACCACCTTAATTGGATGGGTATAATGATGTAATGAGTAACTATACATGATTATTATAAAGTTATATTGATACTCAAATAGTATACATACACTTCAACACAATTCCACGACCATGGGAACGATATCATCGCTCGTGCGTACGTACGGACTACCGTCTCCACGACGCGATGAGATTCATTCTCCATGTTAACCATTTAAGAATGATTAAAAAGTATATATAAGAAATAATAATGAAATATATGACATTATAAAGCTACTGGATTTATGTATATATGTATATGTATGTCATCTACTTACTTCCATTCAAGACAATAAGGAAAAAAAACAGCGTTCATGCGTACGTACGGACTACCGTCTCCATGAACGGTGTTTTTCATTTCATTTATCTATCTATTATATATATATATATACTGAATATATATGATATATAAATCATATTTTATATTCTGGAAGTAAGTAAATCATGATATAAGTAATAATAATGTCAAGAACAACAAGTCAAAACACATACGATAAATGAAACGATTTTACCCAAAACGCTTCTTTAACATGGAATTTACAAAAGAACGGGTAATATAAAGTCATAATTGAACCATATATGATATCATAACAATGAATATGATTCTGTAATAAGTCAATGACATTATTTAAATCATTATACAGGAGGTTCGGACACATACAAAGCAAATCAGACCTAAGGTAAGGAAAATATCACAATCTCATTTTTATCTGAGATTGTTTATTCATAAGTATTTACTGGGGTGTATTTTATCATCCAAATCCATGTTCCCTCAATATTTAATATTGTTTCCATCCACTTACAATATTTTAAATCCAATTTTACCCTTCGGTGAGTTTTTAGTAAAGAATATGAAAGGAATCTTTTGTCGTTTATTTTCATGCGAGGTACTTTTTGACTTTTCTGACAAAGGTACGAAGAATGTTTTTTAACTTATACGGCATGAATGTATTTTTAAAACATTATTTCCAAATAGCTTCCTTTACAAGTTTTCAAGTTTATTTTTAATCAACTTCTTTTTGTTTATAATTGTATGACATGTTAAGAAAAGAAAAGTGTTTTTGAAGAAGAAAGGATATTTTACTCAAGAATGGAGTTCAAGTGTTTTATCAAAATTATTTTCCATCTAAGATAATATAGGGTTCTGTTTTTATCCCTATTATTACATTGATTTGATTATGTTTTGAGGGAATTATTTTTATGAAGTCATTTACCTTATATGATTTTTTTATGATGTCACGATGTTTCAAGAATCCCATTATTGTTACATGTGTTATGAGATGATGTATGATTTATGATTATGTGGCACACATAAGAAAGGATTCATTATAAGATGGGTGGGACCTATATCTACCTCCAATGCATTGGGTAAAGATTTTATATCTCATGAGATAGACATGGCTGGAACGGTAGGTTATACCGGTTCAGTGAAACAGGACTGAAACGAGGGTGACTCGATTCAGAAAGGGACTTTGTCCACTAAGATAGTCTTGGCAATGAGTCTTGACTAACAAGAAATGATTCTCTATGATTATGTGTGTATTCCACAAAGTTTCATGTTTTATGTTATGATTATTGTGATTACATTTCACTGCCATGATTTATCCCATGTTATGAAATTATGATCTCTTTTGCAGGTTAAGATTTCCAAAAGTTATGTGATTATGTATATGATGTGATTGATATTTCTTTTGTTTACCCTTACTGAGCATTTGAGCTCACCCTTTTTATGTTTTCTTTTCCCCAGGATATAAAGGAATGTTTTAGGTAAAAAAAGGAAGATCTTTATGGGAGATTTTGAAGATCTTTCACCACGATTAGAAGATTATATTCCGAGTTTCCAAAGACACTAAACTATTACGATCCTGGTGTGTGTGTGTTTTTGTTATGTACTAAGTATTCCGCAAAAGTAATGTAAAGTCTATGTACGTCAGGCTTCGGGTCTCTACAGCCTTCCTAGCATCAGCGGATTCCCGAACCACTTCCTTATGTGACTTCTTACTCAGGGCATCAGCCACAACGTTGCCCTTACCTTCAGTGTAAGAGATCTCGACGTTATAGTCTTGAAGAAACTCGACCCATCTCCACTGCCGTAAGTTCAGGTCACACTGGGAGAAGATATAACGTAGGATCTTGTGATCTGAGAATACCACAAAGTGCTCCCCAAAGAGGTAATGTCGCCACAACTTCAATGCGAACACTAATGCTACAAGCTCCAGGTCATGGGTGGAATAGTTACTCTCATGAGAGCGTAACTGCCTAGACCCATAACAAATCATGCCCTTCTTCTGCATCTGCACGCACCCCAGACCAAGGCCAGAAGCATCAGAAAACACTTCATACAAAAACCCTCCCTCTGGAAACCTGAGCACGGTAGCACTAACCAACTTCTCCTTTAGGTAGTCGAAAGATTTCTGGCATTGATCGCTCCATAGGAAGACCTGATTCTTCCTAGTCAAGCTATCAATGGAGCATCAACTCGAGAGAAGTCCGAAACGAACCTCTGATAGTAACCAGCTATCCCCAAGAAACTACGAACTTCTGCCATGCTCTTGGGTACTGCCCAAGAAACAACTGCCTCCACCTTTGATGGGTCCATTGACACCCCATGCTGAGACACCACGTGCCCAATGAAGTGTACTTATTGTGTCAATAACTTACACTTCGATAATTTCCCGTAAAGCTGGTGGTGTCAAAGGACTTCCAAGACTGCACTGAGATGCTCAACGTGCTCCTCCTCTGATCTTGAGTAGATCAGGATGTCATCGATAAACACAATGAAGAACCGGTCTAGAAACTCTTTGAAGACAAATTTCATAAGTCCCATGAACACAGCTGGTGCATTCGTAACTCCAAACGACATCACTACAAACTCAAAGTGCCCATACCTACACCTGAAAGCTGTCTTCGAGATGTCACTGTCCTTATCCCTCAGCTGATGATATCCCGATCATAGATCAATCTCAGAAAAAAAACCTGCTCCCCTCAGCTGGTTGAAGAGATCATCTATCCTTGGAAGGGAGTAATGGTTCTTGACTGTTACCTAGTTCAGCCTTCGGTAGTCTATGTATAGACTAATACCATCATCTGCCTTCTTCACGAACAAAACTAGAGCACCCCATAACGACACGCTGGGTCGAACAAAACCCTTCTCCATCTAATCGTCAATCTGAATCCGCAACTCCCGCAACTACGAAGGTGCCATCCGATAAGGGGCCATCGAAATTGGACATGCACTATGCTGTAAGTCTATCCCGAACTCAACGTCACGTCGGGGGACAGAGTCACAACCTCCTCAGGAAAAACATCAAGAAAATCCCCAACAACTTCCGGGACATCCATCATCTCTGTATTAGCTGGAACCACTGATAACCCTCCCAACAAGGAAAGGAGAGGCTCCACACTCTGGCTTCCGGCCTGATAGATCCTCTCGCCAACAAAAGATACGCGCTTCCCATCCATGTCGGAGAACACGACTCTTCCACAGAAGTAGTCGATAATGACACTAATAGAAAACAACCAGTCGATGCCTAGGATGACATCGTATGGTTGCATCTGTAACAGAAGAAGGTCCCCACTAGATCGATGTGGTCCCAACGTTAGCCCACATCCCCGGCAAACAAATGATACGCTGGTCTGGCCCCCAACTGGTGTAACCAGTACCATTGCTACAGAAAGTCTCTCTACGTCTAGTCCTAAAGCATGGGCTAGACTAGGTGTAACAAAGGAGTGCAAAGCTCCCGAATTGAACAAAGAAGAAACAAGAGTGCTGAAAAAAACAAATAGTACCTCGCACCACCTCTGGTCCTGTTGGAGCTTCCAACTCTACTGCGTGAAACTATCCACGCCCAGCTCCTCTGACCCTATGATGTCGTCCACTTCCCCGACCATGCCCTGGTCGAGGTCCCTGAGGAGCACCCTGAGGTCGGCCTCCTCCTGCAAGGTCTTCCCTTGGAGGAGCATGGTCCTGCTGCTGCTGGAAGGGCCTCGCAAACAACTGGTGCTGCTGAGGTGGGCACTGAACCTGCCCACCTCCACCGTATTGATCTCGGGTCGGGCACCGACTCTGAACATGAACAAAACCTCCACAAGAAAAACACCTCGGTCCTGGGCTCGTGGAAAAGGGACGGGGACCCGATGATCTGAACTGGAACAATTGGGGCCTGCTCCCCACTGGCCTGAACCTGGAAGGTCCTGTTGCAGGAGACCTGCTGCTGACTGCCTTCCCCTTCGACGAACCTGGCTGGAACACCTCACGCGGTGCACCTCCCAGCAAGTGCATCCTCTCTACGACCTCTACCTTCTTCTGAATCGCCAAGTACGTCGGAAGGGTGAAGGGGGTGACAACATACTGGAGCGAAGGACGAAGCGCCTCCGCCAAACATCTCACCTGAGATTACTCATCTGGAAAGAGATCCGGAGCAAAGTGTAGGAGATCCTTGAACTTGATCCCCAGCTCTCGTACCGACCTACTCCCCAGCTGAAGGGAGAGTAACTCATGCCGCTTCTCCGCCTTGATCATGGATGAAAGGAATTCCTCTCGGAATTCCTTCTCAAAGTAAGCCCACAAAACCTCTGCCTCTATCCCCTCTCCGAGGTAGAGCGTTCACCACTGTCACGCCGCACCTCTCAGATGACTGACTGCTAGGGGAACCCAGTACTCCCTCGGAACACAGATCAAGGTAAAAGAAATCCCTATCTCCTCAAGCCACCCCTCCGTCTCCGTATCTGAAGTACTACCCTCATACTTCCTGAGGGTCTGCCGCTGGATGGAACAGAGAGTATTCTTCCACTAGCTATCTTCCTCCTCTCGGTCAATCCTCAACTGATCGACCACCTGGATCTATTGGGCCTCAGCCGTATGAGCCACCCGGGGATGACGTCCAGGTGCCATAGCTGTACGGGAAACAAGGATCGCCTAAGCCCAAGTAGTAAGGAAATTTCTCAAAGATTCAATTTTCATTTAATTTCTTTCCCAGAACACCCAAATCAAGTAAAACACAATCATGATGATTCATGTACTTTCCCTAGGGTCTCTACCCTGCAATCAATGTAGTCTTACATGGTCATTCGGTAGGCTCAGAATCCTTGAATCAGATCATGGGGGCCCTAAAATCCTGTGTCCTAGCCGGTATTCCCTGACCTATGTCACACACCATGATTGACTAACATTGTTGCCCTACCATCCCATGCAAACCTCACTGTACGTAACTTCAGACTCCATCCTATCGCTCAAACATCAGCTCTGATACCATTCTGTCACGACCCCCTCCCACCAAAGATTCCCCTCTGGAGCTGGCAATTGTGAAAGGGAGATAATGACCCCCAAGTCCCGCCTCCAGTAGGCCCCGGGTTGGCGACAAGCACTAAGGGTATGAGTTTTCACAATATGGGAGGCATTACCCTTTTTATTATTTAGGATCGGGAAATAGGATGAGTCAACCACCAAAAAGGAAAAGAGAAAGTGTATAGAAATAAACCCAAACCAAGCCCACATGCATGTTTAAATAATTTTATAACAAGGTACAAGTTCAAGAAATCTCAAAAGTACAATACCAAAAGAAAACAAGAGAACAACAACTGCAACAACTCCAACTCCCTGACTAGTAGGGTCCCGCACGACCCTAGTAGTCCTCCTGGAAACCTGAAAGTAAACGTAGGGTGAGCATACAAGTATACTCAGCAGGGAAAACTAAAGCTCTCGTTCACAAGTGGGAAGACATCCTAATGTCCCATGAGAACAACAGAAGAAACCTAACAAGGAAATCT
The DNA here is from genome assembly GCA_963277665.1 of Viscum album. Lineage (NCBI taxonomy): Eukaryota > Viridiplantae > Streptophyta > Magnoliopsida > Santalales > Viscaceae > Viscum > Viscum album. The sequence continues at coordinate 1,498,285,302 of OY728131.1, forward strand.
ATCCACCCAACCTTTCCAGCCACACTCACCAAAACAAAATCACAACAGGTAGTAGTAGTATAAGAACAAGAGTATTGGGTACCCCGCACCATTTCTCATTAGTTAACTGAACGTCCTGATGCTGTCACACTCTCCCCGCCCGCACACACCTGGGCCTCACTACCACAACCACATCCCAGCCCAAAGACACCTGGGCCTCATCCTGAAGATTCTTGGGAATAGTAATAGTAACAGAACTCTTGCCCAAAGACACCTGGGCCTAAAATCAAAACTTACCTGAAGAGTCTTATGTGTAAGGTCGCCTCAAGCCATTATAGAATATAAACCTTCCCGAAGAGTCTTGGGCCTAATCATCCCAATAAAAACCTACCCAAAGAGTCTTGGGTGTATGGTTGCCTCAAGCCATCACAGCCTAGGGGAGAAGGAGCAGGAAGGAGATAGTAACTATGGGAAAACACCCTCTCCCATGAAATGGGAGTGTTCGGCACTAAGTGATCAACATGGGTGTGGTGCAATAAAACACAAAAGATTCAGATATATACACACACACACACACACACACACATATATATATATATATATAGCAACCACTCAGCCCAACCTATGGCTTCAAAAAAAGGGAAATAGAGCACGTTCCTCGGCACTGCTACCACGAAGCATGCATACGAAAAACAACCCCAACCCCATTAAGGCTTTTACGTTTCAGCAGAATTAGTTTATTAGTTCCTGAAATACTGGGAATCTATCCACAACCAACCACAACGATCGTTTGTAAGAATATCCATGCCATCCACAAAGAAAGTTAGGAAAACACAGCAACACGGCAAGTCCCTTCTTATTAACCAACCAACCCATTGATTATTATTTCCGTTTCATTACCAAGCCCCACCATTCATTAACTCTCCCACTTTTTATATTATTCACAACCCAATGTCCATTCACATTCAAACCATCCTGAAACCCCGCTGCCAACCACCATAACCACAATACAATGAAACCCGTACATCATCATCCCATTAATACCATTTATCGTAGCCCCGCTGCCCATTACCAACACAACACTCACACCAACCCACAACCAAGCCAACCGCAGCCCCGCTGCTCACCCTATCCACAACAACTAACAAAAAACCCCGATCACATGCCAAGAAAACCAATAAAACACCCAAATGTTCATTATTCCGTTTTGTTCAACCGAGGTGATCACACAAGGGTTCCAGATTTTCATTTAATCAACCATATTTACGTGATTAACCAATTTACACATTACACAAGGTTCCATCCACAAACACGGTCTAGAAAGATAGGGAAACATTTAATTGCGCAAGCAAAGGCCCCCAACGACCGTGATTTTTAGTAGGCAGAAGCTCATTAAATTCACAACATAATATCATAGGATATAAAGTAACAACAATCATAAACTTCCCAACCCCATTCTCTAACCAGTTATTATCTTCATTTAATGGTTCAACTGTTTCTCATGAAAACTAGCGGATACCCACCCCACATAATGCACAAATTAGAGAGATGAAGGTAAGATCCCTACCTCAACAGGTTATAGATCGCAACGCTCCTCCGGATCAACTTTAGAAGACGTTCGTCGGTGTCCTAGAAAAACCTCCTTGGGTGGAAAGGAAGAGCTGACGGAAGACAACGGATCCAAGCTCGGAAGTTCCACCACGTCGTTACGATCCCGTGGCCACTGATGGATCATAAATCGGAGCTCGGAAAAAAAAGTTATGGAAGAAAGAGCCTTCATGTCTCTTAAGAGAGCTCTCCTCAGAGGAGAGGGGAGGAGAGGTGTGAGTTGAAAGGAGGAGGGGAACCCTCCTTTTATAGGCATGAAAATCAAAAGTATACGGCATGTACTTATGGTACACGGCGTGTACTCGTCCGTTTTCACACGGTCTCCACGTGACCTCCAACGCGGCTCCACGGCTGTTGACTGGTCAACACAATGTTTGAAGGTAACACATACGCGGGGAAGGACTACATGGCGTGTATATTGGACACACGACGTGTACCCTTTTATTGCAAATGGCAGGGACACGGATCCAACGCGGCACACGGCCGACGACTGGTCAACACACGGTAACGCGTACGTGGGGAGGGACTACACGACGTGTAGTACTGGACACATGGTGTGTACCCATTTTCTTCACGCGGCAAAGACACGACCATCCACACGGGGTATACCCGACAAGAGGGTACACGGCGTGTACTCAAACTACACGGAGTGTAGTTTCTAAATTCTGGAAAGTGTGGGAAAAGTCCATTTTACCCTCCAGAACACTTGTAGCCTTCTTTTTGACAAAGTAATGGGCCAGAGAGGTCCGGGCCATTACCTTTCATTAAATTAAAAATTATAAAATTTCATTTCTGCATCGAAGTGGCTCTAAAAATCATAATGTCAGCCCAAGGATTCTCATTGTTGGATAAATCTCATCCAATAGAATTAAAACACGTTTTAGGGTATATTTATATTATTTTTATTTTATTTCTTTATCCCTATATACTTGATTTACCCTTTAAGAATGGTAAATATTATAATTCTAGAAGTTACTATTCATAATGCTCATAACTAAAATGTACCTATTCATAAAATATGGAAATTTTGAATCCAAATATGGAATTAATTTTTCCAAATTCAAGAAAAAGATGTTTCAGAAATTATTTTTTAATTAAATCCTGTTGGCATAACCGAAAATTGGGTTTTTAGAAGTAAAACCTATCCAAATACTAACATGTGTTTATATCCAATTTCAAAGTGAAATAACATAAAATGAAAAAATTGGAATAAATTATAAAAAATAAATCCAATTACACTTTAAAACCAATTAATTTTACAATATAACTATATAAATAAATTAGATAAAAACAAAGTTTTGAGTTAAAATGTAGTATTTTTCACTATTTATTAAAAATGAACTTTATTAAAAATTGTCAAAATTTTATCCAAAGAAACTTTTGATGTATTGGTTCTATAAAATAAGTTTATTTATTCAAATAAGACATATAAAAGTATAAAAATTATATTTAAAAATGTTTTTCAAACAAAATGTTGTAAAATTTCATTTTTAGAAAAATACTTCTTTTATCCAAAAATTGAATTTTATCTTATATCATATCTATCATACTTATAAGATGAATATACTACATTACATTGAATATATAACATATTATTAAATAAAAATCCATAAATAGTTGTGTGATTTTATAAAAAAAATTATTCCCTTTTTAAATAAGTTTTCATAAAGACACTTCATTTTTTTCAACTGGTTTTTATTTCCATTTATAATAAATTTGGAAACCAACGAATAATTATCTAAACATTTGTAGAACTTATTTCAAAATTCAGTCGACATTATAAATTACCACTATACCAACGGCTAGGATTTAGCTTCAATATAAAATAATACTATTATTATTGTATTATTTACCAGTATAACTTAATGTTGTGTGAAAAGTATGATTTCATAAAAATACATTGTTGTGTGTCGCGTATTCCATCAGAAAAAGAATCCAGTTTAACGTAAAATTAATATATTATTTATAAATATAAATAGAATTGAAAAAGTATTATTCTATAAATACATGGTTCATTACATCATTCCTCTGTTTTGGAAATTGTGTCCTCATAATTTTAAAATTGGGTTGAGAAACTTCCTGGAAAATCCCACAATGGAAAAAGAGTAAATAAAACTATCACATTAAAATAAGGAATGTGAAGTAAAAGGGTAACCTAAGATAACACATACTAGGATTACATGTAGGATAACATGGATATAGAAGAGAAACTAACCATCAAGTTCTGGTGGAGGGTGATAAAAAACATGATTAAGAGAATGTTAACAATATTAGAACCATAAACATGTGATGAGTTAAATGGTCTTTGACTCCCCAATAGGAAAATAAAATGGAAAATGTTTTTTTAGTTCTTTTTAATAATTTTTAGGAATTTATTAATGATATTTACTAAGAACATAAGAATATATACATACTGTTCGAGTAGGGTTTCATGCTTTAATAAATTTCTACCACAAACTCATCTTTTCTCCAAACATTGAGTATTCAAGATGACTTGGTCACGTCTGAAGTTCTAGAATAAACTTCTATAAGAAATCACATAATTATAAAAAGATTAACTCTTTGTTCATCCTATCTTGAAAAATTAATCAAAACTAAAATGGTTTATACAAGATCAGATAATCCTCAAAGGACAGTCCTTTATAAAAACAAATACAACTTTTAATCCCCAAATTTCAAATAAAAAATACCCAAAGGTCAATAAAGATCATTCAAAAAACAATTTTATTTAATATTCATCAAAATAATCCAATGTACTATTGAAACCCAAAATTCATAAAGATTTGATCACATAGCCTTCCATGACAAATCATAACATTTATCTCCAAAAAACATTGACTACTATTAATGTATCATATAGAAAAGTAATTAACCATTTAAAATATTCCCTATTATATGTTAATCATTTCCCAAGTTTCCATAGGTCCAAACTAAAATATACATTTTTCAAAAATAATATTTCATCCATTACTCCACAAAATAAATCCCATAGTATTCTATTTTCTTTAAAGATATAGTGTTCTGAAAAGAGTCAACATCTTCCAAAATAAAATTTATCACGTAATCACAAAATCATTTTCCTATACTAAAGATACCAATTTTATAAAACATAACTTCCAAAAAATTATATAAATCCCTCAAAAATAACAATAACATATTTTAACCTCAAATCTTATCTCATAAATCACATTTTGGATCCCAAAAAGTAAGAACCCGTAATTACCTTAAATTCAAGGAACATATAAACCCTAATGGTTATTTATAACTATATTCATAAAAGAGAAGATAATTCTACCGCAATTAACATTTTTATAAAACAAATTGATGGTTTACAAATACTAGAAGTCTTCCAAAGTAATACCATCATTAATACATATAATCATATCATCATCCATAGACCCAACATAACTCTTCAATTCCTAAAATGTATACATCATAATCATCTAACAATCTTCATGATCCTTTATCGATGTTTTTATATTTAACTCGTTAATAATTCCTTCCTATAAAAAATCATGCATTATGTATTGAGATTCAATAATGTCAAAACATGAGATATTAAATAATGCATACCATTCATAGGCTATTTCCAGTTTCCTCATCTTCAATTGGAGTGCCATTAAGAATTAGTAAACACATATTTTTATGGTCCTGTTTATCCAATTCCCAAACCATCTTCATAGGAAATCTATTTACCTAATGACTAGGCGTACGACATTTAAATCATTCAATTGATACCTAAAAAATAAATTCTTTCCCTTTCCCGGAGTCAACTGAATGCTTCCTTTTTTCATGGAAGGTTATTTCTTTATGACCATCATTACCACATCTATAACATCTTCCCATACCTTTTATGCATTTTCATATGTGTATCATTCCACACCCTTGAAACATATTTTTTTAATATAATTATTATTTTTATTTTTACCTGAAGTTCCCTAGGGATTCTTTTCTTGTATATATGATGCCTTATATAAATAACTAAGGATTGAGTGGCCAATCATGACTCTAGATAGTTTGTTAAGAATAACCACAAGAGTTCACATTAAAACGCCCATCTCATTTAGTTTCTTATTTAGAAAAACAAAAGTGTTTCCTTCACATCCATTTTTACTTTTCTACAAGCTAGATCCATCCATTTACTAAAACAAAAAATGTTAGTGTGAGTATAACAGTAAAATCATCATATACTATCTTAGGAGGAGGGTAAACACTAATATATACTTCTCTATGTTATCTTAATCTCAATGTATTTGTCTAAAATAACTCTGAAACTTTCTAATATGATAAAAATTGTGGTTATATAAAACATGCCACTTAGGCTTAAATAACATCATAACTGCTCAATTTATCTAAACGAACCTCTGATTCCAACTATAGGGCCACAACAATAAACATTACATAATGTTGAGTTATGTCAATAAATGGGATTTAATTAAAATAAAGGAAACTTTTTAGGTTTAGAGATATAGACAATTAGGTCATTACTGATACATAACAACTTGAATATTACATGTAGACACCATAACATACTATCCATTTTCTTATAAAACAAAAACTCTTTAACAAACATGACATCGTTTCATGTGTTAACAACATAACTTTTTTATTTTCCCATCCTTAACTCTATTGTTCGTTATGTCCTGTGAAAAACATTTCAAAACATGGGAGGATCAAAAAAATATCTATAAGGGACACATAATGAATTAAAATTGTTAGTCTTGTGGAAACTTGTAAACCATGGAAACATTATCCTAAAGTAATACTTCTCACCTTTAAGAAGTAGCAAACAACCTTCCCTCAATATGAGCTCATTTATCACCATTTTTGTTACCATAAGAGTAAAATAAATCCCATAGAAATAAACATATAACATATAAAGTTAACATGGTACATAAACATAGCTAAATGGAATAACCATGCAGTCTACTTCTACATATAACACTAAATACAATAGCCATACGACCCACTTCCATACCCAATGCATTAGAGGTTATAACATAACTACCCATTCTTGATTTATCACGAAACTATCAGAAATTTGGTTTATCATGTAACCACCCATTGTTGTTTTATCATTTATCTTCCCAGAAAATTTCTAGGTACCATCATATAATCATCACACATAAAATATTGCAAATATCAACATTTCACTAATAACCTTTCATTTGTAATCATAAAAAATAATTACAATTTATTGAAATACTAAATTCATTTCCAAACCATATTCAATAAAAAACGCCCAAAAGGGAATAATTTATTTCTTTTCCTTTTAAAAACATTAAGGTAATAATGGAAGAAAAATATCTAATAATGATTACAATGGCAAAGAGGCCGTTATCGTCGCATAAATTAAAAAAATTCCTCTTTTAATTGATTAACACACTTAGAAGAAAGAATATATTTAAAAAAACGTTCAATTAAATTAAATGATGGTGGATATAATTATACACTGTATAGAATAAGTTCTTGTATAAATCAAAATATTCTACAATGACATGAAATTGAGACAAAGTCCCTTACCTTGAGTATGACTTGTCTCATTCATTATTTATATTCTTGAACAATAAACTTGGGTACATTTATACTTTCTTACGAAAAATTTTCATTTTTATTATTCATTTTATATTATTTGATTCGACATTATAAAAATTACATAATTATTTATGTTCATATTGGTCATTTTGTCAATATTCGGTAATTAAGTTGAAAATGAACACGTTTTTCAATAAATTTTCCAAGTAGTAAAATGTAAATAGTCTATAGATGTATATTTTTTTATTTAAATATAACATATATCTAGTATATAAGTATTTATAATAGTCCATAAGATTTAGAGATAAAAAATGAAATGCACTGTTCATGGAGACGGTAGGTCGTACGTAAGCATTGACACTACTTTCATTTATTTTTTCGTTTTAAAACAATTATAATGAAATTATATAAATTTAAATTTTAATACCATTATTTTATGAATGTCATGTATGTATCATAGTTTTAATAAAACCATCCTCTATACGTTTAATGTATAGAATGAACAAGTCATATCACATTGAGGGGCGGTAGTTCACACATTCTCAAATGAAATTATCGTATTTATGCATCATGGAATGAATAAAGGTATGTTGTAAATAAAATTTACAGAAGAATATAGACAATATAAATATAATTTATATAATATATAAATATAGTTCCATCATAATTTCCACCATTAGTGGTGGTAAGGGAAAATCGAACAATCATCTTTTCCTAAGGTAGTAATTTACCCTACACATAAGCAGTATGTTCGTATCCATTAGATGGAGGTGTGTGTAAGTGTAGTTATAATAAATATAATAAAAATAATTTTATGTTGAGTATTATATTATTGTTATATAATCAAATAATAAGAAGAGTATAGGTAGTGGAGAAGGAAAATAAAGGAAAGCAACTTTAGACAATTCACTTCCTCTAAAATCGGTAACTCTTTTCAATTTGAGACAAAAGGATTTCTAAAATTTAATTCTGCCCTAGGTAAGTATTATAGGAGAAAGGTAGGGATATTGGGAGATTATTTGAGAAGAATTTGGATGATTTAAGAGGCTTTATTGTTGTGATTAAAGGGGTATAAGTCGTGGCCTTTTATAAGATGGATGGGGGGTACTTTAGGAAAGTCATGAAATATTAATTTATTATAAATTCTATTTTTATTAAAAATGACTAAAAAATTGGTTTATTAGAATCTAGGATTAATTAATGTCTAAATAAAAGCATCTATCAACAATTGGACATGTTTGGATATTTTTTAATCCTTATCTTCTTTATTTAACCCTTTTTAACTCTTATTATTTTATCAATAATTTAACACTTTGAGAATAAAAATAGAAACCAAAACATGAAAAATGTTTTCTTAAATAGTAATTAATAATATTTTAGGCTAATAGTAACCATTTTAACAAATTTTATTTTTTAAAAAAATTTATAATATTTAATAAATTATTTTATATTTTAAAATATTAATTATGTCAATTTTGAAACTATCTATATCAGGACATTTTAAAAATCCATAACAACTTTATTATTTAAAAAAATCATTAGTTAAAATATAACATAAAATGTGCATCCAAAAAATTCATGTATGGTATCAAAATAGTCAAGTTATATTTATTTAAATATTTCTAATATCATTTTTTTGAATCCATTATTAATGAAGAAATCACTACATCATCCCTATGTCATAATTAAATTTATTTATTTAATGATTAAAAATTATAAATAAAATATAATAATTTATTAATTTTTTTGCTTTCTAATTAATATTTATAGTCACATATATCACTTATATAACCCCATATAAAATTGATTTACTAAAATATAAAAGTTTTTTTATAATTCCCTTCTCTTTAAATTAAAAATTATAAAAAGCCATTTTGAAAAACAATTGGATGTAAAAATCAGAATATTCGGGATAAGTAAGATCATGATTATAAATATCTCATAAAATAGGAATATAACATCTTTTAGGGTTGCTTTATATTATTATAATATTATTTTATATCTCTAATTTACCTAATTTATCCTTTAACCATGGTAAATAAAATAATTAATGAAGTTATTATTCATGATGTACAAAATAAAATTTACCTATTAACATAATTTGGAACTTCTAATTACAAATATGGAATCAATTTTTATAAGTTAACAACAAAGACTTTTCGGAATTTAATTTTGAATTAAATATTTTTGTCAAAACTAAAAAGTGGGTTTTTAGGAAATAAAATCTATCAGATGATTGACATGTGTTTATATCCACTATAAAAGTGAAATTACATAAAATAACCCACATTTTAATAAATGATAAAAAAAATTAATCCAATTACACTTTAAAAATAATTAAAATGAAAATATAACTATAATAATAAATTAGATTAAAAATTTGGGTTGAGTTAAAATGTAGTATTTTTCACTATTCATTAAAAAAGGAAATCTATCAGAAAATTACAAAAAAATTATCCAAAATTAGTTTTTAAGTCCCTATTCTATAAAACAATATTATTGTTTCAAAGAAAACATATAAAGGTGAAAAAACTAGTTTTAAAAAGGATTGTTCCTCAAAAGGCGGATAAACTGTGTTTTTAGAAAAAATACTTCTTTTATCCAAAAAATTGATTTTTTTCTTATTTCTTATCAATAAAATATATAATATGAATTCATAACATTACATTTAATATATAAAATATCATTAAATAAAAATTCATAAATAGTAATATGATTTATAAACCAAATTAATATCTTTTTAAATAGGTCTTTATAAAAACACTTCCTTATTTTTAATTGGTTTTTTTTCTATTTACAATAAATTTAGTAACCAATGAGTCATTATTGAATCATGTGTAAACCATATTTCAAAATTCCTTTTATACAATTATTTACTAACATTCCAATGTCTAGGCATTAACTATCATTTAGAATAATAATAATAATAATAATAATAATATATTATTATTTTTTGGTATAACTCAATGTTATGTGCAGCGTAAGATTTTGGAGAAACCCATTGTTTCGTGTCGAGTATGATTTCAGAAAAAGAATCCCCTTTAATGTAAAATTAATATCATATCTATAAATATTAATAGAAATTATAAGTATTATTCTATAAATACCTGTGTGGTTACATTGGGTGGGACTCAATCATTACCTAGTGAATGATAACAGGCCCTACTGCACACTTGGGATTACACTCCCGAGGGATATCCTTTGAAAATTTACAAAATCTATACATGCCAAAATGTAGGATTTAAATACAATATGAATATAAATGCACTACGATAAAGCTAATTTGTCATATATTTAAAATAAGGTGTCTTGATTTAGACCTCTTGAATTATTTTTTAGATATTGTGGTTTTACATTAGGGTTAGCATTTCTCCCACAAGGAATTTGGTATTAATTGGTGGATGGAAAAAAAATAAACCCTGTTAACATTTTGTATGTTAAAAAATGAAATGAATTTCATCCTAATAAATAAAATGTTATGGTATCTTAAATTGAAAATATTATTGTTGTTCTTAGACCAGTTTCGCATCTATGAATCAGTTTGGGCATCCAAATGAGAAAGAGAAGAATTTTTTTTTGAGTCCCTCATGAGCCAACACCCACCTTCATTCAGTGGGTCTCATAATCCACAATTTACATAGAAATTCATCAACACCACAAATATATATATTTTCCATCCTCCAATGTTTGGATAATGATATATTCATTTTGTTTGTCTACTATTCGGATGGTGAAATAGAACAATGGTGTACCCTTATCAGGAATATGAGGAGATGTTTTGAAATTGACTCCATGGATTGGGATGAGTTCAACAACATATGTTTCAATAAATAAATTTCTCTAATTCTTTACATGAAGATTAAAAATGACTTCCTTGAGCTTAATCAATAAGATGATGACTATTTAAGTACATGTGAGTAATATTTTATAATAAATGTGATCTATACTCCTAATATAACAATCCAACAAAAAAATAAGGTTATTTATCTATTCATTGGCATAAAACCAATACTATTAATGAGATTACCCTTAAAATACTTTAGTAGCTAAGAATATATTCATCGGTGCACTATCAAGGTGGATATGGAGGTTGTAGTTACGTATCTATCTCATTGTTTGGACAAGAAAAGTAAGATGGAGTTCAAAGGAAAATCTAAAACCCATAGAGAGAAGAATATGAGATTTTTATCCTACTCACATTGTGGAAAGAAACCTTGATGAAATTGTATGGAGGGTACTAATAATTTTTTTTATTGTTGAAGGTAAGGACATCGGGTTACTAATTTCAAATTTGATGGGTTAAATTTAGCTAATGAGGAAAATATTGACAAAGCTACAATGAATACACCACCGAAACACTTGTGTTTCAAATTCCTAGTGTATGAAAAATATGAAAATAAATTCCCCAAACTAAGGGTCAACATGGTTGATGAGATATAAAAAATATTGAAAAAATGAAAAAAATTGAAAGCTTATTAAAACATAATATATTAAGTGAATCATGATACTTAAGTTCACACTAATACCCCCTTTTTACTTGGTAATTTCATGTTTTTATTTTAATGGATGGTCCATATGAAAATTTTATTGTGAAATTTGATGTGATTATCTCCCTATAGATGGATTTTTCATTAATGAAATCACATTTGAGACTCTATCAGTATGAGGATGAACATGATCTTCATATTGAATTCCTATATAAGATAATAGATTATATAATTACTATTCTAGGAAGTAACATTTTAAAGTGTATATGTCTCTATTAAAAAAAGTGTTATGGAAACCATCATGGGTTTGTGAGATTACGGTCTACCATAAGATCAATATAATGGACACCACTTTTGAGGTTTTATGAGATCAGTGTTTATAATGATTAATAATATTTTAAGGGACATTAATGGAAATGAAACCCTTTGAATTTTTATATAGTGACAAAATTATTTGAGGTGGAATGCGTTTAATATTTGTGGAAATTTTATTATATGTATTGTTAACCTCCATGATTTATCTTATATTTGATGTAAAGATAATTATGTGTTGTATTTGATCTCATTACGAAGTGAAAACAATTCATTATGATAATAGAATCACTTTATTTGGATCTACATTCCACAATATACATTAAGTAAGTAGTGATTATTCAGGAAGTACCAAATAAAACTAGATTTTATAAGAATCTATAGTTAAACTCAATGCTTTAGAAAAAGTCTTTAGTAATATCATGACCCATAGTTGAGTTTCATAACTGTGTATCATCCTCAAATAGATGGACAATTTGACAGAGTAAAACAACACCTAGAAGATATACTGATATATGTTTTGATGGATTTCAAAGGTAGTTGGGATCAACACATTAATCATAATGGGGTATCATGTAACATTTTATTTCACATAAGTGTTTAGATTCCTCCTTATAAATCACTTTATGGAATGAAGTGTATAAATATAATATAATATAATGATGTTGCTAAAAAAAGCTATTTGAGACCTAAGAAAGATGAGGATTTTTAAGAGAAGGTTAGAGAAATTCAATAACATGTAAGAATAGATAGAATTTTATAGAAATGTTATGTTGATAATTATAATCATAATGTAGAATTTGAAGATGCTGAGAAGTTGTTTCTATGAATTTATTTTGGTAGAAATAATGGAAAAATAACCCCTAGGTATATCGGCCTCTCTAAAAGGATTGTTCATACTAGGATAATATCTTATTATCTCGATTGAACCTCTATCAGGTTCACGATGTGTTCTATGTATCGCTCCAATGGAATTACATACTTGATTCATCACATGTACTGAACTTAGAGGTTGTACCATTGGAGAATGATATTTCTTATGATGAATTTCCAATAGAGATTATAGATCAAATAGTGATGGTTTAATGGAAAAAAGACCACTCGCCTGGTCAATTTTTTGTATCATAAACACAATTTTATGGATGTTATGTTGGAACTTGAGGATATTATGATATAACATTATCCTCATTTTTTGTATCAAATTGATGAATTTTGAGTGTGAAATTCAATTTAGGGGTTAGAATATAATACCCAATGTTTTTTGGAATTATTATTTCAAATAAGTTAAATTTATTTGATATCATTTTATACAAATAAAACCATGTTAATCTTTCACTACATGTAACACAATCTCAGCTTGCATTACATTCCACACTAGGTTTTAACAAAAAGTAGTATATTACGAATATAATTATTAAAATTATTCTATTATAACCTATATATTAAACAATGTTATATAAATTATAATTACTTCTTTTAAAATATTAATTATAATTTTTTTATATTTATAAATCGTATTAATTTTAAAATACAATCGTCTTGGTAAAATATTTATATGTTTGAAAAATAACCTTAAATCAAAACATAGGGGTTTATGTCTTTTTGTAACAATATATTAATTTTTGGAAACCTTTTGAAAATTAAAATTATAAAATTTAATTTAATTTACTAATTTAGAATTTCAAAATTATCGTTGACTGATTTTTTGTTATTCTTATGAAATGCTTTATTTTCTGATGAATAGTGAAAAATAATAAATTTTAATTGAAAACTACCTTTTAATTGAATTTATTGATATAGATCATTTGTATTATAAATTAGTTTAAAAGTATAATTAGTCCAATTAAAAATATTTTGATTTAAATTAATCCATTGAAATCAATTATATATTGACATCTATTGTAGAAACATTGTAAACATTTGATCATCATCGCGTTAAAAGCTATATTTCTTATCATGTATGTAAGATTAATTTTAAATTAATTTTTTTCAATTATATGAATGGAATTTGGGAAAATGGATTCCATATTTGGAATTGTCATAATTTCTATTATCCAATAAGTTACACATATTTTTTAACAAAATAAATATTGAATGAAGTAAACATTAATTCTCATGGTTATGGTACTAATGGGTTTACCAAGGGTTAATCTAAAAATATTAGTATAAAAATGACATATACACTTGTATATAAACTTTTGTATTACATATTTATACCATTAAACCTCTATGGTTTAATAATGTACAAATTTATTTTAAATACCCAATCTTGATATACATGGACACTAAATTTATTTTTCAGAATACCAAATATTTTACACAAAAAGGTACCTTAAGACCATATTAGTTTAGGGTCTTTGTAATCTTGGAAGACATTCTTTTAATCTAGAGAATGATCTTCAAAATCTTCCATAAAGATATTCCACTTTATTTTTCCTACATAAAATAGTTATTTATATCATGGGGAAATGAAAACATATGAAAAGGGTGTGATCAAATGATCAGTAAGGGTAAACATGGAAAATATCAAACAAAAAAAATAACATAAGAATGTAAAGACATGAATGCAACATTTTAAAATCATACCTTGTACAACATATATATAAATATTGAGTCATGAATGAAATCAATGGACTTTTATAATACATAAATAAAAAAAAACATGATCTATGAGAATATAAGTTAACCAAATAAATAGAACTGTGGAAACCACATATGCCTAGAAAATTGTTTTTATATTACCGAATGATAATTTTCAAGACCATCATAGTGGAAAATTTCCATTACTAAACCGATTTCACACTTTGTTCCTTCCCTGTATTACTAAATTGGGTTTACTTGTTGTTTCATCCCACTATTACTAAATCAAATTTAATTTACATTCCAGTCATATCTATCTCATGAGATATAAATATTTACCCAATGCATTGGACGGATATATAGCTCTCACCCTCCTCATAGTGAAATCATTATTATGTGTTCCAAAAAACATAAATCATTCATCATAACATAACCCGAGAAGAAATGTGTTTCTTAAATGTAATTTCATCATATTCATATAAAAAATAGATTTTAATAATATCATTCCATAATAAACACAATAAAATAATATTAATTAAAGGGATAGAAACATAAAACTATATAAATAATTTCATCTTAGATGGATAATAATTTTGATAAAACACATGAAATTAATTCTTGGGGACAGAATTTTTTCTTCATAAAAGCATTTTATTTTATTCAAAATGACAAGAAATATTAAAAGAAACTAATTTATTTTAAAATAAATTTTAAATATTTAAAACTAACCTTCATGGATATAATGTTTTATGAAATTTTGAAAATATGTTCATTTGGTATAATTTAAAAGAAAACATTCTTCTTGTACTTTTGTCAGAAAATAAAAAAGTACCTCATATAGAAAATGAAAAATGATTCCATTGATACAATTCCATAAAAATTCACCAAAGGGTAAAATTTATTTTAAAAAATATTATATGAATATATAAAATATTTTATAATATATATGTATAAAATATAGACATGGATGAAAACTATGCCCTAGTAAATACTTATGTGTAAACAATCACAGATAAAAATGAGATTACGAAATTACCCCAACCAATTTAAAATCATTAGAATCGTATTTGATATTAAATAAATAAAATAATATTCATATAATAATATTAATAATAAGAAACTTAAAAACATTATTGGTCATCATATACACAATATAAGATAAATAGGTGTTGTATAAGGCATATGTCCCATTAAAATAAAAGTGAAAAAAATAATCCCATACCTTAGGTTTGGGATCCTTTGTAAATATCTGAACATACTATCTAAGTGATTCAATAAGTTTATTAAATTATTTGGTAATAATAATAAATTTTTATAATATCATAATAGATCATATTATTACCCATTTGAAAATAACATTATTACTCATCCATCGGGTATTAACTGCTTTATTTTCATACACATGTTTCATCGGAAATGTTCTAGTAACTATTATTATATTATAGTTATATAATTTACATAATGATATTAATATAAAATATACCAAATTATCTCATTAAATTCATTTATATAATCATTCTCTAATGATATCATATATAATTTATTGTGATATTTCGTGTACACGGTTGGTCGTACGTACGCCCAAGCGATGATATCATTCCCATACTTGTGGAATGATATTTAAGTGGATGTTGTATAAAATATTTCAGGAGAAATTTCATGTTATAATGATAATATATAGTAATTATTTTCAATATTACACCTTCCCATTTAAAGTGGCGATGAAAACTAGATTACACCACGGTGTGGAGGCAATAAGTCGTACATACACACATGTATTGATTTCATCGTTACAAAGAAGGATAGAATGTGGAATATGGTATTTACATACCCATAAAAACACATAATAATATAAGTGGTACTAGATATATTACATTATAATGGGAAAAAAATTAATTAATACGATGTAGAAGAAGAAATATTTTAAAATAATCTGTAGAGGAGGTTTCCATTTATTTGATGTGCTCCCTAAAAATATCCTTTTAATGCACTAGATTTTGAAATTAAACGAGAAGAAAACAACTAGAATGTTACTAGGGAAGTTTATAAGGGAAATGGGTTGGTTATGGTTGAGCTTCAAGGCAAAAAGTTAATTTATGAGATGAGGGAGGAGGTACCCTTTTATAATTCACGTTAGTGTCACTTTTGGAATCTCTAAAAATGTTAATTTATAATAAAATCAAAATAAAACAAAAAACCTAAATAAATTCCTTATATGTAGAATAAGATTATATAAGGTTGTAATAAAAATAACTAATTTTTATATAGATGTTTTAATTTCATTTTAAACCATATCATTTCAATTTAACCTTAATTATTACAGTTTAATTTTAACTAAGTTAACAAATTGTTCAATATTAAAATAGTGTAATATTTACTTATTTGATGTCAATTAGACCATAAATGATCAATATAGAACTTTTTATAGTAAACCATAATTATTTTATATTTTTTAAAATATTTTATGATTTTTGAATAACTTAATAAAAAATTATTTTTAAAATATAACAATAGGGTCAATGTTTACAATATTCATTTAATGGATTTATTAATAATATAATGATAATATTTTAACCTCAAAAAATATTTAATTATATTTATAAGTGGAAAATTTCATCAATAAAAGTTTTTATATATTAATTAGTCCAAATTATATTTATTTTAGTATTTTTAAAAACATTAATTTGATTTTTCCATTAAGAAAAAAATTACTACATTATTTCTTTGTAATTATTTAATATACTTTATGTTTTGTAAAAATTAAAAATAAAGTTCTATGATGAATATAAATCTAATAGATTCCATAAAAATATTTTTAGAGTAATATATCTTCTGAAAATACATTAATAAAAAATTTATACTTATTAAAACGTGATTGTGACATGTTTAACATCATCTTAATGAAAATAATATAAGCATCATAATATCTTCTATAAGGCTCCAAATGGTATGTAAATTGACACTTTCATGATTATGGTTATGATATACCTGAAAAGTAATATTTGGTCACATTTTTATTTATTTTAATGGTTATTATCTTTTTAATAAATTTTAATTTATTAATTTACCATCAATTAAATAATTCCCACATCATTAATATATATACAGTTACAGAAATTATTTTATAAAAAAATATAAAATATTACCATGATAAATATAATTTTCTTATCACTCTGGATAATATATCTTATAATCTTTTATCTTGCGAATCACATTATTAATATTTTTATACTTATAAGAAATAATTGGGTGAAATTTTGTCACTTTAATGTCACTTGATTTTATATTAATAATATTTATATCAGATTCATGTAAAAAATAATTAAATTAGTAAATTTTGATCCTTATGTGTTAAGGATCTTTTTTTCCTCATCCAATAAGAATTTGGTTAGTTTTAGGGTAATTGTATTGTACTTATCATATTAAATCTTTACATAAATTACCTGATTTACCTTTAACTGTGTTAAATAAAAATTAAAGTAGTTACTATTCATAATATCGAAAAAATAAAATTAACTTGTTAATAGAATTTAGTCCCAATAATTCCTAATATGAAATCCATATTCAATAATTTGAAAGCCAAATCTTTCTATAATTAAATTGAAATTAATCTAATTGACAAAATGAGAAAACGAGTTTTTGAAAAGTCAAAACAATCTAAAGATTGACATGTCTTAATATCAAATTTTGATGTGAAATTACTTACCATGACCAATATTGGATTAAATTATATAAAAATAATCTAATTATTCTTTAAAACAAATCAAAAGGGTAATCTAAAAATAAAAATAAAATACATGAAAAGACCATTAGAATTTCAATGTAGAACTTTTCAACATTCATTAAAATACTAATGTTATTAGAAAAATAACAAATAATTATTCATACAAAATATTGATGTATTTCTTCCAAAGAATAATTTTATTTTGTCAAATATAACATTAAAATTATAATAAAATATATTTGAAATGGGTGTGCCATAAAAAGGTAGGAAAACTACATTTTTTTAAAAATACATCTTTTGTCTAATTTTTTTGTTCTTATATCATGCATATAAGAAATATAATATGAATTTTAGTCATTATATGGAATTTATTAAATATATATTTTATTAATAAAATCTTTTATTAGTGATTTTATTCTTTTATAAAAGTTTTTAAACCCTGTCTTGCGTGGAAGAATAAGAAATTTTGTGTAACACAAGAAAAACATAGTGTTGCACATACTATAAGCCAAATTAGTGTTGTGTGTAGAACAGTCAACCCATAGTTTATAATAATTAAAAATATATTAATGAAATTAAAAAAATAAATCTCATAAAAATATCGGGTTGTTACATTCTACCCCCCTTAAAATTAAATTTTCTATCAAAAATCATCAGGGTTATAAATGGATAGAAACCCACATCATAAAAACAAAGACTAAAATACCCTTTTAAAAAGTATTAGATTAAAAATAATAGTTACCAAAAATTAAATCACAACTTTTTCTCTATTTATGAGAACATAGGTTTATACAGGGCATGGAAAAAAAGAATGAATATTTATAAAGATCACTTATCACAAGAATGTTGGTCACCAAGTGAATGTTAATAATCACAAAACCATAAACTATAGATGAAATAAAGAGTTTAATTATATAATAAAAAATTATGATAATAATAAACCCTTTTACACCACAATCCCTTTTTTAGTGTTTAAGATTTTTCATGAGTAGATATACATACTTTATTTCTGTACAATGTTGTTGTTGGTCTTGGCTTGAGTAATTTTCTACTCCATATATTATTTAACGAAATGAAGATCAATTTTTTGTTACGAAATAATTAGTAGATCATATTATCTATAAATATAATGATTTTTATTCCATATGTCTTCCTCAAAATAAAAACATACCCCAATTTTCAAATATCCATATTTTTACCTAGAGTGGGATAATACTGTAATTTAAAAAAATTCATTAAGAGTTTATCTTTCACTATCCATAAATTCATAACCATACAATCCTTTGAAAAAAATAAAAATCTAATACCTAATAAAAAGTTTCTCTAAATAGTATTAACATTTATCCCCATATATTATATGTTATCTCTTTTCTTCACTTTCCAAACATGTCATCACCTTTATCATGTATTCACATGGGTTATGGTAATAACATGAATTACCATATGTGCTTATTAATAACATGAAAGTTTACTTATTGGATATTTTCCTTATGCCAAGAAAAGTTTTATACTATGTCCATGATATCATAACACTCTGTAAAAAACATCATAATTAGTTCCAAATAAACCGGTATCATTCAATTCACTTATTCATATCCAACATATCTTAATAGAAACATTATTATCTTAATAGGAGGCACATATTAAGGGTTATATTTCCCATAATCATGTTTTATTCAAATATATCACCATAACCTTAAATCAAATTTCTACATCATCATGACTATTCAATATATCCTTTATTGTCCTTAATGAAAATAATATACCGAAAATGATTATATATTTCATGATTCATATAACATAATCATTTAATTGTAATAAAAATACACCTCAATCATCTAACATTATTCTTAAACCATTACATAGGATCCATGATCATAGTATTTCATAAAATATGAATCATGTCTTCATGTCCTTCAACCACAATCTAACCAAGAATATTAGGTTTAAAGTAAACAATAATCCTAGAACATCCCATATGTCTCACATGTCATTTAGAATCTATTTATGATAAATAGTATAAAAAATAATTTTACATCATTTATGATCCTCATTATGATATTATCACTTTATAAATAAATTTTTAGAATTCCCATAATGTCCACATCTGAAAAATTCTAGGGTTACTTTGTGATATCTAGTTATTTCTATTGACTAAGACCAGAAATCAAATTTTTAAAAATGAAAATCAGTTATTAAAAAACCAAAGTTTGGTAAATTAATTATAATATTTCAATCTATGATATATTAGGTTTAATACTAGGTTATTCTTAGTTATCCATAATACTCTTGGATTGTACCATTTACATAGACTTATCATTAGTACATCCCAAGAGATATCCTTACAAATATCATTAGGGATCTCACTAATGTTTTTACATACTATATTCCAATGGTTGACTAAACCATTTCTCTAATAGTAAAGAGTCAAGGTTGATGTAAATGGAAATTACATAAATTTTTCATAATACTTAATACATTACACAAAAATATGCCCAATGACTATAATATTTTAGTGTCTTTGAAAACCTGAAACACATTCCTCTAATTTGGTGAATGATGTGCAACATCCCCTATAACGATCTTTCCATTTATTTTTCCTACATAAAACCATTATTTATATCATGGGGAAAATAGAACATATGAAAAGGGTGAACTCAAATTCTTAGTAAGGGTAAACACATAAAATATCATACAAAATAAGAACATAATAATGTAAAAATATGATCATTACTTTTGAAAATTATACCATGTATAACATATATCAAAATCATGAGACGTCAAATAAATCATGGAAGTTCATAATACAGAAATAATAATGGAACATGATCTACAAGAAAATAACATTACCATAATACATGGAATTATGGAAGACACAAAAGCCTAGAAAATCATTTAAACATTATCTAAGGCTCATTTATATGACAATCATAGTGGAAAATTCCATTACTGAACCGATTTCACTCTTCGTTCCTTCCATGTGTTATAATACCATATTTACTTGATGTTACATCATTGAATTACTAATTCAGATTGACATTCTGTTCAAATAATTTCTATATCATGAGATATAAATATTTACCCAATGCATTGGATGAAGATATAGGTCCCACCCACCTCATAATGAAATCATTATCACATGTTCCGAAAAAAATCATTCATCATTGCATAACCCCAGAAAAATGGGTATCTTAATCATCATTCCAGTATAATTAATATAATACCAATGGATTTTATAAATATCAATTCATAATAAATAGAATAAAGTAATATTGATAATAGGAATAGAATAATAACCTTATTTAAAATATACAATATTGGAAAATAATTTTTACCAAGCATATGAAATTAATTTATGTTGAAAATATACCTTCTTCTTAAAATACGTTTTCTTTTCTCAAAATTCTACGAAATTTTAAAAGAAATAATTTCATTAAAAATAAAATTGAAAATTTTTAAAGAGAAATTCTTAAAAATAACATGTGGTGAAAGAATAAATATTTGTTTATGTTGTATAAGTTAAAAGAAAAAATTCCCCTCATACTTATTTCAAAAAGTAAAAAAGTACCTCATATCAAAAATAAAAAAAGATTCCTTGCACACTATTTTGTAAAAATTCACATGTGGGAAAATTTAAAATTAAAAAATACTATAACAGTATAAATTTTATTTTATAATACATTTTTATAAAACATGGACATGGATGAAAAATATTCCCCAGTAAATACTTATGTATACACAATTTTGAATATAAATGAGATTATGAAATTATCCCTTAACAATTTAAAATGAGTTGAATCGTATGCCTCAAAAAATAAATAAAATTATATTCATATCATAAAAATTAGAATAAGAATTGTAAAATCATTCATGGCATGGATAAACACAACTCAAGAGAAATAAGAGTTGTATAAGGCATATGTCCCCCAAAAATAAAAGTGAGAAAAACTAATCCCTTACCAAAGGTATAAGATCATTTATAAGTGTAAAAAAACTCATATATAAGGGTATAAATATTTTTATTAACTTATTAAAGAATCATATTCACTTTTTATAATATCACAAATGATTATATTATCAATCATTTGTTAATAACATAATTACTTATCCATTCGGTATTAACTACATTATTTTCATACCCATGTTTCATTAGATAAGTTCTTGCTACTCTCCTTTTGTTATAGTTATATTATTAAAAGAATGACATTAATATAAAATATATCATATTTATTTATTAGATAAATTTATATAATCATGATTCAATGGATATCTTGTACAATGAATCACATTGCATCGTGGAGATGGTAGGTCAAACGTACACACGAGAAACGATATCATTCCAATAATTTTTGAATGGTATTCAATTGGATGTTTTAGAATTTATTTAAAAATAAATATCATTTTAAAACAATCATATATAATTTTTATTTCCATCTTTACAACCACAAATGAACTATATAATTAATTTTAAAATAAATGGTCCCTCTAAATCTCCTCTTAATAAACAAGAGTTAGTCTTTTAAGAAGAAAAAAACAACTAAAATGTTACTATGGAAGTGTAAAGAACATGGGTAGGGTATTGTATAACATTAAGGTTCAATGTTAATTAAATTGGTGAGCGAAGAGTTTCCCATTTATAATAAAGGCAAGGGGCACTTTTGGAATCTCCAAATATATTATTTTATAAATATAGAAAACACTCCGAAAACATCCAAAAATGTCCCTATTTAGAATATTAGATGACATAATGTTGAAATCTAATAAACAAATAATTTTTGGACATGATTAGTTGTTCATTTTAAACCCTATAATTACATTTAACCCTTAATTATTATATTTTAATTTCAATAAACATAACAAATTGTTCAATATTAAAATAGTTCAATTTTTATTTATTTGATGTGAATTAGAAAATAAATGAAAAAAATATAACTTTTTAAAAAAAACCATAATTAATTTATATTTTATAAAACTTTTAGGATTTATAAACAATTTTTTAAAAAATTATTTTAACAAAATATCAATTGTGTCAATTTTGACATTATTCATTTAACAGATTTTTAAAAATATCACGATAACATTTTAACCTAGAACTAAGTGTTTTATTATTTCCATAAGGTTTCAAGTTCGTCTATTGTTTTTTAGGATATATTAATTATCAGAAATTTTATTTATTTTAGAATTCTAAGTAACATTGATTTGATATTTCCATTAATAAAATAATTGCTACATTCATATTGTGTAATTATATAATGTACTTATTTTTTCGGTAAAATTATAAAATAAAATTATGTGATGAATATAAATCTATAATATTGCAGAATAATATTTTTAGTAGAATATATAGTTAGGAAAATCCATCATTTAAAATGTTATTCATATTAAAATGTGAATGTGACATGTTTAATATCAGAATAAATAAAATAATATAAGTTTCATAATATCTTCTATAAGGATCTAAATAGTATATAACTCTACCATTGGATGAATATGATCGAAATATACTATACCAATAATATTTTTTCAATTTTTTCTTTCTTTTAATAGTTTTTATTATTTTAATAACGATTAGTTTATTGATTTTTCATCAATTAAATTATTGGTGCATCATCAATATATAATCCTTTACGGTAATTATATTACCAATAAAAATTATAATTAAATTACCATGATGTAGATAATTTCATTAGTTTTACGGAGAATATTTATTAATGATTATTTATCATTTTTATCACTATATTAAAATTATTATACTTAAAAGAAAAAAGAGGGAGACATTTTGACACTTTCATGTCAATTTTTTTATTTTAATATTTTTATATCATTTTCATGAGAAAAATTTCATTAAATGAGTCAATAAAGAAAATTTTTAGGGTATATGGTTACTTATTTAATAGATTTTTTTTAGGTGTTATTGTAATATTATTATCACTGTCATATTAATTTGTTAGCTAAATTACCGGATTTACCTTTAGCCACCTTAAATAAAAATTGTCGTAGTTACAATTCATAACATAAAAAAAGTAAATATACCCTATTAACATAATTTTTACCCACTAATTCAAAATAAGGAATCCATTTTCTAAAATATTAATAACAAAATTTGTATCAATAAATCTAAAATTTATCATATTGAGAGAATGAGAAAACAACGTTTCAAAATGTAAAAACCATCAAAAGATTTATATGTTCTAAAATTTTGATGTGAAATTACTTATGATGACCAATATTGGATAAAATGGTAAAAATATAGTCTAATTATTATATAAAAATAATTTATTGGATATTATAAAAATATATAGTAATTACATGAAAAAATAGTTTTGGATTAAAATTCTATATTATTCAATATTTATTAAAATATGAAGGTTATCAAAAAAATAACAAATAATTATACAAACTAAATTTTGATATCCCCATTCCAAATTATATTTTTATTTTTAAAAAATATATAATATTAAATAGTTTGAAAAACTATAATAATATTAAGGGTTTCACCAAAAAGGCTGCAAAACTATATTTTTAAACTATACATCTATTATTCAAAAAATTGATTTTGTTCATATACCATTTCAAGAAAAATATATAATGAATTTTTAAAATTATATTGATTGTATTAAATTTATATTTATTTAATAAAAACCATCAAGAGTAAATTTATTTTTTTTGTAAACTTGATTAAACGTAGTCTGGCAAGAAATAACTTGAAAATTTGTATAACATAATCCAAGAATAGTGGTGTGTAAGCCACAAACTAAGACACTGTTTTGTATAAAACAAGATTAAATAATTGTATAATACAAAAAAAGGAATAAAATAAATAAAAAAATCTATCTCATAAAAATATAAGGTTGTTACATTTATACCATTGTGACATATGAAAAATGTCGTAGAACTTATTTTTTTTCAAAAATACATTGTGTGTCCTCTCCCACACTTATAAATCTTCACCCACTATCCTCTACAATTCACACTAGTAATTCCATTATTATTTGAGTGTAACTCCCAAAATTACATTCCAAATTCCATACTCATATCCAAGAATACCTTTTTTGGATATAAATCCATCCAAGGCTTTTAGTGAAACCCTATGGAAGATACTCGAAGAAGAGGCAGAGTTTATCAATGAGCATTTTTGTTTGATTTCTTATTCCACCCAATTCAATTATTTTTATATCATCCTTATATAATAAAAATATATATTCTATATATAAATTTGTTTATATTATAATATCATGACCTAAAAAAATTTCCACTTCCATCAAATGGGTTTTGAAATAATCAATCATGTGTACAACAAACTACATCCACACAGACCAATGAAACTCATGTTTACATTACAAACTATAATAGTTTGAAATAATTAAGTAATTATAGAATATAAATTATATCTATGATATTTACTATGTAATTATTTTTATGTAATTATATTATCACACATGCCATCATACTCTCTATTTCTTGGGAATATGATAACATCATTCGTTTGTGCGGAAGACTGCCACATTGCGAAGAGATGTTATTCCATCACAGTTTACATAGAATTTATTAAGGATGGGTTTAAGAATAATATATAAAATATTATAACAAAACCTTTATGTAATTATATAATATTATTTTATTTTCTGTCATTAAATCCAACAAGAAATGGAAAACATTGTAGATGCATACACACGGCCTACAGTCTCGATGAACGGTTTATTTCATTTCATTTCACTAAATTTTTCAGATTATAAAAAAATATACTGAATATATATGATATATTTATAATGTATTAAATCAATATTTATGGTACCATGATAAAATTAATATGAACAAAAAAATATAACCAATCAAACATATACGAAAAAGAATCAGTTATTACCTAAAACATAACTTTAACATTGAATTGATAAGAAACAGTTTATCAAAGGTCATAATAAATTAATAAATATGTTAATAGACATTTAAATATTATTCTATGTTATATTTTTAATAAACACACATTTATTATAAAGGATTTTTTAACATGTATATTTTATGTGAGGACATAACGTAATGTATTTCTATCTCACTTTTTACATCTATGAGACAAATATCATATTTACCATATATTTCATTTATGTGGTGCATATACTTCCCATGAATTTATAATATGAATCTTCAATATGTTATTATTTTTATTTAGAAATTTATTTTATCATCTCTCTTTCATGGGGTTTATATTTTAAATATTTACAATATAGTAAGGGATTTTTGTCTAAATTTTTCTTCTTTGAGACCTACATTATGATATAAAAATATATTCCTTCATAAGGTGTATATAAAGTCCCTTTGACATATAATTTTATTTATCTATTCATCATCATGTTATTTTATTCTCTATTTCATGTTCATCCACCATGTTTCTTATGATTCAATGTTACTAAAGTGGTAAAGCATTTATGTTACAATCACATTATTTATCGTTATTAATTATGATTGAGTGTCCAAGATCTAAATATCATGAAATACCTGTAAATAATTATAATTATATTTTTTATCCTCATGTTATTAATTATATATTAATTTAATGTTAATATTTTTCCAATATTTTTTCATAAAAATATTTAGAATTTTTTTCAAGAAACTCGTTCTTATTTATCTCTTTATTTGGAAATCATTCTTCTTCTAAAACAATATTTTAAAAAATTGGTATAAATGATGTTTTATAACTTCTATATAATTTTTAAAATATATTCCTATTTGTGATTTAATTCAATTAATTTTTTTTTCTAAATGACTCTTCATGTCGGGTTCTAAAACAATGTCCATTTTTATTTCTCAAAAAATGTAAAAATAATATTTGTTTTTAACGTGGATGAAATAAAAACTACTTCATATTTTTATGACCACACAATAATTTCATGCTTTTATTAATAGTTTTGAAATTTATTTAGAAATAAAATTATTTTATTAATATTTGTGAAATGTTTATATTTTGAATAAATAATCTAAATATGAAAATTATTTCATAAGTGTTTTATGTTTTTATAATAATTTTTTTAATAATGAAAGGATATCATGATCATGAAATGTTTAAAATGATTTTTAAAATAAATATTTAAAATTTGTCATTATTTTTTTGATAGAATTGTATTTTCATAATTTTTCTATCTTTTACAAATTTATTTTCAAAGTAGATTTTTTTCTTAAGAAATGTCCCAAGAAATCTTTAAAAGTAATTTTCCATCTATGATGATGTTTTTTGAGGCCACTTATGCTTTAGTTTGGATATGATTCAAGTATAATTTCATTATTATTTCTCTGAGAGGTTTATGTTTATGATTTAAATATGTCCATGAGACTTGTTTTTCATCCATTAAAAATATCATGGTTATTTGGTTATAAAACCCACGTAGTTTTCCAAAGTTTGTGCATTGCTGAAATCAGGGAATGATTATGAAACCTATTTTTTCCACATGTTATGTTATGATGAAATATTTATGAAACCAATTTAATTTAATGGGTTGTAATGTGATTATTGATTAATGATATTATGGTCCACATATGTATTATTTTCATTAATTTTTTGAGGTCACATTATAATAATAGATATAGGTTACATTATAACCAAAGATGGGTGGGACCTTTGTCTCAATTTAAGTAATTAGGTAATGATTTATATCTCATGAGATAAAGAGGATCGAAATAGGGTGTGAATCTAATTTAGTAAGTTATGACTAGAAGGGGGAGTGAGCTTAGTTATGTAAGACCAGACTAGAATGGTTAGTGAACCCCATTCCTTTTGACAGGTTTGGAATGTGAAGTGAACACTATCCATTAACATAGTGCGAGAATAGGTATTGAAACTGGTTGAGAAAGATATCGATAGATATTAGGACCCAGCCTTAAAAATTAGACAATCTTGAATTAAATGGATAATTCACATAGAGGATCTTCCCAGGTTTGGAGTATTAGAGAATTATACCATAACTATTACATTACAACTCAAAAATTACAAAGTAGATACTTCTACTCAGTTTATATTTTTTTCATAATATAAAAACTGTTGAAAAACGAGTCATGTCTAGTTCCATGTTTCGAGAAAACATGAAATTTCCTTAATCCCATCCTTGACCCTATTCATTTTTATGTCCTGTAAAAAACATTTCAAAAGAAGGAATGAGAATAAAAAGAACAGTAAGGGTTATAAAATAAATAAATAGAACATTATTTCATCAAAAAATTATATTTTTAACAAACCTCATGATATCATAAGATTTATGAATAAAACATAGTAATCTCAAATCAGAAAGGTAACTTTTGTCATCCATAACATACTCACATTGTAGCTTTCACAGTCCTGTAGAGAGTTACATTTAGAATACCCATAATAGAATATTCCCTAAATCTCTAAGGAAAAACATTTATGTTTACCTCTGTCATGTTACACAATGCATTGGAGAGATATCTTGGGCCCACCTTCCCTTTGTTTATCACGGAACCACCCGTATACAAAAATAATTACCAAGAACCATAACACATCCATAACACATAAATCAAATATAAAGGAAAGCTAAAATTTCCACATTTCAATCATAATATATATTTTAAAAATATTGACATAAAAAATCATTTATCAAAACCAATTTCCATACCAAAACATGTACAAGAGTATATGGTCTTAATTTTCATTTTAAAAACATTACTGCTTGTTAAGGAATCCAAAGATCAAAAAATACTCACAGCGGCAGAAAGGTCGTTGTCACCGCTTATGTTAAATAAAAACATAAATTTTTTATAGTTTAGTAAAATTCCTTATAGAGAAATATACCATTTTAATGAAATTAAAAGTCAATGTTGTTTATACAGCGTATAAAATAAAGTCGTGTATAAAAGAAAATATGGCTCAATGAAAGAAGATTGACAAGAATCCTCTTACCTCATGTATGACTTGACTCGATTGTTCATTAATCTATGGAATAATAAACTAAAGTTACTTTCTACTTTCTTAAGAACATTTTTCAAATTTATTATTACTTTTATATCAATTATTAAATTTCTATAACATTTAGTTAATTATTTGAGTTCATATCAGACATTTTGTCAATGTTCGGAACATGAGTTAAAAATGAACTTGTTATAATTTTAAATTGTCCATGTGATCAAAATTCTATTATCTACAGAATTTTATTCATGAATTAGATATAAGATATATCATATATATGGAGTATATATATATATATGTATTTATAATAGTACATAACATTTGGTGATAAGAAATGAAATTCATCATTCATGGAGACAGTTAGCCATACGTACGCATGAACGCTAATTTCATTTCTCTTTCATATTTAAGGGAATGAAAAGGTAATGAAAAATAGTAATATTATAATTAATTTATAATATAGTATATAATATAATTATATCCATCCTTTATATGTTCCCCACATGTTATGAACGAGTCATATCACTTTGAGGGAGCGGTAGTCCGCACGTCTTCAAATAAAATTATCGCATTTACCCATTATGGAAACAAAAAATATATTCTATAAATGGAAAATAAAGAAGTATACAAACAATATAAATATAATATATATCACATATTAATACAGTGTTTTCATAATGGCCACCACGAGAGGCGGTAACAGATAATATAATAATCATCGTTTTGTGAGACAGTAGTTCACCATCCACAAAAAATGTGTGTTCGTTAACCAAGAGAGGAAGGTGTGCATAAGTTCAGTTCGAATACATCTCATAAAAACAACAAAGAATATTTATTATATAGGATTTTTTATAAAATAAAGGAATAAAAAGAGTTTATGGGGTTGGAGAAGTAAAATAAAACAAAAGAACTTAAGAGAAGATGTTAACATTAAATTGGTTATCTCACTTTGGTTTGAACCAAAAGATTTAATTTGATTGCCTTATAGCTAGGGTATGTAATATAGGAGTTGTATAGTGATGTAAGGATCTTAATTTTTTAGAGGTTTGATGATCCAAGAGGCTTGAGAAGTGTAAGGAATTAGATAGAAATGAGTTCTTTTTATAATGGCGAGGAGGGGCACTTTGGGAAAGTTTGAAAATATTATTTTATTATGTAATTATATTCAGTTTAAAAAGGTCCAAAACTAATCAAAGGAAACGATAAGATGACTCCTATTCAAAATAAAATCATCCAATAATAATTGGACTGGTTTTGGATATTTTTTAAACATTATTATCTTATTTATTTAAATCAATCATTAATGAGGGTAGCATTTCATCATTATTGTATAATAAATATTTTTATTTATTGGATTTTTATAAATTCTAAAAAAACTATCATGATATATAAAATATTTTTATCTTTCAAATTAATATTTATAGTCGAAGAGATAACTTAGATAACCCCATGAAAAAATAAATTTACTAAAAGATATATGTTTATGTCATTTTTGTCTTAACTTTTAATTAATTAATGTAAAATGTCATTATCACTTTAAAGTGGCTCCATGGGGTCCCAAAATCGATCCAAGGATTCCCATGATTGGACATGAATCAACCAATAGGTATATGAAACATTTTATGGTAATTTAATATTATTATAATATTATTTTTTGACCCTAATTTACCAGATTTACCCTTTAACCTTGGTAAATAAAATATCTACTGAAGTAAATATTTATAATGTATACAAGTAAAAGTTAACTATTTACACAATTTGGACCTCCTGATTCCAAATATGGAATCCATTTTTCCAAATTTGAAACACAGAAGTGGAAGAAATGAATTTAAAATTAATTCCCGTTGTAAAAACAAGAAGTGTGTTTTTAAGAAATAATAACTTCCAAAAGATTGACACTTTTTATGTCCAATTTCAGAGGTAAATTACATACAATGACTAACATTGGATTATATTGTAAAAATATATCCTAATTACACCTAAAAACAATTAAAAATATAATTTAACCATATTAATATGTTATATTAAATGGAAGTTTTGAGTTAAAAGACAATATTTTTCACTATTCATTAAAAATGAATTTTATTAAAACAAATTCCAATAATTTACCAAAAGTGAATTTTGATGCCCCAATTCTAAAAAAGAATTTTATTTTATCAAATGGAACATATAAAAGTGACCAAAACTATATTTAATGAGGGTTCTCCATCAAAAGGTGGTAAATAGACCGTTTAAAGAATATCATAGTATTTATGCTTAAAATTAGATTCATTCACATTTTAAGCTTCTAAATTTTATTGGATAAATTTAAAAACTTTTAAAATATATATATATAATTATATTTTATTTATTAATATTCATACCCATTAATACAATGACTAGGAACTTAGTAGAATTCAAAATAATAATATTATATTATTAGTGTGCAACATAACATTTCAAAGAAACTCATTGTTGTGTATCAGTTACTCCATCAAACATAGAATCCACATTAATGTAAAATAAATATTTCATTCATAGATATTAATAAATATGAATATTGTATATCCTTTATTTACCAAGGATGTTATATCCCTCCCTTCTTTGGAATATTGAGTCCTCACAATTTTATTCACTTATCAAATAAATGGGGGGTATTTATCCATCATAGTATTTTTAGATTCTCACATTCCCTATTCAACCATATGGTTTTCAAAAAATCCTTTACCTAAAAATTACCTTATTTCCCAACAATTTCTCTCTTCAGATAATAATCTGGACTGGTTGTTCCTCATAAGATAGATTCTCTTCCAACAGAACTACCTCTAGGCTCAAAACAAGAGATTGATCCATCATATACTTCTCAACATTATAACATTAAAAACATTGTATACCTGGGATAAAAAAAGAGTTAAAGACAATCTATAAGAAAATAATCTCACTTTCTCCAGGATTTCATGAGATCCAATGAACATCAGACTCAACA
This sequence comes from Viscum album, assembly GCA_963277665.1. Lineage (NCBI taxonomy): Eukaryota > Viridiplantae > Streptophyta > Magnoliopsida > Santalales > Viscaceae > Viscum > Viscum album. Next base: position 1,498,317,401 of record OY728131.1, read on the forward strand.
TTCCTTTCTTGCCAAACACATCACAGTTTTCCATGGAGAAACATTGAGAAAGACATGATAACCTACCTCAAAAGAGAGATCCTTCATCTGGTTATCTATATAACTTTTCTGCCCACTCTAAGAAATTATCATGTGATTTTGAATCAAATGAAAAATTTTGTCCATCTATTCTATCAATTCTGATGATTTCAGTTTCCTTTCACCTACTTTATCCCAAAAAGTTGGAGTTCGACATCACTTCCCATATAATTCCTCAAAAGGAGCCATCTGTATACTGGAATGAAAATTGTTATTATAAGAAAACTCAACCAAAGAAATATTTTGGTCCCATCTTCCCTATTAATCCATTGAACAAGCACATAACATATCCTCCAAGATCTGAATTGTTCATTTTGACAGACCATCTGATTGAGGATGAAAAGTTGGCCTAAAATTTAATTCAGTACCCAATGACTTCTGAAGGGAATTCCAAAAGACAGAAGTAAACATGGGATATTGATTAGATATAATGTAGAGGGGAACTCCATAGAACCAGAATATCTCTTTAACATACAATCGTGAAAGTTAATCTTGAGACAAAATATCTCAAATAGGAATGAAATGAGCAGATTTAGTCAATCGATCAATAATAACCCAAATTGAATTATTACCTCAAGATGTTTGTGGTAATCCCACAACAAAGTCCATGGATATATTTTCCCATTTCCACTCTGGCACTGGTAAATACTGAATCATCCATTTAGGTAACTTTTACTCTGTCTTAACCTGCTAACAAGTCGAACACTTTATAGTACTGTCATCAATATCTCTTTTCATTCCATCCCACCAGAAATACTCCTGAAGATATCTGTACATATTTGTACTACCAGGATGAACTGAAAATACAGAACTATGAGCTTCACATAACAACTATTTCTTCATTTTTGAATCACAAGGAACACATAATCTATTTCCAAACCATAAAACACGGTCTCTATCAATATTAAACTCATGTAACGTACCCTTCTGAACAAATTCTACATTTTTTCTTCCCCTCATTGTCTTCCTTATGCGTTTGCTTAATTCTTCCTAATGGAGATGATTTCATTGAAACATGAAACAAAATAGAATCATTTTTTCCCCAACAAATTCAATGCAAACGTTTATCAAATTTTTAAACAAATTATGCTGCTCCAAAAGTAGAAAGGTTAATGTAGAATTACTTTTCCGACTCAAAATATTAGCAACATTATTTTCCATTCCCGGATGGTAATGAATTGTGAAATCATATTACTTGTTTAATTCTAGATATATACTATGTCTCATGTTCAATTAATTCAGAGTGAATATGTACTTAAATATTTTGTGGTCAGTATATATTTCACATTTTTCTTGATACAGATGATGCATCTAAATTTTTAAAAGAAAAAAACAACAGCAGCTAATTCCAAATCATGTGTAGGGTCATTTAACTCATGAGGTTTCAACTGACGTGAAGCATAAGCAATTACCTAATCATTCTCTATAAGGACACAACCAATCCCTTTTAAGAAGCATCATTGTTGACAACAAATTCACTATTTCTAGAAGGTAATGCCAAAACTGGATCATTCACCAATCTTCTTTTCAATTCCTATAAACAATCATCACATTCATTTTTCCAAATGAAGTTAACACCTTTTCTAGTTTACATAGTCATTGTCATAGAAAACTGTGAAATTTTTTCAAAAAACCACCAGTAGTAATCTGGTAAAACAAAGAAACTATGGATATCTGTTATATTTGTTGTTCTTGGAAATTCTTGATGAACATTAGTTTTAGTAATATGAATAGTTATTCAATTTTTTGAAACAATGTGACCAAGGAATGAAATTTATTATAACAAAAACTAAGACTTGATGAATTTATGATATAGTTTATTTTATTTTAATGTTTTCAAGACAACCCTTAAATGACTTTCATGTTCATCTCAGATTTTAGTATATATAAAAATATCAACTATTAAAACAACCCCCATTTATCACCTGAGTCAACTAATCCATCACTACAACAAACTGTTCAACTCTGATTCCGACCATCTTAGGATGCTAAATTGGAAGGTCACTTCCCATTGTATGCCATCCTAGTATAACATTCTTGTTTTCTCTAAGGAAAACATTTCTGAACACAGAAATAACATAGGTGAAGTGACATGATAATATTTAAATGTTATATCCTTAAAATATTACCATAAATTAATTTAAGGACATTAATTTAACAATATCTTAACGTCTAAGGTTCCCTAAACCGACCTATGATACCAACTATAAGGACCCGACCATAAAAATTACATAATCTTGAATTAAATGGGAAATTCCCATTGAGGATATTTTTAGGTTTAGAGTTTTAGAGAATTAATCCATGACTATTATATTACAACTCATAAAATTACACTGTAGATACTTCTACTCAGTTTCAATTTTTTCATAAAATAAAAACCCTTGAAAAAAAGAGTCACGTCTAGGTCCATGTTTTAAAGAACATTACTTTTCCTTGATCTCATCCTTGACCCTATTCATCTTTATGTCCTATAAAAAACATATCAAAAAATGGGATGAGACTAAAAATCCCAATAATTTTTATAAAATGAAGAAAGAAAATATTAGTTCAAAAAAACATAATCCTTTTAATATGCCTCATGAATTCATAAGATATATGAATAACACATAGTAATCATAAATCATATAGGTTACCTATGATATCTATAACATAATTATGTTTTAGCCTTCACAGCCATGTAGGGAGTTACATTTGGAATACCAATCATAGTATATTGCCTAAATCTCTTTGGAGAAACATTCAAGCTTACCTCCATCATGTTACCTAATGCATTGGAGAGCTATCTCGAGCTCACCGCACCCAAACATTATCACAGAACCACCCGTATGCTTAAACAACTCCCAAGAACCATAACATATCCATAACAAATAAAACAAACATAAAGGGAAGATAAAATTTCCACATTTCAATCACAATATATAATTTAAATATATTGACATAAATAATCCATTATCAAAACCTTTTTCAATACCAAAATATGTAAAAGAGTATATGGTATTAATCTTCCTTTTAAAAATATTACAACTTGTTAAGGAATCCAAAGATCAAATAATACTCATCATGGCGGAAAGGTCATTTTCACCACTTACATTAAAAAGAAACATTCTTTTATTGTTATTTAGTAAAACACCTTGTAGAAAAATATTCCATTTGAATGAAATGAAAAGTCAAAGGTGTATATACAAAATCTAAAATAAAGTTGTGTATAAAACAAAATACGCCTTAATGAAAGGAGAGTGAGATGAATTCCCTTAACTCATGTCCGACATGACTCGATCATTCTTTAATCTCATGAATAATAAACTAAAGCTAATTTCTACTTTCCTGAGAAATTTTTCCAATTTTATTATTCCTTTTATATAAATTATTACCTTGTAATTTTTTTAAAGGTTGGGGCAGAAGCCTAAATTTATTATTTTAAATCAAAGACCTCTTTAGTGTGGGTAGAGGGAGACCCATTACATATCCCTAAGGCCCAAGACCAAGTGGCCTGAATACAAGGCTTGAAAGCCCATTTTTGGGCCCAGAGGACCCCTCGGTGAACAGTACTGCTACAGTATGGTCGCTGTTATAGTGCATACTACAGTACCCACCACCACTATAGTACCCTACAATAGTGCCTCCACCGCAACAATTATTACCTTGTAATATCAATTAGTTAATTATATGATTTCATATCAGACATTTTGTCGATGTTTGGAACTTGAGTTAAAAATAAACTTATTATAATTATAAATTGTCCATGTGGTCAAAATTCTATTATATACAGAATGATATTCAGGATTTAGATATCATATATATATATATATATCATATATATCTAGTATATATATGTATTTATAATAATACATAACATTTGGAGATAAGAAATGAAATGCACCATTTATGGAGACGGTAAGCCATACGTACGCATGAACGCTACTTTAATTCCTATTTCATATTTAATGGAATGAAAAAAAATACAAATTGTTATATTATAATTCCTATATAATATAATATATAATTTAATTCTCTCCATACTTTATATGATCTACATATGTTATGAACAAGTCATATCATTTTGAGGGAGCGGTAGTCCACACTTCCTCATATGAAATAACTGTATTTACCCATTATGGAAACTATAAAGTTATTCTATATATGGAAAATATAGAATCATAGAAAAAATATAAATATAATATATATCACATATAAATACATTTACATCATAATTTACACCATGAGAGGTGATAGTGGATAATTGAACAATCATCATTTTGTGAGGTAGTAGTTCATCATCCACAGAAATAGTATGTTCTTTAACAATTTGATGGAGGTTTTTGTAAGATTAGTTCAAATAATTCTCACAAAAACAACCTAGAATATTGAGGATACTAGTTTTGTCATTAAATAAAGGAATAAAAAAATTTATTGGGTTGGAGAGGTTAAATAAAACAATAGAACTTAAGAGAAGACGTTACCTTTAAATAAGGTATCTAATTTTGGTTTGAACCAAAAGTTTTTATTGGAGTGCCTTATTCATAGGGTAAGGCTTCTAGGAGGAGAATATGGATGTATGTAGAGACCCAAAGCTTGTCCTACATAGAAATTACAACACTTTTTTTGAATACTTAATACATGAAAAAAAACAAAATCCCAAAGACTATATTAGTTTAGTGTCATTGGAAACTAGGAACATAATATTATAATCATGGTGAAAGATCTTCAACATCTCCCATAAAGATCTTACACTTTGGTTTTCTTACCTAAAACCTTTCTTTATATCCTAAGGAAAAGAAAAAATAAAAATGGTGATCTCAAATGCTCAGTAAGGGTAAACATGGGGAACATAAAAACAATCCATAAACATTTGAACGTAAAAACATGAACACAAAACATCAAAATCTTGAGCAATGACCTAAATCGTGGCATTACATAAGTCATAGATCAGAAGGAAACATTAATCATGATAAAATTTTATGAGAATAAAACATGTAATTGTGGAAACCATTAAGCACATGATAGTATTTTCATAGTATCTAAGACATTTCTGCCAAGACCATCATAGTGTAAAAATTCCCTTACTGAATCGAGTTTACTCCTCGTTACATTCTTGTATCACTGAACCAGATTAACTTGTATTTCCAACCATGTCTAGCTCATGAGATATAAATCTTTACCCAATTCATTGGAAGGATATATAGGTCCCACGCATCTCATAATGAAATTATTCTTACGTGTTCCACAAAATAAATATAAATCATTCATCATAAACCAAATAATAAAATGGGTTTTATAAACATCATCCATTCATAACATAATCCATATAAAACAAAAGGATATCATTTTATCATAATAAATTTGAAACCATGTAAATAATAGAGACATTATAATTGAAACATTCTCATATGAAATAATGTCATCTTAGATAGGAAATGGTTTTAATAAAAAACATGAAATGAATTCTTGAGAAAAATATCCTTTCGTTTTGAAAATCATTTTCTTTTCAAAAAATGCCACTAAATTTGAAAAGAAAAATATTTTTCTGAATATAGTCATGAAAAATTGAAGAGTAATCTTCATGAAAATAATGCGTTATGAAACTGTAAAAATCAGTTCATGCCGTATAAGTTAAAAAAATTCTCCTTGTACTTTTAATGGAAAAGCCAAAAAGTTCCTCATATGGTAAAGAAAAGAAACATTCCTTCCATAACACAATGTAAAAGTAAAATTGGGGAAAAATTACTTTAAAAATACATGGGAGATTATTAAACACTTTATGAAAACATTTTTATGGACATGGATGAAAAATATAACCCCAGTATATACTTACGTATAAGCAATCTCGGATAAAAATGATATTTGAAAAATTATCCCATACCTTATGTCCACTTTCATCCATATGTGTCTGAGACTCTTGTATAGTGGGTTTAAAAATATTATTAACTTGTAACATGATGATAATAATATTTATGATATCATATATGATTCACTTATGACTTTATATTAACCGTTCTTTTGTAAATTCCATGTTAATGCAGCATTTTGGGTAAAATCATTTCATTTATCGCACGTGTTTCAACTTATTGTTCTTAAAATTATAACATATATCCTGATTTACATAATTACATAATTTAAAACATGATTTATATATAATATATATTCAACATATAAATATATACGATAGATCGATAAATGGAATGAAATACACCGTTCATAGAGAGGGTAGGTCGTACGTACGCATGAACGATGTTTTCATTTCCGTATTGAATTGAATAGAATTAAGTAAATGTAACATATATGAACATAAATCCAGTATAATTATTATGTAATAACTTTCATTATTATTTATTATATATACTTTATAATCATACTTGAATGGTTAATCATGGAAAATCAATCTCATTGCATTCATGGAGACGATAGTCCGTACATACACACGAGCGATGATATCATTCTTTTATTTTTAAAATTATAAATAATTGGATGGTATATCATATATACATAATCATTATAATGTTATATTTATTATTTATATCAGTTATAATCATTATTATACCCATCCAAATGATGAAATGTTTGAATAATAAACTACACCATGACGTGGAGACGGTAATCCGTACCAACACACGTGTGCTAACTTTTTCATTCATAGGATGGATAAAATAACTAATATGGTTGTAAAAGTTTTATAATAACATAATAGTATATAAAAGATACTGGAGTTATTATTTTATAATGGAATCAATAAAGGAGAAAGTGGAAGAAGAAAGGAACTTGAAATAGGTGGAGAGATATTTACCTCTTCTTTGGGTTCTTCCTTTTAATTTGATCAAAAGGGATCGTAGGATGGAATTATGATTAAAGGAAGGTCTCTTGGATGAATGGAGGATAGTTTATAAGGTATTTGGGCTGGGGTTGGCCAAGAAAAATGTATTTGGAAGTGTGGATTAGAGAGAAGGGGAAGAGCCCTGTTATAATAGGGGTGAGGGGCACCTTGGAAAAAACATAAAATATTATTTTATAATAAATTCATATTAAGTTTATAATGCATCCAAACTGGCTTATTTCAAGGATATGGTGGGGATGGGTCGAAATATTCTCAACCAATAGGTTTTAGAAAATTTTAGGTTACTATTTTAACCTTATCATTCAGATTTAACTCTAAGGTAAATAATTAAACTTTTACCGTGTCTTCTAGTATTCTTACACAATGTGTTTAACAAACTTACTATAAACTGCCAATAGAACCCCAATTGGTTCATTAATGTGATATATATTATTATATAATTCTTTTTTCTGATCCTTATATTTTTAGGACCATTATATCAATTAATAATATAATATTTGTTTTAAAAACTCTTTTATGTCAATTTTGACACTATTTGATATTTTGTTTTCTCTAAATTCATAAAAGAATTATTATTTCAAAAACAATTCATCTAACCAAGCCTATTATGTTTTATTAAGATAGAAAATTATTTTAATTCATAAAAAGTCCCAAATTACATTTATTAGGGTATTTGTAATATCAATTATGTAAATATTCCATTAATTAGGTAATTACTGCATCATCATTCTATCATAAATAAATTAAATTATTTAATGTCTAAAAAATAAAAATAAAATACCATTATGTAGGAAATATTTTTATATTTTAAATGAATATTTATAGTCGAATTTAACTTATGTATAACCCTATATTAAAAATGTTTTAGTTATTAAACTTTGATTTTCTGTATTTTAACACTTCTTTAAATAATATAATAATAAGTGTCTTAATCTAACCCAAGTGGACCAAAGAGGTTCATATTTTATTCCTAAGGTTCTTTTTGGTGGAATTATACTTATCCAATAGAATATAGGTAAGTTTTAGGGTAATAATAATATCATTTTTAACCTTAATTACCCTATTTACTTTTAACCGTGGTAAATAAAAGTAAAAAGTTACTATTCACCAAAAATTATTCTTATCATATTGAACAACATTTAACTCCTTGATATTAACCGTGTCACTCAGATTTTCGAAATTCAACTCACAGAAGTAGTAAAATTATGTTTTATGTAAATTTCCAAATTCTCTTATGAGGTGGGTAAAAGATGGTAACATGTTCAATAAAATTTTTATATATCTAAAATTATTATAAAATGAATCCAATGAATTACATTGAACTTATATAGGTATTATGTATCTATTATTATAGCCACCTGATCTTTTTACATAAAACATTTCATTATTTCAAGCATAGTTAATCATCAGAGTACAAGCCAAGGATCGTTATGTTTAGTGTCTTGGAAGACTAGGTACATATAACATAAAACATGGGGCTAAAAAACATCTTTATTTAATCTCCATAAAGATCTTATAAGTTACTTTGGGCTCTTACATCTTCATAGGGTACCCTGTGGAACACATGAACAAAGGGATGAGCTAAAAAGACCAGTAAAGGAATGAACATAATAATACATCTCAAGGACATGAGTTAGGAGACATTACACAATGATATCCAATGCATGAAACTTATAAAATAATTTCATATAATAATGGGATAATATAAAAATGGAATCATATAAACGTGGAAGAATCATAAATCATATCTTTAGTACGGGTCAAGGCTAACTGCCAATCCTGTTTCCCATTTCAGTACGGGTCAAGGCTAACCGCTAATCCCTTTTCACATCGCATCTCCTAAAAATTATCCTTACCCAATGCATTGGAGAGTTATCTGGGAACACCCATCTAAACATTTTCATGAATATTCTTGCCACATAAATATTCTTACCACATATAAAATCATACATAATCAACCATACATAAACATAAGGGTACTCATAGAAATAATTGGGTACCACAATCATGACATAAAACATATCCAAGGGTTGTATCGTGAAAGTGTCCATGAAAGGAAAGGATTAGAACATACATGAAAGTTAATAGGGTAAAATATAAATATAATATGGTATGGGGTGTTAAATATAAGTGAAAACATATTAAATTTTTTTTAGAAACATTAGCATTAAAACATTTTTGTGCGGTTTTAAGGAAAACACTCTAGAGATTTTCAAATAGGAAAGTGAGAATTATTTTATATGAAACCCGAATTGAACCAAGAAGGTTTTCATAATAGAAATAATGATTTTATAAAGACAATGGTGTCTTAAAACCAAGTATAAAGTGAACCTGAAATTTGGGTAAAATTTTGGGAAGTCCCGTTAAAACAGGTTTGCTTATCAGAAAGTTCCAAGGAGGGAATATTTCAAAAACATGAATATCCCCAGAAGAGAGTGATGAAAGGGTCTTGATATTAGAATATTTTAAAACTATCCATAATTCATAATATTAACATAAATAGATATGATAATACCGTTTTGAAAGAAATATAAGGCTACCCGAAAGAACGAAAAAGGTTTGGGTAGAATTTGTTACGATTTTACCGGCATGGTGTTGGGTGTACCTAAGAGGGCTTGATGAGAGAGAGAATGGGTTTCTAATCTCCTATAAAACGTTATTACATTATGGGGAAGGTTTATAAACATACCCCATCACGTGGTATTAAAAAAATGCATAGCATAGAGAACAATATTGATTAAGAGTGAAAAGGGGAGGGTCCCTTACCTTAAATCCGTTGGTGTTCTCCACTTGTTATTAACGAACTGAATAAACAAATAAAGATTATTAATTAATAAGTCCAGAAACTCTTCTAATTGTAATAGATTTATTATAACCCTTTTTAGTTCATTCAAATCCTTTTTGATTAGTTATATGGTTTAGTTTCATTGTTCGGGCTCGTCTATTTACTTGTCTTTAAAATATCTGTTCACTTATATTCAAGTTTGGATTATATGCAAGATAAATGTGGTCTTACAGAATTGAAGTAATATTCTATAGTTCGTATTCATGATATTATGTTTTTTTAGTTTTATTTAGGTTACTTATAGTGAAGTTGAATTATTATATAAATAACCATAGTGATAACCGTTTTTGTGGATCGGTGGATTTGATTACAAAGAATGTGTTTTGATTTATAACTTAATTCCATTTCTACCAAAGGATTACAGAACAAAAAATAGGATATATTACATATATGATAACCTGGTTCAACCATAACATGAATAGTTTCATGACCATAATTAAATATAATAATAGAAATTGATAAACTGCTGTCCTTGAATGTGCTAAATTAGCTTATCTCAAACGGTGCTTTAATTTCTTTCAAATTAAAGGGTGGGGAAAGGAGAGAAGATAATAAAATATACCACTAGCAGGAAGAAATTCCAGTACATGTATGTTTCTGGATTTATCATACTATTATGGTTAAGGGAGGTTAGGAAAGAAATAAAAAAATAACTTAAAAGAAAAGATGAAATTTGGGAAGAGTAATTTACCTCTTGAGACTTCCCCCTTTGAGAACATCGTAAAAGGATAGGTTTTAATATTTTGAGGAGGATGAGAGATTTTGGAAGTGGGGGAGGACCTTGGGGAGAGATTTGGTCAGAATTTAGAGAAGTCATGGAGCTTGAGAGGAGTGGAGAGAAGAGGGAGTGAAGGGGGTTTCTATAGTGGAAGAGAGGAGGGATTTCTTGATATTCTAATCGTTAATTTAATATATCTTCACAAGACAAAGAATAGAAAGTATTCCATGACCAAGAAAAGTAAATGGGTCATGTGAATTTGAAACATTGGTGGTGACATCTGCCATGATGCTAGGAATAGTCTATTTAGCTTATAATGTATATATACAGTAAATTATTGTATTTTACTATTCATCAAAAATTCAAGTATTTCAGAAAAATCTCAAAAATTCACCCTAACAATTTTTCGACATGTAGATCCAAAAATGAAGTCTATTTTTCAAAAATAATTTTCTAAATAGGAATATTTTAATATTTAATTAAAATCATAATTTATTATAAAAAACCTGTTTTAAAACAATCATTAACTTATTCTAAAATATAGGTATATTGTACATCCAATGTAAATATTATTTTTACACCACAATAGGAGAGGTTACTATTAATTAGTTTATATCACTATTCATAAGGGTATGTTACAATTCAGTAGGGTAGGTTACTATTCACCGAAAATCATTTTTGTTTTATTAGACACCAAAAAACATCTTGAACACAACTGTGTATGCCAGATTTTCAGAATTCCAAACATAGAAGTGACCAACTTATGTTTAAAGGTCACTTATCACTTAGTAGTTCATTATTATGTGATTTTATGGAATATTTATAAGAAGGGAATTTCCATTAAAAACATTGGGTCGTTACATTCTTTCCCCATTAAGAAAAATTTCCCTCGAAATTTCATTTTACATTCTAGGTCAAAAATAGATGTGGGTAGTTTTCCTTCATTCCTTCCTCCAGTTCCCATGTTGCTTCCTCAAACTTATGGTTCCTCCACAACACTTTGACAAGATTGCATAGAACCTGATCTCTCAATTCTAGAATCTTTACTGGCTACTCCTCATAGGAGAGATCATCTTCCAGCTGCACCACCTATGAGTTTAGTACATGCGAGGGATCAGGTATGTACTTCCTCAAGAGTGATATGTGGAAAACATCATGATCTTGAGCCGCATTTGGTGGAAGTTCAAGCCGATAGGCCACGGGTCCTATGAGGTCAAAGATCTCAAATGGTCCAATATACCTTGGTCTTAGATTCCCCTTTTTCCTAATTGCATGACTCTCTTCCATTGAGATATTCGAAGGAAGACTTTTTCTCCAACGTCGAACTCCAAGTCCCTTCAATGGTTGTCAACATAGCTCTTTTGCCAACTTTGAGCAGCTTTGATGTGTTTCTGGATGACTTGAACCTTCTCTGTCATCTCTTGAACAAGACCGGTTCCAAGTAGTTTTCTTTCTCCAACTTCATCCCAACAAATTGGAATTCTACATCACTTTCCATACAGAGCTTCATATGGAGCCATATGAAACTCAAGTGGAAGCTATTATTGTATGAGAACTCAACCAATGGTATATGCTAATCCCAACCACCTTTTAATTCTAGAGATCATGCTCTAAACATATCTTCAAGCATCTGAATAGTCCTTCCAGATTGGCCATCTGTTTGGGGGTGATAGGCGGTGCTGAAATTTAATTTAGTACTTAAAGAATGTTGAAGACTCCTCCAGAATTTAGATGTGAACCTTGGATCGCGGTCCAAGACAATTAAGAGTGGAACACTGTGTAGTCCCACTAATTCCTTCAGATATAACTTTTCATGTTGTTCAAGCGAGAGATCTTCCCGAATAGTGATGAAATTGGATGTCTTGGTGAGTTGGTCAACCACAACCGATATCGCATTATTTCCCTTCGACGTCTTCGAGAGACCCATGACAAAGTCCATAGTAACATTTTCCCATTTCCACAGGGGTATAGGAAATGGAGACATCATACTTTTGGACTTTTGTCGCTCCGATTTAACTTGATGAAATACCAAGAACCTTGATATATATTCCGCAATTTCATTCTTCATGTTATCCCACCAGAAGTGTTCTTGTAGATCATTTTACATATTGGTACTCCCATGATGGATAGAGAAGGTCGATCTATGTGCATCAATCAATAGATCCTTCTTTATCTCTGGATCATATGGTACACATAATCGTGTCCCAAATCATACAACTCCTTCCTCATCAATTATGAAATCGGATGATTTCCCATTTTTAACAACTTCCACCCTTTTCTGAATTTCCACATCCTTTCTTTGAGCAACCATTATTTTCTCCAAAAGGGATGGTTAAGAAATCATTCGAGAAAGGATTGAAGATGTTCCTCCCTTAATGATTCCCATTTCCATCCTTTTCAAATCTTAGAAGATCAGATCCTTTTCAATTCTTATCATTGATAAAGATGCAAGAACCTTTCTAATTAGAGCATCCTCCACCTCGTTTCCCTTACCGGGATGGTAGTGGATTGAGCAGTCATAATCCTTGATGAGCTCTATTCATCTACGTTGTCACATACTAAGAACTTTCTGTGTGAATATATATTTGAAACTATTTTGGTCAGTATATATCTCACATTTTCCTCATAGAGATAATGCCTCCATATTTTCAATGCAAAGATCACAGCCGCCAACTACAGATCATGTGTGGGATAGTTTTGCTCATGGATTTTCAGCTACCTTGAGGCATATGATATCAGTTTATAATTTTGAATTATCACACATCCTAATTCTTTCTTAGATGAATCACTATACACCACAAATAGTTCTCCACTCGAAGGTTGTGTGAGTACCGGCGCTGTGATAAGCCTATTTTTCAACTCCTTGAAACAGTATTCACATTCCTGTGTCCAGACTAACTTTACTCCCTTCTGTGTCTGCTTGGTCATTGGGTTTGACAATCATGAAAATTTCTTCACTAATCATCGATAATACACAGATAGACCTAAAAACCTTTGGATCTTCATTACAGAAGTTGGCCTCGGCCACTCTTCAATTGCCTTTATCTTGGAAGTGTCCATAGATATCCCTTTCCTGGTGATAACATGCCCCAAGAATGATACTTTCTCCATCCATAACTCACATTTACTATACATTTCATACAACTTCTTCCTTCGCAAAGTCATTAACACAGTTTCCAAATTCTCCCCATGTTCCTCCTTGCTCTTGGAGTATATCAGAATATCATCAATAAAAACCACCACAAATTTGTCAAGGTAATCTCTAAAGACTCTATTCATTAAATCCATGAAAATTTTTGGAGAATTAGTGAGTCCTAAGGGCATCGCTATGAACTCATAGTGTCCATACCTCGTTCGAAAGTTAGTCTTGGGAATATCGTCCTTCCTCACCTTTAGTTGGTGATATCCTGACCGAAGGTCCACCTTAGAAAAATAACTGGCCCCACGAAGCTGATCAAACAAGTCATATATCCGTGGAAGGGGATAATTGTTCTTTATATTGATTTTATTGAGCTCACGATAATCAATGCAGAGGCGGAATGTTCTACCCTTCTTCTTGACGAAGAGGACTGGAGCACCCCACGATGAAGCACTCAGGGCGTATAAAACCATTTTCTATATTCTCTTGTAACCACTTCTTCAGCTCTTTTAGCTCTATGGTGGTCAATATGTAAGGTGTCTTTGAGATTGGAAGAGATACATGGATAATTTCAATTGAGAACTCAACCTCTCGGTCAAGGGGAAGACCAGAGAACTCTTCAGGGAATACATCAGTGTAATCCCTCGCGATGGGCATGTCTTCAAGAAAGATTCTCTCCTTTGTCTCAATCATTTGAGATAGGTATGCATGCTCATAAAGAAGAAATATCCAAACATGAGACGAAGATTCTAAAGTAGACTCATATTCCTCCTTGCACTTGTAAGGAATTGGAGGATGCTTTGGGATGCGAAGAGTAATCTCCCTTTTCCGACAATTGATGTTGGAATTGTACAAAGATAGCCAATCCATTCCCAAGATAGTGTCAAACTCTACTAAAAGAAGTATGAAAATATTTTCTGGGAGGTTCAGTGCACAAACATTAACCGGGGAGGAGTTATAAACCATGGATGAAATAATTTCCCCATTCATTGTTCTCAAAGATAACTTTTCCTCCAAATATTTAGGTGGTGTTTGAATAGTTCTACTAAACTTGCATGATATGAAATAATGCATAGAACCAGAATAAAATAGTATGTTTGCTATTCTTGAATGAATAACAAGAGTACCTGTCACCACATCATTTTATGGCTCCACCTAAGTGTTAGTGATAGCATAATCCCTTCCTTTTTTCCTTGGAGGTTGTTAAATATTTCCTCCGACAACCATCAGCTTAGGGAAATTGTTCACATAATGCCCAAGCTATTTGTAGTTATAACACTGCATTGTAGGCTGATTTTTGATCTGAACCTTCCTTTCTTCTTCCACATTAGAGGGATTTTTCATATCCCTTCAATAGTTCTTGGCTAGCTGACCAAACGTCTCTCATTTGATGCAATTCCTAGTTCCCTTGAGACAGTCACCAAGATTCTTCTTCCCAAAATTCTTGCATAGGGGAAAGTGAGGTTTCTTTCCATCATGGGATTTGTTTGATGAACCACCCATGTTGTTCTCCATTTTCTGTTTCTTATCACTAGGCCCATGAGAACACTGAGAGTATCCAATCTCCATTTCAACCTTGAGGGCACAACGAACAATCTCCTCATAGCTGTCAAAGTATCGAATAGCCAACACTTTTTATAGACTTGGCTTTAGTCCACTAAATAAGTGATCCACCTTTCATTTGGTGTTCATGACAAATCCAGTGGTGTACCTTGAAATCCTTGTAAATTTCGCTTCATACGCACTGATGGACTCTTCTAACTTCTACTTGAGTCCAAGGAACTCTCTTTCCGTCTTCAGATAGAGGTTTTGAAGAAAATATTTGTTGAAAAAAATCCTCTTGAATTCCTCCCAATCTATGGAATCAATTTCCTCTTGGGACTTTTTATTCTTGATTAGTGTGCACCACTGATCAGATTCCCCATCAAAACGATAGACTGCCAGTACAACTTTCTCTTTATCCGAGCACAAGAGGACATAGAAAATCTTTTCAATGGAGTTAATCCATTGTTCTGCGAGGAGGGGACCAGAAAACCCGCTAAACATGGGAGGACTTTTCCGCATGAAGGATTCTACGACAACTTTTTCTTTCCTTGGTGGATGGGGACATTCCATCTGATTCAAGTTATTATTCATAACTTGAGCCAGCTGAGAAAGTACTGCCATGATGTTTTGAGCACCCGCTTCAATCACATCAGGCATGTCATTAGGGAAATCATTACATTGCCTATCACATTGGTTGTTGGAATGTGTTCTTATGATTCCCGCCATTAACTAAGAAAAAGAACCTATAATTAGAGCTCTTGAATACTTAGAAATTTAGAATAAAAAGAAACATTGAACATAAATGTAAGGACCCGCACTTATTTCATACATAATCTTGAATTTATTCAAGAAAACACTTCATTTTACATTGAGGATCTTTTCAAGTTTAGAGCTTTAGAGAATTAAGACAAAATATTCATAACATTACACATTGTTACATAGTGGATACCATAAAATCAGTTTCCATTTTCCTCAGAATATAAAACATTAAAACATAAAACAAGACTCCTTGACAATTCTTCAACATTTAACATGTCTTCCTTCCTTGTATTATTCATCCATTAACCTGTGAAAAATAATTTAAAAACTTGGGATGAGCACAAAAGCTCAGTAAGGTATGAAAAAGAAGGAAAAAATCTCATTAGTCCATGAATACACAAAACATATGGAAACATTTTCAAAATACATGATTTACACCCATAAAATCTTACTTAGCGTAACATGAGATTTACACAAGATCCATACAAACATAATTATAATCATAAAGGTATATTGGGGCATTACTTACATAATCTTGTAACCATCTTGGCTACCTTAAAATTTGTAACCCTCACGGCTACCTTACTTTGTGTAACCATCACAGTTACACTTGGAGTAACCATACGGCCGACCTCCAACTTACTCATACCCAATGCATTGGAGGGAAATATAGGTCCCACCCTTAATCATAAACAATGCCCAATAGCCAAAACATAATCATTCAACATAAATAATAGCATAAAAACATTGCCTTTGAATCTTATAAAACAGAATTTTAAAAGAGGATTTTAGAAGAAAAGTCCCTTATAAACATCATATACTTGAAGTGAGACTTAATTGAGTGGATGGAATATGTATATACTCTGTAAATACACATAATTAAACATAATATAAACAGAACCCATCACACAAACAATTTAAATAGCACATAAATTATAAAGTAGAAGGTTAACCCAAAGAATGGAAATCGGGTTAAGAATTCCCTTACCTTGGGCTTGTCCTACTTCAAAATTGTTTGTACCTCCTGTATAATGGTTAAAGGAGTGTTAATAGGATTTTAAAGAAACGTTTTCATGTTTATAACATCTTATATGGTCATTTCATAACCTCATTTCACCCCTTATTTGTTAGTATTTTGTTCCTTGCATTATTTTGGGTGAGGTCTTTTGTGATTTTCACGATCGGTTCATGATGAATCGTTCTTGTTGATTGGAAGTGAAACTCCAGAATTGGAATGGAGTATTATTTACATAACTCCAGTACCATAAATTATACCATTCATCACTTTGGTGCCTTATATGATGATGATTTATAAGTTAAAACATTAATTATGTTCGTTTAGATAATTTAAGTGGTTCTTTGATAATTACAATTTCATTTAGTCTTATAAGTTTGAATCATGAGTACAAAAGAATTACAGAACCTTATATGATTCATAAAACATATATTATAACCTGGTTCAACCATATAAATGGTTTCATGACCAGACTTGAAATAATTAATGGAAATTGAAAATACATCGTCCACGATATCGGTAATTCGACACAAATGGACAATGTTTTTTGATTCTTTAAATAAGTGAAAGAGGAGAGGAATAATGATTTTTAATTTTCCATAAACATGAAAACATCCAGAATATACATGATTCTGGAGATTTCATGCCTCTTGGATAAGAGGGGGTGAAGAAAGAAGTGGAAGGAATCATGAAATAAAGAAAACATGAGAAATTTCTTACAAAAAATTCGGCAGCCTAACGGCGCCTCTAAAAATTTCATAAAAACAAGATTGATGAGAGGAATGGAATATATCATCAATCATACAAAATTTGGACTGTAAGGGAAAATATTAAATGAAATATCCCAACAAAAGACAAAGGGAAAGGAAGAGAATAACATAAAATGGATGGAAAGAATGAAAATGAAAGAGGATGTTTACCTCTTGATCTCTTCTCCTTGAGATCCTTCTTAAGGGCTTTGATTTTGGTCTTTTGGTGAGACCAGCAGCTCTAGGACGTGGGTAAGAAGATTGAGGAGGGAATTTGGCAGAAATTAGACAATGCTCAAGGCTTGAGAGGTGTGGGAGGAAGAGGGGAGTGAGGGTGGTATTTATAGTGGAGGAGGGGAGGTATTTTAGATTATTTTAATTATTATTATAATATTTTTATCAAGACTATGAATAATCTCAAATCAAGTGGCCTTAATTAGTGAAAATATCATGTGATTTTGAAGCAAGTGGCCTTGCATCACTTATGATGTCATAAATAGTGCATTTTTACTGATAAATTGATTATAAGGTATTTTACCGTATTTCACTATTCACCGAAAATTCAAGAGTTTCAGAAAAATACCAAAAATTTACCCCAACCATTTTTCGACATGTAGAATTCAAAAATGAACTCCATTTTTCAAAAATAATTTTCTAAATATTATTAATTTAATTTTTAAATAAGGTCACAGTTAATTCGAAAAATAACAATATTTAAGTGCAATTAGTTTTATGTGACATTGGAAAATTAATTAAGATCCCATTATCCTATTGCCATGGGAAAATAAAATAATAATATTATTTACTATTCATGAGGTCATATTACTATTCATATTACTATTCATAAGGGCATGTTACTATTCACCAAAAAAACAAGTTTGTTCTATCAGACTCGAAATAACATACTGAACACAATTGTAGATGATAGTTTCTTGAAATTAAAAACATAGAAGAAATAAAATTATGTTTAAAGGATACTTATAAATATATACCTTAAACAAAATTTCAAGCATTTTCAATTTATTTTTAGAAAAACTTGGGATGTTACATTATCCCCACCTTCTTGAAATTGCGTCCTCGCAATTTTATTTACTTATTAAACAACTGAGGGTATTTTTCCCTCATAGCATTTTCAGACTCCCATG
This sequence comes from Viscum album, assembly GCA_963277665.1. Lineage (NCBI taxonomy): Eukaryota > Viridiplantae > Streptophyta > Magnoliopsida > Santalales > Viscaceae > Viscum > Viscum album. The sequence continues at coordinate 1,498,336,223 of OY728131.1, forward strand.
TTGCTTCTTCAACCATGTGGTTTCTCCACAAAACCTTTACCTAGTGGATTACCTTATTCCGCAATACCTGTTCTCTTCGATCAAGAATCTGAACCGGTTTTTTTTCATAAGAAAGGTTCTTTGCTAGCTGAACTTCTTCCGGCCTCAAGACATGTGATGAATCTGGAACATACTTTCTCAACATCGAAACATGAAAAACATTGTGTACCTGAAACAAGCTCGGAGGCAAAGCTACGCGGTACGCAACTGTTCCAACTTTATCCAAGATTTCAAAAGGACCGATGAACCGTGGACTTAGTTTCCCTTTCTTACCGAAACGCATCACACTTTTCCAAGGAGATATTTTAAGGAAAACATGGTCACCTACCTTGAAAGAGAAGTCTTTCCTTCTGTTATCTGCATAACTTTTCTGCCTGCTTTGAGCTATCCTCATGTGTTGCTGGATCATCCTCACTTTCTCAGCCACTTCTTCTACTAATTCTGGCCCCATCAACTTTCTTTCACCGACTTCATCCCAAAACACAGGGGTCCGACACCGCTTTCCATACAAGGCCTCAAAAGGTGCCATCTGAATACTGGAATGGAAACTGTTATTATAAGAAAACTCAACTAATGAAAGATGCTGATCCCAACTTCCCTGATAGTCCATTGAACAAGCTCGAAGCATATCCTCCAAAGTTTGAATCGTTCGCTCTGACTGCCCATCTGATTGAGGATGAAAAGCTGTACTGAAATTCAACTCTGTGCCCAAAGACTTCTGAAGTCCCTTCCAAAATTTAGAAGTGAACCTGGGATCTCGGTCAGACACAATGGAAAGAGGAACTCCATGTAACCTGACAATCTCTTTGAGGTACAATCGAGAAAGCTGATCTAATGTCATTGTATCTCGAATAGAAAGAAAATGAGCAGACTTTGTTAGCCGATCAACAATAACCCATATCGCATTGTTACCTCGAGAAGTCTTTGGTAGTCCCACCACAAAATCCATGGATATATTCTCCCATTTCCATTCTGGCACCGGCAAAGGCTGAAGCATCCCCTTCGGTAACTATCGCTCTGCTTTAACCTGCTGACATGTCAAACATTTCATTGTAAAATCAGCAATATCTCTTTTCATCCCATTCCACCAGTAATACTCTCGAAGGTCTCTGTACATCTTAGTACTTCCAGGATGAACAGAAAATGGAGAACTATGAGCTTCACACAACAATTCTTTCTTCAGCTGGGAATCAAAAGGAACACACAACCTTTTTCCAAACCTTAAAACACAATCTTTGTCAAGATTAAATTCTGGAAACTTACCCATTTTAACCAATTCTACCTTTTTCTGTAGCTCACAGTCTTCCCTCTGCGCTTTCATAATTCTGTCTGACAACGAAGACTGCACTGAAACCTGAAACAAAACAGATATATTCCCTGCACCAATAACTTCCAAGCCAAAATTTATCAAATCATTAATCAAGGGATCACGTTCCAAACGTAGCATGGTTAATGATGCATGATTTTTCCGACTTAAGGCATCCGCTACTTTGTTTGCTTTTCCAGGATGGTAATTAATCGTGCAGTCATAATCCTTTATCAGTTCTAGCCATCTTCTCTGCCTCATGTTTAATTCCTTCTGAGTGAATATATACTGAAGACTTTTATGGTCAGTATATATTTGGCATTTGGTTCCGTATAGATGATGCCTCCATATTTTCAAAGCAAAAACCACAGCTGCCAATTCCAAATCATGTGTGGGATAATTCAGCTCATGAGGTTTAAGTTGTCTCTAGGCATAGGCAATTACCTGATCATTCTGCATCAAAACACAACCAAGTCCCTTCAAAGAAGCATCACTATAGATGACAAACTCACCATTCCGGGAAGCTAAGGCCAAAACTGGAGCATTCACCAATCTCTTCTTTAGTTCCTGAAAACAAACATCACATTCCTCTGTCCAAACAAATTTAACCCCTTTCCTTGTTAACTTAGTTATTGGGCTAGATAGCCGTGCAAAGTTCTTAACAAAGCGTCGGTAATAACTTGCTAAGCCCAGAAAACTACGAATCTCTGTAACATTTGTGGGTCTTGGCCATTCATCAACTACTTTTGTTTTGGCAGGATCAACTGTTATTCCATCCTTATTTACAATGTGCCCAAGAAAAGAAATCTGTTGTAACCAAAAATCACACTTTCTGAATTTTCCATATAGTTTCTTTTCTTTTAAAGTTTGTAAAACAACCCTTAGATGTTTTTCATGATCCTCTTTATTTTTAGAAAAAACCAGAATGTCATCAATAAATACCACCACAAACTTATCCAAGAACTCATGAAATACTCTATTCATAAGATTCATGAATACAGCAGGTGCATTAGTTAACCCAAATGGCATAACAACAAATTCATAATGCCCATATCTAGTACGAAAGGCTGTTTTCGGGATGTCATCCTCCTTCACCTTCAGCTGATGGTATCCGGATCTCAATTCAATCTTGGAAAAGTACTGAGCTCCCTGGAGCTGATCAAACAAGTCATCAATATGAGGCAAAGGATACTTGTTTTTAACAGTGATGTTATTCAAATCTCTATAATCAATGCAAAGTCTCATGGAACCATCTTTCTTTTTAACAAACAAAACAGGGGCTCCCCATGGTGAAGTACTGGGACGAATGAAACCTTTGACAAGCAAATCCTGCAACTGATTTTTCAATTCAAGAAGTTCTATTGGAGCCATACGATATGGGGGTTTTGAAATTGGCTTAGCATCAGGAACTAAGTCAATTGTGAATTCAACTTCTCGTTTAGGTATGACACTGGGTAACTCCTCAGGAAAAACATCAAGGTATTCATTTACCACTGGCACATCATTGATTTGAATAGTTCCCTTGTTTTCAACAATATGAGCTAGATAACTTTCATTTCTATCTTTCAGTAGTTTCTCAGCTTCTTGATATGTTATCAATTGTATGGGTTCATTCTTGTATACAAACTGAAACTCTTTCTGAAAAACAACTTCTTTAGCTCTATAGTCAATCTTAGCATGATAACCAGAAAGCCAGTCCATCCCCAGAATAACTTCAAACCCGACTAAGGGTAAAACAACAAGTTTTGCAGGTAAAGTATTTCCACATACCACAATAGAAATATTCTTATAATTCCTCTTTGCTATAACATTTCCCCCTGTTGTTTTAACAACAAGTTCGGGTATCATTTGTTGAGGTGATATTTCCAATTTACTAGAAAATTTCTCAGAGATGAAGGAATGTGTAGACCCCGTATCAAACAAAACTTTAGAAAAATATGAGTGAACAAACAAAGTACCTGATACAACTTCATTGGATGGCCCAACATCTGCTGACGTAGTCGCAAAGGATCTCACTATACCTTTCTGCTTGTAGTCTGGCTTCTTTGCATCATTTGGATCCCTCTTTGGACAGGAATTTGCATAGTGACCCATCTCACCACATTTAAAACACTTTATAGTTTGCTTATCAGGATTAGTCTTTGGATCATTTTCATTGCAATCTCGGGCCATATGTCCAAACTTACCACATTTAAAACACTTCCCAGTTTTGATAAGACATTCCCCAGGGTGCTTCTTGCCACACTTTTCACAAACTGGAAACTGTATTTTCTTACCATCAGATTTCATTGGTTGATTCTTACCCATTGCTTTCCAATTTGGCCTCTTCTTCTCTTTGTTTCCAAATTGCATGTGATCGTCAGCAAACTCCATCTCTACCCTCTCAGCACATCGGACAAGTTTCTCATAACTTTTGAATTCACGGGAGGCCAACGCCCTTCGATACCTTGGCTTCAATCCTGAGTAAAAGCGGTTGATTTTGCTATCGAGATCCAAAATAAGATTCGGAGCATACCTCGCCAGTCGGGTGAAGTTCGCCTCATACATAGCCACTAAATCTTCCTCCTTTTGTTTCAGTTCAAGGAATTGTTTCTCCATTCTAAGTCGCACCACCTTAGGAAAATATTTTTCAAGAAAAAGACTTTTAAATTCATCCCATACTAAGGCATCAAAATCCTCTCTACCCCTGATATTCCTTACCATTGACCACCACTGATCAGCTTCCCCTTCAAAACGATAAATGGCAAGACTTACCTTTTGATTGTCTGAACATCCCATAACATCAAATATCTTTTCAAGGGCCTTAATCCATCCTTCTGCTGCCACTGGGTCAGAAGATCCACTGAATGCAGGAGGTTGTTGTCTCATAAAATGTTCCACCACTGTCATGTTCCGTTGGGGTACATCTATTTGTCCTCTTGCATAGATGCCACCACCATTTATTGCCTGTGTTAGCTGAGCCATTACCGTCACAAACTGCTCGGTTCCAATCCCTACCATTCCGGGCTGTTGATCAGGAAGGATGTCATTCTGTCGGTGCCTATCCTCTTCAGCATCCATGTTCCTTCTGCGGACAACCATTCTAAACAAACATTTCTTAGATGAAGCAACATGGTAATCTTTAAATGCTATAACAAATTAAACATAGGGTGAGAATTATTTATGGTTTTCTATTAGCATCACCTTAACCCCTAAAGTCATCTAAACCATCCTCTGATACCAACTGTAAGGACCCGCACTTATTTCATACATAATCTTGAATTTATTCAAGAAAACACTTCATTTTACATTGAGGATCTTTTCAAGTTTAGAGCTTTAGAGAATTAAGACAAAATATTCATAACATTACACATTGTTACATAGTAGATACCATAAAATCAGTTTCCATTTTCCTCAGAATATAAAACATTAAAACATAAAACAAGACTCCTTGACAATTCTTCAACATTTAACATGTCTTCCTTCCTTGTATTATTCATCCATTAACCTGTGAAAAATCATTTAAAAACTTGGGATGAGCACAAAAGCTCAGTAAGGTATGAAAAAGAAGGAAAAAATCTCATTAGTCCATGAATACACAAAACATATGGAAACATTTTCAAAATACATGATTTACACCCATAAAATCTTACTTAGCATAACATGAGATTTACACAAGATCCATACAAACATAATTATAATCATAAAGGTATATTGGGGCATTACTTACATAATCTTGTAACCATCTTGGCTACCTTAAAATTTGTAACCCTCACGGCTACCTTACTTTGTGTAACCATCACAGTTACACTTGGAGTAACCATACGACCGACCTCCAACTTACTCATACCCAATGCATTGGAGGGAAATATAGGTCCCACCCTTCATCATAAACAATGCCCAATAGCCAAAACATAATCATTCAACATAAATAATAGCATAAAAACATTGCCTTTGAATCTTATAAAACAGAATTTTAAAAGAGGATTTTAGAAGAAAAGTCCCTTATAAACATCATATACTTGAAGTGAGACTTAATTGAGTGGATGGAATATGTATATACTCTGTAAATACACATAATTAAACATAATATAAACAGAACCCATCACACAAACAATTTAAATAGCACATAAATTATAAAGTAGAAGGTTAACCCAAAGAATGGAAATCGGGTTAAGAATTCCTTTACCTTGGGCTTGTCCTACTTCAAAATTGTTTGTACCTCCTGTATAATGGTTAAAGGAGTGTTAATAGTATTTTAAAGAAATGTGTTCATGTTTATAACATCTTATATGGTCATTTCATAACCTCATTTCACCCCTTATTTGTTAGTATTTTGTTCCTTGCATTATTTTGGGTGAGGTCTTTTGTGATTTTCACGATCGGTTCATGATGAATTGTTCTTGTTTATTGGAAGTGAAACTCCAGAATTGGAATGGAGTATTAGTTACATAACTCCAGTACCATAAATTATACCATTCATCACTTTGGTGCCTTATATGATGATGATTTATAAGTTAAAACATTAATTATGTTCGTTTAGATAATTTAAGTGGTTCTTTGATAATTACAATTTCATTTAGTCTTATAAGTTTGAATCATGAGTACAAAAGAATTACAGAACCTTATATGATTCATAAAACATATATTATAACCTGGTTCAACCATATAAATGGTTTCATGACCAGACTTGAAATAATTAATGGAAATTGAAAATACATCGTCCACGATATCGGTAATTCGACACAAATGGACAATGTTTTTTGATTCTTTAAATAAGTGAAAGAGGAGAGGAATAATGATTTGTAATTTTCCATAAACATGAAAACATCCAGAATATACATGATTCTGGAGATTTCATGCCTCTTGGATAAGAGGGGGTGAAGAAAGAAGTGGAAGGAATCATGAAATAAAGAAAACATGAGAAATTTCTTACAAAAAATTCGGCAGCCTAACGGCGCCTCTAAAAATTTCATAAAAACAAGATTGATGAGAGGAATGGAATATCTCATCAATCATACAAAATTTGGACTGTAAGGGAAAATATTTAATGAAATATCCCAACAAAAGACAAAGGGAAAGGAAGAGAATAACATAAAATGGATGGAAAGAATGAAAATGAAAGAGGATGTTTACTTCTTGATCTCTTCTCCTTGAGATCCTTCTTAAGGGCTTTGATTTTGGTCTTTTAGTGAGACCAGCAGCTCTAGGACGTGGGGAAGAAGATTGAGGAGGGAATTTGGCAGAATTTAGACAATGCTCAAGGCTTGAGAGGTGTGAGAGGAAGAGGGGAGTGAGGGTGGTATTTATAGTGGAGGAGGGGAGGTATTTTAGATTATTTTAATTATTATTATAATATTTTTATCAAGACTATGAATAATCTCAAATCAAGTGGCCTTAATTAGTGAAAATATCATGTGATTTCGAAGCAAGTGGCCTTGCATCACTTATGATGTCATAAATAGTGCATTTTTACTGATAAATTGATTATACGGTATTTTACCGTATTTCACTATTCACCGAAAATTCAAGAGTTTCAGAAAAATACCAAAAATTTACCCCAACCATTTTTCGATGTGTAGAATTCAAAAATGAACTCCATTTTTCAAAAATAATTTTCTAAATATTATTAATTTAATTTTTAAATAAGGTCACAGTTAATTCGAAAAATAACAATATTGAAGTGCAATTAGTTTTATGTGACATTGGAAAATTAATTTAGATCCCATTATCCTATTGCCATGGGAAAATAAAATAATAATATTATTTACTATTCATGAGGTCATATTACTATTCATATTACTATTCATATTACTATTCATAAGGGCATGTTACTATTCACCAAAAAAACAAGTTTGTTCTATCAGACTCGAAATAACATACTGAACACAATTGTAGATGATAGTTTCTTGAAATTCAAAACATAGAAGAAATAAAATTATGTTTAAAGGATACTTATAAATATATACCTTAAACAAAATTTCAAGCATTTTCAATTTATTTTTAGAAAAACTTGGGATGTTACAATAAATGTATGAACTAATAAAGAAGAAGTATATCATGACTTGTGATTCCTTAGGTTTATATCTAGGTTTTCCTTGATCTATTTCTTAACTTATATTCTTATAGGATTTTTTTCCATTAATAATAGTTTTTTCTAAGCTCGTGAATCTACCACAGCATATCCCCCGGGAGTGTCGTAACCAAGCGTGCATCAAGGCCCATTATCATGCACCAGTTCTCATTCGAGTCTAGTTCAAAGCAGTTTTTTCATATTTTACCCCTAGATACATTTGTGCCAGAGCCTCCTCTACCTGCTTATATCTAGATAGGGATGTATTTTTTTGATAAACCACTTACTCTATACTCACCAAAATTTAATACTATTTTCTTATACATAGTCTCATCCTTATGGATCTCACTAAGGTGCTCTATTCAAAATCTCGAAAAATAACTAGACCATCCTCTAATACCAACTATAGCGACCCGATCCTTTTACATAAAGTATTTCATTATTTTAAGCATAGTTAATCATCAGAGTACAAGCCAAGGATTGTTAAGTCTAGTGTCTTGGAAGAATAGCTACATATAACATAAAACATGGGGCTAAAAAACATCTTTATTTAATCTCCATAAAGAGCTTATAACTTCCTTTGAGCTGTTACGTCTGCATAGGGTGCCCTGGGGAACACATTAACAAATGGATGAGCTAAAAATCCTAGTAAAGGAATGAATGTAAGGATACATCTCAAACACAATGGTTAGAAGGAATGGCATAATGATATCCGAAGAATGATACTTATAAAATAATTTAATATAATCATGTGATCATATAAACATGGAATCATATAAATGTTTCAGAATCATAAATAATATCTTTAGTATGGGTTAAGGCTAACCGCCAATCCCGTTTCCCATTTCAGTATGGGTCAAGGCTAACTGCCAATCCCATTTCACATCGCATCTCATGAGACTTATCCTTACCGAATGCATTGGAGCACTATCTGGGCGCACCCATCTCAACATTTTCATTGATATTCCTGCCACATAAATATTCTTACCACATATACAATCATACATAATCAACCATACATAAACATAAGGGTACCCATGGAAAGAATTGGGTACCACAATCATGACATAAAACATATATAATGGGTGTATAATGAATGTGTCCATGAAAGGAAAGGATTAGAACATATATGGATGTTAATAGGGTAGAATAGGAATATAACATGGTATGTGGTGTCCAATATAAGTGACAACATATTAGAAATGTATTTTAGAAACATTAGCATTACAACATTTTTGTGCGGTTTTAAGGAAAAATTTCTAGAGCTTTTCAAATTGGAAAGATGACATTCTTTTTTATAAAATCAGAATTGAACCAAGAAGGATATCATAATAAAAATACTGATTTTATAATGAAAATTGTGTCTTAAAACATAGGATAGAGTGAACTTGAAATTTGGGTAAAAATATGGGAAGTCCCCTTAAAACAGGTTTTCTTATCAGAAAGTTCCAAGGATGGAATCTTTTGAAAACATGTATATCCCCAAAAGAGAGTGATGAAAGGGTCGTGATATTGGAATCTTTTACAACTATACAGAATTCATAATATTCACATAAATATATATGATAACACCATTTTGAAATAATTATAAGGCAACCTGAAAGAACGAAGAAGGTTTGGGTAGAATTAGTTGCGATTTTACCGGCATGGTGTCAGCTGTACCTAAGAGGGATTGATGAGAAAGATAGAAGGGGTTTCTCATAACTTATAAAACATTAGGTCAGTATGTGGAAGGTTTATAATCATACCCCATTACTTGGTTTTAAAAAATGCATAGCATAGAGAAAAATCTTTATTAAGAGTGAAAAGGGGAGGATCCCATACCTTAAATCCGTTGGTGTTCTCCAATTGTTATTAACGAACAAAATAAACAAATAAGGCTAATTAATTAATAATTACAGAACCTCTTCTATGTGTAATTGATTTATTATAACCCTTTTTAGTCAATTCAAATCCTTCTTAATTAGTTATAATGTTCAATTTCATTGTTCAACCTCGTTTGTTTACTTGGATTTAAAAGATCATTTCACTTTTATTCAAGTTTGGATTATATGATAGATGAAAGTGGTTGTCCGGAATTGAAGTTATATTCTTTAGTTTATATCCAGGATATTTCATGGTTTTAATTTTAATTATATTACTTATAGTGAATTCAAATTATTATATAAATAACGATAGTGATAACCATTTTTGTTGATCAGAGGATTTGATTAGAAAGAATGTGTTTTGATTTATAACTTAATTACATTTTTACCAATGAATTACATAACCAAAAGTAGGATATATTAAATATATAATAATCTGGTTCAACCAAAACACAAATGGTTTCATGACCAGAATTAATGATAATAATAGAAATTGATAAACTGATGTCCTTCAATGTGTTAAATTAGCAAATCTCAAACGGTTCTTTCATTTCATTCAAATAAAAGGGTGGGGAAAGGAGAAAAAATAATGAAATATTAAACTAGCATGAAGACATTCCATTACATGTATGTTACTATATTTATCATACTATTATGCTGAAGGGAGGTGGGGAAGGAAATAAAAAAATAAAAGGACTTAAAAGAAATGAAGAAATTTGGGAAGCGGAATTTAACTCTTGAGACTTCCTCCTTTGAGTACCTCCTAAGGGGAGAGGTTTTGATATTTTGAAGAAGCGGAGAGCATTTGGATGTGGGGGAGGACCTCGGGAGGAGATGTGGGAAGAATTTAGAGAAGTATTGGAGCTCGAGAGGAGTTGAGAGAAGAGGGAGTGATGGGGGGTTTTATAGTGGAGGAGTGGAGGGATTTCATGATATTATAATCCTTAATTTATTATTTCCTCAGAAGACAAAGAATTCGATGACAAAGAATAGTAAATTGGTCATGTGAATTCGAAACAAGGGCAGTGACATCAGCCATGATGCTAGGAATAGTCTATTTAGCTTATAATGTATATATATGGTAAATTACAGTATTTTACTATTCATAAAAAATTCTTGTATTTCAGAAAAATCTAAAAAATTCACCTGAACCATTTTTCGATGTTGTGAATCCAAAAATGAAGTCAATTTTTCAAAAATAATTTTATAAATATGATTATTTAAATATTTAATTAAAATCATAATTTGTTTTCGAAAACCAGTTTTAAAACACTCATTAAATTATTCTAAAATATAGGTATATTGTACTTCCAAATAGAATATTATTTTTATACCACCATAGCTGAGGTTACTATTCATTAGGGTATATCACTATTCATAATAGTATGTTACTATTCATTAGGGTAGGATACTATTCACCAAAAATGATTTTTGATTTATTAGACTGCAAAAAACATCTTGAACACACAACCGTGTATGTCAGATATTCATAATTCCAAACATAGATGTGAAAAACATAAGTTTAAAGGTCACTTATTACTTAGTTGTTCATTATTATGTGATTTTATGGCATAGTTATAAGAAGGTAATTTCCTTTAAAAACAATGGTTCGTTATAATTTTGACCTAAAATAAATTTAAATAAAATAAATTATTATTTAAATAAATAGTCAGTTTTAAACAATAACTCAGTGGTTTCAATATTCATCAAAAATTGAAAGTTATCAGAAAAATACAAAAAATTCACCCTAGGATAATTTCAACATTCTGAATCTAAAAATAAAGTCCATTTTGAAAGAAAAAATTTATAAAATTTCAAAAAGTGGGTATTACAATTCATAACGGCTATTTTATATATTATTTTAATAACATATCATTGTTTAGTGAAACTCGATATTGCGTACAACGCAAGCTATCGAGGAAGGTTTCTCTTGTCTGTAATGCAAGCCATGAATAGTGTTTTATATTCTACAAGCTAACATGGTGTTGCATATAACACAATATAATCTTGGTGTAGCGTACAACAAAAGACATAAAATAAATTAAAAGGTATAATTCTCATAAAATCATGGGGTGTTACATTCTACCCCCCTTAAAATGAATTTCACCGTCGAAATTTGTCGGAGTTATAAATGGTTTTCTAATTTAAAGTTTTTTCATAGAAAACAACATCGTAAAAAGGAATAATAAAACATCATTTTAAAAACGAACGTTAGAAACATAATGGATACCCAAAGTAACTCATCACTGGGCTTCCACATAGGAAAATATAAGTTAAAATGGATATGGAAGAGAAATATAACCATCATGTTCTGATAGAGAGTGGTAGGTAACATGGCTATAAAAAATCCAACAATCACAAATCCATAAATTTGTGATGATCTAAGGTACCATCTGATTCATCAGATATGAGGGTTCTAGGACAACGTTTTTGGTTTTCAATATCATTTCCATAAAGTTGAAAATTTTGAATTAGAAGAAATACTTACCTGATTTTGGTACAATCACGTCGTTGGCCATTCCATGAACAATTTCCAATTCATATCTTAATGAAATGAAGTTGAATTTGTAATATGTGAAGTTTTACCGAATCATGTGATAGAATGATGGGTCATTCCATCTGTCTAAAACAAAAGGTTAGAAAAAGTTATCAAATATACATAAGTACATCTATGGTGAGGTTAATCATATATGATTCCAAAAATGTACTTATACATCATCAATCATACCTCTTAATAAAATAAAACTAGTTCTTACTAACTAGGGACTTCCTGTAGGCCAGAGGTAGGCGATAAAGGCCTGTCACACTTCAGTTGTGGGTTTGATTCCCACAACCTAGTCTGACGTGATGGGTCGTCGCCCGTCCTGCAAGTTCTCATTTTTCTAAAACTACACTATTATAACATTCCAGAAATAACATAAAGAATGGATCTATACTTAAACAATATTATCATGTTTCCAACATAATCCATTTCAAATCTTTAGTCTTATCTAAAATACATCTATCCAATCTCATTGTATAAAGACAAAGTTTACTAGAAATGTCATCAACCAAGAATGTGAATACCATCATTTATCCCCATTATATCCTAATATATATCTTGTTGGTCACATTCAAAACATGTGAATAGCTTAATCATGTATTCTCTTGAAACATGAATTACCATAGAATCTTTGTGAAAACATGAATACTATCAAAATTCAAATCTTTCTACATACTAAAATCCCAAAATTTCTATATACTCAAACCATGTTATCAATTTGTCCTTATATGAGCTCATTAATACTAGCAAACATTTCATTATCTCTTTATCCCTTCATTATGCGCATATCATCTTCTTTCCAAATATATTTCAATCACTTTTCATGGTTACCAGTACCATTCAACATATACTTTTAGATACTTCAGAAAAAACAATAGTGTAACAATCCTTAGATGTTTCATTATTCCATAGTACCATAAATTATTTTTTATAAACATGCAATCACTCCACCACCTTCATAAACCAATGATCGATCATCAAAACTTCTTTCATCTCATATATCATTTGTAGTCTCTTCATCATCATCAACATAAATACTACACATATGACCATGCTGATTCTCTTAATGAGACTTTCCCTTAGGACATTGGTTTGCATAATGCCCATAAATTCCACATTTAAAAAATTTAACCATTGTTGATGTCTTAGAAATACCATAATCCTTGTCCATGGAGTTAACTACACCTTTTCTTTTATAATTACTTGCTTTGTCTCCTTCTTTTCCGCACCCAAAGCATCTTCCATTTTTTTTGAAACATTCTCCTTGATGCCTCTTCCCACATGATTTACATGAGGGAAACTGAACTTTCTTTCCTCTATGATCTTCATGAAACTCTATATCTCTCTTGTTAGCTGAGTCAAGAACATACCAAAGTTGATATTATTGACTATATTACGAGATTTTAGATTAGGAATAATAATGATGTTCGGACATAAAAATCTTGTTTCATTTGGTTTCTCATGAAGAATATCATTCCATTTTCCATCATATTCATTATTAAAATGAATCCTCATGTTTCACTCCATTTCTTAAAACCCAAAAATAATAGTATGAGAGGCAAAACTGGTACTAGAACAACAACATAATCAAGGGGAGTACTTTCAATCTCTAACATCATATGTTTAATTCTATGATTATTACCATAATTATAGGACTATAACATATACTTATACATATCCTTAGGGACATCCATAGACATTACTTATAAATATCTCTAGGGATGTCTCTAAAGTTTTTGTGTCCTAGTTTCCAAAGGTTAACTAATCCTTATCTATGATACCAACTGTAGAGACCCAAATCTTGACATACATATACAATACATTACTTTTGCGAAATACTTAATATATGAATAAAACAAATGACTAAAGACTTTATTTGTTTAGTGTATTTAGAAACTCAAAACATAATCTTCTAATCATGGTGAAAGATCTTCAACATATTCCATAAAGATCTTCCCATTTGGTTTTCTTACCTAAAACCTTTCCTTATATCATGGGTAAAAGAAAACATAAAAAGGGTGAGCTCAAATGCTCAGTAAGGGTAAACATGGAGAACTTAAAAACAATCCATTAACATTTTAACATTAAAACATGCAAATTAAACATCAAAATCTTTAGAAATGACATAAATCATGGCAGTACATAATTCATAGATCATAAAGGAACATTAATCATAATAAAATTTAATGGGAATAAAACATGTAATTGTGGAAACCATTAAGAACATGATATGATTTCCACAGTAGCCAAGGCATTGCTTCAAAGACCATCATAGTGGAAAAAGTACCTTACTGAATTGAGTTCACTGCTCATTCCAGTCTTGTATCACTGAACCAGGTTAACTTTCCATTCCATCCTTGTATATTTCATTAGATAAAAATCTTTAACCAATGCATTGAAGGGAGATATAGGTCGCACCCATCTCATAATGAAATCATTCTTACGTGTAGCACAAAATAAACAGATATCATTCATCACAACCCAAAGAATAAAATGGGTTTTATAAACATCATCCCATCATAAGGTAATCTATATAAAACAAATGGATATCATTTCATGGAAAAGTCAAAGAGTTCCTCATATGGTAAATGAAAGAAATATTCCTTCCATAACAAAATGTAAAAGTAAAATAGGGGTAAACATGACTTTAAAAATAAATGGAATAATATTAAACACTTTATGAAAAAAATATTTATGGACACGGATGAAAAATATAACCCAGAAAATACTTATGTATAAGCACTCTCAGATAAAAATGAGATTTGGAAAATTATCCCTTAACTTAGGCCTAATTTCTTCCGTATGTGTCTGAGACTCATGTATAGTGGGTTTAAATGTTTTATAAACTTGTAACATAACCATTATAATACTTATGATTTCATATATGATTCACTTATGACTTCATATTACCCGCCCTTTTGTAAATTCCATGTTAAAGCAACATTTTCGGTAAAATCGTTTCATTTATCTTACGTGTTTTGACTTTTTGTTCTTGATATTATTACTTATATCCTGATTTAAATAATTCCAGAATGTAAAAAATTATTTATATATAATATATATTCATCATATAAATATATATGATAGATCGATAAATGGAATGAAATACACCATTAATGGAGACGATAGGTCGTACGAACGCATGAACGCTGTTTTCGTTTTATTATTGAATTGAATAGAATTAAGTAAATGATCTATATATGTACATAAATCTAGTATCATTATTATGTAATATCTCTCATTATTATTTATTATATATACTTTATAATCATTCCTAAATGGTTAAACATGGGAAATGAATCTCATCGTGTTTGTGGAGATGGTAGTCCGTACGTACGCATGAGCAATGATATCATTCATTTGATATTAAAATCGTATATAATTGGATGGTATATCATATATAAAGAATCATAGTAATGTTATATTTATTATTTATATCATTAATACTCATTATTAAACCTATCCAAATGATGAAATGTTTTAATAACAAACTACACCACAACGTGGAGACGGTATGCTGTACGTACGCACGTGTGGTGACCTTTTCATCATAGTATGTATAAAATAACTAATATGGTTGTAAAATTTTTATAATACCATCACAGTATATAGATGATACTGGAGTGATTATTTTATAATGGAAAAAACAAATAAGGAGGAAGTGGAAGAAGAAAGGAACTTGAAATTGGTGGTTAGATATTTACCTCTTCTTCGGGTTCTTCCTTTTAATTTGATCAAAAGGGATCCTTAGGATGGATTTCTGACTAACATAATGCCTCTAGGATGAAATAAGGATAGTTGAGAGGGTATTTGGTCAGGGGATTTCTGAGACAAATGGCTTTGGATGTGTGAAATAGAGAGAAGGGGTATTGTCCTTTTATAATAGAGGTGAGGGGCACCTTAGGGAAAACATAAATTATTATTTTATAATAAATTTATATTTGGTTTATAATGACTTAAAAGTTACTTATTTAGATTCTATGGAGGGGATGGGTCGAAATATTCTCAACCAATAAGTTTTAGACAAGTTTTGGATACCATTTTAACATTATCATTTAGATTTAACTCTTTGTTAAATAATTTAACTTTTATCGTGTCTTCTTGTATTCTTACACTATATGGTTAATAAACATACAATAAACTACCAATAGAACCCTAATTGGTTCATTAATGTCATATATATTATTATATATGTATTTTTTCCAATCCATATATTTTTAGGAGCATTATATCAGTAAATAATATAATATTTGTTTTAAAAACTTTTTTATATAAATTTTCACACTATTTGGTATTTTGTTTCATCTAAATTCATAACAAAATTATTACATCAAACAAAATTCTTATAACCAAACCTAATATGATATATTAATCTAGAAATTAGTTTAATTCATAAAAAGTTTCAAATTACATTTATTTTTGTATTTATAATATAAATTATGTTAATATTTCAGTAATAAAGTAATTAATGCATCATCATTGTGTCATAAATAAATTAAATTATTTAATTTATAAAAAATATAAATAAAATACCATTATTTAGGAAACCTTTTTATCATTCTAATTAATATTTATTGTCCAATTTATCTTATGAATAACCCTATATTAAAAATGTTTTAGCTATTAAACTTTGATTTTAACTATTTTAACTCTTCTTTAAATAAAATAATAATAACTATCCTTATCTAATCCAAGTGGAACAAAGAGGTTAATATTTTATTCCTAAGGTTGTTTTTTGTAGAATTTTACTTATCTAATAGAATAATGAATTGAGTTAGGGTAATAATAATATCATTTTTATCCTTAATTACCCTATATTTTTTAACCGGGGTAAATAAAAGTAAAAAGTTTCTATTCACCAAAAATTATTTTTATCTTATTGAACCCCATTTTACTCCTTGATATTAACTGTGTCTCTTGGATTTTCTAAATTCAACTCACAGAAGCAGTAAAATTATGTTTTATGTAAATTTTCAAATGCTTGTAGGAGGTGGGTAAAAGAAGGTAAAATGTTCAATAAATTTTTTATATATCTAATATTATTATAAAATGACTCCAATTAATTACATTGAACTTATATAGGTATTATGTATCTATTTTTACCTAAAATCAATTTAAATAAAATAAATGATTATTTAAATAAAAACTCGGTTTTATGCAATAACTCAGTGTTTTCACTATTCATCAAAAATTGAATGTATTCAGAAAAATACAAAAAATTCACCCTAAGATAATTTCGATATTCCAAATCCAAAAATGAAGTCCATTTTGAAAGATAACATTTATCAAATTTCCAAAAGTGGGTATTACTATTCATAACAGCTAGTTTATATACTATTTTAATAACATATCATTGTTTAGTGAAACTCGGTATTCTGTACAGCACATGCTATCGAGAAAGGTTGATCTTGCGTGTAACACAAGACAAGAATAGTGTTGCGTATACTTCAAGCTAATAAGGTGTGGTGTATAACACAAGATAATCTTGGTGTAGCATACAACAATATACCTCAAATAAATTAAAAAGAATAATTCTAATGAATTCTCGGGGTGTTACAATGTAGGTAGCTTAATTGGGCAGAGGTTGGATGAGCCATGGGGCTTGAGAAGTGTGAGGAATGGGATAGATGTGATGTATTTTTATAAGGGAGAGGAGGGGCTCTTTAGGAATGATTGAAAATATTATATTATTATATAATTATTTTCAGATTATAATTATCCAAAACTCATTAAAGTCTAAGATTAGATGACTCAAGTTCTCAATGAAATCACCTAATAAGAATGTTTCTGGTTTTGGATATTTTTTAGTTTTTATAATCTTATTTATTTAAATCATTCATTAATGAGGTAAACACTGCATCATTATTGTTTCATAAATATTTTTATTTTTAGATGTCAATAAAATATATAAAATATATCATAATGTAGGAAATAGTTTTATTTTTCAAATTAATATTTATAGTTGAAGAGATAACTTATATTATCCCATGTAAGAATTGATTTACTAAAAGTTATATGTTTATGTCATTTTTGACTTTAATTTAAATTAATTAATATAAAGGGTCACTATCACTGTTCAGTGTCTCCATGGGGTCCCAAAGTCGACCCAAGGATGCCCATGGTCGTACATGTATCAACCAATAAGAATAAGACAAATGAAGGGTAATTTAATATTATTAAAATATTATTTTTTGACCCTTATTTACCATATTTACCCTTTAACCATGGTAAATAAAATATTTACTCAAGTAAATATTTAAAATGTATAAAAATAAAAGTTACCAAATTTAACAATTTGGATCTCCTGATTCCAAATATTGAATCCATATTTCCAAATTCAAAACAAATAAGTTGCTATAATTAATTTAAAATTAATTCCCATTTTCAAAACAAAAAAGTGTTTTTTAAGAAATAATAACTATCAAAATATTGAAACTTGTTTATGGCCAATTTCAATGTGAAATTACTTCTATAGACTGAAATTGGATTACATCGAAAAAATTTAATCTAATTAAACCTTTAAATGAATTAAAAATATAATTTCTCTATATAAATAAATTAGATCAAAAAGATGATTTGAATTAAAATATAGTATTTTTCACAATTCATTAAAAAGTGATTTTTTTCAATAAAATACCAAAAATTTAACCAAAGTAAATATTGATGTCCCATTTCTAAAGAAGAATTTTATTTTATTAGATATAACATATAAAAATTCCCAAAAATAGATTTAAAGAGGGTTCACCATCAAAAGGGGTTAAATCGACGTTTTAAAAGTTATTACAGTATTTATGCTTAAAATTAGATTCATTCACATTTTATGCCTAAAAATTTTATTGGATAGATTTTAAAACATTTAAAAAACATATATAATAATATATTAGTTATTTTTATTTATTTCTTCTAATACAATAGCTAGATTTTAACAGCCATTCAATATAATAATATTATATTTTTAGTGCGCAACATAAGATTTCAAATAAACCTATTGTTGTGTATTGGGTACGCAATCGAACATAGCATACCCTTTAATGTAAAGTTAATATTTAATTGAAAAATATTAATAAATATTAACATATAATGTCTTTTATTTACCTGGGATGTTACATTAGAACTAGGGGTGAACATAGTTCTGTAAGACAGAGATGAAACATCGAGAAAATATGGTTCAGTAAGGTACTTTGTTCACTATGATTGTAATGGGAGTGAACCGTGATTGTTATGATGATTTAGGGACATAAAAAATTCTACTATGAGGAATGGGATTATGTAGGGGACATTGTTGTGCCCCTCTTAGGAGGTGTATCCACATATATGGTGTAATTATATGTTTCATTAATGATCCTTGAGTACTATGGAAATGATTTTATATTCTTATATATATGTCAAAAATCTATGTCTTATTCTACTTTTATGCTCTCATGAATTATGTTATTTGATTCCCTTATAATTCATGTCTGATTAACGTAATATATCTATGTGATGACTCATTTTTATGTTATATGAAAAATTGGGTATGAAAATTGTATGTTATGTTTGATACCACATACATGTATTCTAATCATAAGATTTCATATGATCATAGATTGACATCCCTTATGTTTACCCTTACTAAGAATCTAATCTCACCCATTATTTTGATTCCTTTCCCTAGTATATGAATAACGGTTTTATATATGGTATGATTATGAATAGTACAAAATGGGAAGATCTTTATGGAAAACAGTGAAGATCATTCGCTGGATTAGAGGATTTCTCTCCATGTTTCCAAAGTCGCCACACTAGTATGGTTCTCAAGGGTATGTGTTTTTTAATATAATGAATATTCATCTAAAAAGATGTAAAATATATGTATAAGAAGCTTGGTACACTATGTTATATAATTAATAGATGTTTAGGTTTATGATTCCCTGTAATTTTATGAAACATTGAAATACCTATTGACTCACATGTTTTACTATTATTATATTATTCTTTAACAATTTATTTACCAGGCTTTATAGTTCACTAATTTAGTATATACACCCCTCAGATATCCATAAAAAATTTATAAGATGATGGAGTTTTTTTAAAATAGTTATAAATAATTTTTAAATAAATTTTTTAAATCTCTATTTCATGTTATAGTGTTATGTATTTAATTACCCAAATACACTAGGTCTTTTTATATTTTGGGTTTGTATTATATATTTAATTATTAAATAAATAATGAATTCAGGTGTACTAAAGATATGGTTCGTCTTTGTTGATATCATAGAATGGTGTAGATATTTTTTAGGATCACCATTGGAAAATCATAGTGAATGTCTGTGGACAAGACTAAATAGAGGAAACTATCAATGAATTTTGGTTATTTTTAGAGTAAGTTGTTTCTAGGAAATAAAAATCCATGTGTGGATACTACAAGTGGATTTCTCTCTAACATAGTTTTACACAGGGGTAATAACCTAGAAAAAGTAATATATGGTATCAACATGATAACCACCTAGTTCACGACGAAGAGGGGCTGTTGTGCACATATTTTTAAACTCTCTGAAGAGTTTCTTTATTAATTTCACAAGCACCTTATAAACAATAATGAAGGGAAAAACGAACAAATAATTATTTTATTAGAAAATTGATCTTATATAACATAGATTAAAATCTATAAATTCATAGTTCATGTAATATATTAAATATATGTGTTTCCCCTTCAAGGTTTTTTGTTTCATATTTATGTGTTTAATATTTTTTTAAATTTGCATCCCTAATTTTCCCTATATTTTTTGTAAATTGATGGAAATATGAGGAAATGAGTTGACAGACCATGTGATCAACAATGTGATGGCTTCCAAAATGATCTCAATAACCCAATGGAATATAGATTCATGAAATTCATGATAATAAATTCATAATTAATACATTTTTTTAATAAAACATTTATAAGGGACAAAACCCACATCCCCCTAATAAATTGAATGTTAAAATAAAGACCATTTAATGAAAAATTCCCCTTCCATTTAGTGAATCTTCTAATCCAATAATTTTAGAATAATAGAACAAATCCATTATAAATTTTTATTCATATTTAAATTATTTTTGGTAGAGAGGGTCATGTTCAATGTTCATTTTATGTAGGGAGAAATTGATAAATTGTGTTTTTTGATTAAAAATACAAAGCCCAAGAAGGATATAAAATATATGGAGTTGAAATAACAATAATTTTTTCCCATAAATAAATTCCCCATATTCTATAACTAATAATTAGACGGATTTATTTGGTCTTAAATAAAAGTAATATGAATTCATATGGGATTATGAGGATAACATTATAAGAATAATGTGATTTTAAAATAGATTTTTCATTGGATCTATAAGTATAATTAAATTTCTCATTAGTGTTACAAAGAAAAATAAATGATGGTCATTAGAGATTCAAGAAAATGATACAAATAAGGAATTTTTTAACATTCCCTCAAAGTAAAAATTGAAGTAAACTAATCTCATTGACCATGGGACATGAAATGGTGAATGGATTTCAATTACGGAAGATAAATTGAAATACCTCTTAGTGGGAAAAAATTATATCTTCCCACTTGTAACAAGTTTGGAAGGAAGTATCTGGTTAATTAACTAAATTTAATAAGAATGTGATTTTGATGTTTTTAGGAAGGGAACCAATATACCAAATACTAATGGGAGAAATCCAAAAATTTCATAGAATTAATGAATTCAATAGTCAGTCCTTATCCTATTATCAAATGGTTTTCCCATAAATAACAATGAAACTATAAAATTAAACTCACTAAACCTTCAGTATTCAATGATAACAAACGAAAAAACCTTAATGTACTAGAGACAGTGGGTGGGCTTATTAAATGGAAACTAAATAGGTGGAGATCAATAATAATGTGGTGATAGGTACACTGGTTATTCATTCAAGGAAACAGAACATATTATTTGATTATTTTTCTATGAATCCATTCATATCATAGAATATTAGTTAAAGTATTCAAACACCAATTGAAAACATATAAGTGGAGCTATATGTGAGAATGTGAAATTGGGAAATTATTAAATCCAAATTATATAACACATCCCATGTCTATATTTTAGGATTATCATCATAGGAATCCTTTTTATACTTCCTTTAACAGAATTAAATACTATTCTATGTATGGATTAGATATTATTATATAAGGAAAAAATATATTTTTGAGAGAAGTAAATCAACAAATATTTCATAAATCACCCAATAATTTTATAAAAGTTCAATGAGGATAAGAAATATACTTTGGAGTCATCATCTATACCATGTATATTGTTTCTCTATGAGCATGTGTATGTGGTTAAAATTATCGAGAACATGGAAAATATCATCCTTGATGACATATCCATTTTTAGGGAAAATGCCAATGTGCCTCCTAGAGTATTTTTTATCCTTCCTCCTAGGCAAAAGGTTTAGTTCTAGATCAAACTTATACCTGAAGCCTTTATAATATACATTATTATATAATCTACACTCTTAAAATTGAAGAGAGGAAAATGAAACTACATGATAATTTTGGTAAAGTGTTTATATACCTAAGTGCTTCATCATAGGATGAAATAGTCATTTTCATCGATAAGATTAATGGGTCAATATGACTCTGTAATGATTATAATGATATAAAAAAAAACCGTGATAAAAAAAGTACCCTCCAACATGATTTGATGAATTGTTTAATCACTTACATGGAGATCAGTACTTAAAGAATGATTAACTCCATTCAGGATATTATCATTTAAATTTGAAGAATGGGGATATCCCCAGAACTACATTTCATTTAATATATGCACAGTACGAGTTCATTGTGATTCCATTTGGAATCACAAATTCTCAATCTATATTTTTAGACATAATAAATAGATTCCTTAGAAATTACCTTGATAATGTTTTGGTAGTATTTATAGATTAAATTATTATATAATTCAGAAGGAAGGATAAAGATGAGGACAATATAAATTATGTATTGGAAGACTTTTGAATGAAAATTTATATGTGATGTCGAGTACATATATGTTTTTGATGATTCATGTAAAATTCATTTGGAATGTTATCACTATCAAAGGTATATTTTTGGACCATTCAAAAATATGTGAAATTTAATGATGGTCAAGAAAAACAACATTGATAAATACTCATAGTTTTATTGGATTGGATGGGTATTATCACTAATTTTTGTGAAAGATCTCATTATTTTCATTACCAATAACCAAGATACCTCAAAAGGTAGTGAAGTTAATCGGGAATAATTAATGCATGGATAGTTTTAAAAAGGTAAATAAGAATTTAATCGCTAAATATGTACTCACATTAACCACATGTGCGGAAGGATTTATGATATATAGTGATTCTCCCAAAAAAATTGCATTTTTTAATAATGAAATAAGGAAAATTAATAAACTATACCAGCTTCTAATTAAAGATCCATTAGAAGAAATACCTAAACCATGATCATGAAATTTTAAAAGTGATCTTTTCATTGATGATTTGTTGTCATTATCTATATGGGGAAAATTGCAACGTATAAACAGACCATAAAAATAATCTACTATATATTCACACAAAAGTATATAAATATGATCCAATGAATGTTGTAAGAGATAATAAAGGATTATGATTTTTAAATCCATTACCATCCAAGGAAGGAGAATAATGTTGAAGATACTCATATTAGAAAGGATTCTAAAATGATGTCCTTAATGAGGATTGAATGGGATTCAATATTCATGAACATAAAAATAATGGACATGGGAATACAAAAGGAAATCCATACTAAATTACATATATAAACATTTATCCATATATTATTGAGAGGCTCATGTAGGCCATAAAATATGATGAGAAGATATATAAAAAGATAGTAAATATTTTAGTGTTAAAAATTGATATAGATGAAGTTATTAGTTTGGGAACTCATATATATTTCCAATCAAAACTAGATTTGAATTGGGAAATTTGAGATGATGTATATAGATTATCCTTTTATATTTGTCAAGGAATATATGAAATGTATATATATTTATATATATAAAGAAAACAATCATTTGTTATAACTTGAAGATGGATATTAGAGAGTTTTTCTCTTAATGGTTGGTATGCTAACAAGTCATTTTGAAAATTATATATATAAGTTCATACTGAAACTATATCCCATACTAGTATAGAATTAGAAAAACCCAACCATGGATTTTATCATAGGACACACTTGGAAATTTTAAGTAAATAACACCATATGTTTGGTAGTTTATCACCTTACCAAGTTAAGTATTTACATTTATATCAGGGAACAATTATATCTTGACTAAAATACCAGGATGTATATAAGGTAAGTGGTGAGATATCATGGATTACTAAACACAATTATATATTATCATAATTTGATGTTTTTCTCATAGTTATTAAAATTCCTTATTTAGGTGTGGGTTATAGAGTTGAGTTTCAGTACTACCTATCTCTATCAAATGGTTGGTCAGTCTAAGAGAACCATTCATACAATAGAGGATATACTAAGATTATGTTAAATGGATCTCAAAGGATATTGGTATTAACACATTCCCCTTGTGGATTTCTCATATAACAATGGATTAAATTATATTATAAAAATTACACATTATGAGACTATTTATGGAGAGGGATGTCAGACTCCAACATACTGGGACGAACATAGAGGGTGGAATATTATGAGATCTGATCTTATTCAATAGATAATAGAGAGGGTTAAAACCCTTCCCCATCATATAGAATCTTGGATAAGTAGATAGAAAATCTATATAGGAAATCATCAAGGAGAACTAGAGTTTCACGTCTGAAATAAAGTGTTCCATTGTAAATCATCATTGAATAAAGTCATGATGTTTTGGGAGAATGAAATGTGTAGTCATTGTTATATTATTACCTTTCATATATGAGATCCTATAGAATTTTAGGCATATCGACTATAACTCACTCTTATAAAATCCCAAGAACACGGTGTCTTCTATATATCCTTCTCGAGGCAGTATATTCTAGACCCTTCAAATGTATTGAATATAGAATCAAAACCCTTGGAGAACTATTTTTCACAGGAGGAGCAGCAGGTGAATATCTTAGATCATAGACAGAAAGTTCTATGAATCATGAAAACTCACATTGTTAATGATTTTTGGTAGAACCACATGCTTCAGGAAGAAGACTGTGAATTGGAAGAGGTGATGAAATATAAATACCATCATCTCTTTTAGTATATGATATAAAATTCCAAGACATAAAATCCTAAAGTGGGGAAGAATATAATGACCTAAACTTTTATAAATGAAATTCTATTTTAATGAATATATTCTATATTATGTAATATAGTTATAAAAAATATAATAATTAATTTTTTTATTTTAGACAAACTATGAATTATATAATCTCATATTCAAAAAAACATTAATCATTATAACCATTTATAATATAGTTTTGGTTCAATGACCATAAACATTATTATAAATTAAGGATTATGATAAAGTCTAGTAAATATTGAAAGATGAATTGATGTCCTCTACCAGTAGAAATATACCCTTTGAACCCTAATTATCAGAGACTTTGAGGGTGATGGAATAATAAGGTTTTACTCTTGATCAATCCCAATACAAGATTCAACATTTCAATCTATAGAGAAAATGATAATGGGAGGAGTAAAATTTTAACGAGATTAATTCTCAAACCATATTTGTTGAACCACCCTATGAATGGACTATCATCGCACACCATATACATTGGTTGTATAATAGTGTGAAAAAGTTTTTATATCTATAGAAATTAGCAATATGGTTTTTTATTTTTTATTTTCATAATATTGATTATATTTATCTCTTTTCATTATGACATTATAAATTAATGTGAAATGAGTTTAATAAAAATTATTTTTCCATAAGAAGAAAAAAAAATATTTTTGCGAAATATGTAATATAAAATAGGCCAATATTTTTATAAATTAATGATTGTTTAAAATAAATTTTATTTTGAGAAAATATTCTTATTAAATAATATTAATTAAAAAATAGATCACAATATAATTTAATGAAGTCATGTATAATATTTATAAGGGTTGAAATGATTTCAATGTCATAAACAATATCATTTTCAATGAATATGGATTTTAATATTAAACAAGAAATTTATCATATTTAAAAAATTGTGTTGGATAATGAAAATATTTTTTTACAAATCAGAACATTGAAATTTTAAAAAATGGTTTTTTCACAATTTTCTAAGATAATAAATTTTTTGGGTCAAACATAAATATAGTATAAGTATACACTCTTTTTTATGAAATATTAACATTCTCAAATGAGGTATCATAAATACTATAAAAGGAATCTATGGAAAATATACGTTTCCTGTTTGAAAAAAATTTATTCACAATATTTTTTTAATTTTTTAAACAATTAATTAATCTTTCAAAACATATATTATGTATTATAGTTTTTAACTCCATTACTTATGAACATTACTGAGCTAAAAATCTACATTGGTATTATATTAATATATATGGTTTTTTCCTTATAAAATATTGAATTAATGTTCACTTTAGAATAAATTGTTGAATATTTTGAGTTTTTATTATTTTATCATGTGAAGTCCAGAACATGTGTTCATAAAATAATAAGGATCCCCCTTTTCTAAAAATACCCAACCAACCTCCCACTCCACACCACTCAAACCCCATTGATCCTGAATTTTATCTCCACCCCTCTATCTCTTATCCCCTTCCTAGGTTAACCCAAGAACATAATAATATTCATCCAAACATTTATAATAACCATCTCAATGTATGGATTTCTATCCTCCCCTATATATTCAGGAATAATATTGGAGTAATTCCTTTTGAATTTTAATTTTTTAGGCTGGAATATATTTTCCAAAATCATATTATTGTCCTTATGATGACAAAGTAATGATAGACCACCTTTCACTCCCATTAAACCACCCAATAAACATCAATGTACACCAATTATCCAACTTAAATCATCCCTTCATTTTCCATAACAAAATTTATGTTTTGTATAAACATACCCATTAAATCTCAAGGGTGTTAATATATATGTACTGATCACTCATTGATTGGTTACATACATGTATGTATCCCAAACTCCTAAATCAAGTGAATAGTGTGATGAAAGACATTTAAATGTTGTCTGTTCTATGTGGAAGATAATGAATGTATATGTTATGAACATAAAGGGTGGGATCAAGAATTATATACCACTACAATAAACTAGGTAATTTTTTTATCACATTATATGCCATTAATGGTTCATGTGATAATATCCTAAGAACCAAATATTATTATTTCTTGGTGATTATCATATATTTATTATTCTGATGTCATGTTATTATTTAATTCTAAATTCCTATGTTACTAAGACGTTATCAGATTATATAATGATTTGATGCACTATTATTTGATTATAATTTTTTTTATAAAACTTTCATATACCTATTAACTCACACGTATTAATTTCATCAAATTATTCTTTATTATATCCTTAATGAGCTTTATACACACCCCTTTCTTATGTATATCCTCACGTAATCATGTGCAGTTTTAGAAGAGTGATGGAATTTTAAGAGCATGTTACAGTGTTTTTAAATAATGTTTTTATCCATATTATATGTTTTGGTGTTATGTATATAATTAACTAATGACACTAGGCCTTTCACTATTTTTGGATTTTATTATATATGTTGTTCTGTAATACATAACAAATTATGTTTTATTATAGACATGGGTTTTCATACATGAATCACCCAAAACTCTATTTTGTTCTTCATGAGTATATTATTTATCTCAACATGAAAAATTACTGGTTATTACATTAAAAATTCATCATATCATATTGTACTATATGAGAAAGATCATTTAAGGATAACTCAAAGTTATTCATTGAAAGGTCAATTACTATTTCACTACATGAAATATATGTAAAAATTTGAAATAATGATAAATTAGAGGATAAATTTTGTATAAAAACATATATTTTATTTTCTTGAACTCTTTTAGGAATACTAAAAAATCAATACATGACTTCACATTAGACCATATCTAATGTGATATACCAGTAAATATTCCATATGATCGCTATAAATTTCATTGTTTTTCAAAACAATACATATCTATGTGATTCATACCCCATATCTATGTGATAATATTATTAAAACCTCTCACTAATCACATTTAAAGAGTAACAACTGTGAATATTATTTAATATAATATTAAAAATTAGGAATTATATTCATATTGTTCAAATACATAGACAAAATATTAATAAAAATTTACTTCGCATCATACAATTTTATGATATCAATAATTTTAATATTCTACAAAGAACACTTTATAATATTATAATCATTATCATTCATAGAATTTAACATT
The DNA here is from genome assembly GCA_963277665.1 of Viscum album. NCBI lineage: Eukaryota > Viridiplantae > Streptophyta > Magnoliopsida > Santalales > Viscaceae > Viscum > Viscum album. The sequence goes on from OY728131.1 coordinate 1,498,364,451, forward strand.
TAAATTTATTGTTTTAGTAACAGAAATAAATCATTATATCGAAATAACCTTCCTTGTGAAACATTATATTGGATATAATGTTACTTTCACTAAATTATGGTAACTAAATTTAACTATTCCAATTTATCTTTATTTAGATAACCTAAAATATTATAGGATGTTTAGTGAACATCACACTGAATATAACATATATAAGATATAATATATTATAGCTGAACTTCTCCAAGTCGAAATATACTTCCACAATCCTCTTATAAACTATATTAATTTATTATTATTATTTTCAAACACAAAAACATTTATTTTAGTAAGTACAACTTATTTAATTTTTGTGGGAATACTCGAAAAATAATCTAATTAAATTAATATCTTATATTGTATTATATTTGAATAGAGAGGGTTTTCTTAAAATTATATCATTCATTAGAATATGCCACCCTAATGTGATGGAAACTCTTTTATGTATATTTTAATTAAAATATTAGGAAAATTATTTTATCTAGGATAAATATCATTTTATCATTATATTATTTTCAAGAATGTTTTATAACCTGATGAATTAGAAAAAAAATCATATAAAAACTATCATCCCATGTTATTCATAATCACTATTTTTCTAGTAGATAACTCCAATCATCATATAAGAATAATAAAATGCATATACAGTTCCTTTATCCATATTAACTTAAACTAAAATAATTCCTTTGTGTTCAAATTCTTGATTTATGAAACCTTTTCTTCATCACCTAATTATAAAATACAATCCCTGTTAATTATTTTGATTATATTAAAATATTTTATATTTATGAATATTTTAAAATATATATTTTGTGACATTAGAAATTTTGAAACCAAAGAGATAATTTTATAACATTAATACCTATAATGTTTTATATAGGATTTTTTAAATTCCTTCATCTAATATCAAAATTCCATCCAATTGAAGGAATACACCACATTGTTGACCTCTCTTTTAGTATTCAATGACCTAGGATGAAAATTGGACTATCCAAATATTTTTATCCAGTTCAAAATTTTACCTTTCAATAGTGTCGATAAGGAAATATATCCAATATACGACGTTAATTTCTAATCTATCCTAGTTACTTTATGTAAAAGATAAAACATATATTGACCTCATTCCCTTTATCAAAACACTTTCAATAGTCATTATTGAATAAATTATATTGCCAGAAAAATATTAAAAGGAAAACCTCTAGTCCCTTGAAATAATTAATTCACCCATCCTATTGAGAATATTAGTAGGGGATTAAAGATCCTTTAAGGATATCACATCAAATACCTTTGGAACCATAGATGAATTAATTTATTCTTCTCTATGAATCTAAAAGTATATATTGAACAAAATCAAGAATTGACTATTCAAGAAGGTATTTAATTAACACATAAATTATCATCCATACTTAAGAAAGATTCTTACAAATATATCACAATTTATGAAATTTAAAAAAATAATCCTCCCTTACAGAAGGTATATTTTATCAATAATGGATGGTTTTATTTGATGATCATCATAATTTACATTAATAAACACGGATTTTTTAAATATTTCCTATGAAAAATGATATTTCATTTTAGTATGTATCATGTCTAATGATGAAAAATATCTATACTTTTCAAAGAAATTATTCTACTTTAGTATTCTTCTCACATCCAATATAATTAATTAGGACATTATGCTAATGATATCATATATGAATCTTGGATAATTGAATTTATAACGCTTTATCCGAATAAATTTTATTTATTTACTAAACATTATTCATATGTTATAATTTTATAGCTTTCCAAAAAACAAATTCAACACAAAAGAAACACTATAAATGGGAACCTAATTTTATTTTATTCTACCATCACATTACTTACATACACAATATATTTCATTCATATTGATATTATCCATGATACTATAAAGTTGGAAAATTGTGGTCATAAAAAGTGTATGATTTAGAAGGAATCGAAAACATATAATTTTAAAGGGGATTCAAATTTACATCTAATATTATTCCCATTTTATTTATGAATTATTCTATGGATTTATATAAAACTTCCAATTTATCTCCCCCAAATTAAAATGTTTAATACATATTAATATATATATATCTTTACACTGCTTAAGAATATGTTAAATTCATAGTATATGTAATATAATAAGATATTATACCATGATTTTAACCTTTTAATGCATGTATGATATTATAAAAAATTATTATTATTAATATATAAAATTATTAAATATGTAAAAAATTTGTATCTTAGAATAGTAAAAAATGGAATAAAATAAATAAATAAAGAATTCATGTATTAAAAAAATGATATAATCATTAATGAATGATTCATAAGTAAAAAATAGTAAACAATATATAATTTAGAATGAATAAATATTCAAAACTTATTGAATATGAACATTTAATATTGTCATTTACAATGTTTTAAAATAAATTAATCCACATTTTAGAAATTTGTGACATTTATGTATACTTTTATTGTCTTCTTAATATAAATTCAATAAATTATACAACGATTTATATAAATGACAATATTTTTCAAATAAGGTTTCTCATATATAGATTTTCTATCACATTTTTGATCTAATCATAAATAAATATAAATAAATTTATTTTTAATATTATTTTAACCATGCAAGTAGACATTAAACCTAGATGACATCTATATAATGTTTTCAGTACAATTGAAATCAGTCTATAGATATGACAAGGTCTCGGAAGACTGACATCACTGAGGGTTTTTAGAAATTCATCGACTACTATTTTCATTACAATTTAAAGAAAATAAGGAATTAATCATAGAATAATGAAAACTAATTCAGTTTTTTAGAAATATCATGATACATCATGATTTTAGTATCTCTTATGAGTTAAAAGGTTTTTGAACCCTTTATTTATAATTTTTTTCAATATTTTAGTGAATAATCATCACACTAGGTATTAAAACCTTAAAATGACTTATTAAGCTTCACTAAATCATGTTTTTTGGGTCATGATTCATTATACCAAAATGAAAAAGTTGTGTGACAACATTGTGGGGAATTATTTTATGACACTATATTTTATATTAAATTATTATGTCACCTATAATGGTGATTTACTATATTCTATAGCTTGGTGTTATTATGTTGAAAATCCATACAACAATTTTTCACTAAACTATTTCATGTTATTACAAAACCCAGAACTAAAAAAAATTTGAGGGGGGTATGTAATGGTTCAATGAAAACTCCTTTTATTGTATTCTTAATTCATATAAAGTAAAATTAAAACATTGATAATAACTACTTTGATAGTATTGAGGTGTATCGACAGGATGAATATCATTATAAATGTAGAGAACAACTATACTAAAACACCATTAAACCTAAAATATACCAAGATATTTCAATTCAGTAAGACATTAAGAATATAATGTTTTAAATTATACTAGATGATATAAAATTATAAACATTACTTTGATATAGATTAAAATGGTTCACCCATTAGGTTTATCATTCCTACGTTTTTGATGCATTTTTGGAATCACCTAATGCTTAGGGATCTCTCTTAACACCATGTTCTATTAACCCTACATTAATTTAGGGGGTAGATTAATGTATGTGGGTATTCTCAGTTTAAGGAGTTTTGTAGTGGTTGAAAATCAATATTCCAAAAACGAAGAGCTTCAGTATATATTTCTTCCTAGGAAATTATTTTGAAACACCATATACCACCTCTTTATTGAGAATCATTTTAGAAATGTTTTATGAGCGAAAAATGATTTAACCTTTGGTGATTCATTGATAATTTATTATTTAATTTTTAAATAATCTAGAATGAAATTCAAATTTTCATCAATTTCAGTTAATGACCACTATAAAAAATGGTATATTTTCCATGTTTTTTACATTATCCATGTTTATTAAAAATCCAAATTCATTAAACATTGTTTTGAAAATAAAATGTTTAGATGGGAATGGGTAAAATTAATAGTATTTGTATCTAAATTTGCCTAAATTTTTTATAATCTCTTTTAATTGAGATACAATATATCAATATTCAAAAGAAATATGGATATGCTCATTTCTTTAAAATTTAATCAATATTTGTTTTTATTTTATTTCAAAAGGATAACTTTTCTGTTTTCAAAGAACACATCATGGCCTCCATCTCTATGGACACCATCTAGCGTGACTATCATCGCATTCATCCTTGTGCCCCCAGAGAGCCACATCCTTACACCCATTTTACGCAAACATATTAGTGAAACTAAAATCCCAAAAAACCCGCCACTTAATAATCAAAACCGTGATGTGGTGGTTATCAATGAATGCATGATCGACTGGTTCGAGCACAAATTCTGTCATTTAAATAACTTATTTAGAATTTATTTTTTTTATATACATTATAATTTATAGAAATATAATATATTAATATATTTAATATATTAGGTTTTTTTATTTGATGATATATTAGTATTGAGATAGTATATTTATTTACTATCATAAATATATTTATATATAATATAGGTATGTTTGTATTAATATATAAATCTATATATGTTCATATATATTAATGTATTAATAAATTAATAAATAATTTCATGTGTGTGTAGACTAATAAACATAGAATTACGTCTGTAATATTTGTATCTATTAATATATTAATATATATATATATATATATATATTAATTATCAAATATTTAGATTTATTAATATATAAATATATATAAACATAGATTAATATATATATATACACATATATATATGTATAAATATTAATATGTTGACAAAAAATATATTTATGTTTTATATATATACTAAGAAATATATATATTTTGTATTTTATATTATTATTATATGATACTAGAATATTATATTGTCTGTCTGAATATATATATATATATTAAATGATTTTTTTGTGTGGCACTAATAATTTTTTGTCTGTGTTCAATGTAATCCTTAAATGATACACCCACATATATTAATTAAATTAATTTTTCAATTTCAATATGAATGTATTGAATTTTTATATATTATAAATTATGTGTTTATTTAAAAAATATGTGGGGTATATATAAACATAAAAATTATAAAATAACATTTATTTATTTTATTTTATTTAGGCACATTTAAAACATGTCTAAAATATACAGTAGACCTGTTTAAAAACCACATCTAAAAAATATAGTTAAATGTAAATTTAGTCACATTTTTAAGAAAATGTGGCAAAATTTATAGACAGTCCACAATTTTTTTTTGAAAATGAAGCTTAATTAAAAATTATCCACATTTTAAGAAAAAAATACAAAAAATGTTGCTAAATGAACATTTTTTTAGTTGATGAATAATTTATTATGATAGATTTTAGATGGTATTTTGATCAATTCCAAAAATTTATCATGTTCTATAGTAATACCATGCATGATCCACCACAGTGGAATGTCAAACACTACAGTGAGATGCACACCATGATTGACTATATCATTATCAATCCCACCATATCATGTTGGTTCATTTACTCTAAATAATATAATAGAACAACCCATAATTATATCTTATATAACTAAAGTATACTCACATTTAGTCACCCTCATCAGAGGGTTTCCATTAACATTATATATTCCCATCTACACACTTCTAATTCTAGGATTATCATCACTTATATTTATATACCAAAATAATCACATACTACTTATGTGTATCAAGAAAACAATAACTTTAAATATATATTTATTAATTTTATAAAATTATGTTATTTTGAAAAAATAGAATAAGTTATTATTGATATTGTTATTATTCCATGCTGCTTTGAAAATGACTTTTATCAATTACACTCACGAATTATATTTCATATCAACCTACATTCTAATAATGATGCATAAATACACACTTATTACCACACTTGGCTAAGAGAGAAACTATAAAACATAATTTACTGTAACAGAAAATGTTTCTTTTATTTTTAATTAAATTATCTATTTTTGGATTATATTAGGTTTTAATAATTTCAGGCTTGCAATTGAACTTTTTTAGTTATTTTTGGATGTCGCGTGAGTTACACATAACTAATATTTATCATGAAGAAACGATTTAAATGGGTCTGGAACATGAACATGTAGTTTCACCTGGTCTCCAGCTAGTTTTATAAACAGTGTGGTGCATTTTAAGGGAAACCATGAGGGGTGTGATGGGTGCCTAGTATGAGAATTATGGTAACATAATGATTTGGAAACCTATGTCGGTTAATTGTGAGAGATTCTTGGGAGTTTAATTTTTGTGAAATTATAAAATTTACCACCTTTAATTAATATAAATAAAACCAATTATTCCTCCCCTATGACTCATATGAAACCCATTCCCCCTAAGTGCTTAAATATGAATTTTCTACCCCCCTTCATCGAGGCTTACTTACCCGATGTTGATTAAATATAATTTCCTCATGATAAAATGTTTCATTTCCATGGTATGACTACTCCTGCATTATCTTCTCCATTTCCCCTTTCTTCATAATTTTTCCTCATTCACCATTATTATTCCCACTATTATGAAAAACTAATATGGGATTTTGGTTTTCATTTTGTTCATGTTTTTTTGTTAGGGTGTTCCATGTCTTAATTAAGTGGTATTTATCTCGTATTTTATGTTCTCGACCATTATACTTCGATGTAAGGTCAGTTTTCCCATGTTCTACCATTAAATTATAGAAACATTGATTTATTATGATATAAATTAATATTTTTATTATATAATTATTTTTTAATTTATGTTTATTAGATTTATAAATGTAATTTCATTTTCATTTAGTTTCCTATAGAAATTGAATAATTTACTTAATCAAATTAATTGATCAAATTTATTTTCATATGAAAATCCACACAACATATTTGATAAATTTAGTAAATAGCCCTCAAAAATGAATTATGTGATTTTAAAGGGAGTTAATAACATAAAAGTGAGTTTTCGTGGTTTTAATTATAATTTAATGTGATACATAAATTTATATATATTGATAATTTTATTGAATAATTATTTCTAATAAAATGTATGGTTGAAAACTTATTTGACCTTATTTGGGTTGAGAAGAAATTAGAGGCTAGTTATTTAAACCCATATAGTTTTTTAATGTATGTGGTATTGTTATTTAATTAAATTTGTAATGGTATTAAGTGTTTCACATTAAAACACTATTTTGAAATGATTTTCAGAGTGTCGCAAAAAGAAACATTGTGGGAGGAATGGTCTAAAATGAAATTTAGATGAATTTAAATTATATGCCTTTCAAAATAGATCCCCTTTTAGTGAAAGGTCCATTTTTAACATTATAAAAGTTTTTTAAATAATGTGGGTTAATGAAACACTCTTTAACCCCCTTTTCTTATTTCTCTTAAAATGGTGGTGTTTGTTGCATGTAGAGGTTGTATATTGGATCCCACTGGTTATTTCTTCTAAAGGATTTAATGGTGAGGATAGATATATATATTTTTAAGTTTGTAAACTACTAAAATGTTATTTCAATGGTTTTATTTTCAAATATAATTTTTATTGGTAATTATAACCCATGTAATATAGTGAGAATCAATAATATATGTCATGCTAGTTAGTCCACACCATAGCTAGTGACCCCTAGTTGTTTGGTTTTATCAATCTATGTGATTAAAGTAACCTAATATAAACATAACATACATAATAAATAAATTTCAATATTTAAAAACTAGTTCTCACCAAGTGGTTTATGACCCAATAACCTAAAGGTTTAGTGTCATAGTGATTTCAAACATAAATATCTTACATTACTAGATATTTGAAAATTTATCCATAATCATGCTCCTCTGGACCCTTTTCTAGAAATACCATATCATGTAATCATCTTCATTTCTTAGGGATTGAAAACATTAGAAAGGGGTGAGATGATATGATAAATAATGGAAAGACTTATCCAAATTTATTAGATAATAAAAAACATGGTGAATAAGAAGGGTGGAAATCAATATTTTTAAATTTTCATGATACTGTAGTTGATGATTATAAAACATGTAGATAAAAATAAAATTATAAAAATTTCTATTGGGAATATTAAATATTATGTCTTCAAATACATCTAAAAATTCATTAAACATTTGATCATCACATAACAGTGGAATATTTTAAAAAAATAAGGCATAACATGAAAAAATATCATATCATGGAATGAAAATAATCATATAAATGATTAATAACATAATAAAGAAAATATAAATTTTGAAAAAACATAATAATTAGAAAATATTTTGGAGAAAACACATTATTCCCATGCCTATGTGAACAAACTCATCATCTCTACTCCTAAAAGAGAAAATATAATACGCATAACTATGTGAAAAAAATCATTATGTTAACTCCTAACTATCTCATGAATATGAATATAAATCAATTCATTAATGGGTGATATAGGAATCCTCCCATCGTCTTATTTATTTATCATTTCCTTTGAAAGATAGTCATCATCATATGTTAAATAACCCAGGGAAAAAAGAATATCTTTCATATTCATTTCATAAGTTGAAAAAAATAAAAATGTATGGGATCATAAGATATCAGAAATATAATTTTATAATAGGATTAATATCATTATAAAATATATAGGGTAATAAAAACATCAATTAATGATATATAAAACATAATGAAAATAATATAAGTGAAAATGAAATATTTTTTGCCAAAAAATTTACATATTATTATAAAAGATGATGTGATAATTAATTTGAAAAAAAATTGGGAAAAAAATTGATGGATTTTGAAATCCATAGTATAAATTGTTATATGTAATGAATCCTTGAAATGAAATAAAAAAACTATATTTTTGTGAATAATGAAACCAAATTATTTTATTAAGACTTTTAGGTTGTTACATTGAAAACACTACATTAGAGAATTTTTAGTAATCATTCATTTCATAAATGATCTAAAATAAAATATAACTATTATAAAATGATTGAAAAAATTTGGATTCTTTTAATAAAAACACATTCGAGAGGAAATATATGGACATATAATAAAAGATTAATTTTTCAACACCCCTACAAGAGTAACTAGGTTTGAGTTGCAGCCTCACATTAATTCATATGAGTCTCTTTATACACAGATGGCTACTGATAAGAAGAAATGGTTTAATTTATTAGGAAAAATCCTTAAACATTAAATATTCTTATGAATTTAAACTGTAATTATATTTATTTCACTCCTAAATTCCTTTAAGGTTTATATTTTTACATATTATTTTCATTATTTTTACATAATAAACTAATATATTACAATGTGACCACTTATATATAGTATCTATTGTTTTTTAACAACTAAAACATGTTACACCCCAAGAATTTAGAAATAAATATAGTCTATAATGAAAAAAACATTGAGTCTCTTGGAAAAAAACTTATTTATTGTTAATATTTACACAAGATAGTTATAACTTATCCATGAAACATAATTTTTTATCATCTTCTATTTAAATTTCGAAAAACAAGCATACATTGTTGCGATCAGTAATTTAATTTTAGTATAATATGATGATATTAATTTTTTGGTGAATATTATCTTTACCCTTATAAATATTAACCTCACACATGAAAGTATAAATAAAATTTATGCACCTTATAAATTAGATTGAATGTTTTAAAAATTAATAAATGAGTAAAGGTATTTTTGTGTTTAATAAATATTTAATTAAAATTTTAAATTAACAACTTTAATTAAAAAAATTCATTTTCATAAAAGTTATTCCTATTTTTCCCTATTATTTAATTATAATTTTATGAGACCTCAATTATTTTTTGAAAGTATTATCAAATTAGTTTTGAATTTAAAATATGTATTTTTCATGTAAATAGTGAATTTTAAAAAACAAATTCGCATATATAATAAATTATTTTGATAAAATAGATTCCATTTTTGATTTCTACATTTTGATAAATGGTTAGGGTAAATTTTAAGGGTTTTTCTGGAATACGTGAATTTTTGGAGAATAATGAAATTCAATAATTAATGGATTATGCTAAATAAATGAATTTATTCATCACGATTGAGTCATTGAAGATATAAATGGCCATTTTTTCAAACCCACATGCACTTATAATTACTTTTTGTTATAAAAATCAAGACTATTCATAGTATTGGGAAAAAATAATAAAATAATGATTAACATAATGGAAAATCCTTCCTCTCCTTTACTCTTAAAACCACCCCTCTCACCCTTTTCTCTTCACAACTCTAATCCAAAAATGATCTAAATGTTCTAAAAAATACAATTCCATATTACCTACACATTTCCATTAGCTCATGGTCCTTCCAAAAGACCAAAACCCATTCCCATAAGTAGGTTCTCATGGAGTTTATAAAAAGCGGTAAATCCTCTTCCTTTTTAATTTTATTTCATTTCAATTTATCTTATTTTCTTATTCTAACCTAACATCCTATTCAAAATTTATCATGATAACTAAAATACAATATTTATAAAAGAATTATATCATGTTAATGTAATAACTGTTATCAATATCCTTACTCACCCTCTTTTATTTTATAAAAAAATCATCCTCTGTGAGGTTCCTATTTACAGCCTTTGTGAATGACGATGTTTCATTTTTCAAATTCATCTAGAAATATGTTCATGAAACCATTTTATTTTTTCCTAAATATTGTGAGATTTATAATATAATATTTTATATGTTCTAGATGTAATATATTTACATAAAATTAAATGATAAAACAAAACAAGTGCATTATGATCAATAATCATCGTAATAATATAAACGAATATCACTAGCTGACATATCTAATGATTCTTCCACAAACCATGTAAAAAATGATAAATATTACCATTTAAACATATTTATTTTGATTAATAATATAAAATTCAATTCTAGAGAATTATATCCATTCCACATGAACATCTATAATCATACACAAGTATGTCAATCATGAAAACCAAGGAAGCAAATGCTCTTGAGCAATAAATGTGCACCTTATAAATCATCCAAAAGTACATAAATGAATATTATACAGTAATAAAAAATATAAAAAATATAAATATGTATATTAGATAAATAATTAGTGGATTTAATTTTATTATCCAGGATGTTAAGGTCATGTTCTAAACACGTTCAGATATAAGGTAAGGGGTCTCTCATATCACTTTAATTTCTATGAGAAACCTATTATTCTCCTCTTATTTCATGTATGGGGGGTATGTATAATTAAACTTGACATATATTATAATGAATCAATTTATATTGGTGGTATTAAATTATTCATTGGATGATGGTTAATTTTTGGACATACGATTCAATTGATTACAATGTAGCAAGGGTCTTCTCATCTCACTTCCATTTTTGTGAGATATTCCTTATGCGACACTATTTATTGTGTTGTTTTTGTATTTATGCATAACATTAAGATAAAATATCATTAATATATTTGTTTTAATGGTATTAAATTTATCATTTCATGATTATTAATTTTTAGGCTACTGTTTCGATTGATTACAAACTAGTAAGGGATTCCACCCGAACATTCATTTTTCCATCAGTTTATTCTTTCACAATCCATACACAAATGTAATAATTATTCATATTTTGTTATTATTATATATTATATTTATATATTACAAAATAATATATTTAAATGATTTCATATTTATTTTGTCGGAATTTTTTTCTTTCAAAATGGTTCCCTTCTCAATTTTAACTAATAAACAAGCCTAATTCAAAGAAACATCTCAAATTCCTTCCTATTTTTAAGAGCACTAAATAATATGTTTTAAGAAGTATTTTTATTTATAAAATCATAAATTATATCATAAAATACATCCTTTTTATTTTCTAGTTTTAATAAACCAGACATGCCTTTCCACTTTAAAATCACTTTAATATTTCCATTAAACTGAAAAAATGTTTTTTTCTAAAGCTTCATGAAACTCTTTTTACATAATTTCACATCATTGGGACATTATTTATACCTAACCTATAATTCCAATTTCATTCCCTTTTAACTTTTGAGTTATTCATGTTTACAATCCAATTTTATGGAAAAAAAATATTTTCCAAAATAACCCTTTTTTCCAATGTAAAAAAATATGTTTTGACATCTCACATTAACTTTTATGTGATATATTCCGTGTTAAACACTTATTCCTTGAAAGTGGTGTATACACTTCCATTTTATATATCATTTCATGATTATAAATATTCTTAAAATATTCAAATGTATTTTTATTTTAATGTTAAAATTATGTATAAGACATTTTAGAATGTTTAAAGAATTTTTCATTGTGAACATTTCAATGGTATAATTTAAAAGTATCTTCATCTATATCAATATCCTTTGTTGAATATCATACTTCATTGTGTTCTAATTATTATGATATCATCTACTATATTTGGTTTAAGGTTATATGATCAGTTTCACTATGGATGTGCTAATTTAATACCATTCATGGGTTAAAGTTAACGTATTCACATTTCGTATTCTAGTCTTTCAATACAAATGTTTTTATTGTTTATGTTCCACCCTTCCCATATGAGGAATGTATTTTATGTAGTAAGGGATGGGTGGGGCCTTATATGGACCCCCAATGCATTAGTAGGTATAGTTAGACAAACCAGTTTGGTTTTTTACCCATTTATGTATGGTCTTGACACAAGGCCTTGATAGAATGATTAAGATGTCTGATATAATGAATTACATCACAATGAAACAAGTGATTTATAATCCATGAGAACATTCAAGTAGTAGAATATTAATTGTTATGTTCTATCAAATTATTTAATCAATTTTTTTCCTGTATATTATAATAATGTTTATTTTTAAAGGCAGGTGCTTTTAGTTATTCAACAAGCCTGGTGTTTATGTTTATGATTACCTCCGATTTTATATTTTCCCTTAATGAGCATCTAAGCACACCACATTCTTATGTTTCATATTACCCCAGAACGAATTGAAGTTTATGTAGAAATTCCTACCAAATACAACTATGTCTGGATACTGAAATTGGATATTGTTCTGGAAAAGATGTACCTAAGAGTAACAACTCCAACAAGGTGTTCTGAGATTGATTCGGAGTAACCTGGTATACGATAATGGGTTTTACTTTGCACCTTGTTGACACTCTTAGTGGATATGATTAGGATAATTCAAATTTTACTTAAAAACCATTATTATGGACTTAAATATATAATTGGAATAAATAAACTAGATTAAATATATGGTGTTTAGGTTAAAAATAAGTCTTTTTGATATTCTATAAATGATTATAAAATTTTCTCACTATTACTATTTTTACTCCCACTATGCTTTCAGGTTTTAGTCCATAGATGGAATCCAAAGTCTTCAATTTAACATTGAACATTATGGAAAAGGGGGTGGTGATGTGCAACAAAATTGGATCTTTATAGGATTGAAAGATATCATGTCCATGCCTACTCATTTTTTCAGATATATTTTTAACAACATATACCTTAACCAACACCTAAACCTACCAAAGAATAGAAAAATTGAGTTTGATAAGAACTCAAATCATGGATACCTTAGAGAAAAGATGCATCAACTACCATTATGCATGAAATATAGAAGGGGACACCCAGGGAAGGTTCTCAAATAAACAAAGAAATGCATTATGTGAGAGAAGTTATGACATAAAGAAATGAATTACAAAGGAAAACGAATAGTATAATAGAAGGAAATAAAAATGATCCTAAGAATAAATTTTTAGTTTTCTGAAATAAATATAATCTTCCTAGGAATTACCAGAGTCAATTACATATTTTACTGGATAATCTCTAGAAAACGGAAGACCCTTTTTGGAAATAAATGTATGATGTTTTTCTTTATTAATGTTGTATGGAAAATCTATGTTAAAATAATATTTAGTAATTGACCTTCTTTTAAGGGAATATATAATATTTATTTCAAAAAATATATGATTTAGAACAAGGACATCCCACATGTCAGGTGACAATCCAATGAGATCGGTAAGACAATGTGGATTAAACCCACAACCGAACGACGACAAAGGTGAAACACATACCACTATTCAACGTGAAGTCATGGTTATCCTAAATAATTTTTTATTTAAAACATATATTATATAAATTTTATTTTGATATTAGGGACACTTTTTATAAAATAGATAACCTTATAATTTGAAAATTATTACGTGGTTAAGTGATTAATGTAATTTTGGAAGATCATCACAATTAATGAATCTTATTAGACACAGGTAAACATAATATTTTGAGGAATATATGTTGAATTATATTTTGGAGTCATATATAGTTTTATTGTGAACATTTGGTGACCTAGGTTCTTTATTGAAATTTATAGAATATCTTAGATATTATGTGATATTGGATATTGAATATTTTGTATAAGAAATTCTGAGTTATCACTGTTATCTGAAAGACTATATGTATATGTCCTTTTTATTCTGGGGTAAGAGTCTAGAATGTGTTCTGAATAATGATAGTAATTTAAAAAATGATATATGTTGAACCTTGATATTTATATTTTATTTTTGTATAATAAATTTAATTTTCGACATATAAATGGTTATTATTTTTGGGGAATTATATTATCTTGTTATAACCATTTTGGATTTGATTGATGAATAAAGACAAGGGAAATATATAATTATACATTTGTAGGATTTTTTATCGATATATGTTTATTCTAATTATTTTAGAGTTAAAAATTCATCTTGAGTGTTAATTACAAGGAGTATGTAGTGAAGTGAAAATAGATTGAGGCACAACCCAAAGACGATATTATAATCATCACATGGACATTTACAAGGTAATTTTAATTTATTATTTTACTATCTAGATAGTAAATGAATCCATCAATTCAAGGAAAATGATTCAATAACAAAACAGTATCCATGTAGTTTTATTTCTGAGAAATCAATTTTCTTTCAACCGAGCAAAATATTTTTGGCATTGTGATGGTTAAAATTATAATGACCATGTTCTCTATCAATCAGGATCTGAACATGATAGTTATATTATTCTTCTATGTACATATTATCACTGCAGACTAATGTTACAAAATTAGATTATGTATTTTTGTAGTATCATGTGCATCCCCCCTCTTATTTTGTAGATATTTTAATAAACCTATTTCAGATGTGGGTTCTTGAAAAATGGAATTTTCAAGTATCAACTGTTAACATTCAAAGTGGAATTTAAAATTTATAGGACACAATTTATTGAAGGAGGGGTGAATGTAAGAACCCATTAATTTTTAAATATATATTTCTTGTAATGAACAAAACACTAATTCTCAATGAAAAAACACATTGTTGTTATAATTATTTATACAGGATAGTTATAACATATCCATAAAACATAATGTTTCTATGTTTATGATTTGAATTTAAAAAAATAGACGAACACTGTTGTGATCATTAAGTTCTTTAGAGTCTAGTGGGATCCGCATAATTTTTTAGTGAGTAGTAGCTTTACTCTTATGAATAGTAACCTCACCCATAAATGTATAAATAAAATTTAGGAAACATATAAATGAGAGTGAAGGTTTTTAAAATTAATAATTAAGTGAATGTTTTTTGGTGAGTATTTAATATTTAAATAAATTTTAAATTCATAAAATTATTTAGGATAAAATTAATTTTCATAAAATGTATTTAAAAATATATTTTGTGTTGCCCTATTATTTTAGTATTTTTTATGTGACCTCAATTAATTTTTTAATGTTTTATGAAATCAGTTCTAAATTTAAAATATGTATTTTTTATATAAATAATGATTTTATTAAGAAATTAGATTTCAAATTTTTAGAAATAAATAAATAAAATGCAGTCCATTTTTAACTCTACAAATCCATAAAATGTTGTGGTGAATTTTTGATATTTTTTCTGATATACTGGAATTTTTTGTGAATTGTGTAAATCAATATTTAATGAAATATGATAAATAAATGAATTTATTCATCATTAATGAGTCATAGATGATTTAAATTACCATCAGATGAAAATACTGGGCACTTATTACTATTGTTAGTCACGGTAACAAAAAATATTCATATTCTTGATCCAAAATAATAAAATAATGATTAAAATAATGGAAAATACCTACCCTCCTCCACTATAAAAAGCACCCCTCACTCCCTCTTCTCTTAACTCCTATAATAATTTAATATTATAAATGTTATTTAAAAATAATCTTACCCTAGTCCCTCCAAATTTACAAGAGGATTTGGTCTTTACAAAAGACCAAAAACCTTTACCTTAAGTAGGTTGTCACAGAGGCTATTTCAAGAGGTAAATCCTCTTACTTTTTCAGTTAATTTCTTTTAAATTTATCTTTTTTTATTATTCTATCATACCCTACCATATCACACTAATAATGATAACTTCATTGTCATCTAAATACTAGAATTATATCATGTTAATGTAATAAACATTATCAATCTTCTTACTCTCCCTGTTTTTTTAACTAAATCATCATCTTGGAGGTTCCAATTTACAAGCTTCGTTGATGGTGATGTTTTTTTCTTAAAATTATTCATAAATGTTATTCAGTAAAAAATTTTAATGGTTGAGACATATTTTTATATTTTTAATGGAACACTTATTATGTTCTGTAAGTATCATATTTACATAAAACTAAATGAAAAAACCAAATGAGTTTGTTATGATCAATAATCATCGTAATAATCTAAATGATTATAACTAAATAAATTATATAACTATTAATCCTCATAACATGTATCAAAATAATTAATATAAAAATTTAAACATCTAGATTTTGATTAATAATATATAAATTCAATTCTTGGTAATTATATCCATTCCACCTAAACTTCTATAATCATAATAAATTATGTCGATCGTGAAAAAGAAGGAAACAAATGTTCCCGAGTGATAAATTTGTATATTATATCCCATCAAAATGGTTATAAATGATCATAATAAATTTATACTAAATAAAATAGATGTAGATAAAGTTCTGTATTAATTAATTATTAAATTTAATTTGATTATCTAGGATGCTAATGTCAAGTATAGAACACGTTCATATATAAGGTAAGGGGTTTCTCATCTCACTTTTATTTAATTATTATTTCCATTATTCAACACTTGTTTCTTTTATATGGTTTATGTATAATGAAATTTAATATATAATATTATGAATATATTTATCTTCATGTTATTAAATTATTCATTTTAAGATTGTTAAAATTTATACATATGATTCAATTGACTACAAAGTAGTTATTCTTTTCTCAACTCACTACCATTTTTGTGAGATATTCCTATTTCAACACTATTTATTTTGAATGGTGAATTCATACTTACCATTGATGTATCATATCAAGGATATATTTATTTTATTTTTATTCTTATGTATCATTTTATGATTTTTTGTTTTTGGGTCATATGTTTTGATTGATTATATACTGGTAAGGGATTCCATCCGAACAATGATTTTTTCATCTGGTTATTATTTCATTATCCTTACCCTAATGTAATGTTTATTTATTTTTTGTAATTATTAATTATTCTTATTATATGTTTCTATATAATATATTAATATCACATCAACTTTTTTTAAGGGAATGTTATGTTTCAAAATGATTCCCTTCTTAATTCTTCTCGATAAAAACGCCTTATTCAAAGGAACTTCTCAAATTATTACCCATTTTCAAGTGAAATATATAAAATGTTTTAAGAAATAAATTTCTTTAAAAAATCATCCATTTTATCATAAAAATTATCTTTGTTAATTTCTAGTTTTATGAAATCAATCATTATTTTCTTCTTTAAAATATCTTTAACATTTCCCTTAAACCGTAATAAATAGTTTTATTTTTAATGTTTCATAAAAAATATTTTTACATGATTTCTCATTAGTAAGAAATAATTTATGCCTAAAATAAAATTTAAATTTCATTCCATTTTTTGGGATATACATGTTTACAATATGATTTTATGAAAAATATAAATTATTTTCCAAAATAAATATTCTTTCCATAATAAAAAATATTTTTCTCATCTCACATTATCTTTTATGAGATATATGGATTATTCATAACTTATTCATTGCATGCGGTGTATGTAATTCCCTTTTATATGTCATATAAATAGACTCGTTATTCCACTAATATTATAAGGTATTATTATTTTAATGTTTCAAAGTGGTATGGGACACATTGGAATGTTAAATAAATATTTCCTCATGAACATTTCAATGGTATAATTTAAAAGTATCATAAAAAATGTAAACACCCTTTGATGAATCATGTATTTCATTGAGGTTTATCTCATATGATATCATATACCATATTTTTTTGATGTTTTGATGACCATTTTAACTGTGTTAGTTCTAATTTGATAAAATTCATGGGTTATAGTTAAAGTAGGAAGATTTTGTATGCTATTTTGTTAATATGTGTATTTATGTAGTTTATAATTCACCATGATATATGGAATATATTTGACTTAGTAATTGATAGGTGGGGCTTAAAATATCCCATCTATTCACTGTTAGGTCACATGAGACAAACTAGTTTAGGTTTTTACCCATTTATGTATGGTCTTGGATTAAGTCCCTGACAGAATGATTCTGATGTCTAGCATTATACATTCCCTCATTATGAAACTAGATATAGATAATCAAGGTGAATATTTGACTAGTAGAATATCCATGGTCATGTTTTATTGCATTTTTATCAATTTTTCTATTATATTATCCTCATGTTTATCAATAAAGGTATGCTTTTTTAGTTACTCATCGTGCCTAGTATTTATGTTTATGATTACTTCCGTTGTAATATTTTCCCTAATGTAGAATATGTAGTCACCCATTTCTTATGTTTTATATTTCCCCATAATGCAAGTAAATATATTATGAATTAATTTTAGGGATAATCTAGGAGTAAAAAGAGTTACTAATATAACTTCTATATTGTATTTCATTTCACGTTTTAAGTTTTAACATATGTATGTATATGGTTTTCCATAACTACTAAAATGCTTGTTCTTTCAGGATACAACTTTCTTGTAACGATGCCAATTTAATTACAAAATCCACCAGCTTTAGGAAACTGGGGTCAGCGTGCTACCAAAACAATTAATTTTTTTTAAAAACCAATTCAAATATATTCAGAATTAAGATGTTTGTCTTATCATCGTCCATGGTCCTACATAAAACCCTACAAAACACATTTTAAAACATATTATGATGAAACAAATTCTATTATAAGACATAAAATGAATAAATATGTTAGCCTAGTGAAAACAAGGAAGCACATAATATACATATCTTTATCTCATTATTATTTAACACTATGAAATAAATCATTTGCACATGTAAAAAAAAATTCTATGAGATAATCATTAACACCATAAAAAGAAAATTAAAACCATTTTTTAGAAAATAAGAGCATCGAATTCATAAAATGTTTTAGGCCACCATAAAAAATATATGGATCCTTGTTAAAAACATCATATAAACAGAATTTGTATCTCCCTCCATCCTTCTATTGATGATAAGGACCATTACTAATACATTAAGGAGTTATAATGGTACTCAACTTTATATAATATACCTATAACTATGATATTTTTCATAAAATAATTTTTGTATAAAACCATATAAAAATATTTATCATGCTCACATATTATTTATAAAGAATAATCTAGTAATATATCTCTAAAATACATTTTATGTTTTCACCATTACCATAAAACCATTAAATGACTCTTGTAAACACATTTGAAAATCAAATTCTGATATTGAAATAATAATTATTTTCAAAAAAAATTCAAAAATAATATACCCAATAAAGGGGGAAAGGTTTTACTATTTGATGAAATCAGGAATTATTATAAGGAATCCCCAAAAAGATATTTTCTACAGCCACGAGAAATGACATTGTCAATATATACATTAAAGTAGAACATTTTTTTCATATTTTAAGAAAAGTCAAAGCATTCTATAAAAACATACATTTTGTAAACCATTGAATGAAATTTAAAATAGATAGTAAATTTCTTTTTGAATAATTTTATTTCTATTTTAATACATATATAAATTAATTTCCTTAAGTACGTTCATGGAAGAAAAAGGGTTGAAATAGAAAATTGAAGAGGATTTTTAATATAATGTATATTATGTAAAATCATTGAAATATTTTCTCTATTAATTTTTTTTAAAAAAAGTAAAATATGGAGATAAATGAAATTTTGAAAGCATTTAATTAAACATAATAATGTATTAAAAATTTTATATGGAATGATCATGGAAGAGAAAGATTTGTAAAATAAAACATGAATACATTAAAATGATGCTTTTAATGTTTGGTGTCATATACCCCTGGTATGTCTCATCACATACAATATTTATCTTCATATCTAATAAAATAATATTTCTAATTAACTTTTTCAGTTAATTTTTCATGTTTATGATTCATTTTTTTATAATTATTACGATGTTATATACAATTAACTAATTATTAAAATTCACTTCAAAGGATTTAAGGATATTCAGCTCAGATGTCCAAAATGAATTTGGACGGATGATTATGGTAAATGTTTTCATTATTACATATTATCATGAATAATAATAATGAAATAATTATCCATTTTATACATATATTATACTTTTAAAAACATATATGAAACACAGTTATGAAAAATGAACTATGATACTATTATATAGATTATAGGTCATACATATGCATGTATAAAATTTCAATTTTCCAATGAACATTTGGAAAATAAGGTGAGTATTATTTTACCTTTCTAAATAATAATAATATATTAAATACAATATGATTTTTATACATATAACTATATGTATAGTCTTTGTTATTTTGTAATGAAAAATGAATCACATCGCTTCATGGAGGTGGTAGTCCACTTATACTTATGCATGATGTTACAATTTTTTATTGAATGGAAATGTAGGAAATTAAATTATATATTATATTTTCATAATGATTAATATTTCATTAGTATCATATATAAACATTAATTGAATCATTATAATTATCCATGATTATTTAAATCCTCATGTCTATAATACAGCAGACATGTCTAGGTCAAAATTTTACCATTAACTTTTTGTTTTATACCTCTGTTAACCCTTTTTACAATCACAGTGATATCAATGTTTTTTACTATTACGAGATTACCATTGTAAATATAAATTTTAAAATAGATAAATAATGTACAATTGATGTTATTTTCAATTTTATTTAAACAAATTTTCAGAATATATGAATTTTCTGGTAATTTAATATCTTTTAATAACATATTATTTATTATAAAATAACAGTAATGTCAATTTTGGAACTAATAACATAATTTAACTTTTAAAATTACAAGACGATTATATAATTATAATATAATTAATAAAAAAATCAATAATATGACTTTTTATCTACAAAAATTTGGGAACATAATAAATCACTCAAGAAATATTATATTTAGAGTCTTCAAAATCATTTTCTTGATTGGTTTTTATAGTTTTCTCACACAATGTGTGAGTGTTCCATATTTATTTTAGGAAATTATTTAATTACTAAAAATTAAAAATTAATATACTAGAAGTAAATTATTTTCAAAATTAGTATTTTTAAAATAAAATATCATAAGTTTTTCACAATGCTACAAAATAATATTGTTATTAAAAGAAAAAGTGTTTTATTGTTTGATTTATAACCACTTAACTATTATAAAGTTAAAAATAATTTTAAAATGGGAAAACCCCATATAATATAATTTTGGATGATTATGGATTACTTAATATTCATCCAATAAAAATAAGGTAATTATTAATCTCATTCGTTGTACTTATTAATTTATTTTTATCTATAATTACATGGTTTACCCTTTACCCTCTTAACATGAATTTTCAAAGGTTCCAATTAATATTAAAAAAACAATAAAATATAAATATTTTAAAAAGTAGGGAATATTAATTAAAAATATGGGAAAAATATTTCGGATAAAAAACACATATGTGGAAGAATTTAATTTTTAAACATTCAAGAAAAACTGATTGAAAATGATTTTTCAGAAAATTCCCTTTTTAAGAATAAAATATTAAATACTAAATGAATGTATAATATAAATTTCAGAATATATAATTATATTATTTTAAATACAAAATAAAAATATAAATTTTAAAATTATTTCATGATGTAATTTTAGTTTATAAATTATTTAAAATAAAATATTGATTTTAATACAAATCAATATTTTTTTTAATATTCATGGTAAAATCAAACATCTTTAAAAGTAAAAAAATATCAATATAATATAATTTGAATATTATAACATAAAATATTGTGTTAGTTTTATAAAATAAAACTTTTAAAATTTCTTTAAATTAATTATAACATATATTCATAACAAGTAATTAAAACCATTTTCGTAAAAAACATATTTTTGAGAAATAGAATCACTTTTTCTAAAAATAGTGTAATTCTTAAGGAAAATTAACAAACATTTTTGAATTTATTAAGAAATTTATATATATACTTAATAAATTAGGTAACCATATTGATACCAAAAATATTAACGGTTCTGTTATAATGGTATTATTTTAATAATCATATTTTTTTTGTTTATTTAAGATTGGTGTTTTATATAGTACACATTATAAAATTTAATTTAATTTTTTATAAAAAATTAGTGTGGTACATTCTACCCCATTTAAAAACCATTCCCATCAATTTTAAGTTTTTCTTTATAATCAATGGTTTTCCTTTTGAAAATATCATTTTCTGAAACCCCATATCCTACAAACAATTAATAAAAAATCATCTTTAAAAGATGGAAAATGATATTTGAAGGACATATTAAATAACACATTAATATGTGCATAATAGGAAAACATTCGCAGGAAGTGAAAATATGGAAAGTAATGGAAATAATAATGTCTAAATAATGATGTAGAGTGAAAGAGATCATTGATCAAAACCAAGTGATTGATAATGAAAAATTAATTAATTGAAAACCCATAAAACAAAGAGGTGTGAAAAATAATATCAATTCATAAAAATGTACTTAATGGGAATCAATTTTTGTTTCAAGATCGTTTCCCTAATGTTGTGTAATTTCATTACGATCTATAAAAGAAGTTGTGGAAATATACTTACTACATATGCATAATTTATCCATTTAATCAATTTCAACTTCAATCACATATTATTCTCAAAATTACAAGTATTCAAGATGGGTTTTTATTACTCATGCACTAAAAATAATTTTCATTGGACAATATACTTCCAAAAAATAACAAAAAGGCATTTCTCAAAATTTTAGATGTTAACCAAAACAAAAATGGTTATTATAATTTATGATAATTAAAAAATTACTAGACTATTATATGAGGAAATACAATATTAACCTCTAAATCCTTGAAAATAATATCCAAATATCATTTTATATAATTTTAGAAATAAAAATACTAATATTTATTTAATATATTCTATACCAAAATCAATATATGAAAATTAGATGTGTTTTCTCACACATACTTTTGAGAGTAATTTATCATTTCAATCTATTCAACATTTCTCACTCATAAATTAATAAACCTAAAACATTATATTCCATTAACATTTAATATATATGATATAATAATCATTTCCATAAATAACATGAGACACTATAAATTGACATTAAAATCATATATGATTCCAAAAGATAATTCCACATTAATTCCTCAAATAAAATACCATAATGATCTCTTTAACA
The DNA here is from genome assembly GCA_963277665.1 of Viscum album. Lineage (NCBI taxonomy): Eukaryota > Viridiplantae > Streptophyta > Magnoliopsida > Santalales > Viscaceae > Viscum > Viscum album. The sequence continues at coordinate 1,498,388,218 of OY728131.1, forward strand.
TAATCATACAAGGTTCTAAAAATAGTGAAATTATTCTAAAAAAATTAATCATTGAATAACTTTTCGTGGCAAAGTTATATCTACGATAAAACATTTTATCCCATAAAAAATTTTTCATACTAATTAAGAAATCCCTTAAGCCTGTGATATAGAATACACCCTTGTAACTCTTAGGTTATGGGTTTAATCATGGTGTCTTTTCCAACTGCAATTTTTTGTTCAGTAATCATGTTTATTGTCCTTTTACTAAAACTATATTTTTATAATTCCTATAATGTTTACAAAATAATATGATCAAAATACTCAAAAATACCATTAATTTTCAAATCACATTTTTACCTCTATGGTTTTCAATAGATTACATTTTTTATTAAATTAAAAACTCTTAATTTACTCCCATTTTATTAACATAAATAAAATTTTATATAAAAATTTTATTTTTCTCTTTACAATGTGTCATTAAATGAGTGTTTCAAGAAAATATAACATTTTTTTGGATACACCACTTTTCAAAGGTATCAATTTAATTTAATTGATTTTTAATTTTTTTAAGAAATATATAGAATTTAGAATGTATCAAAATTATCAATGTATTTGTAATATATAATATGATTATAGATCAACACATCCTTCATTAAACTCTTTTCTTAATCCTTTATGCTTTCTTTTTTATCATATTCAATGATATGAAATATGTAATAAAGGCTTTTCACTATTAATTTAATCATGATTCATACCTGTATCATAAGAAAAAAAATCATACATTAAAAATTACATAAAAGTACTTTTTTATGATTTTGATATCCCGTTATCTTATAGTATAATGTCCATATCTACAAAAAAATAAATAATCAAGTCCCTAGAGGTATTTAACTTATTAAATTATATGTATGAGTAGATAATTGTAAATCAAATAAAATAGAATCTAGGGTCTACTTAAATTTTGGATAAATGAAAAATGTATCATATAGTTCAAATAGTTTCTGGAATTTTAATTTTATGTTAAAAAATCATTCAAAAGCTTTTCAGAAATATTTTTTCCAGATAGTTATGATTAAATCATTCATAATTTATAAGTATATTTTTTGGCATTTTTTACCTTTATTATTGATAAGTGATTTTCAATCTATAGTGAATTAAATTATTAAAAAATAAAATGAATTATTTCTTGTTAAAATGAAAATAGTACATAAGAAGGCAACGTTCATAGAAATTATATAATGATTTAACAATTACATCCTAAAAATAACCTTAATAACCGAAAAATAAAATAATGTGTTAACCTAAAAGGTTATAACATACATTTATTCTTCCATACCCAAAAATGTAATTGCATTGTTATGAAACTATAATTCATGTTAAACCTAAGGGTTATATATACCGTAAACCAATAAAACATCTCCCTTAATCTCATTAATCATAGTAAAATAAAATCACTTGAAACAAAAAAATGGGTGTATAAGCCATTGATTTTTTATCAACATTGAAAATTGAAACACATAATGGTATATATAACTCTAAACACAACCTCCCACAAAATTTTCATAATTTACCAAGTTATCAAAACCTTTCTTTGATACCAACTATAAGAGATTGGCCTAAAACAGTACATATTCTAATTAATTTAAACTAGAATTAAAATTATTATATTTCTAGAGATATTTTAGGATTAGTGTTTTATATAGATAGCTCATACCCTTTACATAACAAATCCAAATATTAAAAATTTGAAAATTATATTAATTGCCTTTTTTTATAAAAAATATTTTAAAAAACCTTGTTTTCTATTCATGAAATATATACATAATTTTTATCATTCCCTTATCCTTATCCCTCATCATCTTTAAAACCCTGTGAAAACATTGTAAAATGTGGGATGAGAACAAAAAAATATATCAAGGGACCTCGAATAAATAAATATATTATTCTAGTGAAAATTATTAAAACCCATGAACCACTTTCCTTTTCCACATTATTATTTTATCATTACAAATAAATAATTTTCATATGAAAAAAATAAAAAAAAAATCTCAAATAAAAAAATTAACACCCATAGAACTAAATAAAATCATTTTTTAAAAAACTTTTGTCATCATAATCATGTTCTATTTTATACTCCAATAAAAAATTTATTATTATTAAATACATAGGAGAAACATCATTGGTAACTCCCTCTATCTTTACTTTTATAATAAGAAACACATGCAATGTATTAGGAATATATAATAGTGATAACCCTTCTTAAAATCTATATCGAGATCTCCCCGTTTTCATGAGCTATAGATGGTATCATTAAATTTAATAAGCTATATCTGGACCAACTCTTTCTCATATAGAATGAACATGTAACATATAATGAATAAAACATAATATTGTTTCACCTTTATCATAGAATCATTTGAAAACCCTTTTAAATCCATTTTCAAAACACATTCATATATTGAACTACAAATTATTTATATAACCCATTTTCAGTACTAAAATAACCAAAATGAAGGGAAATATGGATTTTCTTTCAATAAATCATGTAGGTCCAAAAACAAATCTAAAAAATAATTAATGGTTATGATGATGGTAAAAGTGATCGTTGTCAAATATGAAAAAAATATAAAATTCATTCTTTATCTTGTTAGAAAAGTCAGAGAATTCCATAAGAATATTCCAATTTTTAAAACATTATATTAATATCAAAATAGATATAAAATGTACTTTATAATTAATTTATTTGCATATAATTACATCTACAAATTATTTTTATGAAATTTTTACATTTATTAAAGATATTTTAAAGGGAACATTATGCGATGATTATTAAAAGAATCCCCTTATATAAAATCAAAAAAAGATCCTCTATTTTAAAAACATTTTAATAAGTATAATATGGGAAAAAATTAATCAATATAAACCCTTGAATTATAAATAAAAATATTTCTCAAAAAAATTTTATGCACAAGTTCATGGAATTAAATTATTTAGAAATTCAAACATGAAAATGTATAAAATAACGAATTTAAGTTAATGAATATGTAACCTCAAGTCTGAATCTTCAAAAAAGTTATTTATCTCCATACATAATAGAATTGTATAATTTATTTACTTGCTTGAGCACACATTTCATTAATATTAATCATTGTATTTCAATTATTACCATGTTATATATAATTACTTAATAATTTCATATAACATCAAAAAATTTGATGATATACATATCATATGTTCACAATGACCTTGGTAGGTTACCTATAGTAAAATAGTATAATATTCAACCATATATATAAAAATAATATTAAAATAATTATTTCATTATATATCAGTTATAATTTTAAAACCAACTATGAAATATGGTTCTAAAAAATGAACTACGTCAGAATTACGAAGACGGTAGGCAATGCATACTCAAGTTAAACGTTACTATTTTTTCAATCACAACTATATATATGAAGTTTAATATTGTTTTATATTTAAATAATTATAATTAAATAATAAATAAAATATAATTTCCTTAATATAACTATATTTATAATCCACGTGATGTGGTGATGGAAAAATGAATCACATCACTTACTAGAGGTGGCCGTCCACACATACCCCCGAATAACATTATCAATTTTAGAGAATTTAAAGTTAAGAAATTAAATTATTTTTATCATTTTTTATTTATAAATATGTTATTAATGACATATATAATAAATAATTCCACCATTATGACCATCCGTGATAGGTGGTGATAGAAAAATAATTATATTCATTCAGAACCCGATATTCTTCCATATACACATATTTTGGATTACATTACAATTTTATGTATGTTATAGATCGATATATGTTTTTTCATTAACATAATAACATATCATTATATGTGATATAATTATTTTATTATATATATAAATGGTCGAATAATATTTTAAGTATGTGTAAGAAGAAATAAAACAACGTTATTTAGAAAAACGTTTTACCACTCCTTTGGAAAATATCCCTTTTTTACACAATATAACCTATGAGATTATAATCATTAAAATTATGGTCTAATAATTGTATTTATTTTTTATGAGGATATTTGGGTTTGTATTCATAGAATAAAATAGGATTTTTATATGTGAAGAAATAAAAATAATAGGTGCCCTTTTATAATATTGGGGAAGGGTACTCTTATAATTTCATAAAATATTGTATTAATATAAATTATGTTTGATGTATAAATGGAACCATGTTTTATAATTTTATAAAGTAATATGAGTGGGAGTTTAAATAATCTCATAATATTATATTTGGTTAATTTTGGATCATATTTTTAGCCTTATCCTTTTCTTTTAACCATTGGTAATCCCATTTGAAAATTACGGTGATATCAATGTTGTTTTACCATTAAGGGGTTAATACAGTAACTATAAAATTAAAATAGGAACATAAATATTCCATGTTTGATATTTTAAAATATTTCCCAATATTTTGGTTGAATATAGTAATTCAATAATTTAGTAATATTTATTATAATTTAATTTATTATAAACTAACATTAATGTAAATTATGGACCAATACATTTAATTTAAAGATTAAAAGAAAAAGAAAACAATGTAATTTTAATAAAATGAATCCTAATCTATATAACATGTCATTAAAATCTAAAAAAATATTCTAAAACAAAAAAATACTCATATAATAATATATTTAAAAAATTAAAATCTATTTTTTTATTTTTTACTAAGTGAAGAAGCATTATGTTAGTGGTTCATAAGAATTTATTGTAATTATTTATTCACTAAAAATTAATAATAATTGAAAGTGATAAAAAAATTATATTTCAAATTAATATTAATAAAAGTACATATCTTCATTTTATAACTATTTTAAAAATATTAATATTATTAAAATCAACAGTGTGTCATTTTTGGTTTTATATCCACTTAAATATAATAAAAGTATTAATCATGTCCAAATCATGAAAAAAATATATATTTCAATTATGGATGATTATGAACAATTTATATACATAAAATAAAATTAATTCCTGTATAAGGGTCATTTTATATTGCTAATCATATTATTTTCATCTTTAGTTACATGATTTTCCCATTAGCATTGTAAAAAAACTATTATGTTTAATATTAATATTCACTAAACATATAAGGGTAATATTTAAAAAAATGGAAATTCTAAATATATAATCCTTTTTTGGGATTCAAAATACAAAACTGGTGTAATTTAATATCAAATTAAATCACAATAACATGATAGAAATTGATTTTTTTTAAATGACATTTCTAAGTACACAAAAATTTTATACCATATTCAACAATAAAATTAATTAAAAACCCCTAAATTGGTTAACTAAAATAGAAAATAACTAAAATAATTTTAAAACTATTTGAGAATATAATTATATTTATAAATACTATAAAATATACAACAACATTCCAGATAGAATATTGTATTCACTATTTATGGAAAAATCAAACTTTATCGACTAATAACTTGATTTATCCGTATGATAATTATAATATAGTGATTTTAAAAAATTAATTTCAAAAAATAGAATTTAAAATAGTTCCAAAAATTATACATATTATTTTCACATAAAAAGAAATAAAAATCATTTTTTTGACGAAATATTATTTTGGAAGCATAAAATGAATTTTAAAAAAATTGGGTTATTATTTACAACACATTAATCAATATTAAAAATATTTAAAAAATTTTTTCACCTTATTCATTCCCCCTAAATTAACGGATTTTTTATAACACTAATTTTAAAATAAAAATATTTTATGGTTTGTTTAAGCTCAGGTTTAATTTCAAACTCATTATAGAACATAATATCCTTTTAAAGAATAATAGGGTTTTATATAATGTGACATGGAGATAAAATAACATGTATAATCAAATAATTACGTCATAAACAATAACATTAAAATCTTCCGACTAAACAAAACACAGAAAGATAAAATGTATAAAGGATATAAAATATATTACATAAGGTCAAACAAAACCAAACCAAATAGACCCTCCAGATGATAAGTTAATTTGAAAATATAATATAATTGGTAATGAAAATAAATAAAAGATATTCCACAACTATCTCAGGTTATTATTTATACCATGTTCATTTCCCAACTCGATTATCTAAAGAAAGTTTCAATAGGGCCCTTTCAATTCTCTGTATAACTGATCGTGAAGACTACTTGTGAATCAAAATTACCTTAAAGGGTGTGATTCTAAACCCAATAGAACAAAACTAATAGGTCCATATCATTTTTTCACATTTATTAGATTGGAATACCATGATAATAAGGTAATATACATTATATTAATAATCAATCCTATCTCAAACATTCAGGTTCTAACCGAGATACCATGTACCCCAACTGTACCTGCTTCTACTCTATAGTAAAACGGTGTTCATAACAAAAGTTTGGATCATTGTTAGAACAAAAGGATATAAATGTATCTCAATGTGTTCATGTGTATAATGATTCTAGGGCTAGGAAAAATTTCATCAATCTCCTTATCATTCATCAATTTAATATTTTCTTTGTAACACTACCTTTTTCATGGGTTAAGCCACATGATTATCTTACCCTATAATAACCTCATGCCAGGCCACATGGACATTAGGTTATAACATTGTCTTAGTTTAGGCCACAAATCGATCATACCTATAACTTTGGTCTCATTCAATCATATTATTAATTGCATCTAATATATGATCTCCCACTAAATATAACCTATCCACGATGATCCACCATTTGTTTACTACTAGAGGTAAATCATTCGATGTTAATACCCAATGCATTCTCATAAGTAGGTTTTCACAATATCAACATAAAATTATATTATATAGTGTCTAAAGATTTATAAATCCGGGAAGGAATCATTAAAGGGGGTGAAATTGATATTATATTACAAAATACTATTCTTATTCAATGGTATATCATGGATTCATCAACGAGAGGCCACTATGCCATATGATCTAACAAAAATCGTTAAGTCAACCATGAATTCTCCATTAGGTTATAGTGGAGGTCCACATATTTTTTCATCATTTCTAAGATACATGATAAATTACAAATATATAGTGTGAATAAGTTTTAAAATTGATGTATTTAACCTAAAATGATTCCATAAATTGATCTAGACATAAAGCATTTATGGGGAGAATAAGAAGATTCATTGAGAAAAAGGGATAGCTCTCTAGGAGAATATATTCCATGTGGGGTAATATTTGGGAGTTGGTAAGATTAATAGTAAAATAAATTTATTAAATAGAGAAAAACCATAATGATTTATGATTATAAGTACCATTGGTGGGTTGATATTCCATATAAAAATAGAGGCATTCTTCCTTATCCACTAGATGGCCAATGATATCTATATAAATATATACACTACATCAATAACCACCAGCTATAGGGTGTACCCCTACAACATTGTAGTGCCCTATCTTCAACCATAGAGAAAACCATTTTATCCCACAAGAAATACTACATTAATATGAGGCCCATTAACCCATATCACGTACCTCTACTGAAGTAAAAAAAGAAATATATATTTAAAATTTGAAACACTTATGCCTTGAATTATAATGATGATGTAATTATTAAAATCTAATAAATTTTAGTCAATGAAAAGTGTCTCCAGAGGTCTTCATGGAATAAATATATCCATTACACATGAAAATAAGATGCATTCTCCTACATCTCCTCCCGAATATCTTCACACTACCAATGGACTCAGATAAGTGGAACTATTTGTTTGCAACACATTCACCTGTTATTCTATGATATGCACTATATTCACCACACTAGATGTGTTGATATACTAAAAAACATCCTCATAATGAATAACATTATTATAGTTTGGTGGTTATATTTTAAATTTAGAGACATGAAACACCATGATAAAACATTAGTACCATAGAGGATGTTTCATAAAGAAGGTTATTGTCCAGATATACTCGATAATCTCAAATGATTGTATGAATATTCTTGGTAGAATCTATAGTGAACCAATATTAATATATAGGTATATTAAGTCAATTTATAGGAATATTAATCTTATAACAAAATTACATGCTTGAGGAATTTAAAAGTTTACTCTCTTTTGAAACGGAGAACACATTATTCTAGTTGGTGAAAGACTTTCAACATCTCTCTTATAGATGATTCCCTTTATTACTCCTACTCAAAACCATTATTAATTACTTGGGAAAGGGAAACATAATAAAGGGGTTAGCTATAATCTCCAATTATTGTAAATAAAAAAAATAAGTAAGCCTAACATGAACCTATGGGTACGATAACTTGAGAATAACATCTGAAGACCATACCCTTCATATCAAAGATTAGAAGCATGGGACATGAAATAAGGAATTGAAATTGATAATACATGAATCATAAAAAATCAATAAAATGAACCATGTCTCTATATCCTAGGCATAAGATGTATAACTTGTGGGAAACACATAATGAGAGAAAATATTATGTCAAGGATTAGGCTTGGGATAGTCACTTGTGTACCTATTTTGGGCTTGGGCTATCAACTGAAGTACACTTTTATTTTTGAGATTAGTATATAACCCATGCACCCTCTTATTTATTAACCTTATATACTACATTGTACCCTCATACATTCATGATCACTCTACAACCCATGTTCCTTCTTATTTTATGGCTTGGGCTACAACCCATGCACCTTATTGTTTTTGGGATTGGACTGAAAATCATGTACCCTTTGAGCTCAAATACCACTTGTCATTACCCAATTAATTGGAGGGATATCATGGTCCCACCCATCACATAATATAATCATGCATACATGTGCACAATGAAATAAAACATTCATCATATCATGTCACCTAAAAGTGATTGGTTTCATAAATATCATATCATAACCCACAAAATGAAATAGGTATCATCATCATTTCTTTATATAATTTCTTATGGAAAGGATATAGGACCCATAATTATTTGATAAAAACATAACCTATTAAAACTCATCAGTTTAAATATAATATAACATGTGGAATAGAAATGTGTTTCTTAAAAATTGTTCCATCAAATAAAAAACCATTCAAGATAGAATATAAATGTTGTTGTTGGAAAATATCTAGATTAAGGCCTAAACTATAACGAAGTATGCCATCCTAGATGGGGAAATATTTGGAATGATCACATGAATAATTTATTATGCAAAATATGCCTTATATGGAAATCCATTTTATAAATCCATTTCAAATTCAATTTCAAATAAATAATTCTTTAAAATTTAATTCAAAACATTTTTTGATGAAAATATATTTTATAAAATTTTAAAGGTAAAAAATTATGAAAATAATTTTCCATTAAAATAGCCATGAAATATTATAAAGAAGATTGAAAGCCTTTTTCCTTGAAAAAATATAAAAGAATATTAAAAAAAATTGAAACCCTTCTTCCGTAAAAATTCATTGAAAACTTATAATGAAATATTGAAATAATAAATCTAATTTTCATTGAAAATAACCATTTAAAAACATATAACAAAAGCTTCTAAAATTATTTAAAAGACTTTGTGAAGGTAAAAAAATTATGAAATACTTTTTATTTAAAAAAAATTAACATAATAAAAATTCCATAATATTTGGAATACATTTTCAATAAAATATATCCTTGTTATCTTGTAGTGGAAGATTCAATGAAATAAGGGCTCTGATATCAAGTAAGCCCTTACATGTTGAACATTCCTTTTTCACCTTAAATGTTTATAAATGTTAATCTATTGGAAAATAAAAAGAAGAGTTTTTTGACCCCAGTTTTCTAAAATCTAAATCATTAGTAAAACATTAATTTAAATATAATATTATAATAGTAATAAAATTTGGAAAACTACTGTTGAAGAAATAGTTTCGAAAGAACATGGTTTTATGATCGAAATGAGAAACAATGTAACAATTTCTTAAAAAACCCTTTAATTATTGTAACTAAAAAATAGTAGAAAATGGTACAAATAAATTATGATTTCATGTACAAACAGATTATAAGAAAATTCATTGGTTTTATTGACATTTAGATCATAATATTTCATCAATGTAAGAATAATCATAAACAATCCTGATAATGATGAGAATGTTGTAATAAAACGTCACTAAATTGGTAACATTAAATCACACTACCTATGAATACTAATATATCATGAAAATAATAAGATTAATTATATAAAATTTCAATGGGAAGTTTTCAAACCACATAGTAAACATATAGGTGCAAAACATGACATGTATCTCAAATAAGGATAATTGAAACAAAATTACTTTACCAATTTGTTTTCTTTTGGACCGGAATACCCATAACAGAAATATCATCATATGGATAAGTAAATACCTATATAATTAATTATAGTATCATGGATTCTGTTCATGGGATTTATATACACCATATATAAGAAATATATGGAGAACATTTCTTATGTCACATAGATTATAAAAGTGACGAAAAATCCCTTATTGCTTGAGTAACATTAGAATCGTAACCCCCATGAAAGAATAAAATTAATTAAAAATTAAAATATCATTAAATAACAGATAGTAATGATATAAAATTTCAAAGGAATGTATATACACGACAAAAGAAATGCAAGTGGTGAATATGGATCATATGACATGGAAATAAAAAGCAAAATAAAATTCTCTTAACTTAAGTCTTGATATTATTTGTACACATTCTATAATCCTATTATTTTGGTAAATATAATTCTTTTCTAGAAAATATATTAATTTCTTGGTTTTATTCCCAAAGGGAGTCTTTTAGGATGAAGGGATAGAAATTGGGAGCTTATTTGTAAAGAGTTTGGATGTACCAATTGTCTTGAGAGGTGTGAAGATGTGGGATGGGGGAGTAATTTTTATAGTGGAGGATGATTGTAAATATTGTAAAATTTTTAAAGGGAAATTTCAACCACTTTTTTCCATTTCACATGGCTCTAATAATAGACTGTATTTGGGAACTCGAGGATAGGTTCAATATAAGAACATTCAATGGCTTTTGGAAAAGTTTCTAGGTTATTTTTCCATTAAAAGACGATTGTCGCTCCTTATGTCCCCCAAATTAATGAATATTTTTGGGGGTTTTGTTATGGAGTTTATTTACTTTATATGTAATCCTCTCAATAAGTGGTTTCATAATTAGGTTATGATTGTTTCTTAAATAACTCTATCTCAATTATTTGTTGTTGTCATAGATGTTATCTCATTCCGAAAGGGTTTTGTCTTAAACTATGTTCACAATCTCTATGTTTTAAGGTGGATATATATTAGTGGTAACCTACATCCCCATCATGGAATTTTAGAATTATTTTGGAGTTCACGTATCATAGGGTGGAAAAAAATCCACATGGATTTTCCTTCCAGGGGTAATCTATGTCATTCAGGTTATGATACTATTTTCAAAAATCATTATTGGGTTGATTTTAGATGACTTTATTTTTCTTGTGGTTTATCTTCCACCCACGAGTTAGAAATTTTGGGTGTTATTATGTACATTGAACATTCTTATCCACTTGGGTGGGTAAATCATTGGTTGGAATGTGATTCTTCTATTATTTTTTAGTCTACCAGAGTAGGTTTTGAGAATCTTTTAGAGAATTTAACATCTCGGTGGATTATTTTTATGAACTATGTATCTTCCATCGACTAAATTTTTAATAACATCTATAGGGATTGAAACTAATTTGTAGACAATATTTCAAACATGGGTTTGGATGGAAATATCTTTGATTTGTTAATCAGGTTCTTGATGTTATTTTACCTCATCATAGGAGGGATAAATTTAAATTTCATGTATTTAGAATTTTTTTTATAGAATTTAATTTAATTATATAATACACCTTATATTTTTGTATTCGACTCATATTTAACTAAAAAAAGTGTCAGAAATTATTTTAAAATTAATCTTATGGGCTGGGTGATAAGTCAGATTTTTTAAGTAAAAATGTTAAAAACAATTCTATGTTTTTATCACATTTTAACATGAAATTGATACCAATGACCTAAATTGAATTTATTAACATATAATTTATAAAATTTTGATTTAAAAACCGTTTCAAATATTATTTATCTATATAAGTGAATTAAATGAAATACCAGTTTTGATTAAAAATTCAGTATTTTTCAATATTCTTCAAAAAATGAAACATCTCTCAGAAATACCAGAAAAATTACTCTAACCTAATTTTCATATTTATATTTCAGTGTTTGAAATTATTTAGAAATTTAAAATTTATAAAATTTCCAAAATTATTATTTTAAATAGGTTCTCCAAAAAAATTAAGAAATACTGCTTTTATAAAAATATAAGGTATTATGGGTAATATTAGGATTGTTCATATATTATGCCTATAAAATATATTTGATGAATGTAAAAAATATATGATTTATTATATAAAATATATATTTCATTGAAAGAATTCACTAATAGTAATTAATCTAATTTATTGTGTTACAATTCTTTTGGGAGAATAAAAGTTGTTTTTTTGAAAAACAATTTCTTTATATTCAATTTTCTCTTATATTAATTTCTAAGTAATTTGTAACCAATTAATTAAACCATGTAATTTTGTATGGTAGTTAAAACTATTTATAAATAAAAATTTAATAGCTACATTATGACTTATTATATTAAATAATCCTGCTTTTATTAATATATTTTTTGTCGGTAAAACATGGTCTCACGTGTTACACAATCCATTGAGTACTGTTTGTCTGGAGTGTAACGTAAGCTGACCTCAAGGTTCCATATAGAGCTAGATAAACATTATTTTTCATTTATTATATGTTTAACTTGTTGTTTCTTATAACATTAGACCCACCTAGTTTTTTAATATAAAAATATATTTTCAATATTACATGAAATAAAAAAATACCAAAAATATTAAATTAATAAAAAATAATAATTTAAACAATATCAAGGTGTTACATACTATCCCCCTTAAAATGAATTTCTCCCTAAAAATTATCATAGGTTATAAATGGTTTAGTACATTAAATTTATTTTCATATAAACCAACATTTAAAAAAGGAATACAATAACATACTTTTAAAAAATGTTGGAAACATAATGGCTACCTTGATAATCACACAACTAGTTTTCCACATAGGATAATATCAGTGAAAAGAGAAACATGGGTTTGGAGGAAGAGAATAAATATTTATAATGAATTATTGAGGTCATAAATAAAACCTAAGTGAATGGTTAATGGAATTTTGAGGGCCTAAATGTCATAAATCATTGATTATTTAAAGGAAAATAATTTCAAAAAAATAAGGTATGAAGACTACATTTTATATCATGATCATTTTCCAAAAGTTGAATAATTTTCATGAAAATATATACTTTCATCATTTTAAGAAAACCTCACCCTTTATTTTTCCTTAATCAATTTCCACATAATCTATTGGTATATGAAATTCAAGTGAATTCTTCATTATAAAAACAATAGAATGTCTTGGGATCCATAAATATAATCATATGAAATTCCATCTATCTTTTTTGGTATCAAAGAGAAATGGTTAGAATAAGTTATCCAACAAGCATAAATCCTCATAAGGATAGATAATACTTTAATCTCATGTACTTCATATGAAGTTTATCTTAAACAATTCCAGAAAATATCAACCTTGTAACCCTTTAAGAAGATAAAAATATAAAACATTAAAAATAATGTCACCAAATCAGCTTAACATTGATCCCCCATATATCATAAGGTTTCACTTTGTTGTCACATTCACAACATGTGAATACCCACATTGTATATTCTCTCGAAACAAGGTAATAACCGGAATATCCATAGATACTTATTAAAAACATGCATGCATCCATATTTTGAAGATTAATAGATATATTCCTTAAATACAAGACATTTTACACATTATCCTTGAAAACATAGTATGCCTTTTCATAAAATACTTTATCATATCTGATGTAATAAATACAATCCAATTTACATTATCTATATTATCATCTCTTTATCCATATAAATTATTATTTTCTTATCCTCAGGAACAAGTTTAGGGTTGCTTTCCGTTATTGTAGTTTTAAATTAAATAATTTTTTAGATCATCTGTATAATTTAACACATTCCTAAAAATACATAATGAAACCTTATATAAACAATTCTCCAATGCTTCATGATTAATATAAAACAATATTTGAATTCCAAAACATATTCACATCAATCATCCATATTTATTCATAAACAATTACCAATGATTTATCCAATTATTCATTAATACCTATTTCTTAAAATATGAAATATGAATAATATATTAAGGTTGCGTAAACTCAATCTAATAATGCTTCTTATGTTTAATGTCAAAAATAATGTAATAAAATACCATTCCCTTTACATGTCATTTATGATATATTTATCATTATTAGAATAAAAAATATTTGTGTCACCTTCCTAATTTTATTCAGGATATTTCCACTTATAACATTGATTTGTATAATACATGTACCTTAGACACATAAAACATTCAATGTTATCCCAGAATATTCTATTTCATGTTATTCAATATGACCCTAAATCATAGTATAGAATAATTTAGCATATTAGAAAACTCAAAATCATGAAAAATAATATATACGATGTCTAAATCATGAGATCTACTTCTTTAATCTATAAATCATTAGTTTTTTTCTAGTTTTTCCAAATAAATATTTTTTTTAATCCTTCACGATGGTTCATAAAGAGTTTTAAAATTCCCAAATCATATTCCCTATGATTGTAAAACTAGGTGAGTAGTAAGGCTAGTTTTTGTGTATGAGGATACACTCATGTCAACCCCAATACACTTTGTCAGATTTTATATTCCTAGGTACATTTTTTCCAGAACCATATTCAATTTTACTATTTATGTGTGGAATTTGTTATAAGAAACTTATATATATATCCTTTACTAAAATTACATGACATTTTCCTATAATTCTCCTTATATCTGGACTTATCTTTTGAGACATTCCTAGAAATATCTTTAGAAAAATCCCAATGGATCTGTCCAAATTTTTCCCCTCCTGGTCTTCAAATGATGACTGAAAATTTACTTTAATATAAACTATATAGATATAGTATTAACAATCAGGGATATAAAATTAAATTAGATGAATATCTAAGAACATTAGTAATGTAGATTCCTGAGTATCGTAATAGTTCATTGTCTTTAGAAACATGTAACATATTTTTCTAGTTTGGTGAGATAACTTTAGTATCTCCCTTAATGATCATCGCCTTTAGTACTCCTTCATAAAAACTTTAGTCAGAGCCTGGATAACGGAAACATAAGAAAGGGGTGTGCTTTAATTCTCAATAAGGTTAAATAAAGGAAATACATATGGCATAAAATTAACATAAGGGTGTCAGAACAAGAGCACAAAATTTTTGGATCAAACCCTACATATCAAAGATAAAAAACATGAGAATTGGTATAATGATTTACATTTCATAGTACACGAATCATAAGAAAATGAAGAACATTTACCATGTATGCATATAATAGGCCAAAATATTAGAATTTTCGGATGAAACATAAACATATAAAATCTAATGTCAAGGATACCAACTAAGTCCATCATAACATGTTATTCTTGGGATAATCACCCATGTACCAGACTCATGCTTGGGCTGATAACCCATATACCCTCTTCTTTTTGGTATTTGGATACATCTCGTGTGACTGCTTATTTTTATTCTTGGGATACAACACATGTACCCTTCTTAATTTTATGATTGGGATGCAACATGTGAACCTACATATTTTCAGGAATATGCTACCACCAGTGTACCATATTGTTTTCTGGCCTGAGATAAAACCTGTCAAAATATTAAGCTCATATGTAATTAATCATTTCCCAATTCATTGGAGGTATATATAGGACTCACCCATCACATAATTAAATCATTCATACATGTTCCATAAGATAATAAAACTTGCATCATATCATGATCCATTAAAACATATGGGTCTCAAAAACATCATATCATAACCCATGAAATGAAATAGGTATCAGAAAAATTTAATCATATAATTAAATTTGAGAAATATATAGGACTCATAATCATTCCATAAAATAATAACATCTGAAAATAAGAGGGTTTCAAGATAACATAACTTATCTAAGAGAAACTGGTATCACAAACATCATTGAATGATAACATAAACCATTAATGAAACAACATTAATGGTGTTCATGGATCATATCCCTAGAAATTCATAATCAACAAAAACATATTTCATCTAATATTGATAAGTATTTTTAAATATCATATGAAACATTTCATACGAAAAATAGTTTTTTGATGAATATTTTTTTATAAAACAATTTCAAAATGATTTTATTAAAAATAACGAATCAAAATTTCATTGAATACATTTTTTGAGGAAAATATATATTTGGATTTTTAAGTCATAAAAAATTTTTAAAATTTTTTCCTGGAAATTACCTTTGAAAACATACATAGAATCCTGAAAACATTATAAAATTTTTTTTCCATGAAAACATATACAAGAAGCTTGAAAACGAGTTTAAAATTTTTATCATTGAAATTTATTTTAAATATTATAATGAATGATTGAAATAAGTTAAATCCTTTATGTTTAAAATAACATTCTAAAAACATATAACATATTCTCATTAAATAATTTAAAATACTTTTGGAAAATAAAACATTTTTTATAGAACTTTTCATTTGAAAACATTTTTCTATGAAACCTACAAGAAAAATTAAAAAACATCCAAAATATTTGGAATAAATTTTCATTAAAAAATATCCTTATAAACATATAAAGTGGGAGTAAAGGAAAATAAAATCATAATAATGTGTAAGTATAAACATACCACCCATTTATTTTACACCATGAATGAATAAAAACGTTTCTTAACAAGAAAATGAAAAGAATATTCCTTTTATAAAACCATTTTGTAAAAAGGTAAAATATAGTGAAATTGTCCTTTAAAAATAATATAATATAATAGATACATTTTTAAAAGACATTTAGGATAGAAATTCATTAAAAATATACTTTTTACTAAAAGGATATATAATTTTTAATTATCAATAAAATATTTATTTATTTATATTTAGAAAACATGAGTGGGAAAATGTTAGTAATATATTAATATGAAATTGATATATGTTCTATAATAAAACTAAAGAGTTTTATTGAGATATAGATCGTAATATTTCGTAAATGAAATCATAATAAAAAAAACATGATACTGATGAGATCGTAGAAATTATGTATTACCACTTTGATTACTTTGAATCATTATCCACAATAATGAATAAAACTACATGAAGTAAAAAATATCATGATAATAATTATTTTTATTATATAACATGGAAATTGGTATAATATACACCCCATAGAAAAATATAGGGACATAACATGGTGGGTATATCAAAGAAAGAAAAATTGAGTCAACATTACTTTATCGTTTTGGAATCATTTGAACCATAAACACTATGAAATAAATTTGATCAATTGGATATATAAATTACCATAAATAAAATTATATGAACCATAGAATGTGTTATGGGGATATATACACAAAATATATTATAAATAGTATGTCAAAATGGATTGTGCCTCATGGAAAATAAAAGTGATATGAGGAAACCCTTACTACTTAATTAAGTATAGAATATGAGATCCCATGGGAGAATGACATTAATTTAAGAATTATATATCATTAAAAAGTGATATTAATTATATAAAATTTCATAGGTTATTATATAAACCACCCAAAATAATTTAATGTTTAATAATTCATGGATAACATGAAAATAAAAAAGTGAGAGGAAATCCCCTTACCTTTTGTCTTGATATTCATTATACATATTCGAAACTCCACTTCTTTGGGTAAATCATCTTGGTTTTCACCTAATAGATTACATAGTATGATTTATGCCAAAATGGAGGCTTATAATATGAATTTATTTATTTTTTTAGATTATTTTATCAGATAATGGTTGAGACAACGCGAAATAGGGATGTGAATAAGGGGGAGGGTGAATGACTTTTTATAGTGGAGAAGGAGTGATATTCATGTAAATTTTAGAAAATAGAATTCCAAAAAAGTTTTTACCTTTCGAATCGGCTCTAATAATTAATTTTTTTATATAATTGAGGATAAGAATAGTAAATTAAAATCAAATGGATTTTGGAAAAGTTGGAAGGTCAATTTTTCCCTTAAGATTAAAGTTTAATACCTTATTAAAGTAATTTTCCTTTTAATCAATGTAATTATTTATAATTATAATCACTAATTTTTTTTAAAAAAATTTGTCTCCTTACAAATTATAAATTATTTTCATTCAAAATATGTAATCCATTTTTCCAAATTTCAATAAAAATGTTATAAAAATGAATTTATCACTAATCCCCCGGGAGGGATTACAATGCGAGTTTTTAAAGTATAAATGTTGAAAATATTGTAATGTTTTGATATCTAGTTTCAAATTGAAATTGATCACAAAAAAATAAATTTTATTAATTGATTTATAATTTATATAATTATCCTTCAAAAATTCATAATTATAATTTAACCTTATAAATATATTAGATAAAATTCATTTTTGAGTTAAAATTCATTATTCTTCACTATTAATTCAACAAATGAATCTTTAGAGATATAAAGCAGAAATGAACCCAAACCAAATTTTTATATTTAAATTTAAAAAATATTCTTTTCTAACATAAAAATTTTATAAAAGTTCAATATTTTATATTTAAAATAGGTTATTTAATAAAAGGGGGGGATATTTCATTTATAAAAATATATGTTTTTATGTATAATATTGGGTTTGTTCCAGTCTTATGCTGATCAAATATATTTGATGAATGTAAAAAATATATTTTATGTGATATATAAAATTAATTTAAATTAATATAATTCAACAGTATTAATTAAATTAGTTAATTGGAAGAGAAATTTTTTTTTCATAAAAGTAGTTTTCAAAAAAAACATTCCATTTATATTCAATTGGTTCATATATTCATTTATAAATAATTGATAAAGAATGAATTAAATCAGTTTTTTTATAAGATATTTAATACTATTAATTAGTACCATTATGAAAACCAGTTTATAGATTATTTTATTAAATAATAATATTTCTATAATATTTTAATGTTTTGTAAAACCCGGTAGTGTGTGTTACACAAGACATCGAGGAAAGTTGTGTTCCTTTTAATTTAACCTAACAATGGTGTTATTTGTAGAGAAAGATAAAATTTATGTTTCATGTATTTAATGAATAACTTTTTTTTCATATAACTCAACCCAAGATTAATTCTTTAATATAAAAAACAATTTACTATTTTTCATGAAATGGGAAATATAAAAAAAGAATATGAATTCTAGAAAAATATTTTACAAAATCTCAAGATGTCGCAACATACCTTTCTTCTATAATTACTGTTGATATATTATAGGATTAACATACAAGAAAACATGATCATTGATAGAAAAAACATAGGGTAATCTACTCTAGTCAACATATTGGTTTTTACCTACTCTGTGTTATGACTATCTTCTTTCAAACCAATTATAATATCTCTAGGGTCTCATGTACTATTATCAACACAAAAACAATTTCCCCACCCACCTCATTCCAGATCAATGGAGACCAAAACAAAAACCCCTAAAGAGGCCTTTAAGGTTCTATATATATAGAATCGTGAATGATATTTTTGTATAAAAACTCATCCAAGGAAAGGTTATCATCAAAAGATCACCTAAAGTTCATAAAGGATGAATATAGTATGTTATCAAAAATTATAATCATTCTATCTGGTATTCTATAAATCTATAGATGATATATAATACTTTGATTTAGTAGGGTATCAAATTACATCTTTAAACTCTAAAAAAACCACCACATGAATAATGTGTCTCAATTTGATACAACTATTACAGGATCCCCCACATAGGTGTAAAATAATCCATACATAACTATTCACAATATAATCCACTAAAAATCAACTCTTGAATTAACAAGGAATGATCCACCAATATCAACTGACCAACTATCACCAAAATAGTATCATGACTCCTTAATTTCCTTGGTAAACCCATAAAAAATTCATTATCTATGACATATAAGTTCAATATAAGAATTTGAATTTGTGGAATAAAATCTTTGACATGTTAATCCTCAGTATTAACCCTCTAGTGGGCAATAGATAGTGAACCAAAAATCTTGATGTCTCTTTTAATTCCTAGACAACAATAATGATGTCAGATATCGTGGTACATAATTTTCATATCAGGATACACATCCCATATTGAAACTTGATTGTTTCTCATGAGATCATACCTTAATGAATTTGAAACAACAAGCCTACCAGGAATGTTTATCACATCATCATCATCTCAGGAAAACCCCAGTAATGAAATATCCACATCCAAATGATCCCACATTACTACTCAATCGCTATAGAACTCCATGACTACCTTTACCTATTATAATAATGAATAATTTAAAAATAATGGGACATATTTCTAAAATACATGATTTATATATGCACCCACCAGGCACTTAGACATCATAATCATAAAATGTCGTTTATCCTAAAACTCCACTCTCTAAGATTCTATGTCCCTAGTGTCTTTATACTGAGAGCATCTGTAGTGAAATTACATATCCCTATACAATAAGATAACTCCAATTCAACTATTTATTGATAATCTATCCAACACCTCTTCCTAGGATTAATTTCCAATTGGATAAGATGTATCATAATTTTTTTTTCGTCTTTTTGATTGAAAAACTTCCCATTGAATTGATAATTTCATAAACACTTTTCTATGTGGACCCCAGCTACCAACTCTAAGTCATATATTGAGTATTTTTACTCATGAGATCATAGATAATGTGTATATTATTTCAAAATATATTCCATATGTATTAACATATCGCTTAATCCATCAATATAGGTATCTCTTTTAAATATGTATCTAATCCTAGGCTCTTGAAGAATCCGGACTACATATGGATTCATCATGTTCTTTAACTCTAAGAAGGCGTCCTCACAATGATCAACCAACTCAAACTTTACCCCCATTTTGTTCATCTCCATATTTAGAATATCTAAATGGGAGACGTCTTGAATGAAAATTTTTCAGTACCTCTACACTCTAGAAATCTCATAATCTCAAGCATGTTCATGGGGTGTTCTCAAGACATCACAACCTCTATTTTATCTGGGTTTAATAAAATCCATGTCTTAGATAAAAATCCCAAGGAACCATATATGATAAATCAAAAATTGGAACATTCATTGTTTGGAATAAATAGTATTTGATTGATGTGTACTCAAAATAATCACAAGGTTCCAATAATGCATATCTTGATGGTTCTGGGTGTAGTGGACGCATGCGGTGGTGGGAAATATATTAAAATTTCTTTTAAGAAACATTTCATAAAACCATGGTAAAGGATATTACATGTAATATTATGAATTAATTTATTTAATATCTAAAGAAAAAAAATACTTGACATTATGAAAATTTTTCATTGATGAATATTGATCACCCAAAATGTCTCTTTCATATTTCCTTTGTTGCGTTTTGGGATCCAAGGATAGAATCCCTCATGCACTGACCCACATGTGCTCTAATGACCTCTTTATAACAACACATTATCTCTAGGTTAAAGTGCATAGAATCTAGTTTCATTCATTATTCATTCTTATTCAATCGGTCATAATCATGATGAAATATATCTTCTGTTTATCATTCTGGAGAAAGAGATAGAATGATTAGTTTAAGAGAATTAATTGTGCACAACAATTCTATATTGTTAATTTCTATATGTAATATACAATATACTTAACCATTTATTTATAATGTTTGGGATTATATTAAAATATTTTCTAATTCCATGACTTTCATTAAATAACATTTAAAACCTTCAATAAAACCCATATCACAGAATAATAATATCATCTTTATAATTTTGTGGCACATGCCAACTAGTAAAATAAAAAATATTATGTCAAGGCACTGATAATTAATTATTTCCACTGGACTCTGACTTGGTCCATTCAAACACCACTAGAATTCTTTAAACAACCTAATAAACACTTTCTTCAAAATTAAATATATTATTCAAAATCTATGGAATAAATATTTATTAAGAATAGTCAATAAATAAATTAAAATTTTCATTCACAATCCATCGAATAGATATTTTTTATATATTTACAAAAAAAAATTAATAAAAAAATAATTACTTTTTAACATGTGAATATAAGGTATTGGTAAAACATGAACAAAATTATTCCACAATCGTGGGAGTAATATTTATTCCCACAATTAAATTCAAATATAATTTAATTGAGATCAATAAAAACCCTCAATGTGTGTCTCTCTGTGATTCTTTCTTTTTGGCATTATATGGGCTTCCCTAAACTTCATGATTACTATATAGAAATTGTTCAAGGAATGTAGAAGAAATATATTAATGTTGAAATGATGGAAAAGACATATAAATTCTCATAGAGTTGTGTAATCCCTTTTTTCTCAATATATAATCAATAAGGATTCACATTCATGTCACCAACTTATATGATCAATACATATTTTATTGAATATTTGAAATAAACACATTGTTATACCTTGACCATGGAATATAGGGTGAAGATTCCATACTTATTAAAGTGATGTGATATAATCTTCCATATAAATATAATGGAAAAATCATTCCTCGACTTATCCATTATTTACATGTCACTCATGATGCACCTAATTTATCTATCTTTTCTTGGAACTATTATTGTAATGGTTTATGAAATACATCAATGTATGTGGGCTATAACATGAATTAACAATAATTTTAATGTATAATGACCATCATGGATTATAATACATAGGAATACTCGAAGACACCAAAACAAACTGAATTCCTATTGGAGGGTTACTTCTAAAAATCTCCCATTCTACAGATTACTATATTCAAACATCATGAGAAGAAGCCTCATATTGTTACAAGTCATAAAACCTGAATGTATATGTACTGTGTGTCCCATCATAGTAAGTTATCCAAACAGATTACATTATTTAATAATATCTTCATACCACTTCAAGGTTCTCATCATTTTTGGATAACGGTATGACCTTATCCACATTATGCTTACTATATGATATTATTTCATTAGATTCAAGAATAACAATGACAGACATGTTATAATATGTTTTACTAATAATCAATACATCAAATATTCATGAAATAAAAGTAAAAAATTAGTACTAGGACCCAACTCCAACAATCTCCCACATGGACTAAAGAAAACATCTTAAGAACTTCAGTCCAAATGACCTCACATGATATTCATTTTTATGTTGACTGGAGGATTCATTTAATGATTCCTCCATTATATCTTCCATGGAAATACTACTGACTAAAATTTTTTCCCTCAGAGAAAAATCACTCAAGATATTATACTTCTGATGTATGTTTTTGGTCCACTGATGTGACCTTGTCACTCTTACAAGATCTGGTGCTACATTATTATAAAAATAGAGTGTGACATGATTTTTACTGCAAGGTATTACGTCATGAACATGCACAAATTTTTACATCCATACTATTTCTTTAGCTATGACTGAGGATACATTATACTAGGACTCTACAATAGATTCTACAACCATAGCCTGATTTGATCTCATCAAGCCAACCATGCCACTATTCAATGTAAAGATGCATCCCATTTATGAGTAAATGTCATATTGATCAGTTTGGAAACAAATATATATATATATCCTCTTATTGTTAGCTCCTCACATCCTCTATAAAATAAAAACATATCCTTAGTATGCCTAAAATACTTTAGAATACTCTTAACTTCTATCCAATGGAGGTAACCAAGAATATATTGATATCTTTCTATCACACTTAATTTTTAGGTGACATATAGACTATTAAATATGATAGCATACAATAATTACCCAATCACTGATTAATGTGGAATATTTACTATTATTTTTCTTTTATAATGTGTCTGAGGAAAAATTTTTATTGAAAGATGAATGTTATGTGATGCATGGAGTAATCCCCTATTATATTTCCCCAGGATGAATCCTTTCATTATATTTTGATTGTATGTTGTTTTAATTATGCTGGTAAACCTCTTGTATCTATCATGATAAATTTTTATCCGAGGGGTATATAATACCTCACCCATTTCCTTCATTGATAATCATTTATTCACACACTCCTAAATAGAATATATAACTTTCATTACATTTCCAATGATTTATATTCCATCAATATATAATTTTAAGAAAACAATTGCATTTCAATGAGATGTTTAAAAAACAAATCTTTAACTTGTTATTTATGAAACCAATTTTTATTATGGAATAATCAATGAAAATAATAGTACATGGATTCCTACATTAATCCATAAATGGAGCTTTGAAAGATTCATACCATGATGGAATCCTTTAGAGTCACAAACCATTCAGGTTGTGTTATATAGACATCTTCCTGAAGGTTCACAATAAGGAAGGATATTTTTACATCCATTTAAAAATCTCATAATCATGGAAAGCTATAATGTATAGTATAATTCTGATGTATTTTAGCTTTCCAATTGGTAAAAAGGTTTCTCATAGTCAATTCTATGAAACTATTTAAAACATTTTTCAACCACTTATGCCTTATAGGTACTGACTTATACTTCCATGTATATTTTTTCTTGAATACCATTTTGGAAATAATGTACATAATATTTACTAGAGGTCCTACCAAAATTCATACTTGGATTTGGTACATGGAATCTATTTCAGAATTCATGGCCCCTTTCCACTTGGAAACATTGGGGTCACTTAATACATCCTTGTAATTTAGAGGACCATTATTATCAACTGATAATCAATCACCATCCCTAGTGACAGTAAAACCATATAGTTATAATTCATTAACATCTCCATTACTCATTCTAAGTAATTGTGTCTCAAGAATAATTTCTTCTTCAATATGGCAATGTAAAATTTTTTCTAATGCAATCTTGTTTTCATCATGAACCTGAACATCATTAAAGTCTATCTTGATCCCACTATATATTTAATAGATAATATCCTCCTCAAGTAATTTGGTATATCTTTCAACCACATCATTTTTTAAAAGGGTTCTATAACTAGTATCCCACTATTTCATTGGGGAATCCTATGAAGATACACATTATGTTGTATAGTGTAATCATGTTACCTGAAGATGCCTTAACAAATTATTCTAATCCTTATAAATATAACCAATACACCATGGGTTTCATTCCATTATATAATTTGTATGTTATATCATATGTTGGTTTATTTGGAACTCAATTTTGTATATATATTTTTGTATCTCGTATACCCAAACCAATTTTAGATTACTCACATTACTGATCATTGATCTCACCATGTCTAACAATGTTTACTTTTAAATTTTTATTACACTATTCCAATTTGGAATATAAGTAGGGGTGATTTGTGAGAATATCTCCAAATCCTGTAAATAATCAATGATGTCATGATTATTATATTGTCCACTATGATCTAAGCGATGTTTCATAATATTATTACCATAATGTTTCTTAACATCATTCTTGTATTCCATGAATTTACCCAACTAATTTGACTTACACATCATTAATTAGACATAAATTTTCTTATAAAATCATAATTAAATGTTATGGATTAGGATTACTCACCCCTTGCATCAACAATAAATGTTACAAAAACATTAATAAGAAATAATTTAAAAGCACTTTTCCCTTTCACATTTCACAGTAAATGGGGATTTGAATATCTTCCCTTGTAATCATATGTGACATAAACCATGTGGTTTTAGTTAAAAATAATCTATATATCCATCCTGATGTAATTTATTCAACAAATTTTCATTTACAGGGCCTAGATGGTGATTCCAATGGTGGGTGTGGTATGAGACATATGAAGTAACTTCGTTATCAAATTCCATTTCTTGGTTTGTTTAATCCTATGCATAATTTCCATTATTTAAATGTTCCTTAAAATAAAAAAACCATATTTATAAAATAATAATATTTTTACACAAATTTGAAAATAAATCCACAAATATCTAGTATCGATTGATAAATAATGTTTTTTAAAATCTGAAGGAACAAAATAATAATCATTTAAACCATCATAATTCTTATTTTTAATGTGATGTGGTAGTTTGTAATAAGAATTGTAGAATGTTTTGTACTATTGTTTGATTTTATATCTACATACCTCTCATTCAATCATTATGAATCACATTGATTCGTGTATTTGAATAAATATGTAAACACTAAAAGATTTCTCTCATACCCAATTTGTAAAAATAGATAAATTTTACTGTATAACTGACCCACCTGATGATTCCCCTTGCTTCTTGGGCTGGTTTTTATTTTTCTACATGTGACCCAAATTTCTACATGATAAACACAAAACAATTAAATACCTTTATTTCCCATGATCTTCTTATACATGGAATAATGTGAATAATATTTGGGCTTAGACCTCTTCTCTTGAACTTTTTTCACCATAATGATAAAAGTAATTCTATTTTAAACTCTTTATCATGTTGGAAATGTAGAGTGAGAAGGTCTGTAAAAGACTTATATGTGTTGTTTATATAAAAATTCACAAAAAAACTAGAGAAACTATTATGAAATTATTCTATAATGAGATCATGGCCTAGTTATTCAAGGAGCCTAGACCCCAGACTTCTAAGAGATCAATGTAATCAATTATTGTGACAACATGAGTCCCATATATGAATAAACCTCTTAGGATGATCTAAAAAACTCATTGGAAATATCATACCATTACAATGTAGCTCTATACTATAATATAAAAAGGAGTATCCCTTGCATGCAATATGTATTCATTTATTTCAAGATGCATCATAAGTTCACTAGAAATAAATAAAATCGTTTAAAATTGTATTTCAACAGCATCATTCAATTGATTTTAATAGGTATGAAACTCTTGAACACATTCCTCTTTAGTAGACAAATTAGGATCAAGGATTCTAGAACCTAATATTTCCATTCATGGCATCGTAGAATATAAATGATTCTAAACAAATCCTACAGATATCTACTATCTGATATATTTTATTTCACCAGTATTGATTGTATGTATAGTGAGGATGATTATATATCCATTTTGGTATACAATTATAAGAGTAGATTTATTATTAATTTTTATGATTACAAATTGTGTGTGATATAATAAATTAATTAATTATGTTATTAGATCTCCCAATTTTTTATCATGTCCCAATATCCCACACCAATGAACTTGGAATATATAGTTGCATGAACAATATCATTGATAGTATACCAATTAATTTTATTAATGATCCATAATTTGGCCCTGAGAAATAGAAGAATGTAACTAGGTATGTTATCTTTCCAATTACGGACTTGCAGGTCCATGATCCATTGAGTGGATTCCTCTATTCGGAAACCAGGGCATGAATTTCCCTATCACTTGATTCAAAATGTTTATTGGAGGGACATTGTCTATTGAAGCTAATAAAAGTTTTGTATTTTTATCCAAAAAATTGAGATAGCTCCTTGATAAAAGTAAGAGTGCAGACGTTTTCCAGGTACTACATAGAGTTTAATGGTTATATTTCGAATCTAGTAATGGAAGGTGTATTCTGACATAATATTAGGTTGATGGATTTTAATTCCATTATGAATAAATTTTATCTTGTTTAAGATTTTACAAATCATGTTAATATTTTGAGGATGTTACTTAATTAAATATCCATGTTGGAAGAAACATTTACGCATAACTAATTTATTTAATTTATTTCTTTTCATGTAATTTTATGCCATTATATAGACATGGTCTTGCATACATAAATTAAACAATTCATATAAATAAATAAATAAATAAATTATATAATCCTATCACGATCTTATATAAAAATTGATTTAATGATAACAAATTTAATCAACTTATGAGATAGGGGATTTACTGAATTTTCCATTCATGGAATGAGTTACAACATTCCACCTGTATTTCTATATATCACTAATTTGGAATCATCATGGTTCTATCTTGAACCTCCTCAAGGAACCTTTGGATACTCAATTAATTATAATTATTCCTTAATCACATGAATTTTTTGTGAACTTAAGGACTCTTTAAATGTGATTACATAAATATCAATTTATAGACATGTACTACATAATAATGGAGGGATATTTGAATCTTAGGCCATCATTTAATTTAATAATAAATAATTTCTAACCAATGAAATAAATTAATTTAAATTAATTTATAAACATACATTGGTTTTGTTCAATCTCATGACCGAAAATACATGCAATGAGTAGGAAAATGTATCTAGTTGGAATTTATTTATTTATTTTTTCTTTGTTATTAAGGTAAACACAACATAATCAATTAATCAATTAGTTAATTCCCTTTCATCTTAATGATCATCCAATTTTAATTGGATATACCCAACATTTAGGGAATTCATGGAAAATAAATGGCAGAATCAATATTCAAATATTGATTATAATAAATTAAATGATCATTTAATAGTCTATAAAATAAATAATAAATTTTCAAACACACATTGGTGTGTTAATCAGTAATATATGGTTTCAATGTTGTAATTTTAAATTTAATAATTTTTTTTATTTTTTTTCCATTAATGGGATGCTATAAGGCTTGTTCAATATAGCTACCCACTATGTACATCGGCTATCATGCATCTAAGTCACATGCTTGGATCTTTATCAAGTTTAGTTTTCCATACTACATGGGGGCTACATACCAGCATCATTCCATGTATCTACATACCGTGTTTTTATTTTCCTCATTCAAGACTTGGTCGACAATAAATAAAAAAATTAATTAACAGCTCGGTGTGTCTATGTATAATGTGCATGGGTACACGTTGTGTATACGAACTATATGTTATGTAACCCAATTTCTCCAGCTAATGATTTTACACTACTAAATGGAATCAATATTAATTATTCTTCTATTAATAAACTTTTAGTAAAATGAAACAATTAGTGAATACAACTAATATATCGAATCATTTAAATTCAAATCATATTAAATAATGAATAATAAAGAAAATTAAAATTCAACCATGACCGTGTATGGATAAAAAAATAAAAAAATTAATTAAATATTATAAAGTCACCCCTCTATTAATAAATGATGATTCTTTCCAAAAAACATGCCACGGTGGTGGGAGATATATTAAAATTTTATTTTAGTGATCATTTCTTTAAACCATGAGAGATGATCCTTTATGTAAATTTTTTAATTAATTTGTTTAGTATTTAATGAAATAAATACCTGGTCTATTTAACCTTCTTCATTGATGAATGTTGATCATCAAAAAGACCCTTTCATATTTCCTTTGTCACACTGCGAGTATCCAACAACATAATCCCTATACCGATGATCCAAACACGATCCAATGGTCTTCAAACAATATCACTCGATCTCTGCATTCTAGAGAAGAGAATTGAATGTATTTTGTTTCTTGTTCTTAATTACTTGTTCTTAGGAATTCATAAAATATCTCTTGTGATTTCCCATTCTTGAGAAGGATGGAGAAGAAGGAGCCGAGAAATAATTCATTGTGCCCTATTATTCTTTATTCTCAATTTTTATCTGCTATATAAAATAGATATAACCATTTATTAATTATTTTAGGGTTAAGGTTATAATATTATTTATTTACATACCATTCGTTAAATAATATTTAAACCCATTAATAAACCCCATGCTACATTATAATAATATCATTATTATTATTTTGGTGCATGAAAATAGGCACAATAACAAATATTATGTAATAGACTTGTTAATTAGTATTTTTCTGGATATGGTCTTGGTCCATTCGAACTCCGCTAGCATTTTTTGAACAAAAAAATAAATATTTTCTTCTAATATAAATATTATCTAAATAATCTATAAAATAAATATTTATTAAAAATATTCAACAAATAAAATAAATATTTTATTCCATAGCATGAAAATAAATATTATATATGTATTCATGTAATCGGATAAGTTTTTTATTAATAGAAAAATAATTATTCATTACCATCTTAATATTGGAGATCAATAAACCATGAATAAAATTATCCATTGGCCTCGAGAATAGTATTTATTCAAATAATTAAATTCACGTAAATTGTAATTGAGGTAAACAAAAACACATACATGGTTACCCTCTAGGTTTCTTTCTCATTAAAATTTGGTGGGCTTGCCTAAATTCTAAGATTACAATCTAGTAATGGGTCATAGAACCTGAGATAAATAAAATAATGTCACAATGATGAGAACCACATACTAATTCTCACCAGGTAATATAATCCCTTTCAATCAATATCTCATTATATAGGATTAATATATATTCCACCAACCTATATTCTTAATATGTACAGCATTGACTATTTGAAATAAAATCATCATTACACCATGGCCATGGAATTTTGGGAGATGAATGAATTTTATTCATAGGGCCAAGATATTAGATACCGTAAATATGGAATGGAAAATATTTCCTCATCTTGTCCATTAATGACATGTCACTCGTGATGCAACCAATGAATATAAATACTCCTTGAACTAATATCATCATATATTTTCAAAAAAATATGTAAGTGAGTTGTAACAGGAATTAATAATAATCATGATGTATAAGTACCATCACACATGCTCTTAGATAGGAATATCATATTACACCAAAATTTATATAATTCCTATCGGTGGTTTTGTTCTCATAAACTCTGATATTATATATTTCCAAGTTTGATCATCATGAGAATAAGCCTCATATTCTTACGAGTACTCACACTATAATATCTATTTATTATGTGTTCCATATTAGTACAATATCAAATCGTATAAATGTTTTTAACAATATCATTATCTCATATCCAGGTTCTTATCATAGTGGGTAACTTCGATGACCTTGTCTATGCGATCTATACTCTAGGAAATTATGACATTAGTGTTATGAAAAAATATGATCAATATAAAAAAATAATATTTATTAATATTAAATAAGTTTAATATACATGTAATCAATGAAAAAATAGTTTTTCCATAGGAAAAAACATTAACATATCTAAATTCCTCAAAATATATCAGGATATTTTACATTAATAAAATGATAAAGGAGTCAAGTGAAGGATGTAAAATCATTTTCATGATAACCATTTACAACAACGGAGCATTTTCCAACCCAAAATTAATTCATTAAATGATTCGATTATAGTATATATACACTCTAAAACATTGAATTTGGATTAGCCTCATATATAACCTCAAAATTGTGTTGTACTGAATAAACACTAGTCATGGAAAACCAACAGTTTCCAACCCAAAATAAATGCATGAAATGATAATATTATAGTATATATACACTCTAAAACATTGAATTTTTATTAGTCTCATATATAACCTCAAAATGGTGCTATACTGAAAAAATAACTGTCATGGAAAGCCAACAACTTCCACAAAACTGATAAAAAAACGTCAATCTTAGGTAAAGAGTACCTATTCTTCTCTACCAACATAATAAATTTCCAATATTCTAAATAAATACAAATTTTACCATCATAATTCTATGAAAACAACATCAGAAAACCCCAAGGAGTTGTACTTGGCCAGATAGATCCTTTCACCATGAAATACACTAATTGAACATTTACCTCTATTAAATCATTATGTTTTATAAAATTAGGATGAAATGATATTAATTTAACCCCAGATATATGTTCAATATCAAATGTAATTCCTATATTTGTAGGAAGACCTATGATGTAATCTTGGAAGACATTCTTTCCAAAATCCATGATTTGAGGGAAGATATATAGAGATATTAGTTGATTTTTTATGAGGTAAATACATAGAACCATTATTATTATTTATCCAATCAAGCTCAATTATAGACCCATTCTACCATCTCCAAAATCCTACTTAGTGGTATAATTGAACCTTTCTCCTCAAATAATGGTGAAATATGCATATCTCAGATATATGAGATCAATAACTAATCAAAAAATCATTCTTAATATCTCAATCAAAATTATTCATCTCTAATATTGTGAAGTTACTTTGATATCTATATCCATAAAAAAATATGGAATGCATAGTATGACACTATAGAGGTTCTACATTAATTACTAATGGATTTTTCAGTGGGAGAAACTCATATGATGACTTAATAAGTATTTCGTTGCCAATAATGACTGGAGAATACAAAATATAATTTTCATCTATAGAATAAAAAAAATAAGTTTATATAATTTACTTTATCACAAATATACATCTATGTGTAGAAGGTCCCTCTCCAATGATAATTTAATCTTGTTCCACTGTATATACTATGTCTTCCTCAGCCCCATATCTACCACTAGGTGCATAACATTCATTGGTCACTAAATTTTGTTGGGTCATTGTCAAATACTGAAGACCCTGCCCAGATCTTAAGGTAATAGGTTGGATTTTTCTCTTGAAATGGTGAGATCCTATCAGTAACTCTCTAGAATATAAATGTTGAATATGTCCCATATTTACACATCTATGAAATTTGACCTATTATTTTGGGATAAATCTATGATAATTCCCACTCTTTACGTAGTTGAGAAATATGGGATATACAACTACCATAAAGGGGCTAAAATAAACCCTACTTCACTTCACATATATGTCACCATGTTTATCCTATTCATCCTTCCCATTTCTATTACCAAAAGAGGCACTCATTAGAGTACTAGTAAGTCTGTTCATCATCACACTATATGCTACGAAAAACAATAATAGTTTCCTCTTATAGACCCTTATTAAAATTCATCTATTTATAATGCACCCCCAACATACCTCATCAGGTAAAATACCCTTACCTTACTTCACATATCTTAATAAAGACCATTCACTAACATCCTATCCTTCAAAGATTCATTAGTAACCAATAATGTTGAAAAGTTATGTTACTCCATAAAGTAGGCTGAGTAATCAAAAACCTTCATCTTTCGTTATAAAGGATCCATGCACTTCTATGATTTTTCAAAAATTATTATGTTAGGAAATATCTCCTTGAAGAATATATCATTCATTTCCTCTCATGTAAAACACTCAGGCTTATTAATATATCCCATATTTCTCAACCATCCCTAGGGTGTCCAAAAAGCATAAAGGTCATAAGTGTCACCCTAATTTATCCCGAAGACTCCACTAGGTCAAATATCCCCCACATATTTTGATGTATTACTCAACCTTTATTGGACTAACAATTCTCTAAAATGATGGTTGGTCATGACAATGTAAGTCTCATGATTAATCAACCATTATCATACCAACCACTCTTCCCTATGTATGTGAAATCTATAATACATAAAGTAGGGTGTTTTTACAACCTAAAAAACCTTATATGGGTACGTAGAATGCTCATTTGTATCCTCTAACATAGCTTGTGGTGGAACTCAAGCGTCCCACATAGAAAAAGAATTTGGGTGTCTCTATGGTAATTTTTTTTGGAAATTATAAATGAATTTTTAGAACACCTATAAAAACCTTGTTCTGATAACAACTTAATAAATAATTATGAACTCATAGGGGATTTCTTTTATCTGGCCTATTCATGGGGATACTCATACACATGGTATAACCATTCTTGTTCTACCTATGTCTCAATCTAATTCCTTAATCTCAAAAGTTTTTTACATTAATAAATACACAGAACAAAACTATATTTATAATCCAAAATAACTATTTCCAGCACCAATATATCCAAAAAATAGAACAAATAGATATATCACTAAAAAATTAGAATAATATGTGAAACATACTTAAATAACTACTATAAGATACTCAACATTTATAAATATGACATGTTATCCATTGATCCTTCCCATTATTCAAGAATACCCCAAAATATCTATAAAGTAATAATAATAATCATTCGTCTATAATTTAATAGTCCATTACACATAAGATGGTGATGCACATGGAAAATAAAATATTTGAGTTCCATATAACCTATGATTTTTCTAGCATAAATACAAATGAAAATAATGGAAACCTTATCCTATAATAGTATTTTTTAATTCCCCAACTGGAATCATCATGTCTAAGATATACTAAAATATTACAAAATTAACACATCCATATATGAAAGTAGATGTGTATTAGTAGTTGGGATTTAACATGATATATGGATACTAAACCATAAGTATTCAAATCCATACACTAAATATAAAAATATAAACATTATCAATTAAACAACATAGTGAAATATACCAAGGATAAATTTTATTACATATTTCATATTAAATCATACATCACAAAACCAAGAGGACCCCCAACATAGGTAGTAAACATGTGAAATAACAATAAATATAAACTAAAATAATAAAAATACATACAAATAACTATATAGATTATTTCCTAATACTCCATCCATGTACTAATATCAATGATCTCTGCCAATTTTCCATGTGTTCCTTACCTATCACTAGATTACAAATAATGATGTCTATGGGTGATTTATAAGTATATGAAGTCGATGAGTATAAACCTAGTAGGATAGAACCAGTTCTTTATTAACATAAATTTACATTCATGGGAGGTTTATTCCATGAAAATATAGGAATTCATGCTCAGGAAAAAATAAACCATGTGCCCAATGGTCGAGAATTAACCAAGATTCAACGAACAATGCTCGTACGTGCCTCGGCTACATTCTGGAAGGGTGGTCATAATAAAAGTCATGATCTTAGGTTGAAAGCAAAGGAACTAACACATATTGATTAATATTCAGTACAATGAGTATTATTTTAGGCCTTAATGTAGTTAAAACCTTTCTCTATCATGGTTCAAAACACATGGCCATAATACCCCTGGGATTCCTTTTCAGGAGTAAGCCCCAAGTCCCCTAACCTGGGCCTCCTTTTCAGGAATAAGTCCCAGTCATAATTATGGGCATCCTCTTTAAGAGTAAGCCCCAAGTCCCTTAATTTTTGGGCATCCTTCTTAGGAGTAAGCCCCAGATCCTCTAATTTGGGCTTCCTTTTTAGGAGTAATCCCCAGTCTCAAATATGGGCATCCTCCTCAGGAGTAAGCCCCAAACCTTAATCCTTAACCTGGGCTTCCTTTCCACCCTACCTTGACCTCAATTCATGTATAGGGTTTCGTATCCTAGAACTGCCTTGTGTTAGGCCCCATGGACATTCTGTCTTGGTATAATCTCAAGTTATGCAGCATGTACATCATTCCCCTTCCTTATGTCTCAATTCACCATTATCAACATTACATGTCTCACATGGTTCCCCTCAATGTCTAACCATGATATGATGATACAAAAATCATTTTCAACTAGGGGAAATTTCTTCAAAGGCCATACCTCCATACTTAATGAGATATAAGACATTTAGAATAAAACAAAACATATCAATCAAAATTTTAGGTATCTATACACATAGATGCACAAATTTGATAATCATAAAAAAAATTTCTCAAGGGATACACACACACACACACACCTGTAATCAACATCAGATGTGATTCTCACGAGATACAAAAACTCATACATGTTATCTAATTAAACATTGGTCTTATATCCCACAAAAATAAGTCATCATATCATTCCAACAATATAATATGTTGTCCCAACATAATATTTAACTTTATACCTTTAGTGTGGTGGTGAAAATTTCCATGATCCCTCAAGAAATGATACCTAGATCATGCTTGTGCATTGATGATCACCAGATCATGATCCAATCCATCATCACAGAGTCTCTAAATTTAGAATTAAATGATATAATTAATCTATTTGATGAAATCATTTTCAAAATAACAGAAAAGTATTCATTTTTAATGGTATATCTATTATTAATCAAATATAGGAAACCAAATCTCATATTCTAACACTAATCTATTAATTGAGCATACATTCTCATTGTGATCATAGTGGACATGAAAATATCTTACCAACATGTCTTAGATTTAAGTTCAAATTAACATAAATTAGGACAATTAGGCTTTAAATTGATAGAAAAAAATGATTCCCAATATCAATCTACACTTCAGGTATCTAATAGGATAATAATGGGACACCTACAACACTAACACACAACTATTTAGAAGGCTTTTGTCATATCAGAGATTGATTTGGTAGATGATTATTTTAATTATAAAATTTGACTTAAAAAATATGAGAATTACCGTAATTATTATTGAATCTGTGAATCATAGGTATGCATGGGTGACTAAATCATTGTGTTCTGTTCTTGGGGATAATACAGAAACTTTCCCCTGGCCATAAGATATCTAATGCACCCCACAAGCTAGTGGTACACCTTAACGACTAGCATGTTTCCATGTTTCATCCCCGATGAATCCTTATAAGTCCCCAACCTCCATAAAAAATATATAGGTCATTTTTCCCATATTAAATGAATGCAAGTAAGAAAAAAAGATAATATTTATTAAATATTATAAATAGAAATACCATGAAATTTGAGGATGTTACACATTGGTATGAATGGAAGCTACTATTAACAACATTATACTGCTATTTTATACATTAAATTACTATTGATGAT
Source organism: Viscum album (assembly GCA_963277665.1). Lineage (NCBI taxonomy): Eukaryota > Viridiplantae > Streptophyta > Magnoliopsida > Santalales > Viscaceae > Viscum > Viscum album. The sequence continues at coordinate 1,498,424,847 of OY728131.1, forward strand.
GAGACATAATTCCTACAGGTAAAAAAATAAATTATAAAATAGATGAATTAAAGGATCAAGGTATGCTTGAAAATTATATCCATGTAAGAGAGACTATGAGCTAATGAAACAGAAATAAATTAGATGAAACCTTTAAAATGAATTCCAACTCTGTTGAAAACACTCTAACAACCAGTAACACAAAATAAGGGCATATTAATAACCTATTTAAAAACATTTTCCATTTATATATACTTTTATTAACAATTTTTATAATTATTTTATCTATGTGTATTAGTTATTTATTATCTATTTTAAATATCGAGTGTTAGAAATTGTGATCATTTTGAACTGGTTTCAAAAAATCAGTGTTGTTTCCATTCATTTCAAAGATTAAATATTTTTTTGATCATTAATGGTATTTGAATTAATTTTCTATGATATTTTAAAAAGATAGAATTTCATTAAATTATTGTTGTATTTATAGTTATTATAGAGGAAATTGCAAAGAAGCATATTTTAGTGATTTTTAACATGAAAATGTTGAAATATTAAATAATGAGTTTGATATTAATGTAAAAAAATTTGAAAAAAATGACATAATTATATACATATTTATATCATATTTAATGAGTAATTAATTTTTCATTGACATCCACGATATTATTTAATATCATTTTTCAAGTATGTAGTTAAACCGACCAAAACATGAACATAGCATAATTAATGGATGAGTATGGTTATCAAAGTTGTTTATTATTGAATATTATTGTCATGATATAAGACAAGTCACAATATTTAGATATTTTTAGGGTATTTAGAAATAATTTATCATATTTTTATAAATAAAAATGAACTATATTAATATAATATATGTTACTTTGTGGAGGCAGTAGTCTGTACATAAATGAATGATGTTTTCATTTTTATTAATTGATATAGGGGAATATGGTTAAAAATTATTAACCTATAAAAATAAATTCTCAAATAAAAACAATTATAGTAATATTATATATTATTTGTTGAAAATTATTTCTTAAAGTAATATGAAAGTGAAAACATTTAGTGAAAATTTGTACTCACATATAGGACATGGCCTTTCCCTTATAGGAATCCTTAGAAATGGATAAACTATTCTAAATTCATCAAAAAAATAAAAAAGAATTGATGTATAATTATAATGTAAGTAAATAGGGTATGGTTTTAAGAGAAAGCATAAATTTAGACAGGTTTTGGGTGTCCCCTTTTATAAGTGGTGGAAATTAAATTATTTTAAATATTTCAAATTAATATAATGAGAGAACATGTTTCACAAGGAAAGAAGATTCCAAATAAGAAAATATTATATCTGAGATAATTTTTTGTCATGAAAATACTAATCCGCATAATTGGATTAATGTTTTTATCATTTTATCCATTCACTTTTCTTAACCTTTTACCCCTTTTTGTTTTTACTATGGAAAATAGTTTTTACCTATGTAATCCATATTTCACGCCTAAGAATAAATAAATCCATACAACATAATTTGGGACTTCTAATTAAAAATAAAAATATATTTTATGAAATACAATTGTTATGTGTAATAAAAATTAATTTTATCATTAGGGCATGTGACATATAAATACCAATTTCTAGAAAGTGTATTTTTAACGATAAAATTTATCTTGAGAATAATTTTATCAATGTATTTTATTTTCATGAAATAAATTGGTTGGTTATAATATAAATAAAATTATTTTGTCTTTTAAATAAATCGAAAACCTAATTTTTAGAGAAACTTTCTAGTTGAAATAATGGAATTAAAATTATTTTTAAATTATAATAAAATGTTAAATATGTTTTATAAATTAAAAATATGATTTATAAGTTAAAATAATATTTAAAATTCATAATTTTACCCATTGAATACATATTTTATTAATTATAATTCTTACTAAATATCTATTTCTTTCTTATATATAGATAAATTTATAAAATTTATAATTTTCGTAAAAAATATATTTTCAATATTCACATAAAAATAATTTACTTTATAAAAATTGCACAAATTAACCCTAATATTATTTTTACCTGATGAATTCTAAAAAAACATAATCTTATAATTTTTTTTATAATTTATAAAAAAATTATTTTTAAAAAATTATTAGTTCTCGATATGAATTTAAATTCATTTCTAATTGACTACAATATTTATATTTCTTGAATGGTTTCTTATTCATATATTTGATTTATAATATTTATCTAATATTGTGAATCTTTTTTAGTAGTATATTTTGTTAGTATGATATTGAATGAGCCACATGTAATAATATGTAGTATTAATTTCATGTATCCAAAATATTAGGTCCTTACATTCCCCCACTTAAATAAATTGTTTCAAGAAGTTTCAATCATCACATACAAATAAAAATATTGAGGGGTATTTAATTATAATATAAACCTAAGATATAAATTATAAGAAATACAAAAAAAACTAATTAAAACTAAGCGATATATCCTTTCCCTTGTAATAATTATATGTTAATATTCTTAACCATTTATTCTGAATATGCCACTATATATGGGTAGTTTTAATTCATGTAGACATAACTTATAGAAATTAATTTTCATAATAATGTTTCCAAACAAATATTAAAATTAAAATTACTATGATAAAATTTAATAAACATATAGTAAATTATTATATAAATTTGAAATATCAATCCAAATATTTATTCATCTAAGAAACCATCATTTATATCTATTGTACTTTAATTTCTACTATGTCACACTTGGTTCATCTTAAGAAAATCTTGGTTCAACCAAGGTTTGTTTAGGTTGGCTTATCTCATAGTCCTTAACCAAATTCATTCTTATAATAAATCATTTTTAATGAATTATAATGAAAATTTTACTAACCAAGGAATATCCCCTAGTAGTTTTATCCAAGGGGATAATTGTTTATCCCGAATGGCCAAAAGGCCTTCATTTTTATTGATTTTTTATAACCCCCCTTTCAAGGGATGAGGGGGAACCCTTACAAGGCCCATCGGCTCAGAGATTACATGGACCATAGGCTTCGGAGATTACATGTCCCGAAGGTCTTAAGGAATTCAACCAGACTAACTACAAGGAACTACTCCTCCCCAGCATCTGCATCATGATAGTAGCTCTGCAACTTCGTATGTATATCTAGATAGGCTTCTCGTGCAAGAACAGGCTGGTCCTGATGGCATAGCCATACCCTCTCATTCTGAAAAATCCATTTGGCTCCGCTCTGGTGAGTTCACCTACTCTCAATCCTCTCTTGGGGCTGGTCCTTTTGTTGTAATGTGTCTGGGGAAACTGCATGTTTCCCGAAGGCCTTGAGGTGGATCAAATGCCTTATAGGTGGCACGAAATCCCTACTGAAGTGAAGGCATGGGTGGCTTGAAAGCCTTAAGGACTAAAAGCCCGAACCGATGGCCCAAGGTGAATAGTTCCAGCTGCAACAGTACAGAATAGTATGTGCTACAGTAACTACTACAATGCCTTCTACAATACCCGCCCAATGTACAGTTCAGTTACAGTGTACAGTTGGCTACAGTATCGCTTAGTGTATAGTTCTGATATAGTACTACTAGAGTACCCGACAATATGTCTCTACCTAGTTTTGAACCCGGGTCTTGTGGATGAACTTAAGAATACCTCACCAACTGGGTTGAGGCTCATGTGAAATTTGAGAATTACTAGTCCCACTAATCTTTCACCATATTAATTATTTAGTTAATATATGGACCCATCATTAGGAAATTGAATAATCATGAGTTTTTGGTCAAGAATTTATTTTATTAAATTTCAAAGATATTTTATGTTTAGAGATTATGATAATTATTCCATAACTATTACATAACAAACTCATATTTTATAAAATGGATAGTTCCACTAATTATCCATTTTTTCAAAAATATAAAACTATTATAATGAAACATATTTTCTTTTCATTATTTATCTTCATTAATATCAACCCATCTTCTTATTTGTTCTTAATCATACTTATAAATTTTATAAACCATATAAAAACATGGTATTATCCCAAAAAATCCTAGTAGGGTGCATTTTAAAAGAAAACTCATTAGATTATTTTAAAACCATGATATCTTAAAAAAAGTTCTCCCTTAACATTTAAAACATTAGGATCTAATATCCATTTAAAAACAGTAGAAATCATCTTTAGTGATAATGTTTTTCATGAAAAACATTATAATAAAATAGTTAGGTTAAAAAATCATCATTATAATTCCATAAAAAACATGTGAACCCAAGAAAATATTTTTTCTTAAAACATACGTATTTACCCTACACGGGAAAAATCATTATTTTTTTAAAAATAATTAAATTTCCTTTTCAAATAAAAAAATCCATGAAAAATAAATAAAAACATATATTATTTATGTAGGTTACTTGGGGAATCATATTCATAAAACCCTTACTAGAACCATTAAAATTATAATTACTAATACTGTCAATATTAAATATAATTCTCTACAAAACATAACATTTATCTAATGCATTTGAGAGCTTTATAAGGCTCTCCAATCATCACAAACAGGTTACAAATAATGACACAAGAATGAAACAAATAAAATCATTCAGTTAAATAATTAGAATCATAAAATAATTCTTTTGAACCTATAAGAAAATGATTTTCATATACTGTTAAATCCCATTCCATTAAAAAAATAATTAAAAAAATTTAATATCTATAATAAGTAGAAGATATTTTCTTCATTCAAGAAAATATGGAATCATAAAAAGTAATATAAATATTAAATAATAATTTCTTATGTGGGAAAAATTGTTTACTCCATATACGTTAAAAAATAATATTCATTTTTCCTTATGTCAAAATGTTCCATAAAAATGATTTATTTTGAAAAAATTTAAACGAAAGACAAAATTTTAATTAAAAATTAATTTATTTTGATATAAGTACATCAAAAAAATAATTTTATGAAAATTTACATTGAATGACTACATTTTTTGAAAAATAAATCATTAAAACATTTAAAAAAGGGTTTTAAACATAATGTTTCCCTTTCCTCGAGGCTGACTCATCACATAAGTCTGTTATCATCATAAATAAATGAATATTTTAAATATTTACTTGATTAAGAACTTTTATAATTGTTATTATTCTTTAAATTTTATTTAGTAATATATTATTAAAACATAACTTTAACAATTTATAATCACAATTTATGAATTTATGATAATTGGAACACATGCTAAAAATTACATTGTTAAGATTACTATTGTAAAATAGATCATTATTACATAATATGGATAAAAATAATCCCAAAATTATTATTAAGTTAATATATATAAATTATAATTTTGAGATTAAACATGTACAATGAATAATGTTAAAATCATGGAGATATTATTTCATGTGTGAAAATGAGTTATGGTTCCATTTTTTAATGAATTGGATGGATAGAAGTTACAAGTTATTTTATCCTTACATAATGGTTATTATATAGTAAATATTGTATTAATTGTTTAAATTAATTTATATATTTTATACATGTGATGTGGTCATGAAAAATGAATCACACCACTTCATGGGCGTGGCAACCCACACATACATACAAATGACGTTGTCATTTTTCAATGGATACATATGTTATAAAATGGATGATAACCTATATTAATATAATTATAGTTTTTTAATAATATAAAATAAATATATATACATTAAATCCATCATTATAACTATCCATAAGAAGCATTGATGGAAAAATAATTGCATCGGTTCATGGGGTGGTAGTACACCATACCAACGAATGATGGTTTTATTTCCCATTTTATTGAAGATGATAAATATACAGGCTATTTCATTAATATAATAACTTATCATAATATTTAACATATTATGTTATTAATTTAAAATGGTTTGAATAAAATTTTTAGTAGGAAGAAGTAGAAATAAAATGAAAACATTCATTTAAAATACATACCACCTCTTGGAATAATATTATTTTTAACACCATATACCCTTTAATGTTGATTTTTTCCTCAAATAAAACATCTAAAATATTTTTAGGGGTTTTTAAAAAGTATTTTGAAAGGTATTTTCGGAATAATGTTACTCAAATGGTGTGAGGAATAGAAGAGAAGAGGCCCCCATATATTTGTGAGTAGAGGGGAACTCTGTGAATTACATAAAGTATTAAATTAATATAATATTTTTCACGGAAAAGTGAAGAAAAATATATATTTACAATATATGATGATTATGAGTTGAAATATTCTAATTAAATAAAAATTTGGTATGTTTATGTGATGTTTTACCCTTATATATTTGTTTTAACACCCTATTTACCATTTTAATGATTACCTCAATATCAAATTTTTTCGCTCCTTAAGTATCAAGAAAGATATAATAAATTGAATAGTTTCCCAAAAATGGGTTTTGTGTTATATTTTAAACCACATATAATTCATATTAAATAATATATTACTTTTTTAAATTATATATTATTTAATAAAGTATAGTTTATTATTTAATATCATTAACAACGTTTTTTGAACAATTCATTTCTGTTGACATTATATTCATCAATTTAGTAGTAAAATTAGAATAAATACATTTAAAATATCCCAAATAATATATATATATATATATATATATATATATATAATTTTCAAGACATTATAAATAAACCAAAATAAATAATTTTAGAGTTTATAAATTTAGCTACATTATTCTTTCAATACTTTCCCAAGGATTGTGTCATCGTCGTGTAAGAATTTATGGTAATTACATTATCAAAAAATTACAAATAAATTCCGTTTGCAAACAAATAATTAATTTTCATATAAACTTCCTTATTCATTCAATGTGTATATTTACTCACATCTTTGTAATGAAAAATTATTTAATGTAACACCCCTAAAAAAGTGAGACTTAAAAGGCTAAATGTTACTACCCAGGTCAACAAGGTGCACCTTTTTTTTGGGAGCCTGTCTGATTTGAACTACATAGTTAAGAATTCTTGGCCTCGAGTAGTAATCAGGATGGGTGACCTTCTAGGAAGTTTCTCTGGGTGTGTGTGAGTGAGGGAAAAACACACTGAAAAAACATGTGTTGGCCTGTGGGGGCAGTCATTAGTCTGATATAAGACCCTAGTGAGTAATAGCCTGTGGTGTATTGGGAAGAAAACCAAGGTATTACAAGAGACCCATGGGGTCAGATGATAAGGTGCATGACCCAAGGAGGAGGGTCGTGAAAAATGGTATCTGAGCCAATACCCAGCCGGAAGTGCTTAGGCACTGCATGGGTTTGAGGCTTGGGGTCCACAAAGAAGGTGTTTTGCTTTAAAGGGGTGGGTAATGTAACACCCCTGGAAAAATGAGACTTAAAAGGCTAAATGTTACTACCCATGTCAACAAGGTGCACCTTTCTTTTCGAGAGCCTGTCTGATTAGAACACCACAGTTAAGCATGCTTGGCCTGAAGTAGTAATCTAGTTGGGTGACCTTGTGGGATGTTTCTCAGGGTGTGTGTGAGTGAGGACAAAACACACTAAAAGAACATGTAATGGCCTGTGGGGACAGTCATTAGTCTGATAAGAGACCCAAGTGAGTAATAGCCTATGGTGTTCTGGAAAGGCAACCAAGGTATTACAGGAGACCCATTGGGTCAGACGAAAGGTTCATTACCCTAGGAGGCAGTTCATGGCATTTAATTTGTCATTTTTACATTTCTAGCCTTGCATGGGCATTGCAAAAGCATTTAAATAAGTAAATTTCTTTATAAATTAAAAATTAATATATATATATATATATCAATATTAATTCAAATATATGAACAACGTTAACAAAATACTTTATTGTCATACATTATCTTCTAGATACTAAATATGTCTCCTCGAGTGTTTCAAAAGCACGACGATGCCAAAGAGAATATTTTGCATATTTATCATGAAATAATTAATAATTTCTATGTTCTGAATTATTTTAATATTATATTTTTATTATAATATTATAAATAATTTTCAAATGTGTTTAATAAATTTTTATAACATAATTATGTCTTCTTAATATCATAAAATATAATATATTTCATAAAAGGTGTATATCATTACAATTCACCATATATTTGACTTCTATTGAAAATAAAAAAAAATTAATCACAGGTTAAATTTTATATTTAAGATTAATAAAATTAATTCTATATAATAATTTTAAATTCTTATAAGTGATATACATTAAATTTAATATAACTTCATAAAATTAAATGAAAAGTAGTTTTTAAAATGTTGTATTTTTAATCCCAAAATTAAGCTTATAAAAAAATATTTTACAATGATTATTCCAATGTAATTGATTAAATTATTTATAACTGTGGATAATAATAAGAATTTAGTATCAAAATAATAATGTGAATTTTTAATTAAAAGAAATTAATGAATCATAAAAATTATTATTTTCAATTATTTACATAAAAGTCAATATTTTGGTAAAAATACCAATATTTCACCATAACCCAAATTTAATATTGATATTTTAAATAATATATAATATTCATAATAGAAAATTTGTAATAGTTCCACAAATCTTTTATAATTGTTTCACCCAAAAAATGATAAAAATCATTTTTTCTAATTTCTTTGAAGCGTAAATGGACATTACTACATATTAATTACTTATTTTCTAAGAATTAATAAAATTTTATTGAGTAAAACCCTTTTATATATTTAAATTTTTTTAATAGTAATATTATGACACATCAATTTTTTATGAAATTTTCTCCTTAAATAATTTTATTTCTTCGATAACTTGTGGTGCATGAAACACCAAATTTTAACAAATCATGATATATCTAAAAATTAAATTGGCCATTATAATCTAGCCACTGAATTGGAGGGTATAAATAATAATAAATATATTATGAAATATATATATATATATATATATATTAATTCTTCGAAAAAACACTAAATTTTTGTATCGTAATTTTATTCATTATATATAAGTATTCATAAAAAATACTTTCTTTAATTATTTATATGGAAATTATATATAAGTAGTTTTTGGAAAACCTATAAAAATATTTGATAAAATTAAATTCATTTTTTAAATCATCATATCAAATTTTTGTTGTTGTGAAATTTTGATAATTTTCAAAAATAGATAATTTTTGTGATTAGTAAAAAATAGCTTTTTTTAAAAATACGGTACATTTTATGATATATTCAAGAAATTGTTATCATATAAAAATTAATAAATATATGAAATGGATAAATTATTATATTATTATATATATATTATATAAAAAATGATATAGAAAAAATAAATTACAATTTATTACGTGATAATTATTAAAATCATTTTCAATGCCAAAATAGTGCATACACAACATTGAAAACGTCCAATTTAATGCCTTATATATGTGTATTTACTAGTAATAAGTTTTTTTACAACATTATTATTAAATATAATTCATTAATGATTAATTTTACTAATATCTACAAATTTTTTAATTATATAATAAGAAAATTATCCAAATGCATGTGCGACATTTAAGAAATGCTAGAATAGTCAAATTAGCAAATTAAATAAGTTTTAATCACTTGGTTATAAGTAAATAGAAAAAAATAATAAATATAAATTACTATATTGATACTGATTAATTTATTTTTATTTTTGTTGTCTATTTTTAATGTTTTGATATGAAATAATTAACATTAGTGATTATGCGACACTAACGTATTGCTTATGCAAGTAGAAGAAAAAGTCACTAAAACGATTATTAATAAAATTATATGATACATAAAATGACCATAAAATTGAATAAATATTATTGGATGGGTATATTATGACCCTATCCACCCATCGTTTGAATTTAAGGCATTTTAGATCCACCTGGTTGATATTAAGTCACATATAGTATTTTGTTTGAATGAATGTAAAAATACTCACAGTACTGTTTTTAATTAGTATAAGATTATTAATATTTATTATTGTAAAAGATATAGTCAACAATAAATTATAATTATAAATTTAAAATATTTATCTTCATCTGGGTAATTTTTATATATTTTTTGGGAATAAATAATTTCTGTAAATCATTACATAATAATGATGCAATAATTATTTAATTAATTTAAAAAATTCATAAATTTATTTTAATTTAAATGATAAGAACCATTAAATTACAAAAATACCTGAATAACATTTATTTAATTATGTTTTGGATTTATGACCATTATTTCCATCAGGAAGTGGTAATGGCCCTTAATTTATATTATTTAATTCATTGTAAAACATTCCATACTCTTCTTTTCAATAAGTATAATATTTTTAATATGATTTTATTCAAAATATTTTTTCTTCTATAAATATTATTTTGAAATTTAAAATAGTAATCTACATTAATGCAATTTATTTTTGTTTTTTAGTGAATAAATACTTACATTAAATAATTTCACCATAATAATGATGTAATTATTCAACTAATGGAAAAGTAAAGTAAATTATAATAAAATTATTAAGTGTAATATAATTTGAATTAATTGAGGTTATAAAAAATTTTATATATTAAGATGAAATATTAGTGATGTATTAAAAGTATTTTTTTTGAATATATCTTTTATTTTCATGATATTCTTAGTGCCAATGTAATGAATAGGATCAAAATTGACATTAATGATATTTCTGGAATATAATATTTTATTAATTTTTTTAAAAATGTAGATAATATTAAAAATTAAAATAGCTATAATATATGGTCTAAAATCTTATTCCATTTTCATTGAGTGGATATTTGGAATATATTTTCTATAGGGTAGTTAAATAAATTTTAATATTTTTTGGAAATTCTCAAAGTGCCCCTCACCTCAATTATAAAAGGGAACCCTTTCCATTACATCATTTCACCACCTTGAGCCTTCTATAATTACCATTCATATAAAATATATCTTTTAATCCTTCTTTTACACCTTATATTGTTTCTAGTCTTCCCAAAAGACCATACGTGTAGCTATTTAGAGGGGAAGAAAATGTGTCATTTTTAAAAATATATAGTCACTCTAACTGGACACTTTCATTATCTAATCTTCTTTAACTCATATAAATGAATGGTTTTTATCATAAAATAATAAATTTTCTATAATGGATGTTATGAAATTTTATTATTACTCTGAAAACACTATTATACACCCTCTTTCCCATCATACATGAAGTTAATGTACCACTTGTGGGTTTGTACGACCAACCGTCTCTATGAATGGTGTAATTTATTTAACTATCTAAAAATTATATTAATTATTATATATATATATGTATATAATTATTTTATATGATTTAAATTTAATGATTAAATATTTTAAATTACGATACCAAGATCAATGTATAAGAACCAAGGTTTTTTGAACCAAACTATGTTTGGAAACTGAAGTTGTTACCACCTATAATAGTGATTTTATTAACCAAATATTAATAAAATGGTGATAATATATTATAAATAAATAATATATTATATTATATAATTTTTTTAATTTAATTAATTTATAATAAATCCATATTTATTATACAGATGGTTTAAACGTGTACGAGGAAAGGTAGACTGGAGGAACGTAATTTTTCTCTCCCATTTATTTTAGAAGGACACATGCCTTATACACAACATGTTTCTTTTTTGTGATGTTTATACTACACATGAATTTATTTTATGAGTATTATTCTGAATATTATTGTATTTACACATATATATATATTTATTTCATCCATGACTCATATCATTCGACTGATTTCAAAGTTGAATGGGTTTATTTAAAAATCTCAATATTATTCGAGATTGTAAATGTTTATAAATCCAAAGGGGAATAATTATATTCCATTTCTATGTTTTCTATAATTTTTTTTCCCAAAAGGGTTATCTTATTACCATTTTAATTTTTAATTTAATTTTTACCAATGTTTTACTTTTTAAAAAATAGTTTGAAAATGAGAAATTTTATCATTTTCCCAACTAGGTAATTTGAGAATTTTATAATAAAAATATATTGAAGGAATGTTTTTTTAACTTATAAATCATGAACAGATATTATGGCATTAATAAAACCATAATTTCCTGATTAATACTTTATAATTGTATATATTTCTATTAAAAAAATTTCCTTTATAATTGTTTGTATTTTAAAATAATATTTTATTTCCAAAATGGAAATGATATTTTCCTCCAAAACTATTTCAAATGATATTTTAAAAAGATTTTCCATCTAAGACAATATTATTTGATGTTACTTCTGATTTCTCAGTGTTATTATTTATGTATTTTTTCAATATTTTGGGGTTGGATTATCTTTATAATTGAATGATATTTATGAAATCCATTTATTTTCAATAGGTTTTGTTATGATGAAATTATTATAAACCCCATTTTTCATCTGTTATGAGTTTATGAATTATTTATGTTCTTGACATACAAATATGTATGGTTTTTATTATGTGAAAAGTGGGACCAATATAAACCTCAAATTTATTTGTTAAAGTTTGATATCTCCTGACATGGAAAGGGGAAACAATTTGATGGGTAGGACCCACAATGGGAATCTTATGGATCTTGGTCTACTATAGGGTATTGGTGTGTCTTGATCAAATATTGTAAATATGGGTTTCGTAATCCAAAATGTTGTTGGTATCAGTTTCTAACATATAAATATGAATACAAAATCTATATTTATGATGGTTACCAACTTTTTTGATATCATCTTATGATTTATGATTGATTTCTGATGATTTCTCAGTCCTGTGGATCATGTTTTCTGAAATGATAATATTTATTCCACGAATCATGTTTATAAACAATGGGATTTTAGATATGAACATTTATCATGATCAGAGTAACAAATTATTATATAATTATTTAATATCTCCTTTCCCCTTACTAATATTCTAACCTAATCCTTTATTATTATTCCTTCATAAAGTGATGAATAAATGTTTAGGTAGGTTATACCTAAGAAAATTAATATTAGTGATGTAACACACCTATCTTCTATGGTACGCTTCTCTTTGAATAATACAATAACGTGTGTTGTACGCAACTTCGAGTTCTAACACACACCGCGACCAATCAAAGTAGCTGTTATGAATAGTAATACTCACTTTTTGGAATTTTATAAATTTTATCTCTCAAAAGGGACATCATTTTTGGATTCAGAATATCGAAATTATCCTAGGGTGAAATTTTGGTACTTTTCGGATAACTCTCATATTTTGATGAACAGTGAAAATTACTAAATTTTAATTAAAAATAACTTTTTTAATCGAAATAATTAATAGTGATAAATTATGAATTTGACTTATTTTAATGTATATTTAGAATATATTTTTACCATTTAATATTATTTTGGCCATTGGACATAATTTCATAATTAAACCGGACATAAACAAGCGTCAATCTTTTGATATTTATTATCTCTTCAAAACACGCCTTTTGTCTTAATGACAGGAATTAATTTTAAATTTATTTATTCAACTTCTGTGTTTTGAATTTGGAAAAATGGGTTCCATATTTAGAATCAGGATGTCCAAATTGTTTAAATATGTAACTTTCATTTTTAGACATTTTGAATAATTACTTCGGTAAATATTTTATTTACCACGGTTAAAGGGTAAATCCGGTAAATAAAGGTAAAACATAATAATCTATTAATAATAATAAAGTACCTTAAAACGTGTTATAACCTTATTGGTGGATACATGTCCGACCATGGTCATCTTTGGGTCGATTTTGGGACCCCATGGAGCCACTTGTTGGTGATAAGGACACTTTATATTTATTAAGTTAAAATAAATACAAAAAAGTCATAAGCATATATCTTTTAGAAAAAATTTTTTTACATAGGGTTATATATGTTGAACATTCGACTATAAATGTTCATTAGAAACCTAAAAATATTTCCTAAATAATGAAATTTTAATTATTATTTTTAGACATTATATAATTTAATTTATTTATGACACAATGGTGATGCAGTAATTACCTAATTAATAAAAAATTAGAATAATTGATATTATAAATACCCAATTAAATGTAATTTGAGACTTTTTATAATTAAAAATACTTTTATTGTATAATATTACATTAAAGTCTTGATTTAATTAACTTTTTCAATGTAATAAATCTTTTATAATTTTTACAAAAATCAATTATTGAATAGTGTCAAAATTGACATAAAACAGTTTTTAAAACAAATATTATATTATTAATTGATATTAAATTCATAAAAATCTAATTTTCCTCAAAGAGACTTATATAATGATAGTTGTATCATTATTGGACCACTTGGGGGTCTCTTGGATGTATATAGTAAGTTTATTAACCATATAATATAAAAATACAAAGAGACATTGTAAAAGTGAAACTAATTAACTGAGAGTTAATACTTAAAGATAAGGTTAATATAGTAACCCAAACCTGTATAAATCCTATTTTTTGAGTGTTTTTCGACCTATCCCCACCTTAACCTTTAAATAATCCACTTTGGAGCCATTATAAACCGATAATGAATTTATTATAAAATAATATTTCTAGCTTTTCCAAAGGTACCCCTCACCCCTCTTATAAAAGGGAACTCCCCCTTCTCATTAATTCACACCATCAAAGCCTTTTGGATCTACCAAAACCTACCTAAATACTCTCTAAACTTCCCTCAATACAACCTAGAGGCCTTATTTTGATCATAAATCCAACATAAGGTTCCCTTGTGATCAAATAAAAAGGAAGAACCCGAAGAAGAGGTAATGTTTTCACCACCCTTTTTCAGGTTCGTTTCTTCTTCAACTTCTTCATTATTTGATATTCCCATTCTAAAATAATAAATCCACTATCTCCTATATAATTTAATATTATTATAAATATGGTTCAACCATATTCATTATTCTATCCATCATTTGAATGACATGTCACCATACGTGCGTACATACGGCTTACCGTCTCCACGTCGTGGTGTAATTGTTATTCAATATATTATTATTTGGATGGGTATAATAATGATGTGTAATTCAGGTAAAAAATAAATATAACATGATAATTATTCTGTATATATTATATGTCATCCAATTATATATTATATTAATATCAAAAGAATTATATTTTCGCTCGTGCGTAAGTAACGGATTACCGTCTCCACGAGGCGATGAGATTCATTTCCAAGTTCACCATTCATCGACGATTATAAAAATATATATTACTAATAAGTATGTAATATATGACATAATAATTCTACTAGAAATATATATATATGTATTTATGTACTTACATATATCTTATTCAATACTATGTAAAAACGGAAACAATGTTTATACGTACGTACGGACTACCGTCTCCATAAGTGGTGTTTTCCATTTCATATATACATATATTATAAATTTTTATATTATAAATATATATGATAAATAAATCATGTTTTATATTCTGGAAGTATTTAAATCATGATCAATGTGATACAATCAATAGTAACAAGTTAAAACACGTACGATAAAGAAAGCGATTATTACTCGAAATATTAATATAACATATAAATTATTATTAAATGGGTAGTATAAAGTCATAAATGAATAATATATGTTATCATAAATATTAATATGGTTCTGTTATAATTTAATAACATACTATATTTTTCATACAGGAGGCTAAATGTACCCTCGACTAAAGGAAGGTGCAAGGTAAGGGGTTTTCATCTCACTCCTTATTCCTCTGAGATTCATGCCATATTGCCACTATTACCTTTTGTGTAGTGTATGTACTGACCATAATTATATTCTTTATGTAATACACTTTAATTTATCTGTATTTACATATTCCCTATATGATACCTCTTTTATGGGATGTATGTTTCGTAAGTTACCAAATTGGTAAGTGTTAATTTCACAATCTCTTTATTATCCACGGTAGTTTTTACATAATAATCTACTGGGATATTTTTATTATCCATGTATATGTTTTATGAAAGTGTTACTAAAGGGATTATTTTAAATGAATTTTTACTAAAACATTATTTTAAATGTTTTAAATATTTATTCTTCTAAATCTTTCCCATTAATGTCCATGTCTCCAAAATGGTTTTTTAAGGATTTATTTATATGGACATGAATGTTTTTAAAATGTTAATTCATTTCAAATGTTTCAAAGTGGTATGGGACAACTTGATTAAAAAATGTATTTAAATTACTTCTTTTCCAAATTGTGTTAATTTTAAATGTTTTCATGAAAAAGGGGTATTTCTCTCAAAGAGTTTTACAAATAATTCTCATCAACATCAAAATCCTTTAATGAATTTTATACTTTTTTGAAGTTGATTTATCATGATACAAATCTTCCATATTGTGTTGAAGGTTTTGTGATATGTTTCACTGGGGATGTGTTATTTTTATACCATTCATGGTTTATGGGTAAAGTATTGACAGTTCATATGGTAGTTTTAATAAGAAAGTTTATGTTATATTTAAAACTATTCATATGAGGAATGCATTGGACTTAGTAAGTGACGGGTGGAGCTCACTATAGCTCCTCGATGCAACAGTAGATCTCATGAGAAAAACTAGTGTCTTGTCACGAGGCCTTGACAAAATCTTATTTGTAGTCTTGGCACGAGGCCTTGGCTACGTGGTTATGATAGTCTGGTATTATGAATTCCATCATTATGAAATTGGTTAGTGATATTTCATGTGATTATTCGACAAGTAGAATATCCATGTGAATAAGTAATTGACAATATTTCATTTTATTTTTGGCATATTATGCTGAAGTTCAAGTTTAAAAGGCTTTTGTCTTAGTTATACATTGCCTTAAATTTTTATGCTTATTTATGAAAGTTTACGCTGTATTGCTTACCCTTACTGAGTGTTTGAGCTCACCCCTTTCTATGTTTTATTTTCCCCATGATTTCAAGAAGTGTATTGTGATTGATATACAGGGTTAATTAAAGGGAATAATGGCCTTCATAAAGATTATTTATGTTGTTTTTTATGTCTTAAAGTGCAGTGTAACATTCATGTATGTAATAGACTGCTAAACTAATCAGTCCTTCTGGACTTGATTCCTTATAATCATGCCAATTTATTAAAATAATGCACCGACTCTGGGTAACTGGGGTCGGGGCATTACAAGTGATGATATATGTGGGATATGTTTAAGATATTTCATAAAATAATAATATTTTATATCTAATATCCAAAGACTCTAAACTGTTTTTGGTTTGTTATGTATTATATTACTTTTCATCAAAATATATAAAATATATATTTTTGAAAATATTCAGTTATTATAGTCGATATGAGTGTAGGGTTTTAACAAAATTTATGATTAGGGATAGAAAATTTTTATAAAATCTCTGGGGATAAGACTAATTATATGATAAATTAATAATGTTTTGATAATAATCATGAATGAACTTGGCTAAACCCAAGATGTAATAAAAGAAGGTGTCACTATTTAGACATTCTATAAATGTTTTTTAGAATTATATAGTTTCCCCACTATGAATACATTTTATCACATTATTATTTTGGTTTTAGTCGATGGTTGGAACCATAAGTAATGTTGTCAACATTATATCTGATTGAAAATTATGTGACTATGAGAAACCAAATAAGATGATTATAGTAGAAAAAACTTATTTTTATTGTCTGTAATCAGATATCGCAATATGTGATTAACAATGTAAAGCTAACAAAAATTATTAACACATAAAATAAGAGTAATATGGATTTGTTATAAATTTAATTTTATTATTAACATACAGAAAATAATATTTATATTTATTCTTGTCAAGTACATAGGAAGAATAACCTTGATATATATCTCAAATAGAGGAGAAGATGTTATTTTTGAAGAAAATAAGGTCATTGAGTGACATGTTTTAGATAAATTTAATTTATTATGGGTGGGGAATATGGGAATTATTGAAATCAATTCCTTGAAAAAATATTTAACTTCAATATATAGGAAGGACATATTCCATTCCAATAATTAAAGTGGAAGGATTAAAGTATTTATGTATTTGGATTCGATAATAATGTTGTATAATTACTTTTATGTTGTTATCAATTAATTAAACATTGATGTATTATTCCACTGTATATTTCATTGGAGGATTTGAAAATATATGTTGAATTGTATTGGTAACATGGAAAAGTTATTGAGTTGGTAAGTACACATGATTGAGGGGAAGATAACCCTTAATTTGTTAATGATGTTGGGATAATAATGAGAAAACACATGTTTGATTATGATAAATAATCTGATGGTATTGATAACCATGGAACTGATTAATAATGTGATGACAATGTAGTTTTTGATATCATGGACTGAGATTATTGAATATTTTGATTTATAGTTTTTGGAAGTAGTAAATTTTAAAAAGCATTACTTTTTTCACAAAAACATTGTGGAATTTCAATATATTACAATGTTTCATGTGAATACATGATAATGGTCATCACATATGTGACAATTAAGAGTTACATCAATTTATTTAATTTACAAATGATAATTTACATTTCAAAATTCTGTGACCATGTTTTTAATGTTTGAGATTCTAATATTTTGGAAGGATCATAAGGGTTATGATTTATGAAATTGTTCCAGTTCAATTTTAGAGATGGTTCTAGATATTGAGGTAATACATTACAATATGATTATTTATGCGTATTTCATAGCTTGTTTTAACCATTTTATGATGATAACTAGAGATATATGTAATTCGCTGTAATCCCATTATGAATCTTACGATCCAGTATTTCTTCAGTAAATCTAATTTTATCTTCATTTATTGAATTACGAGATGATTCATAAATTCATCAAGGCCCAACAGAAAGGTGAGATTATACTTATAAAATGTAATCATGTAATTATATCTTCTAAAGTAATTTTTAAATAAAATTTTATACTTCTATAATCATTTCGGAGGATATCGATGCAATTTTTCAGAATTATTTGGTCGATGGTTTTTTGGTCATTATCCTCATGATGACGATGTTCTAACAACTTTCTATTAGTTCTTAGGGGTTATTATTCCATTTAAAATCAATATTTTATTTTTCCACCCATGTTTTTTAATGTGTAATCTTAGTTATGTGTTACATTATGTAACCTTTATGTTTCTAACATTACATTTTTAAGGGAATTTTTATTATTAATTTTTACTATGTGGGTTTTTATGAATGAATTTTTATATATTAAAACTTGGATGAATAAGATAAATTTATTTGGGTGAAATTTATCTTAATAGGGATAGAATGTAACACCCTTATTTTTATGAAATATTCCTCTTTAAATAATTGGATTTATTTGGTATCATTTGATTCATGAAACATCATGTTTTAATAAACCACGATATTTTATAAAATCATTCACACAAACATTATAACCTAAACAATAAATTGGAGGGTATGAATAAAAATTACTATATTATGAAATATATATATTTATTATCGCTTATGAAATAAATAATATGTTTTTAGTTAAATTATTTTATTCTTCAAATATATGCTTTAATAAAAAAATAAACTCTTATTGATTTCTATGGAAAAAATAAGTATAGTATATTTTTGAAACATGTATAAAATTTATTCGATAAAAGTAAATTAATTTTTTGAAATAGAATATAAAAACTGTCCTATGGTGAAATTTTGAGAATTTTTTGAACAATTTACCTTTTTGTTTAATAGTAAAGATTACTTCTTTTTAAAAAACGTTATCTTTTGTGATATAATTCAGATGAGATTATGATATTAAAAAAAATATTCAATGAATAAAGTATGATATTATAATATAGATATATATATATATATATATATAATATAGAACATATAAATTATAAATTCGTACATTACTGTCATAAAAAAAATTTAATGCTGACAAATTGCATGTGTAGTATTGAAAAACTCAAATTCAGTGTTTTATATATATTAACATAGAATTTAAATATAATTGAATGAATTTATTTTATATATCATTCATAAATTATTACTTTACTGATATTTTTTAATTTTTTTTAATATAACATTAATCTTTTCCAAATGTTTCTGAAATGTCTGTAGAGGGCTCGACAAGTCAAATTAACAAATTAAATAATTTTTCCTGACATGAATAAGAGTATAAATAAATAATTAATGAATATAAATGAATATATAGTGACTAATTTATTTATGGAATTAATTTTTTTTGACTTTTATATTTTAAATGATTATCATAATTTCATCTGCAATAGTGATATAGTGTTTTTGAATGAAGAAGAAAAATCAATAAAAAAATTAAAATCAAAATTATATGAACCATAAAATGGCCCCAAAATTGACTAAACTTTTTTTATGATTCATTTTATAACTTAACCACTAATGAGTCGAATTCATGACCTAGTTCATCCACTTGGTTGACATTAATTCCCTTATAGTATTTTATTTAAAATAATGTAAATCTATTTCCACTATGTTTTTTATTAGTATAACATTTTTAATATGTTGTATTATAGAAGATATAATAGACCAAAAATAGTAATTTGAAATATAAATTATATATATTCTCCAAGGTAATTTTTATATATATTATTGGGAAGAAATAATTACATTAAATTCTTACAAAATGTTGATGCTATAATTATTTAATTATGAGAAAAAAAATTAATTAAAATGAAAAGAACCATTAAAAAAAATTACTCAAAAGTATTTTATTTTATGAGTATATTTTTTCAATCATAATTCTCGGTTCATATTTATGGTCATTTTTTCTTTAAGAAGTGGTTATGAACCTTATAGTATTTTATTGAATTATAAGTCTAACATGTCATACTTCTGTTTTCAAAAATTATAATATATATAACATGGTGTTATCATGATGATTTGTTTGAATATAAATCTTATTTAAAAATATAAAAAATTTACCTACACAATAATAATTTATTTTTAATTTTTAGGAATAAATTATTACATTAAATAATTAGAAAATAATGATGATGTAATCTTTCGTTTAGTGGAAAAAAGGAATAAATTATACTAAAAAATTAAAAATTAATATAATATCAATTAATTAAGGTAATCCATGAATTCTATATTTTAATCTAAAATATTATGTGTGTATTTAATTTCTTGGTTCAAATCTATCTTTCTATATTTATTGTTATGGAACGGACCTCTCTAGTCCATTCCTTTGGGAAAATTTGGTGCTAGAGGTGTTTCGGGAGGTCATGGTGATGTGGGGGAGCATTTGGGTGGACTTTTATGGAAAGATAAATGGAAATAGCTTTCGCACGGTTAGCGCACGGGTTGCCTAAACCATTCTGCCAAATCGTGCAAGGCTGGTCTTGGAGGCAGTGGCTAACGCATAATTAGCGCATGGATTGTCTAACTGTGCGGCCTAATAGTGCAGGGACTGTTTGGCAAGGTAGAAGCTAACACACGGTTAACACACAATTTTGTTAAACCTTGCGGAATAAACGTGCATGCACTTAATCATAGATCCTAAAATTGTGGATCTAACTCATTTTGCCTCTAAATGGTTCGTTTAAGCTCATAAGAAGCCATAACTCAGGATTACCCTTCCTTGGAGGTAGGTGTACCTCTCCCAAGATCATTGGAGGCGACCCGAAGGCTTCTCTTGGCGAATCGAAGCCAGTTTCATGAGGTATGTGATCGTTCATGTTTGATTTCTTAGATCTACTTACATCTAGTCCTCCTCTTCTCCCGGTTCCTTAGATATACGCCTGTTATGGGTTGATCTAAGTGTGTGGAGGTCAAATATGATGATCTTTGCTCTGGATCTTACTAGGAGGAGAGATCTATGGTGGGGTTTTGGAGAATCTCCCCGGGTTTCTTGAGCGTTCTTCGACCATTGTGGTTTTCATCGAAAAACTTTGAGGTAGGGGATTCATTTCTTATCTTTCTTTTACATGCAATGGTATTGTTAGCATGTTGAATCCCACTAGATGAAAATTAAATTGACCTAATAAAATACTTTGAACCGGATAAATAAATCGTATCGACTGTATCTTATTACCTCATGTTTTGATAGATAGTGTGATATCTATGTTTTCCTTTCTATAGAGGTTGTTCTTGGTCGAAATTTGTAAAGAACGGAAACCGGGACTAATTGATATTTTTTTGGCTAAAGATAAAGAGGCATGTGAACGAATCTGGTTCCTTTTTTAATTTGATGTTAATCAAATTGGCATAGTAAGCATGTATAATCTTTTTTGATATCTTACTGGTTGGGTTCCCAATTTTGGAACCAATGGATTATGAATATGTTCAATGAAGATGGTTTAATGAATTTGATTGTTTGATAATTCCTTGAAGGGTTCTGAGTTACACTCTTGTTTGTTGAAAGGACCATATCCCAATTGATGTGGTGTTTGATTTCATGCTACTTTCGATGTGATGTGACCCAAGAGGGGTGTTTTGATATGTGGAGGCATAGAGGCCTTTTGGTTATGGCAGCAGATGATGCCTAGAGTGGCGAGATCCATCGGTTTATGCATGTGGGTGTCGCGGAGGACACTAGGGATAATAGAATGGGATGGATGTGATTGTTGGATGCTTGTTGATTCTTTGGATATTTATCTGCTTTAATTTTCCCCACTGCGCAAGGCACCTGGTCTTGCTTACCCTTCTTCCAAAAGAGGCGAAGACACGTGGGGTATGCCACGTGTTTTCCATGTTTAGATTCTCGAGTGAGAATGGTTCTATGCTCTTGCTATAGGTAGAAAATACTCGATAGTTAGTACATATACTCACCATGTTGAGCCCCCTTGTGTTTAGTAGCATAGGATTCTTTTCAAGAATTCCTGGGAATATGGGAATGTAATTCTGTATTGAATGTTTGAATAAATGATTTTAACCCATGGGATCAGAGTTTGTTGAAAATTAACGATGAGATTGATAACTTTTGAAGGGACAGTTGAATTTTTGGATGTGGTGTTAATGGAATTTAATGTGGAATTGTTCATGGTTAATTAGTGTTTGAAGAATTAATTAACGTACAGTGGAATTGATAAAAAGGGAATGAAGTAATCTAATAAAGCCCTTAAATGGTTGTGTGCTTATAAGATACCTAGTCTTAGAAGTGGCAGCCCAGAGTCCGAGAGACGTTAGCTACAGTTGTGTCTAAGACTAGGTTATGCCCATAGTTTTGTTTTGAGTTATAGTATAATTTTTACTTTTTGTGTTTCTATAAGCTACTCCACCCGGTCAGTAAGGGAAACTGGCACCCTGGTGATTCTGAGCCCTAGGGGTGTTTTCCCCAATATTTCGGTGGGAGGATGAATGGCTGACTACCCCATTTGACCATACTCTCTTCTCTTGGTATATACTATTGCCACTAGGCACATCGGTTAGTTTTACCCATATATGTGTGTAGAGGGATGTAATGGCTTATAGTTATTCACACACATATATTTTGGATATAGTATCCTATGGACTAGTATAGGTGTAACATGTATAGGTTGTGGTGGCTTGAGGATCCTTACTCGGTGTATGGGCTGTAATGGCTTGAGGTATAATATCTGACATATGATACACGTTATGCGAGGTGTGGTGGCTCTCGAAAACTACCTAGTTACTTTTGGTTGTGAGGATGGTGTGGTGCTTCGCCCAGGTGTCTGCGGGAAAGCCATTTTGGTGAACGTGGTGAAGATTGTGGAGCATAGCCAAGGTGTATGTGGGCATGCCTTTGGAGATGGATGCACATGACGTATGTCATTGGGGAAAAGCTACAAACCAGTGGGGAAGTAGTAGCGGGGTACCCATGATATTCTTTAGAATATGATATATTCTTGAATGCGTTACTTGGTGAGAGTATCCATGGTGAGGTTGGGAACTTATTATACCTGTTTAGGTGATGAGTTAGTTTCACTTCTTGTTCAATGGGATTTGGCATGCTTTCATTGCTATTGCATGAGAGGCTTCAGGGAGGATCCTACAGAGTATACTTTCATACTCACCCTACGTATATATAAACTGTTTTTCATGTCACTTGGAGCAGGTTGGAGATCAAGCAGTTTTATACTAGCTTGGGGTTGCAGGAGCTGTTCAGTCTTGTGGTTGCAGCAGTTTTTAATTTCTTTTCGGTACATGCTGTTTTCCCTTTAAGTTGTAGTAATTTTGCATGACATTACATATGTGCACTTGGGTTTTCTTTTATACTTCGGTTCTGAGTTGGAGTTGATTTGTTTCTATCTTATCTCTCTCTTCCGCATGTGTTCTCCGAGAGGGTAATGCCTCCAATTTTTGTGTTTACTATACCCTCAGTGCTACTCGCCAACCCGGGGCCTAATAGAGGCGGGACTCGGGGGGTCATTATCTCCCTTCTCACATTTTTTCCCCAGGAGGGGTACACTTTGTGGGGGGGGGGGGGTTCGTGAGTATTAGAGGTCTGGTTGAGAGATAGGATGGAGTTTGGAGTTAGGCACAGGTGAGGTTGCATGGGATGGTAGGGCAACGATGTCATTCATGTTTGGAAAGTGAGGTAAACACTGGAGACCGACTGAGACATAGGCGTTTAGGGACCCCTATGATCTGAGGTACGAACCTTTAAGTTTACAATGGCTACTTAACATGGTGATACCGGTTCCAGGGTAGAGACCTAGGAAAGGATCATACATCATTCTTCTTTGTGCATGTGTTTGAATGGGTAAACCTTGGGATAGGTTAACCTAAAATGAATAAAAGAAAATAATTAATTAATTAATGTTGAGTCTTTCATATTCCAGGATTAGGAGCTCAAAGTGTTTTTTATTTTATAGTTGTGGCTCTAGGTTGATTTCCTCGTCAGGTTTGCGCATAAAATGTCTAGAAGGCTATTCTAGAAGATCGTTGTAGGGTAGAGGTTGACAACGATGAAACTTTGAGGAAGAAACTCCAAGAGTTTCAGTGCCATAGTCTGTGGAAGTACGAGGGATCTATTTCAGATGCAGTCACGGAAGACTGGTTGGAGGAGGTAGAGATAGGTTTCAGTTCGATCCATGCTCAGAAGGAGCACTAGGTGTCCTTAGGTGTGACGATGTTGCATGGAGAAGCAAGGAAGTGGTGGTTCTTGTA
The DNA here is from genome assembly GCA_963277665.1 of Viscum album. Taxonomy (NCBI): domain Eukaryota; kingdom Viridiplantae; phylum Streptophyta; class Magnoliopsida; order Santalales; family Viscaceae; genus Viscum; species Viscum album. The sequence continues at coordinate 1,498,449,891 of OY728131.1, forward strand.
CCTCAGGGATCGTGAGGAGTCAGAGATCTCATGGGAGGAGTTCCGAGACAATTTTAGAGTCGAGTTTCTTTCCTCGACTGCAAAGGCTTCTAGTCACCAGGAGCTTCTTACCCTTCGACAGGGGAGCTCTAGTGTTCGAGAGTTTCAAATCCATTTCCGGAACATTTTACGATATGCTTCAGACCTATTACCAGATGAGGAGGCCAGGGGTGAGGCATTTTGAGGAGGCTTTGCATCCAGAGATCCAGCGCCAAGTCACCCCAGTTTTTTTAAAGACATATCTCGAGGTACTAGAAAGGGAATAGGTTGTTGAGAGGACTTTGTCCAGGACAAGATCATCACGAGGGGGGATCGTCATGATCCTTCATGAAGCAAGGTTGTGGTCCGGGGTTCCCAGTTTTCAGGGAAGAAGAGTTTCTGTTCATCTGGAGGTAGGTCCCAGCCCTTCACATCTCATTTCTCCAAAGGCAACAACTCTCAAGCCTATTCCAAGTGATTCGGTTCTTATTTTTCTTGTGGTGGTCGTGGTCATCAGCTGTGGGAGTGCCCGACCTTTCAGAGCGGTCATCGTGCACCAGGAACTACGCTTCAGGTTCCTCCATTGAGGCAGTTCCATCCGAGGCAGCAGTGGCCAGTGGCACAATCATTAGATCAGCAGAGGGTGGATGGGGCAGGCAGAGTACATCCCCATGACGCTCCCTGTCCTTAGAGAGCAGAGTGCGGCTGTGGTGGTGGTCATCATCAGGGTTAGAGAGGCCATGGAGGAGGTAATGGACATCTTCATGCTCTTGCGTTTCCAGCTCCGGGTGAGCCATATGTCATTTGAGGTACCCTTTTTTTGTTTTCTACCTTGGTTTGTGCCTTGTTTGATTCAATAGCGACACACTCCTTCATATCACCTACCCTTGTCCACGCTTTGGGACATGAGGTAGAGAGGCTTCCAGTGACCTTGGCGTTGACTACACCAGTTGGAGGTCGAGCTGGCTTGTTAGAAATATGTAGATACTATGAGAGAGTGTTGGGGAAACACCTCTTTTGGGGAGATTTCCTATGTTTACGAATACAACCATACGATTTCATCCAAGGCATGGATTGGTTGTATTCAGTGCATGTTATCGTGGATTTCTCCCGGAAGAAGGTCATTTTCTTTTGTGCGGATGGAGAACAAGTGGTGTTTGTTGGTTATCGAGATCCTCATATGGGTCATAAGAACTTTCCATCCTTATCATCCATGGCGGCTGAGATGAAGCTCTGTTCTGTAGAGGTTTGGTATTTGACGTTTCCTAGGGTCGTAGAGGAGTACCCTGATGTCGTTCCAGAAGAGGTAGTAGCCTTACCCCCTTGACGAGAAATCGATTTTGGGATCAAGATACAACCAGGAGCATATCCTATCACTATGTCTCCATATAGGATGTCCCCTTTTGAGTTGCGAGAGCTACGTATACAGCTTGATGTTCTGTTGTAGTGCGGTTTTGTTCGGCCAAGTGTGTCCCTATGGGGTGCACCAGTTTTGTTCGTAAAGAAGGCCGACTGCATTTTGCGGCTGTGTGTCGATTATCAGCACCTAAAAAAAGTGATAATAAAGAATCACTATCCTCTTCCATGGATTGATGATTTATTCAATCAGCTGAAGGGTGCAAATTTGTTCTCAATGATCAAATTGTAGTCAGGATATCATCATATGTGTGTAAAGGATGTGGATATTCCAAAAACTACTTTCTATTGTCATCATGGGCATTATGAGTTCTTTTTAATGCTATACGGTGTGAATAATTCTCCAGCTATGCTCATGGGATTGATGAACGCTATGTTCCATGAGTTCCTAGACAAGTTTGTGGTAGTTTTTATAGATGACATCCTTGTGTACTCCACATCTGAAGAGGATCATGGAGAGCATTTACGAGCCATTTTGGGAGTTTTTCGCCAACATTAGCTCTTCAGGAAGTTGGTGAAGTGTTAGTTTTGGGCTCGAGAAGTCTGTTTCATGGGTCATGTTGTGTCCCAATAGGGAGTATCTATGGATCCCTCGAAGATAAAAGCAGTTGTATCTTGGGCAGCCCCAAGATAGTGTCAGAGGTGCGAAGTTTCCTTGGTCTCGCAGGCTACTATAGGAGGTTCATTTCCAATTTATCATGGGTTGTGACTCCTCTAACAGCTTTGACCAGGAAGGATCAGACATTCATATGGACAGATCCGTGCCAGGAAGCCTTCGAGTATCTAAAGGAGAAGTTAGTACGTGCTCAAGTTCTTTGTCTTCCAGCTGAGGGAGTTTAGTTTGATGTTTTTTGTGATGCTTCACATCTGGGGTTAGGCTGTGTTCTCATGCAGTAGAGGTCAGTTGTTTCTTATGGGTCTCGGTAGTTGAGTCCCCATGAACACAACTATGCCACCCATGATCTTGAGTTGGCAACCGTGGTGTTTTCTCTAAATTTGTGGAGACATTACCTCATTTGTGAGCGCTTTGTGGTTTTCACCAATCATAAGAGTTGGAGGTATGTTTTCTCCCGGTGTGTCTTGAACTTACAATAGTGTCGGTGGATGGAGTTCTTGCAGGAATACAACTTTGAAATAATGTATACACCAGGAAGAGGGAATGTGGTGGCTGATGCGCTAAGTCGAAAGTCACGTAGTGATGATGTGCCTGAATATGGTGATTACTGGAGAGTAGTGGAAGAACTTTAACCTTTTTATATTGATATGGAAGAATTCGGAGGTAGAGGTTGGGTTTTCCAGATGACGGTTCAGTCATCCCTGATGCATAAGGTGGAAGAGTCCTAGTTGGGTGATCTAGAGGTGGAGGTTTGGAGAGACTGAGTTGTTTGTGTTGAGGCCCCTGATGGTTGGTCGGAGGATGAACAACAAAGAGTGATGTATCATGGAAGGATTTTTGTTCCCTTGGAGATGTGTGAGACCGTCCTCAGAGAGTACCATAGTTTGCCCTTAGCGGTACATCCTGGTGTGACAAAGATGTACTGATCAATGAGTAGTCATTTTTGGTGGCCTGGGCTGAAGCGTGCGGTTTCATAGTTTGTGTTACGTTGATTAGTTTCCCCTAAGGTGAAGGCGAACACTGTGTTCCTGATGGTATTCTCCAGCTATTAGATATTCCTTAGTGTAAGTGGGAGGACATATCAATAGACTTTGTTACTGGTTTACCTCAATATCCGGGAGGATATGATGCTATTTGGGTGGTAGTAGATCGTTTAACAAAATCAGCCCACTTCATGGCAATAAAAGAGTTGAGCTCAATGGATGTTTTGTCGAGGTAGTATCTAGAGGAGGTGGTGAGACTTCATGGAGTCCCTAGGATGATAATTTATGATCGAGATCCTTGTTTTACCTCTAGGGTGTGGAGAGGTCTCCAACATGATTTTGGTTCTCAATTGTGCCTTACCACTGCTTTTCATCCCCGAACGGATGGTCAGACAGAGCAAACCATCCAAACTCTTGAAGACATGATACGCTCTTTTGTTCTTTATTTTTGAGGTTCATGGATGAGGAACATACCCTTGGTAGTGTTCACATACAAAAATAGTTTTCACTCCACCATCGGTATGGTGCCGTTTAAAGCCTTGTATGGCCTACCTTTCCATTCTCCATTGTGCTTGACTTGGGTCAGAGAGTTATCAATTCTCGGACCAGAACTAGTGTAGTATACAACAGAGAATGTTCAGGTGATTCGTGAGAGGATGAAGATAGCGCAAGATCGTTAGAAATCTTATGTTTATCAACGAAGGAGACCCATAAAGTTTAATGTTGGGGATCGTGTGTTTCTGAAGGTGACTCCCCATCGTGGGCAGCGAAGGTTATGCCATGGAACTAAACATTCTCCCTGGTTTTTTGGTCCTTTAAATGTGTTAGCTCGTGTTGGAGCTATGTCATATCATGTAGCACTTCTCCCTCAGATGAGTCGGATACATTATGTTTTCCATTTAATACAGCTCAGTCATTATCTTTATGACGACTCTCACATCATCGATTCAGGAGAGATCGATGTTGGTAATGATTCAACCTTTGAGGAGAGACCTGTGGAGATCCAAGATTGTAGGGATAATGTGTTTCACATGTGTTCTATTACTATGGTTTGTGTCTTGTGGTGGCACAGTGGCTTGGAGGAGAGTACCTGGGAATGTGAGTCACAGATACATGCTCAGTACCCAGAGTTGTTTGATGTTTAACTCTTTTCAGGTATTGATTTAACTTATGTGGTTGTGGATGTTTCATGTTTATGAGATGGCCCCCTTTGTTTCTTTGGTGGCTTGCTCTATTTTGAGAGGTATCTCGATGGGTGGTTGTTCAGACCCTGTTTTGTTTTCTATTTAAGTGGGTTTTGGATTTTTGAGGATGAGAATGTTTTGAGAGTTATCTGATGTAATGGAGCAGACCTCTCTAGTCCATTCCTTTGTGAAAATGTTGTGTTGGAGGTGTTTTGGGAGGCCAGGGTGACTTGGGGGGAGTGTTTGGGTGGACCTTTAAGGAACGTTATAGGACAATATATTTTGCATGGTTAGGGCACGGGTTGCCTAAACTATGTGTCCAAACCATGCAAGGTTGTTCTTGAAGGCAGTGGCTAATGCACGGCTAGCGCACAGTTTGTCTAACTGTGCTGCCTAACCATGCGAGGATTGTTTGACGAGACAGAAGCTAACACACGATTAGCACAAGGTTTGTTAAACCATGTAGACTAACCATGTAGGCAATAATTCTTAGATCCTAAAATTGTGGATATAACTCTTTTTGCCTCTAAATGGTTCGTTTAAGCTCCTAAGTGGCCACAAATCGAGATTACCCTTCCATGGAGGGAGGGGAACCTCTCCCAAGTGTTTTGGAGGCGATCTGAAGGCTTCTCATGGAGAATCGAAGCCAGTTTCTTGAGGTATGTGATCGTTCCTGTTTGATTTCTTATATCTACTTAGATATACTCCTCCTCTTCTCTCGGTTCCTTAGATCTACACCCGTTATGGGTAGATCTAAGTATGTGGATGTCAAATATGATGAGATTTAGTCTTGATCTTCCTAGGAGGAGAGATCTATGGTGAGGTTTTGGAGAATCTCCCTGGGTTTCATCAGCATTCTTCTACCGTTGTGGTTTTCATTGAAAATATTTGAGGTTGGAGATTCGTTGCATCTCTGTCTTTTACGTTGAATGGAATTGTTAGCATGTTGAATCCCGCTGGATGACAATGGAATTAACCTAATAAAATACATTGAACCAGATAAAGAAATCATATCGATTGTATGTTATTGCCTCATGTTTTGCTAGATAGTGTGATATCTATGTTTTCCTTGCTTAATAGTTGTTCTTAGTGGAAATTGGTAAAGAACATAAAATGGGACTAATTCATATTTTTTGACTAATGATAAAGAGGCGTGTGAACAAATCTGGTTCCTATTGTAATTTGATGTTAAAAAAATTGGCATAGTAAGCATGTATAATATTTTGTTATAGCTTACTTGTAAGGTTCCTGATTTTTGACCAACGGATAATGAATCTGTTAAATCAAGATGGTTTACAGAATTTTATTGTTTGATAATTCATTGAAGGGTTCTTAGTTACCCTCTTGTTTGTTGAAATGGACATAGCCTAATTGATGTGGTGTTTGATTTCCTGCTGCTTGTGCTATGATGTGACCCTGGAGGGGTGTTGTGACATGTGGAGGCATAAAGGCCTTTTGGTTGTGGCAGCGGATGATGCTTAGAGTAGCGAGATGCATTGGTCTATGTATGTGGGTGTCGGGGAGGACACCTGGGATGATGGAATGGGATGGATGTGATTGTTGTATGCTTGTTGATTCTTTGGTTCATTATCTTCTTTACTTTTCCCCACTAGTCAAGGTAGCTAGTCTTGCTTACCCTTCTTCCTAAAGAGGCGAAGGCATGTGGGGTATGCCACGTGCTTTTCGTGTTTAGTTTCTCGAGAGATAATGGGTTTATGCTCTTTCTATAGTAAGAAAAGGCTCGACAGGTAGTACATCTACTCAGAGTGTTGAGCCCCCTTGTGTTTAGAAGCATAGGATGCTTTTCTAGAATGCCTGGGAATATGGTAAAGTAATTATGTAATGAATTTTTGAATAAATGATGTTAACCCATGGGGTTGGAGTTTGTTGAAACTTAATGATGAGGTTGAGAACTTTTTAAGGGATAGTGGAATTTTTGGATGTGGTGTTAATGGAATTTAATGTGGAATTCTTCATGGTTAATTTGTGTTTGAAGAATTAATTAACATACAGTGGAATTGATAAAAAGGGAATGAATTAATATAATAAATCCCTTAAATGTTTGTGTGCTTATCGGATACCTAGTCTTAGAAATGGCAGCCCGGAGTCCGATAGATGTTATCTACAGTTGTGTCTAAGACTCGGTTATGCCCATAGTGTGGTTGTGAGTTATAGTATATTCTGTACTTTTTGTGTTTCAATACATTACTCCACCCTGTCAGTAAGGTAAACTAGCAACCTGGGGATTTTGAGCCCTAGGGGTGTGTTTTCCCCAACATTCTGGTGGGAGGATGAATGGATGACTACCCCCTTTGACCCCGCTCTCTTCTCTTGGTAGATACTAGTGCCATTAGGCATAGCAGTTAGTTTTCCCCATATATTTGTATAGAGGGCTATAATGTCTTGTGGTTATTCAGACACATATATTCTATATATAGTATCCTATAGACTACTATAGGTGTAATGTGTATAGGCTATGATGGATTGAGGATCCTTACTCGGTGTTTGGGATTTAATGGCTTGAGGTATAACACTTGACATATGATACATGTTATGCGATCTGTAGTGGATCCGGGAAACTATCCGGTTACTTTTGGTTGTGAGGATGGTGTGGTGCTTCACCCAGGTGTCTACGGGAAAGCCTTTGTGGTGCACGTGGTGAAAATTTTGGAGCTTAGCCCAGGTGTCTACAGGACAACCTTTGGAGAGAGATGCACAGGACGTATGTCATTGGGGAATAGAAGAAAACCAATGGGGAAGTAGTAGTGGGGTATACTTGATATTATTTACTATATGATATATTCTGGTATGCGTTACTTGGTGAGAGTAGCCATGGTGAGGTTGGGAACTTAGTATACCTGTTTAGGTGATGAGTTGGATTCACTTGTTGTTCACTGGGCTTTAGCATGCTTTCTTTAATTTTTCATGAGAGGATTTGGGGAGGATCCTACTGAGTATAATGTTATACTGACCCTATGTATATATAAACTATTTTTCAGTTCACTTGGAGCAGGTTGGAGATCAAGCTGGTTTCTACTAGCTTGGGGTTGCAGGAGCCGTTCGACCTTGTGGTTGTCGCTGTTTTACTTCCTTTTGGGTACTTGCAGTTTTCCCTTTCAGTTGTAGTACCTCTGTATGACATTACATATGTGGACTTGGGTTTAATTTTATACTTCAGTTCTGAGTTGGATTTGATTGGTGTCTATCTTATCTCTCTCATCTGAATGTGTACTCTTAGAGGGTATTTCCTCTCATTTGTGTGTTCACTAAACCCTCGGTGCTAGTCGCCAACTCGGGGCCTATTGGAGGCGGGACTCAGGGGTCATTATCTCCCTTCTCACATTGTCATCCCAGGAGGGGTACACTTTGTGGGGAGGGGGTCGTGATATTGATATTATTAATTTCAATGTAATTAATAGAATCAGAATTGATATTAATGATATTTCATGAATATAATATTTTATTAAATTATATTAAAATCAATAAAATATTAATAGTTACAATTGGGATAATATATGGTCTAAAATTTTATCCAATATACATTGAGAGGCTGTTTTGAAGTTTTTGGCAACAGAATATTCTAAATATATTTTAATATTTTGAGAAATTCGGAAAGTGCCCCTCACCTTAATTATTGAATGGTACCCTTTTCTTCACATCATTTCACCACATTGAGCTTTATAGATTTACCATACCCTTCTAATTTATCTTCTAAATTTACATATACTCCTTATGTAGGTTTTATTATGCTCATAAAATTACCCCTAGAGTCATTTATAGGATATCCATAGCATGGTTTTTTTAGAAGAGGTACTCACCCTATCTGATCAATTTCTTTTTATATTGTTCCATTCCTCCTATTAATCATGGATTTTTATCATAAAATTTTAAATTAAATATCCTTAATTTGATGAAATTTTATTGTGATTATAAAAACACAATTAGTCATGCTCTATCTCATTAAATAAGTAGTGAAAGTATCACTTATGTGTACGTATGGTCTACCGTCTTCATTAACAGTTTAATTATTTTATCTAATTATACTTTCGATGAATGAATAATAATATGTATATAATTATTATATATAATTATTACACTATTATTAAAATTATATAAATCATGAGACCCATATCAATGTATATGTACTACGATTGCTGAATCGAAACAGGGATGCAATATAATGTAGTTAGTACTAAGAATAGTGATTTTAATAACAAACTATTAATAAAAGGGTGATAAGATGTTATAATGGTAGAACTAATTTTATGTAGTAAATTTATAATAAATCAATATTTATTATATAAGTTTCTTGAACATGTATGAATAAATGAAAGACATGAGGTGGTGGATTTTTGTCTCACTTTTATTTCTATGAGATACATGCCTTATACCCTATATGTTTATTTTGTGTGGTGTATATAATTTAAATTAATGTATTTTATGAGTTTAATTATGAATATTATTATATTTACATATACATATAAATTTATTTCCTTCATGATTCATATGACTGAACTGATTACAAAGTTGTACGGGTTTATTTTATGATCTTGCTATTATTTGAGATTTTTTATGTTTAAATATATGTTGGAGAAAATTTAGCTTACATTTAAATTTATTTCAAAAAAAATTCAACAGTATTTTTACTATTATCTTATTAATTTTTTATATTAGTTTTACCAATTTTCTACTTTGAAAAATTAGTATTAATGGGATATTTTTATCATTTTCCAAACAAGAAACATTATGACTTTAAAACAAAAAAACAGAAGGAATGTTTTCTTACTTATACTTCATGAAAGGATTTTCCTATTTTTATAAAACCATAATGTATTGAGTAATCAATTAAAATATTACATGTTATATTCCAAAAAAAATATTTCCTTAATAATTTTGTGGATTTTAAAAATGAAATATATTTTCAAAAATGGAAAGGATATATTTCTCAAAAATTATCTCAAATGATCTTCCACAACCATTATACATATAATAAAAAAATTATTATATGATAACTATGACTTATTAAAGTTATTATTCAAGGATATTATCCTTATTTTATGGTTTTTTATTTTTATTATTATATTATATTTATAAAAACCATTTATTTTATATGTATTATGTTATGATGAATTGTTTATGAAATCTATTTCTTTTCAAGGTTTATAACATGAGAATGATTTATGTTTTTTTGGCACACATATGTGTGGATTTAATTATGTTAAATTTAGGACCTACATATAACTGCAATACATTGGGTAAATCATAAAATATCATGAGATTTCAATGGAAAACAAGTCAATTGGAATCATCCAGAATGGGAAACTGGTGCATCCTAATATATTATTGGAAACATGTGCATTATGATGTAATATGGGAAAGAGTTGTGTCTAGATCCAAAATGTTGATGGTCTTAGTAGTTAAAATGACATATGAAATAGTTTTATATATTTATTTATTTTCATAATTTTAAGACATGAGCATATCATTCATTATTTATTTATGATAATTTATCAATATTATGGTTCATGATTTCTGAAATGATAATGTATATTCCATGAATCGTATTTATGAATAATGGAAAGTCATATATGAACGTCTTAAATTATTTCCCTAATCACATAAGGTTATTCTAATATTAATTGTTACTATATCTTATGTTTACCCTTACTCAGATTCTAAGCTCACCCTTTCATATGGTTCCTTCTATAGGTGATGAAGAAAGTTTTAGGTGGGATATTCATAATAGTACCAAAATCAAAGAATATATATTTTGGGAGAAATTAAAGATAGTTTATAAAATAATAATACTTTATATATAATATTCAAATACTCTAAGGCTTTACAGTTCATGAATATATTACATTATTATTCATATAGAATAATTTAATATCAATATATGAAAATATTTAGATGTTATACATATCCTCCAATTCAATGGGTACCTAATATCAATCATATATAAATAATAATATTTCATATTTCATTTAATCTTTGTGTTTCATTTTTCATAATCCTTTGAACATATTGTTCATTTAAAATCTATGTGTCTTAAATTCTCCCCCATTAATAAACATTCTTAACATTTTAAGCCAAGATTGGTAATCATGTATTTAAAATTTTAAAATACTTTTGTGGGAAACCCAAATCATAAAAAGGGTTATTAAAAATTCATGTTGATTTTGGGGAAAGGTATATATGATGACTGCCTAGAATAACACATAACTAGGCTTCAAAATATAATAACAGTATTGGGATGTGAAAATATATTCTTGGAAGAAAATTGGTAACAAAATAATAATGGAAATTGACAGAGAATATTGAACACAATAATGTAAAGATCATAAGAAATTTAACGTACATAAAACCATAAAAATGAATATTTTAAAAGGACCATAAATTCATTGAAAATTTATTCAATATGATAAAATCTGTATTTTATGATCTTTTTCATAGATTTGAAGATTTTCATTACAACATAAATTGAGAAAATAAGGAAATATACATAAAAGACAAGTATAATTTCATCTTTTAATCTATTTCCACCACAATAAAAAAAATTCTCCAAACAATGAGTATTAAAGATGTATTTTCAATGCTTCATACACAAAAATAATCTAATAATGGATCACGGTATTCCATAAAATGGATATCCTATTTTTCCACTTGTATGTAGATATTATTAAAAACCAAATTGGATTGCACACTGTTAGATGATCAAAAACATCTATAAACCACCAATTAAATATATACAACATTAACTTCAAAAGCCTCAATAAAAACATCCAAAGTTAAAATTAGATCATTAGACAAATTAATTACCTTATAATTCATTAAAATATTTATAGAAAAGTTGAAAACCCAAAAATCAGAATTATTTGATCCCATATTCTTCAGATATTAATTTAAAAATCTTATCCAATCAATATTAGTCACTCATAATGTCATATACTAAAAGTTTTATGTGAACAAATCATATAATCCCCAAAATATGGTAATAATGTCCATAAATATCCTTAATTTCAATAAAGAAACCATAAAATAATATAAATATCCAGAAGATTCTTCAACATTAATTCCTCAAATAAAATATCATCTAATCTAATAATATTTCATTTACCCTAATCAAAAAAATTACCTAAAAATATAGTAGCCTTCTTCAGAAATAACATTATGCAATTAATCACTAAATCCCAATTCAATGCCATAATTATATATATGATAATACATATGTTCGTGAATTGTAATAACCCATAAGTATCAAAACATAAATGATCTTATAAACCCTAGAGGTTATTAATACCATGTAATTGTTTCCTAAAATATGTAATGTTGTTCTTAGTAAAATAAATGTTTCACATGTTAAACATAATACTTTCATATACCTAAACCATCTAAAAACACAATAAATGTCTGCTACATTATTATCATTACATAGAATCTCAAAAATTGGTATTTATTCCATTAAACATATTATTAACCTTATAATTATCAAGAAATTAAAATTTAGGTTTATTATATACCATTAAAGATTATCATCGTTTCATAAAGTTTTATACCATTAGTTCTTCACAATTATTTATAAATATAATGTAAATTAACCAAATAATTATCCCAAAAAAGTGTTTATCTAGGTTTTAAGACTTAATCCTACACATCATTCATCAGTGATGAACATGCTAATACCCACTCCTCTCCTTTATTAGTTTTTACCCATAGGTGAATTTATTGCATAGTCGTACCAACATTCCAATAACCTGATTGAGATATCATTTCTAGTATATCAATCAATATATAAATTACCAAAAAATGATTATGTTATACTTATCATAGAAATATCAGCATGTTTAGTACTAATGTTTTCTAATCCTTATCTCAAAATTTTTCTAAAATTTCATATTATACCAACTATGAGGACTCTGCCATAAAAAATACATGATCTTGAGTTTTAGTCATTAATTAACTTTGAAACATTTTAAAGATCTTTTAAAATTATAGTTTCTGATAATTAGGTAATTAATATTAAATAACAAACCCTTATATTAATATTTGGACACATCAACATAGTATCCATTTTTATAAAATATTAAAATTTTATAATGAAAAATGTTTTTACCTAACAAATCATCATGACATTTAACTCTACTTCTTCTCAATTATCACTCAACATTAAACCCTGTGAAAAACATTAAAAACATGGTATGAGCACATGATGATTAATAAGGTGGGCATTGAAATAAATAATGAAACCCAATAGTTTACTTTGAAACCATGATATCATAATAGGTAATTTACCATTAATATGATTAACATTGATCTCAACATAATCGTTTTATTACACATGATATAAGCTTTAATATGAAATTTTTTTCATAATAACATTATAAGAAAACATAAAGTCAAAATAAAAATCACAATGGTTAATTATAAAACATGATAAACCATGAAATATATTTTATTTAAATGGTACCTATTTAACATAGAAGGGAGCATCCATTCCATTAGAGTATAATATCATTAGGTTAACTTTTTTAATCAAATGATTTCTATGAAAATTAATTAACAAGAATAGAAAATTCTTGGTGCTTACATGGGATGCCATCTTCATAGAACACTAACAAGAAAACTTAAAAGTATAATTATCAATATGATCAAGTTCAAAAATAATTCTCTAGAGAACATAATCATTATCCAATGCAATAAAGATTTATACAATGATCAACAATCACACACAAAATCACAAGAACCATAATATTCAAAAAACACCAAAAATCATTAATTTCCATAATCAAACTCATAGAAATATTATTTTTACCCCTTAATAAAAAAAATTCATATATTAAAATGTCCCTTTCCTTTAAAACAAAATTTTCAAAATTGAAATAACCAGAAAAGAAGAGAATGTGTTTTTTTAAATAAAATATGGAATCTTGTAATGGAATCTAAACATTAAATAATAACATTGGTGGTGGTAAAATTGTTGATTCTATATACATTATAATGAAATAACCCCTTTTAAGTTTGTCAAAGAGTACCACATAAAAATTCTATTTAATATACTTAGAAAAAAATTCAAGATTGATCATCATAATTCATTCATTTCTATATAAATATATAATTACAAAATTTTAATAATTTTTATTTGGATGATTTTTTTTAAAAAATATTTAAAACAATTAAAATTTGGTTTTCGAAGTAAAGTGTTTCGAGCCTATAGTCTGACCCATCATGTGGTTTTTTATTCATGAATAAGAAAAGTATATTAACTTATTTCTTTGTTTACAAATTTTTTATTTTTTTTCCATTTATTTTCATTATTACCATGTTATCTACAATGACATAATCAATTAAATCCACATCAAATATTTTGATGATATTCAACTCATATGTTAAAAAATTAATTTGGTATTAAGAATATTGTCAAAGAGGTAATTATTCAATATGTTAAAAAGTATTAATCACCATAAAAATATAAATTATATATATAAATTTTATCTTTCAAACCAATAATGAAAAATTAACTATGATAAAATCATGGAGAGTGTTGGTCATAGGTATGAAAATCAATGTTTTTGTATTTCAAATAACACGATGAAGGGAAGTTAAGTATTATTTTATATATATATAATTTCGATTATATAATAAATATTATATTATTTATTTAAATATACTTATATATATATTATCCATGTGATGTGGTCTTGAAAAAATTCACATCACTTCATGGATGTGGTATTCAACATATAAACATGAATAAAGATATCATTTTTCAATGTATTTAAATGTAAAACAATATGATACATTATAGTTAAATAATAATAATAATAAAAATAATATCATATATATATACATTATGTCAGTAAATATAACTAATTATGAGTGGCGTTGATGGAAAATGAATTACATCGGTTTGTAAGTTTGTGGTCTACCGTAAACATAAAAGATTATTTCATATCACATTTTAGGGAATATAATACTGATATAAGTTACTACATTAAAAAAATAATGAATATTATTGTGAAATATAATGATGTAATTTTTCCACCCAAATTAAATATTGTTTTGAGGTAGAAATAGATAATATTATAACATTTATGTCAAATATATAGCACTTATTCAAAAATCAACTTTTTACATTACACTTAATCCCTCTATGGTCAGAATTATACCAAAAAATAAGACCTATAGAAATTGTTAATAATTTTGGGATGGTATTCAGTCATGTATTTTCTGAAATAATTTTCTCCAAAGGTGTGTTGAAGAGAGGAGTGAATGTTCTCTCTTATAAGTGAGGTAAGGGGCTCTCTTGGAATTACATAAATTATTAAATTAATATAAATTAATTTCCTTGTAAAATTGGAAAAAATTATTATATTCAGAAGAAATAGTTAGGTTGTGTAGAAATACTATCATAAAATAAAAATAAGATAAGTTTATGTCATTTTTTCACCATTATCTCCTTGTTTTAACCCCCTATTTACCATTTTGATGATTACTATGATATCAATATTTTATACACATTAGGGTATAATTAATTATAAAAGAAAACATGAACATTAAATTGACCATGATTAATATTTTCAACCATATCATATTCTATTGTTAGAATATATAATTTTCTTAATTTCAAACAATTAAATAAAATATTGTTTATTATAAAATATCATCAATTTCATTTTTTGGACTATTCATTTTATTTTACATTAAAGTAATAAACGTAAAAATGTAATTATTATATAGTCTTCTAAAACACTCTTAATGTTTTATGTATGTCTATAAAATTCATGGGAATCAATCACACACAAAAATAAATTTTTTATAAAATATTTTAAAACATTTACTTAATTTTTCTACTAGCTATACAAGAACTATATCGACATTGCATATAAATTTAAGCTAAATATTTCATCACTAAGAATTTTAAAAAAATATTAATAAAAAATAATTAATTCATTTTAAGGGAAGCTTTTATATTTATTAAATATGTATGTTTACACACATCTCTTTTATGACAGCTTATTTAATATGTTATTTTGAATTTTCTATCTTTGAACATGTATTACATAA
Source organism: Viscum album (assembly GCA_963277665.1). Taxonomy (NCBI): domain Eukaryota; kingdom Viridiplantae; phylum Streptophyta; class Magnoliopsida; order Santalales; family Viscaceae; genus Viscum; species Viscum album. The sequence continues at coordinate 1,498,465,172 of OY728131.1, forward strand.
AAAAATTGGATAATTCACTAGTTATATAAATAAAAAATTAATATATATCAATAAAAATAATAAATTATAATTCATATATATTAAAAAATTCTATTATATACTTATTACTTCCAAAATATAATTTTTAGGTAACCAAATTTGACTTTTCCAGTGCTTCACAAGAACTACATTGGCACTGAAAATTATTTTCATATTTATCTTGAATAAAATTATAATTTATTTATTTAGACTATTTTTTTATTATATTTTCATTATATTATCATAAATTAATTTTTATATAATTTTAATACATTCATATATATTATATTTATGTCTATTATATATTATAAAATCACAGTATTTCATAAAAACTGTATTTTTATATTATTCATGAAAATTTAATTTTTTAAAAACATATAAAAAATTAATCATTATATGAAATTATATCATTGAATTAAAAAATTAGTTCCATTTATTCTTATTCAATTTTAATATTTTATATATATTACTTATAATATAAGTGCATAAAACACAATGAGCACCATTTATTAGAGAAGTGTCTTTCTAACCCAAAAATGAACTTATACCAAAATCAAGAGTATATCTGATTTCTATATATACAATTGGAAATTCTATAAAAAGGTAAAATTAAATTAATAATATATAAAATTCATAATGGTAATTTTAAATGAGAATAAACGATATTTTTATAAAAATCGATCAGTAACTATTCACTAAAAAGTCTATCTATTTTGAAAAATCCAAAAATTTCACCCTAATTTAATTTGGATATGATGATTTAGAAAATGAAATCCATTTATTTTAAATAAATTTTATAACATTTCTAGAAATTATTTATAATATTTATCAAAAAGGTACAAATATATTTACGAACACAACATTTTTTATCATAAAATGACGAACTGAAAATTATGTTCTCATTTACTAAAAATTAATAAATTTTTATTATATAGATCATATATATAAAAATATCATAATATAGTTACTATAATTAGTATATTTAAAATCAATAACGATATTATATCGGTCAAATTGATATGATAATATTTCATGGAACATTTTATCTCGGTCTCATGTGTTTTATATTCTATTGATCATTGTGATATTTTAAAATAATTGGGTGTTATAGTTAATCCCCTACCAAAAAATTTAGGATGATTAAACATTTTATCGTCTGTTCCATAAATACATCCACATTACAATATCCAGACCAGGATTTAATTATTAGGAGAACCATAAAATCACTACTTTTCCATATTCTTGAGATGTTATCCTATACATATACTTATGGTACAAACTTGTCCAAGGGTTTTCAAAAAGTTATTTTATCATTATACTATAATTATAAATATTACCCCAATTTACCTAAAAGGTTATCAACAGGATTGAAATTATGATCAGCAATCACATATCAACATTTGATGATATTTATAACTCCCAAATTGTCTTTAAATAATATCATATCCTCTAATGTTATATAAACCCTTCTATAATAGAAATTAATGTGACCTATTCTAAACATAAAATAAATAATATGTCAATTTCATGATTTATGTAATCCATACACTAAATAGAAACACAACCCGAGGACCAAAAGGATTAGTGTCTAAGTTATTTGATACATTAAAATCTTATTTCAAAAAAATGATAATATTTTTATATAATCACATATTGATAGACCCTTTTTAATAAATATTAAATGGTATAATTTTCATTATATCCTAGGTAATAGATACATAATCAAGGGTTGAGCTTTGTCATTCTATACATGAGAAACAATGGAAAATGTTTCACACCATAAACATTAAGGAGAGAATTAGAATATGATAAAATATTATTAAAATATCATGAGACTATATATGATAAACATAAAACATGATATATAATCTTATTTTCATAATATTATCATTATGGTTATATAAAATTTGTGGTTCCAAATACATCTCAAAAATCCCAAAACATGTAATCCTCACATTAGTGTGACAACTATTTTTTAAAATGATGTATCGCATGAAATAATGAAATATAGTTAAAAATAAAATCATCATGGATGTTTTAAATAAATTATTAAAAATATGGAAGTGTGGAAGAACCATAAAAATAAAAAACCCTTTAAGAGATAACCAGTTATGGTTACGCCTTTGTGAACAAACTCAATATGTACACTCCTAAAAATGCGAGGAAACCCATTATGCTCACAACAATATGGATAAAATTATTATATTCATGGAAAAATATTTCGTGTTATATAATAATAATAAAAAATTAGTTGGTGACATTATTACTTTAATATAATAATCCTTATGTGTGTGAACCTGGAAATCAGTCATTGTCAAATCTTAAAGAACCCCTGGATAAATAATGCATTTCATAACCATTAAAAACCATTACATATTATAAACATATTACATAATAAAATACTGAAATATATCATTTCAAATCAACAATAATTTCATAATATATAGATATAGGGTTCTAAAAAAATCAATTCACCAGTGGTAAGCCTTGGAGGAAAAATAGAAGTCATATTTAGAATGTTTTCCCAAAAAAATTTGATGCATTATTAAAAAAGATAAAATGAATGTAAAATTCAAAAAATTATTTTCAATGAAAATAGAATAATTTTTGAAAAATAATAATAAATTTTTAAAAATAAATGATCCATGAAACAAAAAAAACTAGATAATAAAACTAAAATGGTAAATAATGAAAAAAATGAATTGAATAGAATTTTCAATACATTTTAAATAAAACCTCGAATAATAGAATTGTTGAAGGAAATTAATTTCATAAAATAAGAAATGGAAAATATTATGTATATAAAGTATAATTTTTTTTATTTATTTAAATAAATCACTTTTTATTTTTAAAAACACGGAAAAGGATGAAAAGATTCAACGGTAATAATGAGATTCATTCTTACAAATGTTATAATATTATTTTTAAAAAATTTATCCAAGAAGTTGTTTTTTATGATGAATATTAATTTACCTAATGAATACTAGGAAATAATATATATAATATTGTAACGTAATGTTTAGTGAACTATTTAAATTTATATTCAACTACGAACGACAATGAATCGATATATCTGAAATTGGATGATAAAACCCATACCTTTAACTACCAACAAGATAATCACACTCTTTCTTCGTGTATAAAAACTATAAAAATATTAATCAATGATTTAAAAACCTTATTCAAATATACTACATTTTATAAACTTCATTTTCAATTACTCTCAATGTGCTTATTAGTTAGTGGTTATTTATTTTTAATATCATATGGTAATAATCATGATCATTTTTAACTAGTTTCATAATAGTGGTGTTATTCATCATTATAATCCCAAATATCAAAATTACCATATCAAAAATTAAACTTGAATTTATTTTTCATGTTAATTAATAATTTTATAATTTCATTCTATGAGTGTTTTAGTTACAGTTCATGTATAAAATTGGATATATGAATTTTTTGTAGATATTTAACAAAAAAAAGTTGGTATCATAGTTAATGAGATTAATATTACTGTTAACATTATATAACCCAAAATAAACTCTTTATTTACTTATTATTATCTTATATCATTAGTTATTTACTTCCTACGGTCATACGTTAAATTTTTTTAAATAATTATTCAAATAGGTAGTTAGACTGACCGAAACATGAACACACTATAAATATTATATGGGTATGGCTATGAAAATGAAATATTTTGTAATGATAAAACATTAAAATAATTATTATATTATTTTTATAATTTCAAGGATTTAAATAATTTTTTAGGATATTTTAAAATAGAATAAATAAAATAGATTAAAATCAAGATATGTTACATTATAGAGGTGATAGTCTGCACACAAAAGAATTGTATTTTTATCTTAATGCAAATGGGGAATTTTTTGGGGATTCATACAATAATAGTAATATAATTCAGTATAAAAAAATTATTTTATTATAGAGGTCTGAAAAAATTGTATTTTGAAAAGTGATATGAAAATTAAAAGAAATTATGGGTGATTTAATACTGAAGTTGAAAAAATCAGATTTCCATTAGAGGAAACCTTAGAAATGATGGTATTAGGATATCTTATATGGATGAGAATCTAAATTATGTGAAATATAATAATATATGATGTAAACAAGGAAAATATTCAATAGGTAAACTAATTTTATAGTGGCATTGAAGAGGTGGTGTGGAGGAACTTTTATTAGTATTGAGTATAAGGCCAAAACTATAAATGATAAAGAATCTTGAGTTCATTGATGAATTTAAATTGTGTATCTTATAATGTATATAGTTTTAGATAATTATTACATATCTATTAAATAAAAACTATAATATTAAAAATGTTACAATTCTACTCACTATCCATTAATTAAGGGATATAAATTAGGAATGAAACAGTTTTCCCCGGAATATTCAAACTCTTGGAAACATTTTCACTAAATCATATTTTACATCCCTAAAACATAAGTTATTTAACATTACTCATGAAATGATAAGATTCCATAATAAACTACTTATAAATCATAAATCATAAAGTTTTATTTTTGAATCTATATCATACTTACATTGTAGTTTTCATGGATATATAGGGAGTAACCTTCAAGGATACGTTTGGAAAACCCATCATTGTATATTCCCATAATCTCTTAGGAGAAACCTTATCCATTAAAAATATCTCGATACCCAATTAATTGAAGAGATATCATGGGATCATCCTAACACTTTTTATCACAAAACCACTCATAAACATAAGCAATTCCCATGAACCATAACATAATCATAACACATAAAACATGCGCCAATGAAAAAATATAACTAACACTTTGAAATAACATGAAATAATTTCAAAATATTTATATAATCAAAAAATTAATAAAACCATATTCAATACCAAAATACCTGAAAAAGTAATATGGTATTTATTATTCTTTTTAAAACATTTTGGCTTGTATACAAATCCCAATAACAAATAATGGCCATGATATCCGAAAAGTCATTATCACGCTATATGTCAAAAAAAACAATCCTTTTGTCATTTAGTAAAAATATTGATATAAAAATATTACTTTAAAATAACTTTGAATTAAATTATAAGTTAAAATGGTTTTATTATACGCTGTATAAAACCATGGTGGTGTATACCCTGAAAATATGCCTTCATGAAAGGTGATTGAGGTTAAGTCTCTCACCTGAAGTCTGGATCGTCACGAACATTATTTTTCTTCCAAAATAATAAAAATATGTAAATTTTTAGTTTCATTAGAAATATTTTCATGTTTATAATTACTTTTATATAACTTATTACCATGTTATGAAAAATACATAATGATTTAAGTTCATGTCAGACATTGTCTCGATATTCGACACTTGATTCAAAATTTAGCATTGTATGATGTTAATTGTCCATGTGGTAATAAGTTCATCATATCTAGATTAATGTTCCGGAAATTATTATAGTTTTTATACATAAATTATTCCATTTAATCAGACCATGATGTGTGGTTATGTAGAATGAACACTGTTATAATCATGGAGACGGTAAGCTGTAAGTATGCATTAGTAATGTTTTCAATTATTCATTGATCAATATCGATTGAAGGTAAGAATTATTTTAAATTTATATAATTATAATAACATAATTAATTTTATATTAGTGATTTTAATATAAATAAATATATATATCATACAAGTGATATAATGAAAAAAACCACCCACATCACATCGTGGTGTTGATAGTTAACACGTACACATGAACGATGTTATCATTTTCAAGATCATAGAAAGTTAGGAAATAATTAATATATATTTATCATATAATTATTAATATTTAATTAATATAATATATGAACATTTATTTTATTATTATATCTATTCATGACAGATTGTTATGTAAAATGAATTAGATCGGTTCGTGGAGGTGATAGTTTACACATATACACAAATGATTAATTACATTGCTATATAATATAGGTGTAGATGGATTTTGGTGATGATATTAATAAAATAAAATAAAATTGAATTGATTATACAAGATTTATTATTTTATCATGTATAAAGATGATTTGAAGGAAATGGAAGAATAAAAAAATAGAGGTACTTAAATAAAACCATTATCTTTCTTTCAGATGATCACACTTCTTAACAACTTATCACCTATAAGGTTGTTTTTATCTCTAAAATAAGACCTAATTAATGTGAAAGGGTATTATAGGAAGGTTTTTGGGTATATATTGGATGAAACAAAAGTTTTTGGATGTGTGAGTAATAAAGTGTAATGGGTGCCTTTTTATAAGAGAGGGGAGGGGGAACCCATGGAATTATTAAAAGTATTACATTAATACAAATTATATTTCAATTAAAAATATTCCCAAAAGATTTATATATAATATAAAAATATTTTGGGTCGAATGATAATCATAAAATTAAAATTGTACATGTTTTGAATAATTTGTAATCATTGTCGTTCTGTGGTAACCCTTTTTAACTCTTACTATGTTACCAAGTAATTTACTATTTGAGAGTTAAAATAATTACCAAATATTTCCGAATGACCTTTTAATGAGTCATTATTGATATTTATAGAGTTATCTTAACTTTTTTGCAGAATCATATATTTTATAGATATTTTATTTCATTATGTTAAATATTTTATATTTTAACTTATGAATTATGTCAATTTTGACACTATACATCACATCACATTTTTAAAAAATAAAAAAAAACTTATATCCTTAAAAAAATACCTTAAATTAATACTAACATGTCTTATTCATTTATAAAATTCATGGATGACATAATATATATCGAAATATATTTTACTATATTTGTTATTATTAATATCATTTATTGGTTTCTTTCTTTATTAAATCTATTACTGCATCATCTTTGTGTCATAATTAAAATTACTTAATTAATTTATAAAAATTATAAAAAAAAATATACCATGATGTAGGAAATAATTTTTATTTATATGTAAAATTTAAAGTTAAAGTGATCTCTTATATAGCACCATATTTAAATACATTACTTTTTAAAAACAAAAGTGTAATAAACATGACTATTCATTAAATATAATATTATAAATATGTGAAAGCCATACTTGTGGATTCAAGTAGTCCTAAAATATATCAAAGGACTCTCATGGTTGAAATAAAAATATCCAATTAAGTGAGGAAAAGTGTTGGGGTATTTTATATTATTATAATGTTATTTTTACGTTTAATTACAAAATTTAAACCTATCTGTGCTAATTAAAATAATTACTAAAATTAAAATTCATAATGTCAAAAAATAAAATGGATATATTTAAATAATTTTTACCTTATGATTCAAAATATGGGATAAATTTTTCCAAATTCATAACAAATAAGTTTTTTAAATTAAATAAAAATCAATCCTTTCGAAGAAATGAAAAATCGGGTTTTTAAAATAAAACATTCAAAGGTTCATATAGTTTTTCTCTCTAAAATTATTTTGAAAAAACAGCCAATGAACTAAATTGGATTGATATATGAAACATAATCTAATTATACCTTAATACAATGTAAAAGGATAGTCTAATTTTATAAATAAATTAGATGGAAATGAATATTTTTAATTTAAAAGTAGTATTTTTTTCTATTCATTAAAATATGATTTTATTCAGAAAAATACAAAAAAATCATCGAAAAAAATTTGATTTCCCTATTAAAAATAATAAGTTAATTTTTAAAAAAGTAAAATATAAATGCATAAAATCTATATTTAAAATGTTATCTCCATCAAAATGAGATTAATAGTGTTTTTAGAAATACACTCATTTTATCCAACAAATAGTATTTGTTCTATATAATGTCTAGAAAACACATAATATGAATTTTAAACATTATATTGAATTAATATACCTTTAATATAATTGTAAATAAGATTGAATTTATTATTTTATAAACATAATTATTCACATTAAAATAGTTTTCATAAAAACACATCCTTTATATTCATCTGGTTTTAGTTTCAATTCAATTTAATATGGCTACCACTGAATAACTATAAAAATAATTTTAAAACATTTTTTCAAAATTTATTTAACAGTTTTCATTCCATCCATTCTAGTGGCTAGGAGATAACTACCATAATATGTAATAATATTTAGCAGTCCATTTAAGCTCTATGTGTTATATCATGTATGATATCGGAAATTATGTCTCTATTTAAACACTAAGGATCTTACATTATCCCCCATTTTTTAAATATCATCATTCAATTAGAATTTGGGGTAGGTAACTAATGTATTAATTTTCAAAATACCTTTATTTGAGTCCCATATTGGAAAAAGTAATGACAAAAAGTCTAATTTAAAAGTGTAAAAGGAAATTATGAAGGTCACCTGAGATAACACATACTAGTGATCAATGTAGGAAATCATGGATGATAATAAAAACTAAAAACAATGATCTAATAGAGATTCATAGAAAAAATTATTAGTATAATGTTAATAATAAAAAAACCATAAATTGTTTATAGGTTAAAAGTTCATTGATTTCATAATAGGATTAGTGAACGGAATACAATTTTTTTTTAAAATCATTTTCATTGAGTTATGGAGTTAATTTACTACCAAGAAAAAGATCATAATTAAATTCACTTACTTGACTAGTATAGTTTCATCCCCTAATCAAATTCCACCACAAACAAATCTTTTTCACGGTGTGATGTGTTTTTAAGGGGATTTTTTATTACAACTTAAACAATAGAATCAACTTCAAGAGAATCACATAATCCAAAAAAGGATGACTTAATATTTCTGAAATACTAAAACATTATACAAAACTAAAAAGGATATGATAATATCAGATAATTCTTTAGAAATTATATACAATTTATTGACGAAAAACTAATTGTATTCTTAAAAATTAATAATTAATACCCAAAGTCCAAGATATATTAGTTGATAGATAATTGACCCTAAAATTCCTTGATATAATCCAATGTCATATTGAATCCAAAAATTTTTATGAATTTGATCGCATAGTCTTATAGGATATGTTTTATCATTTATCTCCAAATAACATACATCACTCTTGTGGTCCGATACCCAAAAATAATTTCCCAATCACATATTCTCACACATATGTTAATAATTTCAATAAATAACATAATTCCCATATTTCCACAATAAAAAAGAATAGATTTTTCTAAAATATAACTTGACCAAAACTCCTAAAATAAGTCCAAATGGTATAGTATTTACCTTAATAATAACATCTTCCCAAAATTGTGAACATATTTCTACATTACATTTATCACTTAATTTCCATTTCATTTTCTAGTACCAAGGATATCTATTTGATAAAACATAAGTTACAAAAATTAATATATTAAATAATTTAATTAAAAATAATGAAGTCATACTAACCAGGGAATTTATATAGGCCAGTGGGAGTTGATGAACCCTTATCACTCTTTGGTTAGGGGATTTATTCCCATAACCTTTGCCGATGTGACAGGTTATCTCTCATTCTGTGGTTTTTCCTTTTTCTTAAAATAAATTATTATAATAACATTATCCAAATATGAGATAAAATAATCAAAATAAACAATAACTTATTTTTACCTCAAAAGTTATTTCATACCTCTGGATTTCTTCCAAAAAATTAATAGCCAATAATTACCTCAAAGGTGAATGTATCCAAAAATACCGTATTTCACCTAAAGATTTCATACCATATATCCTAAAAATGAATTATAATTCATTGAAGTTATAATCAGCCTTAAAATTATAAAATCATAATGGTATCTCTATCTCTTGGGAAAACATCATAATCAACAAAGTTGTCTAAACCATCCTTCAGTGCCAAATGTATGGCCTTAACTGTAAACATTAAATAATCTTGAGTAAATTCATGAATTCACATTTAGGATACTTTCATGTTTAGAGATTTAGATAATTAAGCCATAACTATTACATAAATACTCAAATATGAAAAAATAAGAAAAATTAAACACTTCTACTGACTATCCATTTTTTACAAGATAAAAATCATTAAAACATAATTTCTTTTTTAATTGATAGAAATACTCCTAACATTCATATTGACTTATTAGTTTTTCTTACTCATCCTTATGCCCTATGGAAGACATTTCAAAAACTTGGGACGATCCTAAAGTGCTCAGTATGGGATATAAATAAGGAATGAAACCATTAGTCTATGAATATTTTAACTCATGAAAATATTTTCGAAAATTAATAATTTTCACCCAAAAAACATAAGTTCTTTAAAATAGCTGATGAAATCCTATGATTCCATTAATATTTATGGAAATAGTAAATGAAAAAGGTAACTTATGGCATCCATATCATACTTTCATTATTGCATTGACAACTATATTGGGAGTAACCTTCGTAGTTATGTTTAGAATACCCATAACAGTATATTCCCTAATATATTAGGATAAAACTTATTCTTTAACTCCAACTCATTAAGAAATGAATTCGAGAGATATCATGGTCTCACAAACCCTCTGTTTATCATAGAACCACTCATATACATAAACAATTCCAGACAACTATAACATAATAATAACACATAATACATTTATAAAGGAAAAATGAATTTTCCACATTTCAATAACATGATTCCATTTAAAGATATTGACATAATAAAAAAATTATTAAAACCATTTTCAATACCAAAACACCTAAAAGGGGAATATGGTATTTATTTTTCTTTTAAAAACATTTCGGCTTGTAGAGGTTGCAAAATATAAAATAATGGTCATTGTAGTGGAAAAGTCATTATCACCATATATGTTAGTAAAACATTGCTTTTTTCATTTAGTAAAAAGATTCATATAAAGATATTACAATTAAAGTCCATTGAATGAAATTAAAATTCAAAGGGTTTGATTAGAAATCGAATAAAACGAATGTGGTGTATAACATCTAAAGAATCCCCAATGGAAGGAGATTGAGACGAAGTCCCATACCTCGAGTAAAAATAATTTCATAAAATATTTATATTCTGGAATAACAATAATAGGTTAATTTATAGTTCCCTGAGAAAACATTTCATGTTCTATGTTCCTTTTATATCACTTATTACCATGTTATAACAATTACATAATGATTTATGTTCACATCAGACATTTTTCAGGTATTCAGTAGTTGAGACAAAAATAAACTTAGTACGATTTTAATAGTACACATGGTCAAATAACCTTCATCACCAGAATAATATTCATGACATTATTATCATTTTAATACATAGATTATACCTTTAAATCAAACCATCAACTGTGGTTATGAAAAATGTGCAATGTTATAATCATGGCGATGGTATGTCGTACGTATGCATGAATAGTATTTTATATTATTCATAGATTATTATGGAAAGAGGGTAAGTATAATTTTACATTTAAAAAATTTTCATAAAATAATTAATATCATATTAATGATTTAAATATACTTATATATATCATACATGTGATATAATAAATAAAAGTGAATCTCATCGCTTCGTGGGTGTGATAATTCACACGTACACATGAACGATGTTATCATTTTTATGTGCGTGGAAAGTAAAAAAAAATTCATATATCATTATATTAAAATGATTAATATGTCATGAATAAAACATATTAACATTAATTCAATTATTATAACCAATCATGAGATATGGTTATGGAAAGAGAATTAGATCAGGGTGTGGAGGTGATTGTTTACATGTATACACGAACAAATAATTCCATTCCCATTTAATGGATGTGTAGATTTATTTTAGTGATGATATTAACATAATAATATCTAATTATATTTAGTATACTGGATTTCATATTTAATGAAGGATAAATAATATTTTAAGGAAATTGAATAATAAATAAAATATAATACTTAAATAAAAACATTATATTTACTTCATATGATCACACATCATAAAACATTATCACCAATTATGAGGTTTTTCTACTTAAAATAATGAATCAAAAATGTGTTTAGGTATTCTAGTAACCTTTTTTGTTAGATCCTGGCTGAAAAAAAACGTTTAGTAAATGTTAAAAATAGAGATGAATGGGTACCTTTTTATAAGAGAAGGGAGGGGCGCCCTTAGAATTAGTAAAAGTATAATATAAATATAAATTCAATTTTGATTCCAAATGATCCAAAACGTCTTTATATACAATATAAGATTAATTTTCATAGAATAACAATCATAAAATATAAATTATATAGGGTTTTAATATTTTATTAACCATTATCTTTTTGTTTTAACCCCTTTTAACTCTTACTATTTTATAAAGTAATTTAAAATTTGATTGTTAAAAAAATTTCCTAATCATTTAAAAATATATATTAATGAGTAATTAATGACATATGAAGAGGTATCTCAGATTTTGGGCTGAATATTATATTTTTTAGAAATTTTATTTTATTTATTTAAATATTTTATATTTAAAGATATGAATTATTTCAATTTTGACACTGTTCATCACTTGATTTTTTTTAAAAAAATTAATAACAACATTATTACATCAAAAACAATACATTAACATAATACAAACATTTCATAGTAATATATAAAATGTATTTATGTTTCAAAGTATTTAAAATTATATTTTTATAAATATTATTCATATCATTTATTATATTTTTTATTTAATAATTTTATTACTTCATTGTCATTGAGTCAAAATTAAATTAAATTACTTAATTCCAAAAAATAATAAATAAATTACCACGAGATTTTTATCATTTTTATCATTCCATGGAATATGTATAGTTAAATATAACCCATGTATAACTCCATATTAAAATACGTAACTTTTAAAAAACAAATGTATAACAAAAATGTCTATTCAATGAAGATAATATTTTAAATGCATTAATTTAATTCATTTAGATCTAAATGGTCATAAAATTGAACCAAGGATGATCATCATTATCAAACACTAAAAAATTAAATTACTACAATTTTTAGGGTATCTTTATATTGATATAATATTATTTTTACTTTTAATTACTCGATTTACAATTAATTTTGGAAATTAAAATAAATTCTAATGTTTATATTCATAATGTAAAATATTTATGGGGAGTAAATACATAATTTAGAGATTATAATTAAAAATAATGAATCTATATTATCAAATTTAAATCCCATAATTGGAAGAAATTAATTAAAAATAATTCTCATTTACGGAATGGAAAATGTTTTTTTAATATAAAACATTAAAAAGTTCGCATTGTTTTTCTATTTCATTTTAATTTTAAAATATATCCAATGAACTAAAGTGGGTTATCTTATCAATAATCGATCTAATTATTCCTTAAAAAAAATTCATGGATAATATAACAATATAAATAAATTAGATGAAAATGATGTTTTCAATTAAAATGTAGTATATTTCACCACACAATAAAATATGAATTTAAGAAAAAATATACCAAAATTTTATCCAAACTAAATTTTGATTTCCTACATACAATTAATAATCTTATATTTTTGAAAATAAAATATAAAGGGGTCAAAATGAGGTTTAAAATTGATTTTCCATCAAATGGCGGTAAAATTGTATTTTTGAAAAAACACCCATTTTAACCGTAAAATGGCATTTGTTGTTATATAATGTCTATAAAACCAATAAGTTTAATTTTATACATTATATTTACATAATATATCATTAATATAATCCAACATGAGTGTTTTTTATATACACAATTATTCACATTTAAATAGTTTTTAATAAAATGATACATCCTAAATATTTGATTGGTTTTTAGTTTCATTTCTTGTTAATTTGGCAACCAATGAATAATTATATAAACATGTGTAAAGGATATTTTCGAAATCCAGATAAATTTTTTCATTCAACACATTATAATGGATTTTTTATACCCACCATACTAAATAATAATATTTTGTTGTTCCTTTAATCTTGATATGGCATATCATGTACACTAGTGAACATTGTGTTTTCTTATAAAAAATCGGGATGTCATGGGGAGAAGGAAATTTTTTTAAATAAATAAAATTAATATAAAGGGGCCACATTCTTCACATGTAATAAAAACTCAAAATAGAAAATAATTTTCTATATATATATTTTTCCTATACTTAGCCCAAAAATTCAATTTGAAACATTTTTTAAACATTTCAGTATTTTCCACATTAGTTACCATTTTACCCATTTTGGTTTTCACCAAGATAGGTACTTTTTACCTATCTAAATAATATTACATGGTTAAAAATATCATTTAACATATTTATAATTTTTTAGAAAACTATTCAAAATATTAAATCTATTTTACTAGCAAAAAATACTATTTGTAAGAAAATATAATATTACCAAAGGTAGATGTGACATGTAAAAACCCTATTTTTCGAAAGGGTGTATTTTGAAGCGTAGATTTTTTCTGTGAGGTAAGATTATAATTTTATTTTATTTTAAATATATAATTAGGTTGGTTATTAAAATATTAATATTTTCTTAGAGTATTAAAAAATCAAATTCTTCCATAAAACTTTAAAATTAGTCTAATGCCCTAAAAACTATTTTTGAATTGGAATAAATTGTAAGAATAGTTATTATAATTAAACATAGGATATATATGTTTATAATGATATTTAATATTAATAATTTTACACATTAAATACATATTTTATCAATTGAAATATTTTATCAGTTTATTTTTCTTCCATATATAATGATAAATTCAAAAACATACAATTCCTATGAAAACTGTATTTTTTATTATTCTCCTAAGTAGAAAATATTTTATAAAACAACTCAAAAATGACCATAGAATAATTTTTAATTGATTAATTTATAAATGATTCTAATTTATAAAAACAAAAAATCATAATTTTTTTATTTTTCTTTTATATGAAAATATATAAAGGCTATTTATTTTATTGAAATAATATTATTAAAAAATTTATTTGTTCTTAATCCTAATTTAAATGAATTTATAATTGATCAAAATAATTATATTTACAATTGTATTTATTATTATTCTATTTTATTAATAATGTTATTATAATATGTCAATAATAATTGTAGTCGGGTGTTCAGTTGGTTCTATGTTCATGAGCCACAAGTTATTAAAGATAAAATTAATTTATTGTATCTAGATTCTTGAGTCGTTATATTCTGACCCGCCTAAATAAATTACTTCCTCACAATTTTAATTATCTCTTTATAATAAAAATTTAAATGGGTATCTAAATATACTCATAACTTAATATATATCTTCAAAGAGATGTAGCCATATCTATCAAAAGTAACCCGAGATAACATATATTTTCCCATATGATAAGAATATATTAATATTCACATCCATTAATTCAAAATATTCTTCTATATCAAAGTCATTATATTTTTTAATGACAATACTTACAAAAAATCATTTTCAAGATCTTATTTCAAAAGATATATTAATAACAAAATTTTGATGATAATATCTAGTAATAAATAGACAATTATCATATGAATATGAAAGAAAAATCCTAAGATTTCCCCTGTAATATAACCTCAATTTCAACTTAAGATACTTTCATTTAAATTATTTCACACATGGTCCATCCAGTAACTATATTTGATCAATTTTGGTATCATTAGGTTGGGTTCTCTCATATTTCTCAACCTAATTCACTTTCATAATAAATCCCCTATAATGGATTCTAAAAAGATTTTGACTACCCAATGAATATCACCCACAATTATCTATTTATGTGTGTACTATTAGTATCAATAATTTTTTAACATGTTGAAGATTGAGTTAATAGATAACAACATTTTAAAGAGTGATTAACCCTAGGGTAATTGGTACCACAAATGAATCCACATTCAAGTATCTGGATAGATATGTAATTGATTGGGGAACCACATAATCCCTACATTACAAAAACATCAGGATGTTATCTTAAACATAGATATATACCTTAGACTTATCCAAGGCTTTTAACTGAATTAGTCTTACCTGAATCCTAAATTATTAAAAATTACCATAGAAAACCTAAAGGGTTATCTATTACATTCAAAATATGGCCAATATTTACTTATCATCCATTCGTGAAATTTATTACTCTTAAATCATACTCAAACAACATCATGTCCTCTAAGGATATCCAAAACCTTCTATGATACCAAATAACGTAACCCATGACAAACATAACTTCAATAATATTTTAATTTCAAGATTTAAATGATATATCTAACAAACAGTCACACAACCCAAGGACCTATAGTTTTTCTGTCATATATATTCTCTTTTTAAAAACCTTATTTTACTAAAAATGGGAACATTAACCTGTAATTTCACATTTCTATACCATTTTCTTGACATCACTTATCATATAACCTTCTTCATAACATGATAAATGGTAACTAGGATAATGAGGATCCAAAATGAATATTAAATTAAATACTTATCATAATGTATCATATAATAAACATAATAGAGAATATGAGGATAATATAGAAATAATATTATAATATCATGAGTATATATATGATAATCCAAAAAACATCATAGTGTATCATACAAAAAAATTTGATAATTTAGGAATCATAATAGTTATTGGAATGAAATAAATATCAATAATAAAAAAATATAAAATTCTAACATAGGAGTGAATGATATTGTTAAAAAAATTTAACATGAAAACATGGATTATCATTAAAATTAAAATTACTATGAAAATTATTCATAAATTAATAAACAATGTAGTAATATAGAACAAAAATAAGCATGGAAACCCTCTGTGAGAAAACCAATTAATCTCTTTCCTATATGAAAAAACTCACAATTTCCATTTCTAACTAACCTAGTATATATAAACATATAGAAATCTATTTCTTGGTGATATATGACCCTAACCGTCATTATCCATAAATATTTGTGCTACATAAAACTGATAATCATCATATCTTAAAGAACCTATGGAAAAAGAATGGATTTCATAAAATTTAAAAAAAACACACATATTATAAACTTAAGAGATCATAGAACATCAAAAATATAAATTTTAAAAAGGAATAATATCAAAATAATTATATTTATTGAGAAAAATGTCACTTCATACATGATGGACAATGGAGTAAAAGATAAATTCATAATAAAAACGTTTCCACAAAAAAAATCATTTTTATAATTGAGGAAGTGGAAATTAATTTCAATAAAACAAGAAAGGAAATATAAGGATTTTAGAAACATTATTATGAATATTTATAAATTAAATATCGTTGATAATAAAAAAAATCATGCTACTAAATTTAGAGTGTAAAATAATGAATATAAATTCCATTATTAAACTTTTTAAAAAAAATTTAAAGAGAAACCCATGTCAGAGAATTGTTGAAATAATTTCATTTTACTTGAGATGTAAATTAAAATATCATAAATATAAATGAATAAAAATTATTTCCATAAATAAAACACTTTTTATAAAATAAATTATGGACCACTAGGAAAATATTCATCTATTAAATAGGTATTATTGTTATAAATATTATAATTTTTTTCAAAACAATTAATTAAAAAAGTAGTTATTAATGATGAGAATTAAATTATTTAGAGAAAAAATTGAATACCATATAAGGTATTGGAATTTTAAAATAAAATAATTATTTAAATGTTTATTTAAGTACTAAATACTAAGACTTAATGATTCATAAATCTAGTCAATAAAAACCTTAACTTGAATTAATTTTTAGTTGGTCTCACTCAAACATATTGTATTTTAAAAATACCATCTTAATAACCTATTTATGATTATAATTTTGCTTTATAATATTTTATAAAATTCATGTAAAATTATTCTCGAAATATATATTAGATCGTTATTATCTATTTTCAATATTGAATGTGAGTAATCCAGATCATTTTGAACTATTTTCATAATAGCATTGTTGTTATTGATTATTCACCCAAATGTAACACTTCTCATAGAATTAAATGAATAGTAATTAATTATTTAGGATATTTTATAATGTTATAATTTCATTCTATGTTATTTTTATTTATAATTCATGTAGAATAAATTTTTTGAAAACATGTTGTGATGATTTTCTACAAATTATCAATGGAATCATAATAAATGAGTTAAATATTATTTTTACCAATAAAAATAATTGTTATTTACATATGTATATAATATATCATTAGTAATTATGTTCTCATACTAATCCATGATATTATTTTAAAGCATTTTTCAAGTAGGTGGTTAGACTAACCCTAGCACGGAAATACAATAATTAATGGATGAGAATGGGTAAGAAAGTGGTGTCTTTAATATAATAACATTATTATAGAATAATAATTATATAATAATGATATTTTTATTATTTTCAATAATAATTAATTTAATTTTAATAAATATGAAAGAAATTATATAAAAAATGAGTTATATTACTTTGTTGAAGTGGTCGTCGGCACACGCAGGAATGACATTTTTATTTTGATAATGTTAATGGGGAAATTCGGTTAATAGTAACACCATTATAATAATAAAATTAGTTGTAAAAAAACTAGATTCATTAAAAACTATTTATAAAATGAAATTTTTAAAATTAAGGTAGAAAAAAAATTTCATTAGGGAAATATTACTATAGTTGTAAATGACTTGGTTTTCACATGGTTATCTTCTTAGAAATGGTGTGATTGGTCTAATTTAGTGGGAAAATAAGCCGATGTATGTTAAATATTATTCATGTGAAAGTTAACCGGGATGGTTTTCTAGAGTAAAGAGAAATTCATAGTGTCCATGAGCTGGTGGGGAGAGGCATGTTTTACAAGTGGTGAGAATGGAATTAATATAAAAATTTCAACTTAAATTCATGATATCACATGTTTCACTTATTAATGTAACTGGAAAATTAATAATAAAGGACGAGATATATATTTAGTTTTATCCACAGAACAAACTCTCAATTATAATCATTTTTCATCATTTTTGGATTTTTACTGCTTTGGTTAAACCTTTTCACACCTATTGGTTTTTACCATGGAAATTAGTTTTTACCTATGTAATTAAATTTTTATAACTAAAAATATTCCCCATTAAATATTTTATATATAATAATTTGAAATATGAAAATATTTTATCGTAATAATTTATAAGGTTTATAAAATTTATTTTTAATATCAGTGCATGTAATTCCTAAACACACACTTTTAGAAAATTAATATTTTCTTCATAAAAAATATTTTTATGATAATATTATAAATATATGTTATTTTTATGATGTAAATTTTGATTATCTAAAAAAATAATGAATTCAAAATCAATCTAAAACATAATTTTATGATAAAAAATAATTATTTATATGAAATGAATAGAAACTATTTTTAAATTTTGATTAAATGTTTCATATTTTATTAAAATTAAACAATTATTTTAATCAATAACAATAATACATGAATGATTAATTTTTCCATTTAAATACATATTTAATCAATTATAAATGTAAATAAATTTTTATTTCTTTCTAATATAATTATAAATTCAAAACATTTACCACATCTATAAAAAAAATATTTTTCACAATTCAATCAAATATATATATTTTAGAAAATATCAAAAAATAACTGTAATTTAATTTCTACATAATGATTGAAAAAATTAAGTTCATATTATAGAACTATAACTCTACAATTTATAAATTTATCTTTTAAATTAAAATATATAAAGGGAAAACCTTTTATGTAAATATTTTATTTTAAAACGTCATAATATCTTAATCGTAATTAATATAAAATTAAAATTTACTAAAATATTTATATTTACAATATGTTTTTCTAACATTATATAATTTTGATAACAATTATCAAATATGTCATCGATCATTTTATTTTGGTGTTGAAATATTTTGGTATTTCATGTTATATAAGCTATCAAATATTATGTTAATATAAACTATCAAATATCTTGGATCATTATATAGAGTTCCTCAGTGAGGATTGTGTGCCTAATATAAGGTATTTAATATATTTGTTTGAAATTCAACATATTAATTGGACCAATGATTTTTTGAAAAATTTAATGTTTGTATAACTATAGAACCGAGGAAGTGGCCAATGACAAGTGTCATTTGTTTGGTGTATTATATATAATATTCCTCATTATATTGATTGTGATCCCATATACTTATATCTATTTTTGTACCTCCATTTTATTTATTTAGATGTGATTCCTACCTTAGTTGTATTTATTGTGTTATAATTCATTTCCCATTATTATAGTGTGATTTAAAAATGAATTTATAGGTTATTCTCATAATTTATTTCTTGGATATATTAGTAAAATCATTCTAAAATAAAAAAAATCAATAGAAATTTATGATTTTTTAAAAAAATATCTCCTTTCTAAAGGTATTTTGAATTAGATTTTAAACGAGTTCATTAGAAAACTGACCATTGTCCAAGGAATACACTTTTAATTTATTTTTTCATTTAATAGATATAAATAATGTATGTGTAAAAATGATTTCATTAAGATCATTTATATAGTGACTTATACGAACATATTTTTTAATTTATTTCAAATGATCTTGAAATTAAATCTTTACATCGGTTTGTTTCTTTTGTTAAGGTGGGTGGTGGACTGTTGAGAATATTTTTTCCCACACATATTTTTGTATCCTTGTTTTATTTTTTATTTAAGCTCTTGATTTCCCATGGTTTGTGCATGGTATTGGATTTATCAGTATGATATCAGTGTGACTTGTGAGATCATATAATTTATAGTAGTTTATATCGTTTCTTTATATTTATTATTATTCGAGACAAATTATCCACCCATGCCTATTGTATTATTATTAATCAGTGGTTTATTATATATGTGGCTTTATATATGTCAAATAATAGGGGGTTTTGCGTGAAAAATAGTTGGATGTGATTTGTGAGATGTTATTTTTGTTACATTAAATTGTTTAAAATTTTTATACCCCTTCTTTTATATAAATTTATTATGGAATATAAAAATGACTTATGAATGGGTTATGATGGAATTAATGGTGGAATATTCTTTGTGATTTTACATTTATTTAATGGAAAACCAATTCCCATTTTTTGTTTCTAATTCCCTTGAACTTGATTCCAGCCCATGGGGATTGAGAATTCCCCTCAGGACAATGGAATACAAAATAATTTGTTGGTAAAGGGGGTAGCGTAGGCTGATTAATTATCAATGGTATCAAATAGCAGGTTATACAATGGGAGACTATGGTATGGAAAATACCATATGTTATTTAGGGTGAAATATCATAGAAAATAAAATAGGATGGTTATAAAAACTCAAAAGGATGGTCATGTGTGGATTCTTGATCACTACCTATCATAATAGTTCTACAGATACCATGGTTTGTAGGACTTGGATATTTAATTTGAAATTTAACATTGATCATTTATGGTGGATTTTGTCTTTATTAACATGTCATGATTTACTTTGATTATTATGTTTGTTATTGAATGAAAATAGAAGTTGGATTTGTGTCTGAGGTTGGTTTTGACGCCTTTAAAAATCAAGCAGTAACCAAATGCATGATCTTGAAATGTTTAAGGATTAGATTCATGAATGTTTCATTGACCATGATATCATGTGGCCAAGTCACTCATGTATCCAAATTAAACATGGATTTTTATTAAGAACATTTAATTCTTGGATTATTTATTATTTTTCTAAATTAAAATTTAAAAAAATTGTTTTCGGAAAAAATTTTAAGGTAAAATGAGATCCTAGAAAATCAAGATGAACCACTATGTTTCAGGCAACACAATAAATTACCTTGATATTCTAGAAAATATTTATATGGTTTGAATCAATAACCCTATGTAATCTCCGTGTGGTATAGGTTACCTTCATATATAGATCATCTTAAATGAAATTCTCTAAGCGGTAGCTCATCTTATCCTATTTCTGAATATATTTCTATATATTTTTCTCTCACACATTAATACGTAATAAAAATATGCGATCCATTTTTTATCTAGTTAGTTTTATCTTTATTATGATGAGCATGAATTGATCTCTCTAACATTATATTGACATCCCCTTTTGAAATTTTGATATTGAAATTGAATCTTGTTGGGAATTTTATACATTGATAATGTTTCTTGTATTTTTTATATCCAGCATTTTATATTATCATGGTGAAAAAATAAATTTGTGTGAAATATGAGGATTTTATAAAAAATAATATCAGATTAAAATAGGAAATGGTTCCTAGTTATAAAAAAATTATTTTTTATGAATATTTAAGTAATATTAAATTTAATAAAGAAATATAGATGGTTTATAAAAGATTTTTAATGTATACTTGTAATTTTAATTTATTAGTGGTTTTTAAACATTTTAAATACTAAATTTGGAGAATTTGTTTTTGAAAATGATAGTTGTTTTTGTGTATTTTAGTGAGTTTTTGAAATGAGTAGAATATTTTAAGTTATGTTTGTGTTTTAACATGATTTTCACAAATGTAAATTGATTTTCAATAACATTTATAAAATAATTCGTGGTATGTTTTTAATAAATTTTTCAGTAAATTAAGATTTCTTGAAAAAATATTTGGGGAATTTTCATCAAAAGTTATTTTTGTTATGTGTTATGGTGGGAAATATATTTTGAAAAAATTAATAAAGGTTTAGGGTTTGAAAGGAAAATTGGTTTTTTGGACTGTACATTTTTTCCATTGTTTTTATTGATCTATTTATTTTGGGTATATCCAATTATTATGGTTTAACTGTTCAGTTCATTGTGCGGGACATAAACAAGTTAAGTACATGTTTCCTGTTGATTAAAATTTTTCTCCCCAAAAGATTTGTAAAATTATGGAAGTTATGTAATGAGTAATGACTGTTAAGATGATTCATTCCATTGATTAATTATGGATTATCTAGTTGGTAACCATACTAGGACCGAGTTCAGGTGGTATGTTTAAGGTGTTCCATGTTATTAATTATTCCTTGATCCTGAAACTAAGCCTTGAATCCTAGAAATACTTTTTTACTTTTGAGAATTATTTTTGTATCTAGGGTGTGATATGGGATGTGTTGATCTTTTTTATAGTTAAATTGTTATATTATGGTTTGGATAGATATTTAGTGGTCCTTCATTATTTTTTTCCATGTTTTTTTTTCTGATTGTAAGATATTGTTTTCTCTTATGTTTTCTTTTCTATATAGATTTTATTGTAAATATTATCTGATTAGTGTGAGTTTTGATTGTGGAATTTTTTTGGGGTCTTGGTTCTAAGGGTTTAAAATGAGAACCTTGGGTTTGATCTTGGCATTTGGAATAGATGTGTTATTTTGTTTGTATAGATGAAAACTTCTTTGATTCTATTAGACGCACCATATATGGAATTCTAGGACTGTGGTTTTGGACTTCTCACCATTCAAGTTTATTTACACATAGTTAAATCCATATTGTTATGGTTTGATGGATTTTTTATAGTGACTACTTCTGTAGGTTATTTGGAGATAGTATATTCTTGCGGAAATATTGGAGTGCTTTGGGGTATCAAATTGTGGTTGGAATCTTCTATGTGGACTTTTATTCTTATTTCATGGATGGTTGATATGATTAATCAAGGAACTATTGTTTATTTGGGTGTCTAGTGGATGTTTGTTCATATTGGCGTTATGTCTCTTAGATATAATGTGTTCCTTTGACAGAAAAGTTTAGGAAAAGTCAAAATGGTGGGGAGTCCTCAACCAGTCCCAGTGTTCTCTATACCATGCATGTCTTGGTGGTGAATTGAGTGTCTCAAGTATTTTTCATGTGTTTAGGAGGACGTTTCGCATTGGTATTTCCCTTATTTTACATTCTTCTTAGTCTCCCTCTAACCTATATCTTGGGTTGTTTGAGTTTTATTTCATTTTTTCTTATATTTATTACTAATGGATTCTAGGAGGAATAAAATGATATTGTGGGGATATTATAAAACCCCACGATAGTATTATTAGAATTTAATTTTTTCTTATTTTATGTTATTGTAATTATTTTTCTTATAATTTAAATTTTTTTAATACTTTTTGTGTTTATTTAAGGGTGTACAATGTTAGAAGTAACTCTATGGAAACCATGGATTGGGGTTTACAACATTATTTTATAGATTTGTGTGGTATCTCCACATTTTTCTAAACCATGTGGTGAACTATATGGGGTATTTTTGGGGGTTTATTGGGGGTTTAGTGTGGGGCCCATGGTTACCGCATAGTTTAATAAACCTTGTGGTTTAACCATGTGATTTTCCTAGGTGGTTAATTTTTGTGGAATTACAATCTGAACCTACCTGAATTAAAATTCCTAAACCCATTATTCCTCAACCATGGATCCCATGATATATCAAAATTGTTGTTTCATTTAATTTTCATCCCCCTTCACTAATTATCCCTTCTAACATGGTGATTCAGCATGGTTTATTCATCATTAAAGGCCAATAATCTTAGGTATTTACCACTTCCCATCTCTAATCCCAATTATATAATTCTATCTTTGTTTACTCTTTCCTAATTATCGACACCCCACTTGGATGAACCATATGTGTTTTTGAGGTTTTTTAGTTGTGGTTATTGATGATAGGGAATGGGATGTTTTCTTTTTGCTCTTTTTATCCAATATTTCAAATTCCATATCATTCACCATCAATGAGAGGTATGATTACCCATGTCTTGAATTTCAATTTCATAACAATGTATTTCTTGATTATTAATTCATTTTTTAATTTTTTAATGGTAGTATTATTTATTTTTATTTGATTTATAATAAAGAGATTATTTTTATATTTTGTTTTCATTAAAATATATCTTTTTTCTTATTTTAAAAAATAGTAAAAATCTATTCCTTACTTTTTACACCTCTTTTTATATAAATTTACCTAATAAAACATATAAATGAATTTTGTTGTTTTAAATTGTGTTTTAGTAATAAAAGTGAATTATCAAAATATTTACAAGGAATTTTGAGTAATAAATCAAAATTAATTTATTGATAAAGTGTTTCAAGAATTGTTTCAGATGAAAATTATTGTTTAAAAATAATTTGAACATATTTGGAATTTAAAAAAGTTGAAGTTTGGTGTTCTAGAACCTTTGATGTATTTAATTCATGTGGATTGATTAATTAAATTAATTTCAACACAGTGTTAAGTGTGTTTCTTTCAAAAAAATTGAAATTATTTTAAGATAATCTCTTAATGATTTGTTTTATAAATAATTAATTGGAAATAAATTTCATACCCTTAAAATAGCTGAATTAGAACAACAATTCCTTCTTAGTGAATTTTCAGTTTGACATTTTTGATTGGGTTTTCAAATTTCATAGTTATCTGAGACCATTTTCTTATTTTTATTAAATAAGTGGTGGTTTTATTCAGGTCAATACTAGTTGATAGATCATGGGGGATGTTTTTTATGTGGTAATTTGGGGGTGATGTGAGATATATTTTTTATATATTATAATACTTATTATGATATTTTATTGGTTTAATACTCACATCCTCTATTGATTTGTCATGGAACAGAATTAACCTAGTAGGAGAATGTGATTTATTTCACACTAGTTATTTCACACCATATCTAGTGACCACTATATGTTTGGTTATATTTGGATAATGTAGTTCCCCATTGATCATTGAGGTAGTTATTTTATTGAATCTATGATATTTATTTAGGAAACAACATAGTTGGTAGATGTTCCATTTATTTTTTGAAAAAGACTAGGACAATCACAATATAGAACCCCAAATATGTTCCAAGACATGTATCCATTATATGATGATTTATATAGTGTATTCCCTTTTTGATTGATTTTATACACATATTATTTCAATTAATAATGATATTTATTTTTATTTTTTTGGTTATACATCCTACCTTACTAAATTATGTTGTATAATATTTTAATCACCCCTGATCATGTGTGATTAAAAATTTAATTTATATGTTGGTATTATAATTCTTTTCATGGATATTATTATAAAACACTTCTGAATTAACATCTTCCCTTGTAAATTTAATATTCATTTCAAAAATAATATTTATAAATGAATTTTTATTTGTATATTGATTGGGTGGGTTGAAAAAGTTGTTTTGGACTTTGAATTTTCTTTCAGAAAATATTTTTCATTTAATAAAAATGATGAATGGTTGTTTTAAATAAACTATCCTATGAGTAGTTTATTTTATGTATAGGAATATGGAAATATATTATTCTAATATATTTAAAACTAGATAGAAAGTGGATATTTAAATAAATGTATTTCATATGGAAATGAAAGTGGTGGCTTGCTGAGTGTGTTTATTCTCAAGTCTATTATTTTATTTCTATTTCAAATTTCATTTATGATCTTGATTTCACATAGGTAATCCAAGAAATTTTCATTAGTTAAGGTGACTTGTGAGGCCACATAATGCTGACTAGTTTATTTCTTCATTTTTTGAATTTGTTTTAGTGTTGTACAATCATCCACCCTTTCCCATTTTACATTATTTAATCATTTTTGAATTAGACATGTGGCACTATAGATGACTAATAATATATATTTATGTGTGTGAGATAGTTTTTAGTGAGTTGGGGGATTCCATTTACATTTAATTAAATTGAATAAATTTTATATGATGTGTCATTCATATTTATATTTATTTGTAATATACACTTTACTTATGTACGTGTTATGATAAACTTTTTTATGGAAGATCTATTATTATTTAACTCTAATTTATGGGTGAAAATATTACAAGTGGTATTTTATATGACCATGCACTAATTTTAAACACATTGGGATCAAGAACATCCCTCGATATAGGTCCATAATTGGTATGGTGTTAGTTCAGGTGGAAGTATAGGTAGGTTCATTAAAAATGGTATCAGAGCATATGTTCTTCAATTGGATTCATGGTTATGAAGAATCCCTTATGTTATTTAGGATGCATTGGGTTAGACAATAGTGTATAATAGTAACCCAGACTCAGGATGTTAGCCCTATGTGGATAAATAATCTACAATTATCATAAGAACACTTGACTAACCATGTTTAGTAGGATTTTAATTCTGAATTTGGGATTTTATTTTGATATTTAATGGTGGATTTGGTCAAAATTTTCATTGTATGAGTTCAATTAGGGATTGTTTTATATTTATAATCCAAATTGAAGGATTATTGGTTGAGTGATGATTATTTTCATGGCCTAATAAACGAGGTAGTGCTGAAATTATTTATCTCTAAACATTTTAGAAATTGATCCATGACTACCCATGTCACATCACACCATGTGTCCAAGTCAATAATGGATTCACATTACCCAAGGCCTTTTTATTAATACCCCAATAATTTTAGCTAATTTTCAGTATTTATCAATATAAAAAATATCCAATTGTTTCATATGATATGTTTTTAATGTGTGTTGGGTCTTTTATGTGCATCATTTTTATTTGATCATGGTGATTATTTAAATTTTTGTGAAGTGGGTGTGTTTTTTGAAATGATCTTGGTATAAAATTTTACATGTGGAATTATTGTAAAATGAAATCATTTTAATGATTTTTTTAGGGAAAATCATTGATTTCCTGATTGAATCCAAAAAAAATTGGATTTTAATAGGGTTTTGGTGATATGAAATTGTAAGTGGTATTGAAACATTAAAAGGGGGAGTTTCATACAAAGTTTTTGAAAATGAGTTGAATTTTTTAATGATTTTTTATGTTTTAAAGGGATGTGAACCTGGATAAAATGAGTTATTATAAATTAGTTATACTTAAATTTGTAATAAAGTGTGTACTAATTTTAGTTTGTTTTCAAAAGAATTATAGGATTTTTTCATAATTTTTTTTCTTTTATATGATATTGGGGGAAAGGTATTTTTAATCCTTTAGTGGATGTTTTGTGGTTTAATGTAATATGGGTTTATGTTGTGTAAAAAATGTTTTCCCATATTTTGATTGATTGATTAATTTTGGGTTTAGACCTTGATTACAGTTGGACTATTCAGTTTGTTGTATTATATAAAAACTGGGTATGTTCCAGTTTTTTCTTGTTTAAATTTTTTCTCCCAATAATAATTGACATGGATGGAAGGTTTTTATCTTGTAATGGCCTATAGGGTTATCCCATTCATCAATTATATTTTATTTCTCTAGTTCTTATCCCTACCCCAACTCTCGATCAAATACTAAGGTTGGGGTCTTTTTTATTCTAGAGTCTTCCTTATTCATGAACCCCATTATAGAATCTTGGAATTACTACATTCTTTTATGAGAAATTTGGGGTCTAGGTGGTTAGTGTCTCAAGTGTGATATAGGATGGGGTAAAAAAATTTAGTTATTTTAGTTTTTTTTGTTTAGATTATTTGATCTACTTCGTATCTGGTTGTTCATTAGTGGTTGTGTTTTTTTCTTATGAGATATTGTTTACTCTTTTTGTATCATTTTATTTTACTGTTTTATATTGATAATTATTAATATAATGAAAAAAATCATGAAATGTGTTTTGGTGTCTTTGTTCTGATAATTTTTCATAGTAACCATGGCTTGGAGATTGGGGGTATGGAGTAGATGTGGTCTATTTTTCACTCTTGTTGTAATATGCTTGGATTATTTTTTATGCACTATTAGTGGAAATTCATGAGAGGGGTTTCGGGTTTCCCTCCTTTCATGATTTTTATACCATTGATATATCCATGTTTTTGTGTTTTGAGGGATATTTCTCATTTGGAGTGTCTCCCTACTTGGTTTTTGGTTGATGGTGATATAGTTGGAATAACTCTAAGTCATTTGACATATACCTTTTTGTTTGTGTATTAATTATAGAATTTTGATATAGTTTCATTGATGGTTTGTATGGTTGATCAAGGGATGGTGTTATTTTTTGTTGTTTGTTGGAATTGTTTTCTTCTTGGTATTTTTTCTCATTGAGAGCGTGGCTTTCTTTAACCAACCATTTTAGGATAATTTTAAATGGTGGGGATCAATGGTTCTCAATTTCTATAACACCTTGTGTCTCTCTATTGTAAATTGAGTATTTCTATGTCATGTTATGTTTCTATTGAAAATATTCCTCATTATAATTTCCCTTATTTTGTGGTCTTCTATAATCTCACCCCTCTATTGTTATTCATCGAATTTTTTAATTTCTATTCTTTGTGGTATTTTATCCCATTACTATGAATTTATTGGGTTAGAATGATTTTGTGAGGATGGATTGTGGATCCTAGTGCTACTATTAATATTTCTAAATTATATACTTTTTTTATTTAATATTTGAGTAAATTTGGGAATAGAATTAAAAATTTTGGGAACTCTGTGGGTGTCTCATAGTTTTTTCATGTTTCAGAGTATTTATTCCGAAATAATTTATTATGATTTAAAACTAGATAATGTAATTTCATACGTTATAAATGGGATATGTTAAATTATCTATTTACCATAATGTAAACCAAGATGGGTGTGTTGGGTGTTCAGTGTGGGTAGCATCATTATCAGATGGTTGGGTAAACTGTTTGGGTTTGTATTCTGAGTTTCTCAAGTGTATATCATTTATGTAAAATTTCATTGTTTACCTCTCAAGATTAATATTTTAAAACTATCTTATCCCCCCATGCATCTACTAACATCCCAAGTGCTCCCCTTTGCATTTTAATTCCTCAACAATAAATTGACCTTTCTTCCATTGTGATTAAATCTAGATTCAACAGCATTCCAGACATTAATTTCATGATACCGATTCTTTATCCTTATCTTCTCCATCTCCTCTTGTTTCCAATTCATTTACAATTTCCCCATCAACATTCCCCTTCATAGATGAAACCTATCTAAATTTTCAATTGTGATTTGGTTCTGGTTACAATTTTTCGAGTGGGAGAGGTCTTCTTCATGATCTATTCATCTCTTATTTGATGTTTTAGACCATTATTCTTTTATGTGAGCTATTTTTTCCAATTTATTAACTTCTAATTTATAAAAAATCATTTCTTGTGTTATAAATTAATTTTTTAACTATGTAGTTTTAGTTCTATTGATGATTAATATATTTTTTTAGAAAATTTATTTTTCCTTTTGGATTTCATGGAATGAAATTATTTTCATTATCTTCAAGTATAGTTAAAACTATATTTTATCTGACAATGCACACTAGTTGTTTGATAAATAACCCAAGTGGAAATATAAATATATTATGTCATTTTAAGGGTTCTTTTGGACGTAAAACTAAATTATCAACAATATAATTTTCATTTCAGGCGATACATGAAATGAAATGTATTGATAATGTGTTTTATTAATTTTCTGAAATGAGATGTATGTTTTATAAATGATTTACCATGTTTGGGTGATGAAACCAATTCAAGGTTTTTTATTTGGACCCTTCGATGTTTTAATGATATATTTTGGAATATTAAGAATAATTTCAATAGGGTTTTAAGTTTTTTATTAGATTTTTAAAAGAATCAAATAGTTATTTTTAATTAACAATTCTTGAATGAGAGGTTTGAAATTAAATATCAAATAATTAAAAGAGATGAGTTGTCACTCAATGTCCTTTTTAATTTAAATCCAATTTTATACATTTAAAATGGAATTTAAAATGATTTGTGTGTGTGAGTATAACGACCCATACTTTACATACATTGTTATTACTTAAAAATTGAAGCATACTTATTACAACATATAACAAAACCATGGAAGGACCGTATAGGTATAGAGTCTTTAGAAACTGGGAAACATAAACAACTGGTTCATAAAGCATCTACTTTTCCTCCCATTTATTTCATCATATCTAGAGTCAGTTTTTAGCATATCCTACTTAATTACCTTCTTCCTGACATGGGGAAATAAAACAAACAAAAGGGTGAGCTCAAATTCTCAGTAAGGGCAAACAAAAGAAATATCAATCACATTATAAGAACATAAATTTTGGAAATCTTATCCTGCAAAAGAAATCATAATTTCAAAACATGGGATAAATCATAATAGTGAAATGCAATCCCAATAATCATAACTTAAAACATGAAACTTTTTGGAATACACACATAATCACAGATAATCATTTCTTATTAGTCAAGACTCATTTCCAAGACTATCTTAGTGGACAAAGTCCATTTCTGAACCGAGTTCACTCCTCGTTTTAGTCCTGTTTCACTAGACCGGTTTAACCTGTCGTTCCAGCCATGTCTATCTCATGAGATATAAAATATTTACCCAACGCATTGGAGGGAGATATAGGTCCCACCCATCTCATAATGATACCATTCTTATCTGTTCCACAAAATCATAAACCATACATCATAGCCTAACCCATGTAATAAAAATGGGAATCTTAAACATCATGACATCATAAAACAATTCATATAAGATAAAGGAATTCATAAAAATATTTCCATCACAACATAATCAAATCCATGTAATAATAGGGATAGAAACAGAACCCTATATTATCTTAGATGGAAAATAATTTTGATAAAACACTTGAACTCCATTCTTGAGGAAAATATCCTTTCTACTTGAAAACCACTTTTCTTTTCTTAAAATGTCATACATTTCTAAAATAAAAGAATTTGATTAAAAATAAAATTGAAAACTTGTAGAGGAAGCTTCTTGGAAATAATGTTTTAAAAATCCATTCATGTTGTATAAGTTAAAAAAACATTTTTCTCGTACTTTTGTCGGAAAAGTCAAAAGTACCTCGTATGAAAAACGACAAAAGATTCCTTTCATAACTTATACTAAAACATCAACTATGGTTAAAATTGGATTTAAACAATTGTAGGTGGATGGAAACAATATTACATATTGAGGGAACATGGATGTGGATGATAAAATACACCCCAGTAAATACCAAAGTATAAACAATCTCAGATAAAAATGAGATTGTGATATTTTCCCTTACCATAGGTCTGATTTCCTTCGTAAGTGTCTGAACCTCCTGTATAATTATTTAAATAAGTTTATTGAATTATTAAAAAATCATAATTATTGTTATGATGTCATATATGGTCATATTATTAGCTTCTTAGTAGTAACATTTCATTGCTACTTGTTATTCGGGTGTTTATAACTTTTTGTTCTTATGCATGTTTTGTCGAATAAATTTTTATTCTTCTCTTTAGGTTATAGATACATAATTTATAGAATGTTATTAATGTACTATATATCATCTTTATTCATTATATTAATTTATATATTCATTATGCAATGAAGATCATGTAGAATGAATCACATCACATCGTGGAGACGGTATTCCGTACGTACGCACGAGCGATGATATCGTTCCCATGATCGTGGAATTGTATTGGAGTGTATGTATACTATTTAAGAATCAATATCACATTAAAATAATCATATATATTCATTACTTTCACCATTATACCGATCCATGTAAGGTGGTGGGGGAAAATTGATTACACCACAGCGTGGAGACGGTATTCCGTACGTACGAATGCGCGGTGATTTCGTTTTCCGTAGGATGGATAGATGGTGAAATAGGGTTGTTTCATACTTATAATAACATATCATTATATGATTGATACTGATTTTATTACTTCATAATGAAAAACTAAAGAATAATAAGTTGAAAAAGAAAGAATTTGGAAAGGATCGATAATGGATATTACCTCTTTTTTGACGCGCCTCTTCTTAACCTCCTCTTAGGGCACTAGGGTTGGTATTTTAAGAAGACCAGAACCTCTAGGATGATTATAGAGAATTTTATAGGAGAAATTGGTAGGGTTTGGCCGAGCTTGAAGGCTCAAATTAGTGTGAGGAGGAGAGGGAGAAGGTTCCCTTTTATAAGGGAGGAGAGGGGCGCCTTTGGAAATATTAGAAATATTAGTTTATATTACATCACAACCCCACTTAAAAACTTCCAAAATGACTCATATCCGAAGATTAGATGAGATAGGGTTGTAATATCATCAACCAATAAAATTTAGACATGTAAGGAATTTATTTTAAACATTATCAACTGGATTTATCCTTATTTATCAAATTAATTTTATTTATGGTAATAATATTCTAAATTTTAAGTTATTATTAATAATTACATATGTGTTGTGAATTTTCCATAATTTGACACTTTATGACATTGTAGACCATATAAAAGTTAATTTATAATTTTTAAATATTTTTGTGATTTTTAAACAATTTTATAATATGTTATTTTTATAAAATAACAATAGTGTCAATTTTGACACTATTCATTTATTTCAATTTAAATAAAATATATACAGAGGATATTTTAGAAATAAAAGCTTTAATAGATTAATAAAATGTCATATGTATCTAGAAAATTAGTGGACCACATTAGATAGTGCATATAATATTTATTTTAATATTTTTAAAACCATTTATTTGATATTTTAATTAATAAAATAATTTCAACATCACTATTGTGTCATAATTAATGATACTTATTTAATCCCTAAAAATTCTAAATAAATTCTTATGATGTCGATAATTGTATTAGAGTTTTGGAGACTATTCATGTTTGAAGTTTCATTAAGCTTATCACCAAATTAAAATTATTATACTTATAAGATATAAGAAAGTGACATGTTGTCACATTCTTTGGTTTTAATAATAATTAAGTTATTTTCATGAACAAAAGTCTATTAAATGAATATAATCCGACCCTTAGGTGATATGGGTCTACTTTTAGTCATCAAATAGGATTTTGACAGGTGTTAGGGTAATTTTATAATCTTATATTTACTCTTAATTACCCGATTTACCTTTAACTATGGTAAATAAAATTTACCGTAGTTACTATTCATAATGCCCAAATTTAAAAAGTAGCCTATTTACATAATTTGACCCACTGATTACAAATATGGAATCCATTTTTCAAAATTCAAAACACATAAGTCACAGTAATTAATTTAAAATAAATCTTGTTGTTAAGAAAACAGGTTTTAGAAGTTAAAACATTACCAAAGATTGAAATGTTTTTATATATGAATTCAATGTGAAATTAATGGTAATGACATAAATTATATTAAATGGTAAAAATATATTATATCTATACTTTAAAACCATTAAATATTATAATTTAACCATATAAATTATCTCAATGAAAAAAGTTTTTTTTTTAATTAAAAATTAGCGTATTTTTACTATTCATCAAAATATGAAAGTTATCAGAAAAAGATCAAAAATTTATCCAAAGTAAATTTTTATATCCCGATTCAAAATAAGAATTTTATTTTGTCAAATTGAACATATAAACGTGTCAAAAACAAGATTTAATGTGGGTGCGCCATCAAAAGGCGGCAAAACTGCATTTTTTGATAAATACTTATTTTACCCAAAAAAATTATTTTGTTCTCTTACCATGTTCTAGAAAATGTGTAAGATGAATAATAATTTTGTAAAATTTAGAATTTAGTTAATACTATTCATAACAGCTAGTTTATAATATTATAATAATATATCGTTGTTTAGTGGAACTCGGTATTGCGTACTACACACGCTATCTAGGAAGGTCACGATTGCGTGTAGCGGAAGATTCCTTTGATGATTTATATAACATAAAAACAAAATATTTCTCATAAAAGTCTCGGTTGTTACATTCTACCCCCCTTAAAATGAATTTTTCCCTCGAAATTCATCACTTTGTAACAAACAGATGAGGATACCTCTCCCTCATCATATCCTCAAGCTCCCATGTATCTTATTCTAATTGGTGGTTCCTCCTTAAAACATTCACCAAGCAAGTGGTCTTGTTTCGTAGGACTTTTTCTCTACGATCCAGAATCTCTATCTGTTGTTCTTCATAAGAAAGATCTTTCTCCAGTTGTATAACTTCTGAGCTGAGTACATGTGAAGGATCAGGTGTGTACATTCTCAGGAGAGATACATGGAACACATCGTGAACTTGAGAGAGATTCGGTGGAAGCACCAAACGGTAAGCTACCTTCCCAACACGATCCAGTATTTCGAAAGGACCGATATATCTAGGTCTCAACTTCCCCTTCTTTCCAAATCTCATGACCCTCTTCCAGGGAGATATTCGTAAGAACACTTTATCACCCAATTCAAACTCTAGGTCTTTTCTTCGGTTGTCGGCATAACTTTTCTGTCGACTCTGAGCTGCTCCTATGTGTTTTTGAATAGATCGGACCTTTTCTGCCATCTCATCAACAATATCAGGTCCTAATAGCTTTCTTTCCCCAACTTCATCCCAGGAAGTTAGAGTCCTGCATTTCTTTCCATAGAGAGCTTCATAAGGAGCCATCTGAATACTGGAGTGAAAGCTATTATTATAAGAAAATTCCACCAAAGGTAGGTATTGATCCCAACCACCTTTGAAATCTATAGAGCAAGATCTCAACATTTCTTCTAGAGTTTGAATTGTCCTCTCAGACTGATCGTCTTTCTGAGGATGATAAGCAGTGCTGAAGCTCAACTCGTTATCCAGAGTATGCTGAGGACTTCGCCAGAACTATAAGGTAAACCTCGGATCCCGATCAGATATAATAGAAAGTGGTAGTCCATGAAATCTTACCACTTTATTTACATATATCCTAGAAAGCTGATCCAGAGGGAAATCCTTTCTAATAGAGATGAAGTGTGCCGACTTTGTAAGACGATCAACTATGACCCAGATAGCATTATTGCCTTTGGATTTTTTAGGAAGTCCGGTGACAAAGTCCATAGTGATGTTTTCAAATTTTCATTCTGGTATGGGTAATGGTTGTAACATCCCCTTAGAATTCTGTCTCTCAGCTTTATCTTGCTGACAAACCAAGCCTCAAGAGACATATTTAGCAACATCTCTTTTCATGCCATCCCACCAGAAGTACTCTTTCAGGTCTATATACATCTTCATGCTTCCAGGATGAATAGAGAATAAAGAAATATGAGCCTCATCCAGAAGCTCCTTCTTTAATTTGGGGAGGGGAGGAACACAAACCCGATTCCTAATCTTTATTATCCCATTACAATCAAGGTTGAATTCCAGAACATTTCTCACCTTCTTTTG
The DNA here is from genome assembly GCA_963277665.1 of Viscum album. Classification (NCBI taxonomy): domain Eukaryota; kingdom Viridiplantae; phylum Streptophyta; class Magnoliopsida; order Santalales; family Viscaceae; genus Viscum; species Viscum album. The sequence continues at coordinate 1,498,501,131 of OY728131.1, forward strand.
TAACTAGACATCTTCTTTCTGTTCCTCTTTAATCTTCACATGTATAGATGGTTGAACATTTATTTGAGAAAGATATGATTTTCCCCCTTCCATTATAATTCCAAGAACCATCCTTTGTAAATCCATAAATATTGGATCGTTTGTGATCCTCATCATGGATAAGCTAGCATGGTCTTGTTGACTTAATGCATCTTCCACCTTGTTTTCTTTCCCAGGGTGGTAATGGATTGAGCAGTCGTAATCCTTAATCAGCTCCAACCATCTTCTTTGGCACATATTCAGCTCGTTTTGTGTGAAAATATACTTTAAACTTTTATGATCAGTATAAATATCACACCTTTCGCCATAAAGGTAATGCCTCCAAATCTTTAATGCAAATATTACCGCAGCTAACTCCAAATCATGAGTTGGGTAATTTTTCTCATGGATTTTCAACTGTCATGAGGCATAAGCTATCACCATATCATTTTGCATAGGAACACACCCCAATACCTTCTTTGATGCATCACTATAGATCACAAACCTTTCTCCACTACAAGGCAGTGTGAGCACAGGTTACTTGGATAACCTTTTTTTTCAAATCCTTGAAATTATCTTCACGTTCCTCCGTCCAGAGAAACATAACTCCTTTCCGAGTCAACTTGGTGATTGGATTAGATAATCGTGAAAATTCTTTCACAAAACGTCGATAATATCCAGCCAAACCAAGAAAATTCGGATCTCAGTTACTGTTGTTGGTTTCGACCATCTTTCGATAACCTCTATTTTTGCTGGATCCACAGATATCCCCTCTTTTGAGATTACGTGACCCAAAAATGAAACTCTTTGAAGCCAAAATTCACACTTGGTAAATTTTCCATAAAGATTATCCTTTCTTAGGGTCTTCAATATAATTCTCAAGTGATCTTCATGTTCTTCCTTGCTCTTTGAATATACAAGAATATCATCTATAAAGACTACCACAAACTGATCAAGATAGACTATAAAGACTCTATTCATCAGATCCATGGAGATAGTAGGGGAATTAGTAAGACCAAATGGCATCACTATAAATTCATAGTGTCCATACCTTGTACGGAAAGCCATCTTTAGTATATCCTCCCTTTTGACCCTTAATTGGTGATACCCAGAACAAAGATCAATCTTGGAAAAGTATTGAGCTCCTCGTAGTTGGTCAAATAAGTCATCAATGCATGGGAGAGGATATTTTTTCTTGATAGTTATCTTGTTAAGTTCTCGATAATCAATGCAGAGTCTCATTGATCCATCTTTATTCTTAACAAACAGAATAGGTGCTCCCCAAGGTGACGCACTAGGGCATATGAATCCTTTATCAAGATTCTCTTGGAGTTGCTTCTTCAATTCCCGCAACTCAATTGGGGCCATTCTATAAGGTGTCTTTGAAATAGGCAAAGCACCCGGTATGAGTTCTATTGAAAACTCAACTTCATGATTTGGTGGAAGACCTGGAAATTCCTCCGGAATGACATCATAAAACTCCCGTACAATGGGCCTATTATTAATTGTGAGTTTCTCACCAACCATTTGAGAAAAATAACCTTCATTAAGTAGAATCAAGACCCATAAGATGGAAGAAATTTCCACTGGAAGGTTATGTTCATCCTTGCATTGATAGACGATCATAGATTGATCTGGAATATGAAATGTGACTTCCCTTCTTTGGAAATTGATATGTGCTCCATATAAAGAAATCCAATCCATACCAAGAATCACATAAAATTCCACTATAGGAAGGATCACAAGATTTGCAGGAAGCACTTTCCCACAAACTTCAATCAGAGAAGAATTATAAACTTTTTATGTGACTATTGTGCCATTAGGGGTTGTCACAGCTAACTCAATATCTAATTGTTGAGGTAATACGGTGATATCCTTATAAAATTCTTCAGAAATAAATGATTGGTTGGATCTAGAATCAAATAAAACATTTTCTACTTTAGAGTGGATGGTAAGTGTACCTTTCACCACATCGTTATCGTATTCCACATTGCTGATAGAAATTGCATGTGACATTCCTTTGTCTTTAGCCTTAAGAGTTTGTTGACGTCGACGATCATCATCAAACCTTGGATTTGGGCATTGATTGTCATAATGCCCCATCTCCTAGCACTTGAAACATTGAAGTGTAGTAGGTTCATTCTTTGTGTCCCTTCCTTTTTTTCATCATTAGACATCTTCTTCCCATCATTGCGGCATTCAAATGCCCGATGACCTTCCTTTCCACATTTGAAACATTTACTTGTCCCTTTAAGACAACTCCCTCCATGTTTCTTTCCACACTTTGAGAATAATGGAAAGCTCATCTTCTTTTCAGTGTACTCTTTAGATTTTCCATTCAATTCCATTCTACTCTTATTATCAAACCCATATGACTGATGGGTTACTCCAATCTCCATCTCGACATTGAGATCACATCAAACGATTTCCTCATAGCTATTGAAGTCCCTTATGGCTAACGCCCATCAAAGACTTGGTTTTAAGCCACTAAATAATTGATCGATCTTACTCTTGGGTTAGATAATAATACCAGAAGCGTACCTTGCAAGTCTTGTAAAATTTGTTTCATAGGTACCAACAGATTCATCATCCTTTTGCTTCAGTTCAAGAAACTCTTTCTCCAACTTTGTTCGGAGAATACGAGGGAAGTAATTATTGAAAAATAAGTTCTTGAACTCGTCCCATTCAATGGAATCAATTTCATCCCATTGCCTTGTATTATTAATAATATTTCACCATTGATCAGAATCTCCTTCCAAACGATACACTGCTAGGATGACTTTATCATGTTCAGAACATTGAAGAACTGAAAATATCTTTTCAGTAGTATTAATTCATTGTTCAGCAACTAATGGATCAGTAGACCCGCTGAAAGAAGGTGGACGTTTCCTCATGAAGGATTCAATAGAATGTTGCTCCTTCCTTTGCTCATTTGGATGTCCTGCATGATTCATATCTTGAGAAATTTGTATGAGCATGGCTACAAGATTTTGCATTCCAGCTCCCATAACGTTTGGTTGCTTAGGGGGACAATCATTGCATTGCCCGTCACATTCCGCATTAACACGATTCCTTCGGGTTCCAGCCATTGACTAAAACCAAGAAGAATAGTGTGAGCAACACTAATTATAATAGGAAAACAACATAATCAAGAATAAAATTTCACACTTAAGGTCTTATCCTAGGTTATTCGTCGTCATTTAAAAAAAACTAAGATTGTGTTCTATGCTTAAACTTTTCCTTAGGGTTCTTACTAAGGCTTTCACATCCTAGTTTCCAAAGGTTGAATATACCTTTCCTCTGATACCAACTATAACGAACCATACTTTACAAACATTGTTATTACTTCAAAATTGAAGCATACTTATTAATGCATATAACAAAACCAAGGAAGAACCGTATATGTATAGAGTCTTTAGAAACTGGGAAACATAAACAACTGGTTCATAAAAAATCTACTTTTCCATCCATTTATTTCATCATATCTAGAGTCTATTTTTGGCATATCATACTTAATAACCTTCTTCCTGACCTGGGGAAATAAAACATACAAAAGGGTGAGCTCAAATGCTCCGTAAGGTTAAACATAAGAAATATCAATCACATCATAAGAACATAACTTTTAAAAATCTTAACATGCAAAAGAAATCATAATTTCATTACATGGGATAAATCATAATAGTGAAATGTAATCCCAATAATCATAACTTAAAACATGAAACTTTGTGTCATACACACATAATCATAGATAATCATTTCTTATAAGTCAAGACTCATTGCCAAGACTATCTTAGTGGACAAATTCCATTTCTGAACCGAGTTCACTCCTTGTTTCAGTCCAGTTTCACTGGACCGGTTTAACCTGCCGTTCCAGCCATGTCTATCTCATGAGATATAAAATCTTTACCCAATTAATTGGAGGGAGATATAGGTCCCTCCCATCTCATAATGATACCATTATTATGTGTGCCACAAAATCATAAACCATACATCATAGCATAAGACATGTAATAAAAATGGTAATCTTAAACATCGTGACATCATAAAAAAATTCATATAAGATAAAGAAATTCATAAAAATATTTCCATCACAACATAATCAAATCCATTTAATAATAGGGATAGAAATAGAACCCTATATTATCTTAAACGGAAAATAATTTTGATAAAACACTAGAACTCCATTCTTAAGGAAAATATCCTTTCTACTTCAAAAACACTTTTCCTTTCTTAACATGTCATACAATTCTAAACTAAAAGAATTTGATTAAAAATAAACTTGAAAACTTTTAAAGTAAGCTTCTTGGAAATAAATTATTAAAAATCCATTCATGCCGTATAAGTTAAAAAACATTCTTCTCGTACTTTTTTCAGAAAAGTCAAAAAGTACCTCGTACTAAAAACGACAAAAGATTCCTTTCATAACTTATACTAAAAACTCACCTAAGGGTAAAATTGGATTTAAAAATTTGTAGGTGGATGGAAACAATATTACATATTGAGGGAACATGGATGTGGATGATAAAATACAACCCAGTAAATACCAAAGTATAAACAATCTCGGATAAAAATGAGATTGTGATATTTTCCCTTACCATAGGTCCGATTTACTTCGTAAGTGTCCAAACCTCCTGTATAATGATTTAAATATTGTTATTGACTTATTACAGAATCATCATTATTATTATGATATCATATATGGTCATATTCTTAGATTCTTAGTAGTAACAGTTCATTGCTACTTGTTATTCGGGTGTTTATAACTTTTTGTTCTAATGCGTGTTTTGTCGAATAAATTCTTATTCTTATCTTTAGGTTATAGATTCATAATTTAAAGAATGTTATTAATGTACTATATATCATATTTATTCATTAAATTCATTTATATAATCATTATGCAATTAAGATCATGTAGAACGAATCGCATCACATCGTGGAGACAGTATTCCGTACGTACGCACGAACGATGATATCGTTCCCATGATCGTGGAATTGTATTGGAGTGTATGTATACTTTTTCAGAATCAATATCACTTTACAATAATCATATATAGTAATTATTTACACCATTATACCCATCAATGTATGTTGGTGGGGGAAAATAGATTACACCACGGCGTGGAGACGTTATTCCGTACGTACACACGCACGGTGATTTCATTTTCCGTAGGATGGATAAATGGTGAAATAGGGTTGTTTCATACTTATAATAACATATTAGTATATTAGTGATACTGATGTTATTACTTCATAATTAAACAACTAAAGAAGAATAAGTTGAAGAAGAAATAATTTGGAATGGATCGGTAATGGATATTACCTCTTTTTTGACGCGCCTCTTCTTAACCTCCTCTTATGGCACTAGGGTTGGTCTTTAAAGAATCCCAAAACCTATAGGATGATTCTAGGTAAGTGGAGAGAAGAAATTGGCAGGTTTTGGCCGAGATTGAAGTCTCAAATTGGTGTGAGGAGGAGAGGAAGGAGGTGCCCTTTTATAAGGGAGGAGAGGGGAACCTTTGGAAATATAAGAAATATTAGTTTATATTAAATCCCTACCCCACTTAAAAACTTACAAAATGACTCATATCCTAATATTAGATGAGATGGGGTTGTAATATAATCAACCAATAAAATTTAGACATGTTAAAAATTTATTTTAAACATTATCAACTTGATTTATCCTTATTTATCAATTTAATTTTATTTGTTGTAATAATATTATAAATTTTAAATTATTATTAATAATTACATATGTGTTGTTAATTTTCTATAATTTGACACTTCATTAAATTGTCGACCATATAAAATTTAATTTATAACTTTTAAATATTTTTGTGATTTTTAAACAATTTTATAATAGGTTATTTTTATAAAATAACAATAGTGTCAATTTTTACACTATTCAATTATTTGAATTTAAATAAAATATATACAGAGGATATTATAGAAATAAAATCTTTAATAGATTAATAAAATGTCATATATATCTATAAAATTATTGTAGCACATTAAATAGTGCATATAATATTTATTTTAATATTTTTAAAACTATTTATTTGATATTTTAATTAATAAAATAATTTCAACATCACTATTGTGTCATAATTAATGATACTTATTTAATCCCTAAAAATAATAAATAAATTTCTATGATGTAGATAATTGTATTAGCTTTCTGGAGACTATTCATTTTCGAAGTTTCATTAAGTTTATCACCAAATTAAAATTATTATACTTATAAGATTTAAGAAAGTGATATGTTGTCACATTCATTGGTTTTAATTATAATTATATTATTTTCATTGAAAAAAGTCTATTAAATGAATATAATCCGACACTTAGGTGATATGGGTCAACCTTTAGACATCCAATAGAATTTTTTCAGGTGTTAGGGTAATTTTACAATCTTATATTTACCCTTAATTACCCGATTTACCTTTAACTATGGTAAATAAAATTTACCGTAGTTACTATTCATAATGCCCAAATTTAAAAAGTAGCCTATTAACATAATTTGGACCCACTGATTAAAAATATCGAATCCATTTTTCAAAATTTAAAACACATAAGTTGTAGTAATTTATTTAAAATAAATCCCGTTGTAAAGAAAACTGGTTTTAGAAGTTAAAACATTACCAAAGATTGAAATATTTTTACCTATGAATTCAATGTGAAATTAATGGTAATTACATAAATTATATTAAATGGTAAAAATATATTCTATATATAATTTTAAACCATTCAATATTATAATTTAACCATATAAATTATCTCAATGAAAAAAGTTTTTTTAATTAAAAATTATCGTATTTTTACTATTCATCAAAATATGAAAGTTATCAGAAAAATATCAAAAATTTATCCAAAGTAAATTTTTATATCCTGATTCAAAATAAGAATTTTATTTTGTCAAATTGAACTTATAAACATGTCATAAACTAGATTTAATGTGGGTGCGCCATCAAAAGGCGGCAAAACTGCATTTTTTTGATAAATACTTATTTTACCCAAAACAATTTATTTTGTTCTCTTACCATGTTCTAGAAAATGTGTAAGATGAATAATAATGTTGTAAAATTTAAAATTCAGTTAATACTATTCATAATGGATAGTTTATAATATTATAATAATATATCGTTGTTTAGTAGAACTCGGTATTGCGTACTACACACGCTATCGAGGAAGGTCGCGATTGCGTGTAGCGAAAGCTTCCTTTAATGATTTATATAACATAAAAACAAAATATTTCTCATAAAAGACTTGGGTGTTACAGTGAGATACTCTATGAGACGCTGTTCTGGTTTCCCTCAAATTGGTAGTGTTTTTTTTATAAGCATATTGAATGTTAGAGAGAGGTCGGATTTATGTGGTTATGTTTTATAATTTTGGTGCAGGTCATCGATTGGTTATATGATCACCTACAATTTTTATTAGTCATTAGAAACTAGTTAGTCTAGTTTGAGACCTTGATTTATGGTACAACAGTTATTTCACACCCCAACTAGTAACCCCTAGTTGTATGGATTGCAAAGGGTAGTGGAGGGACTCGATGATCTTTCTATCGATAATTTAGGTTATCTAATATTTTTTTGGATGTATCATGTGTAAAAAAATAGTCTAGTGGGATTTTGTTAAATTCTAGGATTATCCCACTATATTAACCATGATATATACCATGGCATGTATCTTTTGTTTAGTGTTTCAAATTTTGGATTCCCCTATTGATTGAATATCATCCCATATTATTTGATTTCTTAATGAAATATAAATTTATTTATTTATTTTGTAATCCATTTTTTATTGTGCATGCTATGTAATATTTCATTTAACCTATATTGGGTGTTATATCACAATAAATTTATATAATTTTTGCATAATTATTTTTTAAGGAATTTTTTTGAAAACATTTTCAAATTAATGTCTTTAAAGAGAAATTCATAAATTATTTCTGAATGGATATTTCTAATGGTATCATGATGTTGAAAATAAATGGGTGAGTTAAAAATGGAGGATTATTCCTATGAATTTCCATTCAATGATTTCTTTCCATTTCAAAAAAAAAATAAAATATATTTTAAAACAAATTCAACAGTGATTAGTTTCTTTTAAATATAGGATTGTGGAAACATATTTTTTATACATCTCAAACTATATTTAATTACTATCTTTAATTAAACGTAATAATGTGAAGAGGTGGGTAGTGTTATACTGAGCACATTTTGGAAAATTCTTATTTTTATATTATATGTTCGAATTTATATTCATCACTGCATTACTTATAGGGTATAAGTTACATTGGGATTATTTGGTCTAATTTGTGAGGTCATATGAAGGTTACTGGTTTATTTTATTACATTGGAATTATTATTATGTTGGAAAAATTAGTCACCCCTTCTCCTTTTCCTTTCAATAATTAGTGGTTCATTATATATATGATGTTATATGTGTTAAATAACTTGGGATGTTGGGTTTGATGTAGTTGTAGGGTATATATGGGATTTCATTGTGTTTTATTTAATTTTTTATATTTATTATGTTCTTTATTTAAATTTTTTTTTGGCATAGTCCTATGAGATATAAATGGTTCATTCTAGATTTTCTGGTGGAAGATATATTATTTTATTACTCTATTTTATGGGTGAAAGTATTCCATTTGGTTTTTTAGTGACCTTGTATTATTTTCCAGTCAGTGAGGATGATGGAATCTTTTTGGTCAAGTATAATATCAGGTTGGGTTCATGTTTGGGTTGAAACCTGATCTGATTTGTTACATTTTTCAAAAATCACACTTGTTAAAATTCACTCTGTTGTAATGATGAAAAACAATAACAAAAATAGAAAGATCCTCAAAACTTGTATTTCTTTACATATATGTGTTGAACAAGAATAAATATTAATTATTATTTAATGTTATTCCTAATATAAATTATATCTATCATTTCTCTAATCAGAAAAAATAAAAATATTTCTCTAATAGATGTTTTTTAAATACCCTGTCATGGAACCCACTTATCCAACTAGAGTCAAAGTGATACATAACTCCAGTTTTCCTCCCCGTGTACCAAGGGATAATGAATTTCACATGATTATTGTGCATATTTATTTAGTGTACAAAACACAATAATCATGTAAGTGAATAGTTTCACTAAAGAACAGATACTAGAATTCCTAAGTCATCTCTATAGGGACAGTTTGATGTATTCATCAATTCAAACATCATTATAAAAATTCAAATTCAAATGAGTGAAGGTCGTAGTGTAATTATATATATATTTAAGCCTAAAATAAGTATCAATACAGAATATATAATAGTATTAATGAGAATGTACACTATAAATAGATGAGTTAAATATAAAATTTTTAAAAATCAAGAGTTGGTCAATTTTATATATCATATAATTTTTAGATAAATTTCTAAAATTTATAATATCTTCACCACTAAATACCCATAATTTTCCATTGATACACTATTGGGATCATTAGTTCAATATAATTCCCATTAATGTTTCTTTTATAAGATTCACTAAAGGAGTTAATATTTTTTCCCTTGAAATAAAAGTGTTCCTTTATTTTATTAGTAAATAAAATACATTAGATATCAAGTATCTCTTTCTTGTGCACAAGATATATTTTAACTAGTTTTACATCACTAGTCATCATCATTAATTAACCAGGAAATCAAGATAGTAAATAATTAACACCAAAAGAATAACAATACTTTTATTTAATTCATTCAGTCTATCATGGTATCATAAACATAGTATTTCTATGTCCCATTAATAATCTAGGAACTCATAATCATAATAAAGAATCTAAATAAAAATAGATAAAATGATTATTTATAGTTATTTAAGGGATCATCCTCCTTGGGTTTCAACTCTTTTCATCTATTATAGTCTTTTATAATATATTTCCATCAATAATCATTAATCCCCAACTCTTTATAAACCAGTTATCGTTTATAATTCCTCTAAAACATTCTGAACGTTATGATCAGTCCAAGTAGGAAATGTGTGTTGAGATAAAACCATGAGTAAAACCGGTACATCCAACACCACCTCTTTCACCATTCCTCAAGTTACAACTACACTACCAATTATATTATTATAATATTATCTATATAATAGTTTATCCTCTATCTTAGAATAATATTAGTGTGTTAGTCAATTTACTTAGGAAATGGTTATTTAATATTACCCATATATAATGTCCCATATGTGTCCACATAATTCACAATTTTATCCTTTCAATTTATCCTCAATCATTTCTTCTTGATTCATCTTTATTAATCATATAAACTGTTTCAATATATTAACAGTATCATTTTAATCATAGAATAATTTTATATTTACATTTATATGAATTCAAATAAAATTGGGAACATAACTTTTATTGATTACCATTGTAATTTTTTTGTTTAAACAAATATCATCAAGATGATTTCAAATGCCTGGGAAGAATAAGTGATAAATGAAAATAAACTTTTTACCCTACATTATTGTCACATGTAGTGATCTGTGACATCATTTTTAGTGTTTATCTGATAGAAATAATTCTATTCAAATAATTTGGACATCAAATAATCTCTTCAAATTATATAACATGCATTGTCACATGACAATTCACTAGTTAGGGAAAATAGGAACACAAAAAAAACATGTAATCCATTTTATTATTAGTGAAATCAACAAAAACCAAATTATGAATGATATATGAATTAAATATTAGTCAATATTGAATTATTATGGATTTATAACATTTTATAGTCACCTTGTTGAAAGTATTCAACATTTAATTTCAAAATTTTCCCATAAGTTATCGCTAAAATAATAATATATCATTACAGTCTTAAAAGTTCATCATAATTAAGGGGTATTTAATTACAACCCTATTGAATCATATCATAAATAATGTTTCATTATGTTTCCAAATTTGGTTTTATGGCTGAAAATATTCTATATTTTTTATTTCATGAGGGATATTTCATGGAACATAAGTATACCAACATCTTCATCCATGATCTAAACACTAGTAGAATTCATCCTTCGTTTTGTGTATAATTCTTCATAATATATTCTTACATGCATTTGTATTACTTTATTAAATATTATTTTAGATGACGAAAAGTTTATAAGCGCTAGAGAAAGTTCCGAAATGAAAAATAGAAGTTATATTCGGAACCGGAGGCCCGTTTCAGAGGGCCCGGAAGTGTTGCGTGAAAAAAAAGAGTGAAGTGCATGAAAACATATATCCCGCGCGGAAGGTACCAGGATTCAAAAAAATGTCATAGCGCCCGTGTGAAATAATTTCATGCCCACACCTCGCGCAGTTGATATTGCACGTCGCCGCCTCTATCGTGCAATAATTTCACGCAACCCAGTATTTTGCGCCCCGGGTTTCCTATAAATAGAAGGCAACCCCCATCATTTTCAGGGCTGAATAATTCGATCCACCATTCATGAAAGTAATTGGCATTCCAAGCGCACGCAATATGGCCTTCAGGTAAGGTTCTTTTTCATGCCAAGTCGCCCGGGGATCCGCCTTCACGCGAGATCCCCCTGGCTTTGACTAAACTCCAAAACCTTCGAGGTCTACCCCTTGTGCGCAATTCCTTCAATTGCACGCATGCCGGTAAGTTGCGTGAAATCTCTTCATGTGCGCGCCCCCTGTCCTTACATGCGGCCTTTTCTTTCTACGCGTAAATCTCCCCACTTGCATGCCATCCCTTCGAGTCGCGCGCAAAGCCTCATCTCCTTATTTTGTGCAAGAAACATTGATTTCATGCCATCCCGGGGCTTCCCGTTCCAGGATACCTTTATTTCACGCAACCCCAAGGGCTGCGTGCAATCCTCTAGCTCCCTTAACCTTGGTTCCCCCCAGGGACCCCCTTTGCGCAAGCACACGATTCCCTCCTTTCAGGTGCCACTCGCAGGTGTCTTGTGCACCTTGGGCATTCGTATCATACATGGTTTTCCCATACTACCTTCTAGGCTCGTACGATGTAACTTCAATGTCCCTTAGACAATACTTCCGGTTGCATTGCTACGCCTTATATTTTTCGCATAGGCACGCTAACGGCTATTGCTTATTCACATAGCCACACTAACGTGGACCCCTCGATGGTTCGCCCTGTGACACCCCCTCAAAACGGCTTTGCCGATTCCTTCCCTTCCACAAGGGGGCTGAGGGAACCTGTTATGTAAGTCCTAGGGGTGTGGATCCAACCCGCCTCATTTGACCTACAAGACGTTAACCTGCCAAGCACCTCGTCCCCAACCCATGATGTTAAACTGTGACCTGGCCCCATGCCTAGAATGTAGGGTCCCCCCACCTCGGATATTCTCCACACCCACTTGTCTCCACGGGGATGGGATCTCCCCTCACAGGGGAAGACATCCTCCTTATCGGAGTGACGTTTGTCCACGGGGAAGGGAAGCCACCTTGGTGAAATCCCCTAGCCATCCTTCTAGGAGTCAGCGCCCCTCTTCCTCCCCACTTCCTTGGCGCCAAAGCCAGCCATGGACGTGGAGGGGAATGGTGCTCCGTACTTTCATCTTCGGTCCCCAAGGCTGGTGGAGGACGTGATAGGGAACATGTCCCCTCCTCTCTTCCAGTGTACCAAATACCTCTCCCACTGTGCTTTTTTGCCCTCAGGCCTCTATCTTGGAGTATGTACCAACACCATGGGCCACTCAACGCATAATCCCCTCTTCACTTCCCACGGACGCACCCTTCACAATGTGATCATCAGGTCCTAGCAACCGCTTGTTTCTCTCACTCAGTATGACTCCGGTGAGCTTAGAGTGAGCACCGACCATGACACACCATGGGTCGCCTCAGAACATAAGCCCCAAATGCCCCCGTCCGGCATGACGTTAAATTTTATTCCCAAACTATGGGGTCTTTGATCCGTGATAAGTCATGGAACATAAAAAGCCTCTACAAGGTTCAAGCCCCCCCACCTTGGGCCATCTCAGAGCGAAATCCCCATCCAACCCGAACTACATGGGCTTTGATCTATGATAAGGCATGGTACGTAGGAAGCCTCCACGAGGTTCTAGCCCCACCAACATGGGCCTCCTCAGAGCGTAATCCCCAAATGCCCTCATCCCACATGACGTTAAACTGTATACCCAAACTACGAGGACTTTGATCCGTGCTAAGGCATGGTACATAGGAAGCCTCCATGAGGTTCAAGCCCCACCACCATGGGCTGCCTCAGAGCGTATGCCCCAAATTCCCCCGTCCCACATGACGTTAAACTGTATACCCGAACTACGGGGACTTTGATCAATGCTAAGGCATGGTATGTAGGAATCCTCCATGAGGTTCAAGCCCCACCACCTTGGGATTTCTCAGAGCATAAGACCCAAATTCCCTTGTCTCGCGTGGCATTAAACTGTATACCCGAACTACTGGGACATTGATCCATTCTAAGGAAAGGTGCGTATGAAGCCTCTATGAGGTTCAAGCCCCACCACCTTGGGACGTCTCAGAGAATAAACCCCATCCAACCCGAACTATGGGGTCATTGATCTGTGCTAAGTCAAGGTACGTAGGATGCCTCCATGAGTTTCAATCCCCACCACCTTGGGCCATCTCAGAGAGTAATCCTCATCCAACACGAGCTATGAGGACTTTGATCCGTGCTAAGGCATGGTACATAGGAATCCTCTACGAGGTTCAAGCCCCACCACCTTGGGGAATCTCAAAGCGTAAGCCCAACCCAACCTGAACTACGGGGACTTTGATATGTGATAAGGCATGGTACGTAGGAAGCCTCCACGAGGTTCATGCCCCATCACCATGAGCCACCTCATAGTGTAAGCCCCAATCCATCTAGACCCCAGGTCCCCATTCATGTTGGTTCCCCATCACCATGGGCCGCCTTAGAGTGTAAGCCCCATTCTCATCCCGCATGTTGTTAAACTACAACAACCACCTGAACCATGAAGACTTTGATTCCCTACCATGGGGATACATAGGATGCCTCCATGATGATCAAGCCCATCAATCATGTCTCATCCTAATCTCTCCCTCAAGCCCACATATCTCGGAAAGATCATTCCCTAACCCAGAGGTTCTAATTCTTTTGGGTCCCATCAATGCATTCATTATCACGGGTCTCCTCTTTATGTGTCCCACCGTACCATCGAAATACATGGACATTGATTCCCTTCCATAGAGATACATAGGAAGTCTCTTCAAGGCCAATCCCAAAGCCATTATTCATCCTGATTCATACCCGGGCTGCCACATCTTGGTGGGATCATTCCACTTCACTCTTTATTCCACCCACAACATTCGGGAAGCCACCCACGTGCTGACCCCAACATAGGTGTTCCCTCCAGGGGGTTTCTCAATCTGATCCCCTCTAGCCAGTGTTCTGATCAGTCTGATCTATCCCTACTGGACGTTAAACTTGTGGTATACCCTGTGTTAAACATGGGAAGATGAGGAAAACCTCAGATACATGTATATAGCATACAATTCCCAGAATTCAATGTGGGATGCCTCGTGCTTCTACGCCCTCGAGAAGCCCTATAATAAAGAACAGAAGAAAGACATGCTGATCACTATCGTCAAGACATGCAAGTGATGCCCCAATGTGACAACTCTCTTAACCGAAGGTTGCTGCCCTGATTGGACCTCTTGGAATGTCCTGATAGAAGCGGGTTAATTAACTGGTGTCCATGATGATATGACGACGGGACGAGATTCACGAATTACGTTTTAAATCTTTGAGGGAGACCTGGATAAGGTGACGGGATCTGAGGAGGAATCCACGAAAGGAAGAACCGACAGCCCATCATCCCATTTTGATCAAGGAGCAGACGTCCCCGAATAAGGAGCGGATGTCACCCGCCTTTGGAAAGTGGGAATGTGGGGTAAGAGCAGTGCGTCCTCTATGTGACGGATGCATGTGCCCTGGCGAAAGTTTCAGAAACAATTATATAAATATTTTTCATTCAAAAGACACATATAAACCTTCGATAAATTATCCATAAATATCATGCTGCAATTTATAAACTTAAAAATGATTTAATGAATGAATTTAAATCATGAATGATGAATACATTAATTGTATTCTCAAAATATAAAAATATTTTTTCTTAATAAACAACAGTAATATTATTTCAAAACAAAAAAAATTAAAAATACTATAATAAAAATATAATTTATTTCTTCCAATCACATTCTCATTCACTTGAGTGATTAATTTCCCCTAATTAATGAAAATCAAAAAATTTGTTAAGAGGTAATATATATCACCTTAAATTCAGGATGTGGATCAATGAGTGTATAAAAAAATTATCTCTGGTATCGTAGTTTTAAAAAAAAAATCCTTTTGAAATTCATCTCTACTAAGAACCGTATTCCACTAATCAATTTTATTCAACAATGATTCATAATTATAAAGATGATGTAATAAAATAAATTTTCTAGTATAATTTTAATTTATTTACATGCCATATATACCATCATTCCTAACAAAAATATGCATTCTACACTTATTTATACATCCATTTCTCATGAATTAAACATATTTAGGAATTGAGAATATGTTTAATGTCTCTAATCATTTTTACCTCAACCATGCCCTAACTCAGTTTCTAGTTACCTCAGAAGCACCTTCGTGTATACTATATATAGTCAACTACAAGAACGTGTTAACAAAAACAGGTGGGGAGACTATAACCTTCTATATAGATTACTGTACAACATAGAAGAATAAAAATAAATAATTAGTCATAAAAATTTACAAAGCATATTAATAATAGATTTCACATCTAAATGATTTCCAATCATAAATATCAATATCATGTTATAGTAGAATGTTCAATTGTACATATTATTAACATTATTAAATAATTAAAATATCTCCCAACATAAATAATATAAAAAAATTTATCCATTAAAAAATGGTCTTAGATCATGCCCTAATCCTATCTCTTAAATCTATTCAATCTCCAACTAATCATCCATCTAAAGTAGTAGGGCCCATTTTCCCTTACCTGGGTAATGAAACATGTAGACTTCTTGGTTACTAGGTTTCCTGAGTAGGGCGTGAGTAGAACTCAATATGCCACCCCCAATGGTGTTTTAACTAGTAAAATAAATATTCAATCATTCTTGTTATTGTGTCATAAAAATATTTATATTACATTTCACCCCTTGTATTATTCAATAGCCAAACCACATGTTACGATACATTCTTTGGATAGTTCGTGAATGGAATGATGTACTGATGGTATGAACACATCTTAAGAATTAATAATATATCATACTTTGTAGAAAAATAATAGTGAATAAATTATCACTATTGATCATCATTGGGTGAATGTTGTCTCACCATTATAATAAAACTCAGGGAATTATCTGTCATCAATATAATTTCCATGGTGAATGAAACATATTCCAATAAATAGGTAATTACCTATACACGGTATCTAATACACTTGTAATACTTATTATATGAAGATGATATACAAATGATATATATCTCATGTAAATGACACACCACTAGTAAAAATTTTCCAAAGTGTATGAGGAACCATACCAATAAACTCGTTTAGTGGATGACAGACCACCTATAACTGTTTCTATGTCGACGATGCTCCCTCACTATTACCCTCTACGTTGATGGTATACCACAAATTTCAATACTTAGATGGAAATAATTTTACCAATATAAGTATCAAGGTGGATGTTGCACCACTATAACTACTGCAAAAGGATGACAAATACAAAAAATAAAAATAATTGTTTGGATGACATACCACTATAAAAATCATAATGTGGATGAGGTTGCACTATTACTTTTAATTTAGGTAAATGATGGATCCCCTTAACAATTTTTCAAGACAAGATAGCCTCGATCAACTCAAGCTGGTCAGTGTACCAACAATATACATATATAAACGATGTATCACCAAGAAGTTACAATACTTATATTATAGTGACCAGTTTATCATTTACATGACTTTTTAGAATTTTCAAAATTGAACATATAAAGGGCCAATAATCATACACCAATAAATCCCCAAAATTTTCATCCCTAGTCTAGATCATCACTATCCTACCATATTATCATGTTTTTTACTATCATGTATTATCATAGGTTACTACACATGAATCATCAGGTCAAGTTACAATAATAAAACTCCAATCATGGTCCTAAATAAAAGGTTTCATAACACAATCCACTTACCAATGCTTAATTGTGACAATAGCATTGATACTAATCATATGAGGTATTTCTCAGTAGTATAACAACTCCAATATAATATATATGTAGTAAAAACAATTTCGGATCATTTCTATGGAATGATCACAAAGAGATATTTTCTATATTTCATACAACACATTCCAAATCGTAAAATACCAATTAGAATGATATGAGGCCTTTTACATTGGTATAGTAGGTTCAATATCCTTAGAACCCACCATTTGATATGACCTCCACAAATAACAATTTATATGTCTATAAAAATCCTTGGACTTGGGAATTACGAATGATTCCTGGTGAAATAATAAGAGAAACTCAAAATAAAAAAGATTGGATTCATAGATATACTAATGAAGACTACTTATGTTAGTAAGGATCCATATGTGGAAACTAAAAAATGAAATATCAACATAGAAGATATTAATAATAGAGAAAAGGTAGTGGCTCGACTACTTCTAGGTGAACTAAATGACAAAATATTGTCATTTATAAAAATAAAAAAATTATTTAGTTAATTTTAAAATTTATAAAATATATAGGGAACTGTGGAAAAACCCACCAATAGTCTATCATTATCTTAGAGGGAATTAATTACCATATCTAGTTCCATTCACCACAAGGTGGACCACCTCGAGATACTGCCTCTACTTCTACTTCCATCTAATACCCAATACAAAACCATCAATTACGAGGTTGAATCTATCATTGGAAAAATGTCTCGGTACCCAACCATTTTTCTGATTCAAACCTTCGAACAAACCCCCACACATGTAATACTCATAATTCATTTAAATTCATTAGTTTTTACAATAATTATATTTAAACATACCTCATGAGGATAGGGGGTATTACAACCTACTCATTATTTAGTAGCTCATCTCCAAGTTGCACCACCAAGAATCAAAATGTAGTGTCAAAAAAAAAATATGTCCATTGTACCCACATATAAAACTATCACTCCTACATCTTCTCCAAGATTAAAATTCATTACAAATATGCTTGTACTAGAGGGACTAGTATATTACATAGATACTTCCCACACTTACCCACTATTTTATCCAATATCTTTAAAAGTAATGTATAAATCTATCTTTACATCATGAACATTTATAATAAGATATGGTTCATGATGGTATATTCGATGATAAGATACATGAAATAAACCAGGAGTGTCATTGTATCTCTAGGTAAGGGTTTCATTATATGTCATTGTATTTATCAACTCATAGCCTCAAACTTCCCCTTATAATTTGGAGTCAAATTCCCCTACCAATTAGTATTTCTGTGTCCTAATGAATGTGAAACTTATAATAATAGGAGTTCCCCCAACTCAAACTTTAGAATACAACATATCCTATTAGTATAAGTGTCAGATTTTGTTCCATATAATTAACAACTACGTAATTAAGGATAACTTATATTCATTTTTTTGAATAATAGTAATCTTCAGGTCATATAGTGATTGTTCTTTTGTTCAACATCGTATGTGAAATTGTCGGAAGTGTATCTCTCATGATGAATCTTCATAGAAGTTCCCCAATATAATGAGATCACAAAAGGGAAATGATAGTATTCTTAAGAATATATTTTCTATCTAGATGAAATAATTTTATAGACCAAAATAATACAAGATATTAGGTGTAGAAAGTTATAGTACATTGAATAACTTTCTCACTTTGTCCACACATAGTAATATTTAGTGTAGGATATTATGTGAACATGTATCACCAGTGGGAAATCCACATTTATATGTGTAATTGGATGTTCCAATCTATGTAAAATTGTATTGATCCTTGAATTTTAAAATTATTTTTCACGGCTATTATATTTCACGTACTTTAATGTATTAATGAAAACCATGATGGAATATTTTTCAGTGTGGTAGGATACATGGGGTGTGTAACGAGTTATATTTCAATAATAACTAAGGGAAAAATTTATTTGTTTCCATTATATACTTTAGAGGAAGTCTATATCTCATTCCATGTGATGGAAATGATATAGACATAATTATTCAATGCATATAAAATTATATAGGAATGTTTGATTTTTGTAATGTCAAAGAAATTGTCATTCAAAACATATTTCGAGACCAGAATGAAACATTATTTAATATTGTTAATTTGATAAAGGGGATATATTACATAGTAATCATCTCAATGAGGTATTATTTCATTGCAGCATTAACATCTTTCTTAATAGGTGCCTTGGAATGTTGTTAGATTCTATCCTTGGACATTGGGATGCTTTACCTAATGCCACTGAGAAAGTGGCATAGAAGGTCTCATAGTAAGTGTTTCTATGATTAATGTTAAATAATATATCATTATTTTATATTTAACAAGTTGAATAAATATTATTCATTCATGTGGTTTAATAACTATTCATTTTTTATAGATCATAGATATTACGTCACCAGTTATTCCAGTGAATATTATGTGAGAAATTTTTTAATAAATATTTATTTACTATTTACTAAAAATAATTTTTATTTATTTTTTGGCGAATAATGAAATGATATTTATTTATTAAATAAATATCCATTATTCAGGGCTTGATAAATATTATGTAGTTATGAAGAACTAAGCTTAATGGTCTTCTCAGAAATAATATATATTGAATATTATATGAATGAATAATATTTATTTTAATTCTTGATTTTAGTGCATGTAAATTAATAATAGTATTATTATTATTATTATTGACATGGGGTTCAATTGAAATTGGGAAAATAATAAGTGCGCATGTAATTTTTTTTTGTTTTTAACCCTATTTATAAATAATCCCAATTATATTAATTTTATTTAATTGAGTCAATTCATTTTTGTTGTGCATAATGAGATCTGGACCGAATCCTATAATATCCCAAATTATCCCCCTCCAATAATTATCTCGTGAATAGAGGGGGATCCTTTTCCACCCAACTCTTTATACTAGAGGGATTGAAGAGAACCCCTCCTTGAAGTGGTTCCCAGCATGATCAAAATTGAATGATTCTAGTGCTTGGATCTATCTTTTTAGCACTTGGAAATTACTATGGTCATGTTTAAAGGTTTATGTAACATTCATTGATAAAATATGGAGGGAACATATTCTTTATTCCTAAAAAGAAACTATGGTAAAACATAGATACATTATTCGATCCATCAACAATGAAACAATTAATCAAAAAGTAAATCTTTATTTTCTTAAATTGTTTAAAAATAATATTTGTTGATCCCTAACTATGGTTCTCGAATTTTTCTCATGTCAATATTATTTGATTCAATTCCATTTCTCATCGACTTGATCAACATTTAAATCTTATATTAAATATTAATGATGAAAAAATGATGATTTGGGAATTTCCCATTCACTTCTTTTATTGCACCCAGAACCATCAAGTTGTATCAGAGTGGTTGAAAATTTGTTTATAATTATTTAAAGGTTCATTAAATTATTTATGAATTTTTCATCACTTTTCAATTTGTTTTTAATATTTATCTAATCCAAATTTGGAGATCATCTTTCTTCAATTTTCATTATCAAAAATATTATATAATTGATTAATTCTATGATCAAAATAAAATATAATATCTCATAAAAAGGTGTCAATGAATATTTTTGGACATGAAAAGATGAAAAACTATGAAACCAAGAGGTACATGATGTATATCAATGTTTAACACATCCTGAATAAATTCAAAAATTAATTGAATATGTGTGTATTTACTTGACTTAGGGAATTAAATTACACATCATTTCTTACTTAAGCTAGCCTATAACATGGTCACCTGGTATACAGGTTGTGTAACTTCTATACATGGCATGTAGTTCTTTAGACATATATGGTTTGTGATTCTTATTTCATTCAATAAATGATTTGTTACAATTTAACTCAGAGACCAAATGACTTGTTTCCCATATACATGTTGTTTACTCTAATTTTATTTATGGAATAGTTACATGTCGAGTATCTAGGAGTTTTTCGTGGATAGATGGTGATAATAATACATCATGCATAGCTGCAATGTACACGCCATGAACTTTTTCTAAATAATGAAAAATTAAAAAATTAATTAATTATATTATTCAAACCTTATCAAGAAGTGTTCTTTGTGGCCATTAATGATAGGATCTTCATATTGTGTATATGTTATATTTTAGTTATTACTCTACACATATTTAACCATAAAACACTGCATAAATACCATTTCATCCTTGTGATCGCTGGGTTTAATTTACATGACAATAAATAAAACTGTTCGTATTGTATTCCACATGTTTAAATACTAAAAAAAATATTAGTATAATAAATTTTGGGTAGTTAGGACGGGTACTCACTGTGTTTCCATAAAGATACTAATTTTTGCACATAGATACTTCAAAATAAATTTATTAAATTTTTTAAACCTCTGACGGTTGAAAATTATGATATAATAATTAGTTAATTAAATATGATAATTAATTAATTCAATCATGATTTATATTAATTGGAAATGATTTTAATTTAGCGAAAATTTTAGTAAATGTATAATCTGTTGTATATTTTTGGATGGTCATTATCATAGTCTGATCTTTGTACATTTATTCTTTCATCTAATTACATGATAAATTAAATTATTGTCATGAGAGTCATCCGACATCTCATTATGTATGGTTATGTATACCCATAGTTTCTTTTATGTGAATTCTTTAAACAATCATTTGGTTCATATCACTTACACGTGAGTACAAGAATAATTAATGGATAGACCTCCCAATATAGTGGATTTGGTTTGCATTTGGATCCTAGGAGAAACCAATCGAAAAGAGACACATAAAGGGATAGGTGGAAATTTGTAATTTGAACCATAAATGGTCCATGGTTTTTTTTACTATAATGATGGTTAGTTAATCATGTGCGGGATAAACTAACAATTAATAAAAATCCCTTTATCATACTAATTTATTATTTTATTTTTATGAAGATTCAGGTTAATCTAATTATGGTTGTTTTTATGATCAATTTATTAAATTAATTTACAGTCATGGAAGATAAAACTAAAATAAATTGGCTTATGTGTAAACTTTATCTAATATATGGCCAATAAATTTACTAAAACATCTTAATATTAAAAATAATGTAATAAATATATTAATAAGAAATATAAAATTAAATATAAATTTTATCAATTATATATAATAATTCAATATAAATTTATATTATTTTTGTTATAATTGAACCAAAGTTAAAAGTGCTTAAACAAAAATATTTTGGGCGATTTCAATTATCAACGAATTTCAATGTAATGAACCTCTTTTACATAATGGTACATCCCATTATTTCAATTTTAATCCTTCTTTTTCTCTTGTTAAACATGTACTATGGTTAATGGAAGGTCCTAGGAGAATATGGGCATGTTTGGAAATTAGAGTTCAGATCATTTTCCAAATTGTATAGGTTTCATAGTTACCTCACCGTTAGTAATAACAATTGGGGTAGCAATATAGGGAACCTTTTGAGATGTAGGGCCACACAGTTGGTATTTTACCATGTGATCCAAGGTGCATACCCATGCTAAAATAATAGACATCTTGATAGTGTGTTTTCACATGGTTTTTACATGGTTACGAAAACTATGCACCTTAACTATGATGGTTCCTTCTTTAGATAGTGAAGGGACAACATTTTTCACACAGTTTGGCCAAACCATTATTCCAAACCTAGTGTCACTGATTTTTATTGGTAATTTACATTATTTCCTAAATGATTTTTTGTACCCTTTTTTGGACACTCAATTCTAGAGAATGGCCTCTTTTATTCCTCCTACGAGAACTCCACCTCCCCCATATCAGTTCCTAGATAAATCCTAGATTTGGACACTAAATAAAACATCATCAATCACATTGGATCCACATAAATAAGCTATCTAATCCTATTTCTTTCTTTCCTGGTAGTTCTTCTTATCCTTTACACTCTTTAACTAAAATATAATTTTTCTTATTGTCATGGTGTTGGATACTTATTAATTTTTAATCCATTGTACTTTGAATATTAAGATAATGGATGATGAGGATTCATATAGGACATTAAGGTAAGTGTTCAAGTTGTTTTTCTTTAATGTTACATTGTTTTTATAGCTCTAGAGTTGTGTTGCATGCCGGATATTTTAATGTGCTTCCTATAAATGATTTCTTTGATTTTAAATAATTTATTTGAATGTTAATAAACACATAAGAATAATTTTTAATTATTTAGAGTATTCCAGCCTCAAACATAGAATCGTTTTTGGTCTATTGGCCTGAAATTCCCATTTATATTTAGGTGGGTAATTGAACCGAACATGTTTTGAGTGTTCAACTTGGATTATAAATATATTTTCTCATTCATATATAATTACTTTTTTTCCAAAGTATCACTAAATGATTTCCTTACAATAATATGGAATTTTCATGCCTTATTTAATCAAATTTCTTGTTTATAATGAACTAATTTTGTCATGATGGTTTCCCAAGATTAAAATAATTAAATATAAATACTAGTGGGTGAAGACCCCAAAAAAATTAATTCATACTTATAGTATTGAATATATGAATTACAAATCATATTGAATATTTGTATTGATTTTGATAATTCATATGAGGTGATCCATTGGTTTATTATTTTTATATTGATTTGGTTGTTGGAATTGGTAGTAGAATAATGGATATGGTACATGTTGGAAATGAAGTTTCAATCTCCCTTGAATTTGGTGTTGAGAATGATGTCTCTAACTATTACATTGTTATATGGGAATTGGGTTTTATTCTAAAAATCCCTTTCATAGGGTGTTGGTAAAGGTGTCTCAACCCACATATCTTGAATGTTGATCATGATCATTCACATTCACTATTAGATTCTAGGAATGTACCCTATGAATTAGAATACCAATTCATTAGGATAGTTATGGATTCATGTGTTATTCCCCTAGCCTAGCTAGATCCTTATATCAATGTATATGGCTTCTTAATTCCTCGTGAACCTATTTCATATAGGTGGATATAGTATATAACTATACTATATATGATAGTAATATTTATATGGTTACGGATTGGACTCATTTTTTCCTATGCCAAATGAGATGAAGTATGCCACGTGTCCTATGTGAACCTAATTTGATTGTTATTAAATCATTATTATCATTGTTTATCATTCAGTTATATCTAAATAATATTTATCTCCACAAAAAACTTTTATTACTTCTTCACATAATTAGTTTTATCCTATTGGGATTTTATCGCACTCCTAACTATGGTAATCGTTGTTACCAAAGTAGATTAATTATATACATGAATAGATAATTGAAATCACCATGCTATAGATATATTAAATTCATTATTTATTGTGTGTAGTATGGAAGCTGAGGAGGGAGTATCTGTTCAAGTTGAAAGTGGGGTAGACTTTTTTCTTTTGTAGTTTTATATAGAATTTCATATATTCGTATCAACTATTTTTCTTTTTTGCTTCATCATTCCACAACATCATGTATTCGACTAAGACTTTTCTCTTTTTTATATTATTATTCATTTCATAAGTTATTTACTCTCCCATATTTATTTATTATTGAACTATTTTCACTATTCCATATTTTGTATATTCTTTCTTTACAGTAGGTTACTGGTCTTATCACTATAGTGTCTTTTTATATTACACTTCTTATATTAATATTTTTTATTATATTGATTATTCCACTCTAATATGAGGGTATATTTTCCCTATTATATCACTTTACACCCTCTCAACTAGTCAACAACCCCGTGCATATTTTGAGGCACGCTTGAGGCAATGTGACCCACCTTCTTAGGGAACTAGGTAAGCAGATCTTGGGTTGGGATGTAATAATGTAGTATCAGATGATTTTCATTTATTTTATATTGTTTGGGTCTTATATCAAAGATTCTTAAATAAGAGAATTTAGTAATAAGCCTGTTCTTGGGCATAGAAAACCCATATATAGGGAAAACTCATATTACGTTGGATGGGGTGTTTAGTTATTGATTTCACCTATAATAGTTGATAAGAGATCACCAATGACTGAAAAAAATGTTTTTTGATGAAACTAATATAAGTATTATTGAATAATATATCTTTTATCCATACCCAATGAAATGTATTTGTTGAATTACATGTATCATTATAGGAACAGTAAAATAGATATTCCATATATTTTTCCATGCCATGTATATTTTCAGCATGCATTTTCTTATTTCATATAGTCACTTCTTGGAATTTTTATATGTATAATGTGAAAAAATTTCTTATAGGGATAATATAATTTTAATAAATAAAAATCCACCATCAATCTAAATTGTGATTTTCTTCATATATTGGTGATGACACCTTAATTTTTTGATTATACCATATTGGGGGTTATGAACCTATTTTTTCTGGACCGTGATATATGTATATATTTTTATCAAACTAAAAACATGAATGAATCAAAATATTTAAATTAAATTGGTTTCCCCTAAATAGGATTCCAATTGTAAATTAATTTGTTTTTCATCTATACATGATAATTGACACTCCATGTATTCAATCCTCCTTTTTCTGATATGAGACCTATAGCCAAACCTGACCTTAGTATTGGGTTTTTGGAGTCTTCAATGTTTGTATGCCCTATTATGGTATTTATTCACAACTCAGGCCAAGATTTTGGAGTAGGTATAGAGGTATGATAGTTTCATATTACGTTTATGTTCATATCCTAGTTATTTATATCTTATCTATTTCCAATTAAATTCACATCTAAGCCGTGTTTTTTGAATTGTATAATCATGACTTTATGACATCCTCTTATCATACACGTTGAAGGCAGTGATGACAAAACACTTGAAGTTGTGGGCCATGAGACGCCAGTGATTCCTACGTCAGTTAAACCTACGGAACCCGTTCTTATACATGTTATTAGAGCTGACACAATGTTTTTGGAGGGTTTCTTCCGTATGATGAAAAATATTAAATGTGTTTCTTGACCTACCCTGACTATGGAAAATTTGAATCGGGAGTTCAAACAGTAGAATCCTCGCACCTTTTGGGGATGGTGGAAATCATGTGGTTGTGTCTTGTCTCAAAGCTATTCATTATATATTTAGAAATCTATTGATGCCTCTAGAATATAAGGTTAAACTCATGGATAATGTGATAGTTGATTCTTCACGATATGGTTGGATATTATTACGAAGGTATATTGGTATAGAGATATGGTTTAGGAAGACTTCCCCATGATCATTTATGAATATTTATTTTCAAGGAATTTGAGGGATGATTTCTCTAGAGAGTTCATGTACCTCTTTATAGGTATCCATTCATCTTATATAATGTTCTTCTTATTTAACTGAGATATAGTGTTATGATCCAACTCTATTAGGTGAGGATCATATGACTACAATGTGAATTGAATATGGGTTGGTATATTATTTTCAGTCATAGGTCAAACTTTTTATTCTGATAACTATTTATATCTAGTAAACCATTCCCATATTTTAAAGAGGAATATTAGGGTAGTCGATGGAGATAATCAAGACGATTTGGAACCTAGATCAGCTAATGGTTCATCTATTGGGTGGAAGTAAATTTTTGGGGACACTTGAGAAGGTGGTAGAAGTCATCTATCTCATACTAACAGGTTCCTTATCTATCATTAATTCTAGAATCTAGGACATAAGAAACCTAATTATTTATGAGATAAAGTGGAATGAAGATGATGTGGAAGGATGGTGTGTATATGGTGCTTTACAAAAAAATTTCCATCTGTGCCTATCATGATAGGATCTGCACCTACAACACATTCAAGATCAGGGCATGTAGGATCTTTTTGGGTAGGTAGTTGGAATTCCACATTACTCAAGATGAGGTGGTGGTCGAGTAAGAGGCAGTTAGACTCATGATTCTCATCACTAGTAGAGCATGCCAAGTCATGGTAGTATGGTTGTGACTCAGGGATTTAGTACATGCCAGTTATATATAGTGCATCCTATACTGGAGGAGCAGAGTGCCTGCCCTTATACTATTAGAGGTACTGTTCTAGTAGCCTCTACTTTAGTGTATACATTTTTTTAACAATAATTCATCTCGTTATTTTATATAATAGGAAATCGTGGTGAGTCTAGGTATCAATATATAAGACTTATATTGTGTGATGAAGCTTAATACCTCATCAATTATCAAATCAGAAAGTGTTAATTGATGAAAAAATTTCCCCTTGAGATATGTGGATATCTCATCATATGGAATCTTATCACCATGACATGATATGGTTTTATATAATTATTGGGATATAATGATTATTTCCCTATCAAATACATATTGACTGCTATCATAGGAGGGTGATGATTAAATCACTAGAGGGTGGTTGGCACATGAATAAGAGGGGATAGTATATCCAAGAGTCTCGATCAGGACCTAAGAATCATGGGCTAGGTAGTGTGAAAACCCATATTTACATTCATTTCTTATATGAATAGTTCTTATGACCAACTTATATCCCACTAATAGTGGATTGATTTCTAGATGTATTACCAAAAAAAGTTTTAAGAGAGGCTCAAGTTATATAGTAGTAATATTTTAATGATATAGTTCTAGGAGGAGAACCAATATTCATTCCTCCTTGTAAGATAGAACCTATATCGCTTTGAAACTGAAGAAATAGTTATAGGATCAGGAGGCTATAGGGTTTATGAACCCTATAACTTATTAATGGGATTCACTAGTCATTTTTTCCCATGACGGGAGATGGTACTCTCAGGATTTGCATGGATTACATTTGATTGCACCAAATCATGGTAAAGAACTTGTATTAAATTCCTAAAATAGATTACCTCTTTGATTAGCTCCAAGGAGAGAGAGTGTGTATTCAAGTATTGATGTGGGTTTGGTTTATCACTACGTTCATGTCAGACCTTTAGACAGGTCACATATATCTTTTAGGACAAGGTATGGTATTTATATGTATTTGGTAATATTGTTTAGTCTCACAAATTAACCTATAGATTATATGGATCTAATGAATCGTTTTTTCACCCATATATGTATTCATTTGTGGTATCCTTTTTCCATTAAATCTTTGTGCCTTATCATTTTTGAAACAACCATGAAAATAAAATTGAGATCAAGATGAATACAATAAGAGAGAATTGTCTGTATCGTATGCTTAGTAAATTCCTCTTTTTTGATTAATAAAGTCATCTTCCAAGGTCATATTATCTCAGAATCAGGAGTTTTAATAGACCTAGAGAAAGAGAGGGTTGTAGTATCCTGGTATCCTCTAAAATAGATATTTTTCATACATTGTTCTTAGGGATAACAGGATATTATATAAACTTCATCCATGATTTCTCACACCTTACAAAAAAATTATGGGATTAACTAAAAAGGGTGTTACATTTGTGTGGTTTGAAGCATGTGATGTAGCCTTTCCGAATTTTAATGGAACGTTGACTTAAACATTGATGCTAATTATTATTCAGACAGGAAGGACCAATATTGTTTTCTAGGATGCATTAGTTATTAGGGTTAGAGTTATTTTGATGTTGGATGAGTGAGTAGTCATGTATGGGTCTCATCAGTTGAGGCCTCATGAGTGGAATTGCCCAATGCATAACCTTGAGTAAGATTATGTTGTTATTGTCTTATGTTGTGGGAGATTGTACTATCTTGGATAGTATTTTGTTGTATTCACCGATCATAAATTCCTTAAATACTTCATTACATTGTAATATCTAAATATTATTAAGTACATATGGGATGGATACCTATAATCTATCAATTTTGAGCTTCATTTCATGCCTAGAAATGGCATTGTTGTAGTCAATGCATTGACATAGAAGACTCGGGATCATGAAATTCAGAAGGCCAGTGGTGAGTGGACATTCTTGGCCTCATTTTCAAAGATAAATATTTAGGTTCAGTAGAATCGTGAACAAACAATCTTCTATACTTAAATAGTGACAACTTCTCTAATAAAACATTTGAGAATGAGATAACATTCAAGTCCTCAGGACTTAGTCCTAAGGAAATGTATCTTAGAAGATGATTCATCATCTGGTGAGACTATGGATATGGATGATACATTCAGATTTCCATAGTGTGTGTCCTATCATACATCATAGAGGAGCTGATGTGGGAATTTTTATTCTTCTTCATGGCTTGTACCTATTAGTGTCACCATGATATATCAAGGAATAAGTCACTCATATTGGTGGACTGGTATGAAATGGTATATTTTCGGTTTTAATATTGGATGTTCTACTTGTCAGCTAGTGAAGGTGGATCATCCACATCTAGAAGGACTTTTACAATTTTTTTCCTTTCCTGAGTGGAATTGGGATAATGTTTATATGGATTTAATTATATTTCTACCAAAATAACCTTGTGTAAATGATACATTATGGGTTGTTTTTGATCGTTTGACAAATGTTTTACACTTCCAACCTATGTGAGATACATTCTCAGTAGATTTCCAAGGGAGAATATAAATCATAGAGGTCCGAGGTCTTAATAGAGAACCCCATTCTATCATTTTTTATAGAGATTATTTATTTACATTAATATTATAAGTGGGGTTATAGAAGTCCATTGGTACACAGGTGCTTCTAAACATGACCTCTCTCCCAAAGTCTGATCGATAGATAGAGCATATGATTCATGTGTCTGAGGACATGATCATGCATGTGTCCTTGAATTTTAGGTTTATTTGACGAAATGCATATCCATTTATGAGTTTTCTTATAATAATAGATTTTTTATACAACTTAGTTGAATCCATATGAAGCATTATATATTAGGCCTTTCTTATACCCTATGTGTTTGTTATGGGTGGGGGTATTTTTTCTTGGACTTGGTCTCATCCAAGAGACTATATAGAAGGTCTAGTTAATCAAAAAGTGCATGTTGATTTCTTAACCAAGACAGTCTTTTTATGCTAACCAATGTTGGTTACATATTGAGTTTGAGGTCTGAGAGTGTTTCCTCTTGTGTGTATCACCGAATTTAGGCCAATGATGTATTCAGAGTTGAGTTAAGATTTCACATTGATTTTTTGGAACTTTTGATATCAGTGAAATAAATCAAACCCTGGGAATTTGAGATAGCACTTCCTTAGGAAAACCAATATATGAATGACTTCTTTTCTATATAACTTCTTCACCAATACTATCCCAAATTTCATCACATAATGTGGCCATATGAGTTTAAGTTAGATATGGACATTTATTTTGAGGAATACCTATTATGAAACATGGATCAATGAATGGAGACACTCTGATGTGGGTCAAATTCATTTTGTATATGTACTATAGAAGAATGACTAATAATAGGACATGAATTGGGAGTAGTATACTGAAATATGTGATCAATGGCCAGAACTTCTTCCTGATGATACCACTTACCCTTAGAAGTTCAACTGTAGGATGTGTTTCTTTAGGGAAGGGAGGTTGTAATGACCCTTCTTTTTATGAAGGTATGACTCATTTTTTTTCAATTTCAATCTTTTTTTCACTTTGTAAATGTGAAATATAGTCTTAAAAATGACCTATAACTTTCTATGTCTTGCTCGAAGACCATAGTTATCAAAATTTGAAATATTGGGTAGGCCATTTTCTTACCACCGTTAAGTAATAACTGTGCCATGTAATCATGCAATGAAACTTTTGAGTATCTAGGGATACATATTTATGGTTTCTCTTCCAATCCTTTCTACTATTTAGCTGCATTCTTTATTGCCCTATTTTTCATGCATTGGACCATGCTTCAATTTTATTCCAAACTATATTGAATATAAAGATGATATTGGATAAGGAGTGATCTGTAACCTTAAGGTATGTGGTCTAGTTGTTTCCCCTCAAATTTATGTTGTTTTCATAGCTATAGTATTGTACTACATGCCAAACTATGTCTTGATTTGTCTCTAAATTAGTTTGTTGATGTGAAATAATTGTTTCACTTGTTAATATACCCATGAGGATAATTTTTATGTATTTAGAGGATCCCAAAATCATTCATAGCCATAACTAGGGTGTAACATCTTGTAATTCTCCTTTATGTTTAATTGGTTGATTGAATGGAAGACATTTTGAGTGTCTATATTGAATTTGAAATGTATTTTACTATTCTTATATATTTTATTAGTTTCCAAAGAACCTCCTAAGTGCTTAGCTGATCCTAAAATGGAATTTTCATTCCTTTGTTAATGAAATGGATTGTTTATATTAAACAACTTACTTTGTGATGGGTTTCCATAATTAATCTAATAAAATGGACTAATTGAATAAATTATAATTGGTGGAAAGGTCACACCAATTGATTCATTCTTATTGTGTTTAATATAATAATTGTGACACTAATTGTATATTGGGCTTGGTTTTGATAATAATTATGAGTTGATCCTTCAGTTTATTATTATTATAATGATTACAACATTGAAATTTGTTGTGGAATGATAGTTAAGGGACATGATTAGAATGAGGTTTCAGTATCCCTTATATTGGATATTAAGCGTGAGGACTCTCACCATTATAATATTTTCTAGGAATTGGGAATGACATTCTAGGTTCCTTTTGTAGGGTGTTTCAAATGATGTCTCACGCCATCTGTCATGAATATTGATCACGAAAACTCACAATAAATATGTCATTTAGGGAATGTGTCCTTTTCTTGAGCCTACTAGATTGTTATACTTTTTATGGATGGATTTGTTACTCCACAGGTCCATCCAGCACCTAGTATCTAGGGATATGGAAACATAGGTCCTCAAGTACTTATTTCATATAGGTGGATACAGTATATAACTACACTTTATATATTTTTACAATATATATGGTTTATAATTAGACCCATTCTGGTATATGGGATAGAAGGTGAAGTTGGAAAATTTTCCGAAAAAACCGTGAGTTTAAGGTTATTTATTCATTTAATTCACTGATTATTATTTATTTATATTTTTAGACTACATAGTTATGTAGAATACTTGGAGTACTTCTAGAAATTATTAACTGTGGCCTACTAGAATTTTATCTCACCTCATACTTGGGTCTCCTTTGGTACCAAGGTATATTAATTGTTTATAGAAATGGATAAGGGTGAGCACCTTGCTACAAGTATTTTATATTATTTACTTATAGTAGGGATCATGGGAGAAAAGGACTGAGAATATTCTATAGAATTTATTAGAGTAGTCTATTTTATATTGTAGTTTTTTATAGCATGATGTATATGCTTCTCCCACATTTCCCCTTTTTTGTATCATCATGGCCTGAAATCATGTATATGACTTAGTATTTTGAATTCTGATATTATTATTCAGTTCCATAGTTCTTTACACTTATGTAGTTTATTATTATTGTATAATTTTTTGTTTTTCCATCTATTGTATATTATCTCACTGTGAGGGTTTAGTGGTCCTATCAATATAGTTTTTTAATATATTATGACTTTGATGTTGTTTGTTTATTTATCATATCCATTTTTCCACTGTAATATGAGGGTATATTCTCACCACAATACCACCTTAGACTGCTGCTGCTAGTCGGAAGCCTCTAGAAAATAGGGAGGAATGCTTGAGGCCATGTGACCCACTAGGTTGGGGAATGAGTTAAGTGGATCTCATGTCGGTATAGTACATATAACATGATGTTTTGGTTTGAATTAAATTATTTCACATAAAGGTTTGACTTCCAAAGAAGAACCTGGTGTAAATAAGATGTTATGGTTGAGGAAATCCAATTCAACAATTTCAAGAAAACGGATTCCACTTAATAGATCAAGGAACTCGGAGTTAATGCAGTATGATTTTGGAATGCATAACTAAAACCCTTCAAATTTTGTGAATGTAAAAATTAATTGTTATGATAACGATTATATGGATCCTTTCAACTATAATGTCCAAGAATCATGGTAATATAAACACAATTATGAATGCTATTATTATCTAAAAAAAATAGTGAGAGATTAATAAATATAATATTTATTTATTTATAAAAATTTTATCATTTAATGTAATAAAACTCTACTAATATAATTTATAGATACAGAAATAAACATGAATCCAAACATATCATTGAGCTCAATACTTGAAAGTTATAATTGTTTTACTGGAAAAAAATTTCCAATTCTACCAAACGAACTTACGCATTATCATACTTTATTAAACAAAATTGTATGTGTTAGATGAAACTATTCCTAATACTTGTCGTTAAGAGTGTAATGTACCCAACTGAGGATCCACTAAATCTGTCTTATGAGTGGTCTCTTCACATTTCCTCAATCATGCCTCCCCACATGCTAGAGGTTGTAGACTTGTAGCAAGGGTCTAATAGGTCACATTGGGAGACTATACACTCTATACAAAAGTAATCCACAAAATATAACAAAGAAAATATGAAAAATAATAATCCATAAAAAAGAAACTTTAATTACTAACCAATTTCAAAATAGGGTACAACCACAACTTCATAATAATTGTTTCATATCATTCTAAAAGTACCAAAAGTGAAGAAAAACCAAAAATAAATATAAAAAGTTGAATCCCCAACATTGGTCGTGAATCCAATTCTGGATCATCATCCATGAACATACCAAGCCCAAATCAACTCCATAGCATATGGCCTTTGCACTTTTCCAAACCTATAAAAAATAAATCTACTTGGGTACCCAATAGAGGCCCAAGAAGGGTGTTCGTACAACAAAATATCCCACCACCAATGGTGTCTACCAAATTTATAATTTAAACAGATAGTGAATGAAGGAACTAAATCAATGAAATGGTCAAAAAATACATCTCAGGTGGCATTCGATAAAAATATTCACTATAACTATTTCTCTCAATATTTCAATTTTTATAATTTATACCATCTTCATTACTGAGATAATTTTCCTCACTTGTTCCATGGGTAAGGCATTTACATTATTTACACAAAGGCCTAAGCCGGTAAAATATCATGCATAAGGGAGTAATCAAAGATCCCTATCTCACTAGGGATAATTATTCCATAAATAATTAAAACATAATTACCATGGAGCGTCTATCTATGTAGTCTCATCCAATGAATCTATTGGGGGCCTAGAGTATCAATCTGACTCCACAACCTTTTCATTATAGGGTGGGGTTTACATCCTTAGTCCAACAGAGCTCATGGGAGGAGCCTTGATCCTTTATCCCGCACCAATAATCCATTTGTGCATGTTTATTTATCCATTAACCACATATACCATATAATATACCAAATATATTCCACAAAAATAACATTTGGAATTCACATTTCATTCATCAAATGAATTAACAACAAGACATAACCCATTTTTCACATTTTCTATTTACATTTTATATCCCATGTAATCAATTTTAAATTGTTACCTTAACCCCCTTAGCATAAAAAACAATTCCAATAGATTAACCCATTTCTCATAATTCATCAATTCCAATTCTTTTCCCATTTACACAAATTCACCCTTAAACATGAATTTACGCGCATATCCATTTCAATAAAAACATATAAACCATTGGTCACATTCACATTAATCTATTTAACCCAACATGATACAATTCCAAACAATCCCTTATTACATCATAATGTCTAGAAAGAACATTGAATGTTCTCTTTTTAAATCTACTCAGATTCTATCATGATCATAATGGGATCTACATATTCACTAGTCTATTTTTGGAATATCATTACAATTATCCTTATTCAGTAATCATGGAACACCCCAGGGGTGTCCCTAATCCACTACAATTTTCATCAATGAATACCATGGGATAATGATGGGTTCAAATCATCATTTAGAAAAACAATTTACTAAATCCATTTAATGTGATCAAATTCAAAAAAATAAGGAACCATTAACATAACCACACATACAAAAAATCTACATTTAAGACTTTGGGATATAACTTATAGATAATTTACCATGAATTCAAAGATGAAGACACCCCTAACCTTATCCCTAGATTGAGATTCAACAAAATTTTCAATTTGAATCCTATGAATCTATTAGAAAATGGGGTTTTAGGTATTTTAAAGAAGAATAATAAATCTACAAGCCCTAATATTGAAAATAGAAGCAAGAGGAGCAATAGACTTAACTAGATCTTTGATATGCATCAAAAGACTCTCCAATGGCCTAGAATAAAATATATCCACACTTGGGAAGATTGGGTTAAAATAGTTCATCAATAGGGTTGTTAGATTAGAAAGGGGGGATAAATATGGAAATATAATTAAACTAATGTCATGTAAATTTTATAATTTTTCACTTCGTAATGGGGAACACAGTATGGCTGCATAGTTTTCAAACTATGTACCAACAATGTGCCATCCTCTATCGGAGAGGGGTGAATTCCCATGGTTATGAAAAGATTATTCATTGTTTGACTGACTGTGTTCCAAACATGTGAAATTCCTGGGTCCATGTCTTTACTGTTTGGATTTTCCCCTTGAACAGTTATCTTAACGGTGAACCCCTTCTCCTTGTCATCAGGGTTTGGGTTCATAGTTATCATTAACCAGGTTCCAACCATGAAAAATACACTGTAATGCCAAATTTTACTTCATTTCTTTTTCTGAACCACTAGAACATGACCAAACATCCTCATACACCCATTAAAAATTCCATTATCCAAAATATATTGATTTAAAACAAAATTTAAACAATAACATACATTTATGGTGTTTGGGATCATACAAACTCTCCACCTAATAAGGGCTCATCCTTGAGCCGCACCTTCAAGAATTACCATACTTTCGAAGAAAACATATCGGGCCACTGAGCCCGCATATCCGACTCCCTCTAACGAGATTCTTCTTGAACATTACAACGATACCAAAAAGCATGAACCAAATGCATTGAATTCCCCCTAAATATTCATCATCTATATGATACACAATTAATATTATATTCTATTTATAAGACATATCAGCCTCAATATCTTCAACCTCTACATCAATCACATGATATGGGTCTGGGTGATACTACCAAAGCTGTAGCACAAGAATGAAATTGTTCATACCACTATATTACTGAAAAAGAGACAATCAATACACCACTGGTCCAGTCCAATACATAATCTCTGACAACCCCACATTCATGGGTTCCATCTTACCATGTTTTTGAATTCGATGGAGAATCAGCCTTCAAGAAACTTGAAGAAACACACAATTTCACACCATAAACACAAGAGTTGTAAGACACTGGTTCACATATGAACAATACCTACTCTAAGCTATTACAATTTTTTCTGATTCAACTGAACATTTGATAATGTCTCTTTCATGAGACTCTATCCCAAAAATTCATATTCTATAACATCCATCCAACACAACGGATATCTACATGGTCTACCATAGATCACCTCAAAAAAATTCATATGAATTTTACCTTCGAAGATATTGTTGTAGGAAAAATAAGCAACAGATAAGTGCTTTTCCCACATTCCACCAAAATCGAGGATGCATTCCATCAACATTTCCTCTAGTACATGAACAATATGCTTTGATTTCCAGTACATCTACGGGTAACAATAGATACTAAAAAAAACTTGGGAACCATGTTCCTTATATAATAACTTTAAGAAGTGTGGTTTCACACCGGGATCATTGTCCAAAACTATGGTTTATGGAACCCTGTGAAACTACACTACCTCTCAAACATACAACTCACCAAATAGATATTTGGTGAAGGTATCTCAGATTGGAAAGAAATGAGAAACTTTAGCCAATGGATCCACAACTACCCAAATAAAATCATTCATATGTGGCATCATCAAGATACTCACAACAAAAACCATCATCAAATCATCCCATTTCCATTCCAGAATGGTAAATAAATGCAAAAGACTACCCAGCCAATGATTCTCAACCTTCACCCGTTAGAAGGTAAGGTATCGTGCCACATAACCTATAAAATATTTCTTAATCCACACACACCAATACTTCCTACGATTATCACAATGAATTTTTTTCAAACCATGACTCACATCACACATAGAGGCATGAAAATAACCCAAAAACTCATCTCACATATAGGTTGGCCCATCAACACATCCCTACACACAAATGATCCCATCATCATCAATGGTCCAACAAAAAGTTGACTCCCAACCATCATGATTTCATCTCCATCCCAAATGTTACAGATCCTTTAACTAAATTTATTTGTTCTTACTTAGATGTGTGGAATCTACTATAAAGGGTGGAATGTTGATCTGCACATTCCCATCATGTTCCACTAGATGCATTTGGAAAACAACGCCATCATTATCCACTTGGAATTGGATTCCTGAACTACCTAATTTTGAGACTTCTCACTCATGGCTTTTCAACACTATTTCATTTTCTTGGTTTGTAAACTAGATAAAAGTCAATGGATTTCATGTATTCCGCCCATATTTGCTAATGAAGATTCAAATCATGCTACGAGAGGATGAAAATCAATCTTTTATGAATGGTATACTACATAAAATATTCCCCAAACAAGTAATGTCACCAACATTATACGCATGAACCACCGTGACCAATTCAAGTTCATTTTTAGGGTAATTTATTTCATGAGGTCTCAAATTTCATGATCCATATTCCATTACTTGATCATCCTGCATCAATACTACTCCAAGGAAAACACAAGATGCATCAAAAACAAGGAATTTTACTTACCTAGCACTGTTAGGATCATAATTAGTGTGGTTTTCAACTACCTATTTAAATATTGAAAGGCATTCTCACAAGACCGAGACCACTCAAACATTATACCCTTCTTGGTAAAACCTAAAAGTGGAACAACAAAAAGAGAAGTTATTAAATGAATCATTGGTAATAGCTGACCAAACACAAAAAAATATATTATTAACATTCTTATACTTCTCCCATGAAGAAACTATCTTCACTTTATTTAGGTATATGGAAACAACTTCCTCTCAAGTAATGTACCCTATGAAATGAACCTGTCAATCTAGGAATAATTCTTATATAGATTGGCATATAGCCTACACTCTCTATGTGTACTCAATATGATGTCAATATTTTGGGAATGATCGTCATGTGTTTTGTAATACACTAAGAATTAATCAATAAAGAAAACTATGAATTGATCCAGGTAAGGATAGAGTATTTGGTTTATTCTATCAATAAAAAGCATCGACACATTGGTACACCTAACCGTCATAAAAAAATCTCATACAATCCATACCAGCTCCTAAAGAATGTCCATGGTATATTATAAGGTATCACCCGTAACCGATGATACACTAATATCATATCAATCGTAGAGAACATTGTTGCACCTCCAACTTGACAGAAAGTTCATAGATTCATGGAAGAGGTTATCTATTCTTAATTATCGTCTGATTCATCTACCTATAATTGACACACAGTCACAAATATCAATCACCCTTCTTGGAAAACCACCCCGGGGATCCCCAAGGTGATTTTTGTAGATGAATAAACCCCTTGTTCTCCTATTTCAAAAATTGAGCTTTAAGCTCCTTGGGTTCTATCGGTTCCATTCTATATGGCAGAATGGAAACTATTTTGGCACCTGGATGAAAATCTATTGTGAACTCAACATATCTATCACATGGGATCCCTGATAAGAACATGGGATACACATCCTTGAACCGATACAATAGTATAGAAAATACAAGCTAATCTACTCTTCCATAATCCAAAATAAGACAAGACACTTGGGATATGAGTTCACCCAACTGCTGAAAACTTTCCTT
Organism: Viscum album; assembly: GCA_963277665.1. Taxonomy (NCBI): domain Eukaryota; kingdom Viridiplantae; phylum Streptophyta; class Magnoliopsida; order Santalales; family Viscaceae; genus Viscum; species Viscum album. Next base: position 1,498,540,089 of record OY728131.1, read on the forward strand.
GCATGACATTCCCATAAATACCATTCAGAATGATGGAAATATAGGTCTCTATAAAGAGACATTAATTTTACCTAATATGGTAACATTCAATATAGTCCTGGTACAATGTCAGCAAATCCAAGACCAAAACCTGATCAAAACCTAAAATCTCAAGCACTAAAAATTCCCATTGGAAATCATACCCACTAACATTGAGTGAGCATCCCCTACATTGCCTGATATTTTCTCCCTACACTCCAAATAGTGTATCAATCGACATGACCCTAAACATAGGTTCCACCATTATTACCAACACATCCATGAATTCGGATGATATAAAATAATTTTAAGAAAATATATCAAAAAAAGTACTAACAAGTGTGGAAGCTATAAGAAAAATACCTCAAATAGTCGATATTTTAGCCTCATCGCCTCTAGGTTTTGGATGAACTACAAATGGCTAAAATAACCTTTACCATAGGCTTTGATCAACTATCCTAGTGATTTAATGACCTACTAATATATACGATCTTGTCCCAGAGTACCTCATCCCCCACCTCTACTGTTACGATAGGTCAAGATCCAACTGACTTGCATAATATGGGGTAATCAACCCCCTACCTGTACTTAGAATCAACCACAATCCCTCATCTATGATCACTTATTTAGGGTTCTTATAGAACCTTTGAAAAATTCATATTCTTCCATATATTCGACAATCAGCTGGTGGTATGAGGAACTAGCTGAACAAGTGTCTCAACCTTCCGAACTGGTGATAAAAAATCCATCACCACTTTGAGAGACTGGTTCTATCTTCTAATTACTCAGAGCCCCACTGTGCTAGTGTAAATTATCAAAACTGAATGTTATACTATTAGATTTTGTGTCTTTACATCTACCAACTGGATCTATTCATCCATGAATAGAATCCTTATTGAAATTTCCCTTTGAAATAAGGGTATGATCCAACACAACATTAAACCACTTCAAACAGAAGATATTTTCCTGGGATTTAATCTCATTTATAAGTTCATTCTAGAAATGGCTCACCATATACAACTCATCCCCCACCATAGTTGGAACAAAATGTTTCCAGTTGGTGAAATGAATAGTTTAATCCTCCACTAACATAGACCCCTGGTGAATCCTCGTAAACATTGTATCCTTTTCATGCCTGAAGGTCCCTAGAGAGAAATTCTATATAATCTTTTCTTGAAGATAATTCCATATAATACCACCATCTTGCTGGGTATAAACCATATCATCTCACCAGCACTTCACCCAACATCACTTAATATAAGCCACTAGTTTAACCCTCTTCTTAATAGGATTTTCTCTGTGATCAAGTACCATCTAAATCAAATATATCCCTAATTTGGCTGCATTAAATCTAACCTCATCAGGAAAAGTGAGAGGTTGTTGTATATAGAACTCCCTATTAATCCCAAACATACTAAGCTTAACATGCCCAATGTCTTGATCCATCATCTACATAAAACATGTGATGTTCTCAGAAAACTGCTCATTTCTCTTATTACCTAGTATCACCTGGATCCCTAGATCCACCACCAAAAAAACGTTCTTTTTTATCTACTCCTTTCACTAAACTAGATCACGACATTATAGTGGAATCTTCCATCAATTCCAAGCACACATCTTTTAACACTTTATACAAAAAATCTAGGATTTCAAAAAAGATCCGTCCACTATCCATAAACAAACAACTTTTCATGCATTATCCCATTATACAGCATCAAATCAAGGTCAATACCCTTTACCATCTCCATCATGGGTTACGACTAACATGGGGAAAACTAACATTAATAATGAAATATCATTCATTATACAACCTTTTTAATATAATTTACACACTTACAACATAAATCATTCCTCTTAATAACATTTTCCTTTCCACAACTTGTTCCCAACAATATGTTAACTCATTAAAAAATATTCATTAGATAGAATTATTTACCTATTCATTAACCTTATTTCCATTTACCCATTTTCATATTCTTTATTTGACACCATTTTCATGGAATTTTTGTAGAATAAAAATTCATCCTACCCATAATGTCTCACAGACCCATCTCGTGTGTGCCTATCATGTTGCATGTTACTTATATCACTAGGTTGTTATAATGATGATTGAATGTCAACCTTGTGTCATTAAGACCATGAGTAAAACATCATTAAATAATCTCATTACACAAGAAGTGAATCACCCAATGGTGGAATGTCATTCAACAATAACAGCACACATAAAGATCAATATCTCCCACCTGATGTATTTGGATTTTACCATATACATGTATTAGCTAATCCCAATAACTTGCTCATTCCTGAGACCTGACACTCACTAATCTATTATCTATTATCTACATATAGTAGTACCATATAAAATAACTTCTCTATTACCACATTTTAGCATCCCTGATTAGGAAGCCACTAAATCGATTCTCCGATCTGGGTTGTCATAGTGCCTCAATCACGCCTCCCCATATGCCAATGGTTCCTCACTATCGGTGAGGGTATAAATGGTCAAAAGGGGAGACTATACATTAATTTCCGGTGTAATCCATAGTCGATAACATATAAATTAATTTAAATAATTATCTATAAACCAAAAACATGAATTACCAACCAATTATCAAACAAGGTATAACCCAAAAAAGGTAATAAATATTTCATGTCATTATAATAGTTCAAAAAGTGAAGAAAACATAAAATAAATTTAAATAGATGAATCCCAAAAATAAGACCTAGCTCGAAGTGTGGATCCTCATCCATGAACATTCCAATCCGAAATTAGATCCCTATAGTAGGGAATTTTCCCATGTTCTAACATGCAACCATGAAATATTCTTGGGAACCCAATGATGACCCTTGTAGGTTGTGAGTACTACAAAGTGGGCCAATGAAAATGGTTTCTATAAGTTATAGCCCAAAGGTTCGAGAGACTGGAAGAAACCTTCTCCAAACAAAATATTATAAAAAAAGATAAATAGTACAATACAACTCAGAAATAGGAAGCCTAGGAAAGCCATGTATACAAAACAATATGCCTATCATTGCTAACCAAACTATCACAATAGAAGGGATGAAGAAACGACCAACTAGAATCAACCTCCATAATGGCCCTTTTTGAGAGAGCATCAGAAACCTAGTTATCTTCTAGATTGACATGAGAAACATCAAGGCATAAGAATTAATTGAGACTAAGACATGAGATACAATCATACATCGTCCTCCAAGGAACATTCAGAGATTGATCATTAAAAATCTGCATAGCAACAGACAAGTCTGACTCTAACCATACTCTATGCCAACCATAATGTGCTGCATACCTGATACCCTTGATCTTAGCCCATAGTTATACTTAAATCTCATGGGAATACACAACATAATGGAAGAAAAATCCTTTATCGAATCCCCAATGAGTTATGAAGACTCCACCACACCCAGCAGAACCCGGTTCACTGGAAGCCACCCCATCCACATTCACATTCAACCATTATGAAATTGGTGGAATCCACCAAATGTACTTGACCTTTCTGGGCTTCCATTACCTACCACTAACACCAAGAGTTCTCAAAAGTACAAAGTCAGATACATCATTGTTAATGGACCCAGTTTGGTTCATCAAGCAAGTTTAATGCTTCGATGTATCACCAGAACACCATCCCGGAAAGAAGGATTGACATTGTTAAAAACAATATTGTTCTAGGATTTCTAGATATAAGAGAAAACCAAGACAATAGCACCAGAAAAAAAGGATTTCACTAGATCACTGAAATCAATCTTAATGGCTAAACTGAGCAGCGATTAAATAGAGTAGAAATCAAGGCAGCAGTGGAATGTTGATTGCACATAATCCAATAAACAAAGAGAAAATGCTCACTGGATAAACAGGTGTGATATAAATTCATCACTATTATTGCAAAAATGACATACCGAAGACAGATTAAGTCTTGTGCGCTGCAACACACACTAAATGGGCAGTCTCTTTTTCCAAATTCTCCAAATCAACAGAGCATCATTGTGTGGTATGTAGGTTCGACGAACACCTTCCATCCATGGAGAGATTCTAGAAGGTACGCCACACTGCAGATTATAATAATCGTGGCTGGGGAAGGAGCCATTAAGAGCTGGTTTAATGATTAATATATCAGTATCAACATAAGAATAGTTAATAATCTCTATACGATGATTACTAGGAAAGATATCATGAGAATCAAAGTTTTTTTGAAGATCAAATATAGATAGATTTCCCAGAGAAGATGGGATATTAATGGAATCATTTATTGGGGAAGACAGTCATGGGAAGTTCCACCAATTTAGATGAGAACCAGAACATACCAAACATATTGATTGAGACATGATGCTTGAATATGCCCTCCTTATTGAAGGACACACAGAGGATTTCATGTAAATACACCTACTATTTTAAATTCTATCAACAAACCTACAAACATGAAATTCAAGAGAAAAGTTAGGATTGGAAAAAATCCTCCAAGGGTAGTTTTGAAGGAGCACATTATTTAATCTTTTTAGATCCTTAATTCCCATTCCTCCGATATTAACTGGCATTATACACTCTTTCCAAGAAACTGTAACAATTTTACTCTGATGATTTGAGCCATTTAAAGGCTCAGAAATTTCAAGAATTTTTTTTCTTATTTTCTTTGATATTTTACAAGAACGCAGTTTCAGACGGCACCTGATTCCAAGGCCCGGTGTGCCCAGAATCAATTTCTGAAGTTTTGCTCGGGTACGTTCAGTGAACGAACAAGCGGGTTTTTCTAACTTTTGAACCGATTCTCGGAATCGAAATCCGAGGGCACCGATGGAAGCGCAGCGCCGGTAATTTCTTAAGAAGACCTTTTCCGAAGGTGTGTTTTCTTGGGAAGAGTTTTTTAAAATTTGAGGTTTAAGTGAAGAATAAAATAAAATTGTATTACAATTTTATTTCTAGCCTATTTGGTTTTAACCTATGTGTGGAAGTTGGGGAACTAACCAAGTGTGAATAAAAGTGAGGTGGGGCCCACACGAACCCCACCCCTTCAAATTCCCTAACCCCCTTAACTCTTCCCCTTAAACCCCCCATTAAACCCCTTGTAATTAATTATGTAACTCTCCCCTCTCTCCTCTTTAATTTTGCTAACAGACATCTTAAATTAATTGATTAAACCTCTTCAATTAATTTAGCTATGTGTTTGAATTTTAAAAGTTTGAATGCATGTAAAAATAATAAAATAAGGAGAGGCCTTATTTTATTTTGTGAGTTTTTTTCTGTGAGAGAATTTGGGAGAGAGCTCTTCCCTCATTTGAAGAACTTCATCTTCAAACGAAGAACGCCGAATCTCCAACGAAGAACGGCATTCTGACTCGACGAAGAACGAACTACGTTTTCCCCAATCCTTTTTACTTTCTCTTCTGCGACAAGGAAAGAGACACTGACCGTGGAGACCGACGCCAACAACAACGTTCTTATTCTTCTTCTGACGTCGACGAAAGCGATACCATTCTTCCGCGACACCCGACTACCGCGACGTTCGACTTCCGTGACCCGACGACGTGCGACGTCAATTTTGAGGTAGGGAAAATATATTTTATTTTCTCTTAATCTTTTGAGAAAAGGATGATGAGTGCGGAACAATCTCTGCCCGATTGATCCGCGGATCGCTCATTCATGCGGGGTGGTTGCGGGGTGGTTGCGGGGTGAATATTCAGGATTGGTTTGAGTTTTATATTGATTGAAAACCTCTAATGTGGAGGGAATGAGATAACGAACAAAGAAAGGACCCTCCGTATATTGTTGTTGGGGCGCGGATTCGCGGCGAAGATGAAACGGGACCACAACAATGATTTGAGGCCTTCGCCGTAAAGTACGGGACCCGAGATGAACACCGGCACAAATGGAATTGAAAATAGACCACCAGAGCAACTCCGGTGGCCCACGGAAACCCTGGAGGCGCAGGTTGCTGGTGCGGCACCGCCAGCGACCGGAGCCGGCGGTCGGAGCCGTCCGGCTTCCAGGAGGCAGCGGCGCCCCAACGCGGTGCTGGAGGAAAAACCCGACGCGGCTTGTCGCGGTAGTGCGGCATGGAGGATCCCGCAGCAGCGCGGGATTCTGGAGGAACGACGGTGGCACAAACCGCTGCCGGCATCAATTAACGGTGAAGGGGCCTGCCCCCCCCCCCCACCTGCTCCACGGCTTCTGCGCGACCCCGCTGGCCGAGCCGCAGCCGGCCATGCGGCCGGGGCGCGCTGGTCGGGTCGTGCCACGTCGCGCCGCGCCCGCCGGGCCGGGTCACGCCAGCTGGTCCGGGCCTCGCCCTGATGTGCCAGACCCGGGTCGGGTCGACCCAGTTCGGGCCAAGCCGGGGGGGGTTGGGACGGGCCAGGCCGGGCCCAGACCCCCCATTTCGGACTATTTTTGTTCTTTTTCCCATATCTCGGGCTACAGACCTCCGAAAGACACACCGTCAATTGAGATGTGATCCTTGGATCGAGACGGTCATTTCAGTATATTACATTCAGGGTTTTGGTGAACTTTAAGTACGCCCGGGTTGGTTCAAACACGAATCCAACTGGGCCCTTGGACCGGAAACGCTTATAACTTGAGCTCCGGATGTCTGATTGACGTGCCATCGAATTTGTGGATTCCTCTTGATGAGACGGAACTTTTGGCACACTTCGCCTAAGGTTTGGATGCAGTTGGATAGTGGCTGGGTTGGATTGAACCCGAAATCCAACCGGGCCCCTGGAACGGAAAAGCTGATAACTTTCAGACCGGACGTCCGTTTGACGAACCGTCAGTGGCATTGGTGATCACATTGAGAAACGGTCCCTATGAGTATACCCTATAAGAGTTTGGGGTACAGCTGAGATACGGCCAGGTTGGTTCGCACACGAAACCAACCGGGCCCCTGGGACGAAGAGGCTAATAACTCAAAGACCGGGTTGAGACCCCTATGACGAGGCAATCCTTTGAGATACTTTTTTGTGGGACCTTGTGATACTTGGAGGATCGACCTGTAGCTCGTGGAACAGACCCTCCCAGAGACGAGCGTACGGAGTATGAAGATCATGTAGCTGGCTGAGACCTGATGACTGCTTGTCTGATTCGACTCGGAGTGACTTGCATAACCCAGTGTGGAGCACTACATTGTGAGGTGGAAGACCCATGGTTGAGGAGCACTACTTTGTGAGGTGGGAGACCCGCGGTACTCGACAGGAGGAGTACCTCTGTAGGCTATGAGGGGGAGCACTACTGTGTGAGGTGGCAGACCCATAGCGAAGGAGCACTACATTGTGAGGTGGCAGACCCGCAGTACTCGACAGGAGGAGTACCTCAGCACTCTTAGGTTAGTGAGCTGTACCTCGGAGTCGTGACATGATCAATTTACTCTCCAGAGATGGATCTCTTTAGTAGTTACAGTTTTGATAATGAAAATTCTGGTTTGAGGTGAGTCTATGACCTATGTGTTTACATCATGATTGAGATGGGTCATTTGATAACTTAGGTATATGTATGGGAATATATCTAAGTAGAGGTTATCTGTTGATTTCATAACCTTTATGTTTCCTCATGATTGAGATGGGTTACTTGATAACTTAGGTGTAATTATTGGCTTATACATAAGTAAGGGTTATCTGTTGAGATTCTACTTTGTGGTTATCCTTGTTGTATTTAGAGAGACCTTGAGGGTCTCAGGGTCCCTATTGAGTATCGTATAGTCACCCATGCACGTGATATGCCTGCACCTCATTGTGTTGGTCGCAGACGATGGGCAGAACTGACAGAGGACGAGTGTTCGAGGACTGGACGGTACCCGGAGGTGGACCTCACGACGAGTCAGTATTCATAGGTGGACTTCACGACAAGATGGTACTCGGAGGAGGTTGACGGGCGAGAGCGTTGTGGAGGATATCTGTACATACCCTTCAGGTAGGATCCGTGGTGGACGATCCAGGAGCTGCGCTATCCATACCTACCCTTCAGGTAGGATCCGAGGTGGACAACCTAAGAGCTTCTTCTATTCTTCCAGTTGCTTGTCTTTTCTATTGTACTTCATTCAGTTGTATTTGTACTTCCAGTTGGGTTTGTATTCTGTTCCATTTACTTTTCAGCACTTTCTTTTGTACATGGTGTTTTACTTCCGTTTTTACTCTGTGTTATTTGTTTACTTTTACAAAGGCAATTCCTTCCCAGTTATCGGGATTTACTCCTTTGGTGCTATTCGCCAGCCCCTGGCCTATGGAAGGAGGGCTTGGGGTAGTCACATTACGGGCCCCGAGGACGAGTCGTGACAAATTGGTATCAGAGGAGTCGGTTCAACCGCAGAACATATAACTATGATATTTTCTTCCTGTGAAACAATAGTGTTAAGGGTACCAAGTGTGGTTTTCTGTTCAGGGAGTCCAGTGTTGGTGCGGGCGGCCGACGTATCCATACACCAGGACCCTGAAAACTGATTTCCAACATTGTGCACGAAAACACTAATTGCGTGTGTTTCCAAAAGTTTTAAAAAATCAGCTCAAACCAGGTCAGCTCACCAGGTATAAATCGTTTGACCATGTCACATTTGTTTCTTTCAGGACGCCTCCCCATGGACGACCAGCTAGAGCCCCGAGAGTTGTATGTACTGACAGCCCACCAAGTGACGAGGCCTCAGTACAGGTCCCAATCCCAGTTGAGGCACCAACGGAGGTACTAGCGGTACTACCACCTGTTGGGCCACTGATGCTACCAGCCCCAGCAGCAGAGAGTGCATGTATCTTGAGCGCATTTCATGAGTTCCAGCATGAGAGGCCACCCAGGTTCAGGGGAGACATGGACCCGCAGGCAGCTGAGGATTTACTGGAGGCTGTGGTGAGAGTCTTCAGGCTAGTAGGGATGCCAACAGACTTCATAGTGATCCTTGCTTCCATCCTCCTTTAGGAAGCAGTAGGCAGATGGTGGAGCCTGATGCTCCAGATGCATGACGAGGCAACAATTTTGTGGGAAGATTTCGAGAGCCTGTTCTGGGTAGAGTTTGTACCAGCCACCCTTCGAGCGGTGCATATACAAGAGCTACTGCATCTAAAACAGGCTAGTATGACGGTGGTACAGTACTTAGCGAGGTTCACAGACCTCTCACACTACTCCACAAATATGGTACGGGACCCGTTCTTTAGGGCCCGAACCTTCGAGCAGGGGCTCAGGAAAGAGATTAGAGCTTCTGTTCTTTCTCACAGCATCCTGATGCAGAAGCGGGTGTTGGAGGGAGCCCTCTTACTGGAGAGTTTCTTTGCTGAGAATTATCTAGCAGTAGGACCCACCACTAGCCTGCATGCATTAGAGTCTACTGCAACGGGCAGTAGACAGATGTCGCAGAGGTCCAAGAGGACCATACCTACAGATGGTCGACCTCATGACTCAGGATCGGTAGTGCGTGGCACCAAGGGGAATGACAGATCCAGACCTGCCATGCAGTGTTACTCCTGCAGCAGGATTGTTCACATGACACGTGATTGTCCGACCCGCCATATAGATGACCAGTAGATAAATGAAGGACCTCCCAGGCCGAGGCAGAGGTTTGATCGAGGTGGACCGCAAGGAACAGGAGACCGAGATAGGGGATCTGGTCATGCAGCTGGAGGTGGACGACGCTTCGAGGTGTTGCCACCACCACCAGCAGGAGGTCCACCCCGACCGCAGGGAACAGGTGGACATGGGAGAGCTCAGCTACAGTCAGCAGAAGCATATGACTACGGAGCTCCGGATGCTGGCGGACAAGAGCTGGACTACTTCCAGGCATGGGACTTTTGATCTTCATGATTCTATATTCCTTGTTGTCATTGTTGTGTGTCTTTGTAATTCGAGCTGCAGTAATAAAAGACACTTGTCCTTGTGAAATTTTCTTCCTTCTTTCTTTGGGTACTAAGAGGTTCTGGTTTAAACTGTTGACTTGACCCTCACTTTCGAGATTCCTACTGGAAGAGACCCAGTGACCTCACGCTGATGCCGACAGTGTGACTCGACCCTTAGAGGCGAGAGTGATGGTTGGATCTCTTGGTAGTAACATCGAGGCCTTACGACATCGTCCATGGAATGAATGCATCATTCATGTCTGGATTGACTATATTAGGCAAAGAACATGGTTCGTCCAGAGGATGAGACCAGATTTCTCTTATCAGAAAAGAAGAAATCATAGCAGCTCATGTGGGACCAAAGATGGTCTAGGCTATGACAGAGAAGGTCCAGGTCATCCAGGAGCCGATGAGGATAGCTCAAAGCCGACAGAAGCCTTATGCTGATAGGAGGCAGAGACCACTAGAGTTCGAGGTTGGAGACCACATTTTCTTATGGGTCTCACCTCAACGAGGTCTATGGAGATGTGGTCGAGGCAGAAAGTTATCTCCTAGGATCAACGAACCTTTCTAGGTCCTCAGCAAGGTAGGCGGGGTGGTTTACCGCTTGACCTTTCCACCTCAATTGCACCGGGTGGATGAAATATTCCATGTATCTCAGTTGGGGAGATACGTGCTTGACCAGACGCATATCATCGACCATGGGGAGTTGGACATCAATGACTGGATGACATTCATGGATGTTCCAGTAGGGATCGAGGATCGACAGGAGCAAATCCTACGTAGACGGTTGATTTCTCGGGTGCACTTCCACTGGCAGCACGAGAACCTCTAGGAGAGCACATGGGAGAGGGAGGCTCAGTTGCGTGCTCAGTACCACTTCTGTCTCCCTAGTTTGTGTTAAAGCTTTACGAGTACCTAAAGCGCTGAGGTGGGAGTAATGTAAAGACCCAGAAATTTCAAGAAAGTTTTTTCTTATTTTCTTTGGGATTTTACAAGAACGTAGTTTCTAACAGCACCTGATTCTGAGTCCCAGTGTGCCCAGAATCAATTTTCGAAGTTTAGCTCGGGTATGGTCAGTGAACGAATGAGCGGGTTTTTCTAACTTTTGAACCAGTGCTCGGAATCGAAATCTGAGGGCACCGATGGAAGCACAGCGCCTATAATTGCTTAAGAAGACCTTTTTCGAAGGTACGTTTGCTCGGGAAGAGTTGTTTAAAATTTGAGGATTAAGTGAAGAATAAAATAAAATTGTTTTCCAATTTTATTTCTAGCCTAGTTGGTTTTAACCTATGTGTGGAAGTTGGGGAACTAACCAAGTGTGAATAAAAGTGATGTGGGGCCCACATGAACCCCACCCCTTCAAATTCCCTAACCCCCATAACTCTTCTCCTTAATCCCCCAATTAATCCCCTTGTAATTAATTGTGTAACTCTACCCTCTCTCCTCTTTAATTTTTCGAACACACATCTTAAATTAATTGATTAAACCTCTTCAATTAATTTAACTAAGTGTTTGAATTTTAAAAGTTTGAATGCATGGAAAAATAATAAAATAAGGGGACGCCTTATTTTATTTTTTGAGTTTTGTTGTGTGAGAGAATTTGGGATAGAGCTCTTCCCTCTTTTGAAGAACTTCATCATCAAACAAAGAACGCCGACTCTCCAACGAAGAACGACCTTCCGACTCGGCGAAGAACGCACTAAGTTTTCTCCAATCTTTTTTACTTCCTCTTTCGCGACAAAGAAGGAGATGTCGACCGTGGAGACCTACTTCAACAACAATGTTCTTGTTCTTCTTCCGATGTCGACGGAAGTGATACCATTCTTCCGCGACACCTGACTACCACGACGTTCGACTTCCACGACCCGATGACGTGCGACATCAATTTCGAGGTAGGGGAAATATATATGATTTTCTTTTAATCTTTTGAGAAAAGGACGACGAGCACGGATCAATCTCTACCAGGTTGATCCACGGATTGCTCGTTCATGCAGGTTGGTTATGGGGTGAATATTCAGGATTGGTTTGAGTTTTATATTGATTGAAAACCTCTAACGTGGAGGGAACGAGCTAACGAACAAAGCCCAGACCCTCCGCAGATTGTTGTTGGGGCGCGGATTGGCAGAAATGATGAAACGAGACCACAACAATGATTTGAGGTCTCCGCAGAAAAGTACGACACCTGAGATGAACACCAGCGCTGACGGTTTGAAAACGAACCACCAGAGCACCTCCAGTGGCCCGCGGAAACCCTGGAGGCGCGGGTTGCCGGTGCGGCGCCGCCGGTGACCAGAGGCGGCGGTCGGAGCCATCCGGCCGCTAGGAGGTGGCGGCGCCCCCGCGTGCCACCAGAGGAAAATCCCACCGCGGCAGTGCGGCACGGAGGATCCCACGGCCACGCGGGTTCCCGGACGAACGACGGCGGCACAAACCACCGTCGGCATCAATTAAAGGCGAGGGAGCCCCCTCCCCCCCCCCCCCCGCTCTGGGGCTTCCGCTCGGCCTCACCGGCCGAGCCGTGGCGGGCCATGTGGTCACGCCAGGTCACGCCAGCTGGGCCGGGCCGCGCCTTGATGGGCCGAACCTGGACCCGGGTTGGGTCGGCCCGGTTTGGGCAGACCCGGGGGGGTTGGGTCGGGCCAGGCCGGGCCCAAATCCCCCCATTTTGGACTGTTTTTGTTCTCTTGCACATATCTTGGGCTACAGACCTTCGAACGACGCACCGTCAGTTGCGATGCGATTTTTGGATCGAGATGGTGGTTTTGGAATAAATTACACTCAGGGTTTCAGAAATATTTGAGTATGGCCGGGTTGGTTCGAACACGAAACCAACCGGGGCCTCGGAGCGGAAATGCTTATAACTTGAGCTCCGGACGTCCGATTGACGTGGCATCGACTTTTTTGGATTCCTCTTGATGAGAAGGAACTTTTGGAACACTTAGCCTGAGGTTTGGATGCAGTTGGATAGTGGCCGGGTTGGATTGAACCCGAAATCCAACCGGGCCCCTAGAACGGAAAAGCTGATAACTTTCAGACCAGACGTCCATTTCACGAACTGTCAGCGGCTTTGGTGATCACGTTGAGAAAGGGTCCCTATGAGTATACCCTATGAGATTTCGGGGTACGGTTAAGATACAGCCTGGTTGGTTCGCACACGAAACCAACCGTGCCCTTAGGACGAAAAGGCTAATAACTCATAGACCGGGCATCCGATTGACGCGCCGTCTATTGCATTGAGACCCCTATGACGAGGCGGTCCTTTGAGATACTTCTTTGTCGTACCTTGTGATTCATGGAGTATCGACCTGTAGCTCATGGAGCAGACCCTCCCAGAGACGAGCGTACGGAGTATAGAGATCGTGTAGCTGGCTGAGACCTGATGACCGCTTTTCCGATTCGACTCTAAGTGACTTGCATAGCCCAGTGGGTAGCACTACTTTGTGAGGTGGCAGACCCGTGGTACTCGACAGGAAGAGTACCTCTTTAGGCTATGAGGGGGAGCACTACTGTGTGAGTTGGTAGCCCCATGGCGGAGGAGCACTACTTTGTGAGGTGGAAGACCTGCCATACTTGACAGGAGGAGTACCTCAGCAGTCTTAGGTTAGTGAGCAGTACCTCATAGTCGTGACAGGATCACTGTACTCTCCAGAGACAGAGCTCCTCAGCAGTTACGGTTTCAATAATGAAAATCCTGGTTTTAGCTGAGTCTATGACCTATGTGTTTAGCTCGTGATTGAGATGGGTCACTTGATAACATAGGTATATGTATGGGCATATATCTATGTAGAGGTTATCCGTTGATTTCATAACCTTTATGATTCCTCATGATTGAGATGGGTTACTTGATAACTTAGGTATAAGTATGGGCTTATACTTAAGTAAGGGTTATCTGTTGAGATTATTATTTGTGGTTATCCTTGTTGGATTTAGAGACACCATGAGGGTCTCGGGGTCTCTACTGAGTATCGTATACTCACCCATGCATGGGCTATGCCCGCACCTCATTGTGTTGGTTGCAGACGATGGGCAGCACTGACAGAGGCCGAGTGTTCGACGACTGGACAGTACCCGGAGGTGGACCTCATGACGAGTCAGTATTCGGAGGTGGACTTCACGACGAGTCGGTACTCGGAGGAGTTTTATAGGAGAGAGAATTGTGGAGGCTATATGTACCTACCCTTCCAGTAGGATCTGTGGAGAACGATCTAGGAGCTACTCTATCTGTACCTACCTTTCAGGTAGGATCCGAGGTGGACGACCCAGGAGCTGCTTCTATACTTCCAACTGCTTGTCTTTTTTGTTGTACTTCATTCAGTTGTAGTTGTACTTCCAGTTGGGTTTGTATTCTATCCCATTTACTTTTCAGCACTTTCTTTAGTACTTAGTGTTTTACTTCTGCTTGTACTCTGTAGTGTTTGTTTACTTTTATAAAGTCAATGACTTCTTAGTTATCAGGATTTACGCCTTTGGTGCTAGTCGCCAGCCCCTGGCCTATGGAAGGCGGGTTTGGGGTAGTCACAGCACGAGCCCTGAGGATGGGTCATGACAAGCCAGTCCAAGTGAAATTCCATATCATTCAACTCAATTGTTTAAGAAGAACTACTGGCCATCTACAAACAGAAAAGGAGTAAAAAAACAGAAGTGGTGACAGAGTTGACAAGGCAAACTCTACCAGCCTAGGACATGGTCTTCCCTTTCTAGAATGGCAACTGATTGAAAATTTTCAGAACAATACCCTCTAATTGGGCTTTTTTCACCCTTCCCCTAAACAAAGGAATCCCAAGATAATTAAAGGGAAGTGTATATCTATTGACACCAAGACTACGAGCAACCCTGTTTTTCTTCAAGATTATAATTCCTTCTCCAAAGACAACAAAGGATTTATTCCAACTGATTACTTGGCCTCATACATATTTATAATGTGAGAAGATACTCTTAATGAAAGAAATTGTTTTCCTGTCAGCCTTACAGAACAAAATTATGTCATCCGTATAAAATAAATGTGAAGGAGCAATGGAGTTCCTACCTGCCATCATTCTTTGATATATACCAATGTTGACAAGGTCATGGAGAAACGCACTCAGATAATCCTCAACCATAGAGAACATAAGCCTGGATAAAGTATCACCTTTCCTGACTCCTCTAGTGCATTGAAAAAAACCCATGGAGGATCCATTGACAAGAATGGATAAACTAGCACATTTCAATATTGAATAGACCAAACCAATGAATTTCTCTGAGAATACATGCATCTTAAGAACTGTGACGATAAATTCCCACCTTATTATATCAAAGGCCTTTGATATATCAACCTTCAGGGCCATGTTACAATGTTGAACTTTTCTTTTCATAATATTAATACATTCTGAAGCAGTAAAAAGACAATTCTGAATATTTCTCCCAGGTAAAAAGCCAAACTGATTAATAGAGTCAATATTTTTAGCAACTTCACCTAACCGGAGTAATCCATGTTCCCAATCACACTAGTAATAAACATTTTTTAATAAATTACTTCTCAATTAACATGGAGACTCAGCCAAGGTAGTCTCTTCCAATGAAATAGTTTGAGGCCTAGGTTATCAGTTCGACTCCCCAACCCATGAATTCGATGGTGTTTTTTAGAGTCTTAGTCTAACCTGACTAGCAGGAGGATCCTCAGTACTTTATCACATATCACTAAGCCATGTTCACATGCTTATTTATCCGTTAACTGCATATACAATACCACATACCAAAAAAATTCCACAGACATAAAATTTACAATTCACACTTCATTAATTATATGAATTAAAATCAAACCTTAACCCATTTAACGCCTTTTTATTTCAAATTTTATTTCTCATTTGTCTCATTTTCCTTTTCATTCCTTAACCCATTTTTCATAAGCAAAAATTCCGATACATTAAACCATTTCTCGTAATTCATCAATTCAAATGATTTAACCCATTTAGACATATAAAACCCTTTACATTTGTTAATAAACATATTCATTTCAAACACAACTCATAATCAATTGGTCACAATTTAATTAATCAATTTAACCATTATTTTCAACATGATAAAAAATCTATTATTCCATAATAAATTTTAGACACAACTATAAACATTCCCTTTTCAACTAAAATAATAAGATATCTTGTTAATAATGGGATCTACTTTTTCACTATTCTATTTTTGGATTATCATTACAATTACCCTTGTTCAAAAATTTTGGAACACCCCATGGGTTGCCATAATCTGGTCAAATTTTAATCAATGCATCCCATGGGGTTTATGAGGGTTTCAAATCAACAGTTAGAAAACCAATTTATGAAATCCATTTTAAGACATCAAATTCAAAAATGAGAAGGAACCATTAACATAGCCACACCAACACAAATAAAATACATGACTATGGGATATAAATTTTATATCACCTACCTCAAATCTAAATATGGACTCACTATTAACGTTAGCCTTAAATCCAGATTCAAGAACCCTTTAATGATCTGACGTATGAATCCACTCTAAAATATTGTTTTAGGGATTTTGAATAAGAAGAATAAATCTAAAATCCATAAAATAAAAAATAGAATAAAATGAGAATTATAATTATCCTGATATTTGATTAGTAACCAATGGTACTGCAAACAGCCTTGAATTGAAGGAGATTCACCCTTGCATAGCTTGGGTGAAAAGTGTTAATCACTATGGATCATAGAGGTGAAATGGGGGAAGAAATAGGGTCGTATAATAAAAATATATAGCGGAATTAGGTAATTTTTAAATTATTAAAGGGGAGTATGGTTTGGCTACATGGTTTTCCAAATTATATGACCACCATACACTAGCCTCTATCCAAGAGGGGTGAAGTCACATGGTTACCTGCGGGTTCGGCCTGGTTTGACAAGCCATGTTCCAAACATGAAAAATTCCTCTATCAATGTATTTATAGATTTTATTTTACCCTTTCATGGGTCTCTTAACCGCACACACCACCACTTGTTTAGCACAGTTTGGGGGAAATATTATCCATAACCTTGTACCAACACTGTATCATGCTTTGGAAGGACAAATTCCTCTTTATTTCATGTTTCAAACCCTCTAAACACCCTTAAACCTCCTCATACATCTATTAAACATTGCACTGTCCAAAATTAAGGGATTTATACAAAATTTTAAACAATAATTTACCTCCATGAAGTATGGGATCTTAAAAAGAGGCTATTGAAGATGATTTATCTCTTTATGTGAAACATTTGAATGTTTCCAGTGTCGTTTTGTGTTTCATGCTATCACCCATGACCAATGAGCTTCTAAAGGAACTGGAGGATGTGGATATCTATATCATAATGTATAACCTTTATTATCTTTATAAATATATGGTTTGATAAGAGAGACATAGAATCTCCAAATCTATATTTACAACTAATGTTTGAGGTCCGGTTCCATCTGGGCCTCAGGTAGTAAAACATACTTGATACATTGGATGATTATTATTCATAGAGATTAAATTCCCCAATGAGATTCACACAGATCTCATATATTCCTCAATACCAAAGTCCTTCTCTATTTTGGAAATTAATTAAATCATGTAAAATAATTAGATGATTATTTGGAACCTCTTACTCAGGTATTCCATGTAGATGATGAGATGGGGAAAGAAAAAAATATATTACTTATGGTGAATAAGAAAAGGAATAAAATGTAAAAAAACCTCAAAACTTATACAAAGTATAAATATATTGAGCAGGGTCCTTTTAAATATATGAATATCTATAACATAGTAAAGAATATGAAGCATTATATTTTTCATGTGGTGTGTACAACCACTAGAAGATGAACTATGCCCAAAAGAAAGAGGATCATAAAGGATTGTTAATTATCAAGTGTAATCGTTTAGTATATACACATTGGGTATTAGATATATTTTGTACTTATCTCATCTATATCAAAATGTAGGATCCATGTATATTCTAAAATATTTATAGTGGGGTGGTATATTTTTGAGCTTACGATGGTTTGATGTTGGCTTCTCCCACCATTAGTGATGGCCACCATTAATTTCCAATAAGAATGATATTGGTTACAAGAAATTTTTATTATGTTGAAATTGTTTCTAATAAGATAATTATTGTATAATGCCTGGATACATATGGTTTTATTTTTAAATTTGGAAATCAGAGTTCTCTCTTTTGTAATGACAACATATGTTATGGTATGTAACAATTAGATAATATTATTGTTGCATTAAATTATGAGAACAAAGTATTGTAAATAAATAAAGAATCATTTTCACACGACTCATATTACACCGAGCTATGGAATCACCGTATTGGTAAAGTATATGAGAAGTGTTTGATAAATATCTTTCAACATGGTTATTTATAATACATTAAGATAAAAACAATTGAAATATGTCATCTTTTTATTAGGTAAATTGACCAAAACACTACTTGGTGGGAATAAAGAAATGTCCACATAGACAATAGTGTGGGTACACACTAATGTGTGTGGATACTTTCTTGTAAAAGTTAATTGTGGGTACCCTTACATCGTAAAAGTTACTAATGAGTTGAGTAGATATCTCTATATCAGAGGATGGGGTATAAGTTTGAGTCATTTGAGAAATTCAATGAGTTAAATATTTAATTAGGGAATCAAATTAAAATGAAGATAAATAACCTTCAATAAAATAGAGGTGGTTAATATCTTATCCAAGAGTTTATCGACATTCTATATGAGTTTGGAATTCATTCTTATCTCACTCCACCTTATACACTACAGTGGAATGGTGTTAGTGAATAGAGGAACCATAACTTGTTAGACATGGTGTGGTCGATGAAAAGTCATGTATATCTTATATTATCCTTTTGGGATATTAATTAAAGTATATATAGTAGATATTAAACTAATTAACAACTAAATTGGTCAATGGAAATCCAAAAAAATTAGTGGAGTGCAAATAAACTCATCTTATCGCATACACATGTATGGGGGTATTAAGGAATTTCCTAAGGAAATCTCTTGAAGAACCAATGGACCTAGAGGAATAATGAGTATCTTTATTGGGTATCCAAATAAAAAAGGGATAAGACCTAAAAACATCCCAAAAAAGATGTTTAATGTCTCCAGAAAATTTGTTATTCTTGAGAGGGAGAACATTCTAAAACATTATACTGGGAGAAATATTTAATTCAGTGAAATTGATGCTCATGATAAATAAGAGTTGGTATCAAAAAATATTTCAAAAGACCCCATGTAAGAATTATTTCCAAAAACATAGGTACTATGTAGGAGAACTGTAGAGGTCAGAGAACTAGATATATATGTTTTTCTAGTCACTGATAATGGTTATACATTATTGGTTGACAATGATAAACAAATCTTTTATAAAGAGATGTTATATATCTCTAAATATATAATATTGAAAGAATCCGTTAATTATGAAATTTATTTCTTGTCACATAACCTTTTTTGGGTTCTATTAAATGTGCCAATTTATATAAATCATTGATGATGGAAATGGTTATTCAAGATAAAATAGTACAAGGTTGGTAATGTAAATATTTATCAACCTAGTAAAGTAACTAAAGGTTTTAAAATATGACAAGGAATTCACTCTGATGGAGCCTTGATACTTGTTTCCACATTAAAATACATCAAAATTCTACTTTCTAGTGAATCTTACCATGACTATGAAATTTTTCATGTGGATGTAAAAACTAATTTACATAATTGGAACCTTCCTAGAGATGTCTATATGAAATAACGAGAAGGGTTTTTTACTCCATTTTATGATAAAAATATTTTCAAGTTATAAGGATCCATTTGTGTTTCTAAGAAACCATCCTAGTCATAGATTATTTATTTCGATGATGCTATAAAATAATTTTTTTTACTAATAAAGAATGCGATAAATCTATTTAGAAGAGATTTAGTGGGAATTTGGTAATTATACCATTATTTTATTTTGTTGAAATATTACTTATTGGAAATTACATACTATCCTCATAGTCTTTTAAGGACTGGTTAAATATGTTTTTCTCCAAGAGGGGCATAGGTGAATATGAATATAATTATTGGATCAAAATCATTCGTGATGGATCAGAGAGGCTACCTGGACTATGTAAAAGTATATAAACTGAACAGATACGAAATATATTAATTATTAAATAATATAAGAGGTTATTTATTCCAATGTAACTTGGAATACATCTTCCATAAAAAATGGGTCATCTGAAAGAATAAGAGAAATAAAGAATTAGTAAGATCCCATATGCATCAGTTATAGGATCAATCATGTATTCTATGTTATGTACTAGACATAATGTTCTATATACATTTATCATGGTATGTAGATATCAAGATAATCTTGGATAATTGAATGGGGATGTTATTAAGGAAACCCATTAGTTTTAGAGAAGAATAAATGACATGTTTTGGGTGAATAGAGGAGACAATGATCTGTCCATTATGGTTTATATAGATTCTAGTTTTCAAACATTTTAGAATGATCTAATATCATTGTTAGGATATTTTTCTTGTCTCAATGGAGGAGTTGTGATCTAGAATAGTTCCAAGAAACTAGTACTCGTTGATTCTGAACTATACTTTGAATATATATCACATTTTTATGTAGCTAAAGAATTCATTGTGATGTGGATCACCATCCAACGTCAGGATATAATACAAATATTTAAATACTGTATAACATTGTAAGGTGACAACACTATAGTGGTGTATCTTGAAAAACATCCATGTTCAAACTAAAGGACAAATCACATACTCTATATGTACAACCTGTTTTTATATTTTTCATATAAGGGTGAGGTTTTAGTATGAAAATTTCTCATTGAAGAAAATGTGGTACACCACATTAATAAAGGTATGTCTCAATAGAAGAATGAGTATCAATGCAAGATATAGTATAATTAAGGTTGTTAGCAGCTGGCTTTAGTGAAAGTTGAATTCTATTGAACATGGATCCCTATAAACAACTTCGGTCTACATTATGAAAACATTTATTAATTTTTTAAATATTAATAAAATTGTTATAACATTATGATTATAATTCTACATCACATAGTATGTGATAATGTTCGAAGAGTGGTTTTCACACTGAAACAACAGTGTATTTCACTACTATGATGAAAACCATTAAGTGACATTATTGTATTCGTAATTATATGTTCTATATCTAGATGAAATTATTTTAAGGATGCAGATTATATATTATTTCAGGGGTGGAGTCTGATAGGACATTAAAACACCTTATCATGTTGTATGTCCTTGGTAATATCTAGTGTATGATATTATAAGAAGAAAACCTAGTTGTATGAAATTCACATTTATATATATCATTGGATGTTTCTTTTTGTGGATATATTTATTGACCCTTATAATTTAAGATTATTATTAATGACTCTTATATGTTCTGTAATATTATGTTTTGATGAAAATCATGATGACATATGTTAATGGCGAGGTTCGATACATTTGGTGCATCATGAGTGATATTTTGTTAATGAATAATCCAAGAAAGGATTTTTCCCCTATGTTCCCTAACAAAAGTTAATATCTCTATCCCTTGGATTTAAATTTTAAAACCTAAATAAAACCATAGTCGTGGTGTTCTATAGGTATGTTTGATTTATAGAAAGTGAATGAAGGAAACATAATGAATATAGGATGATTTCACTAGAATATTACCTATACGATTTGAGATATCATGATAAAGTTATTATATTACATAGTAATCACCTGCCTGATGCATTATGTCATAAAAGCATTGAATTATTAACTATGGATGCTTTTGCGTGTTTTTGGATACTAACATTTTAATTTGGTATTCGTCACTTAATTCCTCTAAGAAAGAGTCAAGAGGGTTACACACTATTTGTATCCAAAATATATGTTAAATAATATATTATTATTTAATTTTTAATAAGTTCAATAAATATTATTCACACACATGGTTTTATAATAATTCATTATTTCACAATAGTTTATATTATATAACCTGTTATTCTAGAGAATATTATGTGAGTGGAATATTTAACAAATATTTATTTTCTATATAGTGAATATCATATTTATTTTTTTATTAAATAATAATTTAGTGATATATATTTATTAAAGAAATAGCTACTATTCAAGTCATGATAAATATTGTGGAGGAATAATGGTCCGAGTTTAATTATTTGGTGAGAAATAATATCTATTGAAAAATATTTGAACAAATAATTTCATGTTTAGTGTAGGATACGAAATAATTTTTTTTATTTTCATGGGTTTCGGTAAGGATTAAAAAATTAATAATGGTCCATGTGCTATTATTATTTACTACCACTAAAATTATATAATCCTAATTATATTATTTTCATAATAGACCCAATTCATTTTGGATGTTTGATGAGATCCAGAGAGAATCCTCTCAATGACCTAGATATCTCCCAGTCTAAGATTGATCTCAAGAATGGTGAGTGATCCTCCTCCAAAATCACTCTCAAATCTAGAGATATCAAAGAGAACCCATCCTTGAATCAGTTCTTAGAAAATTCAAATGAGAACAACACAATCATTAGTATCCTGTATGACAACACCTGTAGATTCCAAATGTAACATTCAAAGGTTTTTGGAACATGTGTGGATCACCATTGTTGGAAATCTAATCTTCATTCCAACAATGAAATGATGGTATGGTGTACACACATTGTCATATCTAAAACAATGAAATAATTTCATTCAAGGTAATTATTTCAGTGAATAAATTAATTTCATATTATGTTTTATGATCATATTAACTAGTTTAAATTTTTTTCTATTATCTATTTTCATTGATTCAATTTCTATGATCATGGTATTTATCATTATGTAAATATCAGATTAATCATCGATCATGAAAAAAAATAAGTTGGGAATCCCCATCTACCACATAAAATGTTCTCAAAACCATCAATAAGATCCCTACCCACTGTAAGAAATCTATAAATTATTAATAATCCAACATATATTCTTTGATATATCCGTAAACACTGAATACCCTTCCTCTAATCAGTACAGTGATGATTGTCAAGACATGTAATACAATTCCTCAAAAATATTTCTAAATTGATTTACAGTAAAAATTATTATAGATAAGGAATGTGAGTGACATATGTTTCTCTAATAAACCACCAATATCCTAGATAAAATCACATAAAAATCCATGCAACTCTTGAATGGTTGTCTCAGATTGACTATCCATCATCTAATGGTTGAAAATGATCATGTGCACCTTTATATCAAGGACTTTCTATATCCTTTTACATAACACTAATTTCAAATGATCATTCTAGTTTGAAATGTGGATCAAAGGCTTCTCATGAAAATGATATATCTTATAAACATGTTTATATGCCATCTAATATATGGAATAGGTCATTTTCATTGATATGAATTTTGTGAACATATTTTTAAAAATTCCACAATAACCCTAATCACATTACTTCGATGAGATAAACATAGAAATCCCATCATGAATCCCATATTCAAATCATTGCACCTGCACTTGGGAATGGGTAATGATTAAAGATGACTCAAGAGTCACTGATGCTTGGAATTAATCAAATGATAGGTGTATCATTATGAATAAAACTCTACAGTATCATTATTTATTCTAGGACACTAATACTACCTATATATGTATTGATACATCATGTTAATCACAGGGTAAATATCCCATCATGAGTCTTGTGAATCTAACATTAACTCCCCATGAATGATCATAAGTACTATAATGAAACCTCATACATAGAGAAAACAATTTGTATCAAGGGATAAATTAGTTTTTGGCTCCCAAGCATAAATATTTCTCCTCTATACAAGGAAATTTGAGTCCAATAAATGACTCTCTTTCACTCTCACATTGAGTGAGGATGTAATATTAAAGGACATCAACATCATTCTGATAGAGGTATTCTCTATATACTTATATATTTGATGTATAATTTTATATTTCATATTTTATGATATGGGTGTATCATATGTAATGGTATATAATACCATTTTACTATATATAATCCATATTGTACAACTTTGATATATCATAAGTTAGCATGAATAATAATATATGATTCCTACAATATGCTTTGATAAATAAAGATGTTGAATGTTAAAAAGATAATTCTGATACCACATCCTCATAATTTACCACCATTGATTAGATGTTTCAGAAGATAAACTATTGGGAGTGTAGGATTTATCATAGGATGTAGGTTTTATTTCCAAATTCATTAACACAAACATTACGTAATATCCATGTAAATTACTTCGATTGCTTGAGGAGTACCCTTGAGGACTATATATAATTCGAAAAGGCCATTGAGGTATTATTATTCTTTATTGTTATTCCCCTCAATGAATATCTCATCCTTTTATTCTATAGATTCCAATAGATAGTCAAATACTATTGTTCTGGTTGGTTTCCCAAATGAGCATCATGTTATTCTTCCAATTTATTGAAACATCAAAGTGGTGGGATTGTTAATGAATCGTTATGGTGATCTTCATCAAGCATGTGTTCAATGAAAAGAGAGGTATTAACTATCATTGATATAAGGTAGACCATATTCATTATATTTATTTCATATATGGATTCAGATTAGTATATGGCGATCTTGGTATTCTATGTTTATATTGTCTTTAATGGACTAAAAAGTAGTGTTTTTAAATCCCTATAAATTTATTAGTGGTGTCATTATGTCTTCATGTAACTTGGATCATAAATTTGTGTCTTAAAAATGAATAAATACAAATATTATTGAATTTGGAAATTCAAACCCTAAAAAATTATTAGAAATTTTATTTTTTTGTAGATATATGATATGGGATATTGTAGATCATGATATAGATTTTACTAATGATATTGGATGTCATAGATGGAAATGTGGTTCAATCCATTGAATTTTATACATATGAAAAAAAATAATGTGTTGGTCATATAGAAAGTTTTGGTTTTTTTAATATTAGGCATTCTACGAAAACAAAAAAATCATATTAAAAGAAAACTATATAGTCTATCATAAAAGATGATTAATCGGCTTCTAAAGACAATGACACAACCTGAGGATTATTTACCATAAAGGTTGATGGATATTAATTCATTCCAATTATTGTGATAGGATAATATCATAAAATATGATATTTATTAAAAAAAGTATTTTTTTATTTTTCAATTATGAATTGAATAATATAATTATAAAAAAATTATAAATTAGTAAAAAAATTTACTTTCAGTTATTCCTTTTTTAATATAGTAATTATATATTAAATATTTATAAAATGACCATAATTAATTAATTAAATTTTTACGAATATTTTATTCAATACATATCCATAATATAAATTTTTAATAATAAATATGTTTTGAAAATATTTGGCATGACATATAATTTGACATAAATTTTCTATACTCTGGTTATAAGTTTATTTTAGAATATTTCAAAAAAATTAAAAATAATAAATAAATATAAAATAGATTAAAATTAAAATTAATAATTATTTATAATTAATATATTTAGAAAGTCCAAGTTAGAGTTATTTATTTTAGAATAGTGTTTAAAATATATTTATATTTTTTTCAATAATTGATAGGATAATGGTTTAAATTATATTAAATATGTGATATTTAGATTTTGTAAATTGTTAACATAATAAAATATGAATATAAAATGTTTATATCTCATTTAATATAGTATATTTTCACATAATTACATATAAGAGTTATTATTAGAAATAAATTTTCAATATTCATTTAATTAAGAAATATACATAATGAATGGTTAAAAATATAACATGTTTATAATTTTATTATTTATAAACTATATATAATAAATTTATCTCACATTTAAATATTTGAACTGATCGTCTATTTAGTTTATTATTTTCTTAAAACATAAATATAATTTCAGTATTATAAATGGTTTTATGATGAACTTTTATTGTGAAATTTCACAAATACATTTTCTTGAACACATATAAGGAGTTACATGATAAGAGAAAAAATTAACTTAGTTTTATTCTAACTTGAATTTGGAATATACTATGTTATGAGGTTGAATCCGAAGTTTTTCATATTTTATACAATTTTGGTGTTAAAATGTTGATTAAATTGAGGTATGTCTTAAGAAAATTAACCTCGGGTACAAGAACTTTGGGATAAAATTATCAATATAAAAGAGGCGTATGCCTTGTCAAGAAAATTTGGGGTTAGTGATATATTTATCCAAACTTACTCTCATGGGGATTGTTGATTTAAAATGTTTCTATAATTTTACGTAAAATGATTTTATATAAATTATGTATGGAATTAATATGGATATCTATAAATATAGTTTCTATTTAATTTTGGTAAACAACACAAGAAGTGTGTTCTATAAAGAGTTACACATCAATAATATTTGAACATATTAATTTAGTATAAGGAATGTGGGTTCAAAAAAAATATTTATAATAATACATACATATAAAGGCAATACATAAGATAATATTGTGAGCCTAAATCCACTTTAAAAATACTATGTTTTAGATTCATTCTAATGTGAAAACATGTCAAGGACTTTATCACTAAACTAGGTAGGCTTTGTAAAAGCTAGGTTACCAAAGATATATTATGTAAGGAAGTAATGTAATGATGTGGGGAGATCGATCTACAAACCCTCTAAAACTAGTAACCATCCCAAATTTACACATACTCAAAGGGCATTCCCAATACCAATGAGCTAGCGACTATCACCCGGGCATAAAACAACAACCCAAGGGAATGATTTTCCCAAACATGAATAAATAACATGGAATATGGCTATGAAAAAGCGAAACAAAGGAAGTTATATATATATACATATTCCATAACTGATAGAAGAAAAAGTAACTAATACGACTCAAAAATAGTCCCAACATCATAACTTACATGTCTCACATCAAAGGAAAACTAAAATAGAAAACATACTAATCCATGTGGTAGCATGGGAATACTCCCACCATCATACCACCAACTACCCAAATCCATAAAAAATAACCCACATTGTCTCGCTACATCAAATTTCATTTCCATACATCCAAATACATACATTTTTATATACACTATCAACGGGGTGTGTAAGGTGTGAGCTAACAAGATCAGTAGGATCCCACCCAGGTGTTCTAATTAAATTCTCTATAAAAAAATTTACCATGATAAAAATTAAAGAAAATAAATCAAGATAAGTAGTTAAATAATTTTTATATCAATTTCAGGGAAAAACATTCCTTTTTACTTTTTCCCCTATTTTATAAATAATCTATGTAAGAATTTTCAAATCCATTATTATACATCCAAATAGTAATATCATAGAAAAGTAGGGATCATGTATCATATCAATTATGTGGTAGTACAAACTAAAATAGTATTATCCAAAGAGCATGTAACATCACTCCCAGGATCACTATAGGCCAGGCTAGCTAATAAACTCATACCAAAAAATATAAAATTGTGTGCATAAAGTACCTAGACATGTTCATTGAATCTAGAGAGAAGAGTAATTCCCTAAAAAGTGAATACACTCCCGAAGGATTATTATGTCCCTAGAGTAATAGTACTAGGGAGTATAGTAATACCCCACGTGTGAACCCACTGATGAATGGATGGGTCCTATTACCACCCCATCCACCTATGTACCCATGGCTTCCAATTTTCTCTATATTCCAAAAAATTTCATCAATAACCATTTTAAAAATAAATTTCACAATGATTTGGAAGCAACTTCTTTTTAATAAATTATTGGGAAATACATATTTTCATAAAAAAATCCACACATACAAAACAATCATTACCTTTAATTTATAAATAATTTCATAAAAACTTTCTTATAATGTTCAGACAATATATTCTATAGACAAAAACACCTACCTAGAACATCAGTTGCACATTCTTACAAAAGAACCCTCTAATAAGGACGAATGAAATGGAATTAATAGAGGTCCTATAATCAATCCTCACATCTAAAAATCAATTGAACACCAAAATTTTTCCCTATAGAAGGTGTAACACAACATACCTAGGAGAAACTCAAACATCATACCAAAATAAATATAAGTGTTATCCTCTAGAGGAATATCATGCAACATATCTAAAAAAGGATAACGATTATTATCCGCACTGAACAATAGATCCAATAATGCAACCCAATTGTCCTACCATGAGAA
The DNA here is from genome assembly GCA_963277665.1 of Viscum album. Lineage (NCBI taxonomy): Eukaryota > Viridiplantae > Streptophyta > Magnoliopsida > Santalales > Viscaceae > Viscum > Viscum album. The sequence goes on from OY728131.1 coordinate 1,498,568,133, forward strand.
ATAGTAATAATGAAAAAGAATGATTTATAACCCAATGAAAAGATCCACAACATTAAAGATGATCAATCACTAAATGAAATGATCTAGAAGAATTGGAGGTCCCTAAAATCACCTGAGATATCTCTTGGACTGAGGGTGAAGTAGGAATAACCAAATAAAAAACAAATAATCCATACAACTCCATAAAAACACAAGTCGTGTTGTTTACACTAGGTATAATACTTTTTATTGTTATAAAATATATGAAACCCAAATACATTGAAATAATCATTGCCTCAAGTTTAAAATCCTAATTTTTCCAATACATAATTTGTAAATTTTTCATTCTAATTAATCTTCATGCCTTAAACCTATTCACATAATCTACCAAACACCCTTTACATGATAATAATATTAAACATAGTGTGTGAATCCATTTAGTGGAGTGTATATTTTTACAATCTATATAAAACTCATTATATAATCTCTAGGACCAATACATATCAGGAAGATACTTTACATAGTCCATATTTATTCTATAGGGGGAAAAAATCCTATTTTACCCTAAAACTGAAATCAACTCTAGTATTATTTGAACTCAAGCAGAACCCCAAAATCTTTTATCAAGTTTATACCTAGAATCTATTAATTAAATCTATTATACTACATTTAACATTATATAATTTTACCTATAAAAATCACTTCCTCCTTTATTTTACCAAAACATATCAAATAAAAAATGAAATGAAAATAGATAATAGAAATCCGAAAGTTGGGTAATGGGATGTCACAAACTCCCCATTATAAGATTTACATCCATGACAATCCATGCGGAATAATGATATATGAAAATTTGGTGATCCCATTTCTCCCTCATAGAAAATGGGATGAAAAATTGATAAAAAATAGAAAATACAATATGAATAGGGAGACCATACAGAAACGGTCACCCCACCATAAAAGATTTCTTGAACTCCTCTAAACTCATCATCATACTACTGAATCTACAGAACAGACTAAAGGATAGATGATGACAAATAAATACTTTTTATAACCATACCTGAAACATATTGTTGACAATCTTGGTGAAACTTATAAAATATTCCAACAAGATTCCTCACCTCCTTTGATTCAAAAACATCATGCGATGGTTCTGTCCTATTTAGAGTTTCTAAAATGACATTCTCCTCCCTCCAAAAGTATGTATTTGTTTATGTCAAACATTGGAAGGTATTCCAACCACCACCTCTATCTAAGGTTAAATTATTTCTATGAAAATATATATCCCATGATATAATGGTAATAAAAAATTATGAACCTCTCCCCAAAAATACAGTACCACCAACATTTATTCATATATAGAACCACAGATAGATCTAAATCAAGAGTGGGGTGATTCTTCTCATGCGTTTGAAGAAGAAGAGAGGATAAATACACCACATGATTATCCTACATAAGTTTTAAACCCAAAAAACCATAAGATCATTGAAAACCACATAACCAATATTAGGATTTGGTAAAACCATGATGGGTATTGATATCAAAAGTCCTATCGACAAGGTGAATGAAGACTGAGACATTGCTTCCAATATTAAGTTCACCTCATTCATGGTAATTGAAGTCACAAGTGATACAAACATTGATAAATACATGATGAACTCTCAGTACTATCAAGAGAGACCAAGAAAGAACCAAATTTCATACATTTTTCAGGGATTTTTACATAACAATACATCCCTTACCTTCTCATGATCATCAGATAAACCATGATCAGAAATCACATGCCATAATACTTTCACATCATGGATCTAGAAATTGAATTTTTAAATATTTCCATAAAAATGGTGACTCTGTGGGATTTGTTGAAAACCCTTAAATAGTAATCATGATGGTTCTTGGATCTCAAATATACCATAATACCATTAACAAAGGCTACCAAACAATGTTTTGATATAATAATGGAATATTTGGTTATTAAAATCACTAAAAACTATTAGAGAATTATTCAGACCAAATAGAATCATAAGATATTCTTAATGGACATACCTACTCCTAAAATTCTTCATCATTATATCAAAATCCTAAACTCTCAGATGATTATAACCTTCCAGAATAATGATATTCAAAAAAAACATTCCCCCACTAACTGATCAAATCGATCATATATGTAAGGAAACAAGTAATTATTCATTACAGTTACGTGGTTTGACATCTGTTAATCTACTCACAATTGGATTGAACCATCTATATTATTAGGAAACAGAGTTGGGGATACCTAGGGTGGAACTCTAGGGGAAAAACCACTCATCATCAAGTCATCCAAATGAATATTGATCTCTTCCATCTCCAATAGTTCCATAGGATAAGAGGAGATCAAAATAGACTTATTTCCTAGAACTAAATCAATTGTAAACTATAATTCACTCTCTAGAGGAAGACTAGATAATTTTTTTTGGAAAATGTTAAGAATGTAAAAAAACAATAGTGGGATGATCAATAATAGAATAAATGTCATTGGCCTGAACTGATACATCTAACAACATACTCTGAAGCTCTTTGTGGGAAGGTCATACATGGTAAGACCTCCATTCCCACTCTAACAAAAACACATTATAAATCCCCTTGATCATAATAAATGAGGCACATAGATGATAAAAATCATCCCCATCATGATGAATGTCAAGACAATTCATCTCGATAATGACATAAAATAGATCCAAATCATGAATGAGGAGATCCTAGACTAACTATACATCAGCTTCCAAAAGAGAACACCATGGAAAATAAAACTCATTCTCTTTACTATTCATAGAAGGTGTCAATGAATCCATAGAAAAGTAAATGATCTTTTTTGGATGTCTAAGAATATCTACAAAACATCCAGATATAAATGAGTGGGAAGCACCATTATCTAATGAAGAAATCCCTACTAATGATATAATTAAGGTGGAACCTCTCACTATAGTTGGAGTTGCATCTACCACCATTGTAAACACAAAACTTCATGAAGGTTCATCGCTCGTGAGTCATGTGGATGGATCTCTATAGACATTATATGATATGACTACACCGTAATAGAATTTGAAGATGGTGATCCATGAAAATAATGAGGTATAAACATAGCCTGATTAAAATGTTTCATAGGTTTATAATTCTAGAAATTATTTCACTTACTTTTTGTAGAATGAGAATAATTTTGGGTGTTCCCAATATTACCATAATGGTAGAAATTAAAGGTAACACTACTAGCTAAAAAAATAGGGAATATGAGGCCTAAAACTAAGAACCACTCACACCACTCTTGAGATGATCATTCCACTTACTACTTTTCCCTTGAATTCTAATGAAGATACCACTGGATAGAAGGGAATAGGACGAATAACAAACCTTTACATCCATATTAATTTCATTCATTATCTCCATGTCTAAAATATCTGCATAGTTCAAAATATTTATCATAAATAACTATGATCTGATATCAAAATATAGACCTTGTCGGTACCTCTTTTCCTTTGTCTAGTCATTAATTAGTGTGTATAAAGAAGAAAACATCTAGAAAAACTAGTAGTATACTCCAACACCTAATTCCCTTCCTGATGAAATGATGGTAACTCTAGAGACTTTCCCATCATCTGTAACTCTGGAAGGAACTTCTAAGAGTAAGGATTTATGAAACCCTTCCAATCTATGTCCACGTGAATATCCACCTATAAAATACAATCCCACATTTTTTTGGGACCCTTATATTATAATTCCACAAAATTCATCTTGATACTCTTCATATATGATTTAACATATCTTATCGATCTTTTCTATCCAGCCCTCTACCTCTTGAGGTTCATTCATTCCCTTAAAGGAATGTTTCCTCTCCTGCATGGAATATCAGGATCAATCCATTTGTCCTCCATCTACTAGTTTTACCTCAAAACCATTTTATAGACATTTGGCACATATCGGTCTATATCAGGAACTTCCTATATGATAACCTTCATATGATTCTAATCTATAGGCTAATTCCCTTGCGGAGAATCTACTGAACCCTCATGGAAGTTGTCTCATTGGCATAGCGGTACCTACTGAAATAGAATAAATGATCGAAAAATAAAATCAACTAAGTTTAAACTAGAAGAAAATTAGAAAAAAAATAATAATATGTTCAAGAACTCAAAATAGGAGACACACACCCCAATATCACAACACAATTTCTGTCTCATCATGGAAAGATTTGTCCATGAAATCACCGTAGAACCTACATCTAATGTCCCAAAAATCCTATTTCTAGTATACCAAAAATCCCAAGATAGTGAAATGTGAGGAATGTTAATTTGATTCAAAAAAGTTGTGCACCTAACCTAGATACCCTCTCAAACTTGTCACATACCCTCATGTCCATGTACATTAAGGGTGTTCTCAATCCCCAAGAGTAGGAGACTATATCTCGAAGGTCAAACTATATCAAAAGGGAACAATTTCACCAAATCAGAATCAACAACATGGAATATATATACAATAGTTTTAAATTGTAGAATTCATAATTATATTCCATAACTAAAACAATACAATGAAAAAGTTACAACTAAAAAATAGTCAAAACTTCTCAAATTACATGTCTAACATCAAAGGAAAAATAAAATAAAAACTCACTAGACTATGTAATAGCATTGGAAAACCCCCAACATCTAACCACTAGCTACCAAAACCCAGTGTTATAAATCATTATTCCCCACAAGTGAGGATTTATTTCAATGTTTTCTACATTTCCAAAATAATCCATGTAAAATATTTCATATCATTCCATATACATTCAAGACGTTAAAATAAAAGAAGTCATGCATCACATGACATAAAAAATTAATTAAAGTATATGATAAAACTGTACAAGTGAAATCACATGTAAAATCAGTGGAATGAGAACTATGGGTCATTTCAGCTAATAATATCATACCTAAACATATAAAATCATGCATATCCAGTCTCAATATATATGAATCATATATAGAGAGAAGTGTAACATGTCAAAAAGGGAACACCCCCCAGCAATAGGTCTATCATGTCCCTAGATCAACAGGATAAGGTAAAAGATGATCACCCCAAGAGTGACCCCATAACTAATGGATAAGTAATATTACCATACCTTCCACTTATATACCCAAGGCTTCCCATGTACACTATTTTTCCAAAAAAACAAAAAACCATTATTTCAAAACAATTTTAGAAATAAATTTCACAATTATTTGAAAAAACATTTTCTTTAACCAAAAAATGGGAAACCCATCATTTATCCAAACCCCATTTCCACACATACAAATGAATTGTTCCATTTTATATAAAAAGTAATTGTCAAAACAATAGATATATAGTAAATCTATTTTAGGATATGGATGGAACCACCTACCTAAAACGTGGGTAACACATGCCTATAATAAAAAACACCGACAAAGAATAATTCAAATACAATAACAGATTTCCTAGAACCAATACTCATATATTAGAATCAATTCAATAAGAAAATTCCTCAGTGGAGAAGAATGAAAACAACATCCCCCAATTTATTTAAAAAATAAATTTCAAAAACTATATAAATACAGTTCATCCATCATAGGATATGGATGGAACCACCCACCAAACATGTAGGTCTCACACTTCTACAAAGAAACTATCTACAAAGAAGAATTAAAATAAAAAACCAAGGTCCAAAAACCAATACTCACATCTCATAATCAATTCAATAAGAAAAGTCAGCACCGGAGAATACTGAACACAACATGCTACAAAGAAACTCACATGCGATACCACTAAGAATATAAGGGTTATCCTTTAGAGGAATATCACTCAACAGACCTAGAAATGATCAATAAGACTATCATCACGAATCAACAAATCCTATAACACAACCTAATAGTGCTACTATTATAAAAAACAAATAATAAGTTGTATTACTCATCCTAATAAATGTACCATAATCGTAATGATAATTAGTCACTGAAAAAATGATCTAGAAGGGCCATAGGTATCTAAAATATCATAGGAGTACCCCTTGTTCAAGAGGGAAGAAAATGTATCCAAATAATATAATGATGTTATATGTAGTACCCTAAAAATAGAATCTACGAGGATTACAAGGAATTTATTTCCATTTCACATCGTGTAACCCACAAAACTTTAATACAATGAAAACCACATTGTCTTAGGTTAAAACCCCTAATTTCACCATTACACAAAGTGTAAATATTTCATGACTTCTAATCTTCATGCCTTGCACCAGTTCATGGAATCTTATCGACACCCATTACATGACATGAATATTTTACATGGTGTTTAAAAATATATCATGACAAGTTTGTTTTTCATGATTTGAATCCCACTCATGACATCTTCCTGGTGACCGACACACTATTTTTAAACACTTTGCATGACATATGTTTCTCTTGCATACAACACAAAGACATTTTTATTTGACAAAATACAAACCAAAACATGTGTTCTCTAAACCCAGGGAGAACCCCACAAACCCTTTAACACCATCATGCCTAGACTCCATTACTTCAAAAAAAATATACCCCTGAACAGTAGGTAATTTTTCCTATTTATTTATCTTCATCCTATATATTCCAAAAACACACCCAGATAAATGGGGAAATAAAAATATTGTAGAAAAATACCTGAAATTTGGTTGTTGTATGACACAAATGTGATGGTCCTAAGATTTAGGTTCCTCGTTTTTTGAATTTTATTTATGTTTCTTTTAGATAGAAAACCTCATAATTTAATATAACATTGTAATTGTGTTGATTTTATACAAATAATAGATTGGATAAAGAGTTTTCTCATCAACAATCCAAGGATAATATAGGATATTAATAACATGGCGGTCATCCTAAATAACTAAGTGGTGAGATGAATATAAAATTATTCTTCTTTCTTTTTGAAAATTGATTCATTTCCTTCTAACAGATAATATGAAATAAAAAACGGTTCACCCATTTGTTGATAATTTTTAATAAATATACACATTTAATAAATGTAAAAAATGATTATCATCTACTAAAATATTCTTAGGTAGGTAAATACAATTCTCTTCATCAAAAGTTACTTTAAGATAAATCCAATTAACATGGGGGAGCCCAATTTAGTAAATTTTTCAAACATATGATTTTTTTGAAATAAAGGAATGTGGAAAAAATATATGTGTTAGTGAAAACCCATTTTGAGTATCAAAATCTTAATTTATCTCATCAAATAGAGTTACTTGATTATATAAAATTTATGAATATATTGGTTCTCATAAGTTTAATCTCTCTCATTTTTAATCATTCTTATATATTTTAGATGTAATCCAATTGAGATTTTATCAATTTTTAGAAACACATATCCTTTATGATAATCATATACAACATCATCTTTGTGGAACCAATATAATTCATTTGGAATTTTTTAAAAAAGTTAATCATAAATTATTCTATAAATTCCATCCCCAATATATATAAGATTATATGATTAATATAGGGGATAATAATGATGAAACATTTGTCATCAAATAACTTTAATTAATAGAAATTTTATGTGTTGCACCAAAAAAGTTTTCATTATTCTATGATGGAATGGATCTTCGAATTATAATGAATTGATCCCTGATTAATCCCAGAAAAACATTTTTTGAGACTTCATATTATTATTTTTATTATATTTTTATAAAAACCTTCAAGATTCCCTATTTATATTTATTTTTCAAAATCATCTTGAAGGAACATAGCCTTGTCTCAGGCTACTCCAAATTTTTTTTTATAGAAACTGTGTAATGAACCATCTTAATTGGTAACTAATTTATATCCAAATAAATTATTTCTATAAAATATACTCCTTTTAATTGTTTTAAACCAATAACAATGGGTCATGCCATGTGATATTTCCCATTCAAGATCGTGTATCACTGAGATGGGGAGGGGTTGAATTAGTGATAATTTTTTTATGTTTCGTTACATATGAAACAACCTTCAACTTATATTAAAGAGTTATTTCCTTACTGAAAACCAATCAAACATACATCCATAGGAACTCAAGGATTTAAATGGTTTGAAACTAAAATAAAGTAGTTACACCATTTTTATTTATTGTAAATAGTCAATAATACACAATCAAATAGAAAAAATCCTTTTTGCGGAACAAAATGAGTGGGATATACTCTTATACTTGTATAACATTAAGTTCAGTATAATTGTTCATGTGATTCAAGTAGCCTGAAATGATGTCATAAATGTTTTTAGAAATCATTTTATAGTGTTTCCATATCCAAATTCTCAAATATGATCTCCAAATCAATTTTCACTTTCTTACCCATAAGCAAATGAGAAATTCTTCTTGGATTCATAACATCACTCATTCTTATATCCTAGTCTTATTCCCAAGTCTTATTTATCAACATAGAAATATTACTTCATTTTAATACCTTTGAAAAAAATGTGAACTCCTTTTTTCTTAGTCTAAAAATCCCCATCTAGGTAGGAAACTATGACTATGATGTTTATTATTCTCTATTCATTATTATATCTTGATAACATCTTCATGAAAACTCAATCTATAAAATTATTCTCCCTATAGCTTCATAGATTCTCTCTATTCAGTTTCGAGGAGTACTCATTTCATAATTTACAATGTACTTCCACTATTTATATGCGACCCAAAATGGTTTTGGTGGGTTTCAAAAAACAATTCACACTCAACCGAATTTCATAAATAATAAAATTTAAATTTAATATTGGATAAAAAATTGACTTCTTCAATGCATATTATCTCTTATTGAACCTTCTTTAAAATTTTAATGAATTTTTTGCCACTTTATACTTTAAAAAAATTCTCTAATCTGATTCTGATTGTCATATTGGTGTTCACATTATGATGCTCTATAAAAATAGAAACAATAATCATCCCATTTAAAATTCTTCAAAATGATAAAGGCATTAGATCCCTCATTACACTGATCTACACCAATTACAACAATTGAAAACACATGTCTTCTCATTATGATTCGATGTACCAATTACTAAAGAAACTCTTCAAAGAGAACACTTTTACTCCATCCTTCAAACATCAAACTCCCCTTTGACAAACATATGGAATATATTTGAAAATATATTTCAAGGTATCTATAAATAGTGATTTTGATACTTTATTAAGAAATAGTTTTTTTCTTCTTTCTTCATACCACTGATCATTCATCTGATGATATCCAGCACTCGATGAGGTATATCAGTGCAAGCTTGAACCTGAAGTATCATACCCTATTTCATTATGATAATTGGTTTTAACTCTAGTATGATATTCATGAACCAGATGTTAAAGAAATTCTTATTTATCTTGACCAATATGAAAAAAACAATAATACATCTTGATGGAAAATGATTGATTTTATTTTTGGCCGATCTCATAAATTATTTTTCATGGGTCTCAACAACATCAACTATCTTAATCTTTCCCAACAAAATATTCTTCTTTATTAGTCCCAAAAACTCCTAAAACAATTATTCCTCTAATTACCTTTTAAAACCATCACAACATTTTTTGATCAATGTCACTTTCACTTAGATGAATAGTGTAGAGACCTGAAGCTTAATGTACATAGAAATTACATTACTTTTTCGGAATACTTAGTACATAACAAAAACACACACACAAGGGCCGTAATATTTTAGTGTCTTTGGAAACTCGGGATATAATCTTCTAATCATGGTGAAAGATCTTCAACATATCCCATAAAGATATTCTTTTTTTAAAACCTAAATCCTTTATTTATATCTTGGGGAAAATAAAAAATAAAAGGGTGAGCTCAAATTCTCATTAAGGGTAAACAAAAGAAATATCAATCACGTCATATTCATAAGAACATATCTTTTGGAAATCTTAACCTGGAAAAGAGATCATAATTTCATAACATGGGATAAATCATAGTAGTGAAATGTAATCCCAATAATCATAACTTAAAACATGAAAATTTGTGGCATACACAAATAATCATAGAGAAACATTTCTTATTAGTCAAGACTCATTGCCAAGACTATCTTAGTGGACAAAGTCCCTTTCTGAACAGAGTTCACTCCTCGTTTCAGTCCTGTTTCACTGAACCGGTATAACCTACCGTTCCAGCCATGTCTATCTCATCAGATATAAAATCTTTACCCAATGAATTGGAGGGATATATAGGTCCCACCCATCTCATAATGATACCATTATTATGTGTTCCACAAAATCATAAACCATACATCATAGCATAACCCATGTAATAAAAATTGGAATCTTTAAACATCGTGACATCATAAAACAATTCATATAAGATAAAAGAATTCATAAAAATATTTCCATCACAACAAAATAAAATCCATGTAATATAGGGATAGAAACAGAACCCTTTATTATCTTAGATGGAAAATAATTTTGATAAAACACTTGAACTCCATTCTTGAGAAAAATATCCTTTCTACTTCAAAAACGCTTTTCCTTTCTTAATATGTCAGACAATTCTAAACTAAAAGAAGTTGATCAAAAATAAACATAAAAACTTGTAATGGAAGATTCTTGGAAATATTTTTTTTAGAAATCCATTCATGCCGTATAAGTTAAAAAAACATTCTTCTCGTACTTTTGTCGGAAAAGTCAAAAAGTACCTCGTACGAAAAAATGACAAAATATTCCTTTCATATGTTTTACTAAAAACTAACTGAAGGGTAAAATTGGATTTAAACAATTGTAGGTGGATGGAAATAACATTACATATTGAGGAAACATGGATGTGGATGATAAAATACACCCCAGTAAATACCAAAGTATAAACAATATCGGATAAAAATGAGATTGTGATATTTCCCTTACCTTAGGTACGATTTTCTACGTAAATGTCTGAACCTCCTGTATAATTATTTAAATAATGTTATTGACTTATTCCAGAATCATTATTATTGTTATGATATCATATATGGTCATATTCTTATCTTATTATTAGTAATATTTCATTACTACTTGTTATTCGGGTGTTTATTACTTTTTTGTTCTTATGCGTGTTTGTCAAATAAATTCTTATTATTCTCTTTAGGTTATAGATAACTTATTTACAGAATGGTATTATTGTAATATATATCATATTTATTCATTCAATTCATTTATATAATCATTATGCAATGAAGATCATGTAGAACGAATCACATAACATCGTGGAGACGATATTCCGTACGTACGCACGAGCGATGATATCATTCCCATGATCGTGGAATTGTATTGGAGTGTATGTATACTATTTCAGAATCAATATCAATTTTTAATATTCATGTATAGTCATTATTTACACCATTATACCCATCCAAGTAAGGTGGTGGTGTAAAATAGATTACACCACGGTGTGGAGACGGTATTCCGTACGTACGCACGCGCAGTGATTTCTTTTTCCGTAGGATGGATAGATGGTGAAATAGGGTTGATTCATACTTATAATAACATATCAGTATATTAGTGATACTGATGTCATTACTTCATAATTAAACAACTAAATAAGAAGAAGTGGAAGAAGAAATAAAGATGAAAGAATCGGTAACATACATTACCTCTTCTTTGAAGCACCTCTTTGAGATCTCCTTTTAGGGCACTAAAATTTGTCTTTGAGGAAGACCAGATCCTCTAGGATGTTTCTAGGGAAGTGGAGTATTGAATTTGGCAGGGTTTGGCGGAGCTTGAAGGCTCAAAGTGGTGTGAGGAAGAGAGAGAGGAGGTGCCCTTTTATAAGGGAGGAGAGGGGTACCTTTGGAATAACTAAAAATATTATTTTATTATAAAGACAAATTCGGTTTTAAATAGCTCTAAATTAATTTATTTCAAAGCTGAGGTTGGTATGGGTCGACATCCTCTTATCCAATATAATTTAGACAAGTTTAGGTTCCTATTTTAACCTTATCACTTAGATTTAACATTAAGTTAAATAATTTTACTTTAACCGTGTCTTCTTTTGTTCTTACACTACAAGGTTAATAAACTTACTATAACAAGCCAAACGAACCCCATGTTGTTTATTATTAATATATATAACCTTATCTAAGTCATTTTTCCGAACCTTATATTTTTAAGAATAAAATATCAATTAATAATATAATATTTGTTTTAAAAACTATTTTATGTCAATTTTGAAACTATTTAGTAATTGATTTTTGTGAAAATCATAACCGAATGATTAGTTCAAAAAAATTAATTAAATCAATAATAACATTTCATATTAACCTATAAAATTAGTGTAATTCATAAAAAGTCTCAAATTACATTTATTTGGGTATTTATAACATCAATTATGTCAATATTTTATTAATAAGATAATTACTGCATCATCATTGTGTCATAAATAAATTAAATAATTTAACGTCTAAAAATTATAAATAAAATACAATTATGTAGGAAAGCTTTTTATCTTTCTAATGAGTATTTATAGACTAATTTATCTTATGTATAACCCTATATTAAAATTATTTACTGATTAAACATTGATTTTTACTATTTTAACCCTTCTTTAAATAAATTAATAATAAATTTCCTAATCTAATCCAAGTGGGCCGAAATGTTCATATTTTATTCCTAAGGTTTTTTTTAGTAGAATTACACTTATCCAATAGAATTAGGACATGTGTTAGGGTAATAATAACAACATTTTAACCCTTAATTACCCTATTTACTTTTAACCGTGGTAAAAAAAAGAAAAAAGTTAATATTCACCAAAGATTATTTTCATCTCATTGAACCACATATTACTAACTAACAACTATCATGTCTCACAGATTTTTGAAATTCCACTCACATAAGAGGTAAAATTAAGTTTTATGAAAAATTCATTTTTATAACTACCACTTAGTGGTTTCACTATTCATCAAAAAATGAATGTTTCCCAAAAAACACAAAAAATTAAGCCTAAGATATATTTGATATTATGAACTCAAAAATGATGTCTATTTTACCGAATTCAAAACATATCAGTTGAATTAATTAATTTAAAAATTAATTCCCGTCGTCAAAACAAATAGCGTGTTCTTAAGAGATGATAACTATCATAAGATTGACACTTGTTTATGTCTGGTTTAAATGTAGAATTACATCCAATGACCAAAATTGTATTAAATTGTAAAAATATATTCTAAATATACTTTAAAACCACTCAAATAAATAATTTATCACTATTAATTATTTCGATTAAAAATGTTGTTTTTAATTAAAATTTAGTAATTTTCACTATTCATCAGAATATGAAAGTTATCCGAAAAGCACCAAAATTTCACCTTAGGCTAAATTCGATACTCCGAATTGAAAAATGAAGTCCATTTTGAGAGATAAAATTTCTAAAATTTTAAAAGGTGGTTATTACTATTCATAACGGCTAGTTTTAATAATATTTTAATAGCATATCGTTGTTTAGTGAAACTCGGTATTGCGTACTACACACGCTATCGAGGAAGGTCGCGATTGCGAGTAATGAAAGGAAAGTCAAGGATGCGTGTTGTGCAAGCTCCTTTTGGTGTAGCGTACAACAAAAGACATTAATGAAATTAAAAAAAAAAATCATGAAATCTCGGGGTGTTACATTTTACCCCCCTTAAAACGAATTTCGCCCTTGAAATTCGTCGGGGTTATAAATGGTTTACTATTCAAAAGTTTCTTTGATAGAAACCCACATCGTAAAATGGAATACCAAAACCAATCTTTAAAAACAAAATTATGAAACGTAACGGTTACCCAAATAAACTAATCACTAGGTTTCAACATAGGTGAAAATATGGATATGGAAGAGAAATCTAACCATCACGTTTAGATGGAGAGTGGTAGAGAACATGGCTATGGAAAAGCCAACAATCACAAAGCCATAAATTTGTGATGATCTAAGGTACCATCTGTTTCATCAGATATAAGAGCACTAGGAATACATTTTTGGTTTTCAAGATCATTTCCCTAATGTTGATGAATTAAAAGTAATACTTACATGATTTTGGTACAATCTCACTGTAGTTCGTGAATTGAACAATTTCCACTTCATCCCTTAAAGAAATGAAGTTGAATTTTTTATTCGTGATGTGTTATCAGATCATGTGATAGAATTATGGGTCATTCCATCTCTTTCAAACAAAAGGGTAACAAAAGTTATAAGCCCATCTTATAGTTAGATTAATTGTATATGGTTCTAAAAATGAACTTATACTTCATATATCATACCTCTTAATAAAATAAAACTATTTTCTACTAACCAGGGACTTCCTGTAGGCCAGTGGTAGGCGACAAAGGCCAGTCGCACTTTGTTTGTGGGTTCGATTCCCATAACCTTGTCCGACGCGATGGGATGTCGCTCGTCCTGCAGGTTGTCCTTTTTCTAAAACTATATTACTATAACATCCCATTAATAATATCAGAAGAAATTCTATCCTTAAACAATACTAACTTATGTCCAACATAATCCATTCCAATCTTTAGGCTTATCCAAAATAATACTGTCTAATCTCATATTATAGTGAAAACTATTACCAAAGAGTTCATACAACTAGCATGTTAATACCATTTTTGATCCCCATATATCATGAGATATGTCTTGTTGATCACATTCCAAACATTCGAAGGCCTTAATCATGTATTCTCTTAAAAAAATAATTACCGATTAAACCTTATTGAAAACATGAGTGCTGTTAAATGTTAACTCTTTCCACATGCCAAAATACTCAAAATTCTATATACTCAAACCATGATATCACTTAGTCCTTATATCAATCATGAGCTCATGAATACTATCAAACATTTCATTTTCTCGTTTTCCCTTCATTATGCGCATAGAATCTTTTTTTCCAAAAATATCTCAATCACTTTCCATGGTTACCGGTACCATTGAAAACCAAAAATGACCAATACATAAATATTCCAATATTCCACGATACTATATACAACATTATTTTGGAATCCCATTACATAAACACTTAATCATCCCACCACATCGTTGTCATATTCAACATCGCCAATAGTGATCGCATGTGACTTCCCTTTGTCCTTTTCCTTAAGTGATTGCTCATGTCGATCATCACTAATCCTTGGATTAGGGCATTTATTAGCATAATGCCCCATTACCTTGAACTTGAAGCATTAAAGTGTAGTAGGTTCATTCTGTGTATCCCTTCCTTTGTCTGTGTCATTAGGAATCTTCTTCCCATCATTGCAGCATTCAAATGCCTGATGACCTTCTTTTCCAAATTTGAAACATTTACATGTCCCTTTAAGACAATCTCCACTATGCTTCTTTCCACACTTTGAGCATAAGGAAACATTCATCTTCTTTTCACCATTATTCTGAGATTTCTCCTTGAACTCCATCTTTCGTTTCTTGTCAAAACTATGAGATGGATAAGTAACACCAACTTCCATTTCTACCTTGATAGCACAACGCACGATTTCTTCATAGCTACTGAAGTCTCTTATAGCTAATGCCCTTCGAAGATTTGGTTTTAAGACACTGAAGAATCGATCAACATTACTTTCAGGTTGGATGATAAATCCAGATGCATACCTTGAAAGCCTTGTAAAATTCGCTTCATATATTACAACAGATTCATAATCCTTTTTCTTTAGTTCAAGAAACTCCCTCTCCATATTTGTTCTAAGAATACGATGGAAGTACTTATTGAAAAATAAGTTCTTGAACTCGTCCCATTCAATGGACTCAATTTCATCTCTTTGCCTCGTATTCTTGATAAGATTCCACCATTGATCAGCTTCACCTTCCAAACGATATACTGCTAAGATGACTTTATCATGTTTAGAACATTGAAGAACTGAAAATATCTTTTCAGTGGTACTGATCCATTGTTCAGCAACAAGTGGATCAGAAGACCCACTGAAAGAAGGAGGACGTTTCCTCATGAAGGACCCAATAGAATGTTGTTCCCTTCTCTGCTCATTTGGAAGTCCAGAATGATTCATAGCTTGTGTAAGTATAGCAATAAGATTTTCCACTCCATCTCCCATAACATTTGTTTGTTCAGGAGGACAATCATTGCATTGTCCATTAAGTTGATCAACATGGTTCCTTCGGGTTCCAGCCATCGTCTAAAACCCAAAAAGAATAGTGTGAGAGGAAAAAATCATGCTAGGGAAAAAACATAATAAAGGGGGATTATCCTCAATATCTAACATCTTAGGTTAAATTCTATGATCGTTACCGTAGTTCTAGGAGTGTATCCTATACATATACTTATCCTTAGGGACATCCCTAGACATACCTTAGAAATATCTCTAGGGATCTCTCTAACGATTTCGCATCCTAGTTTCCAAAGGTTGACTAAACCTTTCCTCTGATACCAACTGTAGAGACCCGAAGCTTAACATACATAGACATTACATTACTTTTGCGGAATACTTGGTACATAAAAAACACACACACACAAGGACCGTAATAGTTTAGTGTCTTTGGAAACTCAGAATATAATCTTCTAATCGTGGTGAAATATCTTCAACATCTCCCATAAAGATCTTCTTTTTTTAAACCTAAATCCTTTCTTTATATCCTGGGGAAAATAAAACATAAAACAGTGAGCTCAAATTCTCAGTAAGGATAAACAAAAGAAATATCAATCACGTCATATTCATAAGAACATATCTTTTGGAAATCTTAACCTGCAAAAGAGATCATAATTTCATAACATGGGATAAATCATAGTAGTGAAATGTAATCCAAATAATCATAAAATAAAACATGAAACTTTGTACCATACACACATAATCATAGAGAATCATTTCTTATTAGTCAGGACTCATTTCCAAGACTATCTTAATGGACAAAGTCCCTTTCTGAACCGAGTTTACAACTCGTTTCTGTCCTGTTTCACAAAACCGGAAAAACCTACCGTTCTAGCCATGTCTATCTCATTAGATATAAGATCATTACCCAATTCATTGGAGGGAGATATAGGTTCCACCCATCTCATAATGATACCATTCTTATGTGTTCCACAAAATCATAAACCATACATCATAGCATAACACATGTAATAAAAATGGGAATCTTTAAACATCATGACATCATAAAACAATTCATATAAGATAAAAGAATTCATAAAAATATTTCCATCACAACATAATAAAATCCACGTAATAATAGGGATAGAAACAGAACCCTTTATTATCTTAGATGGAAAATAATTTTGATAAAACACTTGAACTCCATTCATGAGGAAAATATCCTTCCTACATCAAAAACACTTTTCCTTTCTTAATATGTCATACAATTTTAAACTAAAAGAAGTTGATTAAAAATAAACTTGAAAACTTGTAAAGGAAGATTCTTGGAAATATTTTTTTTAAAAATCCATTCATTCCATATAAGTTAAAAAAACATTCTTCTCATACTTTTGTAGGAAAAGTCAAAAAGTACCTCGTACGAAAAAATGATAAAATATTCCTTTCATATCTTTTACTAAAAACTCACCGAAGGGTAAAATTGGATTTAAACAATTTTAGGTGGATGGAAATAATATTAAATATTTAGGAAACATGGATGTGGATGATAAAATACACCCCAGTAAATACAAAAGTATAAACAATCTCGGATAAAAATGAGATTGTGATATTTCCCTTAGCTTAGGTCCGAATTGCTTCGTAAGTGTCCGAACCTCCTGTATAATGATTTAAATAATGTTATTGACTTATTCCATAATCATACTTATTGTTATGATATCATATATGGTCATATTCTTAGCTTATTATTAGTAATATTTCATTACTACTTGTTATTCGGGTGTTTATTAATTTTTTGTTCTTATGCGTGTTTGTCGAATAAATTCTTATTCTTCTCTTTAGGTTATATCTACCTCATTTACAGAATGGTATTATTTCAATATATATCATCTTCATTAATTAAATTCATTTATATAATAATTATAAATGAAGATCATGTATAACGAATCGCATCACATCGTGGAGACGGTATTCCGTACGTACGCACGAGCGATGATATCGTTCCCATGTTCGTGGAATTGTATTGGAGTGTATGTATACTATTTCAGAATCAATATCACTTTTTAATAGTCATATATAGTCATTATTTACACCATTATAAACATCCAAGTAAGGTGGTGTTGGAAAATAGATTACACCACGGCGTGGAGACGGTATTCCGTACGTACGCACGCGCGGTGATTTATTTTTCCGTAGGATGGATAGATGGGGAAATAGGGTTGTTTCATAATTATAATAACATATAGTTATATTAGTGATACTGATGTTATTACTTCATATTTAAACAACTAAATAAGATGAAGTGGAAGAAGAAATAAAGATGAATGAATCGGTAACGGACATTACCTCTTCATTGAAAGCGCCTCTTTGAGATCTCCTTTTAGGGCACTAAACATGGTCATTGAGGAAGACCAGAACCTCTAGGATGTTTCTAGGGAAGTGGAGAAGAGAATTTGGCAGGGGGTGGCTGAGCTTGAAGGATCAAAGTGGTGTGAGGAAGAGAGGGAGGAGGTGCCCTTTTATAAGGGAGGAGAGGGGTACCTTTGGAATAACAAAAAATATTATTTTATTATAAAGCCAAATTCGGTTTTAAATAGATCCAAATTGATTTATTTAGAAGATAAGGTGGGGATGGGTCTAAATAATCTCATCCAATAGAATTTAGACAAGTTTAGGTTCCTATTTTAACCTTATCATTTAGATTTAACATTAAGTTAATTAATTTTACTTTTACCGTGTCTTCTTGTGTTCTTACACTATAAGGTTAATAAACTTACTATAACAAGCCAAACGAACCCCAAGTTGTTTATTATTAATATATATAACCTTATATGAGTTATTTTTCCGAACCTTATATTTTTAGGAATAAAATAAAAATTAATAATATAATATTTTTTTTAAAAACTATTTTATGCCAATTTTGAAACTATTTAGTAATTGATTTTTGTGAAACTCATAATAGAAAGATTTGATCGAAAAAAATTAATTAAATCATTATTAACATGTCTTATTAACCTAGAAAATTAGTTGAATTCATTAAAAGTATAAAATTACATTTATTTGGGTATTTATAACATCAATTATGTCAATATTTCATTAATAAGATAATTACTGCATCATCGTTGTTTCATAAATAAATTATATTATTTAATGTCTAAAAATTATAAATAAAATACCATTATGTATAAAATATTTTTAGCTTTCTAATTAGTATTTATAGTCGAATTTATCTTATGTATAACCCTATATTAAAATGATTTACTTATTAAACTTTGATTTTAACTATTTTCACCCTTCTTTAAATAAATTAATAATAAAAGTCCTAATCTAATCCAAGTGGGCCTAAATGATCATATTTTATTCCTAAGAAAGTTTTTGGTCGAATTAAACTGATACAATATAATTAGTACATGTGTTAGGGTAATAATAATAACATTTTTACCCTTAATTACCCTATTTACTTTTAACCGTGGTAAAAAAAAGAAAAAAGTTACTTTTCACCAAAAATTATTTTCATCTCATTGAACCAAATTTTACTAACTAACATCAACCGTTACTCTCAAATTTTTGAAATTCCACTCACAGAAGCGGTAAAATTAAGTTTAATGAAAAATTCATTTTTTTAACTACCACTTAGTGGTTTCACTATTCATCAAAAAATTAAAGTTTCTAGAAAAACACCATAAATTAGGCCTAAGCTATATTTGATATTATGAACTCAAAAATGATGTCTATTTTACCGAATTCAAAACATATCAGTTGCATTAATTAATTTAAAAATTAATTCCCGTCATCAAAACAAATAGCGTGTTCTTAAGAGATGATAACTATCAAAAGATTGACACTTGTTTATGTCTGGTTTAAATGTAGAATTACATCCAATGACCAAAATTGTATTAAATTGTAAAAATATATTCTAAATATACTTTAAAACCACTCAAATAAATAATTTATCACTATTAATTATTTCGATTAAAAAATTTGTTTTTAATTAAAATTTAGTAATTTTCACTATTCATCAGAATATGAAAGTTATCCGAAAGGTACCAAAATTTCACCTTAGGATAAATTCGATACTCCGAATCCAAAAATGAAGTCCATTTTGAGAGATAAATTTTCTAAAATTTTAAAAGGTGGTTATTACTATTCATTACAGCTAGTTTTAATAATATTTTAATAGCATATCGTTGTTTAGTAAAACTCGGTATTGCGTACTACACACGCTATCGAGGAAGGTCGTGATTACGTGTAATGCAAGGAAATTCAAGGATGCATGTTGTGCAAGCTCCTTTTGGTGTAGCGTACAACACAAGACATTAATGAAATTAAAAAGAATATTTTTCATAAAATCTCGGGGTGTTACAAATAGTATAACACCGTGACCAATGGACTAGTTCTAGAAGATTCATTTTCAGAAACATATTTCTTCCTATAGTTATGATGCCAATGAACTTACAACACTTAACTTGTTTCTTATAATATTTGTTTCTCATGGAATATTGGTTTAATTAAAAATCAAAAACATTATTTTTTCAAATTATGATCAACCGTCTTATCCTATAAAACACATGCAACTGGTGATCTTACAGTGATGGAATATGACCGTAAGTCCTCATCCTATATCATGAATTTTTCATGACTTTGAATACTTTAAAGATAGTAATAGTATCATATGACTTACAATGGGATGTATTGTAACTTCCTATCTTTCCCAATATCATCTTTCCTTCCAACAAAACCTCAATAATATTGGAATAACTAGCTCTCCTTTCCTTTATAAGTATTTCATCACAATATATCAGACATGATATGACTTTTCTGAATTAAAAATAAGCAAGGCATCATCCGATTTTTTTATTGGAGCCAGGAAGCCCTTGAACCAGCTTCCCGACATGATCTTCCTTTTATTCAAGACCGAATTTGAGTCTGATGTACTTTTTCTTTTGGAAATAATTTTTTCAATATAATGAAATTTCATAAACAATTTGAGTTTGAAATACAACATACAATGGTATATCTGATTTCCGTGTTTTAAAAAGTGAATGGATTTATCTTCTTCCCTAACAACAAAAGAAAACACTTTCCGTAAAAACACATTTCAGAGTCCAAAAACAACTTCAATCCCACTTGGTCCCAACAATCTACCCCATTGGATTTTTATTTCAACTTAGGTTCATAAATTAATATACTTAGTAACCTCTAGCAACAAATTTCTTATCGACAATTCTACGACTAAGTGTATTAACTCATAGGTGTAAACAACATTCATTGTTAAAAAAACCCATGATTTCTAAAATTAGTCACTCATAAACAAAATTATCATTTATTCACATATTTATTAAATTTATTAATTTTCATTTCAATAATGGATTCTTATAACCGATCCATCAATCTATAATAATATTTCACACATTTACATGTTGATATCACAGCTGGCCAACAACTCCCCCTATGTACATACATCCTGAAAATGTTTAGCACATATTCAAAGGATATATTTGTGAAAAAATTATCCGCCATTAATAAAATGGTATGGAAATCAACGATTCTTGTTTCCTATAAATACTCTAAAAATTTATTATAATTTTTCTCACATTTACAAACTGAAATAACATATTACCGACAACTCCCCCTACATATATACTTTTGTAAAAGGATTAACACATATTCAATATGTATATTTAAGATAAAATTCTCCCCCATGAAAATAGTATCCAATTACTAAATGATATAGGGTACAAATACACATACCTCTACCATAATTAAAGGGAATTTGTATTCCTATGTTCAACCTCAGTTTATGAAATGGTTCCTTCGATGAATGTTTTTCTAAAATTTTTGCACAACTTGCTCTGATGTAGGAACATGATCCAGCTCTAATTCATTATTCTCCACATGCTCTTTGAGGAAATGATTTTAAATATCAATTTGTTCTGAATGTAAATATTGTACCAGATTTATCATAAGGTTGATGGAACATTAATTGTCACAGACCAAGAGCAAGGGTAACTTCACATCAATAGGTAAGTCTTCCAACTGGGCCTTCATCCGTAAAGGTTGGGTAGTATATTGAGTGAATGAAATATACTGATCTCCATTCATGATAAGTGATATAAATTTTGTTTTTCTATATGCCAAATAACAAAAAATATTCCCCTAGAAAGAAAACAATACCATATATAGATCTTTTGACATCATAATTTTCTAGAAAATCAACATGTAAATACCAAAACAAGTTAGTAAAATCTGATATATCATACCTACTTTGGGAATTTCTTGTTCCTTTGATATATCTAGGAATTCATATTCCATCTAATATATGTTATCATTTTTTCATACTATAAAATGTTTCACATAATGTAGTAACATAAACTATGTTGGGTCTTGAGGTTGTCAAGTATAAAAAATTTTGTGTCTTCTTCCAAAACATTTTATGATCACTATACCTTCCATCACCATCATTAGATAAATTTTATCCCCCTGAAATTGGTGTGGAAACTAGTTTCAAATTTTCCATGCCAAACATCTTAATAAGTTACATAGCATACATTTATTGATAAAAGATGTGTGTCTTTTTTTTGTAGGATATGTAACCCAAGAAATTATTTCATTTCCCCTATATTGTACAACTCAAACAAAATTTTAATTTCTTTTAAAAATATTTAACATTGTTCTTTCATCATTCCCAAAAATGTTAATTCCATCAGCATGAACAACTACGATGAGGGAAAACATCAGAATTTCTTTGATGTAAATATTTTCATCAACTCTTCTTTTCATAAAACTCATCTTCCACAAGAAAGTATCCAATTTGAAATATCATACCCACAAAGCTTCTTTTATCACATACAAGGATTTATTATACTTACAGACATAGCATTCATCATTCCCAAAAAAACACAATGGTTATTCAATGTATATATCTTTATCAAAATCATCATTCAAAAATTCTGATTTAACATCAATCTCAATGAAAATTAACTTCATTTTGTAGTATTTTCAAGAAAAAATCAGATTTTTCCTCAACTATCCACTATAAAAAAACCTCAGCAAAATATATACCATTATCATGTGAGTTACCTATAATGATTAATCTTTATTTGTTTCTAATCACTTTCATCTTGATTCATCTTGTTCTAGAAAACACAATTTTTACCAATAACATTTTTTATTTGGTTTGTGTATGAGTTTCAACACATCATTTTTTTTCTATCTGATAGTGAACATAATTTATTTATTGAAACCCTTATGGACACATAAATTCTTTACTCCCATATCTCTTATCAACATTGGAATATAAATAATTATGTGTAATAACATTCAATGTTCTTATTATTTGAACCTTTGGATGTGGATCACCAATTAAAATTTTTTCCATAACCTGGGATAAGATTTTGGAGATTCTGCCCTATCAATAAGAATATTCGAGTCTAATTCTTCTTCTTCAGTATGATTACAATTGTTTTCATCCTTATCAGAATCCTTATCAGAAGTTAATTCAACATATTTATATTCATTTTCTAAATGAGTCTATTTATCATCCTCATGTTATTCAATAACATCCACATCAACATAGTCAACTAATACTCATAAATCATTGTTGAAACATATGTATCCTATTCATTATGGAAATTATCCAATAAAAATTCCATCTTTACATCCCTATTCAAATGTTCCATGGATTCCACCTTTATTGTTTGTGATGAATGGTCTAGTAATTATATTAAGTGTTTCAAACATAGATTTTTTCCATTAAAATTTTCATATGGATCCATTTTAAACTTGTCTTAGAGAAACATTAGTTTTGAATAAATATATTAGTGATCATGGATTGCCTAAAAAATTAATGATTGAGACCTTCCTCAAATAATATTGTTCTCCCTATGTCCACCAAACATGTTTTCTTTACATCAGCTGCACCATTTTATTAAGGAGTGTGAGGTGCACTAAACTCATGCCAAATTCCATGATTCTAAAAATAACTTTCAAATTGTCAATTTATTTACTCACCACCATTATCATTTATCAACTTCATCACTTAACACTCAAATTCCTTTTCATCTTTCATCCCGAAACATTTTTACATTTTCAGATAATCTTACATATGTTTCATATAAATTACACATGTAATGAGATTAAATTCATCAATAAATATGATGAAATACAAATATATATTATTTTATTCTTTTCTAATTGTCCCATATATATCATAATGAATAAGTTCCATAGGGAATTTTGAAAAAATATCAATTTTTCATGCACTGAATTTGTAATTTTTCCCTTTTGGAAAATTTTTCAACACAAATATCTTCCTATAAAAATATGATAATGTAACACCCGAGACTTTTATGTTATATAAATCATCAAAGGAATCTTTTTCTACACAACACTTTCTTGGCTTGCTTTACACGCAATCGCAACCTTCCCCGATAGCTTGCGTCGTACGCAATACCGAGTTTCACTAAACAACAATATGCTATTAAAAACTGAATTTTGCATAAAACTTAATTTTACCGCTTCTGTGAATGGAATTTCAAAAATCCGAGAGACACGGTTAATATCAAGGACTAAAATGTGGTTCAATGAGATGAAAATAATTTTTTGGTGAATAGTAACTTTTTACTATTTTACCCCGGTTAATAGTAAATAGGGTAACTAAGGGTAAATATGATATTAATATTACCCTAACACATGTCCTAATTCTATTGGACAAGTGTAATTCGACCAAAAACAAACTTAGGAATAAAATATGACCATTTAGGCCCACTTGGATTAGATTAGGACATTTATTATTAATTTATTTAAAGAAGGGTTAAAATAGTTAAAATCAAAGTTTAATAAGTAAATCATTTTTAATATGGGGTTATACATAAGATAAATTCAATTGTAAATATTCATTAGAAAGCTAAAAAGATTTCCTACATGATGATATTTTATTTGTAATTTTTAGACATTAAATAATTTAATTTATTTATGACATAATGATGATGCAGTAATTATCTTATTAATGAAATATTGACATAATTGATGTTATAAAAACCAAAATAAATATAATTTGAGACTTTTTATGAATTCCACTAATTTTCTAGGTTACTATGATATATTAGTATTGATTTAATCAACTTGGTTCGAACATATAATTCTGTTATGACTTTCAAACAAATCATATATCAAATAGTGTCAAAATTGACACAAAATAGTTTTTAAATCAAATATTATATTATTAATTGTTATTTTATTCCTAAAAATCTAAGGTTCGGCCAAATGACTTAGATAAGGATATATATATTAATAATAAACAATTTGGGGTTCGTTTGGCATGTTATAGTAAGTGTATTAACCATATAGTGAAAGAAAACAAAAAGACATGGTAAAAGTTAAATTATTTAACTTAGAGTTAAATTTAATTGATAAGGTTAAAATAATATCCTAAACTTGTCTAAATTCTATTGGTTGATAGGATTTCGACCCTTCCCCACTTTATCTTCGAAATAAGACCCTTTGGAACCATTATAAACCGATTTTGACTTTAATATAAAATAATATTTTGAGATATTCCTAAGGTGCCCCTCTCCTCCCTTATAAAAGGGCACCTCCTCCCCCTCCTCCTCACACCAATTTGAGCACTCAAGCTCGGCCAACCCCTGCCATTTTCCATTCTCCACTTCCCTAGAATAATCCTAGAGGTCCTGGTCTTCTCCAAAGACCAATCTTAGTTCCTTAAGTGGAGGATTCAAAAAGGCGTTCCAAAGAAGAAGAGCTTCGGACACGTACAAAGCTAATCGGACCTAAGGTAAGGGAAATATCACAATCTCATTTTTATCCGAGATTGTTTATTCGTAAGTATTTACTGGGGTGTATTTTATCATCCACATCCATGTTCCCTCAATATGTAATATTGTTTCCATCCACTTGAAATAGTTTAAATCGAATTTTACCCTTAGGTGAGTTTTTAGTAAAGAATATGAAAGGAATCTTTTGTCGTTTTTCCGTACGAGGTACTTTTTGACTTTTCCGACAAAAGTACGAAGAATGTTTTTTTAACTTATACGGCATGAATGGATTTTTAAAACATTACTTCAAAGAAGCTTCCTTTACAAGTTTTCAAGTTTATTTTTAATCAACTTCTTTTATTTTAAAGTTGTATGACATGTTATGAAAGGAAAAATGTTTTTGAAGAAGAAAGGATATTTTCCTCAAGAATTCAATTCAAGTGTTTTATCAAAATTATTTTCCATCTAAGATAATAAAGGGTTATGTTTCTATCCATATTTTCACATTGGTTTGACTATGTTGTGATGGAATTATGTTTATGAATTCCTTTATCATATATGAATTGATTTATGATGTCATGATGTTTCAAGAATCCCATTTTTGTTACATGTGTTATGCGATGATGTATGATTATGTGGCACACATAAGAAAGGATTCATTATAAGATGGGTGGGACCTATATCTCCCTCCAATGCATTGGGTAAAGATTTTATATCTCATGAGATAGACATGGCTGGAACGGAAGGTTATTTCGGTTCAGTGATACAGGACTGAAACGAGGAGTGAACTCGGTTCAGAAAGGGACTTTGTCCACTAAGATAGTCTTGGCGATGAGTCATGACTAACAAGAAATGATTTTCCATGATTATGTGTGCATGCCACAAAGTTTCAAGTTTTATGTTATGATTATGGGGATCTCATTTTCACTTCTATGATTTATTCCATGTTAAGATATTATGATCTCTTTTGCATGTTTTGATAAAGATATGATATGATTTTTATTTCCTTTATTTTCCCTTGCTGAGCATTTGAGCTCACCCTTTTATGTTTTCTTTTCCCCAGGTCAGGAAGATGGATATTAAGTAGAATATGCTAAAAGGGACCCTAGATATGATGAAATAAATGGGAGACACTGTAGAAGATTTATGAACCAGTTGTTTATGTTTCCCAGTTTCTAAAGACACTATACCTATACGGTCCTTTGTGGTTTTGTCATATGTTGTAATAAGTGTGCTTCAATTTTGATGTATTAACAATGTATGTAAAGTATGGGTCGTTATAGTTGGTATCAGAGGAAAGGTATAGTCAACCTTTGGAAACTAGGATGTGAAAGCCTTAGTAAGAACCCTAAGGATAAGTCTAAGCATAGTACACAATCTTAGTGTTTTAGAAATGGCCTTGAATAACCTAGGATAAGACCATAAGCATGAAAATTTTATTCTTGAATTATGTGGTTTCCTATTATAATTAGTGTTGCTCACACTATTCTTCTTGGTTTTAGTCAATGGCTGGAACCCGAAGGAACCGTGTTAATGCGGAATGCGATGGGCAATGCAATGATTGTCCCCCTGAGCAACCAAACGATATGGGAGCTGGAATGCAAAATCTTGTAGCCATGCTCACGCAACTTTCTCAAGCTATGAATCATGCAGGATTTCCAAACGAACAAAGGAGGGAGCAACATTCTGTTGAATCCTTCATGAGGAAGCGTCCACCATCTTTCAGCGGGTCTACTGATCCATTAGTTGCTGAACAATGGAGTAGTACTACTGAAAAGATATTTTCAGTTCTTCAATGTTCTGAGCATGATAAAGTCATCCTAGCAGTGTATCGTTTGGAAGGAGATGCTGATCAATGGTGGAATCTTGTTAAGAATACGAGGCAAAGGGATGAAATTGAGTCTATGGAATGGGACGAGTTCAAGAACTTATTTTTCAATAAGTACTTCCCTCGTATTCTCCGAACAAAGATGGAGAAAGAGTTCCTTGAACTGAAGCAAAGGGATGATGAATCTGTTCGTACCTATGAAGCAAATTTTACAAGACTTGCAAGGTACGCTTCTGGTATTATTATCCAACCTGAGAGTAAGATCGATCGATTCTTTAGTGGCTTAAAACCAAGTCTTCGAAGGGCGTTAGCCATAAGGGACTTCAATAGCTACGAGGAAATCGTACGATGTGCTCTCAAAGTCGAGATGGAGATTGGAGTAACCCATCAGTCACATGGGTTTGATAAGAAGAGGAAGATGGAATTCAAAGAAAAATCTAAAGAGCACACGGAAAAGAAGATGAACTTTCCCTTATGCTCAAAGTGTGGAAAGAAACATGGAGGGAGTTGTCTTAAAGGGACAAGTAAATGTTTTAAATGTGGAAAGGAAGGTCATCGGGCATTTGAATGCCGTGATAATGGGAAGAAGATGTCTAATGATGCAAACAAAGGAAGGGATACACAGAATGAACCTACTACACTTCAATGTTTCAAGTGCAAGGAGATGGGGCATTATGCCAATCAATGCCCAAATCCAAGGGTTGATGATGATGGTCGACGTCAACAAAATCTTAAGGCTAAAGACAAAGGAAAGTCACATGCAATTTCTATCAGCGATGTGGAGTACGATAACGATGTGGTGAAAGGTACACTTACCATCCATTCTAAAGTAGCAAATGTTTTATTTGATTCTGGATCCACCCACTCTTTTATTTCTGAAGACTTTTCTAAGGGTATCACCGTATTACCTCAACAATTAGATGTTGAGTTAGCCGTGACAACACCTAATGGCACATCAATCGCATCAAAAGTTTATAATTCTTCTCCGATCGAAGTTTGTGGGAAAGTGCTTCCTGCAAATCTTGTGATCCTTCCTTTAGTGGAATTTGATGTGATTCTTGGCATGGATTGGCTTTCTCTACATGGAGCTCATATCAATTGCCAAAGAAGGGAAGTCACATTTCATATTCCAGATCAATCTACGATCGTCTATCAATGCAAGGATGAACATAACCTTCCAGTGGAAATTTCTTCCATCTTATGGGTATTGATTCCACTAAATGAAGGTTATTTATCTCAAATGGTTGGTGAGAAACTCACGATTAAGAATATGCCCATTGTACGGGAGTTTGATGATGTCTTTCCGGAGGAATTGCCGGGTCTTCCACCAAATCGTGAAGTTGAGTTTTCAATAGAACTCGTACCGGGTGCTTTGCCTATTTCAAAGACACCTTATAGAATGGCCCCAATTGAGTTGCAGGAATTGAAGAAGCAACTCCAAGAGAATCTTGATAAGGGATTCATACGCCCTAGTGCGTCACCTTGGGGAGCACCTGTTCTATTTGTTAAGAAGAAAGATGGATCAATGAGACTCTGCATTGATTATCGAGAACTTAACAAGATCACTATCAAGAACAAATATCCTCTCCCACGCATTGATGACTTATTTGACCAACTACGCGGAGCTCAATACTTTTCCAAGATTGATCTTCGTTCAGGGTATCATCAATTAAGGGTCAAAAGGGAGGATATACCAAAGACGGCTTTCCGTACAAGGTATGGACACTATGAACTTATAGTGATGCCATTTGGTCTTACTAATGCCCCTTCTATCTTCATGGATCTAATGAATAGAGTCTTTAGAGACTATCTTGATCAATTTGTGGTAGTCTTATAGACGATATTCTTGTCTATTCAAAGAGCAAGGAAGAGCATGAAGATCACTTGAGAATTATATTGAAGACCCTGAGAAAAGAGAAGCTTTATGCCAAATTTACCAAGTGTGAATTTTGGCTTCAAAAAGTTGCATTTTTGGGTCATATAATCTCAAAAGAGGGGATATCTGTGGATCCAGCAAAAACAGAGGTTATCGAAAGATGGTCGAGACCAACCACAGTAACTGAGATCCGAAGTTTTCTTGGTTTGGCTGGATATTATCGACGTTTTGTAAAAGATTTTTCACGATTATCTAATCCACTCACCAAGTTGACTCGGAAAGGAGTTAAGTTTGTCTGGACAGAGGAATGTGAAGAGAATTTCAAGGAGTTGAAAAGAAGGTTATCCAGTGCACCTGTGCTCACACTGCCTTGTAGTGGAGAAAGGTTTGTGATCTACAGTGATGCATCCAAGAAGGGATTGGGGTGTGTTCTTATGCAAAATGATATGGTGATAGCTTATGCCTCACGACAGTTGAAAATCCATGAGCAAAATTACCCAACACATGATTTGGAGTTGGCTGCGGTAATCTTTGCATTAAAGATTTGGAGGCATTACCTTTATGGTGAAAGGTGTGATATTTATACTGATCATAAAAGTTTAAAGTATATTCACACAAAAGGAGTTGAATATGCGTCAAAGAAGATGGTTGGAGCTGATTAAGGATTATGACTGCTCAATCCATTACCACCCTGGGAAAGCAAACAAGGTGGCAGATGCATTAAGTCGACAAGACCATGCTAGTTTATCCATGATGAGGATCAAAAAAGATCCAATATTTATGGATTTACAAAGGATGGATCTTGGAATTATAATGGAAGGGGAAAAATCTTATCTTTCTCAAATGAATGTTCAACCATCTATACATGTTAAGATTAAAGAGGCACAGAAAGAAGATGTCAAGTTACAAAAGAAGGTGAGAAATGTTCCTGAATTCAACCTTGATTGTGATGGGATAATAAAGTTCAGGAATGGGGTTTGTGTTCCTCCCATCCCCGAATTAAAGAAAGAGCTGCTGGATGAGGCTCATAGTTCTTCATTCTCTATTCATCCTGGAAGCACGAAGATGTATAGGGACCTGAAAGAGTACTTCTGGTGGGATGGCATGAAAAGAGATGTTGCTGAATATGTCTCTCGATGCTTGGTTTGTCAACAAGTTAACGCTGAGAGACAGAAGTCTAAGGGGATGTTACAACCATTACCCATACCCGAATGGAAATGGGAAAACATCACTATGGACTTTGTCACAGGACTTCCTAAAACATCCAAAGGCAATAATGCTATCTGGGTCATAGTTGATCGTCTCACAAAGTCTGCACACTTCATTCCTATTAGAGAGGATTTCTCTCTAGATCAGCTTGCCAGGATATATGTAAAGGAAGTGGTAAGATTGCATGGAGTACCACTTTCTATTATATCTGATCGAGATCCGAGATTTACCTCGAAGTTCTGGCGAAGTCTTCAGCATACTCTGGATACAGAGTTGAGTTTCAGCACTACTTATCATCCCCAGACAGACGGTCAGTCTGAGAGAACAATTCAAACCCTAGAAGATATGTTGAGAGCTTGCTCTATGGATTTCAAAGGAGGTTGGGATCAACACCTACCTTTGGTGGAATTTTCTTATAATAATAGCTTTCACTCCAGTATTCAAATGGCTCCTTATGAAGCTCTCTATGGAAAGAAATGCAGGACTCCAACTTGCTGGGATGAAGTTGGGGAAAGAAAGCTATTAGGACCTGATCTCGTTGATGAAATGGCAGAAAAGGTCAGATCTATTCAACAACACATAAGAGCAGCTCAGAGTCGACAGAAAAGTTATGCCGACAATCGAAGAAGAGACCTAGAGTTTGAAGTGGGTGATAAAGTGTTCTTACGAATATCTCCCTGGAAGAGGGTTATGAGATTTGGAAAGAAGGGGAAGTTGAGCCCTAGATATATCGGTCCTTTTGAAATACTGGATCGTGTTGGGAAGGTAGCTTACCGATTGGCGCTTCCACCGAATCTCTCTCAAGTTCACGATGTGTTCCATGTATCTCTCCTGAGAAAGTACATACCAGATCCTTCACATGTACTCAGCTCAGAAGTTGTACCGCTGGAGCAAGATCTTTCTTATGAAGAACAGCCGATAGAGATTCTGGATCGTAGCGAAAAAGTCCTACGAAACAAGACCACTCGCTTGGTGAAAGTTTTATGGAGAAACCACCAACTTGAAGAAGCTACATGGGAGCTTGAGGATATGATGAGGGAGAAGTATCCTCATTTGTTTGTTGCAAAGTGACGAATTTCGAGGGCGAAATTCTTTTTAAGGGGGGTAGAATGTAACACCCGAGACTTTTATGTTATATAAATCATCAAAGGAATCTTTTTCTACACAACACTTGCTTGGCTTGCTTTACACGCAATCGCAACCTTCCTCGATAGCTTGCGTCGTACGCAATACCGAGTTTCACTAAACAACAATATGCTATTAAAACTAGTCGTTATGAATAGTAATAACCACTTTTTGAAATTTTATAAATTTTATTTTTCAAAATGGACTTCATTTTCGGACTCAGAATATCGAAATTAGCCTAGGGTGAAATTTTGGTATTTTTCTGAAAACTTTGAATTTTTGATGAATAGTGAAACCACTAAGTGGTAGGTTAAAAACTGAATTTTGCATAAAACTTAATTTTACCGCTTCTGTGAATGGAATTTCAAAAATCCGAGAGACACGGTTAATATCAAGGACTAAAATGTGGTTCAATGAGATGAAAATAATTTTTTGGTGAATAGTAACTTTTTACTATTTTACCCCGGTTAATAGTAAATAGGGTAACTAAGGGTAAATATGATATTAATATTACCCTAACACATGTCCTAATTCTATTGGACAAGTGTAATTCGACCAAAAACAAACTTAGGAATAAAATATGACCATTTAGGCCCACTTGGATTAGATTAGGACATTTATTATTAATTTATTTAAAGAAGGGTTAAAATAGTTAAAATCAAAGTTTAATAAGTAAATCATTTTTAATATGGGGTTATACATAAGATAAATTCAATTGTAAATATTCATTAGAAAGCTAAAAAGATTTCCTACATGATGATATTTTATTTGTAATTTTTAGACATTAAATAATTTAATTTATTTATGACATAATGATGATGCAGTAATTATCTTATTAATGAAATATTGACATAATTGATGTTATAAACACCAAAATAAATATAATTTGAGACTTTTTATGAATTCCACTAATTTTCTAGGTTACTATGATATATTAGTATTGATTTAATCAACTTGGTTCGAACATATAATTCTGTTATGACTTTCAAACAAATCATATATCAAATAGTGTCAAAATTGACACAAAATAGTTTTTAAATCAAATATTATATTATTAATTGTTATTTTATTCCTAAAAATCTAAGGTTCGGCCAAATGACTTAGATAAGGATATATATATTAATAATAAACAATTTGGGGTTCGTTTGGCATGTTATAGTAAGTGTATTAACCATATAGTGAAAGAAAACAAAAAGACATGGTAAAAGTTAAATTATTTAACTTAGAGTTAAATTTAATTGATAAGGTTAAAATAATATCCTAAACTTGTCTAAATTCTATTGGTTGATAGGATTTCGACCCTTACCCACTTTATCTTCGAAATAAGATCCTTTGGAACCATTATAAACCGATTTTGACTTTAATATAAAATAATATTTTGAGATATTCCTAAGGTGCCCCTCTCCTCCCTTATAAAAGGGCACCTCCTCCCCCTCCTCCTCACACCAATTTGAGCACTCAAGCTCGGCCAACCCCTGCCATTTTCCATTCTCCACTTCCCTAGAATAATCCTAGAGGTCCTGGTCTTCTCCAAAGACCAATCTTAGTTCCTTAAGTGGAGGATTCAAAAAGACGTTCCAAAGAAGAGGAGCTTCGGACACGTACAAAGCTAATCGGACCTAAGGTAAGGGAAATATCACAATCTCATTTTTATCCGAGATTGTTTATTCGTAAGTATTTACTGGGGTGTATTTTATCATCCACATCCATGTTCCCTCAATATGTAATATTGTTTCCATCCACTTGAAATAGTTTAAATCGAATTTTACCCTTAGGTGAGTTTTTAGTAAAGAATATGAAAGGAATCTTTTGTCGTTTTTCCGTACGAGGAACTTTTTGACTTTTCCGACAAAAGTACGAAGAATGTTTTTTTTAACTTATACGGCATGAATGGATTTTTAAAACATTACTTCAAAGAAGCTTCCTTTACAAGTTTTCAAGTTTATTTTTAATCAACTTCTTTTATTTTAAAGTTGTATGACATGTTATGAAAGGAAAAATGTTTTTGAAGAAGAAAGGATATTTTCCTCAAGAATTCAATTCAAGTGTTTTATCAAAATTATTTTCCATCTAAGATAATAAAGGGTTCTGTTTCTATCCATATTTTTACATTGGTTTGACTATGTTGTGATGGAATTATGTTTATGAATTCCTTTATCATATATGAATTGATTTATGATGTCATGATGTTTCAAGAATCCCATTTTTGTTACATGTGTTATGCGATGATGTATGATTATGTGGCACACATAAGAAAGGATTCATTATAAGATGGGTGGGACCTATATCTCCCTCCAATGCATTGGGTAAAGATTTTATATCTCATGAGATAGACATGGCTGGAACGGAAGGTTATTTCGGTTCAGTGATACAGGACTGAAACGAGGAGTGAACTCGGTTCAGAAAGGGACTTTGTCCACTAAGATAGTCTTGGCGATAAGTCATGACTAACAAGAAATGATTTTCCATGATTATGTGTGCATGCCACAAAGTTTCAAGTTTTATGTTATGATTATGGGGATCTCATTTTCACTTCTATGATTTATTCCATGTTAAGATATTATGATCTCTTTTGCAGGTTTTGATAAAGATATGATATGATTTTTATTTCCTTTATTTGCCCTTGCTGAGCATTTGAGCTCACCCTTTTATGTTTTCTTTTCCCCAGGTCAGGAAGATGGATATTAAGTAGAATATGCTAAAAGGGACCCTAGATATGATGAAATAAATGGGAGACACTGTAGAAGATTTATGAACCAGTTGTTTATGTTTCCCAGTTTCTAAAGACACTATACCTATACGGTCCTTTGTGGTTTTGTCATATGTTGTAATAAGTGTGCTTAAATTTTGAAGTATTAACAATGTATGTAAAGTATGGGTCGTTATAGATAAGTTCCAAGGAAACTTCCTATATTAGATAAGATTATCGTTTTTCTCAGAAACAGGTTTTCCAAACATTTATGCCACAACTGAATCTATTCTATCATGCCTATGTAATAAGATTTTTTTTATTTAACCAAATTAGAATAAGATTCCTTTTGTACGTTGTCATATTATATCTATGTTTACATCTTACTCACATTAAAAAACCACATATTTTCAAAAAATATTGTGACAGGATTAGAAATTTGTGTTTAATCCCATCAAAAATAATCATTCAGGGATTTTAACTTTTATTTCCCATTGATGGCCAACCCAACACCTTTGATTATTAGGGATTCATCATTTAAAAATGTCATCTTTACTGATTTAAATTATTTCACATTTTTTTAAAAAAAATTGAATCCTCCTATCATATAAGAATAACACCAACTATCAAAGATTTAATATAACCCTCCTTTTGGAACATTAAGTCTAATTTCTACAGAAATATCATTTTCTCTACATATTTCTCCATATCAGGATTTTGTGAATTGTTAACAGATGACTGTTGTGTTGGTAAAAAAAGAATCCATTTTCTATGTGTCTAAGTTATTCCCATCATTCAAAAATATTTTATAGAGGTTAGTAAAAATTTGAAATTTTCACACCATCCTTATCAGGTTTTTTCTGAAAATCCTTCTCCGACTTCTTCCATTGAAAAGATTGACTCCCATAGAAACAATTTCATTTATAATTTGTGGTATATTAGTAATGTTTTTTATTTAATTGAGAATTTTTTTTCATATTTCCCAATACAGCACAACACCAAAAGTACCTAAAGTGAAAATATTTTCCTCTAAAACATCCATACTAATCAGAGTTCTGATCATGTTTATTTTATATCATTTAATAATTATTTTAAGACTATTTTTGACCACCAACCATCTTGTTATCAACTAGAACGATTTATTATACTTGGTTTTATTTTAATATTTATTGAAATAAGAAGTTATAGAATATATTTTAGTTTTAAAATGCTTTGAAACTTCTAACATATCAAATTTGTTAGTCTTTTCCACATACATAACCATTCTATCTTTATTCTAGACCTTTGAAGGAAATTTTTTATCATTCTCAGGTTTACTCAATCTCGATATTTAAAAAACTTTAGAAATATACATATCAAATCATGTATCCCTATATTGAGATTTAGAAATTTATTGTTCAAATGCTACAAATCTTCTTCCCTTTCCTTCAACTCTATATCCAAATGTTCATTACGATTAATTTACATCTCAATATATTTCTTCAAATCCCCAATATTGGCCAGTAGATTAAATTTATCATTAGGAAAACATTATACAATATATGTTGAATAGTTTTCACTTTTCATTTTCTGAATTTGTTTCTCAATCCTCCCAATCTTTCTTAGACAGGATTTCAATTTACCTTTCAGATGAAATTATAATTGATTTTAATCTTCTTCATAACTAATGCTTCTAAAATATTCTTTGTTTACTATTTCAATAAAGGTATTGTCCCTAATTTTTTTTTAATATTGTTTAGATTCCGCATCACTATATTCTTCGTCATCATCTTTATATAATAAACTTATTCGTTTGGATTTGAAAATTTTTCTATCTTTCCCTATGGAATAATATTTATCATCATTATCTTGTTTCTTTAATGATCATATCTACATTCTATTATCTTACCCATTATCCTTTAAATTATTTCTTTGATGAAAATTAGACACGATGTTCCAAATGATTCCACATTAAAAACATTTCATGGAAATTTTTCACTTAAACTTGTATATACCTATTTTCACATTTTTATAAAACAAGGATAACAATTCATAAGGATTTTTAAATACCCTATTTTGGAAATTAGATTCACCAGTTTCTTCCCTAAAACGAATTTTTTTTAAATTTATTTCTTTTCATCACTAAAATACATTTCTCTATCAAATTTATTACTCCTTTCATAACTTTTTCCCTTTTCTTTTTATAAGTAATGAGAGTACTATGAAAATAATCTATAGATAATGATTCTAGGTATCTATCTTCCAATGAAGAAAATGTTTCAGAAAACTTATTAGGAATAATTCTTAAGATCATTTCAATAACAACAGAATCATTTAACTTTTCACAAATAAATTTAATACTACTGAAAATGTCATTCACCTTAGTAAAGAAGTCCCCAATAAATTCATACTCACCAATTTTCAGATCTTCATACATTAGTCTCTAGATTTTTCATTTTTCTTTCTCCACTTTTTTTATTCTCTTTGATTATGTTATTGAACTTATCTCATTTTTCTGTAGAAAACACAATTAACTATTAAAAATTAACTCTCATAAAGTTCTAACAGTAACTCATTATTAGTAGTTTAATCATTATTAAGAATATTCTTATCAACAGGCGTATGGGTGACTTTACAATCATTGAGATAAAATAAATATGTTTAATCATTAATAACATAATACCCAAAACTAAAGTGATAATGTAAAAGTTTATCTTTATTGATATGATAGTCCTTACAATTGAAGAATTAAATCCCATTATTGTTCACCAAATTATGATTCTCTATCACAAAATCTATTTCAAAACATCATCAAAGTGTAAAGGAAGGGAACCTTTGGCTCTAATACTAATTGATATTTTAGAATTGAGATCATGTATCATTGCAGGGGAGGGACTGAATTAGTAATATATTTTTATTTTATGTTTCCTTACATCTGAAAAACCCATTTCCTCATGTTATAGAGTTTTTAAATTTCAAGAAAAAAATGAAAACACATCCAATGGAACATAATTATTTTATAAGTTTCACTACTAAACAAGTGTATCTATGTCCTCTGTACTATATGGGAACAATCCAATACCACATAATACAATAGGAAACTAACATTATTTGTGGAATACAGAGAGTGGGATATTCCGTCACTCTCATTTAGAACTATGTTTAATAAAATTGTGCATGTACTTCATGTTTCATCAAATGATGTAATAAATTTTGGGTGAAAAACATGTTATAGTGTGGCATTTCCAAAATTTAAAAATATTATCTTTAAAAAATCTTTCACTCTCTTAGAAAGCAGTAGGAAAGAGATTCTTCTAGATATCATCATGATACTCATCCCAATTTCTAAGTCTAATTCCCATGTTTTATTTCTCAATATGAAAATATTACTCTGTTAGAATAACGTTAAAACAATTCGAAACTACTACTATCTGAGTTCAGAAATCCTAGTATTATTTCAAATTTTGTCCTAGAAACTCTAACAATGATCTTTTATCTTCTCCATTCCTTGTTCTATCTAAAAAACTACCTTAAAAAACTCAATCTGAAATCTTCTTCTCCCTTGAACATATAATATTATCTCTCTTCTATTTATAATAGTACTCATTTAAAAAAGATAAAAGTACTTCCACTACTTATAAGTCACCCAAAATATTTTCACATTGGATTCTGAAGACATTTCCCCCTCAACCAAATTTCTTGAATCATCAGATTTCCCTTGAATCTGAGCGGTATCTTTATCTTCTTCCATGAATATTAGCACTTCTTGAACCTTCCCAAATATTTTAATGACTTCATCTTGCCTCATAATTTCATAAAATTCCCTAGTTCAATTCTGATTTTCATTTTGGTTTTTTCATTACAATGCTCTTTTCTAATTAAAAGATTAGACTTCCCAGTCTAATTTTTTCATTACGATGAAGGAATCATATTATTCAATATCTTTCTTTTCACCAATTAAATCAAATAGAAAACACATGACTTCTCGTTATGACACTCTGTACCAACAGATGATCCAAAACTCATAAACCACTTTTTCTATACTCTTCAAACATAAATCTTCACTTTAAAAACATTTTCAGAATTAATTACAATAATCTTTCAATATCCCTCCTAAAAACAACTTTAAATACTTTTAAGAAATATTTTTTAATCCTATTTTACACATATCATTGATTCTTCACTTAATGATATCCTTCGTCAGATGTTGTATATCAGTGTCAGCTAGTGTATAAGGAATTGTCTCTACATCACTCTAAAAATCTGTAAGAGGTCCAGTCCAATCATCTTGACCCAATTGTTTTGGAGATTATTATTTCTCTTGAACAACATTAAAAACAAACGATAATTCATATTGATGGAAAATGTTTGACTACATTGTTGATTGAACTCTTATATTATTTTCCCTTGGTCTTAATAACCTATATTTTCCTCATCAGTCCCAAAAAATGTTTATTATTTATTAACCCCAATAAGTCCCAAAATAATTATTCCTCTGATTACCTTTTACAAAAATCATAGAATTTAATGATTAGTGTCTGGTTCACTATGAGGAATGGTGGAATGCCACATCTGATTGACTAATTCCAGATGCTTCATCTTTAACAACATCTTTCTTATTTTGACTATGATAACAATGAACATTTAATACATAACTTATTATTCCAAATATTTTTTTCTTATGGCTTATTGGTCTTACTAAAAACTATTACCATCAGTTTATCATTATCCAATCAACCTTATCATCCTTTATAAAAATATGCATCTAGTGATCTCAGAATTATGGAATATGACTGGAAAGCTTAGGTTTGAATCCTTACTTCATCGTGACTTTGTATACATTCTTGATCAGTATAGCATCATCTGACTTACATTCAAGAGTATTTTATTTTCTCATCCTTTCCAAAATTTTCTTTCTTTCCTATAAAACCCTAATATGATTAGTATAATTGGATATCCCTTTCCTTCACCTATCTTGCCTCATATGTTCTTAGAAAACATATGACTTTTATTGTATCAAAAATCAACAAATAATCATAATATTTTGTATTAGAGCCATGAAAACTTCGAAATAGATTCCCAACATGATATCCCTTTTATTCCAGACCCTATTTGAGTCCAATGAACATGTTGTTCATGAAAAAAAATCCCCTCCACATAATTGATTTGATTATAAATTTGACTATAAAATCCTAAATATTATGGTCATTCTAAATCCTAAAATTTACAATGGTAATTGATTTCTCTTATTTTTTGACATCATAAGACAACACTTTAAGTTCAATCTCCTTTCATCTTCCAAAAAAACGTACATCCCACTGGGTCCCAAAAACTAGTACTATTTCATACCATCTTATTATTCCTAAAAAATATAAACCCACATATTCTCAAGAATACTTTTTTGGGTTCCAATTAGATCTTGTGTTCTAAAAACATGCAATGAGGGAAACATTGTTTTCATTTCTTACTCCCATTACTTGGATCCACTCATTCTTCACATATTTATCAAGATTTATGATTTTTCATATTCCATAAATATAAAATAATTCAATGTATATAAACCAATATAAACTAGAATTATTTATATCATACTATTATTTTTATAAATATATATTATCTATTATTTTATGAACATTCATTACACTAGACAAAAACAAGCATGTTGATTGTAAAGCAAAATTTCTTGGGAAATAAGTTTTTAAAAATAAAACATTATAAAATATTTTGAAAATATTTTCCTTTTAAAATATTCATTGAAACTTATAATTTAATCTTTAAAACATTATGTGTTCAGGATTGTTGAAAAAAAAATTTATGTGGTACATGTACAAAAAATATTCCATTCACATTTTTAGTAAATGCCAAACACGGATTTCTTTGAAAACAACATGAATTTTCCATTTAAAATTTTATATAAAAATTCAAAAATGGGTAAAAATGATTTTAAAAATGTAACAGAGTAGTAAAACATTCTTAGTTATTTAAATATGGATATAGAATAAAAAATATTTTAGACTAAATAG
This sequence comes from Viscum album, assembly GCA_963277665.1. Classification (NCBI taxonomy): domain Eukaryota; kingdom Viridiplantae; phylum Streptophyta; class Magnoliopsida; order Santalales; family Viscaceae; genus Viscum; species Viscum album. Next base: position 1,498,608,619 of record OY728131.1, read on the forward strand.
ATAAATAAAGTCAATTTGTCTTAAAAATTTTTCTTTGGAAATATTTATTACTTAAAGATATAGAAATGAATTAAAATAATGTATTCTCAGGAAATAAATATAGGAGAAGAAAATTCACATGTTTCTATAGAGATGGATTCTATTATTCCATCATCAAATGTGTAAACAAAAATAATCCTAATAAACAATGAGAACATATCATTAAACAAATAACACTTTGGTAACATTTTATCATAAGCTCCATTAAATAATAACATCAATACAAACCTAAAATATCATTAATATGATTATATTAATGATATAACATTTATAAAGGGATAACATTTACATATCATAAAATATGATAGGTGAATAACAAAACATATGTCTCAAAGATATAAAATTCATACAAAAATACATTAACTTAAGTCTCGACTTCCTTGGTACAAATTAAAAAATCATATATAATAAATATAATTTTATTATAAATCTATTAAAATATCATAATCATATTTATCTTCCCATATTTTATTTACTTATGACATTTTATTACTTTTTTATTAATAATTATTTATTAATATCACTTTTTGGGAAATAACTGCTTCATATTTCATGTGTGTTTTGGTTTGGTATTTTTTATTATTTTAATTTAATCATGGATGCATCGTATCAATAATTTTAAAAATGATATAAATATAATATATTTTAAATATATATGTATTTTTAGTAATAATTAAATATTAGATATAGATAATATATTACACCATTCATGGAGATGGTTAGCAATTCGTATAAATGAATGATATTTCCATTTTCTCGATAGATTTGAAGAATTAAAAGAAAATAATACATCTCCTTTAAAGATTAATTATTATTTCATATATATCACGTATATTGAAAAAATATTTCATTTATTACCTTCGATGTAAATTGTTAGTGAAAATGAAAAACATTGTTTTGTGAGGTGGTAGTCATCCACACACTCGAACGATGCTACCATATATTCAATGGATAGTAAGCCAAGATTTTATATAATATATTTATGTTCAATAATTTTTATTTTTTCATTAATATAACATATAAACATCAAATTAACAATTATTACATTCCATGTAAAGCATATGTGATAAAGTAATTACATCTCTTCATGAGTTGGTAATCCTCCATACACACGAGTGACGTTATCATAATCTCTACGGATGGAAATTAAGATGTCATTTTTTATGTCATAATTATATATATATATATATATATTTATATAATAAATTTCATATATAATCATTATATTCATCGCTATATATATTTAAAATAAGTGGTTATGGAAAAATAAATATGCCAGTTCAAGAGGCGGTAGTCCGTCGTATGCACGATCAAAAATTTTGGTTCCCATTGGAGGGAGGAGGAGATAGTTCATATTTATTAACATAACATAAAGACATATATTAATACGTAATATACTATTTTTATTATATCATAATGTTTTAATTAAAAAATTATGAGGTGGAAGGATAACAAAAATGAAATGATCAAATAAGGTTGTTACCTTTTCGTCAAAAAACTTCTTTGGGTTTGAACCAAAATCCATTATAGGATTGATTTATAATCCAACCACAGATTATAGGATGAAGTTATGGAGATAAGTAATTTATATGTTTATAAATTTGATGATCCAATGGGTGTTTAAGTGTGAATAGAAGAGGGTAGGGTGGCCTTCTATATGTGGGGGATAGGACACACATAGATTTTATGAGAAGAATAATGTTTACCTGAGGTTTTCACAGAAAAAAATTGAAAACGTTGGTCATTATATATAATAATAGGTTAAACGATATGAATAAATCTAGTAAATTGATTTGGGATAAATTTCTAGTTTATTTTTTCCCTTAAATTTTTATTTTAACACCTGGAAAAATCTTTTTAGCCTTAACTGCAGTAATTAATTCTCCATTTTCGATATTAATTATGGTAAAATATAATTTTGAACTTATCATATATGATTAATTATACTGATTGAAAATATTAAATAAATTTTTCTAAATTCAATTCATATAATATGATTAATTTAATATAAAATTAAACCTTTAGACGTAACTAGAAATCAGTATTCAAAAGAGAAAAGATTCAAAAAATTAAAACCTTTTTAAATCAAAATTCAATATCAAAGGGATTAAAATGACCTCTATTAGTTTAATTATAATATAATTGAAAAATTTTACTTTTAAAATAGTTTTAAAAAAACTATAACCATAGAAAAAAATAAATAAAATTTTGTTTTCAAAAAAACCAGTATCTTTCGATATTCCTCAAAAAATTAATATTTTATGGAAAAAGAAAAAGAAATAACCCCAAGATAATTTTTTAATATTGATTCAAAAAATGAAGTTCATTTTTTGAAATAATTTTTCTTAAATTTTCAAAAATTAATTTTATTATTTTTTCAAAAAACCAAAAAAAAATCATTTTTTAATATAATATTTTAAACATATAATGATTTTACCAAATATTTAATACTTTTTTACATATATATTTTCTTCATATAAAACCATTAAAATTATTAATTAAAATATTTTTATTTATATTCATACCACCGGTTTTAATGTCTCGGTCATAATGGTCATGTTAAATAATAATATAAATTTTGTATTGTGTTTCTTTAGGACTAGATATTACATGTATCCCAAGTTATCAATGAAATTAAATTGATTAAAAGAAAATATTTCATAAAATATCAGGCTGTAACATTATGCTCACCATAATTTTAGTTTATCCAAAAAAGTAATTACTTCAGTATAAAAAACATAAGATTAATCTACCTTATTACATCCTCTAGTTCCCACATAGATTTCATAAACTGGTGGTTTCACAAAAAAATTGACCAGGTGAGTGGTCTTGTTTCGTATAACTTTCTACCTATGATATTGAACCTCCATTGGTTTTTCCTCATAATAAATATCATTCTCTAATTGTATATCATATATGTTTAGCACATTTTAATGGTAAGGTATGTACTTACTCACGAGAAATACATGGAAGAAATCATGAAATTGAGTGAGGTTTGGTGGAAGCACCGACCAATATGATACTAATCTAATACCGTCAATAATTTCATAGGGATAAATACACATAAGGATTAGTTTTCCCTTGTTTACACATCTCATTTCCTTCTTCCATGGATAAATTCATAGAAACACCGTGTTAGTAACATCAAATTGTATATCACGTTGATGCATATTATAATAAATTTATTATTATATTTATTCATTCATCGTGTGTTTTTTATGGATATGGTCTTCTCTTCTTGTTCTTTATCTATCACAGATCCCAATAGATTTATTCATCCAACCTCAATCTACAATATTTGAGCACTACACTTCAATCTATAAGGGGATTTATATGGATCTACCTGAATACTCATCTGAAATCAATTATAGCATGAAAACAAAGCTACAGGAAGGTATTGATCCCAACCACCTTTAAAATCCAAAGAATATGATCTCAACATATCGAACAGGGTATCCTTTTTTCTATCATAAAAACCCTCTATCTGAGAATGATACATAGTGAAGAAAACCTAACTCTATATCATGATATTACTGAATAATTCTCTACACATTCAACATAAATATTATATCTCAATTAGATTTAATATAATTTACAACTCCCTAAAATATTAGCCATTCTTTAATGTATATCCTAGAAATATGATCCAAATAGAAATATTATCATATAGCTATTAAGATTGCTGACATTGTACGGTGATCAACCATAACACATATATAATTGTTAACTTTTTTAATTTGAGTGTATAAAAATCAATTGTGTTGTTTTACCATTTATATTATTGTATATGTAATGAATGTAACATCCCCCAAGGCATTTTTCTCTTAGTATTTACATGCTAACATACCAAGCATGGAATATTAAACTCTATTTATTCTTTCCCTCTAGAAAAATTCATTAAAATATATACACTTCTTCATACTTCCATGATTTATTGAGAATGATGAACTGTGAGCCTCCTCTAATAAATCCTTCAATAAATTTGGTATGGTAAGAACGCATTGTTTAGTATGTGTTATTTTACAAAATATATAATTTTATTATTAATAAGGGGGGATTGTTGAGAACAATACTCTATCTCTTTGTGATGATTTTGACGCTCACAAATACCCTTATTTGTTATTCTAATGATTTTATATTAAGTGTATTTCCAGAATTTAATATTCATTGTATTATTTTTTCTGAAAGAAATCTTTAACTATTTGAATAGCACGAATTAATTGCTAAAGTATTCAGAAATCATTTTTAACATGTTATGGAAACACTGTTCATACCCTATGATGATAAGCGTAGTGTGTGGATGGAATGCGTTGTTTACTCTATGAGATATCAGAAAAGAATGGTTAAACAATTATACATTATCGGCAATGTATGAAGGAAGGAACCTTACATTTTGAAGGACCCTTTTGTTTGGAAGGAACCTTATATTTGTAAGGAACCTTATATTTGGAAAATAATCAATGTATGGAAGAAGAACATTATGTATGTGTGGAATGATAAGTTTGTTTCTTAAAAGTATGGTTCATCAAACTTACTTTTGTGAACAACCATATGTTTGAAAGATAAAGATTAATGTATGGTTCATCAACTTTACTTTTATGAATAACATTTCATTTGATTGAAATGTATGGATTATATACTGTACTTTTGAGAGTTGAAGAAAAATGTTTGAGATCAACCTTACGATGATAACCTTACATTCAGAGAATGTGTGTTATGTGGTTCAACCCTATGTTTGACATCATATGTTTAAATTACGACTTTATCAAAGCAACAGTATTTATGTAGATTATCAGGATGATTTCAAGCCAGATTAAAAGCCCAAATTTAAAGGTATTCATTGACTGATTCAAAGCTTTTTATCTCTGATTCAAAGGATCAATTTAAGATGAGATTTTCATGCTAAATTTTCAGGGGAGTTATGACTACTCTACTATTAAAACTTTTGAATATTGCGATTCTAAATGTGATATTTATGGTTATAAATTTGCAGAAGAAGTTCTCATTGTTATTATATATATTTTAAAAAATATAGATGTGATATACAGATATAAAATATAAAAGATCTTCTGATTGACGACGAATATACAGATAAGAAAATCAGAGTCAATCTAGATCTACAGATCTACTGTTATGAAGAGTGACAAAGGTATTTTCTGAAGAAAAAGAAACTTGGATGAAGATTTATTGATCTACATCGAATATCCTTTTGTGAATCAACTTCTATTAAATTTGAGAATGACATTTCTAGATCTAATGTAAATAGATCAGCTCAGAACTACTTTTACCCGAAGATCATTATTTTTGAAGACAAATATCCATCTACTGTCAATTTCATGCATTTGTAATTGTGAAGAACAACTGGGAATGTATTTTCACTAAAAAAAATACTATTTTATATTGAGTGACTGGCTTCTCGTACTAATGTGTGTATTCAGTTATTTATATGAACTAAAAAGCTCTGTTTAGCCTTAAAAATATAAAGGTGTCAACTGCCTGTACTCCGTTGTGGAGTGGTCTATTGATAAGAGGACCAGATAGTGAAAATCACCAAGCTCATGGAGTATAGTGCTAGTGTAGTGGACTATTGACCTTCTGTTCCCCGAACCACTATACATCATGCATATTATGGTATTTATATTTCTGCTGTTGAATCATTGATATAAAGATAAAAGAATAAATCACGATCATTCGAAGAAACTGAAAAGGCACAATTCACCCCCCTCTTGTGTGTGTCTAGTATAACCCGATCCAACAATTGGTATCATAGGTGGAGATTTTGTAAAAGATATCACAAGATAAAAGTTTTAAAGGATTATACTCAGATCAATATGGATGATACAAGAGAAGGAATTCCTATGGTCAGAGCTCCATACTTCAATGGTGAGAATTATGGATGCTGGAAATCAAGAATAAAAATCTATTTAAAAAACCCTGGAATATAGAGTCTACTCATAAATATTGACTCCTAATGAAATAACAGAGAAACCTGAAACATGAAGTGCATCTATAGAAGCTGAGTATGACATGAATTCGAAGGCTATGAATGCAATCATATGTGGTCCTAGACCAGAAGAGTTTAATAGAGTATCTTATTTCCCAACATCATATAAAATGTGGAAGACAATTACAGTTTCTTATGAAGGAATAGAAAATGCCAGACAGATGAGGTATGCTACTGAAAAACAAAAATTCGACACATTCCGGAGGTTTGATGGAGAAAGAATCACCCAAATGAATGGAATATTGACAGATATTTTAAAAAATATAACTACATTGGGAGACCCAATAAAATAGGCTCATCAAGATTTGAAAGTACTGAGGGTACTGCCAAATCGATGGAATGGAATTTCTGCAACTATCAGACAATCATCTCTTGTAAAAGATTTAACAAAGAGAGAGTTAATTAGAACTCTAATGATATATGAAGTTGAGATGCATGATGACGGAAATTATCATAATGCTTTGATCATGAGAGAATACACTGCCTTAAAGGCGCCATCTCAATGAAAAAAAAGACAAATGAAGAAAAAACCAATAAATGTGAAATTAGAATGTACTAATTCATCCAATTTAGATGTGGAAGTGGATCAGGAGGCCAAATAATTCATTACATTTTATATAAAGAAGAAAAGTTTTAAAAATTATTTCAAAAAAGATGAAAAGGACGTCAGATGATATGAGTGAAAGAAGATGGGTCATATTAGACCTGACTATCCACAACTAAATGAAGACAAGAAAATTAAATTCTTCACAAGAAATTTTTTTGAGAAAAAAGAGAAGATGAAAATGAAATATACATGGAGTGTATCTAAAGACACCAGCAGCTGATAAAAGTCTACTTTAAAAAAGAAGGAATCAAATCTGAAAGTAAATATGTGCTTTATGGTAGAAACTGATGAGGTAAAATCCTATTATTCTTCTGACTCTATTTCAAAATCAAGCTGTTCAAATGAAAAAAATGCTTCTTATTACAAAATTATTGAAGAAAAATATGATTCTTTATTTAAAAAAACACAAGTATTTAAAAAATATTCACAATGTTGTTTTAAATGAAAGAGAAACAATTCTAAAACAACATCAGGAATTACTAGAAAAATATAACTCAATAAAAATATACAATACAGATATTGAAGCTAAAAAACACCACAAACTGAAGTAGAAACATATAAAAGTGCAGCTATTATTTTTATAAAAGGATAAAAAACACTAAATGAAATACTTGAAATGAATATAATTAAAAGGGAAGATATAGGATTGGTACTAAAGGTGAAAAACCGAAATTGTACAGGAATTACTTTGTTCGTTGTACAAAAAGGTTAATCAGTAACTATTATGGAAAAAAGGTCATATATATAAGAATTTTTAGTTATGTCAACCCTAGATAAGTGGAATAAAGGAATCCTTTTCCTCAAACAATTTATTTGATAATGTTGATTTTAGAAAAACAATGAAGTCTGGACTCCCCGATCCTTGCTGGCTAACACATCTGGACCCAACAGAATATGGGTACCAAAACAATATATTTAAATGCCATTGCAGGAAGCAGGTGAAAGAAGCTGAACTACCATATGGTATATGGATTGTGGCTGCTCCAGCCATATGAGTGGAAACTCATCAAACATCATATCTTTAACACAAAAATATGGAGGACTAGTCACATTTGGGGACAATGCCAAAGGCAAGATTATTGGAATTGGAACGATTGGGGATACGTAAACTATCTCTATCAACAAAGTACTTTATGTACAAGGATTGAAACACAATCTGATAAGTTTCTCACCACTCTGTGATGGTGGATATAGTTTTGATATTTCAAACAACTATTTTTATGTTTTCAAAGATAAATTTCATAAATGTAGAGCACCCAGATCTGATAATGTGTATACCCAGGATTTAAATTCCTTGGGTAAACAATAAGTAAACTACTTAACTACTAAGATAAATGAGTCTTGGATCTAGCATTGAAGACATCGACATTGCAATATATATTATTTACATATTATATCTATGAAACATTTAGTTTCTTATTTTCCTAGTCTCATGTTTGAAAGTGATAGATTTTCTGATTCATGTCAACTTGGCATGCAACACAAATCATCCATCAAATCAGTTAACAGAATTGGTACAACTAACCTCTAAAACTCTTCCATATGGATTTTTTGGACATTCAATGGTATCAAGCTAGGCTAGTAAATTATATGTCTATGTCTTAGTTGATGACTATTCTAGATTTAATTGGATTTGATTTCTAAAATATAAAAAAGAATATTTTACAAAATTTGAATGTTTTTGCAAAGATGTTCAAAGTGAAAAGGTTTTTAAAGTAATTTCATTAATATGTAATCATGGTGAAGAATTTCAGATTTCAGAATTCAATTCCTTTTTACAAAAAATGTGTATTAAACGCACCTTCTCTACAACAAGAAAACCTCAAAAGATGGAATTGTTGAATGGAAAAATTGGAATATTCCAGAAATGGGTAGGACTATGCTAAATTAATACTGTCTTACAACTAATATATGGGTTGAGTCTATAAGTATATCCTACTATATAATGAATATAGTTTTAGTTAGACCTATTTTCAAAAATACACTATATGAACTCTGTAATAACAGAAAACCTAAAATAAATTACATTAATGTTTTTGGATGCAAGTGTTACACCTTAAACACTAAAGAAAATCTAGTTATGTTTGATCCAAAATATGATGAAGGCATTTTATTAGGATATTATAAAAATTTTAAAGATTATAGAGTTTTTAATAAAAATTCAGGGATTTTTGAAGAATCATTTCATGTGAAATTTGATGAATCTGATCCCTTTGAGAAATAGAAAGACCAAATTGATTAATCTGACTGTAATGATAACATGAGACTTTAGAACTTGAAAAATGATTTTAAAAAGATATAAATGAAATTCAGTCCAGTTTATAAGAACATGACACTCAAGAACCTATATGTGTACTACTTAGACTCTCAAGAACCCTAACGAATCACCCTTTAGAAACAGTAATAGGAGAATTAGACACATGAATAAAAACTAGATGTAAAATAAGAAATCCTGTTGAGTTTCATGCCTTTCTATCCCAATCAGCACCCAAAAAAATAGAAGAAGACTTATTTGATGAATGTTGGATGATAGAAATGCAAAAAAAAACTAAACCAGATCAAAATAAATAAAGTCTGGAAATTAGTTGAAAGACCACAGAATTATCCAATTATGGAACGAAATGGGTCTTCAGAAATAAACTAGATGATCAAGGAATAATAACTAGAAATAAAGAAAGACTTATAGCTAAATGTTATAATTAGAAGGATGGTATAGAGTATGATAAGACCTTCTCAGCTGTAGCAAGATTATAATCCATTAGAATCCTTTTATCCTATGCATCTCATATGAACTTTAAATTATTTCTGATGGATGTTAAGTCTAACTTTTTAAATGGTTATTTATTGGAGGAAGTCTATGTTGAGAAACCTCCTAGTTTTTAAAATTCACAAAAATCAGATTTTGTTTTTAAACATACTAAATCTATTTATAGTCTTAAACAAGCACCTACAACTTGGTATGAAAGATGAAGTTCATTTCTTTTGAAAAATGATTTTACTTTTGGAATGGCAGATCCAACACTATTTAAGAAAACCGTCAATTCTAATATTTTATTTTTAAAAATTTATGTTGATGATGTAATTTTTGGTTCAACAAATAAAACTCTTTCTCATGAGTTTTAAAATTAAATGAAAAAAGAATTTGAAATGATTATGATGGGAGAATTAATTTTTTTAGGACTTCAAGTTTCTCGAAAAGATTTTAGAAATATTTCGAATAAAATCCAATACATTACTAATTTAGAAAAAAAAATTGGCCTTGAAAACAACAAGACATATACAACTCTTATGTGTATTAATATAAAACATGATTTGGAAGAAACTTGAATATCAGCTGACAACAATTTATATAGAGGTATGATTGGTAGTTTATTATATCTTACTGCTAGTATGCCAGATATAATGTATTCAATATGTCTTTATGAAATATTTCAATCAAATCCTAAATAATCCCATTTACCTACTATTAAAAGAATTTTTAGATATTTTAAAAAACTATTTTTAAATCACTTCTTTATTGAAAAATATCTGATTTTAATTAAATTTCATATTCATTTTCAGACATTGGATGATGTAGATTAGATAGAAAAATCCCCTTAGGAAATTGTCACTTTTTTGGAAAAAAATTAGTATCATCGTCTATTAAGAAACAACACTCAGTCTCCATGTCAATAGCTGAGGGAGAATATGTATCTGTTGGCTGTTGTTATGCACATGTTTTCTAGATGAAAAACACTCTTATGGATTTTCGACTACTTTTTAATAGTACACCAATTTTATGTGATAATAAATGTGATATAAATATTTTAAAAAATCATATTAATCATTATAGGACTAAGAATATTGATATCAAACAAAATTTTTTAAAAGTTAATGTTCTTAAAAAAGATATATTCTTAGAATTTTGAAGTACTGAAATTCAATTAGATGATATTTTTACTAATCCACTTCCCACTGTAAGGTTTTATTTTATTAAGGGGTAGTATGGTTTATTTAATTTTATGGATTTTTTTTATAAAATAAAAATATAGTTTAGTTACTTTTTTTTCAAATTGTACAACTTTTTTTATTTAGGTTTTTATATTTTTTTTTCATGTGTGATTTTAATTCATTTTAAATTTTATGCAATAATTAGTATATACGTAATGACATGTGAATAAAGGATGTGAGAAACCACTTCAAATTCCAAACCCGTTCAAAACCATTCGAAACCTCGAAAACTTTTACCTCTATTCTATACTGAACCAGAACCTTCAAAACCCTAGTCATTTTCGAACCATCAACAATTTATTATAGTAATGACCAAGACCAGAAGAACAGATGAGCGAGAGACTAGTATTGTGAAGAGAGAGCACTCGATAGGGAGAAAGATTTTTCAAGGAAAAGTCATAGATCTGGAATGGATTTATCAAATGAACCTGATTCTAAAGAGAGCCCTAGATTTTCAAAACATAGAATAGATGTTTAGAGGAAATTATATAGATTTTCTATATGAGGTAAAACTTTGTCATTTCTTTTAGTTAGTACAGTTTAGTATGGTAACTGATGAAGATTTGATTGTTTCTAAGATTGAGGATCAAGATTTATCAATCTCATATATAGAAATTTCTCAAATTCGTATCTACCCTCATGAGGGAGTTTTTCAGTTTGATTTAAAGAATATTGATGATTCTGGGCATAAGGCAGAAGAAATTATGTCCTTTTTTATTGTAAATACATCTATAGAGAAGATGTTTGTGAAGTATTTTGAACTGGATCAAAAGATATTGGTTAAGATTGTGGAAACTATTATTTCACCTAGAATGTCTCAGATGGAAAATATTCTATACCTAGATATGTATGTAATGTTTTTGATGATGAGTGATATCAAATTCAACATTTCGATATACATAGTGAGGTATCTCAGTTACTATTTCCAACCAGAGGCAAGAATTTTTTTTTATCCTTTTGGAAGGTTCATCTCGAAAATTCTGTTTCTGACAGATATGGTATGATTGGTGGATGCTCGAGGTGAGATTCCACCATAGTAACATATTCAATGCTGGTTCATTAAGAAAAATTGGATTTTTCTGGAGCACTATAAAAGGAAAGCTACTGCATGTTGAAGCTGAAGAGGATAAAGAAAGTTCTCAGGCCCAATCAGCGACATCAAAGGAAGTACAAGCAGAATGAAGAGTCAATTTTGTATTGAGAAGACTTAGGTTTGAGGATATGGAAGTCTCTAAATAAATAAGTCATGAAGGAAATAAGTTCAAAAGGACAAGGGGTCCGGATCATGTTAAAGACCCTACTATATCTTCAAATGTTTTAAAATCTGGTGATCTCTTAAGCTATAATTTTATGAGTGAAGCATAAGTTGAATAGATGATACATGGAGTATTTTCTCATGATAAGGTGACTCCTCCAATAGAGAAATAAATTTTGGGTCAGGAAGTGACAGAAATAGAGGATCCAACAGAAAATATAACCGAGACAGTGCCTGGTGAAAGAGAAGCAGTGGCCCAAACACAAATTGGTCAAGTTGAAGTTGATCAAGAAAATATTGTTTAGGAAAATACATTGATAGAGTAAGACCATGCAGATGATGGTCATGAGAAGAAACCTCCAACATGTGATAACCTGGAATTGAATGCTTCGAAGATTCATACTAAAGTATTGAATGGGAATTTTTCTATGGATGAGTCGGGGAAAGGCTCGGAGGAATAATATATTGAAAAACTAGTACATGGAGGAAATGATTGGAAATCAGATGCTAAATCCTTTCCATTAGTGTTGTTCCATCATGTTGAAGCTAAAAATGAGAATCAAGCACAGGGTGCCTCAGATTTAGTAAATACTGATATGGAGGAACTAAACTGAAAATTGACTCAAGCTGAAATGGAGAATGCTTCCCTACTGAGAGCATTAGAAAAGGAACTTTTAAATTTTCAAACTCTGAAAGAATGTAATGTTTCTAAAAAAAGTTGAGAGTTTTAAGACAGACATGTTAAATGAAGTTGTAAAGTTAAAAGTAGAGATGGTTATGAAGACAGATTTAATAGAATTTTTGTCTTTCATCGAGCAACAACTTGAATCTGTCAGAACAATTGAGGCCTATACATCAGGTACATCACCTAATTTAATCAAAATATTTCAGGCGATTACAGTGGTCATGGAGAATATGAATGCCATACTGTATGACTTACAGGGAAATAGTGCTCCTTTTTCAGTACTGTTAGATAATTAGAAGTTTCTAGTTTCTCAGTTAACTTCTAGTGAACCAGGAATTAGAACTGTGCTGAATTAGTTCATAGAAAAGTTGAATATTTTTATGGAGAAAGAACAAAGGCTTCATGAGTTTTTTAGTGTGAATCTTCTTGAGGATATTCATTTGTCTCGGGAAAGAAGATATCTAATTATGCAGTTGGGAGATTCATTAATGAGACTTTTCAGGGAACAATTTCCAGAGATAAAGGCAATAGTTCAGAAGAGATGAAACCTACCTCACACCATTACCCAATCCTGATTCCTTTTGTTTTTCATTACTCTAATTTTAATTCTATTTGAAATAAAAAATATTTACATCTATTTTTTTATGTTTTTAATTCTTTCTATAGTTCTATCTATGACAGAAATGCCAGTGATCCAGATTCACATATTGATAAACAGTGTATAAGAGCATTTACATAAGTTCAGTCCTACATTAAAATGTGTTATATTCCTTATTCTATCATTTTTATTGATATCACAAAATGGGGAGAAATTAGGATAAACACAACATTTTGTATTTACAATTTTATTTTAATTTGTTTTTCTTAAATAAAAGGTAGAAATGTTAAGCATTATCGTAATCCTTTAAGGGGGAGAAATATTAATAAATATATTAATCCTTTAAGGGGGAGAAATTATGTTAAACTTAATATTGTATTTATCATGGGATAAATTCAATGATATAGGTAATTAATTTTGTATGTTGATTTCATTGGTTATTTTATGGGTTTTTTACTGATCAAAATGGGGGATATTGTGGACCAAGTGTTGTTTTCAACAATACATAATTCTATTATTAATCAGGGGGAGATTGTTGGGAACAATACACTATCTCTTTGTGATGATTTTGATGCCCACAAATACCCTTATTTGTTATTCTAATGATTTTACATTCAATGAATTTTAGGAATTTAATATTCATTGTATTATTTTTTCAAAAAGAAATTTTTAGGTATTTGAACAGCAAGAATTAATTTCTAACGTATTCGGAAATCATTTTTAGCGTGTTCTAGAAACACTGTTCATACCCTAAGTTGAGAAGTGTAGTGTAAGGATGGAATGCGTTGTTTACTCTATGAGATATCAGAAAAGTATTGTTAAACAATCATACATTATCAACAAAGTATAAAGGAAGGAACCTTACATTTAGAAGGAACCTTATGTTTGAAGGAACCTTATATTTGGAAGGAACCTTATGTTTTGAAGGAACCTTACGTTTAGGAAATAATCAAAGTATGGAAAAAGATCATTAACGTAAGTATGGAATGATATGTTTGTTTCTTAAAAGAACGGTTCATCAACCTTACATTAGTGAACAACCATACGTTTGAAAGCTAAATATTAAAGTATGATTCATCAACCTTAATTTTATGAACAAATGTTTTTTGATTGAAATGTATGGATTATATACCGTATGTTAGAGTGTTGAAGAAAAACGTTTGAGATCATCCTTACATTGTGAACCTTACATTTAGGGAATGTGTGCTATGCAGTTAAACCCTACGTTTGATGTCAGATGTTTAAATTATGAATTTATTAAAGCAATGTATTTATGAGGATTATTAGGCTAATTTTAAGCCTGATTAAAAGATCGAATTTAATGTGAGTCTTTGACTGATTCAAATCCGATTATCTATAATTCAAAGGATCAATGTAACACCCTGAGATTTTATGAAAAAATTTCTTTTTAATTTAATTAATGTCTTATGTTGTACACTACACCAAAAGGAGCTTTCACAACATGCATCCATGACTTTCATTGCATTACACGCAATCGCGTCCTTCCTCGATAGCTTGCGTCGTACTCAACACCGAGTTTCACTAAACAATGATATGCTATTAAAATATTATTAAAACTAGCCGTTATGATTAGTAATAACCACTTTTTGAATTTTTGAAATTTTTATGGACTTCATTTTTGGATTCGGAATATCAAAATTAGCTTAGGGTGAAATTTTGGTACTTTTCGGATAACTTTCATATTCTGATGAATAGTTAAAATTACTAAATTTTAAATAAAAACAACTTTTTTAATCAAACTAATTAATAGTGTTAAATTTTTAATTTGAGTGGTTTTAAAGTATATTTAGAATATATTTGTACAATTTAATACAATGTTGGTCATTGTATGCAATTTCACATTTAAACCAGACATAAACAAGTGTCAATCTTTTGATAGTTATTGTCTCTTAAAAACACGATATTTGTTTTGATGACGGGAATTAATTTTTAAATTAATTAATGTAACTGATATGTTTTGAATTTGGTGAAATAGAAATCATTTTTGAATTCATAATATCAAATATATCTTAGTCCTAATTTGTTTTATTTTTCTGGAAACTTTCATTTTTTGATGAATAGTGAAACCACTAAGTCGTAGTTAAAAAAACTGAATTTTTCATAAAACTTAATTTTACCTCTTCTGTGAGTGGAATTTCGAAAATCCGAAAGACACGGTTAATATCAAAGACTAAAATGTGGTTCAATGAGATGAAAATAATTTTTGGTGAATAGTAAGTTTTTACTTTTTTTACCACGGTTAAAAGTAAATAGGGTAATTAGGGGTAACAATGATATTATTATTACCCTAACACATGTCCTAATTCTATTGGATAAGTGTAATTCGACCAGAAACAACCTTAGGAATAAAATATGACCATTTAAGCCCACCTGGATAAGATTAGGACATTTATTATTAATTTATTTAAAGAAGGGTTAAAATAGATAAAATCAATGTTTAATAAGTAAATCATTTTTAATATAGGGTTATACATAAGATAAATTCGACTATAAATATTCATTAGAAAGATAAAAATATTTCATACATAATGATATTTTATTTGTAATTTTTAGACTTTAAATAATTTAATTTATTTATGACACAATGATGATGCAGTAAATATCTTATTAATGAAATATTGACATAATTGATCTTATAAATACCCAAATAAATGTAATTTGAGACTTTTTATTAATTAAAAAAATTATATGTTAATATGACATGTTATTTTTCATTTAATTAACTGTTTTCGAACTAATCATTCTTTTATGATTTTTAAAAAAATCAATTACCAAATAGTGTCAAAATTGACATAAAATAGTTTTTAAAACAAATATTATATTATTAATTGTTATTATATTCCTAAAATATAAGGTTCATCCAAATTACTTAGATAAGGTTATATATATTAATAATAAACAACATGTGGTTCGTTTGGCTTGTTATAGTAAGTTTATTAACCTTATAGTGTAAGAACACAAAAAGACACGGTAAAAGTAAAATTATCTAACTTAAAGTTAAAACTAAATGATAAGGTTAAAATAGTAAAATAAACTTGTCTAAATTCTATTGGATGATAGGATTTCGACCCATCCCCACCTTAGCTTCGAAATAACTAAATTTGGAGCTATTAAAAACAGAATTTGACTTTATAATAAAATAATATTTTTAGTTATTCCAAAGGTTCCCCTCTCCTCCCTTATAAAAGGGAACTTCCTCCCTCTCTTCGTCACACCACATTGAGACTTCATGCTCGGTCAACCCCTACCAATTTCTCCTCTCTACTTCCCTAGAGACATCCTAGAGGTTCTGGTCTTCTTCAAAGTCCAATTTTAGTTCCCTAAGAGGAGGTATCAAAGAGGCGCTTCAAAGAAGAGGTAATGTCCGTTACCAATTCTTTCACCTTTATTTCTTCTTCAACTTCTTCTTCTTAGGTTGTTTCATTATGAAGTAATAACATCAGTATCACTAATATACTGATATGTCATTATAAATATGAAACAACCCTATTTCCTCATCTATCCATCCTATGGAAAATGAAATCACCTTGCATGCGTACGTACGGAATACCGTCTCCACGCCGTGGTGTAAGCTATTTTCCACCACCACCTTACTTGGATGGGTTTAATGGTGTAAATAATGACTATATATTATTATTGTAATGTGATATTGATTATGAAATAGTATATATATATATACTCCAATACAATTCCACAATCATGGGAATGATATCGTTTCTCGTGTGTACGTACAGAATACCGTCTCCACGATGTGATGCGACTCGTTCTACATGATCTTCATTGCATAATGATTATATAAATGAATTTAATGAATTAATATGATATATATTACCCTAATACCATTATGGAAATGAGGTTTTTATAATCTAAACAGAAAAATAAGAATTTATTCGACAAAACACACATAACAACAAAAAGTAATAAACACCCGAATAACAAGTAATAATGAAATATTACCAATAAGAAGCTAAGAATATGATCATATATGATATCATAAAAATATGTATGATTCTAGAATACGTCAATAACATTATTTAAATCATTATACAGGAGGTTCGGACACTTATGAAGCAAATTGGACTTAAGGTAAAGGAAAATATCACAATCTCATTTTTATCCGAGATTGTTTATACTTTGATATTTACTGGGGTGTATTTTATCATCCACATCCATGTTTCCTCAATATGTAATATTATTTTCATCCACCTAAAATTTTTTAAATCCAATTTTACCCTCCCGTGAGTTTTTAGTAAAAGATATGAAAGGAATCTTTTGTCTTTTTTCGTACGAGGAACTTTTTGACTTTTCCGACAAAAGTACGAGAAGAATGTTTTTTTAACTTATACGGCATGAATGGATTTTTAAAACATTATCTCCAATAAGCATCGTTTACAAGTTTTCACGTTTATTTTTAATCAACTTCTTTTAGTTTAGAATTGTATGACATGTTAAGAAAGGAAAAGTGTTTTTTGAAGTTGAAAGGATATTTTCCTCAAGAATGGAGTTCAAGTGTTTTATCAAAATTATTTTCCATCTAAGATAATATAGGGTTCATTTTCTATCCCTATTATTATATTGATTTGATTATGTTGTGATGGAATTATTTTTATTACTTCCTTTATCTTATATGAATTGTTTTATGATGTCATGTTGTTTAAGAATCCCATTTATATTACATGGGTTATGCAATGATGTTTGATTTATGATTTTGTGGAACACATAAGAATGGTATCGTTATGAGATGGGTGGGACCTATATCTCCCTCCAATTCATTGGGTAAAGATTTTATATCTCATGAGATAGACATGGCTGGAACGGTAGGATATACCGGTTCAGTGAAACAGGACAAAAACGAGGAGTGAACTCGGTTCAGAAAGGGACTTTGTCCACTGAGATAGTCTTGGAAATGAGTCTTGAATAATAAGAAATGGTTCTCTATGATTATGTGTGTATGCCACAAAGTTTCATGTTTTATGTTATGATTATTGGGATTACATTTCACTACTATGATTTATCTCATGTTATGAAATTATGATCTCTTTTACAGGTTAAGATTTCCAAAAGATATGTTCTTATGAATATGATGTGATTGATATTTCATTTGTTTACCCTTACTGAGCTTTTGAGCTCACCCTTTTATGTTTTCTTTTCCCCAGGATATAAAGAATGGATTTAGGATTAAAAAAATAAGATCTTTATGGGAGATGTTGAAGATCTTTCACCACGATTAGAAGATTATATTCCGAGTTTCCAAAGACACTAAACTATTACGGTCCTTGTGTGTGTGTTTTTGTTGTGTACTAAGTATTCCGCAAAATTAATGTAATGTCTATGTACATTAAGCTTTGGGTCTCTACAGTTGGTATCAGAGGAAAGGTTTAGTCAACCTTTGGAAACTAGGATTCGAGAACTTTAGTGAGATCCCTAGATATATTTCTAAGGTATGTATAGGGATGTCCCTAAGGTTAAGTATATGTATAGGTTATAGTACTAGAATTACGCTAATGGTCATAGAATAAAACCTAAGATGTTAGATATTGAAGGTACACCCCCTTTATTATGTTGTTTTCCCTAGCATGATTCTTGCCTCTCACACTATTATTTTTGGGTTTTAGACGATGGCTGGAACCCGAAGGAACCGTGTTGATCAATACAATGAACAATGCAATGATTGTCCTCCTGAACAAACAAATGTTATCGGAGATGGGGTGAAAAATCTTATCGCTATACTTACACAAGCTACGAATCATTCTGGACTTCCAAATGAGCAGAGAAGGGAACAATATTCTATTGATTCCTTCATGAGGCAACGTCCACCTTCTTTCAGTGGGCCATCTGATCCACTTGTTGCTGAACAATAGATCAGTACCACTGAAAAGATATTTTCAGTTCTTCAATGTTCAGAACATGATAAATTCATCTTAGAAGTATATCGTTTGGAAGGTGAAGCTGATCAATGGTGGAATCTTATCAAGAATACGAGGCCCAGATATGAAATTGAGTCCATGGAATGGGATGAGTTCAAGAACTTATTTTTCAATAAGTACTTCCCTCGTATTCTTCGAACAAAGATGGAGAAGGAGTTTCTTGAACTAAAGCAAAAGGATGATGAATCTATTGGTGTATACGAAGCGAATTTTACAAGGCTTGCAAGGTATGCATTTGGCTTTATCATCCAACCTGAAAGTAAAGTTGATCGATTTTTCAGTGGCTTAAAACCAAATCTTCGAAGGGCATTAGCTATAAGAGACTTCAGTAGCTATGAAGAAATTGTGCGTTGTGCTATCAAGATAGAAATGGAAGTTGGTGTTACTTATCCATCTAGTAATTTTGACAAGAAACGAAAGATGGAGTTCAAGGAGAAAATCTCAGAATAATGGTGACCAGAAGATGAATGTTTCCTTATGCTCAAAGTGTGGAAAGAATCATGGTGGAGATTGTCTTAAAGGGACTAGAAAATTTTTTAAGTGTGGAAAAGAAGGTCACCGAGCAGCTGAGTGTCGAAGTAATGGAAAAAGGGTTTATAATGATGTGAATAAAGAAAAGACTACAGAGAACACACCACCAACACTTCAATGATTCAAGTGCAAGGAAATGGGGCATTATACTAATAAATTCCCTAATCCAAGGGTTAATGATGATCGACATGACCAACCACTTAAGGAAAAGGACAAAAAGAAGTCACATGAGATCACTATTGGCGATGTTGAATATGAAAACAATGTGGTGGAATGATTAAGTGTTTATGTAATGGGATTCCAAAATAATGTTGTATATAGTATCGTGGAATATTAGAATATTTATGTATTAGTCTATTGTGGTTTTCAATAATTTTATGGTTCCGGTAACCATGGAAAGTGATTGAGATATTTTTGGAAAAAAGATGATATGCGCATAATGAAGGGATAAGGAGAAAATTAAATGTTTGACAGTATTCATGAGCTCATGACTGATATAAGGAAATAGTTATGTCATGGTTTGAGGTTTTGGTATGTGAAAAGAGTTAACTTTTAACAGCACTCATGTTTTCACTAAGATTCAATGGGTATTAATTTTTCTAGAGAATACATGATTGAGGCCTTCGAATGTTTGGAATGTGACCAACATGACATATTTCATGATATACGGCTATCAACGATGGTATTAACATGATTTTTATATGAACTCTTTGGTAATAGTTTTCACTATAATATGAGATTGGAAAACAGTATTTTGGATAATCCTAAATATTGGAAATGATTATGTTGGACAAAAGTTAGTATTGTTTAAGGATAGAACTTTTTTCAATATTATTGATTGGATGTTATAGTAATGTAGTTTTAGAAAAAGGACAACCTGTAGGACGGGCGAATGCCCATCGCGTCTGACAAGGCTATGGGAATCGAACCCACAACCGAAGTGAGACTGGCCTTTATCGCCTACCACTGGCCTACAAGAAGTCCCTGGTTAGTAGAAACTAGTTTTATTTTATTACGCGGTATGATATATGAATTATAAGTTCATTTTTGGAATCATATACGATTAACCTCACCATAGATGGTCTTATGTTTTTTTGATAACTTTTGTAACCTTTTGTTTGAGACAGATGGAATGACCCATCATTCTATCACATGATCTGCTAACGCTTCGCGATTGACAAATCCAACTTCATTTCTTTAAGAGATGAAGTGGAAATTGTCCAAAGAACGACCAACGGTGACACTGTACCAAAATCCCGAAAGTATTTCTTCTAATTCAAATTTCATCAACTTTAGGGAAATGATCTTGAAAACCAAAAATGTTATCCTAATACTCTTATATCTGATTAATCAGATGGTACCTTAGATCGTCACAAATTTATGGCTTTGTGATTGCTGGCTTTTCCATAGCCATGATCTAGACCACTCTCCATCAGAACATAGTGGTTAGATTTTTCTTCCATATCCATATTTTTACCTATGTGGAAACCCAATGATCAGTTTATTTGGGTAACCGTTATGTTTCATACTTTTGTTTTTAAAGATTGGTTTTGGTATTCCTTTTTACGATGTGCATTTCTATTAAAAAACTTTTGAGTAGTAAACCATTTATAACCCCGGCAAATTTCGAGGGAGAAATTTATTTTAAGGGGGGTAGAATGTAACACCCCGAGATTTTATGAAAAAATTTCTTTTTAATTTCATTAATGTCTTGTGTTGTACACTATACCAAAAGGAGCTTGCACAACATGCATCCATGACTTTCCTTGCATTACATGAAATCGCGTCCTTCCTCGATAGCTTGCGTCGTACGCAATACAGAGTTTCACTAAACAATGATATGCTATTAAAATATTATTAAAACTAGCTGTTATGAATAGTAATAACCACTTTTTGAACTTTTTTAAATTTTATGGACTTCATTTTTGGATTCGGAATATCAAAATTAGATTAGGGTGAAATTTTGGTACTTTTCGGATAACTTTCATATTCTGATGAATAGTGAAAATTACTAAATTTTAATTAAAAACAACTTTTTTAATCAAAATAATTAATAGTGATAAATTTTTAATTAGAGTTGTTTTAAAGTATATTTAGAATATATTTTTACAATTTAATACAATGTTGGTCATTGGATGTAATTTCACATTTAAACCTGACATAAACAAGTGTCAATCCTTTAATAGTTATTGTCTCTTAAAAACACGCTATTTGTTTTGACGACAGAAATTAATTTTTAAATTAATTAATGTAACTGATATGATTTGAATTTGGTAAAATAGACATCATTTTTGAATTCATAATATCAAATATATCATAGGCCTAATTTTTTCTATTTTTCTAGAAACTTTCATTTTTTGATGAATTGTGAAACCACTAAGTGGTAGTTAAAAAAACTGAATTATTCATAAAAATTAATTTTACCACTTCTGTGAGTGGAATTTATAAAATCCGAAAGACACGGTTAATATCAAGGACAAAAATGTGGTTCAATGAGATGAAAATAATTTTTGGTGAATAATAACTTTTTACTTTTTTTTACCACGGTTAAAAGTAAATAGGGTAATTAAGGGTAAAAATGATATTATTATTACCCTAAAACATGTCCTAATTCTATTGGATAAGTGTAATTCGACCAAAACCAACCTTAAAAATAAAATATGACCATTTAAGCCCAGTTGGATTCGATTAGGTCATTTATTATTAATTTATTTAAAGAAGGGTTAAAATAGTTAAAATCAATGTTTAATAAGTAAATCATTTTTAATATGGGGTTATACATAAGATAAATTAGACTATAAATATTAATTAGAACTCTAAAAAGATTTCCTACATAATGATATTTTATTTGTAATTTTTAGACTTTAAATAATTTAATTTATTTATGACACAATGATGATGCAGTAAATATCTTATTAGTGAAATATTGACATAATTGTTGTTTTAAATACCAAAATAAATGTAATTTGAGACTTTTTATGAATTAAAAAAATTATATGTTAATATGACATGTTAGTGTTCATTTAATTAACTTTTTTCGAACTAATCATTCTTTTATGATTTTTACAAAAATCAATTACCAAATAGTGTCAAAATTGACATAAAATAGTTTTTAAAACAAATATTATATTATTAATTGTAATTATATTCCTAAAAATCTATGGATAGGCCAAATGACTTAGATAAGGTTATATATATTAATAATAAACATCTTGGTGTTATTTTAGCTTGTTATAGTAAGTTTATTAACCTTATAGTGTAAGAACACAAATAGACACGGTAAAAGTAAAATTATCTAACTTAAAGTTAAAACTAAATGATAAGGTTAAAATAGTAAACTAAAATTTCCAAATTCTATTGGATGATATTATTTAGACCCATACCCACCCTAGCCTCGAAATAACTAAATTTTGAGCTATTAAAAACCGAATTGGACTTTATAATAAAATAATATTTTTAGTTATTCCAAAGGTGCCCCTCTCTTTCCTTATAAAATGGCACTTCATCCCTCTCTTCCTCACACCACATTTAGCCTTCAAGCTCGGCCAACCCCTAAAAATTTCTTCTCTCCACTTCCCTAGTGACATCCTAGAGGTCCTGGTCTTCTTCAAAGACCAATTTTAGTGCCCTAAGAGGAGGTACCAAAGAGGCGCTTCAAAGAAGAGGGAATGTCCGTTACCGATTATTTCACCTTTATTTCTTCTTCCACTTCTTCTTCTTAGGTTATTTCATTATAAAGTAATAACATCAGTATCAATAATATACTGATATGTTATTATATGTATGAAACAACCCTATTTCACCATCTATCCATCCTACAGAAAATGAAATCACCGCGCGTGCGTACGTGCGGAATACCGTCTCCACGCCGTGGTGTAACCTATTTTCCACCACCACCTTACTTGGATGGGTATAATGGTGTAAATAATGACTATATATTATTATTTTAATGTGATATTGATTCTGAAATAGTATATATATATACTCTAATACAATTCCACAATCATGGGAACGATATCATCGCTCACGCGTACGTACAGAATACCGTCTCCACGATGTGATGCGACTCATTCTACATGATCTTCATTTCATAATGATTATATAAATGAATTGAATGAATTAATATGATATATATTACCCTAATACCATTCTGGAAATGAGGTTTCTATAATCTAAAAAGAAAAATAAGAATTTATTTGACAAAACACGCATAAGAACAAAAAGTAATAAACACCCGAATAACAAGTAAAAATGAAATATTACCAATAAGAAGCTAAGAATATGATCATATATGATATCATAAAAATAAGTATGATTCTGGAATAAGTCAATAACATTATTTAAATCATTATACAGGAGTTTCAGACACTTACGAAGCAAATTGGACCTATGGTAAGGGAAAATATCACAATCTCATTTTTATCCGAGATTGTTTATACTTTGATATTCACTGGGGTGTATTTTATCATCCACATCCATGTTTCCTCAATATGTAATATTATTTCCATCCACCTAAAATTTTTTAAATCTAATTTTACCCTTCGGTGAGTTTTTAGTAAATGATATGAAAGGAATCTTTTGTCGTTTTCCGTATGAGGTACTTTTTGACTTTTCCGACAAAAGTACGAGAAGAATGTTTTTTTAACATATACGGCATGAATGTATTTTTAAAACATTATCTCCAATAAGATTCCTTTAAAAGTTTTCAAGTTTATTTTTAATCAACTTCTTTTAGTTTCGAAATGTATGACATGTTAAGAAAGGAAAAGTGTTTTTTGAAGTTGAAAGGATATTTTCCTCAAGAATGGAGTTCAAGTGTTTTATCAAAATTATTTTCCATCTAAGATAATATAGGGTTATTTTTATATCCCTATTATTAAATTTATTTGATTATGTTGTGATGGAATTATTTTTATTAATTCCTTTATCTTATATGAATTGATTTATGATGTCGTGTTGTTTAAGAATCCCATTTTTATTACATGGGTTATGAAATGATGTTTGATTAATGATTTTGTGGAACACATAAGAATGGTATCATTATGAGATGGGTGGGGCCTATATCTCCCTCCAATGAATTGGGTAAATATTTTATATCTCATGAGATAGACGTGGCTGGAACGGTAGGATATACCGGTTAAGTGAAATAGGACTGAAACGAGGTGTAAACTTGGTTCAGAAAGGGACTTTGTCCACTGAGATAGTCTTGGAAATGATTCTTGACTAATAAGAAATGATTCTCTATGATTATGTGTGTATACCACAAAGTTTCATGTTTTATGTTATGATTATTGTGATTAAATTTCACTACTATGATTTATCTCATGTTATGAAATTATGATCTCTTTTGAAGGTTAAGATTTCCAAAAGATATGTTCTTAGGAATATGACGTGATTGATATTTCTTTTGTTTACCTTTACTGAGCATTTGAGCTCACCCTTTTATGTTTTCTTTTCCCCAGGATATAAAGAAATGATTTAGGTTTAAAAATAATAATCTCTTTATGGGATATGTTGAAGATCTTTCACCACGATTAGAAGATTATATTCCGAGTTTCCAAAGACACTAAACTATTACGGTCCTTGTGTGTGTGTTTTTGTTGTGTACTAAGTATTCCGCAAAAGTAATTTAATGTCTATGTACGTTAAGCTTCGAGTCTCTACAATCAATTTAAGATGAGCTTTTCATGCTGTTTTTCAGGCATGTTACGACTACTCTATTATTCAAACATTTGAATATAGCGATTATAAAGGTGACATTTGTGGATATAAATTTACAGAAGAAGTCCTAATTATTATTATATATATTTAAAAAAATATAGATGTGATATACAAATATACAATATACAAGAGCGGCAGATTGACGACGAATATACAAAAGAGAAAAACAGAGCCAATCAAGATATACAGATCTGTTGTTATGAAGAGTGACAATGTTCTTTTTTGAAGAAAAAGAAACCCGACTGGATATTTATTGATCTACATAAAATATACTTTTGTGAATCAACTATTGTTAATGTTGCGAATGACATTTCAAGATCTAGTACAACTGAATCGGTACATAACTACTTTTACTTGAAAATATTATCTCTGAAGACGAAGATCCATCTACTATCAATTGCATGTGGTTACAATTGTAAAGAACAACTGGGAAAGTATTTTCCTTGAACAAAATACTCTTTTATATTAAGTGTCTGACTTCTCATAAAAAGTTGTGTATTCGGTTATGTGTTTGAACCATAAGGCTCTGTTTAGCCTTAAGTTTGTAAAGGTGTCAACAGATTGTACTTAGTTTTGGAGTGGTCTATTGATAAGAGGTCCAGATAGAGAAAATCACTATGATCGTGGACTAGTGTATTGGTGGAGTGGACTTGGGGCCTTCTGTTCCCCAAACCACTATACATCATGCGTCATGTTCTATTTATATTTCTACAGATGAATCATTGATATAAAGATAAAAGGACAAATCATGATCATTCGAAGAAATTAAAAATATATAATTCACCCCCCCTCTTGTGCATATCTAGTATAACCCAATCCAACACACATAAATTCTTCTAAAGCCTTATCATTCCATCATAATCATGTTTTAACTTATGAACACTTCTCACCATCTTTTTCAGCTCTATTTCATCCATATATAATTTTTTAATCCTCACATTAATTTATGGTTAAACATTATTTTGATAAAGATTATATTTCTCTTATTCCTTTGGAATTTTATGTTCCATCATTTAAAAATCCAAAAAATGGGTATTCACTGATACTCACCATGGATAACTTATCATTATCCTTTAGACTCAATGTATTTGTCACCTTATTCTCTTTACCAGAGAGTTAATGTATTAAGCAATCATAATCATTAATCATCCCTGGCCATCTCCTCTAGAATATGTTCAACTCATTTTGTATGAATATATTCATTAAACATTTCTTATTAGTATATATAACAAAATTTTCACCATGATGATAATGCCTATATATAGTTAATTAAAAAATTAATACATCTAACTACATATCATGATTTTTTTAATTTTTCTCATTAATCATCAATTTTCATGAAGAATATGTTCTAACCATGTAATTCAGGATAAGAACACATCTCAATCCATAATAGTATGCATCGTGAAAGATAAAAAACCCTTATCCACTATAGGGTAATTTAAGAACATTTGTGATGAAAAATGTTCTCTTTAGTTCCTTTTAATTTTTCTCTCATTCATCTATCCAATGAAACTCGTCTACCTACTAAGTTAGATGGTGACTGGATTAGATATTCAAGAGATATTAGCTAAAACCCATCAATAATATAAATAAAAAAACAAGAAATAATTCGATCTCATCCACTGTGGGTGGTTGGGGCCAAATTTCAATAGTCACCATCTTTGATGGGTCCACCTATATACCCTTTATTGATATTATATGAACAAAAAATTAATCCTCTTTATCCAAAATTTACACTTTTTAAATTTTTCTTACAATTAATCCTTCCTCAATGTCTATAGTATAATTCCTTAATGATATTCATGTTATCCCTTTCTCTTTTAATAGATATGAATAAAATCTAGAAATACTACCATAGAATGATGAAAGTAATCTCTAAAGACTCTATTAATTACATATAGGAATATATTTGGGTCATTAGTAAGACTAAATGGAATCAATATATGCTCATAAGGTCCATACCATGTAGGTCATTCCATATTGGGTATATCCTTTTCATGATACTAAATTGATGATATCCAATGCAAAGATAAATCAAAGAAATTTATTGAGCTCCACACAGTTGATCAAACAAGTCATCAATATGTGGTAGAGGATACATTTTCTTGATTTTGATCATGTTAGTAATTCTTTAATCCATGATAAGTCACATTGATCAATATTTATTTTTAATAAAGAGAATCAGTGGATCCTAAGGTGACACACTTGGATGAATGAATCCCGTTTTAGGATTCTCTTGGAGTTAATTCTTCAATTCCTAGAACTCAATTACAGCCATTCTATATGGAATATATAAAATTGGTGAAACATCGGGTATGAGTTCTGTTGAAAAATAAACTTTTTGATTTAGTGTAAGATTAGAAAAATCTTCAAAAAATAAATAAATAGACTCCCACACAATTGGAATATCGTTGATGTTGAATTTCTCTCCAAACATATTAGAAAAATTATGCTTTTGAGTAGGAATGAAACCCCATATAATTGATTTTATTTCTATAATAAGTTAAAATTCATTAATGTAATGATATATGATCATTAGATGGTTTGGAATATCAAATTTAACTTCCCTAACATAAAAATTGGTGTTGGATTTTTTTAGATAGATCCAAACCACTCCTAACATAACATAAAATTCTACCAGTAGAGGAATTAAAAAATTTATATGAAGCACATTCCGAAAAGAATCAATTGAAGAATAATCGTATACTTTAGATTTGATAATCATACCATCAGTGGATTCCACTAGTAATTTTAACTCTATCCATGTTTTTTGGA
This sequence comes from Viscum album, assembly GCA_963277665.1. Taxonomy (NCBI): domain Eukaryota; kingdom Viridiplantae; phylum Streptophyta; class Magnoliopsida; order Santalales; family Viscaceae; genus Viscum; species Viscum album. The sequence continues at coordinate 1,498,636,775 of OY728131.1, forward strand.
ATCTTGATACCCTTATAATGTTATTCAAATATAAATATACCCACAGTTAAATAAGTCATTAAGAGTTTTAGAGTGGATGGAAAGTGTACCTTTCATCATGTTGTTATTTTACCCCTTAATAGTAATATATATCACATGATATTTCCCCCCACCCCTTAGTTCAAGAGGTTATTAACATCGATCATCATCATTAACCTTTATATTTGGGCACCAGTCATAATAGTACACATACCCGTTGCATTTGAAAAACTAGAGTGTGGAGGAATGCTGGGAGATTTCACTCTCTTTTCATCATTAGATAACATATGCCTATCAATTAATATTTTGATTGTCCAATGATATTCTATTCCAAACATAATAATTCATCAATCCTCTTAATATAGTTTCCTCTATTGATCTTACCACACTACGAGCTTTAAGGAAAGATCACATTCTTCTCTCCATTGATCATAGTGTTTACCTTCAACTACACCTTTCATTTCTTTTCAAAACCATGTGATTGATGGTTAATAAAAATATCTATTTTCAACATCAGTGAACATATAATGATTTATTCATAGTTACTAAATACCCTTTTGGATATCACCCTTCGGAGACATGGTTTTAATTCCCTAAGGAATCGATCAACCTTATATTCATTTTGGATGATACATCTAGAATCATACCTCACATGTCTTGTAAATTTATTCTCGTATATACTAATAGATTCATTATACATATACCTAATATCATGTAAATCCTTCTACATTTACAGGAAATTACTCTGAGGGAAGTTCTTATGAAAAAATAATCTTTTAAACTCGTCCCACTTCATCGAGTCAATTTTATCTTGCTTCCTCGTATTCTTGATAAGAGTCCACCATTGACCCACTTCGCTTTCCAATTAATAGACATCCAAAATGACATTTAGTATTCAATATACTATAATATGGAAAATATCATTTGATTGAAATTGATCCATTTTTCAAAAACTACTAGATCAGTGAAACCAAATAAATATTGTGGGCATTGCCTCATGAAGGACTAAGCAGAATGGTGCTCCCTCCTTTTCTCATTTTGAATATTTACATGATTCATAGCTAGCGAAAATTGTGTTAGAATAGAAATGGTATTTTTCCTTCAATATTACATAACCTTGTGTTTCTTAGGAGTAAAATAATTTCATTTTCCATTACATTCATCATTAACATAGTTCTTTGAGATTCCATCTATTGAATAAAACCAAAAATAAGAGTGTGAACTACAATAATAAAAGTTGGAAAACACATAGTCTTGAAAATTAATTTATAGGATGTCTAAATAAAGATTCCTTATATTAAATACATGAAATCTATGGTTTATCCTAGGTTATTCATAGTCATCATCTATTATAATCCTTCATGATAATTCACAATAGAAATATATATTTTCCAAATGATAACCCTTGGTATGGTCAAACCATATGTGCAGTAATTCCCATCATTGTGTATGAGGTAATGCTTCTATCAAGCACAACATGCTTTTTTAGAGTTCTTACCCCTTAGTATATCTATTTGAAACCCACATCCACAAATAGTATCTAGATAGAGATGTATTTCTTTGTAAAACACAAAATCTATTCTCTACATAAAATTTAGGATGTTACCCTATACGTAGGCTTATCATAAGGGTTCCCACTAATGTTTTCTTATCCAATATTCCAAAGGTTAACTAAACTTACCCTATGATACGAAATATATTTAAACATTCATTTAATAAGTATATATTATATATTTTTTTGACAAAAATTCATTACATTACACAAACATACTCATTTTGATTGTAATGGTATAGTGCCATTGTATATTTTGAATCATAAAAACTGATTCATAAGAGTTATGCATTGTCTAAAAATTAATCCTATAAAACTAGAACTCTTCTTATAAATATCACATATAACACCTATCATTATATAATAAGGAAAGGAATCATAATAAAGGGAGATATCTGATTCCTATTAATGGTAAACAAGGGAAATACATTAACATAACGTGAGAATAAGGGCCTAAAAATAAGAGTATGAAATATAAAAACAATATTCTACTTATCAAATATAAAAAAATTGATTCATGGAATAATGAATGTTAGTTCATAAGACAGGAATCAAAATGAAGTTAAAGTACATGATCCATGATTTCAAAAAATTAACAAAATAAATGGTATTTTGGCATACACATAACCATAGGAAATCATTTCAATAGTAGTAGAGGATCATTTCTAGTGTAACATTCTCAACATTGGATCCACTAAGCTAGTGCCCTGAGATAGGTCACCAAAGGAACTCAAGCAAGCCTCCCCGTATACCAAAGGTTTTGGACTAGAAGCGAGGGTTTAATAAAATACGTGGGGAGACTATATCCTCTTCACCAAAGTAATCCACAGTAGAAAAAAATTAAATTGCAGAAATAATTGGAAACAATCAATAACATGCATAAATAACTCACTCCCAAAATGGGTACAAACTATATCCTATAGTAAATATGTCATTCAATTCTATAGTTCCATGTAAATAAAGCCCAATATAAATAAAAATAGTGGAATCCCCAAAATGGATCAAGATCCCACTCCCAAATTTCTTCTAGTCACATAATGTACTTGGCTCACTTCCCAAGCATGGGACCCTTTCCATTTTCTTGACCTGCAACCATGAAATCTACCTCAGTACCTTACGACTGCCCGAGGAGGGTGTGATTATAACTTAGTAGGCCACCACCAAAAGTGTCTACAAAATATCCAGTAAAAGTAGATAGATCATGCAAGGGGTAAATAATGGAAAGATAAGGTAAATAGTTAAATAAGACATTCTAGACTATGTTCTTTTAAATTATAGAACCATTTAATCCATGTTCACTACATTGTAATCCCATGGTTTACTCTAACTTTTCCATTTGTTCAATGTATTAGGAATGTTCAATATTCTCAAGAATATGGAAATAGAAATCGATACCTATCTCACTGGGCATCACATTATAATTACCTCGTAATCCTCACATTAAAGCCTCAATCTGGATGGAAGGAAACCATTGGGAAAAGAACTATGTACCCTTACCAAACCAATTGATTTAGTGGTGGAGCTAGAACCGCGGCCCAACTCAACCTATGGGAATAGAACCACATGTTTATGCACCACTAAACCAATCCATGTGCACATTCTTACTTATCATTCACCATAATTAACCACATCACCACAAAGCATATCTGATACCATTTGCAGCATCACGATATTATAAATAAATAGGAAGTTAACATTTTTCCTCAATCTATTAATGCATTTATAATTTATTTCACTTATCCACTTTTCCGCAATTCCCATTTATCATTCCTATCTCACAAAGCATATTCAAGTGTAAGTGTAATTCCAAATCATATTCCCATTAATCTTATTTAACCTAATAAAATACCAACAAAAAAGTCTCTTAGACTTTTACCAAAATATAAACAACTATACACCATCAATTATAATTCATTACATAAACCAATTTTCATAGTCTCTAAGACTCTACATATTCATTAGTCAATTTTACACCTTACATTTCTGTTAGACTAATCAGGAGGGTCGACACACTTCATGGGTGGTCCAAATTTGGTAAGTCATCCTCTATGAATACTGTCGGGATAATGAATGGTTCAATTGGTTGATTTGACACCCACTATTTTAATCCTATCAAAGGAACCCAATAACACAATAATGGATAATCATGAAAATAACCCCACATGCACATATATACAAAAAACAATTTCTAAAACATGTAGAACACCTACCATGAATCTGTTTCTGAACACACTCTTAATAAAGGCTTTAGATCCCAATTCAACCACCCTTTTAATCCCGAACCTAAATCTCACTGAAAAAAGAAAGGTTTTAGAGCATCATATGGAGAGAAGGTAGAGATGAAAACCTCAATAAAAATAAAGAATAAAGAGTGGGATTATATTTACCCAGATCATCAATATGCAACCAACAACACACCAAATGGCCCTAAGATGCAAGATATTGAACCTTGGATGATCTTGAAGCTTTTGGGGTGTCACTAGTGTTCAAGGGAGAAGAAAGGATTAAAATCTCAAGTTGGTACAAGAAATACTGTAATGGAATTTTTGAAAGTTTCTCAAAAATACACAATCAAACGGTTACCTAGTATTTTGGCATGGTTTCCACTAACTGAGCACAAATCATGTAGCATGCCCATAAACCCTATTTTCTTCCCCTTTCATTTCTTGAATCCCTATAACACCCTCGGGATTTCACATAAACTTTTGAAAACAATTATTTAATCAAAATAAGGAACTTAAACTAAAATTAAAGAAAAAACATACGTTAAGAGAGATCTGAGATCTTACAACCTCCCCACCTTATGATGGATCATCCTCGATCCATGCTTCACGAGCATCATTGAGTTCCCTAAAAAAAGATCAGGCCACTGGGTTTTCATATCTGATTCCCTCTCCCAAGTTTCCTACTAAATGTTTCCATGCTACTATAGAACATAAAATAAGGCACAACCAATCCCCGTAAGACATTCTATCTATTATCTATGATTAAATCAGGTTCTCCTCAAAGGATTCATCAGCATCAAGCTTGGAATCCTCAACATTTACCACATGATATGGATCAGGATGATACTGTCAGAGTTGTGAAAAATGGAAAACATCTTGCATCCCACTATACCACTGTGTAATAGCTAATAAGTATGTCACATGTCCAATACTCTCCCCAATTTCAAATGACCCCACATACCTAGGTGCTATACAACCCTTTTTTTGATATGCTGGTGACCCAACCATGGAGACACCCAAAGAAACACACTATCACCCACAAATAAACTCAAGAGGTCTACAATGATGATCAGCATATAACTTATTTCTAATCTGAAGCATTTTTAGGTGCTTTTGAATCAATCAAACCATCTTTGACATCTCATGTGTGACATTTGGTCCCAACAACTCAGAAACCCTAGCCTCTAATCAACACAGCAGAGATCTACATGATCTCTCATAGAGTGACTCAAGTGGTCCATGTGAATTGTTCTCTAAAAGACGTTTCTAATGGAAAACTCAATAGGTGATAACTTCCTATCCCACATACCACTGAAGTATAGAACACATGGCCTCAATATGTCTTATAACACCTTAATCGTGTGCTCTGACTACCCATTAGTCTACAGTTGGTAAGTCATACTAAAAAACACTTGGGTTCAAGCGCCTTATGTAGTCCCTTCTAGAAGCATAAGGTGAATTGTGGGTCACGATCCGAAACTATGGTTCTCGGCACACCATGAAATCATAATATTTCTCAAAAATAAAATTATCCTAACTGGTCGACTCTATAGGTTTCCTGGATTTGTAATAAATGAGCCACATTATTCAGTTGATCTGTGACCACCAAAATTGCATCGTTCTTTGAAGGATTTCTTGGAAGACACACTGTAAATTCCATAGTTATATCATTCCACTTCCACTCTAGAATAGGAAATGACTATACTAACCCACATGGATGATGATGTACAGCCATAACCTATTGACTGGTAAGGCATCATGCCATAGAAATTCCAACTTCTTTCTTCATTATCATCCAAAAAAAACTTCCTACAAAGATCACAGTACATCATAGTCAAGCCAGGATGCACATCTCACTTTGATGCGTGAAACATGGGCCAGACCCGAATGTCCATTTGATGTGCCGTCAGAGACACGGTTTCCCCGAAGATGAGACAATCCTTCCAAGTTGGTTCAGAACCTTTGTGGGTTGGTTCCATTGCTCGGTAGCACGAAACGCTAAATGTGAATAATTAATTAATTATTTAATTAATAGAATAATTGTTGCATCAGACCTAACTCATGGTTGGGATGTCCGATTGACGTGTTGTCAGTGGCAGTGTGACCCCAGTCCTTGTGAGGACTTTTTGAGATTCTTTCTGAAGCGTTCGGGCTGGAGACAAGGTGAGGACCTGACAGGGCATAGTTCGCACGCTTTACGGTGAAACACTACTTTTTCCACCAACATCCATTTAGGGTGTTCGAGTACTCATTTCTGAGTGTTTTTCTAAGTGGATTTCAACGGCGCAATCAGACCGCCAAAATTCGGGCTCGAGGTATGGGCCCCACACGGCCCCGTTTGTGTATAACGTGAGGCGTTGCAGCTTCTGCATCCGGGGTCCATTTTAGGTGTCATCAATGGTGTTGTGACCATTGAATTGAGGAACAATTGACCGATGTGGTTTCAGGCATTGAAGCTAGAGTTGATGCATGGGCCCCACGGGCCGTCTCTTAAGCTGTGTGCAGCAAACTATGACTATTTCTTTAGGCGTCTATTTGGGGCATATAAATAGTTGATTCAGTGTGTTTTTCTGATAGTATCGTGGTGGCGTAGTTTCCCCCACCTCTTTTGGGATTGAGGTGTGGGCCCCATGAGACGTCTTATGGGAGTAAATCGGCATTGAGTAACTTTTCCATCGGGAGCTCGTTTCCAGTGAGTAAGTAGTCTATCCCGCGTGTTTTTTCATGAGGATGACAATGGGGTAATCTATTAGCGTGAGTAGATAATCTAACATGATATTATTAAATGTGGAAATATGTAAAGGGTGTTGGTTGGAGGCTTCTTTGGACGTAATCCAAACCTATGCATAGTAGCGATGCTAGTGACACCCAGTGATGGCGCGAGAACTGATACTCTTTTAGGTGAACTGTTCTGGAGTTGGGTGGTTGCGCGATACCCACTCCGTGTTCTGTTGGCCAGTGTTGTATCATCTAGTAGGGATTTCCAGAGCAGTTCCGGGTTTACCCACTAGCAGTGTTGGGTAGTGGGTTTCTCATTGACTTCATTAGGTTTACACTCTAGTGGGGTTGGACAGTGGGTTGCTCATTGACTTCTTCATGTTTACCCTCAAGCGTGGATAGGAGGTGGTTTTCTCATTGATCTCTTATGGTCTACCCTCGAGCAGAGACTGGACAGTGGGCTACCCGACGACCTCTTAGGGTCTACCCTCCAACAGAGACTGGGCAGTGGGTTACCCGACGACCTCTTAGGGCCTACCCTCTAGCCGAAACTATGAAATGGGTTATCCAGCGACCTCTTAGGTTCTACCCTCAAGAAGAGACTGGGAAGTGGGTTACTTGATGACCTCTTAGGGTCTACCCTCCAGCAGAGACTGGGCAGTGGGTTACCCGACGACCTCTTCGGGTTAACCCTCCCGCAGAGACTAGGCAGTGGGTTACCCAACAACCGCTTAGGGTTTACCCTCCAGCAAAGACTGGGCAGTGGGTTACCCGACGACCTCTTAAGGATTACCCTCCAGTGGGGTTGTGTAGTGGGTTACCCGATGAATTCATTCAGACTCAGTCCTTTCTACTAGGCTAGTCTGTTTTTTTTCTCCGTGACATCCGGAGCGAGACCCTTGGTTGTGCGGGTCAGTGATGTGATAGCTTTGGCAGTGACGTGGTGTGGTTTGACATACCCTTGAACTCTCAAGGATGAGGGGTGCTTTCCCCACCGAGATGCATCCTTGTGATGTGACCTATATCCGTGAGGGTGATTCAATGCCACCCAAAGAGGATAGTATCAAGGTGCGGTGATTTGAGCCACTTGACTTGCAGTTCAGGAAAGACGTGTGGGATTCTAGGCATCAATGGTGAGTACTTCTAAGACTATTGGATACTCACTTTATTGGGCTGATCTTTGAGAAAGATGTCCCCTTACGATCTTGTTCGGTTTCTAGTTTGAGGATATGGATATGTATATACCCTGTTCTAGTACCCACTTCTTGGGTTTTGGTTACTCTCCTTCCAGTAGAAGTGATGACACGCAGGGTATGCTACGTGCTTTTCGTGTCTAGATTCTTGTGGTTGGACAAGTCTACTATCCTGCTATCAGTTGCGAATACTCGACAAGAAGATCATCTTCTCACCATTTCTAGCTCCTTTTGTTTGGACGAGTCTACTTCCTTCCTCTTGTTGGGTTGAGCTGTACTCTTTACTGCACTCTCGGTTGTACTCCTTTACTTTTCAATATTCAATCTACTGCTCACCTCTTCAGTACCTCCTTTGTTGCTCCCTCGAGCCTTCGGGTATCCGAATGAGTATTTTTATACTCACCCATGCTTGGGATTTTCCCGCACATTGTGAGCCCTTGCAGATGACATACAGGTTTCTCGTGACTTCAGCAGAGCTTTGGAGTTTGGGAGCATGGACCACATACGGTGGTCGTAGTCGGTTTCCATGTGAGGAACCCTCCTAGCTGTTGTACTTTTGTTTACTTGTTTCCAGGTTGTGGCACTTTTCTGGTTGGGCATGTGTTTTTTCCATTTTCTTTTCAGTTTACCATCAGCATTTACTTTTTACTATTTAGAGGTCAATGAACTTTTTGGTTTTTTATAGCAGTTGGTAATTTACTTTTCTTTTTACTCAGCACTTCTACATTGAGTGGGCTGCATGTGTGTGTACAGGTACTTAGGCAAAGGCCTCCCAGAGTTGTTTAGCCTTCGGCAGTTATCGCCAGCCCCTATCCTATGGAGGTGGGCTTGGGGTAGTTGCGGCTCGAGCCCAAGTAGCTAGAACAACAACATGGCCATGAACATAAGAAACTCCATCAGTATCAAAAGTACAACTAGAAGGTGAATCCCCAACTTTAAGACATTCCTTCATTTCCAAACACTATGGATCCACAAGTTGAATCCCTTTAACTTGGATCAAAAGTGTGGATCAACTATTATATATAAAAGGGTTAACTTCATGTTCCCATACTATACCTCCAAATGTATCTCGACAAACAAGGCCATCATCATTCGCTCCGAACTGGATTCCTGAACCATGTGATTCTGAGTCTTTCGGTTTAGAGAATTAGCCACACTATTCCCTCTTCCTAGTATATATACCCACTCAAAGTTGAAGGATTGTAGGAACTTGACCCAATTTCATTGTCAAAGATTAAAATCCCTGTGAGAGAAGACATATGTGAGATTTTTATGGTCAATAAAAACTATGATAGGTTATCCCAATAATTAATGCCTCCAACACATCAAGGCATGAACCACAATGGCTAGATCAAGGTCATGAGTCGGGTAATTTATATTATGTGGTCTCAAAATCCTCATCCCATTATATACATCATGAATCATCCTACATCAACACTGCCCCAAGTCCATCATGAAACGCATCACAGAACAAGCTGTACATATTACTTGGTTCCGATAACATTAAAATAGTTGCAGTAGTCAACTGCTTATTCAGCTCCTGAAATTCATTCTAACAAGACTCTAAACAATAAAACATAATCCCATTCTTAGTTAGGCATATGACTTGTATTTCCGAAAATGAGAAATATCTAATAAACATTCAATAATAACTAGCCAATCCTTGAAAAATCCCACCATCAGAGACATTCTTGGGATACTCCCAAGACACCATTGGCTTTACTTGTTGTAGATCCATAGACACACCTGACTCATAAATGATGAGTCCTAGAAAGTGAACATCATCAATCCAAAAGAGAAATTTTGATATCTTGGAAAAATTCCAACGCTCTCTTAGTGTAATCAAGATGATGTCAAGATGTTTCGAATGATCTTTATGTGTTCTAGATTACACCAATAAGTCATCAATGAAGACGTATACGAATTGATCTAGGTATGTGTGGAATGTCTAGATCATCATGTCCACAAAAATAGCCAAAGTATTGGTCAATCAACATGGAATCACCAAAAAAATCATACAATATGTACCTACTTCATAAAGCTGTTTGAGGTATTTCAAATGGTCTCACCCTAAATTGATGGTATCCTAATCACAAATCGTTCGTAGAAAACAATGTGGAACCTCTAATCTTGTTAAAAAGGTCATCAATTCCGGGAAGATGGTATCGATTCATAACCATAATTTGGTTCAGTTTTTTATAGTTGACACATATCCTCAGTGATCCATCATTATTCTTAGAAAATATCACATGAGATCCCCATGGTGATTTACTAGAATGGATAATGTTATTATGTTTAAACTCCTCAATCTGAACATTGAGTTCTTTGAGCTCCTTCGATGACATTCGGTATGGAATAATTGAAACTGGCTCTACCCCTGGAAAGAATTCAATTTTAAACTCATTATCCCTCTCAAGTGGTATCTCGGATAAGTCATCATGAAACACATCTTGAAACTGGTCCACAACAAGACCTATGACTGGCTGCTCATTCCCTCCATCATCAAACATAAGGAATGATAATTGAGTGGTGATTTCTCCCAACTACTGTCATAGCATCCATATGCGGATTTCTGAAGTATCCCAATCACCAAGAATTACATAAGTGATTCCATAAAGAAATTGGAACTTTACCTGAAATCAATAATAGTCAATATGGGCTTCATATAACACCAACCAATCCATCGCCAAGCTCAGTTCAAAAGATGAAATCTCTAAGAAAAATAGATCCCACGGAAAATGATATCTGCCAACCTCTATATCACAACCATTAGACTAATTCTTGTCCTCAACTCATACCCCTAGTGAAGAATCAAGTGACATTACTCTGAATTCACTCTTTATGGTTAAGACCAACACAACTATGAGCTGAGCAAAAATTAAATAATGTGAGAACCTATATCGAATAAAGAACTAGAGATCATGGAAGCTATAAGAATCATACCTCAAACAATTTAATGTCTCACCTCACCACCTTCATGTGTGGTCTGAACTACATAGAGATGACCTTCCCCTTTACCCGGGGCTCCGGCCTAAGTACCCCGCACTACACAACCCAATTGATAAGGATGTTCTCCCTAGGAGTTCCAAAATCACCACCCCTACTAGTACGACTAGTGGGGCTCTGTTTCTTCAAAAAATGGGGATGACCTTTTTTTGTAAGGTTCAAACATTCCAATCAGTTTCTAATGGGTTTATTCATAGAACCGGAACCATCCAATGATTCTATATCCATTTGGGCCTGCTTTTCAAAGATAGGTGCTCATTAGTTGTGGACTGATGAGGCTTAGGAATTTTCATTGGTCAAGTGTATGGGAGGTCAGACTCATCACACCATTTTGGGGGAAATTATTTTCTACTACGGGACTCTCTTATAGATTTGAGTAATGTTCATGAATCCTTATTAATTAACCAAGTATGAAAATGAGATTTCCTTTAGATATTGAAATCAATGATTGATATGTAAGAGATTAAGATAATATTTTATATGTATTTGAGGTTCTTCATCAATAGAGGATCATACGTATTTGTTAGAGATTATTAGTCAATAGTATCCTTCAACAAATTATATAGAAATCTATTGGTCATTGGGATAACCATACTGGTTTTAAAGCCACTTAGTGGGGAACTTAAACATTATTGTCATTCAGAAGGACATAGATTATTTCAGAGTAGGGATCATACCTATAGATGGGCTACCTACATATCATTTCTAGAAAAAGAATCAGAACCCACGTAGTTCATGTGAAAAAATAAGGATTTTATGCATGATTTATGGCCCAATGAAAGATTTCATAATTACTTTTATGCTCTAAGCTCATGTGAGTCATGATCGGTGTGAGAAACAAGAGGTATCAGTAAAACCTGATGATTTTGCCATGAAAGATGCAATAATAAGAAAATATGTGGGGCTTACATATGTATGACTGCCCAAGATACATGAGGATATGGATTTTACTTCACAGAAGAAACCCGGGAACAAGGTCCATAAATGTATATGTTCTTTATGAATATTTGGATACTTAATTTAGAACTAAATCCTGAGAAGGATTCCCAAATTATAGGGGACATATTATTGGGTTTTAATCTTTAGACGGAATCCCAAATCAAAAGAAATTAAGACTGGGGCTTATTCCTAAAAATGGAGGCCCAGGTTAAGGGGACTTGAGACTCGGGGCATACTCCTGAGAAGGAGGCCCAAGATAAGGAAAATTAGGATTGGGGCTTACTCCTAAAGAGGATGCCCAGATTAGGGAACTTGGGGCTTACTCCTAAAAAGGATCCCCAGATTAGGGAACATGGGGCTTACTCTTAAAGAGGATGCCCAGATTAGGGAACGTGGGGCTTAATCCTAAGGAGGATGCCCAAATTAAAGATCTTATCATCTTAAATGATGAGTGATTAGCCACTAAATTAGGCTAATATTCTTTGGTAATAAATATAATATTCATGTTCTTTATTATTCATAAACACCATTTTAGTGCATTTTACACTTTGAACATCGTTTCACATTATGATTGTAATACCTTCGTAAAATGCACTATTATGTGGTACATTTTTGAACAATCATTTAAAGTACCAAATGATTTATCTGATTATTTTAATTTGATAATTGATCTACACTCTAATATGAACATGTTTCATTCAGGGATCAATGGAGAATTCATGGAGGATGATGGAGATATTTGGCAATGAAAGGAAGCAATTCTTGAGAAGGCAGATTGGACACCAGCCCACTTATGAGACTGTGGGGCCCAACATACAGGCCCAATTAATCCCAAATTTCTTGGGATTCTAGAATACCTGTATATGAACAAATAACTCTTCAGGAGTTAATGCTAATTAGGCTTCCATAGTGGTCATTTAAGCGTCCCAAGTTAGAAATACAATTCTGGGCAAGATTCTGTGGCCCAGAACAACAGCCCACTAATTTGATCATATCTCGTAATACACAACTCCAAATGGGCCCACATTTTACAGGCGGTTAGAAGACATCCGGAGAACCATTTTCTTATTCTATGGACCACTCCGATTCTGCCTTCCAGAAGGTCTTTCAGATGCGTATGTTCGGTGGATGAAAACTAGCTGCTACCTCGGGTCAAACGTGGAAAAGTCCAAATTCCACAAGCTTTCCACCACCTATAGCCTACCAAAATTAATTCAGATGCTTTGTACTGTTGGTGGATCAACCCAAGGCTCCCAAAATTCCTATTTAAGGCAGTTGTGGTGAAGGAGTTTAGAATCTTGGATGCTTTGTTCAATTGTAATGTTATGCTGCATTTTTGTTGCCTCAATTTTGTCTTTCACATGTAAGTTGTTCAATTCACTTTAGTTTCTTAATAAAAGTTCTTATTCTACTCTTATTATGTTGTTCATAATATCACTTTGATACCGTTGGATAAATGTGTGAATTTATTCACACCAACCCTTGTGAAATTATTCACACAACGGTGGAGTGATCATTTTATTTTTGTTGTTTTCCTTAATTCTCCATTTCCTCCCTCATGAGTCTACTTTCCGCTTCCATTAAAACCATGGGATCAATGGAGGGCTAACCCACTTATGGGTTGATCCAAGGGGGTAGCAAGGGGATGGATTGGATGTTATTTATTACCTAATTAATGTATAATCACTTCTTTAATTGGGATTTTTATTTGATGATTTTTAAACTCCATCGTCCTTGTTGAATTTAAGGCCACACACTTCAAGTACTAATACGATCATTTACCTTGAAGTGATCAAAAATTTTATCCTTAAAGTGTATAGGTGATTAGTATTAGAGGTTGTAGGCATTAAACTGGTAATTGATGATGTTGTTTTATCTCCTTAAATGAACCCATCTCAAATTTAAGAAGTTGAAATCATTAAAAAGAAAATACGTCCAATCCACCCCGAGTGATAACCTAGGATCAACTCATTCTTTTAAATTGAATCCACTTTAATCTATTAGATATCTTTAAAACCCATCCAAAATCAATCCAAGTTGGCCACTTCATAGCCAAAAATCCATCCCTTGGGTTGTGTATCTTAGGTATCTTCTTAGGTCTCTGTGGAATCGACTACCCAAGCTACACTACAAGGACCGTTCTACCCTTCTTCTCTTGGGTAAATTTGGGCGTGAACCAAATTTTAGCGCCATTTCCGGGGACCAAGTATGTACCTTAGATCCAAAAAAAACCTTCTTTCCTCACCTCCATTCTTCTACTCTCACCCAAGATCTCTTATCTTGTCCCTTTCTCGCTTTTTTTTGGCGCATGTCCGCCTACACCCGCGATTTCTCAAACAGACTAGTTAGGGTGGAAAGTCCTAGGATAGGGGAGTCAAGTGAACCTAAGGGATTGTTTAAATCAGATTCAAATATTCTGGAAACCCCAAAGTCAGAACTTGAAACAAGTCCAATGGAGGGTCATCCACAAAATCAAATTGTAAACCCTAGGGGGAATCAAATGGGAAACCAAAACCAAGAAGCTCCAAACATAGGGAATGTAGTTGATCAAACCATGAACGACTACCTCACTCCATCTTGGACCAATTCCCCCTCATGCATTAGACACAATTCCATAGGAGACACCAACTACATATTCAAACCCCATGTCCTAAACCACCTTCCAACATTTCATGGGATGGAGTCAGAAATGCCATACCTTCATGTCAAAGAGTTCAACGACATTGTTGAAACCATGTGTCCCCCACATCAACTAGAATCCGATAAGATGAGGCTATTTCCTTTTTCATTAAATGATCGAGCTAAAAATTGGCTAAACAACTTGAGACCTGCATCAATCCACTCTTGGGACCAACTGCAAAGAGAATTCTACAAAAAATACTTCCCTCATCACAAAACAATTGCACTTAAAAAGAGCATCCAAAACTTTTTTGAAAAAGAGGGAGAGTCATTTTATGAAACATGGGAGAGGTTCAAGGACACCCTAAACATGGTTACACACCATGGGTTTTCCATACCTGAACAGGTGAGAATTTTCTATGAAGGGTTGGGTCCGAGGAACAAACAGTTCATTGACATGATGTGTAATGGAAACTTTAAAAACAAGGCCCCAAATGATGCTTACGAGTATCTAGAAAGTCTGGCTGAACAAAACCAAACTTGGGGAACTTCACCTTATTCTGAAAAGCCACAAAGAACCACTGGAATTCATACACTTAGAGAAGAGGAAATCCTTAGGGCTAAACTCACGGCACTCTCTAGGAAGGTTGAAGTGATAGACCTTAGGAAGGTCCATGAAATCCAAAATGTAGACCTTGTTTGCACAATTTGTGACAAACATGACCATAAAACAGACAACTGCCCAACCATTCCATCCATCAAGGAGGTTCTTATAGGAGGACCCCCAGCGGAAGTCAAATCCCTAAGCTTTCAAAAGCCCCAATACCAAAAAACCTTCAATCCAAGGTACAATGACCACACAGGCTTCCGATGGAAGGATAACCAACAACATAGCCAACCACAAGGGCAAAATCCTTACCCTCAAAAGAACTACCAAACCCATAACCAATTCCAAACCCAACCTATCCAATACCAACAGCCACCAGTCCATTTTCAACAAACCATCCCACCTCCAAAATATCCCCTTGGGATAAACCAACCTACTCAAGCACCAACCCAAACCATTCCAAAAAGCCTACTAGAACAACTGTACAAACAAATGGAGAGGATGAACTCAGAGGTATCTTCCCTAAAACAAGAACTTCAAACCATAAAAACTGGAAAGGCACCCATGCCTACTCAGGCGGTTCCATCCTCAACTTCAAGGGGAGAGTCAAGTTGTGCTCAAACAACTCATGAACAACTAAAGGCTGTGACTGTTTTAAGAAGTGGGAAATCAATTGAGAAACCTGAACAACTAATTCAGAACCCACCTGAAGATTCAAACTTGGATGAAAATTCAAATGAACCACAAGATCAAACTGAGGAAACTGATAACATTTTCAAGGAAACAACTCTTCAACAAACAACCCCACAACCTGCACCATTTCCTCAACGCATGAGGGGGAAACCCAATCCTGAACTAAATGAAACATTGAGAGAAATATCTTCACAAGTCAAGTTGAACATACCCTTTCTCGATGCAATCCAAACCATACCTGCCTACTCAAAGTATCATAAGGACTTGTGCACTTTTAAAAGAAAATTTTCACATAAAAACCAAGTCCTTTTGGCTGCTAATGTGAGTACCACCATTCAAGGGACCATTCCTCCTAAGTTGAAAGACCCAGGTTTCCCTTACATCAATGTTGAACTAGGAGAAAGTAAAGTTGTCAAGGCCTTGTGTGACCTAGGTGCTAGTGTTAATCTCATACCATATGTTGTGTACTTCCAGTTAGGCCTAGAAGAACTCCAACCCACATCTGTCACACTTCAGCTTGCTGATCATAGCATTAGGGTTCCAAAGGGGATTTTAAAGGACATTCTGGTAAAGGTTGAAAACTTCATCTACCCTACTGACTTCATTTTCCTTGACAACCATACAAACTTAGGAAATAAGGAACAAACCCCAATCATCCTTGGTCGTCCTTTCCTTGCAAAAATAAACTCTGTTATCCGAGTTCGAAATGGGAACATGAACATCACATTTGGGAACATGAGTCTAGACTTGAACATCTATAATGCAAGCTCACAAATACGGGATGATGAGGACATTCATGAAGTAAACATGATAGGAAGAATTAATAATGAATACATGGAATATCAAGGAATATTTGATGAATGTGTAAGTCAGGATGAGATTGATTTCCTTTATTCATATAAAGGAAGTTTATCTCCTTGGCTTGAATCATTTTCAAATTGCTCTTATGATGAAGTCTTAGGTCCAACAATCAGTGAAACCTTTCAAGAAACCACTTTCATGGAGACCACTCCAATTTCCTTCCCTAAATCTGATCAATCCAATCTAGTAGCTGAACCTTCCACATGTGAGGAATCAATCCTATATGAACCTCTAAAAAAAGAAATTGATCTTGATCCAATGTCCCAATCTTCTGCTGAAATTCTGAACCAACCTGATCTTGAATTGAAGGAACTTCCTGCTGCACTAAAGTATGCCTTCCTAGGGGAAAATCAAACACATCCTATTGTAATTTCTTCTTCTCTTGAATCCAATCATGAGGGGATGATTCTAGATGTCCTTAGGAAGAATAAGAAAGCCATTGGTTGGACCCTTTCTGATATTCCTGGGATTAGCCCACTTATCGGGACTCATAGGATTGTTCTGGAATCTGATTCAAAGCCATGTCGTCAACCTCAACGGTGACTCAATCCTAATCTCATGGAGGTAGTAAGGAAAGAACTTCTGAAATTGTTGAAAGCTGGTATCATATATCCCATAGCTGAGAGTGAATGGGTGAGCCCAATCCAAGTGGTTCCAAAAAAGGATGGACTCACAGTGATAACCAATGAGGATAGAGAGATTCTTCCAACAAGGGTGAGTAGTGGATGGAGGGTCTGCATTGACTATAGGAAGCTAAACTCATTCACCAAGAAGGACCATTTCCCCTTACCATTCATTGACCAAGTCCTTGAGAGAGTGGCAGGTCATGCCTTCTACTGTTTCTTAGATGGGTACTCGGGGTACAATCAAATTGAGGTCTCCCTAGAGGATCAAGGGAAGACTACATTCACATGTCCTTTCGGTACCTTTGCCTTCAAACGCATGCCCTTCGGGTTATGCAATGCCCCTGGAACCTTCCAACGGTGCATGATGGGAATCTTCTCAGACATGGTAGGGGATTTTCTTGAGGTCTTCATGGATGACTTCTCTGTGTTTGGGGATAATTTTGAGGGATGTCTGCAGAATGTGGAGAGAGTCTTGTCAAGATGTGAAGAAAAAAATCTGGTCCTAAACTAGGAAAAATGCCATTTCACGGTTAAAGAGGGACTTTTTCTAGGCCATCTGGTCTCGAGTAGGGGGGTTGAAGTTGATAAAGCAAAGGTTGACATCATTCGTCACTTTCCATCACCCAAAACTGTCAAGGAAGTGAGGTCTTTCTTAGGACATGCTGGTTTCTATAGAAGATTCATCAAGGACTTTAGTTCAATATCCCATCCCCTTTGTGCTCTCTTAGTAAAGGATGCTCCATTTGTTTGGACAGAAAGCTATGAGGGTTCATTCTCAACCCCCAAATCCTCTCTCACCTCTCCTCCCATTATGAAATCTCCAAATTGGAACCTTCCTTTTGAACTTATGTGTGATGCCAGTGACTTTGCTGTTGGAGCTGTGTTAGGACAACGTTGTGATAAAACTCCTTATGTAATTTCTTATGCAAGAAAATCCTTAAATGATGCCCAAATCAACTACACCACCACTGAAAAGGAGTTACTTGCTATTGTGTTTGCCTTAGAGAAGTTTAGGTCCCACCTCTTAGGATCACCCATCACTGTGTTCACTGACCATTCTGCACTAAAATACCTCTTCCAAAAACAAGATTCTAAGGCTAGACTGATTAGGTGGGTCCTTATCTTACAAGAATTTGACCTCACAATCAAGGATAAAAAGGGAGTTTAAAATGTTGTTGCTGATCACCTCTCTAGAATGGAATTCAAAGACAACTCAAATCACCTTTCTGTGTCTGATTCGTTTCCTGATGAACACTTACACTTTGTGAGTGACTGACCTTGGTATGCTGACATAGAAAATTTCTTAGTGGCAGGAGTCATTAAAAAATTCATAGGGGCTCAAGCTCGAAAGAAATTCCTTTCTGATGTTAGACATTATGTGTTTGATGATCCATACCTCTATAAGTTCTGCCCTAACCAAGTCATTAGGAGGTGTGTTCCAGAATCTGAACAAGAGTCCATCCTTAAATTCTGTCATAGTGAGGCATGTGGAGGTCACTTTTCCTCTAAGAAAACATCTTCTAAGATTCTTCAATGTGGTCTTTTCTGGCCCACCCTCTCAAGGGACTCCTACAAATTTTGTCAAAGCTGTCCTAGGTGTCAACAAGTAGGGTCCATCACAAAAAGGAATCAAATGCCACTCACTCCCATCATAGTGGTTGAAATCTTTGACTGTTGGGGAATTGATTTCATGGGTCCCTTCCCAAACTCTCAGGGATACCTCTACATACTCTTGGCTGTTGATTATGTCTCAAAATGGGTTGAGGCCATTCCCACTAAGTCCAATGATCATCATGTTGTGATTCTATTTCTGAAAGAGAACATATTTTCAAGATTTGGAATTCCTAGGGCTATCATAAGTGACCGTGGAACTCATTTTTGCAATAGTCCATTCTCATCACTCATGGAAAAATATGGAATTTCTCACAAAGTGTCCACTTCTTAACACCCTCAAACCAATGGTCAAGCTGAGTTAGCGAATAGAAAGATTAAGCAAATTCTTGAAAAAACTGTCAACCCCTCTAGGAAAGATTGGTCTGAGAAACTCTTAGATGCTCTTTGGGCCTATAGAACCGCATATAAAACCATTTTAGGAATGTCCTCATATAGGTTCGTTTATGGTAAAGCATGCCATTTGCCAGTGGAGATTGAACATAAGGCCTTTTGGGAAATTAAGAAAATGGATTATGATCTCTCATTGGCCGAAAAAAAAGGAAATTAGATCTCAATGAACTGGAGGAACTAAGGATAGAGGCTTATGAAAATTCAAGGATCAATAAAGATAGAGTTCAAGCCAACCAATCTAGGAATATCAAGGTCAAACATTTTGAACCGGGAAAAATTTTGCTCTTGTATAGTTCAAAACTTCATTTACATCCGGGAAACTTAAGGTCTAGATGGTCAGGACCTTTCATAGTGCATCATGTATTCCCCCATGGGGAAGTAGAGATTCAAGATCCCACAAGTGGTTACATTTTCAAGGTCAATGGTCAAAGGTTAAAACCATTCATTGAATCATTCAATAAACAGGAAATATAGGTTGAGTTAACTGAGACAACCTATGAACAAGGAACAAATTAATAGATTTAGGGTCCATGTCGGGCTAACGACGTCAAACAAAGCGCTAAATGGGAGGCAACCCATGGTTTTCAAGTTTCCAATAATTTTGTTGTTTTAATCATCTTTATATTTTAAATAGGGTTAATGAGACATTTTGATATTTTGAAAAAAAATAATAAACTGTTGACATGTTCTTCTATAATGAGTATGGATGGGTACGAAAGGGGAGCACCATATTCATCCGTGTCATGTGGTGTGATCCTTCAGTAATACCTTACCCAGAAATTTAAAAAGAAGACAATGTATCGTCAGTTTATTTTGTTTTATTTTTATTATTTTATAGGTTAAGATAAAAATAAAAATAAAATAATAATAATAATAAAAAAATTCCACGCCATAGGCCGTGGGGCAAACCCCGTCACAACCGGCGAAGCCGCAGGGACTCGAACCCGGGACCGAAGGGAGACAGGGGTGCGCAGTTACCACTGACCTGCGGCTTCTTGTGCTACCTTATTCTATAATTTTTATATATATTCTTATATTTTACTTCCTTTATTATATATATATATATATATATTGTTCTTTTTTGTTTGTTTTGTTTGATTTGTTTTTCCTTTTTCCACTAGGGAACTTTGCAAGCGACATGAATATCAAAGGAATAAATTGGAGCAGCAAGAACTTCAAACTTCAACCACCAGGTGACTTCATTCCATGATCTTCATTTTCAATTTCCTTTTTGAACATTCATTCTATACCTCTACCCCCTTCTAAATTTTCTTTTATTTAAACACTGGGGATAGTGTTATGTTAAGTTGGGGGGGGAGATAAAATAAAAAAAATGCTTTTGTGTCAAAAAAATGAATGATTTGAAAAAATAATTAAATGGAAGGAAAAATTCCTTTAACATTGAAAATGGTAATATGCATTGCACACTTTGAAACTGAATATCAAATAATTTAGCATACCCTAATTCTGATTTTAATCCTTCTATAATTTCATGAGCATAGATTTTGGAAAGTGTGCCTGTCCAATGTGATATTTCATCGTTTATATTTTCATCCAAATAAAAAAATGCCACAATGCACGTCCTCTAGACTGTGGGGTACTAATTTGAATTTTTGGGTCCCATAATAAATATCATAGGCTGGTTTTATTTTTATGAATAATATGAGTATTCAAAAAAAACTAAAAAAAATTATTAAAAATAAAAAAATAAAAAAATAAAAATAAAAATTTGCGTGTAGAGCAGTGGATTGATAAAATGCGAGGCTTTCGGCACTTGGGGATCGTGACTCCAGAGTTGTCTATCCCTATGTTTTTTAATCTATCTCTATTTATGGTAATATGACTTTGTTTTTGATTAAGTTAACTCGAGACGATGCCCGAGTATGTGGGCTTCACTTGGTGCCCTAAGGCCTTTGAGTCTGGGTGTCATCGGCAAAGTCTTGCTACATGGGTTAATTTGATTAATTGCAATCTCAATTACAATAGAAATATTTCAAAAAAAATCAAAAAAAGAGGGATGAAGAATACTCATATTAGGATTAAATGTTATTCCACCTAGCGCTTCCATGATTCTCCCCTTGAATGAAAATGAACCCCCATATCTATTGTGATTCACAACACATCATTACACCTAATTGAGTTGGATGAAGAATGATGATGGATTTGATCAAAGGAATGGGCTTGGGATTGGGATCTGCTTATGAAACTATCTCGTATTAAAATATTTTTATGGGTTTCATGATTTTTTGGTATAAGGTTTTTTGGTGATCATTGTGTATTAAAATGTTTTTGGAAAAGGAAATTCGAATTTCATTTTTGATGAGATATATTTTTCTCGGGACTAGAAAAACTCAAGTTGGGGTGTGTGATTAGCCACTAAATTAGGATAATATTCATTGGTAATATATATAATATTCATGTTATTTATTATTCATAAACAACATTTTAGTGCATTTTACACTTTGAACATCGTTTCACATTATGATTGTAATACCTTCTTAAAATGCACTATTATGTGGTACATTTTTGAACATCATTTAAAGTACCAAATGATTAATCTGATTATACATATTTTAAATTGATAATTGATCTACACTCCAATATGAACATGTTTCATTCAGGGATCAATGGAGAATTCATGGAGAATGATGGAGATATTTGGCAATGAAAGGAAGCAATTCTGGAGAAGGCAGATTGGACACTATCCCACGGATGAGACTGTGGGGCCCAACATACATGCCCAATTGATCCCATATTTCGTGGGATGCTATAAGACATGTATAGAAACAAATCACTATGCAAGAGTTAATTCTAATTCGGCCTCCATGGTGGTCATTTAGGCGGCCCAATTTAGAGATACAATTCTGGGAAAGATTCTGTGGACCATAAAAATAGCCCACTACTTTGATCATACCTCGTAATACACAACTCCAAATGGGCCCAAATTTTACAGGAGGTTATAAGACATCCGGATCTCAATTTTCTTCTTCTATGTCCCACTCTGATTCGGCCTTCTAGAAGGTCTTTCAGATGTGTCTGTTCGGTGGATGAAAACTAGCTGCCACCTCGGGTCAAAGTGGAAAAGTCCAAATTCCACAAGCTTTCCACCACCTATAGACTACCAAAATTAATTAAGATGATTTTTACTGTTGGTGGATCGACCCAAGGCTCCCAAAATGCCTATTTAAGGCAGTTGTGGTGAAGGAGTTTAGAATCTTGGATGCTTTGTTCAATTGTAATGTTATGCTGCATTTTTGTTGCCTCAATTTTGTCTTTCACATGTAAGTTGTTCAATTCTCTTTAGTTTCTTAATAAAAGTTCTTCTTCTACTCTTATTCTGTTGTTCTTAATATCACTTTGATACCGTTGGATCAAGGTGTGAATTTATTCACACCAACCTTTGTGAAATTATTCACACAATGGTGGAGTGATCATTTTATTTTTGTTGTTTTCCTTACTTCTCCATTTCCTCCCTCATGAGTCTACTTTCCGCTTCCATTGAAACCATGGGATCAATGGAGGGCTAACCCACTTATGGGTTGATCCAAGGGATTAGAAAGGGGCTGTATTGGATTTTATTTATCACCTAATTAATGTATAATCACTTCTTTAATTGGGATTTTTATTTGATGATTTTTAAACTCCATCGTCCTTGTTGAATTTAAGGCCACACACTTCAAGTACTAATACGATCCTTTACCTTGAAGTGATCTAAACATTGATCCTTCAAGTGTATAGGTGATTAGTATTAGAGGGTGTAGGCATTAAACCAGTAAGTGATGATGTTGTTTTATCTCCTTAAATGAACCCATCTCAAATTTAAGAAGTTGAAATCATTAAAAAGAAAATACGTCTAATCCACCCCGAGTGATAACCCAGGATCAACTCATTCTTTTAAATTGAATCCACTTTAATCTATTAGATATCTTTAAAACCCATCCAAAATCAATCCAAGTTGGCCACTTCATATCCAAAAATCCATCCCTTAGGTTGTGTATCTTATGTATCTTCTTAGGTCTCTGTGGAATCGACAACCCAAGCTACACTACAAGGACCATTCTACCCTTCTTCTCTTGGGTAAATTTGGGTGTGAACCAATGAGGTTGAATGGAGGGATTCTCTAACCTTAGTGACATAAAGATATTTAAATCACCAGGTTTTGAGAAATATTCCACCAAATTCCTTTCTTATAAGGAATCCAACAATGGAACCATGCCGAAAATGGACTTGAAGAAAATTTTGAAGGCTAAATATTGAAGAGGAGAGGTGGATTTGAAGAAAAGAGTTGAATAGGTAGGATGGGTACCCAAAAAGAGGTAGCGCGCATGTCCTGTTTGGGAGCGCAAGTCCTTGTTGTGCAAGTATACTTGCGCGACACAGGTTTACTTGGGAGACGGTTAACCCAGAGGGTAATACATGGGTGATACTTGGCTCAAGCCCTTAGTATTATCCCTAAAGGCATCCAAAAGTGTGGCACACAAGTTTTGTTGAAGGGATAAGGTGGCACACAAGTGTGGCCATTTCCCTTAAGGGCTAGACATTTATGTGTGCAAGTGTTGATGAATTCAAACACTTAGGCCTTATTCCTATTCTTTAGATCTTACATTATAGGTATGAAATTACCTTATAAGTGTTCAGAATACTTCAAGTAGAGACTAGTGCGCTGAGAGCTTATATCTGACTTTTGGATTTTTCGTCCTTGAAATGGGGGGCCCACTGGGGATATTTATAGGCCATTGAGGACCTTAGGAGAAAATAGAATAGGGTGCGTAGGTCACCTACACGACCCATATATGTAGCGCAAGTATACTTGTGCGACCATGGTGAAACTTGCGCGACCCATGCTTAATGAAATCCGTGTTCATGCCTTTGTCATTTTTGATGTTCTTCAAAGGATGAATCTCTTTGTGCTTAAGGTATTTCTCTTTTTCATTCATTATAATCTGTGACAGAAAGGAGAGTCAAAAAATTCCCCCCTCAGAGTTGGATCCAAAAATGGAAGGAGGATTTGACTCTGAGGTAATGGAGACAACCAAGGAATTTTGGCGCGCAGGTTTTGAGCGCGCAAGTACCGGCATGCAGGTGCAAGCCGCGCAGGGTATGGCGCATAGGGATACGGCCTTGCCTATAAATATTCATCACAACTTCACTCAAAGAACCCTATTTCAAATGATCTTGATCTCTCGGCGTGCAAGTGGCTTGGCTTTCACTCGTTCACGACGGTGCTTCTATATGCGGTTTATTGCTTCTTCTAAATTGTGTCGCGCTTCTACAGAGGTATTTGGACTTGCGCGGTGATACCAGTGTTCCCATACTTGCGTAACCAGATGAGACTTGTGCACTTTAATTCCTTATCCATTTTTTTCCAGATTTCATCACAAATTTTATGAAAAATCAACTTACTTAAAAGATAATTATTTGATGTTTGTACAAATTAAATGGCTCCCAAAATTATAGGAACTGCTGATGAACTGGCTAGCAAGAGGATTAATAATATGATGAACATTGTTGTTCATTATTACTATAATATCTGCAACAACACTCTCCCTGATTTGGCCAAGTACTTGAAGAAGTATCATCTTAATTTCCCACAGAGGAAATACTAGCCCTTGTATGGACATGGTCATCTGCAAGGAGTCAATATTCCAGAGCTAAATAAGTATATTCCTTAGATATAGCCACACTACTAAACCTATACATCGGTTATGCTGTGCATTAAGAGTAGAAACAATGGTGTAAACTTTCAAATTTTTCCTCCATGTCATTTCATTGCAGATATGAAAATGGAAAACCCATGGGATGATATGTTTTCCACTGCCAATTGGTTGAGAGAAGACTATCATGGCATTAGAACCATATCTGAAAAGAGTATTCTTTCCAATTGGATCTTTACTTCCAATTCTCCATTCTCAAATCCATGTATCCATATTCCAAGTCTCTTGGACAGAAACAGAGTCACTGTTTGATCAGCAACAAATTTCCTCAACCCGCACTCAACAACATTCTTTTACAATTGTTCCATGAAGAGCTGGTATCACTGCATCTCTTATTGTATCTAGTTGAATGAATGAATTCTAGGTGGCTGCTGATGAAGCTCAGGATGCCGTAAATCAAATGAAGAGTTATGTTTAAAGTCTCTTTTTAATTCTTGGAAAAGAGAAGAGAATCCAATCTGTGGATGTCCTTATAAATATTTGTGCATCCATGAAAAACACATTCATCTTCAATCATTTGTGCCAGAATTCTCTAGCTACCTTCTTTAAATTTTTTTACCTAATCCAATGGGCCTAGTAAGCATTGTTTGATTTTTTTACTAGGATTATGAAAATAACCTTACAAAAATTGAATCTTTTTGTTGCTTAGTATTTCCTAAATAATAAAAAATGTATGTTTAGAGAGATAGGACTCGACTTTTGTTCAGAGTTCCCTTGTCTTTTGTGGGCAGTTTAAAGTCATGAACGTCAGACATAAAAAAGAAAATCTAATGTTTAAGGTCTAAATAGCTTTTCCCGAATGGATTAAAATTGACTCAATTCCTTGATAATTTATTTGAAAACATACTACCACATTCAAGTATGGGGGAAAACATGTAAACTATGACTTAAGAAATTTTGAATATGAGAAATGATATGAAAAAAGGGTTAAAAGGAATCAGAGAAAGTATTTCCCAAGAATGAAGTTACCATTATTTAAGAAACCTGTTAGGGGGTTGAGTTATGCAGGGCCACTAAAAGGGAATTATCTTAATAGTCAAATAATAGCATATTTTGGCTGACAGGTCCACTATGTAGACTACTTATGCAAGGCCACCTAGGAGCACTTGTTGCATAGTTAGGCAAAAGAACTCTTAAATTTCTTACTTTTCTATTGCTAAAAATCGGTAAAGTTTTATGGAGATTTTAATTTTCCAAAGCATAGAGTCCATTGTATGGAGAGAGGTACTTGAATATGGAGAGGATATCTCCAATTAATATAGTCAAATAATTGGATGAATGTCACTCCTGCAAAGGTCTAACCCAAATGTAGGGAAGGGAAATATAAACCATAGAGTTAAATAATTTTAGATCATGAAAAACAGTATGGGAAAAATATGTTAAGGATGTATATTTTTGCGGATCCCTACATATTGTCGTTAAGACAAATAAGGACAAAAGAGGTTTTTCTCCCAAGAATGAAGTTGCCACTATTTGAAAAACCCGTTAGGGGGTTGAATTATATAGGGCCATTTAAGGGAATTGGCTACATAGTCAAATAGTAGTATCTTTTGGCTGACTAGTCCATTATGTAGACTACTTATGCAAGGCCGCCTAAGGGAACATGCTGCATAGTCAGGCAAAATAATTCCCAGTTATTAGACATTTTGTGATCAAATGTCAAGAAAATGGTTATGGAGATCTGAAAGTATTTAAGGATAGGAGTATGACACATCAAAATGGGCACTTCCCAATACATGAAAGAGATACACAGACCAATGCTAACCATAATCATGTTGTGGTTGGGTCCTGAATTGAGGTGCTGGACTTCACAACGTATCCCATAAGGATGAGAATCAAGACATACGTAGTTGTTAAAATATAGTTTAATGTCACGTGGGACAAGATTGTAGGAGATCTTAGTTTAGGTTCATAGATCTCAGACCATAATGAGGAATACACATTAAAAACTGATGTGAACGAAGACTAGGGTTTTCATACCACAATCATGTTTTCAAAAGGGGACTTTTCAGCCATGGGACTGAAAGTGGGATTTGGGGTTAGGCCCAAAGTCTTTGGGCTGGATTCTAGGGATGCTCAAACATTCCTATGTATCCCATAAGGATGGGAATCAAGCCATACGTATTTCTTGAGATACCCTCTGTACAGATTTGGTTCATACAAGTGAAGGGTGAAAGGGGACTTTAGTGCAATGATGGTTTGACCGAAGATTAATGTTCGGGTATTTCTGTGTATTCATGTAGTCTTTATAATATAGCATGATTTGGAGATCAATGTAAATAATGATTCCCTCTCAGGTGAGGGTGTCAAAGAATTTTGTAGTTTATTATTGTACAGGAAAAAAGTGTGAATAGTTTAACGTTATATAGCAAGGACGATGGTGAACCAATGTAAAAATATTGGTTTTGGGGGGTGGCTTCACAAATCAACATCTAATGAGATTGAGGTTAACCGATGTGAAGATATTGGTTTCGGGATTGAACCTCAGGAGGTTTCCTACGTGCCCAGCCTAGAAGGCAAGGATCAAAATCCGTGTAGTTCAATTAAATAATGAATTGGTAATCATGTTTTTCTTGAGGAGAACGACCTAAAAAATGGTGTTGGGACTTATTCTTGTTTAGCAGCCTAGAGAGGGTGTTATGGTTGATGTTTACTCTAATCTCACGTGACTCCCACTCGGTGTGAGCAACAAGAGGTAGAAACAACCCTAATGATGCATAGTTTAATGTTTTATATGAAATATAAGTTATTGGACATAATTAAACGTCATATTGGACAAAAGGGATACTTTGCAGTTTAATGACATGCAGTAAGGAAAAAAGAGGGACTGTATAGTTTAACATCATATAGCAAGGATGACACATTTTAACTTCATGTTGGACAAAGAGGGATTGTGCATTTTAAAGTCTTGTAGTAAGGACTATGGGGACTATGCAGTTTAAAGTCTTGCAGTAACGACTAAAATAGTTTAAGGTCATATGTATGGACCAATGCTGCACCTTTTATCATCATGTAGCTAGGAAAACATAGTTTAACGTCATGTTGGATGAAAAATAGTTTAAGGTCATATGCATGGACCAATGCTTCACAGTTTAGCATCTTGTAGCTAGGATAATGGCTATGCAGTTTAATGTCTTGGAGTGAGAACAATGGGGAACTGTGCAGTTTAAAGTCTTGTAGTAAGGACTATGGTTCCTATACCTCTATCTCTTCCCCTAATTCCACTGTTTTGATACATAGATCTTAGGCTCATTATGATCAAAACGTTCATCGGCATAGGGATCTGTTAAGTGAATCATATTGACAAAACATAAGATTAACTCTTCATCTCATGAAAATTCTTCTTGATTATCTAGTTTAGGCTGTGTCGTTTGGTGGGACGGTGCATGTGTCTTTGATGTAGGTGGCATAAAATCTTCTAGAGTCAAAGATATCTTGGGATTTGGCACGAGGTCATATTCTTCTGACTGCTCTTATTTTTATGAATTATGTTGCCCCTTTGAGGATTTTCCTCCAAACGAAGGGGGTTTTGTTGTGTCATTCATAGGAGAAGACACAATTGGTTTCTTCAATTGCATTCGTAAAATTTCATGAGTTAGGTTGATTGTTTTCCTGACCATCCAATCATCATATTTCTGCGCCTTTTTTATTTTGAATTCATGTCACTCACCTTCTTCCTCTTGAACTATAGCAGTAACACATGCTACCTGGGATGAAGAACCTTTCAGTTTGACTTGTCCGAAGTCCACCATTTTTTAAGGAGGTATTTGAAGGAAAAACACTCCCGAATGGGATTACCCAACATATAATGAAATGGTAAATAGTTGGGAAGGTCTTCATCTCCTTCCTTGTTCAGCCTTTTGGTCCTTGGCAACTGAACCAAATTATTTTCCAGAGTTGAAATGAATTAACCAGGAACTTGTTCATTTCGGAAAGAATAAACTTTGTCCTACAACTCGTCAAATTGTTTCCATCTTTGATCTCATTGGTCATCTTGAAGAAAGTACCTCTGTTCTTAATTATCTAGAGGTGGAGCCCTTCTATAAGATGAAGGTTTGATGTAGATGCAGGTACAGGTTCTTGTATAAGTGAAACTATAGTTTTCTCTGCTCTACCCATTCTCCTTACTGGAACTGATGGAATTAAATGAGTTTTATCCTTAGTCTTTGTAAGAGAGTCTTCAATTTGTTGAGAGATTGAAGTAAGGTCTCGAAACCCTCCTGTGTTTTTCACAGGGATCAATAGTGTGCATAATTCATCACGCAAAAAGAAATTAAGACTAGGACTTATTCCTGAAAATGGAGGCCCAGGTTAATGGGACTTGAGACTTGGGGCATACTCCTGAAAATGAGACCCAAGTTAAGGAAAATTAGGATTTGGGCTTACTCCTAAGTAGGACGCTCAGATTAGAGAACATGGGGCTTACTCCTAAGGAGGATGCCTAGATTTCAGAACATGGGACTCACTCTTAAGGAGGATGCCTAGATTAGGGAACTTGGGGATTACTCCTAAGGAGGATGCCAAAATTAAAGATCTTATCATCTTAAAGGATGATGTTGAATGGACAGAATCTCTAACATTAGTGGCATAAAGATATTTAAATCATGAGGTTTTGAGAAATGTTCCAAAAAATTCTTTTCAGATAAGGAATCCAACAAAGGAACCATGCCAAAAATAGATTTGAAGAAGGTTTTGAAGGCTAAATCTAGAAGATGAGATGTGGATTTGAAGAAAATATTTGAATAGGTAGGAGGGGAACCCAAAAAGAGGCAGGCGCGCAAGTCCTGTTTTGGTGCGCAAGTCATGGTCGCACAAGTATACTTGCGCGACACAGGTGTACTTGGGAGACGGTTAACCCATAGGGTAATACTTGGTCAAGACTTGGCTCAAGCCCTTTGTATTATCCCCAAAGGCTTCCAAAATTATGGCGTGAAAGTTCTGTTGAAGGGATAAGGTGGCGCGCAAGTGTCGCCATTTCCCCTAAGGGTTGTACATTTAGGCATGCAAGTGTTGATGAATTACAACACATAGGCCTTATTCCTCCTCTTTAGATCTTCCATTCGAGGTAATAAATTACCTTATAAGTGTTCATAAGACTTCAAGTAGAGACTAGGGCACCGAGAGATTAAATCTGACTTTTGGATTTTTTGTCCTCGAAATGGGGGGCCCACATGGGGTATTTATAGGCCATTTAGGACCTTGGGAGAAAATATAATTGGGCACACAGGTCACCTGCATGACCCATATGTGGAACGCAAGTATACTTGTGCGACCATGGTGAAACATGCTCGAACCATGCTTAAAGAAATCCTTGTTCATGCCTTTTTCATTTTTGATGTTCTTCAAAGGATGACTCCTATTGTGCTTAAGTATTCCCCTTTTTCATTCGTTAGAATCTATGACGGAATGGAGCATCAACAGGCTCCAACTGCCTACCTAATACATGATAACAGACCCCCTTCTTACACTCAGAATCTACCTTTTACCTCCATCATTACCTAACTATCACGGGTTCATGCATTACCTATGTACATGGCCTAACATTCCACACACTCGGCACTAAACTAGTGGGAAGGGTGACTAGTCACGCTTATGCTCTCGACTACCACAGAGATAAAAAACATACCTGCTCTCCACCCTAATAAGATGAACCCTTTTTATGAATACTCTATTCACTTCCACCATCATTAATATTTCAAATAACAGCACTTCCTACACTCTAAAAATGCACGAATTGCCAACCCTGATGTCACTACAAGTTCACTACCTAAATCTCCCTTCAGATTCCCCACCTAGATAAGGGCTTGGCCCTCTACTTCAGAAAACATTTTTAGATGTAATATATTCACCTAAGACCTGATCTCAAGTCTCATACCATCCTAGAAGTGTTTCTCCACAGCTGCCTCGCCTCCTATCAACATCGGAAAAGGAATCTCAAATCAGTAAAATGACTAGAATAGTCCATTACTAACATTATCCCCTGGGTCAACTTCATAAAATCCATAGCACTCTCTTGCATCAAGGTATCTACGTAAAAGTGTTCAAGAAACATCTCTAAAAAATCTTTCCATGTCCGTCCTTTGGCCTGGTCCGTCTGAACCATGATGTCTAACCAACGCTTTACATGACCTCTCTGTATATAGGATGCAAACATGACTCTCTTATAGAGAGGAGTATCTATATGGTCCTGAATATTTTTTAGGGACTCTATCTAGAACTCCAATTCCTCTCACCCACCCTATTTGGTAAATGTCATAGGGTATTGTAGCTCAAAATCCCTATTCAGCTCAAATATATTCAATTCAACCTACCCTAGGTCTTGTTCCATCATTTTTATAAATCAAGAAATGTTGACATGGAACTGATCTTCCCTATCATCTTGGACCACCATGTTCTTTAACTCCACTATTGGAGGAGCATTCTTAGAAACGTCCTCCTATCTTCCAACATGAACACATCATTGAGGTGGAATTTCTATACAATGCCAAACATGATATATAAAATGAAACCATAAGGATAATTAAAAGAAGAAAAAGATATAGTTAGGCTCATCACTTGTCATAAAAAAACCAGTCCACATTCACTGCCCAAATGATCCCACTCACAACTAGAAAACTACCCTTGGCCATCTCTCCAAAGGCCATGGATAACACAGGTATCTAATTCACATGGTTACATGTCTTATCTTTTACAACAATTCAATACAATATACATATCCCAATTTACTCTTACAATAGGTTAATCCACTTTAACTTCTCTATCAAGAACCGTTTTCTAATTACTAATTTAAATTTTCCCTTCCCTTTCTAGCAATTGATACCATCTTATTAGGAACAATTTCATTACTTTTATGAAAAAAATGCATCTTAACCTTTATATCCCACAAAATCATTCTGTATGTGTGCCTACCATGATTCATGTCACTTACCTATATAGGTCCCTATAATGATTCATGAATGAAAGACATCATAACCTACAAGCCTTGAGAAAAATATCACAAAACCATCAAATCACACAACTAGTTCATCACCTGATAGTGAAATATCATCAAATATAATGACACACAACCAGAATAACAATCCTCTCCCCAGGTGACTTGGGTTTTTCCTTGTATATTGGGTAGCTACTCCAAAGAACAAACTCATTACCAAGGCCCAAAAATTTCCTAACCTCATTTATACTATCCCCAAATGGTAATAAAGATAAATGAACTCCTCTAATACCACATTGTAACATCCTTGACCTGAGATTCACTAAACTGGTGCCATGAGCAAGGTCTGCACATGACCCCATGAATTCCTCCTCGTACTCCAAAGTTTTCTGACTAGAAGAGAGGGTATAACTGGATATGTGGGGAGACTATACCCTCTTTACCAGAGTAAGACACAACATAACACAATTTAAATAGCAGATAAAATATTAAATTAACAATAACATTCCTAAATAACCCATTCCATAATTGGGTAAAAACCATATCAAATACTAAACATGTCATTCCATTCTATAGTGCCATGTAAACTATAAAAAATAAATAAAAATAGTGGAATCCCCAAAATGGTCAAGGATCCAAGTCTCGGACCTCATTTATGTACATACCGAACCCGACTCACTTCCCAAGCATGGGGCCCTTACCCTTTTCTTGAGCTCCAACCATGAAATCTGCTCAAGTGCCCAATGGATGCCTGAGAAGGGTGTGAGTATAACTCAGTAGGCCACCACCAATGGAATCTAAAAAATATACAGTAAAATTAGATTGTACATGTAGGTGATAAATAATGACAATAAATTGTAAATAGTTTAATAGTACATTCTAGACTATATTCCTTTAAAATATACTACCATTTAATCTGGGATAACTACATTGGAATCCCATGGTTTAATCTAACCTTTTCATCTGTTCATTATATTAGGAATGTTCAATATTCTCAAACATATGGAAATTAAAAATGATACCTATCTCACTAGGCATCACATTATAATAGCCTTATAATCCTCACCTCGAATCCACTACCTTGGAAGAATGAAACTGTTAAGAGAATAGAACTATGTCCCCTTCCATAACCCCTGTATTTAAGAGTGGATATAGAACCTCACCCCAACATGACCCGTGGGCGTAGAACCCCAAGTCTATACCCCACATTATTAATCCATGTGTATAGGATTACTTATCATTCCCCACAATTAATCACATCATAAAAAAAGAAAATCCAATATAATTTGGAACATAATAGAAATATAAATAAATGGGAAGTTAACATTATCCCTAAATCCATTAATACATTCCTAATTTATATCACATAACCATTTTTCCCCATTTCCAATCTCCCATTAATATATTACTACACATATTCATGTGTAAGCATAATTCATAATCCTATTCCCATTAATCCCATTTAACCTATTTATATGTCAACATAAAATTCCATTATCATTTAACCTCATTGGATACAAATAACCACCATCCATTATAACACATTACATAAACTGATTAACCCACTCGGTAAGTCTCTACATCATTATGAGTCATTTTCACACAATAGATTTCTGTTAGCCAAATTGGGAGAGCCGACACACCCCATGGTGGGCCCTAATTTAGTCGAGTCATCCTCCATGAATCCCACGGGGATAATGAGGTGTTTAATTGGTTGATTTGACACCTACTATGTAAAACTTTTCAATGGAAACCAATAACACAATAAGGGAAAATAAATAACAAAAAACTACATGAAGAAATATATAATAAAACCAAGGGATATAAATTTTAGACTACCAACATTGAATCTTTTGTAAAACACACTCCTAATATAGGCCTTAGTTGTCAATTCAACCATTCTTTAAAACTCCAACCTAAATATCACTAGAAGTGACTGGTTTTAGAGCATCGGATGGAGTGATGGAAGAGATGCATACCATAAACCAAAAAGAGGAGCAAGAGTAGGATTAGCCTTACTCGGATCTTCAATCCACAACCAACGACACTCTAAAGGGCCCTAAGATGAGGAAGATTGATCCATGGAAGCTTCTGAAGCTTTTGGGTATCACTAGGGTTCAAGAGAGAGGAAATGAGGAAAATCCTGAGTTGGTAAAAGAAACCCAAAACAGAAGTTTTCTAATTTTCTAAAAAATACTCTACCACAAGGTTTACCTACACGGTTTTCCAAACCAAGAACAAACCATGTTGATGATACTGTACAAAAATATCCCCCTTGCATGGTAACCTTTGATTTTTCATGGTTTTCCCTATCCATGCCCAATCTGTGATACATTCCCATAAACACACTTTTTCTTCCACTTTCATGTCTCAAACCCCCAGAACACCCATGGGTCTTCACATAAACACGGTAAAACACTTATTTTTCCAAAATAAAGAACTTAAACAAAAACGTAAACCAAAAAGTACCTTTAGGGAGATGTGGGATCCTATATCCAAGGCTTTCATATTAGAATGGGTTCACCTCCCAAAACATCATAGTACTCATGGTTAACTCCCAACATTATAATAGTGGAAATAGTCCATTACTAAACTGATTACACTCTCCATTACAATAATTATTATATAATTATATTTCTATCTTTAACCAATTCATGAGAGGTAGATATTGGACCCAGCTGTCACATAATAAAAATACAACATACATGTGACACACATTCAAACAAAATTCGTCACATCGAAACCCATTAAAAAAAATTGGTTCCATAAAAATTTCATCACAGAATTACCAATGAAAATGAAATAGGTTTCATAATCATTAAATCATTTATTCAAAGACTAACACAAGGAAAAATATGTGGGTTTCGTATTCATTTTACCATGGTTTAACCCATGGAAGCGAAAAGGGTATCATAAACGTATATTCATCACAAACATAATCCATCCATAGAATGAATCATAATTGTATCATTAGATCACATCACCAATAAATCATAATTAACATCAAAGTACTTCATTTTAGATGGAATTTTTTTTATAGATCATATGGAACATTTCTTGTGGAAAGTTAGCTTTCATTGAAAATCATCTTTAAAAATAACAAAGAAAAAAATATTTTGGAAATCCTTTTATGTGAAAATAAATATTGAAACTTATAAATATATCTTGAAAACATTATATTTCAATATAATGGGACATTATTTTAATGTAATACATGTTAAAATAATGATTCCTTCCACATTTTCATTTAATGAGAAATAGACATTATTTTGGAAAATGACATGAATATTCATTATAAAAAATTATAAATATTTAAAATAAGGTTAAAAATATATTAAAACATTCATTAGTTAGTAATAATAATATTATTGAAAAGTGTTTTTTAAAATTAAGGATACAGAAGAAAAATTATTTTTGACTGAATAGAAAAATAAAGTAAATTTTTCTTAAAAATTTTATTTTGAACACTTTAGTCTATAAAAAGAACAAAATGATTGTAAAAATATATTCTCATAACATAAAAATCTGTGAATAATATTCATTATTGCTTGAGATATGGATCAGAATATTTCATCATCATAAGCATTACCATAATCAATCCTGATAAATGATGAGATTGTATCCTTAAACCCTTACCACGTTAGTAATATTTAATCGTAAGCCCCATTAAAGAATAAAATAAAATAAAATGTTTAATATTTTGAATATAAGGATATTCAAGATATAACATGTCAAAATGGGTTTTATAGACACCAAATAAAAGAAGATAGTTTATAGTACTACATATGTCTCAAAGAAGTCGAATTTGGAAAAAAAATTGTTACCATAAGTCTCAAATTCCCTCATACACATTAAAAAATCTCGAATTAAAAATATAATTTTATTATACATTAACTAAAGTACCATAATCATATTTATCATACCATATATTACTTAATTATGACTTTTATGACCCGTTTATCAACCATTTTTTATTAAAATTACATTTCAGGTAATAGCTGCTTCGTTTTCATGTATGTTTTGGTTTGGTATTTTTTATCATTTTATTTTGATCATAGTTTCAAAATCTAAATTTTTTTAACCATTATTAAAATAACATAAATATTCATTATATATGTATTTAAAGTAAAATATGAATTTTATATGTTGAAAATGAGTTACACCATCCATGGAAAGGGTACGTTGTACATACACATGAACGTTGTTTCCAATGTTCTTGTTAGATAGGAAGAAGGGAAGGTGACTATAACATCATAGATTTTTGTGAATGTGAAGATCCTTGGTGTTCTAGTAAAAATCATTTGTTTTATATTGTTAAATCTTGTTTATGGCCTAAATAGTGTCTTGAGTGAATCTAATGCATGTTCATACCCTGGAGCTATTTGTTTTGGAGACAATAGGCTAGGTGCACAATTTGACCAACCTATGCCCCTGATCCCACATAGTTTTTCCAAACCTTGTGTGGTGTTTCAAATGGCTGTAGAGGAGGTCATAGTAGATTTAAAACATGGTACCTAGGCCACATGAATGTATGTGCATAGAGGACCTCGTAATATATGGGGTTTATATGAGTTGTGCAACTCTAGTCAACTTGTGTGGCCACCCTATGCGATGGGGTTTCATGGGTATTAGATGTCACACGATAGGCACATAGTTTGTCCAAATGTGGTAAAAACCCATGTTACCCTTTAATAAATTCTACATTAACCCTTTTTCGATTAAAATTTTATAACCCACCTCCACCTATTTTCTTCTGTAGCAGATGCACAAACTCTTCCCCTCTCATGTGATCTCTCTCAAGCAATCACCTAAGATTTTTTATATCTCCTCCATTTGATCATTATTTTATTCTCCATCAAGTGCATTGGATCTGAAATGGTATTTTCTCCATGATTCTTCCTTAATATCATTATTTATCATACCATATTCTTCAATATTATTGTGTGAACTCATATGATTTATTTTTTTCTACTCTTCTCAATTCTCACATTCTAACTCAATTGAAGGGATGATACTAGATTAGGGGAGTGATACAAACCAATGGTATATTGTCTAGTCATTTTCCCTAAAGTATTATTGAATTTGTATTATGTTTTGAAGTTCCTTACACCATAATTATCTTGTGACTCCTCATTAATATTTAATAAATTAAATTAAAATTTAATATTATATATAAGCAGACCCTAGCTACCCATGAATCAATGTTGTGATAATTTTACTTTAACATGAGCCACCCCATTTTTTGTTCCAATATTTAATGGATTTATATATTTATTCATTGGAAATGATATTATAACATATTACTTAGTGTGTATGGATTTCCATGTAACAAATGTATTGGAATTTGAAATGGTCAAATGTGAACTGATAGGCCAATTCCCCCCCCCCCCTATGATTTATTGTATAGTTTGAATTGGTTGAATTAAATGAATAGTCAAAAATTTAAGAATTTCATGTGGGTATGTTATGAGTTAGTACTAATAATTATATTACCTTCACTTTAAGTCGATGGTGACACAAGGGTAACGATATAAGAACACCTTGGATAGGCACATCGGGCATCATAATTAGAATTGGGAATGATTATACTTATTATAGGAGTGATACTTGGATTCTCTAGGGAATTACTTTTATGGTTTCACTAGGAGGATTCCTTACTTAACATTGAGAGGTAATGGTTCCGTTGGGGAGATACCATGGTTGGGATCAATGGAAGATATTGTTACACCATCCATGAGAAATACTTGGTCCCCTATATGGTGCACCAAGGATTGGCATTAAGGGTTATTCTTTACACCATTTCCAAAGTGATACATGGGATGCCTTTATGTATCACATTAGATGGACTTTTATAGTGTTGGGTATTTTTAGCACTCCTAGTGTGATACGTGTCTTCCTCTTAAAAGTTCATCTTGGATAGGCCTAGAATAACTCTTATTTAAATTCAAGAGATTCCTTCTATATGATTCCAAATTTTTATATTAATGTACATATCTCCCCAAAGAAATAACATGTTTTGGATAGGTTCATACATGATACTTGTGACCTCCCAGACCCCAATTCTATATAGATTTAGCCCACGATCGATTGGACACATAACCACAAGCACATCTCCTTGAATGCAAGAGGATGCTGAATAACATCAAGGGACTAAGGTGTGTTAGTTGGGAGAATATGCCCTCATTATGAGAGTGTATCACTTCAGAAAAATAAGAAACATAAGTAAATAGTAGAAGATGTAAAATAACTAGATGTAATAGAATAAATGGAATGAATTAATAAACAACTAATACTGATACAAAAAATTGAATATGCTAGGTCATGTGCCTTTAAAGATGTAAAACATGGATATGTGGTAGTAGGAATAAAATGTTAGATAAAAGTATCAAAAAGTATCCAAAAATGATCCCCAGTATCCTGATATCTAGCTCAGTCATCTGGTACCATCTCCATCCTAATCAAGAAAGAAATCAAGATTCTGAAGCAGTATGCTTCCCTTTTTCAACACCTACATACATATAGTTTTCCTAGGTTCCAATGGAGTCTCGGATAGGGTGTGAGATAAACATCAGTATGACACCACCAATAGCATCTATAAAATCCTATCCATGTAATATAAACTAAAATAGGGTCAAATCAAGTATATATAAAATTAAATTAGTATAGTAATGTAAAAAACCCATGTTTCTACTTTAGCTGTTAGCTGGAATCTAAACATGTTACGTGTTCATTTAATAGTTATGTTCAAGTTTATAAAAATAATCCATGTGATTTATATCCAATACTAACATCCTGACATGATAATTGTATCATAGGTTTCAAGATGCAACAAGGAAATCATGATGATTATAATATTGAATATTTTTTAAGGTAACAACCAAGAAAACCAAACCCTCAAGGGTCACCAACTCAGTAGTAACTGTGGCCTAGATAAAGGTTAAGAGTGTAATCCAAGGATAAAAATCCAAGGAATTCCAAAATTTTGAAATTATAAATAACTCCAAGTAAAATATCCATGATAAAATGCGATAAGCAATTTCTAGACCGAAGTATATAACCAAGTAACCTCATCTCTGTGGAAGCCACACTGGATCCATGGAGTGTATCAAAGGCATCCTTTGATTGTAAATTATGGATCTTATGGTGTCATACCAGGTATCCACTGATATTTTAGGATAGGGTTATAAGTTGGGTCTCACCCTTAGAAATCAACATCCTTGAATCATAATGGCTTCCACTAGTGCTCGCAGCATTCTCTAAAAAAATCCAATAGCTAACTAAAGTATGACCTCTCCAATAATGATTTCACGGTCCATATATAATTAGGATCCTTATATATAATTCATTTAATAAATAATTAAATATAATATTCATATCATTTAACAAGATCTTTTAGTTTAGACCTTTCCTTTCATTAGTGTTACTAGGTTAATGATTATTCAACCATTGAAGTTATTTCACTTATGTTATATTCATTTAATTTAGGTTAAAGTAGTTTAATATGATTTAATCCACTACCATATATTAAACATAGAATGTGTTGTTATAGACATATAACCAAACATTCGTTTACATTTCATAAGGTCAAGTCATATATATATATATTATACTTTTCGTATCAATTTAATAGGGATTAATCAAGTAAAGCACTTAGCTTTG
Organism: Viscum album; assembly: GCA_963277665.1. Taxonomy (NCBI): domain Eukaryota; kingdom Viridiplantae; phylum Streptophyta; class Magnoliopsida; order Santalales; family Viscaceae; genus Viscum; species Viscum album. The sequence goes on from OY728131.1 coordinate 1,498,676,200, forward strand.
GAGGGTCAAGTGTTAAGAATAAAAGGTATTAGAAAATTATCAATTCAATATTTATTTAACAAGGAAGTCTTACCTTTATTAAGGTAATGCTATGGCACACTCAAATGTTGGAACTGACACACAAGTCAAACACTAAAAACCCAATTATGGATAACACCCTACATGGGATGGTCAACAATATGGGCGTAACCACCAATAATGAATAAAATATATTGAATGGATCTTAGGAAATGGTTCTAGTGACTAAAACAAATAAATATTAATTAATGAGGTTATTTCTGATGAGATCAGCTTGACCACACAACAATTGATGAATTAACTTGAGGCATGAGTTATAGACCATATACCTTGTACTCATATGACTCTCTTTTAGTATCATCATCTTTTTCCACTTGGATTGTTAGTTATTTAACGAATGGATAATTTCCCTAAAATTAAAACATATGATCTTGAATCTACATTTTTTTAGATGAATAAGAACTAAGAATGATTAAAAATGATATAAGATCATACTAGCCATATCCAACGATACAAATGGTGATAGAATCAGACTTTGAATAGAAATTTAGGATCAATTAATATATTAGTCTTGATAAGGGACCAAAAATGGTATAAGAAGATACCCCATCGATGGAAATATAATAATGAAGAAAATTAATTTGTTTATTTAAGTCGTTAAGGGAAATTTCATAAAATCACAAAAAATATTGATTGCATTGTTTGGCCGCACGGTTTTCCAAATAGTTTTACAAACGTGCATGGTCTACTAAATGAAGGGCCACCCACATGGTTAGAACATATTGTTAGGGAAACCATGCGCCAACCATATAAATCACCTCTATAATTTTTTATGCATATTTTGGTTGGTCATGCAGCCCTTGGTGCATTGTTAGGGCATATCATTAACCCTATAGGACACCACTATCTATAATTTCATTGTTATATCTTACCATGATGCTTTCCCCCCATTGTTTATTCTGACCATGAGATATTCATTTTCCCCAAAAAACTAGGTTTGTGGCACGAAACCAATCCCAGGAACCCCTATGACCCTCACAGACTCATTAGGCATTAATTTCAGTTCCATAAAATTAAATTAGACTGAAATTTAAAGGATCCATAATGGAATGAAAAATCAGGTCCTTATAGTCTTCCCCCAGAAAGGAACTAATCTTTGAGTTCACCTTCCAAGGGAGGTGAAACACTTTTTGAGAACCACTCCTACCCCTAGGTATGTACGTCAGGCTCTTTCTCTACAGTATCTTCATGTACATGGTTGCGTTGTGATAACTTCCATACTAGAGGGATAGACCAACCTCATCGATCATTCTTTCTCTGGTCAATGATTCATATAGGATACTCCTCAAATAAATCATCGTCATCTAAATCAATTTCCATTGGATAAAAAGTATGGGTTGGGTTGGTGTGATACCGCTGAATCTGTGAAAATTTGAAGACATTGTTCATGGAATGATACATCTATGTTAGTAGAAACTAATTGGCTACCGGTCGTACTCCCTCTACAATCTCAAATGTCTCTACAAAACAAGGTGATATCTTTCCTTACCACTTTATCCTTATATTCTCCAGCCTGGGTGATACCCATAGGAAAAGATGATACCTAACCTCGAACACTAGAGGTCATTGATAATGATCCTCATAATATTTCATTCTGGACTAAGAAATATACATATTCTTACTAATCATCTAAACATTCTTCAATGTCTCTGCAATGATATGAGGTCCTAGTATGGCTTCCTCTCCTGCCTCTATCTTGCACAGGAGTGAACAGAATGTCTTACCATACAAGGCCTCAAAAGGGTCCATCTGAATTGTCTCCTAAAATATTTTATTATATGAGAACATGATGAGCATAATATGATACTCTTAATAACCAACAAAATCCAGGACATATTCCTTGATCATTTCTACTATCACATGTATCGTTTGTTCTGACTAGACATCATTATGAGGGTTAAAGTTTATACTCAAAAGCTCTTGTGTACACATATATTTATATGACCCCTACTAGAACTGTGACATTAAATTATCATACCTATCTCTAAATATAGTACGAGGGACCCTATTTAGTCATATGATTTAATAGACATACAATCTTCCTTGCTCATAAACTGAAAAAGTCTCCCATATAAGAAAGAAGTTGGATGATTTTTTCATTCATTCAATGAAAACCCATACACCATCTCTACATCTATGTGACCTAAGTAAACCATATAGTGACCCTACATTTTCTTACAATAATATGACATCATTTCAATGATAAAAGACATAATAGTGAAATAAATCGTGGATTAAGTGGTTTCGTGTCTTAGGAAAAATTATAAGTATACATAACAAATAAAAAATAAAACATAAATATATATTCAAATTATTCTTCTCTAGATTATTTGTGTTATTTATTTACTGATTATTATGGTTTATCATCAGTGGATATACATCAAAGAAAGAGGTGAGATAAAATCCTAGTAAGGTGATATATAAGAACATGGATCAACATAACCTTGGGTGAGAATAATCACCATATTTATATAAAAAGTATGGGATCATCATCATAATTATGAGAGTAATAATTAGATAGAGGCACAAAATATTTCAATTAATTAAAATGAACCACAATGTCTTGATGGTCAACTACCACACATAGTTGTGAATATCATGCATGCCACATAGAACGTACATCAACAATGGATATAAAATAAACCATGAAAAGGAATTTTTTTCATTTCATAAATTATACATTATTAAAAACTGAAGTTCCCAATATAAAAAGGGAATAAGATGCTTGGTATAAATCATGATTGAAGAAGAAACAATCTTAAGATAAATTAATGATGTTTTATTTTGAAAGAAGATTTATTTTGGAGAATTATTTTCATTTGTTTGAAAATCAGATTGGAAACATGTATAAAGAAAAGAGAAAAGGTAATTATAATGAAATTATATTTATGGAACCTAAATAGTACATTCATGCTAAAAATGGTGTGAAATAATGAAACCCCAAAGGAAGAGAGTTGGGTTTGAAAATCCCATCACCTTATTTCTGGGTGTTTTATTCAATTTAATAATTTAGATAATAATCTTATATTCATTAACTAATAAATAAAGAACCTATTCTTCATGTTTTTTTTATTTTTTTATGTTAATTTATACCCTTTTATATGATTTATAGAGTTAAATTCTATCATTCTAGAGTGTTCATTTTCTTGGTTTTCATGATCGGTTTACTGGAATATGAGTATGGAAGTTTATATAGAATGTGTTTAATTCAATAGAAATAAGATTATATGTTATTAATGAAAATTAAAATGTTTTAAATGATTACGTATACCATTTGGTTAAATGGTATGAAGATTAATCATTAGATAAAAGGTTAGTGATAATCATATAGATTTTATTGGCCATTTTTTGAGCCTCGCAAATTAGTTTGGATCCATTATTTATTATTTTGTATATTAAATCATTCTAGAACATGTTAGGGTTTTTAAATATATTTTTTAGTTTGTAAAACAAATTTTAGTGGTTTTATGAACAACTTTTATGGAATGAATCTAAAATGATAATGTATAGTCCACAATATGGTAAATTGACACATCACGAGCAATGATTTAATTTTTATAATAAAAGAGAGAGTTAAAAGAGTTTGATGATTTATCACCCATTAACATGATAAAATTAAATTAATTAAAATATAATGTGTTTATCTTTCACATTTAGATAGATTAGGTGAGGAGAGAATAATAAAATTAAAATAAAATAAATGAACTTAATAGAAAAATAAAATCGGATTTTACCTCTTGAATTTGTCCTCATTGAAAACCACTTTAGGGAAGAGGGTTTCGTCATTTAATGATCCCAATCTCTCCTAGAAATGTGGGAGAGTCTTGGGAAGAGATTTGGGAATAATTTGTTCAAGTATCAATTCTTGAATGGAGTTAGAAGGGGAGGTGGTGTGGGGTGGTATTTATAATTAAGGAGAGGGGTGTTTTCTAGTTATTTTATTCATTAGTTTATCATTTTGGATCAAGACAATCAATATTTTGGGTATTATCCAAATATATATATTAAAATAAATTACATGTGTTTTAGATTTTGGGCTTACGTAATTCATACATCATCTATGACATAATAATTCATGTATTTTGTTTTTATAATAAATTATCATATTTAACAATTCACCAAAAACTCACCCTACCCATTTTTCGGCATATAGAATTAAAAGATGAACTCAATTTTATTAAAATAATTTAATAAATATGATAAATTATATATTTATTAAAATCATCATTTACTTAATAAAAATAAACGATTCAAATTTATAATTAACTTTATAATAGGTTAAAAATTCAATTAAGGCCTCATAAAAATATCTTATAATAATAAGACAACAAAATACTCATTTATGAAAACATTTTATGGAAATATATTTTTTTAATTATTAATTGAATCATAAAATTGGAATTAAATATTTATTACTTAAAAAAACTACTAATATATAATTTTTTCATTTTTAAAACATTTATTTTATTTTTCACAAAAATAAGTATATCAGTTTTTCATTCATAATATACCTAAGTTTTATTTATACATTCATATGTTAGGTTACTATTCAATTGGTTAAATTAATATTCCTAACGTTTATATTAGTAATCTAATGGTTAAGCTACTATTACATTGGTATATTATCCTTAACTTCTAGAAATACCTCTCTTTTCATTAATTCTTCATTAATAAAGTTTTTATTATGTTATCTTCGTTATTTTAACTAATTGATAATATAGAAATTAATAATAAGAAGGGAATTTACATTGATAAAAATTTTAGTCATTACATTCTTCCCCCTTAATGAAATTTCTCCATATAAATTTCAGTTTACATTCTATGTTTAAAACATGTTGGAGTACTTATACTTCATCATTTCCTACATTTCTCATGTTGCCTATTCTTACTAATGGTTACCCGATAGTAAATTGACCATGTGAGTAGTCTTGTTTCATATAACATTATCTCTGTAGTCCAAGAATTCTACTTATAAAAGATATCATATTCCAACTATACCACATATGGATTTTGTACATGTGAGGGATTTGGAATGTACTTCCACCAGAGAGATACGTGGAACACATTGTGTACTTGAGGTATGGTTGGTGGAAGTGTCAGTTGATATGCCATAGTTATAATAAGTTCAAGGATCTCTAAGGGGATCATGTACCATGGACTCATCTTTACTTTCTTCCTAAATCTCATGAACTTATCCTATGGACATAGGAAGAGGAATACCTTGTCTCCAAACATAAACTATAGCTAACGTCGAAGAATATCTACATCACAATCCCACTGAATATGGGCATCGTTTTTGTAATGTAGGATGGATTTAACCTTTTCCACCATTTATTCCACCATCTCAGGTCATAGCAGGTTATGTCCACCAACATCATCCCATCACACCCGTGTTATGCATATTTTCCTAGATATAGATTCATATGGATCCATTTTGATGTTTGATTGGAAAATTTTATTGTAAGAGAACTAATACAGGGGAAGATTATAACATTTCTATCCTTTTATACATATTATAACAAGATTTTATGTATAAATATACATCAAATTACAAGACAAGGATTGAAAAGTCTAGTGGCTTGGAAGATTTGTTATATAATTTAACATCGTCAAACCAAAATAAAAAAATATCTATTATTTAATTTTCATAATGAGCTCTTAAATCCATTTTATCCATTATATATTTATAGGATAAACTTGGGAATACATGAAAAAAATGTATTAGCTAAAAATCCTATTAATGAAATTAGGATACGCATAAAAAGATGACATAAAGGAAAACAATAACAATAGACATAAGGAATAATAACATGTATAACATGGAAACAAATATCCATGACATAATAAAAATTTGGAAACAACATATAACATAATATAAACACGTGTCAAGGCAAACTTCCAAGTCATAATGGACAAACTGCAGTAAAATAATCTGGTTCACTCCTTGTCCCAACATGACGTCTCATGAGACTACTCATTTCCCAACACAATAGAGCACTACCTGGGTTCACCCCTCATAATATGTCCATGAATATTTTTCTATATGAAAATTCATAAATAAGGAATCAAATTTAATCATAATGGATAACCATGGAAAGAATTGGGTATCATAATCATGTCAAAAGGCATAACATAAGGGAATATCATAATGGTGTTCGTTAAATAACGACTTTAATTCATAAATGGACATTTATAAATGGAAATAGGTATAAATCATGATAATTTATGTCAAACTAAAGTGAATATATGTAAAAGTATTTTTAAGAGACAATAGAAATGAAACATTATAGTGTGGTTTAAGGAAAATATTAAAGTGCATTTAAAAATGGAAAGACATATTTATTTTAAAAATAATAATAAATAAATAAATATAGTTTTTCAAGTTGAAATTTTTTATTTAATAAATATATTGGTTGGTAAAAATATAAAATGTATTTCAATTAAAATGGGTATGAAATCCGGAAATTCAATTTAAACAAACTTTCTTATCGAGAATATTTGAGAAGGGAATCTTTTTAAAACATGGAATTTTAAATTAATGAAGGATTATATGATCTTGATACATGATTTTTTAACACGTAAATATAATTTATATTTCTTAATCAAAAAAAAATTCTAATTACAATGGGTTAAATATATATAAGTCATTACACGAAGGTAAAATGGAGGTTCGTATAGAATTAATTACCTTATGTTCAAAATTGTTCTACACATGATCTAAATGACGTGGATAAAAAGATTAAATCCATTAATTAATTCATAACCAATTTTACATTTTTTATTTCTTATAATTTTAGAAAGTTCCTTTATCGCTCTTTTGATGAGTTATAATATAATATTTTGTCATTTGAGAGCATTCATTTCAATGGGTTTCATGATCGGTTACCTGTATACATGTCATGTAAAATGATAATGGTTGTACAAAATTGAAGTAATACATTATTAATGAAAATATTAAATAGTAAATGGTTATATATGTCATTAGGTAATTTTGGGTTAGTATGAATCGTTAGATAAGACATTAGTAATAATCATTTAGTTTATATTAACAGTTTTTCAATCATCACCAAATAGTTTTGTTTTATCAACTAATATCCTGTGTATATAATGGTTCCATAATATTTAATTGGATCTAATTCAAATGTTATAATCTATTTTAACCATAATTTTTTTATGACCATCCTTCATGGAAGTAAATAAAGTTGGAAACTGTAACAACTCAAGATTTTATGAGAGTTATTCTTTTTAATTTCATTTATGTCTTTTGTTTTATGATACAAAAAATTTAGCTTGTGCTATACGCAAAACTGTATTAGCTTGCAGTATACGAAACACTTTTCGTGGCTCGTGTTACACACCATTTCAAGTTCATTTTATAGAAATTAGTCTACGAAACATTAAGTATAGATTTTGTTTAATGTATAAATGAAGTAAGTTTTAATTATGTTATACGCAACAACAAATGGAGCTTTCACTACAGGCAACCTTGACATGGCTTGTGTTACACGCAATCGCGACCTTCCTCGATAGCGAGTGTAGTACGAAATATCGGCTTTCACTAAACAACGATATATTATTATAATATTATTATAGAACAGCCATTATGAATAGTATTAACTACAGTTTGAATTTTATAACATTATTACTCATCTTACACATTTTCTAGAACATCATATGAGAAAAAAATAAATTTTTCGACTAAAATAAGTATTTTTTAAAAAATGCAGTTTTGCTGCCTTTTGAGAAGCATCTACTTTAAATATAATTTTTGACATGTTGATAAGTTCAATTTGACGAAATAAAATTCTTATTTGGAATCAGGATATAAAAATTTACTTTGGATAATTTTTTAATATTATTCTGATAACTTTCATATTTTAATGAATAGTAAAAACACCCTATATTTTAATTAAAAAAATTTCATTGAAATAATTAATATGGTTATATTATAATATTTAATGGTTTTAAAGTATAAATAGATTATGTTTTTACCATTTAATATAATTTATGTCATTAGCATTGATTTTACATTGAATTCACAGGTAATATCATTTCAATCTTTTGCAATGTTTTAACTTTTAAAACTCGTTTTCATAACAATGGGATTAGTTTTAAATTAATTTCTGAAAAATCTATGATTTTAATTTGGAAAAATGGTTTCCATATTTGTAATTAGTAGGTCCAAATTATGTTAATAATCTAATTTTGATTTTTAGTCATTATGAATAGTAACTATGGTAAATTGTATTTACCATAGTTAAAGGTAAATAGGGTAATTAAGGGTAAATATAATTATATAAAATTAACCTAACACTTGTACTATTATAATTGGATGATTATATTTTACCCTAAATCATACTTGGGTAGAAATGGAATCTAATGTAACGCACTTGTATTTGATTAAGACCTTTTATTTATTTTATTTAAAGGAAAGTTAAATGCCTCACTGAAACTTTAATAATTAGATTATTTTTAATGTAAGGGTATACAGAATATACATTTGGTTATGAATACTCATTTAAAATCTAAAAAGTTTTTCATTATCATGGTAATTTATTTATAATTTTTAATAAATATTTAATTGCGTTAATAGCTTATGCATTAATGATGAAGAAATTATTTATTTAGTGAAAAATCAATAATATAGTTTTTATTAAATTAACAATACATATCAAAACGACCATAAACTTGACCAAACCTTATTGGTAAAGTATACCTATACCCTATGCATCCAAGGGTCTATTTGTGGGACATTTTGAGCATTATAGAACCTATTAGGTCATTAATATTATTTTATTTGAAATGATGTCAAAGATGTCACCTTCATAATTTAATAAATATAACATTTTAAATGTTGTTATTTTAAGATTATAAATTAGAGTAAAAATATTATTATGAAAGGTGTTATATTTATATTCATAATAATATTTTATTTTTAATTTTTATGCAACAAAAGGTATATTAAATAATTATACAAAAATGTTGTAGTAATTATTTTATTAAGAGATATAACAAATAAATGCTTTTAAAAATATTAATATAAATAATTTATGAGAAAATTAATGTGCCCCAGGAATTTCTTTTGATGAATATGACATGTTAGGGATCTAATATATATTTTGGTTCGAACATATCTTCGGTGTGGTTTTTATTTAAATTCAAATAATGAATAGTTTCAAAATTAATACTATTGATATTTTATAAAAATAAGATATTATTAAATTATTTAAAAATCACAAAAATATTTAAAAACAAAAAATTTTAAATTATATGGTCTAAAAGGATATAAAGTATCCAATTATGTAAAATTGAAAACATTTAAGTATGTATTTATAACAATTTATAATTTATAATTTTATTACCCTAAATAAAATTAAATAGATTAAATAATGATAAATCAAGTTGATAAGGTTTAAAATAAAATTAAAACATGTCTATGTTCTATTGGTTGAGGAAATTACTACCCTATCTCATCTCATATTTGGATTGAGTCATTTTTGGTGGTTGTTAAGTGGGGTTTCATTTTATTATTAATTAATATTTTTAAGGTTTCCAAAAGTGCCCCTCTCCTCTCTTATATAAGGCCACCTTTTTACCTCTCCTATTCACACTCATTTGAGCATTCATTCTCTTCCAAACCCTGTCCATTTCACTTCTACACTTCCATAGAAACCTACTAGAGGTCTTGGTTTTCTTTAAAGGCCAACGTTAGTGCCCTAAGAGGAGGATATGAGGAGCTGCGTCCAAAAAGTGGTAATCTCTTCTACTGATTCATTCAAGTTTCTTTCTTCTTCAACTTCTTCTTCTTTATTTGTTTCATCATAAATTAATAACATAATTTTCACTCATATACTGATATGTTTTTATAAATATGAAACAATCCTATTTTATCTTCTATCTTCCCTATGAAAAACAAAATCACCGCATGTTCATACGTACGGAATACCGTCTCCACACCGTGGTGTAATCTTTTTTTCCACCACCACCATACTTGTAAGGGTATAATGGTGTAATGAATAACTATATATAGTTATTAAAAAATAATACTGATTTTTAGATACTATATCATCCAATCCAATTCAATTCAATAATTATGGGAATGATATCATCACTCGTGCGTACGTATGGATTACTGTCTCCACGACGCGATGAGATTCATTCTCCATGTTAACCACTCAAGAATTATTATAAAGTATATATAATGAATAATAATTAAATATATGACATGATAATGCTACTTTATTTATGTATATATATGTATATATTTATATGTAATCTACTTACTTCCATTCAAGTCAATAAGGAAAAGAAAATGGCATTCATGCGTACTTACGGCCTACCGTCTCCATGAACGGTGTATTTCATTTCATTTATCTATCTATTATATATATATATATATATATATATGTATTTACTAACTATATATGATATATAAATCATGATTTACATTCTGGAAGTAATTAAATCATGATATAAGTAATAATAATATCATGAACAACAAGTCCAAACACGTACGATAAATAAAACGATTTTACCCAAAACGTTGCATTAACATTGAATTTACAAAAGAACGGGTAATCTAATGTAATAAGTGAACCATATATGATATAATAACATTTAATATGATTCTTTAATAAGTCAAAAACATTATTTAAATCATTATACAGGATGTTCAGATACGTACGAAGCATATCAGACCTAAGGTAAGGAAAAATCTCACAATCTCAATTTTTATCCCAGACTATTTATACTTAGTTAATTACTGGGGAATAGTTATCATCCACATACATGTTTTTTCAATATTTAATATTATTTCTATCCTCCTACAATTTACTAAATCCAATTTTACCTATTGGTGAATTTTTAATAAAGGATATGAAAGGAATATTTTGTCGTTTTCAGTACAAGGTACTTTTTGACTTTTTCGGCCAATGTTTGAGAAGAATGTTTATTTTTAACTTATATGGTGTGAATGGATTTTTATGATTTCATAGAACATTATTTACATAAATATTCCTTTACAAGGTTTCAAGTTTATTTTCAATTTACTTCTTTTAGTTTAAAATTTTTATGACATGTTGAGGAAGGAAAAATGTTTTTGAGAAAGAAAGGATATTTTCCACAGGATTGGAGTTCAAGTGTTTTATCAAAATTATTTTCCATCTATGATAATATAGGGTTATGTTTCTATCCCTATTATTATATTTATTTCATTATGTTATGATGTAATTATTTTTATTGATCCCTTTTATGGATTATGTAATGATGGCATGATGTTTATGAATCCCATTTGTATTACATGGGTTATGATATGATCTATGATTTATGATTTTCTGGCACACATATGAATGGTTTTATTATGAGATGGGTGGAACCTATATCTCCCTCAAATGCATTGGGTAATGATTTATATCTCATGAGATAGACATGGATGGAGCAGAAAGTTAATCTGGTTCAGTGATACATGACTAGAACGAGGAGTGAACTTGATTCAGTAAGGGACTTTGTCCACTATGATGGTCTTGGTAGCAATGCCTTGGAAACTATGGAAACCATATCATGTGATTAATGGTTTTCCAAAATTACATGTTTTATTCCCATGCTATTTTATCATGATTGATGATCCATTACAATCTATGCCTTACATACATCAAAGATTTATTTCTTTGCTCAAGATTTTGATGTTTAGATTTTATGTTCATGTTTTTGCATTAAAATTTTTATGGATTATTTTATGTTCTCTATGTTTACCCATAATGAGCATTTGAGATAACTCTTTTTAGGTTTTCTCTTCTCCCGGTATATAAAGGATGGTTTTAGGTAGAAAAAAAAAGATCTTTATGGGAGATGGGTGGGACCTATATCTCTCTCCAATGCATTGGGTAAAGATTTATATCTCATGAGATAGACATGGCTAGAATGGAATATTAATCTGGTTCAATGATACATGACTGGAATGAGGATTGAACTTGATTCTATAAGGGACTTTTTCCACTATGATGGTCTTGGAAACAATGCCTTGGCTACTATGAAAATCATATCATGTGCTTAATGGTTTTCCACAATTAAATGTTTTATTCCCATGATATTTTATCCGGATTGATGATCCATCATGAACTATTCCTTAAGTACTTCAAATATTTATGTCTTTGCTGAAGATTTTTATGTTTAGATTTTATGTTCATGTTTTTTCATTAAAATGTTTATGGGTTGTTTTATGTTCTCTATGTTTACCCTTACTGATCATTTGAGCTCTCCCTTTTTATGTTATCTTTCCCCAGGATATAAAGAAAGGTTTTAGGTAAGAAAACAATAAGGGGAAGATCCTTATGGGAGATGTTGAAGATCTTTCACCAATATTAGAAGATTATATTCTGAGTTTCCAAAGACACTAAACTATTACGGTCTTTTGGTGTCAGTTATTGTTATGTATTAGGTATTCCAAAAAAGTAATTTAATGTCCATGTATGTCAAGCTTTGGGTCTCTACAGTTGGTATCAAAGGGAATTTTTAGTCAACCTTTGGAAAATAGAATGCATGAACTTTAGTTAGATCCCTAGAGATATATCTATGGAATGTATTGGGATGTCTCTAAGGTTAAGTATAAGTATAGGTTATAATCCTAGGATTACAGTAACGATCATATAATTAAACCTAAGATGTTAGATAATGGAAGTACTCCCCCTTTATTATGTTGTTTTACTAGCATGATTTTTTCCTCTTACACTATTCTTTTTGGGTTTTAGACGATGGCTGGAACCCGAAGGAACCGTGTTGATCGATGTAATGGGAAATGCAATGATTGTACTCATGAACAAACTAATGTTATTGGATATGGAGTGAAAAATATTATTGTTATACTTACACAAGCTATGAATCATTCTGGACTTCTGAATGAGCAAAGAAGGGAACAATATTCAATTAAGTCCTTCATGAGTCAACATCTACCTTCTTTTAATGGGTCTTCTGATCCACATGTTGCTGAAAAATGGATCAGTACCATTGAAAAGATATTTTCCATACTTCAATGTTCAGAACATGAAAAATCCCTTTTAGTTCCTTACCATTTGGAAGGGGAAGTAGACTAGTGGTGGACTCTAATTAAGAATACAAGACTTCAAGATGAAATTGAATCCATGGAATGGAATGAGTTCAAGAACTTGTTTTTCAATAAGTACATTCCTCGTGTTATTCAAAACAAGATGGATAAGGTGTTCCTTAAGCTTACGAAAAAGGAAGACGAATCTGTTGGTATATACGAAGAGGATTTTACGAGGCTTTCAAGGTATGCATCTGGCTTTATCATACAACCTGAATGTAAAGATGATCGATTCTTCAGTGTCTTAAAACCAAGTCTTCGAAGGGAATTAGCTATAAGAGACTTTAGTAGCTATGAAGGAGTTGTGCGTTGTGCTATCAAGGTGGAAATGGAATTTGGTGTTACATATCCATCTCATGGTTTTGACAAGAAACGAAAGATGGAGTTCAAGGAGAAATCTTAGAACAATGGTGAAAAGAAGATGAATGTTTCTTTATGCTCAAAGTGTTGAAATAAGTACGGTGGAGATTTTCATAAAGGGACTAGAAAATGTTTTATGTGTGGAAAAGAAGTTCATCGAGTAGCTGACTATTGAAGTAATGTAAAAAAGGGTTGCTAATGATGTGAATAATGAAATGACTGCAGAAAACGCACCACCAACACTTCAATGCTTCAAGTGCAAGGAAGTGCGGCATTGTACTAATCAATGCCCTAATCCTAGGGTTAATGATGATCAACGTGAGAAACTTATTAAGGTAAAGGATAAAGGTAAGTCACATGTGATCACTATTTGTGATGTTGAGTTTGACAATGATTTTTTGTAATGATTAAGTGTTTTTGTAATGGGATTTAAAAATAGTATCATGGATTCTCATTTATGGTATCTTGGAATTTTGGAATATCTATGTATTGGTTTTCAATAATTATATGGTACTGGTAACCATGAAAAGTGATTGAAATATTTTTGGAAGGAAGATGATATGTGTATAATGAAGTGATAATAAAAAAATTAAATGAGCTCATGAGTAATATAGGGACAAAGAGATATCATGGTTTGAGTATATATAGATTATGGGATCATTCATTTTTTCCAAAAGATTATATTGTTATACATGTTTCAAAAGAATACATGATTAAGGTATTTACATGTTTGTAATTTGACCAACAAGATATATCTTATGATATATGAGGGATAAATGATCGTATTCACATGCTCGAAAGATGACATTTCTAGTAATTTTTTTCTTTATACTAGGATCTTGGACAGAAGTATTTTGGATAAGCCTAAAGATTGGAATGGATTATGTTGGACATAAGTTAGTATTGTTTAAGGCAAAAAAAATTTTCAATATTATTGATGGAATATTATAATAATGTAGTTTTAGAAAAAGTAAAACCTATAGGACGGGAGAAAACCCATCGTTTCGGACAAGGCTGTGGGAATCGAACCCACAACTGAAGTGCCAGAGGCCTTTATCGCCTACCATTGGCCTACAAGAAGTCCCTGGTTAGTAGAAGCTAGTTTTGTTATATTAATCAGTATGATATATGAAGTATAAGTCCATTTTATTAACCATATATGATTAATTTCACTATAGATAGACTTATGTATATTTGATAAATTTTTCTATCCTTTTTTTTAGATAGATGGAATGACCTATCATTCTATCACATGATCTGCTAACACTTCACGAAAGACAAATCAACTTCATTTCTTTAAGATATGATGTGGAAATTGTTCAAGGCACAAACAACAGTAAGATTGTACCAAAATCAAGAAAGTATTTCTTTTAATTCAACAATTCTTCAAATTTAAGAAAATGATTTTGAAAACAAAAAATGTTTTCCTAGTGTCCTTATATCTGATGAATCAGATGGTACCTTAAATCACCACAATTTTATGGCTTTGTGATTTTTGTCTTTATCATAGCCATGTCCTCTACCACTCTCCATCATAACATGATGGTTCGATTTTTCTTCTATATCCATATTTCCAACGATGTTCTCTTATGTGGAATCCTAGTGATGGGTTAATTTGGGTAACTGTTATGTTTCATACTTCACTTTTTAAAATTAAGTATTAGTATTCCTTTTTTCGATGTGGGTATTATGAAAGAAACATTCAAGTAGTAAACCATTTATAACCCCGACGAATTTCGAGGGCGAAATTTCTTTTAAAGGGGGTAGAACATAACAACACGAGATTTTATGAGAATTATTCTTTTTAATTTCATTGATGCCTTGTTTTTTACGATATAAAAAATTTATCTTGTGCTATACGCAACATTGTAATAGCTTGCAGTATACGCAACACTATTCTTTGATCGTGTTACACACAATTTCAAGTTCGTTTCATAGAAATTATTCTACACAATATTAAGTATAGATTTTGTTTAATGAATAAATGAAATTAGTTTTAATTATTTTATACGCAACAAAAAAGGGAGCTCGCACTACACGCAACCTTGACTTGGCTTGCGTTACATGCAATCATGACCTTCCTCGATAGTGTGTGTAGTACGCAATATCGACTTTCACTAAACAATGATATATTGTTATAATATTATTATAGACAAGTTCTTATGAATAGAATTAAATGCATTATGAATTTTATAACATTATTATTCATCTTACACATTTTCTAGAACATCTTATGAGAACAAAATAATTTTTTTGAGTAAAATAAGTATTTTTAAAAAAAATTTGTTTTGCCACCTTTCATTGACGTATCCTCTTTAAATTTAGTTTTTTAAATGTTTATAAGTTCAATTTGACAAAATAAAATTCTTATTTGGAATCTGGATATAAAAATTTACTTTGGATAAATTTTTCATATTATTCTGATAACTTTAATATTTTAATGAATAGTAAAAACACGCTATATTTTAATTAAAAAAACCATTTTTCATCATAATAATTTATATGGTTAAATTAAAATATTTAATGGTTTTAAAGTACAAACAGAATATATTTTTACCATTTAATATAATTTATTTTATTATTATTGAATTTACATTGAATTCATAGGTAAAATCATTTCAATCTTTTCCAATAATTTAACTTTTAAAACTCATTTTCATAACCATGGGAATAATTTAAAATTAATTTCTGAAACTTCTATGATTTGAATTTGGAAAAATGGATTCCATATTTTTAATCAGTAGGTCCAAATAAGGTTAATAAGATACTTTTTATTTTTAGTCATTATGAATAGTAACTACGGTAAATTTTATTTACCTTAGTTAAAGGTAAATCATGTAATTAAGGGTAAATATAAAATTATAAAATTACCCTAAACCTTGTCCTTATATTATTGGATGATTATATTTTACCCTAAATCATACTTGGGTTGAAATAGAATCTAATGTAACCCACTTGTATTTGGTTAAGACCTTTTAATTATATTATTTAATGGAAACTGGAATGCCTCACTGAAACATTAATAATTAGATTATTTTCAATATAGGGTTATACAGAATATAAATTCGATTTTAAATACTCTTTTTAAATATAAAAAGTTTTTATTTATAATGGTAATTTATTTTTAATTTTTAAGAAATTTTTTAATTTCCTTAATAACTTATACATTAATGATGAAGAAATTGTTTATTTAGTGAAAAATCAATAATATTGCTTTTATTAAAATAACAATTCCAATCAAAAGGACCAGAAACATGACCAAACATTATTTTTCGAGTACATCTATACCATAAGCATCAAAGGGTCGATTTTTGGTCCATTTGGAGCCTTATAAAACTTATTAGGACATTAATATTATTTTATTTTAAATGATGTCAAAGATGTCACCTTCATAATTTAATAAATATAACAATTTAAATGTTGCGATTTTAAGATGATAAATTCGAATAAAAATATTATTAGGAAAGGTATTATATTTATCTTCATCATATAATTTTATTTTTCATTTTTATGCCAAAAATAAGTATATTAAATAATTATACAAAAATGTTGTAGCAATTACTTTATTAAGAGATATACTAAATAAATGGTTTTACAAATATTAAAATAAATAATATATGAACAAATTAATGTTACCCATTAATTTTTTTGATGAATTTGAGATGTTAGGGATATATTATATATTTTTTTCGAACATATATTCTGTGTGGTTTTATTTAAAATCAAATAATGAATAGTTTCAAAATTGACACTGTTGATATTTTATAAAACTAACATATTATTACGTTATTTAAAAATCAAAAAAATATTTAAAAACGAAAAACTGAAAATTATATGGTCTAAAAGGTTATAAAGTATCAAATTATGGTAAATTTAAAACATTTAAGTATTTATTTATAAAAATTTAAAATTTAGAATTTTATTACCACAAATAAAATTAAATAGATTAAATAATGATAAATCAAGTTGATAGGGTTTAACATAATCTTAAAACATGTCTAAATTTCATTGGTTGATGATATTAAAACCATATTTCATCTCATATTCTAATTGATTCATTTTTGGAGGTTTTTTATGTGGGGTTTCATTTTATTATTAATTAATATTTTTAAGGTTTCCAAAAGTGCCCCTCTCCTCTCCTATGTAAGGGAACCTCCTTCCCTATCCTCTACACACACATTTGAGATTTCAAGCTCAACCAAACCCTACCAACTTCACTTATCCACTTCCATAGAAACCTACTAGATGTCCTAGTTTTCTTTAAAGACCAACTTTAGTGCCCTATGATGAGGATAAGAGGAGCTGCGTCGAAAAAGAGGTAATCTCTTCTACCGATGCTTTCAAGTTTATTTCTTTTTCAAATTCTTCTTCTTTATTTGTTTCTTCATAAATTAATAACATCAGTATCACTAATATACTGATATATTATTATAAATATGAAACAACCCTATTTCACCTTCTATCCATCCTATGAAAAATGAAGTCACCGCGCGTGCGTACTTACGGAATACCATCTCCACGCCGTGGTGTAATCTGTTTTCCCACCACCACCTTAATTGGAAGGGATTAATGGTGTAATTAATAACTATATATAGTTACTATAACATCATAATGATTCTTAGATATTATATCATCCACTCCAATTCAATTCAATAATTATGGGAAGGATATCATCACTCGTGCGTACGTACGGATTACCGTCTCCACGACGCGATGAGATTTATTCTCCATGTTAACCAATCAAAAATTATTATAAAATATATATAATGAATAATAATGAAATATATGACATGATAAAGCTACTATATTAATATATATATATATATATTTCATATACTTACTTCCATTCAAGTCAACAAGGAAAAGAAAACGACATTCATGCGTACGTACGGCCTACCGTCTCCATGAATGGTGTATTTCATTTCATTTATCTATCTATTATATATATATATATACTGAATATATATGATATATAAATCATTATTTATATTCTAGAAGTAATTAAATCATGATATAAGTAATAATAACATCAATAAATAAAGTCCAAACATGTATGATAAATAAAACGATTTTACCCAAAACGCTGCTTTAGCATGCAATTTACAAAAGAACCGGTAATATAAAGTCATAAGTGAACCATATATGATATCATAAAAATGAATATGATTCTCTAATAAGTCAATGACATTATTTAAATCATTATACAGGAGGTTCATATACGTAAGAAGCATATCAGACATAAGGTAAGGGGAAATATCACAATCTCAATTTTTATCCGAGATTGTTTATACTTCAGTATTTACTAGGGCATATTTATCATCCACATCCATGTTTCATCAATATGTAATATTATTTCTATCCTATTACAATTTATTAAATCCAATTTTACCTATTGGTGAATTTTTAGTAAAAGATATGAAAGGAATCTTTTGTCGTATTTAGTACAAGGTACTTTTTGACTTTTCAATCCAAAGTACGAGAAGAATGTTTATTTTTAACTTATACAGTTTGAATTGATTTTTATGATTTCATAGAACATTATTTACATGAAGCATAATTTACATGTTTTCAAGTATATTTTCAATTAACTTATTTTATTTTAAAATTTGTATGACATGTTGAGAAAGGAAAAAATATTTTGAAGAAGAAAGGATATTTTCCTCGGGAATGGAGTTCTAGTGTTTTATCAAAATTATTTTCCATCTATGATAATATAGGGTTCTGTTTCTATAAATATTATTACATTGGTTTAATTATGTTATGATGTAATTATTTTTATGAAGTCCTTTTATGTATTATGTTATGATGGCATGATGTTTATGAATCCCATTTTATTACATGGGTTATGCTATAATATATGATTTATTCTTTTCTAGAACACATAAGAATGGTTTCATTATGAGATGGGTGGGACCTGTATCTCCCTCCTATGAATTGGGTAAAGATTTATATCTAATGATATATACATTGTTGGAACGGAAAATTAATCCACATCAGTGATACATGATTGGAACAAGGAGTGAACTCGATTCAGTAAGGGACTTTGTCCACTATGATGGTTGGCGGCAATGCCTTGGCTAATATGGAAATATTATCATGTGAATAATGGTTTGACACAATAAAATGTTTTATTACAATGATATTTTATCATTATTGATGATCCACTATGATCTATTCCATACTTACTTCCAAGATTTATGTCTTTGCTCAAGATTTTGATGTTTAGATTTTATGTTCAAGTTTTTTCATTCAAATGTTTATGGATTGTTTTATGTTCTCTATGTTTACCCTTACAGAGCATTTGAGATCACCATTTTCTATGTTTTCTTTTCACCTAGGATATAAAGAAAGGTTTTACATAGTAAAAAAAGAAGATCTTTATTGGAGATGTTGAAGATCTTTCACCATGATTAGTAGATTATGTTCTGTGTTTCCAAAGACACTAAACTAATACGGTCCTTGAGTGTTGGTTCTTGTTATGTATTAAGTATTCCACAAAAGTAATGTAATTTCCATGTCCTTCATTCTTTGGGTCTCTACAAAAACTCATTATCCATGAATGTGATAAATTAACACATCAGAGACGATGTTTTCAGTTGTAGTAAAAAATTAGAGGGAAAGGGAAATGATGATGAATGATTAAATTATCATAATATATTTCTAGTATACACATGTTGCTAGTGTTATCATACAATTTGGATGAGAGGAGGTTATGATAAAATAACAAAAGAAAATAAAATGAAAATAAATTCAAATAAAAGAACGGGTTTTTAACTCTTGAATATTTCTTCTTTTGAACCTCCTTAGTGGATTGGTTTTAGAGTTTTTTGGTGCCAAAAGGCTCTTAGATTGTGGGGGATAAGAAAGATTATTATATTATAAGTTGTAAAAGGATCAAATATTTCTTGTTTTGAGTAAAATATGTTGTCATGGGTGGTATTTATAGTAGAGTAGAGGGGTGTTTCCACATTATTTTATTTATTACATTATTATTTCATCTCATGACTATGAATAGTTTGATAATTATAACCAAAAAAATAAAACAATGGAAGATAGTTTGATATTTTAGGCATAAATTATCCTTATATCATCTCTGAATCTATAATTCATGTATTTAACTTTTATCATAAATTATCATATCTTACAATTCTTCAAAATTTCACGCATTTTAGAAAAATAACAAAAAGTTACCCTGAAATTTATCTATTTGTAGAATTCAAATATTTAATATATTTTATGAAAATAATTTTATAAATATAATAAATTAAATTTTTAATTAAAATAATTATTTATTTGGAATATACCAATTTTAAATTTATAATTGATTTTGTAATACATTAAAAATTTAATTAAGGTCTCATAAAATTATCTTCAAATCATAATATAAAAATATTAATTTATGAATACATTTTATGGAAATTGATTTTCTTTTAAAATGTTATATTAATTATAAAATTTAAAATAAACAAATATGTTTTTTTAAATATCAACACTTGGTTAATAATTTCTACAACATTAATTTACTTATACTTCGATATCATTATATCATATTTTCATTTACAAGATTTCTATATTTTATTTATACCATCATAGGTGAGGCTACTATTCTATTTTTTGGTTTACTATTTGTGAGGTTCACATAATTATACGAAAGGTCATGTTACTATTTCATTAGTATAGGTTCCTTAGCTTCTTGGAAATTCCTCTTATTTCATTCATTCTACATTTATAATTTTTTTATTGCGTTATTTATGTTATATTATGTAATTTAAAATTATTTTAATGGAATTTCCAATGATAATATTTTGGGTTATTACATTCTTCGCCTTTATTAAATTTCTCCCTCAAAATTTCTTTTCACATTCTATGATGAAAACTGGTGTGGGTAATTTTCTTTCATCACTTCCTTAGGTTCTTATATTTCCTCTTCGTACTTATGGTTCAACCATATATTTTTACTAGGTTATTATTACAGTTGAGTACAAATTTATCTCTATGAACCAATATCTTGACTGGTTTCTCCTCGTCTGAGACACCATTTTCAAACTATACCAACTCTAAATTCTGTACATGTGAAAAATATGGTATGTACATCCTCATGAGTAATATGAGGAATACATCTTCTTCTTGATACCTGGTAGGTGCAAGTGATATTTAATAGACCACAGTTCTAACATGATCAAGAAACTCGAAGAGGCTGATGAACCTGGGAATTATATTTCCTTTATTCCCAAATATAATGATCCTATTCCATAATTATATATGTAGGAATAAAATTTCTTCAGCCTTAAACTATGGGTCTTGTCGATGATTTTCGACATATATCTTCTATCAAATTTTGGATTACATGATATGTTAGTGAATATTTTTCATCTTTTCTATCATTTTTTCAACCATTTCAGGTCCTATCATCTTACATTCACCATCCTCATCCCAAAATGCTTGTGTTCTTCACCTTTTCACATTAATGAATTCATAAGGATCCATTTTGATGATCAAGTGGAAACAATTGTTGTTGGAGGATTTGACCGGTCGTAGATGTTTATCTCATCCTCCTTTGAAGTCCATATAACATCACCTCAAAAATCTTCCAATGTCTGAATATTATTCTCATATTTTCATTAGTTTGAGGATTATAGGCCATACTAAAGTTCAACTCAGTGTTTAGAGCATATAAGAGACATTTCTGAAACATAGAAGTGAATCTAAAATCTTAATTGAATACAATCGATAGTGGTACTCCATTAAGCATGACTTATTCTTTATTGTATATATGTGCCATTGGGCCATGTAATATGTCCTATAGAATTGCAATAAAGTGATATTTCTTTGTGAGATGATCATCAATAACCCATATATAATTTTTTACTCTGGATTTCATCATAATTCCAGTGAAATTTTACATTGTGATGTTTTCCCATTTCCATGTTTATATTGGTAATGATTACATCATCCCCTTAGACGTTTTCCTTTTTACCTTAATTTTTTGACACACTAGTCAATTTTATGTATATTGGGTGATCTCCTACTTTATATTGTACCACCAATAGTGATCTATGGTATATCGATACATCTCCATTCTCCCTGGTTGAATCGGGGAGGTTGAGCTATGTGTTTCATTCCAAATCTAGTTATTTATCTCTGAATTCAATGGTACACTAATTAGTGACCCAAATCATAAAACACAATGTATATCAATCATAAACTCAGAGGATTTACCATTTCTTATAGCTTCCAACCTTTTCTGAATTTCAACATCATTCCTTTGATAATAATTTATTATCTCCATAAGATACAGTTAATCCATCATTTGAGAAAGTATTTATGATTTTAATTTATTAATTATTACCATTTCTATCCATTGTAGGGTAATTAATATTGTATCCTTTTCAGTTATCATCATTGATTATGATGCGTGGTTATTTTTACATAGAGCATCCGCCACCTTATATCCTTTAACAGGATGGTAGTGGATTGCACATTCGTAATCTTTGATGATCTCTAACCATCTTCACTGGTGAATGTTAATATAGTTCTATGTTTATATATATTATATGCCCTTATGATCAGTATATATCTAACACATCTCCCAATAGAGACAATGCCTCAATGTTTTCAATGTAAAGATCACATATTCCAACTTCAGATCATGGGTGGGATAATATTTCTACTGAATTTTCAACTACCTTGGGGTGTAGGCTATCACATTATTATTTTCCATTAGTAAAATGCCTAATCCCTTTTTGGATGAATCATAATTTTTCAAAATGATTTCCCCACTTTTTGGTAGCGTGGTTATTGATTTATTAATAATAATCATTCAAAACTCTTTAAAGTATTCTTCACATTAATTAGTATATAAATACATTTCTCTCTTCCAAATCATCATTTTTAGTGGGTTCAAAAATCATGATAAGTACTTCACTAGTCACTGGTAATACACATATAGACCAAAGAAACTACGAATCTCTATTATTGATCCTGGTATGGGCCACACTTTGATTCCCTTTGTCTTGGAATGGTCTATAGATAACCCTTTTCTGATAATTTTCTAAGCCAAGAATGATACTCCTCCATCCAAAACTCATATTTTCTTTACTTCACATATATTTTATCCCTTCGTAGGGTTTTTAGAATACTATTAAAATAATCCTTCGGTTCCTTATTTCTCTTCTAGTATATCAGAATGTTGTTAATAATGACTACCACAAATTAGTCAACATAATATTTATAGACTCTATTCATTATGTCTATGAAAATTACTAGAGCATTAGTGAGTCTGAAGGGAATCATTATTAACTCATAGTGTTCATATCTTATTCAAAATTAACTATTGGGGATATATTCCAGTATCACCATTAATTGGTGATATCTCGACCGAAGGTCCCCCTTAGAGAAATAACTGGCCCCACATAGCTGATCAAACAAGTATTTTATCTATAGTAGGGGATACTTGTTCTTTATTCTGATTCTTTTGATCTCATGATAATCAATATAGATGTGAATTTATCCATCCTTCTTCATGACAAAGAGGAATGGATCACCCCATGGTGAAGCACTTTCGCATATAAAACCCCTCTCTAGATTCTCATGTAACTTACTTATTATCTCTTCCAGTTCAAGTGTTGTCAATCTATATGTTGTCTTCGACAAAAGATGAGATCCAAGAATAAGTTCAATGGAGACCTCATCCTCTCAATCTGATGGAAGAAAAGTAAATTATTAAAGGAATACATCAATGTAATCCCTCATTATTTGAATTTATTCATGCATGATTCTCTCCTTTTTCTCATTCTTTTGAGAAAGATATGATTTCTCATTAGGCAACAATATCCACAATTGAGATGATGATTCTGAAGGAGATTCATCTTCCTCCATACACTTGTAGATAATTGGAGAATGCTTTTGGATGTGAATAGTGATTTCATTTCCCAATAGTTGATGTTGTAAATATATAAATATAGCCAATACATTCTCAATATTCCGTCAAACTCTACCAAAGGGAGAATGATAATATTTTCCTAGAGTGACAGTCCACAAACATTAACCGGGGAGGGGTTATAAACATTGAATGCAACAATTGTCCCATTTTTGATTCTCACATATAACTAAACCTCCAAATTTTAAGTTTGTTCTTGAATAGTTATACTAATGGTACAAGATATGAATGAATTCATAGAACTTGAATCAAATAGTATATTCACTATACTTTAATGAATGACCAGTGTACCTATCACAATATCATTGATGAGTTCCACCTCAGTAGTAGTTATAGAATATTCCCTTCTATTATTTATTTTAGGTTGAAATTGTTTATTGTGTAATGACTTATATTTTCTAGTTATATTTTTAGTAATTATTTTTGAAAATTCCAAGAGCAGGTGCTGAGATGGCTTGCGATTCTGAGGCCTGGGGAGCTCGAAATATTTTTTTGAAAAATTTGAAGCTTTTAATAGCATGTGTGGGTGACGTTTCTGAAAAGGGAAATAAATCTTAAACTAGTTCCCAGATTATAAATATGAGGGAACCGTTGAGCATAGAGTAGTGGTTTTACCAAAGGCATGACCTAACATTGGTCAGCGCATGTCATCTGTAGAAAATTCACTAGGGTCGTAACCATAAATAAAATAATAAAATACAAATTATTTTATTTTTAAATCCTAATAACTCATAAACTCCAACATAGATTGGAAATATAAGACCACTGATGGGTTCATAAGGGCTTTTTTGTTAGGGGGGACTACCCTTGACCTGTGTGGGTTGGGGGTGAATGTTTGATTTTGTATTTAGATCTCATTAAAATATAAAAATAATATTTTATTGAACCTTACATGTTGACGTAGTGGATATTTACCTATTTAATAAGTCATGTAAGAGTAATTTAAGGTTATCTCCATAACCCTGGAATTCTTTTGAGATAAGGAGAAGGAAGCTATATCCCGAAAACGAATTTTGGTGGATCGATGATCGATGACGACATAGACCGTCATTCTTCGTCAAAGACAAATCCAATAATCGAGGTAGGGTGTCAAAATCTTTGTGATTTCATTTCCCATTATAAATATCAAACATTGTATGCAGACCAATCCATGAAAAGGTTGATATGTGTTTGATTGTTCTTGCGGGAGGGATTATTATTGCATGGTTAAAGGAAATAGATCTTGGTGATTATTCTATTGTTGGTTTCATCATGTCCTGTTAACATGAACAAATCAAGGCCGAATGAACAAGGAAAAAATATGTTATTTGGGTGTTCATTTGATTAATCCCACCCGCATAAATATATCATGTTATTTGTTCAATATTCTCCCTTTTGAAACCCTATGTAAATGATCGATCATTGCACCCATGATCAATGGCACAATGATCACATACCAAAGGTTGTGATCTGAGGTGAAATTGTGGAGGTGCGACGATAGCGCAGCAGGTTGTGGCAGCTTATGGCAGAAGGGGCTATGAACACCAGGCCACTGTTAGGGTTTCCAGTGACGAGGGAAGTGTGTGGCCCAATAGGAGGCCGGGTTCTGATGGGGTTCACATCCATAGCCCAACATGAATGCATCAGATGAGGAGACAGTGATGGAACATGCTATGGGAAGAGAACAATATCTACAGAAGGAGTTCATGGAAGAGGCTATGGTGGGACGTGGATCAGAGGCTGCATATTTGGATGACCCAATGGTATTACGGTTGTATAACTAGGGGCTGGGAAGAGGTGTCATCTGCATTGAATGTGGTGAATGCATTGACTGAGAGTGCACGGTTGAGTTGTGCACTGAAGGAGTCAGCCCACATGCATCAGGCTAAACAAGGAGAACCAAGATTCTCTAGTGGCATTATAGTCCATCGGGCCAGTCTGGTTCTGTCCATCTTAGACCGACCAGGTCGGATCTAGTCGAGCTAACCATGCCGGGTCAGAGCCGAACCAGAATGGTCACTTTTTACTAAATCGGTCGTATCTTTCAAACTGTGAGTCCATTTGATGAGTTTTTTCTGTTTTGGGACCCATGAAAATAAGAGGTCCTTTTTAGATACTCTAAGTTAGTTTTTGTAAAAAAAAAATTGAAGTTACGGCTTGAGAATTAGGTTCTCCTGGAACAAGCGCGCTATGAGAGGAATCTTGCGGATGGTTGTGACTATGTGACTTGGGGGTATGCTTGACCCATCATTACTCTATTTTCCATTGACACTTGATGCCCCATTGAATTCTCAAACTCCATCACCAATCTAGATTTCACTGATTCTCCATGCACCACTGACTATCTGTGGGCCATTGATGCTCCTTGAACCATCAAACCTTTGTGTTCCATTGATGCTTTGTGCACTACAAACACATCTATTTCCATTGAGACTAGTAGATCTGTGGACTAAAACTAGAAATATTTCCCTTGTTTCTTTACAATTGTATCTTTTTTAGATGAATGTATTGACTATAATTTATGTTTTTTCATTTTGGTGTACTTCGTGTGTTTCTTTTCTGGTGTATATTGTGTGTTTCCATTATGGTGTACTTAGTGTGATTCATTTTTGGTGTACTTCGTATAATTTTCAGTGATGTACCATTGTGGTTTTGGGGCCCCACTGAGTATTATTTTACTCACCCCTACATGGGCTACGCTCGCACATGTCGTGTCTTGTGAAAAAAAATATATGGTTTGATAGATTTCTTGGTGGACCAAGGCCATGTGGTGTCTTGAGGGAGGTCCGACTGACGAGGTGTGCATTAGAAACTTCAAAAAGTTTTT
Source organism: Viscum album (assembly GCA_963277665.1). Classification (NCBI taxonomy): domain Eukaryota; kingdom Viridiplantae; phylum Streptophyta; class Magnoliopsida; order Santalales; family Viscaceae; genus Viscum; species Viscum album. The sequence continues at coordinate 1,498,703,482 of OY728131.1, forward strand.
TATGTACCTACCCTTTAGGTAGGATTTTTTTGCATTTGATATTTCAGATCTTGTACATTCTATTTTGGTTGGACTTGTATTCTAGACCTGTTTACTTTTCAGTTTTTGTACTTTCATGCTCTTTTGTTGGTATATTAGAGGTATTCATGCAATTTACGTTAGGGCTTTTAACATGACACTTTTGGAAATGGAAATGGGTGTGTGTGTTCGGGTACATAAGAAAATGCCTCCCATTTGTGGGATAAGACTACTCAGTGCTAGTCTATCCTATTGGATCTAGGCTTTGGGTAGTCACGGGATGGGCTCTGAGGGACAGGTCATGACATAGTGGTATCAACGACCATGTTGGTTCTCCCTAATCAACTAATAGTTTTTGATCCTGATTTGGGGAAATAGTGTTATGTGTTTTGATTAAATATTTTAGACCAAAGACTCTAGTGTTGGTACAATGGATGACATATCCCAACACCATGTTTCAGAATTATTATTTTTGACATGGTACATGATAACACAAGTTGTAGGGAAAAATAAATTTTACATGCATCATATAGGATTGAGTGTGTTCTAATGTCCTTTTTGATTCATTTTCATCTCACCAGGTATACACTATTGATTATAGTACATCATGATCTATTTCAGGATGCCTCCATGCAGACAGCCATCGATGATTCTGATTTTTGATCACTAGGATGATTCTCCTAGCGATGAGGCGTCCGTTTAGGGACATGTACCAGAATTAGCACCCCCAGGTGGTGTACTCATTACAACACCACCCTTATAGAAGTAGTTACTTCCAGTGTAACTGGTAGGAAATTCATATAGGATGAGGGAATTTCATGAGTTCAAATGAAATCTACCTCCCATGTTCAAGGGTGATCTAGACCCTGCAGTTGTTGAGGAATTTCTAGATGTGGTTACACATGTCTTCCGCCTAGTGAGGGTTCCTCTCAACCAGATGACAGTTCTATCTGCGATTCATATACATGGCCCAGCACTGAGATGGTGGAATGTAGTGATCCAGACACACGAGAAGATGACCCTCAGATAGACCGACTTTGATCATCTCTTCAGGGAGGATTTCTTCCCATTGACATCGTGATTCGTGCATTTATAAGAGATACTAAATATATATCAAGGTATCTAGATAGTAGAGGAGTACTCGTGAAGATTTATGTATCTTTATCGCTACTACATGAATATGGTTTTGGACCCGTTCTCTATAACCTAGACCTTCAAGCATGGGATACACTTGGAGATCAGTGCATCCATGATATCCATTAGTATTATGACATATGATGGGGTACTAAATAGATCTCTTCTAGAAGATAGAAATCAAGTAGAGTAGACACTGGTAGTGGGAGATTACAATGGGCGTCAGGTAGCTGAGTCTTCAACAACATTTAGCTGATAGGTGATGTTGGGATCCAAGTATATCAGAGAGTTCAGGGGATGACCCCAGGACATGGGGTTAGTGGTGCAAGGCTCACGAGGTCGGTGCAGTCTGACAAAGGATAGTCTATTCAACTCGTGTGGTGGTCAGGGAAACATGGATTGAGATTACCTGACTCACCATACGGATCATCAGCAGATAATCAAGGGACCACCAACCCAGGGGCGAAGGCTTGAATAGGGTTTTCTGCCAGGTGGCAGATGTAGAAGATGATTTTGATGGGCATCAAGAGGTGGTAATACGTTCAAGGTACTACCACCACCACCCCCTGGTGGTCCACCACAATCTTAGAGAGCTGGTGGATAGAGAAAAGGACATCTTTTGATGATCAAGGATTACAAACCAAGGTTTCCATAGATTATTAGAGGTACAATCTATGTAATTTCTACACTAGTAGTAGTTTTGATGGACATAGAATCTAGTCACTCTTTTCTCACCATGACCCATGTATGAGACACAAATATTCTAGTGGAACCATTTCCCCGATCCCTCTACTTAGAGAATCTTATAGGAGATGACTCTATGATCACACACTAGTGCGGATAGTGTGGCCTTACACTTGGGGTTGAGATTTTTTATTGGGATCTCTTGGTGGAAAAGTTGAGGACTTACATCATCATTTTTGGTATGGAATGGTTATCCACAGTTCATGCTCATATTGACTGTATTAGGCACATAGTGTGGTGTCTCCTGGGACACGGGACTAGTTTTTCCATTTTTGGAAAAAAGGGAACCCAGGTAGTGTAGGATGTATACACCCATTAGAGAGTGCATCTAATAACACATAATTTTGATAGAATGACCCTCATTGTAGTAGATTAGAAAAGTAATTAGTTACTTACAATGGAGGACCAGTATGAGGAAATCATTATAGATAATCTTCCCAGAATACCTCCTCATAGGAAGGTGGATTTTTTCATAATATGTACCCCAGGATAACAGTAATATCTACAGCTGAAAATTTGATGGCTCACGCATAGCTTCGTGGGTTATGGTTATGGCTAGACGACTTATAGAGAAAAGGATTCATGAGACCTAGTGTTTCACCCTAGGTATCCCTAGTTTTGTTTTCCAAGAATGTTGATGAGAGCTTGTGATTATATGTAGACTTTAGGTTCCTAAACAAAATGACTATGAATAAAAAATTTCCACTAATGAGGGTTCATGACCGCTTCGATCAGGTAAAGGGAGAGAGGTGGTTCTCAAAGATAGACCTCATATCTAGATATCACCTGCTTCGAGAATGAGAAGTGGACATTCTGATGAAGGCTTTCAGATGTTGGTACAACCACTATGAGTAATTAGTGAATACATTTGGAAAAAAACTTCCCAGAAGTGTTCATGGGACTCACTAATAGGATCTTACAACCTTACATAGACCCATTCTCCATAGTCATCATTGATTACTTCCTAGTGTACTCGACATAGAAGGAGGAGAACACGATACACATGAGGATGATCCCGAAAAAAATCTGAGAGCACCAGCTTTATGGGAAGATCTTGAAGTTTCAATTCTAGATTCAAGAGGTCCACTTTCTAGGACATGTCAATTTAGAAGATGGAGTTGCAATAGATCTAGTGAAGATTAAAGTTGGGGTTGCTTAGGAGCCACCCAATATTGTTACTGAGGTATGAAGTTTCCTAAGTTTGGCTAGATACTATCAGAGGTTTATACCCAACTTTTCTAGGGAAGCTTCACCCTAGACGGCCTTGACATGAAAGGAGAAAACCTTTCATGTGGAGAGAGAAGTTCCATTTGTAAATTTATGAGATGAGGTAGAGGTTGATGAGTTCTCCCATATTTATATTATTGATGGAGGGTTTTGGGTACGTTTTGTTCTATGATGCATCAAAGACCAGTCATGGTTGTGTCCTGATATAGGAGCTAGTAATTATTTCATATGGTTCCCACCAGTTAAGGCAACATGAGAAGAACTACACTTCCCATTATATAGATTTGGTAGTTGCAGTCTTTTCATTGAAGATGTGGCGACACTACTTGATGGGCAAGCATTTTACCCTCTAATCATACCATATGAGTCTTAAGTATATATTATCTCAAAAGAATTTGAAATTGATACAGAGTGATTTATTAGAATTCCTTCAGGACTACAACTTTGATAATGTCGATAATCTGGGAAATGAGTACATGGTGGAAGGTTCTATCAACTAGAGATCAAGTTCACAAGTACTGAATGAGGCATCAGAGTAGTTAACCTCATTGAAGATATACTTTGTGGATAGATAGGAAATATATAATATCCATTCGATGATGGTTACCTCTCCACTCTTACATTGAGGTAGGGAGGCACAAATCGAAGATACCGACTATGATACTACATGTGCACATATGTCTAATGAGAATGCCCCTAATAGATATTAAAAAGGAGGGGAGCGCGTCGTTATATTTAGAGGGTGCATATTAGTTCAAGTGATGTTATGGGGAAAGATATTTAGGGAGTTCCATAGTTCCCATCTTGTGGTACATATTTGAGTGGAAAAGTTCTTTTAGGACTGATGACATCAGTTCTGGTGTCCAGGGATGAAGAGGGCAGTGTGAGTGTTCGCTTCTTGATGCCCCACTTGTCAGCAAGTGAAGGATGAGCACTAGGATCCAATGTGTTTTAATCAACCCCTTGAGGTTCCAGAGTGTAAGTGGGATGAGATATCAATGTACCTCATGAAAGGTTTATCACGCACGTCCAAGGGACACAATACCATATCGAAGATCATTGATAGACTCACCAACTTGGCCCATAACATACTGGTCTCTAAGAAGAGCTCTCAAGAGTGCTTTAGATGATTTTACATGAAGGACATAGTTCGACTTCCTAAAATTCCATCATTGATCATCTCAGATCATGACACTATCTTTACATCTTAGAAGTGGAAGGGATTGTAGGAGTTGTTTGGGACTAAGTTTCACTTGAGAAGTGTATTTCATCCCTAGACGGATGTCCAGATGGAGAGGATCTTCCATGATCTAGAGGACATGCCATGTGCTTGCATCCTCAACTTTGGATACAGTTGGGAGGACCACCTTCTTTTGGTGGATTTTTTTATAACAGCAACTACAACTACACCATTGATATGGAATCATTTTATTCCTTGTACATGTGACCATACATGTCACCACCATGCTGGAAATTCATAGGAGAGTCAGAAATCATGGGTCCAAAGTTGGTATGGGCTACAATTGAGAAGGTTCATATCATCCATGAGCAGAAGAGGACTACATGGATCAGGTTGAAGTCATATAATGATAGGTGGGGGAGTAATTTGGAGTTCGAGAGGAGAAACCATGTGTTCCTTTAAGTCCCACATCGATGGGGATTATGGAGATTTGGCCTAGGTGACAAGTTATCTCCAAGATACATCATCCCTTTTCATATTCTCAGTAGAATTAGAGAGGTGGTGTACTGCCTAGATATACCCCTATAGTTTCACTAGGTGCATGATGTCTTACACATGTCATAGATAAGGAGGTATGTGCATGATCCATCACACATAATCGACTAGGGAATGCTAGAAATTGAGGATGGTGTGACTTTTGTGAAGTACTCGGTGGTCATTGAGGTTCGACAGGAGCGAATACTTCATGGATAGTCAATTCATATGGAGCGCATTTGTTGAAAGAATGGGAATATCCATGAGGGAACATAGGAGAAGAAGGGTAATATTTATACTAATTACCCTCAAATTTTTCTTCAGTAACCCTTATTTTATTGTAGGGACGTAAATCCCTACGGTGGGGAGAATGAAAGGACACAAATATTCTAATTTTTTTTAGAAATTATTTTGGAAAATTCTAAGACCAGTCGCTAACAAGGCCTGTGATTCTGAGGCCTAGGGTGCCCAAAATGTTTGTTTGAAAATGTTATGTTTTTAATAGCTCATATGCGGAACGATTTTCAAAATTAAAAAAATCATAAACCAGTGATCAAATCAAATATTTTAGGGCACCGTTGAGATCATAGAAGTAGATTTACCATAGGTGTGAACTAAATTTGGTCATCACATTATCATCTATAAAATTAGTCACCAGGGTCATAATCATAAATAAAATAATTAAACTAAAATAATTTTATTTCGAAATCCTAATAACTCCTAAAAGGTTACTATAATTGGAAATCATTGACCATTTTTTAAGGGGGTGTTTTCCTTAGGTGGGGCCTAACCTCGATCGATGCAGGTCAAGGGTGAATGTTAAATTTTCGATGTAGATGTAATTAATATATCTATTAAAAATATTTTATTGAATGTTAAGTATTGAAACAGTGATAATTTCTCTTTTTAATAATCCATTTAAGAAGAATTTAGTATTCTCTAAATATCCCATGAATTCCCCTAAGTCAAAAAAGGAAGAAATTTCCTGATGATGAATGACAGTGGATCGAGGATCGACAATGACACAGACCTTTGTTCTTCATCAATGACCGATCCAATATTTGTGGTAGGGTATCGATATCTTCATGATTTCTTTTACCCTTATTATTATCAAACAATATACAATGTCCAACCCATGAATAGTTTGATCTTTTGTTGGATCATTCTCACAGGATGGATAATTATTGCATGATTAATGGGAATATATCTTGGTGATTATTCTATTGTTGGTTTATTTTTGATCCAGTTAACATGAATGGATCAAGTCCGAATGAACAAGGACAAGATCGTTTTTTGGGTGATAATGTTCTTAATTCTCCCCTCAAAATCTATCATGTTCTTCATGTTTTCTTCACATTTTTAAAACACTACACAAATGATCTTTCGTTACACCCGTGATCCATAGTGGAAAAATCTAAGACCAAAGGTTGTGATCCTCAGAGGAATTGCGGATGTATGATGATTGTGCATCAAGAAGGTGGTAGTTTATGGTGGAGGGGTGAAAAATGGAGGGTCACCGACATGGTGCCCGGTGGTAAAGGAAGCGCACAACCCGATGGGAGGCCATGTTTTGGTGGGTCGCACATCGGAAGTCCAACGAAACTGTACTTGAGGTGGAGCCTATGGGGGCGCAGGCCATGAGCGGTGGATAGGAGATACAACTAGTGGGTGTGTTGGTGGATGCGAGGTTCATGACTAGAAGGATACCTTAGTGGAGGACATCATAGTAGCGGGGACACAAGACTAGGGGCTTGTATGTGGTGCTTTATTCATTGAACATGGAATTTTCGTTGAACGAGAGAGCACAATTGAGCCATGAGAAGAAATATTAGGACTGCATGTGGTAGGCCAAGCTAGGAAAACTGGGCCAAAACAGTGGTCCAATGGGGTAAGTTCCAGTAGCCCATCAGGCTGGGCCGGTTCGGGCCGGCCGAGACTAATAGGGTCAGTTCGGGCCAGGTAAATAGTTCTGGGTTGGGTCATGTCGGACCTGGACTCGATAAGACCCCTTTTATAAAATTGGCCATATATTTCAAATAGTGTGTCTGTTTGATGAGACTTTTCAGGATTTGGGACCCTTTTGACAAGGTAATCCGTTTGAAATACTCTAACTGATTTTTTATTGATATTGGTTCATGACCAAATGGCTTGAGGTGTAGTCTCTCATAGAACAAGTGTACTATGAGAAGAATCTTGAAGATGGTTGTGACTATGTGACTTGGGGGACTACTTGACCCGTCTATGGTTTTTGCTCTATCGATGATTTTTGCACCATCAACACTCCATATTCCATTGACGCTCCAAGTGACATCTACGCTCTATGCACCATCAACTCTCTATGCACCATAGACACTCTATACACCATCGACACTCTATGAACCATCGACGATCCAGGTATCATTGACGTCTAAGACGGAATCACTACTATAGGCACCACTGATGCTCTATGTTCCAGAAAAGGTCCATGATGCTTTGACGCTCAGTGCACCATCAACGCTCCTCTCACCATCAGTGCTTTGTGCTCCATCGATGCTCCAAGAACTGCTAAAACATTTAGTTCCATAAAGATTGGTAAATCTATAGACTACAACTAGAAATATATATCTTCATTCTTCAGACTTGTTTCCATATGAGCTAACCGTAATGAATGTTCCTCATTTGTTTCCCTTGTGGTGTACTTAGCGTGTTTCTTTTGTGGTGTACTTTGTGTGCTTCCTTTGTGGCTTAATTTGTGTGCTTCATTTTTGTTGTACTTCTTTTAATTATTTATGGTGTAACTTTGTGGTTTTGGGGTCCCTACTGAGTATTATTTTACTCACCACTACACATTCTATGCCTGCACGTGTCATGTATTGTGTAGAAGATCAATGTTTTTATGGATTTCTTGGTGGACTAAGTCCAGGTGGTGCTTAGAGAGAGGCCCGATAGATGAGGTGGGATTCAATTACTTTAGATAGTTGTTTATGTACCTACCATTTAGGTAGGGTTTTCTGTGTATGAGATTCAGGATCTTGTACTTTCCCTTTAGGTTGTGATTGTATTCTGGACCCATTTACTTTTCTATTTTTGTACTATCTTACTCTATTTTTGGTATCTTAGATGTATGTATGCTTCTTTAGTTATTGTTTTTAGTTCATCACATTTGGACATGGAAATGTGTGTTTGTGTGCATGTTGTTAGGAATATTCCTCCCATTTGTGGGATATTCCTACTCGGTGCTAGTCGCCAACCAATAAACAATTTGAGGTGGGCTTGGGATAGTCACATAATAGCCCTTGGTGGATAGTTCATGATACATATCCTTTAACGTTCCTTTTCTTAGGAAAATGGCTTGTATAATTAATATATTATTTATAGTTGAAACTCTACATTACAGGTTGAGTGTTGATCAGAACCTTCCTTTATTTTTATTAATTAATGGGATTGTTTATATCCATATGGCAGTTGTTATCCATATTCTCTTCTCTTCTGTATTTTAACCATCTCTTGGTTCCCTTTATGAAGTTTCCAAGATGCTTATTTCAACACTTTTGACACATGGTATACTGGGTCTTCTTTACTTCATGGGATTTATCTATTGAACCACTCATATTAAACTAAATTTTACACTTTTTTTCTTCATGACCATGAGACAACTAAGAGTGTCAGATCTCAATTTCATCCATATGGTCATAACGGAAAAGTCTCGAGGTCTATCTTACAGGCCTTGTGATATTTTTCTCATACTCCTAATATACTTTTCTTCATTATTCATCAATATGAAGAATTACCTTTCCATCTTGAGAGGTAGGTTTCGGGAAAGTATTTTTTTGAAAAATATTTTCTTGAATTTCTCCCAATCCATGGAATAAATTCCTAGTTTGACTTCATTTTCTTGATCACTTTCTACCACTTATCATCTTCCACATAAGAATGATAGAACTACATCACAACATTATCTTCTTATGAGATCTAGGGGTTTCAGAATATCTTCTCAATAGAGTTAATCCATTTTTATGTGCGGCGGGGATGAGAATATATCATAAAAATTGGTCGACTTTTACACATTAATGATTTGGAAGAAGTTGGGAGTTCCGCATGATTCATGTAATTATTCATAACTTCATACAACTCAGCAAGTACTATAATAAAGCTTTGAGAAAATTTTCCAATCATATTTGGCATATCATTAGGTCAATTGTCACATTTCCTATTACAATGATTATAGGTGTGAATTTTTCTATTTCAAGCCATTATGTAAGAAAAATAATGTAATATTATGGGTCTGGAATACATAACTAATAAGCATATAAAAATCAAAAAAATTAACGTAAAAGGATAAATTTGTAAATGAAAAAGTAAAACCTATCTTTTTATTTCTTATGTTTCAATCTAGGATAAACATGGTGATAGATGTATTCATAGAGTTGATATTTATATTCTCTAGTGATAACATCCAAAAACAACTAGAACTCCCTCTAATGCCAACTCTAAAGGACATATCTTTTTAAAAATATTCATACATGACTGTAAGAATAAATAAACATCAAATAACAAGACAATGATCATAATGTCTGGTGTCTTGGAAGATTAGGTACATAATTAAATACAATGATACCAAAATAAAAACATTTTTATCTAATAATTATAATGAGATTCTAAATAAATTTCATCCCTTATATCTTCATAGGATACCCTTGGGAATACATGAATAAAAGGGATGGGGTGAAATTCTCAGTAAGGAAATATGCATAAGAATAAAACATAACACATGGGATAGACGGAATAACATGATTAAATAAATTTATTGAATCCGAATCGACATAATGAGTAATAGCATGTATAACATATGAACATATAACCCTGACATCATAAGAATGTGGAAACAACATATAACATCACATAAACCTGAGTCAAGGATAGTTACTAATACATGGTGGAAAAGGTCCTATATAAGAATCAAGTTCACTCCATGTCCCAAACACAACATCTCCCGAGACTAAACAATAACCAATGAATTAGAGTGCAATCTAGACACACCAATAATAACATTTTCATTAATATATATACCACATGAAGAATCATACATAAATAATCAAAAATAATCATAAGCATTACCCATGGAAAGAATTGGTTATCATAATCCTGTCAAAAGGTATAATATAAAAGAATGTCAGAATGTTGTCCATGAATGAAATGTTCAAAATAATATATAGACATTCATAGAGGAAAATAGGCATATATAATGATAATTTATGTCAAAATAATGTAAATATATGTAATAATAGTGTTCAGGAGACATTATAAATGAGACATTTTAGTGTAGTTTGAGGAATATATTAATGATAATTTAAAGAAGAAAATTCATATTTGTTTTCAAAAAATAACGGTTGATTAAAATTTACTATAGAGTGGACTTATAAATTCGTAAGAAATTGATAAATTCCCTTTAATCAGACATCTTTATCAAGAACATTTGAGAGGGGAACCATTTTAAAACATGTATTTCTCCCAAAAAAGAATTATTATATTATCTAGATGAATTATTTTTTAATACATACATAGAATATATAAGAGTAAAATAAAAATTAAGATTAGTTTCATTGGGGTAAAGAGAGGGAAAGAGTAACCTAAAGGTAAAATATAGGTTTGAAAAGAATCTCTTACCTTATAATAGAAATGGTTCTGTACTTTATATTAATGTCCTAGATAATCAAATTATATCTAATAATTAATTAATTAAGAAAAAATTTTACAATTTTTTGATTTATTATAACTTTATTAAGTTTATCTATGCCCCTTTTTATGAGTTATAAGATATAATTTTAGTTTTTGGGAGTGTTTGTTTCCTTGGTTTTCATGATCTATTACTTGTACACATGTATGGAAAATAACATAAAATGTGAATGGTTCTTAGTAATGGAAATTATATGTTATTAATGAACATCCATAAGATTAAATTTCTATATAATTAATTTTTAATTTTGGTTGAGTAGTAATTTTTAGATATGATGTTAGTGGTAATTGTTTAGATTAAATTGGAATTTTTTCGGTCATCATGAAGTAGTATTGTTTTATTACTTAATATCATGTATATAAAATGGTTTCAGATAATTTAATAAGATTTAATACATATATTATAATCTGGTATAAACAAAAAATGATTTTGTTACCATCCTTTATGTTATTAATGGAAATTTAAAACTCGTCGTCCTTGAATGTGATAAACTAACACATCACGAATGATGTTTTCATTTTAATTAAAAAAGAAGGGGGGGGGAATGGTGATGAATTATCCCATTAGAAGAATAAAATGTCATTATATTGGTAATAGATTAATCATACCATTAGTTCGAGGATAAGTTAGGAGAGTATAATAAAACAAAAGGAAGATGGAAAAATCAATGAAAATAAAGAGTATTTTAACTCTTGAAAACATATTCTTAAGAACCTCCTTAGGGGGACTGATTTTTGGTATTTTGTTGATAAAAAATAAAGATCGATATGGGGGGTGGATTTGGGAAGATATTTGATCATAATTTGGACAATTTTAAAAGCTTTAGATGTGTTAGGAGAAGTGGTTGTGAAGGGTGGTATTTATAGGGGAGGATAGGGGTTTTTTCTCAATATTTTATTCATTAGTTTATTATTTTGCCTCAAGACATGGAATAGTTTGAGAATTATCAAAAAAAAAATCAAATAATAGAGTATAGTTCAATATTATAGTGTTACATAATCCATACATCATCTATGACTCGATAATTCATGTATTTATCTTTTATCAAAAATTATTGTATTTTACTATTCACCAAAAATTCAAGAAGTTTAGAAAAATCCCAAATATTCACTATAACCATTTTTTGATGTGTATAATTTAAAAATTAATTCTATTTTATGAAAATAATTTTATAAATATAAGAAATTTATTTTTTAATTAAATTCATTATTTACATTAAAAATACCAATTTTATAATTATAACTGATTTTGTAATACTTTAAAAAATTAATGAAAATATTATAAAAATATCATAAAATCATAAGATAAAATAATATTTATTTATGAATACATTTTTTTGGAAATAAGTTTTATTTTAAAAAATTATATTAATTTTAATATTAAAAATAAACACTAATGTTTTATAAAAATATCAAGCCTTAATTAATATTTTATAAAACATTTGTTTACTTATACTATGATATAATTATATTATATTTTAATTTATAAGATGGTTATTTTTATTTAAACCTTCATTTTTGAGGTTACAATTTTATTTTCTGGTTTATAATTCATAAGGTCCAAGTTACTATTCTGAAGGTCAAGTTACTATTTCATTAATATAGGTTCCATAACTTCAGGAAATACCACTTATTTCATTTAGTCATCATTAAAATATTTTAATTATATTCATTATATGATTTTATGTGATTTATCATTACAAGAATGGAATTTATATTTATAAAATTTGGGGTCATTAAAATGATATTGGACCAATCCTCCATTGAAGTCCATAAAACATTCCCTCAACATGACTTTTAGTGTCTGAAAATTTTGCTCAGATTTTCCATTTGTTTGAGAATGATAAGTCATACTAAAGTTAGGATTAGTGTTTAGATCATGTTAGGGACTTTTCTAAAACATCTATTTTAATCATGGATCTCAATCAGATACAATCGACATTGGTACCTCATGCAGCCTTGCCAAATCTCTGATATATACCCATGAAAGTTGATCTAGTGAGAAGTCCACATGAATTATGGAAAAGTGAGCTGTTTTTATGAGATGATCCACAATAACTGATATAGAATTGTTTCCTCTGGATGTCTTCAAAATTCTGGTGAAAAATTCTATGCTGATGTTTTCCCATATTCTTGTTGGTATGGGAAATGGTTGGATCATCCCCTTACAAATTTCCCTTTCAGCCTTAACATTCAGAAATACCCTGAACATTAATGTATATTCAGAAATATAATTCATTATAATGTCCCACCAATAGTTCTCTCAGAGATCGTCATACATCATTGTGCTCCCTCTGTTAATTGAGAAGGTTGATCTATGTGTGTCATTTAGAAGCACCTTCATTTAATCTAGATCAGATGGTACACGTAGTCATCACCAAAATCGTACAATTCCTTCATAATCAATTTTCTACTTTGAGGATTTACCCTTTCTCATAGCCACAACCTTCATCAAAATTTCCACATCATTTCATTGGACATCCTCAATTTTCTCCATGTTTGGTGATTGAGAAATAATCTATGAAAGGATTGATGATACTACTTCTTTAATGATTCCCATTTCCATCCTTTGAAAATATTAGAGGATTGGATCCTTATTAATTCTTATCATTGTTAAAGATATTGGATCCTTTCTACTTAGATCATCTCCAACCTTATTTACCTTAACATGATTGGTATGGATTGAGCTGTTCTAATCCATAATGAGATCTAACCATATTAGCTGGAACATATTAAATTCCTTCTATGTATATATATATTTTAGGCTCTTATAATCAATATATATTTCACAATACTCTACATAGAGGTAATTATAGTAGATATCAAATGTAAATATCACATATTCTAACTCCATATCATTTGTGGGATGATTTTTATCATAACATTAAAACTTCCTTGACTCTAGGCTATCACTTTTTCATTTTTCAATAATAAAAAACCTAATCCCTTCTTTGAAGTGTCACTGAATACTATATAGAGTTCAAAAATATTTTGAATTTTGAGTACTTTCACAGTGATAAGCATCTTTTTCACCTATTTGATGGAATATTCACATTATATGGTCCAAAAAAACATTACTACCTTCTGATTCAACTTGGTCCCTAGGATTGAAAATCATGAGAATTTTTTTAAATGTTCTCTGTAATACCCTTCAAGACCAAGGAAACAATGGATCACTATTATAGATGTTGTACAATGACAGTCTTCAATTTCATTTATCTAATAAAGGTCCACATATATTCTATTTCTAGTGTTTAAAGTTCCCAAAAATGACAATTCCTCCATCAAAAACTCACATTTAATATACATTAAATATATCTTATCTCTTTTTATGGTCTTTAGCATAGTGTTCAAATGTTTCTCATGTTCCTCCTTCCTAGAGTTTATAATAATATCATTGATATAGGCTAACAAAAATTTGTTGCGATAATCTATAAAGATAGTGTTTATGAGGCCCATAAACATTATTGGGGAATTAATGAGTCCAAAAGGCATGACTATGAACTCATAGTGTCCGTACATTATTCGAAAGGTAGTATAGGGAAAATCTTTCTTCATCACCTTAAATTGGTGATATCGCAACCGAAGTTCCACCATAGATAAATACTTAGCCGCATGATGTTGATCAAACAAGAAATATATAAATGTAATGGGATAATTTTTAATGATCAATATTTTTGTTTCTCACTATAACAAATGCATAGGCACATTGATCCATCCTTCTTTTTGAGTAAGATGACTGGTTCATCCCATGGTGAAGCACTCGGGTGTGTAAAAACCTTGTCCAGATTCTCTTCTAAATTCTTATTTGGTTCCTCCAAATCAATGGTTTAAATTCTATATTGTGTCATTTATATAGGTAGATATCAATTAATAAGTTCAATTGGGAACTAAACCTCTCAATTAGGTGTGAGACCGGTAAATTATTCAAGGAACCCATCAGTGTAGTCCCTCACAATAGGCATGCCTTAAAGAATGATTCTCTCCTTTGCCTCAATTATTTGAGATAGATATGCTTTCTTTTAAGTAAATAATATCCTCACTTGAGATAATGGATCTAAAGAAGATTCATCCCCTTCCTTGCACTTGTAAAAAATGATAGGATGGTTCAGGATTTGATGTGTGATCTCCCTTTCCTGATAGTTGATGTGGGATTTGTATAAAGATAGTCAATCCATGCCCAATATATCATTATACTCTACCAAAGGGTTTAAGAAAATATTTTCTAGGAGTTCCAGTCCACAAACATTAACTAGATATGAGATATATAAATTTGATGTAATAATAACCCCATTTTCTATTCTCATAGATAACTCAACCTCCATATTTTGAGTTGGTTTTTGAACAGTTCTACAAAACATGAATGATATGAATGAATGCGTAGAACAAGAATATAATAGTATAATATCTATTCTTGGATGAATAACTAGATTACCAATCAGCACATAATTTTTGGCCTCCACCTCAATAGTAGTGATGGAATAATACCTTCCATTATCCTTTGACTTTGGTGGTTGATGATGATAATTACCCTAGAGGACTCAATGTTTAGTACACTAGATTACATAGTTCCTTTTCCCCGTATAGTTAAAGTATTGAACCATGGGTGGTTCTCCCCATTCCTCATCAAAAAATTTCCTACATCCTCATGTACTTTCCATATTCGTTAGATTGATTGCCTTCTATTCCACACTTATATCATTACATTGTCCCTTTGAGGTAGTTCCTATGATTCTTATCCCCACATTTTTGACATGTGGGTGGTTGAGATTTTTTTCCACCTTTGACATTATATCCCCCAACATAAAACTCTATTTTCATTTCTTATCACTATATCCATTGGACCATTCTCCAAACTCCATCTACACTTTTAGAGTCTATCAAACAACTTTTCCATAAATCATAATGCATCTAATTGATAGATTCATTTGAAGGTGTAGTTTTAATCATCTAAGGAATCTATCAGTTATTCTATCATTGTTGATAATAACACCCAAATAATACCTTGAAATCCTTATGAAATTTTATTTATAGTACCTAATAGATTCACCTTACTTTTTATTAAATTATATTAATTCTCTCCCCATATTGTTTTGGAGAGTTTTAGGTAAATACTTAATTAAAAAAATTATCTTAAAGTCTTCCCACTCAATATCTTCAATTTTAATCTTTAGATTTGGGTTTTTAATTATCTCCCACCATTGATCAGCCTCTCCGTCTAGAAGAAAAATATCACAATTATTAATCTTCTTCTCAGATTACTGGAAAACAAATATGATCTTCTCATCTAGTTGACCCACTTCTTTGTGACAAATGTATCGGATAATTTAATAAAGGTTGGTGGTCATTGCTACATAAAGGACTCGATAGCCAGTCCCCCCCTAGGTGAAGTATAGGACTCCATATTATTCAGATTATTATTCATATCCTAAGACAGTTTGGTAGCCAACACCATGATATTATAAAGTCTACCTCCCAAGGCATTGGGTTTGTTATTCGGGTAATCACTGCATTGTCCCTCGCATGATTTGTTATCCTTGTTTCTCCCGGTTCACACCATTTTCTAAAATAGAATAGATTTTAACAATATATAAGTAAACACATCACAAATAAATAATTTATTCCTTTGATAAATTAACTTTAAAGTAATCTTGTGGGATCTATATGTTTATAATTTTTATAAAAAAAATATTATTTGGTGATTACTTCATCTCATGCTAGGGGTTTTCACTAGGTTTCTCTAATCCCAATTCTTGAATTCAATCAAATGCGCTCAGATTCTAACTATAACGACCATAATATTTCTTACATGTATATTACATAATTTAAAATATAAATTGAAAAATAGTTTTAAAAATTCAATAGCAGGTGTTTTAAGGTCTTGGTTAAAATAAGGTCAAAATATTAAATTTTATAAATAAAACAAAAACATTTATTTAATTCTTTCTTCTCTAGCTTTATAGTGGTCCTTGTGTTCTCATATGTCAATGTTATCACCAATGGATACACATAAAAGGAATAGGTGAGATAATATCCTAATAAGATGATAGATAAGAACAAGGATCAACATATAATGGGGTAAGAATTATCATTATCATCATAACATAAGCATGGTATCATCATCATAAAATGAGATGAAGCATTAGATAGAGGCATAAAATGTGGAAATGCATAAAAATGAAACCTAATATCTTATTGGTAAAGTACAAAATATTGTTTTCAAAAAATATAGAATTATTTCCTCACATATTTCACTTTATCTAATGAGATTAATCACACTACCAAATGAATTTAAGAGTAATATAATTCTGGGTGCATCAAACACATCACAACATTTAAATACTAATGCATGCCACATAAAATGTATATCAATCATGGAAATATAATAACACATGGAAAGGAATATATTTCTTTTAATAAAGAATAAATTCATAAAATATAGAGTTACCATGATAAAAAATAAATAAGATGCTTGATATGAATCTTTATTTAATAAGTAACAATCTCAAGAGAAGTGAAATTTGTGTTTTTCTAATAAGAGTTTTTTTGGAAAAATTAATGCATTTGTTATAAAATCAGATTTAAGAATATATCAAAAAAATAAAAGTAAAGGATAAAGAAATTATATTTATGTAAAAATAATGGATCATTCATACTGAAAATGGAGTGAAATAGGGAAAACCCAATGGAAGAGAGTCGGGTATGAAAATCCTCTTAACTTATGTCCAAGTGATTTACTCACTTTAATATCCTTGATAATAAAATTAAATTCAATAATAAATAAGCATAAAACCTATTCTGAATTTATTAAATTTATTATAATTTTATTAAATTTATTTTTAAAATTTTAGATTAGTTATAGAGTTCAATTCCATCATTCTGGAGTGTTTATTTTCATGGTTTTCGTGATCGGTTCACTTTAATATGAGTCTGGAAGTTTATGTAGAATGGGTATAATTATCCTAAACATAAATTATATATTATTTAGGAAAATAAAGAGGTTTAAATATATATATATATATATATCATTTGGTTAAATGGTATGAGGATGAAGTATAGGATAAAACGTTAGTGATAATTATTTATATTTTTGTCAGTTTTTTCAAACATCAAAAACTTGTTTTGTTATGTTACTAATTATTTTGTATATAATATAGTTTTGGAACATAAAAAAGGGTTGGAATATAATTATTATTGTATTATACAACCATTATAGTGGTTTTATGAACATCCTTGAAGGAATTAATGGAAAATTAAACACATCGTCTTTGATGTCGGTAAATTGACACATCATGAGAAATGATTTTATATTCACAATAAAAGAGAGAGGGGGAAGGAGTTTTATGATACTTAAATTAAAAAGATATAATTATATTATATAAAATATAATAGAGTTATAAATCACATTTGAATATAGGGGTGAGTTTATAATGAGGAAAGAAAAAGAAATTGAAAGAACATAAAATGAAAAGAAAGAGGATTTTACCTCTTGATTTTCTCCTCTTTGAGAACCTCCATAGGAAAATGGTTTTGGAATTTTTACGAGTTAAAGGATTATGGGTTGTGGGGGTGGGTATTGGAAAAGGATTTGGGAAGAATTTTAAAAAGTCTCAAAGCTTGGATGGTGTGAGGATAAGGGTTGGTGAGGGGTGGTATTTATATTAGAGGATATGGGTGTTTTATCATTATCTTATTCATTAGTAAATTATTTTGACTATAGACAATAAATAGTTTGAGAATTATCACAAAATATATTATAATTATGATGAATAGTTTAATATTTTGGGCTTACATCATCTATGACTCAATAATTCTTATATTTATTTTTTACCAAAAATAATCATACTTCACTATTTAGAAAATAATTTTTTTAGATTAATAAAAAAACACACACTAAAATTTATTCATTGTTTATAATTAAAAAATGATCTAAATTTTATTAAAATAATTATATAAATTTTATAAAATTAATTTTTAATTATAATAAGCATTTACTCGAAAAATACATGTTTTAAAATCATAGTCAATTTTATAACACTTTAAAATTTTAATTGAGGTTTATTGAAATTATATAATAATAATAAGACAAAAAAATTAGAATTTATGAAACAAAATTAAGAAAATACATTTTATTATAATTATTTATTTAGTCATACATTTTTTATTAAATATTTATTAATTGAAGAATCATTAACACTAAATGTTTTACATTTTTTGAAAATTTCATTATTTATACCATTAAATAAATACATCATATTTTCATTCATAAGATACCAAAATTTTATTTACAGTTTATAAGGTGATTTAACATTTCTATTGGTCTAATTACTATTCCTCAGTGTTAAATTTCTAGTCCAAATGTCATGTTACTATTTCATCAGTATAGGTTCTTGGACATCTAGAAATACCTACCATTTCATTCCATCATAATTTATAAAGTATGAATTATGTTATCATTGTGATTTAATGTGAGTTATACTATATAAAATAATTTTATGATGGGAATTCCCATTGATAAAATTTAGGTTATTAAATTCTCCTCCCAAGGAAATTTTACAATTGAAATTTTACTGTACATTCTATGTTAAAAATAAGTGAGGGTACATCACCTTCATCACTTCCTCTGGTTCCCATGATTCCTCTTCGTACTTATTGATTCTCTATATTAATTTCACAAGTTGAGTTGTCATTTTTCTTATAAATTTATCTCTATGGTCCAAGATCTTTACTAACTGGTCCTCGTAAGAGATATCATTCTCCAATTATACCAAATATAGACTCAGTACCTATGAGGGATATGGTATATACTTCTTTGAGAGGGATACATGGAATAAGTCATGTACTTGAGACATTTTTGGCGGAATTTCTAGTTGATATGTCACAAATCTAACATTGTCAATGATCTCAATGGGGTTGATGTACCTGGTACCCTTCTTTCTTTTCATCCCAAATCTCGTGGCCTTCTTACATAGAGATATGAGGAGGAATTACATCTCTCAAACCCTAAACGTGAGGCCCCATCAATGATTGTATACATTACTCTTCTATAAACATTAGGATTCCTTGATGTGTTTTTGAATTGGTTTCACCATTTCCACCATTTCTTTTACCATTTTAGGTCCTAGAAGCTTACTTTCAGTAGCTTTATCCCAAAAAGATAGTTTTAAGAATATTTCCCATAAAGGTGATCGTATGGAGCCATTTTTATGCTTGATTGGAAAATATTAATATAAAAGAACTCACCCAGAGACATAATTTGGTCCCATCCTCCTTTCTATTCCATAAAACATGATCTCAACATTAATTCATTTGTCTAAACAGTCTTCTCAGATTGTCTACCAGTTTGAGGATGATAAGTCATACTGAATATAATATCATTGTTTTGATAATATTGGATACATTTATATAACATCTAGGTGAATATAATATATTGATTAGACACAATTGATAGTGGTACTCCATGCATCTTTTCCACATCTCTGGTATATATTTAGGAAATTTTTTCTAATTAGAATTCTTCTTGAATTGTGAATATTTTAGTAGTCTTTGTGAGGAGATTCACTACAACCCATATAAAAATTATTTCGTTTAGATTTCTTTGGATGTCTGGTGACAAATTTGATGGTGTTTTTTACAATTTTCATGTTGGTATGGGTAATGGTTTAATGATCCCCTTAGAATTTCCCCTTTGACCCTTGACTTACTAATATACCCAAAACATTGATACATATTTTGTGCTCTCCTTCTTCATAATTTCCCTCTAATAGTTATCTCATATATCTGAATACATCTTTCTTCTCCTTAGGCGAATAGAAAATGTTTTTCTATATGAATCATTCACAAGCTACTTCTTTATTTTATGATCAGAAGTACACACATTTGTGACCAAAAACATACAATTCCTTCCCCATAAATTTTAAACTCTAAATATTTCCAATTTCTTATAGCTTCTACCTTCTTCAAGATATCCACATAATTCTTATGATAATCCTTTATTTTCACTATTAGGGATGGTTGAAAAATCAATTGTGAAAGGATTGATGATGTTCTTTCCATAATTATTCTGATGTCCATACTTTAAAAATCTAATAGGATTGGATCCTTCTCAATTATAATCATTGATAATGATACAAGATTCTTTCTACTAAGAGCATCTACCACATTATTTTTCATTATTAGGATAGTAGTGGAGTGAGTAGTTTTAATCTTTAATGAGTTCTAACCATCTTACCTGGCATATATTAAGTTCATTCTATGAGAATCATTATTTTATGATCTTATGATCAGTATATACTTCACACTTCTCCACATATAGATAATGCTGCCATATTTTCATTGAAAATAACATGTCTTCCAACTCCAGATCATGTGTGCGATAGTTTCTCTCATGAATTCCCTACTTCCTTGAGGCATAGGATATCATTTTATCATTTTTATTTAATACACAACATAATCCATTATTTCAATAATTTTTTAATACCAGAAGAATTTTCCACTTTGTTGGAAGTGCGATTACTAGTATGGTGATAAGAATATTTTTCAACTCTTTGAAGTAGTCTTCAGATTCAATGGTATAGAAAAACATTACTCCCTTCTGATTAAACTTGGTTAGTAGGATTGAAAATCCTCATATGGTTTTCACAAATCACCAGAAATACCTATCTAGAACAAGGAAACTATGAATCTCCATTATAGATGTTGGCTTGGGCCACTCTTCAATTTCCATTTACTTATAAGGGTTCACATATATTCCATTAATGATGATAGAATTCACCATGAATGATACATTCCCAATTCATAACTCACATTTACTACACTTTTCAAATAGTTTCTCGCTTTTCATTGTCTTTAGCAAAATATTCATATGCGCATCATATTCCTTCATGCACTTATAGTATATCTGAATATAATTGATAAGGACTACCAAAAATTTGTCAAGAAAAAGTCTAAATACTTTATTCATTTTGTAAATGAATATTTTTGGATCATTATTGAGTCTTAATTTCATAAATATGAACTCATAGTATTTTACCTCATTCAAAAGGAACTCTTGGTTATATCTTATTTCCTTGCCTTTAACTAATGATATCCCAACTGATGTTCCACCTTAGATGAATACTTTTCCCCAAAACAATGATAAAGAAATTAATTTATACATGGATGGGGATGACTGTTCATTATCATGATTTTTTTGAGATCATGATAATAAATTCATTGGTGCATTGATCCATCATACTTCTTGAAAAAGAAGACTGGTGCACCTGATGGTGAATCACTGAAGTGTAAAAAACCCTTTCCCAGATTATCTTGCAATTACTTCTCCAATTCCTCCAACTCAATGGTGGCCATTATATAAGGTGTATTTGATATAAGAAGAGATCCTAGAATAATATCAATTGAGAACTCAACCTCTCATTCAAGATAAAGACCATGCAACTCTTTTAGGAACACCTCGGTGTAGTCCCTCACAATGGGTATGTATTAAAAAATTAGTCTCTCCTTTGTCTCAATAATTTGAGCTATATATACTTACCCATGAGTCAATAATATCCACACTTGAGATAATGGATCCTAAAAATATTCATTCCCCTCCACACAAATGTAAATAATTAGAGGATTTTTTAGGATGTGAAGAGTGATCTCCGTTTCCCCACAGTCAATGTTATCTTAGTATAAAGATAGACAACCATTTTCCAATATAGCGTCAAACTCCACCAAATGATGTAACCCAATATTTTGGTGGAGGTTCATTAAACAAAAATTAACTGAGGAGGTGTTATATACATTAGATGAAATAATTTCACCATTTTTTGTTCTCATAGATAACTCAACATCCATATTTTGAGGTGTAGTTTGAATAGTTATTCTCAACATGAAAGATATTAAAGAATGAATAGAACCAGAATCAAATAATATGTTCCAAATTCTTGAATGTATAACCAGTGAACACATCATAAAATCATTTTGTGATCAACCTCAACATTAGTGATGGAATAGGATTTCCCTTTATCCTTTTACTTAGGTGGTTGATGATGCTGATTACCCTTAATGAAGTGAGGTTTCGTGCACTAGCTTACATAGATCCAATGTTCCATATTGTTGAATAATTTAACCATAGGTGGTGGTATCCTTTACTCCACCACATTCTCTTAATTTCTCATGTCTTCTCGATATTCATGAGCTTGGGGCCCTCTCTTCCACACATATATCTTTTCCCCATCCCTTTGAGGAAGTTCCCATCAGGCTTTTTCCCAAATGTTTGGCATCTAGGTGGTTGGGTTTTTCTTCCCTTTATCATTATATCCCCCAAAATGAAACTCCATCCTTAATTTCTTACCACCATTTCCATGAGACCAATCTCAAAAAAAAACATCTCCCCATTGAGATAACATTGAATAACTTCTTCACACATCCCATGGTCTTGAATTTCTAGATCCTTTAAAAGGAGTGGTTTTAAACCGCTAAAGAATCTATCAACTTTTCTATCATTGTTGATAAAGAAACCCAATGTTTACCTTGAAATACTTATAAAATTTTCATTGCAGGATGTGATAGATTCAATTTTTGTTTATTTCATCTCAATGAATTCTATATCCATCTTTGAAAAAAGTGTCTGGGGGAAATAATTATTAACAAACATTATCTTAAAGTATTACCACTCTATCTTTTCAATTTTTTCCTTTGGCTTGGTGTTTTTAATAAACTCCAACCATTGATCATCATCTCCATATAGATGATAAATGTCCAGAAGTACCTTCTCCTTCTTATAATAATAGGGCACATAAAATTTCATCTCCAATGAGTTGACCCATTGTTCTACGAAAAGTGGATCAGAAGATCCACTAAGGTTCGGTGGTCATTTTTATATAAAAAAACTTGATATTAAGTTTCTCCCTCTTAGTTAAAGTTAGACGTTCCATTTTTTTAGGTTATTGTTTATAATCAAATACATCTGGGTAACCATATCCATTATATTTTTAAATCTACCTCCCCCAGAATTTAGGATGTCATTCCAAAAATTGCTTCATTTTCCCTCGCATGGGTTATTTTCCATGTTTCTCCTGGTTCCTGTCATTTTTTAGAATAAAAGAGGTTAAAAAAATAAGTAAACTAGTAATGAATAAATAATATATTATTTTGTGCAATTAATCTTAAATTTATATCTTGTGGGATCTCTGTGTTTAGAATTTTATCTAAAACAAATATTCTTGGGTTTATACTAGTATAATACTAATGGTTTTCACTAGGGTTCTCTAATACTAATTCCTAAATTAACTAAATCAGGATCTGATACAAACTGTTGTGACCTGCTTTTTATTACATGACTATTACATTATTTAAATGATAAATAAAATTATATTGTTACAAATCTAGGATAAAGTGGTTTAGTGTATTTGGAAAAATTAGGATCGTAAATAACATTTACAAAATAAAACATAAACATTTATTTAATTCCATCTTCTCTCGACTTTTTATTTGTCATTATTTTCACCTTAGTATGTGTTATCACCAGTAAATAATAAATCAAAGAAATAGGTGACATACAATTAATTTAAGAGGATAGATAAGAATATGGACCGACATAACATGCAGTGAGAATAATCATCATCATAATAACATAAGTGTGTGATCTTCATCGTAATAATGATGGGAAATAATTAGATAGAGGCATGAATTATTACAATACATAAAAATGAAACATCATTCCTTATTGGAAATCTACCACACATAAATTTAATAAAATATAGATTCAATTTCATGCATATTTAAATTTATATCCTTATATTAATCACATTACCCAATAAATTAGAGAGTTATATAATTTGGGGCACACCCGTTACATCATAGAATTTACATAATCATGCTTTCCGCAAAGAATGAATATCAATATTGGACATAAAATAAAAAAGTAAAGGAATGATTTTCATTCCATAATGTACAAATTCAACAAATTTGGATTTCCCAAGATAAAAATGAAATAATATTTTTGGTAATAATATTTATTTAATTAGATACAATCTCAAGAGAAGTGAAAGATTCATTTTTTTAAATTACTTTTGTAAAAAACATGGCATTTTTTATAAAATAAGATTGGTAACATGAATATCTAGAATATAAAATTGAAAGTTAAAGAAATATTATTATGGAACATCAATGGAACATCATACTTAAAATGGAGTGAAATAGGGAAACCCCAAAGGAAGAGAGTTTGTTTGATGAACACCATGCCTTATGTATATGTGTTTTATTTTCATTAATATCCAGGATAATCAAATTTAATTCATTAATTAAAAAATATAAAACCTATTATTCATAAAATTAAATTATTATTGTTTTATTAAGTTCATTTATATACATTTAGATGGGTTATATATTCCAATTCCATTGTTCTGGTGTGTTCTTTTTCTTGGATTTCAAGATCTGTTCAAATGAATATGTGTATTAATGTTTATGTACAATGGGAATAATAATATATGGTTGAAAGTTTATATTATTAATGAAAATAAATTTTTTAAATGTTTATATATATCATTTGTTTAAATGGTATGATAATGAATCATTATATAAAATTTTAGAGATAATCATTTACATTTGTTTGGCGGTTTTTTCGAACATCAAAAACAATTTTTGTCCCATAATTTATTATTTTGTATATAAGATATTTCATTAATATAAAAAGGGTAATTAGATAAATTTTATATTAATGAACAAACATTATAGTGATTTTATGAATATAATTGAAGTTATTAAGGGAAAAGATAAATGCATCGTCTACGATGCGGGTAAATAGACTCATTACAGGTGATGATTTAATATTAAGAATAAAAGATAGAGAGAGAGAGAGAGAAAGGGGTTTGATGATGGATCATTCATTAACAAGATATAATTATAGTATATAAAATATAAAGTAGTTATCATTCACATTTGTATAGAGATGTTGAACATATAATAAGAAAGTAAATGGAAATTAAACAGACTTGAAAGATTAAAAAAGAGGATTTTACCTCTTGAATTTTTCCTCCTTGAGAACCTCCATGGGGCAATAGTTTTAGACTTTTGATGAGTCCAAGGGATCCTAGACATGGAGGATCAGCTAAAAAAGTTGTTTGTGTTTAATTTGTAAAGGATTCAAGATTTTATGGTGTTATGAGAATAGGTGGTGAGGGTGGTATTTATAGTGGAGGAGAGGTATGGTTTCTCAAATATTTTTTAATTAGTTTATTATTTTGGATAAAGAATATGAATTATTTTATAATTACAAAAAATATATTAAAATAATGAATTAGATTTCGTGATTTTGAGCGTAAATTATCCATACATCATCTATGACTCAATAATTCTTGTATTTATTTTCTACCATAATTTATCATATTTTATTATTCACCAAAAATCAAGTATTTAAAAAAATACAAAAAATTAACCCTAACCACTTTCACCTTGTGAAATTCAAAAATTAAATCTATTTTTATAAGGAAATTTCTAAAAATGATACATTTAATTTTAAATTAAAATCATTCTTCACTCTAAAAAATACTTGTTTTAAAATTATAACTAATTTTATAACTCAATGAAAAATTAATTATGCTCTCGTAAAATTATCAAATAATCAAAATAAAAAAAAATTATTTATTAATAAATTATATGAAAATATTTTTTCTTTTTAATTATTATTTTATTAATAAAATTTTAATTAAATATTTATGACTTACAAAAAATACGAACAATTAGTTTTTCCATTTTTAAAACATTTATTTACATATTATGTGAAATAAGTACATCATTTTTTCACTGGTAAGATAAATAAATTTTATTTATATATAATGATCTAATTAATATTCATAAGAGTTGTATTTTTAGTTCAAAGATCAAGTTACTATTTCACCGGTATAGGTTACTTAACTTTTAAAAATACCTCTCATTTCATTCATTCTTTGTTTATAGTGTATTTATTGTTTTATATAGGTCATTTTTTAACATATCCTATATGACATCATTATAATACAAGAACTTCCATTGATAAAATTTTGGGTGATTACAAATAGACTATGAATTCCTTAGAAACATCTTCATATTTCCATTCAAGGAGTGGAGGTGGTTGTAATAAAACTATAGGTCTCTAGTTCTTTGCATTCATTTTATGATACGTGGAACACCTTGTGATAAATCCTTCTATCTTACATTTTATCATAGGTCACAAATACTAGCATTACAGATCCCGATACATGTTGTATAATTCAGGATGAAAATCCCTCTTAGAATTGTGTGTCTCTCGTATCAGTTCTTCTATCATATATTTAGGAACCCAAACATGCCCATCTCTACGTAGGATTTCATCTCATTCCATAGACCTATCAGTATGCAGGTCATCTCCTAAAACACTTTCATGGAGAAGCAATCCTTTAGGATAAAAAAATTTCGTCCTCTTCAACTTTTCAAGCTGGAAAGAGGTAACTCTCATGGCTAAGAGGTAAGATTAATCCTGACTTTCGTGAAACTTCAGATGCATCTCAGAGAATATGGTCATTAATTCCATTAATCACTAGCTTCCCATACACCATGTTCAAATGTTTTTTGGCTCAGCGCATCAACAACTACATTTCCATTCCCATGCATATAGGTAAGCTCAAAATTGAAGGACTGAAGATATTCGACCCTTATTCCCTTTTGGATATTCAATTAACACATATTAAAGATATATTTTAGGCTCTTGAGGTTCTTATATAGCACAAAGTGGTCACCCAATCGATAATTAATTTAGAAACATAAGGTAAGGATAACTGCATCTAGCTCAAGGTCATGTGTTGGGTAATTTATCTCATGATTCCTCAACTGCCAATATCCACGTACAATGAATACATCCTCCTATAACAACACTAATCCTAGGAAAATTAATGATGCATCATAGAACATTGTATAACCTATTCTATACTTTGGAATAATCAGTATCAGTGTCGATAGAATCCCCTCGTCCAACTCCTAAAAGGATTTCTATCACTCATCTCTACATCGGAATATAACACCCATCAGTGAAATATTAGTAAGAGGTGAAGTAATGTGTAATAATTATTTTATGAAATGCCTATAATATTAGGCCAGCCTCAAGAGACTTCACATATCAAACATGTTTTTGGGATTACCTTGGGAAAATATACCAGTCACCTTCTATGGGTCAACATGCACTCCTCACTCTAATATAATATAACCCAAGAAGTGATGTTTTTCATTCTAAAAATGGAACATAGAAATCGCGATATAATGTTGATTCTCTCTCAGTGTACTCATAATTATCATAAAGTGATTATTATGGTTTCTACGAGTGTGAGAATAAAAAAGTATTTCATTGAAAAATATTATGATAAAAGAATAAAATAGGGTGGATGACATATTCTTCAAATCCATGAGAATAGAAGGCATTTTCATAAGATTGAACAAAATAATAATGTACACACACCGACCATACTTACTATAGATAGTTTTACATGGTACGTCTGATGGATTGATACACACATGATGATAGCCCAATCTCATCCCAATTTTTGAAAATACACAAGCTCATTGAAGCTAGTCAAATAAATGATCTATTTAAGGTATTTGACAACGATTCTTAATCATATGTTTGTTTAAAAAACATTAATCAGCACATAAATGAATGGTATCGACATCCCTCTTGATGAAAACATGAGTGAACCCATTGATTAAGTGTGGGTCTATATAGAAAATTTGGCCTCTAAATCTTCCATCTCCCTCTTGAGATCCTGGAGCTCAGAGGGCTCTATCCTCTATTGAGGAATGGAAACTAGGGATTCTCCTAGAAAAATATCAATCTTAAACTACACGTCCCTCTTAGGAGGTAAGATAGAAAAATCATCAAGGAATATTTCCCTAAAATGGTCCACTAATGGAGGGAATTCATCCTAATTTAAACCCATATCCACCATGAAGAGATTATAAATCATGGTGTTCACTCAACCAATCTTATGATGCTCTGGTATCTACTATCTTGGACATCTGACTCACCCATTTTTAGATAATTGTTTCCATCTGATATTTTAAATGATACACTTAGGCGATAGTATTCTATAAAGTTGTGATACATAACCATTTAATCTATCCCTAGAATCACATATAATTACGTAATATCATGAACAAAGAGGTCCCAATAAAGGTAACAACCTAACTCAATGGGATAGTCTCTACATGACTATATACCATCTCATTGTACTCACAATGATGTATCCATGGTCATTACACCATAGAAATACTGTATTTACAACCCAAATATTTCCATTATAGATAAAGATAAAAAGGAGTGAGATCTTCATATATCAAATAAATTTGATACTATAGTTGATGATACTATAATTGTGCCTCATACTGTAGATGGTTCTCTAGCCTGATCGTCGGGTATCAGTTGCAATGCATGAAACTAACCGGATCCAGGGCCTTGAGAGACAACTGATCTACCACAATCAAAATTGATTTTCTAGAACTATTAGTGATCATAAATATTGTAAACATATTAATTACATCGTTATCATCCAGTCATTTCAGTGCTAATCCAACTTCCGGCCTGATGTAAGATAAACGAACTTTCTACTAAAGGTGGAGCCTGTGTGAAACCTCTTCCATTATAAATTGATTGATTGGACCGATAAAATCTCTAAATATTCTCCATATGACCGTAATCCTGGAACTCAAGGGGGTATCCATCACACTAATGCTTTAGTTTCCCCTATCATCCACATAGATGATACACTATAGAGCTACCTATATGGGTACTTCGGTTTCAACATCCCTAATGAGACACCTCAAGAGGTAATTTTCTTATTCTAGAGGAACTATGAGCATTCCTCATCACTAGTACACTATTCCCCATTCTATCAGCACCCCTTAGGTTTTTCTCAATGATAAGATCCTCTTTGACTACCATAGAGAAGATATGAAGGAAAAATACATTCACCTTAGTACGGATGGCACACTGAAGCCCATACTTGAAGTGTCTTTCTTGAGAAAGATTGTCGGCAACTAAAATCAGTTAAATGTGTTAAAAACAAATGAAACACACTAAGTACTATATAAATTACATAGAAACATGCACAACATGTAGGAACTCTCTAGATAGGTAAGATCAATGTGTTTGTGGAGGTAACTGATCATAGAATGCAGTCATGAAATTTGTACTAACCATTCCCCGATGGATACCATCCAGGATAAGAATATCCCATCAGTGCTTGGATGAATCATGCAGTATGTATGAATTAATTTTTACCTTCCACTTTGGAGGAATCCCCAGATGATCAATTGTTGATAAAGTTTCCTCTAGCCAAGGCTGAGTAGCACGTGGACCGTCGTCCCCTGAGATGGAAGAAGGATACTATTGTGGAAACTCCTAGATTAGATCATCCATAGAAGATTAAGTTCATAGATCACCTTTCATTGATTGTGCTAGAAATAGGAAACCATCATGATGTTGAGAGTCAGTTCCTATATTAGGTACAACAGGTGGTGCCTCATATTGAAATCATAGCGATAAGACTGGTGGCTCGTGCCCTAACACGTCTTGGGAAGGGAACTCACCACCCTCCTGGAACACCAAATAAGGATATCATTGTGGAATTGGTCTACAATTTCCAAGAACACACCTCAGAAAAAGATTTAAGTAGATATATAGAAACAATAACATAATTTTAACATAATAAAGGAATCATTCCCCATGTTATACTACCATTATTAACCTCTTATAAGGACAAGTATTAGTAATTTTTCAAGTACATGTTTCTGGTGATCTAGTACATGAATGGTCAATAATACCTTTCCTCATCTTTAGTGGAAACCATTTCTCTTTATAATTCAAGTTTCACTTTTAGAGTTTTCATTTTCTCATGTACATATATCATGGTTTTTATAGAATGGATTAACAATCCTAGTGAATCAGGGCCCATTAACCTTATCACAGAAATTGTCACCCATTTAATTACATTCTAATGGGTTGACTTGATTAATTACATATTCTAACCCACAAGGGACCACAACACATCATGAATTGAAACTATAAATCCCTCAATCACATCTAAGTAAAGTCAAAATCATAATATAACTACTTCAAAATTACTAAACAATCACTGGAAAATCTTGTAATGAAAGAAGGGAAATATACTAATATGCTATAGCATATGCATGGAATGTGATTTCTAGGTGCCTACTGTGAATCAAATATAAATGCTCCTTTTCCTCGTATCATTGGTCCAAAGATGAAATAAGTTCCTCAAATAGAAAAATAATCAAAAAAAACACCTAGCATGTCTATCACCCAATTGTGAAATGATATCAACAATATGAAGAAAAAACATATCAATAATTATTAGTCAGGATACTCATCATTTATTTTTAACAAGGGTTTGCGATTCCCAAGTGTGTCTTATGAACAAGTTCCATGAATTATAAATCTCTAATATATTATCACAACATAATAAAGAAAAAAAAAAGGAACCTCCCTGATACCACATTGTGAAGCCCTAGTCCAAGATGCCACTTAAAGGTTCCCCAAGAACACTTGTCCACAAAGCCTCAAGGCCATCTCCCCAAATTCTAGAGGATAATGACAAGCAGAAAAAGACTGGGGTGTGTTTGTGGGTGGACTATGCCCTCATCATCGGAGTATATCACATAATATCAATAAGAAACACAACTAAATATAATTATAATTTTAATAAATATATGACATATTAGAAGTAGACTGAAGTAATAAACAACTGAAAAAACGGATACTCATATACAAAAGTTGATTATGATATGACATATGCTATTAAAGTTGTATGACAAGGGTACAAGGTCGCAAGAATAACATGATATACAAAACTAGTAAAAATGATCACAAAACTACCCTTATTTTCAAGACCTCCATATTGGTCATCTACTACTAACAACATTATAAGAAATCAAGAAGTCAAGAGTCTGAAGTAGTGTGCTTCCCTTTGTCGGAACCTCTATATATATAGTCTTCTCAGGTTCCAATGACTGCTTGGATAGGGTGTGAGATAAATCATAGTAGGCCACCCTCAAAGGATTTTGTAACATCATGTCCATCAAATATAAATTGACACTCTGTGCAAGAATTCACATATAAATTTAAATCATAACAGTAATATAAATACCCATGTACCTACTTCTTCTCTTGTATGTCGTATGAACATGTAACAACATCATTGATTAGTATATTTTATGTTTATATATTTAATTCATATGACACATAACTAGAACTTACATCCCTACATGATAATACTAGAAGAGGTTCCTTTATGAAAAATGAAATCACGAAGATTATAATATTGAAGAGGTTCTATGGTAAAAATCATGGCATCCAAGACTAAAAGAGTTACCAAATCAGTAGTAATTATATCCTAGATAAAGTGTAAGAGTATAATATAAGGAGTTTAATCCAAGGAATTCCACAATAGTGTAATTATAACTATGTCCAAGGAAAACATCGAAGGTAAAATTGGATAAGTAGTGATCCAGACCATGGATGTAACAAAGCCACCTCAAGTCTGTCGAAGCCATGATGGCTCCAAGGTGTGCATAGAAGGCATCCTTTAATAGTAAGGGATGGATCCTATGATATCATACCAGGAATCCACTAATGGAAGAGGATCAGGTACCAATGTGGGTCTCACCCTTGGAAAATGGAATCCTTGAATCTAAATGGCATGCATTATCACTCAAGGAATTACCCCAAAAATTAAAAATCTAACTCAAGAATAACAATTACTATAATGAGGTCAAGGCCCATATATAACTAGACACCTTATAAACAATTAATTTAACAAATAAGTCCATTTAATAGTCGTATCACTTAATAATTTCATTTTGTTTAAACCATTCCTTTCATTAGTGTGACAATGTAAAGGAGCATGAAACCATTTAATTTCATTCACTTAAGTCATATTAAATTAATTCATATCATTGTAATTTAATAGTTTTCACTCTGCTACATTCAATTAAACATGGATAGGGATTCTATTGAAATGAAACCAAACATTCATTTATATTTAATAAGGCCAATTCATATATATATAATATACTTTCCATTTCAATTCAATAGTTATTAATTATGTGATGAGCTTACATTAGGTCGGTCAATTGTTAAGAATAAAATAGTACTAAAAACTTATCAATTCAAAGGTTATTTAACCAGGAAGGCTTACCGTTATAAAATTCAAACTAAGAAACCTCTGAATGGTGGTGCTAACACACATGTCAAGAATTATAACCCCAATTATGGATAAAAACCTACTTTGGGTGGTCAGTGTTGTGGATGTAACCACCCATGATAGATAACATGTATGGAATTTGTCATAGAACATATTTCTAATGATTAAAATCAATGAATATTAATTAAATAAGAAATTCCTAACGATATTTTTGCTACCACATGTACTTTTATAAAAGGAAGAAATTTGAGGGTTGAGTTACAGACAACCTACCACATACTCATACGACTCTCCTCATCCAGTACCAGCCTCTAGTTTATCCTAGATTGAATGAGATATAAAGAAAGGGTCAATACCCGAAAAATGGGGCAGATAAGATTTCATCTAAATAGTATCGTTCATATGATTAGTAATGATAAAAGATTAAAATGGAGTTGTGATCGTACCCACAAGAATCCAACATGATGAACAATGATTGAATCGGATTTCAGATAGCATATTGTGAACCGACCCTAGATAGCCCAAATTCGGTGTCTACAACTATTATATCTACATGATTACTTGGAATCAAATCCAAAAGGACCAAAAAAGTATAGTAGTCTTGGTAAACCAGATACATAAATGTGAATTTTATTTCAAATGAATATAGTAATTACAATATAGTTTTTTTCTCTTTAAATTAATAACTTTATCGATTACTCTAATCCATCTAGTAATTCCAAACATAACATTCATAGTATGAATCATGGATACCTGTAGAAATAAATATAATAAGGGTGAGCTCAAATTGTAATTAATGGACAAATATTGAAAAAGAAATAATGAATCACTGACAGTAATAATTATGGCTGGCTAAATAACTGAACACGCATATCATGTAATCAAAAAACTAAGAAGGAAGTTCATAAACAATAGCGAAAGGTAATAACTTCAATGACATGTAATTCAAATAACTATATAAGGAAAACACAATATGGAAAGGTAAAACCCCAAAACATGTTCCATTCAATCACTGAACTAAAATGAAATGTACCCATAGACATGTCGATGAAAAATTTCATGGATGAATAATAACTAATACTAAATGAGGGAAATTATTAATTATTGGATGTCATGTATAAGGTACATAAAAACCTATGACATTTATACCTATCAAAATATGGTTTAATAATATAGATATAATCTCTTGGAATTTTCACAAATTAATTGTCTCATAAGAACCCATTGATACATTGGGGGGCTATATAAAGTATGGTCCCCTCCCATCATTGTATGTCCAAATAATTCCTCATAGCTAATAATCATAATAAATAATATTAAATATCAAATATAAATATTTAATAACAAATAAAAACTTATCAATAATTCCTCAGTATAGGATAACCAACAATAAGGGTTTTTGACGTTGATGAATGTAAATACCCCTTTAAGATCATTAAAACAATTCATGAGTAAAATACTCATTAAACATTACAAATCTCCCATTACACTTTTAAACTGTTAAATAATAATTTATTTTGAGGTAATAACATTAAATGAAACAGATAATATCATGGTAGTATGTAGATTCATGATATAACTTGTTAAAGGGTTGTATATGCACCAAATAAAAGCGAATAATAACAAATAAGTCTTAATGTAATGTAAATTGAGACAAAACACATTACATATGAATTGAAGGAAACAATATTAATAATCATAAAATAAAACATTTTAAAATTAACATTTTAAAAATTAAAATGAAGCTTCTAATAAATTACAATGGGTCAATCTATACCTGCCAAACGAGTTAAGAAGAATATTCCTTTTACATGATAAAAAGCATAAAAATTCCTCATTTGTAAAGTGAAAAGAACATTCGTTTTCAAAAATTAGTAAAATATTAAAAGGGTAAAAATATATTTACAAAATATTTTTCAAAAAATGAATTTTTAAATACAATTTAATAATATATGATTTTTAGAAGAAAATAGGATCTCCAAATAAAGGTAGAAATGACGTCAGGTTCTCTTTAAAACATTTTCTAAATCACTTTGAGTACCAAAGAGAGGAAAATTCATATTATTACATGAAAATTTCCATGAATAACTAGAGGAGAATAACGTTAAAGGGTTTATTAGACAATGATAAAATAACTTCCACTCATATAAATCCACGTGTAAACAATCCGCAACAGAATGAGATTGTAAAGTAAACCCTTGAAAACACCATAAAATTTATGTGAAAATCAAAAAATGAATGGATTATTTGTTTAAAATGTAAATACACATAAAAAATTGGATATAAAAAAATATATAGTAAAAAAATACTATACACATAATCATAGAATAATATCGACAATGAGGAATTCATATTACCCAATGAAATAAAGTTGGGTTATGAATTTTTTTTCCACTTGGTTACTTGTAATTACAATAAATTTACAAGAAATAATTCTAATTTAATCTAAAAATAAAATTAATATAAATTAATTCATGGTTTTATATATTAAAATGTTAAGTAGATACATCACACAAAAGAAGTAACTAGAGAACATGAAATTTATCACATTGAAATAAAAAGTGAGCTGAAACGCCCTTACATTACATCCAAATTTTCTTGTGTGTATTTATATTCTTAGATAATAAATATATATTAATTATTTACTTTCATGAGAAATTTTTTCATTATTATCATTACTTTTATTTCAATTATTGCAATGTCTTATACAACTACTTAAAAATTACATTTACATTATGTGTTTTGACCAAATTTAGTGTATGTGTCAAAAACAACACATGTTGGCCAACTATATTCAAATGGGAAATTATATAAAATATCCATAATAATAAAAATTACATAATTATATTATTTATTCATATATTATATTTTTAAAACCAATCATTAAATATGGTTTAGTAAAATTAACCAATGTTACGATCATGGAGATGGTAGATCGTACTAAAGCATGAGAAACGTTCTGATTTTTCAATGATTGTTGTGGAAAGAAGGTTAGTGGAATTATATCACTATAAAATGATCATTATATCATAAATAAAAAAATATTTAATCATATATATATTTATATTTATAAATCTTGTTGAAATAATCACTTCGTCTCGAGGAGGAGGTAGCCCACACGTCCACGAACGATGTCATCACTTTTTAAGTGTGTTAAAGGGTAATAAAAAAATGATATATGTATATATATTAAATTTCTATTGAGGTTATTATTTCATGAATATTATATAAATGATTTTTTTTATATATTTTTAATTAAAACCATACTGTTATACATTCCATTTATTATGGTAATGAATCCCATCGCTTTGATGAGGTCGTAGTCCACACTTCCACAAACGATGTTATCATTTTTATAGAAAATAAATTTTATAATGATAAACATTTTAGAAGAATTTAATAACCTTAAATAAATAATAAATATAATATATAACAAATATAAATAGAGCTTAAATTCTAATTTCTAACATGAGTGGCGGTAAAGTAAAAAATGAACAATCACTGTTTTGTGAGGTGGTAGTTCATCATACATGTAAATAGTATAATGGTTACCCATTAAAAGGATGTAAATATAATATTAGGTTGGAACCTTAACCTAAAAAATACTTGAATATTTAGGATACTTTCTTTTTTATATAATCATGGAATAATGATAGTTTAAGGATTGGATAAAAGAAATAAAACTAGAGTGCTTAAGTAAAGATGTTACCTCCAAAATGGGTAACTCTTTTTTCATTGTACCAAAGGGATTACATGGATTGATTTCTTACAAAGTAATAGATTAAGGGATGAATTTAGAGATTTTTGGAAGTGAATTTTTTATATCATTTATGAAAATATGTGGCTCGAGTGGTGAGGAAGTGAGAGGAAATGAGGCATTTTATAGTGGAGGATGAGTGAAACTCTTGTATAATTTTAGAAAAAAGGAACCCCTTCAATGTTTTTTATTGAAAGTTTATCAATGATGGTATAAATTATATAAAAGGGAGTATATTCTAGAAATATAGGAATTCAACTGATTATGAAAAAGTTTCTGGTGCAAATTATGCTTTAATATTAGGGTTTAGTCCATTGTTATTCTTAATTTCATCTTAATCATTGAAATTAATTTTAATTACATTCACTAAAATTTTTGATAAAAAATTAAATTTAACTTATTAGAAGTTATAAATTATTTTTTTCCAAATAAGCAATCCATTTTTTCAAATTCTAATCATAGAAGTGGATGAAACTAATTTTAAATTTGAACCCTTATACATGACGACAAAGCAGGTTTTCCAAATACAAATGTTCAAATTTTTTCTAAGTTTTTGTATTTAATTTCCAAGTGAAATTGATTTGGATGAAAAAAATTCGATAAATTGATAAAAATATGATCCAAATAAACCTTAAAATAAATCAGAAATATAATTTATCCTTATAAATAAATTATAATAAAAACATTTGAGATAAAATCCAGTATTTATCTATATTCATAAAAAAATAAATCATCTCATAAAAATACTAAAAAAACACCCTAACAAAATTTTTATGTTTCTATTTAAAATATTAAGTTTATTTTGACATATATTATTTATAAAATTTCCAAAAATTGGATTTAAAATTAGTTCTCTTTCAAAAGTTGATAAAAGTGCCTTAATAAAAATATATGTTTTCATGTTTTATATTGGAGTTTTTATTACCTTATACTTAAAAAATATATTCTATGAATATAAAAAATATTTTATTCAATATATAACATTTTAATTTTATTAATATGATTCACTAATTGTAATAAATTTAATATATTTAGAAAAAATACCTTTGTGAGCATACTAATAATCATTACTATTCAATTGGTTTATATTTTCATTTCTAATTAATTTGTAACATAATAATTCATTTAATATTTTTTTAAACCATATATTTTTTTATGTGAGTTAATATCAGCCATAACTTCTAATTTAATGACTAGGTTATGTTTTATTATATTGAATAATAAAAATATATTATTGTTTTGGTAAATCTGGGTCTTCCCTGTAATCCAAGCCATTTAAGTAACTCATAATTGCATGAAACTTATGCTAAATCCTTGTAACATGTTTTTTATGATATAAAATATATTTAATTTATTTAAAATATAAAATATATTATAAATTTTTTGGATATTATGTTCCCTTATAAGATTTGTGTTGTGTGTCACACATGATAATGAACATAATGTTCCTAATTTAGATTTTGGAGGCATTACATGAAAATTTTGCATCAATTGCAATATTTTTCTTGATAAGGGCTCTAAAGTGTAAGGAGAAGAGCCCCTGAAAATATAAATTGAAAAATAATAGAAATGGTTGAGTTAAATAAATTCATTAATGTTATTTTATAAAATCTCCCATTATTGGGCATCACACGGTTTGCCGACATGGTTTTCGAATCCAAGGGCCAATCATGCATGGTCTGCTAAAGAGATCCGGGAACCCGTAAGGTTATACATAATGGTTTGTAAAACCATGTACTAACCTTTCAAAACACATATAAATTTTTTTCTATAGTTCTTTCAAGGCTAGAGGCCCCTGGTGCATAGTTAGGGAAAATTATCGGCCCTATACCACCCCAATATCTATCCTTGTATGGTTATATCTAATATTGTGGAATGCCCCTCATATTTTATTATAACAATGATAAATAACTTTTTCTCCCAGAAAACTAGGTTCAAAGCTCTGAACTAGTGTCAGACACCCTTTATACCTTCCAGAACTCATTATGGAAAAATTTTATGTTCGTAAAATAAATTAGAATAAATATAAATGATCCATACCTGAGTGAAAAACATGCCCTTACAAAAATAACATTTTTTAACGGCTCAATTTTAAATCCTTAAATTTATTCAAGAGAGCCTAAATATAACCAAATGATATTATTTGATATCGGGTTCATTCTGTTCGTTGATATATGTATTAGAATGATTCCAATTATTTCGGTAAAGGTATCCCATGAGGAACTCGGCCTGATGTATTTATTTATTTTTTACCTTTCATTTATTATGTACATGTACACTGGTCATTCTATATGAAATGAATGGATTGTTCTAAACACTATTTTTCGTGGCCTAATGAGTATATCTCACACCCTCATAGATTGACCTATGGTACCTAAATATAATTCATGTCTACATTTATAGAAAAGGGGAAGCAACTAACTTTATATGTTTGATCTTTGGTGTAATGATGGAGTACAGGAAAAAGATATGAACCTATAATTGTGGTGCTAGTCAAGGAAGATTTTGGAATTTTTTTCTTTTGGTTTTCATGTTTTATCGGCCAAATTTCCCAATATCATGTGTACACCCTTTTTATTTAGCTACATGAAATCATCATCATTTTTGAATATATTTATTATTCATCTCATACATTTTTATTTTTCAATATGATTTATTAGTCTGATACTGATTATTTATTACTGATTTCACTATTTCCAATTATATTTTCTATTATGAATATCTCAGATCAAGAGGGTCCAATCTCCAAACCATACCATCACATACCCTAATTACTAGTCAGTGACCTATTGTATACTGAGAGGTGTTCTTAATTTTTCATGGCCAACCGGTTTGGGGAACTACTTAGTGGATTCTTGTCCAAGATGCTACCAAGGGTTATTGGTGATTGTTCTTCCCTTTGTCTTACTATTTGGGTATTATATTGGAGACAAGGATGTTTCATAATTTGATATTGAGACTATGCAAGTGAGTATCTAACCAACATATAAGGGAAACCAAAATGGACTATAATGGGTTATTATTGTTATAGGTTTGTTCCTATTACAGTGTTAATGAATTTACTCTTTGGTGATGTACTTATTTTATCACATTATTTTTTATCATATTATTAATATTTTGTATTTAAATTTTATTCTTTGTCTGAAATAGAATAGAGGATTAATCTCATGCCACATATAAGGAACATAGGCATTTACATGTCATGCATTATGTCATTTCGAATCCCTATTACTATATGCATTATCTTTATCTCCTATGATTATTTCGATTTACTTGATTATTATATATGAAACTGTGCTAAAAAATATCGTAGGGATAAAATAATTGGATTAATTAATGTGTGTGCATCAATATAAATTGTGTTTTCCTCCATAGAGTGATGATGGTAATTTAAGTAACCAATTATTCCATGTTTGATCCATAAAACACTAGTAAAATTGATTGATAAATTAGTTATTTTCATTGTTTAATTCTTATTTTAATTTATCAATCCGGTACATATATAAATTAGTAATGGATTTTCATTCAATAAAATCATTACACATGACATGTTACATCCAAATATCAAACGTAAAATTCATATCGTAGTTACATGTCATACCAATTTCAATTTATCAAACGTATGATCCTTTATAAATTTGGAATGTTGATTCATATAACTATACTATGATACGTATATACATATAAATAAGTATGAAGTTATATAAATAAAATTTTGAAAATTATCCAGTAACCGCTAAATGGGGATTTAAATTACAAATTAAAGTGTGTTTTCCTCTATACCTTTCAATTGGTAGTCCAAATAATTGAACCTATATTGTGTTATGTGAGACCTTGTCCCTAACCAAATCTAATAAGTGTGAAGTACGAAGTGTCTTATTTGATCCTTTGTGACCATTATTATCACATAAACATAGTTTAAAGAGTATGTTGGGAGGTGTAACTTATTTTATTATAGTTGTGTACCTATCCCTTCCTATTAAATATATTTATTATCTTCTATTAGATCTTTATATAAGGCTTGAATTTGGAAATTATAAAGTTATTTCACTATGATGTACTCAAGCTGTGTTCTAGTCAGGTGGTGATAACTACACTCTAGAGGTTGTGGAACCTATACCACCAGTATTTCTTCCTATAGTGCCACGTAAGGTACCTTCTGTTGATCTTCCACTGGTTATTAATCCTCATTTTCAAGATATATTCTTCTATTTCATGAAATCTCTATAGGAATCTCTACAAACTCGACCTACTATGGTAGAGTTGACGTTGTAATTCCATCAGTAGAATCCCCCACATTTTTGGGGGATGTAAGTCCTCAGGAAACCAATCCATGGATAAATGTCATGTTATCAATATTAAATCATATAAATACGCCTCCAAAGTGAAGGTTCAAGAAAGATACCTCTATAATTAGTGACTCCACAATGTATTGGAGGGATGTAATATCTCAAACTTGTTGGAATCAAGGTATTATAAGGGTGGAATTCCAGAAATGTGTCTATGGATACTTCCATCCATAGACCATGAGATAAGATCATGCTAAAGTGTTCATGTGCCTACAATAGAGTTCTATGTTAGTGATAGAGTATTCGTATCATTTTACTAAGATTCATGATTTTTCTCTGAACCTGACCAATGATGAATTGATGAAAATGAGATGGTTTGATGATGGGATTGTGTATGCTATTCTATTCCAAGTGGATTTTTCCTCGTTGACCACTATTTCCGAGATAATGAACATGACCTCATCAATGAGTATAACCTCATGAAAATTGCTACTGTGAGTTAGGGTGGTTCAGTATTGAGATAGTTAGGTGGTTTTTTCAAGTATAATAAAACCATATTTCAATGTTAATCCGGGGTAAATGCTAGTTAGATGATAGGAAAAAATAGTTTTGTGGTGTTGAACCAGTGTGGTATGGTAGGCTATAAGAATACCTAGTGTATGCGAAACCATATCACCTTCCAATCAAGTGGTAAGATGGTTCAACTTCAGTGATTATGTCAAACATTCCCTCCAGTACCTAGTGAGAAGGGATCTGGACTGACACTGCATATGGGTATAGGATAAGTAGCTCCATGTTACGTAGGTAGTTGGTCCACTACTGCCTAGTCCATCGAAGGAGGTGTCTGTGTAAAAGGTCTTCGGACATCAAAGGTTCAGTGACTAAAGCGATAACTTTCCCAAGCCATTCAGGTTTTATCCCAGGGCTTCAGATCTAGCCATATCTTTATAGTGTATCCTACATTGGAAGAGAATATTCCAAAACAGTCTATATTAAGAGTTACTATTTTCGTATCCTCTGAATTATTTTCCTCTTTATTTGATATAGGTGCTTTTACTTCTTTAAAATTTGTGGAAATTATAGAATGTATGGGCCTAGAAATAGAGTACTTATGTTGAGTTATGCCACTCAACACAAAGATATGGGTTAGATCATATAGCATAAGAAATTGAATGGATTCCCCCTTGAGATCATTGGGTACCTATTCTTTTCGAATTTATTTTTCCTTGTGATGATGAACATCAATTTCATTATCTTCATGAAATAGTTTTGTTCCATACCACACCCATATTTATTTATATCATTGGAGGGTGCCTTTTTCACCACTTGGGGGTAGATAGGATATTCATAAGGATGATTGAAATGTCTAAAAGAATTAATTTGGGCTTAATCATCATGGGTTGAGTGGACTAATAGCCTATATGTCTAGTCTCTTTATGCTTGAATAGGGATTGTAGTGTATGAAATTCCCACCTATGGTGGATTATTTCAGGGATTTATTCCTCGAACTCTTTTTTGGGTTTTATCATGTGAGATATGTGAAGTTTACCTTTGATCTAGTGTGAATACATGCACTAGTGTCCTTTCCTCAGAAGATAGAAGGTAGAGAACACTAGAAACTCATGACGTAGAAACAATTCTTTGTTGAAAAGTGTTTTATATAACTCAGTACTTAATAATGGGGATCAAATTTCCTATTATTGAAAAACATGGATGGTAACCACAGGCTATGTGTGGATAAATAATGGCTAAAGTAGATTATGATGAAGAACTAGTATTGAATTCCATATATAGAAGATCTGTTCAACCAACACTATGGATAGATAGTATTATCTATCATTGATCGAGGATAGTCTATCATCATTTATGTCTGAAAACATTAAACATACCAAGTAAAAAATTATATAGTAAAAATTTATTATATGATTATCTGTTTATTTCATTCATCTTTATGAACATGCCAGTATTTTTTAACTCTTTAATGATTCGGGTTTTCGTGCCATATCTACATTCATTTGTGGTAGTATTCGTGAAAGAAATATCGATGTATTCTTTTACTCGACAAGACCATGAAAAACATATTGAGGTCCTACTGAATACACTAATATAGCACCTTATATATGTTATTCTCCCTAAATTAAACTTTTAGATCGACAAGGTTCACTTCCTGGTTAAAATCATCTCAGAAGATGGATAATTAGTTAAACTATTGAAAGAAAGAGATGTGTTTTCTTTGGAGTATACTAGGAAAATGTTTGATATATAGAGTTTCTTAGGGATTTACGACTATTATTGTAACTTAGTTTCAGACTTCTCATTCCTATAGGTGATTTTTATGGTCATGAAAATGAAGGGTGTGAAGTTATTGTTGTATGAAGCCTGTGAAATAACCTTTCAAGAGTTGAAATGGAGACTAAAATTTTCACTAATATTAATTCTTCTAGATCTGGATAGGTGATATACATTTTACAGTGATGTGTCTAGAATCGGTCGTCGAGCAGTTAAAAAGTAATTAGATCTGGTTATAGTACAATGTTCCCTCGAGTTGCGACATCATGAGGTGTATTACCTTATACATGACCATGATATAGTATTTTTGGTTCAAGATTTACATTGTTTAAGGATTTATCTATTGGGAGAGAAACATTTTTCTTATATGGAATATAAAATTGTCTAATACATTAACACCCATTTTGATTTCAATATTAGGAAATTCTTATGGTAAAGTACATATAGTGTTTCAACTTTGATATTGATTATACACCTAAAAAATGAAATGTTTTAGTAGATTTTATAATATGGAAGACTAAAACACTTATCAACTAGGAGGATATTAATGAGCGGTATTTGGTGGATCAATTTTCTGAGATGCACCTTGAGGTTCAGGAATATAATGGGCATCCTATTTTGGAATTTTTGCTTGTAAAAACTTCCATTCTGGAGTGGGTAAGGATGAGGAAGCTTTATGAACCAGAGGGATTAGTACTAAGGGTGAATTTCTCTTTTGAAACCCCACTTTCTATTTGGGTTATCAAAAGGGATTATATTCTACACTTCCATGGATGTATCTTGGTTCTTTATGATATTCAGGAAGAGTTGATGTAAGAATCCCAAATATCTATTTGGTAAGTACACCCTGGGATTACCAAGATGTACCGATATGTACGTTGTCAGTATTGGTTGAAGTGTATGAAGAATTAGTTCATAGGTTTTATAATAGGTTGTTCCCCCAATTAGTATGTGAATACATTGAACTAGTGAGCTGCTAGACTTCTACAGCCTATAAATATTTATAATAGGAAATTTAATGACGTGAATGTGAATTATGTGATGAGTTTGTAGAGATATATTAGAGGAAGTGATGAGGTATGGGTGATCATTGATAGGTTGAACAAATTTTCAAATTTTATACCTATATATGAGGAAATTTTAGTTAATGATCTACGGATTCATTACATTCAGGTTGTTGTATGCCTTTATGGTGTTCCTCCTTCTGTTATATTAGATTGAGATTCCGGGTTTGCATCATAATTTTAGCAGGGGTAAGATAAATCATTGGGTTCTTAGGTGATACTGGGTATAACATATCATCCTCATACAGATGTGCAGTTTGATAGGATGGTACCAGTGTTTTAAGATATACATTGGCCATGTTTCCATGATTGTAGAGGTTTGTGGGAGAATCACTTAACTCCATTTGAGTTTTACTTCAATACCATTTTCCAAGAAATAGTTCAGATAGCTCCATATGATTCCCTTTACAATAGGCCATGTCATTTGCCTCTGTCATGGTTAGAGGTAGGTGAGGTATCACATCTAGGTCTTCATATCATTTAGGATACTTCAAATAAAGTATAACTAATTCATAAAAATATGGCTTTAGATCAGTATAATGAAATGTATTATACTAATTTTCATTTTTTAACTCCAGTGGTCAAGGTGGCACATCATGTCCTTCTTTTATTTTTTCCTAGATTTGTTCATATATGGATAAAGATACATAAAAATATATCACCTCCTTATATCATATCATTTGAGATTATTGAGATAGTGGGGTTGGTGGTCTATCAA
This sequence comes from Viscum album, assembly GCA_963277665.1. Taxonomy (NCBI): domain Eukaryota; kingdom Viridiplantae; phylum Streptophyta; class Magnoliopsida; order Santalales; family Viscaceae; genus Viscum; species Viscum album. The sequence continues at coordinate 1,498,748,362 of OY728131.1, forward strand.
TTGTTATTACCTTAGAGGTACTGGTCCATGCATGATTTATTCCACGTATCAATGTTTTTCCATTATCATTTTTACCCATCACATTCATCTGATCATGAGGATAATGAGTTAGAGGTGGATGTTTCCTTTGAGGATAACCTGATACTTATCATCGATCGGTACATGATGCTTCTCTGAGATAGGTTAGTTCCATTAGTTCAAGTTTTATGGAAGCCTGACTGTATATACGATGGTACATAGGAATATGAGGCCACCATACATCATATGTGGTTTTAAAATTTCTCCAAAAAAGATTTACCACCCTCAGAATGGAAACTCTTTGGTGATTTGTTTTAATGAGTGGAGGTTGTAACATCCCTTCTTTTTTCAAAGATAAGGATCATTTTTTCAAGTTAAAACACATTTTCTTATCTTTGTAAATGTGTCCTAATTCCTAAGGAGGTTCTTAGTAGAGTTTGGGTATTTTTTATATGTCAGACATCCATGTTTTATAGAAAACAGGTCGGGTGAATGGTTTTATCAAATAGTGAACCTAATCCCACATGGTTGTCCTAAATTGTGTGAAGTATTTAAGATGGTTGTAGAGGGTAATAATGTTAGGCACTATGTGACCTATGTTGTAAAACCATGCATGTGTTGTAGACCACTTTATATTGAGGTATTTAATGGTGATGCACGATTAGTCAAACTGTCTGACCAACTCGTGTGAGGGAGTTTCTTGTGTGTTAGATTTTTCATGTATGGAACATGGTTTGGGAAACTGTGTAGCCAAATATTGACACCCTTTAATGAAGTGTATATTTCTCTATTTCCCTAAAATTTTATAACACTTCCCATATTATTTTCATATCTAGTGAACAAATAGACTCCTCATCTCTCATGAGAGCTCTCTCAAACCTTCACCTTGGATTTCTTATTTCTACTTAATTCATCGTTAGGTGAATTGGATCCAAAATGATAATCATATTCTCTTATTCCTTCCTATATTCCCTTATCTTCAAATACTATGTGCTATTTTGGGGAGATCTCATATGTATAATTTTTTATAATTTTTTTCCCATTATTATGATTTATCCTATTCTATCTCATTTCCAGGGCTGATACTAGATGATGAAACTATTATCAACTGAAGGCAGGTGGTCTAGTTTTTTTCCCTAAATTATCATTTCATTTTCATTATTTTCCAATGCTCTATACATTGGACTTCTTTATTGATGAATCATAAATGTTCAATTAATTAAATTAATGTTAATTATTATGTGTAAAGGCACCCTAGATACTAAGATATTTGATGTAATGAGGAGTTTAATTTTACAAGAGCCACCCCTATGGGTGTGCCTCTTATTAAATTATTAAATGCCTTATGATTTGAAAATGAGATTATTAAATATTAATTAGGGTTTTTGAATTGCCTTGTAAAAAATTTATTAGAATGTGAAATGATCCAATGAGAAATTATAGGTCATGTTTTTAGGCCCCTATTCTTTATGACAATGTTTGAATTCCTTTAACTAAATAAACTATCCACCTTGTTAATAATTCTAGGTGGAATGTTATGAGTAAGTGGTAACCATAACCACCCCTTAACCTTAAGACACAAGTGATACAAGGGTTCTGAATTAATTTTTCCTTATATGGTCACATAATTCTTTATAATTATAAAAGAAAATGATTATCTTTACGTAGAATGAGATACTTGGATTCTTTATAGAATGTGTTGGATGGGATCCCTATATGGATTCTATACTTACATGTGAGTGATAATGGTTCCCTAGAGGTGATAACTTGTATGGGCTTGATGGGTGATATGGTTACACCATAAATAAGTGATACTTTGTCCCCTATGTGGTGCACCTATGACAGGACCATAGGATCTTGATTTACATCTTGTTGAGAGTGATACATTAGATTCCTGAATGGATCTCCTTGAAAAAACACTTATGGTGTTGGGTATTTGTAGTGAACCTACTATGATACAAGGGTAACTCTATAATGTTCTCCTTGAATGGTCCCATGATGTTACTTATTTTAATTTTATAGATGCATTATTTATGATTTTATGAATTTGATATTATTAAATTAAAGGATGTGTCCTCTAAGAGAAATAGATTTCTTGGGTTCGTTCCATAATTGATACTCACCTTTTTAATATGGTTAATTAATAATGCTTACAAGTATTCCAAAGAACATTAATATAATCCTATAAAATTAGTTTAGAAATGTTTTCATATATTAAAAGATATCCATCTTAGTCTGAATTCTGTATTGTCGGTCAGGTATCCCTTGACAAACTCAGTCTGATGTATTTACAAATTTATTGCCTTATATTTATTATATTCCTTCACACATAGAATTATATATGCACTAATTGGGTTTTCCTAGAAACAATTTGTGGTCACCTATTTAATATATCTCACACCCTATTCAGGTCACATATAGTACCTGAATAGACTTTATGTCTGAATGTATAGGCAAGGGGGAAGCAGATAGATTCTATTATTTGATAATTTCTTCAAGGATGGAGTATGGGAGAATTGGATTGAGACTATGCTCGTGATTCTTGTATAGGTATAATTTTTTCCTTTTTCATTTATTTAGAATTTTGTAAATTCATGATTCTCATGTATTCTATGTACTCACATTATGTATCGATAAATGAAATCATCTTCATTTTTGGATCAATTTATGTTTTAGCTTCCTCCTATTTATTTATATGGATGATTTATTATTCCAATTTTGGTTATTAATTACTGCTTCAGCTATTTCCACTTATCTGTTCTGATGAAACTTACACTAATCATGAGGTTATGTTATCCCTATTTTATAATCACAGACCCTCACTGCTTGTTGGAATCCTCTAACATATTGGGAGGTGTTCTTGAGGTCAAGTGGTCAATCGGCTTGGGGTACTGCTCAGTGGATTCTGGGATAGGACACTAAATTAAATGATATAACACCCTTAAAAAGACATTATTCTTCAATATATTCACATATATTAATTAAATTTGTCCCTTATTATCTTCCATATAAAGTGTTATTGAAAATAAATCACATTGCTTCACGCGGAAGTAGTTCTCCATACATAAGAATGACATTCTAATTTATTTCATTTTTGGTAAGGTAATAAATTATATGAAATATTTGATTGAATAATTAATATTTCATTAATATCATATATCAGCATAAAATTAAACTTTATTACCTTCCATGAAAACTGTATGTGGAAAATGAATAACATCTCTTCGTAAGACTATAGTTTTTTGTACACATGAATGATGTTATCGTGATCCCTATGGAATATAATGTAAGAAGCTATGTGTGATATTCTAAGTACATATGTGTAATTATAAAATAAATATAATATATAATAATTATACAAATCATTATATCCATCCGTAATATTTGGTGATGGAAAATGTATTATGAAGAATTCATGAGGCAGAAAACCATCATACACACGATCAACAGTTTTGTTCAATATTTGATGGATGAGGTGATGGTTTAATATCATTCCCTTGAAATTAAAAAATATTAGCACATTTAATATACATAGTATATTATAAAATCTTTTTTTAATAATATTTTAAGGATTGTTAGGGATAAATAATATTAAACACTGGGTTAAGGATGATACCATTTCTTTAAATGGATTCTTTTGGTTTTCAAAAATATCCATTTTGGATGAATTTATGATCATAAGTAGGATTATAGGATGATGGGAGTGAATTGAGTAATTTATTTGGGTAGGTATTGGTCAAAATAGTGTGTATTTGTCGTCTGAAGAGGAGAGTATATGGGGTGGCCTTTTATAAGTGGGGGAGAGGACACACATGTAATTTTGGAAAATAATTAAGTGAACCCAAATTTTTTACAAGAAACAAAGATTAAAAATGGATCAATATCTGAACCTCGATGATATATCGTATAAATATTTCTAAATTGGGTTTTGAAAAATTTTCTATGTCATTTTACCCCTTATCTTTTTTTTATCACCCAGTAAACTCATTTAAACCATTACTACAGTAATTAATTTTTAATGTTTTTACTATTCATTATGGTAAAAAAATAAGATGATAATATTAGATAATATTAATTGTAATGATTCCAAAAATGGAATCAGTTTTTCTGAATTTAATTCACTAAAATTACTTAATTTAATTTATTATTAAACTAACATAAGTGACAAAAAAGTTACTTTCCCAGGAAAAATGTTTAAAAAGTTTAAAAAGTTATTATATCACACGCCAAATTGTAATTGATTCAAATGATCTATTTTGGTTTAAAAATATCATTATTTATCTATTATGTATTTTTAATCTCTTTCAAAACAAATATTTACCATATAAATTCCTTAAATAAAAAGGTTGTTTTCAATGAAAATATGTATTTTCACTATTAATCAAAAAATTATCTTCTAAAAACTCAAAAAAAGCACCCTAAAATAATTTTGAGATTTTTATTACAAAAATTATGTCCATTGTGTCAAATATATTTTTGATAATTATCAAAAATTACGTTCATTATTTCTTTCACACACAACAATTAAAGCATTTTCTTAGAAATTATAATTTTCAAAACATATAAAACAATTACCAAACATTAATTAATTCATTAAAAAAAGGTTTCATTTTATAAACCATTATGATTTATATTTAAAATTATTTTATTCCTATTCATACTACAATTTTTAATGGCTAGGTCATAATTAACATGTAAAATAGTAATATAGATAGTATATTGTTGTTCATTAAAACTCAGTGTTTCAGGTAGGGAAAACTATTGAATAAATAAAATTTATTTGAAAAATATATTTCATAAAACATCATGGATTTTCATTATGATACCTTTATAATACCGCAATATCTAATATTAAACTCCTTCCATACCCTAAATTTCTAAAACTCTACCTTGATAATCTATAGTATTTGAGAATTATGTTATATTTGCCTTAGTGGATATATTTCTTGATTATAATCTTATATTAGATTACTTCCCTATACCTCTTTGAATTCTATTCTCCATTAGAAATCCAAAATAATAAAGTATTCATTAATATCACACTGTAAATTCATCAGTTGTGTCTTCCTATTACATCTTCATCCTGGTTACAATCCTTTCATGTTATCTCTTTATTGAAAATGGAATTTCAGACTCTCGTAACTTTTTATTTATTATTATCCCCAAAACAATATCTAAAGTTTTCATCCCAATACCCAATAGAGAAACTTTTTCAAGATTTATATTCTAACATATCCCATCCCCTAGCATCATCATTCACATATGAGATACTTCCGAAAACATTCAGGAGAGACAATTCAACCACACTCCCAGTATATATTTCATGTGGATGTTTTTTCTCCATCAAATTAAAGATGACATAAATTTAAAATATAATTTGAATATCTCAATACCTCTAACCAAAAATACTTATGCTAATTGATTTTAAATATCACTCTCATAAACATCTCATTCAATTTATGATTTATCTATTCCATTGAAAAATTCTTTTTGGAGTTTGAAGCATAATATTATTCATTTTCATTCCATTCATCCAAAAGATATTCCAAGAATCTTTATATTTATACTCACCCCCATAATCAAAATAATAATAATTTCAACTTAATTTTGACCTAATTATCGACCATTTCTCTCAATATAATTAAAATTATGAAATATTCATATTATTTTAGAAATAACACTGAAATAATCTATGTGTAACCACTAATGGAGGTAACATAGTATAGTATTCCCACATGATATCAAACTAAAATCAGACCCTATACATCCAAATGAATCAACTCATGATTATATTTATTTGGTATCCTTTTTAAAAATTTAAATGATGCCTCCAACTTTTTACTAAGGATGGAATCATTATAGTTTTCCTAATCCAAAATGATTTACATCAGCAATCACCTCGTAAACTTGGTTTTAATCCTATATTCATGATGTCCCCTATGTAGTCATTACAAATCATATAAGTTATAAATATATTTAAACAGAGATATTATGAATTCCCAGTCAACTATAAATTTAAATAACTAATATATTAGATGTCCACCATGGAACCTAGAGTGATCTTTCATACACCATCCACAAATATTTTGTAGAAACCCTCCTAATCTTTATGAATAAAAAAATATTAGGTTCTTCCAAACTCTCAATATATGATTAACTCTCTAAAAATCATCATGCGAAAAATATTAACTTAAAAAATTGCATAACAATTTCTTACTATCACTAGAAATTCTCCACCCACAAGATGAACCATACCATTCATTTAGATATGTTGTTCTATATGAATCCATTCTCATATGATGAGTATAAAGATACCCTTGAGTTAAGAATTCATAACACTATTATATCTAAAAAACTATTATCAATGTGTATCATTATTTAACTATGAATCTTACTGATGAAATAAAAAAACAATTTTATAATTTGACACATATTTTCTAAAATTCATTTCTTAAATGGATTTTATTTTCATTATCCATACATATAGAATCTACCAAGACATCTAAATTCTCTTGGAGCCTTTCTCTTTAATGTTCTAACATTTTCACACTTTGTATTTTCATTCAAGTATCTTCCACCAAAATTTGACACAAAAAATTGTTCTATTAGCACCTTAGACTTCATTCCTCTATATCTATTCCTTAGGAATCAAAACTCATATATTTGAAAACACCAAATTCATCCATCATAATCACATTTCACATTTTGGAAAACATCACATGAATTTTTTCAATGGTTGATAGAAATTCAATATTATTATTGACCTTATTGATGATGAAACCCACATTCCTGGAATACATCATCCATATCACACATAGCACCTTCAGTTTGAGCTATTTCTATCATTATTTTTTCATTAAATCCACATTGATGCCAAGTGTAAGATCTATATATATTTATAAAAGATTATACTTTTCATTAATCTTATATAATTATAATTATTTAGTAAAACATATCTATGTTTACCATTCATTATTCCTATTCTGTTATTTATAATTGTGAAACACAAACTAAAATAATGAACCATAAATAATATGAAATATACATTCCTTGATTCACTGAACAATCTATGATATATATTAGTGAACCAGAAGCCCACAATCCTAGAACATACTTATATATCCTCAAAAAAATAATAAAGATTCAAATTTTATGGAATAAAACAGCCCCATAAAATTAGTTTATATTAATTTAGAATCCCAAAACCCCGACCACATAAAAACATTAATCATCTAACCTAACTAATCATTATAAATAAGAACAAATTATGAAAATTAACTCACTCATTTATTGAAAAAAATATGTGGTTTAGAACAAGTCTTACTCTATGGGAAACATGGTAACTTTAACAGAAGGTACAAAAAAAGAATATCACTCACTGAATTAGAAGCATCTAAATTGGGTATTTTATTTAGGGTAAATTCAAACTTGCCTCATTTTTAATCTTACATGCAAGATAGTAGAAACTCACAAAAGACGAACATTTATAGTACAAGTGAAATGTTCATAACTATATTTATATGAAATCTTTAGTATCTAGTTATAGTTTCTTGTTCCATAAACATTACATCATTTATAGAAATTTCTTTTTGATCAATTAAATCGTTAGTTACCCACTAAATGGCACAAGACCTTCACCTGTTCTTCCTGTTAATAGTTCATGTTCCTAGAACACGTCATCTCATTCCACATCTTTTATTTTATATTTCAAATCCTAGATCATTTTTTTAGTTGAATACTTTGTTTATTTTTGATTTATTTAACTCGATAGTCACTCCTTTAAAAAAATTGAAACAAAATCTGAAATATCTTTCAAAGGAATCCTAGTAAACCCTTCTTATAATGGATTGTTTGGGTATATTTGTCACTCAACCAACACATAGATCCCCTATTTATATATAGTGTTAATCCTAAACCCCAAATAGATCACAATGTCACTAAAACAATCACCCATGACTAGATACTCTTCATTTGTTACCTTCCCGATTTATCTCAACCTTATCAACTAACCATTGTCACATTATGACTCTATTCCTATGGAAAATGTATGTAATCACCACCATGAACATAACAGGTCAAACACATATTCTTATTTACCATTATGTTTCACATGAGTTAGTCTTAACAAATTTCCACTAGATTCACATAAAACTATATATGTAATTATATAAAAATGTAATGTATTTAGAAACCATTTAATTTAACAAGGTGTGATCACATTTTAAGTGGTGTATGAGGGTGTTCCACTTTATTTTCTCATCATCACAAGACTTTATCTCATCCAAGAATGATTAATAATTTGTTATGAAATAAGTATAAAAACATAATAATTTCATTCCAGTATCTAAAAATAATAATAAAAAATTATTGATTCAATCCAACTCACTGAAACCACATTCAATTTTAAGCTAACTATAACACCCTATTATTTTAGAATACATATTTCATTTTTTCAAAGTCTTTGATAACTTGAATTACAATAAATAGTGAACTTATAAAAACATTTATTTAAATATTATGTTAAATATAACTTTGTACTAATATTTGTAGAAATAAATAGTTCTGAACAAATTTCAAAGGATAATATTAAAATATTTTATTCCTACAGCTTTATTGAACTATTCACTGGAAAATGAGTACTCAATTTGAAATTCTAGGAATAAAATAATTTATTGTTAAGCTATACATTTTTCAAGATTATATATATATATATTTATATTAATATTATTTATCACTATAAAAATTTATTTTTTATTAAACATATTAGTTAATAATGAATAATAATTCATACATTGGTTATGAATTTGATAGAATGGAAGGAAAAATATTTGATGGTTAAAGAATTATTTTTCACAAAACTATTTTTATGTGAACAATGTGTCTTTATATTATTAAATTAAATTAAATGAAATTGATGAATTATTTTAATGTACTATGTATATAATGTATTGAATTAAATAAAATATCATTCAACTAATGGTAGTTATGATGCATAAAATGAAGGGAAAATCACTTTAAGATGGGAAAATTTATTTTTCCTAAAAATTATTTTCCCTCATTTTGAATGTTTACTTTAAGATTAATTTATAATAATTTTAATATTTTAATCTATTAAAATGGAATCAAAATTTTAAATAGGATGTATTTTGACTTAAATTATCATCATAATTAATAGTTACCATGATAAGATGGGTAAATCTATAACATATGGTTTAAAATATCAAATAACAGTTAATCTAAATTTATTAGTAGATTTTCTTTTTACTATAACCTCATTATAATAAAATATTTGAAAATTATGTTCCACATTACATGATTAATATGTATATTATATAATAAAGGTTCAAGTACTTAAAAAAGTTATCCACTGAATTAACTTATAAAAAAGAACTTCTTATTACCAATTATCCACACCATATGAGCCCATTATATCAACCAATATTCACCCAAATACCCTCATAATATTTTTACTTATGAAAGAAAGATGATGGTATTATGAAATGAATCATATAAAAATACATCATGTACTTTTCATAGAAGGATACACATAGAATATGTATATATTCTTACTGACCTTCTTCAAATTTATTTCTCAAGAAACATCATAGAAATATTCGCTAATAATTTTAAGATGATAAAATAATTATAGTAACTACTCATAAAATGTTTTATTTTAATGTTATATCCATTTTAAATCTCCATTCCATATACTGAAAAATGAAAACATAGCACATTCGTATGTTTGGACTACCACCTCTAGGTAGAAATGTATTTTACTTTTGATCACTATCTCTCTAAAATATTTTTATAGATATACTTAATGGATGTATGTTATATTTATAAAATAATTATTATTAATTAAACATATAATATTATCTACCTTATTACCATTCCGTATTTGAAAAAATGATAACATCTCTCTTGCGTACGTGTGTACAACAACTTCCCTTAAGCGATGAGTTTTATTTTTAATTTACGCATTAGATAATTGGTTATAAAGGCATATTTAATGAATATATATGATATTTAGGTTATAATTATGATTATAAAATGGTGAATTATTTTGTATCCTTATCTTATTTAATCTATTCAATATTTCAAACATCACTCATGAAAATGTATGCATTTCCATTCTAAGAATTATTGTAATTAATTTCTCATCACCACCCAATATAGATGGTTATAAAAATTTATGTAATGAATAAATATGATATATATATATATATATTACATGATTTAAATTTTTAAAATGACAAAACCATGACCCAGGTGTATTGATAGGAACCATTAAACCAAAATATGGGTGGAAAATTGACCAATTTTCACCTGAATAATGATTTTAGGGAAGAATTGTTAACAAAAGGGTAACTAGAAATTATAATGGAATTATATATAGTGAGTTATATATTAATATAGTTTTTTAATATTTTCATAATATGTATACATTTATTATAAATTAGTTGTGAATTATTCAAATCAATAGGGGATATCTCATCATGGTTCCTCGTCCCAATATTCGTTCATTCAGACATGTTTCATGTCATACACCTACCTATATTTAAATGGTGTATATAATTTACCCTTGATATATTATATTATAAATATATTAATATTAATTTTAGTTAATGTATCGTTTGATGTTATTTATTTAATGTGTCTTATAAATCAAAAGTTTCCAAAGTAGTGATCTTTTTTTACATTCTCATTTCATTTCAGGATTCCATATATTAAATTTCAAATGAGACAATTATATGATCCTAATATTTTAGAACTAATATACCTAATTATATTGTACTTATTTATGGTTTTTTCATGTACTTTTACTACTCTATTATTTTGGTACTCCAAATGTTTGAGAATGTTATATTATATAAAGGTTACCTTATATCATCTTTTTGCGTCAAGAACCCATATACTCCATGTCCATGATCTTAAAAAGATTTATAAATGTTTTTATCAGTACATAATTTTTTTATAAAAGTTATTTTACATCATTTGAATTTATTTACATATGATTAAATGAAATCATTTAATATGTTTTATTTATGTATAAATTTGGAATTTTATTTAAAATAGTGAGTGGTATGAATTATTTTAAATTATACAGCATTACTAGATTTTTATAATGCTATTTTTATTAATCATAATGAAACCTTTAATATTGTTCATTGTTATTTTCAAATAATTTTTTTCCTCAATATTCAAGAAATTTTAAATCTACAATTATGATAAATGGAAAAAAATGTTTCCCCTAACTTTCATAGAAGACTCCAAATTCTAATTTAATAGTATTTTCTACTATATAAATATTCATTAGTGTTTCTTATTATCCACTTGGGATATGTTCTAATGGTATAATCCATTTTCTTTCTTCAGATGTCTTATAATGGAAACATTTAATAATTTTTTATCAAACATGTGTTTTCCACAATTAATTTAGTTTATGATGAAATACTGAAATTTTTTAGGCTGCCATCCACTTCCTTTCTCTATAATTATTTTGGCTATGTAATTATGAAATATTAATAAAACAATTTTCTTTTCATAGGTCACATTATGATGAATTGATGAATAATGTTATGATATTTTGATACGTTTATATTTGGATTCCATTATTTGATGGGTGGGATTGTAATTGTATATCCCTCCAATGAATTGGGAAAATACTGATATATCCGAAGATAATATGAACTACAGTTAGGATTAACCCCAATTAGGTATGGGACACTACCCACTATTTCAATCATGGAAGTGAGTATTAACTATTGAAATAATATAATGTGGAGTAAACTCATTCCATTGTGGGACATTTTTCACTATGATTGTCTTCAATATGACCACTAACTAAAGAAATTATCTTATATTATTATGTGTATTTCATAAACATAGTTCATATTTCTTATGATATGTACTCATGGATAAGGATTAATTATTGGTGATTATGTACTCTTAGGAGTTATTTATTTTGTTATGACAAATCCTTATGCCATGACCCATGATTAATGATCATTGAATGATTTTGTGTGACATTAAATAGTTATTATCATGTTTTAATCCCCTTATTCTTATCGTATGTTCACTTAGGGTCATTGATGGATATATTTTATATCTCTATTTAGTAGAATTCAGATCTCACCGTTTATTATGTTTCATTTTCCCCACGTTATTAAGAAATGTCTTAAATTAGATATATCTATGAACATTTATATATAAGAATAACTGTGTATTAGTTTTTGATTGTGACTCATGAAATCAATTGATTATGTATATAGTTTATCAATACACTAACACTTTATGATTCTGGGACATTTATTATTTTTAATTGTATAAAATATTTTCCCAAAATGATGTAATATTTATATATGTAATTTTTGGGTTTCCTCGATTGGTATCAGACTAAGGTTTAGTTATTTTTGGATATTTGGATTATAAATAATTGATTAATGCTAATGTGTTATGTCTTGATATTGGATGACATTCTAACGTTTTGGTAATATAGATATTTTTTAGTTTCTAGTAATTAATATCTTTTTGTATAAAAACATTTGGATGTCATCTATGGCATAGATGACCCAAGGGGTAATAAAAATGAAATTGTTAGTTTTTGTTTTAATTCAATCTTCACTTGGTGCATTACAAAGAGTCATAACTTCACACTTATCTTTACAAACCTTGTGGATATTCTTTGGTCAATTCACATTTCTTCATGAACTATTATGATGAATGGTAGGATTAAATATATTAAAACCTATATTTATTGAAAATTTATTCATGATGACCCTAATGTTTCAATGATTGATACAAATGTGTCATAAATTAGCACATATTAGAAATTATTTTTATTATCATTATATCTGTGACTCTGATTAATGTTGATTCATACTAACAGGGACCATTTTGTTTTTACTAAATGTATTAAACAAGGTAGTTTCATGTCATTTATGAATCTTACACCAAATAAAATTACCATCATTATGAGAAACCAAATAGAATATCCACTATGATGAAAAATATTATAGTGATTACCAACCAACTATCTTGAATTATAATTATTAACATGAACCTAGTGAAAATTAAAAAATAGACAAAAATAGAGTTTCAAAAAATTTCAAGTGATAATTTCCATTGAGGAAAGAAGAATTATTTTTCAACATTCAAAGAATGTGGATAAATCACCCAGGTGAATATATCAAAGGAGTTGGATGATATTTTATGTGTAGAAAACAAACTGTATTCAAAATAAAAATAATTATTTTTCTATAGGGAAATTAATTTAATCTTAAGTAACCATTAATTTTTCATTGTTCTAAATCGATGAAAATTAGGAATTATTTTATTTTATTCAAAAATAAAAATTATAATAATGATGATATGTATTATAAAATTCCAAGACCAATGGAAAATTTTAAATACTTTTCAAGCATAACAGTTAATGCAGGCATTAAAAAGGTGTGTAGTAAGTGGAATAACTCATCCACTCATGAACTGTAAATATTGAATTTGGTTATTATTCAAACAAATTCTATAGACCTAGATTTTTTTATAACAAAATAAAATCATCAAAAATAGTTATAAGATATTTAATTATAAATAAAAATCTTTTATTAGTGTGAAAATATCATCTCAAGTCTAAATCTCATCCACATTAGAAGTTTGTGGGAATATGATTTCTGTAAATATTTATGTTCTCTATATAGTTAAATTTTATATGATCTTGGTTATGTATTAGTTCCATTTTTATAGATATAATTTGTGTCTATCTAGACCTATGCCCCAAAATTTGGGTCCATAAACACGTACATTGCATATTCTCCTTAATACCATCTATTATTGTCTAGTTAAAACAATATTTAATTAAAAAATCAATACCATTGATTTAATCTCTATCATATGAGTATATATTTAGGTTTTGATATTTATAGAATTAGGACACATCATAATATAATAAATACCATGTATTTTTGTATTAAATCGACATTTGTTACACCATATATATAAAAAATTAATCCATGATGATTCTTCAATATCTCTTGTAAATTATTCCAAACATATAATCCTTCTAAACATGTCTCCTTTTTTAGTTTTCTAAAAAAACTAATGAAATAAAAACATAAGATTTGGTAAGATCAAATTGTTAGTAAATAAAATCATCTAATTTATAAAATAATAGAATAAACATTTCACAAATAGTATATAAGAATAATTAAACAACATGAAGCCAGAATCAACATGAAATTAACTGCATTCTATATCCTTGATAATAGATAATCACATAGAAATCATTAATATAGATCTCATACTGAAATAATGAATAATTTTAGACATCATAAACCTACTGTCAAGGACATGTTCCATGTCACTATCCTATTATGGGAAGAGGTATAAACCAAATACAAATATATTTTTTCTAATGAGACCATTCAATTCATCAAGGGGATATATAATTTTGGTTCCCATCTATCACTAAATTATGTTCAATGCCTTCATAATATTATCCAACAGAAATTTTATAATAATCCCTTGGGGAAACTCTTACTAAAAAAAACATGGTTATCCGTATAATGAAATATATGGAATTTCAATAAAAAATGAACCTATGTTTATAGTCAATAATTATCAATAATATCAAAAAAATCCCAATGTAAATAAATTTATAACAATATCAAAATCCATCATGTGATAGAATTTGGATGGTCAAACAATACATAGTTAACTTCATAATAATAAACCATATTAGAATATAAATATAAAGAATTCCACAACATTTCCTAATGTTAATTAAAGGAATAAAAAAATCAAAAACCATATGGGGGAGAAGGGAGATGGTTAAACAATGCAAGGTTAACATTACACTAATCATCTATATTAGAATGAAAACATACATAATTTCCATACTTTTCAACATGTATATTGAATAAAATTATTTCTAGGTGAACATCATATAATTAAAATTATTTAAAATATAATGTTCACACCATATAAACCAATGAGTTTATGGTTCAGTCAATACTTAAATAATCATGACTATAAAACATTTAGAAAGTGAATTTTGATGGTTTGAAATTAACATAACCATAGTGAAATAATTAATCATATAAGGTTGTTCATATAAATGAAAAATACCCTAAAAAGGATGATTCAAATAATATCACAATAGAAGGGATCAAAAATAAAATTGTTTGATACCGTGAGTTCAGTGCCCAAAATGAAAAACAAAACACACACACACACACACATATATATATTATAGGATAAATCATTAAAACTGAAACCCATTAAGGTAAAAACTTTCTAAAATAGAAATTGTAATTGTAAATGAAATCATAAAAAATCCTTTTGAATATATTTTTTGATTGAGATAAAATAGAAAATCACATATCACATTCAAAGGTAAAATTTGAAAATGTGACTTGAATGGTTTTGAAAATCATTACATTTAAATTTATTCTTTGATAATAGATCCTTTAAATTTCATAAGGTGTGTCTTGGAGAAATTGGGAGAGGAAGAAAAAAATAGTTAAAGTGAAAGAAAATACCTATTTATTATTTTCAAAATACATTGTTTAAAATTAACATTTTAAGAAGAAGAAAAAACATTATTTTGAATTAAAACATAAATATCTAAAATATTATTACACAATATCATATAATAGAATATTACTATGGTGGAATACAAACATGGATGAAATAATTATGTTATAAAATAATATATCTCAAGGAAATGAAGCTGGAGTTATTAATATCCCTTATGGGAAACATCCTCCATGAAGAATGAAACATTTGAAATGGTGTTTATATGGTAAAAATATCCATAAAATTTAAAATACAAATAAATAAAATCAATGGATATAATTTACCCAACATATTTAAAATATGATAAAAAATTATCATAACTCAATAGAGGAAAATTAGGTTACCTAAAATCCTAACTATTGAGAAAATAACTAAATCAATAGCCATTTTAATATTTTTAAATGTATTGGCTAGTAATACCCTGTAATAAAAATAGTATGATAAAAAATTCATTCAGGGGTATTAAATACACTATAAAAACGAATCATCTTGCATAAAATGTATTATTTCACAAATATTCCAAATTGAGACCAATAAAAACCTTAAGGATTTAGAAACAATCACATCAAGCCCATTAAAATATAAGGGTTTCAATTGATCTTCAAATACCATTTTCATGATATTATATCTAAAATTTTTATTATATAAACCAATTAAATGAAATTAGGTGTATAATACCAAACATATCTCATTGAGAATAATTTGAGGTAAAGACCTCTTACAATGTTTCCTTACATAGTTTATGGCACTCTATCCTCCTGTGAAACAAACATAGCTATATTAATATTCATTTTTTAACCTTATTAAAAACAATAAAAATTTATACTACCCATTTTTTATTATTTTATAAACCAATATATCTGTTAGTTTTTATCTATTTTTTACCCTGTGTGTAAGTAATCTAATAACTTGAAACTAGTTTTTGTAAAAAAAATTTGTATATATTATTTACCCATAGTTTATTATTCTTAAATCTTATAAGTTAATGTTTTGAGGATTCTTAACATTTAAAGGGTGATTTTTTAATTAATGAGTTAAATATTCATATAATATTACCAAAACCAAAAATAAAACATTATTGACATATTTATATCATATTATATTGTTAAATAACTTCTCATATTTATTAATCATATAAAATCATAGTATTATTCAGGTAGGTTGTTAAACTAAACAAAACATGAACCTACGACGATTAATGGGTGATTATGAGGAGGCTTAGTAGTAATATTTTTATACCAAAATAATAATTATTTTTTTAGTGTATAACAGTGTGATATAAAATTATTTTAATTTTTTATAATAAAAATATAATTTTTATAAAGCCGTTAATTAGAAATAATATATCATTTTCCTCTTATATCACTCGATTTAAAAGATTGAGCTGGTGATAATCGTTTATTGATCATATCATTAATAAGTTAAAACAATTGTCATAACAGAACCTTATTTATTTAAGAAAAATCATATTTATTCTTTAATATGATCTTTAGGAAGTCCATGTATGTTGATGATGAAAATAAAAACAATAATCAATCCTTTCACGGAGGTGATAGTCCCCACGTATGTAATGTCAATTGTCACGAACTGAATCTGGTCACCGCCAAAACCGGCACCAAACCCAGCCTATAACAAGGCCCAAAGGGTGTTCCCAATCCCCACGGGATGCAACAAGTGCCCAGTTATAATAAATTGAGAATTGGGAATGATTTACCTGAGATTATAATATTAAAACAACAAAAGAATCCAATAAAACAAATCTGGATTTTTTAAACCACACAATATTTTACAAAAATTCAGAACTAAATTATATATTTTAAAACAAATAAATAAAACTATAACAAATCTAAAAACCCAAAGAAAATATCCAAAGAACCCTCACGGCATGTGGCACTTCCCTCAAGCCATTTCCACAAGACTTCACCACCAAGGACCTGCTAGAAACCCGAACCACTGGAACTAAAAAATTGTACCCAACCAGCAACAAAAAAAATAACCAAGTCTACTTATATAAAAATTTGTAAGTAGTGTGTGATACAATTCCTATTATTATAAAACCACTAATAGATTCCATGTAATAAACATTCAATGATTAAAATCATGAAAGTTTTCAAAAACATGTATTTTCTAGTTACAATTTCTAAAAGATGCAACCTAAAAAATCAGTTTTCAAGTGGGATAATTTGAAGAATCAACACTTTTAAAATAAATTACAAAGATATTTAATATTCCAGAAAAATATAGCATATGCTGACGGTAATTATAAAGGATTTAATGAGCATAAGAAATAGGAAAATAACCCCTAGGCACTAGCTCGTTGAGGGTCCCATGTACCTTGTATCTTGGTGAGAGTAACCATCACAAATATTTGTTCTCATGCACAAGACACTAGTAGGGAATATAACTATAGCCTAGTGGTCCCTAATTATAATCATCATAGTCTATTTAGTGTTGTAAACGTCAATATTTCTATGTGAAACTAAGGCCAAACCCCATGGATTCACTAGCATACTAGTACACGTCCACCCACCTAGATTCCTGGGTTTTCCCTTTGTGCTCAAACAAGTTCAACAAGTCACGAAATACAACTTGCATATGAAAATATCATTTTTAGATCACATATTCACCAAAAAGAACACATGTACATCACACAAGTAACAAAATCAACTTTTTCATTCAAATCCGTTTTGAAATCATACAAACACCAAAATAGCCCACAACACTTTTCAAATCAGTTCAACACTTCAGCGCATCCTTTAAAAATTTTTATGAAACATCAAAAAGGTGATAAAAATCACATAACATCCCTCACACACATTCCACATAATACTCTTTTTTCCTTTAAAATCATTTTATTATAAAACTTACATGAAACAACCCACAAACATGTTTCGCTCCTACATCACAATTTAAAAAACATTTCAAAAATTAACAAAAAATTCTAAAAAATGTTTGAAAACTTAAAACATAACTTAACCTTTAAGAAACCCATGATAGGTGAACACACACACCAAACAGTACATATAAACTCTTTTCCCACAATGGTAAACCAACTAAAACATTTACATTTTTCATCAAAAGAACCCAAGTGGTGTAAATATGTCTTGCACACAAAACCCACTTCAAATCAACTATGTAAGACCAAAACCATATCAATTCCTATATAATACATCATTTTAATACCTACAGACATTTATAAAACCACTTTCATGTGTTATAAAATCAACTTGAATAATACCACAAAATATACAATTGAAAACACACATTTTCATAAAAATCCCCCAAGAAGTATAACAATGTTTTACACATCAAAACTATTAAAACCCCCTCTTTTTAGGCCCACATGACACTAATACATTTCCAAACCATAATTTTCCATCCAAATAAGATTTATTAAACTGATTCCATAAGTTATAAAATACACCAAAATAATACCCCATGAGTTACACAAGAAAACACCCAATTTCAAGTTAAAATTCAACTATAAAAGTAAAAACATAACCATATCAATCATAAATAGCTTTCCCACCACACCTAACATATGAGGAATATGAAAAATGAGTAAATATGGCAATCCAACTCATCAATAATTGTTTACAAAAGGAACCACCTACCTTTTGACACAAAGACCTTGAATCTTTGTGTGAAACCTCAACTACACCTCCGCCGCACCACAAGTAAGTGAAAAAAAACCTAAACCATAATATTTAACCAAAAATACCCTAAATAAAACCCTAGGTAAGAACCCTAATTTTTGGAAACTCTATAAATTTATTAAAGAGGGAGGAAACCCTAAGGAGAATTATGGAATTGAAGAGAGAAACACTTACCCAAAACAATCTTAAAGAAAATGACCCAAA
The DNA here is from genome assembly GCA_963277665.1 of Viscum album. NCBI lineage: Eukaryota > Viridiplantae > Streptophyta > Magnoliopsida > Santalales > Viscaceae > Viscum > Viscum album. The sequence continues at coordinate 1,498,767,813 of OY728131.1, forward strand.
ATCCACCAGAATCTGAATTTTAAAATTGCTAAAAATTAAGGAAGTTTAGAACAAGGATGAGGAGGTCATTTAGGAACTGGAATGGGGGAAATTTTACAAATAAATGAAATTATGAAAGGATCAATTTACCTCTTAAAATTAGGGGGATTTGTGAAATCCAGAGCCGTTTCGCAAAATTTCGTGATTCTACTGAACTCCAAATTGTGGGAGGAGAGATTGGGGGCACTACTTAGTTAAGATGGCTCATGTGGGAGTGGGAATCACCAATATACTTAAAAATATAATGAGTTATTAAATAATTAGAAATTATTTTTAATGCTGGAAATGGGCTTTTATGCAGGCCCAATCTCCTAAATAAAAACTAAAATCTAAAATGATTGTTGATTTATAAATTTTCCAAATTAATTTTTTGGTTCTAATAGGTCAAGGGAAGACATGTAGGAATTGGAATGGATGGAAAATGTTGAAAAATTATGGAGTTATAAAGGAATAAAAATTTATTTTTAAATCTGTAATTGGGCTCATGGTTTTTTCCAATTCATGAAAACTCACCCATTCCTCCACAAAAGTGTAGGAAACCCCCAAAACAATGAATGAATGGAAATTAAATGAAATTTAACTTTAAAATAAGTCATTTATGTGACAATTATCTCAACCATGAAAACTTTCTATCCCCGAAAAGCCACAGCAAGTCCAGATAGCAAAGCCAAACCCAACTGATAAACCAAGATGTATTTCATTGCCATGCTTCGCCCCAAAGGGCCAAAACACCTACGGTGATAAATTATGGAAGGATTAATCTCAAAAACAAAACATACACCACTTTCCTGAAATGATAAATCACATTTTTACTTTATCCCCAAATAAAACTCCTCATACACTATTCGAACAAGACTCAAGAAATTCACCCAAACGAACAACAACTTCGAACAAGGTTACACTTACCTTAGATTAACTAAACCATTGGGTGCTCCCCAATCCCAACATTTACTAAAGATATATGTTGGTATATAGATAGTTCGGAACGATACTACATACTACCATGCCAAGACCATGGATAAATCATAGCTATTGGTATGGGGGAACACAAATAGGCACCCCACCATAAGAGACAACCTTTATTTTTCCGAGATAGAATCAGGACACTAATAGGGGAGGCCCGAACAGAATCTCTAGTACAAAGGTCTGAATTCCATTAAAATTTTATGAAGGAATGTACATGAGAATCGAAGTGGGTCTTCCAACCATAAGAAGCTACCATCTTAACTGACCAGCATGGGCCAACACAGAAAGACCCAAAAAAATTAATGATTTGGGAGGGGTGCAAGTTTAGTCTGCATGGTTTGGGAAACTATGCACTAACTATGAAATAATTCTTTCCACATGGATTCCTAGCACACGACCTCTACTAATCGTGAAAAAACTATTTGCTCAACCATGAAGGCACCAGAGGATTGAACTATTCCCATCTTTCATACTAAGGATATGACTTTGTACAAGGGTTTAAATGACCCTTGGATTTCCCCTGACTAGGAGTCAGCTTCTCTCCGAGACCTATGGTTGAAGCTCAATAATTGAGGCATCTTCAGCATCCCACTTAGGCTTTATAAACCCCATGAATGATAATTCTTCCTTCGGTGAAACCAAACACTACACCTCAATCCCTAATAAGATTTCCAAGACATAACACATTCCAATCTCACTTTACCCTAACCTAATATTTTACTAAAATAAGGGATTAGAAAATGCACACACATGACACCATATTTATTAGGGTGAAAAACAATAGAAGTAAAGAACACCTATAATCACCTTCATCTAAAATTGAATATTTTGATGTTTTCTAAGGGATAAATTCTCCCATCATAACAGTGGCTCTTAAAGGATTGCCCAACTTTCACCTTTGTGGTCAATCGAGGACATGACATCACAAGGCGTCATCGAACATGACCATTGCGACTAATATAAACAATTCCTGGAGATGGAACTTATACAACATCCCAAAACAACACATAATTCTATAAAGTGGCCACAATAACGTCTCATGACCAGATTTCCCACACTGGTAGTTTAACATGAAGTCCTTCTTCGAAGAGACTATGAAGGACCGAGAGGACCTGTAGAGGCCCGAAGCATGACGTACATGGACAACACATTACTTTTTCAGAAGACTAAATACATAACAAAATTCAAAACTCAAGGACCGTAATAGTTTAGTGTCTTTGGAAACTCGGAATGTAATCTTCTAATCGTGGTGATAGATCTTCAATATCATTCATAAAGGTCTTCCCCTTATGTTTTATTACCTAAAACATTTCTTTATATCCTGGGGAAAAAACATATAAAGGGTGAGCTCAAATGCCCAGTAAGGGTAAAAATGGTTAAAATAAAACAAACCATATACATTTGAACTTAAAAACATGAACATAATGTTTAAACATCAAGATCATGAGAAATGAAATAAAACATGGCAATACGTAAGGCATATATCATAAAGAAACATTAATCCTCTTAAAATAGAATGGGAATAAAACTTGTAATTGTGGGAAAACAATATGATTTCCATAGTAGCCAAGGAATTGCTGCCAAGACCATCTTAGTGGACAAAGTCCCTTTCTGAATCGAGTTCACTCCTCGTTTCAGTCCTGTAACACTGAACCGGATTAACTTACCATTCTAGCCATGTCTATCTCATGAGATATAAATATTTACCCAATGCATTGGAGGGAGATATAGGTCCCACCCATGTCATAATGAAATCATTTTTACTTGTTCCACAAAATAAACTTGAAACATTCAACATAACCCAAATAATAAAATCGGTTTCATAAACATCATCCCATCATCACATAATCCATATAAAAAAATGGATATATCAAAATAAGAAAAGTAAAACCATGTAAATTATAGGGACATTATACTTGAAACATACACATATAAAATAATGTCATCTTAGATGGAAAAATGGTTTTGATAAAACACATGAAATGAATTCTTGAGGAAAATATCCTTTATTCTTCAAAATCAATTTATTTTCACAAAACGTCAGACAATTTTAAAAGAAATAGATTTTTTTGAAAATAGTCATGAAATATTTTGGAGGAAGATTCATGAAAATAAGGCTTTATAAAACCGTAAAAACCCTTTCACGCCGTATAAGTTAAAAAACATTCTCCTCGTACTTTGGTTAGAAAAGTCAAAAATTACCTCGTAACGTAATAAAAAGATTCCTTACATATCATGTAGTAAAAGACAAAATGGCTAAAAAGGACATTAAACATACATAAAAACACTTTTAGAAAACATTGACTTGGATGATAACAATAACCCTAGTAATTACTTATGAATAAAAAATCTCGGATAAGAATGAGATTGGAAAAGGTATCCCTTACCGTACGTCTGATATGCTTCATATGTATCCTAACCTCCTTTAATTTTGGTAACTTCCTTTGGTTTGAACCAAAAGGACTTCTTGGAGAGTCTTTTTCCTAATGTAAGGCTTCAAGGGGGAGAAGAGGGATGTAGGGATCTTAGTTGGGTAGAGTTTGGATGATCCAAAAGGCTTGAGATGTGTGAGGAATTGCATAGAAGTGGTCTCCTTTTATAAGGGAGAGGAGGGGCTCTTTAGGAAAGTGTAAAAACATTATTTTATTATAAACTTATCTTCGGTTTCAAGAGGTCCAAAACACATTAATGTCAAAGATAAGATGACTCATATTCGAAATAAAATCATCCAATTGGAATTGGACAGGTTTTGGATGATATTTTAATCATTATAATCTTATTTATATAAATCATTTATTAATTAGGTAAACACTACATCATTATTGTGTCATAAATAATTAAATTCATTTGATGTCTAAAAATTATGAAAAAAATACCATGATGTATGGAATCTTTTGATATTTACAAAGAATATTTATAGTTGAAAATATAACTTATATAACCCCTTAAAAAAATTAATTACTATAAGATTTGTTTGTTGAAGTCAATTTTGTCTTTACATTAAATTAATTAATAAATATTGTCATTTTCACTACCAAGTGGCTCATTGGGGTCCTAAAATCTTCCCAAGGATTCCCCTGGTCAGTCTATACTCATCCAATAAGGTTAGTATAAGTGTCAAGGTAATTTTGAATTATTATAATATTCTTATAACCTTGAATTACCCTATTTACCTTTAATCACAGTAAATAAAAATTACCATAGTTACTATTCATAATATAAAAAAAATAAAAGTAACCACTTAACATAATTTGGACCCATGGATTCGAAATATTCAATCCATTTTTCAAAATTCAAAACACCAAAGTTGCAGTAATTAATTTAAAATTAATCACGTTGTTAAGAGAATATGTTTTAAAAGTTAAAACATTGCCAAAGATTGAATTGATTTAACCGATGAATTCAATGTAAAATCAATGATAATGAAATAAATTATATTAAATGGTAAAAATATATTCTATTTATAATTTAAAACCATTAAATATTATAATTTAACCATATAAATTATTACGATGAAAAAAGTTGTTTTTAATTAAAACATAGCTCGTTTTTACTATTCATTAAAATATAAAAGTTATCATAATAATATAAAAATTTTATCCCAAGAAAATTTTTATATCCTGATTCCAAATAAGAATTTTATTTTGTCAAATTGAACTTATAAACATGTAAAAACTAGATTTAATGTGGGTGCGCCATCTAAAGGCGGCAAAACTGCATTTTTTGAAAAATACTTATTTTACCCAAAAAATTTATTTTGTTCCCATACCATGTTCTAGAAAATATGTAAGTTGAATAAAAATGTTATAAAATTCAAAATTTAGTTAATACTATTCATAACGGCTAGCTCATAATAATATTATAACCATATATCATTGTTTAGTGAAACCCGATATTGCGTACAACACACGCTATCGAAGAAGGACGTGATTGCGTGTAATGCAAGCCAGGTTAGGGTTGCGTGTAGTGAAAGACTCCATTGTTGTTTCATATAACAGAATACAAACATATTTTATTTATACATTGAATATATATATACACACTCAATGTTGCGTAGAATAACTTCTATCAAAAGAACTTGAAATTGTGTGTAACACGAGCCATGAATAGTGTTGCATATACTACAAGCTAATACGGTGTTGTGTGTAGCGCAAGATAATCTTGGTGTATCATAAAACAGAAGATATGAATGTAATTAAAAATAATGTATCTTATAAAATCTCGGGTTGTTACAGGACCTCTTAGACACCATCAAAATACTCATCCATGCTAACAACCCCAGACCACATCCACCTTCAACAAATCAGGAAACTTAAGAAGGTAAAGTCTCTTTGATCCTTCCATGATCACTCTATTGCTACAGGAGGATACTCCAAAACATGAAAGGAAAGGGTGTAGACTCAATCGAAAATTCTCAATAAAAATATTCCTTATATTGATCAAGTGGAGGGTCTTCAAACGGTGAAACTATCTAGGTTGCACATCAGTTGAGCACTAACCCTTAATGGGGAGTAACTGATCCAAAGATTGAACCCAAGGACACAACCAATACGGTTCATTAGTCAAGATATACTGCAAAACATATCCAAACATGATAATGGAACCACCATAAAGGCATCCCAAAACATTTCTTAGAAGATACCACTAAGCAGCCCTTCAACACAGCTTACCAACCAAACACAAACCCAAAACATAGTTCAAACAGGAGGGGTTCTTGGACTCAAAACATCCCACAACATCAAAATTTTGAAAAACACAAAATAAAAATCATCCCAAACATGTCATCAAGACATAAAGTTTTTCCTTTAAAATCATCTTTTTGAAAATAACTGGTTCAATGGTTAGCGTATCCACCAATGGTGCACCATGGACCTCACACATGCATGTTTCTGTACCACACTGGGAACCCTCCTCATATACATCCCGAAACTCATCCAGTCATTCCATTAACCATCCATCATCTCATATAACCCCATGCATGTGGTTTCTCATGAAAATAACAAAGTTCAATACAAAAAATCATTCCAATTTTCAAAACCAAAACAATCAACCAATACTTCCTTTTCTCAAGACCACTAACCATGAAATCAAACCCAAATTACCGCATTAAAAAAACATTTTAGAAAAGAATAATCACTTCAATTAAAACTCATATTAAATTTATTCACATCAATTTCAAAACATCTCATCTCATTTAAAACACATTTCTACAGTTTTGAAAACTCTATTGGAAACACTTTTTCAAAACCAACCTTGGCATAGTTCATGCTTTCAAAAGAGGTGAAAACACACCATTTTCCATTCCAATACAATTCTGAAAAGTCAGTTCTCAATTTTTGAAAATCAAACCATTTCCTCTTTATTAGATAATAATTTCACAAAAACATTACGCTTCTTAAAACGTAGTCAGTTTAAAACCAATGTTCCATGATTTCAAAACAAAAGAACACCAGACAATGCGAGAGGAAACTAGTTTCAGTGGGTGACATGGACATATGGTTTGGGGCCATATTCCAATCTTTTCACCATCATAGAGAGTGTTCTAGAGAAATATCCCTGGCACCACATGGCTTTCCAAACCATGTGAGCTCACTGAGACCATTAACCCAACTCTCTTTTCATTTCCACTAATCATCATTAAACCCAGAAAATCAAAGGACTCATAAAAGTCTCAACATCCCATGGTGACTTAAATTACATCACGAGGTGGGGTGATCAACCAAACTACTCCTAACCAGAATTCCATGTCCTGAAAATCATAACCCTAGACTATCCAGACTGTTCCCCAAATAATATAACCCAAAGAGAGTAAACCTCCTCTGATACCATTTTTTCACAAACTGAATCTAGTCACCGCCAAAACCAGCACCAAACCCAGCCCGTGACAATTCCCAAAGGGAGTTCCCGATCCACACGGTCTAGAACAAGTTCCTGGGTATCATAAAATGAGAATTGGGAAGGATTTAACAAAGTTTATAATATTAAAACAACAAAAGAATCTAATAAAACAAATATGGATTTTTTAAACCAAACAGTATTTTACAAAAATTCGGAACTGAATTACATATTTTAAAACAAATCAATAAGACTATAAAAAAGGTAAAAAACCAAAAGGAAACTACCCAAGAACCCTCATGGAAAGGGGCACTACCCTGAAGACCTTTCTACACGACTTCACCACCAAGGACCTTCTAGAAACCAAAACCATTGGAACTAAAAAACTGTACCCAATCTGCGACAACAAAAATAACCAACTCTACTTACACCCAAAGGTTTTAGAAGGTTATGATTCAATGACCAGTATGATACCACTACTAAGATATTCCCTGTGATAAACATTCAAAGATGAAAATCATGAATTTTTTCCAAAACATGTAATTTCTAGTTACAATTTCTAAAATATGCAACTTAAATAATCCGTTTTCAAGTGGGTTAATTTAAAGAATAAAATAATTTAAAACAAATGCCAAAGATACTGAATTTTTCGGAAAATTGTATCGTTTTCTGATGGTAATTATAAAGGATTTAATGAGAACAAGGAATAGTAAAATAACACCTAGGCACTAGCTCGTTGTGGGTCTCAATTACCTCGTATCTCGGTGAGTGTAACCATCACAAATATCTATTCCCGTGCAGGAGACACTAGTAGGGAACATACCTATAAGCTATTTGTCCCCAATTATCATAATAATAGTTTATTTAGTGTTGTAAGCATCAATATTTTAAAGTGAAACTGAGGCCAAACCCCACGGATTCACCAACATACTAGTACACGTCCACCCACCTAGATACTTGGGTTTTCCCTTTGTGCTCAAACAAGTTCAACCAGTCAAGAAATATAATTTTCACATGAAAATATCACTTTTACATCACATATTCACCAAATATAACACATGTACATCACACAAGTCAAAAAATCCACTTTTTCATTCAAATGAATTTTGAAATCATACACAAACCAAAATATCCCACAACACTTTTCAAATATCTTCAACACTTCAACACATCCTTTAAACATTTTTATAAAACATTTACAAGGTTATACACATCACATGACATACCTCACACACATTCCACATAATACCCTTTTTTTACCTTTGAATTCATTTTATTATCAAACTTACATGAAACAGCCCACAAATAAGTTTCACTCAAATATCAAAATTTAATAAAACATTTAAAAAGTTAACAAAACATTCTAAAAATGATTCACAACATAAAGCATCACTTAACCTTTAAAAACCCCATGATAGGTGGACATACACACACCAAAAAGTACATATGCACCCTTTTCCCACATTGTTAAACCAACTAAACCATTTACAATTTTCATAAAAAGAACCCAATTGGTGTAAATATGTCTTGCACACAAAACCCATTTAAAAAACCATTTAAGAACAAAACCATACCAATACCTCTATAAAACAGTATTGTCATACCTAGATACATTTATAAAACCACCTTCATGTGTTATAAAATCCCCTTGAATAATACCACATAATATAAAAATTAAAACACACATTTTCATAAAAAGCTCTTAAGAAGTATAACAATGTTTTAAACATAAAAATCTATTAAAAAACCCTTTTTTAGGCCCACATGACACTAATACATTACCAAACCAGAATTTTCAGGCCAAAGAAGATTTAGTAAACCAAGTACATAAGTTATAAAACACACCAAAATAATACCCCATGAGTTACGCATGAAAACACCCAATTTCTAGTTAAAATCCCACTATAAAAGTAAACACATAACCAAATAAATCATAAATAGTTTTTTCACCACTCCCAACATATGAGAAATATGAAAAATTGGTAAATACAGCAAGCTAACTCACAAATAATTGTTTACACATGGAACCACCTACCTTTTGAGTAAAAACCCTTGAATCTTGCTGTGAAACCTCAACCGCACCTCCATCACACCACAAGAAAGTGAAAAAAACCCTAAACCATAATATTTCACCAAAAATTCCCCACATCAAACCCTAGGTATAAACCCTAACTTCTGGAAATTCTATTAATTTATGAAAGAGGGATGAAAATCTAAGTAGAATGAATGAATTGAAGATAGAAACACTTACCGAAAACAATATTGAAGAAAACGACCCAAAATCCACTAGAATATGAATTTTAAAATTGCTAAAAATTTAAGGGAGGTTAGAGAAGGGATGAGGAGGTCATGTAGGAACTATAATGGGGGGAAATAGTACAAATAGAAGGATTTATGAAAGGATCAATTTACTTCTTCAAATCTGGGTGATTTGTGAAAGTCAGAGATATTGCACCCAATTTCTCAATTCTATTGAACTCTAAATTGGTGGACGAGAGATTGGGGTCGTGCCTTAGGTATGTGGGATCATTTGGGATTTTGAATAACCTAACAAACTTAAAAATAGCACGAGTTATTAAAGAATTAAAAAATATTTTTAATGTAGGAAATGGGCTTTTGGGAAGGCCCAATCCCTTAAATAAAAACTAAAATCCACCATGATTATAGATTTTTAAATGGTCTAAATTAATTGTTTGGTTATCATAGGTCAGGGTATGACAAGTAGGAATTGTAATGGATAGAAAATTTAGAAAAATTAAGGAGTCATAAAGGAATGAAAATTTATTTTTAAATCTTTAATTGTGCTCACGGTTTGGCTCAATTCATGAAAATTCAACCATTACTCCATAAAAGCTTGGGAATCCCCCAAAACAAAGCATGAATGGAAAATAATTGAAATTTAACTTTAAAATAAGTCATCCATGTGACATATACGATTTATTTTTCCAAACAATCGTTGAAAGGAGTAATATTGTTTATTATTTATGAATTATAAAAATGATATAAATATCATAATTATTTATTAATTCCTCTTTTATAAAATCTCTCTAAGGTGTTGAGAAAAATAAAAGTACATTGGTTCATGGAGGTGGTAGTCCGCACAACACACAAATTATGATTTATTTTCTATTAATAATAAAGAGAAAATATGATTAATGGTAATAACTGTAGAATAATAAAATTCAGTACACAAAAAATACTAAAGTTATTTCATAATGATTTGGAAAATATGATTTTAAAATAGAAATTTATCAGGAAGAGGCTTTGTAAAAATAATTACTCATGTTCAGTACATTGATATTTCAATGGAATACCCCTTCGTAATAGATGAAAAAGGATAATGTCTTGTGAATAGAATCATAATAGAGATTAATAGTGTTATAGGGTAATTAAAAAATTATAGTTTTTAGGATGAAACATAATTTTTATGATTTTTATGAAGGGGTGGTTAGAGGGCCCATTTATAAGTAGTGGGAAATAAATTTTTGAAATATTTAGACTTTATAAAAAGGGTGAAAATTATAAACATGTCATCTAGAACCAAAATTAAAAAATATTTGATTTATGAAAATATAAGGTTGATCCACACCTCATACACTTAATTATATAAATATTTTCATCATGTTTCTATCCCTTTACCCTTGTAATTTTTACTTTTACCATTTTATTTTTTAATATAGTAACTAATTTTTACCTATAGTAACTTTTCCTTTATGTACAAAAATAAATTTATACTTATTAAATAATTTTGACCAATCAAATATTAATTTTAAATTCAATTAATTTGACAAAATTTATAGAAATTATAAAAAATAAATTTTAAATAAAAATTTATACTTTTTTAAAAATAATTTTAGAGAAAATAATTCTTATGCTCTAAAATTTAAAATATGTGTTTATAAAAAATTGTTTTTTAAATTATAATTTAAATTATAAAATATATTATTTTTCTTATAAAAAAGTTTCATGAATTTTCAATTCATATTTTTATAATAATAATTTCAAAAACATTATTTTATATGTAAAAATGATATATTTCACTATTCATATAAAAGTAATTCATTTTAGAAAAATAAAAAAAAATTATTTTATTAATACGTTATTAATTATATTTATTATTATGTTAATTAATTAAAATTAAATTCCTAAATTTTGAAATAAAACATTTATACAAAAATGTGAAATGGGATGAAAAAGTAATATTTATAGTAAACTAGTATTTTAAAATTTTAACCACTATCATTAATATTTCAATATATTTACTAGTTAATATTAACAAATTATTCAAATAAATTACATTTTACAATCATTATTCAAATTTTCCTTGAAATACAATGCATAACATATAAAGATGTAATGTTTACAAAAATACAATTTGAAGCATAAAATGATTTTATTTTAAATTTTAGACATACTAATTGGATTTTATTTATAGTAAAATTTTCCTTTAATTTATTTATATAAATATTTCAAAAAATTATTACACCTATTTTTCCATTCTAATTCAATGGGAATATTTTAATTTTTTTAAATAAATCATATATATATTTTCTCAGTGTTTTATGTGAAGAAAGATGTCGAACATGATATGTACTTTAAAGGTAACAATTTATTATAATTTAGGGGTTTCACACCATATGAATTTTTTAGTAGGGTAATTTTCAGTTAATATTATTTATCAATCTATGATCATCTATATATGTGAGGATGAACATGAACTTATAATTCAAATTGCTTCCACTATATGGGCATTATTAACTATTAATACGGGGTATTTATATCAACTGGTTAGGGAGAGACCCAAAATTGAATATATGGAGGCATTATCATTGTAGAAAAAATTGTGATATATATATAATAAAATAAAAAATTATATAATAAAATAGAAATATTGTTATATTCTCAAATTTAAATTGTTATAGTTGATTATGGGATATAATGGTTCAATAAATTACAACAATGTAAAGGAAGACATGATGGATAGATCTCTAAGTTAAAAGAAATAATATTTTCATTAAATTATGAAGATTGAAAGAGATCCAATATTTCGGGATTTTCATAATATGGAAATTATAGTCATAAGAAAATGATAATGATATTATCTATCTCATATGAATGTTCAACCATACATCCATGTAATGATTAAAGCAGCACAATAGGAATATGTGGAGATTAAAAATAAGGTTAGGATTATTCATGAATTAAAACATGACCATGTTGGAATTAATGTTTTAATAAATGAGTATGTGTTTAGTTAATACTAGACCAAAAAAGGGGTTGTGGGATGAATGTCATAATTCTTCATTTCTATTTATCATATAAGTTTGATTTTTTATTAATATATCAAAGTGAATCTTTAGGGGACAATAAGAAAATCGATATTGAATAGTATGTATCTCAATGAATGGTATTTTATCTTGTTATGTCTAGGAGATAGAACTATTACCCATACTCGAATTGAAATCGGAAAACTTCCTTATATGTTCTCTCATCGGAATACACAAAATAACTGAAGGCCAATATGATATTTATGCTGTAGCACCTTACAAAATCTTTAAATTTTATTGTAATCCTAGAATATCTCTATCTTAATCAGTTTTCTATTATATACATTCAAAAAGCGGTAAGGTTTTATGTAGTACCACATTCTATTATATCTAAATAGGATTTGAGTTTTACAATGATGTTTTTAAAATTTCTATAGAAATATTTTAACGTGGAGTTGAAATTTTGAAACAAAATATCATCCTAATAAATATATTAGATTTTATAGGAATATAAATATTGTAACCAAATCTAATTAAACATTTCATTAATGGTCTCACAAACTGGATGACCAAATTTTTTGTTTCTTATTTGAATAGATACAAGAAACAAATTTTTTTATAATAATCGTCATCATTTTTATATACGTGAATTATACTTGACCATATTCTCACAATATCATTAATAAATCTCAAACTCATAACTTGGTGAATGAAAAAATAAAAATGGGATGTGCAAAAACTCTCAATCATAAATGAGTAATCATTTTATTAAGGATGGTTTCATAATTATATTACAAAAGAAACACGATCATAGGATAAATATAATATCATCATGAGTGAAACAACAAAAAGAAAAGTGAGATTTAAATGAAATTATATAAGATATTAAATAAACATAACATCATCATGGAAATATCACTACTTGAAATTAGATCTTTCCCAACGCTTCTATACCAACGGTTTGCAAAAACTGTTGGTATAGGTCCCCTTTACCAACGGATTGGCCAAACCATTGGGAAAGGCCCCGAAATTGGCCACTTTTCCCAATAGTTTCGAAAAACCGTTGGGAAAGGTGGACCTTTACCAATGGTTTGGCCAAACCGTTGGGAAAGGCCCTCAAATTGGACACTTTTCCTAACCGTTCCAAACCGTTGGGAAAAGTCCCCAAATATGCCACTTTTCCCAACGGTCTGGCCAAACCGTTGGGAAAAGTAGGCCAAAATTCAACATCCTCCACAGAATTAAAATCACAACCAAAGTCCTATACCAACGGTTTTAACAACCGTTGGTATAGGTACTTTCATTTTTTATCGTACCTTCATACCGAGAACATTATATAAATAAAAATTTTAAATATTTATGAGAATACATATATATATTTATGTAATTATGATCACAAAAGTCATGTTAGGTTAGTGGTTGAGTCGTTCAATGATAAACGAGGGGTCCTGGGATCAAATCCCAGCAGATGTTTTATTTTTGGAATTTATATACTAACAGTTCCATTACCATTGGTATAGATTTCATATTACCTATACCAACGGTTTTAGGAAAACCGTTGATATAGACCTATCCCAACGGCTTACTTAGATACGGTTCTCCAAACCGTTGGTATAGGCTATACCAACGGTTTGGAGCCCTATACCAACGGTTCCATACCGTTGGTAAAGGTTAGTTTTCCAGTAGTGTATAATATCGATAAAATTTCCTCAAAATATATAACATAAACCTTGATTCAAAAGATCCTAATACCAAACATCAGGACATCTTTCAATTATGGAATAAATATTAGCATAAGGAAACATTACATTCAGGATCCACACCACCAGTTACCATTATTACATGAAACTAAAAAATACACATGAATAATTTTATATTGAGATATAAAATTTTAACAAATTGATTTTATTGTAATATATGATACTACCCATAATCATCTAAGCATATGAGTTCCACTTAAAAAAACATTCTCTTATCATATCATAAAGAACCGATGGAAATAGAATGCGTTTTATAAGATGATTAAATGATAATCATTCACTTTTCAGAGATAACTAATGGAAACTAAAATTATTTTCCTGAAACATAATAATAAAAACCATTAATATTTTATAGCATAAATAACCCAGGGGAATAATAATGATTTTCATAAGATTTCCAAATGGTATATAAATCAATAGAAATTGAAATCATGATCTCCCTAGAAATTACATAATAAATAATAATGGATGGTGAAACCAAAAACCTAACCCTATTTGAGAAAAATGTTTTTTGAATATAGAGTGGAAAGTGAAAACCAAATCCCATAATATCTTTCTTTAAAAAACAATTATCGATGTAATAGTCGTAGTTACTAGTGTCTTTTCCAGTGTTCTCATTTGTTTTCATAAATAAATATAAAGATAATAATTAATAGAATTTTATTTAAATTAAAAACTATTATTATTATAAGATATAAGAGGAAACATAATTTAAAATGAATATTTAGTGAGCATAGGTGAAATAAATTTAAGATTAATTCATAAATCAAAGGAAGAAGTTTGATTTATCAAATCACCTAACATTACTGTTGATTTATATGGAAGTTTATAAACCTCATGTTTCGTGAAGATAAGAATATTAATTAACTATTTCGTAACATTATTCAAATAAACTTACATTTATGCTTTTATTTTATATTAATTCACATCACTTATATTAGTTTATTTTTTCCTATATTAACAATTGGGTTTTTATAATTTTATCTTTGTACTGCTTTCATAACTATAGTGTTCATCTACCTTATTCTCAATATTTTAAAATTTACCAACCAATTAAATATACTATAGTTATATTTTCTAATAAACTATAATTTTATAGTTTCCTAACATTGATGTTTTTTTCTTTTCATGAAGACAAGTTTGATGATGACCTAGTTTCAAATAATTAATCGGTATTGATGGACTGCCATATAAATATCATTAATTTTTATGTTATCTATAAACAACCATAAATAAATTATTATATACTTATTTATGTCATATATTATCAGTATCTATGTTCTCATTTTCATCCGTGATATAATTTTATATCATAGTTTGGGTAAGTGGTTAAATAGACCACACAATAAAATACCATAATTTAATGGATATGGATGATTATGGGATTATATTTTTATAATAACATTATTATATAATTATAATGTTATTATTTATATTTTTAAAATGTTGAATATAATTTTAATATATTTTCATAAATAATAAAAACATTAGATTAAAAATGGGAAACCTTACATCATGGAGGAGGTCATCTACACATGCACCCGGTTAATATTTACATTTATTATATAATGAGGGGGATAAAGGTATATAATAAATTTAATTCTTAGAATAATAAATAAATTAAATATATCATGTTTTTTTTATAATTTTTATAAATAAAATCATCCGTGAGAGAAGGTAATAAAAAATTGAAGTTGTTGATTTGTGGATGCGGTTATCTGCACAATGCACGATCGATGCTATTTTGTTCTCCTGTGTGTATTGGGAGGAATAAATAAGGGTTTTAAATTAATATAATAAAATTTTTATAACATCCCAAGATTTTATGGTATGTCTCTATTTCAATTCATTTATAGTTTACATTACACAGAACACTAAGTTTAGACAAATGATTAAATATTATTATTTGATTCTAATAGTTATCACCTAGCTATTGGAATGGTGGGAATGAAAGAGGATATGTAAATTATGAAAATATATTTTAAAAATGTTTATAAAAATAATTCATTGGTTACAAAATAAATATAAATGAAAATACAAACCAATTAAATAAAAAGGACGTGTTTATATAAAAAACTGTTGTTATGACTAAAATGTAATTTTATAATAATAAATTAATTTAATCAAAATTATTTAAATATATTATTAATAACTATATGTTAAATACTAAATCCAATGTTTTAAAATTCAACTTAAAAGATTCATATGCGTAATATTAGAATAAATCCAATATTATGTTAAAGTACAGTATTTTTATAAAGGCAGTTTTACAACATATTAATGTTGAACATGTTTTAAAATTAAATATTGACACTTTTATAAATTTAATTGGACAAAATAAACATAATTTATAAAATAATAAAATATTTGGGTTAAATGTTTTTGTCTTTCGGCAAATATTTATTTTCCAATGAATAGTGAAAAATACTGATTTCTATAAAACTATCAATCTTGTTAAATTAAAATTTTATTAAAATTAAATATCACTTAATAAAGTATAAATAAAATTTATTAATATCATAAATAAAAATATGAATAATTTATATCATGGTAGAATTTAATAAATGTACTAAAATGATAAATTAAGTATTTGTATTTTTGAGAAAAATAAATGTTTATTTATAATTATCTAATTAATATAATGTTTCAAAGGAAATACTGTTTTCATAAAATATATTCAAAAAATAATATTTTTTCATTTAATTATAATGAAATTTTATGAGACCTTAATTATTTTTTGAATGTATCATAAAATTTGTTATAATATTAAAATGGTTATTTTTTAGTAAATGGTGACTTTCATTACAAATTACATTTATCACATTTATAAAACTATTTTCAAAAAATAGAGTTCATTTTATAATTCCAAACTTATAAAAATAGTACGGGTGAATTTTTTATATTATTCTAAAATAGATGAATTTTTTGTGAATGGTGGAATAAAGTAATTTACGATATTTATCAAAAACATGAATTATTGAGTCACATATGACTTATAGATGTTTTAATCCCAAAAAATCAAACTCTCTTTAATTATTTTAAAATATTTAGTGATAAGGTTCAATATATTGATAATATTGAGGCAAAATAATAATCTAATGGATTAAATAATCAAAAAACACCCATATCCTCCACTATAAATACCACCCATCACCATCCCTTCACCTCACACCTCTAAATCCTTGAATATTTATTATATTATTCGAAATTACTCTACTAAACCTCTTCCCAGAGTTATGTTCTTTCTGGTCACACCAAAAAACCAATTCCCTTTCCCTTATGGAGGATCTCAAGGAGGCGACACTCAAGAGGTAAAACCTTCTCTCTCTCTAAATTTATTTTCATTTCTAATCCTTCCTTCACCTCCCATATCCCACATGAAATGATAAATCCAATATATTTTATATTATTGAGTCTTATATTGTTAATGTTATATCAACCATAAATTCTTTTCTCTTCTACTTTACATTGTAATACCGAGAACATCGTCTTTGAGGTGCGACTTATTACCTTCGTGGATGATGATTTTTGATTTTTCAATTCCACATTCAGGGAAGGTCATAAAAACATTTTTAGGTTTAAACCAGACGTTCATATATATAATAAAACATATTTTATTTTCTGGAACCATTATATATACATAATATTAATTTATAAGATAAGACTAGTTCGTGATGATCGAAAAAAACACAAAAAATATAAATGGTTATCATTAATGATTTATCAAATGAATCATCCTAATATCTAGAAATAAAATTGTATATAAAATAATTATATCTTATTTAATTTCATTAATAACATATAGTTTTAAATATAGATAAAAGTAATTATTTTACATGATCCATCATACATGAATACAAGTGAACTAATCATGAAACCCAATAAATGAACACCCCCATTCGACAGAATTGAATCATATAACTCATAAAAAGTCCATAAATGAACTTAATAAAATTATAATAAATCCAATAAATTATAAATGTTTTCCTAATTAATTTATTATGGAATATAATTTAATTTTGTAGATCATTAAGTCCATGTGAAGAACACATTCTGACATAAAGTAAGGGTTTCTTCCCAAAACTCAATTTTTTATTCAAGTTACACTTTCTCTCTCATTACCAAAATTTATTTCATCTTTATTTTTATATACTTATTATAAATTATGTTTATATATACCAAAATCATTTATATATATCATTTTATATTTCTTGGAATGGGAAATATGGGTTTTATATGGTTCCCTTTTCATTTCATCTTGTTAAGCAGGCCCGATTAATGGGAACATCCCAATTTATTACCCCTTTTAAAGTACCATACATAATACATTTTAACACACCATTATTTTTATTAAATAAATATTTCTTCATGAATTAATATCTTTTTAGTTCCTGGTTTTATACAAATAATTATGACTTTCTCTATTTTAAAGACACTTATATTTTCTCTTAAACCAAACTGATGTGACCCAATTCTAATGTTTCCTAAAAACCCTACTTAATTGTTTGAACTAATCTCTTCCTCAAAAATAAAATCATTTTACATTAATTTTTTCTTCAGGGATATACATGTTTACAATATAATTTAATGAAAAATAAAAATAATTTTCTAAAATAACTCTTCTTTCAAAAGTAAAAAAGGGTATTTACCTCTAAAATTTCTTGATGATTTTATTAAATATTCTCATCTATTTCAACACCCAGTGTTGAATAATATGATTAATTGGGATTCATCATTTATGATGTCATCTAAAATATTTTATCAAATGGTTTATGAATGATTTGTCTATGGATATTCTATATTGATATCATTCACCATATTACTCATAATGATTAGGGATTATGTTTACTAATTGGGGAAAGTTATTTATATTATATATATATGTTGTTGATTTTTCAACCCATTCATATGTGGAATGATTTAGACATAGTAAGTGATGGGTGGGGACCACTATGTCCCCCCAATTCATCAGTAGTTCTTGTGATATTAAGCATATTGGGATTTGGCTGAGGCCTTACCCATTTATTTTTATGTCTTAGTTGAGGCCTCAACGGTATATTTTAGATTTCCATAATTATGCATTCCGTCATTGTGATATTAATAATTTAAAATCCATATGATTATTAGATTAGTAGAATATGTATGTTTAATTTTCATTCTCATATTATTATTGATATGGAATTATTCAATCATCATTAACTCCTTCAATATTACGCACAGGATTTTGTTTTAATGGTATGGGTTTTTATTTAATCATCTTGTCTTCATGTCTATGTTTATGGTAGCTTCCGCTATATTTTTTACCCTTACTAAGCATATCTTCTCACCAATTTGTTATGTTTTATTTTTTCCCAGAATGAAATGATATATTTTTTGTATGACTTGTTGGGATAATCAATAATTTTATGTTTGTTTCCAATGGGGTTCTTTTATTGTTTTTCATTTAAATTTATATTGTAAAACTTATTATATATCTATTTTACATAGATTATAAACTATTTGGTCCTTTAGTATGTGATATATTATTCATAGTACCAATGTAATAATATAAGGCACCGGAATCGGGCTATTTGGGTTATGTTCCTCATAGTTTGTATTACAGTGAGTTTAATAGAAACATTTGAAACTAGATTCAAGAAAACATTGGATTGATAACGACACCCTATGAAATAATTTTGAAATAATACCTAGGAACCCAAGCTTATGATATTGAGATTAGTTACAACTAAATTCTAAATTTATGATTTAAATATTCACTAGTTCAGAGATTATACAATATGTTTCCTAATGTTATAATCAAATCTAAAGTATGATATTATTTTGAAATGCGACCTAGTAGAAATAATGGAATCCATATCAACAATTATATCCCCTAAATGGATTCCCCTCGTACACAAGATAATGATATTGGATATGGTGTTGTATCTTGAGCTCAATAACATGTAACTATATTTGGACAACTGAATTAGGTTATGAGAAATAACCTTACTTGAATTAATCAGCCCAATCACCAACTTGGTGTAACAATTTTAGAGTGATTTATGAGACAAAAACCTCTATCATTTAATGGGACTACAACAAAAATAGCTTCAAATAAATCATCATGTTCATCAGAGAATATATTTCCTTCTTTGGGAAGTAACTAAATGGATAATGTTATCATATAAATTTTTGTCTCTAGGGAGATATAGGTCTGTGGTGATCGTTTTTTCAAAAAAAAAATGATGAATAAGAAATTGAAAATATGTAATGGTATAAATTTAAGGAAAGATTTTTGGAAATATATTTCCCTCAAGAATAGTGAGCGGATATCGAGGGGAAATTCATGAGTTAATGACATAATGGGGATGAAAAAGTTTCTATATATATATTCAACATTACAATGTTATCAAGGGATTCCTCGAACTACATATGTAATCCAAAGAGAATGATTGACCATTTATATGATATACTTAAGCCAATTATAAGAATGGAACTAGTATCCCAAACAATCACATCATATGAGGATATAGTCTCATGTGCTTTCAAGAGATAGAAAAAATTATCTATGTCTTATGATTATAAGGGAATGTAGTGAAAGAACATAATGGTAGAGAAAGAGGTGGATAATTGAAAAAAAGTTAAGGAATTATTTCTCTACATGTGATAATTGTGGGGAAAAACACTGTTATACATTCCTTAAGTGAATGGAATTTTGTTACAAGTGTGGATAGAAATTTCACTTGGATTATGAATGTAAGGGGAATAAAGTAGCTGTAAATGTACAATGTTTCATCTCTAAGGGGATGGGGAACTGTGAAAATGAATTTCCTAAGTATCAAGGAAATATATCTAAAAAAGAAAAGGGATCAAGTTCCATGTTTATGTTGCTAAAATAGTCAATGTGGAATAATTAATCTTTTTTGGATTCATGAATTATGTTACGATATTTTGATTATAATAATCGAGAGATATAAAAGAATAGTATAGTGGTTCTTATTCTTTATGGAGTTTAAGTCATGATTGTTTTCACTGATGTTTTATGGTGATAAAATAGTCATATATTTAGTTTTGGTATTAAGAGATACATTCTTATTGAAGTATTATGTTAATATGATTTGGGAAATTTAGTGGCCTTCTATCTAAATTTTTGGCCATTAAATGTGGACATATATGTTTTGGACGATTCTTAAGATTAACTTCCTATGGAATGAATCAAGTTAAAATTTGGAAATTATTTTTCATAAAAAACATGGGATAATGATCTAGGTTTAAGTAAACATTTAAGGTTTTCAATAATGACTTATGGACCCTATGATTTGTCAAAAGTGATTTAGGTATGAAAAAATCATATTGAACAATCATTTATAGGTTTAAGGGATGATGTGAAGATATATTGAAAAAAACCAAAGGATGATATTATTCTTACGACATAAAAAGTAGTCAAGTATGTTTATTTTCTCAAGTTATTATCTGAATATTAAATGAATCCATAAACTCTAGGAAATATATTTTGAAATAAAAACATGATTTTTTTACTTTTATTTCTTTGAAATCAATGGTGTTGTAACCGATCATAATATTCATCATTTTGTGACGATAAAATTTCTAATGGTCATATTATATATCACTATCCACACAAAAATGATAGTTATATTTCTCTTCCATGTACATGTAATCAATTTCCACTAATTATTTCCAAACTGAAATCCTATTTTTTTGGTAACCATCACATGTCAATTTCCCTCTTATTAAGAGGATATTTTGTTAACACTATTTTTTATGTGTGTTTCCCAAAAAAAAAATTAAAGTATAAAAAATTCATTTTAGAAGTGTAATTTAAATTCAGAGGATGTAATTTTTTAAATGATGGGAGAATATAACATCCAAAGATTTTATGGTATGTATCTTTTTAAATTTCTTGATAGTTTACATTACACAGAACTTCAAGCCTAAAAACGAAAAAATATGATTATTAAATTTTGATAGTTATCAACTAGCCATTGGAATGGAGGGAATGAAATAGATTAAGTAAATACTGAAAATATAGTTTACACATGTTTATAAAATCAATTATTTTGTAACCAATTAATTATAAATGAAAATAAAAATTGACTAAACATAACTAGTATATTTTTATAAAAAAATATATTTATGACCTAAATGGATTTTTATATTAAGAAATTTAACTAATCCTTACTAATGAAAGACATTAATGAAATTTATATGTAAAATATTCATTAAAATGTTTTCAAATTAAACTAGTAATTTTCTTATTCATAATATAGGAATAAATCCAATTTTACGCAAAAAAGACTTTATATTTCTTAAGGCGGTTTTAGTACCATTTAATGAAGCACATGTTTTAAAATTATGTTTTGAATATTTTATAAATTATATTTAAAAAATAAAAATAATTTTTAAAATCATAATAGCTTATCGTGAAATGTTGTTTTTTTCCCGAAAAAAAATTATTCTCTAGTTAATAGTGAAAAATACTGTTTTTTTATAAAACTATCTATCTCATTATATTTAATTTTTTTTATATTATATATCACCTATTAAAGTATAAATTGAGTTTACATATATTATAAATAAAAATATGATATATTTATATCATGTAATATGTAAATATATGTATTAAAAATGATAAATTAAGTATTGGAATTTTTATGAAACACAATTGCTTATTTACAATATTATAATTTATATAATGATTTAAAAGAAAATTTACCTTCATAAACTGGATTAATATATTAATATTTGTTTTCTAATAATGATAATATATTTTTACGAGACCTTAGTTAATTTTTGAAGGTGTCATAAAATAGTTTATAGAATTAAAATCGGTATTTTTTGAATAAATGATGAATTTATATAAATATTAAATTTATAATATTTAGAAAGTTTTTTTCATTAAATGAAGTTAAATTTTTAATTCTAAACATCAAAAAAATTATTGTTAATTTTTTTTATTTTTCTAATATAGTTGAATTTTTAGTGAATAGGGAAATACGATAATTTACCGTATTTAAGAAATATATGAATTACTGAGTCATATATTATGTATAGATGATGTAACTGCATAATCTAAAACTATAAATTAATATTTCAATGTATTTTGTGATAATGTTCAATCTATTGATATTATTGAGCCATAATAACAAACTAATGAACAAAATAATCAAAAAACACCTCTCTCCTCCACTATAAATACCACCCTCACCACCCCTTCTCCTCACACCACCAAAGCCTTGAAACATTCTTATATTATTAAAAATTCCTATAACTAAACTCTTATCCATGTTATATGCTTCTTAGTATCACCAAAAGTCTATTTCCATGTCCCGTAAGGAGGTTCTCAAGGAGGCGACACTCAAGAGGTAAAACCTTTTCCCTCCCTCCCAATTTCTATTACTTTCTTATCCTTCCCTCACCACCCCTATCAAAAGTGACGTGATAACTCCAGTATATTTTATATACTATGATTTTAATAGTTTAATTTTATATCAACCATTAATTCTTTTCTCTTCCCATTTTTATACTAAATATGAAAACATCATCCCTGTGGAGTCAATTTATAGCCTTCATAAATGATGAGTTATCATTTTTAAATTAATTCTTCTTGGCTGGTCAAAAAACTGTTCATATGGTTAAAACAAGCATTAATATTTGTAATAAAACTTATTCAATTTTATATAACTTTTATATATACATATTATTAATTCATAAGATAAAACTAGTTTGTGATGATCCAAAAAATGCCAAAATCATCTAAATGGTTCTCATTAATTCTTTATCTAGTGATCATCCACATATATAGAAAAAATGATATATAAAACATTAAATTTTAAATAATTATATTAATAACATATAATTTCAATTCCAAATAACTATTCTCATTTTACAAGATCTTCCATACATGTATAAAGGTGAACCAATCATGGAAACCAAGAAATGGACACCACTAAATGACTGAATAGAATAGTATAACTCATAAAAAGGCCATGAGTTAACATTAAACAATTTATAAATAAAATTAAAGTTTAATATGTTATGAATTGAATTATTAATGAATATAATTTCATTATCTTGGAAATTAATTATAGGTTCATAACACATTCAGACAGAAGTTAAATCTCTCTTCCTAAACATCTATTTTTCATTCAAGTTACGCATTATCTCTCTTTAACTAAAAGTAATTATTATTTATTTTTATATAATTCTTCCTAATTATGTGAATATTTTCTTAACAAATGTATCCAAATAATATCATTTTTGTTTTAAGGGGAAATACATTTCTTATAAGGTTACCTTTTCTATTCTTCCTATTAAGAATGACCGATTAAAGGGAACTTCCCATTTTTTACCCATTTTCAAGAGTCATCCATAATCCACTGTAAGAAACTGTTATTTTTCTAAAATAAATATTTTTTAATAAAAAACTATCTTTATTTATTTCTGGTTTTATACAATGAATTTTTATTTCTTCCATTAATAATTCTCTTTTATATGTTCTCTTAAACCACACAAAAGTGGACAAATTCTAATGTTTCTTAAAAACTTTTATCACATGTTAGAAATAATTTATTCCTAAAATATAATTTCATTATCCCTTCCCTTTTTATTCTAGGATATACATGTTTATAGTCTAATTTTATGAAAAATAAAACTGATTTTCCAAAAGAACACTTCTTTCCAAAGTAAAAAAGAGTATTTATCTCAACAATTATTTGATGATTTTTTTAAAGTATTTTCATCTATTTCAACACGCTATGCTGAATAATATAAGTAATTGTTATTTAACTTTTATGATATCATCCAATATCTTTTATAAAAGTGTTTATTATGAGTTTTATATAGATGTGCTATCTTGATACCATTCATCATATTACTCAGAATGGTTAGTGATTATGTTTACTAATATGAAAATGTTATTTACATTTCATATATATATATGTGTGTGTGTGTGTGTGTGTGTGTGTTGTTGTTTATGTTTAACCTCATTCATATGAGTAATGAATTGGACATACTAAGTGTTTGGAGGGGCCTTTTATAGCCTTCAATGTAGTTGTAGTTCTCATGAGACAAACCAAATTCATATTTCACCGAGGGCTTACCCACTTATTTTCTGATGTCTTGGCTGAGGCCTCGAATATTTGTTTCAGATTTATAACATTATTAATTCCATTATTATGATATTATTAATTGATAAACCAATAACCAAAACCAAAACCCCCATTAAAACACTAAAAATATCCTTTATTTGTGATAGAGAACTATTGACTACTTGAGTGAGATTAAAATCCCTAGTCTTTTATTAGTATTGAAAACCCTGATAAAAGGCTTCATTATCCACACTAAAAAAAGGAATTGATAAATGGGTACTCTATCAGTGATTTTATAAGTTATGATAATGTAAAAAATTTATCATCACTTTTCTTGAGTGATGCTAAAGTATACATTTATCGGTGCTTCTAGAATCATTGATAAAAGGGGCATGCTACAATGTGCTGTAATAGCACACCACAACTACAAAAAAAAAACAAAAAATTAGAAAAATAATTTACCAATAAATAATTTTAATGAAATAAAATTTACAAACCCAATAAAATAAAAAATAGTATATTATATACATTTAAAACCTCGTTTTAAAAAATTACATAAGTAAAAATTATTATATACATTAAACAACACCAATTTTCCTTTTTATTTTGATCATAACCCTTACTCGAGAAAAAAATGAACTCGTATAATAAAACATTTTTATGGTATAAATATTACACAAAAAAAGTTATAGAATCAGTTAATTTTAAACTAATATTTGATTCATAATGTGAACATTTTGTATCAGATTGAGTTTCAGTTGATTCTTTAGCATCACACCTTTTTTTATTTATCTTCCTGCATTATCTCGATGAAAATTAACTAAATATTTATAAGATAAAAATGAAAAATAAATTAATTATGTAATAGTAGATGTAATGTTTATAAAACAATATAGGCTCATTTTCTCAATGGGGATGTGATGCGCGTTTTAAACTAAAATGAAACTTATATATTGAAAATATTCCATTAGAGTCATATCGACCTCACCATGCATTGGATTAAGGTGAGACAGATTCGAACATGTATCAAATGACTTGTGGGATTTTTTCCTCGAGTATCAAAACAATTCAAATGTGTTTTCTTCATTTTAAGAACGTCACGTAGATTTTTTACTAAAATGTTATTTTAAATTAGAAATGTGAACTTTGACTCATATTGATCATATTGTGTGTCAGTTTGATAAGATACAAATTCATACAAGAAAAAAATGACTTATGAGTCGATGTCCAAAATTATCAAGATGATCTAAGCTCATTTTGTTGGTTTTCAATGAGTGACACTTTTGGAATTAAAATTTCAATTTTAAACTAATAATAGGAATATCGATTCATATCGATCATACCATGTGTAATATTGATCTTTGACTAATTTTTAGACATCTCAAATGACTTATGGATCATTTTTCTAATGTATCAAAACAATCAGAAAGATTTTTCTCAATTTTTGGTAATTAAGTTGTCCTTTTAGTAAAATTGATGCCAATTTAAAGTGAAAACCCACACAATGAATCATATTGATCATGTTTTTTATAGAATTTATGTGATACAGATTCATAAAATTCAATAATAACATATAAACCGATGTCACAAATTATAAAGAAAATATGAGCTCATTTTCATAGTTTTTTTTGAGTGTCACTTTGTGACCTAAATTGTCATTTTTAAACTAATAACAGAAACATGGAGTCATACTGGTCTCACCGTACAACAAATTGAGGAATCTTTTATTCCAAAACATCCAAAATGACTTCTATATCGTTTTCCTAAATTATGAAAAATAATCCAAATTATTTTTCTCAGTTTTCTGTATGCCAGCTATATTTTTTTACTAAAATTGATGTTATTTTTAAATAAAATGGTATACTTAGAGTCATACTGGTCACACCAATCTTCATATTGAGGTGATTTTTATTATTACATTTTTATAATTATATGTGGGTAATTTTATTAAAGTATCCTAGCAATAAATTTTTTTTGTCAGTTTTGATTAAGTCACATTCTTTTTTAATTAAACTTTTATTTTTAATTGGAAATACACACTTTGACACATATCAATCACATCATGTTTTACTTTGATGTCAAACTAATTCTGACATGTCATAAATTATTTATGAGTCCTTTTCCCATATTATAATGAAAATTATATTTTTTTTCTCAATTTTAAATTAGTGACACTTTTTGATCTAAAAAGTCATTTTTAAATTGATAACAGACACTTTGAGTCATGATGGTCACATTGTTCACCGGATTGAGGTGAAACTGATTCCTACACATCTCTAAAGACTTATGAATTGATTTCCTAAAGTATTGGGAAAATAAAAATTATTTTTCTAGGTTTTGAGTAGGTCAATTTTCATTTTACTAAAATTGATGTTAATTTATAATAAAACGACGCACTCGAAGTCATACTAGTAACACTATTCATCAGATTGAGGAGAAGCTAATTTCTACATATTTAAAATTATATATAGATCATTTTCCTAAAGTATCAAAACAATATTAATGTATTTTATTGGTTTTTATTGTGTCAAGAGTCTCTTTTACTAAAATTTCTTATCAAATTCGATACACACACTTTGTTTTATATCGATCACATCCTGTTTCAGTTTGACTAGACACCAATTCTTACACATCAAAAATGAATTTAGAATCTCTGTCCTAAATTATAAATATAATATGAGCATGTTAGATGGGTTTTTTGGGAGTGACACATTTTTAACTAAAATGTCGATTTTTAATTGATAATGGCCACGTTGAGTCATACGGGGCACATCAGGTGTCAGATTGATGTGTGAATAATTCCTACATGGAATAAATGAATTATGTATCATTTAGCAATAGAATAAAACAGTATAAATGAGTTTGTCTAGTTTTGAGTTGGTCATTTATCCTTTTTACTAAAATTGATGTCATGTTTTTAAAAAAAAAAATCACTTCACCACTAGAAATCTAGCATTTCCCAACGGTTTAGAACCGTTGGGAAAGGCTGCAGAACCGTTGGTATATGATATACCAACGGTTCTGCAAACCGTGGGGAAGTAAGCTGTTGGGAAAGGCTTTTCCCAACGGTTTACACAGAACTGTTGGGATAGGTTAGAAAAAATCAACCTATCCCAATGGTTCTGCCAAACCGTTGGGAAATCAACAAATAATTTCCTTTCACAATGGTTTAAAAACTGTTGGGAAAGGTTTTTACCAATGGTTCCATGAACCGTTGGTAAAAACCACCATGCGACAGGGTATCCCAACGGTTCCTTGAACCGTTGGTAAAAACAGCTACATAGAGCCTAAGCCAATGGTTTGAAAACCATTGGCATAGGCTTTGCTGTGAAAATTGCACAAAAGCCTTCAATTTGCACAGCAGGTCTGGGTTTTGGGCATTCACCCTCGGTTTCAATTCAATTTTCAATCCAATTATTCCCTCATTTTCAATTCATTTTTCAATCCAATTATTGTACCTGTAACACATATAATGCATACATATAGAGAACAAACCAACACATACAAATAATGAAAACCAACCAACCAACACATATAATGCATCCTGAAAATATACTCATCCATAATTAAAGTAGAATTCATAACATAATTATAAACATACAAAATTCATTTAGAATTCATTTTAAAATTTAGATGACAATCATATGTGGAATCCGGAATTCAATTCATAATTTGATTGGTTTTTCATATACCATATATTTTTAATAGAAATGATATCCATTTTAAGCAAAATACATACATCTGGAATGATACCGGTCACACTGTGCCTAGGATTGAGGCGAGGTTAGCTTGTACACGTCACAAATGAATCATTGATCGTTGTCCTAAAGTATCAACATATTCCGAAATCGTTTGGTCGGTTTTGTGTATGTCAGTTGTTGTTTTCACTTAAAATGAAGTGTTTTTTAAATAAAAGAGAGACACATTGAATGGTGTCAGCCACACCGCGTATTGTATTGAGGCGGGGTTAACTCGTACACATCACAAATGACCCATGGATTGTTGTGCTAAAATATAAACACAATCAGAATGTGTTTGGTTGGTTTTCCGTATGAATTTAAAATGTAGTCCATTTTAAAGAAAAGAGATACACTTAGAGTGGTCTCGGCCAAACCGCGACTCAGATTGAGGCGTGGTTGACTCGTACACGTAACATATGACCCATTAATCGTTGTCCTAAATTTTCAACAGATTCTGAATGCGTTTGTTCAGTTTTTCATATGTCAGTTGTTTATTTCACTTATAATCTTGTCCATTTTAAACAAAAGAGACACAGTCATAGTGGTACCGGCCACACCGCGTCTCAGATTTAGACAGGGTTGACTCTTACATGTCTCAAATGACCCATGGACCATTTTCCTAACGTATCGACACAATCCGAATACGTTTGGTTGGTTTTCCGTATGCCAGTTGATGTTTTTCACTTGAAATGATGTCCTTTTGAATCAAAAGACGGACACTATGAGTGGTGCCGACCACACCGCGTCTCCAATTGAGGCGGGGTTGATTCGTACACGTCACATATGACCCATGGATCGTTCTCCTAAAGTTTAAATGGAAACCGAATGCGTTTGGTCGGTTTTCCGTATGTACTTAAAATGTTGTCCATTTTAAACAAAAGAGTGACACTTAGACTAATCCTGACCACACCGTGACTCAGATTCATCCCGGGTTGGCTCGTACATGTCACATATGACCCATGGATCGTTGTGATAAATTATCAAAAGATTACGAATGCGTTTGTTCGGTTTTGCGTATGTCAGTTGTTCTTTTCATTTATAATCATGTCCATTTTAAACAAAACAGACAGAGTTAGAGCGGTGTCGGCCACACCGTGTCTCGGATTAATACGGGGTTGACTTGTACACGTCACATATGACTCATGGATCATTGTTCTAAAGTATCGATAGAATCCAAATGCATTTGGTCATTCTTCCGTATGTCAGTTGATGCCTTTCACTTAAAATGACGCCCTTTTGAAACAAAAGACGGACACTTTGAGTGGTGTTAGCTGAACCGCATGTCGGATTGAAGCAGGGATGACTCGTACACGTCACATATGACCCATGGATCATTCTGCTAAAGTTTCAACGGAAACCAAATCCGTTTGGTCATTTTTCCATATGTACTTAAAATGGTGTCCATTTTAAACAAAAGAGAGTCACTTAGACTTATCCTGGCCACACCGCGACTCAGATTCATCCCGGGTTGGCTCGTACACGTCACATATGACCCATGGATTGTTGGGATAAATTATCAACAGATTCAGAATGCGTTTGGTCAGTTTTCTGTATGTCAGTTGATGCTTTTCACCTAAAATGATGTCCTTTTGAAACAAAAGACGGACACATTGAGTGGTGCCGGCCACACCACGTCTCCGAATTTAGTTGAAACCACCGTGAAACATTCTAATTATTATTCGTGATGTGTACGCGCTGACGGCACGTCAATCGGACGTGCGGTTTGCACGGTACGACTCAATATTCGTGTTTTAAGTGATGCGCACGCTTCGTAAACGCGCGTGAGGGGGTCCAAATTGGCCGAACGAAGTCGGAATGGCCTGAAATCAGACGAAAAATACGGGAGAGTGATTTATGAAGTGGTCGAGCATACGGCACGTCAATCGGACGTGCTGTGTGCCCGCGGTGACCGACAACGTAGTTCTGGTGTCAGAAACGGCCAAAACGGGCGTCCAACGGTCAGATTCATAGCAGACGACCTCAGATTGAGCTGAAACCACCATGAAACATTCTAATTATTATTCGTGACATGTACGCGTAGACGTCACGTCAATCGGACGTGCGGTTTGCGCGGTACGGCTCAATATTCATATTTTAAGTGATGTGCGCGCTTCGTAAACGCGCGTGAGGGGGGGTCCAAATGGGCCGAACAAAGTTGGAATGGCCTGAAATCAGACGACAAATACGGGTGAGTGATTTCTGAAGTGGTCGAGTAGACGGAACATCAATCGGACATTCCGTGTGACCGCGGTGACCGACAACGCAGTCCTGGTGTCATAAACGGCCAAAACGGGTGTCCAACTGTCAAATTCATAGCGGACGACCTCAGATTGAGCTGAAACCACCGAGAAACTTTCTATTAATTATTCGTGATGTGTACGCGTAGACGGCACGTCAATTGGACGTGCGGTTTGCGCGGTACGGCTCAATATTCGTATTTAAAGTGATGCACGCGCTTCGTAAATGCGCGTGAGGGGGGTCCAAGGGGGAGGGGGGGTTGTCCAGGGTCCAAGAATGAGGGGGGTTGTCCAGGGAGTTCACAAACACACAACCACTAAAAGACAACAACATCCATAAAAACAGACAATATATAAAAAAACTCAACTCCAATACTATACTACGAGTCTAGATAAAACCAACAACTAGAATAGATTAAACATCAAATCTCAGTAATATAAGTCAAAAATGTAACGGATCAATATGTCCCACGTCAGCATCACCATCACCACCACCACCATCATCATCATCACCCTCGTCATCATCCTCCTCATCGTCCTCACCCTCCACAGCGCCTTCCTCCTCGCATTCGCCCTCCTCCTCGCACTCCTCATCTCCCTCCTCTTCCGCATCAGACTGCTCGCCATCATCATCTTCAAGCTGGACATCGTCCTGACCACCACTGGAACTGCCACCTAGTGCACCATATATAGAATGTATCGACGACATGTATTCATCAATCGCTGGGCTGGCCTCTGCTGGAAGTGTTGGACGTAGAACTTCAATAAATTTCATAAATGCACGGTTTGCCCTAGCAGACTGTTCTGCCGTCTCTGTGGCCCTTTTCTCAGCCTGTTCTGCTTGTGCCCTAATTTTCTGCAGCTCAGTGGCACTACAACTCGTACCTGAGGCAGGCCAATACCTCGTCAGGGCTATCCTAGGTTGGCAGCGTACTCTTCCAGAATGATCCTCTCCCAACACCTGATGTAAGTGATCAGATGGCCCAAAATTGTCTGCTTCTTGGGCATCGAGGGCCTCTAAAGCATCCTGTTACAAATATAAATATATTATTAAGTTACAAAATATATATTAAAATATAAAATCAACAGATTAGAACTTACAATCTGCTGCTGAGTCACTTCATTGACAGCACTTCCATCCTTTTTTCGTCTACTCGAGCAAAACAGTTTTGCTCGAGGCACACGTCCTTCAATATTTTGTACATGCCTCTAAAATGACATTGAAAACAAAAGTTATATAAAGACTTCAGCAAATAATTAAATAATTGAGAAAACAAAAGAAAATGTAAGTCGTAAAGAAAACTTATAAACAATTGTCATACCTGCTGCCTCTCATGATCCGGCATCGTCGTGCGTCCTAGTGTATGGAGGTATTTTTTTTCATCAATGTTTTTTTTATTTTTTCCAGATGATTCCTAAATAAAATTCGATAATGAAAAGGATAATATTAATGCAAAACTTGAAAGTTATTATTTAAATACCTCAAATGTAATTCATACCTTAAACTGGGTACTCGTCCAATGAGTAATCATCTGACGATACTACTTTATAGGATAATCATCCACGACTGGTACCGCCTCTAACTCAGTGCCAACTCTAGCACCCCAGCCCATATACATCTCATGCTTGTAGGCTCTCCAAATCTCTCCTAAATCCTTGAGACGTTCCAGTCGTGCACCCTCACCATCAGGAAAATTAAATCGAAGCTGAAATGAAAATATTAATTCATATAAATACAAAAAAAATTCCTGGCATTAAATACAACAGATTTTTTTCCCATATCTCTGCTCAAGCTCTATCTTTGACCTCATGTGTCAAATGTCTCCATGATAGCGGGCTGACGGGAATGATGTTGGAGTATTTGGAAAGCATCGCCATAAAACTCCGACATTGCTACCCTGTTTTCTCAACCATCTGATTGTCTTCATTATATTCCACCATAACCTGTGTGCGACGGTTCCACACTGAACGCATGCGTGTACGGCCCCGCCCCCGCCTCCTGTCAGTAGATGTATCTGTTAGTAAAGAAAAACAAATATTTTATCAAAACATGTTATAATGAAAATAAATATTGCTATAAAAAAATTGTTAGGGTTTTATAAATCTACCTACGCTAGTCTGATCAATGAGAGGCGCCGGATCCACAGAACCTGATGGAACACCCTCTGGGGGAACAGGAGTCAAAGACGATGGAATATAAAAGCTCGGAGAGACAGAAGTAGAAGGAAAAGAAGATGGAACAGCTATGTGACCTGATGCTGACTGGGGAGTGGGAATCATCATGGGATGTGAAAATGATGGGGAAGAAGATGCAGAAGGTAGCGAAAACATGGGAGGTCTAAATATCACGTGTGTCCCTAATGACACACCGGGATCAGAATGTGGGAAGGCTGAAATGTCAGTGGGAGGGGCAGGGTCTAGTCGGGCATGCGCAGCTCTACGTCCACCTCTGGTACGAACCCTCCTCGTACCACCGGCCTGAGTACTAGGACCAGTACTAGGCTCCTCTTCGAATAACTGTCGACGTAATGGTGGATCCTACAAAAAAGTTTACAAAAAAAATTAATCACATGACATTATATATTCTGTAAATATATATATATATATTTGAAATAAAGTACTCACTGTAGGCACTAATGGTGGAATGCCCATCTCCTCCATCCGACGATTGTTCTCCGCAATTTTTTTTCTTCGTCTCTCTTCAATTGGCTGCATTTCCTGCATTGGAAAATAAATATGCAATTAATTAGAAAAGGAAAATTAATGTGTAAACCAAAAAACTAAATATATGAGGGAATGAGGGGATTCATTGGTAATTTAGATATCAATTGTTTTAGAAGAGCTTGAATGAATTTAATAAAACATACAAGTTGTAATGTTCACCAAGTTAGAAATATTGTTTGATTTGGTTTGAATACAGTTCAATTCCAAATTAGAAAATGCAATTCAAATAAAACAACAACCAATAAACATTGAAAATTCACATAACGGTCAAGTCAGCTAAAACATATTTGTGATCAATACTAAATAAATATGAATATTACCAACCTTAACAACCCAACTCGAGGTAAACCAAAAGAATTGAGAACATGGATGAATGATTCTCTATATTTCCAACCACAACTTCAGGTTCACAATCAACTCTGACAATTGAGCTATTGGAGTCATCAAAAGAAATAAATGGATTGGTTCCAATGGCAATAGGGACAGTGTCAATTCCATCATCAGCATCATCAAAAATATGTCTTGGAATTACTTCAACTATGACACCAAATTCAGGTTGAAGTTGATCTTTGACATAAAAAACTTGTTTAGCCATTGATGCCAACACATATGGTTCTTCGGTTGCAAGAGTGCGGGTCATATTAATTACTCAAAATCCACAATCATCAATAAATGTGCCATGTCTCGTCATCGAATCAAACCAATGGAATTTCATCATTGTGACTCGTCCATGAGAGTAATAATCCAATATTATTATTTTCTCAACGACTCCATAATAACCCACATTTTCAAGTCACGGTCTACTATCTGATGCACTGGCATAACAATCTGTTGTGGCAGTAACCATAATACCATCATGTTGTGTTCTCATTTTTTTGGCTCGTTCAGTGACAATAAATCTGTACCCATTGATAACAATTGATTTACAGTCACGAACCACGGTATTAGGACCAAAATCCAAAGCTCTTATTTCCTCAGAGACAGAGTCAGCAGAAAAACTCAATACCTTCAATATAAATGATAGTTAAACTTAAGTAAATATTGAAATAATTAATTTAAACAGTAATATTTTTACCTTCAATTTTAACTAAGCAGAAAACTCTTTGCTATGCAAAGTCTATCTCCTTCTCAAAGATAAAGAACGATGCTTCCTATTTATCATTGTTTTATGTTCCCTGTAGAAAAAAAAATATGAATAGTTTAACAGATATATATGTAAGATATACATATTAAATTTTGTTACCTGATATAGTCATCGAACAAATCACAGTTGAACAAAACTGTGCGATGTGCCATCTCCCTCTCTTCATGGCTTAATGTCTTCAATGTATATGATCCAGAAATTCCTCCTGTTTGAGGAAGTGATGGAAAACTGGGTTCAATTTGCTCATATTGTCCTTCTTTATTTCTCATTGGTCTATTCATTCTTGTAGTAAGATCAGACAAATACATTGAACAGAAATCCATACATTCTTGAGCTAAGTAACCGTTCACGATAGAACGTTCGGGATGATTCTTGTTTCGAACATAAGACTTTAATGTGAACATATTTCTTTCAGTTGGATACATCCAACGAAAAGAAACAGGTCCTCTGAGAAGTATTTCAGTTGGAATATGGACAGTCAGATGCAGCATGCATGTGAAAAATGATGGGGGAAATATTTTCTCCAACTCACACAAAATTAATGGGGCATCTGTCAACATTTTTTGCAAGAAATACATGGACAACTTCTTAGCACAAAGATCTCTAAACAAATGGCACAACCGAATAACACCCACCCTTACATTATTGGACAAAAGATGACGGATTGCTATTGGAAGCAACTCATGCAGTAGAATGTGATAGTCATGAGTCTTCAAAGATTTTAGCTTCAACTCTCTTTTGTTGACCCGTTTAGATATGTTGCTTGAATAGCCATCAGGAACTCTAATAGTCTCTAATACTTCCAAAAATTGTTTTTTTTTCAGTAGGTGTCATCACATAAGAAGCACATGGAAGTTGCCATTTATTTTCACTGATACGCACATGATGCAATTCTGGTCTGATGCCCCAATCCACCAAGTCATGTCGAGATCGTAAATCATCTTTTGTCTTCCCCTTGACATTTAGAAGAACTGAATGAAACATTTGACATATATTCTTTTCAATATGAATTACGTCTAAGCAATGACGTAGCAAATTGGTTGACCAATAAGGAAAATCAAAAAAGATACTCCTCTTCCTCCAATTGTAACAGGTTTCTGTGGAAACATTCTTTCTCTTTCCAGATTTCATTTTACCCTTCCCGAACGAAAAACTGAAATCTTTCAATTCATTAAGCACATCAGTTCCAGACATACGCTGAGGTGGATCATCGGTCTCTATAGTATTATCAAATCTTCGACGATTCATTCTATATGGATGATCCTTTGGCAAAAATCGTCGATGTCCCATAAAACTAAAACTACAACGATGTTTCAGTCTTCTGGATCGTGTATTCTTCATACAAACTGGACATGATAGTTTTCCCTTCATGCTCCATCCAGACATCATTGCATAAGCCGGAAAATCATTGATCGTCCACATAAGCGCTGCATGCATCTGAAATATGTCTTTCGAACATGCATCGTATGTGCGCACACCCACATCCCAAAGAAGTTTCAACTATTTTATTAAAGGTTTCATGTATACATCAATATCAATGCCGGGATCTGAAGGACCAGATATGAGTATACTCATGAAAGTGAAAGATTTTTTCATACACAACCATGGGGGAAGATTATAAATGTGTATAAAAACTGGCCATGTGTTGTGCGAAGTAAGCATCTGCCCAAACGGATTAAAACCGTCACATGAAAGACCCAGACTCACATTACGCACGTCAGCTGCAAAATCAGGATGTCGAGCATCAAATCTCTGCCATGCAAATCCATCTGCAGGATGAACCAACTCATTATTAGTCTTCTTTCTCTCGGTATCATGCCATCTCATTTTTATTGATATGTCATCAGACATAAAAAGATTCTGGAGTCTGGGGATCAATGGAAAGTGCCACATTACTTTCTGTGGAACGCGGGATGGTGTTTCATCAGATTTTGACTTCCAGCGGGATGTGCCACATTTTATACATTCATTTCGTTCAACGGTTTCTTCCCAGAATAAACTGCAATCTTTCGGGCAAGCATGAATTTTGTTTCTATAAAATCCAAGTTCTTCAACTTCCTTCCATGCCATATAGTGGTTTGAGGGAATATCTGCATCATCTGGAAGTAAATCCTTCAACAGGGTAAGAATGTAATTGATTGCTGTATTAGAAATCCCATACATAGTTTTTCCATGAAACAATCGGATTAAAAATTCCAGCCTTTTCATTTTATCATATTGTCGATATACTGGAGTCGTGGCAGCATCATTCAATTTTTTCACCCTATCAATATCATCATTTTCACTAGATGCATCAGTTGTCCTCATATCAACGTCTTCTTGAGTCGAAATCCTTTCTTTTTCATGATGACGAATAAACGGAAACTGATCATCTAACAAATTCTCCATTCCAGTCCATTCATTTCGATCATCACCAATTTTAGACATAATTTTCTCCCCATTGTGATACCACACAAAGTAGTTTGCTTGAAAACCATTTTTGGTTATGTGGTAGCTGACTTCTTCACGACTCAACCAAGGTCTACCAACACAATTGGAACATGGGCAGTGTATGAGACCACTATCGGAATCATTGTGAAATGAAAAATCTATAAAGCTCTCCAAATTGTTTTGAAAATCGCTTGATATACGATCGGTTTCATACATCCAACTTCTGTCCATTCTGTAAAAAAATTCATATAAGTCATTTTGTCATAAACAGTTCAATAGGATTGAACTTTAATAGAAAATAAATTTAAGTAAACGATAAAGGAAGAAAATAATCATGGTATCAACTAGACATGTGAAGAAAACATACTAATGTGTTATTGAAAAAATGTAAAACCAACAAGAACTTAATGTGTTATCACATCAGAGCATGCCTCATCCCATAACCATATTAGTAGGGTACCCTCGTGGACAGCCCCGCACACCCCTGTGGACAACCCACCCACCCCCGTGGACACCCCCTACCCCCTAGACAGCCCAACCACCCCCGTGGACAGCCCACCCACCCCCCTTGACACCCCTTCTCCCTATGGACATCCCCCCACCCCCTTGGATAGAACGCCCACAACCATGGACACCCCTACCCCCTGTGGTCAGCCCACCCACCCCCCTAGACAGCCCGCCCACCCCTCCTTTGTTGTACCCCTCTCTCTTGGATTTTAATTGTAAAGACCCGTAAATTTCAAGGAAATTTTTTTCATAATTTTCTTTGGAATTTTACAAGAGCGCAGTTTCTGACGGCACCTGATTCCGAGGCCCGGTGTGCCCGGAATCAATTTCCGAAGTTTGGCTCGGGTACGTTCAGTGAACGGACGAGCGGGTTTTTCTAACTTTTGAACCGGTGCCCGGAATCGAATTCTGAGGGCACCGATGAAATCGCAGTGCCGATATTCGCTTAGAAACGCCTCTTTCGGAGTTGCGTTTGCTCAGGTGTGGTTTTTAATTTTCGGGCTTAAAGTTAAGAAATAAAATAATTTTGCGACAACTTTATTTTATTTCACTTAAGCCACTTGGAAGCCACTTGAAGCCACTTAAATGCGGCTTGAACTGAGTTGAACTGGATAGGATGATATCCAAAAATATCCTACCCCCTTGGTAGGATATTTGTGAGGTGGGGCCCGCACGATCCCCGCCGTTTCTTTCCGCTAAGAAACGCACCCGTGAAAACCCGTCTTAATGAAAGTCAACCGACGCGTTTTCTAAATTCTTAACAGAACATTTAATTGGGCTATTTCTTTCGTGAATTAAATGGGCTGTTTCTTTCGGGAATTAAATGGCCTGTTTCTTTCGTCGAATTAATTCAATCGTTTCTTAACCGGTTTTTGTGTGTTGGCATGTTAATAAAATAAGACCAACCCAAAATCTTTTGAAAAGATTTGAGAGGATCCCTGTTTCTTCAGCTCCCTCGCGAAGAACGCGAAGAACGCGAGGAACGCGAAGAACACCGAACCCGGAAATCGACGACGCCTTCGTCCGAGACGTTCTTCCGATCTCCGATCTCCGATCTCCGATCTCCGATCTCCGATCACCGACCATTTGAGGTGAGTGGTTTCGGATTTCCACTCAAGGTTCTTTTCTTTGGGTTTAAACACAGATTTAATTAATTATAATTTAAATTTTTTGTTCTTGGTTCGTTGAGCTCGCCGACTCAACGCCAGATTCCGCGA
Organism: Viscum album; assembly: GCA_963277665.1. NCBI lineage: Eukaryota > Viridiplantae > Streptophyta > Magnoliopsida > Santalales > Viscaceae > Viscum > Viscum album. The sequence goes on from OY728131.1 coordinate 1,498,806,766, forward strand.
CGACGCGACGCCTCCCCGCGACGACGCGACGATCCCTCTCTTCCGCGACGATCTTATCCGCGAAGAACGCCCGCGCGCGACGATCATCAAGGTAGGGATTTTATAATTTTGAATACCCCTCTTTGTTATTCCCGTGAACATTCTTTAAAAATTAAAGAACCGGATTCAAGGAAACAATTTTATTTTATTAAAATTAAAATTGTTGGTTCATGTGTTGAACAATTTCTCCCGGTTGTTTATTTCTAACGCGGAGGGTGCGGGCCAAACGAACACGGCCCAACGACCCTCCGTCGTTCTTCGTTTTGTGCGGATTTGACGGACGACGACAGAATGTGCCGCAGCGGATGTTTGACGATCCCGCAGTAAAGAACGGATCCCGGGAGGAGCAAAGGCGCAGAAGGGAAGGAAAACGGGCCACCGGAGCGACGCCGGCGGCGCCCCGGCGCGCCGCCGGACGAGGCCGCCGCGGCGGAAGCCGCGGCGGCGGCGGCCAACGGACCCGCGGCCGCGCGGGTTCGGTTCGTCCAGGCGGGACGCGGCAGAGCCGCGTCCGCGGTTCACCAGCGCGGCCCGCACGCGGGCCGCGGTTCTTCCTCAGGCCGCGGGACGGCGCCCGCGGCTTCCACCCGCGCCGCTCGGCTGAGCCGAGCCGGCCGAGCCGGACCGGCCCTGGCCGGTCCGGGCTGGGGCAACCGGGTCGGGCCCGGTTCGGGCCGACCCAGGGGGGTCGGCCCGGGTCGGCCCAGGCCCGTACCCCCCATCTTCGGACGTCTTCGTTCAAACGCCCGTATCGTGAGCTTCGTGCCTCCAAACGACTCGCCGTCAGCGGCAACGCGATCCTTGGATCGAGACGGTCGTTTCGGTATATCGCACTCAAGGTTTAGGAATACTTTGAGTCCGGCCGGGTTGGTTCGTACACGAGGCCAACCGGGCCCTCGGAGCGGAAACGCTCATATATTGAGCTACGGACGTCCGATTGACGTGCCGTCAGCTTTGTTGAATTCCTCTAAGTGAGACGGATCTTTTGGCATACTCCGCCCGAGGTTTGGACGCAGGTGGAGTGCAGTCGGGTTGGTTTTGCCTTAAAAACCAACCGGGCCCCTGGGACGAAAATGCCAATATCTCTCAGACCGGGCGTCCGATTGACGCGCCGTCTGCGACGTTGAGTTCCTGTTGACGATACGGAACTTTTGGATACATCAACGTCGGACTTTGTGTCAGTTGATGTATCAGCCTCTCGGCTCGTGGAGCGGACCCTCCGGAACGAGCTTGCTGTGTGCAGGAACCCTAATGCTGGCTGCGACTGCTACTTCGAAAGTGACGACCGTGCAGAGATCCTCAGTGGACTGCGGCGACGACTGTGCAGAGATCCTCCGTGGACTCCGACGACGACCGTGCAGAGATCCTTAGTGGACTGCGGCGACGACTGTGCAGAGATCCTCAGTGGACTGCGACGACTCCTGCACTCAGCGATCCTACGTGGATCAGTGCTTCAGGTCCTGCGTGGGCCCGGTCTTGTGTGGGCCCGATCCTGTGTGGGTCCGATCCTGCGTGGGTCAGCGCTCAGCGATTCTGTGTGAACCAGCGCCTACAGGTCCTGCGTGGGCCCGGTCCGGTGTGGGCCCGATCCTGTGTGGGTCCGATCCTGTGTGGGTCATCTCTCAGCGGTTCTGTGTGAGCCAACTCCTACAGGTCCTGCGTGGGCCCGATCCTGTGTGAGTCACTGCAAGGTTAGTACCTATCGATCCTTCGTGGGTGTGACGACGTAGATGGTTCAATGATCATCTTTATCGTCATCCGAAGAAGTATACCTATGTGAGCTGAATCTTGTGTTACTCTCCTTTGTGGATTGTGGTTTTCTATCCTGCGTGGGTATGCGTTTTGCTTTCATGTGTGGACTGGGTTGTGCTTGGGCTCGGACATTGGAGCCGATCGGGGAATTGATGACTTAGGTATATGTATGGGCATATACCTAAGCTATGTCAGATGTTACTTCGTGATTGTATCTCTTCTTCGTGATTTATCCTTTGTGGATTTCGGGAGACCTTCGGGGGTCTCGGGGTCCCTACTGAGTAGCTTATACTCACCCCTGCACGGGCTATGCCCGCACTTCGTGGTGTTGGTTGCAGACGACGGACAACGCTGATCGTGGAGGAGGCGTGTGGAGCAGGACAGTACCTGGAGGTGGACCACTGGGCGGGACGTACTCGGAGCGGTCAGGTGGACCCGAGGAGCAGTGGAGGCTATCTGTACCCACCCTTTAGGTGGGACTTCCAGAGGACGGCTCGACGCTGCAGTTTTCCCTTTTTAGTTGCTGTTTTTCCTTTCAGTTGTACTTTACAGTTGGTCTTGTATTTCCGGCCCCTTTTTACTTTCAGCACAGCTTGTACAGTTTTACTTAGTGTTTTCTTTTCCGCTTTCTTACTCTGTGGTGCTTGTTTACTTTTCAAAGGCAATGCCTTCCCTTTTTGTTTGGATTTACGCCTTGGTGCTAGTCGCCAGCCCCTGGCCTATGGAAGGCGGGCTTGGGGTAGTCACGGCATGGGCCCCGAGGGCGGGTCGTGACAAATTGGTATCAGAGGTGGTCGGTTCTACCGCAGACTCTGATCTTTCTTCTGTGTGAAGCAATAGTGTTTAGCGTATTGAGTGTGGTTATCAGTCCAGGGAGTCCAGTGTTGGTGCGGCGGCCGACGTATCCATACACCAGGACCCTGACTTCTGATTTCCGACTTAATGCATGAAAACATTGATTGCATGTGTGTTTCAAGTTTTCTTTGTGATTACTTGTGTCAGCTCACCAGGTATACTGTTCTGACCGTGGCATACTTGTTTCCTTTTCAGGATGGCACGAAGATAGCAGCCAGCTAGGGTTCCTAGAGTAGGGCGCAACGACAGTCCGCCGAGCGACGAGGCCTCGGTACAGGGCCCGTTGACAGCAGAGGCACCGGCGGTACCTTTACCCGCCGAGCCCCCGATGCTTCCAGCACTGGTAGCTGACGACACACGATGCCTTGGAGCTCTGCACGATTTCCAGTGCCAGCGACCACCGAGGTTCCGTGGGGAGTCGGACCCCCAGGCAGCCGAGGACTGGCTGGAGGCGGTCGTCCGAGTTTTCAGGCTAGTGAGGACGCCAGCAGACCTCATGGTGATCCTCGCGGCGAGCCTACTGCACGCAGCAGCCGGACGCTGGTGGAGCCTGATGCTCCAGGTACACGATGAGGCCACCCTCATCTGGACGGACTTCGAGAGCCTCTTCCGCTCAGAGTTCGTCCTGGCCACCCTCCGAGCGGTGCACATCCAGGAGCTTCTTCAGCTGCGACAGGGCAGCTTGACGGTCGCTCAGTACGCAACGAGGTTCACCGACCTTTCTCGGTACTTGACAGACATGGTACGGGACCCCTTCTTCCGGGCCCGGACCTTCAAGCAGGGATTGAGACACGAGATCAGGGCATCGCTGATCTCCCTCAGCATCCCGACCCAGGCAAGAGTACTGGAGCGAGCCCTCCTGATCGAGAGCTTCCTGGCTGAGTCCACAGCGAGACCTGCCGCAGGGCGGCAGGTAGCGGAGTCTTCGGCAGCTGGTAGCCGGCAGATGACTCAGGGTTCCAGGTGGACCAGACCTTCCGGCAGACGACCCCGGGACACTGGCTCTGTAGTGCGAGGCACACAACGCGGAGCCAGCCTTCCGAGAGGCAGACAGTGCTACGAGTGCGGCGGGCAGGGCCACATGGCTCGTGACTTCCCGACCCGTCGTACCGAGGGGTAGCAGACGGTGGAGGGACCACCCAGGCAGAGGCAGAGGGTCGACCGTGGCGGTCCGCAGGGAGGAGGCGGACGAGGCAGAGGAGATGGCCGAGCAGCAGGTGGTGGGCGACGCTTTGAGGCTCTGCCACCACCACCACCAGGAGGCCCGCCCCGACCACAGGGAGCTGGCGGGCAGAGACAGGCTCATCTCCAGGCAGCGGAGGCCTATGACCACGGTGCGCCAGAGATGATTCGAGGTACGATCTGTGTCTATTCCACCCTTGCTGCAGTTCTGATAGACACAGGAGCGAGTCACTCTTTCATAGCCACTGCCCTTGTTCGGAGCTCGGAGATTCCGACAGAGCCGTTGGCTCGATCCTTACGGCTAGAGACTCCTATGGGAGAAGACTCGACGACTATGCACTGGTGCCGGCAGTGTGAGCTTACTCTAGGAGGCGAGAGCTTCGGCTGGGATCTTCTTGTAGCAGCGTCGAGGCTTTACGACGTCATCTTGGGAATTGATTGGTTATCTACGGTCCATGCTCAGATTGACTGCATTAGGCGCAAGGTGCGATGTGTGCGCACCGACGGGAGCAGGTTCACCTTCACCGGCGAGAAGGGATCCTTAGCAGCACAGGATGGACTCACGCAGAGGAGAAGTCATCCCATCACTCATCAGTTGGCTAGCCTCATCCTGGGAGCAGTTGACGTGCGGAGTCCCAGTTTTCCTGCAGTGGTGGATCAGTACGCGGACGTCTTTCCCGACGACGTTCCAGGACTACCTCCTCGCAGAGAGGTAGACTTTTATATTGACCTGTACCCCGGGACAGCCCCGATATCCACTCCAGAATATCGGATGGCCCCCGCTGAGCTTCGAGAGCTGCGGGTACAGTTGGAGGACTTGCAGGGCAAGGGGTTCATCTGAACCAGTGTTTCGCCCTGGGCTTCCCCGATTTTGTTCGCCAAGAAGGCGGACGGGAGCTTGCGACTGTGTGTCGATTATCGTCGCCTGAATCAGGTGACAGTGAGGAACAAGTATCCGCTACCCAGGATTGATGATCTCTTCGACCAGCTCAAGGGAGCACGGTGGTTCTCGAAGATAGACCTCAGGTCAGGCTATCATCAGCTTAGAGTTCGAGACGAGGATGTGCAGAAGACGGCCTTCAGGTGTCGGTATGGCCACTATGAGTTCTTGGTTATGTCTTTCAGCGTGACCAACGCTCCAGCAGTGTTCATGAGCCTCATGAACAGGATCTTCCAGACATACCTCGATTGATTTGTCGTGGTCTTCATCGACGACATTTTGGTGTACTCGACGACGGAGGAGGAGCACGCCTACCACCTGCGTGTTGTACTAGACACACTCCGAGAGCACCAGCTTTATGGCAAGATCTCGAAGTGTCAGTTCTTGTTACGTGAGGTCCACTTCTTGGGGCACGTCATTTCTAAGGCGGGAGTTGCAGTGGATCCCGCGAAGATCGAGGTAGTGCTTGCTTGGGAGCCACCCAAGAGCGTGACAGAGGTGCGGAGTTTCTTGGGCCCAGCCGGATACTATCGGAGATTTGTGCCGGACTTCTCCAGAGTTGCGGCCCCACTCTCAGCGTTGACGAAGAAGGGGAAACCCTTCGTGTGGTCAGACAGATGTCAGTAGAGCTTCCAGGAGCTGAGGCAGAGGTTGACCAGCGCACCTATCTTGAGGTTGCCTGAGGAGGGAGTTGGATACGTAGTCTACTGCGATGCATCAGGGACCGGACTCGGGTGTGTCCTGATGCAGGAGCGGGCCGTGATTGCCTACGGATCACGTCAATTGAGGCCTCATGAGCAGAACTATGCTACCCATGACTTGGAGTTGGCAGCAGTGGTCTTTTCCCTGAAGACATGGCGACACTATCTGATGGGCGAGCGCTTCACAGTCTTTTCTGACCACCAGAGTCTCACGTACATCTTCTCTCAGAAGAACCTGAACCTGAGACAGCGGCGATGGCTCAAGTTCCTCCAGGACTATGACTTTGAGATAGTCTATACTCCTGGGAAGTGGAACGTGGTGGCTGATGCCCTCAGCGGGAGGACGGGCATCCAGCTACTTGAGGAGGCGACAGAGCAGCTCGCCGCTTTGCAGATATCCTTTGTGGATAGAGACGGAGCAGCCTTCCTTCAGTCTCTCACAGTCTCTCCTCCACTTCTTCAGCAGGTCAGAGAGGCACAACATGAGGACGTTGACTATGAGACACGGCGTGCACAGATATCCTCGGGACAGGCACCTGATGGTTTCTCCCTTGGAGCAGAGCACGATGTCCTTTTCAGAGGACTTACCTTGGTACCAGTCGCTTTACGAGAGGAGGTGCTGAGAGAGTTTCACACTTCTCCTTTGGCGGTACATCCTGGAGTGGCGAAGATGTACCAGGATCTCAGATGACAGCACTGGTGGCCGGGCATGAAAAGGTTGTGGAAGAGTTCGTTTCACGGTGCCTCACCTGCCAGCAGGTGAAGGCAGAGCATCAGGTACCAGCAGGTTTGGTACATCCCTTGGAGGTCCCGGAGTGGAAGTGGGACGGGATATCTATGGACTTCGTGACTGGACTTCCATGCACTTTCAGAGGTCACGACTCCATTTGGGTGATTGTTGACCGACTCACCAAGTCGGCACACTTCTTACCCATCCGAGAGCAGGGCTCAGTGGAGAGCTTGGGGCGTCTCTACGTTTAGGAGATTGTACGACTTCACGGTGTGCCATCGACTATCGTCTCCGATCGGGACGCTCGTTTTACTTCCCGGCTTTGGAAGGGGTTGCAGGAGCCGTTCGGGACGCGACTACGTCTGAGCACCGCCTTTCACCCTCAGACGGATGGTCAGAAGGAGAGGACCATTCAGACTCTCGAGGACATGCTCCGCGCATGTGTCCTCGACTTTGGTCACAGCTGGGAGGACCACCTACCCTTGATAGAGTTTACGTACAACAACAACTACCACTCCACCATCGGGATGGCACCCTACGAGGCGTTGTACGGCAGGCCTTGCAGATCTCCTTTGTGCTGGACAGACCCTGGAGAGTCAGCACTTGTGGGACCAGAGATGGTCCGGGCCATGACAGAGAAGGTCCAGGTCATCCAGGAGCGGATGAGGACAGCACAAAGCCGGCAGAAGTCATATGCTGACAGGAGGCGGAGGCCACTAGAGTTTGAGGATGGCGACCACGTCTTCTTGCATGTCTCACCTCGACGTGGTTTGCGGAGATTTGGCCAAGGCGGCAAGTTGTCTCCATGCTTCATCGGACCCTTCCAGGTCCTCAGCAGGGTTGTCGAGGTGGCTTATCGCCTGGCTCTGCCACCTCAGTTGCACCGGGTGCACGACGTCTTCCACGTATCCCAGCTGAGGAGATACGTGCACGACCCGATGCACATCATTGACTATGGGGAGCTAGACGTGGATGATGGGGCGTCTTTTGCGGAGGTCCCAGTGGAGATAGAGGATCGACAGGAGCGGGTCCTACGTGGGTGATCGATCCCTCTTGTGCGCATCAGATGGCAGCACGGGAACCTCCAGGAGAGCACTTGGGAGCGGGAGGCTCAGATGCGTGCTCAGTACCCACATTTGTTTCCCTAGTTTTTGATGTATCTTTACGGGGACGTAAAGTCCTGAGGTGGGAGTAATGTAAAGACCCGTAAATTTAAAGGAAATTTTTTTCTTAATTTTCTTTGGAATTTTACAAGAGCGCAGTTTCTGACGGCACCTGATTCCGAGGCCCGGTGTGCCCGGAATCAATTTCCGAAGTTTGGCTCGGGTACGTTCAGTGAACAGACGAGCGGGTTTTTCTAACTTTTGAACCGGTTCCCGGAATCAAATTCTGAGGGCACCGATGAAATCGCAGCGCCGGTATTCGCTTAGAAACGCCTCTTCTGGAGTTGCGTTTGCTCGGGTGTGGTTTTTAATTTTCGGGCTTAAAGTTAAGAAAAATAAAATAATTTTGCGACAGCATTATTTTATTTCACTTAAGCCACTTGGAAGCCACTTGAAGCCACTTAAAGGCGGCTTGAACTGAGTTGAACTGGATAGGATGCTATCCAGAAATATCCTACCCATTTGGTAGGATATTTGTGAGGTGGGGCCCGCACGAGCCCCACCATTTCTTTCCGCTAAGAAACGCACCCGTGAAAACCCATCTTAATGAAAGTCAACCGACGTGTTTTCTAAATTCTTAACAGACCATTTAATTGGGCTGTTTCTTTCGTGAATTAAATGGGCTGTTTCATTCGTGAATTAAATGGCCTGTTTCTTTCATCGAATTAATTCAATCGTTTCTTAACCGGTTTTCGTGTGTTGGCATGTTAATAAAATAAGACCAACCCAAAATCTTTTGAAAAGATTTGAGAGGATCCCTGTTTCTTCAGCTCCCTCACGAAGAATGCGAAGAACGCGAGGAACGCGAAGAACGTCGAACCCGGAAATCGACGACGCCTTCGTCCGAGACGTTCTTCCGATCTCCAATCTCCGATCTCCGATCACCGACCATTTGAGGTGAGTGGTTTCGGATTTCCTCTCAAGGTTCTTTTCTTTGGGTTTAAACACAGATTTAATTAATTATAATTTAAATCTGTTGTTCTTGGTTCGTTGAGCTCGCCGACTCAACGCCGGATTCCGCGACGACGCGACGCCTCCCCGCGACGACGCGACGATCCCTCTCTTTTGCGACGATCTTATCCGCGAAGAACGCCCGCGCGCAACGATCATCAAGGTAGGGATTTTATAATTTTGGAATACCCCTATTTTTTATTCCCGTGAACTTTCTTTAAAAATTAAAGAACCGGATTCAAGGAAACAATTTTATTTTATTAAAATTAAAATTGTTGGTTCATGTGTTGACCAATTTCTCCCGGTTGTTTATTTCTAACGCGGAGGGTGCGGGCCAAACGAACACGGCCCGACGACCCTCTACCGTTCTTCGTTTTGTGCGGATTTGACGGACGACGACGGAACGTGCCACAGCGGATGTTTGACGATCCCGCAGTAAAGAACGGATCCCGGGAGGAGCAACGGCGCAGACGGGAAGGAAAATGGGCCACCGGAGCGACGCCGGCGGCCCGCGGAAACTGCCGGCGGCCGGAAGCGGCGGCGCCCCGGCGCGCCGCCGGCCGCGGCGGCGGTAGCCAACGGACCCGCGGCTGCGCGGGTCCGGTTCGTCCAGGCGGGACGCGGCAGAGCCGCGTCCGCGGTTCACCAGCGCGGCCCGCACGCGGGCCGCGGTTCTTCCTCAGGCCGCGGGACGGTGCCCGCGGCTTCCACCCGCGCCGCTCGGCCGAGCCGGACCGGCCCTGGCCGGGCCGGGCGGGGCCAACCGGGTCGGACCCGGTTCGGGTCGACCCGGGGGGGGGGGGGGGGGGGGGTCGGCCCGGGCCCGTACCCCCCATCTTCTGACGTCTTCGTTCAAATGCCCGTATCTTGAGCTTCGTGCCTCCAAACGACTCTCCGTCAGCGGCAACACGATCCTTGGATCGAGACGGTCGTTTCGGTATATCGCACTCAAGGTTTCGGAATACTTTGAGTCCGGCCGGGTTGGTTCATACATGAGACCAACCGGGCCCTCGGAGCGGAAACACTCATATATTGAGCTACGGACGTCTGATTGACGTGCCGTCAGCTTTGTTGAATTCCTCTAAGTGAGACGGATCTTTTGGCATACTCCGCCCGAGTTTTGGACACAGGTGGAGTGCAGTCGGGTTGGTTTTGCCTTAAAAACCAACCGGGCCCCTGGGACGAAAATGCCAATATCTCTCAGACCGGGCGTCCGATTGACGCGCTGTCTGCGACGTTGAGTTCCTGTTGACGATACGGAACTTTTGGATACATCAACTTCGGACTTTGTGTCAGTTGATGTAACAGCCTCTCGGCTCATGGAGCGGACCCTCCCGAACGAGCTTGCTGTGTGCGGGAACCCTAGTGCTGGCTGCGACTGCTACTTCGACAGCGACGACCGTGCAGAGATCCTCAGTGGACTGCGGCGACGACTGTGCAGAGATCCTCCGTGGACTCCGACGACGACCGTGCAGAGATCCTCAGTGGACTGCGGCGACGACTGTGCAGAGATCCTCAGCGGACTGCGACGACTCCTGCACTCAGCGATCCTACGTGGATCAGTGCTTTAGGTCCTGCGTGGGCCCGGTCCTGTGTGGGCCCGATCCTGTGTGGGTCCGATCCTGCATGGGTCAGCGCTCAGAGGTTCTGTGTGAACCAGCGCCTACAGGTCCTGCGTGGGCCCGGTCCTGTGTGGGCCCGATCCTGTGTGGGTCCGATCCTATGTGGGTCATCTCTCAGCGGTTCTGTGTGAGCCAACTCCTACAGGTCCTGCGTGGGCCCGATCCTGTGTGGGTCACTGCAAGGTTAGTACCTATCGACCCTTCGTGGGTCCGACGACTTAGACGGTTCAATGATCATCTTTATCATCATCCGAAGAGTATACCTGTGTGAGCTGAATCTTGTGTTACTCTCCTTTGTGGATTGTGTTGTTCTATCCTGCGTGGGTATGCGTTTTGCTTTCCTGTGTGGACTGGGTTGTGCTTGGGCTCGGACGTTGGAGCCGATCGGGGAATTGATGACTTAGGTATTTGTATGGGCATATACCTAAGCCGTGTCAGATGTTACTTCGTGATTGTATCTCTTCTTCGTGATTTATCCTTTGTGGATTTCGGGAGACCTTCGGGGGTCTCGAGGTCCCTACTGAGTAGCTTATACTCACCCCTGCACGGGCTATGCCCGCACTTCGTGGTGTTGGTTACAGACGACGGACAACGCTGATCGTGGAGGAGGCGTGTGGAGCAGGACAGTACCTGGAGGTGGACCACTGGGCGGGACGTACCCGGAGCGGTCAGGTGGACCCGAGGAGCAGTGGAAGCTATCTGTACCCACCCTTTAGGTGGGACTTCCAGAGGACGGCTCGATGCTGCAGTTTTCCCTTTTTAGTTGTTGTTTTTCCTTTCAGTTGTACTTTACTGTTGGGCTTGTATTTCCGGCACCTTTTTACTTTCATCACAGCTTGTACAGTTTTACTTAGTGTTTACTTTTCCGCTTGCTTACTCTGTGGTGCTTGTTTACTTTTCAAAGGCAATGCCTTCCCTTTTTGTTTGGATTTACGCCTTGGTGCTAGTCGCCAGCCCCTGGCCTATGGAAGGCGGGCTTGGGGTAGTCACGGCACGGGCCCCGAGGACGGGTCATGACATTAATGATCACAATCACTCTCATCATGTTCTAACTTGTTTTCAAGTGTTTTGATGCTAGGAAAAAGGTTGACCAGGAGTTGGCCCAAGAAGGCTGACAGTGGACTCTCTGAGTCCAGCGGCCAGCCGGTGGTCTCTGGCAGAAGCATTGCATTCTGCCAGAGCCACCGGTCAGCCGGTGTTAGCGCACCGGCCAGCCGGTATGGGCACCTGCCAATCGGTTCTTGCCCACCGGCCAGCCGGAGGACCAAGGAAGTAGGCTTGCCCACTGCCTGGTGCCACCGGCCAACCGGTGGATGACCACCAGCCAGCCGGTGGAACCCAGACCGAAAGCCTACTCTGTCTGGACCACCGGCCAGCCGGGAGCTCAGCACCGGCAAGCCGGTGGACCACCGGCCAGCTGGTGAGACACCACCGGCCAGCCGGTGTGCCTAGTCAAACTACCGTTGGGCTTTGACCAGACTTGTACTTTTGACCCCCAACGGCTCCGGAAGCCCTCCAACAGCCATATTGAAGTGTTTATGGGTATTTCTCCTATAAATAAGGAACCATGGATATCGGGAACATAACCTAATGATATTTTGATGTCTTGACGCTCTAACGACAAATCTCCAAGGCCTCTTGTGATCCATTTCCATCCTTGAAGCTTGAGCTCCCTCTCCATCAGCCCACCCACCCCCCCTGGACAGCCCGCCCACCCGTCCTTGACAGCCCGACCACCCCCGTGGACAGCCCGTCCACCCTTGTGGACAGCCTGAACACCCCCGTACCCCCCTGGACACCCCGTACCCCCATGGATAGCCCCACCCACCCTCCCAAACAGCCCACACCCCCCTCCCCTGCAACCCCACCACCACCACCTAGACATACCACCCCCCTAGAATGTGTAGAAATAACATAAAAATACATGATATATAGATAGCAAAAAATACTCAACCTATGGGTTCACATTAACTACATAATCACACACTTCACTACTACCATAAAACACATAAACCACACCACCACCACACAAGACACATAGAATTTCTCACATTCATTTATTAGACATTTCATTCACACTTACATTGTCCATTAATTTAATGTTAAATTAATTAAATCCATTTACCACACATCCATTTCTATTCCATCTCATTTATTTAATATCTTGTTTTTTTGTTTTAACAGCATAATTTATTCCATAGATAACCAGGAAACTAATAAAACCACCACACAACAACTCACCATCTCACAATAACCATCGACACCATGTTACATCGACCGACCATCTCACCAAAACAACCACATATCACTATAAAAATATTGCAAATCACAAACCACCGCACAACCAAAACCACCTCACCACATTATACACCACAACTTCATCACACAACACCTCCACACGACACAACACCACCACACATCATCACTATCATACAGCTTCACATGACACATCCATGCCCACTAACCATCACATTACAACCCCATATATCACAAAGCCCAACTGGTCACCTCAATCCCCATAAAACAGCCTACAACATAAAATGAAACACAACAAAAAACCTCTCATAGAGGCAACATACCCCAACTTCCACAATTTATTTATTCAAGGTCTTTTATTACATTACCCCTTTATTTAGCATGGACATTATAACACAACTGATATTCCAGGGGAAACTAATTAATTAACAAAATATTTATTCATTTCCCTATTTTACACGGTGAAATCAAATCAAAATCCAAACTTAAAACTAAAATATTAGATCAATAACAATAAAAACAAGATACCATATGTGTATGAAGAAAAAATTACTTGATTTGAGATGATTCAAATGGGTTTTCACCTATTCGGATGGGGGATTTGGAGAGCAGCAGAGAGGTGGAGGTGGATTGATAACTTAAAACTAAAATACTAAAGCAATAACAATAAAAATAAGGAAGTATATATGTATAAATGAAAAGATACCTGATTTCAGATGGTTTTCACCTCTTCGGATAGGGGATTTCGCCAGAGGAGAGCGGTGGAGCGGATGAAATTAGGTTCTGTGCGAATGGGGGAGAGCAGGATTTGGGGGAAATAATTCCCAACAGTTTTAAAGAACCGTTGGGAAAGAGATTTTAAGGACCCCTTTGACAGCAACTTGAGGAAACTGTTGGAAAAGGGGTGACCCTTTCCCAACGGTTCGATGAACCGTTGGCAAAAGGTGATTAACACACCCCTTTACCAACGGTTTGAAGAAACCGTTGGCAAAGGGGTGGCTTTTCCCAACGGTTTCAATGAACCGTTGGGAAAGGCTTTATTAATCCTTCAAGCCCAACGGTTTTAGCAAACCGTTGGTAAAAACCCGTTGGAAAAAACAGCATTTCCAGTAGTGCTTGGAATTATACATAGCAAACCATGCATCAGATTGAGGTTAAGATGATTCTACATATCCCAAATGACTTATGGATCATTTTTAAAAATTAGTAAGATAATATGAATGTGTTTTATGAGTTCTAATTATGTCAATTATCTTTTTTTACTATAATCTAACGTCAAATTGGAAACATACACCTTGACTCATAATAATCACATCATGTATCTGTTTGACATGATACAAATTTATTCACATCAAAAAGTATTTATGCATCAATGTTCTAAATTATGAAGAAATTTGAGAATGTTTGATCATTTTTTAGTAAGTGAATCTTTTTGAAATAACATATCAATTTTAAACTCATACTAGACACTTTGAGTCATTTTGGGAACATCGTGTATTGGAATGAGGTGAAACTAAATCCTACTCATAAAAAATGGATAATAGTTCATTTTCTTAAAGTATCAAAATAATCAGAATATGATTGATTAGTTTTGAGTATGTCATTTTCCTTTTCTCATAAAAGTATGGTTAGTGTTAAATAAAAAAAAGTAATTTGAGTAATACTGGTGGAAACATATGTTTAATTGAGGTATAGATGATTTTTACACAACCAAGAATCTCAAAAAAAAAAAATTAATTCCAATGTTAACATGATTTCCATTGCCTTTCACTATTGAACTGTCAACACCGTATATTAACTCCATGTTCTTTTTTGAATAACCTTTCTCATTTTTTGAAATGTAGAATATTAGATGAGAATGATATTCCAACTATATTTTGATAAGTCACCACAATGGTCACATGATCTACCACTAAACTTATATATTTCAACCACAAGAAATGTTTTTCATCTAGGAAGATAAAATCACTATGTAGTGTTGGAAGTTCTACAAAGAAAGGAAATGGAAAGCATGATAACATTGGACTAAAGGAAAATTTTATCTCTTTTGTGTCTTGGTGGAAATAGTTGAATGAAAAATGTGAGTTTCGATAAGATATTTGAAAAAAAACATATTAAATATAAATGATAAAGAAATCAACTTACAATTAGTAGATAAAATGATGAAAAATAATAATTAAATAAGTAATTGGAATTAAAAAATTTATGATGGTTTTTTTCATTATTGAATCATTTTCTTGCTATCATTATCTCATTTTCAGGCTCGAACAAAATAATCCACCTATATAATAAAAAAATTCTTATGTGAGTAATACTAAAATGAAATAAATTAAACATGAATATAAAACAATACAATATTTCTATGGATAATGATTTTTCTATAAAAAAAGAAAGATTCCCTCTATGATTGAGTAGTGGATGCAACACGATGGAAAGTGATAAATTCCAACACTATAGGGGTGAACCTTTTATGATGAAGAACAATTTTTTCGATGTTTTGGTGTAGAATAGAATTAATGATAGATAGATCACCCCAACATCAACAAAAGAATCCACCAGTATTAGAAAACAATTCTTATATGAGAAATACAAAAATTACTTAAACATAAATATGAAGAAATACATTAATCTTATGGACAATGATTTTGTTTTCAAAACATTTAGATTAAATCTGTGATTCAGCAATAGAGGGTTCTTGATGGAAAGTGATAAATTCCAACATTGAAAGGTTGGAAATGATTTGAGGGGGGGAAAGTATGTGCAAATTTCTTTATAGAGAGGTATGAAAGATGGACAAAAAACCCCAAATAGAACATAATAATCCATCTATATAAGAGATAAATCTTATGTAAGTAATACTAAAAGAATTAAACATAAACATAAAATAATACATTAATTCGGTTGAAAATTATTATACTGTGAAAACATCAATATTACCTTTTTTATTGAGAAATTGAGGGAACATGAAGAAATGTGATAAATTTTAACAGTTCATGGGTGAAGAGATATTGAGTGAGAATATCTATGGGTACATTTTGGTTTAGAAAGGCATAAAGGATGGATAGACTACCCCAACCTGAAAAGAAGAATCCACCGTTATAAGAAAAAAATTCTTACATGAGTAATACTAAGAATAAATAAATTAATCATTAATATTAAATAATAAATTAATTCTATGGACAATGATTATACTATGAAGACATCAATATTACCTCTGGGATTTATTAGAGGCAGCGCCATTTATCTGCCTACAAAGGCAGGGGAGGGAACATGAAATAAAGTGATAAATGCAACATTGTAGGGGTGCAATTTTTTTGAGGGGGAAGTAATTTTTGGGAGTTTTGGTGAGGAAAGGAATAAATTATGGAAATAAATATTCTAAAATAAACAAACTTCACAACGAATAATGAAAATTAATTCAATATTTCATTATATAGTTTTTTAGTAAAATAGAGAAATTATATCGTAACATTTCCTTTACATTTTGCCAAATGGTTTTCTTCATTATAGTTTATTCTTCCAAGTGATTGATAAAATCATTATTTGAAAAAGACATTTTCTACCTGATTAGTAAAAATTTTAATTTAGATTATTTTAGTGTAGCAGATAATATATAATATTATGATTAAAAACCTCATATATTAAAAAAAATTACCTTGTCATTGTAATATCGTTATTTTTTTGAAGGTTTTAGGGATATATTTCTTCTATAGAGAATAAAAATGCCCTCTTCTTTATTCCCTCTAATGTACAATATATTTCCTATATTGGGACTACAATGAAATAATTGTTATCTCCCAATTAAATGGTCTTCTTCGATTGAATTTTCATCTAACCTGACATTTGTTTTAGTCACCACCAGGAAAATCAACCAGTTCTTGTTTTTTGGTTATGATAAATAAAATACATGAACATCTTGTGATTCCATTATAAATGGATCATCTTTATCCCCTTCCACACTGAAATCCACCTTCCCATAGCCCATTTCATATTCTTTCACTACACTCAAATGGTTAACCCGTTTGCAATAGAAAATCATCACTTGAAAAGTTGTAAAATACTTATAATTTATCATTTTAAAAATTAAAAAATATAACATATTCACATAAATTGGATTTCTATAGTTGGAACTGGATATATGCATCACATCCTCTATAAGCGTAACATGACTATATTGCATCATGCTGCACTCATCGTGTTCTTTTGTATAGATCATAAAACCATTAATTTGAAAACTAGTGTAATATATGCCATTTAAATTTGGTCCCTTGGCTAGCCATCAAATTCATTCAGTAATTGAATTCTTATTTTTAAATAACTCCTTAAAAATTTTATATTGGAACCATCCTATATAATATTTACTATGAGTATTTGATATCTGTACTTTAACCCTAGATGGATTCACATCTCTATGAATTTTTTTGCGGGATTCAATGTATGGATCAACATATTAACAGCTATATAAAATGAAAAGTTGTTATTTTACCCTCTATTTTAAGATATTTATAGCTAGATCTCTTCCAGAAATTTATTCGCTCATAAAGAATCTTCTTTTATGAGACTTTGGGAGACCGATGATGTCAATATATGTTAGATAATAGGTAAAAAAATCAATAACTTCAACAATATATCATTCTACAAACAACCATCGGGCCAACATCAATTCTTGACATACCCTTTCAAAATTTTCATATACCATTCAATGGGGTACAACCATCTCTAATGGAAATAACCACATATTTGAACCTCTCAAACCAAGTGAACCATCAGGTGGACCATTATATCAAATAATGATGGTGGAAATAATATCTCTAATTCACACAATAGGAATGCAACCACTTTATTCATGTTTTTAAACTTCATCAAATCTATAACAGTAAAGAATATATCTTTTAAAAAGAAACGTTGTCTGCTTAATGTATGTCATACATTTTGAGGAAAATGCAATGGGAAGCCACATGATTCAAATATTATATCAAAACATGAGATTCATGTGAATTTAGGCCCTATAACTTCAAATTATTAATTGATATAAAATTATTAATATTTTATGAATACCCCTATAGAATTTTCACACTATTGAGGAAAATGAAAAATTACAATTCTTCCGAACTGGATAGAGTGTAATTCTCTGAAGGGAAAAATTTCCACTATTTAACATTCATTAGTGAAAACTCTTCCCTTATCCCCATGACAATAATTTCCAACTTGGCCTTGATACCATATTTTATTTCTCCATGAACATTTAGTAACATGCCAATAACACTATAAAATACATTTTTTCTATTTCCATGACATCAAGAAAATTTAGGACATACAAAAAATTATAATACGGTAATTCAATGAAAATTGGTGTTTTCTTCAAAACTGATTTAGTAAATTGTTTTAAAAAATGGTTAACCAAAAATAGTACTAATATATTTTAATATATCAAATAGTTGAAATATCTTTATTAGAGATAGTGTTGTTTCTTGTTTGATATTCCCATCGAATGTTGTCATCCCGGATCGATAATTATGACGTCGAGGTAAAAATTTCTAATGTCCTAAAAGAAGAGCTTCTAGGAATGTTTCAATTGAAATGAATGTGTCTGTTTTTCACAAATGGGAGACCCAAACATAACATTAATGTTATTTCCTGGTAAATTTTCATAAGTTGGTAATTCATTTATCATAACATAAATCATGTCCCTTAATATGAATTCATATTATACATTATAACACATGTATCCCAAATAGACTTTAGATATTTTATCAATTGAGCCAAATACACAACAATAACATAATCAGGTAGCTTTGGTTCAGATATAATCATAGACAACATAATGTATTTATGCATCATGCATAACCATTAAAGAATATATAATTTACCAATATTATAGGACATCTACTGTGAGTACATCTATATAAACCAAAATTATTTATTCCATATTTAAATAAAGTAAGACTAATTTTTCATAGGTCATTTCCAAATTCAGGATACTCATAATAAATTTTCTTCCATTGAGGGGAATCTGTTGTATAATGTAGATTTTCAGTAGTAATTATTGTATCTGAATACCACATCAATTTTGTCACAATTTGTAAATATCCATATGGTTTTATTAACCATGGAATGATAGGAACATAGTAAATATATTTAGAAGGACTTGATTAATTTTCATGTATCGATCTGTGCCACACCTAGTGAATTTTTCAGTGATTCATGTAAATTTCTAAAAAATAATAAATGATTTGGACAAGAATTTATTATTTATATATTGTATCCATTGATGATATCACTCATTTTTCCTCTTATGTTTGACATGGTACTTCATTTTCTTTAGGTATTTTATCATTTTGCATACCAAGTAGTTTAGTAAAAATGGTGTCACTTTTTGTTCTACAAAATTTAAAATTAGATAACTTGTATACATATGAAAATGTATTGAATTTAGTATAATTGGTATACAATTATCTCTTAGGATAACTATATAAATTTTCAAACCAATTTGGATAATCCGAAAGGTAATATTTAATTTCCATTTTCATTTCTTCAAACAGATCTCTATCATCATTTACATTGGTATTCATATCAAATGAGTCATAAACCGTTGTATCGTCTCGACTAGATTACACATTCATTTTTTCCCATTTGTAGCCCAATATTTATAGATCTGATCTATTTCATGAAAAATCCAATGCACTTCCAACTTTTTTGGACTAATTTACCTTGAATTACAACATCATAAACATGTTAAAAGGATTTTAAAAGGGTTTGTGCATGATTTGTTGAAAAATTCACGAACTCTTTAACTCCATATTTATAATATTTTGTCAAACAATTATCATGAATCCATTTTTTATTTATACAAATACTATTAGTTTCATAAAATATTCATTTTTTATAATAAAAAATAAATAAACATAAGATATTCATTAACAAATGTGAATTTTATATATAATTATAATAAGGGAAACACAACATTTTATTGTTTCAAATAATTTCATTTTGCTTTAAAGAAAATGGGTAGGTATATTTAGGAAAATAATTAATCCACTATTGGTGGTGTTATCCTCTAGAATCCATCTAAAGGTGAATGTTATAGAAAAATATGATCCTCATCATCTCATCTTCTGAATATTTATCATGTCATTTTGTTGGTTGGCACTCATCGTTGATCTCTTGTGGATATACACCTACGATACTTAAAATAATCAGCTAGTAGTCATCCAAATGATGACTACTTCTCATAGTAGTATAAGAAACATAAAAGATATATGGGATGTGTCCTAATAAAAAAATTTGAATAATAACTGTTCGGGGGATGAAACTGATAAGAATGATAGTTGTATAACATTGTGTTCTCTAAAATGGTAAATTCCTCCCATTTTTTAGAATTACATGGATGGTAATTAGAGATATATGAGGGATGAAAAAAAGTAAATGTTAATGAATGAACTATTTTTAGATGGATTAATTTAAAATAAACATACTGTATATTTTATGTCAGATGAAAGAAATATAGTGATTTTTAAGATTTATTGATGAGTGGGTTATCATTACAAATATGGTTTTATGTTCATAAGGTCTTACAAAAATATTCAAACTATTATTTTATTTGGGGTCTGTAAAAATATATGGTAATCATTTTTAAAAGAAGAAATTTAATTTTGGTAGTAAAAATTTATCATATTACGTAATTAGAAAATTAAATATTTTCTTGAAAAAATTCGTTTGAGATGTTTTTATGATGGTAAGATAAAATTGATAAATAATTTTTACTAACTAGAATGTTTTGAATGCTAATAATTAAAATAATGAGAAAATATTAGATGAAATTAATATTGAATTGAGTATAATTGGGGAAGCACACTTACTATGGTAGACTAAAAAGAATACAGTGATAGTGAGTAAAATGAAGAAGGGTTATGAAATGAAAGAAATAAAAGCAAGGCCGAAGTCAATTAATAGAATTTAATTAGAGATCGGATAGTTTCTATGAAAACTCACTGGATTATGGTTCTATAAGAAACCTCATTTTTTTCAAGTAGAGCCTGAATCATTTATAGAGGCTGAAAAGGATAATAATTAGATCAAATATATGCACGAGAATCTTGATATTAATAAGAACAATGTGGCATGGTAAATTGTTCCATGGATGGAAGACATAAATGTTAACAGAACGAAGTTGGTGTCATTTAATAAACTCATTGACTATAGAAAAGTGTTTCAAAAAAAATAATGGCTAGTTTTCCTCGAGAATTACATAATATAATGAATTTATATTTTTGATAAATTAACCCCATATGTTGATGGGAAACTATTTTAATTTTCTTGTCAATTTATGTGAAAATGTAGTTAAAAGTATACCAAATGGATGTCAAATCTATGTTCCTTATAGGTTATCTTAAGGGGGAGTATACATTGAGAAATTAGATAGTTTTATTATGTATGAAAATTAGAGAAAGGTGTACCCATTAAATAATTCATTGTATATGATAATGAAATCATTGAGGACCTAGTAATTAATGATGGATAAAAACATCAAAAAATTTATTTTTAGTGTGTTATATTTGATCACATCCTCTAAATCAAGAATTATAATGATCAAATGATGTTGGTACTCATATATTTCGAAGACATAATAATTGTGTATTGACACATCACAATTAATTTTTTTTGGATCATATGAGGTATGATATTGATATTTCTATGATTGGTGAGGTAAACCTTTTCCTTGGTTTATAGGTGAATCAATGAAATCACAGAACATTAATTTTTCAATAAAAAATAGGAAAAAGGGTTCCCATGTAATTTTCAATCAAATATTATAAACCAATGAAGATAATTACAAAAATATGGATGAATTTTTCAAATTTTGATGACAGAAAAGTGGTTGATGTCATGGAATATAGGTATTGAAATCCTATTATACATCACAACAATAGGATTTAACATTGGGTCTGATATATTACTAGTCAAATAGAATTAATGTTGTTCTAAGGAGAGAAACATGCTATTGGGGAAGATGATACTTCAATATATTTAAAATCAGTGAATTTTATGCACATTTATTATAGGAAAGTGCAATTGGAGTTGTTGGGATACATATAGGTGGGATAAGAAGGTTCATTTGATAACTGATAAAAACTAGAGATACGGGGAAACTGATATTTTGTATGAGTCTTAGTTTCCTTCAACCCTTGAATCATTCAAACCTTCTATCTGAGCCTTGGAATAGGTGGATCCCTGGTTCTATAATATATTTGATCTTGGATTTGACAATGAGGAGCATCGGTAGCCTGCAGATTCCATAGAGAGCTTTGGATATCACAAACTTCTTCACAATTGTATGGGTTCTTAAAATATATACAAAATCTTTTATCAATGCTACCAAAAAATCACTCATAAAGATCCATTTTATCAATATGATGTTAAAAATCCCTGATAAAAGAAATATTTGTGTCACAAACCATCCTAGGTACCTTGGTAACCCGATAATGGAGATGTCCCTAACATGGAATGAAGGGAATTCTCAATCTTCATGGTTTGGCGAATAACACATTTCATTGTACAACATCAAAGTGGTGATGAATTATCCATAAGGATTGTGGAAGAAAAAGGAATAAGAAAGTATGCATCACAAAGGAAGTCCCGCTATTAGTATTGTACCAGAAGTCAACAAGTCATTAAATCCCAAAGTATTACAACCCATGTACTAAAACATAAAAAAAACACCCCAACTCCCTAAATACATAACTCACCACATCCAAAGTTCAACAGCTAGATACACCTCCAAGTGATCCTTTACCCTTACTCGAAGCTAGAAGGAGAAAATCAAAAAACACCAAAAGGAACCAGTAGAATGTGAGCTAAATATCCTAGAAGGGTCACACCAAGTATTCCATAACAGTTTCTAAATATAGATTAACCAAAAATTTATTTTAATTTTATAACTAAAAAGGCTTTTCATTTTAAATAATATTTAAAAAAAATTATTCTATATAGTTCATATAATGTAAATTAATTTAAGAAAAGGATTTACTTTACCAATGATGAAATATTTCTAAAACAATGGCTTAAATAAAAAAATTTATATAAAACAGTTTATATAAATTCAAAAAGGGCATGTAAAATAGTTGGCCAATACTGGCATACATTGTATATCTTATATACAAAAAAAAGTGAGAAACATGGTCATATTACAAAAAGGAACATATGATTAAGGATATAGGCCTCCACACTCTCTATGTGATAATGGAAATATGTGTACATATATGTCCTCGAGACCCTCATTAGATTGGACTCATCATCATCACCTAAGGGATGTGACATGCTTCATGTATATTTTAGAATGTTTTAGGAATCTTAGATTGTGTCTAAATGAATCCTAATCTACCAACGACTTCCATTTTCTCTTATATAATCAATGATGTGCAATTTATTTTAAGTATTTTTAAAATAAAACTAAATCTCATTCCCCCATTTCCAATGCCAATTTTTATTTAAAACCAAAATATATTTTAATCAAAAATATTATATTTAACAAGATAAAACCAGTAAGTTTTAATCAAAACATTTTAATCCATTTTCAAAAGATTGTAATAAATTCTAAACCAATTCCATCAATTTTACAATTCTATTCAACTGTTAAATTCAAATAAATTAATTGAAATCATTTCCATTAATCCACAATTTAAATTATATAATTTAAATTAACAAATCTCTATAACCACACCCCAATTTAATGGAATTAGGGTTTTCCCATTTTTCTTGACAAAACCACTTCAAAATATCGTATTTCATTATAATTGGTTTTTATAAAATCAATTGAAATCATGTTTCCTCAATTGAATTAAAATCAGAAATTGAAATAAATCACGAAATACAAGGTTAATTGATTCTGATAATCCGGATAGAACCACCTACGTCATTATCATCTATGTAAGTTGAAATGGTAAACCACCATGTGTGGTTCAATACACACATCATGACCTAATTATAATAAGAGTTGACACACAAGTTCTTGACATTCGCCAAGGTTTCCTAGAACCAATACTAGTTCATTTATTTTTTAAGGAAATAGAATTTCAAATGCAATGAAACATTCTTTATCCTTGATAATTATCAAATTATTGGAAAAAATATTACATGGGATAAATTTTTTTCACTCATTTTGATGATTTTAAAATTATAGATTTAAATATTACATGAAATACTATTTTTTCTCTATAGGATAATTTTCAAATTATTGATTAAAATATTCCATATGTTAATATTTTTTATCTCTTTTTTATTATTTACAAATTATCGATTAAAATAATTCATGTGATAGTATCTTTTCAATTTTGGATAGTTTTCAAATTATGGATTACAATATTACATGTGATAATATTTTTTTCATATCTTTTGGATATTTTTCAAATAATCCATTAAAATATTACATGTTATAACATTATTTCTCTTAGATAATTTTCAAATTAACATTTTATAATTATAATAATTATCCTTCAATAATAAGCATAATTATGCTATGATAATTTGTTTAATCTTTCCATGTGATAATTTCATTATAATTATCCTTTAATAAAAAATGTATAATTATATAATGATAAGTATTCCTTACAAATTATAATTTCATAATTTTCAAGAAAATTGTCATTGGATAATTCATTATATTTCTTACCCAAATTAATTCAAGGATTTTTCCCATTAATAATTTTTATAATTTATCCATTTATTAAACATTTTAATTATTGTTTAAAAATTTCATTATTATCCTTTAATAATTTTGTTAAACATATTTTGATAATTTTCTTTCAAATTATCATTTAACAACATGGTGTAATTATTATTAATAGTTTAATGGAATTAAAATTTCATAATTATAATGATTATTTTTTGATAAAATCGTATATTTATCCTGGATAAAACTTTTCTGAAAAATATTCTGATATTTTTATTTTAAATGATCTATTTAAAATGAGAAAAGTCAAATTGAACAATACATTATTGCCTTCAACTCAAAATATGATTCATGTTATTCTCATCGATAAGAGTCCAACAACATCGACAGTGCATAATTTCTATAAATAACATTGAAGATATTAATTTAGAAGTTTGAAATAAATAGAAAATAAATAAATGAAAGAGAAGAACTCACCTAGATCACCATGAATAGGAATAAAAAAAATTGAACCTTATTTGGGAAAACAAAAACGATTTGATTCAAATGAGTTTTTTCAATCAGTACAAGGTGTCTGGGTTGCTTGAACAGAAAAAAAACAACCCAAACCAATTACAAGTTCCGGTTTCAAGATACACACTATGTACATGACATTATTTTTAAAACCCCAAAACTAGTAATTCAATACCTTGGTTTAATAGCTAATTCAACTAGAAACTTGTAGCAGAGTCAATATTCTAACCCATTTCAATGTTTTTCTCATTGAAATGGGGGGGAAATGGTTTGTAATTAGAGCTCTTAGAATCACACCCAATGAACAATGATGTATAAACACATTACGAGGAAGAATCCAACTAAATATAACATACTTTATAATTAAATACAGTTTATATTATTAAATTAAATTAATTATTTGATATAAAAATTAAATAATATAAAACATCTATTACACATAATGGTTATGTTCTTCCTAGTTAAAACCTCACGTTACAGACACAACGGTGGTCGCATATTTCTCATATAACGCACGGTTTGAGAGACAATAATTATTTTATATTCAAAAATGGATTAAGATTTTGTTAAATATAAAAATGGTTATTTTCTTTAGAGAGTCATCTAAATCACCAATCCATAAAAATTTTATACCTACACCTAGGGTAAAAACTACATCATAGACCTATTGGTGGTCTCATATTTCTAATACGACACACCATTTATGAGGTATTTAATTATTTTTAATAAATTTTATACACTTAATATAAAATATAAAATATTATTATTATGTCTCTGCCAAGACATTGCGGTCCGCGGAGTCACACACTAACTTAGTGTCGTACAACAAAAATATTCAATTGAATGTTCCAAGATAATAACTCAAATTTATGGCCATTAACACATTTATCAAATTATTTCACTGATAAATAATTTTTTCCAAATTAATATATTAATAATTTATCTGAAGAGGGTTTTATTATCATTGAAAAAATCAGGATATTACAATTTTACCCCTTTAATGACTAATCTTCTTTGTGAATCATCTCTAATGGACATTCTTAAACAACTCAGTTCATTGAGCCTCAATCATTAGAGTCATGCCGCCACATCTCTTGATTATCAAAACCATGCTACCATAGCACACGAACCAAAGGTATCGTCCCCCCACAAAGTACCATGGTCTTAGAATAAACTATCTTGGTGGTCCATTTAGTCATGGATAAATCTTTTTTAATATAAATATCACCCCTACTAAAAACATGATAGGGATACGAGAGATACTTTATCAGCTCTCATACATGAAAAATGTAATGTATCGAGGTCAAATATGGTGGTAGTATTAAACTATAATCAACTATACCTATATTATCAACAACTTCAAAAGGTCCCACAAAACGAGGATAAATATTCCCTTTCCTCCAAATTTGTTAATGACCCAATCAGGGTGAATCATTCAAGAATATATGGTCACTAATTGGGAACTCCAAGGGTCTAAAAAGATGATTAACATAAGACTTATATCAAGTTTGTGCTTTCAACATTATCTAACGAATCAATGGAATCTTAATTGTCTTCTATTGAACAAAACGTTTTCCAACCATTGATCCTTTACAAATCTATAATCAACACAATGGATATTTACAAGTCCAAACAAAAAAGGCCTCAAAAGGAGTTATCCTAATGGATGACTAATAACAATTATTATATGAAAACTCAACCATCTGAAAATGATCATCCCAAGAACTACCAAAGTAGACGACACAATAATGATTCATATACTAAATAAGATCGTCCAATTAGAACATCATCTCTTTCATTTCAGCTAGTTCCATGTAGTAAGAGGCAATTAAAACTAGTTTAGTAATGGGAATCATGACAATGGAAATCTCAACCTCTCTTACTAGTGCTAAACTAGAAATGTTATGGGGAAAAACATAGATAAGATCAACAAAGACTAGAGGGAGATCCTTAATCAGAAAATAAAACCCCAGATCAAGAGAAAACACAGATATCACTTCCCCCAATGTTGGATAAGAATGTACGGATCTACATGAACTTGGTTCCCACTTTCCATGAAAGTCAAGAGGCACACCATTGGGTGTTGTAAGGTAGACTCGTCGATGTTAACAATAAATTCGGGAATTATTGGTAATGTTCCTATCCATCATAAATATTACATGATGATATTTCATGTCAAGAACTAGAAAACTCCAAGTAAGATCAAAATCTGATAAAATATAAGACAAAAGATAGACTATAGAGACCCTTCTCTCTATTCTTACCAAGGGATGTAGTAATATACATTGAAACAAATAAAATTTCCACATGAATATTGAGCTTATTAATTATACAGGTTGAAATAAATAAGTGATATGCACTAGTATCAAATCGAGTAGTCACTAACGATGAACCTATAGTAATGGTACCTCTCATGGTCACTGGAACCATATAATCTTCTTCTAGAGACTCATACACTATGTAAAGAATCATCATTCAAGATGTTTATGGCTAGATCCATTTTTTATGTGACGCATTTGATTTCCCAATAGTTTTTGGATGTACTGTTGATCTCATGCCATTGTGTGAAGTAAAAAAGTGGTTATAGAACTTCTTAAAGTTCTTAAATCCTCCATAGGAGCCACAATTCATGGGTTCCTTAATGCAGACCCACTTTGAGTGCCCCAGCTGACCACATTGTTATCATATCAAAGTTATTCTTCTAGGAACAGTACAAGGTATAAAATGACCCTTGTATCGAGAACCACTATGAGAGTCATCTTGATTCCTCTTTCCTTTAAAATAACATACGCTTCCACTTTGAGAAAATGGAATTCTTATCAACCCTAACTTTATATCCTTGTCCATATCAACCATCATTTCTCTATTCAGCACATCAGTATAAATGGGAAGCTTTAGCAAGAAATCTTGAGAACGGATATCTGATCGAAGTCCTAACTCGAACCATTGAGAATTTGTCCTCTCATTATGTACAATATCAGGAACAAATCACATCAACATAGAAAAGAAATTTTAATTCTCATTTAATGTTATGTAGTTGTGCTCAAGATTGAAAGATTCCATAGCCTTGGCCAAAACCATTAACTCAATATAGAACTTTTTGTTGAAAATAACATTGACGTCCTATCACTTTAATAACTCATGTTTCATTAGTGTTAAATTCATGTCTCACCATATTCAAATCGGACCCTCCAGCACAAAGGTATCACACTTCACCTTTATCTCTTCTGGTGTCTCCTTGAACTCAAATAGATTATCTATCTTACCCAAACATTCCTCAACATGTTGAGGATCAAATAGAGCCTTTGAAAATTATTGGTTTCTGGCGAAGGAACTCTTGAAAACAATATCAAATAACATCCCCCCTAAGGATCCAAAGTTGGACCTTGAATGGGTACTGGTGGTGGTCCCTTCCCCAAATCAAAAATAGTATTGATCATCACCTCAACTAGATTCGGACCTACAATATGGTTTTTCATTGTGGTTCAGTAGTAACCTCTAGTTGGATTCATTTCCCACGTCTTCTCAAAGGCATGATGTTACACATCATCAATATACAAATTTAAAGACATTTGGTAGTGCTCAAATAGTACAATGATGGAAATTCCTCCCAATATAAGGAATAAACAAAATTTGGATTCCCTTATATCCAAATAAAAATCAGGAATATACAAGAATGAATCCACAAGAATCTTTCCCTAACCACCCCTAACAGCTAAATGTTCTTTGGGATGAGATCTGGTCGGGCACAAAATTCCAACTACCTCTTAAGAACCGAATTTTTTTTCAAAAATGTATACTGACTTCAAGAAAAAAACTCAACAACATCCTCTAAAAAAAATTTATCATGAACTAGCCTAGGTATCTAGGTAACCTAATAACTGAGCCGGCCCTGAAATAGCTTGATGGGAGATCCTGATCCCCACGAGTTGGACACTGGCACCTGACATTGTACAATATACAAGTGGGGACAAATTTTCTAAAAATAATGTGGAAGAAAAAAAGA
The DNA here is from genome assembly GCA_963277665.1 of Viscum album. Lineage (NCBI taxonomy): Eukaryota > Viridiplantae > Streptophyta > Magnoliopsida > Santalales > Viscaceae > Viscum > Viscum album. The sequence continues at coordinate 1,498,835,144 of OY728131.1, forward strand.
GAGTATGCATAAAAAAGGAAAATCCAATGGGAGTAATGTAACAAAAATCAAAAAGGTATTAAATAAATAATTACTACAGCCCATGCACCAAAACAGATGAAAAACATCCCAAATCCCTAAGGAATTATCATACCAAATCCAATTTTCAACAACAGGATCCACCTCAAAGTTATCCATTCCCCTTGCTTGAAACTGTATGGAGAAAATCTATTAACAGCCAAAGGCAGCAGTATGGTGTGAGATAAAAATCTGAATAGGGTCTCACCAAGGATTCTATAACATTTTACAAATATATATTAACCAAAATAAGACTTTAAATTTTAAATTTAAAAGGGTTTTCATTTTAAAAAATATTTAAAAAAATCATGCTATACAGTTCAAATGTTGAAAAAGTACTTTAAGAAAAATCATTACATTACAAGTGATAGAATATTTATAAAACAATGTATTAAATAAAACATTTGATATGGAAGTTTTTATATAAATTTAAAAATTAAAATTAAAACACATTAACAATATTAGAGTACATTTTATATCTTGAATATAATCAAAAGCAAGAAACATGGTCATATTTAAAATATGTATGTATGTTTCAGGATATTCTAAATTGCACTCTCAAACTGATCACGACAATATATGTACAGATACATTCTATGAAAACTAGTCAGAGAGGACTCATCACCATCTCTTAAGGAATGTGACATGTTTCATGTATGTTTTAGAACGTTTTAGTAATTGTAGAGTGCATCCAAATAACTCCAAATATACATAAAGATTTCATGTTCCCTTACAGAATAAATGATGAACAATTTTTTTAAGTAATATTAAAATAAAATAAAATCCCATTACCCCATTTCAAATTCCAATTTTCCATTTAAAACCAAAATAGGTTTTAATAAAAAAAACATGCCTCTTTAACAAGATAAAACCCATGGGGTTCTATTGAAACATTTTAATCCATTTTCAATGGTTTCAAATAAATTCAAATCCAATTCCATCAATTTCACAATTCTTTTCCAAAATTAATTCTAATACTTTAATATAAATCATTTCTATTGATCCAAAATTTAAATTAACCAATTTCCATAAACACACCCTAATTCAATGGGATTGGGGGTTTTCCTATTTTTCTTGACAAAACAATTTTCAAATCTCCCAATTCACTAGAATTGGGTTTTATCAAATAAATTAAAAACAATCTGGGGAAACTGAATTTAAATATGCATTTGAAATTAATAAAGCAATACATGGTAAATCAGTTTGGCCAATTGGGAAAGAACCACCTACCTCAAGGTTGTCAATGTAAACAGAAATGATATACCACCTAGTGTGTTTCGATACACCCCTCATGGCATTATTACAATAAATGTGGAATCTCCAATTCTTGACATTCATCAAGGGTTCCTAGAACCAATAAGAGTTTTCTTATTTCAAAAGAAAATAAAATATCGCATGCGATGATACATTATTTATCCTAGATAATTTTTAAATTGTCGATTAAAATGTTACATGGGATAATATATTTCTATCTTTTTTGGATAATTGTCATGTTATCGATTAAAATATTACACGAGATAATATTTTTTATCTCTTTTGGTTGATTTTCAAATTATCAATTAAAATATTACATGCGATAAAAGTTTTTATTTTCTTTTGGATAATTTTCAAATTATTGATTAAAATAATACATGCGATGGTGTTTCTTATCTATTTTGGATAATTTTCAAATTATAAATTAAAACATTACAGACAAGAATATTTTTTTTGTGTTTTTTTTGGATAATTTTTAAATTATCAATTAAAATATTTCATGTGGTGATATTTTTTCGCACTTAGGTAATTTTCAATTTTCTTATAGTTATACTTATTATTATTTCCCAATAATTGTAATTATCCTATGATAATTTTGATAATATTGTCATGTGATAATTACTTTATAATTATCCCTTAACAAAAAATGAATAATTATATTCTGATCTGAATTCCTTACAAGTTATCATTTCAGAATTTTGAAAAAGAATTACTATTGGATAATTCATTAAATATCATGACCTAGTTAATTAAATGTTTTATCCCCTTATTAATTTTGATAAATTTTTCATTTATAATAAATGTTATTTATTATTTAACAATTTCATTGTTATCCTTTTATAATTTTGTTAAGGATGTTTTAATAATTCTGTTTAAAATTATCATTTAACAACAAGTTGTAATTATGACTGATAATTTAATAGAATTATCATTTGATAATTATAATGATTATCCGTTGATAAAATGATTATTTCTATCTTAGATAATAATTTTTTAAATAACAACCATCCATATTCTTATTTTAAATGATCTATTTAAAATGTCTCAAATCATATTAAACAATACATTACTTCCTTCAAATCAAAAATATGGTTTAGGATCTTCGTGTTGATATGAGTACAATGACATTGATAGTGTGTAATTCTGATCAATAACATAGAAGATACATAATTTAGAAGTATGAAGGACATAAAATAAAAAAAATAAATGAAGAAGAAGAACTCACATGAAACCCCATGGATAGGGAGAAAACCTTTACCCCTTGATGGGGAAAAGAAAAACGATTCGATTCAAATGAGGTTCGTCAATCCGAGTAAAGTGTCTGGGTTACTCAAATATGGATAAAAAGAGTCCAAAAAGATTGTAAGATCCAGTTATAAGATACACAATGCATACACAACTTTATTTTTAAAACCCCAAAACTGATAATTCAATACCTCAATTTAATACCTGACTCAACTGAATATTTATAGCAGTCATTATTTTTACCCATTTAATGTGATGCTGACTAGAATGGTGGAAAATTGATTGAAACAAAAGCTCTTGAAATCACATCCCATCAACAATGGCGGTTCCACGCATCTGGAGGATGAATCCAAATAAATAAAATGTATTTTATAATTAAATAAAGATTAAATTATTAAATTAAATTTGTTATTTGATCTAAAAAGTAAACAACATCTAACATCTGTTTTGCATAATGGTTATGCACCACCTAGTTAAAACCATGAATTATGGACCCTGCGGTGATATCATATTTCTTATACGATGCACTGTTAGAGAGATACTAATTATTTAATATTCAAAAAATTTATTAAAATTTTATTAAATATAAAATTTTTTATTTTCACGAGTGATTCATCCAAATTTATGAAGCTTACAAATGTTATACCACTCCTTGGGTAACCAAAGCATCCTGGACCTATCAGTGGTATCATATTTCTAATACAACACACTATTTGTGAGATATATAATTATTTTTAATCAATCACCCACGCTTAATATAAAATACTTAATATTTTTATTCAGCCTTCGCCAAGACTTTTTGGGCCATAGAATCTCATATTAACTCAGTTTTGAACCCCAAAAACATTTAATTGAGTGTTCCACGTTGTTAACTTGTATTTAAGGCTATTAAAAAATTTATCAAATTATTCCACTGATAAATTATTCTTTCCCCAGTTAATATATTAATAATTTATCACAATATTTTATTATTATTATTGTAAATATCAAGATATTACACTTCATAAGTTCTTTTTAGCACTGATAAAGATAGTGATTTATCAGCACTAAAAGGCACTGATAAAATCATTCTTAATCATACCTAAGGTTTTAGGACTGATAATTAATGATTTGATTTGTGCTAAAAAACATTGATAAATTATTTATAATTATAATTATAAATACAAAATTTAAATATATTTTTATAATTACATCTGTTAAATATATATATATATACATATTGTAAATTTATTCTTTATTTTAAAAAATATATCATAATTAAATATAATATAAATATATAATTTTTTTTATTTATATAAATATTTTTTAGAAACATATTATTTATATCATTATATTTTTTATATATATATATTTATGTATTTTTATAATTCCAAATATATGTAAATATTATTTTAGTAAATATATTCATTATTTAAATATGTATAATTATTTATTCAAATTATATAAATATTTTTAAAATATATATATCTATCTAGAATTATAAATATATAAATATAGTAAATATAAATTTATAAATACATTTATTTGTAAATATTTTTTAAAAAATATTTTTTTTTACTTTTTAAATTAACATTTAATATTAAGTTCCTGAATATTAAAAATTGGTGAAGTTGAATAATAAAAAATGAGTACAATTTAACAATATTGAAACAATGAAAAGTTTTATTAATTTAAAATAATTTATTAAAAATATATAGATATATATTGAAATAATATCAACAAAAATTGAAAATATTAAAAAATAGTAAATTTATATATATAAAATAAATAATATAAATTTATTAAATTCCCAAAAAATAAAAAGTAAAAACTAAAAAAAATATTTAAAATGAATAATTAATACCTAACTTTAATAATATTAAAATATTTAAATAAAATTTACCTTTTCAAAAGATAATATATTAAATGTTTAATGTTATAATGAAATTCTAAAATGAATTCAAATTTTTTAATAAATTACAAAAATATTTTATGTGTTTCTACATAAGATTTCATTAATTGCGTAAATATTTGTGTATGTGCATTGTATATAAAAATGCTTTACTTAAATATATGTCAAATCGATATAACAAACATTTGGTCAATGTAAAATTAAAAAATAAATTAACATTCAATTATATCTATTACTCAATGTAATTAATCAGTTATTTTAATTTATATTAATTTTTAATTATAAACCATTACTCACTAAATATATTACTATTTAATGTAAATAATAAATATTTTTTATATAAAACATATTTATATACATTTATATATATCTATAAATTTAATATATACTATATTTTATAATTATCAACGATTATATAATTAATAAAATGTTTAATATTTTTTTAACTTCCATATATTTAATTTTTTTTTTTTTTGCAATTTTCATTTTACATATATCTATATATTTAATAAATACAATATTTATTAGTATTTATAATATATATATATTGTATAATCAGTTTATTCATTTTTACCAATAAATATATAATTAATCATTTTTTCAATTTTTTTCTTAATAAACTCATTTTTATTTTTTATTTATTTAATGGTTTATTTTACCAAAACATTATCAGTGTTAAAAAAATGCTGATAAAGGATCCATTTATGGGTACTAAAAATAAAGTGAGGAAAAAGTGTTTCATTTATTAGTGATAAAAATAAAGCGATGATAAAGTGTCCCTTTAACATGACTAAAAATAACGCACTCATAGGGAGAACCCTTTATTAGTGATTTTTTGCTAGTGCTGATAAAGGCCGATGATGTTAATGGATTGTTTTTTGTAGTAATGTTATTATTCAACTAGTTAGATATCCATGGTTAAGTTTCATTCTAATATCATTATTTATATAGTAATATCCAATCAGAATTTATTCTTATTATATTATACTCAATATTATGTATTAATGGAATGTGATTTTAGTTAACCACCTTGAATTATTGTTTTTGTTTATGTTATATTCCATTATTTTTTTTATCCATAATGAGAATTAGATCTCACTCCTTTCTTATGGTTTATTTTTCCCTAGGATATGAATATTTATTTTATGAATGACTTGCATGGATAATCTTATTGTTTATAGGTGTTTATAAATGAGTTTCTTTATTTTTTTCCTTTAATATTAAAATGTAAAGCATATATATGTATTTGGTTTTCTAAAGTTGCTATACTATTCAGTCCTTTGGGATGTGATCGCTTTTCCATGGTATCAATTTTATAATGTAAGGAACCAGCTCTGAGATAATGGAGTCATGTTCTTTAATATATTGGTATTTTAATTACATTGATATCATTATATAAAGAAGTTTATAAATGTTTTGGAACATACATATTAATTTTAAATGATTTAAAATGAGGTAATACCTACATCAAATGCATGAGTTTTCTGTCGAAATATCCTTGGAAATAGAGGCCTTAAGATGACTTGTGGTTACCAGTGTCTTAAAAAAGTTGGAAATGATTCTTAGATGAATAAAATAAAATATTTTTAGAATGAAATTAGAAGAAAATGGTGCAACATGAAGTAGTGGAAGAGATCTGTTTGTATAATTGAATAAGAGGGAAATTTTGGAAGATCCCTTTACAATATCAACAATTTAATGCTACAATTTAAATGATAGTGGCTGAATAGGGGAAAAAATACGAGTTTAGGTTAATTTTGGAGGATCAAAACCTTATCCATCTATTTGGAAAAAAATTTACATATATACTTTTATCAAGTAATGAATTTTATGAAAAATGTTTAAAATTATTCTTTTTTAACTCACTTCAACCTTTCAATTTTAATTTTTAAAATAATTTTATCCTATGAAATTTCAAACCATGTGAAACATTAATTTAAAAAATAAACATATATGGCATGTAAAAGTATTTTTTTGAAAAAGGGTTTTTTCAAGCATAAAAAATTTTATCCATAGTTTTCAATGTTATCAATTTTAATGACACAAATTTGATTATTATAAAACCAAAAAACAACTTCTATTCAAAAAAATTCAAAAAAAAAATTCCACTAAAATACTTAATTAGAATAATATATTAAAATTAGTTTTTATGATAATTAAAATATCAATTTGGTATAATGTTAAACATAAGATATATAAACATTAGACAGACTTTAAAATAATTAATATTACTGCATAAATAAATATTTTATTAATAAAAAAATTCTAGGTATTTCTTTTATATTGATAATGTGATAAAAGTAATCATTTTGGAAAGAAACTCAATTTTTAAATATTAATCTGAAAATTAATTTCATTAGAGAAATCTAAAAAAATTATTCTTATGTTAATATTTCCATAATAAATCCATAAAATATAATCATTTTTTTTAAAATTCATATTCTAAAATTCATATATTAACCATTTAATTAAAATCATAAATTATGTTGAAAATAGTATTTTGTATGAAATCATACTTTTGGTATTTAAGATATTCATCTAAAATTAGTGATAATAAAATATATATGATATTTGAAAAATATTCATTTTAAAAAATGATTTTTAATTATAAAAGTGTTTATATGAAACATAATAGTTATAGTCAAAACAATTTTAAAAGGGACCTTTATTAAAAAAAATGTGTCTATAACTCTATATATACTAATGATTTAATGGTTACTTCACAATGGTAAATATCTATTTTATTAATATATATTTGAGACTATTAAGATTCAGTGTTTCATGATGAATAATATATCAAACACAATATTTATTTAAAGATAATTATTTTTCTAAAATCTTAGGTCGGAGTATTCTGGTACACTTAAAAAAATTTCAGACCCAAAATTTTATTTCTCAATATAAAACATGTTTGGGTATTTTTGTCTCATTTCATCTTCTAGTTCCAATGTAGCTTCCTCATTCTCCTGATCCCCCATCGTAAATTTGACCAAATCAGTGTTTTTGTTTAGCATCACCAAATCTAGTCTATCCATAATTTTTATTGGTTCTTCCTTATATAGGACATCACATTCCCATTTCATGGCATTCAATTTCAATGCATTTGATGGTTTTCCTATGTACTTACTCTAAATAGATACATGGAAAACATCATGAAAATGGAATATATCTGGAGTATATTGGACCATAGTTTTGACATATAGTTATTATATCTTATTATATAGATATTTATGACAGAACATAATGATCAATTCCATAGCTGTATAGGTCTAGTGTATTTAGAAACATGGACACATAAACAAATTGTTCATAAGATATTTTCATTGTCACCCACTTATTTCACAATAACTTACACCGTTATAAGACATAGAATACCTAAAACATTTATTCATAACATGGGGAATGAAAGAATAATAAAAGGTTAGAGAAGATGTTTGGTAATGGTAAACAAGGAAGATATCAATGATCACTTAAACATATATTGGGAAAAATAGTATGAGAACATGATCATTCCATTTGAAAACCATACCCTATATATAATATATCATAATATTGAATCATGAAACAATGATTGGAATTTTATAATATATGAGTCATAAATGAATAAAAAACATGATATATGAATTTATAGCATTGGCATAAGACAAATTTTTCTAGAATACATGTAATCAAATAAAATCATTTATTTGGTAGTAAAGTATCACTTCCAAGACTACCATAATGGATTTAGTTCCCTAACCAAACAATCATAGTAGTCAAGGATCACTCCAAAGAAAATAATAATGGATATAGCCACTTACTAAACTGGGTTCAATCCGCATTACAATCCAATTTATCTCATGGGATATATATATTTACCCAATTAATTAGTGGGAGATATAATCGAGGTTCCTCCCAAAACATAATAAAAATCATACATATTTTTTCTACAAGATCACAAAACACTCATAAAATAATAAGTTGTGAAAAAGAAATGGTTTTCATAATCCTTTCATCATGTAATAACCCATGGAAAAGTGATGAGATTCATAATAATTTAATCAACTCATCATTTAATAACCCATGGAAAAGAAAAATATTTTATAATTATTTTATAAATTCATCCTAACATAAACCAAGGAAACCAGAATGGGTTTTAAAAAATATTTTCATCAAAATCATAATTTAGCTAGATGAAGAAAAATAATTATATCATCGGATAATATCCCAATTTAATATTATATATTAATAAATGATATCATCTTAGAAGAAAATTTTCTTGAAAATATCATTTGGAGCATTTGTTGATAAAAATTACCTTTTGCATTGAAATCACTTATTTAAACTCTAAAAATTTATTAAATATTAAGTAAATATATTTCATAAAAATTAATCTTGGAAACTTGTAAATGAATATTCAAATCATTGATTGATCATTGCAGTGGGAAATTCTGTTCATGCCATTTTTGTAAAAATAATTATTCCTTTCATATTTTTTATAAAAAGTAAAAAGTAACTCATTATCAAAATGAAAAAAATATTATTTTTAAACATTTTTCAAATGTAAAATTATTGGTAAAAAGTAAAATTAAAAAATTATTATAGAATAGTGAAAAAATTTGGGAAACATTTTTAGAATATATATATATATATATAAGAAAGATTACTTTTGGTCAAAGAGAGATAAAAAATTTATTTTCCTTAAAAACGTGATTTGATAAATTGAGTTATTTAAGAAACAAAAAAGGAAAGTAAAACATTTATTATATTGAAATAACAATAGGATAATATAAATTTTGATATTACTGAGTGTTATATAATGAAAATGAATCATCAATAAAATAATCATAAACAATACTGGTAAACAATGAGATTATGACATAAAACCCTTTCACTTTGGTAAATTTGAAATACAAAACGTTTAAAATAGATAAAAATATATGGATATATAAATATATATAATTTAAATGAGAAACATCATAAAAAACTAATCGAAATTATATGCACCACATAAAAGAAACAAGCAGTGAATATGGTACGTGTCTCCTATAAATAAAAGTTAAACCAAAATCCATTACCTCAACATCCATCATACTTGGAAATTTAACTATCCTCATGTATAATAATCCTAAATTTATTAAAATTATAATAAAATAATCATGTACATATATAAAATATCATATATGATCCATTTATAACTTTTCAACACAAATTTAAAATCATCTTTTATGGTTGTTGACTTTTACAGTTTTTACAAGAATCTCTGTTTGGAAGTTCCATTCATTATAAATTGATAAATATTAAATAACCACCAACATGTTAATAATTATATAAATATTATATATATTATTTATATTTATATTTTCATCTATAAAATTTATCGATAGAAAAATTAATTATATTGTTCATGGAGACAGTAGGTCATATATATTCATGAACGATGTTTTCAATTTTCAAAAATTGTAACGAAATATTGTTAAATTATAATTCACCATTATAGAATAATTATTATATCATATACATCATGTATATTTGCAAAATAAATCCTTATTACTATCCATGTAAATTTAAAACTAATGCAAAATAATATCGCTTTATAGAGGTGGTAGTCCACATGTACGATTGACCAACATTATCATTTTACATAGAATTAGAAGGTATGATGTTACATATGATATTATCATTCTTAAATAAAAATTATTTAAAATTACAATATAAACATATTAAACCCATAATAATACCCATCTATTAAATATAGTAATGTGAAATGAATTGTATCACTATGTAGATATGTTAAGTCATACTTATGCTTGGGGGATACTTTCACTTCCCATTTCACGGTAATGTGGGAATATAATAGATTTTTCATAATTCTTATAAAACTAATTTATATTCATAATAATTAAGTTATTATTTTTGTGATAAATAATATATATTTAGAGAAAATAAATGATTAATTTAAAAATAAAAACTATTCGGTTAAAGAAATTACCTCTTTATAGAAATAACACCTCTAGATCTCATCTTAAGAAACCTAGGGTTAGAATTTTTGGAAGAAAAAATCATATATAACGTGGATAATTATTTTTAAAATATACTTCTCTACGGTTTTCTTGATCTAGGTGACTCAATGTGGTGTAAATAAGATAAATTATGGGTTCTATTTTATATGTGAGGGAAGTGTAACTCTTGGAATTTATTAAATATTAAAATAGAAAATGATCATTCTATAGAAAAATGATTCCAAATGTATGGATTTTAGAATATAATGTATTATTCAGTATAAATACCTTAAGGTAATGAAATTTTTATAGGATTAAGTGTTGTTTTAATCCATATAATTTTTTTAACCCTTTTATTAATTGGTTTTATTCTTTACTACAATAATGTATATTTACTCTTAAAGGGTTTTAATTTTACTTATAATTTAAAAATTGTCTCATAAATGGAAAAGTTAATTCATTTTAGACCATATATTATCCACCTCGACTTGTTTCAATATTTTTCTATTTATAAAGTAATTTAATAAAATATTATTTTTATAAAATATCATTAATGTCATTTTTGATACTATTTATTTTATTTGACCCTAAAGACCCAAGGATAATATTGAATTCGAATATAATGCTTGAACACAACTCTAATATGTTATATGAGTCTATAAAATTCATTGGAAACTATAACACACTAAAATTATATTACTCTAAATATTTTTGAAATAATTTATTTAATATCTAACTTAATTTTAAAAAATATTGCGTTGGCGTTGTATAAGTATTTTAGGTATTATGTAATTTCTAAAATTTGGATATAAATTACTATAATAAAAATAATTTCATTATTCTAAAAAAAATTAAGGTATATTCAAAATTTTCTTTTCCCTATTGTGAAAAAAAGAGATGCTTAAATGTAAGAGAATTATATTTTGTATTTTCCTTTTCTTTAAATAATATACTTGTCATTTTCATGGACAAATGTCACTTAGATAATTAAATTTATATATTATGATGTAAAGCCTCTAATTTCATAGATCAAATAAAAATTTATATGAAAAATTATGACATTAACAATTAGTTTTAATCTTGTTTAACCTGATTTACCCTTTGTCAAGGTGATAAATGTTTTCACCATTACTATTCATAATGAATAAAACTAAAAAGGTCATATTTATGAAATTTTAGCCTCCTGATTCCAAATATGAAATCCTTATTATCAAAATAAATTTATATAGATGACATAAATTAATTTAAGAAAAAAAACAAAAAATTTAATAAAAAATAGTTTTTCAGAAAAAGATCATTCAAGTATAAAAAAATTATACCAAATTCTTCAATTAAATTGATTAAAATGAATTTAATTGGAATAAAAATAATAATAAAAACTAATGTTACATTGAAATAATTTTTTAAACAAAATTTCAGATTTCAAATTATTGAAACAATAAATATTTTTTTCAATAAAAATTAATATATTATCTTATACCTTGAAAAATAAATCTTTTTATAAAATTATCAAAAACTCACTACAAGATAATTATTGAATGACTATTTCAAAATTAGTGTTTGTTTTTTCAAATAATGTCTCCAAATGTTAAAAAATATATTTTTTCCAAAATTTGATGAAATCATTTTTCAAGAAATGTATTTTTTAATAATAATATAAACATAAAAAAAATTAATGTTTATTTCCTATGAGTTACTCAATACCTACGAATTTAGTAGTTCCATTACATATATTTCATAATGTGGTTACTCATATTAATTATCATCCACTAAAAGGTATGAAATAATAGTTATATTTTAATAATAATATTTAATGCCAATTTTAACTCGATGTTGCATATTAAATACAATAGTGAACATAATGGTGTTCATCTATAATATTAGGGTGTTAGATTATCACCCCTACACCCTTAAATAAATTGAATCCTCACAATTTGAACTTATACTCGGTAATAAATGGTTTGACATTTGAAGATTACTTTTTTAAAAACCCACATCATAAAAATGATGAGTATATATTCTTATTAAATTGATGGAACGGGAAATTTGAAGGTAATATATAATAACATATAACTAGGTTTTCAGAATTGGATAACATTATTGGGAAGTGAAAATATGAACATCAAGGAAAATTATAATTCATATGGACTAGTAGATAGTGGTATAGAACATGGAAGGAATAAATTTAATAACTACAAAACCAAAATTTGTGATCGGTGAAACGACTAATGATTAATCAGTAATAAAGATAAAAGTATAAAATTTTATTTAAAGATCCTCCCCCTAATTTCTTCTGATTATTATATTAACAATATAAAGAGAAAAAAGGATATTTAATTTATTTCCTTCTGTGTTAAAAGAATACCCTCTTACTTTGGTTGTAATTTGATCAATTCTTACTCCATGGAATAAATATTCATGATGGATAATTGATGCCTAAAGAACTAAATTTAACTTTAATAGATCATATGATCATTTAATGAATGATAAGTCAATAGCATGCGCTATAGATATTTACTAGAACAAAAATTATTATCATAGGTTAACCAATTTGATAAATCATCTTTTTCATTAAAACAATACAACCCAAAGTTGAACATAATCAATTCCATAAGTAATTAACCGTATGACCCTTCCAAAATAGTTCTGACAAAATTAAAAATAAAAAAATTTATAAAGAGAGAATCTAAATTTAAAAAATAAATATAACATTAATACCCTAAACAATTTTAAGTATCTCTAAATGTTAGATTCCAAATATGTGAATACATTGATCATATATTCTCCCAAAACAAGGTAATAAAATGAATTACCATTAAACCTTAATAAAAAAATATGTTAATCAAAAAATTAACTCCCACCTCATTCATAAAATAAAATCATACATTTTCAAATATATTCCAAAAATCCGATAATTTTTTTAAATCTATCAAAGATAGCATTAATCCCTTTTTCATCAAATATTTAGTCAACAGAAAGGTCTAAAATACAATCCCATTTACTTTATCAATAATATATTTATCTCAAATAAAACTATTTATTACAATATTCAGAACATGTTAAGGGTTATCTATTCCTTAATCATTTGTTTTTTCTCTAAATATCTCTTTAATATTAAACCACATTTCTAGGTCATCGGTACCATTCAACATATTCTTAAAAATACATAATGAAATGCTAATATAGAATAATACTTAATTGTTTAATGATTCTTATAACCATTATACCAATGATAAAAACACTTCTACACTATAATTCATGAATTTAAATAAATAAGCACATAAATAATTCTACTTCCTTATTAAAAAATTGACAATGATTCATAATATTCATAGTTAATACCTGCTTATTTCATATACCATTCATAGTCTCTTCATCATCAATATAAAAACCATTACTCATACAACATTATTAATCCCCTTTTCAAGATTTCCTCTTAGGAAATTGATTTTAATAATTCACATATTTTAATCTTTTTTAACATTCAATTGTTAATCATACCTTAGAGAAACAATTATTCTCATCAATTATGTTAACCAAAAATTTCATTTTTCATCAATAAATATTTGTTCTATGTCCTTCTTTCCACACCCAAACCATATTCATGTTTTATTAATAAATTTCATTGGGTTCCTCCTCAAACATACATAAAATTTTGTAACCTAAATATTCATTCATCAATGTTCTTCAGAAATTCCATTTTCATCTTATTCAATGTTTCAGGAATCCTAGAAATGTTGATATTGTTATATATATTGAATGATAAATGATTTGCATTAATCAAAAGGTTCATATTCCTATAATTTTTGGACATTGGAAAACATTCAGAAAATCATTCCACTATAGGACATAGTCATCATTAAATAAATTCTTCTAGCTTCTATCCCGTGACTGAAACCAAAAAAAATTATTTATAAATAATAATGATATGGGGAAAACATATAATCTTGAAAAAATATTTTTACCAATACACCTTCTTTTAAATCTATGAAACCTTAGGTATAACCTATTTCATCTTTGTTATAATCTATTCCTATATTTATTAAATGATTGTATGAAAATTTTAATTATCCCATTTCTATCCACCATGTGTTTAAAACTGGGTATATAGTAATGGAACACTCACTAGGAAATATAATGATATACGATATATAGTTGACCAACTTTTTTTAGTGTTATTTTTTGAATCTGCATCTAGAAATGGATTTTTTTTCATATGAGAACTACACTCCTTTCATTCCCACAACATAGGACCTTAACCTATATATATAATATTATCCTAAGGGTTATCACTAAATTTTCCTCATCCTAGTTCCCAAAGATAACTAAAATTTATATAAAGGCATAATTTTCATACATATATATTACATATTATTATATGGATATTAATTACTTAAAATATTTAATCAACCCATAATTTTATAGGACTAGTATATTTCGAGCATGGACACTTAAGAAATAACATATAAATATATATACACCAATTTACAATTATTTCATCACAAAAATAACCCTTCTTAAACATATCATACCTAAAATGTATCTTTATAACCTATAGAATAGAAACATAATAAAGGGTATGTTAAATTTATTCATTAGTTTAAAAAAGGGAGTTATCAATGATCACACAAATATAAAATGAGTATAAGGGTATGGTAACATGAGCATAAAATTTTAAAACCATACCATTCAACTCATATATCATAATATTATATCATGGAAAAAATCTCAGAAGTTTATAAGACATGAATAATAAAGGAAACAAATAACATGATCAATGAAAGCATAACATTGGAATAATTCATAATTTATTAGAATACAAAAATTTATAGAAAATAATTTTATATTAGTCAAGGAACATAACCAATATTATCATAGAGGATTGGATTCACTCCCCAAATCATCATAGTACTCAAGTTTCACTCCCAAATATATCATAGAGATATAGTCCCTTACTAAACTAGGTTAACTCCATATTACAGTCTTTTTTATTGCAATACACATCTATCTCTACACAATAAATTTTAGGGACACATAATTATGGACAAACCTATCACATATTTAATATAATTTATATGTGTGCCACAAGATTATAATAAACTAATCATATCATATATCATGAAAAATAAAATGAGTTTTATAAACATTTCATCATGGTATATGTTATGGAAAGAAAATGAGTTTTTTTATCATTTTATTAATAAATAATTGAATAAACAATATAGTATTAATTTTTTCATAAAAAATTAATTAATTAATTATATAATAACCTATATATAAGGAACATGTTTCATAATAATTTAATCAATTCATCGTAGTATAAACCACTGAAGCGGAATATGATTTTTTCATTAGAATCATAAACAACACAGAGAATGAATAAGTATGGTATAATTAGATCATATAACAATAAATATTATTTATAATCAAATGATCTCATCTTATATTAAAAATAACATTAATATATCACTTGGAATATTTCTTGAGGAAAATACACTTTTCACTATAATTTTTTATAAATAATTTTTTTCCAAATATTATCAAAAAGATTTTATTTAAAAAACCATGGAAACATGTAAATTATTCTTCAAATCATTGTGTTTTTATGAATGTTGGAAAATATTTTCTTTCTATGTATTCAAAAACAATTCCTTTCATGTTTGTGGTAAAAAATCAAAACTACCTCATTCAGAAAATAATCAAAATATTCCATTTAATGTTTTTAAAATAAATGATACATGCATTAAAATGAAATATAAAGAAAAGTTTAGAATATTAAAAACATCCTTGAAAGAATTTTTAGAAGACATAGACATAGAACAAAAAGTATTTTTGAATTAAGAGATAAATGATGTTGATTTTCATTAAAAGTATTACCTTGGTCTCTTAAGCTCTTAAAGAGAGGAAAATAAAAGGAAAGTATATATTCAATATGAATAAAGAGTGTGAAATTAATTTCATTTTATTATTGATAGTTAGATATGTAGAGACCTGAAGCCTGACGTACATAGACTTTACATTACTTTTGTGGAATACTTAGTACATAACAAAAACACACACACACAAGGATCGTAATAGTTTAGTGTCTTTGGAAACTTGGAACATAATCTTCTAATCGTGGTGAAAGATCTTCAATATCTCCCATAAAGATCTTCCCTTTTTTTTACCTACAACCTTTCTTTATATCCTGGGGAAAATAAAACATAAAAGGGTGAGCTCAAATGCTCAGTAAGGGTATACAAAAGAAAAATCAATCACATCATATTCATAAGAACATAACTTTTGGAAATCTTAACCTGAAAAAGAGAGCATAATTTCATAACATGGGATAAATCATAGTAGTGAAATGAAATCCCAATAATCATAACTTAAAACATGAAACTTTGTGGCATACACACATAATCATATAGAATCATTTCTTGTTAGTCAAGACTCATTTCCAAGACTATCTTAGTGGACAAAGTCCCTTTCTGAACCGAGTCACCCTCGTTTCAGTCCTGTTTCATTGAACCGGTATAACCTACCGTTCCAACCATGTCTATCTAATGAGATATAAAATCTTTAGCCAATGCATTGGAGGGAGATATAGGTCCCACCCATCTTATAATGAATCCTTTCTTATGTGTGCCACAAAATCATAAATCATACATCATCGCATAACACATTTAACAAAAATGGGATTCTTAAAACATCATGACATCATAAAACAAATCATATAAGGTAAATGACTTCATAAAAGTAATTTCCTCAAAACATAATCAAATCAATGTAATAATATGGATAAAAACAGAACCCTTTATTATCTTAGATGGAAAATAATTTTGATAAAACACTTGAACTCCATTCTTGAGGAAAATATCCTTTCTTCTTCAAAAACATTTTTCCTTTCTTAACATGTCATACAACTTTAAAATAAAATAAGTTGATTAAAAATAAACGTGAAAACTTGTAAAGGAAGCTTCTTGGAAATAATGTTTTAAAAATCCATTCATGCCGTATAAGTTAAAAAAACATTCTTCGTACTTTTGTCAGAAAAGTCAAAAAGTACCTCGTACGAAAAATGACAAAGGATTCCTTTCATATTCTTTACTAAAAACTCACCGAAGGGTAAAATTGGATTTAAACATTTTTAGGTGGATAGAAAAGATATTGCATATTCAGGAAACATGGATTTGGATGATAAAATACACCCTAGTAAATACTAAAGTATAAACAATCTCGGATAAAAATGAGATTGTGATATTTCCCTTACCTTAGGTCTGATTTGCTTCGTAAGTGTCCGAACCTCCTGTATAATGATTTAAATAATGTAATTTACTTATTACAGAATCATATTCATTGTTATGATATCATATATGGTTCACTTATGACTTTATATTACCCGTTCTTTTGTAAATTCCACGTTAAAGAGCGTTTTGGGTAAAATTGTTTCATTTGTCGTCCGTGTTTTGACTTGTAATTATTCATATGATTACTTAGATCATGATTACTTAATTCCAGAACATAAAACATGATTTATATATATATATTCAGGATATACATATATATAATAAATCATTAAATGGAATGAAATACACCGTTCATGGAGACGGTAGTCCGTACGTACGCATGAACGATGTTTTCGTTTCCTTATTGAATTGAATGGAATTAAGTAGATGACATACATATAAATATATAAATAAATCAAGTATCATTATTATGTCATATATTTAATTAGTAAATATTATATATACTTTATAATCATTCATTAATGGTTAATCATTGAGAATGAATCTCATCGCGTCGTGGAGACGGTAGTCCGTACGTACGCACGAGCGATGATATCGTTCCCGTGGTCGTGGAATTGTATTTTATTATATATATATATTATTTCAGTATCAATATTAAATTATAATAATCATAAATAGTTACTCATTACACAATTATACCCATCCTTGTAAGGTGATGGTGGAAAATAGATCACACCACGGCGTGGAGACAGTATTCCGTACGTACACACGCGTGGTGATTTCATTTTTCCGTAGGATGGATAGAAGGTGAATTAGGGTTATTTCATATTTATAATAACATATCAGTATGTAAGTAATAATTATGTTATTACTTTATAATGAAACAACTAAAGAAGAAGAAGTTGAATAAGAAAGAAATTGAAAAGACCGGTAATGGATATTACCTCTTCTTTGGAACGCCTCTTTGAATCCTCCACTTAGGGAACTAAGATTGGTCTTTGAAGAAGACCAGGACCTCTAGGATTATTCTAGGGAAGTGTAGAGGAGATAATGGCAGGGGTTGGCCGAGATTGAGTGCTCAAATTGGTGTGAGGAGGAGGGGGAGGAGGTGTCCTTTTATAAGGGAGGAGAGGGGCACCTTAGGAATATCTCAAAATATTATTTTATATTAAAGTAAAAATAGGTTTATAATGGTTCCAAAGGGTCTTATTTTGAATCTAAAGTGGGGATGGGTCTAAATACTATCATCCAATAGGATTTAGACAAGTTTAGTTTATTATTTTAACCTTATCAATTAGATTTAACTCTAAGTTAAATAATGTAACTTTTACCGTGTCTTTTTGTTTTCTTACACTATATGGTTAATACACTTACTATAACATACCAAACGAACCCCAAATTGTTTATTATTAATATATATATCCTTATCTAAGTCATTTGGCCGAACCTTAGATTTTTATAAATAAAATAACAATTAATAATATAGTATTTGATTTAAAAACTATTTTGTGTCAATTTTGACACTATTTGATATATGATTTTTCTGAAAGTCAGAAAAGAAATATATGTTCGAACCAAGTTTATTAAAGAAACACTAATATATCATAGTAACCTATAAAATTAGTGGAATTCATAAAAAGTCTCAAATTACATTTATTTTGGTGTTTATAACATCAATTATGTCAATATTTCATTAATAAGATAATTACTGCATCATCATTGTGTCATAAATAAATTAAATTATTTAATGTCTAAAAATTACAAATAAAATACCATTATGTAGGAAATATTTTTAGCTTTCTAATGAACATTTATAGTCTAATTTATCTTATGTATAACCCCATATTAAAAATTATTTACTTATTAAACTTTGATTTTAACTATTTTAACCCTTCTTTAAATAAATTAATAATAAATGTCCTAATCTAATCCAAGTGGGGCTAAATTGTCCTATTTTATTCCTAAGTTTGTTTTTGGTCGAATTACACTTATAAAATAGAATTAGGACATGTGTTAGGGTAATAATAATATCATCTTTACCCTTACTTACCCTATTTACTTTTTACCGTGGTAAAAAAAAGTAAAAAGTTACTATTCACCAAAAATTATTTTCATCTCATTGAACCACATTTTAGTCCTGGATATTAACCGTGTCTCTCGGATTTTCAAAATTCCACTCACAGAAGTGGTAAACTTAAGTTTTATGAACAATTCAGTTTTTTTAACTACCACTTAGTGGTTTCACTGTTCATCGAAAATTGAATGTTTTCAGAAAAATACCAAAAATTAGGCCTAAGCTATATTTGATATTATGAACTCAAAAATGATTTCTATTGTACCAAATTCAAAACATATAAGTTTCATTAACTAATTTAAAAATTAATTCTCGTCGTCAAAACAAAAGGCGTGTTTTTAAGAGATAATAACTATCAAAAGATTGACACTTGTTTATAACTGGTTTAAATGTGAAATTACATCCAATGACCAACATTGTATTAAATTGTAAAAATATATTCTAAATATAATTTAAAACCACTCAAATTAATAATTTATCACTATTAATTATTTATATTGAAAAAGTTGTTTTTAATTAAAATTTAGTAATTTCCACTATTCATCAAAATATGAAAGTTATCCGAAAATTACCAAAATTTCATTCTAAGCTAATTTTGATATTCCGAATCCAAAAATGACGTACATTTTAAAAAATAAAATTTAAAAAATTTCAAAAAGTGGTTATTACTATTCATAACGGCTAGTTTTAATAATATTTTAATAGCATATCGTTGTTTAGTGAAACTTGGTGTTGCGTACAACACACGCTATCGTGGAAGGTCGCGATTGCGTGTAATTCAAGCAAGGTCAGAGATGTGTATTGTGAAAGCTCCTTTTGGTGTAGCGTATAACACAAGACATTAATGAAATTAAAAATAATATTTGTCATAAAATCTCGGGGTGTTACATTCTACCCCCCTAAAAATGAATTTCGCCCTCGAAATTCGTCGGGGTTATAAATGGTTTACTATTCGAAAGTTTCTTTAATCGAAACCCACATCGTAAAAAGGAATACCAAAACCAATCTTTAAAAACGAAAGTATGAAACGTAACGGTTACCCAAATAAACTAATCTCTGGGTTTCCACATAGGTGAAAATATGGATATGGAAGAAAAATCTAACCATCATGTTCTGATGGAGAGTGGTAGAGAACATGGCTATGGAAAAGCCAACAATCACAAATCCATAAATTTGTGACGATCTAAGGTACCATCTGATTAATCAGATATAAGAGCACTAGGACAACATTTTTGGTTTTCAAGATCGTTTCCCTAAAGTTGAAGAATTTGAATTAGAATAAATACTTACTTTATTTTGGTACAATCTCACTGTTGTTCGTGCCTTGAACAATTTCCACTTCATCTCTTAAGTAAATGAAGTTGAATTTGTTATTCGTGAAGTGTTAGCAGATCATGTGATAGAATGACGAGTCATTCCATCTGTCTCAAACAAAAGGTTAGCAAAAGTTATTAAATATGCATAAGTCATTCTATAGTGAGATTAATCATATATGGTTCCTAAAATGGACATATACTTCATATATCATACTACTTAATATAATAAAACTAGTTTCTACTAAACAGGGACTTCCTGTAGGCCAGTGGTAGGCGATAAAGGCCAGTCGCACTTTGGTTGTGGGTTCGATTCCCACAGCCTTGTCCGACGCGATGGGCTGTCGCCCGTCCTGCAGGTTGTCCTTTTTCTAAAGCTATACTACTATAACATCCCATCAATAATATCGAAAAAAAATCTATCCTTAAACAATAATAACTTATGTCTAACATAATCCATTCCAATTTTTAGGCTTTTCCATAATACTGCAGTCCATTCTCATAATATAGTGAAAACTATTACCAAAGATTTAATACCATCGTTGATCCCCATATATGATAAGATATGTCTTGTTGGTCACATTCCAAACATTCAAAGGCCTTAATCATGTATTCTCTTAAATACTCATTGAACCTTAGTGGAAACATGAATGCAGTTAAAAGTTAACACCTTCCACATACCAAAATCCTCAAAATTCTATATACTCAAACCATGATATCACTTAGTCCTTATATCAATCATGAGCTCATGAATACTGTCAAAAATTTTCATTTTCTCCTTATCCCTTCAATATGTGCATATCATCTGCTTTCCAAAAATATCTGAATAACCTTTCATGGTTACTGGTACCATTAAATTATTGAAAACCACAATAGACCAAAACATAAATATTCCAATATTCCACAATACTATATACAACATTATTTTGGAATCCCATTACATAAACACTTAATCATTCCACCACATCGTTGTCATATTCAACATCGCCAATATTGATCGCATATGACTTCCCTTTGTCCTTTGCCTTAAGTGGTTGCTCATGTTGATCATCACTAACCCTTGGATTAGGGCATTTATTGGCATAATGTCCCATCTCCTTGCACTTGAAACATTGAAGTGTTGGTGGTGCGATCTCTGCAGTCTTTTCTTTATTCACATCATTAGAAACCCTTTTCCCATTACTTCGACACTCAGCTGCTCGATGACCTTCTTTTCCACACTTAAAACATTTTCTAGTCCCTTTAAGACAATCTCCACCATGCTTCTTTCCACACTTTGTGCATAAGGAAACATTCATCTTCTTTTCACCATTATTCTGAGATTTCTCCTTGAACTCCATCTTTCGTTTCTTTTCAAAACCATGAGATGGATATGTAACACCAACGTCCATTTCTACCTTGATAGCACAACGTACAATTTCTTCATAGCTACTGAAGTATCTTATAACTAATGGCCTTCGAAGACTTGGTTTTAAGCCACTGAAAAATCGATCAACTTTACTTTCAGGTTGGATGATAATTCCAGATGCATACCTTGCAAGTCTTGTAAAATTCGCTTCGTATATACCAACATATTCATCATCCTTCTGCTTCAGCTCAAGAAACTCCTTTTCCATCTTTGTTTGAAGAATATGAGGGAAGTACTTACTGAAAAACAAGTTATTGAACTCGTCCCATTCCATAGACTCAATTTCATCTCTTGGCCTCGTATTCTTGATAAGATTCCACCATTGATCAGCTTCACCTTCCAAACGATATACTGCTAAGATGACTCTATCATGTTCAGAACATTGAAGAACTGAAAATATCTTTTCAGTGGTACTGATCCATTGTCCATCAACCAGTGGATCAGAAGACCCACTGAAAGAAGGTGGACGTTGCCTCATGAAGGACTCAATAGAATATTGTTCCCTTCTCTGCTCATTTGGAAGTCCAAAATGATTCATAGCTTGTGTAAGTATAGAAATAATATTTTTCACTCCATCTCCCATAACATTTGTTTGTTCAAGAGGACAATCATTGCATTGTCCATTGCATTGATCAACACGGTTCCTTCGGGTTCCAGCCGTCGTCCAAAAAGAATAGTGTGAGAGGCAAAACTCATGCTAGGGGAAACAACATTATAAAGGGGGAGTATCCTCAATATCTAACTTCTTAGGTTAAATTCTAAGATTGTTACCGTAGTTATAGGACTGTATCCTATACATATACTTATCCTTAAGGACATCCCTAGACAAACCTTATAAATATCTCTAGAGATCTCACTAAAGTTCTCGAATCCTAGTTTCCAAAGGTTGACTAAACCTTTCCTCTGATACCAACTGTAGAGACCCGAAGCCTGACGTACATAGACTTTACATTAATTTTGTGGAATACTAAGTACATAACAAAAACACACACACACAAGGATCGTAATAGTTTAGTGTCTTTGGAAACTCGGAACGTAATCTTCTAATCGTGGTGAAAGATATTCAATATCTCCCATAAAGATCTTCCCTTTTTTTACCTAAAACCTTTCTTTATATCCTGGGGAAAAGAAAACATAAAAGGGTGAGCTCAAATGCTCAGTAAGGGTATACAAAAGAAAAATCAATCACATAATATTCATAAGAACATAACTTTTGGAAATCTTAACCTGCAAAAGAGAGTATAAATTCATAACATGGGATAAATCATAGTAGTGAAATGAAATCACAATAATCATAACTTAAAACATGAAACTTTGTGGCATACACACATAATCATAGAGAATAATTTCTTGTTAGTCAAGACTCATTTCCAAGACTATCTTAGCAGACAAAGTCCCTTTCAGAACCGAGTCACCCTCGTTTCAGTCCTGTTTCACTGAACCGGTATAACATACCGTTCCATCCATGTCTATCTCATGAGATATAAAATCTTTACCCAATTCATTGGAGGGAGATATAGGTCCCACCCATCTTATAATTAATCCTTTCTTTTGTGTGCCACATAATCATAAATCATACATCATCGCATAACACATGTAACAAAAATGGGATTCTTGAAACATCATGACATCATAAAACAAATCATATAAGGTAAATGACTTCATAAAAATAATTTCCTTAAAACATAATCAAATCAATGTAATAATAGGGATAAAAACAGAACCCTTTATTATCTTAGATGGAAAATAATTTTGATAAAACACTTGAACTCCATTCTTGAGGAAAATATCCTTTCTTCTTCAAAAACATTTTTCCTTTCTTAACATGTCATACAACTTTAAACTAAAAGAAGTTGATTAAAAATAAACTTTAGAACTTGTAAAGGAAGATTCTTGGAAATAATGTTTTAAAAATCCATTTATGCCGTATAAGTTAAAAAAACATTCTTCGTACTTTTGTCGGAAAAGTCAAAAAGTACCTCGTACGAAAAACGACAAAGGATTCCTTTCATATTCTTTTCTAAAAACTCACCGAAGGGTAAAATTGGATTTAAACATTTCTAGTTGGATGGAAATAATATTTCATATTCAGGAAACATGGATGTGGATGATAAAATACACCCCAGTAAATACTAAAGTATAAACAATCTCGGATAAAAATGATATTGTGATATTTCCCTTACCTTAGGTCTGATTTGCTTCGTAAGTGTCCGAGCCTCCTGTATAATGATTTAAATAATGTCATATACTTATTACAGAATCATATTCATTGTTATGATATCATATATGGTTCACTTATGACTTTATATTACCCGTTCTTTTGTAAATTCCATGTTAAAGAGCGTTTTGGGTAAAATTGTTTCATTTGTCGTCCGTGTTTTGACTTGTAATTATTCATATGATTACTTAGATCATGATTAAATAATTCCAGAACATAAAACATGATTTATATATATATATTCAGGATATACATATATATAATAAATCATTAAATGGAATGAAATACACCGTTCATGGAGACGGTAGTCCGTACGTACGCATGAACGCTGTTTTCGTTTCCTTATTGAATTGAATGGAATTAAGTAGATGACATACATATAAATATAAAAATAAATCAAGTATAATTATTATTTCATATATTTCATTAGTACATATTATATATACTTTATAATCATTCATGAATGGTTAATCATTGAGAATGAATCTCATCGCGTCGTGGAGACGGTAGTCCGTACGTACGCACGAGCGATGATATCGTTCCCATGGTCGTGGAATTGTATTTGACTATATATATTATTTAAGTATCAATATTACATTATAATAATCATAAATAGTTACTCATTACACCATTATACCCATCCTTGTAAGGTGATGGTGGAAAATAGATCACACCACGGCGTGGAGACGGTATTCCGTACGTACGCACGCGTGGTGATTTCATTTTTCCGTAGGATGGATAGAAGGTGAATTAGGGTTATTTCATATTTATAATAACATATCAGTATTTAAGTAATACTGATGTTATTACTTTATAATGAAACAAGTAAATAAGAAGAAGTTGAAGAAGAAATAAATTGAAAAGACCAGTAATGGATATTACCTCTTCTTTGGAACGCCTCTTTGAATCCTCTACTTGGGGAACTAAGATTGGACTTTGAAGAAGACCAGGACCTCTAGGATTATTCCAGGGAAGTGGAGAGGAGAAAATGGCAGGGTTTGGCCGAGCTTGAGCGCTCAAATTGGTGTGAGGAGGAGGGGGAGGAGGTGTCCTTTTATAAGGGAGGAGAGGGGCACCTTAGGAATATC
The DNA here is from genome assembly GCA_963277665.1 of Viscum album. Lineage (NCBI taxonomy): Eukaryota > Viridiplantae > Streptophyta > Magnoliopsida > Santalales > Viscaceae > Viscum > Viscum album. The sequence goes on from OY728131.1 coordinate 1,498,860,902, forward strand.
TCAAAATATTATTTTATATTAAAGTAAAAATCGGTTTATAATGGTTCCAAAGGGTATTATTTTGAAGCTAAAGTGGGGATGGGTCGAAATCCTATCAATCAATAGGATTTAGACAAGTTTAGGTTATTATTTTAACCTTATTAATTAGATTTAACTCTAAGTTAAATAATGTAACTTTTACCGTGTCTTTTTGTTTTCTTACACTACATGGTTAATAATCTTACTATAACATGCCAAACGAACCCCAAATTGTTTATTATTAATATATATATCCTTATCTATGTCATTTGGACTAACCTTAGATTTTTAGAAATAAAATAACAATTAATAATATAGTATTTGATTTAAAAACTATTTTGTGTCAATTTTGACACTATTTGATATATGATTTTTGTGAAAGTCATAACAGAATTATATGTTCGAAACATGTTGATTAAAGCAACACTAATATATCATAGTAACCTAAAAAATTAGTGTAATTCATAAAAAGTCTCAAATTACATTTATTTTGGTGTTTATAACATCAATTATGTCAATATTTCATTAATAAGATAATTACCGCATCATCATTGTGTCATAAATAAATTACATTATTTAATGTCTAAAAATTACAAATAAAATACCATTTTGTAGGAAATATTTTTAGCTTTCTAATGAATATTTATAGTCGAATTTATCTTATGTATAACCCCATATTAAAAATTATTTACTTATTAAACTTTGATTTTAACTATTTTAACCCTTCTTTAAATAAATTAATAATAAATGTCCTAATCTAATCCATGTGGGGATAAATGGTCATATTTTATTTCTAAGTTTGTTTTTGGTCGAATTACACTTATCCAATAGAATTAGGACATGTGTTAGGGTAATAATAATATCATCTTTACCCTTACTTACCCTATTTACTTTTTACCGTGGTAAAAAAAGTAAAAAGTTACTATTCACCAAAAATTATTTTCATCTCATTGAACCACATTTTAGTCCTTGATATTAACCGTGTCTCTTGGATTTTCGAAATTCCACTCACATAAGCGGTAAAATTAATTTTTATGAACAATTCAGTTTTTTTAACTACCACTTAGTGGTTTCACTATTCATCGAAAATTGAAAGTTTTCAGAAAAATAACAAAAATTAGGCCTAAGCTATATTTGATATTATGAACTCAAAAATGATGTCTATTTTACCAAATTCAAAACATATCAGTTGCATTAACTAATTTAAAAATTAATTCTCGTCGTCAAAACAAAAGACGTGTTTTTAAGAGATAATAACTATCAAAAGATTGACACTTGTTTATAACTGGTTTAAATGTGAAATTACATCCAATGACCAAAATTGTATTAAATTGTAAAAATATATTCTAAATATACTTTAAAACCACTCAAATTAATAATTTATCACTATTAATTATTTCTATTGAAAAAGTTGTTTTTAATTAAAATTTAGTAATTTCCACTATTCATCAAAATATGAAAGTTATCCGAAAATTACCACAATTTCACCCTAAGCTAATTTTGATATTCCGAATCCAAAAATGAAGTACATTTTAAAAAAAATTTAAAAAATTTCAAAAAGTGGTTATTACTATTCATAACGGCTAGTTTTAATAATATTTTAATAGCATATCGTTGTTTAGTGAAACTTGGTGTTGCGTACAACACACGCTATCGTGGAAGGTCGTGATTGCGTGTAATTCAAGAAAGGTCAGAGATGTGTATTGTGAAAGCTCCTTTTGGTGTAGCGTATAACACAAGAAATTAATGAAATTAAAAAGAATATTTTTCATAAAATCTCGGGGTGTTACAAGATAATTAAATATCATCATCCTAAACATAAACGCAAATAGTCCTAGTAAATAATGATATTGTAACATAAAACCCTTACCACTTTGGTTACATTCGAATAACAACTGCATAAAAGTGTAAAACATATATGGATATGTAAATCCACATAATTTTAATTTTCATAATAATATAAAATAAAAAGTGGTGAATATGAAGTGTCTCCCAAAAATAAAAGTGAGACCAAAATCCCTTACCTTGAATTCCATTTTATATGAAAGTTTTCTACTCTCTAATAAAATAAATTGAAATTTATTATAATTATAAAAAATAAAATTTAAAATAATTATCATGTCATATATCATTAATTTAAAACATTTCAATGCCCATTTATCAATAATTACTTACTAAATTCATTGTTACTAGGTGTTAATTATTTCATTTTTTTATAATAATTTTGACTTGATAGTTATAGTCTATGTACATTGATCATGGTTCCATCATCTCCGTGATTTAGATATGGATATAAATATATTATATATTAATTATATATATATTTATATTTCTATTCTTCTATAAAATTTTTATATAGAAAAATTAATTACATCATTCATGGGGATGATATGCCATATGTCTGCATGAATGTTGTTTTCAAATTTCAATGATTTAAACCAAAGAAAGGTAAATAATAATTCATATTTAAATAATTATTATTTATCATATAAATCATATATATTAGTCAAATCCATCATTATTACCATACATGTAAAGCATAAATGAAAAATGAATTATATTTTTCATTGATTTCGTAGTCCACACGTACGAACAAACGACGTTATAATTTTCCAACACATTGGAAATGTAAGAGATTATTTTTTATATTATAATTAAATAATAATAATTATGTCCAAAATATAATATATATAAATTAAAATCATCATAATACCTATCTATAAAATTTGGTAATGAAAAAATAATTGCATCTTTACAAAAAGACGTTAGGTTGTACGTATGAATGAGAAATAATTTCTCTTCCCATATAATTATAAATTGGGTGGGTAATTATGGTTTATAATCATAAAAAAATTGAATTATATTTACGAAACTAAAGATATTATGTTACGATAATACCATTTATTTATATGCGGTAAAATTTACTTAATAGTAAGTGATTCGTAATGGTAGTTATGTCTTAATTGAATGAACACCTTTATAGCTACTATTATGGATCCTAGGGTTGGTATTATTAGAATATAATAAAATTTAAAAATTGTATAATAATTGTGATAAGATAATTTTCTAGGGTTTTTTGGAGCTTGGAGGCTGAAAGTGCAGTGAATAATCCAAAGAGATGTGTTCTCTTTTATAGGTGGGGTGAGGGAACTATTGGAATTTCCTAAAAGATTAAAATATAGAAAGTTCTGTATCTATCAAAATGATTAAATATTTCAATACATTATAATATAAGGTATTCTTAGGTTCATATACTATAAATAAATTATATTTACAGAGGTTTAAGTGTTCTTTTAAACATTAACTTTGGTTTGACCCCTTTTTTATCATATTTTGACCATTCTTGTGATAACATGTTATTCACATTAAAGGGTTTATACATTTAGTTATAAGGTAAAAAATGGATAATAAATGAAAAATGGATGAAATATTACACCATATATTATCAACCTTTTCCCATTTAAATATTTTTATTAATATTAAATAATTTAATAAAATATTATTTTTATAAAATATCATTTATTTAATTTATGAAAATAGTCATTTAATTTGACACTAAAGAATCTAATAAAAACAAAATTAGTATATAATAATTTGAAAAAATATTAACATTATATATTCATATATAAAATTATTTTAACACTGTATCTCACCAAATTTAAATTATATTTTTAAAATCCTTTTTTTATTTTTCTATTGATTTACGAAATATTATATTGGCCTTATGTAGGAGTTCAAAATAATTATATAAATAATTAAAATTATAAATAATTATATTTACTAAAAATAATTCCATTACTGTCAAAATAATCATTATTATTAGTTCAAAACTAGTTTTTGTCCCCATGTAAACACATAATAAAGAGTGACATTTCATATTTTTATTTGTTTTAAATATTATATTAGACATTTTCCTCGACAATTGTACCTTAAACAATAAAATTTAACGGCTAAGGAGATTTGGTTTCATTTTACTTCATCCAATAAAAATTATTATAAAAATGGTGACCTTAATAATTAGTTTTAACCTATGTTAACCTGATCTATCCCTTACCGGGGGTGAATTTTTCCATTGTTAAAATTAATAATGTCTAAAAACATAATAGGACTTAAAAAATCTCATGAATAAAAATATGGAAACCATATTATAAAATTCCATTCCCATAAATGGAGAACAAAAATTTAAGATAAAAACATATGATGCAATGAAAATCGACTTTCTAGAAAAATGTCTTTTAAGTACAAAAATGTTTTCAATCCAAAAATAATAAAAAAACTAATTCCAATTATCTAAATTTGATATAAAATAATATGTTTGAAATAATTATATTTTTAAATCACTTTAAAAAAATTAAATTTTTTCAACAAAAATACAATTTACAATAAAAAATGTATTTTTACTGTTTAGTTAAATGTTTTCCCTTTAATAAAATTATCAAAAAATAGAACTAAACTAATTTTTAAATGATAATTTCAAAATTTACGTTTATTTTTTAAAATAATATTTATAAAAGATAAAATAATGAAATATAAAATGTCCTCACAAAAATAAATAATAAACATATTTGAAGGAAACATATTTTTGAATCATAATATTACTTCATTAATAATTGAATTTTTATTTCTTAAGAATTAATCACTAAATTAGTACTAAGTATGGATTTTATATATGTTAAATAATTTTGGTATTATTATACATTCCCACCAATTCAAAAAAAAATTGTCATAATTAAAAAATAAATTTTCCTTATCATTCCAGATTGGTGATGTGCGTCATATTCGCTAGTAAACATAATGTACTTCTTTTAAAATATCTAGGTGTTACATGGAGGGAGTTATAAGTGATAAGATAATTTCATAACATGATCAATGATCATAAAGGGACCGATATACTAACAAATTAGGTTTCACTTTTTCCCAAATTTCATAACCCTTTTCAATGGATATATCTATAAGAACATTATGTCAACAACTTTAAACTCTAGATCTCATCAATGGTTATCCACAAAACTATTTTTCAATTTTTTTTCAAATTTCATATATTGTGGAATTGTTTAAACATTCTCTATAATATCTTTAAAAAAATTATCTCTTATAAGCCTCCTCTCACTATATGCATCTAAGTATGATTGAGTCTAACATCACCTCCCATAAAAATCAGCATATGGTACCATTTATATGATATAATTTAAATTATTTTCATATGATAACTCTACCAAAGTAAGTTATCCTCAAAAACATTAGAAATTAAATAAACATTCTATAATGATATCCTATAATGTTTTAATTGTCCTTTCAGAATAACCATATGTATGAGGATGGTAAGCACTGTTGAAACTCAACTTTGTCTCCAATGATTTCCAAACTCTTATCAAGAACCTTAATGTAAACTTTAGATCCTGATCATCAAATATGAAGAGAAGTACTTAATTAATTTTTACCACTTCCCTTATGTATGTTTGGGTGAGTTGTTCAAGATAGAACTCTCATTTTATGAATATAAAATGTGATTAGTTAGTAATACAATCACTTTCCACCCATATATAATTACAAACATAGATGTTTTATGGAGTCCTATCGAGAAATATATGCTAATATTTTCCCATTTTTATACTGTTATTGGGTATTTTTTCAATATACCCTTTGAATTTTTTTGTTAAGAATTAACTTTTTTGTATACGAAGAATTGATATTTGTATTCTTCAATTTACCACTTCATGTTATCCAATGATAATTTTTTATCTAGATATATATATATATATTTGTGTTATAGGAATGGATAAGGAATGATGTATTATTAGTATCATTTAAATATTTTTTCTTAAGTTATTGTTTATATGGGATACGTATCCTAGTTACATACCTTATAACTCTATTATTATCAATTTTTAACACAAAAATAGTAAAAAACATTCCCTTTACCTACATATCATCTTTATGGTATTATATTATCTTTGAATGAATGTAAGGTGGAAGAGTTACTTGGGAAAGATATGATTTATATCCTCCCATTATGACTTCATCATCCTATATAATTCCATGATTATTTGGCCTTCTTAATCCAATTCATGGATACTGTATAATTTTCTTTACTACATAGATAATCATCCACCCTGTTTTCCATCCCTAAGGGGTGACGTATATAGAATTCTTAATATTTTATCAACTCCGACCATCTACTTTGGAACATGTTTGACTCCTTCTATGAAAATATCTTTTTCAAACTCTTTTTTTCAGTATATATATAACAATTTTAACCATAGAGATAATGTTTCCAAATTTCTAGATTAATGATCACCATTTCCAACTTCTAATCACATGTTCTGTAATTTTTCTCATGATTCCATAATTAATGTGATTCATAACAAATTACTTTTTCATTTTCATGAGGAAAAAGTTTAAGAATTTATAAAAACTCTTCCCCAGTTCAGGGTAAATAATGTTTATGTGAAATGTAAAACCTATTATTTAGTTCTTTAAAACATCCGTTATATTAATCCATCCAAAGAAACTTCACTTCCTTCCATGTTTAAAAGTTTAATAGATTTAATTTCAATGAGAAATTAATCATAATGAATTTATATTATCCATATAACATATAAAAATTATGGATATTAGTTATTCTTTTAAATTAGGTTCATTGGTCAATAACTTTTATACTTGAAGGATCTATATATATACCCATTTGTGAATACATAAACCAATAATGAAACTTTATGCAACCATAATTCATACTTTATATACCTAGCATACACTTTCTCCTTTTTTAAGGGTTTTAACATAATCTAAAAATTGTCTCCATGATCTTATGTGTTCTCAAAATATATAAGAATATAATCTATAAATAAAACCTTGAATTTATCAGGTTAATCCCAAAGGAATTTATTCATAAAATCAATAAAAATAGTGTGATCATTCATATGTCTAAATGGAATCGCTATAAATTTACAGTGTTCTTACCTTATATGAAACGATTCCATTGAAATATCCTCCCTTTTGACCCTTAATTGATGATATCCAAATAAAAGGATAACATTGGAGATATATTAAAATCCATCGATCAGATCTAATAGATCATTGATACAGGGTATACGATACTTATTTTTTGTCATTATTTTATTATGCTCATGATAAAGAATGAAAATATTCAATGATCTATCAAAATTTTTGACAAAAAAGACCACTACACCCAATAGTGAAGCATTGAAGTGTGTGATAATGTTATCTATATTATTTTTAACTTACTTGTTCAATTCCTCTAATTCCTTAGGGGTTATTATATATTGACTCTTTGAGATACGCATGGATCTAGGTATAAATTTAATCAAAAACTCAACCTCACACTCTAGGGAAGATTAGGAAACTCGTCAAGAAATACATCGGTATATTACTATAAAATTTGAATATCATAAATATTGAATTCATACCAAATAATTTAAGATATAAATCCATTTTTCGGGTATATAGACCCATATTTTAAAATTTTATTCAAAGGGGATTTTAGGATTGTCATTGTATCATTAATTCATAATTGCGTGATTCAAAATGTGAAATGAGTTTTTTTCCAACAATTGATATCTTCTTTATGAACCTAAATCCAATACATACCTAATATTATAAAAACTTTAACCAATGGATTATAAATTAGATATAAAATAATTTTCCACCTAAAAATATCAATTAGATATGATTTAGATACTTTAGATGGAGTAAATTTTCCTCTAGATGTTTTTATATATAGTTTTATACCCATTTCCTAAGATAGTGATTCAAAATTCATAAAAAAAATTGTCTAATATAAAAACTACAATGAACCATAATCAAATAAGGTATTATCATATTTATAAAATATATCCAATGTACCTCAGATAACTTTATTTTTTTTGATCTACCAAAATAGTAGTGATTGTGGTTTCCATTATCTGTTCCCCTAGTTTGGGTGGTTGTTGGAGCTTATTTTATTCAGTTGAAAGATGGTTGGGGCCTTTATTGACATAATTTATGAACTCCTTTAACTTGAATCATTATATCATAGTTGGATCGTTAAATCATAGAAATCATGGTAGCCTTATTTACTACACATAACCTCCAAAATACCTTAATCCAATTACCTTGGTACTTTATCCCACATTTTTTACATGTAGGTATTTGGTATTTCTTTACCAAATGTTTCTTATTATCGAATCATCCATGATACTCCAATTATCATTTATTTTCCCCAAAATAATGAAAACCCCTAGATTATATCCCCACCTTTAGCACATATCAAACAATATCATCAAAACATCAAGCATCTTTTTTGGATAATTCCCTTTTAAGACATCATTTTATTCCACCAAATAGATTATTTATCTTTATTTAAATGTCATAGATATAATTTGATGTATAATTTATGAGCATTGTGAATTTATCTTCATAAGTTCCAGAAAACTCGTCATTATTTTGTTTTAACACCAAGGATTCTTACTCCATCTTCACGTGAAGAGGATTAGGAAAGTGATTTGATGAGAATACTTTCCTATAATTTTCCAAATACATAGTGTATATTACCCCCTTATTAATTTTTTATTATTTATATTTAATTATAGATCAACCTATTCTCTTAAATTTTAGAAATCATAAGTAACCATATCATGCTACAATCACTAGTGAATGGATAATATCTTTTCCATGTCATTGATAAATTGTTTTAAAAAAAGTAGAATAAAAGATTCTTTGAAGGAGGTGGATGTTTTCACAATAAATAGTCAATTGAAAGACTATTTTTCCTTGGTTAATTTGGGATCTCAATATGATTTGTGTTATTATTCATGGACTATGATAGCTAGGATGGATTTTCTAAAATATTGTTTACATCAAATCCCATCCCATTTGATTTATCTTTCAGAAATTATTTTCTTTTCCTATCACAACCATTATTAAACACTATTATTCATGATCCATATATTTCTCTCAATAAAAAAAACTTATGTTTGAGAATACATAATCTAAAATAAATACTACTAATATAGAAATAAGGAATCATAAATAACATGTGTGATTTAACTTATAAATTTAAAGGATTCAATTTAGATTATTCTTGGAAATTTTTATTAGGTTATCTGAAATAAACATATTTAAATCCCTCAAAATACATCGTAAATAGAAAATGAATTATCCAAAGGATTTCCCTATAGACTTTCAAACTGGTTATACTATTATGTATCTTTGTTCTAGACCTTGTGGTGATTGATTTAATGTTATGCACACTATTTTTAGTGTTATTAACTCTAGGTATATATATAGCGATTTTTAAATCCACTTGTAATATCCATATAGAGATGTTATTTCTAGGGAAACCAAACAAGATTTACATTACCAACGAAATAGGATTTGATCTTACACATAGACTTATCAATTAAACTTATCCTTAGTTTTTTCACAATAGTTCTCTAAACTAAAACCCAAAATAACTAAAATGACATATAATACCGAATATATTCACCCAAGATAAATAAGAACGTTTATATCATTATTTATAATTAATAAATACTCCAACTCAAAAATCTTCACAAAAACGTGAGTACTTGAGGTTTACTGTCCTGACGGATTTTCCATATAGACAAATTATTTTATAATACTCAAAAATAATTATTCGTAAGTACACCATGATAAAAAAATCTAAATATCTCATTTCGAGACCTAATCCTTATAATCTAGGGAATGAAAAAATAAAATACTGTGAGCTCCAATTATTTATAAGGGATGAATAAACCTTTCACAAAGCATGGGTTCATAATAATATGAATAAAGAAACACGATCATAAAAGAAATATACTATTAACCTGAATCCACACAAAATTATTTTCAAATCATAATTTACATTGAATTTATTAGAAATAATAACTTTGATCCTTGAATGATGAGGTACTAAGATCAGAATTCATAACATATTTCAAATTCGGTATAAACATTCGCATAGTGAATCATCAAATACATGAGCCAGAACATTATTTCCCATAATTATGAGCATATAAAACACAATCATGAATGATTTTATAATGAGATAACAAATTTTAACCAATAAATTGGATAGAAATATAAGACCCAACCTATCAACATCTATACTTATAAGTTACACTTGAAAAACATTCACTTGTCACATTACAAAGAACCTTTTGTAATTAAATGGGATCATAAATATTAAATTAAAACTATTTACGTTTTATATATATTCCATGAAAATAAAATATTGGATTCATAAAACATAAAAATTAAAAAAATTATCCATTAATATCATAAAGAATCTATGGTAATAAATATATGCTTCATAAAAATTCAAAATGGTATAAAATATCATCAATAATTAAATCAATTAACACCAAAAACATTATCACCCAAAATAATCAGGTAAAAAGGAAAAATATAGGATGATGTTGGAAACATAAATCTATTAGAGGTAAAAAAAATTAATATAGAGATAAAAAAGGAAACCAAATCATAAAATATTCATCTTAAAAAAATTCATCCTCGATATAAAAGTCAAGGTTATGAGTCTATTTCCAAAAAGTCTATTTTGTTTTCATAGAAACACATGAAATGAAAATAATTCATGAATGTGTATGTTAATAAAGAACTATTTCCCCCATGATATATAAGATAGAAAATTATTTAAAATTAAATATTTAATGAACACATATAAATAAATTAAATAAATTATCCTATAACTCAAAGGAAATAGTTTGAGTTAAAAAATTCATTACCTTTACTCCTAATTTATATAAAAGTGCATTAACCACTAATATAATGAAGATAAAAATTTTATTTAAATATTTTATAAAATTATTCATATATATTTCCATTTATAATTTTAATTTATTTTAATTTTCTTCACACGTATAAGTTTATTTTTACATATTATTAACATTGGGTTTTTTTTGAATTGATCATTGTACTGGTTTCATAATAGTGGTGAAGATATACTTTCTTCTCCAAAAGTAAATATTTAATAAAAAATTAATCGCAGTGTAGCTGTTGTTGTTTTTTAACCTATAATATTATAATTCAATTATATGGCTCTTTTTTATCTTTCATAAAGATTAATTCAGTGATAAACTAGTTTTAAGTTAATAATCAAAATATAATGATTACATTAAAACAATAATTAATTTTTGTTTTATCCATCAAGAAAAAAATTTAAATTATTATTTTATTACTGATATCATATATTACATATTTTTATGTTCTATTAATAATATGTGATATAATTGTATTTCATTATCAATGTAGGTGGTTAAACCTACCAAACACAAACATTCCACAATTTAATGGATATGCATGCTTATGGGATATTTTAGTTATAATATCATTATTATAAATATATAGTGATATTATTTAGATTTATTAATTTTATAAGTCATATTCTAAAATTATTTTATATTGAATAAAAATACTATATGTTCAAAAAACATTACTTCATGGAGGTAGTCATTTGTAATACACAGGGTAACCATTATCATTTCTTGACAAATAAGACAGGATAAAGATAGAAAATAAGTTTAATTATAAACATATTAACCCAGTCATATATACCATATTTTATCATCATTCCCCCCATCAAACCAACCCTTGAGGGATAATGATGAAAAATAGAAGACATTGCTTCATGGTAGTGGTAGTCTGTACAATGCACGATCAAAGTTCCTTTGTTTTTATAAGTGCATGGGATATAATAAATAAGTATTTGTATACTAATATATTAATATCATGGTTTATTAATTATAGTTATGTTACTATATTTATGTGGATAAAAATGTTTGGAATGGGAATATTATGAATAAATGGTTGAGAAAGAGGTAAGACTTACAATAGAATTGTGAGTTTTCTCTTACAACTAGCTTTATAAATGGAGGTCTTTAAATAAATAATTTTAATAAGAGGATTAAGGAAATTGAATAGTGTTCTGGGAGGAATAAACTAGTATACTTTTAAGAATATATTTGAATAAAAGGGTGTATCTTGATGTGGTTGAACTGATCAATTTTTATAAGTGAAGAGTATGGAAATTTTGGATACACCCTTTAAATTTTCTTTATTTTTATGATACTATTAAACGATAAATGGATTAAAATAGAAAAAACAACAATGAGGTTTTTATTTTTTTAACCACGCCACAAATAGACATTTGGAAACATGTTTTTGAAATATTTTGGGCCATTTCCTCTTAGTAAATAATTATTTACCATTTTTACTTCTATAGGTGTAATTAATTTTAAAAATTTATGATAACGTTTGAAGAAAAAACTAAAATAAATTAACCTTTCTGAGTAAATTTAAACATCATATTATAAATTTCAAAGAAATTAAATCCAAAATAATTCTAATGGTGTGAAATGATATTATTAAGATAAACGTAAATAACACTTAAAAATAGTATATTGGAAGAGTTTATTTTCAAGAAAAAAACTTATGTGCAAGTCCTAGTTATCATTATTATCAATATTCAAAATATAAATTTTTTCATTATAAATAAAATTCATTTCTATTTTTATGAAAACAAAAACATAATTTTGAAATTAAAACACCTAATTAAAAAATAAAAGATGGTTTTAATTAAAATTAAAATATTACATTTTTCCGAAGGTTAAACATTGGTTTTAAATTTTTTTCAAAAAAATATATTTAAAATTATTAAATGTATTACTTTAAAAAATATTTTATTAGTAAATAATTTCAAGGTCTTTATTATATATTGATTGTGTAAAAAATGTTTTTGTTTTTTAAAAAACAACATTTTTCTCTATTTTTCTAAAAATAAATATCCTTATAAAAATTATTTAAAAAATCAAAAGCTAATATTATCATGATAATTAAAAAATTAATTCTTTAAAATTATCATTCTATAATTCATATATATAACTTTTAGTTAAAAATATAATTTTGGGAAAAAAACTGTTCTTTTATTGGAAATCCTGCATAAGGATTATTAATTTTTCTTCAAAATTTTATGATCATAAAAAATGTATCACACAAGAAAATTATCCACTTTAAAAAAATATTTCTTAAGAAAAAAAAATAATTTTTTTCATATATTTAGATTCAGTAAATTAATTTTTTTAAAATTTACATGTAGTTCATAATGTGATTACAACTATTTGTTCCTTCTTGTTTAAAAACTACATTATATTGGTGAGTGTCTATTTTATTAATATTTTTCATGGTCCTTAAAGGTTTAGTGACACGTTTGGGGGAAACTATCAAAAAATATTTATTTAAATAGAAAAATTCTATGAAAATAATCATTTATTTCAATTATATTCCTTAAAAATATTTTGTGAGGTTTTATATAAATTTCAAACCAAGTTGGGATCAACAACTTCCACAAATTTAATATTCTTAAAATAATATCTTCCACTCAATAATTGATATGGATCCTTATGACGTAATATATTTAATGAAGTGGGGAGATCCAATTTTTTCTGATAATGTTGGAGAAATAAATCTTTTGGGACCCTAAATAACTAAGAATATTTAATATAATGTAAGATCCATTCGTTATCACATCAGGGAAACTTTTACTCAACAAAACGGTTATACTAATAATATTCGATGGGATAATGCTTAAAAAGATATTGATAATGTATTCATATTAATAATTCCTTGGAATAAATATTTTAGTTTTGGAAATAAGGCTATTGTAATCCCTATATATATTGTCCATGTTGATGTTCTTGATCATATTAATACGGTTTCTTATCACAAGGAACTACCACCTAATCTCTCTTAAGTTCTTTATTTTTCCAATGTATCTATTTTGATTCCATACATACCTAATCCATTAAATTAAATTAAATTATAGGTTTTACCAATATATAATAAACTATCTTATAAGGATCTATGTGTGGATATTTTGTATCAAAGAGAGAATTTATTTAGAAAAAGACTACTCACCTACTTAAAACATTGTTAAAACCATAAATTTAAGAAAGATATATGGGAACCTGAGGATGTGAAGTTGTAAAATTAACCCTATTTTTTATCACATTAATGTAATTTTGAGTGCTAAATTCTTATAAGGGTTTTAGAATTTAACACCCTTATATTTAAATAATTTATTTCTTTTTTTAAAAGGGTTTAACAACTTCGTTTACGCATAATATTGAACATAAACAAACTTTGATTGAAATATTATATTAAATATTAAATATCAATTCAATTTGATGTTATTAATAAGGAAAACCTAATTATTCAATATACTAATAGAATATTTTCTCAATAAAAATTTATTGAACAATGCCATGGAAAATGAGTGCTCAATTTGAAATGTTATGAATAAAATATTTTAATGGTAAAGTAAATATTTCTTTAAATATCATATTTAAAAAAAAATATCAAGATCAATATTTAAATCTCAGTTTTATGAATATTTTAGTATTTTATGAATTTTAGATCATACATTATTTATCAATTTAAAATATGTGAAGATAAAATCATTTCAAGTAAAAAATAGTACTTCTTCAGAAAATTGTGTCTATGTACAAAATGAATTTTATATTAGTAAATTAAATTTATAACTATCAATGAATTATTTTAAGGTATTTTTAAGATCATTTATTCAATTAAATAAATTAACATTCATCAAATAGTGGTTACTGGTCATTGAATATAATATCCATGTACCAACACTCTAGGATTTGGTGCTAAAAACATTAACTTTACATTATAGTATTCGATACTAATAAATGATAACAAAATTTTTCCATCCAAGACATAAAGCATCAAAAGAAAATATTTTATCAATTACATACACAAATACCTTTTAGTTTTAGGGTTTCAAATAATTGGGGAAAAAGATTACACAAACAAAACCCATAACTTCATGTGTGTATTTATACCACAGAAACCAGCTTTTATTAATTAACAATAGGTCATCAACATCATCTTTATAAAACAATAGTATATATAATTAATTTAAAATTATTCTTCATAACCTGTGAAAGATGAAACATAATAGTTTTTAACTCTAATTCTCATAAAGGGTAAAGACAATAATTAGCAATTTAATGTCATTAGTGGTCACAAGATGAGCATAAAGGTATGATTATGTCATCAACATACATGAGAATAACATAAGAATATTCATTCCCATAAATACTAATATAATAAATCATGAAACATGTCATTATTCTTTATCAATATAAAGGGTCATAATAATCAATTATCATTATCCATGTGATTTAATCTTCATCAAAGAAACCATTAAAACCCATAGAAATCGTAAAGAAATCATATTTATATATTTAGAACATTATATTCATAAACTGTTTTAAACCTATGTCAAAAATAAATGGTTCTATATTAAATCCATAAGAGAAACCATTTAGTAACTCTCTCTTTCTTACCTCTAGAGACAAGGATCTTTACCAAATGTATTGGTGTGCTATTTGGGTGAACCCATCAAATAAAATATATTGAGATCACTTGGAACTATTTAGGCACACCCATCATATAATATATATCTAGCTAAAACATGGATATTTGGGAACACTCATTGTATAATCTATATCAGTCTTACCAGTTTTTTTTTGGGAGAACCAATCAGATAATATTTTCCCCGATCACTCAATAGCTATAATAGGGATCAATTTTTCATATAAGATGTATCAACATCACCCATTTATCATAAATAATTTATAAGTACAATTCATGAATAAAAAAATTTTAATACTTCACTTTTGAATCATAATAATAATCAATGTTCTTTCATAGCTTGATTAACTCATAGAAAAGAAATGGGTTCCATGAAAACATCATAATATATCCAAATAAATAAAAATAATGGTACAAATAAAACATATCCCTAGTAGAGTGTAAGTAACATCATGATATTTAATGCTGATGAATGTAAATACCATCCACATATCATTAAATCCATTATTGATGAAAATAACCAATTCACTTTACAAATTACTTTAAAAAATAAAAAAATCATAAATTTTTGTGAAATTTTTCTCTAAATAAACATTGTTAACATATCAAATAAATATTAATGAAAATAATATAAATTATATTGGGAAAATCCATTAATTTGGTAAATGATAAAATAAACATTTTTTAAAACATTTTGTAAAGGGATTCAAAAGTGTCCCATTTGGAAAATGTTAACAAATTTCGTTTTTTAAAAACATTAAAAAGAAAGTCAAATATATTGAAAAATAGTTTAAATAATTACATTTTTATAGAAAATAAAATTTTGTATACAAATTTAGAAAATAAGGAGATAGAAAAGAAAAACTAAAATAGTATAATTAAAATTTATTACACACATAAACATATAATATCAAATACAATGAAGAAGTAATAAAACCTAATAAAAAGGAATTGAGTTATGAAATTCATTACCACTTGGAAAATTTCTATTCAAATACCCTTTGATGAAATAATTAATATTAAATGTATAAATACCATTATATATGAATTATTTATGATATTACATTTTAAAGGGGTTGTATATACACTATATAAAAGGAAATAATTGTATAACATTAAAATATAAATCAATTGAGGAAAATTGAGATGAATTCCCATACTTCATATAATATCTAGATAAAACCTAATGAAATGGATAAACACTTATATATGTGTAAATAAAAATATTTTTTTTGAAAATAATCCATAAAATACTTTCATGGGAAGTATATACACCATGAAATAAAAAAATAATTGGCTAATATGGAATATTACTCACAGAAGTAAAGGTGAGATGAGAAATCCTTACATTGAGTTTGACTCATCACGTTTGTTCTTTACCTTCATAAATAATAAAATTATTTTAATTATTTACTTTCATAATATTTTTTTTATTGTTTATTATTCATTTTATTTCACTTATTACCAAGTTATATACAATTACTTAATTAATTAAATCTATGCTAGAATTTTTGATATTATTTGTCATTTGTCTCTAAAATTACTTTGATATGTTAAATATAGTCAAAGTGGTCATTTTTTAACAAATATAAAATACTAATCATGAAATATTTTTCATTTTCATAGATAAATTATTCTTTTAAAACTAATCTTGAACGGTGCTTATGAAAAAGAACTATGTTATGATTATAGATATGGTAGGTCATACGTACACATGAGTAATGCTTCTATTTTCAATGATTATTATGAAAAAAAGGTAAGCCCTATTTTATCATTAAATAATTATAATAATATAATCAATACCATAATATTTATTTAAATATATATATATATATATCATCCATGTGATTTGGTGATGAAAAAGAGTCGCATCACTTTCTGGAGTCGGTAGTCCACTTGTAAGCATGAACGACATTGTAATTTTTCAGTGTAAGAAATAAAATGATATATTAAAATTTTAGAATGAAATATATGTCATGTAAATAATAATTATTTGATGTATATAAAATATATTAATTAACCTTATCTTTATTACAGTCCCTATAAAGAATCAGTGAAAATGAATCACAATGCTTTTTGAGGTTGTAGTCTCTTGTACACACAAGTGACGTTATAGGATACCATGTGGAATAAAATGTAAGAATATATGTGTAATATCATGACTTCAGTTATAAAAATATGTTACAAATAAAATATATATTCTTTAATTATGTTATTATAACAATATATGATAGGTGGGACCCTATGTTATAGTCAGGATTTCCACACCATAGTGACTAGTCTTACCGTGAAACCTGAGCATCCACACCTCAACCATACCAAAAATTGTAGTATAACTATTACAAGATCTATATCCTCCTCAAAACTCTTATAGGAACCTCCAACGCCCAAAACTAAAAAATCAAATTAATAATAGGATCTAGGCCCCTTACATAAATGGATAGATACTATTGGGAAATAATCTCTAGTTAATCATGTTCCATTTACAATGAATTAAGAAGAATTTATTTCTGGATTAATTACAGGGTTAAGGTTAACAAAAAACTACCTATATTTTAATTATTAATGATATAAATTGAACAAAAATAATTATATACTAAAATGATTTTATCAAAGAGTATGATATTTTAATGTTGAATTCCTTTAATTATATTATTCACTTATGATGTCAATTCTATATCACTCATGTCAAATAATTTTGGGTTTTAATAAAGAATTGAACCAGAAGGAATCAATTTAATCATGTGTGTGGGGAAAATGTGACGGTTTCCCTAATGAAAAGCCTAATTTAATAGGATATAGAGTACTATATGTAATAACAATGCTCACTCAACTTTCATTATATATTAATAATATCGTAGACTACATTGATCTCTTGAATTCATTAAAGAAAGAGTATCTTGTTATGTAGTATTTCATTAGCAGTGTCCACTATTTTTTAGAGTCTCTTAAAATCCACTTATCATTGTGAAATAGATCTTTTTAGTGAAAAATTTATTTTATATTTTCCACTGATCATAAAATGAGAAGGTTCTTATGGTTTTATATCATCTAGAAGGTAAGTACAACCAATAGTTGATGCTCATTAAGAATACAATGAAGAATTTTGAATTAGAATCAACGAAATTTGAAGGGTTTAAGAAATTATTATTTATCAAGTATTCTTTTTTCAAACTCTTAACTTAAATACAGAGGGGTAATTCTAGGAGTTGAAACAAATTGAGGATGAAACTATAGGAACTCACATAGGAAAATTCATGAGTCCCTCAAGATAAATCTATTATTTTATATTTGATCCAAAATGTAAAATATATTATTTATTTGGTGGATTAAAACAATGTATTTAAAATTCATTGTCTATAAGATACATTGTAACCTATAAATTAATTTTTTGATGTGAACTAAAGGTGTGGGTGCAATCTGTGGGTCACTTAGTACCTCTAAAGGGAATGGGAAGGTAGAATACTAGGGGAATCCCAATAATAAGTCACATGAGAATAAAAAATTTCATCCCCCTAATTAAAAAACATGTGGGAACCTAGTAAATGACATAAAGGATTAGTGAAGTGTTTTAATTTTGGTAAAACCGGCCACCAATCCCATTTCTACTAATGTAAGTAATGAAATTTGATCAATAAATAGAGGACAACAGGTTCCTATAACACCCAAATTTTTATGGACCTTTTTTTTCTCAAACAACTTAATTTTCATTTATGTATTGCAACGCACTAAGACAAACATTCCATTCACATGACACTTAATTGTAATAAGTTACACCAAACATCTACCTAGAAAACATTACATTCAACACTGACTTAGCGTACATTACACTAAACATTGATTTTCTACAAAACATCATTTTATTGTTATAATTAATAAAATATAATAATTATAACATATATATTAAACATAGTAATATTAATAGTAATAAATAATTTTAAAATATTTTTTATAATTTTTTTATTTATATAGAACCTTTTGATAACAAAATATATAGTTTTTGGTAACATTTATATATGTTTAAAAATATTATTCACTCAAATAAACTCCATTTAATTTCCTTATGTAAAAAATAATAAAATAAATTCTATGCAAATTTAGAAATTTAATATGATAAAAAAAACTTCATTTTTTAATTTACAATATCTAAATTATATTAGGGTTAATTTATGATATTTTTCTGAGAAACATTTCTTTTTGATGAATAGTGAGAAATACTGAATTTTAATTCAAAAATACTTTGTCATATTGTTAATTTATAAGGATAAATTATATTTTAAATTGTTTTAAAAGTTTAATTTGATATTATTGTAATCAATCAACCCAATTTGGGTCATTTTAATAAATTTATTTTTGAAATTGAATAATAAAACATAGAAAACATTTGGACATTTTTACATTAAAAATTCACATTGTTGGCCCGACTACTGGATTAAATTTAAATTAATTTATTTAAATTATGTTATTTTAATTTGGAGAAAGAGATTTTATATTTAGAATCATAATGATTTATAATTTCTAATATGTTTAACATATTTTTTGACCAAAAATATTTCTGAAAATAAATAAATAAATTACAACGCTTATGGTAAAATTAAACTTCATAAGGGACTACACATAAATCTTAAGGGCCCAAATGACCTAAACGCTTTTCAAATAATTTTTTTTGGATATATATAGACCTTATACTCACTTGGATATAACTATTTTCACTATTTTATCCACTTGAAAAGGGAAAAAAGTGTGTGGATTTTCATTTCCCCATAATTTACAAGAGTGTCTCTCCTCATCCACTATAAAAAGGCCTCCTCTCATCCAACTTCCTCATACCTCTCATGAGACTTTGTATTGACCTGTATATAACCAAATAGATACTAAAAATACCTCCCCTAATCCTATAATACTCCCATTTAGAATAAATCATACCAAATATTCCAATTGGTGTAAACCAAAATGAGTTCCTGAATAAGAGGTATCATTATTCCTCGAGTTTTTTATTACTTTAATTCTAAACCCCCTTAAATATTATTATTATTATATGCTTGTAAAAAAACACCAGTATCCTTAAAATACTATTTCATTTATAATCTATGGTTTAAAACTACACATACACACACTTTCATCTAATGGATAATGAACATATTGTTTATGTGTATGGTTAACTAACAGCTCATGAAATGATGATTGTTCATTTTTCCTTTACCGCCTATCATGGTGGACATTATGAATGAAAAAATATTTATATATTATAAAAATTATATTTATAATGACCATTATGATTCTATAATATTTATTTTTAACAAACCTTTATGCCTGACATCTTATGTAAATGTTATAATTTCTTTTGAGGATGTGTTGACTACTGCCCTCTCAATGTGATGTGATTCGTTCACACACTACATGCAATGTATTAAGTATGGATCTTGTTAAATTCTTTGATATATATGATATAATAGTTATAAATTAATAATATATATATATATATATGATATTTACTCTCTTTTATCCAATATGAAAATAAAACGGAAACAATGTGCATGCTTATGTACGGCTTACCATCTCCATAAACTGTGTATTCAATTTCATTCTTCTATATTATATATATTATTATAATAAAAATATTTGGAATATAAATTATATTAATATAATGGTGTAAATTCTGTAATTCTTGATATAAGTATAAGGACCAGAGAATAAAAAATTAAGACACATGTGAAAAACAATGCAAATATTACACAAAGTAAACACTTAACATATTATTTTTAACAAGAGGGTAATATTAGGTCATAATAAAACCATGTATTATATTAGATATAAAAATATTATTCTATAAAAAATTTATAATAAAATTTCATTTATTATATAGGAATCATGTATGAGTTTGAATAGAGTCAAGATACAAGGTAAGGGGATTTCATCTCACATTTTATTTCCGTGAGATGCATGATTTATTCACCACCCATTCGTTTTGTGTGGTGTGTGTAAATACCATGGATATATTCAAGGGATATTATAATTAAATTTATGGGTATTTACAAATACATTCTATTGTTTTTATTTCATGTGTCCAATGTTACAAAATCTAAAAATCAGAAAGAGAATTTTGGCTTGTTTTTCCTTCTTTCAGACACATGTTTTATTATGAAACTACATTATTTTCATAGGTGTATATACATCCATTTGACATGTTATATATTAAAACTACATCATTTAATGATATTGTAATCTTAATTTCATTTCGTTTTCTTACATGGAGAGTATGATCCCAAGTTACCATGTTCTAAGAGTTTATTGAAATAATATCATCATTTATCAAGATTGTTTATGATTATGCCTCCTTTATTGAAATTTTAGGACCCCTCTCTCAAGAAAAAATAATAAAATTTATTCTACACTATTTATTCATGATATATTCATGTTTTAGAACCAGTGTTTCACTATTTGGTACTTAAGATATTTAATAAAATATTTTTTATGAAAATCTTAATATATATCTCTCTTCGGTCAGTAATCTATTTTATTCAAAAAACGAATTTTCAAAAACAAATAAAAATTGTTTTCAAATGATACTTGAATATTTTTTATTAGATAAAGTTATTTTAAAAATGCTTTATATTTTTCAATGCTTTCTTTATAAGTTTTAAATTTTAATTTCAATGAAATTATTTTTAAATGTTTTGTGTTCTAAAAAGAATTTTTCAATGCAGAAAGGATATTTTCCTCAAGAAATATTTTTGAAAGATATTTCAAAATTATTTCCTACCTAAGATAACATTTTTTGATATTAATCATGCATTTATATAGAAATTATTCAATGTTTTTGTTCATAGTCTTTCTCTGAATGCATTGTGTTTTGAAGGCATTATGTTTATGAAACTCATTTCTCATTCATGTGTTATAAGCTTTTGAACCCCGGTACATTTCATGGGCTGTGTTTTTGATGAAATAAATATGAAAACAATATTTTTATACCAGTTAAGATTATATTACATTGTTATAATAGCAGTTCCATTTCATGGGTTATGATATGATTATTTATGATCATGTGGAACATGTTTGTATTATTTCATTATGACATAGGTGGAGCATATATCCCCTATAATGCATTGGGTAATGGTTTATATCTCATGAGATAGACATGTATGGAATAAAAAATTAATTTTTTATAATATTATAGCACTAGAATGAGAAATGAACTTGGTTCAGTATTACAGGGCTGGAACGGGGAGTGAACTCAATTTAGTATTGCATGGTTGGAACAAGGTGTGAAAATGGTTAAGTAAAGGACTTTTTCCACTATGTTGGCATTGACATTATTTCCTTAACGACTATGGAAATCAATATATATACTTATGTGTCTTCCATAATACCATGTTTTATTCCTATGTTATTCTTTTATGTATCATGATTTTTATTTCCTTATGATTCATATCTTATAAATTGACAAGATTTATTCCATGATTGATGTTCATGATATTTGATGCGCACATTGTGATCTTATATTTTCATGATCATGTTATCACACCCTTTTGATAGATATTATGCTTACACATCCCCCTTTTCCACCCTTACATAGCATATGATATCACCCCTTTCTATGTTTCCTTCCCCCAGGTTATGAAGATATGTATTATGTTTGATGTGTCTAAGAAGAGTCCAAGTCAAGAAAACCCCATTGGGATATTATGTATCTCCTTTATATACTGGTGTTTATGTTTCCATGTTTTCAAAGGCACTAGACTATAATGGACTTTGGGCATATGTTTGTATATTGTTTTATGTATTTTGGAATGTTTATGTAATGTTAGTGTTTGAAAAATTGAGGTTCATTATAGTTGGTATGAGATAAAATCTTTAGTTAACATTTGTAATCTAGGATGATTAATCAATAGTGATAACCCTAAGGACATGTATATGGAAAAGTATAAGGATAATAAAAGGCATATTAAAATGTACTCAAATTCTGGTAAAGGAAAGAGTGAATGTTTTCCTAGAAAGACACCCCTATCTAAATACTACAAGTGGATGTGCCTCTTGAACAAAGTTACCAAGGAGTTATAACTCTGAAAATAAGTTATGGGCCTAACTTGGGATAATATGGTAAATGAAAATAAGTCCTATTTCACACCTATTCTGACACTATTGGGGGATATTCTTTGGAAATTCACATACCCTTTACGATCCATCAGGAATTATTTAAATAGAATTTGGATATAAATAACATAGGATAAATCTAAGGTGTTACAGATTATGTAAGGTTTCATAATTAAACATCATAGAAGTTAATTTTCATAATTATCTGGTTCATCATTATGGTAACTGGTTTTACTCTATGATTTTGTTTTTAGTAACGGGATAGAACACTAAGGAACCATGTTAATGGTAATTATGAAGGAAAATGAAACAATTTTCCTCCTAAGAAACTGAATGTTATGGGATATGGAATGAAAAATATTGTTTTTATACTCACACTGCTTTCTCAAGATATGAATCTTGGTGTAATTCCAAATGATCAAATGAGGGAACAATATTCTATTGAGTTTTTCATGAGGAAATTTTGATCATATTTCAGAGGGTCTTCTAATCCAATTGTTGCATAATAATAGATCATTACTAATAAAAATATATTCTCCATTATACATTTTTAGAGCATTATAAATTAGATATATCTATTTATCTATTAGAATCCAAAGAAAACCAGTGGTGGAATCTAATCAAATATATGAGGCAGTAAGATGAGATTGAATCCATGGATTGAGATGAGTTCAGGAACTTATTGTTTAAAAATTAATTTACTCGGATCAATATTAATATGATGGATAAAGAGTTCCTTGAGTGTAAGAAAATGGGTGATGAATTTATTAGTTCCTACACGGATAGATTCATGAGACATTATAGGTAAGCTTCAGGAATTATCATCCAACCCAAATGTAAAGTTGATAGGTTCTTTAGTGACTTAAATGTAAATCTCATAAGGGAACTATCCATAAGAGACTTTTATATCTATGAAGAGATAGTAATATATAAAATCAAGGTTGAAATGAAGGTTTCGGTCATGTATCTACCTCATAGTTTTTACAAGAAAAGGATGATGGAGTTTAAAGGAAACTCTAAAATCTATTTAGAATACCAGATGAATTTTCCATTATGATTTAAATGTAGGAAGAATCATGGGGGAATTATTCTTAAGGGGTCCCAAAAATGTTTTAAGTTTGAAAAGGAAGGTCACTGGGAAATTTATTTTTGAAGTGATGGGAAGAAGTTATAAAATGGTGTGAATTGATAAATAGAAACACACAATTC
Organism: Viscum album; assembly: GCA_963277665.1. NCBI lineage: Eukaryota > Viridiplantae > Streptophyta > Magnoliopsida > Santalales > Viscaceae > Viscum > Viscum album. The sequence continues at coordinate 1,498,885,631 of OY728131.1, forward strand.
ACCTACAACAATTCATTATTATAAGTGTATAAAGAATGGTAATTATTCTAAACAGTTCCCAATCCCAAGTGCCAGTGGTGATGATCAATGTCAGAAACCTCTAAAGCTAAAAGGAATAGGGTAAATATCATGTAATCTCTTTTTCTAGAAAGGGTTACATTAAAAACATGATTAAAGGTACACTAACAATCCAGTCTAGAACTGCTTGTGTCATATTTGATTCTAGATCTACCAAAACTTTTATATATATGGAATTTTCTAAGGCTGTTAAGATTCCACAAAAAATAATTTGATGTTGAATTAGTAGTTAGACCCCCCTAATTGTGTGATGATTGCATCCCATGTCTATGATTCCTCTCTAGTTTATGTTTTTATGATTTTACTTCTTCCAAATCTTTTCATTCTTCCTCTGGTTTAATTAGAGGATATCTTAGGGATGGATTGTCTTTTCATCCTAAATTCCACATCAATTTTCATAGAAGTGAATTTAAGTTTGATATTCCAAACCCTCATAGGATTATCCATCAATGTGGCAGTAATAATAAACTTCTTGTGGAGATTACATCGATTATATGGTTCTTAATTTCCATTAAAATGGTTGTTTATCTTAAGTGGTTGGGGATAAAATTGACATCGAGGATATACCTATTGTTTGATAATTTTGATATTTCTTTTTATAATAGTTTCCTCGACTTCCACTAAAATGTGAAGTTGAGTTCTCAATAGAACACATACCTATTTCCACACCAATTTCAGAGACTCCTTATAGAATGGCCCTGATTGAGTTACAGGAACTCAAGAAGAAACTTCAATAAAACCTTCATACGGGATTCATTAATCCTAGTGTGTCACCTTGGGATATACCTATTATTATTTTTGATAAATAAAGATGTATAAATGGGACACTGAATTGATTATCGGGAGTTGAACAAGATCACAATCAAGAACATGTATCATCTTCCCTGTATTGACGGCTTGTTTGATCAACTAAGTAGTTCCCAATATTTTTGAAATATTTAACTTCATTATAGATAACATAAATTGAGGTTTATGATGGATTATATACCCAAAAACCATTTTTTTCAAGGTAAGGACACTATGAATATATTGTGATACATTTTGGTCTTAATAAATCCCCGAATATCAATATTAATTTAATGAATAGATTATTTTTAGATTACCTCGATCAGTTTGTGGTAGTCTATATAGATGTTATTATAATCCATTCAAAGAGAAGGTAGAAGAATAAAGATCGCATGAGAGTTTTACAAAATACCCTAAAAAGGATAAGCTATATGAAAAATTTACATTGTTTGAATTTTGGCAGGAAAATGTATCATTTTTTGGGATACATAATCACAAGGGATGGTATAGTAGAAGATCCATCAAAGGCGGAGGCTATTTAATGATGGCCTTGACCAACCATAGTGACTGAGATCTGTATCTTTCTTATTTTAACTAGATATTATCGATGTTTTTTGGAGAATCTCTCAGGACTATTTAATCCTCCTCCCATGTTAACAAATATGGTTTTTGAGTTCCTCTAAAAAGATGAATGTGAGATAAATTTCAAGGAACTGAAGATAGGTTTAGTTAGTGAATCTGTTCTTACATTTCCCTGTATTGTATATGGGTTGTTAATATATAGGGATTCATAGATGAAGGTATTTGGATTTTCTTTTATACAGAACAACATTTTTATTGCTTATGCCTCACGGTTGTTGAAGATTCCTGAGAAAAATTACCCAACTCATGATTTGGAGTTATCAGCAGTAGTTTTTGTCATAAAGATATGGAGGCATTATCTTTATGGGGAAAAGTGTGACATATATACTAATCATTAAATTATGAAATATATATTCACACCAAAGGAGATGAAAACGCACCAGAGATGATGGTTATATTTGATAAAGGATTTTGACTGGTCAATACATTACTACATTGGGAAAAAAACAAGGTGGTCGATTCTTTGAGTCAAAATTATCATGCTTGATTATCCATGATTAGGATCACAAATGATCCAATATTTTTGGATTTTATAGGGATGAACCTATAAATCCAGAATGAATGGGAAAAAATCATATCTTTCTCAAATGAATGTTCAACCCTCAATCTAATTGATGTTTAATGAGGCGTAGAACGAATATGTAGATATAAAAAAGAATGTTAGAAATTTTCATGAGTTTAACCTTCATTGGGAGGGAATTATAATGTTCAGGAACCATGTATGTGTTCTTTCCATACAAGATTTGAAGAAGGATATATTAGAGGAATCACATAGTTCTTCATTCTATAATCATCCCAGAAGTAAAAATATTTATAGGGACATGAAATAATTCTTATGGTGGGATGGTATAATTAAATATATCATGGGTTTTTTATCTCAGTTTTTGGTATGACAACAAGTTAAGGCTAAAAGACAAAAGTAAAAGGGTTGTTTCAACAATTACACTTACTATAATATAAATAGGATAACATAACTATGGATTTTTTCATTGGACTACCCAAAACCTTTAAAGGGTTTAATTATATATGGTTGGTAGTCGACCACCTAACTAAGTCATCACACTTCATCTCTATTAGAGAAGAAATCTATCTAGATCTTCTTTCCCAGATATACATTGAGGAAGTGGTAATGTTTCATTGAGTACCACACTCTATGGTATCAGATAAGGATATGAGGTTTACCTCAATGTTCTATAGAAGTATACAGAAATACCTTGATAAATAATTGAGTTTTATCAGTTATATCATCCTCAGACATTTGTTCTATCTGAAAGAACAATTCAAACCCTAGATGATATGTTCAGATCTTATTTTCTGAATTTCAAAGGTGGTTGTATTCAATAGCTTCCTCTAGTTGATTTTTCTTATAACAATATATTTCACTCAACAATTATTATGGAACCTTATAAATACATATATGGGATAAAATGTAGATCTCCAACATGATATGATCATGTGGGAGAAAGAAATCTATTGGGACCTATGATCGCTAATGAAATAGTCGAGAAGGTTATAACCATTAAGCAGCATATTAAGCCAGCTCAAAGTCGAATGAAAATTTATGTAGATAAATAATGGGGTGATCTATAATTTGATGTTTTTGAAAAAAAAAATCTATGAATCTCACCATGTATGAATTTTAAGATGTTTGTTAAGAAAGGGAAACTAATCCCTGTGTATATTAGTCCCTTTGAGATTCATGATTGTGTGAGGATGGTAGCATATCACTTGGAAATTCATCAAATTTCCTCTAAATTCCATGATGTGTTCCATATATCACTTCTATGGAAGTATATACCTAACAATTCACATTTACTAAACTTGGAGTCCAAACAACTGGAGTATGATCTTTCCTATAAGGAACAACAAGTTGAAATTTTGGATCATATTGACAAAGTTCTACAAAACCAGACCACTCAACTAGTCAATATGTTTTAAATAAATACCAGTTGGAATAAGCTACATGGGAAATTTATGATATAATTATGAAAAATTATCCTTATTGTTTTACTAGAGTGATGAATTTCGTGGGTGAAATTAATATTAAGGTGGGTAGAATGTAACACCCAGAGTTTATATGGATCTTTTTTTAATAAATTAATATTCATTTATGTCTTACAATGCACTAAGTAAAATATTCTGTTCACATGACACTTAATTAGGTTATTTTATGTGGAACATTGAATTGGCATACGTTAAATGTAACATCAACTTGGTGTACATTACACACAACACTGAGTTTCTACAAAACATCATTTTATACTTATAATTATTTAAATACAAAAAATTATTTCATACCAATTAAATATGGTAATATTAATAATAATAAATACTTTTCAAATGTTTTTTATAATTATTGTATATAAATTAAACATATTGATAACAAAAGATATAATTTTTGGTAAAATCCTTATATATTTAAAAATACCATTTTCATAGATGAACTTTTTTAATGTCCTTCTATGAATAATAATAAAATTATGTTTAGGCTCATTTATAAATTGAATTTGGAAAAAACATCATTTTTTAATTTATAATTCCAAAAAAATTTCAAGGTGAATTTATGGTAGTTTTCTAAGAAACAACAATTTTTGATAAACAGTGAAAAATACTAAATTTTAATTCAAAACTACTTTTTTATTGAAATTATTTATAATTATAAATTATATATTAAATTGGTTTAAATTTTTAATTAGACCATGTTTTTATCAATAAACCCAATTTGGGTTATGTGAATCAATTTCACTTTGAAATTAAATATAAAACATAGCAAATGTTTGAGCATTTTTCGTTAAAAATCTACATTGTTGACCTCACTACGGTATTAAATTTAAATTATTTTATTCCTCTTATATGGTTAGAATTTGGAAAATTTGATTCCATATTTTGAGTCATAAAAAATTTTAATTTATAATTATGTAAAATTATTTTTTTATCCAAAATATTTGTGAAATTAATTGAAATTAATTTTAATGATTAAGGTAAAATTAATCGTAATAACGGACTAAAAAATAATCTTATGGTCCCAAATGTCCTTAGGAATTGTCCAAGATCCATTGTATGGAAATATATGGACCATATCCTCCCTTTTATATAATTTTTTCCATTAATGTATCCACTTTACATAATATAATGTTGGTGTATTTTCTTTTCCAAAAATTTACAAGAATACCACTCCTCTCTAATATAAAAAGGCCTCATCTCCTCCCATGATCTCACACCTATAAATCCATATTGGATAGACCATGATCTTCCAAAATAACTCCTAAAAATACCTCCCCTCGTCTTATAATATTCACCTTTTTCAGAAGTTAATCCACAGAATCCCTTTGATGAAAACCAAAAGGAGTTGCATGAATAGGAGGTAACATTCTTCCTTGAGTTCTTTTATATTATTTCTATTCCCCACCCCATAAAATATTATTATAATAGTAATTTATAAAAATATTCTTCAATATAATAGGATGTTTTTATAATATTTTTTTAACTTAAAATTATACGCACTTAAATCTAGTGGGTAACGAACATACTTTTTACGTGTACGGTGAACTACCACCTCACGAAAAGATGATTGTTCAATTTTCCTTTACTGCCTCTCATATAGGAAATTATAATTGAAACTATATTTATATATGATACATGTGATATTTATAATTAATTTATTATTTTTTATTTTTTATTTATAACATACCATTATTCCTTCCATCTTGCATAAATACGATAATTTCGTTTGAGGAAGTGTGGACTATCACCCCTCAAAGTGATGTCATTCATTCAGAAACTGCATGGAATATATTAAGGATGGGTCTAATTAACCTATTTTATATATATGATATAATAATGATAATTTAATAATGATATATATATATATATGTACATATATATATATACATATATTTCATTTACTAACTTGCATTCAATAAGATAATAAAATGGAAACAATGTTCATGTGTACGTACAACTTACCGTCTCCATGAACGATATATTACATTTCATACATATATGTTATATTGATTTTTATAATAAATATATAATAAATATAAATTATATTTAGACCATGTTTTACATTATATATTTTAGGATATAAGTTTAATTTCCATGTACATAACCAATTAATATACATGTGAAAATCAAAACGAATATTACCTGAAAAGAAGCCTTAACATAGGCTTGTTAACAAGAGGGTAATATAAGGTCATAATAAATCCCTGTATGGTATTAGATATATGAATACTATTCTGTAAAATATTTATTATAAAATTAAATTTATTATATAGGAATCTTGTATGAGTGTGAATATTGTCAAGACACAAGGTAAGGTGATTTCATCTCACTTTTTATTTTCATGAGATACATGATTTATTCACCACCCATTCCTTTTGTGTGGTGTGTATGCTTCCCATGGATGTATTAAATTATTCTTATACTTAAATTTATGTTAATTTACATATCTATTATAATATATTTATTTCACGAGGTTAGTGTTTCTAATTCTACTTAATCATTGAGATAGTTTGGTCCTAATTGGACTTCTTTGGGACACATCTTTTATAGTGCACATACATTAATTTTCTATACGTATAAACTTATATTTGACATGTCATATTTTTAATCTAATTCATTTAATTATATTATAATTTTTATTTAATTTAATTTTCTTACATATTTAGTATGATCCCTTGTTACCATTTGATAAGAGTTTATTGAAACAATCTCATCATTTAGCGGGATTGTTTATGATTAAGCTTCTTATATTGAAATATTATAAACCATATCTCTTGAAAACTCATTAATATTTCTCTCCTCTAGTTATTCATGATATATTAATGTTTTAGTTCTATTTTTACACTCTTTGGAACTTAATATATTTAATAAAATGTTTTTATACAAATCTGACTGTATTTCTCTCTTCGGTTGGAATTATGTTTTATTCAAAAACCATATTTTCAAAAAAAAATAAAAAATGTTTTAATTTTATCATTTAATATAATTTTAATGTAAATATGGATTTTATAAAAATGGTTTTTAAAGCTTTATTCATATCTTTTCAAATCTATATTCCAGGAAAAAGGTTTTCAAAAATGTTTTATGTTTTAAAAAGTGTTTTAACTGAAGAAAGGATATTTTCATTTAGAATTTTTTTAAAAGATCTTTAAAAATTATTTATCATCTAAGATAACATCTATAGGTGTAAATCATGCATTTATGGAGAAATTATTCAATTTTAACATTCATATTCAGTCTTTGAATGGATTATTTTTTAATGGGAAGATGTTTATGAAACCCATTTCTCTTTAAAATGTTATATGCTATTGAAACCCACTTCTTTTCATAGGTTATGTTTATGATTAAATGGATATGAAACCTGTATTTTTTATAAGGTTATGATATGATTTCGTGTTTTTAATACCCATTATATGTTATGGTTTATGATAGGATTCTTTATAATCTAGTGTCACATGTATGTTTTATTTCATTATGAGATTGATGGGACTTATTTCCCCCTCCAATTAATTGGGTGAAGATTTATATCTCCTGAGATAGACATTTGTGGAAAGAGAAATGAACTTGGTTCTTTATTATCGGGCTGTAATGAGAAATGAACTCGATTATGTATTATATGATTGTAATGAGGAGTGAACTCGGTTCAGTAATATAGGGTTGAAATGGTGTGTGAGCCCAGTTAAGTAGATGATGTTTTTTACTAATATGGTCTTGGGAGAAATTACTTGACTACTATAGAAATCAGTACACTTTCTTATGTTTCTGCAATAATTTCATGTTTTATTCCTATCCTTAGCTTTTATAGAAAATTTTCTTTATTCCTTATAATTCATGTCTTATAAACTTCCAAGCATTATGCCATGATTCATGTTTATGATATTTGATATGTTTGGTGTGATTTTCTATTTTAATAGTAATGTTATCATACCCTTATTATCATGACTATGATTATGTATCTCCCTTGTTTACCCTTACTGAGTATCTAAGATCACCCTTTTTATGTTCTCATATCTCATGTTATGAAGATATATTTTACGTTTGATGTTTATAGGAAGCGTTCTAGTAAACAAGAACCTAGTGGCAGATGATTTAGCTCATTTATGTACTAGTGTTTATGTTCCCATGTTTCCAAAGTCACTAGACTAGTACAGTCTTTGGGCGTCTATTTGTAAATTTTTTTAGTATTCTGTAAAATTTGGTTAACATTAACGTATGAAAAGTAAGGGTCCCTATGGATCACATATAATTTATCATCTGTAATACAATACTTAAAATTAGAATAGTTTGTACACTATTCAAATCAATGCCTCAACCCTAAGGTTAAGGAAGAAATTGGACCAAGAAACCACCCAAAGTAATGGAACAAGGGAGGGAACTCACAGTCAATGCCATTGAGGTATATTAAGATAACAAAGTGATTCAAGGTATATTTAATTTATATTATATGTCTTTATAAACCTTAGTTTGTTCTATTTCATAGCATTATTTCATATCACATAAGTTTGATTATAAAGTGGATTCACCACCTCTGGTGATAGATATATAACTATAAATATAATCACTTGGTGTCACAATTATCATATATAAGATATATATATCTTATATAATTGATATTTTTTGGACGATACTTCATGAAAATATAATTATTCTTCATTTAATTTAATTTAACGTTTGTTTGGGAATGTATTATCTTTCCATTCATAAGTCACATATTAATTATCTGGAATGTAACACCCTCTGATTTTGAGAATTATATTTTTTGAATTAATTCAAATTTTCAATATTTTTCATCTCAAATGAAACTTAAAAAATTTATATATATATTGAAACACTACATCAAGCATTCCTTTCACTCGTATTACCATCATGTCTTACGCTACACACAATACCAACTTGTCTTGTGCTACAAGTAACACTAACTTGGTGTACAATGCACGCAACACTAGGTTTCTACGAAACATTACTTTTTACTATTTTAATTATTTAAATATTATAATAATAACCTATCTATTACACTTAGTAGTAACAGCTTTTCAAATATTTTTTATAATTTTTTTTATATAAATAAAACATATTGATAATTAAAGTTGATATTTTTTGGCAAAGTCCTTTTATTTTAGAAACATCATTTTCTTGAATGAACCGATTTTCAATAATAAATTTACATTAAGACACATTAAGAAATTTAATTAGATAAAAAATAAATTTTTTTTATTTTTTATGTTGAAATTATCATAGGGTAAATTTTTTGTTATTTTTCTGAGAAACATCATTTTTTGATGAATTGTGAAAAAAACAGCTTTTTAGTTAAAAACTGCCTTTTATTAAATTAATTATTATTCCTAAATGATAATATAAATATGTTTTAAGGTAAAATAATATGAATATTAAATATATTTCATCCATTAGAATCAATTTCACTTTGAAACTGAATGTAAAATCTTAACAATATTTTGAACATTTTCCTACATTAAATCCCCATTATTTTGTCTCATCTACAAGATCAGCAATAATCTTAATTTTTGCTATTTTGTTAAGTGATTTTCAAAAATATAACTTAAAACATTATATTCAATCTAATATTTATATTCTAATTATACCATGTAAATATTTTACCAAATTGATTAGTAAAGGTAATTAAAATTAATCACACCAGTTAACACCAAATTAAGCTTAATTAAGGACTAACCCATAAAATTAAGAGATTAAATGACCTAAACACGTGTCCAACATACATTTTATGTCCATATTTAGTCTATATTCTTTCCAATATTGATTTTTTTTGTTTTTTATGACATTTTTTAGGTAATAACATTTGAAAAAAAATGGATTCTAAAAATTCCAAATGAGTCATTCTCCCTCCGTATAAAATGTCACCACATCTACCCATTCCTCATACCTCTAAAACCTCTTATGTTGATCCATGTTCTGCCCTATTATCCTTCCAAAAATCCTTCCTTCTACCATGAATAATCCCTTTGGGTGGAAACTCTCTCAAGGAATCATTTTGGCACAAACCAAAAAGAGTTACATGATTAAGTGGTAACGTATTCTCTCAAACTCCTTTCCATTATTTTCCTAATCCAACCCTCCACTCTCTTTATTCCCTTATAATGTGAAACAACCTGTATCCTTCATATACAATTATTTTTTATGAAAAGTTTCTGACCTACAATTATAGACACCTCCATCTAATATATTTTTAACGTATTATTTCAATATACGGAGAACTACTGCCTCATGAAATGATGATAGTTCATTTTTCCTTTACAACCAATCAGTGCTGCCATTATGATGGAAACTATAATTATATATGTAAAGTATTATATTTATTATTTATTTAATATTATTTATTACTTTCTTAACACACATATTTATACCTTCAATTTTGTGTTAATACGATAATCTTGTTTGAGGAAGTGTGGACTACCGCCCCCTCAAAGCGATGTGATTCTACAACACACCTCATGGAATGTATTAAGGACGGGTTTAATTAACTTATATGATATATATGATAATTAATGCTACTTTAAAAATGATATATATATGTATATGTGTATATATATATATTCATAGTTAATTTACATAATTTCTTTCAATACGACAATAAAAATGGAAACAACGTTCATGTGTACGAACGACTTAACATCTCCCTGAATAGTGTGTTACATTTCGTACATAATTATGAAATTAAATTTTATAATTTACATATAATTGATATATATTATATTTATATCATTTTACACCTTCTGTAATCATGATATAAGTATAAGGACCAACACTATAACAAATTAAGACACATGTGAAGAACAAAGTGAATGATTACCCGATGTGAAACTTTAACATAGGATCATTAAAAAGAGGGTAATATAAGATCATAATAAAAATATATATTGTATTATTTATAATAATATTATAATTTAAAATATTTTTAATAAATTTATATTTATTATTCAATAATCATGTACGAGAATGGAGAGATTCAAGACATAAAGTAAGGGGAATTTCATCTCACATTTAATTTCTATGAGATTCATATTTTGATCACCACTCGTTCCTTATGTGTGGTGTATGTACTATAAATGATTGAATTATAATTATATTATACCTAAATTTATTTGTATTCACATATCAATTCTATTATCCTTCATTCATGGGTTTTAACTTTCAAAAGTTACCAAATTGTTAAAACAGTTTTGTCTCAATTTGCCTTCATAGAGACTCATGTTTTGTTATGTGCCTAAACTGTTATTCGAGGTGTATATACTTCCATGGAACATCTAATATCATGAAAATCCTTCTTTTCATGATATCTTATGTTTTTTTAATTCCAATTTCTTACATGAAGGGTATGATCCCATGTAACCAAGTTATAAGTGTTTATTGAGACAATATTATCATTTTTCAAGATAGTTTATGTTTATCCTTCCTTCGATGAATTATCTCAAGAATATCTATGAGTTTAATTCTCCTAAATTTATTCAATATATCCTCATTTTTTTACCATTTTCCCACTCTTCATTACTTAATATAATTTTTTAATAAAATCTTATTGTATATCTCTTTGGTAGGAAATCCATTATATTCAAAAACCATGTTTTAAAAAATGTTTTCAAATGATCCTTGAAGATAATTTTCAAGGAAAAGGGATTTTTAAATTTTTTTTATTTTTTTCAAATATTCCTTTATTTTTTCAAATCAGTTTTCAAATAAAAAGTTTTTCCAAAGTTTTTGTGTTATAAATATCAATTTTTAAAGAATAAAGGATATTTTCTTGTAGAAATGTTTTTAATTGATCATTCCAAAATTATTTCCCATATAAGATAACATCTATTGGTTTTAGTAAAGTATTTATGGGGAAATTATTCAATGTTCCATTCATATTATTTTTGTGAATTTATTATGTTGTGATGGAATGATGTTTATGAAGAAAGTTTCTCTTTCACAGCTTATATGATTTTCAAACCCGCTTCTTTTCACGGGTTATGTTTATGATGAAATTAATATGAATCATGCCTCTTTACACATGTTATGATATGTTTACATATTTATGATACATATTTCATTTCATAGGATATGATATGTTTATCTATGATCTTGTGTCACATGTATGTGTGATTTCGTTATATGACATGTGGGACCTATATCTCCCTCCAATGCATTGGGTAAAAATTTATATATCATGATATAATACAGGGTTGGAAAGAGGGTTACTCAGTTCTGTAATACCCAGCTAGAACGTGGGTTACTTGGTTCCATAATACAGGGCTATAATAATGGTCACTCAATTCAGTAATATAGGGCTATAATAAGGGTCACATTGTTCCATAATATAGGGCTAGAATGGGGGTTACCTTATTCAATAAAGAATTTTTTTTCACTAAGACGGTCTTGCAAGTGATTCCGTGGCCACTATGAAAATTATTATATGTTTATGTGTTTCCAAAATTCCATGTCTAACTCATATTTTATGCTTTAATAGATTATTTCCTTTACATCCTTTTGATTCATGTCTTATAAACTTCTATGATTTGCGCCATGATTCTTGTATATAATCATTGATATGTAGGGTATGATCTTGTATTTTCATTATCATGTCATCATACCCTTATTCTCAAATTTATGTTTACAAGTCTCCATTATTTAGCTTTACTGAGCATTTGAGCTCACCCATTTTTGTGTTTCGTTACCCAGGTTATGAAGATATGTATTTTATTTGATGTGTTTAATAAGGGTTCTAGTTGCGAAGAACCAAGTGGGAGATAATGTAGCTCAATTATGTACCATTATTTATGTTTCCATGTTTCCAAAGGTATTATACCAACTATGGCCTTTGGGTGTATTTTCTATAATGTTTAAGTATTCCAAAAAAAATTATGTAATGATAATGTTTGAAAAGATAGGGTCTCTATATGGAAATATAGATCACATTTCATGTTCGGAATCATTTAGTTATCATGTGTCAAAAAGGGAATAATCATGAACTTAATTTGGAGGAATATTCTTTAATAATGGTCCTAGCACCCAAAAATGATGGATTATTAGCATAAAAGTTTGGAGAAGAGTTCAACATTGATGAAATGCCTATTGTAAAATGATATACTGATGTATTTATACAGTAACTTCTTATTATTCTCCTAGAGTGTGAGGTTGAATTTTTAGTATAACTGAAACCTATATCTATTCCAATATCATGGAGTCTATATAGAATGGATCTTGTTAAACTAGAAGAATTAGATAATCAGTTTTAGAAAAACTAGAAAATGGTTTAATCTACCCCAATAATTCACCATTGTGTGAATTGGTCCTTTTTTATAAATAATGATATGTCATTTTTCCTTTTCATTGAATACTATAAGCTTAACGAGACTATTAATAAGAAAAAACAAGCATATACCCCGTATCTATGACTTGTTAAATCATCTCAAAGAAGCTCAATAATTATCAAATATTGTCTTGTGATCTAGATATCATCTGTTAGAGGTATAATGGTAGAATATTGAAATGGTGACTTTCCTAATGAGGTATGGAAATTATGAGATTATAGTGATTCCCTTCAAACAGACTAACGTCCCCACCATCTATATAGATCTAATATATAGAGTTTTTAGAGAGTACCAATATCTATTTTTATTATCTTCATAGATTATATTCTTATTTATTCAATGATCAAGGAAGAGAAAAATAATATTTTGGGGATTATTTTGATGAACATAAAAAATGATAAATTGTATTAAAAATTTAATAAATGTAAATTATTTATTTAAATGTGTTATTCTTTAGTCACATAATCACTAAAAATGGAAATAAATAGATACTTCAAAGATAAAGGTTGTTAAATAATGGAAAAGAATAACCACAGTAATTAAGATCTATGATTTTCTTGAGTTGGTTGGATAATATGTATAATTTTTGGGAAATTTCATCATGGTTATAGAATCCAAAAATATGGTTAACACAAATATGAGTGATGTTCCTTTAGATGGAGGAATGTGAATAATTTTTTAAGGAACTAAATATGATCTTTTTCAGAAAACCTATACTTATATTAACCTATAATGGGATGGTTTTTTAATATACAATAAATCCTCAAATATGATTTTGTAAAGTTTTCTAATGAAAAATTAAATGGTAACTTCTTATGATTCATGAAAATAAAAACCCATGAAAAAAATATCTATTGCGTGATTTAGAACATGCTGTCTAGATCTTTGAATTGAAATTTTGTAAGAGTTGTCTCTATTGTGAAAAGTGTGACATTTATAAAAAATGGAGTATAAAATATATATTCTCTTATAAACAATTAAATATGTTCCTAATAATATTGTTGGAACTAATCAAAGACTATGACTGATAAAAACATTACTAGTCTAATAAGGAAAACATGGTGGAAGATGATTTGAGGTAGAAATATCGTTTAATAATATCTATAATGAGATCTTACAGAGATACAATATTCATGTACATGAAAGGTGGGAATCATGAAGACATAATTTAATGTGATAAGTCTTATCCTTCCAATGTGACAACACAGCCATCTATTCATGTGATGATCAAATAAACCTAAAAAGGTGATTTATAATAACATAAAAAGTTAAGGAATAATCCATAGTTTAAATTTGATAATGATATATTTATATGTTTTAGAGATTGGATAAGTGCTCCATAAAACCAATAACAAAAGAGGTGAATTTTAGATGATGCTCATATCTCATTCTTGTCTATTCATCCAGGAAGTACGACTATGTATAGAGATTAAAAGAAAAAATCCAAGTGGGATAACTTGATGTCGGGGAGCATAGGATAAAAATATTGATTCTTATTATTACAACTTGTTATGGATGAATGAAAAAAGGAAAAGTTGAAGATGAAACCAATACCTATACTATTATAGAAATGGGAAAATTTCACAATGGTTATTATCATAGGAATTCCAAATATATATAAGGTCTATGGTGTTATTTAGGTGGTAAAACATCACATAACTAAGTCAACGTGGTTTCATTAAATCAAATATGATTTTTCTCTTGACCCTTTCAATGAAATATATAAAGGAAGTGGTAATGATACATGTAGTACTACTCTCAATGGTATCTAGTTGATATCCAAGGTTTATGTTGAGGTAAGTAGATGTGTTTTGGTACAACTTATCAGCCTCAAACCATTATTCAATATTATAGGTTCATCAAAACAATTGGGGAAATGATGATATCCTTTTTATTATAGTTTTAAGGATATTGGGATCAATATATCCCCCTATTATAGTTATATTATAATAATAGTCTCAATTATAGCATTAATATGACACTATATGAGGCTCTATAAAGAAATATATGTTGGACTCCAACATGTTAGGATGATGTTGGAGAAATGATGATGATACGAATTAAACAAGTCCCACAAATTTTAGGGAAGGTGAAAACCATTATGTAGCTAATGAATGTGGAACAATGTCAGTAGAAGAGTTATGTATAGAACCATCGACAAAATCTAGTGTCTGAAGTTGGTAATATGGTATTTCGATAGATACCTCCTTGGAAGTTCATTATGAGATTTTGTAAGAAAGGAAAGTTGATCCTTAGGTATGTCTGTCCCTTAGAGATACTTGATTTTTTCAGTTTTATATATTATTTCATATAAATATGTGTTGTCCACTCCCTATTATATGGTGTATTCCATGTTTCTCTTTTGAGAAAGTACATTCCAAACCCTTCACATGGGATGAGCCTGAAATCCAAAAAACTAGACCTTGATCTCTAATACGAGGAACTGACTATGGAGATCCTACATCACAAAGACAAGGTGTTCTGAAATAATACAACACATTTATTTAGAGTAATTTGGATGAATCAAGAGATTAAGGAATCCATATCCGAACCTAAGGATGTAATGAGGAAAAATTACCATCACTTTTTTTCATCCAAGAAATAAAACTTCGATTAAAAAACCTCTTAATGGTCAAAAATGTTACAAACCAAGATTTTATTGATATATTCTCCCATAAATAATATTCATGTTCAATATCATACTCTGTGTGCAACACAAAACCCTAATGGACTATAAACCTTTTTATTAAAATATATATATTCCAATGTATGGAAGTCATTGAATAAGCGGTCATGAATAGTTTTAACCATCTTATGAAATAAAAGAATCTTCTAATACTATTTTAGTAAGTTTAGTTCTGTAGCTATGAATATAAAATTTTTTCATTAAATTTATTTTATAAAATGGATATTTTTCAAGTTTCATATATCTGTGATTAGCACTAATTTTATAATAATAGTTATTATAAAAAAAATTTATTTCCAATAAAATACTGCTTTTCATAAAATATTATCATTTTCTCTAAGTTAAATTTATAAATTTTAAAATGTGAATTTGAAAAAAAAAATATTTTAATTTTTGATATTATAATGAAAATTTTAATATAATAATAATTTCTTGGATTTTTCTAAAAATATTGAATTATATAATGAATAATGAAAAATACCATTTTAAAAAAATATAACTTTTATGAAATAAATAGTATATAAGAATGAATATTAAATTCCATAAATTTATTTAAAATACAAAACATTTATTTTATAATTTTAGAAAAAAATCAAATTTTATTTATAATCTCATACTTTACATTTTATCATGTGAGTTATCTTTTAAATAATGTTTTTAATACATTATGCATTTATTATTTAGAAATTTATTTTCATTAATTTTAGGAAAATAACATAAATATGGATTTTAAATTTTTAATCAATGGTTACTAATTACGAAATAATTACCATTTTATTTTAATCATAAGTAGAAATAACTTTTGTAAAAACTAGTTACCTCGGTAAAAATATAAAGGGGTAAAATGGGTCTAACATGGAGGGAATGATTAAAAACATGTTTAATATATTTATAAGAATGGGTGTTTAAGGAAATTTTCATCCTTATCCCTTCAAATCCCAATTATTTTATAATTTTATACCTACTTAACTTTTTTGTGTCTTCCCATTAAAAATTTATTTGGCTATTTACAAAAATGTTTTCCATTTCCAATTATAAAAGGGAAATACCACTCCAAATATCTCCTCATAAAAACACACTTATTTATGCCCAAAATCCACCCAATACCCTCCTAAAAATTTTTAAACTCATTAATGTGCTTTTGGTCTTCAAAAAATACCATCCATAAATGTCTTAACCCCATTTATAAAGGAGATAATTCAAGGTATGAGGTATATATATTTAACCACTCCTTTCTAATTTCTATTTCATTATGTGCACCTATTCTTCCTTTTATTCCATTACAACATCTTAAAATTTTAAAATTACTATAATTTTTTTATTTTCATTTAATTATAATAATACAAAAACAATTAATCTCTTTTCCATTTTCCATTAAGATTAATGAAAACATTAATCATGTGTACATGTAGATTACCGCCTCCATTGAGAAACATATTTTGTTTATATCATTTCCTAATATACATGTCCTAATGGGTAAATTAAATAAATATTTTTTATACATACGTCATTTATATGTTTTTTAAATTAAAAACCATTTTACTTCTTTCTCTATCCCTTTAAAAAATTACCATTCATTCATAATTTCATACTACCTCCTCCATCATACAATGAATTTAAATTTTTATTACATCTTTTATAGTCGGTTTTAGAATATATTAAATTATTATATATGATATATATATTTTATATATATATATATATATATTTCTTTCTAGATAAAAAAACAAACTATATTTATAACGTAATAAATCAAAAGTAGTGAATTACCCGAAACTAGTTCTCAGCCTTATCCATATTGATATAACATGAATAAAGATCTCATATAATAGAATTATAACATTATTTATCTTAATTAATGATAAATTATATTTCCATTAATGGGTTTTAAATGGATAAATTTGGGAGAACAAGGAACATTTATACTAATTTTATATACATTTTTAAAGTGGTAAAGATTATCAACACTTGATATTGAAAAGTGATTATAAAAATATAATACCTGAAAATAATTTTTATTAATGAAGAGTGTAGATGGAAATATAAATAAATAATTTTCTAAATTCCATAATTATTATGTTTATATTTATTATATGTGTGGTTAAAACACATTAATAGAAATCATGTAAAAAGGTAAGGGCCTTGGTAACTCAAACTCCATTCTTTGAGTTATACAATTTTTTATTGATATTTATTATACAAAGACTCTCCATTTTTATGTTGTTTTCACTTTTTTGGAAAAAAGGTTTTTTTGATCCAAATCCATTTTGATAAAATTTTGTCATTTCATTTTCATTTTTGAAAAACTGTGGTGTCTTATTTAAAAGAGGCTCGTGAAATTTTCTTTTAAAATGATGAATGTAGAAATGATTTCAAAAAATTCCTTTTTATAATTTTTTTCATTATTTTAAAATAAAATATCCATAACACTATTATGTTTCATCTTTCACCCCAAAAATTCTTTTCAATTTGGGATTTTTTTGTGTTATCATGTTCTCAATGCCAATTTATTTATTTTTTGAAGTTATTTTATATTATTTGTATGTTTTATGGAACTAAATTTTATTTTCATGTGTTTCTTATAAAAGTTTATGATTCATAATTAGAAGTTTTATGAAAATTAATTTATTTCCATGGGTTCGTTATGATTTTAAATGTAAAATATTGTTAAGTAAAATATGTAAGTATGGATGAATAACAAGTGTGTTCCTATATCACCATCCAATTCAGTGGTTTAAGAGTTTATATCTCATGAGATAGGTATTTGTGATTATAGTCTTCTTTCTCATAAGCATGGGCATAGATGGTGTTGTTAATGAAGGTAATGTTTCCATATTAAAATTTAACTTCCCTAGTTAAATGATTTTATTCATTATGATCTTATGATATTGTGATTAAAGGTTTATATTTAATGCCTATAAGAAATATGATGTCTATTATCTTTCATTGTTTAACTTTTGTGTGTTTAAGTTATTTTTTCATGTAAATTGAATCACATTTTTGTATTTTCATTATTGTTCACAATGTTATGATATTTTACATTTGGTCATTTTTTTCACTTATTCTTATGAAGTCATACATGATGAAATTATTATTCATCCCATACAATGAATTTGAGCTCACTCTATTCTTGTTATTTCTTTCCCAAGGTTTTGAGGATTAGTCTTGTTAATGTCATTTCTAGAAGATGTTTTAATATGGTGACATTAAGGAGAAATTTTCAAGAGTTTTGTAAAATAAATTTATTATGTAGCTTATCTCCAAATATATTGAACCTCTCAATTCTTGGGAAATTATTTTTTATAGAATGTAATGTCTATATTATTTAAATGATGTAAAATAAAGTAATTTTTATCTTATGTCTCTATATTTACCCAGGTTGGGTTCTTTGTTATGATATTCTGTATTAATTGTTTATTTCTTAGTTGATATATATTTTTATTTTCTTATAGTATTATCAATTTTAATAATTTACTTCCCTATAGTAAGATTAAATATTTCATAGTTTCTAGTATCATTGAAGGTAAATATTAGTGAAATAAATATAAGGTAATAGTACATGAATATCATGGTGTTGGTTATTACATTAATATCAGTAAAAGGTCAATAGTACAAATAAAATCATTAAACACACAATTTATGGAGGAAATTAATTATAATTGAACTCAACACCTCTCCAAGACCCACAGGGGAATCTACCACTAAGCTACATTATAAAGGTAATTTTCTACTGATTGGATAATCTCATGATGTTGGATACGTTAACTAGTATTTTATGCTAAATAAAAGAACCTTGGATATAAATGGTTAATATATGAAACCATAACTGATTATGAGTTGTTAAAAATTATTTTTAATTTAAATATAATAGAATATTAGTGATAATGGTTGGCCTTGAGGATTTAGTATATGGAATTATATTATATTTCAAGTCTGAAAATTGGTATTTGGGTTGTTGTGCACGATGGTAACTATAGTGGAGTCTTTGGAATGATCTTTTATCTTTGAATTATTGTGTGATATGTTGTTATAATTATGTTATATTGTTTCTTATTCTAAACTAACCATATCTGTTGAGTAGAAAATGCCAGTATTTGGCATTCTGTTTTGGGTATCCTTCCAACATTTAGGATGTTGAGGATATTGGTGGATGACTACTCCCCTACCCTGATCTCTCTTATAGACATATATTTTGTATATCAGATTGTCTGGGCTATGGATGATTATAGTTATAGGATGTTCACCCATATGGTATATAAAGTCTCTCTATTATTCCCTAAATTTATATTAGATTATGGATGTTTATGTCTACTACATTGATGATGTTTAATTTTGATACATGATTCTTCATCTATTCCTTAAAATTTAGATATATTTGTGTATAAATTTTATTTATTTAGAGAATCATTTATTTTTTTTAGATTAATATTTTTATCTCTCAATGTTTTTTTGGAAAATGTGACATTTGGTGATTTTATTTATTGTTTTTATACGATTTATTTTTTATAAGTTCCAACAAAAAATGTTTTTCATGATTTTTGGGGGTAGTCTAATTAAAATTTTATTTTGGATAAGTATTAATGGTTTTACGATTAAAAAAACATTTTTTTCAATTTTTCAGGTGTTTATTTCAAATATTATTTATTGGAATGAAATTAATGGTTCTTTTTTAATGCCAAATAATTCATTATTTATTTTTTTATAAATTATTTTATGTTTCTTGAATTTTATAAGAGTTTACTTTTTTAGATGTTGGTACATAAAATTAAAGGACTCAATTGATAAAATTAATGATCACTAGAATAACTTCAACTATGTAGTAGTTGAAGTGTAATTTTATTAAGGGATAATATGTGTAAAATTCATATGATACAAACCTAATATTTGTTTCCACTTGCGTAAGAGTAATTCTGTGTTACCAATAAAATTCAACTTAGTTTCCAATTTGATAATATTCATTTCTCCCAACATCCAGATATATCAAAGAAACTTAGTACCATATATGATTGTCATTATACTCTCATGTATAGAAAATTAGAAAAGTATTATAGAGCATCCATTATGAAAAAATAAATTTCTGATACATATAAGTAACAATGAAATTTTTAATAAATAATTTATCTCAGTTCATAGCACATAAGAATGACTACTATTTTTAAAAATTTGGGACTACCAAATTTGATTTTTATGTTTGAGATTTCCATTTCTAAATTAAAATATAGATGGAACCATATTTACTCACTATAGAAAATCATAGAAAAGAAGGTAGAGCTCTGTGAAGTTGAGTAAATGGGAGATATTTTGTGGAAATTTTTGGAGACTAAATCTAGCCAGTAATGTGACTTGGTAATAATTATATAAAGTTCAATTAAAATTCATATAGGGGAGCATCTTTAGTTAGAAAGATTAGCTTGAGTCACAGTATGGAACAAAATGAATAGTTATGGCCACCATGTAACCAATGATAGGTGGACCCGATATTGAGAGACGATAAATAAATAAATGGAGATCCTACTAATATGTGGGTTTTTGACATAGATTTAGATATAAGTGTCACCATTAATTTATTGAAAGTATATTTGAGGTTGGCACAAGAAGTATCATCAAAGAGGATATGTAAAAGATGAAGTGTGGAGAGATACACACTCACTCAAAAGAGAACAACCTCTACATCTTCCTTATTTATCTAATTTTGTATCCACAATATGTTTTCCCAATGTGAACATAATTAAATTAAAAAAATTATGGTAAAACTATTAAAAATATTATTATTGTTATAGTTTCTTAATCAATTTAAATTCTGCATTTATTATTCCTTATTAACTAAAATTCACTCTTATTTGACATATTAAATCAGAAAACCCAATATAAAGAAGATTTTTGAACCATTTTACCCGTAATAATAAATTAATAAACTGACTGGATCATATTGTTTGAATGAAAATTTATGGATAAATTCAAATATATTTTGGGGATAAACCCTTGATCAATTTATTTCACACTTCTATATAAAAATTATTCTTAAAAAATATTAAGTTACTGTGAAGTAGTATTTATATTTCTCAACAAAGATTATATTTTTAATGTTTTATTTTTCAGGTTATATTGAAATAATAACATTAATATCATTAGTTTTAACAAGTTAAATCAATATAATTTTCCATTAATAATTTATTTGGAATTTATCAAACTCGATAAGACTTTTTCTAATAAATTTAACTTCTTAGAAACTCATTTTATTTTATTTAACTTTTAATTATTCACGTAAATATTTCATGAAAAAACATCTACTAATTTTTTATTATATAAATTGGTATATCATATAAAACACTCACTTTTAATTCATTTGGGTTCAAATAATTACTGTTATAGAGGTGTAGATTAATAAATGATATTTCAATGTTCACGATGACTTCCAGACTAATTAAAAGTTTGTTTCATTGTTTTGGAAGGATTAGTATGGTGTTGTTTTTGGTTTTAAATAATCAAACAAAATAAATTTAATTTTTTCTCTATTATTAATGTTTTTAGACTAGAAACTCATAAAAATGGTCTGATAAAATTGTTTCTTTAGTGAATTATATATTGAAATGTTTTTAATGGTCATTTTTTTAATAACATTTACTATGGTTGAAAGATTTTTCATTTTAGTCACAACTTATAAACATTAAAAAAATACACAAGAAATTTGGGTTTCAATGGAATTACATTAGATACATGAACGCTGGTTTCATTGATGAAAATGATTCTATTTTTTGTAATGAACCAAACAAAATCAATGATATTTGTTTTTAATTTCCTTATCCTGGAATTTAATTTTCATTTTAATTACACTATTTTAATTTTTCATTAAATCAAAATAAGTAATACTCTTAGGAGAAACATACAAGGGGATTTTTTATGGACCATTGTGATGTAGTGTTGTGAGAAATTATTAATGATTTATCAAGAAAGGAAAGTAATAAATAACATCTTTTCAAGGATATACTCTCATCATTAGATTTAATAAATGAAAAGTATATTTTATTTTATTTATAGTGAATGAAAATTATAATTTTACTGAGTATAAGCTAAAATATTTGAATTCAATGAAAGGACCTCTATTAAGTAAATGTGTGAAATAAATATCGAACAATATTTTTTAGAGCTCAAATGATAAATAAATCAATAAATTTAAATTTGAATCCAAGGAATAGAAAAATAAGATGGTAAATTGGTCCACTTAAAGGAATATGAATATTTTTATATAAGTTATCTTGTTATGGAAAAGAGACCCACACCTCTAAATTTTGAAAATGAATTCAGTAATAATTTTCATGTAGAATTTGTGATAATGGAAGTTCTAAAAGAACTCTTTAATGTTTTTCTGGAAAAAAAATCATTGGATTATGATCAGGAAATATGGTTGGAAGAAATTTATAAATATTTGTTTCAAAATATAAACCTTTTCATTTATCTATGTTCAAAATGATAGAATTTTTTGTTTTAAAATATATTAATACAGTGACACATCCTTAAAAGTTCCCAATTAATTTCTTTTAATTAAAAAGAACTCAAAATATTCCAAGACTAACTCAAAACATAAATTGTACAGATAGTATATTTTCAATAAAAAAAAAGGGCATTATATTATTCTTCTTCATCAATTGTATCTTGCAGGTATGTGTGGTTCTTTCCTGCAAAAAAGTTGACTTCCTTCAATGTTTATAATCCATAATAGTTATTTTTTACTTAAAAAATAATGAGATACACATAGTTTATGGTTATAATCAAGGAAACCTCTCCTTCTATCATAATTCAGATAAATTATTTATAGGGTATACCTAGGGACATTATAATTTTTACTCCATGGGAGTAAACATGGGGTTTCATAAACTTCAATAAAATATTTATTTTATATTGATAAAAATTATTATAGACACTTAATTACTAAATTAAAATATTTTTTATTTATTTCAAATCAAATACATCTCCTTTGGAATTAATTCCATCTATTGAATCACTAAACCTCGTATTTTTGTTGAATTGTTTGTTACAACAACTTGATTGATGATTTTTTCACTAAATTCTCACCTTAAATGTTATTTGATTTTCATTGAACTTAAATTATTGAATCTAGTATTAATTTTATTTTCACTATTTTGTAATTTAATTAAATAAACAAGGTTGATTAAAAATATCATAAATATTATAAATAGATCATTTAATATAAAAAACTAAGGGATAATTCATGGGGAAACACAAATTTTAAAATAAGTACGATTCTCTGGGTTTTATGGATCAATTTTTCTCCAAAATCATTATGTTCATCTTGGGAGCTTTTACCTTATTTAAATTTTTCATTAGTCTAACACTAGTTAGACTATAAGTAAATATTAATTGATAGATATTAATATTGAATTTTTTTATTGACAAATATATTGGATGGGGAAATTAATTTGTACATATCAAGATTAATGTTAACCATTTTAAAGGTAAACTAAAAGGAAATAAGACACATCTTCTAGGGAAGTATCGCTGTTATTTTTTACATAAATTCTAAATATATTTTCTTCGAAGAAATTAATATATAGTTTTTCTCTAAAAAAAATTTAATGTGTATGTTTTTTGAAAATTATTTTGGGATTTAAAGGATTAAGTTCTAACCAATATTCTAATTGTAATAGTGTTTTATTGAAAGTTGAAAACAACATGTATGTAGAAATAATTCTTAACATGCTATTTTTTGAGCTTTCTTGAAAAATAAATTATTATAACCATAAAAAATTAATTTACACATTAAATTACATATTAAATCATTTTTTGGAACTATTTATCATGTTTAGATATAGTGATATTATATTCAATGGATGAATGTTTTTTTGGTTTTCAAACCATTATTGAAATTTATTATGACACTTTGTATAGATAAAGAATTTTTTAATTGAAAATTCCTTTTTATTAGAAAATTTTAATTTTCTTTTCCACCATTATGTTCTATATTGGAAAAAATATTGGGATTTATGTGTGGGTTTTATATATCTTAAGATATTTATCAGGATGTATAAATCAAAATAACCAAAATATGTTTTAAAATTGACTATTTTAATCATCAGTTTTCAATTTAGTGTGTGTTGAATTTTCAAAAAATTGACATATTTTTTGGATACATTAACATTAATATTAATTTTATTTCATCAAGGATTTAATCTAGAATTATATTTTCATTTCTCCTATCAAAAACTAATTTCATTTTTAAAATTTTGGAAAACATTATAGTTTTTTAATTATATTTTAATTTTTTGATTTGATTTATACTAAAAAACTATATATTTATATGGTTTAATAAATAAACATATAATCATGGTTTTGTTAGGTATTATGAATCTTATGGATGAGTTATAATTATATTTATGTATTAAATATTGTATATTCTCACTCATCCATCATATTGTGTGCTTAATTATTATATGCTTAAAATTTGTGGGATTAGTTCGCCGAAATATTCCTAGTATAATAATGAAATTTCTTAAAACATATCTTAGGTTTTAAAATCCTCAGTTACCTAACAATAAACTTATAGAAACATTGTAACTCTATTTAAGGATTTTACTATAATTCATCCAACTTTTCTGTTCATTTGATTTAGATTACTAGAACTCAGTAAGAGCTATGTGAATTCAAATAAGTATAATGTGTTGATCCTAGGTTATTTCTATGGGTAAATAATTTAAATTTAAATTTAATGGTTTTTCAATTAATATATTTTTGTGTGATTTTTTCAATGAAAAAAGAACTACCAACTTTAATCAATATTTTAATACTTACACAATCTAAGGATAATTTGACATGACCTAGATAAATAGGGCCTCCTAGGTCGGTGGTAAGCTGAGTGTTTCACCCAAAGACTACCTAAAATATTCCAGGGGCTGGTAACTTCCACCATGTAGTCATTTCACATATATATTAATCCTTGACCTAATGTTCTAGTACTAGTGATCACATATCTTCAAACACACAAAATTCATGAAGAAGATTAAAAAATTAGAATAATAAATTCATATACAACGTATAACATCCCACAACATAAAATGATAGAATGTACCCAATTTTAAGAGAGCAATATATAGGCACAACATCTATATTGTAGGTTTAACCTTACAAAAAGGGAGAAAATAGTCTCAACAAGAATACAGTAGTCCAAAAAAATATTGTCACTATAACCACTAATAACCCATATGAACCACCTCCACCAAGTGTGCATATATCTCCATAAAATATCCTTTAATCTACATAAAACACAACACATACAAGTAGATCCCACATATTGGTGATTATAAACATCCATATAAGGAAACCCAAATATCTCTATGATATAAATCACAAAAAAGGAGTCATCTCAAAACCATAATCAAGATGGTATGAGAGAAGAACCCATGTATTCTCGTAAGATGGGAACACGACCTCCAAGTATGATATAATTTTCCAAATCTCTCCTAAGGATTATGAACATCTTCTAAGAACTTAATATCATTTGAACCTTCAACCCACATAACCTATTTATTCCAGTAAGGGATGATTACATGTGCCTAATAGTATAGGGGGAATACTTACCACATTAGAGGATTCCATTCCCCATCTAAGATCATGAGATATGGAATACCAACCCTGCTGATACAAGATTCTTAACCATATAATAGTATTGGGGATGTTGGCTCTACTTGATCTGTAAGAAGAGGATCTCATGACCAAATTCTATAGTGAGGGAGAAACTACTAACCCTTCCTAGTGCTTGTAAGAGGATATTTTTCCTTACGATAAATACCTCATCATGTTGGTATGTGTAATACCATAAGATTTAATTTATATTTCATTAAATTAATTATATGTTCAATAGTGTGTGCCATACACAACACCAAAATTAAATTTTTTTTAACATCGTTATTTTAAAATTACACTTCTAACAATGTCATTAGATTGTAGGTTATGAATTGGTGTAACAAAATAATTACATATATTTAGAAGAAAAAAATTGAATAATGAAATTGATAGATTTTTAGGAAATAAATACTCAATCATGAATGATAAAAATTAAATCATATAAGGTTAACAATATTTATTGTTTAAAAGGGTAAATTTTCATTAAAAATGGTTTTCACAGTATTTTATATGTTCATTTAAAATATAAGTTAATCATATTTTTAGAAATAAATCTATTTAAAACATATTTTTTATACAAGTGAAATCATTAATACATTGATTAAAATTTTTTTTAAATCAATATAAAAACATTTTATGAAAAAAAAAAGATATTGTTCATAAAAAGGTTTCTAAGTTTGAAACTTATTTTTATATTAATAAATTTAATTAATCAATAATAATAAATTCTTTATATTAAATTTATTTATACAATATTAAATAAAAAAAATTAACAATAATAAATTGGTTTCTATGGGGATATGAATGAGAATAAACTCAATTTATTCCTAAAAACACATTATTTCCCCAAATAGTTTTTAAATGTTGTTTTAAAATATATTTGAATTATTTTATTATAAAATTAGAAATTTATGTTTATTTTCTAATTAAAAATATTGAATTTTTATTACGTTTATGTTTATAGATTTTTCTAAAATGGTTTACTTTTTACAAAATAGTGAAAAATACTATTTTCAAAAACACCATATCTTATTTCGCATCATCATAATGTATGCTCGAGTTAAAAAATTATAAAACAATTTTCTCTTCTAATATGTTTTTAAAGAGTAAAATATATCATTTAAAAATATTATTTTTTATTTTAAAACCCATTGTTGTCTTTATTGAACCTATGTTGTATTTTATTTTAATTATAAACTATTATTTGGACCATTTCATTTAGTATTGTGGTTTGAAGGACCCATTCAGATTTAGAATGGTTCTAATGTTAGATAAGATTTATTTTTTTAATAAAAATACACTATATCTTTAGGAAGAAATACGACCTAAGTCTTTATCATAAATTAGTAGAACATTATTTGTTTCAAATAAAAAAAAGTAAAGGTTTATTTTTGAGTTTTTTGTGATAATATTATATTTAATTTATTCCACATCTTGAAATAGAATCTTATAGAATTAATAAGATATTTGGAATAGTCATGCTCAAATTTTATAATGACCTCAATTACATTTTTATTCATAACAAATAGTTATCATGGTAAATGTTTGTCACCATAGTAATTATTAAAATGGTTAACATGGGTTAAACAAAGAGATAAGTTTTCAAATATCATTTAAAATATTATAAACATTATAAATTTTATTGATTGATTCAATTTCAACCTTCCTCTGACATATTTTCAAAATTTACTTTCCTTGGATCATTTATCCTATGAAAATGACACTATATTATTTCAATTTACATAACATTTAAAAGTGTCTTTCTCCCATCAATTATAAAAGGGAACATTATCTCCTCATTTATTCATAAAAATTGAGCAATCTATATCAAAAACTATCATAAAAAATCCATCCCCAGCACTCCTTTAAAAATCCTAAATGTATCGATCTCACCAAAATACCAAACCTTGAAATATTAAGGTGAAATACAACGGAAGATATCCATGGAGAAGGGATAAGGCATGAGTGAATTATTTCATTTTTACTTCTTATTCTACCTCATTAAAAAAAGTATAACCATCCAAAAAAATTTCAACATTATATTTATTATAATTAAATTTTCTTATGATTATAAGCTAAAAATTTTCTAACTTATTTTAATACTATGGGAATTGAAAACATCGCTCATGCATACGTGTCGACTACCACCTCCATGAAGCGATGTGTATCTTTTTTTATCCCTGTATCACATGGTTGGTTATAAATATAGAATTAATGAAAATATATTACATTTATGAAAATATAATTATTTTATAAAGATAATATATTATCTACCTTCTTACCCTTCTATATTTTAAAAATTGTAATGTCTCTCATATTTATATGTGGACTACTAGCTCCATGAATCTATGTGAATCATTTTTTATGATCACATTACATGGGTGGTTATAAAATAATATTGAAAATATAAAAAACAAAAAATAACTACAAAATATCTAATTTTCTCAATATAATGTTACTATGACCTATTTCACCATGGTCAACACACCGAATTTACTTTTAGGGATTATGAATCGAACAGCCTCAAAATGTTCGATGTAAAGCTCATCGACATCGTAACTAGATAAGGAATAAAAAATGACACAAAAGTAAAAATATTAAAATTTTATAGTTGATTTTTTTAATCAATTATATGATTAAGATAATTTTATTATTCATAAATGTGAGATACGTTTGTGGTGAGTCAAGACATGAGGTAAAGTATTTCTCATATAAAATTCCATTATTTTCTACTGATTCCATTTTAACCATATTTTTTATTTTTTATTTTGTTTAAATTTCTTTATGGATGTATTTTATCAGGAATTGTTTGAAATTGAACTATTTTTAAAATCCCTTTAAATATCTATTTATTAAAGTCCTTTGGATTCCAAATTCACAAATGTGGTAAGTGATTTTTTTTAAACATTGTTTAAAATGATTTTAAATCTTTTCCTCCAAATCCATATTCATTTAAATGATTCAATATTTTTTTATTTATAGCTAAAATATTTTTAAAATTTAATTTCAACTACTTTTGACATTATTTTGTTGTTTTCAAAAGGAATATCCTTATTATTTAATGAATACTCTATTTATGACATTCCTTTAAAAAAGTATAAAAATAATTTTTTCTAATGTATCAGGAATGAATGAATTTTCCTTCCATCATTTTATTTATTTAGCATTATTCTTTTCCATTAAGTTACATTTATCTGAGAATCTATGGTACCCATTCTTTAATTTATTTAAAAAAAATAAAAGTAAAATATATTTATTCTCATTTTATAAGATAAATAAATCTATTTTTTCTTATGGGATAAAATTATAATTTTTATGATGTTTATAATGAATGTTAAAGAACTTATTTTTTTTAATGATTTTATTTTTCATGGATAATTTTAATGATGAAGGGTGAGCCATATATAGCTATGATGATGTGTGATCCTAGTATATCTCTCTAATGCATTGGTTAATGTGACATAGTAAATTAGATATGAGTTACTCCAAAAGAGAATGTAGACACCATGAAATGTTTTACTTGAACTTTTCTATAAAATGTCCCCAAGCGGGCTCAAAAGGTTCATGGTGTGACTTTGAATTTTTCATGGGGTCCAGTGACTGTAGTGAGGGCACCAGCCCAAAGGGATGGGACCACAGCTAGGGACTGAAACTGAGTAGGGGTTCGGAGGCGTAGCCTCCATAGTATGGAGCAATAAATTTGGATATGTCCATAAAGCAGTACCCAGGTACCTCTATGTAAATACGTTTGTGCCACCATGCTAGAGCTGAATGAAGCATTAATTTTTTCTATTCCCTCAAAGCGGTGACCTAGTTAGGAAAAATCATAGGCGGCGCACAATTATACTTGGGTGCCACCCATCCAGCGTGAAGGCACTTTCGAGCCATTATTTTTTCATGCAACATACTTGCTCAACCATACTCCTTTCATCTGGGGTCCTATTTTTGCCTATAAATAGACCCTTGGGGCCTTCATTTGTACGGATGAATTTCCCTAAAACCCAATTACTACTCTGGTCACCCTAGTGCTTCACCTATGTATTCTAAAATTTTCAAGGTAGTTATTTAACAGTAAGAGTGGATTATTTGAAGGAGTATCATCGGAACTAAGTCCATTTAGTGTTTGAAATATAAAGCACTTGCACGCCTAAAGTGCCCAACCTCCCTAAATTATAAATATGCGTGTTCCACTGATTCGTTTCATAAGAACATGAGTACCCCACTTCTGGGAATACCTATGAATACTCTTTGAGGATTGAGTCAAGTCTCTCCCAAGTATCATCATCCAGGTTTTTCATTGTGTTTGTGAACATCATTCCATCCAAGCCTACTTGTTCACCCATACTTGTGCACCGATAACTACTTGGGCACCCTTCTTTGACTCACATACTATCTTCAGTCTACATTCCATTAATCCCTCTTCAAATTCATTCATCGATAGGATTTTCCTTTATTGGATCCCTTGTCTAAAATTGATTCTTTAGAAACCTTCACCAAAACCTCCATACTACTCAACCCCTTAGGAAAGGCACATCAACATGTCTTCTATTTGGGTTTGAATATAAATAGTCATTGGTTTCCCCCATTAGTTTCACAATGGGGTTAGGATTCATGGAGTATATGTGGGTTTGTATATACGTAGTCCCATGGACCTTTCTCCCATAAACAGTGTTGGGATGTTCCTGGTTTTGAAGAAAGTGGTTTGGGTTCGAACCTCCCCTTTTCATCTCTAAGACCCGGAACGTCGGGTCTCTGGTAGGGAAGGTACGGTTCACACCTAATTTTACTTTTGAACCAAGGAGAAGTATCCCTCCTCTACCATGATCAATTTTAAGGCAGTCATCCTAGTATAATCCCCTTCCATTTCAAGTAAGAGGTTGGAGTCTTGACCCTCTCTACTTCCTTCACCTTCAATCCTTTATTACATTGGACCCTTGTTCAATGTAAAGTGAAAAGAGGGAAGGCTCATTGCCTCTCCCTCTTACCAGGTCACATAGAACTTTTCCACCCTAGCCGCTGGTGGAGGAGGAAAATGAGGGAGCCTTTGTTGAATCTTTGACGTCCTCTTGTTTCTCACACCGAGCATGACTCACATGGGTATAGAGATTTTTCATGATCACAACATTTTCAAAAACTAATGAACTATGAGAACTCTAATTCTAGTTAAAACCAAGATATGTAAGGAGCCTTCTCAAGGCCCGAGTTCATTGGATATCCTCTTCAGGAATCTAGCTCTATTTCTCTTATTATGGGCATCTTTCTTAAGAGTAAGACCCAAATTAAACACCCAAATCACCAAGGGATCCTTTTTAGGAAGTAATCCCAAACTCATTTCTCTCAATGAACTATACTCTGTTATGATACTTATTGAACTACGTGGGATTTGATTCCCATAAAAATGGGATATGTAGGAAGCCTCATTGAGGTTCAAACCCATCACATCAAATCCTCCTTGTTCTCCATGGGACATATTCCCTATAGGGTCTAATATTACTTGGAAACCCATATCCCTTCCAAGTTCTTTGGGATAATTCAAGCTAAGTCCCACAACAAAAATTTACTAAGAATCTTTTTCATATATTTCCTTACCACATGACATTAAATTTTATTGTTAGTTCCTTATCACATATCCTTAAAAAGGATTATGTGTCCTGTTATGTAGCAATGAACTACAAGGGATCAGATTACTTTCACTAGGATATGTTGGTAGCCCATTTTATGGGTACAATCCCAATATGAAAACAAACCGTTGTCTCTATAGATGAAAATAAATTCTAGAGTTCCCAACTAAATGTAATAAAAAACCAGTATAATCACAATGATGATAAAATAATCTCTAAATATTATATGAGAGGATTCCATTGATAAAGAACCTTAAATACATACAGATATCTCCATTAATGAAGAACCTAGAATACATACAGATGATTATAAATTTCACACATGTTAATAAGTGACTGTAAATTCCAAAAGAAACTTATGTTATGATTGGTGAATTAATATGGAATCATGAAAATATCTTAAATTTATAAATAGATACCTAGAGTACACAATAATTCACCACAAAATGGTGTGATGAGTCCACCTCCAATCCTCTTGACCAATGCTTGTTCTTAAGTATCGTAAAGTTCAAACATAACGAATACTTGCCTTTGGAAAGTAGGTCCCTTTGGGATAATGAACTATCAGATGTTTCCAATTACATGAATGAATCCAATGGAAACCACCTAGAATCAGTGATTCTTAAACTAAAACACACTTTTCTAGGAACTATGAAAAAGTGATATGTTGGAATAAAACATGATGGTTATTAATTTATAGTGGTTTTTTAATTTTTTATATAAGGAGATTTTTTGAATACAACTATATTATTTTATATATTTTCTAGGGTTTTTTAATTTAAATATTTTTATTTCAATAATAAGGTATATGAAATTTTAAAATATAAATGATTTTAATTAATAAAAATAATTTTCAATTGTTTTCATGTTTTCTCAATATTTCCCCCATGGTTATTATTTAATTTTTATGTATTTTAATTTTTTTATTTGAGAAAATATTGATATTTGAAATGTTTTAATTCTTTTCTTGATACTATCATGATTATTATGAAAATGGTAAACTTTTTTATGCATTCATGTTTTTCACTAAATTAATAGGATTCCTTTATTTTCATATCCCTTATAAAACATCATTTTCTCAACAAAATTTTCAAAAACTTTTTATGGTTCTAAGTATGAGTAAAAACATATATTAAGTCCATCTCTAAATATAGTAACTTTTCTCTTAATGAATAAAACATATCATTTCTAAGAATATATTCGTATAGTGGAAAAATGTCTATTTTAGTGAAGTAATAGTTTTTGTTAAATAAATTATTTTTCTAATTCTCTAAAATAATTAACCGAAATATCCTATAAATTTATGAATGTGTAACCCATATTAAAAATAATCATAATTTTTGGTTTCTTACAATATGAGGTGTTATATTTTGTCACATAGAAAAGTTTTGGATAACTTCAGATGTTAAGATGATTTATATGAAGAAAGTTAATGAGCATTAAAAACCACAATGAGTAAATAATCCAAAGGATTATCATTTGTTTAAAGGCATAAAACCTTTTTTGAGGATTTATGATATGGGATTTTAATATGATGAAAGATATTTTTAGATACATTTATTAGGATTTATAAAAAAGTACAAGATTGAAATGTATGTGATCCTTAGGTTTATCATTTGATTTACTATAAATGATATTTAGATAAAATGTTATTATATGGGGGGTAAAAGGTATAGATAACCTGTAGGGTTAGTAAATTATTTAATTTTGAGGTAATTATGTTTAATTTTGATCAAGGGTTTTAATATTTTGGAAACATTATATAATTATTGTTAATGGAATTTTTAGTCTAATCTGTGAATTTATTTTAGGGATAAGGATTGATTATTTTTTTTATAAGAATATATGGTTTAATTGTGTTTTTATGGAGGTTTGGGTTATTTATAGAAAAAAACATGATTGTAAAATATATAAATAAGGCACAAAATTTTTTATTATGTGACTTTGTGTGTTATTAATGTTTTTTGAGATAAATATGAGGTTAATATTTGAAAAAATATGTGATCCAAACTTCTTGATCTTCATGTTGAAATTTTGGTCCATCGTATTTTGAGGAGTTTATGAGTAAATTATTTATAGAATGATTTAAATTTAAATTTCATTATTATATTTTATTTTTTAGAGATTCAATTATTATTTTTCATAAAAAAATTTATTCATACTTATGATAACCATTTTGGTTTTGTTAAATTAATATAAATAATAGGGATAAATTTTTATTCTTTTATTGATCAAATAATCAATTAAATTTTAATTTTAATTCCTAGAAAATAAGAAATTTTCCATTTTTCAGTTAGAATATGACATTAAGAGGATCTGTTAAATTACACTAAACCCAATCAATGGATCAAAATGTAGAAAGAAATAAAATGTTCATATTTATCTGTATTATATATCTTATTGGTAAAATAATTCCTCAGGGAAAAGTGAGATAGATTTAGAGTATTATGTGAAAAATATCATTTGGGGATCATGGTATTCTTTTTAAAACACTTTAACTAGTACGAGTATCATTATGGTAAATTCATAGATTAATAAGTATTTAGTAAATGATATGTTTCTTTATCTAACACAAGATGTCAATGTTCTTCAAAAAATAAAAGATAATTTATATTTCATTCCATTTATGTATATTTATCTTCAACTCCTTAGAGTTGACTCTAAAAATATTTTAAATACTTTTATCATAGAACCTGCCATTAAATTTGAGGGTTGGAATTTTTTTAATGGGTGATAATGTAAAACCATGGGATTTTAGTTTACATTCTTTAAATGACTATTTTTTTAATATCATGTGCCACATTGAACACTAATCATAAAAAAACCACAACATAAATATTTAAATATGATAGATATAAACAAGTAATTGTAATGATGGATATAAATATGAGTAATCATATTTGAAAATATATGTATAAAAATTTTCCTAAAATAAATTTATAGATTAATTACAAGTAAATATTATTAATATTTTTTGTTATAATTATATCAAATAAGGCTAGTAACATATACGGATTAAATTGGTAATTGTTCTATAAAAGTATGTTTTTTATATTTTATATATTTCATTTAAAAAATAAATTTCTCTTATTTAGAGTATAATTTTTTTTCAAAATATATTTATTTGAACATTTAAAATCTTCCATACATTCATTATAAATTTAAATAGAATGAATATAAACTCAATTTACATTAAAAAAAGACATAATTAAAAAAACTATGTACATAATATATTTTAATCTTAACAAAATATACTAATAAAAATTGATTATTTCTATTTGTTAAAATTATTTAAAATATATTAAATAAAGTAAATTAATAATCATATAATGGTTGTTAATAGGCATGGAATGAGAATTAATTCATTTTATGCTTGGAAAATATATTTTATATATGATTTTTATGTGTTTTTTACATATATATTAGAAATATTCTTTCACACATTCATAAATAGTATTTTAGAAAGTGAAACTAATATTTAGTTTAAGAATTTTGAATATTTATTATTTATAAGTATTTTAATTTTTCAGAAATGTTTTATTTTTGATTTAATAGTAAAGAACAATGTTTTTATAGATACCATAAATTTTATTACATCATCAACTTATAATATTGATTTAAAATTTTGAAAAACTTTTGTCTTGAAAAAATATGTGTTTTTTAATTAATATAAATAATTTAAAATTGTTATATTGAATTTGAAAACATAAGATTTACTTTATGGAACCTAAGTTATATTATATTCTTATAAAAAACAATTTCTGGATTATATCATTTAATATTGTATTTTGAAGTCTCCATTTGGTTTTTAAATACTTTTAATTTCAAATAACCTTAATTTTTTTAAATAATAAGATAATAAATCTATGGGATCACCAACACCCAATGTCATTTTACTGAAATAATTATAACTTCAATTTTACACATAAAAAATAAATTATTTCCAAAAAAAATTAAATTTTTGTGTGTTCTTATACAAGAATTAATTTATTCCACTTCCTAATATTGATTATTATAAAATAGATTCCATATTAATAATCAGCATATTCAAATTTGGTGTTGATTTTATTTTCATTTTTATTAAAAATAAATTTTTATCATGGTAAAGGTTTTTCCTCATGGTAAGGGTTGATAAGGGTTAATAAGGGCTCAAAGTAATCGATAAGATTTAAAATATCTGTTTAACATGGTTATATTTAATTTCTTAGGGGAATTTTACCTAAACCTGTCTTATCTTAAAAATTGGGTTTCTTTGAATCCACAATCCTATGAAAAATACATTAAATTATATTAAATATATTGATATTTACAAGAGTTTCAATCCCCTCACTTATGAAAGAAAACCTCATATCCTCACCTATCTACACACTTTGATAACTCAAAATTGAATAATCTCTACACATATCCCTCTCCAAATATTTTATCTTTGTCATAGATGTCTCAATCATACCAAAATACTAATCTTATAATCCTTAAAGTGTAATAAAAAGGATGGTATTTGAATCAATCCAACCCTGGCTAACCTAACACATCACCTAAGTCATTTCACTATAAGGCCTCGTCTGAACTATCAATCTCCCCAAGCTAGATAAAAAACTAAGGTATCATAAGATAGAATGTGAGAATGGTTGTTCCATTATAAAAACTATGATCAACAACAGTTCCAAATAGTAACCCGTTGTGAGATCTCCTTACATTGGATAACCATGACAAAATAAAACAAAACATGAAAATAAATTCTAACCAAACAGGGAATAAATATAAATATATATGAAAATATTTTAAAGAAAAAAATTCACATTTGAGTCCATATTTAGGAAAATAATTTAAATTTACAAAAAATGGAACAAAAAAATAAACTAAAATAAAATAAAAGTAGGTTCCCTAAGAGTTCACTACACCACATTGTCTGAAATTAGTGGAACCAAATTGAGTAAAAACCCAAAAACACTATGAGACTCTCAATTCATTTCCATACCCATAAGAACATCCATATCCCAAGATAGAGTGGTAGAAAACATACTGTAAATCCATAATATGAGAACCTATAAATAAATGACTAGATACCCACCAATGTGAGTATTTAGGGTGTCATCCAAAGTTCAGTAGGTTACCACTATGAGTCAATTACATTTATTTTTTATAATCAAACAAATCCTATTAGTCTAAAACTATTAGAAACATAGTTTTTCATTCCCTTTATGCAAATAGAAATATACATATCATACCATATATCATTTCTTAAAAACATTTAATTTTTTAAACATGCCTCAAATACGACCTACAAAGTTAATAAACCCAAAAATTACCTTTTAAAAATATTTTAAAAATGATACAAGTTAAAATTTTCTTTTCTCTTATAACACTCTTCTTTGAATCCAATCAGACAAATGGTTTAAAAATTCATTTAAAAGGAAATATTCCTCAAGGATATCATTTTAACCAAGCATCTATTTCTTTTTTTAAAACTCAAAACCCACACACACACTCAACATCACTAAAATAATCCAAAAACATAGAAACTAAAAATCTATAAAGAGTCATAAAAATTAAAAATAATAACACAAGGGAATATGATGATGAATAATTATCAAGTAATAGATAAAGAAATCAAATTCCAATAAGAAATAAGAAATAAATAACATATGATAGATAGAATAAGTAAATAACATTGGGAATAATGGAAAATTTTACAAGATATGAAAACATGGAACCATATTCCAGGATGTTAACAGTCACTTATACCATCCCCTAGATCACTCTCAATTAGTATCATCAGGGACAACCCCATAGCTAGGTTATAACCATCAACTAGTGGCTACTGGCCAGTGCATAAATCTCAACTAAAACAATGAGCATCCCAAGAATCACCACTTATTATCCTAGTTAACATCATTTCCTAGATAATGGAGGTTGACCAATACTAAAAAAATGTCATCACGTTATAATAAAATAGGACAAAGAAATAAAACACCTAAATTGGATACTTTCCACCACAAAGGAACCCTTATTAATAATGATCCCCAGTCTAAACTACATAACCATGAATTAACATTCATATAATATTAACACATGAAGAAATTCATAACAAATAATTAAAGGG
The DNA here is from genome assembly GCA_963277665.1 of Viscum album. NCBI lineage: Eukaryota > Viridiplantae > Streptophyta > Magnoliopsida > Santalales > Viscaceae > Viscum > Viscum album. The sequence goes on from OY728131.1 coordinate 1,498,923,515, forward strand.
GATAAAATAGTGTGTAATACATCAATTCATTAAACCATCTTACCTAAAGCTTCCAACAAAGCCTTTTCTCTATACATAGAAAATTAAATCTTTGGAACCCTTTTTTTAAAACCCCATTTAGACCCAAATAAAATTCATAGGGAAATTACACAAAAAAACAAATAAACAACTTGATTTAGAAAATAAATGATACATCCCAAACCAAAAAAAAAATCAAGAGGATTCACACACCTCTTTTAAAAACATCTAAATTCTTTAAAATACTCTCAACCCTTTTTAAGAAATGTTATTTGTTATAAATAGGGAAAACCCGTTATAATATAAATGAAAACCATTTATAAATAATGAATAATTTTTTTATAAGACATTAAATTCTCTTAAAATAATGAAATAATTTTCTAAATAGAGAACACAATACCTTATAAAACCAAATTGCTTAAAAAACCATGAACCAAATTTTTTTCTCATAAAAACCTCAAATAAAAATTTATCAAACACCTTTAATGTATAAAATACCATTTAAAATAAAATTTCCATTTGACTATATAATTTACCCATTTTTTGAAATGGAAAAAGAAAAAACATAGAGACAATTTGATAACACAAAATTAGATATCTTATACATCTTTATTTTAGTTAAAATAAAATTTTAAAATATTGAGCAATTAGGTAAATCTTACATAAAAGTAATTATAATGAAAACATATACCTCGTATAGTGGAATTGTGTATCCTTCAAAACAATGCATCAAAATATTTCTCTAAGTATGGATTACAATAATTAAAAACTGAAATCTTAAAAATATCAACGCTAAATAACTATAATTCCCCACCCATGGACATTATGGTTACGAAAAAGATGAAAAAAGATAAAAACCCCAGGGAAAAAATAAAATAAGATGACTTACCTTGTGATCCATGTGAATAATAACCAATTAGTCATTAATAGTACATCATTTAGGGGATTGGGAAGAGGATAAAGACCCATGAGATGCACCAAGGTCATGCTAAACTTAAATTATTATCTTGAGGAGTAAACCACAATTTGGAAGGATAAAAAATAAAAATACCCGACCTGAAAGGGGACGTATTGTTATTTAACATAGTTTACTAAACCGTGTGATCACCTCTTTCCCAATACTATAGATGGTTCATGATTTCCACAACACATTTTTCTAGACCATGTGCCTAACTATGTTCCCTAAAAACCTATTTTTTTTTAAAAATTTAATCCTTGGGATACATTGAACTCAATGGATAAATCAACCATATAAAGAAAGGTAAGAAATACAATTTTTAGTGTGTCATAATTCTACCCAACATTCCACTATCTATCCCTTGAAAATCCAATCCTAGAAATTTATTAATAACCTAAGACTAGAGAATGGTAAATATTAAATCAATGAAGATAAGGATTTAATTGAGAGGTAAAAACTAAAATTGGAAGCAAAAACATGAGACTTGAAAAGCATTCTTCTCAAGAAAACCCAAAAAACCAGTTATTTCCCAACACCCAAATCATCAAAAATCCAAATAATTGGTTAACAATATGAAAAAAAAAACATTAGGATCTATACTCCCATAGTCTACCTTGAATTTTATAATTCCAAAAAACACACATAAAAAACCATAAATTTATTTCTCAGCCCTAAACCATATAGAAAGACCAAAAACTCCAACATCTATAGAACATCTAAGGTCACACAAGATACATGAAATGGAAGGTCAAAACCTAAATCAAATGTTATAAATTTCCCAAAAAAATAATACCAACTAATGGATAATAGAATTAATTCTCCACAAAAAAAATATAATTGATCTAAAATGGTGAGACATCAATGGGACAACCCAAATGAATTTTCCTCTATATACATGTCGTGTGGTGACTGTGTATAATTTTCTTACTACACGGTGTGTAGTTTTAAACACATCGTGTGACCCCGACCGTGTGGTGGTTATACATGGAGTGTAGGCCTGTTGGCCGGGTGGAACCAAGGACATGCCATATTTCTTTTGGACACGTCGTGTAGTCTAGCCGTGTATTAGGGATATACATGGAATGTGGGTAAGTCGGCTTTGAAGAAGAGGGAAACCATGTACACACTGTATACTCATGTCGGTAGGTCTGGAAAGTAAGGTGGTGGAATCATCCATTTTATGAACAGCTAAATGACATATACACGGCATGTAGTCCTAATGTACATGATGTGTACTTTATTCTTTTGCTTAAAAGGGAAGTTGCCTCATTTTGTGGTTCTGGATAGAACCCCCTCCCCCAAGTCATCTGGATCTTCAATATTCTCCTGGTTCTTCGTCTAAAGTCAGATTTGATCACCGTTAGAAGTGTTAGAAACCCATCGGTAAGGCCTCAATTCTTCTTTGGCTGTTTTGTTTGATTTTCATTCTTGAAAAAGTCATAGGGGTTTGAATGGTATTGAATCATTTGTAGATATACTGTGTTTTAGACCAAATTAGCGGCTGTTATCGGAGGATTAGCGTCGTACAAGTCTCAGGTAGGTGGTGCATACCTCATTTTCTGTTTTCGTGGTTGTTTGGGTGACGCGGCCTTCAGCGCGTTTTCGGGTATTTTGAGCGGGACCCGTTTTATCTTTTATTTCATTCTGAATTGTTTATTTGACCTATGGGATGCCGTTCAATATACCATGTGACCAGTTTGCGTGAGCGGTCCAGGTGAGGTGTCGTTTCTCATCGGGGCATTTTGGCCAGGGAACGCCAAAATGGTTTTAATTGAAATGTTATGGTTATAAACTGTTAGTTTAATTTATTGATGTCTGATATAAATTGTTGGAGGCATTTAAGACCTCAGTGCTGGTATGGTACAACACCTTGCATAGTGCAATTCAACTGTTTAGTTGTTTTTCCTTGTTATGTTTTCTATTTGAATATGTTATATATGCAATTGCTGAATTGCATCTGCTGGACACTTTTGGGTTGTGTTGGGATTGCCCGGTTATGCTTGATTCATGTTGATCCCATGTTGGGGCTTCACCCGGGTTACATTGGGTGGTTTTGACCACAGGATTGGGCGTCATAGACATCGGCTTGAGGCAGTACGACTGTCAGGTTGGGCATGGCCCAGGATACTAGGATGGCAATGCCATCGAACTTGAGCGACATGGTCACAGGGACACGAGGTGTCAGACGTGTTGGTGGCTTAGGACTATTTTCGTCATTACCACTCACTCGGGACTTTGAGTAGTGTGCACACAGAGATACTCCATGATGATGTGGTTTTAACCACTCGCGTGGGTAGAGGGCCCCGTAGTTGCGGTTAGGTATTCTGGTTGGGGGTGCTTGCTGCGAAAATCCACGTGGGAGGTGAGGAGCCTTCAGTGGATGGGTGTGCCCTCGGGACGTCGGTACATGAGACATAAGGTTTCAGGAGGAACATGGTGCCAGGTTACTATTCTTGGTCGTGACTTCAGGACGTCGGTAGTTGAGGTATGAGGTGTTAAGAGGCACATTGTACCGGGTTACTATTTTGGGCGTGCCTTCAGGACATCAGTACTTGAGACACTAGGTGTCAAGTGGCACTTGGTGCCGGGTTACATGACAGAGATTCCGGTGTTGGCCGAAGCAGGTGACACTCCATGGTGGCTATTGAGCACTAATGGAGCTTTTGTTTATCTGTTCATTTTACTGATTACTTATTTCCTTGTAAATTCATGACTACTTAAACACATATAGTTCATACGCACCGTTGGGTGGTATCCAACTGAGATTTGTCTCACACCCTGCACAGGCCCTTCAGGACGTGTGCAGACTTTATAGATTTACGTGCAGGAAAGAGGGAAGCTTCATGAGCTCGGCTATGTTAGTTGTTGCATGGAGATGGTACGGACCTTGAGGTCATACCTAGCAGGGGTTTACTTTGTTCTGTTTTCTTTTCTGTATCGGCATGCTTACTTGTCGTAGCCACTGTTGGTTATCCATTGGCGCCCTTTTTATTTTCAGTTGTGTATGACCTACTTTGGATGCATGCTTGGTTGTTTATAGTAGTTTTTGCAGATGATTGTTGGCATATTGTTCTGTTTACATTCCGTTGTAGTTGTTTTCTATATTGCTTCCGTTGTTTACTGATATTGGATATGCTTCCTCTTTGCGGGTCTGGTTCTAGTCAGTTGTGTCATTTATTTCCGCTGCATATTTTAGTATTATACACAGACTAATACCATTTTATTCCTCCAAGAGGGTATAGCCTTCCCACTTTACCTATTCATACCATCGCTGCTAGTCAGTAGCCTGTGGCGTTCAAGGGAGGTGCGCCTAAGGTAGTGACACCCAACCCGTTCGGCACTGTTTGGGTGGCTGGACGGGCCTGGGTCGTTACAAAGTGGTATTAGAGGAGTTCTTGACAAGGATTTAGTATCAGTGTTTTTCTGGATACTAATGAGATTGAGACTTCTCTTTTTATTTCTACTGGTTTTACTATTTGGGATATGGTAGGCTGGAGAAAAGTTGTGGTTACTAGGATTGGGTTTTTAGCCTATTCTTGGGTGCCTGCAGCCCCAAGTATGAGGGATTGACCTAGTTTCCATGGGTGGGAATTGCTATTTTCTTTTTCTCAGATTATAGTTTATATGATTTCCACCTCGGTGGATCACTTGATGTGTGATGTTGTTGATTGTGATATTAGAACATTTACCCAGTATGATAAGGGATAATTGGACCTTGGCCCGATATGTCATGGATACATTTCTTTTCTTTTGATAGGCACATTTTTAGGGTATTTCAATTTCATAATTGCACGTATGCTTTGTGAATTGATAATACCATGTGAATAAAATCAATTTCCATGCTTTATCTGCTTTCAAATGTGACTTGGTGAAATTCTAGATAGAATTGCTTACTTATTGAATTGTGTATTCCATGATTTTTATTTTGTAAAATTGCATGTGCGGGATATGTGGATCTGACTCCTATGAGAGTAGGCAGGTATTATGACTGAGGCAGGGTAACTTTCAGGATTGGGTGACTTGGTCGTCAGTTTGAGGAAACGTGAGTTGTCGGGACAGGCATGGCCCGAGGTACTTTGATACTTGGATCTGTTGAGGGCAGGTAAGGAGGCCATGTGGCCGGGATTCCATGGGGCATGGGTTGCGGTGAGGGGTAGTAAGGGTAGTTCTTATGCACTGTCTTTTACTACTTTCCTTATCTGCGTAGAGTATATTGTTGTATATGTATATGGGTTGTCTGACCATTTATGGTATTCAGCAGGTTACTCCTTCACGAATCGGTGGAGCATCAGGAAGGAGACGATACATCACTACAGGATCAGGGTCAGGATTCGGTACAGGAAGAGCACGAGTCGTAGGTACAGGCTCAGGGACAGGATCAGGCTCAAGATCCATTGTAGGCAGGCCAGCAGCCAGGTTTGGCATCGTTCGGGTCGTGGCTCGATGAGCATCTCCGAGCGAGCCTGGCATGCATCTGGCAGGGGATTGACAGAGGCATGCAGGGTACAGAGCCTTTAATGGAATATCTGATGTGGGAGTTCTAGTCACAGCACCCTTGAACGTTTTTAGGGTGAGGGTGGTCCGAAGGCGGCAGAGAACTAGATATAAAGTATGCAGATGATCTTCGAGAAACTTGAGACGCCTCTGGGGAAAAGGGTCAAATTGCCGACGTACATGCTGAGAGGACCGTCGAAGTGTTGGTGGGACGTACAGGTTCAGGCTCGTAGGCACGAGGGACTGACGTAGAAGGACTTCGAGGATAGGTTCTTCGAGCACTTTTATCTGGATACGTTGAGGGCAGAGAGATCTCGGGAGTTCTTGAGTCTTCTGCAGGGAGATATGTCTGTCATGGACTACGCAGCTACCTTCACAGATTTCTCCAGGTTTTCTCCTGGTATGGTGACCAATGATGCAGCTAGGGTGAGGCGCTTCGAGGATGGCTTATGAAACTCCATTCGATTCCAGGTGAACATCTTCAGACTGGGTTCTTTATCTAAGGTGGTGAATCAGGGGCTCATAACTAAGGGCAACGAGAGGGAGAAATCTCGCTTGGGCAGGATGACAGCTAGACATTATGGCTCGGATAGCAGGAAATGAGGACATGATGAGTTCCAGCAGGGCAGTCAGGCCAGGAATTCATCTATACCACCTCGTGGGCATTCTTCAGTGATTTGTTTCTAGTGTGGATAGCTGGAACATATACAGGCGTAGTGCAATAGGCCTCCGAAGGAGTGCCGGGCATGTGGACTGGACGGGCATCTGGAGAGGTTTTGTAGGCAGTCTTCTCAGATTGCCGGCATGCAGGGACCATGACAGACTGCACCATCTGGAGTTGGTTCAGGTTCTGTACCCGGAGAGGGTATTAGAGGTTCAGCTCTGCACGGAGGTCGTGATAGAGACGGTAGAACCCAGCTGAGGGATCAGTGGCCGGTTATGGGAGCAGCATCGCAGGGAGGTCATGTGTCAGGCAGCCATGTTTCATGCCAGGTGCACGCAATGGAGCTGCCAGAGGCTGAGTAGTCCGGTGAGCCGATGACGGTTAGTGGTACACCACATTGTGACCGTGATCTCCATGATTCTTTTTTGGAATGACCAGTAGAGGGATGTCTGTTTTGAGTGCATGTGGTGCCCAGGATCTATGTGGACTGACTAGATGCTAGTCAGTGGGTTTGGAACCATTTCAGGTGCGGGATATATTTATATATATGTATGAGATGCGTGGCATCGGGGCATCCAAAATGTGGGTTACTTGAGGTTCCTTGGGCATCTGGGCATCGATCATGCGGGTTACTTGAGGTTCTCAGCACCGGGACCTCATGGAGGCGAACACCGATGCGGTGTGGGATACTTTGGGTGTCAGGAGCGACACAAGAGCACCAATCAGGTATAAGAGTGATAATGCATCACGGGAGGACTATGCGTCTAGAAAACAGGTTAGTAAACCGTGTTTTCTTTGTGTTTTGTTGGGTTGAGACTGGGTTAGGCGGTTCCTAAGGTGCGGAGCCCCCCTTGAGGAACTTAGCTGAGACCTTTGCGACCGGGGAAGTCTGAGTTTTTTTTGATCGGGGTGGTATGTTTGGTGCCATATCTGGGTTTTTTTCGGTATCTCGAGGACGAGCTACGTTAAGGTGGGGAGTTTGTAAGAACCTGGGTTTTTTTAGAACGGGTCAAAATCCCGACCCTATTTGAATTTTTGACTGGTTTCTAAGGAAAACTGGAGAAAACAGGATGTTTATGGAAATTTCTAGACTAGACGCTCTGTAAATTAAGTACACACCGTGTATATGTTAAGCGGGTGTCGGCCATGTTCTCGCCAAGTACATGCCAAGTGGTGACCGTGTAGAATTTTTATACTACATGGCGTGTAGTTTTAAACACGTCGTGTGACCCTGACCGTGTGGTGGTTATACATTGTGTGTAGGCCTGTCGGACGGGTGGAACCAAGGACACGTTGTGTTCCCTTTGGACACGCCATGTATGAGGGATATAAATGGCGTGTGGTTAATTCGGCGAGGAAGAGGAGGGAAACCAAGTACAAGATGTCTACCCATAGGTACACGATGTGTACTTATGTTGGCAGGTCTAGAAAGTAAGGTGGCGGAATCATCCATCTTATGAATAGTTAAATAACATATACACGGTGTGTGGTCTTAATGTACATGTTGTGTACTTTCTTTTTTCTGTTAAAAATGGCAGTGGCCTCGTCTTAATGTTCTAGATCGAACCCCCTCCCCCAAGTCGGCCGGATCTTCAATCTTCTCCCGGTTCTTCATCCGAAGTTGGATTCGATCACCATTGGATTCTTTGGAACCCCCTCGATAAGTCCTCAATTCCCCTTTGGTCATTTTGTTTGATTTTCGTTCTAGAACAAGTTATAGGGGTTTGAACAGAATTGAATATTTTGTAGATCTACCAAGTTTTAGACTGAATTGGCGGTTGTTACCGAAGGAGTAGCATCGTACGAGTCTCAGGTAGGTGGTTCATACCTCATTTTGTGTTTTTGTGGTTGTTTGGGTGATGCGGCCTTTGGCATTTTTTCGGGTATTTTGAGTGGCACCCGTTTTATCTGTTATTTCATTCTAAATTGTATATTTGACCTATGGTATGCCTTTGGGTATGCCATGTGACCAGTTTGTGTGAGCGGGCATGGTGAGGGGTAGTTGCTCATCGGGGCATTTTGGTCGGGGAACACCAAAATGGTTTTAATTGAAATGTTATTATTATAAACTGTTAGATTAATTTATTAACGTCTATTATAAATTGTTGGAGTCATTTAAGACCTCAGTGCTGGTATGGGAAAGAACCTTGCATAGTGGAATTCAATTGTTTAGTTGTTTTTTCTGGTTATGTTTTCTATTTGAATATGTTATATATGCAATTGCTGAATTGAATCTGCTGGACCCTTTTGGGTTGTGTTGGTCTTGGCCTGGTTACGCTTGAGTGATGCTGATCATAGGTTGGGGATTTTCCTGCGTTACTTCGGGTGGTTTTGACCATGGGATTGGGCGTCATGGACGTCGGCTTGAGGCAGTACGCCTCTCAGGTTGGGCATGGCTTGGGATACTAGGATGTCGATGCCATCGTACTTGAGCGGCATGGTCGTAGGGACATGAGGTGTCAGAAGTGTTGGTGGATTAGGACTATATTTGTGATTATCGCTCACCCGGGACATTGAGTAGTGTGCACACAGAGATACTCCACGATGAGGTGGTTTTGACCACTCACATGGGTAGAGGCCCCCATAGTTGCGGTTAGGTATTCTGGTTGGGGGTGCTTTCCGTAGAAAGCCACGTGGGAGGTGAGGAGCCTTTGGGGGATGGGCATTCCCTTGGGACGTTGGTACTTGAGACACAATGTTTTAGGAGGCACATGGTGCTGGGTTACTATTCTTGGGTGTGCCTTCGGGATGTCGGTACTTGAGGCACGAGGTGTCAGGAGACACATTGTGTCGGGGTACTATTTTGGGCACGCCTTCAGGACGTCGGTACTTGAGACACTAGGTGTCAAGTGGCACAGGGTGCCAGGTTACACGATAGAGATTCTGGCGTTGGACAAAGCAGGTGACACTCCATGGTGGCTGTTGAGAAACAGTGGAGTTTGTGTTTATTTGTGCATTGTACTGATTACTACATTCCTTTTAAATTTAGGACTACTTTAACACATATATTTGGTATGCACTGTTGGATGGTATCCTACGGAGATTTGTCTCACACCCTGCATGGGCCCTTCGGGACGCGTGCAGACTTTATTGATTTACCTGTAGGAAAGAGGATAGCTTTAGGAGCTGGGCTGCGTTAGTTGTTGCATGGAGATGGTATGGACCTTGAGGTCATAACTAGCTGGGGTTTACTTTGTTCTGTTTTCTTTTCTATATCGGCATGCTTACTTGTCATAGCCACTATTGGTTATCCATTGGCGCAATTTTTATTTTCAGTTCTTTATGACCTACTTTGGATGCATGCTTGGTTGTTTACAGTAGTTGTTGTAGATGATTGTTGTAATGTTGTTATGTTTACATTCCGTTGTAGTTGTTTTCTATATTGATTCTACTTTTTATTGATATTGGATATGTTTCCGCTTTGCGGGTCTGGTTCGAGTCTGCTATGTCATTTATTTCCGCTTTATATTTTAGTAGTATACTTAGACTAGTACCATTTTATTCCTCCGAGAGGGTATAACCTACCCACTTGACATATTCAGACCCTCGTTGCTAGTCGTCATCCTTTGGCGTTCTGGGGAGGTGCGCCTAAGTTAGTGACACCCGACCCATTCGACATTGTTTGGGTGGCTGGCCGGGTCCAGGTCGTTACAAAGTGATTTATACATTCAAGAAAGTATATCTTACCCACATCAGGGTAATTCCTTGATAGGAATATCAAAATATATCTTGTTATACCCACAAGCCCTATAACATTATGGTAGTTGTAACCTCTGTCTTCCTATCCCCAAGATCCCTCGAACATTAAGGTAATCAGAACCTCTGTCTTTCTATCCCTGGAAGCCCTCGATTGTACTCAGCAACAATCAGAGTCTCACGAAGAAAGCTGAACAAGATGTTCAGTACTGACAAGGCATGAGAGTCTCTCTCTCACTACAAATAACTTCAGAATAATGCAATATATGGAGTGATGTAATGGGTTTTTAACTCATTCAGATGAGCTCCTGTTTATAGGTACTTCTCCATCGGTCAACTCCCTCCTTCAACGCTCATATTTTCCCTTGAATCTCATAGGGACCTATACATGGGTCACTGAAACAACAATTAGTTAGAAACAGATTTTACGACATTGTTTCATAACAAGTGTAAGTAAAATAAAGTTATTTAACAAAATTAATTTTTTTTAAGTCTAAGGTAAAATAGAGTTTAGAGTCTAACCGGAGAAATATTAATAGTCTATAAGATATGGACATTCAGATTCTGTTTTACAAAGAATTCAGAATCAGAATTCAATAGATTCCGGAGTTTGAATTCCAATGAATTAGGAATCTGAATTATGAGAAAATTCAAAGTCTGAATTTTAAGGAATTCAGAGTCTGGATTCTGAGGAATTCAGAATTAGAGTTCTTAGGAATTCAAAGCCAGAATTTGGTGGAATTGGGATTCCAAATTCTAAGGAATTCAGAGTTCAAATTCTGAGTAATTAAAAGTTTGAATTATAAGGAATACGGAGTCTGAACTCTTAGGAATTAGGATTCTGAATTCAGAGTATGAATTCTAAGGAGTTATGAGTCCAAATTATGAGGAATTAGAAGTCTGAATTCTGAGAATTTGAAGGCTTAATTTCAGAAAATTCAGAGACTAAATTTTATTTAATTCAGAGTCTGAATTTCAGCGAATTTGGAGTTTAAATTTTAGTGAATTCATAGATTTAATTTTAGAGAATTAGGATCTTGAAAACAGAATAATCTATATCAAAGGATTTATAGGATTATAAGGTATTAGATGTGAAACTAAATTTTATACTTAGGAATAAAATGAGTTATGTATAGATAGATTATGAGATGAACAATTAAAAAAGATTAGGATAAAAAATTTCCTTAGAGAAGGTAAATTTTCCTTATGAAAGTAATATTTAGGAAACAATATAATTTTCTTTAAGATAAATTGTTTGTGATTTTTAAAACATAGAGGAATGGAAAAATAATAAGAAATCCTTATTGAATAAATAATATCCTCCTCTTTCGAATCCACAAACATATTTACAAAAAATAATATAACGACTAAGAATTTTTATTTTGGAACATACAATAAAAACATATCTCTCTTTACTTATGAATCCTGGTGAATACGAATAACTCCCCATTATGTTTTGAAATCCATAAAGATCATATTCTTGATGTCCTTAAATTGATTTTTCTTTTTCTTTCATAAGTAAATATTCTTTTATGAAACTCCCCCGTAGGGAATTATTTTATTTACATAGTATTATTTTTATCATTCCTTTCTCCCCATTTGTGATTTTGAAAATTGAATAATGGGAATTGAAAAAATGGTACCTGAAATATTAGTACTATAAAACAAAACACATGAAGAACAAAAAAAAATCATTATGGTTAGGAAAATTTATACAATAAAGGTAATAAACCAAAATATCAGAGTTAAGGAAAAAATCATCCTTCTTTTTGATTTGGCCTAAGAATTTTAACAATGGTCCTTATCTTTTTAAGCTCCTTATTATCCTCTTCAAAATGTTGGAGCAGTTGATCCAGATCATCATTTTTTTCTCCAAAGCTTTGATCTTTTCTTACAGAGCCTTAAGAATTTATCCCTGAGTCTTCAAAACATCTTCTTAGTTACTGATATTTTGTTCGTACTCAATTTTGAGATCTCTTTCCCTCTTCAGATTCAATGCACTTGAATTAAGTTTCTCATTCATATCATTGTCTTCTTAATTCTGAGCTGTTTTTTCAAGATTGAGTTTCTCATAGAAACATGTAGTAAGGTCATTGATCTTGATATCTTCAGTATCAACATAATCTTTCACATTATATTGAAAGTCATAAAAGAGTCCCAGCTCTTTAAGAGTCTTCATAGACCACTTCATGATTTATTTTCATGGCCTCTTGTGAGCATACTACCTAATGTAGAATGACTTAAAATCAGCCACAAGACTAATAAATTTGTCTATAAGCATGGAAACCGATTTTGATTTATATTTAAATGAATACTAAATCATCTGATATCTTGAATCAATACTTGGAATCAGAGTAATTGGATCAACCAATTTCTTTAGGGATTGGACCACAAAATCATAACCAATATAAGACGATTATGAATAAGATTATCTTGTTGGTGAGGAATATTTCTCAATATCATCATTATTTCTTTTAGAATATCCACCAACATCATTTTTTCGCCACTTTATTTTTAGGTGTATCAGCTAACACCTATTTTCCTTTATCATCTCTCGATATGATCTCAGCAGCCTTCGGTCATTCATGTTCACTATATGATAGTTGGACTATCTTATCTTCCCCATCCTTTTAATTTTCAGAATCTGTCACTAGATCCTCTGATTGAATAAGTTAATGGTTGGTTCTCTCATCTACTAAAGGTTTGTTTTCTTCATCCTGAACCACTTCTTCTTTAAATGGGGTATAAAGTTTAGAAGATTCGTCATGGGAATTCTAGATTGAAAATTTTTCATAAGGACTCTCCTTCTCATGATATTATTCAACTTTCCTTATCATATCATCAGTGTCATCACTTTCTTCCTTTTCTTCTACTTACACTTCATCTTCCTGCACAATCTCTTCCTCTTCATCAGGTTCCAGAATGACCAATTTCTTTTCTGGAGTCAATGGAAGTGATTATTATAGAAAGGATTATGGTACCTGGATTTCTTCATAAGCTTTATCAGTATCTTTGAGAAGAGAACAAACTATTTTAGCCTTGGTCATATTCTTCTCTTGCTTCTTTTTCTTTTTTTTCTTTTCATATTCCTCAGCAACCTTAATCTTCAATAATTTTTCCTTATCAGGGTCTAAGCCAAATATAGTATCTCTTTCCTTCTTATTATTTTTATCTTCTCTCCACTTGGAAACAACTTCATCTAGATAAGTCTTTTTCTTCTTAGATTTTGGATGTAATGATTGGCTTTCTTGAACTACAGGAGTTTTTTCTTTGTCTTTCGGTTCTTTCTGATTTCTCTTTCACTGAAATTTCGTAGAAGTATCAGATACTTCTAGCTTCTCAGATAAGGCTTCTATTCCACTATCAGATAATTCATCAAATTCTTCGAACATGCTATTAATTCGAACCTTCATCATTATGAGCATATCATCACTCAGCAATATAACCATGAAATTCCATGGAAAAGACCTTGATGGGATTTTGAATGAATCTTGATAAAGGAAATGATCTTGGAAAGAATATCCAGATACATAATAATCTGATATTTAAGGATTATATTCTTGATATTCAAAATAATAATCAATACATAATTCACTACATTAATTTGTTTAGGTTCACCAGAAAATACAGAATATAGATATCACTTTTATTCAAGGTATCCTTAGTGCTTTTTTTCATAATAAGAAATCCCTAAACCCATAACTCTAGAATTTGGAAATTTTTAGATAGATGATTAATATTCTATGTCTTTACCCCTAATAATTTAAGCCACACTATGGCATTCTCCTTATCAAAACATCCTGATATATCTGGTAGCTTGTGGGTGGAGAAATTAGATTTACCCTCATAAAGAATTCTCATTATGTTGGTTTCTATATTTAGGAAATATAATAGGTTTTCCCATAACTCTTAAATGAAAACCTATATCTTCCTCATTTATTAAAGAAACTTAGAGTCTCATACAATTCTACCAGTAACTCTGGATACACCTGATCTTGTCCCTTTGGTTTGGCTACACATATACTTTCCTTGCCATTCAAGTTGATATTCTTCGAAATAAGAGAACTATACTTAGGGAAAAACGTAAGATCCATTAACCTCTCTCTACAGATCATCCATTCAGAAAGTTATTTATCTAATGACATTTTTTTTCAAGGGGATGTATCCAATGATATTCAGATTTGGGAAAACCAGAAAATTTGGAATGACCTTTATGTAGAGCGGTAGAGCTTCAGCATACAAGAGCTTGAAAACCGATATGGGATAACCATTAGAGGGGCCTTTATATAGGTTTTGAGTTGAAGGTTTATATTCCTATATTTATACAATGGTTGAAACAAAAGAAAATTGATCTGACAGTTGAGATGAAATCTGAATAAGGATTTTGGTAGGTTCTGATTATTTAATTTTTTATGGGAAAAAAATTCATATTTTATGAAATTGAATCTAAAACACTTTCTTAAATAAAGATAAACAATTCCAACAAAAAAATCAATTACACAAACATAAAAAAACATACCTTCAGGATTCCGTAAAAATTGACAGTAATGAGGAAAATTATTCTTGAAAAACATTAGATTTTGGAAAAATTTCTTAAAGGAGGAAAATTTTAGATTCTGGGATTTTGGTATCTGAAAAAAAATTTGATTATGAAAAAAAATTGAATACGAATAATTTTGAATTCAAAAAATTTTGAATATGAAAATTTTAAATTAAAAAAAATTATTATGAAAAATTTTGTATTACAGAATAAAGTTGATTAGTAAGAAAATATACTCCCCCTATGGAAAGGATTTACTTAATATAAAGAGATAAGTTTCAACAAAAAATTAATATGGAATATTAACTTATGGGTATCATTCCTAAATTGTGTTTAATTTATTCAAATCTATCAGATGATAATGAATTTGTAAAAATATCAGCAAGTTGATCTAGCATTCTGATAAATTGAAAAAATGATATCTCTATTCAGTGGGTGATTTCTAAGAATGTAATGCCTAATATCTTTTGGATTTCTACTAGAGTTATGCGCATGGTTTTTACTTAGGGAAATGGAACTTTTGTTATCACATAATATCTGTTTTTTGGTAACATTCATGCCATAGTCTATGAGTCTGTGTTGCATCCACAAAACTTCAGCACAACATCTTCCAGCTGCTACATATTCAGCTCCAGCAGTGGAGAGTTCTATTGAGTGTTTCTATTTTCATGACAAAGCAAATAATGAATCTCCTAAAAAATGACAATTTTTGGATGTGCTTTTCCTATCTATTCTACATCCACCAAAATCTGCATCTGAAAAACTTTTTAAAACAAAATCATTTCTAGAAGTATAAGAGTCCTAAATATAGGGTTCCCTTTAAATAGAAAAAAAATCACTTATTTTAAATGATATTCCTTATTATTAGATTCATATATTTCACATAATCATACTGAAAACATTAAGTCTTGATGACCAGAAATCAAGTATAGTAAACTACCTATCATACCCTTAAATGATGTTTGATCTACTTGTTTCCCAACTTCATTAAGATCAAGAGAGTTTGTGGTGCTTATTGGAGTACTTATAATTTTAATGTGGTCATATCCAAGCTTTTTAATATGATCATTAATACACTTATGTTGAGATATGTAATTTTCTTCGGGTTTTTGAGAAATTTGAAAACCTAGTAAAAATGTTAACACACCCATCATACTCATTTCAAACTCAAATTTCATTAGATTTTCAAACGAGTCAGATAAAGATTACTGAGTTGAACCAAATATAATGTCATCAACATAAATTTGAACAATAAAAACATTTTTATTATATTTTTTGATAAAAAGGGTTGGAACAGCAATTCCCTTAACATAATTGTTTTGTTGAAAAATCATGTTAGTCTTTCATACCACACTGTAGGGTCTTGTTTCAGTCTATATAATGCTTTGGTAAGTTTGAAAACATGTTTAAGATGTTTTGTGTCTTCAAAACCTGGAGTTTATTCAACATAAACATCCTCTAGAACATATTCATTACGGGAAGCATATTTTTAATCCATTTTGAAGATTTTGAAATCCAAGAATGCTTCAGAGGAAAGTAGAATATGAATAGATTCAAGTCTAGCTACTGGATCATATGTTTCTTCAAAGTCTATTCCTTCTTATTGATTATGGTCTTTAAAAACTAATATAGATTTCTTTTTTTACAATGATTCTATTTTAATCACACTTATTTCGGAAGACTCATTTTACTCCAATAACAGATGTTTCCTCAGGTCTTTCAACCAAGGTTCATACTTTGTTCCTTTCTAATTCATTTAGCTCATCTTGCATGGATTTTATCCAATCATCATCACCTAAAGCTTCATTAGTTCTTTTGGTTCTAATTTGGAAAGGAATGCTAGACATTCTAATTCATTTCATAAGGAACATCTAGTCCTTATAGGTTGATTTACATCACCAGTAATACTATCACTAGGATGATTCTTAAGAAACAACATATTTGGGTTTTATAAAGCTTGTTCATCAATAAATGGTAGGAAATATTCCGGGATAAATGCTTCATAAATATTTTCTTGATCATTTTACTTATCATAAGGATCTTATATCAAGGGTTAAAAATTAGTTTTTGAAAGTACATCCAAAGATGTAGGATGGGTTTGTTTAATCACAAAAGGATCAGTTTCATCAAATTTAACATGCACTGTTTCTTCAACAATACATGTATTTTTATTAAAAAAATTATAATCATTATGAGTTGTGGAGTAGACTAAGAAATTGTCTTTATCAGATTAGGGTGAGAATTTATGTATATTATCTTTAGTATTCAGAATGAATACTTTTCAATCAAATACCTTGAAGTATGAAATTATAGGTTTTATACCATTCGACAATTCGTATGGGGTTTTGTGTAGAAAAGGTCTAATCAAAACTCGATTTATTTTATAACAAGTTTTACTTATAGGTTCAGCCCAAAATTATTTATCAATCAAATATTAACTAAACATGGATCTATTTATATATTGAAGAATCCAATTTATTCTTTCAATGACATGATTCTATTAAAGAGTTCGTGTAGCTGAGAAGTTATGAGTAATGACTTCTTTACTACAAAAAGTTTCAAAATCAGAATTTTGAAATTCTCCTCCATGATCACTCTGAATAGTTTTCAGTGGAAAGTTTTTCTCATTTTTAACTTGGGCTTTAAAAATATTGAAATAGGAAAAAGTTTTAGACTTCTTTTCTATAAAATATACCCACGTAAATCTGTTGTAATCATCAACTAAGACAAATACAAAATATTTTCCTCCAATAATTCCACTTTGTGATGGTCCAAAAAGATCCATATGCACTAATTGTAATGCATCAGAAGTTGAGACTTCACCGATTGATTTAAAACTTGCTTTATGTTGCGTTCTATATTGACAAGTATCAAAAACTTTTTAAGAATCAATTCTATGCTCCTGTAGATCCTTAACATGTTTTTTCATTGAGAGTTTTTATTCGTTCCTAAGGTTAAATTGTCTTAGTCTTCTATGCCATAACCAATATTGATCTTCCATTGCTCTAAAGAAAGCTAGATCTTGGCTCTTATGGTATTCTATGTTTTGTGTGTATACATTATCTTGCCTATGGGGAAAAGTATAAACTCTTCCTCGGAATTTTTTACTGAGAGTTTATCATTACTAAAATTCACACGGTATCCTTCATCACATAATTGACTTATCCTAATGAGGGTGTTCTTAAGACCTTTAAAAATTAAAATTTGAAATTAAATTTTTTCCATGAAGAACAATGTTACCTATAAAAATGGTTTCTCCCTAGAATTATCTCGGAATGTTACTTTTCCTCTTTTCTTCTTGATAATATTTTTAAAGATTTTTTTGTTACTATTCATATGTCAGGATCATCCACTATCCATGTAACATGTATCGTTGTTGGTACTATCTTTATTTTACTGTAAATAAAAGAGTTAGACGTATAGATTCCAAATATTCTTGGATCCGGATATTTGAGAAATAAAAATTTTAGGTATCCACATTTTCTTAGAAAAATAATATTTATGAAAACCTAAAGGCTAGGTTTTGTTTAAAGAACAATGTTCTCCCAATTTCCACCAAACTGACATTTAGAACAAAATGAATCACTCTTTGAAAAAAATAGTTATTACTAAAAACTGGTTTAGAATATGTATAACCAAACCCAAAACTATTATTTAATGGATGAATTTTTTAATACATCTTGTCAAAATTTTCATTACCAGAGGTAAATTTTGAAAGGAATTTCCTTATAGAAAATTTTTCTCACTTAAATTTAATAACCAAATTTTTATCCTCAAGAATATTAGTTTTAGAACTAGAGTAAGCCTCTAAAACATATTTCTTAGAAATTATATTTTCATGGTCCTTAGAAATTTTATCCTTCTCATAATTAGCTATCATATGGTTTTTTAAAATGCTTTCAAAATCAAAAAACATTGATCAAAATCTTTAGAAATATCTGATACTTCTTTAGTTGAAATAGAAATTCTAGAATTTTATTTCTTTAACTTCATTTTATCTTACAATTTTCATTCTTAGTGTAAGGTCCCAGATCTGAGTGCCACTCAATGGGTGCCCCGAACCTAGTTGGTCACATGACCTCAAGAGCATTTCCCCAAATTACAATGGCTGCCGACTAGCAGCGAGGGCCCAGGTCTGATATTGGGGAATCTATGCCCTCATTTGTCAAAGTGTAGCGCAGCAGAATAAAAAAAGCATACAACAATAGCAGAAGCAAGAAACCATACACAATTATAATAAATAGCTCCAGTAAAAGACAACCAAAATTTATATAGATAATGATGTAACATGTCTCAAGTTCTAAGAAAACAGTCTAAACATGTTACATAGCAGTACAATATAATACAGAGTACAACAAAGCAAAACAAAACAGCTGGTAGCATCACAAGCCTAAGCCCGATCCCATGCTCCCCTACTCCTCAGCAGCAATAAAGTACCTGTATAGGGGCCCTTTCCGTTATCCACACCGACAGAAATGTAATCTGTTTGGGCCGAAGACCTGACCCAAACAGGGTGTGAGAAATAAATCCCAGTAGGCATCCACCAAAGGTCCGTTCTCAACTGTGTGTAAACATGCAACAACAGTGTGCAAAAGTAAATGCAACAAACTAATAAGTACTCAAATGTAACTAAATTTACCATTTATATTTCCATTTTATTATTCATTTAATCATTCATTATAAGGAAACCACCATAGTGAATTTCTATGTAAACAGTCAGTGTCATCAGACACGCAAACCCTTACCCTCAGGTAATCTGAAACGTAACCCGTAGGAAATTTCCTAGAGGAATAACAGATATTTCCCTTAGGCATACAAAGTGTCACCCTCGGGCACAGAGTCTACTTACCACAGGCACGGAAGAAGTTGCCATCAGGCTAAAAGATGCACTGCCCTTAGGCTAAGTAAAACACTTCCCTCGGGCTAAACAAGTAATCAGGCCATTCCCAACATACAACAGTAATTTACATACAATTCCTCACAAAGAAATTTAATAAAAATTATTACAAAGTCATACACTCGGGTATACTAGAAAACATGCTAAAAAGAGGAACACACCCCCGAGGAGGTCCTGGATCCAAGTAATGATCCCAAAAAAACAATTTAATATCACATTTAATTACCTATAAATTACTAGGTATTTAAAATATCCAATGCCTCAGCCACACGAAACCCCAACATGGGTCCGTAGCACAAAAATACACAACACGCACAACATTTGGAAATTAAACACCAGGCCACCTACCACAAACACCCACGAACGGTATACGTGAAGGTCGATTCCAGAAACGCCCAAAGATGATGTAGATCTGGGTTATAAGAAAACCCATTAAATCCTAAATAACTTTCCCTCGGGAAAGAATTGGTAATAAAAAATTAAGGAGAGTGGAGGGCTTACCCGTGCGGTTCCAATGAGATCGTCGGTGGAAGAATCTGATTCCTGACGTGCGCTCGGTGGATCTTCAAAGCTCTGGCCTCTTATCTTGCTCCAAAAAAATCCAAACGCCTCCTCTGCCAAATGAGGAGGCTACTGCCCATTTTATGTGAAAAAAACAAACTACACAATGTGTAATTCCAAGTACACTGTGTGTACTTTTCTCATTTAACTGTTCCTCTGGTGACACTGCCAAACTATTCATCCGTCGACATAAGTACACGGCATGTATTCCTGATTACATGGCGTTTATTCTCATGAAGATGTCGGCTACTTCCACCGCCTTACTATTTTCCTGTCGACTGACTACACGGTGTGTAAGGACCACTACATGGCGTGTAGTCATTTTTTACACCCTTCGTCACCGACATGGCTACACACCCGGTGTACTCATTCCACACGGCCAAAGTACATGGTGTGTGGAATAGTACACGGCGTGTAGTCCCTAAAATTAGTATTTTTCCCCATTTTCCTTATTTTCTCCAAAAACACATAAGGAAAAGAGAAAATAAGAAACTCATACCTCAAAAATAAGACTCGGGTTCTTACAAACTCCCCCCTTAAAGCAATTCATCCCTGAATTTCCCTTGTAAGGGTGGTGGAGATAAAGTTCAAAACAACTCTGGACATAGAGCACGTACTTCAGTATCTCACTCCCAGGTTTCATCTTGCACTCAGCCATGCTACCATATCACCCGTATGAGAGGAACTGACCGGCCTTGGAGAACCTTCGTGTTCCTATCTATGATACAAATTGGATGCTCCAAAAAGGACTCATCGATCTGAAGCTCAAACTCCTCTGGCTGAAAGACGTGAGATGGGTCTGAATGATAGTGGTGCAATTGAGATACATGGAATACGTTGTTCATGGCCCGGTACCTCTGTGGTATCTACAACCGATAGGAAACTAACCCGACTCTCTCCAGAATCTCAAATGGCCCCACATACCTCAGTGAAAGTTTAACCTTTCTCTTGATCCGCCTATGTCCCAGCCTCGGCGAAACACGCAAAAATACATGATCCCTAACCACGAACTCCAAAGGTCGTCTGCAGTGATCAGCATAAGATTTATGTCGAGACTGTGCGGTAGCCATCTGCTTCCGAATAAACTGGACCTGCTCAGAAGTCTCCTGCACGAGACGTGGTCCCAGTAAAGCTACCTCACTTGCCTCTAACAAGCACAAAGGTGATCGTCATGGCCTACCATATAAAGCCTCGTATGGTTCCATATCGATAGTCGCCTAAAAACTATTATTATAGGAAAACTCGACATGGGGAATGTGTTTCTCCCAAGATCCCCCAAAGTCTAGGATGCATGCACGCAGCATGTCCTCAAGCACCTGGATCATACACTCTGACTAGCCATCAGTCTGATGGAGGTAAGTTGTGCTCAGAAGCACCTGTGTACCTAGTGCCCTCTGAAAACTCTACCAGAAACAAGACATAAAACAGGAATCCCTATCAGAAATGATAGAACGTGGAACCCCATGAAGATGTATGATCTCTTGGATATACAACTTCCCAAGATCATCAACACTGAAGGTCTCCTTGATCGGAAAAAAGTGAGCTACCTTCGTGAGTCTGTCCACAACAACCCACATGGCATCATTGTCTCGAGTTGACCTCAGCAATCCAATCATGAAGTACATCGCACCATCATCCCATTTCCACTCCGGAATGGGTAACTGTTGTAACTGTCCAGCTGGCCTCTGGTGCACCGCCTTCACCTAATGACAGGTGGAACATCTGGTAACAAAACCAGCTACTCCTCTCTTCGTACCTGGCCACCAGTACTGACGTCTCAAGTCACGGTACATCTTGGTAACTCCGGGATGAACAACCCAAGCTGAAGCATGAAAATCATGTATTGGCTCCTCGCTTATATCTCCTGGAACCCACACTCTTCCAATGGAAATGCAGAACTTCATCGTCGCTTATCGTCCAATCAGGAGGAGGGTCCTCACTTGCCACCAACTCCCGTAGAACTAGGCCTTATGAATCAGATATCTGTCTCATCCTCACTCTATCCATGAGGATAGAATTCAAAGATAAAGATGAAAGATAGGTCTTCCCCTGATTTTAATGAACCTCTAAATGCATCTCAGAGAACAAAGCCATGAGCTGCCACTCACCACTGGCCTCCTTCATCGCATGTATATGAGTCCTCCTACTCAGTGCATCAGCTACTGCATTACCTTTACCAGGTGTATAGGCAATCTCAAAGTCGACGGACTAAAGGTATTCAACCCACCTTATCGGTATCAAATTCAAGTCACGCTGAGTAAAAATATACTTGAGGCTATTGTGATCGGTGAAAACAACAAAATGCTCTCCCAAGAGATAATGTCACCAACAGCGCATCGCATGAAAAACTGCAGCCAACTCGAGATCGTGTGTCGGGTAATTCCCCTCATGTGGCCTCACCTGTTGAAACCCGTACGCAATAACTTGATCATCCTTCATCAACATTGATCCCAGTCCAAGACTTGATGCATCACAGTAAACTGTATAGTTCTCCCCTTTATCTGGAAGTATTAGGACTGGTGCTGATGTCAACCTTCCCTTCAGGTCCTAAAAGGCTGTCTTGCAAGCTTTTGACCAAATGAACATCACACCCTTCTAGTCAAACATGTCAACGGCTCTCCTAAGTGGGAGAAGTCCTGTATAAAGTGTCTTTAGTTACCAGCCATCCCTAAGAAACTCTGTATCTCAAACACGTTCATAGTATTCTCCCAGGAAACTACTGCTTTAACCTTCTCTGGGTCCACGACAACTCCTGCCTCTGAGATGATATGACCCAGGAATTGAATCTGGTCCATTCAAAAGTGTCACTTTGAGAGTTTAGCATATAGATGATGCTCTCTCAGTGTACTTAATACGACCTCAAGATGGGTTCCATGGTCGTGTCGAGTGTGAGAGTACACTAAGATTTTTTCCAAGAATACTACTACAAAAGAATCTAGGTATGTATGGAACAAACGATTAATTAGAGCCATGAGAATTGCTGGTGCATTCGTGAGTCCCAACGGCATAACCAAGTACTCGTATAAACCATATCTTCTCTGAAAAGCTGTAAGTGGTATGTACGATGGTCTCAGGTGCAGCTGATGATATCCAGACCTCAAGTAAATCTTCGAGAACACTTGGGCTCCATGAAGTTGATCAAAAAGATCATCAATCCTCAGCAAGGGATATAGGTTCTTAACTTCTAACTCATTCATCTTCTGATAGTCCACACAGAGTTTGATGGTACCTTCCGCCTTTTTTGAAAAAGGATTGGTGAACCCCAAGTAGATGTACTGGGTTGGATAAAACCCTTTGCATGTAACTCCTCTAACTGCCACTTGAGCACTTTCAACTCTGGTGTAGCCATCCTATAAGGAGGAATGGACACCGGTGTTCCCCCTGGCACAAGCTCAATAAGGAAATCCACATCACGCTCTAGAGGAAGACCTGAAAATTCATACGGGAAGACATCCCTGAAATGATCAACCATTGGAGGGAAATCCATCTGAAAATTCCCATTATCATCCAGATATAAACCCGCAATCTAGGCTACGACTCCACCTCGCCCACGATGCTCTAGTCTAGACCAACTCTCCTGAACATCCCATTCACCCTTGTATAGAAACTCTCCACCCTCTGGTGAAGATAACCTCACCCTGTGATGATAGAAATCTATAAATGCTCGAAAGGGAACCAACCAGTCCATCCCAAGAATGACGTTATAAGCATTCATCTATAAGACGTAGAGGTTCCATAGAAAGTGACACCCACCAACCTCAAGGGGGCACTCTTTGCACTGAAAAACACATGTCGTTCTAGTTCCCAATGGAGTGTCTAGAGTCATAACAGCAGAATAATATGAAACATTGAGCCCAAGGCTCTCCACAACAGGCACAGATATTATACTATGTGTAGACCCCGTATCAAAAATTACTGAAGATAAGACAGAAGCTACTAGAAAAGTACCTCTGACTGTAGAAGTACCAGGATCCTGCTCCTGTTGGGTCTGTTGCACTGCATATGTCTGCCCAGTGTCATGGCCCTGTGACATAGCCTGGCTACCCTGAGCTGCCCCGCCCTGCTTCCTCTGAGATCCTGGTGTCTGGCTACCACAGCCACGACCACCATCTCCGCCTACATTCCATGATGTATTCAAGTTTCCCAACTCGTAAGAAGATGCTAGTCCTACTCCCGCACATGGATTCTGTATAGAACCGCTCTCACTATACACTGATGGAAACTCCCTCCAAAAGTGCGGCAGATGACCCATCTTGCCGCAAGCTCGGGACTCCACTATATCACGTGGACACTATAGTCTCTTGTGCCCCTCTTTACCACATTGGTAGCACCTGACCTGACCACCTGAAACATCCTTCTGTCTGGTACTGCCACCCTGAGATAATTCCATCTGTCTCTACCTATTTCAAGTATAAATAATACCAAAAACTAGTGTTGAACCACCCTGGCCCACAACACTAGATTCCTGAAGGTTCATCTCTGTAATCATCACCTGGTTCACAATAGCATGTAATGAAGGAAACCTGAAAATATTCACCAGTTCTCGGATGTCATATCGAACACCATCCTCAAAGCGTCTGGATCTCAACGTCTCATCACCCACCAGAATGGGTGCAAAACACTGAATATCGATGAAACGATCATAATAATCCATCACCGACATAGTGCCCTACTTTAGTCTCATGAACTCTTGAGATCTATCTTCCCTCAGTGTATCTGGAAAGAAGAAGTCGTAGAATACTGCCCGGCAATCTTCCCACGCCATGTCTTTGTGATGCTCTGAATAGGTGGTAACATCCCACCACCTCTTGGCGGAATTGCGCATCATGTAAGTCGCGAGCTTGACCCTCTACCCTGGAGGCATTTCAAGATGCTCAAAAATAGTCTACATAGACCCCATCCAAGACTCCATAGACTATGGTCCACCATCCCCTGAAAACGTTGGCGCATGCTGCTGCTGGAATATACGAGTCAGCTCAGCCACAGATGTGGAAGCCGGTGGTGCTCCCTGAACGGACTGCATGAACTGCATAAAGCCTTCACGGAACTGTTCCTCCGCGCCTATGTCCGGCAGAACGGCTGGCGCCGCATCTGGCTCTACTGGAGGATCCACTGGTAGCCTATGGCCAACCATCTCTAGAGTATAATCATCGGCACTCTCCTGGAGAACAATGTGTGGTTGTCTCGGTGGCATTACACTACAAGGTCGAACGCACACCGTAGATCCACATTTATCACAACTTGAACAAATGATGGGACCAAAAATGGAAATAGGAGGAAGAAAAAATTTCAAGATTTGGAAAACAATACTACACGACATGTATACTGACTACATGGCGTGTACCTGACTTCCCTTCCCTTACCCGGGTCCTTCTTCACGGCTAAGCCACATGACTCTCGTTGAACAAACCTACACAGCGTGTATATAATATACACGGCGTGTATGTTGTAATTTTCCAACTACTCGTGTTAGTTGTTGAAAGGCCGACTACTTGGCTTGATACTACTCAGCGTGTTACACCCGCACACGGTGTGTACACCACCCATTTCCCTGCCACATGGCTAAAACCACACGGTCTATCCTCGGAAAAGACTACACGGCATGTCCCACAATTACACAACATGTACTAGATGAGCTCCGGTGACCCGTGTTGTTAGTTACACAGCCGGATAAATGGCTCAAACTACATGGCGTGTTTCATATACACACGGCGTGTACATGAAATGATTACCTCGACCTGTGTTGTTAGTTACACGGTTGGGTCCCCAGGTCACACTACACGGCCTGTTCTTCATTGACACGACGTGTTCAATAAAAGATTACACTGGCCCGTGTTTGTTAGTTACATGGCCGGGTCTCCAGCTCAAAACTACACGGCGTGTACATCAGGTACACGGTGTGTTTTACCCCAGCCATTCCCTACCCCGTGTCCCTGCCCACACGGTCCATGACACGGGAAGAGAATACACGGCGTGTACTAATGGTACAAGGTGTGTACTTAAAACGTTTTACTTTATTACCAAACAGAAGAACACATGGCATGTTTCCATAAGACTATACGGTGTGTATACTGGGTTTTCCAGACAGTAAGCCTCTGAAACTACTCTGGAATCCCAGAAAACACCAAAAACAACCCCTAAGTGTGAAATTACAATTTGTGAGGGCCCATACTCCGCGTGAATCAAAGTCTGGCATCTTATTTGTGTTATAACAAAAGCAGTCAATGGTTCACCAAATTCCGGTCAATGAGGTCCCATACTCCCCAAAAACCAAAGTTTGGAATCCATTATATCAACCAAATCACTAAAAAAATACCATATCACATAGAAGGTATTTATCAAAGAATCTATCACAAGAGCATGTTTTTCTAACACAACAACTATCACAACAACTTTCTATTTCTAATGCACCTACATGGCATAGAAACTATGCATGGAATGTGATTTCTAGCATGTCCCTAAATGATGCATGAGATGGAATACCCTCATCTCATCGGGTTGAAACTAAATAGAACCCATGGATAAAATATAATAGAAAATTTACAAGTGCGTCACCCAACGGTGAAAATCAAATCAACTGTAAAATTTTCAAAATCAAAAAAATTGCGAAAGAATATGAGGTAGACAGGCTTTTCCCTGTACATGGGTTAGCTATGCTCGGGCACAGCTTATTACCAACTATCTTTTCCATCCTATCCCTGCCTAAGGATCCAAATAGTAAGTCAAAGAAAAGAACACCCCAAGATACCACTTTGTAACGTCCCGGATCCGGGTGCCACCCAATGGGTTCCCCGAACCCGGTTGGTCACATGACCTCAAGTGCATTTCTCCAAATGCCAGAGGCTGCCGACTAGCAGTGAGAGCCCAGGTCTGATAGTGGGGAAACTATGCCCTCATTTGTCAAAGTTTAGTGGAACGGAATAAAATAAAAATCATACAACAACAGTTGAAGCAATACACCATACAAACTTATAATAAACAACTACAGTAAAAGAAAACCAATAGTTATATCGATAATGGTGCAACATGTCTCAAGTTCTAAGAAAATAGCCACAACATGTTACATAGCAGTACAGTACAATACAGAGTACAAAAAAGAAAAACAAAATATCCAGTAGCATCTCAAGCCTAAGCTCGATCCCAATCTCCCCTACTCCTCAGCAGAAATCAAGTACCTGTATAGGGGCCCTTTCCCTTATCCACGCCTACAGAAATGTAATCTGTTTGGGCCAAAGACATGACCCAAACAGGGTGTGAAAAATAAATCCCAATAGGCACCCACCAAAGGCCCATGCTCAACTTTTTGTAAACATGCAAAAACAGTGTGCAAAATAAAATGCAATAAACTAAGCAGTACTCAAAAGTAACTAACATTACAAGTTATATTTCCATTTTATTATTCATTTAATCATTAATTATAAGGAAACCACCACATTGAATTTCTATGTAAACAGTCAGTGTCCTTAGACACGCAAACCCTTACCCTTAGGTAATCAGAAACGTAACCCGCTGGTAATTGTCATAGGCATAACAGATATTTCCCTCAGGTGTACAAAGTGTTTCCCTTGGGCACAGAGTCTATTGCCTACAGGCACAGAAGAAGTTTCCCTCAGGCTAAAAGATACACTACCCTCAGGCTAAGTAAAACACTACCCTCAGGCTAAACAATTAATCGGGACATGCCCAACATTTCACAAGAATTTACATACAATTCCTCTCAAGGCAATTTAATAAACATTATTACGAAGGAATGCCCTCAGGTATCCTGGCCAAACTGCTAGACAGAGGAACGCACCCCCATGGTGGTCCTAGATCCAAGCAATGATCCCAAACAACAATTTAAGATCACATTTAATTACCTATACATTCCTAGGTATTTAAAATAGCCAAGGCCTCAGCCACACGACACCCCGACATGGGTCCATAGCACAAAAATACAGAACATGCACAACAGTTGGAAATTAAACACCAAGCCACATGCCACAAACACCCAGGAACGGTATACACAAATGTCGATTCTAGAAACACCCAAAGACAACATAGATCTGGGTTATAAGAAAACATGTTCAAACATAAATAAGTTTCCCTTAGGAAAGAATTGGTAAGAATGACTTAAGGAGAGCGGAGGGCTTACCAGTGCAGTTCCAACGAGATCGCCGGCGGAAGAATCTGACTCCTGACGTGCGCTCAGCGGATCTCCAAAGCTTCGGCCTCCTCTCTTGCTCCAAAACGATCCCAAACACCTCCTCTACCGAATGAGGAGGCTACTACCCATTTTAACTGAAAAAAAACTACACAGTGTGTACTTCCAAGTACACGGCATGTACTTTTCTCATTTAACTATTCCTCTAGCGGCACCACCAAACTGTTCATCTATCAACATCAGTACACAGCGTGTATTCTTGATTACACGGCGTGTACTATCATGTAGCTGGTGGATACTTCCACTGCCTTACTATTTGCCTACCGACTGACTACACGGTGTGTAATTACCACTATACGGTGTGTAGTCGGTTTTCACACCCATCGTTGCCGACATGACTACACACCCTGTGTACTCATTCCACACGGCCAAAGTACACGGAATGTGGAATAGTACACAGCATGTAGTCCCGAAAATTAGTATTTTTCACCATTTTCCTTATTTTCTCAAAAAACACTTATGGAAAAGATAAAAGAAGAAACCCGTACCTCAAAAATTAGAAATGGGTTCTTATACTAAAGTTGTTTAGAAAATCTAGAAACTTTTTCATATGAAGGTAAGGTATTATCAACTGATGAGGAGGATTCGTCATCTAAAGATTCATAATATTTATCACCAGTATAATTTCCATTCAAAGATATGTTAGTGGTTGATTCGGCATTATGTACCTTAGCAATTAGACAATTATTTACAATTGGTAGTTAGGCTAGTAGACTAAGATTCTTCTATTCCAAAGATTTATATGATGAGGATTCCTCTGAAGAGTCACAACCACAGGCACTCCATGTGTCACTGGATTTCAAGACATTCTTCTTTTTAGCCTTCTAATACGTCTTTAGGTTTCTCTCAAATGATTTTCCTTCCTATCCTTTTACTTAAGTACTTGACAATCTAGCCTTATATTCCCTTCTCTTTTGAATTCATCACAAGTGACTTCAGTATCTTTCTTTTCCTTTATTTCTCTCTTCTTATATCTATACTTAAATTCTTTCATTCCTACTATCTTTTTCATCCTTCAAGAAATATTATCTAGCTCATTTTTAGAATATTCACTTTCCCTAGATTCAGATGAAACAGTAAATTTCATAGACATAGGTCTTGTAACCCTTTCCGGAGTCTTGATTTTAGTATTTGTAAAGGTTACACATCCATTTCCATTCTTCTTCTTATTAATATCAGAATTAATTTTCATTCTTGTCACATGTTGAAGAAGTGTTCCAAAACTCTCATCAAGAGTAATTTGATATACATTCCTATTCTAATCAATAGTTTTTCTCTTATATGCCCACTTATTAGGTATAATAACAATAATCTTGTCTACAAGAGATTCATTATCTAAATCTTTTTCTCCCATAGATTGTAAACATTTGACAATGGTCATAAATCATTATTTCACTTTCCAAACTAGTTCTTCGTAGGGAAATAAAAATCCATGATATTTGGCTCTTAGCATTTCTCTTCTGGTTTCTATCACTTTTGACGTACCAAAATGTGTATCATCATGTTTCTTACAGATTATGTTAGTTTCTTCACAAGAAGAAATTTGACTATATATATTCTTGTTCATAGAACATAACAAAGTATTGTATACCATGTAGTTTGGTTGATATTCTGAATTTTCTTTGTTGGTGAAGGTTTTGACTTCCTTGCTAGGAGTATTGTGATCTCTAGTAAGCATGAAAAAGGTATCCACTCTTGTGTTAATAACAAAATTCTTTAGTCAATCCCTCTACTGCTCATAATCATTACCATCAAAAATAGGTGGTATGGTAGGATTTAGATTTTCAATAGATTAAACATTCATTCCTACCATTCTATAAAAAAATATTTTTCCAAAATAAACTTGTTAATAGAAAAGGTTTGTAAATAAAGATAAAAATATCTAAGAAAAACATAAGCAAAAAACTGAAGAAAGAAAATTTAGAACAAGGAAAAATTGAGCAAGAAAACATATATGTGAATATAAGTATTTCAGAGACCTCATGTAATACCAATTTTTGGATCGAAATAATGATGTAGATTTTCAATTACATGATGGGGTGAATTGAAAGTTTAAAAATTTTATTTTTTAAACTATATAAAAACAATGTTTAACAAAGTTAAACAAGGTAAATTCACAAGACCTCATTTAGTTCTACTAAACAAACTTGCTTGGTTCTGGAAATATGATTCTAGAAATGAAATTTAAAGAATGTTTGCAAAGAAAATATTTCACCTTAAAGCATATAGAATCTTACTTATCATAGTATACACAAGTAAATTAAAGTATAAGAAGGTCATACTTTCTTTATTTATCCAAATGCAACAAAAATAAACTTGTAAAAAACCCATTAACATGTATAAAATATTTTACCTCAAAGAGTAGGGTATCCAAAAACATTGGATAAAGGTCCCTGGATTTATACATACAAAAACGTCTGTCTCACCCACACTAGGGTAAGTCCTCGATAGGAATATCAGAATATGTCTTTTTATCCCCACAAGCCATTGATATTTAAGATAGTCATAACCTCTATATTCATATCCATGGAATCCCTCGAACATTAAGGTAGTTAGAACCTCTGTCTTGTTATCCCCAGAAGCCCTCAATTGCACTTAGCAACAATCAGAGTCACACTGAGCAAGATGAACAAGATGTTTCTTATGCACAAGGAATGAGAGTTTCTCTCTCTATAAATTGATGTTAGTTAGAAACAGATTGTACGACATCATTTCGTAACAAGTGTATGGAAAATGAAGTTAATTAAACAAATCTATTTTTTAGAGTCTAAGGTAAAATAGAGTTTGGAGTCTAACCAAATAAATATTTGGAGCTTTTAAGATATGGACATTCAGATTCTATTTTACAAAGAATTCTGAATCTGAATTATATAGATTCTGGAGTCTAAATTCTAATGAATTAAGAATCAAGATTATAAGCAATGCAGAGTCTGAATTCTAAGTAATTCAGAGTCTAGATTTGGAGAAATTTGGAATCTTAATTCTAAGGAATTCAGTGTCTGAATTCTATGAAATTTAGATTCTGAATTCTGGGGAATTTGGAGTTTCATTTCTGAGGAATTCAGAATCTGAATTTTGAGAAATTATGAGTCTGAATACTGAGGAATTCAGAGTCTCAATTCTAAGGAATTGGGAGTCTGAATTCTGTAGAATTCGGAGATTGAATTCTTAGGAATTTAGAGTCTGAATTAAGAGAATTCAAAGTCTGAATTACAGAGAATTCAGAGTCTAAATTTTAATGAATTCAGAGTCTGAATTTCTGTGAATTTTGAGTCTGAATTTCAGTGAATTTAGAGTCTGAATTACATATATTTCAGATATTGAAAATATAATACATTATATCCATGTATTTATATGATTCCAAGGTTTTAGATTTAAAACAAAATTTTAGTCTTAGGAATAAAATTAATTAGATTTACAGATATTATGAAATGAATAATGAAAACAATGATAAGCTTAAAAATATCCTTAGAGAGGTGAAATTTTCCTTATGAAAATAATCTTTAGGGAAAAATATAATTTTCCTTAAGATAAATTGTTTGTGATTTTCAAAACATAGAGGAATGGAAAATTCATAAGGAAACCTTATTTACTCAACAAATGAAATCACTAAACTAAGAGAAACACATCCAAACATGAATATTCTATAAATGGGACTGACATGGTTCTTGTCAAAACTCAAACCAATGGGGCTCAGACTGTGACTACCGAAAGTCCACCTCTGATAGGCCTAGGACTGGAAACCAGGGCCGATTAAAAATATCATAATCATGGGAGTCCTTACCCAAATGTACCTATACACAAACACACATCCACAAGCCCATAAAATGTTGAAATGTAAAACAATTGATAACCATTCATGCATAAATCTATAATCCTACCATCCGAGTATAAAAAAATACTAGAAAGAAAAAGAAAAATATAGGCCCACCAAAATTAATTGAAAATAAGTAAAACATATGATGTAGAAGTGGACTATTGTAAATGAAAGCATAAGAACACACCTCATTCTTTCTGGGTCACTAAGCTTTGGTCTGTCTTGGTCCATCTTGGACTCCATCCAAATTTCAATCATCTTCATAATACATGACATTTATGGGAAAAGAATATGCATCATTGAGTATAATAATACCATGTGGGACTCCCCGAAATCACTAATCATATTGCATCAATAATAATACCCATCTCATCGCTTGGATATTTCAATAGAAAAATAACAAGAATATATAGATATTCACAAATTAGACACATAGTCTCAAATTAAGATCACAATTGTAAAACTAGATCAGGATTCCTACTCGATGGATCCATATAAAACTCTTTTGGGAAAACACACTCCATGAGTAAGATAGCACTTATTTCATCTATCTGGAAATTTTTTATCATTATTTATTAATATGAGAATTAGATTCTTGAATTGTAAAGAGATAGATACAGAAATGGGGATCACACCTAAGGCCATGGGGTATACTAAAAATACAATATAGATTAACCAAATAAATAGGGGATCAACAATTGTGTAGTTTTGTAATGACGATACCAAGAACCCAGCCTCGGGTAATGATGAAAATAGAGGATCTCACTCTAAGACTCACAGAGGTATTATTATGACTCTATCTAAGAATAAAGTTCCTTAGAAAGGATCATCATCATATGCATAGTGTCACTTTGTACTAAAACCTCAAGGAATGGATTAGGGGAAATAACCTAAAAAAACTTGTACAAGATGAATAAGAGATGGGATTCATACCATCTTTGAATAAGTACATGGAATGTACTATAACTCCATGACATGACCCTTTGGCATTGGGTTCTACCCATGTATCATGGGAAATTTATGAGTTTGTTTTGGGTCTGGTTACACAGAGTGTGGCCCGCCACACTCTTTATGTGGGGCCATATGGTATCTTAGGAATTTACCCCCTGTACATGAAGTGCTACCTAGAATGGTGTACATGGAATGTGACATATACAACATTGTGTGTAATTCAACTCGGCCACTTGTGTGTGTAAACCGTATATGTGCCAAGCTAGATACCTAGGGTCCACATGGTGTTTGGTAAGGATCACATTGGGTGTGATCCTTATCTTTATGCATAAACCATAGTTTCCTCTCATGGGGTCCCACATGTCATGTAATTCCAGATTACACATCGTTTCACATAGTACTTTACAGAATCCTATATCTATTTCATGCATCATCATCCACTCTCTAGACCTTTAATCTAGTCATTAATCCCAATATGGAACAAGAAAGAGGACCTTTTGGGCCTTATCATCACCACTTTCCAGAATGTGGACACCAAATCACATAGGGAAATCTCATCTTTCATATATTCAGTTCACTACTTGCTCAAATACACATGAAGAACTCTGAAATAGTCTTGATCCTTCATTATAACTCTATACCATCATTAATTCAATCCAAGATCTTCAGTATGAAACTTTTTCACCAAAAAATGATTTCACTGTGATTGATTTATAGTTATTCATAAAATCATGACCAAAAGGAATTGTCTGCGATGAATGAAGAACATGGGAAGAAATGCCAAAACAAAAATGTGAGGAATGGACCTCAACCAATGTTCTTGTTGGCCTTCATTCTTTTCGTTTAGAATGCTGAAAAAAATGATGTAACATAATCAATAATAGAAACCCCCTCTCCAGAATAAATCTTACATATACCCACAATATTCATGATATGTTAATCCCTTTATTAGTTGATCGATTTATGTTCATCACGGTAATAATAAAATGGGGATAAATCCAAATAAAACTATATTCCTACCATAATATGGATTGATTTCTAATGAAGAATTAACCTACATCATTTTTATTGGAGAGATCCTCAAATCCCATTTCACATCGATAAATGATCCATGAAATGGTTTTTATTTTCCCAAGATTAATCCTCAAATTCTCTATCCAATAGATCTTAGGTTATGTGGATAACTCTAGTATTTCCTAATATCCATATAATTATAATAAAAACTGGTCATGGAAATTATATTCAATAACTTATTTTTAATCAATTAATTTATTTAAACATTCTCCCAAGTCGGTGCCCAACCCAATCAACTGATACACCCTAATGTTATGTCATGTATATGGTAAAACACACACTCAGTACACAATTAAGGCCTAGAATTTTGAATCAGATCCTCTATTTAAGATATATTTCACTTTTTTAGGAAAACATAAAATGCATGATATTTAATATATTTTAAATATTTCAAATATTAATTCCTAGATCACTGGGCCTCTGAATCTCATGTTTTATCAGCTCATATCACTTAAAATAATCTATATAATAATATAAATTAATATATGGGAAATAAAAGTCATTAAATTATCCCCACCTTATGTATGTATATTGTATTAATATAGGGAATATAGTACATAAAGAAATATTGGTATTGAGCATGCATTGGGGTCTCCCGCTTAGAGGTAATCTCTTGAATATTATTCTGCTTTTACCATACATGAAAAAAATTAAATGTTCGACCATAATTTGTCCTCTCCTATGGATCCTCAATATCTACTAGGTAATCTATAGAAGTTTCTTCATCCTTTATGTCCATCTCTCTCCAGTTTATAATGTCTGTTGGATCATCCACAAACCACCTCAACTATAACATGTGAAAGATGTCATGTACCCAGTCTAACTATGATGGTAGAGATTAGTGTAAGGACACCCCACTAACTCTATTTAGTAAATGCATATGGATAATGAATCTATTTGATAGCTTGTCGCCTAACCAATTATTTGAAATCCAAGTCAAGGTGAGACCCTTAAGAACAAATGGTCTTCCTCCTCGAACTCTAAAGGCCCCCATCATCGGTCCGCATAGAACATCTGATGACTCTTTGTAGTCCTCATCATCTCCTCGATGATCTTCACCTTATTTATCATGGATCAGACTAACTTCAGGCCCATAATTGCTGACTCTCATGGGTCATTCCAGAATAGTAGTGACCTACAATGTCACATGTACAATTCCTTGAATGCTTCTATACTGATGGTGGAATTTTATCTATTTTTGTATTAAAACCCCACATATGGAATTTTATCTACCTTACTATGGGCAATGTCTAACATGCATTCCCAAATTATTTCCTCTTTGACATGGATTTCCCACTCAGTATGGCCATAATTTTGGCGGCGAAATGCTATTCTAAAACACAACTTAGTCTGATTGGACTCCTAAAACACCTTCCATAAATGAGATGTGAGAGATCATAATGGTATGATACGATCATCAATGTAAATATATAGATCCAAAATATCACTTGTGCATACAATTATCCCAAGAATTCTATTGAACTCTCCATTCAAAAAGATAGAAATTAGCCTAACATTGTGATTCATTCTACAATCACCTAGATTGTATCATGTCCTCCAGATTTCCCTAGTAAACCCTTAAAATTTTCCATAGATATCCCATATCACATGTACTCCATAACCTCAAGGGGTTGAGCTAAACCCACTAGAACCTGGTGCTTCGCCTTCACTTGCTGACAAGTAAGGCATCATGATAAAAACGTTTTTACTTCATTTTTCATATCTATCCACCAGAAGTGTTTTTAAAGGTCCTGATATATCTTCACCGCTCCTAGATATACAAAAAAGGGTGATGTATGAAACTAAAAAAAATATAACATCTCATCACAACTGATACAATCACTTATTCACTAAATAAATTACATGCATCCTACCATTAAAAAAATTATCATGGGAATATAGAGTTATTATCTAAGTACGTAGTATCATGAACCAACCTGAATACCCTAGTAACCTGATAACTAAGTTGGTCCTGACATATCATGAATATTGTTCCCGATCCCCATGGCTCGGTGACAAGCACGTGGAATCATAAAAAATTAAATGTGGGAATGATTTTTTAACTAACCATTGCAGAAGTAAAACAAACAAGGTTGTTTTCATATAAAAAAACTCCACTATGGGTAATTTACAATAATTAAAATAGAAATTAAAGCACAAATAACTATAACCAATGTACAAAAATAGGGAAAACATCCAAGATCGCTAAGGCCAGAACTCACTATTTCCATGGTTCAATAGCTACATCTATCTCTAAGAGATCCTTTTCCTTTATCAAACCTAGAAAGATGTGATCTACAAAAACCAAAAGGCACAAGTAGGGTTTGAGCCAAATACCAGTAGTATTTCCCCAAATATTCCATAAAAAGATAAAAATATCAAATTAACCAGTAAAATGCTCTCAATTCTTTTTAGAAAAAATAGGTCTGTAATTTACAAAATCATATTTAAGAAAATCATGATTTACAACATAAAATATAGAAATTCATTGGGCAATTCCATATTCACATTTCAAATGAAGGAAGTATTTTTCCAAAATATAGAATTTACAATAAATCAATGGCTTCTTTACATAATAGATCTTTTCTCAAAATGGATAAAACAAATAATTTTATATAAAACAGTGTATATCAATTTAGAAGGCATGTGAAACTATTTTCAATAGTGACATATATATAGATATATATAATTTAAATACAAACAAGATATTAACATAGACATGTGATATGTAGGTATGATAGTTCCAGGATATAGGGACCCAACACTGTGAATATGGAAACATATGTATATATATCCCTTCAACAAAGTCCAATAAGTTGAATCTCATCGCCCAAGGAATGGGATGTGCTGATATGATATTTTAGAAAGTTTTAAGTAATAAAGTGTTCCCCAATATAACACACTACCTATTTAAAGATTTATTTTTTATATTTTAAAACAATGGTGGGAAATTTATTTTAATACTACTTAAAATACAATTAAATCCCATAATCTATTTCAGTATGCCAATTTTCCCCTTAAACCCCATAACGTGGTTTAAATCAGAAAAATGCCCTTTTCCAAAAGATAAAACCACTAGGATTCCATAAAAACCATTTTAATCCATTTTATTCATAAAAAATTATTGAAAATAATTCATTTGATTTCACAATTAATTACATAATTTAATACAGCAATTTAATTTTCCCACAATTCCATCAATTTCATCACAAACCCCCAATTCAGTAGAATTGGGGTTTTTCAAAATATTTACATATAATAAATTTATACAATTAAATTAAATAATTTAATTGAATCAATTTCCATTAAAACAAATATTTAAATTAAATATTTTAAAACTCATCAATTTTGAATTCTAGGACAAACCACAATTTTTCTCAAAACCCCAATTCACCGAAATTGGGGTTTTCCTATAACTATTTTAATGAAATATAATACAATTAAAATCAATTTTATTTAAATTTATACAGTATAAATTTAAACAAAACAATTTTGGTTAATAAAATTGAGCATCATAATGGAACCACTTACATTGGAGCCACTATATCTCAAAGCATCCAACCCTAATTGCGATTTTCTAAGGAAGAACAACAAAAAGGGGATCTGGGGAAATATGATAAAATTCTTGGTTTATAACCCCAAAATATTTCATATTAGATCCAAAATTAAATTCAAGTATCCATGGAACCCTAAAGATAAAGGAAGAGATCACGAGAGATCAATGGAAATAGGAGGAAACTAACTAAGAGGTTATCAGAGGGTTTCACCCAAACTTTATATCACTTTTAAGAGATTTATAAGGGATGAGGAATAGTCCATGGGAGCTTTAAGGAATATAGAAACATGTTTTTGTTTAAGTGGGTCCGTCCATTGACTAAAAATATAGATTGGGAAATTTAAAATACAATTCATGTCTCTAAAAATCCCATACACACAGTTTCCTAGGAAGACCCACACTGTTATACCAAACCGTGCGGCCTGGTCGCATGCCCATTTTAAATGGGTCACATGGTTTCTACAAATAGGGTTTTTGTATTGCCTATCATTCTCTAACTGTGCAAAATCCCAAAAAATGGGTTGCACATTTTCTCTCATAGGGTGCATGGTTTAGTAAAATCTTGTGCCAACCATGCACTGGACTAGAATTTTCAAAACACATAAAATATCACATGAAGCTACCCCAAAAAAACTCAACCAAATCTCAAAAAAAAAAATTAGGGTTTAGGAATAACTAATAATGGAAATGGTATGTTACATCCTTCCCACCATAGAAACTTTCTTTCCCCATAAACCCTATGATGAAGCTTCCTTGTCAAAAGGATGATGCCAATGGTCTCTCATCAGTACCTCCCTATCCAACTTATCATTAGAATCATAACTATGATATCATTGAATTTGAACCAAAGGTATATTCCTTTCAAAAAGTACTTTGGTTTCATAATCAACTATCCTGATTGGCCGTTCAGTCAAAAATAAATCAGGTTTAACTTAAACATCATGGAAACTTAGAACATTATATGGATTAGATAAATACTTTCAAAGTTAATATACATTAATCATTTTATGTATTCATGTCAGTTAAGGTAGAAGTTATAAATGGAATGAAACTTTCCCCACCTGGTCAACAAAATCAAAAGGCCCCAATAAATAAGGATCAAGTTTCCCTTTCCTCTAAATCCATCAAAGACCTAACTGGGGTAAAAATTTCAAGAATACACAAACACTAAAAAAACACCAAAGGTCTATGAAGATTATTAGTATAATACTTATATCAGCTCAATTCATTCAACATTATTTTATGAATCAACTAGATCTTAATTGTTATCTCTTACACCAAATTTGGTCAATCCAAAGAAATTTTACCAAACTCTTACCAACACAATAGAGATTTACAAGGTCTACCATACAAGGCCTCAAAAACCATTATAATTAGGTAATAATAAATAATGTTATAATAAAATTCCCCCTGCCCCAAATGATCATCCCAAGATCCCCTGAAGTCAAGAACATAAGCATGAAACTTATACTCAAAAATCTATATAGATTTTTCTATCTTCCCATCTAACTGTTCATGGTATGTCATACTCAAATGGATGTGAGATCCCAATGCCTCCTAAAGGCCACTCCAAAAATGAGAATTGAATTTAGGATCCCTATTAGATACTAACATAAGGAACACTATGAAAATTAATGATCTCTTTCACATTGATATTTCTCAACTCCTTAACTTTGGCTATATCATGAATGGGTATAATGTGAGATGGTTTTTTTCTTCCTATCGTTAACAAACCATATTTAAATCCTCTTTCATTGGGTACATTGCAACCCAACCATAAAGTCCATAGAGATCTCATCCCATTTCCATGTTGGGACTGGATGTTTCTGAAGAAAACCTAAAGGTTTCAAGTGCTCGGCCTTAACTTGTTGGCATGTATAGTAACGAGAGACAAACTCAGAAATTCCTCATCTCATTCCTAGCTACTAGAACTATTTTCACATATCCTATAACTTCTTTGTGGTTCTGGGGTGAACTTTACAGTGTGATTTGTGACAATCCCCCATCATATATTTCCTAATTTCTAACATCACGACGAAGTGATTCTGGTAAAAAAGAATAAACTCTTTGGAGAATGATCACTAGGAAATTGTATCCCCACCATAAAGAGAGTCTCTAATGATACAAAATTCTTCATCAAATATTGGTCAGGAATAATTATCTTGAGAGGAGAGGATGTAAATGGAATGATGTCCATTGAAATTTCATCCCCTTTCTCTTGAACTCAAATATGAAACCATGCCAATAAATCCCTAAAATTACACTCTTCTAAATATTCTTTAACTGTCTAGGTCATTATGTTTATGTTTGAAGCATCTAAAATGAGATATCCTTTCCCTGGGGAATATGTGATGTCGAAATCGACATACTATAGGTATTCCACACAAAAAACCCGGTTTGGGATCAATAAATTTTTAGAGAAGATATAAAGTAGTGTCTTATGGTAAGAATACCTAGTAAACCATTCTCTGTAAGGGTAATGCCACAAAATTTTAAGTCTGTGCATCACAGCTGCATGTTCAAGGTCATGGGTCAGCTAATTCTTCTCATGTGGCCAAGGTTGATGAGATGCATGGGCAATGACATGATTTCATTTCAAAATAAAACATCCTAATCCTAAACCTGATGCATCACAAAATACTAAATATCCTTGCGCAACCTCTGGAAGAGTCAACACTGTCATAGTTTTCAAAATTTGTTTCATATCAGTAAAAGAATTCTAACAATTATCATGGATACCAGATTCTTTTATCCTCAACTGATTATAACAAGATTGAAGATAAATATTTTATAACCACTTATCCCCTTTTAATTGATAAAATAGATCATCAATATTTGGTAATATATACTTGTCCTTTACCAACACTCGATTGATCTTTCAGTAATCAACACATAGGTGAAGTGAACCATCTTCTTTCTTAACAAAGAGAACTATCACCTCCCAACATGACACACTCAGGTGTATATATCATATTTTATAGGAGATCATCCCACTATGATTTCATTTCATTCATTTTAGATGGTTCTATATGGTAAGAAACAATATAAACTAGTTGATTACCATGCATTCAGTCAATAGAAACTCGACCTCCCTTATCGACAACACACATGGGATCTTAGAAGAAAACACACTGGGAAAGTCAATGAAAAATGGAGGGATATCACCACCCAAGGATTACTATTTAGATAAAAGGAAAACATAGATGTCACTTTCCCTAACTCTAATAAATAAGGTTTTCATCTGCTCAACCTTGGGTCACATTCTGCTTGAAAGACACAGCACACACCACTGGGTGTATCAAATCAGACCAGTAAAAGATAAAAATCAATTGAATATTTATTTTAAATGAGACAATCCATCCCCAAAAATGATGTTAATATATTTTATGTCGAGAACCAAAAGGTTTTAGGTGATCTCGACAACTATTAGAGAGAAAACACAAGTGGGGCTATGGAGACTCTATTCTCTCTTCATTCCAAGTGGTGAAGTAATATCCATTCCAAAAGATAAAATGTCCAAAATTAGGTTTAGTACATTAACAATATGTGTTTAGATAAATGGATGAGATTCACTAGTATCAAATAGAGTATTCACTAATGATAAAGATATTGTAATGGTACCTATCACTATCAATGGACTCGTATCCACTTCCTTTAGAGACTCTTCCACATTGTGAAGAAGATTCATTCCATATGCCTATAGATGGAACCCTATTTTAGATGAAGAATTTGATTGGACCATAGTTTTAGGAGGATTTGATAATCCCATTCCACCATGATGAGTATAATAAATATAGAAGAATCCTTACGAGTGCCCTGAACGTCTAGAGGAGTCACATTTCTTGGGTTCCTCAGTGCAGACCCTCTTAGAATGTCATTCCTTGACAAGATAGTAGAAAACCTAAGGACCTATTCTAGGAACTACAAAAGGTATACAATGAAACTACTGTTAGGAACTACCATGAGAACCATCACACTTTCACCTTCCTTTGAAGGAACTCACACTGCCAATGAGAGAGAAATAATAACCTGATAACCTTGACCTACCATCTAGGTCCAGGTCAACTATCAATTCTCTATCATGTAAATCAACATAAAAGGGAATCCTTAGAAATAAAAACTAAGAATTAAATCATTCTTGAAGTCACAACTTGAAACATTGAGCCTTCATTATCTCATTTGATATTATCTCATGTGTGAAGTGAATCATCTCAGAAAAATGGTTTGTATACTATGTCATGATTATGTGAGCCTGATTGAGTTTGAATAAATTAGTGGATTTTGATAACAACATAGAATATGGATTGAACTGGTCAATGAAAAGGAATTTTAATTCCTTATACTCTAATCACCCATGCTTCTTCTATGTCACCATCATGTCCCACTATATCCGACTTGGACCTTTAAGCATGATGGTGCCAAATGTCACTTTGATTTCATCAGGTGTGTCCAGAAACAA
Organism: Viscum album; assembly: GCA_963277665.1. NCBI lineage: Eukaryota > Viridiplantae > Streptophyta > Magnoliopsida > Santalales > Viscaceae > Viscum > Viscum album. Next base: position 1,498,965,403 of record OY728131.1, read on the forward strand.
AAAAAAAACTACATTCTTCAGAAACACTTTTCAACCCATTGAGGATAATTTGATCATTTTAATGGTTATTGTTTATATCGAATGAACTCATTGGAAAAAATCTTGAGAACCACCCTTTGAGGTTCCACAGTTGGATATTGAAGGATAACAGGAGGTGGTTCTTGTCCCATATCTTGGACAATGTGTCTTATCACCTCAATCAGATTTGAATCAATAATAAGATCTTCTCACTAAGATTCAAGAGTATATTCCTCATAGATCTGATTCACATGTCTTCTTGTATGCTTGAAGATACACAACATTAGCCAAAAAAGGGAGACATTGTATTAAAGCTCAAACAGAGAAATAAAGAAAATTAATCCCAATATATATAATGATAAGATTTGGATTTCAATATATGAAAATCAAAATATATACAATATTGTAACTAATCCATAATATGTATTTCCATATAAACCCCTAGCGACTTAAGATTCATTATGGTGAGATCTAGTCAGTCACTCAATCAGAATTATCTCATAAGTCTCGATAATATTTCAGAATGCATACTAACTTCAATATAAGAAGTTATACCTCATTTGATACCACTTTGTCATGAACCAACCAAGATTCTATGGTAACCTAATAACTAAGTCGATCCTAACATAGCCTGAAGGGAATCCCCAATCCGCACAGGCCAACAACAAGCAGCTGACATCATAAAAAACTGAAAGTGGGAATGATTTTTCCACTAACAATTGTGGAAGTAAAGGAAACAAGGTTGTATGCATATCAAAAGAAACTATATTGGGGGTAATGTTCCAGAATTCAAAAATACATTAAATCCCAAACTACAACAACCAATGTAACAAAACAAGTAAAAAATTCCTAGGTCCCTAAGGAAACAACTCACCAAGTCCAATGTTCAATAGCTAGATCCTCCTCCAAGAGATCCCTTTTCCTTACTCATACCTAAAATGAGATAATCTAAAAGCACCTGAAGGAACGAGTAGGTCATGAACTAAATAACATTAGTATTTCACCGAAGATTCCATAATAAGAATCCAATAATAAATTAATTGATAATGTGGTTTTAATTTTTAAAACAAACAAGTTTGGAATTTACAAAAGAATCTTTAAAAATCATTCTTTATAATTAAAAAAAGGTGTAAATACATTTAGAAATTCATGAATCGTATTTAAAATGGAGGAAATATATTTCAAAAGGTTGAATTTACATTAAATAAAAGGGTAATTTACACAATATAACTTTTCTAAAAATGGCTCAAATAAACACTTTTATATAAAATGGTTTATATAAATTAACAAGGCATGTAAAATAGTTTTCAACAGTTATATATATATATATATATATAATTAAAATAAAAACAAGCAAGAAACATGGTCATGTTCCGCATAGGTATACTAGTTTCATGCTATAGGGACACCACACTATGAATGTGGCAGAATATGTACATACATCCATTGAAACAAGGCCAAGAGGATTCATCACCATCAACTAAGGATTGGGATGTACTAATATGATGTTTTAGAATGTTTTAATATATGATGTTTTTTCCAATATAACACACTAAATACCTAAGTCTTGCATGTTCTTTGGTACAACAAAATAATGGGAAATTTATTTTAATACTGCTTAAAATAAAATTAAATCCTATACTCTATTTCAATATGCCAATTTTCCCTTTAAAAACTATAATGGGTTTTTAATAAAAAAACATTCCCTTTTTAAAAAGATAAAACCACTATGTTTCCATCTAATTTTTTTAAATCCATTTTGTTCATAAACTATGATTTTAAACCAATTCATAAAATTTCAAAATTATTTATGCAATTAATTACAACAATTTAATTTTCAAACAAATCCATCAATTTCATCAAAAACCCCCAATTTACTAGAATTAGGGGTTTTCAAGAATTTTCCATTAAATAAATTTCTACAATTTAATTCAAAAATTTAATTGATTCAATTTCTATCAAAAACAAAATTTAAATTAATCAATTTAAACCCCACCAATTTCCAATTCCATTCCAAAACTCAATATTCTCAGAACCCTTATTTCACCGTAAATGGGGTTTTCCAAAAACCAAATGAATTACATATAATAAAAATTCAAAAAAAATCATTTAAATTCATAAAATTTAAATTTAAATAAAGAAATTTTTGTTTATATAAATTGGTAATCCTAACAGAACCCCCTACCATGGAGCTGCTAGATCTCAAAATGTTAAACACTAATAGGGGTTTTCTGAGGAAGAATAGAAAAAATGGGATTTGGGGAAATGAGGATAGAAACCAAGGTTTTTAACACCAAAAAATGGGTATTAGATCCATAGTTAAATTAAAGAATCTACAAAACCATAATAAGAAAGAGATATATCATGAGAGATCAAGAACAAGAAAAAGAAACTAACCAAGAGGATACCGAAGGGAAATCCTCTTTCTTTGGATCACTTCTATGAGGGATATAAGGATCCCAAAAATGTAATTAAGAGATATGATGAAGGGATAAATGATTTTGGGTCGAATTAAAACTTTTCTAGACCTAAAAATTAGTATCGTAAATTTTCAAAAAAAAATCAGATCTCTAAAAATCCTTTTGCACGGTTTCCTGGGAAAACCTGCCTACTTATAGAAAAATTTGTATCCTATCAGTGTACTTGTTTTAAATGGGTCACATAGTTTCAACTAATATGGAACATAGAATGACTTGTTGTATTTCAACCATGAAAAATATCACTACATTGGGATTACTGGATTCTCTGATAGGGTCCACAGTTTTGGAAAACTATTCTCCAACCATGCACTAACCCATAATTTTCAAAACACATAAAATTTCATCATAAGCTACCCCAAATGAAAAACAATGATATATAAAAAAATAGTGTTTAGGAATAACATAAATTGGTAACGAGATGTTACACATAGGTTCTCAAATTGGTATCCCAATATATTCCTCACTAACTCAATCGAAAAGCGTAGGGGTAAAACCCATCGATTGGAGGTAAACAAATCCACCCCTATCCACAATGGATAACTATAATGAGTCCAATTTCCATGAATCATCTCTCATCATCTGTGAAAATTATCTCTTAATGATATAATATTCTACCAAATTTCCCTTCCTAAGAGTATAGACAATCTTGAAGTCCAAGTCCTGGAGGATCTTTAGTCATTGACATGTTCTCAAGTTAAGTTCCTTCTGTGGTAATATGTACTTATGTCTCTTTTGGTAAAAAAAGATGACAAATTTCTCACTCATATGGTAGTTCCACTTAACATTTAGTGTGAAGACTACTATTGCTAACTCAAGATCATAGTTTTTGTAGTTCTTCTCATGTGGTCTCCAATAATGTGAACCATGGGAAACCACTATCTAACTCTACATTAGAACACAACCAAGACTAGTACCAGATGTATCATAGAATACTACTTACGCAACACTATCCTCTAGATATCCTAAGATGTCAGCTTTATTCAATCATCGCATCAAATCCAAGATATCATGTTGTAACCTATCCATCTATAAGAAATTCTTACCCTTTCAGTTCAATATTGTCGAGGGAGATGATATCATAAAGAATGCATATACAAAACTTCAATAGTATCCTACCAGCCCAAGGAATCAATGCACCTATTTACTCTTTTTTGGGGATCCCAAGAAAAAACTATCTCGACCTTCTTTAGGTTTACTACTACATTATTTTCAAATATAACATGTCCCATAAAGTGGACCTACTAAATCAAGAACAAGAACTTCGATTGATTATAGTAAATATGGTTCTCTTGGAGAACATCCAAAACCATCCCCAAGTGTCTTGAGTGATCCTCCTAAAATTCCAAGTATAGTGGGATATCATCGATGAATACTACCGTTAACCAGTCTAAGAAGGGATGAAAGATCCAGTTCATGAGTTCCCTGGACACTACTAGGGTTTTCATCACACTGAATGGCATCACCTTGTAATCCCAAGGACTGTAAAGACACCATATAGTTTTATCCCAAACATCCTCATCCTGTAAAAGTATCTGGTGATAGACCAATTTTAGATCCATCATCGAGAACTATCATGCCCCTTTCAATAGGTTGAAGAGTTCATTGATCCTTGGTAGTGGATACGCGTTCTTCATAGTAAACTAGTTTTAGTGATGGAAATCCACACACAACCTTAAGATCCCATCCACCTTCTTGGAAAACAATAATGGGGAATCCCAGGGTGAAACATTTGGAATGACGTAGCCTTTACTCCATAAGTCCTTTGAATTCACCCTCAAATATTGAAGCTCTATGGGATCTATCGCATATACTATCATAGATATTGGGATTGCCTTGGGGTGTAGGTCAATGAAAAATTCTATCTCTCGACATTGAGGTAAGGCTAGAACCTCATCAAGAAACACATCCCCGTACTCCACCACCACTGAAAAAAACTAAAATCTCATAGAATCTACTATACTCAGGGTTATACTAGACAACCGATGTGGTGTAACCAGTTTCACCCTCATACGCATGATTCCATTATGCTCTTCATGGGTCTCATTGTCACCCACATAGGAAAACCTCAACCCATCATTGTGAACACATCACACCCCTTATGAAAAAGTCTATCTAGGAATGAAATATTGATGACCATTACATACATAATATAACACCTTATGTCCTTTTCAATGATATAAAGTTATCTCAAAATAAGCTCCCACATTCAAGAGTTAGGTCACACTGTCGGAATAAGTTTTTGATCATTGTGTTGTTTCCTTTATGAGTCTCTATGAAGAAGGGGTGGGCTAAAGCCTCAATTGGAATCTCTATGTCTTGAAATAGATAATTAGAAATAAATGATTGTCTCTCAATTTTATCTATCAATATTTTATCTATAGTAGAAAAGACCCATATCATCCTTTGTATCATCTCTATAACATCTGGGTTATAATCCTTGAACACCTACAACTACCCTCTCCCATATCTACATGCTCCTTGAGCTTGGAGGAGACCTCCTAGGGGTGATGGTTGTAAAAAATTAAAATATGTAACAACTATATCTAGTCACCCAACTCCTCAAAAACTTCTACCACCATATGTGCATGCCTTCTATGTAACGCCCCGGCCCCAGTTACCCAGAGTCGGTGCATTATTGCATAACATTGGCATGATCAAAAAAGATCATGTCATGAAAGACCGATTAGTTTAGTGGCCTTGGAAACACTAGATACATTCATAAATGTTACATTACACCATAAAGTGAAAAACTACAATAACAAAGTCTCCATAGTCCACACTCATATCCTCTTCTGACTATCCCTGCAGTTCATTCATAAAATACTTCTTAACATCCTGGAAAATATTAAAACATTGAAAGGGGTGAGCTCAGATGCTCAGTAAGGATAACAATATAGCGGAAGCTTTCAAAAATAAACATTAACATTTAAGGCAATGTATAACTAAAACAAAATCCTTTTAAACTTGAACTTTAGAATAATATGGATAAAGTAAAATGAAATAATTCCATTTACCTACTCACATGGATATTATACTAGTAGAATAATCACATGAAATATCAATAACCACTTTCATAATGATGGAATGCATAATATCAGACTATCATAACCATGTAGCCAAGGCCTCGTTCCAAGTCTACAATAAGATTTTGTCAAGGCCTTGTTCCAAGACACTAGTTTGTCTCATGAGACCTGCCGATGCATCGAGGAGCTATAGCGGGATCCACCTGTCACTTATTAAGTCCAATGCATTCCTCATATGAACAGGTTTAAACATATCATAAACCATAACATAAATGTATCACATAAAACATGCATAAAAAAAAGTTATGACTTATAGAGGAAGCTGAAACTCAAATAATGATCACGGTGGCGGAGAAGTCATTGTCGCCACATACGTATGACAAGAAAAACATTCCTTTTCGTCATTTAGTAAAACGCATTGTATAAAATGATTCGTTTTGAATAAACATAAAAGTAAAAGGGTTTTATACACCGTATAAAAGACATTTGTGTATAAAAACAAAATATGCCTCAATGAAAAGAGGTTGAGACAAAGTCCTTACAAAGACCATTTTTTAAATAAAATAGATCTATTATGTGTATTCACTATAAGTACACATAAGAAAATTAAAAATACAAGATAGTACATAATAATATCATGACATAATTTGAATGTAGGAGATTAACCCAAAGAATGGAAATTGGGTTAAGAAGTTCTTTTACCTTGTGTCCGACTTGACTCGACCGCTCTTTAACCTCCTGAATAATAAAATAGAGTTAATCTATACTTTCTTAAGAAACTTTTTCAAGTTCATTATCCATTTTATATCACTTATTACAATGTTACAAAAATTATGTAGTCATTTAAGTTAATAACGGTCGTTTTGTCAATCTTTGGTACTTGAGTCAACGATAAACTTCTTATAATTAGAAGTTGTTCATGTGGTGAAATATCCATTATATCCAGCATTATATTCATGATTTAAATATCATATAAATCATATATATCCAGTATATACATGAATTTATAATATTCCATAATGTTTAGAGGTAAGAAATGAAATGCACCGTTCATGGAGACGATAAGCCGTACGAACGCATGAACGCTACTTTCATTTATATTTCGTATTTAATGAAATCATAATGATATAAAGGTGTATTATAATTCCAGTATAATATCATATATAATATCATTTACTCCATCCTTTATACATCCCACATATGGCATTAACGATTCAAATCACTTTAAGGGGGCGGTAGTCCGCACTTCTTAAAATGAAAATATCGCGTTTACCCATAATGGAAACAATAAAGGTATCCATAAATGAAAAATACAGAACCTTAAGAAATACATAAACATATTATATATAATATATAAATAGATTGATATATTAATGGACACCTTTGAAGGTGTTATATGAGTGTTGAACAATCATCGTTTCGTGAGGGAGAAATTCACCATCCACAGAAACAGTATGTTCTTTAACCATTATATGTAGGTGTGTGTAAGTGTAGATCGATTACTTCTTATAAAAACATCCTAGTATATTTAGGATACTGGTGTTGTTACAAAATAAATGAATAAAAAAGATTTTATGGGGTTGGATAAGCAAAATAAAACAAAATAACATAAGAGAAGACATTACCTTAAAATCGGGTAACTCTTTTTGATTTGAGCCAAAGGCTTCCTTGGAAAGAATTATTCCCAAGGTGAGGCTTCTAGGAGTAATGGAGGAAAGTTGGGAGAGTATTTGGGAAGATTTTGGCCTAGCCAAAAGGCTTTGAAGGTGTGAGTAAGGTGGTAGTGGTGGGGGCCTTTTATAAGAGGAGAGAAGGGGCACTCTTGGAAAGATTGAAATGTTACATTATTATGAAATGCTTTTTCAGATTCTAAAGGTCCCACACATATATATTTAGAGGATAAGGTGATAAGGGTTCTAAATATACTCATCCAATAGGTTTTTTACAAGTTTAAGTCTTATATTTTACATTATCTTTTCATTTTATTTAAATCGTTAATTAATGAGGCAATCGCTGCATCATCATGGTGTCATAAATAATTTAATATATTTAATGTCTAAAAATTATAAAAAAAATATCATGATGTAGGGAATATGTTTATATTTATAATGAATATTTATAGTCAAAAATATGACTTGTATAACCCCATTTAAAAATTGTTTTAGTAAAACGACTCATGTTTGTGAAATTTTTATTTTAACATTAAATAAACAGTTTTTAATGTCATTTTCCTACCAAAGTGGCTCCATGGGGTCCCCAAGTTGACCCATGGATTGTCTTGGTCGGTCATGACTCATCCAATATTGGTAGGACAAGTGTAAAGGTCATTTAATATTTTCATAATACCATTTTTACCTTAAATATCACTAATTACCTTTAATCGCGATTAATTAAACTTAAAAGTTACTATTCACCAAAAAAATATTTTATTTCCATTGAACCACATTTTACATCCTAATGAAGACCAAGTATGTTGGATTTTTGAAAATAAAGTCCCAGAAGTGGTAATATTCCATTTAAACGAAAAATCAGTTATTTAACTACCACTTAGTGGTTTCACTATTCATCAAAACTGAAGTTTTTCAGAACAATGCCAAAATTTTACCCTAAGCTATAATTGATATTCCAAATTCAAAAATGATGTCTATTTTAAAAAATTCCAAACATATAAGTTTAATTAATTAATTTTATAATTAATTCCCGTTGTCACAACAAATAGCGTGTTTTTAAGAAACAATATATATCAAAAGATTGACAATTGTTTATGTCAAATTTCAAAGTGAAATTATTTATAATTACAACCACTGGATAAAATGGTAAAAATATATTCTAATTATACTTTAAAACCAATAAATAGTATAATTTATCATTACAAATTATTTTTATTAAAAAAGTTGTTTTAAGTATTTTTCACTATTCATAAAAAATTGGAATTTCTCAGAAAAATACCAAAAATTAATCATAGGCTAATTTGGATATTCCGAATCCAAAAATGAAGTTCATTTTGAAGTATAAAAAATATATAATTTCAAAAAGTGGGTATTACTATTCATAATGGCTATTTTGATTGGTCGCGGTGCGTTAGAATCTTAAACTTGTGTACAATACAGGCTATTGCATTATTGAAAGAGAAGCGTATCGTGAAAGCTTGGTGTGTTACATTCTATTTCCACTTCCTATACCTAGGTATCCTATCCACTATCTATGTATCAGTCGTATGGTGGTTCAAAAAATCCCACACAAGATGTCCCTTTCCATCACAATGGTAGTACCACCTGTCTCTATGCTGACTGGAGCCATCTATTGAGTCTTGAACTAAACCCCCTCTATCCTGGGATTACATCCTAAAACATATCACAAATTTAGGACCATGTCTATGTCATTGTCTCCCTATCAAAAAATTATCTTCTCTTGTGTTCCCGATGCCTACAATAACTGTGTGTGTCTACTCAGTCAAAAAACACTTGACTGCCAAAGCATGATAAAAAAACCTACTATAGGAAGGGAATAATAGAGGAGTCATATTGGCTCAGATTTCCCAAAAATGTGCTCAAATATAGGTCTGACCTTAATGGAACTGATCAAACATCATATCTACCGAGTATCGAGAGTGGTTGTTGAACCTTGATGAATACTCAACTGTATTCATACTACCCAGTTGAAGTTATAGAAGCAACTGGATATACACATCCATAAACTTAGTTAGGGAAAACTACCATTTGAAAAGTCATCCCAAATATGACCATGCAAGAGTCATCTAATCATATTAATGGGTCACAAATACCCACCATTATTCTACAGATTCATAGATAGGCCTCACTGTCAGGATCACCATCTAGTTTGTGAGTGTCCTGAAAATATGAAAGTCTCACATAACTGCCTCAAGTAAATACTTGAATTATTGTGGGTCTAGATCACCTTGGAACTTGAGGGGTCACAAATGTTGAATCTCATAATGTTCTCTTAGACTATACACGTCATCGGTTGGTACTGTCGATACCATCTACTTTTCAATGGGTGGTGGTAAAACCAGTCTACCACCTAGAGGTAACACTTCTCGAACAGATCAATGTATCGAAGCCTCATCACTAAGGGAGTCATCATTATGATCATACTACTAAATCATTATAGAAAACATCATGGATGCATCTTGAAATTGGAAAGATATACCATGATCAGTGAGTATATATAAATATAGATAACCCAATAAGAAAAAAGAAACCAGAACTCATTCCTATATAAATCATGTGTTAATATTTTCCATACCACCAGTTTCTAAAAGTATTGGTTTAACATTATGGTTTTCAGAGTCTTGTTGAATGGATACATCAGTCTCCACACTAACACTTGAGTACATGTCCTGATATCCAAACTTGAAGCACTTAACACCATTTCCCCAAATCAATCTCACAAACTCTGGTCCTAATGTAGAATTGCCTTCCCTAACACCACTATGTCACGACCGAGCCCAATAAGGCACAGACCATGACTACCCCATGTGCTCCTCCAAGAGGCCAGGGGATGGTGACCAGCACCGAGTAGGCATATCACACACATGGGAGGGATTATCCTAATTTACTGGTATAAGCGCACACATCTCCAAGCCTATAAAATTATGAAATGTAAAGCAATATATAATCATTAATGCATATATCTAATATATAACCATTAAAGTAAAAAAAATGTAACGGAAATAAATGACCAAATACAATCTCACTAAAAGAAACTAAAAAAATTAACATAGGATGTAAGGGAGGAATATTGTAAACGAAACCACTAGAACACACTTTAGTCTGTTTGGATCATCTATCTCCTCCAAGTTCTAGTCCCTCTAAGAGTTTGTTAAAATATTGTTCATCTTCATAACACATGAAATGTATAGAAAAATCCCATGTAGGGTGAGTATAATAATTCCTAGTATGACTCTCCAAAATAACAAAGAAAAATAAAATCATGAAAAAAGTCAAATAATCATAGGGATATATCAATAGAATATATAATAATAATATCAAAATATACTTAAAGTAGACACGTAGTATCAAAGTAAGATCACAGCCTTAAATCTATCATACATTTTTTTCTCAAAGTTTCCTTATCAAACTCATTTGGAAGAACACATTCCATTAGTTATATAGCACTGATGGCATCCACACTTGATGTCATGCCCATCGGGTCTTTCCATTAGATGTACATGCTAAAAATCGAAATAGATTGATAATTTTATGGGGATCACACCCAAGGCCAGGTGGTATACAAAATTCCAATACGGATTAACCTTCTATGTTGGTGATTAACACCCAGATAGTTTTTCTCAGAATGACTCCATGAACACCAACTAAAAATGATGATGATAGAGGATATCACTCAAAGCCTCGCAGAGGGATTCGACTAACTCTATTTGAGATTGAAGTTCCTCATAGGTTATTTACATCCTATCCATAGGAAGAGACTCCATACTAAACCCTTATGGATTTGATCTAGTCTAAATTTTCCCCCAAAAAACAAGATATCTCTAATATAATTTTGTAGTGAACCGACTGGGGCTAACTTGACACTTCACTCAATTTATTCTACCATAAAGCCCGAGGTGCATTACCAATCACCCTAGGTTAGTGAAAAGTACAGAGGTATCACAAGAGAACACATGTGAATGATTTCACACTCATGAAAACAATGACTAACATTGGTTCTAACTAGGAACCCAACACAATATCTCCTTACAATGGAAGTCCATTCCAAAATAAAAGTGCGATATAAAAAATAAGGCCAACCAAAAAAAGAATAATACTCATGATAAGAAAAATAAGGCCAACCAAACATGTAATAATACTCAAGATAAAAAAATATTTTACACATAATTTTTCACAAATGAATCCAAATATATAAAAAAACATTTCCATGCTTAAAATAAGGCAATAATAAATAAACTTAACTGAAATAAAAGTTGGTTTCCTAAAAGGATGATATACCATATGACTAGAAATTGATCAAAGAAAATGAGGTGACAAACCCCAACATATTTTTGTGACTATAAAGTAACCAATATAACCTAAACAACAACTTATTCCCAGTGGATAGTGTTAGTAAACTAACCTTAAATCCTCAAAATGGGGTCCTATATAAACATGAACATTGCATACCCACCAATTTGAGTATATATGGTGTGAGCCAAAGGCTATTAAAATTTCAAAAATAGTCTATTACATTCCTTTTGTATAAATAAGTAAATTCCACTAGTTTGTAATTATTATAAAAATAGGATTTCAATTTATTCTGTACAAAAAATTTGAACAAATCATACCAAATATCATTTTTCAAAAACATATATTTTGTAAATCACTCCTCAAAGGGGACCTTCCAAGGTAATGTCATTTTTAAAGACAAAAAACTTAACTTTTTAATATATAAACACATAAATTTAAAAAAGAAATAATTTTAACCTCATCTTTTATATAAAAACACCAATATTTTAAACCAAACCAACATATTGTTTAAAATTAAACTTTAAAGAAAACATTTTTCAATGCATTAATTTTAAATAAAGGTATATTTCATTTTTCCTAATTCATCACCCACACACATAGTAAAAATAAGTAAAATAAAGGTAAACATAACAAATTAAAATCCATAAATAGTCATAAAAATTAAAATAATAACATAAGAGAAGTCTTACACTAATAATGCTTAAGAAAATGATATACAACCCACATGCCAATATATAACAAAAAGGCATAACATATGATACAGATAAATATAAAAGTATCTAGGGACTAAGAGTTTGAGTACAAGATATAATAATGTAGAACCAACTAGTAGCAGGTTAAGAGTCACATATCTCATCCCCTGAGTCACTCTCAACTAGTATCATTGGTAAAAACCAATATCCATGTCATAACATCCAACTAGGGGATACTAGCCACTATGTAGAACTCAACTAGCATAGCCCACATCCATTGAATTCTCAAAATTTATCTTAGTTCCCTCACGCCATAGATCAAATATCTTGACCACTATTTAATTGATGTTTTCACAATTTAATCAAATATCCTAAGGAAATAAAACACATCAATAAAATAATTCCCACCTCTAATACATTGATATTAATAACATACCCCAATCCCAAACATATATTCATGAATTAAAATTTATATAACTTTAACACATACCCATAGTTATAACAATGGGTTTCAATGCATCACCTATGGTGTAAACATAAATCATTCAATTATATTCCCTCAAGGTGTCGATTGAGAATTCTCATTATGCATAAAAAGTACATTCTTTGGGAATCCATTTTTAAATACCATTTCATAAACTAATTAAATTATAAAGGAAATCACTTGCAAATATCAAATAAAAAATATTCTCAATTAATTAATGGATTTATCTAAAAATAAAATTTCAAGAGAACACTCAAAACTATTTTAAAAACATGGAAATCTATTAAAATGAACTCCCTTGTTTATTAAAATGTAACACCACAAGCTTCCACAGTACGCTTCTCTTTGAATAATACAGTAGTGTGTGTTGTACAAGACTTCGAGTTCTAACACACACCACAACCAATCAAACTAGTCGTTATGAATAGTAATACCCACTTTTTGAAATTTTATACATTTTAATTTCAAAATGGACTTCATTTTTGGATTCAGAATATCGAAATTATCTTAGGGTGAATTTTTGGTACTTTTTTGATAAGTTTCATATTTTGATGAATAGTGAAAATTACTAAATTGTAATTAAAAACAACATTTTTAATTGAAATATGTAGTAGTGATAAATTATGAATTTCAGTGGTTTTAAATTATATTTAAAATAGTTTTTTACAATTTAATCCAATGTTGGTCATTGGAAATAATTTCACAATTCAAGAGGACATAAACTAGTGTCAATCTTTTGATAGTTATTGTTTCTTAAAAACATGATTGTTGTTTCGACAGTGGGAATTAATTTTAAATTAGTAAATGCAACTTATATGTTTTGAATTTGGTAAAATATTATCATTTAGGTCCACTTGGATTAGATTAGGACATTTAGTATTATTTAATTCAAAGAAGTGTTAAAAGAGTTAAAATCAAAGATTAATAACTGAAACATTTTTAATATAGGGTTTCACATAAGATAAATTAGATTATAAATATTCATTAGAAAGATAAAAATATTTCCAACATCATGGTATATTATTTATAATTTTTAGACCATAAATAAAAAAAAATTATTTATGACACAATGATGATGTAGTAATTACCTTATTCATGAATGAATCAAATAATTGGTATTATAAATATTAAAATAAATATAATATCAAAGTTTTTATGACATAAAAGAATTTTATAGGTCAATATGACATGTTAGGGTTGATCCGATCTATTTCTTTTGAAGTAATCATGTTGTTATTATTTTAACAAAAAACAAATACCAAATAGTGTCAAAATTGACATAAAATAGTTTTTAAAACCAATATTATATTATTAATTGATATAATGGTCCTAAAAATCTAAGGTTCGGCCAAAAGACTTATATAATATTATATATGTCATTAATGAACCAATTAGGGTTCTATTGGCTGTATATAGTATATTTATTGACCATATAGTGTAAGAATACAAGAAGACGCGGTAAATGTTAAATTATTTAACTTAGAGTTAAATCTAAATGATAAGGTTAAAATGGTAACCTAAACTTGTCTAAAACTTATTGGTTGAGTTTTTATTGACTTATACCCACCTTATACTTTATATAATCAACTTTGGAGCCATTATAAACCGAATATGAATTTATTATAAAATAATATTTTTAGTTTTTCCTAAGGTGCCCCTCACCCCTCTTAAAAAAGGGCACTCCCCCTTCTCTCTAATTCACACCTTATAAGCCATTTGGATCAGACAAAACACTCACAAATACCATCTAAAATATCCTCCCTTAATCTTAGTGGCCTTATTTTGATCAGAAATCCAACCTAGGGAGCCCTTTTGATCAAATCAAAAGGAAGAACCCGAAGAAGTGGTAATGATTTCACCACCCTCATTCAAGTTCCTTTCTTCTTCCAATTCCTTTTTCTTTGTTGTTTCCATTATAAAATAATTACTCCAGTATATTATATATACATTTATGTTATTATAATTATGTTACAATGAAATTCATTATTCTATCCACCATTTGAATGACTTGTCACCATGTGTGCGTACGCACGGCTTACCGTCTCCACGTCGTGGTGTAATTGTTATTCAATACATTATTATTTGGATGGGTATAATAATGATGTGTATTTGATTTAAATAATAAATAAAACATGATAAGTATTCTGTATATATTATATACCATCCAATTATATATTATATTAATATCAAAATAATGATATTTTTGCTCGTGCGTACGTACAGATTGCCGTCTCCACGACGCGATGAGATTCATTTCCATGTTCACCATTCATCGACGATTATAAAAATATATATTACTAATAAGTATGTAATATACAACATAATAATCATAGTGTATATATATATATATTCATATATGTATTTATTTATGTACTTACATATATCTTATTCACTTACTTTCGTTCAATACTATATGAAAATGAAAACAGCGTTCATGCGTACGTACGGACTACCGTCTCCATAAATGGTGTTTTCCCTTTCATATATACGTCTATTATAAAGTTTTATATTCAAATATATATGATAAATAAATCATGTTTTATATTTTGGAAGTATTTAAATCATGATCTAAGTAATACAATCAAGAGTAACAAGTTAAAACACGTACGATAAAGAAAGTGATTATTACCCGAAATATTATTATAACATGGAAATTATTATTAAATGGGAAGTATAAAGTCATAAATGAATAATGTATGATATAATAAATATTAATATGGTTCGGGTATAATTTAATAACATGCTATATTGTTCATACAAGAGGCTAAACATGCCCTCGACTAAGAGAAAGTACAAGGTAAAGGGTTTTCATCTCACTCCTTATTCCCATGAGATTCATTCCATATTTCCACTATTACCTTTTGTGTGGTGTATGTACTACCTGTAATTGTACTATTTATATAATAAACTTTAATTTATGTGTATTTACATATTCATTGTATGATATTTCTTTCATGGGGTGTATGTTTCGTAAGTTACCAAATTGGAAAGGGTTAATTCCTCAATCTCATTATTATCCAAGATTGTTTATGTCTAAGTATTTACTGGGAAATTTTTATCATCCATGTCCATTTTTCATAAAAATGATTTTAAAATGGATATTTTAAGGATTTTTGAAAGGTACTCTTTATCAATATCATAATTTTAAATGTTTTAAAGATTTATCTTTCTAAATCTTTTTAATTAATGTCCATGTTTTCAAAATGTTTTTAAGTATTTGTTTATATGGACATGAACGTTTTGAAATGATAATTCTTTTCAAAAGTTTCAAAGTGGTATGGGACACTTTGATTCAAAAATATCTTTTATATTACTTCCTTTATAAATGTGTGACTTTTAAATGATTTAAAAAAGAGATATTTCTCTCAAATAGTTTTGATTTCATCAATGAAAACATTATTTGATAAATTTTACACTTGAATGAAGTTGATTTATTATGATACAAATAATCCATATTATAATTAATGTTTTGTGATATTTTTGACTATGGATGAGTTATTTTTATGCCATTAATGGTTTATGAATAATGTTTTGGATTTTCATATGATAATTTTAATATGGATGTTTATGTTATATTTCATCCTCTTCTTAAGATGAATGTGTTGGACTAGTATATTCCGGGTTGGGGTCCGGTTATAGCAGACCCTCCGGGATGGGGTCCAGTTATTAGAGGCACTCCGGGTTGGCGTCTGATTATTAGAGGCACTCCGGGTTGGTGTCTGGTTGTTAGAGGCACTTCGGGTTGGAGTCCGGTTACAGAGGCTCTCCGGGATGGAGTCTGGTTGCAGAGGCTCTCCGGGTTGGGTTCTGGTTAAAGTTATCCCTTAAGTCTTGGCACGATACCTTGACGCAGAAGTTAAAGTTCTGCATTATTCATTCCATCATTATGAAAGTGGTTATTGATATTGTGTGTGATTATTCGATAGTAGAATATCCTTGTGAATAAGTAAATGGAATTAATTAATTTTATTTCTGTCATATTATGTTGAAGTTCAAGTTTAAAAGGATTTTGTTTTAGTTATACATTGCCTTAAATGTTTATGCTTATTTATGAAAGTTTCCGCTATATTGTTATCTATACTGAGCATCTGATCTCACCCCTTTATATGTTTTATTTTTCCCAGGATTCGAAGAAGTGTATTGTGATTGATATGCAGGGTTAATCCAAGATAATAATGGCGTTCATAAAGGATTATTTATATTTTTTTGTATGTTATAAAGTGTAATGTAACATTCGTATATGTAATCTATTTTCAAAGACTGCTAAACCGATCTATCATTCGGTACTTTATTCCTTGTAATCACACCAATGTATTAAAATAATGCACCGACTATGGGTAACTTGGGTCTGGGCGTTACATAAAACAAGGTGGATTCTTCAAAACAAGGTAAACCCTTTATATATGTATGTAAACCCTTTATCTACAAGAAAGAATATTTTTTAATATTTAGGAACCTATTGAAATAATTAAACCGTTTTTGAACAAATAAAAATACAATTTATTGTACTATATTTGTTCAAAAAACCATAAACCAACCATTTTTATCTTAAAAAACATTCAATGGAAATGTTTTTAATGTAATGAATGCATAAAATTCCATTTATATTTAAAATTTTATTGAACTACAAAATTTGTATATTTTTTGTAGAGAAATATCTAATAAAACAAACAAAAAAAATTGATAACACAAAACTAGGCATAATATACATCTTTAATTTAGTTCTAAACACTTTTTAAAGATCAAATAATCATAGATCTCATTAAAAATAGTAATTTTAAGGGAATCACCTACCTGAAGTGGTGAAATCATGTCATTTTTTATGTAATCCATTGAAATCGGTCACCAAGGATGACTTGTAACATTTAAAATTCAAAATAACCAAAATATTAACCCAAAACAACCAAAATCGCAGGCCCATAGCCATTAATGTTAGGGAATAAAATAGAAAGGAAGAAATCCATGGAAAAAATAAATAAGAGAAATTATGTTTCTATCAAGGTAAATAATCACCCATAATACATCAAGAATCCAGTATGTTGGGGTTCGAGAAGACGAGAATGACCCATGGGAGGTTCCTACTATAAGATATCAGGGTTTTTTTGAGGTATGGATCCTTTTTTCCATTTGAAATCTTCTTTTTTTGGCATAAAACCTAATATGGCTTGTGGGCTGGTTGTGTTGTTTTGGAAAGGAAGGGGCAGAGGGAAATAATTTTATAGAGGAAAATTACATGTTGTTTAAAGCATTTACATGTTGGGTAAATGTTCTATCATTTTTAAAAAAAAATCTAAGGTCTCTTATTTTTCATAGATAGTAGTTCTCACCTACGCTCTCCCTCAACAGGAGACCCTCCTCGATGCCTGTGGTAGGTAATGAGATAAATCTTTCATGTGATCTCCAAATAAAAATTCATTTTTCTCATTGGATCCGTAATGGTAAAGACTTTATTTCTTTTTAGTCATTCTCTGTTTTTCTAGATATGAGTTGCACTATTTGGTTTTAGACTTATATGCCCTATTCGTAAGTTCTTCATCCATTATATATATTTCTACCAATATAAGATGAATCAACACATGATACTTGATTATCACTCCACTACTGAGCTATGGAATTTGTTCTATACATTTATTCTGAGTTTTGGTGCTTTATAGAGCTATCAGGCATTATGTCGCACACCGAACATTCTAGTGAAACCACGTATTTTAATTGGTTTATTAAAATAGATTTAATTAGAATTTTTAGTGATAACCTTAGGTTATGTTATGATGTTTAGGTTTCCTTTGTATGAACCATGGTCACCCATGGGGTGTTCCTATTGGAAATACCCTATTTATGCCATATTGAACCACCCATGGGGTGAGTGGAAGCTTTCCTTCTTAGAGGAATCTCTTAAATAATTGAATTGAAATGAATTATAGGAATAGAAAATAGGATGCCTCCATATAATGATTATGTATGGAATAAATGGAATTGCAATATCTTATTTTGTATATTTTTTTTCCTCTTGGGTTTATTCCATGCTGATATGAAATGTTCATTTTATTAAATAGATTAAGTGTAATTGGTTAAATGAGTGGGTTTAAATTAATTAATTAATTATTTTCCAATGGTGATGAATGGGTGTGTATACCCATGTGACTTGTTTGATTATGATTTTTGATTAATGGGGGCTATACACATGTGATATGGTTAAATGTTAATAGTGATTAATTGGTGGGTAAAACCATGTGATATGTTCGAATGTGACTTGATTACATGAGTGGGTAGAATCATGTGGGATGAATGAAATAGTGTGAAATGGTTAACATATAGATTCCATGGAAATATCTCCATGGATCATGAATGAGGTACTGAACAACTTATTTTGATTATTCCACAAGGGTATTGACTCTATAGGATTCATTGGGCCCTTCTACCCCTTTTATATGGATTTATTATACTTGAAAAGGGCTTGTTTGGTATGACATGATCCCAGGTCTCCAACGAGTGCCTGTACCAATTTTCCACCGAGATACTCCTCAGAATCAATGGGGATTCCATGGTTCTTGACACCTTGGATCAGGCCCTTCGTGGTCTAATATATGACATACGGCACGACTAAAGGTTTTATGACATGTTTGGTTGAATGGATTGTCCATGGATATTTTTTACACTTCAATTTATATGGCCATGTCTTGGATGAATAGTTATTTATTGGAGTATGGAGACGTCCTGTGGTTTATTTATATTTCTCCCAAATTCCTCATATAGACGCTAAAACAAGTTTTTTAGAGAGCATTTCGAAGATAGTTTGTTTCAAATGCTTAATGATTGATGTTCCATGAACACTTTACCTTTCATTACTGCTTATTTGCTTAACTTGTTATATTTCACACCATAGAATTTTATGGATCTTGGGTGGTTTCCTATAGTGATGTTATATCACACCTTGTTTGGACCTCCCTTGGGAAATCCAAATATATTATATTGTTTTGGTTTTGACATGGTAAATCTTCATAACATAGGTTATTGATTTTTTCTTTGGAGAAGGGGAGTATGGGAACAAGCAGAGGCTTGTGGGGCTACTAGGATACTTTTTGGTCTTTTTGAATTTTGTACACTTGTACTATGTTGTATTACTATGTACTTGTTTTGGTAGTTTTCTAGAGACATGTATCATCTGCATCATTATATATGAGAAACTTTTGGTTTGATTTTATATCTATTACTTGTTTACTTTTCAATTGCATGCATGTTTATCTACTGCTATTTTCATGTTATTGAATTTTACTCTAATATAATATTGTAATGAGGGAATGGTCTCCCCAATGACTCACCTAGGACCTTTCTAATAGTTGGAAGACTCTGGGGTTTAGGGAGATGCACTTGAGGCTTTGTGTCCCACCAGGATTGGGGAACTATTGAGAAGCTTTCGGGTTTAGGATGTTACAAAGTAATACCAAATCCGGTTCTTTTCTTGTTTGACTTACTATTTGGAAACAATATAAAGGGATAAGAAGGAAATGGAATTTGGTAATAAGTTGTGTCTGGTAGTAGCTACCCCATGTATAGGGAAAATCTAAATTGCCTTGAATGAAATTGTTATTTTCATGAATTTGACAATTATAGTTGTTTTTATTTCACCAGCTAGTAACAAACTTGCTTTGTTTTATTTAATTTAATGTAATTGTGGGTTTTATTTAAGTTGAAACCCTATTAAATGAGGGCATTTCATCTCATGAATCATATAGGAACTTGTTAGAAAACACATAAAATACATTATTCCGTTCCATTTAGGATTGATTACATTATCTATACTATTGTGATATGTTTCGTCGAAGATTTAACTACTGTTATGACATATTTTTGTAGTGTATAGAGATAGTGACATTATCTTTCAATTCATAAGGTGGATGGGACCTTATGGACTAGGAAATGATGCACATTTTGACTATTTTGTTGAAATTTAGCTAAATGGGATGTGGTATGAATTATATGGGAATCAAAAATTGGGTCATGAGGTCTTATGAACACTCATGGATAGGAACATGGTGGACCACCATTTAAATAATTTGAAAAAATTATTTTCAAATGAAAATTAAGTGGAATAAAATATATACTTGACCTAGACCTGACTTTTGAGTGGGAAAGATGAATTGTTTCTAGTTGTGTTGTGATAGTCCCTTATACAGTCCAGGATTTATGGGTTGTTGTGGGTTGACTTTGTTTAAGAGGTTTTTAAACTATCCTATGCTTTTGAGAAGTGAAATTTGATATCAGTCTTTTTAGAGGCCTATGTTAGGAATTGTAGAATCATGACACTGTGATGACCTCTAGTCCTATGCCATGAGGGAGCCGATGAATACACATCAGAGGTGGAGGTCCATGGGCTATTGGACGATCCTCCTTTGGTTCCAGCTACAGAACCAGCTACTATTCCCGAAATAGGTGTGAATGCAATGTTCGGTGAGGGATTCTGTCACTACATGAAGACTTTTCAGAGCACCATAGAATGCATTGTCTATAGATAAGCTAACACGAGGTGTCTATCAGTATCATCCTCCACCATTTTCAAGGGATAGTGGTACACAATATACTGATCAATGGATGGAAATAATTTTTTCAATATTTGATAATCATGATATGCCTTTTATGCGGAGGGTAAAGCTCATGACGTATATGCTTCATGGGGTAGAAAAGCGCTGGTGGGATGTATTGAACCAGGCCTATAGGCTTCATGATATGGGTTGCACTGATTCTTAGACCCACTTCTATGACTTTTTTTACCTCGAGACTCTACATATAGATCACGATAGTGAGTTCATGGATCTAGAGTATGGTTCCATGATGGTTATGGGGTACTTGGAATGCTTTATAGAGCTATAGAATTTTTCACGGAAGTACCTTGATGATGGGTTGTCGAGAGTGAGATTCTTGGAGAATTGTATCAGATATGCTATAAAATATTAGTTCAATGTTTCCAGATTTAATTATATCACTTATATTGTGAATCATCTACTGATTTTGGAGATGAACTTGAGGGATGATGGGGTGTTGAGTATGTCAGTGTTGTCTCTTGACCCAGTGGTTCGGCATCTTCATGAAGGAATCATCATTTGGAGTCTTTCCATCAGATGAGTTCCTATTAGGATTTGAGTATTGGTATATCTTTGTCCAGATGTCAATGTTGAAGGTGGGGTAACATAAAGAATTTGTGTGATAGAGACCCAGTCGAGTGTCGATCTTGTGGAAAATGGGTCTGGTGCAGTGTTTCCACAGGATCTTCTTTACAACTGTGAGTGGTAGGGGTTAGCTCTAACACTAGGTTCAGGAGTAGGTTCCACAACATCATGCCAGGTAGGGGCTAGATCAGATTCGGTTGATCAAGTCGAGGTAGTGGTGGTCGTGGTAGATGCATCAAAACACCAGTTACATTGATACATTAGAGTGGGCCTACTCAAGGAATTGAGTTTGTATTATAGGGTCATGGTACATTCCAGTTCTATTTTTTACAACCTACCCCTAAAGAGTAGGGTGTTTGACCATCTATTTTTATAGGTATGATCCTATTAGCATCTATAATTTCATCTTATGTTTTTATTATTGTTTCATCATATAGTTTTATAACTAAACTGGTGGTAAAAATACTTGGGCTTGTTGTGTTATATTTTTAGGGAGTTATGAATCTAGAAACGCCATTGGAAAATAGAATGGAAGATTTTCTCCAGTGCAGGGAGTACCCCCTCATGTTTGGTGGGTTTCACATCATCCATAATCGTTATTTCTTATAGTTGAAAAGGTTTTCTGTCTTAATCAGGATGAAATTTATAGTAGATTATCGATCTTACATTGAATTATATTACTGAAGGGTAACCTTTATATCTCTAGAGGGTGTATTGTATACTCAAAAGGGTTAATGGGATGTCTAGGAGAGAAAATATAGACCGCATCATTTTGGATTATGCAGAATGATAGTTCATATCACTAGTTTGTATCTGGGTGATCAAAGACTAAGTCTGGCAGACTTTCCCCCATGGTGGAGTGCTTTAGGGACATCTTTCTTGATGATTTTTCGGGTTTACACCCTGAGAGAGAGAGGTTGGTTTCTCCATCAAGATTTTTCTAGGAGCCACTCTAGTATCCATTCCAACTAATATGATGGTTATGATGGAGTTGTAGGAGCTCAATAGGAAGCTAAAGGATTTGGAGGTGAAGGGATTTATCAGAACTAGTACTTATCCATGGGGTTCACCATTCCTTTTGTGAAAAATGAAAATATAACTCTTATCCTATGCATGTATTATCAGAAGTTAAACCAACTAACTATTAATAATCGATATCCCTTTCCATGTATATATGATCTGGTTGATTATATTTGAGGAGCTCAAGTGTTTTTGAAAATTTATTGGAGATCTATGTATCCACAGGTGCGTGTTCAAACTATGGACATAACAAATACAAGATTTTTTTAAGTTATGGACTATATGAGTATCTGGTTATGACATTCGGTCTCATGAACATACTATTATTTTTCATATCTCTAATGAATCGAGGGATCCATCTTTACCTAGTCTCTTTTGTGGTGGTTTTTGGGGATGATGTCTTGGTGTATTCTCACAATCGACATGACCATTCCAACCATCTTGAGATCATTTTAAATACACTAAGAAAGAATCAGTTATATGACAATATTACAAAGTGGCACTTTTGGATGGTTCAGATTCACCTCTAATATCGCATTATCTCAGAGAGAAGAGTATCATTGGACACTTATAAGGTGAGAGTTGTAGTTTCATGGGAATATCCTAAGAATGTTTTTGTAATATTGAGTTTATTAGGGATAGATGGTTATTAAATAAATTTATTATATGAATTTTTATGATTAGAAGCATCGTTGAGGGTATTGACTAAGAAGGGTGTGAATTTTGTATGGTCAGATTCTTGTGCGACAGCCTTTCTGGAGCTGAAAGGGAGGTTGACATTAGCAGCAGTCCTGATACTTCAAAATAGTACAAGATCTGCATTGTGTTTTGTGCAGAATCAAGTATTGGGATATGAGGAGTTTTGATGAAGGGGAATATAGTTTTGGAATATGGGTCTTGGTAACTGATCCCACATGAGAGGAATTGCCTAACCCACGATCTTGAGCTAGCTATAATTTTACACTCATTGCTCTCTTGGAGAAATTTTTTACTAGGATAGTGTTTTTTACTGTACATGGACCACAAAATCCTAAAGTATATATTTACATAGAATGATCTGAATCTTGGGTAACAAAGGTGGGTGGATTACCTTCAGTATTTTGACTATGATCTTTCATACAAGCTTGGTAAAGGAAATGTAATAGCCAATGCACTAAGCATGAGAACTCAAATATAGGTTGTGCAGTAGGCCAGTAGAAAGTGGAAACATATGGTGTTTTTCTCTGAGATGGGATTGGAGGTTCACGATAGTCATGGTATGACTTATCGATCAACCTTAGATGGGACCTCTACCAAACTAGACAAGGCGAGCATGGGGCAGTTATCAGATTCTGAGGGACTAGTTCTACAGGAGAGTGTAGCAAGTAAAAACAAACCTAATGGTAAGATTGTGGGAGAGAATGAGATCTTGTGTATCCATGGATTCATTTGGGTTTTAGGGTACATATGAGGGGATTTGATGCAGGTGTTTTATGCCTCAATATGAATAGTACACCTCGAATTCACCAAGATGTACTACGACTTGCACCATCAGTACTGGTGGATGGGTATGAAATGTGAGGTGGATATTCTTGTTATGAGGTGATCCACCTATCAGCAAGTGAATGTAAAACATTGGTAACAAGCTCAGATTTTACAATATTAATCTATTCTGTAGTGGAAGTGGGGTGATTTTGTGATGGATTTCATGACTGGCTTTCCGAGGTCACCTCGAGGTCATGATGTTGTGTCGATAGTTGTTGACAAGCACATGAAGGGTTATCATGTCATTCTGATCAAGGAGACCTTCAATATTGATGATCAAGGATAGTTGTACATCCATGAGATAGTATGCCTTATGGGGTCCCATGCAGTATCATTTCAGATATGGATTCCCACTTTAAGTCTTGTTTCTGGAAGATTTTTCAAAGGTCCCTGGGTACATAGGTGACTTGGAGCATAGTATACAACCCCCACACTGATGGTCAAACAGATCATATGATGTATAGGTTCTTGAGGGAATAATGCAAGCATGCACCCTAGATTTTTAGGGATCTTGGTAGAATCATATACCCCTAGTCAAATTCACCTTCAATAACAGTTATTAGAAAACTATACAAATAGAACCTTAAATGAATTTTTAGGGTTGTCCATGTCATTCTCCTCTATGATGGATAGAGGCAGGTTAGATAGCTTTAATGGGACTATGCCTCTTGTAGGAAAATTTTGAATCATTCTAGTTGATTCATAAATGGATGGATACTTCACATTCTCGACAGATATTTTACACTGATCACTACAGATAACCTCTAAAGTTGGAGGTCAGGGATCGAGTCTTCTTTTGAGTTTCATTGAGGTTGGGAAACATATGTATTAAGAGAAAGGGTAATCTTTCACCATGATATGTTAGTCCATTCGATATTCTGGAGAGAGTCTGGTCAGTATCCTATCAGTTTCACTTACCTCATATGTATTGATCCCTGGAATACATCTTCTAGTTATCTTAGCTGTGTCACTATCATTCGGTCCCATCTTCAACTTTTAATCCCAAAAGTTTAATTTATACGTAGTGGAATCCTTTAAGAAGAATCTTATTCTTATCATTGATAAGATCATAATGTTTATTTGAGATCGGTTAGTTCTTATAGTATAGGTGTTATGGCAACATGACCATTTATAGGATGATACTTAGGAGTGGGAGGGTGACGTATGTGATCATTGTCCAGAGATATCCATAGAAGAATCTTGACCACCCTAGAGAGAAAACTCCGAGAAAATTTTCTTTATGGGGGAAATATTTTTAGATCCTTGGTTTTCCTTGAGTTACGGATCCTTTTTTCCTAGTTGAACTCTTATTTTTTGGCTTAGAACCTAAGTTGGGTTGTGGGATAGGTGTCTAGTTTTTGTAAAAGTAGGGGAAATGTATGTAATTGGATGCAGGAATATTACATTATATGTAAGACATTTACATACAGTTTAAATTCCCATGAGTTTTTTTAAAAAGAGAACTATCCTATTTTTCTTGGACAAGATCCCTCACCTCCCCTCTGTCTCAATAGGAGCTCCTCCTTGATTCTTAATATAGGAAATGAGATAAATATTCTATTTAATATTAAAATAAAAGGTTTTTGACCTCATTATATCTAAAATGGTGAGGCCTCGGTTAATTTCTACTAATTCTCTATTTTTATAGATGTCGATTACAGTATTTGGTTTTAGGATCGTATGCCCTATTAATAGGTTCTTCATTCGTTCTTTGGATTTATACCAATATGAGGTGAATAAAGACCCTATACTAGATGATCACTCTACTAAATATTTTTTTCGGGTTTTATATACATTTATTTTTAGTTTTATTGATTTATAGAGTTATCATCTGTTATTCCTCCTGTCATACATTTCAGTGTAGCCTCAGATTTTAATTGATTAATTAAAATAGATGTAATCAGACCTGTTAGGGATTCCCTTAGGTTTTTATATGATGTGTCGGTAGACTTTGGCTAAAACATGGTCACCCATGGGGTGTACCTATTGGAATTACCCTATTTATTCCATATTGAACCACCCCTGGGTTGAGTTTAAGCTTTCCATCTCAGAAAAAGCTCATAAATAAAGAATTGAAATGAATTAAAGGGATGGGAGATGGGATTACTCTATAGAATGTTTATGACTTAAATAAATAGATATAATAGAATTTTAATAGATTGTTTAGGATATGTTTTACATATTTTCGTTATTTTATGTTGATATTCCATTTTTTATTGATTTAATATATTTTTTGGGATTGGTTAAATGAGTGGGTAAACTCGTTGAGTGGTTTTAAATTTATTAAAAAATTATTTGGAAGTGGTGATGAGTGGTCGGGTATACCCATGTGACTTATTTAATTATGATTTGTGGTGAATTGGTGGGTATACCCATGTGACAAGTTTGAATGTGAATTGATTACATGAGTGGGTAGACTCATCTGAGAAGAATGCAATTGAAAATTTATAGAATCCATGGACAGATCTACATGGATCATTAATGTTTTACAAAATTCCTTGGGTTGATTATACCCCTTGGTTCATGACTCCATAGGATACCATAGTCCTTTCTACCCCTTGGAGTTGGATTTCTTGGACTCTCATAGGACATGTTTGGTTTGACATGCTACTCGGAATCTAACTAGTTACTATACTGAGTTTCCACAGAGATTATCCTAAGACTCAATAAGTATTCCTTTGATATTAACACCTTATATTTGGCCCTTCACGGTTTGATACTTGACATACAACACAATCGAGGGATTTATGACATGTTTTCCTGAATGGCTTGATCATAAATATTTCTAACACTTATTTTTATATGGAAAGGTCATGGATGACTTGATATGTAAGTGAGTTTAGAGAGGTTGTGTGGTTTAATTATATTTCTATAGCTTCATACTATAGGATCTGACATTGGTTTTTTATGGAGCCTTTTGAGGCTAGTTTGTTTGACTTCTTTAGTTACGAGTGTGCCAGGGGAACTTTACTTTCCTTTACTCATTACCTTTTTAAATCGTTATATTCCACACCATGGAATTGTATAGATCATGGGTGGTTGTCTACTAGGATTTTATCGCACTCCCTATCTGGGCAACCCTTAGGGAACAAAAAAATTATATGGTTGCAGGTGTTGATAAAGGAATGTTCCCTAACACATTCTGTTGATTGTTTCTTTAGAGAAGGGGAGAATAGGACCAAGATGAGGCTTGTGGTGTTGCTGGGATACTTTTTGGTCTTTTTGGATTTTGGAAAATTTTACTATATTGTAAATACATGTACTTTTTTTAGTTTTTTTCTAGAAACATATATCATCTGCATGAAAATATATGAGACACTTCAGGTTTGATTTTACATCCATTCCTTATATACATTTTATTTGAATTATTTTGTATCAGTTTCTGCTAATTTCATGTTATTGACTTCTACTATGATATACTCTGGTAATGAGGAATAGACTCCACAATAACTCACCTAGGTCCTCACTTATTTTTTTAGACATTGGAATTTTGGGCGATGTGGTTGAGGCCTTGTGACCCACCAGGCTTGGGGTAGTATTGAGTGGCTTCCGAGTTCCGGACGTTACACCTAGTTTTGGGGTAATTGAAATCGGTAGCTTGGGGAGTAAGAATCAATTAAAAAAAGATAAAAAAATAACCCAACTCGATTATGTCATGGTTTGATAAACCTTTCATAGACTATGATATCATCACTACTCCCGAACTATCAAGGTCACACGATTGTCTCATACTGTTTACCAAACCATGCGTAGATTACATGATCGCCTCTGTCCCAAAACTGTAGATGGTGCATTGTTTTCATAACATGGTTTTTAAAAACTATGTTTCTAACCATGAAGTCATAAAAAAATATTATAATTTAAAAATTGAATTGTCATTACACCCCGAAATCAAGGGATAAATAAACCTAACAAAAAAAAAGATTATCAAAGTGACATTTTAAAGTCTCACAACATCCAAGGAGGAGGTATATTTCTTAAAATAATTATTTCATGATTATTTCTTCTTCCTCTTCAATAGTATATATTATAACCTTACTAACATAATGAAATATGTATATTTAATATACAAAAATATTATTATGATTATGGAATAATCATTTTCTACCTAATTTCTTTCTTTTGGGAAATCAAAACACCACTCATGCCTATATGCAGGCTACCACTTCCATGAAGTAATGTGTTTCATTTTTCATCACCAAATCACATATATGGTTATAAATAAGAATTTAAGGAATATATTTTTTTTATTAAATTATGATTATTCAATACATATAATATATTATTTACGATATTACCATTTTAATATTTGCAAAATGGTAACATCATTAATGCATACCTGTGGAAGTCCACTTCCTCGAAGTGATGTGGTTATGTTTTCCATAATTCCATATATGGATGGCCCTAAATGTATATTTAATTTATTAAAAAAATATATAATGTTTAATATTTTGGAGATAATGGATTCAAAACACCATTGACCACAGTCAATGCAAATAAGATAATTTTGAATAGACAATGTTTCTAGAACACTTATGAACTATGATTTTATTGAAATATATTGGTATTTAATATGAAAGATTAAATAATCAGTAATAAATTTATTACAAGTTTGATATATATAAATAAATATTCATCTAATGGTAAAAAAATAAAAAACTATTTTTATTGTATGCAATGAATTTTTTATTAATAAATTTAACTAGTAAATATATATTAATGATTTTAATGACTGTTTTATATAATATAATCATTAAAATATATTAATACAAATCTAAAAGTTTTTTCAATGTAATGAATAAGAATAATTTTAATTTTATCCTTAAAATTCATTTTTTTAAAGGGTTTCCATTATGTTTTTCACACTTATTTTAAGATGAAATTCATATAATTATATAAAATTAATATAATAAAATAATTACCTATTTTATCAATTAGTTAAATTTTATGTATGGTAATTTGCAATTGTATTCGAGGTAAAAGTTCATTGTTTTGGTGAAGGTTAAAATAGTTAATGTGGTATTAAACAAAATAGATAAGAGCTAAAATGGAACTAAATATTTTATAAATAATATTTTCTAGATATATTTATATATTATATCATCATATATTCTCTATTTATATAGTGTTGAGCTACATTCCCATGATTATGAATTTATTATAT
Source organism: Viscum album (assembly GCA_963277665.1). Taxonomy (NCBI): domain Eukaryota; kingdom Viridiplantae; phylum Streptophyta; class Magnoliopsida; order Santalales; family Viscaceae; genus Viscum; species Viscum album. The sequence goes on from OY728131.1 coordinate 1,498,994,956, forward strand.
TTTAATTTTCATAATAATTATAAGGGCATCACTCTCCTTGCTTATAAAAGGGAACATCTTCCCCTCTTCTATCCAAAACACTTGATCGCTTTATCTAGACCAGTATCAACCCAAATACAAAAAAAAATTATCCTTATATATTTCCCTTAGTTTCATGTCATCCCCAAATATCTATTCAATAATCCTTAAGGATTTATCAAATGAGGATACCTGAAGAAGATGTATATGTTCTTATCATTATTTTTTTATGTTTCTTTCTTATTAATCCTCCTAAAAATATTTTATAACCATATTAACATGATTTTTTAGTATTTAAACTATAATTATATGTCTTTATATTTATTTTATATCCATTTTTTACCTCTTTCCCATCCATTAGAAAATTATAACATCGAGCGTGCATACGTGTGGACTACTACATCCATGTAGCGATGTGATTAATTTCTCATTTAATCTTTTCATGGATAGTAATAAGGATAGATTAAAGTAATATAAATAATATTTAAAATATAATTATGGTTTTATATTGGTGATTTATAATGTATCATTATTTTTTCGGTCCATAAAAAATTGAAAACATCACTCATCCCTACATATGGACTCCCATCTCCATGACGTCATTTTTTTTCTTTTTTTTCATCATTTCATTAAATAAATGGTTATAAAGGAATATATAATGAAAAAATAGGATAGTTATGACCTGATAAATATTTTGAATTTGATGAATCCAATACTTAGGTGGAATTATAAGAAACATCAAATAGAAACCTTCATGGAAACAAACCAATTTTCACACAAATAACAATTGAATGTAGAATTGTTAATAAAAGAGTCATTAAAATTATAAGAGAATGATATATAGTAATATTCATATTAATATTGTTATATAATATATGTATAATAAATATATAGTTATTAAATAGAATTTTTTTAATGTGTATTAAGAAATATGAGGCTTGAGTTAAGAGTTTATGTTACAATCACATTTTTTAGGATTCTCTGTGATATAATTTTATTGAGGTAAAGTATATAGTAATTTTCTTTTAAACCCCATATATTTATTAATAATCTGGTAATTTGTATAATTTTTTATTAATATAATAATTTATTGTCTTTATTTCTTAAACTTATCAATAAAATATTTTCAAGAAAAACTTACATTATTTCCACTTTTATCGACAAACTTTTTCTTCCATGTCCATCTTCTTTAAAAACTTTTACTGAAGTATTTATCGACATAAAACTTTTAATGAAATACTTTTATTAATACCTGTTATCTTATTGATAAATTATTAAAAGGAACCTATTTTAATGTTTTACATATGACTCATTTTTAATATTTTATAAAAGTGTGAAAAATGTTCTCTTTTAACATATTTGGGTCGAACGACGTATACTGCCATTATAACTATTATTTTCATTGAATATTACTTTACATGTTAACATGATTACTTTAAAAGGAAAATACTTTTCTCATAATTTTTGGTAATTTTTTTTAATGACATAGAAAGAAAATGATATTTTCCCTTTTTTAAAATAAATATTCAAATTATCTTTTAATGGTATTTTTCAAATATGTAAACATATTTTAGGGTTTATTATAATTAATTTATGATATGAGACTTTGATATGATCCTATTTATTTATTGGTATAGATTATAATTTTGATATTTTAGAGATAGTTTTATGAAACCCTTTGCATTCTAGGTTAATTAAGTAACGGTGAAATATTTAGGAAACCCATTTATTTTTCATGAATTGTGCTATGTTGAAATGATGAATGATTTTTTAATCTTGTGTCATGCTTCTGTATGGTTTTAATTAATTTAAGGGTGGGATAAAAATTATATATAACTCCAATTAATTGGGTAAATAATAATATCTCATGAGATAATATGGACAAGAATGGGGAGTGAACCCAATTGAATAAGGGACTTTGTCCACTTTCATAGATTTAGAAGTAAAACTAAATTAAGGATATGATGGAATGGAGAGTGAACCTAATAAACTATTAGAATATTTCAATGATTATAATCTTGGGATGTAACCTTGACTAACTAAATAATGTAATTAGAGTGAACCTAATCCACTATGATACTTTTTCACAATAACTTTCTTGGAATTGAGTTTGGACTAAGGAAATTATTTCATATACATATTTTTATGCAAAAAATCTTATGAAATATGATTATGATATGTTCTCATAGATCATGATCCATTTGTTAACGATTCCATGATCTTCGGACATATGTATTTTTTTATTACAAACACTTACTCCATGACTCGGGATTAGTGATCTTTAATTGATTTGGTATGAATTTTATAAGTTTTGATCATGATATCATACGTTTATACTTATATAATTCACACTTATGATCATTGATTAATATCTCCAATGTTTTTCCTCGCTATTAATCTAATATCACCTTTCCTTGTAAACCCTATTCTAGAGTTGTGATGAAATATTTTAAGTTAGTTATATCTAAGAAGGGTACTATGTTAGAATAACATTGTAGAAGATATTAAAGTTAATTCTTGAAATAAGATGTGTGTGTATCTAGTATATAATGAAACTAAACCATTATAGTTTTAGGGATTTTATTATTCTGATATATATTCAATTATCATGGAAATTGATATATGTAATGATTGGGTCACCTATGTTGTTAACAGAGTTTGGTTAAGTTATTTTTTGATATTTGGATAAGAAAACATTATTGAAAATACCATGGATAATTCTAAGTATAGAATAACATCATAATATTTTCTTAATGTAGATATTTTTTGGTTTCCTAAAAATATAATCCCTTTATAGATATAAAAAAATTCATATAATATCTAAAATTTATTCAACTATGTGTAATAAGGCCTAACTATGCATTTGGTTTGACACTCTTAGACGATATGCTTTAGTAAATTCAAATTATAATAATGAAAAATTATATTGAAAGAGGGGATATGTCACACCCGTGACTTTTTTTAATTCATTTTTTCATTTAATTTACATTCCTGATTTGTTTTGTGGGTTTACCACTCATTTTGATGAAAATGGTGGGTTTTGAAAATTTGGGCCAAACCGTGAGCCCAATTCCATATTTAAAAACAAATTTCATTTCTCCCATAACTCCTTCATTTTTCACCATTTTATACACATTCCACTTACCAATTGGCATACCATGATATATTAAAATCACCATATCCTTTTGGACAACATTGAAATCCAAAATCATTATAGATTTTGGTTTTTGATTTAGGTAATGGGCATGCCCGTAATCCCATTTCATTATTTACATATGTTTTTTAAATTTTCAATATCTCATTCATTTTTTTCTTTTTTTCAATTATTTGAACTCCCACTCGAATACAAACACCTCAGTATCACCCCCATTAGCGATTCTGCCTCTTTGGAGCTCATATACCCCATGAATTAGGAAGATCTTTCGCAATCTTTCTCAAATCGACCAGATTTGATGAGGTAAAATGATTCTTTCATAACTACCTTAATTTTCTGTCTTTTTTCCCAAATTCAATCCCCACATGACCTAATATAAATCTTTCAATCCTAAATACCAGTTTAGGGTACTTATAGATTCAAATATTGGTGGATTAGGGCCGATTTCTTCAAGATGTTTCAAGTAAGGGAATTCCTTCTTGGTTCCTTCCATCCTCTTTTAGTTTTATTTCCTCTTTCTTGAAGTTCCTCATGTATAGATGTTGGGGTCAGATCCTAAAATCTGATTTGTTATCATCAGGGTTAATTATTGTGGTATAGGTCTAGATTTATATTCCTTGTGGTGCGGTGGTGGTGAGCTTAAGGATTCACACCAAGTTTGGAGGGTTTCAACTCAAAAGGTTGGTGATTCTGTAGCCATTTTATGATGATTTATCTTGCTAGGTTTATTAATTTATAATTCTTATAATCTGTTTTTTGTGCTGTGAAAACTATTTTTTATGGATTTGGTTAAACATTTAATTTTTAGTTGCATTTTATCTTGAAATTGGGTACTTTTCAGGTGTTACTCTTGGGGTAATGTTTGGGTTTAGTTTATAACATATGAAAGTGATTTATTAGTCTTGAAAGTGGATGCCAATTCTGGTTTTTTAATTCCTTATTTTCATGTGGGCCTTGAAAAGAGGTTTTTGAATGATTTTACAGTATAAAACCATGTTTTACTTCTTGAATGTGATTTGTGAAAACATGTGTTTTTAATGTGTATATTTGTGGTATTATTCGATGTATTTTTATAACACTTAGGGGTAGTTTAATATTTTTTTGGGCTGAAAATTCTGTATTGGATTGGTATTGGTATGAATTTGGTCTTGAATGAGGGTTTTGAAATGGTTTTAGTGTAGAATCAATGGTTATACTTCTTGGGTTTGTTTTATAAAAATTGAAAATGTTTTATTTGGTTAAAAAAAGTTTTCAAAGGGTGTATATGTACTATTTGGGTGAGTGTGTTCACTTAATGTGGGTTTTTTAATGGTAAAGTGGTGATTTGAGATGTCAATCATTTTTTTGAATGTTTTATAAATTTCTAAAATGGTTTACTAAATTGTGTTTTGTGTGAAAAACACGGGTATGGGATGTTTCGTGTGAGTTTAATTATAAAATGAATTTTGAAGGTGAGAAGGGTATTATGTGACATGTTTGTGGGCTGCTATGTGAGTTGAATATCTTTTAGTAGTTTTATAAAAAAATTTAAATTATTTTTGGAAGTGTTGAAGAAATTTGAAAAGTGTTGTGGGAAACTTTGGTGTGAGTATGATTTCAAAACGCATTTGAATGAAAAAGTGGATTATGTGACTTGTTTGAAGTACATGTGGGATGTTTAATGAATGTGTGATGTGGAAGTGTTATTTATATGTGAATATTATATTTCTTTCCTTGTCGAACTGGTTTGATCACAAGAGGGAAACTTGGGTATCTTGGTGGGTGGACGTGTACTGGTATGCTAGTGATCTCGTGGGGTTTGGCCTCAGTTTCAATTAGAAAGATTGACGCTTAAAACACTAACTAAACAATGATTATGATGATGATTGGGGACCACTAGGTTATGGGTCTATTCCCTACTAGTGGGTCGTGCACGAGAACGGATAATCGTGACGGTTAGTTGCACCGAGATATGAGGTACCTGGGACCCACAACGAGCTGGTGCCTAAGGGTTATTTCCCATTTCTTTTTCCCATTAGATCCTTTGTAATTACCGTCGGTATATGGTATTTTTGGCTGGAATATTTAGTAGCATTGTTATTTATTTTAAAATAGTTGGTCCTTTAAAATTTTCCCACATGAAAACTGTTTTCATTTATTATTGCATCCTTTAGAAAATTGTAACAAGCATTTCTTATTTACAAAACTGGCGATGATTTTTTTCATGAAATTCTTATCACATGGAATCTCTTAGTGGTGGTATCCTACTGATCTTTCGATCACACCCTACTTAAGAATTTGGGTTTAAGTAGACTTTCTTATTTTATGTCACAGGTTTGGGTACAGGTTTTATGCCATTGGTTCAGGGTTTTAGTGGTCCATCATGATGCACTGTCGTGGAGATGGATCGAGGGCAGTGCCTCTTTCCTTGTGGAGTTTCTTGGGCTGTCATTTATTGGGTTTGTACCTTAGTAATGGTCTTCAAACATTGTTTAAAATTTTATAATCCAGTTCTGCATTTTAGTAAAAGATGTTTTGGTTTGAAACATCCAGATTTGATTTCTTGGATTCATTTATTGTTTTAAGTATAAAAACATGGGTAAATCATTCCCAATTTTCAGTTTTTGATACCCAGTCACTTGTTCCAACCCATGGGGATCGGGAACGCCCTTCGGGACGTGCCATGGGTTGGGTTGGGTGCTGGTTTTGGCGGCGAATAGATTCGGTTCGTGAAAAAATGGTATCAGAGCCCGTTTGCTCTATTTGAGTCATGTTATTTGGGAAATAGTCGGGATAGTCTGGAGTTAAGATTGTCAGGACATGAAATTCAAGTTATGGGTAGTGTTGTTGATCACCACACCTCATGACGGGATTCACGTTTCCAGGGGAAGTCAATATTTATCTATGTCTTTTGGTTTTCTTGGTCTGATGATGATTAGGGGAAATGAAAAGAGAGTTGGGTTAATGGTCTCAGTGAGCTCGCAGGGTCTGGAAAGCCATGTGGAGCTGGGGATATTCCCTAAAACACTCTTTGTAATGGTGAAGTGATTGAAATCTGGCTTCCAACCATATGTCCAAGTCACCCACTGAAACTAGTTTCCTCTCACATTGTTTTGTGCTTTAGTTTTGAAATCTTGTATCTTTGGTTTTCAAGTGACTTGGTTTCAAGAAGCGTAAAGATTTTGTGAAATGATTTTCAAATAAAGATGGAATGGTTTGATTTATTAAATGGTTGAACTGAATTTTCAAAATTGTTTTGAAATGGAAAATAGTATGTTTACACCTATTTTGAAAGCCGGAACTATATTGCAGTTGGTTTTCAAAAGTGTTTCCAATATAGTTTTCTAAACAATTAAAGGGTTTTTTAATGAGATGAGATATTTTTAAATTGATGTGAATAACTTGAATGTGTGTTCTTTTCTAAATGTTTGTGTCCTTATGAAAAGTTTTGTAAGATGTGAATTGGGATTTTGATCTCATTATTAGTAGTTCTGAGAAAAAGGTTGGGTTGGTTGACCATTTTGTTTTTGAAAAGTTGAAAGAATTTTCTTTTTATCCTTTGGTATTTCCATGAGAATCAATTGCAGATGTCTTCATGAATTTTTTTGGATGGTTTATACTGTGTTTTTTGGATGAAATTTGATGTTGTGGTATGTTTTGATTCCAAGAACCCCTCCTCTTCAAACTGTGTTTTGGGTTTGTGTTTGGTCGGTAAGCTGGGTAGAAGGACCGGTTAGTAGTCTCCTATGAGATATATTTCGGGACACATTTATGGTGGTTCGATTAATGTGTTTGTATATGTTTTGTGGCATGTTTTTACCAATGAACTAGCTTGGTTGGGTCCTTGGGTTCTTCTGTTGGATAAGGTACGCCCCCATTTAGGGTTAGTACACAATTGATGTGAAACCCGGATTGTTTTTCCATTGGAAAATCTTCCAGGTGATCAATGTAAGGAATATTTTCTTGATCTTTGTAGAATGAGTCTACACAATTTACATTATTGTTTTTTTTCGGATCCTCTTATTGTGGAAGAGTGCTCGTGGATGGTTGAAAGAGACCTTAGTTTCTTAAGATGCCAGATTCTTCGAAGGTGGATGTTGTATGGGCTTGACACTATGGATAGTGTCTAAGTGGGCCTCTGAGTCCTTCGTAGTCTCATTGAAGAAGGGGTTTATGTTAAACCACCTATGTGGGATATTTGTCCATGAGAGGCTGTTATGGCCACTTTCTAGAATGTTGTGATGTTTGGGGATGTTGTATAAGGACCCCTCCTTGTATTATTTCTGTCAGTCGCTTTGGTCATGTTCAGTGACACGTTGTGATGTTGCATGCTCGTTTTATTATAAAGGTGAAATTGTACCATATTTCATGAGTCTATTTTTTCATAAGTGTTTCTCCTTTCGGGAGATATCGACATCCTCTGTTTTAGAGGAAGGTGTTTATATGTGTCCTTTATTTCTATTGTTTCTCACTCAACAAAACATGGTGTGATGTGAGTGCATCCACTAAACCCTTATTTTAGCGAAATTACAAGAAATAGTAAAGTGAGTTCTGGAGTGTGTTATGTCTTGGTAAACCCATATCGGATTGCATGTAATTTTTTGTAGCATAGGAAGAAGAAATTCTATTCAGGGGGTTTCCAAATCCTATCTGTGAGGCCGAAGATGCTTCAATCATTTCAGCTCCAGCCATAGGTCCTAGAGAGAAGTTAGCACGTACTCAGGGTAAATCCCAGTGTCATTCATAACCTTGTATAAAGAACTGTTCTTAGTATGAGAGATGGGAATAAATTGAACATTTGCTGTTTTCATCTTGCTTATGTTATTTCCGTTCGGTGGAAAGAGGTTGAGGGCATCATCCCCATGTAATCTCTCAATGACTTTCTTTTCCCCATTGGTTTCCTTTGTGTTTGGGGGAAAGGTTTTGTATTTTTCTAGAAATGTTGTGTGCGCATTTATTAGTAACCATTCCCCAGAAAACCGTGTATGTATAAGTATCCACATGGTTAGCGCACAGTTTCCCAAACTGTACGGGCTAACCATGCGGTTGTCCCAACTCTTTATGTTTTGGGGTCTTTCTAGGCCGACCCATATTGGTCAGTTAAGATGGTTGGTTCTTATGGTGGAGAGACCCATTATGATTCTCGTGTATATTATTTTGAAAATTTATAATGGGATTCTACCCCTTGTACTGAGGATTTTGTTCGGGGATTCCCTGTTAGTGTCTTGATTCGGTCTCGGAAAAAATTAAGTTGTCCCTTATGGTGGGGAGCCCATTTGTGTATCCTTCTACCAGTAACTCACTTTTGTCCTTGGTCTTGTCTTGGAAGTGGGTAGTCTCATTCAGAGATATTTATCCACCTACATCTTCCTTGGGTAAACTTTGGTATTTGAGAGTACTTATTGGTTTAGTTATATCAAGGTATGTGTAACCTTGTTTGATGTTCTTATTTGTTTGGGTAAATTTCTTGAGCCTTGTTCAGATAGTGTTTGAGGGGTTTTCTTTTAGGATAAACTTGAATGTGCTTGATCATTTCAGTAAAGAATTGTATGTTTTGGTTCTGAAGTATTCCTTCATTAATTGATCACTGGAGGTGTTTTAGCCTTTGGGGGAAAAGCTTAGCAAAGGAGTCAATTTCTGCCATTCAGTTGGGTTTGGTTTTTTCTTTTTCATTGATGTTGATTTCCGAGGGCAGAACGTTTTATGGTGGGGTGAATTTTCACACCCGTGACTATTTCTTAATTCATTTTTTCATTTAATTTCATTTCCTGATATTTTTGGGGGTTTACCACTCATTTTGATGAAAATGGGGAGTTTTGAAAATTTGGGCCAACCCGTGAGCCCAATTCTAGATTTAAAAACAAATTTTGTTTCTTCTATAACTCTTTCAGTTTTCACTATTTTATACACATTCCACTTCCCAATTGGCATCCCTTGATATATTAAAATCATAATATCCCTTTGGACCACATAGAAATCCAAAATCATGATGGATTTGGGTTTTTGACTAAGGTAATGGGCCTGCCCGTATTCCCATTTCCTGCTTTAAATATGTTTTTTTAAATATTTAATATCTCATTCATATTTTACTATTTTTTGGTGATTATTCCTCCCACTCGAAGAAAAACACATCAGGATAACCCCCATTAGTGATTATACCTCTTTGGAGCTCATATACCCTACGGATTAGGAAGATCTTTCACAATATTTCTCAAATAGACCAGATTTGATGAGGTAAAATGATTCTTTCATAACTCCCTCAATTTTCTGTCTTTTTCCCCAAATTCGGTCCTCACATGACCTAATATAAATCCTTCAATCTTACATACCTGTTTAGGGTACTTAAAGATTCAAATATTGGTGGATTGGGGGAAATTTCTTCAAGATATTTCAAGTAAGGGAATTCCTTCTTGGTTTCTTCCATCCTCTTTTAGTTTTATTTCCTCTTTCTTGAAGTTCCTCATGTCCCGAAGTTGGGGTTCGATCCTGAGGTCTGATTTGAAATTTTTTGGGTCAATTATTGTGGTCCAGGTTTGGATGTATATTCCTTGTGGTGCGTCAGTGGTGCACTTAAGGTTTCACACAGAGTTTTAAGGGTTTCGACTCAAAAGGTAGGTGATTCCATGTGTAGCCATTTTATGATGAGTTAGCTTGATTGGTTTATTAATTTAGCATGCCATAATCTGTTTTGTGTTCTGTGAAAACTTTTTTTCATGCATTTGGTTAAACATTTAATTTTTAGTTGCATTTTAGCTTGAAATTGGGTACTTTTCATGTGTGACTCTTGGGGTAATGTTTTTGTTTAGTTTCTAACATATGAAAGTGATTTATTTGTATTAAAAGGGGATTCCAATTCTGGATAGTTAATTCCTTATTTTCATGTGGGCCTATAAAGGAGGTTTTTAATGACTTTAAGGTGTAAAACCATGTTGTACTTCTTGAAGGTGATTTGTAAAAACATGTGTTTTTCATGTGTATCTTTGTGGTATTATTCGATGTATTTTTATAACACTTGGGGGTGGTTTAATAATTGTTTTAGGGATGAAAATTCTGTTTTGGATTGGTATTGGTATGATTTTGGTCTTGAATTAGGGTTTTGAAATGGGTTTATTATAGAAACAATGGTTATACCTCTTGGGTTTGTTTTATAAAAATTGAAAATGTTTTATTTGGATAAACAAAGTTGGAAAGGGGTGTATTTGTACTTTTTGGGTGAGTGTGTTCACCTAATGTGGGTTTTTTAATGGTAAAGTGGTGATTTGAGATGTCAAACATTTTTTTAATGTTTTATAAATTTCTGAAATGGTTTACTAAATAGTGTTTTGTGTGCGAAACACGGGTGTGGGATGTTTCTTGTCAGTTTATTGATAAAATGAATTTTCAAGGTGAGAAGGGTATTATGTGACATGTGTGTGAGCTGTTATGTGATTTTAATATCTTTTAATGTTTTTATAAAAAATGTTAAAGGATTTTTGGAAGTGTTAAAGAAAAGTGAAAAGTGTTGTAGGCAACTTTGGTGTGAGTATAATTACAAAATGTATTTGAACGAAAAAGTGGATTTTGTGACTTGTGTGATGTACGTGTGGGCTGTTTAATGTATGTGTGATGTGGAAGTGATATTTTCATGTGAAAATTATATTTCATTCCTTTTCAAACTTGTTTGAGCATAAGAGGGAAACCTGGGTATCTAGGTGGGTGGACGTGTACTGGTATACTAGTGATCCTCTGGGGTTTGGCCTCAGTTTCACTTAGAAAGATTAATGCTTAAAACTCTAACTAAACTATGATGATGATGATGATTAGGGACCACTAGGTTATGGGTCTATTCTCTACTAGTGGCTCGTGCATGAGAATGGATATTCGTGATGGTTACTTGCACTGAGATACGAGGTACCTGGGACCCACAACGAGCTAGTGCCTAGGGGTTATTTCCCATTTCTTGTGCTCATTAGATCCTTTGTGAATACCATAGGTATATGGTATTTTTGGCTGGAAAATTAAGTAGCATTGGAATTTATTTTAAAATAGTTGGTCCTTTACAATGTTCCCACATGAAAACTATTTTCATTTATTATTGCATCCTTTAGAAAATTGTAACCAGCATTTCTTATTTACAAAACTTTCAATGCTTTTTTTCATGAAATGTTTATCACATGGAATCTATTAGTGGTGGTATCCTACAGAGCTTTCGCTCACACCCTACTTACACCTTTGGTTGTAATTAGACTTGATTATTTTATGTCACATGTTTGGGTATAGGTTTTATGCCATTGGTTCGGGGTTTTCGCGGTCCATCGTGATGCAGTGTCGTGGAGATGGCTTGAAGGGGGTGCCTCTTTCCATGTCGAGTTTCTTGGGCTGTAATTTCATGGGTTTTTACCTTTTTAATGGTCTTCAAACATTGTTTAAAATTGTGTAATTAATTTCTGAATTTTAGTAACAGATGTTTTGGTTTGAAAGATCCAGATTTGATTTCTTGGATTCATTTATTGTTTTAAGTATAAAAACACGAGTAAATAATTCCCAATTTTTAGTTTTTTATACCTAGTCACTTGTTCCTAGCCATTGAGATTAGGAATTCCCTTTGGGACTTTGCACGAGTCGGGTCGGGTGCCAGTTTTTGCGGCGACTATATTCGGTTCGTGACAGGATAGATTCTATGATAACCCATTTCAACTTTTCTCACCCAACTCCCTCAAGATATGAATAGTAATACATATAATTTTGAACTTACAAATATCCAAATAAGGGAATAACAAACTATCCAAACATTTATACAACAATATACACCTTGTTTAATGGTTCCTTTAATAAACTTATTACTACGAAATGGATAAATCCTTTAAACAATATATTCTCTATTCACTAGTTTTTAAACTATGAGAAGGATATTATAGATGTGTATCATTTTAAAGGTGATATTGATAAGTGGTTGACTTATATCTAGAATAAAATGAAAGAGGTGGAAATTTATTCCATGTCATGGAAAGAGTTTAATATTTTCTTTTTCAAAAATTATTTCCCCCAATCTCTTTAGAAAAAATGGAATGAGAATTTTTTGTAACTAAAGAAGATGAATATGGAATCCATTAGAACCTATGAAAAAACTTTCACCATACATGCAAGATATGTTTTTTGTATTATTATCAAACATTAAATAATACTCGATCAATTATTTTGTTTTTTAAAACCATGTCTCCAAAATGAAATGGTTATAGGATCCTTCGATAGCTATGATGAAATCATTCAATGTGCTCTCAATCTAGAAATGGATATTTTAGTATATAATTAATCTCATGGTTTTTGGGATAGGAAGAGATATATGGAATATCTACAAAATTATTATAATAAAACCCATGAAAATAATAAAATTAAACTTCATTCATGCCAGATGTTTTAAAATAAGAATTAGAGGAATTTTCTAATGGGGTATGGTAAATTTTTTATGTTTAAAAAAGAAATCCACTAAGAAAAATAATAGGGAAGTGATATAAATAGGACATTCAATGAAATTAGTTGTGAGATAGATCAAATATATTTTCACATACTCTCTAATGTTATAATATCAAGGAGTATGGAAATTAAACATATTATTGAATAAATCTAATAGTTAATGATTAAAATCAGTATCGCCAACCTCTTAATCCAATAAATAATGTGAAATATAATTTCATCACAACTACTGAAGGGGGTTAGAAAAATAAGCTTTTAAAAGGTACACTTACCATCCAATTTAGAAATAAAAATGTCTTATTTGATACAATCTCTACCCACTCTTTTATATCTGAATACTTTTTAAATGGTATCTAATTTCCACCTCCATGATTTAATTTAATGTTAGAAGTAAAAAATCATAAAGTTATTATGATTTAATTTCATGTCTATAACTCATCTTTGATATAATTTAGCGGGAATGTTATTCCAATAAATCTTGTTATTCTCCATATAATTGAATTTGAATTTATTTTTGGTATAGATTTAAATTATTTATATGGATACCTTGTAAATTTATGAGGTTGGGAAGTAACATTTGATATTATAAATATATCAATGGTTGTATTTTAGTGTGATGATGAATATGAACTTATAGGGAAAATTACTTATGTTTCATGGGTCTTATTTCATATTCGTTAAGGATATCTATCTCAAATTATTTGGAAGATACATGACATTAAAGATACTATTACATAGGATTATGCGGGTAAATTTCCTAAATAATTTATTGGTCATCCCTTATATCCTGATGTTGAGTTTTCAATAAAATTCGCACCTATTTTTACACCAATTTCAAAGACTCTTTATCGAATGGACCTGACTGAGTTATGGGAATTAAATAAGAAACTCACGTAGAATCTAGATAAATGAATTCATATGCATTAGAGAATCTTGATGTGGTTCATCTATTATTTTTATTAAGAATAAATATTTTTCAATTCATATTTTCATTGATTATCTTGAAATTAATACTGTCCTCAGAATGAAAAAGTATCATCTACCCCATATCGATGATTTTTTTATCAATAGCACAAGGATAAATATTTTTATATGATTTTCCTTTTTTCTTGATATCAAAAATTACTATTTAAGGAAGGTATACCCAAGATAACATTTGTTTCATTGTATGGTCACTGTGAAATTATACTAATTCCATTTGGACATACCAATACCACCACTATCTTAATTAATATATTGAATATATTCTTTAGATATTGCCTCCATAAATTTGTGGTAGTATTTATAGATACCTATTTTTATATATTCAAATATATTTTAAGAGAATTAAGATCATTTATTGATTTTATTAATGACATTGAGGAAGGATAACTTGTATACCAAATTTATAAAATGGGATTATGGGATATATAAATTTTTATTCAGGGGTTATATAATCTCAATTAATGGTATAATAATATATTCTTAAAATATGAAATTTACTGGGAGATGGAATAGACTAACCATGGTGATCTAGATACATAGTTTTCTTACACTGACTCGATACTAGTGACTCTTTCCAAGAGATTTATCCCTGTCAACAAATCCAATAACCAATTTCCAAAAACAAAGATCCAATTTCTTGTGCATATATAAATTTGAGTGCAATTTAAAGGTTCTATAAATAAAGTTGTCAAGTGAAACTATACACACACAACCCTATGGTTGAGAAGGGATTATGATCTATAGTGATGAATAAAAGAATAGAATGGGGTGTATCTTCATGAAAAATGATATATAGATAGCTTATGCCTCCTGAAAGCAGAAAATTCCTTAAAATATTTACCCAACTCAGGATTTGGAGTTAAATTTAGTGATTTTTTCATTGAATTTATTGAGGTATTATATTTATAGTGAAATATGTGACCTATATACTTGTCAAAATTTATTTAATTTTATATTCACATTGAATTGATTTAATATGAACCAAATGATATAGTTATAATTGATTAAATATTGTGACTACTAAATATATTACCACTCTAGGAAGGTGAACAAGGTGGTTGATGCTATGAGTCTGAAAGAACAAGATAGTTTTTCCTTGATGATGATTAAAAGAGTTCCAATACTTATCAAATTAAAGAAAATTAGTCATAAAATCTTAAATAAATGGTATATATCATATCTTTAACATATTAATGTTCAAAAATCCATCCATGTGATGATTAAAGAGGAACATAATGAAGATGTGAAACTAAAAAATAATGTGAGATATATTCTTGAGTTAAACCATGATTTTGATGGAATGGTAAGGTTCTAGAATAAATTTTATGTTACATAAATACTAGATTTAAAGATAGAGATATGGAATGAATCTCATAGTCTATCATAATTTATTCATCCTAGATGTATGAAGATATATAGAGACCTGAAACAGTATTTCTGGTGGAACAATGTGAAAACGGATATTGTAGAGTATATATCTGGATTCCTAGTATAATAGAGATTTAAGGATGAGAGATTGAATTATATGGGTGTCTTAAAACAATTACCCATACTAAAATGTAAATGGGAAAATATCACCATGAATTACATCATCATAATCCAAAAAAAGCTAAATTTCATTATCTCATATGGGTTATATTCTATCACCTAATGAAGTCATCACAGTTCATTGTATCGAAGAATATTTATATCTTGAATAGTTAACTAGGATTAATATTAATGAAGTGGTAAGTTTTTATAGGTTACCACATTCAATTGTATTTGATCGTGACCTAATTATTACACCAATGATCTAGATATGTCTTTAACAGACATTGAATTTGGAGTTGAAAATTATCACTATATATCATAATAAAATACATGGTTTGTATTATAGAACCATTAAAACCCTAGAACATGTTATGAGATTTTGTTATATGGATTTTAAAGGTGTTTTGGATTAACACCTTTCTCTTCTAAATATTTCTTATAATAATAGCTTTCACTCAATCGTTTAGATGGATCCTTATAAATCCCTTTATGGAAAAAATTCAAAACACCAATGTGAAGAGATGATGTTAGAGAATGAAATACATTGAGAACTGAGCTAGATGGGTAAATGGTAGAGAAGGTTAAATACATTTAGAAACACATTAAGGCAGCTCAAATTCAATAGAATGGTTATCCTGAAAATCATCAGTGAGATCTAGAGATTGAAGTTTGTGATAATGTATTTCTAGGAATATATCCTTGAAATAATGTTATGAGATTTGGAAATAAATGAATGCTAAACATAAGATATATTAGTTCCTTAAAAATATTGATCATATCATGATGGTTTTCTCTCTCTTGGACCTTCAATCGAATAACTCTTACGTTCATGATGTTTTCTACATATCCCGCATGAGGAAGTATATATCAGATGTCATGTCTCAAAATTATCCAAAGGTACAGACTATTTGATTTTTTTTCTTAATCCCTTAAAATATCCCTTTAAATGAATCCAAATAAGTTAAAATAGGTACTGGGGGAATCGGGGGCTCATTTAGAGTCTATAGAATTGAAAATGGGGGAAATAGGGTGGGTCGTAGGGTTTGTCTACAACTTTGTGACCCCGGGCGCATGGCTGTGTGTCATGTTGTGGGTTTCATATAGAGGACTAAATCATGGTTTGTTCATGGTTAGTCAAAACATGTGCCTTGCCTATGCGGTATACCCAATGAAGCAGAACCATATCTATTATTGGTGCATGGGTTTGCTAAACCATAAATCCAAACTATGCATAGCACTTTTTGTGTGTGAAATTAAATTTCTACCCTTAATGAAATGTTTTTACATATTTTCTTTTTTACTTCCTTCTTCCTCAACCAATTTTCTCTTCTCCTCTAGGAACATGAACACCTATCTCCTCCTACATTAGGGTTTTGGGATTCCTCATTCACATTTTCTCCAATTCCATCATCATTGGAAGCAACAAACTCATCTCCCTAAGCTCGATCTACTACACCCCTCTATTAGAGTTTCTCCCGTCATCAGATGCACCATCTTCATGCGACTGATCTTTTCTCTATTTTGGTGTTCTTTATAAATATTGTGATTTATTCCATTTTAGGTTGTATCAAAGGTATTTACTAGACATGTAATGTACTATGACTATGAGGTAGGGTATCTACTCATTTCCCCATAATTTCATTGCATTTTTTGGAATTGTTTCATTGTTCCTCTATTCAGATCCTATTAGAGAATATTTTTTATCACATATAAAATTGACTAGGATGGTTTTCCTTGTTGTAGTGGCATTTTCTTATAGAGAAACCCAATAGTGGGTGTTCTCTTCACCTTTTTCCACCCTTTGTGTGTTCCACCAAAATATCCTAAAATGACTCATTCCTTGGGTTTTATTTCACCTTGGATTAATCTTCGAAACAAGATAAATGATTTAAAGGTGAGGAAATAAACCATGAGGCCAATATTCTTTTCCATGCCTAGTCTTAATTATATTTGAATGGCCTATGTTTAGTTCTACATGCCTTGGGAATACTTAACGTTCCCTTTTGAATATCAAATGTATTACATTTAATTCCTTCTACAATTATTAAACTCTTTCCTTATATTATATAACATTTTTTGTATTTTTATATTCCATGTTAATTATGCATTTATGTCATATTATAAGTTTATTTACTTTTATCATAGATAATGTTTTGAATTAATGATTATACATGGATTTAAAGTGATGTGATGTTTGGATAAGCTTGATAGATTGGGATCTTAAGATTTCATTAATGACATTGGATTAAATGACTTTTTACTCCATAATATCATTTCTTATTTCCTAGTGGTATTTTTTAGAGACGTGAGTTATTATTGTTCTAAATTATTTATACCATTTTTATGGCTATGATTGTATTACTTTGATAGCTGGAATGGATTTTAGATCATGATTATTATTTGATAGCATGAATTATATATATGCCTTTCAACGTGATATATTACCTTGCTTTTAATGTTCTTATCTTCTTCGTTCACTTGATACGGGCTGAGAGAATATGGGTTTCGTATTGAGGACTTGTGGATGGACACATCATGCTCATTTTGGTTATTATTGGATGTGTTGGGGGTTATGTTTTGGCCTACTAGTGAGGGCTTCCCTGGTAGTTTATTATACTCTTGAGTGATTATGGTTTCCTAGGGTAGCAACCATGGATGGATTCATTAGAAATAATGTTATTCTATACCTTGGGTTATACTCGGTCCCCTACATGAGATACTTGGGATAGAATCAGAGTTACCATGGATTGATGGATAATATGGACGTCGTAAGGGTCACCTAGGATGCGATCAGTGGTATTGGATTATCAGATGTTCTCCTTGCGATACTTGGGATTCTGTTTAGATCGCCTTGGATGGGCACAATACTTTACCACAAGATTTAATGGATTGATTGAATTGCATTGGTTAATTTCTTGTTCAATATTTTTTGTTCCTATTTATATTAGAATATGCACTTGTGACATTTATCTCTTTCTTACTAATACACTTATATAATTACTTGACAATGAAACCCAAGTCGATGCACAAGTATGGTGGTATAACTACTTGGATTCCTTTTATTCTATTGGTCCATGTATATATATATATATATATTCTTCTTGCATGGTTATTATTTTTAGACTTATAACATAGGTCAAAGTTGGTGGTATGGGATGGGTGTCTTCTTGGGAACCCATACCAATGTTTTCATGTTTTATTTATTTTTTTCCTCTACAATTAATATATCTATCAAAAATATTATCTATTTATATCATAGAATGGAAAGTTATAGAAACCTTGGGAGATGGGATACTATGATTTATATATCACACGATGATCGGACATCATTTGGAACCCGGGTAGATTTTATGATCGCATGTATGGATAAAGGGAAGTGTGCTACCTCCGATTCTTGATTTCATTGTTATTTAGGATGGAGATTTGGGAAAATAAGATTGGGCCTATGCTCGAGATACTATATAGTAGTTTTTTCCATTTTTTAGTTTTTGATATCATTCACTATATTCTTGTACCCCTATTCCCCTGCACTTTCATTTTTTATAGTCTCATGTGATCCCATGATTATTATTTCATCTATTATTTATTATCATCCACTGCCAGCTATTTTATTATATTTATCTCTTTATTATTTACTTACAATGTTGCCCACTATTTTTTATGCTTCCTCTATTTAATATATATTACTTACTGTTGTTCATACTTAATATAAGAGGGCATAGTCTCCCCACGAACATACCATAGGCCCACTCTTCTAGTCAGTGACCTCTAGAATTCGGGAAGATATGCTTGAATTCATGTTTCCAATCAAGCTCAGGGCAGGATTCAGTGGCACCCAAGTCTGGGATGCTATATTTGATCCTTCATACGTATAGAACATCGAGTTAGTACCACTGTAAAATGATAAACATATGAGGAATAACCAGTGGATATACAAGATCAATGAGATAATGTTTTTAGAAATAATACAAATCAAATAGTAATTGTTTTATAGTGAAACAATAAATTATAGGAAGCTATGTGGGAACCCAAGCATGCGATAATGAAAAAGAATCCTCAGTTGTTTGTATTGGAGTGACAAGATATTTAAGGAAAAAATTAAAAATGTGGTGCATAATGTAACATCTTATGATTTTATGACATCTTTATCTTAAAATAAATTTTATTTCTATAATAGTTTCCTTTATATTCCACGGTAAGATTAAATGAATCATAACATACTATTGAAACATTGTTATCATATGTTATCATTATTGATTAGTCATTGGATATGAATTTAAGAATAGTGATAGAAAAAAATTAAAAGTATGTATAAAATTTCTCCATAATGAAATATAATCAATTAATTCTTCATAAATACGTACTCAAATTTAACTGTGAAAAATAATGACGTTTTATGTTAATGGGTCAATTTTTCAAAGTATTATATTTTGGATAAATATAATGGGTATTGATAACTAAATAACAAGATTTTTGATGAAATACCTTGGTATTTAATGCAAAAAATTGAATAATCATTCATACATTGATTATGAAACTCTTCGAAATGAAGATAAAACCATTTGAAGGTAAAAAGAGATACTTTTAAAAAAACTAGTCGTATTATGTGTAAGGAATTTTATAATAATAAATTTAATTATTCATTACTATGTAAAGATTTAAATGATATTTTTACATGATATAATAAATAAATAATATTATAACTCATCTATTGGTTTTTACTAGCTATGGAATATGAATAAATTTAGTTTTATTCTTAAAAATCATTTTTATGAAATTAATTTTTGTGGAATTTTTTGAAATTATTTTTAAATGAATTTATTCCAAATATAGAAATTATATCTAAATAAATAGTTTCCATATTTATTATTATAATT
Organism: Viscum album; assembly: GCA_963277665.1. Classification (NCBI taxonomy): domain Eukaryota; kingdom Viridiplantae; phylum Streptophyta; class Magnoliopsida; order Santalales; family Viscaceae; genus Viscum; species Viscum album. The sequence goes on from OY728131.1 coordinate 1,499,014,951, forward strand.
TCAAAATTTATTAATGAGGACAGATCCATTTTCTACATTATTAATATTAACTGAGGTAAATATTCATTACTATGGTAAAGGTTAAAAGGTTTAATGAGGGGTTAAACGAAATAGATAATGGTTAAAATTACTTAAAACATTTATAAATCATATTAAATGAATCTATTTAGATCTGATATCATAATATATTGGGACTTTATCCAATTTCATGCAAATTTTTCATGAGAGTGCCTTTAATTTGTTTTAATATTCATAAGAATTAACATTGTGTCCTTCCCCTTTCTTATAAAATATCAACTCATCTCCTCCCTTATCCATACCACTTGAGACATTTAAATAAACCAATATCTACCACCAATACTCTCTAAAAATACTTATCCATGTTCTTGTGTTATTTTTATTCTCAAAAAACCATCCAATAAGCTTTCAGGTGATTTTTTTAAGGAGGATTTGTGATAAAGTTTTTTATGTTCTTATAGATCATTTTCGGGTTTCTATCTTCTTAAGCCACTATAAAATGTACTATAAGTCTATTAAAATGATTTAATCATTATAAGAACTATACTTAGAGGTATTTATATTAATTTTATGACCATTTGTATCTATTTCCCATCCATTGTAAAATGATAATGTTTATTGTGTACGAGTGTGGACTACCACTACCACAAGGAGATGTGATTATTTTTTAATTAATCTTTAAATTCATAGACATATGGATATATTTTATGAATATATATTATTTTTATGATATATTTATTATTCTATAAATTTTAGTTATTATGTAACTTTTTTTATTTCATCCATTGAAAATTGATAACATCACTCATGCGTACATACGGACTTCCATCTCTACGAAGTGATATCATTCAATTTTAATTATAGATTTATATAAATGCTTAAACAATTATATACAATGAATAAATATGATAATTATTACATGATTAATATTTTTAATATGATTAAACCATGAAATATATGTATGTAATTACACCATCAGACATAAAAATTCATGAATAACAGATCAGTTTCCATACAGATAATGATTTTAATGAATAATTTTTAATAAAAGGTTAATTGAAAATTATAAGGGAATTAAATATAGTAAGATATATGTGTATATGGTTGTTTAATATATTTATAACAAATATATATTTATTATATAGTATTTTTTAATGTTTATAAAGAAATATTATCCTTTTTGTAAGGGTTTATGTTACAATTTTATTTCTTTTTTGTGATTATCTATGCTAAATATTTTTTTGGGGAAATTATTTGGTCCTTATACTTTAGGCCTCATATATTTTCTTATAATATTTTTATTCCTCTAATTTTTAGGTAATATTGCAATTTTTCTCACTTTTGTTCTTATAATGATCAAGAAAATGTTTTTTAAAAAACTAAACATTATTTCCTATTTGGTAAACAAAATTTTTATTTCATGTCCATATTATTAAAAATATTTTATATAATATTAAATCTATAAAATAAAATTTTATAATGATTATGTTTACTACCACTAAATTTGTTTACAAATTATTAGAAGAAAAAATTTCAAATTTTTTTCTAAGAATCACAAATTATATTTAAAAAAAGTGTTAGAAGTGTATTCTTTTTAACATATATGGAATGAATGGATTTTCCCACTATCATAACCATAATTTTCTCTGAATCATAATAACAAGTATCCATGATTATTTTCAAAAAAATTCACAGTATTAAATAAATTTTATTTTTTAGAAGATGCTGAGAGGAAAGGATATATTCATTCTTTTTAAAGAAATTATCAAACTCTCTTTGAAAGGCATTTTTTTCTATGTAAAAAAACATTTAAGGATTGTTATGATTCATTAGGGATATGATTTTATGATACCATCTACTTTATTTAATTTTATTTCTTGTATTTAATATTCTCTAAGGATGATTCTAAGAATCCCATTACTTTCCCAAGAGTTAGTTAAGTGATGGTTAAATCCTTATGAAATCTATTTATTTTTCATTAGGTATGATATGATGAATTGATTAATGTTTTCATGATATTATGGTACCATTATGTATTTTTTTCATTATTTTATGGGTGGTTCTAGAATTATATATCCCTATAATGCATTGTGTAAGGAATTATGACTTGTGAAATGATATATAATAGAATTTGGATTGAACCATGTTCAATAAGGGAAATTGTCCACTAGGATTGTCTTGGATGTAAACCTTGACTAAGGATATGATGGAATAGAGAATAATCTCAATCCAATATAGAACTCTATACACTATGATTGTATTGGGAGTGAAACTTGACTATGGAAATGATATAATGGGATTAAACCCAATCAATTGTGAATATTTTACCACTTTGTTAGTCTTGGAAGTGATCCTTAAATAAGTAAATTATTATAAATACATATTTTTATTCTATAAACTTATGTATTATTCTTATTATGTGCTATCACTATGTAATATTTATTATTGATGATTATTAAATATTATGACTATGTATTTTGTTATCATAAATCCTTATTAAATGATCTTTATTAGTGATATTTCCCTGATTGGGTATGACATTCAAAAGTTTTTATCATGTTATAATACCATTATAATTATATTATTCTCACATATGTTCATTGAATTATATATATTTTATTTACCATTAATAAAAATATGATCTCACCTTTTCTCAAGTTTCCTTTCCTCAAGTTATTAAAAATAATTTTAAGCAGTTTATGATTATGAATGGTACTCTGTGAGATATAAATTGTGGGAGATGTTTAATATCTTTCATGAAATATGATGATTATGTATATAGTCACTAAAGATAAAAAAAATTATGTTTATGGGGTTATATAATTGTGATATGTATTTAATATTTAATTAAAATTATATATATAATTCTTCGGTTGCCTCATATAAGTGTAAATGGTATGCAATTATATCAAATGTTCATAGAATATGCATCACATATCTACGTCATGTGTTTCCAAGGGTACATGTGGTGTGGCTCAACAAAAACATCATGTTGGGTCACATTACTACTTGGGTGTGTACTCCATACCCATGTAAATATTTCCAACTTGATTTCACATGAATTATGACTTAGTTATATATTCATGTGGTATTTAAATTACATGTAAATTGTTGCTATTACATGGATATGACATGAAACATGTGTTTTTTCTAACTATATGATGTGTAGTTGTGAATTTTTCCATAAAATTTACACATAAGATATATCTTCTAGATATTTATCAATTAAATGGATCTCATTATGATATCCACAAAAAATTCCCAAAATCCGCATTAACCAAGCTATCTCACCATTGATGGATTGATTCCAATCATCCATCATTAGATAATCGCATCCTGAAACGCCTCTCAGGAAGCCTGTTCATCCTTTCTCATAAAACATACATCACCAAATCCTTCTATATATTTACTTTATCATTTTAGAAAATTTATAATTCCATAATCCATAATTCTATACCCATATCAAGGTTCTTTAGAACCAATAATCAATAACGCAATGAGATTAGTCCTCTTTTATGGTTAAATCACCAGTAAAAATGAATATCTATAATTAACACACATAGAATAGAGGCATAAATCTATAAAATATAAAATTCAGAAATTAATAGTGGTCTTGTTAGGATTATCCACCATTTATTTATCAGATTCTGAAGAGACGGTGATGAAATCACCTCAACCAAGGTCAAATATTCATAGTCTCAAATTCTTGAAAAATTTATTATTTAATAGAAATATTATTATATGAATATGTATTTAATTAGGAAGGGGTTGATACATGTTCATATGAAATTCATAAAGATCATGTAAATTGAAACAAAAAAATCTATACCTTGACATTAGATTAATCTTTGTTTAATAATGTGTTTGTGTTGATATCGATGGTGAACCTTGCTATAATTGGTTATCGATCCATGAACATCACTCTTTATTTTATGAAGCCTCTACTTATCTATGATCTACTACATACTCAATTTTATCTTTTTATCAACAACAATTGTGAATGGTGATAATAGGGTTTATGTATAGACTAGGCTTGGTTGAATATTTTATATATCAATTAAATTAATTTTATTAATTTTATTTAACATATATTCTAATGACTACACTTCCCTAAAATGTGATGCGAACAAATTTTATATTGTATCTAAGATAAAACCTATGTTATAAATTTAGCGGTGATCCCAATTTTCCCATATAAGACTTTGTTTGATAACTAAACCATTATTTTTTAAATATGAATATGCATGAGTTAAAATTTTAGATATATAAAGTTTGGGGAAATATGATACCTGAATATCTATGAAAACTCTGATAATAGCTCTAAAAATATTAATTTAAATATTTAAAGTATCTAAAATAAAATTAAAATAGATCCATTAAATAATAAATTATGTAGTTTTTTAATCATTTTCACAAACTCTTCATGTTAGAGAATCATTCTAGCACTGGGAATGTGTAGAATTAAAATAAATATGGATATGGTAGTAAATAATCAACAAGTTGGATTAATTATTAAAATAAGTTATTTAAAATTAATGTTACATGAAATGATACCCAATCCATTTGGTTGAAACATTCTTGGATCAGCCCATAAGTGGTTTATCCCTCAATTGATGAAAATGTCTCAATAGAAGATAGAAATTGACTCACAAATGTAGAATTAAAGAGGATAAAATAAGACAATAATAAACAATCCACCATTATGAGAATAATTTCACAAATTTTGGTGAAAATAAATTCATATATTGATATAATTATATTTAAGTGTTATAAGAACAATATAATAAGAGTAGAAGAAGAATTCATATTAAAAAATAAAAGTGAATTGAGAATGATTAGAGGAAAAATGAGTAAAAAATGATAATATAACATTACAATTGAAATAAAATAACAATTCCTCTAGGTTTTTCAAAAAAACAACATTAAATTGGTATTATTTCCCTTTTTTAACCTCTCATATGTCTAAGTCTCCCTTCTTGACTTGGGTTGTTCTAAGTAAGTGGAAAGTTTTCAGAATGTTTCATTTTCACACATAACCCAAAATCCATTAGATAAAAAAAATTATTTTCTAGAAAATATCTCTTTATAACTAGGTTTATAGAGAGTTATTTCACATATCACAATCCCCATAATACATGGCTTCAAGGGCATTGACCAAAAATCACTGTAAGATTGATCCTTCCACTTGATATGCCAAAACAACCTCCTAGAATGATGATTTTAGGAATTCAGTAGAAGGAGAAAATATTTACAATGTTGTATATTGATATATGGAAAATTTGTATCTTAATTTATGTTATCATATTGATATTATTATTAAAATTTTGGACTAACATTATACGATAATGAATATAGACTAGAATTTAATCATCAAATTGGGCTCACTAAATCAGCTTTGAAACCTCTAAATTATTCATATACATGGTTGATTGTACTGCATCTTATTATTTCCATTTCCTATAGTAGAAATTGGAGTTTTAATATATTTGTATCCTATCCACTAAAATAATTTTATTAGAATGGTGTCCAATTAACAATTCCAAATAATTATAAATTCATTCTCCAAAATGATGGTCTCCCTAAATGAATCTCCCATTTCCCCAAAAATAAAAAAATCAATATAACATTGGTAACCTGATCCTATAATTTAAAATCAAAATAATGAACATTTGGTGTCTTACAAGGTGGTGAACTTCTATTAATTATTAGTGTTTATTAAGAAATAATTCCAAACATGATGAGGATTATTGGTTAAATTATATAATAAACTAATGTTGGTGTTCATAATTCATGAAGAATGTGAAATTTATATAACAAATATTGAATATTTCCCACTATTAGTGGGTAATATGGGGTAGAAATGGGTCATGTGTTTTTTATCATGGAGAAAAATTTATTTTTGGAATATCATTTTAATGAAAACTATCATTGGGTAAATTTCTCATAAAATATTAAAATATTATTATCCTCTTATGAATAAGAAAAAATAATTTTCTAAGGAATTTTTATTTAGAATATAAATCTCACATATTTTACTTGGTAGATTTGGAAATCCTAGGAAGACAATGACGTCACCATAAGAGGGGTGAATCATGGGTGACCAACATTTAACAATTATATTAAACATAAACTCGTTATTTCCATAAGTAAATATATCCTATGCATTTGGTTTATATGTATATATATTTAGAAACATAGTCTCACCACTTTAACCATATTCCATATAGATGATATAAAGAAAATAGAATGAAGTTATTTTTAAAGGTTTCTCATAAGTGTGAGAACCTATATATTTTCTTTAGAGAATCTCATCAGTCCATGGATTCCATCACATATATATAAAGTGAATAAAATGATACAACTTCCATTATAATCCTTCAATATACTAGAAGGTAATTATACTGACTCCCATCAATTAAAATTTTCCTTATAGCTCTAAGCCAACTATGATTAAAACATGTATACAACATACAAAAATATCATCTAGAATGTTCTATATAGGAAGTCTACATTCAATAAAACACTATCAGTTTTACTTTTTGTTTTTATAGTATGACTCTTTCTTATGATATTCAATCTCTATCTAGTATGACTCTAGCTCATTTACCTCAATCTCTTTCTAGAGTGATTTGACTTGTGTTCCTCAAAACTCATCACCCTTAACTGGTGCACCATAACTCAAACAACCACTATTTGGATCCTCTAATAAATATACTCTATTTTTTTACCATGTAACCCAAAAGCCTATATTTTATGCATCTTATCAGAACATCTAATAGGAAATTGTTCCCTCTATAACTTTGTCTGGTGTACTTATTACTTAACCAAGAGTTTCATTGATTTGAAACTCTACCTGATCTGAAATCCTTATAACTTCACCATTTCATACATATTAATAGTTTTGTACATCCTTATACAATACTTTCACCACAATAGATAGGTTCTAGTTTGGTAGGAAAAGGATGGAACTTTAATATATTTTCTCGATCAACCAAAACTCAAACATGAAATCTATCACTCAACACAAATTCTCTGGATTCCTCTATAACATTCCCGATTATTTGTAAATCAACCCAAAAATTTGAAACCATATTCTTATATTAGAATATTCTAAAACATGATGCTAAATAACTTATTAAAACTTCCATAATGAAGGAAAGACTGAAAAAATTAAATTATTTGCTTCAAAATTTTCATTTTTATAGGATTTACAAAGTTTTTTTTAAATCTTTAAAAAAATATCTAATAATTTTTTTTCTAGTGACTTTATTAAGAACTTATGTATTTTAATTTAATTTTTTTCTCTCTTATTTCTGGTTTTCATCACCTAATTCACTAATTATGATGGATTCAATACATATTTGACCAGTTCTCTTAATATACTTTCACTAACTACTGATTCACCAATCTTTGATCATTTTGGTTGATGGATTCAGTTTGGTAAACTTAGTATATCTCTATATGGTGCTTCACAATAGTTTCTTTTGAATTCTTGGATTGTAATATTTTTTTACTTATAATAATCAAAATTTTCACCATCCAATAAGTCTTTATATTCTACCTATTTTAAATAACTCAACTTCATCTTGGGCTTTATAAATTTTTAACCGATGACATAAAAAATGTCCATCTAGCACAGTTTTTTTGATGTGTAGGCATGACTATATAAATCACATTGTAAGACCCCGAGCTTCCAATATACGCTTCTCTTTCAATAATGCAATAGATTGCATTGTATGCAAGTTCGAGATTCTAACACACCGCGACCAATAAAAATAGTCATTATGAATAGTAATACCCACTTTTTTAAATTATATATATTTTATATTTCAAAATGGACTTCATTTTTTGATTCGAAAAATCAAAATTAGCCTATGTTGAATTTTTGGTATTTTTCTGAGAACTTCCAATTTTTTATGAATAGTGAAAATACTTAAAAACAACTTTTTTAATGAAAATAATTTATAGTGATAATTTATAATATTGAGTGGTTTTAAAGTATAATTAGAATATATTTTTACCATTTTATCCAATAGTGGTCATTAGAATTAATTTCACTTTGAAATTGGACATAAACAATTGTCATTCTTTTGATATATATTGTTTCTTAAAAACACGCTATTTGTTGTGACAGTGGGAATTAATTATAAAATTAATTAATGCAACTTATATGTTTGGAATTTTGTAAAATAGACATCATTTTTTTGAAATATCAATTATAGCTTAGGGTGAAATTTTGGCATTGTTCTGAACAAACTTCTATTTTTGATGAATAGTGAAACCACTAAGTGGTAGTTAAAAGAACTGATTTTTAGTTTAAATGAAACATTACAACTTCTATGATTTGATTTTCAAAAATCTGACATACATGGTTGTCATTAGGAAGTAAAATTTGGTTCAATGGGATTAAAATAATTTTTTGGTGGATAGTAACTTTTAAGTTTAATTAATCGCGATTAAAGGTAATTAGTGAAATTTAAGGTAAAAAGATATTATATAAATATGAAAATACCCTTACACTTGTCCTGACCTTATTGGATGAGTCATGTCTGACCAAGAAAATCCATGGGTCAACTTGGGGACCCCATGGAGCCACTTGGGTAAGAAAATGACATTAATAACTTTTTATTTAAAGTAAAAATAATATTGTCAGAAACATGTGTTGTTTTACTAAAACAATTATTACATGGGGTTATATAAGTTAAATTTTCGACTATAAATATTCATTGGACATTTAAAAAGATTTCCTACATCATGATATTTTTTTTATAATTTTTAGACATTAAATAAATTAAATTTTTTTATGACACCATGATGTTGCAACAATTACCTCATTAATTAACGATTTAAATAAAATGAAAAGATAATGTAAATTCTAAGACTTACACTTGTCAAAAACCTATTGGATGAGTAGATTTAAAACTCTTATCACCTTATACTCTAAATATATAAGTTTGGGGCCTTTAAAATCCGAAACTCATTATATAATAAAGTAACATTTCATGACATTCCAAGAGTGCCCATCCTCTCCTCTTATAAAAGGCCCCCACCACTACCACCTTATTCACACCTTCCAAGCCATTTGGCTCGGCCATCCTCAGCCAAAATACTGTTCCAACTTCCCTCTATTAGTCCTAGAAGCCTCACTTTGGGAAGAAGTCTTCCCACAGAATCCTTTCGCTCAAATCAAAAAGAGTTACCCGATTTTAAGGAGATTAATGAACGATCGAGTCAGGTCGGACACTAGGTAAGGGAACTTCTTAACCCAATTTCGTTATTTGGGTTAATCTCCTAGTTTCAAATTATGTCATGATATTATTATGTCCTATATTGTATTTTTAATTTCATTATGTGTACTTATACTGAATACAAATATTAGATCTATTTTTATTTAAAAAATGATCTTTGTAAGGACTTCGTCTCAATCTCCTTTCATTGAGGCATATTTTGTTTTTATACAAAACTTTCTTGTATATGATCTATAAAACCCTTTGAATTTTACGTTTATTCAAAAGGAATATTTTTATATGAAGCGTTTTACTAAATGACAAAAATGAATTTTTTTTCTTTTCGTACGTATGCGGCGACAACGACTTCTCCGCCGCCGTGATCATTATTTGAGTTTCATCTTCCTCTACAAGCCATAACTTTTGTTTAAATAAAAATAAATACAATGTTTTAATTTTATTTAATTTTGGTATTGAAAATGGTTTTGAAAGTGTTTTTTTATTATATCAATGTGTTTTATTGATATCTTGTGATTGAAATATGGAAATTTTATGTTTCATTTATGCATGTTTTATGTTATACGATTATGTTATGGTTTATGATATGTTTAAACCTGTTTATATGAGGAATGCATTGGAATTAATAAGTGACGGGTGGAGCCCACTGTAGCTCCTCGATGCATCGGCAGGTCTCATAAGACAAACTAGTGTCTTGGCACGAGGCCTTGACAAAATATTATTTGTGGTCTTGGCACGAGGCCTTGGCTATGTGGTTATGATAGTCTATCATTATGCATTCCATCATTATGAAAGTGGTCATTGATATTGCATGTGATTATTCGACCAGTAGAATATCCATGTGAATAAGTAAATGGCATTATCTCATTTTACCTTTTCCATATTATGTTGAAGTTCAAGTTTAAAAGGCTTTTGTTTTAGTAATTCATTTCCTTAAATGTTTATGTTTATTTATGACAGCTTCTGCTATATTGTTATCCTTACTGAGGATTTGAGCTCAACCCTTTCAATGTTTTATTTTTCCCAGGATGTGAAGAAATATTTTATGAATAACATATAGGGATAGTCTAAAGGGGATAGAAGTGTGGACTATGGAGACTATGTTATTGTGATTTTTCACTTTATGATGTATTGTAACCTTTATGAATGTATCTCATGTTTCCAAGGCTACTAAACTAATCAGTCATTCGAGACATGATCCTTTGTGATCATGCCAATGTTACGCAATAATGCTCCAACTCGGGGTAACTGGGGTTGGGGCGTTACAGTTGGTATCAGAGGTAGTTTAGTACTAACCTTGGAAGCTAGATTTAGATAAACTCTGATTAGAGAACATAGCCCTAAGATAGACTTTGAGGATTAGTATAGAAGAACTTCCTATACTTTTGGTATTATATATATTTTAGGAGTTTTCTGAGAAATACATCCATGTCTGGATACGAGGAGGTAGAGGTGGCTCTCGCACAGATGTACCTAGGGGTAAAACCTGAAAACACTGCTTTGATCTAGACTCGAACGGGAACTGGTGGACGACAACGGGCCTTGTTGCACTCTTGGTTACGAAACTCCCTGGGGATATGCTTAGGATAATTCTCATTTTCTTTATAAACCATTATGAAGGTTTTATGAGTATATACTTCCTTAAAGAAAACATTTCTTTTTAGATTATGGAATATATCCACAAATAGTTCAATTTATGTTAAGTGTTTTACACGTATGGAATTATATATTTTGATTCATAAACTGATCTAGTTTATGCCAATGTTTAGAAATGGTGCCTAGTGGAAGGAATGAAAACTGTATCAATGCACGCACTCCATGTAGGGATTTCCCTCCTGCTCAAGATAATTATAGTGGGGCTGGTGATACAACTGGTGCTGATCAACTTATCACCATACTGGGAAAACTCAATCAGGTTATGAATAATAACCTTACTCGTATGGAGAACCCTAATCCGCAACGTGGAGGATCAATGTTAGACCGCTTCATGAGGAAACAACCTCCAATATTTAATGGGGTACAAATCCATTAGTAGTTGAGCAATGGATAAACTCCTTAGAGAAAATATTCCACGCCATGGGGAGTTGCGAAAGGGAGAAGGTTGTCATGGAAGTTTATCGGCTCACTAGAGATGCCGATCAATGGTGGTCGCTGATTCAAAATACAAAGGAAGATGGAGAAGTATAAAGTATGTAATGGAGAGAGTTCAAAGAGATTTTCTTAGAAAAATAATTTCCTCATGACCAACGAGCAGATATGGAAAGGAAATTTCTGAGTCTGAGACAAAAGGAGGATGAGAATGTCGTAAAGTATGAGGCTAACTTTACAAGGTTAGTGAGGCATACAGCAGATTATATACGTAACCCAAGAAGTAAGATTGATCGTTTATTTGATGGTTTAAAACCATTCCTTTGTCGATCCTTAGTCTCACAATCTTTCTCGTCGTATGAAGATATTGTCTCATGTGCTATCAAGAAAGAAAAGGAATTCTCTAAATCTTATGACAATAAAGTAAAGAAAGAGAAGAAGATAATGGTGGAACAAGAGACAGATAAAGGGGAAAAGGGAAAGAATGATTTTCTATTATGCGATAATTGTGGGAAGAAACACACCGGTACTTGCTTAAAATGAATGGGATTTTGTTATAAATTTGGAGAAAAAGGTCACCAGGCTCGTGATTACAAGGGAAATATTGAGGCTATCAATGTTGAATCCTACAATTGTAGGGAAATAGGGAATTATGAAAATGAATGTCGTAAGGGTCTGGGAAACTTACCTCAGAAAAGGCCAAGGGATCAAGGACAATCTTATGTTGTTGATATAGTTGAAGTGGAATAATTAATGTATTGGTGCTTTTGATCTCAAGGATTATATTCTGGTTATAAGAATAATGTGATATATATAATAATTGTACTACAGTACTAGTTTTTTTCATTAATGTTTTAATATGATGAAGGTAATCATATTTTTTGTATGTGACAATAAGAGAAACTTTACTTTGTTAGGCGAATATAATGAATTGATTTTGGAATTTAGAGACCTTTTAGAGAAAGTCTGGACAGAGGTATTTTGGATAACTATAAAGGTTGGAATGGATTAAGTTGAACTTTGGATAGTATTGTTTAAGGTTAAAACATTTCTAAAGATTATTTTTCGAATATTATAATACTATAGTTTTAGGAAAAGGACAACCTGGTGGTCAGGGGATAACCCGTCGCGTCGGGAAAAGCTGTAGGAATCGAACCCACAACCATAGTGCGATAGGCCTTTATTACCTACCACTAGCCTACAACAAGTACCTGGTTATTAAAAAATAGTTTTCCTAATATAAATGGTATGTGTTAATATTTGGAACCTTATACAATTAGTATAAATAGAATATTTTTGAGTTCAGTTACCATTTGGAGTGAAAGATATGTTTGTGGTAAAATTTATTAAAGAATGAAAGTCTACATGACAAGTAAGTATATTTCCTTATGTTCTTATTAAATCTCTTAAATAAATTCCTCAACTTTATGAAAGGTAACTTAAAACAAAAACGTTGTTGGTTAACTTTTCCAACTAGGGATTTAATGACCATTTAACCAATCACAAGTTTGTGATTCTCTTTTTGTTAACTTTCTCCTAATCCTATTTTCTACAACTCTCCATCAGACCTTGATGGTTTGTTTTTCCTCCATATCCATATTTTCATAGAATCCTAGTATGGGCTATCTCAGGTGACCTTTGTACTTCTCTTTCTTTCTTTTAATGTTATATTTTTATTAACCTTATTTCCGATGTGGGTTTTCCACAAAGGTATTTTCTATTTCCAACCTTTTATTTTCAAAGAAAATTTTCAAATTGCGAGGACGCAATTTATTGAAGGAGGGGAGAATGAAACACCCCGAGCTTCCAAGATATGCTTCTCTTTCAATAATTCAATAGCTTGCATTGTACGCAAATTCAAGATTCTAACACACCGCGACCAATAAAAATATCCCTTATTAATAGTAATACCAACTTTTTGAAATTATATATATATTATATTTCAAAATGGAATTCATTTTTGGATTCGGAATATTGAAATTATCCTATGTTGAATTTTTGGTATTTTTCTGAGAACTTCCAATTTTTATGAATAGTGAAAAATACTTAAAAACAAATTTTTAAATCCAAATAATTTATTGTGATAAATTATACTATTGAGTGGTTTTAAAGTATAACTAGAATAAATTTTTACCATTTTATCCAATGGTGGTAATTATAATTAATTTCACTTTGAAATTGGACATAAACAATTGTCAATATTTTGATATATATTGTTTATTCAAAACATTCTATTTGTTGTGACAGCAGGAATTAATAATAAAATTAATTAATGAAACTTATACATTTGTAATTTTTTAAAATAGAAATCATTTTTTGGAATATCAATTATATCTTAGGGTGAAATTTTTTCATTGTTCTGAAAAAACATCAATTTTTGATTAATAGTGAAACCACTAAGTGGTAGTTAAAAAAACTGATTTTTAGTTTAAATGAAACATTACCACTTCTGTGATTTTATTTTTAAAAATCCGACATACATGGTTGTCATTAGGAATTAAAATGTGGTTCAATGGGATTAAAATAATTTTTTTGGTGAATAGTAACTTTTAAGTTTAATTAATCGCGATTAAAGATAATTAGGGAAATTTAAGGTAAAAATGATATTATAAAAATAAGAAAATACCCTTACACTTGTCCTACCCTTATTGGATGAGTCATGGCCAACCAAGAAAATCCATGGGTCAACTTGGGGACCCTATGGAGCCACTTGGGTAAGAAAATGACATTAATAACTTTTTATTTAAAGAAAAAATAATATTGTCACAAACATGTGTTGTTTTACTAAAACAATTATTACATGGTGTTATGTAAGTTAACTTTTTGACTATAAATATTCATTGTGAATCTAAAAAGATTTCCTACATCATGAAATTTTTTTTATAATTTTTAGACATTAAATATATTAAATTTTTATGAAACCAAGATGATGCAGCAATTACCTCATTAATTAACGATTTAAATAAAATGAAAAGATAATGTAAATTATAAGACTTACACTTGTCAAAAACCTATTGGTTGAGTATATTTCGAACCCTTATCACCTTATCCTCTAAATATATAAGTTTGGGACCTTTAAAATCCGAAGCTCATTATATGATAAAGTAACATTTCATGACATTCCAAGAGTGCCCCTCCTCTCCTCTTATAAAATGCCCCCACCACTACCACCTTATTCACAACTTCCAAGCCATTTGGATTGGCCAACCTCTGCCAAAATACTCTCAAAACATCCCTCTCTTACTCATAGAATCCTCACATTGGGAAGAAGTCTTCCCAAGGAAGCCTTTGGCTCAAATCAAAAAGAGTTACCCAATTTTAGGGAGATTAAAGAACGATCGAGTCCAGTCGGACATGAGGTAAGGGAACTTCTTAACCCAATTTCCATTCTTTTGGTTAATCTCCTAGTTTCAAATTATGTCATGATATTATTATGTCCTATCTTGTATTTTTAATTTCTTTATGTGTACTTATAGTGAATACACATAATAGATCTATTTTATTTCAAAAATGATCTTTGTAAGGGATTCGTCTCAATCTCCTTTCATTGAGGCATATTTTGTTTTTATACACACCTCTCTTTTATACAGTGTATAAACCCCTTTGACTTTTATGTTTATTCAAAAGGAATCTTTTTATACGAAGCGGTTTACTAAATGAAAAAAAGGAATGTTTTTCTTGTCGTACGTATGCGGCGACCACAACTTCTCTGCCGCCGTTATCATTATTTGAGTTTCAGCTTCCTCTACAAGCCATAAATTTTTTTAAATAAAAAATAATTACAAAGTTTTAATTTTCTTTTATTTTGGTATTTAAAATGGTTTTGAAAGTGTTTTTTTATTATATCAATGTGTTGTATTGATATCGTGTGATTGAAATGTGTAAATGTTATGTTTCATTTATGCATGTTTTATGTTATACGATTATGTTTTGGTTTATGATATGTTTAAACCTGTTCATATGAGGACTGCATTGGACTAAATAAGTGACGGGTGGAGCCCGCTATAGCTCCTCAATGCATCGGCAGGTCTCATGAGACAAACTAGTGTCTTGGCATGAGGCCTTGACAAAATATTATTTGTGGTCTTGGCACGAGGCCTTGGCTACGTGATTATGATAGTCTGGCATTATGCATTCCATCATTTTGAAAGTGGTTATTGATATTGCATGTGATTATTCGACCAGTAGAATATCTATGTGAATAAGTAAATGGCATTATCTCATTTTAATTTTTCCATATTATGTTGAAGTTTAAGTTTAAAAGGATTTTGTTTTAGTCATACATTGCCTTAAATTTTTATGTTTATTTATGAAAGCTACCGCTATATTTTTATGCTTACTGAGCATCTGAGCTCACCCCTTTCAATGTTTTATTTTTCCCAGGATGTGAAGAAATATTTTATGAATAACCTACAGGGATAGTATGAAGGGGATAGAAGTGTGGACTATGGAGACTATGTTATTGTGATTTTTTACTTTATGATGTAATGTAATCTTTATGAATGTATCTAGTGTTTCTAAGGCTACTAAACTAATCGGTATTTCGAGACATGATCCTTTATGATCATGCCAATTTTATGCAATAATTTACCGACTCTAGGTAACTGGGGTTGGGGTATTACATGCATGGCCTCAACTTAAAATTCATACTCATTTCCAAAAAAACTCATTGTGGTATATATTTATTGAATAATCTATTTGTGGAAGTTTTTTCTCAATCTGATACTTTTTATTTAATATCTATTTGAAGGATTCAATTGACTTGGAAAAATCATTTTTTTATAAGTCAACCACTATATTCTACTAATTCACTCCCTATTCCCATAATTTGTATAAATTCATAGAATATATTCTAATATAACTTCATAGGATTAGCTCGATTTCTTCTGAACATCTCTCTAATTGAATTTGTCTGATTAAACTCATCACCTATCTTCCTAATGATATTTACAAAGATTTTTTGTAATTCTTATTCTCATGGAGGGATGCAATCTATATTAAAAAACATTTTTCTAATGTATCTTCATCTCATGGAATCAATCAGTTAGCCTCTATAAAAAATCATCCTCCATAGATTCATTAATTTGATCTTTTTACTATGTGAAAATTCAACATTGTAATTATTTCTCATTAAAATATGTAGACCATGTTTTTCGATAAACATCATATAGAAATTGAACTATGTACATCTAGTTAGAAAATATCCATCTTCATGGAAATGTCATGAATTTTTTTTTTCGGGTAGCCTCATTTCACTGTCTTTTAACCCTATCTATAGGATCTCTATTCTAATATTAACCACATCATTGATTCGACTTTGTACATTAGTGGCTAAAACCTTTTATATCGAACTTTAACATCATCCACATTGTAAAAACTAATAAAAACCTAAAAATCCAAACTTCTTAAAACTCTTTATATACTAACATCAACCTTATTAGGTTGATTAATATTTTTCACATATTATTATGAAATATGTACAATTTTTACCCATAAAATTAAAATTTGGTCTTTATACAGCTATATATTCATCTAAACACATAAATATAGTGACATGTTCCTGGTATCCATGATAAATTACTACTAAATTGGAATATTGAAAATCCCACATTGGACTCAAACATTGATAATGATTGTCTTCATGATGTTATAAACTTGAAGATCCATACAACATCATCTAAATTAGGAAGGAAAATTTTCTAATCCTTCTACAAAAACTCATTTATAAGGTTTACTAATTATTATAAAAGGTTCATTATTATCCTACATAAGGAAAGTATCATAATATTCATACGGAACATTTCTTAAGCTTCTAAAAAAATCAAAATTTCCCAATTATAATTCTAATTGTTTAACCCTCATGTTTACTTTCTTTAGAATACTTCTTTGATCTTCTTATCTAGTGGTATTTAGTTCTTAAACTCATAATATTATAGATATTTCTTATGGATCTTACAAAAATTCTCCAGTATCTGGAAGCAACACTATCCTATAAACATTTCTAGGGAACCATTACCATAAGCATCCTTAACGTCCATAATAACTTATATATTTAACTTTTTCATTCACTTTACAATAACTTTTTAAAAATATATAAAATAATACAACATAATCATATTATGGTAACTTTTGTCACCCCATTTGGATTTTTTGTTAATATATAATTCCCTTTAAAATCAATGATCTTTTTCTCCCACATGAAAATAAATTCAAAATATCCATTTTCCAAGAACATAACTAAGGTAAATCATTCATATCCACCCTAATAATATAAATTATAAATTTTTTTTGTTGAAAACGTGGGAGGATTGAGGAACATACTTAACACTTTTTTCTTCTTTCCTTGTATTCATATATTTAACCATGTATAAACTCTAAAATCCTTGAGAAAATTAAATCATCACTTTTATTAATGAAATGAGTTCTAAATAAAAATATCTAAGCCTATATAAGCCATGGTCAATATATAATACAATATTTATTAACTCAAGCATTAAATCCTTCCATGTAATTTACTAAATGATTCTAACTTTTACAGCATATTCCTTTAGGAAAAAATTTGATCATATTTTAATTCATCTTTCTTGAATAAATTAATATTATAAAATATATCCAAAAAAATCAATAATAAACAGAAAATGGGTTTCATTCCCTTTAAAATATAATAAAACCTTTTTCATCAAAAATAAATTTTACTTTTTTAAATTTGTACATCTGTTTTTGTTATAAAAATGGTAGTATATAAAATATACCATAAGGATGATAGCAGTATTAAACTTTTATATTTTTAGTATCTATTGTTATAATTCCTTGGATGGATAGAATGAATTTCTATATTACATTATGAAAGTTCTATAACAATCATCATCATCTTTCTACTTCAAGGACCCCTAAATATCATAATATTTAATTTCTCCCTTATTAATATAATCATATTGTAATATCTATGGGAATAATATGGATCATTTATATAAATTCGGAGAGTTTATTAAGGATGAGAAATTTTTTTAAGTTGGAAAGTCTCACTTCATTATTCTTCATGACTTTACTCTTATCTTCTTAAATAGTAAGATTTTTTTTGTGGAATTGGTTTCTTATCCTCACATTTTCATACAAAATAATGTGGTGGATTTTTATTAACTATATATAGCAAGGAAAATGTATATTTCTTTATTTTTCCACTTCCAACCATCTTATGTTTTCTAATTTCTCTGGCCATACAACCATGAATTCATTCATAATTTTCTTAGAATTATTCTTATGCAGAAATTTTCTTATAATACCAATTTTTCATTCACGGTCCTGGTTACTTTAATTTTACAACTATTTATATATTGGTAAAATTTTCATGTTATATTATAGAGAATTTCCAAAAAAAATATATATCTTCCAAATAACTTCTTATTTGTTTAGTAAGTTACTATTTATAGGTAACTTATGGTGATCTTTTACTTCTTTATAAGAGATGAATTCCACCATACCAGTCCACTTATATTTTTTTAAGATTTATTGAATTTGTTTGTTGAGATTCATTATGCTATTTTTTACTTTAAAGTATATATTAAAATTATACAAATAGTGACTTTTTATTCCTTAGAAGTAAAATCATTTCTTGGATATGGAATCTTTCATAACTTTATTCTTAAGTGTCATATTTTTCTTAGTTTCTGTCGGTTTACTCCCCAAGGTAGATTTAAAATCTTTCTTTGTGGAATTTTCTTTCAGGATTTGCAGAAAATTTTTATTAGTACTTTTTTTTCTATTGGTAGAAGTAAACAAGAACTTTTCTTCACACTGACCATTTCTTACACAAATTATACAAGTAAATTCATGATATCAAAATCTGTTTGATGCTGATGGATCTTTCTACTTTTTTGATGGTTGAGTATACTTAGATGAATTTCCTTTTCCATTAACTTTTATCCACCTCAATGTGTTCCTTATTTATTCATAATAACTTCACATATTATACCAATAATTTATAGCCATGTATCTAAGCATTCCACATCACCAATAGTAACTAATATGCTAATCCTTGTTTTATTGTGTTGTAATCCGGTAAGTAGAAACTTCTTTTGAAACTTGTTTCTTTTGGATTTTTATATTTTTCTTCTTAACACCTTTGGGGACCCCTTTACCTTTTCATTTATAACTTCAACCTTCATAGAATATTTGTGTTTCTTACCATTATTCTCTATTTTTTTATAACTATAACCATCCATAATAATATTGGATTTAGTTTTATAGTTCCATCATAAAATATGGTTACTATTTTCTTTATCTCATTAGAAGTTGATGCTCCCAATTCTTTTTCATTCTTCCTACAATTAGATAAAGTATTTCCTAAAGAAAATACATTATTTAGAAACATTGGTAGAGATCATTATCTCATATTTATATGAAAGTTTAACTTTAGTAGCATCCATTTTTTTCAATCTCACTGCTTGTTCAAGACACTTTATGTTTATGGTGTTCTTCATTTTTTCCAAACTTATCACTTTATATTCACATATAACATCAATATTTGGTATATTTCGTTCATGAAGCTTACTCACCTCTTCTAAGGAAATATTAACTTCCTTTATTCAATTTTATGGATCTCTAGTTGATCATTATTAACCTCAATAACCTCGTTGTGAGTATCTTATAGTGAATGGAGTTGTTCCTTGACAGCTGTAGTCAACACATCATCTTTAGAAAAACGCCTCATTAAAGATTATTATATATGACTAAAATTTTATTCCTATAATATTACTCATTTTAATGTGAGCTCACTAAGTTTGGTTTGGGTATCACAAATGTGTTTGTTGTGAAATTTTTCACCATGCATTTTACTCACCTTCTATATTGATTCTTTAAACTTTCTTAGACTTATACTTTATATTTTGACTGGGAGTTATTATCTTCAACAATGTTTTCTAATGCATGGAATATTTTTTTGAGTACTTCCTCAATAATATAATTATCACCTAAACTAATACCAAATAATTATTTCATGAATTATAATCCTTATTGAGCACATGACACATTTTCTTTCTTGCCTTCAGTGAGTTTGGTAAGAGATGTATATTCTTGGAGATTATTTCCTAATGTTTGATCTGTGTCATAATATTTTTATTTTAGTTGTTATATTCCCTCATGTATTCATTCTATATATGGAATTATATATTTAATACCTTAAATAGGGACGTTATTCATCTAAGTTTATAATTTAATGTAAAAAACATCAATAGATTTTAATAATTCATATATTCAGAAAGATTATTCCTCATGAAAACTTCTCTCACGATCTCAAGAATTTTTACCACACATATTAACTTTTTATAGTGGTGAATCATCATTTTATTTCTTCTTAAAGGATGAATTACACTGTGTCTAAGATTATTTATTTATTTTTTTTGTCAATATTTTGTCTGAAACCTCCATATAGTAATAACTAGAAATAAATTATGTTCTCTTCATCCCAGGCTGAAAAATATTATTTTCTATATAGATAAATCTGGAAATAAGTGCTTCATATAAAATATTTAATCAAGAATAGGAACAAAACATGTAGATCCGAATAGAGGAAACCTTCCCTTTGATACCAATTGAGAATCTCATGTGGATTTTGCAATCAACCTAAGAGGGGTTGAATCATTGATAAACAAATTTTAATTATTATATTCAAATTAAACCCTTTTTTAATATTTTCATCAAACCTCCTATGTTGGTTAATATTTATTGTTCTTTATAAACTTGGTCTCACAACCTTACCCTTATTTCATGCAGATGATATAAATTCAACCGCACATATTTCTTTATAAGGTTCAGCCTCAGTGTGAGAACCTACATCCTTTTTATGGTGATTATTATTCATTTATGGATTATTTTACTTATATATCAATTGAATAAAATAATACAAATCCTAATAAACTCATTGTTTCCCCTAAAAATTAGTTGTATAGACTCCTACTAGTTCAAATGTTTTCTTATAGATCCAAGAAATCATATGATAAAATCATGTATAAAAATCACAATAACATCATCTATAATAGTATCCATTTGATGTCTCTATCAGGTTCACCTTGTGTTCATTTTATATGAATCTTTTCAATGTAACCCAATCTATTTAAAATATTTCTCCATTTAGTGTTCCTTAATCTTTTTTGGTTCTTCTCGGTTCAATGTGCCTCTAAACTTTGTGCCTTCAACTAATGCGCCTTAACTCTATCTACATTTATCTGGTGCCTATGATCCATAAAATTTATCTATTGACACTATTAATAGAAATCCTCAATCCAATGCCTCTACCTAGAACATCTAGCTAGTGTATTTGTTCTTTAACCAAGAGTTTCTTTAATTTAAAACATAATGTCTTTGAAATATTCATCACTTTACCATTTCACACATATAAATTGTTTTCTATATTCCCATACAAAACCTTCAACACATTATATAGCCACTCATTTATGATAAAAGGTGGGAACTCAAATATGTTTTCTCGAATAATAAAAAAACAAATATCAAATCTCCCACAAAAATAAACTTCAAAAAACACCCCTATAATATTCTTGAGTATTATTGAATCTTATACAAACATGACACTAGATTCATCTCTTTGAACATTATAAGACATAGAATTAAAAATTTACATCAAACATCCTTAACCATGTAAAGATAAACAAATATTGAAAAAATAGCTACATCATCATCATTTTTATATTATTTAAAATGTTCTGTAAATATTCTCAAAATTGTATCTAATAAATGATTTTTGGGTGATTTTAATATGATATTCTATTTCTAGAGATACTTTGTCTAACTCCATTTTGCTAGATATACATTGACCAATTGAGTTAGTTTGATACATTCATCACTTCTTCAGCTTGTTATATTCATATGACTTATCTAACTGATGATTCACCACTCCACGATCATGTTTGATGGTTTAATTTGGTTTGGTAAACAAAGTGTATCTCTATCTATTGATTCAGAAAATTTTCTTCTAACATTATGGATTATAATATTCTTAATTGATGATCTTCATATTTATCACCATCTGATAAGTCTTATTATTCTCTCCAGTTAAACAAACTAAACATCACCTTGGTATTTTTAAATTATTATTCAATGAAATCACATATTTTTATCCGGTATGGTTTTTCCTATGTCTTGGCATGTCTTTGTCCAGTCACCCTGCCTCAGCTCAGACATCATACTCGATTCATAAAAGCTTTGTCCAGTATAACTTTATGGAATCATTTTCTCAAGGAAATTATGTTCCTCGTTCTAATTATCATCAGTCCAATGTATCTTTGGTCGATACTCTTGACAGGAAAAACTCTTACTATCATTGTATTTATATGTTAACCACTTTTTTCAAATGATGAACTATCAAATAATTTAATGGGTATATATTCATATAAGATAATCTGAGGAGACTTCATATAATCATATCAACTTATTTAAAACATCCCTTTGACCATCTACATTGAATTAAACATAATAAAAATTAAATTTATGATCTTCGTATGGATATTTAGTTACTTTTATTCTCATTGAGGGAAAACATCTCTATAAAAAAATTGGTCTGATGGATATTCATATGATGGAATCGGTATGGTATCCTTCATTCAGTAGAATTCTCAATGCCTTCATTACTTTGATCCTTATACTACATTCAGTATCATCTTTTTAACATTTTCTCCTTCATGTTTTTATACCCTATCCATCTAGAAAGATTATATAGACATAAAAATTTGTATAACTTGTAACCAAATAATTATCTACTTGAAAACACTATAAATACTATCTTTTAGGTAGACTCGTGTTATTATCCTTCAACCATGTCTGTACTATCACTATTTAGATCATTATCACATTATAGTCTGAACTTTATACATTAAAAATGAAAACTTCATAGATCAAACACTGACATTATATTATTTGTAGAAACTCATTAAAAATCATTAATACCAACTTCTTTAATCTCATCATCCAGAAATATCATCCATGATATTTCTGGAAATATTATTCATATCATATTATTGAATTTTTAATAGAAATTAACATGAAATATTCATATATTAGAACCACTATATGATCACATCATTATGGTGATCTATATATGATAGCCTTTATCTATTACCACCAGTCTGGAAACCTTAATCTACCCCCTTGGACTTAATCTTGGATCATGAGAATCTTCAAGAAGTTATTAATATTAATATATGCACAAGATCTTCTAACATAAGAAGGAGACATTCTTATAAATCTTCAAAAATCATTAATAATGTTTCAAAACCATAATAAGGAAATTATTTTTGTCCTCCATAAGGAAATTTTCATAAGCTTCATATAGAACCTTTCCAATGTTTCCCCAGAAACTCAAACTTCATTATTGTACTTCTGATGGTTTAAACGTCGAGGTTACTTCCATTTGTATACTATTTTGATATTCTTATCCACTATTATTTAGTTCTTCAACTCTAAATATTATTTATAGTTATTTAACGTCATAAAAACATGAACCACTATCCAGAAGTAGCATTCCCCTTTAAAATTTCCTAAGGAACCATTATCTCTAACTTCTTCAATGACCTTTAGAAGCTATATCTACAAATTTCATATCAAATTTATAAAAAAAACTAATTAAAATATATAAAATAAAAAACATTATTTCCTGATAGGAACTTATAAAATTCAAGAGGAAACCCATATCTTAAAATCACACATTGTATGCATTTTTATATTTCCTTTTTTTATTAGTTGGAATTCACTGAATATGTTGGATTGAATGGTTAAAGAAAATTAATACAGTAAGTGTGGGTAAAATTAATGAGGTTTTACTTTGATACATTTTTTTCAAATCTTTTTTTAAAAATTTTTTTGTGGTTAAAATATTCTTTATGTCCCGACCCGTCCTTGGGGCCCGTGCCATGACTACCCCAAGCCTGCCTTCCATAGGCCAGGGGCTGGAGACTAGCACCAAGGCATAGATCCTGGTAAAAAGGGAAGGCATTGCCTTTGTAAAGTAAAAAAACACCACAGAGCAAGAAAGCAGTAGAAGTAAACACTAAGTAAAAACTGAGTACAACAGTAAGTGCAGAAAAGTAAGTGGGCCAGTATACAAACCCAAACTGAATGTAAAGTACAACTAGAAAGGGAAAACAGCAACTGTAAAGTAGAGTCGTAGCATCGATCCATCCACAAGAAGTCCCACCTGAAGGGTGGGTACAGATAGCCTCCTCTGCTCCTCGGGTCCAGCCAACCGCTCCGAGTACATCCCGCCCAGTGGTCCACCTCCATGTACCATCCTACTCCGCAAGCCTCAACCACGATCAGCGCTATCTGTTGTCTGCAACCAACACAACGTAGTGCGGGCATAGCCCGTGCAGGGGTGAGTATAAGCTACTCAATACTGACCCCGAGACCCCCGAAGGTCTTCTAAAATACACATGGGATAATTTACAAAGGAAAGATACAATCATGAAGTAACATCCGACACTGCTTAGGTATATGCCCATACATATACCTAAGTCATCAATTCTCGTTCGGCTCCAACATCCGATCCCAAGTACAACCTAGTCCACACAGGAAAGCAAAATGTAAATCTATACAGGATAGCACAACACAATCCACATAGGAAAGAAAAACAGGATTCAGCTCACACAGGTATACTTTTTCGTATGATTATAGAGATGATCAGATATTTCCACTGATTCATCTAAACCGTCGAACCCACAATGGATCGATAGATACTAACCCCCGCAAAGACCCACACAAGATTGATAGGTAACTAAACCTTGAAATGACCCAGGAAGGGTCTGACACACACAGGATCGATAGGTAACTAACCCCCGCAATGACCCAGGAAGGGTCTGACTCACACAGGATCGATAGGTAACTTACCCCCGAAAAGACCCACACAGGATCGGACCCACATAGGATCTGTAGGCGCTGGCTCACACAAAACCGCTGAGCGCTGACCCACACAGGATCGTACCCACACATGATCGGTAGCACTGATCCACTTAGGATCGCTGAGTATTGTAGTCATTGTCGTCGAATCCATTGAGGATCTCTGTACATTCGTCGTCGTCGTCGTCATCACAGTCGCAACACAGCCAGCTCTAGGGTTCCCGCACACAGCAATCTCGTTCGGGAGGGTCCGCTCCACGAGTCGAGAGGCTGATACATCAACTAACACATAGTCCAAAGTTTATGTATCCAAAAGTTTCGTATCATCAACAGGAACTCAACGTCGCAGACGGCGCGTCAATCGGACGCCCGGTCTGAGAGTTATTGGCTTTTTCGTCCCAGGGGCCCGGTTGGTTTTCAAAGAAAAACCAACCCGACCATACTCCACCTGCGTCCAAACCTCGGGCGGAGTAAGCCAAAAAATCCTTCTCACTAAGAGGAATCCAACAAAGTCGACGGCACGTCAATTGGACGTCCGGAGCTCAAGTTATGACTGTTTCTGCTCCGAGGGCCCGGTTGGTTTCATGTACGAATCAACTCGTCCGAACCCAAATTATTCCGAAACCCTGAGTGCAAAATACCGAAACGACCATCTCGATCCAAGGATCTCATCGCAGCTGACGGTGTGTCGATCGGAGGCCTGTAACAGAGGTTATGGGCGACCGACCGGAAGATATTCGGTATTAAGGGGTTCGGGCCCGGTCCGACCCGGCCCGATACCCACAGGGTCGGCCCGCACCAGGTTGACCCGAACCGGGTCCGGGTCCGGCCCGCTTGGGCATGGCCCGGTCCGGCTGGCACGGCCCGGCCTGGGCACGGTGCGCTGGCCAAGCGCTCGACCAAACGGTCGAGCCGTTGAGGGGGGGGGGCCCTGCCCCCATGGCTTTGTAACTACGGCCCCCATTATGGGGGGCCACTTGAGCTGGCCGTCGGGTGACCATAACCCCCGGCCTTCAATTATCTGGTCGGCCTGCTCTAGCCGGCTGGCTTATGCTGCCACGGACCGACGACGGCTGGTCCCCCCTGCTCCGACGCCGGCAGCCCGGAACCGGCTGCCGGTCACCCTGCTCCACCGCGGCCCTGCTCCAGTCACGGTATCTTCGGGTTTCTCCGACGCGGCGTGACGACATCGCGTCCTTGTTCGATTTCACGGCGCGGCGCGACAGCGCCGCACATTCCTTGTCGCACGATCCCTCGCGGTGTGACAGCACCGCGCCATTCCTGTTTCAATCCACAATAGAAACAACAACATAGATAAGGGAGGAGGGTCGGCCGTGTTTGTGCAGTCCGGCACCCTCTCGTTAATCGATGGAAATTGGTCATATTTCATGAAGAACGTCAAGGTAGTAATCACGAACAAAATAAATAAACCCCCTACCCCGAGCGTAGCTTGAACGGAGGTTCGTCGAACGAGGATTCGTCGCGGAAAATCCATCGCGGAAAGAGACGTCGTGAAAGAAGACGTCGTCGGCGTCGCAGTTTACGGCGTCGCATAGTCAGTTTCCAAGGACTTGGCATTCTTCGTTAGAGATCGATGAGTTCTTCACGTTCTTCATCGAAGATGAAGAAGTTCCTCATGTTCCTTAGCCTTTTTTCCCAAAGACTCCACAATAAGAATTCAACCCTTAATAAAATAATCCCACACTTATATTATTAACTTGACATTAGTTTGAAATTCAAACACTCACATTAAACTCACTTCATTAATATCATAAGTTATTAAAACAGATGTTATCAAATTTAATTGTGAGTTGAGGGAGTTAAGGAATGTGAAGGGTTGGGGTTCGTGTGGGCCCCACCACCCTCATAACCTTCCATGGGAAGTTGGGTAGTTACCCAACTTCCACCGAAATCCTAAATCCACTTAGAGAAAATAAAAATTCTAGTTAAATTTTTATTTAAACTTCCACAATTTTTATCAACCTCTCTCGTGAAAACGAAACTTCAGAAAAGGTGTTTCTAAGCAATTACCGGCGTTGCGGTCCCATCGGTGCCCTCAGAATTTGATTCTGAGCAACGGTTCAAAAGATAGAAATTCCTCCTCATTCGTTCACTGAACGTACCCGAGCTAAACTTCAGATAGAAATTCCGGGCACACCAGGGCCCGGAATCAGGTACCGTCAGAAACTACATTCTTGTAAAATCCCAAAAACAATAAGAAAAAATTTCCTTGAATTTTACGGGTCTTTAAATTACTCACACCTCACGGCTTTACGTCCCCGTAAAGATACATCATAATATAGGATAAAAAATGTGGGTATTGACCACGTATCTGAGCCTCCCGCTCCCAAGTGCTCTCCTGGAGATTCCCGTACTGCCATCTGATGCGCACTAGAGGATTAGACTATCCACGTAGGACCCACTCCTGTCGATCCTCGATCTCCACTGGGACCTCCGTAAAAGTCTCCCCATCATCAACGTCTATCTCCCCATGGTCAAAGATATGCGTCGGGTCATGCACGTATCTCCTCAGCTGAGATACGTGGAAGACGTCGTCCACTCGGTGCAACTGAGGTGGTAGATCCAGTCAATAAGCTACCTCTCCAATCCTGCTGAGGACCTGGAATGGTCCGATGAAGCGTGGAGACAACTTTCCACCTCATCCAAATCTCTGTAATCCACGTCGAGGTGAGACACGCAAGAAGACGTGGTCGCCATCCTCGAACTCTAGTGGCCTCCACCTCCTGTCAGCATAAGATTTCTGCCGGCTCTGAGCTGTCCTCATCCGCTCTTGGATGACCTGGACCTTCTCTGTCGTGGCTTGCACCATCTCCAGTCCCACAAGTGCTGACTCCCCAGGGTCTGTCCAGCATGAAGGAGATCTACAAGGTTGGTCGTACAATGCCTCGTATGGTGCCATCCCGATGGTGGAGTGGTAGTTGTTGTTGTACGCGTACTCCACCAAGGATAGGTGGTCCTCCCAGCTGTGACCAAAGTCAAGGACACATGCGTGGATCATGTCCTCGAGAGTCTGAATGGTCCTCTCCGTCTGACCATTTTTCTGAGGGTGAAAGGAGGTTCTCAGACGTAGCTGCGTCTCGAACGCCTCCTGCAACCCCTTCCAAGGCCGGGAAGTAAAGTGAGAATCTCGATCAGAGACGATAGATGATGGCACACCGTGAAGCCATACAATCTCCTGAACGTAATTTCATCCCAAGCTCTCCACTGAGCCCTGCTCTCTAATGGGTAAGAAGTGTTCCAACTTGGTGAGTCGGTCAACAATCACCCAAATGGAGTCGTGACCTCTGGATGTGTGTGGAAGACCAGTCACGAAGTCCATAGATATCCCATCCCACTTCCACTCCGGGACCTCCAAGGGTTGTACCATGCCTGCTGGTACCTGGTGCTCTACCTTCACCTACTGGCAGGTGAGGCATCGAGAAACGAACTCTGCCACAACCTTCTTCATGCCTGGCCACCAGTGCTGTCGTCTGAGATCCTGATACATCTTCGCCACTCCATGATGTACCGCCAAAGGAGAAGTGTGAAACTCTCTCAGCACCTCCTCCCGTAAAGAAACTGGTACTAAGGTACGTCCTCTGAAAAGGACATTGTTCTCTGCTCCAAAGGAGAAACCATCTGGTGCCTGTCATGAGGATATCTGCGCACACCGCGTCACACAGTCAATGTCCCCACGGTGTGCCTCTCTGACCCGCTGCAGTAGTGGAGGGGTGACTGTGAGAGACTGAAAGAAGGATGATCCATCTCTATCCACAAAGGATATCTGCAAAGCGGCTAGCTGCTCTGTCGCCTCCTCAAGTAGCTTAATGTCGGTCCTCCTGCTGAGAGCATCGGATACTACATTCCCCATCCCAGGAGTATAGACTATCTCAAAGTCGTAGTCCTGGAGAAACTCGATCCATCGTCGTTGTCTCAGGTTCAGGCCCTTCTAATAGAGGATGTACCTGAGACTCTGATGGTCAGAAAAGAATGTAAAGTGCTTGCCCATCAGGTAGTGTCGCCATGTATTCAGAGGAAAGACCACTGCTGCTAACTCCAGGTCATGGGTAGCATAGTTCTGCTCATGCGGCCTCAGCTGACGTGATCCATAGGAGATCATTGCCCGCTCCTGCATCAGTACACATCTGAGTCCGGTCCCTGATGCATCGAAGTAAACTACGTACCTGACTCCCTACTCAGGAAACCTCAAGATAGGTGCGCTGGTCAATCTCTGTCTCAGATCCTGGAAGCTCTGCTGACATCTGTCTGACCACACGAAGGGTTTCCCCTTCCTCCTTAACGTTCAGCAAAGCTGCAAAGATTTCTCCTTTGCTGAAAAGGGAAATCTGGTCTCATCCTTTGGATGAACCACGTTCCTTGCCTAATATAGTCAATCCCTTCATGATTAGTTAATTCATGGCATGTATGACGTCGTAAGGCCTCGACGCTGCTACCAAGAGATCAAACCATTACTCTCACCTCCAAGGGTTGAGTCACACGGTCGGCATCAGTGTGTGGTCACTGGGTCTCCTCCAGTAAGAATCTTGCAAGTGAGGGTCACGTAAATAGTTTTTAACCATTACCTCTTAGTATTAACAAACAAAAGACAAGAAAGCAAACGTCACTATTGCAACTGTCTTTTATTACTTCAACTCAAAGTACAAGGACACAAGGCAACACAAACAACGAAGTTAGAGGCATAATGGGCAAAGACCTATATGCCTGGAGCTAGACCCGCACTTGTCCACCTGCTTCCAGAGCTCCATGATCATAAGCTTTAGCTGCCTGAAGATGTGCTCTCCCCTGAGGTCGGGGTGGACCTCCTGGTGGTGTGGTGGTAGAGCCTCAAAGCGTCGCCCACCACCTGCTGCTCGGCCAGCACCTCTACCTCATCTGTCTGCTTCCTGCGGACTACCACGATCGAAACTCCACCTCTACCTTGGTGGTTCCTCAACCGTCTGATGCTCCTCAGCACGGCGGGTCGGGCAGTCATGAGCCATGTGGCCCTGCCCGCCGCATCAGTAGCACTGCCTGCCTCTCGAAAGACTGGCTCCATGCTGTCTGCCCCGCACTGCTGAGCCAGTGTCCTGAGGTCGTCTGCCTGAGGGTCTGGTCTACCTGGATCTATGAGTCATCTTTCGACTGCCTACTACATAGGACTCTACAACATTCCACCCTATGGTGGGCCTCGGCACTGATGAAGACTCAGCAAGAAATCTCTCGATCAAAAGGGCTCGCTCCAGTACTCCTGCCTGGGTCGGAATGCTGAGGGAGATCAGCAATGACCTAATCTCATGCCTCAATCCCTGCTCAAAGGTCTGGTCCCGGAAGAATGGGTCCCGTACCATGTCTGTCGAGTAGCGCGAGAGATCGGTAAATCTTGCCAAGTACTGGGTGACCGTCAATCTGCCATGTCGCAGCTGTAGAAGCTCCTAGATGTGCACCGCACAGAGGGTGGTCGGGACGAACTCTGAGTGGAAGAGGCTCTTAAAGTCTGTCCAGAGGATAGATGCCTCATCGTACACCTGGAGCATCAAGCTCCACCATCGGCCCACTGCCGCGTGCAGTAGGCTCGCTGCGAGGATCACCATGAGGTCTGCTGGTGTCCTCACTAACTTTAAAACTCGTACAACTACCTCCAGCCAGTCCTCGGCTACCTGGGGGTCCATCTCCCCTCAGAACCTGGGCGGTCGCTGGCACTGAAACTCGTGCAGTGCACTAAGGTGACGTGCATTGTCAGCCGCTGGGGCTGGTAGCATCGGTGGCTCGGAGGGTAGAGGTACCGCCGGTGCCTCTGCTATCAAAGGGCCCTGCACCGAGGCCTCGTCGCTCAGTGGGCTATCGTCACACTCAACTCTCGAAAACCTAGCTTGTTGCCATCGTGGGGCCATCCTGAAAAAAAAAACAGGTGCGCCACAGTCAAATAGTATACCTAGTGAGATGACACAAATTAATCACAAAGAAAACATGAAACACACATGCAATCAATGTTTTCGTGCATTAAGTCGGAAATCAGAAGTCAGGGTCCTGGTGTATGGATACGTCGGTCGCCGCACCAACAATAGACTCCCCGAACTGATAACCACACCCAATACGCTTAACACTATTTCTTCACATAGGGAAATATCAGAGTCCAATGTTCTGCGGTAGAACCGAAATCCTCTGATACCAATTTGTCACAACCCGTCCTCGGGGCCCGTGCTGTGACTACCCCAAGCCCGCCTTCCATAGGCCAGGGGCTAGCGACTAGCACCAAGGCGTAGATCCCGGTAAAAAGGGAAGCCATTTCATTTGCAAAGTAAACAAACACCACATAGCAAGAAAGCAGTAGAAGTAAACACTAAGTAAAAACTGAGTACAACAGTATGTGCGGAAAAGTAAGTGGGCCAGTATACAAACCCAAACTGAAAGTAAAGTACAAATGGAAAGGGAAAACAGCAACTGTAAAGTAGATTCGCAGCGTCGAGCCGTCCACTGGAAGTCCCACCTGAAGGGTGGGTATAGATAACCTCCTCTGCTCCTCGGCTCCAGCCAACCGCTCCGAGTACGTCCCGCCCAGTGGTCCACCTCCAGGTATCGTCCTGCCCCGCAAGCCTCAACCACGATCAGCGTTGTCCGTCGTCTACAACCAACACAACGTAGTACAAGCATAGCCCGTGAAGGGGTGATTATAAGCTACTCAGTAGGGACCCTGAGGCCCCCGAAGGTATCCTAAAATCTACAAAGGATAATCCACAAAGGAAAGATACAATCACGAAGTAACATCCGACACTGATTAGGTATATGCCCATACATATACCTAAGCCATCAATTCTCGTTCAGATCCAACATCCGAGCCAAAGTAAAACCCAGTCCACACAGGAAAACAAAATGTAAATCCACACAGGATAGCACAACATAATCCACATAGGAAAGAAAAACAGGATTCAGCTCACACATGTATACTTCTTCGTATGATGATAGAGATGATCAGATATTTCCACTAATTCATCTAAGTCGTCGGACCCACAAAGGATCGATAGGTACTAACCCCCGCAAAGACCCACACAAGATCGATAGATAACTAACTCCCGCAACGACCTAGGAAGGGTCTAACCCACACAGGATCGATAGGTAACTAACCCCCGCAATGACCCAGGAAGGGTCTGACCCACACAGGATCGATAGGTAACTAACCCCCGCAAAGACCCACATGGGATCTGTAGGTGCTGGCTCACACAGAACCGTTGAGCACTAACCCACACAGGATCGGACCTGTACAGGATCGGTAGCACTGATCCACGTAGGATCGCTGAGTGCTATAGTCATCACTATCGAATCCACTGAGGATCTCTGTACAGTCGTCGTCGTCGTCACAGTCGCAACGCAGCCAGCTCTAGGGTTCCCGCACACAGAAAGCTCGTTCGGGAGGGTCCGCTCCACGATCCGAGAGGCTGATACATCAACTGACACATAGTCTAGATTTGATGTATCCAAAAGTTCTGTATCATCAACAGGAACTCAACGTCGCAGACGGCGCATCAATCGGACGCCCGGTCTGAGAGTTATTGGCTTTTTCGTCCTAGGGGCCCGGTTGGTTTTTAAGGAAAAACCAACCCGACCATACTCCATCTACGTCAAAACCTTGGGCATAGTAATTCAAAAGATCCGTCTCGTTAAGAAGAATCCAACAAAGTCAACGGCACGTCAATCGGACGTCCGGAGCTCAAGTTATGAGTGTTTCCGCTCCGAGGGCCTGGTTGGTTTCGTGTACGAACCAACTCGGCCGAACCCAAAGTATTTTGAAACCCTGAGTGCGATATACCAAAACGACCGTCTCGATCCAAGTATCGCATCGCAACCAACGGTGTGTCGATCGGAGGCCCGTAGCACAAGTTATGGATGACCGACCAGAAGATATTCGGTATTAAGGGGTTCGGGCCCGGTCCGACCCGGCCCGATACCCCCAGGGTCGGCCCGCACCGGGTCGACCCGAACCGGGTCCGAGTCCGGCCCACTTGGGTGTGGCCTGGACCGGCTGGCGCGATCCAGCCCGGATGGCGTGGCCCGGCCTAGCAGACCAGCCAGGCAGTCGGCCCGGCCTGGGCGCGCTGGCCAGGCGCTCGGCCAAACGGTCGAGCTGTTGAGGGAGGGGGGGGGGGCGCCTGCCCCCCTGGCTTTGTAACCGCGGCGCCCATTATGGGGGGCCGCTTGAGCTGGCCGACAGGGGTTCGTAACCCCCGGCCTTCCCTTGTGTGGTCGGCCGGCTTCTGCCGCCACGGACCGGCGACGGCCGGTCCCCCCTGCTCCGACACCGGCGGCCCAGAACCGGCTGTCGGTCACCCTGCTCCGCCGCAGCCTGGAACCGGCTGCGGCCTTAGTTCATCTGGCATGGCGCGATGGCACTGTGCCCCTCCACCGCGGCCCTGCTCCATCCGCGGTGTCTTCGGGTTTTTCCGACGCGGTGCGACGGCGTCGCGTCCTTGTTCGATTTCACGGTGTGGCGCGACAGCGCCGCGCTTTCCTTGTCGCACGATCCCACGCGGTGTGACGGCACCGTTCCATTCCCGTTTCAATCCACAATAGAAACAACAACATAGAAAAGGGAGGAGGGTCGGTCGTGTTTGTGCGGTCCGGCCCCCTCTCGTTAAACGATAGCAATTGGTCATATTTCACGAAGAATGTCAAGGTAGTAATCACGAACAAAATAAATAAACCCCTTACCTCGAGCATAGCTTGAACGGAGGTTCGTCGAACAAGGATTCGCCGCGGAAAATCCGTCGTGGAAAGAGATGTCGTGAAAGAAGACGTCGTCGGCGTCGCGGTATAGGGCGTCGCGTAGTCGGTTTCCAAGGACTCAGCGTTCTTCGTTGGAGATCGATGATTTCTTCGCGTTCTTCGTCGAAGACGAAGAAGTTCCTCAAGTTCCTTAGCCTTTTTTCCCAAAGACTCCACAACAAGAATTCAACCCTTAATAAAATAAGCCCACACTTATTTTATTAACTTGACATTAGTTTGAAATTCAAACACTCACATTAAACTCACTTCATTAATATCATAAGTTATTAAAACTTAAGTTATCAAATTTAATTGTGAGTAGAGGGAGTTAAGGAATGTGAAGGGGTGGGGTTCGTGTGGCCCCCACCACCCTCATAACCTTCCATGGGAAGTTGGGTAGTTACCCAACTTCCACCGAAAGCTTAAATCCACTTATAGAAAATAAAAATTGTAGGTAAACGTTTATTTAAACTTCCAAAAATTTTATCAACCTCTCTTGTGAAAATGCAACTTCGGAAAAGGTGTTTCTAAGCAATTACCGGCACTGCAATTCCTTCAGTGCCCTTAGAATTCGATTCCGAGTACCGGTTCAAAAGATAGAAATTCCCGCTCATTCGTTCACTGAACGTACCCGAGCTAAACTTCAGATAGAAATTCTGAGCACCCCGGGCCTCGGAATCAAGTGCCATCATAAACTGCGTTCTTGTAAATTCCCAAAGAAAATTAATAAAAAAATTTCCTTGAATTTTATGGGTGTTTACACTTTAAATTGATAATTTTTCATTCTTGATATTTTTTATAGAATAAATTTTTCAATGAATATTTTTTATTAAATTTAAATTTTTACTGATTTATTATTTTGTTCTATGATAAAATTTTAATATTTTTCAATATTAAATATTTTTACTAATTTTGGAATAATAATAATTGAAATATTATTTTTTATATTATTTATTAGTTTTAGGTTTAGAAATTTATTTTGTTAAATGTTACAAGTTATTCTTTTAAATTTTATTTGTTGGAAAAATTGTAATATTTATTTATTAAAGTCTTAAAGAATATTATTGATACTTTTTAGAAAAAAAAAATTAAATTCAAAAAATATTACAATGGGTTTTTTTAGATGTTGGTAAGTAAAAGTAAAAGAATGAATCCTTAAGATGTGTTTTTTGTTTCATGATAGTCATTGTAAGGTACCTAATAAAAACATTTACAAAGGGAATAGATACATAAAAGTTAAAAGATACTTAACTAAGATACATTTCCAACTATATAAGATTCATATTATATAGTAGGGAAAATTATAATTGGTTAGCAGTTTCATAATAGTGATTTTTCCTAGAATCTATATGCATAAAAGTAACTTAACAACACATGTAAGTATTACTATACTAAGATAGAAAAAATTGGAGTATCATAGAGAACCCAGTAAAAAAAAGTAAATTATTGATATGTATAGGTAAAAAAGTAGGTTTCTAAGATGTATTTTTCCAATTTTTTAGTTTAGAATAGTAACTAAAACTACAAAATATTTTGGACATTAACAAAGTCAGTGTTTCGGATAAAGCTACATAGTTTTAAATTAAAATACACATAGAACATTGATAATAGCATATAATATCAAAATTTAAAACTTTTTTACAACGATAATTGACCAATAAATATATATAATACATGGGCAATTAATTAATTTTAGTTAATTTTTTTAAATTTAGATTACAAATGATAAATGATTTTAAATAGTATTTTTTATGGTTTTATATATATATGGATTTAATTGGAAATCCATACCTTGATTTTTAATTTTTTGAATCACATTTTTTAAAGGATATTCGTTCTAATTTTCATTATATAAATTCATTTTGATAATAAAACAGATAATCTATATATTGAAATTGTGTTTTTTTCATTTTTTACACTCATGAAAATAATATATGATGCATAAAGGTACCTTAATGGTTTTGATAGATGTGTAAGGGTACCCAACACACTAAATAACGGTACCAATATCCTCCAAACTATTCATTCATGGTTACATTACAACATCAAGGTATAAATCCTCTATAGGAACTACCTCAATGACTAACAGAGTTGCTTTGTAAGGGTTATAATATTCTATATCAAGGTCAAAGTGAACTAATGTAATGGTTTATTCATGACCCTAAATTGAATCAAAGTCATTAAGGTCTGTTGTGTAATGGTTAAGAAAAGAATTTAGGAGCTACATATAGATACCAATAAAATTTTAGGACTCATTTACGGGTTTTCATCTTATAAAGAAATCTATATAAGGGTCATTATCATATTTTATTAATAAAATGAGAATTTTTTCAGAACAAATAGGGATCAACTCAATTCAAACATCATTCTTTTGTGTCGCCTGAATCAATAATTTCTTAGATAAGCTTCCACAAAGCTTTCATCAATTAATCCAAGGTAGGTAGTGATCCTGGGAAAGGATTTAGGTAAGGATTGTATTCAAGAGATTCTCATTTGAAAAATACCTACACCTCGATAGAGACTTGTAGAGACTATTGAATATATTGGATTTGGTCCTAGTAACATAAAAGTATGTTGAAGGTATTGAACTGAAGGAATGAGGAATAGAATAATATGCCTCTCATATAAGATATTCTGAGAGCATAAAGGAAATGTGGTTAATTTTTTGATTCATATAATATTCAAAAGAACTCATTAGAGTGAGAGGACATTGGATCGATCGAGATGAAGGTAGTACTATTGAATTTATTCTATTTATTATCAAATTCTATAATGTATCCAGTGATAGAAAATGATCCTATTAGTTTTCAATACTAGTAGAATCTCCCCATTTATATATATTGAATTATATTCTTTAATGTTAACTATATTCTAATCATTTCTAATAAATTTTCTCAATTAACATAGATAGTAAAATATTACATTGTATTTTAATTTGAAATCTTTTTCCCTTCTTCACTTGTGTTTACACATAAGAAACCTAGTAATTATTAACTAACTATGATGGTTAGTAGTTGGATGACTCGATAGTGATTGGATATATCCAATCTCTAAGTAATGTGAGAGTAGGGGATGTAGTGATTGTTTCATCTTCTTATTCAAGTTGAAATTGTTGTGGGAGGATAATCGATTAAGTTTAATCTAATTATAGGTATAGTGGGAGAAAAATGTGAATTTTCATTTAAAGGTGAGGGTGGAGTTTATCCAAAGTTATACCACTATCTTTTCACCTTGATTTCAAAATCCTCGTTTCTCATACTAATTCACACAAACCATTGTTAACCTTAACCTATGAAACCCACACAATTAAAGATAATAATATACTACCAACCCCCTTAGCTCTCGAAACAAAAAAAGTTCCACTAATTAATACATTCACTTGGTTTTAAAATATGTTATTTGATACCCATATGAAAAGATTTTCTTCTAACCCTATTTCATCACTATTGAATGTAAAATCAAAGAAGGTAGAGACCGATAAATGGGAGTTTGTGTGAATATTTTTATAATTTTTATGAAATATATGATGATCAAATTGAGTTGGGAACACATCTAAGTATATATTACTTATATTTGAATCTTTATTCACAAGGGGATTATATTCTATGTTAACGGTGATATTGACTAAAAGATAGATAGAAAAAAATAGTGACAATCACTATGTGTCGAGTTCTTTATGGAGCTATGATTCTTTGACACCAAGAAAATCATTGAAGATACTTCTAACTTGGGGGATATTTGAGAAATATTTGGATAGTGGGGACATGAATTGTAAAGGTAGTATATGTTTGTGTTCAGCATGAGTAAGAGCTATAAGTTGGTAGTAAGTTAAATATGAAGTTAGTAGAGAGATACACTTACTCGATAGAGAAGATCCACAATCTTTTACTTATTATTCTTTATTAATATATCTAATATGTTTTAATCAAGTGATATTATTAAATTAATAAAAATGTGTTATTGTTATCTCCTTGAGGGGAATATTATTGTTATATTTTTTCAATCAATTTCTACTCATGATTTCTTTTTCCTTGATGATACAATTCATTTTTTCTTGGTCATA
The DNA here is from genome assembly GCA_963277665.1 of Viscum album. Lineage (NCBI taxonomy): Eukaryota > Viridiplantae > Streptophyta > Magnoliopsida > Santalales > Viscaceae > Viscum > Viscum album. Next base: position 1,499,053,024 of record OY728131.1, read on the forward strand.
TTATGAAATTCAGTTCTTGATTTTGTTTGAAGTATTGGTAGATGAAAATAATGATTGGATCTCTTTTAAAACCATTTTACCCACCATAAAAAATTAAAAGATTAAGTATATGGGGTTATTTGAATAAAAATATATAGATTAATGAAAATTTATTTTGACAATAACCACCATTAACTTTATTTCTCACAGTTGTATACAAATCATTATTGATAAAGATTGTGTTTGTGTACACTAATCTATAACACTTTTTCTAAAAAAATTCACTTCTCCCAAAATATTTTTTAATTTTTATATTATTAATTTTTCACTTTAATTTTTCATGAAATATTAAGGTTTCAATAATTCTCAATAGTACCATAATAAGAAAATATTTAAAAAAATCGCCTTCATTCACTTGGGTTAGACCCTTTAATGTTATGATAGTGTAGGTTTATAAATGATATTTTAATAGTCCTGAAAAACACTATCCTTATTAAATTTTGGATTAATTTCCAATAAATTATAGGAATTAATTTTCATTTACTTTTAAATAATAAAAATAAAATTTGTTTCTTTAACTATTTTCCTTGTGTTTAAGTTGGAAACTCATAAAAATGGATTACTTAAATTGTTTCTTTAGTCTAATTTAAATTAAAATCTTATTTATTTGATTTAAAAAAAACTTATATGTTTTAATGTTTTTTCACTATATTCACAACTAAAAAATAGTGAATAACTAATTGGGTAGATGGTTTTGAAGAAACTACTTTAGGTACATGATCACTAGTTTTGATAAATGAAATGAGGAGAGATATTTTATGCATGGGATAGGTTTATTGATAATATTACTCAATGTCTCACTTGTGGAATTAAATTATCATTATTATTAAAATATTTTTATGGTTGATGAAATGATAATGAAGAACATTCTCTGGATAAATATAAAAAGGTATTTTTAGTGTACCATAATGATCAATAATTCGTAGAAATTTATATTGATTTTTCAGAAAATGATAGGAATAACTCCTAAATTTTCAATGATAATTTATTATCATTATATTCATTAAATGAAAATCCATTGTAATTACTGATTGGTGAAGGAAATTTATTCTATAAATGTGTGGAATCTAAAAAAAATGAGTTCAAATAATAGAACATTAATCTAAAGTTGTTGTGTGAACAAAATGATAAATTGACCGAATATTTTTGGGACTCAAGTTTTAAAATTCATCAAGAAACTAAAACATAAATCAAAGATTGAGAAAAATAGCTAGCATAGTTGGTTAAATAATTAATATAAAAATGCTGGGATAAGTGTTTTTATATTATAAAAGATACCAGAGTTCCAAAATGTAAAATTGAAGTCGGAAACCAAATGTCTATATAATTTTTTATAATGGGAGTTAAAATGGAGTTCCTTATATGATCACATTGGGATATGGTAAAAACTGAGTAGGGTTGAATAATTATTGTTTTCTTTTTTAAAAGCATAAAAATGTTACCCCATTAACACTTTGACTTTCTAAAACCTCAATTCTATCATTATCTTTCCTTTACTTTTCTCACCAGCAGACACACAATGTGAATAAGAGATTTTCATGGTTCACCATTCAATAAAAAATGTTAATAGTTGATGGAAATAGAAAATAATCAATGATCTCACTACCCACTAGAAAATAATCTAGTGGGTTATAGTGAGTGTAGTATATACTTCAAACTTATAACATTATAATATTTTTAAAGTGCATCCACATCCTGTTGATGTATTTATAATATTATCCCTATTCATTTTGCAATAATTTAATATCAATAAGAACCTCCTTCACCAATATAGATTCTAACTTATCATACATGTGTTTTTTAAGAATTATTTAACTATCATTACTTTCATAGAAGTATGAAAGAACGATCTTCCTACATTTAATTGAATATAAAAAATTCACTCTCATTATTATTCTTATTTTGTTTAAACTCACATGAACAGAAATATTGTCATTATTATTCCTATGAAATATGAATTTCCTAATAATTCTTCACTTACCTATTATTATTTTTATTTCATATATAGCAAATAAACTTCCACTTCCAAATATTCTTCTTCTTTTTCTCCAATGAAATATTTGATAACACTAGATCTCCTTACTCCACCCTTTGGTACATCTATAGCTGCACTAGAATTTCCCTAGACTTATCCTCCCCTTAATAGGGTATAAAATATGATCTCAGTTAGTTCTTCTTAACACAAATAAGTATTTTATTAATATTTTGAAATTATCAATTTTGAAACTCCACCTCTTTTAACTACAATATATATATAATACCATTTCTGGTTTCATTTAAATTTTATTCATCGAAAATTTACAATAATATAGGAATCCTCAATTTTGAATTACTAATATTATCAATAATTAAAAACACCTCAAATATCTGCCTTTTAATTCATAGATATTTATTTTGATATTGGTTTGTCTACTTGTTTTATTTCATTATTTTTATTCTAGTGAATTTTCTTTTTCCACATCTACATGTTAATGATACCTCATACATATTTAATTCATGGATAATCATTATTTTTAAGTGTATGCATCCGTATAGATCATCTTCTTCCCATTATTTAATATATTTTTTGAATCACATCCTAATAATTTTTATCTTTAGAAAATAAATAATACATAACCCTACATAGTAAAATTCATCTACCCCAATTTAATTCAATATTTTAAATTTAAATATCATTGAAAATAGATTTATCTCCCACCGGATTTTATAATATTTGTGACTTAATATTATCCATAAATCTTATAGATTCTATATATGTTTGAATTAATGAAACAACATGGAATATTTTGTTGTATCAACCTTTCCATAATAGGATTTTAGTATCGATTAATTCTAAAAATTATCATTGTGACTAAACAAATTTGCGGTCTATGATGTTTTGACCCCTAATACATATTCTTTCTTTAGAGGCCCAATGGAAACCAAAAAACTAATAGACAGTACACTACAACCTAGTCTCAACTTATTTCATAACTATTTACATAGTGGTCCTTTCTCTATGGGCATGGAATACTCCTAATATTCATTAATCAATAACCAACTCATTATCATTAATTATTTTATTTAATTATAATGATTTCATATATTATCACATTTAAATAATTAAGAATAGACCATTACATCATGAAAATAAATTTATTCATAATATAAAAATTCAAAAACAAATATTTTCACCCACTCTATAAAAAATTATCTAAGTATTTTAAAATAAACTATGAGGCATACAAGAATTTATGAAGATATATAATTCCTTTCAAGATGTCTATTTGATAAATATTGTTGTTATTGATTGCGCCTTTCAGGATCAAACATATGAAAAAATCATTCCTTTTAACCACATATAGATATATAATCAAAAATTAATTTCAAAAAATCATTAATGAAATTTCAGAGTCCACTAATGAATAAGGGTTTATCATAATTGATCATGAGCTAGAAAATATTTTGTATCAATTTTTTCATATTAATAGATCAGCCGCATTTACAACCTACTGACCATGGAGACTAATCGTGGTGTATCTAAAGCTTATTTAAGAATCCCTTATAATTTAAAAAATTACCATTTTTAGTTTCTAATTTTCTATGTCACCTTTAAATATCTCTCATAATTATATTTGTAATGGTATAGAATGGATGATATTCCTCAATAACTTTACTCAGCCTCCTAATTATCCTTAACACCTTTAATATGATTCATAATTTTCTCCAATACCTTTACGCAACTCCTAAAATTATTATATCAAATTTACAAAGGTATTTGTATCACCAATATATCTTTACACAAGTAATAATTACATATAAAATACAATTTAATCCTTTCTAAATAACTTTCAACATCTTATAACTTCCATTAAATTTTATTTAGAATGTTCCACTTCCTATCATTTTCATGAAGATTGGGGAAAATTAGAGCATCATAAATTAATCTTATGGAATTTTTAGATACTTAAAATATCCTTAAAAATTATAAAGATAAATGAAAATCACTACCATGAAGTATCAAAATCTTACGACATATTAAATATTCTATTTATAATATTTTAATGAACTTCACTACCTTGTGATTCTTATTTTACATCATCCATTAAAAAACCTTCACTTAGTGATTATTTATCATGTATATCATCATTAAGAATATTAAGATTATCTTATTTTGGATCTTCAAAAATACCTTCATTATTTAAATAAAAAGTTTCTAATTATGAATCCTCTATGGAACTCCAAATCTTTTAGAACTTTTTTATTTCAACATAAATCTTCTAAGATATTCCAAGGAACGAAAATATCTATTTTAAAATGAGATATTACCTGAAAATTCAAATAAATACTCCAAGATGTGCTATTAAATTTTTATAATCGTAATAAATATGGAATTATTCTTAGGATTTCATCTATATATAAATTTTAATCTCTCATTAATACTTCAATTCCTCTACTTGAAATATTGTAAATATTCATTGATAACCATTGACAAAAAATATAATACACAATGTGGACTAAATAATCTATCCCTTTATATTTTTTAGAAATAATTTCTAAATGATATGGTAATTTGGGCTACATTAATTCTCTCCTCATTCTCATCAATATTTCACTTCACTTTCTCTCCCCCTTATTAGTATAGAATATAAAGTAATTGGGAAATTTTGTTATCAAATCATACTTAATAAGTGTTCCATCAATCATTATATTCCATTTCTACTTGATCAATTTTTGTGTAGGAATAATAATCTTGGATTTAGATAATAAATCTTTCCAAAACAAATGCAATTTGATTCCAACTAAAATGTTTCACGCGTCACCTTCTCCAAAATTTTTCTGCAAAAATCAGATTGAGGAAATAGTTAATACCAATTGAGGTAAAATTATATTATATAATATATCAACTCGAATTTCCTACACTCACTTAAATTTATATGTTAAAAACATTCAATCAAAAAAGTTGTGTTTTATCTCTATAAATCATCCCTAAATTCTAGTTTAACCTTAAAATATAGGCATAGACTGAAAATTAAATTTTTTTAGGGAAAATTCATAAAAGAAAAAAACAAATTCTCCAGAACATATGTTGGATGGAAGTAATGAATACCTTGATAATAATTCCTAATAATGATCTTGAAATAATTGGATATGGACCCCAAACTAGTTTAAAGAATCAAAATCTCCCAAATCTTTCTTTATTGGCTAACACATCAGCTGCATAATTCCATTCTATCTATATATGACTAGTACAAGTATTTTGATTTAAATAACATCAACAATACCTGATAGTATAAGTTAACTCCCAAGTTAGTTCACCCCTCTACAATATAATGTTAACAGAAATGGAAGAGTTGGTTTCTAATTTTGTAATATTGAGTATGAAGTGACTGTAAAAAGTGAACCCAGTGGAAAATGATATATCCTTGGTACTAATAGAATTACCTTCACCCAAAAAGAAAGATAATACCAAGATCATAGAACTCATATTATCCTGAACCAAACGATCCCCTCTCATATCCCCATCTAAACAAGATCTATAAAAAATCAATTTTAACCTACGACTGGGAGTTTTCCATTTAACACACCCACAAATATTACCACATCTGGTACCCCAATACATGAAAATACCTAGAATAAATTTCCATAGGGAGAGATAATTCACTGTATTGTTAATTAGGGCTTTAATGACCACCACAAGTAGCTTCACCTGCACTTGGAAATAAATAGTGGAATCCCATATACCTTCTCTAGCATGGTTTAGATCATCCAAAAGGATCAAACCTAGATCCAAAAATATGATCCCATGGAATTTATCCTCTATCAATTGTTTATTATAGTTATGAAACTAGGCCGAAATCATATCCTTCATAGAATCTCCACCATTGGTTAAATTCATCCCTTTTTTATGATCTCCTAGACCCCCTTCACCCATTCTCTCTAAAAGAAGATATGTCAAAAAAGTCTCCTACTGGGGTCGTATAAAGCTATGACAGCATAAGAAAAATACAACAACTCTTTTCTGAATATTTTCATCAGTTAATAAAGCTTGAATTTTCAATATCCAAACTAAGAAATTCATTTTACCAAGGATATTATTTCACCACAACTCCATAATATTAATATTTCAATGAAGGAATATTTCTAGTATTTTCTTCAATAATTCACCACATATATCTCCCGCAAAAATACATTTCATGTTTTCTCTATTTAGGTGGATCTCTTTAAAATTTGGATTTATTGATGATCTATATTGAGAATGAACCAAAATGTGTCACTTAAAGTTGTTTTATAGTTTTAAAAACATTCATAACCTCAACAAAAATGATCTTATTATAGAAAATATCTTTAACATTATGATTGAAAAATAAATCTATGATAGTACCTTCTTCACCTTGATATGTCTAGTTATGATATAATATATATCCTCTCAGGTTCTACCCCCATGAAAATACTTCACCATTCAATTTCATTATTTTTCTTTATAAATACAACCAATAAATATAAAAGAATAATGTGGATCAAATTTATACAAAAAATTTATTGAAAGTTTGAGAGGATTTTCCCAAACAATTCTCTTTATTTCTTACCAATTACATTCATGTGTATTTTTTATTCAATTGTGTTTTCTTCTTATGCTACATTTAATTCCTCTTTATATTATTTATTTATGTGATATGTTATTTTTTACATGTGATATAATGGAATATATATCATATAGTGTGATCATTTTATATCATACATATTTAATAACAGTGGAATCAAGGATAGAAAATACTTATAATAATTTTAAACCTTATTGAACCTCACAGATAATTATCCTTTAACACTACGGTAGTCATTTCATAGTAAGCTCTCATGAAATTCAGGATTCTCATATTGAGTTAATTTTTTTACTTTGGAACCAATTTTTCTTATTCTTCCTCTATATTTATTTCTCTATCCAAATCTGTTATAAAATTTATTAAAACATAATCTAGTATATTGGAATCTTAATTTGAGTCTCAACAAGGAAAATTTTGAGTGTGCTTCTCCAAATTATATCCTTTAGATGTAGTACACCTTAATTTCATGGAAATTATATGAACATGATTTTCCTTATGCTTGTTGACCCAATTTTACTTTTTATTATTCTTTAACTTTTTTGTAATTATTTATTCATTTGACTTTGATAAACATTGAGATATTTATGCATCATTTATATGACTATAACCTTTTTAAAAATCATATATTCATTCAAGTTCTTCAAATAACTTTGAGGTAGATAAATTATTCATGATCTAGGAATGTTTTTTATTATATAAATTTCTCACCCACCCCAAATACAATTACTTTTTACTTATATATTTTATGTATCATACCATAAATCCAATGAACTATACTTAAATTTATTATATCATCAATAGAACCCAATAAACATGGATCTTTTTTTCTAAACCTTTTGTTGTCCAGAAATTTTGGATCTTTAAGACGACTATTTTGAGGCTTTCTTCAAGGATAATTTGTATCTACATAGGGAACCACAACTCATACTCCTTATATCAACCAATTCAATTATGGTAGTATTAAATTCACATTTTCTAATCCATATTTTTATAGATATCATATACAAACCTGCAACATTTTTTATAATAGATTTAACACAAAAGTTTGATTCAATCATAGATAATACCTTTTCATCACATCTTGCTGAGGATTAATCATGATATGGTCTGAATGTATTTTTTAACCATATGGATACTATTTTAAATATGATCCTATTTATAGAGTATATATTGGAGAATCATGTTTTCCTTTAACATTTTTTGATGAAACATCATAAGGAACTTTAAAATTTTCATGTTTAAACTCATGGTCTAGACAATTCATTTTGAGAATGTTCTTATCATTCTACAATTATCTTAATTTTTCATGTATTTCCTTATTATAACTTTAAAATTATTAATCATGCAATATTACCTTTTATTATAGCAATGTTTCAAGATCCTTTATTTTATCCAATTTAAAATCCAATTTTTTAATCATTTCATTAATGTTATTTTTCAGACTTTTCTCCAATTCATGGATCTTCTCCTAAATTTTTTTAGTGGGATCATCCTTTTATTGGATTTCATTAATACTATATTCATAAAACATGGTGATATTTTCTCCAATGATTACATTTTTAACTTATTTGGCTTTAATATGTATGTATTGAATAATATAGGATAGATCCCTTTTATCAAAATCCATCTCTATTTTCCCTGATTCCTCCTTTATCTAAGTGATTTATTCCTACTAACTTTCCAAAATTAAACAGACCAATGAGATAGTTATTTTAGAGAAAATGATATAAATATTTTAATGTATAATATATTATTCTATTGAAATGTGATCAATCCCATTGACGGTTGGATATTATATAGGAATATTTGAGAAATAATTTTTGCAAAACTCTTGATCATCCCATATCTTTAATTATTTTAATGTGTAATGCATGTCTAATCCCATAGTGGTAGATTTAGAAAACTATTCTAACTATTTCAGTAGTAATATCTCTTATTTATCATTTATTTGAATAGAATTGGATCTTTTTCTCAGCATAAGAGGGATACCTTTTTCAATGGATTCTTCTCTATATTTGTTTTATATAAAACATAGTCAAGGTATAAAATAAATTCTAAAAAATGAATTGTTTTTCAAAAAAACAGAACTACATTATAAAAATAATAAAAAAGAAAATCATGAAATGATAATAACATCAGCAATATAAAATCCAATTAGTGGTGTGGCCATGATCTAATAACATATTTAGGACCACTTTTGGTTATGATCAACCCTGAGAGGGTGGATAAATCATTTTTTGAGTCTTTTTTATCTAAATTCTCTCATTATCTTACTTTTTCTTCATTCACTAGTACTAACACAGATTGTACAGAAGATTAATAAGGTCCAAAATTTCATTAATAAAGGCCAATCCTTGGTGTTGAAGGTATGAAATCCAATAACACTCTAAATACTAGAGAATTATCTCATGAGTTACTATATATAGGGTATATCCTTCAATCACATAGAACTATAGTCTCCTAAAAGTTCATCTTTATCCCACTAAGATATTTATATATCTTTCTATAAGAGTTTCATAATAATTTTTTGAAAATAGAATTATCCTTAATTAATATATTTCTTACTTTATCATCTATGTGTTTCATGTGTCTTTTTCTTCTTTGCATACTTTTAAAATAGCATAAAAAACCTTATACCTTCTTTAAATTACATAGGGTAACGTAACACTCTTTCTTCTTCTTCTATATAAACAAGAATTTAAAAATTAATTCTTCTCTTTCTTTATATGTAGGGTGAATTTCAAAAAAAAACTCTTATCATCACTCTTATTCATATAACTACATACACAATACATTCACTTACTCTTTCCCTCTTATTTTCATTATATTTTTCAGTGAAATAACATACTTCACCATATCTACATCCTTCTTGATTCATTGTATCAATAGCCTCACTATAACTTCCATCTACTTATCTTCAACTTCAAAGGGTTTTTAAAAATATCTCAATTAGTTATTCTTTTCACAAATTATTTTTCTTTTTTAACAATATTTTTGAACTATATCCCCATATCCTTCCGCTTTTGACCTAATATATATAAAGAATAGAAAAACCATTTTTATTCTTGTATTTTTCTTCTAAAATTACTCATACTATAGGAACCCTTATTTTTGTGTACCGTATTTTCTAATAATTCCAAAATTTTCAAATATTGGCCTCAAAATTATTAGATCATATATTTTAAATTCGATAATAGGTTTGTTTAATTTCATTTTTTTCTTTGTATGTAGTTTACTTCTTCCTTATACATATGTGAATGAGATCTCATACATATTTCATTCATGGATACTTCTTATTTTTCATAACAAAAAAATCCAAAAATAACTTTCTTTACATCTTTAAAATAATAGTACAATCATACTACAACCATCGCGATATTTATTAACTCAATAACACATCACCAATCATTGAAAAATTTATCTCATTCAAATTTAGTTTAGACATTTCAATTAAATATATTTAATACATGAAAATAACTACCATATGGTATTTAAAATTATGTGGCCTCATCTTATAAAAAAATCTCCCAACTCCCATATATACATAAATGCATGAAACACCACAACATAGAAAATGGTGTAGCACTCCCCATGTTGAGCTTTTAGTGTTGAGGACTTCTCAAAATGGCCACCATGAATGAACTATATTAGTGTCTATACCATTTTTATCCTTACTCAGTATTATTTTTATATAGACGCAATTGGCACCAAAACACCAACAGATAATATACTATAGTTTAATATCATCTTATTTCATAACTATCTACACTTTAGTCCTTTCTCTTTCATCGTGGAATACTCTCATCATCCATAACTCCTTCTTTGGTGGATTTTATTTATTTCTTAGCTTTACATATTACCATTTGATTGATAATATTTAAACAATTAATAATAGATCATCATATAATATGAATTATTTTCCACAAAATATATAAATCTTGGAAACACATATTTTCACTAACTCCATAAAAAACCTTTAAGTATATACGAATCAACCATGTGGTAGATAGGCATCCATGAATATTGACTATGCCTTTCAACATTTTCAATTGACCATTACAAACAACATCAATTGTTCCTTCAAGGATAATTCCTATAAAGGGAATGTTTTTAAATTAATACATAGTGGAACTGACAAACACTGACACATAGAAGAAACGTAAAAGGAAAAAACAAAATAATAAGAACAAGATTTTGAGACACAAAGATTTACATGGTTTACAAAGTTATCCATAAGTATATGGAAAGGAAAAAGTAACACTATGTTCAAGAGAATAATTACATGGTGATTTCATAGAATCACAAAGACACAGAAACCCTTTATCTAAGGAGCTCATAAAGAAGATGGTGTAACTATTCCACCAATTGTAAGGTAATTACACTATGCTATAATGATTTGTGGATGGATTTTTATAGTGATATAGTGTCATTTCCTGAAATGTACACTACGTTATAGTAATCATGTCAAATTTTTTACTGCAGCAGTTCTCTTTAACAGTGCCCTATCAGGAGTTACGGTCTGGTGTGTAGTATGGGATTCTAGTAATTGTCCCAAAATTATCTGAGGATTAAGCTACACAAATCTAATAATTTTTCCTTTTGAATACTCAAAGATATATAATAGAATAAAACATTCAATCGACCATGGTGAAAAATAAAATGTCTTAGATTTAATACACATTCATTCTAATCAACTATGAGGAATAAAAGAATATCTATATGTTTTTTCAGCTCAATTGATTGACTTCATGTACAAAATATTGATTTTTAAGATCAACCTTGAGGAAAATTGGGCTTACCTTGATTCAATATTCAAAATTTTGAGTTACCATCATGTATTCGTTAATTTATAGTGTTACCTTCTTATATCTCTTGTAATTTCATGATTTCCTTTACATAATAGATGATATTCCTAAATACGTTTAAACCAACTCAAAAGTCTCCTAAATTCCATTATGAAGATTAAAAAATTTCTTCAGTTCCATTACATAACTAGTCAAATTATTATCTCTCCTTTACATAGGCATTTTAACTTCCTATTTAACACAAAACATGTAATTAATTCAACTAAAATATAGTGTAGTCCATTCTCAATCACTCATGGGAACTTATAACATCTATAAAAAAAATTAAACAATTTTCTATCACATTTAATTTTATTAAATATAAATTCAATAATATAATCTTCTTCAATTAATCTCAAGGCCTTTTCAAATACTTAAAATAACTTTATAAATCATGACGATAATTTTAAAGCACTTCCATGAAGTTTCAAAACCATATATCATATGAAATTTTATTTTTAGAATATATCAATGAACTTCACTACCTTAGAATTCTATTTTTACATCATTTCTTTCTAAATATCAACACAATAGATATTTATCATGAATACCCTCATTAAAAAAATTAAGTTAAACTTCGGATGGATATTTACAAATACCATCATTATATATGTTGAAAGTCTCAATTTATAAATCCTTTATAGAACTCTAAATTCTCCAAAGTCTCTTTCCTTAAACATAAATATTCCAATTTCATTCAAGAAAATAACTTAGCCTTTTTCATATGAGATATGGCATGAAAATTGAAAGGAATATTCCAATATGTTCTGTTCAATTTTCAAACACTTATTAATAATGACACAATTATTAGGATTTCATCATCATCTAAATTCCAATATCTTCTTCCTACTTAAAAACCTATTCCTTAAAATTTTACATCAATAATCACTAATAATTCATATTCCTTGATAATCATTGAGAAAATATAAAATACTTAAAGTGGGATCAAAAATTTTAAGATGCTTTCCAATTTGGGTATCTCATATGTATGGTTTTAGTCACCTAGATTGTTATAATCATTCAATAGGTAAATTTCCTCATAATAGGAGTTCAATAAAACCCTTATTATTTAGCACAATCCTCCTCATTCCATAATGTGGGACTCATTGAAGGTTTTCTGTACATTGGAAGTGCGTATTGGGTCTGATCTTGACTCAATAATTTTTAAATTCAAAAAATATTATATGATTTCCATGATGTGGGATCCATAACTAATAAAACATTTCCAATTAAACCTCATAGAAAAGCTAAAACAAAGAGGATATTTAATTTAAATTTTATAATTAAATTAAATAAATAGGAAGAAATAATAATTTGATTTTGATATCATTATTTTAATGTAAATTTTCATCATCTCAAACCCTTTTAGTCTGAAATTATTATTCTTGTAGGTTATAAGTGTAGAATACCTACATGAATGATCCATATGTTCTCCTTTGATCTCTGAATAATTTTGATGGATCATCGGGTACTAGTACGGTGGATCTATCAACTTTTTTTGTTTTCCTTTATTGTTATGAATATTCATTTGGGCAATAAGAATCATCCCTTAAATCTCATTCTTGAGAATATTTAGGGATGAGAATCTCTCGGCCTTGAGAAAAGAATATCTAGAGCTTTATTTGGTCTTGATAGAGATAGATCTCTATATTTCTGTATGTAAAATTATTCTATAATTTTATTAACCATTTCACAAAAGAAGAATTCATCTATTTATAGAGTTAGGGTTAGGGTCAAAATATCATTTAATTTAAAAATATCCCTTATTAAAAAAAATTAACCCTCAAGTTACCCCATTAAATGTATTATTATAATTATTGTTATAATTATTATTAAATATTTATCATGGATTTTGTTACCTTTAAAAATCATAATTATTATTTTATAATCTAAAAATATAATATTTTTTGCTAGTCCTCTTATTTTTATGTTCATTCTCCTTAGAATTTATAAAATTCCCAAATAAGTATTAAATTAAATATTTATTCATTCAATAATTAAATTAAAAAATATTACAAATCCAAGTTATTAAATACTTACCATGTGAATAAATATATATTTAATTTATAATCCCAATAAATCCCAAAAAAAATTATTCCTCGGACTTTATAATAATATTTATTTTAATAAGTACATTAAAATTGAATTTAATTAAGATATAAATCATTTAGTGTGTTACCCTCTAGGCTTCTTCCTCATTAGAATTAGGTGGTATTAAATTAATTCTAATATTATAGTGTAGAAATGGGTTAAGGAACCCCAGAATAAGAAGTTAATGTCACAGTGTCGACAAAAACATACGATCACACACTATGTAATATAATCTATTTGTCTTGATATCTTATTAGGTAGGTTGTATACTTGTGTAATCATCCTTAATTATTTAAATATATTTATTTTTATTACTTAGAATGAAAATTTCTACATCAAAATGTATATGGAATTTATTTTGATGGTTAAATTCCTATCAATGGGTCCAGATAATGACATATATAAGTGGAGAGGTCAAATCCTTCCATGAATTATTCATTAATAACAAACCGATCATGACATAACCAATTTATCCTATATAGAATGGACATAGTGTTTCAATGGTTTATCAATACATCTACAAACATAAGAAAATATATGTATTAATGATAATCTCAAAGTCTAAGTTTCATGAACCAACCTGGATCAACCCCAAACCAGTCACCTGAGTTGGCCTATGATAAGGAATGAGAGGCATTCCCAGTCATCCTAGGATAAAAACTAGTGTAATGAATCAAGAATAAAATAATTATTTTGTATTTACGATTAATAAATAAAATATAATTAAAAAAATAGAATAAATAAAATGGACACTAGTAGAATAAAAGAAACAAACAACTAAACATACTACCTTATGACCTCATGGGTCATCACCAACCACAGAATGAAGAATTGTCCCAGAGTGACACAAGTCAACTTAAAACTGAATCCAAAAAAATATTGTGATGTGAGAATAAGCAATGATATGCTCAGTATGAATTCCAAATGAGAAATCATGCCCTACAACTTACATTTAAATTAAAATATATTTAATGACACTTTAAAATTTTACCATATAATAATAGGGTTTTAATTTATTTCAAAAACAAAGAGTAGGATAAAATTTTAAAAAAAAATTTAAATTTTTTATCCAAATCTATTTATAAAGAACTATTTAGTTAAAATAAACATTTTCAATATGGAACATACACTAAAATATGTGTTCTATTAAGAAGAAATAACAGTGGAAACCAGTTTATAAAGAGCTAAAATAGAGGAAATTATTGTGAAAGTAAAACATGTGTCATGGGATAATAAGGGTAATCATGATGATCTTGGACATAGCCATATATATTCACATAATCGATATCTACTAGTATCAGTTCTCCATAATCCACTTTCGTTAACACTCATTGCCAACCCCACTGGTTCAACTGAGTGGTATATCTAAAATAACAGTTAGTCTATCTTAGAGACACTAATGAGAGTGTAATACTAAAATAGTGTGTAATATATACCTAGATTTCCCTATTAATTACCCAAGGATTCACATGATATAAAATTGCAGGTGGGTTTTTCAATCTATCAAATATATATAAATCACTTTATTAGGAAAAAATAAACCCATCAATACCCCCCCCCCCTGAACCCTATTCATAAATATAGTCTTATTCCCAAGTACACATAAAAATCACAAGACCCTTACCAATCTTAAAAAACATTTCCCAAATTTAGAACAAACCAAATTTACATTATAATTGAATCCCTTAATATGGGTTTTTAATTTTCAAGAAAAATCATCAAAGCATCAATAGGGGTCATCATTTAAAAAGTAAGCACATTTATTTCGTAAAAATATTTTTTCCCAAATCTTTCAAGTTCCACAACCACACTTAACATGTTAACCCATATACAGATTTTAATATATATGAATACCAATTGTCCCAATGTACATTTTCCAATCACTAAGAGTGAATATGTAAAAATATTTACCCAATATATATGTGTGTATTACTAAAATTTAACAATTTAGTGGATTAGGAAAATTCCATTAACGATCCTTATGAAACCAACAAGACCGCAATAATTAATAGAAAATCAGTCAAAATAAAAAAAATATTGGGGTATTTTCATTTTACGATGTAAATATAATTTTTAAAACAAATTAAACATTTCAAATTCTTCATGTTTTGAAATAAGGTTAAAACACTTCATTATTAATATAAATCCTTGCATGAAGTTTATGGAAAACATGGAAAACAAATTACAAAGCATTTATAATCACCACAACTATTTTACTTATAATATAAACATTATATACTAATTTAGACACACTTTAATATAAGTAAGAAGTAAAATTTTTCAAATTAAAGGCTTTAACATATAGTAACCTACATTAAATGGTGTCTCCTTCACCAACAATGGCCCAAATCAAACTCAAAAAGGTCCAAAGTGTACTAGAAAAAATGATAAATCCAAAAATCCAAAAATTAATTATTAAAATTGGTATAAATTATAATAATATAATAAAAACTAATCAAAAATGATGGATAGTTAATCGCCTTCAATGGAAAGGATTAAAATGGTCTTCAATCAAACCCCATGAAACTTATAAACCAAAAAATGACCAAAAGGAACCCCCAAATAAAGTTAATACCAAGACATGATTCACACACCTAAATTTTAGAATAAAAATCATGAATAAATAAAGAGGAATTAAGAGGGTACCATTCCACGATGAAGACATCAGAAATTAGAGGCGACTATGGATGGAAACTGTGGTGAAGGATAGCAGAGAGGCACGTGAAGTTGGGATGCCATCATGTGAAATGAAACCCCTTTAGATATGGTGTGAGACATGAAATAGATAGGTTGGGGGAGGTTTAATGCCACATAAGGGGGGTAAAGAAATACAAAATATGACACAAAAATTTGAAATCTTGGTGACACAAATAGTTTTCTCAAAATCTACCCAAACTATGCAATAACTATGTTACCCTCACTGGGAACAATAAGAAACATACATGGTTGGTCCACAAAAATAAACTAACCATGTTCTAAACATGAAAACTAAATCTTCCATGAATTTTAGGCCCTTGAAGTTGTTTCTAAAATGTTATAATAGTCGTGTGGGATAACCAATATCCCTACACCAAATTCCAAAAATTTAAAATTTCAAACGGGCTCCACCCGAAACTCATCGCCCAGACCAAAATCCCAAATTAAATTAATTAATAAAAAATAGTTTCCAAAGTGTGATAATTCTCACCACTGTGATGATTTATTCCCCCATAAATACTTACCTAATTCAAATGGTGAAAAGGTTAGAAAATATCAATATATTCAACCAAACTTGATTCTAAAAATAGCAATGGAACTTGATAACCATCCCGAAGACAAGATCAATACCAGTAACAAAAAAACATATTATCTCCAAAATTAATTCATCTCTCAGGGAACCACTAAACCAAATATCATGAACCTATCACACATTCTCCCAAAACAAGTTCTCATAAGGGAATCCAAACTGAATCCCTAATGGAATCAAGGCCAAAACAAATATGGTTATCCCCCAGAAATTTTAGATTTTCTTTTAAAACACCTATCCCTAAATATGACCAAGGACCAATTCCTAATCTGACCAAATAAAATATCAAAAAGGATGATCATCCAAAGGCCTCAAATAAAACATAAAACCCAAAAAAAATCCATAACACTTAAAGGAATAGAAAATGGGATTCAGACTGATACTTGGTATTCCTACCATAGGGATTGCATCAACATGAATGGCTAAAGGAATAAGGGTTCTAAAGGGAAAACTACCATCACAAAATATTATAGAATAAAGGGGATCAATTAAGATTCTCAATAAGAAAAAAATTCATAATTACCATTGACCCAGACTTCTGTGTCTTTAAAATATATGGACTAACATCACCTTATAAAAAGAAAACTAAAAGAATACAAACAAGATATAAAAAGGGATTACTAAAATCACCTCAAAAAACATGACCAAAAAGTGTAACCAATTATAGCCTTAGGGATGTGGTGTAAAAGAAATAAGCATAGATTTTTATACCTCGAACAACAATACCCCCGGTGAACCCATCCAAATGGGCATATAACCATATAGGATATGGCCTACGATGGGGGTATCATCCACCCTGATTCCTATGAACACACTGAAGAATTTAATTTTCAAATTCCTCAAAACAATATCAACAACATTACTAGAATCCCCATGGATAGAATAGGCACCAATGATCAGTAAATAGATACCATATCGATGAATGTTGACTTTTTACTGAGAGAAATCAAGGGAAACTCACAGAAATAAATAGACTAAGGGATCTCAAGAAGGGATCAACTTTGGAGGAGGGGAATTGTATTTACAAATCCACTCATAGTCTAGTTAAGGATTTCATCAATAAGATCACACTCCCAAACTATAAGATACACCACCTTGGGTCCTCCTAAGGCATGAAATTCCCAAAACCGTTGAAACATTCTAAGTGTGAAACTAGTCAAAAAACCCAAAATTTAAGTTATAATACATAAAAATATAATTTATCCGAAAATGGGAAAACCAAAGTGAAAAAGGTAAAACTCGAATTAATAGAACTCAACCACCACTATTAAAAACTAAAATTCCAATAAAAATATATACACCCATTTTAAAATTCCAAAAATCTTATTCCAAAGACATGTTTCAAAAACCTCTAAAAAACAAAAAGCTTTTCACTTTTTAAAGGACCAAAAAACATGGAAATCCTTTATTTAATTTTTAAAACAAAACAAATTTCATTTAAATTACTTTTTCAAAGTAGAATTATTAATTTAAGAAATCACATTCCCCTCTAAAATCATGTTACTATAATAAAATATCTCTTCAAATTTCAAAAAACCCTTTAACCTTCTTGAAACCAATTAAAATTCCTCATTAAAATTAATTTTATTAATCCTCATCTATCACTCTTAAATAAAAATAAGTCTTTTCAACTCAAAATAATAAATATTATATTCAAACATTTTAAATTTCTAAAATATTCAATATTCTTTTTAAAATCAATTTTCCTAACAAAAAAATCTATTTATCAATTTCCAAGTTACAAAAAATTATTAATTTTCAAGACTGACACACATTAATACAAAAATATAATAAATAGTATCTCACAATGTAAAAACTATATAATATGGGATTTTGGTTGTTCATGATTAGGTCACGTGGTTTAGCGTACCATCATTCAAGCATGAAACTACCACTAGAAGTCATGTTAAACCATTTCTTTATGCTTCACATGGGTTATTATTACACATGAGCTCACTACATGATGTTATTTCACTCACATTTCATCTATAAAGAGATGTAAATCATTTAAGTAAACCATAACATCTAAAATAGAAAATATACTCAAACTCAACCTCCCATTGTAACTCAAGGATTTTCATAAAATGTTCGGTCCAAACACGTTGTCATACCTACACCGAAAGTCTAGACTACCCTATCTCTACCTACCAAACATCCCAAAATAACAAGGGATTAAATTATAACATATTTTTATTAACAAACTCAAGTAAATATCAAACCAATCACCCAAGACGACATGTGACAAGTCTTGAGAGGCATTCCTAATCCGCCTAGGATGGAATCTTCTTTTGGGAATTAAGAATAACACAATTGGTAGTTATTTAGCCCAATGATAAAAAGATAAATAAATTATATTAGAACAAATAAAATGGTAACTGTATGAATAAGGAAACAGATAAATAAACATCCCTTCTTGGGACATTGTGGGTCACCACCAACCATAGATCCATGAATGCTCCAAAAGAGACACAACCCAAGCTCAAACTATTGCTGAAAAAATCTACAGGTGTAGGAAAAATCACTGGGGTTTTTAATTGGGAAGCCAAATTAGAAACAATCATCCGTTCCTTACAATTTAAGAGAAATATATTTAATGTGATTTTAAAAAAAAATAACATTTGAAAAGAGGGTTTCCATTTCTTCCAAAAACAAGTAGTAGGATGTGATTTCAGAAAAACATTTCTATTTTTATTTCCAAACATTTCTAATGAATGAAGGATTTACAATTAATATATTCAAGAAGGAACATATTATAAAAGATTAATTCTAGTAAAAATATATAATATTCGGAACCAATTCATAAATAGTTATAAAACATATGAATGTAGTTTTCATGTAAAACATGTGTCATGGGATATAAGGAGTAGTTAGAAAAATCTAGGAAATTGCAATATGAATTGATATAATCAATTTCTATCGATGTCAATTATCTAAAATACACTCACCCTATCACACTGCATCATCCACTCTCATTCAACAAAGAGGATTTTCCCAAAAGATGGGTGAGTCCTTTTTTGTCCACTAGTGAGTGTGTAATACGAAATTATTGAATCCTATTTACCTATAAATCCCTCAAAACCACCTAAGTATTATCATGACGAACAAATAGAGGTGAGTTTTACAAGATATCATATACATACATATCAAATTATTTAAAAAACACCTTCACTTTCTCACCTCTGAACTTCCTTCTTAAGCTCATCCCGTTTACCATATACATAGAACACACACACAATCATCATATTTGGCTTTTATTTCACACATTTATCATATTTTTCATGTCTAATACAAGGTATATCTTTAAGATGTGTTTTTCATTTCTCATGATAAACCTCAAAGTGGCAATCATAACTCATCATTTTAAAAAGGAAACACATTTCTTTTAGAAAAACAATTTTCCCCAAATATTTCATGTTTTCAAACTACACTTCACACATAAACACATATACACCTTGAAATATATATAGATACCCCTTATACCAATATACATGTTCCCATTTTCATGAGCCAAGATGTCAAAAATTTTATCCTATGGAACAAATATATATTTATATCTATATTTTTATACTAGTTTAAGGAACATACAATAATTTAAAGGATTATAAAAACCCATTGAAAGATCCTTAGGAATCCAAAACTTTTATCAAGACTTTTCATAAAATCATTTGAAAGTCCAAAAAATATATATGGTAATTTCTGTTTTACCTATTAAAAATCCTTTATATATCACATTAAAAACATAAAATATTTCATATTTTAAAACAGTGTTAAAAACATGGTTTAGTAAGATAAACATGTGCAACAAGTTTAGGGGAAATAGAGAAAATGAGTGGGAAAAATTTTCTAATCACCATAACCAATTTATAAAGAATATAAAATTTATATAATAATGAAAACAAATATTAAAATCACCAACCAATAATAGTTTTCAAATTAAAGGCTTTGATATAGGGTAACCTACATCAATCGTTGTCGCTTTCAACAATGGTGGCTCACATATACCCCAAGGTTGTCCAAATCGCACTATAAAACTATGAGATACCCAAAATTAAACAAATTACTAATTGAGATTGGGCCAAAGAATAATAGAAGAATAAAAAATTCATGAAATTGATGAAGAATTCATCTCTTTCAATGGTTATGGCTGTAACGGTCATTAATCAAACCCTAGGAACCATAACCCAAATAAGAAAACACAAAATTATGTTACATTTTTTCGAAGATGCGTGAACTACAAGGGGAGAATATAAATAAAGTAAGAAAATGATAGTTGAGTAGACCTTATCATGATGAACATTCTTAAAATTATAGGTAGTGGCGGCCAGAAAACAATGTTGGAGGAGGAGATGGAGATGTGTGAAATGGTTTGGTCATCACATGAAGGGAATCCCCTTGGTGGTTGGTGTTTTACATGACAAAAATAGGTAGGGGGAACGGGTAACACTACATGATGGTAAAATAATAAAAATTATAATTATAATATTTTATTGAAAGTAGTGACACAAACAAGGTTGGAGCACAGTCTTCTTAAACCATGTGAAAATTGTGAGACCCTCACTGGGAAAAATATAAAACACACATGGTTAGTATTCATGATTAATATAACCATGTAACAACCATGAAAAACAAATATTCCGATAATTATATGACCCTCTCATAGTTTTCTCATGGTTAGACTAACCATATAGGCTAACCATTCACCCTATACTGAATTCTGAAAATTTAAAATTTTCAAATGGGTCACGCACCAATCTCATCCCCTATAAAAAAATTAAAAAATAATAATAATAATAATATTTTTTGGTGGTTGGGGTGTGAAACTCAGGACCATTACACAATTTCGAAGATAGTAATACCTGATGATGTACAAACATGCGGAATACTTATCGGTGGGTCATTCCTCATTATATCCCATCTCATATATCACCAAGTGAAACCATTATAAGGTAAATCATAATCCATATACAAGAAATCACACTTGATATTTGATAATCTATGTGCCTCTTTATAGTTAATTTTGTTGAGCATAGTAAAAAAAATTTAGTGATATCATTATAGAATGTCAATGTATTCATCGTATTTATGAACTGATGTGGATTTTTTTTATGATATAGACACACTTTGAAATTATCATAGTAAATTAATGAAAAATAATGATCCAAATTTTATAAGATATATTTTTCATTTAATTCATTGAGTATATTTAGTAATCTAAATTACAAAGTACTTGGTTCAAGGACACCAACTCCAAAAAAACACTCACATAGCCTAGATCCAAATGCTAATGATTTTAGTTCTCTACCACTCATATTAAGATCCTTTTTTTTTGAGATAGTGGTTTTTAAGGAAGACTCCACATTGACTTCCGTGGAAATTATTCTCATAAAAACTTCATCTTTTGGACAAAATCCCTCTTGAAAGTATATTCTCACAGTATGTGATTCATCTATTGATGAGACCTTATTTATTTTTTGATATCCAACACTATAGTATTTACATAGTAAATTGTGATCGTTTATTTATTAATAGGAACAAAATTCATATCTTGTGTGAAACAATGCATCCATACTACTTCTTTAGCTATATAAGATGTTTTAATATACTCTGGCCCCACTATAAAATCTGAAACCACTATTTTCTTTGAGCTATTCCAACTAAAAACTCCACCATTGAAAGTGAAGATGTGTCCCAACTATGAAATAATATTATACTGGTCTATTTTGAAACTATCATATGCATATACCATGATAACTTGCTCATCATCTCTGCTATATTATAGGAAATTAACATTAGTTCACCTTATATACTTAAGTATAGTTTTTTAAATCCATACATTGGAGGTGTCTTGGATTCCCTCTAATATTGTTCCATATGGAATATCCTTGGTACCTTGTCAATACATATACCGTAATTTTGACTGATAAGTCTCTAAGATCTATCATTATAGATCTTTATCCCAAGAATATATGCTAATTTTCCTAATTCCTTTATGGAGAAGCGTGTATTTAACGACATATTAAAAATGTATAGAACTGTTATCTCATTTGAAAGAAATAAAATTCCCTTAACATATACTATAATGAAAATATATTCACTCCAAATAAACCATTTATAGACATAAGGCACATATCTATTTCTTACAAAAAGAAATTCTATTAGGGATTCCTCAAAATGAATTTTCCATTACCTTGATTATTTCTTTAATCTATATATGGATATATTATATTTGTATATACTATTAACATTATATGGAGTAAAAAACCCTTATAGTTGTCTCATATAGATATATTCATGATGGTTCTTATTAAAGAGTGGTATTTAGAAATACATTTTTCAAATCTCATAGCCATGGCATGAAACAAGGGAAAGAAAAATTCTAATGGATTTAATCATGGAGACTCGTGAAAACGTTTCCCCATAGTCAATGCCTTGATGTTATTATGCTGTTTTGTAACCATTCATGCATTATAGGTATCAACATGACCATCCATGACTTGTTTATTCTTGAATTCCCATTTACAACCATCAGTATTTACATCGATTAGAGGATTCACCAAATTCTAAACTTGGTTTTGAAACAAAGATTCTATTTCAGAACACAATACTTCTGACTATTTTTTAGTGTGTGTTTCACTTACTAAATCTTTATAGATTAAATGGATTATTATAATCTACTAATAATGTGTCACCATCCTTGATGACTAGAAACCCATATCTTTCAGGTTCTCTAATATCTCTTCTACTCCAATGTAGTACTTTTGTCTTTGGAATAAATTATTCCATGGGGATTTTTTGAACTTATTCTTATAGAAAATCCTATGTTTACAAATAATATAATTCATTGAAGTATATATCACTTACACTATCTATTTTAAGGATTTTCACCCATTTAAATAATATGGAATATCCTTCCACTATTAACTTTTTATTTGAGGGGTCATATAGGTAATATTTTATTATTTCTATAGGGTATCCAGTAGAGATATACTTTATGCATCAGTGTGTATTTTTTTCATAAAGAGGAATTAACAAAGTTTCCACATCCCCACACATATAATTTTGACAATGTAGTTTTTATCACTGCATAATAAATATAGTGTACCATAAGCTTCTTTAGTTAATACTTGGTTTAGTATGTGTACTAGTATTAGTAATTCATCAAAATGATAGGGTAATATTTGCATGACTCGTC
Organism: Viscum album; assembly: GCA_963277665.1. NCBI lineage: Eukaryota > Viridiplantae > Streptophyta > Magnoliopsida > Santalales > Viscaceae > Viscum > Viscum album. Next base: position 1,499,077,060 of record OY728131.1, read on the forward strand.
ATTGACATCACCATTTCCAATAAGGTATAGTTAAAATTTTTTGTTACACCATTCCACTAGGGTGTATTAGGAGGAGTGAGTTGAGATAAAATCTTAAACACCCATAAATAATAATAGAGTCCTTAATTTTGATATTTTTTACCATGTTTTATGTAAATTTTCTTAATCTCATTTCTAATATAATTTTAAACCTCATTCTTGGAATCTTTTAATTTATCAATGGATTTTAACTTCTATCTCATTAAGTAGAGATATTTATGCCTAATAAAATCATTAGTAAAAGTTATAATGTATATATTCCCAGCCCTTGTTTCAACTTTTAATGGTCTATGTATATCAGTGTAAACTAACTCTAGAAGATCTTTGGCCCTTTAACCTTTTTTCATATAATATGACTTTGGTTATTTTACAATATAAACACACAAAACAGAAAACAAGTTGTTTTAGATCTAATAAATCTAAATACCATATTTGTGTAACTTAGTTGATCATTTTTTTCAAGAATAAATTGGTGATGTCATAGATTGATGTAGAATTATTCATGTGAGTCAGATTCATTTTCTATTTTCAACACTTATTTCTCATAATCTATTACGTAAAGCCATTATGTTAATATGTCTACCATAACATATTTTTTATTTATAAAATAATTGATGTTTATTTCCAAGCATGAATATAAATCATTCCATATATAATTTAGATTAAAAAATAATGTTTTAGTTAATTCTTATCACATAGTAACAATTATAACGTACCAAGATCATTCCTATTAGCAATGTCAGGTGGAATCTAATAGAATGTTCTTCCAACTTAGCTTAATTTTCAACCCATTAATCCACTTCACCCAATGAATCCATTCAAAATATATTAGGATTTTAAATTTTTATAAAAATGTGATAACCACATGAGATATTTAATACTCAATTCATTGAAATTAAATGGTTACACTCAATAACGAACATACTGGAAGCATTGCATTACTTCATTCCCACTATGTAGTTATTCTTCTAGTGGATCTTCTGGCCTTATATGAAATAAACATACTATTACTCACGCACTTACCATGTGGTCTTCCTCTTCTTTGAAAGTTATTTCATTGAAGTCTTTTACATAGTATTTGTTTTGGTTCTCTTTTCCTTACCATTCCTCTTATTCATTATAAGGATAAAAAACATTTAGGATTTAGTTCCTTATAAATTTAGTGAATTATTGTAAGGAGATCTGGGAGTGAATTATCTATATTATTCATGATTAATTTAAAAATAAAAATTGAAAATATTTGAGTAAGTTTGGTGAAAATGAAATCATTTCACAAATAATTAGGTAGTTTAAACTCTAGAATTTCCAAATGCTCAATGCAGCCAATCATTATTATTACATGATGTCCATATGGAGCTAATTTTATAAGATTTTATGTGAATAGTTCCTTGGATATGTATATCTATTCACATATTATTATCTCTTAATAAAGGTCATAGAGATAATTGATCATTTTTTATTCATACATGGTCTAATGATATTTTTATAGTTCACTAGACATTTAAGATAGCGTTGAACACTCGACATCTAGCACATTATCCAATTGTTTCTCATCAATAATTAAATATTCCCTTCTTACCACTATAGAGGGTGGGTTAATAACTAGTGAGTAATCACATATAACTTCCATTCCTAGAATATTTTAATGTACAATAACATGTACCATTCTTGGAAGCTTGTTTTAGAAAGGTTATTATCTTAATCTATGATATTTAGAGGGATAGTACTGTTGTTTTTGACCTTTACATTTCATTCTACCATAATTTAATGGAAATTATTAGTAATTTATCTGATTACTAGAGTGAGAAAAAATAAATTTAACTATATGTCTCCCACACTTTTATCAAGTCCTAACAACCCTCAACATTAGACTCAGAATGCCTAGTTGCATAGACATTCTAGTGGAAAGGATCCATATTCCCCCTTTCATTACCCAAACAACAGATTGTCCAATTACTTGATGGTATTTATAAATGAAAATATATTCCAATAGTGTTATTGAAACACCTTGATCCATTGAGTTTATTCCCCAATCCATTAACCCTCTCTTCAGTTTCCTAAATAATTACCTCCAATTTATTTCAAGTCTTGTAATGGATACTCCTCGTGATGAAAAATGGATAAGTCAACCCAAAAAATTCATGATATATCCCTAATAAAATTAAATTTCCAAACATGGGTTGGAAAAACACTTATTTCTACAATTTCATTCATAATAAAATAATGGAAGGCTTAATATGACTTAATATTAAGTTGAGGGATTATATTTTTTATTCGTAAAAGTTTTTTATTATATCATTTAAATGTATTGTTGATATCAAGGGTATTTTAAATTAGCGATTAACCATGTTCTGATAGAATATTTAGATTTTATATATTTATTTCAATCCCATATTTATATATTATTACATTTATTTATGTGATCATAGTCTGGAATCCATAAAATAAATCATGCATAAGGTATAAATAAAATAAATAAATAATAAATAAAATGATCATGAATTTATGTAATGGTTGATTTATTAAGTGGGTAATAAATAAACATATAACCCTATGGTAAAATCCAATGTGTCGGTATGGGAATAAGTTACAGCATCCACCTTTACACCAATGTATTCACTTGTTTGGTTTCAACCCAGTTCCATCTTGAATCGCCTTAGCTTCGATTCCTCCTTGAACTGACTCCAGGAACCTTAAGATACTATTTTTAATATATATGATTTATAAATCACATAAAAGAGAGTAGAACTAAGGATTAGTTAAAAGTAATTATATAAAATAATATTCTACCCATAGGTCCTACATAATAAAAGACTGAGGGTTGACACACATTCCATCACATTAAATTTAATAATAAATCATTACAAACATATTCAATAAAATAATAATAAATAATACCAACACATACATAGTCCAAGTCAAAACTCAAGGTCTTTCACAAACATGAAATGAAAATTCATTTAAAATAATAGATAGTATTAATTTCAATTCGTTCTTTGATAAGATAAAATACACACATCTTAATCTGATTAATTATAATATTACTCATTTAATTCTTTTTTTCTTATTCTATTCAATAACCCTAGATATTAACATTAACTATTATTTTAAATAAAATAAATAATTCTATTTTATTTAAATTTTAATAAAAATAATATACAACTTTGTGCTTAGATGATGCTTAGTGATTACCGATCTGAACTACTGAATATGGTCCTTATTGTATACAATTCACTCACATTAAATATTCCATACATGTAATGTGTTTTAATTTCATGGTGTTCACTATCAAATTAATGACATATAGAGCACATAAAAATTAGGTTGCATGTATACTTTAAGGCATGCAGAGTATTTAGCATGAAATGACTATACATGAATTTTGGTTTCAATTATTACGAAAAATTAATTAATAATTTAATGTAATATAAAATCTAATGAATGGTGTGTACTATAAATTAAATAAATAATATTAATCAGTTGTATGATGTTCAATGGACTAAATAATTAAATTTAATTTATAAATAGATAAAGTGTATGGTGTGTTGAGGACAGTAACAAGGGTTTAATTTTATTCATTGGATGTCTATAATATACACCTAGGGACTCCGCATGTACACCCCACATATATTTTTATGGTACATATTATATAGGAAGGATAAAATACATGTAATTCCAGTTTCATGCCAATTATTCTATACTCATCCTGTATCAAATACACATAGTGTATTAATTACATGACGCAGCCTATCCCTATGTTTTCTACCACGAAAACATGTATAATACACATTTTATAGTCAATAAACACAGTGTGTAGTGTAGAAACTTCATTTTCTACATTTTTTTGTCTACATGTTTTTTTTATTAACTACATGATGACCCAAAGCCCATGAATTTTTCTTGGTAATATGAAATAGGATACATGGTGTGTGACTAAGGATTAAACATAACATAACCTTGTGTTATCTAGCTAGAGTTTTTAGCACCTCCGTATGTGTTCTTTAAATGAATTTATCATTAATTATTTAATAATATTTTTTATTTGACTAAGAAGTAAATAGGTCGAAACTGATATCTCAACAACATATACAGAAAATTTAAAATTGGAAAAGAAATTAAAATTTTAAAAATGTAATGATCAAAAATGAAATAAAAATTTATAAATTTGAATATGACAACAGAAATACCACATGATGATTATGGGAAAAACAGAAGTGGATATTAGGGCTTGGACTAACATATCTATTATTAGATTCAATGGATATTCCTTAATGTACATGGTGTGGGATCCATGACCAAAAAAAAATTATGATGAATCTTGACAGACATATCAGAACCAAGGGGACCTTTTACATAATATTTATAAATAATTTAAATAGATACAAATAAATAATAACTTAGTCTGGAGATATTTTATTGATGAAGATATTATTAGTCTAAAACCCTCTCATTATACCATTTTCCCTTATAGGATCTATGTATAGAATCCCCCTAACGATGATCCACATGTTATTTTTTGATCTTGGAACATTGCTGATGGATTTTTGGATGCTATTATAGAGTATCGATCAACTTTTGGTGTTCACCTTGATCAATACATTGATTCATTTTTTTAAGAACCCTCCATTAACACTCATTATTTAGAATATTGAATTTGGAGGATAATGTCACAGGCTTGACAGAATAAACTCTAGATCATCATGTGGTCTTGAGAGTGAGAGATCTAGATTTTAATGTGAAAAAAAATTCTCTAATTTTATCAAAATTGGTAAAATGAAAATATCCTTATATTTAAAGAGTTATTATAAGGCCCCAGCCTTAATCCTTACTTAATCTTGAGTTATTACAAGATTACACATTGAGGATCTTTTCGGGTTTAGAGTTTTAGAGAATTAGATCATAAAAATTGCATTACATTCCACATATAAAAAAAGTGGTTACATAATGATAGTATTCTTCATTACCATCAATGGAATCATATTTAAAATAAACATGGATTCTTTCTTGACACTTCCTTGACACTATCATCATATCATGTACCGTTCCCTTGACCTGTGAAAAACATTTCAAAAAAAACTTGGGATGAGCATAAAAAGATCAGTAAGGGATATAAAAATATGGAAAGGAAACATGGGTACCTATATACATAAGGATGAGATCATACTTTACCCATAAAACATAAGCACTTTAACATACCTCATCAAATCATGAATAAATCATATAAATCATAAGACATAAAGGTAACTTGAGGCATTCATAACATTCTTACGTAGGGAGTAACCCTCTTGGTTACGTTTGGAATACCCATCACAGTATATTCCCTAAATCTCTTCGGAGAAACCTTAACGTTTCACTCCTTTGCGTTACCCAATGCATTGGAGAGCTATATCGGGCTCACTCGCCCTTAGTTTATCACGGAACCACCTGTCTTCATAATAATTCCCAAGAACCTCAACATAATCGTATCACATAAAACATGCATAAAGGAAACATAACATTTCCACCTTTCAATCACCAGATATCAATACAACACATTGATATAAAAACATTATGAAAACCATTTTCAATACCAAAATAAAAGAAAAGTAAAACATGGTATTTATTTTTCTTTTAAAAAATGTATGGCTTGTAGAGGAAGCAGAAACTCAAATAATGGTCATGGCGGCGGAGAATTCGTTGTTGCCGCATACGTACGACAAAAACATTCCCTCTTGTCATTTAGTAAACGCTTCGTATAAAAAAATATTCCTTTTGAATAAACGTAAAAGTCAAAGGGGTTTATACATCGTATAAAAGAAGGTTGTGTAAAAAACAAAATATGCCTCAATGAAAGGAGACTGAGACGAAGTCCCATACCTCGGGTCCGACTTGACTCGATCGTTCTTTAATGTCATGAATAATAAACTTGAGTTAATTTCTACTTCTTTAAGAACCTTTTTCAAGTTCATTATCCCTTTTATATCACTTATTACCATGTCATGAACACTATGTAATTATTTAAGTTAATAACGGTCGTTTAAACGATCATTGGTACTTGAGTCAAAAATAAACCCTTTATAATTACAAGTTGTTCATGTATCCATTATATCCAGAATGGTATTCATGATGTAGATATCATATATGTCATATATATCCAGTACATTCATGCATTTATAATATTACATAATCATTTAGAGGCAAGAAATGAAATGCACCGTTCATGGAGACGGTAAGCCATACGTACGCATGAACGCTACATTCAATTCTATTTCGTATTTTATAGAATGGAATCATAGTGATATAAAGTTATATTATAATTCCAGTATAATATCATATATAATATCATAGTTCCATCCTTTATACGTCCACATATGGTATTTAACGAATCAAATCACTTTGAGGGGGCGGTAGTCTGCACTTCCTTAAATGAAGATATCGCATTTACCCATAATTGAAACCATAAAGGTATGACCAAAAAGAAAAATAAAGAAGCTTAAGGAAAACATAAACATATTATATATCATATATAAATATAGTTACATCTTAATGGCCACCTTTGAAGGTGTTAAAAGAATGTTGAACAATCATCGTTTCGGGAGGCATAAATTCGCCATCCCCGGAAACAGTATGTTCATTAACCATTAGATGTAGGTGTGTGTAAGTGTAGCTCTAATCCTTCTTGTAACAAAATTATATTATATTGAGGATACTGTATTTGTTAAAAAAGAAAAGAATAAAAAGAGTTTAGGGGGCTGGAGAAGCAAAATAAAACAAAAGGACTCAAAAGAAGACATTACCTTAAAATCGGGAAACTCCCTTTGGTTTGAGCTCAAAGGCTTCCTTGGGAAGACTTCTGCCCAAAGTGAGGCTTCAAGGAGTAAGAGAGGGAAGTGGAGAGACAAAATGGTCTGGGTTTGGACGATCCAAATGCTTTGGAAGTGTGGGTAAGGAGGTAGAGGTGGGGGCCTTTTATAAGAGGAGAGGAGGGGCACTCTTGGAAAGTAAAGATAAGTTACTTTATTTTAAAAAGATTTTCGGATTCAAAAGGTCCCACATTGCTATAATTCTATGATAAGGTGATAAGGCTTATAAATCCACTCATCCAATTGGTTTTGTCCATGTGTAGGTTTTATATTTTACATTATCTTTCCATTTTATTTAAATCGTTAAATAATGAGGTCATCGCTACATCATCATGATGTCATAAATAATTTAATTTATTTAAAGACTAAAAATTATAAAAAAACTACTATGATTTAGAAAATATTTTTAGCTTTCCAATTACTATTTATAATCAAAAATATGATCTTTATAACCCCATGTAAAAAAAATTCGTAAAACATATTATGTTTGTGTCATTTTTACTTTTACATTAAATAAAAAGTTATTTATGACATTTCCCAACCAAAGTGGTTCCATGGGGTCCCCAAGTTGACCCATGTCTTTTCTTGGTCATCCATGACACAACCAATGAGGGTAGGACATGTTTCAAGCTCATCTCATTTTATTAAAGCATTATTTTTACCTTAAACTACACTAATTAACACTAATCGTGATTAAAAACTTAATAAGTTACTATTCCCCAAAAAATTATTTTAATCTCATTGAACCACATTTTACTTCTTAATTACAACCATGTATGTCAGATTTTTGAAATTAAAAACACAAAGATGGAAAAATTTTCATTTAAACGGAAAAATCAGTTTTTATAAGTATCACTTAGTGGTTTCACTATTCATCAAAAATTGAAGTTTTTCAGAAAATTGCCAAAAATTCACCCTAAGCTATATTTGATATTCCGAATTCAAAAATGAAGTCTATTTTAAAAAATTCAAAACATATAAGTCACATTAATTAATTTAATAATTAATTTCTGCTGTCATGACAAATAGCGTGTTTTTATGAAACAATAAGTATCAAAAGATTGACACTAGTTTAAGTCCAATTTAAAAGTGAAATTGATTCCAATGACCACCATTGGATAAAATGGTAAAAATATATTCTAATTTCACTTCAAAACAAATTCAAAAGATAATCTAATCATATAAATAAATTAGATTAAAAAGTGGTTTTGAATTAAAATACAACATTTTTCACTATTCATTAAAAAATGAACTTTATCGGAAAAATACCAAAAATTCACACAAAGTAAATTTTGATGTCCCAATCATAAATAATAATTTTATTTTGACAAAAATATCTTATAAAATTGTCAAAATATAGATTTAAAAAGGGTTTGCCATCAAAAGGTAGTAAAACAATCTTTTAAGAATATTATTGTATTCCATGCATAAGATTGTATTTATTTTCATTTTAAGCCTCTAAGAAACTATATTAATCATTAATAGACCTAGATAAAAATATCTATTATTCATTACTTACTTGGGATGTTACATCCTTCCCCCCTTTAGAAAATTGTGTCCCTGCAATTTATTTACTTATCAAATAAATGGGGGTACTTATCCCTCATTGCATTTTCAGATTCCCATGTTGCCTCTTCCATCATGTGGTTTTTCCACAAAACCTTTACCTACTTAATCACCTTATTCCATAACACTTGCTCCATGTGGTCAAGAATCTGGACCGGTTGTTCCTCATAATATAGTTTCTCTTCCATCTGAACTACCTCTGGACTCAAAACATGAGATGGATCTGGCATATACTTTCTCAACATCAAAACGTGAAAAACATTGTGTACCTGAGATAAACTCGGAGGTAAAGCCACCTGGTATGAAACTGATCCAACTCTCTCTAGAATTTCATATGGTCCAATAAACCTTGGACTCAGCTTTTCTTTCTTACAAAATCTCATCACACTTTTCCAAGGAGAAACCTTGAGAAAAACATGATCACCTACCTCGAAAGATAGATCCTTCCTCCAGTTATCCACATAACTCTTCTGCCTGCTCTGAGCTGTTCTCATGTGCTTCTGAATCACCTGAACTTTTTCTGCCATCTCTTCTACCAATTCTGGTCCCATAAACTTCCTTTCACCCACTTCATCCCAGAAAGCTACAGTTCGACACCGCTTCCCATATAATGCCTGAAATGGTGCCATCTGTATACTGGAATGAAAACTGTTATTATATGAAAATTGAACCAAAGAAAGATGTTGGTCCCAACTTCCCTGATAATACATAGAACAAGCTTGTAGCATATCCTCCAATGTCTGAACTGTTCGTTCTGACTACCCATCTGATTGAGGATGAAAAGCTGTACTAAAATTTAATTCAGTACCCAACGACTTCTGAAGGCCTTTCCAAAAGTTAGAAGTGAACCTGGGATCACGATCAGATACAATGGAGAGGGGAACTCCATGTAACCTGGCTATCTCTTTAAGATACAAATGGGAAAGTTGATCTAGGGAAAAAGTATCTCGTATAGCAAGGAAATGAGCAGATTTAGTCAAGTGATCAACAATAACCCAGATTGCATTATTACCTCGAGATGTCTTCTGTAATCCCACAACAAAGTCCATGGATATATTCTCCCATTTCCACTCTGGCACTGGTAAAGGCTGAAGCATCCCTTTCGGTAACTGTCACTCTTCTTTAACCTGTTGAAAAGTCAAACACTTCACAGTAAAATCAAAAATATCTCTTTTCATTACATGCCACCAGAAATACTCCCGCAGATCTCTGTACATCTTAGTACTTCCAGGATGAACTGAAAACGGAGAACTATGAGCTTCACATAACAACTCTCTCTTCAACTGTGAATCACAAGGCACACACAATCTCTTCCCAAATCTCAAAACGCAATCATTATCAATGTTGAATTCATGCAACTTACCTTTCTGAACCAGCTCTACCTTTTTCTGGAACTCACTGTCTTGCTTCTATGCTTGATTGATTCTATCTGATAGAGATGATCTCACTGATACCTGAAACAAAACAGAAGAACATCCTGCACCCACAACTTCTATGCCAAAGTTCATCAAATCCTTAACCAAAGGATCATGTTCCAAACGCAACATTGCTAATGAAGCATTACTTTTTCAAAACAAATCATCAGCCACTTTATTTTCTTTTCCCGGATGGTAATGAATTGTATAATAATAATCCTTGATTAATTCTAGCCATCTCCTTTGTCTCATGTTCAATTCTTTCTGAGTGAATATATACTATAAACTTTTGTGATCGGTATATATTTCACACTTTACTCCATACAAATGATGCCTCCAAATTTTTAAAGCAAAAACAACAGAAGCTAATTCTAAATCATGTGTAGGGTAATTTACCTCATGAGTTTTCAACTATCAGGAAGCATAAGCAATTACCTAATCATTCTGTATTAGGACGAAACCAAGTCCTTTCAATGAAGCATCACTGTATATAACAAACTCACCATTCCTGGAAGGTAGTGCCGAAACTAGAGCATTCACCAATCTTCTTTTCAATTCCTGAAAACAATCATCACATTATTTTGTCCAGATAAACTTAACACCCTTCTGAGTTAGCTTAGTCATTGGACTAGATAACCGTGAAAATTTTCTAACAAACCTTAGGTAATAGCCTGCCAAACCAAGGAAGCTACGAATCTCGGTTACATTTGTGGGTCTTGGCCAGTCTTCCACAGATTTTGTTTTTGCAGGATCAACAGTTATCCCATCTTTAGAAACAATGTGACCAAGGAAAGAAATTTGTTGCAACCAAAACTCACACTTGCTGAATTTCCCATACAATTTATTTTCTTTTAAGGTTTGTAAGATAACCCTTAAATGTCTTTTATGATCCTCTTTACTTTTTGAAAACACTAAAATATCATCAATGAAAACCACCACAAACTTATCCAAGAACTCATGGAAAATTCTATTCATTAAGTCCATGAATACATTAGGTGCATTGGTTAGCCCAAAAGGCATTAGTACAAATTCATAATGGCCATATCTTATACGGAATGCGGTCTTCGGAACATCTTCTTCCTTTACCTTCAGTTGATGGTACCCCGATCTCAAGTCAATATTTGAAAAAAATTGAGCTCCCTGGAGCTGATACAACTTCATTTAATGGCCCGACATCTACTGAAGTAGTTGCAAAGGATTTCACCACCAATTTCTACTTGTAGTCTAACTGCTTCCCATTACTCAAGATCTTTGTCGGAAACTCGTTTTCATAGTGACCCATCTCATTGCACTTAAAACATTTCACTAACTATAAATCAAATTTGGTCTTACCTTCACCTTGATCCTTTTCAGTGCAATCACGAGCCTTATGTCCCATCTTACCACATCGGTAGCACTTTCTAGAATTCAGAAGACATTCCCCAGCATGCCTTTTGCCACATTTATCACAAACTGTAAACTTAGTTTTCTTACCATCAGTCTTTTTTGGAGAATTCTTACCTTTCTCATTCCACCTCAGTCTCTTCTTCTGTTGGTTGTTATAGAACACTTGATCATCGGCAAACTCCATTTCCACCTTCTCAGCACATCAAACAAGCTTTTCATAACTTTTAAACTCACGAGAAGCTAATTCCCTTTGATATTTTGGCTTTAATCCTGAGTAAAAACGATTGATTTTACTATCAAGGTCTCGGATAAAATTCGGAGCATACCTTGCCAATCGAGTGAACCTTTCTTCATAGGCAGCCACTGAGTCTTCCTCTTGCCTCAATTCCAAGAATTAATTTTCCATCCTAAGTCGAATATCCTTAGGAAAATACTTCTCAAGAAACATACCTTTGAATTCATCCCAGTCGAGAGCATAAATCTCATCGGCGTCCCTGATATTTTTAACCATAGACAACTACTGATCTGCCTCACCCTCCAAACGGTAAATAGCAAGACTAACCTTTTGATTGTCTGAACACCCCATGACATCAAAAATCATCTCCAGTTCTTTAATCCACCCTTCAGCTAGCACAGGGTCAGATGATCCTCTGAATGATGGGGGATGTTGCCTCATGAAATGTTCCACCACTAACATGTTCCTCTGCGGTTGATCTGGGTGATCTTGTGCATGGATACCACCACCATTTATCGCTTGAGTCAACTGCGCCATTACTACAACAAACTGTTCAGTTCCAATTCTGACCAGCTCAGGATGCTGATTCGGAAGGTTATTTCCTTCTGTATGCCTTCCTATCACTACTTCCCTATTTCCTCTGTGGAAAACCATTCTGAACAAACATGTATTAGATGAAGCAAGATGAAGAAACACGGTAATCTTCAAATGCTATAACACTTCAATTTGACCATAAAAAAATATTTTTGGATAATCATTTAATAGAATTCTAATTCCTAAAGTTATCTAAACCGACCTCTGATACCAACTATAAGGCCCCAGCCTTAAACCTTACTGAATCTTGAGTTATTACAAGATTACACATTGAGGATCTTTTCGGGTTTAGATTTTTAGAGAATTAGATCATAAAACTTGCATTACCTTCCACATATAAACAATGTGGTTACATAAAGATAGTATTCTACATTCCCATCAATGGAAACATATTTAAAATAAACATGGATTCTTTCTTGACACTTCCTTGACACTATCATCATATCATGTACCTTTTCCTTGACCTGTGAAAAACATTTCAAAAAAAACTTTGGATGAGCATAAAAATCTCAGTAAGGGATATACAAATATGGAAAGGAAACATGGGTACATATATACATAAGGATGAGATCATACTTTACCCATAAAACATAATCACTTTAACATACCTCATCAAATCATGAATAAATCATATAAATCATAATACATAAAGGTAACTTGAGGCATTCATAACATTCTTACGTAGGGAGTAACCCTCTTGGTTACGTTTGGAATACCCATCATAGTATATTCCCTAAATCTCTTCAGAGAAACCTTAACGTTTCACTCCTTCACGTTACCCAATGCATTGGAGAGCTATATCGGGCTCACCCGCCCTTAGTTTATCACGGAACCACCCGTCTTCATAATAATTCCCAAGAACCTCAACATAATCATATCACATAAAACATGCATAAAGGAAACATAACATTTCCACCTTTCAATCACCATATATCAATACAACACATTGATATAAAAACATTATGAAAACCATTTTCAATACCAAAATAAAATAAAAGTAAAACATGGTATTTATTTTTCTTTTAAAAAAAGTATGGCTTGTAGAGGAAGCCGAAACTCAAATAATGGTCACGGCGGCGGAGAAGTCGTTGTCGCCGCATAAGTACGACAAAAACATTCCCTTTTGTTGTTTAGTAAACGCTTCTTATAAAAAAGATTCCTTTTGAATAAACCTAAAAGTCAAAAGGGTTTATACACCATATAAAATAAGGTTGTGTATAAAACAAAATATGCCTCAATGAAAGGAGATTGAGACGAAGTCCCATACCTCGGGTCCGACATGACTCGATCGTTATTTAATGTCCTGAACAATAAACTTGAGTTAATTTATAATTCTTTAAGAACCTTTTTCAAGTTCATTATCCCTTTTATATCACTTATTACCATGTCATTAACACTATGTAATTTTTTAAGTTAATAACGGTCGTTTAAACGATCACTGGTACTTGAGTCAAAAATAAACCCTTTATAATTACAAGTTGTTCATGTATCCATTATATCCAGAATTGTATTCATGATGTAGATATCATATATGTCATATATATCCAGTACATGCATTCATTTATAATATTACATAATCATTTATAGGTAAGAAATGAAATGCACCGTTCATGGAGACGGTAAGCCGTACGTACGCATGAACGCTACTTTCATTTCTATTTCGTATTTTATAGAATGGAATCATAATGATATAAAGGTATATTATAAATCCATTATAATATTATATATAATATCATAGTTCCATCATTTATACGTCCACATATGGTATTTAACGAATCAAAACACTTTGAGGGGGCGGTAGTCCGCACTTCCTTAAATGAAGATATCGCGTTTACCCATAATCGAAACCATAAAGGTATGACCAAAAAGAAAAATAAAGAAGATTAATGAAAACATAAACATATTATATATCATATATAAATATAGTGACATCTTAATGGCCACCTTTGATGGTGTTAAAAGAAAGTTGAACAATCATCGTTTCGGGAGGCATAAATTCGCCATCCATGGAAACAGTATGTTCGTTAACCATTAGATGTAGGTGTGCGTAAGTGTAGCTCTAATACTTATTATAAAAACATCCTAGTATATTGAGTATACTTTATTTGTTACAAAAGAAAATAATAAAAAGATTTTAGGGGGTTGGAGAAGCAAAATAAAACAAAAGGACTCAAAAGAAGACATTACCTTAAAATCGGGTAACTCCCTTTGGTTTGAGCTCAAAGGCTTCCTTGGGAAGACTTCTGCCCAAATTCAGGCTTCAAGTAGTAAGAGAGGGAATTGGAGAGACAAAATGGGCAGTGTTTGGCCGATCCAAAGGCTTTGGAAGTGTGGGTAAGGAGGTAGAGGTGGGGGCCTTTTATAAGAGGAGAGGAGGGGCACTCTTGAAAAGTAAAGATAAGTTACTTTATTTTAAAAAGAGTTTCGGATTCAAAAGGTCCCAAATTTCTATAATTAGAGGATAAGGTGATAAGGCTTCTAAATCCACTCATCCAATTGGTTTTTTCCATGTGTAGGTTTTAGATTTTACATTATCTTTCCATTTTATTTAAATCGCTAAATAATGAGGTCATCGTTGCATCATCATGATGTCATAAATAATTTAATTTATTTAAAGTCTAAAAATTATATAAAAAAACACTATGATGTAGGAAATATTTTTAGCTTTCCATTGAATATTTATAATCAAAATTCTCATCTTTATAACCCCATGTAAAAATTGTTTTTTGTAAAACATATTATGTTTGTGTCATTTTTACTTTTACATTAAATAAAAAGTTATTTATGACATTTCCCAACCAAAGTGGTTCCATGGGGTCCCCAAGTTGACCCATGTCTTGTCATGGTCTTCCATGACACAACCAATGAGGTTAGGACATGTGTCAAGCTAATCTCATTTTATTAAAGCATTATTTTTACCTTAAACTACACTAATTGCCACTAATCGCGATTAAAAACTTAATAAGTTACTATTCACCAAAAAATTATTTTAATCTCATTGAACCATATTTTACTTCTTAATGACAACCATTTATGTCAGATTTTTGAAATTCAAAACACAAAGATGGCAGAATTTCATTTAAACGGAAAAATCAGTTTTTATAAGTACCACTTAGTGGTTTCACTATTCATCAAAAATTGATGTTTTTCAGAAAATTACCAAAAATTCAGCCTAAGCTATATTTGATATTATGAATTCAAAAATGATGTCTATTTTAAAAAATTCAAATCATATAAGTCACATTAATTAATTTAATAATTAATTTCCGATGTCATGACAAATAGCGTGTTTTTATGAAACAATAAGTATCAAAAGATTGACACTAGTTTAAGTCCAATTTCAGAGTGAAATTGATTCCAATGACCACCACTGGGTAAAATGGTAAAAATATATTCTAATTTCACTACAAAACCAATTCAAAATATAATCTATTCATATAAATAAATTATATTAAAAATAGGTTTTGAATTAAAATACAACATTTTTCACTATTCATTAAAAAAATGAACTTTATCGGAAAAATACCAAAAATTCACACAAAGTAAATTTTGATGTCCCAATCATAAATAATAATTTTATTTTGACAAACATAGCTTATAAAATTTTCAAAAGATAGATTTAAAAAGGGTTTTCCATCAAAAGGCAGTAAAACAATCTTTTAAGAATATTATTGTATTCCATGCATAAGATTGTATTTATTTTCATTTTAAGCCTCTAAAAAACTATCTTAATCATTAATAGACATAGATAAAAATATCTATTATTCATTACTTACTTGGGATGTTACAGTTATGGTTAGGGTTAAAATATTTTTTAATTACAAAAAGGACCCTAATAATAAATTAATAATTTAAATAGCCCCATTCCATGTAATAATCTTATTATTCTTATTTCATGGAGTGCACTAACAAGATAAATGATAAATATTATTTTTCCATCTTTTAAATTAATATTTATCACCATACCTCATATTATTCCCATATTCTACCTCAAAATTTATCTAATACAAGTATAAATTTTTATTCACTTAACAAATAAATAAATAAATATTTCATATCCAATTAATTAAATTATTACCTAGAGAATAAATATATATTTAATTATTTCTCCAAAAAAACCTAAGAAAAATTATTCTTCATACTTCAGAATAATAATTATTCTAATAATTAAATCCGAATTTAGTTTAATTAAGATCAATAGATATAATTATGGTGTTCCCTTCTAGTTTTTTCATTGGATTTAAGAACGCTTGACTAAAGTTTGATATTACTATCTAGAAATGGGTCAAGAAAATTAAGAGGAAGAAGTAACTGTTAAAATTTTTAAAACCACATACATGTATGAAATGGGTAATGCAACATCCCACCCCTCCTCATTAGCTTGATTCAAGGATAAATTACTACTGGGCCTTAAGTAGTATCCCCAAGATCCCAAAGACTAGTAAAAAAATTCAAAGGACTTCAATACAATTGGGGGATATTTTCCCTATGAAAATAAAACAAACACAACCAAAAATACCATAACCACACCCACTATATGATCCATGATAACAATTTAAGACATCTCATTGCATAAAAATGAAACTAACTACATCAGAGTACTAAGAGGAAACCAAGATCAACATCAATTACAAAGTGGAATAAAAAACCAAAAAATATCAAAAGACTCTAAATATACCAACATGATACCTCAAAATATTTCCAAGAACCTACTCCATTGTCCATTACCAATTAACATGAAGTACTCCTGAAAAAATCTGATAACTTCTCATTACCTATGTCCTGATAGAAAATATCTACAAATGCAACAATGTTCTAATATAGGGGGTGAGTAATGAAACTCGGTTGGATATCCCCAAATGAATTCTTTACTAATGCCATTATGATTGAAAAAGTAATCACATTTATATAAAACTATTTATATAAAACTATTCAAAATATTTCAATAATTTATATGAAAATCAAGCAATTTTATACAAAAACAATTTTCTAACTATAACATTTTTCAAGGATTGAAAATAAACAAGTCATTCTAACCATTTCATGAATTAATTGGGAATTTACCATTCCATTTCACCCAAACAAACTCACACACACACACAAGCATGGTCTTACCATTTAAAGAGGAACTTCATGTCTGTAACCCATCGCTTAGATGGTGGTACTTCATGCCCAATATACATCCCATTCAACTCATGCTTAACCATTTAAGCCAATAACCATACGAAAACAATATTAATCAAACCATTTAAATAATACTATTATTTTATTTAAAACACTTTTTCATACCTCAAAACCAACAAAACATTTTAAAACAATTTTAAAACATTCACTTTCCACCAAAACATCCAATTTTTAGAATTTCCAAAAAACTGTCACTAAAGAGGCTTTCTAGAAAGCATTGCACAAAAATTTCATAATCAATTTCATGGAAAACAATAAAATTTAAATCAATAATTCTATTTATATCAAGATGTATCTAGATTAAACCCACCTACTATGGGAATTGTGGAGAAAATGAGGAAAGGCATGAATTTCTCAACAAAATAGGGTTGAATCTCCAAAAAACGACCCATAGATCTCATTCCCTAGCATAAACAATGCCAAATATCATCATTATTGGTATAAAAAACTATATATAACCCCAATAGATTATATACATATTAATCCAAGTGAGGGAAGAAGATAATATCTATGGGAAACATCTATGAATAGAGACGTACCAAGGAATCGGCCCTTCAACACACCACGATTTGACAACAGATTGCTCTCAAAGCCAAGGGGAAAGACTCCACATCCTTCGAGAGGAAGAAAAAATGATATAGGGATAAAAAAAGTGAAAATTATGGTATTTTGTGAAAAAATGAGTTATATCCACTTTTTTATCATTTAACTATTATCCTTGTAGGGTTTTTCACACAGTTAGGAAAACTGTGCACTAACCATGCAAATGCCTCTATCCAAAAAATCATGGTTTCTCCAAGGTGGCTTCCCGGGTTATCCAAACTGTGAACCTATCTATCCACCTACCTATAATCCCATTTTTCACTTTTCATAGTTTTCTGTTTGAGTTTCATTATTTTTACTAACCATGCTCAAACCATGCATCTTTGGAAATTCCCCAAACACTTTCTAAAAGTCTTCAAAAACCTCCTAAAATTATCCAAAACACTTTACATACATAAAAAGAATGATGAAATTGTTACCTAATTGGAAATTAGAATGATATATTCTCCCCACCATTAAAATTTATATCCCCATAAATTAGAAAACCATTGTTGTCCACAAAGAGATTAGGCCATTTCTCGACCATTTCATTCTCCTCTTCCCAAGTCTCTTCCTGAATTTTACCATGTTTCCACAAAAAAGACACTTGATAGATTTATTTCCCACGAAATAATTTCTCTTTACTATTAATAATCCATACTGGAATATGAACCAATAAATCATGTAGCTCTAGGTCAATGTGATCTAATCAAATCACATGGCCAAGGTCAGGTTGGTACTTTTTCAACTGAGATATACGAAACACATTGTGCACTGCACTGAATCGTGGTGGAAAATCCAACCAATATTCCACCTCATCACCCATTCAAGTATATCAAAAGGGTAAATTTATTAAGGATATAACATTCCCTTATTTCCAAAAAAATGATTCCCAAGCCCTGTAGAGATTATCAATAACACATTATCACTCACCTCGAATGACAAAGGTCGTCAAAGATGATCCACATATGATTCTTAACTACTTTGAGCTATCTCTATTCTCTTCCAACATTAATGAATCTTATATATTGTCTATTAGATAATTATTATCCCAACGAGTGATGTCCCACCTATTTCCACCCAACAAAGTGTATAACAACAAGTTTTCCCATACAATGCTTCAAAATGAGCCATCTGTATCATGGCTGGATAATTGTTGTTATATAAGAACTCCACTAATAGTTAGTGATCCTCCCTTGAGCCACCAAGACTTCAACATGTCTTCTAATGATGGTATCATATTTTCAGATTATCCATCCATATGAGAATGATATTCTATAATCATAGTCAAATGAGTTCCAAGGGCTTACTGTAAGGATTTCCAGAAATGAGATATATACCTCAGATCTCTTTCTGGCACTATTGAAACTAGTAAAACATTCCTCTTTACCACTTATTGGATATATATATTAAACAATTCCTCCACTATATGAGATTCATTAATAGGGATGAAATGGGTTGACTTTGTGATATTATTCCCTATCACCCATATCGCATCGTGTTCCCAAAACATTATTCTGATACCTATTACAAAATCCTTGTCTACATTCTCCCATTTCCAAACTTAAATAGGTAAATAATGCAACATACCTTTTGAACACTGATGCTCTACCTTAACCTACCAATAATTTAATAATCTCTAAAAAACTCAAAAACCTTCCTTATCTTACCTATAAGGATCCGACCATAACACATTACATAATATTGAATTAAATGAATAATTCGCATTGAGAATCTTTTCAAGTTTAGAGTTTTAGATAATTAGGCCATACTATTACATGAAAACATGAATATTACATCAATACACTACTACTCAGTATCAATTTTTTTATAAAATTAAAAACTCTTAAAAAACATGTTTAGTTCCATGTTTTAGACAGCATTACTTTTCCTTAATCCCATCCTTGACCCTATTCATCATTAAGTCTTATGAAAAACATTTAAAAAACTTGGTATGAACATAAAAAGCTCGGTAAGGGTTATTAAATAAGGATGTAAAACATTATCCCATCCATAAATAAAAAACAATGAAACCATACTTTTCAATCATAACATACCTTACGAAATCATACAATTTAAAAATAACACACACAAATCATAAATAATAATGGTTACTAATGGAATCCATATAAAACATACATTGTAGTTATCACAGCTATTTAGGGATTTACACTTGGAATACCCATCATATTATATTCCCTAAATCTCTTAGGAAAACATCATGTTTACCTCCATCACGTTACCCAGTGAATTGGAGAGTTATCTTGGGCTCACCTGCCCTAGGTTTATCACAGAACCACCCGTATATGTAAACAATGCCCAATAACCATAACATAACCATAACATATAACACATGTATAAAGTAAAGATAACATTTCCACATTTCAATATATCAAATAAATATATTCAAATAAACAATGTTTTATCAAATCATTTTCAAAACCATTTAAAATAGATTTTTGAATCAAAGTGTCCCATAACACTTTGATGCTTTTAAATAAGTTATCATTTGTAAACATTAATTTTCATATAAATAAATCCTAAAACCCATTTTTAAAACATGGACATTATTAAGAAATGTTTTGAATAATATATCTTTAAAACATTTGAAACGATATTTTAGTTAAAAAGTTTTTTAACAAAAATAAAGACGCTTGAATACAAATAATTAAAGAATAACTTTTAACCATAACTTTATAATATCATGAGAATAAAAGTATTCATGATATAATATGTCAAAGTACAGTATATACACCATGTAAGTTTGATTTTTTGCATAACCACAATGAAGTCTCAGTGGAAATGTAAATTGGGATGAAATCCCTTATAAAGATGGTATCCTTAAATTAAGGATAAATAAATCACATAATTATGTGTTGAAATTATAAATAAACAAAATATAAATGGATATTAAGTGTAAAATAATCATATTTCATTCACACATATTCATATGATGACATATTCAAGAAGTACAAGTTGAACAAAAAGAATTGAAATTGGGTTAAGAAGTTCCCTTGTAAAAATTCGACATCCTAATGGCTTTAAAATTCAGAAAATGAGTTGATTAGATAAATAGGGTGTCTCATCACTTGGACATAAATTTTACATCAATAAGGATATAGAAGAATATATCCCAACATAATAAGAGGTAAATTAAAAGACATAACAAAAATAAGTCTTTTAAAAAGAGAAGGGTGAAAGGTTCCCTTACCGATTTGGTAACTTACAAAACATATTTCACATGAAAGAATAATTATAAAATGAATAGATAAATACTCATAAATGAATGTATATTACACAAAAGTACAATCATGGGAAGTACATACACCACACCAAAGGAAATAGCGGCAAATATAGCTTGAATCTCACGGGAATAAAAGTGAGATGAAACCCTTTACCTCGTTTTAATCAACTGAGTAATTTGATAAAAAGTTAATAACCATAAAATGAATCACATAATACCATGAATATATAGATAATCGTGATAAAATATATCAAACTTCAGTACATAATACTTTTCATGCAACAAATAAGTGGCGAACAATGGAAATCTCATGGAATTAGAAGTGAGATAAGAAATCTCCTTACCTCGTGTCCTACTTGACTCGTATGTTCCGTGTTCTTCCTGAATAATATACTTAAGTTAATATATACATAATTAATAAAAATTTAAAAGTTTTTTATTCATTTTATATCCCTTATTATCTTTCTATAATAACTGGTTAATTATTTGAGTTCATATTGGATATTTTATCGATGTTCGGAACTTGAGTAAAAAATGAACTTGTTATAATTACAATTTGTCCATGTGTTCAATAGTCCATTATCTACAGAATGATATTAATGATTTAGATATCATATAAATCATATATAACAAGTATATATATGTATTTATAACAGTACATAACATTTTGGAGATAAGAAATGAAATGCACCGTTCATTGAGACGGTAGGCCGTACGTACGCATGAACGCTACTTTCATTTATATTTATTATTTTAATGAAATTAAAACATAATTATACATAGGTATATTATAATTCAAGTATATTATCATATATAATATCATTAAATCCATCCTTTATACATCCCACATGAGGAATTAACGAGTCATATCACTTTGAGGGGGCGGTAGTCTGTACTTCCTCAAATGAAATTATCGTGTTTACCCATGATGGAAACCATAAGGGTATGATATAAATGGAAAATACAGAAGCATAAAGAAAAAATAAACATAATATATATCATATATAAATATATTTCCATCATAATGGACACCATGAGAGGCGGTAGGAGTAATTGAACAATCATCGTTTTGTGAGGCGTTGGTTTTCCATCCACAGAAACATTATGTTCTTCAACCATTAGATTGAGGTGTCTATAATTGTAGCTAAAATCCTTCTCATAACAAAATACTAGTATATTTAGGATACTATTTTTTCTATAAATGAAATGAATAAAAATAGTTTAGGTGTTGTAGAAGTAAAATAAAATAAAATAAGTTAATAGAAACTGTTACCTTTAATTTGGGTAACTTTATTTGGTTTGAACCAAAAAGACTTCTTGAAGTGCCTTCTACCAAAGGTAAGGCTTCTGGGATGAGGAGAGGGATTTAGGGAGCTTAATTGGGAATATTTTGGAAGAGCCTAAAGGCCTGAGGGGTGTGATAAATTGGTTATAAGTGGTCTCCTTTTATAAGGGAGAGGAGGGGCTCTTTAGGAAAGTGTGAAAATAATATTTTATTATATAATGATATTCGGTTTCTAAAGGTCCAAAAATCATTATAGTCGATGATAAGATGAATCATGGTCGACATAAAACCATACAATAGGAATTGGATAGGTTTTGGATAATATGTTAATCATTATAATCTTATTTATTTAAATCATTTCTTAATGAGATAAATACTGCATCATTATTGTGTCATATATAATTTAATTTATATGATGTCTACGATTTTTTTTAAATACTATCTTTTAGGAAATATTTTTATATTTTTAAATAATATTTATAGTCGAAAATATGGCTTATATAACACCATATATAAATTAATTTACTAAAGGATTTTTGTTTTTGTCATTTTTGCCTTTACTTTAAATTAATTAATCTAAAGTATCATTATCACTCTTAAATGGATCCATGGGGTCCCAAAATCGACCGAAATATGATCATGGTCGGCCATGACTCATAAAATAAGGTTTGGAATAGTGTTAAGATAATTTTGAATTATTATAATATTCTTTTTACCTTGAATTACCCTATTTACATTTAACTGTTGTAAATAAAAGTCAAAACTTATTATTCACCAAAAATTACTTTAATCTTTTTGAACCAAATTTTACTTACTAATAAAAACCATGTATGTCAGATTGTTGAAATTCAATTTACAGAAGTGGTAAAATATCATTTAAATGAAAAGGTCACTTTTTTAACTAATACTAAGTGGTTTCACTATTCATCAAAAACTGATGTTTTTCAGAAAAATACAAAAAATTAAGCCTAAGATTTATTTGATATTACAAATTCAAAAATGTTGTTTATTTTTCCAAATTAAAAACATAAAATTTGAGTTAATTAATTTTAAAATTAATTCTCGTTGTTAAAACAAATAGCGTGTTTTTAAGAAACAATAATTATCAAAAGATTAACACTTGTTTATGTGCAATTTCAAAGTGAAATCAATTCCAATTACCAACATTGGATTAAATGGTAAAAATATATTAAAATTACACTTTAAAACCAATTAAAAAGATAATCTTATTATATAAATAAATTAAATTAAAACACAGTTTTGAATTAAAATATAGTATTTTTCACTATTCATTAAAAAATGAACTTTATCAGAAAAATTCCAAAAATTTACACAAAGTAAATTTTGATGTCATAATTATAAATAAAGATTTTATTTGGTAAAAAATAATTTATTAAAGTGACCTAAACAATATTTAAAGAGGGTTCACCATTAAAAGGCGGTAAATCGATCTTTTAAAGTAAATTATGCTTAAAAATAAATTCATTCACATTTTAAGCCTCTAAATTTTATTGGATAAATGTAAATAAATTTAACAAACATGTATAGTCATATTTTAGTTAGTTTTTTTCATTCTCTATAATACAAAAGCTAGGAGTTAACTACCATTTAAAATAATAATATTATATTATTAGTGTGCAACGTAAGATTTCAAAGAAACCTGTTGTTGCGTACCAGGTATGCTATCGAACATAACATCCCCTTTAATATAAAATTAATAATTACTTCAAAATTATTAATAAATATGAAAAGTTTCTTATTCCTTATTTATCTAGGATGTGACATCCTTCCCCCCTTTTGGAAATTGTGCCCTTGCAGTTTTAAAATTGGTCTTGGAAACATCATTGAAAGTCCCACATCAGAACAAGAGTCACTAAAACTATCACTTTAAAATAAAGGTAGAAAATTAAAAATGTTTCATGACACAAAAAAATACTAAGATTCCATGAAAACATGGATATGGAAGAGAAACTAACTATCATAGATTAATAGAGACTGATAGAGAACATGATCACGGAAAGTTAACCACCACAATACCATAAATTTTTGGTTTGGTAAAAGTCTGATGATAAAATAAAGCTTATAACATTTTTTGATTCAAGATCCTTTTCATAGAGTTGAAGAATTTTTTTAATAACAAGACTAATATTGTAAGGAAATATACTTACTCATCATGTAGAGTGACATCCTTTAATAGAATTCTACCACAAACTCATCTTTTCTCTAAACGGTAAGTATTCAAGATGGATTGTTCACATTTATAGAACTATAATAAACTTATAGAGAATAACATGATCCAAAAAATATGTGTTATATATTTCCCATATCTTAATACATTAACCAAAACCAAAAATGGTTAGTACGTGATCAGATAATCCCCAAAAGGATAATCCATTATAAAAAGAAGTATTACTATTAATCTCCAAAATTCAACCAAAAGTACCCAAAGTTCCAAAAATACCATTCAATATATGATTGTACTTAAAATTAATCAAAATAATGAAAACAAATATTGAAACCCAAAACTCATAAGGATTTAAATCACATAGTCTTCCACATTAAATCTTAATATTTATCCCAAAAAAATCGACTAATCTTAAGGTCTCATACTGAAGTGTAATTATACTAATTTCATATTCCATGTGATAGTTTAATCATATTCATAAATAACCCAAATCTCTTTATGTCTGCTATAAAAATATATATTCTTCCAAAATAATATTTCAACCATTACAGCATTATTTAAATCCTAAGGTATTCTATTTTCCTTAAGCATATAGTGTTCCCAAAAGAGAGAATGTCTTCCAAAATAACCATTATCACTTAATCACCAAATCATTTTTCTATACTAAGAATGTCCTTTGATAAGACATATAATCTCAAATAAAATTATTATTGATCAATAAAATAATTTAACTAAAAATAATTCGTCATACTAACCAGGGACTTCACATAGTCCTATGGTTGGTGATAATTCCAAATCGCACTTTGGTTGTGTGTTCGATTCCTGCAGCTTTGTCCGACCTGACGGGTTGTCACACAATCTGTATGTTTTCCTTTTTCAAAAACTATACAATTTCATAACACTCCAAAAAAAGAAAAATTCCTCAAAAATAACCATAACATAATTTATCCTCAATGGTAACCTAATACCTTTCTTTTTCCTCAATAAAATGTAATAAATATTTATCACTTCTAAAATAACTATGACTCTTTCTATTATGTTAACCATTATGGTCATTTCAATTATGATTAAATTACACCCTAACCTCAAAAATTATCTAAACTGACCTCTAATACCATCTATAAGGACCCGACCTTAAAACATTACATAATATTGAATTAAATGAATAATTCACATTGAGGATATTTTTAGGTTAAGAGTTTTAGAGAATTAGGCCATACTATTACATGACAAATTGAATATTACATATAGACACTACTACTCAGTATCCATTTTTTTCATAAAATAAAAAACTCTTAAAAAGAAACATGTCTAGTTCCATGTTTTAGACAGAATTACTTTTCTTTGATCCCATCCTTGAACCTATTCATCTTTAAGTCTTGTGGAAAACATTTAAAAAACATTGGATAAACATAAAAACCTCAGTAAGGGTTATAAAATAAGGAAGGAAAACATTAGTCCATCAATAAATAAAAATCAATGAAACCATACTTTTCAATCATAACATACCTTACAAAATCATAAGATTTATGAATAACACACACAAATCATAAATCATAAAGGTTACTTATGGAATCCATATAAAACTTACATTATAATTATCACATCTTCATAGGGATTTACACTTGGAATACCCATCATAGTATATTCCCTAAATCTCTTAGGAGAAACATTATGTTTACCTATGTCATGTTACCCAGTGCATTGGAGATCTATCTCGGGCTCACCCGCCCTAGGTTTATCACAGAACCACCCACATACGTAAACAACGCCCAATAACCATAACATAATCATCACATATAACACATGTATAAAGGAAGGATAACATATCCACATTCCAATATATCAAATCAAGATATTGAAATAAACAATGTTTTATCAAATCATTTTCAAAACCATTTAAAAAGAGATTTTTGAATCAAAGTGTCCCATACCACTTTGAAGCTTTTAAATGAAATATCATTTGTAAACATTAATGTCCATATAAATAAATCCTAAAACCCATTTTGAAAACATGGGTATCAATGAGAAATATTTTTAAGAATAAACCTTTAAAACATTTAAAACGATATTTTAGTTAAATAGTATTTTAACAAAAATAGAGATGCTTGAATACAAATAATTGAAGTATAACTTTTAATCATAACTTTATAATATCTTGAGAATAAAGGGATTCATGATATTTGTAACACCCCGAGATTTTATGAAAAATATTATTTTTAATTTTATTGATGTCTTGTGTTGTACGCTACACCAAAAGGAGTTTTCACTACACCTGTCCCTGAATTGGCTTGCATTACATGAAATTGTGACCTTCCTCGATAGCATGTGTTCTACGCAATACCGAGTTTCACTAAACAACGATATGCTATTAAAATATTATTAAAACTAGCCATTATGAATAGCAATAACCACTTTTTTGAAATTTTTTAAATTTTATCTTCCAAAATAGACTTCATTTTTGGATTCGGAATATCGAAATTAGCTTAGGGTGAAATTTTGGTACAATTCGGATAACTTTCATTTTCTGATGAATAGTGAAAATTACTAAATTTTAATTAAAAACAACCTTTTAATCGAAATAATTAATAGTGATAAATTATTAATTTGAGTGGTTTTAAAGTATATTTAGAATATATTTTTACAATTTAATAAAATTTTGGTCATTGGATGTAATTTTACATTTAAACCAGACATAAACAAGTGTCAATCTTTTGATAGTTATTATCTCTTAGGAACACGCTATTTGTTTTGACGACGGAAATTAATTTTTAAATTAATTAATTCAACTGATATGTTTTGAATTTCGTAAAATAGACATCATTTTTGAGTTCATAATATCAAATATAGCTTAGGCCTAATTTTTGGTGTTTTTCTTGAAACTGTCATTTTTTGATGAATAGTGAAACCACTAAGTGGTAGTTAAAAAAAATGAATTTTTCATAAAACATAATTTTACCGCTTCTGTGAGTGGAATTTCAAAAATCCAAGAGACACGGTTGATGTTAGTTAGTAAAATGTGGTTCAATGAGATGAAAATAATTTTTGGTGAATATTAACTTCTTACTTTTTTTACCACAGTTAAAAGTAAATAGGGTAATTAAGGGTAAAAATGTTATTATTATTACCCTAACACATGTCAAAATTCTATTGGATAAGTTTAATTCGACCACAAACAACCTTAGGAATAAAATATGATCATTTAGGTCCACTTAGATTAGATTAGTACATTTATTATTAATTTATTTAAAGAATGGTTAAAATAGTTAAAATCAAAGTTTAATAACTAAATCATTTTTAATATAGGGTTATACATAAGATAAATTCTACTATAAATATTAATTATAAATCTAAAAAACATTTCTTCATAATGGTATTTTATTTATAATTTTTAGACCTCAAATAATGTAATTTATTTATGACACAACGATGATGCAGTAATTGTCTTATTAATGAAATATTGACATAATTGATGTTATAAATACCCAAATAAATGTAATTTGAGACTTTTTATGAATTCCACTAATTTTATAGGTTAATATGACATGTTAGTATTTATTTAAATAATTTCTTTCGAACTAATCATTCTATTATGATTTTCACAAAAATCAATTACTAAATAGTGTCAAAATTGACATAAAATAGTTTTTTTTTAAAATATTATATTACTAATTATTATTTTATTCCTAAAAATCTAATGTTCAGAAAATTTAATTAGATAAGGTTTTATATATTAATAATAAACAACTTGGGGTTCTTTTGGCTTGATACAGTATGTTTATTAACCTTATAGTGTAAGAAAAAAAGAAGACACGGTAAAAGTTAAATTATCTAACATAAAGTTAAATATAAATGATAAGGTTAAAATTGATACCTAAACTTGTCTAAATTATATTGGATGAGAGGATTTCGACCCATCCCCACCGTAGCTTCAAAATAAATCAATTTGGAGCTATTTAAAACCGAATTTGTCTTTATAATAAAATAATCTTTTTAGTTATTCCAAAGGTGCCCCTCTCCTCCCTTATAAAAGGGAACCTCCTCCCTCTCTTCCTCACACCACATTGAGCCTTCAAGCTCGGCCAACCCCTGACAAATTCTCTTCTAAACTTACCTAGTAACATCCTAGAGGTCCTTTTCTTCTTAAAAAACCAATTTTAGTGCCCTAATAGGAGGACTCAAAGAGGCGTTTCAAAGAAGAGGTAATGTCTGTTACCGATTCTTTTAACTTTATTTCTTCTTCCACTTCTTCTTCTTTAGTTGTTTCATTATTAAGTAATAACATCAGTATAACTCATATAATTATATGTTATTATAAGTATGAAACAACCCTATTTTACCATCTATCCATCCTACGGAAAACAAAATCATCACGCGTGCGTACGTACGGAATACCGTCTCCACGCCGTGGTGAAATCTGTTTTTCCACCAACACCTTAGATGGATGGGTATAATGATGTAAAGAATAACTATATATTGTTATTATAACATCATACTGATTCTGATATATTATACCATCCACTCCAATTATATTCAATAATTATGGGAATGATATCATCGCTTGTGCGTACGTACGGACTATCGTCTCCACGACGCGATGAGATTCATTCTCCATGTTAACCATACATGAATGATCATAAAGTATATATAATGAATAATAATGAACTATATGACATAATAATGATACTGGATTTATGTATATATATATTTATGTCATCTACTTAATTCCACTCAATTCAATAAAGAAACGAAAACAGCGTTCATGCGTACGTACGGCCTACCGTCTCCCTGAACGGTGTATTTCTTTCCATTTATCGATCCATTAT
Source organism: Viscum album (assembly GCA_963277665.1). Lineage (NCBI taxonomy): Eukaryota > Viridiplantae > Streptophyta > Magnoliopsida > Santalales > Viscaceae > Viscum > Viscum album. Next base: position 1,499,106,443 of record OY728131.1, read on the forward strand.
ATATATGTATATTCTGAATATATATTATATATAAATCATGTTTTACATTCTGGATTTAAGTAATCATGATCTATGTAATCATATGAATAATTACAAGTTAAAACACGAACGACAAATGAGACGATTTTACCCAAAACACTACTTTAACATGAATTTACAAAAGAACGGGTAATATTAAGTCATAAGTGAACCATATATGATATAATAACAATGAATATGATTCTGTAATAAGTCAATGACATTATTTAAATAATTATAAAGATGTTTCGGACACTTACGAAGTGAATCAGACCTAAGGTAAGGGAAATATCACAATCTCATTTTTATCCGAGATTGTTTATACTTTAGTATTTACTGGGGTGTATTTTATCATCCACATCCATGTTTCATTAATATATAATGTTATTTCCATCCACCTAAAATTTTTTAAATCCAATTTTACCCTTCGGTGAGTTTTTAGTAAAGGATATGAAAGAAATCTTTTGTCATTTTTCGTACGAGGTACTTTTTGACTTTTCCAACAAAAGTACGAAGAATGTTTTTTTTAACTTATACGGAATGAATGGATTTTTAAAAGATTATTCCAAGAAGCTTCCTTTACAAGTTTTCAAGTTTATTTTTAATCAACTTATCTAGTTTAAAATTGTATGACATGTTAAAAAAGGAAAATGTTTTTTGAATTTTAAAGGATATTTTCCTCAAGAATGGATTTCAAGTGTTTTATCAAAATTATTTTCAATCTAAGATAATATAGGGTTCTTTTTATATCCCTATTATTAAATTGATTTGATTTGGTTGTGATGGAATTATTTTTATGAATTCCATTATCTTATATGAATTGTTTTATGATGTCATGTTGTTTAAGAATCCAATTTTTATTACATGGGTTATGCAATGATGTATGATTTAAGATTTTGTGGCACACATAAGAATGGTATCATTATGAGATGGGTGGGACCTATATCTCCCTCCAATGCATTGGGTAATGATTTTATATATCATGAGATATACATAGCTGGAACGGTAGGTTATACCGGTTCGGTGAAACAGGACTGAAACGAGGAGTGAACTCGGTTCAGAAAGGGACTTTGTCCACTAAGATAGTCTTGTCAAGGAGTCTTGACTAATAAGAAATGATTCTCTATGATTATGTGTGTATGTACCAAAGTTTCATGTTTTAAGTTATGATTATTGGAATTACATTTCACTACTATGATTTATCCCATGTTATGAAATTATGATCTCTTTTGCAGGTTAAGATTTCCAAAAGATAATTTCTTATGAATATGACGTGATTGATATTTCTTTTGTTTACCCTTACTGAGCATTTGAGCTCACCCTTTTATGTTTTCTTTTCCCCAGGATATAAAGAAAGGATTTATGTTTAAAAAAAGAAGATCTTTATGGGAGATGTTGAAGATCTTTCACCACGATTAGAATATTGTATTCCGAGTTTCCAAAGACACTAAACTATTATGGTCCTTGTGTGTGTGTTTTTGTTATGTACTAAGTATTCCACAAAAGTAATGTAATGTCCATGTACGTTAAGCTTCGTGTCTCTACAGTTGGTATCAGAGGAAAGGTTTATTCAACCTTTGGAAACTAGGATGGAAAAACATTAGTGAGATCCCTAGAGATATTTCTAAGGTATGTCTAGGGATGTCCCTAAGGATAAGTATACGTATAGGATACAGTCCTAGAACTACGGTAACGATCATAGAATTTAACATCAGATGTTAGATATTGAGGATAATCCCCCTTTATTATGTTGTTTTCCTAGTATGATTTTTTCATCTCACACTATTCTTTTTGGGTTTTAGACAATGGCTGGAACCCGAAGGAACCGTGTTGATCAATGTAATGGAAAATGCAATGATTGTCCTCCTGAACAAACAAATTTTATGGGAGATGGAGTGAAAAATCTTTTTTCAATACTTACACAATCTATGAATCATTCTGGACTTCCAAATGAGTAGAGAAGGGAACAACATTCTATTGAGTCCTTCATGACACAACGTCCACCTTCTTTCAGTGGGTCTTCTGATCCACTTGTTGCTGAAAAATGGATCAGTACCACTGAAAATATTTTTTCAGTTCTTCAATGCTCTGAACATGATAAAGTCATCTTAGCAGTATATCGTTTGGAAGGTAAAGCTGATCAATGGTGTAATCTTATCAAGAATACGAGGCAAAGAGATGAAATTGAGTCCATGGAATGGGATGAGTTCAAGAACATATTTTTCAATAAGTACTTCCCTCGTATTCTTCGAACAAAGATGGAGAAGGAGTTTCTTGAACTAAAGAAAAATGATGATGAATCTGTTGGTATATATGAAGTGAATTTTACAAGCCTTGCAAGGTATGCCTCTGGATTTATCATCCAACCTGAAAGTAAAGTTGATCGATTCTTTAGTGGCTTAAAACCAAATCTTCGAAGGGCATTAGCTATAATAGACTTCAGTAGCTATGAAGAAATTGTGCGTTGTGCTATCAAGGTAGAAATGAAAGTTGGTGTTACTTATCCATCTCATAGTTTTGACAAGAAACGAAAGATGGAGTTCAAGGAGAAATCTCAGAATAATGGTGAAAAGAAGATGAATGTTTCCTTATGCTTAATGTGTGGAAAGAAGCATGGTGGAGATTGTCTTAAAGGGACTAGAAAATGTTTTATGTGTGGAAAGGAAGGTCATCGAGCAGCTGAGTGTCGAAGTAATGGAAAAAGGGTTTCTAATGATGTGAATAAAGAAAATACTACAGAGAACACACCACCAACACTTCAATGCTTCAAGTGCAAGGAAATGGGGCATTATGCTAATAAATACCCTAATACAAGGATTAGTGATGATCGACATGAGAAACCACTTAAGGCAAAGGAAACAGGGAAGTCACATGCGATCACTATTGGTGATGTTGAATATGAAAATGATGTGGTGGAATGATTACGTGTTTATGTAATGGGATTCCAAAATAATGTTGTATATAGTATCGTGGAATATTAGAATATTTATATATTGGTCTATTGTGGTTTTCAATAATTTTATGATACCGGTAACCATGGAAAGTGATTGAGATATTTTTGGAAAAAAAAAAGATGATATGTGCATAATGAAGGGATAAGGATAAAATGAAATGTTTGACAGTATTCATGAGCTCATGACTGATATAAGCAAATAGTTATATCATGGTTTAAGGTTTTGGTATGTGAAAGGAGTTAACTTTTTACAGCACTCATGTTTTCACTAAGATTCAATGGGTATTCATTTTTCAAGAGAATACATGATTAAGTCCTTATAATGTTTGGAATGTGAGCAACAAGACATATCTCATGATATACGTGGATCAACGATGGTATTAACATGCTTGTTATATGAACTCTTTGGTAATCGTTTTCACTATAATATGAGATTGGACAGTAGTATTTTGGATAAGCCTAAAGATTGGAAATTATTATGTTGGACATAAGTTAGTATTGTTAAAGGATAGAACTTTTTTATTGATATTATTGATGGGATGTTATATTAATGTAGTTTTAGAAAAAGGACAAACTGTAGGACGAGCGACAGCCCATCGCGTCGGACAAGGCTGTGGGAATCGAACCCACAACCGAAGTGTGACTGGCCTTTAGCTCCTACCACTGGCCTACAGAAAGTCCCTGTTTAGTAGAAACTAGTTTTATTATATTAAGAAATATGATATGTGAGGTATAATTCAATTTTAGGAACCATATATGATTAATCTCACTATATATGGACTTATGTATTTTTGATAACTTTTATGACCTTTTGGTTGAGACAGATGGAATGACCCATCATTCTATCACATGATCTGCTAACACATCACGAATAACAAATTCAAATTCATTTCATTAAGGGATGAAATGGAAATTGTTCAATTAATGAACAACAATGAGATTGTACCCAAATCATGTAAGTATTTCTTTTAATGATCTTGAAAACCAAAAATGTTGTCCTAGTGCCCTTATATCCGATGAATCAGATGGTACCTTAGATCATCAAAAATATATTGATTTGTGATTGCTGACTTTTCCATAACCATGTTCTCTACCAATCTCCATCAGAACATGATGGTTAGATTTTTCTTCCATATCCATATTTTCACCTATGTTCTCCTACGTGGAAACCCAGTGATGAGTTAATTTGGGTAACCGTTACATTTCATACTTTAGTTTTTAAAGCCATGTTTTGGTATTCCTTTTTACGATGTGGGTTTTTATTAAAGAAACTTTTGAGTAGTAAACCATTTATAACCCCAACGAATTTCGAGGGCAAAATTCATTTTAAGGGGGGTAGAATGTAACACCCCGAGATTTTATGAAAAAAAAATTTTTTAATTTTATTGATGTCTTGTGTTGTATGATACACCAAAAGGAGCTTTCACTACACGCATCCCTGACTTGTCTTTAATTACACGCAATCGTGTCCTTCCTCGATAGCATGTGTTGTACGCAATACCGAGTTTCACTAAACAACGATATGCTATTAAAATATTATTAAAACTAGCCGTTATGAATAGTAATAACCACATTTTTGAAATTTTATAAATTTTATCTTCCAAAATGGACTTCATTTTTGGATTCAAAATATCGAAATTAGCTTAGGGTGAAATTTTGGTACAATTAGGATAACTTTCATTTTCTGATGAATAGTGAAAATTACTATATTTTAATTAAAAACAACATTTTTAATCGAAATAATTAATAGTGATAAATTATTAATTCGAGTGGTTTTAAAGTACATTTATAATATATTTTTACAATTTAATACAATGTTGGTCATTGGATGTAATTCTACATTTAAACCAGACATAAACAAGTGTCAATCTTTTGATAGTTATTATCTCTTAAGAACATGCTATTTGTTTTGACGACGGGAATTAATTTTTAAATTAATTAATGCAACAGATATGTTTTGAATTTGGTAAAATAGACATTATTTTTGAGTTCATAATATCAAATATAGTTTAGGCCTAATTTTTGGTGTTTTCTGGAAACATTCATTTTTTGATGAATAGTGAAACCACTAAGTGGTAGTTAAAAAAAATGATTTTTTCATAAAACTTAATTTTTCCGCTTCTGTGAGTGGAATTTCAAAAATCCGAGAGACATGGATGATATTAGTTAGTAAAATGAGGTTCAATGAGAGGAAAATTATTTTTGGTGAATACTAACTTTTTACTTTTTTTTACCACGGTTAAAAGTAAATAGGGTAATTAAGGGTAAAAATGTTAATATTATTACTCTAACACATGTCCTAATTTTATTGGATAAGTGTAATTCGACCAAAAACAACCTCAGGAATAAAATATGATCATTTAGGCCCACTTGGATTAGATTATGACATTTATTATTAATTTATTTAAAGAATGGTTAAAATAGTTAAAATCAACGTTTAATAACTAAAGCATTTTTAATATAGGGTTATACATACGATAAATTAGACTATAAATATTAATTAGAAAGATAAAACGATTTCCTACATAATGGTATTTTAATTATAATTTTTAGACATTAAATAATTTAATTTATTTATGACACAACGATGATGCAGTAATTATCTTATTAATGAAATATTGACATAATTGATGTTATAAATACCCAAATAAATGAAATTTGAGACTTTTTATGAATTACACTAATTTTATAGGTTAATATGACATGTTAGTATTGATTTAATTAATTTTATTTGAACTAATCATTCTGTTAGTATTTTCACAAAAATCAATTACTAAATAGTGTCAAAATTGACATAAAATAGTTTTTAAAACAAATATTATATTATTAATTGTTATTTTATTCCTAAAAATCTAAGTTTTGGAAAAATGACTTAGATAATGTTTTATATATTAATAATAAACAACTTGGGGTTCTTTTGGCTTGATAGAGTAAGTTTATTAACCTTATAGTGTAAGAAAACAAGAAGACACGGTATAAGTTAAATTATCTAACTTAAAGTTAAATCTAAATGATAAAGTTAAAATTGATACCTAAACTTGTCTAAATTCTATTGGATGAGAGGATTTAAGCCCATCCCAACCTTATATTCTAAATAAATCAATTTGGAGCTATTTAAAAGCTAATTTGTCTTTATAATAAAATAATATGTTTAGTTATTCCAAAGGTGCCCCTCTCCTCCCTTATAAAAGGGCACCTCCTCCCTCTCTTCCTCACACCACTTTTAGCCTTCAATATCAGACATCCCCTGAAAAATTATCTTCTCCACTTCCCTAGTAACATCCTAGAGGTCCTTGTATTCTTCAAAGCCAAATTTTAGTGCCCTAAGAGGAGGACTCAAAGAGGCGCTTCAAAGAAGAGGTAATGTCCGTTACCGATTATTTTAACTTTATTTCTTCCACTTCTTCTTCTTTAGTTGTTTCATTATGAAGGAATAACATAATTATAACTCATATACTGATATGTTATTATAAGTATTAAAAAACCCTATTTCACCATCTATCCATCCTACGGAAAACGAAATCACCACGCGTGCGTACGTACGGAATACCGTCTCCACGCCGTGGTGAAATCTGTTTTTCCACCAACACCTTACATGGATGGGTATAGTGTTGTAAAGAAAAACTATATATGGTTATTATAACATCATACTGATTCTGATATATTATATCATCCACTCCAATTCTATTCAATAATTATGGGAATGATATCATCGCCCGTGCGTACGTACGGACTACCATCTCCACGACGCGATGAGATTCATTCTCCATGTTAACCATACATGAATGATCATAAAGTATATATAATGAATAATAATGAAATATATGACATAATAATGATACTGGATTTATGTATATATATATTTATGTCATCTACTTAATTCCACTCAATTCAATAAAGAAACGAAAACAGCATTCATGCGTACGTACAGCCTACCGTCTCCATGAACGGTGTATTTCATTCCATTTATCGATCCATTATATATATGTATATTCTGAATATATATTATATATAAATCATGTTTTAAATTATGGATTTTAGTATTAATGATCTATGTAATCATATAATTACAAGTTAAAACACGAACGACAAATGAGACGATTTTACCCAAAATGCTACTTTAACATGAACTTACAAAAGAACAGGTAATATAAAGTCATAAGTGAACCATATATGATATAATAACAATGAATATGATTCTTTAATAAGTCAATGAAATTATTTAAATCATTATACAGGAGGTTCGGACACTTACGAAGCGAATCGGACCTAAGGTAAGGGAAATATCACAATCTCATTTTTATCCGAGATTGTTTATACTTTAGTATTTCCTAGGGTGTATTTTATCATCCACATCCATGTTTCCTCAATATGTAATATTATTTCCATCCACCTACAATTGTTTAAATCCAATTTTACCCTTCGGTGAGTTTTTAGTAAAGGATATGAAAGAAATCTTTTGTTGTTTTTCGTACGAGGTACTTTTTGACTTTTCTGACAAAAGTACAAAGAATGTTTTTTTTAACTTATACGGCATGAATGGATTTTTAAAATATTATTTCCAAGAAGCTTCCTTTAGAAGTTTTCAAGTTTATTTTTAATTAACTTCTTTAGTTTAAAATTGATTGACATGTTAAAAAAGGAAAATGTTTTTTGAATTTGAAAGGATATTTCCCTCAAGAATGGAGTTCAAGTGTTTTATCAAAATTATTTTCCATCTAAGATAATATAGGGTTCTATTTATATACCTATTATTACATTTATTTGATTATGTTGTGATGGAATTATTTTTATGAATTCCTTTATCTTATATGACTTGTTTTATGATGTCAGGTTGTTTAAGAATCCCATTTTTATTACATGGGTTATGCAATGATGTATGATTTAAGATTTTGTGGCACACATAATAATGGTTTCATTATGAGATGGGTGGGACCTATATCTCCCTCCAATTCATTGGGTAAATATTTTATATCTCATGAGATATACATGGCTGGAATGGTAGGTTATACCGGTTCAGTGAAACAGGACTGAAATGAGGAGTGAACTCAGTTCAGAAAGGGACTTTGTCCACTAATATAGTCTTGGAAATGAGTCTTTACTAATAAGAAATGATTCTATATGATTATGTGTGTATGCCAAAAAGTATCATGTTTTATGTTCTGATTATTGGGATTACATTTCACTACTATGATTTATCCCATGTTATTAAATTATGATCTCTTTTGCAGGTTAAGATTTCCAAAAAGATATGTTCTTATGAATATGACATGATTGATATTTCTTTTGTTTACCCTTACTGAGCATTTGAGCTCACCCTTTTATGTTTTCTTTTCCCCAGGATATAAAGAAAGGATTTAGGTTTAAAAAAAGAATATCTTTATGGGATATGTTGAAGATCTTTCACCACGATTAGAAGATTATATTCCGAGTTTCCGAAGACACTAAACTATTACGGTCCTTGTGTGTGTGTTTTTTTATATACTAAGTATTCCGAAAAAGTAATGTAATGTCCATGTACGTTAATCTTCGGGTCTCTACAATATAATATGTCAAAGTACAGTATATACACCATGTAAGAGTGATTTTGTGCATAACAACAATGAAGTCTCAGTGGAAATGTAAATTGGGATAAAATACCTTATTAGGATGGTGTCCTTAAATTAAGGATAAATCAATCACATAATTATGTTTGAAAAAATATAAATAAACCCAATATAAGTGTATATTAATTTGTAAAACTATCAGATGTCATTCACACATATTAATAGGATGACATATTCAAGAAGGTCAAGTTGAACCCAAATAATTGAAATTGTGTTAGGAAGTTCCCTTGTAAAAATTCGACAGCCTAACGGCTTTAAAATTCAGAAAATGAGTTGATGAGATAAAAATGGTATCTCATCACTTGGAAATAATGTTTACACCAACAAGGATATATAAGAACATATCCCAACATAATAATAGGTAAATTAAAAGACAAAACAAAAATAAATCTTTTAAAAAGAGGAGGGTGAAATGTTCCCTTACCGATTTGGTAACTTTCAAAACATATTCCACAAGAAAGAAGGATTATACAATGAATATTAAAATACTCATAAATGAATGTATATTACAATAAATTACAATCATGGGTAGTACATACACCACACAAATGGAAATAGTGGAAAATATAGCATGAATCTCACGGGAATAAAAGTGAGATAAAACCCTTTACCCCATTTTAATCAACTGAGTCATTTGATCAAAAGTTAATAACCATAAAATTAATCAAAAAATACCATGAATATAATGATATTCATGATAAAATATATAAAATTGTAGTACATAATACACCACATGCAATAAATAAGTGGCGAACAATGGAAGTCTCACGGAATTAAAAGTGAGATAAGAAATCTCTTTACCTCGTGTCCTACCTGACTCATATGTTCTCTATTCTTCCTAAATAATAAACATATGTTAATATATAATTCATTAAGAAAATTTTTAAAATTTATTATTCGTTTTATATCACTTATTATCTTGCTATAATAACTGGTTAATTATTTGAGTTCATATTGGATATTTTATCGATGTTCGGAACTTTAGTCAAAAATGAACTTGTTATAATTACAATTTGTCCATGTGGTCAATATTAAATTATCTCCAGATTGATATTAATGATTTAGATATCATATAAATCATATATAACCAGTATATATATGTATTTATAACAGTACATAACATTTTGGAGATAATAAATGAAATGTTTCGTTCATTGAGACGGTAGTCCATACATACGCATGAACGCTACTTTCATTTCTATTTCTTATTTTAAAGTAATTAAAACATAATGATACATAGGTATATTATAATTCCAGTATAATATCATATATAATATCATTAACTCCATCCTTTATACATCCCACATGTGGCATTAACGAGTCATATAACTTTGATGGGGTGGTAGTCCGCACTTCCTCAAATGAAATTATCGCGTTTACCCATAATTGAAACCATAAGGGTATGATATAAATGGAAAATATAGAAGAATAAAAAAAATTAACATAATATATATAATATATAAATACAATTCCATCATAATGACCACCATGAGAGGTGGTAGGAGGTAATTGAACAATCATTGTTTCGTGAGGCGTTAGTTTTCCATCCACATAAACATTATGTTTTTCACCCATTAGAAGGAGGTGTGTGTAAGTGTAGTTTGAATCTTTCTCATAACAACATACTACTATATTGAGGATACTGATGTTTCTATAAAATAATGGAATAAAAAGAGATTTGGGGTGGGAGAAGTAAAATAAAAGAAAAGAAGTTAAGAGAAACTGTTACCTTTAATTTGGGTAACTTTCTTTGGTTTGAAACAAAAAAGACTTCTTGAAGTGCCTTCTACCTAAGGTAAGGCTTCTTGGAGGAGTATAGGGATGTAGGAAGATTAATTTGGCAGAGGTTGGACGAGCCTAAAGGCTTGAGAGGTGGGAGTAATTTGTTAGAAGTGGCCTCCTTTAATAAGGGAGAGGAGGGGCTCTTTAAGAAAGTGTGAAAATATTATTTTATTATATAATGATATTCGGTTTCTAAAGGTCAAAAAATCATTATAGTAGAATATAATATGACTCATGGTTGACATAAAATCATCCAATAGTAATTGTACAGGTTTTGGATAATATGTTAATCATTATAATCTTATTTATTTAAATCATTTATTAATGAGGTAAATACTACATCATTATTGTTTCATATATAATTTAATTGTTTTGATGTCTAAAAAATTTAAAAAAATACTATAATGTATGAAATCTTTTTAGATTTCTAAATAATATTTATAGTTGAGAATATGACTTATATAAGACCATATAAAAATTAATTTACTAAATGATTTTGGTTTTTGTCATTTTTTCCTTTATTTTAATTAATTAATCTAAAGTGTCATTATCACTCTTAAATGGCTCCTTGGGGTCCCAAAATCGATCCAAAGATGCTCACGGTAGGCCATGACACATCCAATAAGGTTTCAAAAAGTGTTAAGGTAATTTTGAATTATAACAATATTCTTTTTACCTTGAATTGCCCTATTTACCTTTAACCGCGGTTAATAAAAGTCAAAAGTTACTATTCACCAAAAAATATTTTCATCTTATTAAACCACATTTTACTTAATAATAACAACCATGTATGTCGGATTTTTGAAATTTAATTTACAAAAGTGGTAAATTTTCATTTAAATGAAAAAGTCAGTTTTTTAACTACTATTAAGTGGTTTCACTATTCATCAAAAATTGATGTTTTTCAGAAAAATACCAAAAATTCAGCATAAGCTTTATTTGATATTATAAATTCAAAGATTTTATCTATTTTTTCAAATTCAAAAAATAAAAGTGGTGGTAATTAATTTTAAAATTAATTCCCGTTGTTAAAACAAATAGAATGTTTTTAAGAAATAATAACTATCAAAAGATTGACACTTGTTTATGTAAAATTTCAAAGTAAAATCAATTCCAAAGACCAAATTTGGATTAAATGGTAAAAATATATTCTAATTACACTTTAAAACCAATTAAAAAGATAATATAACCATATAAATAAATTAAATTAAAACACAGTTTTGAATTAAAATAAAGTATTTTCACTATTCATTAAAAAATAAACATTATCGGAAAAATTCCAAAAATTTGCAGAAAGTAAATTTTGATGTCCTCATTATAAAGAAGGATTTTATTTGGTCAAATAGAATGTATTAAAGTGACCAAAACAATATTTAAAGAGGGCGTTCCATTAAAAGTCAATAAATCGACCTTTTAATATAAATTATGCTTAAAATTAAATTCATTCACATTTTAAGCGTCTAAATTTTATTGGATAAATGTAAATACATTTAACAAACATGTATAATCATATTGTAGTTAGTTTTGTTCATTCCCACCAATACAACAGCTAAGAGTTAACTGCCATTTAAAATAATAAAATTGTATTATTAGTGTGCCACGTAAGATTTCAAAGAAACATGTTGTTGCGTATCGGGTACGCTATCAAACATAGCATCCCCTTTAATGTAAAATTAATATTTAATTAAAAAATATTAATAAATATGAAAAGTGTGTTATTCCTTATTTATCTGGGATGTTACATTACCGACCCACCAAAATTGTGCTTCCAACACCATATATGTCTTATTTATTATAGGATGAACATCCCATATCAAATGGTGGTTAGCCTAAAGAAGTTATTCCTAAAAAGACATTGGTAGAAACATCCAATATCAAAACCTCAAAAATGAACTCTCACCTCGTTTCCATCCCTCAATGGTCTCCCCACCATTGATTTTGATCACAAAGAAACACATTCAGAATCGGGTTTCTATGCCTCTTTAACCATTTTCACCAGATTAGGAACTAAACAACCTAGAAAGAAAACTGCAACATCACCTCGTTCTTCACATTCCATGGTCATGTCGGCTAGTACTGACATCCACTACCACTGATCTGATGCATATTTTTCTAATTGAGCTTATGAATTTCTTCTTAATGAATCTGCCAACAAATTACTTTAACATAGTGTATACATTAACTGAAAGTCAAAAAATTAGAGATAATTCATCCATATTATTTGTGTTCGGTTCAAATCCCATTGTGATAATATATGATTCAAGATCTTATAATCCAAAACCATCATAAATTTCTCACCAAATAGGTAAGTATTCCATGTATTCAAAGCATAGACTAAGGATTCTAACTCAAAATCATGTGTTGGGTAGTTCTTCTCATGAGACCATAAATACCTTGAGCTATAAGAAACCACATGATCTCCCTGCATGAGAATAGATCCCAATCAAGATCCCAAAGCATCATAATACACCGCATACCCTTTTCCTAGTTTTAGAAGTATCGTGATATGTGAAAATGTGTGGAAAATTATAAGATCTTGAAAAGTGTTTTGAATTTCATCATTCCATTTAAATTTCATTGTTTTCCTTTTTAATGCTTTCATAGGTGATTCTTGTCCGAAAAATTCAGGAACAAAGCATCGGTAATAACCAAGAAATCTAAGGAAAACACATTTCTGAAAGACATTCTTTGGAATTTCCCAGTAGATAGAATCCTATGTCTTTTAAGGACCATAGAACCACCTTTTTTAAAGATTACATAGAAAAGTAAAGATACCTATTGTATCCACAAATCGCACTTTTATCATTTGGAATACATATAATGATCCTGAAAAAGTCCCAAATTTGTCAATAAATATTGATCATAATCATCCATTTTCCTTGAATACACCAATATGTCATCCACAAACACCACCATAATATATTTTAATATATATGAAATATATGATTTTTCAATTCCATAAAAAATACCGGTTCCTTCTTAAGACCTAAAGACATTACCACATACTCGTAATGGCCATATCTACTTATGAAATTTTTCATTGGAATATCTTCATTTTGAAACCACAATTGGTGATATCATGATCACTATTAAATTTTAGAGAACCACTGGATTCCCTAAATTAATTTAAAAGATCATCAATGCGAGGAAGTGGATAATAATTATTCTTCATAACTTGGTTTAACTTACGATAATTCACACCTAGCCTAATATTTCCATATTCTTTTTTGACATAAAATAATGGTGCTGCCCATATAGACATGCTAGGTTAAATAAACCCTTTATTTTCTAGCTCTTCCAACCGAAATTTTAGTTCCCTTAATCCTATTAGTTCTATTCTATAATATGGAAGGTAAATCATACTAGTCCCTGTAAAGAGATACATCATAAAATACAATTCTATTGTGGGTAGAAATCCATGTAAATTTTTGGGAAAGTAATCTAGAAACTGATCAACCAACAACACTTTAAGTTCTCTTAATTCTATTGGTTCATTCGATAAGATGGAAGGTAAATCGAACTTGTCTTTAGAAGGAGATAAATCATAAACTACACTTCTATTATGGGTGGAAATCCTAGTAAATTTTTCGGAAAGGAATCTAGAAACTGATCAATAACCATTGGAAAACTATTATTCTCAGTCTCTTCCATTCATTACAAATTCAAAAATGTCAACTAGTACGAGATAATTCCAACTTCTATGCCAAAAATCCTATTGGGACTGCCATCATTTTACAGTCTCCTTTAAGGAGCTTCTCGAAACCATCATCAGATATAAAACTAACCATTTGGGTATAATTATTGATGAGATATTTGAACAGTTTCAACCAATTCAGACCCAGGATTATATCATACACATCCATCTCAAGAACAATGAAATCCCATATCAACTCAACTCCACCAATAGTTATAGAACATGCTTTACATATAAATTATAGACATTATCTTTGATAAGAGGAGTTTAAAGTTTCAAAATAGTAGGCATAATCTCAACATTTAAACCCAAAAGATCAATAGAATAAGAAGTAATAAAAGAATTAGATGCACATGTATCAAAAAAATCTTTTATATGGTAAGACTTAAAATTTCTTGTACATCTATATATTGATGGTCCCAATTGATCATCCATAATCACCTACTCATATCCATATAACATCATAATCATTTCACTTTGTTCTTTAATACCCTATTGATATTTCCCTCTATAAGGAGTCACGGTATTACTGCAGTCCCCGTGGCTAGTTAGTTATACTAATTATATTTGTTTTGTTTTCCTTATCCAATTAAATAGTAGGATATTTTTGATACATGATAAGTGTCCTGAACAACTAACCTTATAACATTGGGAAAATATCGTTGAAGATTCCCCATATGATTGCAATTGTGGAATGCTCTCGGGGGAGCCAAACAAACTCTCTTCATGTGATCCAAATATCTAAAATGGAAATATCTTGCCTTTTTATTAAGTTTTTTATGAATATTTACGGATCCATCCATCTTATTATAATCCATTAAAATACCTTGGAGAGTGGTTAACAACTTCTTCTTCTCCCTAACATTAGAGTTCCCTAAATTTCAAAAATATTTCAAAATTCTCTCTCCACTCTTAGCCCCTGAGATGTCCCTTTCTGCCATGGTCACTCTATTGGACATATCTATAGAAGCCATTATACAAATCATAGAAATATTTTAGGGAATGTATTTCTGATGACCCAATATTGAAATACATGGACATTATATTTTATTTTTCAGAATAAATAATACATTTTACAAATAGATTCCCAAAGACTGTATTAGTTTAGTGTCTTTGGAAACTCGGAAGACATTCTTCTATCATGGAGAAATATCTTCAACATCTCCCATAAATATCTTCCCTGTTATTTTTCCTACCAAAAATCTATCTTTATATCCTAGGGAATAAAAAACACAAAAATAATGATCTCAAATGATCAGTACAGGTAAACATAGAGAACCTAAAATGAAAAATAAACATAATAATGTAAAAACATGAACATATATTTTGAATATCAAAATCATGAGTCACAAAATAAAACATGGCATTGCGTAAGGCATAATTCATAAAGGAACATTAAACATTGCATTGGAACAAAACATGAACTTGTAGAAAACACATAAGTATAAAAAATCATTTCCATATTAGCAAGGCTCATAGATAAGACCATCGTAGTGGACAAAGTCCATTACTAAACTGAGTTCACTCCTCATTACAGACCTGTATTACTGAACTATATTTTTTTATCATTTCGGCCTTGTATTACTAAACTGGATTTACTTTTAATTTCATCCATGTATGTCTCATGAGATTTAGATCTTTACCCAATTCATTTTAGGGAGTTATAGGTATCACCCATATAATAATTAAATCATTCTTATGTGTTCCACATAAACATAAATCATTCATCATAGCATAAATCAATGAATAAAATGGGTTTCTTAAACATCATTCCATCATAACATAATACATGTAAAAAAAATTCATAAATATAATTCCATCATAAACAAAATAAAATAATAGTATTAATAGGAATAGAAACATAACCCTATTTAATGAATTTCATCTTAGATGGAAAGAAATTTTGATATAACACATAAAATTAATTCTAGAGTAAATTATCCTTTCTTCATCAAATGCATTTTCTTTTCACAAAACACTATGGAATTTTAATAGAAAATAACTTCTTGGAAAATAACCTTGAAAATTTTAATGTAATATTCATTGAATAAGGTGTTGTGAAAGTATAAAAATCCATTCAATCCATATATGTTTAAAAACAATCTTCTCATACTTTTTCTGAAAAATTAAAAAAAGTACATTGTACCAAAAAAGACATAAGATTCCTTTCATTCCGTTTAATAAAAATTAACCAATGGGTAAAATTGACATAAAATAATTTTTGAAAAATATAAATAATATTATATATTTATGAAACATGTATGTTGATGATAGATATACCCCAGTAAATACTTACATTAAAAAATCTCGGATAATAATGAGATTTCAAAATTATTCCTTTCCTTAGGTATGATATCTATTGTTTGTATATAAACCTCATGTATAATGATTTAAATAATTGTATTTATTTATTCTAGAATCATAGTTATTTCTATGATATCATATATGATCATATTATCATACATTTGGTAATAATATTTCATTATTACTTGTTATTCGGGTATTAACTACTTTATTTTCTTATACATGTTTGGTTAGAAAAGTTCATATTATACTTCATTAGTTATAGTTATATAATTTATATAATTGAATTAGTATAATATGTATCATATTTTTTCATTCAATTCATTTATATAATGAATTTTTAATGAATAATATGTAAATCGCATCGCATCGTGGAGATGGTTTGTTGTACGCATGCACGAGTGATGATATCATTCCACTAATTATGTAATGGTATCAAAGTGGATTGTAATGTCCCAGAACCGGGTGCCCCGAGCCCAGTTGGTCACATAACCTCAAGTGTATTTATCCAAATTCTAGAGGCTAACGACTAGCAGTGAGGGTCAAGGAATGATAGTGGGGAAAATATGCCCTCATTTTTCAAAGTGTAGCGCAGGAGAATAAAATATATAAACATACATCAGTGGAATCAGTAAAAAATATACAACTGAAATTGAAAACATAAATAGAAGAGAACCAGAAATTATATATAATGATGAAATATGTCCCTAAGTCTAGGAAAGCATCCAAAACAGGATACACTACAATCCGAAAAAAACAATACAAGGGACAAATACAGAAAGAAAAGTAAAACGGCGTAGCAAAAACACAGCAACATCGCAAGCCTAAGCTCGGTCTCATGCTATCCTACTCCTCTGAAACAAATCAAGTACCTATATAGGGACCCTTGACCTTGTCCAAACCTGCAGCAATATAATCTGTTTGGGCCAAGACATGACCAAAATAGGGTGTGAGAAATAAATCCCAAAAAGGAACCACAAAAGGCCCATGCCCAACTGACAGTGAATTTGTGCAACAGCAGTGTGCAGAAATAAAAATGTAGTAAACTAGGAAGTACTAAAAAGTATCTACTCCTACTAGTTCCATTTCCATTTAATTATTTGTTAACAATTCAGGATAAATGAATTATATTTTCTCAAGACTCATCCTTAGCCGACAATCTCTTAACAGTGCAGCAGCCAAAATCTACAACAAGATATCTAAAAAGTACAAGGTAAAACAATACCAAGCATGTGCTTTAGCTTGGTAGGTATAACATGTAAAATCACCATAGTGAATATAAAAACTAAACAGAGTCCTCAGACATGCATAAAACCTTACCCTCAGGTAAATAGAATCGAAATCCACAGGTGATCGCCCTCAGGATAAACGAATATTTCCCTCAGGCATGAGGTATTTCCCTCAAGCATGGAAGTATTGTCCTCAGACATATGAAACATTTCCCTCAGGCTAAATGGAAAACTTCCCTCAGGCTAAACAAGCCCTTCCCTTAGGGTAGAAAAACACTACCCTTAGGCTAAAAGGTAATCGGTATGAGACCAACATATAAGCATGAAACTTATATACAATTCCTCTCAAGGAAATTCAAAGCATGCTAAAAAGCATGGTATACCCTCAGGTAACTTGGCCAAATGGCTAAATAGGGGAACGCACCCACGGGGTGGCCCTGTATCCAAGAAATGATCACACACAGCAGTTACTCATATTCATTAATCTACCTATGCAATTTTAGGTATTTAATTAAGCAAGGACTAAGCCATACGACACCCCAAACATGGTCTCATAGCACAATGATACACAAAAACACACAGCAGTTGGAATTTAAACACCAGACCACCTACCTTGATCACCTCTGATCAATATACATGAATGGCACATCTCTAAACGACCAAGAACAATGTAGATATGGGATAAAAGAATTCCATTTCAAATGTAAATAACTTCCCTTTGAGAAAGAATTGGTAAGAACTGCGCAATGATAGGGGAGAGCTTACCCATACGGTCCCAACGTGATCGACAGAGGTGGAATCGGATTACCGGTGCATGATAGGGTGATCCTCCAAGGTTTGGTCATCATCTCGAGCTCTAAAAGGTGCTTCTGCCTCCTCCATCGAATGAGGAGGCTACTGCCTATTTTAAGAGAAAATTCATGACTACACGGCATGTACTCTCAGGTACACAGCATGTACTTTTATTTTTTTAAACTGTTCCTCTGGCGGCTTCTTTTCACCGCAGCACTGTTCATCCTTTGACATGAGTACAAGGCGTGTATTTCTGATTACACGGTATGTATTGTCGCTCTACTGGCAGCCGCCTCCACAGCCTTATTGTTCACCTACCGACTGAGTACATGGCGTGTAAATACCTAGTACATGGCGTGTAGTTAGTTTTTACACCCTTCATCACTAACAAGCCTACACGCCCTATGTACTCATCTCACATGGCCAAAGTACACAGCGTGTGGAAAATTACATGGCATGTACCAACAACTTTTTTGATTTTTCCCCATTTTCTGTATTTTCTCAAAAACACATAAAGAAAAGGGAAAAGAAGAAACTCGTAACTCAAAAATAAGAACCTGGTTCCTACAAAATTTCCCCCTTAAAGAAATCCATCCCTAAATTTCTCTTCCAAGGTTGGTGAAGATAAAGCTCAGAATAACTCTGGCCACTGAGCACGTACTTCAGTCTCCTGCTCCTAGGTTTCGTCCTATACTCGGTCATGCTGCCATAGCACCTGTACGAGAGGAACTGACCATCCTCGAAGAACCTCCGTGCTCCTATCAAAAATACAAATCAGATGATTCTCAAATGACGCATCGATCAAAAGCTCAACCTCCTTAGGTTAAAAGACGTGAGACATGTCTGAATGATAATGATGCGGCTGAGATACATGGAAGATGTCATGCATGACCCAGTACCTCTGTGGTAACTGCAACCAATAGGAAACCAGCCCGACTCTCTCCAGAATCACAAATGGCCCCACATACCTCAGTGAAAGTTTACCCTATCTCATAATTCGGTTGTGTACCAACCTCGGTGAAACACACAAGAAAACCTAATCCCAGACCATAAACTCCATGGTTCGTCTATGGCGATCAGCATAAGATTTCTAACAAGACTGTGTGGTAGCCATCCGCTTCGGAATCAATTGGACCTGCTCTGAAGTCTTCTGCACTACCTGTAAATGATTCATCCTACTCAATGCATCAGCAACTGTGTTACCCTTACCAAGTGTATAGGCAAGCTCAGAGTCAAAGGATTGAAGGTATTATACCCACCTTTTCTACCTCAGATTCAGGTCACGCTAGGTAAAGATATATTTGAGACTTTTTTGGTCCGTGAACACCACAAAATATTCTCTGGAGAGATAATGTATCCAACAGCGCATCACATGAACAACTGTATCTAACTCGAGATCATGGGATGGGAAATTCCTCTCATGTGGCCTCAACTGCTGAGACCCGTATGCAACAACTTGATCACCCTGAATCAGCACTACACCCAGCCCAATACCTGATGCATCACAGTAAATTTTATAGCTCTTTCCTTACTCTGGAAGTATCAGGACTGGTGCTGATGTCAACCTTCCCTTCATCTTCTGATAGGCTATCTCGCAAGCTTCTAACCAAATAAACTTCACACCCTTCTTATTCAAACCTGTCAATGATGATGCTAAGCGGGAGAAGTCCTATATAAAATGCATGTAGAAACCTGCCATCCCCAAGAAACTCTATATCTCAAACATGTTCATAGCCTGCTCCCAAGAAACTACTACTCTCACTTTCTCTGGGTCTACTACAACTCCTACCTCTCAGATGATATGACCTAGGAAGTGTATCTGGTCCATCCAAAAGTGGCACTTTGAGAGATTAACATATAAATAATGCTCCCTCGGTGTACTCAAAATTATATCAAGATGGGTTGCATGGTCGTGTTGAGTGTGATAGTACACCAAGACATCGTCCATGAAGACTACCCAAAAATAATCCAGATAAGGGTGGCACACAAGATTCATCAAAGCCATGAAAACGGCTGGCGCGTTCAGGAGTCCAAACAGCATAACCAAGTACTTTTATAAACCATATCTACTCTGAAAAGTTGTAAGTGGTATATCTGATGGTCTAACGCATAACTGATGATATCTGAATCTCAAGTAAATATTCGAGAACACTCATGATCCACGAATTTGATCAAAAAGATCATAAATCATTGGCAAGGTATATCGGTTCTTGATCACCAACTAGTTCAGGTTCTGATAATTCAAACAAATTCTGAGGGTACCATCCGCCTTCTTAGCAAACAGGACAGGCGAACCCCAAGGAGAAGTATTAGGTCGGATGAAACCCTTTGCCTGTATCTCCTCCAACTGCCTCTTGATCTCCTGAAAATCTAGTGTAGCCATCCTATAAGGTGGAATGGACACTGGTGCTTCCCCTTGTAGAAGATCTATAATGAAATCCACCTCTTTCTAGAGAGGTAGACCTGAAAATTTGTCCAAGAATACATCCTTGAAATGATCAACCACTGGAGGGAAATCCTTTTCACAGATTCCCTGGTCATCCAGATATAAACTCACAATCTTGGTTGTCACTCCACCATGACCACGATGCTCGGGTCCAGCTCGTCCTTCCTAGACATCCCATTCACCCTTGTATTGAAACTCTCTACCCTCTAGTGATGTGAAACTCACCCTATAATGATAGAAATCTATAAAGGCTTGAAAGGGTACCAATCAGTCCATCACAAGAATGATGTCGTAAGCTGTCATCTCTAAGACATAGAGGACCCATAGAAAGTGACACCCACCAACCTCTAGGGGGAACTCCCTGCCCTGACGGACACCAGCCATTCTTGTCCCCAACGGAGTGTCTAGTGTCATGACATCAGAAGAAGAAGAAACACATAGCTCAAGGATCGCCACAATGGGTACATATATAAAGCTTTGTGTATCACCCGTATCAAAAAGTATAGAAGAAAAAATAGAAGCAACTAGAATAGTACCTCTGGTAGTGGAAGGTCCAGGATCCTGCTCATGTTGGGTCTGTTGCACTGCATATGCCTGCCCAGTGTCGCGGTCATGCGACATAGCCTAAGTACCCTGAGATAACCCGCTCTACTGTCTCTGAGATCATGGTGTCTGGCTACCATAGCCACAAACCACCACCTATTCCTATACATTCTGGCGTATCCCAATTTCCTGACTGGAAAGAAGCTGCTAGCCCTACCCCCACATAGGGAGTCTGCACAGAACCCCTCTCACTAGCCACTAGTGGAAATTCCCTGCAAAAGCATTGCAGATGACCCATCTTCCCGCAAGCTTGGCACTCCACTGGGTCACATAGACACTGAGGTCTCTTGTTCCCCTATTTACCACACTAGTAGAATATTACCTAGCCACTTGAAGAATTACTCTGGCTAGTACTACCACCGTGAGGGGAATCGATCTATCTCTTCCTTTTACTAGTAGAAATAGTACCATAAACTAGTGTTGAACAGCCCTGGCCTGCACCACTAGCCTCCCGCAGGTTCCTCTCAGTAATTAGTTTCTGGTTTACAATGGTGTGTGTTGTAGGAAACCTGAAAACGTTCACCAGCTCTCGGGTGTCATACTGAAGACTATCCTCAAAACTTCTAGCCCTCAACGTCTCATCACCCACTAGAACGGGTGAAAAACACTGTATCTCGGTGAAGCGGGCAGAATAATCTATCACTGACATAGTGCCCTGCTGCAGATTCATGAAATCTCAAGCTCGATATTCCCTCAATGTCTCTGGAAAAAATATTTAATAGAAGAATACCTGAAAATATTCCCATGTCATGTCCCAGTCATGCTCGGTCTGGGTGGTAACATCCCACCACCTCTTGGCGTAATCACGCAGCATGTATGTAGCGAGCTTGACCCTCCACCCTAGAGGCATATCTAGATATTGTAAAATAATATTCATAGAACCCAGCCAAGACTCCGAAGCCTGAGGTCTGCCATCCCCTAAAAACATAGGGTGATGCTGCTTCTAGAAGATACGCATCAGCTCTTCCATAGATGTGGCAGCTGGTGGTGCTCCTTGGATGGTCTGTATAAACCGCACAAAGCCTTCACGGAACAGCGCCTCCGTACCTGTGTATGGTATAATGGCTCGCACTACATCTGGCTCTTCTGGGGGATCCATCGGTTTCCCATGGTCTACCATATCTAGAGTATACTTGTTGTCTCTCTCCTGGCGAACAACTCGAGGTCGTCTCGGTGGCATGACTCTACAAGGTCAATCGCACGCCTTAGATCAAGAATTTCAATAACTGAAAACAAGGAGTGTCAGAAAGGAACAAGGAAAAGAAAACATTCAAGTTTTACAAAACAAGACTACACGGCATGTATAATAACTACACAGTGTGTTTCATCATGTATTTCACATGGGCATGTACTCTTCCAAAACTAGTCGTGTAACACCCCAAACACACGGTGTGTTGTCTACACACATGGCGTGTACTTGAATCTTCTTCCCTGCTTGAGTCCCTCTACACAGCTTAGACACATGGCTCTCCTTTAAATGAATATAAATGGCATGTATAATATCTTCACGGCATGTACTGGATGAGCTTCACCGACCCGTGTTGTCTGTTACATGGTCGGGTACTCTGCTCAAACTACACGGCATGTTCCAGTGAGACACGGTGTTTACGACTAAAATACAAACTACCCGCGTTGTTAGTGACATCGTCGGCTACTTTGTGAACACTACATGGCATGTTACACCCACACACGGTGTGTTACACCCAAAAACGGCATGTACACCACTCCATCTTCCCAGCCACACTACCAAATCCACACGGTCTCTCCCCAGTCAAGACTACACGGCGTGTCCCACAGGTACATGGCGTGTTCATGAAGTGGTATCCCCAACCCGTTTTTGGTAGCTACATGGTTGGGTCCCCAAGTTACACTACATGGTGTGTTCATCATTGACATGGTGTGTATAAGATCAGATTTCCTTCATTCGTGTTGTTAGTTACACGAGTGGACATAGGGTCAAAACAAAATGGTGTGTGAAATAACTACACGGTGTGTGCCCTCTAGAACTTCCCCATCCTGTGTCTCTGCCCACACAGCCTATGACACGGTTAGAGACTACACGGTGTGTACTTAGGGTACTTGGCATGTACTTAAATTTTTTTCTCTTCTTCCCGAATAGAAGAATACATGATGTGTAGTCAAAAATAAACGGCGTGTATTCTGGGTTTTTTCGGACAGCAAGCCTTAGAAACTACACCTGAGCCCATAAAAACACTGAAACCAACACATAAGTTCCAAATTCTTATCCTTGAGGGCTCATACTCCCCGTGAATAAAAGTTTGGCATCTTATACGTGTTATAAACAAGGTAAATATTCAATGATCCACCAAATTCCAATCAATGAGGTCCCATACTCCTCAAGAACCAAATGTTAGAATTCATTATAAAAAACCTTAAATAACAATACCCTATAAAGTAGCATGTATTTTATCAAGGCATCTATCACAACAACATGATTTTCTAGAACATCCACTATCAAAACAACAAGAAATTTCTTATGCACCTACATGGCATGGAAGGAATGGATGACATGTGATTCTAACATGTGCCTAAATGATGCATGAGATGGCACACCCTCATCTTTTATTAGGTTGAAACTAAATAGAACCCAGATATAAAATAATATAACAGCACATCACAAGTGTGTCACCCAACGGTGGAAATCAAATCAACCGTAAAATCGCAAAATCAAAAAAATTCAAACACTAGGTAAATTAGCTTTTCCTTATACACAGGTTAGCTACTCCCGGGCACAGCTTAATACCAAGTACCTATTCCATCCTATCCCCAGCTATAGGCACAAAATAGTAAGTCAAGCCTATGATACCACTTTTTAGCATCCTGGACCCGAGTTCCACTCAACGGGTTCCCCGAGCCCAGTTGGTAACATGACCTCAAGCACATTTCCCTAAACACCATTGGCTACCGACTAGCAGTGAGGGCCAAGGACTGATAGTGGGGAAACTATTCCCTAATTTTTCAAAGTATAGCGTAGTGGAATAAAATATATCAACATACAAAAGTGGAAGTAGTAAACAATATATAATTAAAATTGAAAAGTGGAATAGAAGAGTACCAGAAGATATATATAGTGGTGAAATATGTCCCTAAGTCTAGGAAAGCAGGAAAAACAGGATACACTATAATCAGAACAAAACAATACAAGGTAAAAATACAACAAAGCAATGTAAAACAGTACAGTAGGAACACAGATGCATCGCAAGCCTAAGCTCGGTCCCATGCTCTCCTACTCCTCTCAAACAAATCAAGTACCTGTATAGGGACCCTTTTCCTTGTCCACGCATGTGGAAATATAATATATTTGTTCCCAAGACATGACCCAAATAGGGTGTGAGAAATAAATCCCTGTAGGCAACCACCAAAGGACCATTCCCAACTAACAGTGAATTTTTGAAATAGCAGTGTGCAGAAATTAAAATGCATTAAACTGGGAAGTACTCAAAAGCAGCTACTCCTAATAGTTCCATTTCCATTTAATTATTATTTAACAATTCCATATAATTGAATTATATGTTCACGTGACTCAGCCTCATCCAACAATCTCCTAACAGTTCCGCAACCAAAATCTACAACAAGCTATCTAATAAGTACAAGGTAAAACAACACCAAGCATGTTCTTTAGCTTGGTATGTATAACATGTAAAATCACCACAATGAATATACAAACTAAATAGAGTCCTCAGACATGCAAAAAACAATACCCTAAGGTAAATAGAATCTAAACCCATAGGTGATCGCCCTCTGGCTAAATGAATATTGCCCTAAGGAACTAGGTATTTCCCTCAGGCACGAAAGTAATATCCTCATACATATGAAAAATTTCCCTCAGGCTAAATGGAAAACTGCCCTCGGTCTAAACAAACCCTACCCTCAGGCTAAACAAACACTATCCTCATGCTAAAAGGTAACTAGGCTGAGCCCAACACATAAGCATGAAATTTATATACAATTCCTCTCAAGGCAATTTAAAGCATGCTAAAAATCATGGTATACCCTCGGGTAACCTGGCCTAATGGCTAAACAAGGGAACGCACCCACGGGGTGGCTCTGGATCCAAGAAATGATCCCACCCAGCTGTTACACATATTCATTAAACTACCTATGAAATTATTTGTATTTAATTAATCAATGCCTCAGCCATATGACACCCCAAAAATGGGATCATAGCACAATGGTACACAAAAACACACAGAAATTGGAATTTAATCACCAGACCACCAACCTTGATCACCTATGATCAATATACGTGAACGGAGCCTCTCGAAACAGCCAAGAATAGAATAGATCCAGGATATAATAATTCTCTTTAAAACGTAAATACCTTCCTTTGAGGAATAATTGGTAAGAATAACGCAAAGAGAGGGGAGGGATTACTCGTACAGTCCCAACGTGATCGATGGAGGTGGAATCGGATTCCCGGTGCGCGGTCGGGTGATCCTCCATGGTTCGGTTTTCCTCCCAAGCTCCAAACGACAGTTCTACCTCCTCCCTCGAATGAGGAGTCCACTGTCAGTTTTAAGCAAAAATTCATGATTTCGCGGCATTTATTCTCAAGTACATGGCATGTACTTTTCTTTTTTTTAAACTGTTCCTCTAGCGGCCTCTTTCCACCACGCCACTATTCATCTGTCGACATGAGTACACGGAGTGTATTCATGATTACATGGTGTGTACTATCACTCCATTGGCAGCTACCTCCACGGCCTTACTGTTCACCTTCCCACTGATTACACGACATGTAAATTTCTAGTACATGGAGTGTACTCGGTTTTTACACCCTTCATCATCGACAGGCCTACATGCCCTATGTACTCATCTCACACATCCAAAGTACACGGCGTGTGGAAAAGTACATGGCGTGTACCCACAAAATTTGGGATTTTTCCCCATTTTCCTCATTTTCTCAAAATCACTTAAGGAAAAGGGAAAAGAAGAAACCCGTACCTCAAAAATAAAAACCCAGTTCTTACATGGATGGTATATATATTTTTCCATAATAAATAACTTGTTTTCATAATCATATATATTTATTATTTCCCTCATTATACTCATCCAAGTCAAGTGGCGATGAAAAACATATTGCACCACAATGTGGAGACGGTAAGTCATGTGTATTCATGCATGGTGATTTCGTTTTTTTGTATGAAGAATAGAAGGGGGAATATGGTTGTTTCATAATTATAATAAAATATCAGTACATAATTTATAATAGATTTATTACTTTATAAGGAAACAAATCAGGAATAAAATGTGCTTTCTCTAAACATCCTCTTATAGCACTAGAGATGGACTTTAAAGAAGACTAGAACCTCTGAAATGTGGCTAGAGAAGTTGATAAGGGAAAAGGGTAGGGTATTAACTAGATTTAAAGCTCAAATTGATGTGAATAACTGAAGGAGGAGGTTACCTTTTATAATTGATGTGAGGGGAAATTTTGGAAACCTCTAAAATATTAATTTATAATAAAATAACTCCCCACTCGAAAATATCTAAAATCTACCAATTATAAATTTTAGATGATATATGGTTGGAATATAATCAAAAAATAATTTTTAGACAAGTTTTTATGTAAATTTAAAAATTATAATTTAAATTGAAACTTACTTATTGTATTTAATTTTAATTAAGTTAAAAAAAATATTTAAAGGGTGAGATCTTTATATATTTGATGTCAATTAGACCATAAATATATAACTTATAGAATTTTAGACCGTATAATAATTATTTAATTTTTTAAAAAAATGTTTTATGATTTTTAAATAATTTAATAAAACATTATTTTTATAAAAAAACAATAGTGTCAATTTTGACAATATTCAATTCATTAATTTTTAAAAATATAAACAGAAAATTTTATCTGAAAACCAAATATTTTATTATATCTCCATGTGGTCTATGTCATCTATAAAAATCATTGGACATATTAATTATCTAAAATTATATTTATTTTAATATTTTTAATAACATTAATTTGATATTTCTATTAATAAAATAATTACTACATCAATTTTTTGAAATTATTTAATATACATATTTTTTGTGAAAAAATTAAAAATAAAATAATATGATAAATATAAATATACTATATTTCATAACATTACTTTTTGTCAAATTTATCATCTGGAAACATCAACATTAAAAATGATATACTTATTAAATTATGAATGTGACAATTTTAACATCACTATAAATAAAATAATATAAGTGTCACAATCTCTTTTATATGGATAAAAATGGCCGATTACTAGACCCTTGGATTATTATGGTCTATATATACTTTACCAAGAAATATTGGGTTATTTTTTTGGTTTTTCATGGTTATTATCATTATAATAATAATTTTTTACTGATTTCTCATCAATTAATTAATTTTTACACCATCAGAGTATAATTATTTAAGGTAATTATATATTTTCTAAAATTTAAAAATAAATTACCATGATGAATAAAAAAATTATATTTCAAATAATTTTTTGTAATACCATTTATATTCTATATAACCTTATATAAAAATGGTTTTGTTATTAAATTTTGAGTGAGACATAATTAAATTTTCTTTAAATAAGATAAATTAAATATCGAAATCTCATCCATGTGGAATCCAAAGGACACCATTTATACCCAAGGATGATTTATGTCAAAACAAATCATCCACTGATATTAATACAAGTGTTAGTGTAATTTTATAATAGTATTATTACCCTTAATTACCTGTTTTACCCTTTTACCATATTAATAAATATTACCAAAGTTACTATTCATAATACCCAAAAATAAAATAAAGATATTTAAATAATTTGGGTATACTCGTTTCAAATATTTAATCCGTTTTTAAAAATTAAAAACCTATAATTTTCTTTAAAATTATTCCCATTGTTGGAAATAGAGAACGAGTTTTTGAAAAGTTAAAACATTGCAAAATACTGAAATTTTTTACATCTGAATTCAATGTAAAATTAATGCTAATGAAAAAAATTATATTGAATGATAAAAATATATTCTATTTTTAATTTAAATCTGTTCAATAATATAATATAATTATATAAAATATTCAGATTAAAAGAGTTTTTTTCAATTAAAATTTTGTATAATTGTACTATTCGTCAAAATTTATAACTTTTCAGAAAAATATAAAAAATTTATCCAAAGCAAATTTTTATATACCAATTCGAAATAGGAAGTTTGTTTGATTAAATGGAATATATAAAAGTGTAAACATTTTATTTTAAATGAGGGTGCCATCAAAAGGCGCCAATACTACATTTTTTGAAAAATACTTCTTTTATCCAAAAAAAATTGAATTTGATCTTATATCATGTCTAGAAAACATATAACGTGGATTTTAAAAAATATATTGAATCCATATAGAGTAATTTTATTATTTTATAGACTCAATAATTTTCATTTAAATAGTTTTTTTATAATTATGTCAATACTATTCAGACCTGCCATTATAATGTCTAGGTTATAATATTTACTTTTTCACTTATTCTCGGTCTTGTGTGAAATGAATTCTATAAAAGGAACATATATTGTGTATAAAACAATCCAAGCATAGTGTTGTGTATATAAAAAACTAATACATTGTTTTTTATAGATAAATATAATCTTTTTTTAGTGTACAACACAAGACATCAAAGAAATTAAAAAGAATATATCTCATAAAATATCAGGTTGTTACAATCTTACCTCATACCTGATTAAGAAATGCATTCCATCAAAGATGAACTAGTAGTAAGGTCAAGTGAAAAATGGAATAAATTCATAAATTTATCTACATACCTTGTCACTGAGAGATTCTCTAACTTTAAGATAAAAAAATTCAGCTATTCTTGCAATCCTAAACATGTGGGGATATAATTTTTTGTTGAAAAATTCTTCAAAATCCTCCCATGAAATGCATTGGTATAATTTAGTTTGAACTGCCAATTCTAACCATTATCATTCAAGATTATCTAGTATATAAATTGTTGACTTGAATTTCATATCTGCTGGTGTGCCAAAAAAATTGAAGATTCGATTCAACCTACTCATCCACGGCTCTATCTTCACTAGTTCTGAATCACCCCAAAAGATAGGTGGATTATGCTTATAGAACTAAATAGAATGATCCACTTTCCATGATTTTATACCTCATGTTCCCTCTATCCATATCCTAAAAGTCTTGGACTATACTCTAATGTATCAATTAGTTCACTGGTGGCTTAGGTGAAACCACATTCTCAATAGCTTCTTCCAATTGATTTCTACGACACCTACTGGGTTTCATTTTCTATAGCCAAAAAAAATTATTTATGTATCATTGTATAAAAACTGAAATCGTAACTGTTTAAAATTCTACCACATCATATATCACAAAATATCTTTCCCAAAATTTAAATTTTTTGACGTTCAACCATTTTTGAAAATTCCACTGTGCTTTTGAAAATCAAACAAATTTCAAAATACCATAACCATGTATTTTTTAAAATCTCACATTTGAAAACAATTTCAACATTTTCTAAAAATCAACATGTTTGTACCAAATAAAAAATCCTTACTTGAAATGAAATATTAACTCCTATTGAGAATTAATTTCTATCAATGCATGTCTTATCATTGTATAAACTCGTGTTAATGATATTATTAATCCTATAAGTTTCTCTGAAACACTTATGTTCCCAAATCCTTAATAACTTGAAGTTCATCATAAATAGGTTATCTATGTATTTTTATGCTCTACATTTACAGTCCTGAATATTACACTCATTTCAATCATTCCAACTCAAGGAAAAAACAAGAATCAATGTAAACTCCAAGACTAACACAACTGATACCCAACGATCGAAAAACTCATACCATTTGTAATTTAGTTACTGAAAAAACATATACCACTTGTCCCACAGTGATATTTGAACCACCAAGACTGATACCACTAGTAATATTCCACCCATCCTCATTGTCTTGAGTAAATTAGTAATTTATACTTGGCCTTAACTAACATCCCAAAGACGCAAAAGGCTATAAATAAATACTAAGGGATTCAATATAATTGTGGAGGATTTTCCCATTGAAAATAAAACAACCACAACCAAATATACGATAACCAAAAACACTATATGATTCATGATAACAATGTAAGGTGACTCATTGCATAAAAAATAGAACCAATTAATCAAAGTACCAAGCTGAAACCATGATCAACATCAACTACAAAGCGGAAGACAAAACCAAAAAAACTCATATTTCTCCAAATACCCCAACACAGAAACCTCCAAAAAGACTCAAGAACCAACTCCACTATCTGTTACAAAGTATCACAAAGCACCACTAATGAAAGTGATACATTCCTCTTATCTATTTCTTGATAAAAAATATTTAAAAAAGGACCAAAGTGTCAAAGTAAGGGGTGAATAATGAAACTTAGTAGGATTTCCCCCATTAAATTCTATACTCATTCCACTAGGAAAGAACATGTTAGCACTATTATATAAAATAATTTATATAAAACCATTTAAAATATTTTAATAATTTATATTAAATTTAATTAGTTTCACACTAAAAACAATTTTGGACCAAAATAGTTTTCAAGGAAAGAAAACAAACAAGTCATTC
This sequence comes from Viscum album, assembly GCA_963277665.1. Taxonomy (NCBI): domain Eukaryota; kingdom Viridiplantae; phylum Streptophyta; class Magnoliopsida; order Santalales; family Viscaceae; genus Viscum; species Viscum album. Next base: position 1,499,137,485 of record OY728131.1, read on the forward strand.
AAACCATTTCATGAATTCATTTGTAATTACCCATTCCATTTCAAACAACCAAAATCACACACAAAGATAATATTGGTGTTACCATTTAAAGAAGAACTTCACATATATAACTATTCCCTTTGATGTTGGTACTTCACAACCAATATCCATCCCATTCAAATAATGCTTAACCATTTAAGAAAACAATAATTCCAAAAACTATTTTTCAAACCATTTAAATGAAAATATTCTTTTATTTAAAATAAATTTCATGAATCAAAACCAAACAAAAATTTTAAAATCATCATATTAAAATCATGTTACCACTTTCACTTTCCACCAAAACACCCAATTTTCCAAATTTCCATAAACCATCACTAAGGAGGATTTCTATCAATGATTTCACAAGAATCTCATTGTAAATTTGGATTTAAGGAAATAAATTTAAAATCAATCCTTGTAAAAAATCCCAAGATTCTATACTACCTGACACCAGACATGATTTTCCACAAGGCATGAAGGGTGTTCTTGATCCCCATGGGTTTGCGACTAGCACCTAGGAATCATCAGAAAAAATTTGGGAAAAATTTCACCTGAAATATAAATAAACAAAATAAAAATATATAAATCCAATAACCAAATAAATAAATTAGTAGGAATTTTTCTAGGAAGAAAAAAAGTAACTAAAGAAAACAGCTACAAGCTAGCAAGAAGGAAAAACGAACTGACTCAAGCTGAGACCCATGGAATCTCCACCCAGATCATCCCCACACTGGCCAAGAAGAACAAACAACACCCAAATGAGAACCTTAAAATATATATCCATGATCTAAAAATCCCACTAGGTCTCTAAATCCTTCCAAAACTATGAAATAGGTTCTCTAAGGCTAAACATCAATTTTTATTGAAAAAAAATCTATAAATTTGGTTTTACAAAAATAATAATCTCTATAAAAATAAATCTAATCCATTTACAACTTCCAAAACATTTTCCTTTTCTTTCCAAAAATAGAACACACATATTTGAAAAAAAGAAATGGATTGAAGCCTTATCATAAACCACGCACGCCATTATCATTTCTCAAAAACAACACCTTTACCTTATTTAGAATAAATAATAACTTTAAAACATTTTCCAAAAAGGTTCAAATAAACGCCCATAGCCACTTAGGCACACCATACTCAAATATCAATAAGGAAAGGTGAATGAGGACATAATCGTCAACAAATACTCAATAAACACAATATACATAACATATCTCAGTATATCATGTCAAACATGGAACTAGAAAAATACATCAAACATCAAACAATCCCAACCAAGGAGTGAACATCTCAAAGGATCCATAATGCCATTCCCAATAATCCTAACCTCTAGGTCATGAGTTGGAAAACACAGAGAATGAGCTAATGAAGAAACAAGGTAAGTAAGAATAAACAAGGTGCCATTAGATAAGATTATTTAATTCAATAATTTTATTTATTATTTGAATTTCATCTCATAATTCATTTTCATCATAAGTTCCATGGGTCAGGAATCATCATTATTTGAACTTCAGCCTAAGTCTATCATTTACCATGCATAAGGGATTTTGTATACTACTATACACAAAGAATTTACTATTCTTAATTATCAACATACCACGGAGCCTCAGTCTAGTAACAAGGCCATTTCCATGTGTTTGGGAAGTGTAGAACCTCAGTCCGACACCGAAACCCACACCATGACCTTAGGTTGGGAAGCATAGAGCCTTAGTATGACATCCCAAAATTTCCTTACATAACACTTACCTTGGATCTTCAGTCCAGGTATTCTCATAAATTGAAACCATTAGGGGAATAGATCATCAATTCGACTCCCTAACCCATTCATTCTAGGGTGTGGTTAGAGCATTAGTCCAACCAAATCCATGGGAGGAGCTTTAGTCCTTTATCCTACCACCATGCCATGTGTAAATTCATATGCATCCTTTATAATATATATCATATACAATCAATATATATAACATTACAATTCACAATTCATTTAACACATGGATCAACTTTATTCCTTAACCCATCTACACAATTACCATTTTAAAACCATTTATCATGTACCCATTAACATTATACAAACACTCTCTTATTTCTTATTGTCAATTGAACACAATTAACATTAATCTCATTTACAACCCATGTTAATCGATTAAACCCAATTCTCAAAATATTACTTCATAACTCATATTAATATAATAAAAAAATACAAGGTTTAACAACCTTGAGATCCAACATGTCTATATTTATCAACTTGAATAATGTTTATGAACATGACACACCCCATGGGTAGTGTCAATCCTAAACCCAACATACTCCATTCATCTCGCAGGAATCATGAGGGTTTAAATTAATCAATTAATAATTCAACAAATCATTTATCACCATGGGAACCCAAAATCATAACAAGAAGATACCAATAGCACAATCATCAATCACATGAACAATATAATCATCGTCTACAAAAACAGGCTCCAATAATGGAAATCAATATCACATAATGAGTTACAAATGGGCCTTAACTCATATCATAAATATTTAAAAATACCCTTCTAAAACAATCAAAAATTTCAAGTACAATTCCAAAGGAAGGAATAAACACTTCCAATCATAACCACATAAATCAAGGGAAACTCCATTTTCAATTTATAAAACCAAAACAATCTTTTTTAAACAAACAATACCCTTTAAAAAGAAATCCTAATTTAAAACCTATTTGGACTAAATCCCAAAGATCGATTGAATTTCACAAATAAAACATTCATTCATTTTATCAAACATGAATAATGCATAGAACCCTATTTCAAAACCAAATTCCATTATACAAAGAAATCCAGCCAATATTTCTGAACACTACAAACCCACCTTCCATGTATGGGTATCATTCCTTGAAAACTTAATCAAGGCCCAAGGAAACTAATTTACACCAAACCAATTTTAAAAAATCCAATGGGTCATTTCCAAAAAAAGTTAAATGGCTCACACATTTCGAACCACCATTTTAATTAAAATGGAAAACCCCTTTTTAAGTCATTTGAGGCCAACACCTAAATTAAGACCAAATTCTATTTTTAAAATACCATTTTCAATCAATGATGACCAACCAGGTCAAAACCCATTACCCAGCTTTAAAAACACTCAAAATACCAATTGAATTTCATGGAATGTTTAGCACAAATAAATATTCCACTTTAAATAATAAAATGAGTATTACACAAACCAACCATTTATTCCTAGTCATAGGAAAAACAAAATGGGAACAAATTATCACAAGGCTATCATATATATTAATAATTGAATAAAAAATGGAATTAAATAGGAACAAGAATATTATAATTCCAAAGGAAAAAATTACATAGTGACACCTACCTCAAAGAGAAGAGGACCAAGCCGAAACACCTTGGAAATTGAAGCTTTTGACAAAGATCACCCCACACTAGCACACACATACATTCTTATATATATACCCCATAATCCTAGGTAAATATTCCCATCACTATGAGGGAATATGTAAAAGGAAGATATATATATATATATATATACATTCATTCATACCTATGTATTTGAGTGAAACCCTCCAAGGATCCACCAATGCTCTAATTAATTAACCACGAGGGACCAATAATCACCAAAGGTCCCAAAATGAAAGTTCTAAACAAAACAGTGGAAGAAAAACCTTACCTCAGATGGAAGAGACAAGATGAATCGAACTAATCTACTTATCCTTCAGTGATGGAAGTCTAAATATGCACGAAGGGGTCCTGAGAGAACCTCTATATACCCTAACATCGAAGAAAAATTGAATCATGAATTATACCCAAACCCTAGGGTTCTTCTAATCCATACCGATTGATGGGGAGAAGGGAAAATTTTCCAAATCGATGGAGGCGAAAGGGAAAAGTGACTACCTTGAGGTCTTGAAAAATAAATCAGATAAAATCCGGTGGTTTCATTGGAAGAAGAGAGGGTCAAGGGAGAGGGGAGACATGCCAATAAGGAGGAAGGGGGAGGGAACCTCACGGGATGCACATGGAGGATGGGGGAAAGGGAAATTAACTAATTAATAAAAACTCAATAAAAACTCAATTTTTAAAATTTAGGGTGACACGAACAGTTTACCAAACCATGCACTAATTGTGCTCTTCCACTGCCTAGGCCACGCACCCTAAAATGGTTACTTATAAGCAGGCACATGGTTGATCAAACCATGATCAGATTATGCCACTCTTCACTTCCATATTACAGAACCAAAATGCATGCTCGCCGTATGGTTTAATAGACCATGTGAAAGTCATATGACACTCCACTAACTCACATAGACACATTCACTGACACCACAAGTTTACTACTAAATACGTAGTCTAACCACAAAATAGCTAAAATTCCTCAAAAAAAATTAAATTTTCAGCCCTCCAACTACCGGAACTCAAACCCACTCCATAATAGAAAATAATAATGAAAAATAAAAACATTGTTAAACCTAGGGTATTATAATATCCCCACCATGACACTTTCTTTACCCAGAAAGTCCCGATAAAAGGAAAATAAAAGGAAAAAATAAAGTTCCAAAGAGGATCCAACCAAAAGAAACACTTGACATGTCTTAACCTTAAAAAATGAGTAAAATACTCAAAAATGTTTGCACCTATAAACTAATAACAATCCACATATCAAACCAGTACTATAAAATGAACCTCAAACAAGAAATATTATTTAGGATATGAACCTATAACACGGCCTCCCCACCATTTAGAGTTCCTCTAGAATGGTGGTATTGAATAGAATTACAAGAACACATATCCTCAAATAACTGAACATCCAAGAGAGACCCATTCTCAGTAAAAGAATTTCCACACTTAAGGAGGAAAGATCGAACATAAGGAGCCTCAAAATAAGACAAGAGGCTCACCCCAGGTAACAGCACACATGGATAACCTTGGGTCCAATGCACATATCACCCCCACACAGTGCATCCAAAATAGCCCCAGTTAAATTCCAGCTAGTATAACTACTCAGCTAGTATATAAAAAACCATAGTCACCTGATTGTGCACCCAAGGACTCGCTCTCTTTTCCAAATCAATCTGTGCCACTACATCTTAATTAGGGATCTTAGACACATCTAAATGATCTAAACAACCATATTTATAGATCTAAAACTGAGATCCCAATCACCAAAATAAGGATTCACAAAGAAACTCACCTCATCAAACTAAACTACAATCAAAAATCCAAAGACCAACCTCTCTCACAAGGATGGTTTCATGTCAACCACTCCACTCAGAGTTAGGGTAAGAACCTGATACGAATAAACTTTTTTGACTATTCTGAGGGATATAAACAACAGCACTAGACATGGACCTAAGAAATCCATGCCTCTTAACATAAACCAAATTATTCCTTCTAAATCGAGGAATCAAAACAAATATTCAGTCCATAACAAGGCAATCAAAAATCCTTAAAAGAGAAACACACACTTATACCAAAATAAATTTTTCATTAAAAAGATTATTTCCCCCAATGAATTTTAAGAATCACCCTCCACCAAGGTATTTTTTCAAAAACTAAGACATCCAAATTTGAAACTGAACAACCTTGGTGGAACCCCCACATTTCCCAAACAAGGAAACCACACGACATCTTATTCACGATTTCATTTCATTTTGAAAACTAAACACCCAAGGATGACCATTCTAGACTAAATTTCCATTTTAAAAAACAATTTCACAAGGAGGAAACCATTCTTATAAATCACTTTATAAAATAGAGTAAGTTTTCCCTTTTTTATTTTCCATAATCAAAATTTGAAAAAAATGGTTTCCTAAATACCCCCTCTTTATTTATCAATAAATTTTTTCAAAACCAAGAACACACAATTAATACACAAGAACCCACAAAATAATCACAAAACCACATCCCAAAACAATTCTCATTACGCCATTGATGTCTAAAAACCACCTTTCTAGAAATCCAAAATCAACAAGAGTCCAAAATAGGCCAACCAAAAAGGGGATAGTGTTATTAATGAATTATACCCATGGTTTTGGGGGTGCAAAACAACCCTACAACGCACCACATATAAAAGGTAGACTTTTCCACAAGGGAACTGTATGGTTTCCTAGGCCATGTGTGCCAACCAAAAAGATAAAGTTATCCTTCCTTTCCACCCAGAGACAAGTGTGGCTCCCAATATCATGAACATGTTCAAAGGGGATCAAAACATAAATCACATCAAAATCAAAAAAAACATTCTAGAAAAAACATGAATCCATGATTCAAAACCCAACTTCCCCCAGTAGCTTGAGGCCCGAGACAAGAAGGAGATAGGTAGACTCTCTCTACCATTACCTCTCAAGCCCTGATAACATTTGTCTCCCTTCTACTAGAACATCACCAAATATCATGGGATACCAGTCCTAGGTCCCATTAGGAACATAGGCTCTGATACTACTGTGTAACTAACCATATAAGGATGTCATCCTACCCAAAACCTGTCCCAATTAGACATAAGTCCCGAAAAGAATTCTTGTTCCCCACGGGCTGGAAACTAATGTCTATAAATCTTTTGAAATATTTTGGGAGTGATTTCTCCTAAAACAGAAATAAAAATCATAAAAATATAAAAATTCAATAACAAAAATTAATAAATAATCAGGTAGTAGGCTAGGAAGAACTAAACTAACTAAAGGAAGCAGCTGCAAGCTAGGAATAATGAAAAACTGACTGACTCAATCTGAGATCTAAGGCTTCTCCACCCAACTCTTCCCCATGCTATCCAAGAAGAACAAAGAAACCAACTAAGAACTAGGAAAGATATGGGTGTGAGATAAAAAACCTTGAATGTCACCACATCCTTCTAAAAGTATGAAATTGGTTCCCTAAGGCTAAACATCAATGATGGTTTGAAAATAAATATATAAAGTAGGTTTTATGTAAATAATCATGTTTAGAAAAAACAAATCAAATCCATCGACAAATTCCAAAAAAATCCCTTACTTTACAAAATCCAAACACGCATATTTGAAAACAATCCATGTGTCGAAGCCTTATCATAAACCATGCACACCATTATAATTTTTAAAAAACAACCCATTTTCCTTATTTAGAGGAAATATTCACTTTTAAATATTTTATAACAAGGGTCAAATATCACCCATGGCTACATAGGCACACAATACTCATATATCAACAAGGTAAGTAGAAGGAGGACATAATCATCTACATATACTCAATGACCACAATGGGTATAGAATATCTCAATACATTATGTAAAACATGGCACTAGAAAAATACGTCAAATAATAAACAATCCCAGAAAAGGAGTGAACATCTCAAATGATCCATAATTCCATGTCCAGTCATCACAACGTATAGGTCACAAGTCAGCAAACATGGAGTATATTATAAAGGGCCAATAGGGTATGTAAGAATAAAAAAGTTTTCATTAGATAAGATGAATCACTTTAATATTCTTCTTCATTATTTCTATTTCATCACCTAATTCATTTTCATCATAAGTTTCATGGGTCAGGAATCTACATCATTTCAAAATTGGCCTAAGTCGATTATTTACCATGCATAAGGGATTACATATACTACTACAAAAAAATTATTTACTATTCATAATTATCAACTTACCTCAGAGCCTCAGTCTGATAACTATGATATATCCATGTGTGTGGGGAGCATAGAGCCTTAATCTGGCATCCCAACCCACACCATTACCTTAAGTTTGGATACATATAGCCTCAGTCTAACATCAAAACCTTTCCTTATATAACACTTACCTTAGAGCCTCATTCTAGGAAGTATCATAAAATGAAACCATTAAGGGCATATAGAATCAGTCCAACTCCCTAACCTGTTCTTTCTTTGGTGAGGTTAGAGCATCCGTCCAACCGAACCCATGGAAGGAGCCTCAGTTCATTGTCCCCCCACCAATCCGTATGCACAAGCTTATTCATCCATTAAAATATATATCATATTATATAAATAGGTAGAACATTAAAATTCACACTTCATTTTACACATGGATCACCCTTATTCCTTAACCCATTAACACAATTAACATTTATAAACCATTCACCCATAGACATAATACCAACACTCACATATGCCATGTTGTCGATTGAACTCAATTAACATTAATCTCATTTTAAACCCATGTTAACCAATTAAAACCAATTATCATAATTTACCTTCATAACCCATGTTAATATGATAAACATAAAAATCCTAGTTTTAACCCCCTTAAGTGCCAATATGTGTAAATTTAACAACAGGAAGAAATTTCATGAACACAACACACCCCATGGGTATCATAAATCCAAACCCTTACATCCTCCATGCATCCCATGGGGATAATGAGAGTTTAAATTAATCAATTAATATTTTAGCCAATCATTTCTCACCAAGTGAACCAAAATAATAAGAAAAAGAGACAAATAGAATAAGAATAAATCACATGAACATCATAATCATTTTCTATGAAAAGATGGTTCAACATGGGTAATGAACATCACATCACAAGTTCCAACTGGGCCTTCACTCAAATCATACACATTTAAAAAACCCCTTCTAAAATAATATAAAATTTCAAAGTATAGTTCCAAAGGAAAGAATAAAAACTTACAGGCATAACCACATAAATCAGGGGAAACTCAATATTCACATTATAAAACTGAAACACCCTTTTCAAAATAAGGAAACCCTTTAAACACAAAATTAATCCCACTTTAAAACCAATTTGGCATAAATCCCAGATATCAAGTGTATTTCACATGGAAAACATTCATTTTCATTTTAACAAAATGAAAAAATAGATAAAACCCTATTTTAAAAACAAGTTCTATTGCACAAAGTAATCCACCCAAGCTTTCTAAACATTAGAAAACCACCCGACATGTATGGGTCTCATTCCTTGAAAACAAAAAAAAAAGGCCCAAAGCTACCCATTTACATCAAACACTGTTAAAGAAGGAAACCAGGAATTTCCACGAAAAGGTAAACAACTCACACATTTCAAACCACCATATGAAATAAAACAAAAAACCCATTTTAAGTTATTTGAGTCCAATACCTAAATTAAAACCAAATTTAATTTTTAAAATACTATTTTCACTCATTGAATACCAACCAGTTCAAAACCCATTTCCCAACTTTAAAACAACTCAAAATACCAAATTCATTTCATGTAATGTTTATTAAAAATGAGCATTCCACTTAAAATAATAAAATTTGGATTACAAAAACCAACCATTTATGCCAAGTACTGTGAACAATAAAATGGGAAACAATTATCACAAGGATATCATATATATTTATACATTCATAAAAATGGAATTAAAAAAGGCACAATCATATTATAATTACAAAGGAAACAAATTTAATAGTGACAACTACCTCAAAGAGAACAGGATCAGGCTGGAACATCTCAGCCCTTGAATCTTTTGAAGAAGATCACCCCACACTTGCATGCACATACATTCCAATATATATACACCTTAATCCTATGTACATATTCCCCTCTCCATGAGTGAATATGTATAATGAAGATATATATATATATATATATATACCTATGTATGCGAGTGAGATGCTTCAAGGATCCACCGATGATCTAATTAATTATCCTAGAGGGACCAATAATCACCAAGAATACAAATTTAAAGGTTCTAAAAATAGAAAAATAAAATGCTTACCTTATATGGAGTAGATAAGCTGAATCGAATTAATATACATAGAATTTGGTAGTGGAAGCCAAAATACCAACAAAGGGGACCCAATAGACCCTTTAGATACCCTAACATCAAAAGAAAACCAACATGTGGATGATCCCCAAAACCTAGGGTTTGGCTTATCCATGTCAAGCAGTGGGGAGAAGTAAAAATCATCCAAATCAAGGGAGAATAAAGGGAGAAGGTATTACTTAGTGGTTTTGACCATGAAACTAGAATAAATCCATTGGTTTCACCTGAAGTAGAGAGTGCCATGAGGGAGGAGATATTTGCAACCAAAGAGAAAGGGGGAGGGTGCCTCGCGTGATGCATAGGGAGGAGGAGAAAAGTGGGGAAAATTAATAAGAAAAAGAAAATAAAAATTAAAAATCAATTTTCAAACTTCAAGGTAACCTGAATAGTTTGCACACAATTTACCAGACTAAGCGCAAATTGTCCACTAACCACTACCTAGGACAGGAAACCTCACACGGTTACCTACAAGCAGGTTCACAGATGAAAAAACTTTGCTTAGACCATGCCACTCAGCACTACCAATTTACAGAACCTCACCACATGCTCTATGCATGGTTTAATAGACCTTGTGAAAGTCGTACACCACTCCACTGACTCACTTGGGTAGCCACACAGGCACCACACAGTTACAACAAACCATGTGGGCTAACCGTACAATAGCTAAAAAACCCCCAAAAATTTAGATTTTTGGCTCTCTGACTGTTGAAACACAAACCATCTCTATAATAAAATAAAATTTTCCGCAATAAATACACCATGAAACCAAGGGTATTACATGACTTCTATTTTTATTAATAGTAATCGAGAGTGAACTCACCTACCATAGGAATTATGGTAGAAACAAAGAATGGCATGAATTATTCAACAAAACCAGGTTGAATCTCCAAAAACCTGCCTTAGATCTCATTCTCTAATATCAACACATCCAAATATCATCATGATTGGAATCCAACAACATGTATCTATCCCCAATGGATTATATCTATAAATCCAAGATAGGTAAGAAAGGTATATCTATGGAAAACGACCAAGAATGGAGACCTTCTAAGGGTTCGGGCCTTCAACACACTAAGATTTTCCAATGGATCACACTTGTATTAAAGGAGAACTTCCCCAAATATTTCTAAGGAATAAAACCCAATTTAGAGTTGAAAATAGTAAAAAAGGGATTTGGGGGATAAAATGAGTTATATACAATTATTTAGGATCTAACTTTTAACCGTCCATAGTTAGTTGCACGGTTAGGAAAACCATGCGCTAACTGTGAAAATTTATCTGTCCTAAAAAGTATGGTTTATCCTAGGTTGATTTATGGTTTCTCCAAACAATGTTCCAAATTGTAAACCTAATTAAAAGCCCTTATTTCTCTTTTCATGGTTTCTTATAGGATTTTCACTATTTTTACTAACCATGCTCAAACCATGAACCTCTATAAAGGCACAAAAAACATTACAGAAGTCTTATAAACCCTCCAAAGCATTACCCAAAAACATTACATACATAAAAATAATAAATAAAGGGTTACTTACTTGAAACATAGGGTGATAAATTTAATATAATATTTTTGTCTTGGTATCTCACTGAGTGGTTTCTATACTTTTGTTTTATACCTTAATTCTTTATATATCTTTCTTCGATTATCTAAAATGATGATTTCTACATCACCATTACCACAAGAATTTATTTTGATTGTTCTATTCAAGATAATGGGATGATATATTTACATCAATAAATGGAAGTTACAAATACTTACTTGAACTATTCATTAAAAATATACCAATCATAATGCACCCAATGTATCCTTCTTAGTGTGAACATAGTGAATCCTAGTTTTCATCACTATATCTTAGTACGTGAGTCATAACTTGTATTAATAATAATTTTAAAGCCTAACGAACATAACACGCTCTTCCGGGGGGAATATTTAATGACATGAAAATATATCTAATTCATATTGGAGGTTCAATCCCCCTAATCTCCCATCTTTGACATAGCCAAGTTTAAACTTCATAAGATAAATCCTTATCCACATATGAGCACTTGCACCTGACAATCAACAAACTATGTACCCCATCACAGTTCATTATACTGACCATAGGATATATATTTCAGAGATTTCATCATGGAATCTCAAGGTTCCTATAACACCCTGAGATTTTATGTAATATTTTTTACAAATAAATTTAATTTGATCAATATCTTCAATTACACATAACACCGAATTTTAACGAACCATGATGTAATATTTATATTATTATTTTAACCTGGTTGTTATAACCAAGACATTAAATTAAAGTGTATGAATAGGAATAACTAGATTATGAAAACTATATATTTTACAAATTAATAAAATAAATTATTTGATATTAGTTGATTAAAAATAAAAAAACATTTGAATTTAAATTTTATGTTTTTCTGAAAAAAAACTATTCTCTAAAAAAAATTTATAAAAAAATTAAATTAGTCACTATTATAGAATGATTTTAATGAAATTTATATATTATAAATTCAATATAATTAATTATCATTAATATAATATTTTTTCTCATAATGGGATAAGAATAAATCCATATTTATGTTTAAAAAATGTTTTTTCAAAAAATCAATTTCGTCATGTTCTGCATACTTATTTTTGTACTAGTTTTTTCAAAATTTAGAATTTTTATTTTAATAAATCAATCTAATTTTTGAAATATTAATGTAAAAATTATATCACACTTATTTTTTGATAATTTTCTAAAAATATTAATTTTTTGAAGAATAATGAAAAATACTGATTTTTAATGATAACAGCCTTTTCATTTAATGTTTTCAAAATATTTAATTATATTTTAAAATGGTTTAAATGTAAATTTAGTTAAATTATATTATAATTAATAAAATTAATTCCATTATAATGAATTGAATAATGAAATTTGTTATTATAAATTTTTATGCATAGATAGTTTTCTCTTTGGAAAACTACATTATTATCACGTTTATAGGTTTTATTTTTAATTACATTATGACATGTATGTGAATTTAATTTCAGAAAATAATTAAATATTTATAATAATAAAAATTTATATTATATAATAATTTCAAATAAATATTTGGTCATAAATATTTGTAAAAATAGAAAAACATAATTAATGCGGTTATGGTTAAAATGGGGTTTTGGGAATTACATACCCATGCTTTATAATTGATTTTCAATAAAAATAGGTTATATATTTAATAATTTTGATTTAATACTTAGAATAATTACATCCAAATTATTTAATAATTATCATTTTAATTTTTTATTAAAGTATAAATTACCTTGGTATATAAAAATACAGTAGTTATCATGGTGAAAAATAAAATGGTAAAAGTGAGTACATTTAGAGGTTAAGGGAAAAAAATTAAAACATGTGTATTTTTTATTTTGAAGGTGTATTTATTCCATATAATAACTAAAATACTTTATTTATCAAATTTTAATGCACATGGAATGAGAGTGACTTCCCATTATTGAATAGTTTTGGGTATTTACAAAAATGTCACCCCTTAGTTATAAAATGTGACAGCTTCTCCTCACTTATTCACACAAAATAAGCAATTTTTATAGATCTAATATAAAAAAACTAATATTTATTAAACATTGATACATGATTTAATTTCATAAAATTACACTTAATACAACCCTAAAGATCTATAAATCTAGTGTTTTTTGGAATTAGGTACATTTCATTACAACTTTAAACATGAATTACAATGTCTTTATTGAAAAATTATTTAACATACTCCCACTTAAAACAGCAATGGATAACCTAGGTAAATATATAAGAAATGGTTGATCCATAAAAATAGTAATGGAATAAATATGGTATCACATGAAGATAATAATACATTTTAGACAAGGCATATCATTGAGGCATAAAAAATTTGAATAATAAGGAATGATATAGCATGATAATCATAACATGGGAAATATGGAAACAACTTAATAAAACTGCATAATAGGTTAAAGATAAGCCACCAAGGTTGCATGGTGGAAACATTCCCATAAAGGATTATGTACACCAGTATCCCAACTTGACGTATCATGATACTAAACATTACCCAATGTATTGGAGCGTTATACAATTCTGGGCACACCCATCACTTTCATTTCATCCTCTTGTTTAAGTGTGCCACATAGATCACAAAACATGGATTAATTTAGCATCAAAATTTATTCCATGGTTAATGAGTCTATAATACATACATTAATGTCCCAAAAAGGTATATGTGAATAAAATTAAAACCCCTTAATAGGAAATGGGTACAACATTCACTACACAACTTGTTCGGCATGGAAAATTGTGGTGAAAAATTGGCATCATAACGGTGTCATTTACAAATTCCTAAAATGGGTTTATAAAAAAGAAATGGGAATATCATAATTTGGAAATTAAGTGGAACTAATAGGTACATGGAATTATATTTCCACACATTTCAAATTACAAAAATAAGGTAAGTAATAATTAATAAGCTTGAAAAAAAATGAAAGGAAATGATATTTATAAAATTTATTCAATGTAATGGGTGTACATGGTTTTTATAAATGAGATATAAAGGGATATATCATCATTTAGAAATAATAAGAGAAGTATGAGGGACATGATAAAACATATCCATCATAATTATTGAAAATAAAATTTTATCACAAGATAAAAAACCTGGATAAAGATGAGAAAGGAAAGAACTCTTACGTGAATGTTTGGATCTAAAAGATTGAAAAAAAGATTATTGAGATCTTGTATTACCTTGGGAAGATTCTAGAGATACTATGGTGTATTGATCTCATTATACAAGGATTTTTAGTGAATATATGTTGGCCTTGGGTGGTTTCATTTAGTAAAAGAGAGGGATTTATTTAATATTTAGGTTTTGGACTCTACAAAATAAAATATTTCAAACCACAAGCCTTGCAATGGTTATTGACTATGTGTTTTTTCAAATTTTAGAGGTTTTATTTATTTTATTAGGAAAAGGTAAAAACTAATGAAAATATTATCCTTTTTTATGTTGAGGTGAGTCGTACATTAAAATAAATAAATTTAAAATCATAAAATATATTGTATGTTTTGGAGGATTCATAAAAAATTTATAAAATTAGTAAAATAAACATAAAATAACATAATTTTAAGGGGAAGTTTTTTTAATATACCAATTATAGTATTTATCACATCATTTTTTGGTCATTATGATGTCATAAATCATAATGAATATTTTTACGGTATTTAATTTTTACCTGAAAATTCGACTACTTTAGAAAATTATGAAAAATTAACCATTGGATAATTTCGACATTATGATTCCAAAAATAAAATTTATTTTATCAAAATAATCTTATAAATATATGAATTTTCACTTTTACAATAATATTCGAGATTTATTAAATAATATTTGGTGTTTTGGACAAAAATAGTTTTTGAACCCTTATAAAAAGTACATTTCACTTCATAAAAATTATATGACCATTTATAACTAATAAAGAATACTAAATAATAAGATTTTTTAAAATTATTTCTAGGTAAAAAACCATTAATTAATAAAAATAAATCCTTTAATTGAATGAGAATATTTCTTAAAAATACAATTTGTGTTTAACTGAATCAAAATAAAAAACCTTTATTAAGTAATAATAAAAATAAAAATAAATTAATTATTATATATAATATACATATTCATATTATTAATTTCATAATAAATATACCTTTATAACACTAGTGTACACACTAAGAGTAAGGTTCGTGACGGTGAGACGTTTATGGGGTTATTCGGCAAACATGGTTTGGGTCGTGATCTCGATGAGCTTGAACTTCTCCCATAAATGGTTTCTCTCATGCTTAAGTTATTATATCATAGTTTGCGCTTGGTCAAGGGAAAATCCATGAAATTATATATCCCTCAAAGTCTTTGATAAATGGGATTCATAGGTTACGATCCTACTGGATGAGGCCATTACTTCATTTTTCTGTGTCAATTGGATTTACAAAAGCTCTAAATTTATATTAATAATGTGATATCTATTTAACATCTATATTAATAATGGTAATATTCTTAATGTTATATTAAAACCAAATATATAACCAAGTAATTGAATATGTTTTCTATAACCATATTACATAATAAGATATTTACTTAAATCACGAAGGAAAATTTCATTTATAACAGTTCGGGTCATTACAATATTCCCCCATTGAGAAATTTTACACTCGAAATTTTAATTTCCCCCCCCCCCAAATATATGAGTTTAATTATATCTCATCACTTCTTTTGGTTCCCATGTTGCCTCTTTAAACTTGTGGTTTCTCCACAACACTTTGACCAGGTGCATTCTATTACTTCATAGAACTTTATCTCTACAATCTTAGATCTTCATTGGATGATCCTTATAGGAAAGATCATTCTCCAATGGTACTACCTCTCGATTGAGTACATGTTATGGTTCATGTGTGAACTTCCTCAATATTGATACATGGAATACATTATGAACTTGATATAGGTTGGGTGGGAGTGCAAGTCAATCGGCCACTGCTCTGATGCGATCTAGGATCTCAAAGGGGACGATATATCTTGGACTAAGATTTCCATTATTCCCAAATCTCATCACATTATTATATGGAGATATATGGAGAAATATCATGTCTCAAACATCAAACACTATGTCTTCTTAGTGATTTTCATAATATCTTTTTTATCGACTCTGAAAAGCCTTGATGTGATGTTGAAGCATCTTAACCTTTTACACCATTTCCTCGACCATTTCCGGAACTAGCAGTTTTGGTTCCCCCACTTCATCTAAGAATGCAGGTGTCCTACACCTCTTCCAATAAAGGGATTCATATGGATCCATTTGGATTCTCACTTGGAAACAGGTTTTTTAAGAGAACTCAACCAGAGGATGATTTTGATCCTATCTTCTATTTAAGTCCATTTAGCATTTTTTCAACATGTCTTCAAGTGTATGGATAGTTTGATCAGATTGGCCATCATTTTGATGGTGACAGGCTATGATGAAGTTCAACTTAGTATTAAGAGAATTCTAGAGAATCTTCTAGAACATAAAGTTGAATCTTTGATCATTATCAGATACAATTGATAGTGGTACTCCATGCAGTCTGACCACTTCCCTGATGTGTATCCGTGCAAGTTGATCAAGTGAGAATTTATCTCATATTGAATTGAATTGTAAAGAAATTTTATGATGATCCACTACAACCCATATATAATTATTCCCTCTTGATTTCTTCATAAGATCAATGAGAAATTCCATGGTGATGTTTTCCCATTTCAATGTACGTATGGGTAATGGTTGCCTCATCCCCTTGGATTTTTTCCTTTTTTCTTTCACTTTCTTACATTCAAGACATCTTGATGTATATTATTCAATCTATTTCTTCATATTATTACACCAATAGTGTTCTTAGATATCTTGATACATCTTTTTTTATTTTTAGGTTGATAGATAAGGTTGAACTATGTGCTTCATCCAACAACTCCTTCAACTCGGTATTTTATGTTACACATATTCTTGACCTAAATCTCACAACACCTTCATTATTAACATTTAACTCCAAGGATTTCCCTTTACTTTTAACTTCCACTTCCATCTGAATTCCCACATTAGTTCTTTGAGTATCCTTTGACCTCTCTATAAGAGATGGTTGAGTAATCATTTGTAAAAGGATTGATGATGTTCCTTCCGTTATGATTCTCATGTACATAATTTCTAAATATAAGAAGATAGGATCCCTCCCAATTCTCATTAATGATAGAATTTTCAGATACTTTCTTCTTAGAGATTCTTCCACTTTATTCACTTTCCCATGATATTAGTGGATGGAGTAGTCATAGTCTATGATCAACTGTAACCATCTTGATTGGTGATATTTTTATATTTCTGTATAACTATATACTTAAGACATTTGTGATCCTTATATATTTCACACTTATCCTGAAAGAGAAAATTCTACCGAATTTTTAAAGTGAAAATAATTGTATCCAACTCCATATCATGTTTTGGGTAGTTATATTCATGAACATTCAACTGCATTGAAGCATAGGGAATGACTGTGTCATTTTTCATCAACACACAGCCCAAACCCTTATTCGAAGCATTGCTGAATACCATGAAAGGCTCTCCACTTGTGGGTAGTGTGAGCACAAGTTCAATGATAAACCTCATTTTTAACTCCGAGAATATTTCTTTATATTCATTATTCTAATATAACTTTATTACATTCTGGGTTAGTTTTTTCATAGGGTTTGACAATTGTGAAAAATTTCTCACGAATCGGCGATAATACCCAACTAACATAAGAAAACTATGGATATATGTCATAAATATGGGCATTATCCATCCTTCAATTTATTCTATTTTCTAAGGGTCTATAGATATCCAATTACTTGTTATGACATTCCCCATTAAAGAAAATTACTTCAACCAGAAATCACATTTGTTGTATTTGGTATAAATATTTTCCTTTCAGAAGGTCTTTAGCTCGGTATTCAAATTCTCCTCATGCTCCTCCTTAATTTTGGATTATATTATAATATCATCTATAAATACTACCAAAATTTTTTCAAGGTAGTCTCTAAATAATATATTCATCAAGTCTATGAAGATTTATGGACCATTAGTGAGTCCAAAAGGCATTGCAATGAATTCATAGTGCCCATACCTTGTACAAAATGTAGTCTTGGGGATATCCTCCTTATTCACCCTAACTTGGTACTATCCCGACCACAGATCCACCTTGGAAAATTATTGTGCTCCATTTTTTGATCAAAAAATTCATCAATCTATGGTAGATGATACTTGTTCTTTATTGTGATCTTACTGAACTCATGATAATCAATGAAATTGCGCATTGACCCATCCATCTTATTGATAAAGAGGACTAGTGAACCCCTTGGTGATGCACTTGGGAATATGAAACCTTTATCTAGATTCTCTAATAGTTTTTTCTTTAGCTCCTCAAGTTCCAAAACATCCATTCTATATGAATTATTTTATAATGGTAATGACCCAGGTATAATCTCAATAAAAAGTTCAACATCTCGACTAGGAGGAAGACTAGTCAGTTCCTCAGGAAAAACATCAGCATATACCCTCAAAATGGGAATTTTTTTAAGGATGATTCTTTCCTTAGACTTAATCATTTGATCTAGATACTCTTTATCATATGGAAATAATATACATTCTTGAGATGATTGTGCTAAAAAAGATTCATCCTTCTCCTTTGATTTGTACAGAATCTGAGAATAATACAATACGGAGAGTGATTTACTTCTCATAGAAATTTATGTGGGGTATATATAGAGAAATACAATGTATGATCCAAATGTCATCAAATTCCACCATAGGTAGTATGAAAATATTTTTTTGGGAAATTCATCCCACAAACTTTTATAGGGGAGGATTTATATACTTGGGATGTAATAATTTACCCATTTTCTATTTTCACTGATATCTATACTTCTATGATTTTTGGTGGTGTTGGAATAGTTATAATAAAAAATTGGGATAAGAAGGAATGCATATAACTAGAATAAAAAAGTATGTTTTTTGGGACAAAATCCCTTAAGGTATCATTAAATCACTTTTGAGGTGATTGTGTTTGTTGACAAAGTGGACCTCCATGTTGTGTTTGTTGATAGAGAAGTCCACGATGTCTAATCCCATAACAAAGTGGGTTTATATGGTGATTTGTCGAGTTCTATAGATATTGTTGACAACCTATGTTGACAAATAATGATGAAAAAGGATTAGACGATCTGGAGGCGGTACAAAAGGAACATATCGAAGGTGGCACCGTTTTCCAGTGTTTACCAAATTTTTGGGCCTCAAAATAAGAAAATGGGGAATCATGTTTTTTCCAAATGAAGTTGCACGCAAGATATAGGGTGGTTTGGAAACTTTCATGCAAGGAATGTTTCGGGAGCAGAATGTTGAAAAATGGAAAACTAATGAGGTGCGTGAAAGATTTGAAAATGGGTACGAAAGAGGAGGTTGCGTGAAAGAAACTTGTGCTCCCAATGCGACGTCAAATGGGGTTTTGTGCGCTCGAAGAGGAACTTTCATGAAAAAAGTTGATTCTTCTATGTAGGTGTCAGGAACTCCTATAAATATGAGGTGAACTCCCTCATTAGATAGAGATTAGCACTTATAAAAAAATCAAGCACCAAATTGCATAAGAATTTCACGCAAAGGGAGTTTCCCTAAAGATTTTGAGTTGCACGCAAGCTAAGAAAGTTTCACGTAATATTTGAGTTGTAAGAAAGATTGAGGTTGCACCCAAAGGTTGTTTTGTGATAAAAATGGAATCTTTCACGCAAGGCATTAAATTTGTGCACAAGACGCAGAAAGGGTTGCGCAAAATATTTTAGGTTTCCCGTTTCACCCGGTGCAAAGAAAGATTCATCTTTGGGTGAAAGTGGGATGTCAACAGAGCATCTATCAACAGTTAAAGATGAAAATTTCATTATAGATAATTAAGAGACATACAGTTCTATAAACTATGAGTGGATCTTCTGAAGAAGCAATGAGAACACTTCAGTTGAGAGATAAATGAGCTTTCATATTAAGATTGGTTGTAAATCAGGAGGGATAGTGAGTCTGCATTGAACTTGTAAACAGCAGTGCACTTATAGTGAATTTGGTACATCGGCACATTACCAGTGTATTCTCCTTGTATGTATCTCAGGGAGGGTAAACCATGTAAAATTGTAGTGTCATGTGCATGCTTTAATTTTTGTTTATACTCTACACTGGGAATGAGATAGAAGAGAGTTTTTTCCAATGAATAAACAAGATCAAAGGGGAAGTTGTTTTAATCATCCATACCTTGATTCACCCCCCCCCCCCCCCCTCTCAAGGTATCATTACCTATGGACCTAACAATTGGTATCAAATGGAATGGTTAATATAAGTGGTTCTCTCTCAAATGGAGGTCACTGATCATAGATATATTCTGATCTTCGATGGGAACAATTTTAAGCTATGGAAGAATTGGATGAAACACTACTTATGATCATTGTGAATGCATGTATTCCCAGTAGTGATGCATGGTATAACAGCCGATATCAATAGTGGTGCATTATCAGAAGCCGAGTGAAGAGAATTGGATACTGAAACCAAGGGAATCAATTCTTTAGGGGAGCCCTATCCAATGCTTTCTATATTAAAGTTAGATTATGAAAACCACACATGCCATGTGGGAAAAACTATCAAATATATATGAATAATATGAAAAGGTCAGAGAAGTGAAGTTGCAAGTGTTGTGGAACTAGTATAAAGATTTAATAATGAACCCAAATGAGTATGTTGACGCATTCTTTGACAGGGTAAATATTGTAGTGGAAGACATGCAAGGTCTTGGAGAAGTTATTGAAGACATAAAGATTGTGAAGTGCATCTTTATGAAACATACACCTAGGTTAAATCCAAAAGTTTCAGTTTTGGAAGATAAATACCCAAAATACATGACATTGGAGAACCTACACAACACCCTTGTTTCATATAAAATGAGAAATGATGATAACAATCCTATGGTAAAGGGAAAATACAAAGAGGTGGAATTCAAGGCCTTGAAGAAGCTCACCATTGAAGATTCTCAGTAAGAAAAAGAAACAAATGATGTGATCTCATTCCTCTCCTCAAACCTTCAAAGAGGAAAAGTAAACTTTAAAGGGAGACTTTCCCTTACTTTTTCTGATGTCGAAAGGTTGGACATCTTGTAGCAAGGTGCCTCAAAAATATCCAAGAGGATGATGATTTTGATGAAATATAAATTCCCATTAAGATGTCTTCAACCTATGGGAAAAAAAGAAATAGTTCAAGAGAAATTTATTTAGGAAAAAGAACCTTCTTTCAAAAGAATGTGACAGTTCAGATGAGTCTAAGGTTGAGGAGGTTGAAGAGATAAAGAATTTTAGAGATCCTGGAGAAAATGCTATGGTGGTAGTTGTCGGTAGTTCTCAGAAGATGAATGAAACTGAAGCTGATGAAATGAGGAAGATTTTGAGGGAGGAGTTGAAATGGAAGATGAATTAGAATAATCTCTTTAATTGATAGATTTTTGAGAGAAAAAACAAATAAATCCAACAAGGTGGTAGATGATGCCAAACTCTACATGAAACCATAGGAAAAAGATAAGTCTGAGCTGATAAAAGAAATTGAAAACCTTATTTCTTTTAGGCCAAAGAGCTTATAAAAGGTTGATGAATATAAACTCAATTTTGAAGAATAGTAAAGGTAGATCGAGGGCTTAATTAAAAAAATGAAAGATAAAATCAAGTATATAGATGAACTTGAAGGAGAAGTTGTCAGTTTGAGAAAACAAGTTAAGGATCAAGAAAATCTCTTGAATTCTACTGGGACATCAGGAAAGAAGATCACTCAGAAAACTAAGAAGCTAAATGTGGAGCATTTTGGTTCTATATAAATGAAGAATCAATTATGTTTAGATACTAAGGTTGATGTGGGGATTGATCGAACACAAAAAGATATGAAAATTGATGTTAGAATGCAAGCACCCATTCCGAGATTGATGGTTTATTTGGGAAAAAAGCAGAATCAGAAGATTCATAGATACCAAGGGGAAACTATCAGTGTATAAGTGACACGAAATAATACACATTATATAAGATTTTATTTTTTTGGAAATGTGGGACATTCAAAATATGTGTGTTACATAGCCAAGAGATATCGAAGGGCACCAGAACAGAGGTGGCAGCCAAACAGAGAATGGTTCTCTAGAATATATTTTGAAGGACACAGTTTTTGGTGCAGAGGATTTGGTCACATGGAAAGGTACTGTACTTTGACCATACAGAGGAATGTCCCAATGGAGAATCGAAATTTTCACAAGTACCAGATGAATAAACCAACAGGTGAGCTAAAAATGCAAAATAGATTTATAGCTTTCCAAGATGAAGTTGTTCCATCATACTCTAAGAAATATCATAAGTCACAATCTATGCCATGTGTGAAGGAAAAGATATAGACCAAGAAGAAAAAGGATGAGAATGCAGTGGTGGCATAAATTTCCCTTAAACCATTAGATGGCTCTAATGTGTGGATCTTTGACATTGGTTGCTCATCTCACATGACAGGTAATAAGGATATTGTTACAGTTGTAAAATATGACAAAAAAGAGTTTTCAAGTTTGGAAACGATGAAGGCCTGAAGATTATTGGCTTTAGAAAGGCCATCTTTAGTGGGAAAATAGATGAGACATGCTAATGTCCTAGTAGTAAAAGGCCTCAGTCACAATTTTCTCAGTTTTAGTCAACTATGTGAATCAGGATATGCAATAAGATTTACTAAGAATATGTGTATCTTCAAAGGAAGAGACGGATTAGTGGTTCTCCATAGAAAAATAACAAAGGGAAATATCTACCTTGTAAGTGGAGAATAAGATATGTTCTTTCTATCCAGAGAGGAAGAAAAAAAGTTGTGGCATAAACGAATTGGTCTTCTATGTCATCTATCCCAAGAAGATCTAGTAAATTGTTATGTCGAAAGATATCTCCCTTAGTTATCATGTGATCGTACTCACACATGCAATGCATTCCCACAAGGTAATATTATCAGAAATATGTATAAGGAAAAGGAAAATAAGTCAACAAGAGTGCTCGAATTGGTGCATGTTGATGTTTGTGGGCCTATCACACCATGAGAAATTCACAAAAATAGGTACTACATTCTTTTCATTGATGACTATATCAGAATGGCATGGGTATTTGTTATTTCTCATATGTACGATTTGTTCAGCTACTTAAAAAAGTACTATAGAGAGTGTGAAATGATGCTTGAATATGAAATTCTGAAGTTACATACTAATAATGGTATGAAATTTACAAACAGTCAGGTGGAAGAAAATCTTGAGAAACACGGGATAATCCATCAAGTTTATTCAGTAAGAACCCACCAACAGAATGGAGTGTTTTAAAGGAAAAATCATATCATTAACAACATGTAAAAAACAATGCTTATAGAAAAATAACTATAAGAGAGGTTCTAGAAGGAACCAGTGTTGACGTCGGTCTACATTTCTAACAGGGCTCTGTAGTGTCCAAAATAAGGAAAGACTCTATATGAGACGTGGTAAGGAAATATTCCTATAGTGAAATACATAAGAATAATTGGAATTAAGTGCTTCAATCTCAATAAGGAAGAATATATGAAATTTGAGTCACATGGATATGAGGTTATATTCCTTGGCAACTCAGGAAAAATAAAAGCATAAAAATGATTTAACAAAATACTAGGTAAAGTAATTGAGAGCAATGATGTCACTGTAGTATAAAATGAAGAGGGAATTCAAAAGAACAGTGAACAATTTCCTGATGAAACCATGAGGAAAAAAGCAACACAGGATGAGCATAATTGTCTAATGCTGATTTAGTAGAATATACTGATAATGAGCATGAAAAATAAAAATATGTATCTGTACAAATCCCAAGGAGTTGAGCTGAAATTGACAGAAAAAATATCATTAGTGATAAATCTTCTCCAATTCAGACAAGAATAATTAAATCACTACAACAGACATATTTCTTATCCCAGGTAGAGCCTAAATGCTTTTCGGATGCAACTGAGGATGAACATTGGATTCATCCCATGAATGAAGAGCTAGATCATATTGAGAAGAATCAGACATGGGATATTGTTTCGAGGACAGTAGATAAAAATGTTATCATGACTAAATAGGTCTACCGCAACAAGATTAATGAAGATGGAATAGTGATTTTAAACGAATCATGACTGGTGTGAAAAGGACACTCCCAGATAATGGGAATATGTGTTGATGAGACATTTTTACTGGTTTTAAGGCTAGAGACAATTATATTATTCTTTGCTATTTCAGTGCAACAAAAGTTCAAAGTTTTCTAGATGGATGTCAAATATAAATTTTTGAATGGGGTTATGGAGGAATAAATTTATATTGATAATCCAGATGGTTTTCTCAATCATGATGATGAGAACAAGGTTTTTCAGCTGAAGAAGGCGTTATATAGGCTGAAACAAGCACCAAGAGCATGGTATTCAAGGCTCGATTAGTATTTGAAGAAGATTGGTTTTTAGCATGGTGGAGTTGATTACAATCTCTATTTCAAAAACGATTGTTATCAAAGGATGATGCTTCCATTTTATGTTAATGACATAATATTTAGCAGATCAGATGAAGCCCAGTGCATACAATTTTCTAAATTCCTGAAAAGTGAGTTCTAAATGTCAATGATTGGGGAACAGACATTTTTCCTTGTGTTACAGGTGAAATAAGGAAGGAATGGCACATTAATTTCTCAATAAAAATATTCCAAAGGAGGTTCTGAGGAGATTTGGAATGGAAAATTCCAAGGGTATGAAGTCTTCGGTTGCTACCCAGATGAAATTATCGTAAGATGATAATGGCAAGGTAGTTAATATCACAGAGTATAGGCAGATTATTGGCAGTTTACTGTACCTGACAGTGAGGAGAACTAATATTTTCTTCGCCACATTCCATGAATAAAGATATCAAATAAATCCCAATGAAATCCACAAGATTGTAGTGAAAATAATACTTCGGTATATCAAACGAACTGTGGATTTTGGTTTGATGTATAATGAAAAATCTCAGCAAGAGCTGTTGGGATATATAGATACAGATTGGGCCGGTTCCGCGGATGACAAGAAATCAATGTCAGGAGGTGATTTCTATCTTGGTGGATTGTGTATTTCTTGGATAAGAAAGAAGCAAGATTGAATTTTATTAAGAACCACAGAAGCTGAGTATATTGCGGTCACTCAAGTATGCACACAATTATTGTGGATGAAGTAGCAGCTTGATGATATGGGAGTTGAAGTGATGTCTCTGATCGGAATCCAATGTGATAACTCAAGTTCTATAAATCTTAGAAAAAACCTTTCTATCACTCAAGTACAAAGCACATTGACATAAAGTGTCATTTTATCACAGAGAAGGTTGAGATGGGAATCGTGATGTTTGATTATGTGCTTATAGAACTCTGAGTTACTGACATTCCCACAAAGGCTTTACCCAAGGAAGATTTTGAGAGGCATCGACTGGATCTCGGAGTTCAGTCGACTCCCCGCACATGGAAAAGTGGGCATGTGGACACCTCCCCCCCCCCTCTCTATGATTTAGGATGTGTTTTTACATAATGTACTAATATGATTTTTACCATGTTACAGACTACAAAGGTATAACACCCCATGAATTTTATGGTATGTTCCTCTTTAATAATTTTTATTCATTAGATTTCCAATATTTCATTAAACACTTAGTCTTTTGTGAAACAAAACATTATATGATAATTTTATAAGCTACTCATTAAACAAAAATTCTCCACTTCTATGTATGGAATTTCAAAAAAACGGCCATATAAAGTTGTGACCAGTAAGCCATTTGGAGTCTGATAGAACCAGCTTGATTTTTTTACGAATAGTAATATACCCTTATGAATAGTAATTTGACCCTTATAAACAGTAAATAATGATAATATTTTATTTTCTTAAGGTAATAAGATAATGAGATCTTAATTAATTTTTCAATGTGATATAGAACAAATTATACCTTTAAATTGTTATTTTTCAAATTAACTATGATTTTATATTAAAATTAAATTAAAAATACTCAAAAAAATTATTTTCAAAAAATGGAGTTTGTTTTTTTAATTCTAAATGTCAAAAAATTGTTATGGTAAATTTTTGGGGTTTTTTTAAAAAACGTGAATTTTTCATGAATAGTAAAAAACAGTTTTGAGCTTTCGGTAACTTAATGACATCATAATGATGTAATAATTAAATATAAAATACTGGTCAACTTTTTTACAATAATATATGACGTGAGGTGTCCCAAATGGATAAAACCATGGGAAAATACCATGGGCAAGGCCATGGTTTTTCAAAAATCACTAATGACCTTTTAATTAATAAAAAACTCCCTCTTAATTACTATAAATACTCATTCAACCCTTTTTTTCTTTCCTTCCAAACTCATTATCCTCAATGATCTGGTATTATTACCTCCCTAGGATTCCTCCCATGGTGTCCTCAAACCCCCAAGGTCCAAACCTTCATGTTTTGGAAGTTACTCTACTTGGTCAGAGAATCTACCACCCTTATTTTTTCTTAAAGCATTCATTTTATTTTTTCTCTTTTATTTTAAATTGTATTATGTTGGGATATGTCATTATATATTCCCCTTTTTGTGTATATTATATAAGAGTGATGATAGACTCAATTTCTCTCATCAACCTATTTTTTAAAATTTTATGTGACGTCGTTAGGCTGCCGAATTTTCGTGAGAAATTTCTCAATTTTTCTTCTAATTGGAGTTCCTTTATTTTATAATTCTTTCCTAATACCCCCTCATAAAAATGTTGTGATAATTATAGTACCTTACATGAACTGTAATTATATTATTCTAATCGAATATTTCATCATCATCTCTCTTTCCCCCTCCTCTTATACTAAAAATCAAAACACCGTTTGTGATGTGTTAATTTATCACATTCAAGAACGATGGATTCTCAATTTTCATTACAATGTTAGATTCTGGTCATGAAACCATTTTTATGGTTGAAATAGATCATAATATATTAATTTAAACTCATTAATGTTATTTAATCCTTACACACTCATAATACAAAATAATAATACAAAACAAGTTCATTGAGCATAAATCCACCAAGCTAAATCCAAGCATTTACCAATGACTTTTAACTAATGATTAATCCTCAAATATATAACCCAGAAAAATTATAAGATCATTTATATCTCTTTAATGTCACTAATAATATATATTAACAATTTGGGATGTTTAACCACATTTCAAATGAACTTCCATTCATGAAAGAAAGTAAACGAATCATGAAAATCAATAAAGAAAATACTTCCAAAACAATAAAATTGAACCTCTTAAACCCATATAAAGGGTCATGAATGAACCTAACAAGGTTATACTAAATAAATTTCATTTATATAAGGTTCTTTAATTTTTAATTAATTAATATAAATTTGATTATTCAGTTCATTAAAACAAACGAAGAACACACTTGAGCATAAGGTAAGGGGAATCTTATCTAACTTTTAATTCTGTGAGATTTCTATTACTCGCCACTTAATTATTGTATATGATATATGTGTGCTGTCATTTGATATATAATATCAGGGTTGTATTTATATTCATGGTATTCTGTTATTCATTTATATATTTTTTACTTTTGGTCATACAATTTAATTGATTACAATATGGTAAGTGACTTTGTCCAAGTTTTCATTTTGTTGTGACCTATTTGGTATTGTGCACCTAATATTTCTTATGTGATGTATCTAATGCCCATTTGAGATCATCTTTCACTTGAAATTATAATTCTGGTTAATATCCTCTTTCTTGTAGTATGGATATTACTATTATTTTAAGCTGTATACCATTTCACATAAGGTGTTTATTTGGAAAGTTATTTTAACTATGGAAATATTGATGAATCAGTATTCTCTACTCTATACGGATATTTGGAAGGCATATTGTACATGTGTTAAATCTATTTATAAAGATTTATTTTCACTATAAGTGGAATTTTTGGCCCACTATATCCAATCAATGCAATGGTAGGTCTCATGAGACAAATCAATCGGCGATAAACCCTTTGAGTTTGTTTCTAAAAATCAGATAGGTTTCTACCCACAGAACTAAACCGTTTTAACTTTATTATGGTATCATGTGCCAAATACCTGAAGTCCAATTAATATTCATTCTCTTTATTCATTATCATTTATTACTCTCCATGAGGGTTTCAATATGAAAAATTCTACGGATGCAGTTTCATTCTCAGTTTATTAATGGCATGAGTTTCTCATTTATTCACCATGCCATATTGATTATGCCAAATTGTTTATGATTCACTTATTATTGAATTCATGTTTCTGTTATTTTTAACCCTTAATAAGTTCATTATCTCACCCCTTTCATTGTTTACCTTTAACAGGTGATGAAGAGGATATCATTTATTGAGTTTTTATGGATGCAGTATTTAGTTTTTGTTATGTATTGTATTTTGTTACCTTTTCCAATGTAATTTGAGTAACATCTATGTATATAGTTTCTTAAAGACTACTAAACTGATCATAACTTTGGTATTTTCATTCCTTCTAACCATGCCAATATATCAATTAATACACTAGCTCCGGTCTAGAGGGGTCGGGGTGTTACAGTTGGTATCAAAGGAAGATTAGTAGAAAACTTGGAAACTGGAGTAGGAAATGTATATTAAGGAATAAAGACTTAAGGTTGTATTTGAGGATAAATGTACAAGAATGTACTGGTATTTTTTTAAGGAATATATTATGTGAATATTTCTAGAAAAATACATCCCTTTTTGGATATGAGCAGGTAGAGGTGGCTCTGGCACATATGTACCTACAAGTTAAAGCTCTGACAAGGAGTTTCGGGCTTGACTCAAGGTATCGTAGTACACGAAAATAGGACTTTATACACTCTTGGTTACAACACTACCAGGGGATATTCTTAGGATAATACATATTTTCTTTACAATCCATTACAAATGATTGAAATGTAAATTATTCCTCAACGAAACCATTTTTCCGGTTATGGGATTAACCTTGAATAGGTCTCAATTTATGCTAAGTGTTTTGTTAAGTTAAGATTATAAATTATTATTCATACCCTAATATAGTGTGTGTAATTATTTAGAAATGGATTCCAATGGAAGAAGGGTAATCAATACTCATTGGAAATGTAGGGATCTCCCCACTGAGAAAATCAACACACTCAATGTTGGATCAGATCATATCGTGGCCATATTGGGACAACTTACTCAGGTTGTAATGAATAACCATTCCACACCTGTATTAGATCATTTAATATGGAAGAGACCCCCATATTTTAGCGGGACTACTAATCTAGTGGTATCTGAGAAATGTATCAAGTCCCTAAAAAATATATTCATGGAATTAAGATGCAATGAAAATGAAAAGTTAGTACTGAAAGTATATTGTCTCAAGGGAGACATTGATAAATGGTGGTCCTTTATTTAGAATACCATGGAGGAAAAAGAAATATAAGATATGAAATGGAGGAATTTTAATGAAATATTCTTCAAAAAAAATTCCCTCGTGAGAAATGAGCTGAAATGAAGAGGAAATTCCTTGGGTTAAAGCAAAAAAAGAAGAATACAATGTTGCAGAGTATGAGTCTACTTTCACAAGGCTAGCCAGGTATGTTGTAGATTATGTACATGAATAGGTAGACAAAATTTATTGTTTCTTTAAAGGTCTTATTCCAAGTATTCGAAGGGCACTGTCTTCTCAAACATTCTCATCATATGATGAAATTGTATTAAGTGCCATCAAAATAGATAAGCAATCTGCTAGATCAAATTTATTCATGGGAACCCAAGATAAAAAAGTAGTACTCTAATAACCAAGGGAAAGGTGAAGTGCCAAATAAGAACAAGGGAATGAAAAAATTCCCATTATGCGAGAAGTGTGTAAAGAATCATCTTGGGAAATGCTTGAAAGGCCTGGGAGTCTGCTATAAGTGTGTAAAAATGGGTCATATATCTCATGAATGCAAGGGGAAGAAACAATTTTATGACGTTCAATGCTACCATTGTAGAGATATGGGACACTATGAAAATGAGTGTCCTAAGCTCCAAGTAAACATGCCTCATAAAAGGACAAGAGAGGAAGGGAGAGCTTATGCGATTACAAATACAGAAGTTGATGTTCTGTATGATGTGGTGGAAGGTACTTTAATTGTTTCCTCAAACATATCCAACACATTATTTTATTCTAGATCATCACATTCATTTATATCTTCCCAGTTTTCCAAGAAAATTAGACCTGTACAATTTTATTTAATAAAGGAGTTATTAGTTAAAACTCTAAAGGGATGCATCATTGCAACAAAGTCATGTTAACTAGTCCCCCTCATGACACATAAATGTGCTTTAGTTTCTTACCTTATCATCATACAAATTACTGAATTTGATATAATTCTCGGTATGAATTGGCTATCAAACTATGATGCGAAGATTTATTTCAAGAAAAAGGAAGTTACAATTGTTGAAAATGGTGTAGAATCTCTTATCTCTAGAGCAGAGACCTTGCCATATGATTCTTATCTAGACCCAACCTTAGTAGCTCTATTGAATGAAATTCTTGGAGTGAAAGAGAAACCAATATCTATGGGTGAGGAATTAAATATTCATATTCAAGATGTGCATATAGTGAAAGAATACATTGATTTGTTTCTAGAGGATTTACCTAGACATCCTCTAGAGTGCGAAATTGAGTTTTACATTAACTTAATTCTTGGTGAAAGACCTATATCAAATACCTCCTATAAAATGGCCACTGTGGAGTTAGTGGAGAGAAAAAAACAAAACTAAAGGATTTGAGTGAAAAGGGATTTATTCGACCTAGTGTTTCTCCATGGGGAGCCCTGGTCCTGTTTGTCAAGAAGAAAGATAGATCCATGAGGTTTAGCATTGAGTATATGGAAATTGATGATATTACAATAATGAATAAGTATCCCCTGCCTCAAATTGATGATTTATTTGATCAACTTCATGGAGATCAATACTTTTCAAATATTGACCTTTGATCCGGATATCATCAGCTGTGTGTGAGGAAAGAAGATATTTCTAAGACAGCATTTCGAACCAGGTATGCGCATTATGAGTTTGCAGTGATGCCTTTTGGACTGACTAATGCACCCTCTATTTTCATAGATTTAATGAATTTGGTTTTCAAGGAATATCTTGATAACTTTTTTGTTGTATTCATCGATGATAACTTGGTATACTCAGAAATCTATGAAGACCATGAGGATCACTTGTGGATTATTCTGAAAACTCTTAGAAGATATGAATTAAATGGGAAGTTTGGAAAGTGTCAATTCTATCTTTAATCCGTTTCTTTTCTAGGACATATTTTCTCTAAGGAGGGAATCTTATTTGATCCTTCAAATACAAAGTAAATCCAAGATTTCCCCATACCAACAAACATAACTGTGGTATGCAGTTTTATTGTCTTAGTAGGTTACTATCAGTATTTAGTTCAAGATTTTTTCCAACTAGCTAACCTGCTAACCAAGCTCACAAGTAAAATAGATAATTTTTTGCGAACAAAATAATGTACAGAATGCTTTGAAGAATTTAAAAGAAGATTAGTCAATGCTCCAATTTTGACTCTTCCATCTAGGAATGATGTATTTGTAATATACAGTGATGCATCAAAGAATGGTTTGGGTTGCATCCTTATGAAAAATGATATAGTTATTTCTTATGTATCAATACAGTTGAAGACTCATTAGAAAAATTATCCAACTCATGATCTTGAGTTAGCAGCCGTAATCTTTTCTCTGAAAATACGGAGACATTATCTCTACGAAGAAATATTTGAGATTTATACATACCACAAGAGTTTGAAATACATTTTTACACAAAAAGAAGTCAACATGAGGATAAAGAGATGGCTCGAGTTACTCAAAGATTACGATTGTTCAATATGATACCTCCCAGGAAAGGCAAATAAGGTGGAAGATGCATTAAGCAGGAAAGATCATGGACTTCTAACTCAAATAAGGACTGAGAGAGATCATATATTCATGGATCTATTAAATATGGATATGGGAATTATTAAGTAATGGGAAAAATCATTCCTCTTTTGAATGATTTATAAACCATCTTTAATAGATAAGATAAAAATCTCTCATCCTGATGATGAAAATCTACACAAGAAAATTATTGTTGTTGAGGATGGGATATTGGAAGACTTCATGTTTGAGGAAAGAGTTCTGAGGTTTGGGAAGAGGTTATGTGTTCCATCAGTACCTGGGATAAAAGGGGAACAATTAGACGATGCTCATAGCTCAAATTTCTCTATACACCCCGGTACATAATGATGTATTGATATCTGAAGGAATATTTTTGGTGGGATAATATAATGTGGGAAATTGCTGACTACATTTCAAGGTGTCTTGTTTTTCAACAAGTGAAGGCAGAGAGACAACATCCTAGAGGTATGATGCAACCTCTACCTATTCCTATGTAAAAGTAGGATAACATTAAGATGGATTTTGTCACCGGACTACTGAGGAAAACAAGAAGGAATGATGCAATATGGGTAATTGTTGACCACCTCACAAAATCAGCACATTTGCTTCCTATAAGATAGGATTTACCACTTAATCATATAGAAAACTTTATATTAATGAAGTTGTAAGACTTCATGGTGCACCTCTATCGATTGTGTCCGATCAAGATCTCTAGTTTCAATCAAAATTCTAGAAAAGTCCCCAGAAGGCTTTGAATACTGAGCTTCGTATGAGTATTTCTTATCACCCCCAAACTGAAAGACAATCTGAAAGGACTATTCAAATTATAGAAGACATGATGAGATCATGATCTCTTGAATTTCAAGGTATGTGGGATCAATACATTCCATTGGTAAAATTTTCCTATAACAATAGTTTCCATTCTAGTATTAAAATGGCTCCATATAAAGAATTGTATGGAAAGAGATGTCAAACTGCAACTTGTTTGGATGAAGTTGGTGAGAGAAAACTTATTGGCCCACAACTTATTGAAGAGACCACGGAAAAGGTAAAGATAATCCAAGACCATATTAAATCATCCCAAAGTGGGAAGAAGAGTTATGGTGAAATCTTGAGAAGTATTTTTGATTCTAAGTGAGAGATCATTCTTTTTTGAAAGTATATCCATGGAAGGGTGTCTTAAGGTTCGGTAAGAAAGGGAAACTGAGCCCCAGGTACATTAGACCATTTAAAATTCTGAAAATAATTGAAGTGGTAGATTACTGTTTAGTAATGCTTCCAAGTCTATCCAAATTTCATGATGTGTTCCTTGTGTCATTGTTGAAGAAATACATTTCAGACCCAACACATGTTCTCACCTATGAAGAAATAGAACTGGAACCTGATTTTTGATACTTTGAAAAGCCTATCGAGATTCTTGACACAAGGGAGCAGGTATTGAGAAATCAAAAAACTCATCTAATAAATATTATTTGAAAAAACTAGAATATGGAGTAAGAAACGTGGGAACCTGAGGATGTTATGTAGAAGAACCACCCACATCTTTTTGGTAGGCTTTATACGTAAAATTTCATGGATGAAATGTCCGATGGAGGGAATAATATAACACCCCAAAAATTTTATGGTATGTTCTTATTTAACACTTTATATTCATTAGATATCCAATATTTCATGAATCAGTAAGTCTCTTTTGAAACAAAACATTATAGAAGAATGTTATAAGCTATCCATTAAACATACATTCTCTACTTCTAGGTTTTGAATTTTGAAAACGGTCATCTAGAGTTGTGACCAGTAAGTTATTTGGAGTCTGATAGAACCAACATAATTTTTTGATGAATAGTAACATACCCTTATGAATAGTAATATGATTAGTAATATGAATCTTATAAAGAGTAAATAATGATAATATTTTATTTTCTTAAGTTAATAAGATAATGACATCTTAATTAATTTTTCAATGTGGTATAGAACTAATTATACCTATAAAATTGTTATTTTTCGAATTAACTATGGTTTTATTTAAAAATTAAATTAAAAATACATGGAAAATTATTTTCAAAAAATTGAGTTCATTTTGGAATTCTACACATTTAAAAATAGTTAGGGTGAATTTTTGGGATTTTTCTTCAAAACGTGAATTTTTTATGAATAGTAAAAATACGGTTTTGAGTTTTTGGTAACTTAATGACATCATAATGATGTAATAATTAAATATAAAAGGCTGGTAGACTAGTGTACAATAACATATGACATGATATATCCCAAGTGGCTGAAACCATGGGCAAATACCATGGGCAAGCCCATGGTTTTGCAAAAACCACTAATGAGGTGTCCCTTTAAATTAATAAAAAACTCCCTCTTAATTACTATAAATACAAACTCACCCCCTTCATTTTCTTTCATTCTAGAATCATTATCCTCAAAGCTCTGGTATTATTACCTCCCTAGGAGTCCTCCTAAGGTGTCCTCAAATCCATAAGGTCCCAACCTTCATGTTTTGGTAGTTACTCTACAAGGTAAGAGAATCTACCACCCATCTCTTTTCTTAAATCTTTCATTTTATGTTTTCTCTTCTATTTTCAATTGGATTATGTTGGTATATTTCATTCCATATTCCCCTTTCTATATATATTATGTATTATTTATGAGATAACCACTTTATCTCATCAAACTATTTTGTGAAATTTCAAGTGACGTTGTTAGGATGCCGTATTTTCGTGGGAGATTTCTCAATTTTTCTTCTATTTTGAGTTCCTTTATTTTATAATTCTTTCCTCATACCCCCTCATTAAAATGCTATGATAATTCCATTACCTTACATGAACTGTAATTATATTATTCTAATGTAATATTTCATCATCATCTCTCTTTCCCCCTCCTCTTATGATAAAAATGAAAACATTATCTGAGATGTGTTAATTTATCACATTCAAGGACGAAAGATTCTCAATTTTCATTACCATGTCCAATTCTGGTCATGAAAACATTTATCTTGTTGAAACAGATCATAATATATTAATTTCATCCAATTAATGTTCTAGAATCTGTACACACTCATCATATAAAATAATAATACAAAATATCTTCATTGTGCACAAAACCATCAAGCTAAATCCAAGCCTTTATCAATAACTTTTAACTAATGATTCATCCTCAAATATATAACCAATAATCATTATAAGATCATTTATATCTATTTAATGTCACTAATAATATATATTAACAATTATGGGTGTTTTACCACATTTCGAATGATCTTCCATTCATGAATAAAAGTAAATGAATCATGAAAAGAAAGGAAGAAAATACTTCCAAAACAATAAAATTGAACCTATTAAACCCATAAAAAGGGTCATGAATGAACCTAGTATGGTTATACCAAATCCATTACAGGTATAAAAGGTTCTTTAATTTTTAATTAATTAGGATAAGTTTTATTATTCAGATCATTAAAAAATGAATAACACACTCGAGCATAAGGTAAGGGGTTTCTTATCTCACTATTAATTCCGGGAGATTTCCATTGCTTGACACTTATTTCTTGTATGTGGTATATTTGTACTTCCATTTGATATATTATATCATGATTATATTTATATTAATGGTATTATGTTAATCATTTAGATATTATTGACTTTTCGTTATATAATTAAATTGATTACAATATGGTAAGTGACTTTGTCTGAATTTCCATTTCGTTGTGACCTACTTGGTATTGTTCACCTGTTATTTCTTATGTGATGTATCTACTGCCCATTTGAGATCATATTTCACTTGAAATTATAATTCTGGTAGATATCCACTTTCATGTTGTATGGATATTGCTATTTCCTTAATCCGTATACCATTTCACATACGGTGTTTATTTGGAAAGTTATTTTAACTATGGAAATGTTAATGAATCTGTATTATCTACTCTATAAGGATATTGGGAAAGAATATTTTACTTTTATTGAATCTATTTATAAAGAGTGGTTTGGACTATTAGTGTTTTTTGGGTCCCTCTATATCCCCTCTATGTATCGATAGGTCTCATGATACAAAACAGTTGGCGACAAACCCTTCGAGTTTGTTTCCAAAAAATAGACGGTTTTCTACCCACAAAACTAAATCATTTTAATGGTATTATGGTATCATGTGACAGATACATGAATTCCAATTAAAAATCATTCTCATTATTCATTACCAGTAATTACTATCCATGAGTTTTTCACTATGACAAAATCTATGGATGCGGTTTCATTCTCAGTTTATTAATGGCATGAGTTTTTCTTTTATTCACCATGAAATATTGATTATATCAATTTTTTTATGATTCTATTATTATTTAATTAATTCTCTTGCTTTTTGTAACCCTTACTAATCATTTGATCTCACCCCTTTCATTTTTTACCTTCAACAGGTGATGAATAGGAGATCATTTATTGAGTTCCTATGGATGCAGTTTTTAGTTTTTGTCATGTATTGTATTTTGTAACCTTTTCCAATGTAATTTCTGTTACATCTATATATCTAGTTTCTTCCAGACTACTAAGATGATCATTCATTTGGGATTTTCATTCTTTCTAAACATTCCAATATAACAAGTAATGCAGCGACTCCAGTCTAGAGGGGCCTGGTTTTACAAAACGAGTTCCCATTGGGTTTTTTGACAAAGGGGGAGAAACCAGTGATTGTTCAAGGGGGAGACAGTGTGGTTATTTGATAAGTCATGAATTATATGGGGAGAAGTTGATAGGTGGAGGAGTGAGATAGGGAGAGTTGAATCTAGGGAGAGTTGAAACTAAAGAGGATTTTTGAAATCTAACGATGCTAGAAGTGATCGATCAAATAGTAGATATCATGACAACTGAGGATCGTGATAAAAGAAGATGAGTGGTGTTGGAATGGAAGATATCACCAACTGGTATTAGTGTGGTATCAATAATTAGTATCCTTTTTGCAATTGATATCATTTTTCTGTCAATAGTTGGTGTCTGAAATGATGTGATTCATTGATGATCTTTTCATTTACTCTTGTTTCTCATGACGAGCATTGATCATGTGGGCCTAGAGTACATTTTAATTGAATCCTTGAACACTATCATAATCATAAGAGTACAATGGTGGTAGTGGTTGGAAGGAGAATTAAAGAGGTATCAATGTGAAGAGAATCATTATGAGAAGAGTTGTCCAAAAACACAAAGGGGGGTATTATTGGGAAAACCCCTCAAGATATCATTGAATCATTTTTTAGGTGATTGTGTTGGTTGAAAAAGTGGACCTCCATGATGTGATTGTTGATAGAGCAGACCACGAGGTCTAATTTCTTAACAAAGGGGGTTTACTTGAAACTTTCTCACAAGGCATGTTTCGGGAGAAGAACGTCGAAAAATGGAAAAGGCATTGGCTACGTGATAGATTTGGAAATGGGCGTGAAAGATGAGGTTGCACGAAAGAAAGTTGTGTGCCTAATGTGACATCAAATGGGGTTTTGTGTGCTGAAAGAGGAACTTGTGCGACAAAAGATAAATCTTCTTCACAGGTTTCAATAACACCTATAAATAATAGGTGATCCCCCTCATTAGATAGAGCTCAACACTTAGAGAAAATCTGAGAACTGGAACAAATAATAATTTCACACAAAGTGAGTTGCGTGAAAGATTTTGAGTTGCGCACAAGCTAAGAAAATTGTGCATAATATTTTAGTAGCGTGAAAGATTGAGGTAGAGTGTAAAGGGTGTTTTGTGACAAAAATGGAATCTTGTGCGCATGGCATTAAAGTTGCACACAAGATGCAGTAAGTGTTGGGAGAAATATTTGAGGTTTCCCAGTACACCCATTGGAAAGAGAGATTCATCTTCAGGTGAAAGTGGGATGTCAACAGAGCATCTATCAACTGTTAAGGATGAAGATTTCAATAGAGATAATGAAGTGACCTACAGGTCTATGAACTGTGAGTGGATCTTCTAAAGAAGTAGTGAGAAAACTTCAGTTGAGTGAGCAGTGAGATTTCTTATTAATATTGGTTGTAAACTAGTAGGGATAGTGAGTCCACTTGGAACTTGTAAACAGCAGTGTGCTTATAGTGAATTTGGTACATCGGCACATCGTCAGTGTATACTCCTTGGACGTAGCCCAATGAGGGTGAACCAAGTAAAATTTGTGTTTCCTGTGCATGGTTTAATTTTTGTAAAACTTTAAACCGAGAAGGAGAGAGAAGAGAGTTTTGTCCAATGACGTAATAAGATCAAAGGGGAAGTTGTTTTGATCTGCCATACCATAATTCACCCCCCCCTCTAAGGGTATCTTTCCTTGTGGGCCTAACAATTCCTGATATTATTGAATGAATTTTTATCATACCTATCACCACTTTATTGTCAAGATTCACTTCGGCAGTAGTGATGGAAAAAATATCACCCTTTTTGCCTTGGAGGTTGTTGGTTGTCTCCGGAAACCCTTGTCTTAGTGCATTATTTTGCAAAGTTATCTAGTTCCTTGCATTTTTAGTATTGAAAAATACATTGAGGGTTGATAAAATGATTCCTTCCCTCCATCGTAGTAATAGGTTTTTCCTGTCAGAAATTGATGGCTTGGTTCCCTTCCTTTGCACACCTAAAGCATTTCCTTGTCCTCATCAGGAAATTTATAGGGTACTCCATTCTACACCTTTGGAAAGCGGGATATTGAAATTTCTTGGTACAATTAGATCTCTCTATCAAACTGCCATAATGGATCTCTAATTTCCAATTCTTATACCTTGATACCCCTAAGATTCACTGATCTCCATTTTGACTTTGAGGGAATATCGGAAAATTTCCTCTTAGCTACCAAAGTCACAGATCACCAGGGATTTCTGTAGTCTAGGTTTTATCCCACCAAATAAGAAGTCAACCTTGCACTCAGGGGTAACAAAAAAATTTTGAGGTGTATCTTGAAATTCTTGTTAGGTTAGCCTCATACACCTTAATAGATTCATCATCTTTTTTCTTGAGGACAAGGAAATCCATATCTATTTTAAGATGGAGAGTGTCAGGAAAATATTTATCGAAAAAGATTTTCCAAATAACCTTCCACACTATTGCTTTGATCCCTTCCATAGGATTCATATTTTTTACCAATATACACCATTGATTAGCTTCACTCTCCATACAATAAATAGCCAAAATAACCTTCTCTTATTCAAAGTATTAAAGGATGGATAAGATCTCCCCAATGGAGTTGATCCGTTGTTCAGTGATTAAGGGGTTGGATGATCCATTGAAATTATGAGGCCTTTGTGGCATGAAGCTCTCGATTACGGCTAGTTCTATTTTGGCTGGATTTGGATGCTACTCCTAATCTAGGTTTCTATTTAAAACCTAAGTCAGCAGATAGAGTATCATCATGAAGTGTGTGATTTTTGATCCCATCGGGTTGGTAATCTCATTGGGTAAGTCCTAGAATTTCTCTTCACATTGATTCCTTACCAGATTCCTCTTATTTTCAGCCATTAGCTAGAATAAAAGTAAAATTAAGTATATTTATATTCAACTTTTGAACATGTAAATGTGATTTTAATGAAATCAAAGGGATAACTTATAACATACATGTATATATTTAACTTTTGTATTTCTCGGATTAGGACTTTGTTATCCATGATCTGTTTCCTCACATATACTCTTATTTGAATTTTTTTTCTCCCTTAATAATCGTTCCTAATGAGCTTCTGAATTACTAAATCATATCCCTTGGGAGTGTCAAACAAGATGCACATTAAGGCCCATTATCGTGTACTAGGTTACCTTGAGTCAGGCCTGGAACACCTTGTTGAAGTTATTACTCCTAGGTACATCTGTTTCAGAACCACTTCCTCCTGTGGTATCCATACATAGATTTATTTTCTTGATAAAAACATATTGTATACTCACTAAAATTTTAGGTATGTATTATTATACTTAGTTTTATCTTTAAGCATTTTTTTAGTGTTTTCTAATCCTAAACAGAAAATAACTAAACCTTTCATATTATAACAACTATAACAACCCTTTTCTTTATTAAATATTAATAAATTATTTAATTTCATAAATTACACCTAATAAAACCCAAAAGATTGAGAATTATAGTGTATTTAGGAATTAGGTACATTTCATTACAACTTTAAACATTAATTATAACATCTTTATTGAAAATTTATTTTACATGCTCCCAATTAAAACTAAATTGGATAACCTGGACAAATACATAAGAAAGGGGTGATCTATAAGGCCTAGTAAGGTAATAAATATGGAATAACATGAAGATAATAATACATGTTAGACAAAAATATCAATGATGTTCAAAGGAATATGAATAATATGGCATGATATAGAAAGATAATCATAACATGGGAAATGTGGAAGAAACATAAAACATTGAATAATAGGTCAAGGATAAACTACCAAGACTTCGTGGTGGAAAAATTCCCAAAAATGAATCAGGTAAACCCCTATCCAAACATGACATATCATGATACTAGCATCACCCAATTCATTTTATATCTATATAATTCTGGGTTCACCCGTCGCTTTCATTTCATGCTCATGCTTAAGTGTGCCACATAGATCATAAAACATGGATTAATTTATCATCATAATTTATTCCATGATCATAGAGTGTTTCATACATACATTTAAGTCCCCAATAAAAAAGTTTATATGTGCATAAAATTGAACAACCTTGATAGGAAATGGGTATGACATTCACTAAACAATTCGTTTGGGATGGAAAATTTTAGTGAAAATTCGGTATCATAACGACATCACTTAAAAATTCATAAAATGGGTTTATGAGAGAGGAATGGGTATTTAATAATTTTTACATGAACTGTACTACTATAGGGACATGTAAAGACATTTCCACACATTTAAAATTATAAAAATAAGGAATATGATAATAAATAAGCTTTAATAAAAAAGAGAATGTAAACGATGTTTACAAAATTTCGGCATGGTAACAGATATACGTAAGAGGGATTAATGATATATAAATGGGTCTATTTTCATATATAAATAATAAGGGTAGTATGGGGGAGGTAAAAAACATACCCCATATTATGTAATTGTAAATAAAATTTCATAACAAGATAAAGAAAATTGGATAAAGCGAATGAAGGAAAGAACCCATACTTGAATGTGGGAATCCAAAATCTTGAAAAGGGTATTATTGATATCAATGGGTAACTTGGGAGGATTATAGAGATATTGGAGTAGTGTAAGGTCATTCTAAAAGTATTTTATGTGAAGGTAAGTTGGATCTTGGGTGGGTTTAAATAGGAAAAGAGAGGGATTTCTTTAATATTTAGGTTTTGGACATTAAAAAATAAAATATTTCAAACCAAAAACCTTATCTTGGTTTTTTCACGTGGTTTTTTCCAAAGAAAATATTTTTTACATATTTTATTAGTAAAATTGGCTAAATTATTAAAATATTACACTTTTCTTTGTGGAGTAGAGTCACACTTTTAATGAAATAAATTTAATATCATAAAATATATTATATGTTTTGGAGGATTCATAAAGTTTTTTATAAAATTAATAAAATAAACTCAAAATCACATTATTCTAAGTGTAAAATATATATTTGGTCTAATATTACTATTATAGTATTTAATACATCATTTTTGGTCCATTATGATGTCCTAAAACACACCATATATTTATTCTATATTTAATTTTTATCTAAAAATTCTATTGTCTCATAATATTATGAAAAATTAACCAGTAGATAATTTATACTTTATGATTCAAAAAATAATATTTATTTTATGTAAATATTTTTTTAAATATATTAATTTTCACTTTGAAAATAATATTTGACATTTATTGAAAAATGATGGG
The DNA here is from genome assembly GCA_963277665.1 of Viscum album. Classification (NCBI taxonomy): domain Eukaryota; kingdom Viridiplantae; phylum Streptophyta; class Magnoliopsida; order Santalales; family Viscaceae; genus Viscum; species Viscum album. The sequence goes on from OY728131.1 coordinate 1,499,179,694, forward strand.
TTTTTTATCATAACAGTTTTTCAACCCTTATGAAAAGTACATTTCAATTCATAAAAATTATATGACCATTTATAATTAATAAAAAATATTAAATAACAAAATTATATTAAAACACTATTTATTTCAAAAAATACATTAATTCATCAAAATAAATCCCTTAATTTAATTTGAATATTGCCTGAAAATACAATTTGTGTTTAATTGAATCAAAATACAAATCATTTATAAAGTAAAAAAATGAAAATAAGTTCATTATTCTATAAAATATATATATTAATATTAGTAAGGTCTTGATACATATCCCTTTATTACACCGGTGTACACCCTAAGAGTAATGTGTACGATAGTGAGACTTTCATGGGGTCGTTCGGTGAACATGGTTTGGGTCGTGATCTCGATGAGCTTGAACTTCTCCCATAAACGATTTCTCTCATGTTTTAGTTGTTGCATCTTAGCTCGGGTTTGGTCAAGGGAAAATCCTAGTGATATTATCTCCATTAGAAGCTCCGATAAATGGGATTCATAGGGTACAATCCTACTAGATGAGGTCATTACTTGCTTTGATTATGTCAATTGGATTTGTTAAATCTCTATATTTATATTAATAATGTGATGACTATTAATGACTATATTAACAATGATAATATTATTAACTATGTTTTAAATCAAAATATATAACCAAGTAAGTTCATGTGTTTTCTTTAACCATATTACATAATAAGAATTCTACTTAAATCAAAAATGAAAACTTCATTTATAATAGTTCGGGTCATTAAACGTAAACATTAAAAAATATCTCCACAAAATATTTATTCATTTTATATATCTTTTTTCCCAAAATAGAAATTATAGGGTCCTTAATAAGAATCTCGTATGAGGTTTTTATAAGAAAATGTAATTGTATTCAATAAACTATTTATTTTTAATTCTTATATTACTACCATCATTCATTTTCTAATAATTTAAATTCAATAATAGAATAATATTCCATATATATATTCTTATTTTTATTTTCAGAACCTATATTCATCTCCTCTTCCATCAAGAGGTAAATGAAATTTTTGATCATGTGTATGGAAGACTACCTCCTCACAAACAAATGTAAATCATTTTCCATCACATACTATAATGGTTGGATATAAATATGGATTTAATATATTTATGTGATACATAGGTCATAATTATACTTTTTAAATTATAATATCACATAAACCTTCTTACTTCCCATTATGTGAGAATATGATAATGTCACTATTGTGTACAGTGGAATTTGATCTTGTGAAGAGATGTGATTGATTATTCATATACGCTTTACATGGAAGGTAATCAGAATATGTTTGATGAAAATTTTTGATATATATGAAATAAAAATTATTATATAAATGTGTATACTATTTTACATTCTTTCATTTCATCCATTGAGAAAATGGAAACAACATTCATGCATATGTATATCCTAATGTCTCCATGAACGATGTAATCCACTTTGTATCTCTGAATTTTATGGATTGATATAAATAAATATGTGATGAATATATATGATATTAATAGTATGTTTTAAATTCTATAAATTCTTTAACTTAGTTTAAAGTAAAAGGACCAAAAATAAAAAACCAAAACATATAAGAAAAATGAAGCAGTTATTACCTACAGCATAATTTTTACAAGGAATTATTAATACAAGGGTAATAAAAGATAATAAGTAAATAATATATGGTATAATATATTTTATTATGGTTATTTAATACATATATAATAATCCTTTATTTATTTAAACATGAATTTTGAACGTGTGTGAAGATATTCAATACTTGAGTGAAGGTATTTTTTGTTAATTTCTCTACCTTGTGGAATATTTTAATTTAATGAACCTATATTCTTTTATGAGGAATATATATTGACATGTTTAAATGTTATATAATAAATCTCCTTATTTTAATGATATTTAATGTTTAATTTGATGTTATTATTTAATGGGTCTTATGATTCAAAAGTTTTCAATGTGGTAAGGGAATTTTGTCTCAAATTATCTTCTTTAGGACATATATTTTGTTATATGACTATATTATGTTATGAGGTGTTTATAAATACCCTATTACTTGTTATATTATTAATTTATTTATTCTCAATTTATTTAAAGTTTCATTAAATATTATTCTTTCATGGGTGTTGTGATTTATAAGATACCTAAGTGGTAAAAGTTTTATGTTACTACAATCTCAATGTTTATCGAGATTATTTAAAATTAAGTTTCTGTTTATGAAATATAATGATATATCTATCAAGAAACTCATATAATTTATTCTAATATGGTTATATTATTAAAATACATATTTTTATTTAATCTTCATCTTTTTTACTCAGGAATCCAAAATAATGTTTTTAAAAATAGAATTTATTTCTCTCTTCAGTTGAAACCCATTTTTCATCGATGTCCATGTTTTATAATAAAACTAATAAATTTTTTTACTAATATAATATTATTATTTAATTTAATTTTACTAATTTTTAATTTTTTACAAAAATGTTTTAAATTTAATCTTATTTTCATTTTCTGAATAATTTACTTTTTAATTTTTTAATGAAAATGTGAAAGGAATCGTTGATTTAATGTGTACAACATGTACAATATTTTATATAATCATTACCACTCGATGTTATAAAGATTAATTTAAAAGTTTTAAAAATTATTTTATAAGAATGTATTTTTACAATGGTCTATGAACATTTAGTTTTTAAAAAAGAAATTTTAAAAATGAAGAGGTTATTTTCCTCTATAAATGTTCCAAGATATATTTCAAAATCATTTTTCACCTAAGATGATATAATTTAATGTTACTCATTATTTACTTGGGATGTAAACCAATGATAACATTCTTATTCTTTCCCTAATTATTTTATATTTTTTATGAAACTAATTTTATAAAACCCTTTCTTTTTTTCATGGTTTATGTTATGATGAAACTATAAAATGTTTATGAAACTTAATACTTCTCCACATGTTATTCTACGATGAATTTTTTAGGAAAATCATTTATTTTGTTGGGTTTTAATATGTCAGATATTTTATGATCTTCTAGTACATATATTTATGATTTTCATAATGTGATTGTTGGGACCTATATATCCCACTAATGAATTGGGTACATATTGATATCTTATGAGATTAAAAGGACTCTAATGGGGAGTGAAACTAGTTTAGTATAACTCTTTTACACTATTATAGACATGGGATTGAATCTTGACTAGTATGTGGTTTGGAGACTGAACCCAATCCACTATGATAGTATTGGGAGTGAAACTTGACTACTATGATGGTTTGGGGAGTGAACCAAATCCCCTGTGATAGTCTTAGAAATGAGTCTTGACTACTAATAATATGATTTTCTATTCTTATGTGTATGAAAAAAATCTATATCTTGGTCCAATGTTATGTTCTTATAGATTATGTTAATTTATTCATTTATAATTCATGTCTTATGAACTTCCCATATTTATTCAATGACTTTTCATTATGATCTATGATATGTAGTTTATGGTTTTAAAATTTTATGTTCGTGTTCTCATATAGTTTTTCTCATTTTATTCTTATGTGATCATTGATATATACCTTATTTACCCTTACTGAGCATCTAAGGTCACCCATTACTATGTTTCTGTTACCCATGTTATGAAAATGGGTATTATATATTATATTTCTAATAAGGTTTCTATTTATGTGTAACTAAGTGGGAGATGATTTAACTTTTAAGAAATTGTTTTTTATGTTCCCATATTTCCAATGGAAATATACCTACATGATTCTATAATGGATCATTATCTTTTTTATTGAATAATCAACTATTAAAATATAATATTTACATAGGATACATGTGGGCCATTATAGTTAGTATTAGAGTAAGGTTTAGTTATGACTTTTGAAACTTGGATGGGAAAATATTAGAAATATCCAAAATGATATCACTATATATAAGTCTAAGGATAAGTAAGTGTATAGAAAAACCACCTGAAAGTTTTGTGAATGTTAGAGTGAGTGGTTTACAAACAATTATATTTCTATATGGATTATATAAATGTATATGGATGTAGTATATATGTACCTAGGTATAATAAGTCTCAAATGGGTGCATTGAGTTAGACATGATCGTCAACTGGTACACAAAAATGGGTATTTCTTCACACCTTATTTGACACTCCCATAATATATGTTTTTAAAATTCATAAACTCTTTATGAACCATCAAAAATGATTTTAATATATGATGACCATGAATGATTAGGGATGAACCTAAGGTGTCCTAGATTGAAAATAATGTTTCATGATTCAGATTTACTATAAATTATTTTTCCTGATTAAGTGGTTTCCCCAATATTATTATAGTTTCTAATACTATGACTTATGGTTTTAATTAATGGATGGAACAATGAGTAATCATGTTTATACTAAATATAATGGAAAATTCCGTGATTATGAGTAAAAAAATTGGATAATGACTAGAGAGAAATATATTGTGATTCTTCATAATTAACTATCATGATATAGGGTTAAAAACATGAACGTTAGTGAGATTACCAATACATTAAAGAAGAGGAATATTGAATTTTCTGAAATTTGGTGAAATAAATAAGTTAGATGAAAAAATATTTGGCTTCCTACATGTCAAGAAGGTGGTAAAAATCACCTAGAAGAATATCTCAAATATAGGGAAATATATTTTCTATGTGGAAATTAAGGTCATCAAGAAATTATTTTTTAGGGAATTTGATGTATTATAAGTGGGAAACTTAGATTTTATCCATGTCAATTCTCTGAAATATGGTTATCCCCTGGAAAAATGAAGGAACTGTTTTATACCAAATAATTTAAGTAAAATGGTTGAATTATTTATGTGTTTGTTTTCAATAATTATAATGCATAAGTATTTTACTAATGGGATTTTTTGTTATAATAATCATGAAACATCTAATGATTTTGGTAATTATGGACGCATATATGTCTTCATATAATATTAACATAAGATTTATAGATACCAATATGGGTTTATGAGTTTAAGTTTGATCATAAGTTGAAATTATTTGGAATCCCTTTTTATGATCTAATTAATTGTATTTTAATGTGATTAATGAAATTTTGGGAGACGATATATTGGAACATGGTATATGTATCTCTTAGGTTCAATATGAAGTATTATTTAAGGAAGAATGATCTTTTAATAAGTTCATAGGTATTAATAATCATCATGGTTTATATGAAATATGAGGATTAAGGTTATTTTTAAGGATGCTTATCATATTTTAGAGGACATTATATGAATTATATTAATATTTATTAGTAAAAATGAAAACTTATCACATCCAAAAAGGCTACATTGCTTAAACCCATAGATTAAGGGTGATAATGGTGAAATTCCAACCATTGTCCTATGTGATGTTTTTGTTAGTATAATGATTTCACAGATAAATATTAAATTTATTTTAGGAACTTATTTTTTACCATAGATATAACCATGGAGTTAAAAAAACTATATTGTTATAGTTTTTGCTTCTTAAAATTGGGTTTTTATGAAATAAATTGTCCAACTCGTGATTTAGATTTATTTGTGGTAGTGTTTTAATTAAAGATATATAGGAATAGTATTTATGTAAAAACATTGATATATATACTGATCATGAAAGTTTAATTTATATATTCACATAGAAAGAGTTGAATATACGTTAGAGATCATAGTTAAAGCTGATTAAATATTATGACTACTCAATACACCACCACCCTTGGAAATTGAATAAAGTGGTAGATTATTTGAGTTGAAAATGTAATTCAAGATTATACATGATTAGGATTACAAAAGAACCTATTTTTTTAGATTCTTAAAGGATTGGTCTTTAAATCGTGAAGGAAACAGAGAAATCTTATCTTTCTCAAATAATTGTTCAACCATCTATCTATGTAAGGATAAAATATGTGTAGAATAATGATTTATATTTAAAAAAGATGGTGATAAATGTCATTGAGCTCATCCTTGGTTGTAAAATAATGATAAGGTTTAGGAACCATGTTTTTTTATCCATACCAAATTTGAATAAGGAGTTTTTAAAAGAAGTTCATATTTATTAATTATATATTCATCCCAGTATTACAATGATATATAGAGATATGAAAGTGTATTTATAATGGGATGGAAGAAATAGATATATTTAATAATTTGTATATTTTTTCTTATTATGAAAGCTAGTTGAGGTTGGGAAACAAAATTCTAATGGGTTTTTACAACCACTACCCATAAAAGAGTAGAAATATGAAAACATCACTATATATTTTTTCTTCAAACTCTCCAAAAAAATCTAAATGGAAATATCTTATATGGGTTTTAGTTATTCATTTTACAAACTCATCACACATATTTTATATAAGTTAAGATTTACCTCTAGATCATATTTCCATGATATAAATTAAATAGGTGTTAAGGCTATAAGGAATTATACAATTTGTTGTGTATGGTAGGATATGAGGTTTACCTTGAAGTTATAGTGAAGAATTTAGCAGGCTCTAGATATAGATTAGGGTTTTATCACTATGTATCATCCTCCCAAATATGGTTATTCTAAGATAAAAATTTAAACCCTAATATATATGTTTATATCTGGTTCTATGGACTTCAAAAGTGGCTGGAATCAACACTATCCTCTAGGTGATTTTTCTTACAAAAATATCATTCACTCAATCATTCAAAAGGATCCTTATTAATACTTATATGGAATGAAGTTTACAATTCCATAATGTTGGGATGAATTTGGATAAATAAATATATTGGGACCTAATCTATATGAGGAAATATTAGAGAAGGATATAACTTTTCAAAATCACATCAAGGTAGCTCATATTTAATAGAAAAGATATAATGGATATCATCTAAATGATTTAGAGTTTGAAGTTATTGAGATGTTTTTTATATAAATTTATCAATGGAATATGTTTATGTGAATTAGGGATAAATAAATGTTGATCCCTAGGTATATTCGACCCTTTGATATTATTGAACAAGTAGGGATGGTTTCTTATTACTTGGTTCTTCCAACAGACCTCACTCAATACCACAATGTATTCAATTAATCTCTCCATAGGATGTAAATAGATTACCCTTCTAATATAATAAACATATAGATCATAACACTAGAGAATTATTTTTTTTTTTGAAGAAGAACAAGTGGAGATTCTGTATTATAGAGAGGAAGTATTACGAATCAAGATCACTCATCTAGTCAAAGTTTTATGGAAAAAACAACTACTGGAGGAAGATGCATGGGAAAAAGTGGTGTACTGAACCCGAAGTCCATACCAATAGAGAAATAACTTATGAAGAAAAACCAATAGATATGTTGGATCGTAGAGAGAGTTTTCTGTGAAACAATACCCCTCACCTGGTAAAATTTTTATGGTGAAACCATCAGTTTGAGGAAGATATGTGGGAACCCAAGAATGCAATGAGGTAGAAGTGTTCTAATATGATTTTACTAAAGTTAAGGAATTTTTATGGAATAAATAATTATAAGTGTGGTATACTGCACCACCCTAAGATTTTATGATTTTTTTAAAATACATTTGATATCTTGATATTTTTTTATATGCAATATTGAGTGTTAACGAACCGTGATATATGATTAGTATTATTATTAAAAATTGGTTTTTATAACCTAGCTATTAAATTAGCTAGTAAGATTTTTAATAACTAAATTACAAAAAATATGCAGTATGCACATTAATAAAATAAATTCATTTATTATCAATTGATGATAAATGAAAATAAAACAAATCATTTTAAAGTAAAAGAAATGTTTTTCTGAAAAAAACAATTTTTTTTGTACATGAATCGTTTTTATAGAAATTAGTGACTATTGGTGAAAGGTTTCAATAAAATATACATATAATATATTCAATAAAAAAATTTATCATTCATCAAATATTCTTTCTATGAATGGGATAAGAATAAATCCATTTTTGTCTTTAAGTAATTTATTTTTTCTAAAAAGTTATTTAATCACATTCTGCGCATTTATTTTAAAACTAATATTCCATAATTTTAGAAATATTATTTTAAAAAAATAATTTAATCTTTTAAATCGTAATATAATAATTTTTATTGAGTACATTTTTTATAATTTTCTAAAAAGATTAATTTTTTGATGATTAGTGAAGAATAATTATTTTTATTGAAAACTACTTTTTCGTTTAAAATATTTAAAAAAGATAAATTATATTTTAAAATGTATTAAAAGTAAAAATTAGTTTAATTATATTGTAATTAATCTAATGTATTTAATTATAATTAATTTTATAATTAATTTTGATTTTATAAATTTTTATAATTATGAATATTTTCTTTTTGGAAAACTATTTTTTCATCATGCCTACAGGTTTTATATTTAATTAAATTCCACCACTTCTATAAATGGAATTTTATAAAAAAATCCATATTTTTAGTTAGATAGTTTTTTATTATATTACAATTTAAAGTTAAATATTTTCATAAATATTTGTAAAAATAATTAAATAATAATAATTACAGGAGTTAAGGTGAAAACATGGTTTGTGTATTGCATACGCATGTGTTAAAATTAATTTTAAAACACATAAGATCATTAATTAATAATTTTAAATTAATATTTGGATTAAATGGGTCTAAATTATCTAATAAAACTCATTTTAAATTTATTCATAAAGGATAAATCACCTAGGTAAATTAATGGAGACTAGTTATTATGGTGAAAAATAAAATGGTAAATGAGAGTAAACATAGAGGTTAAGGAACAACATGTTTAAAAAATGTGTAATTTTTGGGATGGAGGTTTTTATCTACCATATCATCCCTAAAATACCTTACTTATCAATTTTTGGGGAACATGGAATGAGTTTGACTTCCCATTATTAAATAGTTTTGGGTATTTAAAAAAATATCACTTCCTCAATTATAAAAAGGGACTTCCTCCCCTCGCTTATTCACGCCTCATAAGACAATTGGATTTAAAAAACCATAAAAAATATATACCAAAAATCTTGAACAATTTATGGAGCTTTTGGAATCCCCAAAAGACCAATCCAAAGGTCCTTAATTAGATATCCAAATAAGGTTTTTCTAAGGGAAGGTAATGATCTTCACTAATCTCATTTTTAATTCTTCTCTTACCAAATTTATTCAGGTAATAATAATTAAAATATAATAAAAAAGTATCTAACATATACTAATATGTTATTATATTGATGAAATAACCTATATAAATCTTATATTTCATCAATTGGGAAATGAAATTATCGATCGTTTGTATGGAAAACTACCTCCTTGCAAACCAATGTAATTAATTTTCTATCACAACCTATCACGGCTGCATAAAATACTATATTTAACATATTTATATTATATTTAATACATAATTGTATTTTTATAAATTTAATATCACATACACCTTCTTACTTTTCATTATGTATAAATACAATAATGTCACTCGTGTGGACGGTGGACCACCATATCAAGAAGTGATGTGTTTCATTCTACACATAAAATTTACATAGAAGGTAATAATGATAGTTTTAATTAAAATATGCGATATATGTGAAATAAAATTTATTTAATAAATTTAATATATTATTTACCTTTCTTTTGTTTCATCCTTCAAGAAAATGGAAACAGTGTACATGTATACATATGACCTACCTTCTCCATTAATAGTGTAATTAATTTTCTTTCTCTAACTTTTTTGGATTACTATAAAAAATATGTAATGAATATATATAATATTCATAAAATTTTTATTTTTATATAAATTATGGAACCATGATCAATGTAAAAGGAAAAAAACTATCAAACCAAAACATACACGAAAAACCATGAAATTATTACAGGAAACATAATTTAACAAGGAATTATTAATAAACAATTAATAAATGGTAATCAGTAAATAATATGTTGTATAATAAATATTAGTATGGTTTTTGAATAAATTTATCATAAACCTATATTTATTATATAATAATTTTTAATGTGTTTGTAGAAATTCAATACTTGATGTAAGGGATTTGATCTCAATTTCTCTTAAGTGAGGCATGTTTTAATTTGATGCACCTATCTTCTTTTATGAGGTGTATATACAACAAAATTGACATTTTATATCATTAATATCCATATTTTAATGATATTTAATGTTTTATTTGATCTTATTCCTTAATGGGGCTTATGGTTCAAAAGTTTCCAATGTGGTAAGGGAATTTTGTATCAAATTTTCTTTTATGGGGCATATGTTCTGTTATGAACCTATCTTATTTTATAAGCTGTATATGCATAGAATATTAAATTTTTATCATTAATTTATTTATTATCATGTTATTTATATAGTAATTTGTATTTTTTATTTTATGGGGATTATTGATTCACAAGATAACCAATTGGTAAAAGTTTTTTCTTATAATCACATTCTTTATCAGGATTGCTTATAATTAATTTTATGGTCATGAGATCTATGTATCTACATATAAATAAACTAATTTATTTCATTATCATATTTTTATTTTATAAAAAAACATTTTTTCCTTTCATTTTACTCCCTTTATCTATTAAGGAGTCTAAAATAATGTTTTTGAGAGAAAAATAACTTTATTTCTCTCTTTGGTCGAAAATTATTTTTCATCCATGTCCATGTTTTCAAAAAAAATGTTTTAAATAATTATTATACTAATATACTTTTATTTTGTAAAGAAATTTCCATATTATTTCTTTAAATTATGGTTTAAAGGAATATTACATTCATTTTTTGAATGATGTACTTGTTGACTTTTTACCAAAAGTGTGAAATGAATCATTGTTTTATCATGTAGGACATGAAAAAAAATTCCACCATCATAACCAATTAATGTTTTAAATATTGGTATATAAGTTTCAAATATTATTCTCAATGAAATTGATTTTCACAATTCTATTCGAAATTTTAGTTATTAAAAGTTTATTTTTAAAGTGAAAATGTTATTTTCCTCAATAAATTATATAAGAAAGATTTAAAAATAATTTTCCATATAAGATGACATATTTTTATGTTACTCATGTTTTACTGGGGATATAAACCATATTATTTCTCAAAAAAATTTAGGTTTGTAATTACAAGATATTTATGAAACTCATTCCATTTTCCATTGGTTATGATAAAATGATGAAATGTTTATTAAAAAATGTTCTTTTCCAAAGTTTATTCTATAATTATATTTTAATGAAAATAATTTATTTTCATGGGTTATGATATGATGAATTATTTATTATCTTATGGAACACATATATATATATTATTTTTATTATATGATGGGTGGGACCAATATCTCTCTCCATTGCATTGGATAATGATTGATATCCCATGAGATTAAAAGGACTAGAATGGGGAGAGAACTCAATAAAATAAGGGAACTTGTATAGTATAGTATTAATAAGAGTGAACTGTGACCAATATGATGGTTTGGGGAGTGAACCCAATCCACTATGACAGTTTTCAGAGTGAACCTTGACTACTCTGATGGTTTGGGGAGTGAACCCAATCACCTATGAAAATCTTGTTAATGAGTCTTGGCTACTAAGGAAATGATTTTAACTGAATATTTATATTCCAAAAATCTATATCTTGTGCCAATGTTATTCTCCCTTGGATTCCATACTTTCATTCCATTATTATTAACGTATTATGAATATCGAAGATTTATTTCATGAATTAATAATATGATCTATGATATGCAAGGTATGGTTTTCAAATGTTAGGTTCATTTTCTAATAAATTTATGTTCATGTTATACTTATATGATCATTCTTATCTCTCTTTTTTCCCTTACTGAGCATATGACATCACCCTTTGTTATGTTTCATTTCCTAAGGTTATAAATAAAGGTATTAATTATTATATGTCTAAGAATTTTTCTATTTATGAGGAACTAAGTGGGAAATGATGTGGAACTCTTATGAACTTGTTTTTTATGTTTCCAAGATTCCAAAGGCACTAAACCTAAACCATTCTGGTGTATATCGTTATGTTATACAATGAATATCCATTTATTCAAATGTAATATCTATTTTTGAGACGTTTGATCCATTACAGTTCTCATCATAGTAGGGTACTAATATAAGCTATTTTGATGTGATAGATACCATAGGATATTATCACTTTAAATTAATGTAGAATAAAAGAAAATATATTATTATATATATTTAATATTCACTTATTTTAATATATTCAATAATCTAAAGTAAAAACTAGTTTTTTCTAGGATTCCAACACCAATACTCATGTATTTCTAAAAGATGAACACCCAGAAATTAAGGTGGTTAGTCTTAGTCATGGAAAATTTTAGGGAGTGCAGTATAACCCTAGGTAGAAAAATATTTAGTAATATATTGATAAATAACATTTCATAGTGTACTGAATTTGAAATAAGGGTTTCTAAATTCGACATTAATGTTGAAAAAATATTTATATAGAATTAGAGTTGGTTAAAAATAAACTTATGTTTTTTAAAACTAAAATTTAAAACCTCTTTCTATAATAGATATTCAAAAAATTACAAATTTTACATTTTTTTGTGAAAATGAGGGTATTTTTAGTGAGGAAATCTATGAAAATAATGAAAAAACCCCCTAAAGTTACCTATTCCTTTATTTCTCTTAAAAAGAATAGAAAACCTAAATCAAAACATGAAGGGTAAAATGATAATATTTTCATTGAAAAATGGATATCCTGTTATTATTCTTTATCAAAGGGGTCTTCCAGGAGTGTGTGTTTTTTGTTGGGGAACAAGGTTTCTTAACTATAATCTTAAGTGATACTATTGCTTATTTTTTAAATAAAATTTAATGGTAAACATAAATATTTTTGTTACTAACTAGGAAACCACAATCTCTATTATACTTAGGATAGAGTCTTTAGAGAGTCTGATAAGGACTTATAACTATCATTAAATGGGGGAACTGAGTATTTCAATTTTTTAAATGTTTCTTTAATTTTAAAAAAACAATTATGTTCATTATTAATGTAATTCAACTATATTACACTATCCTTTCCTATTTTAAGTCAAATGAATCTCCTTTGAGTTTAATGTAATCTATTTAATCACCACCCCTCTTTGTTTGGATAAGTGTTATAAACACTACTTGATTGAAGCATCATCGCCACTACTTTCTAACCTTAAATCTGAATTTATTTACCTAGAACATAAAATCATAAATTAGATGTTTATTTTCTTCTATAACTGGTATCCCAATGATAGAAATCATTTTAAATGAAAATTATTAATCTAAGGATTTTTGGATCATTAGGTAGAATAAGAATAAGGAATATTTCATGTGTAAACACCATGATTTAAAACAAGGATGATTCTCATGGTTTGATTGATCATTCATTTCTCCTGAAATATCATTGGTTTTCTTAAGAGATTTCATCTTATTTAAATTTTTCTTTAGTCTAACATTGTTTTAAATTTTATTAAATTTTACTTTCTATAATTTAATATGAATTTTTACTGATTCATAGGTAAATATATATGGGAAAAAAGTTTTATTTTTTAAGAGTAAAGGTTTACTTTTAGAATCTCAACTTATAGAATAAAAAAACATTAAATAGAGTATCTTCTCTACATACTTCTTAAATTCATAATTTTTATTTCATGAGTAAATTATGGAATTTGGTATCTTTCAAGAATTTCAATTTTTATTCTTTTCGAACATATTTGATATTATTTATGGGTGAAATAGTAACGAATTTACTTACTAATTTAGTTTTTTATTTCTATCTAAAATTTTCTTGCATACTAGAAATAATTCTTAACAAAGCTATTTTTCTTGGATATATTGAAAATTCATGTGTTTTTTCTATATATAAAATTCATGAGAACTTTATAGAATTTTTAAAATGATTACTGAAATTTTTTAGACACTTTTAGATATTATGATGGTTTATGAGGTTGATAAAAAAAATTATTCACAACATGTTGTTAAACTTTATTATGAACCTTGGTACATTCTACGAACTGCCGAATTGAAAAACAATTATAAAAAATATTTTAAATGTTTCTTCTATATTAAATTTCAATATTATGTTAAATATTGTGTTTTAAGTGTGTGGGTTATTTTATGAGATAATTTAAATTTACTTATGGAGTAAAACTCAAAAAAATTGTAAATTTTTTAAAATAGAATTTTTTTAGAATTCTTTTATCAATTCAGTGTTTGTAATTTTTTCAAATATTTAGATATTGTTTTATAAATTTTATGCGGTAAATATTTTTTTTATAATGTATTTAATCTAAAAAATCATTTCATTTCTCTCATGAAATACATTTAAAATTAATTTTTACTTCTTAAATTAAATTTGAATTTGTTTTTGGGATTTAATCAAACAATCATTACATTTAAATATTCTGATAAATAAACTTTTAATCCTAGTAAAGGTTTTTCTATTGAAACTTATATATGGGTTCTAATTGTTTTGAGCAATAAATTATTTTTTCTACTTACTCATCCATTATATTGAGTATATTATTATATAGAGGTTTTAAGTTACGGGGTAAATATGGGTTATTTGTTTGTTTATCATAGAAAAAATCACATTTGTAAGAGAATTTGAATACAAAATGAGGTTAATTAAATTCCATTAAAATTTAAAAATTTAATAATCCTTTTAAAAACTATAAAACATGTTTTTAAAATATTTTTTTTGTTCAGAAATAATTAAGTTTTACTTGATATATTATAAGAAAAATAACTTTTGAAAAGCAATTCATTCTATGAATTTTGGTATTTCATTTTTGATTTTAAATAGCATTCGCTGGATAGGTTGAAATTATTTATTGAGGACAAGAAATATATTAAGAGTGAGGATATTTGATGTGGATTTATTTTGATACATTTTTTCAAATTTATTTTATAAAATTCAGGTGTTTTTGTGTTAAAATGTTCATAAAATGAGGAATTACGTATTATTGATATTTTTTGTTGAATATGTTTTTATATGGATATTTGTTTAAAATTTTAATTTTTGGATCATTATTGATTTTTTTTATATGACTCAATTTTCAAATGATTCAAGAACATATAGTATGGTTTATTTTTATGGAATTCTAATTAAATTGTTATTTTTATGAATTTTTAATGGTTTTGGGTTTTGAAAATTATTTTTAAGGTTTTGTGACTATATTTTTAATATTATTTGTTAAAAAAAATTAATATTTATTTGTTAAAGTCTAAAAATTCATTGATGATTCTATTTTGATATTAATTTATGTCTATAGAATTTTAGAAGTGTTCTTTTTTTCATATGTTGGAATGTAAAAGTAAAGGTTGTAATTTTTAAGATTCATGTTCAATCCCATAATGTTCATTATGAGGTGGTTGAGGAAAAATTTCAAAAATGAAAGAGATGCATAAAATTTAAGTAATACTTATGTAATATTAATTTTTTCTTGTGTAGGAATCCTTTCTTACAACATAAAAAATTTATCTATGTATTTCATTATGTACGATTCATTTATACCTACAGAAATATACATAAAAATAACCTAGAAACATATATAAGGGTCATTATTCTCTAAACGACATAAAATTGAAATAATTATATGGAGAACTTGATATATAAAATTCTCTTATTCATATCTATATATATATAAGTAAAATAGAATATTTATAAGATTCATTTCTCCTAGTGTATAGTGAATAATAGTAACTATTACTATTGAATATTTCTAAATTATCCAAATTTAATTTTTTTTGTTGGAGATATAAGGTTTAAAATTAAAATACACATGGAACCCTATTTCATTACAACTAAAAACCAATGAAAATGAGTTAGAGCCCGATGAATCTTGGTTCATGGGAATTATTTTAATATTGTTAGAAAATATTTTAAGACTAAATTGTGTTGGGAATACATACAGGTATAGGTTTCATAGAAATGAATCATGATGAATGTAAGGGATCATAATCTATCATAAGGGTTGTATCAAGTTATAGTGGGGAAGAAATTAATAGTAAAACTCACCAAATGGCCAGTTCTGGGTGGAGTTGAGATTCTGTGACATTGTGGAGATCATTGGGGATCCATTTAATTCAGGGAGGCATTGAGATATATTTACATAGTGGAGAAATGAAAAAAATGGATATGAGATTTGGGATAGGCACATGTAAAATTTTTATGGAGATAAAAACAAAATAAAGAAGAGGGAAGATAGAGACACTCACTCGAAAAAGAAAAACCTCTACCAATTCTTTATATTCATTCTTTTTTATCTCTAAAATTTTATACTCATATGATAATATTATATTTTTAAAAATATTATGTTCTTAATTGATTAATGGTATTATGATTTTTATAGTTTGTTAATATAATTTGGTTCGTTATTTCCCTTTTGTTCATTAATTCAATGAATTCTTCTTATCCATATTTCATTCAATTCAATTCTATATTTTTATGAAGTATGAATTGATGGAAATAAATATCAATTCTATTTTAATCCTATTTCACCCACTATAATATATTTATAGAACTATTTTCTGGTATTATTTAATTGAATATTCATTGATAAACAAAAAATTATTTCTTGAATTACCCCTCGATCACTTTATTTCATGATGATGTATAAAAATCCTTCATGAAAAATATTAAGTCAGTTTGTTATGGTAATTATAATTTTAAACATATATTATACACATTTTTTTCAAGGATAAACCCCCAAAGTACTTTTTTGGAATGTTAGTATGTTGGGATTGACACACCAAGCTCACCTTCAATAGGTTATGGTAAATCAACAAGAATCTAGTAAGATTATCACTAAAATTGGAAGGCTTAGGCTAATGTGAATATACACATGAACACACCAAGCTCCAGGAATTAGTTTAAAGATATAAAAAAACTAAAACCGTTAAATAGTAAACAATGTATGTGATAACCTCTAATAAATACATCATTGTGTGTAAAAGTAATAAAAAAGTATAAGGGTAAAATAAACACCCAAATAGATATAAATAAGGTCTCAACTTGAAAAAAACTAAAAATGTTAAATAGATGAGAACCTAGATTATAATATATTAGACTAACCACTGAGCATGGTCAATTCCTTCAAGTGATATTATTCTCCCCTGATATAAGGTCCTCCCAAGTCACCGTTGATCTGTATATCATCAACATAAGACATGAAACGTGTAATAAAATCCCATGAATAAGTGAGTATAAACATACTCGATAGGATAAACTAAAAAATAAGAGGTAATAAAGAGAATAAAATAGTCAAATTGACTTATATGTATAAGAGTTAAATGAAATCCAACATCATAAATTCTCATATTGAACCGCAGAAAAAAAAAGAGATGAATCTTAATCTGCACAATCAAATAAGAATGATGAGTCTTCCTACAGATCTGAAGGTCTCATCTATGATTTTAATAATCCCACAAAACATCATAAGAATCAGGAAAGAGGGACCACTTTTCAACATTTCATATCATAATGGAGTGATTACTAACTTCTTTGGAGGGCCTTCTCCCCATTTAAGCTCAATGATTAGGGAGTACCACTTCGTAGATACAAGACCCCTTCCAACTATATGGTGGGGTAGTACCAAAACTAACAACATATAGGATATTGGGGGACTCGTTCATTGGTGATCCAAGGGTGTACCGACCATAATATGTCTTTGATGAACAAATTTGATTGCACCTTTGATAACCAATATTTTAATATAACTAAATTCAGGATTTATTACAAAAATAAAAACATAATACAATATCGGGAAATCATGAGGAGTAGTAAATTTGTAAAATTAGAATCATATCATAATAATATGAAACATGGGTAAAACAATTATTTAAAAACTCCACCAAATTCGATTAAAATTATATTTCTCTTCCAAAACTATATGGGATAGCCAGTGTACATGCATAAGAATTGGGTGAGTTATAAATCTCATTATGTGAATAATAAAATAATAGTATAAAGTAAATATTTACATGTTAGTAAATAGGAATATGAAGGTACCATAAGAGGTGTGAGAACTATAAACATGAACATTGAAGCACGATATAAGAAGATAGAATAAGGGAAATAAAGGAATTTGTAAACAACCTAAAACATGACATTATAAAAAAATTATGGCTAACTTCTGATACATCATAACATATTGTGATTAGAATAACCTATCATGTAATATACATGGTATATCATGAGATTAAATATTACCCAATGCATTTGTGGGATATATAATTCTGGACTCACCCGTCACATTCATATCATGCTCATGCATAAGTGTTCCAGAGAGATGTGATAGTATAAATATTTAATTCATCACATATAATCCCATGATTAAGTAGTGTGCGTAATATTCATGGAAGTATAAATTAAATTATGGATAGGTACATCTAGTTGAATATCCTTGATTTTAAATGGGAATGTATATTAACTACACAAATGTTTGGCATGGAAAATCACATAATAATTTTGGCAGGATAACAGTGGTACATGATGATTCATGGAAGGATTTACTGTGATTGAAAGAGGTATATAATAACTTTTAAATCATAAACAAAGTAATTTATATGTATAAAAACTTATCTCAGTATGAAAAATTGGAAATCAAAAGGCATAATATAAAAAGTTTGATTAATAATGAGGAGAAGGAAAGGATCCATTACCTTGAGATGGTACTTCTTAAAGATTGGGTTGAGATTCTTAAGATCTTGGGAACACATTGTTATATTTATGTAGAGGTAAATTGAACATAAATTAATGATCAAATATTTTTGAGCGGGTATTATTTGGGGGTTGGTTGGGTTTTTATAAAAAAAATAGGGTAAATATTTATTAATTTATAAACTTTGGTTTTGGACTCTATATGATAAAATATTCAAAACTGCAAACTATACCATGGTTTTCCCATGGTTTCTACCAAATAAGAGTATTAATAAATATTTTAATATAATAAGAAACAAAATCATTAAAATAATACCCTTGGTGATGTGGAAGTGAGTCGTGATCATAATTAATTAATTTTAAAACCTGAGAATATAATATAGGTTTTTTAGAATTCATTAGGGGTTTATAAAATCAACAAAATAATTTAAAAACACTTAATTTTAATTGATACAAATAATTATGTTCATGTATAATCATTATAGTATTTATTAAATCACTTTTTTTCATTTATGATGTTATAATACATACTGTATATTTATACCATAATAAGTTTTTACCAAAAAAATTATTATCTTTGAAAATTATAAAAAAAATCATTGGATAATTTCAATTTAACGATTTAAAAATTAATATTTATTTTATCAAAATAATTATATTAATATCAAAATTAACCATTTTAAATCAAAAATCTCTATTTATTGAAAAATATGGGTTTTTATGAAGGTAATAGTTCTATGGTCCTTATAAAAATTACATTTAACTTCATAAAATTATATTATAATTTTTATTTTAAAAAATATTATTTAATAAAAATATTTTATTAAAATATTATTTATTTAAAAAATTAGGTAATTTAGTAAAAACAATTTTTGATTGAAATTATAAATTCCCCATAAATACGATTTGAGATTCATCGTATCAAAATATAATTTTTTATAAAACTCATTATGAAATAATTTATAAATAAAAAATAAAAGGGATAAATATAATCATTATTTTATTAAAAATAAAAAGTTAAAAATTCATACTCTTATGGTCTAGATACATAACTTCTTATTACATCCATTTATTCCCTTTGGATAAGGTTTATGATGGTGACATTTTCTTAGGATGGTTTAGTGAACATGCTTTGGTTCATGATCTCAATAAGATTGAACTTACCCTATAAATAGTTTCATTAATTCTTCAACTATTGAATTTTAACTTGAGAATTGTCAAATTAAATTCCTAGTGATGTCATATACCATGGAAACTTTGATAAATGAGATTTATAGGGTTTGATCCTATTATTCAAGTTCACCACTAATTTTGATTATGTAAATTTGATATATCATAAGCCTTAATATATAAAAACCATAACAATCATTATAAAATGATTTATTATAAATTTTTATGATGCTTAATGGTCATTTAATTTAGATGGTATATATAACTTATAATGGTCCAAAATTACCAAAGTAGTGTATGTGTTTTCTATAATATCATTACTTAATAAGGAATTTGTTTTTTTGAAAAGTTAATTTAATTTATAAAACTTTAGTTCATTTCATTCTTCCTCAATTCTTAACTTTCACCCTTAAATTTTTATTTCATACACTAAAATAGATTAGGGTACTTTTGTCTCATTGTATCTTCTAGTTCCCATGTTTATTCCTCAAACATTTAGTTCTTCTATAACACTTTGACCATGTGTGTTTTCTTATTTTGTAGAAATTTTAATCTATAATATAATATCTTCATATAGTGATCATAATATGAAAGATAATTCTCAAAATGTATCTCCTATATGTTCTGTACATGTGAGGAATCTGATATGTACTTTCTTAAGATGGATAAATGGAACACATCATGTACTTGAGATGGGTTTGGTGTAATTATCAGTTAATAGGCCACTATACCAATGAAATCAACGATAAAAATGGACCAATTTATCTAGGATTAATATCCTAATTCTTCAAAAATCTCATGAATTTATTTCACAATGATATATAAAGTAACAGTTTTTATCTGACCACAGAGTATAGGTATCATCTATGATTTTATGTAAACCCTTTCTATCAAATTTTTGTGGGATTCATATGAATTATAATGGTTTAAACCTTATCTTCCATATCTTAGATAATATTAAGTCCCATTAACTTATTCTATCTAAATTCATCCCCACATGATGTAGTTTTATACCTCTTCCCATACGGATCCTCAAAAGGTGTCATTTGAATGCTAGAATAGAATCTGTTGTTATATGAGAACTCCACTAAGAGAAGGTTTTTATAACAATATCCTTGTAAATCTATTTAACATGATCTAAGAATATAATATAATGTTTTAATGGTTCTCTCATACTAACCATTAGTCTTATGGTGATAAATGGTACTAAAACACATCTCGGTATCCAGTGTTTTCTAAAGGCTTATCTAGAACCTCATGGTAAACCTCATTTCACTATCAGATACAATGGATAATGGTACTCCATGCATTTTTAAAACTTCCTATATGTATATCTTAGTGATTTGGTCAATATAGAAATATTATTTATAGGAATAAAATTAACTTGATTTGTTTGTTAATTGATTACCACCTAAATGGAATTATTACCTTTAGATTTCTTTGGCAGTCTTATGATGAAATCCATGGTTATGGTTACCTGTTTACATACTAGAATGGGAAATGGTTTCTTCATACCCTTAAACTTACTTCATTCATCATTGATTCATTAGAATACCAATCATCAAGAAACAAATTCTTAAATATCCCTATTCATGTTATCACACCATACGTTTTTTTTATAGATCTCTATACATATTAGTACTTATTAGATTAATAGAGATAGATGATCTTGTCCCATCATCTAGAATTTCCCTATTTAGTTATTTTTTTATGTAACACATATTTAGTTCCCAAATCTTATAACTCCACCTATTATAAATTTGAACTCTGAAATATTCACTACTTTTCCTTATTACTCCATATCAACTTTTTGGGCCTGATTGATCCTCTTAAGAATGTATGGATGAGTATTTATTTGAGAAAGGGGTTATAAATATCATTTTTTTTATTCCCATGTCCATCCTTTTAATTTCAAATAATATTGTATCACTTTAAATCCTCATCATGGATATCATTACAGGATCTTGTCTACATAGATCATATTTCGCTTATTTTTCCTTTCCTAGATGTTAATGGATTGAATAATCATAATACTTGATCAGAACTAACCACCTTTGTTAGAACATACTGAGCTCCTTTTGTGTTAATATATACTTGAGTATTTTATGATCTGTATATATGTCACACTTCTCTTTATATAGATAATGGCACGAAATCTTCTATGTGAACATCACTATATCCAATTTTATATAATTAATTGGGTAGTTTTGTTTATGAAAATTTAGCCAGTGGGAGGAATATGCAATCACATTTTCATATTTCATGAGTACACAACACATGAAATTTTTGGATGCATCACTATAGATCACAAATCCTTCCCTAATAGTGGGTAGTATACGAATAGGTATAGAGATTATCCTCTTATTGAACTCTTTAAATATCTATTCACATAAATCATTCTATAAAAATCTAGCTTCTTTGAGTTATCATGGTTGTTGGGATTGAAAATAATGAGAAGTTTCTCACAAATCAATGATAGTTCCAAACTAATCCAATGAAACTATAGATGTCCATCATAAATGATGATCTAGTACATCCTTAAATTGCCTCTATTTTTGAAGGATCCATAAGTATCTCTTTTCTTGTGATAATAGTCCCTAAGAATGTTACATGATCCCGATATAATTTTGATTGAGAAATAAACATATAGTTTATAAGTAACACCTAGATATTCTTTGAGGAACATATTATCTCACAATGGGTATGTCATCAAGGGTGATCCTTTCATTAGTCTTGATTATATTATCAAGATATTCTTACTCATAAGGAAATAATATCCATTCTTGAGATGATTTTTCCATTAGAGATCTATCATCATACTTATACTTCTATAGAATAGGAGGTTGATTCGTGGTAAGGAGTGTGAATTCCTTCTCCAAAGAATTTATATTGGATATATACAAGTAAAATCAATCCATAAATAGCATAACATCTAATTCCAATAATGGTATAATGATAAGATTTTCATAAAGTACATTCCCAAAAACATAAATATCTTGTAAGGCATTCATAGATGTTTTCCCCAGTGATATAAATTCATTTTGGGTGTTAAATCTATTTTCATATAAAAGAAACTAGATATGCTAATGTGGAATGAATTTAAATACAATAATACATACAAAACTCTAGAGTAGAGTTTGTGTGTACTTCAATCATAATGATTTATCTTGGTGATGGTTATACTATAGGACCTTCCTTGTTCCCTTGGCCTTTGATATTGTTAGTTATCAACATCCTTATTAGAACTTTTAATAGTTCATCTTCATGGATAACATCCAATTTCACCACATTTATGACATACAAAAGTTAATGGTAACATATATTTAACATTATTTTACATTATAATGTTAATATATTTATTTATTTTTTCTTGATAATTATCTACTTTATTCCCAATTTTTACACAATTAAAACATCACTCAATTATTTATGACATTTCCCTTAGTGACTCCTTTAAAAAAATTAACATGTAGAAAATTAAATCTTATATCATTTTTCATATTTATCACATGAACATCCAAGAGGAATCATACTCCTATTCTTTGACATGTTTTTAAATTCAACTATGTTCTTGTTGTTAATCATAACTTGTTATAACTATTTTATAATAATCACAATATCTATTACTTTATCTCCCATCATGTTAGGTATCCCATTTTTTTATTCATCAAATTTCCCATCACATTGGTTTTTGACTCTATTACTTTTATTTAAAACCATTGAATATGATGAATTTAAAATTAAGGATGATAATCTTAAATATAATAAACACATAAAATTAAAACTATAAACATTTAAGGGATAACTCATAAATTCCTTAACGTATAAATTTTTAGGTTTTAATCTATGTTTTCCATAGTTTATTTCCTAACATTTTATTTTATAGTTTTTTTTATCCCTTCATAATGGTTCATATAAAAGTTTTTAATTTACCAATGAATATCCCCTAGGAGTACCAAAAAAATGTATAGAAAAACCTCTTTGTCATGAACCAAGTGAAGATTGAGTCAAATCCATGTATACCCTTTTTCAGGTTATTACCCCTACCTACAACTATTCTAGAGCCACGCCCACTGTTATTATATAGAAATATATTTTGTTTCATGGAAAATAATTACTCTATACTTTACCATATTTTATGGATTTTTTCATATGTTTAGTCTAATCCCTAATAATTGACTAATTTTTTCTCATACTAATCCCTAAAAATAATTAGTTTTTCCTCTAATAGAAACTATGATAACCTATATTTTAATACACCTTAATTCATGATTTATGACATAAAGGTACACATAAATAATCCAATAATATCATGAGGCCTAGTTTCATTGGTAAATTAGGTACATAGCCTAATAACTTGAAACATGGGTACAAAAATATTATTTAAAAAATATATAACATTCCCGAAAAATTCCATTTCTCTTCTAAACTGCATAGGATAACATGGGGGCATGCATAAGAAAGGGGTGATCTATAAATCCTAGTAAGGGGATAATAAAATCATATCATAAAATATATTATTATATATTATTCAATAGTAATATCAAGGTAACATAAGAGAGGTGAGACTCATAAATTTGAACATAGATATATGGTATAAGATGCTAACAAAAAGGCAACATGGGAAGGTGGAGACATAATAAAACAAGCCATCATAAACATAAGTTAACACTGAGTATGGATAAATTATAACACAGTGTACTTTGGATTGCATCTAATAAACCATACATGGTATATCATGGGATAAAAACACTTCCCAATTCATTTTAGGACTATATAATTCTAGGACAACCCATCACATTCATATCATATACATGCATAAGTGTTACCCATAGATCATAAAATATAAATATGTATTTCATCACATATAATCCCATGATTAAGGAGTCTAAGTTATATAAATGGAATTACAAAATCAATGAAGGATATGTACATATAGATTAATACCCTTGTGTGGAAATGAGGATGGTTATTCACTGCACAAATGTTTGGCATGGAAAATCCTAGGATAATTTTGATGGCATAACAGGGGTACATAAATATTCAAGGAAGAGTTAAATAATAGTGAAATGGATCCATCATCACTTTTAAATTATAAGGATATTAAAATAGATATATAAAATAATATCTTGATATGAAAAATTTCGGATCAAATGGAATATTTCAAAGAAGGTGATTTAATAAAGAGGAGAGGATCCCTTACCTTGGGATGGAACTTCTAAAAGCGTGGGAGGGGATCATAAGAGATTGGAAACAAATTGGGAGGGATATATAGGGATAAGAAAGAGTAACATAATTATAAAAGAGTTTTGAGTGAATAGGAATTTTTGGTTGGGTAGGGTTTTATAGTGAAAGAGATAGGAATTCTTTATTAATTTCAAAAGTTAGGTTTAGGACTCTATATGATAAAATAATCTAACCCACAATCCTCACCACGGTTTTCTTCCATGGTTTCTACTAAATAAGAGTGTTTTTAAAAAATTTATTAGTATAAAAAATTTAATCATTAAAATAATACCCTTTTCGATGTGGAAGTTATCCGCGTTCATAAATAATTAATTTTAAAACATTAAAATATAATTTAAGTTTTGGAGGATTAATTAAGGGTTTATAAAATCAATAAAATAAATTATAAAAAATATTATTTTAAATTTGAAACATAATTTTTTTAGTGGTACTACTTATAGTATTTATTACATCCATTTTGTGCTTTTATGATGTTCTAATGCATACCATATGTTTATACCATCTTTAATTTTTACCCTAAAATTCGATAGTCTCAAAAAATTACAAAAAATTACACATTCACTAATTTCAATGTACTAATTTTGAAAATAAAATTTATTTTATCATAACAATTCTTTAAATATATAAATTTTATCCTTTAAATCAATAATTTATATTTTCTGAAAAACATGGGTTTTTACAATGATAACTATTTTCTAACCCTTATAAAAAAATTATTTCACTTTATAAAATAATATTTTAATATATATTTAAATAAATATTAAATAAGAAGAATATTTTCTTAAAATAGAATTTATTTGAAAAAAAATAATTCATCTAAAAATGTGTCTTGATTGAAACTATATATTTCCCAAAAATATAATTTGTCTTCCATTGTATCAATGTCTAATTTTTATCAAAATCATTAGTTTATCATCTATAATGTAAGAATAAGATTGATAAATATAATAATTTTTTTATTAAAAATAAAAATATAAAAAATCATATTGTTAGGGTCAAGATACATAAACCATTATAATACCAGTGTATTCCCTAATGGTAATGTGTGTAATGGTGGCACTTTTTTAGGGTGGTTCGGTGAACATGGTTCGAGTTGTGATCCAGATAAGCATGAACTTCTCCCGTAAATGGTTTTATTCATGATTTAGGAGTTTAATTTAATATTTTTATTTGTTGAGGTAAAATACCATTGATTCTAACTCCCTTGGAAGCACTAATAAATGGGCTTTATAGGGTATGATCTGGTTGGTCGATGTCATCACCTCTTTTGCCTATGTCAATTAGATTTATCATAACTATTAATATATACTAATCATATTGATCACTATAAAATGGATATATTATCAATTTTTATGATTCTTAATAGTATTTTAAATCTGATGTAACATAACTTGTAATGGCCCAAAAATAATCAAAATAGTGCTTGTATTTTCTATAACATCATTACTTAAAAATGCATTTGAACATTTGAAAAAAGAATTTAATTTTTAAATATTAGGTCAATTGTAACTTCCATTAGATAAGAAACACTAGTGGAATAATCCTACTCGAATCAACATACATCATTTATTAGATACCAAAATAACATCCACCATCATTTCATATATGGAATTCTACTTAGTAGGGTCTATACATGGGCCCGAATATGAGTCCCAAAGAAGGAGATATGTACGGTAGAAGTATTTGGGAAAAATATCTAATGATTTCATCGGGGAACATGGTGTGTGTAAATACCAAAATACCTTGGTTTTTTCTTCCTTAAACATAGTCTCGGTTTCCATGTTCATCCACAAGGAATGTCTAAATAGGGAAAAAAGTGTCTAATCACTCGGGGTCCCGATCGTGTACTTCTCATCCAAGGCTTGAACACCTAGGTATAATCACATTGTGTGTGGGCCCAACCACATGGAATGTGTTATTTAACACAGCTTTAAGCCCCATCCTCTATATAAAACTAAGAAACATATTGTGTGTGTTCCTTCAAAATACACAAGATGTACTCAGGTTTGTCACAAAATCCATAAATTCCTCCCAAAGAATCACTACATACATATATCTCACCAAAAAAATAATTTTTGAATTTACCAAGCCATTAAAATTAAAATTTAACTCTTTTTACTATTTATTCCCTACCCTTTATGGAAAAAAAAATTAGGCTTTTGGTCACCCAAGAATGATATGTTATGTCTCTTATCAATAAAACCAGGTTCAATCAATAGAACAGAATCCAAAAACCACTGTTTCCTCTCAATCCATCTGTAAACCATCATTCCCAAGATCGTTCATGAATTCATCTCAAATCTGGAGGTTATATCATGGTTGAACTGGTCTAACAATTCCAAACTGCTAACCCTATGTTCTAATTATGAAAAACTAAGATGAGAGAGAATCACAATAGAAAAGTGTTGTTATCATTGGTTATTTCAATCCTAGACAACGATCATAAAAATTGAAACAAAAAATTGTGTAGAAAATGAGTGTAACAAAAAAAATGAATTATGTTCAATGAAAAAAATATTACTGGTTCATGTGAAGAATGAAATTTAAGTAATTAAGTAGATATTCAATCCAAGATCAACAATAAATAACATTAGGGTGTCAATCCAAAAAAATAAAACACCATTTCTTGAGAATTGATCATTCATTGGTGAAGAACACATTCACTAGTGATTATATTGATGATTCCACTACATTATTCATTCATCCGAAAAATCTATTCAATAATTTTTCATTGATCCATAAACCTAAGTTTGTCAACACTAAAGGTGGTTCTCCCTTCTGGCTCTCTAATCTCATAGGGTTATATGCATAACCCAATGGATGTTCCATAATGGGATGTCTAATGTTGACCAAATTTATGTCACATCTAGGGTAAACCCCATGTTCCAAATTTAATAGTGGTCGTAAATTTTCCATGGGAGGTTATAATCAACAAGAAAACCATTATTTTCAAAAATATGGTCATGCACACTTTATTATATATAATATTTTTTATATAATAATTTCAGGATCCCACAAAACCATACCAACTCTAAGGAGAAATCCATATATATATATATATTAAAAGGATCAAAAATAGAACACTAGAGTTGTTATATTATCCTCACCTTTAAATATTTTCACCCCTAAAATTACAAGTTACACAAAAAAGGTGAGGGTATTATCCCCTCGCCTAGATCTCATGCTCCCAGGAGGTCTCTTACATGTTCTCATGTTGTCAAAAAACATGAAAAAGAGGAGTAGTCCACTGACACTATATCATATCTTATTGATCCTTGATCACAATTGAATACTCTGAGAAGGTGACTCCATCTGTAATTTCTCTAACACCCCAGTTAATAACATGTATTATTCCATGCAAATATCTCCTTAGCTATGACACAAAGAATATATCCTTCACTCAATATGACTATGGGGTAAGGTCAAGCAGTATAAAACCTCACCAACTCAATGCAGAATATAAAATGGCCCAATGAACCTTGATTATATCTTTCTACCCTGACCAAATATATGTAATCCTCATCATGTGGAGAGATCATAAAATTTTTTTATCACTTGAACTTTCTCCATCATCACTTGTACCATTTATGACCCAAAAATATATGTTTCTCTAATCTCATTCCAGTATAAGGGTAACCAGTAGGGTATCTGGTATAGTGCCTCAAAAGGTTCCATTACTATAGTGTAGTGGTAACTGTTATTAAAGTACAACTCTTATAATGGTAAATGATCCACCCAACTCAGGTCAAAGTACAAAATGTAGGATATCAACATATATTTCAAAACATAGATTTTTCTCTTAGTCAGAATATCTATATGGGGTGAAATATTATGCTCTTTATTAATTAGTTCATAAAATAATCCAACACACCTCTCCAAAACTGTGACATGAACCAAGAATCATGTTTAGAGATGATCATCATGGGTACCTCATGAATTTGTAAGATCATATTCATGTATAAACACCTCAAACTCTCAATCTAACACTACAATCAAATTGTAAGAAAATATGATGGCTTGTTAATTTGATCTCTGTGACCTACATGTCATTGTGGACACTCATTGTCTGTGGAAGATCCATAAAAAATCCATCAAAATTACATCCTGCTTCTATTATGGGATCTCAATACATTGATTCATACCTAATGGAACTTGATGTTTAACCTTTACCTACTGACATGTGAGGAATTGAGACACAAACTCGGCAACACTATACATCATACCAGACCACTAAAAGTACTTTAAAAACTCATGCTAGATGTTTTCCACAACTAAATGTACCTCTAAGGGGGGAGGTATGAAACTCTCTCAACACCTCCTCATGAAATGTGATCAGAACTACCATCCATCCCTGAAAATGTATTATGTTCTTTCCACCTACAAGAAATCCATACGGCACATATATTGATAATATCTAGTCATGTATAACATTATAGTCTACATCATCTAATTGAGCCTCTCTCAAATTTTGAATAAGTGGAAGAGTTATGACTATCAACTGAAGAAATATTGTCCCTATATCCTCCACATGAGTCAACTTTAACAAGTCCCATTACTATAATTCATCCTCCACCAAGTGGTCACAATTTGTTTTTATTAAAGAAATCTACCATCATGTTTACCTTCATTTGATTATATACTATATTGAATTCATAGTCCTATGGGAAATATAACCAATTACATTATCTCATGTTTACATATCTTTAGGTAATCATGTACCCAAGACTCTGGTGGTATGAGTAAAAAAACATTCACCCTAAAGAAAATCTCTACACGTCTTCAAGGTGAAGCCTTCCACTGCCAATTTCAAGTCATGGTTTATGGATTAATGTTCATGAGGTCTCAACTTTCTTGACCCATAGGAAATCACTACCTAAACATACATCAAAATAAATCTGAGCCCAGATCCAAAGGCATATATAAAAATACATACTCAATACCATCCTCTAGTAGTCTCAACACAAAACCACTAGTCAACCACAACCTCAGGTCCTTGAATGCTCTTTTCCACTACTCCATCCAAGAAAAAATTTTCCCTTTCAATATATTGGTATTCAAATGGGCTATAATTTTATAAAATTCTTCCAAAAAACACTAATAATACCTTGCCAAATCAATGATACATTTTACCTTTGACATGATATTGGGTGGTTTCCAAGAAATCACTACATAAATTTTTTCAAGGTCTACCATAACACTATAATAATAGATGAGATTCCAAAAAAAGTGAACCTATAAATAGAAAATTGACACATAGATAGATTACCATATAATTGGTTATCATTTAGTAATTCTATGTTTATCATCAAATGATTTGTATCCTCCTCCTAATATGTGGAGAAATGATAATTTCATCATTAAATAAAACCATGTACTAGTCCCAGAATGGATAAAAGATCTGGTGTATAAGTCCCGTGAACATTGATGGGGAATTCTTCAAACACAATGGTATCACCAGTATTTCATAATTTCCATAAAGACATCAGAAATTATATCTCTGTAATGTCTTCCTCATGAACCCTCAACATATAGTAGAAAGACTAGAGATCAATATTTGAGAACCATAGTGTGCCTCTCAGCTAGTCAAATAGGTTTTAGATCCTATAAAAGGGGTAATTCTTCTTGATAATCACCTAATTTGGGTGATGGTAATAAATTTATAGCCTCAAGATCCTATCATAATTTTTCATGAACAATACTAGATCTTCCTAGGGGGACTCACTAGTTCTGGTAAAAAAAATCTTCTGATGGTCTTCAATCTGCACTCTTAACTCTTAGAGCTAAGAAGGGGTCATCCAATATTCCATAGAAGATATAGGTGTGGTCCTAGTGTGTAATTCAATGTAAATATTTATATCATTTTATATATTTAGTCACAAAAAAATATTTGGGAAATATTTCTATATAATCCACCCCTATCACTAGAATCTATATATCTAAAGAGTTCACTGCACCAAGGGATAGACTCACCAACTAATGGGTAATAATTTTTAGTTTCATACTCATGATCCTTAGGCATTTTACTAAAATGTATTTCTATACCTTGAAGTAGAACCTCATAACATTAACACATGGTAATCTAACTCTCCTGTGGTGAAATTTAATCTGGCGACATTCAGTGGTAAAACAGTCTATACTCATAAAGATGTCATATGGTTTCATATTAATGATCAGAAGGTCCTATGACATACTCTCCCCCACTAAGTGAAAACAAACACTACTAGAAGATATGTTCTTTAAATTAATTACTCCCTATATAAACCTGTAGTCATAGATATTGGTCCAAATACTCAATAAGAATATATATCTCTTAAAAAAGGGATGTTGAAATAACAGATTGAATCATTCTTATGTTCTCATGTAGTAGATCTAGTGTATAGAACACACAAATCATAACATGAATATGATCATGTGAATTCTAGTCATATCCTTCTAGATCCTTCAAATGACCATGATATCTACTTCCAGGCCTATGAACCTAGTTTGTTCTACCTGTTGGTTTGGGTGGAATTGGGTCATAGAATCATCCTTCACTTGCATCTCCTCCACATGAGGTTCTGTCGACCCTATATCAGTGTCACCTCCTAGGAAGGCACTCTGTCCATGTCTGGTAAATCAATAGTCATGATACTTCCTTTTTCATGGAGGTCTGTCTTCTATCTTCCCATTAACCAGTGTTCATTGGGTTGGGAAAACATGATCCATGTGACCTCACCCATTGAACTCATAGCACCATCCATCCACATGTTGACTAGACCCTCTATGTGATCTATATCCTATAGATCCCCATGTCCAAGTTTGGGAATGAGTATTCCTCATACATTTAGACCTTTATGGTTGAATCCTATTAGATATTGTAGATGAATCATCCCCATGATGTGCATTGCCTACCCCAGTTGCCCTGATTCCTTCTTCTACAACGCTCTCTATCCCCATTCCTCAATCTAATACTCCAGCATAGGTGGGAATGCATAATAACACTACTTTATCCTAGATTTCCCTTTAAAGGTCCAGATTGAACTTGTGTTCCTAGAAATATTAATCTTTCGTTATATCAAGGGAGTATAATGTGAGGTTGCTAAACCCTGATGAATACCCAAATACTATCATACCACCCTACTACAACTCAAGAAGATCATAAGTCTACACATAGCACATGATCAAAGGATAATACCTATCATGGAACGACTATTGAAAGTATATCCCTAAGAGTGTCATATCATCATGGCTCTAAGTGATCAGTACCCATTATCTCCCTACTACTCTAGGAAGAAGGATGGTTTTGAGAACAACCATATCATCGGTTAGAGTCCATACAAGATAAAAATTCAGACCATGTGCTTAATCCAATCATATAATACTTGAAAATATACACCTCCATGAAGCCTGAGTAGTCTTAGTTGCTGGAACTCATGTAATTTCTAAAATCATCTTGAATCATCTTCCTGACCTACTGAATCTACCAGGTACTCAACATATAGATGATCAGCCTCCTAAACCTCTAGAGGGGGGTCCAAACACTAAAATTGGGTGGATACACTAATTTGTTACATTAAGGGAAAATATCTGGAATAGGTCTCCATACTGAGGGCTCATTACTAAATTTCTCTTTTTTATGACCCGAACTTGGCATCCTAGTCGGTTATCATCACAGAGGAATCCTTAAAATTAATAAGACATACTTTAGTTATATTAATATATACGGGAAGTTGATTCAAGAAGGAAATAGATTTCAAAAGACTCAATCTTATAGGATGTATATAACATTGGTTTCCAAGTAACTGATGCCTTGGTATTGGGAGTTTAAATGTTGGTAGTCGAAATCCCATGGTATAGATACATCCATTGTTGTCCCATAACTGGGTTCCCTGGCCGAAGATCCAAAATCAAGACACTTCCATATAATTTCTATAAGTTCCCAAACCTTACCTGATGACATATATATATCCAAACAAAAACTATAGGAAAAACTCCTTTGATACCAACATTTCATGACCTAACCCACTAAGGCCCCTCTTGGTTTAGTGGTAAGTCGAGAGTGACACCACAATATCACCTACAATACGATAGCGTCTTACAAAATGTGATGAGATGGAATATCATATAAATGTAGGGTATTATCCTAAATTAAATGTACATACACACTTAGGTCCATAAAACAGTTCATAGATATAAGAAAACTAAAACCAGTAGAGAGTAAAAAATGTGTGCAACAAAATCTAGGAAATATATCAAATCGCAGAAAGGTAATAAAAATTTATAAGGGAAAAAAGATACACAACCATAGATAAAAAAGTTACCAATCTAACAAAAACTAAAAATTGGATAAATGGAAGATATCCCAACTCACGGTATCTGAGACTGACCACCAAACACGATGAAAACCTCCATGTACTATTGTGCACCACCAATACCAGGTCCATCCATGTCCCCACCAATATTCCTATCATCCACATATGAAATATCTGGTGTGGTGAAATTCCATTTAGTTCTGATTATAAAAATACTCAGTAGGACATCCCAAAATCAAAGAGAAAAGAAAAAAATAAAACATCTAACTCAACCCATAAGTCAAAGAGAGAAATAAATCCCAAAATTAGATATGCTCATAAAAAACAATAATAAAAATGTAGAGGAATGTCCATATCCAAATAAATATAAGAATGATGAGTCAATATACAGCTATAAAGGTTCCATATTAGATGTAAGGAACCATGAATAACCTTAAAGAATCCAAATAGAGGGCCCACTCCTCACCATGGTATACCACAGTTAAGGGATAACTAACTTCTGTAGAGGATACACTCCTCATAATATCCCAATAGTGGGGGAATAACACTCCATATATAGAATACTCAATCCCTATATAGTGTAGTTACATACTAAATCTGCATATATATATAAGATATGGGGGACCCACACCTTGGTGAGTCAGGGGAGTACTGACCAAGAATCTCTACATTGATCAAAACTGGTCACTGCAATCAGATAATAATTTCTGGTTGTAGTGTCCCACTCATATCATCTCATTTCATATCTCAGATTCCAAAATTAAGGCCTCTATCATGTCATGCATGTAATTCTATTCGTTATGGGCTACTCGTGGGTCAAAATTGGAGTCTCATAAAAAGAGATACAAAAGCTATAATATTCTAGTAATAATATTTGTCATCTGTATCAAGGAATATGGAATTTAAACCCACATAAGGACCTAGGTATATTCTTCCCTAGACACATTTCACCTGGTCATGTTCCTCCACATGGTGTGTTTGTATGAGGATATAGTGTGTATGGTCACCTGGGATCCCAAACCTGTACTCCACATGTCATGACCCATCCTCGGGGTCCGTGTTGTGACTACCCCAAGTCCGCCTTCCATAGGCCAGGGGCTGGAGACTAGCACCAAAGGCGTAAAATCCCGATAACTGGGAAGGCATTGCCTTTATAAAAGAAAACAAGCACCACAGAGTACAAGAGGAAACAAAACACTAAGTACAAAAGAAAAGCTGAAAATTAAATGGGCCAGAATACAAACCCAAAAGAAAGTACAGATACAACTGAACAAAAAGACAAACGGCTGGAAGAGGGAAGCAGCTCCTAGGTCGTCCTCCTCGGGTCCCACCTGAAGGGTAGGTACAGATAGCGCAGCTCCTGGTCGTCCACCACGGATCCTACCTGAAGGGTAGGTACAGATAGCCTCCTCCACGCTCTCGTCTGTCAACCTCCTCTGTGAGTCGTCTCGTCGCGTAGTCCGCCTCCGGGTACTGACTCATCATGTAGTCCACCTCCGGGTAATGACTCGTCATGTATTCCACCTTTGGTTACCGTCCAGTCCTCGAACACTCGGCCTCCGTCAGCACTGCCCGTCGTCTGCAACCAACACAACGAGGTGCGGGCATAGCCCGTGCAGGGGTGAGTATAACGATACTCAGTAGGGACCCCTAGACCCTCAAGGTCTCACTCAACCAACAAGGATAACCACAAGAAGATCTCAACAGATAACCTCTACTTAGATATATTCCCATACATATACCTAAGTTATCAAGTAACCCATCTCAATCATGAGGAAACACAAGGATTGTGAAATCAACGGATAACCACTACTCAGTTATATGCCCATACATATACCTAAGTTATCAAGTGACCCATCTCAATCATTAGGTAAACACATAGGTCAAAATTCTCAGCTCAAACCAGGATTTTCATTTATCGAAACTGTAACTACTGAAGAGCTCCGTCTCTGGAGTGTACAGTGGTCCTGTCACGACTCCGAGGTACTACTCACTAACCTAATACTGCTGAGGTACTCCTCCTGTCGAGTACCGCGGGCCTGCCACCTCACACAGTAGTGCTTCCTGCCGGGGTCTGCCACTCAAACACAGTAGTGCTCCCCCCTCATAGCCTACAGAGGTACTCCTCCTGTCAAGTACCGCGGGTCTTCCACCTCACATAGTAGTGCTCCTCTGTTGTGGGTCTTCCACTTCACAAAGTAGTGCTCCCCACTGGGCTACGTAAGTCACTCCGAATCGAATTGGACAAGCAGTCTTCAGGTCTCTTCTAGCTACACGGTCTCCGTACTCCGTATGCTCGTCTCCGGGAGGGTCTGCTCCACGAGCTACAAGTTGATACTCCAAGTATCTCAAAGTCCCATGAAGAATTATCTCAAAGGACCGCCTCATCATAGGGGTCTCAACGCAACAGACGGCGCGTCAATCGGACGCCCGGTCTGTGAGTTGCTAGCCTTTTCGTCTCAGGGGCCCGGTTGGTTTCGTGTGCGAACCAATCCGGCCGTAACTCAACTATACCCCGAAAACTCATAGGGTATACTCATAGGGACCGTTTCTCAATGAGATCCCCAACGCCGCTGACGGTTCTTCAAACGGACGTTCTGTCATAAAGGTATCAGCTTTTCCATTCCAGGGGCCCGGTTGGATTTTGGTGCGATCCAACACAGCCACTATCCATCTGCAGCCAAATCTCAGCGAAGGATGCCAAAAGTTCCGTATCATCAACAGGAACTCAACGCAACAGACGGCGCGTCAATCGGACGCCCGATCTGAGAGTTATTGGCTTTTTCGTTCCACACCCACCCTGGGAAACTTCCCAGGAGGTCACCCATCCTGATCACTACTCTAGGCCAAGCACGCTTAACTATGGAGTTTTAACCACGTAGGTTCCCGAAAAGGAAGGTGCACCTTGATTATAGTATACTGAAATGACCGTCTCGATACAAGGATCGTGTTGCCGCTGACGGCGAGTCGTTTGGAGGCCCGTAGCCCAAGATACGGGCATTTGACCGAAAGTGGTCTGAAACTAGGGGGTCTGGGCCCGGGCCGACCCGACCCGACCCCCCCTGGGTCGGCCGAACCGGGTCGACCCGGCCCGACGACCCGGCCGGTGGTGCTGCGGCGCGGCAGCGCGGACCGGCACGACGGCGCGGCCTGGGTGCCGTTCGGGTGCCGCGCGCGGGGGGCAAAGCACCCCCCCCCCCCTTTGAGAACCACGGCCCCTTAATTGGGGCCGCTTTTGAGACACGGCCGGGGGAAATTAATTCCCCCGGTCTCCACTGCCCAGTCGGCCCCGCACTGGCCGGCCGGTTTCGCCAGCAAGGACCGGCGACGGCCGGTCCTTCCTTCGCCGACACCGGCGGCCCGGTGCCGGCCGCCGGTCATCTTGCCCCGCCGCGGCCCGGAACCGGCCGCGGCCTATGTCGTTCGGCGCGATGCGACGGCATCGCTTCCCTCCGCCGTGGCCCCGCTCCGGCCGCGGCGCCTTTGACTTTCTTTGACACGACGCGACGGCGTCGCGTTCTTGGATTTCTTTCCACAGCGCGGCGCGACGGCGCCGCGCGTATCTTCCACAATAAATCGCGTGGTGCGACGGCACCACGTTTTCTCGTATCATCCTCAAGAAACCATCACAAAAAACAAAGGAGGAGGGTCGGCCGTGTTTGTGCGGTCCGACCCCCCTCACGTTATTCGATAACAAAAAGGGTTTTAATCCACGATCATCACCAAGATTGTATTCACGAACAATTAAATAAATAAAAAACCCTCAATCATCAACCACTTGATCGAAAGATCCGCGGATCAACCCGGTATTGGTTGGTCCGCGCTCGTCATTTTTTCTCAAAAGATAAGAGAATTCCAAAATAAATTCCCCTACCTCGGCTTCAAGAACGGAGTTCTTCAACGACCCGCGGAAGACATGCGTCGCGGAGGTCGGGCGTCGTTCCGTCTAGGTTGGTGGGAGAAGAGCTCGGTGAAGTCGAGTCAAGACGTCACCCTCTGTATACTTTGTGGGCGGTGGTGCTTCCCTTCCTTACTCCGGTTGAAGATGGTCGGAGGTGTTGCTTCACGTTCTTCGGAAACGTGGAACGTTCTTCCTCGAGAGGTTGGTGATCTTCCAAGAGTTCTTCTCCTCTCCTTAGTTCTCCCCACAAGGTTTATGCCAACCCAAAAAGAAGAATATAATCTCTCTTTTTAATGTTGGCAAAATGAATTCAAAAGAATTCAAACACTCAAAATAATTAATTAAGTTGGTTTAATTAATTAATTGCAAAGTGTTGGCAAGAATTTCAAAAGATTTAAATTCAAATAAACCATACTTAACTCACCTCATTAATTAATCAAGTTGTCAAATATTAAAGAATATGAGTTAATGGGGAGTTGGTATGTGAGGGGTTAAGAGGGTTAGGGAGTTTAAGGAATTTTAAAAGGTGGGGGGGTTTGTGTGGGCCCCACCCTTTCAAATATCCACACATGGGAAGTTGGATGGATGTGGGCCCACCACCAACTTCCCATGGGAGAAGTTAACCACTTAACATTGTTAAAATTTGATTTAACAATTTTATTCACTTTTTTTTAATTAAACCCCAAAAATTAACTTCTCTTCCCGCACAAACTCTGTAACACCCCAAGCTTCTACGGTACGCTTCTCTTTGAATAATGTGATAGCGTGTGTTGTACGCAACACCGAGTTCTAACACACCATAACCAATCAAACTAGCCGTTATGAATAGTAATACATACTTTTTGAAATTATATATATTTTATATTTTAAAATGGACTTCATTTTTGAATTTGGAATATCTAATTTAGCCTAAGGTGAAATTTTGGTACATTTCGGATAACTTTCATATTTTGATGAATAGTGAAAATTACTAAATTTTAATTAAAAACAACTTTTTTAATCAAAATAATTAATAGTGATAAATTATGAATTTGAGTGGTTTTAAGGTATATTTAGAATATATTTTTACCATTTAATATAATTTTGGTCATTGTACATAATTTTACAATTAAACCGAACATAAACAAGTGTCAATCTTTTG
This sequence comes from Viscum album, assembly GCA_963277665.1. Classification (NCBI taxonomy): domain Eukaryota; kingdom Viridiplantae; phylum Streptophyta; class Magnoliopsida; order Santalales; family Viscaceae; genus Viscum; species Viscum album. Next base: position 1,499,218,136 of record OY728131.1, read on the forward strand.
ATAGTTATTATCTCTTAAAAACACGCTTTTTGTTTTGACAGAGGGAATTAATTTTAAATTAATTTCTTCCACTTCTGTGTTTTGAATTTAGAAAAATGGATTCCATATTTGGAATCAGGATGTTCAAATTGTGTAAATAGGTAACTTTTATTTTTAGACATTTTGAATAATTACTGCGGTAAATATTTTATTTACCATGGTTAAGGGTAAATCCGGTAAATAAGAGTTAAAAAATAATATTATAATAATACTAAATTACCCTAAAACGTATCCTAGCCTTATTGGTTGATACATGTTCGACCATAGTCATCTTTGGGTCGATTTTGGGACCCCATGGTGCCACTTGTAGGTGATAGGGACACTTTATTGTAATTATGTTAAAATGAATACAAAAATGACACAAGCATATATCTTTTAGAAAAACAATTTTTACATAGGGTTATATATGTTGGATTTTAGATTATAAATATTCATTATAAATATAAAAAGATTTCCTACATAGTGATAGTTTATTTATAATTTTTAGACATTAAATAATTTAATTTATTTATGACACAGTGATGATGAATTAATTGCTATAATAGTGAAAAATTAAAATAATTGATATTATAAATACCCAAATAAATATAATATGAAACTTTTAATGAATTAAACTAATTTTATAGGATAATATAATATATTAGGATTGATTTAATTGACTTTTTTCGAAGTAATCAATCTGTTATGAGTTTCACAAAAATCAACTATTGAATAGTGTCAAAATTGACATAAAAGAGTTCTTAAAAACAATATTATATTATTAATTGATATTAAATTCCTAAAAATATAAGGTTCGGCCAAGAGGCTTATATCATGATAGTTTCATCATTAATGGACCACTTGGGGGTCTTTTGGATGTATATAGTAAGTTTATTAACCATATTATATAAAAATACAAAGAGACATTGTAAAAGTGAAACTAATTAACTTAGAGTTAATACTTAAAGATAAGGTTAATATAAGTACCCAAACCTGTCTAAATTATATGGGTTTAGTGGTTTTAGACCTATCCCCACCTTAACCTTTGAATAATCAACTTTGGAGCCATTAGAAACCGAATATGAATTTATTATAAATTAATATTTCTAGCTTTTCCAAAGGTGCCCCTCACCCCTCTTATAAAAGGGAACTCCTCCTTCTCATTTCTTCACACCTTCAAAGCCTTTTGGTTTGGCCAAACTCTTCCCAAATACTCTCCCAACTTCCCCCAATACAACCTAGAGGCCTTAGTTTGATCAGAAAGCCAACCTAAGGATCCCTTTTGATCAAATCAAAAGGAAGAACCCAAAGAAGAGGTAATGTTTTCACCACCCCTTTTCAAGTTCCTTTCTTCTTCCACTTCTTCTTTCTTGGTTCTTACCATTCTAAAATAATAACTCCAGTATCTCACATATACTGTGATGTTTTTATAAATATGGTACAACCATATTCAGTATTCTATCCACCCTTTGAATAACATGTCACCATACGTGCGTACGTACGACTTACCGTCTCCACGTCGTGGTGTAATTGTTATTCAATATATTATTATTTTGATGGGTATAATAATGATTTGTGAATCATGTAAATAATAATTATAACATGTTAATGATTCCGTATATATGATATAACATCCATTTATATATTATTTTAATATCAAAAGAATGATATTGTCGCTCGTGCGTACGTACGGACTACCGTCTCTACGAACGTGATGAGATTCATTCTCCATCGTATCCATTCAAGTAAAATTATCATTTGATGATTTAAAAATGATGTTTAAGGACTTGATATCATTCTGGATATTAATAATATACAACCTATCCATTACATACATGGATTACGTAACAAAACATATAAAAGAAAACAAGTAAGTTAACACCCGAAACAACGATAATACTAAGATATTATTATCAAATCAATATTAAAAGATCATATATGATATCATATTAATATATATGATTCTTGTATAATTTAATAACAATTATTTCACCATTATACAGGAGGTTAACCTACCCCAACCAAGTAAAAGTACAAGGTAAGGGTTTATTTCACAATCTCTTCATTATCCGAGGTTGTTTATACGCAATTATCTACTGGGATCTCTTTATCATCCACATCCATGTTTCTTCAAAATGTATTTCAAAACATTTTTACTATTTAAAAGAATATGGGTTAAAGTCATTTATACCCTTATTTGACTTTTTATAAGTGGTTTATAAAGGAATCTTTCCGTCGTTTTCCAAACAAGGTACTTTTTAACCTTTTTGACAGAATTAAGGTAAGAATGTTTTTTTAACTAATACAGCGGGTGCGGTTATTTTCCGCCGTTATAAAATCGTCGAAGCTTCCCTTATAAGCTTATAAGAATATTTTCAAAAAAATGTTTTATTTTATATGGATCTTAAATGATTTCAAAATAAAAAGAGATATTTCTTTAAAAAGAATTTTGATTTCATCTATGTCAACATCCTTTGATGGATTTTACGCTTATTTAAAGTTGATTTGTTATGATACAAAACTTCTATATTATATTGAAGGTTTTTTGATTTGTTTGACTGTGGATGTTCTATTTTTATACCATTCATGGTTTATGGTGAAATTATTGACATTTCATATGCTAGTTTTAATACGAATGTTTATGTTATGTTTAAACCTTTTCATATGGGAATGCATTGGACTTAATATGTGACGGGTGGAGCCCGCTATAGCTCCTCGATGCATCGGTAGGTCTCATGAGACAAACTAGTTTCTTGGCACAAGGCCTTGACAAAATCTTATTTGTAGTCTTGGCACGAGGCCTTGGCTATGTGGTTATGATAGTCTGGCATTATGTGTTCCATCATTATGAAAGTTGTTATTGATTTTGCATGTGATTATTCGATTAGTAGAATATCCATGTGAATAAGTAAATGTCATTATTTCATTTTATTTATGCCATACTATGTTGAAAGTTCAAGTTTGAAAGGCTTTTGTTTTAGTTATACATTGCCTTAAATGTTTATTCTTATTTATGAAAGTTTCTGCTATATTGTTATCCTTACTGGGCATTTGAGCTCACCCATTTTCTATGTTTTATTCTTCCCAGGATGTGAAGAAGTAAGTTATTAATGACCTGCAGGGATATTATGAGGGGTTAATAGTGTGGATTATGGAGACAATATGTTGTTATAGTAGTTTTTCATTTTATGATGTAATGTAAGACTTATGAATATATCTAGTGTTTCCAAGGCTACTAAACCAATCGGTCTTTCGATATTTGATCTTTCTTGTGATCATGCCAATATTATGTAATAATGCACCGACTCTGGGTATCTAGGTTCGGGGCTTTATAGTTGGTATCAGAGGAAGTTTAGTACAAACCTTGGAAGCTAGATTTAGATAAACTCTGATTAGAGCACGTAGACCTAAGATGAACTTTGAGGATTAGTATAGAAGAACTTCCTAGAATTTTGGTATTGTAGAGATTTTGTGAGTTTTCCGAGAAATACATCCCTGTCTGGATACGAGTAGGTAGAGGCGGCTCTGGCACAGATGTACCTATGGGTAAAACCTGAAAACACCGCTTTGAGCTAGACTCGAACGGGAACTGGTGCACGATAACGGGCCTTGTTGCACTCTTGGTTATGACACTCCCGGGGGATATGATTAGGATAACTCTCATTTTCTTTACAAATAATTTTGAAGGGATTATGAGTATATACTTCCTCAAATAAAACATTCTTATGATTATGGATTATATCCATAAATAGTTCAATTTTTGTTAAGTGTTTTATAAGTATGGGATTATGTATTTTGATTCATAAACTGATCTAGTTTATGTCATTGTTTAGAAATGACGCCTAGTGGAAGAAATGGAAACCATATCAATGCACGCACTCCATGTAGGGATTTCCCTCCTGCTCAAGATAATTATAGTGGAGCTGGTGATGCAACTGGTGCCGATCAGCTAATCACTATACTGGGACAACTTACTCAGGTTATGAATAATAACCTTACCCGTATGGAGCACCCTGATCCACAGCATGGAGGATCAATGTTAGATCGATTCATGAGGCAACAACTACCAATTTTCAATGGGAGTAAAAATCCCTTAGTAGCTGAGAAATGGATATTTTCCCTAGAGAAAATATTTCAGGCTTTGGGGAGCAGTGAAAGGGAAAAAGTTATCATGGCAGTTTACCGCCTCACTGGAGATGCTGATCAATGGTGGTCATTGATTCAAAATACGAAGGAAGATGATGAAGTATCAAATATGGAATGGAGGGAGTTCAAAGATCTGTTTTTAGAAAAATACTTTCCTCGCGACCATCGAGCAGATATGGAAAGGCAATTTCTATGTCTGAGACAGAAGGAGGATGAGAATGTCACAAAGTATGAGGCTAACTTTACAAGGTTAGCAAGGTATGCTGGTGATTATATACGTAACCAAAGAAGTAATATTGATCGTTTCTTTGATGGGTTAAACCCATTTCTCCATCTAGCATTAGTCTCACAATCCTTCTCGTCATACGAAGACATTTTCTCATGTGCTATCAAGACTGAAAAGGAATTCTCTAAGTCTTATGACTTTGAAGCAAAGCAAGAGAAGAAGAGGTCTGCTGATCAATCTGGGAATGGAAATAAGGGGAAGAAAGGAAAGGTTTAATATCCATCCTGTGGTAAATGTGGGAAGAAACACCCTGGTACTTTCTTGAAGGGAATGGGAGTCTGTTACAAGTGTGGTGAAAAAGGCCATCAAGCTCGTGATTGCAAAGGGAAGAAGGAAACCACCAACGTTCAGTGCTATAATTGCAGGGAGATGGGGCATTATGAAAATGAATTTCCTAAGCGTCAGGAGAACTTACCTCAGAAAAGGCCAAGGGATCAAGGCCAGGCTTATGCTATCACAACTGCAGAGGAAGAAGCTTCGAAAGACGTGGTGGCAGGTAATTTAATGGTTTCCTCAAGTTTAGAAAATGCATTATTTGATTCTGGATCATCTCATTGTTTCATATCTTCCCAGTTTGCTAAGAAAATTAGATATTTCCAATTTGATTTAACAAGGGAGTTGTTAGTTAAAACTCCTAAGGTAAGTATCATTGAAACAATGTTTTGCGAATCAGTCCCCATTAGAGCACATAAATGTTCTTTATCTGCTGATCTCATCGTCATACCTATGATTGAGTTTGATATAATCCTCGGTATGGACTGGCTTTCGGACTATGATGCGAAGATTTATTGTAAGAAGAAAGAGGTTACGATTCTTGATGATAATGATAAATAACACCTTATCTTTAGAGCAGAATCATCACCACCTAATTCTTATTTAGATCCACCCTCAATAGCTCAACTAAATTAAATTATTGGGGAGGAAGAGAATGAAATAACTATGGGTGAGGAAAGGAATGTTCAAATAGAGGATGTACCTATTGTGAAATAATTTGTAGATGTATTTTCGGAAGATTTACCTGGACATCCTCTAGAACGGGAAGTTGAGTTTTCCATTGATTTGATTCCTGGATCAAGGCCTATATTGAAGACCCTTTATAGAATGGCCATTGTAGAGTTAGTCGAACTAAATAAACAACTAGAGGAATTGAGTAATAAAGGATTTATTCTCCCTAGTGTTTCCCCATGGGGAGCCCCTGTTCTTTTTGTTAAAAAGAAAGATGGATCTATGAGGTTATGTATCGACTACAGGGAGATCAATGCTATAACGATAAAGAACAAGTATCCCCTACCTCGTATTGATGATTTATTTGACCAACTGCATAGAGCTCAATACTTTTCAAAGATTGACCTTCGATCTGGATACCATCAGTTTTGTGTAAAGAAGGAAGACATTCCGAAGACAGCATTTCGAACCAGGTACGGGCATTACGAGTTTACTGTAATGCCTTTTGGATTGACTAATGCACCCTCTGTATTCATGGATCTGATAAATAGAGTTTTCAAGGAGTATCTCGATGAATTTGTGGTGGTATTTATTGATGATATCTTGGTATACTCCAAAACCTACGAAGATCATGAAAATCACTTGTGCATTATCTTGAAGACTCTGAAGAGGCATGAATTATATGGGAAGTTTAGCAAGTGTGAATTCTGGCTTCAGGAGATTTCTTTTCTTGGCCATATTGTCTCTAAAGATGGAATCTCTGTTGATCCTTCTAAGACCAAGGCAATCCAAGAATGGCCAGCACCTACGAGTATAACTGAGGTATGCAGTTTTATTGGTTTGGCAGGTTATTATCGACGTTTCGTCCAGAATTTTGCCCGATTGGCTAACCCATTAACGAAGCTCACACGTAAAGGGGTTAAATTTGTTTGGACAAAAGAGTGTGAAGAATGTTTCAAAGAACTGAAGAAAAGGTTAGTCAATTCTCCTATATTGACTCTACCATTGGGGAATGATGGGTTCGTTATTTATAGTGATGCATCAAAGAAAGGACTTGGTTGTGTCCTTATGCAGAATGATAGAGTTATTGCCTATGCATCATGACAATTGAAAATTCATGAAAAAAACTATCCTACTCATGATCTCGAGTTAGCAGCTGTGATCTTTTCTTTGAAGATATGGAGGCACTACCTCTCTGGTGAAAAATGTGAGATTTATACTGATCACAAGAGTTTGAAGTATATTTTCTCACAAAAAGAACTCAACATGAGGAAAAGGAGATGGATTTAATTACTCAAGGATTATGATTGTACGATACACTACCACCCGGGGAAAGCAAACAAGGTGGAAGATGCTTTGAGTAGAAAAGACCATGGAGTTTTGAACAATATGATAATTGAAAGGGATCCAATTTTCTTGGATCTAGTGAAGATGGACATGGGAATAACCAGGGAAGGTGAAACATCAATGCTTTTTAAAATGTTTTCCAAACAATCTTTACTAGAAAGGATTAAGAGTTCTCAGACCGATGATGAAGAATTTCAAAAGAAGATTAAATCTGTGAATGATGGGAGATTGAGAGACTTTGTGTATGAAGATGGAATTTTGAAATTTGGGAAGAGACTTTGTGTTCCCGATATACCTAATCTAAAAAGGGAATTGCCGGAAGATGCTCATAGTTCCAATTTCTCTATACACCCTAGGAGCACCAAAATGTATAGAGATTTGAAGGAACATTTTTGGTGGGACAACATGAAGAGGGAGATTGCTGATTTTGTGTCAAGATGTATGGTTTGTCAGCAAGTGAAAGCTGGAAGGCAACAACCTGGAGGAGTCATGCAACCTCTTCCCATACCGGAGTGGAAATGGGACAATATTACGATGGAATTTGTCCTGGGGCTACCAAAGACTCCTAGAAGGAACGATGCAATATGGGTTATTGTTGATTGTCTTACCAAGTCAGCACATTTTCTTTCTATAAGAGAAGATCTACCCCTGGAACGTCTAGCAAGACTATATATTAATAAAGTTGTGAGACTTCATGGAGTAACCCTATCGATTGTTTCTGATCGTGATCCTCGATTTACTTCAAGATTTTGGAAAAGTCTTCAGAAATCACTAGATACTGAACTTCATTTGAGAACTGCTTACCACCCTTAGACGGATGGACAATCGGAACGGACTATTCAAACCCTAGAAGACATGTTGAGATCTTTCTCACTTGACTTTCAGGGTATGTGGGATCAATACTTACCTCTCGTAGAATTTTCCTATAATAATAGCTTCCATTCGAGTATTCAGATGGCACCATATGAAGCGTTATACAGAAAGAGATGTCGTACACCAACCTGTTGGGATGACGTTGGTGAAAGAAAACTTGTAGGCCCAGAACTGGTGGAGGAAACGGTGGAAAAGGTGAAGGTAATCCAAAATCACATCAAAGTATCTCAAAGTAGGCAGAAGAGCTATGCCGATAATCGAAGGAAGGATTTGGAATTTCAAGTCGGTGATCATGTTTTCCTGAAGGTATCTCCATGGAAGGGAGTCATACGTTTTGTTAAGAAAGTTAAATTGAGTCCCAGGTACATCGGACCTTTCGAAATTCTAGAATGAATTGGGGCTGTAGCTTACTGATTGGCAATGCCTCCAAGTCTCTCCAAAGTTCACGATGTGTTCCACGTATCTCTGTTGAGGAAATATATTCCTGACCCAACGCATGTACTCACTTACGAGGAATTAGAACTGGAACCCGATCTGTCTTATTGCGAAGAGCCCGTCAGGATTCTTGATAAAAGAGAACAAGTACTGAGAAACCGGACGACGCGTCTGGTAAAAGTTTTGTGGAGAAACCATAAGATGGAAGAGGCAACGTGGGAACCCGAGGAACTTATGATGAAGAATCACCTGAGTCTTTTCATGTGATAATTATTCTAGAAATTTTGAGGATGAAATTATTTGAAGGAGGGGAGAATGTAACACCCCAAGCTTCTACGTTACGCTTCTCTTTGAATAATGTGATAGCGTGTGTTGTACGTAACATCGAGTTCTAACACACCATAACCAATCAAACTAGCCGTTATGAATAGTAATACCTAATTTTTGAAATTATATATATTTTATATTTTAAAATGGACTTCATTTTTGAATTCGGAATATCTAATTTATCCTAAGGTGAAATTTTGGTACATTTCGGATAACTTTCATATTTTGATGAATAGTGAAAATTACTAAATTTTAATTAAAAACAACTTTTTTAATCAAAATAATTAATAGTGATAAATTTTGAATTTGAGTGGTTTTAAAGTATATTTAGAATATATTTTTACCATTTAATATAATTTTGGTCATTGGACATAATTTTACAATTAAACCGAACATAAACAAGTGTCAATCTTTTGATAGTTATTATCTCTTAAAAACACGCTTTTTGTTTTGACAGCGGGAATTAATTTTAAATTAATTTCTTCCACTTCTGTGTTTTGAATTTAGAAAAATGGATTCCATATTTGGAATCAGGATGTTCAAATTGTGTAAATAGGTAACTTTTATTTTTAGACATTTTGAATAATTACTACGGTAAATATTTTATTTACCATGGTTAAGGGTAAATCCGTTAAATAAGGGTTACAAAATAATATTATAATAATACTAAATTACCCTAAAACGTGTCCTAGCCCTATTGGTTGATACATGTTTGACCATAGGCATCTTTGGGTCGATTTTGGGACCCCATGGTGCCACTTGTAGGTGATAGGGACACTTTATTTTAATTATGTTAAAATGAATACAAAAATGACACAAGCATATATCTTTTAGCAAAACAATTTTTACATAGGGTTATATATGTTGGATTTTAGATTATAAATATTCATTAGGAAGATAAAAAGATTTCCTACATAGTGATAGTTTGTTTATAATTTTTAGACATTAAATAATTTAATTTATTTATGACACAGTGATGATGAATTAATTACTATAATAGTGAAAAATTAAAATAATTGATATTATAAATACCCAAATAAATAAAATATGAAACTTTTAATGAATTAAACTAATTTTATAGGATAATATGATATATTAGGATTGATTTAATTGACTTTGTTCGAAGTAATCAATCTGTTATAGTTTCACAAAAATCAACTATTGAATAGTGTCAAAATTGACATAAAAGAGTTCTTAAAACAAATATTATATTATTAATTGATATTAAATTCCTAAAAATCTAAGGTTCGGCCAAGAGGCTTATATCATGATAGGTTCATCATTAATGGACCACTTGGGGGTCGCTTGGATGTATATAGTAAGTTTATTAACCATATTATATAAAAATACAAAGAGACATTGTAAAAGTGAAACTAATTAACTTAGAGTTAATACTTAAAGATAAGGTTAATATAAGTACCCAAACCTGTCTAAATTCTATGGTTTGTGTGGTTTTCGACCTATCCCCACCTTAACCTTTGAATAATCAACTTTGGAGCCATTAGAAGCTGAATATGAATTTATTATAAATTAATGTGATAATTATTCTAGAAATTTCGAGGACGAAATTATTTGAAGGAGAGGAGAATGTAACTCCCCAAGCTTCTACGATACACTTCTCTTTAAATAATTTGATAGCGTGTGTTGTACGCAACACCGAGTTCTAACACACCATAACCAATCAAACTAGTCGTTATGAATAGTAATACCTACTTTTTGAAATTATAAATATTTTATATTTTAAAATGGACTTCATTTTTGAATTCGGAATATCTAATTTAGCCTAAGGTGAAATTTTGGTACATTTCGGATAACTTTCATATTTTGATGAATAGTGAAAATTACTAAATTTTAATTCAAAACAACTTTTTTAATCAAAATAATTAATAGTGATAAATTATGAATTTGAGTGGTTTTAAAGTATATTTAGAATATATTTTTACCATTTAATATAATTTTGGTCATTTGACATAATTTTACAATTAAACCGAACATAAACAAATGTCAATCTTTTGATAGTTATTATCTCTTAAAAACACGCTTTTTGTTTTGACAGCGGGAATTAATTTTAAATTAATTTCTGCCAATTCTGTGTTTTGAATTTAGAAAAATGGATTCCATATTTGGAATCAGGATGTTCAAATTGTGTAAATAGGTAAATTTTATTTTTAGACATTTTGAATAATTACTGCGGTAAATATTTTATTTACCATGGTTAAGGGTAAATCCGGTAAATAAGGGTTAAAAAATAATATTATAATAATACTAAATTACCCTAAAACGTGTCCTAGCCTTATTGGTTGATACATGTTCGACCATAGGCATCTTTGGGTCGATTTTGGGACCCCATGGTGCCACTTGTAGGTGATAGGGACACTTTATTTTAATTATGTTAAAATGAATACAAAAATGACACAAGAATATATCTTTTAGAAAAACAATTTTTACATAGGGTTATATATGTTGGATTTTAGATTATAAATATTCATTAGAAATACAAAAAGATTTCCTACATAGTGATAGTTTATTTATAATTTTTAGACATTAAATAATTTAATTTATTTATGACACAGTGATGATGACTTAATTACTATAATAGTGAAAAATTAAAATAATTGATATTATAAATACCCAAATAAATATAATATGAAACTTTTAATGAATTAAACTAATTTTATAGGATAATATGATATATTTGGATTGATTTAATTGACTTTTTTAGAAGTAATCAATCTGTTATGAGTTTCACAAAAATCAACTATTGAATAGTGTCAAAATTGACATAAAAGAGTTCTTAAAACAAATATTATATTATTTATTGATATTAAATTTCTAAAAATCTAAGGTTCGTCCAAGAGGCTTATATCATGATAGGTTCATCATTAATGGACCACTTGGGGGTCTCTTGGATGTATATAGAAAGTTTATTAACCATATTATATAAAAATACAAAGACACATTGTAAAAGTGAAACTAATTAACTTAGAGTTAATACTTAAAGATAAGGTTAATATAAGTACCCAAACCTATCTAAATTCTATTGGTTGAGTGGTTTTCGACCTATCCCCACCTTAACCTTTGAATAATCAACTTTGGAGCCATTAGAAACCGAATATGAATTTATTATAAATTAATATTTCTAGCTTTTCCAAAGGTGCCCCTCACCCCTCTTATAAAAGGGCACTCCTCCTCATTTCTTCACACCTTCAAAGCCTTTTGGTTCGCCCAAACTCTGCCCAAATACTCTCCCAACTTCCCCCAATACAACCTAGAGGCCTTAGTTTGATCAGAAAGCCAACCTATGGAGCCCTTTTGATCAAATCAAAAGGAAGAACCCGAAGAAGAGGTAATGTTTTCACCACCCCTTTTCAAGTTCCTTTCTTCTTCCACTTCTTCTTTCTTGGTTCTTACCATTCTAAAATAATAACTCCAGTATCTCACATGTACTATGATGTTATTATAAATATGGTACAACCATATTCAGTATTCTATCCACCCTTTGAATAACATGTCACCATACGTGCGTACGTACGACTTACCGTCTCCACGTCGTGGTGTAATTGTTATTCAATATATTATTATTTGGATGGGTATAATAATGATTGGTAACTAATGTAAATAATAAGTATAACATGTTAATGATTCTGTATATATGATATACCATCCATTTATATATTATTTTAATATCAAAAGAATGATATTGTCGCTCGTGCGTACGTACGGACTACCGTCTCCACGAACGTGATGAGATTCATTCTCCATCATATCCATTCAAGTATAATTATCATTTGATGATTTAAAAATGATGTTTAAGGACTTGATATCATTCTGGATATGAATAATATACAACTTATCCATTACAAACATGGCTTACGTAACAAAACATATAAAAGAAAACAAGTAAGTTAACACCCGAAACAACGATAATACTAATATATTATTATCAAATCAATATTAAAAGATCATATATGATATCATATTAATATATATGATTCTTGTATAATTTAATAACAATTATTTCACCATTATACAGGAGGTTAACCTACCCCAACCAAGGAAAAGTACAAGGTAAGGGTTTATTTCACAATCTCTTCATTATCCGAGGTTATTTATACGCAATTATCTACTGGGATCTCTTTATCATCCACATCCATGTTTCTTCAAAATGTATTTCAAAACATTTTTACTATTTACAAGAATATGGGTTAAAGTCATTTATACCCTTATTTGACTTTTTATAAGTGGTTTATAAAGGAATTTTTCCGTCGTTTTCCAAACAAGGTACTTTTTAACCTTTTCGACAGAATTAAGGTAAGAATGTTTTTTTAACTAATACAGCGGGTGCGGTTATTTTCCGCCGTTATAAAATCGTTGAAGCTTCCCTTATAAGCTTATAAGAATATTTTCAAAGAAAATGTTTTATTTTATATGGATCTTAAATGATTTCAAAATAAAAAGAGATATTTCTTTAAAAATAATTTTGATTTCATCTATGTCAACATCCTTTGATGGATTTTACGCTTATTTAAAGTTGATTTGTTATGATACAAAACTTCTATATTATATTGAAGGTTTTGTGATTTGTTTGACTGTGGATGTTCTATTTTTATACCATTCATGGTTTATGGTGAAAGTATTGACATTTCATATGCTAGTTTTAATACGAATGTTTATGTTATGTTTAAACCTTTTCATATGGGAATGCATTGGACTTAATATGTGACGGGTGGAGCCCGCTATAGCTCCTCGATGCATTGGTAGGTCTCATGAGACAAACTAGTTTCTTGGAACAAGGCCTTGACAAAATCTTATTTGTAGTCTTGGCACGAGGCCTTGGCTATGTGATTATGATAGTCTGGCATTATGCATTCCATCATTATGAAAGTGGTTATTGATTTTGCATGTGATTATTCGATTAGTAGAATATCCATGTGAATAAGTAAATGGCATTATTTCATTTTATTTATTCCATACAATGTTGAAAGTTCAAGTTTGAAAGGCTTTTGTTTTAGTTATACATTGCCTTAAATGTTTATTCTTATTTATGAAAGTTTCCGCTATATTGTTATCCTTACTGGACATTTGAGCTCACCCCTTTTCTATGTTTTATTCTTCCCTGGATGTGAAGAAGTAAGTTATGAATGACCTGCAGGGATATTATGAGGGGTTAATAGTGTGGATTATGGAACAAATATGTTGTTGTAGTAGTTTTTTATTTTATGATGTAATGTAAGACTTATGAATATATCTAGTGTTTCCAAGGCTACTAAAACAATCGGTATTTCGAGATTTGATCTTTCTTGTGATCATGCCAATATTATGTAATAATGCACCGACTCTGGGTATCTAGGGTCGGGGCATTACAAATGAAACTTTGGTAAAGGTTCTCTTAAGCGATTATCGGCGTTGCGAGTTCATCGGTGCAATCGGATTTCAATTCCGAGCACCGGTTCAAAAGATAGAAATTCCCGCTCGCTCGTTCACTGAACGTACCCGAGCCAAACTTCGAAAATTAATTCCGGGCACACCGGGCATCGGAATCAGGCACCGTCAGAAACTACGTTCTTGTAAAATTACAAAGAAAATTAAGAAAAAAATTTCCTTGAAATTTCCGGGTCTTTACATTACTCCCACCTCATGGCTTTACGTCCCCGTAAAGCTTCAACAAAAACTAGGGTCACAAAAGCGGTACAGAGCACGCATCTGAGCCTTCCGCTCCCATGTGCTTACCTGGAGGTTCCGTACTTCCAAAGAAAGTGATCCCGAGGAATCGATCGTCCTCGTAGGATCTGCTTCTGTCGATCCTCGATCCCCACTGGAACCTCTGTGAAAGACACCCCATCGCCATCGTCCAGCTCCTCATGGTCGATGGTATGCGAAGGGTCGAGCACGTATCTCCTCAGTTGAGATACGTGGAAGTCGTCGTGCACCTGGTGCAACTGCGGTGAATGGTTCAAGCGGTAAACCACTCCGTCTACCCTGCTGGGGACCTCAGAAGGTCCGCTGAACCTTGGAGATAACTTGCCGCCTTGGCCACATCTCCGTAAACCTCGTCGAGGTGAGACCCGTATAAGAAAGTGGTCGCCATCCTCAAACTCCAGAGGTTTCCAATTCCTGTTAGAACTGGAACTCAAACGACTGCTGCCATGAGGGTAAGGTTGGCCGATTCAAGAGTGATTGGTCGCACCCTCCCGTGGAAGAGTTTATCCTGTGCTGCCTGGGGTTTCCTTTTCGCCGACCAAGGAAAACTCATCCCGACGTTTTCCTAAAACCGTCAATTTGAGTATGAACAGTTATTGCCCATTCCATACTCAAACTAACGTCATAAGGCCTCGATGCTGCCACCAAGAGATTCCAACCAGAACTCTCGCCTCGAGAGTCTGACCACACCGTCGGCGTAAGTGTGATCATCGAGTGTCCTCCCAAGGTATCTCCAGAGGTGAGGTTCAAGTCCACGGCTTACCGGAAACTCTAGGTCTGGAACAAGATTTGTGAAAGCGAGGAATGATTCATATCGACGTCTATTACTACAGTAGCTAGTAGTGGACACAGACTGTCCCTTGAATCATTTCTAGAGTCATTGGGTCACACTCCTTGACCGCATGCAGCCGCACTCTTCCTCCGCCCTCCAGCTCCCTGAGCCTGGTGGGAAAAACTAAGGCGGGTGGTTGTACCATGTTAGGATGTACACCACCTCATGCTGCTCTCCTAGCTCTGCCCCCATGTCTGCCGCTTCGCAGACTCGTCTCTATTTAAAGCTTCCTCTTTTTGAAACATTTAACATGCACGAGTCTCTAAGACTGGCACCGGTTTCTTATTTCTTACTACACTGTGCAGTCTTCATCCGCTCCTGGATGAACTTCACCTCCTTTAGTCTCACAAGAGTTTCTATGATTTCCTCTTTGCCAATAAGAGAAATCTGGTCTCATCCCCTAGATGAACCACATTTTTTTCCTAATACAGTCAATTCTGACATAAATGATGCATTCATGCCATGGATGATGTCGTAAGGCCTCGACGTAACTACTAAGAGATCCAACTGTCACTCTTGCCTCCAAGGGTCGATTCACACTGTCGGCATCAGTGTGAGGTCACTGGGTCCCCTCCAGTAGAAATATCGAAAGTGAGGGTCAAGTCAACAGTTTAACCGGGACCACTCAGTATCAACCAAACAAAAGGACAGGAAAGAAAACATCTCAAAGATAGGTGTCTTTTTATTATTGCAGCTCATAGTACAAGACATGAATACAACAGCAAAATGGAACTAGAAGTACAAAGAACGTATCCACTAGTTCCTCTCCTGTCCACCTGTTCCCAGAGCTCTATTTCCTTGTCCACTGCTCGGATGTTGCTCAAGCACCAGCCATTGCTTCTGTCTAGGTGGCTCCTCCAACACCCGCTGATCAACCGTATGAGGAGTCGGACAGTCACGTGCCAGGTGACCCTTCCCGCCACAGGAGTAACATTTTCCGTTTCTGGCACGCCTGGCTCTGACCCCACCTCGGGTGCCCCGCACCACTGGTCCTAAAACCCGAGATCGTCCAACTGCTAGTCTGGTCCTCCTGGACCTCTGCATCATCTGTCTACTTCCCACAGATGACTCGGCTACTGATCGAAAAACACGCGGTAAAGGTAGAAGCTCCTGTACACGCTCGGGGTGTAGAGCTACTGGCACAAACTCCACCCTGAAGAAGGTCTCTAAGTCTTCCAATGTGAAGGTCATCCCGTCGCAAAACTGAAACAAGTGGCTCCACCACCTGCCTGCTACTGCCAGAAGGAGGCTGGCAGCAAAGATCACCATGAAGTCTGTCGGGGTCCCCACTAGCCTGAAGACTCTCACCACAGCCTCCAGCCAAACCTCAGCCGCCTGCGGGTCCGTCTCTCCCCAGAACCTGGGTGGCCTCTGGTACTGGAACTCGTGCAGCGCGCTCAAGCATCGTGCATCGCCTACTACTGGGGCTGGTGGCATCGGTGGCCCAACGTATGGTAGTACCGCTGGTGCCTCCGCTGGTGCCTCAACTGCAAGAGGACCCTGCACCGAAGCCTCGTCGCTCGACAGGCTGTCAGCACACACATCCCTCTGGGCTCTAGCTGGTCGTCCGTGAAAAGGCATCCTGAAAGAAACATCATGACACGGTCAAACGTTTATACCTAGTGAGCTGACCTGGTTTGAGTTGTTTTAAGGGGAAACCTTTGAAAACACACACGCAATCAGTGTTTTCGTGCACAAAGTCGGAAATCAGTTGTCAGGGTCCTGGTGTATGGATACATCGGCCGCCCGCACCAACATTGGACTCCCTGAACTGAAAACCACACTCGGTACTCTTAACACTATTTCTTCACAGAAAGAAAAATATCAGAGTTATAAGTTCTGCGGTAGAACCGACTCCTCTGATACCAATTTGTCACGACCCATCCTCGAGGCCCGTGCCGTGACTACCCCAAGCCCGCCTTCCATAGGCCAGGGGTTGGCGACTAGCACCAAAGGTGTAAAATCCCGATAACTGGGAAGGCATTGCCTTTATAAAAGAAAACAAGCACCACAGAGTACAAGAGGAAACAAAACACTAAGTACAAAAGAAAAGCTGAAAAGTAAATGGGCCAGAATAAAAACCCAAAAGAAAGTAAAACTACAACTGAACAAAAAGACAAACAGCTGGAAGAGGGAAGCATCTCCTGGGTCATCCTCCTCGGGTCCTACCTGAAGGGTAGGTACAGATAGCGCAGCTCCTGGTCGTCCACCACGGATCCTACCTGAAGGGTAGGTACAGATAGTCTCCTCCATGCTCTTTTCCGTCAACCTCCTCTGTGAGTCGTCTCGTCGCGTAGTCCACCTCCGGGTACTGACTCTTCATGTAGTCCACCTCCGGGTACCGACTCGTCGTTTAGTCCACCTTTGGTTACCGTCCAGTCCTCGAACACTCGGCCTCCGTCAGCACTGCTCGCCGTCTGCAACCAACACAATGAGGTGCGGGCATAGCCTGTGCAGGGGTGAGTATAACGATACTCAGTAGGGACCCCGAGACCCTCAAGGTCTCACTAAACCAACAAGGATAACCACAAGAAGATCTCAACAGATAACCTCTACTTAGATATATGCCGATACATATACCTAAGTTATCAAGTAACCCATCTCAATCATGAGGAAACACAAGGATTGTGAAACCAACGGATAACCACTACCCAGGTATATGCCCATACATATACCTAAGTTATCAAGTGACCCATCTCAATCATGAGGTAAACACATAGGTCAAAAGTCTCAGCTCAAACCAGGATTTTCATTTATCGAAACCGTAACTACTGAAGAGCTCCGTCTCTGGAGTGTACAGTGGTCATGTCACGACTCTGAGGTACTGCTCACTAACCTAAGACTGCTGAGGTACTCCTCCTGTCGAGTACCGCGGGCTTGCCACCTCAAACAGTAGTGCTTCCCGCTGGGGTCTGCCACTCAAACACAGTAGTGCTCCCCCCTCATAGCCTACAGAGGTACTCCTCCTGTCAAGTACCGCGGGTCTGCCACCTCACATAGTAGTGCTCCTCCACTGTGGGTCTGCCACCTCACAAAGTAGTGCTCCCCACTGGGCTACGTAAGTCACTCCGAATCGAATCGGACAAGCAGTCTTCAGGTCTCTTCCAGCTACACGGTCTCCGTACTCCGTACGCTCGTCTCCGGGAGGGTCTGCTCCACGAGCTACAATTCGATACTCCAAGTATCTCAAAGTCCCACGAAGAAGTATCTCAAAGGACCGCCTCATCATATGGGTCTCAACGCAACAGATGGCGCGTCAATCGGACGCCCGGTCTGTGAGTTTCTAGCCTTTTCGTCCCAGGGGCCCAGTTGGTTTCGTGTGCGAACCAATCCGGTTGTAACTCAACTATACCCCGAACACTCATAGGGTATACTCATAGGGACCATTTATCAATGAGATCACCAACTCCGTTGACGGTTCTTCAAACGGACGTTCTGTTAGAAAGGTATCAGCTTTTCCATTCCAGGGGCCCGGTTGGATTTCGGTGTGATCCAACCCGGCCACTATCCATCTGCATCCAAATCTCGGTGAAGGATGCCAAAAGTTCCGTATCATCAACAGGAACTCAACGCAATAGACGGAGCGTTAATCGGACGCCCGGTCTAACAGTTATTGTCTTTTTCGATCCACACCCACCCTGGGAAACTTCCCAGGAGGTCACCCATCCTGATCACTACTCTAGGCCAAGCACGCTTAACTATGGACTTTTAACCACGTAGACTCCCGAAAAGGAAGATGCACCTTGAATATAGTATACCGAAACGACCGTCTCGGTCCAAGGATCGTGTTGCCGCTGACGGCGAGTCGTTTGGAGGCCCGTAGCCCAAGATACGGGCATTTGACCGAAAGAGGTCCGAAACTGGGGGGTCTGGGCCCGAGCCGACCCGGCCCGACCCCCCCTGGGTCGGCCAAACCGGGTCGACCCGGCCCGGATCGGAAAATCCCGGCCCGGTCCGGCGCGGCGGCGTGGTCCGGCGCGGCGGCGCGGACTGGCACGGCGGCGCGGCCTGGGCGCCGTTCGGGCGCCGCGCGCGGGGGGCAAAGCCCCCCCCCCCCCCCCCCCCCTTTGAGAACCGTGACCCCTTAATTGGGGCCGCTTTTGAGACCCGGCCGGGGGAAATTAATTCCCCCGGTCTCCACTGCCCGGTCGGCCCGCACTGGCCGGACGGTTTCGCCAGCAAGGACCAGCGACGGCGTCGCGTTCTTGGATTTCTTTCCACGGCGCGGCGCGACGGCGTCGTGCGTATCTTCCGCAATAAATCGCGTGGTGCGACGGCACCACGTTTTCTCGTAGTATCCTCAAGAAACCATCACATAAAACAAAGGAGGAGGGTCGGTCGTGTTTGTGCGGTCCGACCCCCCTCGCGTTATTCGATAACAAAAAGGGGTTTAATCCACGATCATCACCAAGTTTGTATTCACGAACAATTAAATAAATAAAAAACCCTCAATCATCAACCGCTTGATCGGACGATCCGCGGATCAACCCGATATTGGTTGGTCCGCGCTTGTCGTTTTTTCTCAAAAGATAAGAGAATTCCAAAATAAATTCCCCTACCTCGGCTTCAAGAACGGAGTTCTTCAGCGACCCGCGGAAGACAAGCATCGCGGAGGTCGGGCGTCGTTCCGTCTAGGTTGGTGGGAGAAGATCTCGGTGAAGTCGAGCCGAGACGTCACCCTCTGTATAATTTGTAGGCGGTGGTGCTTCCCTTCCTTACTCCGGTTGAAGATGGTCGGAGGTGTTGCTTCACGTTCTTCGGAAACGTGGAACGTTCTTCCTCGAGAGGTTGGTGATCTTCCAAGAGTTTGTCTCCTCTCCTTAGTTCTCCCCACAAGGTTTATGCCAACCCAAAAAGAAGAATATAATCTCTCTTTTTAATGTTGTAAAAATGAATTCAAAAGAATTCAAACACTCAAAATAATTAATTAAGTTGGTTTAATTAATTAATTGCAAAGTGTTGGCAATAATTTCAAAAGATTGAAATTCAAATAAACCATACTTAACTCACCTCATTAATTAATCAAGTTGTCAAATATTAAAGAATGTGAGTTAATGGGGAGTTGGAATGTGAGGGGTTAAGAGGGTTAGGGAGTTTAAGGAATTTGAAAAGGTGGGGGGGGGGGTTCGTGTGGGCCCCACCCTTTCAAATATCCAAACATGGGAAGTTGGATGGATGTGGGCCCACCACCAACTTCCCAGGGGAGAAGTTAACCACTTAACATTGTTAAAATTTGATTTAACAATTTTATTCACTTTTTTTAAATTAAACCCCAAAAATTAACTTCTCCTCCCGCACAAACGCAACTATGGTAAAGGTTCTCTTAAGCGATTACCGGCGTTGCGAGTTCATCGGTGCAATCGGATTTCAATTCCGAGCACCGGTTCAAAAGATAAAAATTCCCGCTCGCTCATTCACTGAACGTACCCAAGCCAAACTTCGAAAATTAATTCCGGGCCTCGGAATCAGGCGCCGTCAGAAACTGCGTTCTTGTAAAATTCCAAAGAAAATTAAGAAAAAAATTTCCTTGAAATTTCCGGGTCTTTACACCACACACAGAGCTGGGCCTCCTAAAAAGTATAACATGGAATGTGGTCCTAGACACATGATATATCATTCATTACATAGTTAAAAACCCTAGAATCTATGTGAAACTGATTAACATGGTTTGTGTTCCTCTAGAATAGAAGGCATGTAGTCAGAATTTTTTCATAATCAATAAATTTCTCTTTAAGTGTCACCATGTCTACAGATATTATCAAAAAACTCACCACTGATTAACCCAAGACACCAAAATAAAAGGTTAATGACATTGATCATCAATAATCATACTTTAGTGGATGAAAATCGGGATTTACATTTCTTAAGAATTACCTATTTAACCTCTTGTCATCAAAATGGGGTCCTGGTATTTGGAAAAACATCTAAAATCCATCATTTAATCATGAACCATATACAAACCATTTATATCAAGTTTTTTAACACATATATAATGAATATGGATGTTTTTTCATTCTCAAACTAGTATGGAAATGTTGAATTGGTAACCCTTTGGTCCAACAATACAGAACATGAAGAAAAAACATGAGAGATAGGCTCAACATCAAAGTCATTTTATCATTATTCATTGAGATCCTATAAAAATTTCATAATCATAGATACCAAAATTATTGTAAAATGCAGGAACAAAAAATTTTAATTACAATCAAGAATACTAATTAAATTCTTGGTTCATGTGAAGAATGAAATTCATGGACTTATGCAAATATTCAATCCATGCTCAACATTCAAGAACAAAAGGGAGATAATCCAAAAAATAATGATCCCCACCTCAAGGAAGGATAAATCATTGGTGAAGAACACATTATCTATAAATTTCATTGAATATTCTAATGTTTTAATCATTCATCCCATTAATCTCATCAACCATTTATTGTTAAACAATGATCTTGAGTTCTTCATCACCAACGATGGCTCTCACTTACTCCTCTCAAATCTCTTAGGGTTATGTGGATAACCCTAGGGATATTCTGTAGTATTATATTAATAGAGTATAGGGATAGATTTTGGAAATTTATTGAAATAAATTAATTAATTATTTAATCTATTTAATACACCCTCCAACAACTTTCTTCCATGAAATGTTCAATGATAACCAAAATTATGTCACGCCTAAGGTAAACCCTGCATTCTTAATTCAATTATAGTCTTATAATTTCTATTTGAGGTTCTGATCAACTGGAAAACCAATAATTTTGAAAATATTCATGTTTTCACTTTAATATATAAAATATTTTTAATATATTAATTTTAGGGTCCCATGACTCCCAAAACACTGAACCAACTCTAAAGAGAAATCCATAGATATTTATAGAAGTATTAAAAGGATAAAAAATGGAAAAACAAAGTTCTTATAATTTTTTTGATAAATATTTTTTTACAATAACATAATTATTTATAAAAATCTTCATCACTCAGAATTCCCCTTGATTTTATTTTTGGAATTTCTCTGACTCCATAACACTTTTTCTATCATTATTAACGTCTCACACACATCTTTTTAATTATCAGACTTCTAATTATGAAATTAACTATTTCAAGAACCAATAAAATTTATATTATTCTTAGTAGTATATAAATAGATAAATCCCATTTAACTCTCCCCTCCCTTAACTTCAGTATCACCCTTCATTTTTATGTTAATTTAGGTTTATAAATGACATTTTTTTTGTCAAGAAAACCTCAAGCCTCATCAAGAAAATACTTATATCCACACTATAATGTATTATTTTTATTACAAGTGTATATGTGTCAGGTCTATAATATTTTACTGTATAGGGTATAATTACATGGGATATAATTTCTATCATCCCTATAATTTCATTATGAGAATGATGATATGGTTTTGATATGTTTCCATGGATGTGTAGTATAACTTTTTATAATGATATAGTTTTTATGAGTTGTCATAGACATGAATAATAACCTATGTAATGGATGGGAGAACCAAAACATAAGACATTGTCTTCAATGAAATTTTTCTAGTGGTAAATGGTAGTGTGTTACCTTTATTTATATGTATTTTTCATTGATACTTTACCTAATTTTCTTCATTACATGGTGAATAATCCTAAGTGGGTAAGGGAATATAGTTTATCTGATTAGGTGATGATATTGTTTAATTATTTATTTACTATGGTATTAGAATAATTCTTCTACATTTTTATGGGAGGTTTAGGGAGGATTATTCTAAATATACATATATTTTCACCCTTATATATAAAATGTTTTTTCTGGTCTGAAGAGGGATTTGGTGATTGAGCTAGGCATTCTAGCTCATGGAGGTGGTCTGTGAGTTTCTAATGATCGTGGTCAAATCTATAGTTTTTGTTCTAGTATATTTTCTTTTTTTAGGTTTGTATTGTGTATAATTTTATGTATTGGGAATTGGTTTATATATTATTATCAAGTATTAGTGTCTCTTTTATTATTTACTAGGAATTATGAGGCTAATACAACCCAAATTTGTGTTATTTATGCCCTTAATTCTAGTTTCAAAATCATGGTCTATTATTGGTGGGATTTGGAATTACATATAATTATATCATCACAGTGATTAATATTAAAATCACACACAATATCAAACGAAACTGTTAAATCATATAAAATCCCAAGAATATATATACATTTTATAAAAAACATTACAAAATGAATCAAGTTGTAATTACAAAATTCATATATCATATAATATCTTACACAAGATAAAATAAGGGTTTGAATTTTTTTCAACTCCAATATACACTTTATTATAGGTTCGTTCACCAGTAAAAAAAATTTATCCATTACTAACTCTATACAAGGCTACCCAAACATAATCCCCTACTTTTTGATATGATACATTATCAAGTAATAACACAAGGGAACCTATCAAAGTCCACTACATCATAGCACAAATAAGGAAACCATTATAGGATTCATATTTCTTCTTATATATCATTTAAATTTAGGTTCAATATTATTAGTGACAAAAATATTGAAATAAAAAACTCAAACAACATATCAATACACTAACCATCATTATTATACTCATTATTCAGGATGATACATCATTTTTCTTCAAATTAGAAAAATCACACACACATAAAAAAATTACATGCATCATGTAGAACGTAAAAATTCATATAATCCAATGGGAAATCATAGGGACCACCTACCAAGAATTTTTATAATCCCACTCATAAAATATCATTATCTATTTTATCTTTAATCTGAAAAAATACCAAAAATCTAATATAAACCATAAAGTTAAGGATTTTTTATGAATATTTATATAACAAACAATAATATGAATAAACATAGGATAATAAATGGTCTCCCCTTTAGATATCTAATGGGATTGATAAAACCTCAATCAAAGCTCAAATGAGAGATTGATCTAACATAAAGAATGAAAAAAAGAATTTGAGGGGACTACAGATCATGCAGCCAACTATATAGAATTGGGGAAGTCATTTTATAATGTTAATTATTTAATTAATTTAATTAAATTTTATAAAAAATATTATATGTTCTATTATGGTGTGACTACATCGACCATGGTGTAATTCCCAAGACTAACTTTTAATTGTAGTGTGACTATTTGGTTCATTATGCAATGACCATTTTCTAGGGTAGCACTAAAATATCATAGCCACCCTTTTGAGACATAATCAAAGGATTCCTGATCCAAAATATCACATTGTAGATTGACTTACCTTATTAACTAAGAAATTAATATTATATAGGATTAATTCCATTCTTAATTCCTCTTGATACAGCTTGATGTATGACATGCACCAAAAATTCATCCCTTCCCAAGGGTAACTCCTAAAATACCAACCCCTAGACTATTTTAACTCTTCCAACACTTAAAACCCTCTATATTGGTTTTGTGAAAAATTAATAGAACCATACCTCAATGGTTTTACAAACTACCCACCATATGGAATCTCATTCTTAAGAGGTTTTATTGGAGATAATTAGTGAAAAAATCAATCCACTATTCTCACATATCATTCTTCCACCCCCAAGTCTCCTTCTAGAAATGCACATGATACTATTATATGTGTACTAAGGGTAGAATTTTTTTACATAGGATATTTTCACTCTAGTTTAATATATGAATTATTCATTACTTATTAAATTAATCAACCTCTAGTTTGAAATCATTTTCATTGATCACATGAGAATTATTGGGATAATATCTTAATATGATATATATATAATATAATATCAAAAAAATATCCAAGAAAAGCTAATTGTTATGCTACTATACTGATATTCGTAACAAATTCATGAACCTAGGCACTAACTTCTCATTCCTATAAATATTTCTATGTTCTATTCAATGACACATTATCAATAATAATAGGTCATCTGCCTATAATGCTAGATGATGGTATCATTGATCAGTATATAATCATTACTTATCTAAGTAGTTTCTAAAAACATTTCAAATAAATCAAGTATGATCTAATATTCATTCCCTAGATAGAAGTTTTATCCAAATTTCAGACAACATCCTACTCTGAATATTCATTCCACCATATATTATAACAAATAAAATCAAGTATCTAATAATGAATTAAAATTTCTTATTCTATCATACTATAACAGTGACTAAACTAGTGGGGCCATATGACCTCAAAAATTCCTACTTGTATGATCAAGGCTTATGATAAGTGGAAATGTTTTATAATGAACATGGTCATACTAAACCCTTTAGATTAGATAACCATAAATAATAATGGAAGAATTAACCAAAATATGGGCGTTACAGCTAAAGTCCAACCATAATGGAAATAATATCACAAAAACTATATCAAACCAACAAATGTAATGTCACATGGGTCATAAATAATTAAGAAGGATATATATATAGACTAAATATATATATTATGATAAAAATGTAAGAAAATGAATATATGACTACAAAATTGGTTCAAAGTCTTTGGTTCATCTCGTTTCCCTCTCTAACAATCCAACTAGGTCACCCATCTAACACAGGGTCCATTACCTTAACTACATCCCTAGTAATTAAATATACATTCACACCAAGATTCCTATAAGGGGTGTGATATCAACTCAATAATCCACCAATAATGGTATCCCTAGTCAAATACAAAAACATAAAAGTGCATGTATGATGTAGCATGGTAAAAAACAATGTCATAAATAATCACCACTCATATCCTCAAGTCCTAAACAGGACACCAGGTATCCATTATACAAGCTATTTCTAGTAATAGATTTATGTCTAAACATGTTACATAATTATACCAATTCATTTCATGTCATCCACCCATAAACAAATCAAAAATCTCAAGTATATTAGTTTAAAATACATCCAACATTGAAATTATAAAATATAGGGGTTGGCATTACACCCAACCAATGAGAAAATTATAATATTTTGTGAATTACTCTAAATATAATTGTTCCATGAATAATGGTTGGTAATAAACCCAAAATTAGTTACCCACAATCTTCCAATCAACGTTACACCCAACTCACCAAACTATAGGTATTATAATTGGCATTACACCCAACCTGCACCACAAGAGTAAACAAGGTTGGTGTTACAAGAAATATACAATATAAGACTAACCATGTTTGTCCATACACCCAACCAAACATAAAAAAAATGGAAAACATATAGTGTTATTTTATTGAAATAACATCCCCCAGATTTATTGTTATTATGAATCACAACACACTACTTGTTTTTACATTTACCTACCTTGTAGATTTTTTAGTTTTATTTTTATAGGGATAAATAACTTAAATATACTAAGTTTTAATAATGTGAATTAAATATATTTAATTTCCTGTTACATTTAATTTATTTGTAACTATATAAAAGGGAATATATTTAATCTTCCATGATTATTATAAAAATACCGAAAGGACTCAAATAATATTGTTACATAAATTTATATAAATTTAAACTATTATCCATGGAATATAAGAGGACAGAATTCCTGGATTTGAAATTTTTGAAATACCTCGTTGTTGTTGAGAGCTTTATGTTAGTAATATTTTTCATTTTTCACTTATAGAATCCATTTATGTGGAAATTATTCTAAATTGTATATGTTTGATTCTTTTAATTATTTCTTTTGATCTTTCTTGATCGAAGAGATCACTAATCATGTTATATTAATGTTGTTGAATTATGTATTTGATGAGATTTTAGGAACATGAATCAATATCTTCTAGACATTGATTTTAAGGAAATATGGTGATAGACTTATAATAGATCTGGTTGATCAAATAAGAGATTAAGTATATATATTCGTACTATTTATGTTCTATCAAGGAAGTTTCAAGGTGTGGAACATGTATTTTTTGATCAAGTCGATTGAAAAAGTACCAATTTCAGAACTTGTGTACTTTGGATATGGGTTTTGATCATCCTTTTGGGTTGGATTAAATTTTAATAGATCATATGACTATAACTATTGGTAATATCCTTTAATGATATTTTTAAAGGGTTTTATGGATTGAAATTAAAAAAATATATCTACTTTACATCTATTTTCTATTGGATTTATTATCGCATTATGTTTATAACATTTGAATATTTTAAATTCTTATCATATTTATAACTTTTCTTCTACAATAGTCTATTAATAATTTATAACTTCTATAAACTTATCATTATTGAGTGGAAAATATTTATAAGTTTTGTTTAAACCTTAATTCACCCCCCCCCCACACACTTGAAGCTGCCATATCAGGGACAACTAATGGTATCCAATACTTACTCTATATTTAGTTTTAGTGATATTCACTATAATTTTTTTACACTAAAGTGTTGGTAGAGGAAATATCATATTGTTATGGTAGTTTTTTTCTAGTAAAAACTTTATAAAGAATGAATCCAAATCATCTTGCAGTTTTTAATGGGGGTGATTTGAAATATTGGAAAGATTAAATAGTGGATTATATGATCGACACTGAATTTGATAATTTTTTTATATTCACTAGTGATTACAAGATTTCATATAATTTGATAGAAAATTTTAGTCATGAGTATAAGTCCTAATTTTAGTTTAATTGTAGTGTGTGGAATAATGGTTTGTTCATGATTCAGTAGAATGTATACAATTTGGTATCTTCCTATAGGACAGCCTGTAGAATTTGGAAAAGGTTAGATGTTAAGAATTTTAAACATTATAATGTATTTGAGACAAAATTAAATATACTAAGGGTGGATTTTAAATCCTTTTACTGTATATAATATAATTATTAGAATAAATTAATAAACCTTTTATAATTATTTTTAACCATTTTTAGTCCCTTTCAGAGTGAGATATTATAGATTAAAAACTTATTGAAACACACCATAAATATAATTTTCCTGTAGTGGTAATGTAAGAGTAAAAATATATATGACATGAAATATATTAATAAAATGAATTTAAATGATATAATCATAACTCTCATTAAATATAAGGATATATTGGTGTGATATATAGAGAAGGAGAACTTGAATGAGAGAGTTTCTTTTGATAAAATTTATTAATTTATAACATCTAGAGTTGATACTTTAATTATGATTAACTCAAAGAAAAATTCAAATTCGTTTTCACATATTATTTATTAAGAACTTACTAGATAATAATTCCATTAAATAGAAATAATAATTTTTTAAAAAATAAAACATTTCAAAAAAATCAAAATGACTGAAAATATAAACATAAGAAAAAGGATTTAGAATATCTTATATAATAGGAATGTAATAATACTATTAATATTAGACAAGAATTTATAAATTTTAAGAATAAAGATAAGAAATATAATAAGTCATTAAAATGAAAATGAGATAATGTTTTAAAGGTAACAAACATGTGGGGTACTAGTGAATCTTCTTTTTAATTTTAATAGTTCATCAAAATGTATTAATGATCTCAGTCAAAAGATACCATATTTTTATATGAATGTACCTTATAATAAAAGATGTATTTTTGGAAATATGATTATTTGTTTCTATTATGTTTAACTTTTAACATGAATTATCCTTATTCATTGGATGATGAATAAGATGTTTTACTCTCTAATGAGGAGATGAAGAGTTATATTGCAGAAGCTGAAGATACATATCAGATATTGTTTATAAAATATAATAAAGATAAGATTGAGTTTGATAAGGAAAATATTGATATTATTAAAATCAAATATAAGTTATAAGTAAATTTTATATTTTTGTCTACTTATGAAGAGAATGGGGTGGTCAATATGAGTTTAGAGGTGTAAAATTAGAATAAGTTACTTATGAACATTACTTTCATAAGGAATAATTTCAAAATGTTATATAGAAAGGTGAACCCAACTAGAACATATTTCAAATTTGAGTCTTCATTTAATAGAAGGTGATATTTTTAGAATAATTTCATTATACAAAATATTCATCCATTTTCATAATGTTTTAGAGAGTCATCCTTTATAAAAGTAAGTGCTCATTGAAAAAATTTCAATATTTTAGAAATTAAAAATCCTTTATTTTGAAGGAACATATAGCTATTGATTAGAGAATAATTGGAAAAATATGGGTACAAAATGTATTATTTTCAAATATTTATATACCTGATAATTCCTGGTGTATTAAGACTTAATTTCTATCCAAATAAAAAATTTCTATGTCCGAAATTGAAACAATCAATACATGGTACTTTTTCATAATAAATTATTTACTATTATGTGTGTGTGTTTCTCTTATGTATATAATTTATTATATAAATATTAAATTTTACATATTAACCCATATATGTTTGTGTTTTTTTTGTTTTTTTATTTTTAGTTCTATTTTTTTATTAACTCCATGAAAAAAGGGGAGTTTTTTTCTAACATTTTCTTAGAAAGTTATTAATTTTTCGAGATAGTTTTCATAAAATAGAAGATATAATTTTATAAAATATTTTTTAACCATAATCATTAGAGGAATATCATTAAAACATACTGACCAAGATGACACTAATTTGATGCCCTAGGTTGGGTTTCTAAAAGTACTCAAGTGTGCCTATCTATATTATAGAGATTTCCAACTAGTAGCGAGGGCCTAAAGTGTGTCCATGGAGAGACTATTCCCTCATATCTGAGTAAACAAATATAAATTTCTAGATCAAATTTATAGTAGATATAAGTGGAGTTTGGTAGTAGTAAATGTAAATAAGACTATAGTGACAAGTGTAATACAGTAAAGTTATGAGAGTTTATGTCCTACATACAACATTGGCCACACACTTAGCCAATCACATATATAGAAGTAAATATTATGAAAATATATAAAAGTATAATTCTTCACTATATACACTGATACATACCATATACCTATATCAACATGCATATCTAAGTCATCCATCATGATTATTCATGGGCCTCAGCCCAACCTGTGCCTATAATCAAGTAAACATCTACTCGGGTACCCTAGTTTAATGACAGCCCGAACAGGGTGTGGGTAAAAAAATTTATAAGGAACCACCAACATGACCTGATATATAGATAGTAAATGAAATGTATATATCTTTGATCTTCTCATTAGGATAACAATAATAAAAACCCATTTAAAAATAGAAAAAAGGAAAGAAATTGTACCCAACCATGTTTTCATAAGGTTATTCTCATGAAAAAAGATCAGCCTAGCTGAGATAGAACTATAATAATATAAAGGAAAAATATATCATGATTAAACACTTCTGTACTCGATCCTTTGGTCCATGATCCAAATCATCTAGACATCCTGTGACTATGGCATTGAGTTGGATGTTTTACCACATAAAATATGTATAGTGATGTTGATATGTGGGCCTGTAATCCTGATCGACAATACCTACTTTATCCATTTCCATAAATATCTTTGAGCAAGATACTTTTCAATATGGTGATACATTTCTTAGCCCTGGGATCACCCATGCCATCCTTCACTCACTATAATGATTAATTCTTGGTAAAAGTTGTACATCCTGTACATATAGAACTTTTACTTAAATAAATTATACTGAGACCAAAGTTTTCTGACCAAGGAATTTAGGTATGATGATAATAAAGAATTAAATAATTTTTCATGCCCTATGAGTCTTCCCAAAGCATTCCTATATGGGAATCCAAGTATCATTCAAGGTGTCTATAATCCATTTTCCCTATAAGTTTTTCCAAGTCATTTTGTATCGAGAATCCAAGTGTCCTTTAAAGGGTAATATATTTCCACTTATCCTATGATCCCATCTATGTTATTTCCTATGATGAATCCAAGTTTCACTCAAGGAATAACATATTTCCTTTTAACCTATGATTCCATCTGAGGCATTTTGTATCCGGAACCCAAGTTTCACTCAAGGCATAACACATTTTCATTTAACCTATGATCTCATCCAAGGAATTCCACATTAAGAATCCAAATGTCACTCAAGGTGTAACATATTTCCATTTAACTTATGAGCCTATCCAAGGAATTTCTTATTAGTAATACAATTATCACTAATGAAATACTAATATTCCATTTAGCCTAGGATCCCATCCAAGTCATTCCATATTTGGATCCTAAGTATTGCTCAAGTCATAGAAATACGAATCCTTCGAAGTACCTCTGAGAATCCTGGTAGTATAAAATTAAATCAAAAAGGATCAATAGTTTGATCTCAAGTAGTACCTCTAGGCATCCCAATAATATCACCATAAGGATCAAAATTCAGATCCCATGAAATACCTCTAGTCATCCCAGACATAAGTCACATTTCATTAGGCTCATCATCCCATATACTAGGAAGCACCTCTGGAAATCATAATATCCTCAATAGTAACTATATAACTACATAAAATAATGTGTAACAATGATTGAATACATAAAAAAAATAAGTAATAAAATAGCCTCATGGTATTACACGTTCAGTGTGGGTTCTTAATGACACCTTCTACCATATCTTCCTAACCTATGACATACTAGCTCAAAGTCAATTAAAAATTAGATCAACAAATGGTTCCCTTAGGTCAATTCTTAGGATAGGTATCCTACTCAGGTGCCTTTATGTTCACATGTAAACAGAGGCATCCCCCTTGGTATCCTCTAATTCAATAAATAAGCTAGTAAATCCCTATTAGGGTCCTAAAATTGAATAATAAAGTGAATAAATCCAACATGGAATCTTCTAGGTGATATAATAGACATAGGAATCCCATAGGGGATCCTTAATATTAGGAATAGTCAATGGTTGAGGTAAGAAGCTAGCACACAAGGGTTATTAGAGACCCCAAGCATTCATCAATTTTAAAAAACTAAACTAATTAATTTCAATAGTTCATTGTAATAATTATAGAAGGGGGTGTCTCCCTCAAGGTAAATCACAAGAATTCACAAACTACGATAACATTTTGTAAATACCATAGGGTATGTATGACATTCCACCTACATTTTAATAATATTTCCATTTAATTTAAATGGTCTCGAGTCAGTTTCCAGGTCCTGCATAAGCATACCCGAGCCGCCCGAGATCCTATCTCAACACCAAACCATTAGAATTAATAAATTTAAACAAAATAATAATAGATTAATTAAAACTATTAAGTTATAAACAAATAATGGTTTTATTTAAAAAGGGATAATTACTAAAACCTCACTAGTTGATAATGTCACATTGGGACTGTGACCAAGTGCTCACTAACATCATGTAACATAAGACTATCCTCAATACGAGCATAATACCTTAGAAATAGAATCAAAACAACAATTCATCAATTATAATTTCAAATTTAAAGATTAATAAAATCCTTATTGTGACATACCTAAAAAGAACAACATGAAGAGAAGTGAAAACAGCCTCTTGGATCTCCCTCTACCAAGGAAGAGTAAAATCCCAAACATGGGTATCTAATTACCCCATGCCCTAGTGCAATAAACACTAAAATACCTGACCGTAAAATAAAATATTATAGTAATAACAAAAATAAATCAATAGATGATAAAAGGGTTAATGGCATATCTCTATGCATCCAACTCACCAAACTATATTCAATCCAGACCATGAACGAAGAAGAACTCCCATGGAGGAAGTAAGAAGGATTCTGGTGTGTAAGGGGGAGGTCCCAAGTGAAATGAGGGAGAAAAGTGGGGTAAAAAATCTTAATATTAAGAAGGAAAAATTTTTTATTTTCCCCTTTAAATGAAGAAAGTCTAGGCTGAATGGTCTGAAAACCATGTTTCTACCATACAGTTCTACTTCCCCCATATACCTCCACATCACACAGTTGAAGCACATGGTAATTCAAACTTTGAACCAACCATGTGACAATTTGGTAGTATATTGAAGACCCCTTCATATTTTATCATGTCCTGCCACAGGGTTTCTCAAGAATTTACCTTTACAAAATAGTATATATGGTTATGCCACATGGTTAACACTAACTCTATACCAACCATACACCATTGAATTCACCATCCCAAAACTCTGGTTTTGAGTCCTTAACCCTCAATAAAATCTAAAAACCTAAAATACCTATTACAAGCCTAAAACCATTACTAAAAATATTATTTAGATTCCTTATAAACATTCAATTCCCATAATAAGGATTTCATAAAAAATTGTCTCATCTAGTAAAAGAAATTAAAAATCCTTTAGAAATTTACAACTCAATAAAAACGAGACCTTTGAAACCCCCAACATTAAAAATTATTATCCTTGAGAATCCTCAGTAGAGAATGAGAACATCACCCAACCTACTTGGTCATTAATCTCCTCTCCAACAGCTGTGTTGCATTTATAAATGCTCAAAATTCCACTAATTATAACATTAAACACAAGGTACTTAAGCTGTAAAAACTCGATCCAACACTGGTGATTACCAATGAAACATTGAGGTAGAAATTAAACAAGACCGTATATCCAAATACATGATTAATTAATCATACCATTCATCAATATTCCCATCGAACTCCTCAACATATGTTGTAGCCCAAAGTGACCTCCATGTCATGGTACTCGTACCATTATAATTTTCATATTAAATATCATACTTAGTGTTCTAAAAACACTCTAAACACAATTATCAACACAATACACCCAATAATACATGAGGATACTAATTCAGGTACTAAATTTAATTAAAATGGATGAACTACAATTGACCCTACTTAACCTGGGCATGCCATCGTTTCCTTGAAAAACATTATCTGACTCTTAGACTGCACTCACCTCATCCTTATGTCATGTGTGATGTGGTTACTCACTAACCTCATACACCTACCAAAGAATATATAAGTTGAACCTCATATGTCCAACCACATATAAAATTTCTTGGCTTTAATAGTTGACACATCCAAAACTAGGCCATGATGCCCTAACTCCTAGGTACACTAATATCATTTCATTCATGCTCACTAAAGTTCACAACCGGATTCTAGTGATGTTTCTGTATCAAACCATTACTACTACCATGACCAGGCATGAACATCAATACATACTTGATCCAACACCTTTAGATCATAACACTTATTCATCAACTATGTATGAATATAAGTCTGGTATAATCTTATAATTAAACTACTGGAGTCCAAGGATCACATCTAAGGTATTCAATACACCAAAGTTCAAAATTAAAACCCTAATACATAGTCAGTATGTACACACATTATAATAATTTACTAATCCCAAAGGTGGTGTCTAACAAAACAGTTGATTCTAATCATCGGCTAGTGTATGTGAGTCTATCCAAGGCATTCCTACCCGAGAACCTATTTATCACTTATAACATCCATGCCTAAAAAATAATCCAGGCATGTGACCATAATAAATCATAAAAAACCAGTATATTACCTAACATTTATTGAGAAATATGGGAATAAATTTCTTCATTTTTTTTAATGTCGTACAATATCAAAAATGACTGTATGAATACTATTCTTAACTTCACATGACATGTTTCTCCTCACCTTAGGAGAATCCTTATCACACTATAAAAAATGAGTTTGTGGATCACTATATCTTATTCCCATACATTATAGAACATGAACATGTCATGGATAATAACTCACTGATAATTGAATGTCAAAACAATGTCATATGTTTCCCATTCCAGATCCACATAAATGATTCCAATGGTAATAGTTAAATTAAAAATGTATTCATGGTCACCAAACTCAAATGGACATTAGTTCACTCCCACCACATGGATCACTTTATACCACTTCATAAGTATAACCTCAATTGGTTTCTCATCAATATAAGAAAAACATTTAGATATAGATCAGTGTATAGATGATTCTCCCTAAACGTACACAAGAAGATTTTAAGATATAGGACATGATAGTTTCTAAATTATGAGTGCACTAAGATTCTATTGTTAGGCATGCATCACTCTCCCCAAGAAATGCTCACATAAAATAAACAAATTATTTAATTTAACCAATTCCTTACACCACATCTCCTGATAATGTATTTTTTGGTCCAACCATGGGTCAACTACCTCCCAAAACCCAGTTTATTCTTGATGCCTCCTCTACCACAGTGATAAATTCCACATTTAATACACAACATCTAGGTATCCATGCCTATAGCATTCTTTTCAACTTTTTTTCTTGAATCACTTATGTATGCTCATCCATTTATGATTTAAACGATACCAAATGTTTCTTAAGTGTACCAAAATGTCCTATGCATCAGTTTTACAATTCTGTACCACCTGATCATCATCACTCGACTCACGCTCCCACAATAAGTTCACCAACAAATCTAATTTTTCCATGCTATATAGCACATCAATATCATAATCTGGAAGGTCCCTTGGGAATCTTCCACAAAATCAAGAACCTCACATGTGCCATGATTTATTTCTACGAATGACTATCATGTGTTGCCATTCTAACCACAATAATCTACCCATTATCTCAAAATCATCAAAAAATACAAATTTATCAACAAGGTCAGGAACCTAGATAGTCATACCCATCTAATTCAGTGTCGATACATTGGTACCCCAGGTGCTTCCTCATAAACTGAGGGCATCATCATCTCTATATTGAAAAACCTATTCACTTATCTTGAATTGGTCTCAACAAGATCCTGAAACTAAACTCACTACCTAAAAAAGGCATCCATAAACCCCGAACAACCCTCTATTCTAAGAATACCTTAATAAGATGAATCATTTAATTACAATTTTTGGAGTCACAACTAATGTTCTCATAGGTATTCTACATAGTCTTATGGATCAAGTATCATAACTAGGTAACTAGTTCCAACAACATATCCCAAAGGATAAACCTATTTAATGTCAAAGTCTCATGGGGAATCATCTAAACACCCGTCTCAACTCAAGGAATATAATGTAATTTTCAAACCTCTTTAAGGGAGGTAATTATCACATTGACCTACGAGGTTCAAAAACTATCAATAATTGGCCTACTTGGGCCCTGATATTCTTATAGAATCCTCATAAGGTACCTCTCCCTAGAGGGTCATAATAAGAACGTAGAAAGAATGATGATTACATAGTTACTACATCATTTTAATGATAATCAACATAAAAGTATTACAAAACTATTATCCAATGGTTTAGTATCTTAGGAAAATTTGGGCCATACATAACATTTACAACATAAACATTTATTTAATTCCTTCTTCTCTAGCTTCTTAGTGTCCCTTGTGTTCTCCTTAGTACATGTAATCACCTCTGGATATACATCAAAGAAATGGGTGACATAGAATCCTGTTAAGAGGATAAATAATAACATGAATAAGTATAACATAGGGTGAGCATAATCATTATTATAATAACATAGGTATAGGATCATAATCATGAGGGGAAGCATTAAATAAATGCTTGGAATGTGGTAGTGCATAAACATGAAAAATCATGTCATAGTGGTAAACTACCATGCATACCTAACTTTATCTCCTAATATACATCACATTACCCAATGCATTAGAGTGATATATAATTACGGTTGCACCTATCACATCAAAACATTTACATTTCACTATATAATTCAGGGTGCACCTCCCACATCATAAGATTCACATTATCATGCATGCCACATAGAATGTATATCAATATTGGAAATAAGATACCCCATTGAAAGAAATGGGTTTCATTTCATAATTCATAAATTATGGAATAAACATTGGGGTCCCAAAAGAAAGATTTAATAACATACTTGGTATTAGAATCATTAATTTTGAGTGAAGAAGAGACAATCTCACGAGAAGTAAAAGATTTTTTTTAGAAATAAAAGTTATTTTGGAAAAATCATTGCATTTTTTATAAAATCATGTTGGTACATTTAGATAATATAATTATTAATAAATTGTATTTAGGGAACATTAAAGTGATATTCATACTAAAAACGTGGTGAAATAGGTCAAAACCAAAGAATTAGGTTTGGGTTTGAGAATTCCCCATAACTTATATCTGAATTCTTTATTCACTTTAATAACCTCAATAACCAAATTAAATTCATAAATTAAAAATAAATAACCTTTAATTCATGATTTTAAATCAATATATTTTTATTAATTTCATTTATTGGATTTTTTATGAGTTATATAGTTTAATTTCATCATTCGGGAGTGTTTGTTTTCTTGGTTTTCATGATCGGTTTTCTTGAATATGAGTATGGAAGTTTAGGTAGGATGGGTATAATTATATAGAATTGGAAATAAATTTTATTAATGAACATACAATGGTTTAAAAAGTTATATATTTATTTTGGATAAATGGAATGATAATGAATCATTATATAAATAGTTAATGATAATCATTTGGGTTAATTTTGGCGGTTTTTGATCACAACAAAATTGATTTGTTTTATCATTTAGTATTATGTAAATATTTTAGTTCCGGAACATAAAAATGGTTATAAAATATATTTTAAAGTATGTAATAACCATTATAGTGGTTTTTTTAATATAATTTAAGGTCTTAAGGGATAATGTAAACACATCATCCATGATGTCGGTAAATTGAAAGATCATGGTAGATGATTTCATTTTAAAAATAAAAGAGAGAGATAAAGAAGTTTGATGATGGATATTTCATTAAAATGGTATATTTAAAGTATATAAAAGATACTAGAGTTATCATGAACATTTAGATAGAGAAGTTGAGGATATAATATGAAGTGGAAAAGAAATTAAAAGAAAAAGGAAGAGGACTTTACCTCTTAAATCTATCCTCCTTGAGAACCTCCTTAGGGAAATGGTTTTGGTATTTTTATGAGAAAAATGGATCCTATAAGTGGGGTAGGGTCTTGGGAAGATACATGATTATAATTTGGACATGGTTTAAATATTTATTTGTGTAAGGAAAATAGGTGGTGAGGGGTTGTATTTATACTGGAGGAGAGGGGTGTTTTCACATTATTATATTCATTAGTTTATTATTTTGGTTCAAGACTATGAATAGTTTGAGATTGATCACTAAATATATTAAAAATTTTAAGGAGGGTTCGATATTTTTGTCTCAAATCATCCATAAATCATCTATGAGTCAATAATTCTTGTATTTATTTTTCATCATAAATTATCGTATTTTACTATTCACCAAAAATTCAACTATTTCAGAAAAATCCCAAAAATTCACCCCTAACCTTTTTTTATGTGTGGATTATGAAATTAACTCCATTTTATGAAAATAATTTCATAAATAGGATAAATTAATTTTTAATTAAAATTATTATTTACTCAAAAAATACATTTTTTAAAATTTAAACAAATTTTCTAACACTTTGAAAAAATAATTAAGGTCTCACAAAATTATATTATAATAATAAAAAATTTATCAATTTATAAATATGTTTATGAAAATATACTTGATTTTAAATTATTAAATTAATTATAAAATTTTAATTAAATATTTATGACTTACAAAAATACCAAAACTTAATTTATCATTTTTTTAAACATTCATTTAAATATTATATGGCATAAATCTATCATATTTTCATTTATAAGATACCTAAATTTTATTTTTACTTTTAAAGATTAAGTTACTATTCTATTGGATAGATTAATATTCCTAATGGTCATGTTACTATTCCAAATGTCATGTAATTATTCCATCAGTATAGGTTTTTTAATTTCAATAAATACCTCTTATTTCATTCATTCATCATTTATAAAGTTTTTATTTTGGTATCTATGTGATTTTATGTTATTTATACAATAAAAAATTATTATAAGATGGGTGAAATTCTATTAATAAAAGTTTGTGCCGTTTCATTCTTCCCCCCTTTTGAATTTCACCCTCAAAATTTTATTTTACGTAAATAGGTTAGGGTACTTATCCTTCATGGCATCCTTTGGTTTTGAAGTCACTTATTCATAATTATGGTTCCTCCACAACACTTATAAAAGGTGGGTTATATTGTTGTATATAACCTTATCTCTCTGGTCCAAAATTTTTATAGGATGTTTCTCATAAGAGAGATTATCATCCAACTTTACCACCTCTATGTTTAGTACATGTGAAAGATCTTATCAAGATAGATATATGGAATGTGTCATGAATTTTATCCATACTTGGTGGAAGTTCAATCCAATAGGCCACTGGTCCAATGAGATCAAGGATTTCAAATAGGTCGATGTACCTTGGGCTAAACTTCCATTTCTTTTCATACTACAGGACTCTCTTCCATATTGAAATTCAAAGGAAGAATTTATCTCCAATATCAATCTCTAAGTCCCTTCGATAGTTTTCATCATAGCTCTTTTATCTACATAAGAAGATTGTATATTTTTACTGATAGCTTGAACCTCTCTATAATCTATTACAGAAGATCAGGTCCAAGTATCTTTCGTTCGCCATCTTCATCCCAACGGGTTGGAGTTCTACATCTCTTTCCATATAGAGCGTCATATGGAGACATCTGAATACTCAAGTGTATGTTGTTGTTGTATGACTACTCAACCAATTGAAGATCCATATCCCATTCAACTTTTAATTCCATTGAGTAGGATCTTATCATTTCATCTATAACCTAAATAGTCCTTTCATATTGGCTATCAGTTTTGGGGTGATAGGTTGTGATAAATTCAATTTAGTACTCAAGTAATATTGGATACTTATCCATATTTTATATGTGAACCTTGGATCACATTCAAAGATGGTTAAAAGTGGTAACCCATACAGCCTCATCACTTCTTTCACATATATCTTGTTATGTTTTTCAAGTGATAAATATTCTTGTATAGAAATAAAGGTGGCATTCTTGGTGAGTTAGAAAACCAAAACCCATATTGCATTGTTTTACTTTGGATGAATTTGGGAGACCAGTAAATAATTACATGGTAAAATTATTCCATTTCCACATGGGTATAAGTAATGGTTGAATCATCCCTTTGGACTTATGTTGCTCTAATTTAACATTTTTTAATATCATGCACCTTTAGATATACCCAAAAATCTCTTTCTTCAAGTTTTCCTACTAGAAGTGTTCTCAGAGATCATGAAAAATGTTAGTGGTACCAAGATAAATGGAGAAAGGGGAGATATATGCATTATAAAATAGCTCCCTAGTTATCTTAGGTGATGAAGGCCCAAAAAACCTTGTTCCAAACTGAATCGAATGACATTAATTGATATAAAACTCTTGAATCTTCCCTTCCTTTACTTTATTCACCTTCTTTTGTAACTTCAGATCATCCCTTTTTGCCTCCTTAATCTTATATTAGATAGATGGTTGGGAAATCATTTGGGTAAGGTAGGATGTATTCCCTACCATTATGATTTCAAAATCCATCCTTTTCATGTCCAATAATATATGTTCTTTCTCAATCCACAACATGGATAGATTAATTGGTTATTTTCTACTGAGAGCATCGACTTCCTTGTTTACCTTAACAGGATGATAGTGAATAGGGAAATCGTAGTCTTTGATTAGATCTAACCATATCCTTCGATGCATTTTGAGATCCTTTGTTTGAATATATACTTTAGTCTCTTTTGATCGGTATATATGTCACACATCTCACCATAGAGTTAGTGTTGTCATATTTTTAAGGAAAAAATCACTACTTCTAGCTCCAAATCATGCGTTGGGTAGTTCTTCTCATTGATCTTAAACTATCATGAGGCATGGCCTATCACTTTGACATTTTTCATGAGTAAACATCCCAATACTTTCTTTAAAGCATCGTGTTATATCAAAAAACCATCTCCACTTGTTGGTAATGTGAGTATAGGTGAAATTATTAGCTTCTTCTTCATATTTCCTCACATTCTTCCATCCGAACATACTTTAACCCTTCCCTTGTTAACTGAGTTAGTATTCTTGACAGTCATACAAATTTTCTCACAAAACATCAATAGTACCCTTCTAATCCAAGGAAACTATGGTTTTTTGTAACACTATTGTTTCTATTCCATTCTTCAATTTCATTTTTTTTGTAAGGGTCCACAAATATTCCATCACTTTTGATTTTGTGCCACAATAATATGAATTTCTACATCCAAAAGTCCCAATTGTTGAACTTTGCATAAACTTTATCCTTCCTCAATGTCACCAACACAAGACTTATATGTTTCTAATGTTCCTCATTTATCTTGGATTATATGAGAATAAAATCAATAAACCCTACCAAAAAAAATTTGAGGTAATTTATATAGACTCTATACATAAAATCTGTAAAGATTGAAGGTCCATTAGTAAGTATGAATGGAATCACCAGAAACTCCTAGGGCCCATACCTTGTATGGAAGATATTATTCTAATTATCTTCCTTCTTCACCTTTAGCTAATGATATCCAGAATGGAGGTGCACCTTTGATAAGTATTTTTTTCTATGTAGATGATCAAACAAATCATCAATCATTAGAAGAGGATTCTATTTATGTATGAGGATCATGTTGAGATCATGGTAGTTGATAAAAAGTTACATTGATCCATCATTTTTCTTTACAAAGAGTACGGGTTCACCCCTAGTTAATGCACTGGGGTGTAGGAACCCTTTTTCCAAATTCTCTTACAACTACTTCTTTAACTCCGCTAGTTCGATCGGGGCCATCCTATAGGGGAATTTTGAGATAGGAGAATCTCTATGTATAAGTTCTATTGATAACTCTACCTCAAAATATATGGTAATTATTGGTAACTCTTCAGAAAATATATCATTGTATTCCCTCACAATGGGAATTTCCCCTAGGTTGAAACTTTCCTTTCACCCAACCATTTGAGTGAGGTATACTTATTCATAAGTAATTAGCACCCACAATGTTTGAGCTTTTTCCAAAAGAGATTCATGATCTTCTATTAAATTTTATAAAAGAATTGGATGGTTAAGAATAAGAAAATTTATTTCCTTTTTGAAATATTTTATGTTTTCTCTATATAACAACATCCAATCCATCCCCGGTATAGCGTTAAATTCCACCAAATTAAGTATCAAGATATTTTCTGGGAAAGTATTCTCACATATGCTAATAAGAGAAGATTCCAACACTTGGGTTACAATGATCACTCCACATGGTGTTTTTATAGATATCTATACTCCAAGGTTTTGGTTATTTGATTCAATATTTATATCAAACATAAAATAAATAAAGGAATGTGTAGAACCATAATCAAATAATATTTTTTCCATTATTAAGTGAATAGAAAGTTTATCTTATATGAATTCATTTTCTTCTTCCACTTTGATAGTAGTGATGGAATAATCCTTCCACTTTTCCTTTGTCTTCAGTGGTTCATGACGCTGATTACCCTCAATGACTCAAGGTTTGGTGCACTATCTTGAATAGTTACCTTGCTTTATACATTTTTAGCATTTGACCATGGGTGTTTCTCTCATTTCCTCCATTATATCAGTCATCTTATTTATTTCTATTAAACATTCATGATATTGGTGTTCTTATCTCCCCCACTTATAGAATTTCCCCTTCCCTTTGAGGTAATTCCCATGATCTTCTTCATGCATTTTTGACATGTGGTTAGTTGGGATTTCTTTCCACCTTTTTTATTAGATCCCCCAGTTTGAAACTACAACTTTTTCATCTCCACATTGAGAGAACATAGAATAAAATATTCATAACTCCCAAAGTCTACAATTTCTAGATATTTTATAATGTTTAATTTCAAACCACTAAAGAATCTTTAAATTTTTCTATTATCGTTGATAACAAAACCTGAAGCGTACCTTGAAAGCCTTGTGAAATTTCCTTCATAGGTTGTGAAAAAAGAACCTTCCTTTTTCTTTCTATCTATAAATTCTCTCTCCATCTTTTTATGAAAAGTTAAATGGAAATACTTGTTATGAAACATTTTCATAAATTATTCCTACTCAATATCATCAATTTTTTTCTTCATTTTGGTGTTCTAAAGAAAATATAACCATTGATCAGCCTCTTCATCTAAATGGTAAATGAACAGAGTCACCTTCTCCATCTTAGAATAGTGAAGCACATAAAATATCTTCTCAATTGATTTGACCCACTTTTTTGTGACTAGGGGATCATAATATCTACTAAACATTTGTGGTCATTGCCAAATAAATCACTTGATAGCTAGTTTCTCCCTCTTTGGTGAAGGAGTATGTTCAACATTATTAAGGTTATTTTTTATAACATAAGATATCTAGTTAATAATCACCATGAAGTTTTGAACTCCACCTCTCAAGGCATTGGGTATTTTGTTCAGGAAATCATTGCATTGTCCCTCTCATGGGTTATTAGCCTAGTTTGTCCTAGTTCCCACAGTTTTCTAAATTAGAAAAGGTTAGAACAAAATATAATTAAATGATTCATGAATAAATAATTTATTAATTTGTTCAATTAATATATAGTAATATCTTCTGGGATCCCTATGTTTATAATTTTATAGAACAGATCTTCTTGGGTGCTTACATATACTTAGTTTCATACTAAGGGTTTTCACCAAGGTTCTATAATCCTAATTCTAAAATTGACTAAATTGTGCTCTAATACCAACAAAAGCAACCCTAATTTTCATATATAGATATTACATAATTTTAATGATAAAAATCATATAATAATTAAAAAACTAGGATCTAATTGTTTAAATTCTTGGGAATATTAGGACCATACATAATATTTATAACATAAACATTTATTTAATTCCTTCTTCTCTAGATTCTTAGTGTCCCTTGTGTTATCCTTAATAAATGTAATCACCTGAGTATATACATAGTATAAAGGGGTGAATTAAAAGCCCAGTAAGAGGATAGATAAGAACATATATCAACATAAAATGGAGTGATAGTAATCATTATCATCGTAAAATTGGAATAGGACCATAATCATGAGAGGAAGCGTTAAATAAAACCTTGGAATGTGATAATGCATAAAATTGAAACACCATGTCATAGTGATCAAATTACACGAATAAATAACATTAACCAAGTCATTAGAGAGCTATATAATTTTTAGTTCACCTGTCACATCATAATATTTACATTTCACTATAATATTCTAGGTGCACCTATCACATCATAACATTTACCTTATCATGCATACCGCATAGAATATATATCAATCTTGGACATAAGAAAATCAATGGAAAGAAATGGGTTTCATTTAATAAAGCATAAATTCATTAATGAACTTTGGTTTTACCAAAATAAATATGGATTAAATTCTTGTTATTAGAATCATTAATTTTTAGTGATGAAGAAACAATCTCACAAGAAGTAAAATATGTGTTTTTAGAAAGAAAAGTTATTTTGGAAATATCTTTTAATTTGTCATAAAACCATATTGGTAGAATTTATATCCCAATAAAATATAATATAATGATGAATATATTATATTTAAGTAACATTGCAGGATTATCTATACTGAAAATGGGGTGAAATAGGTAAATCCCAAATAAAGAGAGTTGGGTTTGAGAGTTCCCCTTGCCATATATCTGAATGCTTTATTCACTTTAATATCATATATAACCAAATAAAATTTAAAAATTGACAATAAATAACCCTTTATAAATTAATTTGATTCATTATATTTTTATTAATTTTATTTAGGGGCTTTCTTATGAGTTATATAGTTTAATTTCGTCATTCGAGAGTGTTTGTTTTATTGGTTTTCAGGATCGGTTTACTTGAATATGGGTATAAATGTTTATGTAGAATAGGTATAATTCTATATAATTGGAAATGTATGTGATTAATTAAAATAAAAAGGTTTAAATGGTTATATATATAATTTTTTTACATTTATTGAGGTTGAATCATTAGATAAATAGTTAATGATAATTGTTTGGGTTAATTTTGGTGGTTGTTGATCACAACAAACTTGATTTGTTTTATC
The DNA here is from genome assembly GCA_963277665.1 of Viscum album. NCBI lineage: Eukaryota > Viridiplantae > Streptophyta > Magnoliopsida > Santalales > Viscaceae > Viscum > Viscum album. The sequence continues at coordinate 1,499,262,832 of OY728131.1, forward strand.
ATTTAGTATTATGTAAATATTTTTGTTCCATAACATATAAGGGGTTATAACATATATTTTATATTAAATAACAAAAAATAAGGGATTTTATGAATATAATTGAAACTTTTAATGGAATATGAAAAATCATCATCCACAACGTTGGTAAATTGACACAACATGGGTGTTGGTTTCATTTTTAAAATAAAAAAGATAGAGAGAAATAAGTTTGATGATAGATCATCCATTAACGTTATATAATTATAGTATATAAAGTATATTGGAGTTATAATGAACATTTTTATAGATTATTTGAAGAGAAAATAATAAATGAAAAGAAAATTAAAAGGAATTAAAATAAAGAGGAAGAGGATTTTACCTCTTAAATATCTCCTCCTTAAGAACCTCCTTAGGGAAATGTTTTTTGTATTTTAATGAGACCAAGGGATCCTAGATGTGGGAGAGTGTCTTGGAAAGATACTTGAGCAGAATTTGGACAAGGATAATATCTCTAGAGGTGTGAGGAAATGAGGTGGTGAGGGGTGGTATTTATAGTGGAGGAGAGGGGTGTTTTCTCATTATTATATTCATTAGTTTGTTATTTTTTCTCAATACTATGAATATATTGAGAATTATAAATAAATATATTAAAATAATGAAATAGGGTTTGTTATTTTTTTCTTTAAACATCCATACATTATCCATGACTCATAAATTCATGTATTTAGTTTTAATTATAAATGGTTGTATTTTACTATTCACCAAAAAATCAACTATTTTAGAAAAATACAAAAAATTCACCTTAACCATTTTTCAGTGTGTAGAATTAAAAAATTAACTCATTTTTATTAAAATGATTTTCTAAATATTATAAATTTAATTTTTAATTAAAATCATCGTTTACTCAAAAAATACAGATTTTAAAATTAAAACTAATTTTCTAACACTTTGAAAAATTAATTAAGGTTTCATAAATTTATCTTATACTCATAAGATTGAAAATTATTGATTTATGAATAAATTTTAATAAAATATATTTTCTATTAAATTATTAAATTAATTATAAAATTATAATTAAATATCTATGACTTACAAAAAAACTAACATGTAATTTATCATTTTTGTAAACATTTATTTACTTATTCCATGACATAAATATATCATATTTTAAATCATAATATACCTAAATTTTATTTGTAATTTCAAAGGATAAGTTACTATTCTATTGGATAGATTATTGTTCCTAAGGGTCATGTTACTATTTAAAAGGTCTAGTTATTTTTCCATCAATACAGGTTTATTAATTTCTAGAAAGACCTCCTATTTCATTAATTCATAATTTATAATGTTTATATTACGGTATCTATGTGATTTTATGTGATTTATACTATATGAAATTATTAAATGAAGGGTGAAATTACATTGATAAAATTTTGGGTCATTACAGATAAACTGACACTCATTGGGAAATCGTAGATGATAATACCCCCTCGAGGTTCCAGTTCACTATAAACGTTTATGTGATTATAATTATCATACAAAGAGACCCAACTAGATCACTTAGAATGGACATATCAACTATAGATGTTTAACTAAGAAGGTAAATAGTGTGAAAAAAACATCATCTCAATGATCTATGCCATGAAATAAGCACATGATTCAGTTAAGTAAAATTTCATTTTAAGCTATATAGAAAAACACTATTTAAGTTGTTACTGAAACATTAAAAAATAAAACCTAAGAAGCAACACCCTGTGAGGGGTTAATCACTGGTTAACATTTATCCTATCAACCTACTAGTTTCACTTCACCTCTTATGTGTGTGGACTGAGTCATCATCCTCACTATCAAATGTTTCACCATAGATCCACACAACCTACTATCGGAAAGGAATACACATATACAAGTTGACCTAATTGTGTATAATTACAATGAGAACATATTTTTGGAAACACAATTTATGTTTTTTTGGAAACTATAACTAATTATCCATTTTTGTCAGTACAATCACACACTATCAGACCTATAACATATGGACCATGTGTGCCAAAAAGGATGCATGAGGTTCCTCTAACCTTGGTGAACCGTGATTTTAAATCAATCATTGGATTCTTTCTAATCCTATAACAGCCATAAATACATAATAAATCATAATTAATGCACAAAATGTTCTTCACTCAAAGACAAATTTATATAAAACTATATCATCACATATCAAGAATAATAATCCCATATTAATGGAAACTAGGACTTCTCACTAGAACTTGTGTTCTCCATGAACTAGTCTAATATGAAACATGGTTTCTAACATATTCCTAATACTCCTATATACCACATCACAAATAGTAATGTGAAATAAAAGGAATATATTTTATACCACATTGTGAGCTCCTGATCTGGATGCCACTAATTTAGTGCTCTGATTTGGTTTTCCACAAGACCGCAAGCGCACCTCTCTAAACTCTAGAGGTTGTTGACTAGAAACAAGGAACTAAAGTGTGTGTGGAGAGAGACTATGCCCTAATATTAGAGTAATAAATAGAATAAATAACTAAATATCTTCCATAACATTAGATAAACCAATTGAGAAATTATTAAATATAAATAAGATTGTAATAACAAATGGAATCCAGTAAAGTCCAAAACGACCATGTCATACATACAACACTAATCTCCAACCAGTATAATCACATATATATGAGAAAATAGAAAAGAATAAAAATAAAATAAGGAGGATATAATACATAATATACTAGATCAGGGTTGGTCAAAAATTAGGTAACCCACTATGTCTCTTCGGTTAGTGCTTAGAAGAGGCATCCAACACATGATCATTGAGGTTCTCTTGTAAATAAAGGCATCCCCCTTGGGATCCTCTCATTCAATACTTATGTAAGGGAATCCTTATTGGGGTCATAAAAAGGAATAATGAATTGTATGAATCCTACAAGGGATCTACTAGGTCATATCATAAGTGGACTAATCCCATAATGGATCATTAGTCTCATCAATAGTCTCAATTTGAGGTATGAAGCTTGTACACAAGGGTTGTTAGTGAAACCTTGAATTTATCAAAATTAACCAACTAAACTCATTAGTTCAATGGTTCATTTGAATAATTATAATAGGTAGAATCACCCTCATTGGAAATACTAAGTATGTATATACTACCATAAACATTCATAAATTTCATAGGGAAGACACGATAAACCACCTACCTTTTATGAATACATTTATTTAATTTTCAATGGTTGACAGTAGTTGTCAAGGGTCGTCCAATCCTACCGGAGCCACAAAAGATCATGTACCGCCAAAAAAACATAAGAATTAATTTATTATAATAGAATCATAATTAATTAATTAAAATGATAAACAAATAAACAAATAAATATTTTATTTATAAAATAATAATTCCAAAAACCTCATTAGTGGATAATTTCACACTAGAACCACGACCAAGTGCTCACTAATATCATAAAATATATTTCCAACCTAAATAAGGTCATAATTCCTAAGAAATATCATTAAAAAACCATTCAAAGTTTTATATTTAATATTAAAATATTTATAAAATCACAATGGTTACATACCTTAATGAAATAACATGCGGCGAAGCGCAGATGACCTCTTAGGTCACCCTCTTCCTAGAAGAGTGAAATACCTAGTACAGGTATCTGATTCCACTATTCTCACATGAAATTAGGAACTAAATCCATAAATATATAGGATAGTCTTAGAGGAATAAGAAAAATAACTCAATGGATGATGACATATTATAAGGCTTACCTCTAGGATTCCAATGGAAATGATTGTGTTAAATTCAAATAAAGAACATGGAGGAATGCCCATGGAGGAAGGGAGAAAGAGGCTATTGTATATGGGGGATATCCTACGTGAAATGATGGAGAAAAGAGGGGTAAACCCACTTAAGGGTTGTATGGAAAATGGTAACTTTTCCCCTATCAAGGAATCATTTGATCATGTCGCATGGCTAGGAAACTATGTGCTAACTGTGCAGTACTACTACCCACATACACCTCCACCAAACTTGGTTATAGTGTATAGTTAGTCAAACCATGTTCTAACTATGTGACATGTATATAAAAAATTGGATACCCCCACATGGTTTCTCTAGGCCAACTGCATGGTTTTTTAAACTGTGCACCTATACAAAATGGCCCCCATGGTTAGGCCATATTGTTAGCATTAATTGTGTGCTAATCATGTGTCATTGCTTACACCTTCCCAAAACTTCAGTTTTGAGCCCCTGTCCTTTATAATGATCCCAGAACCTATAATATATCTTCCAATATTCAAACCACATATAAAAATATTATTTATATTCATTCCAAACTGTAAATTCTCTTTCAGAAGCTCCAATAAAAAATTGACCTGTCAAGTAATTAAAAATTCGAGATCCTTTAGCAATTTCCAATTTAAAAATCAAAGGAACTGACAATTATAAATATTCATAAGGGGATAAATTTAAAAAAAAAATTTCTTTTAGACTTATATTCCCATATTATTTAATTATTTTTAATGTATTCTTCTATGAATATTATTACTTAATTATGTATGCTCTTATTTGTGTTAATGGATTACTTAAATATTTTTTATTATTAGTTTAACTACCATACTTTGTACATAATTCTTAACTCTACATGTTCTTTTTTATCTTTTTTAAAATAAAAAATGGGGTTAAATTGTTGACATTTAATCATTATAATAGTTTGGTATGTTTTAATTTATCTAGGTTAAGGATTGTTACACTAACATTTATTGGAGTTTTGATTCTCATATTAGATATTTTTTCATTCCCCAAAATTTATTTATTGAATATATTTGAGTGCATATGAATTATTTACAACCATGAAGTTATTTTTATTTTATGTGATTGATCATAAAGGTTATACATTACAAAAGATCAGATTTTAGATATTTTTACTAAACATTTAAAATCAAAAAAATCAAATACATGAAATAGAATATAGGAATGATCAGTGTTAAGTGGTCATCTTTACACTTCTTATTTTACAATATACTAACTTTTAAAAACATGTCATTAAAAAGGAATATAAATCCATTGATAATATATTACTATGTTAACTCTTTATGTATGTACTTCATATATTTTATAATAACATTAAATAAAAGTTATAATATTCTTTTAAACATCATTTAGGACCACCCATTGTGAAAGTTATTCTATCAAAAATACTTAACCTTATTTATCTTTCAAAAGTTATATTTTTATTCATGATTTTTATGCTTATTTTTTTATTTTTACCCTATCATATTCTTAAATTTACTTTTATGCATTCATACACTTTTATTTAATCTTACAATTATTTTCCTTTTTAGTTTATGTTTTTCTTAACTATCATGGTTTTCTATTCAATATTTTTCTTTTACTAGTTTCTTTTTTATAATTACAAATGGGGGTAATTGAAATGATATGTTTGGAGAAGTTAAAGTAATTTTTTTGGGGATAAAGTTAGTATGTTTCTATTATTCTAGGGAAAAATTTAAAGGAAATACTTTGGGGATAAATTGCATCTCAAATGGAAGAATACAAAGGGGAGATATATGAATTTGAGTGGGATAAGTTTTTAGAAATAGGGATAATATCAAATGAAAGTAATGGGGAGGATTTTTTTTTCAAACCTTAATTTCATGTCTGAAATGGGAAACTTTTATAGAATTTATAGGGAGTTTTTTACTTTGATTCATTTCATTTGAAATTGTTTTTTTACAAAAATAATCATGTTTTTGGACTATCAAAAAGGGGAGACTATTGAGTCATTTTTATGAAATGAAAATTTACATATCCATTATTATTATGAATCAAAACACAAACCTCATTTTTACTTGTACTTATTTTGTGGATTTTTAGATATGTTTTGATATAAATACATAAATTCCAATTCATTATGATTTGTTATATAATTCATGTAATATGAATGGTTATATCTTTTTGAAGTCACAATGAATTATATAAAAGTAAGATAGTGAATATTTGATGTTTTTTTAGCTGTTATAAAATAAATCAAATAAATTTGTTACACTCATATCTAGAAATTCAATCATTGAGAAATGGACCAGGAAAGAATTTATACAATCAATATTTTTTCACTACATCGATGTTTTTGAGAGATTCATGTTTGTAATATTTTTTAATTTGGGATGAGATCTTTCATTTTTAAAATTTATTATTATATAATATATATATATATATATATCTTATTCTTATATTCAATTATTTTTGATCTTGTGACAACGAAGAGATTCTAAAGATATGAATATGGGTGCTTCTAATTGTTATGTTAGATGGTATTCCAAGATTTATAATTTGTGACTTATAAAAGTTATATTTGAAAAGGTATATGGAATAACATAATTTGGATTAATTTTATCAATGATGATCTTAGGGATATAAATTTTTACTACTGACATTCTATCAAGGAAGATTCAAGGTGTTCACCTTGTATTTTCTAATTAGGTTAATCGATGGAGTATCAAGTTAAAACCATGTATCCCTTATATTTGGGTTCTAATACTCCATTACCATTATATTTAATGAGAAGAGTTATCTTCACTATAACTATTGGTAATATCCTTTAATAATATCCCTTAATTGAGTTTACATATTGTTTTTAGAAACACTATGTTTTGTTTTCATTTACTTTGTACTTATTTATGATGGAATTTCTTACATCGGTTAAATTTATAACACATCAATGTCAAAATTTATGCTATATTTATAAATTTTTTTATATGATCTTATTATTTTGGAATTTATAACTTTTGGATTTTTTACATTCTTTAGTATGATAAAATTGTATGTTTTCTTTAAACTTCAATTCATCCCCTCTTAAATCCTCCATATTTTGGATAACATAAATTTTACATTACACACAACCAGTATCACAACATGAACATGGTTGTAAGTAATCCAAAACTACATCACAACAATATACATGGTTAAAATTACACCTAAACTATATCATAAGAATAACCACAGTTGGAATTTTACCCAACTAACATAACATTAATGGCATGGTTGTGAGTAAACCCAACTAACATCGAAACATCCATGGTCATCATTACACCTAACTATAAAACATAAATAGTATATATTTTCATTACACACAACTATATCATTGTAGATATTAATGTTATCATTATACCAAATCTCATACCAAACAACATCATCATATAACATCACAATTATAAATATCCATTTCATAAAAAACACTTTTCATATTGCATAAAAATTTAATTAGATATGCCATATGTGATAAAACCTCTCACACATTCTTCAAACTAGGGTTGTAATTTAATTTAATTATACTCTACACTCTACATTATGTTGGTTTACTCACACAAAACATTTTTATCTATTTTAAACTCTATCCAAGGATACCCCCATGCTAGGAAACAATTTATGTTCATTTAAGAAAAAAACTATGAAGACCTCTCATGAACCTAACAATGATTATTAAACTCATTAATCAAGAGGAAAAATCATGTTTTCATGGTTTTACAATATAGTTTGATTATTAAATTCTTCATATTTAATGACATATGAAAAATAATATAATACAATAGTAAATCTTAGGGTCCACCTATAGTGACTTAGTAGAATCCCACTCATTGAATATCTTATTCAAATTAAGCTTTTATGAGAAAAAATCCCAATATATTACATAATCCATAATATTATGTATTTTTAGTAAATAATTTCATAATAAAATAAATAATAATAGTAAATAAAGGATAATAAATATATTTTCCTCTAGTGATCCTATGGAATAGATGGTGACTTAATAAGTGCTTAAAATAAATATATCCCACACTTGGAAGATGAATAATTGGAGAGGGAGATACAGTTCAAGGAGAATATTTGGGAGAAGTGGGGAACTCATTTTATAATATTAACCATTTAATCCATTTAATAAATTTAAATGAAATAATATATAAGGGTTTATTGAAACATGGGCACTTAGGTTATGCTGTAATACCCAAACTCAATATATCATCGTCGCATGACCCCTTTGTTCACAATGTAACACCCTTATTCCAAGGTATCATAAAGAAATCATATACACCGCTTTGATACATTATTATAGGATTCATGGTGTTACACCTCACATTGAGGCATGACTTAGCATCATAACCAACAACATAATCATAAAAACTTTAATAACATATTGTAACTCTTAATATTACAGAATGGTCAGCCACATGAATAATAAATACACCATTTATTAGGACAAACTTCTAAAATATAAACCCCCAACCTCTTCAAACTCATAAAACATTCAAAACCCACTTAATTACATATGTTTTAGAAAAAATATAAAAATAACCATGACATTCAATACATGTGATGTTGCATAAGTATTCAAAATATGTTTATTGAGAAACATTATATTATTTTTAAATATATACATAAGTTTTGAACTTTTTCTTCTTTAATGATATAAAAAAATACCTTGAAACTTTTGGATCTTATAAAAAAATATAATGTTATAATAAACAATTATCATTACATTAAATAATTTTAAAACTAAATTCCAGAAAATATCTGAATGATAGACATAAACAACCATAAACTAATATGTAAAGTGTAAATGAATAAAAAGGAATAATAATAGTGAAATAAATATTAATAGGGTTCTAAATAAAGTAATTAATAAATATAATTTTATTATGTATGAGCTTAAAGGATAAGAAAAGCAACATGGTACTCAACATAAGTTATAAACCAAATTTTCTTTATTTTCTTATACTTATTCATTGTGTTTGATCTTCACTTTTATTTATTGTTTCTAAATTTTGGAAAAAACTAACTTAATGGTTTTCAATTAATTTTATTGAATCACTTATCTCCTTACCTACCTTATATATTTATGGATCATTCATTACATTTTTCTTTAGGTGATTCATATATCAATCTCCTATCTTGGGATTATCTCTCCTCTTATTGATCTAACATAATTTATGATGAGTTTATACTGTCATATGGAACTATAATTAGGTATTCTCCAATGATTTCTAGAATAATTACATGTGTGATCTATTTTCTCCCATTAATTAATCAATTCTTCATAACTTTAAAAATATATAAAGAATTTACATCTCAACTTTATTTCTTTATGATGTGTTCAATATTTTCTATCTACTTTATTTTATATGGTGAATATACTACCTCGTTAATTTCTTTTACCATAACTTAATTTTAATTCAAAGGATTTATATACCTATTTCTTGGAATGTAAAACATTCAAGATTAAGTTAATCCATATAAAATATGTAAGGGTTCATCTTCTAAATCATAATTTCTTTCCAAGTATTATTAATATATTAACTTTATTATCCTGTATTCCCATATAAAAATTCTTGAACATGTTACTTATTATTTTTCCCCTTTATTTTTTGTTTTAATACTTTTCTCCTTACCTCCCTTTTTGATTTATAGTTTATAAATATTTTGGTTCATAAGGGTTTCTCTATCGATATATCTTCATTTTTGGAATTGTATCTCTTTTAGGTTTGATTTCATTCTTCATACACATTATAATTTAATTCTTGTATTCTACCCAAAGGAATTATATTTTTTTATTTTTTATTTATTTTTTATGATTTAACTTTACTTTGTATATAACATATTCTATTGATCCTTAATAACTTATAAATAATAATGTTTTAAAAAAATTATTTTGTAATCTCTCTCTTTCATTGAGATATTTTGTATCCAATCTTCCTTTAAAAAATATTTATTTACATTTCATTTAAATTTACATATTATTTCACTTCTATTCATTTTGTTTTTTAAATCCTTTTACTATTTTCCTCTAATTCATTCATACATCACCCATTTTGATTATTATAAAGATAATCTTTCTAAATATATCCTTTGAATTGATATTTCTCTTCTATATTGAAAATATTTACTGTTGTAATTATGGAAATATCTTTCAAATATTTTTATATAATATTCTATTATTCCTTTAAAATTATATTTTCTCTTATCATTATATTCATTTACTTTTATTCCAAAAATATTTGATATAATATTGATGTTTTAAAGATGATTATTCAATATTTTCATTCAAATTTACTCACATTATTATCAATATATCTTATCAAAAACACTATTTCTATTATATTTTATAACCTTTAATCATTTTTATAAAAAAAATTATTATTGAAGAATTATTTTTTCTGAATTTTCTAAATTATTATGATTTCCTTATTCAGGGGTTAGTTTGACGTTGGGTAAAAAACAAAAAACCGTTTTCATAAATCTTATAAAATTTATTATCTTCCTCTAAAATATTTTTCATCATTTTCATACTCTTAAATTTCACTATTTGATTGTTATTTAATTTATATTTCATATCTACATGTTATTACCTTTCCAAGATATTTCATTTTTAATTATCTAAAATTATATGTATTTAGGGTGTTGTGGAAATGAAATCCCCATGAGATGATTTATTAATCACTACATTTTTCTAAATTAATAATGAATTATACATAAAGATAACAATTATTCAAATTTCATTCCATCAAGAGTTACCTATAAATTATTATTATAATTTATTGGTGTTCACCAAGATATAAATATCATTAATTTTATTGGGGAAAATATTGAATTTACTGTATACCCTTTAATTTTATATAGTGTTAATAACCTATATTTCATTATTTTAATTGAAGGGTACTTATCTAATTTTGAATTATATTTCTTTGTATGTTTGTTTTATATACATGGGTTATTCAGTTTATAAAAATTTATTTCCCTAAGATTATTTTCATTTTAATATGGAATACATATGTATGGATATATCATTATTATATAGGTGAACCTAGAATTATATAGCTCGTCAATGCATATGTTATATATTTTATCACGTGAAATCACTACGTTATCAATAAACATGAAGTGGTTAGAATTTTTCACTGTGTTATGCGTGAACATGATAAGGTTAGAATTTTTTATTATGTTTTACATAGAAATTATATAGTTATATTTTTTAATATGTTATGATGGTATTGGTTATTTAACCTTGTAATATGTTATAATTTTTTATGCTTATACATGTGTCATATTACTATTTTATTTCACCATGATTCCTAATTATTATCTTATAGTTTTAGATCCTTATATTGGGGCATATGTTATGATTTTGGGATCATTGTTTTTTAGATTTTTTCCAATTATATATGACTATTATATCTTTCATCATGATCAATTCCAATGTTTTCATTATATTACTACTTTAATCATAGTATTTCTCTCAAGATCATGTCTCTACAATTTTTATAGTTTATTGATAAATCCTCTAAGTATTATTAATAATGTTTAATCACTAACTAAGATTTTAATCTCAATATATCCTTATATTTCTCAGTTTATTTAGGTTATCATAGGTGGTAAATAGATTTTTATTGATTTATAAGTGGTATTATATGAGTAATTTTATTAAATTTTATGATATAATTGTAGGATTATTATGTATTGCGTAACCAGTTTTCAAATACCCAAAATTTTTATTATAATGGTTTATTGAAATTCATTTTATGTTTAAAAAGTAAATATTTGTTTCAATAAATCTAAATTTGTGGGTATAGGTGTGACTAAGTTTCCATCAAAGTGGATTTGGGTAAATTTTTTGGAATTATGATTAAAAATAATTTTCTTATAAAACCTAAGGAAGATATCTATTATCTTTATAGTACTGGGTTAATTATTACTAGTATAGTCATGAAGGATTGGGATTTGAAAAGTATTTATAATGATTCATATTAAAAAAATTCATTTGTTATTTTTTAAGGTAAAATTAAATTTTATTAATGTTTTTTTTTTAAATAGAAGAAATCATTTTTATGTGTTTATTTGTGAGTAAAACTTTCAAGGTAAAAATTTTAATAAGGGGTATAATGTAAAATTCAATGTTTTCATATGAAAACATCTTTTAAAAAACATATATATTTATTTTATATAATATAATATACACCCACATACAATGTAGACATAATTTTATTTCAGTGTAATATATAAACTATTGACAAATATAGTTCATATGATCACTACAAGTATAATTGAATAATAAAAACATTTAAATAACACATCTAAAATTTTTAAATTCAGTGGTTAATAATCCTATATAAATTCCATATCCATTAAAAACACTATAAAATGAAAATAAAACATTATAAATAAGACATTTATTTTTATTAATAAATGAAAATAACTTTAAGAGAATATTTAGTGAATGAATTGTGAAGAAATAAAAGGTATTTAGAGAAAGTATAATGATTATTTTACTACCAGAATTGTAACTAGACCATCAGTAGTATTCAAATTACTATAATTTTTATTTTTCATTAAAAAAAAGAAAATATAATTATTTTAATATGATAAAATGATTTCTCAAGTTATATATTTTAAATAATGTATAGGAACAAATTTTAATATGGCATGTTTTAACTTATTTAGTATGATAATAATTTTTATGTTAAATTTTAAATATTATATTTAAAAAATATTTAATTTTTTTGGTAAAATTGATATAAATTTTTATAATAATAATACCAATATTATTTAAGGGTGAAATTTTTTTATTTTTTTAAAAAAATGAATTTGAGGTGAATGGTTAAAAATGAACTTATTCAGTGGGTAGTAAGTTTTATGAAATCATTATAACAAAATAATGATTCAATGATTTATAAAAGGTTTTTAAAAAAATTAAATATAATCAATGATTAAATTAATTTATTAAAAAAATTATTTTTAAATTTTGAACTTATAAATAAATTTTTAAATCCTAAATTACATTTTATTCTAATAAAAAATGAATTTTGATTCATTTCATTAAATTAAATATTTCAAATGTTATATTTAGTTTTGGATGAATTTAAATATCAATAAAATAGAATTTTTTAATTAGAAGATATTTGAAGTTAAAATAATAAACAATACTCATAGCGTTGAACCAAAATAATAAATTTTTCAATATTTTTTTCAAATATTCCCCTTTACTTCTCCTATAAAAACACATATTTTCCTCCCATTTCATATCACTAAAAAAATTATTACTTATCACAATATATTGAAAAATATATATCTAAAACCTAACAGAAATGTTCTTGAGACTCTATTTTAATGAAAAGACCCTCTTCTAAAACATTAATATTCTCTCCAAAAGAATAATCTCAATATGAAGGGTAAAGGTTTCATAACCCATGTTGTTTATTCTTAATTATCCTCTTAACCATTTTATAACTTAAGTGATACATAAATTTCTATTAAAATAGTAGTATAATTATACTCTATATATTTATTAAACAAAAATATTTATTAGTTTTTCTCTTCTATTAAACTTTATTAAAAACATCATTCAGCCATGCTATGTTTATACTACCTAAGTGAATCATGGTGTTTTATTTTCAATAATTTCATCCATGGATACTTTTAAAATTAGTTTTGTATATATATATAATATTAATAATAAAAATTAATTATTTTTACGGTTTTTAATGTAAAAATAAAAATTATATTAATATTATTATTGATAATTCATCAGATAATATTTTATAATATAAATCAAGATTACCAATAAAAAATGTATGGTTTGTAACTATATACTAAACTATATAACTAATTTGATTTTATAATGATATAAACATGATACCTTGAAACATATGTATCTTATAGTAACATTAGATCGTAACCTTTTATTTTTATTATTCCATTGTTGTAATTCTATAACTATGAATAAAAAACCTAAAAATGATACAAATAAACTAATAATTGATGTATTGATGAATAAAAAAATAATGAAATAAATATAAATAATGTTATAATTTAAGTTACTGATAAATATAATTTTATAATTCAAGTGTTTATAGTACATATGAAGTGATATGAGACTCAAGGTAAAGGGTTTTCATCCAAATCTCCATTATTTTCATCCATTGCTTCAATATGGTCAATCATCTTCTAAATGTATTATCAAAAAAATATTTAATAAAACATTTACTACCTTCCATCTGTTATATTGTATTACTTTCCTTATTAACTTAGTTATATATTTCTAGTTCATACTTTTCATTATTCCAATAGGGATTATTATCATAATCACATATCTTTGGTTTTATCTCCTATTCTTGGTATAAAATATTTTATGATGAGTATAAACTACCATTTTAAATTTAATATTAATTTATGAAATACTTACTAGTGTAATACATTTTATCCCATTGATCAATCTATTATTTCTACATTACACAATCAACAATGGGTTTTTCTCTCAATTTTCATTCTTAGAGACAAGTTCCATATCCTCTACCTATTTTCTTTTATAACGTGTATATTATTCCCCATTAACATATTTTATTATAATTTTATTTTGAATTATACATACCTATTTGGGATTGTATATTTTTTGGGTTTGAATTTAATCTTCTTACTCATTATTAATTTATTTCATAAATTATACCATATATGATTGTATTATTATATTTTCTATTGAATTTATATGATTTAAATTTCCTCTTTATATTTATTCTTCAATTGATCATAAATACCTTACAAATTATGATGTTTTTCATTGGTTTATTCTTAATCTTTCTTTTTCCTTGAAATTCACTCTATCAAATTTTCATTTCCAAAATATGCATTTACTTTAAATTTAAATTTTCATATTATTTCTCATTTTTCAAAAAAAAAATTAAATTAATTTACTATTTGAATTTGATTTATTCATAAATAAAACATTTTTTCAACTTTAAAAGAATTTTTTTTAATCTATCTCATAACTTCATCTTTCAATTCCATATCTTTGTTTTTTATTATTTATTTATGATAATATTTTTAGACTATTTTTTCATGTAATATATTTTTAATACAATTATATTTTCTATTTTTATTACATTCTATTAATTTTATTTCAAATATATTTTATATACAATGAAAGTGATAAAGTAAATTCTTTGAAATTTTCTTAAAAATATACTCTCATTATTATCAAGATTCATTTTAAAAAACTATATTTAAATTACATGTTTTAACCATACTTATTTTTTATAATAAATTTTTTAGTGAAATCATTCTTAATTTTATATATTTTATTAAAAATGTAATTATTTATATTTATAGTTATTTGAAAAATATATAGAAATAATTAATTGTTGACTTAAATCATCTACAATTTTTTGGTCTTCATACTAATTTTTTATCCATGTTAATACACTTTTAAATTTTTGTACATACCCCTTTCATGTGTTTTTATTATGCTAAAATAATTACTTTATTCATTATCCAAATTTATATATATCCAATCTTTTGTCGAAACAAAATCCATATGGTATGTTTTATCCATAAACACTTTTTTCTTAACTTAACATAATTTATATATGAAGATATCCTATATTTAAATACCTTTACTTTATGAATACACTAAACTTTCTTCTTATGGTTAAAGAGAAACCACCTTGATATAAATAACAATTGATTGATTGGGGAAAACTATAGATATTAACATATACATCTTTATTATATATAGTGTGAATACCCTATAGTTTATTATTCTGATTAATGTTTATTTACCTAGATAGTCATTGTATCTCCTTCTATTGTCATTTTTTTCATGTATAGTTCATGATATAAGTTTTGATTAATATATGATTGTTTCATCTATACATGGAACACATACGTATGGATATATCATTAAGTGAGTTGTGACCCTAAAATTATATATCTATTAAATTTATTGGGTAATGATTTATATGTCATTAAATCACTATGTTATTCTTTTACAAGATAAATTTATATTTTTCCACTGGTTTATGAATGGATACGATGTGGTTAGTATTTTTCATAATTTTATTCATGTACATGATATGGTTATCTTTGTCCATTATTTTATACATAGATGTTTTGTGGTTATATTTTTCCACTATGTTAAAATGGTATTTGTGACTTAACCTTCATATATGTTATTATTTTTTATGATTATAAATGTGCCACATTTTTATTTTACACCTTCATGGTTTAATAATATTTCCTAATGATGTTTCATTACTAACCTATAGTATATGTTTAGATTTTAGTATCATGATTTTATAAAATTTATTACATTACATTTTATTATTTTATTATACCATGGGATTAATTCCTTTTATTTAAAAACATTATTCATGTAATCATATTATTTATCTCATAATCATGTCTCTCGCTTATTTGTGACCTATTGATAATTCCTCTATGTATAATTGATAATATTTTACCCCTTATTGAGCACTAAAGATCACAATTTTCTTACATTTCCCTAATTCTTCCAGGTGGTTATAGGTGTTAAATGGAATTTAATTTATTTAAAAGTGTTCTTAGATGAAAAATTTTATTAAATTATATTTTATACGTATATCTTGATGAAAAATTATATTCTTAGTTCTCAAATACATTGAGTGTATTTCAAAAGGATTGTGTAATTATTTTATGGTGTTTTAATACTTTTATTTATGCTTTTATTCATGTAAAACATTACTTATAAGGTTAATTCATCATTTACCCAAAAAAATTACTATTCCAACATTCAAGTTAATATTATAATGGTTAAGGTTATTATTCTAAGAGTAATGTTTCCAATGGATACTTATAACATTTATAATGGTTATATAGGCCTTATAATTCCTATATATATCACTTAAATCCTTTATTCTTCATTTAATTAGTTTTATTACAAATTTTTCAAAATGCATATCCTATTTTTAATTTTTTTTCACATTTTTTTTGCGGATGTGATATTTTTGGAAGACCATAAGTCATTGGATTTTTTAATATGAATAATATAATTTACATGTTTGTATTATCACATTATACTTGTATTAATCTTATGAAATGCATCCATAATTCATTTATAATGTTATGTTGTGAATTAAAATCATGTTTACTTTATTTTATGATGTATATAATTTATTTATAGTCAATTATTTAATGGAATAATTCAAATATATGTGTTTTAAATAATTTTTTCATGAAAACCTATAATGACTCATTATTACACTTTTATAAATTTTATCCTAAAAATTTATATTCAAAATATAATATAAAAATAAATGAGGGTAAATTTGTTTTATTTCATCCTTAGGTTTCTATTTTGTTTCATTATACTAATTATTTCTTTATATTACTTTGAAAATGTGAGTTTTATTGTATCACAACACTTTAATTGTAATTGTATAAATTATATTTATTAAAGAGACCCATGAAAAAATCCATAGTTTTATTTACCGATATCCATGTTAGTAAGGGTAATTGTATAATCATCCACTTTAAATTTTTCCATTCTTCCTTAAACATGATGTAACATAGAACACACTAATGTGTACTCTATAATCTATTTCTTATTATTATTACACTAGAAGTATTATTAGAGATATTTTTCTATCTTTTTTATCCCATGATTTATGGAGAATAATGATCTCATAGAATCATCGAATAGCTCCTTATATATCTAAAGATCTGATGGCACACATAATTATAATCCACTCCAAATATATTGTTTAATTTTATAAAATCCACTTTAAGTGTAAGTGGTAACCTCACACTTCAACATTCAAATACAGAAAAGGTCAAAGCTTCAAAAACATAAAATGAAGTAGACATAAAACAATTGAGTATATGCAAAGCCACCCTAAGATCCATCCCAAAAATGGAATCGTCCCCATCATCCCATCACCATATCATCACCTCATCAACTCATCCACATCGTTAGAGTAGAGTAAAGGAATACAATATTAAAATTTCAAATTTAAAACAAACACCATCATACCACCTCAAATGATAGACCACCTTACACCGCTAACCATGACCATCCATACATGTTGTCCTCCCCATAGCTAGTAAGAACCTCCCACTGGAATCCCTTTCCACTACACAGATTAGGTGCATTGAGTGTAGTGAAACCATTGACATCGCCGCCTCGGTATAATCACCTGACCTCCATCACCACTATCACTACAACCCATCAATACCATCATCAACAGAGTCTACACCCACACAAAAAGATCTCCGGAGAGATTGAACCCTTCGTCGACACCAGCTCATTGGTGAGAAATGATGTCTGTAATCTATCATCGCCATCCAATAACACAAAATAAGAGTTCCACCATGAACACTGACGCCGCAACCATGAACTAGATGCAACAAATAGAGCTTGGACCAAACCACCACTAATGGAGAATATAAAAGCAACATAAAAAATGAAAACTAAATAAATTATATAACAAAGAGAGGCCGAACAAAAGTGGAAACCACCGAAAGATGCAGGAGAAGACCTCAGGAAGTAGGACCCAAGAATTGATGTTGCGCACCCCCATGTGCACAGTCCCAAACTACTGTAAACACCTGTGAACAAGACTAAGATGGGGTCTAGAAAAAAGGGTGCAGTAGCAAGAGAAGAGGAAAGGGAAATCACAGCGACGATATAGGCACCTCCAAACTCCACATCAGACATAACCCCAAACCACTGAAGCACCATCATAACCCATATATTTTTCCATAATCTTATATAATATACATGGTTGAGAAATAATTTGAGTAATATAGGATTATATAACTTCATTTTTGATACCTGTGTTAATATTTAATTTCTAAGAAGATTATATCCCCTAAAAATACTCATTAGTGAAAGTATTATAGGTTTTTCTACTTTGAAAATTTTTCAATTTATTTGACATTCCAAGATGGTAATTAATTAGTAAATAAAATTAAATGATTAACTTTAGCCATATTTATTGGTGTATATAAATCTATATGTGTATTTTAATATATGATGGTTTATACTAGTTTAGGTCCATTGATGGAAACCCATCCTAAATTAGAGCACTGATACACTAGGATAGAGTGGATGATTATATGGAAATAAAATTTCCCAAGATAGGACCAGGATAAAGAAATTTTGAAATCACTACATATATCATGATAATAGATACCAAAATATACCTAGCCAGCGATAATTCTTTCATAGACTTCTCTCATACGTATGATAGAATTGGGTGGCTTTGTTTTAGCTCTAGGAATTAGTGGTAAATCCAACATGAATAATATCTTGGGAACTAAACATAAGTCCAGTTAGATTCAAGGATGGACAAATAAATTATTTTTGGAAGTAACTATATATCTATAAATGAAATGAATCAAGACACATGAAGTTATTTAAATATAGTCTCCATGTAAATATATATCATGAAAGGGATACATAATGATGAAATGGACTATTAAACAAGTGCAGTATGGGGAAAAACATGATGTGAATGAGGTATCAAACCAAGATAAATTTAAATGTATCCACCCTAATTCAAAGTCCTAAGAATACCTAGTCTTGAAAATAGAATCTCTCCTGAGTCCTATGATAAGGTTTCTATGTATCACTATGAATACCATGAAAATGGGAATCTATCCATAGTTCTGATAAATGGGATTTTTTTGTTATATATTAGGTGAACCATGATATTAGTAAAATTATACATCTATATATATTTTGGAATATATTTATAATTATAACCCTTATATAGATTGAGTTCATACATAAGAGGGTATTTTTGAATTTGAGGTTATATAAAAGAGACAACTCCTAACAGTTTAATGTCACATGGGATGGACCACTAGACAAAATTAAGAGTCATGTGAGATAGATTGTGTATCATAGTAATAAAAACTTGTATTGATGTTTAAGTTCATAAAAATAGTGCCATATCTAACCATTTTAGAATCATACATAATGAACAATATTTCATTCAATTTAATGTTAAATTATAAGGATGATATTTTATACAGTTTAATATCAAGTGATAGGGACTTAGATTCCATGTTATTTAAGATATTGTGATAAGGACCTAGAAATATTTAACAAAAATCTATTAAATTCTTTTCTTAAGAATATTTTCATTATAGGTTGTAATTATACACTCCTTATCCACTATGATTAGGTAATAAGGCCCATTAGAGTATACCTTATATATGGAATATGGTCCTTCCCTCTTTAGATCAATATTTAGAGGCTTATTCTCAAGTGTCAGATGAGTTATTAAGCTAGTATTAATTCTCCTTGGATTAATGAGTTGAGGATAACCTTCTTATTAAACACTCAAGAGACTTGATTTTAATAGAAACCAATATTATACAGTGTGTGTGTGTAACATTTTTTCATCAATTCACTCCAATTCACCCAGTCAGATCTAAGACATCCTAGCATTGATCATTTGATCACATATGGTGATGTGAAGTTAGTTAAACAGAACATTAATGGGTAATACTTCATATTTCCCATAAACTATCAAGTATGGTGTTACCCATGTATAAGAAAAGGTTTTCGCGTGATAGGTCAAAAAAGCATATAAGAGTTTATCCATCCAAGATTTAGTGTATTTATTTACCATTGTCTGAAGGAAGTTAAATTAATTTTTATTTAAGGCATCTATCTATCTCTTCATGGTTTTATAATAGTGATAGGAATGGTTGTACAAAATATTGTACTCTTGATACATTTGTTTCAATTCAGTAGTACAGAAATTGGTTTCATTTGTTGTCAGTATTGTGTGAGGAACACCAAATCTGGTAATGATATTAGAAATAATGAAATTTATTATATTCTCTTAACTTTTTCAAGGTATATAGCCTCATCCCACATTAATAGGAAATTAGTGATTGTAATAATGAACATGAAATTGATAAGCATGAAATTTATTTATGAACTCCATGAAATATAAAATAATCAATGAATATAAGTATCTAAGTATTATTATCTTATGGGAGATCTTGGTTCCTAACTTGTAGATAACATAGGAATTATCATGGAATTATTGTATAACAATATGGTTTTCCCTTACTTATATGCACTTGAGGAGGACTCCATAAATCCTTGTTTGTAGAGAACATAAAATAAGAAATTTTCTTCTAAAAAAATTATTTGTTCCTTATTGGATCGATCTAGTGGGAGAATCATATTTTGGAAGTAGTATATTAAAGAAACATCTATCAAATTTTGGAATCGGTCAGAGAGTATAAAGGTTTACCTTGATCAATAGTCGCATTTATTTTATCGATTTACTTTATATAATTACTAATAAATTGAGAAATCATCTAATGATGAATTATGAGGATGACCATCTTGTCCTATTTTGGATCTTCCATGGTTGTGTGTCAAAAATTTCATCTTATTCGTTGTTCTTAAAACATGGTATGTTATATAGTTTTGTATCTTAGGGGAATTTACCCGTCAACCTTCATACATAATCAAAAAACGGAATAAATTTCACCTTCTTGATAGTATATTCAGCATTTATTTTCTTAACTTCCAATGTGTAAATGCCCTTAATATTTTATCTATACCTTTGTATTTATTGGTCCATTTCAAAAAGTTCAATGAGGGCATGATATTATACCTTCAATTTTCTACATCCTCTATATAGTAGTAAAGAATAGGTTAGAAGACCTTTCACTGGTGATACAAGTATAGTCCACAATCCAACCCTATTGAATTTCATATTCCCCATCCTTCTTCATTTTTTGGATTCTAAAAGAACCATCAAAATACATTTCATATGTTTGTGAAGTATCGCATATAGTGTAGACCACTTTGTCAACAAGATCTGTATCTAGTAGTGAGATATCTAGGATACGGTGCTCTATAAGAAAGTATACTAACTCTTTCCCCTTGAACACCTTTTGGGACATGAACTAGATCTTAAATTATTGTAAAATGAATCTCCATAATGTTAGGAACCAATTAACATTGGAAGTTTGAGGATGTATTTGATTGGATTAACAACAAATATAAGGTCGGCCTAATGGTTCTGTAAGTAGTGCCTTAGCATCTACATAAAAAAATCAATGTGGTAAAGTTCTTATTGATATAATAATATAAATTCTAAGCATATAACATATTCTTAGTAAGATAATGGTGACGGTTCTCCTTAATCGCACCATTATATTGAACAATGAGAGCACCAAACGATCATCCCAAGTTCACTAGATAAAGCATAATAGGATTTCATTATATATGTGGAATTCAAAGATGAAAAAAAAAATAGATAATTCTTGATATCATTGAAGGATTTATAAAAATATTTATCTCAGTGGTAAGTGACCCCTATCTTCATCAATTTTTTTAAGGCCGAACACTTTCTAGAAAATTGCATATGAAGAATCTATTGCATGTGAGATTCCATTAGAATCCTCTCAAAATTATATAGTTTCAAGTAGGATTCATGTCAAGTATTTCCTTGGTCTTCCTAGTTTCAACGGAGATGTTGTGATGGAATACAACGAAACTAGCGAATTTTCCAGATATTTACCCAAATCATCGTTTTAAGGGGTTTATATTCTAGTCGTGTTACCATATATTAGTGAATGTTTCATCTAGATCAGCAAGATTATAGTGGTTTTATTGATATGTATCCACTAAATCATCTACATATCACTCCATGGTTCTACCTAGAAAAGAGATAAAAATATAGTGCATGTAATGATAGTATATAGTGTAAGAATTCATCTTAAAAATGGTATTTATTTATAACAATATACACATTAAGGTGACTTGGATGTGGTTTCCTTATCAACATTGGGGTGAATTTGGATCTAGTTTTATCTAGATTATTAATACAATATGGATAAGGATTTAAATTCATTCTTCTCACTGATAAAAAGTTCAGAGATCTAGACTATGAAATCATCCTTTCGGAGAATGTGGTTGAGATCCCTAAATTTGATGAAATATAGATCTATCCAAGATTTTTATTGATAATAATAATATTATTGAGACACTTAAATTATTTAAATTATCAGATAAGGTTTTATTTGATCAACTTATAAAATTCATCTTCTAATTTGGTATCATTTTTCTGATTCATTCTCTTTTATAACTATTTATAATTACAATGGTTGTTAAGTAAACAAAATAATGGTTGGCTACCTAGGATCTAGCCTGATAATTTTTGTATAGTTTCATATAAATAAATATTGGTTCCACTTCAAGAAAGATATATAATTATCCTATTTTTTAGGTTTCATGGTTTCACTAATCAATATAAGTAATGAATCTTCCTATGTACCTAGATTCCCATTTTTGAGTTCCTCAATGATGGTCTATAAATCTTCCTCAAATACTATAGGATAATCCCTGAGTTTTTCTTCTTATTCTTCTTTTTCATTACCTTATTATTTTTCTTTTTCATCATTATTGTAATAAGTTGAAGATAGACTGGTAAATTGAGACCTAAGAGGTGATGTGGGGATATTTTTATTCTCATCAGGATCACATCCTTCTCTTATAAGGTCAAGTTCATCTGGTGCATACGAAACCCTATACATATACCCTATACCCTTCTTATAGGATGCATATCTATCTATTTTAAGAGTATTGGTTGGGTTGACTGAACATCAATGAAACCCATATTTAGGTATATTTTTTTAGGGTAAATGCTCATCAATATAGTCTATATCATGGATTTCCCATCTATCATTTGAAGTTACTTAATGGAAGAATTTTCTTAACCATCATACGAGAAGAATGTCCTTGGTGGGTTTAATTCATTAGAAATTGTGATCTAATAAATTTCTAAATATAGATCTTCCACTTCAATTTGGTTGATAGGAAATATAAATTCATCACTAAGTTACCTACATGGACATAAAAAGTTATTTCCATGACATTAGGGGAAGTAATGTATATGGAATTATCTATTATTGGTTTCTTCCCCTCCATTTAATAATATCTGATGTCTATGTATTAAGATTCATGGGAATCACAATAAAATATATCACTATAAAGTTCCATGAATTTTTCATTAAAAGAGTTTTTTAGGCATTGATAATACAGTGAGGGAACTATAGTGTGCATATAGATCCAAGACCTTCCAAGAAATATGTTGGAAGTTGTGTCTTATAAAACTACACTAAATTCAGATTCATAAATGATGTATCTAAAGTGGTTCTTCAAATTCGTTATCCCATGGTCCTTTTTTTACACTTTTAATTCCCCTAAATTATCAAATTAGAAGAAGGTGTGTCATCCTCACAATTACCCTAACACTGGATGGTTCATATCAAATGATATTGATTTCATAACCATTATACATCAGGTCCTTATGGATGTTTGTATCACCAAGGTTTCCAAATATATAAAAATTCCTTATTTTCTCATATATGGTATCTTCCCAGTATTTATTCATTAAGTAAATGATCATACGACACTTGGTAAAGTCATCCTCTAAATGATATATCTTGGTTATAAAATCTTAATTTTTGAACTCTTTAAGGATTAAAAGATCATCAAAAAGAGATTCTCTGATTTCTATTAGAAATGAATAGAATTTGAGATTAATATCCTAGTGGGAGAGATAATTAGATACTATAAGATGTAATACTTTTGGTTTAGGGTCCTATTATTCCTATCATGTGGTTTATATATGGATTGGTTCTTGGTGGTCAAAGTTGAAGTCGTTTATGAGTGTTTACATTGACTAGAATTTGGGGGTTATCTAGTTTTTTATGGGTTGGGTTGCATTGATCTCTCTATATCTTGGTATGGACAATCAAAATATCTTTTTGTTAAATGGTCCACTAGTATTATTAGTTTGTAATGGTCCCTTGAGGATTCAAGGTGTTCCTATTGATCTTGTTAAAGCACTAGAATTCAATTCTTGGTTATATATATGGATTTAATGGTAATAATTTCTAACCACTATGGTTTATTTCAACCTCAAATTCATTATCCCCAGTATATTATTCCCTGATTATGTATGGGAAATTCATGTTTATATTAGTTTTCCTCATAAAAAAGGGTTTTCATCAAGTGAATGGCATTGATAGTTATATATTGTGACACCTCATCAAATGAGGGTTCTATTTAGTGTGGACGTTTCCAACCTACTAGTGATGGTGGTAATAAATCCTAGAGTGTTTGAACCATCTTTGGTACAAGTAGGGACTCTTATTTTTTAGAATTGTTTCATTGAGGCTAGTTATATCGACTCATAGAAGGATTTGGTGATAAAGATTTCACCTCAACTATCGTAGGGGGATCTAGGGTCATAACTAGTTGATTCATTTGTTCCATGGGTGTTGAGAGAACCTAGCTAGCTGATTTACTAGATATCCATTCATAAAGCTTCTAGGATCCTCTATTTGGGACTCCCTTAAACTCTTTTTCTTCTTCTTCTAGTGGAGTAGGTGAATCATGGGTGACCTATTTCAATAGTTTAACTAACATTACTTTCCCTTTTTCAATCATCATCTATAGCATGTACTTAAATAAAACACACTCCAGGATGTTATGCACCAATATCCAACAGAATGGGAAATGATCAAAGAGATTATTCAGATTAACTTCCTTAGGTATCCTAATCTCTAGTAATTTGATCTGATTCTTCTTATGGGAAGCTATAAAAAACCCTTGAAACTTCTTTTTTCAAAATGAATAGTCCTTACTCTTTTATTCCTTGAATTTGGGGACAATTTTATATATTTTAGCATCCTATCAAGGATATTTGTGTTTTTTTTTCTATTCAAGAGGTGGAACCACATGATATAGAGTATGAATACATGTTGGATCTAGAATATGTTCTAGTTTTAGTGTAATGTTAATATTTTCTACTTTACCAAACCTCTCTCCCAATGTTGATAATTCCAACTAAGTTTTTCATTTAGAGCATCAAATAACATCTTCTAGCCACTATTTTGTGGTTTTTAACTCTCTGAGCCCACTAGAGTACTTTAAAGGAATAAGATATTTTTTAAACTCATATTATAGATTTTCAATTCACAAATTCAATAATTTATATTTTGGAAGCTTTATATTTTAATAATAGTTCTGGAATTTACACCTAGTTATAATTTCTAAACATATTTTGTTTTTATTAATTTTAAAATTCCAAATATCAAGGATCATTGTATTCCTCATCATGTATTTGAACTAGTGTTAGAACTACCATATAATATATTACCAATTACCAAAATATACATATGGTAGGTTTCTATACAAAACAAATATGGGACCTTACAATTTATTCATGAATCATATAAGTTGTGTGGCCTCTTATTTATCTATATTTCCCATCATAAGTTGTCATTGAGAAAAAATTTAAAAAGATATTATTTTAGATCTCTCGTTCCATTAAATATTGAGAAGTTGTGGTTTCAAAAGTTGAGTAAAAGGGTAGTCATGCCTATAAGAACTTTCTTCTTTATAGGTCAAATATTTCAATAGGAATTTGCATTTTTTTCATTTTATAGATGGTATGTTTTTAGAATCAATAATTGGAATAAGATTCTTAGAGTTTAAAAATTCCAAAATGGTGTTTTGTGATGTGGTTCAAATCTCAGGTGATGAGCCATGGGTTTGGGAGGATTATGGGGGAAAGAAAAAGTAGTTTACCAGTATTCAAAGGATTTAGTGAGAGTTTCACATCCTAAATCATAGATAAATAGTGTGAATGGTCGAAATAGGGTGAAAAATCTTGCACAATGATTAATGGATTTAATTTGGGATTTAGGTCATGAAATCATATTTTAGATTATATTAAAGGGGTTCCCCTACCCCCTTTTGGATTTGATGTTTGGCATGTATGGGAAGGTCAATTTGGATAGACTTATTCCTCTTCATCCCTCCATTCATGTCCATTCTTAGTGCAATCGAAGGGTAGTTCTGAGTATGGTCCTTCTCTCCTCTCCATATTCTCTTTCCTTGGTTGTTTTGTTTTTCTAATTTCATCATTAACTTATTTATTGTGTTTATGGATATTTCATTAGAGTATGGTGAAATTTCACATTTTCTATGGTGTTTCCATGATTCCTGTATATTGGGTGGCATGAGATAATGTATTCCTATTATTATTCACTATTTCGATAAATATAAATTTTAATGTGAATTTATTTAGGGTTATCTCTTAAATTTAATTAAATTAATTATTGAATAAGCCCCAATAGTTTGTTATTTTCCTCAAGTTGGTTTTAGGGGCTTGTTGTGGCCCCTCTGGGTGTTTTTGGATGAGTTTTTGGTGTGGAATAATGACATGGTGAGTTTTTTAATGTTTATACCTCATTTATTTAAATAAAATAATTAATTATTTTTGGTATGTGATTTGAGTTTGGAGCTCGGGGATGAGCTAGTCTTGGGGTGGACCTTAGAAAATGTTGGATGCGCCTCAATTGGATTTTTCAGGCTATTAAATAAAGATGAAATGGATTCATGAAAGGTTGTTGGTACTAATACTATCCCTACGGATTATTCATAATGTTTATATTCACATGATTTCACAACCTTGATAATAGTCTAATGACCCATGATATTATTAAATTTTTAAATTTAATTCAAATATATTAATGTAAATTAAAATTTTAAATTATTTGAGAACCCTAAATGAAATGGAAAATGTTAAAAAGTCCACTTAGGACCTTGGGTACTAGCTTGATTCCTCATCCACTAATGTTCAAGTCTTGGACTAAGAAATTAATCAGATTCTAGGGCACCTCCAAGTGGGGGTGTGTGGTGTGACTTGAGATGAACAACCTTGGTAAGCGGAGTGAGGACCCATGATACTTGTGTAGCCTATGTGGATGGACATTAGGATTAATGGATATAATTTGGATGATTTTACTGGAATTATGTGACTCAAGACATAAAGATGACCCTTTATCCATTTCTCGATAATATTGTTAGTGAGGAATACCCCTAAGGTCTCTGAAGTCATTAGATGATGTGGATGGTGTTAAGGGATTTGATGTCATGTGAGAATTAAGAATAGGCCTAATAGACGAGTTGTGACCAAGGATCTCAAGATGGATGATCATCAATTGTAATGACCTAGAGGACACTATGGAAACCCTGTCATGATAGTCTCTGAGTGGGTTCATGTAGTTATGGGTAGCGATGGTTGTGGGGAGCACCTAGAATCCATATCGAATGTATGAGATCACGGGGATGTGTACTATGGTATTGGTATTGGGAATTCATCTAGCCCCTATATTTTATTTACACCCTAACTTCTCTTTTTTTATGTATCTATGGATACCTAGATGTACTTATTAAGACATGGAATATAGGATTGGTGTGATAATGATGGTATGATAGAGATTTCTAGAGGATATTACTATAATCTATCCTTGGACCTTATATAATAATGGTATGAGATGGATTAAACTATGACATTGTTTTTAATTCCCAGTGTCACCTGGTGTCCAGCTGTTGAGCCATGTGAAGAATTCTTAGGATGTTAGGAATCAACCTTAGATCTATATGGAATGACATGGATTAAAGGTGTCCCTATGAAGCCTTTCTTGAATAGGATCTAGTGGTTTATTATTGAGTATTTTGATCATTATTTTTAATTTTATGATGACTATAATTTTATGATGTTTAGGACACCCCTAGGATTTGGCTAATCATGCTTGAATACATTACTCATAGCGGATTGGGATTCCTAGGATGCATGGGATATGACCATTTATAATTGTGACATAGAGATACTCATTATTCATGGATTTCCTAGTATTTTGATAATCTTACTTGATCCATTAATTGTACATGGAATTTGGAGATATTACCATGATGTCTGGGATCTATCCATACAATCATTAATCATGAGTTTTTTTCTATTTGAGCATGATAAATAGGGATTCCTAGGTTACACCCTATGATTTGGTGTTTATATGGTTGGACTAATATCATGATGTGCTTAGATATATGTATGGTTGATCATGGTCCTATACATGAGGATTGAATTTGGTTTATTTTTTTATTTTTTTATTTTTTTTATATTACTCTATAGTTTATTTATTTATTCTAAGTATTTCAGTGCACATATAATTGCATCACTGGTATAGTGTAGGACCAAGTTTGTGGTTCTATATTAAGTTATGTACTGACACCTTGCTCGGGACTAAATATAACTTGGGTACCTGAGAAGTATCTCATTTGGTTATAGGCACAATTTGGGAAGAAATATGGGATTTAGAGAGAAGGATAGTTCATTTTATACATGGATCTTGGGATAATGTGAGGCTTAATATTTCAAGTAGAACCACATTTTTATTTTATTTATTTTTTATTTTTTTATGTGATTATCCGAGAGGGTGATCAGTATTTCAGGAACATATGTCATCATTTTTAATAAAATGGCATGTCCAGTTTATTTCTTATTATGTTCACTCTCATATGGGAGGTATAGTCACTCCATGGTCCCTCCATAGATCTTTACTACCAGTTTTCATCCCCTGAAATATGGGAAGGCACACATGATGTATTTTGGTGAACCGAAATGCGTAACTAGTTGATCATCCTCTATAATAAGTTGTTACAAATTCCACTAATTAAATATATTTTATCCTCTCTAGATACATAGGTAAGTGTTATCCTTACATGGCCTCTATTCAAGTGGAAAGAGACTCTATAAAGTCAAAGAGTTTTATTTTAACTTTCACCTGGTAAGACACTCAAGTGGAGGTAGTGGGAAGATCTTGGTATGGTTGGTTCACTTATGATTACTGTTAAAATATTTTTTGAGTTGTATTGGGGTAGATCATGTGATATGGTGGTATTTTTTACTCTAGGTAAGAGAAATATTGATAATCCACGATTATCGAGGTTAGATAAAAATTTTCCTAGACCTCAATTTGGTGGAATGAATAGACACCACTATTCAGGATAAGAAGATCCATGTTGTTGATCTAGATTTTATGATGGAGATATAGTGTCTTTATCCTAAGAGTTTCAGTCAATAAGGTTATTTCCTTTGATGAATTTTTCATAGAGCAGTCTTAGATTCTCCGACACATTTTCATATAGAGAAAACCTTTCCTTAATAAAATAAAGAGCAATTTCTTCGAGTGGTTTGTGGGATATTGACATATCAACATATTTCCCTTTATCTTTAGATAATTTTTTCCAACTAGGAAGTATCTAAATATTAATAGGATAATCTAGATAATGAGTACATTTATGATATCTAGTGTGAAAACATTCTATAATCATTTTGTTATGGACTGTATTTTGAATGGAATCCTCCTCATTATTCTATTTTTCTTTGGTGTCATGATCTATATAATCCATGGAGATAACACGAATGATGTTCACTTATGTGAATCTGGCAGCAAGAATCATATCCTCATTTATGCCAGAGTGCTAAGGGGATTTATGACCCCCTAAATATACTTTGTGTTATGAATCGTAATTAAAACACCTCCGTGATAATATTTTGTCTAATTGTTTAATTTTTTAGTTTTATGTATACTTCTTGATGTTTTACTTGTTTTGGGGGTGTTTTAGAAAAGAAAACTTCATAAAATGAGTCTATAACTTTATAAAATAAAATAATTCTTCAAGATACTGAAACATAAAATTCATTTTCTATAGGATCATGCTCCTTTACCAACACTTTCACCATTTTAGGTTAAACCTGAGGATACTTAGAAAGGATAGAAATATCTCAACACTTCTTCCATAATTCTCCTTTCCAAAACCATTTTACATGTCCTAATTGACTATAACCAAGACATGTTTTAAGAACTACTTGATACAGGGGATTATTATACCATAGATTTCCACATTTTTTGTTATTAAAAGTATTTACTCTTGGTATAAGATAAATACAAAAATGGGATATCCTTTTAATACCATCACTTTTTGGATCAAATTCTATCGTCTTCCAATTTTTTATAAAAAAAATCTTTAATTTATTCTAGGTATGTAAGAAAACCCAATCATATCAAAAACACATGTGATAACTCCCTCCACACTTTTATCCAACTTCACCTCCTCCATGTAAGAGGTCAGGAAAAAATAGATACACCATAGACGGAAGATTAAAATGTAGATATTTCTTGAATCATTAAGATTTCAAAGAATTATTTGGGAAATAACTCAAGTAAATATGGTTCCTATTTAACAAATGAATTTAATACTCAATTATAAACTAATTATTATTCTCAATGAAATAAAAATCCATGGTATTTGACAAATTCAAGGTTTTATAAAAATGCTTTTAAAATAAAAAATTACTTGAAATCTTCCTATGAATGGTCCTCCTATATCTTAGTTGAGATATTGGACTTATGCCACTTTTAAATTGGACCATCGAGTGTGAATGTATACAATTTAATCTTGACAGATTCAATAATTTCAAGGAGGATTAAAATCCTCATAACATATTTTATCCACTCTTCTACATCAGGGGAATATTGATCTATTTAAAATATAAGAGGTTTCAAATTTCATAAACCCAAATCCAAGTATTTATGTTGAGCTAGAACTAGTGGAACACTATGAACCATATCTAAACTATAAGTGATGATTGACCTATATATACTTTGATCTATAAGAGAGATAACATTAATATAATCCCCACCAAATCATTCTTGGAAATCTATATGGACTTTTGGAGGGGTATACTCTAAAAAAGAAAAAGTACCAAAACACAATCAAAATGTATTCCTTGATTTAAAATTATATAAAAATATATAAATAGTAAAAAAATTCCATAACACCATGAAAATACCATTCATACAATTGTGTTATATACTGATTTAAAACACATGAAAAATAAGTCATTACCCTCTTTATTATCAATATCATTTAATGAGGAACAATCAGCATGGATTAATAAACAATATAACATTTTGATCAATGATTATAATAAATAGAATATCGACTTATCAGTGTACATCATGACCTGGGAAAAGATAACCTTCCACTTTGGGGACCTCATAAAAGATTAACTAAAAAAGATAGTCTTTTATATTGAGTGGTTTTTACAGAAGTTACATTACTCTAATACTTTACTTTTTTTATAGAATGGTCTGGTTATATCCTATACTACTTTAGCATTTTATTGGTATAGTGACTATGTGAGGTTTCCCACTACACCTATATAAAAGTGGTTTTCTAGAAAATAAAATATTGAATTTTAGAGTGAGGAAACAGTTAACACCCTTTCTCATAAATAACGTTGTGTACTTTTGAAACTTCCTCATAATAGGTAATACATTTCTTTGAAATCCTTAACTAATAAGTTTATAAAACATATATGTATTATTTTTAGAAATAAAAATTATAAATAAAATATTATTTAAAATTGGTATTTATTATTCAAATTTTCTCATGATAAAGTTAGAGAAAACTTTATAATGTCCTTATAATAAAAAAATATCAATTTTCTTTCTAAAGAAAGTTAAACTCAATGAGGTGAAATTAAAAATATCAACCAAACCCAATTGAGTTGCATTAATTTTTATTAAAACATATTATAATTTTATTTAAACAAGTAATAATTACTAATATAAGTAATTAAATCCCATTAAAGGAAGAAGAAAAAAACAAACCTATATAATACATTTAAAATCCTATAATAAAGATTTATTTAAATCATAAATGTTATATAAAAAATATAATAAATTATTAAGAATCATTAAAATAAAAATCACATTAAAAGCTTTACCTTCATGAAGTTTCATAAAATAACAACTCTATTTTTACCTTATAAAACTTTGTAAACTTTTAAGGAATTTTTTTGAAATTAGGCTCTAAGTCTGTATGGAATTCCAAAGCTAAGAGAGGCCCAATATTGATATAGTAAAAAGTACTAAATATATTATATCACAAATGCATAGTTTTTTTTAATAATAAAATAACTCCCAAATAAAGTCACTTATAGGAAATATGACACCACTATTAAATCTAGAATATGGGTTTTAACCTATGAACAATATAATATTTATCAGCGTTGATATTTTTTTTAAATAGCAGTCGTGGGTGAATAATGAATAAATTATAAAATTATAAAATTAATTTTTTATTTAATTATCATGAGATAACCCCCCACCCCTTCTATTTAAACCCAACTATAGGAAAATACTAGGGTTATCCACATACCCCTAGGTATTTGGTGAAATCTTTGAGGAGAGATATGGTAAATGATGACCAAATCATGGATCAATAATTGATTTTGAGGAGTTTGAATTCATCAACGGAGTTTGTGGATCACATCAAGGACAAAGGCCTAGAACTCTTCTTTATTATAGATTGGTGTAAAATCATGGTAGGAAATATAATTGTGTTGGTTTAATCATGTATTTATTTTACCCAAGTCAAATTTAAATTAATTCCCTAAAAATAATTCATGGGTTGATTGTTGGATTATGGTTGATGAGTTTCTCATCCTGGATTTGTGTTGGGTTAATTCTTGTTTATCCTTTTCATTTTCCACCGTCAAAATAGATTATTGAGGCCATCATGAAAAATATTCAATGTATGTTACTCATGTTTAGGTTTTGTGCATTTCTCCCAATGTTCCTTACATATTCATGCTCATTATTTCTATTATACATTGGTTCAATAAAAAAAAGGTGAACGATCATCGTGAAATTATTATTTTACACAATGAATTGTTACCGTGGATCTGGGTTTGAGATCGATATCATAGTTTTGGTGTGTTCCAATGAGGGGTGATTGGGATTGGATTGGGATTTTATATTTTATGGGTATTGGTGTTATGATGATGTGGCATAATGGCATACATTTACCTATTTAAAGGGGTGGAAAAAATAATGCCACTAGAGACAATCGAAATTTGGTAAACTCATATCCACATTTCATTGGTGAAATTTTAAGTTGAAATGACGGATGAGGTGGTGAAAGTGGAACCATATTGAGACCAGTGGGTTCTGTAAAATCCTGAGTTAAATGTTGTGTAGTTTGAAAGAATACACACTATTTATCCCCTTTGTGACTACAAAGGTTTTATAAAAAAAATATCACATGTTGTGTATACCCCTATACACATCATGTGACCCGATACTGGTGGATTAACATGGACCCCATAGGTATAAAGATATAGGTATATCCAAGTAAATGGGAATGGCCAAAGTACATGGGAACATCCTAGTATACAGGCACATAAATCACAAGGGCACCCAAACACGACCTGATTACGTGGGCATGGTCCAAGTACATGGGAATAAACTAAAGTACATGGGCACAATCCAAAGTACATGGGAATGGGATAGAATAAAATGGAAGGCCCAAGACATAAAAGAAATATTTTTTAAACCATATACATTCCATATATTTTCCAATGTATGTTTTAGGATCACATTATCTTTATTGTAGACCATTTTCTATTTTGTATGTTTCCTAGGTCTATCCTCATGAGGGTATAGTGAGGAATCAAATCCTAAGTATAACATGTGATCCTATCTCTGGGATTAGTCATTGATAAAGTAATATAATCCATCTTTGTGTCCCAAAGTGTTACCCTCTATCATTTTTACTTCTTCCTTGTGTAGCTTCTGGAATCACATTAACAATATACCTAGGCATTTGATCCCATGCTTTGCGGGTTATTCCAGATAGGTTCAGGTATACCCCATAGGCCCTAGGTGAGATACCCTATCTATGTATATAGATATTCTAATATCTAGTGTTTACTTATTTTTATCAATTCCTAATGATAATGACCTCTTGGATGAGCACCATCAGTGTTAGTAAGGCTTAAAGAGTGAGTTCTCCGAGATGATCATTACCTTGAATCCTTGAGTAAGATCCTAGGTCATCAATATGTTTATGCCTTTACCTGGATACATAGTGTTTATCTTGAGTATATTTGGTTTATTATTATTATTATGTCTCATATTCTGATTGACATTCCTTCGTGATTTTGAGATGACTACTCCCTTGATACTTTATGTTTGGTGATTTTAGGGTGCCCTACTTAGTATGTATATACTCACCACTATATGGGATTTTACTACCCATGTGGTGAATTATGAAGATGATAGAACATTTGGAGTTCTGGGTAGACTAGAAGTAGGAGGATCATACTTAAGCTAGACAGACTATGGTTGGTTATAAGAGTTCATTTGACGGTAGTCCCCTCCTTGTTAGCAAGTTAGACTCTTTTACAATTTTGGTGGGCTAATATTTATAAATTTATTTTTTCCCATACTTGTATCATAATCTGAGATAGGATATATATTTGTGCACAAATTTTGGTATCGATTTTATTTTACCTTTCAAAATTATGTGAATATTTGGTGATGTGTGTGTGTATAGGTACTTTAGTCTAAAGAATCACATGTTTGTGATATGTACACATAGAGATATTCTTCAACACTTGTCCTATTAGAGTTGGGATTAGGGTGTCACGCTTGAATTAATTCTGGATATGTGGGCCTTAATGGGTAAGGTATTGAAAAATTTGTATTAGAGGAGGTCTTCTAAGGACCAGAGTTTGTAGATTGTCTGGAATTATGGTTTGGTTAGGAACTAGGGAAACGGTGTTAAAGTGTCTTTAGTTTGGATATCAAGATAGGGAGTCGAGTGTTAGTATGGTGTTTAAAGTTTCCATTTACTAGGACTCTAATAACCTACTTTTTGACTCAGTACATGTAGACACTGGTTATAGGAAAAACATAGGTACATATATCATATAAAAATGGGTTTTTCTTTTAGTATTATTCTTGATTCAACTCCCCATATATACTCTTTGATTGTGATCCATATTGATGTTTCATATTTTCTCTATGATGAAAAATATCTATGATTATATAGTTGGGTTATGAGAATGATCTTTTTAATGATGAGGCTTCAGTACAGGTCCACGTATGAGAGGTGTTACCTTTGGGTGGTTTTCTAATATTACCACCACCCATTGAGCAGTAGGTTTCATTGTCATTACCTGCAGATAATGTGTA
Organism: Viscum album; assembly: GCA_963277665.1. Lineage (NCBI taxonomy): Eukaryota > Viridiplantae > Streptophyta > Magnoliopsida > Santalales > Viscaceae > Viscum > Viscum album. Next base: position 1,499,298,569 of record OY728131.1, read on the forward strand.
CAGGCTAACCATACATCAAGAGTTTAAAGGTAGACACACCTAAAGTTTCAGGATGATCTATACCATCAGGTAGTAGAGGAATATCTTGAGGTAGTTTCATCAGTTTTGTTCCTTTTTAGGACCTCTCCTGATCATATGTTGGTCATAGTGATGAGTCTTATACTAGGATCTATAGGGTGATGGTTAAGTCTCGGGAATTAGGCCCATGATGAGGTAGTTCTATCTTGGAAAAAAACTTATCATCTATTTAGAAATGATTTCTATCTAGATTCATTTTTAGTAGTATGAATCTAGGAGATTTTGGATCTCTAGAAGAGTAGCATTATAGTGGAGGGATATACATCAAGGTTCATTAATATCATCTTATACTCCATGGATATCATTAGAAATGAATAATTATGATAATATAATGTAATTCATAGTATCTAAAGAGATATGCATGCTATTGTAATATTTCTTTACATTCATACTTATGTTGGAGTGCTCGAGTGAGCTTTTTTCGTGGAAAGGTTCTTGGAGGAATAGTCACTGACAATTGTTGTGGGTCTTGAGAACCCTGAAGTTGAGACTTTTGAAGTTGGTAGCTGACATAATACACAATAATGTTGTTTTACTAATCATTTTTTTAATATAGTCTCATTATATAATTCCTATAGTTCATGGCTCTCAGGATGTATCCATCTAGCCTTGGGAGAGGTGATGTTACTCTTTTGACTATTTGGGACATCTAATGTGAGATTCTCTATCCCTATATATATCTAACATTTATATAGTAAATGGAATTTATGGGAATAGTTAACAGATAAATCATGGAGTTCTTCATAGTATAATACATAGAAGATGATATGGGAGAGTAACAGGAGATAGTCGATGATATGATCCGTTTCCACCACCACCCCCATGGGGTCCACACTAGGCTCGGAGAGCTGGTGATCAAGGGCATGGGAAGATGTAAGATTTAGAGGCTTGAGACCTTGAGTCTCTAGGGATGATTCATGGTATGATAAATGTCTTCTCTTATTTAGATTTATTATTAGTTGATATAGGATCAATCCACTCTCTCCTTGTCGCATCCCTTGTTTAGGAATTATATGTTCATATTAATCCTTTGGCTCAACCCTTATAGTTAGAGACTCCTACTAGATGAGATTTAGTGATCACATACTTCTTCCATTAGTTCAAATTAACTCTTATATGAGATAGATTCCTTTGGGTTCTTTTCATAAAGGTGATGAGAGATTTTGATGTCATACTAGTTATGGACTGGCTATCCACACTTAATGCATAGATTGACTATTTAATGAGGAGGATGTTTTGTGTCTACATTAATGGGATGAATTTTTGCTTCATTAGTGTGAATAAAACCCAGGAAGAGTAGTGTGGACTCATAAATTAGAGGATATAGTTGAATACTTATCAAATGACTTATTTTACCCTTGTAAAAGTAGATTATATGATCTTTTATCTTCATCTCATAGGGGAGGTGTATGTGGACTACTTCCTTGGGGATGTTTTAGGATTACCTCTCCACCAAGAGATCAACATCTACATAAAATTATTCCTAGGGAATACCCAGATATATTTTCCAGTATATTGGGTGGAACCCATATATATTCAAGAGTTGAAGGTGCAGTTGTAGGATTTTTAGAGTAAGGTCTTTTTCAAACCCATTATTTCCTCCTGGGTAGCCCCTGTATTGTTTTCTAAGAAGGTGGATGGGTGATAGAGGTTTTTTATGGATTAACATCACTTGAATCTAGTGACTAACAAGAATAAGTATCCACTATTGATAATTTATGACCTCTTTGACTAGTTGAAAGGGTAAAGGTAGTTCTCAAAGATTGACCTCAAGTCAGGCAATCACCTACTCCAAGTTCAAGATGTGGATATACCAAAGATGGAATTATAGTATCTTTATGGTCAGTAAGAGTAATTGATGATGCCCTTAGGTATGATTAATGACCTACATGTGTTTTTTGGGATCATGAAATGGATATTTGATTCGTTCCTAGATCAGTTCATGGTAGTCTTTATCAATGACATACTAGTGTACTCTGTGTTAGTGGAGGAGCATACGAGACACTTGAGGATGTTCCTAGACATCATCTAAGATCACCGATTTTATGGGAATCTCTCAAAGTGTAAATTAAGGATTTGATAGGTATACTTCTTGGTAAATGTAATACCATAATGGGGAGTATTAGTCGTCCTAATGAAAGTTGAGTTAGTGGTAGCATGGGAGCCACACAAGTGTGTGTCTAAGGTGCGGAGCTTCTTTGTGTTGGAACTATACTATAGGAGAATAATTATTTATTTCCTTGGGATATTATAAACCTTGAATGATTTGACATGGAAGGTGTATCATATCCTTTAGATAGATAATTTCCATCATAATTTTTAGGAATTGTGGTCGACGTTGGTGAGAACCACCATCTTGAGACAGTTAGAAGAGGGTGTTAAGTATGTGTTTTTTGATGATGCCTCTAGAACTAGTATTTGATTTGTTCTAATATAGAGAAATTTTATGATATATTATGGGTCTTTTAAGATAATACCCCATGATAAGTGCTATGCAACCCATGATCTTGAGCTAGTAGTGGTGTTCTTTGCCCTAAATATTTGATGACACTTCCTTAGAGGTGAGTGGTTTATCATATTTTCTGACCATAAGAGTCTGAAATAAATTTTTTCATGGAAATATATTAATTTGAGATAGAGGTGGTGTTTGTATTTCCTCCATGATTATTACATTGAGATAGTATATACACTCAATGAGGATAATGTGGTTATTTATAGTCTTAGCAGGAGATTTTTTATTTGAAATTATTGAACAAGGTGATAGACCAATTGTCCTAATTGTAGTTGTCCTTAGTAAATAAGGAGAGTTCATCTTACCTCTAGATGATGTTTGTTACCCCTATTATTATATAGTATGTTTGGGAAGATCATCTTATAGATACCGACTATGAGACCTTTTATATTCATATATCTATTAGATGTTCTCCTCGTAGATTTTCTAAAGGTGGGGAGCACATCATCTTTTTTGAGGGTGGACCATGGGACTAGTGACACTTAGAGAGGAGGTTTTGAGAGAGTTTAATACATCCCCCTTTGTCATATATCCATGTGTGAAGAATATTGTACTAGGACATTTGATATTGGTTCTAGTGGATAGGGATGACGAAGTGTATAGCTGAGTTTGTCTCTTGATTTCTCACTTGTTTATAGGTGAAGGTTGAGAACTAGGCTATAGTGGGTTTTTCTTAACCCATTGAGGTGTCGAAGTGGAACTAGGATGGTATATTCATATACATCATGATAGTTCTTCCATAATTATATAGATGAAATGATGTTATTTAGGTGGTCATTGATAGACTCATGAAGTCATCCCACCTTCTAAACAATGAAGATAATAGTTCAATAGAGAGCTGGAGATACCATTACATGGAGGATATAGTTTGGATTCACATAGTTACATCAACAATAATTTTAGACCTCGATTATCACTACATTTTGTGATTACGGAGAGGATTATAGGAGGCATTTCAGAATTAGTTGCATTTGATCATGATGTTTCACCCCAATACAAATAGCTATATTGATCGGACCATTCACATTCTGAAGGACATTGATATACTTCTCTTGTTGGACATTGGTCATAGTTTTGAGGATCACCGAAAATTAGGGGAGTTTTTATATAGCAACATTCACTAATATACTATCAATATAGCCCCATTTGAGGCCTTGTACAGGATACCCCATAAGTCATCATAATGATGGACTAATCTAATAGATTTATCACTCATGATCCTAGTATTGGTGAGAGTGATAATAAAAAAATTGAAGATCATCTATTAATAGAAGATTACTACCCAGATCCATCATAATTCATATATGGACTAATGATGGTGCCTTTTGGATTTCAAAAATAGGGACCAGGTGTTTTTGAATGTCTCACCTCAGTGAAAATTGTGGCAATTTGGCTGGGGTGGAAAGTTTTCTCTGAGATTCACTGGACCATTCCATATATTTAATAGGGATGGTGGGGTGGAATACCAGTTATACCTACCCCCAAAATTATACTAGGTAAAATATTTCTTCCATGTGTCACAGTTGAGGAGGTATGATCATGACCCATCGCGTGTTATCGACCAGGGTGAGTTGAACATGAAATATGGATCTACCTTTATGTATTTCCCAGTATAGATTGAGTATTAGTATAATAATACCCTTCATATGTGATTAATTCCTTTGGTTTGTGTTTGGTTGAAGCACATTATTATTTAAGAGAGTACTTGGGAGTGGGATAACCAAATTTGAGCCAAGTACCATCACCTTTTTTAATCAAATTTTTACATTTTAGGATTAAAATCCCTATTTTTTGGAGAATTTAATGACTCTTTTTTCCTTGTAAAAAATGGAATATTTTAAGGAATATTTTTTAAATTATGCACTAATTCTATACAATATTCTGAGGCTCAGAGAGTCTCAGTATTGATATAATAAAAATATTTTATATTTTATATCACCCTATGTAGTTATTATGAAATAAGATAATAACACTAAAACAGAGTCTTATATGGGAAATTTGAGACCTCCATTTAATATGGAATTTAGTTTTTACCCGAGCTATGACATAATCATTGTTGGTGTTGATGTTTTGTTAAAGAGGATTCGTGGGTGGATAATGAATATTTATTTATTTATTTATTTATTTTTAAATTAAATTTTCATGACCTACCCCCCCCCCCCATTTAAACATAGTTATGGGAAATTCTTAGGGTTATCCACATAACCATATAGATTTATAGATATTGTGGAGGATATATTTAAAAAACTATGACTGTATCAAAGATCAATGATCGATACCGAGGAGTTTTCCTTCTTCAATGGATCTTGTGGATCTCATCAATGAAAATGGACTACAACTATTCTCCATCAATGATTAATCCAAAATCATGGTTGGTCATTTTATTTTTTTGGTTTAATCCTTTATTTTTTTTCCCAAGTCGAACATGAATTAATTCCCTAGAAAATAAATTCGTGGGTCAATTGTTGGATTTTGATTGATGAATTTTTATTCCTATATTTGTATTAGGTCAATCCTTTTTATCCTTTTTATCCTTTTCATTCATCATCACTATGATATTGGATTAAGTATAACCTAAAAAATAGTCTATTTTTATTCCTCATGTTTGTGTTTTATACTTTTCTCCATTTTTTTCATGTTCATCATCGGTGCTTACTTTTGTCAGTGGTTCAACAAATACCTAATGAATGATTATTTCTCAATGATTATTTGAAAAAATGGATCATTACCACGGGTTTAGTTTTAGGATTAATGGCATGGTTTTTGTGCATGATAGTGATGGAAGAGTGGGATCAGATCAGGAGTTATTATTTTGAGGGACTTGGTGTTCTGGTGATGCAGTGTGACAGTAGACATTTCATGAGAGAAAGGGGTGGGTGGAATCTGGCCACCAGAAATGATCAGAGGTTGGTCAACTCAAATTCACATTTCATTGGGGAAATATTTATCTATAAATGAGTAGGAGGTGGTGTTAGTTTAATACATTGAAACTAATGAGTTTTGGAAAATCCATAGTTATAGGGAATGTAGTTCGGATGAAAACCTGTCATGTAGCCTCCTTATAGTGGATAGGGCTTCAGAAAAAATAAAGTATCACATGTCTTGTATACACACATACATTTCATGTGACCTAAGTCTATTGGCTCATCATGTACCCCTAAGGTACATGGGTGCATGCATGGCCAAGTACATGGGAATAGCCAAAGTACACAGGGATAGCCTGGTACACATTCATAGACATGTCCAAAGTACTCGAACATTGCCCGAGTACACAGGCATGGACAAAGTACACGAGCATGGGCTAGAGTACAAGGGAAAAATTTGAATAACATTATCATAGTATTAATTACATGAGAATACCTAGGATAGACCATACATGTTGTATAAATCCTATACATGTCATATAATTTTCCATATATAGTAGTTTGAGTCCCATGTTCTCTTTAGTGTAGACTAGTTTCTATAGGGTACATTATCTTGTTCCATCCCTATAATGGTATAATGATGAATCACATCATGAGTATATGATATGATCCCTTCTATGGGATTAGTCTCATAAATAATCATGTAATCCCTCCACATGGAAAAAAGTGTGATCCTCTATTATTTTTACTTAATCTCTAGGTGGGGTTAGGAATCATGTGACCAACATACCTGGGCATTCAATCCCTTATTTATAAAGTTATTATAGATAGGGTTAGGTATACACCCACAATACCTAGATGAGATGTCCTGTTTTTATATCTAGATCTTATTATTTTCTGTATGTAATTATTCTTAGTGATTTCCAATGATCACGACCTCTCGAATGAGTTCCATCAATGTTAGAAAGGCTCACAGAGAGATTTCTACTATATGAGCATTACCTTAAAGCCTTAGGCATGATCCTATGCTACCAAAATGGTTGTTACTTTCCCTTGGGACTTAGTATCTATATTTATTATATCTAGTTTATTATTATTGTTTAATATTATATTCTGATTCACATAACATCGTGATGTTGAGATGAATACTCTCTTTATGATTTATGTTTAGTGATTTTGAGGTGTCCTACTAGTTATGTATATACTCATCCCTGCATAGTATATACTAGAAAATGTGATTTATTATGAATATGATAGTCGAATCTATGAATTCCCAGGTTTTCCAATATTAAACAGAGTGTATTTGAGTTGGACAGATTGTGGTTGGTTCTAGGAGTGCATTTGACATTAGTCTCATCCTTATTAAAAGGTCATACTCTTTTAAAATTTTGGTTGGATTGTATTTAGCCCATTAGGATTTCCCATACTTGTGTCATATCATAATTTGTGATATATAAGTATGCATGAATTTAGGTATCATATTTAGTTTACCTTTTAGAATTGTATGGATATTTGGAGATGTGTGTGTGTGTGTGTGTTTAGGTACTTTAAGATAAGGACTCCCATGGATGTGATATGCCCACTCAGTGCTATTATCCAACCTTTGGCATATTGGAGCTGGTAATGGGATGTCACACTCATCTTATTACTGACCAGGTGGGCCTCAGTGGTTCAGGTCATGACACACAACTACTGTGCTCAATTTATATCACATTAACAGTATTTGTTAAATATTGTGGTTACTCTTACAACTCCATATTTGAGCGAACATTTAATAAATAATCATAATAATTCAATCTCAATCCTAAAATTACACATCCATAGCATCCTAAATAAACTCAAGGATCATAAAAACAATTATTTTCTAGACACTTATTTTAAACAAACCTCTTTAGTTTTGATGATATTATATCTTATCTACATTGACACCCAAAATATCATAAAAAACCTAGATTTGATACAATTTTATAATGAACCATCCATGTATATCCTAATATAATACTTGAGACAACCCATAATAAGTCCTAAGGTATGTTCCATATTGGCATGTATTGATAAATAGTATTGGATCATTAATCTATACTCAATTTAGAATAATTTCACCTGATAAATCAAGAGAGAAATTATTACCCCCATTAGAGGTTCATCATAACCAACATATTTTTTTAGTATTTTTTAAATGACCATTTTTATATGGTAAAGTGGGACTCCAAACAAAATAAATGACCAAATTACCTAATACAACCCAAAAACAAGCTTTCCAAAAACAAACCAAAAACCAAAATCATTCATTCAAAAACCGAAGTATATTTAAATTTTAAAATCAGAATAACTGGAGATGAGATGTCTTATAAGCACAAAAACTCTTCCTCGAGCCCCGATCCACTTTGGTTTACAAATAAAACCATTTCCTTAAGACCATATCCTTATTCCAATTGATGTAAACCATCTCAAAAACTCATTTTAAATTCAGAATCCAACCCACCAAAATTATTCTTACAAACACATCACTGTTAGAGCCACTAACATTGAACCCAATTCATCATCATCATAATCCTACAAAAAACACCATTATACATAAAAACACTCGATTCCACTAAAACAGAGATACAAAATATGAGAGAAAATAATATTCCAACTCTAAAACTGATAGAAAAAATACTCATCACTCATTAAAATAGTATAACCATACACTAAAAACATTCTCATCACCTTGCATCATAATCACTTCCATAGAAGAACCTTCACTAAAAAGTTTTCAATCACCACCCTACCCTAGAACTATTGTGATAAACATCAAAGGGGGGAACTATTGGAAAATCTTGACATAAATAATGAAACCTTAATAACTAATTAGAATAAAAATAGGAAAATAATATATCCACAACTGACAACTTCCACTGAAAAATTCCAAAACCATTATGTACACTATCACACCTAACTATGATGGCGTTATGGACAATGGGATGGATTAAATGAGTGGTAAAGGAGAGTAGAGAAGTTAAATTAAATGTTTAGAAACATAAAGAAAGAGGTCCCTCCAAGATTCCACAATAACAAACCCCAAATAATTAATATATTTAGTTTCTGACCAGAGATGGGGTTCACCATAATATTTTTATTTATTAAAGAAATCAATTTTAAAGAAAAAGTGGGAAACCTTATGGGTACAAAAACAGATAGTCAACCAACATCATAAGTAATGATTAACTCTTTAAATTGCAGTTTAAGACTTTTATGAACCTTACCTCTGTAAAGACTTGACTGTAGAGTGTTGTACTTTTCAAACAGATCCTCTTTGAGGAGGTCTTAAATATTATCATCCACCTTGTCCCTAGTTTGGATAAAATCCTCTACAATGATCTTATTTTCATAGGTTCGCAAATCCTCCTATGTTATGTTGACCTTTATTTCCTACTCTAAGAATTATTCATTGGAAATTATAATAATTTCCCAATCATCATGAGTCACCTACTTGATCTTCTTGCTCCTTGTGAGTCCCCAACTCCACATACTTGTCAGGGCATTTATTATTTATATAGAGGTTGTTATCCCCACATGCTATATGGAATTTACCTTTTATTAAAGGTATTGTGATAGGGGGAATAGGTAAATTAGAATAGTACTTTCATCTTCACATCCTCCAGGTGTGTTTAGTAAATCTATCTAATTCTATGATGGTATTATTTACTTTATTTGAGGAGTATCTCAAACAATCCTCTGAAATGTGTACTTCATTGGACTCTAATCATTGGGAAACCAAGGTAGAGTTTATTTCCTCTTAATGGTTATCCATCCTCATAGGGTAATACTCATCTTGAATCGCCTCCACTTCAATCCTTTGTTTGGGTGCATGATAGTTACCCTATCCCAAAATAGAAAACTGATTGTGGGAGTTATTCCCTTTGAGACCTACCTCAAGGGTAGCCTTCATACCAGCATTGAAAATTGTAGAATAAGATGGGGCCTTATAAATGATAGTGTTTGGGTCCAAGGAACCCAAAACATTCACCTCATCAGACCCCCCTAATCGTTGTCCTATCTAAACTACCTTATCACATAAAGACCCCTCATGTATTCTATTTTTAGTTAGTTCAATCACACTAGAATTGTCTTTACCATCAGGTGGATATCCTACTAAAACATTCTAGATTTTCCAAATGCATACTATCTCAGGACACCATTCAACTAATCTAGGTAACTAAACCTATTCATCTCTAGGGTTCTACATCCTATTTAGGAAACTGAAGTCTTGTTTAAATTGGCTGAATATTTACACCATGTTTGGGTTGACCACCTACTTCCTTCACTCACAATGGGAAGCCTTAGTTTCATTGATCATAAAGTGTATATTAGAGGTAGGAATGGTCTCTTATGCCAATACTTCAAGGTGATTCTCCCCTTGATGGATCGATTGAGCCACATCACTTCCCTCACAAATACCCCCCCCCCCTAGAGGTCTTCAATTGGTTGAAACTACACCCATACCAGCATACTAAATCCAAGTGCCCAAGACGATCACAGAAAACACAATAGTTAGTCTATTTTTCATAGAATACCTTCTGATGCATAGGAGTTCACCTTTAATCTCGATGGTAATGTAGTTCAGTGGGCCCTTCAACATATCAACTTCAACACAAATATATCTAGACCAAGGTATGGATGTGAAACCTAAAAAATATGTAGAAATAAGTATTAGGAAAATAAAATGGGAGAACCATTAGAAGGATAACAGTATAAATGAGAAAGAAGGTCCAAACAAGATAAAGAAATCCATCGATTTAGGGAGTGATTCATAAGGGTTGGTAAATTATTGATAATTTCATCAATGCTGAGAGAGTAATGGAAACCTTAGGAGTGGAAGATAAGGTATATGATAGTGTTGGGAGTACTAATAGAATCAACATCCATCCTTCTAGGTTCATCATAACCATAAGAATACAGATTGAGAAATACTAAGCATAACTCTTTATCAATGTTTTCTAAAAGAACTAATAAAGGGGGTTTCAACATTAGTTACTAAAAAATTCTGGTAAAGGGTTCTTTTATCAGCATTAAAAAAAGAACTGAAAAAAGTGGGATTTTAACATTTCTTTTTTAGAATTGATAAAAGGACTCATTATTAATGATTTTATCTAGAACTGATAAAGGTAAATTTTATCGCCACTAAAAGAGTTTTGATAAAGGCTACCATTTATCAATGCCACCTAAAAGCGCTGATAAAATCCTCTTTTAGTCAGTGCTTTTTTAGCACTGATAAAATTACCCTTTCTCACCCATTTTTTCTAGAGCTAATAAAATGAATATTTCACACACACACACATATATATCATTAAAAAATATTAATATATAATTATATTAATACTGATACTAATATAATATAATTTATTAAAAATGATTTATATAAGACTAAATATGTGTTACCCTTAATATATAAGATATTTAGTGAAAATGAACTATAAAATAATTAAATAATAATACGAATTAATGATTTTATAATTATTATTGAGTAATATTAATTTATTATAAATTAAATTACATAAAGATTCAATAAATTAATGAACTGTCAAAGATAAGTTGAGAACATTACTTGAACCTTAAATGTCCATTGCTTTTGATGTGGGTGCATGTTTGAGATCTAACATATATCAATTAAAATCCTATGAAGACAGTTGTATGATTTTAATCTAGGAGAACCTATATATCTATTTTTTAAGGTTAAAAAATGGTTGAATGGCCTCCAAAATGGGGTTTTTATTTGGGATACACAAATTTTTTAATATTTTGTGGATTTCACCATCGTTTAAGAGGGTATTCTTGTTCTTTTTTAGCGTAGACTAAATTCATCCCAAAAATAATACATTCATATATATATTATGGTTTAGAAATTTCATATATTTTTATATTTTAGTATTAATTATAATTAAATATACATATTTTATTATATTTACATATAAAAAATCAATCGTACAAATAAATATTCAAACATGTTTAAATAAAAATTTATTATTAAATTTATAAACCATAGGTTTATTATTCATTTTATTTGAAATAAAAAATTATCCATTTTATTTACCTTATAGAAAACATTAATATATATATACCTATATAAAAAATGTTTACATATAAATATGTGTGTGTCAATAAAAAAATATTTTTTAGGTGTATATTCTAATATATGTAAATAAAGACATATATGAAAATATTTGTGCATGTATATGTGAAATATGAAGTGTGTGTGTGTGTAGATATTTGTATATCTGTGTGAGTAATTATTATATAAATACATTATATATAAATTTATTTTTATAAATATATTTTTTTCATTATATATAGTATATAAACATATTTACAGTAAATATTTATAAATACATTTTAAAAAATCACTTATTAATATAAAATTATATCTAAATATGTATAAATATATATGTAAACATATTATAATATAAATATATATGTAATTTATAAAATTTATATCTAAATATACAATATAAAGACATATTTTAAAAATGTATTTAAAAATAAATATATAAACTGTATAAAAATAATTATTATTTATTTTATTTAAATAATATCTAAAAAATTACATTATAAATATATATATACTTATAGATATGTGTATATAATGTATATAAATTCATATGTGTGTGTGTGCTAATAAATGGATATATATATATATATATTTATATTAGAATGTATATAAATGAAAATGAATATATAATATATTTAAATAAATACAAGTATATATATCATACACACACAAAAATATATTTTATAAATGTATTTAAAACTAATTATATAAATATATGTAAATATATGAACAAAAATATGTACGTAAATATATATAAATAAATATAAATATCATAAAATAAAAAATAAAACAAGCTTAGGGCAATGGAAAAGGGGTTCGAATTGCACAAGGGAGGTCACCAGATCACCTTCAAGAACACGGGTAGGTGAACAGGTAGATCAGTAGTGCAAAAGTGTTGAAAAAGAGGTTTGTGAGTACTAATAAAAGGGTTTCTATAAGAGTGGGATATGGGGGGAATTTCCAATAGTGGGAGGGTGAGCGGTTCAAAAAAATAGTTTTATCACCACTAAAAAATGATGATAAATGGGACCTTTATCAATACGTTTTTAGTGCTTATAAAGGTGGCCTTTATTAGCGCTAAAACAAAGCACTGATAAAGGGTGTCCTTATATATGATAAAAAAACAATGATAAAGGGTTCCTTTATCAGTGCTTCTATTTTAGTGCAGATAAATACACCCTTTAACTTCTATTTTTTTATCACTGATAATGGTATTTTCTTTTAACGTCTCTTAGCATACCAATCCTTTTTTATCATTGAAAAATATCATTTCAAGTGATTTTAAAAGTTCAATATATATTATTTCCCCCATATATTGTGGAATTATATATAAAAAATAAATAATTTATAAAAATAATAACTAAACCAACATGGGGTAAGAATAAATATTAACATCAACCAACCATAAGCAAAACTAGACATCTAAGATAATGAAATCCAAACACCCATAAAAATAAAAATACATAACTAAAAATGTTTCAAAGAGATAATGAGGATGAATTTTCACAATACGTGATGGTACAAAAAAGGTTTAACTTAAAATTAACTAATAATAATACCTAAACAGCTATCTTCATATGGTGAGCAATCAAGTTGCACCTATCAACTCCATAAAATCTTAACCAAGTTACTGATCATTTTCTATATACCAATGGTGTTTTACTGAATCCATTATCATACGATGTGATGTCTATAAACACATAGAGTGTGTTTATAGTGTGTGATCATAACATGCCCAGTAAGATCCCCCATGTCCTCTATGCCTAACCTTTAAAAATAATCCATGACATGCTAGTTCGAACTACATATATAAAACATTCATTTTTCATTGATAATAAAGTAAGTGAAAAAGGATTTTAACATGAAATCGTTTATTCAAAATAAATAATACATTTATTATGATAAGAATTGTTTTTTCCAATTTATTAAAATGAGAGGAAATGAATATAATGGAGACCAATTTAAAACTTTTCTTCAAAAAACACCCATGATTTTATCATGTTTAAAGAAACACTATAATTCTCTCATCAAAAAAATAAATTCCTTTTTATAGATACTTTAAATAAGGAACCAGTCATGGGTAGAGGGAAATTAAAAAATAAGGTCATTTCCCCTTTTAAACAAATTTCGCCTATCTTTAAAACTAACTATTTCCTTTAATACGGTAAAAGTAATTATTATATACTCTAACATAAATGATACTTTTATGAAAACTATTAGTGAATATTAAAATAGTATTAATGGTGAAAATAATTTATATAACCATGACAATAATCATTATGGTAATTCTTAGGCTCCCTAAAGAAAATCTAGGAAAACACAATAACAAAATCCATAAAAATAGCATAATTGATATTATCCAACTACTTAAATTCTTGGTTTTACCCTTTCTATCCTAACTAAGAGGAAAATCCCAAATGTAGATAGAATTATTAACTTAGTGACACTAGCTAGAGTGTGATCAAATACTAGTGCATTTTCATCCTCATATCCCCTTTATAGCTACACATAGCTTCCCATGACATCAAAATACAGGTAATAAATATAATTTAACACATCTCAATACAATAATAATATTTAACAAATAATTTATCAAGAATCAACTTACTATCACCTATGATAATTATTCAAAGAAACATTCCCTTTTATAGATATATCAATTTCAAAATATTACTTATAAAACATCATCATTAAACTGTATTACTATTATAATAATAATAAAGTTAAGGTTGTTTTCTTTAAAGGATAAAGAAAAATTAATATAAAATATCCATTATGTGAAAATTCTTGAAAAATTTATTAATAACATCCAATTTCATATTTAAAATATATTTATAAAATTTTACACAATATTGAAAAATGACACCCTTTAATTTCTTTACGAATAGAAAAACAATACTTTGAAATGGGGAAAACATGGTCTTAATCTATGAAAACATTGACAAAATCATGGTTTTAATTCATTAAAATTCATAAGAAACCATTTTATATTATACATTTCTTTTTATTCAAGAAAAACTAAAGATTAAATTTTTTCAAACTCTTCATGTGCATGTTTCCATAAAAATGGATCCTAATAATTTAGAAATAGGAAATCCACTTTGAGATTAAAATATTTTGAAATGAACATTTAAATATACATATAATCATAATAAATAATAATTATAATATTCATTTGAATTGAAAACATGAGTTTAAAATATGTAAGCATTAATGGTTTCATATTTAAAGAAAATTATATGGATCCACTGACCATATATGAGGAAAATGGAGTGTGGAAGTCTCAATCAACCATAATGAATCTAGGAGAAAACTTATATGATGATTTAAAGCCAAAAAAAATGAAAACATAAAAATTCAAATTATTTCATTATGTAACCTTTAGTGCCATTATCATGGGGATGGAAGAACAATAGTAAATAAGAAAGAAGAAGATTAAAGTAAAATAGATAAAGATATTTAAGTTGAATTACTTGGCTGAACAACTACTTTTGATGTATTTACATCATGTATAAGGGGAGAATAGAAAAGAATATATGAAAAAATTGGGAGGCCAAAGAATATGGGATAAATTTTAGGATTTCCCATTAAATTTGGATTTAAAAAACAATAAAATTTAGGATTTAAAATATATGTGGATACTATGAAACGCTATGGAGTCTATTATGGTTACCCCTAAAACACATTAAAATAATAGGAAAACAACCATTTTAAGTATTCACCTTAATATGTTCGTGAATGGGTGTTAACACTACCTATGAATCCTATAAAAACCCTATAAAATTTAAATTTTTTTACATAAAAATCAAACTAAAATCCATAACAAAAAAATAATAGATTAGACCCTAAAAATGACATCATGGTTGTCTCATACTATTTAGGTTGCATGTACATGTATGTTCATTATTTTGTATGGTGATATATATGGCCATAGGATGAAGATGATGGTGTAGGAGTGGGACATGACCCACATAATTCTCAACAAATATATCATTAAACATTAAGGTTTCTACTAAATAGGAATAATTCATGCATAGGTGCATGAATATTGTTAATCAAATCTATCCAATCTAATATTATATGACTAAGTGGGGTTATGGGGAGTGGTATGACTTGGTGCACATGTGGGGATGCATCATGAGGAATGTAGGGACTCTATTTTAATCACTGAAAATTATATTTTCTTATTTTTACCTATATAATCTAATATGTGACACCCCTATGTCACTATTCTTTTAAATGTTATTTAATTATGGGTTATTATTTAATTTTTTAGAGATTCGATCCTGAAATTTAAATTTCTTAAAAGTTTTCCATTGGTCATAATTACAAAATGGTTAGGGTTAACCATTTATATTTAAGTTTAAATCAGGGATATGATACTTATATGGGGGTCTTGTGCAAGAATTTAGCATGATTTGGAAAACTATATGTGGATAACTATTTAGATTGTTGTAAATCATTCTCCTGGGGGTTCTTGGATAGTGTATTGTTTGGTAAACTATGTGCCCAAACCATGGGAGATTTTTTCTCTATACAATAAGAGACTACACGATAGTAACATGGGTTGGTAAATCATTCATGAAAACCATATAAGATTACCATGTTCATTAAAAGTTTAAATTTTATATTTTTCTTGTCATTGAATTTAATTCACTTTGGATACATTTTCTCATCATTTATATAGTCAACCAATAGTGATATCTTAATGGTTATTTCTTATTATTCTTCCTCCTTTCACCCAATCTATTTTATTCTCAGATTTCAAGTGGATTTGGAAGATAAATTTCACTTTTACTCTTTTTTATCCCTTACCCTTCCCTTTCATTTAGATTTATTCTACTTATAAAAACCTTAATGAATATGAGAGTCAAATATACGGTTTTATTTAGTTTTAATTTAGGGTCTCAGATGTTTGAGACTTGTAAAGTATATCTTCCTTCTAGGATTTTCATCCACCATCAAATATGATTTGTTTCTAGTGAATTGAAATTGGTTTTTCTTTGAAATTATTTTATTTTTACAAGTCATGAAAATATTTGTCTTTGTAAAGTCATTTATTATGAAATTATATCTAATTATGATGCCCATAATGGGATGATGAAATATTTTTTATGAACCTTATGCTTAAAATAAAGGGGTTTTTATGGATTTCAAGTATATATTTCAAATTAAATGTTTGGGTATGTCATGTGTTTGTGAAAATTCCAATGAGGCTCTTTTTAAATGGTTTTTATGATAAATTAACCGCTTAATCCCTATTTTATTTTTAAAATGATCATCCCATGTTCTAATGGTTGGTTTCAACTTAAATAGGTGTCTCGATTTTCAATTGAATCCTTAGTGAAGAAGTAGTTTTTTTAGAAGTGTTGCTTTTTTTAAGTATGTATTCTTGATTAGTTTTTAAAGGAAGTACTATAACATAGTTTTTTATTAAACTAAAAGGATTTTTGTAAATTTGTAAAATTATTTTTTTTATGTTTATTGAGACCCTCATTTGTTCCCCATGTGTATGTCTTGTATAGAATTTTCCCATTTATGAGATGTTAATTAATATTTTATGTTTGTATGATTTATTAATGGGGAATTTCATTCCAGATTGTTGGAGGTGATATGAGGTTTATTTATTCTTATTTATTGATGAATTTTATGATCATTTATTGATTTTTTTTCACCCCTATGTGTTGGTTATATCATAGTAACCTAAGTAGTAAATTAAGAAATATTTATTTATGTTACACTAGTTTTATTAAGAACTATTTAGTGACCTTTATGGATCATTCCCCTATTAGGGGATTTCCCCCAATAATAATGGAGGGGGTAAGTTTGTTTGTTATGTGTTTAGGAATGTAACATAAGATAGTGGTTGATTTAATTTAATTATTGGTAGGATCTTCACATGTTGGGACATAGGGATTTATCTATAATGCTTAATTAATTCATAGTGTGGTTATCTTAAGGATTTATATTACAGATTTTATTGTATAACCTTGTACACATCTTGGTTTTTGTCATAATTCATAGTATTATTTCTTTCTCTTAATAAAATTCTTCAGTACAGAAGTGATTGCTTGAGTTATATTATCCTTTTTACATCATTAGGTATATTTTTAATAATTTTTCAATTATGATTTTTGAAGGAATGATTTCAAAAAAATAAATATTAATGTTTTATTAATTTTATTTTTTAGAATGGTTTTGAAATAAGTAAAAATATTTTATTTATTTTATAAAATAAAAGGTCCCCATTTCCTGGATAAAATTAATTTCATCTACTAAGTGAATATTCCACTTATTTTTATATAAAAATAATTTTTTCTTTCCTTATGGTTAATAGAATGGTATTTGGTTTTATTTATGGTTTCTCATGTAGAAATATTAATTTAAATTTTTTTTCAAACTAATATTCATGAAACATTTTAATAAAAATAATTTCATAGACACTTTTGTGAAATCACACTTGTCCTGATAGTTGACACCCTATAAACACATGTGTGTGTGTATAGCTCCCATGTTTTATATAGGTTCCTAGGTAATGATATTAAATTATATATCATTACCTGGTGTATTAATGGACTTTTTGGGATGTGTTCAGTGATAATGGTTCATATATAGATGTCTGAGTAGTAACTCGGGTTATTTAATTATTTTTAGGGTGTTGATGTATCGATCATTTTGGAATATTGTTTCATTTATATTTTTGGTTTCCTTTATGTTTTTACCATTTTTTATTTTTACTATGATGTTATATTTTAAAATTCTATTTGGTTTTTTATATTTATTATTCCTTATTTGGATTGTTTACTCTATTATGTTTGGTTTGTTTTGTTTATTTATTTATATTTTTTTATTTCATATGCATGGAAATAAAATGTATAGACTTACAATTTCTAATTTTTGGTAAAGATATAATTCTTAATTATTATTTTTTTAGGGTGAAATTATTTCCAATTGATTTGGTTTCGATTCCCTAAAATTATTTTTCAACTTGTAGTGATCAGGAACACACTTTGAGAATTTTTGTAAGATGGACAAGGTGACATTGAAGGTTAAACAAGGTTAGTTCATGAAAAAATAGTATCATAGTGACCTCTAATTATCTAGGTTCATCATAGTAGTATGGAGATAGGATTTTAAGAACATAAGGGGTGGATTCAGGGAGAGTTTAGTTATCTCTTTCCCATTTAATGAATTAATTTTCCATTGGATGTTGAGATTTTATTCTTTAATTTGAATTATTTTTTTTATGGTGTTTCAATTAATATTGAGTTTTATGAAATTTTTTGTGGATTTTATTATTTTTTTGGTAAAAATGGAAGAAAACTAGGGATATATTGTTATCTCACATGATCTGGAAAACCATACAGATCCTATGTGCATGGTTTTGAGGACTTATTAGAGTTTTCACATAATTGGAACATGGTCAGCCAAACCATGTGGAAAAACTATACATGGGTGTGTAAACCTCTATAAATAGACATTTGACCAAATTTTGTCCTCAAATTGGTTCTAATGATTTTTATCATTTATTTGAGGTGAATAAATAGATATTTTATAGAACTTGATGTTTTGGATTAAGTTATATTTGGTAATATATACTATATTTTATTTCATTTATAGTGTAATTTTTTTTGTATAAAAATATGTATTTCATTAAATGTTTTTTATTTAAAATCATATTCGGTGATTCGTTATAAAAAAGATTTAATCCTTCTATAGTGTTCTCAAAATTGATTGGTTTTTAGGATGAAAATTTGAAAAAATATGTTTTTGGAAGTATAATTGTGTCTTTGTGTAAATGTTTTGAATTCCATAATAGGTTGGATCTATAGTTTCAACTTATGGTAAATCCTTAAAATGAAATAATTTGTCTTTCAAAATGGAATGGATTTTTTTTTCAAGGATGGTTTTTTTAAAGAAGATTTATTTTCAAAGTGTGTATGCCTCTATTAAAAGATTTTTGATACACTTTAATAGATTTTTTTATTTTAAAGAATGTAATTTTTTTATGGTTTGTGTTTAATGTGATTTATTGTTGTGGGTTGTGTTTTGGGATTTTTCATGTAGTTTATAATGGGTATACTTGGTTTAAAATGTGAGTAATAGACATATTGTGATCATGTATTTTGTTATTAATAGTGAATTTACTAGAAATATCATGAAGGAATGTATAATTCTTATTTTATATGATGGTCCTCAAGGTGAATCCTCTCATCCCTTAGAGAAGATCTCTTTAGTGTGTGGCTTTATCCTGACTCTGAGTAGTGGATTTAGAACCTTATCCTTTTTTGGACACAATCTTGTACTTAATGAATCAATATTTTCCTTATTTTAATAGAGATCAAATTTTTATTTCCACTTTGGAGTATTTAGAGAGGATTTATTAAATCCTTATTTCTCTATAAACTTCTATGGATTCATGGGTGAAATATGTTGCGATCTTGTTTAGAGTTCCAATCCGAGTGTGATTAGAGACCATGTTCCTTTATCAATTCTATTAGAGACTTTCTTGGGAGTTCATAAAGATGATTTTCATTCAATTTTATTATTCTAAAGATTTAAAGATATATAAAACCATCAAATTAATCAGTATTCTTCATGGTGGATGCATGATAAAAGGAATATTTCAATAATTTATTTCGTTTTCGGATCTTTTCACCCAATATAGTTTCCAAAAACTCAATGAAAATTCTTTTATTTGAAGTAACCACTCACCTAGACCTCATATTGGTTTTATTTTAATATGGCCTAAAATTTTACAAGTGGTTGAAAGAGCCATGCTGGTGGAATCTGATTAGAAAATGAAAAATATGATGGGTGATGTCACAATTTCATCTTGTTTGAGTCAGTATTCTCCATTGGGTGTGACGAAAAATCATGATGAGCCTAAGTTGGAAGGGTTGGTTAATGAGTTTTAGTCTAATTTGGGACATTTTGTTATCATATACAGGTGATACCCTTCATGTTATTTCATTGTGTGACCCCTTGGCACTATAATTACTCATGGTTAAAATCCATGAGGATCTAACTTCAGTGTGGTTGTCTTAGTAATCTTCAGAAATAATTAAGTAAAATTATCAAAAGAAGAAGTATCAAGTGTGATATGGATTGGGATGGTTAACTTTTTTGGGTTTTATACTCGATGAGTTTAAAACTGATTAAATATTTTTAGGTAATTATTTTTATATTTTTTATTTAGTGAGTATTTTATTTTTTATTATGAAATGTTGATTATTTTTTCTATTCTCGTGCATCATAAATTTAATATACCTATTTATATTTATATTTTATGTTAGACTTGTGATGGGATTTTTTTTATGATTTTCTCATAGAAAGCCTTGGTTATATGCCTTGGTAATTAGGATGAGTGTTATACAAGTTTAGAATATGCATTAGTTGGTACCTATTTTGGATTTTATTTAGTTCAAAATGGTTTGTTTTTCTATTATAAATGTCTTAGGTTACCCTCCCATCAAATATATGATCCAAGGTTAGATCCCATGTTTTCCCTTATGTATGAATGTTTTTTTGTATCTATTTCATCTTTGGTATATGATATATTTACTAATTAGTTGATGTAATTTATATTGTTTTCATTTGGGTATTATTATGGTTATGTTTCCCTTTATAATTTGGGAATCAATTTCTCTTGAATGCTCGTTTATGGTTGTTGAAAAAAATTTATGTTCTTCTATATTATGTACAGATGTTATTATTTTGTTAATAGTGTTCTAATAAGAGTTTATACCATTAGTTTTACCATTCTAGATAAATTTTAAATAGTGGGGAGACCTATTATAGGTCATAGTTGCCTTTAGACCCTATGTAACTTAGTTTTGGTTGGGTTATGATTACAGTTGTATAGTGATAATTCATGATTCATTTTGATAATCAATTAGATTTTTTATAAATCATTTTAGTGATAAGATAGTCTGATTTTCCATTCCCTTTGGACCTCCTTCAGTTTTTTCCAAACACATCATCCTATTAAATTATGGTGCATATGTTTAATTATTTATTGTATTATATATTGAACTAAGTACTTTTTCAGAGGTATAAAGTGCCAGGTTGGTGAGAAATATAGCACCCCTAAGTAATTGTTTCTTTAAATATTATTTAATTATTAGTTGTCTTGGAATTTTTTGGATTTTTGGACATGAAATTTTATTTTTTAAAATTTTTTTCTCTATGAACAATTATCTCTTGCTTAAGGAAAACCATGTGGATGACCCTTGTGTTTTTGTGGAAGCCCTATGAAAGAATATTTCATGGGGGTGCCTTGCACACAACTTTTGAATGGTTTATAAAACCATTTGTTGACAATGGTGTGGAGTGTTTTAACCCATTATATTATGGGATATACTGTTGGTACATAATTTGATAAACTTTGTATCAAAACCATTAAAGGTTTTCACACTATTCCAATAGAGGCTATACAGTTGGCACATAGTTTGGAAAACCATGCAACCAAACTGTGAAATCTTCCCAAGTTCATTAAATGTGATAATTTATAATTTTTTCTAGATAAAATTTTATGTACATTGTATTCTTTTGGTTCTCATTCACATCGTCATCTAAGAGGGAGATATCAAGGGATATTCATTCTTCTTCTCCCTTACAAACAAACTCTTTTAATCCTAGATTTCAAGTGAATTTGTAATGTAAAGGTATAATTTCTTCGTCTTTATCTATTTTCCATACCTTTACTCATGGTTTATTCTTCACCAAAAAACCCTAATTATTATGGGAGTCAAATCTAGGGTTAGAGTTGGTTTTAATTTTGAGATTTGGTTATGTAGGGACGGTAAAGGCCATCTTACTTTATGGTTTTTCATCTACCATAAAATTAGACTTATTTTCTGTGAATTGATCTTGATTTCCAATGAAATATATTTTATTTAAAAATTTATGTAATTCATAGGATTTATAAACTAATTTCCAATGAAATAATATCTAAGGATGATATCTAAGTGTTTTTTAAAATTTCAATGAGGTTCTTTTCAAATATTTTGATAATAAATGAAGGGATTTATACCTATTTAATTTATAAAAGGAGAAACCCATATTCTAATGGTTTTTTTATATTAAATAGGTGTTTTGGTTTTCAAGTTACTCCCAATGGAGGAAAGTTTTGTTTTCTAAAGTGTTAAACTTCATTTTAAAGTGTAAATTCTTGATTGGTTTTCAAAGGATGTTATATAACATAGTTTTACATGTTAAACTAATAGTACCATTTTGAACTTTTTAAAATGAGTTGTTTTATGTTTTTTGAGATTATAATTTGTGTCCCTTATATGTAAATTGTATAAAAAAAATCTTTTATGGGATATTAATTAATATTGAATATTTTTATGGTGTAAAAAGAGTTCATTTTATGATATGTATTTGGCTGTGTGATAAGGTTTGTTGATTATTCTTTAATTATTTATTTGGTGATAATTTATTGATTAGTTTCTCACATTTTATTTGGTTATTTCATGGGTACCTAGATAGATAAGTGAGATATCTTTATTTTTGATACACTGGTTAGATTATGCACTATCAAATGATCCCAAATGTGTCTCAATCCCTTGTTAGGGGAGTACTCCCCCAATGAGAATATAGAGATTAAGCCGAGTTGTTATGTGTTTAATAATGTAATATAGGTCTTCATTTAGCTCCATATAAGTATTATTAAAATCATCCCATGTTAAGGATTGTGGATTTTACCATTACATTTATTCACTTAATGATGTGGTTATCTCAATAATTTCAATTACACAATTTATTACATCCTTTTTGACTTATTTTTTTAGTGGAACCATTGATGGTATCATTGGTTACTCGTATTATATTTCTTCAATATATTTTTTCCTTGTTGTGTTATATTCTAATCCATTCATGATTGGGTTTATTTTCTATTGGTTTTTAAAATGTCGTTTTTTAAAGAATGTTTTCAAGAAAAGGAAATGTTGGTTTTATGTTTGGTATTTTGAGAAATATTTTGGAATAAGAAAAAAGACTTGTTTTTCTTTTATAAAATTTAAGGTCCTTATTTTTTATTAGAATTATTTTCAATTAGTAATTTGGTATTATATTTTTTTATATAAAAAATAAGTAATGATTTCCCAATGGTTAAGAGAATGATAATTGGTTTTCTTTATTCTCACTCATGTAGAAAAACAAGTTTCAAATGTATTTCAAACTAGAATTTATGAAATGTTTTAGTAAAATAAATTTCATATTATCTTTTTTTAAATACTACTAGACTCATTAGCTCACACCCTATATACACACTTTTTTGATATTATTCTCTTGGTTTGAAGATGAATGTTTTAGGATGTCGTGAGTGACTGTGAATCACATGGAGATGTTTGGGTAGTAGGTCGGGTTGTTTTTTTATTTTTTGGATATTGATGTATAATCCACTTTGTCTAATTATTTCATTTATTTTTTTGGTTTACTTTATATCAGGACTATGATGATTTTTTACTTTGATGTTGTATTTTAAAATATAAATTTGTTTTTTATATTAATATTGTATTATATATTTTCTTATATTAATTTGACATGAATAGAGGTCCAAATTATCAATTCTCTAGGACAAATTTTTTGTAAAGACTCACTTCTTATTTATTTTTGTTTTTTGAAGGTGAAATCATTACCACTTTGTTAGGTTTTGATACCCCAACAGTAGTTATGAGCCTATCAGGATTGGGAACATGGTTCAGACCTTGTTGTCATCCAACTATGGTAATGTGGAATGTTGAACCATGTTGGTTGATGACAAAAAAATAATTATTGGATCATTTAGATAAGTTTTGATTTCTTAATTTTACAAAATTATATCTAAAAGGACTTGTGATATCTTTTTAACCTATTATCATGCCCAACTTTGATGAATTGTTTTGATTAATATTGTAGAGTTATTTTGGTATAGACTATGACATCAAATGAAAATGACCTTGATTATTTAAAATTAAATTTTTTTTTATTGATAAATTTAATAGAAATACATATTAAAATATTAATAACTTTATTTACTAATTATTTGGAAAACTCTTGATGACATGGACAACCCCTGATGATATGGACTACTTTTATGTGTCATAATCTTCTCATCAAAATTTGGATTACTCTTAGATAACATACTATATTTTAGAATGATGTATAATTCTTGATATATTGATAAATAATTATGGAATTAACTTCATATAAAATATTTATTTATATAAACAACACTAAAACTAAATTTTTATAGAAACATATAACTCTCTCATTGATGTTGTGTATATTTTACAATCTTAGTGACATAATATTATGGTACGGATATTATTATTATTATTTTGTTGTTATTATTGTTAAAAATTTTAATATCCAGGGTATTTAAGTAAATTTCATTGAATTATCCTTTTAATTTAATAAGATAAAATATATTGAGATTTTATCGGATTTTAAGAAAACTTGTGATTATTATATATAATTTACATATCATTGATAAAATAATCATGGTGTAGGTATTTTTACTTTTTATGCTTACTCAAATTTCCTTATGTTTATGATATAGTTTATTGAGAGGTTTATTTTGATAGTAGATAAAAAAATTATCTATTCAAATTCTCACACATAGCCTAGGGTCAGAGGTAGTTGGAAATGAATTTGAGTATTTATCTCATTATCACCCACTATCCATGGTTTGAGGAAGATTATGATTCACTCTACTATTTAAAATCTTAATCTCCCATAGTCTTAGGATTGAGGTGGATGATAATACAGTTGAGTATTTAAACCTTTCTTAATCACAACTTGATATTTTAGATAAACTAGTTATATTTGTGAGGATTTGGTATGAGATAATTATTCATATTTGGATGACTTATTATATGAATGATTTATTATGGGATGTGTGGTATGATATTATTATTTTATGCTATTAGTGTATGTGTGGATCTAATATTATATGAGTGATTTTTTTGAGTAATACCTATTAGAATATGATATTTTACTTTACTACCATATATATGAGGGGATAATGAGTTCTAACATCTATTAGGGAGATGATGATATGTGGCATATCCCAGGAAGACTAGAGAGTTATCACTATTTCCCTTTTTATAGTTAACCAAGGATCCAGATGAGGAAATGCATATGATTCTGGATATATAGTGGGCTCTATAATTTCATAGTTCATGAGGGACCTTCTTATTATAATTTTATAATGTGGGGGGTTTATATTTTTATATATACAATATAAATTATTGAGTGTGATTTTGGAAAAATATAATAACATTGATATAATATAAATTATGGATATTATATGTTATCTATGTTGATTGTTTTACACTATATATTGATGATGCACATAGAAACCAGTGGTAAATGTGAGTTAATTCACTATATAGTATGACCATATGAAATATAATTACTTGCATCAACATGTGTACTTGTAAATTTTCATATCTTGTGTTTATGCTAATTAGAGAGTACATCTAAGAGCTATTATTAGAGGTTGTAGAATAATAGGAGAGTTGGTATTTCTAAAAAAGATACCATAGTATACTCTCCCATTTTTAGTTTTTATTGTATCCCTTATGTTTGGTGTGAGTTTTACATATATGTTTATTGTATATTTATCTTTTATGATAAATTGTTTTCTATGGAGATGTTTGAAATACATGCATTATTAAAATTTTATTATTTTCAATTAATTATTTTATCACTATGTTGATGTTTTTTCCTTTATATCATAGTGGTTGATATTGTATATTAATAAGAGAAAAGTTTTATATATAGTTAATTATTGCCTTTATTTTGTGTGGATACCTTAGTGATATTTACAAGAATTTATCCTATTAGAAGTGGTATTGTGGATTTTACATACTGATAGGTCATAATGTAACATGTATTCTTCATATATTCTCACTATAGATTAGATCACTCATATCATTCAACCACAATTTTGTATTCCCTAAGTAATTACTCATGGATGTTACATTATCTTCCCAAATAATATGTAATGAAGACATCAATATCAGTGTACATGCTGCATATCTATTGCAATTCCAATTTATATCAACTAGCTTTTGATGGTCTTGAATTTTTTATTTTGATAATCAAATATCATCCCTTAAATCATATTTATATTAAACAAAAATCACATAATTTATATTTTTATTTATGTTAAAAAATTTATTCACATATTTTATGATTCATTCATCAACATATCATTCTCCATTTCTGCTCTAATATTGAATTTTATATTTTTTAAGAATGTGAGATGAAAAACACTCAAAACCTTTAAATATAATAATCATATATTATCCTTTTCCATCACATCTTTTTTAATACCCATAAGTGGAAATTGAATGTTTTTTTATAAATATAGTCCCCAATCTTCATTCTCTAGAAACTAAAGTTAGATCCATCAAAATGATCATTATTCACCTTTAATTATTCTATTTACATCATTCATCTAGGGTAATTTTACCTCAATATACTAAACTAAAGATATTAACTTGTTCTTATGAATATGGAAGACCTAATAACATATGATTTATGAAATGAGTAATACATGTCAATAAATAAAATAATATAATCCGATAAAATAATGAAATTAGGCACACATATTTACATGGTTATGAATAATCCATACATACATAGAAAGGAAGAATAATTTTTTCTATATTTTGGACATAGGATTACAAAGAGATGAATAACATTAAACTATATCTAAAATGAGATCATAAATAATAACAAAATTATTTGATACTTTTCATGGTTATAGTACTAAAATCAATATAATAAACCATGATTCTAAAATAATAATCGACCATGTTTCTGGTCAACTCTATTATAGTGTTCATAATTTCTAAAATACTCTAAAAATTTGGACCAAATACTTTAGGCATAAAACCTTCTCGATAATTTTTAGGTTATCTCCTATAACAACCACTAAACTCACAGTGGAGGTTAAACCTAGAAAAGTTCTGAAAAATGTTTATTATAAGAATTTAGTAGTTGGATTGACTCCATTATACTAACCAAGATCTATAATTAAAATATATCTTATATCTAGAGCGTGTTAAGGAGAATTATATTAATATATATATATATATTAATCCCACAAATAGTTTATGGTAAATGTTTATGATCCATTAATAAATCTTTTAGTTATTTTATGAAAATTCACTTCAAATGAATTCACATGATCTAGTACAAACATTTCCTTTTCATTTAAATATCCCCATTCAAATTCAAAGAAGAAGGTGTTCAATGTAATTCCTAGAGACCGTTATCTTCTTTTTTTATTAACATTACATTTTCCTATTTTCATAATAATCATAGTATTAGAGAGAAGCTTATTATTATTGTTTCAAAATTCCATATAATATTGTGGTGATAAAAAAAGGATTTATTGAAATCACTCATTTCATAATTTATAATGAACTTATAATAAGTTTTCAAAAATTATTTCATGATGTAATTGGTACACAAATAATGGTTGATAGTTAAACACAACCTCTAAATATAAATCATATAACCAATCATATAGATTACATATACTAAAATTGAAGCTATTATATACTAAAATAGAAAACTAGATACATTGCAAAACTTATGGATTCCATTTCCATGATTTAGTCTATTAAGTTCAATTTGCAAAAAAAAATCAAATGTCAATGCCAAAGAAATACAAAAAATGGAGTTTAGGTTATCAAAAAATATTTTTAAGGTAGAAATTAGCTTTATTAGTATTTATATATAGATATAATTGGGAATATATTAATAAAAAACAATTCCTATGATATAGATAACTATGAAATTGTTTGGATTTTAAAAACCTAAAATTTATTTAATCTGGTATTTTCTTAAATTACCTTAATTTATAGTTTTTATTATTTTTTAAATAATTTTTTTGAAATTATATCACTTTTTCAATAATTTCATATATGCTTTTACTTTGAGAAACCATTATTTATGGTTGACCTTGAAATCTCATGATACTTCCTAGTATTTAAGAGTTGTGACTTCATAAATTTATAAATAGTAGTGAATGCTCAAGATGTTATACACCAAGTCTTTCCATATTTTTAGGGAATACTGAAATTCACAGACTTGTGTGTGGGGATTTATCATCTAAAATTATAAACAAATTCCTCACATTTTTTATTTTTATTTTTTCACCTTTACCTTTATTTATTTTTATGTTTCATTTTAATATTCTCTACTACACTTGGTTTTTAATTGTGTACACAAAAAATAAAGAGAAATAATATTTTCATGTAATTTATTGTGATTATTTTATAAAATTTCAAAAAATAGTAATTTAGATCTTATCCTTGTTTCTAATAAAATAATTATGGGTTCAACGATAATAATAATATTCAACCCTATCCATCACCAAATTAATCAATAGAATAAAACTTAATTAATTTATCTTATATATTTAAAAAAACCTAAAAAATAATTTTGGAAGAATTATAACACAATTTTTCATGAAATAAGATGTTACTTAATTTATTGAAATTGTAGATGATCTTTTTTTATATGATGGGTGAATGTCATGAAAATTTTATTACGTTTTATAGTAAAATTGATTCATTTATTAATAAAATTACTATTAATAATATTATTAAAATTCAGAGTGATGGTGTTCCATTAATGAAAAGTATCATAAAGAAAATAATGACTATGTTAAAATTATTTAATTATAGGATCTAAAAAAATTAAATTTAAAATTTTCTTATTTTTAATAATGTATTTAATGATTTAATTGATATATTAATAATTTTTGATAATTTTGAGGAAAACTATACACCAAAAAATATTAATTGTTACCTCTTCATCCACTGCTTAAAATTTTAGAATCAATAATTTTATTTGATAATGTATATGAAACAAGAGTGATGATCAGAGTTTTTTTTTTGACTAATAAATTTCCCATTACCACTAACAATGTTTATATTTTTTAAAGGTAGAATATATAAGAATATGTGGTGGTTTGGGTTAAGAAAACCACATTTTTGTCTATACATGGTTTAAAATGTTACAAATTAAATATAATAATTTAAAATAATTTATTACCTAGATTAAAACAGGTGCATAAAATAGGTTTATATATATTCTAATTTGGTATAACTAAAACTCTTTGATCTATAGAATGTTTCATGATGGTCTTATCAAATTATAAATGGTTGTTCCACTTTAGATTTTTCAAATGAAAAGAATTCATGAATAGGTTATATTATAATCAATTTGGTACATAGACCCATACAATATCTACATGGTCCATTCTAAATTTTTTTATATAAAACAAGCAACCACCTCCATTATTTTTTATGTAATATCAATCCATTCCCTCTTTTTTCTAAAATATACTCAAGGTGATAAAAAATATTAATCCCGGGTGAGTTGTATTTATTCCAAATTTATTTTCATATTTTATTCTTTATTTTTTTTAATTTATCTTTACTAATATTTCATCCTTTATTCTTTTATTAGTTTTTAATTATATATAATAACACATATTTTCATCAAAATAACCCACATGTAAGCTAAAAAAATTATGTGATAAAGTAATCATGTCATGAATACTTAATATTTGTAATATATTTCACTTAAAAACTTGATTAAATTTTTTTATTCATAATAACTATTTTTGGATGACTATTAAAAAAAATCAGGACCTCTGAAATTGTTATCTAATAATTCACTTTTTTTCAAAAAATATATTAACATCCATTCTCATAAATGTGGTCTAAAATTTTAATTCTAAACCTAAGAAAAAATTAACCTCTTTTCATCAGTTTCTATTCACATCCTTCATGATAGAATATCAGGACATGGTCTGAATTTCACAACATGCATTTTTTTTATAAAAATGGTATAAATTTTAAAATTTTAATTAAAATGAATGAGAAAATCCTTAGAAACTTTTAAGAGAATTAAAACTTTATATTTATAATTCTACTTATATCTTCATTTTTAAGTAAGGTAAGTGATATTTTTATTAAAGGTTATTTGAGGGAAAGTGAGTTGATTGGTCTTGTGATTTTATTTGAAAAGTATTTTATTTCAAATTCTTAAATTTTATATAGAAATATTAGTATTATTAGTTATAAAAATAAGTACATATGGTGGCTATATATGCACTATGTAATGAAGCAACCCAGTTTGACCAAACCCATCACTCGATTCGACCCACCACATGTCCTGATGCGAGTTCTTGATCATCAAGGGCTGGTGACAAGCATCGGGCATAACCAACTAGCACTTAAGAACAGTATCACCACTGGTAAATAGGCATGACCCATCCATAAAAATGGTTCGTCTATACCAATATCACTAGTAAATATAATAATATAAATTAATACCATAAACAATAACATAAATTAAATACAAATAATTATTTAACTAAACATATACATTGTATCTCAAAATAAACAACCAAAACTCAAATAAATGGTGAAATCCCAATAAGGCCCAAGTATAACCTGATGGGTGAAAAATACCAAAAATGACTCCAAATTATTCCATACTTCCAAGATTACATCTCCTCAACAAAACATGGATATCATTAATCAAGAAGATATGCCCAGGTATATGGAACCCTTACTTTTACTTTTGTCTTACAAAACAAAATCAACAAATTCCCCAAAAGGGCCCAAACATGGTCTAAGGCATGAATACCATAAGGATACCACCATGAATCTATCTAATTATTTTAACCTTATAACTAATAAACTAGTTTGAAAAATTTTTTAAACCTAAACCACTTTGAAAACATACCATTTTCAAAAAATACATTTAAAATCCCTTTGTTTTTCCTTTCTAGTGGAAAAACATGGTTTTCTAAAACAATTTCCAAACATGGATAAAATAAATAAACAATTTCATAAGGAATAACATGATCAACATAATAAAGAATATATAATAAAGGTTATAATGAACATCAACATCATAAAACCATATAAATGGGAAATGAACAAATGGGATTAATATGTCTCATCACATCAAAATGGAACTAATCAAATTTATAAAGCATATAAACAAATCCAGAATTAGTAATTTTAACCTATGTATCTAATTATTAGTCCTATTATGAGTGATTAAACAAATATAAAAGACAACTTATTAGTGTAATATCTCACAATCTTCCATGGTCCTAACTCCAAGAGCTCACACAGTCTTCCTATCCAAAGGATCAATTAGTCCCTTGGAAAAAATAGAGGCTTTCATGGTCCTCCCTATAAAGGCTAAAAATTTTCACTCAAAAAAATCTCTTGATCACACCTTGGTTAACCCATGTGATTTTTTATCCCAAAAAATCAAAATCAATGGCCCATATCAATCATGCTATAACACAAGCCATTTCATAAAAAAAACATTCCCAATTTAACAAAACATCCTTTCAAGGTAAAATCATTTCTAAAACCACTTTATAAATCCTTTTAAAATCTAAAATCCTCTTTGATCAGTTTTATCGAGCACTTTGTGGGCATACAAGCCACACCCATTCGGAAAAAAACACTTTAAACATAAAAATTGAAAATCCAATACATGAAAAACATAAAACATGGAATATTCACTGATAATAAATCATTTAAATGGAAATTTAAACAAAAAACCAAATAGTATTATAAATTAAATAGTATTAAATAGAAAATTCACTTAAATAGAGGTTACTTTATCAAATTCTATCCAAATATCATCAACCTTGATGAATACCACCCATTAGTGGTCGAACCAAGCCTCCCTCACCTAATCCACAATAAATAATACCAAAAATCCCCTTAAAACCCTGGATTCATCCAACATAACCCATAGGATTCCACAACTCTACAAAAATAGAATACCAAGGCTTTAGGTGGGGAGTAGAAGAATATATAATGAAGAAACCCATTTTCCTCAAGTCAAACCACCAAGAATCCAAGATAAAACCACAAAGGAGGGAGGGGGAGCTCCACAGTTAAGGGGGAATGGATGCACATAATGGGGGAGGATAAAGAGCCCCAATAACATAGAAAATTGGTAGGGATAGTTTGGAAAATTTAAATGTTTTAATGAGCTAGATAGGGTTTTTTGCTCCGATACTTTCGCTGGGGCGCGCGCATCCGTCTGTGGGGAGGACACGCTGCTTGTTACCCCGCATTCCCGCTTTCCAAAGGCGGGCGACATCTGTTCCTTGTTCAGGGACGTCTGCTCCTTGATCAAAACCGGGATGATGGGATGTCGGTTCTTCCTTCTGTGGATTCCTTCTTGGAGATCATCACCTAGTCCGGGTCTCCCTCATAGATTTAAGATGGGTTCGTGAAGCTCATTCCTGGTGCCATATCTACATAGATGCCAGTTAATTACGCTGCTTTCGTCAAGACGCTCCAAGGGGTCTTGTCGGGGCAACAACCTTCAGTGAGGAGAATGGTCACATTGGGGTATCGTCGGCATGTATGTCTTTTGTCCCTCATCACAGGGCCTCTCGAGGCCGCAGAAGCCCGAGGCATCCCACATCGAACGCGGGGAATGTGTACCATATGAGGTTTTCCTCAGCTTCCCATATTTAACACGGGGTATGTCGCGAGTTTAACCTCTTGCGGAGACGGATCGGGTTGAAGGACCCCTAAGGGGAACACCAATGTTGGGGCCAACTTGTGGGCGGCTTCCAGGATATCATGGATTGGGATGGGGTGGCATGATGTCACCGGGATGTGGCGGCCCGGGTAAGGATCCGGATGGATGGTGGAGTGAGAAATGGGGCTTACGTTCTAAGACGGCCAAAGAGGGGGATATAGTTTAACGTCATGCGGGATGAGATACAGTTTAACGTCATGTGGGATGAGATATATTTTAACGTCATGTGGGACGAGGGGTATGGGGCTTACGCTCTGGGGCGGCCCAAGGTGGTCAGGTTAAAGAAGGCAATCTTCATGCCCGCACCGCCGGTTCCGGCCTATCTAACTCGATGCCAATGTCGGGCGCGAGTGGGAGAGAATGCCCGTTCTGGGGCACCAACATCAGCAACCATTGTGGACTGAGCCACTGATGACTCCTGTTACCAGATCCCCGCACACGTTGAGCAGGGGAAGCCACATGCCTGACTGGGATCGAAACCTCGACTACTCTGCAGGCAAGTTGGGTCGAATCTCCCGGTCGCGGACACTGGCAATGGCCACTGCGGAACAATCCGCGGTAGTGCCGCTCACCATGAAGGCTCATTCCGTGCCACTGATCTGGAAAGCCGAAGGCTTCTTCGCGACGGCTATGCTCTTGGTATGACTCCTTCCAGCGCCCACTGCATGGGGTACGAGGTCACTCCCCCTACTACCGGCCGCGATTATGGAGCCGTTGTGTATCCAGTCGCTCACTCACATGGAGGTCCTCCCCATGTCCCTTTCGACATCTGTCCTGGTGCTTCTCACACCCCAGCCATTAGTCCCCTCTTCCCTAGCTCTATTGTGGTCGGGGGACCCCATAACAGAAATCGTCCTTACCCTGAGGAGCTACCCAGGGGCAGGAAGGCCGGGCGTCGTCGCCGTAGGAGGAATGTCGGGGGAATTCGGACGGAAATTAGACCAGTCCGTTTCTCAGATTCCGAGGGAGAGTACGACTCGACGATGGAACCTCCCCCCCCCCAACCCTTCGAGTTGAGGGCAGGGATGGGGACGCGATGCATCAGTCTTGTACTCCCCAAATGCGAGATCTGTATGATTCCCTCCTCCCTTCGAAGGTATATCCATGAGGATGAGGACTTGGAATACCGCCGAGGATCAAGCCCGCAGTTTCCACTGGCATCCTCGGAAGCACCTCCTGCCCCTGTTAGGGAGGGTGAGGAACTTTTTTGGGGGCCAACGGAAGAATCGCGAGGCGATACACCCTCGGTGAGCACCGACGCTGTGACAGGAGGCCCATTCGTCGGACCATCCTACCACAACGTGGCAGCCAGGGAACTGCAACCCTTGGAGGATTACCCAAGGATTGGCGGCCAATCGGCCTATTCGCCGTATTCCCCGCCGGCCAGCCCACCGCCCCGCCGACCTTCCTCGGCGCCATTGCCAATTCCCCGACTTCCCTCGGTGGACGAGCAGGGGCAGCAAGTTCCGGAACCTGTGTAACATCCCAAGTAAGTAATGAATAATAGATATATTTATCTATGTCTATTAATGAATTAGATAGTGTTTTAGATTCTTAAAATGAAAATATATCCAATCTTAAGCATTGAATACACTAATATTTTTTAAAAGATTGTTTTACTGCCTTTTGATGGCAAACCATTTTTAAATCTATATTTTGACAATTTTATAAGATATTTTTGTCAAAATAAACTTATTATTTATTATTGGGACATCAAAATTTACTTTGTGTGAATTTTTGGTATTTTTCTGACAATGTTCATTTTTTAATGAATAGTGAAAAATACTGCATTTTACATCAAAACTGCTTTTTAATCTAATTTATTTATATGATTAGATTATCTTTTTAATTGGTTTTAAAGTTAAATTAGAATATATTTTTACCATTTAATCCAATGGTGGTCATTAGGATTAATTTCACTTTGGAATTGGGCATAAACTAATGCCAACCTTTTCATAGATATTGTTTCATAAAAACACGCTATTTGTCATGACAGCGGGAATTAATTATTAAATTAATTAATGTAACTTATATGATTTGAATTTTGTAAAATAGAAATCATTTTTTAATTCATAATATCAAATATAGGTTAGGGTGAAGTTTTGGTATTTTTCTAAAAAACTTCAATTTTTAATGAATAGTGAAACCACTAAGTGGTAGTTAAAAAAACTGAATTTTTATTTAAATGAAACTTTGCCACTTCTGTGATTTGATTTTCAAAAATCCGACATACATGTTTGTAATGAAGAAGTAAAATGTGGTTCAATGAGATTAAAATAATTTTTTGGTGAATAGTAACTTTTAAGTTTTTAATCGCGATTAGAGGTAATTAGTGCAATTTAAGGAAAAAATGATATTATAATAAAATGAAAATACCTAGAAACATGTCCTAATCCTATTTTATGTGTAATGGCCGA
The DNA here is from genome assembly GCA_963277665.1 of Viscum album. NCBI lineage: Eukaryota > Viridiplantae > Streptophyta > Magnoliopsida > Santalales > Viscaceae > Viscum > Viscum album. The sequence continues at coordinate 1,499,334,137 of OY728131.1, forward strand.
CCAAGAAAATCCATGGGTCAACTTGGGGACCCCATGGAGCCACTTTGGTTGGGAAATGACATAAATAACTTTTTATTTAATGATAAAGTAAAAATGACACAAACATGATATGTTTTACTAAAACAATTTTTACATGGGTTTATACAAGTCATATTTTTGATTATAAATAGTAATTAGAAAGATAAAAAGATTTCCTACATCATAGTATTTTTTTTATAATTTTTATACTTTAAATAAATTAAATTATTTATGACATCATGATGATGCAGCGATTACCTCATTAATAAAGGATTTAAATAAAATGAAAAGATAATGTAAAATCTATGACCTACACATGTCCAAAACCTATTGTATGGGTGGATTTCAAACCCTTATCACCTTACCCTCGAATTATATCAATGTGGGACCTTTTGAATCCGAAACTTATTTTAGAATAAAGTAACATTTCTTTACTTTCCAAGAGTGCCCCTCCTCTCCTCTTATAAAAGGCCCCCACCTCTACCTCCTTACCCACACTCCCAAAGCATTTGTCTCGGCCAAACCCTGCCCATTTTGTCTCTACACATCCCTCTATTACTCCTTAAAGCCTCACTTTTGGCAGAAGGCTTCCCAAAGAAGCCTTTGAGCTCAAACCAAAGGGAGTTACCCGATTTTAAGGTAATGTCTTCACTTGAGTCCTTTTGTTTTATTTTACTTCTCCAACCCCCTAAACTCTTTTTATTCATTTCTTTTGTAACAACTCCATTATCTTCAATATACTAGGATCTTGTTATAAGAAGTATTCGATCAACACTTACACACACCTACATCTAATGGTTAAAGGACATACTGTTTCTGTGGATGGTGAATTTATGCCTCCTGAAACGATGATTGTTCAAAATTCTTTTAACACCTTCAAAGGTGGCCATTAAGATGTAACTATATTTATATATGATATATAATATGTTTATGTTTTCCTTAAGCTTCTGTATTTTTCATTTTGGGCATACCTTTATGGTTTCCATTATGGGTAAACGTGATATCTTCATTTAAGGAAGTGCGGACAACCGCCCCCTCAAAGTGATTTGATTTGTTAAATACCATATGTGGGACGTATAAAGGATGGAACTATGATATTATATATTATATTATACTGGAATTATAATATACCTTTATATCATTATGATTCCATTCTATAAAATAAGAAATAGAAATGAAAGTAGCGTTCATGCGTATGTACGGCTTACCGTCTCCATGAACGGTGCATTTCATTTCTTACCTCTAAATGATTATGTAATATTATAAATACATGTATATACTGGATATATATGATATATACATCATGATTATAATTCTGGATATAATGGATACATGAAAAACTTGTAATTATAAAGGGTTTATTTTTTACTCAAGTACCAATGATCATTAAAACGACCGTTATTAACTTAAATAATTACATAGTTTTCATGACATGGAAATAAGTGATATAAAAGGAATAATTAACTTGAAAAAGGTTCTTAAGCAAGTAGAAATTAACTCAAGTTTATTATTCAGGACATTAAAGAACGATCGAGTCAAGTCGGACCTGAGGTATGGGACTTCGTCTCAATATCCTTTCATTGAGGCATATTTTGTTTTATACACAACCTTCTTTAATATGGTGTATAAACCCCTTTGACTTTTATGATTATTCAAAAGGAATATTTTTTATACAAAGCATTTACTAAACAAAAAAAGGGAATGTTTTTGTTGTAAGTATGTGGTGACAACGACTTCTCCGCCGCCGTGACCATTATTTGAGTTTCGGCTTCCTCTACAAGCCATAACTTTTTATTAAAAGAAAAATAAATACCATGTTTTACTTTTATTTTATTTTGATATTGAATATGGTTTTCATAATGTTTTTATATCAATGTTTTTTATTGATATCTTGTGATTGAAAGGTGGAAATTTTATGTTTCCTTTATGTATGTTTTATGTGATATGATTATGCTGAGGTTATTGGGCATTATTATGAAGACGGGTGGTTCCGTGATAAACTAAGGGCGGGTGAGCCCGATATAGCTCTCCAATGCAATGGGTAACATGAAGGAGTGAAATTTTAAGGTTTCTCCGAAGAGATTTAGGGAATATACTGTGATGGGTATTCCAAACGTAACCAAGTGGGTTACTCCCTACGTAAGAATGTTATGAATGCCTCAAGTTACCTATATGTCTTATGATTTCTATGATTTATTCATGATTTGATGAGGTATATTAAAGTGATTATGTTTTATGGGTAATGTATGATTTCATTCATATGTATATATGAACTTATTTTTCTTTCCATATTTTTATAACCCATACTGAGATTTTTATGCTCATCCCAAGTTTTTTTGAAATGTTTTTCACAGGTCAAGGGAAAGGTACATGATATGATGATAGTGTCAAGGAAGTGTCAAGAATTAATCCATGTTTTATTTTAAATATGTTTCCATTGATGGGAAAAATTAATACTATCTTTATGTAACCACTTTGTTTATATGTGGAATGTAATGCAAGTTTTATGTTCTAATTCTCTAAAACTCTAAACCCGAAAAGATCCTCAATGTGTAATCTTGTAATAACTCAATATTAAGTAAGGTTTAAGGCTAGAGACTTATAGTTGGTATCAGAGGTCAGTTTAGATAACTTTAGGAGTTAGAATTCTATTAAATGATTATCCAAAAATATTTTTTTTATGCTCAAATTGAAGTGATATAGTATTTGAAGATTACCATGTTTCTTCATCTAAGACATGTTTGTTAAGAATGGTTTTCCGCAGAGGAAACAAGGAAGCAATGCTAGGAAGGCATGCAGAAGGAAATAACCTTCCGAATCAGCATCCTGAGATGGTCGGAATTGGAACTGAATAGTTTGTTGCAGTAATGGCACAGTTTACTCAAGCGATAAATGGCAGTGGTATCCATACACGATATCAGCCAGATCAACCGTGGAGGAACATGTCAGTGGTGGAACATTTCATGAGGCAACATCCCCCATAATTCAGAGGATCATCTGACCCTATGCTAGCTGAAGCGTGGATTAAAGAACTGGAGAATATTTTTGATGTCATGGTGTGTTCAAACAATCAAAAGGTTAGTCTTGATATTTACCGTTTGGAGGGTGAAGCAGATCAGTGGTGGTCGATGGTTAAAAATATCAAGGACGTTGATGAGATTGATGCTCTCGACTGGGATGAATTAAAAGTATGTTTCTTGAAAAGTATTTTCCTAAGGCTATTCGACTTAGTATGGAAAAACAATTCTTGGAATTGAGGAAAGAGGAAGACACAGTGGCTACCTATGAAGAAATGTTCACTCGATTGGCAAGGTATGCTCCAAATTTTATCCGAGACCTTGATAGTAAAATCAATCGTTTTTACTCAGGATTAAAGCCAAAATATCGAAGGGAATTGGCTTCTTGTGAGTTCAAAAGTTATGAAAAGCTTCTTCGATGTGCTGAGAAGGTGGAAATGGAGTTTTTCGATGATCAAGTGTTCTATAACAACCAACAGAAGAAGAGACCGAGGTGGCAGGAGAAAGGGAAGAATTATTCAAAAAAGTCTGATGGTAAGAAATCTAAGTTTCCTGTTTGTGATAAATGTGGAAAAAGGCATGCTGGGGAATGTCTTCTGAATTCTGGAAAGTACTACCGATGTGGTAAGATGGGACATAAGGCTCGTGATTTCACTGAAAAAGATCAAGGTGAAGGTAAGACCAAATGTGATTTATAGTTAGTGAAATGTTTTAAGTGCAATGAGATGGGTCACTATGCAAACGAGTGTCTGACAAAGAGCTTGAGTGATGGGAAGCAATTAGACTACAAGCAGAATGGGGTGGTGAAATCCTTTGCAACTACTTCAGCAGATGTTGGGCCATCAAATGATGTTGTATCAAGTACTTTTTTTGTTTTTTCAGATTATGCCAGTGTGTTGTTTGATTCGGGGTCTACACATTCTTTCATCTCTGAAACCTTTTCTAGTAAAATGGGAATACCATCTCAAGAAATGACTCCGAAACTTTTGGTAAAAACACATGGGGGAAATGTTGAGGCAAAAATAATTTATAAGAATCTTCCTATCCTTATCTGTGGAAAGAACCTACTTGAAAACCTTATTGTTCTACCTCTAGTAGAGTTTTATGTTATCCTGGGTATGGATTGGATCTCTATTTACCATGATAAGATTGACTGTAGAGCTAAAGAAGTTTCTTTTCAGAAATACTTTCAGTTTGTGTAAAATAATGAACCCTTACTATTGATAACTTATCAAGAGGCCAAGAAACTTGTAAAAGATGGAAATGAATGTTACCTTACACACATCGTTGAAAATAAAGGAACTGTTCAGACTAATGATGTGCCAGTGGTAAATGAGTATACTGATGTTTTTCCTGAAGAGTTGCCTGGAATAATACCAGATCGAAAATTTGAGTTTACTGTTGACTTAGTTCCTGATGCTAAGCCAATTTCAAAACCCCTTATCGAATGGCTCAAATTGAACTTTTAGAGTTGAAGGAGAAATTGCAAGATTTATTAGAGAAAGGTTTCATTCGACCTAGCACATCACCATGGGGTGCTCCTATTTTATTTGTTAAAAATAAATATGGTTCAATGAGACTTTGCATTGATTATAGAGCCTTGAATAACATCACTGTTAAGAAAAAATATCCTTTGCCTCATATCGATGATTTGTTTGATCAGCTCCAGGGAGCTCAGTATTTTTCAAAGATTGACTTGAGATCGGGGTACCATCAGCTGAAGGTAAAGGAAGCAGATGTTCCGAAGACTGCGTTCCATACAAGATATGGCCATTATGAATTTATAGTAATGCCTTTTGGGCTAACCAATGCACATGCTGTATTCATGGACTTAATGAATATAATTTTCCATGAGTTCTTGGATAAGTTTGTGGTGGTTTTAATTGATGATATTTTGGTGTTTTCTAAAATTAAAGAGGAGAATGAAAGACATTTAAGGGTTATCTTGAAAACCTTAAAAGAAAATAAACTGTATGGAAAATTCAGCAAGTGTGAGTTTTGGTTGTAACAAATTTCTTTCCTTGGTCACATTGTTTCTAAAGATGGGATAACTGTTGATCTTGAAAAAACAAAAGTTGTGGAAGACTGGCCAAGACCCACAAATGTAACTGAGATTCGTAGATTCCTTGGTTTGGCAGGCTATTACCGAAGGTTTGTTAGAAATTTTTTACGGTTATCTAGTCCAATGACTAAGCTAACTTGGAAGGGTGTTAAGTTTATCTGGACAAAAGAATGTGATGATTGTTTTCAGGAATTGAAAAGAAGATTGGTGAATGCTCCAGTTTTGGAACTACCTTCCAGGAATGGTGAGTTTGTTATATACAGTGATGCTTAATTGAAAGGACTTGGTTGCGTCCTAATGCAGAATGATCAGGTAATTGCTTATGCTTCATGACAGTTGAAAACTCATGAGGTAAATTACCCTACACATGATTTGGAATTAGCTGCTGTTGTTTTCGCTTTAAAAATTTGGAGGCATCATTTTTATGGAGTAAAGTGTGAAATATATACTGATCACAAAAGTTTAAAGTATATATTCACTCAGAAAGAGTTAAACATGAGACAGAGGAGATGGCTGGAATTAATCAAGGATTATGATTATACATTTCATTACCATCCGGGAAAAGAAAATAAAGTGGCTGATGCTTTAAGTCAAAAAAGTAATGCTTCATTAGCAATTTTGCATTTGGAACGTGATCCTTTGGTTAAGGATTTGATGAACTTTGTCATAGAAGTTGTTGGTGCAGGAAGTTCTTCTGTTTTGTTTCAGGTATCAGTGAGATCATCTCTATCAGATAGAATCAATCAAGCACAGAAGTAAGACAGTGAGTTGTAGAAAAAGGTAGAGCTGGTTCAGAAAGGTAAGTTGCCTGAATTCAACATTGATAATGATTGTGTTTTGAGATTTGGGAAGAGATTGTGTGTGCCTTGTGATTCACAGTTGAAGAGAGTGTTGTTATGTGAAGCTCATAGTTCTCCGTTTTCAGTTCATCCGGGTAGTACTAAGATGTACAGAGATCTACGGGAGTATTACTGGTGGGATGGAAGGAAAAGAGATATTGCTGATTTTATTGTGAAGTGTTTGACATGTCAACAGGTTAAAGCAGAGCAGCAGTTACCGAAAGGGATGCTTCATCAAATATTTTAATCATGGTTTGATATTTGTTCTCCCTCGGTTCATCAACATATTTTTTTGTGGTTGGCGGTTCATAAAAAACATGACAATGAATTGATGTGAAACCAATCCTCGGAACATTAGACCATTTATGAGGACACAGATTCAAGATCAATCTTGATGTCATATGGTTTGATGGGAGTTTGGAAACAGATCTCGGTTTGGTGAGACAAGGTGCGATGCTTGGATAGTGTTTACCAAGCAGGTTGGTGGTGGTAGGGTTTTGACGGCCAGGTAGTGTTGGTGGTGGTCGGGATAGCATGGGGTGACAATTTGTGGCTTAGGAGAAGCTGGTTGAGGTCAGCGCATCTCCGGGCGAGTGAGAAGGCGACGTGGAGGAGGCGGTCCAATGGTGTGTGAGGTTGTCCAAGGAGGCGCGAGCATGTGTGTCTGGTGGAAGGCGGCGGTGGTGGAAATCCGGAGGGCGGCGTCCAGGTGCTGCAGGGGCAGTGTAATTTTCGGGACACCATTAGGAAATCAGTTGTGCGCAGACCGGCGGCTGGAAAAAATAGTAGGATGCGGCACTAGGGTTTTCAAGGAGAAAGTCGTGTGAATTAGTGGAAGTTGGTGATTGGATAGAGGAATTATAAAGAGATTGGAATAATAATGAAAATAATAAAATCAAGGAAGATTTGGGTTGTGCTGAGCATGGAGCCAAGGCAAGGGAGGCACCTATTTTGGTGGTGCATCACTTTTTGAATATATTTAAGGAGGATTTTTTTTTACGTTTTTCAAAAAAAAAATTTCCAAAAAATGATTAGGATAGAAATATTTTTAAAAATATGCCTCAAAGGAGGCTTCTGGGATGCCTCCTTTTCATTTCGGGGGCAAGGCGGCATCGCGGATGCCGCCTTTGCGCTGCGGGTGAAAGGCGGCATCTGCGATGCCGCCTTTCTCCTAAAATTTTTTTTTTTGAAAATTTTTATTTTTATTTTTTTGTTTTGTTTTGTTTATATATATATATACATATATACATATACATATATATATAAACAAAATAAAAAATTTCAGCAGAATCTTTGCTATTAAAGATCCAGCGGTACAGCCATTATAGCATTCTGGATTCTGACAGAAGCTCTCACCCAGACCTCCCTTTTATAAGAAAGCTTACCCTGGGAAATCATTCTGCCTTTTTGATGTGGGATTTTGGTTCTTCATTTCCTGCACAGAACATTCTGCATTTTTTATGTGAGATTCTGTTTCAAGTACGTGACTTTGAAAGACTATAAAATATAAACTATAAGACCAATATAAATGAAACTTAAAACATGGATTAAAAATAAAACAAATAGTTGAAAACAAAAAGAATTTCCTCAAAGATGTTGATGAAAAATAATCTATGACCTCTCAAAACCGAATACTTGAAACTTAAAAATATTTCAAGTACGTGACTTTGAAAGACTATAAAATATAAACTATAATTCCAATATAAATGAAACTTAAAACATGGATTAAACATAAAACAAATATTTTAAAATAAAAAGAATTTCATAAAAAATATTGATGAAATTTAATTGATAAGCTTTCAAAATGACCAACATGAAACTTAAAAATGTTTCAAGCACGTCACTTTGAAAGCCTATAAAATAGAAACTATAAGACCGATATAAATGAAACATAAAACACAGATTAAACATATAACAAATAGTCAAAAAAAAATATAATTTCGTAAAAAATGTTCATGAAAAATAATTTATAAGCTTTCAAAACCGCCTACTTGAAACTTAAAAATATTTCAAGTACGTGACTTTGAAAGATTATAAAATTATTACTAATTAACTGATTAATTATTATATAATTAATAGTTAGATTAATAATTTACTAATTAATTATTATATAAGTAATAATTAATGAGTAATAATTAATAATTAATAATTTAATGAATAGTTATAATTAATATTTATATTACTTATTAACAAATTAATAATTACTAATTACTTATTAATAATTATTAATTAATAATTACTAATTATAATGAATAATTATAATAAATATTTAAATTACTGATTAACTAATTAATAATTACCAATTACTAATTAATTAGTTATAATTATTAATTATATTTCTAATTAACTAAATATTTATTATATATGTAATAATTAAGTATTATATAATTGATAATTTTATTACTAATTAACTAATTAGTTATTATATAATTAATGATTAATAAACACTAATTACCAAATTAAAAATTATATACTAATTAATTAGTTATTTTGTAATATAAATATTAATTATATACTAATTAAATAGTTAATTAGTAATAGAATTATTAATTATATAATTTGTAATTAGGTAATTAGTAATTATTAATGTTTTATTATTATTTTCGTATGGTTATATAAATATATATAAATAAAACCTAATTTACCACCTCCTGAGATTCCACTCTGACAAACAAGTAAAAATAGTATTTTGATTTCAATACACATAAAACATGTAAACAATAATGTACAATCAATGCATATGTCTGTGGCGAGGAGATTCTGTCACACATGGTGGTCTGCGAATAGGACGTCCGCGTCGAGTGCGCAGTGGAGTCTGATTACCTGGAGAAGGCTGATCCTCGGGCACTGAAACTTCGACTGTCGCATCCTCCATCTGTGTGTCAGTGGGAGGAGCTGTCAACTGCATCTCGTACTGCCATTCGGATCCTTATCCCACTAGGGTGGTAGAAGGACCTGCCTCCATCGCAGAGGGGAACGAAGCCTGTGATGGAGCTATACCCCAAGACGACGACGGCTCTAGAATCCAAGGTTGTGAAGGATCTGGAACCCAAGATGGAGAGAACTGCGGATATCCTGTCAGGAAAGACAGATCCCATGCCTCCTGAGGCACATCCTGAATAGGCTGATCCTGGACTACTAAAGGCCCGACCTCTGCCTGTGGAACTGGCGAGGCCTCACGTGCAGCACGACGTTGTCTACGTCACTGTGGTCGTGGCTCCTCAGCACTAGCAGCATCTGTAGGATGTTCCTCTGGGGAAGGAACCTCCTGTCTCCGAGCCAGACGCGTGAAGATGCTCCCGGAAAGCACATGAAAAGACGCCCTCGCCTCCAGCGTTGTAGCATGGACGGCTGCCCGGCTAAAGACCCCCTCTACATCTTCATCACTCATGCGAACAAGCTGCTCTGTGTGACTTCCCTGTAAGTATATTCAAATGGAATTAGAAAATAATTCAATAAAAAACTAATATGAATTTATTAACTTACCATCCTCTGCATCTCTATGCCAGCTTGGGTAAGATACAGTATAGACTTCAGTCTATACCATGGCGCATAGTCAACCTGCTCTGAAAGAGATAATTGATTTGTAGGAACACCCTGAATACGTAACTTTGCACATCTGTGCCAGTAGTCGATAAAACTCGCATGTACTTGGGACCAGTCATCATCCTGCCTCCCTGTCAGCTTCATCCCATGAAGCTTGTCTGTATTTCTAGATGGTAATGGAATCGGCTGAGTATGAAAAAATTGGCGCATGACCCTGTCAGGCTGCTGCCACTCAATAATATGAAAGTGAATGAGGGGCACTACAGCCATAGCATCCTCAAGCCCAACAGTGCAGTATGCTGGCAACTGGTCCATAATACTCCAGTATGGAAGCCATGAAATCTGAAATGACAAGTGATTTTGTCAAAATAACACCCAACTAAAAACCAAAATTGATGTTATTATTAAAAATGTTAGACAGTGATAGATTATATATACATACCTGATCAGGTAAGAGACAGTTCAACTGTAGCCGATATACGCCCAAATGTTGTCTCGGAACCACGTCAAAATTGTGTCACTGAAACCACCTGTAAAATACAATGATATTGACAAATAATGAGAAATTATAGTCAATAACTCATAGTAGAATCAAAAACCAATAGAAATGACTTATCATACCAGCGTCCACACGGAGCGTCATGCAGCACCTCCATCTCGACCGGTGGACCAACAAGGTCAGGGCGGAATGCTGGGATGCGCTCCCATGCCCACATCTGAATAAGGATGACGCATCCTCCAAGACCTGTACGGTCCCTATGGGATAGTCTGCATAATGATCTATACGTGTATGCCAAGCAGGCTGATCCCCAACTGTACGTCCCAGCCCAATCAAAGTCCTCTAGTAGGGGTAGATACATCATATGCACGTGCATCCCCGAGTGATCAGTACACATGGTCCCACCAATGAGTTGTAAGATATATGCACGGGCGTAACGCATGACGGTCTTCTCATCATCATCATCCTGTAAATGTGGAATCTGTGAATCCAACCAACGCATAGATATGGACGATCCATCTGTAGCCCTACGGTCGGACAAAATATCAACGCCTAACAAGCGTTGAGCAAGGTCTGGTCAAGCTGCACGAGTGGGTCCAATAACGGGTCTCCCATGGATAGGCAGACCGAGAAGCACTACGACATCCTCAAGGGTGATGGTCATCTCTCCCTCAGGCAAGTGGAATGTGTGTTTCTCTGGTCTCCATCTCTCAATAAGGGCAACAAGTAGGTAATGATCTACAAATGTGAAATCTGATACGGCAAGGCCATAGAAGCCATCATGGCGCAAGTAAGGTCTAATTGCATGTGGAGGCTCCATGTGATGAAAATGGTGTGCTCGATGCACCTTCACAAATCGATCTGGATTACCCTCTAACATGGCCTGTGAAATATGGGTAGGCTGCTGAGTGAGTAGTATGGTATCATCCATCTGCATATAAACAAAGAAAATGAGTCGTAAGTGTAAAATGTAAATATAACATTATGATGTTTTTAGAATTTAACTAATTGTATGTATTCAATATCTTATGCTAATTATTATGATACTATAAATTTGTTATAGAACAGTTTGCTAAAATATCCTGCATGTTTGCATTGGGGTTTAGGTTAGAGGGTTTAGGGTTAAAATTTTTAATATTAATGTCCAGGAAACATGTTAATGGGTTAACTGAAATTTAATTTTCAATATGGGTTAAGTGTTCCGCTTTCGGAGTTTTGAAATAAATTCTATTATCTCATATTTAAAGTTATTTCTTAAAAGCATGAATATTAATATAAAATAAGTTATATAATCTAAAATATTGAGTCTTGAATTTGGTTACACATATTTTGGGGGAGCTTTATGATTAACTACTTATGTATTGGATTAAGATAAACCATGTCAATTAGTAATGATGTTTTTAGAATTTATCTAATTGTATGTATTCAATATCTTATGCTAATTATTATGATACTATAAATTTGTTATAGAACAGTTTGCTAAAATATCCTGCATGTTTAGATTGGGGTTTAGGTTGGAGTGTTTAGGGTTAAAATTTTTAATATTAACGTCCAGGAAACATGTTAATGGGTTAACAGACATTTACTTTTCAATATGGGTTAAGTGTTCCACTTTCGGAGTTTTGAAATAAATTCTATTATCTCACATTTAAAGTTATTTCTTAAAATCATGAATATTAATATGAAATAAGTTATATTATATAAAATATTGAGTCCTGAATTTGGTTACACATATTTTGGGGGAGCTTTATGATTAACTACTTATGGATTGGATTAAGATAAACGATGTCAATTAGTAATTATGTTTTTAGAATTTATCTAATTGTATGTATTCAATATCTTATGCTAATTATTATGATACTATAAATTTGTTATAGAACAGTTTGCTAAAATATCCTGCATGTTTAGATTGGGGTTTAGGTTGGAGGGTTTAGGGTTAAAAATTTTTATATTAACGTCCAGGAAACATGTTAATGGGTTAACTGAAATTTACTTTTCAATATGGGTTAAGTGTTCGCTTTCTGAGTTTTGAAATAAATTCTATTATCTCATATTTAAAGATATTTCTTGAAAGCATGAATATTAATACGAAATAAGTTATATTATCTAAAATATTGAGTCTTTAATTTGGTTACACATATTTTGGGGGAGCTTTATGATTAACTACTTATGGATTGGATTAAGATAAACCATGTCAATTAGTAATGATGTTTTTAGAATTTATCTAATTGTATGTAATCAATATCTTATGCTAATTATTATGATACTATAAATTTGTTATAGAATAGTTTGCTAAAATATCCTGCATGTTTAGATTGGGGTTTAGGTTGGAGGGTTTAGGGTTAAAAATTTTAATATTAACGTCCAGGAAACATGTTAATGGGTTAACTGACATTTAATTTTCAATATGGGTTAAGTGTTCCTCTTTTGGAGTTTTGAAATAAATTCTATTATCTCGTATTTAAAGTTATTTCTTGAAAGCATGAATATTAATATGAAATAAGTTATATTATCTAAAATATTGAGTCTTGAATTTGGTTACACATATTTTGGGGGAGCTTTATGATTAACTACTTTTGGATTGGATTATGATAAACCATGTCAATTAGTAATGATGTTTTTAGAATTTATCTAATTGTATGTATTCAATATCTTATGATAATTATTATGATATTATAAATTTGTTATAGAACAGTTTGCTAAAATATCCTACATGTTTAGATTGGGGTTTAGGTTGGAGGGTTTAGGGTTAAAATTTTTAATATTAACGTCCAGGAAACATGTTAATGGGTTAACTGACATACACTTTTCAATATGGGTTAAGTGTTCCGCTTTCGGAGTTATGAAATAAATTCTATTATCCCATATTTATAGTTATTTCTTGAAAGCATGAATATTAATATGAAAACTTATCTCAGATTTTTGGGGTTTAGAAAACCGAGGAATAAAGAAGAGATAACAACATTTAGTTTACAATATGGGAATGTCACAATGAAGAAAATACATCATTATGAATGAGACTGTGAATTCGACCCAACAACGTTAGGGCATCTCTTCTGGTTATGACCTTCTTTATGACATATTGTGCATCACAAACTCTGTCCTTGTTCTTGAGGCCAGTCCATCTCATTACGCATCCTACTCGCCTTTGGTCTCCCATGAGGACGTAACCGATTCATATTAGGTATCACTATCGGCTAGCCTTCAGGCATTGGGAAATAACGATACTCCCCAATAGGTGTCCATGGTGCAGCATAACAGTTGGAAATGATATCCATCTGGTACACTGGATCAACATATGCTTCCCATGAGATGTTCACAGAGGCACATGTTGCGATGGCATGTGTACATGGAAACTGTAAGGCCGGAAATTTTCCATATTGGCATTGCCTTGTTTCCAGTAATACCACCATTTTTTCACCGACGCGATTTGTGATGGGGTCTGAACGCTCTTGAACTTCAAATCGAGAGTCTTCTCTTCGAAAGAGACATACGTGATAACCAGAAGCTTCTTCAATATTTTTTTCAATCTCTCGTTGAATGTTTCTTCCATACCTTATCCCTTGATGTATTCCGTATGATGCTAGTTTTTGTCTATCCACAAAGTACTTCACGCATCGATATAACGTCTCCTGAACTAAGGTGGTTATAGGTAGCTTGTGAAGTCCTTTGAAGATACCATTTATGCACTCCACAATGTTTGTCATCATGTGTCGGTACCTCTTTCCTCCATCGTATGCCAATGTCCATTTCTCTTTTGGAATCCGCATCATATAATCATAAACTTCTTGATTAGCCTGACGAATTTGTTCAAAATGTTCTTCAAATTGTCATTGGTCCGACTCATATGCTACAAAACGTAGATGATATTTCACATAAATTGATTTTATATTTATATTGAAACAGTAAAACAGAATGAATAAAATACGTACCAAGCCTCGTGATTGCCTTCTTCATCGGTTCGTTGTGGAATTTTTTATGAACATTGCTAGCAATGTGTCTAATGTAGAACCGATGATGTGCATTTGGGTATCTCCATGTATTAGGATCTGCATTGATTGCCTCATTAATTGCTCGATGGCGATCAGATATCAAACAAACTCCCTGAATGTTGGTGAAATGGTTGCTGATACATGCCAGAAACCAACTCCATGATTCATAGTTTTCTTTCTCTACAATGGAAAAGGCAAGCGGAAGAGGTGAATGGTTTCCATCTTGGGTTGCCGCAATCAACAATACACCCTTGTATTTTCCATACAGAAATGTTCCATCAATCTAAATAAATTGTTTGCAAAAACGAAATGCGGAGATACAAGGAAGGAATGCCCAAAACAACTGATGAAATTGAACACGAGATGGATCAAGTCGATTATCAGGAGACACATGTTAGTTTTTATCCAGATGGAAGACAACTTGGTTATGATGCCTCAGTGTGGCTAGAAATTGCGGCAATACTCGATATGAGTCATCCCAATCACCATATACCTTCACAATTGCCTTCTTTTTCGCCATCCATGCCTTATTATAGGAAATCTTATAACCGAATTTCTGTAGAATCCTCTCTTGCACAAGGGATATTGGAACATCTTGGAATGTCCTAATCATCTCAACAACAATAGATGACACAAATTCTATATCCAATGAAGTATGATCTTGTGTGAGACTTGGCTGAACGCAAGTATGAGCCGCCTCAATCCTTGAGATTCTCCAACCTCCAAATGTAATGTCTGGAATAGCCCTTAAGAGAAATCTACAATCATCCCCATACTTCACACACCGTATAACATATTTACTATGGCATGATTCGTGAACTACATAGTTGAAGTTTCTCTCAATATGAAATCTCTTTAACGTGCTTTTTAAGGCATCTTTACTGGGGAAATTCCTTCCAATATATAAGGTTTTGTCCACCTCACTAAACCTATCTGGTACAACTCCAGGGAACTCAGTTGTCGGTGTGAGAACAGTATTATCGAATTCAGGCACGCGTGTCATTTCTTCTGAACAAGATGAAAATAGTGGTGGATGATTTATTGACCGAGGTTGATGTACAACAATTGCATTTCTCAAAACCTCCTCTCTATCTTCTGTTGGTCCCTCCTCATCAGCACTGTTGTCGCCATCTGATCCATCATTATGAAACTCCTCATCAAAAGTCGGATTGACATGTATATTCGGGAGATCATCTAGGTTGTCCTCTTCTGCTGCATCATTTGGAATAGGCTCAATGTCATGGGGTATACTGTCTTCAACCGCTCTTGTATTTCTACTTTTTTGTACAAGTGGACGTTGTTGTTGTACAGTAGCAACAACAACGTATAAATCCATCATGGTACCATCTAACCGTTGAGAAAATAAATTAATTGCTTGGACCCACTGCGCATCAGCAACCAATGGAAAAGCTATATGCCACAGTGTTGTTGGAAATTGCAAATTTCTATAGCTCATAGACATGATCTCTTGATCGGGTCCCAGATTTAAGGAAACACGAATTCTCTCTTGAAGGTCACTTATGGTAACACAATCAACTGTACTAACCACCGTAATTGGTTGTGTACTATAAGAAGCTCCTTGCTCAGTTTGAATAATCTCCCCATAATAGTACACACAGGCAAACATGGCTCTCTACGTCAAAAATGTTTCTTTCATTAAAATTATGATAGTGTAACAAAATATTAACAATTATGTTTGACAATATTATGTTTATTATAATTTAATTTTAGTGCGCCTTTCTATACCATAAACTAAGCTACTGATATTTGACCATATGATATTTATTAGAATGTAATTTTAGAGCGCCTTTTTATTTATTTTGTTTGTTCTTCTTCATTTCACTTTATATGTTCATTAGTATCATTAGCTAATCATTATATTAATTCATGTTTTAATCCTATGTTATTTAATAATTATTCTAAAATTAACTAATAATAACTAATCATTAATTATTCTATTATTCTATAATTAACTAATAATAACATTAATTCGTTAATTATTATGTCCTTATTTGATTCTATAACATTATATTTATCATTTATCATTGATAAATATACTGATCATTAGTATCGTTAACTAATCATTATATGAATCCATGTTTTAATCCTATGTTATTTATTAATTATTATAAAATTAACTAATAATAACTAATCGTTAATTATTCTATTATTTTATAATTAACTAATAATAACTTTAATTCGTTAATTCTTATGTCCTTATTTGATTCTATAACATTATATTTATCATTTATCATTGATAAATATACTGATTTTCTTTTTCTTCTCTTAGAAATTTTAGTAGTTTATAAAGAAAATATGAATCATCTTAAGAATATTCCCCGGGAGTGTCAAACCAGGATGCAGCAAGGCCCGTTATCGTGCACCAGTTCCTGTTCGAGTCTATCTCGAAGCGGTGTTTTCGGGTTTTACCCCTATGTACATCTATGCCAGAGCCACATCCACTTGTTTGTATTCAGACTGGAATTTAATTGCGTAGATAACCACATAATCTTTAAGCTACCAAAATTTCTAAATACTTAATCTTAAGTTAATCTATACTTAATCTATACTACCTAACAGTAATTATTTAAAACTATATATAACTAATTACAAAAACTAAATAACTAAATATTAAGAACTACCTAAACTACTTAACAAATTAAAGATTTAAAACTAAACAAAATTAAATTAATTAAATAAAAACATTAAATTAAATAAAAAAACATACCTCTAAATGAAGCTTCGTAAAAACTCGCACAGCAAAGGAATTTTTTAGAGAGAGAGAGAGAAATTCGGAGAGATGAAGTGAGGAGGGAGAGGGGAAGGAAATGAGCAAGTGAGGAGAGGGGGGGCGCCCTTTTATAGGGAGTTTAGATGAAGGCGGCATCGCGGAAGCCGCCTTTCGCCTTACCCTGAGGCGAAAGGCGGCGCGGGGGAACAAGGCGGCATCGCAGATGCCTCCTTTGTGCGCTAAAACAAAGGCGGCATCTGTGATGCCGCCTTTGTGGCGTATTTTTAAAAAAAACTGACCTAGGCAGTTTTTCAGAATTCTTTTTTTAGAAAAAAGTATTTAAAAAAATCCATTTAAGGAAGTAAATTAAAGATAATAATAATATAATAATGTTATTATTATTTTTGTTTTGGAAAGCTGTATTTTGATCTTAACTTATCTGTGCGACCTCAGTTTCATGAATCGTTAGTGGCAGTGCGACCCTAACTTTTAAAAGGAAATTATGAGTTCACTATCGGATGTCTTTTTTGGGTTTGTGGATTGGGTACCTGAAACACTCAAATAATAATAATAATATATTATTATTATTATTAAATCTTTGACCACCCATAACTCTCACACGCAACGACTGATTGATTTTCCATCAGTGCCAATGTGACTCTGTCTTTAAGATGGTCGATTCAAGTCTAAGGTTGAATATTAAATTTTGATTCCTGGATTGGGCTCATGAAACACCCCAATAATAATATTTTTATTATTGTTGCGGAATATGGTATTAGTCGTAACTCTCCCAAATGACATCGGATTGGAGATCCATCAGTAGCGTCATGACCCTGAATTTGAGGCATACTTTTTAGGACTAATTTAAGGTTTTTAAACCATAGTTGAGGTGCAGACCATATGAAGTCGGTTCGCACACATTACGATGGAATGTGACTTTTTCACAGGGTATCCATTCTGGGCGAACGAGTAGTCGATCCCATGTGTTTTTCTAAGAGGATAACAATGGTGTGATCTGTACAATTTATTTTGGTACCAAGGTTTGGGCCCCACATAATGTCATTCAAGCGCAATGTGGCGATATATGACTTTTCCATCGGATGTCCATTCAGGGTGAATGAATAGTCAATCTTGTTTGTTTTACTCCAAGGATCACAGCGGTGTGATCTGTTTCATTATCCAGTGCCCTTTGAGGAGGACTACGAGTAAAAGTATGTTTTCTTCCATCGCTTTAAAAATGAGCATTGCACTCTCCTCAACCTATGGGCTAGAGATGTCATGAACTCTAGGAGTACACATGCATTCTTAAGGGGTAATTGATTTTTAGTTTAGTACCCGAGTATGGAAAGGTACACGGCCAGACAAAGAGGTGAGGCCACACAAAGTGTGGGACCCACACACACCATGTACCACTTTACAAATCTTATATCTCTCATATCTCCTTCTTTTGGACTCAAACTTTGGCATATGATTAGACTATCCTGAGTGTTTTTTCGCATATAATATGACGGTTCCCTCTGTATTGGCTTTTAATATATTATGGGAGATGTTTAGGGTGTGATGACTATTTGGGGAAACACCTAATGACTAAAATGGTGTGCTTTCTAAGAGGTGCCATCCAGTAGGGATGGGCAATGTTCTTTAATGATTTTGGAGAGGTACAATCCAGTAGGGATGATAAGAGTTCCTCGATGCCTTTTCGAGACGTATCATCCATCGGGGATGATCAAAGTTCCTCGATGCTTTTCTGAGGGGTACCATCTAGTGGGGATGATCAATGTTCCTAGATGATTTTTCCGATATGTGTCATCCAGCAGGGATGATAAGTTTTCCTCAGTGATTTTATGAGAGGTACCATTCGGTAGAGATGACCAGTGATCCTCAGTGCTTTCTGAAAGGTACCATCCAGCAGGGATGACCAGTGTAGTTCTGGGTTGACCCTCCCACTAGGCCAAGTGGCATAGTCCCCAATGAGATACCAGGATGACCCAAAGTGTAATCCCTGACGAGATACCGGGCTAACCCATAGCATAGCCCCCGACGAGATATCGGGTTGACCTAGAGAGTAGTCCCCGATGAGATACCAAGCTGACCCAGAGAGTAGTCCCCAAGGAGATATCGGGATGACCCAGATCATAGTCCCCGATGAGATATCGAACTGACCTAGAGTGTAGTCCCCGAGGAGATATCAGGTTGACCCTCCTGGCAGGCTGGGTAGCGTATTCCCTAATGGTTCAGAGAAGACCCTCGACCGTGTGACATAGTGGAAAGTCATGGTTCGACTTACCTAAGGACCCACAAGGAAGAGGGGCACTTTTCCCACTAAGACGCGTCCTTGTGATGTGAACTAAAATTGTGCAAGTGAGTCAGTGCCACCCAAAGCGGCTAGGATCGAGGTGCGATGATTTGGGCCCTTTTGACTTGAGATTCCTAATAAAATGTGATGAGGTTTTGGGAATTGCATATGGTTTTACATAGAACTATTGGCTACTCACTTTCTTGGGATTAGCTGTGAGATGGAGATCCCCTTACTCCCTTATTTGGGTTTTTCTTAATGAGAATATATATATATATCCTATCTCCAGTGCCCACTCTTTGGGATTTGGCTATTCCCATTCTAAGAAAAGCGAAGACACGCGGGGTATGCCACGTGCTTTTCATGTCTAGCTTCTTGTGGTTGGACGAGTCCACTCTCCTTCTATAGGTATCGAAGATTTTACGGGGAGTTCATATCCCCATAGTTTTGAGATTCTTATGTTTGGATGAGTCTACTTTCACTCTCTGTTGGGTTGAGTTATACTTCTATTTACTTTTATTGTACCTTGTTCGTATACTTGTCTTCTTATGTTATATCTCTTACTACTCCCCTCTTCAGTACTTATCTTACTGATCCCTCGATCCTTTGGGGCATCCTACTGAGTATTCTTATAATCACCCTTGCTTGGGATTTTCCCGCATTTGGTGTGCCCTTGTAGAAAAATGATAGGTTAATTGTGATATCAGAGGAGCTTAGGGATACAAGATTCTTGGACAATATGTGGTGGTCATATCTTGAGATTCAGGAGTGGGACTCTCCCAGTTGTTTTACTTTTTTCCCCTGTTGCTAGGTTATGGCACTTTTCTAGTTGGGTGTTTATTTTTCCCCTTTCCCTTTCAGCTTTACCTTTCTTGTAATTTTATTGTTTAGAGGTCGATGAATTTTTGTTTGGTTTCCCTATTATAGCAGTTTTGTATCTTTATTTCTTTTCCTCTGCACTTTTTCATTGATTTGGTTGCGTGTGTGTGGACTGTTTCTTATTAAAAGGACTCCCCTAGTTTTTTGTGCCTTCGGTGCTAGTTTATGACCCTTGTCCTATAGAGGTGGGCTTGGTATAGTTGTGGCTCGAGCCCCATTATGGGTCGGGTCGTGACAAAGTGGTATCAAAGGTGGTTCAACCCTTGAAACATTGATCATACGTTTCCCTAAAAACATCTTAGTTGGGTTTAGGGTAACAATGTCGAAGTGTCTTGAGAGAGGCTCTCAGGCTAGGGAGTATAGTGATGGTATGGGCGGCCGACGTATCCATTCACCAGGACCTTGATTACACACTTTTTGACTCGGCACCTAGAGACACTTGTTGCAGGGAACAATGGTACATGAATCATATAGGATTGATTCTTTGACTGTCCTTATTGAGTTATCTCCCCACTCCCGTTGATGTGTATATATTCTCTCATCCGACCACATTATAACTTTATAACATTCATGACGAATCCGAGACAATAGCCACCCATGATACTAGCTAGGGTCTGTGACGACAATCATGTGAGAAAAGAGGCCTCAGTTTAGGAACCATCATGCAAGACCCTTTCTCCAGGTGGGAAGGTAGTAGTACCCCTACCTATTGAGCAATAGACAGCCCCAACAGAGTAGTTTGAGGATGTGTACAGGCTGAGCACACTTCACGACTTCCAGCACTACAGACAGATGAGGTTCTGCAATAATCCAAATCCTCGGACAATAGAGGGTTGTTTAGATCTATTGGTTCACTTCTTCAGGATTGTACAGACACCGGTAGATCAAATAGTGTCTTTTGTAGTCGACCTTTTTCCTGAAGCAGTTGGACATTGGTGAATCTTGGTTACACAGATACACAATGAGTTGGCACCATCATGGGAAAACTTTCAGCAGATGTTTCTTGAGGAGTTCTGACCCTCTTGATTGAACTCCATTTGACTTTATGAGCTCCTTCAGTGACAGTAGAGAGGGATGACGATGACTGAGTATGAGACTAGGTTCAAAGACCTTACACACTACTCTCTGGACACTATTTATAACGATGAATTCTGGTTGTGAAAGTTTGAGCAGGGACTCCGCAGATAGATTCCTACTATCATAGTGCCTTTATGCATCACCATCTATGTGAGGAAGCTAGAACTGGCATTAGGGACAAAGATTTTTTTTCAAAGGAACGCCATGCAACTAGTTATGGCAGGAAGCGCAACATAGACGAGACGTCTATTGTAGCTAGCAGACGCCAGACGATGAGATCTCGGCATAAGAGATCTTTTCATGATTGGTCTCAGAAACATGGTCATGTAGAGCCCAGACAGCGTAGTGTAAGGATGGTGGAAGAACCCCTCTAACTTGTACACTCAAGGTGTGGTTTTGTAGTAGATTCCCTTAGCAGGATGTGAGGGAAGTTCCAGGCTCACCTAGTGTGGGATGTTTCAGAACAGTTAACTTCCCTGCAGTTGACCCCTATGGAGCAGTAGTGTACAACTTTTATTCAATCGATGGTGTTGGATCTTTCCCTTCTCAAGTTCTCAAGGGAGTCTCAATTATGATGCACCAACTGTAAAATCCTATGTGACCAGATATCCTTCGGTGTTTCACCATATGGATTTTTGGAAGGAGGGAATCACGTGACCCTATTCCAGTGAAAAATAGTGATTCCAGTTGTGACATGGGATGTAGAGGTTCGGTCGGGGAGGAAAACTATCCCCTGAGTTCTATCAGGTCATTCAAGACTGTGCAAGAGATGGTGAGGTTGCATACTGCCTTGCCTTACCCCAAATAGTTGGAGTCGTTATACGACGTCTTACACGTGTCTCAACTGAGGAGATATGTATGTGTTCCTATGCTAATCATCAACTGGAGAAAACTATATGAGGGTAGACCATCCCTTTTGTCCACATTCTTTGGCCTCACACAAACATACATGTTTCCTTGGGATGGGAGAGCTAAGTGTGGGCTCAGTATCCCGAGTTGTTTCTCTAGTTTTTCTTTTAGAGGATGAAAATCTTGAAGGAGGGAATAATGTAGAGACCCGGTTTTTTTCCTAATAAGACTTTGAATTATTTATAAGAATATTTCTAGAGCTGGGCATGGAGATGGCTTGCAATTCCAAGGCCCGGTGTGCTTGGAATTATTTTTCTAAAAATATTAAGTGTTTTTATATAAAGTATGTGTGGTTAACAAAAGAAAATGGGATATATCTTAAAAGGTAGATCATATAGGAAATCTAGTACCACGGTTGGGTTTGAAACGCGATGATTCCCTTAGGCGCGACATAAAATAAGTCGGTGTGGGAAATTTGGACCCCTCTCTCGTTGGTGGTGTGTTAAATGGATAAATTAAATTATTAATAATATAATAATGTTATTATTATTTTCATTAGAAAACCCATGTTTTGACCTTAACTTATCCGTGCAACCTCAGTTTCATGAACCGTCAGCGGAAATGCAACCCGGACTTCGAGATAGAAATTGTGAGTCTAATATTGGATATATTTTGTGGGTTTGTTGATTGGGTGACCGAAACGTTCAAATAATAATAATATTATATTATTATTAAATCTTTGACCACCCCTAACTCTAACATGTGACGTTTGATTGACTTGTCGTTTGCGGTGACGTGACTCTTTCTTTAAAACGGTCAATTCAAGTCTAAGGTTTAATATTAAATTCTGATTTGTGGCTCGGGCTCACGAAACACACCAATATTATTATTATTATTATTATTGAGTAATATGGCATCGGTATCAACTATCCTATTAGATATCGGATTGGCGATCCATCAATGGCGTCATGACTCTGACTTTGAGGATGAATTTTTAGGACTACTTCTAGGTGTTTAAACTAAAGTTGAGGTGCAGACCCCACAAAGCCGGTTTGCATGCATTACGGTGGAATGTGACTTTTTCACTAGGTATCCATTCTGGGTGAACAAGTAGTCGATCCCATGTGTTTTTCTGAGAGGATTGCAATGGTGTGATCTGTATAATTTGTTTTGGGACCAAGTTGTGGGCCCCACGTAACGTCATTTAAGCACAATGTGGTGATATATGACTTTTCCATCGGATGTCCATTTAGGGTGAATTAATAGTCAATATTGTGTGTTTTACTCCAAGGATCACAATAGTGTGATCTGTTTGGTTTTCCAGTGCCGTTTGAGGAGGTCTGCGAGTAAAAGTACGTTTTCGTCCTTCGCTTTAACAATGAGCATTGTACTCTCATCAGCCTTTAGGCTAGAGATGTCATGTACTCTGGGAGTATACATGCTTGCCTAAGGGGTACTTGATTTTTAGTTTAGTACCCAAGTGTGTAAAGTTACATTGTCAGGCAAAGAAGAGAGGCCACACAACGTGTGGGCCCCACACACACTGTATACCACTTTACGAATCTTCTATCTCTCGTATCTTCTTCTTTTTCACTTAGACATTGGAATATGAGTATCCTATCTTGAGTGATTTTTCCCGTAGAATATGATGGTTCCCTCCGTAGTGGATTTTGAGATATGATGGGAGATATTTATGGTGAGACACCTATTTGGGGTGACACCTGACGACTAAAAAGGAGCGCTTTCTGAGAGGTACCATCTCGCAGGGATGTTTAGTGTTCCTCAGTGATTTCTATGAGGTACCATCCAGCAAGGATGATTAGAGTTCCTCGATGATTTTTGGTGACGAACCATCCAGTGGGGATGATCAAAGTTCCTTGATACTTTTCTGAGGGGTACCATTCAGGGGGGATGATCAATGTTCCTAGATGATTTTTCTAAGAGGTGTCGTCTAGAAGGGATGATCAGTGTTCCTTAGTGCCTTTCTGAGAGGTACCATCTAGCAAGGATGGTCAGTGATCCTCAGTGCTTTCTGAGAGGTACCATCCAGCAGGGATGACCAGTGTAGTTTTGGCCTGACCCTCCCGCCAGGCCGAGTAGCATAGTCGCCAAGGAGATATCGAGCTGACCCAGAGCGTAGTCCCCGACAAGATACTGGGCTGACCTAGAGCGTAGTCCCCGATGAGATACTAGGCTCACACAGAGATTAGTCCCCGATGAGATATTGGTCTGACCTAAGGAGTAGTCCCCGAGGAGATATCGGGCTGACCCAAAGTGTAGTCCCTGACGAGATACCGGGCTAACCCAGAGTGTAGTCCCCAAGGAGATATCGGGTTGACCCTCCCGGTGGGCTGAGTAGCGTAGTCGCTGATGGTTCACAGAATACCCTCGACCATGGGACACAGTGGAGAGTCATTGTTCGACTTACCTAAGGACCCACAAGGAAGAGGGGAATTTTCCCCACTGAGACGCATCCTTGTGATGTGACCTAAAATGGTGTGGGTGAGTTAGTGTCGCCTAAAGTAGATAGTATCGAGGTTTGGTGATTTGTGACCCTTTGACTTGAGCTTCCTAGGAATATGTGATGAGGTGTTGGGAATTGCATATGGATTTACTTCGAATTGTTGGATACTCACTTTCTTGGGTTGATCTGTGAGATGGAGATCCCCTTACTTCCTCATTAGGGTTTATTTGACTAATAATATATATATATATTCCAGCGCCCACTCCTTGGTCTTTGGTTACTCCCCTTCCAAAAGAGGTGAAGACGTGTAGGGTATTCCACATGATTTTCATGTATAGATTCTCATGGTTGGACTAGTACACTATCCTGCTATAGGTAGAGAATATTTGACGGGGAGTTCATCTCCTTACTGTTTAGAGCTCCTAGTGTTTGGATGACTCTACTTTCACTCTCTTGTTGGGTTGAGTTATACTCCTGTTCAGTTTTACTGTACCATGTTCCCATACTTATCTTCTTATATTATATCTATTAATTCTCACATCTTCTGTACTTCTCTTGCTGCTCCCTCGAGCCTTCGGGGCATCCTACTGTGTATTCTTATACACACCCCTACTTTGGATTTTCTCGAATTTGGTGTGCCCTTGAAGACGACGGATAGATTGATCACAATATCAGAGGATCATAGGGATATGGGATAATTGTACTGGGTGCGGTGGTCGTATCTTGGGATTCAGAAGTGGGACTCTCCTAGCTATTTTAATTTTTGCATGTTTCCAGGTTGTGGCACTTTTCTAGTTGGGTGTGTATTTCTTCACTTTCCCTTTCTTCTTTACCTTTATTCTTTACCTTTCTTGTACTTTTACTATTTAAAGGTCGATGAATTTGTGTTTGGTTTTCATTTTATAGATATTTTTTATCTTTATTTATTTTCATCTACACTTTTTCATTGATTTGGTTGCATGTGTGTGTGTAGAGTTTCTTAGTAAAAGTCCTCCCCAAGTTTTTTGTGCCTTCGGTGCTAGTCGCCAACCCCTGGCCTATAGAGGCAGGTTTGGGGTAGTTTCAGCTCAATCCCCAGTATGGTTTGGGTCGTGACAAATTGGTATCAAAGGTGGTTCTACCCTTGGAACATTGTTCGGACATTTCCCTAAACAGGTCTTGGTTGGGTGTAGGAAAACAGTGTCGAAGTGTCTTCAGAGCGGCTCTCGAGCTAGGGAGTCCAGTGATGGTATGGGTGGCTGATGTATCCATTCACCAGGACCTTGATTACCTGCTTGTTTACTTGGCACCATAAGACACTTGTTGCAGGGAACAATGGTACATGAATCATATATGATTGAGTCTTTGACTGTCCTTCTTGAGTCATCTCCCCACTCCCGTTGATGTATATATATATGCTCATCCGATTGTGGTATTCATTGATAACATTCAAGATGTATTCATGATGACAACCAACTAGGATACTAGATACGATTCTTGATGATGATCCTGTGAGCAATGAGGCCTCGGTTCAGGATCCATCATGAGAGCCCCTTTCTCCGGGTGGGAAGGTAGTAGTACCCCTACCTGATGAGCAAATGATAGCCCCAACAGAGTAGGTAGAGGACATGTGCAGGATGAGGAAACGTAGTGAGTTCTAGAACGAGAGACCAATGAGGTTCTGTGGTGAGCCAGACCCTCTGACATCATAGGTTTGGCTAGAGTTACTGGTTTGCCTCTTCGGGCTTGTACAGACACTGACTTTCATGAACCAACCTGGGTCGACCCTGAACCGATCACCCAATCTAATTTGCGACATGGCCTGAGAGGTGTTACCGATCCTCTCGGGATGGTGACAAGCACCAGGGCATCAATAGAGGACAATTGCGAATGATTTGGCCCAGTGAAAATAAATAAAGTAGTGAAAAAAAAGTAAAATAATGCAAGGAAAATAAATGACACGAAAAAGGAAGAACCACCAACAACAACAAACTAACCTGGGCACGACCAAAAATCCTTGCGACTCCGAGAGTCGCTCACCAGTCCATAACCAACTCTCACCAACGGGGATCAAGCTCAAGTAAAACCTACAAAAAAACTAAAAATAGGAAAACACTATAGGCGTGAGTATTAAAACTCAGTAGGCTTGCCCAACAAACTATTCCCAATGCACTACCTTTAAATAAATAAATTTACTAATTCCAGAGTTGAACTAAATTATACAAAATATGGGTTTCCAAACACACACTTCCATTTCTAAGACAAGTAACAGTCCATTGCCCTTTTTAATTTAAAAAAAAAGTTTAATGTTTGAAAGGAACAGGTGCACTGCATTTTAAAATATTTACACGGACAATTTAGAAATTCAAATCTCAGTTGTTAGTCAAATGGAAAACCACACACAACACACACTAAGGGCAATAGAAAAGAAGTGGCACATAGGGTCCAGTAACTAAACTAGACCTCTCAATCATTCGCCACATTAAAATAAACACTAAAGAAAACATGGGTCGAACCTAGGAGCTTGTGAACAATCTAGAACATACCATACATGTGACTCATCCTGAAGGCATGCCTACTCGCAATGATGTCATAACGCCCTAACGCCCGGTGTTTCCATACATGGCCTAACTGAGGGGATCAATCCCCTAGAAGAGTGTAATCCGTACTAAGGGCCACTAGACAATGTGTAATCTAAACTAGTGCGACAATAGTTCTCAAAAGATTCACTTACTATGCTAGGTTCCCATGTCAACACATATAATCAACATGGGTGAGTCAACAAATTCAATCAAGTAGCACAAACATCGGCGCATGAATCATGCATCCAACGTACACCAAATATCACCCCTGAGTCACCCCATAGAGAGTTTTCCAAAATTATTTATTTTATTAAAGTTGCAAATGGGCCTTCACCAATTTTAATGAAAATCCTCATTTCTCAAGAGAACCAAAACACTTGTTCATGCTTCAAAAGAAATCATTTATCAATAAACCATAACTAAATTTGAAATTCTATGAATTATGTTTAAAGGCCAAATAGGCATTCTTTCACCACTGGGAGTTTGTTCATCAAGAAAATATCTCAAGTGTCGTGTATAAAATAAACGGCTCTTATTACAAAAAAAATAATTTAAAAATTAATTGTCTTAAATTATTTCCCATTTATTAAAATTACTAAAATATCAAGAAATCAATAAATTCTAAATTTAATGGTGAGTGTAGTGGGGGACCTTCCTC
This sequence comes from Viscum album, assembly GCA_963277665.1. Classification (NCBI taxonomy): domain Eukaryota; kingdom Viridiplantae; phylum Streptophyta; class Magnoliopsida; order Santalales; family Viscaceae; genus Viscum; species Viscum album. The sequence continues at coordinate 1,499,361,625 of OY728131.1, forward strand.
AATATGAAGCTCGATCATAACCACGTGACACGTCTCACACAAGCGTACAAGTGCGCACAAGCCGATGATCATGGTAACACGGGGTTACCCCGCCAACCCACTGCAATAAACGCACAACAACAAAGGTACAAAAACACGATCTTAAAATAATCCAAATGAACTGACAATGCAAACACCACCTTGACATGTTTTTAACACCCATAACACACCATCAACACTATTTACTAAACCCCTTTTAAAATCCACAAAGTGTTTACAAAAACCACACAATTCCAAAATAACTCACTAATCATTTTAAAGAGCCAATAGACCATTTTAAGAAAATACTTGCACAACCTTAAAAAAGTGCATGACACGATGAGATCAACATTTAAAAAACACGTGTGCCTAAACACATCTTCAAAACTAGGCTCGCAGTATCAAAATTATTTAATAAATTATCTAAAAATTCATAAAAATATTTTGATTAGTATACCGTAGTTTTGAATAGACAAAACCAACTTAAAACCACATAAAAAGTTTGATATAACCGTTACACCATTTATAAAACACATTTTCACCATTCAGATAATATAATAAACCATAAATAAAATTAAAAAAAACAAATTTAGAAGAGAGAAACAACAAGGCTTTACCCACAAGACTCACACAAAACCTTCTTTTATGACCAGTCGTACACAACGCCACATCAAAAACACAATTAGTTCCACTTTCACAAATTAATAAACTAACTACATAATTAAAATAACAATTTTTACAATTAACCAAACCACTAAGAAAATTTATTAAAAAATTTCAAAATATGTCGCATGACTCAAAATATCAAGAACTCACTCAAAACTTCTTTTATAACTAAAATCACATTGACGTCACACCAAAACACAACTTCAACCCTTGAACATTTTAATAAACCATCAACAAAGTTTATAAAACACTACAAATGGCTCAAATATGGGTTTCTAAAGAACAAAACACTCCTATCACATAACTACGATGCTAAACATATCAAAACATATTAAACCTCAAGTTGAACTATATTCACACCAAGCAAACTAATCAATGAATATACTAAATTAATTAAATGGGAGAATTAATTCAACAAACAATACTTATAAGCAGAATTGTCTACCTAAAATGTGGACGGATCTCCTGAAACCAGTGTGAAACATCGTTTTCACCGCAACTGCACCAATGAGGACCAAAAAAACCCTATGGAATAAGTTCAACACACACAAAAATTATGACTTATTCTGAAAATAAATAACCATCAACCAAAAAGAACACCAAAATAATAACCCCTTACCACAAAGGGGGAAGAAAGTGGCCAGAGGGAGGAAGTAAGTCGGACAATAGGTGTGTCGGCAAGGTCTCGACCGAAAGGGGGGGAAGGCGCCTGTAAGAGGAGGTCGGTTGGATGAGCACCGGAAAGAGGAGCCTGGATGGGTGGAGGTTTGGCCGGAGCAGGAAAAGGAGGTCGTCAGAATCGGTGTGGTTGGGCAGTGTGAGGTCGGCATGAGGGTGAGGTCGGTGCGACGAGGGAGGGTCGTGAGGAGGGACCGACATTGGGGAGAGCGGCTGGGTGTGGCCTGGGCGAGCACGGAGGTAGCGGCGAGGGGGGATTGTTGGTCAGGACTTGTAGGGGGTGGAGAGAGGCGGTGTGTGGGAAGCGATGTGCAGGGGGAAAATGGGGGAGGGGCTGGGCATGGCACAGGTGGAGCACTAGGGCGCAAGAGTGATGTAACGTCGAGGGCAAGCCCAGGTGCGCAGGGAGGCGGGGGGTTGCGCTGGGGGCAGGGTCAACCATAAGGGTAAAGAGGGAGTGCAGCCGGGGTCCTTGAGGGGTGAGGCGGCTCACCCAGGAGAAGGCCTAAATGGGGGGGGGGGGGCACCGTGGGTATTAGGGTTTCATAGGTCTTTTTATTTTTATAATGATAATATTATTACAATAATAATAATAACAATAAAACCAAAGATAATAATAATAATCATAATCATAATCATAATATAAAGAATAATAATAATAATAATAAAAAACTTAATAATAATATAACATAATAATAAATTTAATAATAATAAAAAAAAATAAAAAAAAATTATTAATAACAATTTATTAACAATTATATTGACAAAAAAAATTTAAATAACAAAGATATTACTATCAATTATTAATAATAACGATATTATTATCTACACAATAGCATTATTATTATTAAGTTTTAAATATTAAACTAGTTTTTATTTGAATAAAATTTTATTTATTTTAAACTTTAGAATATCGTGCGGTACCCAGGCTGACTGTGTGGCTACCGCTCACCGTGCGGTGACCGCACACGGGTTCGAAACCCAGTAAAAGATATTAAATGACAAAAAATTTGATCTGGGACCTAGCCCGAACCTTGGAACGAGGACCTAGATCCAAGTAATACTAAAATAAAAATTAATTAAAAATTCGGGGTGTGACAATTCTCCCCCCCCCCATAGACACTTTCTATCCCCTGAAAGTAACCCAGCCGAACAATGGACCAAACAAGAATCCATTCCAAAATAAAACCAGAAAAAACCACAACATGAGAGAGTGGGAGAACATGAGAGGGTTCTCCCCACCACAAGAACTCAACTAGTGTGGAAATTTTAACACCCAAACATACCACCCCGGGAGGGGGGTGACATAAGAACTCCCAACCGATCCAAACTAACCTCTATAGCACGAGTGAAATAACACCTCCACTGAATCTTCGAACTCTCGACTCAGACCAATGTAATCCCAAACACTAGAGAAAAACCTCTGAGAAGAACTCAACCCAATAAGTAAAGCCAAGCATAACTACAAACATCAGCTCTTCAGAGGCAGTTACATCTCCAAACGAACACAGCTAAACCAAATCAAACCAGACAAGGGCCAAACATACTTTTTAGAAAAGTGCACGATTCAGAAAACCATGATTAGACAAATAAAAATATCTTGATTACAATAGAACAATTTCATCATTACTTCATGACAAAACAATGAACTTAAAATAATTTCAGAACTTTAGCAGAAGAAAACAAGAATGAAAAAGACTTTAAAGGTTCCACCTCCAACACGGAACACGAAACCCGAACCGAGTCTTCACACCCCCAGCAACTCCTAACTGTGTGCAAGCATCACCCCAAGACCTGTGGCTGGGGCTCTGATGGCTGAAGCATCTCCTACCTCATAGTTAGGCACAAGAATCCTTCAACCCAAACATCTTCTTCAGGCGACGCTTCCTACAAAACTTCTCTAGATGGACCAGACAACTGCAACAATAGCACGTCTTCGAAGGGATGCGACATGATAGCCTCACATGCCCAAACTAGCCACACTGGTGGCACACCACTAAACGGTCCGATGAACTGGAATCCAGAACCACTACATATGACATTTTAGAAATAGGTCCTTTTGGAACACCCTACTCGCCAGATGGGGAACCTTCATGAGCAGCTGGATACACTGTATTTCCAACCATCTGCGCTCCGGAGACCAACTCAGCTAAAATCTACTCATCAACCAACTTCTCAAAACGATGTTCCCTAGAAGAGAGTACCTTCTCATTGATCTCTAAACTAAGACCCCCAATGAAGAGAGAAGTCTTCATAAAATCTTGTGGCGCTACCTCTGGAGGAAAGGACACAAGTTCCTTGAAATGGTGAACATATTCCTTCATCGTCTGTTGGCCTTGTTGAATGCGCATAAGTTCTTCCCTTTTTATCGTCTTCACCTCTTCAGGTATAAACCCTCAGACGAAGACAGATTTTAAGACATCCCACATCATCCCAACTTGCATTGAAGGTGGGGTGAGAAACTCCCATATGTCCAGAGATGGACCTTCAAATAGTCCCAAAACAACACGCACTCTGATAGCTTCGGGAGTTCCCAACATCATAAAAGAACACTCGACCTCTTCAAACCACATAACTACCTTTAATGGATCTCGATCACCATTAAGCATAAACAATGTCCGAGAATGACCAAAAACTGGGAATGAATTATCAAAAAATCTGGGGACCTTTCTGGGTGGCATGTTCTGAACAAAATATAAAACATAGTGCCAATACCAATATCAAGATGAAATGATATCATTGAAAATGCTTTCATCCAAAAACAGCCAACTCAAAAACCAAACAAAAACCAACACAACACAAAATATTTTTTTCACTTTAGATTTCAAAACCGACTTTCTTCAAGTCAAATTCCCAAATTCCAAGTCCACTTTTCAAACCAAGTTCAATTTCTAGAAATCATTTTCCCCTTTTTCATCACTTTAGAAAAAACAAGGTCAAGCCTTTAATTCCAAGTGCACACCCCCGTAATTCCATGAACTATTGGAGACTTCTTCATCTGATTTCATCTATATGCACCAACACACACTTCCCATGCATTCCCTCACATGTGAAAACGTTCATAAAGAGTATCCGAGGTTGCTCCCAAACCATATATCTACCAGTTCCAAGAAAACACTGAATTTTTTTTACCAATAGATTTCATTTTTGAAACCCATTTAACGAATTTAAAGGCATTTAAAAGAAATCATTCTCATTTCAAAAACCCTTTTTCATTTTCAAAAGTTCACTTACACCAATCAGAACCAAGACGACACTCAACTTGCATCAAACTACCAGACTGAAGGACTAGTAGTTACGCTTAACCTGGAAACATGGTAGTGGTCCATGCCCCAAGTAAGGATCAATAACATGAAGGAACTTAAACTATGTACTCGGACTCTACATGGGTCACAACTCCATGTGAAATCACGATGTAACATCGGCTTTCCTCCATTGTCATCCATCAATCTAAAATGAACCAGAACGATACAAGGACAAAATTCCTGGACTACCCCTAGCAACTCGAGGTTTGTAATGGGTGAGGGTTCATGACGTCCTTCCTGTACCAACCTCTCAAGACCCGATAGTCCTAATCTCCATCTACCAGACACTCCAAATAACAAGGGCCTCCTTTGATAACATTTTGTCATGAACTAACCCGGGTCGACACTGAACCGATCACCAAAACCGATCTATAACATGGCCTGAGAGGCATTTCTGATCCTCCCGGGCTGGCAACAAGCGCCGGGGAATCAATAGAGGACAACTGGGAATGATTTGGCCTAGTGAAAAAAAATAAAGTAGTGGAAAAAAGTAAAATAACTCAAGTAAAATAAATGACTAGAAAAGGTAAGAACCGCCAACAACAAAAAACTAACCTGACCATGACCAAAACTCCTCGTGACTCCGAGAGTCGCTCACCAGTCCATAACAAACTCTCGCCCACAGAGAGAAAGCTCAAGTCAAACCTACAACAAAACTAAAAACAAGAGAACACTATAGGCATGAGTATTAAAACTTAGAATGCGTGCCCAAAACAACTATTCCAAATACACTACCTTTAAATAAATAAATTTACTAATTCTAGGTTTGAACTAAATTATACAAAATATGGGTTTCCACACACACACTTCCATTTCTAAGATAAGTAATAGTCCATTGCCCTTTTTAATTTAAAAATAAGTTTAATGTTTGAAAGGAAAAGGTGAATTGCATTTTAAAAAAAATCATGAACAATTTAGAAATTCAAATCTCATTTGTTAGTCAAATGGAAAACCACACACAACACACAACACAAACTAAGGTCAATGGAAAAGAAGTGGAACACAGGGTCTAATAACCAAACTATACCTCTCAATAGTCCTCCACATAAAAATAAACACTAAAGAAAACATGGGTTGATCCTAGGACCTCGTGAACAATCCAGAACATACCATACATGTGACTCATCCTGAAGGCATGCCTACACTTGATGACGTCATAATTCCCTAATGCCCGGTGTTTCCCTACATGGCCTAACTGAGGGGCCCAATCCCCTAGCAGGCTGAAATTCGTACTAAGGGCCACTAGCCAGTACGTAATCTAAACTAGTGCAGCAATCGTTCTCAGAAGATTCACTTACTATGTCAGGTTCCCATTTCAACACATATAATCAACATGGGTGAGTCAACAAAGTCAATCAAGTAGTAAAAACATCACACACAAATCATGCAGCCAACGTACACCAAATATCACCCCCTGAGTCACCCCATAGAGATTTTTCCAAAATAGTTTATTTTATTAAAGTGACAAACGGGCCTTCACCAATTTTGAAGAACATCCTCATTTCTCAAGAGACCCAAAACACCTGTTCACACTTCAAAAGTAATCATTTATCAATAAAAAATAACTACATTATAAATTATATGAATTATGTTTAAAGGCCAAACGGGCATTCTTTCACCACTGGGAGTCCGTTCATCAAGAAAATATCTCAAGTGTCGTGTATAAAATAAACGTATCTATTTACACCAAATAATCATTTAAGAAGTAATTATCTAAAATTATTTCCCATTTATTAAAATTAATAAAATATCAAGAAATCAATAAATTCTAAATTTAAAGGCGAGTGTAGTGGGGGACCAACCTCAATTTTCATCTCAATCACAACCACGTGACACGTCTCACACAAGCGTATAAGTGTGCGCAAGCCGATGATCACGGTAACGCAGGGTTACCCCACCAACATGTTGCAATAAACTCACAACATCAAAGGTACATAAACACGAACATAAAATAGTCCAAATGAACAGACAACGCAAAAAACACCTTGACATGTTTCCAACACCCAAAACACAGCATCAACACTATTTACTAAACCCCTTTTAAAATCCACAAAGTGTTTACAAAAAACACACAATGCCAAAATAACTCACTACTCTTTTTAAAGGGTCAATAGACTATTTTAAGAAAATACTTTCACAACCTGAAAAAAGCACACGACACGATGAGATCAACATTTAAAAAAACACGTGTGCCTAAACACATTTTCAAAACCAGGCTCGCTGTATCAAAATTATTTAATAAATTATCTAAAAATTTATAAAACTATGTTGAGTAGTATACTGCAGTTTTTCACGGACAAAAACAACTCAAAATGACATAAACGGTTTGATATAACCCATACACCATTTATAAAACACCTTTGCACCATTAAAATAATATAATAAACCATAAATAAAATTTAAAAAAAAACAATTTTAGAAAAGAGAAACAATAAGGATTTACCCACTAAACTCACACAAAACCTTCTTTTATGACCAGACGTACACAACGCCACATCAAAAACAAAATTAGCGCCACTTTCACAAATTAATAAACTAACTACACAATTAAATAAACCATTTTCACAACTAACCAAACCACTAAGAAAATTTATTAAACAATTTCAAAATGTGTCGCATGACTCAAAATATCAAAAACTCACTCAAAAATTCTTTTATAACTAAACACACATTGACATCACACCAAAAAACAACTTCAACCCTTGCACATTTTAATAAACCGTCAAAACAGTATATAAAACACTACAAATGGATCAAACATGGGTTTATAAAGAAAAAAACACTTGTATCACATAACTACGATGCTAAACACCTCAAAACATATTAAACCTCAAGTAGAACTATATTCACACCAACCAAACTGGTCAATGAATATACTAAATTAATTAAATTAGCGAATTAATTCAAAAAAAAATACTTATAGGTATAATTTCCTACCTCAAACGTGGATGGATCTCCCGAAACAGGTGCGCAACCTCGTTCGCACCGCAACCACACCAACGAGGATCCAAAAAACCCTATGGAATAAGTTCGAAACACAAAAGAAATTATGACTTAATCCACAAATAACAAACCATCAACCAAAAAGAACACCAAAATAATAACCCCTTACCATAAAGGGGGAAGAACATGGGCGAAGGGAGGAAGCGAGCCAGATAGTGGGTGCGTCGGCAATGTCTCAACTGAAAGGGGGGAGGTGCCGGAAAGAGGAGGTTGGTTGGATGATCACTGGAAAGAGGAGCCTGGATGGGTGTAGGTTCGGCCAAAGTAGTCAAAGGAGGTCATCGGACTTGGTGTGGCTAGGCGGTGTGAGGCTGGTGTGATGGTGAGGTCGGCACGATGAGGGAGGGTCGCGAGGAGGAACCGACATTGGGGAGAGTGGATGGGCGAGGCCTGGGTGAGCACAGAGGTAGCGGTGAGGGGGTGATTGTTGGTTGGGACTTGCAGGGGTGGCAAGTGGCCTTGTGTGGGAAGCGCTACGCAGGGGAAAAATGTGGGAGGGTTGGGCATGGCACAGGCAGAGCGATGGGGCGCATGAGTGAAGCAACGTCGAGGGCGAGCCCGGGTGCGCAGGGAGGCGGGGGTGGCGTTGCTGGCAGGGTCGACCATAAGGGTGAAGAGGGAGTGTGGTAGGGGTCTTAGAGGGGTGAGGTGGCTCACGCAGGAGAAGGTCAAAATAGGGGGGCACCATGGGTATTAGGGTTTCATAGGTTTTTTTTCTTTTTATAATGATAATATTATTACAATAATAATAATAACAACAATAAAACCAAAGATAATAATAATAATAATAATAATAATATAACAAAGAATAATAATAATAATAATAATAATAAACATAATAATAATATAACATAATAAAAAATTTAATAATAATAATAATAAAATAATAATAATATTAATAATAAAATTATTAATAACAATTTATAAACAATTATATTAACAACAAATTTTTAAATAATAAAGATATTACTATAAATTATTAATAATAACGATATTATTATCTACACAATAGCATTATTATTATTACATTTTAAATATTAAACTAGTTTTTATTTGAATAATTTTTTTTTTATTTTAAACTTTAGACTATTGCGTGGTACCTGGGCTGACTGGGTGGCTACCGCCCACCGTGCGGTGGCCGAGAACAAATACGAAACCCAGTAAAAGATATTAAATGTCAAAAAATTTAATCCGGGACCCAGCCCAAACTTTGGCGCGAGGACCCGGAGCCAAGTAACACTAAAATAAAAATTAATTAAAAAGTCTGGGTGTGGCACTGGCAGATCAAATAGTGGCTTTGGCAGTCGACCTTTTCCCCGGAGTAGTTGAATGTTGATGGAGCTTGGTTACTCAGATACATGATGAGGTGGAACCATCGTGGGACGACTTCTAACAGTTGTTTCATGAGGAGTTCTACCTCTCTTTCTTGCACTCTGTTCAACTTTCTAAGCTCCTCCAGTGATGGTAGGGGGGATTATGGTGACCAAGTATGTGAATAGGTTCACAGACCTTACATGATACTATCTAGACATGATTTATAACGAATACTTCTGAGCGCAAAAGATTGATCAGGGACTCTGCAGAGAGATTTATGCTATCATAGTGCCCTTATGCATCCCCACCTATGTTAGGGTGCTAGAGAAGGAGTTGGTGACAGAGATCTTTTTGTCATAGGAATGCCATACAACTGGTTGTGTAAGTGAACGCAACAAAGATGAGACGTCTACTGCAGCAAGAAGATGCCATATGATGAGATCTCAACGTTAGAGATCTTTTCATGATCGGTCTTAGGCATGTGGTCATGTGGAGCCCAGACAAAACAATGTAAGTGTGGTGGAATAATCCCTCTGACTTGTGCACTCATGGTGCGGTTGTGTAGCAGATTCCCTTAGTGAGACATGAAGGAAGTTCTAGGCTCACCTAGTGTGGGAAGTTTCAGAACAGTTAACATCCCTACAATTGACCCCTGTGGAGCAGTAGGGTATAACTTTTCTTTAGTCGACGGTGTTGGATCATTCACTTCTCAAGTGCGTAATGGATTCTCGATTGTAATGCACTGACTGTGAAATCCTGTGTGACCAGATATCCTTGGGTGTTTCACCATATGGATATTCGGAAGGAGGAAATCATTATACCATATTCCAGTGAAAAATAGTGATTTCAGTTGTGACATGGAATTTATAGGTTCGGTTGCGGAGGAAAACTATCCCCTAAGTTCTATCAGGTCATTCGAGACTATGCAAGAGATGGAGAGGTTTCATACCGCCTTGCCTTACCCAAAATAGTTAGAGTGGGTGTACGAAATATTACATGTGTCGCAACTGAGGAGATACCTATTTGTTCCAACACTATTCATCAACTGTAGAAAACCATATGAGGGTGGACCATCCCTTTAGTCCACATTCTTTGGCATCACACAAACATACAGGTTTCCTTGGGAGTGGGAGAGCTAAGTGCGGTCTTGGTAACCTAAGTTGTTTCGCTTGTTTTTCTTTTTGAGGAATAAAATCTTGAAGGAGGGAATAATGTAGAGACCCGGTTTTTTCCTAATAAGACTTTGAAATATTTATAAGAATATTTCTAGATCTGGTCATGGATATGGCTTGCAATTTTGAGGCCTGGTGTGCTTGGAATTAATTTTATAAAAAATTTAAGTGTTTTTATATTACACACACACAATTAACTAAAGAAAATGGGATATCTATTAAACGGTTGATCAAATTGTAAATATGATACCATGGTTGGGTCTGAAACGCGGTGTTTACCCTAGGAGAGACATAAACTAAGTCGGCAGGGGACATTCGGACCCATCTCTCATTGGTGGTGTGTTAACTGGATAAATTAAATTATTAATAATATAATAATTTTATTATTATTTTCATTAGGAAAACTTTGTTTTGATCTTAACTTATCCGTGCGACCTCAGTTTCCTGAACCGTTAGCGGCAGTGCAACCATGACATTGAGATGAAAATTATGAGTCCAATATTGGATTTCTTTTAGGGGTTTGTGGATTGGGTACCCAAAACGCTCAAATAATAATAATAATAATAATAATAATAATAATATGTTATTATTAAATCTTTGACCACCCCTAACTCTCACATGTGATGTCCGATTGACTTGCCGTTAGCGACGACATGACTCTATATATAAGATGGTCGATTCAAGTTGAAGTTAGAATATTAAAGTCTGATTTATGGCCCAGGCTCACGAAACACCCCAATAATTTTATTATTTGTATTATTGAGGAATATGGAATCGGTTGTAACTCTACCATACGACATCAAATTGGAGATCCGTCTTCGGCTTCATGACCCTGACTTTGAGGAAGATTTTTCAGAACTAGTTTTAGTTGTTTAAACCAAAGTTGAGGTGTGGACACCACGAAGCCGGTTCGTACGCATTATGGTGGAATGTGACCTTTTCACCATGTATCTATTCTGGGAAAACGAGTAGTCGATCCCATGTGTCTTTCAGATAGGATCGCAATGGCGTGATCTATACAATTTGTTTCGGGACTAAGGTATGGGCCTCACATAACGTCATTCAAGAACAATGTGGCGATATATGACTTTTCCATCGGATGTCCATTCAGGGCAAATGAATAGTCAATCTTGGGAATTTTACTCCAAGGATCACAACGGTGTGATCCATTTGGTTATCTGGTTCCATTTGAGGAGGCCTGGGAGTAAATTTACGTTTTTGTCCTTCGCTTTAACAATGGGCATTGCACTCTCGTCGGCCTTTGGGCTAGAGATATCATTTACTCTGGGAGTACACATGCACGCCAATGGGGTACATGATTTTTAGTTTAGTACCTGAGTATGGAAAGGTACATAGCCAGGAAAAGAGGCAAGGCCACACAACATGTGGGCCCCACACGTAATGTGTACCACTTTACGAATCTTATATCTCTCGTATCTCCTTCTTTTGGACTTAGAATTTGGCATATTAGTAGCCTATCCTGATTTTTTTCGTGTAGAATATGATAGTTCCCTCAATAGTGGCTTTTGAGATACGATGGCAGATGTTTAGGATGAGACACCTATTCAGGGTGACACCTGATGACTGCAATGGCATGCTTTCTAAGAGGTACCATCCAGCAGGGATAGCCGGTGTTCCTTAGTGATTTTTGAGAGGTACCATCCAGCAGGGATGATCAGAGTTCCTTGATGCTTTTCCAAGATGTACCATCTAGTGGGGATGGTCAGAGTTCCTCGATTCTTTTCTAAGGTGTACCATCTAGTGGGGATGATCAATGTTCCTAGATGATTTTTCTGAGAGGTGTTATCCAGCAGGGATGATGAGAGTTCCTCGGTGATTTTTTTAGAGGCACCATCTAGTAGGGAGAGCCAGTGATCCTCAGTACTTTCTGAGAGGTACCATTCAGTAAGGATGACCTGTGCAGTTTCGGGCTGACCCTCCTGCCAGGACAGGTAGCGTAGTCCCCAAGGACATACCAAGCTGACCCAAAGCGTAGTCCCCAAAAAGATACTGGGATGACCTAGAGCATAGTCCCTGAAGAGATATCGGGCTGACCCAGAGAATAGTCCCTGGAGAGATATCGGGTTGACCTAGAGAGTAGTCCTCGAGGAGATACTGGGCTGACCCAAAGCATAGTCCAGGATGAGATACGGGGCTGAACCATAGTGTAGTCCCCGAGAAGATATCGGGTTGACCCTCTCGGTGAGCCCAGTATCATAGTCCCTAATGGTTCATAGAAGACCCTCAACCGTGTGACATGGGGGCGAGTTAGGGTTTGACTTACCTAAGGACCCACAAGGAAGAGGGGAACTTTCCCTACTGAGATGCATCCTTGTGATGTGACCTAAAACCGTGCGGGTGATCCATTTCCACCCAAAGAGGATAGTATCGAGGTGTGGTGATTTGGTCCCCTTTGACTTGAGCTTCATGGGAAGATGTAATGAGGTGTTGGGAATTGTTGATGGTTTTACTTAGAACTATTAGTTACTCGCTTTCTTGGGATAAGCTGTGAGATGGAGATCTCCTTACTCTCTAGTTTGGGTTTCTTTGACTGAACATATATATATATATATCCTGTTTCTAATTCCCACTCCTTGGGCTTTGTCTACTCACCTTCCAAGAGAGGAGAAGACGCATGGGGTATGACACATGCTTTCCGTGTCTAGCTTCTCGTAGTTGGAAGATTCCACTCTCCTAATATAGGTAGCGAAGATTTTACAGGGGGTTCATCTCCTAACCATTTCGAGCTTCTTGTGTTTGGATGAGTTTACTTTCACTCTCTTGTTGGGTTGAGTTGTACTCTTATTCATTTTTATTGTACCATGTTTCCATACTGATCTTCTTCTGTTATATCTCTTACTACTCCCCTATTTAGTATTTCTCTTACTGCTCCCTCGAGCCTTTGGGGCATCCTACTGAGTATTCTTATACTCACCCCTGCTTGGGCTTTGCCCATATTTGGTGTGGCCTTGCAGATGACGGATGGGTTGATCATGATTTCAGAGTAGCTTAGGGATATGGGATTCTTGGACCACGTACGGTGGTCATATCTTGGGATTCAGGAGTGGGACTCTCCCATCTATTTTAATTTTTCACATATTGCCAGGTTGCGGAACTTTTCTAGTTGGTTGTTTATTTTTTCCCTTTCCCTTTCATCTTTACCTTTATTGTGCTTGTACTATTTAGAGGTCGATGCATTTGTGTTTGGTTTCCCTTTTATAGAAGTTTTTTATCTTTCTTTCTTTTCCTTTTCACTTTTGCATTGAGTTGGCTATGTGTGTGTATGTATAGTATCTTAGGTAAGGGCCTCCCCTAGTCTTTTGTCCCTTCGGCGCTAGTGGCCAACCCTTGGCCTATAGAGGCGGGCTTCGGGTAGTTGTGGATCGAGCCCCGGTACGGGTTGGGTCATGACACTCTGGTTCTCCTCACTCGATTTTTCCCTCCCTTATTCTTCACACAAACATAGATTTGTGGCCTTTCCCCTATAGAATCACTCATTTCTCCTCCCCTTCTCTTTCCTCTCGGTAGTCGTGTTTTGAACCCCACAATGGTATGGTGCTCCGACCTTCTTGGGCAGATTAAGGATGTGGGTGTTGATTTTTTTTTTGGCTTCCCAGGATTCTTGACCTACCCCCTTGCTAGATGTTCATTCTTATTTTTCATCATTTCAATGGTGTTTTCTATTATGGAGGTGTTGGCTTGTGATGCCTCAGTGTTGTTATGATGATGGCGAGGTTGATTTCCGACTTTGGATCCGATGATGATTGGGAGTCTCTCCTCTTTCTTCTGATGGTTTAGAATGAAGCAGTTTTTGAGTTAGTTGAAGTTCACCTCTCCCTGGTTAGCCCCGACCTCTCCAAACTCTACTTTGTCCTTCTGTTCCTTCTTTTCAAACCAGGTCAGTCTGGTATGTTGGTTCTATGTGTGGTTTTGGGATGGTGTTTTTTGAGCTGTGGTGGGATTTTATTGAGGAGAGACCCAGATTTCCATGTTCTTTTTTTTTATGATTTGGTGAATTTGTTCTCAACTCTTTCAATTAGTTTCTATTTTCTTGTTTATTACTCATTTTTGGAGAAGGGGTGTTTTGTTGCTAGTATATTTGCTCTCAACAGTTTCCAGTGAACGTGTTTTAAGTATGTTTGTGAATCCTTTTAGTGATTTCATCGATGTTGCATGGGGTTGGGATGATGATAATGGTGACTGGTGTGTAGGGTGTGCTACTCGAGGGTCTCTCACTCTATAATGATGTTTACGTGTTCTTGTTTGAAATTTTTTGAATTTTTCTTTGCGTGTTCTGTGCTTTGGTTTAGCGCCTCCTATTTTTTGTATGGTGTAATGTATTTTTTGGATGGTGTTATGTGTTTTTGTCATGAAAGAAGTTGTAAGGTTCCCATTTATCCATAAAAGTGTGTTTTTATTCTAAAAATTAAAAAAAATATGGAGGATCAAGTATTGATGGTTTTTAACTAGTTTTTTATCTTACAAAGGGTATTTATTTTTTATTTATTTTTTGAATGCCTATACATAGGACTATAATTCATTGAGATGGAATTTTATATAGATAAATATTCCAATATTTTTGAATATTTTTTGGATTATTTTAGTTTGTTTTTATAAATAACCTATGTATTTTCACTTTATTATATTTGGGTTTTTCTCAAGGAATTTTTAAAGGAGAAAATATTTGAAATGTAATAAAAAATCCAACATGTTATAGTATTGTCCTCTAAATAGAGGAGAGAAACTTAAATTGGGGAAATTTATACATGGAGAAGAATAAAACCATGGAGAAGGATGACTTCAAGGAAAATTTATCAACATAGGAAAATTAGGGCTATTCATTTCATTTTATCTTTTACTTATTTTTTATTAGTCATATTAATCCATTTTATGTTGAGTATGGGATCAAATCCTTTGAAATAATTCACTAAGGTTGGTGATCAATGGATTTTACTATTAAATAGATTCTCTCAAAGATGGGTAAAGGAAATAATATTTTAAAATTTTATAAAATTAATTATTCAATTATTTATTGGTTTTTTCAATTGAATTATACTATGGAACTAGGTTTAATTAAATGATTACGAGGTATTTTCTTATTATGTCTTATATTCAGTAGTTTTTAATGTTAAGGCCTATTTTGTAATGACCTAAAATTTTATCAATAGAATTTAAATTATTATAAGACACATACATAGCATAGAAATCCCAGTAAAAAAACTTTACCCTCATAAATAAAGAATAAAATAAGTGATATTTTTTGAAATTAAAGAACTTATACCTATAAAATTGTAACTAGAACTTTGGAATAGTAACATGACCATTTGGAATAGTACACCAGCCAATAGAATAGTAACCTCACCTATGAAATAATAAAAAAAATTATACATCTTATAAATGAAAATATGATATAATTATATCATTGTATAAGTAAATGTTTTAAAAATGATAAAGTTAGTTTTCGTATTTTTGTAAAACATAAATGTTTATTTACAATTTTATAATTAATATAATTATTTAAAATATGATTTATTTTCAATAAATAGATTTATAAATTCATATTTTTTTTCTTATTATTATAAGACACTTTTATGATCCCTTAATTAATTTTTTAAAGTGTCATAAAATCAGTTATAATTTTAAAATTGGTATTTTTTAATAAATGATGATTTTAATTATAAATTAAATTTCTGATATTTATAAAATTATTTTCATAAAATGGATTTCATTTTTAATTCTACACATCAAAAAAATTGGGGTTAATTTTTTGGGATTTTTCTAAAATAGTTGAATTTTTTTGAATAGTAAAAACGGTAATTTACGGTGTATATACATTATAAGTTAAATACATTATTACTTGAGTAATTGAGGATGTAATAACCATAATCTCAAACTAACCTTAATTATTTCAGTATATTTAGTGATTATTTTCAAACTATTCATATTCTTGATCCAAAATAATAAACTAATTATTAAAATAATGGGAAAACACCCCTCTCCTCTGGTATAAATACCACCCCACACCACCTCTTCTCCTCAGACCTTAAAATCTTTTATCCTTGTCAAAATTATACCCAAACCTCTTCCCAATACCCTAAAACACATCCATGAGGTTCTTTTCTCAACAAAATACCAAACCTAGGTTCCTTAAGGAGGCTCTCAAAGAGGATAATTCAAAAGGTAAAATCCTCTTTCTTTTTCTTTTAATTTCTTTTAATTTATTTTCTTTTTCTTATTCTCTCCTCACCTCCTCTATAAAAATATTTATGATAACTCAATTATAATTTATATGTTTTAATTATATCATTTTAATTTAATATTTATCATCAAACTCATTTCTCTATCTCTTTTATTCTAAAAATGAAATCATTTCCCATGATGCGTCAATTTATAGACATCATGGATGATGCATTTTCATTTTCCTTTAATGCCTTAAAGGTGGTTCAAAAAACCACTATAATGGTTGGTACATACTACAAATTTATTTAATAACTATTTTTATGTTCCGGAAATTACTTATATACACAATAATAAATTATGGAACAAAACTAGTCTATGGTGTTCAAAGAACCACTAAAAAAGTCTAAATGATTGTCACTTGCCTTTTATTTAATGATTCATCGTCATAACATTTAACAAAATGATATATATAAAAATTTAAAAATATTTATGTTCATTAATAACATATAATTTCAATTTTAGAGAATTATACTCGTTCTTCATAAACTTCCATACTCGTATTTAAGTGAACCGATCATGAAAACCAAGAAAATAAACACTCTTGAATGATGATATTAAACTCTATAACTCATATAAAAAGCTTTAAATGAACTTAGTAAAATTATAACAAACCAAATAAATTTATAATATGTTATTTATATAGTAATTAATGAATATAATTTGATTGTATAGGATATTAAAATGAAGGGAGATTTCATATATAGGGTAAGGGGATTCTCAAACCCAACTCCATTTCCTCAGGTTTTCCCTATTTAACACCAATTTCAGTATGTATATTAAATTAATGATCCTTATATATCACTTATTTATTATCACATTTCCTTTTCTTTGATATAAATTTTTTCTAATTGAGTTTATTACAATCATAATGTTTTCCAAAAGAACTCCTCTTTCTAAAAACAGGCATTTTACTTTTCTTGAGATTGTATCTTCTTCACTCAAGATTGATAATTATTATACCAATTATGTTATTACCTCTTTATTTTTGGAACCCCAATGTTTATTCATGAATGTATTCTTTATTAAATTAAACCCATTCCTTTCCATGTGTTATTATATGTCCAAGCTTTATATGAATTCTATGTGGCATGCATGATTATGAAAATGTTATGATGTGATGGGGGCATCCAAAATTATATAGTACTCCAATGAATTGGGTAATATGATTAATCTCATGATATAAAGTTAAATTTGTGTGAACATGATTCTATCTTTGTCAAAAATTAGGCATTGTGTTGACCACAAATACATGATGTTTAATTTTAATGCATTGCCACATTCCATGCCTTTATCTAATACTTCCTCTTATGATTATAATGATGATCCTTTGCTTAGGTTATGATGATTATTATTATTCTCACCCATGTTTAATCTCCCTTATTCATCATCTTACTACTCTTTTATCTCACCCCTTATTTTGATATATATTCTTAGGGTAATACTTGTACTAAGGAGAACACGAGGGCCACTAAGAAGCTGGAGAATAAGGAATTAATTAAAGTTTTATGTTTTATTATGTTGAAGTTATTTATGGTCATAATTTTCCCAATACACTAAACCGTTGGATACTAGTTGTATAATTATTTTATGTTGTTTATATTTAAAATTATTTAACAATCATGTAAGAAAATTAGGGTCACTATATAATCAATACTATGAAACTAAGTTTAGGTGATCAATAATCTTCAATAAAGTGGTAATAAGGATCATTTGACTTTATACATACATATAATTAGTAATTTATTAAACAAATAAATACATTGTTCAATTAGGTAATGAATTTTGAAATTATATGTATCCCAAATACTTGACATCTATCATATTATTATATTTTCATAAACTCTATTAATTTATATTTTTTGAATTTTCAAAAACATTTTTTTGTAATTTCATCAATTAAATGGAATTTATATATATATAATTTCACTATATGAACTGGTTATTTATGATTCTTCCCTAAAAACCCATGATTATACCAATTATTCAAGGTCAAGGGCTTTATGGATTTATAAGAACTGGTGTATGCCCAAGAATCCCTACACTAAGTTCAAAGAGGCACATAAGGATGTTATAGAGCTATAAATGAATTCAGAAAATATTTTAGAGTTTAAACTTGATAAAGACGAAGTTATGAGATTTGGAACACAAATATGTTTCTCATCCATGCCAAATTTGGAGATGGATTTATTGGATTATACATATATCTCATCATATTCTATTCACCCAAGAAGTAAAAAAATCATATAGAGATCCCCAGGATCTGTGACAACCGGGTCCCGATGACAGCACAGCCACCAGGTACCCTGAGTTGCCCCGCAGACACGTGGGGCCCACCCCAGGGTACACCCACGTGCCCGAACGGGTCATCTGACTAATGACAGTCCCCACAGGACAACACATGTCCTTTCCAGTGTGCTTTGTCCTCACTCACACACATCCTGGGAAACTTCCCAGAAGGTCACCCATCCTGATCACTACTCCAGGCCAAGCACGCTTAACTGTGGAGTTCTAATCAGGTAGGCTCCCGAAAAGGAAGGTGCACCTTGTTGACATGAGTCATATCATTTAGTCATTTAACCTTTTATCATTTGGGGATGTTACAATCACCCCCCTTTAGAGCACAACGCCCTCGTTGTGGGCCCTACATCTCAACCCAGGTAGTGCACCGCGCACTTAAGGATGGGTTCCCCCTCTGATACCAAACGTGACAACCGGGTCCCGGTGACAGCACAGCCACCAGGTACCCCCAGTTGCCCCGCAGACACGTGGGGCCCACCCCAGGGTGTTGGGTCGGAGAAAAACGGGAAGGATGGCAAGAGGGGGGGTGAATTGCCTTTTAAAAAATGATTAACAAATTAAAATCAAAGTTAAAAATGCAGCGGAAAGTAAAGAGGCAAGACACAAGAAATTGATAACGGAGTTCGGCCTAAAACCCGGCCTACGTCTCCGCTCCCAACTCAACCGTTGAGAGATTCCTACCGCTTGCTTTTCAATGGTTTTAGCAAGAAACTCACTAGGCTTTGAGGTAGCACTAGGACCTATTACAGCTTGCTTTTGAAATGGTTTAGCAAGAACCCACTTTCTTTTAATGGTTTAGTAAGAACCCACTATCCTTCTTACAGGTGAAGGATAGCTCACCTATGTCTCAAGCTATTTAAAGGAAAGCTTGACAACCTCTTCACACCTTAGTGGTGATGTGAAACCCAAAAGAAAGAGGGATGAAGAAAGAGTTTGGGGTTTGTAGGCACAAACCCAAATTTAAGCTCAAAATAAATAAAACAATGAAAACCCGTATTTGGAGAAGCCTTGGGCGCCGGAGGATGATTGGAGTTGAAGACGTGCACTCCCAAGCTTCTATGATGGAGCTCCTTGGATGTGGAATTGAGTTGGAGCTATTGGGGTTCCCTTGGAGGAATGCGCCGGAGGTACGCCAAATTATCAACAAGGTGTCTGTGAGATTCCGTATGGTTCCGGTAGGTGTCTGGGGCTTCCTTGGCCTTTATTTATAGGCATGGAACCCTTTTGGAGTCTTCGGAGCCGTTGGAGA
The DNA here is from genome assembly GCA_963277665.1 of Viscum album. Lineage (NCBI taxonomy): Eukaryota > Viridiplantae > Streptophyta > Magnoliopsida > Santalales > Viscaceae > Viscum > Viscum album. The sequence goes on from OY728131.1 coordinate 1,499,381,568, forward strand.
GGCTTAAAGAGCCGTTGGGAGCCAAGTGGGCCAGCCTGGTCAAACTGCAACGGCTAGTTTGACTGGCTCCACCGGCTGGCCGGTACAGTCCCACTGGCTGGCCGGTGCTTGAGGAATTTGGGAGATTTCGAGTCTTGGATCCACCGGCTGACCGGTGGATGGGCCACCGGTTGGCCGGTGGCTTGGCAGTAGCTGATTCTTCTTTTCCAGGCACCACCGGCTGACCGGTGCCAGAGCCACCGGCTGGCCGGTTGTGAGGCAGTAGCTGCCACTGTTGACTGGATGCCACCGGCTGGCCGGTGGTCAAGCCACCGGCTGACCGGTGGAGCCTGGCAGTGGGCAATGCCTCTGCCAGGTCCACCGGCTGGCCGGTGCTATCACACCGGTTGGCCGGTGGACTGCAATTCAGTCCATTTTTTGCCAGCTTTCTTGGGCCAATCCTTTGGAAATCTTTTGCATATCATCCACAACACTTAAAAACAAGGTTAGACAAAAAATAAGGTGATTGTGATCATGAAAATCAAACAACGAGGGGAACGAGAGGTACAACAATCTCCCCCTATTTTGATGATCACAATCACCAAAACAATCAATGTAAAAATTTAAATAAAAGGCATGCTTTAATGAATAAAATGAAATGTAAAGCAAAGCATGATCAAAAAGGTTTTTCCCCCAATCAATCAAGAAATTTCTCCCCCTTTGTGATTATCAAAATATCACGGGGCATAAAACTTGATTGAGGGAAAGGGTTTGAAAAAACAAGATTTGAGATTTGAAAAACAATTGAAATTTTGGAATTGAAATGAAAATTTGAATAACAGTTTGAATTGAAAGTTTTGAATCAAAATTGAATAACAGTTTGAATTGAAAGTTTTGAATCAAAAACCAATTGAAATTTGAAATTTGAAACCAAATGAAATTTTTGAAATTGAGAGTTTTAAAAAAAATGAATTGAAAGAGATTTTTGATTTTAAGAAAATTTCTCCCCCTAAATAAAACAAAAGATCATCGGGGAAACGAAACTATTTTTGGCCCGGAGAGACTCGCCAAAAGGGATTTTTCAATCCAAATTTGTTTCATGGCGGGTCTACTCCTATAAAACTTGTCCGAATAAAAAATATATTTGGGTTGACCGTACCGGGCATTTTTGCAATCACACTCATAAATGAGGTGCCCGGGTTTCTTACAATAGTTACAGAATTTAAAACTAGAGCTCCCCCTTACAAAAACAGTGGGTGCATGGGAGGAGGAAGCTACATTGGTATATCCTAGCCCTTGGGTGGTTCTTGAAATTCGTTGGGAACCAAGCAATTTTGAAAGATTTTGTTCCCCTTGGGTGAATTTGGCTAGGGATTCTCTAAGGTCCTTGATGGTTGATTCCAAAGAATCAACATTTGGGAAATTTTGGATTTTGAGGGAGAGTTCCTCCTTCTCTTTGAGAAGTTGTTCTTTTTCGGAGGAAAGTTTTTTGAAATTCTTTTTCAAAGCAACGAATTTAGAAGAAAGTTCATGAAAACCATTTTCAAGTTGGTCTCGCACATGTTGGAGTTCTTCGTATGAAAAATGATTGAAAGAATTAGAAGAACTCGAGGATGAGGAAGAAGAGTCGGAAGAAGTTACCTCGTGAAATGCCATTAGGCATTTTGTACCTTGGTTGCTCGAGGAGGAGGAGGAGGAGGATGATGAGGAGGTGTCACTCCATGTCGCCTTGAGGACCTTTTTCTTTCCTTTTTCCTTTTGCGTGGCCCGTTTTTTGTTGAGTGGGCAATCGGGCTTGTAATGCCCTTTTTGGCCACACCCGTAGCATTTCACCTTGGGCTCGGATTTTTCGGTGGGTTCTTGCTTTCGGTGCTTGCGGGATTTCTTCTTCTTGTGCTTCTTCATAAACTTGTGCATTTGGCGGGCGAGATTCTCCATTTCCGAGTCGCCGCTTGAAGATGAAGTAGATGAGGAAGATGAGGAGGAGATTACTTCATTTTGTACCTTGAGGGCGATGTTCTTTGGTGTCTTGATTGGTGTGCCCTCCTTTTGAGCTTTCCTCCTCATTGTGATCTCGTACGTCATTAGGGATCCGATGAGCTCCTTGACCGGCATGTTTTTGACATCCTTAGCTTCTTGGATTGCCGTCACTTTAGGTGCCCATGAGCTCGGAAGAACCCATAGAATCTTCTTGACCATTGCTTCAGCTGAAACATCATCACCAAGAGATTTTCTACCATTGCAAACATCAGTGAAGCGTGTAAACATATCAGAAATAGACTCATTTGGATGCATTGAAAAAGATTCAAAGTCTTGTCTATACATATCTAATCTAGTATCTTTGACTTTGTTAGTGCCTTCATGGGTCACTTCTAAAAGCTTCCAAATTTCATGTGAAGTGGTGCAAGTGGATACACGATTAAATTCATTCCTATCTAACCCGCAATGAAGAGCATTCATGGCTTTTCCATCAAGCTCAAAATTCTTAATATCGGCGGGGGTCCATTTGGATTCGTCGGGGGAAGACAAAGAATATCCTTGCATGACAATTTTGTAAATAGGATATCCTATGCTTCTTAAAAAAGTGGTCATGCGGGTTTTCCAATAATTATAGTCGGTCCCATCAAAAAATGGAGCCCGACCCAATGAGTATCCCTCGGGGGCGAAAGAGGTAGATGCCATCAAAAAAGGATCTTTAATTTGAAACCGGTAATGGAATTATTCAAATACTCCCTTTGATACCAATTGTTGGGTCGGAGAAAAACGGGAAGGATGGCAAGAGGGGGGGTGAATTGCCATTTAAAAAATGATTAACAAATTAAAATCAAAGTTAAAAATGCAGCGGAAAGTAAAGAGGCAAGACACAAGAAATTGATAACGGAGTTCGGCCTAAAACCCGGCCTACGTCTCCGCTCCCAACTCAACCGTTGAGATATTCCTACCGCTTGCTTTTCAATGGTTTTAGCAAGAAACCCACTAGTCTTTGAGGTAGCACTAGGACCTATTACAGCTTTCTTTTGAAATGGTTTAGCAAGAACCCACTTGCTTTTAATGGTTTAGCAAGAACCCACTATCCTTCTTACAGGTGAAGGATAGCTCACCTATGTCTCAAGCTATTTAAAGGAAAGCTTGACAACCTCTTCACACCTTAGTGGTGATGTGAAACCCAAAAGAAAGAGGGATGAAGAAAGAGTTTGGGGTTTGTAGGCACAAACCCAAATTTAAGCTCAAAATAAATAAAACAATGAAAAACCGTATTTGGAGAAGCCTTGGGCGCCGGAGGATGATTGGAGTTGAAGACGTGCACTCCCAAGCTTCTATGATGGAGCTCCTTGGATGTGGAATTGAGTTGGAGCTATTGGGGTTCCCTTGGAGGAATGCACCGGAGGTACGCCAAATGATCAACAAGGTGTCTGTGAGCTTCCGTATGGTTCCGGTAGGTGTCCGGGGCTTCCTTGGCCTTTATTTATAGGCATGGAACCCTTTTGGAGTCTTCGGAGCCGTTGGAGAGGCTTAAAGAGCCGTTGGGAGCCAAGTGGGCCAGCCTGGTCAAACTGCAACGGCTAGTTTGACTGGCTCCACCGGCTGGCCGGTACAGTCCCACTGGCTGGCCGGTGCTTGAGGAATTTGGGAGATTTCGAGTCTTGGATCCACCGGCTGACCGGTGGATGGGCCACCGGTTGGCCGGTGGCTTGGCAGTAGCTGATTCTTCTTTTCCAGGCACCACCGGCTGACCGGTGCCAGAGCCACCGGCTGGCCGGTGGTGAGGCAGTAGCTGCCACTATTGACTGGATGCCACCGGCTGGCCGGTGGTCAAGCCACCGGCTGGCCGGTGGTCAAGCCACCGGCTGACCGGTGGAGCCTGGCAGTGGGCAATGCCTCTGCCAGGTCCACCGGCTGGCCGGTGCTATCACACCGGTTGGCCGGTGGACTGCAATTCAGTCCATTTTTGCCAGCTTTTTTGGGCCAATCCTTTGGCAATCTTTTGCCTATCATCCACAACACTTAAAAACAAGGTTAGACAAAAAAATAAGGTGATTGTGATCATGAAAATCAAACAACGAGGGGAACGAGAGGTACAACACAGGGTACACCCACGTGACAACCGGGTCTCGGTGACAGCACAGCCACCAGGTACCCCCAGTTTCCCCGCAGACACGTGGGGCCCACCCCAGGGTACACCCACGTGCCCGAACGGGTCATCTGACTAATGACAGTCCCCACAGGCCAACACATGTCCTTTCCAGTGTGCTTTGTCCTCACTCACACACATCCTGGGAAACTTCCCAGAATGTCACCCATCCTGATCACTACTCCAGGCCAAGCATGCGTAACTGTGGAGTTCTAATCAGGTAGGCTCCCGAAAAGGAAGGTGCACCTTGTTGATATGAGTCATATCATTTAGTCATTTAACCCTTTATCATTTGGGGATGTTACAAGATCACTTCTAGTGGGATAAAAAAAAGAGCGATTTTAGATTATAAATCAAGATGTTTGTTCTTCCATTATATTATGGTACAAAATTATAGTTTAATGGGGATTATGAAACCATTACACATAACCAAATTAAAATTGGAGAAATCATTATGGATTTCATCATAGGTCTCCCCAAGACCTCTAAAGGAAAAATTGTCATTTGATTTATAGTAAGTCAACGTAAATGGTAGTATCACTTCATTTCTATTTGAGATTATTTCTCATTTGATAAAATTACCAAGATATATAGAATAGAAGTGGTAAGGTTTAATGTATTACCACTCTAAATTGTATATGATTGAGAAATGAGATTCACCACAATGTTCAGGTGAAGTATTCAGAGAGATTTGATTAAATAACAAAACTTTAGCATTTATTATCATCCTTAAATTAATTGAAAATATTCTTATATAATTCTCAATGTATTTTATAGGATGTTGGGATAAAAATATTATATTGATAGAGTAATTATATAACAATGGTTTCCAATTAATCATTAAAATGGAACCATGTAAGGCTCTATATGGGAAGATATTTTGAAAAATAAAATATTGGGATAATGTTAAAGATATATAAATACTAGAAAAAAATTAAAAAAAAGACATAGAAGATCAAAACGATTCAATAACATATTAAATCCTAAAAAAGTAGACAAAAGGGCTATGTTAATAATCATTTATGATATATAGATTTAAATTTTGGAGAAAATGTATTCCTTAGAGTATCACTATGGAGGAGGCTCATGATATTTAAGAAGAAGGTGAAGTTAATCCCTATATACATTAGAACCTTTGAGATTCATGATTTATTAGGATATGTAGCTTATCAATTATTGATTTCAAAAAACCTCTTATAAGTAAAAAAGTTGTTAAATTATAACTTTTATGGAACTACATATCATATCCATCACATGTATTGAATCTATATGTTTTATAATTTGATCATGAACACATTTATGGGGAATAACATGTTATGATATAGAATTTTAGACATAAAGTATTGTGAAACAAGACCACATGCCTTAAAAAATACTAAGGAAAAATAAAAAATATAAAGAGGTTTCATGGGAACCCAAGGATGTAATAAAATAAAGTACCCTCATTTATTTTTATTTGGGAAGTTTAATTTTAAGAGTGGATTATTTTAACAGCCTAGAATTTTGTACAGGTTTTTTATAACTTTCTTATGTGTCATAATTGAATAACCTTTTTACATGAAATACAAATATAAATGAATAAATTCTTTATTTCATTAAGGTAGAATATGATAAAATAGAATGAAATATATAAAATTTTTCATTATATTAAAACATTATAATAAATATATAGAGAGAATAATTGTTAAAATAATAAAAGTACAACAAATGGAAATAAATACATAAACCATAATATTGAAGTAATCTTCCTCATGGAATCCCATGAAAATCATACCACCGATAACCATTATAACTAAATAAAAAAATAAAAAAAATAAAAATTGAGGAATAAATAAGGAAATAAAATGGATAATTTTTATAGAAGTATGTAAATAAATATTTATAATTTGAATAGGGTAAAGTAACTTTTAAATAGTCATCGGATATATGTAGTGATTGGTTATACATGTAGTTAATAGGTCTATTAGAATGTTTATAATTAGCATATAATCCTTTTATATAAGTGGATAATATTTTAGAAATAATATATTCTACATCTATAAAAAAATATTAACATATATGAGATAATTATGGAATAATAACAAATAAAAAATATAATCATTCCTTATCAATGAAATATTTTTTATTCTGGAGAAATATTTTTACATATTTTGTATTTTTATTTAAATTTTAAATTTTATATAATTAGAGTTTGAATTTAATAAAATAGATTAAATATATGGAATAAAAAAATTAAAATATTTATTTGGGTAAATATCATTTTTTGTAAAAAGGATTAAATTACCAAGATGAATAGTGAAATAAATAGGTAAATATGGTATATATGATAAATATTGAAAAAATGTATATGAGTTAATAAAATATATAAAACATTATCATGAAACATTTTTGGATGATAAATAATGTCTCAATTTCCTTTTTCCTATTTATGATCCACTTTTCACATAAAGTCACAATCATTAACCATAGACGAATGATTATTTATAAAAATCTCACTTAATTCAATATATAAAAGGGTATTCCTTCATCTATTCCAACAAAAAATTAAACTTTGGTTTTACCTCCAAAATATACACAAATTCCCTCCCATGTGATCCTTTTACATGTTTGGAATCCCCTTGTCATAGGGAAAATCATGTGGAATTTAAAACAAAGAAACTCACTACGTGAGGATTTGATCTCTTCAAAGTAGGTAACAATTTCTTATTAGTCCATTTTTTATCTTCTCATTATAAATAATATAAAATATTATTTATTTATATACACTAATAGAGTTTTAATATTTTTCAATGGGTTTTTTTTGATGAATTATCTTCACTAAAGGTCATTAGCAATAAGAATCCATCGCAAAAATAAAACTCATCATAGAAGAAATATTCTCAAATATGTTTATTTATGATGGTCCATCACAAATATTTATTATTTTAAATATATTTGGTGTCATAAACCAAACCAGGTCTCCATCCAACTCAGCGCCTGACCCAGTCTGCGGTAAGGACCAAGGGGCGTTCCCGATCCCCACGGGCTGGCAACCAATGTCAGGTATCAAAACAAGTAGTTGGGAACGATTTATCCCAAAAAATAAAAGACAGGTAAACAAATGAAATAAACCAGACAGAATAGGTATACACTAACAATGGAAAATAAAATGAATATAACCAGGTAGACATACCTCCTTGTGACCCCATGGGTCCCCACTAAACATAGAACCATGCTCGCTCCAACAACAACCTAGGACTAGAACCTAAAACTAAAAAGTAAAGTAGGTGTGAGCAACAATATGCTCAGTAGGAAATCCAAGGAATAAAAATTCCTAATACCTTTTCCTTTAAAAAGAAACCCAATCATGCTAGTTTGAAAGTAATACAAATTGAAATAAGGTTCTTCAGTCTTTTCAAAACAAATTAACAAGTTTACTTTTTTTAAGGAAAACATTTCTCTTCCACAATATTTTTAAAATATATTATAAGAATGTGTTAATATTTCAAAACGAAAGGGGAGAAATGAAGAATAAAATATGGCTTTTTCACAATGGGGCATCAATAATGTGAAATAGAAAAGAAAATCACATCACAATCATTGTGCCACAAATAAGAACCATGCTCAATCTTTACAGGTAACTAGCACATGTGGGACCCTAGAGACCTCATTCCTCAGTGAAAACGTGGCATAGGAGCCACAATGGTCTACGTTCTCATACACGAAACACTTTTAGGGAACACACCCATAATCTAATTGTATCCAATCATCATAAGTATTTATTTAGTTTTTTAATGTCAATCCTTCAAGACAAAACTTAGATGAACCACTTACGTATTATCTAGCATACTAGTCCTAGTATGCCCACCTAGGTACCCGGGGTTTCCCTTATGCTCAAGTTAAAGTTCACATGAACACACACCACACCTCAACATTTACACAAATTCCAAACATTTCAATGTAAATACCCAACATTACAAAACATCACCTTTTTCAATTCACACACACCATAGAACATCCCTTTTTCAAATACCTTTTCTATCACTTACAAAGTTCCCAAATTCCCATTTTTTTTAATCATTATAGAATCCATATTCATTTAAATTCACATTCACAACTAATATACAATCTAACATTTTTAGAAACACCTTCCACACACCCAAATTCATTTTAAAAACTACTTTTAAGCATTAAAATGTTAAGCATTCTAAAACAATCTTGGGATCATATTTTAATGGAAAATACACATGTCAACACTTAAAGAGAACCTGAAAAGAAAAAAATAAATACAAACTTCAAGCATCCCCATCACTTTTCATAGCATGAATATAATATCTAATATAAAAATAAAATACTTTTAAAAACACTCAAGAAATTAAGGAATTCAATTTGAAGGTAAAGGCATAGAGGACCTACCTCATGACACGTAGCCCATGACGATAAACACCCAGGACTACTTCACCTATATGCATATACATTTTCACAGATATATATATTGACCCAAGAATATATTCCCCACGCCATGAGGGAATATGTGCAAGGAGGATATACTTATATACATTCTTACCCATATATATACATATAGGTCTTTGTTGCTGATGACCAAAACCCACACAACGATGAACAAAACACCCTATAATAATTCAAGGGAGTCTAATAACTACTAAAGGCTCCAAATAAACCGAAATTTAATAAGGAAACAAGGGAAACCTCACCCCAAATACCGTTACCACCACTTACGCAATTTTTAAAATTCTCTCTTTAAAACACAAGAAAATACACAATAAAGAACAACTAATCCCAAGAGACAAGCCTCCTCATGAGCCCATTCATACTTGAAAATCCATTTTTAAAACTAGCTCATCATCATTTAAACATTTTACAATTTTCTCTACTCAAAATTCCAAACAGGGACAACATGCCCAAAATGACCCATTTTCATCAAAAACCCCCATTTGAACTTATACGCCCCCTAAAACACAACTCAAGGTTCATAATAAAAATCAACATTTCAAAACAGTTTATCTTATTTTAAAAAACCCCACATTAATGACACTCACACCTCAATCATTTTTGAAAAATAAAATTTTCATACCTTAACTAATTAATTAAACACGCCTAAATATTTTCAAAACAAAACACATATAGAATTCATAAGTAATTTCTTTATAAAAATAAAATTCATCATGTACGCATGTAAAATTATATAAAAAAATTGAATTCACACCACTCAATTTATCATTATAAAATGTTAAAAATTATTTAAGCAGTAAATTAAATCACCTAAACATGCTAGGGCCTAAAACCACCTTCCACTTGTGGCAAAACATATGGGGAATTGTGTGGAACCACAAATGCACTTCAAATGAACCCTAAGAAGGTAATATGTAACCAAAAACGACAATATTAAACAATATTAAACTCTAAATATAACACCCTACCCACTGGAAATCTAAAACCACCAAATAACATGGACCAAAACGCTAGGAAAATAAGATGATGGGCTTACCGGGATAAGAGCCACATGCAGAAGGGGAATAAGATATTGGCCGGGTGGTCGTAGTCACTAGAGAGTCTGACTAGTTCACATGAGCGAGAGAGGAGAAGGGGAGGGCCGACGATGGCTCACCAGACAACATAGGGGGGCTGCGCGTAGGCAAGTCTTGGAAGGGGGGAGGGGTCATGGTGCCAGCATGGGGTCACATGCTGGAAGAAGGCCATCTAGGGGAGTGGCCAAGGGTGGAGGTCATGTGCATCAAGAGGGAGGAAGTATGGGCCACTGCACGAAGCAGTAGGGGAGGAGAGACGGGTTTGACGCATAGAGAAACCCTAACCCAAATAAAATAAAAAAAATAAGTTAACAATAACCAAAATTATAATATTTATAATAATAATAATGTTTTTAATAATAATAATTAATGAAAATAATAATGGGGTTAATAGTTTTAATAACAATATCAATTTTATTAATACTGATAATAATAAACACTAATAATAGTAATAAAAATAATAATAATAATAATAGATCAATAAAAATTATAACCTTAACGCCTATTATAATGATAATGTTGTTAATTAAAATATTAAAAATTATAATGGTAATAATTAATGATGATAATACTAATTTATGGTCATAATAATAATTACATTAATGACATTGATAATTTTATAATAACAATAATAATTAAAGTGATAATAACATAATAAAATATTAACAATAATAATAATATTAATAACAACTTAATAAAATTTACATTCTTAACACTATTAATAATAATGATTATATTCTCAAAAAATATTATCAATATTATCATTAAAATAATTCCTTAAATTTTTATTACACTTCTAATTTTATTTTATTTGCATTTTGTCATTAAATATTTATTTATTTTTCTTAAACATTGAGCAGACCACACTATGGCCTACGTGATGCCACACGGTTTTCCAAATCATGGTTCACCCATGTGTCGGACGCTTTCAAGCCCCGAAAAAACTAATTTATCAACAAAAACACAAAATTCAATCAGGACTCAACCTACACCTCGACAGAAAATTTCAAATCCAAATAAAATAATAAAATACAATTATTTCAAAAGTACGGGTGTAACATTCGGTATCCGTCACAAATAAGAGCACAAAAAAATTAAAAATAAATTGTGATGGGTTACCAATTTCACCACAATTTCTTAATTATCTAAACAATATATATATTTAATAAATAAATAAACAAAAAAAATTGAAAAAAAATAGAAGAAAAAAATAAATATAAGGAGAACACGAATAACATTACTAAACTATTTTACACATAATATGTTCATCAAACCAAAATACATAGTAGTCTTAAACCAATTAAATATCAACTAATTTCAGAGGGAGCCAGATCTACTGATGGGTTAGGGGAAGAAAAATTCATTCTGGCACCATACAAAAGCCATCACGTATACTCCAACATATACTCATCTCTCTGACGCTGCTGCTCATACTCCTCCTCCTACTCTCTATGAATTTACTGTATCATCTCATCCTGAGCTCAAAGCCTCCCTTCATACTGTATGATAGATGATGATGAATAATATGCACAAAATCCATTTGATATGATTGATGAATCTTTATAAGTACCATAATAACTAGTATGTGACAATCACCAACTAATACTAGTCACCCGGCCTTTCTCAACACCATTCTTAGTCCCCAGTATTCAAGACCCCTCATCAAAACCTAACTCAGAAGTAGAATATTCTTCAGTATCGGCTTGAATCTCTCATGAATGAGAAGTCAGAGTCTCATACATTTCCTTCAAATATAATCATAAATTAAAATAATAATGAAATTAATTCAATTAAAATTTAAAAAAAAATATCAACAACAATCTGGCATTGTCTTTATCTGACATGTTGTCTTATACAGGGATTAGTGTACATCTTCTTAAAAACTTAAAACTCTATAATATAGGGGTAGGTCATAGCCTATATAATATTAAAAAAATAAATTTAAATTATATATACATTAATAAACAATATTACATACCATATTTAATCAATGTATTCCAAATGTATGACTCCTAGCCTTATGTGTGACCTCCTTCCTCCCTTGGTTCTAACTCCCATATGTTTACCTCTTCTTAAAAGTATCTCATATACAATAGGTAATGTCCCAAAAATTTAAAGAGGTGTGAATCCTTTTAATTTCAATTTAAACTAATTATTTTATTATTTTAATATCGATTAAAGGACTAAGTAATAGTTCAGTAGCATCTAGGGATTGTTCAAATCCTGTAGATCCATTTTTTAGAGAAACGGAATGAGGTGCACAGTTGGCACATGGTTAATACTAACTATGCTTCTTAAAAATGAAACCCAAATATGATGATAATGGTTTGTTTAACCGTGTTAGAGAGACCACACAGTCGTGAGAAACCTAAAATAAATTTCAGGTATATTTAGAATGGTTAGAGGATGGTTAATTTAATCATGATCCTAACAATCTGAGTTGGTGGAGGTTTTGTACAGTAAGCATGCACAGATTTCACACAGTTTCTTAACCTATGGACCTATCCATATGAGGGGGCTTCCACCTTAGGTAGTGGGTGAACATGGTTGGTGCATGGTTTGGAACATGGTTCTAGACATGTTATGAGAATTGATAACTGGATATAGGTTGAAAACCTCAACCCAACCCATCCCCTTGGGTGGGTTCGAATATATACCTAAATGAATTATGTTTCACTTATGACCAAAACACAACTAAGGTGTGTTTTTCTTGGTATTAACTAATGAAATGATATAAATTAAGTTAATAAATTATGTTTGTTATGGAACTAACCATGGACCACTTGATTACATATAGTTGAATTAAATGAAAGGTAAATGGTAAGACCACATCACCTGACCCGTGATAAACTATGTAGCAGAAATCATATTAACTTGGCCCCTTTATATTACTATTCAGTTGTATGACTTAAATGATGAATCTAATTGATAATTGGCATGGACATTAATAGGGACCTATAGTACTTGTACTTCATTTTTACCTTCTGTGATGGACCTGATGTTCCATTGTCTCTTATTTAGATTAAATGGACAGGACGTTCCATATTACTCACTCATAAGCAATAGACTTGATATTCCATATTTCTCACTCATAATTAAAGGACATGACATTATCTAAAGTTTTGTTTAGAAATAATGGACATGAAGTTTCATATTACTCACTCATAACAAATGGACATGGAGTTTCATATTACTTACTCATAAATAAAGGACATGAAATTCTTTATTTCTTTTTAGAATTAATGGACATGAAATTTCATATATCTTATATAGAATTAAAGGACATGAATTTCCTTAAGGTCTTTTTAGAAATCATGTATATGATGCTCCTTATATATTTTCTATAACTAAAGGGCATGATTCACCTTAATGATTACTAAGGTGATTAATGTTCAAAGGACTTCTAGATTATTCCAAATAAAGTAGTATCAAATGGGTTCCCTATGAGGAACTCGATCTGATGTAGTTTTTATTATTTAATTTATTACCACTGATATTATTACTTTTACATTGTTTCATTGTATATTCACAAACATAATTAGTTATAAACACCATTGTTGGTGGCCTACTGAGTTTTACTCCCTCCCTGTTCAGGCTGTTGATTGATACCCAGATAGATCTCATGGATGTGGGTTGGTAAAATGGAAATCACCCTACTATGGATGCTTGAACATTTAAACTATGATGGAGTATGGTAGAATAGCACCGATATTGTGATAAAAATGCTATTGGGGATAGATTTAAGTATTTTTTCCATTTTTTCTAGTGTGATGTATATGGATACTACTCTATTTCATTGTATTCCCTATTTTTTGTATAGCATGTAGACATGACATCATTATGTTGTATATGAATCTGGGTATTATTTGTGACTGTTTATTTTCTTAGGATTCTTACTTCCACTGTTCCTCCTTTATGATGTTTTTTCTATTTATTTATTTATTTTATTATTGTCTTTCTACTTTGATAAAAAAATGTGTATAGTCTCCTCAATGTACCATTATATACCTTCACTGTTATTCAACATCCTCTAGAATATGGGGAGGCATGTTTGAGGCCATGTGACCAACTAGTTTTGGTTACTTATGACTGAACTGATCCTGGGATGTTATAAGTGGTAACAAATCCTTCTTTTTCTTTGTCTTACTATTTTGGGTTGGTAGACAGGAGATTATGAATGTGTCAGAATTTAGTGATGAGTTTATTCTGGGGAGTATTTAACTCTTTTATAGAAAAAAATCCATGTTTCATGTTATGGGACTTGATGTTCTAGTTTTTTCCTATTACAGTTATAATGATTTCACGATTGATTGATGCGCATGATTTATGGAATTTTTTATTATTATGGATTATTTGTTAACCCTTGTCCCAATGTGTTAAGGAAATATATTTTTTATACATCATTACAGGAACATGAGGATTCACATGTCATGCATATTTCATGCCATATTTATTTCTTTATATTTATTTTCTACAGCATACCTTATGAGCCTTGATTTATATTTTTTTAAAATATGCTAACATATCTTACAAGGAAAAAAATAATTGGTTACTTAATATTAAAACATCAACCTAAATGGTGTATTCTTATATAGATTGATAGTGGCACCTTAAAACCCAATTATGACAAGTTTGGTCCATGGACCATTAGTTGAATGAGCTAAAATGATAGTGGTTGAAATTAAATGTGTTCTAATTTTAATTTATAAAGTGTGTGGATCTATATAAATGGGGAATGGTGATCCATATAATTAAACCATCATAAAAAATATAGTTGCAGTTATATGAGATTCCAATAGAAACTTATAAAGAATAGGCCTTTATAAAATGGGAATAGAAGACACATCTAACTTAAACATGATACATGTATAAAAAATCACTAAATTATAATTCTAAAATAAAATGGTTTCCATTAAATAAGGATTAAAATTGAAACTTAAAGAATGTTTTCCCCTATAGATTTCAATTGAAAATCCATATACTAGAACCTTTGTTATGATATATGAGTCATTAACTCTAACCCATCCTTATTAGTGGGTTGTTGGGGGTGTCTCATGTGACCATTTAGGATCCTTTAAATTACTAAGACCTATATTTAGTATTAGGATAATGGGTATTGAATATTATATTGGATGTATTATACCTATCATATTCTTTTATCTGCGATTGTTCTATTATCAAACATTATTTTGAAGCATGTGTTTGGAATTTTATAAATATTCCACCATGATAGCCTCAAGTCATGCGCCAAGAGGGTGATGATGAATATGTATAGAGGTGGTCATACCTAGAAAACTTGTATTACTTCCTGTAGTGAAACATATGTCCCCTTCTATTATACATAATCTAGGCACAAATGATCACTTTGGAAAGGGCATATTATGGCTCATGTAGTCTCTTCAGGAAGACCCGTGACCTACCTCTACTAGGGTAGAGTTGATATGAGAGTTTCAGTAGTAAAATCCACCTATAATCTCAAGGTATGGAGGCCTATGGGATAATAATTCATGAATAGAGTCCAATTTATCATTCTTCGAGCATATAGAGTCACCTCCCTATATGAGGGTTAAGTTTTCATTATATATGCTTTTTGGATCCTCCAAACATTGGCAGTATGTCTTGAATCAGGCAATTCAGCATTAGGAGATGACCTAGATGGATTTTCAGTCTATTTTTTATGATTAATATAGAGACCCAAAATTTTCTTATATGGTTATTACATCATTTTTAAGATAATCAAGATAATAGTGATACAATCTAAGATCTGAAGGTTTAATTTCTTGGGAAAATTAGGCTCATACATCAATTGGACATAATAAAACATAAACATTATTTAAATTATTACTATTTATCCTTATAAGGATCCCATGATATCTTTAGTACATGTAGTAACATGAGGATATACATAAAAGAAAGGGGTGAGATAAAATCCCAGTAATGGGAGGAATAAGGCATATGAACCAATATTATATAGGTGAACATGATCAACATCATCATATCATAATCATAGGATCATCATCAACATTATGAGGGAAACATTTGATAAAGGCATGAAATGTTTCATATTCATAATAATGAAACATCATGACATAGTGGTAAAATACCACATATATTTGTGAAAAAATCTAGCATCATGTCCACATATAACATATGTGCATAAATCATAATATCATCATTATAAACAAAGATAACATCATGTTAATGCATAATATGCATTGTCTCATTAGATATATCACATCACCCAATGCATTGTAGGGCTATATAGTTCAAGGCCCACCCATCACATCATAAAATTCACAAAATCATGCATTCCACATAAAAGGATAATAATCATAGTCATTAAATAACGGATGGTAAAGAGGTATTTGCTTCAATAATAAAATGAGGCTTCATCCCCAACCTTTTAACAAAAAAAATAATGCATGGAAATGAATGGGTTTCATAAAATATTTCACATATAATAATTCCTGAAATAAAATTTAGGATTCACAAATGAATAATAGATATCATACATTAGTATAAATGATCATTTTATTCTTTGAAAAGAGAAACATCTCAATAGGATTCAATATATGTTTTGTAAATTGAATTCTTTTTTAAAACTCATTGAAAAATGATCACAAAATATTTTGAAAGGGTAAAAACATATATATACCTAAAATAAAATAGATAGAATATTAAAAGGTCATATTTGGGATATTATAGGTACATTAATACTAAAATCAATGTGAAATAGTAGATAACCCCTAAGAGAGAGTTTTGGTTTGAGAATCCCATTACCTTAAATCCTGATTTATTTCAATTCTATTCTACCTCTTGAATAATAAACATAGGTTTATTAAAAAAATTAACTAGAAGTAAATTTTGTTAATTTATGTCTCCATTTATCAATTATTACAATTTTATTATATTTCTTAATTTTTATTTCTGAATTTTAAGTGTTTTGATATCATGTTTTCCTTAAAAGTTATTATTTTTCTTCAATTTCGGTATTTTGTTCAAGATAATTTATAAATAAATAAAATTAATTACAAAATCATAGAATATATATATTTATATGTTTATATTTCATAAATAATTTATTCTAACCATCCATAAGGTTGGTCATAAGTATATAATTGTCAATGTGCTTGTTGGCAATTAACCGACCATTAATAGGGCATTAACTGAAGAGGATGAATGAGATGTATGAAATATAAATACTTTGCAATTGTAATTTTTAAATTAGGTTAAAATCATTAATATAATTTTAGAATAATTTATAATTAAAATTTTAATATTTTATTCTTTAAGATATATATAGAAAGAAGAATATATGAGGATAATGCAAAGAAGAGATGATAAAAACATGCACTATTCTTGGTGTTGTTTCTCTTGTATGGAACTTAAATCCCTTGATGCTTGGATTTAGTTACTCCAAAATGTCCCTAAGGATTAAAAGTGTATTTATAGATAAGATTTTGGAAAAAAAAATTCTTCAGTAAGTGAGGGGGATTGGTTTTACAATGAGAGGGGTTGGGGTTATTTATACTTGAGGAGTGGTATTTTTGAGTTTAAATATTGAATAAAATATTATATCCAAGGTAAACCTTATAATAGTAAATTTTTTGATAATATAAATCATATATAAATTAAATAAAATGTTCTAATACTTTAAACCCTTTATAAACTGATTCACTAATTTATTAAAAAGGAAATTTAAATAAATGAAAAAATAGATATATTAAGGGAACATTTTTTACTTTAGACTTTGGAAAATGGTTTTTAGGTTTGTAAAACATGTTTATTATTTCTAAATAAATCATTTATCAAATTTAATATTTTTTTATCAAGACATATTTTCTAGAATTTTTTAGGTCATTATTACATCATGAATGATGTAATTTAAAATACATTGATTAAGAGAAAACTTTTTTTTTACTATTCACCTCAAAATTAAAGTATTTTAGAAAATTTCCAAAAAAATAACCCTTATAAAATTTCAACATGCTAATTTCAAAATTTAAATTCTTTTAATCAAAATAATTTTATAAAAGAGTTTATTTTAATTCTTAATATAAAAATTATGGTTGGTACTAAATACCTTAAAATAGTTTATTGTAAATGTGATTATATTTTATTTGATTTTTTAATCATGATATTTGTTTTATGGAATTATAATATTTATATTTACTCATGATTAATATTATTAATATTAAATTTTATTATTTTTTAAGTCATATTATTATTCCAACGTTCAGGTTCCTATTCCCAACGATCACATTACTATTCCAATGGTCACATTATCTTCTATAAATACCACTTATTTCCTTCCATAATTATTCATCTCAATTCATATTAGGGATCCACATTTCAATTTTATATAATGTTGATTTGTCTGCTAATATTCTATTCCTTTTCTAAAGTTTTGTTCGTGGGGGAAATGATTCTAGCAGATTGGAAGGATATGAGTTTTCCCATTCTATATATCTTAAATTATATTTTTCATCCTATTATAATGTTTGAAATTTATATGGGTTTATTGGAAGATTAATTTAATGATATTTATTAATGATTTTTTTTGTATGTTATTAATATAATATAATATACACTTATTTCAAGAAACAAATATCATTTATAAACTATGGGTTGTTACATTCTTCCACCATTAGAAATTTTAACCTTGAAATTCCAAATCATATTCATGGTTAAGAATAGGTGAGGGTACATTTGTTTCCTTGTTTCCTTTTTTCCCATATCACCACTTTGTATATATATTTCTTCCATAACACTTTGATAGGATGAGTTTTCTTGTTGCATATAACTCTGTCTCTACAGGCTAATATCTTCACTGGCTTCTCCTTATATGAGATTTAATTCTCCAATTGTACCACCTATGGATTCAGTACAAGTGAGGGATCAGGTATATACTTCCTTTGGAGAGATACATGGAACACATCATGAATTCAGTCCATGTTTAGTGGAATTTCAAGTCGATTGGCCACTACTCCTATGTGATCAAGGATCTCAAAAGGACCAAAACCTAGGGTTAAGATTCCCTTTCTTTAGAAACTACATGACTCTCTTCCATGGTGATATTTGAAGTAAAAATATTTCTCTAAAATTAAACTCCAAGTCCCTTTGATGGTTGTTAGTATAGCTCTTCTTCTGACTCTGAGTAGATTTTGTATATTTTTGGATGGCTTGGACCTTCTCTGTCATCACTTGAACATGATCTGGTCCAAGTAACTTTTTTTTACCAACTTCATCACAATAAGTATGAGTTATAAATAGATTCCCATATAGATCTTCATATGGATCTATTTGAATACTCGAGTGGAATCTATTGTCGTATTAGAACTTAACTAATGGGAGATTTTGATCCTATACTCCCTTAAATTCCAATGAAAAAGATCTTAGAATATACTAAATTTTCTAAATAGTCCTTTAATATTTGACATCTTTTTGGGGGTGATAGGTCATATTGAAATTCAATTAATTATTTATATCATGTTAGATAATTCTACATAATTTATAGTTGAAACTTAGATAACAATTAGATATAATAGAAAATGGTTCCCCATGCATCCTCACCCCTTCCTTTATATATCTCATGGAAAGTTGTTCAATAAATAAATATTTCTAAAAAGAAATTAAGTGGGTAGTCTTGGTGAGTAAATCCACCACTGCTCAAATCATATTGTTTCTTTTGGATGTATTCAGAAGACTAGTTACAAGGTCCATGGTGATGCTCTCACATTTCCATGTGGGTATAAGAAATGGTTTCATCCTCCCCTTGGAATTCTATCATTCTTCTTTAACTTTCTGACATACCAAGAACCTTGAGATATACTCTGAAATCCCCTCCATGTTGTCCCACCAGAAGTACTATCGAACATAATAGTATATCTTAGTACTTCTTGGATTTATATATAAAGATGTGTTGTGTGCATTATCCAATAGATCCTTCTTTATATCATGTGATGTAGTAACACAAATTTTAGTGCCAAATCTAATGAAACTATCTTCGTATATATGGAATTCGTGAAGTGTTCCTACCTTAACTAACTTTACTTTCTTTTGAATCTCAAAATCATCCTTTTTTTCCTCCTTGATCATGTCATGGATAGATGGTTGGGAAATAATTTAGGAAAGGTAATATTTATTCCATACAGTTATGATTTCCAGATCCATCCTTTGTATATCAATTAAGATAGGTACTTTCTCAATCAACATAATTGATTGAGTAGCAATTTCCTTTTTTACTATGAGAATCATCTACTTTTTTCTCCTTTACTAGATGGTATTAAATAGAAAAAATTTAGTCCTTTATTAGATATAACTATATTTTTTGACACATGTTGATCTCCTTCTATGTGAATATATAATTTGTACTCTTATGATCAGTATATATGTCAAGTTTATGTCCATAGATTTAGTTCCACCAAATCTTTATAGTCAATATCATAGTTACTAACTCTAGATCATGTGTTGTGTAGTTTTACTCATGGATCATCAGTTTTCATAAATCATAGGATATCAATTTTTCATTCTACATGAGTAAAAAAATCATGCCTTTCTTTGAAACATCATTTTATACCAAAAAAACTTCTACACATAATGGTAGTGTGAGTACAGGTGTAGTGATTAGCCTCTTCTTAGTCTCCATAAATATTTCCTTATATTATTCCATCGAAAAATAATTTTCCCCTTTTCGTGTTAACTTAGTAATATAGCTATAAAATAGTGATAAATATATCCAAAAATGTCGGTAGTACCCTGATAATCTAAGAAAACTACATATTTCTATGACACTAGTAGGTTTGGGTCATTCCTCAACTGTATTTGTCTTTTAAGGGTCCATAAAAATTCCTTCACTTTTGATAACATGCCCCAATATTGTGACTTTATTTATCAAAAATTCACACTTACTAAAATTAGAATACATTTTATACTTTATTAATGCCACCCACACAATCCTTATATACTCTTCATATTCCTCATTACTTTTAGAGTAAATGAGAATATTGATAATGGAAACTAAGAAAAAAATTCAAGGTAGTCTATAAAGACTCAATTCATCAAATCCATGATCATTTCAAAGGAATTAATAAGTTTTAAGGGAATCACAATATCCATAACATGTACAAAAATATTTCTTTGGAATATATTTCTTTTACACCTTCAGCTAATGATAACCATAATAAAGATCCACCTTTGATTAGTATTGATCTCCTCATAGTTGATCAAAAAAATCATTAGTCCTTGGTGGGGGATACTTGTTCTTTATGGTGATCATGTTGATCTCCCAATAATAAATACACATCCTCATTGATCCATCTTTTTTCTTGAAAAAGAACACTGAAAAATCCCAAGGAGATTCACTAAGGGGTATGAACCCTTTTTTCAACTGATCTTGCATGTACTTATTTAACTCCTCTAGCTCGATCAAGGACAACCTATAGGGGAATTTGGAGATAAGAGTGGATTTAGATATAAACCTTATTGTGAACTCTAAGTGATGATCTGGTGGAAGTTTGAGAAACTATTTGGGAAATAAATTAGTATATTCCCTTAAAATGGGGATTTTATAATGGTTTATACTTTACTTTGACTCAACCATTTGGGAAAGGTATGCATATTCATATAGTATTATCACCCACAACATCTAGAGATTCTATAAAGGAAATTAATGATCTTCCTTACATTTATAACGGATTATGGGATAGTTTGGAATATGAAAAAATATTTCCTTTTCTTGATATTTGATGTGTTCTCTATATAATGAGAGCTAATACATTCCCATTATAGCATAAAATTCCAAAAAAGGAAGTATTATGAGATTCACTAGAAGAATATTCCCATATGTGCTAATAGAAGAAGAGTCTATCCCTTGGGTTTAAATGATTTAAGATCTAGGTATTTTTATATATTTCTCTACTTTTGGGTATCAGGTTTTTTACTCAATAGTTATAGAAAACTTTTAAGATATTTAATAATTTTTAGAATCATAATCAAAAAAACTTTTTATTTTATTTATTGAATAGTAAGTACACCTTGTACCACTTAATTTTCATGTTCCATATTAGATGTGGTGATGGAATAGGTTTTCCCTTGCTCCTTTGAGTTTGTAATTTTCTCATGTGTTCTACCCTCAATGACCCATGGTTTAGTAAAATGGATTTTATAGTTCACTTTCTCCATATATTTGAATCATTGAACCATGGGCGGGTCAATAAGAGTTTCCCTCCTTTCCTTAATCATGTTGGTTGTCTTATTCATGTCTCTTCAAAATTCATGATCTTGGTGACCTTCTATCCCACACTTGAAACATTTCCCAATCCCTTTGAGTTAATTTACATGATGTTTCTTCCCATATTTGTTGACATGTGGATGGTTTTATCCTCTTCCCTCTTTTTTTATTTAACCCACTGTTATAAAACTCTATTCATATACTCTTATCTCTATAACCACAAGACCATTATCTAAACTTTGTCTCTAATTTGAGAGAACATATATAAACTACTTCATAATTCCCAAATTCTTAGAAAGATAGATCCTTCAAAAGGTGTGTTTTTAAACAACTAATGCATATATCTATTTTAATATCATTTTTTTATAATAAATCCCAATGTATATTTTGAAATCCTTGTAAATTTTTATTTATAAATTGTGACATATTTACCTTCCTTTAGTTTCATATATAATAATGATCTCTCAATATTTTTTGAATAATTTTTGGGAAATACTTATTAATAAATATTTTCTTAAAGTCTTACCACTCTATCTCTTTCATTTCATCCTTAAACTTGGTGTTATTTATCAATGACCACCATTGGTTGGCCTCCCTATCTAAATTATATACATCCATAGTCACATTATCATTCTCAGAATAGTGGAGAATAGAAAAGATATTCTTAATTGAGTTCACCCACTATTCTATGACAAGTGGATTGAAAGCTCTACTAAATGATAGGGGTCATTATCGTATAAAAGAATCAATGGATAGTTTCTCTTTCTTGGGTGAAGGTAGATGTTACACATGTTTCAGGTTATTATTCATAGCTTGATATGGATGGGTAATAATTTCCATGAAGTTTTGAACTCCATCTCCCATCACATTGGGAATTTCATTTAGTAAATCATTACATTATCCATCATATAGGTTTTTTGTTTGGATTCTCATGGTTACCATCATTTTGTAAAATAAAAATTGTTTGAATAAATCATAAGTAGAAAATCATGAATAAATAATTTATTATTATGAATAAAATAACTCTAAAGAAATATATTATGGGATCCCTATGTTTATCATTTTTTATATAATGATTCTTCTAATATGTTTAGTTATACATATACTTACACTTATGTTTTTTAATAATGTTTTATAGTATTAATTCCTAAATTCACTAAACCATTCTACGATACCAACAATAGTGACCTGAACTTTTCTTACATGACTATTACATCATTTTCAAGATAAAAAACATAATAATGATACAATCCAAGATATAAATGTTTAGTTTCTTGTTCATATAGTCTCATTCATCAATTGTACATAAAATTACATAACCATTTTTAAAATTATTCTTTTTTTTCCTATAAATCACTCATAATCACCTTAGTTCAGGTAGTCACTTAAGGATACACATTAAAGAAATGGGTGAGCCAAAATCCAGGTAAAGGGAGGAATAAGGGACATAAACCAATATTATATGGGTGAGATCAATCAAAATAATTATATCATAAGCATATGATCATAATAATATCATAAGAATAAGATCATCATCAACATCATGAGGGAAATATTTGATAAAGAAATGGAATGTGGAATATACATCATAATGAAATATCATAACATATTGGTCAACTACCACACATATTTTTGAACAAACCTATCATTATATACATACATAACATAATTGAATAAACCAAGACATAATCATTGTGAGAAAATATAACATCATGGTTATAGTGACCCATGCTTCTCATACATAGTTATTATTTATGAATAGGTTAATATTAATTACATAACATAATGATCCATGACAGAATCATTTAGGTCTAATAACTTTATAAACTTGGAAATATAAAAAATTGGTTCATAAGAGTTCTACATAAAATTCCACTTAGTTCCTCATAACCAAAAACCTTCTTAGAAATATCATACATAATACCTTTCATCATAACCTAGGGAAAGGAACCATAATAAAAGATGATATCATATTCTTATAAAGGGTAAACAAGGGATATATCAATGATCACATAAAAATAACATGAGAATAATGGTATGATAACATGAACATAATATTTGAAACCCATACCCATCATATCATAAATCATAATCATGATTCATGAAATAAATCGTGGAAATTCATAAGACATGATTCATAAAGGAATAAAAAAACATAATCCATGAGAGAATAACATTATCATAAGACATAAATTTGTGGAATATACATAAGCATATACAATCATTTTCTTAGTATTCAAGAATCATTGTCAAGACTATCATAATGGATTGGGTTCACTCCCCAAACCATCGTAGTAGTCAAGGTTTACTCCCAAAACTTTCATAGTGGGTTGGGTTCACTCTAAAAACCATTATAGTTTTCATGGATCACTCCCATTACTATCAGAGTGGATAATTTCCCTTACTGAATTGGGTTCACTCCCTATTCCATTCATGTTAATCACATGACATATCATTCTATACCCAATGTATTTAAGGGAGACATAGGTACTACATGTAAAATAATGAAAATCAAACATATGTGTTCCAAAGATCATAAAACATTCATCACTTTAGAACCAATTAAAATAAATGGGTTTCATAAACATGCAATCATATCATAACCCATAGAAAATAAATAGGTTTCATAAACATTTAATTATTTCATCATAACATAACCTGTGGTAAAAGGAATAGGTTTCATAAACATATTGTCATCATAAATATAAATAATTTATAGAAACAATAAGAATGTAAACCTTGTTTAATATCCCTAATAAATAATGAGTAAATTAAAATTATATCATCTTATATTGAAAATTATTTTTAAAGATCACTTGGAAGATTTCTTGAGGAAAATAACGTTTTCACTTTGAAAATCACCTTTTAAAAACAAAAACATAAAAAATATTGTGAAAATAATTTTCTTCGAAAATAATATTTTAAAATTATAAATGAATATTTTAATAATTTATTTGTCATTATGGGAGAAAATATAGTTCATGTTGTTCATGTTAAAATAAAGATTCTATTCCCATTTTCAGTAAAAAGTCAAATAGATCCTCATTCAGAAAAAGAAAGAAATATTCATTTTAAACAATTTTATAAAAAGTAAAACATGGTTCAATTTTTATATAATAAATAATTTAATATTATTAAAAACTTTATTTAAAATATTTTAAAATATATATATACCTAGAATAAAAAGTATTTTTGATCAAAGATAGAAATAAAGTTGATTTTATTAAAAATATTGTTCTAGACTCTTAAGTACATAGAGGGAGTAAAATGAAATGAAAAAAATTATTTTAACAACATAAATAGAGGATAATAAAATAATTTACTTTATTCATAGGTATATCTTAGTATTTAATCATTGGAATCTTAACCATAAACAATCTTAATAAACAATGAGATTGTAACATAAAACTTTTACCACTTGGGTATCTTTTGAATTGTAAGACCCATGAAATATTAACTCTAAATAAAACATTAAATATCATTAAAAATAAATTTATGATATAACATGTAATAGTGTCTGTATATACACCTCTTAAACGAATATAGGTGAATAATATAACATATTTCCCAAAGAAGACAATTTGAGATGAAATTCTTTTACCACTTTAGAAACTTCTGAATCATAAGAACCATTAAATAATAACAAAAATTGAAACTCTAAATATCATTAAAATAATTATATTCATTATATAACACTACAAATTTTAATTATAAACTCATCATAAAATAATATAGGTTCATAACATTAAAACATTCCTTAATGAAGAGAAATTAAGAAAAAAATCCCTTACCACAAGTCTTGACTTTCTTCATACACGTTCAAAATTCATGTATAATAAATATATGTTTATTATAAATGTATTATATAACCATAAAAATATATATTATACCATATATTATTTACTTATGACATTTTATTACATTTTTATTAACAATTCCTTGTTAAAATTATGTTTCAGGTAATAATTGTTTCATATTTCAGGTATGTTTTGATTTGGTATTTTCATTCCTTTTACTTTGATCATGGAAACATAATTTAAGGATTTTTAAACATGATATAAATACAATATATTTTAATCACATATGTATTTATATTAATCCATCAAATTTAGTGATATAAAATGTATTACACTATTTATGGAGACGGTAAGTCGTGCGTACGTGTGAACGCTGATTATATTTTTTTGATGGATGAAACAAAATAAAGGTGAAAAATATATTACCATTATATAATCATAATTATGTCATATATATCACATATTTTTATTAAAACTATCCTTATTACATTCCATATAAATCTTAGTTGAAAAACAAATCACATCGCCTCTGGCGACAATAGTCTTCTGTACACACGAGCAACATTATCATATTATCACAGAATGAAAAGTAAGAATGAGTATGTGATATTATAATTATAAAATTATAATGATTCCATAAATATAATATAAATATTTTAAATCCATCATTATATCCATTTGTGAGAGGTGGTGATGGAAAACATATTACATCAGTTCGCAAGCCAGTATTTTGTTGTACACATGATAAACGGTTTTTTCCCACTGGATAGAAGAGAAGATGGATATAAGTTATGAAATAAAAATAATAATGTCTTGGTATAGTTATATAATTTTTTATTAGATTTTAATTATTATTAAATGAATTAATGTGGTAATGTAATAATTAAAAATAAATAGTTTAGTTAATATAATTACTTTTTCATTGAAAAACCTCCTTTGGATCTCTTATTAATGAGCCTAAGATTTTTCTTTTTGGAATAACAGAAGCTCTATAATGTGTACAATTAGTTTTGAGAGATTTTTTTATGTTTTAGTTTGAGTAAAATGTCTTATGGTGTGTGAATAAGTGAGGATAGGTGTCTCCTTTTATAATTTATGATGAGTGTAATTTTTGTAAATACCCAAAACTATTAAATAATGGGAAGTCAAACTCCTGAAATGTACCAAAATATATGATAAATAAAGGATTTTAGGGGTTATATGTTTGATCAACACCTCAAAAACATAAAAATATACATGTTTTATGTAATGGACCAGTCCATCCCATGATCATGATATTGTCTGCTTTGGGCCTAGCCCGCACGGTTTTGTTTCCTCTGGGTTCTGGCCCTCAGACACCCCCAGGAAAAGGCCTCATGATGGGAGAGGTATCCACACCACCTTATAAAGGGTTTCTTCATGCTCCTCCTCCTTAGATGTGGGATTTCTATAACCCCCTAGAAGGGCTCAGCATCCTCGCTGGCATATCAAATGGACACCAGCTCTGATACCATTTGTAACGGCCCAGTCCATCCCATGATCATGATATTGTCCGCTTTGGTCCTATCCTGCACAGTTCTTTTTTCCCTGGGTTCTGGCCCTTAGACACACCCTAGGAAAAGTCCTCATGATGGGAGAGGTATCCAAACCATCTTATAAAGGGGTTATTCATGCTCCTCCTCCTTCAATGTGGGATTTCCATAACCATTTGTAATGGCCTAGTCAAGCCCATGATCATGATATTGTCTGCTTTGGGCTTAGCCCGCACGGTTTTATTTTTCCTGGGTTCTGGCCCTCTAACACCCCCAGGAAAAGGCCTCATGATGGGAGAGGTATCCACACCACCTTATAAAGGGGTGTTTCATGCTCCTCCTCCTTCGTTGTCGTATTTCCATAACCCACCCACCCCCCCCCCAGAGGGTCCAGCGTCCTTGCTAGCACATCAAATGGACTCTAACTCTGATACCATTTCTAATGGCCCAGTCCAACCCACGATCATGATATTGTTCGCTTTGGTCCTAGCCCACACGGTTTTGTTTTACCTGGGTTCTAGACCACAGACACCCCCCAAGAAAAGGCCTCATAATGGGAGAGGTATCCACACCACCTTATAAAGGGGTGCTTCATGCTCCTCCTCCTTTGATGTGGGATTTCTATAACCCACCTCAGTTTCGAAATCCACCCAGAGATGCTCCGTACTCGATTGGTCACATGGCCTCAAGCGCATTTCCCCTAACGCCAGAGGCTGCCGACTAGCAACAAGTTCCTTGAGTGTGTTAGTGGGGAAACTATGCTGTCATTGGAAAAATAACACAACAGAAGAGAAAAAAATAGATAACAATAGCGGAAGCAGTAATAATCCATACAAAAGTAAACAATGGAAGTCTGAAGTAATAAATAGCTGGAGTGTATATATATAAAAATTAGTCATGGTACATATGTCTAGGAAAACAGCAAAACACATCACAATGCTGGAATACATGAACAATACTAAGCCAAGGTACAAAAGAAAATAGATAACATCTCCTCATCATCGCAAGCCTCAGCTTGGTCCTATGCTCTCCAGCTCCACAACATATCAAGTACCTGAAGTAGAAGGGTGTTTTCCCTTATCTATACCTACAACAATATAATCTATTTGGACCCAAATGCATAGCCCAAACAGGGTGTGATACTAAATCCCAGTAAGCAATCACCACAAGATTTGTGCCTAACAGTCAGTTAATATATGGCAGGTAATAACCAAAAAGAAAGTATAAAACAAGGAAGTACTCAGCAGTAACCAATCCTATAGTTTCAATGCAGTTAATTCTATACATCAACGATAGAAAATAAACAGGGAACCCTCTGGGTAGTATTCTCATCCTAACCCCTCTGGTTCAATCAAAACAAGGATAATATAGAGACTCTCTTAGGAATCACTCTCAGTCAATTCCCCTTATAGTCCCAAGCATTTAAATACTCTCTGAGGAAGCTCACATGGTCAATTCCCCTTATAGTCTATGGTAGTCAAGGACTCTCTGAGGAAGCTCACACGGTCAATTCCCCTAATATCCCCAAGTGGTCAAAGACTCTCTGAGGAAGCTCACTCGGTCAATTACCCTTATAGTCTAAAATGGTTTAAAGACTCTCTGAGGAAGCTCACTCGGTCAATTTCCCTTATAGCTCCAAGTGGCCAAAGACTCTCTAAGGAAGCTCACTCGGTCAATTACCCTTATAGTTGATAATGGTTCAAATACTCTCTAAGGAATATCACTCGTTTTATTCCCCCTATAGTCTAAAGTGCTCAAAGACTCTATGAGGAAGCACACTCGGTAAATTCCCCTTATAGTCTAAAATGGTTTAAATACTTTCTGAGGAAGCTCACACAGTCAATTCCCCTTATAGTCTAAAGTTTGAAAAGACTCTCTAAGGAAGCTCACTTGGTCAATTTCCCTTATAGTCTAAAATGGTTCAAAGACTCTCTGAAGAATCTCACTCGGTCAATTCCCCTTATAGTATAAAGTGCTCAAAGACTCTATGAAGAATCTCACTCGGTCAATTCCTCTTATAGTATACTACACTAGGTTCTCACGGACCTGAGTAGGTCAACGAGCATAGAAAGAAAAAATATCCAAAGTAAACCTCAAGAACTACATGGCTAATCAGTCTAAAGAATATCAAGCATGTCAGAAAACAAACACTCCACCCTACATCACTAGGCATGGAAAACAGGCAAGGTGGCCAAAAAGGCTAAGCATAACAATGTCGTAAAGAGAACATGTGTGTTAAAAAACATCCAAAGCATAGAAATCAACCCTATTCATATCCAATTAACCTCTACACAAGAATACAAGCATGGAAGGAAATCAATAGGTGTAAAACGGTAAACACGCAATACCCCATTCAAGGGTATTGGTCAAAATTGCACATAATACTCAAAGACATTCAACAGAAAGGCACAAACCACCTACCTTGGTGTTAGGAGATTTCTATACTCTGGCATCAGCCGTTGGATCGACCTAGAATGTGGTAGATTGATGCTATTCCAATAAAACCAACATTGTTCGATTTAGAGGACGGACGCTCGCTCAGGGGTTCATCAAAGATCTGCTGTCGTATGGGAGCTCTCGGTCGAACGAGACCTTTAGGGTTCTGATGAAATCGATCCACAAGATACCACAGCTCCTCAAATTTGGCGAACACACCACCAAAATCACTCTATATCCTCTAACCTAACATCCAAAAGTCTTAAAATCAACACCCAAGGCAACCACAACCCTAGATCAATACACAACGGGTGTACATCTAGAAAACCGAGAGAGAGAGAGAGAGATGTAGATCTAGATGAAAACACAAAGAAACAAAGAGGAGATACTTACCTTCAAACCACCTTGAAACCCCTTTGATTTTCTTCCAAATTATATGGGAGAGTCCCTCCAACCCTGGAGAACCGAAAATCCTGAATGAGATTCATATGGAAGGAAGAATGAGGGAAAATGGTAAATCCCGAGTGGAATGGAACTTAAAAACCCAAACATTAAGTGGCTGCATGGTTACCCCAAACGGTTTGGAAAACTGTGCGCCAACCATGCAGTTTCCACTGTCTCACCCAGGGACTTCGCACGGCTTGCCCGCATAACCTGATAAACCATATGCCACCCGTGCAGAGCCCACTATCAAGTGTGCACATTTTCCTAGGCTGGTCGCGTGGTTTGTTGAGACCGTGCGCCAACTGTGCACCCCTCCACAACCTCCAAAACTTTAAAAGTTTTTCCCATAATTGTCTAAATTTCAACCAACCACTTCAAAAAGCACAAGCAAACCAGCCACACACACGGCCTCCTGCGGCAACGCAGTACACGACATGTACTCATAAAGTACACGATGTGTACTTCATAAATTTTCAGAAAAGACCTCTTTTTCTCAAAAATGACCAGAAAAGGAAAACATACCTGAAAAGAAGATCCGAGTTCTTAAAAACTTCCCCCCTTAAAGAAATTTGTCCCAAAATTTCCTTAGCGCGGTGTAGAAGAAGAAACCCCGAATAGCTCTGGCCACTGTACTCGTACATCGGCCTCCCTCTCCCAAGTCTCATCTTGTACTCTCCTATGCTTCCACAACACTCATACCAGAGGAACAGACCGGCTAGAGAGAACCTTTGTACTATGATCAACAATCTAGATAGAATGATCCTCAAATGATGCATCCACTTATAACTCAACCTCCCCGGGTTGGAAGACATGAGACAGATATGAGAAGTAACGTTGAAGCTAAGAAATGTGGAAGACATCGTGAATAGCCCAGTACCTCTGAGGAAACTACAACCAATTGGAAACCGGACCAACTCTCTCCAAAACCTCAAATGGTCCAACATACCTCGAAAAAAACTTCTCATGTCTCATAATCCTCTTGTTCTCTAACCTCAGTGTGACATGTAGAAAAACATGATCCCCGACCTCAGACTCTAGAAGTCGTCTCCGCTGATCAGCATAAGACTTCTGTCAAGACTTTGCAGTATCCATCCTCTTCCGAATCAACTCTATAAGCTATGTGGTCACCTGAACAAGATAAAGTCCCAGCAGAGTTTCCTCTCCTACCTCCATCCAACATAAGGGTAATTGGCATGGCCTACTGTACAAAGTCTCATAAGGTGCCATCTGAATAGTTTCTTGAAAAATATTGTCATAGTCAAACTCCACAAGAGGTACATGCTTTTTCCAAGAACCTCCAAAATCCAGGATGCATGCACGAATCATGTCCTCAAGCACCTGAATTGTATGCTCGGACTGACCATCTGTCTAGGGATGGTAGGCTGTACTCAAAAGTACATGTGTACCCAAAGCCTTCTGAATCCCCTGCCAGACCCGAGAAGTAAAAATTTCATCTATATCTGAAAGAACAGAGTGTGGAACTCAATTTAAGCTTAAAATCTCACAGATGTAAAATCATCCCAGTTCATCAACACTAAAGGTCTCCTTGATCGGCAAGAAGTGAGAAACCTTTGTGAGTCTGTCAATGACAACCAAAACTGCATCATTCCCTCGAGGCGACCTCAGTAAACCTGTCACAAAAACCATTGAGACATCATTCCACTTCCACTCGGTAATAGGAAACTACTGAAAAATCCCTGATGGTCGCCGATGCTCTGACTTCACTTGCTGACAAGTGGAATAATTCATGACAAAACCAGCAACATCTCTCTTTATAACTGGCCACCAATACCGATGGTGTAGATCACGATACATCTTGGTGATGCCAGGATGAACTGCCCCAACTATGGAATGAAAGTCCTGCAACATCTCCTCACGTATGTCTGTAGGCACCCATACGTGCCCTTGGAAATTCAATATATCATCCTCGCCTATGGTCCATCCAGGAATAGGGTCCTCTCCCGACACTCTCTCCTATAGGACTAGGCCTTCTAAATCTCATATCTACCTCATTCGCACTTGATCAAGAAGAGTATATGTAACAGTTACAGAATATAGAAACTTCTTTCCCTATCTGTCGTGCACCTCCAAATGCATCTCAGAGAATAGAGCCATAACCTTCCAATCACTGTTGGACTCCTGAACTACCTATACCTGGGTCCTCCTACTTAGCGCATCAGCCACTATGTTTCCTTTCCCAGGAATATAGGCAAGCTCAAAATCAAAAGACTGAAGGTACTCAACCCACCTTCTATGTGTCAAATTCAGATCACACTGAGTGAAGATATATTTGAGAATCTTGTGATCGGTGAAAACCAAAAATTGCAATCCCATCAGATAATTTCTCCAACAACGTAAAGCATGAACAACTGCAGCCAACTCGAGATCGTGTGTCGGGTAATTCTTCTCATGTGACCTCAACTGTCGAGACCTGTATGCAACGAATCCTCCCCCTGCATAAGCACAACTCCTAGCCTGATACCTGAAGCATCACAATAAATAGTATAGCTCTTTCCTGGATTTGGAAAGACTAGTATCAGCGCTAAGGTCAGTCTCCCTTTCAGCTTCTGAAAGGCTAACTCACAAGAGTCTGACCACAAGAACTTTTCACCCTTCTTAGTCAGACCCTTCGGTGGTTCTTCTAAGCATGATAAGTCCTGTATGAAGAGTATGTAGTATCCATCCAGCCCCAAAAAACTTCGTACCTCAAAGACATTCTTCGGATGCTCTCAGGAAACTACTGCTCTCACTTTCTCTGGGCCTACTAATACTCCTTTCTCTGAGATAACATGACCCAAAAAGTGAATCTGATCCATCCAACAGTGGAATTTTGAGATCTTATCATATAAATGATTCTCTCTTAGTGTACTCAAAATGATATCAAGATGGTTTTCATGGTCGTTTCAAGTGTAAGAGTACACCAAGATATCATCCACGAAGACTACCACAAAGGAATCCAAGTATGGATGGAATACTCGGTTCATCAGTGCCATCAAAACTTCAGGTGCATTCGTGAGACCGAATGTCATAACCATATACTCATATAGACCATACCTTCTCTGGAAGTCTATGAGAGGTATATCAGATGGTCTAACATGCAACTGATGAAAACTGAACCTTAATTCAATCTTCGAGAACACTCGGGCTCCTCGAAGCTGATCAAAGAGGTCATCAATACTCAGAAAAGGATATCATTTCTCGACCATCAACTGGTTCAGCTTCTGATAATCCACACAAATTCTAAGGGCACCATCTGCCTTCTTCGCAAATAGGATAGGAAAACCCCAGGGAGAAGTACGAGGTTGGATGAAACTATTTTCCTGTAACTCCTCCAACTGCTTCTTGAGCTCCTATAACTCAATTGTAGCCATCCTATAAGGAGTAATGGACATCGGTGCCACCCCTGGAACAAGCTCAACAGAAAATTCTACCTCACGCACTGGAGGAAAACCCAAAAATTCCTCTGGAAATACGTCTCTGAAATGATCCACCACTGTAGGAAAGTCTAATTGTGAAGTCCCCTGGTCATCCAGATATAGACTGGAAATTTGAATTGTAACTCCTCCTAACACATGATGCTCGGGTCCTACTCTACTAGATTGGACATCCTATTCGCCTTTATGAAGAAATGATTCACCCTCTGGTGATATGAAACTCACCCTGCGGTGATAACAGTCTAAAACTACCTGGAAAGGAACTAACCAGCCCATCCCAAGAATGACATCATATCTTGTCATCTCTAGGACATAGAGGTCCCATAAAAAGTCACACCCACCAACCTCTAGAGGTCACTCCATGCACTGAAGTACGCTCTCCATTCTAGTCCCCAACGAAGTGTTGTTCTTACACACGACGTGTACTTGAATTTTCTTCCCCTGCCCGAGTCCTTCTACATGGCTAAGCCACAAGGCTCCCATTAGAACAAGGTTGCATGGCGTGTTTATTCTAGACACGGTGTGTACTAGATGAGCTTCACCAACCTGTGTTGTTCGTAACACGGTCGGGTACTCGACTGACACTACACGGCATGTTCCATATGGACATGGCGTGTACTAGAAAAGATAACATCGACCCGTGTTGTTAGTTACATGTTTGGATTCCGAGATTACACTACATGGAGTGTTTATAACTGACATGGCGTGTATCACCTAAGGTTTATTTATCTGTGTTTTTATTCAGAAGGGTAGACACAGGGTCAACCCTACACGGTGTGTACAACCGGTACACGGCGTGTTCCCACAATAATTTCCCTATCCCGTGTCTCTGCCCATATGACATATGACATAGTTAGAGACTACACAACGTGTACATAAATTAAACAGTGTGTAGTTAAGAAAAACAATTTCATCCTGAACAGAAGAACACATGGATTGCAGTCAAAACTACACGGCGTGTATTCTTGGTTTTTCCGGGAAGTAAGCCTCAGAAACTACTCTGGAGCCCATAAAACACTGAAACGAACATCAATGTGCCAAATTCCGATTCATGAGGGCCCATACTCCTCATGAATAAAATTTTGGAATCTTATACATATTATAACAAGAAAAATAGGGAAGTGATCCTACAAATTCTGATCCATGGGGGCCCATAACACCTCAAGAACAAAATTTTGGCATTCATTCAAAAAAAAATCTTACACAAACAATACCCTATCAACCAGTAGGTATTTTTATCACGAAAACTATCACAACAGCAGGCAATTTCTAATGCACCCTATATGGCATGGAAATAATGAATGACATGTAATCCCTAGAAAGTGCCTATATGATGCATGAGATGACATACCCTCATCTCATTGGGTTGAAACAGAAATAGAACCTCATTAACATAAACAATAACAACACAAATCATTTGAATCACTCAAGGTGAAATCAAATCAACTATAATAATTGAAAACCCAAAAAAATGTAATTAAAAGAGGTAGATTGGATTTTCCATGTACACGAGTTAGCTACTCCCAGGCACAACTTATTATTGAGTACCAATTCTATCCTATCCCTATATATAGGATCCAAACAATAAGTCAAGAAGAAAGGAATTCCTCTGATACCACTTTGTAACGTCCTGGTTCCAGAAGCCACCCAGAGGTGCCCATACCCGGTTGGTCACATGGCCTCAAGTGCATTTTCCCTAACGCCAGAGTCTGCCAACTAGAATCGAGGTCCTTGGGTGTGTTAGTGGGGATACTACGCCCTCATTGGCAGAGTAAAACAGTGGAAGAGAAAAAAATAGATAACAATAGTGGAAGTAGTAATAATCCATATGAAAGTAAACAATGGAAGTTTGAATAAATAAATAGTTGGAGTGTATATATATAAAAATGATGCATGGTACATATGTCTAGGAAAATTTCCAAACACATAACAATGCTGGAATACAGAACTGTACTAAGCCAAGGTATAAAAAGAAAACTGATAACATCTCCTCAGCATCGCCAGCCTTAGCTTGGTTCCATGCTCTCCAGTTCCATAGCATATCAAGTACCTGAAGTAGAATGGTGCTTTCCCTTTTCTATACCTGCAGTAATGTAATCTTCTTGGGCCAAAATACATAGCCCAAACAGGGTGTGAGACTAAATCCCATTAGGTAATCACCACAAGATCTATGCCTAATAGTCAGGTAATATATGGAAGGTAATAAACAAAAGAAAGCAGTAAACAAGGAAGTACTCAGCAGTAACCAGTCCTACAGTTTTAATGAAATCATTTCTATACAACAACGATAGAAAATAAGTAGGGAACCCTCTGGGTAGTACTCTCAACCTAACCTCTTTGGTTCAATCAAAACAAGGATACTACAGAGACTCTCTGAAGAATCTCTCTCAGTCAATTCCCCTTATAGTCCCAAGCATTTAAAGACTCTCTGAGGAATATCACATAGTCAATTCCCTTTATAGTCTAAGGTAGTCAAGGAATCTATTAGTAAGCTCACACGGTCAATTTCCCTTATACCCCAAGTGGTTAACGACTCTCTGAGGAAGCTCACTCGGTCAATTCCCCTTATAATCTAAAATGGTTCAAAGACTCTCTGAGGAAGCTCACCCAGTCAATTCCCCTTATAGCCCCAAGTGGTCAAAGACTCTCTGATGAATCTCACTCAGTCAATTCTCATTATAGTCTAAAATGGTTCAAAGACTCTCTGAGGAAGCTCACTCGGTCGATTCCCCTTATAGTCTAAAGTTCTCAAAGACTCTCTGAGGAATTTCACTCAGTCAATTCCCCTTACAGTCTAAAATGGTTCAAAGACTCTCTGATAAAGCTCACTCGGTCAATTCCCCTTATAGTATAAAGTTCTCAAAGACTCTCTGAGGAAGCTTACTCGGTCAATTCCTCTTATAGTCTAAAATGGTTCAAAGACTCTCTGAAGAAGCTCACTCGGTCAATTCCTCTTATAGTATAAAGTTCTCAAAGACTCTCTAAGGAAGCTCACTCGGTCAATTCCCTTTATAGTCTACTACACCAGGTTATCACAGCCCTGTGTAGGTCAACAAGCATAGCAGGAAAAAACAGCCAAAGTAAACCTCAAGAACTACCTAGCTTATCAGTCGACAACATATCAATCATGTCAGAAAACAAACACTCCACCCTACAACACTAGGCATGGAAAATAGGCAAGGTGGCCAAAAAGGCTAAGCAGACCAACAGTTATAAATAGAACATGTGTGGGAAAAAACATCCAAATCATAGAAATCAACCCTATTCATATCCAATTAACCTCTACACAAGCATACAGGCATGGTAGGAAATCAACAGGGGTAAAATGGTAAACATGCAATACCCCGTTCAAGGGTATTGGTCAAAATTTCACATGATACTCAAATATTTTCAACAGAAAGGCACAAACCACCTACCACGATGTTAGGAGATCACTATACTCTGGTGTCAGCCCTTGGATTGACCTAGAACGTGGTAGAACAATGTGATTCCAAGGAAACCGATGATGTTCGATTTGGAGGATGGATGCTCTCTCAGGGGTTCATCGAAGATCTGCGATCGTACGGGAGCTCTCGGCCGAACGAGACTTTTAGGGTTCTGAAGAAATCGATCCACAAGCTACCGTGCCTCATCAAATCCGATGAAAGCACCACTAAAATCACTCTATATTCCCTTACCTAACATCCACAAGTCTTAAAATCAACACCCAAGGCAACCACAACCCTATATCTACACATAATGGGTGTAGATATAGAAAACTAAGAGAGGGATATGTATATCAAGAGGAAAACATATAGAAACCAAGGGGATATACTTGCCTTCAAACCACCTTGAAACCCATTTTATTTGCTCCCAAAATGTGTGGGAGAGTCCCTGGAACCCTTGAGAACCGTAAATCCTGAGTGATCTTTGAGTGGGAAGAAGAATGAGGGGAAAATGGAAAATCCTGAGTAGCCCGAGACTTAAAAACCCAAACTTTTAAGTGGCGCACGGTTACCCCACACGGTTTGGAAAACCGTGTACCAACCATGCGGTTTCCACTGTCTCACCCAAGTACTTCACATGGATTTCCCGCATGGCCTAACAAATCGTGCGCTACCCATGCGGATCCCATTGTCAAGGGTGCACGGTTTCCTGTGCTGGCCGCACGGTTTGTTCAGACCGTGTACCAACTGTGCGCCCCTACACAACCTTCACAACTTTAAAAAAAATTCTAGAATTGTCCAAACTTCAACCAACCACTTCAAAAAGCACAAGAGAACCGGCCACACACACGACCTCATGCGGCAATGTAGCACATGGCGTGTACTAATAAAGTACACGGCCTGTACTTCAGAAATTTCCAAAAAAACCACTTTGTCTCAAAAATGACCAGAAAAGGAAAACATACCTGAAAAGAAGATTTGGGTTCTTACATTTTAAACATTTTGTTTCTTAACTTCTAAACTTACTCACTTTTACCATTTTATTTTTCACCATGGTAACTAGTCTCTTTTTATTTACCAACATAATTTATCCTATAATACCAAAATTAAAATAATTATTATTATATAGTTTGTATATATTTATTCTAAATATTATATTCAAATTATGAAATAAATATCCTATGTGTGTTGAAAATTAATTTTAACACATGTGTATGTAATGTGAAAAACCTCGTTTTAACCTTAACAACAAAAATTAATGTTTATTATTTTTACTGATATTTTTGAAAAAAAAATACCTTAATAAATAATATAAATTATTCTTATTTAAAATATTGAATACAGTTTATCAAATTAAAATCAAATATGTGGTAGAATTCAATCTATGATAAAACCCACAAATGTGATGAAAAATCAATTTTTCAAAGGGAAAATTTTCCTAAGTATAAAAAGTTCTAAAATAAAAATTAAATATTAAATTTATTATTATTACCTAAATAGGATTAATGATAATATAATTTAACTTTTTTTACTTTTAAACAATTTTAAAATATAATTTAACATTGCAAATACCTTAAATGAAAAGGATATTTTCAATAAAAATAATTACTATCTCTATTCATAATAAAATTAATCTTTTCATAAAATTATCAAAAAATGAATATAGAATAATTTTGAAATGATAATTTAAAAAATTAAATTCATTTTTTAAAATAAATTTTCTAAAAGTGGTAAATATTAGTTTTAAAATAATTGTGCATAACACGATGAACCCTCTTTTTAGAAAAATTACATTTTTTAAACACAAAACATGATTTATTATTATCTCATTATTATAAAATATATTAGATTAAAGATAAAAAAATTATTGAATATATAATATATATAAATTTTATTAAAAAAATTACTAATAGTGACTAAATTAATTAATTTAAATAATAACAATTCATGCACATTAAAAAAATTCAGAAGAAAAAATATTTATTTTACTTTCAAATGATTTTTTTATTTCATATCTAATAAATTGATAACAAATGAGTTTATTTTATTAATGTGTAAAATATGTAATTTTAATAGTTTATATAGTCATATTGAAACACAAAAATTTAACAGCTATGTTATATATAGTTAGATTTAAATAATAATATTAATAGTATATCTTTGTTTTTTTTAAACTCAGTGTTGATTGTAATACAAGATATCAAAGAAATTAAATTTATTTACAAAATATATCATAATATTTTAAGGTTTTAAATTATAACTCCCTTAAAATTAATTTTACCCTTTAAATTCCATCACTTTGGAAAAAAACTAAGGATACTTCTACCTCATTACATCCTTAGGTTCTCACATAGCTTCCTCAAGATAGTGGTTTCACCATAAATCTTTGAATTCGTGAGTGGTCTTGTTTCGTAGAACTTTCTCTCCATGATCTATAATATCCATCGGTTTTTAATCATAAGAAATATATTTCACTAGTGGTATGATCTCTAAGTCCAGTAAATTTTAAGAGTAAAGTACTTTAGGAGATGTATATGGAACACATCATGGACTAGGGATATGTTTCATGAAAGCTCCAAGCAATACACAACCATACCTACTCATTTAGTTTTATTTAAGGAGAAAATATACCTACGGATCATCTTTCCATTCTTCATGAATCTCATAACCTTCCTCCATGGAGAAATTTATAGAAAATTCTTCTCACCAACTTCAAACTCTAGATCATGTTGGTGAATGTCAGCGTAACATTTTTTTACTCTAAGATTCCTTTATTTGTTATTTAATAGATCTGAATTTCCCTCCAATTTTCTCATATATATTAGGTATCAATATCTTTCCTTATCTAACTTTATCTTAACATGTTGGAGTTATAAACTTTGTTCAATAGAGGAATTCATAATGATCCATCTCAGTGCTCAAGTGAAAGCTATTTTTGTTAGAAATGTAAACTATAGTAAGGTGTTGATCCAAAACACCTTCGAAATCCATAGAATATGTTCTCAAAATATCCTCTACGTTTTGAATTTTTCTCTCAAACTGATCATCAATCTAAGGATTATACATGGTGTTGAAACTTAGCTCTATATCTAGATCCAGCTGAAGACTTTGTCTCTTAGCATTAACTTTCATATATACCAAGCAATAACATACAAATTCTACAATATCTCTCTCCATTCCATCCCACCAAAAATACTCTTTTAGATCTCTATACATATTTGTAATTCACGAATTTATAGATAATGAATAACTATGATCTTATTCTAAAAATAATTCTTCAAATCCAGTTTATATGGAACACATACATGATTCTTGAACCTTATCATTCCATCACAATCAAGGATGAACTAAGGAACATTTCTCACCTACTTTTATAGCTCCAAATCATCCTTCTACACCATTTTTATCGTCACACAGATAGATAGTTGAACACTTATTTGAGAAATATATAATTTCTCCCCTTTAATATTTAAATGTCTGTCCTTTATAATTCCAGAAATATTGGATCTTTTATAATCATCAACATGGATAAGCTAGCATGATCCTTTTGACTCAACTCATTTTCCACCTTATTCTATTTCTTATGGTGGTAGAGTATTAAGAAGTCATAATATTTAATCATCTCCAACCACATACATGACTTATTTTAAAGCTCAATTCCATTTAATCTCCATTCATGTTTTTTTTTAGGGTTTCCCAAGCATTTATGGAGGAATTGGTGAGTTTTTATGAATTGGGCCAAACCGTGAGCCCAATTCCTGATTTAAAAATAAATTTTGATTCCTTTATAACTTATTCATTTTTCAACATTTTTCATCATTTAAAATTCCTAATTGTCATTACCTGACATATTAACACCACCATATTAATTTGGACCATTTATAAATCCATAATCATGGTGGATATGGGTTTTTATTTAATGAATTGGGCCTGCCCGAAAGCCCATTTTCTGCATTAAAAATAAATTGTAATTCTTTAATATCTCCTTCACTATTTGCGATTTTTTGGAGATTCCAACTCTCACCTGAGCCCACTTAACAAAGGCGCGGCTCCAATCCATCTTACAATAATTTGGAGCTAGATAGAATCGAGAAAATGGTCAAAACTTCTATGGATTTCAGAAATCGTCCAGATTTGGAGAGGTAAATTGATCCTTTCATAACTCCTTCTATTTTTACTCTTTTTCCCCCATTACAGTTCCTAAAATATCTAATAATCTTTTTTAAAACCTCCCATGAATGGTTGAATGTTTTCAAATTCAGATTATGGTCGATTTTGGGTCGTTTTCTTCAGGATTGTTTTGGGTAAGTGATTCCTTCTTGGTTTCTTCCTTTTCCATTAGGGTTTCCTCCCTCTTTCATTATGTTCTAAAATTTCCAGAAGTTAGGGTTTGATAATAGGGTTTCATTTGGTGTATTTGTGGTCAAATATTGTAATATAGGTCTGAATTTATCTTCCTTGTGGTGCGGTGGTTGTGCGGTTGACGTTTTGAACCAAGTTTTGAGGGATTTAACACTTCCGGTAGGTGATTCTGTGTGTAATCGTTTCTAGATGAGTTAGTTTGCTTGAATTACTTATTATGAATTTTCATAATATGCTGTGTCTGGTGCGAAAATTTTTTATGTTGGATTTGGTTAAGCATTTATTTTTATAGTTTCATTTTAGCTTAAAATTTGGTGTTTTTCATGTGTAAACCTTTGGGTATTGTTTGGGATTTTTTTATAACATATGAATTTGGTTTAATAAATCTTGTTTGGGAGGAAAATTAATATTTGGTGGGGTATTGGTGTGGCAATAGGTCTTAAAGAGTTTTTTTTAAGGGTTTAAGGTGTAAAACTTTATTGTACTTCTTGAAAGTGATTTTGAAAACGTGTGTGTTTCATGTGGATCTTTTGTGCTATAGTTTGAGGTGTTTGTATAACACATGGGGGTTGTTTAATAAATGTTTTTGGGGCTTCCAATTCTGTTTTGAATTTTTATTGGTGTGATTTTTTCCTTGAAATATGATTTTGAAATGGGTTTTATTTGAAAAGATTTGGTACACTATTTAGAATTGTTTTATGAAAGTTTTGAGTGGTTTAATGATTTATGTAAGAGGTAAAACCATATTGGAAAACTGTTTTGGATTGTTTATACTTTAAAATGATCCATTTTAAATGTGAATAGTTCTTTTATGTGATGTTTATCATATTTTTAGGGACTTCATAAAATTGTTAAAGGATGTGTTGGATTGTGAAAGTTATGAAAAAAGTGTTGTGGGATATTTTGGTGTGAGTTTGATTTCAAAATGCATTTGAATGAAAAGTGGAATTTGTGACTTATGTGATGTACATGGGGATTTTTGGTTAATTTTTGATGTAGAAGTGATATCTACATGTGAAAACTATATTCTTGTCTTGTTGAACATGTTTGAGCACAAAGGGAAAACCCGGGTATCTAGGTGGGTGGACGTGTACTAGTATGCTAGTGAATCCGTGGGGTTTGGCCTCAGTTTCACTTAGCAAG
The DNA here is from genome assembly GCA_963277665.1 of Viscum album. NCBI lineage: Eukaryota > Viridiplantae > Streptophyta > Magnoliopsida > Santalales > Viscaceae > Viscum > Viscum album. The sequence goes on from OY728131.1 coordinate 1,499,423,991, forward strand.
ATTGATGCTTACAACTCTAACTAAACTATGATGATGATGATTGGGGACCAATAGGTTATGGGTATGTTCTCTACTAGTGGATCGTGCACGAGAACATTTTTTTTTGGTTACTCTCACCGAGATACGAGGTACCTGGGACCCACAGCTAGCTAGTGCCTAGGGGTTATTTCCTATTGCTTGTGCTCATTAGATCCTTTATACATACCGTCGGCATATGGTATATTTTTGGCTGGAAAATTCAGTATCTTTTGAATCTATTTTAAAAGTTTTTATTCTTTAAATTAGCCCACTTGAAAACTATTTTTTTTAAGTTGCATTTTTAGAAATTGTAACTAGTAATTACATGTTTTTGAAAACTTGCATGCTTTTCATCTTTGAATGTTTATCACATGTAATATCTTATTAGTGGTATCCTACTGGGCATTGTCTCACACCCTACTTACACCCTTGGATGTAAGTATACTTGGTTATCTTTGATGTCGCAGGTTGGGTACAGTTTTTTTTTGTTCTAGTAGTTCGGGTTTCTAGTAGGTCTTTGGTGGAGAAGTCTTGTGCAGATGGCTTGAAGGCGGTTCCCCTTTCCATTCAGATTCTTGGGATATTTAATTTTGATTTTTTACCTTTTTTATAGTCTTTTTGAGTTGTCTTAAAATAAGTAATTCAGTTCTGATTTTTGTAAAAGATGGTTTTAGTTGAAAAATCCAGATTCATTTTATTGAGTTTGTTTGTTGTTTAATGTTTATAAACTTTGGTAAATCATTCCCAAACATCATTGTATGATACCCAGGAACTTGTGCCAGCTCTTGGGGATCGAGAATGCCCTTCTAGCCTTGGCACAGGCCAGGTTTGGTGCCGGTTTGATGGTGACCAGATCCGGTTCGTGACAAAATGGTATCAGAAGAGGTTCGCTCTCTCTGAGTCATGTTATTTGGGGAATAGTCGGGATAGTCTAGAGTTAAGAATTTTGGGACTTGTAATTTCGATTATGAGTAGTGTGTCTGATCACCATACCTCATGACGGGATTCAGGTCTCCAGGGGAAGTCTGGACCTTTCATAGTCCTTCGGTTTTCTTGGTTTAATGATGATTAGGGGAAATGAAAAGAGAGTTGGGTTAATGGTCTCAATGAGATTGCAGGTCCTATAAAGCCATGTGAAGCCAGGGATATTCCCTAGAACACTCTCTGTAATAGTGAAGTGATTGGAATATGGCTTCCAACCATATTTCCAAGTCACCCACTAAAACTAGTTTCCTCTCGCATTGTCTTGTGTTCCTTAATTTTGAAATCTTTGAACTTTGGTTTTAAAGTGACTTGGTTTTAAGAAGTGTAAAGTTTTTGTGAAATGATTTTCAAATAAAAATGGAATGGTTTGATTTATGAATTGGTGGAACTTAATTTTCAGAATTATATTCAAATGGAAACTGGGGTTCTTACACCTTTTTTTAAAAGTTTCAACTATCCTGAAGTTGGTTTTGAAAAAGTGTTTCCAATAGAGTTTTATAAACAATAAAAGGGTGTTTTAATGGGATAAGATGATATGAAATTGATGTTAATAACATGAAAGTGAGTCCTTGTCCAAATGGTTGTGTCTTTCTGAAATGTTTAGTAAGATTTGAATTGGGATTTTGATATTCTGGTTAGTTGTTTTGTGAAAAGGATGTGTTGGTTGACCATTTTGGTTTTGAAAAGTGGAAAGAATCTTTGTTTTAACCTTTGGTATTTTCGTGACCGACCACATGCATGTGGTTATATGGTTTGATGGATGGTTGACGGCCTGACTAGATGAGTGCTGGAATTGATATGAGGAGGGTACTCGGTGTGGCACCAAAACATGCATGTGTGAGGCTCATGGGGTACCAATGGTGGATACGCTTACCGCAGAACTGTTTGCTTTCAAAGAAATGGTTTTATTGAAAAAAATTATGTCTTGATAAATAGTTTGTGATGGTGTGTATTATTTGTTTTTGAAAAATTGATGTTGTGGGATGATTTGAGTTCAATAACCCCTCCTTTTTAACTATGTTTTGGATTTGAGTTTGGTCAGTAAGTTTTATAGTAGGGACAGTTAGTGGTATCTTTTGAAAAATGTTTTGGGATGCCTTTACGGTGGTTCCCTTCTTGTGTTTGGATCTGGTTTGTGGTATATCTTGACCAATGAACCATATTGTTTGGGTCCTTGGGTTCAATCATTGGATAAGGTGCACCCCATTAAGGGTTTGTGCACAACTGAAGTACAACCTGGATTGTTTCGCCGTTTGAAGACCCTCCAGTTGATCAATATAAGGAATTTTTTTTCTTGAGATTTTTAGATTGAGTATACACCCTTTCCTTTACTAGTTTTTTAGATCCTCTTGTAATGGGATAGTTCTCATGGAAGGTTGAAAGAGACCTTAGTTTCTTAAGTTTCTTGATTCGTCGAAGGTGGATGTGGTCTAGGATTGTTAGTGTGGATGAGTGTCTCGATGGTGTCTAAGAGGACATTTGGGTTCTTCAAAGTTTCTATGAAGCATGAGTTCATGTAAAACCACCGGTGTGGGAAATAAGGTCACGATAGGATATTATAGCCACTTTCTAGAATTGTGTGTTGTTTGGGGATGTTGTATAAGGTCCCTCTCTATGCATTTTTTATATCAGTCACAATGGTCATGTTTAGTGACGCCTTATGATGTCATGTACTCGATTGACCGTATAGGTGAAAGTCGTGAAATCCTCCGAGAGTCCCTGTTATGTTGGGCGAATGTATCCCTTGGAAAAACATCAAAATATTCTATTTTAGAGGAAGTTGAGTGTAGGTGTTCTTTACTTCTATTGTTTCTCACCTGAAGAAACATGGTGTGATGTGTGTGCATCTTCATAGCCCTTATTTCAGTGAAATATCGGGATAGGGTAAAGTGAGTTTGGAATTTGTTATGTCTAGGAAAATTATTTGGGATTGCGGTGTAGTTATTGGTGGCACCAAAAGAAGAATTCTCATTCAGTGGGTTTCTAAAGACTAACTATGGGGCCGAAGATGCTTCAATCATTTGAGCTCCAGCCATAGGTCTCAGAGAGAATATGGCTCGTAGTTAGAGGAAATCACAGGGTCATTTAAACCCTTGTACAAAGTCCTATCCTAAATATGAAAGATAGGAAGTGTTTAAACCTATGGTTTCGTTATATTTATTCTGTTTTTCATGTTTGGTGGAAATAGGTGGAGGGCCTTGTACCTATGACATCGCTCAATGTCATTACCTCCCCCTTTGGTTTCCATTGAGTATTTGGAGAATGGTTGGAAATTTGGCTAGACAGGCTGAGTACATGGTTTGTGAATGATTAAGAGAGACTGTGTGCCTGGAAGCCATGTAAGAATATTGATCAGCACAGTTAGTTCACTGTTTCACAAACTGTGCCGACTAACCGTGCAACCTTCCCAAATCTTGAAATTTTTGGGTTTTTTTGTGCCGGCCCATGCTAGTCGATTAAGATGGCTGGTTCTTATGGTGAGGAGAACCACTATGATTCTCATGTATGTTCCTTCATAAATTTTGAATTGAAGTCTACCCTATGTACCAGGGAGTCCGTTCAGGCCTCCCCCTATAAGTGTCCTGATTTTGTCTCGGAAAAAAAAATTATTGGTTGTCTCTTATGGTGGGGAGCGTATTTGTGTCCCCCCGTACTAGTAACTTACATTTATCCATGGTCTTGGATTGGTGTAGATAGTCTTGTTCAGAACTATCTAGCTACCAACATCTTCCTTGGGTAAACTTTGGGACTGTAGAGCACCCAATGGATTAGTTAAAGTAAGGTAAGTGTAGCCTTGTTCAATGTTATTGTTCGTTTGGGTGAATTGCTTGAGTCTTGTTCGGATAGTGTTTGAGGAGTTTTCTTTTGGGATAAAGTATGAACGTGATTGATCATTTCAGGAAGTTGTTATATGTTTTTGTTGTGAGAGTAATCCTTAATTGATCACTGGAGGTGTTTTGGACTTTGGGGGTGAAACCTGGCAAAGAAGTACCTCTTGGTTTCTTAGTTGGGTTTGGTTGTTCCTTTTTCCTTGACATGACTTTACAGGGCGTAAAGTTTTCATGGTGGGGATAATTGTCACATACATGAATTATTTTAAAGTTAAATTCCATTTAATTTCCATTCATGTTTTTTTTTGAGGTTTTCCCAAGCATTTATGAAGGAATTGGTGAGTTTTTATGAATTGGGCCAAACCGTGAGCCCAATTCCTGATTTAAAAATAAATTTTGATTCCTTTATCACTTCTTCATTTTTCAACATTTTTCATCCTTTACAATTCCTAATTGTTATTCCATGACATATTAAAACCACCATATTAATTTGGACTATTTATAAATCCATAATCATGGTGGATATGGGTTTTTATTTAAGGAATTGGGTCTGCCCGAAAGCCCATTTTCTACATTAAAAATAAATTTTAATTATTTAATATCTCCTTCAATATTTGCACTTTTTCGTTGATTCCAACTCTCCCTAGAGCCCACTTACCTAAGTCGCGTCCCCAATCCCTCTTCCAACAATTTAGAGCTCTATAGAATCGAAAAAATGGTCGAAGCTTCTCTGGATTTCATAAATCGTCCATATTTGGAGAGGTAAATTGATCCTTTCATAACTCCTTCTATTTTTACTCTTTTTCCCCCATTCCTGTTCCTAAAAGATCTCATATTCTTTGTTAGAACCTCCCATGAATGTTTTAATGTTTTCAAATTCAGATTATGGTCAATGTTGGGTCGTTTTCTTCAGGATTGTTTTGGGTAAGTGATTCCTTCTTGGTTTCTTCCTTTTCCATTAGGGTTTCCTCCCTCTTTCATTATGTTCTAAAATTTACAGAAGTTAGGGTTTGATACTAGGGTTTCATTTGGTGTATTTTTGGTCAAATATTGTAATCTAGGTCTGAATTTATCTTCCTTGTCATGCGGTGGTTGTGTGGTTGACGTTTCGAACCAAGTTTTGTGGGATTTGACACTTCCGGTAGGTGATTCTGTGTGTAATGATTTCTAGATGAGTTAGTTTTCTTGAATTACTTATTTTGAATTTTCATAATATGCTGTGTGTGGTGTGAAAATTTTTTATGTTGGATTTGGTTAAGCATTTATTTTTATAGTTTCATTTTAGCTTAAAATTTGGTGTTTTTCATGTGTAAACCTTTGGGTATTGTTTGGGATTGTTTTATAACATATGAATTTGGTTTAATAAATCTTTTTTGGGATGAAAATTAATATTTAGTGGGGTATTGGTGTTCTACTAGGTCTTAAAGAGTTTTTTTTAAGGGTTTAAGGTGTAAAACTTTATTGTACTTCTTGAAAGTGATTTTAAAAACGTGTGTGTTTCATGTGGATCTTTTGTGCTATAGTTTGGGGTGTTTGTATAACACATGGGGGTTGTTTAATAAATGTTTTTGGGGCTTACAATTCTATTTTGAATTTGTATTGGTGTGATTTTGTCCTTGAAATATGGTTTTGAAATGGGTTTTATTTGAAAAGCTTTGGTACACTATTTAGAATTGTTTTATGAAAGTTTTGAGTGGTATAATGATTTATGTAAGAGGTGAAACCATATTGGAAAACTATTTTGGATTGTTTATACTTTCAAATGAGCCATTTTAAATGTGAATAGTTCTGTTATGTGATGTTTATCATATTTTTAGGGACTTCATAAAATTGTTAAAGGATGTGTTGGATTGTGAAAGTTATGAAAAAAGTGTTGTGGGCTATTTTGGTGTGAGTTTGATTTCAAAATGCATTTGAATGAAAAGTGGAATTTTTGACTTATGTGATGAACATGGGGCTGTTTGGTTAATGTGTGATGTATAAGTGATATCTACATGTGAAAACTATATTCTTGGCTTGTTGAACATGTTTGAGCACAAAGGGAAAACCTGGGTATCTAGGTGGGTGGACGTGTACTAGTATGTTAGTGAATTCGTGGGGTTTGTCCTCTGTTTCACTTAGCAAGATTGACGCTTAAAACTCTAACTAAACTATGATTATGATGATTGGGGACCACTAGGTTATGGTTATGTTCCCTACTTGTGGATCGTGCACGAGAACATATATTTTTTTTTATGGTTACTCTCACTGAGATACGAGGTACCTAGGACCCACAGCTAGCTAGTCCCTAGGGGTTATTTCCTATTGCTTGTGTTCATTAGATCCTTTATACAAACTGTCGGCATACGGTATATTTTTTCTAGAAAATTAAGTAGCTTTTGAATCTATTTTAAAAGTGTTTATTCTTTAAATTAGCCCACTTGAAAACTATTTTTTTTAAGTTGCGTTTTTAGAAATTGTAACTAGTAATTACATTTTTTTGAAAACTTGCATGCTTTTCATCTTTGAATGTTTATCACATGGAATATCTTATTGGTGGTATCCTACTGGGAATTGTCTCACACCCTACTTACACCCTTGGGTGTAAGTAGACTTGGTTATCTTTGATGTTGCAGGTTGGGTACAGTTTTTTTGTTATAGTGGTTCGGGTTTCTAGTAGGTCTTTGGTGGATAAGTCTTGTGGAGATGGCCTGAGGGAGGTTCCCCTTTCCATTCGGATTCTTGGGCTATTTAATTTTGATTTTGTACCTTTTTTATAGTCTTTTTGATTTGTTTTAAAAGATGTGATTCAGTTCTGAATTTTGTAAAAGATGGTTTTAGTTGAAAAATCCAGATTCATTTTATTGAGTTTGTTTGTTGTTTAATGTTTATAAACTTGGGTAAATCGTTCCCAAACATAATTTTATGATACCCAGGCACTTGTGCCAGATCGTGGGGATCGAGAATTCCCTCCGGGACTTGGCACGGGCCGGGTTTGGTGCCGCTTTGATGGTGACCAGATCCAGTTCGTGACAAAATGGTATCAGAGGAGGTTCGCTCTCTTTGAGTCATGTTATTTGGGGAATAGTCAGGATAGTCTGGAGTTAGGAATTTTGGGACTTTTAATTTCGATTATGAGTAGTGTGGCTGATCACCACACCTCATGACGGGATTCAGGTCTCCATGGGAAGTCTGTACCAATCATAGTACTTTGGTTTTCTTGGTTTAATGATGATTAGGGGAAATGAAAAGAGAGTTGGGTTAATGGTCTCAGTGAGCTCGTAGGTCCAGGAAATCCATGTGAATCCAGGGATATTCCCTAGAACACTCTCTTTAACATTGAAGTGATTGAAATATGGCTTCTAACCATATGTCCAAGTCACCCACTGAAACTAGTTTCCTCTCGCATTGTCTTGTGTTCCTTAATTTTGAAATCTTTGAACTTTGGTTTTAAAGTGACTTGGTTTTAAGAAGTATAAAGTTTTTGTGAAATGATTTTAAAATAAAGATGGAGTGGTTTGATTTATGAAATGGTGGAACTGAATTTTCAGAATTATATTCAAATGGAAACTGGTGTGCTTACACCTTTTTTTAAAAGTTTCAACTATACTGAAGTTGGTTTTGAAAAATTGTTTCCAATAGATTTTTCTAAACAATAAAAGGGTGTTTTAATGGGATAAGATGATATGAAATTGATTTGAATAACATGAAAGTGAGTTCTTGTCCAAATGGTTGTGTCTGTCTGAAATGTTTAGTAAGATTTGAATTGGGATTTTGATCTTCTGGTTAGTTGTTTTGTGAAAAGGATGTGTTGGTTTACCATTTTGGTTTTGAAAAGTGGAAAGAATCTTTGTTTAAACCTTTGGTATTTTCATGAGCGACCACATGCATGTGGTTATATGGTTTGATGGATGTTTGAAGGCATGACTAGATGAGTGCCGAAACAGATATGAGGAGGTTGCTCGGTGTGGCACCAAAACATGCATGTGTGAGGCTCATGGGGTACCAATGGTGGATACGCTTACCACTGAACTGTTTGTTTTCAAAAAAATGGTTTTATTGAAAAACATGATGTCTTGATAAATAGTTCTCAATGGTGTGTATTATGTGTTTTTGAAAAATTGATGTTCTGGGATGATTTGACTTCAATAACCCCTCCTTTTTTAACTATTTTTTGGGTTTGAGTTTGGTCGGTAAGTTGTGTTGTAGGGACAGTTAGTGGTCTCTTTTGAAAAATGTTTTGGGATGCCTTTACAGTGGTTCCCTTCATGTGTTTGGATCTGGTTTTTGGTATATCTTGACCAATAAACCATCTTGGTTGGGTCCTTGGGTTCAATCATTGGATAAGGTGCACCCCATTAAGGTTTTGTGCACAACTGAAGTACAACCTGGATTGTTTCGCCGTTTGAAGACCCTCTAGTTGATCAATATAAGGATTTTTTTTCTTGAGCTTTTTAGATTGAGTATACACCCTTTCCTTTCCTGATTTTTTAGATCCTCTTGTAATGGGAGAGTGCTCGTGGAAGGTTGAAAGAGACCCTAGTTTCTTAAGTTTCCTGATCTGTCGAAGGTGGATGTGGTCTAGGGTTGTTAGTGTGGATGAGTGTCTCGATGGTGTCTAAGAGGACCTTTGGGTTCTTCAAAGTTTCTATGAAGCATGAGTTCTTGTAAAACCACCGGTGTGGGAAATATGGTCACAATAGGATATTGTAGCCACTTTCTAGAATTGTGTGTTGTTTGGGGATGTTGTATAAGGTACCCCTCCATGAATTGTTTATATCAGTCTCAATGGTCATGTTTAGTGATGCCTTATGATGTCATGTACTTGATTGACTGTATAGGTGAAATTCGTGAAATACTCTGAGAGTCCCTGTTATTTTGGGCGAATTTCTCCCTTGGAAAAACTTCAAAATCTTCTATTTTAGAGGAAGGTGAGTGTAGGTGTTCTTTACTTCTATTGTTTCTCACCTGAAGAAACATGGTGTGATGTGTGTGCATCTTCATAGCCCTTATTTCAGTGAAATATCAGGATAGGGAAAACTGAGTTTGGAATTTGTTATGTCTCGGAAACTTATTTGGGATTGCGGTGTAGTTTTTGGTGGCACCGAAAGAAGAATTCTCATTCAGTGGGTTTTTAAAGACTAACTACGAGGCCGAAGATGCTTCAATCATTTGAGCTCCAGCCATAGGTCTCGGAGAGAAGCTGGCTTGTAGTTAGAGGAAATCACAGGGTCATTTAAACCCTTGTACAAAGTCCTATCCTAAATATGAAAGATAGGAAGTGTTTAAACCTATGGTTTCGTTATATTTCTTCTATTTTCCACATTTGGTGGAAATATGTGGAGGGCCTTGTACCCATGACATTGCTCAATGTCATTACCTCCCCCTTTGGTTTCCATTGAGTATTTGGATAATGGTTGGAAATTTTTCTAGACAGGCTGAGCACATGGTTTGTGAATGATTAAGAGAGATTGTGTGCCTGGAAGCCATGTAGTAATATTGATCAGCACAGTTAGTTCACTGTTTCACAAATTGTGCCGACTAACCGTGCAACCTTCCCAAATCTTGAAATTTTTGGGTTTTTTTTGTGTCGGCCCATGCTAGTCGGTTAAGATGGTTGGTTCTTAGGGTGAGGAGAACCACTATGATTCTCATGTATGTTCCTTCAGAAATTTTGAATGGAAGTCTACCCTATGTACCAGGGAGTCCGTTCAGGCCTCTCCCTATAAGTGTCCTGATTTTGTCTCGGAAAAAAAAATTATTGGTTGTCTCTTATGGTGGGGAGCGTATTTGTGTCCCCCCGTACTAGTAACTTACAATTATCCATGGTCTTTTCTTGGTGTAGATAGTTTTGTTCGGAGCTATCTAGCTACCAATATCTTCCTTGGGTAAACTTTGGGATTGTATAGCACCCAATGGATTAGTTAAAGTAAGGTAAGTGTAGCCTTGTTCAATGTTATTATTCGTTTGGGTGAATTGCTTGAGTCTTGTTCGGATAGTGTTTGAGGAGTTTTCTTTTGGGATAAAGTATGAACGTGATTGATCATTTTAGGAAGTTGGTATATTTTTTTTTGTGAGAGTAATCCTTAATTGATCACTGGAGGTGGTTTGGACTTTGGGGTTGAAACCTGGCAAAGGAGTACCTCTTGGTTTCTTAGTTGGGTTTGGTTGTTCCTTTGTCCTTGATGTGACTTTCCGGGGCGGAATGTTTTCATGGTGGGGAGAATTGTCACATAAATGACTTATTTTAAAGTTAAATTCTACTTAATTTCCATTCATGTTTTGTTTTGAAGGTTTCCCAAGCATTTATGGAGGAATTGGTGAGTTTTTATGAATTGGGCCAAACCGTGAGCCGAATTCCTAATTTAAAAATAAATTTTGATTCCTTTATAACTTCTTCATTTTTCAACATTTTCCATCCTTTATAATTCATAATTGTAATTCCATAACATATTAACACCACAATATTAATTTGGACCATTTATAAATCCATAATCATGGTGGATATAGGTTTTTATTTAAGGAATTGGGCCTACCAGAAAGCTCATTTTCTGCATTAAAAATAAATTTTAATTCGGTAATATCTCCTTCACTATTTTCGTTTTTTCAGTGATTCCAACTCTCACATAAGCCCACTTATCTAAGGCGAGTCCCCATTCCCTCTTACAACAATTTGGAGCTTGATAGAATCGAGAAAATGGTCAAAATGTCTCTCGATTTCAGAAATCGTCCAGATTTGTTGAGGTAAATTGATCCTTTCATAACTCCTCCTATTTTTACTCTTTTTTCCCCATTCCAGTTCCTACAATATCTAATAATCTTTGTTCGAACCTCCCATGAATGGTTGAATGTTTTAAAATTCAGATTATGGTCTATTTTGGGTAGTTTTCTTCAGGATTGTTTTGGGTAAGTGATTCCTTCTTGGTTACTTCCTTTTCCATTAGGGTTTCCTCCCTCTTTCATTATGTTCTAAAATTTCCAGAAGTTAGGGTTTGATACTAGGGTTTCATTTGGTGTATTTGTGGTCAAATATTGTGATCTAGGTTTGAATTTATCTTCCTTGTGGTGCGGTGGCTGTGTGGTTGACGTTTCGAACCAAGTTTTGAGGAATTTGACACTTCCGGTAGATGATTCTGTGTGTAATCATTTCTAGATGAGTTAGTTTGATTGAATTACTTATTATGAATTTTCAAAATATGTTGTGTGTGGTGTGAAAAAATTTTAGGTTGGATTTGGTTAATCATTTATTTTTATAGTTTCTTTTTAGCTTAAAATTTGGTGTTTTTCATGTGTAAACCTTTGGGTATTGTTTGGGATTGTTTTATAACATATGAATTTGGTTTAATAAATCTTGTTTGGGGTGAAAATTCTGATTTGGTGGGGTATTGGTGTGTCAATAGGTCTTAAATAGTTTTTTTGAAGGGTTTAAGGTGTAAAACTTTATTGTACTTCTTGAAAGTGATTTTGAAAACGTGTGTGTTTCATGTGGATGTTTTTTGCTATAGTTTGAGGTGTTTGTATAAAACATGGGGGTTGTTTAATAAATATTTTTGGGGCTTCCAATTCTGTTTTTAATTTTTATTGGTGTTATTTTTTCCTTGAAATATGGTTTTGAAATGGGTTTTATTTGAAAAGCTTTGGTACACTATTTAGAATTTTTTTATGGAAGTTTTGAGTGGTTTAATGATTTATGTAAGAGGTGAAACCATATTGGAAAACTGTTTTGGATTGTTTATACTTTCAAATGATCCATTTTAAATGTGAATAGTTCTGTTATGTGATTTTTATCATATTTGTAGGGACTTCATAAAATTGTTAAAGGATGTGTTGGATTGTAAAAGTTATGAAAAAAGTGTTGTGGGCTATTTTGGTGTGAGTTTGATTTCAAAATGCATTTGAATGAAAAGTGGAATTTGTGACTTATGTGATGTACATGGTTCTGTTTGGTTAATTTGTGATGTAGAAGTGATATCTACACGTGAAAACTATATTCTTGGCTTGTTTAACATGTTTGAGCACAAAGGGAAAACCCAGGTATCTAGGTGGGTGGATGTGTACTAGTATGCTAGTGAATCCGTGGGGTTTGGCCTCAGTTTCACTTAGCAAGATTGACGCTTACAACTCTAACTAAACTATGATGATGATGATTGGGGACCACTAGGTTATGGGTATGTTCCCTACTAGTGGATCGTGCACGAGAACATATATTTTTTTTGTGGTTACTCTCACCGAGATACAAGTTACCTGGGACCCACAGCTAGCTAGTGCCTAGGGGTTATTTTCTATTGCTTGTTCTCATTAGATCCTTTATACATACTATCGGCATACGGTATATTTTTTTCTAGAAAATTCAGTATCTTTTGAATCTATTTTAAAAGTTTTTATTCTTTAAATTATCCCACTTGAAAACTATTTTTTAAGTTGCATTTTTAGAAATTGTAACTAGTAATTATATGTTTTTGAAAACTTGCATGATTTTCATCTTTGAATGTTTATCACATGGAATATCTTATTGGTGGTATCCTACTGGGCATTGGCTCACACCCTAATTACACCCTTGGGTGTAAGTAGACTTGGTTATCTTTGATGTCGCAGGTTTGGTACAGTTTTTTTGTTCTAGTGGTTCGGGTTTCTAGCAGGTCTTTGGTGGAGAAGTCTTGTGGAGATGACTTGAGGGCAGTTTCCCTTTCCATTTGGATTCTTGGGCTATTTAATTTTTATTTTTTAACTTTTTTATAGTCTTTTTGAGTTGTTTTAAAAGATGTAATTCAGTTCTGAATTTTGTAAAAGATGGTTTTAGTTGAAAAATCCAGATTCATTTTATTGAGTTTTTTTGTTGTTTAATGTTTATAAACATTTTTAAATTGTTCCCAAACATCATTTTATGATACCCAAGAACTTGTTCCATCTCGTGGGGATCGGGAATTCCCTTCGGGCCTTGGCACGGGCCGGGTTTGATGCCAGTTTGATGGTGACTAGATCCGGTTCGTGACAATTATTCCTCAAATAATACTTCATGTTGAACCTAAGAGTTACATATACAGTATTCCAATAAAACATCTCCCAAAATTTCATTAATCACATTAAAATCCCATCACATAGAACATAAAAAGTGGGTGTCTAAGACTTTGAACTTATGATGAAAATTAAACTCATAAAACTATGATGGTGTCCATAACTCTTAAGTTAATTTTACATGAAGACATTTATGCTTCTAAAATTAACAAAATTCTTAGATGTTTCATGATTCTTATAACTAAAATTTCTTTGGTAAAACACTTTTACAGCATAAAGAGTTTGTGAAATTCCAAAACATATCCCCCATTAGTGTCAAACTAGGTGTAAAACAAGGCATGTTGTCTTACACTAAGTGATGATTTATTCCATCTAAATATTCCCTTTCTGAGTTATTACCCCATGTTAAACCTATGATAAAGACACATCCACTTATAGTATCCTGATAGAGATTAAATTTCTTAGAAAACACTCACTCTATCCTTCACCAAAATTCTATGACATTTTCCTACACATTGACGTATCCTTTTTTTATCCTTAGATATATCATTTGGGATCTCACAAAAGTTTTCTCATCTTAGTTTCTAAAGGTTTTACTAAACCTTACTTTGAAACCAACTATAGTGACCCACACTTCTCAAACATAGATATTATATCTGAATATACAAATATTCATTACATAACATAATTATCCACACTAGAATTGTTTATTTATAGTGTCTTTGGATACATGGAAACATAAACCACTGGTTCATAGGAGTTCTACATCATCTCCTGATGTGGCCTTAAAAACACATGTTTTTCCACATTTTTTAATTAATTTTTATAGATTTATTTAATTATTATTACACTTTTTTCTAAATAAGTGCACTTTTGTATTTTTTTATTATTAAATTAATTATTTAATAAAATTTTATAATTAATCTTGTATTTTAATCTTTAAAATAGTTAATTTATATCTTACTTTATTTTTATAGTTTAATAATTTTTTATTCTGTTAGGTGACTATTGTCTGCATAATTAGTAATTTAACATTTTTTAATTAATTAATTAATTATTATTTTGAACATAAATAATATAGTTTCAATTTAGCATTTCATTTTTTAAATATTTATTAATTAGAGTAACATTATATAATTATTATTCATCTTTTAACAATTCAATATTTATAAAATTAAGATTATAAACTCACTACATTTATTAAATCTCATTAATTTCATTTCATTTATTAACTTAATTGTTTAATAAAAAATAACTAATTTTTTACCTTAATTAATTTAATTTTCTAAAGTAACTATTTTAAATAAATTAACTTTGTTATATAATTAAAATATCGTTTTTTATTTTAATAATTTAATTTATTTTTAATTTTAGTTTTATTTTAGTAACAATTTAAGTTTTATAAATTGAATTTAAAATTAATTTAACTTAGGTTTAAACGGTTTTATAAGCTTATTAATGTTTTTTAGTACCTGAATTTTCAATTATTTTAATTAATTTATAGTTTTAATTAATTATTTTGTTCATATTTTATTTAACTTTTAATTTATTTTACTCTTCTGTTTATTTTGCAGTGTCACGGTGGCACCGTCTCAATCTCACAGTCTCACCATATCCTTTTCAAACCGGTACCACCATGAAATTTCTTCCAGTGTCCCATTATTTCCCTTGTTGTGCCTCTGTTACTTATTCCCTATCATAGTGCTATAGCAATGTTGTCACACCGTCTCTTCACATTGAAACTCTCCTCACACCGGTTTCACCTTCACCTTCCCCTCCACAGTTTTACAGTCACACCGGTTTCATATCAAAAAGTGGAACCATTCCATTACAGTGCCACCGCAAACACTTCTTCCATTTATCACACCACCATCTTCCACTACAACATCGACCACATCTCCCTCTCCTTCACCTCAAACCTTCTGATGATGCACTCCGTTCTCACCCGAGTAACCGTTCCCAGCCCCCTCCTTGCATCTCGCATCACCAACCCTCACCGCGAGGTATCCTATTCTGACCCAACTCCCTTTTCAAGACTCTTTCCACACTGCTGGAATTTTATGAAGCCGCCACTAATAGAGGGAGAACTTATGTCACTGTTGCAAGAAGGTTACACCACTGTTGAAGTCTGCGGAGCAAAACCAGCGTCGTCGGATATGAAGGGTTTGAAACACACCGCTGCGATTCGAAGGAAGAGGTCGCGACGTGGGGAGTCTGCTGCAGCACCACATCCACTTTAGGCCGCCATTGGAGGAATCAACGCCCATGTAGCCTAGCCGAGGTTCACATAGATATATCTTTAGAAATATCTAGAAGCCAGGTCCCAGACACATCTGAGGAAGATCTCGTTGCCAGCTTCGTTGGTGTCATGGAGAAGTTGAAGGAGGTGGCTTTGCTCTAGAGAAGAAGAACCATATCTGAAACCCTCCATCCCTATAGCGCCGATTTGGGGGGGGGAGGGATAAGCTTAAATTAATTAAATAAATAAATAATATAAATAATTACAATAATAAATTAATAATAATTAGAATATAAAATAATTAAAAATAATTATTTAATCATAAAATAAAATTAAGTTATAAAATCGGTTAATAAGATAGAATTTATTTATAACATAAATAATATTAACTTATAAATAATAATAATTTAATATAAATTAACATTTAAAATAATTATTATTATAATAAAGTTAATAAATTAAATATGTTATTTAATAATAATAATCTAACTCAGAAAAATAATTAAGTCATGATAACTAATTATTAATAATACTTACACTTACTAAATAAAATAATTGATAATAATAAATTAAAAACTTAATAATTTTATTTAATTAAAGATTTAATAATAAATTAATAATCATAATAATAATATTTAACAATAATTATCAATTAAGATATTTATTATTTAACTTTAGTTAAATTTTTAATAAGTATTATAACATTAGACTTTAAAAAATAACTATTATTTAAATTTCTTCATGTTTTAATTACATTTTGTTCTTTACTGTGCTGGTTCACACAAGATCTAGAAACACTTTCAAGTTCACTCAACTAACTCACTGGGAATTAGTTACATGGGAAAATATAGCACGATGTGTCAGTCATCAAAAAACGCATGTGTGTAGTGCATAAGGGAAGGATGCATGAAGTCAGTGGAAAACAAGGGGTGATGTGAAGTAAATGACAGTGGTTATTAAAGGAAGAGAAGTGGGAATTTTTTGGGGGATTCATTCAATCATTCACTTCTATCCAGAGTAGAGTAAGAACTCGGGGAAAATCTTGGAACACTTCTCGGAGAACCATTCCCTAGAGACCCGAGGACCAGGAGCAGTAGCGATTCAGGCTAGTAGAGGGAGATCTCTTCCTCTGTTCTACTTCAAATTTCTTACTTTGTAATTTAATAATTTCTGTTAAATTAATAGAGATAATTTTAGGCTAAACCTTCTATTTCAGGGAGGAAGTGAAGTTCTGATGGTTATGTTTCTTCTTCCTTCTCACTATCATTTTAAATGTGATCAAAATTGAACGGTAAGATCAGCTCTGAACGCATTGAATTACTTTTTACCACAAGAACAAAATTTCAAAACTCCAAAATCAATTGGCGATATTGATCATGGATACATATTTCAAAAAATAATAAAAATATCACAATACTTCAAGACTTACGGTGAGTTCGACCTATTGTCATTTTTGAATAAAACTTTTCACAGTTGATTTATTTTGGAGTGGCAAACTCTAAAATCTGTCTACTTTTTTAACTTAACTCCTAGTGAGGGAGGTAATTAATTTTCTTTATGGTGGCACACTGGAATAAATTTCAAGTGAATAGGAATACTTTAAAACTATTAGAATGGAGATTTTTTCCTGGGAGTTTTACTTGATTGTTCATTTATCAGCGTTCTATATCTCTGTTTCTCTATGTTTTCAATTGTTTATTGCTTCAGTTTAATTTAGATACAGGATTTGAAATATTCAGTCACTTTACAGCTTAATATAAAAAAAAGTAAATAATAGAAAATATACCCCACTGCTAACAACAGCGGGGTATTTTGAAAGTTTTTAGAAGAATAGTGGTCAAATTTTCCTTCTTTGTGGGTTCGACCCTGCTTGCCACATATACTATAGTTAGTAAGAATAAAAATAATTAAACTTTGACTGGCTTCAATGATGGTTGGAATGATGTTTTTTGTGTCATTTTCTGGGAATTCATGAGCCATTACTTTTCTAAAAAATCAAAAAAAAAATCACATATATAAAAAAATTATAAAAAATTGAAAATTGTAAAAAAAATTCTTTAATTCACTACTTAATTTTCCCACTGTTTTCTGTTTGTTTTTTACCACTACATGTTACTTTTGTTTCTTACTTTTTCCACTTTCTGGTCATTTCTATTGTGCTAGTATTACTCTGATATCACACTTTTCATGACCATAAGATAATTCATTGTTACATTAGAGCCTTCAAAATATAAACTAGACAAACATTTATATGCTTCTAAAAAAATTGCAATGGAGAATCAGGATAATAGAGTTGAGAAAAACATAAATGTGCCACAACCCATAGTTTCATCCCCCCAGTTACCTAGACTTAGGTAGTTTCAAATTCCAACTATATCAAGTAACCCATCTTGTATTAGGTTGTCCCCTAGGTCTAGGAACTATAAAATTAAGCAGTCTCGCCTCTCTCAACTTCCTTCATTCAATGGTATTCTATGAGAGGATTCACTTGATTTTATTAGAGAGTAATATAGTTCTGTATAACTATTACCTTTGAGATAGCTTTGTGAGGATGATTTGAGATTGAATATGTTTCCTTTTTCTCTAAAGGGGAAGGCTAGGAGGTGGTTTTATAACATAAAAGAATAAATTTTCGAGACCTGGGAAGAGGTGTTTACTGCCTTTATATCAAAATTCTATCCTAGAAACACCACCTATTAGATTATGCGCAAAATTATTGGGTTTTTCCAGGATGGGGGAGATTTATTTCACGAGGCATGGGATAGATTTATAAGTCTCCTTAGACAAAGTCCCAATTACCAGTTTTCTCCCCATCTACTCATAGAGACCTTCAATAATTCTCTCACCCCTTACAACCAAAATTTAGTTGACCAATTTTGTGGGGTTGACTTTTCTGACTCCACTGCTGATGATCTAAAACTTGTGTATGAAAATATTGCTCAAA
Source organism: Viscum album (assembly GCA_963277665.1). Lineage (NCBI taxonomy): Eukaryota > Viridiplantae > Streptophyta > Magnoliopsida > Santalales > Viscaceae > Viscum > Viscum album. The sequence goes on from OY728131.1 coordinate 1,499,442,001, forward strand.
AATATCAACACAAGTGCTCTAGGAAGAGGGTCGTCCATAGATGTGAAGTCAATCCACATGATGTTGTTGTTAGTGATAGGGTCCTAAGGGAGCAATGTAATCATTTTGGGATGTTAGGTCACACTCATACATCTTGATATAATTTTGATCTCCCTGTCTAGTTTGATGAGAGTGAAATTTTTGTGTATTTTAGAGCTAGGAACCAAGGGAAAATGATCAATTCTCCAATCATTACACTTATGGTTATCAAAATCACCCAAACTTGTCCTGGAAATAACAAAGTGTCATAAAATAGACCACTTCCCCTAACAACCAATCACACCATAAAATTTATAACTCAAACCAATATGTGGATGAATCTTATAATTCTCAAGTGGAGTTAAAGGGGCTGTTACAACAAGTTTTGGGAGAGATAAGTTCGTTTAGGAAGGAAACAGATGATAAGATTCACAATTTAAAACATCAAATAGTTCAAATGGCTAGGGATCAAGGTGATAAGGAAAGGGAAAGCTGACCAAAACTTTAATTCTTAATCCAAGAGAGAATATCATGGTTGTAACCACCAGATCTGGTCTTCACACCCAAGAACAAGTAATGAAACCCTCTGGGAAAATTAAAACAGAGGAAAAATATGCTTGAAATGGAATCTAGGAATCTAGACAGCTTTGTTCAACCTGAACAGAATGTTGAACGTACATCTGAAAAAGTTAAAGAACAGAGGAAAATTAAGTTGGAATTAATTAAATAAGAAAAGAATAAAATGTAATCGAAGAGAAGGAGAATAATCAATCTGTTCTAAAAAATTATTCTCCTCTCATTCCCTTCCTTGAAAGAGTGAAGAAGAATAATAAACCTAACTATTTTAGGTTTCTTAAAATGATTTGAAAATTTAGTATCAAAATTCCATTTGTAGAAGACTTAGATAAAATACCTTCATATGTTGCTTTTACCAAAAGGTTTCTAAAAAATAAAAATGATTGGAAGAAGTTAGAAAATTTTAATATCAATGAGGAGTGTAGTGAGATCCTATTAAAAAATTTGCCTCCAAAATTGAAGGACTATGGCATCTTTATTATTCAATTAAAAATAGGAGAGAGTGAGTAACTTAATTGTTTGTGTGATTTAAAAGCAAGCATAAATCTTATGCCTTATTCCTTGTTTATAAGGTTGGGTCTTAGGGATTTTCAACCAACTTTTTTGTGTCATCAACATGATTACAGGTCACTCACACACCCTTCAGGGAGGGTGGATGATTTATTAGTGAGTGTATGAAAACGAGCACTACCCACAGACTTCCTTATCTTAGATATGGAGTGTGATGAAAAAGTCCAAATTATCTTAGGGAGACCTTTCCTTTTTTACATCTAGTTCTATCATAGATTTATCCAAGTGGAAACTCACTCTCCAAGATATTGATGATGTGGAGGAGTTTTTAGTTGTTTGAAAAGCCTCAATATTTGGTTGGTTGTGATTTGATAGATGTTGCTGAGAATCAATATTTTAAAATTGAGGTTGGATCTAAGTATGGTTGTAGGGACCCGTATCTTAACGTACATAGACATTACAATACTTTTGCGGAAGACTTAATACATGAAAAAAAAACACTCAAGGATCATAATAGTTTAGTGTCTTTGGAAACTCGGAACATAATCTTCTAATCATGGTGAAAGATCTTCAACATCTCCTATAAAGATCTTCCCCTTTTGTTTTCTTACCTAAAACCTTTCTGTATATCCTGGGGAAAAGAAAACATATAAAGGGTGAGCTCAAATGCTCATAAAGGGTAAGCATGGATAAAATAAAACATACCATATAAATTTGAACTTAAAAACATGAACATAATGTTTAAACATCAAAATCTTGAGCAACTACATAAAACATAGAAGTACATAAGGCATAGATCATAATGGAACATAAATCATGATAAAATAGCATGGGAATAAAACATGTATTTGTGGAAAACCATTAAGCACATAGTATGATTTCCATATTAGCCAAGGCATTTCTGCCAAGACCATCGTAGTGGACAAAGTCCCTTACTAAACCGGGTTTACTTGCCGTTCCAGCCCTGTATTACTGAACCGGATTCTCTTGTCGTTCCAGTCATGTCTATCTCATGAGATATAAATATTTACCCAATGAATTTGAGGGAGATATAGGTCCCACCCATCTCATAATGAAATCAGTCTTACGTGTTCCACAATATAAACATAAATCATTCATCATAACCCAAATAATAAAATGGGTTTCATAAACATCATCCCAACATAACATAATCCATATAAAACAAATGGATATCATTTCATCATAAGAGAAGTTAAACCATGTAAATCATAGATACATTATACTTGAAACACACACATATGAAATAATGTCATCATAGATGGAAAATGGTTTTGATAAAACACTTGAAATAAATTCTTGAGGAAAATATCATTTCTTATTCAAAATCATTTTCTTTTCACAAAATGCCATGAAATTTTAAAAGAAGAGGATTTTGTTGAAAATAGTCATGAAATATTTTAGAGTAATATTCTTGAAAATAATGCGTTATGAAAACTGTTAAAATCCGTTCATTCCGTATAAGTTAAAAAAACATTCTCCTCGTACTTTTAACGGAAAAGTCAAAAAGTACAATGTATGGTAAACAAAAGAAAGATTCCATCCATAACACAAGGTAAAAGTCAAAGAAGGGTAAACATGACTTTAAAAATACATGGAAGAATATTAAACACTTTTTGAAAAACATTTTATGGACATGGATGAAAAATATAACCCCAGTAAATACTTACGTATAAGCAATCTCGGATAAAAATGAGATTGCAAAATTATCCCTTACCTTAGGTCCGATATGCTTCGTACGTATCCGAACCTCCTGTATAATGATTTAAATGACGTCATTGACTTATTAAAGAATCATATTCATTGTTATGATATCATATATGGTTCACTTATGACTTTATATTACCCGTTCTTTTGTAAATCCATGTTAAAGCAGCGTTTTGGGTAAAATCGTTTCATTTATCGTACGTGTTTCGACTTGTTGTTCTTGATATTATTAATTATATCCTGATTTCATTAGTTTCAGAATTTAAAACATGATTTATATATAATAAATATTCAGCATATACATATATATGATAGATTGATAAATGTAATTAAATACACCGTTCATGGAGACGGTAGGTCATACGTACACATGAACGCTGTTTTCGTTTCCTTATTGAATTGAATGGAATTAAATAGATGACATACATATATATATACATAAATCAAGTAGAATTATTATGTCATAAATTTCATTATTATTCATTATATATACTTTATAATCATTCATGAATGGTTAACATGGATAATGAATCTCATCGCGTTCGTGGAGACGGTAGTCCGTACGTACGCACGAGCGATGATATCGTTCCCATGATCGTGGAATTGTATTGAAGTGTATGTATACTATTTAAGAATCAATATCACTTTAAAATAATCACATATGGTTATTATTTACACCATTATACCCAACCAAGTAATGTGGTGGTGGAAAACAGATTACACTATGGCGTGCAGACGGTATTCCGTACGTACGCACGCGCGGTGATTTCATTTTCCGTAGGATGGATAGATGGTGGAATAGGGTTGTTTCATATTTATAATAACATATCAGTATATGAGTGATACTGATTTTATTACTTCATAATTAAAAAACTAAATAAGAGGAATTAGAAGAAGAAATAAATTTGAAAGAATCGGTAACAGATATTACCTCTTCTTCGACACGCCTCTTTGAAACCTCTTATCAGGGCACTAAAATTGGTCTTTGAAGAATACCAGGACCTCTAGAATATTTCTATGGAAGTTTATAAGGTAAATGGTTTGGGTTTGGCCGAGCTTCAAGGCTCAAATGGTTGTGAGGAGAAGTGGGAAGGGGTACCCTTTTTATAAGGGAGGAGAGGGGCACCTTTGGAAACATAAGATATATTAATTTATAATAAATTGAAACCCCACTTAAAAACCTCAAAAAATGATTCATATTCTAATATCAGATTATATAAGGTTTTAATATCATCAACCAATAATATTTAGACATGTTGGGAATTTATTTTAAACATTATCAACTTGATTTATCCTTATTTAATCTATTTAATTTTATTTGTGGTAATAAGATTTTAATTTTTAAATTGTTATAAATTATTAATTATGTGTTGTGAATTGTCCAAAATTGGATAATTTATGAAATTTTAGACCATATAAAATTTAATTTATAATTATTAAATATTTTTGTGATTTTTAAACAATTTTATATTATGTTATTTTTATAAAATAACAATAGTGTCAATTTTGACACTATTCATTTACTTGAATTTAAATAAAATCCACACAAAAGATATGTTCGAAATAAAATAATTAATAGCTTCACAACATATCATATTTATCTATAAAATTCATGTAGGACATTAAATATTTCATATATTATTTATTTTAATATTTTTAAAACCATTTATTTGATATTTCAATCAATAAAATAATCTCAACATCACTATTGTGTCACCTTTAATGATGATTATTTAATCCCTAAAAATTCTAAATAAATTCTCATGATGTCTATATTTTTATTAGATTTCTGGAGACTATTAATGTTCGAAATTTCATGAAGTTTATCACTATATTAAAATTATTATACTTATAAGATTTAAGAGGGTGACATATTGTCACTTTCTTTGGTTTTATTAATAATTATGTCATTTTCATGGTCAAAAGTCCATGAAATTAATCTATTTAGATCCTTAAGTGATATGGGTCGACTTTTATTCATCCAATAGAGTTTTTGAAGGTGTTAGGGTAATTTTATAATATTATATTTACCCTTAATTACCCTACTTACCTTTCACTATGGTAAATAAAGTTTACCATAGTTACTATTCATAATGCCTAAAAATAAAAATTAGCTTATTAAAATAATTTGGACCTAATGATTCCAAATATGGAATCCATTTTTCCAAATTCAAATCACATAATTTTCATAAATTAATTTAAAATTAAACCCGCTGTTAAGAAAACGAGTTTTAAAAGTTAAAATATTGCAAAAGATTGAAACGATTTTACCTGTGAATTCAATGTAAAATTGATGCTAATGAATTAAATTATATTAAATGGTAAAAATATATTATATTTTTACTTTAAAACCATTAAATGTTATAATTTAACCATATAAATTATTACGATGAAAAAATTTGTTTTTAATTAAAATATAGCGTGTTTTTACTATTCATTAAAATATGAAAGTTATCAGAATAATATGAAAATTTTATTTAAAGTAAATTTTTATATCCTAATTACAAATAAGTATTTTATTTTTTAAAATTAAACTTATAAACATGTCAAAAACTATATTTAAAGTGGGTGCTCCATCAAAAGGCGGCAAAACTGCATTTTTTGAAAAATACTTATTTTACTCGAAAAAATTATTTTGTTCTCACACGATGTTCTAGAAAATGTGTAAGATGAATAATAATTTTATAACATTCAAAATTTAGTTAATACAATTCCTAGCGGCTAGTTCATAATAATATTATAATAATATATCGTTATTTAGTGAAACCCGGTATTGCGTACAACACACGCTATCAAGAAAGGTCGTGATTGCATGTAATGCAAGTCAAGTCAGGGTTTCATGTTATGCAAGACTCCTTCGTTGTTTCGTATAACATAATCCAACCATATTTCATTTATAAATTTAATATATATATATATATATATATACACTCAATGTTGCGTAGAATGACTATTATCAAACGAACTTGAAATTGTGTGTAACACAATCCAAGAATAGTGTTGCATATACTGCAAGCTAATACAGTGTTGCGTATAGCACAAGATAATCTTGTTGTAGTGTACAATAAATTAAAAATAATACTTCTCATAAAATCTCGGGTTGTTACATTCTACCCCCCTTAAAATGAATTTCTCCCTCGAAATTTGTCGGGGTTATAAATGGTTTTCTACTTGAAAGTTTCTTTCATAGAAACCCACATCATAAAAAGGAATACCAAAACTGAACTTTAAAAACTAAATTATGAAACGTAACAGTTACCCAAATTAACTAATCACTGGGTTTTCACCTAGAAGAACATAGGTTAAAATATAGATATGGAAGATAAATCTAACCATCAAGTTCTGATGGAGAGTGGTAGAGAACATGGCTATAAAAAATACAACAATCAAAAAGCCATAAATTTGTGATGATCTAATGTACCATCTGATTCATCGGGTATGAGGGAACTAGGACAACATTTTTTTGGTTTTCAATATCATTTCATTAAATTTGATGAATTAAAAGAAATACTTATATGATTTTGGTACAATCTCACTATTGTTAGTGCCTTGAACAATTTCCACTTCATCTCTTAAAGAAATGAAGTTGAATTTTTCATTCGTGAAGTGTTAGTAGATAATGCGATAGAATGATAGGTCATTCCATCTATCTCAAACAAAAAGTTATCAAAATTTATTAAATATACCTAAGTCCATCTATAGTGAGATTAATTGTATATGGTTCCTAAAATGGACTTACACTTCATATATCATACCACTTAATAAATTAAAACTAATTTATATTAACAAGGGACTTCCTGTAGGCCGGTGGTATGCGATAAAGGCCTATCACACTTCGGTTGTGGGTTCGATTCCCGCAACCTTGTCCGACGCGACGGGTTGTCGCCCATCCTACAGGTTGTCCTTTTTCTAAAACTACATTTTTATAACATCCCATCAATAATATTGAAAAAAGTTCTAGCCTTAGACAATACTAATTTATGTCCAATATAATCCATTCCAATCTTTAGGCTTATCCAAAATACTTATGTCCAATCTCATAGTATAAAGAAAACAATTACTAGAAATTTCATCTATCGAGCATGTGAATACCATCATTTATCCCCCATATATCATACGATATATCTTGTTGGTCACATTACAAACATGTGAATACCTTAATCATGTATTCTATTGAAAAATTAATACTCATTTAACCTTAGTGAAAACATGAATGGTGTCAAAATTTAACTCGTTCCACATACCAAAATCCCAAAATTTCTATATACTCAAACCATGATATCACTTTGTTCTTATATTATTCATGATCTCATGATTACTATCATACATATTATTTTCTCCTTATCCCTTCATTATGCGCATATCATCTACTTTCCAAAAATATTCGAATAACCTTTCATGGTTACTAGTACCATTCAACATATACTATCAAATACTTAGGAAAAACAATAGTGTAACAATCCTTAGATGTGTCTTTATTTCATAGTACCATTAGGTATACAACATAACTCTTGATAAACATAAATCATTCCATTACCTTCTTAAACCATTGACCGAGCTTCATCATTGTATTCCTCAACACTTCTTTCATTTCATATACCATTTGTAGTCTCTTCATCATCAATAACATAAATACTACCCATACGACCATGCTGGTTCTCTTCATGAGATTTTCCCTTAGGGAATTGGTTTGCATAATGCCCTTACATTCCACATTTAAAACATTTAACCATTGTTGATGTCTTAGCAATACCATTATCCCTGTCCATGGTGTTAACTGGACCTTTTCCTTTGCAATTACTGGCTTTGTTCCCTTCTTTTCCACACCCAAAGCATCTTCCAATTCCTTTGAAACATTCCCCTTAATGCCTCTTCCCAGATGACTTACATGAGAGAAATTGAACTTTCTTTCCTCTATGGTCATCATGAAACTCCATGTTTCTCTTATTAGTTGAGTCAGGAATATTACCAAAGTTGAGATTGTTGATCATATTATGAGATTGTTGATTAGGAATAATAACGATGTTTCGCCTTCCAAATTCCATTTAATTTGGTGGCTCATGAAGAATATCATTCCATTTTCCATCATATCCTCTATTATCGTGAATCCTCCTATTTCCAGCCATTTTCTAAAACCCAAAAAGAATAGTGTGAGAGGAAAAACTCATGCTAGGAAAACAATATAATAAATAGGGAGTGCCTTCAATATCTAACATCTTAGGTTTAATTCTAATATGGTTTCCATAATTCTAGGACTATAACCTATACTTATACATAACCTTAGGAACATCCCTAGACATACCTTAGAAATATCTCTAGGGATCTCACTAAATTTTTCACATCCTAGTTTCCAAAGGTTAACTAAACCTTTCCTCTGATACCAACTGTAGAGACCTGTAGCTTGACGTACATGGACATTACAATACTTTTTTGGAAGACTTAATACATGACAAAAAACACTCAAGGATCGTAATAGTTTAGTGTCTTTTGAAACTCGGAACATAATATTCTATTCATGGTAAAAGATCTTCAACATCTCCCATAAAGATCTTCCCCTTTTGTTTTCTTACCTAAAACCTTTCTGTATATCCTGGGGAAAAGAAAACATATAAATGGTGAGCTCAAATGCTTAGTAAGGGTAAGCATGGATAAAATAAAACATATCGTATACATTTGAACTTAAAAACATGAACATAATGTTTAAACATCAAAATCTTGAGCAACGACATAAAACATGGAAGTACATAAGGAATAGATCATAATGGAACATAAATCATGATAAAATAGCATGGGAATAAAACATGTATTTGTGGAAAACCATTAATCACATAGTATGATTTCCATAGTAGCCAAGGCATTTCTACCAAGACCATCATAGTGGACAAAGTCCCTTACTGAACCGGGTTTACTTGCCATTCCAGCCCTGTATTACTGAACTGAATTCTCTTATCATTCCAGCCATGTCTATCTCCTGATATATAAATCTTTACCCAATTCATTGTAGGGAGATATAGGTCCCACCCATCTCATAATTAAATCATTCTTATGTGTTCCACAACATAAACATAAATCATTCATCATAACCCAAATAATAAAATGGGTTTCATAAACATCATCCCAACATAACATAATCCATATAAAACAAATGGATATCATTTCATCATAAGAGAAGTGAAACCATGTAAATCATAGAGACATTATACTTGAAACATACACATATGAAATAATGTCATCTTAGATGGAAAATGGTTTTGATAAAACACTTGAAATAAATTCTTGAGGAAAATATCCTTTCTTATTCAAAATCATTTTCTTTTCACAAAATTCCATGAAATTTTAAAACAAGAGGATTTTGTTGAAAATAGTCATGAATTATTTTAGAGTAAGATTCTTGAAAATAAGACATTATGAAAACCGTTAAAATCCGTTCATGTCGTATAAGTTAAAAAAACATTATCCTCGTACTTTTAACAGAAAAGTCAAAAAGTACCACGTATGGTAAACAAAAGAAAGATTCCACCCATAACACAAGGTAAAAGTCAAATAAGGGTAAAAATGACTTTAAAAATACATTTAAGAATATCAAACACTTTATGAAAAACATTTTATGGACATGGATGAAAAATATAACCCCAGTAAATACTTACGTATAAGCAATCTCGGATAAAAATGAGATTGCAAAATTATCCCTTACCTTAGGTCTGATATGCTTTGTACGTATCTGAACCTATTTTATAATCATTTAAATAATGTCATTGACTTATTACAGAATCATATTAATTGTTATGATATCATATATGGTTCACTTATGACTTTATATTACCCGTTCTTTTGTAAATCCATGTTAATGCGGCGTTTTTGGTAAAATCGTTTCATTTATCGTACGTGTTTCGACTTGTTGTTCTTGATATTATTACTTATATCATGATTTACTTAAATTAAGAATGTAAAAAATGATTTATATATAATAAATATTCATCATATACATATATATGATAGATTGATAAATGGAATGAAATACACCGTTCATGGAGGCGGTAGGTCATACGTACGCATGAATGTTGTTTTCGTTTCCTTATTGAATTGAATGGAATTAAATAGATGAAATAAATATATATATACATAAATAAAGTAGCATTATTATGTCATATATTTTATTATTATACATTATATATACTTTATAATCAATCATGAATGGTTAACATGAAGAATGAATATCATCGTGTTCATGGAGACGGTAGTCCGTACCTACGCACGAGTGATGATATCGTTCCCATGATCATGGAATTGTATTGAAGTGTATGTATACTATTTAATAATAAATATCACTTTACAATAATCACATATAGTTATTCAATACACCATTATACCCATCCAAGTAAGGTGGTGGTGGAAAATAGATTACACCATGGCGTGGAGACGGTATTCTGTACGTACGCACGCGCGGTGATTTCATTTTCCGTAGGATGGATAGATGGTGGAATAGGTTTGTTTCATAATTATAATAACATATAATTATATGAGTGATACTGATGGTATTAATTAATAATTAAACAACTAAAGAAGAGGAAGTATAAGAAGAAATAAATTTGAAAGAATCGGTAACGGATATTACCTCTTCTTCGACACGCCTCTTTGAAACCTCCTATTAGGGCACTAAAATTGCTCTTCGAAGAAGACCATGACCTCTATAATATTTCTAGGGAAGTTTAGAAGGGAAATGGTCCGGGTTTTTCTGAGCTTCAAGGCTCAAATGGGTGTGAGGAGAAGTGGGAAGGGGTACCCTTTTTATAAGGGAGGAGAGGGGCACCTTTGGAAACATAAGAAATATTAATTTATAATAAATTGAAACCCCACTTAAAAACCTCCAAAAATGAATCATATTCGAATATCAGATGAGATAAGGTTGTAATATCATCAAAAAATAAAATTTAGACATGTTGGGAATTTATTATAAACATTATCAACTTGATTTATCCTTATTTAATCTATTTAATTTTATTTGTGGTAATAAGATTTTAATTTTTAAATTGTTATAAATTATTACTTATGTGTTGTGAATTGTCCAAAATTGGATAATTTATGAAATTTTAGAACATATAAATTTTAATTTATAATTATTAAATATTTTTGTGATTTTTAAACAATTTTATATTATGTTATTTTTATAAAATAACAATAGTTTCAATTTTGACACTATTCATTTACTTGAATTTAAATAAAATACACACAGAATATATGTTCGAAATAAAATATTTAATAGCTTCCCAACATGTCATATTTATCTATAAAATTCATGTAGGACATTAAATATTTCATATAATATTTATTTTAAAAATTTTAAAACCATTTATTTGATATTTCAATCAATAAAATAATTTCAACATCACTATTGTGTCACCTTTAATGATAATTATTTAATCTCTAAAAATTCTAAATAAATTCACATGATTTAGATAATATTATTATATTTCTGGAAACTATTCATGTTCTAGATTTCATGAAGTTTATCACTATATTATAATTATTATACTTATAAGATTTAAGAGCGTGACATATTGTCACTTTCTTTGGTTTTATTAATAATTATATCATTTTCATGGTCCAAAGTACATGAAATTAATCTATTACAACCCTTAAGTGATATGGGTCTGATTTTATTTATCCAATATAGTTTTTGTAGGTGTTAGGGTAATTTTATAATATTATATTTACCCTTAATTACCCGATTTACCTTTCACTATGGTAAATAAAATTTACCGTAGTTACTATTCATAATTCCTAAAAATAAAAAGTATCTTATTAACATAATTTGGACATAATGATTCCAAATATGGAATTAATTTTCCCAATTCAAATCACATAATTTTCATAAATTAATTTAAAATTAATCCTGCTGTTAAGAAAACGAGTTTTAAAAGTTAAAATATTGCAAAAGATTGAGACAATTTTACCTATGAATTCAACGTAAAATAAATGCTAATGAATTAAATTATATTAATTGGTAAAAATATATTCTATTTTTACTTTAAAACCATTAAATATTATAACTTAACCATATAAATTATTACGATGAAAAAAGTTTTTTTTAATTAAAATATAGCGTGTTTTTACTATTCATTAAAATATGAAAGTTATCAGAATAATATGAACATTTTATTTAAAGTAAATTTTTATTTCATAATTCCAAAGAATTATTTTATTTTGTCAAATTGAACTTATAAACATGTCAAAACTAGATTTAAATTGGGTGCGCCATCAAAAGGCGGCAAAACTGCATTTTTTAAAAATACTTATTTTACACGAAAAAAATTAGTTTGTTCTCACACGATGTTCTAGAAAATGTGTAAGATGAATAATAATGTTATGAAATTCAAAATGTAGTTAATAAAATTCATAACGGCTAGTTTATAATAATATTATAATAATATATCGTTATTTAGTGAAACCTGGTATTGCGTACAACACACGCTATCGAGAAAGGTAGTGATTACGTGTAATGCAAGCCAAGTCAGGGTTGCGTGTTATGAAAGACTCCTTCATTGTTTCATATAACAGAATCCAACCATATTTCATTTATGCATTTAATATATATATATACACTCAATGTTCCATAGAATGACTATTATCAAATAAACTTTAAATTGTGTGTAACACAATCCGAGAATAGTGTTGCGTATACTGCAAGCTAATACAGTGTTGCGTATAGCACAAGATAATCTTGGTGTAGCGTACAATAAATTAAAAATAATACTTCTCATAAAATCTCGGGTTGTTTCAATGGTTCTTTCTCTCTTGAGGTCACATAGATTATGATTCCCCATCCAATTGAAACTTTTCTTCCGGATTCTACTCTTGTCCCACTCTTTCCTCTAGATGAGAAAAATCTTTCACTAGAACCTATTCTAGAGAGTGAGTCACATTCTTGTCCTGAACTATCTCAACCCATTTTCAAAATTTTTCCTTATGAAGTTGACTGTTTTTGGGTTTCTGAAGTTTGAGAAAGTTTTGGGCTGATTCCTGATGAAAAACTAGATTGTGCCTATGATGAGCAAGTGTATTTTCTGGGAACCATTTTTCTTTCTCAGTTTGATGTTTTTTGTGATGACTTCCAAACTTAACTTGAAATATTAACATCATTTTAGTCGTCTATGAAAATTGGGTACCACCTATTGTAACCTGAGTATGATTCCTTCTTCTGAGAGTTTTCTGAGTTATCTTTTTTGCAAGATTTGTTGGTAAAATTCGATGAAAATACTGAAGAGTTTGCTGATGGTTTTTCTTCTGATTCTGGGTTGGATCTAACCTATTTGTTTAGGAAATCTATGTAAGTATTACTGGTCAATTTGGTGATTTTCTTAGGTGGTTGTTGAACATTTTTAGAGCTGAGGAAGTGGTATTTAGAGACCAAAATGGGTTGGAGTATATATTAGCAACTATTTTGTTGAAATAACTTTTGAGAATATTGTTTGTTATTGTATATGAGAACGTATTGGTTGATCCAATTATTTAATCTTTAGATAATAGTGAAGTTAACACTATTAATAATTCATTTCCATTAAATGATCATGGATAGAAATATCTAGGGAACTAAAGTCTGGCTGGGGACTATAAATCTAGCATTGCATGGGAGGAAACTCATGGTTTTTGTTATGTTAATAAATAAAAAAATTGTAATTAAATAAATTCTAACTGAAGGCTTTAAATTCAGTGCTTCATGGGAGTCAACCCATAGTTCTTCTTTTGGTTTTACTTTTGTTTCTGTATTGTTTTTTCTTTGAATAAAGTTATTCTTTGTTTTCTTTTTGTATGATATATCTCTATTAGAATTTTGTTACTAGTTTATATGCTCTATGTTTTTAGGATGATTTTTCTATGTAATAAAGGGATGGAATTCTCATATTGAAGGATTAGTGAAAAAATCTTAAGTAAGGGAAGTACCTTACTATTAATTTCTATTTAATTATTCTTCTCCTTACTACTTTAAAAATTTGTTGCATGTTTTTCATGGAAAATTCTTCTTTATATGTTGTTGTGTTAAAAAGTTCTGCTATATATTAGAAATCTGGTACATGTTTGCTATAAAATTTGGTGCATATCATACATAATAAAAAGTTTTTGCAGCATGTCACTAAGTTGAATAAAATAATTTTTCATGTTCCTACTTTCTAAAAAATTGAATTTCACAGTTGATTAAAATCATTTCATTGCTTGAAACTAAGTTTGGGGGGTACATGCATACTTATTGTATTTTTGTATTGAAACTGCTTTAGGTTGGGGTTTTTTATCATTCATTATTCTACTCTATTGAACATATTATTTAACTCAATCTATTAAAATGCTTACACCCAATTCACTCTACACCCACAAGTTACATTCCATATTTGAACTTTCTTGAAACTTTGTGTCACTAGACTTAAATGATAATGCTTTTACTTGATTTAGAACCTGCTATTATGTTATACATTGTGTAGAACAATATTTTTTTTAATTTCAAAGAGACCCTTTATACATTTCATCAATCTATTTAATTGAAAATATATTTTGAACCTTAATTGTTTAATTCTTCTTATCCACTTTAGAAGTCAACTTTGGGGACAAATTTAGGTTTTATGTGTGTGGGAGGGGGTCAATTATTGACTATTATAAACTGTTCTTAATTGTATTCTCATCAATTCCCACCAAAATTTCAATCTTTTTATAAAAAATGGTTAAATTGTTTTAAAATTCTAGCACAATTTTAGGTTGTTCACTGTTTCTCAATTGGGTCTTGCATTAGGACAAGTACCTTGCTGGTAGTTAATATTTACTTTGAATCTGAAATTATTGAGGTTGGATGATAGATAAGTGGTCTTGCTTAGTGGTTTTAATGGAATTTTGGTTTAGTAACTACTTTTGAGAGTGATGTAGGTTACCCATTTGTGGAGTTATGATCATAACCTTTAGAACTGGAAGATTGATTTTTATCATAGGGGCATTATTTTTTTATTATTATTTAAGTAATCACCTTAATGAGACAATGTAAATGCTTTTAATTTAAATATTTTCAAACTAGATTAGTTTGGGAATCTGGGATACCACAGTGAGTCTCAGATAGCCTTGATGCTGGGTGCATTTTTGTTTACTATAAGCCCTCTGTACACCTTTAATAAGTGCATTGCACAGTGTTTAGCACATGATACATTACTTGAGAAAAATTAAATAACGTGTCTAGGGTCAAAAACGAGTTCATTAAGGTGAGGGGAATGTTGAACGCCGAATGAAGATGGGGAAAATTGTTTATATGGGAATCATTTAGGTTGTATCATTAGAGTGAATCACAAAAAATATATTTATTTTTGGAACCTAGATGAAAAGTCAAAGTACAAAGTTCCTTTGGTTAAGTTTTTAATTCCACATAAATTTTACCTTTTGTAACTCTTGAAATTAGAACTTGAGTTTGGATTGAAATGAGTCACTAAGAAGTATCACATATGAGTCATGACATCTTCATTGCTTGATGATTCATAGTTTTCAAGATTATCCCTTTAGTTTTTGTTCTAGGAAAAATTCATTTGAGAAATTCATTTTCTAAAGCCTATTGACATGTTTCTGTCATTTGTTTCAAATTGTTGGACATGTTACTACTTGGACTGAATCATAAAACATTTTTATGTTCCTCAATGACAATAAAGCATGTGATTGTTTAAGTAAAAACAATGTTAAGTGTGGGGGAATTTTATGTGGCCTTAAAACACATATTTTTTCACATCTTTTTAATTAATTTTTATTGATTTATTTAATTATTATTACACTTTTTGCTAAATAAGTGCAATTTTTATATATTTTTTATTATTTAATTTATTATTTAATTAAATTTTTTAATTAATCATGTATTTTAAGCTTTAAAATAGTTAATTTATATCTTACTTTATTTTTATAGTATAATATTTTTTTATTTTGTTTGGTTATTTTTGTCTGCATAATTAATAATTTAACATTTATTAATTAATTATTTAATTATTATTTTTCACATAAATTATGTAGTTTCAATTTAGCATTTCTTATTTTAAATATTTATTAATTAGAGTAACATTATATAAATATTAGTCTTCTTTTAACAATTCAATATTTATAAAATTAAGATTATAAACTCAATACATTTATTAAATATCATTAATTTAATTTCATTTATTAACTTAATTGTTTAATAAAAAAACTAATTGTTTACCTTAATTAATTTAATTTTCTAAAGTAACGATTTAAAATAAATTAAATTTGTTATATAATTTAAATCTAGTTTTTTATTTTAATAATTTAATTTATTTTTAATTTTAGTTTTAGTTTAGTAACGGTTTATGTTTTATAAATTGAATTTAATAATAATTTAACTTACGTTTAACTAGTTTTATAAGTTTATTAAAGTTTTTTAGTACCTGAATTTTCAATTGTTTTAATTAATTTATAGTTGTAATTAATATTTTGTTCATATTTTATTTAAATTTTAATTTATTTTACTCTTTTTTTTATTTTGCAGTGTCACGGTGGAACCGTCTTGATCTCATGGTCTCACCATATCCTTTTCAAACTGGTGCCACCGTGAAATTTCTTCTGGTGTCCCATCATTTCCCTTTATGTGACTATGTTACTACTTCCCCATTCACGGTTCTACAACAATGATGACATGCCATCTCTTCACATGGCAACTCTCCTCACATTGGTTTCACCTTCAGCTTCCCCTCCACCGTTTCATTGTTCCACTGGTTCCATATCAAAAAGTGTAACTATTCCAATTATGATGCCATCTCAAACACTTCTACCACTTCTCACACCATCTCCCTCCTCTTCACCTAAAACCTTCCTGTGTTGTTCTCCTTTCTCGCACGAGCAATCATTTTCAGTCCCCTCTTTGTATCTCGCAACAACAACCCTCACCGTAAGGCATCCTATTCCGACCCAACTCCTGTTTCAAGACTCTTTCCACCCCGCTAAAATTTGATGAATCCACCACTGTTGGAGGGAGAACTTCTTCCACTGTTTCAAGAAGGTCGCACCACTGTTGAAGTCTGCATAGAAAAACTGAAGCCGCTAGATCTGGAGGGTTCAAAACACACCACTGCAATTCGAAGGAAGAGGTTGTTGCGTGAGGAGTCCGCTTCAGCACCACATTCGTTGAAGGCCGCCATGGGAGGAATCGATTCCCATATAACCAAGTTGAGGTTCACGTAGAGATTTTGTCTAAGAGATCTAGAATCCAAGGCCAAGACACATCTGAGGAAGAGCCAGTCACTGGCTTTGCTGGTGTCGTGGAGAAGTTGAAGGAGGCGGCTTTTCTCTAGAGAAGAAGAACCAGATCTGAAACCCTCCCTCCCTGTAGCGCCAATTTTTTTGGGGAGGGATAAACTTAAATTAAATAAATAAATAATATAATATAAATAATAAAAATAATAAATAAATAATAATTATAATATAAAATAATTAAAAATAATTAATTAATCATAAAATAAAATTAAGATATAAAATTAGTTAATAAGATAGAATTTATTTATAACTCAAATAATATTAACTTATAAATAATAATAATTTAATATAAATTAAATTTATAAACAATTATTATTATAATAAAGTTAATAAATTAAGTAAGATATTTAATAATAATAATCTAACACATAAAAATAATTAAGTCATGATAACTAATTATTAATAATACTTACTCTAACTAAATAAATAAATTAATAATAATAAATTACAAAAAATTAATAATTTTATTTAATTAAAGATTTAATAATAAATTAATAATCATAATAATAATATTTAATAATAATTATCAATTAATAAATTTATTATTTAACATTAGTTAACTTTTTAATAAGTATTATAACATTAGACTTTAAAAAATAACTATGATTTAAATTTCTTCATGTTTTAATTACATTTTTTCCTTTACTGTACAGGTTCACACAGGAGCTGTAAATACATCTGGGTTCACTCAACTAACTCACCTGGAGATAGTTACATGGGTAAAGATAGCGTGACATGTTAGTCATCAAAAAAATGCACGTGTGTGGTGTATAAGTGAAGGACACATGAAGTCGGTGGAAAAAAAGGGGTGATGTGCAGCAAATGATGGTGGTTATTAGAGGTAGAGCAGCATGAATTTTTTTTTGTGGGAGTTCATTTGATCATGCACTTCCGTCTAGAGTAGAGCAAGAACTTAGGGAAAATCTTGGAACACTTCTCAGAGAACCATTCCCTAGAGACCCAAGGACTAGGAGCAGCAGTGATTCAGGCTTGTAGAGGGAGATCTATTCCTCTATTCTAATTCAACTTTCTTTCGTTGTAATTAAATAATTTATTTTTATGTAATAGAGATAATGTTAGGCTAAACCTTCTAGTTTGGGGAGAAAGTTAAGTTCTACTAGTTATCTTTCTTCTTCCTTCTCACTATCATTTTAAATGTGATCAGAATTGAATGGTGATATTAGCTTTGAACGCATTCCATTACTTTTTACAACTAGAACTTAATTTCAAAACTCCAAAATCAATTTGAGAGATTGATCACAGATACATATTTCAAAAAAATAATAATAATAAAATCACAATACTTAATTACTTATGGTGAGTTTGACCTATTGTCATTTTTGAATCAAACTTTTCACAGTTGATTTATTTTGGAGTGGTGATCTCTGAAATCAATCTTCTTGTGTGACTTAACTCCTGGAGAGGGAGTTAATTCATTCTCTTTATGGTGGTACACTAGAATAACTTTTAAGTGAATTTGAATACTTAAAAACCATTATGATAAAGATTTTTTCTCGGGAATTTTACTTGATTGTTCATTTATCAGCGTTTTATATCTCTGTTTCTCTATGTTTTCAACTATTTCTTGCTTCAATTTAGTTTAGATATAATATTTGAAATGTTCATACACTTTATAGATTAATATAAACACAAAAAAAATTAAAAAATAGACAATCTACCCCACTACTGACAAAAGTGGGGTCTTTTGAAAGTTTTTAAAAGAATATTGGTCAAATTTTCCTTCTCTATGGGTTTGACCTTTCTTTCCACATATAATATAGTTAGTAGGAATACAAATAATTAAACTTTGTCCGGCTTCAACTATGGTTGGAATAATCTCCCACTTATCTATTCACAAATTTAAACATTATTAGATATATCATACATAATATCTTTCTTCATAACCTGGGAAAAGGAAACAAAAGAAAGGGTGGTCTAAAATTCTCTATAAGGGTAAACAAGGGAGATATCAATAATAAACTAGGAATAACATTATCATAAAGGTGTGATAACATGAACATAACATTTTAAAAAAATACCCTGTATATTATAAATCATAATCTTGAGTTATAGAATAAAGATTGGTTGTTCAAAAGACAAAAATCATAAAAAAAATAAAAACATAATCTATAAGAGCATAACATTGTCATAATAAATACATTTTTGGAATATAAATAATCATTGAAAATCATTTCCTTATTAGTCAATACTCATTTCCAAGACCATTATACTAGATTGGATTCACTCCCCAAATCATAGTAGTAGTCAAGGTTCACTCCCAAGACAATCATAGTGGATTGTGTTCACTCCAAAAACTATTATAGTAGCCATGGTTCACTCCCATGACTATCATAGTGGAAAAATTCCCTTAGTGAACTAGGTTCACTCCCTCTTCTAGTCTTGTTAATCTCATGAGATATCAATTTTTACCTAATAATTGGAGGGAGATATAGGTCCAACTAGTCACATAATGAAAATCATATATTTCTGTTCCATGATATCATAAAACATTCTTTATATCAAAACTCATTAAATGAAATGGGTTTGATAAACATTTATTTATATCATAACTTGTGTAAAAGAAATAGGTTTTATAAATATTTAATTATTTCATCATAAAATAACCCATGGAAAAAAAGAATGGGTTTTATAAACATCTTATCATTGTAAAAATTAACCATTCAGGGAATGTATAATAATGTTATGCTTGGTTTATATCCCTAGTAAATCATGAGTAACATCAAATTATTTAAACTTATATAGAAAATTATTTTTAAAGTTCACTTAGAACATTTCTTAAGGAAAATAACCTTTTCTATTTGAAAATCACCATTTAAAACTAAAAGTTCATAGAACATTTTGAAATTAATTTTATTCGAAAATAATATTGGAAACCTATAAATTAATATTTAAAACATTAAGTGTTAATTATGGAAGAAAATATTTTTCTTGTCATACACTTTAAAATAAATATTCCTTTCACATTTTTGATAAAAAATAAAAACATACCTCATTCATAAAATGATATGAAGATTCTTTTCAAACAATTTTGTAAAAGGTAAAACATGGGTAAAAATTACTTTAATAGATAATGAGATATTAGCATAAAATTTCTTTAAAATATTTTTTAGAAAACAAGGACATGGAATAAAAATGATTTTCGATCAAATGGATAAAAAAACCAATTTTTCTTAAAAACATTATTTTTTACTCTTGAGTACAAAAAGGGAGTAAATTGAAAGTAAAATATGTATTTACATGAAATAACTAATGGTTAATAAAATAAATTTGTTTATTGAAAGGTATACCATAATATTTCATCATCATAAACTTAATCATAAATAATCCTAATGAACAATGAGATTGTAACATAAAAATTTTACTACTTGGGTATCATTTGAATCATAATACCCATGAAATAAAAAATTTAAATAAAACTTTAAATATCATTAGAATAAATTAATTAATTATATAATATATAATTGGGGTAGTTTATACATCTTATAAAATAATATATGTGCATAACATAACATATTTCCCAAATAAGATAATTTAGACCAAATTCCTTTATCATTTTAGAAACTTTTGAATTGTATGACCCATTAAAGAATAACATCAAATTAAAAATTAAATATAATTAAAATAATAATATTTAGGATATAAAATTTCAAAAGTTTCATTATATAAACCTCATAAAATAATATATGTGCAAAACATTAAAACATGCCTCAATAAAGAGAAATTAAGACAAAATCTTTTGCCTCAAGTCTTGAATTGATTCATATACATTCAAAAATCTTGTATAATAAATATATGTTAATTAAAAAATTATTATTGTACTATTATAATATATAATATACCATATATTATTTAATTATGACCTTTTATTACCCATTTAATAATAATTCCTTATTAAAATTATGCTTCGAGTAATAACAACTTCGTTTTTCATGAATGTTTTGGATTGGTATTTTCATTACTTTTACATTGATCATAGTTAAATGATTTAAAAAAATTCAAGCATGATATAAATATCATATATATTCAATACATATTTATTTATATTAATCCATTAATGTTAGATATAGAAAATTAATTACAACATTCATAGATATGGTAGGTCATACGTACGAATGAACATCATTTCCATTTTTTAGATGGATAAAAAAACGAAAATAAATAATATATTACCTTTATAGAATAATTTTTAGGTCATATATATCACATATTTTCATTAAATCTATCCTTATTACCATCCATGTAAAGAGTATGTGAAGAGTGAATCACATCACTTCACGATGCAGTAGTATGTCGTACACACGAACGACGTTATCATATTCCCACCGAATTGAAAGTATGAAGGTGTATGTAATATTATAATTATAAAAGTATAATTATGTTATAAATATCATATAATGATCTAAATTTTTTCATTATATCCAATAATGATAGGTGGTGATGGAAAACTAATTATATCAGTTCGCAAGGCGATAGTCCGCCGTACACATGATCGATGGTTCAGTTTCCCACTTGATGGAAGAGGAGATGGATATAGGTTATTACATAAACATAATAAAATCTTATTAAATGGTAGATAAGTTTCATATTATATTGTAATTATTATTACATAAATGATTTTTGTAACATAAAAATGAAAAATATAAATTTTAGTAAAGACAATTACCTTTGCTTAGAAAAACCTCCTTTGGATATCTTATTAAGGACTCTAGGATTGGTCTTTTGGAAATATCATCATCTCTATAATGTGTATAAGGATTTTTTGAAGATATTTTGGAAATTTTTTATCAAGAAAAGTTAGTTATGAGGTGTGAATAAGTGAGGGGAGGAGGACCCCTTTTATAATTATGGAGTGGAATTTTTGTAAATACCCAAAACTATTTCATAATTGCAACTCTCGTGTCATGTGCCTCCTAAATTTTTAAATAAACGATTTTAGGGATTATATAGTCAATACAGACCTATTACACAAAAAAGGACACATGTTTTAAACATGTTGTTCCATAACCTCTAAGTTTACCCACTTTTACTATTTTCTTTGTCACCATGGTAACTAGCCTCTTTTTATTTACCATGGTAATTTATCTAGTAAGAATATAATTTAAATGAGACCTATTATAAAAATTTTACCCAATTATTAGAAATATTAAATATAAATTACTAAATAAATATTATATGTGTGTTGAAAATTAATTTTAACACGTGCAAATGTAACATGAAAAACATTATTTTAACTTAAACCGCTATAATTAATTTTTATTATTTTTACTAATATTTTGGAAAAAAAATAATTTTATATTATTATATAATATAAATTATTTTGATTAAAAATATTTAATCAATTTTATCAAATTCTATTCATATAGTTGGTATAATTAAATTTAAATTATAAACCACACACACGATGAAAATGTAGTTTTCTGAAGTTAAAATTTTCATGAGTATTAAAAGTTTTAATTTCAAAACTAAATATTAAATTGATTAAAATGAAAAAAAATGGGATAAATTTTCATATAATTAAACTAATTTTTAGTTTTAAACAATTTAAAATATAATTTAACTTTTTAAATACTTTAAAATAAAAGGCATTTTTCCATAAAAAAATTAATATTTTTCAATATTCATCAAAAAATTAATCTTTTCTGAAAATTATCAAAAATTCACTATAAAGTAATTTTTTAATGATGATTTTAAAAATTAAATTTATTTTTTAAAATAAATTGTCTAAAATTCACCAGAAATGGTTTTAAAATAAGTTCTCAAAACACGACGAAGTCACTTTTAAAAAAACATAAAATAATATTTATTCTTATCCTATGCTTAGAAAAAATATTAAATGAATGAAAAAAAATTTTATTGAATATATAATATATACATTTTATTAACATAATTCAACAATATTTATTAATTTAATTTATTTATTTTGAAATAATTCAGGCGTATAAAAATAGTTTTTTAGAAAAGCATTTATTTTACTTTAAAATGATTTTTTATCTTCATTTTTAATCAATTGATAAAAAATAAATTTATTTTATTAATGTGTAGACCATATAATTTTAATAATTTAGTAATTACTATTCATACCCAACAATTTAATTGATATTTTATAATATTCAGTTTTAACTAATAATATTAATAGTATATCACGGTTCGTTAAAACCTGGGGTTGTGTGTAATGCAGGCTATCAAAGAAATTAAATTAATTTGAAAAGATATATTTCATAAAATATTTGGGTATTAAATTGTTCACACATAATACAAATTATCTCATGAGATATATTATATCACCCAATGCATTATATGGATATATAATTTCAGGGCCACATATCACATCATAAAATTCTCATAATCATGTGTGCCACATAAAAGGATAAGAATCATAGTCATGAAATAGACCATGAAATGGAATGATTTTCATAAAATAATTAGCATATCATACTTAAATAAATGAACTTTAGTATTCATAAATGAATAATTTAGTTCATGCATTGGTATAAAATATCATTTTCTTCTTTGAATAGAGAAACAACTTAAGAGGATTGAAGACATGTTTTGGAAATTGAAGACTTTTTGAAAAATCATTGTAAATAGATTATAAAGAATTTTGGAAGGGTAGAAACATGTATATACATAAAATAAGAGATAAATAATTTTTAAATCTCATATTTTTTATATTATATGAAAATTTATATTAAAATAAATATCAAATAACAAATAACCCATAAGAGGGATTTTGGCTTTGAGAATCCCCTTACCTTAAATCCTTCTTTATTTTGTCATTTTTCTGTCTCCAAGATATTAAAATTAGTTTTATCAAAAAAATTAAAAAAAATTAAATTATTTTAATTTATGTAACTATTTATCAGAGATATGGATTGTATTATAATTATTATTTTTTTAAGTGGAAGTGTTTTAATATCATGTTTTTCTTAAAAATTTCCCAATTTTCTTTTATTTGGATATTTTATTCAAGGTAATTTTTACATAAGTAGAATTAATTACAAAATATTAGAATACATATATTTATACATTTATATATCATAAATAATTTATTATAACCATCTATAAGGTTGCTGATAAGGAAATAATTGGCAACATCCTCATTGGTGGTTAACAGACCATTAGTATGATATTATCCTAAGAGGATAAAGGAGATGTATATAATATGAATGCATCATAATTATAATTTTTATAATAGGTTTAAATAATTAATATAATTTTAACATAGTATCTAATTAATCTTAGAATATTTTAATTTGTAATGGATAAAGAGAAATTGGAATATAAGAGGAAAACGCAAAGAAGCGTTGATTAAAACATACCCTCTTCTCTATGTTTCTTCTATTCTATGGAACTAAAAACCCCTTTATAATTGTATTTGGTTACTATAGAATGCCCCTAAGGATTATAAGGGAATTTATAGAGATTATTTTGGATTATTTTTGTCTTTATTAAGTGAAGGAAGAGTGGTTTTCCAAGGGAAGGGGGGTTATTTATACTTGGGGAGAGGGGTATTTTTTAGTTAAAATATTTAATAAAATACTATATCCAAGGTAAACCTTGTAATAGTTAATATTATTACAATATAAATCATATATAAATAAAATAAAATTGTTTAAGTACATTAAACCCCTTTATAGACTGAATTCACTAATTTATTAAAAAAGAAGGTGGAATAAATGAAAATTTTCTATTTTAAGGGAACATTGTTTACTATAGGATTTAAAAATTATTTTTAGTCTAAGAAAACATGTTTTTTTTAATGTAAATTTTATCAAATTTAATATTTTCATTGTTTATCCAAATTTTATATAATTTTTTTGGTTATTATTACATCATGAATGATGTAATCTGGGAGTTTATCCTTCCTTAGGAGCTCCTGACTAGGTATTTTTACTACCCCAAATAGGTTCCTCTATAGGGAAATGCTCATTCAGTTTCCACTGGTGATTACATATTTGTTCCATAAATGTACGTTTTTGACTGATGCCTCGACTTCATATGTGCTTTGACAACATGTCTCGGTGGGAACTCCTATGTTCACGGCTTCATCGCACATGATTCTACATTGGTGGCCATGCTTCTTGATCTGTATTTTTCCCCGGTGATGGTGAATGTGGAGGTTGTGTCTTAAGCAATGTCATTTTTGATGAGGTCATGACTCAGCATAGGTAGATGTCTGGGGGGTGACGGCGGTGGATTCAGATCGAAATTGACTATCCGGTTAGGGTTTTTGTAACCACTGGTACCAGAGCTATTTAGGTTCTACAATGGGACAGTGGATTAGGGATGCTCCTCCATTTTGGGTTTTCACATGAACTCGGGACCATCTTTAGTTTATTGTTATGGTTTTTTTGCAATGGCCTCTTAATCCACTAAAATCTAAGCTAAGTGTATTTGGGTCTTTAGACTTGTAATGGGGTTTCCCTTAACCTAGTTAAAAAGAGGTTTTTATTTTTCTTCTTTTAATAAAAAGGGATTTCCCCTAACCTATTTCATACATGAATTATGTAATTTAAAATACACCTATTATGAAAAAAACTAAATTTTAACTATTCACGTAAAAAATTAAGTATTGTAGAAAATTACCAAAAAAATCACCCTGAGAAAATTTTGACAAGTTGATTCCAAAAATGAAATTTATTTTATCAAAATAATTTTCTAGAATATTTTTATTTTTATTTTTAATATAAAAAATATTGTTTTATGAAATACCTTAAAATACAGTTTATTAAAAATGTTTTTATATTTTCTTTTATTTTTTTATCATGATAATTATTTTATAGCCTTATAATATTTATAATTACTCATGATAAACTTTATTAATGATACATTTTATTATTTTAAGGACATTTTACTATTCCAATAGTCAGGTTAGTCTTCAAAATGGCCACATTACTATTCCAATGGTCACATTACCTCCTATCAATACCACTCCATTCCTTCCTTCATTATTCACCTCAATTGCTTTCATGGTTCAACATTTACATTTTTTATAATGTCAATTGGTTTACTAAAATTTTGTTTCTCTTCCATAATTTTGGTTTTGGGGCTGATGATTCTAGAAGATTGGAAGGATCCAAATTTTCCCATTCTACTTTTACTAATTTATATTTTTTTCCTATTGTAATGTTTATAAATTTCATGGGTTTAGTTAATGATTAAGGTAATTATATTTTGTAATGAAATAAACTTATTTTGGTTTATTTATATGCTTTATTTGTATAATATTATATAAAATGCATTTATTTCAAAAAAATATCCTTTATAAACTATGAGTTGTTAAAGTTACTTCTTTCTGGAGTCACTAGAAGCCAAATGATCTAGGGGGTTTATGCATTTGGAGTAGGGTACTCTATCTGTTATGGACTATTCAGATCACTTTATGGAGCTCTAGTATTTCTCATTGACGTATTCCAGTAATGAGTTGACTAGAGAAAGGTGGTTTGTGAATGGGATTAGGAAGGACATCCATTCTCAGGTAAATGTTTTTCATTTGATTAATGTATCTAAAATAGTGAACAAGGTACTCATCACCAAGCATAACCTGAGGGAGGTTGAGGATGTGGGGAATGGTAATTTAGTTCCTAGATAGGTTTTACATATCTTCCTATAGTAGGAGGTTTCATTTTAAGAATCAACGTAGAAGAATCATTATTCTAAGTGTTTTCCATGAAATCTAGGTGAAATTTCATAAGTGTGGGAATCCAAGATACACAAAGACCCTATGTAGAAAGGACCCATTGGAGTGTTAGTATTTTGAAATGATATTTCATATTTAGTGGATTTGTTAGACCTTTCCTCTAGTGGTTAGTGAGAGGGACTACACCGGATCCAAGTTCTAGAGAAATATTTGTATCTCCGAGTTAGGTAGGGAGATGGTGTATTATAGGTCGATCAAGATAGGGAGGTAATCAAGGTTGTAGTGTTTAGACTCTAGATTGGAAGCTTCAGTAGGGTGGACCTGATCATGGTATTTAGGTTGTGACCTAGGTATGTGGATCGGGCTAGATATATACAGTGAAACCTATAGCTGAGGAGCATAGTTTCAGGCCCTCTATATTTCAAGGTATGATCTTGGTACCCTCTACTTTATTATATGCCTTATTTGATATAGGCATGTAACACTCATTTATATCTATTCCTATTATTAAAATTCTTGGGATTGAGATTATATACTTCTATGGACTATTGAATCTTCATAATTTTTTGGGAGTGTGATAATAAAGTGTTCACCAATATAAATAGTACCCCCTTGAGATTGGTGGCTATCATTTCTTATAGGACCTCTTCGTCCTAAATATGATAGGCTTTGACATCATTCTTGTAATGGACTGATTGGTTCCCTATCATTCTTATGTTTATTGTTATCACCAGAGGGTTTCGTTAACATCACTAGAGGGTGGTACCTATATTAATAAAGGTAAATGGGGTTTTCAAGATTATTTATCTTGACCTAAGGATCATGGGATGGGAAGAGTGACATATCAAATTGTCTTTTTTTTGGATTTTGGAGTGAAAATTTTAGATGGATTTCCCTCCTATGGTGGGTCTCCTTACGGATGTTTTCCCTTATGACATTTTTAGGTTACCACCTAAGACAGGGGTAGAGTTTTCCATTGAGATAATTCCAATATAAGCACCGATATTTATTCCTCTACAAGATGGATCCTATAGAGATTCAATAACTCAAGCGAAAGATAGAGGACCTATAATATTAAAGGTTTATATGACCCAGTATGTCTCCTTGGGGTTCACTTATCCTTTTCATCAAGAATTCGGATGGTACCCTCAAACGTTTTGTGGATTAATAGAAATTTAAAAAGATTAAATTAAAGAAAAATTATCCATTACCTCATATAAATGACCTCTTAGACCATATTTGAGGATTTTGGGTCTTCTCGAAAATTTATTTTAGTTCAAGATATCATTAGGTACGGGTTATACCCTAAGATATACCATATACATCATTACATAGTAGATATGGATTGTATGAGTTTTTTGTAATGTTATTCAGTCTCACGAATATGCTGGAAGTTTTCAGGGCACTGATGAATCAGGATTTCCACCCATACCTAGATTCTTTTATGGTCTTTTTTATAGAAAATTTCTGGGTGTACTCAAAAACCCAAAATGATCATGAAAAACACCTTAATATCATAATAAGCATACTGATATAGAATAGGTTATATTACAAGCTCACAAAATCCCACTTATATGTTGATAAATTTTAATTCCTTGGTCAAATTATGGAAAAGGAAGAAGTATCTATTGACTTATAGAGGGTAAGAGATGTGTTTTATTGGGAGCATCCCAATAACGTATTTGATATAAAAAGTTTATTAGAGATAGTCGGATATTATATGAATTTTATTTAGGATTTTTAATGAATTTTAGCACCTCTTATGGGCATGACCAACAAGGGTGTAAAGTTTACAAGGTTGTAATCCTATGAGGAATAATTTTAGGAATTTAAAGGAAGCCTTACCTTAGGTATGATCATTATTTTACCAAATCCTAGAATAGGCTATACTTATATTTTTTATGCATTAAGAATCAGGCTGGGTGCCGTTTTGATACAGGATGAGAAATTTTTGGCTTGTGGGTCTTGTTGGTTAAGACCTTGTGAGTGAAATTACCCAATGAAAAACCTTGAGATAAAATAAATTGTTCATGCCTTATTTTTTTAGAGTCATTATCTATTTGGTGAATAGTTCATAGTATACACAAACTATAAAATCCTTAAATACATATTCATTTATCATGATTTGAATCTCAGGTAGTGATATTAGGTTAATCATCTCTATGCCTTTTATTTTGAGCTTGCTTATATGCCTAGAAATTACAATTCAATAGTTGATGCTCGGAGTAGGAAGACTCAAATGCAAATGGTTCAGAAATACAGTAGTGAATGATAGTTAATGGATTACTTTTCTTAGATGCATCTTGATATTCATGAGTGTATGTAAAACCTTTACTAGCATCATTATCAATTACCACTTCATTACTGGATAGAGAGAGGATAAGATAGTTTTTTGATCATGAGGGCTTGGTCCTAAGGAAAATAATTTTAGGAAAGGACTCACTACCTAGTTGGGTTACTAACGGTATGAGATCTTGTATATTCATGGGAGTCTATGGGTACTGATATACATATTATAGGAGTTTATATGAGATTTTAATTCCTCTATTTGGGGATTAAATGCCATTATTACTAATATGTACTATGATTTACACCACCAGTATTCATTTCCTAATATCAAAAAGGCAAATAGTGGTCTTTGTTACACAGTGTTCCACCTATTAGTAGGTGAAGGTGGAACATCAATAACCTATGGTATTTATTC
Organism: Viscum album; assembly: GCA_963277665.1. Taxonomy (NCBI): domain Eukaryota; kingdom Viridiplantae; phylum Streptophyta; class Magnoliopsida; order Santalales; family Viscaceae; genus Viscum; species Viscum album. The sequence continues at coordinate 1,499,471,475 of OY728131.1, forward strand.
ATTTGTTTCCCATTCCATAGATGAAATGGTAAGATGTCACTATAGATTTCATGATTGGTTTAGCTAGGTCACCTCAAGGCAGTGGTGCATTATGGGTTATCATGGACAAGCTAATAAAGGTTACCCATTTATTTCTTATTCATGAGACCTTTTATTGGATGAGATTGGGATGATATTTTTTTAGTAGATCATACACCTTTATGGAGTTCCCCACACCATCATATTAGATAAGGACACTCGTTTTACATCAGGTTTCTAATAGGGGTTATAGAAGGAACTGTGTTCATAGGTACATATAAGTATGTAATATCATCCACAAAACTACAGACAGTTAAAACGTATGATACGGGTGTTAGAGAACATAATTTGAGAATTCATCCTTGATTTTGGGGGTTAATAGGAGAAAATTTTACCTATTTATGAGTTTTATGACAATAATAGTTTCCAATATACTATACAGATGGATCCCTATGAGTCCTTGTATGGTATGACTTTATGTTCACCCTTGTGTTGGTTAAATGTGGGAGAGGAAATGTTACTAGGATGCATCACATTTAGAAGACATTGAATTGGGAAATTCTTATCAAAAAGTGTGTAGAAAAAGCTCAGTCTTAGAATAAGTATTATATTGATCATTGACACCAACCTCTAGAGTTTGAGGTGGGAGATTGGATCTTCTTTTATTTAGCCTAGATTAGGTAATTGATAATTTTGAGACAAGTAAATCTATCACCTTGGTTCATTAAACCATTTGAAATTTTGAAGATAATTTGTTTGGCAGCCTATTGCTTAAAATTTCCTCAGAACTGCTAGGCCATGCATTAATTCTTCCATGTTTCACAATTCACTATTACTATTCAATCTTATCTCATGTTTCCCAACCTAGTGGTGTGGAGTCAGATGTTGATGATTCTTTTGAGGATAATATTATTCGCATCATTGATCAAACCATGAAGGCCCTATGAGGTAGGTCATTTCCTCTAGTTTGAGTTTTATATAATAATGTTGATGTATAGGATGATACCTTGGAGTGAGAGGATAATATATGGGCTCAATGGAAAAAATTATTCTTATACGATGCTCAATAACCCTTATAAGGGAAAATCAGAGATGATTTGTCTTAAGGAGGGTAGGTTTTAACATTCAAAATTTTCAGAGAGGTATGAATCATTTTAATTTCAGTTTAAACATATTGTTTTATTCTTTTAATATCTCTTAAAGGATTTAGGAATATTTTGGGAGCTTCTAGGTCTTGTTCAGAGCATAAATCTCTAGTTTTTAGAGAAACAGAATGAGGTGAATGGTTGTAGAAAGGTTAGTGATAACAATTCATATCAACCATGAATTCTAAAGAGGAGGATCGTCATTTTTTAAACCTTTTTATGGAGGCTACACGACCATGGAAAACCTTCAATAAATTGTATGTATATTTAGCTTGGTTGGAACATGGTTAGCTTAACCATGCACCTAACCGTACAAGGGGGCGGAGGTGTTGAATAGTTAGCAGGCACAGTCTTCTCATGGATTTTCAAACCGTATTCTTATCAATGTGAGGGGGGTTCCACCTTAGGTAGTGGGTGTCCAGGGTTTGGCCAATTGTGTGACTAAATTGTGCGCCCCTTTAAAATGTGAAAATTACCATTTTTTCCTCCATGACTTTAACCTTTCTGCATCCCCTTCTTTTCTTAAAATGTAATGTATATATCCTTAGATTGATCTCCTCCTACCTCTCCATCTAAGATTTGGCTCATATTCTTTGTTTTTTATTTGATTGAATCATTGTTCATCGAATTGGATAGCTAGTGGGAGTTTTTCTATTTTTTTCACTAGTTCCATCATGAGTTAAAGGATTATAATAGAAGATAAGTCTTCTAACTGGCCAAGGTAGGTGTTTTATACCATATCCCTAAATTTTTTTGTGTTTATATATTTTTTTGGTTGTGTTGCATGCCGGAACTTCTAGACGGTGCTCTTAAAACTGATAAACCCCTAAAAATATTTTAAAATGGTTTTAGACATGTTATGAGACTTGATAACCATTTTGAGGTTGAAAACCTCAACCTGAACCATCCCCTCGGGTGGGATCGACTATATTCCATTATGAATTTTGTTTCTATTATTAATAAAACACAAATGTGGTGTATTTGTCTTGGCATTGACCAATGAAATGTTATAAATTATATTAATAAAAGATGTGTGGTATGGACCCCCCCATGGACAAATTGATTATTTATGGATGAATTAAATGAAATATGAATGTTAAGACTATGTCACTTGACCCTAGATAAACTATGTAGCGGAAATTAGATTCACTTTTCCCATTTCTATTACTCTTCAATCATATGACTTCAATGTTTAATATAATTATTAATTTTAATGGAAATTAACATAGACCTGTAGTACTTTTAAATCATTCATAACTTATAGAATGGAAATGGAATTCCATTGTTTCTTATTTAGATTAAATGGACATGACTTTCCATATTTTTCACTCATAACCAATAGACATGAAGGTCTATATTACCAACTCATAATTAAGGGAAATGAAATTCCTTAATGTTTTGTTTAGAATTAATGGACATGACATTCCATATTACTCACTCATAACCAATGAACATGGTGTTCATTATTACTTACTTATAAATAAAGGACATTGTATTCCCTAATGTTTTTTCAATTAATAGAAATGAAGTTGTATATGGATTATCTATAATTAAAGGACATGAATTTACTTAATGATTATTTGTAAATCATGGACATGACTCACCTGATAGGCTTCATATAACTAAATGACATCGTTCTCCTTATTTATTATTAAAATGATGAATGTTCAAAAATAATCTAAATTAGTCCAAAGTAGGTAGTATCGGATGGGTTCCTTATGATGAACCTAAGAAAACATGGGTTTTCATAGTTCATTAATTACCATTGATATTATTACTTGCACTATATTTCTTTATATATTCATAGACAAGATTAGTTATAGACATCATTTGTGGTGGCCTACTGATTTTTACTCACACCCTTTTTGGGCCGCTAATTAGACCCCATATAGATTTCATGGATTAGGTTTGGAAAAAAGGAAAGCATCCTATTATAGACACTTTAAATTCTATAGTAGGATATAGTATAGGATAATCGGATCAATATTTTTCTTGTGATGCTATTGGATGTGACTTTTGGTCTTTTGTTCATTTTTATGTATCTTTTTTTTTATATTCTTACTTATTTGTTTCTTTGTATTGCCCATTTTTGTATACCATATATAAATGATATCATTATATTTTATATGACTCTGGGTATTATTTATAAGAGTTTAATTTATATGGATGTTTACTTTATATGTCCCTCCTTTATTATGTTTCCACTTTTTATTCATTTATTTTATCATTGTGTTATTACTCAGATAAAAGAGGGTATAGTATCTCCACTATATCGTTATAGACCCTCATCGCTAGTCGCTATCCTCTAGTGTATAGGAGTTTCACTTGAGGACATGTGACCAAATGGGTTCAGTTACATATGAGTGAACTATACCCAGGACATTACATAATAAGAGCACAATCCATCTCATACCTCATCTGAGATATAGTTAGGATGATGAGAAAAACAAGACTAGTTAAAAATAGTAATAGAAGATATATCCATGGATCTATTTATTATTTTGTGTAAAAACTAATGAAAATATTCACTTATACAAATCTATCATGCCTCTTTGATAGGATATATCATGAAATCATTGATTAAAGACCACAAATTCTGCAAGAAAATTAAAAAAAACATATTACTAATTGAATAAATTTAAAATAAAATATATTTTCTATTAATGTAAAATCCAATGGTCAAACATATGATGTCGCATAGGAATGGTAACTTGATCCCATGATACCCATGTCATAGAAAAATAAATTGGTAAAATCACACCAATCTACCAAAAGATAAATAACAAAACTATTAAAATAAAAAAATCAAAAAAAATATTTCCAAGATTAATATAAAAACCTAATATAAAATAAATACCTTAAAAAAATTGAACATATCTCCATAAGTAATGATCAAAATCAAGATATGGACATATATCTAGAATCAGGACTAGAATCATTAACCTATAAAGGTCACACCCCCTCCTAACAAATGATGTTGTAACAACATCCTATGGTTCAGATGAATAAAACCCATCATTGGGAGTCCCAAAATCAGTAAGAGAAAAAAATCGATCATCGGGAGCATATTTTTTCATCTAAAACAAATAATCTTTCCAGTAAAAAAGTGTTAATATAAATATAAAATATAAAAAACTAATAAATACTATAATATAATAATTATTTTTCCTGTAAATATTTATTACTATATATAACAAATAAAAAAAACTAATAAATACTAGAATATAATAATTACCTATAAATAAATATAACAATATAACAATATCACCAGTAAATAATTGTTAATATATATATATCAAACATAATAAAATAATAAATTCCATATATAATATAATAATCATACATGTAAATAGTTATTAATACATATATAAAATATAAAAAATAATAAATACCAGTGTCAGAAAGGGAATGAAATAGATCATCGAGACTATATCCATCCATCTAAAATAAACAATATTACTTATAAATAATTTTTAATTCAAATATAAAATATAAAAAAATAATAAATACCTTAATATAATGCATCACTCATCATCTTCATCCTCATATTCATCGATGAAAATGTATTCATCTTTCTCTTCAGTTCCATTAACATTCATAAAATATTTAGTTTCATTGTCTCTTATTACTTGATCAGTATTATCAATATCATCAGCCCTTAATTGGGGGGATTCATCATTAATTTTTATATCTCATTGAGTAAGAAAAGTATTTGAGGATATTTCATGAAAAAATTTAATATGTTTCACTTCCTCAAAACAATTTTCATTTTCAAAAAATATATTATCATGAGATTTGATTTTTATTACACTCCACCATCCATTTAAATATCTTGAAATAATATAGTAATTTTCATAACAAACTTTATTTTATTGATGTCTGAACAAAAATGGTTTATTTGAGGCAAAAAGGGTATTATATTTAATTTCAATGACTCTATGTCATGGATAAACTCCCAACCCTTAGTCAATATGAAATCCATGGTGTTTAAACATTGTTACATAATTTTGTCTCATATAACATAAAAAATTATTTCATCTAGAATACCATAAAATCCATATTCACTTTCTTTATGATGAGATTCTTTCAAAAAAAACACCCATATTCATGGATTTATTTTATTCACTATATATGAATGTATGAAATCGAAATCCATTATCCACAAACCCATTATAATATTTTACTGATTTTTATAGAGGTTTTTTTAGCACACATAATTGACTATCAATTTTAAGTTCATGTTGTGTTTCCTACAAGTAATAAAAATTATTAATAATAGATATCATTAAAAAAAATTATTTAATATTCTATTCTAAACGACTTAACTTACCTATATTTGAATCTAATATACAATATTCTATTGTATACGTTCTTCAAGAGCATTAGGGGTTATCTTTTTTTTTTGATATGGTCATCATATAGTCTACAAAATATATAATCTAAATAAATTTATCTATTGAAATTTTAAAAAATAAAAACAAAAGGAGTGCTTACTGCACAAATCATTCAATTTCATCACAATTGAGTAGAACATATGTATGATCTTTGTGTAGTTCTTCATCTCAAGTACATTGTTCATGATAACCACCAAAACCAATACCTAGGCAATTAAAAACTAATAACTGATGGTTAAATACAACATCAAAATTTTCCTCATTATGAACCATGCAATTCTGTTTTAAATTATATTCATATTTAAAATAATAATAGTATAAATTTGAAATTTCCTCCAAAAAGTAATCTTCTATAATGGACCCTTCAACTGATGATTTGTTACAGTCTTTCTTCTTTAATTTTTGCATACATCTCTCAATTAGGTATATCCATTATAATTGCATAATCCCTTCACATTTAGGTTCATATGGAAAATGCAATATTAAAATTTCTATTGATTAAAAGAATTTCAGGTAATATTTTCTCCAATTTACATAAAATTAAAATAAAATCTTTTTACAGTATGCTCAATGCATCATAATATGATGTTTCCACACATATATCTTATGAAATATTATATTTTGGTCAAAATTAGTTAGATTGAAGAATTCAAAAACCCTCTAAGAACAACAGGTAGTAGTCTTATTAGTATGACATGGAAGTCATGATTTTTTAACCTAGTAATATGTCTATTTTTGATGCAGTGAGAAAAATTAGAAGCATAACAATATGGTAACATCAAATATCTAATCCATTTATAGAATAAAAAAATTATAAAGTGTATAAATTTTTTTTGGATTCATTAAATTTTTTGACCTTTTATATTTAAATGATTCAATTTTTGGATTCCTGTAAAGTTGGTGAATATATAACTATGACTTTACATTATCTTTAGTCTTACCAGGTGTTTTCAACATGGTATAAAATATATTTTCAAAAAATATCTTCTCAATTTAAAATACATCTAATATGTCATAAACTAATTAATTAGACTAATATGGAAGTTCCTCAAAAATACTCCACTCTATCCAATTATGATCTCTACCAAAAAAATATATTTTTTATTCATATATAGTTAGTCCAAATGTAACATGAGGTAATAAAGATATAGTGGATTTTACCTAAGTACTTGAGTTCACTATAAGGAGTTTATCTCTTAAAATTATTCCTTTTTTAAAATTATTTCTATTCTTTCAAAAAGGGTGATCTGTAGGAAGAAATATCCAATGAAAATAAAAATAACTTGTTTTTCTAATCTCTAATGAAAATAAAAATAACCAGTATTTCTTCCATTGAAAAGAAGAAATGACTTTTTATCATCCATAAAGTATGGAAAATATTTTAGACCATGTGTACAGCATCCATATAATATACCATACACTATAAATTCACTGATTTTCCACATTAATGCAACCATCAGTGTAAAATTCTGATCTAAAACTATATCATATATTATTACACTATCATTCCATGATGATATTAACTGATCAATTGGTGAAATAAAATAAATATCAATATTCTTATTCAAAGTTCCTTGAATCAATCGCACCAAATATATATTGGTTCCTTCATCAACATCCAAGTAGGATAGTTGTATGCAATTATGAAAATAGGACAATAAGAATATTGACTATTTTAAAGACCAAATGGAAAAAAACATTAGTAAAAATACTCAATTGTATGTTATGAGATTCAGGAGAAAAAAATTGACGCATCTAATCAAAGTTTTTACATGAATCACTATTATATGGATTATTTAAGATTTTACTCAGAAAAATATTTTATTTATATCATGCCATCAATGTAGTTATGTTGTGAGATAGAAATATCCATTGTAATCAGGGTGTAATTGGAAAATACCTCAACTATTTCACAGAAAATCTAGACTTCCCTCATTATGCCTCTTTATAACTAAATTCTCCACATATGGTAAAATAAACTAATGGTTCATAATCACTATAATATAATATTTGGTCATTTGAACATGCATGGATCTTCTGATAATTAAGACCCAAATTTGGACCAACTTCATACTTTCATGGAAACATAGTGGTAATATAATTATATCTGTCAACAATGATTTAACCAAATAAAATATTTTATCAAAACAACTATTTTACTTTCTAAAATATGATTTAGTAACCAAAAATTTTGTAAAAACTTCAAGTTTTCTTATCAGAGATTATGGATATAAGGCCTCCTTAGTAGATTTCAAAAAAAATTAAAATTGATATGGTTATGATTCAGGATTTGGGATATCATTCTATGTTTTTGTTTCCTAAATAGATGGTCCAACAGTCCCATGTACTAGATTCTAAAATGATGGATCTAGAACCAAAAATAAATTATTTTCTACTATATTTTTTTCACCATGTTGATACCAAATAATATAATATTTTTGAAAACCAAAACATAGAAAATGAAGTCAAATATTTTCAAACATTTCAAATTCAATAAGACTTCTTTAAATCAAGTTCTAGAAAATGGAAAAATGGTGGATGATGATGGATTCATTACTCCCATACCTAAAAAAAGGAAGAATAGGGACTATTATCATCTTGAACGAACAATTGTTACGAGATATCTTACTGCTTCTAACAAGGATAACATTGAAATAACAAGATCCTCCAGTAAGATACCTATAAAAATTACTGCTCAGCTTGTGGTTATATTTTCTATTGTGCCTCTTTATAATAATATGAATGAGGGCTTTGATCTAGCTGTGAAGCACACATTGAAGTATACTAGGGAGGTGAGTGAAGATTTGGATTCTTGAAGGGATCAATAGGTTGAATTAGCTTATCAAAAGCTCAGAAATGGTGAAATCTCCGCAGCGACTTATCTTGATATCAAACGACAAGTGTTTATTTTGGGGTTGGACCTAGAGACCAAACAAACTCCCTAATTTCTTATGGCCAGCACTGTTTTTATTCTCTAGTTTGATTTCACATTGTTCTTCTACTGATGATGTTTGTCTATGGCTTGCATTGTTGATCATGTATTCCCTTCATTATAGAGTTGGTGTAAGCTCTTTACACCTTGTGTTTATAGGAAATCTATCAGTATTTTTATGATGATTCATCCAATCATGATCATATAATAAAATATTATTTTCTATTTCCTGAGTCTATAGTTATCTAAAAAACAACAAAAATGAGAATAATTATTACTCATTATGACTAATTATAAATTATTATTAAATATTAATTATAGATACTTATCACTATTTCTTCCTAATTTTTATTAATTATTAATAAAACTTATTAATTATATATTACTAATTATTAAAAATATTTACTAATTATTAGTAATTTTTTATTAATTATAACTAAATTTTTAATATATATGACTAATTTTTGATATTTACTAATTATTATTAAAATTTACTAATTATTACTGGCATTGAATAATTATTTCTTAATTAATATAATTTATTTAATATTTACTATTAATTTATTTAATTATTAAAAAAATCACTAATTATTGAAAAAAAAATATTAGTATTTCATAAATTTTATTATAATTTATTACAAATTATCATAATTTACTAATATTTTAAAACTATTACTAATATTTACTAATTAATAATAAAATTTACTAATTATTACTAATAATAACTAATAATTTATTTATTATTACAAATCCATTAATTATTATTACTATTTTTTAATTGTTAATGCATTTTTACTAATTATTCGGAATTTTTAATAATTATTAGAAATTTTTATATTTTTTACAAGGTATTATAAAATTTTTAGCTAATTATTACTATTATTTATTTATTTTTACTAATTAATTCAGTTTTTTATTAAGTAATATTTAGAAATTAATAGTAATATTTACTAATTATTACTAATATTAACTAATTATTTATTAATTATTACAAATTATTTAATGATTATTACCATAGTTATTAATTGTGCACATCATGGCATGCCATCATGACATGACTCATACCATGAAGTGATTCACCATGCCATGGCTTTTCCCTAGCATGTTTGGGAACGCACACCATGATGCGTGTGATAGTGTGGCATTGCATACAGTTTCATTATGCATGTCGTGTGCTTTTGTGCCGACAAACCTCATTGGCATTTTGCGTCATGTGCTATAAATAATATACGATTATTACCATTTATTTTTAATTATTACTACATTTTTACTAATTATTGGGAATCTTTTAAAATTGTTGAATTTTTTATATTTCTTTACAAGTTATTACAAAATTTATACTAATTATCAATAACTATGTTTTTAATAAATATTACTTAATTTTAATAGTTATTAGCATTTTATATTTTCTAAAATTTATTATGAATTATCATAAGTTAATAATATTTACTAGTTATTAGTAATATTGCCTAATTATTTTTTAATTGTTAAAAATAATTTAATAATTAATACTATTTTTAAATTAACATTTTTCTAACTATAGTGAATTTTTAATAATTTTTTATATTTTTTATATTTTTTTACAACTAAATGTTACATATATTTAATGTGTAATACTAATTATTTATTAATTATAAGTAAAATTCTAATAAGTATTACTAATTCATTATAACTAATATCAAACGTATGAAAATATCAAATACCATAAGATTAATAACTAAATATAATTAACTAATGATATGTAATATTAAATTAATTAATACAATCAATAAGCATGAACATGTAGTTAAAATATTACATATATATCATGATTTATAATAATTCAAACATAAAAATTTATATAAGTAAATTTATCAATCAATTTTATGGTTTCATCACTTTGAAATGATATAATCATAAATTTATAATTATTTAAAACTCAAAATATATACAAGATAAAATATGCAATAACACAATGAGTTTTAAACAAAAATATACATTATGATAATGAATCATTTAAAAAAATCTAAAAAAGTTATTGATTTTAATGAAATCTTGAAAAACATTTAAACTACTCTTCAAAATAATTTTCAAATAATATTTTGATTGCTAATATCTATTAAACTCAAAATAAACAAATTCAAACACCCAAATAGTAAAATTCCTTAAATCTAATGGTTAATAATTTGGAAAACTACCTTAAATCAAGTGGAATCAACTTGGGCAGAGCCAGAATCTGTCGTATTCAATGGTGAACACCCAAATAGGGAAAAATAAATCTGTAAAAAACTTAAATACCAAATAAACCAAAAAACATGGGTAAATTTTCTGACATAGGCTTCAACCAAACCAATTGCAATGAGATGTAAAAAGATATCACAAAAAGAATAAAGGAGGGCAGAAGAGGAGTCCATAATTGGGGGTTTCAAAACTCAATAAAAAAATATATGACAGAAGTTTTTTGTGGTGGATCCATAATGGGTGCATATTGCGCTAAGAGGAAGAAATAAACAGGGGAGGATAAAAGAGAAGGGTGTGTGGGATAATAATTAATTTTTTACAATGGGGTAATAGTGACATATTGTTTATCTCTAAAAAAATTGGTAGGACCTTTTACGAAAAACTAATATATATGTCACTATTAATCTAGGCACAGTTACTAATAAAGACAAATGATAGTCTATCACTATTAACTGTCACAAAAAACTGTATTTGCGATGGATTCTGTTACTCCATTGAAAAAAGGTAATATTATGGGATATTTTTTATGGATATAAATATTTAACAAATAACCCATTGCAAATGAAAACTTTGCTAGAATAGATAGTAAAATAGAATAAATTGTATTATAATTATTTAAAATTAGATATTAATGATATAATTACTTACCCGTGTTCAATCCTTCTTTTTATAATACTTATATTTATATCATTTTTACCACCAATATAGGATATAATATTTTTTTCATCATTATCATTCTATAAATCTAGATCAATGCAACAGGTATGTTCTCATAATATCATCGAACTAATATTCTCTTCAATTATTAGTATTTCCCTCCACTGAAAACTTTTTTTATATATGTTATTACAGTACTTTTGTTTTACAATTCAAAAATTAGGGCATATATTTCATTATGTTATCCATTATTTATTCACCTATTCATTATTTGATTCATGTTCTACCAATTTCAATGTTACCCTCAACCTCTACATTGATTCTACAATGCATGATTATTAAAACAATGTGAAATGACCTTACATGCCTTCTATGATTTAGGTTTCTTTATCACCTTCTCCAGTTTTTGAGTGTAATGGTATCAAAGACAAGGTATTTGATTCTCAATATTATTTATATTTCCATTTACATATTTTTTCATTTATTGTTTTTTTGCACGTCATCAATATTTGTTTGACATATTATTCTTCTACATCTTTTATGAAATCATTGTTTGATGTATTTTTTGTTATGTATATTTGTTTCAACTATTTTCTGTCATCAGTATTGTTATTTTTAATAATGTTCTCTCACATTAAAAGAATTTCTCATTCAATTATCTATATCATTCAATTCTAGTCATCTTAGAGAAGGATAACATTATTTTTTATTATGCGATATAAAAAGGTGAAACAACTTCAATTTGGTTACATGTATGAACAACGAGCTTACCTTAAACATTTTAATTCAAATTTTCATTACTTTTAAACATAGTAAATTAATTACCTAAATTCATTTCCCTTACATTTGTTAGTGTTTCTATAGAGAATGCTCGAAAGGGATGCAAGATGCAAGTCACAGTTAGACAAGATGTAAATCAGTTCTCTCTTTAATAGACATTTATGAGCCTATTCATGTTAATATCTTGTTTCTGATATACTATTATTTTGCATCTTCTGCACCTACAACAGATTCAGTTTTATTCACCATTACATCTATCTATTCATTGAAGATAAGTGACCGTGTAAATCAATATGCAACTACTCTTGCTTCCAAAGTTACATGTTCTTTTAGTTTCAGGAACTTACTAACAACTTTCCAAAAATTCATACTATATTTCCCTTATCCTTATTTAATAGAACCATATAGACTGTTATTGTTCATTTAGATTGTATATCTATCAGCATTGGCATCTTTCTATTGCACCACATCATATAGTAAACTACCGGTAAAAGTAATTTCATTTCAAGAATACCAAGATTTCTATTTTATTATCTTCCATGATTTATTTTACTCAATGTACCCACACATAAATATATGATTAATGATTCAATGAAACTTGCATGCTTACAGATTCCTTTTGCATCTTGGATTAATGTCATATAGAATTTATTTAGTTACTGCTAAGTTTTACTTCTAATATTTGTTTCTAATGTTTTTAGTGCTTACATATTCCAATATATTAGTCTTTGATTTTATTAGAACATAAGATGGAAATTATGATGTCCTAAAACATAAAAATGATTTTCATCACTATTTATAGGAATACCTCGTTTAAAACCTTATTGGAGGCATATAAAGACACCAAAGAGACTTTACACTAGCTAATTTCCAACCTAAAAACACATTAATCCCTAACTAAAGAAGATCTTCTGAATTTAACAGGATGATTAGTGAATCGGATCTTTTTAAATGGTTTTAGTTATTCTAAACTAATTACACTTAGTGATGATATTTTTTCTAATTCATGTTTTTTTTCTTCCCTACGCATCAAATTTTCATATGAGTTTTGTTGTTTTTTTTTTCGTGTAATAAATTTGTTATATAAGGCTTCAACACTCAGCAATAGTTGGGATGTATGTTGGGCATAAGTAATAGCACGTACCACTGCTCAAAGCTAGCCATGAATTGGAAGCCATATTAACTTGGGATAGAGCAGTGAGTACCTAGAGTCGATTCCAAACATATTCCCTCCAACAACTAAGATATGAAATTTAAATAATAATCTCATTACATTATGTACTATAAAATTTCACTTTTCTTGATAACTGTAATGACTTTTAATCATACTAGGGGATAAATTTTGAGTTTTTATTCTATGTTTTGAAATTATATCTTACTCACTGTATGAATTTTGTGATATTTAGTTATTTTCTATCTATAATCACCTATGATTTCTAGTCCTTGAATATATTTCCCCTGTATTGGTCTACTAATGTTTTAAAACCTTGGAAAGTTTTCACACCCTGACCTCTACGCACTTATTGTTCTGCAATGATTACATAATTACTAAAATTTATTTATTTTTGATGTGAATATTCATATATTATCAACCTATCAGTAGAGGTTACATTAATAATAGATTTGTTTTTAACACCAAACCATATTGAATGGTAGTTACAGTATACTATTTTGATACATTTTTATGAAATATGGATGATGTACTAGTTTAAGAAGTGCATACCAAATACTTTGTTTCCATTGGGACAGGTTTGTAGGAAACAATATTCCCTCCATAACAAGATTCATCTCCTTCTAAGGGGGAGCTGATGGAATATTGACTGAGGTGAAATTAGCTAGCCCCTCTTATATTGATTACACTGTGCATTTGGATATCATGCTGGCAGGTAAATCCTCCCCCACTAATGCCAACAAACACTATGAAAGTCATCCCAGTAAGATATCAATGGTTGTACAATCAGAAAAGAAAAAATCAAAACCCTCTTAAGGATATCAACAAGTCAATTCCAGGAGATTGTTTGGCTTCCATTTCTTCTCTGATCTATCCATCAGCTACACATGACAGGGATGAATATTCTACAATGGTGCAGGTTTTTTCTTTTAACTACGACTCTCTTATTAGCCATACAGGTCAACCTGATGAAGATCTGGTGGCGTCCAAGGGGGAAGAATACCACCTTAGCCTCTTCACCAATGACGCATACTTTACCTAAGAAAAATTAAGAAGAAGTAGTATTAGAATTGATCATAACCAGGTACTACTATTTTTAATTTATCCATTTTAATTTTTTAGAAAACAAACACCACATTATTGTAATATTCATTTTTTTCTTTCATGACATGAAAATCAACATAGTGGATCTTTAAGAGTGTGTTCCAACACTGAAATTGGATTTGTTACAATAGGTATAATTATTTAATGTACTCAAGTATATGTTCTTTATCTTCATTGATTGTTTCTTTCATGACATCATTGGAACTAACTAAACTTCATTTTTTCATGTCATTTTCATTTTTTCAATGATTAATACTTGCATTCCATTTATTCTTCTTGATTAGATATTGTTAACTATTGGATTTCTGTTTATATGATTTTAATTTTCAATAATATTTGGTACTTATTCTTTAATTTCAATTCTTTTTGTAGAAATATATGTTCATTGAGTTTGATGCTGATGATTCAGTTCAAAAAAATGTTTCAACATCTCAAGACTCTGCAGAAACAACAATAAATACCGATGAACTACATCCCCATATAAAGGAAAACATATAAACAAAAATATTAAATAATATGAGTGAAATTTTATGGTGCAATGGATAGGTAATAGTTACAAGTTAATGATTTTCTGATTTTCAAATTATCAATTCATTTTTTATTTCCAGTATGAACTCTTTATTTCAGTTTTCTTTGAACCTGTTTTTTTTTTCAAATTTCATTTTCTGATACCTATCACCTGTACACAATAGATTACACGGTTTCATTTCTCACCATTTTTCACTACTGTAATGATCAAGAACTCTATGATACAAACATACAGGATAAGATGCATTTCAGAAAGTGTTGAAACCACTACTGGATGGTGTTTATTTTAATGGATTTCCTTTACAATGTCTCTGAATATCACATCATGTACTATTTAGGGACTTTCTCATAATTATTTGAAATGTAATATGATATCAGAGGATTTTCTGTTATTTCTACTTACTTTTATATACCAAAACATTGTATTGCAAAAATCAACTTTCTTTTCCAAAACAAACTCTCTTAGTCGCCCCTTCCACATTCAATATATCATTAATAAAATTTCATTTTTTATTTACAGTATGAACTCTTTATTTTAGTTTTGTTTGAACCTATTTTTTCACATTTAGTTTCTAGTGTCTATCCCCTGTACACAAAACAGATTACATGGTCTCATTTCTCACAATTTTTCACTACTGCAATGATCAACAAATCTATGATGCCAACATACATGATAGGCTGTAGTGCAGTAAGTGCTGAAACCACTATTGGATGGCGTTTATTTTAACGGATTTTCTTTACAATACCTGAATGAAACATTATGTACTATTTAGGGAGGTGCTTATAATTTTTTGAAATGTAATCTAATATTAGAGTATTTTCTGTTATTTCTATTTACTTTTATATACCAAAACCTTCTGTTTCAAAACTCAACTTTCTTTTCTGAACCAACTATCTTAGTCTCCCCTTTCACAATCAATATATCAATAATAAATTTTCAATATTCAGAATTATTTTTATCTTATTTTGGTTATAGGATAACTCATGCTTTCTGTTTCTCCATGATTAAAATGAATTATCATTCCGTCACATAGATCATTAATGTTTTCTACTAATATAATGATGTCTCTGTTCTCTAAATGTTTCAATATTACCTATCGTTAACTTGTATTTTGAATATGTATTTTTTTAATGCTCATTAGTAAATTTTTAAAACATGAATCCCTTTTAAAAATAGAAATTGGTTTATGGCGTTGTGTGAATGCACGGGCGAGGTACTAGTTTCTTAAATCTAAAGGTTAATAATTTGGAAAACTACCTCAAATCAAGTGTAATTAACTTGGGCGGAGCCAAAATGTGTTATATTCATTGATGAACACTGAAATAGGGAAGAATAAATCTACAGAAACCTTAAGTACCAAATAAACCAAAAAACATGGGTAAATTTTTTGACATAGGCTTAAATCGAACCAATTGCAATGAGATGGAAGGAGATATCAAAAAAATAATAAAGGATTGGAGAAGAGGAGTCTATAATTGGGGGTTTAAAAACTTAATAAAAAAATGTGATAGAATCTTTTTATGGCGGATCCATAATGGGTGCATGCTGCATGAAGAGGAAGAAATAAATAGGGGAGGATAAAAGAGAAGGGTGTGTGGGATAATAATTAATTTTTTTACAATGGGGTAATAGAGATGTATTGTTTATTGCTAAAAAAATGGTAGGAACTTTTATGAAAAACTATTATATATGTCACTATTAATCTAGGCATGGTTACTAATAAAGAAAAATGATATAGTCTATCACTATTAACTGTCACAAAAAACTGTATTTGCGATGGATTCTGTTACTCCATCACAAAAAGGTAATATTATGGGATATTTTTTATGGATATAAATATTTAACAAATAACCCATTGAAAATGAAAACTTTTCTTGAATAGATAGTAAAATAGAATAAATTGTATTATAATTATTTAAAATTAGATATTAATGATATAATTACTTACCCGTGTTCAATCCTTCTTTTCAGAATACTTATATATACATCAGTTTTACCACCAATATTGGATATACTATTTTTTCATCATTATCAATATATGAAGTTAAAAAATATAATTACTAGATATATATAGTATTGAATATGAATTTTTGTTTTTTATAGTTCTGGAATGTAAATACCCAAATGAATATTCATGATTAAGTAACTCCTTATGGTTAATAAAGTTACTTGAAACTAATAAACTATGGGTTTCTTCATTACAAACTATACTCATACCTTCCATGGAATGAAATTAGAACATTAAAAATCATTATTAGATTATCAGTCTATTAAAGTGATTATTCTTATTATGATTAACTTGTGAACAAGGAATGATGATATCCACACATGCATGATACAATTTGAACTACTAACATCCAATGAAAAATATTAACTATGATTAAATAATAAATAAGTGATAAATGAATAAAATTAAAAAATAGTAAATTAATTAAATATAAGGTAGGTTCTTAAATATTTAATTAATAAACTTATGTTTATTATAGAATAATTTAGTGTATGATTGAGAAAGTCGAGAGTTATGTGAAGGGGAACTCTTATTGACCTATTCTTAATATTTTACTTTTATATCTATATAATTTTATGACCAATATATATATTTCATTTTATGGAAATATCATATACCCTTTCAATTACTTCAATTTTTTTTCCATACCTTATTCCATTTATTGATGTTTATGTAAGAAGTTATATGTGGATCTCTCTTTCTATATATTTATGAATCTATCTTGGTCTCTATCTCTATTTCTATCCTTTATATTTTATTCTATTTATATAAATTTTTTGGTATATTTTATATTCTATGTTCATTGAATAATTTTTATTTTCTTTCATCTTCCTTTGTATCCCATTCATTCATCTTTTCTATGTTCATAAAAAAAATACTAAAGATATTTCTTCTTGATTTTCATATAATCTTATCTCTTCATATAAAATAATCTTTTTATTTGTCTTTATTTATATCCCTATATTTTACTATTGTGATGTATCTTAATGAACATTTTCTTATTATTATGTATATTTATATGTATTTATGTAATCACTTGAAACAAATTCTCAAATCACTTTTCTCTTTGTTTTTTACTACATCAACATAATGAAAATGAAAAGAAAATTGTGTCTTGACTTCCTTACACTTTCTTCTCATCTAATAAAGGATTTTTCATATATTTTAAGAAATATATTATATTTTACCCTTTAAAAATCACTCATGATACATTTTCTCTATTTATATTAATATTTTCATTGTTGGTTTCATATAATCTTCTTTTAAGGATGATTTATATTCCATGTTAAATTCTTATGTAACCCATTTTATTATCTTGGTTTAATCATTCTATAAATTTTTTATATCAATATTATTGTTTTAATTTTCATGTGGTATACACACACACCCATATATATATATGAATAAATTATTATGTGATAGTTAGGAAGAAAATTATATATCCCTCTAATTCATTAGTTAAATATTATATCTCGTGAGATTATTAACTATGGGATATGGGCAATAATCCTTATCCACTATGTTATTATTCCTTAGAATATATCATAGAATTTTATTAATAATATCATATGAGTATACTTTTTCCACATCCTTAATTTATGCTTCATGTTAATATATTCATAGTCCATTATCATTCCATTATGATTTTCATATTCTTATATCATTTTATTTTTTATTTTTTCGTGTTTACATGTTTTTATATTCCCATTCCATTATGATATTCTTTATAACCACTACAGAATATTTGGTTTGTATGACTTATGTTTTCCCCTTAACAGGTTGTTAGATCATCATTACATTAGTTTATGTATATCCTTAAGGGTTCATATATAAGGATATGTTTAATAGAGAATCGTATGTGATGAATTTTATGGAATAAATGTTTGTTAATGTTTTTAACATGAAAAAATATGTATCCAATATCTAAATATAATAAACCTTTTAGTTTTGGGTGTGTACTTTAGACTTTATTTTTTTTGTATAATCCTGTAAAATGTTACAAAACCTATGTATATGATATGTGGTTTATTATATCTGCTAATATTTCGTCTTAGTTAGATAATACTATTATCACAAATGCTAATGTAGTTTTTTCATCTACTCAAGTTGACTTAGATATACATTATTGGATATACATTATTGGTCCACCAATAATTGATAATAAATTTCACTATGGAATAATCAATATGATGTTTTTGTGCCTCAAGATAACACATTCAATAATGTATATCTAAGTCAATTATCACAATATATGATATGGTATATACGTGTCACATAGTAATTGATAACTCCCCTTAGAGGCATTGTTTTTTATGTGGTAATAAAAAAATTAATTTTTTCATTATAAATATTTTTTACAATCAAAAATTTATTATTATTTTATTAATGAAAATGAAATATCTCACCTTCATTATTTGTGTTCACTTGAGAGTCAATAATTTATCTATATTAACTTACTTAGGTTATATATGGATTCTATATTAGAATTAATTATTCATATTCAAGATGTATTTATTTGTGATCTTGTATACCCTTCTCCTCCAGTACATTCCATTCTAGACAATGACTATGGTTATGGGAATCCATATCCATATAGGCATAGTCATCATCCCACTACTGTAGCTCAGGCCACATGTTATGTTAGCATACCCAATACACAATCAACTAATAAATATCTCTTTACCCCCTCTCTATATGTTATTTTTAACTTTACCTTCCTATCACAAGGGAGTAAAAAAAAACTTATAATGGTGGAACATTTCATTACAACACACAATCATCATCACAAGTTCGATTATAAACTTCTACATTGAGTTACTTTAACATGTAGATTTTTTATGAATTTTCCCTTTAAGGGTTTTTAACACAACAAGTTGGAATTAAACTTAGTCAATAAATTATGGTATGTTAACCTCCCCAAAAAACCTAATAAAATAGTATTAGAGAAACCATTAGGAGAACTTTCTCAACATTGTCTAAGAGTTACCAGAGATGAAAGAGTTATAGTTTATCAATGATGTGGTGCTAACAATCACATTTATAAACAAGATCAATTATTCTATATCAATTTTAAAATAATTTATATTTATTACATTATTAATCTAGTTATTTTATACGGAACATTCATTTTTTATTAGTTTATAGTTACTTTTTTCTTAGAAATTAATATTTCCTGGTATATTTCACAATATTATCTGGATTTTCATAAAGAAATGAATCATAAATTTAAGGAATTTTTATTTAGAAAACTTATTGACAAAATTTATCTGAATAAGGATTTCATATTTTTCAGTGATTCTAGATATAAGTTAACTTATTAAAAAATCAAAAAAATTATTAAAATATTAAAATAAATGTAATAATTTTAAATTAAATATAAAATTAAACTAAATGATAAAATTATTTAAAAAACTATCATTTTATGTTAGATGATAGAAAGAAATTATTAATATATAAAAAATATTAATAAATAAAATAAATAAATTGAAGCAAAGAAAATATTTAGAGAGTAATAAAAATTATATGATTAAAAAATTAACATTAAGGAAAAGTAATTGTGTTAAAATTTATATGTCTTGAATTTGGATTCCTCCCTATTCATCATATCACAAAAATCATGCTCCTCAACCATTCCCCCACCCCCCCCCCCCCCCCAACACGCCTTCCTTCCCACATAAACTACCTTAAAAATATATTCACTTCATTGAACCAAACCTTACCTCTCCCTATTCTCCACTTCTTCACCACAGTTCTATGATTTGTCCTTCATTCCCATAAACCCTATCTCTTTATCTTTTTCATGCTTCCATCCTACAGATATTTTCTCTACTATTTGTTCTAGTATACCCTACATATCCCTCTATAGTGTGCTTATTTACCCAAAATCAGTCCCCCATTCTTCATTCCTATATACCTTATCTATACATTTTCTATATGATTATCATAGTTCTTCCCTCATTCATTCATTTTCACTTTCCATAGTTCTACCTCTACTCTAATATTCTATCTTACAGCTCAATTTTTATCATCTAAGGAGTTTTATTAAAGGTCTAATGATTGTTTCCATATTTTTTTAGTTGGTTGAAATTCATTTTATATGTTGGTGGCTTCACCCACTTCTATATTGTCCATTTTTTATCTATATCAAGACTCTTCCTTCTCCATGTCTCTTAAAAATATTTATCCTAAGGATCTTCTAAATAAATTTCCCACTTATTTTATTAATATATTTTTTTCATTTATGGTATTACCAAATTTATTTTACTTTATTAATTCTTATATATATATAAATATATTCTATTAGTATATTTATTGTTTTTTTCATACAAGTTAAGTTATTTTGTTACAATATTTTCTTCAGTTGGTGGAATATTTTTTATTTTATGTTATTAACATTTTCTACCTCCCTACTAAGATATTTTATTCTAATTGTATTTTTTATCTTTCTAAACAACTTGATTTGGACCCCTTATTAGGTTATTCAAAGAACAGTTTATGCTAGTACTATAAAAACTTTTTTTCTGAGAAATATATGGGCCTCTTGATTTTAGTTATCTAATGTTTTACAACTAATTTCATATTCTATTTCACATATCACAGTAATGTACTTGTACATTATTCAAATTTTTCTATGTTTCTTTGATTCTTAATAATTGATTATGTAGTTGAATATTAAGTTCATAAGATATATAAATTTAATATATGTATTATTATTCATAGTATGTTATTATTAACATCAATATTTTTATCTTATTATTATTGAAAATAATAGATAATAAAAAATATATTTCTCTATAATGTTATAGTAACTTCTATATTAAGATTTTTTGTTTTTATATTAATATAATAACATAAAAGATTATATGATAATTTTATATAATTTATTACAAATAATTTATATATTTTATATTTATATATTTATGAAATTTAATAATTATATCTTTATAAACTATATTTAAACTATAACTAAACTATGTAACATTTTTATATGTTATGTATTAATTTCAAAATATTTTTTGGAGTGGTAACTTTTTTTGATTATATCATGAGTACAAGATTACATATTATCATTATCATAACATATTTCAATAAATTCTTAAACATATCGTTAAAAATATTTCATGCATTTCTACTAAATGACTTATATATTTAGTTTTTAAAATGGTTTCCATTATCAGAATTATTATTAAATGACTTTTATAATTATTTTTATCACTGTTGGTTTATTAATTTTGATTAATTGTCTACATTCATCATATAAAACAAAACTAATTATGTTTCTTACTTATAACTTACTTTATTTTAGATATAGAAGGTAATTTAAATATTTAAAGTGATACTACTTTGACTCTCCCAAATGAAATTGATAACTCACAAAGACGAAGGCTATATACCAAACCACCCATAAGTATATATCTAAATATAAATTTTTACCATATTTTTAATTATATTTATTTCATAAATATTTTGGTTTTTTAGGTTTATAAAATCAGCTAAATAATAACATGTGTTAAATATATGAATAAGATATCTAAAATATTAATGTTTAGATTCATTTTAGTATATATAATAAGTAAATTTAATTTTCCTTATATTAGTTAAAGTATAGATAATAACTTTTTTTTAAAAAAATGTTTATATAATAAGATTTATTTACTCTATCTAATTTTTTTTGCATAGAAATGTAATAAATTGATGCCAAAATGTTCTTGAAAAATTCAATTATTATATCAACTAAAAATAATATCCCACTTTCAAAAAAATTTATATAAAATCTGGGATATATAAAATATAAAATATCTATATCCATGAATCAATGAACCCTTGATGTATACATGTAACTAATATAAATCTAAAAATAATTTTATTAATATTCTATGGTCTTTATGTTTTATTATTTTTTATTGAGTAATTATTTAATTCTTTACATGTAAAATGATTTCATGCAAAATTTTATATTTAGATTTTAAAAAATATATATTATAGTTAACATATATCCTGTATAAATATAAGGATTTAATTATTTTGATATTTTTAACATCTCTGTGAATAAGAAATCTGACGTTTATTTTAATTAAAACATTATCTTCATTATCATTGATTCATTAGTTTCATTTTTTTCTCTTTACCAGTTTGTATGAAATTTTTGGTGAATGGTATATTTGATGTTGTTGTATTGTTCTCTATAAAGGATATGGGTAATTTTGTGATTTATATTTTATGATGAAAGTTTTTCTTTAAGTCATCCCTTGTAACAAATTAATTATTTTTTTGGTTTCATATTTATATATTGGTAAGCCTAACTAAATTTTTCATATTTATTAATATATTATTATTTAATAAGATAATTAAATAATATATAGGTATAGATTATCCCAAGTTATCTTTGTGTTATTTAGTTTTTAAGTGTTATTAAAATAACTAGTTGTCCTTCCTACTTATTTGAGATGCTTTATTTTCAATAATGATTTTGTTGATGTAAGGAAATTTTGTGAAAATATCCAAACATATAATAATATATTTTATTTCACTTATATAGGAGGATGTATAGAAAAATCAATCAAAAATAGAGCATCCCCTTGTATACTTATACTAAATGGGAAAAACCAATGCCTTATTGGTAGTTTACTAACTTTGGATGGGAAGATGCCCAAATTTTTAAAGTTATATGTTTATGATACTCCATGTTTTAAGAGTAATTGAATAATTTAGATATTTTAAAATTTTAAAAGTTCTATTTATATGGTTGTATTGTTTAAAAAAAATGATGTTGATATGTAATCTATATCTCATCAGAGGAAAAAAGTCACCCATATCATTATATTAATTTACTGATATTATAATAACTATAATGGATATTAGAATATCACAATCCCCTAACTAAATTTTTTTAATATGTAATTGTTTACCTATCTCTCATATTTAGCTGATATAGATTATATTTTCATTGTTTTTACTTTATAATTAAATTATTTTACCCCCACCATTTTATCAATTTTAGGATAATTAATTCATTTTTGATACTTGGAATGAATTTATAGTTTAATTGAAAAATTTATTTATTAATATCTTGTAAATTATTTTATTTTATGTTTATTTAATTTGTAAAATCCGACATTGATATATATTTTAAATTTATAAAATCTATTTATCTTTTATTTCTTTCAGAAAAATGTTACACATTAATTGAATTGAGAATCTAGATGAGTACAAATGTTATGTATGAAATATTTTTTTGTACATATGAAAATAATATCTTAAATAATATATATGAAATTTTATTTTATTATGTATCATGATATATTTATTAATTATCAATCAAAACTAAAATTTTGTAAAATTAAAATATATTATATATTAGTTGAATTGAAATTATTTCTTATGTAAGAAACATTTTTTCGTTTATATAACTAAGTTTTCTTACATATCATCACAACCAAAAATATTTCAAAGTTAAGTTTATTATTTATACTATAAGATATACTTTTTCTTATGTATATATATTTTATAGTGTTTTAATATAGATTATATTTGTGTAATATTTTATCCCTTGTCTATGGGTGATACATAAAATATTATCTAAAGTGGTGGAGGTATTTCATAAGATTTTATAGTGAATATTTAATCCAAATCTATCATGTAATATTTTATACTTTTTAGAGGAAAAGAAGAAAAGGTTCATTCCATGAATAATGGAGTTACAATGTGATGGTTCTTAGGAAAATTACCTTTGGTAATAACTTAAATAATATCATGTCGTGGAAATTGATGTCATATTTTTAGGTATTAAATGAGCTGAATACATGAAAATAATTAATAACCACATCATTTACAATACTCATTTAATGGTGAAACATATTTTAAATTTTTGTTTCATCAGGGAATTAATCTCATGAGATTTTCTCATTAATTTAATTTTAATTATTTTGTGTAATACATGAATTTATTTGAATGAAAATATAGAGATATTGAATATCATGAAAGGATTTAAAGAATGATAAAATATCACTAGAATATGGAAACATTTTTTTGTCCTACCCATGCCCATGAGGAATCCACCCCATGATCATGTTGATGTAAATGTTGTTACTAAGTATATAATTCATCTATAAGCATAATACATGTGAAGGAAGACATTATCATGCATGTTGAAGCCTAATCAAGCTCATGCTATCTATTTAAATAATCTCTTCCCATCATTATAAAATCATATGAACCCCTTCCTCTTATCTGGGGAAATGAGGTAGTTTAGGGGTTTCAATTTCTCTATTTATATGCTACAATAGTTATACATTTTAATAAAATATGTTATCCCCTCTCCCTATCTCCCTCCCCTCTCTATCTCCCTCTACCTTCCTCCATCCCTCTCTCCCTCCTCCCCCCCCCCACCCTCTACCCCTACCTCCCTCCCACTCTATCTCTCTCTCTCCAGAATTCCAAGCACATAACTTGTCCATCATAATTTCTCATAGATTAAGGATTAATATTTTATTTTCAATCTATAATCATATTTGGTATTTTTCATATTCAATATTTATCTTTCTATTCCTTTTATTTCTATTATGTGTTCTTACATTGTACCTCTCTAATACTCATGATGGTGAGTAACAATCCATATTATTATCTTTCTTTAAGGATTTCTTGGTGTTACAAAATCCCTAATTTTTATTTCCCAATGTTATTTTTATATTTTTAATAAGGCATTAGGTGTGCTGAAGTTTGATGTTGAGATTATCAATTTTTATAATTTATTGTCCACTATTTTATTCTAATCCATACCAAATAGTAATTATCTCCCTTATATTGGGAAGGATATTCATATAATAGAGTTAATTTTAGTTGGGATATGAAATTTAATATTAAGGTTCTTGGTCTTAGAAGGTGTCACATGCTTGATTGAGGTGTTTTTATCATTTTTAACTATTAGAGGAGGTGTGATTTGGTGTTCCGAATACATTTCCTAAGAATGTAAAGTTTCACACTCAAATTAAGGGATAGGGGTTCATGTATGATGGTGTTAACTATAAAATTTAATTTAGTCAGTGAAATTTATAATAAATAAAATTAGTACCCATCCATAGGATCAAGATGTAATACCTAATAAATTCTAGTAATAAATAAGTATATTTTTATTATAAATGGAATACTATAAATTATAGGTAAAAGGTTACTAAATTGTTTATAAATAATAATGTAAAATAGAGAAAAATAAATAATTAAAGTAAAATTTATATGTATCTTGACTCATATTCTCAAATAAACATCATTATTATAACAAGAATACCATAAAATAAGAATAATACAAACCCTAAAACTGATTTATTGAACGAATTAAAAATAATAAGTATTATTTAGGTAATTGGTTTGAATAAATTTATAGTAAGTGATATTTAATATGGTTTTTACATAACCTTTAGAAATTATGAACTTTGGGAATTTTAATCAATGGGGATATAGATTTTATAAAGTAATCATTAAAATTGGTGTATATTAAGGGTAATGATGAGATATAATTAATGCATATGGGAGAAACCATTCCCTAAACTAGTAGTAACATCCCCTATGATGTTTAATTATCTGATCTTTGTAAGGAAGTACTATTAATGGGGTTCTCCCTTTACCAAGACCAAGTAGAACTTCAAAATTTTAGTTTTGAGTTTAATCATTTATGGGATAGGTTCAGGTTAGTCGAAATCACTACCAGATCAATGTTGGTTGAACCACCCCATGAATTTATCACCATTTAACATCATAACCATATGGATTATTTTGATTTTATAAGAGTTTATATATCTATGTATTAAGTATTATTAAAGTGTAAATTATTTTTTGGAATGAAATTGTGTTTAATTTAACACCATATTTTTCACAAATATATCATCATTTTATAAATGTTAAAATGTATACAATTAGATTATAAATATGATAAAATATATTTCATATTTTTATTAAATATTTTAAAATTAAAAAAGTGTGGAAATTTGGTAATTTTTGGAAAAAATGGTAAAATACAATAAAAATGGCAAAAGATGGTAAAATAAGGTAAATAAGACATCATATATAAGTAATATTGACTAAAATTTTCCAATTTAGTTCTTTTTCATGATTTTTAATTAATAATTGTAATTTATAATTAATGTAGGAACTAGATAATTATAGGGAGTTGTAGAGCACTTAAGATAATGGAAAAATAAAATATTCAATACTTTATTCAATGAAATTCCACTCGCCACACCTATAAATACCAACCAACTCTTATCATTTCTCCCACAAAAAATTAAAATTTTCTCTAACTATATATCTCTCAAGTATTAATTACCATATCTCTCTCTATAATCTTAAAGATTTTGGTTTGTTCTAAGGTCCTGCTCTAGCCTAAGAAGCTCAAGAGAGGTAAGGGTTTCTAATACTCCTTTATTTTATATATATATAATTATTTATTTTTAATTTATTTAAAATTATAAATTTATATGGTTACATGGTTATAATTATATTTTGTTATCTTCCTTTTGATCTTTTATCCGTGATTTATTATCCAATCCCTCTTATATTACCCTTTTCATGAGTCATTACCATATCGAAGTAAGGGTCCATTTCTCCCTCTTTTCAATTCCTATTTTCATTTACATTATCGTATCCTTTACAATTTCAATTTTTTGATCCAATATCATTATAGTATTATTTTATGTAATTTACTTATAATATATTATGAATGCCAGGACCTATTTCATTCACATTATACATGATTCATAATTCATTGTAATGTCAAAATTCTCCTAAGAGGGATGAAATTATACATTGTTCTATCATAAAAAAATCCCTAATTATGTTATGTATTTGTGGTATTATGGATATGATATGTCTAATAGGGGTACTTTTATAGGTAATTATGACTGATATGTATCTGGGAAAATATATATCGTGTCCTAAGTAGATTAAAGTCTATTTTGTCACAAGTGCACCTTTGGTGATCAAAGAATACCGACCTAAAGGTTTTTCCTTAATAAAATTTTATATATATGATGTGTATCAAATATGGTTAATTAATTAATCCTAATTTTAGAATGGATTTATCCATAATTTATTTGGTATCATACCATTAAAAATACATATATTTTACTTCCAAAAAACATTTCTCATCTTAATCTTTATATGTACATTTTTACTATAATTACATATTCTTCACTTGATAAGGGAACTTATTTTAATACTATGAATCCATAATTATCCTTAATATATTTGCAAGGAATTCATCTATACATCCTTTATAATTTATTAAATATATAAAGTTATTTTATTTCCTATATAATTCTTTATTCTTAATGGTAAAATCTAATAATATAAACTTTATTTAGAATTTATGCTATGTATTTATATATTATTAATTCTTGAACATTATTCCATGTATTGATTATGATCATTATTTATATTATGTAATGTAATAAACATTTATTTGATGAGTGGGGACTAAAATTATATATCCCCTTAGTGAAATATTAGTTCTTATGAGATAACTATGATAGGGTAATTGGAGCATCCTTACCATTTATGTATAAAATCATGGAACAGGGCCTCGACGGTATGTCTATGATTTATATAATTTTTAATTCCCATAATTTTCATCATTATGTGATCATTTAATATTATTTATGTGATTATTTATTTCCTTTTTTAACCATGGATTATGTTTTCTACTATATTAATTTATACGGAATAATTTGTTTATGTATTCTTGTTATATTGTATATTCCATTATTATTCCATATTAGTTTCTATTGTACATTATCCCTTATTGAGTGTTTCAGGTCACCCTTTACTTTTGTTTCCCATTTCCCTAAGTAATAAATTTGAATATAGTACATGATTAGATCTATGGATAGAATTAAAAAATTATGATTTATACTCAAATGATGTAAAATTTCATATGTTTTAATGTAATGTTTATGTATCTAATATCTTAAGGATCATTGATCCTTGATATTGGAATGTAAACTCTTGTATTCTTATTTTCATGTAATAAATAACCCACCAACTCTAGATGCTAGGTTTGGGGGAATTATAGTTAGTATTAGAGTAATGGTTGGTAAAAACCTTAGGAACTATATTTAATAAAATGTAGGTAGTGAACATAAATATTACCACTAGAAAACTCTATATATTATTCTAATTTTTTTTGATAATTATTTTATGCATAGAACTGTATTTTAGGAAAACATGATATATAGATCATCATAAAAAGTTATCCATAGGGCATGATAAAAAAATTTTCATCATAGATCACCTTACAAATTTATCCCATATCCTTAAAATTTAAAAATATTTCCGTCTCGATCAGCTTACTAGGTTATATATAAATGAATTTGTGAGACTTTATGGGAACACTTTATCAATAATTTCTAATCATGTCCCAAGGTTTACATAAAAATTTGAATAGTCTTCAAAAGTATATAAATAAATATATTAATCTTAGTATATCCTATCACTTTCAAATGGATGGAAAGTCTGAAAAACTATCCAAACATTGAAAGACATTCTAAAGTTATACTATCTTGACTTCCAAGGAATTTGTGATCAATATTTACCTTTAGTTGATTTTTCATACAATAAATAGTTACCACTCCAGTAAAAAAATTAAACCATATAATGCCATATATGGAAAGAGACGTCATAATATAACATGTTGGGATTATTATGGAGAAAGGAAGTTATTGGGTCTAAAATTTTTGGAAGAAACATCAAGGAAGGTAAGATCTATCCAAAATTATATCAAGGCAGTTCAAAGTAGAGAGAAAAGTTATACTAAAAACTGAATAAGGGATCTTTAATTATAATAAGGGGCATGTTTTCATAAAGATATATCTATGTAAATGTGTCATGATATTTAGAAATAAAATTAATCTGAGTACATGGTACATTAGGTCGTTTGAATTATTAAAGTGGATGGAAGCTATGGAATATCATTTTTATTTTCCACTAAACCTATCACAAGTATAAGAAATCTTCAATTTATCACTTCTTAGGAAGTATATATTGTTTAAGTTTCTCCTTGTACAACTTTTTTATTAATGGTTTGATAATTACAAAGTTTTTTTTCTTGTTTAAGGATTGAAATTAATGTTATTTAATTCATTGTTATTTCTTTATTAATTATTCATTAATTAATTATTCTTTACTATGTGTAAAAATTAATATTTACACCCTTATGTAGGATGAAATTTTTTACCTTTATGCTAGCCTATATGTATGAATAAAAACCTTACACAACAAGCTAATTTCTTAGCATGCATTTATGCAACACACACTTTATTACCTTTATGAAACACATTGTTTATAACTTTATGCATTGCATAAAATTTAAGAGATACCTTTACACTGTCACTTTTAGTTTACCATTACACATCATGAAAAAATATCAATTTACATTTTTATAACATATTGATATTACCCTTATATAGCATATGGATTTATGATTTCTTTTTTTTCTAGGATTTTATATTTTTAATCTAATTCATGTTCATGTTATATTTTTTAATTTATTTTATTTTTATATAAATTATTATTAATCTTGTTTAAACTATGAAATTTATTTTTAATTATTTTAGGTAGAATTAAATATAAATAAAAAGAAGTTTCAAAATTATGGAAAGCCTTTAAAATAGATTATAATTGTTCTCCATGTTGTAGTGTTGGGAACTGTGGATCACAAAAAAAAATTCAAAAGCACCATGAGGAATCCTACGACATAATGGAATTCAAGGTATGTTCAAGTTTTTCAAAACGACTTGGTGTTAGTTACTACGACATGGTTGGATTCCCTATTCATCGTAAGTGATGCAAACTAAATTAATTTGAATTTATTTTTTTATTTTATCTAATTTTGGGATTCTCGATAATTCAAATAAAAAAAATTAGATGATCAAAGAACTTCATTTTCATACTATATTAGAGAGTATTTTGAATATTTTAGTCCTGAAAATTTAAGAGAGTACTTATTTTATTTATTATCCAAATTATTTTTAACATGCTTATAAGTTGTTAATATTTTATATCAACTCAATGAAATTCCATATGAAGATTTTATTTTTTCTATTTATAAAATATCAAAAGAGAATCATGCATGAGTTTTCAAAGGAAATTATTTTCTACCTCCTTGATAATATTATTGTCATTGTATTTTATAAATTATAGATATTATTTTATTCTCACTATGTGTGTATTTTAGAACAGTGATTTATTATTTCATTTATGATAGTCGATCTAGGATTTATTAGGTGTATCATATGATTATTGAAGATTATATTATTTAAATAAGATGAAGTATGCATTAAAAGCTAGTGGCGTGATAATTTTTTCCCATCGCATAGTGTTTTTATAATGGAACTTCATCATTCAATCTTAATGTGATTCAAAGTTCATAAAATATTATTAAGTTGTTGTTTGAATTCTCAAACTTCATCATTTATCATCATCAAATGGATGATAATAAATTTTTTCACTGTTAAATATTTTCACTTATGTCTAGTTGTATTTAGTTGTTTTATTTAGAGGGATGGGTAGTTTTATACAGATCATTGTCAACATTTTTAGGTTATACTACCCTTAAAAGGTATCTGTGAGTTTTTCCCACCTGACCAAATGGAATCTACATAGGTTTTGATTTATCCTATCAAAAAATCACTAGTTTAGTGATACTCCTTGTATAAAGTCATAGGTTTTTTCTTCTTCCAAAAAAGACTATAGGTTTGGGAGTGATTCATTGTAAAAAATCCTGGGTTAGGATTTATCTCGCCTAAAATTATGGGTCAGGATTAATTTGATTGTAAGAGTTTGGGTTTAGGTTGATCCCTTGTAAAATTCCATCTCATATTTTAGTGGGTATCATACTCTATTAGTTGGAGTGTGAAGAGTGGGCATAAGATCATTTATATATGACCTATTATAAAATTCCATATGCTTAGCTCTTTACATTATTCTACAATCACCCTTCACACTTCACATTGGTTAAAGGGTTGAATTATTTAAATAATTTTTAATAAACTAAATTTTGAAATTAAATTTAATTAACACTAATTATTTTAAAGTGAAAATTCACCCCCAACCCCACTCTTTTCTTTTCCTTTCACAAAGTGCGACCTAAAAATTGGTATCAAAGAGTAACATTGTAAGTTGAAGTAAAAATTTTTTCTTTATGATGACCATAAAATTAGTATCATATTGGGATCTTATTAGGGTAATATTTATTAGGATCTATTCAATATTCTCTATTTTTAGATAACTTCTATCTTATTCCTTAAAAATAAACAGAAATATTATTACTAAGGAGTTGGGGAGAGAAGAATAAAAAATGATATTTTATTTTTTGTGATGTAATTTATGTGTAAACTTTTTGGGAGACTCAGAAGGTGTTTTCAGGTAAATATTCACAAAGTATAGTTAGTGAGGATACCATTCTTGAGTGAAAACTAGAAATAATGTTTTTTTCTTCACTATAGAGCCAATACTCTTCATCCTATAGTGAAGTTTTCATATTATAACTTATCAACACTTACTTACTGAACAACCCATATAAATTCCTCCTGATTGACACACTTTTATGACTCTATAAAGTACGAATATTAAGTATAACACCATAATATTTAATGTTATGTCCTTAAATAATTTCAACTCATAAGATAGATTACAATGCATATAACATTGAGTCTTTGTGAAAACAAATACTTTTCTATAACCTAGCCATCAATCTTAAATTTGTCACTTCTGTGATTTGAATTTAAAAAAACATACATACACAGTTGTGATCAGTATGATATTTAGAGTCTGATAGGATCAACTTAATTTTTGGTGAATAGTAACCTACCCTTGTGAATAGTAACATGACCTAATGAATAGTAATATGACCCTTATGAATTGTAAATTGGACAAATGAATAGTAACCTCACCCATGAGTGTATAAATAAAATTTAGGCACCTTATAAATTAAGGTGAATATTTTTAATGAAGTGTTGAAATTTTTATGGGTAATAAATATTTAATTACAATATTATAATTAATAAAATGATATAAAAGGCAATTAATTTTTATAAAATGTATTCATAAATCAATATTTTCTTTACCTATGATTTTGGGATAATTTAATGAAACCCTAGTTAATTTTTCAAAGTGTCATAAAATCGGTTATAATATTAAAACTGGTATTTTTCAAGTAAATGATTATTTTAATTAAAAAATAAATTTCTCATATTTAGAAAATTATTTTCATAAAATGGAGTTTATTTTTTGATTCTATGCATCAAAAAATGTTTAGGATGATTTTTTTATTTTTCTGAAATACTTGAATTTTGTGAATAGTAAAATACGACAATTTATGATAAATGCTAAATACAAGATTTATTGAGTCATGGATGATGTCCTGTTGAGGTAAGCACACTTGGTTCTAACTCACGGGCATTTATTATTGTTTTTTATCATAATAATCAATATTATTCCTTTTCTTAGCCAAAATAATAAACTAATGATTAAAATAATGCAAAAACCCTCCTCTCATCCACTATATAAACCACCCCTCACCCCCCCCCCCCCCCCTCCCCTCTTCCTCTCACACCACTCAAGCTTTGATCCTTGCCTAAATTCATCCCAATACACTTCCCAATCCCTCCTCCCATGTCCAATACCTACTGTTCTCATCAAAAGGCCTAAAATAAATTCATTATGAAGATTCTCAAGGAGGAGTACTCAAGAGGTGAACCTCTCTTCCTTTTTCTTTCAACTTCTTTTACAAGTTCCATTCTTTTGTTTCTCTCTGATCACCTCCCCTCATCCAAATGCTATGATAATTCTAGTACCTTACATGTACTATAATTTTATTATTCTAATGGAATATTTCATCATCATCTCTATCCCCCCTCCTCTTATACTAAAATGAAAACACCGTCCGAGATGTGTTAATTTATCACATTCAAGGACGGCAGGATTTCAATTTCTATTACCGTATTCAATTATGGTCATGAAACACTTTTTTATGGTTGAACCAGATCATTATATGTGTAATATATTATATTTAATGTTCTGGAATCATTTTTTACACATGGTATTTAATGATAAAACAAAATGATTTTGTGGTGATCAAAAACCCATCAAAATAATCCAAGCATCTGCCATTAAAATTTTTTATAATGATTCATCATATAAAAAATAACCAAAGGATTTATATGATAATTTAAACTTCTTTATGATCATTAAAAACTCATAACTTTAATTCTGGTTTTCAATTTCCATTTTTACATGAACTTTCATACTCTTATACAAGAAAAATGATCATGAAAACAAAGAAAACATGCACTCCTAAATGATGAAATGAAATCTATTAACCCATCAAAAAGGACATAAATTAAATTAATGAAGATATAATAAATAATTTAAATGTATTTAGGGTTATGTAATTTTTAATTAATGAATCTAATTTTATTATTCAGTACATTAAAATCAAGTGCAGAATACATTTGGGCATAAGGTAAGGGGTTTCTCATCTCAATTTTATTTCTGTGAGATTTTCATTGTTCTCCAATTATTTCTTGTATGTTTACTAACATTTGATATATAATATCATGATTATATTTATATTATTAGTATTCAGTTATTCACTCGATGATTATTAACTCGATTAAGTAAAATGTTGTAAGGGACTTTGTTTTGGATTCCATTTCATTATGATTTACTTGGTATTATGAACCTAATCATTCTTATGTGGTGTAACTACTTCCCCTTTGAGATCATTTTCATTTTAAATTTTAATTAAATTATATATCCATATTATTTTTACATGTATATTATTATTTTCTTAGCTATATACTATTTTATATACGGTGTTTATGTGGAATGTTGCTTTAACTGTGGAAATATTGATGAATCGGTATCCTCTACTCATTATGAATATTAAAAAGGTGTATTGTTATTTTATTAAATCTATATATAAAAAATTATTTGGACTGGAAGTGGCGGGAGGGGGCCTCTATATCCCCTCAATGCATCAACAGGTCTCATGAGACAAATTACTTTGTGACAAACCCTTCGAGTTTGTTTCCAAAAATTAGACAGGTTTTTACCCATAGACATAAACTGTCTCGATGGTGTAATGGTTCATGTGCCATATACATGATGTTCAGATAATAATAATTCTCTTTATTCATTATTCAGTTATTACTATCCATGATTTTTTCACTATGATATTATCTATGGATACATTTTCATTCTTATATTTTTTAATGGCGTGTGTTTTTCACTTATTCACCATGCCATATTGATTATGTAAAATTAATTATGATTCTCTTATTATTTATTCATGATTTCGATATATGTAACCTTTATTGGTCATTTGAGCTCACCACTTTCATTGGTTTTTCTTCCATAGGTTATGAATAAGGGGTCATTTATTGAGTTTTCAAGGATGCAGTTTATTAAATTTTATTATGTATCATATTTTGTTTTTTTTTCAATATAAAATGGGTTCCATGTATGTATCTAGAATCTTCAAGACTAATAAATAGATAGGTCCTTTAGGATTTTATTCCTTATCATCAAGCCAATGTAATAAAATAATGCACCGGCTCTGGGTTTTTATGGTCGGGGTGTTACGGTTGGTATCAATGGAAATTTAGTAGAAAACATGAAAACTAGATTTTGAAAACATATATTAGGAAACAAAATCCTAAGGTAAACTTTGTGGATAAGAATATAAGAACATCCAAAAAAATTAGTAAGGTAGAGACTATGTGGTTATTCCTATCAAATTTATCCATATCTGGATACTACAGGTGGATTTGGTTTTGGCATAGATGTACCTAAGAGTAACAACTCTGATAATGAGTTTCGATCTTGACCTAGGGTATCCTGGTACACAACAACGGGCCTTACTACGCACCTATTTTGACACTCCAGGGGAATATTCTTATGAAAATTCACATTTTATTTACAAACCATTAAGAATGATTTAAAAGTAAATAGAAACCATTTTTATGATTATGAGATTAGCTGTGCATAAATTTTCAATTTAGCTTAAGTGTTTTGCTAGTTTAAAAATTATTCATTATGATTCACAGCCTAATTTATTGTATGAAATTGCTTAGTTATGGCCCCTAATAGAATAAATGGAATCAATACCTGTAGACAATATAGATATTTACCCATTGAGCAAGTCAACATAGTCAGTGTTGGAGCAGATCAGATTATGACCGTACTAGCAAAACTTACTATGGATGTGATGAATAACCATGCTACACCTATGTTGGATTGTTTCATGCGACAAACGTCCCCATATTTTAGTGGGACTACTAATCTATAGGTATATGATCAATAGATCAAGTCCCTTGAAAAGATATTTCTAGCCTTATGATGTAATGATATTGAAAAGGTAGTACCGGCAGTATATAGTCTCAATGGAGATGCTGATCAGTGGTGGTTGTTGATCCAAAATACTATAGAGGAAGAATATATAGAAGATATATAATGGAGAACTTTTAAGGAAATATTCTTCGACAAATATTTCCCTCGTGAGTAATGAACTAAAATGAAGATTAAATTCATTAGATTAAATAAAAGGAAATAAGAGAGTATTTCAGAGTATGAAGATACCTTCACAAGACTATCTTGTTATGCAATAGATTGCATACGTGATTCAGAAGACAATATTTATCATTTATTTGAAGTTGTTAAGCTAAGTCTTCAAAGGGTACTGGCTTCTCAAACATTTTCATCATATAATGAAATTTTATTAATTACCATCAAAATAGAGAAGGAATTTTCTAGATCAAATTTGTTCAAGGGAAGCAGAGATAAGAAGACGTATTCTGATAACCATAGAAAAGTTGAAGCACTGAAGAAGATGAAAGGAACAAAACAATTCCCATTATGTGAGAACTATGGAAAGAATCATCTTGGCAAATTCTTGAAAGGAATGGATGTTTTCTATAATTATAGAGAAAAGGGTCATTGATCTAATGAATGTAAGGGGAATAAACAAGTTAATGATGGTCAATGCTACAATTGTAGATATATGGGACATTATAAAAATGAGTTTCCTAAGATCCAAGGAAACTTCCCTAAAAAGGCCATGGAATAAAGGGAAAGCTTATGAGATTACAACTACAGAGGTTGAAGTTCCTAATGATATGGTGGAAGGTACTTTAATTGTTTCATTAAACTTATACAATGCTTTATTTGATTATGGAACATTGAATTCCTTTATATCTTCCCAGTTTACCATAAAAATTAGACATTTCCAATTTGATTTGATAAAGGAGTTGTTAGTCAAAACTCCCAAGGGAAGTTTCACTGCAACAAATATGTGTCTGTCAGTCCCCTTTGTGACACACAAACATACTTTAGTTGCTAGCCTTATCATCATACCTCTGATTTAATTTGACATATTTATTGGTATGAATTGGATTTCAAATTATGATGTGAAAATATAATAAAATAATAAGGAAGTTACAATTTTTGAGAATGATGTAGAATCTCTTATCTTTAGAGTAGAAACATCATCATCTAGATTTTATCCAGATCCACCTTCAATATCTCTTATAAATGAAATTCTTGGGGAGGAAGATAAAACATCATCTATGGATATTCAAATTGAATATATACCTATTGTGAAAGAATAAATTTATGTATTTATAGAGGATTTACCTAGACATACTCCAGAGCATTAAGTTGATTTATCTATTGATTTAATTTCTAGTGAAAGACCTATATCAAAGACTCCTTATAGAATGGTCGTTGTGGAATTAGTAGAACTCAATAAAAAACTAAAGGAATTGAGTGATAAAGGATTTATATTCCCTAGTGTTTATCCATGGGGATCCCTTGTTCACTTTGTCAAGAAAAAATATAGATCTATAATGCTATGAATTGAATACAGGGAGATCAATTATATTACAATAAAGAACAAGTATACTCTTCCTAATAGTGATGATTTATTTGATCAAATTCATGGAGCCCAATATTTTTCAAAGATTGACCTTTGATCTGGATATCATCAGCTATGTGTGAGGAAGGAATATATTCCTAAGATAGCATTTCAAACCAGGTGTGGGCATTAAATGTTTATAATAATGCCTTTTGGACTGACTAATTCACCCTCAGTTTTCATAGATCAAATGAATAGAGTTTTCGAGGAATAACTTGATGACTTTGTTGGGGTATTTATTGTTGATATCTTGGTACACTCCAAAAACTATAAAGACCATGAGAATAACTTGAGGATCATTATGAAAACTCTTATAAGAAATGAATTGTATGGGAATTTTAGAAAGTGTGAATTTTGGATTCAATCAGTTTCTTTTCTTTTCCATATTGTCTCTAAGGATGGAAGATTGAAAAACTTCATGTATGAGGATGGAGTTCTGAAATTTGGAAAGAGGTTATGCATTCCATCAGTAACTGAGCTAAAAAGGGAAATATTAGATTATGCTCATAGCTCAAATTTCTCTATACACCCTGGTAGCACCAAGATGTATAGAGATCTGAGGGAACTTTTTTGGTAGGATAACATGAAGTGATAAATTTCTGACTATGTGTCAAGGTGTCTAGTTTTTCAAAAAGTGAAGGCTAATAGAAAACATCCTAGAGGGTTCATGAAACCTCTACCTATTATTATGTGTATGTGGGATGATGTTATGATGTACTTTGTCATGGGACTATCGAGGACACCTATAATGAATGATGCGATATGGGTAATTGTTGATTGTCTTACAAAATCGACACATTTTATTGCTATAATAGAGTATTTAGCATTTTAGTTCCTAGAAAGAATATATATTAATGAAGTTGTAAGACTTCAAGGTGTAACTTTATCGATTGTGTCTGATCGATATCCCTAATTCACATCAAAATTTTGGAAGAGTCTTCAGAAGGCTTTGGATATTGAGCTTTATATGAGTACTTCTTATCACCCTCAAACTGACAGATAGTCTAAAGGGATTATTCAAATATTGGAAGATATGTTGAGAACATGCTCACTTGACTTTCAAGGTTTGTGGGATCAATACTTATCTTTGATGGAATTTTCCTAAAATAAAAGTTTCCATTATAGTATTTAAATGGCTCCACATTAAGAATTATATGGAAATAGATGTCGAACTCAAACTTGTTGGGACGAAGTTGGTGAGATAAAACTTATAGACCTAGAACATATTGAAGAGACAATGATAAAGGTATGGAAAATTCAGGCCCATATTAAATAATCCCAAAGTAGGAAAAGAGTTATACTAAAAACTAGTGAAAGTATTTAGAATTCCAAGTGGGAGATCATGTATTTCTGAAAGTATCTCCATGGAAGGGTGTCTTAACGTTCGGTAAGAAAGGGAAACTGAGCCCCAAGTACATCAGAACATTCGAAATTCTATAAATAAATTAGATTAGTAGCTTACCATTTAGAAATTCCACCAAGTATATCCAAATTTCATGATGTGTTCCATGTGTCATTGTTAAATAATTGTATTCCAGACCAAATGCATGTACTCACCTTTGAGGAAATATAATTGGAACCTAGATTGTCTTACTGTGAAGAGCCTATCGTGATTATTGACACTAGAGAGAAAGTATTGAGAAATCAGACGACTCGACTGGTAATGGTTCTCTAGAGAAACCATAAAATGGAGGAAGAAATGTGGTAACTAGAGGATGTTATAAAGAATAATAACCCCCATATTTTTAGGGATCATTATACATGAAAAATTTCGAGGACAAAATTTATAAAGGAGGGAAAAATATAACACTATGATATTTAATGGTGTGTCCTTATTAAATAATTTCAACTCATTAGATAGCACATAATGCACATAACATTGAGTCTCTATGAAAATAAACACTTTTCTATAACCTATCCATTATTCCTAATTTTTTCACTTCTGTGATTTGATTTTTGAAAAACAGACATACACAGTTGCGATCAGTATGATATTTAGAGTCTGATAGGGTCAACTTAAGTTTCAGTGAATAATATCTTACCCTTATGAATAGTAACCTAACCTTATGAATAGAAATATGAAACTTATGAATAGTAAATCATCCAAATGAATAGTAACCACACCCATGAGTGTATAAATAAAATTTAGGCACCTTATAAATGAAGGTAAATATTTTTAATTAAGTGTTGACATTTTTGTGAGTAATACATATTTAATTACAATATTATAATTAATAAAATTAATTAAAAGATAATTAATTTTCATAAAATGTATTCATAAATCATTATTTTTTTTCCTATTATTTTGGGATAATTTAATGAGACCCTGTTTAATTTTTAAGTGTCATAAAATCGGTTATAATATTAAAATTTGTATTTTTAGAGTAAATAATTATTTTATTAAAAATTAAATTTATCATATTAAGAAATTTATTTTCATAAAATAGAGTTCATTTTTTATTTTAAATGTTGAAAAATATTTGGGTTGAATTTTTTGGGATTTTTCTGAAATACTTGAATTTTTTGTGAATAGTAAAATATGATAATTTGTGATAAATGATAAATACATGATTTATTGAGTCATGGATGATGTCCTGTTGAGGTAAGTGCACTTGGTTAGAACTCACATGAATTTATTACGTTTTTTGGTCAAAATAATCAATACTATTCCTTGTCTTAGCCAAAATAATAAACAAATGATCAAAATAATGAAAAAAACCCTCCTCTCCTCCACCATATAAACCAGCCCTCACCCCCCCTCTTCCTCTCACACCACTCAAGACTTGAACCTAGACTAAGTTCTTCCAAATACACTTTTCAAGCACAACCTCCTCATCCAAGACCTTCTGGTCTCACCAAAAGCCCAAAAACAAAGGTATTAAGGATATTCTCAAGGAGAAGTACTCAAGAGGTGAACCTCTCTTCCTTTTTTTCAAATTCTTTTACAAGTTCCATTCTTTTGTTGCTCTCTCCTCACCTCCACACATCCAAATTCTATTATAATTATAGTAACTTATATGTAATAGAATTTTATTATGATAATGGAATATTTCATCATCATCTCTCACCGCCCTCCTCTAATACTAAAAATGAAAACACCATCCTAGATGTGTTAATTTATCACATTCAAGGACGACGGGTTTTAACTTTCTATTACCATATTCAATTATGGTCATGAAACCATTTTTGTGGTTTAACCAGATCATTATATATTTAATATATCCTATTTAATGTTCTAGAATCATTTTTTACACATGGTATTTAATTATAAAACAAAATGAGTTCATAGTGATCAAAAAACCATCAAAATAATCCAAGCATTTACCATTAAAATTTTTTATAATGATTCATCCTATCCAAAAATAAAAAAAATGATTTATATGATAATTTAACCTTCTTTTTTATCATTAACAACTTATAAATTCAATTCTGGTTTTCAATTTCCATTTTTACCTGAACTTCAATACTCTTATACAAGCAAAACGATCATGAAAACAAAGAAAATGTGCACTCCGAAATGATGAAATGAAATATCTTAACCCATAAAAAAGGCCATAAATGAAATTGATAAAGATATAATAAATCAATTACATTTATTTAATGTTATTTACTTCATAATTAATGAATCTGATTTTATTATTCAGGACATTAAGATTAATTGCAGAATACATTTAGGAATATGGTAAGGGGTTTCTCATCTCACTTTTATTTCCGTGATATTTCCATTATTCACCATTTATTTCTTGTATGTGGTGTATGTTTAATTCAATTTTATATATAATATAGTGATTCTATTTATATTCATCGTATTCAGTGATTCAATTGATGATTATTAACTTGATTAAGTACAATGTTGTAAGGGAATTTGTTTTG
The DNA here is from genome assembly GCA_963277665.1 of Viscum album. Lineage (NCBI taxonomy): Eukaryota > Viridiplantae > Streptophyta > Magnoliopsida > Santalales > Viscaceae > Viscum > Viscum album. Next base: position 1,499,513,265 of record OY728131.1, read on the forward strand.
GTTTCCATTTCATTGTGATTTACTTGGTATTGTGAACCTAATAATTCTTACATTGTGTAACTACTTCCTATTTTAGATAATTTTTCATTTGAATTTTTAATTAAATTATATATCCATATTATTTTTACATGGATATGATTATTGTATTAGCCTTATACCATTTTACATACAGTGTTTATGTGGAATGTTGCTCTAAATGTAGAAATATTGATGAATTTGTATCCTCTAATCAATACAGATATTACAAAGGCATATTGTTGTTGTATTAAATCTTTGTATAAGGAATTATTTAGAATTTTATTTATGGTTAGGACCTGCTATATTTCCTCGATGCATCAACGGGTCTCATGAGACAAATTAGTTTGTGACAAACCCTTTGAGTTAGTTTCCAAAAATCAGACAGGTTTCTACCCATAGACTTAAACCATATTGATGGTATAATGGTTCATGTGCTAGATACATGAAATAAAAATAATAATAATTCTATTTCTTTATTATTTAGTTATTATTATCCATGAGTTTTTCACTATGATAGAATCTCTGGATGCATTTTTATTCTCAGATTTTTTAATGGCGTGTGTTTTTCATTTATTCACCATGACATATTGATTGTGTAAAATTGAGTATATTTCACTTATTATTGATTCATATTTTTTCTATATGTAACCTTTATTGAGAATTTTATCTCACCCCTTTTATTGGTTTTCCTTTCACAGGTTATGAATAAGGGTTCATTTATTGATTTTTCAAGGATATAGTTTATTAGATTTTGGTATGTATCGTATTTTGTTTCATTTCCCAATGTAAAATGGAATCCATGTATATATCTATTTTCTTAAAGAATAATAAATTGATCGGTCTTTTGGGATTTCATTTCTTTTAATCATTCCAATTTAATAAAATAATGCATCGACTTCAGGTTTCTGAGGTCAGGGCATTACATTAGGAATTTAGTAATCCTAAGGAAATAATTCATGTGATTGGGAATGAGAAAACACCTTATTAAAATGTCTTGAGTGAAGAGATATATATTTCTAGGGAGGTATGTAAAACATTCATGTGTATATTAGTAGTAAATTGATTTGATTTTTATCTACAATGATGAATAAGGGAGTTGAGATCCATGTTGGAAGCATGATATTTCTAAAGTTGTGAGAATTGAAAGGTTCTGCCAACTATGCCTTGAAATTTTTTTTGTGATATTAGTATTAGATAATTTCCCATAAGTGTAATGCTTATGTCTGGGGGAAATTATAGAGCTTAAATTTTCATTATTTCTACTTTGTAATTTAATGATTTTACTCCCACCATTTTATCAATTTTATGAAAATTAATTCATTTTTGATACTTTGATTGAATTTGGAGTTTAATTACAGGATGGATTAGTTATTGGTTTTTAGTTGATTTTATTTTCTATTTAATCAATTTTGAAAAGTTTACATATATTTAGAGTTGAAATCTTAAAAATTCATGTATCTTATATTTTAACCAGAAAAATGTTATGCATGAGATGAAGTGAAAATATGGCCAAGTACATAGTGTTATGTATGAAATATTTTTTCTTATGTATGAGAATAATATCTTACATGTTTTGTAAAATATTTTATTTTCTCATGTATTGGGAGATAATTATTACATATGAATAAAAAACTGGAATTTTGGGAAAATTCAAATATATTATGTATTTTTCAAACTAAACATATTTCTTAGATATGAATCATTATTTTGTTATAAGGAAATTTTCTTAAATATCATATCAACCTAATATATTTCAAAACTGAAGTTTCATACATATATTATAAGATATATTTTTCCTTATATATGGTAACTTGATAGTTATTTTATATAGACGGTAGTTGCATAATATTTTATCCTTCATTAGTAGGTGATGTGTAAGATGTTTTGGGAAGAGGTAGAGGAGTTTTATAGAATTTTTAATTTAAAAAATATTTAAGCCAAATATTTCATGTAATATTTTATACTTTTCCAAGGAAAATAAGAAAATTTTCATACTATGAATGAGAAAGTTACATTGTGATATTTCTTCGGCCAATTAACTTTGGGAGTAGCTTATAGATTATCACATTATGAAAACTTTAGTCATGCCATAAGGGATGAAATGAATTGAAGACAAACACATCATTAAGAGTCATGTAATGAATGATACCCCTTTTATGGTATAACACATTTTAAAGTGCTATTTTGGTGTGGAATGGATCGTGTGATATTATCCCATTAAAATACTTCCATATCTTCTATAGACCACATGCATTTATTTTATTAAAAAATATGGATAGAGAAAAGATCATGGGATTAATTAAGAATGATAAAATATCACTTTCATGTGTAAACTTACTATTATCTATCCCATGTATGTGAGGAGGCCTCCCCATGTATATGTCAAGGTTTCTTCTATTACCAACTCTAGAATTCAACTGGAATCATGATACATGTGAAGAAATACATTCCTATGCATGATAAATCCTTTTAGAGCATTGAATCCTATTTAAATAATTTTTTCCCACTATATAAAAAATGATATAATCCCTTACCTCCCAACTGAGGTGACGAAGAATTTTAGAGTTTTTGGTATCTATATTTTTATTTTGTAATAGTTATTTATTTTAATATAATATTCTCTCTCTATCTATCTATTTATCTCTTTATCAATCCAGGATTCCTAGCTCATGAATTTCCCTTTGTAATTTTAAATGGATTAGGGTTTACTTTTTTGTTTTCATTATATAATCATACTAGGTATTTTTAATATACATTATTTATATTTCCATTCCTTTCATTTTTTTATGTGTTCTTCCATGATAACAATTTAATAAACATGATGTTGAGTAACTAACCCTGGTATTTTCCATGAGGGACGATCTTTTGTGGTTCCAATATACCAAATATGAATTTCTTAATGTTTATTTTCTCTTTATAATAAGGTAGTGGGTGTCTCAAGGTTTTATGTTATGATTTTACATCTTTTTAATGTATTGTACACTATTTTATTCTATTATCTATCAAATATTCATTCCTTACCTTCTCTAATGCAATTTTTTCATATAATGTTGTTGATTTTTTCCAAGAGATAAAATAATATGTGATGGAGTCAGGTCTTGGAAGTTGTTGCATACTTGATTAAGATGTGTTAATTAGTCTTGACTATTATAGGATGTGATATTTGGTGTACGAAATGCATTACCTAGGAATTCTATGTTTCACATTCAAAGTAGGATATGGTGGTTCATGCATGATGGGATGAACTATCAAATAGAATTTAAACAATGAAATAGATAATGAAGGAACCTATGTGATGAACCCAACCTAGATACCCACTCAAACTAGTACCCGACCCAAACCATCTGTAACGTCCCGGATCTGGGTTCCACTCAATGGGTTCCCCGAACCCAGTTCGCCACGTGACCTCAAGCGCATTTCCCCAAACGCCAAAGGCTGCCGACTAGCAGCGAGGGCCCAGGTCTGATAGTGGGGAAACTATGCCCTCATTTGTCAAAGTGCAGCACAGCGGAATATAATATAAACATACAACAACAGCGGAATTAATAAAAGTATATAACTGAAATGAACAACTGCAGTAGATATAACCAACCAGTAAAAAAATAACGATGCAACATGCCTCAATTCTATGAAAATAGCCAGAACATGTTACACAATCAATACAGTACAACTGTAGAGTACAAAAAAACAAAACGAAACAGCCAGTAGCATCGCGAGCCTAAGCCCGGTCCCATGCTCCCCTACTCCTCAGCAGCAATCAAGTACCTGTATAGGGACCCTTTCCCTTATCTACACCTGCAGAAACGTAATCTATTTGGGCCGAAAAGCATGACCCAAATAGGGTGTGAGAAATAAATCCTAGTAGGCACCCACCAAAGGCTTGTGCCCAATTGTGTGAAAATATGCAACAATAGTGTGCAATAGTAAAATGAAATAAACTAACCAGTACTCAAAATTAACTAACTTACCATTTATATTTCCATTTAATTATTCATTTAATCCATTTAATATAAGAAAACACCACAGTGAATTTCTAAGTAAACAGTCAGTGTCCACAGACACTCAATCCTTACCCTCAGGTAATCAGGAACGTAACCCGCAAGTACTTGCCCATAGGAAAAACATATTTTTCCCTCAGGCATATGTAGTGTCGCCCTCAGGCACAGAGTCTATTGCCCACAAGCACGGAAGAAGTTTCCCTCAGGCTAAGATAACAACTTCCCTCGGGCTAAGTAAAACAATGCTCACGGGCTAAGTAAAGCACTTCCCTCAGGCGCAAGTAATTGGGCCATTCCCAACATGTAAATAAAAATTCTCATTAAATTCCTCTCAAGGTAAAAGTAATTCATAACATAAACATGGAATACCCTCGGGTATCCCGGGAAAACGGATAAACAGAGGAACGCACCCACGGGGTGGTCCTGGATCCAAGAACTGATCCCAAACAACAGTTTACAACTTTATTTAATCACCTATACAATTCTAGGTATCAAAAAAATCCACGGCCTCAGCCACACGACACCCCAAATATGGGTTCGTAGCTCAAAAAAACACAAAAACGCATGAAAGTTGGAAAATAAACACCAAGCCACCTACCTTAAATGCCAACGAATGATATACGTGAACGTTGATTCCAGAAACGCCCAAGAACGACGTAGATCTGACAGAGAAGAAAACTCACTTAAACTTAAACAACTTCTTTATGGAAAAGAATTGGTAACAACTACCCTAGGAGAAGGGAGATCTCACCCGTGCGGTTCTAGGGAGATCGACGGTGTAGAAAACAGATTCCCGATGTGCGCTCGGCGGATCTCCGAAGCTCCGGCCTCCCTCTCCCACTCCTTCCTCCAGTTCTAAGCCTTCCCTGTGAACAGGGGAGGCTACTGCCCATTTTAAGAAAAAAAAACAAAGTACACAGCATGTATTTCCAAGTACATGGAATGTACTTCCCATTTTTTAATTGTTCCTCTGGCGGTTTCCTTCCAGCATGGCACTATTCATATGCCGACATAACTACACAACGTGTCTTCTTGAGTACACGGCGTGTTCTATCGCACAGCTGGCCACTACCTTACTGTTCTCCTACCGACTAACTACACGACGGGTAAAGGACCACTACATGGCATGTAGTCGGTTTCTACACCCTTCATCTCCAACATGGCCACACGCCTCGTGTACTCATCCCACACGGCCAAAAGTACATGGTGTGTGGAAAAGTACATGGTGTGTACTTCCAAAAAAATTGGGATTTTTCCCCATTTCCTTATTTTCTCAAAAATAAATAAGGAAAAGAGAAAGGAAGAAGCACGTACCTCAAAAATAAGAGCTGGGTTCTTACAAACTTCTCCCCTTAATGCAATTCTTCCCCGAATTTCCCTTCCAAGTGTGGCGAAGATAAAGCTCAGAACATCTCTGGCCATTGAGCACATACGTCGGTCTCCCGCTCCCAGGTTTCGTCCTGCACTCGGCCATGCTGCCATAGCACCCGTATGAGAGGAACTGACCGGCCTCAGAGAACCTTCATGCTCCTATCAACGATACGAATTGGATTCTCCTTAAAGGACGCATCAACATGAAGCTCAACCTCCTCTGGTTGAAAGATGTGAGATGTGTCTGAATGATAACGGCGCAACTGAGATACATGGAAGATGTCATGCAGGTCCCGGTACCTCTGTGGTAACTGAAACCGATAGGCAACCGGCCTGACTCTCTCCAGAATCTCAAATGTCCCCACATACCTCGGTGAAAGTTTGCCCTGTCTCCTGATCCGCCTGTGTCCCAGCCTCGGCGAAACATGCAAGAAAACATGATCCCCGACCATGAACTCCAATGGTCGTATGTGGTAATCAGCATAAGATTTCTGACAAGACTGCATGGTAGCCATCCACTTCTGAATCAACTGGACCTGCTCAGAAGTCTCCTGCATGAGACTTGGTCCCAGTAAAGCTGCATCACCAGCCTCAAACCAGAACAAAGGTGATCTTTATGGCCTACCATATAAAGCCTCGTAAGGTTCCATCTTGATAGTTTCCTGAAAACTATTGTTATAGGCAAACTCTACTAGGGGTATGTGCTTCTCTCAAGAGCCCTGAAAGTCTAGGATGCATGCACGCAGTATGTCCTCAAACACCTGTATCATACACTCTGACTGGCCATCGATATGAGGGTGGTAAGTCGTGCTCGGAAGCACCAGTGTACCCAGTGCCCTCTGAAAACCCATCTAGAAACGATACGTAAAGCGGGTGTCCCTATCTAAAATGATAGAACGAGGAACCCCATGAATACGTACAATCTCTCGGATATACAACTTTCCAAGCTCTTCAACTCTGAAGGTCTCCTTGATTGGAAAAAAGTGAGCTACCTTTGTGATTCTGTCCACAACAACCCACACAGAATCATTGCCTTGAGGTGACCTCGGAAAACCAGTCACGAAATCCATCGTGACATCATCCCATTTCCACTCTGGGATGGGTAACTTCTGAAACAATCTGGTTGTTCTCTGATGTTCCGCATTCACCTACTGACATGTGGAACACCTCGTAAAAAAACCAGTTACATCCCTCTTCATACCCGGCCACCAGTACTGATGTCTCAAGTCTCGGTACATCTTGGTAACCCCAGGATGAACTGCCCAAGCTGATGTATGAAAATCCCGCATCAGATCCTCACGCATATCCCCTAAAACCCATACTCATCCATGGAAATTCAGGATTTCATCATCGCCTATCGTCCAACTAGGAGGAGGGACCTACTTGCCAACGACTCCCGTAGAACTAGGCCTTCTAAATCAGATAGTTGTCTCATCCCCACTCTGTCCAGGAGGGTAGAAGTCACAGCTAATGATGAAAGATAAGTTTTCCCATGACTGTCATGTACCTCCAAATGCATATCAGAGAACAAAGACATAAGCTTCCACTCACCACTAGACTCCTGCACAGCCTGTATTTGAGTCTTCCTGCTTAGTGCATCAGCTACTACATTACCTTTACCAGGTGTATAGGCAAGCTCAAAATCAAAGGACTATAGGTATTCGGCCCACCTTCGCTATCTCAGGTTCAAGTCACACTGAGTAAATATGTATTTGAGGCTTTTGTGGTCATTGAAAACCACAAAATGCTCTCCCAGTAGATAATGTCTCCAACAACATAACACATGAACAACTACAGCCAACTCGAGATCATGCATCGGGTAATTCCTCTCATTTGGCCTCAATTGCTGAGAACCATACGCAAAAAAATCGATTGCCCTGCATCAACACTGCTCCCAGCCCAATACCTGATGCATCATAGTAAATTGTATAGCTCTTCCCTTGCTATGGAAGTATCAGGACTGGTGCTGATGTCAACCTTCCCTTCAGGTCCTGAAAGAATGTCTCGCAAGCTCCCATCCAAACGAACTTCACACCCTTCTTAGTCAGACCAGTCAATGGCGCTGCTAAGTGGGAGAAGTCCTGTATGAAGTGTCTGTAGTAACCGGACAGCCCTAAGAAACTTTGTATCTCAAACACATTCTTAGGTTTCTCCTAAGAAACTACTTCTCTCACCTTCTCTAGGTCTATTGCAACTCCTGCCTCTAAGTTGATATGACCCAGGAAGTGAATCTGGTCCATCCAAAAGTGTCACTTTGAGAGCTTAGCATATAGATGATGCTCTCTCAGTGTACTCAATACGATCTCAAGATGGGTGTCATGGTCGTGTCGAGTGTGAGAGTACACTAAGATGTCATCCACAAATACTACCACAAAAGAATCTAGATAATGATGGAACACATGATTCATTAGAGCCATGAAAACCGCTGGCGCATTCATGAGTCCGAACGGCATAACCAAGTACTCATATAGACCATATATGCTCGGAAATGATGTAAGTGGTATATCTGATGGTCTCACGTGCAACTGATGATATCCTGGTCTCAATTCAATATTCGAGGAAACTTGTTCCCCATGAAGTTGATCAAAAATATCATCAATCATCGGCAAGGGATATCTGTTCTTGACCGTCAACTGGTTCAGCTTCTGATAATCCACACAGAGTTTAAGGGTACTATCTGCCTTCTTCGTAAATAGGACCAGAGAACCCCAAGGAGAAGTACTGGGTCAAATAAAACCCTTTTCTTGTAACTCCTTTAACTGCCTCTTGAGCTCTTGAAACTCAAGTGTATCCATCCTATAGGAAGGAATGGACACCGGTGCTGCTCCTGGCACAAGATCAATAGATAAATTCACCTCTCGCTCCGGAGGTAAACCTGAAAAGTCGTCTGCGAAGACATCCCTGAAATGATCAACCACTGGAGGGAAATATGTCTGAAAAGTCCCCTGATCGTCCAGATATAAGCTAGCAATATGGGATGTGACTCCACATCGCCCATGATGCTTTGGTCCAGCTCGACTTTCCTGAACATACAATTCACCTTTGTATAGAAACTCTCCGCCCTCTGGTGATGTGAAATGCACCCTACGACGATAGCAGTCTACAAAGGTTCAAAAGGGAACCAACCAATCCATTCCGAGAATGACGTCATAAGCTTTCATCTCTAAGACATAGAGGTACCAAAAAAAGTGACACCCACCAACTTTAAGGGGGAAATCCTTGCACTGACGCACACATGTCGTTCTAGTCCCCAACGGAGTGTCTAGCGTCATGATATCAAAAGAAGAAGAAACACAGATCCCAAGGCTCTCCACCACGGGTATAGATATGAAACTATGCATAGCACCCGTATCAAAAAGTACTGAAGATAAAACAGAAGCTAATAGAATAGTACCACTGACAGTAGAAAGTCCAGGATCCTGCTCCTGCTAGGTCTGTTGCACTGCATATGCATGCCCAGTGTCGCGGCCCTACGACACAGCCTGGCTACCCTGAGCTGTCCCGCTCTGCTGCCTCTGCGATCCTGGTGTCTGGCTACCACGGCCACGACCACCATCTCTTCCTGCATGCCCTGACGTATTCCAGTTCCCCGACTGGTAAGAATCCACTGGTCTTACTCCCACACGCGGAGTCTACACAGAAACCCTCTCACTAGCCACTGGTGGAAACGCCCTACAAAAGCGCTGCAGATGACCCATCTTGCCGCAATCTCGGCACTCCACTGGGTCTCGTGGACACTATAGTCTCTTATGCCCCTCTTTACCACACTGGTAGCACACGACCTGGCCACCTGAAGCATTCTTCTGACTGGTACTGCCACCCTGAGAGAATTTCATCTGTCTCTTCCTCTTACCAGTAGAAATAGTACCAGAAACTGGTGCTGAACCGCCCTGGCCCACACCACTAGCATCCCGTAGGTTCCTCTCTGTAATTAGTGCCTGGTTCACAATATCATGTACTTAAGGCAACCTAAAAACATTCACCAGTGCCCGGATGTCATATCGGAGACCATCCTCAAAGCGCCTGGCCCTCAATGTCTCATCACCCACCAGAACGGGTGCAAAACGCTGAAGCTCGGTTAAGCGAGCAGAATAGTCCATCACTAACATAACGCCCTACTGCAGATTCATGAAATCTTGAGCCCTATCTACCCTCAGCTTCTTTGGGAAGAATAATTCAAAGAATACGGCCTGAAAATCTTCCCACGCCATGTCTCTCTGATGCTCTGTCTGGTTGGTAACATACCACCACCTCTTGGAGGAATCACGCATCATATATGTTGCGAGCTTGACCCTCCACCCTGGAGGCGTCTCAAGATGCTTGAAAATAGTCTACATAGACCCCAACCAAGACTCCGCAGCTTTTGGTCCACCATCCCCTAAGAACGTAGGCGGATGCTGCTGCTGGAAGGTACATGTCAGCTTAGCCATAGATGTGCCAGTCAGTGGTGCTCCCTGAAAGGTCTGCATGAACCGCATAAAGCCTTCACGAAACTGCGCATCTGTGCCTGTGTATGATATAATGGTTGGCGCTGCATCTGGCTCTACTGGAGGATCCACTGGTAGCCCATGGCCCACCATCTCTAGAGTATACTCGTTGTCGCTCTCCTGGCGAACAACACGTGGTCGTCTCGGCGGCATGACTCTACTAGGTCAAAACATGCCTTAGATTCGCGATTATTAGAGACTGAAAGTGAAGGAACCAAAAAGGGAACAAAGGAAGAAATCATTTCAAGATTTTCAAAACAAGACTACACTGCATGTATACCGACTACACGGAATGTACTTGACTTCTCTTCCCCTTATCGGGTCCTTCTATACGGCTAAGCCACACGGTTCCCATTGAACAAAAACTACACGGCGTGTATAACATCTTCACGGTGTGTATGGTGTAATTTTCAACTGCCCATGTCATTTATGACACGGCTGACTACTCGGCTTGACACTACACGGTGTGTTACACCCGCACACGGCGTGTACACCACCCCATTTCTCTAGCCACATGGCTAACACCACACGGTCTGTCCTCGGACAAGACTACACGGCGTGTCCCACAGGTACAATATGTGTACTAGACGAGCTTCACCGACCCATGTTGTTAGTTACACGGCCGGACACATGGCTCACACTACAAGGTGTGTTCTATACACGCATGGCATGTACACGAAGGGATTACACTGACCCGTGTTGTTGGTTACACGGCTGGGTCCCCAGGTCAGACTACATGGCGTGTTCTTCATTGACACGGTGTGTATGTCTTAAGGTATCCTCCATCCATGTTGTTTGTTACATGGGTGGACTCTGGGTCAACACTACACGGTGTGTACAGAAGCTACATGGCGTGTTCTCCCCAATCATTTCCCTTCCCCGTGTCACCGCCCACACGGTTTGTGACACGGGAAGAGACTACACGACGTGTACTTAGGGCACACGGCGTGTACTCAAAAAGTTCTCTTTTTCTTCCTGAACAAAAGAACATACACGGCATGTTCGAATAACTACACGGTGTGTATACTGGGTTTTCCAGACAGTATGCCTTAGAAACTTCCCTGGAACCCAGAAAATACCAAAAAACAACACCTAAGTGTCAAATTCTGACCCGTGAGGGCCCATACTCCCCACGAATCAAATTTTGACATCTTATTTGTGTTATAACAAAATAAACAGCTAATGATCCACTAAATTCCAGTCAATGAGGGCCCATACTCCCCACAAACCAAAGTTTGGATTCCATTCTTTTAACAAACTTATACAATAATACCCTATCACATAGCAGGTATTTATCAAAGCAGCTATCACAACAGCATGCTTTTCTAGCACAATAACTATCACAACAACAAGAAAATTCTAATGCACCTACATGGCATGGAACTATGCATGGAATGTGATTTCTATCATGTTCCTAAATGATGCATGAGATGGCATACCCTCATCTCATCGGGTTGCAACTAAATAGAACCCATAGATAAAATATAAACAGTACAATACAAGTGCGTCACCCAACAGTGAAAATCAAATCAACTATAAATTGCAAAATCATCAAAATTGAAACACGAGGTAAATTGGCTTTTCCATGTACACGGGTTAGCTACGCCCGGGCACAGCTTATTACCAACTACCGTTCCCGTATTATCCCTAACTAAGGCTCTAAATAGTAAGTCAAAGAAAAGAACCCCTCTGATACCACTTTGTAACGTCCTGGATCCGGGTTCCACTCAACGGGTGCCCCGAACCCGGTTCGCCATGTGACCTCAAGTGCATTTCCCCAAACGCCAGAGGCTGCCGACTAGAAGCGAGGGCCCAGGTCTAATAGTGGGGAAACTATGCCCTCATTTGTCAAAGTATAGCACAGCGGAATATAATATAAACATACAACAACAGCGGAAGAAATAATAGTATATAACTGAAATGAACAACTGTAGTTGATATAACCAACCAGTATAAAAATAACGATGAAACATGCCTCAATTCTATGAAAACAGCTGAAACATGTTACACAATCAATACAATACAACTGTAGAGTACAACAAAACAAAACGAAACAGCTGGTAGCATCGCAAGACTAAGCCCGGTCCCATGCTCCTCTACTCCTCATTAGTAATCAAGTACCTGTATAGGGACCCTTTCCCTTATCTACACGTGTAGAAACGTAATCTGTTTGGTCCAAAAATCATGACCCAAACAAGGTGTGAGAAATAAATCCCAGTAGGCACCCACCAAAGGCACATGCCCAACTATGTGAAAATATGCAACAATAGTGTTCAGTAGTAAAATTCAATAAACTAATCAGTACTCAAAAGTAACTAACTTACCATTTATATTTCCATTTATTTATTCATTTAATCCATTTAATATAAGAAAACACCACAATGAATTTCTAAGTAAACAGTCATTGTCCAAAGATACTCAATCCTTACCCTCAGGTAATCAGGAACGTAACCCGCAGGTACTTGCCCACAGGAAAAACAGATTTTTCCCTTAGGCGTACGTAGTTTCACCCTCAGGAACAGAGTCTATTTCCCACAGGCACGGAAGAAGTTTCCCTCAGGCTAAGATAAAAACTTCCTTAGGGCTAAGCAAAACAACGCTCATGGGCTAAGTAAAGCACTGCCCTCAGGCGCAAGTAACTGGGCCATGCCTAACATGTAAATAAACATTCACATTAAATTCCTCTCAAGGTAAAAGTAATGCATAACGTAAACATGGTATACCCTCAGGTATCCCGGCCAAACGGCTAAACAGAGGAACGCACCCACGGGGTGGTCCTGGATCAAAGCACTGATCCCAAACAACAGTTTACAACTTTATTTAATCAACTATACAATTCTAGGTATCAAAAAAAATCCACAACCTCAGCCACACGACACCCCAAATATGGGTTTGTAGCTCAAAAACACATAAAAATGCACGATAGTTGGAAAATAAACACCAAGCCACCTACCTTAAACACCAACGAATGATATACGTGAACGTCGATTTCAGAAACGCCCAATAACAATGTAGATATGACATAGAAGAAAACTCATTTAAACTTAAATAAATTTCTTATGGAAAAGAATTGGTAAGAAATACCCCAGGAGAAGGGATAGATCACCCGTGCGGTTCTAGGGAGATTGACGGTGCAGAAAACAGATTCCCGACGTGCGCTCGGCAGATCTCCAAAGCTCCAGCCTCCCTCTCCCACTCCTTCCTCCGGTTCTAATCCTTCCCTATGAACAGGGGAGGCTACTGCCCATTTTAAGTGAAAAAAATAAAGTACACGGCGTGTATTTCCAAGTACACGGCATGTACTTCCCATTTTTTAACTGTTCCTCTGGCGGTTTCCCGCAAACGTGGCACTGTTCATCTGCCGACATGACTACACGGAGTGTCTTCTTGAGTACATGGAGTGTTCAGTCACATATCTAGACACTTCCTTACTGTTCTCCTGCTGACTGACTACACGGTGTGAAAAGGACCACTACACGGTGTGTAGTCGGTTTCTACACCCTTCATCGCCGACATGGCCACACGCCCCGTGTACTCATCCCACACGGCCAAATGTACACGGTGTGTGGAAAATACACACCGTGTACTTCCAAAAAATTAGGATTTTTCCCCATTTCCTTATTTTCTCAAAAATACTTAAGGAAAAGAGAAAATAAGAAACCCGTACCTCAAAAATAAGAATCGGGTTCTTACACCATCAAATACTAGAAGGGGGTTTCTGATCTCCATGGGAAAGCAACTAGTTCCAGGGAATCAACAACAACCAGAGGGGGTTATTTCTCCCATCCGGAAGCAGAAAACATGACATATACATATATATACATACATGATGGAAAGAAATAGAGGAAGAGTAAACATGAAATATATGTCATATAAAAAAGGAAATAGCAAAATCAATACAACTCAAAAGTATCTAAACAGTATCCATGGTACAAGTCCAATAGCAAAAGATAGATAAAACTGAAACAGATACTCTATGTGATAGCATGAGAAAAATCCCAAAATATCCCCACCAACTACCCAGAAATAGTTGATATAAACCTCACCACCTTACTTCATTACCTTTCCTTTACCTGCATCGAAATACATAACAAGGTCTATGCACCACTGAAGGGGTGACCAAGGTGTGAGCTAAACAGGATCAGTGGGATCCTACCCAAGTGTTTCATATCAATTCTCTATACAACAATTCAAACATGCTCAAATTTAAATAAAACAAGGAATAAGAATCAGTTGAATAGTTTTTTATATCAAAATTATGGCAAAACATTTCCTCTTTTTCCAAAGTTATAATATAATCTTTGTAAAACGGTTTCAAATAATATCACATATATCAATTCAGTTCAATCCAAACCATGTATTTCATATCATATCAAATAAAAATTAGTAAAAACTAAAATTGCAGGTAACATCATGCCAAGGATCATTACATGTCAATCTATATAGAACACTCATACCTAAACATAGAAAATCACATGCATCAAGTCTCAAGATATATGTATCAAAACTAGAGAGAATAATAACACCCCAGCAAGTGAACCTACCAAAAGGTATATCAAGTCCCTAGAACAACATGCCTAGGGAGTAGAGAAACAACCCATGAGTGAACCCCTGTACAATATCAATGGATGATGCTTATTACAACACTATCTACAGAAGTACCCAAGGATTCCCATTTGATATAGTTTCCAAACCATTTCATTAACACCATATATTGAAAAACATTTAATAAATCCATTTCACAATCCTTTGAAAATATACATTATTTTAAAAAAATAAGGGGGACCCATATTTCCTCAATAAACCATTTTCACACATACAATTTAAGCATTCCATTTCATTTATAAAACAATTTATAAAACAATAGAAATAAAATTCTTCCAACATAGACTATAGAAAGAAATATTAACCTTAAACTTAAGTTGAAAATGACCATAATGGGATCCACCAACATGGAAGAACACAAGGTCAACAACAAAAGAGGCCCTAGAATCATTCCATTTAACTTAGAATCAATTCAATAAGAAAAATGGTCGGAGGATAAGATAAAAAAACATGCACCTCAAGAAACTTATATGTCACACCCCAACTAACACAAAGGTTGGCCTTTGAAGTAAGATCACACAACTGATCTAAAAAGGATCAAGAGAATCAAAACCATAAGACTAATGGATCTAAAAACATAGTGAAATAGAACTACTATGACTAATGGAAACTAAGAAGTGGAAATATCACTTACATGGAGAGATGCAGTGCAACCACAATGAAGATCAATCACCGAACAAAATGATCCGGAAGGAGTGGATATCCCTAAAACAATCTGGTATAGCTTCTATGTTTCAAGAGAGAAGGTATTGTTTAATTAAAAATAAAAAATAGATGTATAGTGCATAAAACTCTATAGGCTGTGAACATTACACAATGTGAATCCCTGGTTCAAGATGTGAAATCCAAAAAATGCATCGCTTCTATTAATAAAACATAGATAAAACTTTTCATGATGTGAACCAGTATCATTATGTGTAAAAATTTAATGCTCTGAACTACTTCATAGCATTATCCTAGAAACAAATTCACATTGTGTAACCATTTCACAGTGTGAAATCATTCAATAGGAAGATTCTACATAAACACTTTGAAAAATCTCCTAGTTCAACCAGAACGCCAAAGGACATCCTATTAAGAATTTTTCACATTTATAACCAGACAATATTAATTACCACTAACATATATCCCCAAACTTTATTCCATTTTCCCTAGTAAAGGATCTCTACCCTCAAGATTCCCAAAACACACCCAAATAAAGTGGGAAAAAGAGAGATGATAAATACCTAAAAGATGGTAATGGGAAGTTACAAACTCCCCACCATAATACTTTTTTCCCTAGGAATTCATGTGGAATAATGGTTTCCAGAAATAAGTGAGTTCACTACTCCCTCATTAATGAATCACACTCCCATGTATTGTGAGAATATGATCCATGTCTCCATAATAATTTAACCAAGAGAATTGACTTCCCATGCAGACTTTCACTTAAAAGTCAACAATCACCACTTTTTTCTATACAATTAAAATACCTATATTTAAATCGATCTCTTCCCAAATAAAAACATGAGAGGGATTAAGATGGTATTTCTTGAGCTAGGATATGAAGAATATATCATGAATACTCATCAACTTAACTACAAATTCCAATCGATAAGAAACCTTCCCAATCCACTTTGTGACCTCAAATGGTCTAACTTATCTCGGAGCCAACTTTTCCTATTTTCCAAGAATATGGAGACCCAACTAAGGACATATTTTCATATAAATCCAATCACTAATAGAAAACTCTAAAGGATGATGTTGATGATTTTCATATGATTTCTGTCAAATATTAACTATAACTAGATGTCGATGTATATCATGAATCCTTGATTATGTCTCCTGATGGATACATTATCCTACAAGGGAGGCTTTTTCCACCTCTACCAAAGAAAGAGTATGCCTACATGGAAAACAATGAAATTCCTAAAAGGGATCCATTTTGATCAACAACTAATAAATGTTTTTATAAGAAAACTCAATTGGACCCATATAGCTATCCCATGGGACACCAAAATCAAAGATGAAGGCACATATTATATCCTCCAATATATGAATATCATGCTCCATATAGCCATGTTTATATATGTGGTAAGTTGTACTCAACCTGGCCTAAGTCTCCATCACCTCCTGGAGACTCTTCTAGAACCATGAGGTTAACCTAGTATCCCTATCTAAAACAATGGTAGAGGGAAATCCATGTAACCTTAGAACCTCTTTCACATACAAACTACCCAAGTCTTCAACTTTAGTAGTTTCCCTACTAATAATGTAGTGAAATTACTTTTTCATACAATTAGTCACTACCCAGATAGTATTCCTCCCTAGAGTAGTCTGTGGTAATCCAAAAAAAATCATAGACACGTCATCCCATTTCTAAAACGAAATTGGAAGTGGTTAGAGAAACTCATAGGGTTTTATATGCTCTACCTTTATCTTTTGGTATGTGTAACAGTGGGACACATAATCTAAAATGACATGCTTCATACCTGGACACTAAAATCTCTATCACATTTAATAATACATCTTCATAGTTCCTAGATGAATATCCAATTAATAAATATGATAGTCAAACAAAACTAAGCTACTCATAGAAGCTGGGATGAAAACCCAATCCCCAAAATAGATTATTCAATATAAAGGGAGAGACCATCCAGAAATGGTCTCCCCACCACATAAGTTTTCTCAAATTACATTTAGTTCACTATTGTATGCGCTAAAATAAATGTGGCCAATGGTGACTGAATTACGAAAAACTTGATCCAGGGGTGTAGTTTATTTTGCATGCTTCAAAATTACTATTTGGCGATCCCAAACCTAATTATGGATCATTAGTTGTGTATGTTGAAGTTACATTGTCGAAATCATCCAACAAGGGTGATTTTGGAATAAAGTATAGAAGTTCGTGAAACTTTTTCCATGAAACTCAAACTTTCATGAGTGACAGTAACCTTTTCACATTGTAAGTCCGGTTTGCGGAACACCTATTTGTAGAAGTACCTAGACGTGTATACCTTTTATGGTATCCTTCATGCAGCATAAGTTTGGTTTATAGAACACTGATTTTTGGAATTCCTTGACCACTCGTAGCTTTTATGTTAACATTCGCACGTTGTAAATCCAGTTCATGAAAATTCAGTTCACAAAAGTCCGCATCCACATAAAAATATTAATACTTCATGAAGGCCTCTATATTTTGTGAAAGTGTGACCCTTGTTTCTGTTGATCCTATAAATATCCCCCCCCCCATGTTATCATCTACAGGAAGAGATGTTGAGCTATGAAATCATGCTCTCAATTCATAAAACTCCAACGAGTTTGGAAAATTCACGTAACTTATTTCCCAAAAAGTAATATTTCACAAATTTCCTCACGTGATCCATTCCATATATGGGTTAGTGTTTTATGAAGTTTTTAAAAACTTTTATCCATGAATATCATTGTTTATATAAGATATAAATGCCTTGCGATACTCCAATTTTCAGGAAACTCCAATGTTTTTTGAAATAGTGTTTTCCATATCTATTTGGTTACCTATTTTGATGGGCATACTTTTGAGAAATTTTATAACCTTTATAAAACCCTTATCCTTCATGAAACTCCTGCCTTTTCACCCACTAGTCCATAATGTAGGGGTTTCACCCCTGCACCTCTGCTCGGGATAACTGTCGGGTTGCAGTCCTGGACCTCCAGCTCAGTCCCTTCACTTCTGTCACTAACCCCCATAAAAAAATGGAGAGTCTCACAATGAACTTTTCTGGCCAGGTCAAGGACATTTTGGGTTTCATTTTATACATTCCTAATATCCATCCCATATAATACCATGAGTCAAGACACTCCTCTATACTTCCTGAAATACCTTGATTCAACCAACTCCTCATGGTCCCTTTCCCATTCCATGAGTTTAGAATCTCCTCTTGGATTCCCTGAGTACCTTATTTCGAAATAATCTACAAGAAACTCCTAAAACCCCATCACCTAACTCATATTCTAGGTTGAACAAGAAAGGGTTTCTCTCGAATAAGTCTCATACTAACCATTTCTAGGAACCATCTTCCTAATGGTCCTCACTACATGAATTTAAACTGTAGTATACCCTGTATGATGAGAATAGGATGCCTAATATGATAAACACAAGATACCTTATGTTTCAAGCATAAGAATAATTATGCTATTATCCTGAGTGGAACCCCATTAGTCCTCACTATATGATATTAAATTTTATTACACTCTATATAATGATAATAGTATGCTCCTGTGACAAACGTTATATGCCTTATGCATCAAGAATAAGATTCCTCAGGCCATGGTCATGAGATGACCCCCTTAATCTTCAATACATAATGTTAAACTGTAGTATAACCTATATGATGATAATAGGATGCATCATGTTACAAAAAAGATATTCCTTATGCATCAATCATAAGATACCTCATGCCATGCTCATGAGATGACCCTCCCCCCCTTAGTCCTCACTACATGATGTTAAACTTTAGTATACCCTCTATGATAAGAATATAATATTGCTTGTGAAAATTATGAGATTACTTATGTGTCGAGAATAATATTCCTTGTATCATGATCATGAGATGACCCCCCTTATTCCTCACTACATAAAGTTAAACTGTAGTATACCCTATATAATGATAATTGGATGCCACCTATGAAAATCATGATATTCCTTATGTTTCAAGTGTAAGATTCCTCATTTAATGATCATGAGATGACCACCAAGAATCCCCCATCAAACTCATTTTCAGGTGTAACCCCAATTATATCCCTTGACCAATCAGTTTACTGATATTCCCTCGTGACCCGATGTGAGGAAGATAAACAGGAAGCCCTAGAATGCAAGCTTCACATGTATCCCTTCTTCTCCTAAGAAACCCCTATAGGTGTCATCATTGAGTGTAATCCCCAATAAAATTCCTCAAACCACCATAGATTTGATATTCCCTCCCAACCATACATGAGGAAGAAATAATGGGTTGCTTGATGCATAATCCCCACACATAATTTCCTTGAACATGATGTAAAATTATGGTCTTACCTAATTCAATGAACATGGGATACCCTGTGTAATAATTTAAGGATTCCTCATGTGAAAAAAATGAGTTTCCTCATGTGATAAGTATGAGATGATCCTACCATATCTTCTCCTAGTAGCACTTAGGAATCTCCCATGAATAATCCCTATCCATACCATCACTTCTTTTAATAGCACCTAGGAAGCTTCCATGTGTAAGCCACAATCACACCATTGATGTTCCATAGCAACACCTAAGCTTATCCCATGTGTAAGACTCATTCACACCAATGTTTCTCTTAGCAGCACTCGGGAAGATCCCATACATAATCCCCATTCACACCATTGTTTCTCTAAGAATCACCTAGGTAGCTACCATGTATTATCCCCACACCATCCATTGTTGACGCTCCTTCCACGACACGAAGTCCTTACTGCATGATGTTAAAATACATAGACTAATTATGTCACATGACCTTAAAAAATGTAATTAAACTTTGTGGGTTTTGATCCATTTCTCTTAAACGTGGTACATAAGACACCTCTATGAGGTTCAATCCCAAAAAAATTCATGTGTGAAATCCCCCCCCCCAAGGACACACTCCACCAAACCTCTAAGTGTGAAATATTCCCCACTGATGATGCACTTAACCACACATCATATCCTCAAATTTCATTAATATTGTGCCCATAATATCCCTACAATATGTTAAAACTATATCTAATCATATCCACAAGACATTAAAATCATGACCTGATCTAGAATCCCTACCCCATGTGATAAACATGGGATTCCTAAGGTAAAAGTACTATGAATACTTACACCCATGGAATTGACTAATTTGTAGCTGCTATGTATTACTTGGGTTACATGCCTAAGATTCCTCATATGATATGCCACTAACTTCAAAAGGAGAAGACTTTATAGGTTCCAAACACACAAAATGTATAAAAAATCTAATACATGCCTGATGTTGCCACCTACTCTAACCAAAGGTTACTAACCTTTTGAGACAGATGCAGCATAATTAACCAACATCCATCTTAAGATGGAACTGGGAATGAGTTTTATAAATAAGACTCAAATCTATGATGGAGACCTGGATTATGTGATGATCTCCAAGGATGAATCCATGGAAGGCGGAATTGACATCCCATAATCCCATTTTGATCAAGGATACAACGTCAGAATCCATGGAGTAGAGGTCACCAACCTAGAAAATTAGGAATGTGGGGAAATAGATTCACTTCACTGAGATAATGAACACCCTAGCTATAAAATCATTGGAAATAGTCATTTTTTTACTGACCTTACAAAATAAACTCAATGAGAGATGATCATAACTAAACAATAGTAAGAACCATACCTAAAACATACTCCTAAGAATCTAATGGAAACTGGGAGAAGTTCCCCATAAGGTTCCACTCCTCCTTCAATTCCAGAATATCCAGTAATGGTACATTCTATATGAGAGTTTCTGCAATGACATTCCTCTTCCCTAGGGTGTAGGCAATATCGAAGTCAAATGTATGAAGGTATTCCACCCACCACTTCTATCTGATATTCAAGTATTTCTAAGAAAATATATTGACCATAATCTTATGATCAGAAAATATTGTGAACCACTCCCTAAAAATATAGTGTCACCAATAGTTAAGTGCATACATAACCACAAAAATCTCTAAATCATGAGTGAGGTAATTCTTCTCATGTGGTCAAAGATGGTGAGTGTTTTAATTACCCCTTTCTCTTTCTGTATAAGCACACAACCCAAAAAATCACCAGAAGGTTCATAAAAAACCACATACCCCTTACCGAGCTTGGGTAAAATAAGAATAGGGGTTTATTTTAGAATTCATTTTAGCTCATTGAAAGAATAATGATATTTTTCATCCCATGTGAATTTGACCCCCTTTCGACTAAGATAATTAAAAGGTTATTCCAACCATGATAAATCCTTGAAAAACCATTGGTAGTATCCAGTAAGACCAAGTAAGTTCTAAATATTAAAGATTTTTTGTGGATCTTATCATGACATGGTAGTCTTCACCTTCTCAATATCAACTGATAATCCATTCTTAGAAATAAAAATACATAAGAACGTCACTTCTTATATGTAGAAATTTTATTTTGAATTATTTCCATAAAAATAGTGTCTCATTAGGATGTCCAAAACCAAACTCAAATGGTGCTCGTTCTCATGATTAGATCTCAAATAAACTAAAATAACATCCACAAACACTACCAAAAAAGTGTTGAGATAATATTTTAATATTAAGTTTATCAAATCCATGAAAATTGTATGAGAATTAGTCAATCCAAAATGAATCACAAGATATTTGTAATGGATATACCTACTTCATAAAAACTTCTTCGGTATATCAGAATCCCAAAATATGAGCTGATGATAACCCAACCAAAGATCGATCTTTGAAAACACTTTTCCTCCTTTAACTAGTCAAATAAATCATCCACATGGGACAAAGTATACTTATTCTTAAATGTTACTTAGTTAAAGAAAAATTTATTCCAAACAAAATTGAATTAAACTATCTATATTATTAGAAAATAGTACCAGGGATACCCAATTTGAAACAATATAGTGAACAAAAAATCTCTCTATCAAATCATCCAGCTGAATCTTGAGATCTCTCAGATCCACTAGAGCCATATGATATATGGGTATTGAGACCGATGACATACCTAACACTAGATAAATCATAAAATATACCTCCCTCTCTTGATTAATACCAGATAAATCATTTGGGAAAATGTTAATAAGGTCTCAAACAATAGCAGGAAGATCAACAACAGAATAAACATCATTAGGATCGTCTACTATAATAGAAAAAAAACTCATGAGCTCTAGGTGGGAAGGTCTGACAAAAATAGACCTCAGATCCCACTCTCCCCAGAACACTCATTAACTCCCATCGATAGAAAATTATATAACACGTTGATGATAATAATAATTCTCACCATGGTGAGAAATAATCCAATTTATCTCAGTAATGATGTAAAATAGATCCAGTCTAAGAACCAAGAAATCCCAGACTAACTCTGCATCTGTTATCGACAGTGAACAAAAAAGACACTGAAACCCTTACTTTTTCCTCTCCCCAAGATGTTTTTATAACTCCACAAAAAGGGAAATGATCTATGTTGAAAGTTTAATCATATCCAAAAAACATTCATATATAAATTAATGGGAAGAACCTATATCAAATAAATCAATCACTACTAAATATGAAATAAATATAGTACCTATCACTATCATTGGGCCCACATCTACCTATTCTGGAAACTCATCCACTCCGTAAAGGTGCTTCACTCCTAAGGCTTATGGCTGGAGATATGTAGTATTTGAAGCATCTAACCACACTATAGTATATCATTGAACATAACGAGGCATAGACATAGCCTAATAAAATTCTGCAGATGACCATAGAATCCACAACTATTACACATCTTCACAGGTTCAGAACACGAATATCATTTATGCCCATCCTTACCACACTGACAGTAAGTTAGGTGTACACTACTAGATTCAACTAAAGGTGTAGAGGATGTCCACTATTAATATCCACCCCCACCACTTCTGTGATGATCATTCCCCTTCCTATTCTTCCCCTGCACACCACTAAAGCTATCACTGGGTGAAAGATCAGGGGAATAATAACCTACCTTGTTTTCCATATCCATCTCTTTTATCATTTCTAGATTTACTATATCCACATAGGTATAAAACTTTAGCATAAATACATGTGATCTGATATCCAGTTTTAAACCCTATAGGTACTTATGAGCTATTAGTTGGTCATTATTTATTACCTCTAGAGAAAAATGAACTATATCCATGAACCAATTGGTGTATTATAACATCAAATGCTCTCTTTAATGTAAGTAAAGGAACTCTAGAGACATCACCATCAATAGGAACTCTAAAAAAACTACTGAATAAAGTTGGTTTTCAAAACCTTCCAGTTCAAGCCCATGTGTATATCTTCATGTACCACATAATCTTACCCTCGCTTACTGAGACCCTTGAGGCTTAACATTTCATAGTTTACCTTAATATTCTCAGGTGTATCCAATAATTTAATGATATGATTGATCTTGTCCATTCATTCCTATGCCTCTTAAGGTTCATTCATACCCTTAAAAGATGGTGGATTCTCATTTAATAACTCTCATCATTGATCTATTTCTCCTACAATTAATGGATATACCTCCACAACTTAATTCTAGACTTACAGTACATTTTGGTCAACAATACGAACTACCCGCATGATATCCTTGATAAGATTTTGATCTATAGGAGGATTCTCTTAAGTATCATCCATTAAACCCTCTAGAGGATCCTGTGGAAGAAATCTCATAAGCATGCCACTGCACACAGAAACATAATAAATGATCAAACAACAAGATAATATTTGTTCTAACTAGAAAACCATTAAAAAAATATTATGTTCAAGAACTCATAATAGGAGACACTCGTCCTAATATCCCATGGTAACTTGAGTTTTTTCATGGAAAGGGTTGTCCATAAATTCACCAAAACCAACCTCTCAAGTCCTGAAAATCCTATATTCAGTCTACCAACTTCTCAAAATAGAGAAAAACCAACCTCCCTCTAATACCAAACTATGAAAAAACCCAACCTAGATACCCTCTCAAACTGGTACCCAACCCAAACCATCACATTCCTAAAGCGCATTCTAGATCCCTATGGGATGAAAATAGCACCTAGGCATCACAAAACCAGAAGGAATGATTTCACTCAACCTGAAGTATAAAAAATGACATATATATATATATATATATACATTCATGATGAAAATAAATAGCGTAAGATTAAACAAGTAATATATGTCATATCAAAAAAGGAAATAGTAGAAGAAATACAACCCAAAAGTAGTTAAAAAAATATACAAGTTACAAGTCCAACAATAAAAGACAACTAAAACCCAAACAGCTACTCCATGTGAGCACCTAGGAAAACTCCCACTATCTCACCACCATCTACCTAGGAACAACTGATAGAAACCCCATCGCATCACTACAGCACCTTTCATTTCCCTGCATCAAAAGACATAACATGGTCTATGCACCACCGAAGGGGTGTATAGGGTGTGGTCTAAATAGGCTCAGTAGGATTCCACCAGAGTGTTCCATATCAAGTCTCTCTATAAAATATGAACATGTTCAAATTTAAAGAAAATAAGGCATGATAATTAGTTAAATAGATTTTTAAATCAAAATCATGGTAAAAAATTTCCCCCTTTTCCACAATTTCAAATAATCCAGGTAAAATAGTTTCAAATAATATCACATGTATCAAACTACTTCAAACCAAAACATGTAGCACATATCATATCAAATCCATAGTAGTAAAAACCAAAATCCCAGGTAACATCATTCCAAGGATCACTACAGGTCAGAATAGCTAGAACACTTGACATGAAAGTTAACATTTTTATTTCAAACAGTAATCCCAATACAAGGAAAGATGTCACGGGGGTCGAAAGTAATGAAACCCCAAAGCATCATCAATGAAAAACTTCAAACCCTCAGCAGGAAAGGACCCCAAAGACGAGAAAGAAGAAAATTTATCGTTTGATGATGCTGTAGATGCCATGAAGTCCGCCACCATGTTGCCCTCTCTCCAGGTATGAGCTAGAACACTCATACCCAAACATAGACAACCATGTTCATCAAGTCCCTTGATATATACATTAAATCTAGAGAGAATAGGAATGCCCTATAAAGTTAACCTCCCAATAGGTTTAATAAGTCCCTAGAAAAATGGTCCTAGAGAGAAGAGGAAACCCCCATGAGTGAACCCCCCCAAAAGTATCAACGGATGAGGCCTATTACTACACCTTATACTTAAGTATCCAAGGATTCCCATGTCATATATTTTCCAAACCATTTAATCAACACCATGCTTTGAAATCTTTTTCATAAATCCATTTAACAATGCCTTAAACATACCCTTTCTTTTACCAAAACAAGGGGAAAACCATATTTCCTCAAAAACCTATTTTCACACATGCAATTAAATAATTTCAGTTCATTTATAAAACAATTTATAAAATAATAGCAGTATAGTTCATCTAACATGGGATAGATACAAAACCACCTACCTTAAACTCATGTCACACACGCTTGTAATGGGATCCAACAACACATAAAAACACAAGGCTAACAACAAAAAGGCCCTATAATCAATCCTTACATCTCAAAATAAATTCAACAAGAAAAATGGTCAATATAGAAGATAAAAAAACACATAACTCAATAAAATTACACTCCTCACCACAATCAACACAAAGGTTAGAATTTGGAGGAAGATCACACAACGGATCTAGAAAGAATCAAGATAATCAACACCACAAGACCAATGAATCTAACAACATAGTGAAATGATGATAATTCGACCAATGGAAATGGAAATTTAGAAAGACCACTTACCTGGAGAGATTCATCATAACCAAAACAAAGATCAATTGATAAATAAAATGATATGGATGGAGTATAGAACTCCAAAATATCATGGGAGGGATCATAGGTTTTGAGAGAGGGAATTGGGGTCAAATTAAAATAAAATTATATGTATAGTTCATAAAAAAATATAGGACGTGAACATTCCATGATGTAAATGTCAATTTTATGATGCGAAATCAATGAAATCTAAATATTCTAAAAAGGGCATTGACTTGGTTAAAAAACATCATTTGAACTTTTCATGATGTGAATGAGTCTCATGATGTGTAAAAATTTCAAGATCTAAACTAGTTCATGACATCATAATGGAAACATATTCAGGTTGTGTAACTCTTTCATGATGTTAAATCGTTCAGTATGCAGATTCTATAGAAACACTTAGAAAAATCCCCTGGTTCAACCTGGACCCCAAAGTAAATCCTCTTAATCCTTTTTCACATTTAAATATTGACTCCATTAATCACCAAAAACATACATACTTGAAATTTAGGTCATTTTCCTCAAAAAAGGATCTTCATCCTCAGGATTCCCAAGATGCACCCAAATAAAAAGGGAAATTAAAAGGGAGATGATAAATAAATTAAAGAAGGTAACAGGATGTTACAACCTAAGTAGACAACCCTAAGACCAAAACCATTCTTGCTAAATCTTATTTATTTTTTTATTTCTTATAATTTTATTTCATGCATGAATTTCATCAAAACAAACCCCCCATTTTTCATTATCTTAAAATATAAAAACATCAAAAAAATATAATGGGTGATCTAAAACTTTGTTACTTAAGAGATATGACCATGGTCAGCAACTATGATACACTAGAAAAATAAATATTGTTTTTGTTCTTCCTTTATATAGGTGTGTCTCTATCCATACTTGAATTTTTGACTATATAGATATATAGGATGAGATTTTCAAACATATAAATTTCCAAATACCCATAAATTTCCTATTCATATTTTTATTGATATCGATGGTTTGAATGAATAAAAATTTATTATCATGTATATATAAACTGGTCAACATCAACATATACATGAAATAAACCATATGTTTATTCCAATTCAACACCAATTAATTTTTAATTAGTGAATATGGAAATATTTATAACATTTCACATCATTTAACTTTGACTACTAAATTTCATGAAGTTACATTAAGGGAGTATTTTCTTAGCATATTTGATATTTTAATAATAATCAGTCAATTATTTTATACCCATGATTTCTATTTAAAAAATTTATTATGGACGTGTAAATAATTATTGAGTCTTGGTGATTATTTTTTATTAATTTTATCATAATAAATTTATAGTTAACATTTACAATGGTTTGCAATATACTTTTTTGAGAGGAAAATGTGAAGATTCCTCTTATGGTAAGTGAATAATTCTATTGTATACCTTCACTGGTGGTTCAAGATATATGATTAAAAATCATCAATATGTAAAGAAAATTTATGATTGGGTTTTATTATAGTGAATCTCATTTTTCATGGTTGATAATTTTCTCAATTTTGAGTTTTTAGAGTTTCTGAGACCTCCATGGGGGTAAAATGACAATTTAACCCTAGTAGACAACATAAAAAAGATTTTATGATGGATTCATTAATTCTAGGGTGTTATTTTTACCCTATAGTTGAGACTAAATGAATTTTTTTTAATGGTAGGGCCTTGATTAAAATATATTAATTATAATATATATATATATATATCCTGTGTGTGCGCTTTATTAGGAATTATGATTTTTCTTCTAAAAACACGTCAGATAAAAAAACTAAGACCACATAAAGTTTGAAATGGGGTAATTACCCTAGTTGTAGTGATAGTTTCATTCTCATTGGTACCCAAATATGTTAATTGATGCTGGTGAATTAATTATTTTATTTATTTAATTAATTAATTAGTCTTGTTATGTTAAAAACCCTAGATATCCTCTATTTATATCATTCTATGAATCCTATATGGTGTTAAATAGTTTTTATAATAGCATAAACCTAATTATGGGATTAGGAGAGGGATTATATTAGAGGTGTTGATGGTGGATTGGATGAATGAGACAAAATTCGCAATGGCATAGAAGAACAGATCATGTGGATGGGTTAACAAATAGTAACATTAATGATCCACCATAAGGTAGGGTATTGTGATATCTCATGATTCACTCTCCATTGAATTCCCCAATTTAAAATATTTACTAAAGTTTGATATCTTCTTTTTAGAACATATGTTTTAGTTTTTATTTATATTTAATTATTCTTTGTGATATTGTCATTCATTTTCTTATATGGTAATTCATTATTTGTGATTAATTTCTCATGATTTATCTTCGTGAATATTATTCATGTTTAAGATTTTATTTTATTATAGTCCATGTTGTGTTTAATAAACTTTGTTTCTTTGGTTTTTATCCCTTTACCCATAGATTTTTAGGAAAATATTTATTTAACATATCCTTGTTAAATTATGTCAATGGATCTAGTGATGGATCGACGAACAATGAGGATGAATTATCCTATATTTTTTCTTCTCTATCCTCTCTAATCTATATACCTTTATTACTCGTGTGGTCATCTAGGAACTGATGGCCTTAGTGGTTGGCCAACTATGGCTACATGTGTGAACCTCACTTAGATCGAAAGTAGGTAATGACGCAACATGGGGGAAGAGGATTGAATTGTAGTAGTGGGTCAGTTTTGGATGATGTAGAGGTGGCTTGGGCATGGGTGGTGCATAGTATAGTGCATGTTATAGGATATTTAGGTTCCATGTGGTTGGTAGTTTATGAGAGGATTGATGTTGACTTATGAGCAATAGAGGTTCCACATGTAATCGAATGAGGCAAGGTGTGGTGAAATGGTCATTAGGGATCAGTTTTTATAGAGCTTAGGGAAGAAGAGGTATAATTAAAAGGATATGCATAGAATGAAAAATAATGATAAAATAATAGAAAATGGGAAATAATAATAACAAATTAAAATAAAATTTATAGAGGGGAGTAGAAAGAGAGGGTTGGTTGCATGGGGTGGGTGGGTTTGTTGAGGGATTATTCCCCCAACACTCATCTTGATTATATATTAATCATATTAATTAAATTAAAAAAATAGAAGACTGGGGGGAGGGGAATGATTGGAGGTGGAAGGGGATGATTCTGCATAGATCCCCCCCACCTGCTGCATGATATACTTACCCATGTCAACTTATATATATATATATATATTATAATAGTAATATTACAATTATTGAAAATTGTTGTTTTGATTGTAACTTTTTACTGAGACATTAGATCGATGGTCTATCGACAACATTGTGAACTAGATATTAAGATGAAAATTTCAAGACAAATATTGGGAACCTAAATCGAACACGTGGTATGTTCCATCGGTCTCTTCATGTAACGTCTCTCATGCTTTATATAATGAAATGAATGTTTTCCATCCATATAATTTTTTTAATAAATATTTTGGCTATATTGAGTGTTTTTTCATCTAGATTGTAATGGAAAAATATATCCATCCATCTAAGGCCAATTTTTAATTTCATAGGCAAATTTTGAATTTATCTTAGTGGGGTTGATGATAAGGTTCATTTGTGATCTTCAAAGAGATATTGGGGTTAGTACTCTATTGGTTGTAAAATCCTGAGATTTCAGTATATATATATTCCCTTAATTAATATTAAACTCAATAAATTTCTTCACAAAAACTAAAATTAAGTTCTTGATATACTTTATTCATATTTAAAATATCATTATTATAACCTATAATATATCTATATATGATATTAAAATTCATTAAAATAATATGAAATTATATTAGAAACACTTAATGCTTAAGAACTTCATTATTAAATAAAATTAGTTTATCGGTATATTTTTTATTTTCTAATAAGAGTTAAATATATAATTTTTTGAAATAAAATTATATTAAATTAACATTATTTATTAATTTATACTATCAAAATTTACTTAGTATGTAATTTTGAGATTTTTTTTAAAATGCGGTTTTTACAAATAAACATTATAATTATCATGAATTTATCAACATAAATGAATGACCTAGAAGGTCATAAAACCTTTAACTGATAAAATATGAATTTAAAGAAAAAAATTATGAATTTTATAATATTATTTGAACTTATAAAACCTGTGACCAACAATTTCAGAACTAAAGTAAAAGGTTACTTTAATGAAGAAAACTACTTTATATATTTTCTTTTAATTAACTAATTTTTGGGTAAATTTTAGTTATTTCTTGATTTTAATGTCACATAACCATAATTAGTTTTATAATAAATAAATTACTATCATGAAAATTAGTAAACATGATACATTTACCCTATACATAAGTTTTAGGTTTAAACACACTCTTTTATTTTTAAAAAATCATGTGTTATGTGTGTTTAATTTAAAATAATATTTTGTTATATTTATAAAATAAATTAGGTTTAATGGATCCCAAATGTTTAATCATAATTATAAAATTTGGTAATAATTTTGTACTTATATTTTTAGTAATAAATTAATTTCCATGATTAATATTTGATTAAGGCTAATTAGAGTTTAATAGAGTAATCTAATGTGGTATGAATTTTCCTATGTTTGCATGACCTATAGACTTTATAGAAGTAATTTTTTAAGTTTTGAAGTATTAAATACATGTCTTACCAACCTTCCCTAACTAACATCACCTAACATTAAGTTCATTCCATTATTTCCCCTAACTTAACATTCTTTTCCATGGAATTTCTCTTTCCTTCAGTTATAAAAGGGAGAAATCCCACCACTTCAAGTTACACACTATCCTTTATTTTCCTAGAAAAAACTCTACCCATTTACTCATAATATAACACTCTACCACGAAACTAATAATTTTTCATTCTTTAGTTAAATTGAGCCCTTAATTTCCATGGATAATTTCAAGAAAAATCAATGTTCCTAACATGAGTATTTCTATCCTCTTAGTATTTATTTTTAATTTTCTTCTTACTAATCTTACCTAAATTTTTTAATATAATTAATAAATTATCATATAAATATTAAAACTTTATTATAAAAATTTAACATCACTTATTTATTCATTCTGTAGAATCCTACAATAAAAAAAACGCATCAATTTTTCATATGTGTGGACTACCACCACCACGAAAAAATTCGGTTTGTTTTCCATCATCACCTCTTAGGGATGGTATAAATGATTGGTTTTATGAATAATTATGGTATTTATTTCACTTATAAAATTATAAAATTATCAACTTTTACATTTACATTAATTATTTACATTCATTAAGGAATGATATTGTTAATCATGTATATTTGTGGATTACCGCCTCAATGAACGACATGTCTTATTTTATTTAACCACATAACATGGATAGAAATATAAGTGTAATTAAATAAATAATATTATTTTTTTAACATTATTATAATTCTTAAATTATAAATTTCTATATACTATCACTCTTTCCATTCATTGAGAAACGAGTTTGTTAATCGAGCTTACGTGCGAACTATCATATCCACGAATGAGGAAGTTCATTTTTCATCACCAACCATCATTAATGGATCTAAGAATGTATTTTATGGAGATATATTAAATATATTAAATTTATAATATTTTTTAAAATATTATATTAACACTATGTAATAGAACATTCTTACTCATTCAATCATTACTACACACATTTGTTTTGGTCGGTTTACTGCCAACTTAATTGATGATATAATATTTATATAGTGGGTGATTAAGGAATGTTTTATAATAATAATTAAATATAATAATAATATATTAAAAAATTAATTTTTATGGATTTATAATACTAATATCTAAACATGTTAATAATATATCTTTTTTGTTCATTGAAAACTGTCGAAACAAGTTTGTCTATGGATTTATCTTTAAGAGTCATATTTAAAAACTCTCGTGGGGTGGAAGTGGAATATTATAAATAATAATAAGATATATATTATATAATAATATTTAATATATAAATAATTAACATGGTTTCAAATATCAAGGATCAACATTTACATTAAAAATCATGTGCGATAAAATTAAAAGTGTTAATGTCGATGTTAAAAATAAGCTGTAATAAACCACTATATTAATAGTAAATAATTATAAATAGTATATAAAAGGTTTATAGAGAATAATAAGACTTTTAAATACATCATTAAAATTTTTATAGTTGTTTTATAGGAATTTGTAGTTTTATCAACTAAGCATGTAAATAAGGTAAGTGATTTTTGTCTCAAACTCCCTTCATTGAGATACGTTTTACTTTATGTAGCAATTTACTTTTATGTGGTGTATATTCTACCCAATTTATATTTAATCATAAAATATGTTTGATTCGTGATATTTAAAGTTTATTTTAAATATCTTTCTTCTTCAAGAGTTTTGATAAAAATGTTACTCAAGTCATAATTTTTTTCTCGACTCATGTCCTTTTTCCCATGAGTCGTGAAATCTCTTCTTGATTTTGATCTTCCAATTATATTTTTCCTAATATTATATTTTAAAATTTAATTTTTATCTAGTTATATTACTTAAATTAATTAATACCCTCCCATTTTATGAAATTATTCCTCCAATAAAAGTAATATATTGATAATAATAACTTATATAATTTCAAATGGATATTTTTCTCCCAGGTCCATGTTTTACCGATCAAAAGTATTTTCTATAATATTTAAATTGAACATTATACTTATATTAACCTCTTTAAAATGAAATATTTTTTCATAATTTTTATGATGTGGGTTTCACTAAAAGGTTTTAATTTACTTTAAACATTTTTTTCATGACTAGTATTAAAAAATATTTTCTTTTAAATTAATGTTTTAAAATATTCCCCAATACCTCCTTTCCAAATTATTTTAAAAAGTAAATTTATAACTACATTTAAATTCATAAAAAATGTTTTTAAAAGGAAATATTTTAAATATTTGTGTATGTGTCATTTCTTACCAAAAAGAATCTATTTTACACATTTCCGTGTGAACATATATTTCTTCTACCTTTGTTGTTTTCTAAGATAATTCCTCTCTATGATTTTAAGTTTCCCAAAAAAATGAAATTATTATTCTCGTGGTTTAATAAAATATTCCTTTTAATTTTTTTTTAAAAGTAAATTGTTATTTTAAATAAAAAAATTTGATGCATCTAATATTTGTCTTCATCTATTTCATATTCTTGATCAAGGGTATTATATAAGTGATACCATCCACCTTCTATATCTAGATAGATTATGGAATTATATTTTACATCTATAATATGATCCATCACTTATTACCTCTTACCTAATCATACAATCTTATAGTAATTATTTAATTTTAATTTTTTCCCTTTATTAATGTTCTATATACCATTACTTGATTGAAGGGTGTTCACCTAGATGCTCAATACATCGATTAATTGGAGAAATTGTTTTCTAAACCACATATTAATTTCCTATATGGTGTAAATAGAACATGTGTAGTAATTTTTGTTGAGTTTTATTTAACTATAATGGTACTTAAAGTCATTGGATACCCATTTATTTCCCATGGGTTAATCATTTCATGTTTATGGATGAAATCATGAATGGTTCCTTAGTTAATTGCTTGAAAATGATACAAAAACAATTTTATTTCCTTATATTTTGATGATGTATTAATTGAAACCATGTCGAACACATATATATGGTTTTCATTATGTGATGAGTGGGATCATAATTATATATCCCTCAAATGAATTAGGTAATGTTTCCATTTCATGGGATATCATGGTGTGTGGGTAGTGAGCCTAACCAACTATAGATCATGGGAAGTTATCATAGCCAACTCTATTTCACTACATTCCAATAATTCCAAACTCTAATGTTATGATCATTGTTTAATCCATGTTCATATTATAAGGACCCAACCTTAAACATTAAATAATCTTGAATTAAATGAAAAAATCACATTGAGGATCTTTTTAGGTTTAGAGTTTTAGAGAATTAGGCCATAACTATTACATTACATCTCAAAAATTACAAAGTAGACACTTCTACTTAGTTTCCATTTTTTCACAAAATAAAAACTCTTGAAAAAGAGTCATATCTAGTTCCATGTTTTAGATAGCATGACTTTTTCTTGATCTCATCCTTGACCCTATTCATCTTTAAGTCCTGTGAAAAACATTTCAAAACTTGGGATGAGCATAAAAATCTCAGTAAGGGTTATAAAATAAAGAAAGAAAACATTAGTTCATCAATACATACATAACATAATCTCTTTATCATACCTCATGAAATCATAAGATTTATGAATAACACATATAAATCATAAATAATAAAGGTAACTTGTGGCATCCATATCATACTTACATTATTGCTATCATAACTACGTAGGAAGTTACATTTAGAATACCCATCACAATATATTCCCTAAATCTATTAGGAGAAACATTCACGTTTACCTCTATCATGTTACCCAATGCATTGGAGAGCTATCTCAGGATCACCCACCCTTGGTTTATCATGGAACCAACCATATACATAAACAATGTCCAAGAAAAATAACATATTCATAACACATAAAACAAACATAAATGAAAGAAAAAATTACCAAATTTCAATCACAATATATCATTTAAATATATTGATATAATAAATCCATTAGCAAAACCATTTTCAATACCAAAATACATAAAAAGATTATATGGTATTTATTTTTCTTTTAAAAACATTACAGCTTGTTAAGGAAGCCAGAGATCAAATAATACTCGTGGTGGCGGAAAGGGTTGTTGTCACCGCTTACGTTAAAAGAAACAATATTTTTTTCATTTAGTAAAACTCCTCATAGAAAAATATTCCCTTTTAAATGAAATAAAAATTAAAATGTGTTTATACACCATATAAAATAAATTTGTGTATAAAACAAAATATCCCTCAATGAAAGGAGATTGAGATGAAGTCCCTTACCTCATGTCTGACTTGACCTGTTCCTTATTTAATCTCATGAATAATAAACTAAAGATAATTTATAATTTTTTAAGAACATTTTTAAATTTTATTATTCCTTTTATATCAATTATTACCTTTCTATAACAATTAGTTAATTATTTG
The DNA here is from genome assembly GCA_963277665.1 of Viscum album. NCBI lineage: Eukaryota > Viridiplantae > Streptophyta > Magnoliopsida > Santalales > Viscaceae > Viscum > Viscum album. The sequence continues at coordinate 1,499,548,345 of OY728131.1, forward strand.
AGTTCATATTGGACATTTTGTCGATGTTCGGAACTTGTGTTAAAAATGAACTTGTTATAATTATAAATTGTCCATGTGGTCAAAATTACATTATATCCATAATGATATTCAAGATTTATATATCATATATATCATATATATACATTATATATATATATTTATAATAGTACATAACATTTGGATATAAGAAATGAAATGCACCGTTCATGGAGACGGTAAGTCGTACGTACGCATGAACGCTATTTTCATTTCTATTTCATATTTAATAGAATGAAAACATAATGATACATAGGTATATTATAATTCCATTATAATATCATATATAATTTCATTAACTCCATCCTTTATACGTTCCACGTATGGCATGAATGATTCATATCACTTTGAAGGGGTGGTAGTCTGCACTTCCTCAAATGAAATTACTATATTTACCCACTATGGAAACCATAAAAGTATGATATAAATGAAAAATATAGAAGAAAAGAAAAAAATATAAATATAATATATATCACATATAAATACATTTCCATCTTAATGTCCACCATAAGAGGTGGTAGGATATAATTTAACAATCATCATTTCAGGAGGCGTTAGTTTGTCATCCACAGAAACCATATGTTATTAACCCATTAGATGAAGGTATGTGTAAATTTAGTTTGAATCCTTATCATAAAAAAACCTAGTATATTAAGGATATTGGTGTTGTTATAAAATAAAGTATTAAAAAGATTTTATGGGGTTGGAGAAGTAAAATAAAACAAAAGAACTTAAGAGAAGGCGTTACCTTTAAATCGGGTATCTTCCTTTGGTTTGAACCAAAATGTTTAATTAAATTGACTTCTGCCTAAGATAAGGCTTCTAGGATGAATATAAGGATGTAGGGAGATTAATTGGGTAGATTTTTTGATGATACAAGGGGCTTGATAAGTGTGAGTAATGAGTTAGAGGTGAGGGATTTTATAAGGGGGAGGAGGGGCTCTTTAGGAAAGTTTAAAAATATTATTTTATTATATAATGATTTTTGGTTTCTAAAGGTCCAAAACTCATTAAAGTCGAATATAATATGACTCATGTTCGAAATAAAATCATCTAATAAAAAATTTACTGGTTTTTGATATTGTTATAATCATTATAATCTTATTTATTTTAATCTTTCATTAATGAGGTAAACACTGCATCATTATTGTGTCATAAATAATTTTATTTATTTGATGTCTAAAAATTACAAAACAAATACCATGATTTAGGAAATATTTTTATATTTCAAATGAATATTTATAGTCTAAGATATAACTTAAATAACCCCATTTAAAATTGATTTACTAAAAGATATATGTTTATGTCATTTTTGTCTTTACTTTAAATTAATTAATATAAAGTGTCATTATCACTCTCATGTGGCTCCATGGGGTCCCAAATTCAACCCAAAGATACCCATGGTCGGACATGTATCAACCAATAGTATTAGAACACATGTTAGGGTAATTTAATATTATTATAATATTATTTATTTACCCTTATTTACCAAATTTACCCTTTAACCATGGTAAATAAAATATTTACTGAAGTAAATATTCATAATGTCTAAAAATATAAGTTATATATTTAAAAAATTTGGACCTCCTGATTCCAAATATGGAATCCTTTTTTCCAAATTTAAAACACATAAGTGGAATAAATTAATTTAAAATTAATTCCCACTGTCAAAACCAAAAGCGTGTTTTTAAGAAATAATAACTATCAAAAGATGGGCACTTGTTTATGTCCAATTTCAAAGTTAAATTACTTAAAACAACCAAAATTGGATTAAATGGTAAAAATATAATCTAATTAAATTTTTAAACCATTTAAAAAGATAATCTGACCATATAAATAAATTATATTAAAAGGCAGTTTTGAATTAAAATACAGTATTTTTCACTATTCATCAAAAAATGAATTTTATCAGAAAAATACCAAAATTTTACCCAAAGTAAATTTTAATGTCCGGATTCTAAAGAAGAATTTTATTTGGTCAAATAGAATATATAAAAGTGTCCAAAACTAGATTTAAATAAGGTTCACTATTAAAATGTGGTAAATCGACCTTTTAAAGAATATTAGAGTATTTATACTTAAAATTAGATTCATTCACATTTTAAGACTATAACTTTTATTGGATAAATGTAAAAACATTTTACAAACATATATTATCATATTTTAGTTAGTTCTATTCATTCCCATCAATACAACAACTGGGCGTTAACTACCATTTAAAATAATAATATCATATTGTTATTGTGCAACGTAAGATTTCAAAGAAACCCATTGTTGCATATCGGGTACTCCATCGAACATAGCATCTCCTTTAAAGTAAAATTAATATTTAATTCAAAAATATTAATAAATATTAAAATATATTATTTCTTTATTTACCTGAGATGTTACATCCTTCCCCCCTTTTGGAAATTGTGTCCTCGCAATTTTATTCACTTATCAAATAAATGGGGGTATTTATCCCTCATAGAATTTTCAGATTCCCACGTTGCCTCTTCAACCATATGGTTTTTCCACAAAATCATTTCCTGGAAAATTACCTTATTCCACAACACTTGCTCTTTACAGTCAAGAATCTGGACTAGTTATTCCTCATAAGAGAGATTCTTTTCCAACTGAACTACCTTTGGGCTCAAAACATGAGATGGATCTGGAATATACTTTCTCAACAATAAAACATGAAAAACATTGTGTACCTAGGATAAACTTGGAGGTAAATCCACTCTGTACACAACTGATCTAACTTTATCCAAGATTTCATAAGATCCAATGAACCTCGGACTCAACTTTCCCTTCTTTCCAAAACGCATCACACTTTTCCATGGAGAAAATTTGAGAAAAACATGATCACCTACCTCAAAAGAAAGATCCTTCCTTCGGTTATCCACATAACATTTCTGACTTCTCTGAGCTATTCTCATGTTCTTCTGAATCAACTGAACTTTTTCTGCCATCTCTTCTACCAATTTTGGTCCCATCATCTTCCTTTCACCTACGTCATCCCAAAAAGCTGGTGTTCTACACTAATTCCCAAATAATGCCTCAAATGGATCCATTTGTATACTGGAATGAAAACTTTTATTATAAAAAAATTCAACCAAAGAAAGATGTAAGTCCCAACATCCTTGGTAATCCAATGAACAAGTACGTAGCATATCCTCCAAGGTCTGAATTGTTCATTTTGACTGCCCATCTGATTGCTGGTGAAAAGTTGTACTAAAATTTAATTCAGTACCCAACGACTTATGAAGGTCTTTCCAAAAGTTATAAATAAACTTGGGATCATGATCAGATACAATAGAGAGGGGAACTCCATGAAACCTAACTATCTCTCTAAAATACAACCAAGAAAGTTGATCTGAGACAAATTACCTCGAATAGGAATGAAATGAGCAGATTTAGTCAATCGATCAATAATAACCCAGATTTCATTATTATCTCGAGATGTCTTTGGAAATCCCAAAACGAAGTCCATGGATATATTTTATCATTTCCACTCTAGCATCGGTAAAAACTGAAGCATCCCTTTTGGTAACTACTGCTCTGATTTAACCTGCTGATAAGTCAAACACTTCACAGTAAAATCAAAAATATCTCTTTTCATTCCATCCCACCAGTAATACTCCTGAAGATCTTTGTATATCTTAGTACTGCTAGGATGAACTGAAAACAAAGAACTATGAGCTTCACATAACAACTCATTATTTAATTATGAATCACAAGGAACACATAATCTCTTTCCTAACCTCAAAACACAATCATTATCAATGTTAAAATCAGGAAACTTACCCTTCTGAACCAACTCTATCTTTTTATACAAATCACTATCTTCCTTCTGCGCTTGCTTAATTCTGTCTGATAGAGATGATTTCACTGATACCTAAAACAAAACAGACTAATTTCCTGCACAAAAAACTTCTATTCCAAAGTTCATCAAATCAAAAACCAAAGGATCTCGTTCTAAACGTAACAAGGTTAATGAAACATTACTTTTTCAACTCAAAGCATCAGCCACTTTATTTGTCTTTCCTGGATGGTAATGAATTGTGCAATCATAATCCTTGATTAATTCCAGCCATATCCTATGTCTCATGTTAAATTCTTTCTGAGTGAGTATATACTTCAAAATTTTGTGATCAGTATATATTTCACACTTTACTCCATAAAAATGATGCCTCCAAATTTTTAAAGCAAAAACAACAGCAGCTAATTCCAAATCATGTATATGGAAATTTAACTCATGAGGTTTCAACTAAAGTGAAGCATAAGCAATTACCTGATCATTCTGTATAAGGATACACCCAAGTCCTTTCAACAAAGCATCACTGTAGATAACAAACTCACCATTTTTGGAAGGTAGTTCCAAAACTAGACCATTCACCAATTTTCTTTTCAATTCCTGAAAACAATCATCACATTCTTTTGTCCATATGAACTTAACACCTTTTCAAATTAACTTAGTCATTGGACTAGATAACCTTGAAAAATTCTCAACAAACCTTAGGTAATAACATACCAAACCAATAAAACTACGGATCTTGGTTATATTTGTGGGTCTTGGCCATTCTTCAACAACTTTTGTTTTCGTAGGATCAATAGTTGTACCATTTTTTGAAACAAAGTGACCAAGGAATGAAATTTGTTGTAACCAAAACTCACACTTGATGAATTTCCCAAACAATTTATTTTCTTTTAAGGTTTTATAGACAACCCTTAAATGACTTTCATGCTCCTATTTACTTTTAGAATAAACCAAAATATCATCAATGAATGCAACCAAAAACTTATCCAATAACTCACAGAAAATTCTATTCATAAGATCCATGAATATAGTAGGTGCATTGGTTAACCCAAAAGGCATAATTACAAATTCATAATGGACATATCTAGTACAAAACACGGTCTTCAGAATGTCTTCTTCCTTTACTTTCAACTGATGGTACCCCAACCTTAATTCAATCTTCGAAAAATACTGAGCTCCCGGGAGCTGATCAAACAAATCATCGATATGAGGCAAGGGATACTTGTTCTTAACAGTGATGTTATTCAATGCTCTATAATAAATGCAAAGTCTCATTGAACTATATTTATTTTTAACAAACAAGATAGGATCACCCCATGGTGATGTGCAAGGTCGAATGAAACCTTTATCTAATAACTCCTGCAATTGATTATTTAACTCTAAAATTTCAATTTGAGTCGTTCAATAAGGGGGTTTTGAAATTGTCTTAGCATCAGGAACTAACTCAACAATAAATTCAACTTCTTGATCAGGTATAATACTAGGAAATTCATTATAAAAAACATCAAGGTATTCATTTACCACTGGCACATCATTAATCTGAATAGTTCCTTTATTTTCAACAATATGTGCAAGGTAACATTCATTTCCATCTTTTACTAGTTTCTCAGCTTCCTAATATGTTATCAAAAGAAAGGGTTCATTATTTTACACAAACTAAAATATTTCTGAAAAGAAACCTCTTTAGATCTGTAGTCAATTTTATCATGATAAACAGAAATCTAATCCATACCCAAAATAACATCAAACTCTACTTGAGGAAAAACAATAAGTTTTGTAGGTAGATTCTTCCCGCACACAAGGACAGGAAGGTTTTTATAATTTATTTTTGTCTCAAAATTTCCCCCCGGTGTTTTTACCATAAGTTCAAGATTCATATCTTGAGATGGAATTCCCAATTTACTAGAAAACTTATCATAAATTAATGAATGTGTAGACCCTGAATCAAACAACACATTGGCATAATCTGAAAAAACAAACAGTGTACCTGATACTACTTCATTTGATGGCCCAACATCTACTGAAGTAGTTTCAAAGGATTTCACCACCCCTTTCTGCTTGTAGTCTGGCTACTTTCCCTCAGTTGAGTTCTTCGTTGGACACTCATTTTCATAATGACCCATTTCATTTCACTTAAAACATTTTACTGATTGTAAATCAGATTGTGTCTTACCATTACCCTGATCTTTTTCAGTGTAATTACAAGCCTTATGTCCCATTTACCACATCGGTAGTACTTAACAGAATTCAAAAGTAATTCCCCAGTATAATTTTTACCACAATTTTCACAAACTGTAAACTTAAGTTTCTTACCATCAGAATTTTCTGAAGAATTCTTCACTTTCTTCTGCCACCTCGACCTCTTATTCTGTTCTTTTTCAAAGAACATATGATCATCGTCAAACTCTATTTCCACCTTCTCTGCCCATAGAAAAAGTTGTTCATAACTTTTGAACACACAAGAAGCTAAATCCCTTTGATAATTTGGATTTAATTCTGAGTAAAAATGGTTGATTTTACTATCAAGATCTCGTATGAAATTTGGAACATACCTTGCCAGTAGAGTGAATTTTTCTTCATAAGAAGCCATACAGTCATCCTCCTGCCTCAATTCCAATAATTTTTTTTTCATCCTAAGACGAAACAACTTATGAAAATATTTCTCAAGAAACATACCTTTGAATTCATCCCAATCAAGAGCATAAATCTCCTCACTATCCCTGATATTTTTCACCATCAACCACCACTGATCAGCTTCACCTTCAAAATGGTAAATATCAAGACTAAACTTTTGATTTTATGATCACCCCATGACATCAAAAATCTTCTAAAGTACTTTAATACACCATTCAGCTAGCACAGGTTCAGATGATCCTCTGAATTATGGGGTATGTTTCCTCATGAAATGCTCTACTACTGACATGTTCCTCTATGGTTGATCTGGATGATCTCATTCATGGATACCACCCCCATTTATATCTTGATTCAATTGTGCCATCACTGCAACAAACTATTCATTCCTGAGTCTGACCATCTCAGGTTGCTGATTTGGAAGGTTGTCTTCCTCCTAATGTCGACCCATCAAAGTTTCCTTGTTTCCTATGTGGAAAACCATTCTGAACATAGAAATATCTTAGGTGAAGTAACATGATAATATTTAAATTCTATATCATTTCAATCTTACTGTAAATTAATTTATGGATATTAATTTAACAATGTCCTAACTCCTAAATTTGTCTAAACTGACCTCTGATACCGACTATAAGGACCCAGCCTTAAACATTACATAATCTTGAATTAAATGGATAATTCACATTGGGGATCTTTTCAGGTTTAGAGTTTTATAAAATTAGGCCAAAAATATTACATTACATCTCGGAAATTACAAAGTAGACACTTCTACTTAGTTTCCATTTTTTCATAAAATAAAAACTCTTGAAAAAAGAGTCATGTCTAGTTCCATGTTTTAGACAAAATGACTTTTCCTTGATCTCATCCTTGACTTTATTCATATTTAAGTCCTGTGAAAAACATTTCCAAACTTGGGATGAGCATAAAAATCTCAGTAAGGGTTAAAAAATAATGAAAGAAAACATTAGTTCATAAATACATACATAAAATATGCTCTTTAACATACCTCATGAAATCATAAGATTTATGAATAACACATAGAAATCAAAAATCATAAAGGTGACTTGTGGAATCCATATCATACTTACATTGTAGTTATCACAGCTATATAGGGAGTTACATTTGGAATACCCATAACAGTATATTATATAAATATATTAAGAGAAACATTCATGTTTACCTCCATCATGTCACCCAATGCATTGGATAGCTATCTCGGGCTCACCCACCCTAGGTTTATCATGAAACAACCTGTATATGTAAACAATGCCCAAGAACCATAACATATTCATAACACATAAAACAAACATAAATGAAAGATAAAATTTCCACATTTCAATCACAATATATCATTTAAATATATTAACATAATAAATCCGTTAACAAAACCATTTTTAATACCAAAATACGTAAAAAGAGTATATGGTATTTATTTTTCTTTTAAAAACATTACGGCTTGTTAAGGAAGCCAAATATCAAATAATACTCACGGTGGTGGAAAGGGTTGTTGTCCCCACTTATGTTAAAAGAAATATTATTTTTTTAATTTAGTAAAACACCTCATAGAAAAATATTCCCTTTGAAATCAAATGAAAATTCAAAGGTGTTTATACACCATATAAAAGAAAGTCGTGTATAGAACAAAATATGCATCAATGAAAGGAGATTGAGATGAAGTCCCTTACCTCGTGTCTGACTTGACCCATTATTTCTTTAATCTCCTGAATAATAAAATAAATTTAATTTTTACTTTCTTAAGAACCTTTTTCAAGTTTATTATTCCTTTTATATCAATTATTACCTTGCTATAACAATTTGTTTATTATTTGAGTTGATATCGGACATTTTGTTGATGTTCGTAACTTGAGTTAAGAATGAACTTGTTATAATTATAAATTATACATGTGGTAAAAATTTAATTATCTACACAATTATATTCATGATTTAGATATCATATATATCCAATATATATATATGTATTTATAATAGTACATAACATTTGGAGATAAGAAATTAAATGCACCGTTTATGGAGACGGTAAGCCGTATGTACGCATGAACGCTAATTTTATTTCTCTTTATTATCTAATGGAATGAAAAAATAATGATACATAGTTATATTATAATTCAAGTATAATATCATATGTAATTTAATTAACTTCATCCTTTATACGTTCAATGTATGGAATGAATGAGCCATATCACTTTGAGGGGGCGGTAGTCCGCACTTCCTCAAATGAAATTATCGTATTTACCCACTATGGAAACCATAAAGGTATGCTAAAAATGAAAAATAAAGAATAAAATAAATAATATAAATATAATATATATCACATATAAATACAGTTCTATATTAATGGCCACCATAAGAGGTGGTATGAGATAATTGAACAATCATCGTTACGTGAGGCGTTACTTCACTGTCCACAGGAATTCTTTGTTCTTTACCCATTAGATGGAGGTGTGTGTAAGTGTAGCTTGAATATTTCTAATAAAAAAACTAGTATATTGAGGATACTGTTTTTGTTATAAAATAAAGGAATAAAAATATTTTATGGGGTTGGAGAAGGAAAATAAAACAAAAAAACTTAAGAGAAGATGTTACCTTTAAATCGTGTATCTCCTTTTGGTTTGAACCAAAAGGTTTAATTGAATTGCCTTCTGCCTAGGGGAAGCCTTCTTGGATGAATAGATGGATGTAGGGAGCTTAATTGGGTAGAGTTTGGACAAGCCAAGGGGCTTGAGAAGTGTGATTAATGAGTTAGAGGTGAGGGATTTTTATAAGGAGGGGAGGGGATCTTTAGGAATGTTTAAAAATATTATTTTATTGTATAATGATTTTCACTTTCTAAAGGTCCAAAATTCATTAAAATAAAAGATAATATAACTCATGTTCTAAATAAAATCAACCAATGATAATTGGACTAGTTTTGGATATTTTTCTAATCATTATAGTCTTATTTATTTAAATTGTTCATTAATTAGGTAAACATTGCATCATTATTGTGTCATAAATAATTTTATTTATTTGATGCCTAAAAATTATAAAAAAAATACCATGATGTAGGAAATATTTTTATATTTCAAATGAATATTTATAGTTGAATAGATAACTTATATAACCACATGTAAAAATTGATTTACTAAAAGATATATGTTTATGACATTTTTGTCTTTACTTTAAATTAATTAATATAAAGTGTCATTATCACTCCCATGTGGCTCCATAGGGTCCAAAATTCAACCCATGGATGCCCATGATCGGACATGTGTCAACCAATAGTATTATGACATATGTTAAGGTAATTTAATATTATTATAATATTATTTTTTTACCCTTATTTACCAGATTTACCCTTTAACCATGGTAAATAAAACATTTACTGAAGTAAATATTCATAATGTCTAAAAATATAAGTTACCTATTTACACAATTTTTAACTCCTGATTCCAAATATGGAATATTTTTTTCCAAATTCAAAACACATAAGTGGCAGAAATTAATTTAAAATTAATTCCCGTTGTTAAAACAAAACGCGTGTTTTTAAGAAATAATAACTATCAAAAGATTGACACTTGTTTATGTCCTATTTCAATGTGAAATTACTTACAATGAAAAAAATTGGATTAAATGTTAAAAATATAATCAAATTAAACTTGAAAACCATTTAAAAAGATAATATAACCATATGAATAAATTATATTAAAAGGCATTTTTGAATTAAAATACAGTATTTTTCACTATTCATCAAAAAAATGAATTTTACCAAAAAAATACCAAAATTTTACCCAAAGTAAATTTTGATATCCCGATTATAAAGAAGAATTTTATTTGGTCAAATAGAACATATAAAAGTGACCAAAACTATATTTAAGGAGGGTTCGCCATCAAAAGGCACTAAATCAACCTTTTAAAGAATATTAGAGTATTTATGCTTAAAATTAGATTCATTCTCATTTTAAGCCTCTAACTGTTGTTGGATAAATTTAAAAACATTTAACAAATATATATTATCATATTTTAGTTATTTCTATTCATTCCCTCTAATACAATAGCTAGGCGTTAATTTCCATTTAAAATAATAATATTATATTGTTAGTGTGCAACGTAAGATTTCAAAGAAACCTGTTGTTGCGTATTGAGTACGCCATCAAACATAGCATCCCCTTTAAAGTAAAATTAATATTTAATTCACAAATATTAATAAATATGAAAATTTATTATTTCTTTATTTACCTGGGATGTTACACATATGATATCATCTCTTTATTACATGATTCCATGTTTATGATCATCCTCCTTATGATATCATGTTATACCTCACATATCTAATGATATGATTTATTATTATGTTTACCCTTACTGAGAATTTGATATCACCCCTTATTATGTTTCCCTTTCCCTAGGTTATGAAGGAAAGTATTAAGTATGCTAAGACTAAAAGATTATCTTGTGTGGAGAATTTATGGGTGACATTTAATACTAATTATGGGTTTATTATCTTCTTATATAGTGGGGAAAAATTTCCACTTGATGAGAAGATTTGGGATTTATTAGTTAGTGATTTTTCCTAATTCTCTAAAACTCTAAACTAAAAGGTCAATGGATTTAAAATGTTTGAAAGATAATGAAATCAAATATGATCATCAAATACAGTGTTGTGTGTTATGTGTTTTCAACACTGGATCCAGGAGTGTGGGTTTTAGGGGAACTATAGTTGTATCATAATAGTGTTTAAATAATTTTAGAGGTTAGTATGTTATTGTTTGATGATGATTTAATATTTTGGATTGAAATAAAGGATTAATGAGTTATTTATGATATTATTTTCAATGGTGTATATAAAAAATTAGGTTTTTATTGTTGAATATTTTATTTTGTATATGAATTATGATAAGATAACTTTAGTAAAAACCCTAATCATAAGTCTATGTGTAGGAGAAACTCTTTAAATTTTGGTAAAGTAGATATTTTTTTGTTTTCATAACAATTACATACATGTTTGGATATAAGTAAGTGGGCATGGTTTTGTAACAAATTCATCTATGGGTAATTACCTAGAAAAGAGTTGGTCGAGTATATCTAATTCATCATTCTAGTGCATGGTGAATGGGCCCTAATTATACACCTGGATACACTACTACAAAACACGCCTATAATAGCACTGACATTTATCAATGATAGAAAAATTCACAGATAAAGTTCATCTTTTTCAGTGCTAAAATAAGCACTAATAAAGGAAGACCTTTATCAGTGCTAAAACAAAGCGCTGATAAAGGGATCCATTTATCAGTGATTTTTTTAGTACTGATAAAAGATAACCTTTATCATCACTTTCTTTTAGCGCTAATAAAGGAAACCTTTATCAGTGCTTTATTTGTAGTGCTCATAAAAGGTGCACTTTATCAGTGTGTTTTTAGCGCTGATAAAAATTTCCCTTTATCAACACTTTTTTATCACTGATAAAGGTCCAGAATAAAATAAAAAATTAAACAAATAAAAATAAAATGATTAAATTAAGAAAAATATGAAACATTTTATTAATTAAATAATTATTGATAAAAATTATTAAATTTAATATACATATATATGGATTATAAATATTAATAAATATTATATATTAAATATAGATATATAAAATGAATAAGTATAATATATATAATGTTAATTAAAAACATATTAATGTCTTATTCATTTTTAATGTTTAATTTTTCAATTTAACCTATATCAAACATCATGAGTTGCATTTATTTCATATACATAAATATATATATATATATATGCTAATGCATTTGTATACACAAATGTACACACAAATAAATTTACACAATATATATAAACACATAAACCTAATATTTATGTAATTTCTTCAAATTTTAGTATATTTTAGAATTTCATTATAACATGATACATTTAATATATATATTTTTTAATTGGTTAATTTTATTTATTTATTTTTAACACTATAGTTAGGGTATTAATTTTTAATGTTTTTTTATTTTTTATTTCATTTTTTGAATTTGATGATTTTATATTATTTATTTATATATATTTATTTACTGTGATTTAGTATTTTCAATATGTATTCATCCCCTTCAATATATATATGTATATATCCATATTTTTTTTAAATAACTTATATTTAATTAATAAAACTTATCCATTTTTTCAATATTTTTAATGTGTACACATTTTGAATTATTCAATTTCACTCATTTTTAAAATGCATGTATTAAAGATTATATATCCATTAAAAATGTTAAAAATATATTTATAAATAAATATATCTATAAATTTATATTTACTATTTTTATAATTATTATAAATAAATAATAATTATTTTTTAAATAAGTATTTATATAATTATAAATAAATAATTATATATTTTTAATTAATTATAAAATTATAATAAATTATTTAAATAATTATAAAATTATAATTAATTTATTTAAATAATTATAAAATTATAATAAAGTTATTTAAATAATTGTAATTATAAAACTTTATCATTGCTAAAAAACGTTGTTAAAAGATAAATTTATCAGCACTAAAATGTTAGTGCTGATAAATATGTCTTTTATCAGTGTATTTTTAGCATTGATAAAGATCGAGATTTATCAGCACTAAAAAAGTGCTGATAAATATTCATTTTATCAGAACTTATTTTATTAGTGCTGATAAAAGGGATCTTTGCCAGCACTTTTATGAAAGCACTGTTAAAAGTGTCTCTGGTCTATTTAAAAAAACCCTAACCATGATCAGTCACTCACAATTCTCAAGCTCTCATGGAACTCTTCTTCTACCGGCATGACTCCTCTATTTTCCCTCAGATTAATAAAGTTTATAATCCAATGTATTTTTTTTTCTACTCTTCTTCTATCGTTGTTTGATGTTTTGGGTTCTGTATTTTTTTTTGCGATATTCTTAAACATGATGAACCCTACATCTCTTCTCATCACTATAGAAATACAATGAGTGTGGTTGTATTTCATCTTCTTTCTCCTTTCATATGTATTTGATTGTCCATTCCATTTTTTCCTAGATACACACATAGATGGTTTACTCTCCTCTTGACATTAACAAAGAGACTGCTCATCCCCCCTCGATTTTCGCTTCATTTGAATAATATAGGGTTCCAAAATTTAGGTAATTTATTAAATTTAATTCATCTTATATACTATCTTATAGATTCTAAAGGCTTAATTATGAGGGTTTTTAAGGATTAGGTGATACCAAGTTATGGATCTCATTTATGGTTGATGAACATATAGGGACCAAGGTAAGTGTAAAAATCATTAAAATGTGTTTTTTGGATTTTTTTATTCATGTAAATTGTTAAACCCTGAAATGGGTTATTTAGATTTATGATTTTGATGAATAATTTTTTATTGAATTCAAAAAATATTGAATTAATTAGTCACGTTCAAAAAATTATTTTAGTGATTCATGTTGTGATAGTTTTGTTTTTTTAATTAATTTAAGATTATTATTAAACTTTAACTATAGGTTACAAAGAGTGATGAGGAATTTCTTTAGTGAAAAAAGTATGCTCAACAAATTTTTTAAAAATTTCCTAGATTGGTTAGAGTTAAGAAATAATTGGGTAAATGGACATAGAAATACACAACAATGCATAAATAGTGTATTTCCCAAAAGTAAGTGAGTTATCCATGGTTGGATAGTTGGTCAAAAAACTATAATATGTGGTTTATTAATATATTTAATAATAAAAATAGAGAGATAATTAATTCATAGGATAAAAAAATAATTTGAAAAGTCATCTAACATGGTGAATAACCATAGAGAGAACAAAAATTGATTAAAATATACTTTTGATGGTTTGGATATTTATGTCCTATAAATCATGTAATTTGTTATCCATATCCAAAATTCACCAAACATATATAAAATATTTATGGATATCCTTGAATCATAATTGGAAATTTAATCTTATATATAATTTTATCAGAGGATACAATATATAACCAATATAGATTTTGGGGGGGGAATTAAATATATGATATTGTATGAATGAATTTGGATACTTCTCACAAATGGTTTATCATAAACTATAAATCATAAGGATTATCATAGATGGTTTAAAACATTTATTGAAACACTCAATGAAAGAAGTACTCTGACGTGATGAAATTGTCAGTTTCAATGAGATGGAAGTCGGTTCTCAAGGCACTCATTATTAAATGTAGAGTCCCTATAAAGGGATACAATAATCCTATTGTAATTAACCCTTTATTTCATTCCATATCCAAACCTCTCTTATTCTTTGAACACTATTTATCACTAGGTTAAGGAACTATCACTCCTTCGATGATCAAGGGTCCTCAAGAATATTTCTATGATAGAAGTCTAGTGTAATCTCCTTACAGGATTGAATACTTTTTTTGGGGGATACATCTCTCTAATATTATATTTTACAACCAATAATATCATTATCAATCATAAATTAGGACATTCCTAGAGTTAATTGTAGATCTACGTCAAGCTATATGGTATAATTTTCAATGAAGTGAAGTATCTATGGTTTCTCTAAGATTTTATAGTAATATATCATAATAATACATTTAGTATTTCATTGAATAGATTCATTTAATTTATAAGAGTAAAAAAATTATAGAACAATACTAAGAATAAGTTGAAAAAATCACCCTTTAAAGGGATGTATGTTATTGGAGGGACCATATGGTGGATTAAAAAAATCCAAATTTGGAATGTGACGAATACTTGAGTAGATATAAGTAATTTCCAATATAGTTGGGGTGAGATTCAATACTTTAACACCATTAGAGTGGATTTATTCCAATTCCTCTTCAATTGAGGAGAATTTTTTAGTGATTCCATTAGTGAAGATTCTTAGGACACTTTAATCCTTAGATGCTTGATTGTCTTCCATCTCTTGATGATGGATTAGACTCTACTTTTAAACTATCATTCCTCCTAACATTTTTGTTCCAAACTTCATTGATGACATACCTCCCGAACAGTGATGGGAGGAAGGCTATTTTTAAAGAGGTAATGAGTATCATCAAATCCATCATCAAGATATGAAAGGAAATCAAACATTTGAGGACAGATTAAATAAATTTAGTGAAGGTTAGTTCTACTGTAGTATTGAATTATTATATCTATGTTCAAGACAGTAACAATTTTCATTAAGGATGCATTCAATTGTGTACTTTTATGCATGAATTTTATTACATTGTTGTTATTCAAGACAAATTAAATGTTTGACTACTCGTGCAGATAATTTCTTTTGAATATGATGATGTTTCCAATCCCAAGTAATAACATACTATTGATGATGAAACTATGGAATTATTAGGGGATAAATAACATGTTGATGAAAAAAATGAAAAAAAAATAACAACGACACAGCATCACAGTTTTGAATAAAATTATTAAGGCCAGAAGTCAGGTTATAAAATTTGAGGTTGGTTGGAATCAACATGGCCAACATATTGACCCCAAAAATTCAATGTTCATTAGTTATCTTAGGGTTACAATGAGTATGAATGTGCCGATTGATATCGACTTATGGTGCCACATCCAACCTATAACAAAGGAAATCCTTTGGAAAGATATAATGGTAATGTTGAAATATACTTTCTCTATTTTACTGAAAAATTATATAATGAAATTTTGATTTAGTTTTTAGTATTCCTTTCAGAATTTATTTATTTTAGAATATTTCCATAATAAATTTTTCTTAATGGCTACTAGAAATCCCATAAAGGATTCTAGACTCTTCTTATAAAGTTACATCTTAGGCATACTGAGGGGAAAATAAATCCCCACCCACCACTTAGTTCTGCACACATTATAAAGCAGAAAACATAGACTGGTTTTAGAAATCATCGCAATGAGAAATCATTTTAGGTGAATTATGGTTGATAATATATTATTTTATATTATTTATTTTATCCAAATTGATTCAAAAAATTTACTTTATGAAACATAAAAGGAGGGCTGAAAATAAAGCACGTGCATCAAAACCAGCATATCCCTATCATAAAGGAAGGATGGGGTATGCTTCCTTAGAAAATAAATTGGTATTAATTTTAAATCAATAATAAAATTTTAATTATGTGATATGAAACAACATATGTTCCTTTGTTTATATGTTTATTGATGAATCAAAAATATGAATCCACTTCCATCCAACGTCATGTGATATATAAGGAGGATCGTGTAAATAAAGATGGTATATTAGTTGATGAAAACAAAAAATAAGTATGGGAATTATGTGTAAGTATGACATAATTGTGATTAGTTGTGACTTATAAAAAATATTATATAAAAAATAATATGTTCATATTTTTTTATATGGTTTAGAAATAAGAATCAGCAACATCTTTACTAAAAGAAAAACGACTTTCAGTAGCTTTGAAGTGGCCTAAAAAAATATGGTTTTGTTAGAGGATTGGGTTTTGGGAGTCTCTCCTCAAAAATATTTAAATAATATAAAACCACATGAAGATAAATATAATATAATGAGAAAAATGCAGACACAAATATACTCACTGCAAAATATTATTTTGCGGTCTGGTTTGGCAGACCAATGTATAAGAAAGGATCAAAGCAAACCAGTGGTGGAGCAAAGATCCGCACATGAACCAAATGATCACACTATCTTTGAGGCTAGTCATTCCCCCCAACCACATACCTTACCTGAAGTATTCAATTTTTTCATTACACTTTCTCCTAAATGTGAATCAAACAACTTTTGATAACTTTATATTACTAAGATTCTTCAGGGTACAGTTGTATGTTATTTTTATCTTCCAACACCCATGTATCACCATATTATGATGGGTAAAGTGTATAATATCCTTAAAAAACCGATACATAATCAAACCCTCCCAAAAAAATCACATTATAGTGGGGATTAAGGTAGCTTATGTGCTGACTACTGAGTTTCAAATTCCACTTGATGGTCCAGATATTACAACTGTTAAAGCTGCTATTGGAACTTTCATATCATGGCCTTATAATATTATAATGTTACATGAGGTATATATTTAAAAAAATTCATATTAAAACATGTAATATTTGAGGATAAAAGGTCTGAATTGAGGTATTATATTAAATATGGATAAAATGGTGGAAAAACTAAAGGTTGAATCAAGAAAATCTAATGAATCAACCAAGAAAACAAAATGACCTTTTGAGAGTACCTTCTCCCCACCAGTTCAAGAGAAATATTTATTATCATTATAACTTCATGTAGAGACCACATTTAAAGATAAAAATATGTCTTAAAATTAATTTTAAGAATACATATATAGAGTTTTCTTCACAGACGTAATTGGTCTCAAGACTCTAACTAAGATTCTCAAGCATGAATGGATGAGAGTCTCAGTTGTGAATACATACATAAGGTATATTTTCATAATATTCCTATCTAAATAGTGAGCTAAATATGTTTATTAAAGTTAATAACTATTCATATTTTTTATAGGATTTTATATTACAACTATATAAAGGGAATATCGTGCAAAGTATGAGTTGGATTCATTAATTCTTGTATTATTTATATGCCAGAAATTACTTTGAATGAGGGAGAAAATAAGAAGAAGAAAAACAAGTTACTTAAAGCGTTTAATAAAAAAGCATCAGAAGATAGAATCTTTTTGATCCCTACAATGAAAAGGTAAAACTCTATGATCTAATCACATAAAATATATTTTTAATTTTTTTTCATTAATTAATTGTTTTTGATTTTTTATGAAGTATTGGATGCTGATAGCAGTCCACATAGACACCCTAAATATTTATTTTTTGGATTCAATGCATGAATTTCCAACCAACCGACCACACATTATGTGTATTGTGAATATGTAATACACTAAAATAAACATTTTATAGATAAAATTTGAATTATATGTTTGGTCTATGTTTTAATGATAATTTTTTTATGATAGGGCGGTCGCTAAATATAGGCTAGATCATGGCATGAAGTTGGTGTCTAAAAAGATAAAGCCTGTGGATTACTATAAATGGAAAAAAAATTAAGGTATATATTGAAATATTTAACTATCAAAACATTTCAAAAAGATTTATTTATTTTGGTCAATGTTTCTACAGTGTTCAAAATAAGATAATGCAATCAATTATGGATATTATGTTTGAAAATTTATGAGAGAAATCATAAAGTATAAAAATACCATCATCCCCTAATAGGTAATTTCTAAAGGTAATTACAATTTCATTAAATATATTTCATAATCATTTTTTGTCTATATTTTCTCATTAATAACAAGATTGATGAAAATATAGTTACTCAAAATAAGAAATCAATTTGTTTAGAGATGAGTGGGTAGTGTACTTTTGTCAAAATGTATTCCAAAAAAAATTAGGTGATTATCTACTATGTTTTTGATCTAGTATGAGTTATAAACATTGAAGGATATTTGGGGTTTGAAGAATTAGTGTTAGAATGCTTATATATTATTTTTTATCTCTTTTTCATGGAGAAGAGTAATGGAGGAAATTGATTTGTTTAGAAGCACTAACCTGCAAATAATAAAATTGTTGGGAAATCATGGAGGTGGAGCCTGAGGAGGAGTTGAAGTCATACATATAATATAGGAAAATTCAAAGGTGGATTCGGAGCCATAGACCGACGTGGAAGAGGAGGTAGAGGTGAAGACCAAGGCGGATAAGGATAAGAAGTGATGGCTTGAAAATAATAAAATTCTTGGGAAATGAAGTATAATAAGTATAATTCCATGATTGTTTTTGAAAAAAATTGTTTAAAAGTTAACACAACACTTGTCACTTAATATAAGATCCATTGTGTGTCTTTCCAGTTTAAAATGACATTTTGGTAAAAAACACACATGGCGTACTCAAAACTAAGAAAAAAAATTTGTATTATTTTGTTACTTCATGAAAATGATCTATACATAATTTGTGACATGTAGGGATCATCCAAACCTCAATTTTATATATGGTGTGGTCAATATTACTCCAAGTGTCTTTTATTAGTTTAAAATTGACATTTTAATAATAAAAAGTGTCACTCACTGAAACCCAAGAAAATGTGCTCAAATTGTATTGATTATTTTGGGAAACGATTCATAATTCATTTGTGATGTGTATGAATTAGTCTCATTCCAAACCCACACATGATACCACCTATATGGCTCAAAGTGCGTGTGTCCAGTTTAAAATGACATTTTAGTCAAAAACTCCGTGGCGTAATCAAAATTGAGGAAAAAATTATGATTATTTTGATACTTTAGAAAAATGATTCATGAGTCATTTGGGATATATAAAATTATTCCACACCTCAATCTGACACATGGTGTGATTTTTATGACTCCAATTATGTCTTTTTTATTCAAAATTGACATTAATTTTAGTGAAAAAAACAAATAACATACTCAAAACAATGAAAATGAATTCATATTGTTTTTGTACTTTAGTAAAATAATCCGTAATTCATTTTTGATGTTTAGGAATTAGCTGCACCACAATCCGATGCACAGTGTGATTGGTATGACTCCAAGTGTCCATTATTAGTTTAAAATTGACATTTTAATACAAAAAAATATCACTCACTGAAAACTAATAAAACATGATCATATTGTCTTGATAATTTAGGAAAAATATTCATAATTTATTTATGACATGTATAAATTAATCTCATTTCAAACCCATGAATGATGCCACCTGTATGGCTCAAAGTGCATGTATCCTATTTAAAATAACTTTTTAGTAAAAACCATACATGGTATAATCAAAACTGAGGAAACACATTCCAATTATTTTTATACTTTACAAAAATGATCCATGAGTCATTGGGGATGTGTATCATTCATATGTGCATCAATCTGACACATGGTGTGAACAGTATGACTCCAAGTACATCTTTTTATTCAAAATTGACATTAATTTTAGTGGAAAAAATAACTGACATACTCAAAACTGAGAAAACACATTCAGATTGTTTTTTTATTTTAGTAAAATGATCTATACATAATTTGTGATGTGTAGGGATTATCTGCACCTCAATATGATGCATGGTGTGACCGATATGACTCCAAGTGTCCGTTATCAATTTAAAATTGATATTTTAATACAAAAAAGTGTCACTCACTGAAAACTGAGAAAATGTGCTCAAATTGTCATGAAAATTTGGTAAAATGATTAATAATTCATTTGTGATGTGTATGAATTAGTCTCAGGTCAAACCCACACACAATTCCACATGTATGTCTCAAAGTGTGTGTTTCTAGTATAAAATGACATTTTAGTAAAAAAACGCACGTGGCGTACTCAAAATTGAGTAAAAGCATTCAGATTATTTTAATACATTATGAAAAAAATTCATGAACCATTTGGGATGTGTATAATTCTGTTGAGCCTCAATCCAATTCATGGTGTGATCGGTATGACTCCAAGTGTGTCTTTTTTTTCAAAATTGACATTAATTTTAGTGGAAAAAAACAACTGACATACTCAAAACTGATCAAATGAATTCAGATTGTTTTTTTACTTTTGAAAAATGATCCATATTTAATTTTTGATGTGTAGGGACCATCTTCTCCAAAATTCAATACACGGTGTGAATAGTATGACTCTAAGTGCGTCTTTTTATTCAAAACTAACATTAATTTTAATCAAAAAAACAACTAATATATAAAAAATCAAGAAAATGAATTCTGATTGCTTTGTTACTTTAGTAAAAGGATCCATAAGTCATTTTTGATGTGTAGGAATAAGTCACACCTCAATTAGATTCACGGTGTGACCAGTATGACTCCAAGTGAACCTTTTTATTCAAAATTTACATTAATTTTAGTAAAAAAACAATTGACATACTCTATAATAGTGTTTACTTTTTCTTATATTTGTGTTAGAAATATTATTTCATTTAAATTCAGTATTTGTATCTTATTTTGGTAAAAAAAATTCTTTTTATGCTGGTGTAGTGTGTTGTTGTAGCGCACTACACCTATTTCTGGTGATGTAGTGTGATGCAGCATTACACTATAGTTTTTACTTTTATCAGTGCTACTAAATGCACTGATAAAGGACACCTTTATCGGTTCTTATAAAGGTGCTGATAAAGTCTATCTTTGTCATCACATTTAAAAGCACTGATAAATAGTACTTTTATCAGTTCAAATGAAAGCACTGATAAATCATACTTTTATCAGCATAAATAAAAGTGTTGATAAAGGGTCTGTTTATCAACGCTAAATAAAAGTGTTGATAAATGGGTCTATTTATCAACGCTAAATAAAAGTGTTGATAAATGGGGTTTTTTATCAGTGATTTTATTTACACTAATAAATATATCCTTTATCAGTGGTTTTTTAGCGCTCATAAAATCCATGGACTTTTAACCGTGCTCAGGTAGTTATCACTTTTCTAGCATTGATAAAGGCTAATTCTAGCGCTATTAAAGGCGTGTTTTGTAGTAGTGATATAAAGTCCCAAAGTATTTTCTTAGATTAATTCACATTATCATTACAAACCATTATGATGGATTTGAACTTATGATTTTATGTAAGTTAACTGAATTAGAGAACATAATAGTAAAATGATTATGGATAACCAATATTGAATCTAAAGACTCATAAGTTTGGTTATGCATATCATTTATGAATTATTTATTCTAATCTCATATTTTTCCCTTTGTGAATTTAATAATGCAAGTATTCTCATCCCTAAAAATTCTTTTAGAGTGATTTTTGGAGTAAGAAGAAACTGATCTAACAATGGACTTAATGGAGAATACAATGATTTTCCTAAACTGCAATATAATGGGACAATAATTAGGGTTATAAATATTATTATCATGTCAAATAAACTATCATTAAATATTATTAACAATATGAACATAGTCAAAGTCCAAAACACACCAAACAAGTGAAGGATAGAGTCTCATGAAAATTTAGGGGATGAATATGATGAAGTAAAAAATATACAATTTCCTTCATGTCAAAAATATGGGAAGAATCACATTGGAGAATGTGTCAAAGAAACTAAAAAATGTTTTATGTGAAGAAAAGGATGACCTAAAGCATCTATTTTCTGAAAAAAAAAATGAATCATTTAGTTAACTTGATATAGAAAGAAATATTTTTCTTATTTTTTACATAATATATTAATGTAGAAATTTCATTTTAAATTTTGTCTTAAGTAATGTATATCTTTTTGAAATCATTAATTAATTTATTAGTAAACAAATTGTGGGGATGAAATTTATTTAAGGTGGGAGAATGTAACATTTCAAGAATTTAGTATATATATTCCCTTAATTAATATTAAATTTAATAACTTTACTTACACACACTAAAATGAAGGTTGTGATACATTGGCTATCATTAAAATATCATTATGATAACATATAATATAACTATATATGATATTAAAATAAATTGGTAGGAAATAATATTAGAAACACTTAATGTTTAAGAAGGTCATTATTAAATAAAATTAGTGTATCTTTGTATTTTTTATTTTTTATTGAAAGTTAACTATATTATTTTTAGAAATATAATAAAACAAAATTAACTCTATTTTTTAATTTAGAATATAAAATTTTACTTAGTGTGGAATTTTTTTCATTTTTTCAAAAATGTGTTTTTTATTAAAATTATAATTTTCATGACTTTAACAATATATAATGATAATATAGAAGTACAAAAAACCATTTAATTGAAAAAATATGAAATTAATTAATAGCATTATGCATTTTAAAATATTATTTTAACTTCTAAAACCTATGGCCAACATTTTTAAAACTAAAGTAAAATGTTTCTTTAATAAGGAAAATTGTTTTATGTCATTTGTTTTAATTAATTAATATTTTTATAAAATTCAGTTAAGGATTGATTTTTAATGTCATATAACCATAAGTTTTTTTACAAAAAACAATTATTATCATGAAAATTGGTAACCATGAAAAAATTATCTTATACATAATTTTTTGGTTTAAACACACACTTTTACTTTAAAAAAAATATTTGTTATGTGTGTTTAATTTAAAAAATATTTTCTCATATTTATGAAATTAATTAGTCTTAATGGTTCCCAAATCTATAATCATCATTTCCAAATTTGGTAATAAGGGTCTAATTATATTTTTATTAATCAATTAATTACCATGATTGATATTTAATTAAGACTGTTTTTTTAAAACAAGTTAGGAAAATCCCCTTTTTATTAAAAAAAGGAAGGCATATTTCTATCTAGGTAGAATATAAACCATTCTATGTAATTATAGTCCCACAGATAACAATTTCCCAAAAACAATTCCAAATTCCCAACAACTGGTCTAAAGACTCAATGGACAATAGGCCCGTGGAATGTCCATAGAGGGCCCTTAGTCTAGCATGCCCATTTCCAGACCTTACATGACCTATATCTACTTTGGTAGTAAATATTTAGGTTTTAAAGTCTTAACTACATGTATTATTAATCTTACCTCACCTACCTCTCAAAAATTTCATGTCATTCCATTCTTTTCCCTTACTTAACATTCCTTTCCATGGAAATTTCCTTTTCCTTAACTTATAAAAGGGATCATTCCCAGCCCTTTATTGTACACAATTTCCTTCAGTTTACTAATGAAAAATCTTCTCATTTAATCCTCATAGAACACTCTACCATGAACCTAATCCTTTTTCCCTCTTTATTTATCATAATCTTTTCATTTCTAAGGATAATTACAAGGAAAATCAAAGATCTCTAAGTGGGTATTACTCTCCTATTACTCTTTATTTTTAATTTTCATATTCTTAATATTACATAATTTTTTTAATATAATGAATTAAGTATCATATACATACTTAAATTTCATTATATTAATGTAACATCAATTATTCATTTATCTCATAGCATCCTCTAAGAAAAAAAACGCATCGATCTTGCGTATGTGTGGGCTACTGCCTCCACGGCACGATGTGGTCCATTTCTATTAGGTATCGTATCAAGTATGGGTTTTATGAATAATTATATTTTTATTTCGTGTTTAAAATTCTTAAATTATCACTTTTTACATTTATTTTCACTGTATCCATTCGTTAAATAATGAGATCGTTAATCATGTGTATGTGCAGATTACCGCCTCCATGAACGATGTGTCTTATTACACTTAACCACCTAACATATATGGACCTAAAAGAGTAATTAATAATATAATATTAATTTTATAAAATTATTATAATTATTAAATTAAAAATTTTTATATACTATCATTTTATCTATTTAATGATAAATGGTTTCGTTAATTGTGTGTATGTACAGACTACCGCTTCCACGAACAATAAAGTTAATTTATAATCACATCCAATGATTAGTAGCTATAATAATGTATTTTATGTAGATATATGGTATATATTAAATTTATAATCTTATTTAAATATTATATTAACAATATGTAATATCAAATTCTTACCCATTCGATCATTACGACACGCTTTTGTTTTGGTTGGTTTACAACCTACTTAAGTGATGTTGTAATATTTATATAGTGAATGATTAAGTAATTTTATATACTATTAATGACCTATAATAATAATGTATTAAATATTTTTTAAACTTCTTGATTTATAATATTAATATCTAAACATGTTAAAAATATATTATCTATGTTCATTAAAAACTACTAAAACAAGTTTTTCTCAGACTTCATCTTCAAGAGTTGTAATTAAAAATTATCATGGGATAAAAGTTTAATATTATAAATAGTAATGGGATATATATTATAGAAACATAGGTAATATATCAATAATTAACTTTGTAACAAATATCGAGGATCAACATTAAATTTACAAAGCATGATCGAGATAATTAAAAGTATTGACACCAATGTTAAAAATAAGCTATAATGAACCACTATATTCATAGTAAATAATTATAAATGAAGTATATAAAATGGTTATATATATTAATAATGTTATAAAATATATGATTAAGATATTTATTTGTCATTTTATAGGAAGTTCTTGTGTGGTCAACTAAGAGGGTAAATAAGGTAAGGTATTTTTTGTCTCAAACTCCCTTTATTGAGACACATTTTAATTTATGCAACAATTTACTTTTATATGGTATATATACTACATAATTGATAGTTTATAATGAAATATATTTTATTAATCAAATTTTTTATTCATTTTAAAGATATTCCTCATTCAATTGTTTTGATTA
Source organism: Viscum album (assembly GCA_963277665.1). Taxonomy (NCBI): domain Eukaryota; kingdom Viridiplantae; phylum Streptophyta; class Magnoliopsida; order Santalales; family Viscaceae; genus Viscum; species Viscum album. The sequence continues at coordinate 1,499,573,996 of OY728131.1, forward strand.
AAATATTACTCAATTCGTAATTGTTTTCTTAACTCGTGTCCTCTTTCTCATGAGTCGTGAAATCACTTCTTGATTTTGATCTTTCATGTCTCATTTTCCTTCCATAATTTTTTCAAATGGTAGATTTCATTTTTATCTAGGTATATTACTTATTTTTATTAATATCCTCCCCTTTTATGAAATTATTCCTCAAATAAAATCATGATGTTGATAAGAATAAGTTCTATACTTTCTAATGGATATTTTGTTTCCACATCCATGTTTCACCTATTGAAATTATTTTATATAATGTTGTAATTAACCTTCATAGATCTATTAACCACTTATAAATGAAATTATTTATTATCATTTTTATTATTTGGGTTTTACTAAATGGTTTTAATGGACTTTAAATGTTTTATGAATTATTGGTTTTCAAAAATGTATTCTTCTAAAGTAATGTTTTAAAATGTTCCAAAAGTACTTATTTAAAAAAAAATTAAAAATTTAATTTTCAAATACCTTTAATTTATTAAAAAATTTAAATCTTTTAAATGTTTCCATATGGGTTTTTTTTTACCAAAATTAATCATTTTTACATGTTTCCATGTGAACATATTTTTCTACTGCCTTTATCATTTTCTAAGAGAATTACTCTCTATGATTTTAAGTTTTCAAAAAAAGTAAATTATTATTCTCATGGTTTTTTAATATCAATGGTGTGATCCAAAAATAATTTTGTATTGCTTAATAATCCACTTGTATAATCATGATTTTCTCCAATGATTATACTTTATTAATTCCCTATATTCCATTAATTGATTGAAGGGTGTTCACCTAAATTCTCAATATGTTGATTTATTGGGGAGGTTGTTATCTAAAATATATATACATTCTCTATATATTGTAAATACTATATTAATAGTAATGTTTTTTGAGTGGTTTTTATTTATAACGATTCTTAAATACATTAGATACCGATTTATTTTCCATGGTATTATCATGTCATGTTTATGGATAAAATAATGAATGATTCCTTATGGAAACACTTTAAAAGGATATAAAACCCATTTTATGTCCTTGAGTGGTTATAATATATTTATTTAAATAATTTGTCACATATATGTATGATTTTCATTATGTGATGGGTGGGATCAGAACTATATAGTCCTCCTGTGTATTGATAAATTTTTTTATATCATGAAATATCATAGTACGTGGGAAATGATCCTAGAAAACTATGGTGTATGGGTAGTTAGAATAGCCTACTATGTTATGTTAATGAGGTAGGGAGCCTCGAATTATTCTTATGATTTCATTTTTTATTTTTTACACATTTCTATAAGTCCAAGCTCTTATGTTATGATCATTTTTTAATCCATGTACATATGATATCATTTCTTTATTTCATTCTTCCATACTTATGATCATCCTCATTATGTTATCATTTTATTCCTCATGTATCTCATGTTATTATTTATTATTATGTTTACCCTTACTGAGTGTTTGAGCTCACCACTTCTTATGTTCCCCTTTCCCTGGATTATGAAATAAAGTATTGTGTATGTTAAGATTAAAAGAGTATCTTGTGTAGATAATTTATGGGTGATATTGAAGACTTTTTATGGGTTTATTAGATTCTTATATATTTGGAAAAAAATCAATTTTATTGAAATACGTTAGATTTATTAGTTTGTGATTTTTCTTAATTCATTATAAATTTAAACTAAAATTTCTTTGGATTATAAATTTATAAAAGATAATGTAATCATAGATGTGTATCAAAGAAAGTGTTTTATGTTATGTTTTTTCAACACTGGATCTAGGGTAGCGGGTCTAGGGGAACTATGTTGGTGGTACAGTTATGTCTAGGCATGATTTACCAACATACTTTATACATAAAGGATTGGTGCTCCACCATACACACCTAGGGTGTGGATCCTCTATCTATAAAGTCATTAATCTCCCATATAAGAGCATAGAAAGGGTAAAATTCCTCCACTGTGGTTGGTACTCCCTTGTCTATTGCATACCCATCATCAAGGCATGGTTCCCCCACCACAATTCTAGATATTTTACATGGATTTATATATTTTTTGGTAGTTTGAGTGTTTATTTGAAGATATAATTCTGATGGGATATAGGATGTTTTATTCCATCAACTAGTGAAAATGCATCAGTGTTGACCAAACTATCCTCCATAGATTATGGTGGTGGGGAAGTTATTGGAAGGGCTCAGTGTGGGCCTCCTCGATAATTGTGACTCTGTAGCTAGATATTAATGTAATTTTATATGTGATATACAACCGGATATCTAATTGGGACTTCATAGAATTTTCACTACTCTAATAATTAATAGTTTTTCATGATATTATGACCCCTATTAGGTTATATATAGTATGATTGGTATTTCCATGTATTTCCTTTGATACTTATAGAGATTGAGTAAATCTTTATTACACTTCTGAAATGTTCTTTTTGATACTCTTTAGAACTTGGATCCTTGGGTTGACTTGGTGTTCTAGCTTCCCTATTTGTTTTCCTCTTGGACACCTCTCATACCAAGAGTTGAGATAAATTACTCATTTTTATTTCCTGTTTGGTTTCCAATGCATCCTATTAGGTATGTTTATACTCACCCGTACACTGGACTTATACCTGCATGTGTTGTGTCTGTATAGACAGAAAATAGGTTCGGTGATGGTCTTGGTAGATGGGAAAAAGACATGGATTTTTTGGATTTGATGTATATTAATTCTTGGTAATTCATGGTGATGTATGGTGGAGCCTAGTGGTTCATGATTATGGTAGTGACACTACAATTGGAGAGTGATCCAAGGGTACATGTAGTGTGGAAAATCTTATCAATGCTTCATGGTATACAAAATTGACAGTTGAATTTTTTCCATTTTACTTAACTTATGGGATACATTTTTATCCATTGTATCATGCATTAATTATAACCTCTTCAATTTTTTTATATATCTTACTGGTATTTTGGGTTATCGTTTTTATTAGAGATATGTGTGTTTTAGGTTGTTATAGGCAAGGACCTCCCACATTGTGAGATATGTCTACTCGATGTTAGTCCCCAAGATTTATCCTATTGGAGGTGGTCATGTGGTGGCACTCTAGACCAACTATCAACTCAGGTGGGGCCTCAACAAGTTAGGTCAGTTTAGAGTTTTTTTAAATCCATTTTATCCTAGGGATAGAGTTTGGAGATAGTATTCATGTGAGGATTTTGTTGTGTGCATAGGGAAAAAATTTTAAAGAGGTCTTGAGTTTAGTTATCATATTAGGGAGACCATCATAGGTATGACAACTGATGTGTCCTTTCACCAGAAATCTAATAACCTAATAGTCAGCCTAAAGTTCTGAGGTATCTTTTTAGGGTATATTCAAGTTGTTACTTGTATCATATAGAATTCAGTTGTGATCTTTCATGCCCTTTATCATCTCCTCCCGATGTGATATAATCTGTGTGGATTCAAATTATCCAATGAAGGTAACTACACAATGATATCCAACTTTTATATAGAAGTAGGGTTATGATGAGCCTATTCCTATAACTAGGACTTTACAATGTTATATAATGAGTTATTAATCATTATTTCAAGAATTAGGTTGAGAGATATACTTTCCCTATTATATGAGATATATTCTCTCCCATTTATGTTTAGTATGGTATTTTTATGGAGTAGATAGTAGTTCCTAATGAGTGAGATGAAACATTCCATGGTTGAATATGGTGATTGATTTTCGATAGTCAATACAAGCCTGATCCTCGTGTGATATAGATTTAACTAGATTCTAATACTCTTATTTATGTTAGGTTTGGATGAAAAGAACCGTACATGGAACTGTGATTCATCGGGGGTGATGTTTCATTTCTAGAACTCATGATAGAACTAATCTACCATGCCTGGATTTTGAGCCCTCTGTTTGAGTGGGAGTTCAAACATAGGATGATGAACTTTTTATAGGGTCATGAAACCATGTTTAGGGATTCATCAAGGCCTGTAGACCTTATGAGGTGTTTTTTTGTAAGGGTTGGTGTCCTGAGAACCAACTGTTTTGTACTTTGATTACATGAATGTTCACTTATTATATATTGTTCATTATTCTGAATGACTATAATATAATAATGTCCTGGAATATTTGTTGAATTAATAAGGTCATAGCAGATCCCCTCTATGATGAGAGCCTTGAAATGCTATAACAATATTCTTAAATAAAGTTCTGCAGTTGGATGACATACTATGATAGGACACATAGTATACAAACCATCATGTGCGAGTACTCGTAAGAAGATGAGACTCTCTCTCATGGAGTTCGCACTTGGTAATATCCAAGATGGGAGATTATGAGAACAGACCCACCAGTAGTAATTCCGCATGTCTTGGTGTCATCGGATATTGCTATCTGCGAGCGTGTGTAATGGTCCTTAGACTGAAAGATTATCATTAACTCATGTCATGACTCGCGCACTTAGATTTACTGACGAAAACCATCACGCAGATAGTTGGCGGGAAGTAGGGTACGTTGGGTGCGTCACGAGTGACATGTTATTAATGGATAAGTCGAGGAAGGATTTGTACCTTCCATTTATGGAAGTTGATATCTCGGCCCTTTGATTGAAATAGAACTGTTGCATTAAATTCCATGTCCATGGTGTAAACGATGAGTTTATTTCAGGTAGTCAAAGAACTACAGATCAAGCATATAGGTTTATGATACTTCCATGAAACCTGCTTGATGAGATATTGAGACAAAGGGATTAAATTACACAGTAAGCGTTCGTATGAGGTGATACGTCAATGCGGCGTCAACTTCTTTCTCTTGGGTGCCTTGACCCGTTGCTAGACAGTAATCTTGGACTTTAGGCAAGCCTGCCTAATGCCAATGAGAAAGAGGCCTAGAGGGTCACACACTAAGTGTATCCAAGTATCTCAAGTTGAATAAATATTATTCTCGTACGTGGTTTAATAATTATTCAAGGAATCCTAAGTTGTTTTAAATGATGGAGGAAAAATAAAATAAAATAAGTACACGCCATGTATTATTAAATGTACACGCCGTGTAGTTTTATTTTGGAAAGGAAATGAATAAATGAAAACAAGATATACACGTCATGTACATGTAATGTACACGCCGTGTAGTTTTCAATGAAAAACAAGTACACGCCGTGTATTTATTATTACACGCCGTTTAGTTTTTCCAGTCGGGATTTTGAGGATATAATATTGTTTTAAATGATATTTATTATAATCAATGTGGGCGCATGTCAAGGAATTATCTATTCGACATGGGGGTTTTAAATAAGAGTCAATTAAATAAATAAAACGCGTAACACATTTATTTATTGTCATAACTCTATAACCCCACACACCTGATTATAAATATCCTCACAACCCCAACTCTTTTCCCACACACAAGAGAATCATTGTGTACAACATCTCTGGAGAATTCTTTCAAGACCGAAAGAACCTATTCCTCTAAGAACGCTCTCAATACCAAGAGAGATCCTCTTCCATTGGATCAAGACGATCTAAGGCGGACAACGCAAGCAAAGGCTTCTCCACGCTAGCACCCAGAGAATCCTTTGGCGACGTCCCGAGATACGAGGTACACGTGTGGATCACCGCTAGAGGGAGTCTACACTTGTCTTCTGCGATGCAAAGATTGATCATATCGACAACGTGATCGAGAACATCAATGAAGAAAGAACACCCAAAAGGTATTTCTTTATAATTAATTAAATTAATTATAATAAACCTGTAACGATCCTTGTTTGTGGTTCCAGGACAAACCATCTTCTTTGTATTTTTCTGTGATTCGATCCGTGGAGACTGGCGTTTATCGTCGTATTGATCCCAGATTGATCATTGCTAATGAAAATAATCCAAGTGGGCACATCCACCCATGCTCTTCCACTGCACCCAGAACATTCATTTTTTAGAATGTTTTGTGATGATGTTTTTGATCTAAGTGTTTCGAGAATAGAATCTAGAGGAAAATATTTTGATCTATGGTCATACTAACATGAGACACTACCTGTATCAAAGTCACTAAAATGATCATTAATAAATTTTGTATTCATGGAATATATACTCCTCAGTTGTCGAAGTGGGTTAGCTTCCACCTGAAGAAAACTATAGTGGTGCTACTGGAGGACCTCTATATTATTTTTGTTGATTTTATTGAACACTTACTTATTATAAACCTTATTGACTACTGAGGAGTTGTTTGGTGGTGATCATGTGGTATGAGAGTTGTTGGAAATAAATAAATAATTGGCCCTCTATAATGACCACTGACTTAGGTTAGTTCGTATTCAATATAGAGTGCAGGTAGCTAGAGATATGGGACTACATAGGTAGAATATACCTATTATTAGGTGGGAAAATGTGTCAATTAGAGTATGATTTTTTTACTTCTTCATAGAATCTTTTACTTGTTAAATTAAGCATGGTCCATTCATAATGTTTTATATGTTTGGGAATTGGAGATTCCAGTGGAACCTCAAGCTATACCCTGGTAAAATAGAGAATTTTCACTAGTGGTGAACATCATTAATTCACCTCCTTTGGTTAAGTGAGTTTAAACATGGTGGATAAAGAGTCCATTTTAGAAAATCCCCATGGTAGTGAAGAGTTATGGGGGTATCCACCTTGGTATAAATTGATTACCATTTTTGGTATTGTAATGTGTTTGTGAGACGAACTGGCCCTCTAGATATTAAATGTAGTTTCCTACCAATTTTTTAGTAAGGCTTCTTACATAGTGATATGGATGTGTGTAATTGGTTTTTACTCTGAGGATGACATCTAAATGTTTTCAATTGGGATAATAGACATCCTTTTTAATCTTATAGATACTGTGATATAAATATCTACTTCAGAATTTTTAAGGTATATTCTATCAAGAATTTTTGAATTTCTCTATCTTGGCCCTAAGAATTCCACCCATGAAGTAACCTCTCAAAGCGTGAGACCTGGATACATGTGTAAATGTTTTTATTTATGAAAGGTTGATTTCCTAGTGATTGATAAGATTAGAGAGGCGTAGAAGTGGCATCATGGTTAGTGTTTCTTAGTAGAGGACATTGTGACCGGGTGATGGTGAAGGTGGAGAGTATGTTACTCACTTCCCCAAGAATATTGTGTCTTTCTCCTAATGCTCATATTGGATATGGTGATGGGAAATATGATTAGATACCACTCTAGTAAAGAATATTCCTTGGAATATATTTCTCAGTGAATCATTTTGATTGTATCCACCACATGTAAACCTTTTATATGTGATGTGGGAGGAGGTATTCTCAAGATTTTTTGGTTTTTGGTCACTTGGGAAGGTGTTACATTGGGGTCTAGAGTCGATAAATTGGGGTCATCTGAATGTTCGAGACATTCTGCCTCATATTATGGTGGATTGGGCCACCTGATGGATAGTGGTGTGATGTCAAGAAATTGGTGAGATCGGAGTTGTGATGATGTTCTCATCAATAGGTTTTTAAAACAAGTAATGATGATGCAAATGGGTTGTCTTAGACAATGTGAGTCTATTGAAAATAAATATGTGAATGGGGGATTTATTCATATAGTTGTGTAGAAGTTTTTTAATAATTCTCATGTTACTCTTGTTCCATAAGCTATCGGAAATTACGCATGTGCATAATTGAAAAATTATGGCATAGGAACTTATGTGCATCCCAAAGATCATGTGGTCTTGAAGCATTTTTGATAAAAACGTAGAGTTTGGTAATGCCCTCAATGTTATGGGTATCATAGACGGATCACTCTTATAAATCCATCTATAATGATCTTTAAAGGTGGGGAGAGAAGTGAACCCACCATAATTGACCATATCAACAAACCCTTTTGGGTTTTATAGGTTTATCGAGGCTCATTTATGGTGGATGTATGTTTTTTCTTCATTATTGTTCCAAGATGGGCTAGATTCATGATCTTTAAAAATAAAAGAGGTTTTTTCATTCTTAATCAGTTGTGTTTCAAGTTTTCAAAGATATTTGACCTCTACAAATAAAGAAAGTACATGTGATGGTGGGGTGTTTTCATATGAGTGTTTTTTTTATAGTAATTATAGTGGTGTTTTGGTTGTTTTCCTTTTCAAGGGAGAAAAAGGTATAAGGTGGGGACGATGCAGTAATCCTGTTTTTTCTTGATTGAGATGTAAACTCAATTTTGAGTTTTTGTATTCATTGGGACCTCTATTGGGGTAAAACGGATATTTTACTCTAGAATGTGACCTTGAAAAAAAATTGATGGATTCATTGATTTTGGGATGTGGTGTTTACCCTTGAGATAAATCAGTAAAATTTTATGGGTGTCGTAGAGCCTCAATAAAAATATATTAAATATAAAAATATAATATTTAGCTCATGCATGAAATTTCTGAAGAATTATGATTTTTCTTCTAAAAAATTTTTGGATGGGAAAATTGAGACCACTATCTAGTCTGAAATAGGGGACTTACCCTAAGATCAGTGGTAGTTTAATTCACATCGGGACCCTTGGATGTTTTTCAATGCTAGTGAACTAATTTTTTAGTTATATTAATTAATTAATTAGTCCAATGATGGAAAAAATCCTAAAGATTCTCTATTTATATCGTACTATAAAGCCTCTTTAGGGTTAGCTATGTTTTCTATTGGTATAACCATAGAGAGGGGAATAAGATATGGGTGATCTTAGATGCATTAATGAAAAATTAGAGGAATAAGACCATGTCCACAATTTCATCAGAGAATGAATCATTTGGCAACATCATTGGATAGAAATTTTGTTGAGAATACAAGGGGGATAGGGGGCATGATCGAAGGGGAGGGTGAGGGTGACTCATGGATTCCTTCTCCCTACTTTCTACATGATATTCTTTCTGCTTTACCACTTATATATAAATATTAATAATATTACTATTATTATTATTTATAATAATTTTATTCCTATTATTGAAGATTATTGTTTTAGTTTTAACTTTTTATCAAGGCATCAGATCGATGAAATATCTGTGGAATCACAAACTACATATTAAAAAGAATGATTCAAGACCAATATTAGATACCTAAATTCATCTTGTGGTATAACACTTGGGTACCATCATATAATTTATCATGCGTTCAATATAATGAAATGAAAATTTTGTATCTATTTCAAATTTTCAATAAATAGATAGTCTATCCTAGATATTTTACCACATAGATTGTAATAGAGTGATCTGTTTGGCTATCTATGTGTTTTGAGTGTTGTTTCTGTTGTGATTTTTGTGATATCACCCTAAAATGGACTTTGGATAACCACTTATATTTGGATAATGAAATGTTTTCTCCATGATTTAGGGATTGTGTGATAACTCCCATAAAATATAGTTAAATGGGATATAATCCCCTTTATTAAATCTGTAAAATATTATTTTATGTTTTGTAATGTGTGGTTGTGATTTTGTGGCGTCGATGTGTGTTTGCAATTTGATGTGGGGATGATGGGTCAAATGTGGCCATGATTTTTGGTAGGTGAGGTGGTGGTTGTTTGGTCGTTCTTTTGGGGTAGCGAGGTGGTGGTTGTGTAGCCGTGCTTTTGGGAAAATGTGGTAGTGATTATTCGGCTATGCTTTTGGGTGGTGGGGTGGTGGTTTTTCTTTATGGTGGTGGGATGGTGGTTTCTTTTTTATACATTTGGGGTAGATATGTGGTGGTTGTTTGACCATGATTTTGGGGCAGTGAGGTAATGATATGGTGGGGATTATGAGCTTCTTATGATGTGTGGTTCCATTCTTCTAGATACCCGAGTAGTGGTAGAATAAATAATTATTCATCAATGAATGAAATGGATGGGGTTTGGTTTGGTCAATGGAATGGAAATGATTAATGAAAAAAATAAATGATGGGTTTTTTTGTTAAATGTGGATGATGATTAATAATGAAACAAATGGGTTGGATAATGGAATTGGTTGGAAATCTGAAATGTGGCTTGTGGATTATGTGGTGTTATACATTTAGAGTTGGCAGTGAAAGTGGGAATTTTGTGAGTAGGTTAGTGTTTTTTTGTGAACCCATAGGTTTGGTTTGTGTGTTTCTATATGTATATAATTTTATATTCTCTTTGATTTCTATAAACACCCCCCTCGTGTTGAGAACTATGTGACGACACCCATGTATTCACATGGGGGTGTTTTTCCAACTTCCTAGTAAGTAGAATAGATAGCTAGCTGCCTTCTATTCCCTTCTATATCTTCCTTGTGAGTAGATATATACAGACTGTTATGGTTAGTGGTATGTTAGTTCACTAGGTCGCCCATGTATTTTTGGGCGATATGTGATTTGACAATGTTGTGGGGTGGTGGATGGAGTGTCTGTTGGCTTGATGTGATGTGATTGTGTTGTGGGGTGGTGTTATATGTTATTCAAAATAGATGGGAGGTCTAGGACATATGACGTTGGGGTGTGTGAGCAGAAAATTAGTGGTAAAGAGGTGGTGTACCCTTTATCGATATGATTCTTATTATGTTATTATACTTGGATTGTGTTATTCTGAGAGTAGGCCTTGGTGAGGTTGGGATGGATAGTTGACTTGTTTAGGTGTTTTTGGTTCTACTATTTTCTCATGGGTGCATTAGTATGGTCTTTTCATATGTGCATGAGAGACATTGGTTTTCCTACTGAGTATACCTGTCATTATCAACCTACATATATAAATTGATTTTTAGGTTTCCAGTAGGATTTTTTGGACAGTGTTTGACATTACTAGCTTAGATCTTTGGATAGTCATTATTTCACTACTTTATCTTTTCTTTTAGGTATTTACTTTGGATAATTTTATCTATATCCATTTTATTTATACATGAAATGTGGGATGGTTTTGTTTTTTTTTATATTATTTCATGTATTTACCTATGGGTGATTCATCTTATACCCTGATCCCATATTATTATAGAGGTTAATTCCTCCCATTTCATGAGATTTGTATAACCTCGATTCTAGTCACCAACCCAGGGCCCACTAGAGGTGGGAATCAGGGATCATTATATTTCTCCCCTGATCCCATATTATCTGATGTAATTTCTCATGCCTTCCCAATCCATTAATTTTCTATTTTTTGGTGTTGGAGGTGTTTCGAAGTATTCTTGAGGAGGTTATGTGGTAGTTAGTGGTGAATCAAAGATGCTTCAAGAAAGAAACATCATGTATTGTTTACACGATATGAAATGGTGGTTCATGTATTATGTATGTGGCTTGTTCAGGACATGTAAATAATACAAGTGGGATTCTTGAAACAAATTTACATCATGAAAATAAAATTCACGATGTTTAATTAAATAAATTCAAGGTGACATGATTTTAGATAGAAGTGGGAATTTTCAAAATACCTATTAATTACATGTTGTGTGATATTTACATGATGTGAAAACAATTGGATCCCTGATTTAAAGTTATTTTTCTCATCCCATTATTTTCATTTTTCTATACCTTTTCCTCCTCTCTCAGTTATGGTGAACCCTATGCAGTTTTGGGAGGAATTCCAACCCTCTTCTCCCTACTTTGATTCATTGTATTTACTGGATATCTGTTGGAAATCGGTGGTAATCCCTTTCTTCTTCTTTGTTAGTTTCCTCTTTCTCATCTCTTATAGATCCATTGAAGATGTGTGGTTTTGGTTTGGGGTGTAATTTGGGTTGCATTTTCATGATCCATTGGTTCATTGTAGGTTGACCTGTGGTTTTTGCATGTGGTTGTGGTTTGCAAGAGTTTCTTCTTTGCCCTACAGTGTGTAGAAAGTTGGAAAAGATTCTTTGAGGTAGGGAATCCATTGTTTCACTTTATTTTATATCATGCATAAGGGGTTTACTATTTTTTATCTATGGGAGATGGTTGTTTTGTCTTAATAAAATATAAATAATTGGATAATTGAAATTGAATGGGGGGAAGGGGGATGATTTGTTTGTTTTTATAGATTTTATATTATTATGGTATAATGAATTGAACAGGATTGATTCCCTGCAAAAAATTGTGGTTGTTGGGGGATTTATTTATGTTGGATGATATGTGTTGCAACTGATTTTTTTATTGTGATTGGTTTGTACCACCCTAAAATGTAATTTTAGTTAACCACTTATATTTTTATAATGAAATGGTTTCCCTAATATTTATGACTTATGTTATAATTTCCCTAAAATAAAGTGAAATGTGATATAATCCCCTTTGTTAAATCTGTAAAATGGTCTTTGATGTGTTGTGATGTTTAGTTGTGCTTGTGGGGCAGAAATGTGTGTTTGTGATGCGATGTGGGGCTGATGGGTGAGATGTGGTATGATTTTGGTGTGGTGAGGCAGTAGTTGTGTTGTTGTGATTTTGGGTGATGAGGTGGTGGTTGTTCGGTTGTGATTTTGGGGTGGCGAGGTGGTGGTTGTTTGTCCATTCATTTGGGGTGGTTAGGTGATGGTATAATGGGGATAATGAGATGCTTATGATGTGTGGTTGTGTTATGCTAGATTCTCGGGTGCTGATGAAATAAATAAGTATTTATTAATGATTTAAATCATTGGGGTTTGGTTTGGTCAATAGGATGGAAATGATAAATGAACAATTAAATGATGGGTTGTGTGGTAAAATTTGAATGATTATTAATAATGAAAAAATTTGGTTGGATAATGAAATTTGTTGGAAATGATAAGTATGGATTGTGTCTTGTATGGTGTTATGCATTTAGAGGTGGCAGTAAAGGTGGGTATGTTGTGAGTTGGTTAGTGTTTTTTTTGTGAACCTGTTGTTTGGTCTTGGGTGTGGCTATATGTGTGTGCTTGTATATTCCTTGTGATTTCTATACACACCCCACCTATAACGTTTACTATGTGTCGACACCCATATATTCACACGGGGGTGTTTTCTAACATCCTAATGATGATGCTGGATGGATGGCCACCCACTCTCTGCTCTATCTGTTCCAGGTGATTATATATTCATAGGTTGTAATGGTTAGAGATTTATTAGTGCACTAGGTTATGGATCAGGTGTTTTCAAGAGAGATGTGATATGACCATATTGTGGGGTGGTGGATCAAGTGTCTGTGGGAATGATGTGATGTGACTATGTTATGGGGAAATGGTATATGTTTTTCAGAAGATATGGGAGCACCGGGATGTATGGAATTGGGGTGTGAGAGTGGAAAGTATGTGGGAAAAGTGGTTCAGGTTACCCATTATCGATATGCTTCTATTTATGTTATTATACTGGGTTTTTATTATTTTTTGAGAGTTCCTTGGTGAAGTTGTGATGGATAATTGACCTATTTAAGTGATGTTGGTTATTCTCTTTTCTCATGGGTGCATTGGTATTCTTCTTTCACATGTGCATGAGAGACTTTGGGTTTCTTACTGATTATGCATGTTATGCTCACCCTATGTATATAAAATTATTATCAGTTTTCTAGGATGACTATGTGGATCATGATAGACATTACTAGCATGGATATTTAGATAGTCACAGTTTCACTACTTTATCTTTTCTTTTGGGTATTTACTTTGGAGACTTTTATCTATATCAGTTTTATTTATATATACATTTTGGGATGGTTTTGGTTTCTTTTTATATTATTTCATGGAGTTTCTTGTGGATGATTCATCTTATCTCTCAATCATATATTATTATATATGGTAATTCCTCTCATTTCATGAGATTTGTGTACCCTCAGTGATAGTTTCCAACTCAAGGCCTACAAGAGGCAGGAATCGATGGTCATTATCTATGTCCCCTCAATAGAGTATCTTTTGTGAAAGGGGGTTGTGACAGTAGTCATCCCAATAAGTTGTTATTCTAGAAATAAATATGATATTACATTTCAATGATTTTTTTTTTGAATCACTGGAATTATATGGTTTTTAAAATTTTGATTTTAAAACCAAGGGACAGAAAAATTATTGATCCAAATGATAGTGAGGATGAGATAGAGATTCCAAATGACATACTCATTACTTACGATGATAACCCATTTTAGGATATTATAAGTTACACTTACCTATGTATCCCTTAAAATTACTCCAATCTAGATTACATAAAATTATAGGAAATCTTATCACTAACACGTGATAATGTTGAATAAATAAATAAATACATGTTTTCATTAATTCATTGAGTAGAAAATCTATATCATATTTTTTATTCTATATGTTGGGCTATCTTTGATTTTGACATAATAAAAAATGTGTATACACCTGACATTATAAATGGTATCAAAATATCTAATTTACAGTTCCATAAAATTACACTTGAAATAGGGGTTCTAATTATGATTCCAAGGAATATTGACTAGTCTTTTTGTCTTTGTAATGGTACCCAATTAATTTTCATAGATTTGGGAGAACATGTAGTTTGTGTTTAAATTATAACAAGAAATCATTTTGGCCAAAAATCATTTATTATAAGGATAAATATGATACATTCAAATTCTAGATGGTCATTCTTACTTTTGAGACAAAAATATTCTTTAATTATTTCATATGTTATGACAATTAACAAAATTCAAAGTTAATATCATTTATATGTTAGTTTTTATCTTCAAGAGCCTATTTTCTGCCACGGGAAACTTTATATTTTTTGTATTTAGAGTTTCTAATAAAAAAATATTTAAAAATATAAATAAAAAATAATCATAATTCATTTATGATGACAATAATAAACATTATGTGTAAGGAAATATTCTAGAACATAAATAAGGAAAACTTTTTATGATTTTCAAAAAAAGGAAAATATTTTATAATTTTTAACCATGTTGATATGTGTTTCCTAATAGAAAAAAAATAGTTTCTATTTTTATGCATTTATTTTATTGTAGAATTTCAATTTCACAATCTATTACTAATATTTGATTCAAATTGGTGATGATAAGTCATTGATGATTCCAATTAGAGTAATCTGGATGTGGAATACAAAATCTTCCAAATTCTCCAACGATGTTGTTGGTATTAATCTACTAATTTGGGATCAACATGTAAGTCTCTTTTTTTTAATTTTATTGTGAATCTAGTATTACTTATGTTATCATTATAATCATATCATATAGTGTTAATACTTTTAGGGAATTTATAACTTATAGTGCCAAATGTTCTCATACTATTATATAGTTATATGCAGTAAATAAAAATAAAAGTAGTGGTTATTAAGAAATGGGTTTTGAAAAAATTGATAAGTACTGTTTAAATTGGTACATATTTTTTAATATCATTTAACTTGATCATTAAATTAATTTTTGTTGCTCATAAATTTAATAATTAATTGTTAAAATTAAGGTGAAACCTTCCAACATTTGAACACTGTTGAATATAGTTTTCCAAGTTATTTTATTAAATTATTTATAAAATCATTTCATTATTTATATTTTTAAAAATTCATTTTATCCATACATATTACTCATAACATTACATTTTTTTATTCTGTGTACATGTTTTTTTTTTTTTGGGTTGTATTTTCATGTGTATAAAGTTCAAATTTTACAAGTATCTATGGGATTAGTTATGTGACATATCAAAATGAAATTCAGTTATTCCCTTTTCTAATGTGAATAATATAATTTTCAAATCATAATCTACTTTAATGAGGCCAAAAATTTTATATTATATTAATTTATCTCAATGAAATGTATTCAAATACATTGATAACTACTATGTTATTGTTCATTAGAGTAATCCAATTGGAATTTATTAATTTTTTTATTTTTAACAACAAATAATACATATTTTTTCATTTAAAAATACCTCATTTTTCTATTACTAACTATAGTGTTCAAATATATTTTATTGGATATGTTTATCACTGGGAAAATATTCGGCCATAGGGAACACATAGAAAGAGGAAGAAAATTATTATGTAAAATGAATGGTCTATCTTATATATATGTAATTAAATTAAATTTTTTATAATATTTGTAAATAAAAACAATCTAACTAATGCTTTTATTTAAATTCTCACAGCAACGTTAAGTTAAGATGCATGCTTTGGGATCAATTTTCTAAATAGATGATTCAGTTTATGAAAAACTCATCACAGTCATAAAATATCTTTGTGGTAAATCTTTTTCATTCTAAAAAACTATCAAGTAAGATAGCATCAATAAAAAATTATCAAATATAATTGCATAATTTTTTTTTGGAATAACCTCTAAATTTGAACACTTATTATTTTTGTAGATACCATTATAATTATTGAAATATTCAATGCAACAAAGTTGATTTTTAATCCAAATATTCTAATTTTAGATGCATTCAATAGGTGGTGATGTTTTCCTTTTTACAAATTTTTTTGTAATATGATTTCATGTTTAGTTTTAATGTATTTGAGATTTCACAAGACATTTTACTTTTAACTTATAAGAAAATATTTTTTTATAACTTCATTGCACTGCCAATTTATAAAAAATTTGATTAAATATGATTTAATTCTCAAAATATCTCTTTTCAATAATTTCATCATTCCAGTAAGAATATGTTTTACTATAACTATTTTTTTATCAAAATTATAAAATTAATATAACATGTATCATTATATTTAAAAAGCATCAAATAAGAAATCAAAAACAAAATTTTACTGGGAGATAAGTTTCATTTTCATTTTCATTTTTTAAATTATGATTGTTGACTCCCTTTAACTCATTTACCTTTTCCAACTGCCAATGTACATTTCCTTATTCAAAAGGAAATGATTTGAAAACATTGATTTTTTCCCTTAAGCCACTTCCCATTATTTTCTACCCCAGTATTCTTCTTTATTTTGAAGGAAATGTTGTAAAAACTCTCACCACTTCACTTAACCCACAACCCATTATATATTTCCCATGAATTGTGCATGATTCCTAATTAAATGTTTTACAAACTAGCACCATTGCATCAATATTATGGAATATTAAATAAAAATATTATTTTATTTAATATGAAAATATTTTTTTGATCTTTCAAAATAATTTTGATTCAATTTATTTATATCTTTGTCGTGACCTCCTAAAAATGTTGTTTCAATATGGCACCAGCAATGCTTGATAATAAGAAAACATTACAAATAGTGACATATCATGTTGTATAAATCCAAAAATGTTTGATAAAAAATAAAACATTACATAATAGATGAAGGAAAAAAGAAAACATTACATGAAATCAATAATTGAGTGGGGGTAACTATTTTCTTTATTCTCAAATGTTGTCTTTAAATTTATGACTTTATCCATTTTTTTACAAACTGTTAAAATAAAAAACATTATTTAATTTTCAAGGAAGGTAACAAAATGTTCAACGATACTAATTGTTTAGAAAATCAAATTCCATGACAATTGGGTTTTATAATTATGCAATTCATGTAGGGAAAAAAGTTTAAAAAATAATGGAAAAATATGATGTTTTGTAATGACCTGAACTTTTGAATAATATTTTTTTCTTGAATTTTTGTTTTATTTTATTTTATACTCAACAAAACTATATCCTTTAATTAATGAAGTGAGTATAATTAAAATAATACCACTGGGTTTTGACTGTTATATGACTGTTGGTCAATATGACTGTTGGAAACTAAATTCTTAACGTTATGATTATTGTTTTTAAATACAAGTGATTGTGGTTAATTAATATAGAAATAAGAGTAGATGACCTCATCCAGTAGACTCGATTCGTACAAATCCCATCTATCAGAGCTTGGGAAGGAGGTCACGTCACTAGGTTTTTCTCTGGACCAATCCCAAGCTGAGCTTCAACATGTGAAGCTTGAACAGAATCGCCTAAGGGAGAAGTTAAAGCTGATAGAAATCACCATTCATGCAATGTTGTCTGAGTCGCCCTAAGATTCTATCACCATAGAACACCTTACACTTAGGTCCTATGTAGGTGTTGTAAGGGGATATGTAACGAGGCCTTAGTTACATTGTGTAATCCTTTTGTATAAATAAAATTTTTATTTCTTATTATGGTAAAATTTGTGTATTTAAAATGTCCGGATAGATATAGGATGAATTTCTAGAAGTTCCATATTATTGATGAAATTTTGGGAAAAAAAGGTATTTTAAAATATTTTTTGTATACTTTAAATAATTAATAATGTAAAATGAATTTAAAAAATGGTCTTCTATAGTTGTGATCGGTATGAAATTAAGATTCTAATAAGATTAACTAAACTTTTAGTAAATAGTAAAGAATGAATAGTAATATTACTCTTATGAATAGTAATGTGACCAATGGAATATTAACCTCCCTTAATAATTTAAAAATATAATTTATCCATCTTGAATGGTGAAGTGATATAATAGCATAAGTAAATAACTGTTTTGGAACTTATTAGTTAAGTATTAGTATTTTTTTTGGGTAAAGAGTGTTTTACATAAAAATTAAATATATCATAATTAGAAAATTATTTTAATAAAATGGAGTTAATTTTTGAATTCAGAGAATCTATATTAGGTTAGGGTGAATTTATGAGATTTTTTATAAAATGTTTTGTTTTTTGGTGAATAGTAAAAATACAATTTTGAGTTTCGGTGTGATTAATAACATCATTAATGATGTAGTAATTCAGGTCTACTTTTGAATAGTAATATATGTTATTAGGTGTCCCAAGTGGCCAATACCATGGAAAAATACCATGGGAAACCCCATTAGTTTTCAAATACCATCGATGAGGTGTCCCTTGGAAATTAATTAAATATTCCCTCACTTTTGCTATAAATACCAACCCATTACTTCATTAGTTTCATTAAAAATTCCTCCCCAACTATGATATGGTATTTTTACCTCCCAGTTAATCCTCCCAAGGTTCCTTCAAGCCCCCAAATGTCCCAACCTTCAAGATTTCGAAGTTACTCTTCAAGGTAAGGAAACCTTTCACCCTCCTCTTTTAAGTCGTGACTTCCTTTATGTTGTGTCTTCTATTTTCCATATTATTATGTTGGGTTATTTTATTATATATCCTTATTGATTTTCATTTTATGTAAAAATTATGATAGACCCTTTCCTCTCTCATCAACTAATTTTCTCAATTTTTAAGTGATGCCGTTAGGCTGCCAAATTTTCGTAAAAGAAATCGCATCTTCCCTTTTCTTTCAAGTTTCATTTTCATATGGTATTTCCTTAAAATATACATACCATGATATTATTTATTTTTATTCTGTACCCATACTGTATTATGAGTTATTAATGAGTGTTTTACTTTTTTCTCCTCTCTTTTAAATGTTTTCTAAAACCCTGTTGTATTACCATTATGCTGCAGAATTTTCGTCTCAAAATATCTCTCTCTTTTTCTCAAGAAATTATCCTATTTTATTTATGTGAATTACTAAAACAATTTATTTTCTATTGGTATTCATAAAGAAAAAAATGATATATTTTATTCTGTAATTGACATACATAAGATCCTCATTCCTTTTCCATGGATTATAAATGACATAACGATCAAGTTTTTAACACTTTTAATAACGTCACGATTTTGATATGATACCCATTTATTTTATTCTCTTTGGGTTATTTATGAATTGTATTATTATTATCTATGTGGATAAAATGAAAATAAATACATATTAAGGGTGTTCCCTTATATCTCTCCAATGTATTGGGTAAATAATTTAATCTCTAGAGATGACAAGTTTCATGATACCTTGGTGAATAACCTTGATAATTTTTATGACACCTTGGGGATGAACCTTGGTGATATGTTCATGAATGTAAAAATTAACTATTGTATCCACATATTCAAGTTATTATTCATGTTTTATTTATTATGATATTCTTATTTTTCTATTTCTCATGTCTTTATGTTTTTCATCAAGTTCTTATTGATATCACAAGTAAATTGATTCCCTTGATTTTCTTACTGGGATTTCTGCTCACCCCTTTCCTTAGATGTATGTATATAGGTTATGAGATGTAGTAATTGTACATAGGATTAACCTTTAATGAATCCTTACAAGTTTATTAGAATAATTTGTAATGTTTTCATGTATTTTTTTCCTGATTTCCAAGACACTAGACTTTAAATATCCTTTGTTTGTAAAATGTAATGAAAAGTTATGTAATAAAAATGTGGGATGCCATAGTTGGTATCTAGGGATAGTTTAGTTATTTATGGAAATTAGGCTATGAAATATTTAGGAATAACCCTATATAAAATTTTAAATATAGGAAAACTTCCTGGTATTTTTTTGAAATATTAAGTAAGTGGTTTCCGAACAAATAAATCCATGTCTGGATACGAACAAGTGGATATGGATATGGCACAAATGTACCTAGGAGTGAAAAATACAACAAGGAGTTACAGGCTTGACCCGGGGTATCCTGGTACACGACAACATGCCTTATTACACTCCTAGTTTGACACTCCTGGTGGATATGTTTGGTAAATCACAAGCTTTTCATGAATCATTATGAAGGATTTATAGAGAAATGTAATTGTTTAAGCATGAAGTTGTAAGACATAAAATCCTTTATAGTTAAAATATTCTTAAATAAAATAAGATTCTAACTAAGGTTTTATTATTTTAGAAAATGGTAGTCAATAGGAAGAACCGTGTAAATGGTGACCACAATGGACCATGCACTGATGGCCCTTCGATGGAATATGGAGTGGAAACTTTCATTAAAATAATGAACCAACTGAATCAAGTTATGGGAAATAACTTGAATCTAGCTGAGAGACCGATATAACCATGAAGGGAACAACATTCTGTTGAGTCCTTTATGCATCAATGAGCACCAATCTTTAGTGGATCTACCGACTCATTGATTTCTGAATAGTGGATCAGCACTATTGAGAAGATATTTTCTCTGCTCCACTTTTCAGAGCAAGAGAAGGTCACTCTAGTTATCTATCGCTTAGAGGGAGAAGTTGATCAGTGGTGGGAGATGATTAAAAAAACAATTCCAAGAGTGAAGGTTCAAGATATGGAGTGAGAAGAGTTCATAGGGATCTTCTTTAATAACTATTTCCCTCATTCTATGCGAACAAAAATGGAGAAGGATTTTCTCAAGCTGAAGCAGAAGGAGAATGAATCTATTGGAAACTATGAGATGAACTTCACCAGACTTTCCAGTTACACATAAATCTTTTTTATGGATCCTAATGAGAAAGTTGATAGATTATTTTATGGACTAAGACCTCATTTGGGGAAGAATATATCCAATTGAGACTATGACAGCTATGAGGAGATCGTACGGAGTGCAATGAAGGTCGAACTAGAGTTTGGTGAGACACAGTGGTCTCATAAATCCAATGACAAGAAGAGATAAATGGATCTAATCCTAGGAGGATCTTCTATCAAGGAAGAGGAGGCAAGAAAGTTCAACATCCCACGTGTAATAAATGTGGGAAGAATCATTCGGAGAACTGCCTGCTCAGGAGCGGGAAGTGCTACAAGTGTGGAAAATATGGCCATATCTCACAGAATTGTCATAGTGAGGATAAGACTCAAATACCAAACACTAATGAAAAGGTAAGATTGTGTAGGCCCTACCTAATTTCCAATGCTATAAGTGTGGACAAATTGGTACTTTTCCAATCACTGTCCAAATCTGAGGGCAGTAGAGGGGAACCACCATCAGCCTCAGCAAAGGCCCAGGGAGCAATTTCATGCTTTTGCTATCACGACAACTAATGTTGAATATCCAAATGATGTGGTGGCAGGTACTCTTTTTGTTCTCTCAAATCTAGCAAGTACTTTTTTTGATTCTGGTTCTACGCATTCCTTTATTTCTTCCAAGTTTGCAAAGAATTTAGAATTAGCCCCTGAATTTCTAAAAGTATAGTTATCAATCAAAACTCCTGGTGGGATTATACAAACATCATAAATGTTTATAAAATCTAGTATTTACTTTAGTGAGAAAAATATTATCGTAAATCTAGTATTCATTCCCATGCTGGAATTCGACATTATACTAGGGATAGACTGGATCTCAAAGTATAATGCTAAGATCAAATGTAGAAGCAAGGAAATCTCTGTAGTCTTGAATATAAAACCTACAGTTATCTTCCAAGGAGAGATATCTCAACCTGATCTTTATCTAGAAGAACCTCTTATAACCTTATTTATTGAGTTGATAGGTGAAGAAGAAGAAGGAAATGAGAGTATAAGGATATAAAATGTCCCCATCATTCAAGAATACATTGATGTATTTCCTAAGGATTTACCCGGAACTCCCACAGAAAGAGAGGTAGATTTATCCATTGAACTCGTACCTAGATCTCATCCTATATCAAAGACCCCATATATAATGGAAAATGTGGAGATGGAGGAATTAAAGAAGCAACTCCAAGATATTTTGGAGAAGGGGTTTATCTTTCCAAGTGTGTCTCCTTGGGGAGAACCTATTCTCTTTGTGAAGAAGAAGGATGAATCAATGTGGCTATACATTGATTATAGAGAACTAAACGGGATTACAGTGAAGAACAAATACCCTCTTCCAAGAATTGATGACTTATTTGAACAAATTTGTGGGGCTCAATTCTTCTCTAAGATTAATCTTCGATGTGGTTATCATCAATTGAGGGTAAAGAAAGAATATATTTTAAAAACTGCCTTCCGATCAAGATATGGAAATTATGAGTTTGTGGTTATGCCCTTCGGACTGACTAATGAACCTGCTATTTTTATGGATTTTATGAATAGAGTCTTTAAGGACTACCTTGATAACTTTTTTGTAGTTTTTATTGATGACATTCTGATATATTCCAAAAGTTTCAAGGAGTATGAGGATCATATAAGGGTTATTTTGAAAACTCTGTGGAAGGAGAGGATTTTTTGGAAAGTTCAAAAAATGTGAATTTTGGTTACAACAAGTTGCTTTCTTGGGTCACATCCAATGAAGGAATCACAGTTGACCCTGCAAAGAAAAAGGTTGTAGAGGAGTGGCCTCAGCCTATAACAATAACTGAGATTTGTAGTTTCCTTGGATTAGCAGGATATTATAGGAGGTTTGTGAAAAACTTTTCATGAATTTCTAATCCATTAACCAATTTAACTCGAAAAGGGGTAAAGTTCATCTGGACAAAGGAGTGTGAGGAAAGTTTCCAAGAGATGAAGAAGAGATTGGTTACTATACCCATGTTAACTCTGCCCTCAAGTGGATAAGGATTCATTATTTTTAGCAA
This sequence comes from Viscum album, assembly GCA_963277665.1. Lineage (NCBI taxonomy): Eukaryota > Viridiplantae > Streptophyta > Magnoliopsida > Santalales > Viscaceae > Viscum > Viscum album. The sequence goes on from OY728131.1 coordinate 1,499,597,100, forward strand.
TTCATCTTTGAAAGGTCTTTGGTGAGTCCTCGTGAAAAATGACAAAGTCATTACTTATGCATCTCGACAGTTGAAGACTCATGAGCATAACTATCCTACACATGATCTAGATCTAGCTACGGTAATTTTTTCTCTAAATATATGGAGGCACTATCTTTATGGGGAGAAATGTGATATATACACATACAATCAATTTTTGAAGTATATTTTCACACAAAAGGAATTGAACATGAGACAAAGGATATGGTTGGAACTTCTTAAAGACTATGATTGTTCAATTCATTATCATCCTGGAAGAGAAAACAAAGTTGTTGATGCATTAAGCAGGAAAGACCCAGTTGTTCTTTCCATGATGAGGATTCAAATAGATCCTTTGACCAATGAACTAGTAAAGCTGGACATGGGAATTATAAGGGAAGGTACATTATCAACCCTAACCCAAATTATTTCTAAACCATTATTACTAGAGAAGATCAAGAAATCTCAAAAAGATGATCCTTTATTACAGAAGATGTTTGAGGATGTGAAGGATGGAAAGTTTCCTGAGTTCAATATTGATCAAGAAGGTGTACTAAAATTTAATTCAAGACCATGTGTTCCATCTATTATATAAATAAATAAGGAGCTGATGGATGAAGCTCTTAGCTCTACTTTCTCTATACATCTTGGAAGCACGAAAATTTATAGGGAACTTCTTGATCTTTTTTTGTGGGATAATATGAAAAAGGGAGATTTTTTACTACACTTCAAGGTGCCTAGTATGTTAGTAAGTTAAGGTAGAGTGAAAACTTCCTAAAGGGGTGTTGCAACCACTACCCATACCAACATGGAAGTGGGACAATATCACTATGGACTTCGTCACTGGTCTCCCGAGAACTTCCGAAGGAAAAAATACGGTATGGGTTATTATGGACCATCTCACCAAGACTGCCCATTTTATCTCTATTCAGGAAGATTTCTATCTTGATCAACTTTCCATGATTTACATGAAAGAAGTGGTAAGGCTACATGGAGTTCCACTTTCTATTGTATCTGATCGTGATCCAAGGTTCACATAAAAATTTCGGAGAAGTCTTAAACATGCTCTGAGCACTGAATTGAATTTCAGTACAGCCTATCACCCCCAAAACTGATGGACAGTCTGAAAGGATTATTTAAACACTCTAGGATATACTGAGAACATGCTCAATGGAATTCAAAGGTGGATGGGATCAACATCTCCCTTTAGTTGATTTCTCTTACAACAACAGATTCCTACTCGATCATTCAAATGGCACCCTATGAAGCTCTATATGGGAAGTGATGTAGAACTCCTACTTGTTGGGATGAAGCTGGTGAGAGAAATATTCTTGTTCCTGATCTTGTTCAAGAGATAATAGAAAAGGTTCATGCCATCCAACAACACATTAAGTATGATTAGAGTCGGAAAAAGAGCTATGCAGACAACCGTCGAAGGGACTTGGAGTTTGATGTTGGTGACAACATCTTTCTTTGAATTTAACCTTGGAAAAGAGTCATGAGGTTTGGGAAGAAAGGGAATATCATCCCTAGGTACATTGGCCCCCATGAAATCCTAGATCGTCTAGGAGCAGTGGCCTATCAGCTTGCACTTCCTACAAATCTAGAACAAGTTCATGATGTCTTCCATGTATCCCTCTTGAGGAAGTACATACCTGACCCTTCACATGTACTAAATCCATAGGTGGTACAACTAGAACATGACCTCTCTTATGAGGAGCATCCGGTGAAGATCTTGAATTTTAGAGACAAGGTTCTACGCAACAAGATTACCCACCTTGTTAAGGTGTTATGGAGGAACCACAAATATGAAGAAGCCAGGTGGGAACCAGAGGAATCTATGAGGAATAATTACACACGCCCTTTCTCTTACACACTCCCTTTCTCTTATGAGGGTATCAGCAAAACTATATCCTTTAATTAATGAAGTGAGTATAATTAAAATAATACCATTGGGTTTTTATTGTTATATGATCGTTGGTCAATATGACCATTGGAAACTTAATTCTTAACGTTATGATTATTGTTTTTAAATACAAGTGAACATGGTTAATTAAAACAGAAAGAAGAGTCGATGGACTCATATAGTAGACTCGGGTCATACGAAGCCCATCTGTCAGAGCTTGGAAAGAAGGTCATGTCACTAGGCTTTTCTCTGGACCAAGCCCAAGCTAAGCTTCAACATGTGAAGCTTGAACGGAATCGCATAAGGGAAAAGTTTAAGCTGATAGAAATCACCACTCAGGCAATGTTGTTAGATTCTCCCCAAGATCTATCACCTTAGCACACCTTACACTTAGGTCCAATATAGGTGTTATAAGGGGCTATGTGATGAGGCCTTAATTACTTTGTGTAATCCTTTTGTATAAATAAAATTGTTATTTCTTATTATGGTGAAATTTTTGTATTTCAAATGTCCAGATAAATATAGGATGAATTTATAGAAGTTCCATATTATTGATGAAATTTTGGGAAAAAAAGGTATTTTAAAATATTTTTTATACTTTAAATAATTAATAATGTAAAATAATTTTTAAAAATGGTCTTCTATAGTTGTGATCAGTATGAAATTTAGAGTCTAATAAGATCAACTTAACTTTTAGTGAATAGTAAAGTATGAATAGTAATATTACCCTTATGAAAAGTAATGTGACCAATGGAATAGTAACCTCACTTAAGAATGTATAAATATAATTTAGGCAACTTGAATAATGAATTTATATAATAGTATAAGTAAATAACTGTTTCGAAAATTATTAGCTAAGTATTAGTATTTTTTTGAGTAAATAGTGTTTTTAAATAAAAATTAAATATCTCATAATTAGAAAATTATTTTCATAAAATGGAGTTCATTTTTGAATTCATAGCATTGATATTAGGTTAGGGTGAATTTATGAGATTTTTATAAAATGTTTTGTTTTTCGGTGAATAGTAAAAATACAGTTTTGAGTTTCAGTGTGATTAATGACATAATTAATGATGTAATAATGATGTAATAATTCGGGTTTACTTGTGAATAGTAATATATGTTATGAGGTGTTCCAAGTGGACAATACCATGGGAAAATACCATGGTCAAGCCCATGGTTTTTCAAATATCACCGATAAGGTGTCCCTTGGAAATTAATTAAATATTCCATCACTTTTGCTATAAATACCAACCCATTATTTCATTAATTTCATTAAAAATTCCTCCCCAAAGAATCTATGGTATTTTTACCTCCCAAGTAATCCTCGAAATTTTTCCTCAATCCCCCCAAGGTCCCAACCTTCTAGCTTTCGAAATTACTCTTCAAGGTAAGGAAACCTTTCACCCTCCTATTTTAAGTCATGACTTCCTTTATGTTGTGTCTTCTATTTTCCATATTATTATGTTGGGGTATATTCTTATATATCCTTATTTATGTCCATTTTATGTAAAAATGATGATATACCCTTTCCTCTCTCAACAAATAATTTTCTAAATTTTTAAGTGATGTTATTAGGCTGCCGAATTTTCATAAAAGAAATCGCATCTTCTATTTTCTTTTGAGTTTCATTTTCATATGGTATTTACTTAAAATATCCATACCATGATCCTATTTATCTTTATTCTGTACCCATACTATATTATGAGTTATTTATGAGTGGTTTACTCTTTTCCCATCTCTTTTCAATGTTTTCTAAAACCATGTTGTATAGTCGTTATGCTGCAGAATTTTCGTCTAAAAATATCTCTTTTTCTTAAGAAATCCTCCTATTTTATTTATGTGAATTCCTAAACCAATTTATTTTATATGTGTATTCATAAATACAAAAAAATGATATATTTTATTCTTTAATTGACATACATAATACCCTCATTCCTTTTCCATGGGTTATAAATGACATAACGATCATGTTTTTAACACTTTTTAAAACATCACGATTTTGATATGAAACCCATTTCTTTTATTCTCTTTGGGTTATTTATGAACTTTATGATTATTATATATGTGGTTCACATGAAAATAAATAAATATAAATTGTGTGCCCTGATATCGCTCCAATTCATTGGTTAAATAAGTTAATCTCTAGAGATGACAAGTTTCACGATACCTTGGTGAATAACCTTGGTAATTTTTATGACACCTTGGGGATGAACCTTGGTAATATGTTCAGGAATTTATAAATTAAATTTTGTATCCACATATTCAAGTTATTATTCATTTTCTATTTATTATGATATTCCTCTTTTCCATTGCTCATATCTTTAGGTTTTTCATCAAGTTCTTATTGATATCACAAGTAAATTGATTCCATTGCTTTCCTTACTAGGATTTCTGCTCAGCCCTTTCTTTTGATGTATGTATCCAAGTTATGAGATTCAATAATTATACTTAGTATAAACCTTTTATTAATATTTATAAGTGGATTAGAAAAAAATTTAATGTTTTCAGGTATTTTGTTCCTGATTTCCAAGACACTAGACTTTAAAGATACTCTATTTTTAAAATGTAATGAAAAGTTATGTAATAAAAAGGCGGGATGCCATATGTTTCAATTGAAATGTTTCAACAAGATTGACAGAATCAGGGTTTATATAATTTAATTTAATTTATTGGTTAAAATAACAAAAATAAATTAACATTAATAATTATTAAAGAAATTGAAAATTTTATAATATTGTATCAAAATTTGAATCAATATTGTCTAGAAATTCCAAAATTCCAAAATTTATTTTCTATGGAATTATGTTTGTTTAAAATTATTATAGATTTAGAGTGTAACCACTAGACATAGATTATATTAGATGTGCTTATATTTTATTTATTGGTATGCATTTCTTCTAAATTCTAAGTAAAATTATCTCTGAGCTTAAATAAGATATGATTTAGGTAAGTACATTTACTTTATTGAAAAATTATTATTTTTTATACTATATCAAACTTATTTCATGCACATATTCATACCTTGTTGAAGAATGATGATTTCAAGTTCCCACTTAAGCATAAAGTTTTAAAATCTAAAACAATTCACGTTAGTCTGAAAGTTTCAAATTATAGCCAAAAAATAATCATCGAAATTCAAAAAAAATCATAAAAGATTATATTTATATTAGAAAATGAAGAGCACATTAACGAGTTCACAAGAAAATTTCAACCAAATATTGAATTAACGTTCTACATATTCATATTTACACACATTTTAATATATTATAATCTCAAGTTCTTTATCACATGATTCCTACACATCACGGTGTGACTAATATGACTCAAAGTGTTCATTATCAGTTTAAAATTGATATTTTAGTTCAAAATGTGTATCACTCAATGAAAACCAAGAAAACACGCTCCGGTTATGTTGATAATTTAGGATAGTGATTCATAAGTCATTTTTTATGAGTAGGAAAAAGTCTCATGTCAAACTGACATATGATATTATAGGATTGAAATGATAAAAGATACTAATTGAAGTATCTAATGATGTAGATGATCAATATACAAGAGGGGGTGAATTGTACACTTTAAAAAATTCCTTTGGAACTTTTAAAGATTGTAATGTTTAACAAAGTTAAACAAGATAAATTCACAAAACCTCTAGTTCTACAAAATTTCTTGATTTCGGAAATGTGATTCTGAGAAAGTAATTCCAGAAAAGTGGTTCTGGAAATTAAACTTAACAAAAGTTTACAAAGATAAAGATTCTACCTTAAAGTGTATAGAATCTTACTAAATCAGAGTATACAAGTATAAGAAAGTATAAGATAGTTATACTTTCCTCAACAAACAAAATGCAGTGGAAAACTTGAAACAATACAAGTAACAAGTAGTGAATCTTTTAACCCAAAGAGAAGGGTATCCAACAACCTTGGATAAAGGTCCCTTGATTTATACTTTCAAGAAATTCTGTCTTACCCACACCAGGGTAAGCCCTCAATACGAAGATCGGAGTCTGTCTTGCTATCCCTGTAATCCCTCAACTTCAAGGTAGTTGGAACCTATGTATTCCTCAGCAAGGAAGTAATCGAACTTTAAGGTAGTCGACACCTATATCTTCCTATCCCTAGAAGCCCTCAAATGTACTCAGTAACATTCGGAGTCGCACGAAGTAATTCTGAACAAGAAGTTAAGTACGCACTAAGCATGAGAGTCTCTCTCTAAAAATAACTTCAACAGAATATAATCTCTATATTCATAGAATAGTCCATCAAAGTTATGATCTCTTTTAAATGAGATTATATTTATAGTCACAGCTCCAACGGTCATCTCCCTCCTCCAACGGTCATATTTTTCCTTGAATTTCGGAGGGACCAGTAAACATGTCACTCAAAAAATGGTTAGTTAGTAACTGAATGCATGATATTGTTTTATAACCAAAACAAGAGTAAAAAAAAATATGGTTACTTAACCAAATTCATTTTTCAGAGTGTAAGGAAAAATGAATGTTCGGAGTCTAAAAAAACACATTCGGTGTCTATAATACAATGATATTCGGATTCTGTTTTCTAAATAATTTGGAACCTGAATTCTATAGAATTCCAGAGTCTAAATTTCAAGGAAATTCAGAATCTGAATTCACAAGAATTTAGAACCTGAACTTAGAAAGTTCGGAGTCTGAATTCAGAAGAATTCGGAACCTGAACTTAGAAAGTTCAGAGTCTGAATTCAGAAGAATTCGGAACCGGAACTTAGAAAGTTTAGAGTCTGAATTCATAAGAGTTCAGAGTCTGAACTCTTAAGATTTCGGAGTCTGAATTCAGAGAACTCGGAGTCTGATCTCGTAAGAATTCGGAGTCTGGATTCAGAGAACTCGTAGTCTGAACTTAGAAGAGTTCGGAGTTTAGATTCAGAGAACTTAGAGTCTAAACTCAGAAGAGTTCAAAGTCTGAATTCAGAGAATTCAGAACCATAATTCGGATCCTGAAAACATAATGCTCTATATCTAAGTATTATAAGATTCTGAGGTTTTAGATATGAAACTAAATTTTATATTTAGACAAAATATGAACAATGAAAAACATGGTAAGGATAAATTTCCTTAGGGAAGGAAAATTTTCCTTATCAAGTAAAACATAGGGTTAATGAAATTTTCGTTAAGATAAGGTGTTTGTGATTTTCAAAACAAGAAGGAATGGAAAAGTCATAAGGAAACCTTATTGACTCAACAATCTCCCCATTTTTGTAAAGAAAAAACATCCTTACGAAAAAGAATATGAGGACTTAGAAAATAAAACTTATCTCACTTAACACATGGGAAAATATTAATACGATTAACTCCCCCTTAGGCTTTGGAAACACTAAAGATAGTATTCTAGATTTCTGGATTGAGACTTAACATTTTATTGCATACAGAAATATTCTTATATAAGAACTTCCCCTTATATGAACTCCCCTTTAAATGAACTTCCCCTTAGATGAACTACCCCTTACTTAGGAAAATTTCTTCTTTACTTAGTATTCTTTTTTCCTTTCTCCCCATCTGTTATTTTCAAAAATAATTAAAGGTAATGGAAAAGAAAATATGGTACCTAAAATATTAGTACAATACATCCAAAAGACAAGCAACCAAAAAAATCTTTAAGATTGGAAAAATTTATACAGGGAAAGAATACAACAAAAGATCGGATCTGAACAATATTATCCTTCCTTTTCCTTAGGAATCAGCTTCTTCACTATTGTTTTCAGCTTTTTGATCTCCTTGTGATCTTCCTCTGCTCTCTTAAGAAGCTGGTCATGATCTTCTGCTTTCTTCTCTAAGTCTTTGATTTTTTCTTCCTGGGCCTTGAGAGATTCTGCCTAACCCTTCAAGTCTTATTCTTGCTTGACAATATTTTCTTCTATCTCAATCCTGAGATCTCTTTCTCTCTTCTAGCTCTGGGCAACTAAATATAACTTTCCATTCAGATCTTTTACTTCTTGCATCCAGGAATTCTGTTCCAGAGTCAGCTTTTCTTCAAAACTGTTTGTGAGATCCTTGATCTTCATATCTTCGGTGTCAAATGCCTCCTTGACACTTTCTTGGAACTCATCAAGAATCTGCATATCTTCAATAGTATTTCTTGACCAACTATTCATCTTCTTGCATGACCTTTTGTGAGCTTCATAGTTAATAAGAAAAGATTTCAAGTCTGCCTCCAATTTTACACACTTATCCATCACCATGGATACTGAATCCAATTTATGATTTAAGGTGTGTTGAAGCATCTGAAATCTTGAGTCAATTCTTGGAAAAATTGGAATAGTCCCAACAAGATTCTTTAAATACTAAACTATGAAATCATGTCCAAGGGAGGATGATTCTGAATCTGAGACTTTACTTGGTGAGGGATCTTTCTCTATTTCAACTGCCTTCCTCTTCGATGATCCACCAACTTCTTTCTTCTTCACAACAACTTTACTAGGTGTATCAAAAACCACCTGTTTTCCCTTATCAACCTTCAGAATGGCTTCCTCTTGATCAAGATATTCTTGTTCACTATCAGATAACTGAACAATTTTGTCTTCCTCTATCTCTTCCTTCTCAGCTCCTGCCTCAGCATCTTCTGGGTGAATGAAATCATGGTTGGTGATTTCTTCTTTAGATATCTTATTCACTTCTTCTTCAACCTTGTCATCTTCACCTTTCTCATATTTCCCAAGGGTAGAAATATTTGAAGACTCAGCTTCAGAAGTTTGGATTGAAAGCTTCTCAGATGGTATTTCCTTCTCATGAAAGTCCTCTACTCTCTTAATGAGATCTTTGGTATCACCACTGCCTTCTTCTTCCTCTTCTTATTCTACTTCTTCTACTTATTTTTCTTTGACTTTTTCCAGAGTCACATACTTCTTTCCTAGAGTCTCTAGTAAGGGTTATATCAATAAATATTCTGGTACCAGAATTTTCTTGGAAACTCTCTCAGCAACCTTCATAAGTGATTGAACTATTTCAGCCTCAGATATCTTCTTCTTCTGTTTCTTTTCTTTTTCTTTATTTTCATGCTCGTCAGTAGTCTTTTCTTTTAAAGCTTTTACTTCAGTAGGATCTAGTCCAAACTTGGACTCCCCTTCTTTCCTGTTCTTCTTGTCTTCCCTCCACTTAGCTACTACCTCCTCCGGATATGCTTTTTGCTTCTTAGGCTTTGGTGGTGCGGATTGGGGTTTCCTTAGCCACTGGTGATTTTTCTTTCTCTTCTACTTCATTCAGTTTCCTCTTCCTTACACCCTTTTAGAAGGTTCATAAATCTCCTATTTCTTTGAAATAGCTTCATCTTATTCTTCAGTCAAGTCAAATAATTCTCTGGATTGTTTAGAAAAACTAATTTTCATCCTCTTCAGAGTATCACCACTTACCAGCATAACTTTGCAATTTCTTGGGTTATAACTACAAGGTATTTTAAAAGATTCTAGACACCAAACAATCATTTTTGAGAGAATGGTTGGAAACATAATAATTTGAGACTTCATATTTCCATTCTTTATATTATCAATTGTAATCAGAATATGATTAACTAGGTTGATCTTCCTTAGGTTCACCAGGAAATCCAGGATATACATGTCACTCTTCTTTGAAGTATCCTTGTCCCCTTTTCTCGGTATAATGAATCCTTGAACCCACAATTCAAGAATCCGATAATTTGTAGATAAGTGAAGAATTTTCGGAGTCTTAACATCTGAGAGACCAAAGCAAGCCATTTCTTTCACCTTATTAAAACTTCCTTGATCATCAGGAAACTTATGTGAGCAGAACTCAGCTTCCCCTTCATATGAGATTCCAACGAAGCTTGCATCCTTGGTATATGACAAAGAATATTTCTTCCCATATCACTTGAAAGAAAATTTTTCTCTGCCTTCTTCCTTGAAAAATCTTGCTGACTCATAGAACTCAATCAACAGGTCCGGATACACCGGATCTTGTGCCTTTGGTTTGGATAAGCAGACACCACTACCACAAAACTGGGCAAGGCAGGTGCCTACCTTTATCAGCGCTAAAGAAAAAGCACTGATAAAGGGGTAGAACTTTATCAGTGCTAAAAAAGCACTGATAAATGTACCCTTTATCAGCGCTAAAACAAGCGCTGATAAAGGTGTACCCTTTATCAGCACTTTTTTTAGCACTGATAAAGGGTACATTTATGAGCGCTTTAAATATCCCTTTATCAGCGCTTTTATTAGCACTGGTAAAGGTTACATTTATCAGTGCTTTTCTTAGTGCTGATAATGTATATTGTATACATTAAATAAAAAACACATGTTATAACTATATATATATATATATATAATTAAATAATTATAAGATTGCTAATAAATATATTTATTAGATTTATAAGATTTATTAGATTTATTAATTCATTATATTTATTAGATTTATTGATTCATTATATTTAATATATATATTTATTATATTTGTTTATATTTAATGTATTTGTTTTATTTATAAATATATAATACTTTTTAATATATATGTATAATTAAAATAATTGAATATATATGTGTTTTCCAATGAATTGGGGTCAATGAATATATCATGCGTATATGTTATGTGATCATATATGTGCATGAATAATGTTCATTTATATATTATAATTACATATCACGTTGATGTGTTATTGATTTATAATTCATTATGTTACCCATATAATATATATGTTCTAAAAAATGTACACTTATAATTAAAATTACATTATATTTAAAAAATAAATATATATTTTATTATATTTTCAATGATATATATATAAATATACCTTTCAAATAATTTTATAAGTATAAATAAAGATATATTTATTTAGAGTTATAATTATTAATATATATTTATTTGTTTATTTATTTATCATAAATATAATTTTAAATAATAATATAAACAAATTATTAAATTTATACATTTATCAGCGCTTTTATTAGCGCTGATAAAGTGGGTCTTTATCAGTGTTAAAATGAAAAGAGCTGATAAAGACACCCTTTATCAGCGCTAAAAAAGTGATGATAAAGTCCTACCTTTATCAGCGCTAAAAAATCACTAATAAAGGGGGTCTTTATCAGCACTTTTCATTTTAGCGCTAATAAAGACCCCCTTTATCAGCGCTTTTTACTATCACTGATAATGGTCCCTGCGGGATTTATAAGTGCCATCGGGTCCTCCTCCTACTCCCCGCACCCTGTCAAGATTTCGTGGAATCCCTACCCTGCGCCTCCGTCGTTGCCTCCTCTCCACCACGACCTCCTTCTCCTCCTCCTCTACCGCAGCCGCCACCTCATTCTCCTCATCCGACGCCTACTTCTCCTCCTCCTATTGATGCAGCTCCTCCTCCCCTCACCCTGTCAATCGTGGAATCCCTACCCTACGCCTTCGCTGATGCCTCCTCTCTGCCACCTCCTCCTTCTCCTCCTCCTCTCCCGCGGTTGTCGCCTCATTATCCTCCTCAGGCACCTACTTCTCCTCCTCCTCCTCTTGTCACGGCTCCTCCTCCTCCTCCTCCTCCACTGCGGCTCCTCCTACTCCTCCTCCTCTGTCGCGGATCCTCCTCCTCCTCCTCCTCCACCGCGGCCTCCTCATCCTCCTCCTCCAACTCTGCCTCCTCCTCCTCCTCCTCCTCCTCCGCCTACTCCGCTGCCTCCACTGCCTGCGCCACCCCCGTTGCCTCTGAGCTACCTCTACTGCCTCCGCTGCCTCTGTGCTGCCTCTACTACCTCCGCTATCGATGCCTCCTCCTCCTCCTCCACTAGGTCCTCCTCTTTAAGGTGAGTAAAATTGAATTTTCATGAATTAATTATGTTTTCATTTATTTTCAATATTGAGATTAATTTTGATTTTGCGTGATTCTTGTGTGTGATTCTTGTGTGTGTGACAAATGTATATGTGGTTGGTTACTTGTTTGATCTTGATTAGCTCTCCCCACTATATCCTTGTGATAGAAACCTGAATAGAGAGAGTATTTTTTTTGTGAAAGTTTGTTACACTAGATTAGGATTTAACTCCATCTAGTGGTCCTTAGTATGGATCTTTTTCTGATTTTGGATACTACCCCATAGTTAGGGTAGGTAGGGTTTGAACTGTCTGTGTTGGTGAATTCATGTCATCAGGTGAGGCATGCCAACGGGATGAGACATATGTTTAGTATGTTTTATATTGTACACTATATTGTACACTATTCTCCTTGGGTTAGAAAAAAACAAACCTTAATAGGGTTTCTACCAATTCCTGCCCACTACCCACTCTCTCTGGGTTGGGTCATATACCAATTTAAATATCACATCCTTTCTTATAACATAATAGTGCCACCAACCTCTCACATTGGGTTTGATTCAAATATCCTCTAATTCCACAACATAGTAGTTTCTCCCCTCTCACTTACGGTGGGTCTCACCATCACATCACATAAAAAACAATTTGAGGAGGGAATCTCTATAGACAACCTCTCACAAAACTACTCCAAACTAACACTAAGTGATCCCCATTTCTATATCTCACATCATATTATCATACACAAAATGATCTAAGGATGGAATCACAATATCTAACCTCTATCACAAGTCAAAATGCACCATCAATAGGTGGATCCCATATAAGTCAAACACCAATCCCCTTTGACCAATGCCTTCTCACTCAAAATAGGGTCCTACCAACACCTTATCACTTAAATAAAGGTTTTCCATCTTGTCTCATGCCACAAAACATATAAATAGTAATCTAAGGAGGGTATCTAGATAGGCAACCTCTCGTACTAGCTAAACCACATCATCAATAGGTGGGTCCCATGGATGATCATACTTCAAATAGGTAAAAGTCATATGATGTCCCAATCTCTTAGTCGGTCTGACCATAAATGATAAAAGTCACCATCCATTTATCCTTGAATAATAATCTCCTTAAAACCATCTTGGTTATACATGAAAATTATTCCCAAACTATCAACATTCTAATTCTGCCTATAAGGGAATCTACTGGGTTCTACAAACCTAACCCATCTCTACTCATTGATACCAACACACACTCATCTCTACATGGTAATGTCACAACCCACATGTTATACTTGATCTAGGCCTCAATAGTATAGTCTATATCATCTTCTAATTCTCACATTAAAACTCATTAAAACTAAATAATGACCATCCTAAGAAACTCACACTAAGAGCCTTGGATACCCTATGCTAAGTCATCTAGACTATTAACATGACCCTCACTTAGGTACCATATCATATCTCCCCTTGTAGATCTCTTAATCTAATTATAAGGAGGAAATCCTCTATGTCACACTTCACCAATCCCTATATGGAATATCCTACTCATCACACACACCATGACTCTTATATATCCTTAAGAGGGTTTTCCCCATCATACGTGATATATAAAACTATATTATCCATCTTCTTTAGGCCTAAGACTCTAATACCTACTCAAATAGCCTTAGAAAACCTAACTAGGCTATAAAAATCTCATACCAAACCTGATCCTCTCATAAACACAACTAGAAACCTCACCTCCATGGAGACATAATCTCTGGATGATCACAAAATCAAAAACATTCAATAGAACCCTCACTCTATCTCTTGGTGGATTAAAAACACCCTATTTATTTACCTAGGTTGCTCTTGATTTCTATCCCTTTCACTAGAACACATATACTCATGCATGAATGCACAATCATGCATAAATCGGAACATGGTTTTGTATTATAGGGTCCACCTACCTCAAAAAATAGAGTAACCCCCTCACCAAGATCAACTCATCCTCAACCAAGACTATACATGCCTTATCTAATCTAATACCAATGATTGAGACCCAATCTCAAGGAACAATTCCCAAATAATTAATTGTAGAAACTTATATTTAATTATTCACCTTAATGTAATTAGGAATAATCTTTTAAAAACTCACTGGGAAACACAACACCACCTAAAACACACAAAACATGGTGCGTTCATCATACGAGGATAACCTCTATCCAATACAAACAAAATCTACATCATCTGAATTGATTTGAAGATGATATAGTGAAATCATCACACAAATCCTAGTTAAAATCATCCCAAATCATAGGAAAATAAAGTATAATAGTAATGGAGGAAGTATGAGGTAAGAACTCACTAATTCACTATAAAAAAACTCCCAAGAACCACCCCTCGTCAGGGGGGGTCGAAGAGAGGAAGAGAATGGATGAATCCCAAGAACCATCCAAGATTTTCTATTAATGAGCATGCCCCCCACCATTTTTTAAGTATCTAGTTTTTTATCTAAATTATACTCATATTCCTTCTCCCCTAACCTATATACCCATCCTTTGGATTTCAAATAGGATGAATATAAATAAAGAATGGATGAGTGCCAATCGGTTGACAAAAGAGTATGAAGAAGGCGTGAAAGTGTTTATCAAGTTTTCAAATGATCATGAATTTGACCCTTCTCAAATCCTATTTCTGTGTTTATGCTGTTGTTATTCAAAACAAATTAGTCTAGAGGATTCGGAAGAACACTTGATCTGTCACGGAATAGATCAGAGTTATACATGTTGGAATAAACACGGGGAAACAACGAATGTAGCCAGTGGTTGGGATAACACTGCATTTTATAGATCATCTGATATGATTACAAGTATGAACAATGAATATGACCGTATGGATGATGTGATTACAGATGTGAATGATGATGAAGATCGCATTGAGGAAATGACAAGGACCGTTGAAGATGAACTTTGTGATTGCCCAAAATTGTTTGAGAAGTTAAAAAGTTGTGCAAAGATGCCATTTTATGCTAGTTTCACTAAATATACAGCACTGTCCATCGTACTAAAGCTGTATAATTTGAAATCAAACAATGGGTGGAGTGATGCCAGTTTTATGGAACTACTTTCTCTCTTGAATGACATGCTCCCAGAAGATAATGAGCTCTCGAGCCGAACATACAACACCAAACGAATGCTACGCTTGATGGGTGTGATCTCTGAAATAATACATGCATGCCCGAATGACTTTATACTGTTTCACAAGGACCACAAATCACTTAAAGAATGCTCAAAGTGTGGTGTTTCTCGATACAAGAAAGATGAATCCAGTTCTACTAAATTTATATGGTAATTTCCAATCATTCCAAGGTTTATGATCCTATATGTAAGTGAGGAGACTACAGGACAATTGACATGGTATGCAGATACAAGAATTAAAGATGGGATACTGCGTCACCCATAAGACTCTCCTCAGTGGAAGAGAATTGATCATGAGTATCCTGAATTTGGAAATGAGTTGAGAAACCTTTGTCTTGGGTTATCTACAGATGGAGTGAATCATTTTGGTTTTCAAAGCAACAGTCACAGTACATGGCCAGTTATGTTGGTAAATTATAACTTACCATCGTGGTTATGTATGAAACAAAAATACATCATGTTATCTATGCTTATATCAGGACCAAAACAACTGGGTAATGATATTGATGTTTATTTATCTCCATTGATCGAAGATTTGAAATTATTGTGGGATTCAGGTGTTACATTGTATGATGCTTACAAAAAGGAAGATTTCACTTTGAGAGACATGTTGTACGGGACGATAAATGACTTCCCTGCTTATGGAAATTTGTCAGGATATAGCATTAAAGGAACTCAAGGGTGTCCCATTTTCGAACAAGGTACACAATCAATTAGGTTGAAACATTCATCGAAAACTGTGTTTCTAGGACATCGCAGATTTCTACCCCGATGACATAAGTACTAATATTGGACAACATCGTTCGATGGAAGTTTATAAGAACGTACAACACCATCTCCACTAATAGGCGATCAATTGTTTGAGAAAGTTAAAAATGTAGACACTACTTTTGGTAAACCGGCTTCGAAAAACCTTATGAAAATCAGTTGGAAAAAGAGATCAGTTTTTTTTTGAATTACCATACTGGAATTGTTTGTATGTCAGAAATTTTCTTGATGTTATGCATGTAGGAAAAAATGTATTTGATAGTGTCATCGGCACGTTTCTAAATACACCTGGAAAAACAAAAGATGGAATTAAGGCTAGGTTGGACATGGTTGAGATGAGAATACGAGAAGAGTTGGCACCAGTGAAGGGTGAAAAACAAACATTTCTTCCTCCTATTTCTTACACTATTTCCAAGAAGAAGATATATCAGTTTTGAAACTTCTTGAATGACATAAAGGTTCTAGAGGGGTATTCGTCAAATATCAGGAACCTCGTGTCAATGAGAAATTTGAAGTTAAAAGGTCTGAAATCACATGACTACCATGTTTTGATGCAAGATCTCATTCCTATTATTTTACGTTGAATTTTTCCCAATAATGTCTACCATACATTAACAAAACTATGTTTCTTCTTCAAAGATATAAGCAGCAAAGTTATAGACCCAGCAAAATTGCCAACTATGGAAAGAGAAATTGTCGTCATATTATTTGAATTATAAATGTTATTCCCACCTTCATTTTTTGATATGATGGTTCATTTGATGGTCCACTTGGTGAGAGAGATTCAACTATGTGGTCCTGTACATTACAGATGGATGTACCCCATTGAACGGTATATGAATATTTTGAAAGGGTATGTCAAAAATCGAAGTCGGCCAAAGGGTTGTATTGTAGAGCAATATATTGTTAAGTAAGCCATTTAATTCTGTACCGAATACCTGTTTGGTGTGGAAAGCATTGGCCTATCAAAATCTCATCACACTGGGTGGCTTGAGGGTGAAGGAATTTCTGGAAGACAGGTTGTCACAATCAATATTACAGATCGGGAGCAGACCCACCTTTATGTTTTTCATAACAATTTTGACGTTGACCCATATATTGAAACCCACAAAGAAATTATTAGGAATTTGAATCCATCTAGGGATGAAAATTGATAACAGATACACATAATCGATAGCTTATAGGATGGTTTCAGGACCATATTTTTAAGAATTCAGATGAAAATCCAGAGTCAATTTCAGACCGACTTCAATTGCTAGCCGGAGGACCAATTGTGTATGTATTATCTTACAATACTTATGTAGTTAATGGTTATACATTTTATACTAATGAACATGATGAAGATAGTACCATGCAGAATAGTGGGGTTACACTTGTGGCTGAAGCGATGCATGTTTTCCGGTGCTAAGGACAGAAATCCAATTTATGTGAATATGTCATACTTTGGAATCCTCAAACAAATATGGGAGTTAGATTATACGGAATTCCAAGTTCCGATTTTTCAATGAAAGTGGGTTGATAACAGGAGTGCTGTTAAAATAAATGAATTGGGATTCATGAAAGTTGATTTCAGTAAGGAAGGGTAGAAAGATGAACCATTTATAATGGCATCATAGGCAGTGCAAGTATTTTATGTTCCAGATCCCGCAAACCGAAATTGGTCAATTGTTCTGTTATCGACCAAAACAATTGAAGGGTAAGATGAAAATTCAACAAAGGATGACCCTTTCATTGGGACTTTGCAATCATTTCATAGTGCTCCCAATGTAGATGACATTTTTTATGTCAGAGGAGACCACAATGAAGGGATATGGATTGTTGATAGAGGGGTCAAATCCATTCAGCCTTTAAAAAAAAGTGAGTTCAATAAGCAGGTTATTTTTTATTGTAATATAGACTGTGTTACATTATGTTATTATTTGTTCGCTGCTGCTTTTATGTGATCTAAATTAAATGTTAATCCACTTCTGCAAATAATGACTTTTGCACCTGTTGATGCACCCAATCCCGAGACACAATAGGTTTCTCAACCTGTTGCAGCTGGTCTCACTGCTAAGGTACAACAGGTCTCTCAACCTATTATAGTTGGTCCCATTGCTAAGGTACAATAGGTTTCTCAACATGTTGTTTCTGGTCCCAGTTTCGATGCTAGCACTTAGGAGGAACATAATGATGATGCAGAAATCGAGGAAATGGTAGGAAATGAAACCTCGGCGGCACAAAAAAACAGGTGCGCTGTAGTTTGACAGTTTTAGGCAAAATCCTTAAGGAAAAAACAAAAGGCATAAAATATGCGGTGGGATGGAATAAGTGAGTCCAGCATGTAAACCCCAACAAAACCATGTTTAGTAGCTACATTGGAATCGCCACTCGGCAACGCATGCCGATTGATATAGAGTCGTGGCACCATATTGTCAGCGGGCTGAAAACATTAATGTGGGAAGAGATTATGGTAACATTACGATATCATTTATTTAATTTATTAAAATAAAATAAAATAAAATACTGAAATATTGACTAACTTTACATCATCTCTTGCAGAGTGCATTTATAGTAGATGTCTCACACAAAGAATATGTATTAAGACTGGAAGGAAGGGTCCATAGAGGCTTTCTCACCATTTTAATGAAATTTCATCTGAAATATGCTGAAGGGAAAATAAATTCTCACCCACCTCCTCTTTATGCACACTTAATATCCCAAGGAGAGTGGGATGCATTTTTCAACCGTCGTGCGGAGCAGACTTTTCAGGTACATTGTGTTTGGTAACACGTTGTTTAACGTTACTTGTATTCATCACTTTGATTGATAGTTTTTTATTTATGAAACAGCAACTGAGTGCTGAAAATAAATAATGGGCAGAAAAACCAGTGTACCCCTACCGTAAAGCAAGGCTGGGGTACGCTTCAATTGAAAAACAATTGGTACATATTTTAAAATTATTGTAATACTTTTATGTGACATAAAACAACATTGTAACCATGTTTCTATGTTTATATGAAGATTGATGAATCAAAATCCCAAGCCACTTCCATCCCACACCATGTGCTATGGAAGGAGGCTCGTGTTAATAAAGAGGGGAAACTAGTAGATGAAAACACACAAAAATTGTGGGAAACATGTGTAAGTATGACATAATATAAATTTGTTTTGCTTTAAATCACTATTACATAACGATGATTAATTATTTTCCCATATTTTCTATTTGACATAGTCACAGGAATCAACAACACCCGCACTGGATGCGGACATACTTTCAGCGGCCTTGAAACAGCCAGAACAGTATGGCCGCATCAGAGGTGTGGGTTTTGGGGTGACACCCCGGACATATTTTCATAAGAAAAAAACAAGAGGAGGAATAAACAAAAGAAATGAAAATGATGAGAGATAGACTATATACCCTTGAAGAAAAATTCCAAAGTCAGGGAGAGTTTCTAGAAACTTTGATGGGGGAGAGGCGAAGAGAAGAAACAACTCAAGAACAACCCGCCCCACCCCCCACCAGCTTTGAGGCGAGCCATTCCCCTCAAAGACCTAACTTAACTGAGGTAATAAATGTTCTAATATTTGTTTCTGTGAAATTTGAATTACATAGACACTGATACCTTTCTTGTAATGATATTCTACAGGGTGAAAATGAATGTGATTTATATCTGTCAACTCCCTCCCATCGCCTTGTAGCGAGGGCTACGGTGTTCAATATGCAGAATGACACGCTACACTCCAGACCACTTCCAACCGGTCATGTCAAAGTGTCGATTAACATAGCTCATGAGCCAAGCATCGAGCTACCCATTCCAAATGATGATGACGACATTCATACGGTGGAAAAATGTGTTAGAACATTCGTTGCATGGCTGTCGAATCTTGTAAAAAAACATGTCGAGCAGGAGGTATTCATTTCCAATTCATTTTTCAAGAAAAACCTTTAACATTTAATTAGAAAAGGGCTGAACCGATGAATGTTATTATAGAAGGACAAAAGGAAGGAGCTAAAATGAAATAACAGCTCAAAAGGATCAACCAACCGATCAAAATGATCTACTAAGGGCACCTTCACCCCGCCCATTCTATATCCACATTTAATATCATTGCAATCTCATGTGGATACAAAAATGAAAGGAGGCAATAATCACACAATTGTTTGTGAAAAATATATTCATGGAGAGGAAACATTATATTTCATTAGTGCTGACATTGTAGCTGAAATAATCACATATGACTGGCTAGGAGCCTCAGTTATAAATGTATACATGAGGTATGTTTTCATGATTTGATTTTACAGAAGTTGATATACTATGATAATTATGGCTAAATACATTTAATATTTTTCGCAAGCGTATATATGAAAAACAATTGAAGGGATTTTCCTGTGAATACAAATTTGGACTCATTAGTCCTCACACCATGTCTACACAATGAAAAGAAATAGATTCCGATTTTCAGGCTGAATTAATGTCAAACCTGCTCAGAACATTTCAATGTAAAATTACGAATAACAGGATCTTTTTAATACCAACGTTGCAGGGGTAAAACTCTACATTTTAATCATATAAATTATATTTTAATTTCTATCATTATTTATTCTTTTTTATGCTTTTAGGAAGCATTGGATGCTCATTGCAGTCAATTTGGATACTCCAAAGATTTATTTTCTGGATTCACTGCATAGATATCCAACAAACTGACCACACATGATGGAAATTGTCAATTTGTAATACACTAGATTCAAAATTTTAGAACTAAATATCTAGTCATATAATTTATATTATCTTTTAATGAGGATTTTGTTATGATAGGGCGGTGTATAAATATCGTCTAAAGGATGGAATGAATCCAGGGCCTAAGGACGACAAGGCGCACAAGATCTACAAATGGACAAGTATCAGGGTATATATAATTATATTGCACTATCCAAATACATATCAAAACAGATTACTTATTTTTCTCGATGTTTCTGCAGTGTATGAAACAAACAAATAGAAAGGACTGTGGTTATTATGTTTGTAAATTTATGAAATAGATCATATTTCATGAACAAACTAGCATCCCTAAAGAGGTATTTTTTAAAATAATTACTAGTTAGTTTAAAATATTTATTAATCCTTTGTGTATTTATATTTTTTCAGTACTACTATGACTGTCGCAAAAACTCCTATTCACAAGATGATATAGATGTGTTTAGAAACGAATGGCCAGCGTACCTGATGGAAGAATATAAACAAATAGGATAATGAAGGTGAATTCCTACTACTTATGTTATCTTTATATTATCATTGATATATCCCTTGTTTACACTTATTGAGAATCCATGATCACCCTTTCTTATGTTTCATATCCTTAGATTGTGAAAATGGTTTTAGAAATGATTTGAGTTTCTAGTAAAGAATAACTTAATGAGAGACTCTTATGAACTACTAACATACGGAAAACTAAGAAAATGCCTTAGGATTGTTTTGATACTTTAGGAAAATGATCCATGAGTCATTTGTGAAGTGTACGAATCAACCGCACCTCAATCCGATGCACGGTGTGACCGGTATGGATAAAAGTGTCTGATATCAGTTTCAAATTGACATTAAATTTAGAAAACAACACAAGTGACATACAGAATACTGAGAAAACGTGTTCGGGTTGTTTTGATACTTTAGGAAAACGATCCATGAGTCATTTATGACGTGTAAGAATCAACCGCACCTCAATTTAATGCATGGTGTGACCGGTATGGAAAAAAGTGTCTGATATTAGTTTGAAATTGACATTAACTTTAGAAAAAAACACAAGTGACATACGGAAAACCAAGAAAACGATTTTGTATTGTTTTTATACTTTAGGACAATGATCCATGAGTCATTTTTGACATGTATGAATCAACTTCACCTCAATCCGACACATGGTGTGACCAGTATGGCTAAAAGTGTCTGATATCAGTTTGAAATTGACATTAACTTTAGAAAACAATACAAGTGACATACGGAAAACCAAGAAAACATGTTCGGATTATTTTGATACTTTAGGAAGACAATACATGAGTCATTTTTGACATGTATGAATCAACCGCACCTCAATCCAACGCACGGTGTGACCGGTATGGCTAAAAGTGTCTGATATCAATTAGAAATTGACATTAACTTTAGAAAACAACACAAGTGACATACGGCAAACCGAGAAAACACATTTGGATTGTTTTGATACATTAGGACAATGATACATGAGTCATTTTTGAGGTGTATGAATCAACTGTACCTCAATACAACACATGGTGTGACTGGTATGGCTAAAAGTGTCTGATATCAGTTTGAAATTGACATTAACTTTAGAAATCAACACAAGTGACATACGGAATACCGAGAAAACACGTTCGGATTGTTTTGATACATTAGGAAAATGATCCATGAGTTATTTTTGATGGGTAAGAATCAACCGCACCTTAATCCGATACACGGTGTAACCGGTATGGCTAAAAGTGTCTGATATCAGTTTCAAATTGACATTAACTTTAGAAAATAACACAAGTGACATACGGAATACCGAGCAAATGTGTTAGGATTGTTTTGATACTTTAGGAAAACGATCCATGAGTCATTTTTGACGTGTATGAATCAACCTCACCTCAATCCGACGCACGGTGTGACCGGTATGTCTAAAAGTGTCTGATATCAGTTTCAAATTGACATAAACTTTAGAAAACAACACTACTAACATACGTAATACCGAGAAAACGCATTCGTATTGTTTCGATACTTTAGGAAAATGATCCATGAGTCATTTTTGACGTGTACGAATCAACTGCACCTCAATCCGACGCACGGTGTGACTGGTATGGCTAAAAGTGTCTGATATCAGTTTCAAATTGACATAAACTTTAGAAAACAACACTACTGACATACTTAATACCAAGAAAACGTGTTCAGATTATTTTGATACTTTAGGAAAATGATCCATGAGTAATTTTTGACGTGTATGAATCAACCGCACCTCAATCCGACGCATGGTGTGACCGGTATGGCTAAAAGTGTCTAATATTAGTTAGAAATTGACATTAACTTTAGAAAACAACACAAGTGACATACAGAAAACCGAGAAAATGCGTTCAGGTTGTTTTTATACTTTAGGAAAAAGATCCTTGAGTCAATTTTGAGGTGTAAAAATTGACCGCACCTCAATATGATGCACAGTGTGACCGGTATGGATAAAAGTGTCTGATATCAGTTTGAAATTGACATTAACTTTAGAAAACAACACAAGTGACATACGGAAAACTGAGAAAACGCGTTTGATTTGTTTTGATACTTAAGGAAAACGATCCATGAGTCATTTTTGACGCGTACGAATCCACCATACCTCAATCTGATGCATGGTGTAACCGATATGGCTAAAATTGTCTAATATTAGTTTCAAATTGACATTAACTTTAGAAAACAACACAAGTGACATATGAAATACTGAGAAAACGTGTTCGGATTGTTTTCATACTTTAGGAAAAAGATCCATGAGTCATTTTTGACATGTATGAATCAACCACACTGCAATATGACACACGGTGTGACCGGTATGTCTAAAAGTTTCTGATATCAGTTTCAAATTGACATTAACTTTAGAAAACAGCACAAGTGACATACAGAAAACTGAGCAAATGCATTCAAACTATTTTGATACTTTATTAAAACGATACATCATTCATTTTTGATGTTTACGAATTAAACTCACTTCAATATGATGCACGGTGTGACCGGTATGGCTAAAAGTGTCTGATATCAATTTGAAATTGATATTAACTTTAGAAAACAACACAAGTCACATATGGAAAACTGATAAAATGTGTTCGTATTGTTTTGATACTTTAGTACAATGATCCATGAGCCATTTTTGATGTTTACGAATCAATTTCACCTTAATATGATGCACGGTGTGACTGGTATGGCTAAAAGTGTCTGATATCAGTTTGAAAATGATATTAACTTTAGAAAACAACACAAGTGACATACATAATACCAAGAAAACGTGTTCAGATTGTTTTGATACTTTAGGAAAATGATACATGAGTCATTCGTGAGGTTTACAAATCAATCTCACCTCAATATGATGCACGTTGTGACCGGTATGGCTAAAAGTTTTTGATATCAGTTTGAAATTGACATTAACTTTAGAAAACAACACTAGTGACATAAAGAAAACTGATAAAATGCATTCAGATTGTTTTGATACTTTAGGACAATGATACATGAGTCATTTTTGACGTGTAAGAATCAACCTCACCTCAATCTGATGCACGATGTGACCGATATGGTTAAAAGTGTCTCATATCAGTTTCAATTTGACATTAACTTTAGAAAACAGCACAAGTGACATACGGAAAACCAAGAAAACGCATTCATATTGTTTTGATACTTTAGGAAAACTATATATGAGTCATTTTTGACATTTATGAATCAACTGAAACTCAATCCGAAGCACGGTGTGGCCGGTATGGCTAAAAGTGTCTGATATCAGTTTCAAATTGACATAAACTTTAGAAAACAACACTACTGACATACAGAATACTGAGCAAACGCATTAGGATTGTTTTGATACTTTATGAAAAAGATCCATGAGTCATTTTTGATGTGTAAAAATCAAACACACCTCAATGCGATGCACGATGTGACCGGTATGGTTAAAACTATCTGATATCAGTTTCAAATTGACATAAACTTTAAAAACAACACTAGTGACATATGGAATACTGAGAAAACACGTTCGGATTATTTTGATACTTTAGTAGAATTATACATGAGTCATTTTTGACGTGTACAAATCAATCACACCTCAATCCGATGCACGGTGTGACCGGTATGGCTAAAAGTGTCTGATATTAGTTTCAAATTGATATTAACTTTAGAAAACAACACAAGTGACATACAGAAAACCAATCAAACGCATTCGGATTGTTTTGATACTTTGGGAAAATGATCCATGAGTAATTTTTGAGATGTACGAATTGACCTCACCTCAATCCGATGCACGGTGTGACCGGTATGGCTAAAAGTGTCTGATATCAGTTTGAAATTGACATTAACTTTAGAAAACAACACAAGTGACATACGGCAAACCGAGTAAATGCGTTCTGGTTATTTTGATATATTAGGAAAACGATCCATGGGTAATTTTTGATGTGTATGAATCCACCGCACCTAAATTTGAAGCACGGTGTGATCGGTATGGCTAAAAGTGTCTGATATCAATTTCAAATTGACATTAACTTTAGAAAACAACACAAGTGACATACGGAATATCGAGAAAACGCATTAGGATTGTTTTGATACTTTAGGAAAATGATCCATTAGTCATTTGTGATTTTTAGGAATAAACTACACTTCAATCCAATGCACGGTGTGACCGGTATGGCTAAAAGTGTCTCATATCAGTTTCAAATTGACATTAACTTTAGAAAACAACACAAGTGACATACAACAAACCGAGCAAACGCGTTCAGATTTTTTTGATACTTTAGGACAATGATCCATGAGTCATTTGTGAAGTGTATAAATCAACCACACCTCAATCCGATGCATGGTGTGACTGGTAAATATTTTGATTAGATAAAGAATCAATATTTATTAAATGAGATAAATCATCCAAAAACATATTGATTTTACATTATTCCCTTTCATTGTTATCAGAATGAAAAAATTTGAGTTTATTATTTCCATATTTTAGTTTCACATTTCCATATTAATGTATTCTTTCATATTAATGTTTTAATTTATTTAATTATTGTATTTCTAACATAATATTTGTTTTCTTATATAAGTGAATTTTTTTCCTTGAGTTCGGATGCTTTGTTTGGAAACAAATACCATGGATGACAATTTTTGAGAGATGATCACGGATATAAAAGGATGAAAGATTAATTTTTATAACTGTTGTTGGATAATTGTAATTGTAACCATGTAAAACATTGTTTGAAATGTATATAGCAGTGTGTTTTTTTGTATTCATGATGTTAAGTAAATGTATATAGCATTGTTTGTCAAAATATTGTGTGCGTTTTGTTGTCTTTAGGTTCTTGGTTCATGTACAGGTTCTATTTTGTGCAGGTGTGCAGGTGTGTAGGTGCTAGTTGTGAAGGTGTAGGGGAAGGTGCCTTTATCAGTGCTTTTTTGAGCGCTGATAAAGGACTCCTTTAACAGCGCTAAAAGAGAACTGATAAAGGGCCCTATTATCAGCACTCAAGATAGCATTGATAAAGGCACCCATTTATCAGTGCTAGAAAAGGACTATTAATGTCGGCATAGCTAAGGGGGGGTCCCCTTTATTAGCACTCCAAAAAGCACTGATAAAGGGGACCCCCCCCCCCCCCCCTATCTACACCAGCATTAACAGCGCTTTTCTAGCGCTGTTAATGTCGGTTTTTAGCACTGATAAAAGGACAAGTTGTATTAGTGAACTCTCCCATCCATTCAGCTTGATATTTTTCAAGATTATAGAATCATACTTAGCAAAGAAATTTGGATGAACCAACCTTTCTCTGTAAATCTACCATTCATAAATCGGCTTGACAGTTGACATGTCTTTCTGGGAAGATACTTCGACAGAAATTCAGAGCTGAGAAAAATTATGAGATGTTCGGAATAGCCTTAAGTAGAGGTTTAATGATTCAGCACGCACGAGCTTGAGTTTTGATGTGGGACAGCCATTTGGGGGTCCTTTATATAGGTGTTTGAAGCGACGATTCAGCTTCCATACTCAAGTTAACGGTTGAAAAACCTTCTGATCAGATCTGACGGTTGATATGATAGTCGAAAGGAGAATTTGATAGAATCTGATCTTATGAGGTTTTTAATAAAAACATTCAGATTTAAGAAAAAGTGAATACAAAAATTTAAAACAGGTGAAAATACCAACAAGTAAAAGATGATTACGAAAAGTTAAGAAAGGAAACATACCTTTCAGATTGCTTAGGAAGATTATTCGTATTGAGGAAAATTTTTCTTGAAGAAATTTAGATTCTGAAAAATATTTTATTACGAAAATTTTCAAGAAATATAACAAAAAAAACTAACTACGAAAATTTTATTAAAAAAACACATTATGAAAAAAAATCTTCATTATGAAAATTTAGAAAATCTTCATTACAAAAATTTAGAAAATATTCATTACGAAAATTTAGAAAATATTCATTACGAAAATTTAAAAAATGTTCATTATGAAAATTTAGAAAATATTCATTAAAAAAATTTAGAAAATCTTCATTACGAAAATTTAGAAAATCTTCATTACGAAAATTTAAAAAAAATCTTCGTTACGAAAATTTAAAAAATCTTCATTATGAAAATTTAGAAAATCTTCATTACGAAAATTTTGAAGATCTTCATTATGAAAATTTTGAAAATCTTCATTATGAAAATTTTAAGTAAAAAATTTAGACTACAAAAAAATTTAGACTACGTAAAAATTTAGAAAATTTGACTACGAAAATTTTCATTATGAAAGATTTATAAAATATGACTATGAAAATTTTCATTACTAAAGATTTATAAAATCTGACTACAAAAATTTTCATTACGAAAGTTTTATAAAATCTAACAAAGAAATGTACTCCCCATATGAAAAGGATTTTTTTACTGTAATGAGATTGATTTCAACAGGAAGTTAATAAGGATGGTTACCTTACGATTATCATTCCTAACTTTTGTTTAATGTATTCAAATCTATCAGATGGTAAATATTTTGTGAAAATATCAGCAAGTTGATCTTGTGTTCTGATAAATTGAATAATGATATCTCCTTTTTGTGTGTGATCCCTAAGAAAGTGATGCTTAATATCTATGTGTTTTGCACGAGAGTGATGTGCAGGGTTTTTACTTAAGGAAATGGTGCTACTATTATCACACAAAATTTTTGTTTTGGTAAAACTCATATCATAGTCTGTGAGTGTGTGTTTCATCCACAACACTTGAGCACAACAACTTCCAGCTACTAAATATTTAGCTTCAGTAGTGGAAAGTGCTACTGAGTGTTTCTTTTTTCATGAGCAAGAAACTAATGAATC
Source organism: Viscum album (assembly GCA_963277665.1). NCBI lineage: Eukaryota > Viridiplantae > Streptophyta > Magnoliopsida > Santalales > Viscaceae > Viscum > Viscum album. The sequence goes on from OY728131.1 coordinate 1,499,624,773, forward strand.
TCTTAAGAAATGACAAGCTCCGGATTCACTTTTCCTATCCATTTTACATCCACCAAAGTAAGCATCCAAAAAACTTTTTTTTTAAAAATCATTTCCAGAAGTATAAAATATTCCAAGATTAATGGTTCCCTTTAAGTTGATAAAAATCCTTTTCACTACCTTTAAATGAGATTCCTTAGGATTGGATTGATATATTGAACATAAGCACACTGAAAACATTATGTCTGGACGACTAGTTATCAAGTAAAGTAAACTTCATATCATACCTCTAAAAGATGTTTGATCTACTGGTTTCCCAGCTTCATCAAGATCAAGTGAATTTGAGGTACCATTGGGAGTACTTATACTCTTAGTGTTTTCATATCCATAATTTTTAGGAAGATATTTAATATAATTATGTTAGGATATATAGATTCCTTCTGGTTTTTTAGAAATTTTAAAACCAATGAAAAATTTTAACTCACCCATCATGCTCATTTCAAACTCATATTTCATTATATCCGCAATGGAATCAGTTAAAGATTATTGAGTTGAACTAAATATAATGTCATCAACACAAATTTGAACAATCAAAACATTTTTCTTATCTTTCTTTATAAAAAGGGTTGGATCAGTATTTCCCTTAACGTAATTATTTTGAAGCAAAAATCCTGTAAGTCTATTATACTAAGCACGAGGGGCTTGCTTAAGTGCATACAAAGATTTGGTAAGTTTGAAAACATGATTATGATGTTTTGAATCTTCAAAATCATAAGGTTGTTTAAAAAAAACTTCCTCTTGTACAAAACCATTGAGGAAAGCATATTTAACATCCATTTAAAAAAATTTGAAATTAAAGAATGTTGCAAAGGAAAGTAGAATACGAATAGATTCAAGTATAGCTACTAGAGCATAGGTTTATTAATAGTCTATTCCTTCTTATTGATTATAGCCTTTAGCAACTAATCTAGCTTTATTTCTTAATATGACTCCATTTTCATCACATTTATTTCTGAAGACCCATTTTACTCCAATAAAAGAAGTTTCCTTAGGTCTTTCAACTAAGGTCCAGAATTTATTCCTTTCAAATTCATTTATCTCATCTTTCATATATTTTATCCAATCATCGTCACCTAAAGCTTTATCAGTGCTTTTTTGTTCTAATTGGGAAATAAATGCTAGATGCTCCACTTCATTCCTTAAGGAACTTTTTGTCCTTACAGGTTGATTTACATCACCAATGATACTATCACTGGGATGATTCTTAAGAAATAATAGATTTGGGTTTTGTAAAACTTGTTCATCAACACAGGGTAGGAAATATTCTGGGGTAAATGTTTCAGAAATATATTCTTAAACATTTTTTTTATCAGAAGGATCTTCTATCAAGGGTTGATAATCAGTTTTTAAAAACACATCCGAGGATGTAGGTTGAGGTTGTTTAAAAACAAAGAGACCAGTTTCATCAAATTTGACATGTACTGTTTCTTCAATAGTACAAGTGTTTTTATTGAAAACTCTATAAGCCTTAGAAGTTGTAGAGTAGCCTAAGAAAATTCCTTCATCATATTTTGGTGCAAATTTGTGTAGATTATCTTTAGTATTCAGAATGAATACCTTACAACCAAAAACCTAGTAAAGTCTAGGTTTTCTACCATTCCATAACTCATAAGGAGTTTTATTAAGAAAAGGTCTAATCAAAACTTGATTTATAGTATAACAAGTAGTACTTATAGCTTCAGCCCAAAAATGTTTGGCTACCAAATATTCACTCAACATGGTTCTTATTATCTCTTGAATAATTTTATTTCTTCTTTCAACAACACCATTTTGTTGAGGTGTTATGGGTGCTGAGAAGTTATGAGTAATGCCTTTTCTACTACAAAATATGTCAAAATCATAATTTTGAAATTCACCTCCAAGATCACTATGAATAGTTATCAAAGTAAGGTTTTTCTCATTTTTAACTTGGGATCTAAAACTTTTTAAATAAGAAAAAGCTTTATATTTATTTGCTAGAAAATAGACCCACGTAAATCTAGTGTAATCATCAACTAAAACAAATACATAATACTTGCCTCCAATGCTTCTAGTTTGTGTTGGGACAAAAAGATACATATGCACTAACTGTAATACATCAGTAGTTGAGACTTCACCGACTGATTTAAAACTTGATTTATGTTGCTTTCCATATTGACAAGGATCACAAACTTTTGAAGAATCAAATCTAAGCTTCGGTATATCCTTAACTAATCTTTTCTTAGAGAGTTTTCATAGGTTCTTAAGGTTACAGTGTCCTAACCTTCTATACCACAACCAATAATGATCTTCCATTACACTAAGAAAAGGTAGATCTTGGCTCCTAAGGTCTTCTAAGTTTAGTTTGTATACATTCTCTTACCTATTGGCGGAAAGAATAAACTCTTCCTTGGAATTGTGTACTAATCACTTGTCATTCCTAAAATTCACAAGGTAACCTTCATCACATAATTGGATTATGCTAATGAGGTTGTTCTTAATACCCTTAACAAATAAAACATTTGAAATCAAAGTTTTTTACAAGAAGAACAATGTTGCCTATACCAATAATTTCTCCCTTAGCATTATCTATGAAAGTTACTTTTCCTCCTTTCATCTTGATAATATTTTCAAAGAAGTTTTGTTACCAGTCATGTTCTAGGAACATCCACTATCCATGTACCATGTATTGTTGTCGGTAATTTCTTTACTTTCCTGAAAATAAGAGAGTTAAACTTTCGGAACCCAAACTTTCTTGGATCTGAAAATTTCAGAAAGAAAAATTTTGGGTATCCATATTTTCTTAGAAACATAAGCTTTATGAAAACCTAAAGACTGAGTTTTGTTTAAGGAACAATTGTTTTCCCAATGCCCACCACACTGACACTTAGTACAGAATGGAGTACTTTGAGGAACAAAATAATTGTTACTAAAAATCGGTTTTGAACTAGTATAACCAAATCCAGAATTATTTCTTAGAGGTCGAATTTGAGAATATATCTTAACAAAATTTTCCTTACCTAAGGTAAATTTTGACAAACACTTCCTCAAGGAAAATATCTATGACTTTAGTCTGATAACTAAGTTCTTATCTTCTAAAACATTAGCTTTAGCACAAGAGTTAGGCTCAAAAACATTTTTCTTAGAAATTATTTTTTCTGGATCCTTAGAAAATTTATCCTTCTCAGAATTTACTTCCTCAAGGTTTTTTGAAATACTTTAAAAATCAAGGCTCTTCTTAGAAAGATCTTTATAAAGATCTGATATTTCCTTAGTACGTATAGAAATCCTAGAATTTTCCTTATCAAGATTTTTTTTACTTTATAATTTTCATTCTCAAGAAGCTTAGGCCCCAAATGGCCCAAAGGACTTCTTTTTATTTTATTATAGATAATCCCCCTTTTAAGGGTTGAAGGGGAACTCGTACATGACCCGTAGTCCCAAGTCACAAGGTCCGACATGACCCGGATACATGACCCGAAGGCCCAGAGGCATACCATGCCCATTACGTGACCCGTAGGCCCAACCCACAAGAACTGTCCCTCCCCAGCGTCTTGCATCATTGATCACCTTAGCTCCCCACCTTGCATTGCTAATCGGCTAGCATTGCCCCGTACAAAGCTGCACGGTGCCTGGTTTCGATGGCGGCCGCCATACCCTCTCATTCTTCCAATCCGGTTAGCTCTGCATCTGGTGGCTGCTACTCTTGTTTCTCTTTATCCTCTTTTGGGGCCTGTTCTATGTGAACTGGGATAATCCATGGTCAACATGACTCGAAGACCCTGTGGCCTGAATGCCTTTGATGACCCGAAGGCCCTGGAGACACGTAGGCCCAAATCGGTGGCCTGAAGACCCAAATCGGGTGAATAGTCTGGATGCTACAGTACCTAACAGTAACTGCTACAGTACCCTGAAATTCGCCTCCACCCGATTTTGAACCCAAGTCTCTTGGATGCCAAGTAGGAGCCCTTACCACTCGGGTACGGGCTCGTTGGCTTCTCAAGAATCTTAGAAAACCTAGGTACTTCTTTATAAGTAGGTAAAGTGTCATCTTCATCAGAAGAAGATTCTTCATCCGAAGATTCATAATATTTACTATCACTATAATTTGCATTCAAGGATACATTGGTCATAGATTCAGCATTGTATACCTTTTCCATTAAATAATTATTTTCAATAGGTAACTTGGAAAGTAAACCAAGATTCTTCTGTCCAGAAGATTCGCAATATGAGGATTCATCAGAAGAGTCTCCACCACTGGCACTCCAGGTGTCATTAGCTTTCAAAACTTTCTTAGATTTAGCTTTTTAGTACTTCTTTCTATTTCTCTCAGAATGATTTTCCTTTCTTTCCTTTTTCTTAAGCATAGGAAAATATGGTCTTATATGTCCAGATCTTTTTCATTCGTAACATGTGACTTATGAGTCTTTATTCCTTTCTTTCTTCTTGTATCTAGATTGAAAGTTCTTCTATCCAACAATCTTGTTCATTCTTTGAGAAAGATTGGCTAATTCATTTTCTGAAGATTCACTTACACTAGATTCGGATTGAATAACAACATTCTTGGATTTGGATCTTGTAACTCTCTCAGGAGTCTTGGATTTCATATGATTTGAAGTTGTTGTAAAAGCAACATTTCCATTCTTATTCTTCTTCTTAATATTGTCAGCATCTCTCTCCATTCTAGTCTCATGTTGAAGAAGAGTTCCAAAAAGTTCATCAATAGAAATCTGAGTAACCTTTCTATTTTCATCTATAGTTGTCCTCTTGGATTCCCACTCATTTGGCATGATGTCTATGATCTTGTTCATAATAGATTTATCATCCAAACCTTTTGCACCCATATATTGTAAGTTGTTGATAATAGTCATAAATCTATGTTGTACCTTACATATGGGTTTTCCATAAGGAAAGCAAAAACCATGATATTCAGCTCTGAGCATGGCTCTTCTAGTTTCAATGAATTTTGAAGTTCCAAAGTGTGTAACTTCAAGCTTCTTCAAAATACAATTTGCGGCTTCACAAGATGAAATCTGGCTATATATATTCATGGTCATGGAACAAAGCAATGTATTGTGTACCTTATAATTAAGTTGATATTCATGCTTTTCTTGGTTGGTGAAAGTACTAACTTCCTTATCAAGGATTTTATATCCTCCAGTAAGCATGACAAAATTGTCTACTCTAGTGTTGATAATAAATGTCTTCATGCGATCTCTCTAATATTCGTAATCATTCTCATCAAAAATAGGTGGTCTAGTTGGATTCAAGTTGTTTATGGAACCAACATTCATTCCTTCCATCTTAAAGAAAATATCTTTCCACACAAACTTGTCAGTAATAAAAGTTTGTAAACAAGGATAAAAAATCCTAATCAAAGAAAATATGGAACAATGAAAAACTCGAGCAAGAAAACTTATATGTGAATATAAGTATTTCAGATACCTCCACTGATACTAATTGTAGGATCGAAATGATGAAAGATACTAATTGTAGTATCGAATGATGTATATGCTCAATATACAAGAGGGGGGTGAATTGTACACTTTAAAAAATTCCTTTGAACTTTTAAAGATGGTAATGTTTAACAAATTTAAACAAGGTAAACTCAAAAAAACTCTAGTTTTACAAACTTGCTTGATTCCAAAAATGTGATTCTGAGAAAGTAATTCCAGAAAAGTGGTTCCAGAAATGAAACTTAACAATAGTTTACAAAGATAAAGATTCTACCTTAAAGCGTATAGAATCTTACTAAATCAAAGTATACAAGTATAATAAAGTATAAGATAGTTATACTTTACTCAACAAACAGAATGGAGAGAAAAACTTGAAACAATACAAGTAACAAGTAGTGAATCTTTTAACCCAAAGAGAAGGGTATCCAACAACCTTGGATAAAGGTCCCTTGATTTACACTTTTAAGAAAGTTTGTCTTACCCACACCAGGGTAAGCCCTCGATATGAAGATTGGAGTCTGTCTTGATATCCCCGCAAGCCCTCAACTTCAAGGTAGTCAGCACCTCTGTCTTCCTCAGCAAGGAAGTCCTCAAACTTTAAGATAGTCGGCACCTCTGTCTTCCTATCCCCAGAAGCCCTCAAATGTACTCAGCAAGATTCAGAGTCGCACGAAACAATTCTAAACAAGAATTTCAGTATGTACTAAGCATGAGAGTCTCTATCTAGAAATCACTTCAACAACATGTAATCTCTAGAGTCATAGAACAGTTCATCAAAGTTATGATCTCTTTCAAATGAGATTCTATTTATAGGCACAACTCCAACAGTCATCTCCCTCCTCCAACGGTCATATTTTTCCTTGAATTTCAGAGGGACCTGTACACGTGTCACTCAAACAACGGTTAGTTAGTAATTGAATGCATGACATCGTTTTATAACCAAAACAAGAGTAAACAAAAATATGGTTACTTAACCAAATTCATTTTTTGGAGTGTAAGGAAAAATTAAAGTTCAGAGTCTTAAAAAAACACATTCGATGTCTATAATAAAAGGATATTCGGACTATGTTTTCCAAAGAATTCGGAACCTGAATTCTATAGAATTCTGGAGTCTGAATTTCAAGGAAATTTGGAATCTGAATTCACAAGAATTTGGAACCTAAACTTAGAAATTTCAGAGTCCAAATTCAGAAGAATTCATAACCTGAACTTAGAAATTTCGAAGTCTAAATTCAGAAGAATTCAGAACCTAAACTTAGAAAGTTCGGAGTCTGAATTGATAAGAGTTCGGAGTCTGAACTCATAAGAGTTCGGAGTCTGAATTCAGAGAACTCGGAGTCTGATCTTGTAAGAGTTAGGAGTCTGAATTCCGAGAACTTGGAGTCTGAACTTAGAAGAGTTCGGAGTCTGGATTCAGAGAACTCGGAGTCTGAACTCAGAAGAGTTTGGAGTCTGAATTCAGAGAATTCGGAACCATAATTTAGATCCAGAAAACATAATTCTCTATATCTAAGTATTATAAGATTCTGAGGTTTTAGATATGAAACTGAATTTTATATTTAGACAAAATATGAACAATGAAAAACATAGTAAGGATAAATTTCCTTGGGGAAGGAAAATTTTCCTTATCAAGTAAAACATAGAGTTAATGAAATTTTCCTTACGATAAGGTGTTTGTGATTTTCAAAATAGGAAGGAATAGAAAAGTTATAAGGAAACCTTATTGACTCAACAGATATGACCGTATGACTCAAAGAGTGTGTTTCTAGTATGAAATGGAATTTTAGTAAAAAACAAAAGTGACATACTGAAAATCGATAAAATGTATTCAAATAGTTTTGATACTTTAGTAAAACAATCCATAAGTGATTTTTGATGGGTAGGAATCAGTTGCACCTCAAACTAATGCACGGTGTGACTGGTATAACTCCAAGTGTGTCATTATTTTAGTAAAAAGAACAATTGAAATATTCAAAACTAAGAAAACGCATTCGGATTGTTATGATACTTTAGGAAAACGATCCAAAACTCATTTGTGAGATGTAGGAATTAACCACAGCTCAATACAACGCACGGTGTGACCAATATAACTCTAAGTGTGTCTTTTTATTAAAAACAGACATTTTATTTGTAACACCCGAGATTTTTATGAGTAATATTTTGTTTTTATATATCATCAAAGGAATATTTCACTACATACTAGCTTGGCTTACTTTACACGCAATCGCGACCTTCCTCGATAGTTTGCGTCGTACGCAATACCGAGTTTCACTAAACAATGATATGCTATTAAAATATTATTAAAACTAGCCATTATGAATAGTAATAACCACTTTTTGAAATTTTATAAATTTTATCTTTCAAAATGGACTTCATTTTTGGATTCGGAGTATCGAAATTAGCCTAGGGTAAAATTTTGGTATTTTTCTGAAAACTTTCAATTTTTGATGAATAGTGAAACCACTAAGTGGTAGTTAAAAAACTGAATTTTTCATAAAACTTAATTTTACCGCTTCTGTGAGTGGAATTTTGAAAATCCGAGAGACACGGTTAATATCAAGGACTAAAATGTGGTTCAATGAGATAAAAATAATTTTTTGGTGAAAAGTAACTTTTTACTTTTTTTACCGCGGTTAATAGTAAATAGGGGTAAATATGATATTACTATTACCCTAACACATGTCCTAATTCTATTGGATAAGTGTAATTCGACCAAAAACAACCTTATGAATAAAATATGACCATTTAGGCCCACTTGGGTTAGATTAGGACATTTATTATTAATTTATTTAAAGAAGGGTTAAAATAGTTAAAATCAAAGTTTAATAAGTAAATCATTTTTAATATGGGGTTATACATAAGATAAATTCGACTATAAATATTCATTAGAAATCTAAAAATATTTCCTACATAATGGTATTTTATTTATAATTTTTAGACATTAAATAATTTAATTTATTTATGACACAACTATGATGCAGTGATTATCTTATTTATGAAATATTGACATAATTGATGTTATAAACACCAAAATAAATGTAATTTGAGACTTTTTATGAATTACGCTAATTTTATAGGTTACTATAATATATTAGTGTTGATTTAATCAACTTGGTTCGAACATATATTTCTGTTATGACTTTCACAAAAATCATATATCAAATAGTGTCAAAATTGACACAAAATAGTTTTTAAAACAAATATTATATTATTAATTGTTATTTTATTCCTAAAAATCTAAGGTTCGTCAAAATGACTTATATAAGGATATATATATTAATAATAAATAATTTGGGGTTAGTTTGGCATATTATAGTAAGTGTATTAACCATATAGTGAAAGAAAACAAAAAGACACGGTAAAAGTTAAATTATTTAACTTAGAGTTAAATCTAATTGATAAGGTTAAAATAATACCCTAAACTTGTCTAAATCCTATTGGTTGATATTATTTCGACCCATCCCCACTTTATCTTTGAAATAACACCCTTTGGAACCATTATAAACCGATTTTGACTTTAATATAAGATAATATTTTGAGATATTCCTAAGGTGCCCCTCTCCTCCCTTATAAAAGGGCACATCCTCCCCCTCCTCCTCACACCAATTTGAGCACTCAAGCTCGGCCAACCCCTGACATTTTCTCCTCTCCACTTCCCTAGAATAATCCTAGAGGTCCTGGTCTTCTTCAAATACCAATATTAGTTCCCTAAGTGGAGGATTCAAAGAAGCGTTCCAAAGAAGAGGTAATATCCATTACCGATCTTTTCAATTTCTTTCTTCTTCAACTTCTTCTTCTTTAGTTGTTTCATGATAAAGTAATAACATCAGTATTACTTACATACTGATATGTTATTATAAATATGAAACAACCCTAATTCACCTTCTATCCATCCTACGGAAAAATGAAATCACCGCGCGTGCGTACGTACGGAATACCGTCTCCACGCCGTGGTGTAATCTATTTTCCACCATCACCTTACAAGGATGGGTATAATGGTGTAATGAGTAACTATTTATGATTATTATAAATTAATATTGATACTGAAATAATATATATATATACTCCAATACAATTCCACGATCATAGGAACGATATCATCACTCGTGCGTACGTACGGAATACCATCTCCACGATGTGAAGCGACTCGTTCTACATGATCATCATTACATAGTAATTATATAAATGAATTGAATGAATAAATATGATATATGTTACACTAATACCATTCTGGATATAAGGTATCTATAACCTTAAAAGAAGAATAAGAATTTATTCGGCAAAACACGCATAAGAACAAAAGGCAATAAAGACCCGAGTAACAAGTAACAGTGAAATATTACTAACAAGAAGCTAAGAATATGACCATATATGATATCATATCAATATGTATGATTCTGGAATAAGTCAATAACATTATTTAAACCATTATACAGGAGCTTCGGACACGTACAAAGCAAATCGGACCTAAGGTAAGGGAAATATCACAATCTCATTTTTATCCGAGATTGTTTATACTTTGGTATTTACTGGGGTGTATTTTATCATCCAAATCCATGTTTCTTCAATATGTAATATTATTTCCATCCACCTACAATTTTTTAAATCCAACTTTACCCTTCGGTGAGTTTTTAGTAAAAGATATGAAAGGAATCTTTTATCGTTTTTCGTACGAGGTACTTTTTGACTTTTTCGACAAAAGTACGAAGAATGTTTTTTTTAACTTATACGGAATGAATGGATTTTTAAAACATTATTTCCAAGAATCTTCCTTTACAAGTATTCAAGTTTATTTTTAATCAACTTCTTTTAGTTTAAAATTGTATGACATGTTAAGAAAGGAAAAGTGTTTTTGAAGTAGAAAGGATATTTTCCTCAAGAATAGAGTTCAAGTATTTTATCAAAATTATTTTCCATCTAAGATAATAAAAGGGTTCTGTTTTTATCCCTATTATTACATGGATTTTATTATGTTGTGATGGAAATATTTTTATGAATTCCTTTATCTTATATGAATTTTTTTATGATGTCATGTTGTTTAAGAATCCCATTTTTATTACATGGGTTACGCTATGATGTATGGTTTATGATTATGTGGCACACATAAGAAAGGGTTCATTATAAGATGGGTGGGACCTATATCTCCCTCCAATGCATTGGGTAAAGATTTTATATCTCATGAGATAGACATGGATGGAACGGAAGGTTATTTCGGTTCAGTGATACAGGACTGAAATGAGGAGTGAACTCGGTTCAGAAATGGACTTTGTCCGCTAAGATAGTCTTGGCAACGAGTCATGACTAACAAGAAATGATTTTCCATGATTATGTGTGCATGCCACAAAGTTTCAAGTTTTATGTTATGATTATGGGGATCTCATTTTCACTTCTATGATTTATTCCATGTTAAGATATTATGATCTCTTTTGCAGGTTATGATTTTCAAAAAGATATGATATGATTTTTATTTCCTTTATTTGCCCTTGCTGAGCATTTGAGCTCACCCTTTTATGTTTTCTTTTCCCCAGGTCAGGAAGATGGATATTAAGTAGAATATACTAAAAGGGACCCTATATATGATGAAATAAATGGGAGATACTGTAGAAGATTTATGAACCAGTTGTTTATGTTTCCCAGTTTCTAAAGACACTATACCTATACGGTCCTTTGTGGTTTTGTCATATGTTGTAATAAGTGTGCTTCAATTTTGAAGTATTAACAATGTATGTAAAGTATGGGTCGTTATATTTGGTATCAGAGGAAAGGTATAGTCAACCTTTGGAAACTAGGATGTGAAAGTCTTAGTAAGAACCCTAAGGATAAGTCTAAGCATAGAACACAATCTTAGTGTTTTAGAAATGGACATGAATACCCTAGGATAAGACCTTAAGTGTGAAATTTTATCCTTGATTATGTGGTTTTCCTATTATAATTAGTGTTGCTCACACTATTCTTCTTGGTTTTAGTCAATGGCTGGAACCCGAAGGAACCGTGTTAATGCGGAATGCGATGGGCAATGCAATAATTGTCCCCCTGAGCAACCAAATGATATGGGAGCTGGAATGCAAAATCTTGTAGCCATGCTCACACAACTTTCTCAAGCTATGAATCATGCAGGACTTCCAAACGAGCAAAGGAAGGAGCAACATTCTGTTGAATCCTTCATGAGGCAGCGTCCACCTTCTTTCAGCGGGTCTACTGATCCATTAGTTGCTGAACAATGGATTAGTAATACTGAAAAGATATTTTCAGTTCTTCAATGTTCTGAACATGATAAAGTCATCCTAGTAGTGTATCGTTTGGAAGGAGATGCTGATCAATGGTGGAATCTTATTAAGAATACGAGGCAAAGGGATGAAATTGAGTCTATGGAATGGGACGAGTTCGAGAACTTATTTTTCAATAAGTACTTCCCTCGTATTCTCCAAACAAAGATGGAGAAATAGTTTCTTGAACTGAAGCAAAGGGATGATGAATCTGTTGGTACCTATGAAGCAAATTTTACAAGACTTGCAAGGTAAGCTTTTGGTATTATTATTCAACCTGAGAGTAAGATCGATTGATTCTTTAGTGGCTTAAAACCAAGTCTTCGAAGGGCGTTATCCATAAGGGACTTAAATAGCTACGAGGAAATCGTTCGATGTGCTCTCAAAGTCGAGATGGAGATTGGAGTAACCCATCAGTCACATGGGTTTGATAAGAAGAGGAAGATGGAATTCAAAGGAAAATCTAAAGAGCACACTAAAAAGAAGATGAGCTTTCCCTTATGCTCAAAGTGTGGAAAGAAACATGGAGGGAGTTGTCTTAAAGGGACAAGTAAATGTTTCAAATGTGGAAAGGAAGGTCATCGGGCATTTGAATGCCGCGATAATGGGAAGAAGATGTCTAATGATGCAAACAAAGGAAGGGATACACAGAATGAACCTACTACACTTCAATGTTTCAAGTGCAAGGAGATGGGGCATTATTCCAATCAATGCCCAAATCCAAGGGTTGATGATGATGGTCGACGTCAACAAAATCTTAAGGCTAAAGACAAAGGAAAGTCACATGCAATTTCTATCAGCGATGTGGAGTACGATAACGAAGTGGTGAAAGGTACACTTACCATCCACTCTAAAGTAGAAAATGTTTTATTTGATTCTGGATCCACCCACTCTTTTATTTCTAAAAAAAATTCTAAGGGTATCATCGTATTACCTCAACAATTAGATGTTGAGTTAGCTATGACAACACCTAATGGCACAACAGTCGCATCAAAAGTTTATAATTCTTCTCCGATCGAAGTTTGTGGGAAAGTGCTTCCTGCAAATCTTGTGATCCTTCCTTTAGTGGAATTTGATGTGATTCTTGGCATGGATTTTCTTTCTCTACATGGAGCTCATATCAATTTCCAAAGAAGGGAAGTCACATTTCATATTCCAGATCAATCTACGATCTTCTATCGATGCAAGGATGAATATAACCTTCCAGTGGAAATTCCTTCCATCTTATGGGTCTTGATTCCACTAAATGAAGGTTATTTATCTCAAATGGTTGGTGAGAAACTTACGATTAAGAATATGCCCATCGTACGGGAGTTTGATGATGTCTTTCCGGAGGAATTACCGGGTCTTCCACCAAATCGTGAAGTTGGGTTTTCAATAGAACTCGTACCGGGTGTTTTGCCTATTTCAAAGACACCTTATAGAATGGCCCAATTGAGTTGCAGGAATTGAAGAAGCAACTCCAAGAGAATCTTGATAAGGGATTCATACGCCCTAGTGCGTCACCTTGGGGAGCACCTGTTCTATTTGTTAAGAAGAAATATGGATCAATGAGAATCTGCATTGATTATCGAGAACTTAACAAGATCACTATCAAGAACAAATATCCTCTCCCACGCATTGATGACTTATTTGACCAACTATGCGGAGCTCAATACTTTTCCAAGATTGATCTTCGTTCAGGGTATCATCAATTAAGGGTCAAAAGGGAGGATATACCAAAGACGGCTTTCCGTACAAGGTATGGACACTATGAATTTATAGTGATGCCATTTGGTCTTACTAATGCCCCTGCTATCTTCATGGATCTAATGAATAGAGTCTTTAGAGACTATCTTGATCAATTTTTGGTAGTCTTTATAGACGATATTATTTTCTATTCAAAGAGCAAGGAAGAGCATGAAGATCACTTGAGAATTATATTGAAGACCCTGAGAAAGGAGAAGCTTTATGCCAAATTTACCAAGTGTGAATTTTGGCTTCAAAAAGTTGCATTTTTGGGTCACATAATCTCAAAAGAGGGGATATCTGTGGATCCAGCAAAAACAGAGGTTATCGAAAGATGGTCAAGACCAACAACAGTAACTGAGATCCGAAGTTTTCTTGGTTTGGCTGGATATTATCGACGTTTTGTAAAAGATTTTTCATGATTATCTAATCCACTCACCAAGTTGACTCGGAAAGGATTTAAGTTTGTTTGGACAGAGGAATGTGAAGAGAATTTCAAGGAGTTGAAAAGAAGGTTATCCAGTGCACCTGTGCTCACACTTCCTTGTAGTGGAGAAAGGTTTGTGATCTATAGTGATGCATCCAAGAATGGATTGGTGTGTGTTCTTATGCAAAATGATATGCTGATAGCTTATGCCTCACGATAGTTAAAAATCCATGAGAAAAATTACCCAACACATGATTTGGAGTTGGCTGCGGTAATCTTTGCATTAAAGATTTGGAGGCATTACCTTTATGGTGAAAGGTGTGATATTTATACTGATCATAAAAGTTTAAAGTATATTTTCACACAAAAGGAGTTGAATATGCGTCAAAGAAGATGGTTGGAGCTGATTAAGGATTATGACTGCTCAATCCATTAGCACCCTGGGAAAGCAAACAAGGTGGCAGATGAATTAAGTCGACAAGACCATGCTAGTTTATCCATGATGAGGATCACAAAAGATCCAATATTTATGGATTTACAAAGGATGGATCTTGGAATTATAATGGAAGGGGAAAAATCTTATCTTTCTCAAATGAATGTTCAACCATCTATACATGTGAAGATTAAAGAGGCACAGAAAGAAGATGTATAGTTACAAAAGAAGGTGAGAAATGTTCCTGAATTCAACCTTGATTGTGAGGGGATAATAAAGTTCAGGAATCGGGTTTGTGTTCCTCCCATCCCCGAATTAAAGAAGGAGCTGCTGGATGAGGCTCATAGTTCTTCATTCTCTATTCATCCTAGAAGCACGAAGATGTATAGGGACCTAAAACAGTACTTCTGGTGGGATGGCATGAAAAGAGATATTGCTGAATATGTCTCTCGATGCTTGGTTTGTCAACAAGTTAAAGCTGAGAGACAGAAGTCTAAGGGGATGTTACAACCATTACCCATACCCGAATGGAAATGGGAAAACATCACTATGGACTTTGTCACAGGACTTCCTAAAACATCCAAAGGCAATAATGTTATTTGGGTCATAGTTGATCGTCTTACAAAGTCTGCACACTTCATTGCTATTAGAGAGGATTTCTCTCTAGATCATCTTGCCAGGATATATGTAAAGGAAGTGGTAAGATTGCATGGAGTACCACTTTCTATTATATCTGATCGGGATCTGAGATTTACCTCGAAGTTCTGGTGAAGTCTTCAGCATACTCTGGATACAGAGTTGAGTTTCAGCACTGCTTATCATCCCCAAACAGACGGTCAGTCTGAGAGAACAATTCAAACCCTAGAAGATATGTTGAGAGCTTGCTCTATGGATTTCAAAGGAGGTTGGGATCAACACTTACCTTTGGTGGAATTTTCTTATAATAATAGCTTTCACTCCAGTATTCAGATGGCTCCTTATGAAGCTCTCTATGGAAAGAAATGCAGGACTCCAACTTGTTGGGATGAAGTTGGGAAAGAAAGCTATTAGGAACTGATCTCATTGATGAAATGGCAGAAAATGTCAGATCTATTCAACAACACATAAGATCAGCTCAGAGTCGACAGAAAAGTTATGCCGAAAATCGAAGAAAATACCTAGAGTTTGAAGTGGGTGATAAAGTGTTCTTACGAATATCTCCCTGGAAGAGGGTTATAAGATTTGGAAAGAAGGGGAAGTTGAGCCCTAGATATATCGGTCCTTTCGAAATACTGGATCGTGTTGGAAAGGTAGCTTACCGATTGGCGCTTCCACCGAATCTCTCTCAAGTTCACGATGTGTTCCATGTATCTCTCCTGAGAAAGTACATACCTGATCCTTCACATGTACTCAGCTCAGAAGTTGTACCGCTGGAGCAAGATCTTTCTTATGAAGAACAACCGATAGAGATTCTGGATCGTAGCGAAAAAGTCCTACGAAACAAGACCACTCGATTGGTGAAAGTTTTATGGAGGAACCACCAATTAGAAGAAGCTACATGGGAGCTTGAGGATATGATGAGAGAGAAGTATCCTCATCTGTTTGTTACAAAGTGACGAATTTCGAGGGCGAAATTCTTTTTAAGGGGGGTAGAATGTAACACCCGAGATTTTTATGAGTAATATTTTGTTTTTATATATCATCAAAGGAATATTTCACTACATACTAGCTTGGCTTACTTTACACGCAATCGCGACCTTCCTCGATAGCTTGCGTCGTACGCAATACCGAGTTTCACTAAACAACGATATGCTATTAAAATATTATTAAAACTATCCGTTATGAATAGTAATAACCACTTTTTGAAATTTTATAAATTTTATCTTTCAAAATGGACTTCATTTTTGGATTCGGAGTATCGAAATTATCCTAGGGTAAAATTTTGGTATTTTTCTGAAAACATTCAATTTTTGATGAATAGTGAAACCACTAAGTGGTAGTTAAAAAACTGAATTTTTCATAAAACTCAATTTTACCGCTTCTGTGAGTGGAATTTTGAAAATCCGAGAGACACAGTTAATATCAAGGACTAAAATGTGGTTCAATGAGATAAAAATAATTTTTTGGTGAATAGTAACTTTTTACTTTTTTTACCGCGGTTAATAGTAAATATGGGTAAATATGATATTACTATTACCCTAACACATGTCCTAATTCTATTGGATAAGTGTAATTCGACCAAAAACAACCTTATGAATAAAATATGACCATTTAGGCCCACTTGGGTTAGATTAGGACATTTATTATTAATTTATTTAAAGAAGGGTTAAAATAGTTAAAATCAAAGTTTAATAAGTAAATCATTTTTAATATGGGGTTATACATAAGATAAATTCGACTATAAATATTAATTAGAAATATAAAAAGATTTACTACATAATGGTATTTTATTTATAATTTTTAGACATTAAATAATTTAATTTATTTATGACACAATTATGATGCAGTAATTATCTTATTTATGAAATATTGACATAATGATGTTATAAACACCAAAATAAATGTAATTTGAGACTTTTTATGAATTACACTAATTTTCTAGGTTACTATGATATATTAGTGTTGATTTAATCAACTTTTTTCAAACATATAATTTTGTTATGACTTTCACAAAAATCATATATCAAATAGTGTCAAAATTGACACAAAATAGTTTTTAAATCAAATATTATATTATTAATTGTTATTTTATTCCTAAAAATCTAAGGTTCGTCCAAATGACTTAGATAAGGATATATATATTAATAATAAATAATTTGGGGTTATTTTGGCATATTATAGTAAGTGTGTTAACCATATAGTGAAAGAAAACAAAAAGACACGGTAAAAGTTAAATTATTTAACTTAGAGTTAAATCTAATTAATAAGGTTAAAATAATACCCTAAACTTGTCTAAATCCTATTGGTTGATAGGATTTCGACCCATCCCCACTTTATCTTCGAAATAACACCCTTTGGAACCATTATAAACCGATTTTGACTTTAATATAAGATAATATTTTGAGATATTCCTAAGGTGCCCCTCTCCTCCCTTATAAAAGGGCACATCCTCCCCCTCCTCCTCACACCAATTTGAGCACCCAAGCTCGGCCAAACCCTGCCATTTTCTCCTCTACACTTCCCTAGAATAATCCTAGAGGTCCTGGTCTTCTTCAAAGACCAATATTAGTTCCCTAAGTGGAGGATTCAAAGAAGCATTCCAAAGAAGAGGTAATATCCATTACCGATCTTTTCAATTTCTTTCTTCTTCAACTTATTCTTCTTTAGTTGTTTCATGATAAAGTAATAACATCAGTATTACTTACATACTGATATGTTATTATAAATATAAAACAACCATAATTCACCTTTTATCCATCCTATGGAAAAATGAAATCATCGCGCGTGTGTACGTACGGAATACCGTCTCCACGCCGTGGTGTAATCTATTTTCCACCATCACCTTACAAGGATGGGTATAATGGAGTAATGAGTAACTATTTATGATTATTATAAATTAATATTGATACTGAAATAATATATATATACTCCAATACAATTCCACGATCATAGGAACGATATCATCACTCGTGCATATGTACGGAATACCGTCTCCACGATGTGAAGCGACTCGTTCTACATGATCATCATTACATAGTAATTATATAAATGAATTGAATGAATAAATATGATATATGTTACACTAATACCATTCTGGATATAAGGTATCTATAACCTTAAAAGAATAATAAGAATTTATTCGGCAAAACACGCATAAGAACGAAAGGCAATAAAGACCCGAGTAACAAGTAACAATGAAATATTACTAACAAGAAGCTAAGAATATGACCATATATGATATCATATCAATATGTATGATTCTGGAATAAGTCAATAACATTATTTAAACCATTATACAGGAGCTTCAGACACGTACAAAGCAAATCAGACCTAAGGTAAGGGAAATATCACAATCTCATTTTTATCCGAGATTGTTTATACTTTGGTATTTACTGGGGTGTATTTTATCATCTAAATCCATGTTTCTTCAATATGTAATATTATTTCCATCCACCTACAATTGTTTAAATCCAACTTTACCCTTCGGTGAGTTTTTAGTAAAAGATATGAAAGGAATCTTTTATCGTTTTTCGTATGAGGTACTTTTTGACTTTTCCGACAAAAGTACGAAGAATGTTTTTTTTAACTTATACGGCATGAATGGATTTTTAAAACATTATTTCCAAGAATCTTCCTTTACAAGTATTCAAGTTTATTTTTAATAAACTTCTTTTAGTTTAAAATTGTATGACATGTTAAGAAAGGAAAAGTGTTTTTGAAGTAGAAAGGATATTTTCCTCAAGAATAGAGTTCAAGTATTTTATCAAAATTATTTTCCATCTAAGATAATAAAAGGGTTCTGTTTTTATCCCTATTATTACATGGATTTGATTATGTTGTGATGGAAATATTTTTATGAATTCCTTTATCTTATATGAATTGTTTTATGATGTCATGTTGTTTAAGAATCCCATTTTTATTACAAGGGTTATGCTATGATGTATGGTTTATGATTATGTGGCACACATAAGAAAGGATTCATTATAAGATGGGTGGGACCTATATCTCCCTCCAATACATTGGGTAAAGATTTTATATCTCATGAGATAGACATGGATGGAACGGAAGGTTATTTCGGTTCAGTGATACAGGACTGAAATGAAGAGTGAACTCGGTTCAGAAATGGACTTTGTCCGCTAAGATAGTCTTGGCAACGAGTCATGACTAACAAGAAATGATTTTCCATGATTATGTGTGCATGCCACAAAGTTTCAAGTTTTATGTTATGATTATGGGGATCTCATTTTCACTTCTATGATTTATTCCATGTTAAGATATTATGATCTCTTTTGCAGGTTATGATTTTCAAAAAGATATGATATGATTTTTATTTCCTTTATTTGCCCTTGCTGAGCATTTGAGCTCACCCTTTTATGTTTTCTTTTCCCCAGGTCAGGAAGATGGATATTAAGTAGAATATGATAAAAGGGACCCTAGATATGATGAAATAAATGGGAGACACTGTAGAAGATTTATGAACCAGTTGTTTATGTTTCCCAGTTTCTAAAGACACTATACCTATACGGTCCTTTGTGGTTTTGTCATATGTTGTAATAAGTGTGCTTCAATTTTGAAGTATTAACAATGTATGTAAAGTATGGGTCGTTATATTATTAATATATTATTTCATATTAATGTTTAATTTATTTCTTTATAGTATCACTAACATAAGATTTTTTTTCTTATATAGGTGGATTCTTTTGCTCGGGTCAAGGTGATTTGTTCAGTAACTGATACCATGAGAGGACTTTTTTAGAGGGGATAATGGGTATAAAAGATGATGAAACATTAATGTTTTTAAATGTTTATGGATAGTAATTGTAAATTTAATTATATAAAACATTATTTGAAATATTTATAGTAGTGTTTCTTTGTATTCTTGATGTAAAATTTATTTCAATTAAATTATATATTTTACATACAGGTTACAGGTATGTGCTGCAGTGTGCTATTATACAAACAACACACTGCAGCTGGTTGGGCATTTATCAGCTCTTTTTCTAGTACTAATAAAGCCCCCCCCCATCAATGCTTTCTTAGCACTGATAAAGGGGACCCCGCCCTCCATTTAACAGTGCTGAAGACAAAAATGGTTTTTTAGCACTATTAAAAGTTTTTTTGCACCCTGTTTAATGGAATATCTATAGTAGTGACTTGTAAGACAATAATTTTTTTAGAAATTCATTGTACTTCCAATTTATTAAAAAAATAAATTAAATATTATTTAATTCTCAAAATATCACTTTTCAATATTTTTTTATTCCAATAAGCATTTGTTTTATTGTAACTATTTTTTATCAAAATTTTAAAATTGATTTAACATGTATTGTTATATTTAACAAGCATCAAATAAGAAATCCAGACTTGGATTTTTGTGGGAGGAAAGTTTCATTTTCATTTTCTAAATTATGATTGTTGACTCCCCTTAACTCATTTCCCATTTTGTCAACTGCCTATGTACAGTGCCTTGTTCTAAAAGAAATGATGTAAAAACATTGATTGTTTCCCTTAATCCACTTCCCATTGTTGTCTCCCCTTGTATTCTACTTTATTTTGAAGGAAATGTTGTACAAACTCTCACCACTTCCCTTGACCCACATCCCATTGTAGACTTCCCATGAATTGTGCTTGATTCTTAAGTAAATATTGTTCAAACTACCACCATTGCGTCAATACTATGGAATATTTAAAAACAATATTATTTTATTTAATATGACAACATTTTTTTAATCTTTCAAAATAATTTAGATTTAATTTATTTAAATCGTTTTCATGAACTTCTAAAAATGTTGTTTCAATATGACACTAGTAATGTTTAATAATAAGAAAACATTACAAATAGTGACATATCATGTTGTATAAATCCAAAAATGTTTGATAATAAGAAAACATTATATAATGAATGAATGAAAAAAGGAAACATTACGTGAAATCAATAAATGAGTGAGGGTAACTATTTTATTTATTCTAAAATGTTATCTTCAACTTTGTGACAATGTCCATTTTTTTAAAAACTATTAAAATAAAAACATTTTTCAATTTTCATGGCAGGTTACAAGATGTTGAAGGACATTAAATGTTTAGAAAATCCAAAGCAACTACAATTGGGGTTTTGAATAATGCAATGCATGTAGGGGGGAAAGTTAAAAAAATCATGAAAAAATATGACGTTTCAATTGCAATGTTTCAACAGGATTGACAACATCAAGGTTTATATGATTTAATTAAATTCATTGGTTTAACTAATGTAAATAAAATAACAGAAATAATTATTAAACAACTTTAAAAATTTGGAATATTGTATCAAATTTTGAATCAATATTGTTTAGAAACTCCAAAATTTTAAAATTTATTTTTTATGGAATTATGTTGGTTTAAAATTATTATAGATTTAGAGTGCAACTGCTGGCCAGGGATTATACTGTATGTGCTTCTATTGTATTGTTTGATATAAATGTCGTCCAAATTTTAAATAAAACTATCTCCGAGCTTAGATAAACTCTTCTTTAGTTAAGTACATATACTTCATTGAATTATTATTATTATTTATATTGTATCAAACATATTTCATGCACATATTCATACCTTCTTGAAGAATGATGAGTTATGGTTCCCACCTAAGCATAAAGTTTTAAAATCTAAAACAATTCACGTTAGTTTGGAAGTTTCAGAGTATATCCACAAAAATCATCATCAAAATTCAAAACAAAATTCATACAAGATTCCCTTTATATTAGAAAATGAAAACCGCGTTAGTGGTCCCTCCTTCCATCTGGCACCGAGCTTTTTCACACGTGGTGCGAAGGGACCCGCTTGGCTGATTGTTTGTCCTCTAAGGCCTCCCATGAGGTCCCCTACAGGGTGTTTAATAGCATAGGCTCTCTTTCCTCTTGGGGTGCTGATATTTCCATGGGGGGATGCTCTGGGTCTCCACTTTTATAGGCCCCCTTGATGTTTTTGTACTCTTACTCTCCCCTTCCCTTTATAATAAAATCTATGATATTGTGGTTAAAGACCACATTAGACAGTTCCCAAGAAAATTTCAATCGGCTATTGCATTAACATTCTACATATTCATATTTACATACATTTTAATATTTTGTAATCTCAAGTTCCTTATCACATGATTATAAACTTGAATATCAATTTTTAATTATTCATATGTTGTTCACTCTATAGATCATGGTTCAAACAAAATTTTAGAAAAAATTGTGCATGCTACAGAGTTGAGTACCTCATCTACACCAACAGTAAGTTGTATCATATGTACTTATATAATATATAGTTTATATCAAAGACTATTTTTAAATCTTATTATGTTTATGATTACTATTATTAGTTATATACTTATAAAGAAGGAGTTACTACAGTTTATGTTATTATGGTGCTTTTAAGTTATTATTAGTATATTAATATATTTTTCTATATTATTTTCATTAACATACACAAACTTATTAATAAATGTCGAACACGCATCTAATTTAATTATAGCGTGTTAATTATATCAGTCATTTTCTATAAAAGAATCGACTCTAACAATTTAATGAAGAGGTTGGTGATGAATTGACCCACAACACTAGATTTGCATTCTCAAACCACCCAACAAAGAGATCTTCCATATTCATTTTTTCATTTTATGAGCGGATGAAAATCAAGTCATAAAAACTACTTAATGGTAATTAGTTTTCATATTGTGTGCAATTCAATTCATCAATCAATTTGGATAATTTTTTATGTTCATTTATTATTATTTAATTTTGATGTTGTTGGTCATTGTTATTCATTTAAACTTAAATAACAATGTTATTTATTGACATTGTGTTTTTTGTGCAAACATGGTTTCTACATTTTTTTTGTGGACTGGTGTCACTTCTCTTCCTCTGTTGAATCGCAATCTTGTTGTTTGGTTTTAACACTAATATTTGCTTCCTATGGAATCTATTTTTTGGATTGCTTTTGCAATTCTTTTAATGGTCCACTAAGTTATTATCTGATTTATGTATGTATTTGTTTGGGGCTTTAAATCTATAGTCCAAAGTCCAAAAAATTTAATGCTAATTAAATTCCTACACCCTAAACTAGTAAATTTTTAAAAAATCCCTTGTGGAGCCACCACCCTAAACCCATGTGTGTAAAAATTGCTCGACTTGAACATGAAATTCCTACACTACCAGTCGGGCTGAGCCGACTCTAACAATGTCGTAGCTCGACATAGGTCTGACCCTGAGCCAACCTGATTCTTTGTTCTGGACCGGGTTTCTCGGGCCAAGCCACGAGCCCGGACTAATCGGGCCTTTAATATCTCACTAAAAAAAATATATTTATTTTTTCAAAAAAAAACTATCGTTTTAATATTAGTTTAAATTTTTTACAAGATAAATATATATTTATAAATATTATATATATATATATATATATATACACATCCACACAGTAATCGCAACACCTGGATCACCCACGGAGTGGGGTTAAAGTCTCCCATGCCGCAGTTTATCCCTTATTTTTTGAGATTTTGGGTCGGGTTTGTGAGTTGAGCTTATACGCTGGACCAAGTCAAAATATAACGGCCCAATCCTTTGGACCGGGCCCTGACATCATAGAGCATGCTTACTGGCCGTCGCCCCAAATTTACACCTCAAGCAAAACCTTGGGAACCGCCAGAAAGTCAGGCACCGGCGGCGCGTGAGCCCGCCGACCCATTTACGCCGGTGATTCGGTTCGAACTGGTGTCTTGTTGAGTGCGATTTGCAGTATCATCGTTCTTCCCCATTCGCGTTGCTGATGAATTTGATCGTCCCTGAAATCGGAGATCTGCTGGCGCGAATCCAACCGGAGTTTTTGCCCTTCTATTACCGTCTCTATCAGTCTGTTGCTCGTCTTACTCCTCCACGGTTTCGTTCCGGCCGCCTCCCGCGCATCTCAGCCAAACTCGCCGTGGATCAATCTTCAGCGAAGCTCGACGTGGATCACTTGCCCGATTGCCGTAGTTTATCGGAGCTTAATCGAGTTTATGCTCGCATCATCAGAACCCGGGCCCTAGAAAAATCGTCCGAATCGTTCTACTGGAACACCCTCATTCGATCCTACACAAAATTCGAAGCTCCGAAGAAGGCGCTGCACATCTACATTGCCATGTTGCGCGCCGGCGTGTCACCGGACTCGCACTCCTTCTCCTTCATCCTCAAGGCCATCTGTCTAGGTCTCACGGTTCAGACAGGGCAGGAGCTTCATCTGGCATTTATAAAGCACGGCCTGGAGCTGCACGAGTACTGTGAGAGCGGGCTTATCAACTTCTATGCTAAAGCTGGGCATTTCGAGAAGGCGCGCCAGGTGTTCGACGAAAATCCTGACAGGCAGGTGGGGTCCTGGAACGCCATCATCGGTGGGCTCGAGCAAGGTGGACACGCGGGGCAGGCCGTGGAGATGTTCAAAAAGATGATGCGTTGTGGGCTGCGGCCGAGCGAGGTGACCCTGGTGACCATGGCCTCGGCCTGCGGCGCCCTGGCGGACCTGGAACTGGCTTCCCAACTCCATAAATGCATGTTCCAAGCTAAGTCCCCCAACAACTCGGATGCTTCGATGTGGAATGCGCTTGTCGACGCGTACGTGAAGTGCGGGCGGATGGACTTGGCGAACCAGGTGTTCCTGAAGATGGAGCGCCGCACGGTGTCCTCATGGACATCCATGATCGTCGGCCATGCCGTGAATGGGCGGGCGGAGGAGGCCGTTGAGCTGTTCCGGTGCATGAGGGACTCGGGTGTGGCCCCCAACCACGTCACGTTCGTGGGGGTGCTCACCGCGTGCGCCCATGGAGGCCTGCTGGAGGAAGGGAAGCGCTGCTTTGCGTTGATGCGAGACGCCTACGGGCTGGTGCCCAGGGTGCAGCACTACGGGTGCTTGGTGGATCTGCTCGGCCGTGCCAATCAGCTCGAGGAGGCGCGGGGGGTGATCGAGGCGATGCCTATGGCGGCCAACAACGTGGTGTGGGGGAGCTTGATGGATGCCTGTGGGAAGCACGGGAATGCGGCCATTGGGGAGTGGGCGGCGGAGCATCTGCAGGCGCTGGAACCGTGGAACGATGGGGTGTACGCGACCTTGTCCGCCATTTATGCCGGCAAGGGCATGTCCGAGGAGGTTCATAGGGTGAAGGAGATGGTGAAGAAGAGGAAGAGGCAAACGAGAATTGCATTCACCAAAACCACAGCAACAGCAGCTGCGGGCTGAGATTTGGGTTCATTTGTGGGCAACAATGAGTTCTATTTTGTTTTGAGAAAGGTTTCCCTTTTCTTCCTGCTAACAAATTCGACCATTTGTGGTTCACTCATGATTACTAGTTAACTTGTTAGCTAGATTGATTCACTTTGAATATATTTGCATGAAATGTCCTATGTTGATGTCATTGGTGTAGCCTGAGATGTCTACTCCATAGTAGTCATTTGATTGAATATGAACAATGTTCCTTATGAGTTGTTCTATTTTAATATTCATCATACATCATTCTTTTGAATGATTAAATGAAGAATTTTTGGGATCCACATCATCTCCAGTTGCTTGGTTTTACAAAATAATCCAATACAGTTGAGATTATGTAAAAATAAAAGTCGCTGGATTGTAATATTTAACAAAAAACGGATTGTCAGAATTTTTACAAAAACTCATCTTTACCCTCTGCATTTATTAATGCCATACACCTGTAATACTTTATAAAAAAAAATTAAAACGTAAAAAAAACATATAAAACACGTATAAAAAAAACATATCAAAAAACAAAAATGATGAATAATAAAATGCTATAAAAATGATATAAATTACAAAATTAATAATAACATATAAAAAAACATATAAAAAACGTTGATATAAAAAAAACATAAAAAACACTGATATTAAAAAAGCATAAAAACATTGATATAAAACATAAACATATCAAAAACATAAATTACATATCAAAAACGTTGATATAAATTACTAATTAAAACATATCAATTTATAAAAAATAATAACATTGAAAAATATAGATTTCCTATAAATTACTATTTTTAAAAACATATCAATTTTTTGTTTCTTAAATAATGTTGTAAAAAAATATTAATCTTTGCAAGTTTAAAAAATATTTTTTATGAAAGAAATTAAAAATATGTACTTATAAAAATACAACAAAACATTATTACATTTAAAAGTTTTATAAAAATATTGTTTTGAAATAATAATTTTTTCTCAAATAAAGTGAAACTCGTTATTTTATAAATGTATAAAAAAATTTATGGTGTAAATTTTTAATGACATAAAAATAATATATTTTATAATGCAACTAAAAATAAAAAATACCAATTTGAAGAAAAAATCACATTTTTATTTAAAGGGGAAAATGTCAATAAAGAATTTCCATTATAAAAAACAAAACAAATAAAAAAGGGGAAAATGTCAAAAAAAAATCTATGAAGATTTCCACTAAAATAGTTTAATGGGAAATTCTATTTGAAAATTCTACTAAATAGCGAAAATTTTCAATGGAAAATTCCTCCAAAAAAACTCTTAGAAAAACTCACTAAAAAATATCATTACAAAAATCATTTCAAAAATTATATACTAGAAAAAACCATTGGGAAGTTGATTGGAAAAATCCATTAAGAGATTTTGCCAGAAAATTCTAATGGAAAAAAACCATTGACAAATCAATTGAAATGTGTCGTTGAAAATTTTCTGTGTAAAAAACAAATCAAATTCAATGAAGAGTTTTTGTGAAAAACTTATGTAAAAAAGTTCATTAAGAGTTCCAGTGGACGTTCTAGTGAGAGTTGCAGTAAAAGTTATGGTGGAAGTTCCAATAGAACTTTCGGTAACAGTTCTAGTGAAAATTTCGGTGGAAGTTCCAATGGAAGTTCCAATGAAAGTTTCACAGTACAAAAAAATATATATTTATAAAACTACATAATATATTAATAAAAATTAAATTTTAATAAATGTATTTATATTAAATGCAATTATATATAATATGTAATGCATTTTTTAAATAAATTTTATAAAAATAATATAATTTACCATTTAAAAATCTACATAACACATATATAAAGATGTATATATTTAAGAAAATTCATAAAAACTGCACTTATAAGTTATATTAAATATATATTTTACAAAATTTGTATAAATAACAATTATAAATTCATTAAGAGTTTCACCGGAAGTTCCAGTAGAAGTTTGAGTGGAAGTTTCAGTCGAACTTCTAGTGGAAGTTGCACAATACAACAAAAATATATATTTATAAAACTATAGAATATATTAATAAAAATTAAAATTTAATAAATATATTTATATTAAATGAAATTATATAAAATATATATTACATTTGTTTACATAAATTTTATAAAAACAATATAATTTACCATTTAAATATATATATAATACATGAATAAAAATGTATATATTTAGGAAAATTCACAATAAATACACTTATAAGATATACTGTCACGAACCAGTTCGGGTCGACCCTGAACCGGTCACTCGGGCCGCTCTGCGACAAGTCCCGAGAAACGCTTCTGATCCTCCTAGGATGGCGACAAGCGTCGAGGGCATCAGTTAGAGTGACAAAGGAACGATTTCGCCCAAATATAAACAATAAGGAAAACAATGGAAAGAATGGACAACCCAATACACATTTATATAAAATTGAACCGAACATTATTTATATAAGAAACCAAAAGTACAACTAAACAATACAACCAACCGACCAAATCTGATAACCAAACTAACACCATGTGACCCTACCGGTCACTCTCCAACACAACAAATACTCATCGTCCAAAGCGACCAAACTCAAGCTGAAATCCGCACAATGGCTAAAAACAGATGGAAAACTATAGGCGTGAGTATTAAAACTCAGTAGGTTAGCCTGATATTCTATTCCCAATGCGCATCCTTGAAAATAAAAGGAACATCAATTTCAAGTTTGAGATACAATATATAAAAATATGTTTTCCAAATGAGGTTCATGTTGGGGCTTGGAGCCCGACGCCGCAACAGAAGTCGTTACAGAAAACACATAAGAGAATATTCACCCGAAGACCTTTTATCACCATTTTTGTTGTATTGCCGATCATCGCAACCGGGACATGCCGCTTGATCTCCGCAACCAAAATGACTTTCGATACATGGCACCATCATAAATCTCTTTGCACGCCGTCGTCGACAATTCTCTCTGCATCGTCGCACGCCATCATCTTCGCGCACACGCTTTCATTCGCCGTTGTTGACACACCATCATTATTGTCATCGTCACCTATGCTTCTTTCTCACCATCTTCGCTTCACACCAATTACCACAAATGCGACAACCCCTTCCTCGTTCTCTCTTTGCGGCTACATCTTTGCCGACACTTCTATTTCAAAACATGCTACCGCATCCTCTTATATAGACACTCATCCCATATCTTTAATTAATGCAGTCAAAATTCATTATTCCATCAATTAATATTGGGAACAACTCTTCATTAATATTGGGAGAAAATCCTCCATTAATGTTGAGAAAATTCCCCATTAATAATTTTCTCTCTCCTAATTATTTAAAATTTAAATCAAAAAATCCCAACAATCTCTACCATGATTTAAAATTCAAATACTCGACATTCATCTCCACCATCTGGGTCAATTTGATCGTCGCCTCCACCAAGGTTCGAATGTCACCCAATGAATGAAACACGCCGCACGACACCTATGACCAAGAAGACTTTCGATATTCTAGCAACATCGCTGATACCTCCGTCATTTTCCAATGACATCTGAGTCCTTGATAAACTGCTCCACCAGATGCTTGCCACCGTGTTCTGCAACCGAGCAGCTCAACCAATCCCTATAATACTCTAAGAACCCAGTTCTTACTTTTGAGGTACAAGTTTCTTCTTTTCTCTTTTCCTTAAGTGTCTTTGAGAAAATATGGAAAATGGGGAAAATCCCAAATTTTGGAAAGTACACGCCGTGTACTTTGTCCACACGCCGTGTACTTTTGGCCGTGTGGGATAAGTACACAGAGCGTGTGGCCATGTCGGCGATGAATGGTGCAGGAACCCAATACACGCCGTGTAGTCAGTCAGCAGCCAAATAGTAAGGCGGTGGCCAGTTGTGGGGCAGCACAAGCCGTGTACTCATGAAGACACGCTGTGTAGTCAAGTCGGCAGGTGAACAGTGCCGCGCTGGCGGGAAGCCGCCAGAGGAACAGTTTAAAAAATGGGAAGTACACACCGTGTACTCGAAAGTACACACAGTGTACTTTGTTTTTTTCGCTTAAAATGGGTAGTAGCCTCCCCTATTCACATGGAAGACTTAGAACCGAAGGAAGGAGCAGGAGGGGACGACCGAACCTTTGAGGATCCGTCGATCGCAAACCGGGAATCCGTTTTTACCTCGGATGATCTTGTTGGAACCGCACGGGTAAGCCCTCCGCTCTCCTTAAGTCGTTCTTACCAATTCTTTCCCAAGGAAAAGTTATTTATGTTTGAATGTGTTTTCTTCTTTGTCATATCTACGTCGTTCTTGGGCGTTTCTGGAATCGACGTCCTCGTATAACGTTCGTTGGCGTTAAAGGTAGGTGGCTTGGTGTTTATTTCCAATTGTTGTGCGTTTTGTGTGTTTTTGAGCTACGAACCCATATATGGGGTGTCGTGTGGCTGAGGCCGTGGCTATTTTAAATACCTAGAATTGAATAGGTAATTAATTGTGATATTAAAATGCTGTTTGGGATCGCTGCTTGGATCCAAGACCACCTCGGGGGTGCGTTCCTCTGTTTAGCCGTTTGGCCAGGATACCCGAGGGTATGCCATGTTTATATTATGCATTACTTTTACCTTGAGAGGAAGTGAATGTGAATGTTTATTTACATGTTGGGCATGACCTGGTTACTTGCGCCTGAGGGCAGTGTTTTACTCAGCCCTTGGGCGTTATTTTACTTAGCCTGAGGGTAGTTGTTATCTTAGCCTAAGGGCAACTTCTTCCGTGCCTATGGGCAATAGACTCTGTGCCTGAGGGTGAAACTACGTACGCCTGAGGGAAAAATCTGTTATTCCTATGGGCAATTACCTACGGGTTGGATTATGATTACCTGAGGGTAAGGGTTTGGGTGTCTGAGGACACTGATGGTTTACATAGAAATTCACTGTGGTGGTTTCTTAAATAATAAATAATGAAATGAATGTTAAAATGGCAATAACTGGTAAAGTTAGTTACTTTTGAGTACTGCTTAGTTTATTGCATTTTACTTTTGCACACTATTGTTGCATGTTTACACACAGTTGGGCACAAGCCTTTGGTGGGTGCCTATTGGGAATTTATTTCTCACACCCTTTTTGGGTCATGCTTTTCGGACCAAACAGATTACGTTTCTGCAGGTATGGATAGGGGTAAGAGTCCCTATACATGTAATTTATTGCTGTTGGGGTGTAGGAGAGCATGGGACCGAGCATTGGCTCGCGATGCCACTGGCTGTTCTGTTTTTCTTTTTTGTACTTGTACTTCAGTTGTATTGTATTGTATTGCAGTATAACATGTTCTGATTGTTTTATAGAATAGTGACATGCTACATCTTCATATATATATGACTGCTGGTTTCTCTTTTTGTGATCAGTTATCCATTCAGTTATATATATCGTTGCTGCTTCCGTTGTTGTTGTATGTTTATATTATATTCCGCTGCGCTACACTTTGACAAATAAGGGCATAGTTTCCCCACTATTAGACCTGGGTCCTTGCTGCTAGTCGGCAGCCTCTGGTGTTTGTGGAAATGCACTTGAGGTCACGCGGCGAACCGGGTTCGGGGCACCTGTTGCATGGAACCCGGATCCGGGACGTTACAAATACCACTGTTGGGGCTTGGAGCCCGACGCCGCATCGAAAGTCGTTGCAGAAAACACACAAGAGAATATTCACCCAAAGACCTTTTATCACCATTTTTGTTGTACCACCGATCATCGCAACCGGGACACGCTGCTTGATCTCCACAACCAAAAGGACTTTCGATATATGACACCATCATGAATCTCTTTTCACGTCGTCTTCGACAATTCTCTCTGCATCGTCGCACACCATCATCTTCACACACACGCTTTCATTCGCCGTCGTTGACACGCCATCATCGTTGTCGTCATCACCTCTGCTTCTTTCTCACCATCTTCACTTCACACCAGTTATTGCAAACGCGACAACCCCTTCCTCGTTCTCTCTTTGTGGCTACATCTTTGCAGACACTTCTATTTCAAACCATACTACCAAATCCTCTTATATAGACACCCATCCCATATCTCCAATTAATGCAGTCAAAATTCATTATTCTATCAATTAATATTGGGAATAACTCTTCATTAATATTGGGAAAAAATTCTCCATTAATGTTGAGAAAACCCCCCATTAATAATTTTCTCTCTCCTAATTATTTAAATTTTAAATCAAAAAATCCTAACATTTCCATGCTATAATAATTATTAGATAAAAACTTGCAAGTTTTATAAACAAGAATGCTAGTAACAATTTTTCAAAGAGGTGCAACTTTAAAATGAAAATAGTTTTCAAGAGGGTTGCTTTAAATAATGTATAATTTTAAATAAAACAGACACAATTCTGAATTTACCAACTGAACACACCATATATCGACAGTGAGTACAAAATAGTCAATGAGCACAAGTTACAGGAAAACCCCTAGACACTAGTTTGTTGTGGGCCCCAGGTACCTCGTATCTCAGTATAAAAGTAACCATAACAAATATCCATTATTGTGCACACGAGACACTAGTAGGAGAATCATATATAACCTGGTAGTCAACAACAACATCATCATCATATTTTAGTTAGTATTGTCATCATCAAACTTGCTACGTGAAACAGGGATAAAACCCCTTCGGATCACTAGCATACTAGTACATGTCCGCCCACCTAGATATCCGAGTTTTCCCTTTTTGTGATAAAAAAAGTTAAACATCTATAAAATTACATTTTCTCATGAAGATTCCATTTAAAAATCATACACACATCAAACACCACACACACATGTCTCACATTTCTTTCAAGAATCAATAAACAACCTAAATTTTCATAAAACAATTTCAAAAAGTATGACGTTGCATTACGCATAAAATCCATTCAAAAATGATATTTTTAGGCCAAACACCCATCAATACCATATCAACCCAGATTTGGAAGCCCCAAAACCATTTAATAAATCAATTTCATGGACCATAAAATGGCCCCAAAAGATAGAACATGAAATACACATGGAAACCATTTTTACAAGAAAAAATGCCAAATAGACCTTTAAGCCTTTCTCAAAAATAACATTTGAAAAAGGTACCCATTTCAATTTTATTAAGGAGGTGTATACACAAAATTTTCAACAACAAAACACTTTCATAAATCCATTAAAACACTCAGGTTACATATTCAAAACACAACTATTTTCATAAGGATGTGAAACGGGGAATTTTCCGACAACTCGGGCCAAAACATGTTATAAACCAAAACCCATTTGTTTGTAAAACCAAATCAACATTGGAAAGGCATATAAGGAACCAAAAATACCATTTTTAATTCTTCCAATGCATTTATAAATCCAAACAAATAATTTTTAAATCACACTTAACACATAAAATACAATCGGGCAATTTACTGAACACATGACATGCACTTTTAAACAAAACAATTTGTTTTAAGCACTTGACAAGGAATAAAACACCAATTACATGACATAATTTTATTAAATATAATGAAACATGTTCAAAATACTATAAACCAAGTTCTAAACCTCACAAACCAGGTGCGAAAGATAATGGAACATTTTAGCAAACACTTGGTGTGCACTTTTATGACAAAACAACACTACTTTTCACAAAACAAGGCATAAACACCACTTTGCACACCAAAGAAAGTTACTTAAGGCTTATGAAAAATAATCAGAATATATATAGGGTAAAAATACCATTAAAAATATGAATATTAAATAAAAAGGAAATGTGCAATGGGAAACCTACCTCAAAACCATGGCGGAAAGGAAACACACACCCGATATCACCCGCCGCGGTTCCCGACACTCTATATCTATGAAGACCAGCCATAAAAGAACCAAAACCCCATAAAAAATAATTTTATAACATAAATATAGGTCTTTAATGACTATAGGAGAAGAGGAATCCAAATTAAAGTTGAAGTAGAAGGAAGAGGGGGAAGAAATGAGAAGGAATCTCACATTAGAAACTGAACAAATCTTCATATTTCTTTAGATATACACCCATAGAGGGGATGGAATGGATTAAAACTTATTGTAGAGTATCCTAAGGTTTGGAAGAACTAGGGAAAGAATATTTATGGGAAAAAGAGTATGAATTGAATGATTTATGAATGAGACAAATTACCTTTGGAAAATCTGGATGATTTGAGAAACATTGAAAAGTTTTTCCCTAATCCGAAACTAAGATTAACTCCAAAGAGGGAAAATGAAACATGGGGGTGCGTATATGGTTCTTGGGCTCGAGTGGGAGGTAAAATCAACGAAAATTATTAAAAAATTCATAAGATATGAAAGAAACAAATTATTTTTTAAAACTGGAAATGGGCCCATGGGCTGGCCCAATACCTGAATAAATAACCCAAATTCATCATGCTTATAAATTACTAAGGGGTCAAAAATGATATGGTGGTTTGAATATGTCAAGGGAGGAAAATATGGAAGTGTAATGAGTGAAAAATGTGAAAAAAAGTGAGTTATAAAAGAAAAAAAAATTGTTTTTAAATATGGAAATGGACTCACAGTTTGACCCAAATCATGAAGTAACCACCCTTTCTCCAAAAACTCCCAAACAACCAATAGGGAACCCAAAGTAGAATGATTAGACATAGATGAAACTTAAAAACTCAAGATTTATCTCACCCAAAATCCAAGAAAAGGATCATAATTTCCAATGAACCAGATCCAAAAAAGACATGAAAAACTGGGTGTGACAATTCTCCCCACCATTAGAGTTTTCTGCCCTCAGAAAGCCACAACACATTCCAGCTGATTGATCAACACCTAAGTATTTATTATCAATATGGTCCAGCCTCTGAATCCAATGACACAACATCCACCATTAACGAAACTTAATCTTCTTACCTCAACCAAAACACCAACTCCCAACCACTTCCCAAGAATCAATCGAAAGATCGAGTCACTACCTCCTCAACCAAACCAAGAACCAAATTGTTAGGCCTTCTCCCAATGAACCCAATGATCACCCAAACCAAATAGCACTCACAAAAACCAAATATTCCAGGGGAGTATGTAATGGACTCCCCACCATTAAGAAACTACTAGAACTCAACAAATTAGTAAAAGGAAACTCTACGATACCCATGGTGGTTATCCCCACCATTAATAACCAATGATCAATGAACAAACAAGAATTCAACATGAACTAGGAATGGGTCTCTCCTACACAGGTCCACCAAAAATCTCCCACAACAACCTACCAACCCATGTTAATAGTAACACAACATGAAAATTTAAACCCCCCACTCCCGAATGGAGGGGATAAGAACTGGGATAACACTCTCTGTATGGATCCAAACCCCATCACTTGGGGAGGGGAGGGAAGGGGACCCAATCATTGGGCCACTGAAACCACAAAAGAAATAAACTACCACACTACAATAGTAGAGGCACAAGCTTAGAAATACTACCCACATTTATGGTACTCCTGAATACACACCAACTTCACTCTGAGACCTTTGGCTATAACTCTGATGGATGAATCACATCCTATCTCGCAGTTAGTATTTGATAATCCATAACTTGAACTCTCCCCCTTAGTTCCACATGGTGACACATAACACTCCCAGGACGAAAAAATAGATCAATGGAGACCATGAAACTCTCTTCCTAAAATAACACACTTTTACCCAAATAAGATCTTAGATATACACAATAAACATCCCACACACATGTCTCATATTTCTTTCATAGATCAATACACAACCTAAATTTTCATAAAACAATTTCAAGAAGTATAACGAGACGTTGCATGTAAAATCCATTTAAAAATGATATTTTAAGGAAAAAAACCATTAATAACATATAAAAATAGATTTGGAATCCCAAAAACCATTTAATAAATCAATTTCATGGACTATAAAATGTCCCCAAAATATAGAAAATTAAATACACATGGAAACCATTTTTACAAGAAAACATGTCAAATGAGTCTTTAAGCCTTTCTCAAAACTAACATTTGAAAAAGGTACCCATTTAAATTTTATTAAGGAGGTGTATATACACATTTAAAACATAAAAAAATTTCATAAATCCCTTAAAACACTCAGGTTATATATTCAAAACACAACCATTTTCATAAGGATGTGAAACATGCCATTTTCTGGAAACTCGGGCCAAAACATGTTGTAAACCAAAACCCATTTGTTTGTAAAACCAAATCCACATTGTAAAGACATAAAAGGACCCAAAAATAATATTTTTAATGATTCAAATGCATTTATAAATCCAAATAAATATTTTTTAAATCACACTTAACACATAAAATCCAACCAGGTAATTTACCGAACACATGACATGCGCTTTTAAACAAAACAATTTATTTTAAGCACTTGACAAGGAATGAAACACCAATTTCATGCCATAATTTTATCCAATATAATTAAAAATGTTAAAAATACCATAAAATAGGTTCTAAACTTCACAAACCAGGTGCGAAAGATAACAAAAAATTTAAGAAAACACTTGGTGTGCACTTTTATGACAAAACAACACTAATTTTTACAAAACAAGGTATAAACACCACTTTGCACACCAAATAAATTTAATTAAGGATTATAAAAAATGATAATAATATGTATAGGGTGAAAATACCATGAAAAAGATGAAACTTAAATAAAAAGTACATGTGTAATGGGAAACCTACCTCAAAACCATGGCAGAAAGGAAACACACCCCCGATATCATTGCCCGCGGTTCCCGACACTCTAGATCTATGAATACCAGCCCTAAAAAATAAAAAACACATAAAAAATCATGTTATAACATAACACTAGGTCATTAATTACTAGGATAAAAGAGGAAACCAAATTAAAGTGGAAGGAAAAAGAAGAGGGAAGAGAAAGGAGAAGGAATCTCACCGTAGAAACTGGAAAACTCTTCATCTTCCCTTAGATATACACCCATATAGGGGAGGGAATGGATTATACATTCTTTTAGAGGCTAATATGATTTTTAAGAACCAGTGAAATAAGATTTTTGGGAAAAATAGTACGAATTGAATGATTTATGAATGAGACAAATTACCTTTGGAAAATCTAGACGATTTGAGAAACATTGAGAAGTTTTGCCCTAATACACGATTAAGATGAGATACAAAGAGGGAAAATGGAACATGGAGGTTCTAATAGGGTTATTGGGATATATAGAGAGGTTGAATAACCTAAAATTATTAAAAAATGAATAATATATAAAAGAAACAATTTATTTTTTAAAACTGTAAATGGGACCACGGGCTGACCTAATACTTGAATAAATAACCCAAATTCACCATGCTTATGAATTAATAAGGGGTAAAAAAGGATATTTTGGTTTGAATATGTAAATGGAGGACAAGATAGAAGTATAATGAGTGAAAAATGTTGAAAAAAAGGATTTATAAAATAAACAAAAATTGTTTTTAAATCTGGAAATGGGCTCACAGTTTGGCCCAAATCATGAAGTAACCACCCTTTATCAAAAAACTCCAAAAAAAGCAACGGGGCAACAAAAGTAGGATGATTATACATATATGGAACTTCAAAACTAAACATTAACCTCACATAAAACCCAAGAAAAGGTTCAGGATTTCCAACAAACCAGATCAAAATAAAGACATGAAAAATCGGGTGTGACAATTCTCCCCACCATTAAAGCTTTCCGCCCCCGGAAAGCCACAAAAAATTCCAAATTATTGATCAAAATCTAAGGATTAATTATCAATATGGACCAACATATGAATCCAATGAAACCTCATCTGCCATTAATGGAACTTTAGCCTCTTACCTCAACCAAAACACCAAACTCCCAACCACTTCTCGAGAATCAACCGAAAGATTGAGTCACTACCTCCTCAACCAAAACAAGAACAAGATTGTTGGGCATTATCCCAATGAACCCAATGATCAACCAGACCAAATATTACTAGAAAAAACAAAGATTATAGGGGAGTCTGTAATGGACTCTCCACCATTAAGAAACAACTAGAACTTGATAAATTCTTAGAGGGAAACTCTACGAGACCCATGGTGGTTCTCCCCACCATTAAGAACCAATGATCAATAACCAAACGGGAATTCAACATGAACTAGAAATGGGTCTCTACCACATAGTTCCACCAAAAATCTCCCAAAACAACCCACTAACCCATGTTAATAGGAACGCAACATGAACATTTAAACCCCCCACTCCCAAACAGAGGGGACAAGAACTGGGACAACACTCTCTGCACGGATCCAAAACCCCACCACTTGGGGTGGGAAGAGAAGGGGACCCAATAATTGGTCCACTAAAACCAAAAAATAAATAAAGGAACTACCACACTGTAATGGTGGAGGCACGATCTAAGCAATACTACCCACAATCCTGGGACTCCTGACTACGCGTCAACTTCACTTTGAGACCTATGGATATAGAAATGATGGATGAAGCATCTCCCGCCTGATAGTCAGGATTTGATAATACCTAAATTGAACTATCCCATTTAGTTCCACATGGTGACACATAACACTCCCAGTCTAAAACAACAGGTCAAGGGATACCATGAAACTCTCTTCCACAAACAACACACTTTTACCCAAACAAGAGCTTGAAGATACACAAAACTAAATTATCTCACTACGAATAAGGATCAAAATGGACAAGGTACATGGAGAAACACATCAACCTCACCGAGAACTACTACCCCAACTGATAGGGACACCATAATGGAAAGGCACTTTAAATCGATCATGAAAAGCTCTCAATTCCAACAAACGGGCTGGGGCATCATTCGAAGAGGTGGATTTAACATTTGGAATGAATCCTTAGGTTGATCACCTGTAAATCTTGCCAATGGAGAACCATCTGTGGCCACATCACAATATCCAACACATCTTTAGAAACCCACTAAACATTTCTCCAAAATCGAGCCACTAACGAGATCCCATATCAAGACACAATAAGAGTATGACTTCCATATCGCAAGGAAGCATACCGAATAAACAAAAATTCTAAGATATAGGAAAATCCATCCACATAACCATCAGTTTATAACAAACACAAATTTTCAGCTTAACAAACTTTTGAAAAACAAATCAACTTGGTGGATTTTTTCATTCTCCAATGGAGTTTCATCAAGTCTCACTCATATGCTCATTTCCATGCCACCCCGGGCACCCAACTACCATGCCATACCGGCCATTAATCCATATATTCATAAAACCACGCATGTGAGCACCCATGAAAACACCAAGATAAAATAAAACAATCATCACTCTAAAAAGAATCATGTACCTTCCAAAGGCACATTAACCACCAAATCAAAAACCATTTTCAGATTTCACAAAACAAACCACACTTCATCAAGAAACATTTGATTAAAAACCCAATCCATTTAATTTAATAGAACTTCCAAAAACAAAAATTCCATTCCAATTAACCATTTACCATTTTCAAAAATTCATCAAGGTCTCTTTTCATAATATGAAAACCATAAAGGCCAAAACCCCTTTCTAGAAAAACACCAGCTACTCAAAACCAAATTTCCAATACCAATTCATCATATTCAAACACTTTTCAACAGCCCAAAACACCCCATTTAAAACAAAGTTCAGAATCGATTAATAATAATCCAAGATTTTCAAACATTTCATTTTAAGAAATCATATGTTTAGATTAAGTAAATTCAATCCCATTAAATCATTTCCTCTTTATCCCTAATATTTGTTTCAAAAAAACCCAACATTCCAAAACCTTTCTCATATTAAATTTTGAAAACCCATTTTCCACTTTTCAAAAACTAACCATTCCATTGAAACCCATTTTCAAAATTCTCACACAAGGATTTTAAAAACAAAATTTTGAATACAAGAAAAGTCCAAGAGACCCACAAAAGGGAACTAGTGTCGATGGGTGACTTGACCATATGGTTAGCAGCCATATGTCAAACATACCACCAACACAGAGAGCCTTCTTAAGACCATGACCCAGATCCACATGGCTTGATAGGACCTAAAATCTCACAAAGACCATTAGTACAACTCCCCTTGTCATATCCCAACACCAAACAATCAATAAGAACCAAAGACACTAATAAAACCAGACTTCCCATGGACACCTGAGGGTCAGAACGAGCAAGAGTTCGGGATGATCTTCCCAAACCTACCTATCAAGTTCTGACAATCATACTCTATCTACCTTGA
Organism: Viscum album; assembly: GCA_963277665.1. Taxonomy (NCBI): domain Eukaryota; kingdom Viridiplantae; phylum Streptophyta; class Magnoliopsida; order Santalales; family Viscaceae; genus Viscum; species Viscum album. The sequence continues at coordinate 1,499,664,156 of OY728131.1, forward strand.
AATTCTAAAATAACAAAGGGTTATTTAAAAAGAAAGGTACACTAGGATCAAACCTCCTTTGATACCATTTTGTCACGAACCAGTCCGGGTCGACCATGAACTAGTCACCCGGGCCGCTCTGTGACAAGTCCCGAGAGGCATTCCCGATCCTACCAGGATGACAAAAAGTATCGATGGAATCATTTAGAGTGATGAGGGAATGATTTCTCCCAAATATAAATAATAATTAAAACAATGGAAAGAATGGACAACCCAATACACATTTATATAAAATTGAACTGAACATTATTTATACAAGAAACCGAAAATACAACTAAACAATACAACCAACTGACCAGACCTAATAAAAAAATAACACCATGTGACCCCACTGGTTAGTCTATAACAAAATGAATACTCATTTCCCAAATCGATCAAAATCAAGCTAAAACCTGCATAAGGTCTAAAAATAGAAGGAAAACTATAGGTGTGAGTATTAAAACTCAGTAGGTTAGCCCAATATTCTATTCCAAATGAAAATACTTTAAAATAAAAGAAACATAAATTTAAAGTTTGAGATAAAATATATAAAAATATTTTTTTCCAAATTAGGTTCCATGCTATAATAATTATCAAACAAAAACTTGCAAGTTTTATAAACAAGAATGCTAGTAAACATTTTTCAAAGAGGTGAAACTTCAAAATGAAAATAGTTTTCAAGAGGGTTGCTTTAATGAATGTAAAATTTTAAATAAAATACACACACTGATAAATTTACCAAATAAACACACCATGTGCCGATGGTGAGTACAAAATAGCCAATGAGCATAAGTCATGAGAACACCCCCTAGGCATTAGTTCATTATAGGCCCCAAGTACCTCATATCTCGGTGTAAAAGTAACCATAAAAAATATCCATTATAGTGTACACAAGACACTAGTAGGAGAATAATCCATAACCTAGTAGTACCCAATATAATCATCATCATAGTTTATTTAGTGTTGTCATCGTCAAACTTGCTACATGAAATAGGGACAAAACCCCTCCAGATCACTAGCATACCAGTACATGTCTACCCACCTAGATACCCGAGTTTTCCCTTTTTGTTATCAAAAAAGTTAAAAATATATAAAATAATATTTTCTAATAAATATTAAATTTAAAAATAATACACACATCAAACAGCCCAAGCACATGTCTCACATTTCTTTCACAGATCAATAAACAACCTAAATTTTCATAAAACAATTTCAAGATGTATAACAAGGTCTTGCACATAAAATCCATTCAAAAATGATATTTTAAGACCAAAAACCCATAAATAACATATCAAAATAGATTTTTTAGCCCCCAAACCATTTAATAAATCAATTTTATGGACCATAAAATGGACCCAAAATATAGAACATGAAATAAACATGGAAACCATTTTTACAAGAAAAAATGCCAAACGAGCCTTTAAGCCTTTCTCAAAACTAACATTTGGGAAAGGTAAACATTTAAATTTTATTAAGAAGGTTTATAAACACCATTTAAATAAGATTTTTTTTTCATAAATCCATTAAAACACTCAGGTTACATATTAAAAAAAACCATTTTCATAAGGATGTGAAATGGGCTATTTTCTGGCAACTTGGACCAAAACATGTTGTAAACCAAAACCCATTTGTTAGTAAAAAAAATACACATTGGAAATCCATTTAAGAACAAAAAAATACCATTTTCATGATTAAAATTCATTTATAAATCCAAAAAAATAATTTTTAAATCAAACTTAACACATAAAAGCCAACTGGGCAAGTTACCGAACACATGACATGCACTTTTAAACAAAACAATTTATTTTAAGCGCTTGAAAAGGAATAAAACACCAATTGCATGCCATAATTTTATTAAATATACTTAAACATGTTCAAAATTCCATAAAACAGGTTCTAAACCTCAAAAACTAGGTGTGAAAGATAACGGAACATTTAAGCAAACACTTGGTATGCACTTTTATGACAAAACAACACTACTTTTCACAAAACAAGGCATAAACACTAGTTTCCACACCAAATAAAGATACTTAAGGATTATAAAAAAAATAATCAGAATATTTAGAGGGTTAAAATACAATTAAAAAGATTAATCTTAAATAAAAAGGACATGTGCAATGAGAAACCTACCTCAAAACCATGGCAGAAAGGAAACACACACTCGATATCACCTGTTGCGGTTCCCGACACTCTAGATATATGAAGAACAGACCTAAACGAAAAAAAACCCATAAAAAATCATGGTATAACATAAACCTAAGTCTTTAATGACCATGGTATAAGATGAAACCAAATTAAAGTGGAAGGCGAAGGAAGAGGGAGGAGAAAGGAGAAGGAATCTCACCTTGGAAACTGGAAACTCTCCATATTCACTTAGATATACACCCATATAGGAGATGGAATGGATTGTAACTTCTTATATAGGATAATAAGGTCTGTAATAACCAAGGAAAGAATATTTGTGGGAAAATAGTACTAATTGAATGATTTACGAATGAGACAAATTACCTTTGGAAAATCTGGATGATTTGAAAAACATTGAGAAGTTTTGCCCTAATACTTGACTAAGATGAGCTCAAAATAGAAAAAATGAAACATGAAGTTGTGAATAGTGTTCTTGTTCTAGAGTGTGAGGTGTAATAACCAAAAATTATTAAAAAAATTAATAATATATAAAAGAAAAAAATTATTTTTCAAAACTAGAAATGGGCCCACAGGATGACCCAATACCTGAATAAATAACCCAAATTCACCATGCTTATGAATTCCTAAGGTGTCCAAAATGATATGGTGGTTTGAATATGTTAATAGAGGACAAGTGGGAAGTGTAATGGGTGAAAATCTAGAAAAAAAGGAGTTATAAAAAAACAAAATTTGTTTTTAAATATGTAAATGAGCTGACGGTTTGGCCCAAATCATGAAGTAACAACCCTTTCTCCAAAAAATCACAAACAAGAAATGGGGAAACCAAAGTAGAATGATTAGACATAGATGAAACTTCAGAAATAAACATTAATCTCACCCAAAACCCAAGAAAATGATCAAGATTTCCAACGAACCAGATCAAAACAAAGACATGAAAAGCCGAGTGTGACATATATTGAATATGTTTTTTACAAAATATGTATAAATAAAAATTATAAATTCATCAAGAGTTCTAGTGGAATTTCTAGTGGAAGTTATAGTGTAAGTTACAATGGAAGTTCGAGTGTAAGTTTCAGTAGAAGTTCTAATGGAATTTTCAGTGGAATTTCGAATTGAAGTTCCGGTAAAAGTTTCACAATATAATAAAAGTATATATTTATAAAACTACAGAATATATTAATAAAAATTAAATTTTAATAAATATATTTATATTAAATTAAATTATATAAAATATGTATTACATTTTTTACATAAATTTTATAAAAATAATATAATTTACCATTTAAAAATGTATATAATACATGAATAAAAATGTAAATAAAATGTATATATTTAGAAAAATCTATAATAAATTCACTTATAAGATATATTAAATATATTTCTTACAAAATATGTATAAATAAAAATTATAAATCCATTAAGTGTTCGAGTGGAAGTTTGAGTGGAAATCCCACAATACAACAAAAGTATATATTTATAAAACTACAAAATATATTAGTAACAATTAAATTTAAAAAAATATATTTATATTAAATGAAATTATATAAAACATATATTTCATTTTTTACATAAATTTTATAAAAATAATATAATTTACCATTAAAAAATGTATATAAATTATGTATAATATTTTTTATATAATTTTATGAATATAATATACTTTACCATTTTAGAATTCATATTCTATATGAATAAAAATGTAAATAAAATATGAAATTATAACTAAAAATAATTTTATAATAAATGAACTTATAAGATATATTTAATATATTTTTTAAGAAATTTGTATTAACAACAATTATAAATCCATTATGTGGAATTAACAATGGAATAAGTTTGAGTTGAAGTTTGAGTGTAAGTTCCAGGGAAAGTATCACGATACAATAAATGTATATATTTATAAAACTAAATAATATATTAATAAAAAATAAATTTAGTAAATAAATTTATAATAAATTCAATTATATACAATATGTATTATATTTTTTGTATACTTTTTATAAATATAATATAATTTACCATTTAAGAATGTGTATTCTATATGAATACAAAAGTAAATAAAATATAAAATTATAACTAAAACTAAATTTATAATTAATGAAGTTATAAGATATATTTAATATTTTTTTACAAAATATCTATTAATAACAATTATAAATCAATCAAGTGGAAGTTTTAGTGGAATTCTTAATGGAAGCTTCAAATGAAGTTCCAATGGAAGTTTCACAATAAAACAAACATATATATTTATAAATCTAAAGAATATATTAATAAAAATTAAATTTTAATAAATCTATTTATAATAAATTCATTGATATAAAATATATATTATATTTTTTATATAACTATTATAAATAAAATACAATGTACCATTTAAAAATGTATATTCTATATGAATAAAAATGAAAATAAAATATAAAATTATACTTAATACTAAATTTATAAGAAATGAACTTATAAGATATATTTAATATATTTTTTATAAAATATGTATTAATGAAAATTATAAATTCAGTAAGTGGGGATTCCAAAGGATGTTTTAGCAGAAGTTACAGTGCAAGTTTCACACTACAAAAAATGTATTTTTACTAAAATATTCAGTATAACAGAGATGGTGCCATTGAAAATTACAATGAAACTTCCATGGTAAATTTCAATACATCTTCCATTAGAAATTATAGTGAAACTTAAACTGGAAGTTCTAGTGAAACTTACTCTAAAACATTCCAGTGTGAACTAGAAACTTACAATGATCTTCAATGAAAACTTCCACTAAAAAAATCAAGCAGATAACTTAAAGAAAAAGTCTTCATAAAAATTTTAATGATTCAACTAGAAAATTTCTAGTAAAGTTTTGTAATAAAATTTATCATTGCAATTTTTTAATGTAATTTTCATTGAAGTTATTCATTGGAAATTTCTAGAGTAATTTTGTAGAAACCTCATAGAATTTTTTCCTAAACATTTTTAGTTAAAATTTTCTATGAATTTGTATTACTTAAAATACAGTTTTTTAACCTTTCATAGAAACATGTTTCTTTTAATAAATTTATAAAAATTGTATTTATTATGATGAATAATAAAATTAGAAATTTAAAAATAAAATTTTAAATTTTTTTAAATAAATAATTATCTTTTATGTTTACAAAAAAATATTCAATATATATTCATAAAACATTACTTTTTATACTTCTGAATAAATCGAATTTTTTTAGATGATTAGTAAAATTTTAATAATTTAATTTGTATAAAAATAAAATATTTATTATATATTTAAAAAAATTTCATGTATTTAAAAACATTAAATACAATTATTATATTTAGTCAAATAATTAAAAAACAAAATTTAAAGAAAAATTATTTTCTATTTTTTAAATGGCATAAAACATTTTTTACACAAATATTTTATTTCATTTATAATAATAATTATATTTAAAATATAATAAACTCAATATTCTTTTTATACCTTACAAAAATGTACAACTTTAAAGATATCGAATAAAATCTATTAATTTTCCCCTAAATGATTAAAAAATATATTTTTGTCACATATTTATTTTTAATTATTTTTAAAAGATGTTACACAATTTTTTAAACAAAATAAAATATCTTTCAATTACAAATATAATTAGTTTTAAAATAAAATTAACTCACTAATATTTAACATTTTTAAAAAAAATGTACGCACTTAAAAATATTAACAAAAATATATTCATATTACTCAAATAATAAAAAAATTGAAAACACATATTATTTGGTCATTTTTTAGAAAAGTGTAATATTTTTTTTATATAATACAAATATAATTTCATTCAAAAATATATTCAGTTTTAAAACATATCACAATTATTATTATTTTTTAATATATAATATGAAATTATAAATTGGAGAGAGGATATTTCCTTGATTGGAGGGAGGGAGAACATATGCCACCGTGTGTTTTTCTACAAGACCAATATACCCTTCACTTCAACCCCTTACCTGATTACAACGCATGGAAAAAACCAGGTGTCAACATCCCAGACCGTGATGGGATGATCCATTATTTGAGAGAATTAGAGACAATAAAATCTGGATTTTTTGGGTATGATACTGATCACGATGAGAAGTTTTCATAACCAAAAGAGGTTTTCTCTGCCCATTTGACATGTTAAGAAAATTGAACCCTTGATAGAGTGATATTTATGGAATGCATAGTCATTATTGGATAAATAACATATGATGTGATTGTCTACCATACTAAGTGTGCTCATGAAAAAAGAATATTTTGGATGTGTTATACGAGATTGACATGTTCCATGTCTCATGACTAAACGTGGTGTCATAAAATAAATAAGTATATTAATATACATGTATTTGATAAAAACCATGCCAAATCCTTTGTAACTTGATTATCATTATTGTGTTGATAGAAAATGTTCTTTTTATATACCTATGAATTGAAAATTAATAATCATTTTCAATGTTATAAAGTCTATCAAATCCACACATATGAATTTTTGAAAATGTTTGTATTAAGAATAAAGTGTTAGCATAAATATAATCGAGCTTGTTTTTCATGCGATATTCCAAAATGGATTTGGGTTTTAATAGTATATAACCCATTTACATGTAATAAACATAATTTAAGAATTATAAATTTAAATGACTTCAAATGGATAATGAGAATATTATTTATGTTTAAGATATTAAAAATAATTACACATGAATTGTTGAGATTTCTTGGAATGAAGAAGACCAAATAAAATATGGGTTGAACCCATTTTGTTATGACACATTTATATTTCCTTAAATATCAGATATTTAACTAACATAAACTGAAATTTTATTTCAAATATCTGTAGAAATATTTATATTTTAATTGAGTAACCATTTTTATAAATATGAAATATTCCCTATGACACGTGTAATAGGTTTGTTGTATGGGATGATTGTCCCATCCCTCCCTCCCAACCTCTCTCAAGTGATTATGAGATAATTATTGAGATAAGATAATACTCAATAAAATATTATATTTTCATGAGAAGATTTAATAAATTTTTAATGAGAAGATTAAATGAAACTCTTGTAAGATGAATTAATGACTAAAGAGTTATGATTGTTGAGAAGAGTTAAAAAACCACTTGCATTAATTTTTGAGAGTTTCATTCACAAGAGAGTTGTTGTTGAGTTTTAAAGGACATCATAATTCCCAAAATCCATGAAATAAATCCAAAAGAGTGAGGATCTCTTGATTTGAAATAATGTAAACATATAAATTAAAAAACATAAATAATTGTACCTCACTATCCAAGCATTATCTTACACAACACCGAGTTTGATGGAAATCACCAAGTAGTAATACACTAAATCCTACATCCAAAGATATCCATTAACATATGGAGTCACCAAATGTTTTGTTAGAACTTTATTTATCCCAATTGACATGCTATAATCACCCCTAGTTAAGGAGAGAAGAAGAAAAGAGGGAGCTTTAGTGATGCAATGAATTATCCATGCTTTCATCCAAATGAGGATAGACACACTTCGTTTTTTTTTATTTTTCTTCATTAAATAATGAAACATCAAATGTTCAAGTCATTTGGTTGACCTTCATATTTTACATGCGTTATAACACTTATAAAATACGATCTCATTTATGTATATCAGTCCCAGAGGATTATGCATTTACACCAGGGGGTGAATCAATGCAAACATGTTTTTACCAAATAAAAACAACTTAAACTTTTACCCCTTATTATGTTGTTCAAACCTCATTCTCAGTTAGGATGTATGGATTTTTATTATGTGACCTCAACACTCACTCTCGTATTCTATGAAGATAATGAAAGAAACAAAAACACAAAAATATTTTTACAAGGTTTGACCCTAATATGGAAAACCTACTCCTTGATATATCCAGATATTATCTAGAGCCATAGATTCTCCAATAATAATCTTATTATCAATTACAAGTGGCGCGAGATTGTTATCATCTAAAACCCACAATGTATCACTCACATATACAACATCCTTCTGAATTATACCAACTCCCATGAGTTTATAATAACCCCTCCAACCTCATAAATAGTTCATAGACTATAAATTCTATCTTCTGGTATAATATTATGTGCATAGACCTTGTTATAAAACTTCTGAAAACATAATTTCTAAATCAATCACCTTCAAGATCTTCAATGTATAAAACTTTAGTTGGTAGGCATATGACATTGGTCTTGCTATGTATCTTCTAATTTCTTAAATTATGCAAACCTCACACTGCTTATTCAGAACTATAAGTACCATTCTTCTAAAAAATTTGACCTAATATACCTTTTGGAACATAATTGGTTGGATTCTCCTTCTCTTATGTGTTTCTCAATAATATCTAAAAGAACTTATATATTTCTCTTCGTTTTCATACTATCACTTGATTAGTGTTTTCCATTTATATAAATAATCTACCTTAGACAAATTTTAATAACACATGCTCTAAGTTTGAAACTCATTCTAAATCAAAATATTTGATCAATCACCTTTAATGATTTCAATGATATTAGAGATTAACATAATCAAAACAACCATAAAACTTAGTGTCAATGATCTTAAACTCTTCCACAAATCTTATATGGAATCACAAACTTTCTTTCATGAATGTTGAATCTTTGAACATCTTGCTAAGAATCTTCATAATGTGTTTGAATTCATAAAGTTAATGTTGTAGGATCGAAATAACAATGTAGATGCTCAAAATACAAGAGGGGGGGGGGGTGAATTGTATACCTTTAAAAATTTATTTAAGCAAAGAAAGAATCTAAGTTTAACAAAGTTAAACTAAGAAAATTCACAACACCTCTAATCACAAATTGGATAATTAGAATCAAAGTTTACAAAATGAGATTCTACCTTAAAGTGTATAGAATCTAAACTAATCAGAGTACAAGTGTAAGGAAATATAAGAGAATTATACTTTCTTTACTGTTGGTCGGAGTGGATACTCAAGAGGGGGGTGAATTGAGTTCCAATTTAAAATTTCTGTTAAAAACAATTTCTATTAAAACCCCAAATTTCAAAAACAGATTAAACTGTAGTGAATTTATATAGATTATAAAGGTTCACTTAGTTTCTCAAAGATTGATTAGTTCTCAGTTAACTTAATCTTATTATTAATTTAACTTTGAAACTAACTTACTGGTTTACAATAAATATAAACACTTGCGAGTTTAACTATCAAAGTAGCCTTGAAAATAAATTATATTTCAAAGTAATAGCAGCGGAATATGAAATAGATATGTATTGTATGGATATAAACTTTAACTAAAAATATAGAGGAGTTAACCAAGAGGTTCAGTCTCAAGCCGAGACTTAGTCCTCTCAAAAGCTTTATATAAGGATGATCCACACCCTGGATCGGGGTTCAACAGTTTACAACTGTCCAGGTCCAAGACCTCTACCACAGTTATTCGTGGGAACAAACACAACAGCAACCAGCTGTTCAGGTCACACGACCTCTACCACTGTCCCAGTGGGAAAACAAATATGTAAGAGTGTTGAGTGAGGATTTACAAATCCTCCAGTTAAAGCACAGGAGACAGTGTGTGTGCTAAATACAGAAGATAACACACACTGCTCAATATGTAAAAAGATAAATCACAGAGAAAATATTTAGAGTGTAGAAATGGCTCTAGTGATCTTCGTGAAGCTCTCGACTCCTTTTGTTGATTAGAATTCGTTCTGAGTCTTCTTCTGGTTTTTGTCTGGAAAACAGAGTATCATCTGTTTCCTTGACTTCCAGGTTCAGCTTGCTTATCGGCTCAGAGAATGAAGAGATTTGTGTAGTTCTTCTTTAGCATAAATTTCTCGATGTATGCTCTATGTTCTGGAGGCTGGTAGCAGTAGTCTCGTGAGTGCCAGTTCTCCAGTTGTTCTTTTTGCACGTTTTGAGCTTGATCGGCAGTGTCTGTTCTATGCTCTTTTCTGCATCCTTCTTTTAAAGCACGAGCTTCGGCAAAAGATATGATTCCCTTTTTGCAAGTACGAGGTACGATTTCCTGAAAACCAGCAACACATATTAAATAAATGTCAGTGCATTAAAATATACCTAATGTGACCGTTGGTTAGATTAAATAATAATAAAGAAATTTAAAGCATGTCGGGGTTCTTTCTCTGAACGGTTGCTCATGATAACAGTAGACTTGTCATGGTAGGTCTGAGTATCGGTAGGCATCTGTAACGGTAGACTTGTCTGTCGGTAGACTTGATGTATCGGTAGCAGTGGACTTGTAACAGTAGCGGTGGCTCTGCCTTTACCAGTAGCGGTAACTCTTTATCGGTAGCTGTGGCTCTGCCTTGTAACGGTAGCGGTATCTCTGCCTTTACCAGTAGAAGTAACTCTTTATCGGTAGCTGTGGATCTGCCTTGTAACGGTAGCGGTAGCTCTCTATCGGTAGACTTTGCATAACGGTGAACTTCAGCATATCAGTAGCTGTCAGCGTTGCTGTAACGATAACTGTCTACTTCGATGCAGCAGTAGACTTTGAGTAGCGGTAGACATTGAGTACCGGTGAACTTCGTATCGGTAGCTCTTATTCGATATCAGTAACTTTAAGTCATAACGGTAGCTACTATCTGTAACAGTAGCTATAAACTGTTTAAGCATTCTCTTGGCAGAATGAGTTAAGTCACAGTAAACATATATCTGATAATGAAAAATCAAGATATAAATAAGGAATGGTTGGGATTATCAAAACATAATAAAGCAACTTAATTCCAGAGGGTTCAACAATCTCCCCCTTTTTGATAATCACAACTTATGCCAAGAAAAAATATCAAATTATGATATCAACAGTATAGTATCAGAGAAATCAAAATCAATCAAAAAAAATAAAAAATAAAAAATATATATCAGAGGAAAAAAATGAACAACATTCTCTTTTGGTTTTCCAAGAATTTCTCCCCCTTTGTGATTAACAAAAAGATACATTTGGGAAAATCAGAAAAGTACAAAAATACAATGAATCCCATCAAAAAAATAGAAGCACTCAATCATCCTCTCAGACAGGTGTCTTTCCCTTGGGATCAGCAGAGGGTGCAGAGGTAGAGTCAGCAGGCTTGGGAATTCCAGAAAGAACTATTGGTGGATCAACAACTGATACAGCACCAGATCTGTAATCTGTCTCTTTCTAAGGGATCAAAGGTGTCAATCTTCTGATGGCTTGAACTGGAGTCAGTTGAGGAGTACTCCCAGAGGCAGATGGTGGAAGGGCAGGTGGTACAATAACCAGTCGAGCATCCACATGTAGGAAAGGCAGCAAGAGATTCCTGAAATCCATGATGATGCTTCCACCTCGCTCCATAGTAGAGACAAAATCATCTCTGTTCTCAATAAACTTATCTAAAGCAGGAGTAAGCTCCCGGAGCTTACTAACCTATTCTCTGAAGGCTTGGGTAACTGGAGGTAACTTCATATTCTCAATCAAAAGCTTGAAATGGTTTGTCATTTGGTTCTTGGTATAAACTTTGTCAAAATAAGCATCCACCTTATTTTTGATTGCCTCTTGAGAAGCAGTAGCTGCCCGCAGGTGATCACGAACAACACTACTAACTTCCCTAGTGGTAGCAAGAATCTGAGTATCTGATGCACCACTAGGACTGGCCTTAGCCAATTCTTCCTGAAGAATAGTGCGGATCTGGTCAAGGTTCAAACTTGTGTTGGATGAGGGAAGAGGTTTCATTGAGAAGGCCACTGTTTCCTTGAAAGAGTGAGTCAGACTACTAACCATCTTCTGTACAAGTTCATCCTGACTGTTCAGATGTTCTTTAACTGACTTCTTAAAAGCCTCAAAAACTTCCACAAACTGTTTGACCACTTCTTTGATATAGCGAATGTCAGTGTGCACTTGGGTTTGAGAACTGTTTAAAGCAGTCAAGGAGGCAATTGATTGTCTAAGAGCAATTACAGCTCCTGTCCAACTCTCAATATGAGTGTGGCACACCTTAAGTTTGTCCACTATTTGTTCCACAGGACTGGATATACTACATCCAATGGATAACTCAAGGGATTGCTCCACGTTTTTTATCTCTTCAAACATACTTTTCTTCATATCTCCCACTGATTCTCTTATTACTTCTATCAATTCGGCTTTTAAAGACTTAAGGTCATCTTTTGTTGCCACATTGTCATTCATAGTGGGTAAGGTAACTGGTTCCCTTTGGGCTTGGTCTTCCTCATCAGAATCACCATAAGATAGTCCAAGAATCATATATCCGGGAGCTGATTTCCAACCTTCAATGTCATATGATACTGATACTGAGCCGAGATTCTCTCCTTCTCTTGGAATATTCTCCTAAGGTATCTCTTCCAACTCTTCTCCCTGAGGTAATTCTGCAATTTTCTCCACAATTTCAGCAGATTCAGTAGCCATTAGTTCTAAGTCATCAATGACTCTCTCATCAACAGGTGCTGCTGCTACATCTTCCTGCTCAGGCACTATCCTGACTATACTGACTATTAGGGGACTCAAACTGAGCTCTCTTTCAACATTTTCCTCATCATCTGCTTCATCATCAGCCTCCTGTTCTCTATGATTGGATTCGGTTGTCTCATCCTCCTCAGAGGTGTCCTTGACAACATATTGGCATGATTCTTCTCCTCCTTCTGTAGTCTCTGAATCATTATCCTTCAAGACAATTTCTCTCTTTGGTAGTGCTTTTGGAGGGCTAGCTGCTCCATAAGAAATAACTTGATGCATAGGACTAGGGGGTAAGTCTGGATCTCCTCCTTCCTCAACTGAAGTCTCTTCCTCCTCAGCTTCATCATCACTGTAAACTGGTTCTGGCTCATCTGGTCCAAGACCAGGATCTCTAACATCTTTTGGTCTGGATGGATGATTCTCAGGAGTGAATTTCTTATAAATTTTTCCATCATCATTTACCCATGATTTCTTCCAAGGATTCCATCTGACTTTCATGTATTTACAAATAGTTCTTGTAATACAGAAGTTATCCTTAACCACTACCAGCTCATCCTGAGGTCCAGCTATCTCCTTCACTTTCAGCATCACAGAAATTAGTTTGGAGAAAAACAGGGCATTTGATTTTGACTTTGGTCTAGTCATCTCTTCTACTTGAACCATAATCAATCTACATAGATTGATTTTCACACTGTGCTTCAGCAAATGTAATAAATATATGTCTTGGAATATTAAAGTGGCAAAGTCTCCTCTTCTCGGACTAACAACATGCTGAATAAATTTAAATAACAGCTTATCTTCTCCTTCCATCTCTGCAACAATCACCTTTCAAGGGGTCCCATTCCCTGTGAGTTTCAGCAAAGCGTCTTCATATTGAAATACATCACTGGTCGAAGGTACAGACTTGGAATAATAAGTAAAATCACCCTCATGTGGAACTCTTAGGTTCTTAGCCCATTCTCCTGAAGTAAACGATACTTCCTGACCATTCACATAAGAAACCATTCTGCTTTCTTCTTCAGACTTTTCAAAACGAACGAATTCGTAGAACTGTTTCACCAATCCTGGATAGTAAGGTTCATTGTTGTTTGCGAAGCATTCTAGACAACCTTGTTCTTTTAACACTCTAAGAACCAACGACTTGCTTTCCATAACCCATTCTGCACACACCTCTTTTTCAAAAACAATCTCGCGCTTCGATAGGTGTGGATTTACTGATCTTCTCTGAGCTAAACTTCCCTTGACACTTCCACTGGCATCAGTACTAGCTACTTTTTGTCTCTTCGGTGCCGGCGCTTCACTTCCATCAGTCATCTGAGGTCTCTTGACTCGGGCCATTTCGGATTTGAGGCTAGGGTTCTGAAGGTCGAGAGGTTTAGGTTTAGGAGAGTTCGAGCAGACAAGTTCACGATGAGATTGAGTGAGTTTAGTTCGAGTTTTAATATCATTTAGGATTCATAAATCACATAAATCATAAAATAAAATAAAACGGTTCGATGTCTCGGCTTTAAAAAAACATGCAAATGTACTGGTAAAGTTCTCTAATGGTGAGGTTTCTCTAACGGTGAGGTTTCTCTAACAGTGAGGTTTCTCTAACGGTGAGGTTTCTCTAACGGTGAGGTTTCTCTAAGGGTGAGGTTTCTCTAACGGTGAGGTTTCTCTAACGGTGAGGTTTCTCTAACGGTGAGGTTTCTCTAACAGTGAGGATTCTCTAACAGTGAGGTTTCTCTAACAGTGAGGTTTCTCTAACGGTGAGGTTTCTCTAACGGTGAGGTTTCTCTAACGGCGAGGTTTCTCTAACGGTGAGGTTTCTCTAACGGTGAGGTTTATCTAACGGTGAGGTTTCTCTAACGGTGAGGTTTCTCTAACGGTGAGGTTTCTCTAACGGTGAGGTTTCTCTAACGGTGAGGTTTCTCTAACGGTGAGGTTTCTCTAACGGTGAGGTTTCTCTAACGGTGAGGTTTCTCTATGCTATAGTTAATCATACCTAACTCATGTTTGATGTAATTTAATCTCTCAGAATTCAATGGCTTTGTAAAAATATCAGCTAACTGATGTTCAGTGCCAATGAATTCAAGAGTGATATCACCCTTTTGATAGTGATCCCTCAAAAAGTGATGTCTCACATCAATATGCTTTGTCCTAGCATGAGATACCGGATTTTTGGAAATGTTAATCGCACTTGTATTGTCACACTTTATAGAGACATGTTTGAATTGATATCCATAGTATAGTAAAGTGTGTTTCATCCACAAGATTTGTGCACAACAACTACCAGCAGCTATATACTCAGCTTCGGCAGTAGATAATGCAACAGAATTCTGCTTCTTACTACACCAAGATACTAGCGATTTGCCTAAGATGTGACATGTTCCAGAGGTGCTTTTTCTGTCTAACTTACAACCAGCAAAATCAGCATCAGAATAACTCAATAAATCAAATGATTGTCCTTTTGGATAAAATAGTCCTACATTGGGAGTATGTTTTAGATATTTGAAAATTCTTTTAACAGCAGTCAAATGAGACTCCTTTGGGTTTGCTTGAAATCGAGCACACATGCATACACTGAACATGATGTCGGGTCTACTGGCAGTAAGGTACAGTAGACTTCCTATCATACCTCTGTAGTTGGTTTGATTTACTGGTTCTCCAGTTTCATCACTATCCAACTTACAGGTGGTACTCATAGGTGTATCACTGCCTTTACTACTATCCAATGAAAAACGTTTTAGAAGATCTTTAATATATTTACTTTGATTAAAAATAATACCATTTTTGTTTTGAAAGATCTGAAATCCAAGGAAAAATTTGAGTTCTCCCATTAAGCTCATTTCAAACTCATTTTGCATTATTTTTGAAAAATCAATACATAAAGAATTTTTAGAAGATCCAAAAATAATATCATCTACATAGATCTTTACTATTAAAACATTTTTAGAAATCCATTTAATGAAAAGAGTAGGATCAGCTATTCCTTTAGTAAATCCTTTTGAAATAAGAAAAGATCTGAGCCTATCATACCAAGCTCTTGGAGCTTGCTTTAAACCATATAAAGCTTTAGATAGTTTGAAAACATGATTGGAAAAATGGGGATTTGTAAAACCAGGAGGTTGTTCAACAAATACATCCTCATTTATATATCCATTCAGAAAAGCGCTTTTAACATCTATTTGATAGAGTGTGAAATTCAGATGAGCAACATAAGCAAGTAATATCCTAATGGCCTCTAATCTAGCCACGGGTGAAAAAGTTTCCTCATAGTCTATTCCTTCCTCTTGACTATAGCCTTGTGCAACTAGCCTAGCCTTGTTTCTAATGATAGTTCCAGATTCATCAACCTTGTTCCTAAACACCCATTTAGTGCCTATGGTTGGAGTGTCCTTAGGTCTTTCCACTAATTCCAAAAATTTGTTTCTTTCAAACTGATTTAGTTCTTCTTGCATAGCCATTACCCAGAATTCATCATTGATAGCATCATTGATATCTTTGGGTTCAAGTTGTGAGAGAAAAGCTTAATATTCAACCTGATTTCTTAGAGAAGCTCTAGTTTGTGTTCCTCTATTTAAATCACCTACAACAGCATCAAGAGGATGATTCTTGAGAGTTCTAACACCTCTATAAGGAGTTGAACTGGCTTCTTCAGAGTTGTCTACAGGTCTGGAATTGGTATGAGCAGATTCTGGAAAATTTCCAGAACTTGATTCTTTTACAGGGGATTCATTATTCTTATCATTTAGGTCCAAATTTGACAAATCTTCCTCAAGATCTTCAAGGTAGGATTTAGGCTCATGTGGATCAGTCTCATTGAATTTGACATGAACTGATTCTTCCACACATTTGGTTCTTTTATTGAAAACTCTATAGGCTTTACTAGAGATAGAGTAACCTAGGAAAATTCCTTCATCACTCTTGGATGCAAATTTGTCAAGATTGCCTTTAGTGTTAAGGATAAAGACTTTGCAACCAAAAACTTTGAAGTAATCAACCTTAGGCTTCTTATTATTCCAAAGTTCATAAGGGGTCCTTTTTAGAATATGTATAATTAAAACTCTATTAATGACATAGCAAGCTGTATTTACAGCTTCAGCCCAAAAATAAATAGGTAAGTCATACTCATTAAGCATAGTCCTTGCAATTTCTTGAAGGGTTCTATTTCTTCTTTCCACTACACTATTCTGTTGGGGTGTTCTAGGAGCAGAAAAGTTGTGATTATAGCCATTGTGTGAGTAGTAGGATTCAAATTCATGATTCTCAAACTCACGCCCATGATCACTCCTCAGGGTCTTAATTTTGAGTCCACTAAGATTTTCTACAGTCTTGGAATATTTAACAAAGTAGGAACATGCTTCACTTTTGTGAGCTAGAAAGTATACCCAAGTGTATCTAGAAAAATCATCTACAAGAACATAAACATAGTGCTTCCCATTTAAACTTGAAACTATTGAAGGTCCAAACAAATCCATGTGAACCAATTCAAGTGGTTGAGAAGTTGAAACTTCTTTCTTTGGTTTAAAAGAAACTTTGTGTTGTTTTCCCTTTTGACAGGGATTGCACATTTTATCATTTGGGAATTCTAATTTGGGTAGGTCTCTAACTAAGCATTTCTTAGAAAGTTTCCTAAGTGAGTGAACATTACAGTGTCCTAGTCTCCTATTCCACAACCAAGACTCTTTATAGAAAGCATTTAAGCAGGAAACATTTTGTTTGACCAAGGAATTTAGATCAACATCATATACATTCTCATTTCTAGATGCAGTGAAAACTAAGTCATGTTTTGAATTAAAAACATTGCATGAATTATTTTCAAATTTAAAATTAAAACCATCATCACACTACTGAGATATACTAAGTAAGTTATACTTTAATCCGTCAACAAAAAGTACTTTAGAAATCAAAATTGTATCAAGGTTACCAATCTGGCCTAAGCCGATGATTTTTCCTTTTGCATTGTCACCAAAGGTGACATGCCCACCATCAACCTTAATCAGACTCTTGAAGCAAGAATAGTCTCCTGTCATATGTCTTGAACATCCGCTGTCCAAATACCATAGAGTTTTACAGATGCTCTTTAAACAATTTCCCTGCAAAACAGATTAGACATAGGATAATTTTGGTACCCAGATCTTTTTGGGTCTAGAAAGGTTAGCTAATAAAACTTTGGGAACCCATATTTTCTTTATAGTTTTTCTAAGACCAAAAAGCATATTTTGAGAGAAAAATACTTTGTTGGGTCCTTTAGAAAACTGTTTTGTATAAGATGGTCCTGAACTAGAACTAGCAGAAAACTGTCCAGATTTTGGGACAAATTTGGTTTTGCTTACTTGTCTCTGTCCAGGCTGATATCCTAGACCGGTTGTATATTTGGGAGTAATATGTTTTCCTAGAAATTGTGTCAAGGTATCCCTACCAGTAGTGAACTTTTCAATATCTTTTCTTAATTGTTCATTTGATAATTTAAGTTGAGTGTTCTCTTTCAATAGTTGAGAATACTTCTCTTTTTCCACACTTAAAACTGTTTCAATATTACTAGTCAAAGCATGATGTTTCTTCAAAGATTTATATTTATTCTTTAGTTCATTGCAAGTATCTTCCAACATATTGAAATATTCAAACAGTTCAGCTTTAGACATATTTTCCTCATTGTCTGAATCATGGTCATTTCCAGAATAATAATTGTTTAAAGCTGGTGAAATAGGTACCTCAGATGTGCTAGTCATGAAACACATATTAGCACGATTTATTTCAGATTCACTAGCTTCTGATTCACTTGTGCTGTCCTCCGAAGCACTCCAGGTTGCTTTCATAGCTTTCTTGTACCTCTTGTCCTTATAGTCATATTTTATCTTGAATTTTAACTTTGGACAGTCAGCTTTGATGTGTCCTTTCCTCTTGCATTCATAGCAGACTATATCATCTTCTTTATCCGACTTCTTCCACTTGCCTTGTTGATCATACTTACCTTTGTAGCTAGGTTTTCTGAAAAACTTTTTCTTCCTATAGAACTTCTTGAATATCCTGGCTATTTTAGCCATTTCTTCATCACTGTCAGAATCTGAATCTTCACTAGATGAGCTTTCAGTAGGCACATGTACTTTCTCCTTGTCTTTACTCTTTGATGCAGTAGTCTTAAATGCCACGGATTTCTTCTTGGGTTCATCATCTTCTTCTTTGTTCACCTTCAATTCTTCTTCATACATCATTAGTTTACCAATTAACTCCTTGACAGGCAGTGTTCCAATGTCACAGGATTCTCTGATTGAGACAGATGTGCCTCTCCATCTATCTGGCAAACATCTCAGTATTCTCATGATTTGTTCCTTTGCTGGAACACCCTTTCCAAGTGAGCTCATTGTGTTGACTATCTCATTAAACCTGAGATACATGTCAGAAATGGGTTCATCAGCCTTCATTTTAAAGTTATCATATTTAATAGTATAAGTATTTAACCGCATTTCCTTAACATTAGTTGTTCCTTCATGAGAAACAACCCAGGTATCCCAAATATCAAAAGCAGTTTTGCAGGCTGAAATTCTATTGAATTCCTCATCTCCTAAAGCATAGTAGAGAGCATTTATGGCTTTACAATTATTATTGTAAGCAGCCTTAGTAAGTTTATCCCAAGTTATTCTTTCAGTTTCTGGAATTTTGTATTGAGATTCTATAGCAGTCCAGATATCAAAACCCATACTTTCTAAATGGATTTTCATTTTAAGTTTCCACTGAGCATAGTTATTTCCATTAAAGAAAGGTGGCCGGTTAGTAGCAGCACCCTCAAGTCTATTATCCATTATAAACAAAATTTAAAGTGATAAAAATTTAGAAATAACAGAAATTTTAAGAACTTTAAAATACAACTAAAATCACAGTTAAAAAACAGAGTAATATAGAAAATATTTTCTTCCTCTGATACCAAATGTTGGTCGGAGTGGATACTCAAGAGGGGGGTGAATTGAGTTCCAATTTAAAATTTCTGTTAAAAACAATTTCTATTAAAACCCCAAATTTCAAAAACAGATTAAACTGTAGTGAATTTATACAGATTATAAAGGTTCACTTAGTTTCTCAAAGATTGATTAGTTCTCAGTTAACTTAATCTTATGATTAATTTAACTTTTGAAACTAACTTACTGGTTTACAATAAATATAAACACTTGTGAGTTTAACTATCAAAGTAGCCTTGAAAATAAATTATATTTCAAAGTAATAGCAGCGGAATATGAAATAGATATGTATTGTATGGATATAAACTTTAACTAAAAACACAGAGGAGTTAACCAAGAGGTTTAGTCTCAAGCTGAGACTTAGTCCTCTCAAAAGATTTATATAAGGATGATCCACACCATGGATCGGGGTTCAACAGTTTACAAATGTCCAGGTCCAAGACCTCTACCACAGTTATTCGTGGGAACAAACACAACAACAACCAGCTGTTCAGGTCACACGACCTCTACCACTGTCCCAGTGGGAAAACAAATATGTAAGAGTGTTGAGTGAGGATTTACAAATCCTCCAGTTAAAGCACAGGAGATAGTGTGTGTGTTAAATACATCTAATAACACACACTGCTCAATATGTAAAAAGATAAATCACAAAGAAAATATTTAGAGTGTAGAAATGGCTCTAGTGATCTTCGTGCAGCTCTCGACTCCTTTTGTTGATTAGAATTCGTTCTGAGTCTTCTTCTGGTTTTTGTCTGGAAAACAGAGTATCATCTGTTTCCTTGACTTCCAGGTCCAGCTTGCTTATCGGCTCAGAGAATGAAGAGATTTGTGTAGTTCTTCTTTAGAAAAAATTGCTCTACGTATGCTCTATGTTCTGGAGGCTGGTAGCAGTAGTCTCGTGAGTGCCAGTTCTCCAGTTGTTCTTTTTGCACGTTTTGAGCTTGATCGCCAGCGTCTGTTCTGTGCTCTTTTCTGCATCCTTCTTTTAAAGCACGAGCTTCGGCAAAAGATATGATTCCCTTTTTGCAAGTACGAGGTACGGTTTCCTGAAAACCAGCAACACATATTAAATAAATGTCAGTGCATTAAAATATACCTAATGTGACTGTTGGTTAGATTAAATAATAATAAAGAAATTTAAAGCATGTCGGGGTTCTGTCTCTGAACGGTTGCTCATGATAACGGTAGACTTGTCATGGTAGGTCTGAGTATCGGTAGGCATCTGTAACGGTAGACTTGTCTGTCGGTAGACTTGATGTATCGGTAGCGGTGGACTTGTAACAGTAGCGGTGGCTCTGCCTTTACCAGTAGCAGTAACTCTTTATCAGTAGTTGTGGCTCTGCCTTGTAATGGTAGCGGTAGCTCTGCCTTTACCAGTAGCGGTAACTCTTTATCGGTAGCTGTGGATCTGCCTTGTAATGGTAGCAGTAGCTCTCTATCGGTAGACTTTGCATAACGGTGAACTTCAGCATATCGGTAGCTGTCAGCGTTGCTGTGACGATAACTGTCTAATTCGATGCAGCAGTAGACTTTGAGTAGCGGTAGACTTTGAGTACCGGTGAACTTCGTATCGGTAGCTCTTATTCGATATCGGTAGCTTTAAGTCATAACGGTAGCTACTATATGTAACGGTAGCTATAAACTGTTTAAGCATTCTCTTGGCAGAATGAGTTAAGTCACAGTAAACATATATCCGATAATGCAAAATCAAGATATAAATAAGGAATGGTTGGGATTATCAAAACATAATAAAGCAACTTAATTCCAGAGGGTTCAACATTTACAATACAAAACTGCAGTGGAAAAACAACTAGTAAAACTACAAGTAAAAAGATATAAGTCTTTTGACCCAAAGAGAAGGGTATCCAACAACCTTGGATAAAGGTCCCTTGATTTATACTTTCAAGCAAGTTTGTCTTACCCATACCAGGGTAAGCCCTCGATATGAAGATCGGAATCTCTGTCTTGCTATTCCTGCAAGCCCTCAACTTCAAGGTAGTTGGAAACTCTGTCTTCCTCAGCAAGGAAGCCCTCAAACTTCAAGGAAGTCGACACCTCTATCTTCCTTTCCCCGGAAGCCCTCGAATGTAATCACCAACATTCAGAGTCGCACAAAGCAATCTGAACGAGTAGTTCAGTACGCACAAAGCATGAAAAGCTTCTCTCTCTAGAAATCACCTTAACAGCGTGTGGTCTCTAGATCGATCAACTCATTTCATATCTATTTTGAGATCTTTCAAATGAGCTCCTATTTATAGGCTTGGTCATCCTCCTCTCCAATGGTCATATTTCCCTTAAAATTAGGAGGGACCTATACACGTGTAACTCAACCAACGGTTAGTTTGAAACAGAATAGACGACATCATTTAATAACAAACCAAGTATAACTGAATGCACGACATCATTTTTTAATGAAGTATTTGTAAGTAAAATCCATACCAAGTTCGAAGTGTAAGAAAATTAAAAGTTCGGAGTCTAACCAAACATGAAATTTGGAGTCTATGTTAAGAAATGACCAGATTCTGTTCTATAGGAATTTGGAGTCTGGTTTCACCAGAGATCGAAATCTGATCTTGTAGTGTTCAATGTCGAACTAGAAAACGTTTGGAGTCGAACTCATGAAAGTTTGGAGTCACACTTCATAAGAGTTCGGAGTCGAACTACTTAAGAGTTCGGAGTGGAACTTCATAAGAGTTCGGAGTCGAACTACTTAAGAGTTCGGAGTTGAAATTCATAAGAGTTCAGAGTCGAACTACTTAAGAGTTCAGAGTCGAACTTCATAAGAGTTCGGAGTCGAACTACTTTAAGAGTTTGGAGTCGAACTACTTAAGAGTTCAGAGTCAAACTTCATAAGAGTTCAGATCCAGAATTCAGATCCTATAAACAGAATACTCCAATTCTTGAAATTATATGATTTCAGGATTTTGGTTAAGAATCCGGTTTTTGTACTTAAGAAAAATATTGCTATGTATAAGAAAATCTAGGTTAGGGTAAATTTCCTTATGGAATAAATTTTTTCTAGTGGAGGTAAAACAAACATTTTCTTAAGTATAAGGTGTTTGTGATTTTCAAAACAATAAGGAATGGAAAGTTCATAAGGAAAACCTTACTGAATCAACAATCTCCCCCTTTTTGGAAAGCACAAACATCCTTACAAAAAAAAATAAGGACTTTGAAAAAATTTCATTAGGCTTTGAAATTTAAAACTTATCTCCCTTTGTTCATGAATGAAAGTGAATACAACTAACTCCCCCTTAGGCATTGAAACTCTAAGGATTGTATTATGAATTTCCGGAGTAGAGTTTTCATTATCATGGGAATGAAAAACTTTGAAGAGAGAAACTCCCCCTTACTTTAAGAATATTTCACTTAGAAATTTTTATTTCTGCTCCTTAAAAGTAGTTATTTTTTCCTTCTCCCCCTTTTTGATTTTCAAAAAGACATAAAGGGTATGGAAAAGAAAATACGGTACCTAAAACATTAGTAAATGAAAAGATACAATGAACCAGACAACATTTCATTAGATATGGAATTTTTTTTTCCAAAGAAAGACAAGTACAACAAAAGAATCAGAGTAAGTTCATTTGTATTCTTTTTTCCTTTGGAATCAGCTTCTTTAACAAAGTTTTGAGCTTCTTTAGATCTCTTTGATCTTCCTCAACTTGCCTCTCCAAGGCTCTTGTCTTCTCTTCTTGGGCTTTCAAAGCCACTGCCTGGGCCTCGATAGCTTCTTTCTGCATCTTTATCAATTCATCTTGCTGAACGACTCTTTTTTTAATCTCAATACGAATATTTCTATCATTTATAAGATTTTGAGCTAGATAATTTGCCTTGTCATTCAGTTCATTCACTTGTTGACTTCAGGTACTCTACTCAATAATCATCTCATCTTGAAGATTCTTAATCTTTTTGTCTTCTGTGTCAAAAGCTTCTTTCACGTCATTATGAAAATTATCATACATAGCCAAATCTTCCTCAACTCTCTTAGAACACTTTGTTACCTTACTGAAGGAATTTCTTTGCACATCATAATCAATAAAAAAACTTTTCTGTTAAGCTTCTATCTTCACACACTTTTCCATTAGCATGGATAGTGTCTCTGATTTTTGATTTTGGCTTAGCTGAACCATTTGACATCTAGAGTCAATGGTGGGAAAGATCAGAATGATGTCCACCAGCTTTTTCAAAGACTCAACAATAAAATCATGCCCATGAGATGATGATTCCGAATCAGATACATCTCTTTGAGATTGGTCTTCTTCAACTTGCAAAAGGTTTCTCCTAGAGGTACCACCAAACTCTTTCTTCCTGATAACATATTTTATGGGAGTCTCCATGAGAACTTGCTTCCCCTTATCAGCTCTCGGAATGGGTTTCTCATAAGGAGATACTTCCTCGGATTCATAAACTCAAATAATCTGATCTTCATCTGGTTTATATTTTTCTTGTCCTTCCTCAAGGAAATTCCTCTCAAAGGATTCTTCCTCATCATACAAGACATTTTATTCTTCTTCTTGCTGTTGTTCATCACTATTCTTACTACCTTCATCTCCTTCCTTTACTGGAGTTACCAATTTTGTGGATTCAGCCTTATCTCTATAATCCTCTACTTTCTTGATCAAGGTATCCAAATATTCACTTCCCTCTTCTTCTTCTTCTTCCTCTTCAACTTCTTCCTCTTCAACTTCTTCCTCTACTTATTTATCAACTTCTTTTTCAGCTTCTTCAACTACTTCTTTACCTTTGGATTTTTATAGAGTGGCATAGTTCTTGGATGGAGTTTCTAGTAAAGAAGGCTCTGTAAGGAAATATTTCGAAACTGGAATTAGTTCAGAAGCTAACTCTGTAGCTCTCAGCAAAGAATGCACCACTTTAGCTTCATACACTTTCTTCTTCATTTTCGTCTCTTTCGCCTGCTTCTCTAATTCTTCTACAACTCTTTCTTTTAAGGCTTTAGCCTCTGCAGGGTCCAATCCGAATTGTGGATCCCCTTCCTTACTCTTCTCTTTGTCTTCCCTCCACTTGGATTCCACTTCATCTGTATATGTTTTCTGCTTCTTCGGCTTGGGGGAAGCATACTGAGTTTCCTTAGATTTAGGATCTTCTTCATCAGTAGCCACCTCCTTAAGCTTTCTCTTCTTCCTTTTCTTTTTGGAAGGTTACGGATTCTGTGTTTCTTTCTGAGCTGCTTAAACCTCTTCCACAGATAGAGGGTAAAATTCTCTGGATTCAATGGAAAATCCCATCTTCATCCCCTTCAAAGTATCATCACTAACTAGCATAAGCTTGCAATTCCGGACTTTTGATTTTCAAGAAACCTTGAAGGATTCTAAGCACCGAACTATCATCTTAGAGAGTAAGGTAGGGAACATGATTATCTAAGCTCTCAAATTTACTTCTTTGATGTTCTTGATCGTAACTAAGACATGCCTCATCAAATTTATCTTTCTTAGATTTACCAAAAATATAAGACATAGATATCACTTTTCTTCAAATTGTCTTTATCACCTCTTCTTGGAACCAGAAAGCCTTTCACCCAAAGCTAAAGTATTCCGTTATTCGGAGTGAGACGAGCAATCTTAATGGTTGAATCATCCTTAATCCCCAGACACTTCAGTGCCTTCTCCTTGTTGAAACTTCCTTGAACATCCGGAAGTTTGTGTGAGCGGAACTCAGATTCTCCTTCGTAGGATAAACCAACCAAGCTCGCGGCCTTGGTGTAAGATAGCCTATAATTATTTCCATAAGACTTGAAAGAAAACCATTTTCTACCATCTTCCATTTGGAAGGAAACAGACTTGTAGAACTCAATCAGAAAATCAGTATAAACCGAATCCTGTTTATCTGACTTTGCTACGCATACATCCTCCCATACATTCAGTCTAATATTCTTAGAAATAAGTGAATCAAGATTATAGAAATTCGGATGCACCAACCTTTCCCTGAAGACTAACCACTTAGATATTGGTTTTGAAGTTGATATATCTTGAGATGTTGCTTCAATAGACATTCAGAATAGAGAGACCTGAAGGATTTGGAACAACTTTGCAAAGATCGGAACCGATCTTAAGAGGAGTAGCAGGGCTTCGAGATGCGAAAGCTTTCAAAACCTATGTGGGACGAGTCTTGGGTTACCCTTTATATAGGCGATGGATGTGACATTTGGTCTTCTAAAAGCCATATAATGGTTGACAAACTTCTTGATCTGATCTAATGGTTGAAAACATTCCCGCAAGGAAAACTTGACTCCGATCTTTTGAGGTTTTAAGGAAAACATTCGGATTTGAGGAAAACTAGAATCCGAAATTTTTTTAAAAAAAAACCAGTAAGCAAAATACGATTAGGAAAACTTAAGTAAGGAAATAATACCTTTTGGATTGGTTATAAAGATTGTTCGTAATGGGTAATATTGTTAAAAAAACTTATTTTGAAAGACCATTATGGAAAGAAAACAGTTATGAAAGTTCCAGTATGAAAAACCCACTACGAAAGTTCTAGCTCCCATAAATTTCCATTCTGAAAATTCTGATTCCGGAAATTATCATTCTGAGAATTTCCAATTCAGAAATTTTCATTCTGAAACTTCCATTCTGGAAATTATCATTCCATAAATTTCCATTCCGGAAATTCCATACCTGAAATTATCATTCCAGAAAGTTTGAAAAAAAAATGATTACAAAAATTTTAGTTACAAAATTTTTGAAAAACAGATTACGAAAAAATTTAGTTATACTAACAAACAAATGTACTCCCCCTATGAAAATGAGTTTATTACTGTTAGGAGAATTGTTCAATAAGAAGTTAATGAAGAATGATTACCTTATAGTTATCATTCCTAACTTTTGTTTAATGAATTAAAATCTATTAGAGGGTAAAGATTTTGTGAAAATATCAGCAAGTTGATCTTTCATTCCGATAAACTAAAGAATGATATCTCCTTTAAGTGTATGATCCCTAAGAAAGTGATGCCTAATATCTATGTGTTTTGCACGAGATTGATATGCATGGTTCTTACTTAGGGCAATGGTACTTGTTTTATCACAAAAAATCTGGGTCTTAGTAAAACTCAGGCCATAGTCTGTGAGTGTGTGTTGCATCCACAACACTTGAGCACAACAACTTCCAGCTGCTACATATTCAGCTTCAGTAGTGGAAAGTGCTACAGAATGTTACTTCTTGCATGACCAAGAAACTAATGAATCTCCTAAGAAATGAAAAGTTCCAGATGTACTATTTCTATCCATTCTACATCCACCAAAGTCATCATCCAATTTTTTTTTAAAACAAAATCATTTCCAGAAGTATAAAATAATCCTAAATCCACAGTTCCCTTTAGGTAGAAAAAAATTCTTTTCACCGCCTTTAAGTGAGATTTCTTAGGATTGGATTGATATCTTGCACATAAGCATACTGAGAACATTAAATCTAGTCAACTATCTGTTAAGTAAAGTAAACTTCCTATCATACCTCAAAAAGATGTTTGATCTACTGGTTTTCCAGCTTCATCAAGATCTAAGGAGTTTGAGGTACCAATGGGAGTACTTATACTCTTAGAGTTTTCATAACCATACTTTTTGAGAAGATATTTAATATACTTATATTGAGATATATAGGTTCCTTCTGGTCTTTGAGAAATTTGAAAACCAAGGAAAAATGTTAACTCACCCATCATACTCATTTCAAACTCAGACTTCATTAGACTTGCAAAAGAATCAGTTAAAGATTGCTGAGTTGAACCAAATATAATGTCATCAACGTAAATTTGAACAATATTTTTTTTTTCTTATCTTTCTTTATAAAAAGGGTTGGATCAGTATTTACCTTAACATAGTTATTTTGAAGCAAAAATCCTGTAAGTCTATCATACCAAACTCGTGGGGCTTGTTTAAGGCCATACAAAGTTGTGGTAAGTCTAAAAAAATGATCAGGATGTTTTGTATCTTCAAAGCCAGGTGGTTGTTCAACAAAAACTTCCTATTGAACATAACCATTAAGAAAATCACATTTCATATCCATTTGAAAAAGTTTGAAATTGAAGAATGCTACAAAGTCAAGTAAAATACGAATAGATTCAAGTCTAGCTACTAGAGTATATGTTTCTTCATAGCCTATTCCATCTTGCTGATTATAGCCTTTAGTAACTAGCCTAGCTTTATTTCTTACAATGACTCTATTTTCATCACACTTGTTTCTAAAGACCCACTTTACTCCAATAATAGAAGTTTGTTTAGGTCTTTCAACCAAGGTCCAGACTTTGTTCCTTTCAAATTCATTTAGTTCATCTTGCATGGCCTTGATCCAATCAACATCACCTAAAGCTTCATTGGTGCTTTTTGTTCCTAATTGGGAAAGAAATGCTAGATGTTATACTTCATTTCTCAAGGAACTCATAGTCCTTACAGGTTGATTTACATCGCCAATGATGCTATCACCAGGATGATTCTTAAGAAAAACCTGATTTGGGTTTTGTAAAGTCTGTTCATCAACATAGGGTAGAAAGTATTCTGGGGCAAACATCTCAGAAGTATCTTCTTGAACATTTCCCTTATCAGAAGTAACTTCTATCAAAGGTTGGAAATCAGTTTTTGAAAACACATCCGAGGATGTAGGTTGGGATGGTTTAAAAACAAAAGGATCAGATTCATCAAATTTTACATGCACTATTTCTTCAATAGTACAAGTATTTTTATTGAAAACTCTATAAGCCTTAGAAGTTGTGGAGTAGCCTAAGAAAATTCCTTCATCAGATTTTGGTGCAAATTTATATAGATTATCTTTAGTATTCAGAATGAATACTTTGCAACCAAAAACCTTGAAGTAGGAAAGTCTAGGTTTTCTACCATTCCATAACTCATAAAGAGTTTTATTAAGAAAAGGTCTAATCAAAACTCGATTTATAGTATAAGAAGAAGTACTAACAGCTTCAGCCCAAAAATGTCTAGCTATAGAATATTCACTCAATATGGTTCTAGTTATCTCTTGAAGAATTCTATTTCTTCTTTCAACTACACCATTTTGTTGAGGAGTTCTAGGTGCTTAAAAGTTGTGAGTAATACCATTTCTACTACAAAAGGTTTCAAAATCAGAATTTTGAAATTCTCCACCATGATCACTATGAATAGTTTTCAATGGAAGGTTTTTCTCATTTTTAACCTGGGCTCTAAAACTTTTGAAATAATAAAAAGCTTCAGACTTATTTGCTAGAAAATAGACCCATGTAAATCTAGTGTAATCATCAATTAGAACAAACACGTAGTATTTTCCTCCAATGCTTCCGGTTTGTGTTGGACTAAAAAGATCCATGTGCACCAACTGTAATACATCAGTTGTTGAGACTTAACCAATTGATTTAAAACTAGATTTATGTTTCTTTCCATATTGACGAGGATCACAAACTTTAGAAGAATCAAATCTAAGCTCCGGTAGATCCTTAACTAGTTTCTTATTAGAGAGTTTACATAAGTTCCTAAGATTACAATGACCTAATATTCTATGCCATAATCAAGAATGATCTTCCATTGCACTAAGTCAAGGTAAATCTTGGCTTCTAAGGTCTTCTAAGTTCAAATTGTAAACATTCTCTTGCCTATTGGCTGAGAGAATAAATTCTTCCTTGGAATTGTGAACTAAGCACTTATCATTCCTAAAATTCACAAGGTATCCTTAATCACATAACTAACCTATGCTAATGAGGTTGTGCTTAATACCCTTAACAAATAAAACATTTGAAATCAAAGTTTTTACAAGAAGAACAATATTACCTATACCAACAATTTCTCCCTGAGCATTATCTACAAAAGTTACTTTTCCTCCTTTCATTTTGATAATCTTTTCAAAATATATTTTGTTACCAGTCATGTGCCAGGAACATCCACTATCCATGTAACATGTGTTGTTGTTGGTACTTCCTTCATCTTCTTGAAATCAAGAAAAGAAATTAGACTTTCGAAATCCAAACTTGTTTGGATCTGAGATTTCCAGATAATAAAATTTTGGGCACCCACACCTTCTTTGAAAAATATGCCTTATAAAAACCTAAAGATTGGGTTTTGTTTAAAGAACAGTTCTTTTCCCAGTGACCACCACATCGACACTTGTTAAAAAATGGGGCACTTTGTGGAACAAAGTAATTGTTACTAAAAGTTGGTTTAGCATGGGTAAAACCAAATCCAGATTTGTTTCTTAAAGGTCGTATCTGAGAATACATTTTATCAAAATTTTCTTTACCATGGGTAAAGTTTGATAAACACTTCTTTAAGGAAAAAATTTCAGACTTGAGTTTTATGACCAAGTTTTTATCTTCAAAATCATTAGATTTAGAACTAGAGCTAGGCTCTAAGACACTTTTCTTAGAAATTACCTTTTCTAACTCTTTATAAAGTTTGTTTTTCTCAGAACTTACTTCCTCAAGATTTTTTGAAATATTTATAAAATCAGCATTTTTCCTATCAAGATCTTTGGTAAGATATGATATTTCTTTCGTAAGGATAGTATTACTAGAGTTTTCCTTATCAAGTTTTTTATTGAGTTTAGAATTCTCAATTTCAAGAAGTTTAGAAAACCTAGAAACTTCTTCATAGGCAGGTAAGGTATTTTCATCATCAGAAGAAGATTCTTCATTTGAAGAATTATAATATTCTCTATCATTATAATTTAAAGAAACATTGGTCAATGATTCAACATTTCATACCTTAGCCATAAAACAATTATTGTTAATGGGTAATCTGGATATAAGAACAAGATTCTTCTGTCCTGAAGATTCATAATCAGAAGATTCATCTAAAGAGTCACCACCACTGGCACTCCAGGTGTCATTAGCTTTCATAACTTTCTTTGCTTTGGCTTTATAAAACATCTTTCTATTCCTGTCATAATTCCTTTCTTTCCTTTCTTTCTTTTTGAGCAAAGGGAAATCCGGTATAATATGTCCATCTCTCTTGAATTCATAACAAGTAACTTATCCATATTTCCTATCTTTCCTTTCCTTTTTCTTATACTTGGATTGAAAATTTCTCTGGCCAGCTATCTTGTTCATCCTCCGAGTAAGATTTGCTAAATCATTTTCTGAGAATTCACTTTCACTAGATTCAGACTGGATAATAGCTTTATTAGACTTAGATCTGGTTACTCTCTCAGGAGTATTAGATTTCATATGATTTGATGTTGTTGTGAAAGCAATAGTACCATTACCATTATTCTTCTTGATGTTGTCAGCATCTCTCTTCATTCTTGTTTCATGTTGGAGAAGAGTTCCAAATAGCTCATCTAATGATATTTGTGTGACCTACCTATTTTCATCAATTGCTGTTCTTTTGGATTCCCACTCACTGGGCATAATATCAATTATCTTATCCACAAGAGATTCATCATCCAGACCTTTCTCTCCCATAGACTGAAGACTGTTCACTATAGTCATAAATCTCTGTTGAACTTTTCAAATTGGTTCACCATAAATAAAATTGAATCCATGGTATTCAGCTCTAAGCATAGCTCTCCTAGTCTCAATCACTTTAGAAGTACCAAAGTGTGTAACCTCTAACTTGTTCCAAATACAATTAGCTGCTTCACAAGAATAAATTTGGCTATATATATTTCTAGTCATTGAACAAAGTATGGTATTACGTACCTTATAATTGAGTTGATATTCTTTCTTTTCCTAGTTAGTGAATGTTCTAACTTCCTTATCAGGAATTCTATAATCACCAGTAAGCATAACGAAATTATCCACTCCAGTATTGATAATGAAAGTCTTCATTCGATCTCTCCAGTACTCATAATCGTTCCCAACAAAAATTAGTGGTCTTGTAGGATTTAGATTGTCAATAGAACCAACATTGATTCCTACCATTCTTAAAATAACCTTTGTCACACAAACTTGTTAGTAACAAGAATTCATAACCACAAAGTTTGGAATGACAAAGTTCAGAATGAAAAAGAAACTTTCTAAGGAAGAATGAAGAACAATGAAAAATGAGCAAGAAAAACTTATATGTGAGTATAATTATTTCAAGTACCTCCTCTGATACCAAATGTAGGATCAAAATAACAATGTAGATGCTCAAAATACAAGAGGGGGGGGGGGGTGAATTGTATACCTTTAAAAATTTCTTTAAGCAATGAAAGAATCTAATTTTAACAAAGTTAAACTAAGAAAATTCACAACACCTCTAATCACAAATTGGAGAATTGGAATCAAAGTTTACAAAATGAGATTCTACCTTAAAGCGTATAGAATCTAAACTAATCAGAGTACAAGTGTAAGGAAATATAAGAGAATTATACTTTCCTTATAATACAAAAGTGCAGCGAAAAAACAAGTAGTAAAACTACAAGTAACAAGATATAAGTCTTTTGACCCAAAGAGAAGGGTATCCAACAACCTTGGATAAAGGTCCCTTGATTTATACTTTCAAGAAAGTCTGTCTTACCCACACTAGGGTAAGCCCTTGATACGAAGATCAGAATCTCTGTCTTTCTATCCCCGCAAGCCCTCAACTTTAAGGTAGTTGGAACCTCTATCTTCCTCAGCAAGGAAGACCTAGAACTTCAAGGAAGTCGGCACCTATGTCTTCCTATCCCTGGAATCCCTCGAATGTAATCACCAATATTCGGAGTCGCACAAAGAAATCTGAATGAGCGGTTCAGTACGCACAAAGCATGAAAATATTCTCTCTCTAGAAATCAACTTAACAGCATGTGGTCTCTAGATCGATCAACTCGTTTTATATCTATTTTGAGATCTTTCAAATGAGCTTCTATTTATAGGCTTGGTCATCCTCCTCTCCAACGGTCATATTTCCCTTAAAATTCGGAGGGACCTATACATGTGTAACTCATCCAACGGTTAGTTTGAAACAGAATAGACGACATCGTTTAATGACAAACCAAGTATAACTGAATGCACGACATTTTTTTGTAATGAAGTATTTTTAAGTAAAAGACATACTAAGTTCGGAGTGTAAGCAAATTAAAAGTTTGGAGTCTAACCAAACATGAAATTCAGAGTCTATGTTAAGAAATGATCAGATTCTGTTTTATAGAAATTCGGAGTCTGGTTTCACTAGAGATCGGAATCTGATATTGCAGAGTTAAATGTCGAACTAAAAAAAATTCAGAGTCGAACTCATGAAAGTTCGGAGTCGCACTTCATAAGAGTTTAGAGTTGAACTACTTAAGAGTTCAGAGTTGAACTTCATAAGAGTTCGGAGTCGAACTACTTAAGAGTTCAGAGTTGAACTTCATAAGAGTTTGATGTCGAAATACTTAAGAGTTCGGAGTCGAACTTCATAAGAGTTCAGAGTCAAACTACTTTAAGAGTTTGGAGTTGAACTACTTAAGAGTTCGGAGTCGAACTTCATAAGAGTTCAGATCCAAAATTCGGATCCTAGAAACAGAATACTCCAATTCTTGACATTATATGATTCCAGGATTTTGGTTAAGAATCCGGTTTTTGTACTTAAGAAAAATATTGCTATGTATAAGAAACTCTAGGTTAGGGTAAATTTCCTTATGGAAGAAATTTTTTCTAATGGAGGTAAAACAAACATTTTCTTAAGTATAAGGTGTTTGTGATTTTCAAAATAAGAAGGAATGAAAAAGTCATAAGGAAAACCTTATTTACTCAACAAATGTGAATTTACTCGTTCATCTCCAAACATTCTATATTTTTACGACTTTACTCAGTTTCTTCTAATGAACATACTTATGAAAACTTTAAAAATTCTAATATAAACTTCATCCTGCTATATCATTTGGACATTTAACTTTGTCTCATTAGCTCTAAAACATTCCACAAACTTTAAAAATCCAAACTAACTTTGACATATATTTTTCATATATGATGTTATACACGTATTGATCTATTATATGTTCAAACTTGGCTTGGAGAATCTCAACAACTCAACATAAATTCTAATTTTCTTATCTTCTGATCATATGGACTTTGGAATTTTATGATTTCATTTAGAATTTGATGAAGCTATCTTTTGATCAATGCTACACTTGATATTCTATAGCTCTGAGTTTATTAGAGTTATATATTTTGTTCCTTTATCTTATCATGGCTTGGATTAGTCATTCAATATTATGACACTTTATCTTTTCCATCAGACAAATTCATTAGAAAAACCAACTACCATAACTTCTGGTGCATCTTCCTTTTGGCCTCACTCAAGGTGGGTCTTTTATCTTTTGAAAATACAGAACTCTATCACTTTGTGCGATCAAATTATATTATGATCATACTATATTCAGGAAATTGAAACTTTATTTATCCCACAAAACCAACTTATCATTTGGGGTTTCAACATATAGTCTTATTCGGGGTCGGTCAACTATCATCTGACCGACCTAGCTTTGAACTCCTTTGTTATAACACCCTTTACCTGTACTCCTAAATCTAGTGCTAAAAATAATTTCTTTAAACACTGGATTTGATAAAAAAATAGATGAATAAATTTTTATTTTACATAAATTCCATAAGTTAGACATGATATCTCAAAAATAAACACACAATCCCAACAATAGAAGGTCTAGTGTCTTTGAGGATAAACTACATAATAAACTTATTTTATGATACTTCTAAACATTTTTATATAATCTAACCACACTAGATCCACTTCTAGATATCTATTATGTTATACCTATATTTATAACTGGAGGAAAGAAAAAATAATAAAGGGGAAAGCTCAAATGCTCAGTAAGGGAAAACTTTTCAACATGCCATCAAGGGTTAGATCATAAGAATATTATAAAATATGATCAAGGGGGAAATATATTATTAAAAATAAAATTTAATAATAATAATTATCCATAATACATGTTAGAAAAATGTGATCTCAAATGAGAAAACATATATCATGGAATAAGAGTGTGGAAACATGAGTTAATAAACATGTGCCATGAAGCTTAATCAAAGGCACACAGATATATAATTTCATGGAAATGTATCATAATAATAATATATTGCAAAAAATAAGCACAAGAATTCATTACACGGTGTATTAAGCATCACAAACTTACAACCCATTTGTGACTTAGTTTTCAAAAACCTACAATCTATAAGTGGCTTAGGTTTCACAAATCTATGGCCCATTAGTGACTTAGGTTTCAGAAACCTATGGTGCACAAGTGATTTAGGTTCTAAAAGCCTATGGTCCATAAGTGACTTAGGTTTCAAAATCCAATGGTCCATAAGTGAATTAGGTTTCACAAACCTTTGCTCTATAAGTGACCCAAGTTTCAAAAACCTACGGTCCATAAGTGACATAGGTTTCACAAACCCATAGTCTATAAGTGACTTCGGTTTCACAAACCTACAGTCTATAAATATCTCATGAGATATAGAATCTTAACCAATACATTGGAGGGAAATATAATACCCAACCCTCTAATCATCTATATAGATGTGTTACACTTCAAAATAATCATTCATCACATCGTAAAGAACCCATAGAAATAAAAATGGGTTTTTGTAACTTTTCCAGATGGTATCTCCAAAATTGACCTCAAGAATGTAAATGATTGATACCTAAAAATTCAATCACACTAAAATAATATTTTATAAGAACCTTTAAAATCTAATTTATTAAAAATAATTTATAAGTAAATCAAGACTTTTGAGATAAAGAGGAAAATGGTAACGAATCTATAAAAGAGTTTTTAGAAAATGTTTTTAACATTATAATAAAATAATATGTTACAGATCACATTCTAAAGTCATTTTTGAAAATGTGAAGTGAAAAATTTGGAAAAAATTTACATTTAAAAAGAAAATTTAATAATATATCCCTAAAATGAATAAGTTATAAAAAAGGAATATGTGGGGGAAGATAAAACATTTGATTATGAAATAATGAAAAACATTTTTAATATTTTGAAATACCTTTTGCTGAAAATCCACATCATAAAATGAGGTAGTAAAACTTCCCTTTGAAAATTGGTAATAAAAAATTGGAAGGTAACATGATTAAACACATATTTTGATTTCAAAAAAATAAAATAAAACATTTTTGGAAATAATGAAGATGAAAATGGAGGAAAAACTATCTTTAAAGGAGATAAGATATTTTTCTTAAAAATGTTGAACATTTATGATAAAGAAATTCATGGTGAAATCATATTTGATTTGAAAACATCATTTTCCCTAGATATAAAAGAGGAAATATCTTATTAAATATAAAATATAAGAAATTATCAAACAAATAAGAATTAAACTCAAGGAATAACATTTTATATCAAATAAAGGAAATTTGATTTAACCAAATCCCTTATAGATATCATAATTCATGAAGTAAGGAAAAATTAGAATGATATTTGGGTGGTAAAAATTTAAATCCATATAAAACAAATAAAAAATACAACATAATAAAATCAAATAGCATAATTTTCCAAACTTATAAGTTTAAAAAGGACAATCATAACTCATTGAACAAGAATTGAGTTTCCAAAAATTCTTACGGTAATAGTAACGTAAGAATAATAGGGTTGCCATGAAATGGACATTAAAATATCATAAAATCAAAGATATTAATTATACTTGAAGTAAATATGATATTTAATACACCATATAAAATAATTTATTGTGCATGATATCAAACACGTCTTATGGAATTGAAAATAGAGACAAATAACCCTTACCTTTATTCTCGACTTCCATGATAGTGCTTTAATTTCTTATATAATGAACATAAATATCTTAATGAAAAATTTCATAGTCTTATTCAAATATATTAACTTTTATATACATCTTTTATAACCATCTACTACAATTTTTTTACCTAATTATAGTTTATTTTAATCATCCGATGTTTTGGATTTTTGAATTGTTTGGTTCATACAAGTTTCATGGAAACTAGGTCAATTATCACTTATTGGTTCAGAGTTAATCATTACCAAACTAATAAATATATAATACTAATTTTATTTCAATTATTTCTTAAGTATCATTTCATTAAGTGAAATATATGGATATGGTTCATGAAAAAGGAAATTGTGATGAACTAGTTTCAGCATGTTTAGTGATCAAAAAGGGGTGTATTAATAAATATATTAAATATTAATAACACCTTTATATAATTGTTAAAACATTATAAATAAATTATTATTTAATTATATTACCATTATATAACATTTCTTAATCATTCATTATATAAACATTATAACATTATTCACATAGGTTGTAAAACTGACCCAAATGAGAGCGTGTTATAATGGTTTAACGAGTAAGGACATTTTTTAATATAAAGTTAATATAAATTTTATATAAGTTTAAAAATTTTATAAATATAATTTTAATTCATAAAATTAATTCTTATAACCATTCATGTTGGGTGGTGATGAAAAATGAAATCTGTCTTTTTTGGAGGTGGTAGTCCGCAAGTTCATATAATTAACAATTTCATTTATCAACAAATGGGATTAAATTAAGGAATATGATAAATTATAATTTCATAATTATATTTTTGAAATATTAAACATAATAATTCCAAAAATCTATCCTTTTTATAAACCATGAGATGTGGTGATGAAAAATTAACCATATCACTTTGGTGGTAGAAGTCTGCACGTACGCACGATCGTTGTTGTTTTGTTTTTCTTAGTGGAAGGAAAGGATTGAATAATGGTTTCTCCATTAATATAATAAAATTATAGTATATTAATATTTATGTTTTACTTATATTATGTTTTCTATAATATGTTTGGAAGAGTAATTTTAAGAAGAAAAGGCTAAGGAGTAAGAAATACTCATGTTGAGAACTTGAGATTTCCCTTGGAAATATCC
Source organism: Viscum album (assembly GCA_963277665.1). Lineage (NCBI taxonomy): Eukaryota > Viridiplantae > Streptophyta > Magnoliopsida > Santalales > Viscaceae > Viscum > Viscum album. Next base: position 1,499,701,493 of record OY728131.1, read on the forward strand.
ATGGAAATAAAGGAATTAAGATCACTAATTGAGACTTAAATATTATGAAATAAATAGAATATTCTAGGAGTATATGAATAGAAGACTTTAATGATTAATTTTTAAGGTATAGGTGTAATATGAAGTGATGGAAGTGATCCCCTTTCATAAGTGAAGAAAAATGACATTTTTGTAAATTCTCCTTAGTTTTCAATAATGGAATAAGACTATCCCAAGGTAAAAGGATAAAAAGTTGGTAAATAATGGATTGTGTGACAAGATAATTACTATATTTCTCTCAAACATTTTGGATACAACTGGAGCAATTTTATGCTTTTCTCCTTAGTTGTTTTAATTTTTACCATAAATAACCTTTACTAGGGTAATTAATTTTTAACCTCAGTAATTAATTTTAATGATAAAAATTAATATTGGAATCATTAAATAATTTAAAAATTATATTTCTAGATATTTTTTTTCAAATTTAATTTTTATGTGTGTGAAAATATATTTTTATAATTAACGCACAAAAATCCCTAAAAACTATTTTAAAGAAAAGTGTGATTTTAGGCTTCAAATTTATGCATTTGATAGAATTATAATTTTTATTTATTTTAATTAATTGAATTGGTTTGTTAGAAAACAAATAAATGTTATGTTTATTACAAATAAATCCAAAAATTAATTTTACTAAAATAACATTTAATTGGAAGAAAAGAAAAAAATATTTTTTTATTGAAAAACATTACATAAGTCCTTAAAATTTCAATCATTGGTTTTCTAAATTTAACTTTTTATTTTGAAATGAAAAATTTTACCACATAAATAATTTTTTTATGAAAATTTTTAATATGTTTTTAAGTTATACATACTTCTTATTAAAGTCATAAACTCTATGGTTTTAGTAAAAACTGTATTTTTCACTATTTACCTAAAAACCAATTATTTTAGGAAAATACTAAAAAATAACACTAAATTATTTTTTATTTGATTAATTCAAAAATTAAGTTCATTTAAAAAATTAAAATTGTATAATTCATAAATTATCTTTTAAATGAAAATACAACATATAAAGAAAAATTGCTTTTATTGAAAAAATGATGGTTTAAACATCAAGTGTTCTTAATATTATTTCATATCAATTTTTTAAATTTAAAAAATATGAATATAATATTTTAAAAGTTTTTAATTTAATTTATTAATATAAAATATTCTATACTTTAAAAAAATATCTATTTTCAAAATAAAAATCCTTTTTAATATTAAATCATATTAATTATTTTTTTACTCTAAATGTAAAATTTTTTAGTTGATTAATTCATTTTTATTTAATAGAGGTTTTTTATTATAATATTTATTATAATATTATTCATTTAATATGCTATGAATCATTTTATTTTGGCGTTGCGTGCGGAGCAAGCTATCAAACATAATATCAATTTAGAGAAAAATATATATTCCAAAATCACAGGGTGTTAGATTCTCCCCCTTAAATAAATTGCATCCCCAAAATTTTAATTATCACTCAGTAAACAAAGAAGCTAAGATATCCATAATGAACTCAATATATATCTCTAACTGAGATATGCAACTCACTATCCTTGGTAAGACTAGGAAACTATTTATCCCAAATATGATTATTTAGAGGTTCTTTCGAAAAAACCTTTTATTGATTCATTTTCATGATCGTGTTTTCAATCAAATACTACAACCAAAAAGTTTATGATAATTTCCAATCAAATCAAAGTAAATGACCATATGAATATGAAAAATCAATCCTAAGATTTCTTCTCCAATGACACTTTCATTTCAACCTATGATACTTTCATCCCAACTATGATATAATTGGATCAACCTACACTCCTTTAATTTAACCTAGGTTATATATGGTCATTTTTATATTAGGTTCCCTAACCTATATCTTCATAAAATTCCAATATAATTAAATCTTTCATATTGGATTGTAAATAGAATGTGATTAACCAAATTACATCCCCCGGGAGTGTCTAGCCAGGTGTGTAGTCTTACTCTCACACATCATGAACAAGAGTAGAGATTTAGTTGATACTCAACGATCCTTTTTCAGGGTGATCACCCTTAAGTGTATATGTTCCACAACTGCATCCACTTTCTAGTATTTAGATATATATATAATTTATAAGAGAACCACACAACCTCTACTTTACCAAAATTTCAGGATATTGTCACACTTAGATTTATCCTTAGTGTTTTCACTAAGGTTCTCTCATTAAAATCCCAAAAATAACCAAAATAATCCCAAAAAATAACCAAAACTTTCTTCGATACCAAATATTGAACCCTAGACCCACACTCCCAGGTCTGGTGCTGAAAAAACTTTCTGTAAACACTGGATTTCATATAAATTTAGTTAAAACTATTTTTATTTTAGATAAATTCTATAAGTTAGATATTACATCTCAAAAATAAACACATAATCCCAAGGAATGAAGGTTTAGTGTCTTTTATCATCAATTATATAAGAAACTTATTTTACGATACATGTGAACATTTCTCTATAATTGAACCACACTAGATCCACTTCTAGATACCTCAAAGTCTATACCCATATTTATAACCCAGAGAAAGAAAACATAAGAAAGAGGTGAGCTCAAATGCCTAGTAAGAGATTTTTTTTAATATGTTATCAAGTTTTAGATCATAAGAAAATGAGAAAACATAAGTAGATGAAAAATATATTATTAAAAATAACATGTAACAATAAGAATTATCCATAATCCATGTTTTTAATATGTGTAATATCAAATGAGAAAACTTATACCATAGTATAAGAGTATGAAAACATGAGATAATAAACATGGTCCATGGAGCATAATAAAAGGCATAAAGATATATAATTTCATGTAAATTTATCATAATAATAAACTATGGAACAATAATAAGAAAAAAAATAAATTATATAGTGGCTCAGGTATCACAAATCCACAACCCATTAGCGACTTAGGTTTCACAAACCTACAGTCCTTAAGTGACTTATGATTCAAAAACCTATGGTCCACAAGTGACTTAGGTTTCACAAACCTATAGTTCATAAGTGACTTATGTTTCAAAAACCTATGGTCCATAAGTGACTTAGGTTTCAAAAAACCCATGGTCTATAAGTGATTTAGGTTTTACATACCTATGATCTATAAGTTACTTAGGTTTTAAAAACCTATGGTCTATAAGTAAATTATTTTTCACAAACCTACGGTCCATAAGTATCTCATGATATGTAGAACATTAACCAATTCATTGGAGGGTGATATAAGACCCCACCCAGATGGTGGAGTGAGAATATCTCACTTCTCCCTTGCGCCGGATGACCTAGCCGCATGCTGTCGGGGTCTGCTCCCTCCTTCGTGTCGGAGGGGGGATTTTCACGTCCTCATTCACCTGGGAAGGTTAGGGAACTCCCAGATTCAATCGATTCCCTTTCTCCATTCCCACAAATCTGACTATCTCCAAAGGTTCCTGGACTTTTCAGCAAGGCACCCATTCTGTCTCTGCTTCCGTCAGAGATAAACAGTGCCTCAGATCTATGCCGTCTCACCCTGATTGCACGTTTCAGGATCAATCAGCCTTCATTGGATGTGTTTGATCAATTTGTTGCTGAATCTTGGAATTTTCAGAAGCGCGCAGTCTTTGGGTTTCTTGACCGGAAGCACTTCATGATTCGGTTTTGTTCAGAAGAGGATTTGATTGATGCCTGGTCCAAGGCTCCTCGGCGATATAAGGGCTATTCATACAAACTTTTCCATTGGAGCTTTGATTTTCACATGAGGCACGACCCTTAAACGATCGTGATGTGAGTAAGTCTCCCTAGTTTACCCCTTTACTTTCAGAATCCTTCTGTTCTGTGTGTTATTGGGAATATGGTGGGGTGTTACTTGTGTTCAGATCTTTGCACTGAGGCGGTGTGTCATCCAATTTGTCTACGGATTTGCGTTGAGGTTGATATTGCCAGGGATTCGTTGAATTTCATTTGGATAACTGATGGTAAGGAGTTTCGGTGGAAACAAGAGTTCATTTTTGAATCCTGGATGTAGTACTACTCGTCCTATTTGCGCTTTGGGCACACGGAGTTGGTTTTCCATAATGGGAAGAAAAGACAGAGTCATTCAATGATGGTAAGGAAGGAAAATTTCGGGATTGAGGATCTTGGGCCGGTGTATCTTGCGGTGGAAGGTAGCAGTGAGGGTTTTTTTGCTAGAGAGGATCGATTTGGTGATGCATTGGCGGGGAAATCAAGTACTGGACGTGAGGATCCTGGGCTGGTGCAATTGGCGATTGAGGGCAGAAATGAGGGTACTTGTGCTGAAGGCTATCAAAATGGAGATTTTTTGGCTGATGAAGCATTGGCTGCAGTGGCTGATGAATCTCTAGTTGCAGTAGTGGTTGAAGATTCATTGGATGAGGTGGAGGTGCAAGAAATGTGGTAGGGGAACCCAGTAGAGGATCCTACAAATGGAAGTGGACTGAAAGAGATGTAAGTGTTTGATAACCCGTCGGTGAAGCGAGTGTTTGATAGGTTGGTGAGTGACATTGGGTTTGGAAAGCTGACCGCGATGGATAGTGGCACTGACTGCTCTCTATTGTAGCCGGGTAATAGGCATGAGGTGCAAGGATGTTGTGTAACAGGCAATAGGTTTTCATGTTTGGAAGCTGAGGATGTTCCCGCTGTGATGGAGGGACCCCAACTGTCTGAAACGATGCATATCACTCCAAATAACCATGTGAAGTCTGGTATGAAGGATTTTTAGATGGAATTGCATGATGGTTGTGGTGTTGTGGCAAGGTAATCTCCTGCATCGATTGAGCATAAAAATAACTCTGAAATGAGAGGGATCCTGGATGCTGCAGAAAATGTATTTGTGATGAAGGATGACAGAGTCAATAATTCCACCTCTATGAAGAGAACAAGAAAATGGGGAAGCTGTTCTGATAGTGACAAAGAAAATAACAGAATTGTTAGACCTTCTTATAGTGACATTGTTCAAGGCGGATGAAGCATGGAATCTGAAAGTGATGGAATTAAGTCTGTTCCACCAAGGAGGAAAGAAAGGAAAGTTTAATCTTACCTTCCAAAGTAGGTGAACACTAGGTATTCATCTAAGAAGGAAAGAGGAGCTATACCTATGTATAAGAAAGGTCGTGCACATTCCAACACAGATGATTTATCATTGGAAAAGTTGAAGCTCAGAGAAAAGTATGCCAATCTCTTTAATAAATATTAAACGAACTAAGAATGGGAATCAACTACTAGAGAGGAAATCCCTGACTATGGTGGTGGTGAAGGATATGAATACTATGATATGTAAGTGTCTTGTTTATGCTGGAACTGATGTCTGGATGTGGGAAAGCTGTTCATCTACGTCCTTGGTCTTGCGTTTCTGTACTTTTTCTTTCATTTAATAAATGGTCAGGGGACTTCTTCCTCTGACAGACTTTCCAGGTAAGACCCCACCCATCAATCATCTATACATATTCATTCCCCTTGAAAAAAATCATTTATCACATCATAAAAAACCCATGTAAATAAAAATACATTTTTGTAACATTTCCAGATGGTATCCCCAAAATTAACCTCAAGAATATAAACATTTGATACCCAAAAATTCAATCACCTCAAAAGGGTATTTTATATTAACATTTATAAGGTTATTTATAAAAAATAATTTCCAAGGATATAAATCCTTTATTGATAAAGAGGAAAAATTTAGTGAATCTACAAAAGAGTTTTTTACAAAATGTTTTTAACAGTGTCATAAAATAAGATGTTATAGATCACATTAAAAATTATTTTTTTTGAAAAGGTGAAGTGAAAACTTTGAAAAAAATTTATTTTTAAAAAGAAAATTCAATAATAAATCCTTTAAAAAACATAAATTTTATAAAAATGAAATGTGGGTTGGAAGTTAAAACATTTTATTATAAAAAAATGGAAAAACTTTTTAATATTTCTAAACAACTTTGCTGAAAACACACAATGTATAAAGTGGTAATAAAACTTTCCTTTGAAAATAGGTAATGGAAAATAAGAAGGTGACATGATAAAACACATATTTGGATTTCAAAACAATAAAATAATATATTTTTGGGATTAATGAACTTGGAAATAGAGGAAAACCCATATTTAAAGGTGTAATGTCCTCCAATTTTGTGCTCTCTCAAGTAGTCAAACCGGGTTGGTTACTAGACCTCAATCATGAATCCCCATATGACACAGGCTTTTGAAAAGTAGTGAGGGTGTAAAGAACATAGTGGGGAGACTATATCCCTTGGTATTGAGATGTAATAATAGTGGAATAAATATTGGAGTAATATAAATATCATAAAAAATATAATAACAATAAACAAACCAAATAGTGAAGGAAACTGATCAAACCAATAATATGAAAAATAATGTAATGAAAGGCTGGAATATATCTAAGTTTCAAGAAAATTTAAAATAGATAAATGATAAAACAACTCAAATAAGAAACAAAATACCCCTATCATGATTCCCACGTTGGTCCTATATCCAAGCTCAAACCCATATAGTAAATAATAATCAACAACAAGGTCCTTTTCCCTTGTACAAACCTACATCAATGCAATATTCTCAGGTACTAAATGGTGGCCTGAATAAGGTGTGAGTAAAAATCAGTAGGTCAACAACTCCATGTCTAAACAAAACTTTTCTGATAATAAGTGCATGAAATAAAGAAATAAATAGGAGTATTAATCAATCAATTAATACAATATAATAACCATGCCATAATATCTTTGAGCGTGTAGCATCACCATTCAAAATGTAACCAAAAGTCCATGACATAATCACATAAACAAGAAAAACCCTATATATAAGCATTTATTCATAATCGAGCCAACAACTTTATATAATAATTTCATCATAACCAATCCAATAACTTTATATAATAATTTCATCATAACCAGGTCAAACCCTTTACATAATAATTTCATCACAAACGGGTCAAGCCCTTTATATAAGAATTTTAGCATAACCATATTATATCAAGGTATCTCCATAAATTTCAATAATCAAGTAAGCCATTTTACTATGTGATCCTATCACAAGCAATCACCTAAGGTCTCATGTCATGCTAATTCTTGTTTTTAACCAATAGATAGTTCATTATTGTTCAAGAGTAGGATCAACTTATTGGTAGCCACAAGCTAGGTCTAAACACTATTAGATCTAAATGGATCCAAGGAGTAGTCTAAACACATGATTTTCATCACACATTATTTCAAACACTTAAACAAATATAAATAGACCACATGGATTTGTTCTAGACCAAATTCCTTTATTAAATAATCAAAGAAACACTCTCAACCATGAATGAAAATGAAGAAAAAAGGTAAAGGAGATCACAAGGAAAACCAAGATCATACAAGCATCAATATCAAAACCCAATTAAAAAATGGTCAAGATATCACACCACTATAATGGATGATAGTGGATGAAAGTAGGAAAATAAAGTGAAGGAACTCACCAGAGATTAAAAACTAGACCAAGATATTAGAAAGGGAAGGAATCACCTCCAAAATCACCTCGAGTCACCCTATGATTTGAGAGAGGAGTATGCACAATGAATAAAAATAAAATCATACATACAACATGGTTTAAAACCACTAGTCTCAATATATTCACATTGTGAAACCCTTTCATGAGATGAGTTTATTGATTTATAATATATTCCAATAAACATGTTGCCTTAGTATAAATTAACATCAATTGACCTTTTCACGATGTGTAAATTTTTTTGAACTTTATAAACGTTCATGGGATCTACCTAGAGTAGGATTCATGTCATGTAATAGGTTCATGACATAAAAGTTCCCAACAGGAAGATTCTATAGAAACACTTAGAAAAAGGCACAGGTCAATCTGGAACCTCTAAGGACATCCTCTTAAGACTTTCTAAATTTATACTTGGATTCCATTAAATAAAAAAACATACATCTCTAAACTTTAGGTCATTTTATCTAATAAAATATCTCCATACCCAGTAAAATGTTTGTCCACCAAGGTATAAAAGATGAAGAAATTATCTAAAATAGTGGTTCAACCAAAACTCAAAGAGGGATGTACTTGGAAATGACAGGATCTTACAACCTCCCTAGCATATAATAGATCGTCCCTGAGATACTCCATGCATGTCACAACCTGAACCAACGGGGCTCAAGCCTCGACTCCCTAATCCCTCTTCCAATAGGCCCGGGGCTGGCGACTAGCACCAAGTAGGCTATCACTATGATGTGAGGCATTTTCCTAAAGTACCTGTACACACACACCCACATACACCTCTATGAAATAGTGCATAGATATATAAAATTGAAAATAAAATGCATGTATATATCTATCCCAAACCAGAGTGAAATAGAAGTACATAAGGTCTAAAATAGGGCCCACCAAAAGAAAACTAAAAAGCGTCCAACCTGCTCAGAAAGAGGGGATCACTGTCAAAAGCACTCGCCGATAAGATCCTCGGAACAACTCCGGTAAACAACTCAGTCAGTCTCGCTCACAAACCTCTACCTGCTCCGGGTCCTCCTAGGACTCCGTCGAAAGGCATGTGGTCTGCACAAGACACAAACATGTGTAGGAAAAGTCCTTGCATGGGTGAGTATAAAAATAATCAGTAGGAACCCCAAAAACCCCAAAATAAATGGGGGAAACTAAATGGAAATATTCATCTCATCCCAGCTAGAGGAAACCAAAACAAGAGAGAAACTCCATCTCGAGACTATCCTCGACTAAACACGACTAGTCATCTCAGCTCAAGTGTATGCCCATACATACACCATGAACATCCTCTTAGGTATATGCCCATACATATACCATGAACAACTAGATATACTCATTTCACGCACCAAGTCTCATGAGGTTCCGACCTCATCACCTATGACATGTACATAACTAGGATAACACACTCCATGATCTCTGTCATCCCAGTTGACACTCATCTGAGAGATACACTCCATCGGGTCTCACACTAACATCCTAAACACCCATCTGAGAGATCACGCTTGTTGGATATCGTCACTAAGAACATCATGCTGAAACAATGGAAACACCAAACTTCTCAGATAGGGGATCACTCCTTGGGTCTGCTAGGGGATACAAGAACCCAATCCAGTATCTCGAAGATCTCACTAATAGGGGATCACTCCCAAGATCTACTGGGGGATACCACAACCCGATATGACATTCCATAGTTCACATCACTCAGATAGAATATTGTCACCCATGTGAAGATAGTCACAACGATGCCAGAAATCCCATATGGTATAAATCGTGATGTAGGGTATCAAACCGATGATTCACTAACCCTACTGAAACCACACACTGAGTAGGGGATCATATAACCAACGATTCCACAACCCTATTGAAACCACACGCTGAGTAAAGGATTGTATACCCGAAAATACCACAACCCTACTAAATGGACCACTATGTAGGGGATCAAATTACCGATGATGCCTCAAACCCTACAAGGTTAACTTGTTAGATAGGGGATCTCTGCCTGTGGAAAAGAGGTCACAAAAATACCAAAAACCCAATCCAGGGAAGTGAATCTAGAGGATCCCACTCCAAACCCACCAGAGGGATACCAAAACTCTATAAAAAATTCATCCTATTGAGGGGATCAAAAACCTATACTAAGGTTGTAATTCCACACGAAACTTCATAGGAACGAACCAAGGGAGTACACTCAACCACTGCTGGTCCAAATGTCGCTAACCCGAGCAACCCGCAACATCACCACACTATGTACCTCATAGGCCAATACTGAGGCCACCATCACGATCTATGTGAAAAAACACGTAGGATAGGCTACTTATTTTCCCGAAACAGACAACCCATGAAAAAGGTACTATTCACTATAGCAAGCCCGTGTGAGGCCCACACCTCAATCTCAAAACTCATCAAGTGGATTGCACCATTGCAATCCCCTCAGAAAAACACACGAGATCGACTACTTTTTCATTCATAACGGACACCTAACAGAAAAGTCACATTTCTTCATAAACGCCTAAAACTAGCCTCGTGGGGCCCACACCTTGATCTTTTTCCCAGTTCCTAGAAACTATCCTGAAAAGTATACCTTACTATCAGGATCACAACTTCACTGATGTCACATCAATCGAATGCTCTGTGCAGACGTTACGGTGGGTCGAAGATGAATACTAATAAAATATTATGATTATTTCAACGTTTCATAACCCCGGGCCACAAAACTAAATCATAAAATTTACTAAGTGATTTCAAAAGTTCCAGCTCGATGCAAGGAACACGTCACCACAAATGACTCGCAAATCGGAGTTACGGTTTGTGTGTTATGGGGGTTTAAAGAACCCCAAGAAAATCTTGGCCGGACCACCACCTGTCTCGCCGGAAACCACCTCACCGCTGCCAGAAACCACCGTGCCACTGCCAGAAACCACCATGTCACCACTGGAAACTGCCATGCTGCCGTCGCGCTTCCACCTTCCTCACTAGAATCCATCATGGATGCCGCTGAAAACCAGGTTTTCCATTGAAAAATTTCTGGGAATCACCGGGAGCACCCCGGTGCTCCAAAATCAGATCCAAAACATGTTTTATAAAGCTAGGGAACCAAAATACACAACCCTTATGAAGATTTGAAGAAAAAAAATTCATAAACAGGATTTTAGATTTTAAAACTCAATCCTCCTACCTTTTGGTGGATCACTAACGCTTTGCACGCTCCGCTGCTGCTACTGCACGATCCGGGAGCGTCTGTCGTCAGAATTCGAGCTCGTGGGTGCTTCGTTTGATCGATTTAATAGATTAATGATGAATAATGGAGAAGGAGAGGATGAATACAGTGTTCGCACACTAAGGGGGGGGGGGGATGAGATATTTTATTTTTATTTTTCTTTTTAAAATAAATCCTCTGTCCTCTCGGTCCGAGCTCGCCCCAACCCAACACCTGATGCCAACTAAAATTATGTCACACCTAGGGTAAACACGACATTTTGAACTCAACCACGGTCTCATAATTTTGATCTGAGAATACATTCAGAAGTTATTCGAGCTAAATCCCATAAATAAACTTTTCCATTTATTTACGAAAATTCCCCTGGTGGTTTTTTCCACAGAAGGCCAGTGCCTGCAAAGTTTACACCCCGCCTAGGGTAAACAACATGCTCTGGATGCAACCATGACCTCAGATTTTTGATCCGAGATACCATTTTGGATAAAACTTGTTCCCAACTCGTGCATAGTATAAAAATACTTAAAATTTTTATAAAATTAATTCTAAGCACACCGGGCCTTGGAATCGCATGCCATATTCGCGCCTAGCTCTGGAATTATTCGTAGAAATATTATAAAGTCTAACAAGGCCAAAAATAGAGTCTCTACAATGAATCACTAGGGGTTACCATTGAAAAATTATGATTACCATACTTTCATATTAGTCTCCCACTCTAAGGTATCCTCTTGAACATGGACATGCTGTAAACAACACTCAAACTAGAGGTATGGAATTTCCCCAGAGATACTTCTCACTACGATCCATAATTTGTATTGGATGATCCTCAAAGAATGAATCTACACCAATCTCAACTTCATAAACATCTATCATGTGAAAATGGTTTGGATGATATCTTTGAAGCTATGATATGTGAACCACATCATGAAAAACACTGTAGTTCTATGGAAGGGCCAATTGGTATGCTACTGGACTGACCCTTTCCACTATCTCGAATGACCCTATAACCTAGAAGCTAGTTTTCCCTATTTCCTGATATGAAATTTCCCCATATTAGGTGACACCCGAAGGATAAAACAATGACCCACCCAAAAATCTAGTGTTTTTTTATTGGTTAGAGGATTATTTTTTTCTACTATAAACAGTAACCAAACACCTCCTTATTAGTTGAACCTACTCAGATGTATCCTGTACAATACTAGGTCTAACGAGCACTAAATCAACTACCTCTAACCACCAATGAGGTGAAAGAAATGAAAACCACACAAAACCTCAAAGGGTGCAATCTAGATCGATGCCTGGAAGATATTATTATATGAAAAAACTAAGAGTGCCATATGATACTCTCACAAACCACTGAAATACAGTAAAAAAGATCATAATATATCCACTTGTATTTGAATCATCCATTGAAATTTGCTATCAGCCTATGGATGATAGGATGAAATTAGAAGAAACAGTGATCTCATAGACTTCTAAAGACCCTTTCAGAACTGATACATGAAATGATGATCACTATAAGAAATGATATTTCTCAGAACACCATATAGTAAAACTATCTATCACACATAAATACTATCCAAATCATTAATGGTAAATGTATACCTGATGGAAAAAAGTGAGATACCTTCTTCAATCAATCTAAAATTACCCATACTGCATCATTGTTCTGAGGTGTCCTCAGAAACCCTATCACAAAATCCATAATGACATCACCCCACTTCTATTATAGAATGATAAGAGGATGTAACAACCCTAACAGCCTCTAGTTCTCAACTTTCACCTGCTAACAAGTGAAACATCTCACTACAAATCCTACTACCTCCATTTTTATTTCTGGCCACCAGTACTATCTACATAGATCATGACACATATTTTTTATCCTTGGATGTACCACCCATATAGAAGCATGAAACTCTCTCATCATCTCTAGGAAAAATCCCATAGGAACCCATACTCGGCCATGAAAAAGAAGATAATTACTACTTCCAAGTGACCATCCAGATGGTGTATCCCCACCATATAAGCTATCCCTTAGAGATTCTTGGTCTTGATTCGATCCAAAATCATGGGTAACACAAATGAAGAGGTTAGAGATACTCATCCATTGGAATATTGAATATATAGATGCATGTTTGAAAAGAGTTCCATCACCCACCACTCATCGCAATACTCCCACAATGCCTCCATATATGTCTTCTAAATCAAGGAATCAATAATGATGTTACCCTTTCCTGATGTATAATCCAGCTTGAAGTTGAAAGACTGTAGATACTCAACCCACCTTGTATACTGAAGGTTCAATTCCCACTAAGAAAATATATACCTAAGGATATTATGATCCATTTAAAATACAAACCTCTCACCAAAAATATAGTGTATTCAGAATATTAGGGAGTATATGACCAAAAAATAACTCCAGATCATGATTTGGATAATTTCTCTTATGCAGTCTCAGCTTTCTAGAGCCATAAGAAACCACTCAACCTCCCTACATCATAATCCGAGTCTAACTCTAGATACGTCATAGTACATGGTATATGACTTAACTATCACAGGTAAGGTGAGGATTTGTGATGAGGTCATATGGAACTTTAACTACTAAAAAACCCCTCTTGCAAGATTATGAATAATCAAACTTCACCTCTTTCTTGGTTAGCTAGGACATAAGTGCTGTCATACAGGACAAATCATAGATGAAATGATGACAATACCCTACTAGACCTAGAAAAATATGAATCTCAAAGACATTATTGGGTTTCTACTAAGATAATAAGGCTACAAACTTCTTTGGATCCAATGACACTCCAACCTTTGAGATAAAATGACCCAATAATTTCAAATTTTCAATAAAAAACTACATTTAGATAGCATGTATTAAAGGATATTCTCTCTCAATGTACTCAAGATAATTTCACTTTTGAAATCTCTCAGCTGATTAAAAATATATTTGATACATGGAAGGGGATACTGGTTATTAATCATCATTCAGTTCAATCTTTGATAGTTTACACAAAAGAATAAATTCCCTTCAGCCTTCTTGGTGAAAATCATGGTAGAACCCCAAGGCGACATAGTTGGCCTTATGAAACCCTTAGCTTTGAGATATTACAACTAAATTTTCAATTACTGAATCTCCATTGGTTCCATCCTATAAAGTGGGATAGAAAATGTCTCTTCTCCTAACACCAACTCAATCATGAACTTGATCGACCGTTTGGGTGGTAAGAAATATAATTTGTTAGAAAATATGTCCTGAAAATGGTTTAACACTAGAGGAAGAATATTCTAATAAATTCCACCATCATCAATAGAAAAAACTAATATTTGACCTATGAGACAATCCAATCTATACTGAATTGTTCCTTCATGACCAACATGAAGATCCCAATCACCCTGGTAAAAATATATGCCTCCTTCTGAAGATAAAAATGTAATTCTCCTCTAGTAACAGTCAATGTGATACTTTCATAGAACTAAAAAATTCATAATTAGAATAAAATTGAAACCTATCATTTCCAACATAAATAGTTCCCAAAATAAATGGTAACAACTAATTTCTAGAGAACATGCCTTGAAATTCTTGAAATTCTCTGAACGCACTCACAAAAATGTATCAATAGTAAATACACCATCTAAGATTTCCAAAACCAAGACCAAAAATTTGTAAATAGAGAAGATATAAAGGAATGCGATGCTTTTACATAAAAAAAGACCTAAAAGGGTAGATGATATAAGAATCATACCTATGATGGTAGAAGGTCCTGCATCCAAACTAGCTGGATTAGTCTGCATAACATGCAACTAACTTATCCCTTTTCCTTGGGCTTTAGTCCAACTACCCCATGATGCTTCCTATGAATGGTACTACTACTCCTGCACTAGGGTAACACATCCTCTGCCTCAACATGAACTTCCAATGAAACTCCAACTAGAAATTTACTGAGGTGTAGTCGATTCCTTCCCTAGTACCTATCCTGATCCCCTGGCACTGCTTTGCTGCTGAGGGCCCTAAAAAACCTATATGTGTGGCCCATCCTTTTGTAAGAATTATAGTCCAAATAAGGGTATAGACACTGAGGAAACTTGTGAAAAAACATTCCACACTGATTGTACTACAATGGAACACGGTCCTGAGATGGATTCTCACTACCCTAGCTACTCTTCCTACCATTACATTGGTGATATCTGTAATAGTAGAACTTATTACCACTAGAAGAAGTTCTCTCATTTCATCCATCTAAAATATATTATCCACTACTAGAGGTCTCTCTCATATTCCTTTTCATGATGATAGATTGATTTATCATGTTCATAATGCTACTTAATAGAAAGAAGTTAACCTATGACCTGATCTCATAGTGAAACCCATCCTGGAAATGCCTTGTCCTGAGAATCCCATCAACTGATAAAGATGAAACAAAGCACTGTAAGTTGGTGCAATGTAAAACATAGTCCATAAATGATATTACCTCTTACGTCAGGTGCATTAACTCATGATCCTTATCATCCCTCAAAGTTTATGGGTAGAAGTGACTCATGAACCTATCTCAAAGTCCTATCAGGATAACTCCTCTTGTTTCCCAATTTTCTCTAAAGTGTCCACCAATGCTTGGATGGTACACAAATCATGTATGAAACAAGATTTACCCTCCTATTAGCGGATGTCTTGAGGTGATTAAATATTTTTTTGGAATGAATCGATACAGAACTCAACTGCCTGGGGACCTCCCTCCCTAGTGAATATATGAATATGTTGCAATTGAAACTATCTCATTAGCTCAGATATAGAAGGTACAATGTGAATAGTCTCCCTATCCATAGATAACATGACCCTCAGGAAGATATCATGAAGTTGATCATCCATCTAATTATTAAGTTCCATAGGAAGCTCTAGTTCAGCTGTGTTAGGAGCATGCTGATTTCCACTCTCCTGATTCTCAACTCGAAGACAATGAGGATGCATTTTCTCTACAAGACAAGAACACTCTTAAGAAGATGAATAAAAATCAAGTTCAATCTCAATATGTGACAACAATAGAGAACCGATAGCTTATGAACTATCTAAACCTGTCTTAATAAGTGAAATCATGACATAACATCTTATTTATTACCTTTTTCATCATATATAAAAGGGATCCATTTCACAGTTCATATAGGAAATTCTATCACATGCAAATAAATATGTCCCTATCATGAACAATGAATGTCAATACATATCTATACATGTTTATCATGATGCATTCATACTCATCTCATAAAATACCGGACCAAAAGTATAAATATCAATAAACAATAATGCCACATAACATGTGAATCAACCAAGGTGAAATAATATCAACTGTAATAAGTGAAAAACATTTCCCATCCCTGGGAACTCAACTTTTCCATCATACACGGGTTAACTACTCCCATGCACAAGGTCATTTCCAATTATTGACACATTCCTAGTCTCCTTTCTACCTTTCACAAATAGTAAGACAAAATAAAATAAAACATAGCTCTGATACCACTTTGTAACATCCCCTGATCCGACACTCTCTCACGTGTCCAAACTGGGTTGGTTATTAGACCTCAAGAATGCCTCCTTATACAACATAGGCTACTGACTAGTATCAGGGGTGTAAATAACATAGTTGGGAGACTATACCCCTTGGTATTGAGTTGTAGCAGTAGCATAATAAATATCCAAGTAAATGAAATAGAAGGAAAAATATAATAACAACAGATAAACCAAATAGTGAAGGCAACTGATCAAAAAAATAATACAAACAATAAAGTAATGATATGTTGGATTGTAGATAAGTTTCAAGTTGAATGAAAAATAGATAAATGATTAAAAAATCAAAGAAGACACTAAAGACATTTATCTCAATCCCCACATCGGTCCCATATCCTAAATCCAACCCATCTAGTAATAAATAATAAACAATAAGGTCATTTGACCTTATACAAACCTACATCCATGAAATCTTTTTGGGTACCAAATAGTGGCCCAAATAGGGTGTGAGTAAAAATCAGTAGGTCGACACCACCGTGTCTAAACAAAACCATTCTGATTGTAAGTGACTGTAATAAAACGATAAATAAGAGTATTAATTAATCAATTAATATACTATAATAATTAACCTACTTCAACACCATGATAGAATATCTCTAAGCATGTAACATTACCATGCCAACTGTAATCACAAGTCCATGAAATAATCACATTACCAGGAAAAGCCCTCTACATAAGTATTTCAGTATAACTATTCTAAGACATTTATATAAGAATTTCAACATAACCAAGACATTCCCTTTATATAATCATTTTACCATAATCGAGACAAGACCTTTATATAATCATTTCAGCATAACCATATCACATCAAATTATCTCTATACATTTCAATAAACAAGTATTCCATTTTACAAAGTGATCCTATTAAAATAAATCACATAAGGTCTCATGTCATACTAATTCTTGTTTCAAACCAATAGCCAGTTCATTATTGTTCAAGGGTAGGCTCACCCTATGAGAATCCAAAATCTAGGTCTCAAAACCATTATATCCAAATGGATCCAAGGAGTAGTCTAAACACATGATTTTTATCACCCTTTATTCCCTTAATTAATGCACATGTTATGTCGACATGATCACATAGTATTTCACACACTAAAAAAATAGAAACATACCACATGTATTTTTCCTAGACCAACTACCTTTATCTAGTAATCAAATAAACATTCTCAATTGGGAATTACAACAAATAAAAAAGGTGAATAATATCACAAGGAAAACCTAGATCACATAAGATTCAAGATCAAAACCCGATTCAAAGGTGGTCAATAGATCACACCGCTATAATAAAGGATAATGGAAGAAAGGTGGAAACCAAAGTGAAGGAACTCATCAGAAATTAAATGTAAGAATAATACATCTAGAAGGGAAGTATTCACCCCAAAAATCACTCAGACTCACCTTATAGTTTGAAAAAGGTGGCTGCATAATGAATGAAAATAGATTATACATTAAATATGGTTTAAAACCACTAGCCCTAAGATATTCATGAATTGAACACCTTTTATGACATGAATTTATCAATTTATAAGATACTCCAAAAAATGAGTCTCCTTGGGTTAAAATAACATTGATCAACCTTTTCACAACATGAACTAGTTTCATAACATGTAAAATTTTCATGATTTGTACCCGTTCACGACACCATCCCAGTGAAGGATTCATGTCATGTAACAGGTTCACAACGTGAAAGTTCCCAACAAAAAGATTGTCGAGAAACACTTAGAAAAAGGCACGGGTTAACATAGAACCTATAAATACATCCTCTTAATCCTTTCTATATTTATACCCATAATCGATTAATTCAAACAAATATACATCCCCAAAATTTATGTCATTTCCCCCAGAAAAATCTCTACATCCCAAAGAAAAGGTTTGACACTAAGGTTTAAAATATAAAGAACTCATATAAAAGTGTGTTTTAACCAAAATCAGAGAGGGGTGTACTTATAAAAGAAAGGATCTTACAACCTCTCTACCATATACAAACTAGTCCTCAATCTATGCTATGAATCATTGGTGGTTACTAGTGAACAAGTTTGGCCATTGTGATCACTCATCAGTCTCCCTCTCATAGGTCTCCTCCTGAATAGAACCACAACACCATAGTAATCACACTATAGGTATGGTATTTCCCTATAGATACTTCTCATGATGTTCCATAATTCACATTGGATTCTTATCAAAGGATACGTTAACAACAAGCTCAACATCATCAACATCTATCACATGAGAAGGGTCTGGATAATATCTCCAAAGTCATGATATGTAAAACACATCATGCATGGTAATATAGAACCATAGAAGAAACAATAAATATTCTAATAGACTAACCCTTTTCTGCTATCTCTAACGATCTGACAAACCTAGGCACTAGATTTCCATGTTTCATGATACAATGTTTCCTCATCCTAGGAAACACCCAATGGAAAACATGATTACCCACCTCAAATTATACAGGTCATATTCAATGGTCAACATAATATTTCTTCCAACTTTTCATGGTCACCAACTGCTTTATAATCAACTAAAACTGCTCATATGTCTCTATCATGAGATTAGGTTCAATGAGCACTGACTCACCTGCCTCTAACCAGCAATGAGGTAAACATCATGACCTTCTATAAAAAACCTATAAGGGTTCCATCTAGATAGATTCCAAGAAAATTTTATTATATAAAAACTATATTATTACCATATATTTATCTCATGAACAAATGAAATATAGTACACATGATCTTAACATATCCTATAGAATCTAAATCATCCATTCAGATTGGCCATCAGTATGAGGATGATATGCTGTACTTAGAAGAAACTATGATCCCAAAGTCTTATGAATACCATTCTAGAACCAAGACATGAAATGAGGATCTGTATTATAAAAAATATTCCTTGGAACATCATACAATAGAACTATCTCCTAGACATAATGTCCACCTATATCATTAACGGTGAAGTTTCCCCTGATGGGAAAAAGTGGGATACATTATTTAATCAATCCATGATCACCCATACTATATAATTATTATGAGGTTTCCTAGGTAAAACTATAAATAAATCCATATTGACATCATCCCACTTCTATTACAAAATGGGTAGAGGCTATAACAACCTATCTAGCCTCTAGTTCTCAGCTATTAACTACTAGTAGGTGAAAAATATCACTAATAATACATCTACCTCCTTTTTTATTCTTGGACACTAGTACTATCTATGGAGATCACAACATATCTTTGTCATCCCTGGATGTAATACCCATATAGGAGTGTGAAACTCTCTCATTATCTCCTCGCACAATCCCATATGAACACATACTAATCCACAAAATAGAAGAGTATTTCTATTTCTAAGAGACCATCCTGATGGTATCTCCCCACTATATAAACATTCCCTCATATCTAAGACCTATGGATCAAATAACTACTCAATCTTGATCTGGTTCAAAATCATGGGTAATACAGATACCAGGGTCAGATATACTCATCTCCGGGACTACTAAATATCTAGATTAATGTTTAAAAAGAGTGTAATAATCTACCAACCATTAAAATAATCCCACACCACCTATTTATAAATCTTCCATCTCAAGAAATTAGAAATTATGTTGCCCTTTCCTAGTTTATAAGACAACTCAAAGTTGAAAGACTACAAATACACAAACCACCTCCTCTATTAAAGGTACAAGTCCTACTATGAAAAGATATATTAGAGTATCTTTTGGTCTATGTAAACCACAAACTTACCACCCAAAATATAGTGTCTTCATATTCTTAGGGTGTGTACCACCATATCTAACTCTAGATCATGATTTGGATAATTCCTCTCTTGTGTTCTTAGTTTTCTGGAGCCATACACAACCAATCCATCTGCCTGAATCAGAACTACTCTGAGTCTAACTCTAGATACATCACAATACACAGTATATTCATTACCCAACATAGGTAAGGTGAGGATATATTCTGAGTTCACATGACTCTTCATCTCTTGAAAAACTCTCTCACAAGACTTTTTCCAAAAAAACTTCACCCCTTTCTTGGTCAACCCATACATCAATGCTACCAGATAGGATAAGTGGTGGATGAAATGCCGATAACACCCTAATAGACCAAGAAAACTATGAATATAAAAGGCATTATTGGGTCACTCTTAATATACTATAACTGAAACCTTCTCTAGGTCAATTGACACTCCAACCTCTAAGATGACATGAACCAAGAAGTGAAATTATCAATCCAAAAACTACATTTATATATCTTGTCATAAAGATGATGCTCTCTCAATGTACTTAAGATGATGTCAAGATTTTGAGCATGATTATATACATACTAAGAGTACTCTAATATTTCATCAACAAAAATCACAACAAACTAATCCAAAAAAGGATCAATGATCCAATTCATCAAGGCCATGGATACCACCGATGCGTTTTTTATACCAACCAACATTACCACAAACTCATAAAATCCATACATGATCCTAAAAGAAGTATGTGGTATGTATTATGGTCTCACTCAAAACTGATGGTACCCTAATCTCAAGTCAATCATAGAAAAGATTTTGGAACCTCTCAACTGATCAAAAAGATCATTAATGTATGGAATGGGATATTGGTTATTGACCATTATCTAGTTCAATCTTTGATAGCCTACACACAAGAATAAAGTCCCATAAGACTTCTTGGGGAAAAGAATGGGAGAACCCCAAGGTGATGTACTAGGCTGTATGAAACCCTTAGATTTCATATTTTCTAGCTAAATTTTCAATTCTTGAAGCTTCGTTGGTTCCATCCTATAAGGTGGGATAGAAATTGGCTCTTCTCCCAACACCAACTCGATTGTGAACTCGATCTCCCACTCAAATGTTAAGTCATACAACTTGTTATGAAAAACATCCTAAAAAAATCTACCATTAGAGGAAAATTATCCTACTATACTCCACCATCATTCAAATAAATAACTACTATATGAGCTGTGAGACAATATAATCTACACTGAATTGGTTCTGTACAACTGTCTTAGAGATTTCACTCACCCTAGTGAAAATAGATACTTCCTTCTAGAGATAGATAGGTAATTCTACTTTGATAATAATCAATGTGAACCTGGTATATAACTAAACAATATATACCCATAATAAAATCAATATCTATAGTTTTCATCACAAATGGTTCCTAAAAGAAATGGAAACCACCAATTTCTAGAGAATAGTCCTTGCAATGCTTGATATTATCAGACTGCAATCCCAATAGTGTATTTATGGGAAAGATACCATTAATGATTTCCAAAACCTAGACCAAACCATTTTAAAAAAGATTATATATAAAGGAATTTAATGCTCCTATATTGAAAAAAATACAATAAAGGGTAGATGATACAAGAATTATACCTGTGATGGTAGATGGTCCTGCTTCCAAACTAGCCGAAGTAGTATGCATAACATTTAGCTAATTTCCCCCTCTACACTGAGATCCAGTCTGACTCCCCTATGATGCTTTCTCTAAATGGTACTACCAATCCTACACTAGGGTATCATTTTCATACCTTGACCTAAATGTCCAGCGGAAATCCATCTACTAGTCTGTTGAGGGGTAGCTAAGTCCTTCCTAGACTCTAGTTCATGTCCTAACCCCCTTCCAATAATTTGTTACTGCATGCCCCTACAAAACCTCTGCAGGCTTCCTAACCTACTATAATCATGAAACTCTAAACTAAGTACTCTTATAGAAAAACTTTACACCCTAATATAAATGCAATAGAAAATGGTCCTAAGATGGATTCCCACTACCCTGGATGATTTTCCCACTATTTAATTTGTGATAATTATTATAACAGTGCTTATTTCCACTAAAATAAGAGCTCCTAGTTCACTATGATAAAATAGACTGGTTTCTTCCTGGGGCCTCTCTCAGATTCCCTTTCATGATGAGATCTTGATTCATCACATATTTAATTCTAATCAACTGAAATACATTCACTTGTGACCCGATCCCATATAAAATCCCATCCTAGAAATTCCTAATCTGGGAAATCTCATAATATACTAAAGATGGTGAAAAAGAATTGAAAGTCAGTTAAATATCCATCATATTTCATCACTAACATGACATCCTATGTCAGGTGAATGAAATCATGAGCCTTCTCATCTATTTAAGTTTCTAGGTAAAAGTGGCTCAAGAACTTCATCTTAAATTCCTTTTAGGATACGTACTCCTATTGCCAATATTTCTCTAAAGTTTCCCACCAATGATTGTCTAGTCTATGAATCATGTATGAAACAAGCTTCATCCTCCCTTCAGTGAGTGTCTTGAGGTGCTTAAAGATCATTCATGATCAATCAATCTAGAACTCAACTGCCTGGGGACCTCCCTCCCTATTGAATGTAGGTATATGTTGTAGTTGAAACTCTCTCGTCATCTTAGACATCAAAGGTTTAGTGCGAATAATATCCCTATCCATAGATCAAATAACCCTTAAGAAGTTTTCATGAAGCTGATCATCCATATGATTCACATAATCTATAGGAAGATCTAGTTTATCTATGTTAAGTGCATGTTGATTGCTTCTCTCCTAATGCTCAACTCAAAGATGATGAGGATTCATTTTATCTACAAGACAAATGAACTCTATATAATAGTGGATAAAAATCAAGGCAAAAAAAAAGGTGAAAAAAATAGAACCAATGGCTTATGGCCTCTCTAAACATGTCTTAACAAGTGTATTGGCATTATAGAATAGTTTATTTATTTCCTTTTTCATCAGATATAAAAGGGATCCATTTCACAGTTCACACATGAAAATATATCACATAGAATAAATACATCCCTACCATGAACAACACATGTAAATACATATCCCTACATTCCTATCATTATACATGCATACTCATCTCACTCCATATCGCACCATGAGTATAAATCTTAAAAAACAATAACATCACACAACATGTAGGATTTCTATGATGGTGCTCTACGTAGGATTTATGTCTGCTCTAGGCCATCCTCATATGCTCCCAGATGACATGGACTTTATCCTTCATCACCTACACCATCTATGGGCCCTCAATAGATGACTCTAAAATCTTTTTAAAACAAAATGGTGACCTATAGGGTCTCTCGTACAAGGACTCAAAAGGTGACATGCTGATGGTAGAGTGATATATTTTGTTGTATGAAAACTCTACCAAGGGCAGGTGATCCTCCCAGCTCCGGTAAAATTCCAACACAAAATCCCTCAACATATCATATAGCACCTGGATAGTGCACTCAGTCTTCCCATTGGTGTGGGGGTGAAAGGTTGTAATCATCCGGAACTAAGTCCTGAATGCCTCCCAAAGGCCTCTCCATAATCGTGATGTAAACCGCACATCATGATCAGAGACAATCATCAAAGGTACCCCATGAAGACGTACAATCTCCCATATGTAGAACTACCCCAAACTCTCCAATGAACTATGCTCCATGATATCAAGGAAGCATGCCAACTTTGTGAGTTGGTCAAATATCACCGAGATGATGTCATGGACCTTTGCTGTGTGCAGCACCACTGTGATAAAGTCCACAGATACATCGTCCCACTTCCACTTCGGGATATCAAGGGTCTACAAAAAACCTACTAGAATTTGGTGCTCTGCCTTCACTTGATGATAAGAGAGGCATCAAGAGACGAGCTCATCTACTCTCCATCTCACGATGAACCACCAAAAATATCACTAAATATCTCTATACATATTCTACACACTGGGATGTATAGCTAGAGGAGAAGTGTGAAACTCCTGCATCACCTCCTCCCACACCATGACTGGAACCACTGTTCGCTTTTGGAACATGATAACATGATTAAATCCTTCATAATACACATATGGCGATTCATATATGAATATATGATCACATAATACCTCGCATTTGATGTCTCCCAACTCAGACTCTCTCACACGCTCAAGAGGTAAAGGAGTCAACACCATCAACGGAATAAAAACTATACCCTCATACTCCACCAATGTTCATTATAGGGTAGCTAACTGATCAAAATCTTCTTTCTCTAAGAAGGAAAAAGACTCCACACTAAGGGAATATACTACAATTCTACCCTTACCTGTAGTATAGACTATCTTGAATTCATAGTCCTATATAAACTCCAACCAGTGCTGCTGTATCAGGTTCAGGTCTCTCTGTGTGAAGACGTACCTAAGACTCTGGTTGTCTGAGTAAACCAAAAAGTGCTCTCCCAGAAGATAGTGTCTCCACATCCTCAAGGAGAAGAATACTGTCACTAGATATAGGTTTTGAGTTGCATAGTTATTCTTGTGTGGTCTCAACTACTTCAACCCATATATCTTAACTACCTGACGTTGCATCAACACACAACTGAGCCCAACTTCAGAGGCATCACAATACACTACGAACACAATGCCTTACTATGGTAGTATCAACACTAGAGAACTAATCAATCTCTACCTCAACTCCTTAAATTCTATCTGGAACTACATAGACCAAATAAATATATTCCCCTTCCACATCAGGGTGGTCAAATGGGATGTGATCCTGGAGAAGTATGCCAAAAATCTCTTATAGTACCTTGCCAAGCCAAGAAATATCTACACCTATGAACCATTCTTGGGTATCTCTCAAGAAATCACTGCTTTGATATTTTCTAGATCCATGGATAAACAATGCTCAAAAATGAAATTACCCAGAAATTGAACCTCATGGATCCAGAACTATCACCTCAAGAGATTTCCATGAAGCTAGTGCTCTCGAAAAAAATCTAGGACCATCCTCAAGTGCTTGGCATGCCCCCCTATGATGCATAGTATAAAAGTATGTCATTGATGAATACAAAAAAAAAATTGGTCAAAGTATGGATAGAAGATGTGGTTCATAAAATCCACAAACATGGTGGGGGAGTTCGTTACACCAAAGGACATTACTAGGAACTCATAGTGTCCACAATGACATTAGAAGACCAACTTCATAATATCATCCTCGTGGACCCTCAACTGATGGTATCTAGACCTGAGATCGATCTTCGAGAACCATTTTGAACCTCACAATTGGTCAAAGAGGTCGTTAATCCTCAGTAAGGGGTACTTGTTATTTATCATGGTCTGGTTCAGGCAATGATAATCCACATAAAACCATAATCTCTTATCTACATTTTTCATGAAAAGACTATATTTTCCCAGAGGTACACATTGAGTTTGATGAAACCTTTCTCATGAAGGTTATCCAACTGCAACCGCAGCTCCCAAAGCTCGATGGGTGCCATCCTATATATTTCAGACAATATCAGGGATGTTCTTGGATTCAATTCAATGTAAAACTCTATCGACCACAACTAAGGTAGTCCCAGAACATCCTTGGGGAAGACGTCCATATAATCCTACACAACCAAAGGAACCTAGATGATTGAAGATTTTACTCCACCAAGGGATACACTCACCAACAGATTAGAGATGGGATACAACCTCATACTTGCTGAACCAACTAGCTCTGCTATGAGAACTCTCTCACCGAAGAAGAAGAACCTCATCCCATCAGTGTGTAGGCATCTAACTAGTCTACAATGATAGTCAATTTGGGCCTGAACCATAGAAATAAAATCCATACCCAATATAACGTTATAGGTTTTCATCGTGATGACCAAAATGTCCCATGTGAACCTCTCTCCACCAAGAAATAGATTGCAATACCGAGAGATAAAGGATACAGAAGAAGCATTCCCGATAAGAACCTCAAGTCGAAGATACTATGTTATCACCTCTACTAGGAGCTCTAGATCTCACACCAGGAGTATTGAGATAAAATAATGGCTATCAACTGTGTCTAATAGTACTAATACAAGAGTAGAATACACACAGATCACACCTCACATCATCTTATGCATTGCAGGATCATATGCCTCCAATGATTGCAGCTTCCCATGGCCCCGACTGCTAGATACCTGAGAATAACGTGGGATTCATGGTGGTGGTTGTATAAGGACACCATACTAGCATCCACCACCCATAGCTTCTCCTACTCCTCTACCAGATCTTCCTCCCTGGGGACCACCTTGTCCATGCCTGGGAGATTCCTAATCACAATGCTACCTCTACCATGGTGGTCCATCAGCTATCTGACTGGGCTTCTCAGCACATCTAGTCTGGAAGTTCCATGCCATGTGATGTCACCCATCACAAGTAAAATGTCACGACCCGTCCTCGGGGCCCGTGCCGTGACTACCCCAAGCCCGCCTTCCATAGGCCAGAGGCTGGCGACTAGCACCACGATGTAAATCCTGGAAAAAGGGAAGACATTGCCTTTGTAAAGTAAACAACAAACACCACAGAGCAAGCAGGCAGAAGTAAACACTAAGTAAGGACTGGTACAACAGTAAGTGCGGAAAAGTAAGTGGGCCAGAATACAAACCCAAAATGAAAGTAAAGTACAAATCGAAAGGGAAAAGTACAACTGAAAAGTAAAGCCGCAATGTCGAGCCGTCCACTAGAAGTCCCACCTGAAGGGTGGGTACAGAAAGCCTCCACTGCTCCTCGGGTCCAGCCGACCGCTCTGAGTACGTCCCGCCCAGTGGTCCACCTCCAGGTACCATCCTGCTCCGCAAGCCTCCACCATGATCAGCGCTGTCCGTTGTCTTAAACCAACACAACGTAGTGCGGGCATAGCTCGTGCAGGGGTGAGTATAAGCTACTCACTAGGGACCCCGAGACCCCCGAAGGCCTCCCAGAATCCACAAAGGATAAACCACAAAGGAAAGATAAAATCACGAAGTAACATCCGACACGGCTTAGGTATATGCCCATACATATACCTAAGTCATCAATTCTCGCTCGGCTCCAACATCCGAGCTCAAGTACAATCCAGTCCACACAGGAAAGAAAAACGTAAATCCACACAGGATAGTACAACACAATCCACAAAGGAAAGCAAAAGAGGATTCAGCTCACACAGGCATACTTCTTCATATGACGATAAAGATGACCGGGTATTACCACTGATTCATCTAAGTCGTCGGACCCACAAAGGATCGATAGGTACTAACCCCCGCAATGACCCACAAAGGATCTGACCCACATAGGATCAATAGGTAACTAACCCCCGCAATGACCCAGAAAGGATCTGACCCACACAAGATCGATAGGTAACTAACCCCCGCAAAGACCCACACAGGATCAGACCCACATAGGATCTATAGGTGCTAGCCCACACAGGACCGCTGAGCACTGACCCACACAGGATTGGACCCACACAGGATTAGTAGCACTGACCCACAAAAGATCGCTGAGTGCTGTAGTCGTCGCTGTCAAATCCACTGAGGATCTCTGTACAGTCGTCGTCATCACAGTAGCAGTCGCAACCAGCTCTAGGGTTCCCACACACAGCAAGCTCGTTCGGGAGGGTCCGCTCCACGAGCCGAGAGGCTGATACACCAACTGACACATAGTCCAGAGTTGATGTATCCAAAAGTTTTGTATCGCCAACAGGAACTCAACGTCACAGACGGTGCGTCAATCGGACGCCCGGTCTGAGAGATATTGGCTTTTTCGTCCCAGGGGCCCGGTTGGTTTTTAAGGCAAAATCAACCTGAACATACTCCACCTGCATCCAAACCTCAGGCGAAGTATTCCAAAAGATCCGTCTCACTAAGAGGAAATCAACAAAGTCGACGGCACGTCAATCGGACGTCCGAAGCTCAAGATATGAGCGTTTCCGCTCCGAGGGCCCGGTTGGTTTCGCATACGAACCAACCCGGCTGAACCCAAAGTATTCCAAAACCTTGAGTGTGATATACCAAAATGACCTTCTCGATCCAAGGATCGTATCGCCGTGGACGGCGCATCATTCGGAGGCCCGTAGCTCAAGTTATGATCAAAAGACCAAAAAGGTCCGGAAACGGGGGGTCTGGGCCTGGACCGACCCGACCCGACCCCCCTGGGTCGGCCCGAACCGGGTCGACCCGACCCGGGTCCGGGTCCGACCCGGCCTGGGCGCGACCCGGCCGGCGGGTCGGCTCGGCTCGGCTCGGCCGAGCGGCCGAGCAAGGGAAGCCGTGGGGCATGCTGCCCCCGCGGGAAGAGGAGCCGCGGCCCCACGTGGGGCCGTGCTTGGTCAGCGGACGGGCAGAGCCGCATCCCGTGTCTTGCCGGACCTGCACGGTCGCGGGTCTGGTCGGCTGCCGCCGCCTCCGGCTGCTGGCGCCGCCGGTGGAGTCCGCAGGCCACCGGAGTTGCTCCGGTGGTCCGATTCCATTTCCGTCTGCGTCGTAGCTCATCCCGGGTCCCGTTCTTCACTGCGGAATCAACAAATTGTCTCTATGACACGTTTCGTCATCATCCGCCGTTTCGCACACTAAGAAACAAAGGGCTGTGGGTTTGGACTTGTTCATTGGTCTGCACCCACCACATTAGCGGTTTGAAACAACACCATAATTCTCAATAAATGATAAACCTTGACCCGCAATATTAATCCGCGGACCAACTTGTTAATTGGTTGGTCCGTGTTCTTGCCTTGAGGAAAACAAACATAGGTAAAATCAATTTTCAAAACGACCCCTACCTCGTCAAAGTCGTCGAACGAGCGTTCTACGTGGAATTGACCATCGCGGAAGGAGGTGATCGTCATGTCGCAGAAGGGCGTCGCGTCGTCGCAGAAGGGCGTCACGTCATCGCGGAAGGGCGTCGCGTCGACGATCTCCGAGGGTTAAATAAACACATGGATTTAATTATAACAATTAAATCCATGTTGAGGATAAAAACCACAAAGGAATTTAAAAGATTTTAAATCTCCTACCTCAAGCAGTTGATCGAAGATTTGTCGCGGGGAAAGAACATCGCGGAAGAAGCGTCGGCGTCACGTCGATCTCTATGGGTCGGGCGTTCTTCTCATTCTTCACGTTCTTCGCGTTCTTCGCGTTCTTTGCGTTCTTTGCGAAGGAGGATGAAGGCACAGACTCTCCAAATACTCTCAACAGATCGCACCCCAAAAGAAAGTTATGTTGGTCTTATTTTATTAATATGCCAACAGTTTGAAAACAGGTTAAGAAACGAAAAAATTAATTCATAGAATTAATTTAAACGAACTTAACCGCCCAATTAAAAGAAGTGTTTAATAGATTAAGAAATGCCCCAGTTGACTTTCATTAAAAAGGGGTTTTCACAGGTGCGTTACTTAGCGGAAAAGAAATGGTGGGGCTCGTGCGGGCCCCACCTCACAAATATCCTACCAAGAGGGTAGGATATTTTGGGTTCCACCCTATCTGCTTCAACTCATCTTAAGCATCTTTAATTGGCTTCAAGTGAAATAAAATAAGGTTTGTCTTACCACATTATTTTATTTCTTAACTTAAAGCCCAAAAATTAAAAACCACACCCGAGCAAACGCAACTCCGAAAGAGGCATTTCTAAGCAAATATCGGCGCTGCGATTCCATCGGTGCCCTCAGAATTCGATTCCGAGCACCGGTTCAAAAGATAGAAAAACCCACTCGTTCGTTCACTGAACGTACCCGAGCCAAACTTCGAGAAATGATTCCAGGTACACCAGGCCTCAGAATCAGGTGCCGTCAGAAACTGAGTTCTTGTAAAATTCCAAAGAAAATTAAGAAAAAAAATTCCTTGAAATTTACGGGTCTTTATATCAATTCCACCTCAGGGCTTTATGTCCCCGTAAAGATACATCATATGTTAGGGAAACAAATGTGGGTACTGAGCACGCATCTGAGCCTCCCGCTCCCAAGTGCTCTCCTAGAGGTTCCCGTGCTGCCATCTGATGCGCACTAGAGGAATCGATCGTCCACGTAGGACCTGCTCCTGTCGATCCTCGATCTCCACCGGGACCTCTGCAAAAGTCACCCCATCATCAACGTCTAGCTCCCCATGGTCAATGATGTGCGTCAGGTCGTGAACATATCTCCTCAGCTGAGATACATGGAAGACGCCGTGCACCCGGTGAAACTGAGGTGGTAGAGCCAGGCGATAATACACCTCTCCAATCCTGCTGAGGACCTGGAATGGTACGATGAAGCGTGGAGACAACTTTTCGCCTCGGCCAAATCTCCGCAATCCACATCGAGGTGAGACACGCAAGAAGACGTGGTCTCCATCCTCAAACTCTAGTGGTCTCCGCCTCCTGTCAGAATAAGACTTCTGTTGGCTCTAAGCTGTCCTCATCTCCTCCTGGATGACCTGGACTTTCTCTATCGTGGCCCGGACCATCTCTGGTCCCACAAGTGCTGACTCCCCAGGGTCTGTCTAGAACAACGGAGATCTGCAAGGTCTGCCATACAATGCCTCATACGGTGCCATCCCGATGGTGGAGTGGTATCTGTTGTTGTACGCAAACTCCACCAAGGGTAGGTGGTCCTCCCAGCTGCGACCAAAGTCGAGGACACATGGACGGAGCATGTCCTCGAGAGTCTGAATGGTCCTCTCCGTCTGACCATCCGTCTGAGGGTGAAAGGCGGTGCTCAGACATAGCTGCCTCCCAAATGCCTCTTGCAACCCCTTCCAAAGCTAGAAAGTAAAGCGAGCATCTCGATCAGAGACGATAGATTATGGCACACCGTGAAGCCGTACAATCTCCTGAACATAGAGACACCCCAAGCTCTCCACTGAGCCCTGCTCTCTAATGGGTAAGAAGTGAGCCAACTTGGTGAGTCAGTCGAAAATCACCCAAATGGAGTCATGACCTATGGAAGTGCGTGGAAGTCCAGTCACGAAGTCCATAGACATCCCATCCCACTTCCACTTCGGGACCTCTAAGGGTTGTACCAAGCCTGCTGGTACCTGATGCTCTGCCTTCACTTGCTGGCAGGTGAGGCATCGTGAAACGAACTCTGCCACATCCTTCTTCATGCCTGGCCACCAGTGCTGTCGTCTGAGATCCTGGTACATCTTTGCCACTCCAGGAAGAACCTCTAAGGGAGAAGTGTGAAACTCTCTTAGAACTTCCTCCCGTAAAGCGACTGGTACTAAGGTACGTCCTCTGAAAAGGAAGTTGTGCTCTGCTCCAAAGGAGAAACCATCAGGTGCCTGTCCTGAGGATATCTATGTACGCCACGTCTCACAGTCAGCGTCCCCACGCTGTGCCTCTCTGACCCGCTGTAGTAGTGGAGGGGTGAATGTGAGAGACTGAAGGAAGGCTGCTCCATCTCTATCCACGAAGGATATCCGCAAAGCGGCTAGCTGCTCTGTCGCCTCCTCGAGTAGCTGAATGCCCGTCCTCCTACTGAGAGCATCGACTACTACGTTCCCCTTCCCAGGAGTATAGACTATCTCAAAGTCATAGTCCTGGAGGAACTCGAACCATCGCTACTGTCTCAGGTTTAGGTCCTTCTGCAAGAAGATGTACCTGAGACTCTGATGGTCAGAAAAGACTGTAAAGCGCTCGCCCATCAGGTAGTGTCGCCATGTCTTTAGGGAGAAGACCACTGCTGCTAACTCTAGGTTATGGGTAGCGTAGTTCTGCTCATGCGGCCTCAAATGACGTGATCCATAGGCGATCACTGCCCGCTCTTTCATCAAGACACATCCGAGTCTGGTCCTTGATGCATCGCAGTAGACTACATACCCTACTCCCTCCTCAGGCAACCTCAAGATAGGGGCACTGTTCAATCTCTGTCTCAGCTCCTGGAAGCTCTTCTGACATCTGTCTGACCACACAAAGGGTTTCCCCTTCTTCGTAAGAGCTGAGAGTGGTGCCTCAACTCTAGAGAAGTCTGGCACGAATCTTCGATAGTATCCATCTAGTCCCAAGAAACTCCGCACCTCCGTCACGCTCTTAGGTGGCTCCCAAGCTAGCACTGCCTCGATCTTCGTAGGATCCACTGCAACTCCCACCTTAGAGATGAAATTCCCCAAGAAGTGGACCTCGCGTATCCATAACTGACACTTCGTGAGCTTTCCATAAAGCTGGTGCTCTCGGAGTGTGTCTAGTACAACCCGTAAGTGGTAGGCGTGCTCCTCCTCAGTCGTGGAGTAAATCAAAATTTCATCGATGAAGATGATGACAAATTGATCGAGGTATGGCTGAAATATCCTATTCATGAGGCCCATGAACACTGCTGGAGCATTGGTTACGCCGAACGGCATAACCAAGAACTCATAGTGGCCATACCGACATCTGAAGGCCGTCTTCTGCACGTCCTCGTCCCGAACTCTGAGCTGATGATAGCCTGACCTGAGGTCTATCTTCGAGAACCACCATGCTCCCTTAAGCTGATGAAAGAGGTCATCAATCCTCGGTAGCAGATACTTGTTCCTCACTATCACCTGGTTCAGGCGATGATAGTCTATGCACAGTCGCAAGCTCCCGTCCGCCTTCTTGGCGAACAATATCGGGGAAGCCTAGGGTGAAACACTGGGTCAGATGAATCCCTTGCCCTGCAAGTCCTCCAACTATACCCGTAGCTCTCGAAGCTTAACGGGGGCCATCTGATATGCTGGAGTGGATATCGGGGCTGTCTCGGGGTACATATCAATATAAAAGTCTACCTCTCTATGAGGAGGTAGTCCTGGAACGTCGTTGGGAAAGACGTCCGCATACTGATCCACCACTCCAGGATAACTAGGACTCCACACGTCAACTGCTCCTAGGATGAGGCTAGCCAACTGATGAGTGATGGGATGTCCTCTCCTCTGCGGAAGTCCATCCTGTGCTGTGAAGGCTCCCTTATCACCGGTGAAGGTGAACCTGCTCCTGTCGGTGCATACACATCGCACCTTGTGCCTAATACAGTCAATCTATGCATGGACCGTAGATAACCAATCCATGCCCAATATGACGTCGTAAGGCCTCGATGCTACTACAAGAAGATCCTAGCTAAAGCTCTCGCCTCCTAGAGTAAGCTCACACTACCAGCACCAGTGTGTAATCGTCGAGTCTGCTCCCGTAGGAGTCTCTAGCCGTAAGGATCGAGCCAACGGCTCTGTTGGAATCTCCGAGCTCCGAACAAGGGCATCGTCTATGAAAGAGTGACTCGCTCCTGTGTCTATAAGAACCGAAGCAAGGATGGAATAGACACAAATCGTACCTCAAATCATCTCGGGAACACCGTGGTCGTAGGCCTCCACTGCCTGGATTTGTGCTTGTCTCTCCCCGCCAGCTCCCTGTGGTCGGGGTGGAACTCCTGGTGGTGGTGGTGGTAGAGCCTCAAAGCGTTTCCCACCACCTGCTGGTTGGACAACTCCTCTGCCTCATCCACCTCCTCCCTATGGACCGCCACGGTCAACCCTCTGCCTCTGCCTGGGTGGCCCCTCAACTGTCTGCTACTCCTCGGCACGGTGGGCCGGGCAGTCACGAGCCATGTGGCCCTGCCCGCCGCATGTGTAGCACTGCCTGCCTCTCGAAAGACTGGCTCCACGCTGTGTGCCCCGCACTACTGAGCCAGTGTCCTGAGGTCGTCTGCATGAGGTTCTAGTCTTCTTGGACCCCTGAGTCATCCGTTGACTGCCTGCTGCGGAAGACTCTGCTACGTGCCGCCCCGCGTTAGGTCTCGCCACTGGAGAAGCCTCAACAAGAAAGCTCTCGATCAAAAGGGCTCGCTCCAGTACTCCTAACTGAGTCGGAATGCTGAGGGAGATCAGTGATGCCCTGATCTCATGTCTCAATCCATGCTCAAAGGTCCGGGCCCGGAAGAATGGGTCTCGTACCATGTCTGTCGAGTAGCGTGAGAGATCGGTAAATCTCACCGAGTACTGGGCGACCGTCAAGCTGCCCTGCCGCAGCTGAAGAAGCTCCTGGATGTGCACCGCACGGAGGGTGGCTGGGAAGAACTCTGAGCGGAAGAGGCCCTCAAAGTCTGTCTAGAGGAGAGATGCCTGATCGTGCACCTGGAGCATCAAGCTCCACCATCGGCCCACTGCTGCATGTAGTAGGCTCACTGCGAGGATCACCATGAGGTCTGCTGGTGTCCTCACTAGCCTGAAAACTCGCACCACTGCCTCCAGCCAGTCCTCGGCTGCCTGGGGGTCCGTCTCCCTACGGAACCAGGGCGGTCGCTGGCGTTGGAACTCATGCAGTGCACTAAGGCAAAGTGCATCGTCAGCTGCTAGGGCTGGAAGCATCGGTGGCTCGGCGGGTAGAGGTACCGCCGGTGCCTCAGCTGTCAAAGGGCCCTGTACTGAGGCCTCGTTGCTCGGAAGACTGTCGTCACGTACAACTCTCGAAACCCTAACTGACTGCCATTGTGGGGCCATCCTGAAAAGAAAACAGGTGCGCCACGGTCAGAACATTATACCTGGTGAGATGATACAAAGTAATCACAAAGAAAACTTGAAACACACATGCAATCAATTTTTTCGTGCATTAAGTCGGAAATCAGAAGTCAGGGTCCTGGTGTACGGATACGTCGGCCGCCGCACCAACACTAGGCTCCCTGGACTGATAACCACACCCTATACGCTTAACACCATTGCTTCACATAGAAGAAAGATCAGAGTCTGCATTAGAACCGAACTCCTCTGATACCAATTGTCACGACCCGTCCTCGGGGCCCGTGCCGTGACTACCCCAAGCCCGCCTTCCATAGGCCTGGGGCTGACGACTAGCACCAAGGCGTAAATCCCAGAAAAAGGGAAGGCATTTCCTTTTTAAAGTAAACAAAAAACACCACAGATAAAGCAGGCAGAAGTAAACACTAAGTAAAGACTGGTACAACAGTAAGTGCAGAAATGCAAGTGGGTCAGAATACAAACCCAAACTGAAAGTAAAGTACAACTCGAAAGGGAAAACAACAACTGAAAAATAAAGCCGCAACATCGAGCCGTCCACTAGAAGTCCCACCTGAAGGGTGGGTACAGAAAACCTCCACTACTCCTCGGGTCCAGCCGACCAATTCGAGTACGTCCCGCCCAGTGGTCCACCTCCAGGTACCGTCCTGCTCCGCAAGCCTCCACCACGATCAGCGCTGTCCGTTGTCTACAACCAACACAACATAGTGCAGGCATAACCCATGCAGGGGTGAGTATAAGCTACTCAGTAGGGACCCCTAGACCCTTGAAGGTCTCCCAGAATCCACAAAGGATAAACCACAAAGTAAAGATACAATCACGAAGTAACACCCGACACGGCTTAGGTATATGCCCATACATATACCTAAGTCATCAATTCTCGCTCGGCTCCAACATCCGAGCTCAAGTACAACCCATTCCACATAGGAAAGCAAAATGTAAATCTACACAGGATAGTACAACACAATCCACAAAGGAAAGCAAAACAGGATTCAGCTCACACAAGCATACTTCTTCATATGATGATAAAGATGACCAGGTATTACCACTGATTCATCTAAGTCGTCAGACCCAAAAAGGATCGATATGTACTAACCCCCGCAATGACCCACAAAGGATCTGACCAACATAGGATCAGTAGGTAACTAACCCCCACAATGACCCACAAAGGATCTGCCCCACACAGGATCGATAGGTAACTAACCCCCGCAAAGACCCACACAGGATCGGACCCACACAGGATCTATAGGCGCTGGCCCACATAGGAACGCTGAGCACTGACCCACACAGGATTGGACCCACACAAGATCGGTAGCACTGACCCACAAAGGATCGCTTAGTGTTGTAGTCATCGCCGTCAAATCCACTGAGGATCTCTGTACAGTCGTCGTCGTCACAGTAGTAGTCACAACCAGCTCTAGGGTTCCCGCACACAGCAAGCTCGTTCGGGAGGGTCCGCTCCACGAGCCGAGAGGCTGATACATCAACTGACACATAGTCCAGAGTTGATGTATCCAAAAGTTTTGTATCGCCAACAGGAACTCAACGTCGTAGACGGTGCGTCAATCGGACGCCCGGTCTGAGAGATACTGGCTTTTTCGTCCCAGGGCCCCGGTTGGTTTTTAAGGAAAAATCAACCCGACTGTACTCCACCTACGTCCAAACCTCGGGCGGAGTATTCAAAAATATCCGTCTCACTTAGAGGAAATCAACAAAGTTGAAGGCACGTCAATCGGATGTCCGAAGCTCAAGATATGAGCGTTTTCGCTCCGAGGGCCCGATTGGTTTCATATACGAACCAACCCGGCCGAACTCAAAGTATTCCGAAACCTTGAGAATGATATACTGAAAGGACCATCTCGATCCAAGGATCGTATCGCCGCTGACATCGCATCGTTCAGAAGCCCGTAGCTCAAGTTATGAGCAAAAGACCAAAAAGGTCTGGAAACGGGGGGTCTGGGCTCGGACCGACCCGGTTGGGCGCGACCCGGCCCGGCCTGGGCGCGACCCGGCCGACGGGTTGGCTCGGCTCGGCTCGGCCGTGCGGCTGAGCAAGGGAATCCACGGGGCGTGCTGCCCCAACGGGAAGAGGAGCCACAGCCCCGCATGGGGCCGCGCTTGGTCAGCGGACGGGGCAGAGCCGCATCCCGTGTCTCGCCGGACCCGCGCGGTCGCAGGTCTGGTCGGCCGCTGCCGCCTCCGGCTGCTGGCGCCACCGGTGGAGTCTGCGGGCCACCAGAGTTGCTCCGGTGGTCCGATTCCATTTCCGTCTGCGTCGTAGCTCATCCCGGGTCTCGTTCTTCACTGCGGAATCAACAAATCGTCTTTGTGGCACGTTTTGTCATCGTCCGTCGTTCCGTACACCAAGAAACAAAGGGCGGTGGGTTCGGACTTGTTCGTTGGTCCGCACCCACCGTGTTAGCGGTTTGAAACAACACCATAATTCTCAACAAATGATAAACCTTGACCCGCAATATTAATCCACGGACCAACTTGTTAATTGGTTGGTCCGCGTTCTTGCCTTGGAGTAAAACAAACATAGGTAAAATCAATTTTCAAAACGACCCCTACCTCGTCGAAGTCGTCGAACGAGCGTTCTACGTGGAATTGACCGTCGCGGTAGGAGGTGATCGTTGCATCGCGGAAGGGCGTCGCGTCGTCGCGGAAGGGCATCGCGTCGTCGCGGAAGGGCGTTGCGTCGACGATCTCCAAGGGTTAAAGAAACAAATGGATTTAATTATAACAATTAAATCCATGTTGAGGATAAAAACCAAAAAGGAATTTAAAAGATTTTAAATCTCCTACCTCAAATAGTTGATCGAAGATTTTTCGCAGGGAAAGAACATCGTGGAAGAAGCGTCGGCGTCGCGTCGATCTTTGTGGGTCGGGCGTTCTTTGCATTCTTCGCGTTCTTCGCGTTCTTCGCGAAGGAGGATGAAGGCACAGAATCTCCAAATCCTCTCAACAGATCGCACCCCAGAAGAAAGGTGTGTTGGTATTATTTTATTAATATGCCAACGGTTTGAAAACAGGTTAAGAAACGAACAAATTAATTCATAGAATTAATTTCAACGAACTTAACCACCCAATTAAAAGAAGCGTTTAATAGCTTAAGAAACACCCCAGTTGACTTTCATTAAAAAGGGGTTCTCTCGGGTGCGTTACTTAGCGGAAAAGAAACAGTGGGGCTTGTGCGGGCCCCACCTCACAAATATCCTACCAAGAGGGTAGGATATTTTGGGTTCCACCCTATCCGCTTCAACTCAGCTTAAGCAGCTTTAAGTGGCTTCAAGTGAAATAAAATAAGGTTTTTCGTACCACATTATTTTATTTCTTAACTTAAATCCCAAAAATTAAAAACCACACCCGAGAAAATGCAACTCTGGAAGAGGCGTTTCTAAGAAAATATCGGCGCTACGATTCCATCGGTGCCCTGAGAATTTGATTCCGAGCACCGGTTCAAAAGTTAGAAAAACCCGCTCGTTCGTTCACTGAATGTACCTGAGCCAAACTTCGAGAAATGATTCCGGGCACACCGGGCCTCGGAATCAGGTGCCGTCAGAAACTACGTTCTTGTAAAATTCCAAAGAAAATTAAGAAAAACAAATTCCTTGAAATTTACAGGTATTTACATAAAATAACTCCCCTCTATGAGATTACCTAGAGATCTGTGTTGTATTGGACTCATGTGACTAAGTGCCTTATCTTGCTCAAGAAAGGGTCTCATGCTCTAAGATCCTAGCGCCTAACATCTGCTAGCTGCTGCAGATGAATCAACTATGGGATGCCCACTACCATCTCCAACTGTCTGATATCCCTATGAAAAAAATCTCTATGTCACCAGTTCCCACTCCCACACCCCAACATAGGTGAGGATTCACAAAGGCACAATGGTGGTCCAAATCTCTCGGTGGAGTCCATACTCAAAATTCTGTGCTGGACAGTATCAATCAAAGATCATGTCAAAGGAGTAACATGTAAGGTCGGTGAACCTCTACACATACTCAAACACAATTATACCTCCCTAATAAAGATCTATAATATCCTATATCTAGACTGAGCGTAAGTAGGAGGGGTATTAATTTTCACAGAATAACTAGCAGAAGTCATCCCATGAGAGTGTCACCTCATCATGAATCTGTGTAAAGAGACTCCAAAAATACCTAACTAATCCATAGAAAAGGATAGATTCTAGTACTACCACCTGATCCATCAATGTGTGAACAAGACTGAAGATATGGACTACTGACTCTAGCCAATCCTCTACTACCTGAGGATATGGCTTTCCACAGAACATCAGTAGTCTCTGATGTTGTAAATCACAGGGTATGCTAAGCCTGTACACATCCTCAGCCTACTTTGCTGGGATGATATACCACTAAAAAGGTGGAGGTTTTGATACCTTCCAACCTAGAGGAAGGGGGTCATAAGATGAAACCTGAACCGAGGCATCATTTCTCATAAGGTTATTATTATGAACCAGAGCTAGTATCCTGGCTGGCTATCATCACAAAGGTATGTTTAAAGTTATCAAGGAGTAACGTGGTTAGATGAGCATACACACACACAAGCACACATCAACAATAATGGGGAGATGAATCATAAAGGAAAGTCAATGAAACAATCCTATATTATGCATGTACCATTGATCCCTGTAACAAATGCCTCATCATGACAAGTCAACAAGCAGGTAGTCAGGGTCCTAGTGAATATATACATCAGCCTCGCGTACCATCACTAAACTTCCTATCCTGAGATCCACACTTGAGAAACTTTGAAATTGTTTCTATAAACCAAACCAAATCCTCTTAAGGGGAAACATTCGAACAACATCCTAAGGAATGAAATTGCTCTAATACCAATCTATCATGATCCGACCCAATCTGGGTCTTGAGCCATCAATAACCCAACTGCCTCTATAGGCCAGAGGTTGGAGACAAGTGCCGAAGGAATAGATAACTCAGGGAGGAATTTTCCTAAGTACTTGTATGCACACACACAACCAAATCAATGAAAAATTGAATATGGAAAGAAGGAAAAGATGTAAAAATTATATAAAATAAACCAAGAATACATGAATCTCTATAAAATACAAAGTACAATAGTGTAAAATGAAAGTAAAAGGAAAAAATACATGCACAATTAGAAATATGTCCCAAACTGAAAAAAACTAGAAAAGAGTAAACAACTGAGAGAGCTCAACTCCTATATCCCAATATACAACCATCATACGCGGTCCAAACACCCAATATCTCTAAGATTCTCTAAAATGACAGTCAACCTGTCTGTCATTTGTAAAAGATATAACACGTGTGGGAGAAACCCATGTAGGGGGGAGTATATACATACACAGTAGAACACACCTAAAGGGGTGAAGGGGGATCATTAAGAGATAAAATAGGAAGAATAAAGAGAGTATATGAAAGATTCAGTTAAAGAATAAAGCTGAACCCAACAAGGAGTTAAAGTAAGCTCATCCAAGCACAAGGGGATAAACATAGTGAGAAGATGAACTAACCGTAGAGACTTTTCCACCTATAGAAAGAGAGTAGACTCATCCAATCATGAGAAAAAGGCACAAAAATCATGTGGTATACCTCACACATCTTCACCTCTCATGGAAGAAGAAAATTCAAATACATGGGGTGGATAAAAAATAAAGTTTATATATATATTCTTAGTAAAATAATTAAAAAAAGATTAAGGGGATCTCTATCTCATAGCTCAACCCAATAAGAAGAGTAACCAATAGTTCCAAAAGAAAGTCCATCTATAATTCCAAAAACCTCATGCGTCTACCCTGAAGACCAAAGTCTAAAGGAATCATTATCTACACCTTGATACTATCCTATTTGGGTGGCACTGACTCACCCACATGGTTTTAGGTCGCATCACAAAAAAATGTATTGGTGGTGAAAACATACCTCTTCCTTGTGATTCCAAATCCATGTAAAACCATGTCTCATCACCGTGCCACATACTCGATGGGACAAAAACTATAGGTTTGGATCCCATGACCTGGTATAATAGAAAGGTCCTACTCTGATAGTCATTGAGGAACTCCACTGCCCATCCCCACTAAAGGGCACCACTCAAGAATTTCATCGAGGAACTCCACTACCCAGACCTTCTAGAGGGTAACACCTGAGAGAAATTGTTGGGGAACTCCACTACCCAGCCCCACTGGAGGGTAATTCCTAGAAGAAGTCATCAAGGAACTCCACTTCCCAGCCTTACTCGAGGGTAATTCCTGGAAAGAGTCCTTAGGGAATTCCACTTCCCAACCCTGCTGAAGGGTAATACCCGGAAATTTCTGGTGATCCTACACGATCGCTGTCGTCATCGAGTGTTGCCTCAGTGTATTAAAAACCTAGAACATTTTACATTATAGCTCAAAATCTACCAATGAGGTAACCATCACATTATACAAGAAAAAAACTAAGGATAGGCTACTAGTAGGCCAAAATACAAGTTGAAACGAAGGATATAAGAGACTTTGAAGTTTCTTGAAAATGAACTAAGGGGTACATTGCATGTGAGGGGGCCCACACAACGTGTGACCCCACTCAAAAACCTGCCCATGTACCTATATTATACACAGTTTCATACCATGTAGTAGTATATTCCTTTTAGGTAGATTACACAACATGTCTTGACTAACTGGGACTAGGGCCGTGTGCTGCATGCTGTGTCTATGTACTAGAGTACATGACCATATATCGAACCTCATGTACTCCTACATGGGTTCCCATACATGTGACCCATCACACGAGTTCTCTAACTAGGGAAAGGTACACAGTGTGTGAGTGAGGGTTACATGCTGTGTCCCCCTTAAATTTCCCTAAACCCTAACTCCACTACTGAGGGAGCTACACACCATGTGTTGTTCTTACTACACGAACTATAGTCTGGATTTTTATAGAAAACTCATATCCAATCCTTGTGCATAAATCTGATCCAAATACCATAGATATCTCTTGGAATCAACCTAAAATATTATAATCTAATTGGATGTTGCGCTTTCTAGCCTTTTCTCACCAGAAATAGGCTCTGATGAAGATTCAGTGAACCACCGATCATTCAGCACACCAACACACCTCTCATCCATGATTACTTGATTTCAAATCACCAAAACATTCATCCTTTCATTGAAACAATCTAGTATATATTCTTGGTTAATCAAACCATTTTTGTTTCATCGATTCTCCATGAATCCAGGGGTCCGATCAACCTCGGTACCTCTCGACATAGTCGATCCGGGACCGCTGGGATCCAACTGGTGGAGAACATAGAGAATATTTGGGATAAAGGATCAAAAAAGAAATTTTATACATCCCCAACCATGCGTTCTTGGCATATGTTCAAGAACAGGGGCCTAGGGTTATATTAAGAATTCATAAATAATTTAAACTCCAATACTTGGGCACATGAAAAGGATGTTCAAGGCATAAATATAAGAAAGAATAATGATATATTAAATCATTTAATAAAGGGTGTAAAAACACTAATTTATGAGTCATACCTTAGTTTTTGATCGATCAATGGTGAAGAATGCATTCTACAAACATTTTAGAGAAGTTGTTGCATTTTCTGCACCCTAATTAGATCCTATATGACATTTTGTTGTCGTTTTCCAAAGGATTTGTCAACATAGGAGGGAGTGAGATTCACCGGAGATCATAGGATTATGAGACCAACCTTGGAAAAATCACTATAATGAAATATTTATAATCATTTAGCTTTAGGTCAAGTTAAATAGTTTAATTAATTAAATAATTAAGTAAATTCACTTAACATACCACCAATGAGTGAAGGGCCCAAAGGTCCCGCATCAACTAAATTTATGTCACCCCTAGGGTAAAAAACATATTATTGACTCAACCTTGGTCTTTAATTTTTGATCCAATCATAATTTTAATATTTATCCCATTTTCTTTAATCAATCGCATGGGCATTCAATATTTAATAGTTTTAATATTTTTATAAAATTAATTCTGGGTACACCGGGCCTAAAAAACACACACCATCTCAACACCTAGATTTGAAAATATATATATAAATATTTCAAATTATTTCAAGGTAAAATCTAGGTCTCTATTTTTTTTACCAAACATGACATGTAGTGATGAAAAACAAACCACATTGCTTCATGGTGGTGGTAGTCTTCATGTACACATGATCGATGCTGTTTTATTTTTCTTAGTGAACAGAAAGGTTTGAATAATGGTGTATACATTAATATAATAAAAATAAAGTATATTAATAATTATAGTTTCATTATATTATAGTTTCTAGAATATTATTATAAGGGGAATATTAAGTAGGAATGGAAAAGGAGTAAGAAATACTCACATTGGAAACTTGAAATTTCCCTTGGAAGTCTTCTTGTAAATGAATGCCTTAGTCTTAATAATTAATACTAGAGGATTATGAACTTGAGATATGATTATATTATGAGAAAAATTACTATTTTTTAGGAAGAATTTTTAAGGTATAGGCGTAGCATGAAGTGGTATAAGTGGCCCCCTTTCATAAGTGGAGAAAAATAGAATTTTTATATATACTCCTTAGTTTTAAATAATGGCATACCATTATCCCAAGGTAAATGGTTAAAATGGATGGAAATAATGGAATGTATGAAAATTTAAGGCCAATATTCCTCTCAACCATACATTTTGGAGATTACTTGAGTGATTTTAGGCTTTTCCCCTTAGTCGTTTTAACTTTTACCATGGTAACAAATTTTTAGCCTCAAAAATTAATTTTAATGAAAAAATTAAGATTGGATTATTATATAATTTCAAAATTATAATTACATATATGAAAATAATTTTATCTAATATTTTCTTCCAAAAAAGATAAATTTAGAATTAATGCACAAATAGGGTAAAACATTTTTTAAGAAAAGTGTATTTTAAGCTTAAAATTTATGTATTGGATAAAATTATCGTCATTATTTATTTTATTGAAATTAATTAGTTTTTTTATAAAAAATAAATTTTATATGGCTTCTAAATCAATCAAAAACCTAATTTTACCAAAATAATATTTAATTGAAAGAAAAGATCAAAAACGAGTTTTTATTGGAAAATATTACCTAAGTCCTTAGAATTTAAATAATAGGTTTTATAAATTTATCTTATCATTTTTAAGTGAATAATTTTACTTCTTAAATAAATTTTTTGTCATGAAAAATGTTTATAAGTTTTTATATTATACTTACTTAATTATATAATAACAAACACTATGGTTTAAGTAAAAAAATGTATTTTTCACTATTAACCAGAAAATCAATTATTTTAAAAAAATTTAAAAAATTAACCCTAAGATAATTTTGAAATAATGAATTTAAAAATGTAGTTTTTTATACAAATTGAAGTTCTATAATTTATAAAGTAAATTTTAAATGAAAACAGAACATATAAAGAAAAATAACTTTTTATTGAAAAAAATGACACTTTTAAATGCCAAGTGTTCTTAATATTATTTCATATCAATTTTATAATTTAAATGTTTTTAATATAATATTTTAAAATTATTAAATTTAATTTATTATGATAAAATAAAAATTACTTAAAAATACTTATTTATGAAATAAAAATCATTTTTAATATTAAATCATACCAAATATTTATCCTCTAAGTGTAAGAAATTTTAGTTGAGTAATGCATTTTTATTTACTAGAGGGTTTTATTATTATTATAAATTTCATATTATTATTCATCTAATATGTCATAAATAATTTTAGTTTAGTTTTTCATGTTGAATAATCTATCAAAAAAAATATTAATTTAGAGAAAAAATCTTTTTTAAAATCTCAGGGTGTTACATTTGGTGCCACCTTAGCTTCTGGTGATTTTAATTATACCTAATCTATCATTTATTTGAATTCTAGTGACATAAAAAATTCAAAATTAACCATGATAATCCATAATTTCTATCACTTAGGTCTTTATTTCATTTTATCTAGAATTAATATTGATTGTCAACACACTATGATGTATTTCCATTGAAAAAATAGCATAAAATCATATATTTTTATGTCTAAAACATTTAATAGTTTAGTCTTCATGCTCCTAATGGATTAATTATTATCTAATAAAATAAAAAAATATTCCACAACTCATCATCTAGTAGTATAAATTTTAGATCCTTTGAATCCAAAAATTGTGGAAAACTATTAAACTCAAGGATCTTCTTCCCTTTTCTGTATTTTGGTCAACCTCCTTTTAATAGAGTTGAATGATCTTTATGAATTTTTTCACAAACCATATAAGGTCATAAAAACTTAGGAAGAAATTTAGAGTCCATTATCCTCTTATATC
This sequence comes from Viscum album, assembly GCA_963277665.1. Taxonomy (NCBI): domain Eukaryota; kingdom Viridiplantae; phylum Streptophyta; class Magnoliopsida; order Santalales; family Viscaceae; genus Viscum; species Viscum album. Next base: position 1,499,746,349 of record OY728131.1, read on the forward strand.
TTCTGTTTAACCTAGATTATTGTCTTCTTAAATTAGTGTCTTTTGGTTATCTCAAAGTCACCGCAAACAAAACTTCTTATGTGATATTACCTTCTAGTAAACTATCGACTCATCTCCACAAGAATATTATGAGGAATTATCATCCCAGAATTTCAATCATGTGTGTATTTTTATGATTATCAATAATATATCTGAACAACATATTCTATTTTTAGATGCACATGCTATCTTAACACACTTTTATTCTCTAGAAGTTTAACTTCCAGTTGAATATTATATGGTAACTGAACAACATCACCTTCATTGTTGTATCCACTTATAAAAATATAACTATAGGGAAATATATTCCAGTGTTAATTATACTATATCAACTCATGTAATATACAATGCTTCTTTAACATTCAACACCTATCATGAAATCCATTAAATCTTAATTCCTCAATCTTCATTTTTTCAGGTTGCTTCTGGATAAAATTCTCTCCATAAATTCATCTTCATTAATAATTAGCATAAAATCCATATTTTCTTCATTAATTCTAGTGGTTTAGCTTATTTTATCACCTAGATAGATTATCCAGTCATCATCCATGATTACTTATAGAATTAGATCTACTTATGTTAACCTTTTGGATAACTAACATTAGGTGTGTTGGATTTCAATGCTCCTAGGCATCTTTACTTCTTCAAAATCCTTTAACTTATTCATTTACATTGTGAAAATCCATTGATAAAAAATAAAAAATTTCGTCATCAGACTCCAATATGATCTTCAATATCCCCCTTTGTATTTATTTTCAATACCAATTTCACATTAAATTCAATGATTGTATCACCCACTTATTGATAAAAAAATTCAAAGTATTACTAGTGAGAGTCACCATTAATCATTTCTCATATTCTGAATTTATCTTCTATAAAACTAAATACGACTCTCAAATTATTAAGGTAAGGATAAAATCACTTTTCTTAAATAAATGAGTCATAGTTTAACCAACTCTAAGTCTATGTGATCCATGGTTAGTGTAAAAAACAACAACGATTAACTTAAACATAAAATACATATATCAATTATTCAACAAGAGATACCACTTTAGTGACATTATTTTGGGGGTTTTACAAAATATTTCTATTAAAATAATTTCTTAAATCCATCTTAATGAACAGATTAAAGACGTTCAACCTAAAATCTGACTATTTTTATTCCAACTTCCTTACTACTTCAAAATATTCTGTCCAAACGATCATACAAACCTTCAGAACCTTACCCATGTTTTTTTACTGAGTAAACCTTGTGTCTTTTGATTCATTATTACTTTTTTTTCAATAGATTCTCATGCCATGGAAGCATTTTCATGTATTTTTTAGGAGTGTGTCTAACCCTATTACACAATCCACACAACTTCATAACTTTTGGTAAGTTACAATTTAGTGTTAACTTATGATGAGATTCTATTTTTTTAGTTTAGAAGATTCATCCATCAATCCAATCCCATTATTTTTATTTTGGATTGACTTCCTCTTTCATTCTATATTGCTTATATTAGTCTGAATGTTCATGGAATGTTTTCAACTATCCATGAAGTTTCATTTTCTTCTAAAATAGAATCACCCCATATCGGGATTTAATTCTTATACTAATTTATTCTTGGGTGATTCTTTCCTAGTAAATTTTCTTTTTATACAAAAAAGGTTTATTGATAGTATATATTCTTTTTATTTATCTTTAAATTTCATGGACTCCTTCCATTAGTTGTAACTGAGTTATTCTTGGTATATGTATACCAACAATAATCATCACCACTACCAATTTCATTTCACCTTTCACACAAGTATTCAATATATTAAAATATGTTCAGAGTAAAAATATTTTACTTCTTTAGGATTCTCTAGTTATAATTTGATAAATTTTTCTTATATTTCATTTGAATCCTATTTAATGTATTCCTTCTCTATTTTCTGATAGTTGAAAATTTGTTCCAAGAATCAATGGATTGGTTTCTAAAATTTTCACAACACCATTAGTATCCAAAAAATTTATTTTTCTTCCTTTATGTTTTAGTCTGGTTGGTGGAAATATTTTCTAGTTCTCAAATGTGAACTCATTCCTTTCAAACACCTTATGGTGAATTTTCTATTATTTTATTCATTTCTTACACCTTTAGGGATGTGGTGGATTACTCAATACTTTTCTTCAACCATATTTGTTATGAAGTAAGAATTTCCATATAAATTTTAGTATAGGATCTTTTATCAACTTTATATAGATATTCTATTTGATTAACTTCCATGTTTCTAAATTTTACTTCCAACTCAGGTCAATTTTAATTTTTTTAAATATTCAATAGATTTTACTTTATCTTCACATTAAACTTTCATCTTCTAAATATTTTCTTCATGAACCATCCTTTATTCAAGTATATAGTTTTCAATCTTCTTTATCCATTTAGATTTAACTTCAAACTATGAATTCTTGAAATCAATTGTAGACTTTTAATTATGAATAATTTCTTTAAGAACTTTATTAAAATTTTCTTTCTCATAAACACTTTTTTTCATTTATTGTTAACTAAGGACAAATTTTAATTACAAATTAATACAATTTTTTTCTTCAATAAGTTATATAAGAGTTTTATATTTTTGTAACTTCTTATCCACTACATCTTCCATCTCATTAGATTCTAATTACAACTATGTGTTTTCATCTTGTAGTCACTAGGTAAATTAATGTATTTATGTGATTACTTCAATAAGGATACTTTTCATATAATCCTTGATTTTAGAGTAAAAATTTTCAATAGATTAAATAGATTCATACTCTTCATAGCCTGAGTGGGATTATCTTGGAGGATCTGTATTGATAGATTTATTAGAAGAACTACCACTTCACTAACCTTCTAGTAGTGGTGTATCCTCTTAATTTTTTTATAAATGATATTTTGTAACTTTTGAGCCCCTTTCTTCTCGTACTTTCTTAGTTTTCTGGATGAAATCTTAATATCAAAGACCATATAAATATCTTCTAATTTATTTAATGAAGACATATCTATTACTTTATTATCTTATAGAATATGAAACTCTGTAACTTCATAAAATAAGTACTTTAAGTAAATTAGTGAAAAAATAGGAGTGAAAAAAACTTTAGATACAGTTAGAGGAAACCAGCTCTAATAACACTTGTTAGTCCTAGACGATCACACAATTACACTAAGAAGGGGAGGGGGGGGGGGGTGAATTAGTGTAAAAATTATTTTATTCAATAAAACAAAATTAAAATTTTACTACCTTTTAAGTTATTTTAACCTCTATCTTAGGTAGGATGTGTGGATATTGATTATACGACCTCACCAATTATTTTAATATGCTACGTAGATAATAGAATAAATAATAGAACATTTATATATTTTACAAGGTTTATAACTAAATGAGAAACCTTCTCCTTGTTATGTATGATTATTATCTTGATCCATAAATATTCCATTAATAATATTATTATAAAATTATAGTGGAATGAGATAATTATTTTCTAAAATCCATAGTGAATTATATAGATGTACAACAACCCAATGAATTATACTAAGTTACATTAGTTTAAAAAAATTACTCCAACCTCATGAAGTGGTCTTTGACTATTAAATTTATCTAATGAAATAACAACATGCATAATTACCTTGTTCAACAATTTATGGAAACATAATTTCCAAAGCACTCACTTTCAAGTACTTTAATATCTAAAAATTCAGTAGGTAGGTGTAGGATGTTGGTATTGTGATGCATCTTCTAGTTTCCTAAGTCCTGGAAACCTCCTACCACATCTTGGGAACTGTAATTTAGGGTATTCCCAAAACTTCAACCTAGTATATCTTCTGGAATGTAATTGGTTGGATTCTACCTCTCTTCCACATTTCTCAATAATATCAGAAAAACATATATATTTTTCTAAGTTTTCACACTATCATTTGAATAGTGTTCCCCCTTTATATAACCAATATACCTCCAATAAATGTTGGGAACAAAGATCTGAGTTTGAAAATACCAATAATTCAAAGTCACTAGTTAACTAACTTTAATTATTTTGAAGATATCATAGATTTACTTCATAAAAAATCTTGAAAGAATCGGTATAAAAAATATTTAATCCTTCTATAAATATCAACCATAATTATAAGATTTCCATTGTGAATATTGAATCAATGAACACCTAGTTAAAAATCATCATAACATGTTTAACTTAACAATATTAATGTAAAGTCACTTGATTATATTTTGGAAGTTTAACTTTTATATACTTCACACAGTTTCTTCTTCTTCACTTACTTTTTTAGACTTCAACAATTATATTATACACCTCATTATACTATATTATCTAACCTTATGAATTTGTCTCATCAATACTCAAACTTTCGATATCCTTTTAAAATTAAAACTAACTATGAAATAGATATTGTGCATCTGGTGTTATCCATCCATTTCTCTATCATATTTTCAAACTTCGTCTTGCAACATCTTAAAAACTCAGCATAAATTATGATTACCTTATCTTCTAATCATGTAGAAGTAGGAATTTTATGATTTCAACTTACATTTGATGAATCTACCTTCTGATAAACACAAAAATTTATATTCCATAACCATGATCTTATCAGATTTATATCTTTAGTTACTCCATCTTCTCAGAACATGGATTAGACATTCAAGATACATACATTTTTTCCTTTTGATTATCCAAATCCATTAACAAAATTCACTGCCAAAACTTCTGGTACTTTTGTATTTTGGCATCACTTAGGTTCAATATTTTCCCATTAAACACCCTATAACTCTATCACTTTGTGTTATCTAAGTATATTCCAATCTCACTATCTTTTAGTCAGTTTAAATTACATACTCCCATGTAACCAACTCATATTTTGGTTCTTTGACTTATAATCTCATTCATGGTTGGTATACTATCTTATAATTGACATAACTTCAAACTCCTATGGAAACACCTCATCTTATGGTGATTTAAATTATACCTCATTTACCATTGCTCTAGATTTTGGGGATATAAAAAATTATTGATGCTCTATGAGCATCCATAATTTCTAGTGTTCAATCCTTTGTTTAATATTAACTATAATTACAATTGATTCTCAACACACTGTGATGTATTTTCCATTGAAAGGATAAAATAACATCATTTGATTCTATGTATGAACCACATAAATAGTCCAGTCTTCATACTCTTCATAGATTACTTATTGTTCAATAAAACAACACACATTGTTCACAACTCATCATTCAGTAATATAACTTTTAGATATGTTGAATCATTAAATTATGGAAAACTAGTTGAACTCAAAGGTCTTCTTCCCTTTTATATATTTTTCTAAGCTTTATTTTCATAGGGATGAATACACATTACAAATTTGTGAAAAAACCTTAAAAATACATCAATACATAGCCAAAATTTCATAGTCCATAATCCTCTTTTATCTTCCACTTACCCTGGATTCTTGTCTTCTTCACCAAGTGTATTTTTGTTATCTTAATTTCATCACAAGTGAATTTTATTTCATGATATATCCTTCTAAAAAACATATACTAAACTTGTAACGACCCAATATTTTTTAAAAGAAATTCCTTTCTTATAAATATGTCATAATCACATGAAATCACAACATAATTAACTACTAAGTTCTATGTGACCCTTAAAACATAAGTTTGTCACTTCTGTGATGTGAATTTCAAAAATCTGACATGCACAGTTGCGATCAGTAAGTTATTTAGAGTCTAATAAGAAAAACTTAATTTTTGGTGAATAGTAACCTACCCTTATGAATAGTAACATTCCCTTATGAATAGTGATATACCCTAATGAATTGTAACCTTACTTATTAAAGTATATAAATAATATTCAAGTGTAAGTATGATATATCTAAGCTTTTAAATAAGTAAACAAATGTTTTAAAACTCTTGTTTTTAGAATAAATTATGATTTTAATTAAATATTAAATTAATAATATTTAGAAAATTATTTTTGAAAAATGGACTTCATTTTTGGATTCAACACATTGAAAAATGGTTGCGGTAAATTTTTGGTATTTTTCTGAAATACTTGAATTTTTGATGAATAGTGAAATATAGTAAAATACCGTAGATGCAAATTATTAGTTAAATACACTATTCAGGACATCACAAGTGATTTAATCCAACTTGTTTCAAACTCACATGATAAAATTACTATTCTGGGTCATGGAATACTCACTATTTCTTTTCTTGAGGAGATATAATAAATTAATGAATTTTACATTAAGAAATCCCCTCTCTCCTCCACTATAAAAACCCCCTCTCACTCCCCCTTCCATTCACTCTCAATCCTTGTGACTTCTCTAAATTCTGTCCAAATACCTTCCCAACCTTCTCACTCACATCCAGCAAGCCTTGGTCTCATAAAAAGACCAAAACCTCTCCCTTAAGGAGGCTCTCAAGGAAGTTTGGTTCTAGAGGTAAATTCCTCTTTTCAATTCTTTGTCTTTCCTTTCAAGTTCATTTGTTTTCTTTTTCTATTACCTCTACTTATCCAAATTTTGTGACGAATACAATACCTTATATGTACTAGAATGTTTTCATGATAGTGGAATAATTTATCATCATCTCCCCATTTTTACCTTCTTTTATACTAGTAGCAAGAACACCATCCAAGATGTGTCAATTTTCCACATTCAAGGACGATGGACTTTCAATTTCTATTATCATTAAAAATTATGGTCATGAAACCATTATTGTTATGGTTGAACCAGATTATTATATATAATATAACCTATTTAATATTCTGTAATCCCTTTGTACAAATGGTATTAAGTTATAAAGAAAAATGAGTTCGTTGTAATTAAAACCCACAAATTAATCGAAACAATTATAATTAAAGTTATATATAATAATTCATCCTATTTCCATATAAAAAAGTTATATAAATGACCAATAACACCTATTTATGTTCATAAATAATATATAATTTCAATTTTGGATATTTACATCCATTCCACAAACTTAAAAACAAGTGAACCAAAGATGAAAATAAAGAAAATGAACACCCAGGAGCGACGGAATTCAATACAATAACTTATCAATAAGAACATAAATGAACTAACCAGAATTATGATAAAATAAATAAATGTCTAATATGTTCTTAAATAAGTTATTAATAATTACAATTTCATATTCTAGGAGCTTAAGTTCGAGAGAGGAACACATTCGGATTTAAGGTAAGGGTTTTTCCACCCGAACTTCCATTTTCATTCAGGTTACTTTCATTGTCTAACTACCTCAATGAAATTTTTATGTATTCTTATGCACTACCAATAAATTATGTTTGGTTATTATATATATGTACATGAACTATAATCCTTCCTTATTTTATGGATAGTTACACATTTTAAAATGAAATTTCAAAAAATTGATTTCAAAATACAAACCCAATTGAAGGGAATATCTCAACTTATTACCTATTTTCAAAGGTAATATCTAATCTATTTTTGGAAACCATTATATTCATAAAATCACTCATTTTATTATGAAATAATATCTTACTTCACTTCTGGTCATATACAAATATTTTTCTAAAATAACTCTTCTTTTCAAATAAAAGAGTATTTATCTCAAGATTGCTAAATGATTTTATAAGAGTATTTTCGTTTGATTCAACACTCTTGTTGCTTCTTATGTATTATTGGGTTTAATAATTTATGAAGTCATCTACCATATTTTATTTAATGGTTTATTATCAACTCTATTGTGGATGAACTATACTAAAACCATTATCCATATTACTCTTAATGGTTAGTGTTTTATGTTTAATGATTGGGGTAAGTTAGTTACATTTCATATGATAGTTTCAATATGAATTTATATGTTGTTTATGTTTATACCCACTCATATGAGGAATGAATTGGACTTATTATGTGATGGATGGGCCCCGCTATAGCCCCTCGATGCATCAGTAGGTCTCATGATACAAACTACGGTCTTGGTACAAGGCCTTGACAAATTAATTATTTATGGTCCTAGCATGAGGCTTGGACGGTATAGTTATGATGTACGACATATGAAATTCCCTCATTACGATGCGAGTATTTGAAGTTCATGTGGTTATTCAACTATTAGAATACCCGTGATTATGTTTTATTATGACATTATTTACTTAGGTCATATTTATGCCATAATGTGTACAAGTTTATTATTAAAGGCATGTGTTTTCAATTACTTACTATGTATTATGTTTATGCTATCTTCTACTGTTTTGTTTACCCTTACAGAGCGTTTGAGCTTAGCCCTTCCTTATGTTTCATTTTCTCAGGGTATGAAGAAGTAAATTATGAGTGACTTTCAAGTATAATCTAAGAGGCCTGGATGTTTTGAATATAATAATTTAGTGTTGGTTTTTCCTTTAAATATGTAAAGTTAAACTTATGTATGTATCTTGTTTCCAATAATACTAAACAATGCGATCCTTCAGGATGATTATTCCTTTTTTATATACCAATGTAATCAAATAAGGCACGGACTCTGGGCAACTGGGGTCGGGTCCTTACAGTTGGTATGAGAGGAAGTTTAGTAGAAAACTTAGAAACTAGATTTAGAAAACATAGATTAGAGAAGAGTCCCTAAGATAGTATTTTAGGATAAACGTGCAAGAACATCCTGGTATTTTGGTAAGGAATAGATTATGTGGATCATTCAAGAAATACATCCCTGTCTGGATATGAGCAGGTAGAGGTGTTTCTGGCACAAATATACCTAGGAGTGAAAGATCCAACAAGGATTTTCAGGCTTGGCCCAGGGTATCCTGGTATATGACAACGGGCCTTACTGCATTCTTGGTTACAACACTCCTGGGGGATATGCTTAGGATAATTTATGTTTTCTTTACAATCCATTATGAAGGATTTAAATGTAAATTTTTCCTCAAAGATACCATGTTTATGATTAAGAGGTTAGTTATGCATAGAATTTCAATTTATGCTTAGTATTTTTCTATATTGATATTATAAATTATGATTCATACCCTAATCTAGTGTATTCCATTATTTATAAATGGTGCCTAGTGGAAGGAATGGAAACCGCACGAATGCATGTGTCCCCTATAGGGATTTTCCTCCGACGCATGATAATGATGTTGGATCTGGTGCTATGACTGGTGCTGAGAAACTCATAACTATACTGGTATAACTTATTCAAGTTATGAATAATAACCTAAACCATATGGAGCATCCATATCCACCACGTGGAGGAGCTATGCTAGATCGTTTTAAGGAACAACAACCTCCATTATTCAATGGGACTACAAACCCATTTGTAACAGAGTAGTGGATATGTTCCTTTGAGAAGATATTTCTCGCTTTGTGATGTAATGAAAGAGAGAAGGTTGTCATGGAAGTATATCATCTATCGGGAGATGTGGATCAGTGGTGGCCATTAATCCAAAACACAAAGGAGGAGTAAGAGATAGAAGATATGGAATGAAGGGATTTTAAGGAAATATTCTTAGAAAAATATTTCCCTCATGAGCAGCAAACAGATATGGAGAGACAATTCTTGAATCTGACGCAGAAGGAGGATGAAAATGTTTCCAAGTATGAAGCCAACTTCACAAGGTTATCAAGACATGCTGTGGACTATATACGAAATCTAAGGATAAAAATTGATCGATTATTTGATGGCCTAAATCCATTCCTCTGGCGGGCACTGGTATCCCAAAGTTTTTCATCATATGAGGATATAGTTTCATATTCTATCAAGATAGAAAAAGAATTATCTAAGTCTTATGACTTTAGGAGAAAGAAAATAAGGTATCAGATGCTTTGATTAGAAAGGACCATGGAATTATGAACAAGATGAAAGTTGAAAGGGATCCTATGTTCATGGATATAGTAAAGATAGATATGGGAATTATCAAGTAAGGTAGCACATCACTACTTTTTCAAATGGTTGCCCAACATTATTTATTGGAGAGGATAAACAGTTCTCAGGCTGATGATGATGAGTTTCAAAAGAAAATTAAAGCTATAAATGATGGGAAGTTGACTGAAATCACATATGAAGGTGGCATTTTAAAATTCGGGAAGAGGCTTTGTGTTCCCGCTATTCCTGAGCTAAAGAGAGAACTGTTGGATGATGCTCATAGATCTAATTTCTCTATACATCCTGGTAGCACAATGATGCACCGAGATCTCCGAGAAAAATTTTGGTGGGAAAATATGAAAAGGGAGATTGCTGAATATACATCAAAGTGCCTCGTATGTCAATAAGTGAAGGCTGAGAGGCAAAAGTCTAAGGGGATGATGAAACCACTGCCCATACCATCATGAAAATGGGAGAACATTACCATGGACTTTTTCACTAGACATCCAAGGACATATAGAAGAAACAATGCTATATGGGTCATTGTGGATCATCTTACAAAGACACCTCACTTTATTGTGATTCAAGAGGACTTCCCATTGGATCAACTTGCACGAATTTACATCAAAGAAGTGGTAAGGCTGCATGGAGTACCACTCTCTATTGTATCTGACCGTGATCCTAGATTCACCTCGAAGTTCTGGAAAAGTCTCCAAAATGCTTTAAGCACTGAAATAAACTTCAGTACGACCTATCATCCTCAAACTGATGGCCAATCTGAGTGGACTATTCAGACACTAGAAGACATGTTGAGATCATTTTCTATGGAATTAAAAGGAGGATGGGACCAACATCTTCCACTGGTTGAATTATCCTACAACAACAGTTTCCACTCAAGCATCTGAATGGCACCATATGAAGCCCTTTATGGGAAAAGGTATAGAACACCAGTGTGTTGGGATGAAGTCGGTGAGTGAAAGCTGCTAGGACCTGAATTGGTTGAAGAAATAGTGAAGAAGGTGAAAACCATTCAGTAGAATATCAAGGAATCCCAAAGTCGACATAAGAGTTATGTGGATAACTGTAGATGAGACCTTGATTTCAAAGTTGGAGACCTGGTATTTCTATGCATATCTCCATGGAAGGTCATGTAGTTTGGGAAGAAAGGAAAGCTAAGTCCCAGGTATATCGACCCCTTTGAGATCCTTGATCGAGTCAGAGCTGTGGCCTATCGATTGGCACTTCCACCTACCTTGTAGAAAGTACATGATGTCTTTCATGTATCCCTCTTAAGGAAGTATATACCAGACCCTTCACATGTACTCTCTTCAGAAGTGGTACAGTTGGAGGATGATCTTTCCTATAAGGAGCAGCCATTTGAAATCTTGGATCGTAGAGACAAAGTTATACGCAATAAGACTACTCATCTGGTCAAGGTACTATGGAGAAACCATAAGTATGAAGAGGAAACTTGGGAACTAGAGGAATTAATGAAGGAAATGTACCCCACCTGTTCTTGGCCTTTATTTTAAAATGAAATTTCGAGGGTGAAATTTTTGTAAGGAGGGGAGAATGTAACGACCCAATATTTTTTAAAGGAAATTCCTTTCTTATAAATATGTCATAATCACATGAAATCAAAACATAATTAACTACTAAGTGCTATTTGACCCTTAAAACATAAGTTTTTCACTTCTATGATGTGAATTTCAAAAATATGACATACACAGATGTGATCAGTAAGTTATTTGGAGTCCAATAAGAAAAAATTAATTTTTGGTGAATAGTAACCTACCCTTATGAATAGTAACATACCCTTATGAATAGTGATATAACCTAACGAATAGTAAACTTACTTATAAAATTATATAAATAATATTCAAGTGTAAGTATGATATATCTAAGCTTTTAAATAAGTAAAAAAAAGTTTTAAAACTCTTGTTTTTAGAATAAATTATGATTTTAATTAAATGTTAAATTAATATTATTTAGAAAATTATTTTTGAAAAATGGAATTCATTTTTGGATTCTACATGTCGAAAAATGGTTGGGGTAAATTTTTGGTATTTTTCTGAAATACTTGAATTTTTGATGGATAGTGAAATACGGTAAAATACCGTATATGAAAATTATCAGTTAAATACACTATTTAGGACATCACATGTGATGTAATCCCACTTGGTTAGAAGTCATATGATAAAATTACTATTCTGGGTCATGGAATACTCACTATTTCTTTTCTTGAGGAGATATAATAAATTAATGAATTTTATATTAAGAAATCCCCTCTCTCCTCCACTATAAAACCCCCCTCTCACTCCCCCTTCCATTCACTCCTCTCAATCCTTGTGCCTTCTATAAATTATGTCCAAATACCTTCCGAACCTCCTCACCCATTTCTAGTAAGTCTTGGTCTCATAAAGTGACCAAAACCTCTCCCTTAAGGAGGCTCTCAAGGAAGTTTGGTTCAAGAGGTAAATTCCTCTTTTCAATTCTTTGTCTTTCCTTTCACGTTCATTTGTTTTCTTTTTCTATTACCTATCCTTATCCAAATTTTGTGATGAATACAGTACCTTATATGTACTGTAATGTTTTCATGATAGTGGAATAAGTTGTCATCATCTCCCCCTTTTTACCTTCTTTTATACTAGTAGCAAGAACACCATCCGAGATGTGTCAATTTTCCACATTCAAGGACGATGGACTTTTGATTTCTATTATCATTATAAATTATGGTCATGAAACCATTATTGTTATGGTTGAACCAAATTATTATATATAATAAATCCTATTTAATATTCTGTAATCCCTTTGTACAAATGGTGTTAATTTATAAAGAAAAATGAGTTCATTGTAATCAAAACCCACAAATTAACCGAAACAATTATCATTAAAGTTCTATATAATAATTCATCCTATTTCCATATAACCAAGTTATATAAATGACCAATAACACCTATTTATGTTCATAAATAATATATAATTTCAATTCTAGAGATTTACATCCATTCCACAAACTTAAAAACAATTGAACCGAAGATGAAAATAAAGAAAATGAACACTCTAGAGCGACGAAATTCAATACAATAACTTATCAATAAAAACATAAATGAACTAACAAGAATTATGATAAACTAAATAAATTTCTAATAGGTTCTTAAATAAGTTATTAATAATTTTAATTTCATATTCTAGGAGCTTAAGTTCGAGAGAGGAACACGTTCAGAATTAAGGTATGGGTTTTTTCCACCCGAACTTCCATTTTCATTTGGGTTACATTCATTGTCTAATTACCTCAATGAAATTATTATGTATTCTTATGAACTGACAATAAATTATGTTTGGGTATTATATATCTATTCACCAACCATAATCCTTCCTTATTTTATGTATAGTTACACATTTTAAAAGTAACTTTAAAAAAATTGATTTCAAAATACAAACCCGATTCAAGGGAATATCTCAACTTCTTACCTATTTTGATGGGTAATATCTAATCTATTTTTGGAAACCATTATATTTATAAAATAACTCATTTTATTATGAAAATAATATCTTACTTCACTTCTAGTCTTATACAAATATTTTTCCAAAATAAATATTCTTTTCAAATAAAAGAGTATTTATCTCAAGATTGCTAAATGATTTTATAAGAGTATTTTTGTTTGATTCAACACTCTTGTTGTTTCTTATGTATTATTGGGTTTAATAATTTATGAATTAATCTACCATATTTTATTTAATGGTTTATGATTAACTTTATTGTGGATGAACTATACTAAAACCATTCTCCATATTACTCGGAATGGTTAGTGTTTTATGTTTAATGATTAGGGTGAGTTAGTTACATTTCATATGATAGTTTCAATATGAATGTATATGTTGTTTATGTTTATCCCCACTCATATGAGGAATGCATTGGACTTATTATGTGATGGTTGGGCCCCTCTATATCCCCTTTATGCATCGGTAGGTCTCATGAGACAAACTATGATCTTGGTACAAAGCCTTGACAAATTGATTATTTATGGTCCTAGCACAAGGCCTGGATGGTATGGTTATGATGTCCAACATATTCACTTCCCTCATTATGATGCGAGTATTTGAAGTTCATGTGGTTATTCAACTATTAGAATACCCATGATTATGTTTTATTATGTAATTATTTACTTAGCTCATATTCATGCCATAATGTGTACAAGTTTATTATTAAAGGCATGTGTTTTCAATTACTTACCATGTCGTATGTTTATGCAATCTTTTACTATTTTGTTTACCCTTACTGAGCATTTGAGCTCACCCCTTCTTTATGTTTCATTTTATTATGTTATGAAGAAGTAAATTATGAGTGACTTTCAAGCATAATCTAGGAGGCCTGGATGTTTTGAATAGAATAATTTAGTGTTGTTTTTCCTTTCAATGTGTAAAGTTGAACTTATGTATGTATCTTGTTTCCAATAATACTAAACTATGTGATCCTTCAGGATGCTTATTCATTTTTTATATACCAATGTAATCAAATAAGGCACCGACTCTGGGAAACTAGGGTCGGGTCCTTACAAAACTTCACATAAATATTCTATGTACTCATCTTCCATGAATTTAATTCACATGATTATTGGAATGATTATCATTAATCCATCAAAACATTCACATTCTCAGTTTAGATTCATAAGACATCACAACACACCTTCATCCTCCGGATGTTTAACTTTCAGGTGATTATTATCTAGTAACTGAGTGATATCACCTTCATTACTACATCAAATTATCAAACTATAACTATTTGGTAATATGTTCCAGTGTTAGTTGCTCTCAAATGTATCGTTAGTTATTCTTAATTTTCCCACACTAGTCTTAAAATCCACTGAAGCTTAGTTCCAAAATCATTAAATGTTCAGGCTGATTATGGATATAACTATATCTATAAATCCTTATTTATTCATAAAGAGCCTAAAATACATCTTTTTATTATTAATTTCAGTGGAATAACTTCTTATATCATCAAGAAAGATTATCCAGTCATCATTTGTGATTCCTACTAGAAGTAGATCTACTACCATTCACTCTTCAAATAACTAACTTCTAGTGTGTTGTATTCTGGATCTCCATAATAAGCTTCACTTATTCAATCTCCTTTAACTTATTCATTTAATTTTCTACATTACTTTTAAAAAATTTAAAAATTCACCATAACACACCATTTCTATATTCATATATGATCATTAAACTCATTCAACAACCACTTTATAAAAAAATCATCATCACATTATTTTCTAAAAGACTAAAAATATAATAAATAGATATGAAAAAATTAAATATGTATGACCAATAAATATCATATATCAATGGTTTAATATAAATAATTAAGTCACTACTTTTTTATTTGTATTGTATCACATAAGGAAGGTAGAAAAATACCTATTTTACTATTCATTTCCTACTTTAATTCATTTTAAAAAATATATCGATAGAAATAAAGACTCATAGACTTTATTAAAAACTTTACAACACTTGTGAATCCGTCTAAACTCCATTTAATATGATTATCATATAAACTCTAAAATTTTATAAATTTTTTTACCAAAATTTAATCCTTATTCCATAACATAATTATGTGTTCAATTTCCAACCCTAGCATGATCATACCACCTAGGGAAAACATAAAATAACCTTAAGTGAGCTCCCTGATCATTAGAGGTTAGTGACAATCATTGAGGGTTTAAGTATATCACTTGGGGAATTATTTACCATCTAATGGTCCATCACATAAAAATAAAAAAAGTCCAGGGCCTCAATAAGTAATATATATCAATTTAAAAAATCCCTATATGTCATAAAAATATCCCAAAAATTCCCGCATGTATCATACATCCAAACATGAATTTAAAGTAAAGATAAAATACAAGGGTACAAAAAATAAAATTGAAATGAAACATATAAAAAAGTGTATAAAACCATCCACATGACCCTATAATTGACCAAAACTGATCTAGAACAACTCTTATAATTTTATACCATATTACCGAGGCATCTTGCATTTACTTACAACATTATTCATATAGTCTATACACACACAAGGTGTTATATAGTAAAATTAAAAATAAATTCCTAGTAGAAACCACTTAAACCTCAGGAAACCCTTGGAATTTTAAATGTGATAATATATAAATAGTTTAAATATTTAAATGATATAAAACATCATTTTTAGCATGAAAATAAAGTATATGGTGCTAACCAGGTCACTTAAATAGCCGTATACTTGATTTTTCTAGTTCTTATGACCATAATTATAATAACCAAACACATGGTTCATCATCATCTTATATTATAAAAAAATGGAATCATATCATATTGTATAACAAACATATGTAATCACATAATTTTCTGATCCTAACTCAAGCCTAATCCTAACACATATCCCCCACACTGATATCTCATATCTCAGATTAACCCAATGCTCCCTAAAAGTGTCTAACTTTATGGAAATTCTCAAAACACAAAAAGTTAACATAAAATATTCAATAAATCACTTTATTTAAGAAAAAATAAAAAAAAATAAATCAACCATATAAATCCAAAAATTATAACACATTTTATTTGAAAAATACATGAAAAGACTTGAATTCTCATTCATACTTCCAAGATTTAAAATATAATTTATAGTAAGAATTTCACATATCCAAATTACCATTTATAAATCTTAATATAATTATATAATCAACCCATATTAATTATCCATTTACCCTATTCAATATCACTTTTTAATATCTTAAAAATAATTTTTAGAAAGCACTCATCCCCTTAAAAAAAATAATCTCATTAAACAATTTTACAGAACTAAAAAATATCTTCTATTCTATTTAGTGTGTTTAACCCTTTTTATAAAATAATTTTTACCCATTTTTTATATTTTTTACAATAGATATTCCAAATAAATATAGACATAACATAGAGTAATAAATTCTCAATAACTCATTGATATTCAATAAATATAATATGAATTTATATAGTATAAAAAACACTTAACACACCAAATTTGTCACTAAAACTTAAATCCTAACCCATATTTACTTATCATTAATTATCCTGTTACTGATTAAATCAATCTAAAACCTCAATTATCCATTTTATTTAAATCAAAATTTTAATAATATATTTCTACAATTCCAACACTTCAACATGTTATAAAAAACAAAGATCATCTAAAAAATTATGAAAAATTATTCTATAACATTATAAATAATTTACCATGTCAACTAAACCTACAAAATCATTAAATAACTAATTAAATACAAAAATAATATATAATAACAATATTAAACACAAAATAAGTAAGAGGTAACCTATTTCATATAAGAAGCACAATCTTCCCAAGCAATAGACCTCAAATACTCTTAGAATACAAGGAAATAACCAAATCACCAAACTAGAATCATAGAGAGAGGAAATTAGAATGTAAAAATGACTAAAATTCATCACTTTCACAAAAATAGATAGGATAATTTATTCTTTATCAAGATAAATCTTACCACACCAATACATCAAAAATCTATCTTGAATTGAATGAGAAATCCCTCCTTGATGTTGGTGGAATAAAGAGATATATTAGGGTGATCTATGTTTATAAAAATGACCCTTAGAATAGGAAAACCCAGATTTAGACTCAGATCCCACTACCATGAAAATAAGGAAATGTTTTTCTTTAAAAAAACCCACTAGTAGGATAGTGGGTACCTGGTCACCCACCACCTGGTACCCGATGGTATCCCAAGTGATCTAACCTAGTACCACCTCCCCCAAGTACTTGGTAACCCACAATGAGTACCTAATGGAATATGTTGGACAAATTACATCAAGGTAGACATTTAAACCCCATTCATTTATACTACCTTCACTTCAAGCTTCAAAAACTACTCAAAATAAATCCAAAAAAATTAAAATATATTAAAATTAAATTAATAATATACCTAAAAGATATAGGTCATTACAAAATCCCCACTATAGGAATTATCATCATTTAGAATTATCATAGAGTATCACTAATGAATAACCATGTCCATTAGGACATTATCTAAACTTATCTTTCCCAATAATCCTTTTTTAAATAAACATGATACCATAAAACACATACAAGTGGAATAACATTTCCCTATAACCATTTCTCACCATGATCAGTGATATAAATCCACCTCTTTGGAAAAGAATAATTTTAATCCAATTCTATATAAACACACAAAAGCATATGAGATATATCCAACTTATACAACCTCATATGAGGTATAAGAAAAACATCATGCATATTACTATACTTCATAGGTAATGACAAATGATAATAATTATCCACATTCCTCTCCAGAGTCTTGAATGGTCTAACAAACCATGGATATAACATCCCATTTCTTTCTATTTCTCCAATGCCCCAATCAAGGAGATACATGAAGAAAAACATGATCTCTAACATAAAACTCAAGAGGTTGATGCCTAAGATCATTATAATACATATCCCAACTTTGATCCATAACCAAAATCTTTATAATGATTTTCAAATGATCAAAAGTCTTTTGTACCAAAGGGCCAAAGAAATTTTCATCACTAGCTTCCATCTAACATAAGGGAAACTGACATGGCCTCCTATAAAAATCCTCAAATTGAGACTTGAAAAAAGATTCTTCCAAGTAAATACAAAAGGGAATCTAGGCCGAGTTCCCATCCAATCATTTACTCCTCTCCACAAAATCTTTCCTGATAAACTTGGAACTTAGAATTTAAACTTTTTACTTATTTAAACCACTCCATCAAAGATGGAGTGATGATAAAAGGTAATAAAAAACAAAACTTTCCTCTTAAAATAAATCAATATGAAAATCTTATAAAAGTTACATAAAAACCACTCTTCTTTCAATTATCAAACTATATCAACTTGAGACTTCATAGTGAAAACATCTGTAATAACATTATCTTTCTCATGAGTACATATCATCTTAAAATCAAATATATGATGGTATTAGACCAACCTCATCTGTAATATATTTAATTAACTATGATAAAATATATACTTAAAACTTTTATGATTTCTAAATACCACAAAGTTTTCACTAAACAAATAATGACACAAACTTCTATGATCATGAACAACCATACACAACTCAAGATCATGAGTAGGGTAATTATTCTAACGAAACCTAAGATACTAAGAATTTTACGACACTAATTAACATTCTTAAATTAACTCAACTCTCAACCCCACATCCAATTAATTAAAATATACCTTATAACACTTCCATTGGTTTTTTAAAATGATAATAAGTGATGAAATCAATCACTTATTTAACTATTGAAATGTAGTTACAAATTTTTCATCCCATTTAAACTTAACTCCCTTCTTATTAAAATTCATCATTGGAACATCTAGGTGAGAGAAGTATTGGATAAACCAATGGTAATATCCCTCAAGGACTAAGAAATTATGCATCTAAAATCCATTCTTGGGAATTTACCATGACATTATAGTCACCACATTCTCAAGATCCACTGATATCCTTGATTATAAGACAATATAATGAAGAAAAATTACCTCTTAGATTCAGAATTGATACTTTGAAATCTTATTATACAAGTGGTGAACTCTCAATGTGTTTAATACTTTAGAAAAATTCCCCCTGAACTCCTCACAAGGCCACAATTATATCAATATATCATCAATAAACACAATTATAAAGGAATATAAATAATAATTTAAAACATGGTTCATAAATTTCATAAAAATAGATGGTTTATTTTTCACACTTAATGGAATCATGAAGAATTTAAAAGGCACTATTGAGTTTGAAAGGATATTTTAGACACATCTTGAAGTTGTACTCTCAAATAATAATAATTATAATATATATAAATCTTTGAAACCATTGAGATACCATCAAATTAATGAAAATATTATTGATCCACATTAAAAGGATGATTATTTTTAATTATAACCTAGTTCAACTAGTGATAATCAACACATAATTGAAACTCCCATATGATTTATTCAAAAAAATAATTGGAGAACCCCATGTAGACAGACTCTTCCAAATGAATCCCTTGGATTCAAGTTCTTCCAACTAAGTCTTTAGTTCCCTAATCTCAACTGGAGCTATAAAATAAATAGGTATAGAGATAGCCTCAGTTCTAGGTACCAAGTAAATCATGAACTCCACTTAAATATATGGTAGAAAACCTTAAAATTATCTAGTAAATAAACCTTGATATTGATTAAATAAATGTTAAAAAATTGAAATTAAAATGTCTTCAAATTATTCTAGAAACATCCCTACTAATTGATATGTAATCTTCATCTAATGCTCCAAATTATATCCAACTCTACTAGAATTATAACCCCATTATTTGAAAAAAATCACATGATTCAAAAATATATGGAAATCATGTCACACATATCTAGTATTAATAATTTTTTTCCTAAAAAGGTGACAACTGATCCAACCTAATGATCACATCAAATCCTTTCAACTCTAATAAAAAGAAATCCCAAACATGTACATAACTAGAGATATAAATGGTTATAAAATTATAATATGATCTTATCTTCTTCCAAATGAAGTATTTATATAGACCTATAAGAATAAAACCAATAATAAAAACCAGGTTAGAAACCAAACAATAATACATGAAATAATTAAATGCACTATAATCAAACAACACACTGAACACGGTAGAGGTTGTAGGTTCCAAGCACAGTGGAAGCGTGCGATGGCCGGTGCCAAAATTTTCTTTTTTATATGATAGATGATAAATTCAAGATCTAAACAATGATAAATGTTATGATATGGAATTGAATCAAAGAAAATAGACAAGAGATAGAATTCCAGAACTAGAGAGAGGATAATCACCAAATATTTATAATTAATTTAATTAAATAAGAATTACCTTTATAGAATTATTTATTAATTGATGGATATCATAATAGATATAATATGCATCATCATTGTATTGTAGGAATCAAGTGCATATTCCCTCTAGTGGTGATCCACATGTGTTCCATGGATCTCCAGTTGTTGCTGAAAGAATCTTTGGGTTCTTGCAAGGTAGATCCTTGCGTTTTCATCATACACCTTTGATTTCTACGATAATTGATTCCAAAGAATTATCATTGAATTGGTGGAGGAATATTACTCTTAATTATTGGGAGTGATCTTAGATAAGAGAGATCTTAAAGGTTTTATAGAATTCTCTAATTCTGTTGTGCATAACCTAAACAAATGAATTGTTCTATTGAGATAATAACATAACTAGGATTAATTATTTATTTAATCCTAGAAAAAAACCCATGTCAAATAATAATAATAATAATATTATTATTATTTCTATACATGATTTTAACTTGTGAATTAAAATTAAATATTAATTAATCAAATAATATTCAATATTTTTTATTTTCTCACCAGACCTAAAATCCAGGTCTATCATTCCTCTATAATATTTATCCGATCTTGAATAATGTCTATTTAGTTGTTAAATAAATATCACTACATTATTATCTAATAAAAAAATAAATATTATATTTACTAAATAGAAAATAAATATTTATATGTGATCAAGAATAAATTAATAATTATTAAACCATGTGTGGAAATAATATTTATTCAACTTGTTAAATAATAAATAATAATATATTATTTAACTAAGATTCTATATACACTTAGTATGTGACCCTCTAGTCCTTTTTCTCAGTGGCATTAGGCAAAGTAGCCTAAAGTCCAAGGTTAGCATATAAAAACATGACAAGGAACTCATAGAGAAAGAATTTAGTGAAGAAACGACATGTTACCTCATACGGATGCTTACTGTGTAATATAATCCCTTTATCACAATATCTCTAATCAAACAGATTGCATGTTGGTGCCATCAACCAAAGTGATCGATGAATCTTTCTTTGATTTCCTAGAAAATGAACTTTCCCATTAAACACCATGTCCAAAGATTTATTTAGGATATACCATTTCTATCAAATGTCCCAAGATATCAAATTATATTAAAACAGAAGGGACAAATCCTTCCTCTCATTATTCATTAATGCAATATTACTCGTGACGTACCCAATGTATCCTACCTCTCTATGAACATATGTCATCATAGTTTTCATCAATACATAAAATTACGTGACTCATAATATTAATTAATAATAATCTTAAAGTATAAGTATCAATACACACATACATAGATAGGAATATCCAATAACACATAGAAATGTGGATTTTCTACTGGCAAGTCTCATTCTCATAATACCCTACTAGATATTCCAAGGGCATACACCATAAAAAAGTCACTCAAAGTCTTATGAGTATCTACCTCTGATAGCCTATATCATTTGGGTCCCTCAAATGATATCATCCGACTATAGAACATATATTCAATAATAGTTTCACAACACTTTCAGGTTCTCATCATAGTGGGGAACTGTTATGACCATTGAGTGAGACAACTACTCTTAGGACATTATCACATGCTATGTCACGTAGAATAACAATCATGATGTGATAAGTAGTTTATTAATATTCAAAACAATTAATACATGTTATTATAAAGTTAACATAAGTTTTTTCTAGGTCACCAACTCCAACAGACTCCCACTTGAACTAGAGATAACTGCTAACAAACTTCAGTCTGCTAGCTCTCACATGATACTCATATTCTATTAAGATAAGCCTTTAATCAAGGGGCATTCTATGTTATATTACATGGGTACTCTTATTACTGAAATTTCAACACTATAATTAAAATACCTTAAGAGGTGATACTTCCAGAGTATATTCTTTATGCGTTGGTGTGAACTTGACTCTTTTCTAAGAGCCACTGATGCAGTATTATCATAATGCAATGTGATGGAATCTTTAATTCTAGGTACCACATTAAGATATTAGAAAAATTTCTAAATATAAATGGATTACTTGGCTACATCAGAAGCCGCTATATACTCTGACTCTGCTATAGAATCAGTGATAATTGGCTGATTTGAACTCTTCCAGCTCACATATCCTCTGTTGAGAAGAAAAAAATATCCTGATTGTGACTATAGATCATTCCAATCTATCTAAAAACCAAAATTAGTATAACCCCTGATGAACAGTTTCTCATCTTATATATACACCAAGAACATATCCTTAGTTATTCTCATATAATTAAGTATATCCTTAACAATTTTCCAATGTTATTCTCCTAGATCAGCTTGATATTTTCCTACCTTGCTCAATGAATAGGAAACATCAAGTCTAGTACATAACATGACATACATGATTGTTCCTATCACTAAAGAGTATGAGATCTTACTCATTCTCCCTTTCTACTATTGTGTCTAAGGACACATTTTCGTAGAAAGATGTAAACCATGTGACATTGGAAGCAATCCCCTATTGGATTGTTCCATACTAAATCTCTTTATTGTTTGGTTAATATATGTACTTTGAATTAATAAAATTAGCCTCTTGGATATATCAAGAATGATATTGATCCCCAGAATGTAGGCTGCTTCACCTATGTCCTTCATGGAGAAACATTTATTTAACTAGTCCTTAACAGACTATAAGACTGGTATGTCATTTCTAATAAGTAACATGTCATCAAAATATACTACTAGGATAATGACCACATTCCTACTCTCTTTTAAATAAATTACTCACATTCATTATTAATAAAACCAAATTCTTTTATGGATTCATTGAAATGAATGTTCCATGTCCTAGATTATTTTTTAATCCATAAATGGATCTCTATAACTTGAAAATCATTTTGGAATCACATAGAGTCACAAAACCTTCTGGTTGTGTCATATAGACATATCCATAAAGGTTACAATTAAGGTATATAGTTTTTACATCCATATTCTAAATCTGATAGTCATGGTATATGGAATCTCGCCTTTTTATTACATAACTTTTCATTAAATTGTACAAAATAGAGGATATTTTAATGTTTAGTTTCTTATAAATAAGGTACATAATACATGTAAACACAAAAAATTCTTCTAATCCACTTTAAAGGATTCATCATAGGTTCATCCTAAGTACACTTACTGCATCATATAACCTAGGGACATACATCAAATGAAATAGTGAGAAAAAGTCCCAGTAAGGTAAAGAAAGTGAAACCGTTTACATGTGATCTTGAGAAATATCAATAAGAAATTGAGGAATATAATAAAGGAATGATCAAAGGAAAAATGGGAATATAATAATAAAAATAACTTGAATCATAACATGGAAATTTGGCTACAACATTTAAATTATACATTCATGAACATATCACCAAGGTTTTTCACTGAGGTGTCGTAAAAATTACCAAGGTTATTCACCAAGGTATCGTAAAACTTTTCATCTCCAGAGATTAAATTATTTACCCAATGCATTAGAGAACTATCAGGGAACAACATTCATATGTATTAATTAATGTGATGAACATATATTATAATAAAAAATTTCATAAATAACCCATGGAGAATAAAATAAACGGGTTTAATATCAAAATCATAGTGTTTTAAAAAAAGTACTTAAATACAAGATCTTTATGTCATTATTAACCCCAAAAAGGAAGAAAAGTTTCATTTATATTAATACTATAATAAAATATCCCATTTTAAATCTATGTGAATACCACTAGAAAATAAAGAGGTTTGGGTATTCACAAAATGCAATAAGAGAAATTCTTGAGAAAAAGAGAGAAATTTTGAGAAGAAAATTTAGCAGTATAACGAGTATGAAACATGGTTTTAGAAAATATTAAAAAGAGAGGGGAAAAGGGTTTATAATTAATAAAATAATCTTAACACAGTAAAGGGTTATAATAAAATGGACAAAATAATATAATTTGTAAATTTGAAAGACATACCACATAAAAAGGGAACTTGAAAGGAAAAGAGAAGTTGAGATTTCCCTTACCTTGAAGAGTGACTCATAAAAATTGAGGATTGGGACCTTGGGAGATTGAGGAAACCTTGGGGGACTCATTGAGAGGTAAAAATAAAAGATCTTTGTGGATTATGTATTTTTATTGAAATGAAATGGAGAAATGGGTGGGTATTTATAGAAAAAGAGGAGGATTTGTTTTTTAATTTCCTTACAAACCTAGGTTGTGGTAAATGAAAAACCATGGGCTTGCCAATGGTATTTTCCCATGGAATTGGAAACTTGGGACACCTATTATGATATTTTAATCCAAAATAGCCTACTATAATTTTATATTACTTATTATATCATTATGATGTCATTAAATATACCAAAAAACTCTAACTGTATTTTTACTATTCATGAAAAAATAAAGTATTTTAGAAAATTATCATAAATTCACCCTAACCTAATTTTGATGCATTTATTTCAATAAATGGTATTTATTTTATTATTATAATTATCTAAATATGATAATTTTAACTTTTATATATAAAAAGCCTTATTTATTAAAAATAACAGCGGATAGAAAGTGCATAGTGAAATTTATGACACTTAAAAAAAATAAAATTATTTTATCATTTATATTTAAATATGAGTGTTTTAATCATAATATTTCATTAAAATAAACATTATTCATAACACCTTATTTTATTATAATAATTATATATTTTTTGAAAAGGAAAATTTCTGCTCAGAAAATCAACTTATCAAATTCATCATATTTTTAAGAAAAACTATTCTCAAAACAGAATTGATGGAATAAAAATTTTATTTATAAAATGTGATTAAACTTTAAGTAACTAGGGAATTGAAACATGACCCCTTATAACACCTGTATATAACCTAAGGGTAAGGTGTGCGATGGTGATAGATTCTTGGGGCGGCTCAGATAACATCACCCGAGTGGTAATTTCCACTAACTTGAACTTCTACTATAGGAGATTTAATTCAAGTTTAATATATTGAAGCTTGGATTGGGATTGGTCAAGAGTGAAGCCCAGTGAGGCTACCTCCCTCCCAAGATCTGAAAAATGGGTTTCATACGGCATGAATCAATTGGTTAAGGACACCATTTCTCATTTTTTTCATTAATTGTCCATTATAATTTCTAATTATAACACTAATTATAATGTTAAAATTATTAATATAGTATTGTTTCCAATGATCATATTGACCAATGGTAATATAAAGGTTAAAGCTTGATGGTCACATTTAAAATTATAATCACTTCATTATTAATGTGATATATTTTTTTTTGAGTAAAAAATAATATAACACAAATTTTTTAGGAAACAAATATCATCCAAAAAGTTAGGTCCATTACATTATTCCCACCATAATAAATTTCATCCCTGAAATTTGAACTTGTTCTATCAGAAGAGAAAATGTGTGGGTAATTCTATCTCATTCTATCATTTTGTTCCCAAGTTTCTTATTTATATTTATAGTTCCTTTATAACACTTTGATGAGGTGGGTAGTCTTGTTGCGTAGAACCTTGTCTCTACGGTCCAAGATCTCCACTTACTTCTCCTCATAAGAGAGGTCATGTTTTAGTTGAACCACCTCAGGATTAAATAAATGTGTAGGGTTAGGTATTTACTTCCTCAAGAGAGACATGTCGAATACATCATGAACTTGATCTAGATTTAGAGGAAGTTCAAGCCTATAGGCCACTGATCCTATAAAATCAAGGATTTCATAAGGGCCAATGTACCTAGGGATAAGATTCCCTTTCTCCTCAAACCACATGAATCTCTTTCATGGGGAAATTAGAAGGAATACTTTTCACCAACTTCAAACTCCATATCCCTTCAATGTTTGTCAGCATAGCTCTTCTGCCGACTTTGAGTACACTTTATGTGTTGTTAGATGGCATGAAAATTTTATATTATCTCTTTCACAAGATCAGTCCCAAGAATATTTATCTTACCAACTTCATCCAAACATGTTGGAGTTCTACATTGCTTCCCAAATAGAGCTTCATAGGGAACTATTTGAATACTTGAATGGACGATGTTGTTGTATGAGAAATAAACTTATGGGATATGTTTATCCCATCCACCTTTAAATTACATTTAGCATGTTCTCAAAATGTCCTCAAGTGTCATAATAGTTCTTTCAGACTAGCCATCAGTTTGTGGGTGATAGGATGTAATGAAATTTAATTCAGTATCCATAGAATGTTTAATACTTCTCTAGAATTATGATATGAACCTTGGATCACAATCAAAAACAATATAAAGTGGAACTCTATGAAACCTCACCACTTATTTTATGTAAATCTTAGCAATTTTTCCAAGAGACAAGTCTGCTCAGATATAGATAAAATGGGTATTCTTGGTGAGATGGTGCACTATAACCAATATCGCATTTTTTTATTTGGATGTTCTCAAGAGACTAGTGAAAAATTCCATCATGATATTGTCCTACTTCCATGTTGGTATGGGTAGTGGTTGTAATACCCCTTTAGGATTTTTTTTCTCTGCCTTCACTTATTAATATACTAAGAACCTTGCAGTGTAGTCAGAAATCTCACTTTTCATGTTATCCCACCAATAATGATCATGAAGGTACCTATACATTTTAGTGATTCCTAGATATATATTGAATTTAGGGCTATGAGATTCATCCATTAGTTTCTTATTTATTTCCAGAATATATAAAACACATAGCCTTTTATGAAAATTTAGTACACCTTCTTGATCAATATTGAACTCAAGAATCTTTCCATTCTTTACAACCTCGATCTTATTTAGAAAAAAGGACATTATCTTTGATCTTTCTTGATATTCTATAGTAATGATGGTTGAGAAATAATTTGGTATAGGGTTGATTATTTCCCTTACCTTATGATTCCCATGTCCAATATTACTAGTTCTTTGATCAAAGGATCTACTTGAATCCTTATTATTTCCAGAACAATAGGGTATTTCTTACTTAGTGCATCAACAACTTTGTTTTCTCTTCCAGGATGATAATTAATTGAACAATAGTAGTCTTTAAGAAGTTCCAATAATCTCCTATGTCTCATATTCAATTACTTTTTTGTAAAAATATACTTCAAAATTTGGTGGTATTGGTATATATCACATTTATCCCCTTAAATATAGTTCCTCTATATCCTCAGAGAAAAAACAAACATAGCCATATCAAAGTCATGCATAAGATAATTATGATCATAAGGATTTAACAGTCGATTTGAATAAGTAATCTCCTTGTAGTTTTTCCCAAGGAAGCACCCAATACCTTTTAGAGATGCATCAATAAAAATAATGAATCCTTCTACGATAGAGGGTAGAGTTAACACGGGTGCAGTAACCAATCTCTTCTTCAGATATTAGAAACTTTCTTCACACTCATTTATCCAAATAAACTTTTCCCCTTTTTGAGTCAACCTGGTTAGTGAATTATAAATTCATGAAATGTTTTTGAAAAACCTCCTACAATATTCATCTAAGACAAGGAAACTAAGAATATCAGTTACTTTTTTAGTATGAGGCCACTCCTCCATAACCTTTTTCTTGGAAAGATCAACTGAGATTCCTTCATTGGTTACAATTTTTCCCAAGAAATCAACTTTTTATAACCAAAATTCACATTTTATGAACATTCCAAATAGCCTATCCTTCCTCATAGTTTTCAATATAACCCTTGACGATCTTCATTCTCCTTGTGACTTTTATAAAATAGCAGAATATCATCAATTAAAACTACCACAAAGTTATCAAGGTAGTCTTTAAATAATCTATTCATCAAATAAATAAATATAGAAAGTGCATTAGTCAAGACGAAGGGCATAACAAAAAACTCATAATTCCCATATCTTGATCAGAAGGAAGTCTTTAGAATATCTTCTTTATTCGCCCTCAATTGATGATAACTATATTGAAGATCAATCTTGGAGAAGAATCAAGCCCCACAAAACTGGTCACATAAATAATTAATTCTTGGGAGAGGGTACTTATTCTTCACTATAATCTTGTTAAGTTCTCTATAATCAATGCATCACCACATTAATCTATCCTTCTTCTTCACGAAGAGAAAAAGTACTCCCCAAGGAGACACACTTGGTTGGATAAACCCCTTCTCCAAAAGATATTGGAGTTGTTTCTTTAATTCCACTAGCTACAAATTTTCTATTCTATACATGGTATTTAAAATCATCTTGGAACTAGGAATGCGATCAATGGATAACTCTACCTCTCTTTCTAGGGGAGGCCTAGGTAACTCTAAAAGAAATATGTCAATGTAATCTTGAACGATGGGGACATTTTCTATTCATATACTTTTATTTTCTTCTTCATCTTCATTTATCATTCTCATAAATAAGGATAAGGGAGTTGATTCTACAAAAAACCTAGGTTGATATATATCTCATTTAAAGATAAATGTAGGTTTTACATTCAAGAATACTAATATTTCCTTGCTTCTGTAGTTCATCTTAGCATTATACTTTGAGAGATAGTCCATCCCTAGTATAATGTTGAATTATAGCATGGGAATTACTACAATATTTTCAATGATATTATTCTTACCAAAGTGAATACTAGAGTTTCTATAAAATATTTATTCTTAGATAATACCTATAGAATTATTGAAAAGTAACTATACTTCTAAAAGTTCAGGATTTATTCTATATTCATTGAAAACCTCGAGGAAATAAAGGAATGTGTAGAACTAAAATCAAACAAAGTACTTGATAGCTTTGAGAAAACAATGATAGTATTTGATACAACATCATTTAGAGCTTCAAATTCATCTATTGTGATAGAAAAATATAAACCTTGATCCCTTAGACTATGTTGAGGTTTATGGTAATTCTCCTCCATTAAATTTGAATTTGTAAAGTGATCAGAAAAGTTTCAAAGATTTCCGCACTTGAATAATTGGACTTTAGTATGGGCCAAAACCGTATTATCTTTTTCATTAGTATTGAGAAGTAGAGGCTTCCCCTCACTATAATAGTTCTAAGCTATAATGACATATCTTCCATACTTGTAACATTTTACACTTCTGAGTAAGTAGTTCCCCGAATAATTCTTCCCACATTTGTTTCATTTGTAAATTTTCACTTTCTTTCATCTTCTTCCCTGATAAAATTTAATACCTAATCTTGTATCCAATTATCTATTATTTTAAATCAATTTATAGGACTATTTAATCTCTATGAACTCCATCTCAACCTTCATAACACTTCTCACTATCTTCTCATAGTTGTCATAGTCTCAATTGGCTAGATTCTTCCATAGATGGGGTCTTTTTCCACCAAAAAATCTATCAAACTTTCCATTTGGATCTATGAAAAATCTAGTGGTATAACGATACTATATTTTAAAGTTAATATTATAAATTTCCACATATTAATTTTCTTATTGCTTCATCTCTAGTGATTCCTTCTCCATTTTCATTCGCATCAAACGAGGGAAATATTTTTTGAAAAAGGTTCCCCTGAATTATTCCCACTCCATTATTCATTCTCCCCTATTGGATTAATATTTATAATTAGTTCCCACCACTGATCATTTATACCTATAAGAAGTAAATAACCGGTTTTACTTTCTATTGTTTTGAATAATGGAGTACAAAAAAGATCTTTTCTATAGAGATTATACATTGTTCAACAATCAATGGGCTGATAGATACATTGAAAGAAAGTGGTCACTGACACATAAAGGACTCAATGTAAAGTTTTTCCCTTTTAGGTGAATCCAGTCTATCATCTTGATTCAAGTTATTTCTCATAACTTAAGTTAGTTGATTCATCATTTTCATGAAGTTTTCTAATCTGGATTCCATCGTAGGGCCATCAGCAGCTGGTCTGTTGCACTCCCATTTATGCAATTTCTCCAATTTACTCCCATTTTCTAAAATAAGAAAACCTTAGTGAGAAACATGTTTAATTTACTAATCTTATAATTCTAGAATAATTTTATGTCTTAAAACATAATTATGTTATTTATTAACAATAATTAAATTTTCTACATATCCTTCATAATGGTTCATAAAAAGCTTGTGATTAACTAAACATATCCCCCAAGAGTGTCAAACTAGATGTGCAGTAAGGATCATTGTCATGTAATGAGTTATGATGATTTAGGCATGACACAAAATGTTGAATTGTTTACCCCTAGGTATATATGTTCTAGAACCATGTCCACTTGTTTGTATCCAGATAGAGATTTCTTTGCTAGGAAACCACTTACTTAATAATTTACCAAAATAAGAGGATATTTTACTATATTTAACTTTTATCTAAGGTTCTTCATAAATATTTTAAATCCTAATTTCCAAAAATAACTAAACCAACATTTGATACAAACTATTCCATACTGATTTTTATTAAAAAACTTTTCATTACATTGTACACACATAGGATATTTTAAAGTTTCGTTTCTTAGAAATAAGGTATATAATACATGAAAACATAAAACATTATTCTAATACACTTTAAAGGATTCATAATAGGTTAATAGTAATTACATTCACTTCTCATAACCTTGGGAGATATATCCAAGGAAGGGGTGATCAAAATGCCCAATAAGGGAAATTAAGGGAAACTGTTTACATGTGATCTTGGGAAATATAAATAAGAACACGAGGAATATAAGAATGGAATGAGAAAAGGAAAAATGGGAATATAATAATAAAAATAACTTTAATTATAACATGGAAATGTGGCTAAAACATTTAAATTATACATTCATAAACATATCATCAAGGATTGTCACTGTGGTGTCGTAAAAATTACCAAAGTTATTCACCAAGGTATCATAAAACATGTCCTCTCTAGAGATTAAATTCTTTACCCAATGAAATAGAGAACTATCAGGGAAAAAAATTAATATGTATTAATTAGTTTTATTTTCAAATATCATAATAAAAAAAATTCATAAATAACTTATGAAGAATAAAAGAAATGGGTTTTATATCAAAATCATGGTGTTTTAAAAAAATGCGCTTAAAGGCAAGACCTTTATGTCATTATTAACCCACAAAAAGGAAGGTGGGTTTCATGTATGTTAATACTAGAATAAAATATATCATTTTAAATCCAGGTTAATACCCCTATAAAATAGAGTTTTGGGTATTCACAAAACAAAATAAGATAAATTATTGAGAAAAAGAGAGAAATTTTGAGAAGAAATTTTAGTAGCATAGAGGGTATGAAACATGGTTTTATAAAACATTAAAAAAGAGGAAAAAGGGTATAAAATTCATAAAATAATATTAATTAAATAAAGGGATATAATAAAATTGATAAAAGTACATAGTTTGGAAATTTGAAATACATATGACATAAAAATGGAACTTGAAAGGAAAAGAGAAGTTTAAATTTCCCTTACCTTGAAGAGTGACTCCTAAAACTTGATGATTGGGACCTTGGGGGATTACAGAAACCTTAGCGGACTAATTGTGAGGTAAAAATACAAGATCTTCATGGAGTATGAATTTTTAGTGTAAGGAAATGGAGAAATGGGTGGGTATTTATAACAAAATAGGATGATTTGTTTATTAATTTCCTTGGACACCTAGCTAGTGGTAAATGAAAAACTATGGGATTTCCCATGGTATTTTCCGATAGTATTGGACAATTGGGACACCTATTATGATATTTTAATCCACAATATTTGACTATCATTTTATATTACTTATTACATCATTATGATGTCACTAAACATACAGAAAAACTCAAACTATATTTTTACTATTCACAAAAAATAAAGTATTTTAGAAAATTCTCATAAATTCACCATAACATAATTTTGACATGATGATTTCAAAAAATATATTTATTTTATCATTATAATTATCTAAATATGAAAATTTTAACTTTTTTATATAAAAAATCTTATTAATTAAAAATAATAGCAGATAGAAAGTGCATAGTGAAATTTCTAACACTTGAAAAAAATAAAATTATTTTGTCAATTATATTTAAATAGGAGTGTTTTAATCATAATATTTATTTAAAATAAACATTATTCATAATAACTTAGTTTATTATAATAATTATTTCTTTTATAAAAAGATAATTTCTTCTTAAAAAATCAATTTATCAAATTCATCATATTTTTAATACAAACTATTCTAAAAATGGAATTGATAGAACACAAATTTTATTTATATGATGTCATTACACTTTATGTAACTGGGATCTAAAAACATAACCCTTATAATACCCATATACAACCTAAGGGTAAGGTGTGCGATGGTGATATATTCTTGGGGCATCTCTGATAATATCACTCGAGTGGTAATTTCCACCAACTTGAACTTCTCCAATATGCGATTTAATTAAATCTTAACATGTTAAAGCTTAGATTGGGATTGGTTAGGAGTGAAGCCCAGTGACACTACCTCCCTCCCATGTTCTGACAAATGGGATTCATACAATATGAATATACTGGTTGAGTCCATTGTTTATCCTTTCTGCATTAATTGTCCATAATCATTTCTACTTATAACACTAATTATAACATTAAAATTATTATTATAGTATTGTTTCTAATGATTGCATTGACCAAATGTCATAATTTACCAATATTCATGTAATAATGGAAACACTATGGTCATAATTGAAATTATTCCCACTTCATTATTAATATGATATAGTTTTATTGAGTACAAAATAATATAACACAAGTTTTCAGGAAATAAATATTATTAAAAAAGTTCGGGTTGTTAAATGGTAAGATGATATAGTAAGAATAATTCTGAAAGACTAAAACATGGAAACTGGTGAAAAGGTTTCATCATAGTCAATTCCTTGACATTGTTTAAAACCTTTAGCCAATATCCTTGATTTATAGGTATTTAATTTAACTTCCATGCCTAGTTTTCTATTGAATACCCATTTTCACCCAACGGGATTTACATCAACTATCCATCAATCAGAACCCAAACTTGGTTTTGATACATGAAATCCATTTCAGAATTCCTGGATTCCAACCATCTTGCAGCTTTTGAACTCTCTACTTCATCCTTATAGGAGGTAGGTTCATCATTATCAACCAATAATGAGTCACCATATTTAGTGACTAGAAAACCATACCTCTCTGGTTCTCTTACCTCTCTTACACTCCTACGCTGTACTTGTGTGTCAGGAACTACTTCTTCTACGATGATTTGTGGAACCTGTTCCTGTACCAACTCTTGTGTATCTTGAGCATAAATTTCATCAAATTCAATCTTTCTCCCACTATCCTTTTTGAGGATGTTATCCCTATCAAGAAATATGACTTGTATGGAGACATTTACTTTCTTGTCTAAGGGGTTGTATAGGTAGTATCCATTTGATTCCTTAGGATACCCAATAAATATATACTTTGAGCTCCAAGGTGATAGTTTTTTTCTTGAGAAGGCCTTAAAAAATTCCTCACAACCCCATACACATGTATATGAAAAAAATGTTTCTTTACACTCCATAAATCAAAGGGAATTCCATTTTCTGCTTTATTTAAAACTTAGTTTAATGTGTATGCTGTAGTTTGTAATGCATATCACCAAAAGGATAATGAAAGATATTCATGACTCATCATCTACCATACCATGTTTAACAAGGTACTATTCCTCCTTTCACTAACACCACTCCACTATGGTATATAAGGTAAAGTGAGTTGAGATATAATCCCAAAATCCCATAGAATGTTGATGAACTATTGGTTAAGATATTCACCACATTGATTTGATCAAAGATTATTTATCTTCTTACCAAGTTTATTATCTACTTCAATATTGAATTCCTTCAATTTATCAAAGGACTCAAACTTATACATCATCAAGTAGACATATATATATATATTCTCAAGTCAACAGTAAAAGCTATGAAGTAAGAATATCCACCTCTAAATTCTACGAGAAATGGTCCACACACATTAGTGTGTACCAATCCTATAATCTCCGTGGACCTTTCCCCATGTCCACCAAATGGTAGTTTGGTCATTTTTCCTTGTAAAAAAGCATGACATCTATCAAGTGGTTTTAGCTCAGATGAGTCTAAATAACCATCTTGACAGAGATTTATTAAACAATTATCATTTACATGACCAAGTTAGTGATTCCAAAGTTGGGTGTTATATGATTCATGTGAACATGAGTTATTATCAATTTCTCGAACTTGGGTTTTTTAATTTAATACATAACGACCATTATTTATATGTTCCATACCATAACATATGTTTTCCTTATAAAAAAACAACATTTATTTCCAAAATTAAAAATAAAACCATATATATCTAAGCATGATATAGAAATTATATTCTTGGTAATTATAGGTATATAATAACAATCTTTCCAAACCAAAATCATTCTTGTTGGAAATGAAAGGTGGTAGCCACTAATGGCTAGAGAAGCCAACCTTGCTCTATTAGCAGCTCTTAGATCCACCTATCCTCTAGCAATCTTTCATAATATACTTGGTTCCTATATTTGGATATATATGTGAGCCCAACAATCTATATCTAATACCCAATGTATAGATATGGAAATATTACACTTGATAATGAACTCACCTTTAACTTCCCCTAGCTTATGGGTGCAATTCCTCTTCCAGTGGCATGGATTTCCATACACAAAGCACAATGAATCCTTTTCCTTGACTTGCCTTTGGATAATACTCTTATTAGAAGTAAGGTTCTTAGGATATTTATATGTTTATAGGCCTTAGGACCCTTTTCCTTGTTCTTCCTTTTCTTATTCACCACAAGGACTGCGGGTTTATCACACCCCATGCCATTATTCACTTGGAGAATCAAAGTAAGAAGTTACAAAAGACTCTTCTAATTATTGATCATATTATAATTAAAAATAAATCTAAAGAAGGTACTGGGAAGTGATGAAAGTATAATATCTATATGAAAATCATCTAGGAATTTAATCCCTAAGATGTACAAACATTCAATGTAGCCAATAAACCTGACTACATGGGGCGTAAATGACACAGACTTTGAAAGCTTAGTTTTAAACAAATCAGTGGATATATCATACCTCTCTTGTCTTGTCTTATCCGAATA
Source organism: Viscum album (assembly GCA_963277665.1). Classification (NCBI taxonomy): domain Eukaryota; kingdom Viridiplantae; phylum Streptophyta; class Magnoliopsida; order Santalales; family Viscaceae; genus Viscum; species Viscum album. The sequence goes on from OY728131.1 coordinate 1,499,782,183, forward strand.
GATATCCCAAAGGTGAGACATCATCCTATATGTATCCATGTCCTCATGTTTCTTCAAAATATTATTGGACATGGATGATAGAATGAAACATTGAATATTTGTGGAATCGTTCAAATTTTTTTCATAGAGTTTTAACTCTTCATCACTAGCTTCATTACTAGGAACCTTAATAAAATGATCTTACAAAATATATAATTTCATTTCATGGTGAAGGATGACACGTAGGTTTCTTTTCCACTCTTGAAAATTTGTGTTGGTGAGAATGTTGTCCTTCTCAATTATGGATCACAATGATATATTTGATGTCATTTTATTGTTTCTTCTACAAATAATATGATAATATATATTATTATTTTATCTGATAAAATTTTGACAAATAAATAAATAAATAAATAAATATTTGTTAATCTCCCACTATTTCATCAAAACCCAATTGTAACATCCCGAGTCCGCAGCCCCTCCACTGGTGCCCCATACCCGGTTCGCCACATGACCTAAAGCGCGTTTTCCCGAACACCAGAGGCTGCCGACTAGCAGCAAGGGCCTTGGTGAGTCGGTGGGGAAACTATGCCCTCATTCGGTAAGGTATACAAGTTAAGAAAACAACAATAAACAGTGGAAGCAGTAAACAACATGCATAACAGCAGAAACAAAACAACAGAAGAAATGTAGATATATAACTATGATGACAATGATGCAGCAGGTGCAAGTATCTAAGGAAAATAGAAAACACAACAACGTGCTGAAATACAACTAAAACCAAGTGTAAAAGAAAACAAAGTAAGATCCTCAGCATCACGAGCCACGGTTCCATCCCATGCTCCCCAGCTTCGGGTGCAATCAAGATCCTAAAGTAGAAGGGCGCTTGCCCTTGTCTATACCTGCAGCAACATAATCTGCTTGGGCCCAAAAGAATGGCCCAAACAGGGTGTGAGATACAATCCCAGTAGGAAATCACCCAAATATTTGTGCCTAATAGCCAACGAATACAAGGAAAGTAATGAAACCAGAAGCAGTAAACAGAAAAGTACAAGCAGCTATAATACACCGTTTTAGAAACAAAGTACACAAGTAAACACTCAGTAATAAAACAAGAACATGTAACCCTCTAGGTATCTCTCATAGTCTAACCCCTATGGTTCAACCTATCAGTACTAGCAAACCTATGGGAAGCACACAAAGTCTCAACCCTCTGGTTCAGCTACGCAATTAAGTAGACTCTCTGGGGAAGAACTAACCGTCAATTCCCCCTATAGTCTCGTATCATGCTAAAGGATATCTGGGGAAGCACTCAACGTCAATTCCCCCTACGGCCCACGTCATGGATTTACAGACTCTCTGGGGAATCACTCAACATCAATTCCCCCTATAGTCTCGCGTCGTAATTAAAAGACACTCTGGAGAAGCCCTTCCATCAATTCTCCCTTTGGTCTACTACTCAAGGTTCTCACAGTCCTGAGTACAACTAAACATGCCCAACACGTGTATATCGTCGAATTAAACCTTAAGAACTACTAGGCTATCATTCTACGGCTGAACAACAATAACAAAGAAACAGTTCCGCTATCCTAAAACTAGGCATGACAACCGGAAAAATGCCCAACAGGCAAAACAAGCATGGAAAAGCAATCTGAGCACAAAATAAATTACTCTACTCACAAGAAATAACCTCTACTAAAGAAAACAAAAAAATAAGGCAAACAATGGGGGAAAAACAGGAAACACACAATACCCCATTCACGGTTATTAGTGGAATTTGCACATAATATTCATCAACTTTCTACAGAAAGGCACAAACCACCTACCTCGATCCAAGGAGTTCGATATACGTGAACCACAATGACAGATTCCTCTTAGAACAACGTAGATCTGAGAAAACACACAAAAAGTTCATCCCATGATAACATGGAAATGAGGAGGAATCAAGAAACAAGGCTAAAGCATAAGGAAGAACTCACCGATGCGATTCCAACACAATCGACTGTGCTCAAATAGAAGAACGGATGGCGGGACAGGAGCTTGGAGAAAATTCGGCTGTACAGTCACTTCCGGTCAGAAAAAATCTGGAGAAGAAGATGATTTTGGGGGTTATCCGTGACCCTGGTCCGTTTAATGAAAAAAAAAGAAAGTACACGACGTGTACTTCCTGAGTACATGGCGTGTACTTCAATTTTACGTACTCCGAATTAATCGGCCTCCACCTCAGCCTTACACACCGTGTGCGTGGCGTGGACACGGCTAGCACACGGCTTCGAGCCAGATTAGAGTACATGGTGTATACTCAGAAAGTACACGACATGTACTTCTGAAATTTCCAGAAAATTTATTTTCCTTAAAAACTCCAAAAAAAGGGAAAACATACCTGAAAAGAGATCCAGGTTCTTAAAAACTTCCCCCCTTAAATAAATTCATCCCTGAATTTCCCTAACGAGGCAGAGAAGGAGAAACACCGAACAGCTCTGACCACTATGATCATACGCCAGTCTCCCTCTCCCAGGTCTCGTCCTGTACTCGCCCGTGCTGCCATAACACTCGTAATATAGGAACAGACCGCCCGCGGAGAACCTTCGTACAGTGATCGACAATCCGGATAGGATGCTCCTTGAATGATGCATCCTCTTCAAGCTCGACTTCCTCAGGCTGAAGGACATGAGATGGGTCTGAAAAGTAACATCGGAGTTGAGGGATGTGGAAGACGTCGTGCATGGCCTGATACCTCTGAGGTAGCTGCAACCGATAGGTGACCGACCCAACTCTCTCCAAGACCTCAAATGGCCCGACGTACCGCGGTGAAAGCTTACCCTGTCTCCGAATCCTCTTGTGTTCCAACCTCGGTGCGACACGCAAGAAAACCTAATCACCGACCTCGAACTCCAGAGGTCATCTCCACTGATCAGCATAAGACTTCTGTCGAGACTGTGCAGTAGTCATTCTCTTACAAATCAAATATATCTGTTATGAGGTCTCCTAAACAAGATGGGGTCCTAGAAAAGCTGCCTCTCCTGTATCCAACCAGTATAAGGGTGATCGGTATGGCCTACCGTACAAAGCCTCGTATGGCGCCATCTGAATGGTCGCCTGGAAAATGTTGTTGTATGAAAACTACACCAAAGAGATATGATTCTCCCAAGAACTGCTAAAGTCTATAATGCAAGCCTGAAGCATATCCTCAAGCACCTGGATCGTGTGCTCGGACTGGCCATCAGTCTGGGGATGGTATGCTGTACTCAAAAGTACCTGTATACCCAAGGCCTTCTGAAGTCCCTGCCAGAACCGAGAGTTAAAGCGCGCATCCCTATCTTAAACAATGGAGTGTGGAACTCTATGTAGATGAACGATATATCAGATGTAAAGTCACCCCAGATCATCAACACTGAAGGTCTCCTTAATCATAAAGAAGTGTGCAACCTTCGTAAGACTGTCGACGACAACCCAAAAAACATAGTTCCCTCAAGGCATCCTCGGAAACCCAGTCACAAAGTCCATTGCAACATCATTCCACTTACACTCCGGAATGGGTAACTGCTGTAAAAGCCCCACTGGTCGCTGATGCTCTGCTTTTACCTGATGACAAGAAGAACATCTCATGACAAAACCAGCAACATCCTTCTTCATACATGGCCACCAGTATTGGTGATGAAGGTCCCGATACATCTTGGTGATGCCAGAATGAACTGCCCAAACAGAGGAATGGAAATCCTGCATCATCTCCTCGCGTATGTCTACTGGAACCCATACGCGTCCTTGGAAATGCAAGATCTCATCGTCGCCCACTGCCCATCCAGGAAGAGGGTCCTCTCCCAACACACTCTCCCATAGGACTAATCCTTCTGAGTCTGATAGCTGCCTCATCCGTACCTGATCAAGTAGTGTAGAGGTAACAGCTACAGAAGATAGAAAAGTCTATCCCCATCTGTCGTGCACCTCCAGATGCATCTCAGAGAATAGATCCATCAGTTGACACTCACTACTGGCCTCCTAAACTGCCTGAATTTGAGTTCTCCTGCTCAACACATCAGCCAAGACGTTGCCTTTTCCCGGTGTATAGGCAAGCTCAAAATCAATAGACTGAAGATACTCGACCCACCTGCACTGCCTTAGATTTAGATTACGCTGAGTGAAGATATACTTGAGACTCTTGTGGTCAGTGAAGACCCCAAAGTGCTCTCCTAGAAGATAGTTTCTCCAAAAGCGCAAGGCATGAACAACAGAAGCTAACTCCAAATCGTGTGTAGGGTAGTTCCTCTCATGTGGCCTCAACTACTGAGACCCGTACGAAACGACTCCATATCCCTGCATAAGCATGGATCCCAGCCCAATTCTTGAAGTATCATAGTAAACAGTGTAGCTCTTGCTTGGCTCCAGCAAGACTAGTATCATTGATGACGTCAACCTCCCTTTCAGCTCCTGAAAGGCTGACTCATAAGAATATGACCATGAGAACTTCACCCCCTTCTTGGTTAGTATCGTCAAAGGTGCTTCTAGGCGCGAAAAGTCCTGAATGAAGCGTCTGTAGTACCCAAACAACCCTAGGAAACTCCATACATCAAAGACGGTCTTCGTCTTCTCCCAGGAAACTACAACTCTCACTTTATCTGGGTCCACTGATACTCCTTCCTCTAAGATGACGTGACCCAAGAAGTGAATCTGATCCATCCAGAAGTGGCACTTTGAGAGTTTAGCATAAAACCAATGCTCTCTCAGTGTACTCAAAACGATCTCAAGATGTGTGGCATGGTCATGTAGAGTGTGAAAGTACACCAAGATATCATACATGAATACCAAGACAAAGGAGTCCAAGTAAGGATGGAACACTCGGTTCATCAGTGCCATGAAAATTGCAGGCGCGTTCGTGAGACCGAACGACATGACTGTATACTCGTATAGACAATACCTGCTCCTGAAGGCTGTCAGAGGTATATCTGATGGTCTAATGTGCAACTGATGATAACCAGACCTCAAGTAGATCTTCGAGAACACCCGGGCTCCTTGAAGTTGATCGAAAAGGTCATCAATCCACAGAAAGTGATATCAGTTCTTGACCTTCAACTAGTTCAGCTTCTGAGAATCCACACAAAGCCGAAGGGTATCGTCTTCCTTCTTCGCAAACAGAACAGGAGAACCCCAAGGATAAGTACTGGGTCGAATGAAACCCTTATCTTGTAGCTCCTCCAACTATTTCTTGAGCTCCTGCAACTTAGGTGTGGCCATAATATAGGGAGGAATGGACACCAGTGCCGCTCCTAGCACGAGATCAATAGAGAAGTCTACCTCACGCTCCAGAGGCAAACCTGAAAAGTCTTTTGGAAAGACGTCCCTGAAGCGATCCACCACTAGAGGAAAGTCTAACTGTGGAGTCCCCTGATCATCTAGATAAAGACTAGCAATCTGGGCTGTCACCCCTCCTAGCCCAAGATGCTCGAGTCCTGCCCAACTCACCCGAACATCCCATTCGCCTCTATGAAGGAAAGATTCACCCTCTGGTGAAACGAAACTCACTATGCGGTGATAATAGTCGATGACTTCTTGAAAGGGAATCAACCAATCCATGCCAAGGATGACATCATATCCTGTCATCTCTAGGACATAGAGATCCCATAAGAAGCAATACCCTACAACCACAAGAGGGCACTCTCTACACTGGCGTACACTAGATGTCCTCATTCCCAAAGGTGTGTCTAGTGTCAACGAGTCGGTAGAAGAAAAGACGCAGAGTCCAAGGCACTCCACAACAGCAATAGAGATAAATCTATGCGTAACACCGGTATAAAAAAGGGCTGAAGATAAAACTGAGGCTACTAAAATCATACCTCGGACAGTAGAAGGGTCGGGATCCTGCTCATGATAAGTCTACTCCACAGCGAAAGACTGGACTGTACCATGGCCCTGTGCCCCTGGCTGACCACTATGAGCTGAACCACCCTTATAGTGCTGAGGAATTTGTGGCTAACTGCCATGTCCTCGAACTCCACCTCAGCCCAAATGGCCGGAAGAACTCCAGTTCCCTGACTGGTGAGAAACTGGCGGTGCTGCTCCTGAACGAGGAGTCATGGAAGAACCCCGGTCACCAGCTGCTGGTGAGAAGACCTGGCAGAAATGCTGAAGGTAACCGATCTTGCCACAGGTTCGGAACTCCACGGGGTCCCTCTAACACTGTGGCCTCATGTGCCCTGACCAACCACACTGGTAGCATGTCACCTGGCTGCCTGATGATGCATCTCGCTTCCTCAAATCACCGCGTGTAGGCTCCCTATGACGCTTCTTGCTGTCATCTGGAGGATGGATAACTCTGGAAGCAGAACCACCCTGATTTGTAGCTCTAGAGTCCCTCAGATTGCGCTCTGCAATCAGTTCCTAGTTGACGATGGAAATAATGGAAGTCAGCTGGAAGACGATCACCTGCGAGCGGATCTCCCGCCTGAGTCCATCCTCAAACTTCCTATCCAAGAACACCCCACTCCCATCCCGAAGGGGTGTAAAATGCTGCAGCTCAGTGAAAAGATAGGAATACTCCATGACAGATAGAGTACCCGGCTCTAATATCATGAACTCTTGGGCTCGATCGACCCTCAGGGTCTCCAGGTAGAAGTAGTTGTAGAACACGCGTTGGAACTCCTCCCAAGTCATAGCCTGCTATTGACCCTCTTGTGAGATCACATCCCACCACCTCTTGGCGAAGTCTCAGAGCATGTAGGTGGAGATCTTGACCCACCTCTCTAGAGGCATCTCCAGATGCTCGAAGATAGTCAACATGGCTTCCATCCATGACTCTATAGCCTGAGTTCCTCCCTCCCCTAAGAATGTGGGAGGATGCTGCAGCTGAAATACCCACGTCAAGTCTTCCATAGACGAGGTAGGAGGAGGTGCTCCCTGGAAGTCCTGTATCATCCTCATGAAACCTTCTAGGAACTACGCATCAGCACCTGTAACCGGTATAACAGCTGGTGCCAAGGCTGGCCTGACTGGAGGATCGACAGGAAGTCCCTGATCAGCCCTATCTGGCATCTGATCACTGCCCAACGACAGACGTACGACCGGAGGATGTCTCAGAGGCATAGCTCGGAAAGATAAAAATCACACCTTAGATCAGGAAAACAAGGACAGAGAACCCCAGGGTACAAAACGAGAACTGGGGAAGAAAAACATAAAAGATTTCAGAACATGACTACACAACGTGTATAAAAACTACACAACATGTCTTTTTAAGCCATTGACATGGGCGTGTACTCCTTCCCTACAAGTCGTGTATGCTTCAAACTACACGGCGTGTTGCACCCACACATGGCGTGTACTTGAAAATGGTTCCCCTTCCCGAGTCTCTTTACACGGCTAACCCACACGGTCCGACTTAACCCAAGACTACACGGCATGTTCTCAACACACACGACGTGTACTAGACAAGGATTCGGTGGCCCGTGTTTGTGAAACACACTGCCGTCTACACAGCTGAACCTTACACGGAATGCTCCGAATAAACACGGCGTGTATAGGCAAGGTGACCCCATCCCATGTTGTTCGTGACACGGCTGGGTACCTGGACAATACTACACGGCGTGTTCTGAACAAACACGGTGCGTGGAAAAGAAGGTAACGCCGACCCGTGTTGTTGTGACACAGCCGAGTACCTGGACAAGACTACACGGTGTGTTCCGAACAAACACGATGTGTGGAAAAAAGAAGGTAACACCGACCCATGTTGTTCATGACACGGCTAGGTACCTGTACAAGACTACATGGCGTGTTCCCTAAGGACATGGTGTGTTATACTTGAGCTTCCCTGACCCGTGTTGTTAGTGACACGACCAGGTACACAGCTCAGAACTTACACGACATGTACCAATCGTACACGGCATGTTCCCGAAGTTACTCCCACGACACCATGTTATGCTCACACGGTCAGTGACATGGCCTGAAAACTACACAACGTGTATCCAAAAAGTACACGCCATGTATTCTGGGTTTTTCTGGGCAGTATCTCAGAAACTGCTCAGACTCCCAGAAAAAATAGAACAAGGGAAATAGGTGCCAAATTTTGATTCGTGAGGGCCCATAATCCCCGCGAATCAAAGCTCAACATCTCCTGTAGTCACATACAAGGGAAAACAACAACTCTCTAACATAACAACAGAGATTCTATCAAGCATCTATCACAACAGCATCCATAATCTACACAAAGTCTATCACAACAACATGCAATCGCTAATGCACCCTAGATGGCATGGCAAGAATGCATGGAATGCGATTCTACAAGTGCCTATATGATGCATGAGATGACATACCCTCATCTCATTGGGTTGTGATAGAAATAGAACCGAAATATTAAAACAATCACCACAAAAGTCTTGCGAATCACTCTAGGTGAAAACATACCAACCATAAAATCTCAAAACCAAAAAACTACAATTAACGAGGTAGTATGGATTTTCCCTGTACATGAGTTAGCTACTCCTGGGTACAACTTAATACCAAGTACCAAATCCATCCTATCCCTAGATAAAGTCTCCAAACAGTAAGGTAAGAGATAAGAACCTGCCTCTGATACCACTTTGTAACGTCCCGAGTCCGGAGCCCCTCCACTGGTGCCCCGTACCCGGTGCGCCACATGAACTCAAGCGTGTTTCCCTGAATGCCAGAGGCTTTCGACTAGCAGCGAGGGCCTGGGTGAGTCGGTGGTGAAACTATGCCCTCATTTGGTAAGGTATACAAGGTAAGAAAACAAAAATAAACAGCGGAAGCAGTAAACAACATGCATAACAACAGAAACCAAACAGCAGAATCAATGTAGATATATAACTATGATGGCAATGATGCAGTAGGTACAAGTATCTAAGGAAAACAGCAAACACAACAACATTCTGAAATAAAACTTAAACCAAGTGCAAAAGAAAAAAAAGTCTCCTCAGCATCACGAGCCACGACTCAGTCCCATGCTCCCCAGCTCCTGGTGCAATCAAGATCCTGAAGTAGAAGGGAGCTTGCCCTTGTCTATACCTGCAGCAACATAGTCTGCTTGGGCCCAAAAGAATGGACCAAACAGGATGTGAGATACAATCCCAGTAGGAAATCCCCCAAAGATTTGTGCCTAATAGTCAATTAATACAAGGTAAGTAATGAAACAAGAAGCAGTAAACAGAAAAGCACAAGCAGTTACAATACACCGTTCTAGAAACAAAGTACACAAGTAAACAGCCAGCAACAAAAGAAGAACAGGTAACCCTCTGGGTAGCTCTCATAGTCTAACCCCTACAGTTCAACCTATTAGTACTAGAAACCCTCTAGGAAGCACACACAGTCTCACCCCTCTGGTTCAGCTACGTAATTAAGCCGACTCTCTGGGGAAGCACTCACCTTCAATTCCCTCTATAGTCTCGTATCATGCTAAAGGCTCTCTGGGTAATAACTCAACATCAATTACCCCTTTGGCCCGCATCATGGATCTACAGACTCTCTGGGGAATCACTCAACGTCAATTCCCCCTATAGTCTCGTGTCGTAATTAAAAGACACTCTGGAGAAACCCTTCCGTCAATTCTCCCTTTAGTCTACTACTCTAGGTTCTCACAATCCTGAGTACAACTAAACATGCTCAGAGTGTGTATATCATCCAAGTAAACCTCAAGAACTACTTGGCTATCATTCTACGGCTCAACAGCAATAAAAAAACAATAGTTCCTCTATCCTATAACTAGGCATGGCAACTGGAAAAACACCCAATAGGCAAAACAAGCATGGAAAAGAAATCTGAGCACAAAATAAATTACTCTACTCACAAGAAATAACCTCTACTAAAGCAAACAAGAAAAGCAGGAAAACAGCAGGGGAAAAACGGGAAACACACAATACCCCGTTCACGATTATTGGTGGAATTTGCACATAATATTCATCAACTTTATACAGAAAGGCACAAACCACCTTCCTTAATCTGAGGAGTTCGATATACGTGAACCACGATGACATATTCCTCTTAAAACAATGTAGATCTAAGAAAACGCACAAAACGTTCATCACATGATAACTTGGAAATGAGAAGGAATCAAGAAACAAGGCTAAAACAGAAGGAAGAACTCACTGATGCGATTCCAATGCAATCGACCATGCTCAAATCGGAGAACGGACAACGGGGCGGGAGCTCGGAGGAAATTCGGCCATACGGTCGCTTTCGGCAGACGAAATCTAGAGAAGAAGATGATTTTGGGGGTTATCCGCGACCCCGGTCTGTTTAATGAAAAAAAAGAAAGTACACGGTGTGTACTTCTTGAGTACACGGCGTGTACTTAAATTTTCTGTACTCTGAATTAACCGGCCTCTACCTCAGCCTTACACACCATGTGCATGGCCCAGACACGACCATCACATGACTTCGAGCTAGATCAGAGTACACGGTGTGTACTCAGAAAGTACATGGTGTGTACTTCTGAAATTTCTAGAAAATTTATTTTCCTTAAAAACTCCAGAAAAGGGAAAACATACCTGAAAAGAGATCTGGGTTCTTACACCAATAGCCCTCACCATTGGCTCTAGAATATCCCGTTTCTTGGATATTCAATTGGAAAGGATCCATATTCCCCTTATCATTACCCCACATTTGATTGTTGAAGAAACTTGAATGGTTTTAGGTAAGAATTTAAAATTCCAACTACATTAACTCACAATTCTTTGATCTGTTGAGTGGACTCCCAAATCCTAATATCCTTAAATTTTATTTCCCCAACCTTTTCCTCTTAGTTACACCAAGTATTGCTTTGGTAGTCAAACCTTGATGTGAACTAAGTTAAGTCAACCGAAAACATTAATTTATAATTCTCCAATAATTGAAAGCACCCCAACTTTAGCTGGTCAATCACTTTGAACTATGGTTTGATTTTAACTGATGTAACAGACGGCTATACTGAATTAATATATATATATTTGAGGGATTTTATCCTTTTATTCATAAATTTACAATTATTATATCCATCACATTCCTGTTAATATTAAGTGGATTTACATAAGTGATTAACCATGTATTAGATAATATTCATTCATAATCCAATTTATTTTAGTTCTATCTTGCATGCTTGTTAATTTCTTAATTCATGTGGTCACAACAAAAACATCCATAATGAAATAACCATGCAACATGAAAGAAATAAAATAATAAAGTGGAATGATCATGAGATTTACTAATGGTTAGTTTATTTAGTGGTTTATAAAATAACCATTGACCTAGGGGAAAAACATTGAACCAATTAAGGTTTGTGTTATAGCTTTCCACCTGTCCACCTATGTATCTCTCTTGGATGGTTTTTCCTTGGCTCCAAACTTGAACTACCTGCACTATCTCGGCAGCTCCATCCTTTAAATATTATTTTTACTCACACACAGGTGAGGGGAGAAGGGTTTATATCAAAGAAACTATAGGCATGCATGATCTTACATAATAAGAGAGAAGGAATGCATGCCAACAATTTAATTTAATACTAAATTAAATGAAACCAATCACATACAAAGGTCTAATCTTGCTCATGATCATCCACATGAATGCAACTAATTACAGATTTAATAAAAACTAGAATTCAATTATTAATCGTTCTTTTTTAAGATAAATCAAACTCCAATAAAATAATTATTATCTTTAATTAATCAATTATTTTAATGTTATTCTTATCTTAATTTCCTTGATATTATCATCCATTATAATTTTAAAAAAATTAAATAAATGTATTTAGAATTAACTATGTACATAAATATACCATGGAGGAAAAATGGTGAATACCCATCTGAATCTACCCAACATGTATTATACTCATATATAGTTTTACTATTGTGATATATGGCATACATGACTTAACACATACTTTCATAACGTGCACTATTACATGAATTACATGATTTTTTGGTCACATGTTATACTTCAATGCACACAGAGTAACAAATATAATAAGACTCATACCCAATATGTAGATCTTAACATTACATACATATTAATTAAACACACACAAACACACATATTAAAACCCATCACATGACGTGTCCTATCAATTTAATGATCACACTCAAGCACACATCTCAAGGTTTACACAATATAACAAATAAATTTTAAATCTATGAAACTTGTTATAAGTACAAAGTGTGTACATGGAGATACATGGTGTGTAAACCTATCACCATCTATCCGAGACACACACCCAAGGACTCGGTGTGTAAACCAAGCCTCAAAAAATAGAGTACATGAAAGTGCCTAGTCAGGATAATTATATCACTGAGAGGGGGAGGGGGTGAATCAATGATACTTTTTCTTTTATGTTTCCTTGAAAATGAAACAAACTTAACCTCCTATTAAAGATTTTATTCCCTACTGAAAACAAATCAAACACACATCCATAAGAATATAAGAATTTAGAAGGTTCACTATTCAATAAGGATAGCTAATTCCTTGGTATGGTTTGGAAATAATCTAATACCACACAATCCACTAGAAAATAATCCTTTTATGTGGAATACAATGAGTAGGATATACCCTTTCACTCATGCAGCACTTTAAAACAATCCAATAGTGCATGTTCTCTAAGTAGCATAGATGATGTAATATAAAATTTGTATAACAACACATGCTACCTGTTCTTCTTTATCAACTTACACAAATGTAATATTTTGAAAAAAATTATTCAATTTCTTACCCAAAAACTGGTAAGAACATCAAGGAATTTGATATATAACTCATTTTGATTATCCAGTCTGATCTTCCTAGTTTGATTCTTCCAACCCAATTTCTCAATATGGAAAATACATTTCTACCAGAATATGATTGAGTAAATTCTAAATACTTCATTATCAGTCTGAAAATCCCAATACAAAATCCCCATTTTGATTATCTAGTCTGATACGGTGACCAGATGAATTTGATGATGATAAGAATATAGTAATCATCTGAATATAATGATCAGATTAATACATTTCAATCTTGTCTCTTCTCCCTCTACTTCCATTCAAAAACACTTCATTAAGAAATAATTAATCCAGAAACATCTTATTATCTCCCTAGAAATTCATATATTCTCTCTCTTCCCATGAACACTACTCTCACATCATCAGTTAAGTACAATGTACTTATCCCCTTTTATAGGTGACCCAAAAATGGTTTGAACATGAATCCTTAAAACTTTCTTGCTCAACCAAATTACCTAAATTTTCATGTATCCTTGAATTTTGGGTACATTTATGACTTTGTTAACGCTTCTTCATTCTTCTCGATCCTTATCAAATCTCCTAAACACTTCATCTCTCTTATGAATTTCTTCACAAAAATCAATCCAATTTCGATTCCCATACTGATTTTCTCAGTACTATTTATTCATTATAATGATCCATTCCATTTTAAATTAATGACTAAATAGACCTTTTTCATCTTCTTCACATACCTCAATCTAATTTTGTTTATCCACTCTAATTTTGTTGTTACGATCAATAGGATGAATCAATATCATCTCCAATACAATGGTATTTGACCAAACTGATAAAAGAACTTCAAAACATATCAGGGGTTTTCTTTATCTTCTAAATACAATACCCATCAGCTTTATTCTTCAAATATTTAAATCTTTTGGCTTTTGGTCTGACTAAAAAATAGTAGCTTATCTTTCTCACATTTGACAAAAATCTTTAAAACCTTCAAAAAATCAATCTCTTTCTTTGAAAACACATTCAACCACCTTAAATGGTTGACTACATTATTGATCGGTCTCTGTCATTTTGTTTTTCATCAGCTTTGATTCAATTCCTTTACCACCAGTCTTGTTTAAAATAATTCTTTATTTTATGAATATGGTGGAATGCTGAATATGATGGACCAATTTCAGTGGATTCAACTTCAAAAAGTTCCTTCAATTCCAAAATTTTTCTTGTATCATGACTTCCTTCATGACTTTGAATACATTTGAGAACAAATTCAACATCATCAGTATTTCAACGGAAATTATTTTAACTTCCCAATCAATTCCTTCCTTTCCTTATCATCCTGAATACGATTAACATGAATACATTTGGAATGAATATGATCATACTGAATATGATCTCCATCACCCTTTTATCTTTACATCTAGATCTGATCAATATGAATATTATTGAAAACATCTCTTTCACTCCCCCATTTTTCATCAAGATTGCATCACAATTTTACCAAATACTTTTGATTTTTGAGAATTCCAAGATCAACAAAGCATCATCACATCGAAATCATAGTCATGAAGACTCCAATTCTCCACCATTATACTGGACTCAGGATGAATCTGATGACCCTTTACTTACAATAATATTCTTCATTAATACGATCAACCTTTTCAAGCATTGCGAGTCTGATTTTTTGAATATGATGGTCAGTCCGAATTTCATCAAATACAAAGTGAGGTGATTTTACTTTTATCTCAATATTCATTTCTTCTCAAACTTCCTTTAAAATAAAATAAAATACCATAATACGATCACTTTTTTATCATCTTGGACCTAACAATACACATCATGTGGTCTCAGAGTTACACAATCACCAGTCAGGTAGGCCATGTATGAATCACACAATCTTTATGTGACTCAAAGGGACTACACTCCATGTACATAGGCTACACAATGTATACTCCAACTGACCGTGTTCTAGGTTGTCTTAGTCAACATGCAATGTAATAATTAACTACACCGTGTGTTATCAATGCACATGCTTTGAATTAATTACTAAATTAATTTATGATGCATTAAACACAAGTACACGACATGTAACTTTGGTTACACGGCGTATACCCCTATGTTATTAGGCCAGAATCCTTGGTACATATGGATGAGTTTCTCAATTTTATTTCATTCATAAAATTAATCATATTGATTAAATATATGAGAAACGAAGGAGGAAGAATCATATATCATGATTAATATTAAAATAGTGATTAAACTTGAATTTAAAAATAAATTAAAATTTATAAATCACCAAAAATATTTAAATAATTATAAATAATTATGTGACTACTTTGATACCACTTATAGGTTCCGTGCGCAGTGGAAGTGTGCGATGGGCGGTGCCCAAATTTTATTTTTTCCATGATCGATGGTCAATTTGAGATCTACACAATGATAAATGTCTTGATTTGTTGAATTGAATAAAAAACAGACAAGTGATATAATTCTAGAACTAGAGAGAGGATCATCACATATTATTTATAATTAATTTAATTAAATAAGAATTACCTTGATGGAATTATTTCTTTGTTGATGGATCTGATAATAGATATGCAATGCACCATCATTTCATGGTAGGAATCAAGTGAATATTAAATCTAGTGGTGATCCACACATGTCCCAAGAATCTCTAGTCATCAATGAAATAATATTCAAGTGCTAGTATGGAAAATCCTTGCACTTGCATCATCCTCCTTTGATCTCCATGAGAATTTCTTCCAAATTATTATCCTTGATATGGAAGAGGAAGATTTCACTCCATTCCTTGAAGCGATCTTGGAGAAGAGAGATATCAAGGGATTGAAAGAATTCTCCAATTCCATTGTGCACAACATAAAAAATGATTTTTTTATTAAGAAAATAACATAACTGAGTTTATATATCGCTAGGGTTAAAATAAAATAATTGCACAAGTAACCTTAATTATTTATTTATTCTTAGAAAAATACCCATGTCAAATAATTAATAATAATAATATTATTTCTTAACATGTTCTTAACTTGAAAATTAAAATTAAATATTATTTAATCAAATAATATTTAATATTTATTATTTTCTCACTGGAACTAATGTCCCAGTCCTTCATTCCTCAATAATATTTATCAAACCTTGAATAATTTCTATTTATTTATTAAATAAATATCACTTCATTATTCACCAATAAATAAATAAATATTATATTTACTAAATAGAAAATACATATTTAAATGAAATTAAGCATACATGAATAATAATTAAACCACATGTGAGAATAATATTTATTCAACTTGTTAAATAATAAATAATAACATATTATTTAATTGATATTCTGGATACACTTAGTGTGTGACCCTCTTGGACTCTTTCTCAGTGGAATTAAGCGAAGCAGCCTAAAATCCAAGGTTATAATCTAGCAACACACCAAGGCACCCATAGAGAAAGAAGTTAATGCCATAATGAAATATTACCTCATATGGATGATTAATGTGTAATATAATTCCTTTATTATAATATCTCTAATCAAGAAGGTTGTATTCCAGTGCCATCAACCATAGTGCTCGATGTATCTTTCTTTGATTTCTTAAAAAATAAAATTTCCTATAAAACTACATGACCATGAATTTATTTAGGATATATCATTTACATTATAAGGCCTGAGATATCAACTTCCATTAAAATAGAATGGGAAAATTCTTTCTTGAATTATTAATTAATACAATATTATTCATGATGCACCCAATATATCCTACCTCACCATGAACATAGGTCGTTATGGTTTTCATCAATACATCAATGTAAAAAAATCATAACATTCATTAATAATATTAATGTCTATGAATTAATACACATGTCTAAATATAGGAATATCTAATGACACATAGAAATGTGGATTTTTTACTGGAGGGTCTTATTCTCATAATACCCTACTGGATATTACCAAGGGATTACACCATGAAAAGGTTCCTCAAAGTCCTATGAGTATCCACCCCTGATAGCATGTATCATTTTTGTCTGTAAAATGATATCGTCCAGCTATAGAACATATATTCAAGAATAGAATCGTAACACTTCTGGGATCTCATCATAGTGGGGAACCGTTATAACCTTTTAGTGTGACAACTACTCTTAGGAAATTATCACATACTATTTCATGAAGAATAATAATCATGATGTGATAAGTAGTTTATAAATATTCAAAATAATGAATACATGTTGTCATAAAGTACACAAAAATTTCATCTATGGAACCAACTCCAACAAAGGTAACCAATATCATAACTCACAATGTAGAAAGACCCTTTCCAATATTCGATAGCACCAAATCAACAATGAATAATTTCTCAGACCCTACACCCTGAACCTTCCACCGGGTCACCTATTTCCCCTGCATAGTATCACCTCACTGAAACTATCCCCAAGAAAATTTGTCTCCTTCATGAAAAGACCTTGTAATCAAAATATGGATCATGATCTACCGTACTGTATGCATAAATAGAAGAAAAATATAGGCTTCCACTCCACTAAGATACCTTCCAATTTTTTTATAGATATTTATGACTTTTTCATAAGAGTGAAACTCTTTCATCTCAATATAATAAATAGATTGAGTATGACCTCTTTGAGAACATTGATAACACTCAAATGATGACCTGCCTCTTGAATAAGGAGAAAACTGTTCTTACCCTAGAAACTTGATTTATAAACATACCTATAATAATCATATTCTTTGCTATTATTAAAAAAACTAAATACACATCTTCCAAATAAATTTTCAGTGACCCAAATAATTATAAGGTGACTAAAATTGGGAGAAATTTAAATTTTATTCATGGAGTAAGGTATGTTTTGAGAGTAAATATTCATATTTGGATTCCAAGAGTTGGAATGTCTCTCAAAGGTGTTTTGGATATTATTAGAGGCCTGAGTGGTGTCTCAAATTCTTGGATGAAGGTTTGAGTAAGGTCAGGGTGACCCTATCATATATATTTTTTAGGTTTCTTGTTAAGATGTGACAGGTAAGGGTTATATCACGACAAGGGATGAGAATGTGACTATCATGATAAAACATAGTAAGACTATGTTGAGATGTGTTCTTGTATGAGAATTAGTCTCAAGGTTTGGAGAATTAATGTAGTGGTTTAGGGAATTATGGTGTGGTGAGGCTTATAAAAGAGTAGTTTGGTTCTATGAAAGGGTTAAATCTAGGGTGTAAGGATCACATCATGGTTGAGGGAGTCACTTGACACTAAAAATCCTCATGTATAAGGATCATGCCATGGAAAAGAAATCACACCATGGTGGGATATGTTACACATTTAATTTATTATGAATTTAAAAATTTACATAATTCCTTTTTCATTTTATGAGTATTGTGGAGATCACAATATAGTAGAGTGTGCCACATCATGATGAAAATAATTCCATTTTAGGATCACATCATTGTGGGGGCATCATTCCATGTTGGGATTTTCTTACATATCAAAATCCTTATGTATTTTCTATAAAAAGATTTATTTGTAAGAGGATGGTCATGAAATGATATATGGATTACACTATGAATCTTGGAAAGGGAGTGCATATGAAAATGGTCTTTCATAATGAAGATATCCCAGTAGTTCACTCTGCACCATAAAGGGGAGAGTTTATTTTGTAAAGTACTAGGATATGGGAGTTATAGTTTTTCCTAGAGGTAGGATGTCACACCTTGATTCCTAAGTTACAACATGATGAGGGTTATAGTTAGATATACTATTCATATAAGATTAGGTCTATTATATAGATCCTATTCATTGGTATACCATTAAACCATGGAGGGAAGGGTCATGCTGTGACATGAACCTGGGCAGTGAAATCAGGTATTTGGTTTTGGACAAGAAGAGTTGTGCCATGCCATGACTTTAAGGACTATGAAATGAGGGGTGTCTAGGAGAGGCATAATTCTATGATCCATGGTGGTCACACTGTGATGGGGCCTTTTATAGCTTCTTTTAAGTAAGTTTAAGATGGTATTTTAGGATTTTAAAATTTAGAACTCTTTTGGGATTCTTCATTTTCATATTTTTAAGTAGGGGGAGTCTGAGCTCCTCTTACCTTCCAATTATTCATTTCAACCTCCTTGATTCATGAAGATTTAAGTTGGATTTAATCAATTTTAAGTTGTGATTCTCTTATATTTCCTTGATTCTTCCTTCTCTTGGGTTGATACTAAGTTGTTGTGGTTTAGGTTATGGTTTTATGGTGATCCCATGGATGCATGGTGGAATTAGAATTGGTATGATGAAGATTTAATTTTTATTAGAAAAAGGGGATCCTAGGAGGATGAGAATTGTAACATCCTATGTATTTTATTGGGTCATTTTTCTGGGAAAATTTGAACTTTTGAGTTTGGTGGTCAAACCAACCCTTTTTATCAATCTTCATAACCTCATTATGAGAGTTTTATGATCAAAAACCTAATTTTAGGTGTGGTTTATGTTTCAGTGGATGACCCAGGTGTTCGGGAAAACTCTGAAGGAAGTTTGGGTGGATTGGGATGTTGAAAAAAAAAACGATGAAAGTTTTAAATGGTGTGTAAATCTTTTACATGGTGTGTAATGGTTTCATGGGGTACACCGGTAGATTCACAGTTTTCAAGGATAATATGTTCTACTTAAGGAATACACGATGTGTAAATGGTTTACACATTGTAAACCAAATACACAATGCGTAATTGTAATTTTTTGTGTAATTTTTGACCTGTACTTTTTAAAAGAGGCATAGGGGACTCGTCCCCCTCACTCCTTTTTCTTTTCATGCACATAGGAGGTGCTCGAGGATCTCTCAACAATTGCCTCCCCTTCCTCACTTAGGTTTTATTCATTATTCTCTATCTGAACTCCAATATTTGGTCCATTGGTGGATATGGATTCATCTTGGTAATACCTTCGATCCACTAGCCTATTTTCTTATTTGATCTTTCCATATGGTGCACTAAATTCTTTTATGTCATTTTACCCTATTTTCCTAGAATTTTTCTAAAACTCTGATTTCTTCCATTCCATCTTGAGTTAAAAGTTGATACCAGTTGAGAGAATGTCTACCACTATGTGGTAGTTATTACCTATCTTTCTCCTTGATTTTTTGGGTATTTTGAGGGTACGTTCCATATACAACTGTGAGGGTTGTCCAAGAAAGAGAGAGAGAGACCCTAATTAAATTATGTTTGTTTCTAAATTAATTAAATGTTGTTAAGGGATGCTGTTAAGCAAGCCCTAACCTTGATTATGATTCCAAGCCAGGTAAGGGACCTGTGACCAATTAGGAAGGATAGGTCAGGTGCTATTTAAATTAATTGAATTATTTATACTGATTTTATAGGTTCTATAGGAATGTGATGGGCTTTGTATAAGGTTTGAAGTGACGTTGGTCAACTATACTGAGGTGATGTGGTTTTTAGGATGGGCTTAACCTGGTATACTTAGGGTGATTTTGATCACCAGGTTGGGTGACATTTTCATCTAATTGAGCTGACAAGGTCATAAATATGAGGGCATGTCCTATGCTATTTGAGATGGTGTTGAAAATCATGATTATCAACATGGTCATAGGGGCATGAGGTGCTAGATTATGTGGATTATGTACTATTTGGGTGATTTTCATTCACTATTCATTAGATGATGTGTTGATGGAGTCATGTGCACACTTTTAGAACTCATATTGAGTTGGTGTTGACCACTCATGTGGGTAGATCCCCCCCATAGACTATGTGACCTAGGTTATGGTGTTTATCATCATATTTTTTGGGGATGATAACCATAGAAAGTTTCATATATGGTGATGGACCATCAATTGATGGTGATGAGACCATCAGTCAGGGAATGAGGTTCACCAAGATAATTGAGGCTGTTGGGCCAGGTTATTGGTAGGAAATACATTGATATGGCTCAGGGCATCGAGTTTAGAACTAATGGGGATTAAAAGTTGGAGGGAAAATATCGCCGTGCTTTGGGACGTCGAGTTAAGAGCCAATGGGGACTTCTGAGTTTGGGTCCAAGGGACCAAAAATTTATTATTTAGGCATTCCTCTTAGACATCAGCTACTATGTTTGATGGAATGAGGTTCCAAGTGACTTTATTATAGGTGGAAAATGAGGGTTCACCTATGATTCATGTTGTTAGGGGATTCCTTGGGATTACTTCCATGTATCCTTGACACTATAGTTATATATATGCAGAAAGATACTCTATGACATATATATAACTAGGGGTAGGTGTATAGACATTACCAGTGATGTAAAAAGTAGGTGATCACTTCCTTGTGGTTTTTGAACATAAGGGAAGAGAGTTTTATTTATTGTTCATGTTCTTACTTTTTATTTTATATTTAGATACACCTGCATTATCATGAATGTAAGATAGGAACATGTTTGTGTTGGGATACTAAGATTTATTCTCACACCCTAAACGGGACCCTCAGGATGCACATAGACTTTATGTATCTACGATAAAGTAAGGGAATAAGCATAGGAACTAGACCTTAGTGGTTGTGTTGGAAACTTTTTCCTGGGATGGATGGAAGGGGCCCTTGGAGGTTCCTACATGAGTTAGAGTTTACCCTTGAGTTTCCTTTTTATTTTAAACATGCTTTATATATGTGAATACTGATGGTCGACCATGAGTGACATTCTATTATATTATTTCTTTGTATGATATATTATATAATGTTGTTTTCTTATGGTATTATTACCTTTGGGCTTGTTATTATTCTACTCCTATTTGTTTATGCCTCTGCAATTTCTTGCTATTGATTCAGTTGAGTATTGAATATATTTCACTGATATATTTATTATTAGACCATTATTAGTATCATTACCTGAGGGTATAGTCTCCCCACTATCACCTCTTTACACCCTCACTTCTAGTTGAAAACATTTAATGTATTAGGAGGTATGCCTAAGGTCCAGTGGTACTCCGGATCGAAGCACAATTTTAAATGGCTCATGGGTGAAGGTGATACAAGTGATATCAGAGTAATTAATTAGTAGGATTCAATAGTATCATTAGGTTGGATAAAAATTATATAAAATGTTCTTTTTTTTGTTTTGTGTTCTTACTATTTGGGTTATGGTAGATCAGAGACTAGGATGTTTTCAAAATTGAGTATAGAGCTCATGTTTAGGTTCCTACAGCCCCATGTATGAGGGATATACCAAGTTTCTTTGGGTGGGAAATTGATGTTATGATATATGATTTTTATAGTTGATTTTATTTTCACCTTTAGTGGTGCACTTAGGTGTGATGGTTATATGTTATATGATATTTGAACCTTATCCTGGTATGGTATGGGGGGATATTGGACCCTTGAATCGGTATGGAAAGGACGGATTGTTTCTGCATCATGGTAGGAAAATAAGGTGATTTGATATATGTATGTTCTTTTGATTGATTATAATTGGGAACCTAGGTTGAGTTAATTGGTTTTGGGTTGTTTATGTGTTAATAAAGAAAGATAAATAGTGTTTTCTTGATTAGCCTCCTTTTTGTGGAATTCTACTCAGCCATCCCAGACATGTAGTTCTAATGAAATCTATATGTGAAGTTATGTGATGTGATGTGCATGTATATATATGTATATGAGAATAATCATAATGAGGGTTTGTAGGTATAATGATAGGCGGTGAGTTATTTAAAGTTCCAATAAATAATCTAAATAGTGTTTTATTGTATAGACTCTTTGGTGGAATCCTACTAAGCTACCTTAGATTGATATATGTGACATGTGATGCCAAAACCTATTATGGGAAGGTGAGGGGACACTAGGTTGGGTTATATGTGATGCCTGACTTTTATGTGAGTAGTAAGGGGTCCGTGATTCTAAGTTGATTGTGATACCCGACCCTGATATGGGTACGTATAGGGCCTTGAGGATAAATGTCTTATGACAG
The DNA here is from genome assembly GCA_963277665.1 of Viscum album. NCBI lineage: Eukaryota > Viridiplantae > Streptophyta > Magnoliopsida > Santalales > Viscaceae > Viscum > Viscum album. The sequence goes on from OY728131.1 coordinate 1,499,804,786, forward strand.
AGTGCGGTAGGGGAGTGTAAGAGTGGTAAGATGTGATGCTTATTACATTTTTCCCCATCTCCAATATTGTATATATATATATAGTTATGGATCTCTGACCATGGTATTGGTATTCAGTGGGATTCCACCTAGATAGGATCTAATGGAGTGTTAAAAGGGTAGTGATATGGTGATGCATGAGTGTGCATAGGATGAGGCCCCAGAGGGCCAGGTTGATCATGATCTGTAGGTATATGCACAAATATGGGCTTAGTTAAAGGATGGACAACAATATGATATAGTATCTTTTTGGATATGTCTTAATGATAAGATCAAGGAAATTTTGGTTTGGGTTATACAGGGTATTGAAAGAGTATATCAAGGAGCTAAGCCATCGATGTAATACCTAACTCGAGAGTTACAGTCACAACAATCACCACTATTTTAGGGTGAGGGTGGAACATAGGTGTCTGAGAACTAGATTGAGGTAGTTCAGAAGATCTTTGAGAAGCTTGAGACACCCCTTGTTTAGAGGGTGAAACTGGAGATATACATGCTCAGAGGACCTACAAAGCACTGGTGGGACATACAAGCGCAATCAGGTAAACACGAGGGATTGGACTGGAAGGACTTTGAGGCCATATTATTCAAGCACTTTTTTTCTAGAGATTCTGACTGTGGATTGAGCCTGCGAGTCCATGAATATTTATTAGGGGGATAGTTCTTTCATGTACTACATAGCTACCTTCATATATTTATCTTGTTTTTCACTTACCATGGTGGGCGAAGACATCACTAGAGTACGGTGTTTTGAGGATGGATTACAGAATTCCATCAAGGTGTAAGTGAATATCTTTAAGTTTATGTCCTTTTTAGAGGTGGTTTAATAGTCATTGATAGCTAAGGGTAATCTGATAGAATGGTCTAATTCAAGCAAGGTGGAAGTGTCAGGTAATTTTGGTGGTGATTCTTTAGGTAGTTGGAAGCAGGTCTATGAGGAGTCTCAATAGGGAAGCCAACCCAAATATTTTGGAAGAACACTAAGGAGTGGATCTTCAACATTGTTCTTCTAGTGCGGTATGCCAGGACATGTTCGAAATTAGTATGAGTGACCTCTAAAGGAGTGCTGGGTATGTGGATATATTGGTAATATCAATAGTTTATATAAGAAACCTTCTTGGATAGTTGGTAGCTAGGGATCATGACAAACTCAGGTGTTTGATGTAGGACCAGGAGCAGTACTAGGAGATGGTAGCTAAGATTTAGCTGCATGTAGAGGTTGTGATAGAGGAAATGGGACCTGGCATTGGGGTTAGTGGTTGGTGGTAGGTGAAGTTCTGCAGGGAGGCTAGGCCTTAGTTAGTCAGACTTTAGGCTTAGTGAATGCAGTGGAGCTTCTAGGTTCAGAGTAGGCCATGGAGCTGAATATAGTTAGAGGTACTCCATGGGCATGACATGATTACTTTGGTTTTTGGATTTGGACAATTTTTGTGCATGAGGAGAAAAATGTATGGTTTTAGGAATAATCAGGTGCTGGTTAGTAGGTTGGAATCAATTATGATGTGTGATATATACATGTATGAGGTGTGTTGACATCAAGAAATTTTTTAGGAATCAATGAAATAAAGGTAATATATATGAGATGCTTGGTACCAGGATTGTTTATGTTTATTGATGTGGTGTAGGTTTTTCTTGAGGTGTGTAGGAATTTGGGAATTGATGTGATGTGGGTTATGTACGAGGTGCATGGCACTGAGACTTATTATGATCACCTGTTGAGCTGTAGGTACTTTTGAGCATCTGAAGAGATGCGAGACATCATGGGTGTCATGTGAGACATGGGAATGAGGTGGGAATATGATGAGATGTTAGATTTTATGGGTATCATATATGAAATAAGAACGACTTGATAATATTATTAGGTTCAATATTGATGTTGTGTCACATGAGGAATTTTTAGTTTGGGGATGGTCGATGGACCATCAAATATATTTTTTGGGTTGGGAAGTAACCAGGTGGGTAATTCCCAAGGTGGGGAGTACCTTGAGGGGAATTTATATGTGACTAAATGGGGTAGAAAATGTGATTTGAATGAGATTGGTATGTTTGATAACATCTCTAGGTAATGATTTATATCTCTAGAGTGATCTATGATAAGGTGGGGAGATTGTAACATCCTGAGTTTTTGAATGAGTTGTTTTTATGAGTAAATTTGAAATTTTGAGTTTGGAGGTCAGAACGACCCTTTTTCTTGATCTTTAGAAACTCATTCTAGGAGTTTTTTTGACCCAATATCTTGTTTTAGGTGTGGTATATGTTTTGGTGGATGACCTAGGTGTTTATAAAAACATCGGAGGAAGGTCAGGTGGCCTGGGCTATTGAAAACAGTTGCAACAAGTTTTACATGGTATGTAAATCATTTACACAAAATATAATGGGTTCATGGGGTGTTACAGTAGATTCAAGAGATGTAAGGATCATGGGGTATACATGAGGAATACACAACATATAACTGGACCACAAATAATTAAACTAATTCATGACGTGTAATAGTTACATGTCATGTAATGTGAGAGTTGTGTTTTTTATAGAGGCATAGGGGGATAAACCCCTCACTCTTTTTCTTTTAACACACATAGGAGGTGACCAAGGAGATATCGATAGTGGACTACCCTTCCTCCCACACCATTTATTTATTATTCTCCATATGAGATCTGATCTTCAATCCGTTTATGGATACATATATTTCTCAGTAAGGCCTTTGATTCGATAGCCTATTTTCTTATTTTATCTCAAAATAAGGTGTGCTAAATCTGTGCGATATGTTTTACCCTATTTTTAGGGTGTTCATCTAAAATGATGACTTATTCCATTCCAACTTGAGTTAGAGGACAATATTAGGCAAGAAAATGTCTACCAGTACAAGTTAGGTGGTTCCTATATTTCTCCTTTATTTTTGGGTGTTTTGGGGGGTGCGTTCCATATATGGTTGTGAGGGTTTTCTGAGAGAGAGAGACCCTAATTAAATGGTGTTTGTTTTTAAATTAATTAAATGGTGTTGAGGGATGTCATTAATCATTACATATCTTTAATTATGATTCTAAGATAGATAAGGGAATTGTGACTGCTTGGATAGGATCGATTGAGTGTTATTTAAATTAATTGAATTGTTTATACTTTTTTCTTTCTTCTATGGGAATGTGATGGGATTGGAATATGGTTTTAAGTAATGTTAGTCACTTGGATTGAGATGATGTGGTTCATTAGGAGAGTCTTGGACTGAGATACTCGGGGTAATTTTGATCACCAGGTTGGGTGACACTGTCATTGAATTGAGATGACAAGGTCATTGGGGTGAGGGAATAGACCATGAGATATGAGATAGTGTTGACCATCATGATTAGAAACTTTTTTTGTGGGGGAACAAGGCGTCATATGATGTGGATTAGGTACTGTTTGGGTGATTTTTGCTCACTTTTCATTGGCCTATGCACCATTTGAGTCATGTGTACATAGTTAGGAATCATATCGAGGTGGTTTTGACCAAACATGTGGGTAGAGGTCCCCATAGACTATGTGTCCTTGGTGATGGTATTGACCATCATATGTTTTGTGGGTTATCACCATAGAAAGAAATGTGGATGGTGATGGACCATCGGTTGATGAAGATGATACTGTTGGTTGGGGGATGAGTCTTGTTGAGATACTTAAGGCCATTGGACTAGGATATTAGGAGGATAAACATCACTGTGCCTTGGGACATCGAGCTTCGAGTTGAAAGGGATTAGATTATGGAGATAAGATATCACTATACCTCAGAAAATCAGGCTGAGATCCAGTGGGGATGTCCAAGTTGGGGTCTAAGGGACCAATAATTTATTATTTGGGCATGATACTTGGATGATGGGTACACTTTTTTATGGCACGAGGTTCTAGGTGACTTGATTATAGGTGGAACCCGAGGGTTCACCTTAGATGCATGTCATTAGGGGATTCCTTGGGCTTATTTCCATGGATCCTCAACACTAAAATTATATATATGTAGACATATACTATATTATATATATATAACTAGGGGGAAATGTAGAGACATTATTAGCGATACAAAAAGTAAGTGATTATTTTCTTGTGGCTTTTGATCACAAGGGAAGTAGGTATTTATTTATTGTTCATGTTCTACATTTTTATTTTATATTTAGATACACCTGCATTATCATGGATGCAATATAGAAACACATTGGTGTTGTCCTACTGAGATTGAAAACTACACCCTACACAGGCCCCTCAGGATGCATGTAGACTTTATGTATCAACGATCATGTAAGGGACCAAGTACAAGAGCTGGACCTTAGTGGTCAAGTTGGACCCATTTTAATGGGATGGATGGCATGGGACCTTAGAGGTTCCCACAATAGCTGGAGTTTACCCTTGAGTTTCCTTTTTTTTTTATTTTCATCATGATTTATATATTTACATATTGATGGTTGTCCATGAGTGACATTCTATTAGATTATTGTTTTTATGACCTATTATATCATGTTGTCTACGAATGATATTATTTTATTTAGGCTTGTTATTGTTCCACATAGTTTTTTTATGCTTCTTCTATTGCTTGTTATTTATTTCACTGAGTATAGAATTTATTTCATGGATATATTTATTATTATACCATTATCATCATCATCACATGAGGATATAGTCTACCCAATATCAACTATTTACACCCTCACTGCTAGTTGGAAGCCTTTGATGTATGGGGAGGCGCCCTTAAGGCCTAGTGATACTCCAAACCAGATTACATTTTTAAGTGTCTCCCAGGTCAGGGGGATATAAACATACTAGGTTTTATGTGGTTTATTTTAGTTATGTTACTTCTTTGATTTATTTATATATTTACATTAGTTTTGGTGAAATTGATGGATGATTTTAATTGAGAAATTAGGTTTTTTGTGTGTCAGAGGTCCAGGTGGATATTAGGGGTGGTGATCACCCCATTTCTCAAGTTTTAGTTGTGAAATAACACTTAGTGAGTTGCAGAGGGATTGTGAAATAGGTATTGGTTATGAAATTAATATTGGTTTAATGTGTAAATTAATTATAATTATTTTATTATTGAATTGAAATAAATTTAATGAAGTTAGGGGATCATGTGATTGATTGATGTATAGTTAGGATCAGATGAGCTTAACCAAGGGCGAATGATATTTTTTTTAAAGTACATCTCTTCAAATGTGGTAGGTGGTATCTAAAAATCTTTCAATTTTTATGTATTTCATTTATGTGGAATGTGATATATGGTCTCTCTAATTGTGTGTGATCAACCATGAACTAAATAAGATATTTCATTTAAACTATCATGAGTAGAAAAATGTGTTTGTTCCATGATGAATGCTTAAAAATTAGTTTGGTTCATTATCTATCAATGGCCTTGGATCCTTGAGTTACCTTATAACCTCTTGGATATATGGAAAGTGTGATGGAATATTAATTTTTATCCATAAATAGTCTGGGAATGGTTGGATTAAGGATATAACATGTGTATCCTTGAGTTACCATATATACTCTTGGATATATTGGGAGATACTATGTAATTTGAGTGATGGTCCTTGAACCTAGAGTGGGGAATAAGATAGTGTAACCCATATGGGGTGTCTATACATTGTTGAGACCCAATAATATTGAAGTGGATTCCATAATATGAGCCTTATGATGATAAATATAGGTTAGTATAGTGGTATCCTAAATGAGAATGGGTTGAGACTGGGTATGGGTGATTGTCCCTCTTGAGTGAAAAATATAACGTTAAGTTTGTGAAATTGTGTAAATTTTCATTTTAATATACTATATGAAGTCTATTATTAGTAAATTATTAAAATTTGACATTATAAAAAGGTTCTGGGGTATTTTTTGGTTCCAATAGGGTGTATGTTATATAAAGGTTTTGGGATATGATGTGGTTCACCCTAAGTGTTTGTGATATAAAGGTTTTGGGAGGAGATTACTATCATGTGTATGCTGTATAAACGTTTTTGGGATAATATTACCTTTGGGTGATATTCTAAATAGGTTCTAGGATAGTATATTATGTAGAACCTCTCTTTTAATACATTAAAATTACATAACTTTTACAGAATACTTAGAAAATTATACAAACAAACACCCAAATGCTGTACTAGTCTAGTGCATTTGGAAATATGGAAACATAAACAACGATAAAAAAGTGAGCTACATTATCTCCCACTAGGTTATTCTTGACTAGAACCCTTCTTAGGCACATAAAAAATAATACATATCTTCATAACATGGGGAAGGAAATATAAAAAAGGGAGATCTCAAATTCCTAGTAAGGGTAAACAAGGGATATATACAAGCACAATCATGATCATAAGGGTATGATAACATGATCATGAAAATAGATGATTATACCCTTCATATCAAAGATAATATACATGAATCATGGCATAAATCTTAGCATTTCACAAGTCACGAATCATAAAGAAATAAAGAACATAATCCATAAAAGAATAACATAGGAATAAAACATGGAATTATGTCATACACACAAGAATATATAATTATTTCCATAGTAGCTAAGTCATTTCTACTAAGACCATATTTGTGGAAAAAGTCCTTTACTGAACTGGGTTTACACCCCGTTCTAGCCCTGTATTACTAAACCAAGTTCACCCCTCATTCCAGCCTTGTATTTCTGAACTGAGTTCATTTCCTATTCTAGCCCTTTAATACTGAACTGAGTTTATTTCTCATTCCAAATATGTCTTTCTCATGAGATATAAATCTTTACCCAATGAATTTTAGGGAGATATAGTCCCACCCATATCATAGTGAAATCATACATACATGTGCCACATGATCATAAATAACCATATCATAACCCATGAAATGAAATGGGTATTATATACATGTAATCATATCATAACCTATGGAAATATATAGGTTTGATAATTATTTCATCATAAATATAACCTATGAAAATAAGTGAGTATAAAAAGCATATAACTAGTGAAAGAGTAACGAGTTTCATAAAAATCATTCCATCAAAACATAACCCATTTAGAGAAATAATTTGAAGGGAAATAATGAATAATTTCCCCAAAAAGTCATGAGTAACACCAATGAATATTATCTTATATGAAAAATAATTTTGAAAGATATTTTAAAATATTTCTTGAGGAAAATATCCTTTCTTCTTTGAAAAATGCATTTTAAAACATAAAATATTTTGAAAACCTTTTTCTTTGAAAAGATATTTGAAAAATTATAAAGTAATATTTTAAAACCATAAAAAAATGTTGTTTAAAATACTTTTTCCTTAAAAATGGGCTTTAGATATATTTGGAAAACATTTATGAAAATATAGTTTTTAAATACAATAGATTTCCAACCGGAGGGAGAGACGATAATGTTTTACTTAAAAGAGTTATCTTAAGCACCAAAGAGTAGAAAAATGGTACTAATATATGGATATATATTTAATAAATATATTATAATTAAAATCATGAGTTTTCTTGAGATATTTATGATAATATTTCATCAAAGGAAGCATAACCATAAATAATCTAGAAAAGTGATGATATTGTCTCAATAAACCATTATAACTTGGTAACTTGGGATTATACTCTCCATGTAAGAATTTTTTTTAAATAAAGCTTAAAATATCATTAAATAAAATAAATTCATGATAGTTCATGTAAAATGGAAGTATATACACCTCAAAAGATAATTTTGGTGCATAACAAAACACGAGTCTCAAAGAAGGCGAATTGAGGCAAAATTATTTTAACAATTTGGTTACTTTTGAAACTTAAACCCCATGAAATAAAGATCATAAAATAGATATGTTAATGACCATAAATATAAGTATAAGATACATAGTATATAATCATGGTAATTACATACAACACACAAAAGTAAAGAGTGATGAACATAACATGTATTTCACAAAAATAAAAAGTGAGATGAAATTATCTTACCTTGTGTCTTGAATCTCATCATACTCATTAGAAACAAATGTATAATAAATACAAATTTATTATAAATATTTTTTAGAACCATATTATTATATCTAATACCATATATGGTTTTATTACGACCTTATATTACATGCTTGTTAATAATCCTATGTTAAGGTTTCACTTCGGGTAATATTTGCTTTATTCTTTGCATGTGTCTTAATTTATTATATATTTGGTATTTATAATTTATATCATAATTTAAAGAATGTAAACCATGATATAAATATCATTTATATACAATATATGTGTATTATAATAATCTATATAATATATAAGTATGAAACAAAATACACCATTCATGGAGACGGTTGGCCATACGTACACATGAATGCTATTTCCGTTTAATTTTCATATTGAAAGAAAGAAAGTAAAATAAATATATGTATATATATATGTATATATATATAATTATTACAGTATAATTATTATATCATATAATTCTTATATATATTCACTAAAAATATCATTAATACAATCCATGTAGTGTATGAATGAATCATATCGCTTTGAGGTGGTGGTAGTCCACACTCCCTCAAACAAAATTAGCATATTAACACCAAATGGAAAGTAAAAAGATATGTGTTGTAAAAGCAATAAATAAGCTTAAAGAAATAATAAATATTATATATAACATATATAAATAGAGTGTCCATCATAATGTCCACCATGATAGGTGGTAAGTAAAATTGAACAACCATCATTTAGTGAGGTGATAGTTCGTCGTACACACAAACAATATGTCCGTTATCCATTAGATGGAGGTGTGTGTAAGTGTAGGTTTAAACCTTAACATAAAAAATAATAGTATATTGAATATACTGGTGTTTTTATAAAATCAAAGAATAATAATATTTTATGGAGTGGATAAAGAAAATAAAAGAAAGGACTTGAGAGAAGACGTTACCTCTTAATCAGGTAACTCCTTTTGGTTTGTGCCAAAAGGATTCCTTGGATTGAATTATGTCCAAGGGAAGGATTCTAGGAGGAAGGGAGGATTTATGGAAAGTTTATTGGTCAGATATTGTCAAAACTTAATAGGTTTTATAGGTGTGATGAAGAGGGATAGGTTGTGGCCTTTTATAGGGAATGACGAGTGACACTCTTGTAAATATTTGAAGAGAGGATTCCATCCACTTTTTCATGTTTCAAGTGTATCCAATAACAATAAAAAGTCTATAAAAGGGAGGATATGGTATAAATATGTCCATAAAATGGATTTTTGAAAAGTTTATAGGTCTTTTTGGGCCTTAAGGTTATGGTTTAGTCTCTTATTAAGCTTAATTTAACCTTAATCGACGTAATTAATTTTAATCAATTTTAATAATATTTTTTGGTAAAAAACTTTGTTGAAATTATTATAAATTATAAATTATGATGGTTCCAAATATGTAATCCATTTTTCCAATTTATAATCACATAATTGGTAGAAATTAATTTAAAATTAATCCCATAGTTGGTTCGACAATGCAGTTTTTTAAAGTAAAAACATTCAATAGTTAGTTAAGTTTTTATATCCAATTTCAATGTGAAATTGATCTTAATGAACCAAATTATATTAATTGATAAGAATATTATCAAATTAAACTTTTAAACCAATTTAAAATATAATTTAAACTTGTAAATAAATTAGATAAAAAAATAGTTTTGAATTAAAATCTGGTACTTTCACTATTCATCCAAAAGTGAAGTTTCTCAGAAAAATATCAAAAATTTACCCTAAGCTAATTTGTAAATTATAAATTCATAAATTAAGTTTATTTTATCAAATTAACTTTCTAATTTTTTCTAAAATTAATTTTATTATTTTTCACAAAATGAGATTAAAAGTAGTTCATTTGAGAAAATTGTATTTTTAAACATATAAGGACTTTATCAAAAATAATACATTTCATTATCAATATGTTTATTTATATAAAAAAATTATAAAAAATATTTTAAAAGTAGTTATTACTATTCATATTAATATGTTTAACAACTAGGTTATAATCATCCCATTTAAATATTTATAACAGTAAAATGACGTTTCATAGAAACATTGGTGTTGTGTTTAATGTACGGAAATTCGGTGTTGCGTGTAACATATGCCAAGTCAGTTTTGTGTGTAACATATTCCAAGTCTATGTTCCATGTAGCGTATGCCAAGTTGGTGTCGTGTAATGTATTCCAAGTCGGTGCCATGTGAAATGAATGTTTAACTTAGTGCATTTTAAGACATAAATGAAAATTTAATTTATTCAAAAAAAGGTCCATAAAAACTTAGGGTGTCACATTATAGCCCCATTAAAATGAATTTATCCCTCAAAATTCATCACTTAGGTAAAAAATGAGGATACTTCTACTTCATTGGATCCTAAAGTTCCCACGTAGCTTCCTCTAACTGGTGATTTCTCTACAAAACATTAACCAGATGAGTGGTATTGTTTCGTAAAACATTATATATATGATCAATAATTTAAATACGTTTATCCATGTAAGAAAGATCATTCTCTAGTGGTATGAACTTTGAGTTCATTACTTGTAAAGGTTTAGGTATGTACTTACTTAAGAGAGATATATGGAACACATCATGGACTTGAGAGATATTTTGAGGAAGTGCTAAGAAATAGGATATCATCCTGATACGATCAAGAATCTAAAAGGGAAAAATATACCTAGTGATTAGTTTCCATTTATTACTAAATCTTATAACTCTTTTCTAGGATGATATTTTTAGAAACAATTTTTCACCAAATTCAAATTATAGGTCGCGTTGGAGGTTATCAACATAACTTTTTTGCTGACTTTGAGGAGCCATGATATGTTGTTACATGGTTCTAACCTTCTTGACAATTTATTTAGAAATATTAGGTCTTAATATATTTATTTCTCCAACCTCATCCCAACATGTTGGAGATCTACATTTCTTCCCATAGAGGGCTTTATACAGCGACATATGAATGCTTGAGTGAAAGCTATTGTTGTAAGAAAACTCAACTAGAGGAAGGCATTGATCCAATCAAACTTTGAAATCCAAAGATCAAGATCTCAAAATATCCTCTAGGGTTTTAATTATTCGTTCAGACTAAAAATATTTCTAAGGATGATAAGAAGTTATAAAACTCAATTATATATCAAATTATTGCTGAAGACTTCACCAAAACTTTGAGGTAAACCTCAGATACTGATATGATGGAATGGAATGTGGTACTCCATGCAACCTTACCACTTCCTTAATGTATATCCCGACAAGATGATCCGAAGATAATTATTCTCTGATAGCAATGGATTTTGCTAACTTAGTAAGGAAATCGACTACCACCCATATAACATTAAACCCTTTATTGGTTTTAGGTAGTCCAACAAAAAAATCCATAGTGATGTTCTCCCATTTCCATGGTATGGGTAATTGATGCAACATCCCTTTAGAATTTTTTCATTCAGCTTTTACTTATTGTCATACCAAGTACTGAGATACAAAATCTACGATATCTCTATTCATTCCATCCCACCATAAGTATTCTTTCAAGTCTCTACATATCTTCATACTTCCATGATGAATATAGAATGAAGAACTATGAGATTCCTCTAATATCTACTTCTTAAAATATTGTACGGAAGGAACACATACAAGGTTCTTGAGACTTATCATTCTATCCCAATCAAGTTCAAACTTAGGAACATTTCTGACTTTCTTTCATAGATATTCATATTCCTTCTGAGCCTCCATAATCTTCACTTGGATAAAGGGTTGAATATTCATTTGTGAAAGATAAAATTTTTCCAATTCCTTCAGGATTTCTAGATCCATCCTTTCCAAATCCATAAATATTGGATCTTTTGTGATCCTCATAATGGATAAGATAACATGATCCTTATGACTCAAAGCATTAGCCACCTTGTTTGCTTTCCTAGGGTGGTAATGTATTGTGTATTCATAACCCTTTATCAAATCTAACCATATTCTATGGTTAATGTTCAACTCTTTATATGTGAATACATATTTTATAATTTTATGATCAGTATATATATCACACTTTTCTCCATAATGATATTTCCCCATATCTTTAATGAAAAAATTACAACTGTTAAGTAAAAATCATGAGTTGGGTAATGTTTTTCATGAATCTTCAACTGTCATGGGGAATATTCTATAATCATATTTTTCTACATACAAACACATCCCAATCCTTTCTTGGATGCATCACTATAAATTAAAAACCCTTCTCCACTACAGGGTAATGTAAGAATAGGTGTACTGACTAACTTCTCTTAATTTCCTTGAAATTTTCCCCACATTCATCTGTCCATATGAACTTGACACCCTTTCGAGTTAACTTGGTTAGAGGATTATATAGTCGTAAAAAATTCTCCACAAACCATAAATAATATCCATCTAAACAAAGAAATATATGAATCTCAATCACCATGGTTGTTCTAGGATAACATTAAATAGCATCCATATTTGATGGATCTACTACTATACCATATCTTGAATTATGTGACCCAACAATGAAACCTTTTGCGACCAAAATTCAGACTTTGTAAATTTTTCATATAGCTTCTCCTTACTTAGGGTCTTTAGTATAATTCTCAAGTGATCTTCATGTTATTACTTTTTCTTTGAATAGATAATAATATAATCTATAAAGACTACCATAAAATGATTAAGGTAACCTATAAATACCCTATTCATTAAATCCATGAAGATAATAGGGGAATTAATAAGACCAAAAGGAATCAATATATATTCAGTGTCTATAACTTGTACAAAATTTTGTCTTGGGTCTATCCTCTTTATTTATCCTTAGTTGATGATATCTAAAATGAAGTTAAATCTTGGAAAAGTATTGATCTCTGTACATTTGATCATACAAGTCATCAATATGGGGTATAAAATACTAGTTTTTGATTGTGATATTATTTAACTCCTGATAATCATTGCAGAGTCGCATTTATCCATCTTTCTTTTTCAAAAAAAGAATGGGTGCACCCCAAGGTGAAACACTTGGCCGAATTAATCCCTTATTAAGATTTTCTTGGAGCTACTTCTTCAATTCCTATAACTCAATCAGATCCATTATATAAGAATCCTTTGAAATTGGTGTGGAACCATGTATGAGTTATGTTGAGAACTAAACTTTTCATTTTGGTGGAAGAATTAGAAAATATTATGGAAAGACATCCACAAAATCCCAAACAATAGGAATATCATTGATGTTGAATTTATCCCCAACCATTTTTGATAAATAATCATTTTTAATGAGAATTAAGACCCATACACTAAATTTAATCTTCATAGGAAGTTCATACTTGTTTTCACATTGATGGATGATCATTGGAGGGTTTGAAATATCAAACATAACTTCTCTTAATTGTTAATATATGTTTGATTTATTTAGATAAATCCAATCCATGCTTAATATGACATCAAATTCAACCAAAGAAAGAATGACAAGATTTGTGGGAAGAAAATTTCCAAAAACTTAAATCAGAGAGGAATCATATACTTGAGATGCAATAATCATTACATTAGGGGTTTTCACTGCTAATTACACATCTAATTATTTTGGTGGAATCTTAACACCCTTATAAAATTCTTTAGCTATGAAAGATTGGGTAGATCCAAAATCAAATATGACATTAGCAGTTCTAGGGTGGATGGTAAGTGTACCTTTCATCAAATCGGTATCTCAACCCTTATCAGAAATAATGATTACATGATATTTCCCTTGTCCCTAGGCTTAAGAGGTTGCTAACATCAATCATCATCACCAGCCCTTGGGTTTGGGAAGTGGTTAGAATAATTCCTGTTCTCCTTACACTTGTACCACTGAATTGTGAAAGGTTAATTCTATGAAGTTTTCTATCCATTAGCATTTTTAGCTAACATATTCCCATAATTTTGATAATCAATTTCCTGGTGACCTTCCTTTACACACTTAAAACATTTACTTGACCCCTTGAGAAAAATTCCATCATGATTCTTACCATATTTAGAGCATAAAGGAAAACCCATATTCTTTTATCTATGGTTTTTAAAGTTTCCTTTGAATTCAATCTTCCTTTTCTTGTTAAAACTATGAGGTTTATACATGAATCCAACCTCTATTTCAACCTTGATTTCACAATACACAATCCCTTCATATCTACTAAAGTCTCTTATGGAAAACTCCCTTTCGATACTTGGCTTTAAGACATTGAAGAACCTATCAACTTTACTTTTAGGTTGGATGATAATTCCTGAAGCATACCTCGCAAGTCTAGGGAAATTAGCATTGTAGGTATCAATAGATTCATCATCACTTTTCTTCAACTCAAGGAACTCTTTCTCCATATTGGTATGAATAATCCAAGGAAAGTAGTTATTGAAAAAAAGTTCTTGAACTCATCTCAATCCATGGATTCAATCTAATCTTGCTACCTTGTATTCTTGATTAGAGTTCACCACTGATCTGCTTCACCTTATAACTGATAAAAAACCAGAATGAATTTATCATGTTCCAAACATTGGATTATAGAGAATATATTTTCTGTAGTACTGATCCATTGATCAACAAAAAGTGGATCCAAAGACCCTATAAAATAAGGTGTATGTTTCCTCATAAAGGATCCAATATAATTTTTTTCCCTCCTATGATAATTTTAGATTCCACTATGATCCATAGTTTGAGAAAGCTATGAGAGCATAAAAATTAGGTTTTTTATTATATATCCCATATCATTCAGTTTCTTAGGAAGAAAATTATTTCATTTTCCATTACAATCACCCTTAACACGGTTCCTTCGGTTTCCAACCATTGACTAAAACCAAAAAGCATAGAGTGAGAGATAATTATCATATTGAAGAACTACATAATAAGGAAAAGAAACTTATATGATGTCTAAATTATGACACCTTCCTTAATCTTTGACACATTAGGTTTACTATAGGTTATTAATAGAAAAATTATATTTAAATACTAAATGATTGTTCATGAAGAGTTTGTGAATTTACAAAGTATATCTCCCGGGAGTCTCAAACCATGTTATAGCAGGGCCCATTATCCTGTACCAGATTTCCCAGAGTCAGGAATAGAATATATTTTTTGAGTTTTTACCCCTAGGTACATCTATGACAGAGCCACATCCACTTGTAGTATCCAGACATGGATGTATTTCTAGTTAACCACTCACTCGATTCTTTAAAAAAATTCGAGGATATTTTCTTATACTTTTCCTCATCCTTAGACTTATCCTTAGACATGTATTTAGATTTATAAGTAAGTTTTTCTTATCCCAACTTCCAAAGGTTAACTAAAACTTTTCTATGATTCCTACTATAGATACCCTAAATTTTTATACATTGACATTACATAATTTTTTTTGGAATACTTAAAACATTATACAAACAGACGCCCAATGAATATACTAGTCTATTGCCTTTGGAAACATGTAAACATAAATACTGATACATAAGTGAGATAAGTTATCTCCCAATAGGTTTATCTTGAATAGAAATGTTCTTAGAAACCTTAAATATAATACATATCTTCTTAACCTGGGGAAGGAATCATAAAAAATGGGGAGCTCAAATGCTCAGTAAGGGTAAATAAGGGAGATATTTAAGTATAATCATGAGCATAGGGGTATGAGAACATGATCATGAAAATATAAGATCATACCCTTCATATCAAAGATCATATATATGAATCATGGAATAAATATTAGTAGTTCATAAGTTATGAATAAAAAGGAAATAAAGAACATAATCCATGAAAGCATAACATAGGAATAAAACATGGAATTGTGGCAGACACAAAAGAAAATATAATGATTTCCATAGTATCCAAGACATTACTTATGAGACCATATTAGTGCACAAATTATTTTATTAAAATGGGTTCACACCCCATTACAACCCTGTATTACTGAATCAAATTCACCCCTTGTTACAGCCCTGTATTACTAAACCAAGTTCATTTCCCATTCTAGCCTTGTAATACTGAACTCAGTTCATATCTCATTCCATCCATGTCTATCTCATGAGATATAAATCTTTACCTAATTCATTGGAGGTAGATACAAGTCCCACCCATCTCATAGTGAAATCATACATACATGTGCCACAAGATCATAAATAACCATATCATAACCCATGAAATGAAATGGATATTATAAACATGTAATCATATAATAACCTTTGGAAAGAGATAGGTTTCATAATCATTTCATCATAACCATAATCTGTGAAAATGAGAAGATTTCAAAAGTATATAACCCATGAAAAATAAATACATTTCATAAAAATAATTTCATAAAAACATAATCAATTCAGAGAAATAATATGAATGGAAACATTGAATAATTTACCTATAAATTAATGAGTAACACCAATGGATGTTATCTTAGATGGGAAATAATTTTGAAATATCTTTTAAAACATTTCTTTAGGAAAATATCCTTTCTTATTTAAAAAATGATTTTTAAAACATAAAACCTTTTGAAAACCTTTTTCTTTGAAAATATCTTTGAAAACTTATAAAGGGATATTTTAAAACCATAAATAGTTTTTTAAAATTCCTTTTCCTTGAAAATGGGATTCAAATATATTTTGAATTTTTTTTTGCAAACATGTTTTTTTAATGCAATAGATTTACAACTGGAGAGAGAGACAATCATATTTTACTTAAAAACGTTATCTTAAGTACCAAAGAGTAAAAAAATGGTACTAATAAATATATATATCTTGAATAAACAAAGTATAAGGAATCTAATGAGTGTTCTTGAGATATGGATCATAATATTTCATCAAAGTATGCATAAATATAAACAATCTTTAAAAGCGATGAGATTGTCTCAATAAACTCTTATAATTTAGTAACTAGGGATCATACTCTCCATGTAAGAAAAAAAAATTACATGAATTTTAAAATATCATTAAATAAATTAAATTATTGATATAACATGTAAAATGGAAGTATATACACCTTAAAGGAGAATTTAGGTGCATAACAAAACATGAGTCTCAATGAAGTAAAATTGAGACAAAACTATTTTACCAATTTGGTAACTTTTAAAACTTAAACCCCATGAAAGAAAGATAATAAAATGGATATGTGAATACCCATAAATTTAATTATAAGATACATAGAATACAATCATGGGTAGTACATACACCACACAAAAGGGAAGAGTGGAAAACATAACATGTATCTTAAGAAAATAAAAAGTGAGATGAAATCATCGTACCTTGGGTCTTGAATCTCATCGCACTCATTCAAGACACCTATATAATAAATATAAATTTATTATAAATCTTTTACTGAACCATATTCTTATATATAATAGCAGATTCTTTTATTATGACCATATATTACTCTCTTGTTAACAATCCTATGTTAAGGTTTTACTTTGGGTAATATTCGTTTTATTCTTTGCATGTATCATAATTTGTTATATCATTGGTATTTATAATTTATATCACGATTTACAGAATATAAATGATGGTATAAATATCATTTATAAATATTATATTTTTATTATAATAAACTATAGAAAATATATGTATAAAATGGAATACACCGTTTATGGAGACGGTAGGCTGTATGTTCGCATGCACACTATTTTGTTTAATTGTTTTGTTGAAAGAAAGAAAGTAAAATAAATTTATGTATATATATGAATATATATATATAATTATTAAATTTTATTTATGATATCTTATATGTATTATATATTCACTAAAACTATCCTTAATATAATCCATGTAGTGTGTGAATGAATCATATCACTTTGAGGGGGCCGTAGTCCACACTTCCTCAAACGAAATTACCATATTAACAAAAAATGGAAAGTAAAAAAGACATGTGTTGTAAAAGGAATAAATAAGATTAAATAAATAATAAATATAATATATAACATATATAAATATAGTTTCCATCATAATTTTCACCATTAGAGGTGGTAAGGAAAATTGAACAATCATTGTTTAGTGAGGCGATAGTTCGCTGTATACATAAACAATATGTTCGTTATCCATTAGATGGATGTGTGTGTATGTGTAGATTTAAAACTTAGAATAAAAAACATCATAGTATATTTAATATACTGTTGTTTTTATAAAATCAATGAATAAGAAGATTTGAGGGATTGGAGAAAGAAAATAAAAGAAAAGACTTGAGAGAAGGTGTTACCTCTTAATTAGGTAACTCCTTTTGGTTTGTTCCAAAAGGCTTCATTGGATTGAATTATAACCAAGGAAAGGATTATAAGAGTAATAGAGGATTTATATTACGTTTATTGGGAAGATATTGGTAGAACTTAATAGGTTTTATAGGTGCGAGTAAGTGGGAGAGGTAGTGGCCTTTTATAGGGAAGGAGGAGTGGTACCATTATAAATATTTGAAGAGAGAATTCCCCACACGTTTTTCATATAGAAAGTGGGTCCAATAATAATAAAAATTAGATAAAAGTAAGTATATGGCCTACATATGGCCATCAAATGGATTTTTTACAAGTTTATAGGTCATTTTGGGCCTTAAGGTTATGGTTTAGTCCCTTATTAAGCTTAATTTAACCTTAATTGATGTAATTAATTTTAATCACTTTCACTAATTTTTCTGGTAAAAAACTAAATTTAACTTATTATATATTATAAATTATTCTTATTATAAATATGGAATCCATTTTTCTAAATTATAATCCTAAAATTCACAGAAATTATTTTAAAATTAATCCTGTAGTTGGGTCGACAATGCTGGTTTTTAAAGTAAAAACATTCAAAAGTTTGCTTAGTTTTTATATCCAATTTCAGTGTTAAATTGATCTAAATGAACTAAATTGTAATAATTTATAAAAATATTATCTAATTAAACTTTTAAAACAATTTAAAATATAATTTATCTTTATAAATAAATCATATGAAAAAGAAGTTTTGAATTAAAATCCGGTAATTTTCACTATTCATCCAAAAGTGAATTTTCTTAGAAAAATAAAAAAAATTAACCCTAAGATAATTTTTACATTATAAGTTAAAAAATTAACTTTATTTTCTTAAATTAAATTTTTAATGTGTCTAAAATTAATTTTATTATTTTTCACAGGACATTAAAAGCAGTTTATCGGAGAAAACACTATTTTTAAACATATAAGGACTTTACCAAAAATCATATATTTCATTATCAATATGTTTCATTTATATAAAAAAATTATAAAAAATATTTTAAAAGTCAGTATTACTATTCATATTATTAATTTTAATGGCTAGGTTATAATTATCTCATTTAAATAATTATAATAGAAAAATGTTGTTTTTTGAAAATGTCGGTGTTGCATGTAACAAAATCCAAGTCGGTGTTTCTTGTAACATACACCAATTCAGTGTTGTGTGTAATGTAAACCAAGTTGATGTTATGTGTAACATATACCGAGTTGGTGTCGTGTAATGTATGCCAAGTCGGTGCGATGTGAATGGAATGTTTGACATAGTGCATTTCAAGACATAAATGAAAATTTAATTTATTTGAAAAAAGGTCCATAAAAACCCAGGGTGTTACATGTATGGTTCCAATAGGTATATGATATATAAAGGTTCCATGGAGAAGATTACCCCAAGGGATGGGTTATATAATTTTTTGGGAAAGATATTACACATGGGTGATATTTTAAAAAGGTTAGGTTAGGACATGTTCCCCCCACGTGTATGTTATATAAAGGTTATGAAGAGAGGATTACCCCTAGGTGTATACTATATAAAAAGTTATGGGGAGGAGACTAACCATAATTAATATTATAAAATGGTTTCAAATTAGGTTGTGGTTCCCCTGGGTGCATGTTATAAAAAGGTTTCAAGGAGGGTATTTCCCTTAGGTGTATGATATATTTATGATGGTTATAGAGAGGAGATAAATAATGAGTGTATGATTCTATATTATAGTTTTGGGGTCAGATCTATTTCCCCTCCTGGGTATTGATGTGACATGTTCAGAGATATTTGAACTAGAAAAAGTAGGCATGGTTGGTCTCATTGGTTACCTTAGAACCTAAGGATCTATGATTATCTATTTTATTATGTTTCAACTATTTATTTCTTATTCTATGAATATCATATTTAAAATGCATTGTATATACTAGTTATTATAGGAAAACTATTAGTGGTGTCTTATTGTGTTTTACTCACACCTTTCTTGGGAAGCCCTGGAACATTGGTACCCAAGAAATCCTTATGATCACAAGTATATGTAAGGTAGAGACTTGATATTGGATGATTGAGTTTGATGGATTGGGTATAGTTAAAAGATGGGACTGAGTGTGAGACTCTGGCCTAGGTAGTGATTATTTTTTATATATAGTTTTATTTTTATATGGGTTATATATGATCTTCCAATAATATATTGTGTTGGTGTCTTCCTAACTTGTATGACATTATTAGTATAGTTCTTGTTTTATAGCATGTGGTATATTATTTTTTCTAGTGGATTTAACATGATGTATATCTATTATTTTAAGTATTTTCATGATTGATTTTATGTTATTTATACTATGTTGTACTATTATGATACAAGGGTATAGTATCCCTATGGTAACGCCTTAAATCCTAATTATTAGTTAAAAATATCTGGCATATGGGGCGGAATACCTAAGGTCATGTGGTTCTCCAATCTGATTACTTTAGAGAGAAATGGGCTAGGATGTTTCAATTTTGTGTAAGTGATTTTTTTATTTGTAAAAATATTTGGTATATAGTAGAAAGAGATATTACTAGTCATAACTTGAGATAGAATCTATGTCGGGTACCTGTCCAACACCTACATGAACTGAATTCTAAGTTACTAGGGAGTCGAGATTATTTTTTTAGGTTTATAATGTTATAGTTGAGTTAATTCATACTAAGAATGATATTATTTATTTATTTATTTATGGATTTTCCATGGATTAAGGTGTAAAGAGGTTCAATTCCATGCATCATACGAGGAACACATTCCCATATGATGTCTTTATGCTTATGTATGATTTTGATGCTGATTTTAGAAATAAATAAAGGTTCCGATCATTTAAAGTGTCAACAATAAATTATTTGGTGGTTTCCAAAATAACTTATTAGTGGAATTTTACTTAACCAAAAAAATGGTTATGATTTTACTAATACGGGTCATCATAGGTATATGTCATTTATATGAACATGGATATGGCCTAGATTCGTTGAGGAGGTAGTCTGGATTTAGATTCATAGTGAGGATCGGTACCCTAGAGTGGGTGTTAGCATGAGTATGATATTTGTGATGTATATATATAAATACATGAACCCTAGAGTGGGTGATGACTTGTGACATCAAGATATGAATCTATATATACACTAGTAAAATGTTTTCCTATTATTTATTGTTATGAGTTCTGATGTGTGAGGATAAATCAAGAGAGGGGTTATCCTAGGCTTGTGAGTGACTTTAAATATGGAAATCATAGGTAAAATCATTATGTTTTAGATTTGATACATGGATGGTGATCTCAAGTATGAGTTATAGGCATGGAAATGCCTTATATATTGTGGATGTGAAGCATGGACGATGCTTGTATTGTGGAAGGAAAAACATGCGAATGAGGCATGATCACTAGGTTAATTAGTTTTATGAGACTATAATTGATGATATTATAATGTGTGATGTTTAGTTAGTCGGTGGATTAGAAATATGATCCTAGGATAGATGAGATATGACTCAATATGGTATGAGTCTAATGGTATGATAGAGTAACACTGAGGTGTGCACCTACTTGGTTATGCTTGGTTATGGTAATAGGGTCTATTAAGAACTAATGTGTGACTAGTTTGAAGAATATTCTCTTACCATAGATTAAATAAGTTATTTTTTTAAACTATGTGGTAGGTGGATTGACATAATCTAAGAATGGACCAAGGGAGTTGACCTTAGAATTTTAGTTAGGAATGATTGGCCATAAATGATATACAAAACATGCCAATGAGTGGATTTTGGGAAATTTCTGAGATAGGGAGATGGATTTGTTTGAGTTATATGAATTATGAGGTGATATCATGATAAAAGATGAAAATTCACAATGTTTACATGATATTCCTTCCTAGAATGTGGATGGGATTTTATGGGATGTATGTTTTTGGTCCCTTGAGACCTATTTGTGGGTTAGGATCTTGAGAGGTGCCTATGTGTTATAGTGGGGTATTAGAATCCTTAGTTCCCTAACTATATGAAATTAGGTCATTGTTTATTGATGGTATTAATGGATGATCACACTGTGATAGTGATTAGATGTGAGATGATGGTAAAAAGGTGAAAGACACTTGGTTGGGATTGAGGAATGAAAAAAAACTGAGTTGACACTTGATATTATAACATGTGTTGGAAAGATCAGGGATTAATATAGTATATTTTCATGCATGATTAACTAGTGGGAAATGGTACATTGGGATATGACCGATGTCCAAGATAATATCTCTATAGTGAAATAGTGAAATAACTGAGGGGTCATGATATTGTGGATATGTTGAGATGATCCACTCATGTAAAATATGATTTTTTTCCATTTGTGAATAGTGTGAAGTGTGGTGACATGACCATTAGTCTTATGAAATTTCAAGTTGTTGAGTCTCTCTATTTGATGGATAAGGAATCAAGAGAGTGCCATAACTATGGTAATTTATACATTGATGTGATTGTGAGTTTCTACAAATCCTAAGTGGGGAACATAGTAGGATAAAGTGTGGGAGTTTCATGATAGTGAACAAGGTAATGGATCTAGAGTAAGATCCATCAAGGCTAGGTGTATAATGTCAGATTATTGTTATCATTGGAAAATATTTATGAGGACCACCACTATTTCATTATATAATAGAGTTGGGCTCAGGATGTGGACCAATATGAGAAATACAAGTGAGTCTTGTGAGTGTTAGCATTCTCATGGTTGTGGATATTGAGTAAGTTTGTTCTGTTAGACTAGAGATGAAGGAAATTATATGGTGGTGGGAACACCATGTAATTTCTAAGCATGTGTCACTCATTTTCATTATTTTTTGGTAAATAGAAAGAGTAACGTGTTGAAAAAACCAACTTGGGGGTGTTTTTAGTTTTATGGAATCCCTTGGGTGTAAGAAATTATATTATTTTTCATCAATAGAAGGTAACTATATATAGGTGTAAATAAATGAGAACATAGCTGAGTTAGTAAATTTAAAAAATAATATCCACTGAATATGATATGGAAGTTTTGTGGTATTACCAAGGGTAAATTTTAGGAAATAAATAGGTTGGGTGATTGGGTTTGTAGAACATCTGTACTCATGGAGAAGTATGATGGTTGGTGCACTGGAGTAAGGATTTTTGTTATGGATATAGTATTCAGAATGAGATAAAAGGTTCTAATAAGGATGGTCAAGTGACACTCAGGTGTGACATCGAGAGAGTGATGGGTTGATATATAATGATGACATCAATTGATGTTTTATTACGTCTATGATTTCAGAATTAAAAAATTCCATAAGGATTAGGGAATAATCATGGAGCTGGTGAAAATAATAAATTATTTAATGCATTAACTAATGAGTTTTTAGGAATAGTTGGTGTATTAGGGTTCCACCTATGGTGTTCATACATGTCATGAATCAAGATAGAGTGGCATCCAACTCGACATCTGACCCAATCTGTTTCATGGCCCGAAGGGTGTTCTTGATCTCAATGGGCTGAAAACTAGTGTCGGGTATCAAAAATATGATTTGGTAATTATTTACCACATTTATATAATTATAGTCAACCAAAATTAATAAACAACTGAATATTTGATAAATATAACCAAATGAGGTACAACAATTTTTTAGATTCAACATTTTATAATTTTAACCATAAACAAAACAAGAAAACAGAATGGGAATAAAAAAACTATCCTAGAACCTCCATGTGACAAGAGGTACATCACCCTCAATCCACCTCCATCAACACCTTTAAGAAGTTGAGCACTACCAACCAGATCCACCATCACCACCACGATAAATCTTTCCTTTACCTAGGTCATACATAACAAAGTCTACATACACCTAAAGGTGTATGTAGGGTGTGATCAATATCCCATTAGGATTCCACCCAAAGGTAAAGATTCTATTCTATAACATTATAAGAGAAATTAAAATGCACATTTTCATAAGAACATTTAAATCATTTTCATCAAAACATTACAAGGAAACCATTTTCAAAGAATCACTTTTAATGAAAAACCTTTTTCATAGGGATAGCATCACATAACATGAGAATAAAGTCACAATAGAGCACCATAGGAAAATCTCTAAAGGTAACTAGAATAAGTGGGACTCTATGAACCTCATACAATAGTGATCAAAATCCTCCAAATCAACAACCAACAATGTTCTTGTTCAATATCCACTAGAGGAGAATGTCTCTCAAAACTCTAATGGTCTACAAATCATAAGACAATACCAATAGTGTTCCCATGCACAAGCCACTAGAGGGGATACCATCCAAAAATTATAGCGGTCTCTGATCATATCACATGTTTAGTTAGTGTTGTAGCATAAATCTTGCTAGATTAATCCAAGACTTTCCACCACTGAGTCAACTAGTGTACTAGTTATAGTTCGCTCACATAGATACTCAAGATTCCCTTTTTTCTCAAATTAAATTACACACATCACATTAATCATCAATTTCACATACACATATCAAGAATTATAATAACATAAGGAAATAAACTATTTCACATTTTCACATTGATCCAACGATCAAAGTCCACATGGAAACCACCATTTTCCATAAACAAAACCACTTTATATTTCACACGCACACCAAAACCATTTGAAAATACATTTATCACCACTTTAAAAATTTATGAAACCCATTTTGAGACACAACAATAAGAACACATATGAAATTCAACCATTTCCATTGGAAAATACCCTTTCAAATTCATACTCACAGCAAATAAAATTGATAACATGCTTCACATCACTTTCATAATTCAAATACACATTTAAGGTTCACAATAAAGAAGACAACAAGAAAAAAATGAATTTCTCTTGAAAAATCCACTTTCAAAGTATTAAAGCCTTTAAATATATTTAAAACATACTTTTCACCTTCCACACAAGGCATAAAGAATATTTCATAAACACCAAAATGAATCACACTTTCAACATAACCACTTTTCTTTAGAAAACTCATTTTTATCACATTTTCATCTCAAAAAATTTCCAAAACATATTTATCACCACACAAATAATCCATAGAACAAATTTAAACAATCAATTAATCAAGACAAACTCATCTAATAATGTAAAAAAATGGAACCACCTACCTCACACTTAGAAACTTCCAGAAATCAATGTGAAACAACAACTACACCACTATAAGACCCTATAATGATAATATCAAACAATAAAAATCATGATTTCACCCAAAATTACAAGATGAGACCCTCATTAGATCAAATAACTCACTAGAAAATAAGAACTCAAGAAGGAGGGAAGAAGAATTCCAGAAAGAGGGAGAAATCAAGAGGAAAAGGACTTAATTGATGATTACTGAAAGAAACAGGATCAAAACCACCCAAATGTTGAGGCTCAAGATGTATGAGAAGGCTTGGAGGAAGCTCCCATGGTTGAAAATCCCAAATGGGGTGGATGGGAGGTTATTTAGGGTTAAGATCTAAGTGGGTAGAAAGGTAATTTTCTACATTTTAATTACCTAGAAAAGTTTCACCATTTTCCAGAATGGTTTACGAAATTTTGTAGAAACCATGAATCCATCACTGTCCATGAGGAATAAGATGCACAGTTACCATACATAGTTTTCTAAACCATGTAATGACCATGAAATCACCACTTTCCAAAATGAACATTTTCCACATGGTTTCTTGGGCAAGTGTACATGGTTTCCCCTAACTACATGCCTACTGTGTTTCGCCTTTTGTCAAACAAAAAATTTCCATTTTCACCAAAAACTCATGGGGAAAACCAAGGATCGATATAAGACAAAAAATAAACAAAATAATACCTCAAAATAAAATAACAGATTTGAAAATTCTCCCCACCATGAAAAATTTGCATCCCCGAAATGTCACTCCAAATTTTGATTAAATAAAAAATGGATATTTTTCCTCAAACCAATAATTTCACTCCCAAGTCTTGTGGACATAATTACCATGTTTCCAAAGAACTTAGACAAATGGAATGGACTTACCACAAAACAATTTCTTTTAAGAATAAACAATCCATACTGGCTGCTCAAACATTGACAAATCCAGCTCTAATTCCAAATCTTTCCAATTCAACACATGAGATAGATTTAGGTTATAATTTTTCAGCTAAAAGACATGGAACACATCATGAATTGATGTCAACTGAGAAGGAAAAGATAACCTATATTCCACCTTACCAATCCACACAGTAATGTCAAATGGTCCGACATACCTTGGAATTAGCTTCCCTTTCTTACTCAAATGATGATGACCCAATCAAGGTGCCACTTTCAGAAACACTCATTCACCCACATAAAACTCCAACGTTCGTAGTATCTAGTCGAAATAAGACTATTAAAAGATCTGTGTTGTAAAAAAACACTATAATATCAACTTAAATTTATCAAAAGTTTCTTGTACAAGGCTCGATGCCGACAACGAGTTCTTTCCCACCTTAGTCCAACACAAAGGATACCAACATGGATGATAATAAAATTCCTCAAAGGGATCCATTTGAATCGAGGATTGATAATTATTATTACATGAAAACTCAGCCAACCCCAAATAGATATCCCAGGAACCTCCAAAATCTAACACACATGCCCAGAATATGTATTCCAAAACCCAATTCACCTACTCCGTATGACAATCCATTTGAGGATTATATTCTATACTCAAGTTGATCTATAATCCAATCACCTTCTGAAGGACTTCCCATAACTATGAGGTAAAACAAGGGTCCCTGTTTGGAATAATTACTGATGACACACCATGAATCCTCACAATATCCTGAATATATAACCGACCTACCTCATCCACCTTTGATGAACCCATAATTTAAATTAAATGGAATAATTTGGTTAGATAATTAGTCACTACCCAAATGGAATTACTTCCTTGGGGTGTATAAGGTAAGACCACAATAAAATCCATTGTAATCTAATCCCACTTCAAGGTAGGAATAGACAACAGATGAAGAAAACTAGAGGTCCTTTAATGTTATTCTTTAACATGATGACATGTAGAACACCATGATATGAAGTAAGCTATATACCTCCTCATACCTGGCCACCAAAACTACCGGCACACATCATAAAAAATCTTGGTATCACCAAGATGAATGGCCCACCGAGACTGGTGACTATGTTGCATCATCACCTTCCTTAACGATAACAACACCACAAAGTGACCTCTAAATCAAAAATATACCTCAGGAGAAAATTACCATTCACAATGCACCTCCAAAACATTAAGTAACTTTATAGAATTTTGGAATAACTCATAACCAAGCTTCTCCCATTGAATCGATTTCATAAGGTAAGGTGTTAGCAAAGCCCTATCCAAGAACACAACTCCATTGTGCTCCTTGGTCTCTAGATACATTTGAATGAAGAGACCCATCAAAGTCCACTCATAACTAGAATATTTCAATGATTTAACTAACACTTTACTACTCAAAGAATCTATATCCACACTTCCATTACCTGGGGTATAAACTATATTAAAATTAAACCCCTAAAGGAACTCAACCCAAAGATGTTGCATCAATACCATAAGAATCAAAATAGACAACATATCCCTTTTTAGATTCTGGTAATATTAAAACAGAGGCTATGGTAAACTGCCACTTAAGCTCCTCAAAGGACACCTAACAATTTGGGCTCTATTCAAACTTTACCCCTTTCTGGGTGAGTGCCGTCATGGATGAAGCAAATCGAGATAAATTTTGAACGAACTACCTATAATATCGTATGAGGCCTAAAAAGCTTATGATTTCATAAAAATTATTTGGATATTCCCATGAAATCACTACACTAACCTTCTCATGGTCTATCAAAACCCCTTACTCCAATATCACATGACCCATAAACTCCACCTCCCTAATCCAAAAGGTACACTTAAACAACTTTGCATAGAGACAATGATCCCGAAGGGTTCCAAGAATAATCCTCAAAAGCCTCTCATGATCCTACATGGTCCCCAAATTGACCAATATTTCATATAAAAATACCACAATAAATAAGTCAAGATACTGATCAAACACTCTGTTTATAAGTTCCATGAAGACCACTAGAGTATTTGTCAACCTGAAAGGCATGACCAAATACTCAAAATGGACATACCTACTTTGGGAGGATCTTTTTAGAACATCATAAACTATAAATATAACTTTATGATACCTATAATTCAATTAAATCTCAAGAAACTACCTTTCCCCATTAATATGATCGAAAATTTTATCAATATGGGGTAAATAGTATTTTTTCTTAATTGTTACCTTTACCAATTTTCGGTAATCAATTCACAATAGGAGAGATCCATCAGCCTTTTTCACAAATAGAATAGGGTAAGACCAAGGTGAGATGCTAGGGAAAATGAATCCTTTGGACTCCAAATCATATAGCTATACCTTTAATTCCCTCAACTTGTAGGGGGCCATATGGTAAGAGGGAAGAGATATTGACTGTGTTCTAGGTGCCAAATCAATGAAGAACTCCACATCCCGCTCCAGAGGAAAACCCAAGAAATAATATAGAAAAAAATTTGGGAAATAATCCACTATAGAAGTTAATTCACCCTTAGGAGAACCATTACCATCCTACAACATGAGGGAAGATATCTAATAAACATGATTTCCCAATTTTGGAAGTGAAGGTCCAGTGTGTCCCGATCGAGGATCCCATTCACCTCGAAAAATATGGGTACTTCTATCCGGTGCCACAAAACTCACTCACTGTCTATAACAATAGATTTGGGCCTAAAAACACTCCATATAATACATACAAAGGATCACATCAAATAGGTTTATCTATAAGACTAGAAAATCCCATTCCAACTTGACGTATGACATAGTGAGTACGTGAGACAAACACCTAAAACCCTACTCTCGTTTATTACCAAGCCGTGTTACCAACTCCATCACATATGACATAAGCTCAGTTGGTAACATTAAAACATCCACAATATGGGAAGAAATGAGATAAAAAAAGGGAAAAAAATATAACATACCAACAACAAAAGTTGATACATAATAATGGTACCTCTAACTATTGTAGGTCCTGCATTTGATTCCATTGATGCCTGATACACCGCATGGAGTTTCCTCATCTCTACCTGAGCTTGATAACAACCACTACCTTATGGTTCTTACCTAAAATGAATCTTCCCAGAAGATGATCCATCCCTTCCACCATGACCTCAAAACCAAGATGCAACTATGTTTTATGGTTTTGGCTGAGATGACATCCCTTTAGAAGCCATAGATTTTTCAACACTTTGATATGGGTTAACCACTCTGAAAAATCATTGTAAGTGCCCCATAGCTCTACACTAATGTAAAGGATTGGGTGGATATGAATATGATAATTGCATGATCCCTGGTTTCCCACACTGATGGAATACAACTGACCCAACATTGAAATCCATGAACAAAACAACTAGGAAAGATAGCCTGAACCACCACCTCCCTTCTTCCCCTACTTATCCTTCTTCCTCTTCTTCTTAGATGAACTAACACTTCACACTACTAACACTACCCCATATAAAACACACATGAAATTACTATCAATTTCTACCATCAAGTCATGATCAACCACCTCAGTATAAGTTTTCAGATTGAACAAGAGAATGTGAGATCAAATTTCTAGCTGAACCCCATCGCAAACTACCGAGCCTTCAACTATTCATTGGAAAGAATATCAAGTGAATATCTAACTAGATTAGAAAATTGGTTGGAATACTCCATCATAGTCATTTATCCTTGGCTAAGCTCCAAAATATCCTAGGACCTAGCGAAGGCCAAAATATTAGGACAATAATTCTCGTTGAATATAACCTTAAAATCCTTCTAAATCATTTCCTAGTGATTTCCATCTTTCAGTAATAATTCCCATGACTTTCTACTGGGAACATACAACATAAAAGAATCAAATTTCACCATAACAGTATCAAGATTATCCAGAAACTTGAACATCCTTTCTATCTTCTAAAGCCACTACTTTTCTTTCTGAGGTTCCGTGATACCTTTAAAATAAGATTGAATGTTATTGAAGTAATTATGAGATTTATCCTTTCCAGGACTTGGTTCGAATTCTCCAACCTGAGTAAGACCAAATACCACTAATTAAACTAAATCTTGGACTTTCCAAACCACTTCTTCCACTAACCCCTGATCAATTGGTGTGGGAGATCTCTCTATAACCTCTTCATGTGGTTACACATGAATTCTCTAGGGATTCATATTGCTACAACTAACAATAACCATAAGGAAAACTATTAATATAACCATAAATACACATTTTGAAAATTTTCATAATTTTTTTTCAAACACTTCCATGAATCAGAACAAATAATATCCATTACAATAAAAATCTAACCAAACCACTCCACCCCCACCCATTGTCCATATACAGTATGCATCCTATATATCTCACCTAGAGGATAAGTCAAACTAAATTTCCCAACATCCCATAGAGACTTGAGACCTGTCACGAGGTGTGTTATCTAGGCACCCTACTCACAACTAGGACCTCAATTCCCAAAAATATTAGCTTCAATCTTTCTATAATCTTTCCAAATAACTTTAAAAAAAAGAGTTTGATCTTCTTTGATACCATTTTATCATGAACCAAGCTGAAGTTCCATCCAACTTGACATCCAAATAGATCCATGGCATAACCCAAATGGCATTTCCAATCCCCATGGGCAAGTAAGTAGTTCCTGGGTATCAAAAATATGACTTGGGAATGATTTCACCCATTTATATAATCATAATCAACCAACATTAATAAACATCACAATATTTGATAAACATAACCAAATGAGGTACAATAATTTTTGGGATTCAAAATTTCATAATTTTAACCATAACCAAAACACAACAATGGGATGTGAACAAAAAAAAAACAGTCCCAAAACCTAAATGTGACAAGAGGAAAACCACCCTCAAGACACCACCATCAACACCTAAAAGAAGTGGAACACTAGAAACCAAATCCACCATCACCACCATGATACATTTTTCCTTTACCTGAGTCATACATAAAAAAGTCTATATACACCAAAAGGTGTATGTAGGGTTTGAGCGAAAGCCTAGTAGGATGCCACCCAAAAGAAAAATATTCCATGATATAATATTAGAAGACAAATTAACACACACATTTTTATAAAAAAATTTGAAACATTTTCAAGAAAACATTTTGAGGAAACCATTTTCAAAGAAAAATGTTTAAGGAAAACCCTTTTTCAAAAATAATATATCTTGAAATAAAAATATACGCAAGGTCTACCATATGTCGACAGCTAGAACTGCATCACATGAGAATCAAGTCACAAGAGTGAACCGCATGCAAACCCATAAAGTTAACTAGCACAAGTGAGACTCTATAAAACTTGTACCCTAGTGATCAAAATACTCCAAATCAACTACCAAAATCATTCCCATGCATGAGCCACTGGAGGGGAGCATCTCCCAAACTTCTAGTGGTCTTCAAATCATAATAAAATACCAATTACATTCATGTGCATGAGCTACTAGAGAGGATCCCATCCAAAATTATAGTAGTCTCCGATCATTTCACATGTTTATTTACTGTTGTAGTGTCAATCCTGCTAGATGAATCTGGGCCTCACCATAACCAGTTCAACCAATATACTAGTTCTAGTTCTCCCACCTAGATAACTAGGATTCCCTTTGTGATCAAATTATATTACACACATCGCATAAATCATCAAATTTACATACACATACCAAGAATCATAAGAACATAATAAAATAACCACTTTCACAATTTCACATTGATCCAATGATCCAAAAACACATGTAAACCACTATTTTTAATGAAAAAACCACCTTCCTTTTCACACACACTCCAAAAAAAATTTTCAATACATTTCACACCACTTTCACAATTTATGACACCCTTTTGGAAACAAAAAAAGAAGAAAAAAAAATGAAATTCAACTATCTCCATGGGAAAAGAACCTTTAAAATTCATACTCACAACAAATCCATTTGATAACATGATTCACATCACTTTCATAATTCAAAGACATATTTAAGGTGAACAAAATATAATCCAACAAGCAAAGAAAACCATTTCTCTTGAAAAATGCACTTTTAACACACTTACACCTTTAAATATCTTTCAAAACACATTTCAAACCTTCAAAATAAATTATAAAACATATTTAAGAAACAAAACAAGGAAGAAAACTTGAAACAAAACCAATTTTCTTTAGAAAACTCATTTTCATCACATGTTCATCTCAAAGCCTTTTCAAAACATATTTTTCATCACAAAAATAATCTATAGAACACATTTAAACTATTAATAAAGTAATCCAAACACATATCCACACACCAATAAAAATCATATTTTGTTTATTTTATTGAAAACCCACTTTGATGGCAAGTAATAACTTACAAAACATCCTTCATCAACAGGTCACACACATACAAAAACACACATTACATAGTTCAAAGATCAAAACCTAAAACATAGCGCTTAACTGCGCCAAGACCGCCTGTTCCAAAACTCAAAAGAACCTTCATCATAGAGAATCCCATATTTTCCACTTCGAACTGAGATTATAGAGAAAACAACTATTGAAACTTCAAAATTCAAAAGGCAATTCTCGAACAATGAACCGGCCCTCGTCACGCATGCACCATAAATCGCATCCCTGCCATCCATCATCATCATCAACACCAGATCTGAACTAATACACACCCTCATCGAATGAATCACAACAAACCAAACACCATCACTAGAAGAAAAAAAATTCTATTTATCCAGATAAAAACCACATCTCCAACCTGGAGACCATGAACCAGGGAAACGAAAACCAGAAAAAATCCTGAACAAAGCAAACCTTGGAAATGAACTCCTCGAGCAGACCGATGATGCAACCATCGACACCATCCCCAATCCACAGAACCTTCAGCGAACAAATTCACCAAGACCCTCCAATAATGTGAAATGGATCTCCCAAAATCTTGGAAAAACCAACATTCCCCCAAAAAACTAAATCCAACGAAGAAAGCCAAATCAAGGAAGAACCTGCCCAGACTCCATACTGTTGATGCCCACCTTTTCCACTGCCATCCTTTTACCAAGACAAGATCCACCTAAATCCATCAACAAATCACCATAAAACTCCAACGCCAAAAAAGAAATAGAAGAGCAAAACATACTACCTACGATAAACCCTCAGAAGAAGACAACCCAAAACCACCGAAAGAGATAAAGAAGAAATGGGATTGGAACCTAGTATGAACTAGGGAAAGTAATTTAAAAATAAAAGTGATGTGAGGGTATGAAACCCTAGAAAGATATCAGGGGATAAAACCCTAAAAGAAGAAGAACTGAGATTCTTAGGGGACCCTCAATCGCCAACCCACTATCCCAAAGCCTCGGTGTTCCCATCACTCCAGATCTGACCTGGAGAGGAGTGGTTGATCTTGAGGCCAGAGCGCAGAAATGAGGTCGGAAAGGTCTTCACGGATCCAGGAAAGGTGAAACAGGGAGAGGAGATCAGAACCGCGAGAGAGAAATAGAAGTGGGACTGGAGAGAACAAATCCTAGCGAACTAAGCAGAGATAAGAGAGAACTAGGGAAATTGGAGCAGAAGGAAACACCGTCGGGGAGAGGAAACCCTAGAAAATAAGACGAGACGAGAGCCTGAGAACACCCCAAAGAGTGAGGTTCTATGATCCAAACACATATAATAATGTAAAATCCTGGAACAACCTACTACACAATTGGAAACTTCCAAAAATCAGTGAAAAACCACAACCTCACCACCACAAGACCCTATAAAGGCTAGATCTAATAATAATAATCATGATTTCACCCAACATCACAAGATCAAACACTCATTAGGTCAAACAACCCACTGGAAAATAAGAACTCAATAATGAGGGAAGAATAACCCTAGAAATCGGTAGAAATCAAGACGAAAATTACTCACATGATTATTCCTTGAAGAAATGGGGTCAAAACCACAAAAAGGTTGAGGCTCAAGAGGTCTATGAAGGCTTGGAGGACGTTCCCATTGCTATAAATCTCGAATGGGGTAGATGGGAGGTAATTTAGGGTTAAAATAAAAGAGGTTAAGAAAGTAATTTCCTACTTTTTATTGACCTAGAAAAGTCACATCATTTTCCCGTATGATTTACCAAATCGTACGACAACCATGAATCCCTCAATGTCCAAGAGGAACAAGCCACATAGATACCCTATATGTTTTTCCAAACCATGTGACCACCGTGTGGTCTCCACTTTCCAAAATGAACATTTGAAGCATAATTTCCTGGGTGAGGGTCCACGGTTTTCCCAAACCATGTGCCAACCACGCACTACCTGTTGTAAAAAAAATCACATTTTCAAAAAAATATGAAAGGGAAAATAAAGGATTAATTCAAGACCAAAAATAAACAAAAATATAACTCAAAAAAAGAATCATGGATGTGACAATGAATAAATAAGAACATCTATTTAAAGAGAGTCAAGACACATCATTTGGATAAACAAAAACATTGAGAGGGATTATGGAAATTGGAATTTAGTGTTTGAGTAGTGGAGTAAGTTTGGGTATAGTTTTGACCCGACCATAACCAATGGGAGACATAAAATTTGGGTCATGAATTGGGGCTCGATGACCTAGATAGTTTATATAGGATGTTTGAAAATACTTCTCATGGATGATAATAATTATGGAGGGGAGGTTGTAATGACCCATGTCATTATAGGTTGATAAAAATCAGGTTAAATTTAAATTTTTTCCCATAGTAGTATTTTTTTAAGAATTGGAATTCATATTAGGTTTTTGAGAATTATAATGTCTCTTAGAGGTGTTTTGGATATAATTAGAGACTTGAGTGGTTTATTGGTTGCTCTAATTAGGGTTAAATTAGGTTTGAGGTGACCATATTATAGTTATTTTTATATTCCTCATCATGCTATGATAGGTATGGGTCACTCCATGATGAGGGATGAGTAGGTGACTATCATTTCATAACATGGGAAGGATCTATCATGATTGGTGTCAATGTGAGAATGAGTCTTGTGGTCTAAATAATTTATGTTGTGGCCTAGGGAATTATTGTATGGTGAGACCTATATAGGAGTAGATTGGTTCTATATAAGGGTTAACTTTGGGATGTGAGAATCAAACTGGGGTAGAGGGTTTCATTCCATGCTAAACATCCTTACAAATGAGAAGCATACCCTGGAGAGGGATCACACCATGGTTTAATATCTTATATATTTAATTTATTACATCTTAAAAACATTATGTAATGCCTTTATGCATTTTCTAAGTAGTGTGAGGATCTTGTCATGTAATAGGGTGTCACATCATGTTGAAAATCCTTATGTTATAGGATCATGCTATTTTGGTGGTATCATGACATGATAGAAATTTATTACATATTAAAAACCTTATATATTTCCATTGAGAAAATTTACATGGGGGAGACTGGTCTCGCTATGACCAATGGATTGTTCCATAAATACAAGTAAGGGATCTTGTCACAATAAGGGTTTCGTGTCATGATGAAATGATAGGAATGTAATTTTCACTATAAATGGAGGATTCCATTCCATTAAGTCCTAGGTCGTGAGAGTTCTTGTAATATTTGGAGATAGGGTGTCACATCATGACACCCATGTTATACTATGATGTTGGTCATAGTGAGATATTATGTTCCACAAGGATGAAGGAAATGTAGTGGATCTCAGTCCTTATAAGGACATTATGTAATGATGGGTAATTTCATACAATGTCATGACCCTAAATAGTGGTGTTGGGTTCTTTGTTTTGTTTAGGGTGGGGAGGGGGGTTATGCTATGTCATGACATAAAGGGCCACACCGTGAGGGGTATTGGGAAGAGGTATCACACATTGATCCATAGGGTTCACAATTTTAAGGGTGTGTTTTTAGCTTTTTTAAGTAATGGTAGGATGTTATTTTTGGATTTTAAAAATTGGAACTCCTTCAGGAACCTTTTTTTATATGTGCAAGAAATAGGAGGTAGATCTACTCTTCCCTTCCACTTTATCATTTCAACCTACTTAATACATGGTGGTTTAAGGTGGTTTTCCTTATCATTTAGAGAAATATTCTCTTCTTATTCCTTGGTTCTTCCTCATCTTTGGTTTTCATTGAGTTTTTGCAGTTCAGGTTAGGGTTTGATGAAAATTTCAGCAGTAAAATGTTCAATTAAGACTAGTATGGGTAGAATTTTGTTTTTCTTCGATAAAGTGTATTTTTATGGGATGAAAACACTAGATTTCATGTGTTTTCATTGATGTATATCACTTATTTTATTTATTTATATATTTAAATTGGTTTAGGTGAAATTGATGGATGAGTTGAAAAGAGAAATTGGGAATTTTAATCATTATATGTCTAAGTGGATACCTAGGTTGGTGCACACCCTGTTTCTTAAGGTTTAGCTATGAAGGATTTTCTAAAGAGTTGTAATTTGATTATTCCATAGTTATTTTATATGGAATAAATATTGGTTTTATTTTAAAATTAATTATAAAATTTTATGATTAAATTAAAATGAATTTTATAGAGTTTGGACTCATGTGGTTAGTAGATAGGTGGTTGAGGTTAGATGAAATTATGTAAAGGTGTCTAAGATTTTTTTAAAGAAAATCAACCCAAATAATGTCAGAATTACCTAAAAATATTCCTAATTATTATGAATTTCATTTATGTAGAAAATTATATGTATTCTTATAAATTTTGTGTTATATAACTTAAACTAAATGAATTTTTTAATTTAAACTACAATGAGTAGAATGAAAGTGTTTTAGGGAATGATGGACCCATGAATACTAGTTTGGTTCCCTAGTTATTGGTGGAAATGGGTCTGAACATAATTATGTGCTATGTGATATAGATAATATAGAGGTGTATAAACCCAATGGATGAGCATATTATCCCCTAGCATTATGTTCCTTGAGTTCCATATAAGTGGTAAAGTGTGATAGATTAATAGTGGTTAGATTAAGGGTTGAACATGTGGATCCTTGAGTTATCTTATATCCTATTCATTATATTGAGATATAATATAATATTTTAGTAATGATACTTGAACTTAGAGTGTTAATGAGATGGATGATGTCATGGGGGTGTTTAGACATTTCTATGATCTAGTAATAAAGACATGTATACTCTAGGATGAACCCTAAGATGATATTGTGAGATAAGTGTGGGCTAGTATAATGGTAGCCTAGATGAGTAAGAATTGATACTTAGTTTGGGTACATGACCCACTAGAGTGAAAAATAAAATGTTAATCTTAGAAATTTGGATGAATTGGATTGTTAATAAACTGTAGAAAATATATAATTTGTAAATGATTAAATTGTGATATTATAAAAAGGTTTCAGGGAAAAACGTGGTCCCCACTTGGTGTATGTTATATAAAGGTTATAGGGAGGATATTATGACTAGGTTTATATAATATAAAAGTTCTAGGGAGGAGATTACCCTTGGGTGATATTATAAAAATGTTTTAGGGAAGTATTTCATTCCCCTGGGTGTATGTTATACATAGGTTATGGCGATAAGATTACTATTAGGTGTATATGATATAAATATTCCAAGGAGTAGATTACCCTTGGGTGATATTCCAAAAAGGTTCTGGGTTGGGACATGGTTCCCTTGGGTGTATGTTATATAAATGTCACAAGGTTGATATTACTCTTTAAGGTATGTTATATTAAAGTTATGGGGAGGATATTACCCTTGGGTGATATTCTAAAAAGGTATTATGATAGGACATGGTTCCCTCTAGGTGTTTTTAATATAATGGATTTGGGGAGTAAATTTACCCTAGGTTATGATACCATATAATGGTTTTGAGGTGAGAACTATTTCCACCTGGGTGTTGATGTGAAATGTTAAAATATATATGACACTAGATAAAGTAGGTATGGTAGATATCAAGGGTCATCTTAGAACCTGAGGATTGATGGTGATAAATTTTATTATGTTTTATCTATTTATTTATTTTTCTAATCATATCACATTTTATATGAACTATATATAATGGTTAAGCTAGGGACCCAATTGGTGGAAGACTAATAACTTTTACTCACATCTGGATCAAGAATCTTGGACACATTGGTACCAAAACAAATCTCATGATCATAGAAAAAAGTAAGGTAGTGACTCAGTATTAGAATACTGAGTTAGATGTATTGGGATGAGTTAGGATATGGGACTCAGTGTGGGACTTAGGATCATGTGTTTATTTTTTTTATATAGGTTTATTCTGGTCTAGGATGTATATGATCTTCCCACAGGATATCTTCTGAGTTCCTACCCAAATCATATGAAATTGTTACAATAGTTCATTTCAACATAACATGTGGCATATTATTTATTTATAGTGTATTTAGATGTGATGATTATTTATTCTTTCGAGTATTGTCTTGATTTATTTTATGCTATTTACACCATGCTATACTAATATGATATGAGGATACTTTTCCCCATAGTGAAATCTTAGACCCTTATTGTTAGTAAGTAGCCTTTGGTATATGGGGAGGCCAACTTGAGGTGATGT
Organism: Viscum album; assembly: GCA_963277665.1. Classification (NCBI taxonomy): domain Eukaryota; kingdom Viridiplantae; phylum Streptophyta; class Magnoliopsida; order Santalales; family Viscaceae; genus Viscum; species Viscum album. The sequence goes on from OY728131.1 coordinate 1,499,843,562, forward strand.
GGTACTTTGATATGGGTATTATAGAGTGAACATGGCTAGGATTCTATATAATTCATTTTCTCTTCCCCAAGATCTTTCTCAAGCATGAGATCCTTGTTTACCACTTCTATAAAAGTAGGTAAACCTTTTATTAAATCTCTAACTTTAATCTACACTTGAATTTAAGAGCCTTAGAAACCTTATCACTTCCCAAGTACAGATTGAAATGGATCAAGTATATAAACATAAAGGAATAATCAATAACAAACATGTTACCCATACTTTATCTCTATAAACTCTTTGATTTTATACATTTTTCAATATATATGGATAAAATTGATCAAATTAGGGTACCTAAAAAGTTTACCAGGACAATCCCTTCATCCTCTTTACCTAGAACAAGATATCCCATCATCACTATATTGTCCCTCAATCATAAATAAGTAAAGATTCACTTTCTTCCCCCTGAGAATCATCAATCAGATCAATGATCCAATCCATCCCCTCTAGCTACTATTTATCCCCAAAATTCCTAATATCTACTCTAAATATATATGGATACTATTCTTGAAAATATAAAATCACATCGAGCACTACCACCACTTACTGAGGGGGAATTACTTTACAATTTTGGATCACTTTAAATATACCCTCAATGATATTATTCTACACTAATGTCTCAGGCTCACCCACCAAAGTAACATGCTTAGCTTCTCATTCAATATATATCACTTTAGAATACTCATTCTTAACCTCATTTACCCAATTGTTTTAAAATAACCTTTTAGGTGTGATATTTATTAAAAATTAAACACAAAAATTAAAAATAAACATAAATTTTTTCTATAAACAATCACAACCACATATCACTTCCTCTACAAGGTAACAAGATAATTATCCAAACTAAACTAATCAAATTAAATCATCAAACTAATTACAAAAAAATTCAAATGATTTGTACATTATTAATAATCTATTCAGGAAATAATCAATTATTTCATTAACAATTGAATTACTTAACTAAAATTTAAATCACCAATCAATCACACACACATGAAAAAACTCACACGCCATGTCCCATGCATTAAAAAAATTACATATTCATTTTATACTATTCAATTTCAAATTAGTGATCTTCATATCCCAAAATATCATTTATAAACCTCACAAATACTATCCTATACTCCCAAGGTATCTTGGACATCTACCATGGTTTTTCTAGCCATGCACACATACAAAAATTCCATAGAAATATCCAAATCCTAATATAAAATATACTAATTCACAAATATCAATAACTCAAAAAAAGTATCTATTACCATTTTATAATGTCTCACCATAGAAAAATTATTCTATTGAGGTGAAACATCACATGGACTTAAGGGAACTGCCTGATATCTAGAGGCTAGCAATGAATACTAACGGTCTAAGTATATCAATTGGGGAGTGATTTATATTTTAATATTTCATCACATAAAAATACCAAAATAAAGGATACTATATCAATAAAAAAAGTATATTAAAAAAAAACTAAATATATAAAAATAATATCCAAAAAATATACATATGTCTCATATATCCAAACATGATTCTAAAGTAAAACTCAAATTTATGGTTATAAACAATAAAAATGAAATGAAAATCATAAAAATGTATAAACAACCCTCCAAATGAATCCATAATTACACAAAATTGCACTATTATTTCTATTTACATCATATCCTAAGATTTTGAGGGCTATTTTGTTTACTTGTAATATCATTCATACAATATTTATGCAAATGAGGTGTGTACAAACAAAATGTGAGAACACATTTTTAGTAGAAACAACTGAAAAAACAATTAGAGTTTAAAATATGATAATATATAAATATTTTTAATCTTACAACTATCTAACCACATCATTTTCAATATGAAAATGAAGTATAAGGTGCTAACCAGGTCACCTAAATATCACCATACCTATTTTGTCTAGTACCAGTAACCATAGATCATAATATCCAAACACATGGATCATCATTGTACCATATTAAAAACAAATAGAATCATATCATATTATATTACCAACACATGGTATCACATAATATATAGATACTAATTCAATTTCAAAACAAAAAACATCTCTTACATTAATATCTCATATCTCGGCATAACCCATTTCTCCTTCTAAGTGGCCAAATTCATGGAACTTTACACAACAAAAAAGTTAAGATAAAACATCCAAAATATCACTTTATTTTAGTTTAAAAAAATATAAATAATCTTATTTTAACCTAATAAGTATAACACATTCACTTAACAAAATGAACAGAAACAATTGAATTCTCATTCATACTACCAAGCTTTAAAAATAAAATTTCAAGCAACAATTTCACACTTTAAAATTTATATTTACAACTATTAGGATAATTAATTAATCATTACACATTAAGTATTAATTTACCCATTTAAATATCACTTTTAAAAATCTCCAAAAAATTTCAATCAAGATCACATACCTTTAAACAAAATATTCTCATAATTAGGTTTCCAAAACACACAAAAACTCTTAATTCATTTTGTGCATTTAATCCACATAACAAAAGATTTTAGACCAATTTTATCTTGTTAATAGTATTTATTCAAAATAAAAACAAATATAAAATTGAGAAATAAATTCTCAAAAATAGACTAAAATTCATATAAACACAATAATAATTTATATAATAATAAAAATCCCATAACACACCAAAATTCATTACTAAAACTTCAATTTCATCCCTTATTTACTAAAAATAAATTATTAAATAAATTATTACACCAATATCCTAACTCAATTATCCATTAACTTATATAAATCATATTTTTAGTAATATATTTATATAATTACATAAATTTAACACATTATAAGAACACAAAAATAATTTTTAAAAATATTAAAATTATTCTACAACATTGGAAATAATTTTCCAAGTTGTCCAAACCTCACAAATCATTAAATAAATAAATAATTATATAAAATCATATATAATCACAATATTACAAACCAAAATAAGTAATAGGTCACATATATCACATAATAAGTGTAACACACACAAGAACAATAGCCTCAAATCCTATCATAACACAAAGAAATCACCAAATCACCAAACTAGAAGAATTGATAAGAAATTAAAACATGAAAACAACTACACCTCATCACCTTTTCACAAAAAGATATAGTTATTGAAGATATTATTGGGAAAAATCTAATTATACCTATAAATCAAGAATCCTATTATAATCAATGGATAAATCACTCCTTTAAGTTAGGGAAGAAAGAGTGGTATTGGGTTAAGATAGGTTCATGAAAATGAAACCTAGAATAGAAAAATCTGGATATAGAATCAAATCCCATGACCATGAAAATATGGAAATAAACCTCTTTATTACCCCTCAATAAGATAATAGGTATATGGACACCATCTATTGGGTACCCAATGATAGCCTAAGAGATACACCCCACCACTACCTCCATCAGGTACCTGATACCTAAAACTGGGAATCTGATTCTATATGATAGATAAATTCCCAAAAGTTACAACTATAACCCCCATTCAATTATTCTCCCTTATCTCTAATCCTCAAATAAAACTAAAAACAAATATAAAATAAATTTTAAAACATTAAAATTAAATTTACAATATACTATAAAGACTGGGGTCATTAAAGTGTGACCCTATTGACCTTTGTAACATTGATTTTTTTGAAACCCCTAATCCATAATTATAAGTAAAGATAAAAATATATCAAAATGTAATTTACATTGAAGCTACAAATAGATATGAAATTTTATTTATCAAACACACACATATCTCTATATGAACATTTCCACCCCAAGACGTGTCTATATACATTGTATGTATACTTATGTAATCCATTTTTCTAAGATATCAAGTCAATCACTATACATGAAATATGTCAATATAGTATTGTTCAACTCATAAATTATTTTTTTATCAAAAGTAGACTAACTAAATTAAATGAATACATCACATATCATCCATATAAGTGAATTATTGCATAACATTTAATTAAAATAAGTATAGTCATGCATTTCCTTAATCTAATTCAATTAAGGTACCATATGTCATACTTTCAATCCAAGTGGAAAAATCATGTAATGGTTGACAAATACCAACCACATGATTATATATATATATATATCCAACCACCCATGATTATCATATCTTCAAGATAGACCTAAAAATATGTCAAAGTATGAAGATTCACATACACGATAACTTATTAACCTTAAGAAATGTAGGTTAATATAAATCATAAATCCCTAAGTATACCAATAACCATACATATGACATTACACATGATATATATTGGTGGGTCAGTCTAGATAATAATATATTACTTATTATCTCATTATTCAACTCTATATCATATATAAAACACTACTCATACTATTCTTAACATATCATCACAACTCATAATTTTCAATGAGGAAAATTGGTTAGGGAAAAATAAAAGTATTAATTTGAGGGATTTTTATCATTCTAATCTCATATAAAATGTGTAGAACATATCAATGTATAATAAATAAATATTAATATTTTCTAAAACCATGATATATTAATATTGAAAAAATATTTTATCTAGTATCCCATGTATCTAATACCTAGATACTTTACTTATCACTAATAATTTTAGAGAATAAATAGATTTTTTAATAGATCAAATATATTATCTTATGTCATTAGATAATAAATCATTAAATTACCCTTTTTAATGATTTATAAAATGAAATAGTATTTTTGAAGAATGTGTTTGGTCTTGTAGTGAGACCGTGGTTCCATGACCTATGAAATATATCCATTGTGGTCATAACAATTCTTAATTAATTTTAGTATTTAGAAACTAAACTAAGGTTATTGAATAATTTTATGATCCAAATAGATTGATTTAGAGTATCCTATGTAACAATGTACATTGCCTCTATTATCAAGTCTTATATGGTGGGTTGTTTGGATCTATTATAACTAATAACTCAACTATTGAATTAAAAAATGAAATAAGATTGAGGTATTGAATCATCCTTATTATTTTGGATTCAAGTATCAGTGTAACCATTTATGATGAACTCTTCCCCACCAATAATGAAAAGGAATAAATTCTTAGTTCTTCTAAAGTACATAAGGATATTCTTCACTACAATCTAGTGACTCTCACCTTGACTGGATTGGTATATACAAATTCTTCTCAAAGAATACGAGAAATCATGTTGATTATACAATATTAAATATTTAATAGATTAAATTATAAAATCATATTGAATATTATTCAGGAATTTCCTTTCTAACTCATTATAAATACACTGATTCTTCATCAGACCCACACCATGTAATACTAGTAAACACCCTTCCTTGAGTTATCCATGATAAATATCTTTTTAACTTAACCATTTTATGTGTTCTAACTTAGACCATGTGAAAAATTTATTATATATCTATAGATCATCATATATAGTATGTAGGAAGCTTTACCCAAGTCTTTCATTGAGAATAATTTCCACCATAATACCTTTACAAAATATAATGATGAAATATCATTTTTAAAGTGTCATAGTTTTAATCCACATAAAATACTATAAATATTACAACATTACCACTATCCCACTCATATATACAATAATAATTTTGGTTTTTTTATAAAAATAAACTCTTTAATTGTCTCATCAAACTGGATGTTCCAAATTCAAGAATCTTTTCTTAATTCATAAATGAATTATTGCAGCTTACATACCATTGTAACATCATTTTGATCCTCAAAACCTTTAAAATTTACTATATACATATATTTGACTAAATTACCATCAACTAATAATCATATGAAGGTTATATGTAAATAAATATTCAAATAAAATTTATCATCGATGCTAGAGAAAAGGTTTCTTGATAGTTTATATAATGAATGTGTTTATAAAACTTTTCCACCAAGTGAGACTATTAGGTAGAAAATCTATTATACATGTTAGTTTTCTTATGGAAAACCCACTTGAATCCTATGGGTATAACCCATTTAAGTAAATCCACCAAGTTTCAAATTTTATTTGTTTACATGGTTTCCATCTCATATTTCATAGAATTTATCATTTTTTTGGAATTTTAAATCTTAATTTCATATCAATAGTTATAAGGTACATCTTATATAAACATTAATTAATTATCATTTTATGGAATAAATACAAATATTTTGGTATCTAAAATAATCCTACCAGACCTTATATGTTTATATATAACCCAAGTTAGCTTTTTTTTATAACATCTCATGGAATCAAATCAATTTTCATATTAGAATTTTTTTTTATTTTCTAGTCTTTAACTTCTCAAAGTACAATTTTTATTTTGTTGACTCCTCTAGTGAAATATCCTGTATTAAAGAAAATAACATTATAGAATATAAACACTTTGTTCTTAGTAATGATTATATAAATAATATCTATTAGTTTCCTTATGATAAAAAATGAATTAAAACATTTCTTATTTGGGGTTAATTTTATTTGAAGAACAAGCTATATATATGATTTATAACCCCAAAATTTTATAAAATACAAATTAGGACTCTTCTAAATTTATATATCATATGGTGTATTTATTTATACTTTTTATTGAATTAAATTAAGAAGTAATATAACTATTTATAGAGTATATCCCTAGAATGACATAAGAATATCACACTGAATCATCATCAATAAAACCATGTCCAACATGGTAAAAGTACTCATCTAAGAAAAATTATTCCACTATGGTATTCCAAGAGGATTGGTTTATAAAACTATTACCCAATCTCTTTTATGATCACTAAATTCTTAGTCAAGTATTCATAACCTTAATATTATTAAAACACCTTTATACTTTTCCTATATGATTATATTGTTCATTTTTTAACTCTTAAGTATCAAACATGTGTCTCATAAGAAACAATTATCCATCTAATATTATTTTTTGGTTTTTAGAATTACCACTTTTAAGTGGTTATGTGAGAACCTTTACAACATATTAACTAGGTATAAAAATCCCAAAAATTCAATAAATAAAATTTTAAAGTGAAATAAAAAACCTATGCAAGCATTTTCAGTTTTCAAAATTCAAACAACTATGATAAAACAAAAAGTGTGTACATCAATGCCTCAGTCTTTATGTTACCCCTATTACCAATTTCATTTCCTCAATCAAAATCCTATCATGTAGACATTGAAAAAAAAACAAATACAATTACCCCTACATGATATAATCACAACATAGAGTTGTTCGGGGACACTATTGAGCTTCCAAATAACATAGATTTACAAATAACACCACCATATGATCCTAAAAACCCCATTTCCATTCAAATTTTGATTTTTATTCTAAAAAGGAGTCCCACTAAGAACAATAAAATAAGGGAAAAAGGAAACCCCACCTAGGAGGGTGGAAATAATAAAGGCCAAGGGCATCGCTCTAAATTAGGTTCACCCCCTTCGGTTTAAAATGAGACAGATTCGTAAGGAAACAAACCGGGGTCCCGAGAACTGCAAGAGAAGCCATGTAATCTGCCAATTTGTTTCCCTCACGCCACATGTGAGATACTCTAACATTACCATTGAGGAGTTCCTTGCATTGTATAATTGTATGACAGATCGACCAGGGAGTAGTGACTTTACCAAGCAGTGCATCATGGATGATGATAGAGTCCGTTTCCAAATGGGTGATGATAATGTTCCTTTGATTTCACATTGACAAACCTATAAGAACCGCACAAGCCTTCGCCTGAATAGAATTTAAACCTCTAAAATGATCTATTAATGTCATCAACACAATCCCCCTATGGTCACAGATGAATCCTCCACCTCTAATATCTCCCATTACACAAGATCTATCTGTGTTAAGCTTGAGACCAAACTCAGGATGATCCTAGTGTAAGGGTTGGTGTCCTAAGAACCAACTGTTTTGTACTTTGATTACATGAATGTTCACTTATTATATATTGTCCATTGTTCTACATGACTATAATATAATAATGTCCTAGAATATTTGTTTTATTGATAAGGTCATGGTAGATCCCCGCTATGATGAGAACCTTGAAATGCTATAACAATATTCTTAAATAATGTTCTATGGTTGGATTACATACTATGATAGGACACATAGTATACAGACCATCATGTGTGAGTACTCGTAAGAAGACAAGACTCTCTCTCATGGAGTTCACACTTAGTAATCTCCAATATGGGAGATTATGAGAACAGAACTGCCATTAGCAATTTCGCATGTCTTGGTGTCATCAGACATTTCTATCTACGAGCGTGTGTAATGGTCCTTAGACTAGAAGATTATCATTAACTCATGTCATGACTCGCGCACATAGATTTACTGATGAAAACTGTCACGCAGACAGTTGGTGGGAAGTAGGGTACGTTGGGTGTGTCACGAGTGACATGTTGTTAAGGGATAAGTCGAGGAAGGATTTTTCCCTTCCATTTATAGAAGTTGATATCTCAGACCTTTGATTGAAATAGAACTGTCACATTAAATTCCATGGCCATGGTGTAAACGACGAGTTTATTTCAGGTAGTCAAAGAACAACGAATCAAGCATATAGGTTTATGAAACTACCATGAAACTTGCTTGATGAGATATCAAGACAAAGGGATTAAATTAAACAGTAAGAATTCATATGAGGTGATACATTAATGTGGTATCAACTTCTTTCTCTTGGGTGCCTTGACCCGTTGCTAGAGAGTAATCTTGGACATTATGCAAGCTCGCCTAATGCCAATGAGAAAGAGGCCTAGAGGGTCACACACTAAGTGTATTCAAGTATCTCAGGTAGAATAAATATTATTCACATACATGGTTTAATAATTATTCAAGGATTCCTAAATCGTTTAAATTATGGAGGAAGAAGGGAATGAAAAACAAGATATACACGTCGTGTATTAAATATTACATGCTGTGTAGTTTTTCATGGAAAACAAGTACATGCCGTGTATTAATAATTACATGCCATGTAGTTTTCTTTATGGAAAGGAAATTAATAAATGAAAACAAGATATACACTCCATGTACATTGAATGTACATGCCATGTAGTTTTTAATGAAGAAAAAGTACACGCTGTGTATTTATTAATACACACCAAGTAGTTTTTCCAGTCGGGATTTTGAGGATATAATATTGTTTTAAATGATATTTATTATAATCAGCGTGGGCACATGTCAAGGAATTAATTATTCGACATGTGGGTTTTAAATAAGAGTCAATGAAATAAAAAAAATGCATAACATGTTTATTTATTGTCATAACTCTACAACCTCAAACCTGATTATAAATATCCTCACAACCCCAACTCTTTTTCTACACACAAGAGAATCATTGTGCACAATATCTCTGGAGAATTCTTTCAAGGCCAAAAGAACCTCTTCCTCTAAGAACGATATCAATACCGAGAGAGATCCTCTTCCATCAGATCAAGATGATATAAGGCGGACAACGCAAGCAAAGGTTTCTCTATGCTAGCACCTGGAGACTCCTTTGGTGACGTCCCGAGATACGAGGTACATGTGTGGATCACTACTAGAGGAAGTCTATACTTGGCTTCTATGATGCAATGATGAATCACATCAGAACGTGATCAAGAACATCAATGAAGAAAGAACACCCAAAAGGTATTTCTTTTAAATTGATTAAATTAATTATAATCAACCTGTAACAATCCTACTTTTTGGTTCCAGGACTTTTATTTTCTTTGTTCATTTTTGTGATTCGATCCATGGAGACTGGCATTTATCTTAATATTGATCCCAGATTGATCATTGTTTATGAGAAAAATCCAAGTTGGCACATATTCCCACGTTCTTCCGCTGTTCCCGGAACCTTCACCTAGTAAATCCATCTCCCTTGAGCCACGAGACTATGCTGCCAAGACTCCCTCTATGTTGTCTGCAAAGCATGAAAGGAAGGCGCATCCTTCCCTATGCCAGCCAAGATGATCAACTCAATCAATAAGCATCTGGTTCTGGCTATAATAGCTCTACCAGAGGCTGGGATCCCCTCAAACCTGGCGCGATTCCTATATTTCCATAACAACTATCAACCCTCATTAAAGATGATGGATCTCGCTTCGACCTCTGCCACTGATCCATTGATCCCATGGAACCAACTCTCTATGAACAGCTCATTGTTATCTACTTGGGGAGAGTAACCTATGAAAACACCAAATCATCTCTACACCTACCTTGCCCATTCCCCCTCGAAGAACATATGGCTCATGAATTCTACTGTTTTATTCACACAACAATGACAACAGAAAACCATGATAATGCCCATACATTTTATGTTATCATCATATGATACAACCTTGTTTTGGATCCTCCAAGTGTTAAAGTTAAGTTTATAGGGGATTTTGATACACCAAACCATGTCGTTCCATCTCTCTTGTTGCCCCTACGGACCATTACTCTTGTGTAAGTCCTTCAATATAAATTTTACAGTGATATAAGGGGAGTAAAAACACCTGTATTGATCATATTTAATAATAACCGAATCAAAAACCACTTGTTCTGATGCATCTAGGACAAACCGGAAAAACCGAGGATGCAAACTTGCCTCCCTAAAGAAGATAGAGGGAGCCAAACATCCTGGATACCCCATCACATCATCTGACCAGTTGTGATACTAGTAGAGGATGTTAACCTCCCCAATAATCCATTTCACATGAAGAATGAGGCTCAGAATGACGTTACAGTCCGATGACCACAATGATGCCCCCCTGACCAGAGTAACTGCAACACCCGACTTTTATCTCTGAGAAATATGATTCCCCCATAAAGTGAATTCCTTGATAACTTCCCATGCCAGCTTAGCATGCATGGAATGAATGGTATCCACCCTAATACTAACATTGAGAACTCCTTTTCATATGGGTCAATCCATCTTCCTCCACGACGCCCATTGTCTCTTCCGCTCAGATAATGCTTCCCATATGAACCATTCCAGAATTCTGTCAATGGACCTGGTAACCCCTTTCAAAACACTAGTATATGCCATATCATGAACTGGTATTGTTCGGAGTACACTATTCACAAGAGTGATCTATCACCTAAAGGATAAGAAATGATTTTTCTAGTTTGTAATTTGTTCCAAAATCTTATTAAAAACTTTTTGAAGTCTCTGGATCGTAGCCTACCTAGGGAAATAGGGCTACCAAGATACTCCATGGGGAAAGATCCTCACCTCATGCCCAGCTCCCAGCCCATATAGTCTACCCTGATCAAGTTCCAATAGTTAGAAACATAGAAACTACTCTTCTCCCTATTGAATATTTGACCGCTCCAATGGAAACACTCCGCAAGGATATTGTTAGACACATTGAGGGATCTCCACCTGCCATTCAAAAAAATTATCATGTCCTCAGCATACATCATATGTAATGTTGGGGGAAGTCTATATTTCCTGTGGTATAAAAAAATCTCCGCATTGAATAACCCCTTGTTGATCAGCCTGCTAAGAGTGTCCTGCATAAGGATGAAGATGCTCAGGGATAAAGGATCAACTTGCCGCAGCCCATGAATAGTCTTAAAGAAACCGTGAGTTCTCCCCATAAATGACACAACCATCCACGACAAACAAACAGACCTGTATATGACATTTCAGGCCCACAGGGAGATCCCCATCTTATCTTGAACTCTGTTAATAAATCCCCACTCTATCCAATCATAGGACTTATTCATATCAATATTAACATCCACATTGGAGCCATGAGAATTGGTGTTCATATATCTCAACATCTCCTATGCCATCTCCATAGCACCATGGATCGAATGATCTTTGACAAACCCGTGTTTCTCCAAGGATATCATTTGAGGGAGCATGCTGGACAACCTCCGATTAATGATAATCAGTAAAATTTTATATGTAATGTTTCACAAGATCACATGCCGATAATGGGTGAGAGGTGAAAGGTCTTTTATCTTTGGAAAGAGAACCAATGTAGTTGCAGCCGCGATCTGAGGAAGGCCACCCCCTCAGAAGAAGTCCTTAATAGCTATGATAAGATTGTGTTTCACAACCTCCCAAGAACCTTTGTAAAACAATCCAGATAATCCCTCTGGGCCCTCCGCACTTTCAGGATTTAAGTTACACATTGTTTCATGCATCTCATACTCCTCAGGTAGACTTTCCAACAATGTATTATCTTGCACAGAGACCAAATTCGACATCCCTTACCATAGATGAGCCTCCCCCAAAAAATATCCCCAAGGACTATTCTCATTCGTGCCCGCTAGGAGGTCCTTAAAAAATGAGACAACCATTCCCCCAACCACCTCCCTATCATCACTGTACAAATTATCCTCCAAATATATATTGGGTTTAACCCCTCACATCCTCTCCCTAATGAATGCATGAAAGTATGCAGTATTTTTGTCTCTGACCCTTATACATTTTGACCTGGAGGCTTATCTCACCGAATGTTCCTGCGAGAGCACCAGCACTGCCATAGAAGTATTCATCTCAGATAGTTCATCAAACACCACTTCATCCCATCCATCCTCGAGAATAGCCTCCAAGCTATCAATGTTCTATTTAAGTGAAACCATATCTCGATCAACAAGTGGAAAGGGTCTAGTCCACATAATGAGTTCCTGCTTCATCCTTTTTAACTTGGAGTGAATAAGCACCCAAGAGCGACCTCGGGAAGGTTCATTACACACCTTCATCACCACTTGATGGTAGGACAAATCATCCACCCACTGGCTGGAAAATTTGAAATAGTCCTACATGAACTCCATCCTGCAAAGAGATAATAGAAGTAGAGAATGGTCAGAAATGCTTCAGGTTATGTGGTTAAACTTTGCATTCGGGAACATGGAGATGTAGTGAACATTATCAATGCACCGATCAAGTCTTCTCTAGTATCAGATACCACCCCGTCGATTTTTACACCAAGTGAAAGGATCTCAAGAATACCCCAGGTCTATTAAACCCTTACCAGCCATAAAATACACAAAAGACATACTTGCCCACCTCTGGAATTCACCCCACCCATTTTTCTCGTCTATCTGCAATATGATATTGAAATCCCATCCCACCACCCAAGTCTGATCCCCTGCATCAAATACATTTATCTCTTCCCACAACACCTCCATTCTCTGGGCGTCACAACTTCTGTAGATGAAGGGCATAATCATCTCTTCACCATCACTTGAAACTTTCATCGTGATATGCTGGTCTCCTGCTTGGATCAAATCCATTGAGACTTCCTTCTTCCAGAATAACCAAATTTAATTATTAATCAGAGATGCATGCATTAAAGCATGCATTTTAACCTTACGAGTAAACTCATGAATCTTAGCCATGTTCTTATTGTGCTCAATAATCACAACCATCTTCACCTTGTGACTCTTAGACTCTAAGGAAATGAAATCCATCTTCACCTGAGCCCTGAGACCTCGGGAGTTCCATATCATGATGGGAATCATTAAACCGGTGATGGACTGGCTTTGGCCCCAAGATCCATGGTAATTTTCAACGAGGATAAAGGACTCTCCAAGTGTTGAAACTTATTATTCAACAATTATAGTGTTGAGAATCTTCTAAGAACCAGCACCACTAGAAAAAAATCTACAATACAATAAACAATACTTCTCAACCACCTAGAATCACTACCAATCCAACTAAAAATCATGGACTAAAGTCTATTAGAATCAAAAACATTAATGAATGATGAAACTATTGGGAAGGTACCTCCACCATGATCTAGCATCGAAGCCAAAAAATAAAAAAATAAAATAAAAAAACAACAAAATAAGTAGATGAAAACACACACTGATGAAAAAAATATACTAGGAGAGAAAAATTGGGGATGAAGCATATATAATCAAATTCAAACCTGACTATAGATTCCATCAACACCGGATCACATTCCAGGATTTTCCTATGCTACCACCATTACACCAAAGATAATAACACTAGCAGATGATCTATATTCCTCATAGATACTAAAAGAGATTCAATGCCATTTTGGGTTAGGAGAACCTCCCATAGGATCTAAATACATCACTGATAAGGAGGATATGGGTTAAATATTAAAAAAAACCACTTAGGGATGGTACATAAATAAGAAAAAGAACTAGGGAAGAACCTATTGTGGGGAATTGAAAACTAGTAAAAAAATTAAGGATGAAACACATCCATTGAAAACTGGCTGAGAAGGAACATTAAAGTGAGGGGTAATTGTGACCAAAAACTAAAAGAAAAACCAAAAACAAGAACATAGATTTTTTTTTTGGAGTAATTAAGTGTGGGTGGAGGATCCACTAGAAAATGATAATGGAAAAATGAGGCTAAATCCATAAAATATTGAAGGGATTGATCTCATAAGGATAAAGAAGAGGAGGGCCACCAATAAGGTCATAAAGAAACCCTATCAATTTAATGAGAGAATGAATGTGAGTGGGGGAACATCTATCATATAATAAATATATAAATATAAAACTAAATTTATCAGTTAAGGATAAAAGTCACATATAACCACCATTTTATTTCATACTTATTAGTCTTTATACATTACTATTTGTTAGATCCAATTGTATAATAGTGCTCCCAAAATTTTCCCTAAAAGGTAATATTGGAATTTTTCTAATAAGATATATTTATATTTATCAAATCATTCATAATATAATTATTTTAACAATATATATATATAAAATATTTCAATGTGTCCCTCATTTATATTCCCAAGGTGATAATGTCAAAGATATATAACATTAGAATCAATTACCCTAACCTTCTCATCTTGAATGTTATAAATTGGATTATCCATACTGAGGAAACCCAAACATTTCAAATATAAATATTAAATATTATTAGATTAATATTCATTACATATAATTGAGACCCATGTTAGAACCTTAAAGGTTTAATGTCTTTATAAACATGGATACATAAACAACCGGTAGATAAAAGAACTACATCATCTCCCACTTAGTTCTTCACATCAAGAAACCTTGTTAGACATATCGTACTTAAAAACCTTATTCATATCCTAGGAAAAGAAAATATAATGAAGTGTAAGATAAAATTACTAGGAAGTTTAAACAAGGGAAATATCATGATCATTTAAAAATAACATGAGCATAAGTTTATGAGAACATGTGCTTAAAATTTTAAAATCACACCTAGTAATTCATTAATAATAATAATGAGTCATGGAATAATTATTGGAAGTTAATAAGACATGAATCACATGGTAATAAAAGATCATGATCCATGAGAACATAGCATTAACATAAGATAATGTCATAAAAGAGTGAAATAAATAATGACATAATAATAATCAAATAAATTCTTATATCAAGGATATTTACCAAGAAATTCACCACATGTTAGGCTAGGGATAACCACCCATGTACCTACTTCAGTCTTGAGATAACCTCCTATGTACTATATTTTGGTGTTGGGAAAACCTACAATGTACCCTCTTTTGGTCTTGAGATAACCTCTCATGTACCCTATTTTGGGCTTGGGTAACTTCCTGTGTATAATATTTTGGTCTTGAGATAACCTTCCGTATACCCTTTGAGCTCATAAAACATTGATATTTACCCAATTTATTAGATTAATATAATAGAACAAACTATCACATAATCAAAATATATTCATATGTATGCCACAAGATCATGAAAAAATTTATTATTCCATTACAACTTAACTCATGGAAAAGAAAAAGTGTTTTATCAATATTTCCTCATAATAACTATAAACCATCTATAGAATTAATATGGATGGTATCATAGAATCATATACCTAATGAAGTATAAGTAACATCAAAGGATGTTATCATAGATGAAGAATTATTTTTAAATATAATTATAGTGTTACGAGAGGAAAACACCCATTTAATTTTGAAATCATGTATTTAAAATTTAAACATTTTCAAAATATTAAGGAAAAATTTTCTTTTAAAAGAACCTTGTAAACTTGGAAAAGGAAGTTTCAAACCATTGAACAATCATGATGGTGAGAAATTATGTTAATGTGGTGTATGTTAAAACAAATATTCTGTTCCCATTTTTTCTAAAAAGTTAAAAATTACCTTATTTGGAAAATAAAAAGAAGATTCCTTTTAAACCTTTTTATTTAAAGTAAAACATGGGAAAAAATGATGTTAAATAATCGTTGGGTAATTGTAAAAAAATTATTGATTTTTTTAAAGAATATATGGATATAGAAGAAAAATATTCTCGACTGAATAAAAAAACACTCAGTTTTCCTTAAAAATATTATTTCGATCTCTTGAATAATTAAATAGAGGAAAGTGAAAGTAAAACATGTAATCTTTATAAATAACCTTAGGATAAAACAATATATGGGGTTTAAAGGATAATATCTATATAATTTACATAAATTTAAATTTAGCATGTAAAATCCTAAAATGAAATGAGATTATAACATAAATCCTTTACCTCATCTCTCTTCATGCTTCATATGTGTTTGAACCTACTCCTCTTTAAGAATTTTTTTTATATCTCTTCTAGAGGACCCTAGGGATGGTCCTTTGAGGAGAGAAAAAACTCAGAAACTTGTATATGTATATTGATAAGAAGTTTTTGAAGGGTTTGGTTGAGCTAAGTGCATTAAGGTGGTGTGAATAATAAAGGATGGGTGGTGTACTTTTATAGTGAAGGAAAGGACACACTTGGAATTAATTAAAATATTTAAATATAATAAAACATTTTTCATGTTAAAGTCGAACCAAGTGGAAATATTTTAAGGTAAAATATGGTATAATTTAAATAACTTTAACCAATAAAATTTGGACATGTTTAAGTGGAATTATAAACCTTATATTTTGGTTTAATCCCTTCATTAACCAATTTTAACCTTAGCCATAATAATGGTATTTTCAATACAAAAGGGTTATAAATTTAGTTCTAAGGAAAAAATTATATCTCAAATGGTCAAGGGATAAAATTTTAAACTATATCTCATTGAATTAGACAATGATAATATTTTTATTAATTTTAAACCATTTAATAAAATATTATTTAACATAATATATCATTTAAGTCATTTTCAAGATTATTCAAATAGTTTTACTTTAAATAAAACAAGATAAAAATGAAATTTGAATATTTTTATAAAATATGACTAATATGTTAAATTTATTTAAAAAATTCATGAAACATAACAATTCATCAAAATTGTATTACTTTTAATATTTTTAAAATAATTTATTTTATTTTTATATTACTTGAATAAGCTCCATGTTGGCGTTACATAAGAATTTAAGGTAATTATTCCATCATTAAATATTAAAAATAAATTACCATAATAAAAAATCTGTTCATATTTAAAATAACTATTTATAACATAAATGAAACTCCTTTTATCTCAATGAAAAAATACTATAATTATTAAAACAAAGAGAGTGAAATTTTGGATTTATTCTTTATTTTAAATAATATTAAGATCAATATCAGAGACAAATGGACCCAAGTTTTCATATCATAGTATGTTTTATGAGTATGTAAAAAAAACTCATCAAATTGATATAAGGAAAGTGTTATATATATTTTCAATGACTTATCACATTATTTTTCACTTTAATAACCAAATTTACACTTATTGAGGTGGAAAATATTTACCACATTTATTATTCATAATGACCAAAAATTAAGTTTAAATATTTACCAAATTTTTAAATGATAATTCTAAATATATAATCTATTTTTTAAGATAATTTTTTTAGAATTGGTAGAAATCCACTTTAAAATGATCATGCACAACACAATGGAAACTATTTTAGGAAAAATGTGTTTTTAAGTATAAAAATGGGTTTATTATTGTCCCATGACTTGTAAAAAACATTATATGATCTTAAAAATATTTTATTGAATATATAATGTATAAAATTCATTAAAATAATTTATAAATAATGTTAAATTTAGTTTATTAATATAAAAACACATTTCATGCATAGAAATTTTTTTTCAAAAAAACATATACTTTTATTACTTTCAAATTATATTATCAATTGATAAATAATTAATTAATACTATACATGCGTAAAAAATTTATTTAGTTATTACTATTTATACCCACCAATCTAACAGCTAGGTGATAAGTAAAACATAAATAATAACAATTCAATTGTATAACATGTTTCATTTAACTCAATGTTTTGAGTAAAGTAAGATATCAAATAATTCAAGTTTATTTCAAAGGAAATAAATATAAAATCTTAGGGTGTAATAAAAATACCCCATTAAAATGAATTTTCTCCCAAAATTACATTACTCTAATATAAAAATTAAGGATATATCTGTATCATCACATTCTTAGGTTCCCATATAACTTCTTTAAATTTATAATTCTTCGAGGGAACTTTAAGCAGGAGAGTATTCTTGTTCCATATTAATTTTTTACACCAGTTTCTCTTCATATAAAAGATAATTCTCTAATGGTATAACATTTGAGTTCATTAAATGTGAATTATTAGGTATGTACTTCCTCTAGAGAGATATATAGAACACATTATGAACTTGAGAGATATTTGGTGGAAGTTACAAGAGATAAAATACATTACCTAAGCAATTAAGAATATTGAAGGGAAAAATATACCAAGGAAAAATCTTTAACTTCCTTCCAAATATAATAACCATATTCCATGGAAAAATTTACAAGAATACATTGTCATTAAATTTGAATTTCAGATCTCATCAACGATTTTCAACATAACTTTTCTATCGATTTTGAGATACCTTGATTTTCTATTGAATGGATCTGATTTTCTCTTCAATTTAATTAGATTTATCATTTAAAAATATATTTCATTCTCTAACTTCATTTAATCATGTCATAATTCTATACTTCTTTTTATAGAGGGATTTTTAAGGAACCATATAAATGCTTGAGTTAAAGTTATTATTATAAGATATTCAAATAGAGGAAGGTGTTGATCCCAAATACCTTTGACATATAGAGAAATGGATCTAAGAATATATTCCTGGTTTTGAATGGTCATCTTGTACTGACCATCTATATGAGGATGATAGACAATACTAAAACACAACTCTATATCCATATATTTTTTCATAATTCTCTAGTACTTCGAGGTAAACCTCAAATCTTGATCAGATACAATACAATGTACTAATCAATGAGACCTTAACACTTCCTTAATGTATATTTAGGAGATATGATAAAGATATAATTATTCCATGATTGTAATGAAATTCACTGATGTTATAAGCAGATCAACTATAACCCAAATAGAATTATGGACTTTAGATGTTTTGGGGAGTCCGATGATGAAATCCATGGAAATTCTTTACCATTTACATTATGGAATGGGTAAAATCCGTGACATACCATTTGAATTCCATCTCTTAGACTGAAATTAATGATATACTAAGCATCAATATATATACTATGCAATATCTTTTTTTTATATTGTCCCACCAAAAAACACTCTTTTAGATATATATATGTCTTCATACGTCTAGGATGAATAGAAAATGATGAGTTATAAGCTTTATCAAAAAAAAAACTTATTTATGTTTGGTATTAAAAAGACACATACTTAGTTCCTAAACCTTATGATTCCATAATAATCAAGATTGAAATTAGAATCATATCTAACTATATTTTTCATCTCTATATCTTCCTTCGGCACCTCTTTAATCTTTATATGGATAGATAATTTAACAATCATTTGAGAAAGATACGATCTCTCCCCTTAAATATTTCAAGGCCCATACATTAAAAATCTAGACATATTGGATCCTTTATGATCCTTATTATATATAAACTATCATGATCCTTTTGAATCAAATCACTAACCACCTTATCTTCCTTCTAAAATGGTAATGTATTGAGTAGTCATAATATTTAATCAACTCTAACTATCTTACCTTGCGTATATTAAAATCTTTCTAAGAAAATATATACTTTAAAATTTTATGATAAGTATATATGTCACACATTTATTTATAAAGATAACACCTCTATATCTTTAATAAAAAATTATCACAATTAACTCTAAATCAGGAGTTGGGTAAATTTTCTCATGATTCATTAATTTTTATGAGGAATAATCTATCCTTATATCATTATGAATGAGGAAAATTACTAGTACCTTATTCAATAAATCATTATAAATCACAAAACCTTCCCCAATATAGGGTATTATGAGCATATGTGCATTGACCAACCTTCTTTTCAGCTCATTGAAATTTTCCTCACATTCATATCTCTAAAGGAAATTGAATCCCTTCTAAGTTAACATGTTGAGTGGATTATATAGCTGTAAAAAATTATTCATAAATATTTGATAATATCTAGAAAAACCCAGAAAACTATGGATCACAACCATTGTGGTTGGTCTTGTCTAATGTTTAATAACTTCTATCATTGATGGATCCATTGATATACCTTTGATTGAGATTATATTACCCTAAAATGAATCTTTATGTAGCCAAAATTAACACTTGGTATATTTTTCATATAAATTACCCTTATATAGTGTATTTAGTAAAATAATTAAGTGATATTTATGTTATATTTTTTTTCTTGGAATAGATATGAATATCACCTATAAAGACTACCATAAACTGATCAAGGTAATCTCTAAAGACTATTAATTAAATACATGAAGATAATAGGGGAATTAGTGAGACCTAATGACATCACTATAAATTCATAGTGTCCATTCCTCACATATAATTTTGTCTTTAGTATGTATTAAATTTTGAATATCAATTTAAAGTATCTAGATTGATGATTATTCTTTTAAAAATATTGATATCCTCATAATTGGTTGATCAAATCATCAATATAGGAAAGATGATACTTATTATTGATTGTGATCTTACTTAGTTATTAATAATCAATAAAGATTTTTATTGATCCATATTTATTCTTAACAAAAAGGAATAGGTGCATCCCATAGTGATTTACTTGTTCAAATGAATCCATTATAAATATTCTCAGAGAGTTTCTTTTTTAATTCCCACAAATTAATTAGGGACATTATATATGGATTTTTTTAAACAGGTGTAGCAACACGTATAAAAAATATTTAATAATTTACTTCATGATTTGGAGGAAGGTTGGGAAACTCTTCTACAAGGAAAGAAATATACTCCTGTAAAATAAGCTTATATTTGATATTGAGTTTCTCCCTAACCATCTAAGATAAATACTATTTTTGAATAATAATAAAGACCCATATAATGGATGTAATTTAAATTATAAGTTTATATTTATCCTCACATTTATAGTTGATCATAGGTTGGATCATAATATCAAATGTGACTTCACTTCATCTATAATTGATATAGGATTTATATAAATAAATCCAATCCATGCCGAAAATAACATCAAATTCAATTAGAGGGAGAATAATGATATTTTCAAGAAAAACATTCCCACAAACTTCAATCAGATAAGAACCATAAACTTGAGATGCAATCCTCATGCCATTAAGATTTTTCACTATTAATTAAACATCTAATCATTGAGGTGGTATTATTATACCCTTAAATAATTATTTATATACAAAAGAGTGGGTATACAAGAATCAGATAAGACATTAGCAGTTCTAGAGTGGATGGTAAGTGTACTTTACACCACTTAGTTATCATACCCTACATCGAAAATAGTGATCACATGAGATTGTCTTGGGATTAAGAGGTTGCTGATGTTGATCATCTTTACTAACCCTCATATTTTAGTATAGATTAACATCATTCCCATATTCCTTACATTTGAAACAATAGAGTATGGGTGGTGCATTCTATGGGAATTTATCTCTATTAATATCATTATCTATGTTATTCCCATCACTTAGGTATTATATTTCCTTATGACCTTACTTTCCACACTTAAATCATTTACTAGTCCCTTTAGAAAATTTCCTCTATGTTTCCTCCCACACTTATGTCATAAATTAAGACCCATCTTCTTCCCTCCATGGTTTTTATTATTATATTTTACCTTGAATTCCATATTTGTTTTCTTATCAAAACCAAGATATTTATGGGTAAATCCCATATATATTTCTACTTTGATATAACATAAAATGGGTTATTCATAGATAATAAAGTCCCTTATGGATAATACTCTTTGGAGACTTGGTTTTAAGCCAATGAAAAATAAATCAATCTTACTTTATAGTTCAATGATAATACTATAATCATACCTCCCAAGTATTATAAAAATTTCCTCGTAAGTAATAATAGATTCACCATACTTTTACTTTATCTCAAGTAATTCCTTATTCATTTTCATATGATGAATATGTGGAAATTACTTATTAAAAAATAACCTTCTAAACTAATTTTACTCCATAGATTCAATTTCATATAGTAGCCTTGTGTTCTCGATGAGAGTCCACCATTGGCCTAATTCACCTTTCAAACGATAAAAAACAAAAAATAAAATATTCAAGCTGTGAACAATGGATAATGAAAAATATCATTTTAGTGGTATTGATACATTCCTTAGTAATTATTATATTAGTAGAACCACTAAGATAAGGTGTATTTTTAATCATGAAGGACTCAAAATAATGTTGTTACATCCTTTTCTTATTTGTAATCTCATCATGATTCATGGATTTAGAAAGTTGTGTAAGAATAGTAGGAAGATTTTTCATTCCATATCCCATAACATTTGATTTATCAAGAGGAAAATTATGGAATTATCCATTTAATTAAATTTTAATAATGTTCCTTTAGGTCCAATCAATTAACTAAAACTAAAAAGAATACTGTGAGAAATAATAATCATAATGAGAAACCATTTAATCATAAAAAATCATTCATAGGATGTCTAAATCACGACACATTCCTTTCAATCTATGAAACCATATATTTATCCTTGGTCATCCATGATCATCATCTATTCAAATCCATCAAATTGGTTCATAAATAAAATCATAATTAACCTACGCATTACCCCTTGGTTTGTTTATCTTGGTGTGTAGTTTTTAGACCACTCATCATGCACTGATGATGATCGAGTTGATACCCAATCTTACCCATTCATATTTGATACCCCTAAGTGAATCAATCACAAAAACCACATCCAATTTATATTATAAAAAAATTGGTATATTTTCTATAAAAACCACACTCATTTATTTACCATAACTTAAGATATTATTCTATACATATGATTATCCTATGGTTTCTCACTAAATATTTCTCATCATAGTTTCCAAAAATAACTAAACCTTAATATGATACCAACTACAATGACCCAAAAATTTCATATATAAATATTACATCTTATTAGATAAATATTCATTAAATATAATTATTATCCACACCATAAATTTAAAGGTTTAGTGTCTTTGGAAACTTATATATATAAAAAACTAGTATATGAAAAAACTACATCATCTCCTACTTAGTTCTTCACAACTAGAAACCTTCTTATAAATATCAAACTTAAAAAATTTCTTCATATCCTAGGAAAAGGAAAAATAATAAAGGGTAAACTGAGATGCTCATTAAGGGTAAAGTATAGAGATATCAATGACCATTTAAGCATAATATGAGAATAAGGGTATGATAACTTGATATTAACATTTGAAAATCATATCCAAAAATTTATCAATCATATTCATAAGTAATATAATAAATCTTCAATATTTATATGTCATGATTCATTAAGGAATAAAATAACATGAGATATGACAGCATAACATTGTCATAATATCATGACATAAAATAGTGGCATAAATTATGGATAATCATAATAATAGAAACTCTTATGTTAATGGTACCAAAAACGAAATTCATCACATGTTAGTCTCGATCTAACCACCCATATACCTACTTTGGGTTTGGGATAACCTCCCATGAAACCTATTTTGGGCTTGGGATAAGCTCCAATATACCCTTTTTTGGTCTTGGTAGGACCTCCCATGTACCCTATTTTAGGCTTTGAATAACTTCATGTCTACCCACTTCTGGGATAGGGATAACCGTTCATGTACCCTTTGAGATCATAAAACATTAATATTTACCCAAAAAATTATAGGTATATAACTGACCAATAGTTTAAAAAATAACAATCCATTAATATGTATGGTATAAGATCATTAAAAAAATTATTATTCTATCATAACATAACCCATGTAAAAGAAAATGGGTTTCATAAATATTTTATCATCATAACCACAAACCATATAAATAAAGAAAAAGGATGATATAATAGAATCATATCAATAGTGAAGAATAAGTTACTTCAAAGGATGTTATCATAGATAAAAAATTAATTTTAAAGATCATTGAAATATTTATTGTAGAAAATACCCTTTTCATTTTGAAATCACATATTTAAAATATAAAGATTTCCAAAAATTTTAAGGAGACATTTTTTTTTGAAAAGAACTATGGAAACTTGAAAATGAATATTCAAACCATAAAGTGGTAATAATGGTGGGAAATTTATTTCATGGTGTGTACACTAAAACAAATATTCCATTCACATTTTCTATAAAAATTCAAATTTACCTGTTCAGAAAACAAAACAAATATTGCTTTTAATGATTTTTATAAAAAGTAAAACATGGGTAAAAATGAATTTAAAAAATTATAAGAGAATATTAAAAACACTATTTAAAATATTTTAAAGATGATATAGACATGTAAGAATAATATTCCAGACAGAATAGTAAAACAAAGATAGTTTTCCTTAAAAAAAGTATTTCAATATCTTAAATACTTAAAGAGAGGAAAGTGAAAGAAAAAAAATGTAATCACCCAAAAAAACCAAAGGATAAGAATATATATATATATATATATCTCAAATGATAAGAACCATATAATTTTCCTCAATAATAATTTATCATAGATAATCCTAAAAGGAAATGAAATTGTAACATAAATCCCTTACCTTAAATCTTGTCCTGCTTCATCTTTGTTTGAACTCATCCTCTTTGAGAAACCTTATTTTATATCTTCTCAAGGACCCTAGGGATGATATTTTGAGGATAAAATCACCTCAAAAACTTTGATAAGGATGTTTGGAAGTGGTTTTGGCAGTAATTGGTTGAGAAAATGGATCACAGGGTTATGAAGAATATAGGAGAGGCAATGTCCTTTTATAGTGAAGGAAAAGACACACTTGTAATTACTTAAAAAATTTAAATATAATAATTTTTTAGGTTGAAGTTGGAAAAAGTATCCAAAATTTATAAACTAATATAAGGTAATTTTGAAATCCCATCAACAAATAATATTTGGATAGGTTTATGTAGAATTTTAAACATTCTCTTTTAGTCTAACCACTTTATTAACCAATTTAAACCTTAACCATGTTAACCAAATTTTCAATACTAATGGGTTATCAATTTAATTATAAGGTAATAATTATATAAAAAATAGTCAAGGTATGAAATTTTTGACCATATCACATTCAATTGGACAATTATATGATTTTTAGTATTAAAGCATTTAATAAAACATTATTTAACATAGGATACCGTTTAAGTGATTTTCAGGACTATTCACATAGATTTACTTTCAAGGGAAAAAATATAGAATTGAAATTATAAAAAAAAATTTAAAACATAAAAAATATGTCATATTTATCTAAAAAATTCATGGAACACAATAATTCATCCAAATTTTATTTATTTTACTTTTTTAAACTTATTTATTTTATTTCTCTATTACTGGAGAAAGTATTATGTCATAGTTATGTAACAATTTAAGGTAATTATTACATGAATTAAAATTAAAAATAAATTTATATGATAAAAAAATTTATTCATATTTCAAATAACTATTTTTAATTGAACATTAAATCCCTTTATCCCTATAAAAAATATCATAGTTATTAAAATAAAGAGAATGACATTTTGGTTTTATTATTTACTTAAAATAATATTAAAATCCTTATCAACGAAAAATGGCACCAATTTTCAATATATTCGAATATCATATGATTATTTTTTAACTAAAAGCATCCAATATAAATGAGGTTGGTTTTATATAGATCTTTAAATCCTTATTACATTATTTTTAACATTAATTACTCAATTTATCATTACCGAGGTGAACAATATTTACCACAGTTACTATTTATACCCACTAAAAATAAATTTGACCTATTTAACAAATTATTAAACGATTATTTCAAATATGTAATGAACTTTTCAAGATTAAATTTCTATATTTATCATAAATGAATTTTAAAATAAGTGCGCAAGTCACAATAATTTTTTTTATAAAAAATGTGTTTTAAGAATAAAACTAGATTTATACTTATCCCATGACTAGTAAAAACCATTATATTAATGTTAAAATGTTTAATTGAATATATAATCTATAAATTTCATTAAAAACATTCATAAATGTTTATTAATTTAATTTATTATGATAAAACACATTTCTTGTATAGAAAAAGTTTTCAAAAAAACATATATCCATTTTTTTTCTTTCAAATTATTTTATAAATTAATAAAAATAAATTCATTATATATACATGTAAACAATATTTATTTAGTCCTATTAATAACCACTAATAAAAATAATTGGTGATAACTAGAAAATTAAATAATAACAATTGAATAGTATAACATGGTTCATGTAACCTGAGTGTTGTGTGTAAAGAAATCTATCAGACACTTCAAGTTTATTTCATAGAAAATTCACATAATATATTAAGGTGTTATAGATATACAAAATATATGAATAATTAACCATATTCCCAATGGAAAAAATATTTCATTTATATAAATAGAATTACTCTAATGATTAATCATTAGTAAAAATCTATTCTTACATAAAAAAATAAAAAAATAAAAAATTTATTTATTGCTTGAAAATTGTAATAGTTTTCTTATCCTATGATTAATCAATTAGGTGGTTATAGATAATATATTTTTACTTCAAATTAAATAACACTTTTTTCCATTTCTAACATATATATATACTTTTACTTTAATCAATTTTCTCATATTTTTGAGTCTTTGCACATCATCACAAATGTATATTGTATTCTAAATATATAATATCCAAGAGTAAGAATTAGAGATATTGATTTATAAAACAATCACATCCTTATTCTTAGAATTATTCACCTTGAGAAAAATTATAAAATCTAGATACCGATATATTAAATTATAGAGATAACATATAATATATCTCAAAATAATGTTCACGATGTATACCATAATCATTAATAAGACATATTTATTAGGTAAGCATCAAGTCATATGTCAATTCAATAAGGAATTTTATTGGAAATATTCCCACTAAAATAATGATCCAATGCATCATGTTTATTAGTGTTCCAAGATCTAAATTTCATCAAATATTGAGTTTCTTTAGAATTCATCTCATTATTTATCTATTTAGCTATACAATCATTTCAATTATGTCATATATGAATCTTTGAATATTAGGTGGATAAATTAATTCCCAATTTATTATTTTATTTATCCTAACTCAATTTATCTAGTATACTAATCCTATCAAGGTCGCCTAGATAACTACAAACCAAATTTTATAACTCAATATGAACACCTAATCTTGTTAGCGTAACCCATACCCAAAATTAATTATAAAAGATAATCCATAGAAACTTATCTTTGAAATGACCTACCAATATGGATAAATAAGGTCTTAAAATGTATCCACTTTAGAAGTAATCTAACACTAAATATTTTGATAAGTTTTTTTTACTCTCATAATATCCATATTCATGTCATGTAATCCTTATATTTATAAATGATTCTTATGATTTAGATTTTTCAATACAACCTTCAACCAATTGAATATTTTTCAAACTTTATATAATTAATTATTGGTGTTACTTAGCTAAAAATAAAAAGTTAATTATATCTAAAAATATCTAAATTCATCTCAAGAATAAGGTATATAAAAACTTTTTATGCAATGGTTTAGAATTATAAAAAACCAAAAAACCTCTCAATAGAAAGTATAATTTGAAAGGTATCCAACCTGTTTTTTTCTAGAATATGGCCTAATATACTATAAAAGTGGGAAGTTTGATCCAAAGTCCCACTATCTATAGATAAATATTCACAATATACCTGAATTACTATAAAATATAAACACTTAATGGATATAAAAATTATCAAACTTTATAATTTAGTTTATAACTAAAATAAAAAAAATCCCAATCTTGGTTCAATAAAACTAAATCTTATACTATAATTATCATGTAACTCTTATATACCTGTTATAAAAATTATAAGATAAATTAAAACACATTAAATTAAATCATACTAACACTAATACTATATAAAATTCACATACAAGAATATTAAATAATAAATAAATTAAATAAATAAATAATTAAAATATTTATCATTATATATTATAACTTTAGAAAATGAAAATTTCTATTAAGTTTTTTTGATACAATATATTATTACATACCAAAGATTTTATAACAAAAAATAATTTTAAATATAGCATAATTCAAATAGTGTATCACCCAAAATAGTGTATGCATTATATATCATTTCTAAAACTGACTATGTTCAAGACATTATATTTCCTATTTTATAGAAATCCTTTTATAAGACTATTCATAGGTAGCATAATCTCATAACATTATCCCTTGAAAATTTGAATAATGAACTAGGAATGAAACGGTTGCATTATGATGCTCTGTTTCAATGATTTTTTTAGTATTTTTTGATTCTTCACATGGACAACTTTTTCATAGTTCCTTCAACATCACAATACAAATCCTAACAATTTAACTTGATGGGGATAGTGATATTGACTCTTCATTATTCATGTTATGTTATTATTTACATAAATCTAATATAAATTAAATTTGTTAACATAATTTCATCACTAATATTTCTTCAACACCACTTTTGGGTTTTAAAGGAAATTATAATGCCCAAAAGTAGTGGACGAAACTCAAATAATCTAAGATTTCTCTATGTAAAATGATATTATTATTGATATATTTATGAACTAACTCGTAAACCATGATGTGGTAAGAGTTACCATGTCATGTATGTTGTTATGTTGTAGTTTTTGATATTGTCTCCTGTTGTTAATAATTAATGATATGGTATGTCATTCAACAAACTCTCTTATAATGATTACCATGTTTCTTATATATTGTGATACATCATATGATGATTTTTAGTTAATTTAGTGAATATTAATATACACTTAAAAAATATGAGGATTCATTATAACTATTAAAATGGGTATCAAAAGTGTTGGTAATTTTATAACATATAAAAATAACAGACTTCAAGAGGTTCCTTTATTCAATGAAGGATTTTTATTTATGAGAGTTCATGGACCTCATTTTTGGATATTATAAATCACTCTAATATTAGACAAATATCTCTCAAATTATCTTATGTTTATTAAACTTATAGGTGGTTATATTATTACATTTAAAGGATAAATGGTACAAAGAAAGAATTAAATTATTACATTTTTGAAAGTGGATACCTTTGGAGGAAGGAGTTATTCGATTGATGCTAAGGAATCTTAATAAAATAACCTATAATGAAAGACTCAACATGAAAAATGAGGTATAATTTTTCTAGTTTTTTCATTTTTTATATTTTCTGATCTAAAATTAGCTTATGTATTGGTTTTTTGTTTTATTCTATTATATAATGATATATATATCCTAAAAAACCCTTTAGTGGTATCAGAGAAGTTTAATGGAATAATTTATAAGATGATTATTGAAAAAAGAAACTAGTTTGTACTTTTTCTCATACCATTAACATGGTTCATATAACCATGTTTTGGTTTATATAAACATGTTTTGGTTTATAAAATTTGAAGAACTACTACTTAGTTTTTGAAAAAAATTGTAGCAATTCTTATTAAGAAATTTTGTGTCATAAAACTAATTTTTTTGCATTGTTGTTTTGACAAAAATGGTTATGGTTAATAGAAATTAGATTTTCATGAAGAAAAACCATGATAACGAAAAGATTAAAAATTCATGGTTCAAGATATGTTCTTTAAAAAATGTCTTATACATGGATACCATTTCATGGTTCAAGGTAGGAATTTTTAGTAAATTTCTATAAAAAAACATGTATAGAGAAACCATGTCATGGTTCATGGTTGTGATTTTTTTCAAATACTAAAAAAATGTATTCTAAAAAAAACCTCTATCGATGTAGGACTTTCTTTAAAACATATGAACATTTATTTTAATATAATTTATTATAAACTATTTTTTACATCAAATGATGAATATTTTATTTTAATTCCTATTTAATATTCATGTATATAAATTTTTTATAATGTGAATATTTGTATTCTTGAATTTATACTGTTAAATTACTTATTATAAATTTTTATACCATGAATATAAGAATTACGTACTTGAGGTGAAAAATAATATTTAATTTTCATTTAAACAAGACTATGAATTATTATTTATGTAAGAACTCCATAATAAAGGTTGGTTAAGATTTATATATATATATATTAGGTGTAAGAGTTGTATTGGAATTAAGTTCTCTCTTGAGTATTGATCTATTGGTATAGGACTATAGGTTGTACATTTCATTGATCTAGGAGCTTAGGCTCAGTCTAGAAAAGTTGGGGTTAGCTACCTAGCACACCATACTTACTCTTATAAATATTTTTGTTTTATATTATTCAAAGAAATTACATTAATGAGTTTTATATACCTTATGCATGACATGTGTTTTGATATGTGAATATAATAATTTTTTATTTTTGTGTTTAGTGACACAAATCATGAGTGATATAATATTTGTTTACATTATATATATAAAAAATATAAATTTGGTTCAAGGAATGTATATAAAAAATCATTACAATCATGTATAAAAATAGGAATCATATGACATATAAAATTATATAATTTGTAATAGTTATATATGGTATATAAAATATTCATATTGAAATGGTTAGATTAAGAAAACCCTTGAAAATTATAAGATATTAATTCCATCCAAATACAACACATGTTAAGACCTCGATCATCCAAATGGATTGGTCATGCAAAATATGGGTTCCTTGGGATTATCTTTTATAATGAATTATAGGTATGGGTGACCATAATAGGATTAAATTCCCATATTTAATTATTATATAAGTGTTTCAATTATTTGGGTGACCCTAATAGGATTAGGTACCCAGATGAATGAAGTTAGAATAATTCATATGATTAATAAGAAAAGTATTTGTCTAATTAACTATATTATAATCATATATGATATAATTATAATGAAGACCTACAAAAATATCTAAAAATTGGGAGAAATGACAAAGTCACTCATTATTTAGTAAACTATGGATCTTGGACAACAAATATATATGATGCAAGGGGTCATCATTTTAGTGGGAGTATGTTTAATAAAATTACTTATTTAATTAATATGAAACATGGTAACCACCATATAAATATTTATTTTAATATATTTTTACATTCATCATGAATATATTTTGAGATCTATTAAAGGTTTGAGCTATAGTTTAAAATATTGGAAACTAAGTTTAAGAAATATTCTTAAGGATAACCATTTTGACAAAAATGATGAGAATTTTATTGAAACCAAATTGTTTAATTTTTATTTAAGGTTATTGGATATTGGGAATACATCACACATTTTTTATAATGTATATAGACTTATAAATATGATATAATTGATGAAATAAAAAGTATATATATGTATTGGAAATAAGGAAATAGTTTCTACATTATAGGTTGGAATACAATATCTAAATCTTCTTAGTGTATTAATTATTAAATTTTAAAATAGTTAATATGATATAACTATAAATAAAAATTTGATTTCTGTATTCTATTTGAATAAGAAAGGATTTTATTTCATGATTATGAATGTTTTTTATATACATTAATGATTTTTTATGTAATTAGTAATACATTAAAATCTTTATATATTATGGATATGGATAATACCATCTATAAAATTCAAGATAAGAAGGAAAATTTTGTTGATTTTAACACCACTTATCATTGGAAATTTTCCCTTAAGAATGTAAATGAGAAACATATATAAATACCCTAAAGAGATTTATTTTTATAATTATTTTTTATAAATAATTTGATAAATCGGAATATTATTTATTATGTAAAATGAAAGAATGAATATTTCAGTTGAAAATGTGAGAGGTAAATTGGGTTATTGGGCTTAATATATAGTGATTTATGTATACTAATGAGTACATAATAAAATGGTGTGTATAAAAACTTTATAACCTTTAATAATGAATATTCTTAGTATGGTTATGTATTTTTTATGAGAAATAAGTGAAAACTTTGGAAAATTTTAAAGAGTTATATTGAAAAGTATTTAATAATACAAGAAAAATTATTAAGGATATATAATCAAATTGAGGTTCTGAATAATTGAGTCATGAATTTATAGACAATTTGGGACCTCATCAAATTATTTCAAAACACACTCCTCTAGTAACAACATAGTAAAATAGTGTGTTCGAGAGGAGTAATCATAACTTGTTAGACATGGCTTTATTGATGATGAGTCTTTGTAACCTTACTATATTATTTTTGGGATATTATCTAGAAATTAAAATATTCATACTTAAAATCATTCAATATAAAAAGTCAAAAAGACACCATATGAGATATGGATTGAGATTTTTCTTAATTTTTATTTTATGATATTTTTTGGTTGTGAATAATATATATGATTTTTTGTATCTAAATTTATCATTAAAAATAATAAGCCATTATTTATTGGTTTTACTAAGAAAACAAAGTGATATAATTTATATAATCATATAGAACTTAGAGTGTTTTTGATTTATCTGATATTTTCGCTGATAAGGAATATATATCTTTAGTAGTTAGTGGGAGGTAAGTTGAAAATGGATAATATTATGTACAAAAAACAAGAATTATTCTTACATGTAAAAAATTTTCATTCTAAATAAGTTTATGGAAATTTAACTAGCTCAGTTTATACCTACCTGAACATTATCTTTTATTATTTAACAGAAAAAGAAGACAAATCATGGGGGATGAAAGTGGTGAAGACAAAGTAAGCCCCCCTTTAAAATCATCATATAATCATTCAAAAGATAAATAATACAAAAGTAAATAATACTAGGATTATTTGGACCCCCTTGATTGCTAATAAATTAGCTACAAAATTTCCTTCTCACCATGTGTGATGCACCTCAATACCTTGATCAACGAACATCCCGACCTCCCGAATCAGGTAATCCACCTCCATGTATAATAACCATATTTAGAAATTCATTGATACACTTATAGTGGTGTGACCCATTGAGTGCATGTAGGGTTTCAATAAGAAAAAATACATGGATGGTAGAGTGTATACCTATAAATATCACTTATAAAAAAATAGTGGTAAAAAATTCATCATATTTACTATGAAGATACAATTTCACGAGTAGCGATGACAAAATACATTTGGATATTTATTTCTATAACAATTTATTATGATTATGAGATATATCAAATAGATATAAAAATAACTATCCTTAATGTAAATTTATTAAAAGATTCATATACGATACAACTTTAAGGTTTTTAGGATAAAAATAGTACTTATATAGTTTTCTAGTTTCAATAGTCTATTTATAGATTGAATCAATATTCTCAGAGTTAGAACACTTTTTTGATGATAAAATCAAAGAGTATGGTTTAATTAATAAATTTTATGAGTCTTGTGTATACAAGCATTTTAGTGGAAGTTTTTTGGTATTTCTGGTGTTGTATATGAATTCTATACTACTAATTGAAAAATGATATCCCAAATTTACATTTTTTATAGGGTTGGTTGTTAAATGTTTATAAATGAAATTAATAGGTGAATAATACCACATTGATGTGTGTATATATATAGTGATAGATCAAATAGGTTTCCCAGTTTGAGTTATAATACATACATTGATAAAGTGCTAGAGTATTTTTTCATAGAGAACTCAGAGAAGGGGTCTTATATGGTGTGATACTTATAAAGGATCAATAACTTTATTATAAGTTATAAAATAAATACAAGAATAAGATACCTTATATTTAAAAAATTGTACCCTTCATGTTTTCCATGTTGTATAATCACCCTAATATCTCACTTACTTTGATAATTAAAATAATATACCAATACAATCATTTTTATATTAAAAAATTATAGCGAATAACATCCTTAAATACTTGATAAGAACCAAGGATTTGTTATTGTTATTTGGAGGTAATGAATAACTCATTTTAAAGGTTTAATATAATGCTAGATTCCAATTTAGCAATCATTATTCAAGATCTCAATTTTATTTCATGTTTTTACTCAATGATGGAGTTATTAGTTATAAGAGTTCTAAATAACCTAGTGTGGCATACTTGATGACAAAGATAGAGTACATCACAACATCCGATATAGATAGGTAAGTTATTTTTATCAAGATGTTTATCACTAAAAATTAGGTGGTTACTAGTATATTAGGAGTAGTATATATATACTATGAAAACAATGGACACTTTTCTTAAGAAAATAAGCCTCCATATCATCAATGAAATAAAAACATACTTTAAAAATACCATCACATTTGATAAATAATTGAGAGAGGTGATGTAAATTTTTTTGGAGGTTAAAGAGGATAATATTAAAGATACATTGATAAAAAAATTAACACATACAACATATAAGAGTCATGTAAAGTCACTTATAATTAGATATAGGAGTGATCAGATGTAATTTTTGTTATAAATGTAAATGTATAATAGTTTGATAATAAAGGAAATATCAATTTATTATATATTTATGTGTAATGTGTATTTTTTGTTAATAGTGGAATGATTAAAACCCCTTAAATTATGATTGTGAGTTCCCATAATCAATGATCATGATTAAGTATTATAATATGCAATGATATATTAAGATTATCCTAAGTAGAGTCATGTATATGATACCGAGTAGACTCATAATATAACAAGACATGACTTATTATCTTGGACGACCTACTAGTGTATATCACATATAATATCATATGGTTATTGATATAATTAGGGGTATATGTGTCATATGAATCCTCATTACTTGATAATCACATAATACATATCATGCGAGCCTTCAAACTTTGATACCTTCCTTATCCCATCCTTCAGGATAAGCTAATATGGGGGAGGTTGGGTATGTTTCTAATATTGACTCTAGTAGAGTTTAACCAAGATGATATTTTTACTCTTGTATAAAGAGTATGAAATTTTGGACCTCTATTGAGTGAGGTTGTTGGAAATACATGGTTATGGTCATATAAGTTACATGTGATGTGCTTATTTATTTGGATGATCAACATGTGATGTAATATTAAAATTATAATTAATTATTCAATTTGGAGAATATAGAACACATGGAATTAACTATACTTAATTGATATATTCTATGTATAGTGTTCATATGATGTCTTACATAAAAGGGATTATATTAGTACACATATAATGTTTATATATACATATTTTGGTAGTCATGTTCATATAGATATATGAGTGCATTTGATCAATATAATGTCATACACCTTAATAGTTTTAGTTGAATCAACATTTTATAAGAGGCCACTATTTGTTTACATTTATAGATTAAGGAATTAATGATTGTTTTTAATGCTATAATGGCATGGAGGTTTATATAGTATGCTATAGAACATGGATTAATTTTTGGTATAAAGTATTTTTCTAAAATTTTAGATATTTTTTATAACAATCAGATCCAAAAAAGTTATGATAGATTAAAAAAAATTTATCATGCTTTTATAAATATTGGGAGTCTTTAGAAAAAATATAATTTTGATAGATTTATGTATTAAATCATCAATCCCGACATAATGGGAGTCACTCCACTATGTTTTTTATGTTATGGTTATTGGTACCGTTTTATAGTTTTTATAATGAATGATATAGGATATTGTTTATACCACTATACTATATTGATTATCGTTCTATTTATAGACTTTGACACATCATGTGATGATTTATTGATAATTAAGTATTGTTAAAGGAGTTATAGAGACAATTTTGTTAAGAATAATGAGATCCTGGCCAAAAGTAAATGACTCCATTATTAAATAAAAATAAAATCACAAAAGTATAAAAAAGGTTTTTTTTATAAAAGTTCCTTTTCCCAAAAGAAATAATCTCATTAGGTATATCGTTAATCTAGCTAATCTTGAGAGAAGAAATACCTTTGTTATAAAGTCCATCTGAAAAACAACTTTAATCCCATTAAACATGAGTAATAATGTAGTTTATATAGGAAGGAGATTCCATAAAATTTATCCATAAAGAATTAATCTTCCATGATAGATGAATGATACCATTTCTGATAGCTTGAAAAATAGTGGTGGAATAACATTAAATAAAAAAAAAAATATCACCTCATTAATTTTAAATTTCCATTACATTAATAAATCCATGAATTTCATCATAAAGAGATGTGAAAATACCATAAGTACCAAAATAAAATTCTATATCCTCCCCTCTTTCATTTATAAAAAATACTCCATAACCAGAAGAAATTGGATTACCACTTGAAGAGATATATATGTTTTATTTAATCTAGCCCATAAATAGAGGGATTCACATGACATCAAAAGTTTTAGAAAGAGGATGATAATAAACTATAATTAAAAATCTCTTAAGAATAGTAAATTCATGAATTGAGTCCCCAAAATACCCCTTTTGAGAACAATTTTCTTTATTTAGCAACCATCACACCTTCAAGAGCCGATTTAAGGGAGAAAAAGGTACTTTAATGTCTTATTTTGTTTCTGATGTACTAAATAATATGCATAACTTCAGAGAAAGCCACTAGAATGAGGTTCCTTACTTGGTGAGAAATAGAAAAATCAATATACATAAGAAGATGTTCACATAAACTAGATGTATAATGAAGATGAGTTTAAAAAATATCTACTACAACAGAACACATTACAATAGCTATAACATATATTAGAAACAAATGATCAATGTATTCATGATATTGATCACACAAAACTCATTTAGAGAAAACAATAATGCAAACACCCTGTCTAAAATCATTAGTAGGGAGTTTAAAAACATAATCCTCCATGAAAGGAAGAATATTGAAGGAATAATCCATATACTATATAAATCCTTAGTCAAACTGAGTATATGCCTTTGCAAATTATCATGATAGAAATCCTTTTAGAAAAGACTTTGATTATCATATGGTTCCCAAACAAGAGTATCATTTACATTGATTAAGTTATAATTAAAAATCACCTCCTTGATTTCAATTGGTATCCCATGCAAAGGTTTTTCCAAGTTCTCTTTGATCAATGAATTTGTGTTAAAAAAAGAGTTAGAGGAATTGAGAAAGTTGATAAGAAACATACCTGTACAATTTTCTATCCAAAAATTTATGGATGAATTCATGATAACTATCAAGTGATAATTCATTGAAATGTTAGAGAAAGAAATATTGAGAGTAGGAAAAATAGAAGAATCGACATAATTTAAATTCCCAATTTTGAGCCTTTTTAGGAATCTGGTCCTCAAAAAATCAAGAGCCTCCAAATTTTCATTAATAAGACTCTACATGAATATATCCTATAGAGAAATATAGAATTTTCATAGATATTTTTATGTGTGGTCTACTAAATTCAATTGGTTTATAACATTGTTTCAATGAGATTGTCACAAGTATCCACTGAAGAATGATCCCACTTCAAATAAAATTCCTAATATATGTGTTGATACTATTGATTAGAGAATCTGGACATTGATAAACCATAAAATAGTAAACAAAATTTGAGACTATAATAGGTTTAACAAGGCTAACTCTCCCTTCCATTGAGAGTCTTTCCATTTAAGGAGGATTGCTGATTCCTGAACTGACTCACATTTTGAGAAGAAAATGACTGATACGAGGATTAAATCAGAACATAGGAACCCAAAGATAAGTGAATTAAATAATACCTTCCCTAATCCTTATCTCATCAATGATATTAACTTTTTTGGATGTAGTGACATTCTTACTAAAAAATAAGAAACAATTTTTTCAAATAATTTTAGGACCTGAAACCTTCTGATAATGAAGAAGATAATTTTTAATGTTTATTTTATCAACTTGAGTGAAAAGGATAATATCATCAGCATACAATAAGTGAGTGGGGGCAGAGAGGTCCTTAGAAGCTCTAATAGGCTTTAGTTTATTGATATTGTCCATACTGAGAAAGAGAATGCTTAATAATCTTCAAAAATGGAGAAAATAATGGAATAAAAGGATAAAATTTCTTAAAATATCTGGTACATGTGAAATATTCTTCAAGGGAACCATCGAAAAAAACTAAAATATGTGTTGAACTCAAAAGAGTTCTTACCCATTTAATAAAAATATCATCGGTACCAAAACTGCTCAAAACCTTGCAAATTAATCCCCATTAAAGCATATTAAAAGCCTTATTAACATTAATATTAAGAGATATATTTCCCCATTTGGTGTATTTAATAAGAAACTTAATTCATTTAGAAGTAGAAATAAGGAAATATTGAATAGTTCTACCTTTGATGAAACCAAACAGATTTTGAGATATGATCATGTTGTAAATACAAGAAATCCTATTTGTATGATTTTTTTCCAAAGATTTTTTATATAGTGTTGATAGGAGCCACAAACCTAAACATATTAATCTCAATATCATTATCCAATTTTGGAATAATAGAAAGAAACTAAGCATTATTTCCCTAGTTTAGCTTTCCACCCTTGAAAAAATGACTGACAAGCCTATAAGCATTGCAATGAATAAACTCCAAATAAGTTTGAAAAAATAATTTTTAATCCATCCGTGCTAAGAGATCTACCAGAATTTAGTCCAAAAATAGACTCTTTAATTTCAAATTCATGGGGAATAATAATGATTCTTTTATTGTCCTCATCATTGACAAGACATAGAATAGTATCTTCCATAAGTTCTATACTTGTATTGGGACCATAAAAAAGACTCTTTTAAAAAGAAACAACATGATCATCCAAATCCTCTATTTTTTCAAGAAAAACCCCATTATTATTAAGATTATATAAAGGTCTATTAAGTTTCATGATTATTTGAATGTAATTAATTTTTTTCCAGTCAACCTCCTTTATACACTTCACTTTAAATGACTTTCTGTTCATGCATTACTCAAGGATTAAGAGATTATTGAGTTCATGAATATGTTTATTTTCCTTTTCAAGACCATTAGAAAAATAACAGATAGTTTCAGTCTCTTGAATGATTTAAAGAAAACACTCAAGATGAATAATATTTTCCTCTATCTAGGTAATGTGATCATGAATCCAAGATTTAAATTTACTCTTAAGGACTTTGAGATTTAGAACCAAAGTTAAAGCATCATCATTATAGTTTAAATAATTCCTTACGTCCTGAATCATTGGTTTACATTTAGGATGAAAAATCCATGAATTTTTAAATCTTAATAGAAGTTTAAGTTTAGTCTTTATGATGAAAATACTTTTCAAAATAGGATGAGGATATGAGTTTAATGTTTTAAGAGTATAATATGAAACCAAGGACCAATAATCAAGGGAAATATTATCAACAGAGGCTCTATCTAATCTTTTAGCCACTAGTTTATTAATATGATTCCCATACCAAGTATATTTAGAATGAACCAAATTTATTTCATACAGAATCCTATTTTCAATAAAATAATTTAAAAACCTCATTGAAGTAGAGAAGATAACTATGCCTAACCTTTCATATGGATTGATAATGGCATTGAAATCTCTAAGAAGAACCCAAGAACCACTCATAGAACTGCATTAGTCATAAGTTTCCATCCATAAAATTCCTCTATCTTGGTAGCCACTATAAGTATAGATAAAAGAAACAAATTTATTCAATAATAAACAATTATAACATAATGTAACCATTTAACACGAGGAACTGGTAGATTAGATTCCATCCATTATTGAATTAGACAAGAACCATATCCTTTTAATATCATTACTTGACTAATTTGTAATAATCATATGATAAACCAACTTTTCAAGAGAAGTAATCTTCATAGAGAAAATTATTTTAGGCTTTTAAAGTATAATAAGATCAGTATTATGATTATTTATAAAACTCTGAAGTGAAATTACCATTTTAGGGTTGGATACTCCCTAAAAATTTCAGAATAGAATCATTATTTAAATTAGTATTTGGAGGAAGAACCCTCTTTTTTCTTACCAATATATTTTTTATTCCTGATTAATTTCCTAATGGAAAAAATTTTATTTTATTCACCTCAAGGGATATCCAACTTTTCATTTCTCTAAACATCAGTCCTATGGAAACTCACAATGTGCCCTTGTCCTATGAGGATAATGAAATCAATGTCATCAGTTAAAGCATACATAAAGATGATATTATAATTTTAAATCCTCTAATTATTTGTATTCACCACAATAATGGAAGGGGAAATAGATTTAATATTGTTTTCAGAAATTACACTACTACATAGAGTGGATTTCAAAACCACCAATTTTGCATTAGTAAAAGAGTTTTTTATAATAGGATAATTTTCTTCCCTTGCCTTAGGAGATTCATTGACAGCCAGGATAACCACCTTTTTGTTACTATGAATATTAAGACTATGGAATCTCACATCATTACATTGTCCTTTAGAGATGTTTAAATCAATTTCATCAGGTAAAAAATCTCCAAGGATCTTAGAGTTATGAATTTTTTGATCATTTGTAGTTATAAATAGAATGGACGTGGAGTTGAATTTCACTAAGTTTTGAGGACTACTGCTACAACATATATTGGAATCCACCAGCACTGATTTATTAAAAGAAGTATTTCTCATTGGAGAAGGCACTTCATCCAGTATATAATGTCCATGCAGTGCGTAGATACTCTTATCTATGTCTTGAGAATGATTTGTAGAGGGATTTAATAATGAGTCACTTGGATCATATCCAGTCTATACAGATAAGGATTTATAACCTCTTCCAGGTAGAGAATAATTCAAGATAAAACTATCTACATTTTCTTAAGACAACACTAAGTGACTATGGATAGAGACTTTTTCAATCTTATAATATGTTAAATCATTGTTTCTTCCATCAATATAAGCAATAGAAATGTTTATATGGAGAAAATCATAATCCCTCCCTTCATGGATAGATGTAAGAAGTTGATTCAATTTAGGATTGAGGATAGTATCTCTGTTATGATTTTTAGATATTTCATTAAATTTCACAAATTTAAAAGATTAAACAAATCATTTAACATCATAAAAAATTTCAAGAAAAATTATTTCATCCCCATTGCTTAGAGTGCTATTTTCCTTTTCACTACCATCAATAGGAACATAAGTATTTTTAGGATTTTTGGAGGGCCCAGATAAGTAAATCTCCCTTTATTCTTCATTAAAAAGATAATCCCAATAATTACCAATGTAATTCTTCAAATCAATTGTTTTTTTCTTTTTAATCAACTTCCCATGATCATTTTTCCTAGAATTCCTACCTTTATTTAAATCAATTACTTTTCCCTTCTTATTCCTATTAACCTCTTTCCTTGCATTACCTTCAGGTGGTGGATTTTCTTTCTTATGGACAACCATATAATTAGAAATTTTGTGTCCAAAAATTATGAAAACTTCACATAGATTAGGGACATATTCATACTACACTTTTACCTCAGACTAGTGGTCATTGGAAAAGAAATTAATCACCTTTATAAGCATTGAATCAAAGTTGGAATCAACCAAGATTTTGGAATATAAACCAAGATCACCATTCATAGTACAATGATTAATCATCATAGGTATTCCAATGAAAGTATCAATATCATTTAAGATTTTGGGATGCCATAAAACCCAATTAAAACCATGTAATATAACCTAAACCTAAGCAGTTGAATTGATTTGGATGCATGAGTCGAATTTAATATACCATTTGGATATCCTTATAATTATAGAATTAAAATTAACATTCCCAAACATCAATACCACATCAAGGTCATCTTAAATCTCATAAGAATGTGGAATAAACCGCTTCCAAGAAAAATCATCTTATAGTCACTTCTTCTCCAATAGAGTGAAATATGAGATTTAAGATCTGTGTAAGACCATAGTTTATCATCCTTAGAGTATGTAACCCATACAAGAATAGAAAATTTTCATAAAAAAATACTTTTTCAAAGATAATCTGAATTTTCAATGACTAAGAATCCACCATAACTTGTTTTTATAAAAACAGAATACCTAGGAAGATCATCATAGGAAATATTCACACATTTAAGTGCCTTAAAAAATAGAAACATTTTCTTTTCATAGATTACAAATACCCAAAATGATATAGGTCAATGAAATATTAATTGGGTTCCTTAGAGGATTACTTTCCCACATCATTTAAAGATCTATCCCAATCCAAATAGAAAGAATCCATAAGCCAAAATAAGATCAAGACAAATGTGAGTCATCTTTAAATTTCAGAACGTTTTTTGAAAGAATATGCCAAAAAATTTGTTTCTTTATGAGAATGAGAACCATCATCTAGGTGGATGTATACAACTCATCAAAAGGTTTTTATAGCTATCCATCAGTCATGGAAAAAATTAAATAAATGGGGAACCATTATAACTATTATATTGAAGATATAAAGAGTTGGTCATTTTATAATACATATAACTGATGAAACTAAGTGTCTTATTAATTTAATAAAGGATTTCTATTTAAAGGAGTTCAAGGAATTTTTTTTTTCACATTCTAGAGATCAATATCATATAATATAAATCTATCTCACATTATCTTTTCTTAATTAACCTTGGAGGATGTTCGAGCATGTAATTTGAAGGTGAAGTGGCCCTACCAAAGATTATGGTGATTCCATTTTATCTAGTGGATACCATTAAAGGTATGATTCAATTGATAAATGGTATAGTATATTAATTATAATCATTTTGGGTAAGATTTAACATAGATAATTTGATACTCTTTGTTTATTGTTTTTCATTTCATTTTATCATTTCATCTCATGATCGATCATTTGGTAGGGTTTTATGTTTACTTTTACTATAGTTGGGCACAAAGATGTCATAAAAACCCTTCAAACATACAAATAAAAAACTATAAACATGCATAAGTCACTATCTAAGAATTTATCTCCTACAAAAATGATATTGATTGAGATTAAATTATACCAATAAATCAATATATGCCTTATATGGTATCTAATTACCTATAGAATCACCAAATATTTTGGTAGGACCTTCTTTAACACTAATGGAGTGTTAATATAACCCATAGTACAAAGAGATAATTAGAAAAAAATAAACCATCTACTATATAATGAATCATTTTTGTATCACACCAAAATGTGGATAAAACACTTCCTTTTATAGTGTTTCTTCATTAAATGAATAAACATAAAACCTTTATAATTTTTGGAAAAACTTTGACTTTTACATACATTATAACACTTATAGTTTTAAATATTATTTATTTAAGTGATTTTTTATATCATTAAATGATCACTTTAATATAAATTTTTCATCACATAGAGAATTAAAAGAAAAATGGTATTATAAATAGATATATAATAATTAAATTTACATAATAGGATTTTATAATATATTATTATTTAACATAAAAAAGTAAATTCACTACCCTGAATTCTATATTTTAGATCATTACACTAGTTTTAGAGTCCATAATTTACTATCTATGTTATAATTTAGGGAAATGGTTACAAGTTTTTAATGCCTTGACTCATTATCCCTAATGTTTGGTGAAATTTAAGGGTCCAAGATCAGGATTATATATATATAAGTATATAAATTACTTCCAATTCATTCAACAATGATCATTTTTTATTATTCAAAGAATATCACTTCTCCTTATCCTTTACCTATATAGTTTTACTAGAAAAAATTATAGTTTATAGAAAATAAAATCACTATTAATGATAATTTATTTAGTGATTCTTATTTTCTATGGATATTGGAGGTGGTGTGATTTGTTTAGTTTTCATAGGTGATAAAAATAGACAAACTCATTTTAGAAACCTTGAATTTATATTTTCTATAGTTTTTTTTATTCTTGATAAATAATTTATGTATTTTAGAAGGTGAAATAAATTAATTTTTTATGATAAAATTTTAAGGATTTTTAATGGTGTTAAATTCTAAATTTGGTTAAGGAATAATGTTTTAGCAGGTTAGAAAAAATCCAATGAAGTTTGTGTAGGATCCGAATGTAGTAGAAGCGTAGCGGTTGGGAGGTCCCAACTTTTCTTTTTTATAATCGATGACCAATCTGGGATCAATACAATGATGAACACCAATATCCATAGACTAAAATTAAATATTTATACAAAGGGAAGAAAATATCCGAATCCGAGAAAGAAGATATTTCACATCATGTTTATAATTAATTTATTAATTTCTGAAGAAATTAAATACTTGGGTCTTAGGTACTTTCTTCATTGATGATCGTTGATCATCCGGAATAAACCTTCTAGATTTCCTTTATTGTGATCACGAGGATCAAAAGTTGAATCCCTCTAGAGTTGATCCACATGTTCTCTATTGGTCTCTGAAAAAATCCACTCGTTCTCTAGGTGCTACCACTGTGAAGTGAATGTCTTGATTTGATCATTCTTGATCGATAGTTATTTGGTCTTGAATAAATTCTCTCATTATTGAGAGGGAGATATGAGAGGAGCAAAGATAGAAAATGTTTGGCTCAACAATTCTCAATTTACCAGGGTTTGGCACAATAGATATACCTGCCTATTAATCAACATGGGGTTTTATTTACAATATTTAATTACGAAACAACGATTAAATTCAATAATAACTATGAGAGAAAAACTATGCCACATAATGAATATT
This sequence comes from Viscum album, assembly GCA_963277665.1. NCBI lineage: Eukaryota > Viridiplantae > Streptophyta > Magnoliopsida > Santalales > Viscaceae > Viscum > Viscum album. The sequence goes on from OY728131.1 coordinate 1,499,888,420, forward strand.
ACAACACCATTATTTTTTGTGCACCAACTTGAGAAAAATAGAACCATAAATGGAATCCTGTTCTATATAATGATGACATTATTTTTATTATTTCTTATTCTAACTGGATAAAAAGTATTTACCAACTTCTAAATAATTAATTTTTCAACAGACACCATCTTGGTCTATTCAAACTCCTCTTCCATTTATTGAACACTTGAATAAAATATTTTATTCTCTTAAATAAATATTTTTATTTACAAACTAGTAAATATATATTTATTAAATCTTCAATAAAATAAATAAATAAATTTTATTCACAATCTGCTGAATAAATATTTATTTAATTTATGCGATCATTTTAACTTGAATAAAATTATTCCTTGTCCTTGTGAATAATATTTAATCCATTAATTAAATTCAAATATAATTTATTCAAGACCACAAAAAACACATAACATGTGACCCTCTAGGATTCCGTCTCGTTGGAATTAGGCGAGCTTGCCTAAAGTATAAGATTACTGTCTAACAATGGGTCAAGACACCCTAGATAAAGCAATCAAAGTCACAACAACAATATCCACATATGAACGCTCACTGTTTAATATAATCCCTTTGTCACAATATCTCATCAAGAAGGTTTTATAATAGTGTCATCAACCTATATTCTTGACACTCCATTATTTGACTAACTGAAATAAACTCATCATTACACCATGACCATGGAATTTAGGGTAAAAGTTCTATTTCAATCAAAAGGCCAAGATATCAACTTCCATAAATGGAAGGTACAAATCCTTCCTTGAATTATCCATTAATAACATGTCACTCATGATGCACCCAATGTACCTTACTTCCCGCCAATATATGGCATGATAATTTTCATTAGTAAATCAAAATGATCACGTCATGACATGTATTAATGATAATATTAAAGTGTAAGGACCATTATACTTTCTCATAGATAAGAATATTCGATGACACCAAAACATGCAAAATTCATACTAGCGGGTTTGTTCTTATAATATCCCGTCTGGGAGATTACCAAGTGAGAACTTCATGAGAAGAAGTCTCATGTGCTTATAAGTACTCTCACCTAATGGTCTGTGTACTATGTGTCCCATCATAATATGACATCCAACCGTAGAACTATATTTAAGAATATTTTCATAGCACTTCAAGGTTCTGATCATAGTGGGGAACTGCTATGACCTTTTTAATGCGATAAATACTCTAGGAAATTATTACATTATAGTCATGTAAAAAAATTAGTAGTATGTAATAATATGTTTAATATTTAAATATATTAAATATTCATGTAATAAAAGTACACATATTTGGTTCTAGGATATAAACTCCAACAAACTCCCACTTGGACTAGGGCCAACTGCCCATGACTTTCAGTATGCTAGAACTCACATGATGATGGCGTTTCTAATGAGTCAAGGCTTTAGTCAATGGGTCCCCCACATTGTATTACATGGAAATACTACTCACTACAACTTCACCTCTCTGAGAAAAATTCCTCAAGAGATGATACTTACGAAGTATGTGCTTTGTCCGCTGATGTGACCTTGGATCTTTTGTGAGAGCCACCTCTGCTATATTATCACAATAGAGTTTGGAAAGATATTTACTTCTAGGAATAACATCAAACTCTTGGATGAAGCTCTGCATCCAAACTTCTTCTTTAGCTACCTCAAAAGATGTGATATACTCAAAATCTACTGTAGAATCCATGACCACACCCTTTTTTGAGATCTTCTAGCTCACAATAGCTCCATTCATAAAGAAGATGTATCCCGTTTTAAACCTCATGTCATCTTGATTAGTGTGGAAAATAGAATATTCATATCCTATGATGATTAGTTCCTCATCTCATCCATAAACTAGGAACATATACATTGTACACATTATATATTTAAAGATAGTCTTGACTGCCATCCAATGGAGGTCACCTGGATCATCTTGATATCTTACTACCACACTCAATGCGTAGGCAACATCTAGCCTAGTATATATCATAACATAAATGACTAACCCAATTTCTGATGTGTATAGAATCCTGTCCATTCTATTTCTTTTTTCATGTGTCAATGGACATATTTTCTTAGAAAGATGAATGCCATGTGACACTGGAAATAACACCCTCTTGGATTATTCTATACTAAATCTCTTGAGTATTGTGTCAATGTATATACTTTGACTTAGGCCCAACAATCTCTTGGATCTATCATGATATATTTTTATCCCAATAATATATGCCACCTTGACCAAGTCCTTCATAGATAAGCATGTATTCAACCATGCCTTAATATACTGTAAGACTGGTATTTCATTTCTAATAAGTAATATGCCACCAACATATACTATTAAGAAAATGAAAGCACTCACACTAAACCATTTGTAGAAACAAGGCTCATATTCATTCTTTATAAAACCAAATTCCATTATGGATTCATCAAAATGAATGTTCCATGACCTGGATTCTTTCTTTAATCCATAAATGGAATTTTCAACTTTCATATATTATTGGAATCCTTTGGAGTCATAAAACCTTCAGGTTGTGTCATATAGAAATCTTCCCGAAGGTTCCCATTAAGGAAGGATATTTTGACATCCATTTTCCAAATCTCATAGTCATGGTAAGGGATAATGGCTAGTATAATTCTGATGGATTTCACCATTGCAACTGGTGAAAAGGTTTAATCACATTCAATGCCTTGATGCTGTCTAAACCATTTTTCTACCAGTCATGTCTTATAGGAACTAACTTGTCCTTCCAAGTATAATTTTTTCTTGAATACCCATTTTCAATCAACATGATTTATATCTACTATAGGATATACCAAAATTCATAATTCGTTTTGGTACATGGAATCCATTTCATAATTCAAGGCTTATTGCCACTTAGCAACATCTATGCCACTTACTACTTCCTTGCATGTTAGATGACCATTATTATCAAATAATAATGAGTCACCATACTTGGTAACTAGAAAACCACACTGTTCTAGTTCTCTAACCTCTCTTGTAATCCTATGATGTACTTATGTCTCTGGAATAGATCTTTATTCCATGTGGCTTTGTAGAATCTTCTCATGTACTAAATATTGTCTACCTTTAACCTTGACTTCATCAAAGTCTATCTTGCTCCCACTACCACTTTTCGATATGTGCTCTATATCAAGGAATATGGAATGTATTTCCACTATAACCTTTTTTTATGAGGGTTTTTATAGGTAATATCCTCTTATTTCCATGGGGTTTTCTATAAAAGTACACTTTGTGCCTCAGGATGCGGGTTTATTACCTAAAGAGGGCTTAATAATTGCTTTACTTCCCCACACATGTAAATTTGATAACATGTATTTTCTTCCACTTCAAAGCTCATATGGAATACCATTTATTGATTTATTTGGTACTTGGTTTAGTATTTATGCCGTTGTTTTTAACGTATATCACCAAAAGGATAATGGAAGACTTTCATGACTCATCATTGATCTCACCATGTACAACAAGGTGCAGTTCCTCTTTTTTCTTACCCCATTCCACTGAGGCATGTAAAGAGGAGTGAGTTGGGATAGGATCCAAAACTCTTGTAAGTAACCAATGAAGTCTTGATGAAGATATTCTCCACCTCATCCTGAGTGGAGTTTCTTAGTATTCTTACCAATCTAGTTATCAACTTCATTATTGTATTCCTTGAACTTATCAAAATAATACGACTTATACCTCATTAAGTAGATATATCCATATATACTAAAATAATCAATAAAAGTTATGAATTTTGAGTACCCACCCCTTTCTTCAATTGGAAATTATCCACACACATTAGTATGAACCAATTCAAGAATCTCTTTAGCCCCTTAATCTTTCCCACCAAATGGGGATTTGGTCATTTTGCCTTGTAAACATGCATGACATACACCAAGTGGTTTTAGTTCGAAAGAATCTAAATATTCATCTTGACGTAAAATTTTCAAGAGTTTCTCATTTACATGACCTAACCAGTGATGCCAAAGTTGGGTGTGGTTTGATTCATGTGAAGTGGCTTCGTTATCAATTTCCATTACTTGGTTTGTGTAATCCAACACGTAAACACCATTATATAAATGTTCCTTACCAAAAAAATGCCATCATTATAAAATAAGCAACATTCATTTTTGAAATTGAAAATAAATATATTTGTATCTAGTATGGATATAGAAATAATGTTTTTGGTTACAGAAGGCACATAATAACAACCTTTTAACACCAAGATTATCCTAGTTATCAATGTGAGGTGGTAGTCCCTGATAACTACAAAAGTAACTCTAGCTCTGTTGGCTGCTCGTAGATCTACCTCCCATTGGTCAATTTTCTTAAATCTACTTAGTTCCTATATTTGGATATATATGTGATCACTAAAAGATATATATAATACCCAATTTATAGAAAAAAAATAAATTTCACTCAATAACCAATGCACCTCAAGCTCCCCTGGCTTCTTTAAATGAGTGCCATTTTTCTTCGAGTGACCCTTATTTCCATATGTGAAACAAATAGATTCTGATTCCCTTCCCTCCCCCTTGACCTTCCTTTTCATGGAATGGAATGAAGAATCTTTGGACTTAAAGATCTTTTAATTCTCTTTGTTCTTATTCACCATAAGGACAGAAGGCTTTTCACCCTTTATTTCTTTTTACACCCATTGAAGGAGGATAAGAAGGTCTAGTAGATAATTCTGAATATTGTTCATATTGAAATTCAAAAAAAATTGGAGAATATCTAAGAGAGTGACGCAAGAATGATATTGTTACCCAGTTCTTCTAGGGGTTTAAACCCTAGAACCTCTAGGCACTCAATGTAGCCAATGAGATACAATACGCGAGGACTAGCTACAGTACCCTCTCCAAGATTACTCTGAAAGAGTGCCTTGGAGATCTCAAACTGTTTATATCTTTCTCTCTCCTAGTAAATACCACATAGGTTCTCAATCATGCTATATTAATCCATGTTTTAGTGAGACTTCATGAGTTCACTAGACATTGATTATAACATCAAACATTGAACATTGACCACGTCATTCATATGTTTCTCATAGGCCTTGAACTCTTCATCACTTGTCTCTTATGAAGTAAGATCATGTAATGAGGAATCCATCACATAAGATTTATTTTCATGTCTTATAATGACTTGAAAGATTCTAAACCATTCCTAGAAGTTACTGCCGGTGAGGATGTTGTCTTTATCTATTATTGATCGCAGGGATAATGTGGTTGATGAGATTTTAATTTTTATTCTATAAATAAAATATTAGATAATTAGTAATTTCTTGATTACATTTTATGAGAAATAATAAATTAATTTTATTAAGTCTCCCACTATTTTATCAAGTCCTAATGACCCTCACCATTGAACTCGAAATGTCTTGTTGTTAGGACATTCTATTGGAAAGGATCCATATTACCCTTAAGATAACCCCAACTAGGGTTGGTCAAGCTATTTTTAGGTATTTAGGTAGGTAGGTATTTTCCAACTATGGGCTTGAAACTCCTTGATCCATTGAGTGGACTCCCCAATCCTGAAATCCTGACTTGGATTTACTCAACACTTGCCTCCAAATTTACAGAAGGTCTAGCAAGGTATACTTCTCTTGATGTAAAATGGGTAAGTCAACCTGAAAATTTCATAAGATTTTTCAGTATAATAGTAAGTGTCTTAACAGTGTTTGGTCAACCACATAGTTTTATTGAGTCTTTCCCTTAATCATGTACCTAAAGGATTAGTATAACTTAATATTTTATTGAGGTATTGTTATCTCTTATGAATACATTTATTTTTTATCTTTATCACATTCTTGTTAATATTAAGTGAAACTTACTTAAGTGCTTAACCATGTCTTGATAATATTTACACATAAACCTGGTTTATTTTAGTTACGTCTTACATGCCTGTTAATTCATTAATTATGTATTCATGATAATACATCCATAATGAAAAACCATGAAACTAAAAGAAATTAAAAAAATTAAAGGGCATGATTATGAGCTATTATAATGGTTAGTTTATCTAGTGGTTAATAAGCTAACCACTAACCTGGGGTAGAAACACCATGAACCATTTATGGTTCGTGTCTACAGATTTCCACCTGTACACATTTGTATCTCCTTAGATTGGGTTTTCCTCAACTCCTTACTTGAACCACCTCCACAAGCTAGGGAGCTCTATCCATTACATATACTTTTTAACTCACACATAGGTGAGGGTTAAAAAGGGGGTTTACATAAATGAAACCATTGGCATATAGGCCCTAAATATTAATGAGGATAGATGGAATGCATGCCGATAATTTAATTTAAAATAAATTTAAAGGAAACAAATCACATACAAAGGTCTGGTCTAGCTCATGATGATCTATACACATGCAATGAATTAAGCATTTAATAAAACTATAATTCAATTATTTAATCATTCTTATTAAGATAAATCATGCTCGAATCAATTAATTATTATCTTTAATTAATCAGTCTGTTTATCTTAATAATTTTATAAATTTACCTAAGACTTTCATAAATAACCTTGGAAGTAACACGGTGAAAACCCATTAGAATCTACATGATATGTAATTTTGGACATTACACAAAAATTAAAGTTTTAATTCTATGTAATTTGGTTAAGTACAAAGTGTGTAGTTCTAACTACAGGACATGTAATGCATTCAACATATTATCCAAAGTACTTGCCTAGGGACTTGGCGTGTGAGGCATACTTTACAAAACTTAGAGTACACGGTGTGTCCAGTGGGCCACATGCCATGTTTTCTCTGGGTTACATGGTTACCAGTGAGCTTAGTAGTGTATGGTATACACAATTTTTCCCTTGACCCAAAGGGACTACAAATAGTATCTAATGGGCCACACAGTGTGTAATCCAGTTGACTGTGCACTGATCTGTCTTGGAAAACATGCAGTATAATAATTAACTACACCATGTTTCATTATTTAACACAACTTGAGTAATTGACGAATTACTCCCGATGCACTAAATACAGCTACACGGTGTGTAATCCGGATTACCCGGCGTGTATGATAGATTTTACTATGTGTAATCTAAATACATGGAATGTACTATCATGTTACCTAGACATAATTGTTAGTGCCTCTTGATGAGATCCTCAATTTAATTTTTCATAAAAAAATTATTTTTTTATGTTAGATCTGTGGGAAACGAAAAGAGTAAGAGTAGATTTTGAAATTCAGATTACAAGAATGACTAAACTTGAATTGAAAAAATAAATTATTAAAGCATAAATAATCAAAAAATTATTTAAATAATTATAAATTATGATTATCTTCTTTTGACAACACTCGTAGGATCTATACGAAATAGAAACGTGGCGGTTGGGAGGGACCAACATTTATTTTTCCATAATCGATAACCAATCCATGATCAATACAATAATGAATGCCAGTATCCACAGACTGAAATCAAAGATTTATAGAAAGAGAAGAAAATTTATAGATACAAGAAAAAGGATCTTTCACATCATGTTTATAATTAATTTATTAAATTTAGAAGAAATTAAATACCTAGGCCTTAGGTACATTCTTCAATGATGTTCGTTGATCCTCTAGAATGACCCTTCTAGATTGCCTTCATTGCACTCATGAGGATCCAAAGTTGAATAACTCTAGCGGTGATCCACATGTTATCCAATGGTTTCTAAAAAATTCCACTCATTCTCTGAGTGCTATATTGGTGAAGCAAATGTCTTGAATCAATTGTTATTGATCACCCATTCTTAGGTCTTGAAGAAATTCTCTCATTATTGAGAGGGAGAGATGATAGGGGTCAAGAGAGAACATGTTTGGCTCAACAATTCTCAATTTACTAGGGTTTGGAACAATTGAAACACCTACCTATTAATTAAAATGGGGTTTTAGTTACAATATTTAATTGAGAAAAAATGATTAAATACAATTTTAAATATTAGAGAAAAACCATGCCATATAATAACAATAAAAAACACCATTATTTTTGGTGCCCCAACTTGCACAAAACAGAACCATAAATGAAATCCCATGCCACATAATGATAAGAGTATTATTATTATTTCTTAAACCAACTGGATAAAATTTATTTACTAACTTGTAAATAATTAATTTATCAATGGATATGCCCTAGGTTTGTTATAATTCCTCTTCCATTTACTAAAAACCCGAATAAAATATTTTATTATCTTAAATAAATATTTGTATTTACAAACTAGTAAATAAATATTTATTAAATGTTCAATAAAATAAATAAATAAATTTTATTCACAATCTGCTGAATAAATCTTTATTTAATTTATATGATCATTTTAACTTGAATAAAATTATTCCTCGGTCTTGAGAATAATATTTCTTCCACTAATAAAATTGAAATAGAATTTAATTGAGACCCCTAGAAATGCTTAGTGTGTGACCCTATAGGATTATTTATTGTTGTCATTAGGTGGGCATACCTAAATTTCAAAATTACTCTCTAGAAATGGGTCAAGGAACCCAAGAGAAAGAACTTAATGTTACAATAATAAAATACACATACAAATGCTCACTATGTAATATAATATCTTTGTCACAATATATCATCAAGTAGGTTTCATGATAGTGTCATCAACCTATATGATTGATACGAAATTCTTCGACTACCTGAAATAAACTCATCATTACACCATGACCATGAAATTTAGGTTGACGGTTCTATTTCAATCAAAGGGATAAGATATCAAATTCTATAAATTGGAGGGACAAATCCTTCCTCGACTTATCTATTAATAACATGTCACTCATGATTCACCCAATGTACCATACTTCCTGCTAACATATGGTGTGACCGTTTTCATTAGTAAATCAAAGTGCATGAGTTGTGACACATATTAATGATATTCTTAAAGACTAAGTATCATTACATATGCTCACAGATAGGAATATCTGATGACACCAAAACATGAAAAATTATTACTGGTAGGTCTGTTCTCATAATCTCCCATCTTGGAGATTACAAAGTGGGAACTTCATGAGAAGAAGTCTCATATACTTACAAGTACTCGCGCCTGATAGTCTGTATACCATGTTTCCCATCATAGTATATCATCCAACTATAAAACTATATTTAAGAATGTTGTCATAGAACTTCAAGGTTCTCATCATAGAGGGGAACTACTATGACCTTATTAATATGACAAATACTCTGAGACCTTATTACATTATAGTCATGAAGAATAATGAAAAATATGTAATAAGAGGTTTAATATTTAAATACATTAAATATTCATGTAATCAAAGTACATACAGTTGGTTCTAGGACACCAACTCCAACAGTTTGGTGGTGAAATTATATAATAGAGGGGTGTTGTGTAAAATCTAACTTAACTGAACACTTATATATATGATTACTAACAATGTATTTCATTTATAATGTTTTATTGACTAAGAATACAACATTTCATGGTTTTCTAAGCATTCATACTAATCGTAAAACCATTAAAACCCCATAAAATTAAGATTTATGGACCTTTTTATAAATTTTATCCTTATACCCCTCCACAATTAAAGGGATAAATACCTTCCCTATCCATAACCCTCTTCAATATATGATTGAATCATCTTTAAATAATATCTATGGTTTTATGAAAAACTTATTTATCATCATATTTATCTTCTCCATGCATCATGACTCAATTCAAGGAGATTCCTTTAAAGATAGATTATGGTTTTGAGTTAATGATTGATTTTTTTAATTTATAGAAAAATAAAATTATTAGATATTGAATCTACATTAATGGACAATAATATAGATATGTGAAAAATTTAATGAATATGGTATCAATAAATTTCCTTGTATTTATTTAATGAGGGTTATGTGGGTCATAAACAAGAAGGTTTTTTTAATTTCCTTGAAAAAAATAATCACATAAATTTTAAATAAAATTTAAAAATGTTATTAATTTATTTATCCTTTTTTAGATTAATTTAATAGCTCTATTTCATTTTGAATGAATATATTTTATAAAATAATGTATTAGATCTTTTTTTGAGCTTAAAATATTGACCTATAAATTTATTTGTATAGAATAAAAATAATTTTACCCTCTAATTAATATTTAGATTTTGTATACCCTTAATAAAGTATTTAATTTTAGGAATAATTGTTTTGGAAGGTATTTGATATTACTTGTTTATTTTGTAAATTGATTAAGGATACTTTTGAATTATGGAATGGGTGACAGAAGGTATAGGGTTTATTAAGTGAATATGTTTAATATTTTTTATATCACATTATCTTTTGGCTGAATGAATAATATTTGGAGAGTTATAAATATAAACAATGAATATTAAAATATTCCTCAAACTTATACATATTTTAGGAATTTATATTGTGACATTTCATGAATTGTTTTCTCTATAACCCCTTTTTGGTTAGTAGAAAAGTCAATTGTGATGCCTAAAGACTTCCACTAATAGTCCACCAGTTCACTACTGGCACTGAGGGTATAAAACACACATAGTAAGCTGTATTAACCACATAAACCCAAGAATGATAGGGAAAAAACTAAGAATCATCTCTAATAAATAATATAAAACCCAAAATATCAACAATTCATGTAATTTCATACAAGAACATAGTATCCAAAATAAATTCCAAAGAATAGATCCTATAGTAGTGACTCCAACACCAAACACAATTTTCATGAGATAGTAATGTCTAGAAAAACTACCAAATTCATTTTTAAAATTTATAATATAATGATATAGAAGATATGGGTGAGTATAGAGGTATAGTTAGTAGGTTTTTCCTATAATCTCTTATGAAAATATAGAATAATCATAATAAAGAATATATTAACAAGAAATAAAACTATCTCATTATCTATCTCAAGGTCAAATACAAACCAACCTTACCAAATCCCACTCACCAAATCAGCATGCATTTATTTTAATATAATAATCAATAATATATATATATATATATATATATATAAGGTAAACCAAACCCATTTCCCCACCGATCTAGTTACCCTCATGTCCTAATAACATATATCTGGGAGCTCCCATCCCATCTGTATCTATATAACTATATCACTCTATAACCACATCACAACCAAAACCATATAACCAAAACCAAATACTCCATACCATAGTTACAACAACATACCACTGCCACACCATATTCTCTCATCATATAACCACCACATCATCACATCACTACAATATCACCATATTAAGTCAGTAAGAGAGAGCGGGAGTAGTTAGACATCCATATATCCCACATAATAACCAAAAAACTCATATTGGAATTTTTCACATTACCTAACTTAGGTGGTGGTGTATATAAAATGACAAAACTATAATAGACATATATAATCACACAATCATAGACTAGTGTCTACTTCTTATCACAACACCTCTAGAACCACCACCCAAAACCACATCATAACCACCATTTAACATCAACAAGAATGACCTATATAAACACATCAATCCAACATAAAAAATAAAAAAAACCACAAATACTTATCCCATTCATATTTATTTTCAATTACACATCAAAAATTACTAACCACATTCATTTTATAAGAAATGTTAATTTTAAAAACTATAATCCATTTATCACATTATTTAAAACTCAATTATCACCTAATATATAATAATTTCAATTATGATTTTTATCAGTTTATTTATTTATCATCAAACTATTCCTATTCCACTTCACACAATTAAATTATTTTATTCTATAACACTTACATATACTTTAGAAATTATAACACCCTCCTCCACAACATCATCAAATCAACTTAATAATAAGTCTCAAAACACCTCATACTCTAACCAAAATTGTAAAGAACACAATTTAATACAATGATAACAATAAAAAAATCATCAAAACAATAAAAAGTAAGCCTATTTATTACACACCCTATCATATATCAAACAATACATTCTTTTGTTGGGACCATATGCAGTGCTTGAACAAAGGATTTTTTATGGGGTTAAAATACCTCCAATTTATGGAAAGGGGATGAATTTATCTTTAGAATCATGAATATCATATATATAATGTGTGGGTTTTTGAGTACACATTATATAAAGGTTAGAAACCCCCTCACTATACAAATACTTTTCTAGATAGGGGTTTCCCCTAGGAAAAACAAAGTCAAGCGATGGGATGTAAAAGAGTTAAATTTCATACATTAGTGGTATTATGGGAGAATGTACACAAGTATTGAGTGTTATAAGAGCACAAGATCACAAGTTTGGGTATATTGGTTATGCATTGAGGGGGATATTATTTTACCCACATGCATTGCTTTCCTAAAATATTTATGATAAGGGTTTAACTACCCCCAATAGATGACATAGGGATATATTTGGATCCTGTATCATGAGTCCCACATGGGGTATTAGTGGGTGTTCCAATAAAACTTATAATGAGGTTGTAAAATATCTTAATATATTTATATATTCAAGATTATGTATTTCCCAAGGAAAAAATTCCATGCGGTGGTATGACAAAGTGAAAAATTTCATACATGAGTAGTACTATGGGATGTTTTACATATTTATATTGTTTAAACCATTGGTTTTGGGTTGTATTTGGTTTCAATAATAATTATGTCAATATGAATTGATTAGATATGATTACAAGGATTCTGAATTTTCCAAGATTATGTGATGAAGAGTGAAGCAACCAAGAAAGGAAATCAATATATGTTGAGTTGTGAATTTTTGATGAATACCTTGGAGATTTAATTTTAAATAAAGTTACTATTTTAATTTATATATGTTATAAATGGTGATATATGAGATGATTATTTTGGATATATTAGTGGAGATCCATTCAAAGTTAAAAAATATTCTTATTATGGGAAGAGTTTAATAGAGTATTGATATTTCTATATATTCCAAATATATGAATAATATGATAAGATAGATGGTATTTTTATGAAATATACTTGTGATAAACATTTATAAAAGATGCTATAATTTATGTAAGTATCACTTAGATGATAATGAACATTGAATAGGTTGAGATGATACATGCACTACTGATATTTGAAATTCTTTTGATGATGATTGAAGATGACATGAAGTTATTCCAAAGAAATTTAAATTGATTTGAGGTGTCTAGGAATTATTTTAGTTGAGTTTAAAGGGTTTGGAGTTGATTTAAAGTGTCATGATATGTATTCTGTAAATTTTAATTCATAGTTCAGAATAAATAGGTGGTTTCATATCTCATGTAAGAATAACATTGATTTTCAAAATCAATGTATGAATAATTACATGGTGAAGGATATATGTAAGAATTTATTCAATAATACACGAGTTTAAACATATGGAAACCATATCACATAGGATCAGAAAGGAAATTTTTTTTCATAGAAATAATGAGTCATTATGGTTGAATGATCTATGACACTACGGGTGAATGATACGAGTTTCTGTTAGATTAATTTTATAATATTCATAGATATGTGTGATTAAATTCTTATAGAAATAGAGACATGTTAGATTAAATATATTCCCATGTCATATTAATAATAGGATATTTTTAATTTATCAAATAATATTCCAAATCATTAAAATTATAAAATAAAAAATCATTAGAAATCATAGTGATATGTAAGATATTGAAGATGAAATTTAAGATTCTAGAAATGATATGTAATATTTTTCATGTGATGTGTAAGATTTACAAATAATATGTAATATATGCTGAATTATATCTAAGATATTCCCAAGGATACAGAAGACAGGTTTGTCAGTTTATAAAAAAGACAGGTTTCAGGATATTTAGTCTAGATTATGATTGATCTATTATTCAAGGATTTAGATATCATGATTAGTATTATAATATGATTCAATAAATTAAATGAAGAACATTAAAGAATATGAATGAGTAGAACTGTAAAGAAGAGTTTCATAGCACAATGAAAAAGTAAGGACATAATAAAAATTGAGAAAGTATTATATCATGAAGATGAAAATCATTCCATGATAGAGTTGAGATTGAGATTAATTAAGTTTTATGGGAATTATTTACCTTTTAGTGATATTTCAGGAGAGTTAAGGAAAATATTGGAATGAGTCATGAGAATTTGTTAATTATAGAACATGATAATCCAAACTATAATTTATTATTTCATACATACATTGACTTTAAAGTGTGTGTGGTTTTTGTGGAAAATAAAATGATAAAGTAATCCATGAGAATTATAAAAATTGAAAGGAGAATAAAAGAATGATTCTTATGGAGAATAATTATATGAGGAACAGGGAATACATAAAAGAGAAATAAATAAGAATATTTTTTTTGAATGAGAAAATTGAACTGCTATAATTTCTAGAAATTTATACATTTGAATATATAAATATTTGAATTTTGGAAAATATCTCATGTAATAAATGTTGGTTTATAAAAGTATAATAACGTTAAAAAGAGAGTAAAGAAAATTTAGTGAACATAAAACTATTATAATTGTGAATATATTACTATCTAAGAAGCATATAGAGTTCTAACACTACTATTGCTACTACATATTCTGTGTGTTGAAGAGAAGAGAGAACCAATACCATTGATATTTAAAAGAAAATTCTTATGCACTGAATAGTAAGAAGAAGAGAAGGAAAATGAAATGATGATTCTATTATAGAATATCTCAAGCATTGATGAATAGTGAGAGGAATGGAATATGATATCACTATACCATAAGGAATATCAGAGATACTGAGACATCCATTTGAGATTGTGGTACTAGAGGCAACCTCAATGATTTCTACATAATATGGAAGGAGATTAGAATTATATTATTTAGATAATAAATTTATTTACCTTTCTTATCATACTTTAAGGAGTACCGTACTAGATTAAATAGTTAGAGAGAAACACCCGATGGATTCTAGATTCTAAATTTTTCAGGTTGATACTTGTATTGTCGGTTGGTTCTTTGCATGTAACTTGGTCGATGCAAAGATAATAGGTTAAAGGATATAACCCTTATCAGGATTCATATTGATATTAAAAGATAAACTTTTTATGTGTGGGCTAAAAACAACCATACATTGGGGAAGTATTCATTAACCCTATGGGATATCCTTATTAATAAATTCTGTTATGACCTGTTGTTTTGTTTCCTGCTTATATTACTTGTATGAATATAGAAGGTAAAAAGAGTGTGTAAGATCCATTCACTGAATAGTTTAAATGGTAAAAATAATTTATTTATATGATTAATAAGTATAACACATTTATTCAACCCCCTGTTAATCTGGTTGGAGTAATATTAGTGGAATAACAATGGGTATCAAAATTATGGTTCTACCTCTATTTGGATTTTCCACTTTTGAATATTAGATGTTTTTTTAGTTTCTATTCCAAAGTAATTATGAAGTAAAAACTTGGAGAAGAGTTATAAACTACTGATCAAATGTCACATCTATTAATACTATGAAGAATATGAAGAATAAATAAATAAGAAAGATGAAGCATACATCCCTGTTATACAAAGTAGATGAAAATCCAACCTTTTCATGAAGAAATCACGATGATATTATATATAACACGAATATTGATTTTTTGGTGGAAAAAAACACTATTAAGAAGATAGATTTTTTTTTTATTTTAGGATATTCAAAGTTTTTACTTGAATATTAGGTAATTGTAATCTATTATCAAGATTTTTTTGAAGAACCAAGTATAAGTTGGGAAGATCACATTTCTAAATAATTATTTGATAGATCATACAATTATTCATTTTATTACTTAGAGTAAGCTCTATAGGATCTACCCAAATATATAGTTATTTTTATTTTTATATATTTTAAAGATTTATAGGAGTATTTCACCCACTTTGGGGAAGAATATGATATTAAGGAAAAGGAATTAGAACAAAATTAAAGTGTCTAAAAAATATCACCAAACAAGTAGAGGAAAAAATATAAGGAATTTAGTGTTTTAAGAAAACATATATAGATTTTAGATGGATTTTCGGAAATAAATCAAATAGATAGACGAATATAAGAAAGTTCTTAAAGATAAGTATCATGTATTGAAAGAAAATTAAAATCCTTGTTTTGATGTGAAGAATACCAAATTGTAGATCAAAGAAAATAGGATAAAATGAAATGAAACTTCATTATAAAAGAAGTCAAAAATGCCTAAATATTTTTTAAATAATATTAATAAGATCAAAAAGTATTTCCAATATAGATTTAAGTTAGTATAGATTGAGATAGATACCCTTAATATAAAGTTTCTTCAACTAAATATTAAATGAAAAAAATCTAAAACTTATTCAAGCTTAGTCTTCATAGAGATCTGATAGAGTAGATGCTTATATATATACGTCTATGGAGGATATTTATGATAAATTACCAATATATTGTGATAAAATTATATTTGGATAATTTAATGATCAATATATATAAATATCTATAGAAAAGGTTCCATTTGTTCAATTTTTTTACAGTATTTCTGTCTATATATACAGTTCATGTTTTAATTAAAAATATAAACAAATAGGATGGGTAAAAATGGAATTAAGCCCTATAAAACATCAATGGTGGATGAAATAATAATATAAAACGCATATTTTATAAACAAATCACAACTAGAGGATAATATAAAACAAAAAAATAAACTATTAAAATCATTCAAACTACTATTTATATGAAAATAAAATTATTTTTTTCTATAATTGGTGTTTTAAAGGTTCAGGTACAAGGCACATATTTTTTTAATAATATGTCAAACTATAGAAGAAAAAATAGGCCTAAATCAAAAGGGATAAATATTGTGTTGATGTAAAATAAGTATATTAAAGGTAGACATTTTTTCATATATAATAGATTATGATGTTTGGAAAATCTCTATAGAATTCAAAACTGGAGTGGTCACAATGAAGAGGTATCCTGGTTCAAAACAATCAAGCATGTTCCAAAATATCATGAAGAAATAAAACCACCAAAATTGAGAAGAAATCAATAGAAGGGAGGTGGGTTTACCTTATGAAGTAAAAATAATAATAATTCTATTTAAAAAACCTAATAAAAATAAAATGAATGCTACACTAAGAACAAGTAGATTCTTTTATTTTGAAAGAAGAAAATACCCCCTTTACTAGTGTTAAACAAATTGTGATAGTAATTTATGGTGAATTAAAGTGTGATAAATTGTAAGATTTATCAAATATAAATATATTAGGATTGGTTTTGTGGATTGAATTACTATGACACTATGTGGAAGAACCAATAAAGTTGAGCATATCCTTGAAGAGTGCATGATTAATTATCCAGATCAATTGAAAATGTAAAGAAAACTTGATAAATCATATGTGAATGTAAGATATATAGGAAATAATGAAATTTAACATGAATAATAAATACAATTCCAGGATATGTCTTTATAAGGTGATGACCTAAGAGATCTTGATAATCTGTGTGGAAGGTACATGGAGGATTGACATAATTCTAAAGGTTTTATATTCATATTTCTAGCCATATGAAGATGTTAAAAAAGATGTAGTAAGCATTGGGAGACACATATAATTTTTTGGATGATACAAATAATAAATATGTTGTTATAAAATAAAATATGAAAATACTGCAAAGGGGAAGGCAAGCTAGAAAATCAAAAGTGTAATCTTGAAGAGTTCTATTAAACTTGGAACTAAAAGTAAAATAGTATCTTTTTTGAGAAAAAACTATCAAATTTGTTGTTTTTACTTATAATTTTAGGAGATCACCCTTGTTACCATATATATTTTATTTTTTATTTCTATGTAGAGAATTATAGATGATGTTTTTTTTTAGGGATTGAACCATGGAGATGAGTATTATTCTAAATACAGATAGTATATTAGATGTCACCATCTTGGTAGTGATCCTAGAAATTAGTATATTGAAATATTATTACATGAATAAAATGATTAAACTTAATTGAGAAGATTTTCTAATGTACCCATGAAGGAGGATATGTTTTAGTAATCTTTGATAACAAGGTATCTGTGAAAATATAGACCCACACGGATGAAGCTTCTTTTGATGATCTATACTGGATGGGCCACCTGAGGGTGTTATCACAACTACCAATTTAGAGGGATTTGAGGAGATGGTGTGAAATCCATTCACCCCTCTAATTAGTTGTAAATTCTATAATTAAGGGGGATATTTGGTTGAGTTTTAATATGAAAAATGAATATATTTTAAACAATTTAAGGGTTGATTTATGAAACTAATACACTGGTTATTTTGAATATTTTGAATATTTTTTTTGAGATGAGTATAATAATTGAGGCTGAAAATATCAGTAAAATATATTAAATAATTAATATTATCTTGAAAATATATTTAACTAACCCCTGAGAAAATAATTTTGAGTTGGTATCAAATCATGGTTTGGTTATGGATGAATTTTTTGTCTATGTTTGTTTCTCTTGTTTTCAAAACTAATAATTTATCACAAATAATTATAGATGAATTATTTATGGGATATATATTTAAGATAAATGACATGAATTTATTTCAAAATAATATTTATTTAGTTTCAATATGTGTGAGAAAAAAAAGGAATAAGATAGACTAAAATAAATTTTCTATATGGTTATTGATAAATAATACTAAGGAATAAATTATTGAAACCATTACTATTGTATTGTATTTATCATCAATAATAATGATGTAAATTTGTGTTTATAAGATAATCTTGGATAATTTTTTACGTAACCTAGATTATGATATGAAGAGTGAAGATCCCATGCAGAGAAATCATTGTATTTTGAGTTTTGGATGTTGGATGATGATTGATGAACACCTTGGATCTTGGAGTTTAAAGCGAGTTATTGTCATCATTTATAAATGTTATCAAGAGAGATATATAAGATAATTCCATTGGATCTATTAGTGGATATCCATTCATAGATATAAAATACAGTTTTTATTTGAAGAGTTCCATGGATTATTGATATTTCTATATATTTTGTCTCTAATATAAAAATGAGAAGATGACTGGTATTTTGATGAACCATCATTGTGATTATCAAATATAAAGGATATTTCTTTTTGTGGAAGCATATCCTAAATTATGGTGAATATTTAAGTAGATGAGTTGATACATGTACTAATGAGATTTAGAATTATTCTTATGATGATTAAAGTTGATTTAAAGTTATTACAAATTAATGTGAATTGATTTGAGGTGGTTTATAATACTTGGAGTTGATTTCAAAAGGAATAGAATCGATATAAAGAGTCTATATATATATTCTAGAATATTTAATTAATACATGTGAATAAATAGGTAGTTTAACATTTCATGTATGAGTAACTTTGATTTTATGAATCTATGTATGATTCGTGTCATGTTAAAGGTGATATAAAATAATTGATTCAATCCTATGCTTGTTTAAACTAGTGAATCTCTCTTGTGTAGGAATAATAGGGTGCTATAGATCAATGATCTGAGATTATAAATATATATTATCAAATATTATGTCATATTAATTTTATAATATCTATAGTTTCATGTGATTAACTTATTTTGTAAATAGAGACATATTAGATTAAATATGATTTCATGTTTATTTAACTAGAGTAGATTTAGAAGTTATGTAAGATCCTTCCAAATCCCATAGAGGAAAAAATGAGAAAGTACAGGTAATCATAGTGATATGTAATACCTTAATGGCGAAACAAAATATTATGAAAATGATAGAAATATTCTTAAAGTGATTTATATGATTTTAAAATCATACTTAATATATGTTTAATAACATGTAAGATATTCTTGAGGATACAGAAGATATTTGTGCTAGCTATAGTGATATTTATGCTTTTAAATTTCTCATAGAAGGTTTATTTGGTTAGGAAAATGTGGGGTTTCAAGAGTTTTTTTCTAGAAAATGCTTATTATATTCTGTAGTGATTTAAATATTATTATTACTATTATAATTGCATTTCAAGCCATTCTGTGATGATCATTGAAGAAGATAAAAAAGTTTCACTTTGAAAAATATTTCCACAACATAATGAATAACCAAGGAAGAAATTCATTTTGGAAATAGAGAAATTATTATTTTAGAAAGAATATATTAATTCCATGATATAGTTAAATTTTATTTTAAGTGTTGTAGTAAATATTTATATAGTATTGAAATTTCATGAGAGTTAAGGAAAACATTGGAATGCGATGATAGAATTTGTTCATGTTATAATCAGATAATCCCTTCTACAGTTTATTATTTCATACATACATGAAGTTTAATGTGAGTATAAGTTTTACTGCAAATTAAATGATAAAGGAATTCACAAGGATTATGGAAATCATTAGGAGAATAAAATACTAATACTTAAGGATAATAATGATATGATGATTATGGATGAATTAAATGATAAATAAATTATAAGATTGTGTCTTGAATGATAAAATCATATAGGTAAAAATATTAAGGATTTCTAGATTTGAATATTTTAATTATGGAAATATATCACATGATAATTGTGAGTTTATAAAAGATGAAGAACTAGAGGAAGATATTAAAGAGAATTGAGTGAACCTATTACTACTATATTTATAAACATTTTTCTTCCTAACAAATAGATAGAATTACAACACTAATATTTTTGTTTAGTATTCTATGTGGGGAAGAGAAAAGAGAACTGAAACTATTGATATTTAAAAGATAATCCTTATATATTAGAGAATAAGAATAATAGAATGATAAGGAGATGATTTTTCTGTTTCATAATATCTAAATAATTGATGAATAGTGAGAGGACTAGCTTGAAATATCAATATACCATAAAGAATAAAAGATATATTGAGACAACCATATGAGATTACTGTACTATAGGTAGCCTTGATGATTGTTTCATAATAAATAACAAGATAAAAATTATCCTATTTAGATAATGCCTATTCTTACCTTTCCAATCTTACATCAAGGAGGATCCTTTCAAATTTGGTATTTAGATAGTAAGACCTAGTTGGTTCTAGAGTCAAAATATTGCATGGTGGTTCTTGATTTAATGGAAAATTCCATGCACAAAAATTTGTTAGTGTTACGATAAAATGTTTAAATATATAACCTTTATTAATATTCATATTGATAATAAAAAATAAGGTGTGCCTGAGTGGGATGAAAACCATCATAAACCAAGGATATATTCATCCACATTGAAGGAAAACCATAATGAAAAATTCCTATATGCCTTATTGATTTCTTTTATGATTATATTACTTTCATGAAAACTAAAAGTGAGAAGAGTTTTTTATATTCATTCAATAAATAGGTATAGAGGTAAAAATAATCAATTTAGATTAGAAAACATAAAACACATGGATTAACCCCCTCTTAGTGTGTTTACACCGATCCTGGTGGAACAATAAATCATCACACTAATATCAATTTTATATTTTTACCTATTTATTCCGTTACTATATTTAAAATATTATTCCAATTTAAACATGTTTTAACACATAAATAGTATTATAAAATTACATTAGCATGCTTATGTCAAATTAGTCAACAACATCAAGGTAATAACAAGAGAAAAAAGTAAAACATACTCGACTCTATTCCGATACATTTATATCTATTGATTATCTATATTTGGATGATTTTTATCTTATTACCCCCCAAAAAATTAACGCATGATTAATCCACATTATCATAAAAATAAAATAGAGAGAATCTAAAACCCCTACCATGAAATAATATTTAATAATCCAATGCTAATAGAAATGAGAAGAAACTAAGATCAATCACTAGTGATCTCACAAAGATCCTTGTACAACTTGACACACATAAATACTCTATCAATACATTGACAAAAATCAAGAAAAAATCAATAAAAAACTATACCAATGATTCCTTGATAAGGAAATAACAAGAACGAATGAGAGAAATAGAGAAAAGTGTACCTTACATCATAAGATAATAACCACATGAATCAAAGGGATTAAAGGATAACCAAGGATTCCCAGGATCACTAAAATTGAGCCACAATATCTCTAGGGTTCAAAGAAAGATGAAATGATATAATATAATTTTAGAAACCACTAAAATTAATAATTGAAAAGGATAACATAAAAATCTTGGCATGAAGACCCTTATTATGACACAATTATGGTTGGATAACTGGACCTTTTAGAACTATAGTGAAATACCACTTTAAATAAATATAAAAGAATATAATAGAATTTTAAAAATTACTAAAATTAATAATTTAAAATGTGACCACAAAAATATTAGCATGAAGACCTTTGTTTTGACATAATTATGGTTAATTAGCTGGACCTTTGAAAATAATAGTGAAACCCTCCCTTTGATCTCAAGTTAACAACCATTTAAATTCATTAATATTGAGGAACATCATAACATAATAGGATTTTTCATACCATAATGAATAAACATATAAAAATATAGTAATCAAATTATATTCCTATACTAAATACCAACAATCAATATACAATACCATGATACAATGATGTACAACACAATATAATGCATAACAACCAGAAGAAACACCAATAACTTACTAACATGTGGTTATAAAAAAATATAAATCATTACACCAGAACTCCAAAAATCATGTTGCAATGATTATGACTTAATAGTTAGATATAACTTTTCTCCTCCATATCCATTGAGAAATAAACCACGGTGCAACAGTACAGTGTTATGGCCTGATTTTCCAACTAGATGAAATTAGAGGAAAAATCTATATTCACTTCCACCATTCACCTCCAAAATCAATTCAAACACCTAGAACACATCATAAATAATAATTATAAGAAGAGGAAAATATTTTCCTCTATATTAAGAGAGCGCAATTTACAATTTTCTTCTTAGGAATTAACGGGGTTTAGTTTGATATAAGTTAGATAATACCTAACAAGATTTCATTATTTGAGGGTCATAAGAGAAGGAAATTCTTATTGATAGTTTTTGTTTATATATAATTGGTTTTTTATGGGGTTGAGAGAAGGTCCAAATTTTTTTCTCACACACACAATTCTTATATAGTCTCCATTTTGGAATGGAGGAGTTGTGTTCATCCTTTGGGATGAATTAGAACATGAGTTTGATAATAATTAAAAATATTAATAAACCAAGTGTTCATATATTTGTTTTAAAATTTTAATAAATAGTATATAAAAGATAAAATTAATCACAATAAGAATGTACTTATCAGAAATTATTAAATACATATAATTAAAATAGTATATAATATATTTATTCAAAATAAATAATTTTAATACACATTGTGTAAATTTTTCCCCAACTAATCCAATAAGGGACCAACCTAAACCATATATATGGGACTAGTAGTGAACCACGTGGGAGGAAGGATGACCTAGGTAGAATAACAGTGGGGGTGTTGTAAGAAGTAGTGTAAAGACATGCAATTGATGTGGCATATCTTGGGAATGGTGTGCCTAGAGGCATGTAAGGGGTTTGGTGGGTCTACTTGTCACCATTTAGATGTGTGTAAGTGTGTCCAAGCACTGACCCTAATACCTCGACTCGAGCATTTAATGAAATCAGTTTTTTTAAATTAAATCTCCACTAGCTGAACAATCGATGTGGGACAATATCTTTCAAGTACTATTCATCGACGTTTAAAACCTTTTCTCATATCCCTATTATCTGATTGAATTCACCATAGCTGCCCGATCTCTTACCAATCCACCATCTTTATTGACAAGCTAAACCTAATCCTTACTATCAACTTAGGCATCACTATCAACCTCTAATTTTGACCTTTTTGTCTTCTTATTCTCTTTTTAGTGAAAATAATTTTCTCTGTGGATGACCTACACACAGTGCACCATGAAACCCCTACCTCCACTATCATTTTATACATGGTGACAAAACTATAGTTATCAGTCTATTAAAAAATGATTCTTAGATCTTAGGCCACAATGTTTAGTATTATAGAAACTTTAATTCTTGAAGAAGCTTGGTGTGGGTGAAAAACAAACACAAATGTATATATACATATGAAAGATTCAATTTAAATTTTGGGGTTTTTTCAGATGTGATGATATATGTATATATATATATATAACTTCAAATAAAAATAATGTAATTTCCATTATAAATCCTGGCTTGTACCACAATATAGGAGAACAATATCCTTCAAAGATCGAGCCTCATATCCTTTTTGTTAATATTTAAAAAATGGGTATACATGATTTCCATTTTTAATAAATACCACCTTTAAAATTCAACTATATATCCAAACCTCTCTTTGTCTCTCTATATATATCTATATATAGAGATACTTTATCATAGATTTTGGAAAATACTTTCCCAAGCTCCATATTCCTCCCTTGAACTATACTACCCTTTCCAAGATTTGAGAGTGAAGTATAGCTTTTTTGATCTCGTTTTTTGTCTAATTACCTGGTAAGGGATTTTTTATTAAATTATTATTTTATATAAGGTGAGATTATAATTTCAAAGTCATTAAAAATTATTATTTTTTATAAAGGGAAAAGTTTTTAATAAATTTATGTTTTATTTAAAAACCTTAACATGTAAGGGAATTATTTTTAGAGCAATCTATTTATGATTATATTTCAAAAACAATTATTTTATTCAAGTGAGTTGTTTTAAAATATATATTTTGAAAAACTTCTCAATTTTCAAGAGTTTTGAAGAAAATCCAAAATTTTATGATTTTATGTTTTATTTCAAAAACCCCTATTTTATGTAAGTTTTTATTTTCTTAAAATTTCTATTGTATTTAAGGTATTATTTTATTAAAATTTATATTTTTAAGAAAATAAATAATTTTATGTATAATATGATTTTATGTACAAATTATTTATTCAAGATTGAATCTAATTTAGTAAGATTATTTTATGATCTCAAAATAAATTTTTTTGTTTTTTCAAGCTCTCTTATTTTTCCAAAGTTAATGTTATATGGTAAATGGTTGTATTAAATTATTTTAAAAACCTAATTATAGGAAATAAAATTTTACTCTATTTTTTGAAACCATTTCAAAAAATAAATTACTTCCAGAGTTATATTTACAATTATCAAATTAGGATTTAAAGTTATCATTGGGTTTTAATATTATCATTTTATGCATATCATCTTCTTTAAAATTTATGAATGTCATACATGATAATAGGTGTGGCCATAAAATATATTTATTCATGGAATTTCATTCATATATGTACAATAAAATGTATAATATTGATTATTATTTTATTAGAATTATTTTTAAAGTATTGTTTATAAATTAGGGGTTTCCCTAAATCTTTGTGATATAATGCTGTTTTTATAAAGACATTTTTTTTAAAAAGTGTATGTGATAAAAAATTATATTCCTATTTAAAATAATTTATTTAGTTTAGAAAGTATGTTTTAATGGAATTATATTGAGAAAGATATGATTTTTAAAAATTGGTTTTGTATTAAAATTCAGCACTTGGGTACCAAAGGTGATGATGTGGAATGAGGAGTGAACTCATGAACTCAATGGGACATTGTCCTAAAAGTGATACTTCTAATTATATTCTGTAAAAAAATTAATATTTTCAAAAACGGTTTTAAAAATTTAGGATAAATTTAATTATTTTTTTAAATTTATTATATTTTGAAACTAGATGGGTTTTCAAATTGACATGTATTTTTAAAGGGTTTTAAAATTATTTTCTATAGTTATATATTTTAAAAACTCTATAGTTATATTTTGGAAAACTATTTATCAAATATTTTATATTTTATTTAAAATAAAAGGTTTTTAAAAGAGTTTTTTAATAATATTTATAAAAGGATTTTAGTACTGATTTTCAAACCACTTATTGGGAATTTTATACTCACCCTAAATTTTAAAATGCTTTTCATAGGATCAGTAAAAGTTCCAATGGTGTTTGGTTTTGTTTAAAGAGTTATTGTGAGTTAGTCCAACTAGTTTTTTTACTTTTAAATTGAATAAATCTATAATATATTGTAATAATTTTTTTTAATCCTCCAAAACCTAGTCCAAAAATATCTTTAGATGTGTAAAGGATAATATATTTTTTATTTACTTTTTATAAAAAAATATACTGTAATTGTTTTGCAATGGATCCAAAATCTCAGGTTTTGGGATGTTATATTGGGTATAAAAGTGATAGTTTAAATAACTCAGAGATTAGGAACCTTTCTTTTGAGGATAATTTAAGAGTTATAAGTTTTATTCTTGGGATCTAGAAATTAAAATCGAGGAAATTCATATGTATTTAAAAATTTTAGAAATATACTTTTCATAATTCTGTGAATGTAAATTAAAAATTTTGTATGTTGAATGAATTATGAGGGTGAAATGCCTTTTTTGGGGAAAGAATGTAACATCTGAGAAACTCTAATAAGAATTTTCCTTTTTAATTTTTTATTAAATGATTTATTTTATAATTAAAACCGAATAAAAAGTGTTTTAATACAAAGAACCTTTTTTTTGAAATGATTTTCTTTAATCTAAATATGTTATTATTATAAATTATGGTAAAATATTCAAATTATAAAAAAATTCAATTTTATATTATCTTTCAAGAAATAGTTTTTGTAAAAAAATATTAATCTTATTTTAATAAAATTAATTACTTTTTTTAAAATTTTATAAAATCTATCTTGAAAATATTTAACAAACTCTAGTAAATAATTTTAATAATTTTTCATAAGTAATCATTTAATATTATTTTTGTAACAAATTTATTTGTAATCAAATTATTTTAGAAAAATGAATAGTAATAAAATAGTAATATAATTTAATTAAATATTAATAGAAGGAAAACAAAGAAAACAATTAGTAAATGTAAAAAATATGATTTTGAAATAAAAATGTAAAATGTGTATATTTTTGGTCAAATGTATTAAATATTATTTTTAAAGCTTACGTTTTATAAAAAATATAATTTTTATTAATTATTTAAAGGTTTGTTTATTTTAATATGGAAATTCATAGTTTTAAAAATCTTATTTATTATTATCATTTTTTATATTTTTGGTCTCAAATATGTTTTTATCTTTCACAAATAAGATATACGTATATATAGGTTTATTAAAAATTATTTCAATATGAAATTTATAATTTAAGAAAATGTTCTTTTTATTTTTTTGTATACATAATATTTATCACCCTTCGGTGATAATAATTAAAAAATATTAATAATCATGGTGTTAATATATTTGTTTTATATTTTAATAAATTATATATAAAGGATAAACATAATTATAATGAAATAAACTTATTATAAATTAATATATATATATATATATATTTGAAATAATATATAATTGTATTTATTAAAAGTAAATAATTTTAATACACAATTAGTGTAATTGTTTTTCTAAATAAGATGACATGGGACCCAAATCAACCACATATGTGGGACCAGTGGTCAGTCACGTGGTAGGTATGTCGATCCAGGGAGTATAGCGGCAGGGGTGGCATGAGTTCCTACACATAGGCAGGAAAGTGATTGGGTGTAACATGGGTATGTTGTGCTTGAAGGCATGAAAGGGGTCATGTGGGTTATAACATCCCCATTTATGTGTGTGCAAGTGTGTCTGAGTGTCGATCCTAGTTCATCAGCTCGAACATTTAGTGGCAACAGTTGTTATTTAAGTGAATTTTCCACCAATCAAATTATCAATATAGAAGAGTATATTTCAGGTATTGTTCACCTACATTTAAAACCTCCACTTATATATTGATTATCAAATTGAATTCATCATAGCCGTCTGATCTCTTATGAATCCATCAACTTCTTCTTCAAGCTAAACCTAAGACCCACCATCACTTTCTACCTCGCCTTCAACCTATGATGCTGACCTCATTATCTTCTTGTTATTATTCCGTCACAAGGAATATTTTATATGGATGACCTACACATAGTTTCCTTAGAAACCCCTACCTACACCATCATTTTCCCATTTCTGAAAAACCACATCCCTTGGTCTATTAAATGAAAACAATTCATAGGAATTTGGCCACTATGTTTAGAAATGGAAGACCTTTCCTTCCCATGGAAGCTTGGTGAGCGTATTGTCATGACAGATCAAATAGATTATGTTTTTAAAGTTGATTTATAGTATAGGGCAGACCCTAGGTCGTCTCTCAAGGATATTTAGAGGTTTAAGGTGTGTATTTTTAATAAAAAAGACTAAAAGATTGGGGTGGTTTTGAAAATAATTTTAAAAATAATATCAATTAATTAAATAGTTTAATAGTTTAAAAAGGAAGCTGGTGTTTATAAGATTATGATAGGATGTCATTTCAAGTTCACTACTCCTCTTGGATAGTTCATTGTTCAGAAAATTTCATTTGGTATAATGGAATCCTTTGGTTGAGGGTTGTTAAGATCTCGACTCCCCTCTTGCATCTTAAACCAATGCATAAAGAACCACTCCTTGACATAACAATCATGTTTTCAGGGTTTGGACCTCAATCATAGAGTGCGTTATTCTAAATAATACTTATATATCATGTATTTGTTAGATAAATCGGATTATTGTTTTGTCCAATCAAAAAACCCCCAGATTCCCACTTGAAACATCAACAGAATTAGTGTTGAAAAGAAAAGTGTTTCACTTAGTTATACCAAAGCAATGAATTCATAGGAAAATGATGTTAGGATAAAACATATGTGAAAAATTTAACACACAAATTAAACAAAACTAGTAGAAAAACAAGTTTCATAACTACCTCTATAGTATGTATATCTCCCTTGAAATGACTATCCACAATTTAGCTCTCCATCAGGAGGAGGAGGAGGAGGATCAGGTGTAACTTCTCCTTCATCCTTGACCCTCCTATGAGGATAGGGGACTCAATAATTTATTTGATTAGAAGAGGAATCATTTGGGTCTAAAAAATGGTAGATATTTTCTCTTGGTTCTAATTTCCAAATGGGGTTCCCAAGGATCCATTTTAAAGGCAATGTAGAAGGTGCTTTTGAGCCCACAGATTTCTAGAAACCACTTGGACCATTGTTTTGGGTGGAAAAAAAGTCTTATATCACTTTGTAGAAAAAAAAAATTATTTCTACATTTTTCTAATACCTTCTATAAAAATTTGGCTCCATTTGGAAAACTGTGTCCTGAGATATGGATGAAATACATAACACAACATTTTGACTTCGTGAAGATTTGGATTCCTCGATATATCAGTTCAGTTAGTCCAATTAAAGGATGAAGTAGGATTGGTTGTATTCATAATAGTTGTATTCCAATTAATTTTGGATAATATCACAAAATTTTATCCCAATTGAATTCACATATTAGCTCCAGTGACAGTTTGAGTCCACTAGTGTTCTTGGAATCTTTCACATTTTGGCCCATTTTTCTTCAACATCATATTTGGCCCTATAAATCACCCCCAACCACAATGAAAACATAAAAACAGGTGAAATATACCTTTCAAACATTGATACACATTAAATTACTTAATAAAATAATAAGTATATTTTTTTATAATATTTTTAATTTACAAACAAAATCAGTTTAATATAGTTCTGTAAGGGTGAAATAAAATTGTGAATCGTGGTGAGATTACTTGGAAAAGCCAAAAAACAAACATAAATGTCTATATATATTTATATGAGTGATAAAATTTAAATTCTATTTTTTCTATTGTGATGATATATATATATATATATAACTGAAAATAAAAACAATGGATTTATCATTATAAATCCCATCTTGCACCATAATCTTGGTGCCTAATCTTCTTCATGCATTGATCCTCATAGCCTTTCTTTTCATATTTGAAAAATTCGTAGTCCTGATTTCTATTTTTCATAAATACCACCTTCAAAATTACACTATATATCTAAACCCCCCCCACACACACACAAAAACCATCTATCACATGTTAGAAAACCCATTCCCAAGCTCCCTATACCTCCCTTAACCTATACTTACCTTACCAAGATTCAATACTAAAGTATATACTTCTCTTTCTTGGTTTTATTTCGATTTCCTCAAAAGGGAGTTTTTTATTTTAAAATTATTATTTTATATAAGAGTAACTTTTAATTTCCAAATTTTTCTAAACTATTATTTTAAATAAAGGGAAAATATTTTAATAAATTTATGTTTTCTAAAAAAACCTTATCATGTAAGGGGATTTCTTTTATATAAATGTATTTATGATTATATTTAAAAAATATTAGTTTATGTAGGGGATTTATTTTAAAAAAATTATTTTCAAGAAATTCTATATTTTCAAGATTTATGAAGTAAAACCAAAATTTTATGATTTTCTATTTTATTTCAAAAACCCTCTTTTTATCTAAGGGATGATTTTATTAAATGATCTATTTTTTAATAAAATAATTAATTTTATGTATAATATGATTATATATAATAATTATATATTTAAGGTTGAATCTAATTTATAAAGAGTTCTTTATGATATTAATATATTTATTTTGTTTTATCAATCTTCTATATTTTTCCAAAGTCCATGTTTTATAGTAAATGGTTTACTTAAAATTCATTAAAAACCATAGTTGGGGAAAACAAAATTTATTCTATTTTTTAATACCCTTTTCAAAAAGAAATTATTTCAATAATTTCATTTACAATTATCAAATTCGTTTTTAAAGTTATCATTAGCTTTTAAAGTTATCAATTTACACATATAATCTTATTTAAAATTTATGAATGCCACACATGATCATAGGTGTGGCCATACGCTATATTTATTCTTAATATTTCATGCATATATGTTCAATAAAATTTATAAGATCAATTATTCCTTTACATTAGTTATTCCCAAAGGATTCTTTATAAATTATTGATCTATTCAAATATTTGTGAAAGAATGATGTATTCTTAAAGATAGTTTCTGCAAAAGTGTATGTGATATAAAATTATTTTTCTATTTAAAATAATTTATTTAGTTTAGAAATTATTTTTTAGGGAATTATAATGAGAAAGAAAGACTTTGTAAAAACTAGTTTTATTTTAAAATTCACCACTTGGGTATCAAAGTTAATGATAAGGAATGTGTAGTGACCCCATGAACTCAAGGTAATGTTGTCCGAAAAGTGATAATACTAGTGAACTCATGGATTTATTAAAGTTTAATAAGTATAATTATATTCCTTAAGAATATTATTGTCTTAAAATATTTTTTTTGAAACTTTTAAGAAGAAATTCAAGTATTTTGGAAGGTTATTATATTTTAAAATTAAATGGTTTTTCAAAGTGATATTTATTTTTAAAGGTTTTTAAAATTATTTTCTATTGTTATATATTTTGAAAACCCTAGAGTTATATTTTGGATAATTATTTATAAAATGTATTATGTTTTATATAAAAGAAAATGTTTTTGAATGAGTTTTTAAACAGTATTTTTAAATGGTTTTAATCTAAGTTTTAAAACCCCTTACTAGGAAATTTTATATTCACCCTAAATTTTAAAATGACTTTCACAAGCTCAGTATAAGTTCAAAGGTGTTTGGTTTCATTTAAGGTGTTAGCATGAGTAAATCCAAATAACTGTTTTATTTTTAAATTGTATAAAACTCAGAAATATTGTAAGTAATTTTCCTCATCCTCCAAAACCTATACTAAAACTATCCATGGATGTGTAAAGGACTGTGTATTTTTAAGTTAATTTTTATATAAAAATATAAATTATTTCTTATCACTGGATCTAGAATTTTGGGTGTTAGGATGTCATAATCCTAATACCAAAGCTAGTTTTCCATAAGGCCTATAAACTTTCTATATCTCAAAAGGCTGAAAACTTTACCAAGGGTATTAACCTTATCAATGGGAATGGGTTTTACCTAACAGAAATAATTTAAATAAGGATTTACAACCATAAATTTGGAGTGACCATTCCATATATTGGATATGTCACACATAATAAATAGACAATTTAAGAAATATAACATAATGAAACAAGGTTTATCATCAAATTCATCACCAAGAAAAATATGAAATATATAAATAATTTACCTAACCATGAAAATTAATATTTATATAAATCCAAACATCATATACAATAAAAATAATGAATCCAAAATTAGTAACAAAGGAATGAGAAAAAAAAGGATATATACATGAGAGGAACCCAAAATAAATAACAAAAAATATTTCGAAACTACCCATTTCCATGTGGAACTAAATCATACTCTAATTTTTTTCACCTAGAAACCTAAAAAAATATATTATTATCCACTATATCAAAGTAGATCATATCCATATGATATGAAAAAAATCTACATGATAACCAAAGTGTGTATGTAGGGTATAAGAAAGGATCCCAGTAGGATACCACCAATATTCTATACCAGTCCTTTTTGAAAAAAACCCTGACATTCTTGTTTGAAATACACATAAGATAATTTTATTTTATTTTATATAATCAATTAATTTAGGATAATCACAATTATATTTTTCTTTTTTAACAAATATACATTATCCAATATTAATTAAAACAACCCTTTTTCATGTATGGAATCATTTATAAGAAAAGTATCATTAAATTTCTCATCTTAAAATGAATAATGGGATATCACCTATAATTTTAATGAAATAATCTTGGATCCCTGCACTAATCCACCAAATTCATGCTATATACTATTAGAGCATGATCTTAAAATAGTGGTGTGCCTAGACTAGAGTTAAAGATAGTGAAATACTAAGTTGGTCTATCCTAGTTATAGATAAATACTAATCTATATTTGAAGAGGATGGGTATATCATTATCACTACCCATTAATATACTTCTCACTTGAACCCCCCTTAACTACCCAATTCTTCCAATGAAGTTTTCCAAACAAATGTAATCAATCAATTCAATACAATATTTAATAAACTTAACTCTCACCTCTAAAAATTTTATAATAAACAACCATTTTTTATCAATAGTAATAATTTATCACAATATATTTCAACATTTATATAAATAAAAAAAGGGACTTAAAATAAAGAGTATAATGTTTCATAAAAGTAACCTTTTTATCCCATTCCAAACAACTATTTTCCTTTGAAAATATGAAAAAAATCACAATATCATTTATTAATAATTCATAACATAATCTACTAAAAAATATGAAAATTTCATAAAATAACCCACTTTACATTTCATCGAGAACCTGAAGTGACAATAATTTATAGAATAATGATTTTAGACATTTAGTGAAACCTATTTCCACACCAAGAGATAATAAATAAGAAGTACAAAGTCTTTATCAAAAAATCATCATAGATACCAAATATAGATTATTCTTTATTTAAAACACAATTTAAAACTTCAAAGAATCTATAGCTAAGTAAACAATCCTAGATTTATAGAACCACCTACTAATAATAATTTTAATCCACATAAATTAATGTAATTAAACTAAGAAGGAAGTGTAGAAGTCCTTAGATAATGGTTATAATCCCTAAAAGGATAAGACCCAGTATTTTCATTCGATATGGAACCCTAGGATATTAATTTGAGAAGATGTAAGAAAAATATGAGTGAATAATAAATGAGGAAGATAAGTTACACACACCTATTCAAATTAATAAAGTTTAATGGAGAATCCTCAATAAAAGGCAAGGTATATGGGGAAGTCAATTAGAGGAAACTCATGGAATCCTCCTAAGAAAAATGAGAGAAACTAGGAATGATTTGTGTAAAATCAAAGAAAGGAAAAAATAGTATTCAAATTCTCAAATGTGTAAATTGTTAGTACATATATTTATATAGACTATGAATTTAACCTTATACCCAAGCTTTATTTTTTTACTTACATAGTTATTTTTCAAATTTAGGTAGACCATGTGACCTAATCATGAAATATATAAAAATTATTTAAAATTCCAAATTTTTAGTTTGAAATCCAATAAAGGAAAATAGATAATTAATATACCAAATAAAAACCTAAAAGTGACATTGTAGGTGTCATAATTCTCATCACTATTCTATTTTCTTCCCTAGAAATTCCTCATAAAGTTACCAAGTTATAAAATATATAGGTCTATTTCTTCCTCATTTTTGACTCTTACTCCAATTTCACATGAAAATAATTACCATGATACAATATAATTCATAAATTGGGAATATACTTCACCCACAAAACATTATTTTAATGGATAAGAATTAAAACTAGCTAATGAACCAATGAATACTTATATTCCTATTCTAGTTTATTCCAATCTAAAACATGAGATGGATCATGATGATAATTATTCATTGGGGATACATGAAACAAATTATGAATATATTTCATTAAGGGAGGTAAATATATCTAGTATATAGTTATAACAACCCTAATATTTATTTTACATTAATACATGATTTATTACATAATATTTCATATAATAAAAATTGGAATATTTAGAATTATAGTTTCTTTGGGAATTGGGTACATTATATAACAAATTAAAATAGTAAATACATTATATTTATTAAAAACTTCCTTAACAAGCTCGCACTTAAAACTATATGGGATAACTTGGGAATATACATAAGAAAAGGGTGAGATATAAGGCTGGTAATAGAATAATCCTGTAATAACATGAATAAGGTGATACATTTTATACAATAGGATGATAAATGTGGTATAAAATGTCTGAGAATCATAAACTTGAACAATGAGACATGATAACATAAAGGAAACATAGGAATCGTGGAAACAACATAAAACACTGAATCATAAATATAGGTCAAGGATAATTACCAAGACATATTAAAGGAAAAAGTACCATAAAGGAATCAGGTTCACTTGATACCCAATAACTATATATCATGAGACTAAACATTACCCAATTCATTGGAGCACTATATAATTTTTGGTGCACCCATCACATTTATTTCATTCTCATGCTTAAGTGTGACATAAAAATCATAGAACATGGATTTATTAAACATAATATTTTATTGCATGATCTTGGAGCATGTAATACATACATGTATATCCCAAGTCAATGAATTATAAGTTTATAAGGGTGAATGAACTTGATAAGAAATGGGAATGTTATTCAATACACAATTGTTTTGGCATGGAAAATCAGAGTGAAATTTGGGTAGCATAATGACGTCACTTAAAAATTCATAAAATGGGTTGATGAGATTCAAAGGGTTATATCATAATTTGGACATAAAATTAACAATAATAATGACATTGAAAGATATAACTGAATATTAGGAATTGAAAATATAAGGCATAAGATAATAAAGAAACTTACTAAAGAGTAGAATGATAGGATCTCTTAACTTGAGAGTGTAACTACAAATGCTTGGGAGAAAATGTTTAAGAGATTGGGGGAATATTGGGAGGACTATAGAGATTGGAGGGTAGATTAAATACTTTATCCAAGTATTTTTAGTGAAGATAAGTGGGATATTTGATGGGTTTATATACGAAATGAGTAGAGAATTATTTATCATTTCTAAAACTTAGGTTTTGGACTCTATATAATAAAACAACCAAAACAATAAACCTTCCTATGGTTTTTGACAATGTTTTATACTAAATGAAACTATTTTTAATTATTTTATAAGTCTAAGGGTTTAAAATAATAAAATAACACCCTTTATAATGTGGAAGTGAGTTATACTCTTAAATAAATGATTCTAAAACATTAAAATATATTAATGGTTTTGGGGATTCATAATGTCTATAAAATTGATCTAATAAACTTAAAATAAAATTATTATTAAGGTAAAAAATAAATTTGGTTATTTATACCTTTTATAGTATTTATTACATCACTTTTGGGTCATTATGATGTCATAATACACACCGTATATTTATACGATACTTAATTTGTACCTAAAAATTTGTCTGTCTTAGAAAGTTATGAAATATTAACCATTGGATAATTTTGATGTTTTTATCCAAAAAATAATATTAAATTTATCTGAAATTTTTTATAAATATGTGTATTTTCACTTTTAAAATAATAATAGACATTTATTGAGAAATGATGAGTTTTTTACAATAACAGTTTTCGAACCCCTATAATAATTACATTTGTTACAATAAAAATTATATGATCATTTATATTTGATAAAAATTATTTAATAATAATAATATTTTATTAAAATATTATTTACTTTAAAAATACATTAATTCATAAAAATAAATTTCTTAATTGAATTTATATATTACCTAAAAAATAAAATTTATTTTTTATTGTTTCAAAATAAAAATAATTTATAAAGTAACAATAATAAGATGAAAATATATTCATTATTCTATAAAAAATAAATTACACACTCATATTTCTAAGGTCTTGATACATATCCATTTAATACACCAACAAACTTTATAAGGATATGGTTCGGGACTATGAGACTTTCATGGGGTGGTTTAAGGAACATGGTTTCAACTGTGATCTCGATAAGCTTGAAATTCTCCCATAAAAGATTTCACTCATGCTTATATTTTTCAATATTATCTTGGGACTAGTCGAGGGAAAATCCCAGTGATTCTATCTCCCTTAGAAGCTCTAATAAATGGGATTCATAGGGTACGATCCTACTGGTTGAGGCCGTTACTTCCTTTGTCTATGTCAATTAGATTTTTTAAAACCTTATATTTATACTAATCTTGTGATAACTACTCAATGACTATATTATCAATGGTAATTATTCTTGAAGATATTTTAAATATGATAGGATATAATTAAACTAAATAAGTGCATGTGTTTTATATAACCATATTAAATAAAAAGACATTTAATTAAATCACCATGGGAATTTTATTTATAACATCTTGGTTCATTAAAGACTTCCCCACTTTAGAAAATTTACATTGGAATTTTTATTTCTCACACTAAAATAGATGAGGTTAACTCCATTTCATCACTTCATCTAGTTCCCACACTGCATTTTCAAACTAGTGGTTTCTCCACACCACTTTGACCATGTGCTTTCTTTTATTTCATTGAAATTTGTCTCTATGATCTAAGATCTTCAGTGAATTATCTTCATAGGAAAGATCATTCTCCCATGGTACCAACTCAATATTTAGTACATGTGAGGGGTATACACTACTAAAAAATGGACCTATACCCATGGTTTTGAAAAAAAACCATGGGTATAGGTATAGTATGGGAACCTATACCCACGGTTTTGGAAAAAAATGTGGGTATAGGTATAGTATGGGAACCTATACCCATGGTTTTGGAAACCGTGGGTATAGGGTAGTTTTTTTGAAGACTTATACCCACAATTTTCCAAAACTGTGGGTATAGATTTTCAACCTTATTGAGGAAAACTATTTCACAAGGAACAAGAAAATTTTTGACGGAACACCTATTTTCATAGTTTCCAACCTATAAACATGGTTTATATAAATATATATATCTAAATATATATTTATATAAAAATAACTGAAATGAGGCAGTGGTTAGGTGAGGGATAAATAAAGGTGTGGTCCAGGGATCAAATCACGTGACCTCATTTTCTTTCAAAAATATACCCATGGTTTTAAAAATGTTGGTATAGGTGAATGAAATGGTGGAATTGTGAATGAAACAATGGAATGGACCTATAACAATGTTTCCAAAACCATGGGTATAGCTCATGGGCTATACCGATGCCTCGGTTTCCCACAGTTCCTTGAAACAGTAAGTATAGCCTATACCCATAGTTTCAAAGGATATACCCACAGTTTGAAACCATGGGTATAGGTAAACTTTCTATTAGTGATGGTATGTACTTTCTCAAGAGGGATAAATGGAATACATAATGTACTTGAGATATGTTAGGTGAGAATTATAGTTTGTAGGCCACCACTCTAATGCGATCAAGGACATCAAAGGGGACGATGAACCTTAGATGAAGATTTACCTTATTCTTAAATCTCATGAATTTATTGCATGGAAATATGCAGAGGAATACCATGTCTCTGACATAAAACTATTGGTATCATATATGATTTTTGACATAACTCTTCTATCTACTTTGAGTATCCTTGATGTGTTGCTGAATTGTCTTGAATTTTTAGAATATTTCCTTGACCATTTTAGGACCTAGTAGTTTTTCTTCCCCAGCTTCATCCTAACATGTAGGTGTTCTATACCTATTTTTATAAAGGGCTTCATAGGGATCCGTTTGGATTCTTTAGTGGAAACTATAACTGTATGAAAAATCAACTAGAGGAAGATATTGATCTCAGCCCCCTTTGAAGTCAATTGAGCACGCTCTGAACATTTCCTCAATTTTCTGGATAGTCTGCCTTGATTGGCCATTAGTTTGAGGGTGTTAATCCATGATAAAGTTCAAATCAGTATTTAGATCATGTTGGAGACTCTTATAGAACTTGGAGGAAAATTATGGGTCTCAATCAGATACAATTTATAGTGGTGTTCCATGAAACCTCACCACTTCTATAATGTATATCCTTTCAATTTGATCAAGTGTCATGTTCTATCAAATACAAATTAAGTGTGAATTATTTTTAAGAATATACACCACAAACCATATAGAATTATTTCCCCTTGATATCTTCGTATGGTTAGTGACAAAGTCCATGGTGATGTTTCTTCCATTTCCATGTAGGTATTGGTAATGGTTACATCATCCCCTTGTATTTTTTCCTTTCCAATTTCACTTTCTAACATACAATACATCATTTTGTATACTTTTTGATCTCCTTATTCATATTGTCCCACAAATATTTCTCTAGATTATTTTGATACATATTTTTTGTTCCTAGGTAAATAGGGAATGTTGACCTATGTGAATCATCCAATAACTCATTCTTTAGTTTATAATTTGATGGTACACTTAACCATGACCAAAATATTAAAAATTCTTCTTCATTAACATTGGTCTCTAAGGATTTCACTTTTCTTATACTTTATACTTTATTATTAATTCCCACATAATTACTTTGAGCATCCTTTATCCTCTCTACAAGGGATAATGGATCAATCATTTTCAAAAGGATTGATGATGTTCCTTCCTTTATGATTCTTATGTCCATCATTTTTTAATTCCAAGAAGATCATATCCATCTCAATTCTCATCCATGATAAAATTACCAGATCCTTTCTTCTTAGAGAATATTCATTTTTATTTTATTTCCTAGGATAGTAGTGGATTGATCATTCATAATCATTGACCCGCTCTAACCATCTCTATTAATGAATATTCATCTCTTTTTTTGTGAATATATACTTCATGATTTTGTGATCCATATATATTTTACAATTCTCCCCAAAGAGACAATGATGCCATATTTTCAAATAGAATATCACTACAGCTAACTCCAAATCATTCTTTGGGTAGTTTTGTTCCTTAAAATTTCAACTACCTTGAAGCATAGGCTTTGAGTTTTTAATTATGCATTAACACACATACCAATCCCTTCCTCTAAGAATCACTAAATACCAAGAAAATCTCTCCACTTTTGGGTAGTGTGATTAAAGTTAAAGTGATAAGCCTTATTTTCAAATCCTTGAAGCTCTATTTCAATTAATTATTACAATAAAACTTGACCCCCTTTCGAGTTATCTTGGTAATAGGTTTTGACAATTGTGATAAATTTCTCACAAATCAATGATAGTACCCAACTAATACAATGAAACTGTAGATATCTGTCAAAAATGTTGGCCTTGTCCATAATTAGATAGATTCTATCATTTATGGGTCCATATATATCCCATTTATTATGATGATATTCCTTAATAATGATACTTCCTTCAACCATAACTCACATTTTCTGTAATTGGAATTAAGCTTACTCTTTTTTAAGGTCATTAGTGCTCAGATGCTCCTCATGAACCTTCTTGATTTTATAGTATATGAGAATATAATATATAAATACTACAGAAAATTTACCAAGGTAATCCCTAAAGAATTTATTCATCAATTCCATGAATATTTCTAGAGCATTAGTGAGTCTTAATTGAATTACTATGAACTCATAGTTACCGTACCCTATATGAAAATCAGTCTTGGGGATATCCTCCTTCTTTACACTAACTTTGAAATACCCCGACCATAGATCCACCTTAGAGATTTTTTGTTCTTCAAGTAGCTGATTGAACAAGTAATAAATATATGGAAGATGATACTTGTTATTTATCATGATCTTGTTGATCTCACGATAATAAATACAAAGTTTCATTGATCCATCCATATTCTTGATGAGGAAGACTAGTGGACCCCATGGTGAAACAATTGGGCATATGAACTCTTTATCAAGATTCTCCTATAGTTGCATCTTCATCTCCTCAAGTTCCACAATAACCATTCTATATGAATTCTTGGATAATGGTAACACCCCAGGTATAAGCTCGATTTAAAATTCAACCTCTCTACTAAGAGGAAAAACATAAAATTATTTTGGAAACACATTAGAATATTCTCTCGCAATGGGATTGTCTTAAAGGATGATTCTTTTCCTAGACTCAACCATTTAAGATAAATATGATTAATCATAGGGAAATAATATCCATTATTAATATTCTAGTGCTAAATAAGATTTATTCTCCTCCTTACACTTGTATATAATTGGGGGTCGATTCGTAATACGAAGAGTGATTTACTTCTCATAGAAATTTATATTGGATCTATATGGGGAAAGTCAATACATTCCCATAATTGTATCAAATTCTACCAAAGGGAATATGAAAAGGTTCAATGGAAAGTTAATCCTACAAATTTTGATCGGGGAGTAGTTATATACTTGGGTTGAAATAATTTCTTCATTTTCCATTTTCACGGTCATGTCTACTCCCTTGCATTGTGGTGGTGTTTGAATAGTTCTACTAAAATTTCATGATATGAATGAATGTGTAGAATTAGAATAAAAAAGAAAGTTTTCTATTATTGAATGAATAACTAGAGTACCTATCACCACTTCATTGTAATGATCCAACTCAATGGTTGTGATGGAAAAATATCACCCTTAATACCTTGGAGGTTGTTGGTTTTATTCGAAAAACCTTTACTGTGTGCATTGGTTTGCAAAGTTCCATGGTTCCTTATAATTGAATAAATGAACAATGCGTTGAATTTTAACCACAACATTATTTTACTCCATTAAATTAGTGGGTTTATATTATTAGAAATAAATATCTAGGTTCCCTTCCTTGTCATACCTAAAGCATTTCCTCACCCCCTTAGTTAATTTTTGGGGTTCTTCTTTTCTCACCTTTGACAAGTGGGATATTGAAATTTCTTGGAACTATTATATTTATCTATTGGACAACCAGAATTAAACTCCACTTTACACTTATTATCATAGTGATAACCCTAATATTATTCTACATATATCCTGAATTTGAGGTCATATTGGACAATTTTCTCATAGCTATCAATGTTTCGGATCACAAGTTATTTTCATAGACTAGTTTTTATCCCACTAAATAAGCGGTCAACTTTGAATTCAGGGGTAACATAAAATCTAGAGGTGTATTGTGAATGTCTTGTAATGTTTTCCTCATATTTAATGATATATTCATTATCTTTTTTCTTGAGGTAAAGTAAATCTTTTCCCATTTTAATTTTGAGAGTGCGAAGAAATTATTTAATAGAAAATATTTTCCAGAATTCCTTCAACCCCATCGCTTCGATATTTTCAAAAGGATTAGTATTTTTGATCCATTTCCATCATGTTCTTTATTAGTTTTATTTGTAAGCTCCTCTTAATCTAGGTTTTTATTAAAAACCTGATTTAGAAGAGATATTATCGTTATAAAGTTCACAATTCCCACTCCCATCAGGTCAGGAATCTCATTGGGGCCATCATCACATTGCCCTTCGCATTGGATACTTACCCGATTACTCCTATTTTCATCCATTGACTACAATAAAATGAAAATTAAAGATGATTATTTTTAAAATATTAAACACATAAAGGGGGAATATAATGACATTGAAGGTATGACTTACAAATTACATGTATTTCTTATCTTATGAATTTATAGGCTTCAATCTATGTTATCTGTGATCTATTTCCTAACATATATTATTATGATTTTTTTTGTTCCCATAATAATGATTCATAATGAGATTATTAATTTACTGAATAATATACCTTGGGAGTGTCAAAAAAGGTGTGCAGAAAGGGCCACTGTCATACACCCGTTCCCGATTGAGTCTAGCTCAAGACTGTGTTTTTAGATTTCACCCATATGTACATCTATGCTAGATCCACATCCACTTTTATTATCCAG
This sequence comes from Viscum album, assembly GCA_963277665.1. Classification (NCBI taxonomy): domain Eukaryota; kingdom Viridiplantae; phylum Streptophyta; class Magnoliopsida; order Santalales; family Viscaceae; genus Viscum; species Viscum album. The sequence goes on from OY728131.1 coordinate 1,499,930,571, forward strand.
ACATGTATGTATTTTCTTGATAGACCACTTACTCTATACTTACCAAAATATAGGGATGTTTTCTAATACTTATTCTTATACATATGGATTTTGATAGAGTTTTCTAATCCTAAACCCAAATATAACTAACATTTTCATTTGATACCAACTATAACAACCTTTCTCTTGATTTCACATAAAAAGTTTATTTATTACATAAAATTAAACATAATAAAACCCATAATATCAAGAATTATAGTTTCTTTATTAATTAGGTATATTAAATAATAACTTAAAACATTAAATACATCATCTTTATTGAAAAATATATTAACATGCTTGTACTAAAAACTGTATGGGATAACCTGGGGTCATACATAAGAAAGGGGTGAGCTATAAATCCAATAAGGGAATAAATGTGGAATAAAATGAATAATTTAATACATGTTATTCCATAGTCAGATCAATGGAATGTAAAATTGGCGAGAATTATAAACTTAAACAATAAGACATGGTAACACAAAGGCAACATGAGAAATGTATAAACAAATTAAAACACTGCATCGTAGAAATAGGTCAAGGATAAATACCAAGACATCATGATGGAAATATTCCTAAAAAAGATTTAGGTTCAATTCTTGTACCAATATGATGTCTTTTGAGACTAAGAATTATCTAATGTATTGGAGCACTATATAATCCCAGGTGCACCTGTCAGATTCATTTCATTCTCATGTTTAAGTGTGCCACATAGATGATATAACATGGATTCATTCATTTTCATATTCTATTATATAATCAAGTAATGTGGAATAAATACATGTATATCACAATTAAAATAAGTATAAGTGTATAAAGGTGAACATCCTTGATAGGAAATGGGCATGGTATTCACAACATAATTGTTTTTGGCTTGGAAAATCATTGTGAAATTTTGGTATCATAATGATGTCGCTTAAAAATTCATAAAATGGGTTGATGAGAGAGAAAAGGGTATCTCATAATTTATAGATAAAATGAAAAGTTATAGGGAAATTTAAATACATATCTCAACATTAGTAATTGAAAATATAAGTCATAAGATAATAAAGAAATATTAATAAAGAGTAGAGTGAGAGGATCCCATACCTTGAGAGTGTGACTTCAAATTCCTGAAAGGAGATTATTGAGAGATTGGGGGAAACTTGAGAGGACTATAGAGAGAATAAGGAAGAGTAAGGATGTGATCCAAGGATATTTAGTTAAGATAAGTGGTATATTCGGTTGGTTTATATAGGAAATTAGTGTGGAATTCTTTATCATTTCTCAAACTTAGGTTTTGGAATCTATATAATAAATTAACCGAAAAACTAACCTTACCATGTTTTTTACCCATAATTTCTAAAAAATGGGAGTGCTTTTTATTATTTTATCATTCTAAGGTCTAAAAATAATATAATAATACCCTTGATAATGTAGAAGTGAGTCATACACTTTAAGAAATGATTTTAAAACCTTAAAACATATTTATGGTTTTGGAGGATTCATAATGGTTTTATAAAATTGATAAAATAAAATTAAAATCACATTAAATTTAAGGTAAAACATATATTTGATCATTGATAACTTTTATAGTATTTATTACATTACTTTTGGGTTATTATTATGTCATAATACACACTATATATTAATATGATATATAATTTTTACCCGAAAACTTGTCTATCTCAGAAAATTATAAAAAATACAGCATTGGATAATTTTGAAATTATGTTTCTAAAAATAATATTCATTTTATAAAAATAATTTTCTAAATATTTTTACTTTATCTTTTAAATTAATAATCAGTATTTATTAAAAAATGTTTGGTTTTTTGACAACAATTATTTTCGAACCATAAAAAAATTACATTTGACATCATAAAAATTATTTTATCATATATATTTGTTAAAAATTATTCAAAAATAATATTTATTAAAATATTATTAATTCAGAAATCTATTAATTCATAAAAATAAATTCCTTAATTTAATTTGAATTTTACCCAAAAATACAATTTGTGTTTTATTGTATCAAAATAAAAATAATTTATAAAGTAACAATAATTAGATGAAAATATATTAATTATTCTATAAAAAAATTTACATACTCATATTGATATGTTCTTGATACATACCCCTATAATACACTCGAAAATTTCATAAGGGTAAGGTGCATGACTGTGAGACTTTCATAGGGTGGCTCAACGAACATGGTTTATACCATGATCTCAATGAGCTTGAAATTATCTCGTAAACAGTTTTGATCATGATTAAGTTATTTCATCTCAGCTTGGTCTTGGTGAAGGTAAAATCCAAGTGATACTATCTCCCTTGGAAGCTTTGATAAATGGGATTCATATGGTTCGATCCTACCGGTTGAGGCCATCACTTCCTTTGTCCATGTCAATTGGATTTTTTAAAACCATATATTTATAATAATAATGTGATCACTGTACAACGACTATATTTTCAATAGTAATAATGGTTAACAATTTTTTAAATATGATAGGATATAATAAAACTGAATATGTGCATGTTATTACTATAACCATATTACATAATAAGACATTTAATTAAATTACTAGGGGAATTTAAATGAAACCTTGGGTGAATGGTCACTCTCTTCCTATGGTGTTATTTTCTTAAAAAGTGGTTAGTTGTTTTTTTATCTTTGAGGAAGTTAATAATGAAATAATTTCATCATTTATAGTAGTTTGTTGTAATAGTTTTATGTAATATGTACTATTCTAGAAAGTATCAATATTGGTGTCTTAGGATGAAAAGATATATTATATATTTTATTTATCACTGATTCACTTATCAACAAATGAAGGTGGAATACCAAAATCCAACAAGAATGTAAAAACCATTACTTATTCCTACCTAGAAGTGGGGGAGGTATCTAGGTATTTTATCATTAAGTTACCTCATTCCCCTCATAGGAATAATTCAATTTGGTTGATTATTTATAGGATTACTAAATCAACTCATTTCCTTTCTATAATATAATGTATAAAGGATAAAGGTATAGTGATTTTATACATGTAGAATATTTTTAAATTATTTGGTTTATCGTCAATGATTATTTCTGATGGGTACCCTCATTTTATTCACTATTTTTGTAATGTTCTTCCAAAATCCATTAGGTATAAATTAAATCTTATCGCAACATATCACAATCAAATTGATAGTTATATGGAGAGTTATATTCAAATTTTTTGAGATATGATTTGTGTTTGTGTTTTTGATTTTGGGAGCTTTTGGGACAACCATTTATCATTGGTTGATTTTTTATATAACAATATTTATCAATCATAAGTAAATATAGATCCTTCTGAATATTTATATGGTCATAATTACCAATATTCTCTATGTTCGATTTAAATTGGTGATACTTATCTAGTGGGTCCAATATAGTAAAGAAGGTGATACAGATAAATTATCTAATTCAAACATGTTTGGTGATGGTTTTAAGTTTCTATATATATTAAATTGATCATTGTCATAGAACCTTAGAATTTTATTGGTTATTAGTTGTTTTTAAAAGTTTCACCTTGACTGGGTTATATATTATTGGGTAATAAAGGTAAAAAAAATTCAAGGTATGTGGGACTATTATATATTTTTAAAATACATAGTAAGGTTACTGTAACAACCCAATATGTTATAAAAAATTCCCCCTAGTAATTTAATTAAATGTATTATTGTGTAATATGGTTATAGAAATAACATGCACATATTCAGTTTTATTATATCCTATCAGATTTTAAAGATTTATAACCATTATTACTGTTGAAAATATAGTCATTGTACATTGATCACATGATTATTATAAATATATGGTTTTAAAAAATCCAATTGACATGGACAAAGGAAGTGATGGCCTCAACCGGTAGGGTCGAACAATATAAATCCCATTTATAGAAGCTTCCAAGGGAGATAGTATCAGTTGGATTTTACCTTCACCAAGGCCAAGCTGAGATGAAATAACTTAAGCATGATCAAAACTGTTTACAAGAAAATTTTAAGCTCATTGAGATCATGCACAAATAGAAATAACTAAATAATGATATATATATATAAATTTACTACTAAATATAAATGTGTTGATTAATTATTTGTAAATAATATATCACTTTTTATTAAAGTCATATTGTGGTTTATAAATACGTTTTCATTAAACGTGATTTTTATTACTTTTTCTTGAAAATATTATATCTAATTTTTTTTCCAAATTTATAAAATGTATTTGATAAAATTAAAATATTTTTTGAAATCAAAATTCCAAAATTATCTTAGCTTAATTTTTTTTAATAATTTTCTTAAATGATTGATTTTTTTGATGAATAGTAAAAAATACTAATTTTTATTGAAAACTGTATTTTTGTTTCAAGAATTTACAAAGTTACATTTTTTTCTAAAATTATCTAAATGTAAAATTAGTTATATTATATTATTAATAATAAAATTAATTTTATTTTAATCATTTTATGGTTAAATTTTTTTAAAAAATCTTTTCATACTTAAAAGGCATTTATTTTGAAAAACCTTTTTTCTTTACACTTTGCGGTTTTCTCTTAAATTAATATCTTTCAATTATAGAAAAAATTAGGAAAAATTGATTAACTATTTGGTATAATAAGTTCCAAATTTTTTAAATATTCTCCATTTATTTCTAGTCATTTTGAATACTAACCTTGGTAAAAATGTTCCACCACGGTAAGTGTAAAACAGGTAAAATATAGTTAAAACACTAGGGTAAGGATTTACAGTTTCTATAAAATGAGACTTTATCCTATTGGATTAGTGTAGTTCATAAATTTATATATAATTATATAATATATGGCCACTTGGTTCCCTTTTTCTTTGATTATTACCTTTATATTAATTAAATAAATGAATAAATACAAAATGTCACTCTCTTAACTTTAATATATCTAATATTTTTACATAAAGATAAAAACAGGATAAGTTTAGTTATAAATAGTTATTTGATATTTTAGTTAATTTATTTTATCATGTTAATTTATTTTAAATTGTTAGGTATTTATTAATTATCCTAAATTCATATGCAACACCAACTGAATATTTATTCAATTAATAGAAAAATAAGATAAATGAATTTAAAAATATTAAAATTAATACAATTTGGATGAATTATTATGTTACAAAAATTTTCTTGATAAATATAACATAATAGAGACTTTTTAAATTTTTTTATTTTAATTAAATTGTTATAATGCTGTGTTCACTGTCAAATTATGTGAATAGTGTCAAAAATGAAATTAATGATATTTTATGAAAAATAATATTTTATTAAATTATTTTAAAATCAAAAAAAAATTGAAATAAGAAAATTAGGATAATAAATGGTATAAATTATCATTCATTGTCCATATATGAGAATTTTTTTCACTTATAAGTAAAATTATAACCCATTAAGAGTGAAAACGTTGTTATTATGGTTAGGGTTAAAATATATTATCTCAACAGTTAAACTGAAAGATAATGTTTAATACACCAATTAAACATGTATACATTTTTTTGGTTGATAAAATTTCAACTACATCAAAACATATATTTAAATATCTATCCATTTTTAATCATTTGGATTGATAATGAATTTATTATATTTTAATCTCTTAGGAAATTCCAAGAGTGCCCCTCTCCCCAGTTATAAAAGGGAACCCCTCCTTTCTCTTATTTACAAAACTTTAAGCCATATAGCTCGATCAATACCCAGAATAATATCTTATAAAATTCCCTAGATACAAATTATTTGTTCTAGTATCCTTAAAATATCATTCCAAGGGTCCTTAACAAGGGATCTAAAGATGGCCTATTGAAGAAGAGACAATAATCTTACTCGACCTCTTTCAATTTGTTTCTTCTTATACCTCCTATAAATATATAATATTGTTCATAAAATAATAAATTCGTTATCATAAATATAGTAAAATTTTATTATGATTGTGAAACCAATTTTATTCTCCCTCTTTTACATCAAATTGAAAGTTAAAGTATCACTCATGCATACATACAATTTACCATCTTCACATATTGATACAAATGGTTTTACATCAATATATTTGATGGATGGTTATTATTATGGTTTTAATGTTTAAATATGAAATTTATGAAATATTATTATTATATAATTATAATATAATATCTACCTTCTTACCTATTAATCTGTTGGAAAAATATAGCATCGCTCGTACAAATGTCGGACCAACACCACTATGAAGCGATGCGATTTTTTTCTCATTTTTGATTAAATGGATTATAATAAGGAAAGATTTAATGGATATATAATTTATACATGATATAAAAAGTATCTTAAAAGGATAATTATTGTTTACCTTTATTTTATTCTATTTTTCGAAAAGTGAAGACAACATTCATGCGTACGTACGACTAACGGTCTCCATGAACAATGTAATTCATTTTTATATATCTAAATTTTATGGATGAATAAATATAAATATATATATTTAGAGAATATATATGATATTTTTATCACTATTAAAATTATATTGATTAATTTATAATGATCAAACTATAATGATCGAGACTGTCAATCCAAAACATTCATGAAAAATGAAGTAGTTCTCACTCGAAATAGTAATTTTTAAAAACAAATTATTAATAAATGAGTGATAAGATGCTATAAGTAAATAATATATGGTATGATATATATAAGTAAGGTTATATAAAATATTTATAATAAATCTATATTTATTATGCAAGATTTTCTAATGCGTACAAAGTAACAAAAGACTCATGGTAAGGGGTTTCTCATATCACTTTTTTTTCATTGAGACATATGCCATTTTCACAAGTTGTTTCATTTATGTAGTAAATATACTACCCATGAATGTATTTTATGATTATTTTTCATGAAAATTATGTGGGTTTAAAAATATATATAACTCTACCTATTTAATTATGTTTTGATTTAGTGATTACTAAAGCGGTAAGGGTTCTTCATCTCAATATTGTTTCATTGAGACATGTTTGATGTTTTAAACCTATTTATGTTTATGTGGGGTATATTATCACAAAAACATTATAGAAATGATACTATAATTAAGGGAGATATATAATGACCCCCGATTCCCATCTCTAGTAGTCCCTATGTTAGATACTGGGACAGAGGGTATAAAGATCTCATGTAATGGGAGGCATTACCCTCAATAATAATATAAGACCGAGAGATAAGATGAAACATCAAAAAAAAATACATGAAATAAAATAAAAAGAAAACAAAATAATCCTAAAATTCATGTATAAATAAAATAGGTATAGATAAAAGTCTCTTAATGTAAATACCCAAAAGAAAGGATAAATTAGCAACACAACTATTATCCAAAGTTCTGAGCTAGTAATGTCTAACACAATCCACATTGTCTTCATAGAAATCATAAAATAAATTTATATACATAGGGTTAACATATAAGTATAATCATTAGGAAAAAAATTCTCTCATGTACATGTGAAAGAAGCATACTAATTCACCTGTGAAGAAACAGAAGAACCAACAACACCTAAATAGTTCAACTATCCATCCCAACCTCACTTAGTTATTCTCACCAAATAATGCAATCCAAATATAATAACATAATTAGAATAATATCAATAAAGGGTACCCCACACCACTTTCACACTATTTTTACACTCTCACACCCCCAACATCATACATCCTAACAATCCCATCTCTTCTGAATAACATATACCAAAAACCCCATAACACATTCACATTAAATCACACCCACAAACATCTAGGTAATCACATCAAAACCACTTCCATAACAAGAGTATAAGGGATTTGTGAAAATGAATAACATAAACATCATTCCCTATTCCTACCATGAACAACCCCCACTATAAGCCACCCCATTGGATGGTCATATCAAATCTTTCATAAAGACACCTGGGCCACCACCCTACAACATGGTCATATCACATCTCAATCAACGACACCTAGGCCACCACCTAGTGCACTAACAAACCTTATACCATCAAAAACTATGCATATATACTCACCTGGAAGAGAGAGGGGGGGGGGGGGATACTGAGTATCCATCTATCCATCCTCATCACCAACAAGTTGGGGAAAACAACATCCGCATGAATATATGGGTGTTGGCACATAGTACTCGATTTGGGTGGGGTGCATATATAAAATTAAAAGAAACATACAAGTTATATATATATATATATATATATATATATATATCCACAAACACAATACCAATATATGGATTTAAGAAAATAACTAACCAACTCAAAATGTTACCACTTTTTCTACTACCTCTAAATGAATAAAATCACACAAAAATCCACAAGCGATAATACCAGCCAAGATAATTTCATTTAAACACCACATTTCATTCATCATTTATCAAAAACTAAATTTTTACACACATACCATTAATAGTTCACTCATTTACCATTTTTATCACATAAACCAAACCAAACCCCATACATTTCAAACGTTATTAAATAGTTATTCCATCACTACCTAGGTATTTAGCACAACACAACCATACATAAAAAACATCTCATCATTCCTATTAAACCATCACATCACCACACCACAAGAAAAACCAAACAAACCATCAAATCACTATCCCATAAGTACAAACAAACAAACCATCACTGCACACCATATCATAACCCAACATCACCACCCCAGAAACACACAATTACACCACATTACATGGCCCCAAATCACAACACATCACAACATATCAAAATATATTTTTATATATTTATCAAGGTTATTTTTATCACATTACACTTATTTATTTATGGCATTTTTGTAAAATCCATAATCTAGGGGAAACTATTTTATTAGTGGAATATAAGTGATTAATTAATTTTATTCAGAGTGATGTCATACAATCACAACAATCAAGGTTCCACAACACATATCAAATCATCACAAACATAGGCTCCTAACAACTAGGTTTTTTAGTTACACATTAATTCCATCAATCCACAATATCAAAAATAATATAAAAAGCTATAAAAACATGCGATTCAAATCCATTCCCCCTTAAATATAAATTAAATAATTATTTATCTTTAATTAAGATTATGTAACTATCTTAAAAAAACATAACAATAGAATAATACCCCACATGATAAAAAAAGAAGATAAATGAGGTTTCCCTTACCTAGAAGAAAAAATATTCATGTGATTCACTGCACCAAAACAAAGGTTTCACACAAAATGGTGTCACCACTAGAAGAAACTCAAACCAACAACAATAGGGCTCCACAACTACAAGGTAATGGATTTAGGACCTCTAGTATTGATAGAATGTAAGAAATAATGAACAGTGAACATTTTCCTTATTTTTAGAGTCATCATATACGAAACTATATGAATTTCAGATCATAAAAGATTTAGTTAACCAATTTATTGATGATCTAATTAAAATCAACACAGAAAGATTTTTTATAGCCCCGATAATCATATAAATTCATTGATATAATTATCATCAGTGAAACAACCTTTTAATTCCCCCAATTCATTCCACTAAAAGACTCGCATAACCATTTTTACCCAACTAACGAGAAACTCCATGTGGTGGATTCCATGTAGAAAAAATCCCCACATAGAAAAAATATCCACATTTTATTTTCTCATAGTAGACTCATATATGTAATTTATTTTTCCACATAGCTATTCTCTCATGTAGCTGATTCATATAGCCAATATATCCACATAGTCAATTCATGTAGTCAATTCATTCAATTAGACGATTCACATAGGCAATCAATCTATATAGATGATTCACATAGCTAATACATCCATGTATATGATTCGTGTAGAAGATAAAACCACATAGAAAATTCACATATCTAATCCATCTAGGTAGCTGATTCACATAATTGATCCATGAACGTAGCCAATTCAATTGGTTATGAGAATAAAAAACTGACTGTGTTAAATTATCACATAACCAACCTACCCACCACATGAACAAATAAATGACAATGAAAATGGAACAAACAACTAACCTACCTACCACATGAAAAATCAACCAACTTTTACAACTGACCACATGAATAAATAAGCTACCACATGAAAAAAATGACCATTCCAACTGAACACATGACCAACATACCCATCGCATGAACAAACAACTAACCACAATAAGGGAACTTATAGTAACTAAAAGAAAAGACCCATGACACTATATTAACTCCATAAAGCCTTGGAAAACACAAAGTAAAAGGTTTTAGAAATCTAGTACCTTATATTAGATTCCTATCAAACAATTATCATCCTTGAGAATCTAATAAAAAGTAATGAAAGGAAAGGAAATGTATGAACATCCTTCAAATGAGATACATTTGAAGGATCTCGTTATAACTGAAACCCTTACACCAACCAAACACTCTAACCTCCAACCTCATCTATTCTTCATAACCTCATGTACTGCCATCTCATCTTCCACACAGCCCAAACCAAAAACCGCTACAACCAACAAACCAAACTTCCCCAAACATTTAAATTAGGTAATTTCATCCTCCATGTCAAGATACTATACTCTCGAGGTGGCATTGAATCACCTTTATAGTTTCAATCAAGTCAAAGTACAATGCATCTATATTAGGATTCCTGTTATCACATTTTTATATATTGGATTCTTTTTCACACATCCATCACTACAAAAAATAGCATATCTCATATAAAATAGCAAGGTCCAAACATCACATCACAAAGAAAAATAGAAAAAAAACCAAAATAACTCTGGGTATTGGGAAAACATATCTATGCATTTCTCCCAAGTACTCTCCTCCAGGACACCATGCCTCCAAAACACATGAACTAAAAATATGGATTTTCCACAAATCACCTTATATTTATGGTACAAGATCTCTATTGGAAACTCCATGAAAATCACATCGTCCTTGATATCCAACCATCCCTCGTCAGTAATGTGGGTGTCATCATTAAGATACCAATGAAGCTAGAACACATGAATGATTTCATGGACCTCCTCCTACGACCGACAAAAAAATTATACCAGTCCTATGATGTTTTCATCCTCTCAAAAATAAGTTGAAACTTTTCCATAATTCTCTACACCATATTGAGACCAAGAACTAATACCTCCCTAAACTCTATCTAATATAATGGAGAACAAAATGGCTTCTTGTACAAAGCCTTAAATGGGTCCATGCCTATAGAAGAGTGATAACTATTTTTTTATGAAAAATGAACCAATAGAAAGTGACTTAACCATGATATTTCTAAGACTAAGATACATCCCTTCATGGGGAATTAACTACCAAGATATTTAAGAGATCACCAATCTCTAATTCATAAACACACATCCTAAGCCTATAAAGGAAATGGTACAGAACACCTCAAACAACACATCCTCTACAAGAAATTTAAAAATTAAAGCACTAACCAAATTCCACTTTAGACAACCAAATGCTATCTAACATTAGTTAGTACATATAAAATCATGGTCCTTCCTAGTCAACTATTTCAATGAGGATACAACTTGAGAGACATCAGGCACAAACCTTATATAATATCCAATAAAACCAAAGAAATTGCGAACATCTTCCATGTTCTTGGGTACTTCCCAAGAAAAAATTTCCTCAACCTTTAATGGGTATACTACCACACCATGACAAGACACCACATTCCTAAGGAAATAAAATATCATATCTAAAACATAAACTCGGAAAAATTTCTATAGAGTTGGTGGAGTCGAAGAACCTACAAGATCGCTCTAAGGTGATTAACATGATCCTCCTATGATATCGAGTAGATCACTATGTAATCGATGAACATGACTATGAACATGTCCAAAAATTCATGAAACATGAAGTTCACGAGTCCTATGAATACATTTGGTGATTTTTTTTTTGAAATCTAATAGAAATAATACAAACCCAAAGTTCCCATTCCTGCATGTGAAGGTAGTGTTTAGTATATCACTCTACTTCACTCTCAGTTAGTGATATCCATACTACAAACCCCATGTATAAAATAACAATAATGTTATTATTTTATCATAACGAACTTAACATGGTAATTAAATTAAATATTATTTAATCAAATACTATTTAATATATATTATTTCATACCAAAACTATAAACTTGGTCCGACATTCATCCACAATATTTATCGGTCCTTGAATAATGTCTATTTATTTATCAAATATATATATCACTGTAATATTCACCAATAAATAAATAAATAATATATTAACTAAATAGAAAATAAATATTCATTAAATATTTCACTCACATAATTTTATATTAAATAACTCGTAATGGTATATACGTGATCAGAAAAACATGAATAATTATTAATGAAATTGTGAGTATAATATTTATTCAATTCGTTAAATAATAAATAATACTATATCATTTAAATGAGATGATAGATACAATTAGTTTTTTCTGGGACCAAGTTGTGTTTTGGATGTATTTTTTATCAATAGATCAATATGAGGAATATGTTGTTAAGAAAAGAAATCACCTTACTTTTTATGCTTTGGTGACAGAATGAAAAGAATCAAAGGTTTCAAAGTAATTATAAATGAATAAAAGGTTTCAAATTAATCACATTAATTTGTATGTTTGGTGATATGATGAAATGAAGAAATTTTTTTAAATTAATCACCTTACTTTATAAGTTTTTGGGATTAAATGTAATGAATGAAAGGTTGCAAAGTAATCAAAAAATCAGACACATTTTTGATAATAATGTTCCTTGGTTTTAGTTTTATGTTTTGAATAATATTTGTGAAGGATTTATTTTAGACTCACTATGTTTCCTAAAATAAAGTTTTGATATATATGAGAAAATATTAGAGTCTTGAAAATATCTATAATAAATATGATGATTATTTTTTGATCTTGGATTTCACATAAATAATAAGTTGTCTAAGAAACTTGTAATGCAAGACTTATGAAGTAAAAGGGAAGAACATGTACTGCCAATTATTTGGAGGTTTTATTGGAATGAAAGAAGACAATATAAGAATGGGAGGTCATAATAATTTCCAATGAAAGTCATATAATGCTATGTCGATCCTAAATGTTTTCACAGCTATGAGGAAGTCACGATTACAAGTAGAATTTTGTGAATGAATAAAGTAAAAAAAATTTACTCTCATTTTATCAGTGTGAGATAACCTAATGAAGAATCATTTGAATACTGGGAATTCTTGTTTGAAACATGAGAAAAATAAGATTTTGGTTTTGAATTAGAAAAATAATCCATAAGGTACAAATATTCAGAGAAATATGTTGGTGAATGATGTAAGTTTTTTATTACCATAATTAGGAAAGGGAAGAAGTTTCTACTGGTACCAATCTATCAGACAAGGTATCCCACTGATAAATTAGAGGAAGGAAATTTTGTGGAAGAAGATAAGAAAGTTGAGTTTTTGGGACCAATACCTATAAGAAATTCAGAGACCGATGAACCAAATAAAGATCAATATCATATTCAACTATTTTAATCATGTTGAATTGTATTAAAATAGGGTAAAGAGAAGAGTAAGATTAAATTTTTTTTCTAATGGGTCAAGAGCATTAATATCAAAATTGGTTCAAGAGAGAAATAAGATCTGATTATTTTTCTTCAATTGTGTTAAGAGAAAAATAATAAAACTGTTGATTGTTTTTTTCAAATGGTAAAAGAGTAATTAGAATGGATTTGACACCTATATGTCAAAGTGAGACAGAGACTGATTCATCAGACGATGTACTTATTCAAACACCATTTAAGTAAGTTTTGAATAATTGAAGAAAAGGTGAAATGTTCACAAAGTATTGTCAAGGTAGTTTGAAGATAGTGATGAAGTGTTACTGAGGAAGTGGAATAATCTTTACAAGTTGTGATAATGTTTATGGAAGAAGATTTTGAATGTTTTATATCTTTTAGTTGGTATTGAGAATCATAATGAGAATTCATTTGTTTTTCACATGATCAATTGGTATAAAGAAACATAATGAAGAATATATTTTTGTACATATTTATTCATCATAATGAAGAAATCAGAATGAAAATTGGAATTTGAATAAATAATGGTTATAAATTATGAATAAGGATGATTCTTTGAGAATATTCGAGATGTTTTGAGAATAATAGAGAAGGGTAGATAAGCACTAAAGAATTCAAATATGTAGTCAAAATTAAGGGAAAATTAGATATTTATGAAATTTGGTTAAGAGGTAAAACTTTACAGATTCTCTCCAAAGCCAATTTTGGAACATATATAAAAGGAAGAGAGTAAATTGTATTTTTTGAATGTTCAGAACAATTTCCACATACAGATGAAGAAAGAGAAGTTATAATGTTTTAGTGAGAAGCAGTTTCCTTACATAGTTTACCTGATAATGTTTTCCAAATAGAAGAAAGTAAGTGATCAAAGTTTCTGAGACCAGAATAGGTCATCAAACAGAGTCATTGGACTGCAAAATTTTCAAATTTTGAAGGAACCAATTCAAAATTGTTTATAAGGTATTGATTTCCCAACCTGAGTTGTTGTTTTTAGGTTTAAGATAAGGAAGTTCCATCAGAACATGTTTATCATAGTAAGTTCCATCAGACCAAGATCGATTAGAGAGAGACCTATCATACTGAGTCCCATAGGAAAAAATCATTGTAAGGTTTAAAATGATTATTTACTCAATTGACGAAGGAATAGAAGAAGGAGAATCAGATCCAAGCTAATTAGGGGGACCACATCAGATAGAAGTTACTGGGTTGATCCAAATCAAACTAACTTTTACTGAGAAAGTTTCCAGATAGTGTTTCTAGAAGAGGTTTTAAGACCGAAAAGCTCTTCATAGAATTTTTGAAGTTATTGAAGATTGTACACATATGAAGATTGATTCACATTACCTTTGGAGGAAGTGAATACTTTTTGAATCGGATCAGGAAAGAAGAAGTAAAGTGAATATTCTAACTTTGGATACCTACCAGTTACTGAAAAGGAATGTTTTTTATTATTATAACTATAGATACATAAAAGTTTCTAAAAAGGATTTTTTTACTAGGTTGTATAAAAATATATGAAAAAAGATATATAAAAATTATAGATGGGGGAAGGGGGTATAGCCAACTATATTTGGAAAGTTGATCATGGGACTGTATAATTGTTTGCTGTTTGTGACTTTGTATTATGTAAAGAAGTTAGTGAAATAATACATGTTGGTGGGACTATAGAGCTCGGTAAAAAGTAAGTATTTTCACCAAACCTTTTAAATATCACGTTCTTCCTCTTATTTACATTTGTTTCATATGAAAGTTAAGGTAGAAAAGTTTTATTTGAGTGGATCATAACTTTAAAAAGTTTTATTGGTCAATAAAGTTTACTAAATAAGTTAAGAAACTTTATTATAAAATAAAAAGGAGCCACTAATTCACCCCCTATCATTGTTATTGATCCTATCTAGGAAATAAAATTGGCATTAGAGCTGGTTCCCTCTAAAATATCCATCTTTGTAAATGGGTAATTTCAATTCCATGAACTATAAGCGGATTATAATTTTCAATGGTAAGAACTATCATATCTAGAAGATAGAATGATTCCATATCTTACGTATCTTGGGTATGATGTTTTGGAAGCTACTATATATAGATTTCCTCCTCATATTTATAATTCTCCTCTTACTACTACCTTTAATAAAAATATTGAGAATGATGGAAGAGATAAAAATTCGTTACTCTCATCACTAACTAAAAGTGAGTTTCTTAGAGTAAAGGGAGTTGAAACTACCAAAGGTATCTAGGATAATTTGAATAAAATTTATGAAGTAAATACAATGGTGAAGAAGGAAAAGTTAAAAATCTCGAGGTTAAAGTTTGAAGATCTAAAAATGGGTGAGTATGAATCTGTTGGTGACTTCTTTAAAAGGGTGAATGATATTGTTAGCACCATAAGATGTCATGTTGAGAAGTTTGAAGACTAAAATATTGTTGAAAAGATCTTGATAATTATTTAGGATAAGTTTTATTCTAAATTTTGATATTTAGAAGATAGTTATCCCAAAACTCTATACTTGGATGATCTACATAGTACACTTGTTACTTATGAAATGAAAAGATAGAAGGTTATGAAAATTGAAGAAAAAGTTGATCAAGAAATTACCTTAAAATATTTTTTGAAAGGGAAAATCAAAGATAAGGAAGTTGATAAAGAATGAAGTGATTTAGAGGAAGAGGAAGAAGGAAATTATTTCAACATAATTATTTTACTTATTTATAAGATATACAATAAGGGAAACTGAAAAATTTAGACTATAAAATTTTGGAATTTTGAAGGGAAATGAAATTTTTCACAAAATTTTCCAAGGAAGAAAATAGAAGAGTTTGATTATAAAGAAGATTATAATAATTCTTGGAATTAAAAGTGCAAGAAACATAGAGAAATATTTTTTATGAGAAAAAGAATAAAAATTATTTGAGCAGAAGAAATAAGGATTATTCCTCATCTAGTGATGAATCTGATCATCATGTCAATTATTTTATAAAGTTATAAATGAAATTTATTCATCAATAAATGAGGATGATTGTGATGAGATGAAAGAAATTAAATTAATTATTAAATAAATTTTATAGAATTCACTTGAACAAAATAATCAAATCAATAGATAAAGAAGGAAGTTTCAGAAGGATGTTAAAGACATAACTTTTGAGAATGGTGAGATTGAATGAAAATTGATTTTTTTTGAAGAAAAGTAATCTGGGAATGATAATATCAACAAGATTGAATCTACACTCATTAAATAATGTAAATAGAACATGTTGAAGATAAGTGAATATAAAAATATGATATATGTTCTGAGAAATATTTTGGCTAATAAAGAGTATGAGTTTTTGGAAACACAATTAATGTTTCATAAAACAAAATGTGAGATGAGAACGATGAGATACAAATTCCCCAAATCAGTTGATGTTAAATGAGAAAATTCTAAATATGGTGAAAAGAAATGTTTACAGAAATAGGTTTGTGAGAAAACATATTTCATTAAGAAATAACGGAATTCATCAGGAAATTATCTCCCTGAGAAAAGTAGTCCACGAGTTATGAATAAACAAAAACAAAAATGTTCTGATCATTTTTAATATCATCCTGAAGGATCAAGATTCATATGTCACTATTGGTGTTATGGAATTTTCAAACACATAAAATATTCATGTTGGTATAATATTTCTCAACTAGAAAACATGTATGAGTCTATGGGGATTTTGATGAGAAAAAAGATCAAATTCATCTAAAAGTTTTTAGGAACCTAAAAAGAAATTTAATAAGGTGAATAATTTTAAAGCCTCAATAAAGTCAAATGAAAAAATAAATAAAGTTGATTAATTTAAGAAAGTTTAGAAAAGAAAAGATGTTGAGTATAAAAAGAAAGAGTGTTTAGTTATCTCGATAGAACAAGTTGACATGTATAGAAAGTTAGAAGAAGCAAAAAAATCAATAGAATAAAAGGTGAAGAATAATATTTTTTATGATACAAGAAATGTTGATAAAAATATATCAACAAATTATGGTTTGAAGACTCTGAAAATATATAAGATATGTGAGTAACAAGGGAATTCTACCAAAACTTTCTTGACTATTTTTCCAAAACAAAAGGAAGGAATGTAATTTTTTTTACAAAATCACTATATCAAAAATGTTACTAAAGTTAAAGAAAAGTTCACATCCTCATCAAAAGAATCTACAGATGAAAATTATCTTGTTACAAAATACGAGAAGGATGAAAAGAAGAAATAAAACTAAAGCAATGTAAAATCCAAGAAGAATAAGAAAAAGTCAAAACTGAGAGAGGACTCTCATCTCAAATGCTACTTCTGATAAACTGCTGAGGTTTCCCCTTATTCCAAAAATAATTGTCAATTTTTACTAAATTAAATGAAATTTAAGGATTTGAAATAAGGAATTTTTTATATGAGCCTCTTAATTTTATTAAAAAAAAATAAAGTATTGAGGTTATGAAAAATAAGTTTTTTGAAAGTTGTGTTTTTTAAACTTGAATTTTTTTGATGGGTTTGTTAAGATAAGTTCATATTACTTTTATCTTAAACAAATATTCTTAGATTTACCAAAATATGTGAATAATTAAATAATTATGAGAAATTATTACATGAAAGTTGTGTTATGGATAACATTGATAACCTTGATTATAAAATTTTGTTTTTTACACTAGGTTCCCTCATGTATATTTAGAGTTTTTTAATTAAATGATTTTTGTTAAGAAAATCATGTGATACTTATATTATCCCAAAAAATACCTTCAATATTTTGAGATTCTAATGAATTATAATGAGTGACCCCTTTGAATATTATTTTAAAATAGGGGGAGAAGATATGATAGGTAGATAAGATATGTGGAGAATAAAATCATGGGGAGAAGATATAAAAAATTAGGTGAGCATGAAGATGTTTCTTCAAGTGATAATTGTTTCTAATGGGTATTGAAAAAAAACACAAAGGGGATATTATTGGGACCAAGCTGTGTTTTGTTTGTATTTTTTATCAATAGATCAATACGAGGAATATGTTGTCAAAGAAAGAAATCACCTTACTTTGTATGTTTTTGTGATCTAATAAAATTAATTAATTGTTTCAAAGTAATAAGAAAAGAATGAATGGTTGAAAAGTAATCACCTTACTTTCTAAGTGTTGGTAATTAGATTAAAAGAATGAAAGGTTGAAAATTAATCACCCTACTTTGTATGTTTTGGTGATCGGATGAAAATAATTAATGATTGAAATGTAAAAAAAAATCAGACACATTTTTCATAATAAAGTTACTTGGTTTTGATTTTCTATTCTGAATAATTTTTGTGAAATAATTTATTTTTCAGACTCACCTTGTTCTTGAAAAGAATATTTTTACCACTATGAGAAAGTATCAGAGTGTTTAAAGTATTAATACTAAATATGATGATGTTTTTCTGATCTTGGATTTCTAATAAATCATAAGTTGTCTAGGAAACTTGTGATGAAATCCTTATGAAGGAAAGAAGAAGAACAAGTGGTGCCAATTAGTTTAAGGTTTGATTGAAAATAAAAAATATGCTGGAAGGATGGGAAGTCATAATACTTTCCAATGGAAGTTAGATGAAGCTATGATAATCCTAAATGTTCTCACAATCATGAGGATGTCATTATTAAAATTTTTGAAAGTAGAAAGCCAAAGTTTTCTGATCACAGTTTATCAGTGTGAGATCATGAGATGCAGAATTGTTTGTAGGTTGGGACTTTTTTTTCAAAATGTGATAAGATGAATATTATGGTTTTCATTCATACTAACAATCCATAAGATATAAATATTCAGAAAAATATGTTGGTGAATGTTGTACGTTTTTTTATTTTGTAATTAGGAAATGAATGAAGTTGCTACTGGTACCTATCCATCGAATGTTGTATACCACCAATAAATAAGAGGTAGGAATGTTTATGTACACAGATAAGAATGTTCAGTTTGTTGGGATTGATGAATATAAGAAAGTCAGAGTCTTTTCAATCAGATTAATAATAAAAATGTAGTAAAAAATTTTCATTAGGTTGAATTGTATTAGAATTGGGTTAGTAGAAAAAGAAGCTCTGATTTGTTTTCCATTAGGTCAAGAGAAATTAAATTTCAATTAGGTCAAGGGTGAAAGAGGATCTAATTGTTCTTCTTCAATTGGTTCAAGAGAAAAGAATGAAAGTGTGGATTATTTTTATTAAACTGGTCATGAATCATCAGACTGGATTTGAAACCAATGCATCAGAGTGAGACAATGATTGATTCATCAGACATTGTTCTTCTTCAGACACTATCTAAGGAAGTTGTGAAAATTGAATAAAAGTTGAAATGTTGAAAAATTATTTTCAAGGGAGTTTGAAGCTAGTGTTGAAGTGTTGTTGAGAAGTGCACAAATATTTATAAGTTTCCATGGGTTTTATTGTAGAATGGTTTCAATTTTTTCAGTAACGACCAAAATTGTTATGAATAAAATTCCTCTTTTTGAATTAATTTAATGTCTTATGGTTATAGAAAAAACATTCACTTATTTTGTTTTCTCCAATTGAATTTTAATGACCATTAAGTTTCTTTACCATTGAAAATATATCTATTGAACTCTGATCACATGACCAGTATAAATATTGGGTTTTGACAAATCCTTTTTCCATAGAAAAAGGAAAGGATAGACTCAACTAGTAGGATATTAACCTATGAATACCATTTATCAGAGTTTTTATGGGAAATAGAATTTATGGAGTTTAACCTAGACTAATCCCAAGCTGAGATCCATTAACTTAAGCATGAGAGAAACCTTTTACGAGAGAATTTCAGGCTCATAGAGATCACGACCCAAAGCATGTTCACCTAATGACCCCATGAAATACCCACCATCACATACCATACTCTTTGGGAATATTATGGTATATTAAAGGGATATGTATCAATACCCTATAAATAGGAATATGTACATTATTTTGTATAAAATAATGAATATATTTTCATACTATTATTTTTACTTTGTAAATGATTTTTAAATCATAAATTTTATTTTAGATCTATATTCAAATTAAATTAATGAATTTTTAAATTAATGTATTTTTGAAATAATTTTTTAATAAAATATTTTCATTATATAAAATTTTCTAAATATAAATGATCATATAATTTTTATGATGTTAAATGTAATTTTTGTAAGGGTTCAAAAAAATATTATTGTAAAAAACCCATCATTTTCAATAAATGTTAGTTTCTATTTTAAAAGTGAAAATTGACATATTTAGAAAATTATATATAAAAAATTAATATTATTTTTGGAATCAAGATGTTAAAATTATCTAAGAGTTAATTTTTCATAATTTTTTGAGACAGTCAAATTGTTTGGGTAAAAACAAAATATGGTATAAATATATGGTGTGTTTTATGACATCATAATGGATCAATAATGATGTAATATATACTATAAAAGGTATCATTTCCAAATATATATTTTAACTTTTAAATAATTTAATTTTATGTTTATTTGGTTTATTTTATAAAGACTTAACGAATCCTCCAAGACTTATGATATAATTTAAGATTTTAAAATCATTTCTTTGGGAGTGTGACTCACCTCCACATAATCAAGGGAATTATTTTATTATATTCATAAATATTACCTATAAAATAATTTAAAACACTCCCATTTTTAAGAAACCTTTGGAAAAAACCATGGGACATTTTTTGGTTTTGAATATTTTATTATGTAGTGTCCAAAACCAAAATAATAAATAAATCCCCATCCTTTACGATATAAACCCACACAAGCTCCCATTTATATTCACCAAAATTATTTAGGGCAAGAAGAAAACCTTCCTCCTACTCCCTATATTCCTCCCAATGCACACAAAATCTCTCAAGAATCCCCTCCCAGGCCGTTGGAGTCACACATTCAAGTAAGGGATCCTCACCTTCATCTCCTTCTTTCAATTCAAGAATCTTCCTTGAAATTAGTATTTATAATTTAAATTGGTTATATTTTAATTAATTTAATATGATTATATTACTATGAAATTAATTTAATTTTAATGATATATTATTTATCCTATCTCATTTTTAAATTTATCTAAGCTATTACTATGTTGGAATTTCGTAATGGATCTTTCACCCACCTCTTTTATCAAGTAATCATTTTTATGTAATATATTTTGATTTAAATTTTAATATTTTGGGATATATTATTCCATATAACCATTAATTAACATTTTATTTATAAATTATTAGATCCCATTTAACACTCATTTATCTTTTCTAATAACGTTTATGTACACCCGTTACCATGCCAAAATTTCGTAAGGGTTCTTTCCTTTCTCCCATTTCTTAAAGTTTCTTTTTTATGTTACACTTTCTATTTCCAATTCCTTATGTTGGGAAATGTATTTCCATGTCCATATTACTATCCATTTCATGTGTAAATTATTATATACCCATTTATCTCTCATCAACCAATTTTTATAAATTTTTATATAATGCTGTTATGCTGCTGAAATTACACTGTGATTTTCCATGCCAAAATAATTATGTAGTGAATAACACACCCATTTCTCAATCCATAATATTCACTGTTATGAACATATAATTATTGATTAGGTACTTACATATATTTATTCCACATTTCTTTGTCTTGGAATAAATTATGTTGTTTAATGAATCCATGTTATATTATTCATGTGGCACACTTAATTATGAGAATGAAATGATTATCAAGGGTGACCCTGATAGTTATCTAATGAATTGAGTAATTTTTAGTATTAGGATACATCATGTTCAATGGTTTTGGAAGATATCATTTACTCATGATCCTCCATGTGAAATGATCCTTTTTCCATGCTCCCCCATGTGCAATGATCCTTGTCTCATGCTCCTCCTTGTGCAAGGAGCCTTGAACCATGATTATGTCATGTTGTATGTTGTTTCCACTTTTCCCATGTTACCATTATAATTCTATATAATGCGTTATTATTCATTTTCCTTTATTATCCAATAATATTCCTATTTTATAACATGTTTTATCTTCTTCATGGTATTCCTTGTTTATTTCCCCCACTGGGGTTTATGGCTCACACCTTTCTTATGTTGTCCCCAGGATATCCTATGTAGTTTTAAGATCATTGGAATGTTATGATCAGGTAAAAGAGTTTTAAATAATGTTGTTTTATCCCTTGTTAAAGATGTTATGTTTTTTTAAATAATTAACAAATACACTAGACTTATCGATCTTTCAGGTTGTATAATGTGTAATTTTATGTAATAAATCAAGTATTTAATGTGTAATAAAAATATGGGATGTTACAGTTGGAATCAGAGGATAAGTTTAATTATTTTTAGGATTAGGATTAGAAACATATAGTGAAATCCTTTGTATTAGAGAACTATATAGAATGCCTTATGTATAATACTAAGTATAAGAAAACATCCATAAATTTTGGGAAGTATATAGTAAGTGTTTTATAAAGAAAATACATCCCTGTATGGATAGTACTAGTGGGTGTGGTTCTGGAATAGATGTAACTAGGAGTAACAACTATGAAAAGGTGTTCTAGGCCTGACTAAGGGGAACCTAGTACATGAAAATGGGGCTTAATGTGCATATGGGTTAACACTCCCAGGGGATATACTTTGATAAATTCATAAGCTCATCACAAACCATGATGTGGGAATTCATAAGAAAGTAGAAACTATAAGAGAAAGGAAATCCTCAGAGTTCAATGTCAATGACGAAGAAATTGTGAGATATGGGTCAAGACTATGTTCTCTATAAAATCTCGAGTTAAATAGGGAACTATTCAATGATGCACATAGTTCAACTTTCTCCATTCACCCAAGAAACACAATGACGTATCTAGATCTCCAAGAGCACTATTGGTGGGACAAAATGAAAAAAGATATCACTAATTACACATAAAAGTGCCTGGTATGTCAGCAAGTGAAGGATGGAAAGAAAATTATAAGGGTATGATGTAACCATTACCCATACCAACATGGAAGTGGGAAAAAATCACCATACACTTTGTCCTCATACTTCTAAAGAAATCCAAGGGAAACAATGCTATCTGGGTTGTTGTGGATCATCTAAAAAAGACTACACACTTCATTATGATACAAGATGATTTCTCACTAGATCAACTTGAATGGATATGCATCAGATAATTTGTAAGGCTTCATGAAGTACCACTATCAATTATATCAGATCGAGACCCAAGATTCACCCTCAAGGTTTGGAAATGTCTCCAACATGATCTAAACACTGAGATGAATTTTAGTACGACCTATCATCCTCAAACTAATGGAAAATCTAAGCACACTATCCAAACACTTGAAGAAAAAGTTGATATCATGACCAATTAACTTCAAAGAAAGATGGGACCAACATTTCACTCTCTTCTATTTCTCTGACAAAAATAGTTTGCACTCGAGTATCAAAATGGAACCCTATGAAGCCCTTACTGGAAGAGGTGTAGAACACCAACATGCTAAGATGAAGTTGGTGAAAAAAAAATTCTTGGTCCTGAAATGGTTTGGGAAATGGTGGAGAAGGTTAATACCATTAAGAAACACATCAAGACTACCCTAAGTCGACAAAATATCTATACTGACAATCGTTGATGTGACCTATATATTGATGTTGGAGACATCAAATTCCTCTGTATATCATTATGGAAGGGAGTGATGAGATTTGGGAAGAAGGTAAGCTTATTCCAAGTTATATCAGCCCTTTTTAGATCCTTTATCACATCAAAGCAATGGCCTATCGATTAACACTCCCACCAAACTCGTATCAATTATATGATGCATTCCCTATATACCTCTTGAGAAAGTACATACCAAACCCATCTCATTTAATCAATACATAGGTGGTACCATTGGAGAATGACCTTTCCTATGAGGATCTACCGGTGAATATAATAGATCTTTGAGAAAGGTTCTTATGAAATAAGACAACCCCCTGTAAAAGTGTTATGGAGAAACTAATAGATTGAAGAAGAAATATGGGAACTAGAGGAAGTAATGAAGTAGAGTTTCCCTCATCTATTTTAGTTTGGGAAAAGGAAATTTCAAGGGTGAAAGTTCTAAAGGGTGGATATCTTAACGGCCCAAACTGTTAGTAAAAAAATTCCTCGTTATGAATTAATTAAATGTATTACGATTATAAAAAATACATCAACTTATTTTGTTTTATCTAATTGGATTTAAATGAAAATTAAGTATCTTTACCATTTATAATATATATTTTGAAAAATGATCACATTACTAGTGTAAATATATGGTTTTAACAAATTTTTTTGGCACAAACAAAGGAAGTGATGGACTCAACTAGTAGGAGCGTACCCTATGAAGCTCATTTAACATAGCTTCTAAGGGATATAGATTTTTTTGTTTTTCCTTGAACAATACCAAGATGATATCCAATATAAAGCCCATTTAGGGAATATTCTTGTGTATTAAATTGATATGTATCAAGACCTTACTAATATTAATATTTAATTTCTTTTTTATAAAATAATTTATATATTTCTATACTATTATTTTTTTACTTTGTAAATGATATTGAAAGCAGAAATAATATTTTTGATTAATTTTAAATTAAATTAATGAATTAATGAATTAATATATCCTTAAAATAAATAATATTTTAGTAAAATATTATCATTAAATAAATTTTATTTAATATAAATTATCATATAATTTTTATGAAGTCGAATGTAATTTCTATAAGGGTTGAAAAAATGTTATTGTAAAAAATCCATCATTTTCAATAAATGTCAGTTTTTTATTTTAAAAGTGAAAATTCATATATTTATAAAATTAGGTATATAAAATGAATATTATTTTAAAAATATGGGTGTTGAAATTATGTAACAGTGAAATTTTTATAATTTTCTGAGAAAACCAATTTTTTTGGTAAAAATTAAATACCATACAGATACATGGTGTGTTTTATGACATCATAATGGATCAATAGTGATGTAATATATACTATAAAAGGTACCCTCAAAAAATATATGTTTTCCACTTAAAATAATATAATTTTTGGTTTATTTGGTTTATTTTATAAAGCCTTAATGAATCCTACAAGACTTATTATATATTTTAGGATTTGAAAATCATTTCTTTCGGAGTGTGACTCATCTCTTGATAAGAAAGATCATTATTTTATTATCTTCAGCCCTTGGTCTTATAAAATATTTTAAAAAACTTGACTTTGGTAGAAAAAATGAGAAAAAACCATGATATAGTTTTTGGTTTTGAATATTTTATTATGCAGTGTCCAAAACCAAAATAATAAAGAAATATCCCTACTTTCCTATATAAACCCACCCAAGCTCCCATTTATCTTCACTAAAATTCTTTTTAACAGGGAAAAACTCTTCCCCATACTCCCTAGATTCCAAAAAAGGTTCCCCTAGGCTCTCAAGAAGCCCCTTCCAAGCCTTTGGAGTCACACATTTCTTATGTTGTCTCCAGGATATCCCATACAATTTTAAGATCGTTGAAATATTATGATCTTTTCAAGGAAGTTTTCAATAATGTTGTTGTATCCCATGTTAATGATGTTAATTTTTGTACCTAATTCCCACATATACTAGACTTATCGATCTTTAAGGTGGTATAATGTGTACGTTTATGTAATAAATCAAGTACTTAATGTGTAATAAAGAGCTGGCTTATTATATTTTATGTTTTTCAGTTGGTACTGAGCATCGTAAGGGAAAGTTATTTATTATAATATGATCAATTGGTATAGAGAAACATAATGAAGAATCTTATTTTATATATATTTCTTCATAATAATGAAGAAATTGTAATGAAAATTAGAATTAGATAGAAGAATGATTAAAAAGTCCAAAGTAGGATGAATATTTGAGAAGATTTGAGAAGTTTGAGTAGAATTGAGAATAGTAGAGAAGCACTAGAGAAGTAAAATATGGATCCATAATTAAGGAGAAATTTTAGTTTTAGGAAATTTTTTTAAGTGAGAAATTTTTTTATATTCCCATATAAACCCCTTTTGGTGCACCTATAAAAGTAAGAAAGTACATTGAACTTTCTAATGGATTAGAAAACTATTCACATGAGGTTGAAGAGAGAGTAGTTCTGAGGTTTTTGTGAGAAGAAGTTTCTAGATAGAGTTTACCTAATGAATTTTTATGAACAGAATAAATTATGTGATCATATTTTCCTTGATCAGACTGAATCCTTAGATAGAGATATAAGACTGATAGTTTTATAGACTGAGAAGGAAGTAGTTCAGAATTATTTCCAAGGTATTAAGTTCCCAACATAAGTTTTTTTAGGTTGAAGTTGAGGAAGTTCCATCAGAACAATTCTATTAGAGTCAGTTCCAATGGATCCAAATCCATCAGAGTGAGCCTCCTAAAATTGAGTCCCATCATATTAAATAATTGTGAACTTCCAATTGAGTTTTTACTCAATTAAATAAAGAGAAGAAGGAGACTCATACCATGACCAATTAGATGGAATCCATCAATTAGAGGTTTCCAAACTGAGCTATATCAGACTGGATTTTTATAATAATGTTTTGGATAGTTTTTATGGAAGAAGTTTAAAGACCAATAATCTATTAAGATAATTTTTTATGTTCTTGAAGATTTTACATAGTTGAACTTTGTTTTAGCTTACTTGTGGAGGAAGTGAAGACTTTTTAAAGTGGATCAGGAAATAAGAAGGAAAGTAAAGAATGTAACTGTGGATACTTACCAGTTACTGAAAAGGCTTGTTTGTTAAGATTTTAAACATGGATACTTACCTATTACTGAAAAGGATTTGTTTTTTTACTAGGGTGTATAACCAGATAGGGGTAATGGGATATCAAAAGGTTAGTTGGGGAATATAACAAACTATAGTAGAAATGTTGATACTAGGATTTTAGAATTATTAACAGCTTGTGCCTTTGTATTATAGAAATAAGGTAGTGAATGAATCTATATTGAATAGTCTATCCAACATGGAAAGGAGTGGGTATTTGTACCAAACCTTGTAAGTATTGTGTTATGCCTTATGTTTATATATTTTACATATAAAAGGTAAGGTTGAGAAGTTTTATTTTAGTGGATCATAACATTAGAATGTTTCAAAGTTTAAGAATGTTTACTAAATAAGTTAAGAGACATTCATATAAAATAAAAAGAAACCACTAATTCACCTCTATTTGTGGTATCGATCCTACCTGGGAACTACAAGTGTGTGACCCTCTAGGCCTCTTTATCAATGGAATTAGGCCAAGCAACCTAAATTAAAAGGTTAGAGTCTAGTAACATTCCAAGACACCCATATATAAATAATTTAATTTTTCATTGATATAATACCTTATACACATGTTTACTATGTAATATAATCCCTTTAACATGGTATATCTAATCAAGAAGGTTGCATACTGGTTCTATCAACCTATGTGCTTTATGTATCTTTCATTTACTTCTTAGAAATCAAACATTCCTATAGAACACCATGTCTATGGATTTATTTAGTATATATAATTTCTGACAAAGGTCTCAAGATATAAACTTCCATTAAATAAGAGAAGTTAAACATTATTTCTTGAATTATTTATTAATGAGATGTTACTCATGACGCACCCAACACATCCTACCTCACCACCTACATCTGTTGTCATAATTTTCATCAATAATTCAATGTAAATGACTAGTAATAATCATTAATAAAATTTTTAAAGTATAAGGATCAATAAAAACATACACATATAGGAACATCAAATGAAACATATAAATATGTATTTATTACTAGTTGGTCTCATTCTCATAATATCACACACTAGATATTACTAAGGGTATAAACCATGAGAAGTTGCCTCAAATTCCTATGAGTCTCCACCTCTGATAGTCTGTATCATTTGTGTCCCTGAAATTATATCATATATCTATATAACATATATTTAAGAATACTTTCACGATACTTATGAGTTCTCATCACAATAGGGAACTTATATTACCTTTTAGTGTAACAACTAATTTTAGGACATTATCACATACTAAGTTACGTAGATGAGAAATTATGATGTGATAAGAAGTTTATTAATATTCAAACTATGAATATAGGGAATCATAAAGTACAATAAAGTTGGTTCTAGGTAACAAAATACAACATTAGAGTAGATCAATATGTCATTACTGAACCTAACTCTGAACATGTCTAAAAATTGATGGAACATGGAGTTTATGAGTCTGATGAAAATTTATGATGCTTTCATGATGTCGAACGGAATGACTAAAAACATGAAGTTATCATACCAATACTTAAAGTTAGTATCGATGATATCTCCCTCCTTCACCTTTATATGGTGATATCCATATCATATGTCAAATATAGAATACCAAATCACCCCTATAAACTAGTTTAAAAGATCATATATCCTTAGAGAGTGTAACCGTTCTTGAACATTACCTAATTAAACCTCCGATAATCTATAAAAAACCTCAGACTACCATATGACTTCTTCTAAGCCTCCATATATGTTAGAAAAGTAAAAGGAGTAACTACATAATGAATCAAAGGATGGAGTAACTCCTCAATTAATCTCTCATGAGACTCCTCATATGGAGAAATATTTTGGAAAAAATATATAATATCCTTGAACTTAATTCCCAACTCCCACACCAGCATAATCCCTTGTTGAATAGAAAGAAGCTCCTTCCTATTTACTGTATTCATGGCTGACAAAAGAAACTTTTCTCAAAACTATTTCTGAAAGTAAACCCAAAAATATCCACCTCCTTCCCCTAACCCAGATACAACATCCACCACTAACACATAGATCCTCATATATCACTGATTTACAAAGGGAACTAGTACCCCATTGAGGCCCAGATAAAACTAAAAGTGATCTCAAGATCCTACATCCAACTCTTGATCTCCACATCCAAAACACTTCCCCCACAATACCCCAAATCCTACTACTGAAAAGCGGATAATGTCCCATTCTAAACCTCATACTTCTATTATAGATCAACTATGTGGTTATAAATTAGATCATTATTCTAAACCTAAAATTCCTGAGCCACACATGGACGAAGTCCATGAGTTATAGATAAATGGAAAATAATAATTGCACAATCCTGATAGTATGGAACTTTGTTAAGTTTTATTTAATTTATTTTAACTTATTTAAAATTTTTGAGAACTAAAAAAACCCAATTAAAACAATAAAATAAGTCATCATGATGCGTGGACCTCTCCTAGGTCTCTATTATAAAAATAGGTCCACCTCAGTTGTTCTTTCAATAAGCTTAGATTTTGTGCACTGAATCATGGGGGGCCCTAAAATCCCATGTCATAGCTAGTATCCATGGTCTATTTAATGAACCAAGGTCAATTGGAACTGTTTCCATAACAACCCATGAAATCCTTACTAACATAACTCCAAAATACACCATATATCTCACCCATCAGCTATGATACCACTCTATCATGACCCCTCCCACTAATGATATGACAGTGAAGGGAGAGTGATTGCGACCACTGAGTCCCACCCCCAGTAGGCCCTAGGTTGGTGAGTAGAGATGAGGGTATAAAAATCTATTTAAATGGGAGGCATTACCCTATATAGTAATTTAGGATTGGGAGATAAGAAGAATCATCCACAAAAAACTCCATGACATAAAACAAAGAGAAACCAAAACCATCCCTCAATGAATGTATAAATAAAATAGGTACCGATAAAAGACTACAAATGTAAATACCCAAAAGAAATGATAAATCAATGAAATAAATACTATCCAAAGGTCTGAGATATTAATGTCCATCAAAATACATGTATTCTTACGAGAAACATGAAAATTAGTTTATATTGGTTGGGTTAGAATACAAGTTTAATCAGTAGGAAAACTAAAGCCTTTTCTTCACATATAATATAATAATACTAATGAACCTATGATAAAATAACAGAACCAATAACACATGAATATGTCATCTATCCATCCCAAATTCACCAAATAATTCTAACCAAATAATTAAATCCAACTATAATAACATAATAAGAATCATATTGATAAAGTGTTCCCCACACCACTATCTCATTGATTCTTCACTCTTAGACCCCAACATCGCACTTCTTGGTGCTCCCATATCTTTCTAATTACATATACAACTACCCCATAGCACAATCACATCACATAATTCCCGAAAAAACTTGGCCCATCACATTACAACCACTTCCACAATAAGAGTAGTAGGTTATCATGAACATGAAGAACATAAACCTTATTCCCTCCTCCTACCATGCATGCCCCCACTATAAGCCACTCCATAGCATGATAAAATCACATCTCACCCAAAGACACTTGGTCCACCACCTAGTACACTAAAAGACCTCCATTCATCATATAATATGGACATCTACTCACATATAATGAATATAAGAAAAGGTCGGGTATGCATCCATCCATCCTTATCATTGGGATGTTGGAAAAAACATCCCCATGTGAATATATGTGTGTCGGAACATAGTGACCAATGTAGATGGGGTACACATATATAATCATGAGGAATATATAGTGTGTGTGTATATATATATCCACACACACATTCCAAACCTATGTGTTCCAAAAAATCACTAACTAGCTAAAAGAATTCCAACTTTCTCTACTACCTCTAAATGTAGAAAACCGAACAATAATCTAAAACCCACACTACCATCCAAGTTAATTTCATTTTAATACTCCATTTATTTCATTGTTTATCAACAACTATATTTGACCAAACAACCCATTATTAATTAATTCATTTACCTTTTCCATCCCATTAACCAAACTAAACCCCATCCACTTCAAATGATCTTAACTAGTTATTCCATCACTACATGGGAATCGAGAATAATGAATCCATACATCAAAAGCATCACATAATTCCCATAGAATTATCAACTTACCACCCCACAAGAATGGCCAAACAAACCATAAAAGTTTTACCCCAAAATCATGGACAGAAAAATATAATCTCTCACCGTCTTTCAACCACACATCACCATCCCAAAAACACAAATTTTTTCCCCAAGACACAACCATACATCACTATGCTTAAAAAAATCATTTTTTAAAGATTTAGAAATAGATTTATATCACATTCTAATTCTTTATTTAGGGAATTATCTCACTAGCCATAATATAGGGGAAACAATTTTATTATATGGATATAAGTGACTAACCAATTCCATTTAAAATGATGTCAAAAAATCACACCATTCAAGGATATACAACGTATATCAAATAAGAGCAATAAAAGTCTACCACCAACCTTGATTTTTAGTGGGGCATCAATCTTATTAATCCACAATATCAAAAATAATAATGAAAACTGTAAAAAAATATGAATTAAATCCCTCCCCCCTTAAATTTAAATTATCCAATTCTTTATCATTAATTATGCCGATGAAACTATTTTCCAAAAAGATAATAAGAGTATAACCCCTCTTACATGATACACAAAGAATAGAAATGAGGGGTCTCCTACCTAAAATAAAGAATCTTTATGTGATTCATTGTATGAAAAAAATAGTTTTACACAAGATGGTATCACTGCTAGAAAAAAACCCAACCAATGACTACAAGGTTTCATAACTCAAAGGGAAGGGATTCATAACCTCTAATATCAAGAGAAATAAATCAAGAATTAAAAAAGTAAGTTTTTTTATTTTTAGAGTCAAAAAATAAGAAATGATAGAGTTTTCAAATTACAAAATATTTATTTAACCAATTATAGTGGATCTCATTAAAATAAATGTGGAAGGACTCATTTATAACCATGTTCATCACAAAAATTAGAGGATATAATTGTACTTGTTGAAACGGATGTTAAATTCTTCTAATTTATGCCACCAAAAGAACCACTTGGCTATTTTTACATAACTGATGGAAACTCTACATAGCTGAAATCCCCACATAGCCAAAATCTTCATGTAACCATTTTAACATATAAGTCTCATCTATTTAATTGATTTTTACATGAATCCAACTCACATATCCAATTTCTCACATAGCTAATTCACATAGTCAATTCATATAGGTGATCCATCCACATAGCTGATTCATTTAGCCAATATATTCATATAGCCAATTTACATAGCAGATCTATCCTTGTAGTTAATTTACATAGCCAACCCAGACACATAGATAATCAAAATAGCTGATCCATAAACATATATAATTAACATAGACAATATATCCTTGTATCTGATTCAATTGTCCAAGAGAATAAACAACTTATCATGATAACTGAAAACACGACCAACCTACCTACTATACAAACAAACAACTAACTGTGCCAACCGATCACAAGAAAAATCTACCTACTACATGAAAATACAACTAAATGTACTAACTAACCACATGAAAAACCTACCTACAACATCAAATATATCTAACCATAATAAGAGAACTTAGAAGGACTGGATAAAAATACTTCTAAAATACTCTCAACTCCACTAGCCCTTAGAAAACACAAAGTAAAAGATTTTAGAAATCCATGACGTTCCATATATACTGAAATTTTGACATGTTATATCATGATTATACCTTTTTCATGATATTCAAAGTTTTATTTGAAGTAATTATTTCATGGTTATTATTATTAAAAAGTTACCAAAGTGGTAAGGGATTCATGATTCAATCCCATTTTAATCGGGATTATTTATACTTGAATTTACATTAAAGGAAATTATATGTTCCTTTTACGATAAAAACATTTAATTTTATTATCCTTTTATTTATTTATAAATAATACATATTTTCATTTCATTTTACTCAATTAAGTAATCAAGATACCAATAAAATATTTTGAAAGAAAACTAACTATGTTTTATTATCTTGTTGATAATATTTTTTTCCATGTCCATGTTATATAAATATGTTCTAATTTTTTCTTACTATTTTTCAATTATTATTTAAATTCATTTTTACCCATTTTCAATTTCTATAAAAATGGTTTCGAAATAATCCTCTTATCATTATCCGAATGTGGTACTTTTTACTTTTTATAGAAAATGTGAAGGGAACCTTTGTTTTATCGTACATGGACTAAACATAATTTCTTGTTGACATGAATTTTCAATGTTTTAAAGCTTCCTAAACAAGTTTTTATGGTTAATTTCAAATAATTTTTTTTCATAATATTTCTATTTTTTAAAATTTTAAATATGTGGTTTCAAAATTAAAAGGGTATTTTCCTCAAGAAATATTATAGTGATCTTTTAATGTAATTTTCACCTATGATAACATACTTTGATGTTAATTATTATTTACTTGGAATATAATCCAATGATACCATCATTATTATTTCTATAGATGGTTTATGATTATGATGAAAATATTCTTATGAAACCCATTTATTTTCTATGAGTTATGCTATGATGAATTGATTAAATATTTGTGAAAACTATTTTATTTACAAGGGGTTATGATATGATGATATGATGAATAATTTATGATCTTGTGGAAAAAATATGTATGGTCTTAATTATGTTATGGGTGGTTCTTGAATTATATATCTCTCTAATTCATTGGGCATTGTTTTATATCTCGTGAGATAATTATGAGAAACAAGTTGATGTTCTTGATCTACTATGGGAAACAATTCAACGTACTTGATCCAATATGAGAAAAAAGTTGATGTGATTGATCCAATATTGGAAACAAATTGATGTGATTGATACAATATAGGAAATATGTGATGATTCCTAATCTATTATGACATAATAAACATGTATTTATTCTTGATCCACTATGATTTGATGATCTTAGTGGTTAAACTCGACATAAGAAATTGTTTTTATACCTATGATGGCACTACAAAATTATGAAATGTTTTAATTATTACAAATTGAACTTTAGGTTCATTATTGATTTAGAAATATTTATCACTCTTATGATTCATGTCTTTTGAAATTCTAATGTTTATTTTTCCATGAATGTTTTTTATGATATATGATAGATTAGGTATAAAAATTATATGTTATGGTCATTATCTCATAACCATATGATTATATTATTCTTTTATAAAATTTTAGATTTATATCTCCCTTGTTTAACCTTACTAAAAATCAAAGATCACCCTTTCTTATGTTTTTCCCCAGGATATGAAGAAAGGTATTAGATAGGGTATGTCTAAGAAGAGTAATATGTGGGAGAATATTTATGGGAGATGTTTTATATCTTTCATGAAATAAGAATATTGTGTATCTAGTCTCAAAAGACTCTAAATATTTATGGTTATAGAATATATCATAATGTTATGTATTGAATATTCATTTAAAAAGATACAATATTTATGTTTAGAATTATTTCATTGCTATAGTTGGTGTCATAGAAGTGTTTGGTTAGTCTAAGGAGATTAGGATTAGAAAAATTTAGTGAAAACACTGGGGATAATTCTAATTATAGGGTAACACCCTACAGTTTTAGTAAGAGATTATGTGGTATTCTTATCAATATATACTTTATTGGATTCTATAAGTGTATGTGGTTTTGGAATAGATGCATCTTGGGGTAATAACCTAGAAAAGAGTTATAAAATCATATCTTGACCATTATTTGGGTGAACAGTGAGTGCACCATTACTTCACACCTTGTTTAACACTTCCATGGTATATGGTCAGGTTAATTCACATTTTTTATGAACAATTATGAAGTATTTGAATAAATGATAATCTTGGATGACCTAGATTGAATCTAAAGTTTCATAGATTGGAAAGAAGGTATTTCTATCTAAACATTTTATGAATGATTTTTCATGATCTATCACAATGATTATTGTTTCCCACACTATGGTTTTTGGTTTTAGAGAATGGATCGAACCATTGTGACTCATGTTAATGGTTAATGTGATGTAAAATCAAATGATTTTCATCACGAGAAACTAAATGAAGTATAAAATAGAAGGTGAAACCATATTATTATGAAAAATTAGTTATCATGAAATTTGATCAGTGATATAAAATTCAGTGAGTTTCATAATGCATCAAATATAATGAAGATGATTTTTTATGAAAGTTCATGTGGTATTGAACACAATGGAAAGAAAGTTCAATTTTCTTCATGTTAATAATGTGGGTAGGAGAACCTATGAGAATATCTCAAAGGAAGGAGAATAGTTTTTTAGAAATCCGGGTAATATAGAAAATAACTGTTAAGGAATTCAATATAATATGTGTAGGTAACTTGGTAATTATCCAAGTCAATTCCCTAATCCAAGGGTTAACTCCTAGACCATGGTAAGTCATATGCTATGATAATAATTTAAGTGAAATGATTGAAGTGTGTATGTATTTGGATTAAATAATTTGGTAATATAAGTGTTATATCAATGTTGTGTTGGTTATAAAAATCATAAAATATATAAAAATATTTCCACATAAGTTTTTATTAAAGTATTTGAAAATATATGTTGAAAGGTACTGCTAACCATGAGAAGTGATTTAGTGGTAAAGTGATATTTTTGGAGAACACCTAATTAAGGAAACGATAACCCTTAATATGTTCCCAATGTCAAGTGAATAATGTTTAGTTGGGATAAATAGATTATTAAAATTGATAAAGTAAATGGTATAGTATTGTTGTCTTTGAAATTGGTTAGTGATTTTATGACTAAGTGATTTAGTTAATCTTTTATGAAGTTTATTTCATTCTTGGATTTATCAAATATATTCTATAAACTATTATTTAATTTTAGGAATAAGTATTTTGAAAATTTTAGGAAGCATATATGTATTCATGTGATGTTAAATTAAGAGTTACCAACACCATAATGGGTTTATAAATTTATGGTTGATCATATGTTCAAAGGCATAAATACTCCCTTTTAGGTTTTATGTTTTGGGATTTTGAGGTAATTTGAAACTTTTCCTAGATTTTATAAAGAATGAACAATCAAGTTTAAATAAACCTTTGGGTTAATATATGATTTGATGATAAGTTAATCATTATATATTGGATAGTGGGATATAGATAATCTTGATGGTTGAAAAGTGATTCATTTTCAAGGAAATATTTTCAAAGATATATATGGGCAAGATAAGGATTACCTTTAAGGTTAACATTAAAATATGATTCATGAATTTTTGGTAAAATTTATAACATTATATGATTATATAGTGATTTATCATAGATATTAATTATATTTTGGGATATGTTTCATTGGGTTGTGGTTTATTTAACCCTTAGTTTTAACATGTGGTTTAATATTAATGATTACTTGGGAATAATGTAATTAAATTTTTGGGGATGTAAGTTGAAAGGTATGAGATCACCTTTGAGGATGAAACATTCTTTAATTTTGTTGCTATTGAGGTAAATTTGGATGTAGGGTTATTTATTTTTGGAGTGATCTAAGTGGAACCTTTAGTGTTATTATAGAAATTTTGGAGTAAAATGTATTACTTATTCACATAAATGTTTATACAATTTGGATGTTATTTTATCCTATGTTATCTATTTTCATTTTTTTAATGTTTAAATATATAATTAATTTATTTCTATCATTTTATGGATTATTTTCTCTATTAGAAGTTTATTTTAGCGCTTAATGCATGATAAATTCATCTTGAATAGTCATTATTTGGAGAAAAGGTGAGATTGTAGTGAAAATTGATTAAAGTATGAAATTACACGTTTCAAGTTAGTATATTTCCTTATGTTATTAGTTGAGATGGTAAATTAATTACTCAATTCCAAGAAAAGGCTATTGAATTTTATTATCTTATTAGGATCATTTTATATGAATCTATAGTATTTTCACACCTCATTGATTTTTGGTTTTCGGGTTGTTAACTTTCTCTTTCCCTTTATTATGATCAATGTTCTCTGTCACTCTTTATTATTATTTAGACATTAGGAATTTTCTCCATGTATATATTTTTAGTTCCCACTAGTGTTATTATATTTAGAAACCTATTTATGTTTTATTCAATATGACCTTCATATTTCCTTTTCCCTATTTTCTAGAGGATATTTTAATAACCCTTTTCACAATCTGGGATTTCCATAATGGAATTTTCAAATGTCAAACACTTAATTACTAAGAAAATGGTTAAATTGTAAGGATTGAATTTAAAAAAGTGTGTGTGTGGGAGGTGGGGAGAATGTAACACCCTAGGATTTTAAAATAATAACATTATATTAGATAGAATATATGACATGCAACACCGAGCTTAAATGAACCACAACATATTATTATTTAAATATTACTGTTATAACCTGGTCATTTAATTAGAATGTATAAATAATAATTTAAAAATCATAAAATATATATTAAGGTCTTAATAAATAAAATTGTGATGATTAAATCTTAGTAAATTAGCATTAAATTTTAGTAAAGTCTTATTATGCTTCAAAAATATGTTTCCTTCAATCATGGTTTTTTTAATTTTTGTGAGAAAATATTATATTATATTTTTTACACTTTTTAGAAAATTTATTTGTTAAAATTAATTTTATATTTGAAATAATCATGTCAAAATTATATGAGAGTTAATTTTTAATTTTTTTTAAAAAGATTATTTCTCAATGAATAGTAATTTTTTTGATTTTTATCAAAAACTGTGTTTTTTATTCAAGCATTTAAAAATTTATTTTTTTTAAAATGGGTTCAAAGTAAAATTAGTTCTATTATATTATAAAGAATACAATTAGGTTCACTAATTTCTTTATTGTTTAATTTGGTATAAAGACATTTTTATACTTTAAAAACATTTTTCTAAAAAATTGTTTTTCATTGTATTTTCCTATTTTCTCTTAAATTAATATCTAACACTTAGAAATTTAAAATTAAAAAATTTATTTTTTATTTAGAATCAAGAGGTTTTAATTTTCTAAATTTTCCCTTTTATTTTTTTTTATTATGAATTGTAACCTTGGAAAATACTTGTCACTGTAGTAAGGATAAAATGGGTAAAACAGTGTTAAAAATTTTGGATAAGGCTTTAACATTTATCTAAAACTTTCTTTTTTCTAATTATATGAGTGTATTTTGGAAATTTCTATCCAATTATTTAATAAATGGAAATTTTTTACCATTTTTATTTGATTATGACCTTTAAATTAATTTAATAAAATAATAAATACAAAATATCAATATTTTGACTCTAACATATCTAATATTTTTGCATAAAGATACAAGGATGATAAGTTTATTTATAAATGTTTTTTAAATATTAATTAATCATTTTTATCTTTTTAATTTATTTTTCATTTTTATTTATTGAATAATTATCCAAAATCCTTACACATCGCTAACATAATATATATTCAATTAATAGAATTAATAATATAAATACATTTAACATTATTAAAAGTTATATAATTTGAATGAATTATCATGTTTTGAAATAATATAGATAAATATAACATATTATATATGTTTTAAACATTTTTATTTGAATTCTATTGTTTTTATGCTGTGTTCAAAGTCAAATTTTGTGAATAGTGTCAAAAATGACATTAATGATATTTTAAGAAAAATATTATTATATTAAATTAATTAAAAATCATAAAATTATTGAAATATAAAAATTAAGATAATAAATCGTCTAAATAATCATCATTTTTCTATTTATGACCCAATTTTTACCTTATAAGAAAAATTTTAACCCTTAAAATGTGAAAAAGTTATTACCATGGTTAAGGTTAAAAATATGTTAACTAAGGTGTTAAACCAAAATATTGGGTATAAAATACCAGATGAACCTATATATTTTTTGGTTGATTTTATTTCAACCAAATTACACATTTTCTCAGAATATATGTCCATTTTGAATAATTTTTTTTGGAGAATGAATTTATTATATTTTATTCTTTCAATAAATTCAAGGAGTTCCACTCCCCTCACTTATAAAAAAGTACCCGTGAAATCTATTATTTACACCAATTTGATCCATCTATATTAAAAAAAACATTCCCAAATATCTTATAAACTTACCTATATATGAAATCGATGTTATTTTATTTTCAAAATATCATTACAAGAGTATTTTTAAAGGGATCTAAAGGAGGCTTACTGAAGGAGAGGTAATCGTTTTACCTGACCTCTTTAAATTTGTTTCCTTTTATACCTCATATAAATATATTATATTATTCATAAAATAAAAAAATATTTATCCTAAATATAATTAAATGTTATTATTACTATGAAACCACATTTATCCACCCTTTATATATCAAATTACAATTGAAAGTATTGCTTGTGCGAACGTACAACTTACAATCTCCACATAAAAATACAATTCATTTTCTATAACCATATTTAATGGATGGATATTATGATGGGGTTTTGTTTATATATTATTTTTTTGAAACAATTATTCTTATATAATAATATTATCATATCTACCATCTTAACTTCTAATCTTTTTGAAAATTACGACTTCGCTCGTGTATATGTGTGGACTACCACCTTCACGAAGTAATATGATTTTTTTTTTCATTTAAGATTTACATAGATGGTAAATAAGGATAAATTTAATGGATATATAAGATATATATTATATAAAAAATAATATTTTTAAGGTGAATTATTATTTACCTTTCTATTATTTCATTTTTCAAAAAGTGAAAACAACGTTCATGGGTGTATACATCCTACAACTTACATGAATGATGTAATTTATTTTTATATCTCTAAATTTTATGGATGACTATATATATCACTCTATATATATATATATAATTAACATATACGATAATTTTATCATTATCAATATTTTGGATATGAAGGAACCATGATCAATGTATAAGGTAAGAAACTACCAAACTGAATCATGCTTGAAAAACAAAGTAGTTACCGCCCAAAACAGTGATTTTTAATAACAAATTGTAAATAAATGAGTTATAATATGTTATAAGTAAATAATATTTGGAATGATATATATAATAATTATTCTTTAATATATTTATAATAAATGTATATTTGTTATACAGGAGGTTTGAATGCCTATGAAGCGAGACAAGACTTATGATAATGGGTTTCTCATATCACTTTTATTTCTGTGAGACATATACCAGACTCACCACTTGTTTACCTTGTGTGGTGTATATAATTACCATGAATTTATTTTATGATTATTTTCATTAAAATTATGAGGATTTAAAAATCCATATAAGGTTTTCTATTTCAATAGGCTTTGATTCAAATATTACCAAAGAGATAAGGGTTCTTCGTCTCAATATTATTTCATTAAGACATGTTTGATGTTATACTCCTATTTATGTTTATGTGGTGTATATAATTTTATATTATACATTATATATGGATTATAAATATTTTCATGAATTTTATAGTTTCGTTTTATGTTATTTTTTCTTGGGTATTATGATAATAAAGTTACCAAATTGGTAATGGTTTTATGTTCAAATATCATATTTATCAGGATTGTTTATACTTGAATTTCCATTAAAGTAAATGATATGATAATTTTAGGATAAAAACCTAAAAACTTATTAATATTTTGTTATTTATATATAATTAATTTTTTCATTTCATTTTACTCAATTTAATTACACAACATACTAAAAAAATATTTTTATGGAAGACCAAATATGTTTTATTATTCTATGGGGAATATTTCTCTTCCATGTAATCGTTTTCTAAATACATTTTCAAGAATTTTTCTGACTTATATACAAATATTTTTCAAATAAATTTCTACCCATGTTATTATTTCAATAATTTTTTTCAAAGTAATCTTTTTTTGATTTTCTAAATGAGGTAATTTTTACTTTTTATTGAAAATTTGAAAGGAAAATTTGTTTTAACATACATAGCCAAAACAAAATTTCCCACCACCCTGAGTGATTTTTTTTAAAAAAATTAAAATATAATTTTTCAAGGATATTTTAAAATAAAATTATTTTCATAATATTTTTTTAAATTTTGTATTTTAAAGAAGTGGTTTCAAAATGTAAAGGATATTTTCCTCAAGTAATATTCCAGTGATCTTTTAGAATAATTTTCATCTATGATAAAATAATTTGATATTAATTATGAATAAATTTTTATATGATTAAATGTAACTATAATTATTTTATCTTTGTATAGTTTATGATTATGAAGATAATATTCTTTCAAAACCCATTTATTTTCCATGGGTTATGCTATGATAAACTAAGGAAGTGATAATGAAACCCATTTTCTCACATGTGTTATGATATGATGATATGATGAATGATTTATGGTATAATGGAAAAAATATGTATGATTTTCATTGTGTGATGGGTGGGCCAGGAATTATATAGCCCTCCAATGCATTGGTTAACATTTTATATCTCATGATACAAATATGGGAAACAAGTTGATGTTCTTAATACACTATTAGAAAAAAGTCACTGTGATTAATCCCCTATGGGAAAGAAGTCGATGTACTTGTTTCATTATGGGAAAAAATTTGTTTTTATTCATCAACTATGGTAAAAAGTCAATGTTTTTGATCCACTATGGGAAACAAGTGATGATGCCTGATCTGTTATGATATGGGAAACAAGTGTTAATGCTTCATCGACTATGATTTGTTGGTCTGAGTAGTTAACAATAATATATGGAATGTTTTCTATACCTATAATGGTGACACACTTTTATGACATGTTTTCAGGATTACAAAGTGAAATCTTGGTTCGTGATTAATTTATGAAGATTTATCACTATTCTGAATCATATATATTGAAATGATCAAATTTTTTTCCATAACTCTTGTTTATTATCTATGACATATTGGGTATAAAATTTTTATGTTATTATCCTGATCTCATACTTTTATTCCTATATTATGATTTCATATGATCTTTGATTTATATCTACCATGTTTACCCTTAATGAAAATCTAAGCTCAAACTTTCTTATGTTTATTTTCCCCAGGTTATGAAGAAAGGTATTAAATAGGGTATGTATAAGAATATTAATATGTGGGAAGATTATTTTGGGATATTTTTAATATATTATTTGAAATAAAATTATTATGTATCTATTCTAAAAATACACTAAACCTTATAGTTCTATAATGGATCATAATGTTATGTATTGAATATTCATCTAAGAAGATGTAATATTTATATATGTAAATCCTGGGCTACTATACTCTTTCACTTCCACTTGAAATATATGATTCACTATCCATTATAGTAAATATAACTTGATTGGGCTCAACCATTACTTCCTTAAACACAACCACAATGTAAATGGCTAATTTTAAGAAGAATAACTTGAACCATATGTCAAGGTAAAGACCTATTTCTAATCATCAATATTTTAGGGTTTCATTGGTGATAATATCCAAGGGGAATTGAAAAGTATTAGTGAAATGTGTTATATATTCCATAATTGATTGATTACCCTACTTAAGAAATACAAGATCTCATTACATTGCCAACATCAGTATCTTAGAACAAAACTATTCAGTAAAAATTGTTTTTGAATCCTTCCTAGATAAGTTTTCATAATAAACATACTAGACCATAGAATCACACCACTTCATATTAGGCCCCTCAAACATAAATGTTGTGTACTTCATCTATGTGGTATCAGGATTTTTGATAAAATTAAAAATTATTTTACCTTTCTCCTAACATAACTCTACTTATTTGGGGTATTTATTACCTTTAAAAGTAGGAGGGTTGTGTATTTAGAATTATTGAACTCTATATATTTCCTTATATGGGATATGATAATCTTCTATTTCTATATATTACATAGTTAAAACAAACATATTGATCATATATTGATCAAAATAAGGATTAACTTGTAGAGAATTATCCATTTCTCCCTCCCTAGGTTTCACCAGGACTCTTATGGGAGGTACAAATCATTTAAATCAATTAAATAAATAAAAATCCATTAAATATATAAAAATATAAAAAATCATAATAATTAACATTAATTGAATCACAACTATTCCATTAACACATGATGTAACCATAATAATTCATTAAATGAGAGATAAAAAATGGTTTTTTATCATGCTATATTTTTCCACATGGTCAAAATAATTTCACATTTTATTTTTTTCCTTTACTAGAGTCTCTATATGGATTTATTATCTCCTTATCATGTTCTAAAACCCATGAATATAATTGCTCACCATTGGATTTTTTTCTCTTCCCCTTCTAAAAGATGAAATTTCTCAAAAATAATAATATAATGATCAAAATTAAAAAATAGCCATACACAATTCTACCCACCAAATATCCATAATAAAATAATAAAACTAAATCTCTAATACCATTTTGTATAGAACTGACCTTAACTGATGGAAACATTCTCAAACAGCTATATTTCTTTGGTGACTATGTTTCATCCATCCCTGAATTCTTCATCCTCACTATCTATAGAGTAGTCCTACTCTTATATTTTTCTAGTATCAACCTTATCTACCTATATACCTTTATATCTAATGTTCATCTCTCATTTTTTGGTGAGTTTTTCTTCTCCATAGCGACTTATTATCTCTTTTTTCTAGTTTCCCTCTCATTTGTATTTGATACTTCTAGGTTGTTTTCTACCACATTGATAGCCTTTATTACCACTATACCTACCCTTACCACTTGAAACATCATGATAAACCCCGTTTTGGTTTGACTTGAGGGTTATTTTGTGGTTTGGGATTATGAA
This sequence comes from Viscum album, assembly GCA_963277665.1. NCBI lineage: Eukaryota > Viridiplantae > Streptophyta > Magnoliopsida > Santalales > Viscaceae > Viscum > Viscum album. The sequence continues at coordinate 1,499,974,743 of OY728131.1, forward strand.
GTAAGTGCTACTTGATGTATTGTGCTATCTTTTTTCTGGAGGTTTTTCTTATTTTCCCCTTCTTTTCATATTGATTTATTTTTGTCTGTGCTTGTGTAGTTGTACCATTCACACTCCAATGCTATTAATAAAAAATTTATTTGTGCTAGATCTAATTTATGGTTTTATGTGAAGGTGATTTTGGTATTTTGGGATTGTACTAGTAGATTAATTTAGTGTTTATGGTATGTGTCGACTTAGTTTTTTCCACTGATTTAGTTTCTTGTTGATTTTTTTCCTAGGGTGTTCTGATACCTTTATGGTCTATTTTAGATCATGTTTAGTATTTTATAGCTGATTTTAGGTGTCCTTGATGTTTTTTTATTTTGGTTATTGAAATTTTTTTCTATGGTAAAGATTCATTTTCATGGTTCTTCTTCATTGATGATTTAGTGATTTTTTCTGGAATGATTTAGATCTTGGGGTTTTGTTCTATTTTGGTTGTTTTGGAATATGGTTTGAAGTTTTGATTGTTTATTGTGATTCTTGGTTGCGATTTAATGTAAAATTATGTTCCATGGTGGAGATTTTTAATGAACCGACCCACGTTAACCTGACACATCACTCCAGTAGTCCCTCCATAAGGTAGAGAATAATAAGGAAATAAAAAAGTATCATGTATATCTAGAAAGAGATAAAAAACTAGAGTACAAAGTATAAGTAATAGTAATTATTAATGAGAAATAAAAAACCAAGACAAAAATGTCTTTCTTGTAAATAAAACAATGTAAGGAAAAAGTCAAGACTCCATTTGATAATTATTCACCACAAAACTATCCCACTACAAAGGTGATGGAAACCAATACAAGCCGATGAACTACATGATAGACTTCCCTTTTCTTGAGTCCTAAAAATCCACATATAAAGACTCCCATTGGATAAAGTAGGGTATGAGCACAAATACCAATAGGATTTCACAAAAGAATCTATAAAAGGTCTAATATCCTGCCTGCCAATCAATTTTTTCCATTTTAGAAGCCGGTTTATGGGAATGTGGTACCCCACCATACAACCAAAAACACAAACATTTGAAACACAAACATCAGACATCGCAAAAAAACAAAGTATTACACATAATAATAACCTGATTCATCTTCTCATCCCATGTAGGAGTCATCAAAACTGTCCATGTAATAAATAATGAGATCATAATAAAAACAGTCCATGGATACACCATCAGATAAAAAAGTGAGAAACTAACCATGAAATATATCATAATGTGTAAAACCAATTATAACTTACAAAGAAGATTATTTTCGGATCTAGAATATGGGAATAGATAATCAAACATAAAATAAAATACTAATCCATGAGTCATGTGAATTTAAGCAATATCAATTCCTACCATTGTTTTTTAATGTCAACAAAAAATCACCTAGTGCTGACACAGACACACACATAGCAAGGTGACATGTCCATTTCCCGAAACACCCATGGTTCCCAATGTGATAGTTTTTACAAAATCCTTTGAATACCATGATAAATATATATAAAACATTTTTAACAATAATAATTACCAATACCATAATTGAAAATCCATTTTATAATCAAAACATCTATTAACAAATTTCTTTAAACATATAGAATGCACAAATGTGATTTAAAGAAAAACCCATTTAAAAGAATAAATTTCATTAATAAAATTCACCGTGATATAAAATATATAACTTTAAAAAAAAACCAAATAAATTTTACAATAACATCATGTATTTCATGAATTATATCATTTTTATAGAGACACCTTCCTCAAGAACATAGGTAAACTAATCTCCTTTGAAAATGGAGATCAGGAATGAATTGATTAAGTCCTCGAATGACTAGATTCATAAGAAACATCATTTAGCTTCTATAAAACCTCATAGATCCAGAATCTATAGCCCATTCAGGTTCCCATTAAATAACAGGAGAATATATCTAGTGATTATTTAGGAATAATAATAAAAACCAGATAAAAAATGGAACATACTGTTAACATATCAATCATTAACAAAGAAATTACATCAAGATTCCAAATAAAGAAGACTCTACAGGGACAATGAAGGTTAATTTTAAGACTAATGAATAAAAGGGGAGTGTTTATACATAAAAAATATTAAGGAAAATGGTTAATTATAAATTTTTAGAGGTACATATTAGGGTGTAGGGATAGTCCACAAAGATAGAAAAACCATGTTCTAACCATGAATGGACTCTATACTTTGAAAATTTGGGTGAAAAATATCATATATATGAGAAATATGATTTTAAAAAACCATTTTTAAGCCATTATAAACCCTTGGAAAACCAAAAATACACCCACATGATCTCCCTAGTGAGACACATGGTTTTAATATCTATTTTCAAACCATGAAAAATGTCTACAGAACCTCACAAATACATACCACATAGTTACTGCATGGTTAGTAATAACTGTGAACCTTTCCTTTTTCCTAAAGAAATATATGTTTTCAAACACACATCCTAAAAGCCTCAAGAGAAACACCAAGGATAAAACATTCTCAAACTAGATAATAGCCGTGACTTAGTGGGTGTCACAATTCCCCCCTACCAAAAAATATTTATGTCCCCAAAAAGTGTTCAAGATTCTAAACTCAAAAAAAGATAAGTCCAATGCAACCTAAAAAAATTCCCTCCCCCACGTATCATGGATATCCCATCCATACTACCACATTACATGAACTAGGGAAATTGTTTTACCACATAATACTTTTTTTTTCAAAAATCCATAATCTAATCTGGTTACTCAACCATAGTGGAATCTGGCTTAAGATCAAGATCATTATATTCAATCACATGGGAAGTGTCTGGTTGATACCTAATCAGCTGGGAAACATATAACATATTGAAATTAATTTCAAGAGAGATATAAATTCCAACCAATATTCCTCCTTTACAATTCATTTAAGGGCCTTAAAGGGGCTAATATAACTCAGTTCTAGCTTACCAAGCTTACCCAACCAACATTTCCCAAGAATGGTGAAAATTGAAGAAAATACAATCACTAAATTAAAAATATAGTGGCCACAAATAATGATTCATATAAGATTTATGATGATTATGTACTGTGATCAATCTCTTCCATACCAAATGCACAATTTTTCTCATTTTCTATACAAGGATTGACCTAACCAAGGACAATTCTTCCCAATCTTCCCAATAAAAGGGAAATCTACATGGACACCCATAAAAACATTCAAAGGGTACCATCTTAATTGAACCCTAATAACTATTTTATTAGGAAAATATTACCAAAGTAAGATTCTTTTCTTAATAACTACCAAAATAGAGCACACATGCCTCAAGTATATCCTAAAGAATTTGGATAGCTCACTTAGTCTACCAATACAAACAAGGATGAAATTACAAGATTAATTTCAATTGGGAACCTATTGAATCATTAAATCCTTTAAAAAAACTAGATTTGAACCACATATACCTATTATAAATAACCACTGAGAGAACCCCAGGAAATTTCTTGACCTCTTGGACATACAAATTCCCAAGATGCTCCACCTTCATCATCTTCATGATAGGGAGGAAATGAGATAATTTCAAAATTCGATCATTTATCACCCAAATCAAATCCTTCCCATTAAAATTCCATTGTAAGATAATTACAAAGTCCATGGAGTCCTCATCCCACTTCCACACCAGAATGAGAAATGCTTACAATAAAATAGTAGGTCTATGGTGTTGTTCCTTAATATTATAATAAGGAACCATGAGATGAAATCTAAAATTGACCACATCATCCTTGGACACTAATATTGACATCTCAAATCATGATAAATATTAGTATTAATAGCGCATAAGAACCAAAAAGATCAGTTTCCACTGTATAAAAACTTCTACCTCAGTGATATAGGAATAACCAACCTACCCTGGAAGCACATAAATATGAGACTAGGTACAATCACCTATGGTCTCCCTATAATTTATGATTTTACAAAAACACTAAAAAAGTGGTCTATAAAACTTTCAAAAGATTAACCCACTAATTGAATGATGATCCATCCTTTACTGAGGCCAAGAACACCTATCTAATATCTTCTTCCACTCCCAATATCATCTCAGCAAACCAAATCATCAAAGACCCCTCCTCTAATGATTCTTTAAAGTCTTGTGTCATTAATTTTTTGATCAAATCATTGACAAACACACTTCCTTTATCGGGGGTATATTTAATTTAAAAAAAAATGTCTAAAGATACATAACTTACCATCATTTCCTCAAATTCATATCCCTTTGAGTGAAAATATACTTCAAGATCTTATGATCATAATGTACTATAAAAAAATCCCCAAAGATATAGAGATGCCACATTTTGAGTGTGCGCATAACAAATTCCAACTCATGATCATTGATAAGGTAGTTCTTCTCATGAGGGAATAATTGGAAAGAGACATAGTTCACCACATGTTTTTCTTGAATGAAGAAACACCCAAAACCTTTACCAGGAGCATCACTGGAAACATAATAACCCAAAATTATTTTTTGAAGAATTAGAACTATTGTTGAATCCAACCTTACCTTAAATTCCACAAAAATTCATTGAAATTTTTTATCCACTCAAAATTAACACCCTTGTGGGTTAAATCTATCATCAGAGATGCAATCTTGTAGAAGTACTGAATTAACCACCTATTATAACTAGACCATCCCAAGAATCTCCAAATCTAAAAAACATTTTTGTGCTTCTCCCAATACATTAATACTTGTATCATTTCAAGATCCACTAAGATTACCCTCTATGGTAGAACATTCCCTAAAAATTTTCTTTTATAGATCCAAATTTGACAATTGAAAGAATTACCAAACAAGTGATGTTTTCTCAAGGTTCTAAAGATAATATCCAAATTATCCATTTTTTACACCACTAACTTGGATTTCACCAAAATATCATACATAAAAATTACTATTAAATGGTTTAATAATTGATGAAAGATCCATTTCATCAATTACATACATATGAAAGGATATTTAGTGTGACCAAATGGCATAAAAATAAATTTGAAATGCCCATATTATCTCTTAAATGTTGTCCTATGTATATCCACTTTTCATAATCTCAACTAGTGGTACCCCAAAGAGAGGAAAATCATAGAAAATCAATGATCCCATTTTAGTTGAAAAAATAATCATTAATTATTGGAGAGGGAAAATTGTTCTTAAAGATCACTTGATTTAACTTTTAATAGTCGATGAAAAGTCTTTGTCTCACATAGGTCATTTTAGAAAAGAGGATAGGTGAATCCCAAGGTGAAACAATTGGATGAATAAATCTCTTGTATTCAAGTTATGAAAGATGATCCTTAAGTACGTCTAACTCAACAGGTTTCATGTGATATGGTGACATTGAAATGGCATCGTATCAGGGAGAAAGTAATTCATGATCATGACCTATCTCTATGATGTTAACCCAAAAAAACTCTTTTAGAGACCTTGGGGTATGAACTTACCACTATAAGAAGTGGATTAATCAAATGAGGATAAATGATCTCAATAAAAATCATCGATTGTTTACATGAGATTATTCTGGTATAATGAACAATAGGCCCCTTCCCCCCATACCTAGAAACCCAATCACCCTAAAAGATATGAGAGACTATATCAAGAGGCAATAACTAAACATTATGATGATAATAATTTATCCAGACTTTATAATTGATCATCGAATTCATGATAGAAAATCAGGTTTAATATTTCAAGATCAATAACTTTGAAATCCCACACCACTTAAAACTCATCTATCATCACCCAATACATGGGACATTTAAAAACTTATTACAAACACTTTCACAAAGGCATATAAAGATTAAATTATAATGGCATAATCATGAAATGTATTCCCAAAAATTCAATTAATATTGATTATATAAAATAATTAGGAGCACCAGTATCAAATAAATATAGCACCATAGAGGATGAAATAAACACTATCCCTCTAACAATAGATTACCCTACCTTAGATACCTCTGGTTTATACTCCATTATATAAAAACCTCTAATATTATCTCCTACCTAAGCTTTCTTGGCTACATGTAATTCCCTTGGAATGAGGATAGCATCCAAAACCCTTGTAAACATTATAAAAATCAATGAACCCTTGGTGATAGTGGATCCAGCCTTACTACCATGGGATATCCTTCCACCAAACCACCTAAGATGGATAGATAAACCATAATGGTGATAATTTCATGGTTCTTACATAAACTTAAGCTTGGTATGACTAGACCTTCCACAAAGATAAAAAAACACACGTTTTTCTAGCAAGGCCCTTGAAAATAATCTGAATACAATTGATTATCTTTGAATTTCCTTTTATATGCATAAAACATTCCCTAGCTAAAAAACTCATCAATTGATGTTCCACCTAAAACCATATTTTTAGATATATGTTCCTAATCCATAGTGGTTTTTTGACCACCTCTATAGAAACCCTCGCTTTTCATACATTAAAATTACATAACATTTGTGGAAAACTTAAAACATTATACAAACAAATTCCCAAAGACCATACTAGTCTAGTGCCTTTGGAAACATGGAACATGAACACTGATACATAAGTGAGCTACATTATCTCCCACTAGGTTCTTCTTGACTAGAACCCTTATTATACACTTCAAACATACTACATATCTTTATAACCTAGGGAAAGAAACAAAAAAAGGGGTGAGCTCAAATTCTTAGAAAGGGTAAACAAGGGAGATATGTAAGAATAATCATGATCATAAGGGTATGAGAAAATGATCATAAAAATATAATATCATACCCTACATATCAAAGATCATATACATGAATCATGGAATAAATCTTGGAAGTTCACAAGAAATGAATCATAAGAAAATAAAGACAATAATCCATGAAATAATAACAAAGGAAAAATCATGGAATTATGGAAGACACATAATAATATAGAATTATTTACATAATATTCAAGTCATTGATACTGAGACCATATTAGTGGACAAATTCCTTTTCTGAACTGGTTTAACACCCCATTCCAGTATTGTATCACCAAATAGAGTTCACCCCTCATTCTAGCCCTGTATTACTGAATGGATTTCATTTACCATTCCAACCCTATAATACTAAACCAATTTCATTTATCATTCAAAATATGTCTATATCACGAGATATAAATATTTACCAAATATATTGGAGGGAGATATAGGTCCCACCCTAATCATAATGAAATCATACATACATGTTGAAAATGATTATAAAAAATCATATCATAACCCATGAAATGAAATGGGTATTATAAACATGTAATCACATCATAACCTGTGGAAAGAGATAGGTTTCAAAATCATTTCATCAAGAACACAACCCATGAAAGGAAGTGGGTTTCAAAATCATATAACCCATGAATGAGAAATGGGTTTCAAAATCATATAACTCGTGAAAGAGAAACAGATTTCATTAATATCACGCGATCAATAAATAATCCATTCAGAGAAAGAATATGAATTTAAATAGTGAATAATTTCCTTATAAAGGCATGATTAACTCTAATTTATGTTATATTAGATGGTAAATAATCTTGAAATACCTTTTAAATATATTAATTAAGGTAAATATCCTTTCTTCATTGAAAACTCTTTTTAAAACAAAAAACCATTTTGAATTTTTTTATTTGAAAATAGATTTTTAAACTTATAAAGGAAGTATTGAAAACAATAAAACATTTTTAAAATCCATTTTACTTAAAAATGGGCTTCAAATATATTTTGAACACATTTTTGAAAACATTTTTGAAAACACGGTTTTTGAATACAATAGATTTCTGACCAGAGAGAGACGATCATATTTCACTTAATAATGTTATATTAAGTACCAAAAAGTATAAAAACAATAATAATAAATTGATATATCTTGAATAAACAGAGAATAAAGAAACTCTTATGTGTTCTTGAGAGATGGGTCATAATATTTTATCGTAGGAAGCATAAACATAAACAGTCTAAAAAACCGTTGAGATTGTCTCAATAAAATCTTATAACTTGGTAAATTGGGATCATACTCTCCATGTAAGAAATGGAAATTTCATGAATATTAAAATATCATTAAATAAAGTAAATTTATTATATAACATTTAAAATGGAATTATATACACCTCAAAATAGAATTTATATGCACAATAAAACATGAGTCTCAACAAAGGAAAATTGAGACAAAACTATTTTATTGATTTGGTAACTTTTGAAACATAAAATCCATGAAAGAAAGATCATAAAATGGATATGTGAATACCCATAAATTATGGTATAAGATACATAGAATACATTCATGGGTAGTACATACATCACACAAAAGTAAGGAGTGACGAACATATCATGTATCTCACGAAAGTAAAAAGTGAGATGAAATCCCCTTACCTTGTGTTTTGACTCTCATTTTACTCATTCAAAGAACCGATATGATAAATGTAAATTAATTATAAATATTTTTAAGAACAATATTATTATATATAATATAACATATAGTTTTATTATGATATTATATTACCCATTTTTTTACCATCATATGTTAAGGATTCACTTCAGATAATATTCATTCTATTCTTTGAACGTGTCTTAATTTTTTTAAGAAGGTGGTGCCTGGCCAGAAGACCAAGGGACAATTATTATAAATAAAAAGGATAAAAGATTCTAAAATATGTAAAATTATTACAACCTTTGTAATTAAAGGGGATTAGATCAGCGAGAATATCATCAAGCCATGTAATATCTCAATTAACCACTTTATTCACAAGGCCATCATCAACCATGTTAGCTTCTCGATAAATATGAGTGATGATGTAGTTGATGTTGAGAAGAGTGCAGATACAGCCCATCTAGTGAGTGGTGATCGGCCACACAAGATTTATCACACCATTCCAAATTTCTTGCACAATGGTAGTCGATTCACTCTCAATCCAAATGTTGCTCCAACCATGTTGTTTGAAAAAATAAATGGCATGAATCATACTCATCATTTTAGCTTCTAAAGAAGAGGAAATGACACAACCACCATAAAATCATCCAAGTATTTGACCATCATGATTTATAAAGATTGAAACACAACCCACAAGGCCCAGATTTCCTTTGGTAGCACCATCCACATTAACTTTAATCCAACCAGGAAGAGGGGCGCGTCAAAAGAATTCGAAAGTGCAATGAGGTTGGAAATAATTTCCATCAATACAGAGTCATATCAAAATGAAAAAGTCATGCACCATGTTGTTTCAGTGTCTATTTTGGATAAAAATATCATTACATATGGCAATAAGAATCTACAGTTGCCCTGCATCATGACTTAATGATCATTTATTATAAATAAGACAATTTCTATCATACCAGACCACATGGTGAAGCTCGGTGATAGAAACAAGTAAAATATTCTTAATCTGTTGATAATTACCCATCTCCACACATCTCATTAATTGAAATTTGATAGATTCATGAATCTACCACCTACGATTAAAAATTTTAAAAATATAATTCCAAAGAGTAGAAGTAGTGACATAAGAAAGAAAGAGACGATTAGCATCTTCTTTGTGTTGGTTGGATATAAAACATTTAGAGCAAAGTTGAATACTATGAAATTGAAGGTGATCATCAGTGGGGATCCTGTTGTGAGAAATCCGCCAGATGAGAGTAAATATTGAAGGTTTTATCCAAGTTTTGTCAAGGAGCTTTATCCACCCAATTTCAGAGTTACAAAAATGGTGGTTGTAATAGTTTTTTGAATTTATAATGACATTGTGAGAAAGTTCCCAGATTAAGAAATAATCGGTGATGGAGAAAGTATAAGTATCAATGAAATTCATGATGTGGTCAGGAGGATGATCATTTTGGGAGCAGAGGAAATCTCTGATGGAGCGATTGGTGTTCTCCAGACTTTTGTCAAGAGAAATTATCAAAATTAAAGGAGTTCCAGTCCAGTTATCTAACCAAAAATTCAATGAGGAGTCTCTAGAGACCATCCACCGGGCATTATTCAAAATAGAGGAAAAAAGACTATTTTTATGGAAGGCCAGATAGAGGAGGCAAGAAAAGTTGAGTTTCCTTTATTAAGTTTTTCGAGAAATCTATTTTTAAGAAAGCTAGTTGAGTTAGAATTATTATGTAGGATATCCCAAGTGAGCCTGGCTTGAAGTGCCTCATTAATATGTTTGAGAGTTTTAATGCCAATTCCTCCTTTATCAATGGGTTTACAATAGTTTAACCAAGGTATGGTGACAATTTTCCTTTCCACCATGATACTTGTCCAAACAAAATTTTTAATAAAGGTATTGATTTTTAATAAGGCCAACATGCCACTTGTTGACCATCATAGAGTAGACAATTTTTGAGATAATATTAGATTTAACAAGATAGATTCTACCTGCCACAAAAAGTGATTTTCCCTTCCAAGTAGAAATTTGATTTATAACCTCATTAGAAATTTCAGAGAAATGTGAAGATTTAGGTCTTCCCTAGAATATGGGGACACCTAGGTATTTAAATAGACGAGATCCCTCATTTATACCTATGTCACTTATAATGCTGCATTTTCTATTAGGTGGAAATTTTTTCCCAAATAAGATAGAAGATTTATTCCATCTAATCACTTGTCCAGAAATCTCTTCATAATGATCAAGAGCTCTTTTGAGGTTTTAGATGTTTCTTTTATCACCTTGATGAAAAATATTTATATCATCAGCATATAACAGGTGAGTGGGATAATTCATATTTTTTGACAAATGAATGGGATTGAGTTTATTTTGATCAACAAGACAAGTGAGTAAATGGCTAAGATAATCCTCCATAATGGAGAAAAGGATAGAAAAGAGGGGATCCCCTTGTCTTACACCTTTAGTGAATTTGAAATATCCTATGGGGGTACCATTGATTAGAATGGAAATGGAAGCTAAATTGAATAAGGTTCTGATAGTAGTGATAAATGCATTGAGAAAACCAAAATATTGAATCACTTTAAAAATAAAACTCTATTCCAGTGTATCAAAAGATATTTTAATTTGAAGATTAATGGAAATATTAACTCTTCTGTTGACTTTGTTTATAGTGTTAAAACACTCTAAATCAAGACAAATGAAATTTTGGATTGATCTACCCTTAGTAAACCCAAATTGATTCTAGGAGACTATATTATCAGTTATAGATGAGAGCCTATTGGAAATTATTTTTGTGATGATTTTGTAAAGGGAGTTGATGAGAGAAATGGGACTAAACAAATGGATCTCAGAAGAATTGTCAACTTTGGGGATTAGAGAGAGGAATTGGGCATTTAGACCATGAGGAAGAACACCATTGATGAAAAAAGATTTTACAAGCTTGAAAACATCAGATTGAATAATCTCCCAATAGTGCTGGAAGAAACCATTATTAAAATAATCAGGTCCAGAAGCACTATCAGGATTTAAACTAAAGACAGTATATTTAATTTAATGATCTAGAAGAGTGTTAAGAATAAAGGTGTTTTCTTCATCATTGATCACCATAAAAAAGATCTCAGGTAAGAGTTCTCTGTTGTTATCAGGTCCATTAAAGACAGATTCAATCTAAGTGACACTATCATTAGAAATGTCATATTCATTGTCTAAAATGTTATACCCATATTTTAGAGAGGCAATAGGCCTATAATCTCTGCGTTGTCTTTGAAGATAATTATAGAAATTACTATTTCTATCACCATTAGAAAGCCATTTAACTTTGAACGCTTGTTTCCTCATGTTATCCTTAAATGTGAGTAGGGAATTGAGCTTTATCGAAGTGTTGATTTTTTGATTTGGATCAATGATAATATAAGATCTAGTGCTATGGTTTTGGAGTTGGTTGAGCTCATTCTCAAGGGGGAGGATATCCTTGTTGATTTTTTTGGCATGCACGTTACACCAACCTTTAAGCATCAGTTTAAGAGACTTTAGTTTGAAAGAGTATGAAAAGGCATCATTGTAATGTGTCATAGAAATTAAAAATGTTGTAATGATGTCAGTGAATTATATGTTTATTACAATAATCTATAGAATATATAAGTATAAAATGGAGTACACCATTCATGGATACGGTAAGTCGCACGTACACATGAACGCTGTTTTGGTTTTTATTATCATATTGAAATAAAGAAAATGAAATACATATAAATATGTCTATAATTATTATATAAGATTTGTGATATCATATATATATATATCATATATAATCACTAAACCCATATTTAATTCATTCAATGTGGTTTTTGAATGAATCATATCGCTTTGAGGGGCGGTAGTCCACACTAACTGAAACAAAATCATCGTATTAACACACAATGGAAGGTAAAAAGATATGTGTTGTAAAAGGAATAAATAAGCTTAAATAAATAATAAATATAACATATAACATATATAAATATTTTTTCTATCATAATTTCCACCATGATAGGTGGAAATGAAAATTGAATAATCATCATTTAGTGAGGTGATAGTTCACCGTACACATATATAGTATGTTCATTATCTATTAAATGGTGGTGTGTGTAAGTGTAGGTTGAAAAATTAGTATAAAAAAATCATAGTATATTTATTATACTGATTTATTTATATAATAATGGAATAAATATAGTGGAGTGTGTTTAGAAAGAAAATAAAAAGAAAGGACCTGAGAGAAGATATTACCTCTTAATTGGGTAGCTCCATTTGGTTTGTGCCAAAAGTCTTCCTTGGATTGCCTTCTAACCAAGGGAAGTATTATAGGAGGATGTAAGGATTTATGGGAAGTGTATTGGATAGATATTGGACTAAATTAATAGGTTTTATAGGTGTGAAGAAGTGGGATAGTTGATGACCTTTTATAGAGAAGGGAAGGGACTCACTTGGTATTTTTGAATACAAGTTAGGTGTACCCACGTTTTTACCAAAAAAAAGTCACAAAAAACAAAAAAATAAAGAATATATGGTCCTTGGATTAATAATATCTAAAAATTGGTGTTGGAAAAGTTTTTATGTTTTTTTTGGATCTTAAATTTAAGGTTTAGTCCTTATTTAAGTTTAATTTTACCTTAATCGATGTAATTGTTTTTAATTACTTTCCCTAATATTTTTGGTAAAAAAATAAGTTAACCTTATTATAAATTATAAATTATTATTATTTGAAAAATGGAATCCGTTTTTCCAGATTCAAATCATATAATTATCATAAATCATTTTTAAATTAATCCCTTAGTCGGGTCTAAAATGTGGGGTTTTAAAGTAAAAATGATTAAAAGTCTGATAAGTTTTCATATCCAATTTCAATGTGAAATTTTTTCAAATTATCTAAATTTGATTAAATGATAAAAATATAATCTAATTAATCATTTAATGTAAATTAAAATATAATTTAACATTATAAATAGATTATATTAAAAAGAAATTTTGAATTAAAATTCGGTATTTTTCCCTATTCAAATAATGACATTTCTTAGAAAAATCCAAAAAATTCACCCTAAGATAATTCTGACATTATAAATTTAAAAAATAAGTTTTTTATAAAATTTAATTTCTGAATGTGTCTAAAATTAATTTTGTATTAAAATCAGTTCATTTCAGAAAACAATATTTTTAAACATATAAGGACTTTACCAAAAATAATTTCTTTTATTTTCAATTATAAAAAATATTTGAAAAGTATTTATTAATATTAATATTACTAAGTCTAATGGATAGGTTATACTTATCTTATTTAAATAATTTTAATAGAAAAATTATTTTTCGTAGAAACATCAGTATTGCATGTAATGTACACCGGGTCAGTGTTCTGTGTTACATATGAAAAGTCTATGCCCTATGAAAGGAATGTTTGACTTAGTTCATTGAAAAAAATAAATGAAAATTTAATTTATTTGAAAAAATGTCAATAAAAACTTGAGTTGTTACATTCTACCCCCCTTAAAATGAATATTACCCTTAAAATTCATTACACATGTAAAAAATGAGGATACTTATGCTTCATTATATCCTCAAGTTCCCGCATTGCTTCCTATAACTAGTAATTTATCCACAAAATGTTGACCAAGTTAATGATATTGTTTCATATAACCTTCTATGATCATTCCATAATTTCAATAGGTTTCTCCTCATAAGAAAGATCCTTCTCTAGTAGTATGAACTATGAGTTCAATACATACGAAGGGTCAGGTTTGTACTTCCTCAGGAGAGATACGTGGAAAATATCATGGACTTGAGAGAGATTTGGAGGAAGTTCCAATTGATAAGATACCATACTGATACAATCCAGAATCTCAAAGGGACCAATATACCTAGGTATTAGTTTCCCTTTCTTCCTGAATCTCATAACTTTCTTCCAGGGTGAGATTTGTCGAAACACTTTTTCACCATCTTCAAATTCCAAATCACATCAATAGTTATTAGTTCAACTTTTCTACCAAATTTGAGCTACCTTGATATGATTTTGAATGGTTCTAACATTATTAACCATTTCTTCAGAAATCTTAGGTCCTAATATATTGCTCTATCTAACCTCATCCCGACATATTGGAGCTATAAATTTCTTCCCATAAAGGGATTCGTATGGTTCCATCTGAATGCTTGAGTGAAATATATTTTTGTAAGAAAATTCAACTAGTTGAAGGTGTTTATCCTAAATTTTTTTGAAAACTAGAGAACAAGATCTCAACATATCCTTTAGGGATTAGATTTTTTTAGACTAACCATCTGTTTGAGGATGATAAGTGGTGATAAAACTCAATTCTGTATCAAGTGATTACTTAAGACTTTTTAGAACATTGAGGTAAACCTCATATAACAATCTAATAAAATAGAATATGATACTCCATGAAACCTTACCTTTTACTTAATATATATCCTAGAAATATGATCCAGAGAGAATTCTTATTTAATAGTGATGAAGTGTGATCACTTAGTAAGGCAATCTACTACCACCCATATAACATTAAAACTTTTAGAGGTTTTGGGTAGTTCGATGAAAAACTATACAGTGATGTGCTCCCATTTCTATTCTGGTATGGGTAATGTATGCTAAATTCCTTTATACTTTTTTCTTTTATCGTTAACTTGTGGGCATACCAATCCCCGAGATACAAAAATCATTGATACCTCTCTTCATTTCATCCCACTAGAAGTATTCTTTCAAGACCCTATACATATTCGTACTTCTAGGATGACTAGATAATAAATAACTATGAGATTACTCTAACATATCCTTCTTCAAATATGGTATCTAAGGAACACATAAATGGTTTTTGAACCTCATCATTTCATCCTGATCAATGTTAAACTCAAGAATATTTCTATATTTCTTTTGCAGCTCTACGTCTTCCTTCTACACCTCTTTGATCTTCACTTGGATAGAGAGTTGAAAATTCATTTGAGAAAGATAATATTTCCCCCCTTCCTTTATAATTTGTAGATATATCCTTTTAAAATATATAAATCTTGGATCTTTTATTATCCTCTTCTTGGATAAGCTCGCATGATCATTCCGACTCAAAGCATTGTCCACCTTGTTCATTTTCATAGGGTGGTAATGTATTAAGTAGTCATAATCCTTTATCGACTGTAAATATCTTCTATGGATAATGTTCTTATACTTTTGTGTGAATATATATTACATAATTTTTTGATCAGTATATATATCACACTTTTCTACATAAAGATAATTCCTTCATATATTTAATTAAAAAATTACTGCTGCTAAATCCAAATCACGAGTTGGGTAATTTTTCTCTTGAATATTTAACTTCTGGGAGGAATAAGTGATAACCATGTTATTATGCATAAGAAAACATTCCTATAACTTATTGTATGTATCACTAGAGATTAAAAACCATTCTTCACTATAGGGTAATATAAGCACAGGTTCACCGACTAACCTTCCATTTAGTTCCTTGAACTTTTCCTCAAATTAATCTATCTAGAAGAACTTTCCACCCTTATTAGTTAACTTGGTCATAGGTTTAGATAGTCATGATAAATTATAAAGAAACTATCAATAATATCTAGTTAAACCAAGAAATCTATGGATCTCAGTCACCACAGTTGGTTTAGGCCAACATTAAATTGCCTTTATCTTCGATGGATCTACTGTTATACCATCTATTGAGATTATGTGACCCAAAAAAAGAAAACTTTTTCAGCCAAAATTCTATCTTTTAAAATTTTTCTTATATATTCTCATTCCTTAGGGTCTTTAGTAAAATTATAAAGTGACATTCATGCTCTCACTTTCTCTTTTAATAGATAAGAATATCATCCATAAATACTACCAAAAAACGATCTAGGTAATCTCTAAAGACTCTATTCATCACATACATGATGATAGTAGGAGAATTGGTTACACCAAAAGGCATAACTATATATTTATAATGTACTTACCTTTTATGGAATGTTCTATTAAGTATATCATCCTTCTTAACCCTCAATTGATGATATCAAGAATGAAGGTCAATCATGGAGAAGTATTGATCTTCGCACAGTTGATCAAACAAATCATCAATATCAGGAAGAGGATACTTGTTCTTAATTGTGATATAGTTTAACTACCCATAATCAATGAAAAGTTTCATTTATCCATATTTATTTTTCAAAAAATGAACCGGTTCACCACAAGGTTACACTCTTGGCCAAATGAACCCCTTGTTAGGGTTTTCTTGGAGTTTCTTCTTTAGTTACTACAACTAAATTAGAGCCATTATATAAGGAGTATTAGAAATTGGTGTGGAACCATGTATAAATTCTATTTATAGATCAAATTCATGTTTTTGTGTATGACTAGGAAAATATTTTAGAAAGACACAAAAAAATTCTTGGACAATAGGCATATCATCGATATCGATTCTCTCCCCAAACATTTGAGATAAATAACCCTTTTTAAATGGGAATTAAGACCTATAAATTAGATGTAATATCCATAAGAAATTCATACTTATCATCACATGGATGGATGATCCAAGGAGGGTTTGAAATATAAAAATTAACTTCCCTTACTTGATAATTGATGTGGGATTTATGAAGATAAAGTCAATCCATGCCTATGATGACATCAAATTAAACAAAAGGAAGAATGATAAGATTTATGGGAAGCATATTCCTACAAACTTAAACCAGATAGGAATCATAGACATGAGATTCAATAATCATAACATAAAGGGTTTTCACTACTAATTCCTTATCTAGTTGTTTTTGGTGGAATCTTATCACCCTTATAAAATTATTTAGATATAAAAGAGTGGGAAGATATTGAATCAAATATGATATTAGTAGTTATAGAGTGGATGGTAAGTGTACATTTCATTACATTATTATATAACCTCTCATCAGAAATAGAAATTTCATGAGATTTACCCTTTTACCTTGGATTAAGAGATTGCTGATGTCAATCATCATCATCGGCCTTTGGGTTTGGGAATTGGTTATCATAATTCCCATTCTCCTTACACTTGTGTGACTGAATAATGGGAGGTGAATTCTTTGTGGATTTTTCTCCATTAGAATATATGCTAACATCTTCCCATAATTTTGATAATCAATTCCCCAGTGACCTTTCATTCCACAATTAAAACATTTACTATACCCCTTAAGAAAAATTCCTCCATGCTTCTTCCCACATTTAGATCATAAATGAAAAATCATCTTCTTTTCTCCATGGGTTTTATAGTATACTTTGAACTCCATATTCCTTTTCTTGTTAAAACCATGAGATTTATATGTGAATATGACCTACATTTTAACCATTATTTCACCATGAAAAATACTTTCTTAGCCCCTAAAGTCTCTTATGGCCAATGTTCTTATGAGACTTGTATTTAATACACTGATGAACCTATCAATTTTATTTTTATGTTGGATGAAAATTCTTGAAGGATACCTCACAAGTCTCTTGAAATTATCCTCATAGGTACCGATAGATTCATCATTTTTTTCTTCAACTGAAGTAACTATTTATCCATATTGGTGATAAGAATCTGAAAAAATTACTTATTAAAAAACAAGTTCTTTAACTCCTCCCAATATATGGATTCAATCTTATCCTACTGCCTCATATTCTTTATTAGTGTTCAACACTTCTATGCTTCTCCTTCTAACCTATAGACAATGGAAATTACTTTCAAATGCCCCAAAAACTAGATAATGGAGAATATCGTTTTAGTAGTACTGGTCCATTGTTCAAAAACAAGTGGATAACAATACCCTCTCAAAGAAGGTGGATGTTTCCTTATGAACGACTGAAATATTTTCCCTCCTTTGCTCATTTTGAAGTCCACCATGATTCATTACTGGAGAAAGCTATGTGAGCATAAAGATGAGGTTTTTCATTCCTTATCCCATAGAATTCAGTTCCTCAATAGGAAAAGAGTTTCATTGTCCATTATAATCACAATCACCATGATTTACTTAGGTTCCATCCATTTACTAAAACCAAAAATCATAGAGTAAGAAACAATTATCAAAGTGGGGAAGCACATAATCATGAAAAGTCACTTATATGTTGTTTAAATTATGACACATTTCTTAATATAGTACACCTCCAGTTTATCCTAGGTTATTCATATGAAAATTATGTTTAAATTATTGATAATAGTTCATGAAGAGTTTTTGAATTCCCAAAGCATATCCCCAGGGAGTGTCAAACCAGGTATCTAGTAAGGCCTATTATCATGTACTGGATTACCCCGAGTCAGGGTCGGAACATCTTGTCTAAGTTTTTAACCCTAGGTACATCTATTCCAGAGACATATCCACTTTTAGTATCTATAATAAAATGTATTTATATGAAACCACTCACTATAATCCTTATAAAAATTCTGATACATTTTGTTATACTTTTCCTTATCCTTAGACTTATCCTTAGACATGTACTTGGAGTTATCACTAAGGTTTTCTCATCCTATCTTCTAATGGATAAATAAAAATATTCTATAATACCAACTATAGCGACCCTATCTTTTCATACATTAAAATCACACAAAATTTTAAAAAAACATTAAAAATTATACAAACAGGCGCCCAAAGACTGCACTACTATAGTGCCTTTGGAAACATGGAACATAAAAACTGATACATTAGTGATCTACATTATCTCCCACCCAATTTTTCTTGACTAGAACCCTTCTTAGACACATCAAACATAATACATATCTTCATAAATTGGGGATGGAAACATAAAAAATGGGTGAGATAAAATGTTCAGTAAGGGTAAATAAGAGATATATATAAGAATAATCATGATCATAAGTGTATGAGAACATGATCATCAAAATATAAGATCATAACCTATATATCAAAGATCATATACATGAATCATGGCATAAAACCTGACTGTTCACAATATGTTAATCATAAGGAAATAAAGAACATAAGACATAAAAAAATAATATAGGAATAAAACATAGACTTGTGGCTGACATGTAATCATATGTAATGATTTCCATAGTAGTCAAGGCATTGATGTTGAAACCATATTCGTGGGAAAATTCATTTACCAAACCAGGTTCACACCCTGTTCTAACCCCATTCACACCCTGTTCCAACCCTGTATTACTGAACCGATTTCACCCCTTGTTTCAGCCCTTTATTAACGAATCGAGTTATTTTCCAGTTCCATCCCTATAATACTGAACCAATTTCATTTCATGTTCCAACCATGTTTATGTCATGAGATATAAATATTTACCCAATGCATTTTAGGGAGATATAGTTCCCACCCATCTCATAATGAATTCATACATACACATTCCACAAGATCATAAAAAATCATATCATAACACATGAAATGAAATGGGTATTATAAACATGTAATAATATCATTACTTGTAAGAATATACAAGTTTATAATCATTTCATCATGAACATAACCCATGAAAATAAGAGGGTTTAAAAATTATATAACTTGTGAAATAGAAATGAGTTTCAAAATCATATAACCCGTGAAAGAGAAATAAGTTTCATAAACATCGTGACACCAAAATATAATCTCTTAAGAGAAATAATTTGAATAGAAGCAGTGAGTAATTTCCTTGTAAAGGTATGAGTAACACCAATAGATGTTATCTTATATAATAAATAATTTTGAATGACCTTTTGAAAACATTTCTTGAGGAAAATGTCCTTTTTTGCATTGATAACTCTATTTAAAACATAAAACCATTTTGAATTTTTTTCTTTGAATATATATTTCAAATATTATAATAGAAGAATCGAAAAATATAAAATATTTTTAAAATATATTTTTCCTTGAAAATTAGCTTCAAATACATTTTGAAAACATTTTTGAAAACATGGTTTTTGAATACAATAGATTTCCGACTGGAGAGATAGTAAGATTTTACATAAAAATATTATCTTAATCACCAAAGAGTGTAAAAATGGTACTAATATATATATATATATAATATATATATCTTTAATAAATACTTTATAAGGAATCTCATGAGTTTTATTGAGACATGGATCATAATATTTCATCATAATAAGCATAAACATAAACAATCTTGAAAAGCGATTACATTGGCTCAATAAACTCTTATAACTTGGTAAATTGGGATCATACTCTCCATGTAAGAAATGAAAAGTAAACGGAGCTTAAAATATCATTAAATAAAGTATATTTATTATATAACATTTAAAATAGAAGTACATACACCTATAAAGAAAATCTAGGTGTACAAAAAAACATAAGTCTCAACAAAGGAAAATTGAGACAAAACTATTTATTGAATTGGCAACTTTTTAAACTTAAAACCTATTAAAGAAAGATCATAAAATGGAAATATGAATATCAATAAATTTAAGTATTAGATACATATAATATAATCATGTGAAGTATATACACCACACAAAAGGAAAGAGTGTTGAACATAGCATATATATCAGGGAAGTAAAAAGTGAGATGAAATCCCCTTACCGTGTGTCTTGACTCTCATCGTACTAATTAAAAAAAGCTGTATATTAAATATAAATTTATTATAAATATATTAAAAGACCATATTACTATATATAATACCATATATGGTTTTATTATGACATTATATTACCCGTTTATTAATAATCCAATGTTAAGGTTTCACTTCAGATAATATTTGCTTTGTTCTTTGCCTATGTATTAATTTGTTATATCATTTGTCCTTATAATTATATAATTATTAAAGAATTTAAAACATGATATAAATAAAATTTATATGCATTATTTTTTTATTATGATAATATATTTAATATATAAGTATAAAATAGAGTACACCTTTCATGAAGACTATAAGCCATACATACACATGAATGTTATTTCCATTTTTAATGTCGCAAAGAAAGAATGAAAATGAAATATATGTATATATGTATATAATTATTAAATTATATTTATAATATATTATATATATCATATATAATCAATAAATTAATCCTTAATAAATTCCATGTAGTGTATGAATGAATCATATCGCTTTGAAGGGGAGATAGTACACACTTCATCAAATGATATTATCGTATTAACACACAATGTAAAGTAAAGAGATATGTGTTTTAAAAGAAATAAATAATATTTAATAAATAATAAATATAATATATAAAATATATAAATAGAGTGTCTATAATAATTTCCACCTGGAGAGGCAGTAGAGAAAATTTAACAACCATCATTTAGTGAGGTAGTAGTTACACCTATATAGTATGTTCATTATCCATTAGAAGAAGGTGTTTGTAAGTGCAGGCTGAAAAAACATAATAAAAATATAATATAAAATTCATGTACAATAATTTAATGTAGATATTGGAGGGGATGGGGAAATAAAATAAAATAAAGGACTTAAGAGAATGTTAGCTCGTATTCGGGTAACTCCTTTTTATTTGTTCTAAAAGGCTTTCGTGGATTGCCTTATACCCAAGGGAAGGATTCTAGGAGGAAGTCATGATTTCTAGATTATGTATTTGGAAGATATTTTCCAACTTATTAGTCTTGAGAGGTGTGAATAAGTGTGATAGGTGGTGTCCTTTTTAGGGAAGGGAAATGAATCACTTGGTATTTTTGAAAACAAGTTAGTACCCTTGTTTTTACCTAAAAAAAGTCATACCAAACAAAAAATATAAATAATAGAAGGTTAATGACCTAATAAGTTTCATAAAATGGGTGTTATAAATGTGTCTATATTTTTTTGGGCATTAAATTTAAGGATTATTCTTTATTTAAGCTTAATTTTACCTTTATCGATGTAATTAATTTTAATTATTTTCACTAATATTTTTGGTCAAAAAATAATTTTACATTATTATAAATTATAAATTATGATAATTTAAAATATTTAATAAATTTTTCCAAATTAAAATCATTGAAGTGGTATAAATTAATTCAAAATGAATCCTTTTTTCAGGTTTACAATGCAGGTTTTTAAAGTAAAAATGTTCAAAAGTTTTCTAGGTTTTTATATCCAATTTCAATGTGAAATTAGTTCAATTTACCCAAATTGGATTACTTGTTAAAAATATAATCTAAATACACTTTTAATCCAAATTAAAATATCATTTATCCTTATAAATAAATTATATGAAAAAGAAAGTTTGAATTAAAATCCGGTATTTTTCACTATTCATCAAAAAATGAAGTTCCTTAGAAAAATTCCAAAAATTTACCCTAAAATAATTTCAACATTGTAATTTAAAAAATGAATTTTTTTTTATAAAATATAATTTATAAATTTGTTTAAAATTAATTTTATTATTAAAAGCAGTTTAATCGAGAAACAATATTTTTAAACATATAAGGACTTTACCAAAAATCATATATTTCATTCTAAATTTAAAAAATATTTTAAAAGTAGTTATTACTATTCATATTAATATATCTAATGTATAGGTTATAATTATCTTATTTAAATAATTATTATAGCAAAATGATATTTCATATCAACATTGATGTTGCGTGTGACACATGCCAAGTCGGTGTTCTATGTTATGTATGCCATGTCTGTGCTCTATGAAAGGAATGTTTTAATTAGTATATTGTAAGAAATAAAAAAATTAATTTATTCAAAAAAAAGCTCAATAAAAACTCAGGGTGTTATTACCTATACAAATATTGGAAGGCATAAGTGAATCAATGTCAATCAAATATTGACCCTCAAACCCATATCAAAATTTTGAGCTTTAATGTAGTCAATAGTAACTAGATTGGGTGCTAAGTGAACCAAATCAAAAAAATGGGTGGAATAATCTATAACCATATTATTCTGTTTATCTAATGTTAGAAATTATTAGGTCTTCACCACACACAAAATTTTAGATTAACAATTATGATTGAATATTTTCTTGAAAGAGGTCTTGGTAAGATCCTCATGAAACATAAATTTCACAATGAAGTACCACTATATTCTTCCCAGTCATTCAGGAATGTAAGTGAAAAAACCCACCTTAGATTCCTTAAGAATTTTTATAAAGTGGAATATCCTTTTGATATACTCAAGCCATTCCTTAGATTCATGTGGTCCTTTTTCAACATATAAATGGGTAGATTCTAATTAGTAAATTATGAGCTATAATCCATATATCATCCTTGGTTCCCAACACCTGCTTAATTCAGAGTGTGAATAGCATGGATTACATCTTCCACCAAAGAAGGGCCCACTGGAGGATTTTCCTGTAGAAATTTTTGTGAAGATTCCTCACTTGGATTCAAAATATCTCTTCTAAGATTAATTATCTAATTAACAAAAGATAATAACCAATCATCTTATGATAAAAATTCACAATTCATAAAACCAACTTCATTAATCCATATCAATACTTTTAAACAATACGTATTTAAGGAAATTATGGATCTTATGAAGAAAATAAAAAATTTTATAAGGAACATGTCATTTTAAATAAAATATAAATCCAGTTTAGTAAAATAACCTCAAACACCAAGTCCCAATCTTGAAATAACTTCCCTAACAACGCACAGTAACTCAGGTTTAGAAATAGAATTAAGCTGGACAGTCCCCCTTAGACACTTACTAACATAATTTATTTTGTCCTAAATCATATCTACTAAAGTCCTCGAACAAAACCTAGGAAGTTTCATAACACTTTAGGTTGAGTATTCCCTCTAATATCATTATGTATTTAACCAACCTGAGTCAACCTGACACATCAATTGAGTTGGCCCACCACAAGGTAGGGATAAATAAGGAAACAAAAAAAATTCCTATACATATATCTAGAGATAGATAAAAAAACTATAGTATAGAGGGTAATATAGAGAACACATCTATGAGACATAAAAATCAAATAAATAATTGCTAATCTTATAAATAAAACAAGGAAAGAAAAAAGATGAGATGCTATGTGACAATACTTCACCACCAAAGTATCCCACTATAAAGGCAATACAAACCAAGAGAATCCGATGAAAAATATGGACCCCTTCCCTTTACCTGAGTCCTGAAAAAAAATCTATAACTACATAGGGGAAAAAGTTGGGTTTGAACACCAATCCTAGTATAATTTCACCAAAGAATATATATAAGGTCTAATGTGTAAGATCCCAAAATTGAGGAGGTATGTCCTTGTTTAAAAAATTGGTTTCAATATATTGTTTAGGGTTAATGAAATGTTTACCAAGTTTATGAGGGGCCTCAAGGGTGTTTTTGGGGTTTGAAACATTAAAAGAAGGGGAAACCATGCCAATCCGTGTAAGGCACACATTCTGTACATGGTTAGGTAAACCATGTGGCTTTCCTAGGCAAACCATGTGGCTTTAGGTAGTGAAATAGGGCACATATAGAGCATGGTTTGACAAACCACGTGACTTGACTAGGTAATTATGTGACCCAACTTCCCTTGTATAGTGGCTTGCACATTGTTTGTCAAATCGTGTGGGTAAACCATGCGTCCTAGTAAAGTTGGGAAAAATTTCAAAATTTCCATAATAGGATTTTTATGTTCTACCATATTTTTTTACTCCCATTCTGTCCCTCTCAACCATAGTGATGAACAAAAACCCTTAAGGGATTCCAAGGGAGATTATCCTTCATATCTAGGTCGTTCAAAGTGTCATCGGTTGCTAATAGAAGCCCTGAGTAAGTCTAATCTCCTCCTTTATTCTATATTTCAAATTTGGGTTTTCACCTTGGACGATATTCTTTCGAATCTCTAAAACCATTATTTTCTGGTGGAACCTAGGCTAAAGCTTAAATAGGAGTTTGAATCTTTTTTTGAGGCCATGTTTAGGAGTACGTTCATACTTGGATTCGAGGTAGGTGGTCTACAAGTAGTATCCCATAGTTTTTTTTGTTGATTTGGGCTTGTGAGGTTGTATTATTGTCTTCCCCTTGTTGTGATTTTGATGCTGTTAGTGAGATTTGGTAAAAAAGGCATCCAAATAACGAATTGAACCCCTCATGATCCCTGTTGGATGCATTGAGGATGATTTGAAAAATTTAGGGCCACCCATGGGGTGCCCCGACCTTCCAGAACTTGGATAACAAAAATGTTAAGTACGAAATTTTATTTTACTTAGGTAAATCCTAAGATAAACACAATGTTATGGTAGTTTGATGATTAATATGGGTTATAGTAAGTTGGGACTATTATTGATAATGGAATAATGGGTCATTTTTCATGACATGAAAATGGAAAAAATGGGTTAAAAGAGATTATGTCAAATGCTTAATGAATTTTGTTATGAATGACTAAGAGGATTAGTGAATATGAAATGGTGAACTTATAAATGGGTAATGGAATTAGAAATGGGGAAAATGTTAAATGATATATAATAAGGGAATTGATGAATATGTTTAATGAGTTAATACATGGGAATTATGGGTTATACCTAGTGGGTTAAATGTAATAATGTGGTTTTGTTATGTGATATTCAAATTTCAATTGAAATGCTTAAGTGGGAAATTGATTGATAAAGGATAAATGGTATAAATAGGATAATGTATGGTCATTGATTAATATTTTCTAATATATGGGAGTTTTTAGATAAACATAATGGGTTAATGCACAAGAATGGGAATTAGAATAAATGGGTATTTATTGTAAATGGAAAATGTGTTAATGAGTTAAGGTATAGTGTTAATTCCCATTAATGATGGTTATGAAATGTGATTTCTATTTTATTGGTTGTGTATGATTGTGATAAGATATGTATGTGGTGGTTGGATATATAATGATGTGAATGTGGCTTCATAGTGTGGGGTATTTACATGAGGCTCTACGCCCATGGGTCGAGTAAGACCGAGGTTCTAAACTCCACCCCAAAATGTAGTGGTTTGGAAAGGGGGTGGAGGATATATTCCCCTAATTCTCTCATTCCACTCGGACTGAGGCTTTGAGGTGAGGATAATGTGTTGATTTGATGTGTATATCCCTAGTTAGTTTGGGACTTAACTTAGTCCCTTATGCATATGGATTTATTTCCTTAGAATTATGTGTAGATGATGTTTATCCTAACCCACAGAACAGGTCATAAAAAGGTATTAAGTAATAAAGATGGTATAAGTACTAAAATTGGGGAAAATACTAGGAATAAATTATGTGATAAATTTTAATTAATGGAAACCTAACTATCCCTTTTTCACTTAGCATTTATTTAGAAATTTAATGCACTATCTATTTATATTGGATTTTTTTAGACACCATTGGTAGTGTCCTACTATGTTTTGTACTCACACACTACTCGGGCCACCGTTGGGTACCTGAGAAGAATTCATTGTTAAAGGTTCAGAAAAGGGAAATGGGTTGGTGCTTGAGAGTTGATTCAGGCTTAGGATACACATGGATGAGGATCCGAAATTAGATTCATGACTAGTTTTGGTACTCCATTGGTTGTATTTATTTTTGGTTTTTGTCCACTTGGCACTACATTATGACATGATATATTTACTATTGGTAGTGGTTTGTGCCATATTTTGGGATATGGTTATTTATGTATATTCATTGGTTATTGTATGTTTTTTACACTATTCCATTTATTTTTTTCTATGTCTTACTTTGGTAGAGAGGGTATAGTATCCCCATGTAACTTTTAGACCTTTGTTGCTGGTCGGCAGCCCCTGGTATATGGGGAGGTGCACTTAAGGTAATGTGGCTACCCATCTCGGGGCCACAATTTAGTATCTTGAAAGCCAGAGATGTTGAAAGTGGTATCAAAGGGGTTTCCTTTCTCTTTATTTTGTCTTACTGTTTTGGGATGGTAGATTAGAGGTTAGAAAGTGTTAGGCCTTTGTAATGTGATCATTCTTTGGAGTAGCTAACCCATGTATGAGTGAAAACCCAAGTCACCTAGGGTGGGAATATTTGTTCATTGCATTTGTTGTTACAGTTGAATTATATTTCATCATTGGGTGATGCACATGTTATGCGATGCATTTTTTATGATATTTTTCTCATGGATGTAATGAAACGAGCTTGTGAATTCATGCATCATTTTAGGTAGCTAAGGATATAGGTGATATGCATCATGATATAAACACACACAAGATAGGTGTGTGGGGAATGGAGAGTAGAAGTCATTACAATCCTTTGGAAATTTAAATAAAATGGGGTATAATAAAGATGATGAAAATGGTTAAATAAAAAGTAAAGTTAAATAATAATTAAATAATTGTGTCTATTGGAAGGTATAGATGAGTTAAAATGATGATTGTAACTATTTGTGAAATTATGAATGTGTCTAAGAGAAAAGATTTGTATTATGAAAGTGGAAATGGTTTAAAAGGGGTTTTTATGAAATACTTGTAATTAAGTAAATTAGTTTATGCATTTTGACCATGAACCATGTTAGGTATGGTACATGGTAGTATTCTAAGAATGATGATGATTGTTGGGATAGTGTATGCCAAGTGGATTGTTTAATGTTGATAGTGAAAGATCTTTTCAATATGTGGTTAATCCCGTCGATCATTCTTCGAATCTTTTGTAGAGGGAATATTTTTGTATTATGTTCATTAATAAGGTAGGAAATTTTGAATGCTAGGTGAGTGGGAAAGTTAATTACAAATAAATCTGTAATGATGGAATTTTTGGCGAACTGGGTAGTGGATATTTCTTGTGTATTTGATTTTACCCATGTGGTGGTGGTTTGGGAATGTGAGAGTTTCCTAGATTGATACCTTGGATATAGATTATAATACCTTTCTAGTTATGATATGGAATAGGATATGTGCTCAGGGCCCCCTCAGTAGGGTTTTAGCCTTTAGGTCGTGAGGCGTTTTTCGGTAATGTGAGTGTGGAACTCTCATGGGTTGAGACCATGAAGAGTGTTTGTTAGGACTAAAAGATAGTGCCTTGTTTTTGATAACCATGTTAGTAGGTACCTTACGAGTTGTGTTTTGGAATCCCAGATAAGGTGTTTGGATTTCAGTTCATATGTTTGGGTACAATTACCATTGGTGAAGAACCTAGTGTAAATGGTCACTTGGTGCCCCAAGAATAGTGTGTATTGAAATGTGGGGTGATAGTGCTGTTCGCGATGTTGCCTTGTTCATAACCCAATATGTGTGGTTTTAGAATATAACCAATGTATTTTTCTTGTTGTGAATCTAGTGTAGATATATGTTATCATTTTAACTTCAATATGACTTATGAGAGAGGTAGGATGGGGTACCTAGTGATTTTGGGTGTATTTCACACAGGGGATGTCTTGGTATTTTTTAATGGGACACGAAGAGTGTTACTCAGTGTAAGTTTGGACTAGAGGGAGAAGTGGAAGATTAATGGTGGGTGATGTGACCTGAGTGGTGGTTACATGTTGATATTCTTAGGTAAATCAAGGGTGACCTCGTAAGAGGATATCCCAGTCATGCAGGTGCATTGGAATAGGAAGCATGAGAGGTTCCTCAGATGTGAAACTACTGTATAATGAGTACCATCAGGTTTCTTTATGTGGTATGGCTGTGTCCTAGTTTTCTCATAAGGGAAACTAAGTACTTATAGTATGATGTATGTTTCATTTTGAAGGGTTGTACTATTTGGGTTCCTAATGTGTCTGTTTGGATGATGATTAATATATGTCTCAATGTTGTTTATGAATGAAAGAGAAATGAGTAAATGGAGCATGGTTAGATGCTTTTGTTTTGAAGGTGACACCCGAGGTGAGGGTGTTCATGTGTCCAATCTTGTTTGTATGAATGGTTTGGTTGTTGGGTGAGATCTTGATAATGTCGTGGAGTCTATGAGGCTGACTGACCAAGAGGCATGTTTAGTGGAGTAAGTGGGTGTTGGGATATGATTTAGTAAAGGTTGGCTTATGAGTGACTGTTGGTTTGATTGGTGTGGGAGAACATTTTTCTTCGATTGTTAATAGTCAGGGACACACCAAAATAACTCTAGTGGTGTGGTGGCAGTAGTGTCAAAGGAAAGTTATATTATATATGCTTGGATGATAGTCATGGGGTGGTGATGAGTCGTGGTTGGAAATCACATCTGAGCAGTGGTGGTTAAGTGTTGATGGCATATGTGGAACAGGAATCCAAAGATCCTTGGAAGATCACGGTGTCCCATAGTGGGTGGTGATATTGGTAATGGATAACTTTGTGGTGGTATTATTTGACAACTTCTTAGCATACCTAAGCTAGTGATGATCATGCCTAACATCTTGACATTGTCCTAGGTATGTTGAGAGGATCTGGATTTATGATATGAGACTAGAATTTATTTTTTTTGAATGATGAAATCACGGAGTTTATGTCATGGGGTAGTATATATGGAGATGGATTGTGGGAAATCCACCATCGAAGATTTTTGGTTAAGGTCCTCCTGATGGACCATGGGTTGATGAACTCCATGGGTTCCATTCACAGAAGCCGGGAAGGGGAACTGGGTGATGTTCATTTTCTTGTTAGGGGAAAAGGTAGATAGATTTGTCTAAGTTTATTGTATTTCAATTGTGATCGAGTGTAAGTTTTTTGGTGGGAATATCTTTTAGAGAACAATGGTAACAAAACTCCTAAGGTGGGTAGTGATAATTTAGTCTTATATGTGGAGAGGAAAAAATTTGAGATGATGTAGTGACACTGGGACTCCAATGTGGAATGTGTGAGCTGCATGTTGGGCCTCTCAAGGAGGCTAGTTTGGCCATGATCATAGTGGTTGATTGATCCAAGATGTTTATTTGAGCCAATTCTAGTTTAAAAGAAATTTTAAATGTTGGTATTAATCCATTGAAGGGGGTGTAAAGATGTAAAAATGTATGGTGGAAAGAGTGGTTGAGTTCTAAAACTCTAGTGAAAATCAGAAGATGACTTGGGTATGCGACTTTGGGTGGTATTAGAATTTATTTATTTTGAGGGCACCTTGGCCATGTGATGTGGTGTCATGCCGATGGTGAAGCTAAATGATCAAGTATGGGTTAGCCAAGGATTGATCAACTTGAATAGGAGTGGGGTATAAATGTGGAAAGTTGTAAATATTATTCTATGGAGGTTGTGGGTTAGAGTACGTTTCAAATTTCAGAATAGGTTTGGGTGACAACCTAGCCTTATTAGTTGGTGTTTGAACATTATAAGTGTTTGTGTTGTTAATGTTAATGGGGGTGGTGATGCCCAATGAAGGTTTGGAGGGAAATGATTCCATGGTGGAGGGATTCTATCAGAAGTCAGGGAATGAAATCAATAGGCACATTGGATTATAGTGGTAGGATTCATGTCATTAACCACCTTGGGAAGGTAAAAAAGGGTTAATGTGATAATAGTGGAAGATGGGTGTTATGGGACAAACAAATAGGTGGCGTTCTAAGAGGAGATAGTAAACAATAATTAGTTTGGTGAGAGTATACCACATTCATTTCAATGTCATATCAGCAAGATCCATTTAGAAACGAAGTCGTACTCGAGTGCGTTCAAGTTTATCTTAGTCCTTGAATGGATGGTGTAGGTATGTCCTTATAGATGGTTTAAATGGTGATTTTAGATGAAAATGTTGGGTAATGTCCCTATTGATGTTTGAGCATGGTGAGTTGGAACACGACAGATGATTTGAAAGTTGTGTTGAGATTTTGGTGGACTTTTTTTGATAGTGGGGGTGAAAAGAAACAAAATATAGTGGAGATAACCATAATGGAAAAGTGGCTGGTTGATGACATGGTCAGAGTTTCATATTGTAGGAACATGAGTAATGACCATTCAAGTGAGTGGACCTCGTGGTGAGCATTAGCCTAAAATCAAACTATTGAGTTCCCTGAGAGAATTGGTTATGTTTAGATGTACGATTATGGAATTAAATCATTGGGATATGATTGGTGAATCAACATAATTCAGAAATGTGATTGGAATGACTGTGTGTTTTCCTTTAGGTGACCTCAGGTTTTGGTCACTATTTGAGTATTGAAGCTGAATAAAATTATACCAAGTGATTCAGGTCTTGAGTTGCAAAGATGATCAAACTGATGGGGTGTTGACTGGTTCCTCCATGATGTTTTGACACTATTTGTAATGTATACATGTGTTATGAATTATGAAATACTGCCTAAGTTTTCCATATGAAGTTCTAGTGGTTGATGTATGGTTGACGTTTATGTGTCCTTTGAGGAGTATTTGGACCATTTTTTGGGTTGTGGTGAGAAAATCTTATAGGGAAATAATGTTCCTTTGGTTATGGTTTTATGAAAGAATGGTTTTTTTTCAGGAGGAAACTTTGGTAAGGGTAATGGATAACTAGGACTAGTGGAATGATCTCTTGTTTTGTAAGCTCCATGATGCTTGAGAATTGTGGCTTGAGGATGAGCCGTTATAAGGTTGGGAGGTTGTAAGATCCCATACTTCAAAGGGTATGTACTTGTTTAAAAATTTGGGTTCAATATATTGTATTGGGTAAATGAAATCTTTCATAGGTGTTTTATGGGACATAGGGGTGTTCTGGGGGTTCATAACATGAAATGAAAGGGAAAATGGGCCAATATGTGCAAGGCGTATGGTCTGTGCATGGTTAGGTAAACCATGCTGCCTACCCAGGAAAACCATGCTACCTTAGGCAGTGGCATATCACACATCGGGTGCACAATTTGTAAAATTGTGCAACCTACCCAGGTAACCATACAACCCAACTTCCCTTGGAGAGTGTCATGCACACGGTTTGAAAAACCATGTGGGTAAACCGTGTAACCGAGTAATGTTGAGAAAAATTACAGAATTTACATTATGGAATTTCAATGTTCTACCTGATTTTTTCCTCCCATTACCCCTCTCCAACATAAGGATGAAGAAGAACCCACAAGGGCTTCCAAGGTTGATTTTCCTTAATTTTTAGCTTGTTTGGAGTATTTTCAATTGTGTATCAAATCCCCAATTAAGTATAATCTCTTATTTTATTCTCTATTTAGGATTAGGGTTTACACCTTGGGTGATCTTCTTCCAAATCTATAAAAGCCTTCTTTTTCAGTGGAATCTATGTAAAATATTAATGAGGTGTTTGAATCTGGGTCTAAGGCTACGTTTAAGAGTGTGTTTGTCATCATATTTGAGGTAGGTGGTCTAAAAGTCACATCCCATAGATTTTATGTAGATTTGCGAATGTGAGGTTTTATTCCTGTCTTCCCCTTCTTGTTCTTTTGGTACCGTCAGTTTGATTTGGTAAAATGGGCATCCAAATAACCAATTGAACCCCTCATGATCCCCATGGGATTCATTGAGGATGATTTAACCAATTTTGGTCCACCCTAGGGGTGTTCCGACCTTCCCAGACATGGATGATAGAAATTTTAAGTATGAAATTTTATTGTTCTTTT
The DNA here is from genome assembly GCA_963277665.1 of Viscum album. NCBI lineage: Eukaryota > Viridiplantae > Streptophyta > Magnoliopsida > Santalales > Viscaceae > Viscum > Viscum album. The sequence continues at coordinate 1,500,007,460 of OY728131.1, forward strand.
ATAGAGCCTAAGATGAACATGAGGGTTGGGTAATTTGATGATTAATATTGTTTATGGGTTGTTGGTCCTGTGATTGATAATTGAATAAGGGTTTATTTGGTAGGACACAAAAATGGAAAAAATGGGTCAAATTAGATTATGTATAGTTCTTAATGAATATTTTTATAAATTCCTAATAGGATTAGTGCATATGAAATGGTGAACTTGTAAATGGGTAATTCCATGAGAAATGGGGAAAATTTTAAATGAGATATAATAATGGAATTGATGAAAATTTTTAATGTGTTAATACATGGTAATTATGGGGTATACCTAGTGGGTTGAATGTAATAAAGTGGTTGTGTCATGTGATATAAAATTTTTATATGAAATGATTAAGTGGGAAAATTCTTGAGAAAGGATAAATGGTCTAAATGGGATAATGTATGGTAATTGATTAATAATGGATTATGTATTGGATTTGTTAGATATACTTAATGGGTTAGAGCACAAGAATGGGAATTGTACAAAATGGGTATCTATTATAAATGGAAAATGTGTTAATAGGTTATCGAATAGTTTTAATTCCCATGATTGATAGTAATCAAATGTGATTGATATTGTATTGGTTGCGTATGATTGTGATAAGATATGTATGTGGTGGTTTGATATATAAGCATGTGAAAATGGATCGGTTGTGTGGGGTATTGACAAGAGGCTCTATGACCATGGATTGAGTTATACTGAGACTATAAACTCCACCCCAAAATTCACAGGTTAGGGAAGAGGATAGAGGATCTGTTCCCCAAATGGTTGCATTTCACCCAGACTAAGGCTTCTAGGTGAGTATAATATGTTTATGTGATATATATATCCGTAGTGAGATAGGTACTTGACTTATTACATTATGAATATGTATTTATTTAATTAGACTCATATGTAGATGATGTATATTACTAACCCATAGAATATGTGATAAAAAGGGAATAAGTAATGAAGATGGTATAAGTAATGAAATTGAAAAAAAATACTAGGAATAAATTAAGTGAACCATGTTAACTAATGGAACCCAAAATGTCCCTCTTTCACATACCATTTATTTATAATTTTATTATACTACCTATTTGGACTGGATATTTTGTAGACACTGATGGTGGTGGAATAAAATTTTTTGTACTCACACCATACTCAGGCCGCTATTGGGCACCAAGGAAGATTTCATTATTATAGGTTTAGACAAGGGAAAGAGTCCCATGCATGAGAGTTGAGTCAGGATTAAGATATTCATGGATGAGGATCTAGACTTGGACTTAGGACCTTTTTGGGAACTCTGTTGGTTGTATTCATTTTTTAGTTTTTTTCCACTTAGCACTATATTATGACATGGTATATTTACTGTTGGTTGTGGTTAGTTCCCTATTTTTGAAGATGGTTATTTATGTATGTTCATTGGTTATTGTATGTTTTTTCTGATATTCTATTTATTTTCTACCATGTCTTACTCTAGTAAAGAGTTTATAGTCTCCCCATGTGACTTTTCGACCATCGCTACTAGTCAGCAGCCTCTCGCATATGGGGAGGTGTGATTTAGTTCATGTGAAGACCCAACTCATTACACCAGTTAAGTGGATTTTTGGTATGGTATGTTACATAATATTATGAAACATTATATCAAGATTTAAAGTAAAACCATTTTTGATAGATAATTTTTTAAAACATCTTTTTTTTTCAAAAAATATTTTCATATTCACTCAATAAAGAATATGAAAATTGCATGTATGAAAGAATGGGATCATAAGAAAAACCATCCATGGATACACTATAATATAAATAATTGATCATCCATCCATGGAATACACCATAATGTGTAAAACCAAGCATAACTTGCAAAGATCAAGATTTTGGGTTTCATCCTTTGGGAATACGTACTCAAACATAAAATAAAAAACTAATCAAAACCTTATCTAAACAAAAATTATATTGAGTCCCACCAAAATATATTGATATAAACAAAATAACCCCTATTGGTGATACATGTAGATAGTACGGTGACATGTCCATTTCTTGATGCACCTAATGTTTCCAATGTGCTAAGTTTTCCAAAACCCTTGAAAACTATGGTCACTATTTATAAAACATTTTCAAAGAAAATTATTAATTATTAAATACTTGAGAATAAATTTTATAATCAAATCCAACATTAAGTAATTTCATTAAACACACAGTGTGAAAAAATCCATTTTTAAATAAAAACACTTTTAAAATAAAACATTTCATCAATAAAATCCACCCTGATATCAAATATATCATTTTAATAAAAAAATGTAATTGTATAATAGAATCAAGTAATTAATGAATTAGAACCATTTCATAGAGACACCTACCTCAAGAATATAGGTTAACTAATCTCCTTTGAAAACAGAGATGGGTACCGAGTCGATCAGGTCCTCACAATGCTAAATCAATAAGATACATCCTAAAAACTCATTAAAAAACCTTATATCCAAAATACAAATACCTTTAGGGTTCCAACGAGACAATAAGATAAGATATCTAGTGAGAATATAAGAATAATAGAAAAAACTAGATAAAAAACAGAACATACCTTGAAGAGATCCCGTAATAATAAATAAATTTCACCAAGAATACATAGGGAAAAGCCTATGTAGTGATGGGTAGTGGTTAGTTCATGGATAATGAATATTTGGATGTTTTTGAACATAATAAATATCATGTTAAAAGAGTAAATTTAAAAAAATTAGAGGTTTGGATTGGGGAACATGGTTAGGCCGCATGGTTAGACAATACATTCCCTAGCCATGCATGACCTCTATCCTTTGAAAAATAGAGTTCCCAGTTTTTTTGAGATGAGCCACAAGGATGGGAAACACCATGTTTCAGCCGTGAGACACCCCTGTAAAACAACCTAGAAACCATCATGGTCTCTATAGCGAGCCACATAATTTGATTAGTCATGATCAAATCATGCAAAACACCTCACAAACCTCATATATCCATACCACATGGTTAGTACTATCTATGTGTGAGAACCATAAGCCAGGCCTCTTTCCTCTAAAAATACTATCTTCAACCCCTAAATCCCAAAAAATGATTCAATAACCCCATGTATAAACCAATTTCAAAATAAACCATACCTATAACCTGGAGGGAATCACACGATTGAAGTTTTTATTACTAGTGAAAATGTATGTTCTATTCAAGGTGCTCATGATGGATTGGTGAAGGTGTCTTCATAATGATGATGTAAATTCAATATTACTTGTTTTGGTGTGATGGTTTAGTAGTGATGGTATTAATTCCAATAAGCATCGATGAAAATGATCACATCAACTATCATGAAACCTCAATCATTGAATGGGGCTTATGGCTTAAGGAGAAACATAAAAAAGTATTGTTGTCATCAGGTTCCCTAATCTATAATCAGATTCCCCTCCCTTTCTTATTATTTGAATATTAATTTGAATTTTTTATGGTCCTTGTGATCTGTAAAAAATATTGCATGGTTCCCAGTCAACCATATAGTGGATTTAAATAAAAAAAATAAAAAATGTGTTTGGATGTTAATGAACCAACCCAGGATGGTTTGTTTTGATACCTGAGCTGGCCAACCATAATGCATAAAGAAAATTATTGATCCCTAAATTTATTTAACATGTTTCATGGCATAAAATTTATTATTTGGAAAATTTTCTCCTATTATAAATAATTTAAATAAGGATTTAAACTTTGAAATAAAGTGTGAACATTCCATATATTATACATTTAACACCTAAAAAGTAAACTCCTTAAAAGATATAACACAACTTACCATGGTATATCATCAAAATATATCTCTATAAAAATCATAAAATAAAAAATAAATAACTATAAGTACAACCATTAACATATCTACTTACAATGACATCATATACAATAAACATAATGAATCAAAAATAAAAGAAAAGGGGACGAGAGTTGAAAGTGATGAATACAATAGTGTCACCCTAATTATGTAATAAAAAATAATCTAAAACAACCCATATACATTTGGAAAGAAATTATTCTCCACTAATCACCACCTCCAAACCCAAGCAAGCTATAAGATAATCTGCTAAATCAAAGTGGATATTTACTATTAACTACATCATATCATTTTAGAAAAATAAACCTTGTCATGCTAGTTTTAAATACAAACATGAAAATACTCTTTTATTTTAAATAATTAAATAACAAAATCTAATCACATTTATATATTTATTTTTAATGAAAAAATAAGTTAAAAAAGATAAATCAAAATAAATGACATATGTGTGTGAAATTAGTTATAAAAACAACATCATTAAATTTACCATATTATAATACATAATATAATACTACCTACGAGCTGAAAGAATGAATCCATGATCCTCATACCTGTCTAATAACTACATGCAGACCACTAGCTAGTGTGTTATCTTAAACAAGTAATTTTCCTAGAAGGGATTTATCCAATGTGAAATACAAATCTATTACACACTATCTAGATAAAAATACTATGATTGATTAGGTGAATATAGGTAGAGTATGACTATTCCATAACAATGTACTTGTCACTAGATCCCACCTTAACAACCCAAGGATTCCTATAGAGTTTTATTAAACTAATTTAATCAATTAATTCAATATAATATTTAATACATTGAAATATCACCTATAATACCCTTAAAAAACAACCCCTTTTATGTCTCTAACAATAATTTAGCTTAACATAATATATATTTGTATAATACAAAACAATTGAATTTATCATAAATTACACAATGTTTTATAAAACCAATATATTTATCCCATTACAAACAACCATTTTAATTTTTAAAATTAATAAAATTATAAATAATTTCTTTATAAATTTTAATAAATAATATGTTTAAAAATCCAAGAACATAATAAAATTATCCAAAACGAAATTTCATCAAGTGCCTAGAGTACTATAATTTTAAAAAGTATAGTTTTAAGAATTTAATGAATCCACTTTCCATGCCATTAGATAATAATGGAAGAAATAAATTCTTTCTAAAAAATTACCATATATCTCAAATATAGATTAAACTTCAATGAAAACACAATTTAAAACATCCAATCACACATGGATACATCCAAAAATAAATATGTATGGGAAATATTATCGTTAATAGTGAAAATAAATGTCAGTCACTATTATTATACCATGAGGTATGAGAATATTTCCTTAGAAGATGATTTCAATACCTATAATGTAAAAACCCACAATTAATTTCAATTTATATAACCCTAGCCTACCATAACCAAAATAGAGTGAGAGGATGGAAGAAAAAAATGGGTGAATAAGTGAGGAGGATGATTAGTGATATATACTTATGTAAATCACTCAATTTTGACGAATAATCCCCAATTAAAGATAAGGGAAAGGTATGATTCTAATGGAGGAGCCTCCATGAATCCTCTTAATCTAGATGAGAACAAATGAGTGTTTTTTAAGAAAAAAATGATTAAGGAATTAAAAATACAAGGTTTTTTACATGGACACTTTATTAGAATGATCGGTTTGGAAAAAATATACATCTAACCGTTAAAAAGTTGGATTTTTTTCTATATGATTCTTCTGGAAGGATAGAGAGACCATGTGCATAAATAATTAAAACATGAAAATATATCTATAAATTCATTTTTTAGTTTAAACTCCTCAAAAAGTAAATAAAAAACTAATATTCCATATACATACCTAATAGTGACATCAATAATATCACATATAAAATTAATATTTTTTTGTATTTCTTTGATGAAGATCATTGAAAATTCCTATGCATATCAAAAATCATTCAAGGGGAATGTTGATTAATTGGTGAACAATTATCTTGGTTTAAAAGTGGAACAATAATGAATCTTATTTAAATTTTAGCATGAAAGGTGGTGATGTTTTCTATATCCATGAAGGGTTATTATTTTTTGAGTTTAATACTTCCTTTGACCATAAATTGTCTCTTATCATAATGAAAAAGTTTTTTCTACTTGGCTTATACATTTGTGAGAAGATTTTAATTTTACTGATGATTGATAAGCTTGATTTTTTTATAATTATTAATTGAATATCCAACCCCAAGACTTTTTCATTATCATATCACATAACATTTTTATCACTATTATAGTTTTTTAATGGGGTTATAACCTTTCATCACATCTTGTGAGAATGAAAAACCAACATTGACTTATTGAATGATATTGATAGATTGTAACTAGAGAATACTATTTTCAGTAATATTGGGTCCCTCCTAGATGCTTGTAGATGCTTTATGTATGTTTATTCCCTTGGTATCCAATTATTTAGACCTATATAATTTATATTTTACTTTTCCTTTAATAATTAGTGATTTATTAGGAATGGTTTACTGATTTAAATCATATGGTTAAAATGTGATAGACTTAGTTACTTTGGTTTATGAATGGGGTATGACAGGCCTTATCTGATTAGTTTTTTATTATTTATGGACTTTTTATTAATTATTATGTTTTACTATTTTTGGATACATTCTATTATAAAATTGGAAAACATGAAATCAATCACATATATTTATACATTCATACATCTTTTACCCATGAATGATTAGTTATTAGGTTTTTTAGGTAAATTATACTTCACCCTAGCATATAATGGTGGTTATAATCATGATGTTACTCTATTTTATAGAGTTTAGAGTGGTTATAAGGTTTGGTTTAGAGATCATAGTTGAATGTTTTTATTCATCATATTTTCCATTATTATATATATATATATAATTTATCATCTAGTTTTAAATGTGATTTGTATTTTATGGATTTGTTTACATAGATTATATTTTTCTATTTATTTGTTTTTTTATTTAATACCTCAGGTGGATTGTATAAACTACATTTTTTGATAATTGTATTTAGTTAACTTTGTCATTTTATGTATCAAACTAATGTTGTGGGATACCAATAAATACCAAGGAATTTTCTTTATGAAGATATTTATTTTTAGGAATGTACAATATATAAATCATTAATTATAGTTTTATGTAGAAATATATATTATTTTGTAATATTAGTTCTCAAAGGGAAGTAATTTATCCACTAATTTCATTACATCTCAATGATAGTCATTATACATGAGTTATTTAAGGGAATAAACTAGATTTAAATGGTGTACCAGACAAGGATCGTGGATATCTTTGGTTGGGGTGTTAGAAATGTTATTGTTGATATTTTTGGGGTTTGATGTAGGTAAGGATACAAGGCCTTAAAAACATGATAGGTAGGATATAAAATTCATTGTTAATATATTAAAATAGAAACTAAAGTTACAAAAGGAGTTTGTTTCATGACCTGGTCCCACTAGGGCTCCATCTTATGTTAGTGAAAAAATTGAGCATGACCCCAGAAACCCACCTCAAATAGGCTAAAATTTAGCAACTAGCACTAATGGTATACTAAAAAGATGAGAGAAATTATTCTATATAAAAAATATAAATTAGAACTATATAAAATTAAAACTCAATGATAATATACTCTATAATAATATATATAATATATAAAATAAAAAACTATGTGTAAAAAAGTAATTCATCAACCACTTAATACTCCACCAATTGTATCATGCTAAAATCCTCTAACAATGACTCTAAGACATCCACAAGAAAAATTGAATCATAATTGTATCCAAACCATCCTATAAAAATTATCTAAAATACAACTATAAGTGGATTTTAACTTAATATATAGTTAGACAAACTTCTAAAATTGAGCATTTTCAGTTTGAATTAACTATACTAAAGAAAACAACAGTATATGTAATTATATTAATAGGTTTAATTAATGATACTAACACGTGGGATTCAGCATAAACATTCATAAAACCCATTAAATATAAAATTTAATAACTTAAAAACACTATAATAAGTCAATAAAATATAAATAATATTTAAAAAGGTTTAGAATACTTAAATCATGATTAAATTGGCTCACCAATACCTTCTTTGGTATCACCGATAATGATAATAACCAAAAAATTAGTGAGATCCTCTTACTATACATGTTATTCCATTCACTGGAAAGGGAAATGATTAATGGAGTGATTATAAAAAACTGTAGAACCTCTCCAATGAGAAAAACTATAAAACCATCTTAGATGAGGAAAACAAGATAACTATAGTTAAAAAATTATCTTTCTTAGAATTTAATGAACACTTCAACCTTATTCCTTAATATTTATAGAAATAGGGAAATTTTATAGCCCCTAAATAAGTTTATCCCATATTACACCTAATAAGGTGTAGTAAAGAGACTTCTAAGGTTATTTGGGTAATTAAATACCAACCAAAATTGATAAGGTTTCAATATAACTTTAGATGAGCATTAATGATCTTTAAACTGGTTCAACAATAAAATTATATTTTCTTAAGTGGTCTATTTTTATAGGCATATAATATTCTATCATGTAATAGGTCTTGAAATTCCATTACATTAATCCCAATCCCATATACCATTTTAATATTTAAGTATTAATAATATAAATAATTTATTATTAATATTTTAATACAACTTTAATTATTTAATTAAATAAATATTACTTAATTAAATATTTCATATAAGAAAAAAATCCTATCTGTGTTTATTTTTAAAAAAAATATTTTAATAGATGGACAAATCACTTTATCCCAAAGAATCCAAACACCTAATATCTTATGTTTGGACCCAAGGTCTACATGTAATGTTTTAAATAATTATGAATCTCATTCATAGTCATAAGTTAATAGTAATATCTAGACAAAAATAATAACTACCTAAATCACAAAGATGTTTGTTTTGATGTAATCTAACAAATATCTATTAGTAAAGTTCCTTTGTCGATGAAATCAATATTAAGAATGATACATGGACAATGTAAACCTTCTATAACTTATCTATTTATCTTAATTCATTATTTAATGAAATATTATGTAATTAAATCACATGAAATTATCTCATCATGGCTATGGACTTACTAAAAACTCAAGTGTGGACTATTATTTCATTAACCCATCATATGGATGGAAACATCCTATTTTGGTTAATCAAATACCTCTACTTGATTAGTATGATACCTGATAACTTCTTATTAAGAAAAATTCTCAAAATACTTTAGATAGATATCAAATTAAAAAGTCTTACAAGTAGGTAACCTATTTGGAAAACTTAAGTTAAAGTATCCAAATATAATATTCATTTGAGTAACACCAATGAAATGTATACAAGACAATCCATGTGCTGTGATTTATGAAAAGAAATCTAGATGAAAGTTTTGAAATATATATCACATGAGTGATCTGTTGTATCACTATACAAGTGATCTTAGTCACATTGATATTTATATATTATCACATCCCAACAAAATAATCATTTATCAAAGGTAAATTTGAAATACATATATTTTAAGGGGTTATTTTCATATCAAATATCTTGTTCTACAAAATAAACAAAAATTATTGATAAAATATAGACATTAGTGTGTGTAACATGATATATAAAGTCCCTAAGTCAAAAAAAACTGATTAAATTTAGGTCAAAAAATAATTATCTCCCAATTTGACTAAATATCATCAATCATGTATCTAATACCATGACTGATAGTGCATATTTATTTATTTAGTTGCATTAGTGGCTTTGTTAAAAAGATAGATATAATTTGAGATTTCCGATAGGTTTGATCTCAACCATCTCTTTGAATCTTGTGGTTTTTATATTTTAATATGAAGTGGTGTCCGATAGATGGAGATTAGGACTGTCAGGACTCGGGAGGTAGGTATGAAAAGGATTTCATGAACCCTCGCCCATTCCAAACCTCGAGTCGCCAGGGGTAGTCTGGGAATTGAGTTCTTGTCTTGTTCTGATTTGTTTTTGATTCAGGGATGACAATAGAGGCAAACCAATGTTACATTGTGATTTTACATGGAGTAGTGGCCCATGTGGAGTCTGCGTACATGGTTTAAGTTCTTCCTAGTCATTGAGGCTTACTTGGGGCATGACCCACTACCATGTCTCTAGGTTAAGCATGACTACTAGTCCCTCTCTTAGATAATTTGATGCAAGTTGTGTGTTGTCTTGGTTCTTGAGGGTGTAAGTGCACTTTTGAAAAGGAAAAAGTGTTTTCGAAATGAGAACTATTTCTTTCAAAGGGATTTATATTTTTGAAATGGGTTTGTTGTAAAACTGAAAGCTCTTGGTCTAAAAATCCGGTGTTTGCTTGGAACCGGTAGAGATATGGTTTGAGTTCAACCTTAGGTACTCTTTATGAATGTTTGCACATGTGAGGGAATGCATGAGAAGTGCATTTTGGTGTGTATGGATGGAAGTAGATAAAGACATGTGCAACAGGTCATGGGATTATTAGGGTGTGCACTTGGAATTAAAGACTTGACCTTGTTTTTCTAAAGTTATTTTAAAAAGGGAAAATGAATTTTGGAAATTGAATTTGGTTTGAAAATTGGGATTGGGTATTTGGAAAGTGGCCTTGAAGGAAGGAGGTTTTGAAATAAAAAAAAGGAATGAGGATTTGGGAAGAGTAATTTTTTAGTTGTGTTTGTATTTGCTTGTTTATTTTGAGTTGGTTGTTTTGTATGAAGGCATTTTATTTGATGTTGCTTGGGCTTGATATCAGTTTGGGGTCTATGTTTTATATGTTGTTCAGAAAAAGTCACCCAGAAAGGTCATCAAGGTTTCTAATGAGTCATTCCCAGTTTTTGGTCCTTCTTGGACATTGTCTGTACTTAATGGTGATTGAGTTCTGTTAAAGATAGTTATGTGGTTTGAAGAGGTCGAGTGTGGTATTAGGATGCAGGGAACTCCTGGAGCTATCAGAGTGCATGGCGTTTTGGGCATGTTTGAAGGTCCAGCCTTGGACAAATGGGAGTTGTTCACCCCACCATCACTGCCAGTTGGGACGACATGGGATGTCTCCAAATCTGTCTTCATCCGATGGTTTATACATGAAGAAATAAAGAAGAATAAAAGGGAAGAGCTCATTTGTATTCAACAAGGCCAACAGACGGTGAATGAATATGTCAACCATTTTAAGGAGCTTGTGTTCTTTTCTCTGGAGGTAGCGTCACATGATTTGATGAGGACTTCTCTCTTCATCGGGGGTCTTTGTCCAGAGATCAAGGAGAAGGTCCTCCCTTTGAAGGGACATTATATTGAGAAACTAGTGTATGAGGCTTTCTTAGCTGAGTGGGTCTTCGAAGTGCTGATTGTCAGAAATCCAGCATATCCAGTTACTTTAAAAGGTTCCCATTTGACGAGAAGGGTGTTCCAGAGGGACCTATTTCTAAAGAGTCATCTAAAGTGGTTATGGATCCTAGTTCGTCAGACCATTCAGTGGTGTGCGACCAGTGTGGCCAGTTTGGGCATGTAAAGTCTTCATGTCGCACCCCTCTGAAGATGTGTCATCATTGCGACTAAATGGGTCATCTTGAGAAGTTCTGCAGGAAGCGTTGCCTGAAGAAGACACTGTGACAGGAGGAATTCTAGTGCCTGAGTGTGAGGCAAGAGATGCTTCAGCCATCAGAACCCCAACCATAGGTCTTGGGGTGAAGCTCGCGCACAGTTAGGAGTTTCTAGGGGTGTGAATCCTTGGTCCGGGTTTATTGTTTTGTGTTTGTAGTGAAACATTTAAAGTCTTTTCTTCCTTTCCTTTTCTGCTATTAAAGTTTTTTCATCGTTGTAATTTCACTTCTTTATCATGGAGTTATAATAGACATGTTATGTTATAATCCAACATTTTTGTTTTTCATATTATGGTTTTTTGAATCTTGCGTTCCTCATAAAAGTGTGTTTGACCCTAGTGTGGGTTAATCTCGGTTTGGCTATGTTTGTTTGAATATGTAAGTGCCTATGAAAGAGTTGATGTTTGTGGTTATTCTTGGGTTCACTGTTTGGGTTAAGTTCTACTTGATGGTTTTCGCTAGTGTTCGGGGTTTTTGGTATGGGTTGAGAGTTCTATGTTTCAGTAGAGGTGTTGTTTTCCTGTGCAATAGAAATTAGTTTAGATAGTTTGGGAGTCCCCGCATTGCCCCCCTTCCTGGGGTGCTATGGTTGGGTGTAAAATTTATACATTGGTTGAGCTCTTGTGGTGGGGAGAACCCTATCACGTTCTCCTGTTCTCTCATATTGTGGTTTCCCTTGGTTTAATTCGGGCGTGGGTCCTTGTTCGGTCTGTTGTTTGACTGGGTGACTTTCTGGGGGAAGAAAGTGTCTGTGGTGGGGATAATTGTCACACCCTGACTTTTTTATTATTTTTTATTTTAGAATTACTTGGCTCCAGGTCCTCGCACCAAGGTCCGTGCTGGGTCCCAGATTAAATTTTTTGTCATTTAATATCTTTTAGTGGGTTTCAAACCCATGTGCGGTCACCGCCCGGTAAGCGGTAGCTGCACAATCAGCCCGGATGCCGCACAATAGTCTAATGTTTAAAATAAATAAAATTTTATTCAAATAAAATTAGTTTAATATTTAAATCGTAATAATAATGATGCTATTGTGTAGATAACAATATCATTATTATTAAGAATAGATGGTGATATCGTTGTTATTTTAAAATATGTTGTTCATATAATTGTTAATAAATTGTTATTAATATTATTATTGTATTATTATTATTCATAAATTTATTATTATGTTATATTATTATTAAGTTTGTTGTTATTATTATTATTCTTTATAAATTATTATTATTATTATTTGAATTATTATTATTATTGTTATTATTATTATTTGTATTTCTATTATTATTATTTTTATTATCATTTTTATTATTTTATAGTTATTTTTATTATTGTAATAATAATATTATTATAATATAATAATAAAAAAGAGGGTTAACCTAAACTAAACCCGCTCCCCCTTCCCCGTCCGCGAACCAACCCTCCCACCCCTTATTTTTTTCTCATTGGTACACTAGGATTCCCAGTGGCCTTATCTTGCATTCGACATGCCTCCGGCCGGCCGTGCCTTCAGCCAACCACCTTGCCTCGCCTCGCCTCTCCGTGGATCCAGGTCACCATTTCCCTCAACACCTGTGCATCCGACCTTGCCCTCACCGTCGCCTCACGCCCAGTGCTCCAGCGGACAACCTACCTTCGCCGTTCCAGCCTCCCATGCACCCAACCTCACCCTCGACCCCCCCTCGTTGTGCCTCCGACCACCCGACCAGCTGGCCAGCGATGCACCCAACCGCTCACCTCCTCCTAACAGTGCCCCCTCTCCCCCTCCTTTGATCCGGCCGAACCTCCCTCACTGGTATCCTACTCTTCCAATTTTTTATTTTATTTTATTTTAATTTTTTGTGGTTTTCTTCAATTTATCTGGAACCTAAATACATGTTTAATGTGTGAATCATTTTCTTGATATTTTAGGATTTCAAATAGTTTTTGGGGTGTTTTACTCCCTTCCGGTAAGGCTTCATTGCTTTTTCACTCAATCGGTAGGTGTTCCATGTATAATTTCATTAATCACTCTTAATATACTTGGGTTAATCATTAAATGTGTTATTTGTTTTTTATTTTGGGGTGTGTTAGATGTTTTGAAGTTGTTTGGGTGCTGAATGTTTGAGAATGGACTTTTAATGAACGAAATTGTTATGTTTTTTTTTGTGTTTCGTGATGTAATATTTTAAAGAAATGGGTTTTAAGAGTGTTTGAAAGGTGTGAAATGCACTTTGCAAATGTTTTGGCATGTGTGTGTGAGGAAATTGTATTTTCTATTAGAAATGGTGTTCTTTTCATTTTGGTTTTGTTTTTGTCATTGTATAGAAGTTTTTAATCAATTTTTTATTGGTTGTGAATTATATTTTTAAGGTGGTGAACATGTTTAAGTGTTGCGAACATAATTTGTAATGGGAAGCGGTGACGTTTTGTGTGTGAAAATGGGTGCGTTATTTTATAAAATGTTTTATTGGTTGGTTGTTAGGTGCGAGACATTTTTTGGGTGTGATGATGTTGTGTGTTTTATTTTAATGTTTTTTCTTATTTGAAATTGAGTATGTTTTGATGTGAACCTTGGTTTCACCATTTTCGGATGTTTTTTAAATTATTCAAATGGTTTATTACATTAATCATGTGCTGTGTATAATGTTTTTAAAGTGGTTAGTGTGTCTAAAGGTCATGATTGGATTCTAATATAGAGTTTTGTTGTGTTTTGATACATGTTTTGATGTGATATTTTTAAAACATGTCGAGCTAGTTATTTTTCATTGATTGTTTGTTTGGATCGTTTTAAGTCCATGTGTATGTGTTTTTAGTTATTTGTGCGATTGTTGCAGCCAGTCAATGAGGAAAACCACGATACTACGATTATCGACGTGTGCATGCTTGCACGCCTTTATGAGGCGTGTCACGTTGTTGTGTTCGTGCTACAAATTGAGGTAGGTCCCCCACTGCACTAGCCTTTTAAATTTAGAATTTATTAATTGCTTGATATTTTATAAATTTTAATTAATGATAAATAATATTAGATAATTAATTTTAAAATGATTATTTGGTGTAAAAAGAGGCATTTATTTTATACATGACACTCGAAACATTTTCTTGTTGAGTGGACACCCATTAGTGAAACAATGACCATTTGGACATTAAATATAGTTCACGGAATTTTAAATGTAGTAATGGTTTATTGATAAAAGATTTATTTTGAAGCATGAACAAGTGTTTTGGTTCACTTGAGAAAGGAGGATTTCCTTAAAATTGTTGAAGGCCTGTTTGGAACTTTAATAAAATAAATTATTTTGGAAAACTCATTTTGGGGTGACTCAGATGTGATATTTGGTGGACGTTGACTGCATGATTTGTGTGTGATGTTTATACTACTTGATTGATTTTGTTGACTCACCCCTTTCCTATTTATTATACGTGTTGACATGAGAAATTAAAATAATAAGCGAATCTTCTGAGAACGATTCCTGCACTAGTTTAGATTATGAACTAGCTAGTGTCCCCTCATACAGATGACACTCTGATAGGGGATTGGGAACCTCGATTAGGCCATGTAGGGAAACACCGAGTGTTAGGGCGTTATGACGTCATCGAGAGTAGGCATGAATTCAAGATGAGTCACATGTATAGTACGTTCTGGATTGTTCACAAGCTCCTAGGTTCGACCCATGTTTTCTTTAGTGTTTATTTTTATGTGGGAGAATACTGAGAGGTCTAGTTCGGTTGTTGGCCCCGGTGTGTCACTTATTTTCCATTTCCCTTAGTGTGTGTTGTGTGTTGTGTTTGTTTTCCCTTTGACTAACAACTGAAATTTGAATTTTTAAATTACTCGCAGAAATGTTTTAAAATTCAATGAACCTATTCCTTTCAAACATTAAACTCATTTTAAATTAAAAAGTAAAATGGACCATTACTTGTTTTAGAAATGAAAGTGTGTGTGGAATATTATATTTTATATACTTTAGTTGAAACCTGTAATTAGTAAATTTCTTTATTTAAAGGTAGTGCATTGGGAATAGTTTGTTAGGCATGCCTATCGAGTTTTAATACCCACACCTATAGTGTTTTTCTGTTTTTTAGTTTTTTGGTAGATTTGACTTTAGCTTGCTCGCTGTGGGCGAGAATTGGTTATGGACTAGTGAGCGACTCTCGAAGTCATGAGGAGTTTTGGTCATGGCCAGGTTAGTTTTCTATTGTTGGTTGTTTTTTCTTTTCTTCGTGTCATTTTTTTCCTTGAATTATTCTACTTTTTCCACTTCTTTATTTATTTTCATTGGGCCAAATGGTTCCCTCTTGTTTAATATTGATGCCCGGCACTAGTTGCCAGCTTTTGGGGATTGGGAACGCCCTTCGGGCCATGTCGCGGGCCGGATCGAGTGACCGGTTCAGGGTCGACCCGGGTTAGTTCATGACAAAATGGTATCATAGGAGGCCGTTTTTATTTGGGGTGTCCAGTATATGGAGATTAAGACTATAAAGAATCAAGAGGTAGGTATGGGAATGACTTCATGAACCCTCCCCCATTTCGAACCTCGAGTAGCCAAGGGTAGTCCCAGAATTGAGTTCGTGTCTTGTTCTGATTTTTTTTGGATTTATGGATGACAAATGAGAAAAACTGATGTTACATTGTGATTTTACAGGGAGTAGTGACCCATGTGGAGTCTGCATACATGGTTTAAGTTCTTCCTAGTCATTGACGCTTTCTTGGGGCATGACCCACTACTATGTCGCTAGGTTAAGCATGACTAGTAGTCCCTCTCTTCGGTGATTTGATGCATGTTGTGTGTTGACTTGGTTCTTGTGGGTGTAAGTGCACTTTTGAAAATGAAAAGGGGTTTTTGAAATGAGAATGATTTCTTTCAAAGGGAATTAAATGTTTGAAATGAATTTGTTTTAAAACTAAAAGCTCTTGGCCTAAAAATTCGGAGTTTCCTTGTAACCGATAGAGATATGGTTTGAGTGCAACCTCAGGTACTCTTTATGAATGTTTTCACATGTGAGGGAATGCATGAGAAGTGCTTGTTGGTGTGTATTGATGGAATTAGATGAAAATATGTGCAACGATTCATGGGATTATTGGGGTGTTCACTTGGAATTAAAGACTTGACCATGTTTTTATAAAGTTATTTTAAAAAGGGAAAATGATTTTTGGAAATTTAATTTGGTTTGAAAATTGGGATTGGGTATCTGGAAAGTGGCCTTAAATGAAGGCTGTTTTGAAATCAAAAATGGAAAGAGGGTTTTGAAAGAGGAATTTTTGAGTTGTGTTTGTATTTTATTGTTTCTTTTGAGCTGGTTGTTTTGGATGAAGGTATTTTATTCGATGTTGCTTCAGCTTGATATCATTTTTGGATCTATGTTTTATATTTTGTTCAGAAAATGTTTCCCAGAAGGGTCATTCAGGTTTCTAATGAGTAATGCCTAGTTTTTGGCCCTTATTGGACATTGTATGTACTTAACGGTGATTGAGATCTATTAAGGATAGTTATATGGTATGAAAAGGTCGAGTGTGATTTTGGGATGCTGGGAACTCCTGGAGCTATCAAACTGAGCACCGTTTTGGGCATGTTTGAAGGTCCAGCCCTGGACGAATGGGAGTTGTTCACCCCACCATCACTGCAAGTTGGGACAACTTGGGATTTCTTTAAATATGTCTTCATTCGATGGTTTATAACTGAAGAAATGAAGATGGAGAAAAGGGAAGAGATCATCCATATTTAACAAGGCCAAAAGATGATGACTTTTCTCTGGAGGTAGTGTCACATGATTTGATGAGGACTTATCTCTTCATCGGGGTTCTTCGTCCAAAGATTAAGGAAAAGGTCCTCCCTTTGAAGGGACATTGTTTTGAGAAACTAGTGGATGAAGTGTTGCTAATTGAGTGGGTCTTCGAAGAGTAGATTGTTAGAAATCCATCATATCTGGTCACTTGAAAAGGTTCCCATTTGACGAGTAGGGTGTGCAAGAGGGACCTGTTTCTAAAGAGTTGTCTGAAGTGGTTCTATCTCCTAGTTCATCAGACTGTTCAGTGGTGTGCCACTAGTGTGGCTGGTTCGGGCAGATGAAGTCGTCATGTTGCACCCCTACAAAGATGTGTCATCATTGTGGCTGAATGGGTAATCTAGAGAAGTTCTGTAGGAAGCGTCGCCAGAAGAAGATGCTATGACTGAAGGAATTCTAGTGCCTAACTGTGAGGCAAGAGATGCTTCAGCCATCAAAGCCCCAGCCACAGGTCTTGCAGTAAAGCTCATGCGCAGTCCGGAGATTCCAAGGGTGTGAAGCCTTCGTCTGATTTTAGTGGTTCGTGTTAGCAGTGAAACATTTAATTCCTTTTCGTCCTTTCCTTTTCTACTATTAAAATTTTGTCTTCGTTGTAAGTTCATTTCTTCGTCACAGAGTTATAATAGACATGTTCTGTTATAATCCAACAGTTTTGTTTGTGAGATTATGGTTTTCTGAATCTTGCGTTCCTCATAAAAGTGTGTTTGACCATGGTGTGGGTTAATCTCAGTTTGGATGTGTTTGTTTAGAGATGTAAGTGCCTATGGAAGAGTTGATGTTTGTTGTTACACTCAGGTTCACGGTTTTGGGTACATTCTGCTCGAAGGTTTTAGTTAGTGTTTGGGGTTTTTGGTATGGGTTGAGAGTTCCAAGTTTTAGTAGAGGTGTTTGTTTGCACGTTCTATAGAACTTATTTTAGATCGGTTGGGAGTTCCTGCATCGCCCCCCTTCTCGAGGTGCTATGTTTGGGTGTTAAATTTCCGCATTAGTCTAGTTCTTGTGGTGGAGAGAACCCTCTCATGTTCTTCTATTATCTCGTATTGTGGTTTCCCTTGGTTTCATTTGTGAGTGGGTCCTTGTTCAGTCTGTTGTTCGACTAGGTGACTTTCTGGGGGCAGAAAGTGTTTGTGGTGGGGAGAATTGTCACACCCAAACTTTTTTATTAATGTATATTTTGGAATTACTTGGATCCGGGTGCTCGCTCCAAGGTCCGGGTTGGGTCCCGGATTAAAATTTTTGTCATTTAATATCATTTAGTTGGTTTCGGACCTGTGCGCGGTCACCGCACAGTAAGAGGTAGCCGAACAGTTATCCCGGATACCGCACAATAGTCTAAAGTTTAAAATAAATAAAATTTTATTCAAATAAAATTAGTTAATATTTAAATCATAATAATAATGATGCTATTGTGTAGATAATAATATCATTATTATTAAGAATTGGTGGGGATATCTTTGTTATTTAATTTTTTTAATATAATTTTTAATAAATTGTTATTAATAATTTTATTATAATTATTATTTTTATATTATTATTATTATTAAATTTATTATTATGTAATATTATTATTAATTTTGTTATTATTATTATTATCATGATTTACAAATAATTATTATTATTATATGTATTATCATTTTTATTATTTTTAATAATAAGATTATTATAATAGAATAATAAAAAGGGGGTTAACCTAACCTAAACCCACTCCCCCCTTCCCCATTCGCGAACCATCCCCCCTCGTTTTTTTTCTATCAGTGCACCTGGTCTCCCAACGGCCTCCTCTGGCATGCGCCACTCCTCTGGCCGGCCGCTCCTTCGGACAGTCGCCTTGCCTCACCTCGGCACACCGTGGATCTGGGTCGCCATCACCCTCAACACCTGTGCAGCTAACCTCGCCCTTGCCATCGCCTCATGCCCGACGCTCCATCAGACAACCGACCTTTATCATTCTAGCCTCCCATGCACCCAACCTCACCCTAGACCCCCATCATCACGCCTCCGACCATCCGACCAGCCGGCCAGTGACACAACCAACCACTGCAACTCCTCCTAGCAGCGCCTCCTCTACCCCCTCCTTTGCTCCGGCCACACCTCCCTCACTGGTATCCTACTATTCTAATGTTTTTATATTTTATTTTAAACCTTTGGTGGTTTTGTTCAATTTAGTCGGACCCTAAAGCCATGTTTGATGCGTGACCCATTTTCTTTGGATTTTAGGGATTTCGAATAGTTTTCGGGGTGTTGTCCTCCCTTCTGGTGAGGCTTTATTGCTTTTGCACTCAATCAGTAGGTGTTTCATGGATTATTTTATTTAGTTTTTCTTAATATACTTGGGTGAATCTATAAATGTGTTCTTTGTTTTTATTTTGTGGTGTGTTAGATGTTTTGAAGTTGTTTGGGTGCTCATTGTTTCAGAATGGACTCTTAGTGAAGGAAATTGTCATGTCTTTTTTGTGTGTCGTGATGTAATATTTCAATGAAATGGATTTTAAGAGTGTTTGAATGGTGTGAATTGCACTTTGAAAATGTTTTGGCATGCATGTGTGATGAAATTGTATATTTTATTAGAAATGGTGTGTTTTTCGTTTTGGTTTTGTTTTGGTGATTTTATAAAAGTGTTTATTCAATTGTTTATTGGGTGTGAATTATATTTTTAAGGTTGTGAACATGTTTAAGTGTTGAGAACATAATTTTTAATGGTAATTAGTGACGTTTTCTATGTGCAAGCGGGTGCGTTATTTTATAAAAAATTTTATGGGTTGGTTGTTATGTGCAAGACATGTTTTGGGTGTGATGATGTTGTGTGTTTTATTTTAAGGTGTTTTCTTATGTAAAACTGAGTATGTTTTGATGTGAACCTTGGTTTCACCATTTGAAGATGTTTTATAAATTATTCAAATGGTTTATTACTTTAATCATGTGGTGTGTATGATGTTTATAAAGTGGTTGGTGTGTCTAAAGGTCGTGATTAGATTCTAATATAGAGTTTGGTCATGTATTGATACGTGTTTTGATGTGATATTTTCAAAACATGCTGAGTTAGTTATTTTGTGTTTGTTTTTTTGGATTGTTTTAAGTCCATGGGTATGTGTTTTTAGTTGTTTGTGCATTTGTTGCAGCGTTTCAATGGGGAAAACCACAAAACTATGAGCATCGGCGTGTGCATGCTTGCACGCCTTTGCAAGGTGTGTCTTGTCGTCATGTTCGAGCTGTAAATTGAGGTAGGACCCCACTACACTTTCTTTTAAATTTAAAATTTATTAATTTCTAGATATTTCATTAATTTTAATTAATGATTAATAATATAAGATAATTAATTTTAAAATGATTATTTTGTGTAAAAGAGCCATTTATTTTATACATGACACTTGAAATATTTTCTTGATGAGCGGACAACCAGTAGTGAAAGAATGCTCATTTAGACTTTAAACATAATTCACAGAATTTTAAATGTAGTTATGGTTTATTGATAAAAGATTTATTTTGATGCACAAACAATTGTTTTGCTTAACTTGAGAAATGATGAATTTACTTAAAATTGGTGAAGGCCCTTTTGGAACTTTAATAAAATAAATTATTTTGGAAAACTCTATTTGGGGTGACTCAGATGTGATATTTGGTGTATGTTGACTACATGATTTGTGTGTGATGTTTGTACTTCTTGATCAACTTTTTTGACTCACCCCTTTCCTGTTTATTATACGTGTTGACATGGGAACTTGGCATAGTAAGTGAATCTTCTGAGAACGATTTCTGCACTAGTTTAGATTACGCACTGGCTATTGTCCCCTTGTACGGATGACACTCTGATAGGGTATTGGGACCCTCGGTTAGGCCATGTAGGGAAGCACCAGACGTTAGGGTGTTATGACGTCATTGAGAGTAGTCATTCCTTCAAGATGAGTCACATGTATAGTATGTTCTTGATTGTTCACAAGTTCCTAGGTTCGAACCATGTTTTCTTTAGGGTTTTATTTCTATGTGGAAGATGATTGAGAGGTATAGTTTGGTTGCTGGCCCCTGTGTGTCACTTATTTTCCATTTCCCTTAGTGTGTGTTGTGTGTTGTGTGTGGTTTTCCCTTTGACTAACAACTGAAATTTGAATTTTTAAATTACTCGCAGAAATGTTTTAAAATAAAATGCACCTGTTCGTTTCAAACATTAAACTCATTTTAAATTAAAAAGGGCAATGGACTGTTAATTGTTTTAGAAATGAAAGTGTGTGTGGAAACTAATATTTTATATACTTTAGTTCAAACCTGTAATTAGTAAATTTCTTTTTTTAAGGTAGTGCATTGGGAATAGTTTGTTGGGAATGCCTAATGAGTTTTAATACTCACGCCTATAGTGTTTTCATATTTTTTAGTTTTGTTGCCGTTTTGACTTGAGATTGCTCGCCGTGGGAGAGAGTTGACTATAGACTGGTGAGCGACTCTCGGAGTCGTGAGGAGTTTTGGTCGTGGTCAGGTAAGTTTTCTGTTGTTGGTTGTTCTTCCTTTTTCATGTCATTTGTTTGCCTTGAGTTATTCTACTTTTTCTGCTACTTTATTTATTTTCACTGGGCCAAATCATTCCCTCTTATTTAGTCTTGATGCCCGACACTAGTTTCCAGCCCATGGGGATCGGAAACGCCCTTCGGGCCATGTCGTGGGCTGTCTTGAGTGACTGGTTCAGGGTCGACCCGGGTTGGTTTGTGACAATAGAACTATAAGATATCGGGACAAATCTTGATAGAACTAAATCAAGAATGAAAATTCATCTTTCATGGGAATGATTTTCATAAGGCCATCACAAGAACCAGTGATGAATTAATTTCTTGAATCTCATCATAAGAAACCTTGTTTGTCACAAGAATGGGAAGCAGTTTCATGAAGATTTATGACCATGAATTTCTCCATTATTTTACTTGAATTATCCTTCTATTTATTCAGAAATATTTTTTATGATTTAATCTGAAGCTAGTGCATGATCAACAGAGTGATCATGAAAAGAAAAGATAATTACCTGGAGAATTTATTGATCGATATATCAGTCAATAGTGATGGAAAAAATATCAGCATTTATTTGATTCAAATATCTTCATGTGTTTGAAAGAGTCTATGGAATGAATTAAAATATATAGGTATATGGTGTGACCATGCCTTTATAAACCAATGCACCACTATGAGACTGTTTGAGAGAAAACTTTTGAGCTCTCATGAGAAAAAGTGGATTACGGGATCCATTTTTATGAAGTAGGAGAAGACTTCATGATATCAAGGATCTCATGGTCACAAACCTTTTATCATGAAAGTTTCAATAAAAAACCCATGGGCATTCAAGGTATCATATAAGAAGAAGATATTCATGCAGATCCATCTCATAGATAGATTATCTCGATCATGTTTAACAGTTTGCTGAAAAATAAGCGTCCGGACAAGGACCTATAGATATTGATTAAGATAATGTGAGGCATTCTAATGCTTAAGTGAAGTCATATGGGGAAGTCACACACATTATTATTTAGTGGATATTTGGATGAAATATACAAATTTTTTAAACATTTACTGGGTGAAAAATTATAGAAAGATCATTTGATGGTCATACGATTAAGGTTCAAGACAATCAAAATATCCTCATATAAACACGAGAAGGAGGTAGGTAAAAAATCTTGAATGTTATTTGAAAAAATTTTCATGCAACTAATGAAAAAAATCTATTTTTATGGGATCAGCTGAGAGAGATCATGAACTATGCATAACATAAGACAATACTTGTGCTTCACATGGGGAAGTTATTTTTTACATGATGTAGATATATAGAGAAAGTAGCTTATGGATCATGAGAATATTGGTAAACAGTGAGTAGGAAGACAATATATAAGATTCAATTTATTTATTTAATGAAAATGTGATAAAGGGAGAATTTGATAATCAAATTATACTAAAGTATTAAAAGTAAAATCTTCAACAAAAGATGCTGGAGTTGGTAATTTTATAAAGGGGTCTTTCCTATGCTGGTTGTGTTAATATTTGTTTCAAATAGTGTGAAGCTATTATTCCAGTGGGAATCTAGAAAGCATAGTTTTATTCTATTTCATTGAATAATTTTATGTTTTAACTGCTTGTGTTTATTGTGGAGAATATTTGATTGGAGTGTCCAACCAATCAAAACAATAATTATTTTCTCTTTGAGAACAAACCTTGTAAAAATTCTATGTTCCTATGTTATTTTATTTTATTACATTCAGGGAATTCCCTAAAACTACACAAATGTATTTTATCCTGATAGGTTCATTTTTTTATAAGAAGCAATAGTTATGAAAACCATCGTTAATTCAACCCCACCTTAACAATAGTATTAAATCTCCTAGGTAAATTCAATTGGTGTCATATCCCGAGTTCCCTCTGTTAGGATCCACTATGTTTTGAAGATGGATAATATGAATCCTCTCAATAGGAGGGGTGTTCTACTTTAAATGGAAAGAATTATAACAGCTAGTAGAATATAATGTCTCCTTATCTTCTATATTTTTTCTATAAGGTTAAATATGTATTTATTTAATAATTCCCACATATCACTGAATATGATCTTATGAATTTTATAGATAAGAGAAATATGTATGTTTAAGTAAAAGTTCAAAATTCCATTTTAATGTAACTTCCAAAAAAAATTTATGCAAAGGATATGAGACTCAAAAAATCAAATATAATTTGGGAAAAATTAGAAAGAAGTTATGAAGGAAACATGAAAGTAAAATTTTCTAAATTGAAAATAGGAGAGAGAATATTTGGACTTATCAATATGGGTGAAGAATGTAATGTTAATGAATACTTAACATGAGTAAATTAAATTTTGAATAATATTCAGGTTTTGTGAGAGAAGCTAGATGACTCAACTATTTTCAAAATAATGGCGAGAAACTTTACTAACATGTTGGATCCTAAAGTATTATCTTTGGAGGATATATATGATCCTACTCTTGATTAATTACATTACACACTCATTACATATTAAATGTGAAAGATCCCAATATTCAAGAAGAAGATCAAAGATGAAATTTATTTTAAGGCCAAGAGAAAGATGAAAACCAAAGATGATGAAATGTTAGCATTTAGTGAATCTGATGATGAAGATGAAGATAAATATTATAATAAAATAAGTCCTCTTGTATGAAAAATATTCAATAGGGAAATTTTTAAGGGTAAAGGTAAATTAACTCCAAGGTTCTAAAACTGTTATGATATTAGAATTTTTTTTTGTAAATTTAATTAAAAGTAATTCTGTAGAACCAGAGATATATGATAAAAAACAACATAAAAATAAATGGGGTAAGAGCTAAAAATTCACAACCAAATTTTATGGAATCAAGAGGAAATAATTTAAAATAAAAGAAAAAGTTTTGTGAGAAAATAAGAGGAAGATGTCTACACATAAAAAATATGATGAGGAGATGAAACTAACTTCATGGCTCTTTTGGAAAAAGGGCTTGACACCTATGGTAGTGAAGATAATGAAAGTGAAAGAAAATTGCAAAAGAACATGTTGAAGAATGAATTAGAAGCCTACATAGATCAAAATACAAGTCTCAATAAGGAAAAGAGACTATTAATGAAAGATAAATAAAATAAAATTGGGTAAAATGAATAATTTTCAAAGAAATAGACTCTTTACATTGAAGAAATAAAAAGACAAAAACTAAAAGTGGATTAAATTGAAAAGTTAGTAAAATACCATGAAGAGAAACTTTCTCTCAATGAATAATAATAGTCAAAGACATAGTATAAATGTCTTGAATAAAATAATATCCTGAATAAGATTAGAGAAGATTTCAACAATTCTATTCATGTCAATGAAGAATCATCTCAAACAGGTGAAAAGATGATTTCAGAGAAGTAGGTTAATTCATCACTCTATGAATTTAAAAATAAACATGTTATATCTAACAATGTATGTCCAAAAATAAATTATGGACAAATGTGGAACATACAGATGAGTGATAAATCATATTTTAATTCAAAAGAAGAAATAATTTCTCTAAGAATATACTTTCTCCCATAGTAGAAATAATAAAAGTACAAGAAAAGAAAACAAAAAAAATAATCATGACCTGGGTACTATCAATTGGGAAGATCAGGGTTCATAGGAAACTGCTGGTGTTGTAGAGAGTTTGGGAACAAAGAATATTTGTGCTGGTATAACATGTCCCTATCAAAGATGAGATAAGAACCAAAGGGGAGATATTTTGAGAAAATTTGACAAAATTTTCAAAGTAATAAATTAGTTATCAGGAATTCATTCTATCTACCAATATGAAAAAAGTTTCCTATTTAGAATAAATCTATGATAGATATTTCATCAAGGAAAGTTTCTGAAAAATGAAAGAGTATTCACCCTGAAAAAACATCCAATGTTGAGAAATGAAATGGAGTTAAAAAATTAATGAAGAAAAATCATGCTTCGTTGGTGTTTATTTAAAAGTTTGTATAAAAACCAAATAATGGATTCCTAATAGTGTATGTTTGTCACACATTACTGGTGACACAAAATTGTTTTCATGATGGAGGAGTAGTAACTTTGGGAAATTATTTTTTATTAAAAATTTAGGGAATTGAAAATGAAAAAATGGAAGCTAGAAATCCAAATTATAAGAATGTGTTATTTTTTGAAGGGATAAAACAAAATTTTCCTAGTTTTATTCAAACTTCCGGGGATATACGTGAGGTTTTGTTCAAAAAATATTCATGTATCATCAAAAACAAAAATGATATAATAATTATCACACAAGGGAACAAAATGGTAATCTATTTCAAATTGGTGATTGTACCAATTCTTTTTTACTTTAGTTCCAAAGATGGAAAAAACCTATGGATTATATGACTTTTATGTCTCTCTCAAATAAGTATAAGTAAAATAATGAAGCATGAGATTGTTGGATATTTTTCAAATCTATAAACAGGAAGAGATAAAATTTGTTAAACATGTTAAAAAGAGAAGCAGGCTGAAAGTTCCAACAAATGATTGGATATTCTATCATCTACACACCTTGAAATTATTCATATTGACTTATGTGGTTCAGTGAGAAAAAATTCAATGAGAGGTGATCTGTATTTCATCACATTTATTGATGATTATTCTCAGTTGAGTAAAGTCATGTTTATTAGTCACAAATCCGAGGTAATTAAAATATTCAAATTTTTTGAAGGTAATATCAGAAGGAGATGAGTCTCTATATCAAAAAAACCGAGATCATATAATGGTAATAATTTACTGAGGATGCTTTAGGAAGCTATATTTCCAAACATGGAATCTATCATCATTATATCATTTCTTATAATCCACTGAAAAATGGTGTAGCTAAAAGATATAATAGAAGCATAATAGAGATGAGAAGAACTATACTAGATGAACACAATATCTTGAATTAAATCTAAAGAGAATCTATATACACTACTATTCACATAAATAATAGATGTATTACAAGACCAAAAAATAAAAGAAAACATATAAAATGTGTTATAAGAAAAATACAATTATTAAATACCTCAGAGTTTTTGGAAGACCTTTTATTATAAAGATCAACAACATTAATCTGAGAAAATTTGAATAAAAGGTCGATGAAGTAATTTTCAAGAGATTTCTCTCCAATGTAAGTGGCTAAAAATACTGAAAAAATTATTGAACATGCCAGTTTACAATAGTAATATCAGAATTACTAAAAATAAGAATAAATTAGATAGCTCATCCAATACATATTCCGAATACTCGGTATAAAATGGTATTCAAATGGAACAAAAGAATGATTAAGTTATCAAGAAATATTCAAAACACTTTTGATATTTATTTTGAATAGACAAGTGATAAGGATGAATCTGAAGAAAATAATAAAAATAAGTAAAAAAAAATTGAATAAAAATGTTGAAACTAAAAATATCTTTGGCAGTAATATGATACTATCCAAACTAGAATAATATTTATAATTAATAATCAAACTAAAATTCTTTCTCAAATTGAACCTCATAGCATGGAATACGTGGTTGAAAATAAAGAATGGATACATTCTATGTATGAGGAACTTGATCAGATTGAGAAGAACTATAATTAGGAACTTTTACCAAGACTTAAAAATAAAAATTTTACTTTCCCCAAGTGGGATTTTATAAATAAGTTGAATGGGAAAGGAGTGGTATCAAGTAATAAAATAATGTTTTTGTGTAAGGGATACTATGAAATAGAAGCAATTAACTTTAAATAAAAATTTTCACTAGTGGAAATACTAGAAACTATTAAAATTCTATTTTCATTGACAACCCACCAAATTATAAATTTTATAAAATGGATGTAAAATCTTCCACTCTAAATATCCACCATGAGGAATAAGTATATGTTGAACAAGTTGATGGGTTTTTCATAGAAAATTATGAAACTAAGGTTTGTATATTGAAGAAATTATTGTATGGTTTGAAACAGGCCCCCAGATCCTGGCATTCCATGTTATATAGATGTTTAAGGGATATGAAGTTATAAAAGGTAAATTTGATAGTAACATTTATGTGATATAAATGTTCAATGGAACTCTCTTAGTAATTGTGCATGTAGATGACATAATATTTTCTGGTGATTGGGAATATCTATGGGAATAATTTGTAGAGTAGATAAAAAAGAATTTTTAGTTGTACATGCTTGGTTAGATGAAATAATTTCTAGGATTTCATACTAAGAAGAAACAAAATTTCATACTTATATCTCAAGAAAAATATTCCATGTAATTTCTAAAAATTTTTGGAATTGAAAATGAAAAATAAGTTTCAAATCCCATTTCCATTGGAACCAAATTGTAAAAAGATGATGCAGGAAGCAGTGATAACCAAAAATAATTCTGAGGAATCATTGGAAGTTTTCTCTATATAATAGCTTCAAGGATAGATATAACTTATGTAGTGAAACTATGTGCCAAATTTCAATGTGATACTAAAGAGTCACATTTTTTGGTGATGAGAGAGATTTTGAGATACATAAAAAGAATATTGAACTATAGTATACTGTAAATACATAATGAAGAATTGAAACCATTGGGTTTTACTGAGGAAGATTAAGTAGATGATTGTACAGATAGAAGATCAAATTAATCTAGAACATTATTTTAGGGAGAGGTCTATGTCAGTTGGCATAATAAGAAATAAAATTTAGTGACACTGATCATGGATAAGGTAGGATATGTGTTATCTACACTTTCTTGCACTTAGATGATCTAGATTATAGTGAAATTAGAGGATTTGAAAATTGAAATTGGGAAACCAATGAAAATTTTATTTTATAATTTTAGTTCTATAGGGTTATAAGAAAACCAAGTTCGACATTTATTATACAATAATATTGATATTAGATATCACATTATCAAGTAAAATGTGATAAGTGGAGATATCAAGATAGAATATGTAACAACTAAAACATTTATGAATAAAATTTCATTTATTTTAATTAAATGTCTTATGGATATAGAAAAAACATGCACTCTTTTTTTTTATTAAATCCAATTGGATTTAAATGACCATTAATTATCCTTACTGTTGAAAATAT
This sequence comes from Viscum album, assembly GCA_963277665.1. Lineage (NCBI taxonomy): Eukaryota > Viridiplantae > Streptophyta > Magnoliopsida > Santalales > Viscaceae > Viscum > Viscum album. The sequence continues at coordinate 1,500,036,275 of OY728131.1, forward strand.
AGCCACTGAATAGTGATCACATGACTAGTAAAAATATAGGTTTTTAACAAATCCTTTTAACACAGAAGAAGGAAGTGATGACCACAAACAGTAGGATCATACCCTACGAATCCAAATTATCAAATCTTACAAGGGAGATATAATTTCTAAAATTTTCCCTAGACCAATTCCATGTTGATATCTAACAACTTAAGAATGAGCAAAACCATTTACGGGAGAAGTTCAAGCTCATCGAGGTCATGAACCAAACTATGTTCACCGAATGACCCAATGAAATCACCATGATCGCACACATTACTCTTATGGAGTATGATGGTGTAATAAAGGTATATGTAACAATACCCCATAATTATTATTATGTGTATTATTTTTGTATAGAATAGTGAATATGCTTTCCTTCTATTATTGTTACTTTGTAAATTATTTTCTAAAGAACAAATACTATTTTGGGTTAATATTAGAATTCAATTAAGGAATCTATTTTTATGAATTAATTAATTCATGAAATAAATAATATTTTAATAAATTATTATTATTTAATTACATTTATTAAATATTAAGGATCATATAATTTTTATGAAGTCAAAAGTAACTTTTATAAAGGTTTGAAAACTGTTTTTGTCAAAACCTACCAATTTTCAATAACTTTTAGTTTTTATTTGAGAAGTGAAAATTCATATATTTATAAAATCATTTAAATAAAATTACTATTATATTTGGAATCAGATTTTCGAAATTATCCAACAATTAATTTTTCATAATTTTCTGTGACAATCAATTTTTTGGGCAAAACCTAAATACCATATAAATATATAATGTGATTTATGACATCGTAATGACCCAATAGTTATGTAATAAAATAATATAAAATGTATCTTCAACCAAATATATGTTTTTTACTTTAAAATAGTTTAATTTTAGTTTTATTTGATTTATTTTATAAAGACTTAGTGAATCCTCCAGGACATATAAAATATTTTAATATTTTAAAATAAATTTGACTCACCTCCACATAATAAAGGAAAATATTTTAATATATTCATCCCTTATCCATTTAAAATAATATATAAAAATCCTTATTCTTAGAAACCATGGTATGATTTTTGGTTTTGAATATTTTATTGTGTAGTGTCCAAAACCAAAATAATAAAGAATTCCCTCACCTTTCCTATATAAACCCACACAAGCACCAATTTATCTTCAGTAAATCTAATTTAATTTCTACCACCCTCTTCCCCTTACTCCCTAGAGTCCTCCCAATATTCCACCATGCTCCCAAGAAGACTCCCCCATGCCTTTGGGACCACACATCCAAGTAAGGGATTCGTCTCCTCCCATTTGAATTCAAGAACCTTCTTTGGGAGTAGTTCTTTTAATTTAAATTTATTCTATTAAAATTCATTTGTAATAATTATATTACTATAAAATTTATTCTATTTCAATGATAATACATTTATCATCCCCCATTTTGACCCTTTTCTAAGCCGTTACTATGCTGAAATTCCATAAGGGATCACCCTCTCTCCTTTTTCTTCAAACACCTCTTTTATGTTATGCCTTTTAATTTACATTTGACTGATTTGGGATATTTTATATCATAAATCATTAATGTACATTTTATTTATACATGATGGTATCTTCCTTTCACTCCCATTAATCCCCCTTATGATCCTTTAAACCGACCATTCACTATACCAAAATTCCGAAAGGTATTTTTCTATTCTCATTTCTATTCAAGAATTTCTTTTATATTATGCATATATATTCCATTTCACATGTTGGGATATTAGGTTCCATGATCCCCTTACAATCCATACCATATATAAAGTACGTGATACCCCTTTCTCTCTCATCAACCAAATTTATAAATTTTCATATGACACCCTCATACTACCAATATTGCATCGTGATTTTCCATACCAAAATCATCATGTAGTTAATAACATACCCATTCCTCTATCTGGGGTATTAACATTTATGCACATATAATTATTGAATTGTGACTTATAAGTATTAATTAAAAATTACTTTATTTTTTAATAAATGATGATATTGAATGAATCCATGTCATATAATCTATGTTTCACACTTAAGCATGAGATTGAAAGTATTATGAAGGGTGTGCCCTAATAGGGCTCCAATGAATTGGGTAATGTTCAGTATCATGATACATCATGTTGGGATAGGGCTGTAACTTATTACTTTATAGGAGTTTTTTTCCACCATGTTGGGATAGGTGGTTAGCTGATTCCTTTATGTTAATGATGCAGTGTTTTAAGTTGTTGTGACATTTCCATGTTATGAATATCAGGGTATATCATACCTTTATGTTCATATTTCTCTTATGATCCATTGATATGACTATTTCCTCTCCTGTATTTTATTTATCATGTTATGCCTTGTTTATTCCCTTATTGGGATTTATAGCTCACCATTTTCTTATGTAGATCCTCAGGTTATCCCATGCAATTCTAAGTATGAAGGAATGTTGTGGTCATGTAAAAGAAATTTTCTATAAAGATGCATATTTCATGTTTTAAGTTGTTATGTAATGTTACTAATACCCAAAGAAACTATAAACATTGATCTTCTGAGTTATATTAAGTAAAATTTTATGTAATAAATCATGTTTAAATATAGAATAAAGAGGAGGGTTTTTATAGTTGGTATTGGAGGATAAATTTATTTATTTTTGGGATTAAGATTAGAAAACTCTAGTGAAAGCCTTATTGATAAGACTAATTATAATAAACACATACCTAAATTTTGGGGAGTATAGAGTAAGTGGTTTATCAATAAAATACATCCCTGTATGGATATGAACAAGTAGAGGTGGCTCTGGCATAGATGTATCTATGGGTAAAACTCAAAAAAACTGCTTTGAGATAGACTCGAACACGAACTGGTGAACGACAACGAGCCTTACTGAACTCTTGGTTCGATACTCCTAGGGGATATTATTTGGTAAATTAATAATCTCATTACAAACCATTTTTAATGGAATAAACAAATCTCCCTTAGAATATATGTCAGAATAATATCAGGTATAACATAGATCGAATCCTAGAAATTCATATGTTAATCAGATAAATGTAATTTATATGTTATCCCTTTTTGTTAATTGGATTCACTTTTATGTGTTTAATAGTTTAAAATTACTCATACCTAAGACTATATTGGTTAACATAGAACCAAAATCAAAAATTAAAATGTAGGATTATTGTACATAGTTCTAAGAATTAGTTTATATCCTGAAATTTTAGTAGAACAGTCCAAACACCACCATAAATAATGGAAGTAGAGAATCCAGTAAAGATATTAGATCGTAGATAAAAATATATACGAAATAAGAAAATTCCCCTAAAAAAGTGATATGGAGAAACCAAAAGTTTTAATAGGTAATGTGGGAATTAGAGGAAGTGATGAGGCAGAGTTACCCTCATCTTCTTTAGTGTGGGAAACTGAAATTTCAAGGATAGAATTTCTTAAGTGGGGAAGGTTGTAATGAACCGAACATTTATGAATAAAATTCACCTTATTTTAATTAAATGTCTTATGGATATAGAAAACACATTCAATCCTTTTGTTTTATTATATCCAATTGGATTTAAATGATCGTTAAGTATCCTTACCTTTGATTATATAGCCATTGAATAGTTATCACATGACTAGTATAAATATAGGGTTTTAACAAATCCTTTTGACACAAACAATGGTAATGATGGAATCAACCTATATGTTCATACCTTATGAAGCCCATTTATCAAAGATTATGAGGGAGATATAATTTCTGGGATTTTCCATAGACCAATCCCAAGCCGAGATCTAATAACTTAAGCATGAGTGAAACCGTTTATGGGAGAAGTTCAAGCTCCTCGAGATTAAAACCCAAACCATATTCACCAAATAGCCCCATAAAATCCCCATCATCACACACTGTACTCTTAGGTTGTATGCTGGTGTAATAAATGGATATTTAACAAGACCATAGAATTATGATAATGTGAGTTTTTTTTGTATAGAACAATTAATAAACATTCATTCTATTATTTTTACATTGTAAATGATTTTCTAAATCAAAAATAGTATTTTTGGTTAATATTAGAATTCAATTAAAGAATATATTGTGATGAATTAATTAATTTTTGAAATAAATAATATTTTAATAAAATAGTTTTATTAAATTAAATTTATTAAATTCTAATTATCATATAATTTTTATGATATCCAAAGTAACTTTTATTAAGGGTTGAAAACTTTTTTTGTCAAAACTCGTCAATTTTCAATAAATGTCAATTTTTATTTTAATAGTGAAAATTAACATATTTAGAAAAATATTTATATAAAATGAATTTTATTTTTTGAATCATGATGTTGAAATTATCCAATAATTAATTTTTCATAATTTTATGAGATAATCGAATGTTTGGTTAAAAATTAAATACCGTATAAATATATAATGTCTTTCATGACACCATAATGACCTAATAGTGATTTGATAAAATACTATAAAAGGTATATTTGAAAAAATATATTTATTTCCGTTAAAATAATGTAATTTTTGGTTTATTTTATTTATTTTATAAAGCCTTAGTGAAACCTCTGAGACATATAAAATATTTTACAATTTTAAAATAATTTCCCTGAAAGTGTGACTCACCTCTACATAAGAAAGATAAATATTTTAATATATTATATCCTTATAATCTTAAAATAATTTATACCAATCCCATTTTCCAGAAACCATGTGAAAAAAGCATGTGATGTTTTGTGGTTTTGAATATTTCAGTGTGTAGTGTCCAAAAGCAATAAAATAAATAATTCCACCAACTTTCCTTTATAAACCCATCCAAGAACCCATTTTTCTTCACTAAATCTAATTTAATATTGACCAAAATTTGTCCACTACTCCCTATAGTCCTCCCAAGGTGACCCCAATCTCCCAAGAATCCTCCCCCAGGCCTTTGGGATCACACATCCAAGTAAGAGATTCATCTCCTCCCATTTGAATTCAAGCACCTTATTTGTGAGTAGTTCCTTTAATTTATATTTTTTTATTTAAATTATATTGTAATCACTAAATTACTATCTTTTTTATGTTATTTCAATGAGGTATCATTTATCCCGCCCCATTTGTACCCTTATTTAATCCATTACTATGCCGAAATTTTATAAGGAATCTTCATCTATCCTTTTTCTTCAAGCACCTCTTTTATGTCATGAATTTTAATTTCCATTTTATTTATTTGGGATATGTTCTTACAAACTTCCTTACTATAAATTTTATATATACATGATGGTATATTCCTTTCAAAACCTTTAATCCCCTCTATGATCATTTAAAACCACATGTTACTATGTTGAAATTCCATAAGATTTTTCTCTCTTCTCATTTACATTCAAGAATTTTTTTTATATTATGCATCTAAATTCCATTTCACATATTGGTATATTATGTTCCTTGATCCCATTACTATCCATCCCATGTATAAATTATGAGATACCCCTTACTCTCTCATTAACCTAATTTATGAACTTCCATTTGATGATGTTATTCTGCCAAAATTGCACCGCGATTTTCCATAAAAAAGCCTCATTTAGTGAATACCCTTCCCATTCCTCTATTTTAGGTATTCAACTTTATGAAAAAATACTTATCAAATGGTGAATTACATATATGAATTACACATTACTTGATCATGGAATAAATTATTATGTTGAATGAATCCATGTTATATGATCTATGTGTCACACTTAAGCATGAGATTGAAATGATTATGAGGGATACACCCTGATAGTTCTCCAATGCATTGGGTACTGTTTAGTATCATGATAAATCATGTTGGGATTGGGGTTTATGTAATTTTATTATAGTAATTTTTTCCACCATGTTGGGAGTATGTTTTACCAGATTCCTTTTTGTTAATGATGCATTGTTTTATGTTGTTGCCACATTTCCATGTTATGAATATCATGCTATATAATTCCTTAATGTTAGTGTTTCTATTGTACTCCATTTATATTTTTATTGCCTAACATGTATTGTATTCTTCATGTTTTTCCTTTTTTACTCTCTTACTAGGATTTATATATCACTATTTTCTTATGTATGTCCTCAGGTTCAACCATGTAATGCTAAGTATGAAGGAATGCTGTGGTCATGTAAAAGAAGTTTTCAATAAACATGTGTATTTATTGTTTTAAGTTGTCATGTAATGTTCCAGATCCCGAAATAAACTATACCTCTCAATATTTTAATTTATATTAATTTTATGTTTATATAATAAATCATGTTTAAATATAGAATAAATAGAAGGGTTGTTATAGAATACATTCCTAAAAAAGATAATGTTGTAGATATTTGCACCAAAGCTATGCCAAGAGAGAGATTTTTGTAACTCAGGCTGCAAATTTATGTTCCCCCACATCCTCTTAGTTGATGAATATTAAGAGGTTCCAAATTATTCCCAATCATTTTATGTGTCTTAAACTTACATTCGTGCAATTTTTGGAGAATTTTTTTTCATCATGGGATTCATTCAGTTCTGTGATGTTAAAAATAAGAGCATTCATCGAGGGGGATATTTTATGAACTGAGGATGAGAAAAATAGGGGGACTATATATTTTACACTTGACTTGTATAATGTGTTTTTGAGGTGTTTGTAGGCTTTAACAGGTCATTGATGAATGTGATTAATTGTTCACTCTTGAAAACAACAATTGGTATTTTTTAGAATGATTTCAAATGAATTTATAGATTATACATCCTTAGTCATATCTTTTTTTTCTTCTAAACTAGGCTATCCCATTTAGTATTAATTTTGATTAAACTAAAGTCTATTTGTGAATAAAATCATGTGATATCATTCCCTTATTGTAAGTGTTCAAGAAGTAATCTTCAAAGTGAGTGGAATATGTTTTTGGAAAGCAAGATTAGTTGATATTACCTAATAATTCCTTTTCATATTGATTTTTAATAAGGGTGAGAAAAGTTTCATCACATATTAGATTATGTTACTCGTTGATATTGACAAAAAAATTGAAAAGGGGGAGATTTTTATCCTTTTTTTCATTTTTTTTCAATTATTCAATATGTGATGGTGGATGTAATGATGAATCCTATAGAATTATTATGGATCCATTGAATGGAATTGGATGCCACATTTGTAAAAATATAATTGGAAAACTCTCCTTATTAAATATTACAATTGATGGTGTTGATCTTAAATATCTAAAGACATGTGTTAAGAAGGAACACATTTTTGACCACAATTTTGGATGAATTGCTGCTGTTGCAAATCATTTTTTTATTTTATAATAGCTGGCTTATGGGTGTCCGGTGCCCAACATACAAAACCAAAGAAAATAAAAAAAATAAGAAACACTGATCAACACAGAGTTAAATATCATAATAACCATAGTCATCACCACACCCCAAACTAGATCCCTCTTCTCCAGTAGCCGATTCCAACTCCAGGTTTCTCCAAAAGCCCGTACTTTGAATGTAATTCCTATGCTGGTCCAGAGCATCCATATTTGGTGGATACTTCTTAATCCTGCTTCCCTTCTTGAATGAAAGAACCACCTGTTTATTCTTATTTGAAGTGGACCTGGTCCACGTTGATCGCAGGAGATATGAATAGTCCTTCCGTGGACCTCTTGTTAAAGTTGAAGCCGATGCTCCTTCACCTGCATCCTATTTTTGAGTCCCATTTTGAACAATATCACTAAAATAATGGCCAACCGAGGTACACAATAACAACTTTCCTCCCCTAGAATTCTTCTTGCCCTCCCTGGGCGGATCAAAATTTCTTCCCCACCTTTGTTCTGGCGAGAAATTATCCCTCAAAGGAAGATGCTCGGCCTCCATTGAAATATTCTCCACAACTGTGGAATGTGCCTCCATCCTTAAAACTCTTGTATAGATAACTAGAACCTTCCCCGAGCCTTCAAAATTCTATCCTTCAATATTCAAAGCAACTGGATCTGATCCTTCCACCAAAGCGTAGCTCCTGACCATATTGGGGTTGCCTTCCATATTCAGAACAACTGGATCCTTCCCCATGCCTTCAGCTGGTTGAACCACCACAATCGTCCTTCCATTTCTAGCTTGATCTAGAATCAGTCACCACTTTTATTATAAATTAAATGGGAAACATTGAGGAACTTCAATTTGGGACCAAGATGATGCTGGAATTCTTCACCCATGGAAAAAATCTAGATATAGTGATGTACATTCAATTGGTTTGAACTCATCCATCTATTTCAATATAGGAGTTTTAATATTTGAAATCAAGTGGTGTCTGATCTATCACATAGTTAATTTCAAATCATCCATGCTAATTAAACAACAATTCCATCATCTTCAACCTCTTGATAAGTTTTTTCCCATGCAAACTCTTGAAAACTGAAACTATAGTACATAAAGACAAAGCTTGATAAAACTGAAGAAAGCATGAAACTTTTTCTTTCATGCGAATGATTGTTAAGAGGAAATCTCAAGAACCAGCGATGAAGTCATCACATGAATCCCATCATAAGAACTAGTGTATGTTATAAGAACAAGAAACTGTCTCATGAATATTTATGATCATGAGTTTATATTATCTTTTAAATGAAATAACATTTATTTATGCAGTATTATTTTTGTTTTTGTCGACTAAAGACAACACATTATATAAAGAGTGATCATGTGAATAAGAACTAGTAATCTCAAGAATTGATCCAACAATCAATGGAGTTGATGATAATATCGATATTCATTTAATTATGATATCATTGGGTGTTTTAAGTAGTCTTTATCATGATTAAAATTCAAAGGTACATAGTTTCATCATTCATATATACACAGATTCACCACCATGAGATCGTTTTCTGAAAAAATATAGTGCTCTCACGAAAAAAGAGGATCATAAGATCCACTCTTGAAAAGGAGAAGAAGCATGCGTGATATCATCACACGGAGGGTCTCATGGACAAAAACCTTCTGTAGAAAAAGTGTTAGGAATAAATCAATGGTCTTTAATGGTCTCTTAAAAGATGAAGTGATTCACATGAAACCATCTCATGGATAACTCCTCTCAATCATGAGAAATAGTGTGCAGAAAAATAAGGGTCACACCAAGGACATGTAGATATTACTTAAGATCAAGTGAATAATTATAGTTCTTACAAGAATGTTGATTAGGAATTCACACACTTGAGTCTTAAAGGGATACATGGATGTAGTAGAAAAATTGGATGGTCATTTTCAGGGTGAAATATGACTGCAAGATCCTCTAATGGTTACACAAAATAAGTGAAAGACAATCATAAGATCCTCATCTAGAAACAAGAATGAGGCATGTGAAAAACTATCCATGTTATTTGAAAAAACATTCACGATACTCATGGAAACCATATATTTTAATGATATAATCTATGAAAAATCATGTTCCTTGAATAAGATAAGATAGAACTTATGATTCACATGAGGCAGTGCTTTTTTGTAAGAATTATATAGAAAGAGAAAGAAACATTTGGTTCATGATAAGGTTGGTAAAAAGTGATCAAGAAGACAATGTACTAGATAAAATTTATTTCTTGATAAAAAATTTGATACAGTGAGAATTTTATAATAAAATTATACTGAAGGCTCAAATGGAAAATCATCATCAACAGTTGGAGGAGTTGTAAATTTTTTGAAGAGACATTTGCTATATTGGTTGTGTTCATATTTGTTTCATATAGTGTTAAATTTTTATTCTAATGGGAATATGGAATGCATAGTTTTATTCTATGATATGGAAGAATTGTATGATATCACCACTTGTGATCATAGTAGATAATATTTTATTGGGGTTTATAACCAATCACAAGAAGGATTATGTTCTCTTTAAGACCAAATATTTTAAAAATTTTACATTCCTATGTTATTTTCTTTTACTACATTTGGAGAAAGTCATGTAATTACATGATTGGATCAGATCCTAACATATTAAAATATGTTATTTGTATATGAAAAATTATAAAAACCAATATCAATTAAACCCCCCTTCTTAGTGATATTAAATCTCTATAGACACTTAAAAATCATATCCTATAATCAATAAATAAACTTTTATATAAATGATAAATCCCTATCTCTTAGGTTCACAATGAAATCTACAGGACCTGCATAGTTATTTTTTATACTAAGTAAGATCATTTTCAATATTACTTTGTGTTTCCAACTCATATATCATAAGAATAATGTCATCTTTTTGGTATTGAACTTCATCAACTTCAAATTTTTTTCAAATTAATACTTTTGGAAATAAAACACCTTTCAAAAACTAAATTATCTAAATCTAGAAACACATTCTTCTATAATTTGTTATAAAAATAATAAATCAATATCTATTTGGAGTAAAAAATAGATATTTATCTAATTTAGGTTCATTGTTACTTTACGTAACACAAATTATATATTCCCCATGACATAAAATATTTATGAGAGACACATTGGGGTTCACCCCAATCAACATATTATGTGGTGTCTTTTGAATAATCTTTGATGGAGAAAATTTACATTAAGTGATGTAGTTTTTAGAGGATAACTCCAAAATTAAATATTAAGGTATATATAAGTTATCATTGATCAAATCATGCTTAAAAAAGTTTTATTTTTTCCTTTTAGAAAAACTATTTGACTATGAATTACTAGGTGGATTGAATTATATTACTATATTACAATCTCTTAGATAATCATGAAATTTTATCTCAAATATTATCCCCCTCAATTGGATAAATGTTTTTTAATATTTTTCCATGTTTTTTACTTAATTTTTGAAACATTTAATTCTTCAATGTATTTGTACTTGTGTTTCATAATAAACACATACCCTACCTACTAAATTCATTAATAAAGATAATGAAGATATAATACCCCCCTTGAGATACTTTATTTATAGGACCATAAAAATCAGTATGTATGAGTTTTAATAAATCATCATCTATTTTCTGTTTACTCATAAAATGAAATTTGGTCATTTTTATTAATAAACATGATTCACATACATCAAATTATTCACAATCATTCAAATCCCATAATTTATCATTATAGATCCATTGAATGTGTTTTTATTTATATAGCCTTTGTAAAAATTTCAAAGATAAGTGGAAGGGAAATAAATAATTTTAGTATTATTATTATTTACATTATAGATTGGATTATCAATACACTATATGTATAAAGCATTAAACATGTTATTTGAACTATAAAAAATTGATTCATACAAATATAATAATAACTGTTCTTTACTATAAATGAAATGACTCCCCTATCTAGGAATGCTTCAAAATTAAAATTCATATTTATTAATGGAACATGATATATATTCTAATGATATAATGGTAATCCATTAGAAAAATTATATTCAGTTTCCCCATAGACAATGAAACTATTTCTATATTCCCAACTCATAGGTCTAATTCTTAATTAATCTATTTTTTCCATTCTTTGAGAAGTAGAGCCTTGCCATAAGTGTACGAGACACATATGGTACCTAATGACCATGATATGGAGTTAAAGAAATATATCTATATATGATATAGTTCTTCAAACCTACGATTCTTTGATTTTTTATAAATCCATTGATTTATAATGAATGATTTAATGTTTCCATATAGCTTCTAAAATTTTGAAACAATGGATGATATCACTATACATATTATGTCATATTAACCATTATAATTCTTTTCATAAGTTATTTTACCAATTGTGAGTTAGAATAAAATATCTAATATGGTGTGTGATTCCCTAGATTATATAATTTCTCCTTCCCTTTGAGAACAATTATTATATTATAAAAGAAGTCAAGGAAATTATTACAATTAAATTTCTCTTTCCTAATGACTGATCTCAATGATAAATTTAACTTTTTATTTATTCTCTAAGTATCTAAAATAAAATATATATCATTATTAGTTTCATATATTATATTATTCAATATTGTGTTTTAATTAAATATAAGTCCACTATAATAATAATCAACATTGTCATGATTCAATATAAATTTAGTAGGTTAACTTCCATATTTATACAAGTCTTAACTCAAAAAAATATTAACATAATCCATATATATTCAATTAGAAAAATATTTTTAACTATACAAAATAAAACTCTTATATTATTGAGTGAAAAACATCATTCCTAACTCATCTCATGAATTTTATTCACACCAAGCCTATAGATTCTATTTTTATTGGGTAATGAAGCCAAGTGTCACCCAATATTCATAATAAGATAACGGTTACCCCATTTATCTAATGAAAGATAGATAATTAGTGATCTATAAATAATGACCCATCTATTTGATCAATCAAGGTCTTTATAAATGAAATCATAGAAGTAATCTAACACTTAAATATTCTAAAATGAATTTTATATTTAGTCTTAACATTAAAATTATATGTTTCACATATATACCATACATGATAATATTAATAGTAATTAAATAGTATTAATCTCATACATATTAAATTTATCTTATCCATTTTAATTATTTATATAAATAATTTATTTTCCATAATATCTCATATAATTTTTTTAATTTAATTATATTAAATAGTATAGTTCTACGAATCAGCATAAATTTTGGTAATATAAAAAGATCTATAAATTTTAATAGGTCTAGTAAAATAGAGGACAAGGCATGTGATATATCAAATGTGGGATGAGAAAATACCCATAACCCATATTTTTTTTAAGTATAGTGATTAGAAGATCAAACCTTCAATCAATGTTTCTTATAATCCTTAAATTAATTTTATATAGCTAAATGTACCAAAAACATTATGATATCAAAACATATATATTTTAAATTTTTAATTAATAAAGTGTGGATATTATTCCATAAAAGGGTTTTATTAAGGATATAGACACTCAAACACAAAATAATTACTAATAAAAAACTTCAATGATAATAAAAAATATATTAAAAAAATAAAAATAAGATACAAAAACAAAAATGAACTATTTTTTATGAAATATTTATATCATACTTGAATTGATGAATCCATGTGTCTTTCAGTATCTATAAATAATTATAATCCCCAATTACTTGGTGGTATCCTTGATATATACAAGCAATGATATTCAATCTACATGAAAAGGATGGTATACAAGATAAGAAAAACAATTGAGAACCTCTAAGATAAGAAAAACTATAAAACTCATTCACCTTAAGAAAACTAGATAAATCTACAAAATACCATATCATTTATATAATAAAATTAAATCTACACCCTTCCTCTATCTTATTTATATAAAGAGGGAAATTTTATAGAATAAAAAGGAAGATAATCTCAGGGAACACCAAAGGATGTACAATAATGAGACTCCAATGGCCATTTAGGGAATTAAATAACCTCCAAAAATTAATAAGGCACTAAAACCCATTAAGAGATACATTAATGATCATAAAAATGTATTAAAACAAATAAAGTAGGTGCATAAATGTCCTCTTTAGGAAGGTACGCAATTATTTATCTTGTAAGAGGACGTGAAAACCTATTACACCAGGACCTTTCCTGAATCCCATTTGGTTTTTGTAATATCAGATTGTTTATATATTAATAATATAAATAGATAATTATTTATATTATAATTTCACACTAAATATTTAATTAAGAAAATTTTATTTAATTAAATATATCAAATTTAAACATCACAAATACTTAATGTGTTTATTATAAACACAAACATGTTAATACATGAATTCATAACATTATCCCAATGAATCTCAATTTTTTCTTTTATGCTACCCCAAGTACCCTTTGTAAATTTGTTAATAATTATAAATCTCACTCATAATCATAATCTAAGAGTGGTATAATGAAAAAAATAATATCTACCCAAATTATGAAAGGTTTTAGTATGATCTAATCCGCTATATTTTTATTAAAAAAATTTATTTTTTCCCTAATATAAATATTAAGCATAAGACATGAGTGTGAACTCTGGATAACTTATAACTTTTTTTATGAATTCCTAAAATGAAAATAATTTATGTATTTATAATATATTCTATTATCATTGCATGGGAATAAACATACTTATTCAAAAATCAATTAAGGGGTATGATGTCCATCACATGGTAAGATACATCTTATATTGGATATTTTAATCCATAATCTTGATTAGTATCACACCCAATCACCTTCTATGAAGACAAATTATATAATGAATTAAGATAGGTATCAAAGTATGAAACCTCACAAGTAGGGAGCCTATTTGGAAACCACTAGCTAAATGATTCATAAGCAATGTTTACTTGATTGAAAACAATGAAAGACACACACACACACATAAATCCATGTGGTGTACTTTAAGTGAGTCAATCAAGGTATAATTCCCCCAACTTGTATCATATGAGTGAATAATTTTATCTCTATACAATTTATCTAACTCACACTGATCCTAACATATCACGAAAACCCAACGTGATGATCATTAATAAAAGATAACCCATAAATATATGTATTACTAGGATTTATCATTATATCAAACCCCATTTTCTATATATAAAACATAAATGAATGATAGAATATTTACATTAATATACATTGCATAATATCAAATACTTATAATCCAATAATATTTGTTTGACTTTAGGGTGTAAACACCAATAGAGATCAATGATGATAATCAAGAGATATTAATTAGATACAATAGATACAAAATACCTAGATAATAGTTCCCCATATCATCCATATAATTTTCAAAACCATCATCTCACTATTACATAAAATATTTCGAAAATAAAGAATAAAATAACTACCTCCACTATAATCTATCTCTTCAATAGTTTAAATAATATATACAAAATATAAGAAAATTTATATGGTAATTAACAAGATAAATAACAAAGGCCCAAAATAATAATACCATCTAGAAAGAATTTTGGGAGGCTAAAATAACCATATTTCTTTTATTTAAGATCACCTATCACCAACATCTCAATTTCCATATTACCAGAACATTTCCATTATAAGAATAATAATATAAGTATTTTATTATTGTTTCTTCTAAATATCAAATAAATATGAAAACCATAACACACTATATAAAATATCAACTAACACAATAATAAAAAATATAAAAATAATAGAAACCTATTACAGTAATTCATCTAATATAATATATTACCTCCATAAAAAAACATATATATAATCACCAATACATAAAACTGAGGCACCCTTGTCTCCCCTTGAAAAATTTCCACCATGAATAGTTTGATTTATTCATTCTAATAATTATTTTGAAATATAACATGGGAACTAACCTACATTTCACCCTTCGTAAATATTTTTCCAAAGTGGTTCATATTATCTTCACACACACACACATAGATATAATCTATATAGAATTATAATACTTTAAAAAATAATCATAATAATTAATTATATCAGTATATTATTTCCATAGTCATAAGTAGAATTTATTCATAAATAATTATTTCCAAATAATCATAAAAAAATTCTCAAAATTACACAATAATATATCACAAATATTTCATAAAATATTACCTATAAATTTATTACTACCACATTACCCACCCTTTAAATATTTTTCATCCTTGAAAAGCCAACAGAAAACCATAACATTTAAAGACCAACCAAATTAAAAAAGAACTGCCTTTGAAAAGAATCTTACCACTATTTAGATACTAGAAATTCATAAAACATTGAGACTTAAATTATTTCAAATCTAATTACTAATTAATTAATGTGTTGAAGAGTCTAGTTCTTTATTTATATCATAATATATATCTCTAAACGATTATAAGGATTTTTTGACACCATTTTATTATGAAACTACCTCATCAAGATTGCACTTAGAGTCAATGGTGAGACAATCTGTGATTCATAAATCCTACCTCTAATAGTCCATGGGTTTGAGACTAAGAATATGGGTTTACTCATATGATTGGAGACATTATCTTCAATAAATTTTTTAAATTTGTAACTCTATAAAATCAAAAATCAATGCAAACCTACTTAATATAAAATCCCATCATGAACCATTTATGAAGGACCAACTATCTACAATGAAAAAAGTAATAAGAAATATAATATTATAATAAATAACTATTACCAATATACATTATCAATAGATATGTAATGTCAATGAATTTATTGTATAATTTTTTTATATGGAATTATTTCGAGATGGAGAAATCTGACGGTGCACGATTCCGAGGCCCAGAGTGCCCAGAATGATCCGTCAAAGTTTATTAAGCTTTAATTAGAACACTCAAGAAGTTTTCCTAAAAAAGTGGAATAATACTGAAACAATTTCCCAGATCTGAAATCCTAGGGCACCATTGTGTTCAGGATGGCAGGTTTACCCTAGGAACGACTTATGTTTAGTCGGCGTAGGCCTTTGGTGCGAAAACCCAATAATGGAATATCTGTAAATAAAATAATTAAATAAAATTATTTTATATTTCAAATGATTATAACCCACAAATGGTAACTCAGATTGAAAATCTGAAACCACTGCCATTATTGTGAAGGTATTATTTCCTTAGGATGGTACAAACATTGGCCTACACAGGCCACTAATGAATTTTAGTTTTTGGAAGTAAATAAAATAAATTAGTGATAATTATTTTATTGTTAAAATCCATAACTTATAAATAGTAACTCGGATTGAAAATCTGAGAGTACCTTTGGGTTCATTAAGGCATTTTCTCCTTAGGAAGAGCCTAACCTTGACCGGTGCAGGCTGAGGGTGAACGTAATTAATTTATTGAACTTTTTTTGGGTACATTTAGTAAACGTGTGAGTGACGTTTTTGAAATTTTAAACCGATTCTCAGATTAAAAACTCGAGGGAACCGTTGAATCCAAAGTGTCAGGATTCACTTAATGGAGGATTTACTTTGACCACAGTAGGTCTGGAGAAAAACTTATGTTTTGTGAATATTTTTTAAAAGAAATTAAATGAAATAATTTTATTATTTTATTTCATATCCTCAAACAGACAAGAAAAGTGTGGGGCCATCGATGTGTCAAGACAATAAATGGCTTGAACTACCAATCATAAATAACGACGTCATTGGGGAATTAGGAAGGTTCTCAATTTATGAGCCCCCATTAATTTCTCACATCGTTACTTATCCTCCCCTATCCTATATATATGGTGCTTGGGGAGGGGTATGGACATAGATTCACCAAGAAATGAAGTGCTGAAGGAGCACCACGAAGCTGGAACCTTAGAAGAGGGAGCTGACCCAGTGGGTGGTGACATACAACACCAAACCACGAACCGAAGGGCGGTGTATGAGTGGCATCATTGGGAACCAGTTGCGGGAAAGATGAACACAATCCACCTTCAAGCGCAAGCATTTCTCTAATGATTCAAGGTAGGGGGTTTATTCGTTTCTGATTTATAATTAATTTCCTATTCCCCGTTCTTGAATGATATGAAGAACGCGGGCTAACCGACTAATAAGTTGACCCGTGATTCATTCGTCTTGCAGGAGGTTGTTGCGAGGTATCTTTGTGGGGTTATTTTGTTGTTTAATTCAATTATTTACTAAACCCTTAACCCCCTCATGTTTAAGAGCTAACGTGGAGGGTGAGGCCCTAACGAACCTGGACCTAACCCTATACTATATTTTCTACATACTTGTGCCTCTATAGAAGACCAACAGTACAATGACACCAACTGACTACATGGTGGATAGCATGCTGACGCACGCCACAAGAGGATGCCGCGACACAAAGCTGCGGTGGTCATCAGAGCGGCCCGCACTGGACGGTCATAGAGGAGGCGCGGCGCGCCGTCATGTGCCGCTGATGAATAAGGAGGGCCGCATCTTGTTAGCTGTGGTGATCGAAGGAAGGCGGTTGGCACACCAGCCGACCGTGGTTGATGGTGCGACACGCCGTCGCGTGCTACTGGAGAGGTCGTTCGACACGCTGACCGGTCATGAAGGAACCGAAAAGAGTGGGTTGCGCCCTCGGCGGTGCACCCATGCGGCAGTAGGGTCGTATACTACATTGGATGCAATGTGAGTAGGGGCCTTCGGATCGACCGATGGTCGGTGGAAGAGGCGCGCGCCACCAGCACGTCCTGCGACAAAGCCTTGACCCATCACTTGTGGCACAGAGGACCCGCGACGCCATGTGGAACCATGTTAGGTGAACCCTTGTGGGTTGAAATGATGATGTAGATCCATTCCATGTCAGCCCTACCTGGATGCACCACATTCGGGTATCCCTGGCGGCCCGCGCCGCTAGGCGGGTGCCACCGCCAGGTCGGTCCAGCGGACTGAAACGCCGCTCTGCGGGATGAACCACGGCCCAACGAGCCGATTTGACCTAGGTCGGGTTGGAATGGAGTTAGGACGGGTCGAAAACGAGTCAGGATGGGTCGACCCAGGTCGATCCGGGTTGGCCCATGCCGAATTGGGTTGGGCCGGTCCGATTGAGGCAGACCGGACCCGAACCCAGTACGGACCATTTACACAAAACGGGCCCTAACTTCTAAACCGAACATCAGTTTGACGAACCATCTACGATGTTAGGATCCTATGACCGAGATAGTCCTTTTGAACTAATCTATGAGATTTTTAAAGAAACTTGGAGTATGACCGGGTTGGATCACACCCGAATGCAACCGGGCCCTCGGCACTGAAATTCCAATAACGCACAAACCAGGCGTCCGATTGATGCGCCTTCTATTGCGTTGGAACCCTTATGACATGTACGATATTCAGGTTACTTCTTTGTGAGACTTTGTGAAAAATGAAATATGACCAATGGTTTGAGGAGCGGTTCTCCCAAGTGCACTACATATGGAACCCGGCGACTGGCTGAGACTTGATGACTGGTGACCTTTTCGACTCGAAGTGACTCTATAGCCTAGTGGGGATCGCCTTTGTTCGATGCGGAAGACCCACAGTGGGGAGCACCATAGTGTGATGTAGTAGACCCATGATAAACAATGGGAAGGAGTACCTTAGTAGGCCAAGGTGGGGAGCATCTCCATGTGACCCAACAGACCCACGATACATGATGGGAAGGAGTACCTTAGTAGTTGAAGGTTAGTGGGAAGTGCCTCTGTGTGACGCGAAAAACCCACTGTACTCGATTTAGGAGGAGTTCTCCAGTAGCCAAAGGGTTCTACGTTGTGATTGGTAATGTTACTTGTTCCTAGCCAAAGAGAATCTATGGCTGGCTTTCAACATTCATAGCGATCTTGTGTGGGTCAACATCATAATCTTGTTTTTCTGAGTTGTATTCCTGGTGTGAGATTACTTCTGTTGTGTACTTTTACCTTTGTGGTACTATCTTCATGGTGATACCTATGTGGTACTTGTATCTTCGTGGTGTTACCTCAGAGGTACTTCTACCTTCATGGTGTTAACTTTTCGGTATACTTCCCTCATATATGAGATGAGTATATATCGATAAAATAGGTATATTTATGGGAATATACCTAAGTAGAGTTGATGTGTTTCTTTGTGGTTTTTCCTTTGTGGAACTGTAGGAGACCTACGGGGTCTCGGGGCCCCTACTCAGCATTGTTATACTCACCCCTGCATGGGCTTCACCCACAACTTATTGTGTCTTGTGCAGATGACGTACAACATGATTTGAGGATGAGGGATCCAGGACTGGATGGTACTCAGAGGTGGACCATTCGACTTGATGTGACACATGGACTACTATTTGTGAGCTGTACCTACCCTTCAGGTAGGATCCTCAGAGGAGGACCCAGGAGTTGTTTTCCCTTTTTAGTTTCACTTGTACTTTTCCAATTGGTCTTGTATTCCTCCCCCTTCACTTTCAGCACACTTTTCCTATAGTAGTTTACTTAGTGTTTCTTATTGTTGCATTATACTATGTGTGTTTGTGTAGGTTTAAAGTCAATGACTTCCCGTTTTAGGGATACACCTTTCTGGTGCTAGTCGCCAGCCCCTGGCCTATGGAAGGCGGACTTGGGGTAGTCACAGCACATGCCCCAGGGGATGGGTCATGACAAGATATATGAAATACAATTGAATAATAAATCTATATCAGATTCATAACATCATGTAAAATTAACTCACTAATAAATATTGTTGGGTGATCACTCTAAATGAGTATAATGATCTTTAAAAAACGAGAAATATCAGTTTGATTTAATTATACAGAATTACAAATGTGTGTATAAAATGAGTTCAATTATAATAATCAAGAGGCATTAATTAGGGATAAGAAATATGAAAAACCAAGAAAAATCTTACTCAACCATATCATCGATAAAATTCTCCATAACCACTATTCCAACATTACATTCAATAATTCAGAAATAAATAACAAAAGAATTACTTCTACTAAAATCCATATATTAAATAATATAAAAAATATAAATAAAAATCAAGATAAATAAAAGGGTTAATAAAAAGATTATTAACTAATATTCCAATACTATAATATCATTAAAAATCGATATTGGGAGGTGAAACAATGATATAATAAGTAGATTTATTCTATTTACACATTATTCATTACCAAAAATTATTAATTATAATATTTCCACCACATTCATATAACAAACACATCTCCATATTTATCGTAACATTTTTTACTCAGAACATCCAACAAATAGACAGACCATAAATAAATCTTATAAAAAAATTAATAAAAAAAATTAAAAATTACACAAACCTAATACACTAATTATTATTATCAACTAAAATACATCAATATAAAAACTATACAAAAAATAATCAACCCATAGGATGTCACTAACTATGTTTGGGAACTAAAATATGACAAAAATTACTTAAACTAATAAAAAATGATGTTACTTATAATAGGTTGGGACTTTTCATAATTCCACATGTGAAGATGAGTTCATTTTTATCATTTGGATAAGATTCATTGTTTTATGATTTAAAGGTTGTATAGTTGATAATTTCTAGACATTTAAGTTATTCTAGGTAGGTGATTCTATACTTATATATATTCCTTATGAATCAATATGATTTGTAACTTACTGTATGATATTATATAAAAAAATATTATATTGGTACTATTTTTTAGTATATTTTGTTTTATTAGTTTTGTTTATTTTTGTTACAGTCTGGTTCCCATCTCATGACCTACCCTCATTGGTACCCATCCTGGGCTAGCAATTAAGATAAGAGTATCCCCCCTAAAGCCTGACTATAATAGGTCATGCGTGGGAGGCCAAAACCAAGGGTACAAAACACACTCATATGGTAGTATTTCCTCTCTATATTCCCAAGAAAGGATAATGAACCACTAATAAACTCCATAAAAATGAATAAACCTATCCTAATACATTTTATTTCATACAATGGAAAACCAAAATTGAAATATACCACAACAACACCTACAACAACAACCATGAAAAGAATACACTCACTTAAAACCTCCAGGAGATAGTCAAACCTAGATTGATCTATGAATATCTCCCTTGGACCTAAACACACGCAAAAACACATATAATGGGGTGAATATATAAGTACACTTAGTTGGATACTCCCCAAAACCTCCTATGAATATGTGGAAGAAGCATACTAAAACCCATGTGAATAAATATATGAAATCAACCCATTAACTAAATTAAGTCAACCATATTTATATCCACATGAAGTATTTATCAAAATATAACACATAATATATGTAAAATATTATCAAAATAATTTATATATAAAAAAGTTAAACCACTTAAACTTTACAACTAAACCCGTCAACCTAAACACCAATGTATCATGTCCTGGTGATCCCATCCCCTCTACAAGTCATAGTACACATTTGTTCGATCTAATAATAACCATATCATCATAACATCCCCAAGATCATATATTCAGAATGAAATCCATTACATCATATATAAATAAAAACTACTACGTAATCCATTATAGTCCATGAGTAAATACACATGTAATTACCATTGACATTTACAGCTTGGGTATATATACACACTATAACCTTTAGACATCATATCCCACATATACATTTTTATCATATTTTTGAACCACTAAAACCTATATGAGAGCATATCCAATTACCATAAGGCACCATATCTTGGGAATTCCGTCATACATACTATGTATGGAAGGAAGAGAGGGGTAGAGGAAGCATTCTTCCATATGTATCCTCAACTAACTAGATGTTATGAAAAACAGTAGGAATCCAAAGGTCAAGTATGGGTATTCATCACCCTATCCGAGTTAGTAGGTGGAGCATAATAAATAAAATTACATAATAAAAATAATATCATAAAACCATCCAAAGGGAAATGTTCCTAAGAATTATACATTAACTAATGTCCCACATAGAAACCAAACTTCCATTACTAATGACAAGGATGCTAACACTTTCCTAAGCACACAAGAATAAAAGGTTCAGTTCTATGACTAATCAATTAAAATTAATAATTTACCAGTCCTAGAAAACATCACACAATCCATTATGATTTAAAATATCACATTAATCATATAAGTCCAAGGTTCATTTTAAATAAAAAACTATAATTATAGTTTTTATAACAATTTATTTTATTCATTTACCAAATAATAAACATACATGATGAGAACCTTCAATATTAAATTTAACCATAAATTAATTACTATTCCATAGTCCTAAGATTAGGACACAACTATTACTATATCATGAAAGGATACACCCAAAGGAGGAGTAAGCAATCAGATACAAGTGATAAGAATATAACAACAAAGAATAAGCATATATTATTAAACAATAAGAATACAATAGTAATAAATATGGAAAAAACCAAGTTGGTAACCCAAATTGAGCTAAATAACCAAATATATTTTCTATACCATTCCCAAAATATTCATACCATCTCACTATCAAATACATCAATCCGCCACTAAAATAATGTCACAATAGCTCCACACTCACTTTTTGAACCATCCATAATAAGTTCCATATAAAATCATTATAAGGTATTAATATTATAATATATATAAGTCACTAGATAATAATTCTATCAATAATGTATACTAATAAATAACACCCATGACTTTAACCATGGGAAACAATATTAGACTAAACAAGATTATGATTTTAAAACCCCAAAACTTAATTCCAGCATTCAATATTTTCCATTAACTTAATAATTATAATAATTAATTATGAGTAGGTTTAGTAATAAATGAATCAAAATATACTAAAAACTAATATAAATAAAAATCCTTCAAATAATATTCACCAAGAAAAACTTAATAATGTTAATGAATTATAAGGAGGAATGAAAATATATTGAACTTCTTATTCATTAACATCTATGTATACCATGTTTAATTTATTTAATCAGTTTTATGCATGAAAAATATGAAAATTCAGTTATATATAATCAAAATAATATAATATTACTCAATTTAGAAAATATCATATGGGAATCAATATTAATAATTACATAATCTCATGAAAATTTACACCATCCAATTCAATTGTTTAATTTTATATTATTATCTTATTTAGGTCAATATCATTTATTTAATATTTATAAAAAAATAATGATAGTAAAATATTTACACATAACATAATGATATGTTTTCATTCCCCTACCCTGATACAAATCTTCAATTATCACAAAACTAGAATGAAAAGTTGGATAAGGAAGAACAAATAGAAACCTCACTATGAGACCACAAACCCTATGGAAACCATACCATCAAGAATCCTCTATAAATAATAAATAAGGAAACTATAAAACCTAGAAGATATAACTTCCATTTACAGATAAAAAATAATGAGATAAGAAAAAATATAAGGAATTAGTAGAAGGATTTTCTTTGGATTAAAGGTTGTTGTTGTAAAAATCAAGGTCTAATGGATCAATCATAAGGCCTAGGTTCATTATAAATTCCCGGATGAGTTCCTCAGGATGGAGAGGATATGTAAGAAATGATATTAATTTTGTAGGCACACTAAATTTATAGATAGGATTGGAAAACAAAATGGAATGATGTTATAAGGATTCAACAGTCTGTAATAGGCCTAGATCCGAGGATCATTGTACAACACCCCATCTGTCTCCCCATTTCCCTTATGGTAAAATACAATTTCTTTGATAAAAATAAGGAGGTTTAAAGAATAGTGTTACAAATCTGTCTTGGATACTATATGAACAATAACCTGACCTAGTCCACCACTAGATGAAAGGGTGATCCATATCCCCATAGACTGGAAACTATTTACTAGAAATCAAAGAACACCTCATTATTAAAGATTTATCCCTTAAATCAGAGTTATGGAAGATCATAAATTTCACCCAAAAACAAGAAATGATCCATCCATTATTATGAAATCCTTTATAAATTAGATAATCAGAAAAAATCATTATAAAAACTTTTGAAAATTTTAAATAATAAAACAATGAAATTCCATCAGGCCACTCCAACTCTCACCATTAAAGTATCCCTTGAGATCCATCATCCAATATACACATATATAATGCACCACCTATTAATGAAAAAGAAAGTAGGAAAGGCCTATTTAGAATATTTGATAAGAAAAATAAATAAAACACCATAAGAACTAATTGTTTAGTGATACTAGGGGAATAAAATAGCCAAAAAAAAAATCTATGACTAGTTAAGAGATAAACCAAATACGTAAACTAAAATTTGAAATAAGTGTGATAAAAAACAAGCTCATTAGGCCACTACCCACTTTACCACATGCCATACCATTAATTAAATATAAACTTTGAAGATAGTTTGAAAAAAAATATTTCAATACTAAAGTACAGAAAATATTACATCACATTGAAATCATTTAAAAAAGTATATTTAGTTGGATTAAATGAAAAAAATCACTTGGAAACCACTTTCCAGGCCTTAATAACTTTTTTATAAAACATGCCCCTTCTTCAAAAATAATTTATAGTAGAATAAAAACATTTTTACCAGAACATTAAACACACAAAAATATAATCCTTTTTTAGAAACTTTGAAATACTAAAAAAATACATTTTTTCTCTTTAAAAATAAATATTTAACACCCATTTAAATGAATACGAAATTGATTTTCAATAGCTTCCAAATCATTTTTAAAATCCAATGTAAAGTAAAAAAACGAAATATTAAACAAGAATAAACATACATCACACCAAAAATAAATCAATGATTCCAAATAAGTCAATTAGAGTAGTGGTTTCATAATCTAATAAATGTATAAGGGATGTAATGGAAGTACAAAAATATATTCCGTAAATTATCCTAAAATAGGACCTAATCGACATGGGAATTATTATAAGACTAAAGTAACTTGGTAAAAACTAGTGGCATGATACCTAGACCGACACTAAGGAACCTATACATGCCCCCTGTAATTCTTATATACTATCCAAAAGTAAACCTCCTAGGATATCATGAATACCAAGTTCCATAATATATTTATTACATCACACAACCCACTATATCTTTCAGTCTAACTAACATGGAATAGCTGAGAAAGAATCTCTTGTCAAAACAATTTTATATTTGGGATTTCAATTTTCCATAAATATGATTAGTCATAAATTAATTCCCACGAAATAAAACATGGATTTTATCAATTAATGATCACATTAAACTAGTATAATGCTTTTGAAAATAACTAACACCTCATCCCAAACAATCTCTTATGAAACAACCCCAACCACACCTCCATCACATCAAAAAATATATAAGAAATACTCCTTGGGTAAAAATATATATAAATAAAAATAAATTTAGGATCAATAGAGTCTCTCACACACACCATTTGAAAATAATTTATATTTCCATACAAGTATTTTAAAAAAGGGACTCATATTTATAATTATTTTTTGGTTATTTGAAATTATGTTTCAAATGGATCTTAAAAACCAACACATTGAGTTCTAATTTACAAGGAATTATTCATAAATAATTTATTAAACAATTTCAAAACCCATAAAATAACTAACTAAATTTACCATTAAAATATTCCAAAGGGTCAAAAAATCATTTTACAATTTACTTTATAGTCCAAATGGGGGAAAATCATTTGTAAATAACACATTTGATTTAAAAAAAATTCTTGAAACACATTACCAATGCATTTAATTTTATTTTCCACTTGAAATTACTTGTAATTGTTTTTATAATTCACTTTTAGGACCCAAAAAACCTTCAAAATCACATAAGTCACTTATAAGAGTCATTCATGCAATTTATCAAAATGTGGTGTGGACAGTCACATGAAATCCAATTTAAAAAAATCTTTAAATTAAGGTAAATCTTCACTTTATTTAGAAACCTAGATAGAAACCAATGTTATTATTATAAATCTAATAAACACAATCATCACTATCATTGATAATTTTAAACATAAATTTAAAACTCAAGAAATCAATGGTTCAAGAATTAAAAGTTAGGGTATGGGAAAACTTACATGGAATCAAGGACGAATGTTCCAAAACCACATAGGCAAGATAAAAAGGACCTGAATAAGACATCACATTCCCTAACATAAAAAATAAAAAACCAAATTTGAGTGGAAACCCATCCTAAGGTTTGACCAAGAAGGGGTGTGGTGATAGGGAAAGAATAAACCAAGAGTAAAGGTATAAAAATGAGAATATGAGACCCTACCTTATATCATGAAGAAACAATAAGGAAATTTCCAAAGGAGAAGGGTTTTGATGGGGGGAGGAATGAATGAAGGGTTGGGGGTGTGTGGGATAAATTGGAGTATCCCTCGATCAAGGGAATGGGTAAGGAAATAATGTTTTAGGATTTTAATTTGGGTGTGTAAATTCCATAAATTCTAAAAAAATAAAATTCGGGGTAACCTTTATGGTTTTTCCTCATAGTTTAGTAAATCATGTGATAATAATGTGTATGCTAATGGAACCTTAGTAATTTTTTTCCAAATTTCCTCCTAGGTCCCAACATATTTTTACTAACCATGCACTAAACATTCCAAATTACACAATAAAATTTCATGCTTAAATACAATATTTCTACATGGTTCCTCCTACAGTGCGGGATAACCTTATGATACTCAAAAGTGTTAAAAAAATTAAAAATTCAGGATTAAAAATTTAAAAAAACATTATTAACCTTAATTAACACAAAATGATATATAATAAACTCCAAATTTACATGGAGGGTGTAACAATTATCCCCACCATACCACTTAAACGTGATCAAAAATTAAAAATTTAGTCTTGAAAGTTAAAAAAACATAAATTAACCTTAATTAACATAAGATGATATAAAATAAACTCCAAATTGTCCTGGAGGGATTCCAAATTATCCCCAACATGACACACTATACCCCAATAAAGTCTTAGTTCTATGTATAATCCTGATAGAAAAAAAACTCATCACCTTTATTGAATGTGGGAGGGTCAAGGAATCTCAAAAAAAATTAAGACCAAAGAAACAATGAATGTGATCCACCCTCCAAAGATCTATAAAAATCCTAAAATCATAAAAACATACTCAACAAAGATCAAAATTAAAACTAATACACAATAGATATGAAAAGGATGAAGAACTAACATGGGTTTCCTCACCATTTAATAATTAACTAAAATGGTGAAGGAATATATAATCACCTGAAATAGTGAGAACGCTGATAAAAAAACCACAATTCCATAGAACAAAATATAATGAAACATGATTCCACCAACCACTAACATCCATAAATCTAACACCACTAAAAAATATATCCCATACTAAGAACAATACCAGGCCATAATTTTGAAGCACAAAAACCAACACATCCCAAAACACACAATGCACAAAAACAACCAAAGGAATGTCTAAAAAAATCCATCATGGTTCTAACCTTAGGTCATAAGACATATTATCATGTAATTTGGGTATAAAATCAAGGAACACCACTCATAGTGATATTGATAAAAAACTACAACCCTCTAGAACACAGTATCTAACTGGTAACAACACACCTTAGTCACCCAAGAAAGTTCCCACGACTTCACCATGTTTAATCTGTCAAAAAAACCTTAATAATATTTTTTTAAACAAATATAACTTCATAAAAACAATTATACAAGAAAAATAAATAGGCATGAATAATCCAAACAACCCCACACTCACCTAATAAAATCCAAAAGATCCCTCAAATCCCACACTAATAGAATCCACCTCAAGGACACAAGGATATTAACACATTGAAAAGAAATCATCAAAATAAACCATCACACCAAGATAAATCTTACACAAAAAATATCAAGGAGATTAATCCTGAATGATTGAACCCATAATCTAGCTGATTCTCACTTAGCCTAATATCTTAACCAAAACTGATGGCTAACATACTATCATCACATACTAAGGTAAATGACACTTGATAGTCCACATAGATCCTGGTAAATAGAAACAAAAATGAAAAGAGCCACTTCTAGAGATGAAAAACCTACTCATACTCAAGGCCTTTCTTAGAGGTACACTTTAAATCACACAGAAAGTGATCATAAAACATTCATGTTTTCTAAAATGAATCAAACAGTCCATGGTCCAAACAAGGGGTAAAGAATCAAAACCCAATTCACCCAAATTATTTTCTTTAAAAGATTTAATTTATAAATCCATTACCTCTTAATGAGGACTCCCAAAACTCATTTAAAAGGAAAATCATATTTTATAAATAGAGAAAAAAATTAAATACCCAAAAAATAATTTCATAAGAAACTCACTTTTTAAAACATGTTAAAATAAAAATTTCATTAATTCAAAGAATTCACATAAAAACCACCCCACTATAAAACACCTAATTTTTTTGTAAAATATTTTAAAAAATCACTTTGAGATTAATTTATTTTTAATGAAAACAACCACTTCTGAAAAAACACCCCGAGAGATTTAAAACCCCTTTCACTTAAACCATTAACCGATATTAAATCAAAATCATTTTCTAACATTCAAAACCAAATAAAACTATTTTAAAAACCAAATTGCTCCCTAAATATTTTTTATAGAACTAGTTATATTTTATAAAAAGTTCAAATAATCGTTTTTATACCAAAATAGTTTTCTATGAGATAATCGTTTTTCACACAGAAAACCAATTTTCACAATAACTATACCAAAGGAAGGAACACCACAAGTCTGAACCATATGTAAATATATCACAAATCCCCCAAGAATTAGCCTCCAACATGGGGTGTCACAAGAAGGTGGACTAAATATCAATAAAAAATGAGATGAATAAGTATGATTTATAGGGACACATGGTTTTATTTACCTTGGTAAATCCACACAATAATTAATAATATGTTTCAAGATTGATCATTTGGGTGATTCTTACTTTATCAGGCCGTGAAAACTGGCCTCATGACAGTAAATAATTTTCCATTTTCATTCCTAAATCCAATATAGCCCCCAAGGAAACTCATATAATTCATATGAGTATAAAAACCACCAATATAAATAATTTAAAAAAAATCATGAATTCCAAATTCAAACCCCACTTCCAATGGAAACTCAAGGTTTGAGACACGTATGAGAATTATAAACTCTCTTTTCACCTATCTCATGAGTTTCAATAAAAAAAATTCTAACTTGATTATACAATGAAAATCATAATAACATAATGGATCACAAAAAATCTAGGTTCCCAAAAAATAAACTAGGATCTAATATCATTTGTAATGAACCAAAATAGGCTACCAATTGAACCAATGATTGATCCAGTCCATCACTAGCCCATAGGGAACTCCTAATCCCCACAGGGTAAAAAATAGTTATTAGGCATTAAATAATATATCATTTAGAAAAATTTAAAACTTAAATTATAGTTATGTAACAATAATCCTTTCACCACAAAATTTTGAATGAAATAACTATAACAAAGACTTCCTCACTAAATCAGATAAGCATGAAGAAGAATTATAATTAATTTAAACAATTCAAATAATAAATAAAAAAATTTCCATCAGATCACCTCCGTCTCCCACCACAGAATCATCCCTTGATATCCATCACCCATTTTTCACATATATAATTCACCATTATATATGAAAAAATAAAGTAGGAAATGCCTATTTGGATGATGTGATAAATAAGCTAAATCAAAAAACATAAATACTATCCTCTGCATGTTCCCAAGGGATTGACCAAGACCAAAACAATCAAAAATATATATGAAGTCAAGAGTTAAACCAAATATGGGAACTAAAATGTGAAATAGGCCAAAACATAAAATATATTTAAAGGCCTCCACTCAGGTTTCCACATGGATTACCTTTTATAAAATATCCGCTTTAAATTCAGTTAGAAATATTGTAGAAAAAATATTTTTTATACAGAAGTATATAAAATCAAACATCACATTCAAATAATTTCACAAAAATACTTTTAATTTTATTAAGTAAAAATAGTCAAATTGAAACCATTACGTGAGCCTTGGCTCATTTTTAATAAAAAACTTCTATATTATTTGAAAGGAAATAATGGATAAATCAAAAAGTTTTTGTAAAAATTTTAAAAAACATAAAAGTTCATTTTTTAGAAACCATGAAATAATCTAATTACTATTTTCCCTATTTCAAAATACTTCTTGAACACCCATTTAAATGTATGGGACTTTGATTTTCAAATCCACTTTATAAATAATTTTTCAAGAAATGAAATATAAACAAAAATAAAATAGAATAAAGTGCAAAAAAACATGGATCCCCAAATAAATCCAACTACACAAAGAAATAAAATAGGGAGATAGTTTGATAAACCAATCAATTGGTACAGGACACAATCCAAGTACAAAATGGAATCAGATAAATTATCCTATTAAATGATATATGTATCATGGGAATCATCTTATGACTCAAGTATCCCAGTCCAAATAGGTTACATAATCCATAGTCTAACACTACTGATCCTTCCCACATCCTTGGTAGTATCTTTAGACTATCCAGAGATAAACCACGTAGTATCTCACTATTACATTATAAAACAATATGTTTTTCTGGATCACATATCCAACATCCCATTTGAGTCTAACTAACTCAGTATAGCCTGGATACATTCCATAGTCACTGCACTTCTATATTAGGTCTTTCAATCATCCACACATCTGCTTAGTCATTAAGGAATTCCCATGAAAAGAAACAAATAGAGGTGATGAATGAATGATCACATATAATAAGTATAAATAATATTAAAATAAACCACACCTTACCCCTTTCACCCTCACAATAAACATCCCTGAACACACATAAATCACATCACACAGAATATAACACATTCCCTAAATTAAATAATTTATATAAGTCAAAATAAAATTGGTATTAATAAGGTATCACACATGTACACCATTTTACAATTGCCTATATTTCCAAATAGATCATTAACCAAAGTGGAATTAGAATTCCAAGTCTTTTTTAGTGATTTGAAATTCTATTTCAAATGAATTTTAAATATAAACATATTCAAACCCAATTTAAAAGTCATTATTATAAAATAATTTATCAAACTATTTGAAAACCCATCAAACAATAAACTCACTCTTCCATTGAAAACCCCTAAAGTGTCAATAAATTATTATATAATTAACATTGTGGACAAAAAGAGGCCAAATAATATATAGACATCCTGTTTTATTTTAAACTATTCTGGAAACCATTTATAAATTCTAATAATTTCATGTATCACTTGAAATTATAAGTAAAACCTTTTTAGAATTCACTTTTATGACCCTAACACTAATTTAAATAACATAATTAAATTATTATTTTCATTAAGGAAAATTCACAACCATGTGGTGTGATTTATCAGATGAAATACAATTTAAATAATTAGTAAAAATAAGGAAAATATTAAATTTATATGAAAACAAAGATAAAAATCAATTTTATTCTTATAAATCCCATAAAACACACCACAATTTCATTGGAAATGTAAAATACAAATTTAAAACTAATATAATCAATAGTTATATAAATAAAAGCGAGGAAATGAGAAAATATATCTAGAATCAATGATGAATGGTTTGAAACCTCAATTACCAGATAGAAAATACTCGAAAAAGGTGTCCCACACCCTTTTATAAAATTAAAAAAAAATTAAATTAGAACCAAAACCCAACTTAAGGTTTGATAAAGAAGGGGTGAAATGATGAGGAATAAATAAGCCAAGTGTAAAAGGATAAATAAGAGAATATGAAACCCTAAACTAGATATCCAACCATATATCACATAGAAACCATATTGAAATTACAAAAATTATAGGAGTTTTTAATGGGGGGATCATGTTTTGAAGGGGAGGGGTGGGGGACTCAACTGGGGTGTCACAAGAGCATGGGATGGGGATAGAAAATGGTGTTTTTGTCGTTTTAATTTGGGAGGGAATTTTTTTTAAATTATCCGTAATTAAATTTTTTGGTAACTAGAAAAGTTTAATAAATTGTTCAATAACTGTGTAGAGGCTACTTGAACATCCAAAACATGCCTCATGGTATCCTATAGGACCCTAAATTGTTTTTATAATCACGTGCTAATCGTACCAGATAAAAATAATAAATTGTTGCAATATTTATAAATGATTAATTCTACCAGGCAGTATTATGTTGTGAGACTCTAACGTGTCCGAAAAATTAAATTTATGGCCCAAAATTTTAAAATAAATCATAAATTTATTATACTTAACACCAAATAATATAAAATAAATCTATAGTGAAATAAAATGTGTCAAACATGGCTAGGGTTGTCACACTGTAATGTTCAACACCCTGGGGATCATGATATGATTTCCATAATTATTCCTCATCTCAACTAACCGTATCCCAATACCATAACATGGACCAAACTCCCTGACGCAAAAACTACTAAAAAGGAATAACTAAGGAATGAAACCTTAGGATTTTCATAGTGTGATAGATATTTTCCATGAAATGACCATAAAATTGGAAAAGGTAATACAAAATAGTAATAAATCCATACATAAGGGTTTTATTAATATATACGGGGTTTTAAATTTTCTAAATTTATCTTCAAGACCCTCATGTCAGGACTGAAGATAGTAATGTCATGTCTATAAATGAGTCAAAGAAAATATATAAGAGTAAAATCTATATTCTAGAGCATATAATGTACCAATAGGAATAAAATAACATAATAAACTACCATGCCATGATCAAATCTCTTTAGGATACAACAGGAACTCATTATATCGTAAGTCGAATATTCATCATGTAAACATTAAGCACCACTCAAATAGATTAGTTCTTAAATATCTTGGATTACACCCCAAATCAATTACACATTATCATACCATCACATAACCATCACAAGACTACACAAACCTCATGGTATGATCTATTATGAAAATCATCCAAAATTATTCCCTTGTACACAATACTACACCAAAAATCCTAGGTCTCCCCCAACACCTAAGAAAAAATAAACCAAGGGTTAAGGAAAATTCATTCCCTTACATAATATACCTATAAAATGATTCTCATACTATAGAATCAAAATAAAAACTCGTATGTAAATAAGAAAAGGTGTCATGAAAAATAAATCACTATGATATACCTCTCAAAAGTTGGATCATGCTATAATAATAATATAACTAACTAATCATAATGTAAAAGAAAAAATCACATAAAATAATCAAAAGATCATCAACTACAAAAATTTCATACTAATAATCTCAAAAAATCAATTATTATACAACTTAGGATACTGAGAATGAATCTGTAACTCATGTTCCCAAGCATTCTCTTTTTATGCCACCATGTCACCATAGTAAATAAAACATAAGAATATTACACCCATGAAACACATTCTTTTGATATCTCTAAGTCTTGAAAGGTCATGTTTTGAATGTCATGTCATTTTCAATATTCAACTCACTCCATTCAATGATATGGTAGTCAACATGAAGATATTTAGGAAACTCTAACACATGAATGAAATCACGGATCTGTTCCATCTTTAGAGGAATATTCTATAACACACAACTTCACCAATGTATTTTAACACTTTTAAAGGTACAACAAATTAGGTAGTGTGATTACACCCATGACTAAAATTATGCATCGTGTGATGTGGAGACACCTTAAAAAACACATGATCTTTAATGTATGAATCTATATGTCTCTTATATGATTTTCATTGGACTTACTGATGGTCATGGGTAGTCATCATCCAGTCACAAATCACTTGTACCTTCTTTTTAGGATTTTCACCAATTAAAGTATAATAATTGATGAGCACCCAATATCATTATAACAAAATAGATATCTTTATGGTTGTCCAAATAAACTATTTGAATATATATAATAATGTTTGGGTGATAAAAATAATTATTGTAAAACCCAAGAAAGGGTAGGTACTTAACCCACAAACCCCTGAAATATAGATCAGATGTGAACAAAATGTCTTGCAAAGTCTGTATTTCCTTCATTATTTAAACATATTCCGATGGATAAAAATAATTTATAAGGAATAGATAAGTACCACAATCATTCTAGAAACCTTTCCACACTAAGGAGTTAAAATAAGGATCATGATCAAAGATGATCATCATCAGAACCATGGGGATCCTCACAATCTCTTTCAAATAATACCTTGGTATGTTTTCCACAATAATCAACACCTTAATCATTAATAACTACCTTTAATTCATAAAACAATCCAAAAATACCTATATTCCATCATATGCACCCCAATATTGAGATAAATTGGTCAAGGAATCCATAAAAATGTTCTCCCACTTTGACTAAGGAACATCCAGTTGTTAAGTCAACCCACTAGGAACAAGATTTTTGGATTTAACCATCTGGTAGACAAAGAAATACAATATGAACTCTTTGAATAATATATTAATCCCTAGAAACTATAATTGGGTCCTCTTGGAATGATACATATTATTCACACCAAGGTAGAGTTATAGAACTCACGAAGAACCACCTCACACATCACTAAGGGAATAAAAAAAATCCTCCCTTGGAATAAAAAGTGATGATGATTATCCATAGACCATCCTTTGAAAGGAATCCCTATAAGAAAAATAATTCCACAAAACATATACCTAAGAATACACCAACAAAGATTCCTCCACCCACTACACCGTGGTCGATGATGTATTCATCTTGTAGAGACACCCACTTCCATTAAATTACTCCATATCAAGGGTCATCACGACACGATCATATACCACTTTCCAAGAAACCCCATACTCAAATAATACCATCATTATATGTCTTCTTACTCATTATTCAAACAATAACATTAAATTTTCCTAGTGTATAGGTAATATATAAGTCATAATCCTAAAATAATTCCACCCACCACTATTCCTTCAAGTTAAATAATGCTAGGAGAAAATATACAAAAAACTATTATGATCCATGAAGAATTTTTTTTTCATTGATATGATAGTGTCAACATAACTTAAAGGAAAAAATAACCACGATTAGATAAAAATCATGGTTTTTATTGTTAATTTAATGGTTTTGAAACTACTATTACCCAGAGGAGATTAATACTTCATACTACATAAAATAAACCCAATACATGGTGTAAATCTTAATAAAAATCCTTAAACACAAATCATTCATCTAGAAAATGAATAATAATAGATCTAAACAAATTCTTCTTCAGATACTCAAAAGTGGAATGAAACTAGACTATTTATAAAAATCCTGATCCTTTATAGTCAATATTTTTAGAGGAGTCGCAATATGAGACA
Source organism: Viscum album (assembly GCA_963277665.1). Classification (NCBI taxonomy): domain Eukaryota; kingdom Viridiplantae; phylum Streptophyta; class Magnoliopsida; order Santalales; family Viscaceae; genus Viscum; species Viscum album. The sequence goes on from OY728131.1 coordinate 1,500,071,962, forward strand.
AAATAGTAATAAAAATCCTGTAATATCCAATATGACCAGGAAAACTTTAATCATGCACCATATTACTATAGGATACCTATGAAACAAATTCCTCATTCTTTATAATATTCATGGATACTCCCACCTAATAAATGACATGTCCCAATAAATTCACATCATGATTCCATCAATTACACATAGAAACTTTCATGAGTATCTAGTGATTTTGAAGAACCTCCCAAAAGGATCATAGATTATTTACATACTCTTCCTCAGACCCATAATACACAACAATGTCATTAATAAACACCACCAAAAAACAATCAAGAAACTTATAGTACATTGAGATCATCAGTCCCACGAACACAAGTGGGGTGTCTATAATGATTAAGGGAATTAACATAAATTCATAATATGTAAAAGGACACATAATGTTAGTATTTATAATATGTTTTTCCATCACAAAAATATGATGATATAATTACTATAAATAAACCTTTAAGAATAAACTATCTACATTTAGTTGATTGAATATATCATCAATCTATGAAAGGTTATAATGGTTCATTACTATAAACTTATTAATGTAATGATAATAAACACATTTTTGTAGAATTATAGACACCATCTTTGTGATCAAGAACAGAGCACCCCCAGGTTATACACTAGGCGGAATAAAATCTCTCATCACGAGGTCATAAATTTACAATCTATAGCTCCCACAAAATAGAGGGTTTTATCCTCTATGAATACATAGATATCAAACATAAAACCAATGAAAACTCTATACCAAGATCGATATAACATAAAGGGAATATATTCCACACATATTTAGGGAAAATGTCACAATTCTACTCTACAAACCTTGGAACCACAACTGAATGAACCATTTAAAAACTCAACATCATCCTATATATCACAGAGGATAAGGTCTTGGAATATATATGACTCATAATATGGTCTCACTCTCTAATGAACATGATATAATTGGCATTAAAACCAAATAATGAAGCTAACTTACTAAACCAACCAATTGTAGATTAATATGTATATATATACTCCATTCTAATGATGAAATCATATGTCTGTATCCATAAAGATAATATTTTTCTTATAGAGAGATGCTAAACTAACATCATATCACAGTCTGTATAAAAATTATATAATGTAACTTGACCACCTACTAATGTAGTAAATGTGAAGTGTATTGGAATCCTCTCTACCTCCAGTCCTAGAGGCTAGACTAGGATGGGTTCAATAAAAAATCATGTTGTTTCAAAATCAAAAAAATAATGCACCAATATAGAATATAGATAGATTGTACATTTACTAATATTTTTATTTTCTAATGCTAGAAACACTATAAAATAAAACCATACATTTCTATCTCCATGACCACTTTAACCATGATGTTGAAATCCATCTTATAAATTCTCTACTATATATCTATAAAGAGAAGAGACATCACGGGGATATCCTTGTCCTTATTTTTATACTCCAAATTAAACAAAATATGGAATGAATTTCTATATTATGATACTAATTTGGAGAATAATGATACAATAACTAAAAATGAATTAGGTCTCTAGATCAATGTTTACTTCTAAAAAATGATTGACATTAAATATTTTGATATCCATTAAATCCTTAAAAAATCAAATAACAACATATCTCTTGATAGTGGTATGAGAACTTCTAGCCCTGGTGGAATGAGTTGACTAAGATGAATTTGAATAATAACTATATAAATCTTTGGATAATCAAAAAACAAAGAACCTATTCTCACAACTCTTCCCCATGGGAATTCCTGATGACTTCCCCCATATAATAAAATAAAACAATACCTATGTCAAATAAGGATATATCCAAATTATAAATAATCAATAATCTATAAATGAGAAGCATAAAATAAAAAAAATTCAAATAGAAGAAAAAAAATCATACAACAAAAAGAAATAGAAAAAAATTAATTAATAAGGACATAAGATAAATAGGGCTCCCAACTAGATCAAACTATCCAAAAATATTTCCTAGAACATTCCCACAACATTCATAGTATCCCACCCTTAACTGCATCATGCCACCACCATAATGAAATCCCAATAACCCCACACTTACTATTTCAACAAAACATACTAGGTTCTATATAAAATTACAAAAAATATTAATATTTTAATATATATTTATATCGTAGGAAATAATAAATCTATCAAAATTGAAAAAAAAATACATAACAGCCATGCCTTCCACCATGAAAAACAAGCTTATAGAAAATAAGACATGGACTTTATAACCACAACCATTAATTCCATCATTAAAAATCTTCCTTTAGAATATTTATTATATAAATTCAATATAATAATACTTAGAAACTAATGAATCCTATTATGATAGAAACCAATATCATTGATAATCATTCATATAAGATTTTCAGAGAAATACTTTATAATCTCAAGAAATTATTATTAATAATAACAAACTCTTGAATGTATAGTTCATTAACAACTATGAATTACCATATTAATGTTATTTAATCAATGTTTTGGAATACCCAATATGAAAATGAAGTAATAAATAATCATAGAACCCCAATATCACACTGTCTATAAAAAATCACAAGGAAATGAAGATGAGGAATATCATAATCACTTACAAAGCTATACCAATAATTTAAATTATTTAATTATAGATCATGACTTTATTTAAATTCCATTAATTCAATAATTATAAACAAAATAATGATAATAAAACATTTTCAAATAATATAAGAAGAAAATTCAAATACAAAATAGTGATCACTGAACTAGAATTTAAAGAAATATGAGGAACACTAACTTGAAACCTCACAATGAACACACAAACCCTATAGAAATAATCCCATCAAGAATACTTAATCAATAGTAAAGTAGGAACACATAAAATTTATAGGATAAAATATCCATGGATTGAAAAGAATTAATGAGAGAATAATAAATAAAAATAAGAGGAATAATGAGATACCATGAATCAAATATAATTTTTGTTCAAGGAAATGCATAAAGGATCAATAATAAAGGACAAGGTTCATCCCAAAATGATCTCATATCCACCTAGGTCTTGATAAGAGCATGAATAAATAGAATGAATTATATAGTCACCTTGAATTTATATACATACCTGGAAAACATAACATCATTACATGAAATGGATTCATCATGCTGCATGAGGCCCAAATATAAGGATCATGATGCAACCTCCCCATAGAAATCCCCCTTTATTTCATGGTCAATAATGGTTTCATTAAAGTTAAAGGGATTTTTATGACATGGAGAATTATGTTATGAAACAACTTTGAAACACATAAATGATTATAGTATGATTCATGATTTTATTCCTCATCCCAACTAACCCTAAAATAACACCACGACATAACCAAAGCATCACAACACAATGAATCATAAAAATATAGAACCAAGGAACTCGACATCCATAGTTTCAATGTGTAATAGTCATTATTAACTACATGATTAGAAAAGTGTAAAAGTTAATACATAAAATTAATAAATTCATATATAAGGGATATATTAAAATTAATGTTTTTTTTCAATTTCATAAATCTCTCTTCAATACCCTCACATAGTGACCAAAGGCAGTCATGTTGTGACTAGAATAACAATAAAGGCAGTACATAAGTGTAAAATCCATATATAAGGGTATAATTTTTTTTTCAAAAATAAAACCTATACATAAGAAACCATTACACAAAAACCAAATCCCCACACATCATGACTAGAATTATACATTAAATAACCCAAAATTTTTTCACACAACCATAAAGACACACTAAAATAGACGAGTTATTAATTCTAATGACCTATACCTCAATTCGTGACACATTCTAAAATAATGACATAATGTTTCACCCCACTATAGCCCTCATGACGTGATATCCCGTTAAGACCACCACCAAACATACACAACCTCCCACAACAACTAAAAAATGAAAATGGGAGGGTCTAGGAAAATACAACCATTAAACCCCAAATATAATAATTATATTTTAATTCATTTATGATTATACATATTGTTTTGTGTAAATTTGATTTCATGGATTAATGGAATTAGTGTGTTGGGTTGTATTATTTTTTATATTTTTATATTGTTGTAGAATATATTATTTCATGAGATGTGTTTATGGAGATATGGTTGGTATAAGAATAAAGTGGTAATATTTAATTTAATGAACTTGGTAATAGTTATTGTGTAAATAAAATATATGTGATTGTTTTGTCATTATTTTATATTCTAACATCTTTTGTTCATGGTATTCTGATTTTGAGATCTTAATTATTAATCCTATAAATTACTTTATTATTTATCATGTTTTTTAATTATATTATTTATATTTTTCAATTGGTGGATTTTTGTGGATACAATTATTTTATTCATGATTTTTAGAAATATGGAATGGAATCAAAGAATAGTGGTTATATAGAATTTTATCGTTGATATTCTGGGGTATTTTTTTCTTTGTTTTTCTTGTTTCTTATCCCTCGGTAATATTTCTTCATTATCATATTTGATATGATTTTTTATAATCATGTGTACTTTATTATACTTGATTTACTCTGAAATTGAATTATCTTAGAAGATGATCCAATAGAATGTAATGTTCTCACCCACCCAGGGTCACCGTTGATATTATTTTATAAGACTATATGAATCACATGGAGACATTATTATTCTTGAATATTTTTTGGGGTTGTTTTTAGTTTAGAGTAATAGGATATTTATGGTATAAATTTACATGGTTGATGAATTGTTTTTCTGAATATATATAGTATTTTATACATGGTTCATGATATAAATATTGATGGTGTTATCAATGACTTTTCATCTTCTGAATTTAGAATTTTAATTTTTTATAGGAAATGATTCTCATTATATAATCATAAAATTGTTCTTAATATACAATTCATATCTTATTAGATGCAAGATCATGGGGCCATATTAAATTTTATCACTAAATCAGGGTAGATTCTCTTTAGAACAGGTCATGCAATATCATATTATATTTTATTTCATATTATTTTTAATATGAAATATCTATATATTATGTATTCTATAATTATGACTTTTTTATGTATGAATTTTCGACAAGATAACCCTTACCGATATTATAAACTACCTATCTTATTATGTTTTACAATTTCTATAGTATATCTATATAAATAATATATATGATTATCTATGATAAGGATATAAAAATGACCAAATATTTTTATATATTTATAATGATAAAGAATTCATGTATTTATCACATCTAAATGTATATAATGTCGAAGTATGTGTTATGCCTCTGAAAGTTATTGAAATTTAAATCACGTGAGTGACCTTATACAACAAGTTACTATGAAATTAAGTAATATCAACTCTATGTGGATAGATTTAGGGGTGTTAAAATTGATCTATGATTATAGTAATATCAACTGAAGGTGAACTAGATGAATTTAAACTAAATAAATATTTATACAAGTCATTTAAGTTATGTGTTTAAAGTTATTTTTTTATATTAATAGTATGCATAATATTTATGGATTTTATAGATAGAGTTTTATTTGATTATATAGATAAATTTTGGTCATGTTTATAAATCATATCCTTTTATAATTTATTTTTTATTAAAAAATTGAAACTTATTTGGGGACTATATATAAAATAGAATGAAATTGTTTTACATAAAAAACGTCATATAAGTTTTTTTTAGAAATGGTTTCATTCCTTGTCCATTTAGTAACCAAGGATGAAAAATATATTGATTCTTAAAAGGATATGGTAGCCAAGGAATTTTAAAGATCCACTAATATAATGTAGCCTTGAGCTAGTGGTTCTCTATTGTTGTTTCCACATTTTTTAGTTGATCTTATTGTGTATCACGTTTTTCTTAGGATCATGTTGACCCTTGTAGAGAAAATATATCCATGTTATCTTTTAGTTGAGAATTAGAAACGTATTAATTAGTACACTCCTAATATAGTTGAGAAAGAAATTCTTACATCTCTAGGGAACCATATGGATCAAAATTTTTGTGATAGTTTTCAGTGGGTTATGTGATATATGGAGGGTAGAATACTCACAATGTACCTTCTATGTTTGACATGATGATAGTGTTTTACCTACAACACTTGTCTACATTCACTAGAGAGGGAGCCCCCCATGAATTTGAGTTCTATATCGAGTTAGTCCATATTCTATTTAAGTACTATGATACAGTACTAATCGAAGGGTTTATATTGATTCTTATATGCTATGTGGGCCATCCAAGCATTTGTGGGACGTCCACGTGTAATCTCAGAAGTAAGAGGACCCAACCTTGAAGAAATACATAGATAAGTTCCTAATACACTTCAATCTAGATATGATGAGGGACGAGAGGGATCATGGGTTCATACACTTGACATAGTTGAGAATTTTAGTTAATGACTATTTTGGGTACATCACCAAACTACAACATTTTTATTTGTCCTTGATAGTTGATGAGACTGATGGGGAGAAGAATTTTTAGGATGGGCTTCATTACAAGATAAATTTTAAAATGAATTCATTTTTCCTAATCAAATTCATAGATGTGATGAATTAGACTCTATTCATGTAAGGGAACCTAAATTATGCCTCGAGTATCAGCCACGAAGTCTCAATAGGGTGATCTGAGAGATTTCATTTAGCTATCTAGAAGTGCCTCTTAAATAGTTACCTATAGTGTAGTGGTGGACAGAGCAACCAAGAGAGTGTTTAGACATCTCAAGACCACATACAAGTGTAGTGATATCTTTATGTAAGGGATATTTATAATTACCATCAGTGTCCTTTACCAACATTATAGTTCTGTTCTTGTGGTAGGGTGGTCCATATGCATAGGTTTTTCAGGATCCCTTAGTAGTCGAGCGGTGGAAGAGGATCATGATAGGAAATATCTTATGGAAAGTATTCAACTAATCTTCAGTATAGTGGTAGCTAGAGTTCCATTGGAATATCAGTTCATGTTAGGGGATATTGTACTTTGACATAGGAATGATAATACCAGACATATATAGAATCATGAGGAATTCATAATGGGGCTATAGGTAGAGGTGTGAGTTAGATGCATACCATACAGTCTACTTTTACTAGTCTAGATGCAAAACCCTCAACTATCATAGGTATAGTTCTTGCATCATATATCCCTTTCAACATTTTTTTGATACAATAGAATCAAATTAATTTTTATCTGATCAAATTTTAAATGGATTAGGTTTGATTTTGGGGTGCTTGGATAGTTTCACGGCCATTAACATTCCCATAGGGGGTGAAATCAGTGGGTATTAGATGCTACATGGAGTGTTCTCTTGAAATTAGTGGCATATATTTCCTTTGTGAAATTTTCATGTTAGAAATTAGAGGGTTCAATTTGATTCTAGGTATGTATTTACTAATTATACACTAGGATCATATCAACTATTATCAGAGGAGATTTACTTTTATATATCCAGAAGGGGGAACCTATGTTAACCAAGGAGAATGAGATCTTTTGGATGAATGTACAAAACCAATTTTATATAGGTTGGACTGTCTCATGACCTAGATAATGATACTTCTTTTGGATAATGGTGGGATATCATGGTACATTTTATCAAAAAATTGAGTTTTTTCAAGATGTATTTTCTAAATATTTCATCATATTTACAATTGAGGAGGAGATCAATTTAAGCATTGTGGTATTATTGGGAGCTGAGATTGTTTCTATCCTACCTTACTAGATGAAACCAAGAGTCATTTGATAGTTAGAAGTACAGTTGGAAGTCTTGGAAGATAAGGGTGTCATATTTCATAGTATTTCATCATTGGGTTCTCCCACACTCTTCACGAAGAAGGTTGTCATGACATTGTGGTTATTTTAGGATTATCATATTTTAAACTTGATGACATTCATGAACCAGTATACCATTTTTCATATCAATGATGTATTTGATTTGCTGAGAGGTGACCAAATTTCTTAGAAGATCAACATGAGGTCAGTGTACCACTAGTTTAGGGTGAGAACATTATAAATACCCCATAAAATTTTTAGGATTAGATATGGTTTGTATAAAGCCATGATGACGTTTTTGTTCTAGAATGATGGACTGATGATATTCATGGACTTGATGAATCATATCTTCAATCCATTCCTAGATAATGTTTTGGTGGATTTCATCGATGCAATCTCAGTTTAATCCCAGTCTACTAATGATCATGCCCAAAATCTAGACATCATCCTAAGTAAACTGAGAGTGCATCATCTTTATGCCATGCTATGTAAATTTAGTTTCTGGATTGATAAAGTGTACATAATGGGTTAGGTTATCTTTGAGGATAGAGTTTCATGGGTACTAGAAAATTTTTCATCCATGGAATAATGAGAGTGTCCCAATAATTTCTTCAATAATTGGAGCTTTCAAAGACTAGAAAGGCATTTCTAGTATTCCATTTAAGACTTCTGATGTATGGTAGAAATGATTTCTTTGAAGACTAAGAAAGGGGTGATGTTTCTTTTCTCAAATACTTGTGAGAGGGATTTTATAGAGTTTAATAAAAGGTTTAACTCAACAAAAATAACCACCTTATATAATATATGAAAGTAATATATCATGTACTTTGATGCATCAAGAGTCAAAATTAGATTAGTTTTGATGCTGTAGGATAGAGTGGTCACTTATGATTCTAGGTAGTTGAGACCACATGAGAGGAATTATCATACTCATGATCTAGAGTTCTCCATGGTGGTAAATTCCATGAGATACTAGAAAAATTATCTAAATATCCATTGTGATGTTTTTCTAAAAATGTTTTATATTTTATTTTAAATAACTTTTGTTAAATAATTGTTTTTATAAAATATAAAAATATGGGTTCCTGGAAGTTGATAAAATTGTTGTTATAAAGTTTATAGAGATGAGTAAAATTAGAAAATTGGTTTAAAAACTTATTATATAAGATCACTGATTCTTTGATGATCTAAAAATTCAAAAAATCACGACAAAATCAAGATCCATGTTGATGTGTAATTTTTTTTCAAAGTGAATGAATAAAAAGGAGGAGACTTACTCTGGTCTTGAACACAAACTACCTGAAAAAAAATTCCATAAAAACTATCCAGATAGACATTTTTAAAAATTGAAAGTAGTAGATGAATTTGATAAAATGAATAAGTCAATAAAGTGATATTTCCACGACATTTACATGAAATAATTTTCATAATATGTTCTTGTAATATTAACTAGTGTTACAAAGTTTATGATTGGATGGTCCAAAGTTTATCTTTGTGTAAGGGAAGAGAAGTGCGGCTGAGTTCCAGGCGACATTACCAGATGTAAAAAATATGAGTTATGAGAAAAACCCTTAAGAAAATATTCTTGTAAAAATATTTTATGAATATATATATTTATAAAGGTTTGGTCAATGTTTTTGTATGAATTTTTTCATTTTCATCAGACATGAAAAATAAATATAATCAGGAAAATAGTTCTTGGAAATCTAAAAGTGTAGTTTTTATGTGTTTTTATATGTTGTGAGAAGCCAAAGTTGTAACGTCCCAGTTCTAGAAGCCACCTAGAGGCGCTCCGTACCTGGTTGGTCACATGGACTCAAGCACATTTCCCCAAACGCTAGAGGTTGCCGACTAGGAGTGAGGGACTTTGGTGCGATAGTGGGGAAAATATACCCTCATTGGAAGTGTACACAGTGGAAGTAAATAACTCATACAATAGTGGAAGTAGTAAAAATAAAACAATAGTAAACATCGGAAGAATAAAACAATAATCAACTGGAGCACAAATACATATATGAAATGATGCATGATACATATGTCTAGGAAAGCATCCAAACAAGTCAAAATGCTAGAAATAAAATAGTGCAAACCAAAGTACAAAAGAAAGGTAAACAGATAAACTGCTCAGCATCGCAGGCCTCGGATTGGTCCCATTCTCTCCTGCTCCAATGGAATCAAGTACTTGAAGTCAAAGGGTGCTTGCCCTTGTCTATACCTGCAGCAATATAATCTGTTTGGGCACAAAATCATGACCCAAACAGGGTGTGAGACTAAATCCCAGTATAAAACCACCCAAAGATCTATGCCTAACGGTCAGTGAGCATATGGTAGGTAATAGTACTGTAACTAGTAAACAGTAAACAGTGATAAAGATGATACACAATAGTAACCAATCCATAGATCAACAAGCACCTATGAAGAAAAAAGATAATAAGAATTCCTATGGGAAGTTCTCATAGCCATCCCCTTTGGTCCTATCTAAGAAGTACCAACAACCCTCTAGGTAGTACACTCAGCATAACCCCTCTGGTTTGGTCATAAATTTTTTTTAAGACTCTCTGAGGAAGCACGATCAGTCAATTCCCCTTATAGTCTAAGGTAGTTAGGGGCTCTCTGGGGGAGATCATGCAGTCTAATCCTTTTATAGCCCCAAGGTCTAGAGACTATATGAGGAAGCTCACTTGGTCACTTCCTCTTATATCCTCAGGTCTATCACAAACTCTCTGAGGAAGCTTACTCAGTCAATTCCTCTTATAGCCTGGAATGGTTTAAGGAAATTCAAACAAAACAAGACTCTATGAGGAAGCTCATTCGATCTATCCTTTTGTAGTCTATAAAGCTCAAGACTCTCTGAGGAAGCTCGCTCAGTCTACCCTAATGTAGTCTATAATGTCCAAGACTCTCTGGTAAGCTCTCTCGGTCTACCCCCTATAGTCTATAATGTCCAAGACTCTCTGAGGAAGCTCACTCAATCTATCCCCTTGAAGTCTATAGCACCAGGTTCTCATGGTCCCATGCCAGTTAGTGAATAATAATGCTATAAGGCCAAAGTGAACCTATAGAGCTACTTGGATAACCAGTCTACATCATGACAAGCATGTTAGGAAACAACACTCCATCCTATGGTCACAAGGCATGTAAAACAGGTATAACAGCCAAAGGATGAACAAGACCAAAAGGTCGTAAACAGAACAAGGCATGGAAAAAACATCCAATCATAGAAATTATCCTCATAGATAATCAAATTACCTCTAATCAAGGATACAATCAAGGTAGGAAAATAATAGGGGTAAAACAGTAAACTCCTGATACCCCGTTCAAGGGTATTGGTGGAAATTACACATAAAACTCAAAGACTTCAAACAGAAAGGAACAAACCACCTACCTTGATGCTAGAAGATCTATATAATTGAACCACGAGGATTGATTATCCTTAGAACATCATAGATCTAAGAAAACACACAAAACTCTCAACCCATGAAAACATGAGAAAGAGGAGGAATTGGAAAACAAAACTCTAGGAGAAGTAAGGGCTTACCGCTGCGGTTCCAACACAATAAACGACGGTTGATTTGGAGAACGAATAGAGGATCGGGGGCTCAGAGAAGTTCTATGGTCGTACGGTCTCTCCTGGTCAAATAACACCTAGAAGAAGGAAGTTCTGGGGTTAAAGAGTGACCCCAGTTTGTTTAATGAAAAAAGTACACAATGTGTAATTTTGGAGTACACGACATGTACTAGGATTTTCCATACTCTGATTTAAGTGGCCTCCACATCACCCCTACATGGTCGTGTGTGTGGCCCGAACACGACCATCATACAACCTCACTCAGCGAGGGAGTACATGACAAGTACACATAAAGTTCACGACGTATACTTTAAAAATTTCCAAGAACCTCCTCTTTTCTCAAAAACTCCAGAAAAAGGAAAAAAATACATGAAAATAAGGTCCGAGTTCTTACAAACTTCCCCCTTTAAAGAAAATTTCCCTGAATTTCCCTAGAGAGGTGTAGAAGAAGAAACCCCAAACAGCTCCGGACACTGCGATCATACATCATCCTCCCTCTTCCAAGTCTCACCCTGTACTCGCCCGTGCTGCCATAGCACCCATACCATAGGAACAAACCAGCCACAGAGAACCTTCGTAATGCGATCAACAATCTGGATAGGATGCTCCTCTAATGATGCATCCTCTTCAGGATCATTCTCCTCAGGTTGAAAGGCATGAGATGGGTATGAAAAGTAACGTCGGAGTTGAGAAATGTGGAAGACGTCGTGAATAGCTTGGTACCTCTGAGGTAACTGCAACCGATAGGCAATCAACCAAACTCTCTACAACACCCCAAATGGCCCAAAGTACCATGGTGAAAGCTTACCATGTATCTGAATCCTCTTGTGTCCCAACCTCGGTGCGACACGCAGGAAAACCTAATCCCTAACCTCAAACTCTAGAGGTCATCTCTACTGATCAACATAATACTTCTGTCGAGAATTTCCATAGCCATCCTCTTCCGAATCAACTCTATCTGCTCTGAGGTCTCCTGAACAAGACGAGGTCCTAGCAAAGCTGCCTCTCCTGCCTCTATCCAACACAAGGGTGATCGGAATGACCTACCGTACAAATCCTCATAAGGTTCCATCTGAATAGTTTCCTTAAAATTGTTTTTGTAGTCGAAATCCACAAGAGGTATATGCTTCTCCCAAGAACCTCCAAAGTCCAGAATGCAAGCTCAGAGCATATCCTAAAGCACCTGAATTGTACAATCATACTTTCCATCTATCTGGGGATGGTATACTGTACTCAGAAGTACCTGTGTACCCAAAGCCTTCTAAATCCCTTTCCATAACTGAGAAGTAAAACATGCATCTCTGTCTAAAACAATGGAGTGTAGAACTCCATGTAGATGTACAATCTCTCAGATGTACAACCATCCCATCTCATCAACACTGAAGGTATCCTTGATCATCAAGAAGTGAGAAACCTTTGTAAGCCTATCTATGACAACCCAAACAACATCATTCCCTCGAGGTGACCTCAGCAAACCGGTCACGAAGTCCATCACGACATCGTTCTACTTCCACTCCGGAATGGGTAATTGCTGTAAAAGACTTATTGGTCACTGATGCTCTGCTTTCACCTGCTGAAAAGTGGAACACCACATGAAAAAACTAGGAACATCTCTCTTCATACTTGGCCACCAACACTGGAGGTGTAGATCATGATACATCTTGGTGATGCCAGGATGAACCGCCCAAATTGAGGAATGAAAATCCCACATCAGCTCCTCATGTATGTATACTGGAACCCATACACGTCCCTGGAAATGCAAGATCTCATCATCACCCACTGTCCATCCAGGAAGAGGGTCCTCTCCTGACACACTCTCCCATAAGACTAGGCCTTTTGAGTTTTATAGCTGCCTCATCCGTACCCGATCAAGAAGTCTAGAGGTAACAACTACAGAAGATAGAAAGGTCTACCCCTGTCTGTTGTGAACCTCCAAATGCATCTCATAGAACAAAGCCATAAGCTGCCACTCACTACTAGCCTCTTGAACTGCTTGTATCTGAGTTCTCCTGATCAAATCATCAACCACTATGTTGCCATTTCCCGGCGTATAGGCAAGCTCAATGTCAAAAGACTGTTGGTACTTGGCCCACATGCGCTGTCTCAAATTCAGATCACACTGAGTGAAGATGTACTTGAGACTATTATGGTTGGTAAACACCACAATGTTCTCTCCCAGAATATAATGTCTTCAATAGTGTATGTCATGAACAAAAACTGCCAACTCCAGGTCGTGCATCGGGTAATTACTCTCATGTGGCGTCATCTTTCGAGACCCGTACACAACGACTCCATCTCCCTGCATAAGCACAACTCCCAGCCCGATACCTAAAGCATCACAGTAAACAGTATAGCTCTCTTCCGGCTCTGTCAAGACTAGTATTGGTGCTGACATCAACCTCGCTTTTAGCTCCTAAAAGGTTGTCTCACAGGAATCCGACCATAATAAATTTTCCCCTTTCTTGGTTAGACCTGTCAGTGGTGGTGATAGGTGTGAAAAGTCTTGTATGAAATGACTGTAGTGTCCATCCAGCCCTAAAAAACTCTGCACCTCAAATACATTATTCAGCTGCTCCCAGGAAACTACAGCTCTCACTTTCTCTAGGTCTACTGATACTCCTGTATCTGAGATAACACGACCTAATAAGTGAATCTAATCCATCCAAAAGTGTCTTTTTGAGAGATTAGCATATAACTGATGCTCTCTTAGTGTACTCAGAACGATCTCAATATGGGTAGCATGGTCGTGTCGAGTGTGAGAGTACACCAAGATGTCCTCCAAAAATACCCCACTAAGGAATCCAAGTATGGATGGAATGCTTGGTTCATCAGTTCCATGAAAACTGTTGGCACATTCGTGAGACCGAATGACATAACCAAATACTCATATTGACCATACATACTCTGGAAAGATGTAAGAGGTATATCAAATGGTCTAACATGCAACTGATGATAACCGGATCTGAAGTCGATCTTTGAGAACACTCAGGCTCCTCGAAGATGATCAAAGAGATCATCGATCCTTGTGAAGGGATATCGGTTCGAGACGGCCAACGGTTTAGCTTTCGATAATCCACACAAAGCCTAAGGGTGCCTTCTGCCTTCTTCGCAAACATGACAGACGAACCCCAAGGAGAAGTACTGGGTCGGATGAAAACCTTTGCATGCAAGTCCTCGAACTGCTTCTTAAGCTCCTGAAACTCAAGTGTAGCCATCCTATAAGGGGGAATGGACACCAGTTCCTCTCTTGTCATGAGATTAATCGATAATTCTACCTTACGCTCTGGAGGAAAACCTGAAAAGTCCTCTAGAAAGAAATCTCTAAAATGATCCACCACTGGAGGAAAGTCTAACTGTGAAGTCCCCTGGTCATCCATATAAAGACTAGTAATCTGGGCTGTAACTCCTCCTAGACCATGATGCTCTGGTCCTGCTCGACTTTCCTAGACATCCCACTCGCCTATATGAATAAAGGATCCACCATATGGTGATACAAAACTCACCCTGTGGTGATAGCAATCCACGAATGCCTGGAAGGGAACTAACCAGTCCATTCCAAGAATGAAATCATAGCACGCATCTCTAGGACATAAAGGTCCCATAAAAAGTAACACCCTGCAACCTCAAGAAGTCACTCTCTGCACTGATGTATGCTAACTGTTCTAGTCCCCAACAGTGTGTCTAGAGTCAATGTATCGGTAGAGAAAAAGATGCAGAGCCCAAGGCTCTCCACAAAAGCAACATAGATAAAGCTATGCATATCACCAGTATCAAAAAGAGATGAAGATAAAATTGCAGCTACTATGATCATACCTTGAACTGTGGAAGGTCTAGGATCCTGCTCCTGATAGGTCTTCTCCACACCGAAAGTATGGCCTGTACCATGACCCTACGACCCTGGATGACAACTCTAAGCTGATCCACTCTGCTATCACTGGTAACCAAGTGACTAACCACCATGAACGTGACCTCCACCTCAGCCCGCATGACTGAAAGAACTCCAGTTCCCAGACTGGTGAGAAACTGGCGATGCATCTCTTGAATACGGGGTCATAGAAGAACACATACCACCTGCTATAGGAGATAAGATCTGACAAAAACGATGAATATGGTCCATCTTTCTGCAAGATCGGTACTCCATCGGGTCTCTATGGCACTAAGGCCTAGTATGCTAACTCCTCCCGCATTGGTAGCATACTACCTGGCTACCTGAAGATACATTCCGTCTACTCTGATCTCCTTGAGAAGACTCCCTATGGCGCTTCCTGCTATCAGTAGGAGGAACACTGACTCTGGACGTCGAACCGCCCTGGATCACTACTCCAGAATCCCTTAGATTGCGCTCTATGATAAGCTCCTGGTTGACGATAGAGGATATCGAAGTCAACCTGAAGATGTTCACCTGCGAGTTGATGTCGCGCCTCAGACCATCCTCTAACTTTCATGCAATGAACAACTCATCACCTGCTGGAATCGGCGTGAAATGCTGCAGCTCAGTAAAGTGAGACTAGTACTCCATAACTGAAAGAGTACCCTGCTCCAGACTAATAAACTCCCAGGATTGATCATCCCTCAAGGTATCTAGGTAGAATTAATCTTAGAAGATGTGCCAAAACTCATCCCAAGTCATACTCTGCTAGCTCCTTGACTATGAGATCACCTCCCACCACCTCTTGACGGAGTCTTGGAGCATATAGGTAGTGAGCTTCACCCTATTCTATGGAGGTATCTCCAGATGCTCGAAAATTGTCAGCATGGCCTCTAGCCATGACTCTGCAGCCTGAGGTCCTCCATCCCCTAAGAAAGTAGGAGGATGCTGCTGCTAGAAAACCCACGTCAATTCTGCCATCAACGGGACAGGAGGCGGCGGTCCTTGGAAGGTCTATAACATCTTCAGAAAGTCTTCCCTAAACTATGCATCATCACCTTCAAATGGTATAACTGTTGGTTCAAAGAGTGGGACAATAGGAGGATCTGTAAGAGGTCCCTGATCAGCCATATTCAGTGTCTGATCACCGTCTGGCAGCTGACGTACAATAGGGGGATGTCTCGGTGGCATAACTAGGAAAGGTCAAAAGCACACCTTAGATCAAGATTATCAAAGACTGGGAACACATGAGTACAAGAGGGGAATAGGAGAAAGAAACACTCATGTTTTACAAAACATGACTACACGGCATGTATAAAAACTACACAGTGTGTTCTCTTAAGCCATTCACATGGGCGTGTACTTCTGCAAAAACTGGCCGTGTAACGCCCCAACCACATGGTGTGTTGACCCCACAAACGGTGTGTACATGAACTCTATTCCCTTTCTGGAGTCTCCTTATATGACTAACCCACATGGTCCTCTTAATACTATACTACACGGCATGCTTACAAAGGACACGACGTGTACCAGATAAGGTTTCAATGACCCGTGTTGTTAGTTACACAGCCGGCTACATGGTTCACTCTACACGGCGTGCTCCATGAGAACACGACATGTACTTGAAGGTTTTCCCCGACCTGTGTTTTTCATGACACGACTGGGTACTTAGGTTACATGGCACGACGTCTGATAACAGGACACAATGTGTAAAGTAAAAGTTTCATCCATCAGTGTCATTAGCCACACGGGTAGACACACGGTCACTACAACACGGTGCGTACGAACCGTACATGGTGTGTTCCTGAAGATTTTTAACGACCCCATGTTTCTACCCACACAATCAGTGACACAGTTTAAAAACTACACGACATTTATTAATAAGGTTCACACCGTGTATTCTGGGTTTTTCTGGGTAGTAGCTCAAAAACTACTCTGAAGCCTAGAAAACATAGAAAACAAGAGTTAATGTGCCAAATTATGATTTTTAAGGGGCCATACTCCCCACAAATCAAAGCATGGCATCTTATACAACTTATAACAAGAGAACCAGGCAATGATCACCGAATTCTGTTCCATGAGGGCCCATAACACCACAAGAACCAATGTTTGGTGTCCATTTATGCAAAGTACTATACAAAAAATTCTCTATCAAACATCAGAGATTCTATCAAAGCATCAATCACAACAACATGTATAATCTACACAACGTCTATCACAACAACATGCAATCGGTAAAGCATCCTAGATGGAATGGGAAGAATGCATGGCATGTGAGTTCTAACAAGTGCCTATATGATGCATGAGATGGAATACCCTCATCTCACCAGGTTGTGACAAAAAATAGAACCACAATAATAACAACGGTAACAACACAAAGCATGTGAATCACCCAACGGTGAAATCAAATCAACTGTAAAATTTCAAACCAGTAAAACTGCAATAAATGAGGTAGTATGGATTTTACCTGTACATGGGTAAGCTATTCTTGGGCAAAACTTATTACTAAGTACCTATACCATCCTATCCCTAACTGTAGGCTCCAAACAGTAAGTCAATAGAAAATAATTCCTTTGATACTACTTTGTAACATCCCGGTTCCAGAAGCCACCCAGAGGCGCTCCGTACCCGTTTGGCCACATAGCCTCAAGCGCATTTCCCCAAATTCCAGAGGCAGCCAACTAGCAGCGATGGCCTTTGTTGTGATAGTGGGGAAACTATTCCCTCACCGACAGAGTACACAGTGGGATTAATGAACTCATACAATAGCGAAAGCAGTAAACATCCAACAAAAGTAAATAGTGGAAGACTAAAACAATAAACAACTGGAGCACAGATACATGTATGAAATGATGCATGATACATATGTCAAGGAATGTAGCCAAACAAGTCACAATGATGGAAATACAATAGTGCAAACCAAAGTTCAAAATAAAGGTAAACAGATAAACTCCTCAGCATCGAAAGCCTTAGCTTAGTCCCATTCTCTCCTGCTCCAATGAAATCATGTACCTGAAGTCGAAGGTTGATTGCCCTTGTCTATACCTGCAACAATATAATCCATTTGGGCCCAAAATCATGACCCAAATAGGGTGTGAGACTAAATCCCAGTAGAAAACCACCTGAAGATCTGTGCCTAATGTTCACTGAGCATATGGCAGGTAATAGTATAGTAAGTAGTAAACAGTAAATTGTGAACAAGATGACACAAAATAGTAACCAATCCACAGATCAACAAGCAGAAGTGAAGCAAAAAAGCTAACCAGAATCCCTCTGGGAAGTACTCAGAACCATCCCCTCTAGTCCTATATAAGAAGTACCAATAACCCTCTAGGCAGTACACTTAGTCTAACCCCTCTAGTTTGGTCATACAAAAATTATAAGACTCTCTGAGGAAGCATGCTCAGTCAATTCCCCTTATAGTCTAAGGTAGTTAGGGACTCTGTAGGGAAGATCAGGCGGTCTAATCCCCTTAAAACCCCAAGGTATAGATACTCTCTGAGGAAGCTCACTTGGTCAATTCATCCTATAGCCTCAGTTCAATCACAGAATCTCTGAGGAAACTCACTCAGTCAATTATTCCTATATCCTGGAATGGTTTAAAGAAATTATAACAAAATAAGACTCTCTGAGGAAGCTCACTCGGTCTATCCTCTTATAGTCTATAAAGCTCAATAATCTTTGAGGAATATCACTAGATATGCCCTTATGTATTATATAATGTCCAAGACTCTCTGGGAAGCTCTCTCGGTCTATCCCCTATAGTCTATAATGTCCAAGACTCTCTGAGGAAGCTCAGTCGGTCTATCCCCTTATAGTCTATAGCACCAGGTTCTCACAGTCTCCTGCCAATCAGTGCATAATAATGCTATAAGGACAAAGTAAACCTACAGAGCTACTTGGATAAATAGTCTACAAGATGCTAAGCATGTCAGGAAACAACACTCCATCCTATGGTCACAAGGCATGGAAAATAGGTACAACGTCCAAAGGCTGAACAAGACCAAAAGGTCATAAACAGAACAAGGCCTAGGAAAACAATTCAAGCATAGAAAGTATCCTCATACATAACCAAATTACCTATACTCAAGCATACAAGAAAGGTAGGAAAACAATAGGGGTAAAATAGTAAACACGCAATACCCCATTCAAGGGTATTGGTGGAAATTGCATATAAAAAACTCAAAGAAATTGAATGGAAAGGAATATACCACCTAACTTGATGCTAGAAGATAAATATACTTGAACCACGTGGCTTGATTCTCCTTAAAATTTCATAGATCAAAAAAATGTACAAAACACTCAAAACATGATAACTTAAGAAAGAGGAAGAATTATAAAACAAATCTCTATAAGAAGGAAGGGCTTACCGCTGTGGTTTCAATGCAATCGACGGTGGTCGATTCGGAGAACGAACAGAGGCTCAGAGAAGTTTCGTGGATGTACTGTCTCTCCCGGTCGAAGAAAACCTAGAAGAAGGCAGTTTTGGGGTTAAGACATGACCCCGATCTGTTTAATGAAAAAAACAAAGTACACATCTTGTACTTTTGGAGTATATGGCGTGTACTAGGCTTTTCCGTACTCCGCTTTAAGTGGCCTCTACATCACCCCTACATGGTCGTGTGTGTGTCCTGGACACGACCATTACACGACCTCATGCGGCAAGGGAGTACACGACGTATACTCATAAAGTAAAAGGTGTGTACTTCAAAAATTTCCAGAAAATCTTGTTTTCTCAAAAACTTTAGAAAAATCAAAAACATACCTGAAAAGAAGGTCTGGGTTTTTACCGAAGGGTGAAATGATGTTTTATAGACACATACAGACTTCCATACAAACTTTTCCAAATTTTTATTCTTCCCAAAAAACAATTCAAAATAGATACTTATGAATATGTTTAAAATTGAATTAGCAGAAAAAAGCTGAGAGGATAAATAACATGATAAAATTCAAAGAGTTAAACCTTTGTAATCGGGAAAAAATGTCCAGAATGATGAAAGAGGATGTAATTTTTTTATAATCCACTTGATTTATATGAGACAAAAAATGTCTCTATACATCAAGTCATAGGAATTTCCAAACACAAAAGGAAAAAAGTATTGAATTATTAAAAATTAAATAAAACATGAAGTATTGAAGTAAATACTAGGATGAGGTGGTGCATGTGACTTAAGTATTTAAAAGTATCAATAATTTACTAAACCATATTCAATGATTCAAGATCAACATACTATGTAAAATTGAGTTTATATATTTTTTAATAAGTAAAAGAGAAATGTACAAAGGACGATGAGTTTCTATAATAAACGTTTCTATGAAGATTGAGGAGTAGAGTTTTCTTATAGGATGAATATTAAATTTTTGAAGTATGATATTAAATTAAAGTGTATTGGGCCAATATAAAATAGATGAATATTCATCTAGTATGCATTTTTAAGGATATCAATACATTGAATGTTTGTGATAAAGTGATGTATAGTGTTTGAACTGAAGATTTCATCATACAAAATTCCATCATATGGAGAAATTGAACATTTTAAGATAGGTTACATATGATGGAGATTTCATGAAACTTTGAAAATATTATAGAATATTTGATAATATTTCAAATGAAATTAAAATGGGAATGAAATCTTAAATTTTAATTTCAATGATTGGGAAAATGAAAAGTGTTCCCCACATTTCCCATCATGGAAGCACCTATAAACAAGATTGAAAAATTACATCAGTACTTTACACTATATACGAGTGAAAAAAGTAAAAGTTATATAGATTTTTTGTGAAAGCGAGTTTCAAAACTAGATTTGTTTTATGTTGAAGACTTTTGTATTGTGGTTTTTATTAGATAATTAGACATACTTTCTAGTTTAGTGCACTAGGTAGAGAGAATAGAAAAATCTTCTTAGTTGAGTTTTTCAGGTGTATAGTTTTTTTCATGAATTAATAGAACACATGTTTTAAATTTGTTTCATGTTTTAGTGAAGTGAAATAGATCGATAATAATAGACCCATGAACACCAGAATGAAATATACCATAAAAATAAAAATTTAAAGAGGAAAACATACAATGTTTGAAGACACACATTTGCAAATTTTTGTTTTGGCTTAGTTTTGTAAGAAAAAATTTAGAACTAATGATATTCTAAATAATAATACCTATCAATAGATAGAACGAGTATAATTAGATTAGGCTAAAAAGTTATATTCACTTATTTATAATAGTGAATTTCTATATACTCAAAAATTATACATCCTAAGGATGTAGGTTCTCGCATTGAGGCCTAAACTTGTAAATATTGTGTTCCTTGTTTAATTTAATCAACGCAAATTATTGTGAGTATTTATATAAAAATTGATAATAAATATATATCTAAAAAGTTACAAGATAAGTAAATTTTATATAGTTATAATATAAATAAGGGCCACCACTTTTTTAACCCACCCTTTTCAATGGTTTAACAATCATTAAGAAATTTAGATGGTATTAGAGGAGAATGTTACCCAATTGAATCCATTTCATGGAAAATATCAAACCAATAAAAAATAGAGGTATTCCAAATTTATATCTTAAAAATTATCATGGATGAAAAAATAGAATAATTTCTTATCTTCTATTACATGGCTTGAAGGTAATTTATGAAAAAATAATTTTATTTCCACCCATAGTGAAAAATGATCCTCTGAGTTTTACTAAAAAAAGAAACATTGAGTTTTATTAAAAGGATATAAATTATATTCAAATTTCATTTTCAAAAAATGTTTTTATAAAGGTAATGAGTCTCAGAATAGTTAAATACATTTGGTAAAAGCTGAAAAGTATCTTCATGGGAAACATAAAAGTGAAAAAAGAAAAATTTAAAAGTTTGGTGAAGAAAGTTTTAAGATACAAAAAATAGATATGAATAAACTATTGATGAATACTTAGATAGATTTAATAAAGTTTTGTGAAATATTATATATTCCCGAGATATCTTGGAAGAGTCTACTATTGTTAGGAAACTCATGATAAAAATTACTGATAGGTTTGGACCTAAACTACCAGACTTATAATATAAATATGATTTATCACTTAATGAATTGTGTAAATTTCTTATTTCTTATGAAATGAGAAAAGTTACAACTTAAAAAAAAATAAGATCATAGATGAAATGGATTTTTAAGTTATGATAAATTTGAATTTCCATGATGTTGAAAATTATAATCTAAGTGACTGAGAAGATAAAAGAGATAATGAAATAAATTATAATATCATGTATCTTATATCCCAAAACTATCGAATTGGTAGATGAATTTCTGGAGGAAAACTTAAACTCAAATGTTTCAAGTGTAGAGGAATTGGGAAGTTTGCTATAAATTTACCCAAGAAGAAAGTTTGAGATTATGAAGATCATTATTAAGAAAAACATTGGTGGAAGAAGTTATAGATATTTTAATAAAGATAATAAGTGAACTTATGGTAAGAAAATGTTCAGGGGAAATAAAATAATTATTTTGAGTAAGAATGTTGAATCTAACTAAACTGAAAAAAATTCTTCAGAACATGAAGGTTAATAAATTATAAATCCTTTTTTTTAAATGTTGATAAAAATTAATATTCCTCAAATAGTGAATAGGAAGGAGTTGATGAAACTTATATAGAATATGAGTTCATATATAAACTTTTAGCATATATCTAGAAAAATATAAAACTCAGGAAATACATTAGAATGATGAAGGAAAGTGGAAAGAATAATGAAGAAAAGAGGTATATCCTTAAAAATGAAGATGAATATATTCAAGAGGTTGTAAAGTACCTTAAAGTATATTGAAAAAAGTTTCAACAAGGTTTTAGAATTAAATGTTAAATCATCCCAAGTTTTTGAGATATATCATTACAAGAATCAATTGAAATCCATACCTACCAAAAATAAAGATCATATAATTTCACCAACCTTACAGTCGTTAAGAAAAATGTTTAGAAATATTGGGTTGAAAAACTATGTGAAAACTTTACCACATCAATGAAATATAAAAACAACCTTCATAATAATTTTTCCCCATTCCAAGAGAAAACAAATAGTAATAAGTTACAAACCTCAAAAAACTAACTAAAGAAAAAGATCATATTTTCATTAAAAATAGAGCTTCAATGGATATTATTGGTTTTGTGGTATATTTGGACACAAATATTATAAATAATAGAAAAATTTGTCTCTTCCTAGAAAAATATATTAAATAAGGGGGATAAATAGAAGAAGATAAGTTAGTAACCTTCCTGGGCCATAATAAGTTTGAAATTTATAGTCATAAAATGTTAGAAAACTTGCAATAGAAAATTAGTTAGGGTGTTTGAAGGAAATCTGTGAAAGATATTTTCAATTAGGTCACATTTCTGAATATTTTTTAATAATTCTCATGGGAATTATTTTTATGTGAGGAAGGAAAAATAATATGGAAAGAATAAAATTGAATAAAGAGCCTTTGTTATTGATACAAATCTTAAATAAATAAAAAGAGACAATCTATAGAGTTTAGATAGCGGTTGTTCCTCACATTTTATTGGTGACATTAAAATCTTAAAAGATATTGAAAATTGTGAAGTAGGAGTAGTTATGTTTGACAATGATAGTTCACTAAAAATCATAGGAATAGGAATAATAGATATTGAAGGTGGGAAATTAAAATTTAAGGAAGTTTTATATGTTGATACACTGAAATATAACTTACTTAGTGCGATCCAAATTTATGATGAAGTAAAGAAAGTGATTCTAAATAAGGATTCATGTAGCACCAGAAGTGTGGAAGATGGTGAAATTGTAACCAAGGGTGAAAGAACCAGTGGAAGTACCTTTTAGATAGTAGATCTTAGTAACTCATGTTACTTGAGTGATGAAGATGAAAATAATTGTGGAATCATAGGCTTGATAATCTAGGGAATTAATTTATGAAAAACGTTTCAAGGTATATTATGTTATAAACATTCCACAATTTAAAATAAAGGATAAAGATTAATTTGTTACATATTATATAGGTAATATGGTTGGTAAAATCTATAATAAAATTAAAATTCAATTTACCAGACCTATTAATCTTATTCATTACTATTTTTTGGCCTAACGAGACATCAATCAATGAAATTATATTTGTTTTAATCAATTTCATTGATTATTTCACTTGGATAACTAACATTATATTTATAAAACAAAAGTCAGAGGTATAATAAATGTTTATATTTTCAAAAGGGAAGTTGAGTTAAAATATGTCTTTATATAATGAAGTATATAACTAATAATGGAGGGAAATAAAAATTACATTCATTTAAAAAATATTATAAGAACCATGAAATCAAACATCATTAATGTTATCCATAAAACTCTCAACAAAATGGAGCAACATAAAGAAAAATTAGAAGCTTGGTGTAAATGTGAATAAGTATTCTAAAAGTATATAAAATTTGAATGTTTTTATAAAGAGAAGAAATTAGTAATACTAAACATGTAAAAAATAGATATTTATTAAGTATAAAATCCAACATGACTCCCTATAATATGTGGTATTGAAAAACCTTTTGTGAAATATTTAAAGGTTTTTAGAAGATAATGTTTTCTAAAAATAAAAAACCTAAACCTGGGAAAATTTGATGCAAAGGACGTGGATGGATTATTCAGGGGATATAGTTCCAAAAAATTAATTTATAAATGTTTCAAAAAATGTTTAAAAAATTTGGTGTATTCCTATTATATGAAATTTATAGAAAATACAAATCCCTTAACCAAGGCTATTGAAGAAGTTGTGGATGATAATATGAATATTTTCAATGAAACTAAATAAAATGAAGATGAGTGTAAATCAGATCAGGTGATTGAAGACTCAAAAGAATCATGTGATGTGGAAAATGGATCAATAATAAGAACTATATAATTTCACACTCTAAAAAATAGGTTGGATATTATATTTTTTTAGAAATTAGAAATCTCTAGTTTAGATTTTAATAAGGTTGAGATTAGAAAATTTGTCATCACTTATGTCACAGGTTTAATCAGAATCACTTTCATAATTATTTGAACACAAAAAATATTTTGATTCTATAAATGAAGAGTCAGATCAAATAGAAAATAATGATACATAATAACTTGTACCACATCCAGAAGGTAAGAATATTATTATTACAAAGTTAGTGTATAGAAAAAAATTGAATAAACATGGAGTATTTTCATGAAACAAAGAGATAATTGTTTTTAAAGGATATTGATATGTGGGAGGAGTGTATATTGAAGAAATATTTCCCCCATTGAAAGATTTTAAACAATCAGAATGTTCTTAGTAGTGTTTACGCATCATTGTTATAATGTTTATCAGATGGTTGTAAAGTCATCTTTCTTAAATAGTTATATTGAGGAAAAAGTGTAAATTGGGAAATATTGTGGTATTTTACTTGATAAAGATGAAACCATGTTTTGTAGTTTGAATAAATCCTTGTATGGATTGAAAGAAGCTCCATGATCTTGACACTCCAAACTTGATAGTTGTTTGATGAAATTTAATTTTTCAAAGGGAAATTTGTTAGAAAGTAAAATGTGAAATATTTAAACCTAGGAAAACTAATTGATATTGTATATATTAAATACATAGTTTTTATAAGAGATAATGAACATTATTATAAAGTGTTTTATAAATAAATGAAGAAAAATATTAAAATGTAAATGCTTGAATAATTAAATTTCTTTATAGATTACAAGTGTAGTAGAGGGTAGAATATATGATTCCATCTCTAGTAAAGTTTTCCAAATAATTATTGAAAATATTTGGAATACAATAATATAAATAATTTTCTAATCCCATTTCTGTTGAGATGAAAATGAGTAAAGATGAAGCTGGGAAGAGTGTGAATCAAAAATATTTCCAAAATTTTATAGGAAGTTTTCTATATCTTATAGATTAATAGCCAAAACTTTTTATGCTATAACATTGTGTTCTTGTATCAAACTGATAATAAGTAATATCTCATATTTTTAGAAAAAATAATTTTGATATTTTTGAACGAAACATCTTCATATGGAATGTTTTACAAAAGAAGAAATGGTATAAACCATCATGGATACATAGATACTAATTGGTATGAATATTGAAATCATAGAAAATAAAATTCAAGAGGAAAAATTTTCATTATATAATGTTGTCTGATATGGAATAGTAAGAAACATATATCAGTGAAATTGAACATATAAGAATGAAAATATGCTACTTCCACCAGTTGTTGTACACAAATTATTAAGATGAAATTTAAACTTAAATTTTTGAGGGTAAAAGTTTCTACAACATTTATGATTGTTTGTGATAATAAAAGTTCCATTGATATCTATATTTTTTCCTAACATTCATGATCAAAGAACATTGATATAAATTATCACTTCATCAAAGATAATTTTTTTGGTGGATGTGTTATATTGAAATACATTTCTAAAAAGTTTCATATTGCTGAAGTTTTCACAAAAGCTATAAAAAATAACGATTTGTGAAATTGAGGTGACAAATTCATGTTCATACTTCACCAAAGACTACTAAATTTTTTTTAAGTATATCTCCCACAGTGCTTTGTATAATGTTGATAAATGGGGAGAAAAAATTTTTTATTTTCAAAGTGGCATAGTAAATACAATTCTTTAAAAATTAATCTAAATATCTGGTTATTATAATATAAGGGAGAGAAAATAATTTCAAAGAAGAAAAATTGAGGGGGATTTTATCCTAATATTTCCACAAATTTTATTGTCACATATGAATGTAATTTCTTGAAAAATTACTTTATCTATTACTGTGGTGTTAAGACCTTCACTTTGAGAAATTATATTTTTTGGTAACTTTAAGGAAAATGTGTTATGAAAAATGTTGAGTGATGAAAATGATGTGTTGTAAAATTTGTTAAAAGAATCTAATAACAAATCCAAAGGGGAATATTGAAGTTCATTTGTGATGTTTTTCTAACAGTGTTTTGTATTTGTTGATAAATAATTTTTTTAGAATGTTTTTGTAAAATAGAAAAATAAGTGTTTCTAGATGTTGAGAAAGTTGTTGTTATGAAGATTATGGAGAAGAATAAAATTATAATATTTTATAAGAAACATATTACATAAGTCATACTCTACTATTCTGATCTCAAATTTCCCAACATGATGAAAATGTCATGAAATAAAATGACATGTTCAAAATTTGTACAATGTTTGTGAAGAAAAAAGACGAGATCTACTATGGTTTCGGAAATAGAATCTTAGGAAAAAATATTTATGAAAACTATCTGGATATACTTTTATGAAATTTTAAAGAAGTGTAATAAGGTGATTAAAGAAGATGTCCTTAAAGTGATAGTTATACAACCTATATTGGACTGAATTTCTGAAGAAGATTGCTATAAGAAAACCAACATTGAAAAGTTTCTAATTAGATTGAATGGAGATAATGTTTGTTTAAGTGAAGAGAAATAAAGTTAAGTTTTTGAAAAAATTTATCAGATATATAGAATAAAATTTATCATAAAAACCTTCCTGATGGACTTCTTGTAATAATGGTTTCTAAAATTATAGATTTCCTAAAGATTGGTTGATATTTTCTAACTAGTTTGTACTTTTTCATTGTTTGTACACAATGAAGATTATAAAAAAATGGATTTTTGGAAATTTGGAAGTTTTTTTATAATTTATTACCAGTTGTGAGAATTCAATGGGAGAGATGAAGTTTTATGAACACACACATCCAACCAGGAAAACATTTCAAAATGTGGAGTTTTCTTAGAAAACCATTCTGAATTGAGTTATGTGAAAAAGTTTAAATGTATGTCTGTAGAAAAAATGTTAGATGATAAATACTTTTAAAAAAGGATAGGATCTCAAAATTGGTAACCATATATAGATAAATGGAAAGATGAAAGTGGACATAGTGGTTTATAATTGACCAGATGAAGATAAGAGTACAATGCTTTATTATATTAGGGTGTGAGCATTCCAAATGAAATGTTTTTTGAAAACACAAAATAAAGAAAAAAATGGTACAAAAAGTGTTGAAGTTTCTACTAGAATAAGGTGGTGGATGTGGCTGAATTCTTTATAAGTTTTAACAATGTAGTCATCTATCATCAGTGATTCAAGTGAAACTGAAAAAGTTAAATTGAGATTATTTATTCAATAGGGTCAAGATCAATAAATAGAGGCCAAGGAATTTTTATAATTTTTGATGTATTTTAAGAGAAGAGTTTTTTTATTGGATGAATTTAAATGTTTTGAAGTGTGATGTTGAATAAAATTCCATCAATTCAACATCCAATGGAGTTATGTTTCTTAGAAAAACATTTGTAAGTATTTCCATCAGATAATCATTTGTGAGAAAGTGATGTATAATGTTTGGACTAAAAATGTCATCATACAAACTTCCAATATATAGAAAAATTAATTTTTTTTATAAAGGTTCGATGTGTTATATATTTTCAGAAGCATTTTGAATATTATATAATATATGAGAAAATTTCTTATAAAATTAAAATGTGAATAAAATTTAGAATTTTAAATTCAGTGAGTTGGAAAATGGAATTTTTTCCTACCTTTTCCATTATGTGAGTACCTATAAATATGAGTGAAATGTATATTAATAATTAAGACTAAAAACACGTGTGAAATTTCAATGTGGTTTAGATTTTTTATTATAGTTAGTTTCTAATAGAGTTTTCTTTTAGGTTGATTAATTTTGGATAGAGGTTTTGATCATAACATCATAAATACTTTCTAATTTAGTCAACTGAACAGAGGTAACATATTGAGATTCCAAGCTAAGTATGTCATGTGGAATGTTTTTTTCATAAATAGATATAAATCATGTTTTAATACTGGAACAAGTTTTAGTGAGGTTCAATACATAGAGAATAACAAATATAAAAACATTATATGGACACATAATAGATAGATAAAAACAAATAATGTTTCTAGATACACCTTTGTGGGAGGAGTTATTATAATTAATCCTATTTTTATTATGGCTTAGTTTTTTAAGAAATTTTTTCAAAATAAAGGGATTCACTATAATCATACCAATAAAAAGATACAAATAATCTAATTAGAGTTGGCTCAAAATTTTTATTCACTTCTTTCTAATAGTTAATTTCCAAATACCCATGGGAAGGATTTAGGTTCTCACACTGAGGTTGAACATCGTAAATTTTTCAATCCTTGTTTATGTTATTAATCTTGGATTATTGTGAGTTTTTTATGAAAATTGTAAAGGAAGATAACTATAAAAAGTTACAAGGGTTAAATTTCATAAATACGGAATGTTTTAAAACATACACTGCTGATTCCATCCCATCTCAGTGGTTCAATGATCCTTAAGAGCTTTAATATCTTCTCATTGAGAGATTTTTAGTGTACAAATATCATAATAAAATAAAATACATATTTTGGAAGTGTTACCTGAACATTCAGTATAGGAGGTGGGTTGAATATCTACAACCTTTCAACATTGAGTTGTCCTACACTCTAGGAAAGGTCAATATCATTATTAATGCATTGAGTCAAAATATATTGATAGAGGAAGTGCATGAGTCTTGTGATGATTGGTAGATGATGGAGTTCTTTGCAGTAGTTTATCTGAATGTTCATGAGTCCCATGGTTGACAAACCCTAACTTTTATATCTTTTATATCCAAACACAGAGACATGATCAAGATAGAGTAGTTATAAGATCCCATATTTTTTAGACACATCTCTCTATGAGTTTTCCATTAACTTTTCTTTTGGTTGTGTTTTCTTCGTGAAAGTATATCATTTGAATAAATCCAAGCTTGGGGTCTGAGGAAACATTGGTAAATCAGAGTGGATTCTTGTGGAGAGGTTTATTGGGTAAAAAGAAATAATGTTCATAGATTTATGACTATTTTATTTAATGGATTCTAGGTATAAATGGGTTAAAGTGTTTCACAGGTTCTTGGTAAGTTGAGAATATTTTTTGCATGTCTAGAGTGTTATAAGGAAAATTGGCTGAAAAACCATCTAAAGAAAATTTACACATCGTATAAATGGATTACACATAATGTGTTTTTAGAGGGGTTTAATAAAATAAATCTAGGGTAGAGAGATTTTAAGCATATTTCATTAAAAAATTTACCCAATGTGTATCTACATTACACGCTGTGTAATTCCATAAACAACTATTTTAAACATTCTATGTTAATGAATTATCATTTTTTTGGTAGCATCCCATCTTTTATCAACCATAGGTAATTCTTTAGGTGATTTTGGGGTACTGACCTCCCTTTTGGATGTCCTGTTTGTGTTGGAAATATATGGTAAGTCTTTTTGGTTAGGTTGCTTCGTTATCTTCCTTCTTCTCCAACTGCTGATGTGAAATTCCTTGAACAATCATG
Source organism: Viscum album (assembly GCA_963277665.1). Taxonomy (NCBI): domain Eukaryota; kingdom Viridiplantae; phylum Streptophyta; class Magnoliopsida; order Santalales; family Viscaceae; genus Viscum; species Viscum album. Next base: position 1,500,102,587 of record OY728131.1, read on the forward strand.
TTGTAGGTTTTGATATAGATCCATTTTTTATCTAATAACCTCTTTTCAATAACCAACAGCTTATTTCAGATGGTCATTTTCTGTTGGGAGTATTTTTGGATCATTTGTTAAAGGTAAGGGTAAAAATATTAACCCTATGGTATGATAATTTCAAAATTTTATTCAATATTGTGATTACGCCAATGCAGTCTGCATCGAAATCAATTAAATCAATGAAAGGGATTATTCCATAAATTAATTTGGTTTTAATAGGTTATTGACCTAAGTTTTGGCTACCCGTTGGGTAAGAAAAACATAAATATAATTGAATTGGATAATGGATTAAAGTGTGATAATCATGACATGATACCTTAGGTAATTAATTGATATAGAATCCCTAAATTTTGGCTTATTAATTCTTGATACAAATTTTAATAAATTGTGATATAAATTAACGTTTCATATGAAAGAAAAATGATAATTCACATAACTAAACATTGAGAATTGTGATGTGATATTATGGTATCCATGTTGTATGAAAGGAATTATTTTCCATTCTGTAATGCTTATATATTGGCCTTAGACCTTGAAGTTTAAAATTTATGTGATCTATTGTTGATATTGTGCAGGCTTGAACCAATACCATACTATAAGGATTATAGAGAGTGGTCTATGCCCAATCCCATGCTATAATGATTTTAGGTCTTTAACCTAGATGATGTAATGCTTAAAGGGGTTTGACCTAGATTATTATCACTATACCATTGTAATATGGTTGTGGTTGGCATGGTCATAAGACATGCTCAAAGATATTATGACATGGTACCAAATAGGTTATCTAACCTTGGTTATGTGGTTGTGGTTGGCATGGTTGTAAGATATGCTCAGAGATATTCCAGAATGGAGCTGAATCATGCTGTTGTTGTATTTTATTAATTGCTGAATTCTTTAATACACCTATTTATCAGTATATTTCATACACTTCTTATTATATTGGTTTTGTTTGGAAATGGTTGTGTCAACCAATTATATTATACTCATACCCTATTTGATCAGTCGTTTGTTACCCAAAAATATTATGTGGATGTAGGTTTGGAAAAGGGAGAAATACCTTACATTTGATTTCTTGTTTGCTGAAGGGATAAATTTAGAGATGGGACAGATATAGGGTTTGGGACTGAGTAATTTTGAGTCTTATTTTAGTATGTTTGTATTTTGTTTGAATTGTTTCTAGAATGTCATTTAGTCACATTCTAAAATGTCATTACATTATTCCTTTATTCTTTATTAGATTATTCATTTGGATTTTATTACTGTCTTTCTCTATATTTATACTTTGATTATTTCCATTTATTATGGTTTTTTATGTTTACAATGCTTTCAATGGGGAACGACTTCCTTCCATGTCTGAACGGATGCCAACGCCATAGCTCTTTAACCACATTCCTTTCTAAAGGTGGGCGAATTTCATTATTTTTAATAGTGATGTCTACTCCCTGATCAAAATGGGGTGATGGGATGATAGTTTTTCCTTCCTTTGATTACTCCTTGGAACTCATCTCTAAGTTTATGACTCCCTAATAGAGTTAATTTATGTTCATGGAACTCATTCTTAGTTCCATATCATTGTGGAATCTGGTTAATTATGTTGCTTTTCTCTGAAATTACAAAGGTTCTTTATAGGGCATCAACCTTTGGTAAGAAGATTAGTCACATTGGGAATCACTGGAATATTTGAATGCTAGGAATATGGGTCATCTGTATTCTTCCTCATAAGAGGGAATGTTGTGGAGGCATATGTGGGTGTGGAACCTAAGGTAACCCTTTTCAATCACAAGGAATCTGATTCCAAAGGAATATCTTACAAGGATTTTTTCCTTAGGCATCCCATGTTTAGAATGAGATTGTTGGCGTTGTAGGTGAATATCTTCCAAGTCTCTCAATTCAAGCATCCCATGTTTAGCATGAGTTATTAGTATGTGATAGTTTAAGAGTTTATTGTCTTGTAGAGATGGAGTGGTGACTGATCATAACTCTCTATGAAGGAGGATCAATGAGGTGAATCCAAAGGATGGACCACCTGGAAGGTTTACTGATGGATGGATTAGAGCACCATATGGCATCAGATCTGGTAGGAGTGTCCCAGAAAGGGAAGATGTCACACCGTGAAGGTTGATCTGGATAATCCATGGGGTGGATTAGGAAGGTTCACCCCTAGGATGGGGCACTATGGTTCACCATTGGTTAGGATTGAACCTTAAGGAAGAATCCTACATACCCAACTTAAAATTCAAGGATTAAAAACCACATAATTTTAAGTCTCAATATAAGATAGTATGATAGAAACAGTAAATGTAGTTTAATTTCATGTGGTAAGGATGATCACACTATAAAGGGAACATTGGTGAGAGATGGTATGGGTCTTGTGCAAGTTATATTCCCTTCACAAGAAGATTGATCTTGGATGTAGTTGATGTGCGAATTATGCATGGAAGCTACACAGGTGGGTGGCCTGATCTCAGTAGGATTTGGGGCCCATAAAAAATTAGGGTGGATGTGGATAGAGTGATAGGATTGGATGTAATAGATATAATGTTAGGTGATGGGTGTTGGGTTTGGACATTAGGGAACCTTCCTACATATCCCAGTTGATTGGAAATAAAATCCTATGTAGTTCAAAAATGGGAATTGGGGCGTACACTTGATGATGAGACCTGTTTGGTTGAAGAATTGTTGGGGCATACACCATATACGATGCTTGTTTTATTGGGGGTTATGCATGGAAGCTTCCCATGGGGGACATGATTGGGGATTACACTCGAATAATGGACATTGTGAACTACCAGTGAAATAGAAAATATATTATTGGGGATTATTCTAGGAGGTATTCATGCAATATTGAATGCCATGGTCACTACTTACATTTAAGACCACATGATTCATGATTAGTATGAGAAACAAGAGGATGTAGCAGACCTGATAGTCATGTCGTGAAAGATGTGCCAAAGAGAGATGGTGTGGAAATTACACATGTAAGCTACACAAAAAGGATTACATTCTATGTGGGGAGGATCTAATTCTATGTGTAGAGGAAATTATTCAATGTGATTCATACATGGAGCATCCTATTCTTAGGGAACAGGTCGTGTAGGGCTTACCCATGGAGGCTACTCGGTATGGATGTTTTGTATCGGGATTGCACATGGATGCTGCCTGGTGTGTAAGGTATGTGCCCTATAGTGGGAGGAGGTGGAAACCCATGATGATCCTAAATAGGGAATCCCATTTTCATAGAATAGGTTAATACTATAGGTTATCTTCATGTGTTTAAGACATTGGAGATATATAGTTTTACGTCATGAAATGTAGACGTGTGGTACTCACTCCTAACCCCTTGGGCTTACATAACAGCATCTCATTCACCCTTGGGTTGGGAAATGATTTAACAATGCCACATTGGAATAGTGTAGAGGAGTGGTCGATCATGAGGTCCACGTTTTCATGCTTATGATAATAAGTAAGATGCATTTGCGTGCCTGTGATGATAAGGAAAAGGTAAGGAAATACAGGCATAAAGGGCATTTGGGACTTCTTGTGAGGGGTCAAGAAATAGTTGCGTTCAAGTTTGGAGGGTTTCATGTAAGAGGTGATCACAATATTGAAGATTTGTGCGCAAAGGGTTCTCAAATATGGTTCTTTGGTATAAATGTAATCTATAGAGCTTGAAAGAGGGGTTGAGAAAAAGATCATAGGCTTACACGCAAGGTCATGTCTTGCACACATCGTTGGAGTGTTACTCAGAAGTTCAATTTTACACATAGGAGGATCCATTTCACCCACCTGACATAGGATTAAAGAGGATGGAATAGGATTAAAAAACTATGGGACCATTAATGGTAGTAACCATAGAGAAGTTATTGTTCATGATATCAACATTTTAGGTTCAATGGATTTTTGAGATGTCATGAAAGATCAGTCTTATGTGTAGCAGAGAAATAATTTGATTTCTAGAGGATAACTCTAAAGAATGTTGAGGTGGCCTTTGTTCTTATAGCCAAAATAAACAATGATGGAATGGAATATTTTGGATGTATAGTGTTCTTCCATGAATCCCAATCCTTTTCCACGACGAATGATCACACAAAGGGCTAGTAGAAATTGTATTTGGCATACAATATTCTTGCAAAAAGATCATGTTTATTTCACGTAACTAATCCATATTGAATGAATCGACCTTATCCTTTTGATAAACCTCTATTTAAGGATATGTATTGATGTTGTATTTGGTGTATAAGCGTCTTGTGCATGGATTTTAGTCTTTTGTACACACCTCGTAACTTGTATGAACCTCCCTTTTCATTCTGGAGTACTTTATAAACTTGGATAATGGATTCAGTTTTATTGATGTCATCCATTTATAGCCACATGTGGAATTTAGTGCAAAAAAATGCCCCCTCTGAATCTAATCTAAGAGGGGACTCAAAGTCTAGGTTTTAAGGGAAAACTCAATGAGAAGGGTTAATCCCTGTTGGTACGTGAAAAATTCATTGCTCGACATGTAATAACCTTGTTCATACATGGATGACTAGGTACAAAAGTATAAGTAGGTTGGGGGGCAATTTGTGATACATTTACTTTCCATGTGACAATACCATTTTCTCTCATGCATGTAATTTCAACCATTTAACATGAAAAACCGAGCTTCGATCGCTTCTTCCACACAGTTATACTTCTTGCGTGATTTGTAATTTATGAGAATCATGAAATTTTATGTGTACACTACCCAGTCTTGCATGAATCATAGCATCTTTCACTACTAATCATTAATTATTCATTATATTTCCTTATAACTTTCAGAAACATTCAGAATGGACTCCCAAAATAACACAGCTGATATTGTAGACACTCCTGCTACGTGAAGATATAAAATTATTAGAAACCCTTAGATTATTCAATTCAAATAGGTTTTATGAGAAAAAAAAATGATTCTAGGAATATTGATTCAATTATAGAAGGACTATCCACTATGTGACTATCTCCAACTATGGAACTTTGGGATTTTAGACAAATTTACAATCTAAGCCTTTATAGTTGATTCACTGAAGTCGTGGTTCACACATGAAGATGATCTCCAATGTTGGAACATCACTTTCCACAGTCACCCTACCATTAATTATAGAGATATTGTTTTATATGATCTAAATGGGAGGACAAGGATGGTGAAGGGGGATTCTCTAGAGGCAAAAGTGTTTCCTACTCATTATGGAACTACTTTTTTAGAGCAGCATAAGGGACAACAGTCTGGGATGGCAGAAGGATTGGGACTTGAGGTCTAGTGGAAACTTCAATAGTGAGTGGGTGTGGTCATACTGGGTGTGATGCAAGTTCCAGGAGTATGAAGCAGAGCTATGAAAAATTGTGTTTTATGAAGTAGTATAAATGTCGCATTTCCACTTTTATAGCCAGTATGATCTAGTTCTAGGGATCCTCAACCGATGGTGCTTGAACATGAACACATTCAATCTCCACTGTGGGGAAGTAAATATTAGATTATGGTACATTTATTTCAACATCCACATTCCACTAGGGGGATTCCAGTATGAAGATATTCTCCCACCATAGAATACCTAGAGGAATAGTGAAAGGATTCCTCTTATGACACCAGTCTTTTGGTGTTAGTTAAAGAGAACATGAAAATCATGACCATTTCAAACGAATATATCATGGAATGGAATAGTTTAAACCATTCCTCATGAAGGACCCAAATATAAGGATTTCAGGTCGATATAAATTGTGTACAATTACATCATAGAGTGGGAAGGCAGGATCATACTAGTTCTTCCTAGAAGAATGAAACTATCAGACATGGGGGTACAACATGGTCAGATGCTGGGAACTGCTAGTTCTCTACAACACCTTCCTTCCCACTTTACTTAGTGGGTGGATACTACTAGTGAGGGATAAATAAATTGGGATATGTTCAGGGATGTTAGTAATGGCGGTAATCCTGGTGGATGGTAACGGGGTCAACCTAAGGGTTCCTGGGTGGCTAAACGATACAACATAATATGATCCATTTCAAGGGGAAAATTTCCCAGGATAATATTATTACTGTTGATATTTCCACATGGATGGATCAAAAAACATATTAGGAATTATGAATTCTTGAACTCCATCTCCAAACATTGACCTATGACCATCACTACTGAACATTTGTAGGGTTTCTCTAGTAACACTCTATGAAGCTGAGGTTATACTTCAGATTAAAAACCATGGAAATTTAAGCTTTCACCACTTTGGTACTTCTTTTGTTCTAGTGGTGGAAAACCTATAGGGAGTATGGGTGAGAAGGGAGTACCATTAAAGATTTAGATCCACGGAGTTGGTGGTATGGATCAATGGAAAGGTTTTCAGATAGTAGTACAAACCATCCCATTTTCACGGTAGTTTGGGTTCCTTCAATGAGTGGTGAAGAGAGTATACATGGGGTTCCATGAGGAAAGGTAACTATGTATCCTTCTCCAACTATGGTGTATACTAGTGATTTTAGGATTCAAAAAGTCCATTGTGCTTTCAGAAACCAACATTAACACTAGCCTATCAATGGACTATGATTGCAACTGTGTGGAAGTATGTCCAGAGGAAATCTCGTAGAATAGTATCTGAGTAATCTAACTAGTAGGTGAGGAGATAGAGAAATGAGTAAGTAGATTATTTGTCCCATGAGAAGAAAGTTACATGCAATATGGAACCTCAATAGTGGGGACATCCCAAGGTGTTACAACACCCCCGCCTCTAGGAGGGGAGTGATCTCAGAAGTGACCCTGGTGAACGGAAAAGGATGATCTTGGGAAGAATTTGAGGTAATTTCTAAAACTAGTTGATGATTCCATATTTACTTCCCTCTGGTCCTCTTAGATGACCTTGTAGTATTCACATTCAACAGAGGATATGTGGTGTAAGATGAAGCAAGATGAGATCGAGTTTCTAGGAGTTGGGATCATTCGGGTCACAGCCGAAGTGAAATTCAACTGAAGACATGTATATTTTACTGAACTGTATTTCTATGTGTTTCAGTGAGGGTAGTATGAACCACCTGTCACTATAGTACAAGTGATCCTTTTAAATGAAGAGGATTAGGAGGAGGCTCTAATTATTTATGTCCAATAAACTATGGAGGAAATAGCTGAAGAGGAGGTAGAAAAATACAGTGATGAAGAATCATAGGAAGTAGATTGTCATCAAGGGTGTCCCTAGGAGAGTGGTGAAATTGTAAAGACCCGAAAATTTCAAGTAAATTTTTTGTTTAAAAAAATACTTTGCAATTTTACGATTCTGTGGCTTTTGACGACACTTGATTCTAAGGCCCGGTGTGCCCAGAATCAATTTTCGAAGTTTAGCTTGGGTACGTTTAGTGAACAAGTGAGCAGATTTTTCTATCTTTTGAACCGATGCTCGGAATTAAAATCTTAGGGCACCGATGAACTCACAACACTGGTAATTGCTTAATGGGATCCTTTCCGTAGTTGCGTTCATGCGGGAGGATAAGTTAATATTTTGGGTTTATTTAAGAGGTAAATAAAAACAATTGTCGGAACAGTTTTTTTATTCTATAAGGTGGTTGTTCCCACCCAAGGGTAGTTAAGAGTGGGGGCCCACAACCCCTTAACTACCCAAGTGTGGATATTAGAAATGTGGGGCCCACATGAGCTCCACCATTTAATTTACACTAAACCCATTAACAACCCCTCTTTAATTTTGGAAACCCCCTTTTTATTTTCCAATGCGTAAATTAAATGGGGACCTACCTCTCCCTTCCCAAATTAAATTGTCAAAACGATTTATTAAATGTGATGATTTAATTCTGGGAGTTTTTTGTGTGTGTAATTAAATAATAGGAGGAACCCATTATTTAATTTGGGAAGATCCTTCGTTGTACGGGAGAGAATGGGAGAGCTTGGAGCTTTTGGAGGAACGTCGGTCTCTGACGAAGAATGACGATGAATTCCAGCCTCCGACAAAGAACGATGAAGAATGCCATTTCCTTGAAGATCGACGATGCCCCACCCTTTCTCTTCTCCATGACAATAGAGGAGACACCGCTTCCTCCTCGGCATGATCCGACGACGCCTATAATCCTCTTCCCTACAACGTCGTCTACCGCGACGCCGATGTCTGACATCAACTATTGTGGTAGGGGAAAAATTTGTATATTCATTCTTTATGAGAATTATACCCTCGTGCTTGATGATTAAATTGTTGGGCGACGTGTTGCACCTCTAACGTGGTGGGTGCGGGTTAACGAAAAAGCCCGAAACCACCGCTACTTTGTTCTTGATGCGCGGAATACTTGGCAATGATGAAGCGGGACCAAAATGGTGGTTGGAGGCCTTCGCAGTGTTGTACAGGTCCCGAGGCGACTACAGGCGCAGATGGGGGGAAATCGAATCACCATAATGACTTCGGCGGCCTGCGGAAGTCTTTGGAGGCCAGAGGCAGTGGTGTCCTGGCACGCCACCGGCAGGATCCCGCTACGGCTGAAGCCACAGTGGCGAAGGATTGGATCCCGTTGCCGCTCGGGATCTAGGAGAGACATGGTATTAGACACCGAATCCGCAGAACACAAAGGGGGTCTTCATCCCCCCTTGCTCGGCTCGCTGGCCGAGCCAACGCACCCCCCGGCCGGGCCAGGCCACGCCCAGCCGGTCCTGACCCGAACCCGGGTCGGGTCGACCCGGTTCGGGCTGACCCTGGGGGGTTGGGCCGGGTCGGACCTGTCCCAAAGCCCCCACTTCAGACCGTTTTCTATCTTTTGCCTATAACTTGAGCTACGGACCTCCGATCGATGCACCGTCTATTGCGTAGGAATCCTTGGATCTATAAGGTCGTTTAGGTATATTACACTCGAGGTTTTGGCAATGTATGGGTATGTCCGGGTTGGTTTGAACCCAAAACCAACGGGGCCCTTGGATCAGAAATGCTTATAACATAAGCACCGAACATCTTTTTGATGTGCCGTCAAATGTGTTGAATTCCTAATGATGAGACAATCCTTTTGGATTAATCTTCTTGAGGTTTGGATGCAGCTGGAGTATGGAAGGGTTGGTTTGAGCTTAAAAACCAATCGGGCCCCTGGGACGGAAAAACCAAAAACTCTTTGACCGGACATCCAATTGACGCACCGTCTATCGCATTGGGTTTCTTTTGACGAGACGGAACTTTGGGATACATCAACTCTAGAATTTGTGACAGTTGATGTATCCACTCTCTTTCTCAAGGAGCAGACCCTCCCGTAATCGATCATGCTGTGTGCGGGAACCCTAGAGCCAGCTGTGACTGTGATGATGACGACTGCACTTGGATCCTCCGTGGGTTCGGCAGTGAGGACGGCTATACTTGGATCCTCCATGGGTTCGGCAGTGACGACGACTATACTGGGATCCTCTATGGTTTCAAATGCGTTGACTATTGTTCTTGAATCCTATTTGGGTCTGACAACATAGCTGGTCTTGTATCCTATGTGGGACCGATAGCTTAGATGAATTAGTTGATACATCTGATCATCTCTATCACCTTACAATGTGTATACCTGCATGAGTTGAGTTTTTATTTTAATCATTATCATTGATGTGACTGTCTTTCTTTCCTGTGTGGACTGGGTTGTGTTTTCCTATGTGGGCTGAATTGTGAATGGGCTCAAGAGTTGGAGACGAACTGTAACTGATGACTTAGGTATATGTATGCCCATATACCTAAGAAGAGTCATTGATACTTCGTGATTATATCTTTCCTTTTTGGTTTATCGTTCGTGGATTCTGAGAGACCTTCAGGTGTCTCGGGGTCCCTACAGAGAATCGTATACTCACCTCTGCATGGGCTATGCCCACACTACATTGTGTTGGATGAAGACGACATACAACATTGATCGAGGTGGAGGCTTGTGGAGATGGACGGTACTCAGAGGTGGACCACTTGGTGGGACGTACACGGAGCGGACAAACGAACCTGAGGAGATGAGGAGACTATCTGTACCCACCCTTCAAGTGGGATTTCCAGAGGACGAATTGGTGTTGCTATTTTAATTACTACTGTTGTACTTTCCTTTCAGTTGTACTCTACTTTCGGTTGGGATTGTATACTGGCCCATTTACTTTTTAGCACTTACCTTGTACCCAGTTTGACTTAGTTCTTACTTCACTTGCGTACTCTGTTGTGTTTTTTTACTTTATAAAAGGCAATCCATTCCCTTTTTATCAGGATTTACGCCTTTGGTGCTAGTCGCTAGCCCCTGTCCTATGGAAGGCGGGCTTGGGGTAGTCACGGCACGGGCCCTGAGGACAGGTCATGACAAATTGGTATCAGAGGAGTCAGTTCTACCGCAGAACGTAGGACTCTGATCTTTCCTTTCTGTGAATCAATAGTGTTAAGAGTATTGAGTGTGATTTTCAGTCCAGGAAGTCCAGTGTTGGTGCGGAGGATGACGTATCCATACACCAGGACCCTGAATTCTGATTTCTGACTCAGTGCACGAAAACATTGATTGAGTGTCTGTTTCCTTTCAAAAGTTTTCCTTATTATTACTTTGTGTTAGCTCACCAGGTATACTGTACTAACCGTGGCACACCTGTTTCTTTTCAGGATGGACCCACAAAGGCATCCATCTTGGGTTGCTAGTTACATGCGGGATAGAAACCCACCGAGCAACGAGGCCTCGGTGCATGGACCCTTTACAGCAGAGGCACCAGCGGTACCTCTACCTGCTAGGCCACCGATGCTACCCACCCCAGCAGCGGAGAGTACACGCCGCCTGAGCGTGTTGAATGAGTTTCAGTGACAGAGGCTGCCCAGGTTCCTCAAAGAGACGGATCCTCAGGCAGCTGAGGATAGGTTGGAGGCCATCGTCAGAGTCTTCAGACTGGCAGGGACACCAGAAAATCTTATGGTGGTCATTGCTGCGAGTCTCCTGCACGTAGAGGTAGGTAGATGGTGGATCCTGATGCTCTAGGTGTGTGATGAGGCATCTCTTCTATGGACAGATTTCGAGATCCTCTTCAACTCGGAGTTTGTTCCTTCCACCCTCCATGCGGTGCACATCCAGGAGTTACTACAGCTGCAGCATGGAAGCATGTCAGTAGCCCAGTACTCGGCGATATTTACCGACCTCTTGTGCTACTCCACGGACATGGTACACGGCCCATTCTTCCGGGCCCAGAACTTTGAGCAGGGGCAGTGGCATGAGATCAGAGATTTGATGATTCCCCTCAGCATCCCGAAGCAGGCAGGGGTGTTGGAGAGAGCCCTGTTAGTGGAGATCATTCTCATCGAGCAGCCATCAGCAGCGAGACCCACCGCAGGACAGTACGGAGTAGAGTCTTCTACAGCCAGAAGTCGACAGATGATGCAGGGTCCAAGCAGACCAGACCGACAGGTGGGAAAACATAGGATACAGGTTCGATTGTGTGGGTCACACGGCACAGAGCCAACCTTATGAGGAGAAGATAGTGCTATGCATGCGGCGGGAAGGGCCACATGGCTTGTGACTACCCGAACCATCATGCAGATGAGCGGTAGACAATGGAGGGAACTCCCAGGAAGAGGCAGAGGTTCAACCGTGGTGGTCCGCAGGGAGCAGGCGGATGAGGCAAAGGAGCTGGCCGAGCAGCGGGTGGTGGATGACGCTTCGAGGCTCTACCACCACCACCCCCAGGAGGTCCACCTCGACCATAGAGAGATGGCTGACAAAGGCAGGCTCAGCTCCAGGCAGTAGTGAATTACGACCACGGCGCACCCAAGATGATTTGAAGTACTATCTGTGTCTACTACACCCTTGCTGTAGTTCTTGTAGGCACAGGTGCGAGTCATTCTTTTATCACCGCTGCCCTTGTTCGGATCTCGAGGATTCCAACGGATCCGTTGGCTCGATCCTTGCGGCTAGAGACTCCTACGGGAGAAGACTCGAAGATTACGCACTGGTTCCGAAAGTGTGAGCTTACTCTAGGAGGCGAGAGCTTCGGCTCGGATCTTCTTGTAGTGGTGTCGATGCCTTACGACGTTATCTTGGGTATGGAATGGTTATCTATAGTCCATGCTCAAATCGACCGTATTAGGCGCAAAGTGCGGTGTGTCCACATGGATGCGACCAGGTTCACCTTCCCCAGTGAGAAGGGAACCTTCGCAGCATAGGATGGACTCACGCAGAGGAGATGGCAGCCGATCACAAATTAGTTGGCTAGTCTCATCCTCGGAGCAGTTAACGTGCGGAGTTCGAGTTTTCCTATAGCGGTGGATCAGTATGTGGAAGTTTTTGCAAATGATGTTCTAGGACTACCTCTTCAAAGGGAGGTATATTTCTATATATAAATATACCCCGAGTCATCACTGATATCCACTCCAGCATATCAGATGGCTCCCGCCGAGCTCTGTGAGCTGCGAGTATAGCAGGAGGACTTATAGGGGAAAGGTTTCATCCGACCTAGTGCTTCAACCTGGGCTTCTCTAGTTCTATTCACCAAGAAGGCGTATAGGGGCTTGCGACTGTGTGTCGACTACCTTCACCTGAACTAGGTGACCGTGAGGAACAAGTATCCACTTCCGAGGATTTATGACCTCTTTGATCAGCTCAAGGGATCACATTGGTTCTCAAAGATAGACCTTAGGTCAGACTATCATTAGCTCCGAGTTTGGGATGAGGATGTGCAGAAGATGACCTTTAGGTGTTGGTATGGCCACTATGAGTACTTGGTCATGCCCTTTGGTGTGACCAACACTCCAGTAGTGTTCATGAGTCTCATGAACATGATCTTCCAGCCCTACCTCGATTGGTTTGTCGTAGTCTTCATTGACGACATGCTGATTTACTCGACCACCGAGGAGGAGCACTCCTACCACTTATGGGTTGTATTGGATACACTATAAGAGTACCAGATTTATGGTAAGCTCTTGAAGTGCCAGTTTTGGCTTCGAGAGGTTCACTTCTTGGGACACGTCATCTCATAGGTGGGAGTTGTAGTGGATCCTATGAAGGTCGAGGTGGTACTTGCTTGGGATCCACCCAGGAGCGTGACAGAGGTGTGGAGTTTCTTAGGTCTGGCTGGGTACTATCAGAGATTTGTGCCAGATTTATACAGAGTTGCAGAACCGCTTACGACTTTGAAAAAGAAGGGGAAACCCTTCGTGTGGTCAGATAGATGTCAGCAGAGCTTCAAGGAGCTGAGGCGGAGATTGACTAGTGCGACCATCTTGAGGCTACCAGAGGAGGGTGTAGGGTAAGTAGTTTACTACGACACATCAGGGACTGGGATCGGGTGTTTCCTAAAGTAGGAGCGGGCAGTGATCGCTTACGGTTCACGAAATTTGAGGAAGCACGAGCAGAACTACGCTACCCATGACCTGGAGTTAGAAGCAGTGGTCTTCGCCTTGAAGATGTGGCATCACTATCTCATGGGCGAGCGCTTTATTGTCTACTCTGACCACCAGAGTCTCAGGTATATTTTCTCACAGAAGGACATGAACCTGAGACAATGACTATGGCTTGAGTTCCTCCAGGATTATGACTTTGAGATTGTCTACACTCCTGGGAAGGGGAACGTTGTGGATAATGCTCTCAAAAGTAGATTGGGTATTCAGCTACTTGGTGATGCGACTTAGCAGTTAGTCGCTTTGCAGATATCCCTTGTGGATAGAGATTGGGAAGCCTATCTTCAGTCCCTCACAGTCTCTCCTCCACTACTTCAGCGGGTCAGAGAGGCATAGCCTGGGGACGTTGACTGTGAGGCGTGACGTTCTCAGATATCCTCAGGGCTGGCACCCGATGGATTTTATGAAGGCGGGGTGCACTCCATCCTCTTCCAGGGATGTACCTTTGTACCAGTTGCACTGTAGGAGGAGGTTCTGAGGGATTTCCACACTTCCCCTCTAGCGGTACATCCAGGAGTAGAGAAGATGTACAAGGACCTAAAACGACAGTATTGGTGGCTGGGTATGAAGACGGCTGTGGCAAAGTTCGTTTCTCAATGCCTCACTTGTCAGAAAGTGAAGGTAGAGCTCCAGGTACCTGTAGGCTTGGTACAACCCTTAGAGGTCCCAGAGTGGAAGTGGGACGGGATATCCATGGATTTCGTGACGGGGCTTCCACGTACTTCCAGAGGACACATCACCATCTGGGTGATCGTAGACCAACTCACCAAGTCGTCCCAATTCCTATCGATCAGAGAGTAGAGCTCAGTAGAGGGCTCGAGATGCCTCTAAATTCAAGAGATTGTATGAATTCATGGTGTGAAATCATATATCATCTCCGATCGAGATGTTCACTTTACTTCCCAGCTCTGGAAGGGGTTGTAAGAGGCCTTTGGGACGCTGCTATGCCTGAGCACTGCCTTTCACCCACAGACGGATGGCCAGATGGAGATGACCATTCAGACACTCGAGGACATGCTCTGTGCATGTGTCCTTGACTTTGGTCGCAGCTGGGAGGATCACCTACCCTTGGTGAAGTTTGTGTACAACAACAGCTACCACTCCACCATCGGGATGGCACCTTATGAGGAACTATACGACCGACCATGCAGATCAACTCTATGCTGGACTGACCCTGGGGAGTCAGCACTCGTTGGACCAGAGATGGTTTAGGCTACGACAGAGAAGGTGTAGATCATCCAAGAGTAGATGAGGACTGCACAGAGCAGACATAAGTCCTATGCTGATAGGAGGTGGAGACCACTGTAGTTCGAGGATGGCGACCACGTTATCTTACGGGTCTCACCTCAACGTGGATTATGGAGATTTGGCTGTATCATAAAGTTATCTCCACACTACATCGGACCATTCCAGGTCCTCAGTAGGGTAGGAGAGGTGGATTACTGCTTGGCCCTTCCACCTCAGTTGCACCGGGTGCACGACGTCTTCCACGTATCTCAGCTGAGGAGATATGTTCACAACCCGACGCATATAATGGACCACAGGGATCTGGACATCGATGACAGGGCGACTGTTGCGGAGGTACCAGTGGAGATCGAGGATCGACATGAGTGGGTCCTACATGGACAGTCGATTCCTCTGGTGCACATTCGTTGGCAGCACGGGAACCTCCAGGAGAGCACATGAGAGCGAGAGGCTCAGATGCATGCTCTGTACCCTCTTTTGTTCACCTAGTTTATGCTGTAGCTTTACGGGGACGTAAAGCCCTTAGGTGGGAGTGATGTAAAGACCTGGAAATTTCAAGGAATTTTTTTAAAAAAAACACACTTTTTAATTTTACGAGTCTGTGGCTTCTGACGACACTTGATTCTAAGGCCCGGTGTGCTCAGAATCAATTTCCAAAGTTTAGCTCGTGTACATTCAGTGAAAGAGCAAGCGGGTTTTTCTATCTTTTTAACCGGTGCTTGGAATTAAAATCCGAGGGCACCGATGAACTCGCAACGCCGATAATTTCTTAATGGGATCCTTTCCGTAGTTGCGTTCATGATGGAGGAGAAGTCAATATTTGGGGTTTATTTAAGATGTAAATAAAAAAAATTATCGGAACAATTTTTTTTATTCTATAAGGTGGGTTTTCCCACGCATGGGTAGTAAAGAGTGGGGGCCCACAGCCCCTTGACTACCAAAGTGTGGATGTTAGAGATGTGGGGCCCACAAAATCCCCACCATTGAATTTCCACAAAACCCATTAACAACCCCTCATTAATTTTGGCAACCCCCTCTTTATTTGCCAACACGTAAATTAAATGGTTACCTAACTCTCCCTTCCCTAATTAAATTGTCAACATGTTTTATTAAATCTGATGATTTTATTATGGGAGTTTCTTTTGTGTGTAATTAAATAATAGGAGGAACCTATTATTTAATTTGGGAAGAGCCTTCGTTGTGCGGGAGAGAATGGGAGAGCTTGGAGATTTTGGAAGAACGCCAGTCTCCAACGAAGAACGATGAAGAATGCCAGCCTCCGACGAAGAACGAAGAAGAACAACAAAGAATGATGGTTCCTCAAAGATCGACGACGCCCCACCCTTTCTCTTCTTCATGACAAGAGAGGAGATGCCGATTCCTCCTCGGCGCACTCTGACGACGCCTACAATCCTCTTCCCTGCAACGCCCTCTACCGCGACGTCGACGTCCATCATCAACTGTTGAGGTTGGGGAAAATTTTTATATTATTTCTTTATGAGAATTATACCCTCATGGTTGATGATTAAATTGTTGGGTGACATGTTTCACCTCTAACGCGATGGGTGCGGGTTAACGAACAAGCCCAAACCCACCGCTACTTTGTTCTTGATGCGCGGAATACTTGGAGACAATGAAGCGGGACCAAAATGGCGGTTGGAGGCCTTCACAGTGTTGTATGAGTCCTGAGGCGGTCGTAGGTGCAGACAAGAGAAAAATCGGACCACCGAAATGACTCTGGTGGCCCGCGGAAGTCTCCGGTAGCGCGGGTTGCTGGCGGCTGGCAGGCGCCCGCCGCGGCTTTGGCCGCGGCAGTGAAGTATTTGATCCTGCGACCGCGCGGGATCCATGGGAGACACGGCGTCAGACGTGGCATCCGTGAAACACAAAGGGGGGACCACGTCCCCCCCTGACCGGATCGCTGGCCGAGCCAGCGCACCCCCTGGCCAAGCCGGGGTGGGTCGCACTGACCGGGCCGGGCCGTGCCTAACCGGACCGGGCCCAGACCCCCACTTCGGACTGTTTTCGGTATTTTTCCCATAACTTGAGCTATGGACCTCCGATCGATTCACTATCAGCTGCGTAGGAATTCTTGGATCGATATGGTCATTTAAGGATATTACACTTGAGGTTTATGCAAAGTTTATGTATGGCCGGGTTGGTTCGAACCCGAAACCATCCAAGCCCTTAGAGCGGAAACACTTATAACTTAAGGACCAGACGTTCATTTGATGTGCCATCAACTGTATTGAAATCCTTTTGATGAGACAATCCTTTTGGATTACTCCACTTGATGTTTGGATGCAGCTAGAGTACAGTCGGGTTGGTTTTATCTTACAAACCAACCAGGCCCCTAGGAAGGAAAAACCAATAACTTTCAGACCGAGCGTCCTATTGACGCACCGTCTATCGCGTTGGGTTTATTTTGACGAGAAACAACTTTGGGATACATCAAATATAGACTTTGCTACAGTTTATGTATCGAATCTCTTGCTCGAGGAGAAGACCCTCCTGGAATCGAGCATGCTGTGTGTGGGAACACTAGAGCTGGTTGCGACTGCGACGATGATGACGACACTTGGATCCTCCATGGGTTCGGCAGTGAGGATGGCTGTACTTGGATCCTCTATGGGTTTGGCAGTGACGAAGACCATACTAGGATCCTCTATGGGTTCGATGATGATGACTACTATTCTTGTGTCCTATGTGGGTCCGACAGTATGACCTCTATACTTGTATCCTGAGTGGGTCCAGCAGAGTAGATGGTCTTGTATCCTATGTGGGTCCGACAGCTTAGCTGGTCTTGTATCCAATGTGGATCTGACAACTAAGATTAATCAGTTGCAACATCTGATCATCTCTATCACCTTACGATGTGTATACCTGTGTGATCTGAGTCTTTATTTCAATCATTATCATTGATGTGATTATCTTACTTTCCTGTGTGGACTGGGTTGTGTTTTCCTGTGTGGACTGGATTGTGCTTGGGATCAAGATTTGGAGACGAACTATAACTGATGACTTAGGTATATGTATGGGCATATACCTAAGCAGAGTCGTTGATACTTCGTGATTATATATTTCCTTTGTGGTTTATCCTTCGTGGATTCTGAGAGACCTTCAGGGGTCTCGGGGTCCCTACAGAGTATCGTATACTCACTCTTGCATGGGCTATACCCGTACTAAGTTGTGTTGGATGCAGACGACGGACATCACTGATCGAGGTGGAGGCTTGTGGGGCTGGACGGTACTCAGAGGTGGACAACATGGCGGGACGTGTAAGAACTCGTGTTTTTCTGGACAGTTGTTTTGAGCAAAAATTTTAATTTTTTGCTGTTGGATGCTCATGAGGGGTAAAATGGTCATTTTCCCCTAATAAATGATCTCGGATAATTTTTTATGACAATTTTGTTTGTCCCAGAATATGGATTTTACCCTAGGACAGGAGTTTGGTGGAAATTTGCGCTGTTTGAATTTTGGAAGAATATTAAATATTTAATATTATTAAATTAAATATTAAATTATTCCCACAAGTTTGTTTCACAATAACTTTTATACGGAGCGTCATATTGAGATTCCGTCAGCACCATTGAGTCCGGAATGGGGATTTTAGCCTAGAGAAGGCATAAACTCATGTCTGGCACCGGGGCCGGCCCCAGACCCTTTTTCTTCCTTTTCTTTTCTCCTTCTCTTTTATTTTTTCTCTCTTCCTTCCTCCTCCTGGCGCATGCTCCTTTTGTGGCTTCTCCTTGGCCTTTTCTCATGGGGGGATTGGGATATTGAGAAAGAGGGGTAGTTGGGAGGCAAGAAGGGTACCGATTCGAAGCCCTCAACGCGTTGAGTCGGCGTGCAACATCCGTGGACCTTGAAATCAACCAAGGCTTTGGCGGTTTCCGCCCGAAGGTAGGGACATTTGTTTTATCACCATATATCCCCTTTAAAAAAGTTTTTTTTAAGTTTTAAAAGGCTTATATTTCTTTCTTGTATGCCCACGGGGCTCGATCTGTTGTTTCGGGGGCGAAAACGGGTGAATCAGGCGTGTTTAGGGATTTCCCGTTGGAAAACCCAATATACACGGCGTGTGTTCCAGGGGAACATTCCATGTGTTCTTCCCGTTAGGGGAAGATAAAGTTTTCTTGTGTACACAACGTGTACTTTGAGTACACACCATGTAGTGGGTGGCCGTGTGGGTGGTTGTGTGAGGTAGAACACAGAATAATGGTTTTTTTGAAGTACACACCGTGTACAGTAAAGTACACACCATGTACAGTAAAGTACACACCGTGTACAGTAAAGTACACACTGTGTACTGATACATGGGCATGTGTTCAGATGAAAACAGATATGGTGTGAACTTTTTTGAACATTACACTCCATTTACAGTAAATTACATGTCGTGTACTATTACACATGCAGGCCCAATGGGCTCTGGCCATGTACTCTGGCCATGTACTGCTCCAGTTTAGTAATTTTGGTATATCTTATGCTCTTGAAGTCAGAATTGGGCATGTGAGTAGTCTATTCTGAGCATTTTTCCACATAGATCACAAAGGTGGAATCCTTTTTACATTTAGTGATTATATAAGTGGGATTTTTGTGGTTTTTACTTAAACGGAGGGGTTCTTTCTCTAGTTATGGAGTCCAGTCATCACCTGAGGGTGAGACTTGGTGAGGTTGCTAGGTGAGGTGTTTGGAACAACTTAGTAGAGACCTTTAATATGAGATGATCTATGATATATCTCTCGTAACCTTTTCTTTAGAGGACGTTTCCCTTGTGAGATGTGCCCTTATGGCCTAAGAGGCCATGAGACCGTATGCTTCTAAGGGTTCCCTGAGGGATGCCTTGTTTGGGTGATAAACTAGGGAGTACTTGTAGGAAATCTCTCATGTTTTATTTGAGAGGTCCCCTATTATGGGTTGCCTCTTTTGTTCTTCATTCAAGGACCCCATGTAGGATTCCACTAAGCTAAGGATCATATGTATGATTCCTTCTATTGTAGGAAATCTCTCATGTTTTATTTGAGAGGTCCCCTATTATGGGTTGCCTCTTTTGTTCTTCATTCAAGGATCCCATGTAGGATTCCTCTAAGCTAAGGATCATATGTATGATTCCTTCTCTCTAGTTATCTAGAGGATCCCGAGTAGGATGGATCCTTGGTGTTTGACTTGTGGGACCCGGAGGGTGCCCATTGGTTGACCGACCTGAGTTGTTATGTCAGGTTTGGGTAGAGATAGTGATCGGGTGTCACCTAGAACCTGTGCCAAACTGGTGATCCCTTTGGTTATTTTTGATGTGTTGTTGGGTTGGGAATTTGGCCACCCGCACTTGTTTGTTTATATTTGACTTAGTTTTTTTGATGTTGTAGTGGTTACCAGAGGTTCTTCCTAGTTGGTGGCTATTGAGCCTGACACGAGGCATCTTCTTATTTTTTGGGATACCCACTTTGACTTGTGTTCCTAAGTAGCAGGTGGCTTGATGTTTATTTTCCAACTGTTGTGCGTTTTGTGCGTTTTTCAGCTACGAACCCATATTTTGGGGGTCGTGTGGCTAAGGCCGTGGCTATTTTTAACACCTAGAATTGAATAGGTAATTAATTGTGATAATAAAATGCTGTTTGGGATCACTTCTTGGATCCAGGACCATCCCGAGGGGTGCGTTCCTCTGTTTAGCCGTTTGGCTAGGATACCTGAGGTTATGTCATATTTAATTATGAATTACTTTTTCCTTGAGAGGAATTGTAAGTAAATTTCATGTTTATATGTTGGGCATGGCCTGGTTACTTGTGCCTGAGGGTGATGTTTTACTATAGCCTGAGGGCGTGAGTGCGTTAGCCTGAGGGCGACGTTCTATTTCGCCTGAGGGAAACCTTTCGTGCCTAAGTGCTTGACTTCGTATGCCTGAGGGTGAGATTCTGTTATGCCTGAGGGTGATATTATATTATGCCTGAGGGTGAGATTCTGATTCACCTGAGGACAAGGCTTGAGGTCAAGGTTACTATTTTGCCTGGGGGCAAGGCCTGGGGGAAAGGTTCTGTTTAGCCTGAGGGTGTGGTTTTGTTTATCCTGAGGGAAAGGTTCTGTTTAGCCTGAGAGCTTGGTTCTGGTTGACTTGTTCAGAGATATATTTCTGGTGTTGGCCGAAGAAGGTAAATATCGATGGGATTATGGACCTAGAGATTGACTTAATGATACACGGATTGAGTGGCACGACGTCCAACTCAATTCCCTTGCACAGGATATCCAAGAGATCGGGCTTATGGTCCTAAGGATTGACTGTTGATGTGGTTTCTTATTATTTGAATAACTTAATCATGAATATTTATATTTATGTACATGTGTATCGGTACGGGACTATAAATTTGTATGTATATAGATATGGAAATCCATGGTGGCACTTGTCTAGTTGACAAGGATTATATACCCTGAGTTCAACTGTGGTTGCACGTTCGGTTTACTTCCTTTTGTTGTGTTCCAGCTAGGCTGATCACGTTGCTGTTGTATACACTTTTAGTAGCAGAGTTGTAGGTTACTTATCAGGGTGCCCTACTGAGATTGTTTCTCACCCCTGCACGTACACCTCGGTGTACGTGTAGACCTTATGTCTTCTTTTTAGTTTGAGCACAAGCTGCCTAGTGGATAGGGCTGAGGCCCATGTTTCATGATCGAGTGGAGCTGCTCGAGTGGTTTTACTGATCGGGATACAGTATTTCGACAATGTCTGGAGATTGGGTACGTGGTTTGGCTCGAAGTTAGTAGAAAAGCCCTGTACTTTTACTTTTAGTTTCTTTTGTACTTGTATCTGTATGGTAGGCCCTGTGGGTGATCAGTGTTGTATTTTATTGCATAGATGTTTAGGATTTTACATCATTTTACTATTACAGATAGTTCTATTTCTGTTTTTTACTACTTCCGCACTCTGTTTACTTTCCGCTGTGTATGATACTTAGTTATTTTCGCTGTTTTATTACTCTGGTATTAGGGTATAGTCTCCCCAATATCACACCCTAGGACCTCGCTGCTAGTCAGCAGCCTCTAGTGTAAGGGGAGGCGCGCTTGAGGCATTGTGGTGAACCGACTCGGGGCATTGGTATAGTGGCTTCCAGGTCAGGATGTTACAAAGTGGTATTAAAGGAGTTTTCTTTTCTCAGTTTACTATTTGGGATATGGTAGACATGAGTATTAGGAATGTGTCGGGACCTGTGATGGATATCGGGCTGGTGTGTCGAGAACACTTATTCCGGTAAGAAGTCCTGGTTTCCAGGGTTTGGGATTGCTGTTCTGATTTTGTGATGTTACAGTTGTATATGATTTTTGCCTTGAGAGACGCACATGTCGTGTGATGATTTGGGTTACTATGGATCTCTATCTCTTTTCCATTGGTAAGATGTCAGGGATGGATTTTGACTCTTGGCTGGCAAAGGCAAGAGATGTCTCATGCATCATACTAGGCACATAGGATTCACAACATATAGGCCTGCTAGTGTGTGTTTTTACTGACGACTGAGTGCTTTGGGTCTGCTTACACAAACTTTTTACTCTGATGACAGGTTATGTGGACTTATGTTGAGGTGTTGGTGTGAGGAAGATGACTCGATCCTCTTGCACAGGTGGTGCAATGAACCGAGTTAGTCTATGTGGCACATGATGCCTTTCTATTTTACCCATTATTGGGTGTTTTTTATCAGGTCTGTGGCCATCTAGTCGGATCGTTGAGAACTATGTCAATAGATACCAAGGCTTTTCTGGTGAACTGGACCTCCTTGGGGTATTCCCGTATACAGATACCTGATGAGTGTCAGTTCTGTTTCTCGTTTTCTTGGGCTGTGAACTCCAGGGAGTAGTTCCTTCTAAGGATGCTCAGAGAGGATCAGGGCCCTTGTAGGTTATGTTTTGGTTTTGAATCTCTTTGTTCATTGTGATAATTACCTTCTTGTGAGAGGTTTTGTATATTTTGGGCTTTATGGTTGGACCTTGTGACCCAGTTGTGAGGCCTTGTTAGATAAGTTGACCAGTTCTTGAATCCTGGTCGAGTTTTGGAGGGATGTTAGCATGGCTTGAAGGGAGATGGACACACCATTAGTGAAATCTTAGCATACTCCTATTATAGATGATCATGCGCTATCTTGATTCATCTTGAATATCCTGAGAGAGCTTCAACTTTCATTGAACTTCTTTTTCTTTCTCAATGTTCATCCCTGTTGAGGATGGAACATGTTCTGTTTGTGCTCTCGGAGTGGTTTAAGGAAATCCATATAATGGGGAGTGCACCATTGGCCCTTTGAGGTGGTTTTCCTTTTTTAGGTTAAACATTTGTGTTTTCCAGGAGGTTTTGAGCTTAGGGTTTTCTTTTAAGACGATGGTAAGGGTATTCCTATGGTGGGGAGTACCAGATCAGTCATAGTTGAATATCTTCTGTGTAGAAGGTAGTTGTTAAAGATATAAGGTTGGTCGTCAGACAGTCTAGATATCTTGGTTGTCCAGATGCTTGGGTTGTGAGTATGGCTTCTGTTTCTTTCACTAGGATTCTCGGGGACGAGAAGGTTTATAGTGGGGAGTTTGTAAGAACCTGTGTTTTTCCGGACAATCGTTTTGAGAGGAAATTTGAATTTTTTGTTGTTGGATGCTCGTGAGGGGTAAAATGGCCATTTTCACCTACTAGATGATCTAGGATAATTCTTCTGACAGCTCCGTTGGTCCTGGAATAGGGATTTTACCCTAAGACATGAGTTTGGTGGAAATCTAAGCTGTTCGAATTTTGGTGGAATATTTAATATTTAATATTATTAAATTAAATATTAAATTATTCACACAGGTTTGTTTCACAATAAATTTTATACGGAGTATCAGATTGAGATTCCGTCTGCATCGTTGAGTCCAGAATGAGGATTTTAGCCAAGAGAAGGCATAAACTCATGTCGAGCGCTGGGGCCGGCTCGGGACCATTTTCCTTCTTTTTCTTTTCTCCTTCTCTTTTATTTTCTCTCTCATCCTTCCTCCTCCTCCTGGTGCACGCTCCTTGTGTGGCTTCTCCTTGGCCATTTCCCATGGGGGGTATTGGGATATTGAGAAAATATGAGAGTTGGGAGGCAAGAAGGGTACCGATTCGAAGCCCTCGACGCGTTGAGTCGGCATGGACCTTGAAATCAACTGAGGCTTCGGCGGTTTCCACCCGACGGAAGGGATGTTTGTGTTTTTTCCATATATCCCCTTTAAACAAGTTTTTTTAATTTTCTAAAGCCTTATATTTCTTGCTTGTATGCCCATGGGGCTCGATTTGTTGTTTCGGGGGCGAAAACGGGTGAATCGGGCGCTTTTAGGGATTTCCCGTTGGAAAACCAAGTATACATGGCATGTGTTCCAGGGGAACACACCGTGTGTTCTTCTTGTTCAGGGAAGATGATGTTTTCTTGAGTACACTTTGTGAAATTTGAGTACATGTCGTGTAGTGGGTGGCCGTGTGGCTGGCTGTGTGAGGTACAACACGGAATAATGGTTTTTTTGAAGTACACGCCGTGTACAGTAAAGTACACACCGTGTAGTGAAACATGGGCATGTGTTCAGGTGAAAACGAACATGGTGTGAAATTTTGTGATTAGTACATGCTATGTACAGTAAATTACATGCCATGTACTTTTACACAGGCATGCCCAATGGGCTCTGGCCATGTACTCTGGCCATGTACTGCTCCAGTTTAGTAATTTTGGTATATCTTATGCTCTGGAAGTCAGAATTGGGCATGTGAGTAGTCGATTCTAAGCATTTTTCCGAATAGATCGTGATGGTGGAATAATTTTTTCATTTAGAGGTCATATAAGGGGGGGGGGGTTTGGTGTTTTTTATTTAAATATAGGTGTTCTTCCTCTAGTTATGGAGTCCAGTCATCACCTGAGGGTGAGACTTGGTGAGGTTGCTAGGTGGGGTGTTCAGACCAACTTAGTAGAGACCTTTAATATGAGATGATCTGTGAGATATCTTCCATAAAATTTTCTTTAGAGGACGTTTCCCTTGTGAGACGTTCCCTTCTGGCCTAAGAGGCTGTGAGACCGGATGCTTCTAAGGGTTCCCTGAGGGATGCCTTATTAGGGCGCTGAATTAGGGAGTCCTTTTAGGAATTCTCTCATGTTTTCTTTGAGAGGATCCCTTTTATGGGTTTCATATTTTGTTCTTCATTCGATGATCCCATGTAGGATTCCTCTTAGCTAAGGATCCTATGTTAGATTCCTTCTATCTAGTTATCTGGAGGATCTCGAGTAGGATGACTCCTTGGTGTTTGACTTCTGGGACCAGACGGGTGCCCGTTGCTTGACCGACCTGAGTTTTTACATCAGGTTGGGGTAGAGATGGTGATCGGGTGTCACCTAGAACCCGTGCCAAACTGGTGATCCCTTTGGGGCTTTTTGATGTGTTGTTGGGTTGGGCGTTCGGGCCACCCGCACTTGTTTGTTTATATCTGACTTGGTTTTTCTGATGCTGTAGTGGTTACCAGAGGTTCTTCCTGGTTAGTGGCTATTGATCCTGATATGAGGCTTCTTCTTATTTGTTGGGATACCTACTTTGCCTTGTGTTCCTGAGTAGTAGGTGTCTTGGTGTTTATTTTCCAACTGTTGTGCATTTTGTGCATTTTTCAGCTACGAACCCATATTTGGGGTGTCGTGTGGCTGAGGTCGTGGCTATTTTTAACACCTAGAATTGAATAGGTAATTAATTATGATAATAAAATGCTATTTGGGATTGCTTCTTGGATCAAGGACCATCCCAATGGGTGCGTACCTCTGTTTAGCCATTTGGCCAGGATACCTGAGGGTATGCCATGTTTAATTGTGCATTACTTTTCCCTTGAGAGGAATTGTATGTAAATTGCATGTTTGTATGTTGGGCATGGCCGGGTTACTTGTGCCTGAGGGTGGTGTTTTACTATAGCCTAAGGGATTGACTGTATTAGCATGAGGGCGACGTTTTATTTCGCATGAGGGAAACCTTTCGTGCCTGAGGGCTTGAATTCATATGCCTGAGGGTGAGATTCTGTTATGCCTGAGGGTGAGATTTTATTATGCCTGAGGGCGAGATTCTAATTAACCTGAGGGCATGGCCTGAGGGCAAGGTTACTGTTTTGCCTGGGGGCAAGGCCAGAGGGAAAAGTTCTATTTATCCTGAGGGTGTGTTTTTGTTTAGCCTGAGGGCAAGGTTCTGTTTAGCCTGAGAGCTTGGTTCTGGTTGAATTGTTCAGAGATATATTTCTGGCGTTGGCCGAAGCAGGTAAATGTCGATGGGATTATAGACTGAGAGATTGACTTAATGATACACGACTTGAGTGGCACAACATCCTGCTCAATGCCCTTACACAGGATGTCCAGGAGATCGAGCTTATGGTCCCAAGGATCGACTACTGATGTGGTTTCTTGTTATTTGAATCACTTAATCCTGAATATTCATATTTATGTATATGTGTATAGGTATGGGACTATACGTGTGTAAGTATATATATATGGACATCCATGGTGGAACTTTCCCAGTTTACAAGGATTATATACCCTGAGTTCAACTGTGGTTGCACGTTCGGTTTACTTCCTTTCGTTGTGTTCCAGCTAGGCTGAGTACGTTGCTGTTGCATACACTTTTAGCAGCAAAGTTGTAGGTTTCTTGTCGGGGTGCCCATCTGAGATTGTTTCTCACCCCTGCACATACACCTTGGTGTGAGTGTAGACCTTATGTATACTTATCAGGTTGAGCATGAGTTGCATGGTGGATAGGGATGAGGCCCAGTGTTGCATGATCGAGCGGAGCTACTCGAGTGGTTTTACTAATCGGGCTGTAGCAGTTCGATAGTGTTTGGAGATCAGGTACGTGGTTTGGCTCGGAGTTAGTAGCAAAGCCTTGTACTTTTACTTTCAGTTTATTTTGTACTTGTATCTATATTGTAGGACCTGTGGGTGACCAGTGTTGTATTGTATTGCATAGCTGTTTGGGCTTTTACATCATTTTACTATTACAAATAGTTCTATTTCTATTTCTTACTGCTTCCACACTCTGTTTACTTTTCACTGTGTATGATAGTTATTTCCACTATTTTATTACTCTGGTATGAGGGAATAGTATCCCCACTATCACACCCTAGGCCCTCGCTGCTAGTTGGCAGCCTCTGGCATAAGGGGAGGCACGCTCGAGGCCTTGTGGCAAACTGGCTCGGGTCACTAGTTTAGTGGATTCCGGGTCGGGACGTTACAGGACATACACGGAGCGGACAACCAGACCTGAGGAGCTGAGGAGACTATCTGTACCCACCCTTCAGGTGGGATTTCCAGAGGACGACTCAGTGTTGCTGTTTTACTTACTGCTGTTGTACTTTCCTTTCAGTTGTACTGTACTTTCAGTTGGGTTTGTATACTGGACCATTTACTTTTCAGCACTTACCTTGTACCCAGTTTTACTTTGTGCCTACTTCACCTGCATACTCTATTGTGTTTTTTAACTTTATCAAAGGCAATTCCTACCCCTTTTTATCAGGATTTACACCTTTGGGGCTAATTGCCATCCCCTGGCCTATGGAAGGTGGGCTTGGGGTAGTCATGGCACCGACCCCAAAGACAGGTCGTGATAGAAATTATGTCCTCTAAATAAGAAGAGATTACCAAGTACCCTAAGGTAAAACATAACTCACTTGCATCCTTTTTTAAACCATGAAACTATCCAAAATTGATAAGTGAAATAATCCTTCACAGGGTAAACTCAAAAATGTGCAAGGGTCCCCAGATGAAGGGGAAACAGTGTGACGATAGGTGTAGAGGTTCCTGATCTGGGGCCTACACCTTGGACTGATGTGATTAGTGGGACAACCAAGGGGGTCAGTTTGGAAAACATAGAACCCTATGTTCTCCATATTATTTATGAAGGACCATGCCCAGTAATTCATATGGTACACTTCTAAAGAGGTGGAATGCCCAAGATGGATTATATTTGAAATTCCTCATACTCAAGGTAAGATCAATTCTTGAATCATTCATCCATAACAAGATTTCATAGAGCCTTTGCATCAATGTTTATGCATATTAATGCATTTCCCACTAGGAAAACATAAGAGGAATCAGTTCTATTTATTGAAATACTCATATCCATCAAGGAATATACTATGGTGGAAATCCATACCAAGGCTTAGGTACCTGATCAGTCAATTCTCAACCTTTGTACATCTTCATCCACTGCACAAAATTAACTTTTAGTTTAATGATTTAGTCGACTAATGTACTCTTTTTTTAATAGTGGTTGATAGATTTCACAGTCAGTGATAATAAAATGTCCAAACATATGGAGAATATTTTTTGATTGTTGTGCAGGTTCATACAGAGATGATCGTTCAAGATGAAACAAACTTGGTAGCTAATGGACATTTTGTCGCTATTGCGAGTGACACCACTAGTTCGGTGGAACTTGAGGCTGGTAGAGATTATGTTTTTGAGCTAGGGTCATTGAGGAAGACCGAACTCATTATCTAGAACCCAACCAATCTAAGAGGATACCATATTATGGTCCTATTACCGAAATTCTTAAAACCTTTCCAGAATATGATCCCACACCGCCTGATGAGCTAGAGTATTCTCCTAACAAAGTCGAATAGAACCACATCATCTGGTTAAAGACATGGAAATGAATACAAAAATTCATCAAACAAACTTTTTAACCATAGATGGAGGGCATGATGGGGTATCCTTTCAACCGGATGCACAACCTATGCGTCAGAGGGGTAGACACTCATGGTCTTCTTGTAGTGATCTGTGACCTTCTTGCAAAAAAGATCCGGGAAGGAATTAAATATATGGATGTCACCTGGAATCAAGAGAAGTCTGACAACATTAAAAATATAATAGAGGTCAACTATGTGATCTAATGGCCATAATAAAAAATGGACGAACCTTATGATTTCATGATACTCAATTGGAATTCATCATTCAACTGAAGTCTCAACTTGAGGAGGCTGGGGAAAATATATTCTAAGTGGAATTTCTATTATCCAATCCCTGAGCTAAGATGGATCATGCATAGATTATGGATGATCAGCTTCATCTAGTTTCCAATGAAGAGGAAACAAAACTCAAGAAGTGGTAGTAGACCCTGGAGGGTAGACACAAAATGTTGGATGAGCTGCAACACTTAATCACTAAAGTAGAGCTAGATGTGTGATTTTTTCAAGAATCATGAGAGGCTCTAACATGTGGATATCCCTATATACTGCTAAAAATTTCATGTTTTCTTTTGAAACATTACGACATGCATGGAAACATTTACTCTCACTGCATTAATTATCTCACTTCGATCATATTTGTGAGATAACCAACGACCAATCCCTAAGCTCAAATGGTTCATGATTAGTGTGAGAAACAAGGGACAAACACATGATCAATAAATTGTACGTGAGTTTTAGATAATCATAGAACACTCATTGTCTCCTATTGTTGATTGACCATCGATTTTTTTTACATTAAGAGAAGTTGTGGCTATAGAACAAGGCTCTTAGAATAGAAAAATTTCTTTTCCAATGTGCACTAATACATGAATGGGTTAATTACATGGGCTTTGGAATCTATCCAAAAAAGGGGAATGGGTTGTGTGAATCACGATGCCCAAAATCTAGAGCATAAGGACTGTGGCATGGTGATACAAAATAACTGGTGAACATGTTCGAAACACAACATTTGTACCATCACTACTGCAAATCGGGCCTTTAAAAACAATAATAATGGTTTTTTATCAGTACTATAGAAGCACTAATCATTTAAGTGATGCAAAAGGGCTAGATTTAATAGTTATAGTAAAAATTGTTTATAAATGACCCTTAAACAGCGCAAAAAATGCTAATAAAGGGGGAATTTATTAGTGTTTTTAGCGCTTTTCAAAGACACATTTATCATTCTTTTTAGTGCTTTTAAAGGACACCTTGATCAGTAATTTTTAGCTCTATTAGAGGCCCCCTTTAGTAACACTAAAAAAGTGCTGATAATGGCCCCACTGATAAAGGGAATAATTTTTTTTCATGCCCCCTTATCAGCACTCCCCCCATTTATCAATGCTTTAGATAATACCACCCTCCCACACATTCCCCTGCCTCCTATGAGTTTTGAACCTAAGATAATCCCACCCTCCCACACACATCCTTTCCTCCAGCAAGTTTTGAACCCGAGACCTCCAACTTATATATCAGCGCCCTTTCTTATCTCATATCCTATTTTGTTTTACATTTTCTGATATATATATATATATATATATATATTTCATTACATTTTTATCTATATATTTATATATATGTATATAATTTTTGTATATTAATGTTTAAATATATGTTTATATATATATATATATATTTAAATACATATATAAAATAATACATACAAAGATACATATATAATATATATATATGTGCATCTATAAATATAATTATTCATGTTTATATTTATTTACATATATTATATATTAATATATATATACATACATTAGAATATATATATATATATATATGTTTTTCAATACACACACAAATATATATATATATAAACATTATATTTATATATATTTATATATTAATTGTATAGGTATATAAATATTCATATTTTCATATTTTAAATAAAATGGATGTTTTTTATTTATATAAGGTAAATATATTGACAAATGTATTTTATATGTAAATATGTTTAATTATTTATCTATAAAATTAAAATTTTACATGTGAATAAATAAAAAATATGTATATGTTGTTATATATTTTATTATAAATAACATAACATGGTGTAAAATGATAAAATTTTAGAGCCATAATATCAATATAAATTTGACCCCGAGGAATAAATTTAGTCCCCAAAGGAAAAGGAAAAAATACCCCCTTAAATGAGGCTGAAAATCCATCGAATGTTAAAAAATTGCGATTCGTCCATTAAAAAATAAATTTAAGAGGACTTATAGGGCTTTTTGCGCCTCTAAAATTATGGAAGATAATTTCTTATATAAATGTGGGCATATATCTCTTCAGAGGTGTCAATTTGATATGTGGTAGAGCCTAAATGGACACCAAGATCAAAAGTTATGGTAGTTTGATGTTCAAGTTACATTTTCAACTTATTTTTGATCTTTTATTAATTTTTGGATTTTTTATTCAAATTATTTTTAAATGACTATAACTCAATAATAATTTGTGAATTATTAATTAAAAATATTTTCTTAATTACTTGATAAGATATTTTCACTAAATATCTTATATACTATTTGTAAATGCCTATTTAGCCTCATCTAAAACATATTTTAAAAATATATACTATATTTATATCAATATAAATATATTTATATATATTATTTTTAATGAAATATAATTTTTTAATATATACCCTTTATTAGCTGTCATTTAGAAGCGCTCATAAAGGCCCCTTTCTTCAATGCTTTTTTACTAGCGCTGATGGGGGGGGGGTTATCAACACTTTTTTACATGTGATGTAAAGGAAACCCTTTAACAACATTTTTTATAACTATTAAAGTCCCCCATTAACAGCACTAAAAAGGTGCTGTTAAATACCCATTTTAATAGTTCTTCTTCTAGTGTTGACAAGGGGGGGGGGTCTAATATCTCTTTTAGCTAGTGTTGTTAAAAACCTGACTTTTGATAAACCAATTTTTGTAGTAGTGGGTTAGCTTGGAATGTTGAAAAATAAAATAGTTTTGACTAATGACCATTTTCTAAGCATGGACCCAATCTCAGTATGTCATTTGAAGCCTTTCGGACGTTGACCCTGGATGGTTGGTGAGCCAAAATGGCATCAGACCAGGCCATTAGGTGGGTCCCTTCAGACATGTAAGAAGATGATGATCCAAATAATGGTCACACGAAGCAGGAAAATGGAGTTATAGAGTGTTTGAAAGGATTCTGACACTCTTGGAATTTCCCAACCAGGGATTAGAACACATTGATGTAAACATATTAGTTTGAGCAAATATCAAACCCATATTCCATGGAAGTGCTATCACATGCACCATGTGACAACTGAAAATGTGGATAGTGTGGTAAATGACCAATATCAGGGAAGAGGACCTCTTAAGTGAAGACCTAACATGTTTTATAGATTTGGGTTAGGAAATTTATCATGTTAGACATGTATATTAACATCATATTGGTGAATAAGTTGTGTTGTACAGTTTAACGTCATGTGGTCAGGATGCGTCTAACAGTTTGGACGTCTTATGACTGGGAAATTTCACACAATTTATGATACTATGGCCCAGACCCTAAAAATAATTTATTGTAATGTTACCTAGGATTATGGAAGGATACTTCCAAAAATATGCAGATGTGGTGTAGAAGAGTGACAAACTTGATGTGAATGAAGCCTATGAGGTCAGATGCCACAACAGACTTTCCAGTGAGGCTCTTAGTTTAGGGTCATAGAGTTTGGACTATATGGGATCTTAGTTCAAGGTCATAATTTGGGACTGTGATTATCCATAATGGCTCAACCATATCGATACACACCCAACATGAACACTTATTCCAATATGAGCCATGCTCTGTACAGGAAATAAAAAATGGTATAGGGGGGTTTCTTGATATGTGGGAGACCACATTAGGGGTGATACAAAGTGTGGAATTCCTCCTACAATATAGGGTATGTATAAAGATAAATTTCATAAATATTGAGGTCTATATAAGGTGGTGACTAGTGAGTATGGATCGACTATTGACCAGATTTGAAACACAAGGACTATAAGCATACCCATCAGGAATGGGGCGAGCAAACACAGGATTCAACCATTGACCATGTTAAAAACATAAGAACCAATGATTACTACAAGAGAGCTATTAGGGAATTGGCCTATCATGGGAGGTGATCCATAAATGTATTGAGACTATCACCATTAGGGGGTCAATCGAGATTTGAAAGATGATGGAAACCCAAACCAATAAAGAACCAAAGTCTGGAAT
This sequence comes from Viscum album, assembly GCA_963277665.1. NCBI lineage: Eukaryota > Viridiplantae > Streptophyta > Magnoliopsida > Santalales > Viscaceae > Viscum > Viscum album. The sequence goes on from OY728131.1 coordinate 1,500,135,180, forward strand.
GAATGCATCAGAAAGTGGGATTCAAATATATGTTTTACGACTAGTTAAGGTATTGTTGTATAAACCATAGTGTTAACTTATTAGTTTAGGTATTAATGCTTTGACCATAGATGTGAGTCTCAAGGTGATACATGTATCATGATGTCGTGATAACCAAATGTGAATTAGGGAAAAGAAGCCCAATAGACATTATGTAATTAGAACATTAGTCCATTTTTCCAATTGTTCCATTGGGTGGGTTAGGTTGTTAGGCCATTGGGGAGTTGGGGCATTGGGTGTTGGGGAGTCGGGCGGTTGGGCCATTGGGGGTATTGGGTCGTTGGGGTGTTGGGCCGTTGGGCCCTTGGGAATTTAGCCGTTAGGGGATAGGCTATTGGGATGTTCAACTGTTGGACGTTTAGACATTGGGACATTAGGCCATTGGGCCGTTATGCCGTTGGGATGTTAGCCCATTGGGAGTTAGGATATTTAGGGCATTGGGGAATTTTTCCATTTGGGTCATTGGGCCGTAGTGCTATTCAGACATACTTCCGTTTAGTCCAATAGGCTAGAAGGCCATTCGGCCCTTAGTCTAATATTCCATTAGGCCATTGGTGGGCCATTATGAAATTGTGGGACGTAGCATAATTACATTCATAAAATGGGAATTTGATGAAATTTTCTATCACAATAAAGCAACAAATTATTGATCATACTCTTAAAATTAAAAAACATTGGAGTTTTTCAAAAAATAAATTATTATAATCTCAAAAAAAATTTACATTTAAAGTCCAAATCATTATATAACCTTAATTCAATAAAAAACATGAAGGAAACACACCTCGTGAATATGATGCGTCATGCGTGGTCATGGATGCTACCTCAATCCGGTGCGCCAGGGGCCTACAATAAATAAAAATTATAACGATTTTAATAATGAAAATAACAGAAAGTAAATAATTAAATTCATTATAAACTGGATTCGTATGATCCCTTTCACCATCACCAAACACACATATTCCCATAGTTTTTTAACCTCAGTGATCAATTGTGCATTTACCTCCTCAAAAGTGCACAACTGTGCCTTAAAATCTAAAAGATGTGGTGTCATCTGAGAAACAATAGGGCCAATAACCTTAATGAGTGATACTACAGAATAAGGAATCCCCATTCCATAAGTCAATCTATATCCATGCCTGTCACTACCAATAATGCAATGGAATATCTCATCCCTTCGCATGAAAAGTTATTGCTGGTCCTCTGGAACTGTTCTAACTCAGCTTCAAATTAATCCTGTGCAATATTTAAATATATATACATATATATGTTTATATAAAGATGCATGAAAGTATTGGTAATGAGTATGAGCACTTACTAAAAGAGATTTTTTCCTTCGGATCATTTCGATCATGAGTTTCTCATCCACACCGGTATTTTATCAGTCTACGCACCTTGGTCTTGTAAATTTATACAAATAAAATATAAAAATATAACACAAAAACATATTAAATAATAAATTAATGATTGAATAATAAATACTTCTTGTCAGATCTGAGACATGTGGCATGTCCCAAACCTATGAGGTGGTCCCTACAACACTCTATTCTTGGAATGGCATGATAACAACTTCTACATTCAATTAATTCAAATATTAAACAAATATAATGCCAGATCTTACTGAATTTTGCCATACATAGCAGCCAAAAATCATCGGGGAACAATTCCAAATTATTTATTCCTGAAAAAAAATTCCCACATGTTAGTATTTTTTTTAACATATAGAAGAAACTAAAATGGTCTTCTTACCTGAACTTCCCTCCAAAGAAGAAACTAATGTATCCTAAGGGATAGAATCTCAGCCACGTGTGGTCAATGGAAATCGATGTAGATCACGTATGATATGACCCAGGTGATGAATAAATGTAGGGGCAGTCAATCCCACATTATGAAATCTCTCGTCAAATGAAAAATCAAAGGTCGTATCAGAATTCCATGATGAAATTCCATGACCATGGCCTTTATTGCGAGTGGAATAAATGTTCAAGTCTGATCCTATTGAAAAAAAATTTATACATAATTTGACAGATGTGAATATATATATATATATATATATATATTTAGTAACTAAATAAAAAAATAAACACATTTACATTCAAACATACAACGTCCCTGAGACGTAGATGGCTTAAGTGTATGATGTGGATCTACTGCATGTTCACCTGAAATGCTTAAAAGTCATAAAAAAAATTAGTTAGGGGACCATCCAAAGTGTCAAAACGATAGATTTGATTGTTTTTTAAAAAATAAAATATGTATAGTTGTTAATAAAATAAAAAGGGATAAAATAATTAGTTGTAAATTGATTTTAAAAAATCAGAAACATAACGAAACATGAATAAAATTATGTACAAAAAAAAGATTGTATTTAGAGGGTTATTTTAACGTTAAGTGATTTACTACAGTGTAATATTTTACATTGTTATTAAACATTCATACAATAAAAAAAATTATTAGATTTTCAAGTATAAACATCGTTTTAATTTTAGAGTAAGAAGTTAAAAATTCTTTTATCATGGGTAAGTGTGGGGATGTAGGGGGTTGGGAGGGGGGTTGTCTAAGGAAGAGGGATTGAGGGGCTGTCTAGGTGAAGGGAGAGGGGCGTGAAGGTGGGGGGGAGGGGGCTGTCTGGGGGAAGTTGGGGGGGGGGGGGGGTCTGTCTGGGGGGAGTGGGGGATGTCCGGGGGTGGGGGTGGCTATCCAGGTGGAGGGGGAGGGGATATGCATGTGAGGGTGGGGGCTGGAAATTATGGGGGTGGAGGTTATAGGGGTTGGGAGTGGGATTTTCCATTGGGAGGGGTTGTGCTAGTGGGGGTGGGGTGGGGGGGGGGGGCTGGTCAGGGTAGGGGTGGGAGTGGGGGCAATAGTGATAGGAAGTGGGGTTGTCCGGGGGGGGGGGGTCTTGGTGGAGGGGGAGGGGATACACAAGGGGGGGGGGGGGTTGGGGGGATGTCCAAGGGGGGTTGGGAGTGGAGGATATCCATGGATGGGGGTGTCTAGGTGGAGGGGGAAGGGCTACAGGTAGGGGGGTATCCTGGGGGAGTTTGGGGGGGTCCTATCTTGGGGAGTTTTTTGTGGGGGTGGGGCTGTTCGGGGGAGGGGGGGGGGGGGGTTGGGGGGGGGGGAGTGTTGGATGTCCAGGTCCAGGTATGGGGGGCAGTTGTCCATGTGGAGGTGGAGGGTATGTGAAGGTTGGGGTGGGAGGTGTTTTGGGAGGTGGGCTGTTTCAGTGGGTGGGGGGTGTACAAGGGGGGTTGGGAGTAGAGGATGTCCAAGGATGGGGGGATGTCTAGGTTGAGGGGGAGGAGATGGGGGTGGGGGTTGTCTAGGGGATGGTGGTAGTGGAGATTTCTAGGTGGAGGGGTTGATTTTGACTAATAATAAATAAAAATGATTATGTACTGAATTAGTTTCTGGGTTGTTTTAAACAATTTTAAAAAAATGATTTAAACTGAAGAGTGGGAAAAAATTATAACATTAATTAAACTTGAAAATAATACATTTGTACCTAAAATTCCGCTCTAACCCAATCTATATCATCTTCACATTGAACTTCAATATGTTGATCAATCTGTTGGGAAACAAAGGGAATAGTCTCAGGTTCATCTTGTTCAAATAAAAACACTCTTCACCAGGATATTTTTGCAACAACATTCCAAAATAGGATTCAAAGGAAAAGCAATGATGAATACTTGTTCCTCTTGTGATTTCAAAATGAATGGTTCATTATCAAATCGTTCATTTGTCTATAACATATAGTTAAAATTCACCAATGTAAATTTAAATCAATCAAATTTACTTCAACACACTAGATCAAACCAATTACACTTTAACAATATGTACTTCATCCCATTTGCATATACTACTTCAGTGATGTATATCGATTGAACATAGTAACCAAAATCAATGAATGAACAAAAGATGCCACTTTTTTGTGTTTCTCATTTTTTTTCAATGTCTTTAATGTGAGATTGAAATACATTAACATCTATATCCTTATAACGATGATCCATTATAGATGGATCCTTAGATAGTTGGATAAATTATTTAGTTAGAATGGGTTAACATAACTCCCTCGGGTTATGAACCTACGTAATTCACAAAATTCAATACTGATTTTTTCAAAAATAAATTAGTAAAATACTTCACTCATAATGAAAATCAATTTATATGTAAAAAATCCTTGAACCAATCATGAAATGACCCAGAATGAGGTTGTTTAATTTGATAATTAGTTGCATGATACATCTATTATTTTAGCTCATTAAGGTGTTTACTGAAAATGTTAACACATTGTTTTAATTACAAACTAATGCAAACAAAACATGTAAATGTTAAACAATAATAATGATAAGACAATTACTGTAATAATGGGGAAACTGATGGAGTATTGAACAAGATATATCAATACCCTTGTATCCAGTCAATGTTTTCCATATCAAATATGGTTCCTTCTCCAACTGGAAGGTCATGAAACTGAGAGGGATTATCAATTTTTTTTCAACATCCATAAGATATTATGCAAAAAAATCATTAATTTTAGCCATTAAATAAGCATTGGATATTGATGCCTCCGAATGAGCTCTGTTGCTTACAAATCATTTCAATGTATTCAGATACCGCTCAATAGGATACTTCCACCTGAATTGAACTGGACTAGCAGCCATTACTTGATTAGTTAGGTTCACTATCATGTGAACCAATATATCGAAAAATGCGGGGGGAAATATTTTCTCAAAGTGAGAAAATGTAAGTTCAATTCGATTCTACATACCTTTTAAATCTCTCATTCATTGATTTCATAAAAAAGATATCTAAAAAAATAACTCCTCTCAATAAAATGTGGAAAAACATTGGGGGATAAAAAATCAAAAATTTTGATTGGAAAAAACTACTAAAGTAGGATTTGATTAACATGAATTTTCAACCCTTAAAATGTCCTTCTTGTTAGATTCACACACATTTAAATGTTATAAGAGTAACCATCAGGCACATTTATTATCTTCAAATTGGGAATAAATTTCTCTTTCTTCTTTTTATTCATCACATAATGTGCAACAAGCATATATGACTTGTTTTACTTAACTAACTGTAAATGCAACGGTTTCCTTATACCCATTTCTTCCAAATCATGACGTGCATTATCATGGTCCTTTGATTTTCCACTGATGCCTAAAATGGTTCGTAATATATTATCACAAACATTTTTTTCAATGTGCATGACAACCAAATTATTACTTTGAATGTTAGTTTTAAAATAGAAGACATTGTGAAAATTACTATACTTTTTTCAATTGTGACTGCGTTGTCTACCCACACAATGAATATTATGTAACAGATGAGCCACAAAATCCTGAAATTCATATACAATGCAGATGTTTTCTTCATCAATATGTGTTAACATTTCAACTCCTTTCATGATCTTTGGTGGTGGGATGAACTCTCTAGAACCATCAAATGTCACTCTGTCCTTTCTGAACCTGTGCTGAGGGGGGAGAAAACATTTGTGACACATGTATGCCCATTTTTTGGAATGTTTAAGCCATACGTATTTTTATACTTTTATTTCCATAAGGGAAATAAAATTCCCCTTTCATAATCTTGCTGATAAATTTTCATATTCCAGAAAGTCATTGATTTTCCACAATAATGCAGCCTACAGTTTGAACATTTTATTCTTTTCACAGTTATAAGTCATCACACCATCTCCCCAAAATTTATTCAACTCATCAATCAATGGCTGAAGGTAAACATCAATTTTATCTCCCTAACTTCTAGGTATATCAATAAAAGTGGGAGGTAATATCATTTTTTGATTCATACAAATCCACATAGGAAGAATATATTGAACCAACACCATGGTCCATGTGTTATGATTTTCACCAAACGTATTCTTGAATGGATTGAAACCATCTACTGCCAACCCCAATCGGAAATTACAAACATCTGTAGAAAAGTCAGGTTTTCTCTTATCAAAATCCATCCATGCATGAGAGTCTATCAGGAGGGTCAATATATCACTTTCTTAACTTCTTTCTACATTCCATCTCATTAAATAAGAAATTTTAGATAACATAAAAAATATTTTCTACCTTAGCATTAGGGGAAAGTAACACATTTTCTTTATGACAAACAGTTTTCCTTATTTCTCATTCTGACGTTGATGATTTTGATTTCCATTTTTATTTCCACCTGGAAGCACCACATACCATAAAATTATCAAAATATGAAGTTTATTTTCTAAACAACAAACATTTTTTTGAAAATGAGTCTACAGTATCATATGTAAAACCTAAGTTCTCTGTCAACATACGAGCATGGTAATATGACTTAGGAATCATTATGCCGATAGGAAGAACCTTTTTCAATAACACCAACATCATGTCGAATGATGTGACTTACCATTGATTCAAATTCTTCAAATGAAACAGCTCCATGATAAACAAAAGTTTATTATATATTATACATCTAGGATATAATTCTGTTTTTGAATTAACAAGTACTTCATAAAACCTCCTTGAATCACGATCTTCACTAGAGCACAGATTTATATCACCGATCTGAACATTATTGATGTCAATGCCTTCAGGAGCCAACCCACATACAATTTCAAAAAGCATTTCATTTATTGGATCATTAATCCTCGCATCAACATCCATCTAAACTGCATCTGTATTTGAAAACTAATATATTATTCCCCATGATGAGCCCAAATCTTATAATATTTCAAAAATACTTTTTAGAATAAGTTCTCTCTCATGGCATCTCATGTGAATTTATATCTGTTTTAACATTTTCTACATGGACAACTAATATAGTCACTTTGAAATCATCTAGTGAACTCAATAAACTGCATATGTCACTTGAAATATTCTATACACATTCGATTTGTAAGATCAATCCAACTATTGTTCATAATAATATATGTATAACAACCATTTAAACAAGACTTTATATTACATGCATTTTTCATATCAAATATCTTTAAAATAAAGACTTACAAATTTCTAAAATATAAAACCAATATTAAGAAGAAGTAATTAGTGTTCCACTAATATCATAATTCATAAATTTTGATACACTATAATCAAAACGAATAAAACAACCATAAATATAGAATGTCATATGCTAAATCAAAAAAAAAATACGAAACACAACATAATAACCCTCATGCATATGTGGTACATGAAAAAATTCATCAAAAAATAATCGCGAACTATCAAACATAGCGACTATGTTAATTCCTACTAATAAATCAAGAAATATATTTTTTAATGAAAGTGCCCAAAATCTATTAGTGAAGAAAGTTACAATTTAATATTTCTACATACATGTACATTGTAAGTCATTAATACATGTATTATGGGAATTATATTTTCATACATGCATGTCCTCACATGTATGTGTATTCTATGTACATACAATAAAAATCATTAATTTCCATAGGTTGTGTATAACACACTGTTCACTTCTTATTTTCTCCACACACACACCTAGTTCACAAAAATATTCCACTTATTAATTTCTTCACGCATGAACCTTCTATGTACAAATTTTCTACTTATAATTTTCAATACACATTTACATTTATGTGTGGATAGCCTCTTCATGGTCCATTAACCTAAATAAGTATGCATGATACCTTTTCAAACCATGTTCCTTTTGCAATCTAGAAAAAATAGTGAATAATTCATGCAATAATATGTACAGTCTTCTCAAACTCAATGAAATTGTATCTTGGTACAAATAACGTCTCACTACCTCTTGTATTCACACTACCTTTGTTCCATGAGAGGGAGTAAAGATTAACCATCAAAGATTGTGATCAATCTCTAAGTTATAGAAAACTAACTAATCTATATCAAGGAAAACATAAAATATATACAAGTCTAGATAAAAAATACCAATCTATCTTGACTTATGTTATCAATAGAGAATATGTGGGACAATGAATGTGATGCCCCATGTTGAATCACAGGGTCTAAGAAAGTGTTCCTCATAGCCACAAGAAGGTATCCTTTTATGAAAGATGTTTGTTACTAGTAGTAATGGTCTTAATGTCATTAGTGTAGAAAATATACTCTTGGTATCAATAATTAAAATGATAACAATAACATAATAGAGTCAATAAACTATGAAAAAATCATAATCTATGCTAGGTATCTCAAAGTCATATAGTAAAAACCCAAATACCCCCAATTTGTTAGGTCAATAAAAGTGTGGGAAATAATAAGAATTTAAAGAATATTGATACATATCTCTAAATTCAATCCCAATTATACCTCAAAACACCATTATCCATATCCTATCCCTTATCATTAGGGACTTTCCCTTACTTGTATCCTAGAATATGAAGTCTTCACATGCATCGAGATGCCCATGTATGGTGGGAATATGAAAGTAGTAGGAAACAACCAATTTTTCCTTAACACATGTGAAATGGTATAAGATTTTATGTTGTGATAATAAATAAATGTTCATGAAATAAAACACACAACCATTTTGATAGTGGTCATGCGCAAAAGAATCTTTGGCTCCATGATAGAAATGTAGCTATAACAAAATTCATGAACATAGTCAACCACGATGTCACATTATGTATTTCAAAACCTAAAAATATAAGAGTATCAAGTAAAACCATAGAATTCCATCAATCCCAATATCTCTCTCTCAGTTAATCCAAAAGGTCAACACATTTGTACACTCCCTTGGGACTTCATATCCCAAAACTATGTCTCATGTCAGGTCCTTTAATACCATCATTCCCCATTGTTTCCTGATGGTTCAGATCACATAAGTCTACCATGACCCTATGTGAGGCTAAAAAAATACAATATACCCCATCATCTATCTCAATTCAATATTTATGGAACATACATCATCTTATCATGCTCCCCCTTAAGGGCTACTGAGTCATGATGAGTACACAAGTAACATGGGTACCATTCATAGAACTACACAATATAAAATATACAAAGTAAGTCACATTGAAACATGGAATATAAAATAGAGGAACAATATATAATATTAATAATAACATATGGTATCAAAACACACACATGTTATCAAAATCAAACACGAGCCTCATGGGCTATGCAAGGACACACATGTGGTCAAACATCAAAATTTTTATCATGGGATACACAGACAAAGTGACATGTGATAAACTCAAGAATTGTATAAATAAAATAAAAACACAACATAATATCATTCCAGTCAACACATACATGGACTCTATATTGTATGTAACTTCCATCCTCATGTAAATTGTGAAGTCTTCTCATACAGAGACACAGTCAAGAAACATTGTTTCATAATTCTTCATGCACACAGGACTGTATACACATGAAATTTTATTTACACACTTTTTATTCAAACACTATATCCATATAATATTCATTCATGCCTAATTTGAGTTGTAAATTTTCCAAAATCAAAACCCTAAAATGGAAATTATGGTATCTCTGATAGCACGAAAAATCTGAAAGGGAGGGTAACAAGAGGTGGTGCTGTGAGGGAGAGGAGGGGTAGTAGAGGTGAGACACAGTTAGAGGTAGTGAAGTGAGGGAGGGGATGGGCGGAAATTGTGGCATAAGCAAGAGTAGGAGGTGGTGAGGTGGAGGCGGTGCAGCGAGGGAGGGGACAGGTGGTGCAGCGAGGGAGGGGATGGGTGACTGCATAAGCGGGGAGCCGGAGGTGGAGGTGGTGCAACATCAGTGGTGAAGAGATGTAGGGGATGGGAGGAATCAACGACATTGTGTGGGAGGGGAAATGCTGATATGGGTGGGGGGGCATGAGGGTGGGGGGAGGGGGTGACAACGAATTGTTTTTTGGAGGCCTTGCGACCACCAATGGCGGTTTCCCGTGTAAGGGGTCTCCAAAGACTCCTTTTCTAGTAGTGATGGGGAATTATTAAACCCTAATTTCACTATAATTAACATGAGTAAACCCTCATTTCACTTGATATATCAGGATAATAATAATAACCTAATGCATTGGAGTGCCATCAGGGTGCACTATTCTTAATCATTTCATTTCATGCATAAATGTGCCACATAGATCATACAAAATGGATTCATTAAATATCATCATTTATTCCACGATAAAAAATTTGTAATTTATACATGAAAATATATAATCAATACATAAATGTTCATGATGGTGGATACCCTTGATAGAGAAACATGCATTGTATTCACTGCACAATGAATTTGTCTTGGAAAATCATGGTGCAATTTTGACAGCATAACGGCGTGACATAAGAATTCATTAAAATGGTTGATGAGAGAGAAAGGTTTATCTCATAATATGTACATGAAATGGATAGTAATAGTGTCATATAGATACATGTTGCATAATATGTACAGAAATTCGGATTCATAAAATAAAATAATTTCTTGAATGTAAATGACAAGAGAGAAATCCTTTACAAAATTTCGACATAGTAATGGGTGTACATGGGAGGAATTAATGAGAGAGAAAGGGGGGGGGGTATCATTATTAAATATAAGGAGGGAATTATGAGGGAGATTCAAAAATCATACCCCAAAATTCTTAATTGAAATCAAAATGGCATAACTATATAAATAAATTCAAAAAAAATAAGAATGGAAGAAATCCCTTACAGAATTTTGGCATAGTAACATGTGTACTTGGGAGGAATTAATGAGATGGAAATAGGTCTCTCGTAATTAAAAAATAATAATGTAAGTATAGGATAGGTGATAAAAGGGCATAAAAACATAAGGAAACTAAAATGGAATACCAATAAAATGGCATACCAATATAAGGAAACTTGGACATAAATAAGGAAAGAATGAATGTGAGAATCCCTTACATGGAAGTGTGATCCCAATGGATTGGGAGAGGCTTTAGAGAGGATTATTGAGAGATTGGGGCGCCTTGGGAGGATTATAGAAAGGGGAGGGAAGAGTTTGGTTGATATCCAAAGGTTTTTAGTGAAGAGTAAGTGGGGGCTTGGGTGGGTTTATATAGGAAAATAGAGGGAATTATTTTTTATTTATGTTTTATACACTACACATTAATCTAATAAAAACCACAAACCAACCCATGGGGTTTTCCCATGTTATTTTACAATGTGGAGTAGAAAAAATTATTTTATAATGCCAATGGACGAACTTAATAGAATATTATTCTTGCTTATGGGGAGGTGAGTCACACTCTCAAGGAAATCATTTTAAAATGTTAGAATGTTTTATAAGTCTTGGAGGGACCACTAAGGCACCATAAAATTAGTCAAAAAAATCTAAAATCACATTATATTCAAGATAAAACATATATTGTCCCAAAAAAATTTAATATTATTTTATTACATCACTTTTTGGTCATTATGATGTCGTAAGACACATTATATATTTAAATGATATTTAATTTTTACCTAAAAATTTGACTGTCTCAGAAAATTATGAAAAATTAACCGTTGGATAATTTCAACATCAGAATTTCAAAAATGATATTCATTTTATATAAATAATTTTCAAAATATGTGAATTTACACTTAAAAAAAACCCAACATTTATTTAAAATTAATGGGGTTTGACAAAAAAAATAGTTTCCAAACATTAATAAAAATTACAATTGTATTCATAAACATTATATGGTAATATATATTTAATAAAAAGTAATTTAGTAATTTTATTAAAATATTATTTAATTCATAAATCCATTAATTAATCAAATTATATATCTTAATTGAATTTAAATATTAATAAAAATTATTATTTGTGCTTTTAAAAAACATTTACAAAGTGACAATAATGAAACGAATGTATATTATTTATACAAAAAGAACATAATTATAGTGATATGGTGTTGTTATATAAACCATTATAACATCTACATAAGACCTAAGGATAAGGTGTGAGATGGTGAAAGACTCTTGGGGTGGCTTAGATAACATCACTCGGGTGGTAATCTCTATCAACTCCCACTTCTACTGTAGGTGGTTCTGTTCAAACATAACATGTTGAAGCTCGGCTTGGGCTTGGACAAGAGAGAAGCCTAGTGATGCTACCTCTTTTCTGATCTCTAAAAAATGGGCTTCGTATGGAGAAAATCTACTTGATGTGGCCATCACTTCCTTTTTCTAAGTAAATTGATTTTTAAAGCCCTATATTTATACTAATTAATTGGTCACTATTCAATGACTATATTAGAAATGATAAAAATTATTAACGGTATTTTGAAATCAAAAAATAGAAACCCAAGGAAGTGAATATAACCATTTTACAAAATAAGACATTTAATTAGATCAAGAGGAATTCTAATTAATAAAAGTTTGGGTCATTACAACAATCCACATCCCCTCTACTAGTACCTATCCAAGGATAATAGAGAAGATTACCTAGGAACCTTTCACAAATAGTCCATGTGTTATTCATTGGAACTAATGTTAAATATTTTATATAAGTTGGAATAGTTAAAAAATTTCTTAAATTTGAGGACAATAAATATGATGATGTCCAATAATCAACACCGTCACATTTTTAATGATATTCAACACCATGAAATGAATATACTAACATTCAATAATAATCGAATATATAAATCCAAAAACAAAACCAAAACAATTACCACAAACAATGAATTATCCTAAAATACCATTTGGAGATAGTACATATATCTCAGTCACCAACCCACTAATAATAATACAAAAATTAATTTTTATAGGCATGTAATGAGCATAAATTTATTGTCATTATTTTACTCTCCTGAACCTATATTGAGACTGTGATTGAAGCATAATAAATCTTAGGGATTAAAAAAACTAAACTAACATGACATTCATATAGAGTTTAATTGATCCTATCTGGTTTAAATTAGTTTCTAATTTAAAATAATAGAAAATAAATTTTTCTAAATATACTAATTTTTTAAAAAGGATTTGTTACTATAATGTTTGATCACAATTATAAATGTGAGATAATTAACAACATCAATAATTAATTCCCTAACCTATGATTGATTGTAATCATAATATAATCAAACTATGAATAAAAATGAAAGAATGATGATGGATTTGAAAGATTATTAATGTAAAAGGGTGTTGAGATGGTATGATTATGTGTTTATGAAATATATTTTTATAAAACAATGAATGATTAATCAAGTGGTTATATAAATAAAGTCCAATTGGGTTCCATGTGTTTGTTAGTGGTTTCTCTCTCAAGAGACCCACTTTCCAATCATCAAAAAAGTTGAAAAATCTAAGAGAAAAAAGCCAAAAACATTTTTAAATATAGAATATAATTATTCCAATTTTTATGGTGAATAGAATATTCTATTTAATTAATTCAAAATCACTCACATGTAAGAAAAATGTTATTCCATATATAATGAGAGAGTTATATTAGTAAAAATTTGAATGAAACCCCCAATATGAATTTCCATTAAAAAAAGAACCTATATAATAAATTATCATTAATTGTAATTAAAATTAAAGAAGGAACTTTCCTCTCACGAGATTCATTAGATTGTATGAAAAATAATGGAATAAGAATCCTATAGGAAAATAGTAGTACAACTAGATGATACCAGATAAAGAAAGAACACCTAATATGTATTCATTTGAATCCCACATTTTCATAACATCCACTAATTTATATTTATTATTTTTTGATCCTAAATAAATCATCCTTTTGCATCCATATATCTATTATCTATCTCATACATATATCGTCCAATTTGAGTTGACCTAAATATTCTCTAGATATGTAGAAGTTCCCTTATTTAAATCCATATCAAATATAATACTAAACATATCAAGTACTATCATTTAAAGAGTTTTTTACTTATATTTTTTAAATTATATATCTGAATTTCATGGTGTAAATAGTTTTTTTATTGGTGAAAAATACTCTATAACTATTATTTTGATGGGAATTAATTGTTTATAATATGTGAACTTTAGTTTGTGACATGAAATCTTATTTCATATCATTTAATTATTATAATTACTTTCTTAAATAAACATCCATATTCTTTATGAAAGGAACTAATCTTCAAAAAATATAGAGTGATTATACTTATACATTCATAACACTGAAAATGATTACATCAAAATGGAATCATATTCATAAAAAAAACATCACCACCACCCTTCTAATACAATTCATGAGAATAGTAATATATGTAATCATCAAATTATGTAATTTTTTTGAAAATTTATTAATCTTATAAAATTACTATATAATATAAAAAACAAATACATAGTTTTATAAAAATTTTAATCACAACAAGTACCTCATCTTACTCAAAGTGTGCATATATGGATTCTCAAAATTCATTGTCCCCAATACGAGCACCCTCAATTATACATGGGATTGTATTTCATAAAATAAATAATTATTTAAAACTTCCAAGTATTTATAATTCTTTATAGGTAGTCTTATGTGATTTAGTTATTCTCATAGGAGATAATGATCTTTATAGGCAGTGACCAAGGATGTTCTATAGTGGTTCCACTAAATCAATGGTGGACACGAACAATATAGAGCAATGGAAATGTCTGTCTGAATATGGAAACATGTTTAAATGGATGAATGATAGTGTTTTGATGAATTATTAATATTACCCCATTATTTTATGTCCCACATTATATTATCCTTCATTCAATTTCTTATTTATTTATCATTTTGTTGTGAAAGTTCCCTATAAATCATATACCGTAATAACTTGTTATGCGGTTCTGTTGTTCTCATGTTTCCAAAACCTTCCCAACACCAAAAAAATGATAACTCCTTTTCAAACTACACTTTTCATCATTTGTTCACTCATACATGGATCATATGAACCTATTCCTCATATTTTACTATCATGATATTTCCCCTTTCTTGAGTGATAGACACATTTTTATGATACTTTTTTCCTTCTTAAGTAAAAAAATTATTTCATTTATATATTATTATTTATTTCATTTTCAAAAAATATTTTTATATTCATTTTAGAAATAAAATAATTGAAACATGGATTAAATGTGAAGTAAAAATATACAATTATTTACATTTATGAAATTAAATTTAAAATATAAAATTCATGAAATATTTTTCTAAAAAACCCCCATAATAAAATAGTGTTTTTCCTAAAATACAAATATACATATATATAAAAAATAATTCTTATGGAAGAAATAATTTAGTATTAAATAGAATAAAATTAATGAGTTACCAATGAGGAAATAAACATAAATAACTAGTGTAATAATCCATCATCAATTAGGCATTGTTTAAGGAAACCAAGTCAATTATTTATTTTAATTTTACTCTTATTAAATTGATGTGTTCCACCTATATATAATTATAGAATTATTATCTTTATTCTCATACATAAAGTATACATAAATTAAAATTCCCATGAAAAATATCTCAAATATAAACCATATAAAAACAATTCAAAAAATTAATCATAATGACTTCACATTATGTTTAAAATGATTTTATGTTACTGGGTAGGGAAAGATTTTTTTTTCACAATTATGGCTCAAAAAATAGGTTCTCCTATAAAGAAGAAAGAATTATATACAAAACAATATGATGTTAAATTATCATCTTCCAATTATTACTTAACTAACCAATTTACAAACTCAAATTAGGCTCATAAACTACATGAAAAAATAACTTATTTTGTTTCATAGTTTTTCATTTTTATCATGAAAATTATTTTATGAAATATCTCACACTCCTAGCCAAACCCATTAAATATCCTCTCATAATTGTAATTTTAATACTTATAATAAAACCAACATTTTATATTTGTGTGATTTTGAGTTAGCCAAGATAGAAAAGATCTTTTTACATATTTTATGTAATTTTATTTAAATTTTTGTTTTAGAGACCATGAAACACAATGAATGAAAAAAAATCAATGACCAAAATCCCCATGAAGTCCCCTAACATATCATATCCTTAATGGTGGACAACACTATATACCCAAAAAACATTTCATCCAAACATAAACACAATAATATTATGGATAATACATAGAGTAATGTTAATAAGGTTATAATATAATTGTAATGGGGATCTTACCTAACAATTCCATTCATGTATTCTACAACTTAATAAAATTTTACAATTCCAAGGTTAGCCTCATAGAATTTGGATAAAAAATAATAATTCATAAATAATTTTAATATGAGAAATTTTAGACTCAATATGTTTTCATGACATATTAGAAGATATGGAATACATCCATCCACAAAACAATTATCCAGAAGTTTTCATGAACAATAAGATGAATATAATGTAGAATCCTCTAAAAAATGGGAACATAATATAATATTCAATCACTAAAGGCATGGATAATAGTAAAAAATAAATTAACATGAATAAAAAAATTCAATGCATGATAAATTTAATGTAAATATAAACTATAATAATATACTAGTCTAAAAAATTCATGACTAACAGAATCAATATCCCTATGGATATCTGTGATAATTTAATCGAAAATCACACCCAATCAACCATTTCATCAATAATTATTTCTCAAATATGATATCATGGTATTCTTTAGTGATTTTTCTACATCATAGATCAATATTTGAAAATATATATGACGATTAATTTAATATTTCCTCTTAAATAAAAAACAAAATATGATGAAATTTGGGAAATAAAAAGTCAAGGAATTAAAATAACTGGTATTTTTTCCTTAGGTAACTATACATTTTCCATTATTATTTATGATTTTCACAAAACACCAACAAAAGAAAATAAAAAAATGAAACAGAAGTATACATATATCATTTTTTAAAAATATTAATTGGATTTATCTAAATCTAAAAATATATTCCTGAAACAAGTCCAAGAAAAGAATGAAAAACATGATTTTCCTCCCTTAAAGTTTTTTTTTCTAATTGTCAGATAGCCTAATAAAATCCCATTAGATAAAAAAATAAATATATTTTATAGTGTTACATTTTACAGAATTAACCATGAAATTCATGGATTTGAATACATTGTAGCTCTTTTCGTCCACCTCCTTTAAATTTTATTAATAATTTGAATTGGAGAAAGAAACCTATTAGAAATATCTTGATATTATGAATGAAGTTATAATTTTTTCCCAAATAAATAGTGTTCTTATTTATACAATTATTAGGAAACTAATTAATGAAAATATCTAGTAATATTTTCAAATTCACTATCCTTCACCAATTCTTATTCTCTCTCATTGGTGGGTGTAGAAGGTTCGACATGATTAGAAATTTCCTATTGTTGTTGTTATAACTCATCCACCATGATCATGGTGTTTCACTATATGTCACCATATCAATATCTATTAATATTATTTATATTCTATATCCACCTTATCATTCATCTCAATTGGGTTAAGGATCTTCCATGAGGAATTCATATTCAAATTCATACTCAGATGTTACCTTGGTTTTAGCTTTAGAAAAAAAATTAATCTTGGACATATCATCTAGTTTTTCTTCAATGTTTGCCTCATGATGAGTATATTCATTAGACTCATTTTTTATTTGTCCATGTTTTATGGTATTTGGAACCATTCATTATATGTACATAACATGATTTGGTTGATCTTCTCATTTGGACTTGGGCATGGTCATGAGACCAATATTTGAAGATTCAATTTACATAATTTTATTTATATTTTATTCTTCATAGGCTCAATATATTTGAATATATTACCTATTATAATTTACACTAATATATGGGATTTAATCTTTAGTTTTTACAACACTAACAAATAAAGAAAACAAAGAACATAATAGGAGAAAAAGAAAACATAAAATAAATATAGAAAACATAAAATTGTGAGGGTAAAGTCATGTTGTAACTATTAAATTTATATAATATCCTACCTCTATCATGAAAATTGGTTCCAAAAAAAGGGAAACACTATAGTGATTCATTAATTCTCAATGGTATCAATCAATTTAATATTTATAATAATGGAAATGTATTTTATCTACCAGTAGAATAAAATATTATAAAATTTGTTAGTAATGAGATCAAAGAAACAAAGTAGGGGAAGTTAATTCTCTATATCAATAATTAAGACACTAAATAAAAAATGAATGAAAATGTTAATATATTAAAATATAAAAAACTTGTGAATAAGGATGATAATTTTGGAATAAGGAAATTTATGGAAGGGTTTTAAAAAATTACAATTTGATGTGCATGAAATAAGAAAGTGTAAAAAAATAATTAAAAAATAATATGAATGTTAGAATTATGTATAAATAAGTCCATTAATATCTGTGAAGACTCTATATCCCAATACCACCAATTTTTATGACTACATAATTTGAAATTTAATTGATATATTAGAACTAAAATCATTTTTTAATATAAATATAATTATCCAAAAAGCCATAGTGAAAAATTGATTATAATAAAGTCATAAAAAATCACTTACCAATTCAGACATAAAATAATGTCCATAACATATAGAATTATATATATATATATTTATATATTAGTAAATATATTAATTATAAATATCATATATGAATATATATTTAAAATACAATACCAATTTCCTCAATTCTAATTCATCTTAAATACAATAGCACAATGAAAACAAAATATCATTTAACATTGAGGGGGTGAGAACAAATGAATAAAATATCCTATTGGATAAGTATAACATAAAATTATATGATTCCATGAGAAAAGAAAATTGTGGTAAATATTCCACATAATCTCCCTTTTTAACAACTACCACTACCTCATATTTAATGAAAATTACTCTCAGATAAATGTCCTTCTAATATCATTATATCTATATTATATCCTATGTATATCTCTTCATATTCATGATATTCTCAAAATAAACTTTATAGGTAGTATTATAATTATCTATATGAACCTTATATTTCACATAAAACAAAATAAATTCAAAAATACATTTACATAATAATACGTTTTTTATTATATATGTGCATTTTTTTGTGCCAATGATGTTTTATAGTGTAAATAGTCACTCTTTTTTAACTATTTTCAAGGGAATTAAATATATGTGAAATAAGAGATTCACAACATGGTTATAAATCCTATTCATAATATTATAATAATTAAAATATACTCATAAAATTTATATCCATATTTTTTATGGTTTGAACTCATTTTCATTAATGTGTTATGTTTCATCATGAATGTTAACAAAACTGGTGGAATCACTTCAGAATGTGAAATTGTTTATAAAAAACTCAATTTCCACTACCTATTTATCACATGGGATAAATAAACTCATCCATGTAATGAAACCATCCTTTTATATTTGAAAACGTATTCATTATTATTCACTTCCAATATGATGGCTACTTGATTCATTTATAATTATAACTATCAAACCATTTAACGAATAACATCTTCCCCAATGATAACTTCTGTGAAATTTCAACATTCAAAATGGGTGTATTAATAATTTTTTTATGTATGATGATTTTTAGAAAAAAGGATGATTCATGAAGTTTGTTGAAATTTGTAATACCTTTTTTGTTAGTATCTGGTGACTATTGGAATATCAATGGTAACTTTTATATTTTTATGTTGAAGATATATTAGTTATATAGTAGAAATATAGGATTGGGGATAACCCAAAATTATTTCATGTGATGGGGAGTTATTTCTATGAGAGGACACATGATGAAATGGAAGAACAATGATGATGTGGTAAATGATAAATTTTTTACCATACATTCTTGTACCACATCTATCTCTCATTTTTCTAGGTTTTTATTTATATATCATTATGTGGTGGGTCAAACTCTGAAATATAATTTTTTATGAATCTATTCTATGGTTCCCTCATTATGAGGTTTCCCCATACCTTACCAACTCTTACTCATATTAGGTAATACACTTCAAATTAAAATTTTTCTATTCTGTTTACCTTTGTATGATTCCAATTAACTAATGCTTACCTTTGTACTATCACGGTCTTCCACATAAGACAAGGGATGGACACATTTTACTCCATAAAAAATATTTTTTTATATGCATAAAATATTTTCTTATATATATATATTTTATTTTTAACATTTTTTATAAATAATATAATAAAAACAATGATTAATAAAAAAATATATATAAATAATCGATAAAATTATAAATTTAAATTTAAGAATTATAATGTTTTTAATAACAAAATAAAAACTTGTCACAGAAATTGGAAAATTGATATCCCATATAAATTATATATCACTTTACAATTTTGAAATGAAATATGTACATGTATAGAACTACTATTCATATTAAACCAAACAATTATACACTTCCCTAAGGGTGTATTGCTATTGTGATCTACATTTAATGATTTTTCATCCCATGCCTTTAATATGTTATCATTACCTTTATTAGAACATGTTTGATCCCATCATACATTCCATTCTTCCCATCGAAACCTCATCACAATCCTCACATTAATAAATTTTTATTTGTTCTCAATCCCACTATAGCCTGACTACCATGAATAATACCACTATCCATCACAACATGTGCATGTAATCATGTAAGAAAACATTCTAACCCTATATAGAATACATGTATATGTTAAAACATAAAATCTTATATATCATTAACATATAAGTTTGGTCGAAGAAAGATCTATCGCAAAAAATGTGGAAAAGTATACCATACCATATGCCATTACATCCCAAATATTCCAACCTAACATGGAATATTAATTTGATAGAAGGTCATGAGGATATGTTTGTCATCTATTACTTAACAAAAATTAAGTTTTAGGAGAATAACCACACTAATAACTATTGGGTTTAGGCTTCCCACTTAAATAATGTGGTGTAGTGTATGAAATAAAAATATAATAATAATTATAGCACACAATGACATGATGGAAAACAACCATGTGTTAAATAATACTATAGATATAATCATAGATGACACCACACTATCACCACAAAGACCTAATAAACTATTTATAATATACACATAAATGCATCAAGATCCAACACCATTAACCATCTCTATTAATAATTAGAATATACTATTCATTTATTGAACCCTATTATAAATTATTATTTAGTCAATTCATTTCACTATAATTCATAATGGTTTCATAAATAAATCATTAATTTCCATATTTACATAGAAAAAAATATATAATTCTATATAAATTTCACATGGATTCAATTATATATATATTTATTCAATACCATCATCAATAACTATCTCAATATTTAATTTTTAAATCATTTACAATTTCAATCACCCATGTATTCCCAAACTCAACCTAATATTTTGAAATTAATATTCACTATTACATCCTTATCCAACTATAACATGACATTGGAACCCACAAGGAACAACTGTTAGGTAAATTACTTTAATATAAAACATCATGAATTATTAGAAAGCATATCTCTAAATAATTACCTAGTAAACCCATTAATAATCATCTCATAGAATCATAGAAAATAAGAAATCCCTACACTCAACTCACACCATCTATTCACATATACCTTATCATAATAAAATGAAATAGGCAAGAACATATGTCAACTCAATCTGCATAAACCTTTTTAATCTCCCAACCATACCAAAATCCTCATATAGAAAATAGTAATGATATAATTTCCTAGGGTACACATTCCCTGAAACAAAAGTATTTTAGCATGGAAAATTCTGGAAGCAACCAAAGAAAACAACACATACAGACGAATGACTTATGAATATATGGATGAGTTTTCTTATCTATATGAATATATTCCTAGAGAAAAATATTCTAGTTACTATCAACAAAATAATATAATAATTCTGAATATGTTTTGGTATTGAGAAACCTATTTTTAGTGAATACAGAAAAATCTCAAAATCTACTAGTGTAATGATTCAAAAATTCATTCATATTCAACAGTTCATAAAGAATTATGAGATTCAAAATCACATGCATCGTTCATTTATCAATTCATCATTACTATATTTACATTATCTAATATATTTTTTATGAATCATAAATTCTAATAAAATAAAATAAACATTAAAATTAGATCAAACATTATCTCATAAAATCATGTGTCATAAATAAATATAATCACCACACATGTTCAAAAAAAAAAACTAATGCGACTCATTCATAATTACACTTAATATCATATATTTTTCAATTAAACAGTTACCCAAATAACTATTTCATGATAATGTCATTTATTCTCAAAAAAAGATATAATGAATCACCGAACATAGGATTTTAAATTTTCCATTATGAAGAAAGAAATAAAATGAAGATATATATATATATATATATATGATAAACTCTCTCATAAGAATTTACAATATGCATGGAAATAATGGAATTGATAGACAATCAAACACAAATAGAATAATATATGAACTGATTGGAAACCATTGTAGTATAATGGAAAGGGGAAATATTTCTAAAAAGATAGATAAAGAGAGTGAGATAGGAACCAAGTTGAAAGGAACAAAATAATCATGGTTCACTAAGAGAAATTCTCCCGAAGAAAGAAGATAAATCCTAGAAATGGGGGGTTAGTGTATCTAGATGAGTCCCTCATGTCACATTGTGTTTTACAGTGATGTGAGAATATATATATAATTATAGGCTATTGATTATTTATACCAATATATAATTTGATATATCCACACAAAACGTAATTGACCACACCCTAACCCCATGGGTTTTCACCAAGACTATAGTGAATAAAGGGAGACTATGGCCTAATGGTGAAATTTGAAAAAACTCTCTAATATTTATTTTTAAATCCTATAAATTATCACCCATATCCAAATAATCCATGGGAGTGCTGATACATAAATTGTTCACCATATTACATATATCCCCTATTTTGCAGAGAAAACAAAACCCTATCAAAAAACGGCTATACATTACTACTAATTCCCATGTAATATCCACATCCATGTTAATTTACACAAGGAATCCATATCCCATAGTCCGATGGTGCATCCCACATACACATTATAGAAACATCCAAGGATGTAGGCCCACAAAACTCATTGACCAAAAAATCATCATTTTGTGACTTATTCTGACACGTCATGAGGCTATATACATAATAACAGATGTTATAACACAAATGATCATGAAATAACCCCCTTCTATGGATTTCAGTTCAAAACTACTTTTACAATTTCATCAACCATCCATTTGTCTCTAACCACACCTAAAAATATGATGAAATCAAGAAACATTATTCCATTACATAAGATACATCTCAAAAAATTATTTTCCTTGATATTTTAAGCCAAATCCTAACATTGAATGGAAATTGATACCATATATCCACCCATAAGATACCATTTAAAAATATCTCTATACTAATAACACAAAAGGAAAAGTAAATAGTTATTGTGAATAAACAAATAACACCACAATCTATAAATTATAATAGGAAATATATAGTATATTATTTTAAAAAATAAAACATTTAATAACTAAAAATATTTAGGGTGCATATAGAAATGTCACCCAATGTCATATCCACAATTACACCATGACACCACATTAAAAAACATAAAGAATATCATGAACATAAAACACCTTCTCCTAACTATATTATATATGTAAAGTCTACTCATTAAATGATGCATCATCAACTCTCATATCACCCCAATCAATGAATTTTGAGTCATTATGATAGTATAGAAGAATATCAAATTAATGAAAAACAATATGAATCCAAAAAAATATAGATGGGAATTTATAACTGAAACACAAAAATTATTAAATTAACCAACACCATAAATGGCTTAATAATTAAAGGAGAGATACTACTCCAATGTTATAAAATCTGCATCACATGATGAGAATATAACTTCAAGGAGAAATAATATCTAACATCAAACTCTATCATATTCATCATATTATTATAAGAGTATTTCTTAGATTTTTGGGATGATTTTATTCAATCGTAATCACCTAAAGATCCTATATCATTGTTCTCCCAAATAATGATTTAAGAATTTATAAATATCTAATCATAGTCCAACATATTAAATATTAACCAGATTAAACATAAAACACATTGAATGGATCCATACCAATGTTGTAGTGATAATTATTATCATAATATAACTCCACCAAGTGTTTCTGACTCACTTGTGAATCTACAGAATCTTGAATTCATTCATGAAACATTCCTTTTTTATACATGGATAGCTCACTATGTCAAACCATTCATTTATAGATGAAAATATATTTAAGGGAAGTCATGATAGCCAACGAAACATTGGTGACCTCTCTAATACTTGGAGGTGAATTGAGGTTCATGATTAGTGATGATAATATTTATGACCCCATAAAGCCTCACCAAAACCTCATGATAATTTCTTGATTAAATATCCATTCAACATAACTTCATTATTCCTACAAATATAGAAGAATTTTTAAATTGATCCAGGATCACAAATATATTATTAAATCCCCCATTATATAAAGGAATATAGATAAATATTTGTTTCAAGTAGTTATTTAACATATCATAAGGATTGAATTTTATGAAATAACCTACCATGAACATAATGATGATACATCAGACTCCTAAAAACTAATCATCATATGAAAAAACCAGCAATTGATAATCTTATAATGGATCACAAAAAAATAAATTGAAAGTGGAAATACATCTTATCAACAACATTATTTACAATTAAAATATAATTATGTAACTCATAAGGAACCACATAATACAACACTAAAATAAAAATGAGACTCCCATAAAGTAACTATGATTTTGACTATACTTAAAATAACCCTAACATGCTTCACTATGTACAATTTTATATGGACATTCTTCCACCTCAATATACACCATAAATGACTCCTCCACCTCTTGTTCCAATTCTATCCATAACATAAAATAATAACGAAACCCTATAACTTAAACATTTATGATATCAATGTGTATCATTAAACATCCTCCTTTTACCCTATAAATCTTATAAGACTAATTCACAAAAGCACTATATGAATTCATTCTCAAAACATCATCACTAAAATTATAAATCTATTTTGTTTTATAAATCCCTTACTCATTATACTAAAATAATTAAATCCACAATTACTATGGAAAATTGATGTTTCATTGGGATAATAAATACCTATTTATTTATTTTTATCATTGAGGATCACAAAGTGATCACCATTAAGGTAATTCAGAGACAAATTTTTGGAATTCATAGTTGATGTGTGCTCAAGATCATGGGAGTAGTAGTTAAATTAATGAAGTTGTAATTACCAAGACACATATGAAAAACACCATATTTGTTATCTTAGAACACAACCCATCCTAGTTGTGATGAATCTCAATAAATCTAAAATGCAATGAAATATTTTAGAAAACATTGAATAATATCTCTAACCATTTTATACTTCAAATTATTTAATGAAATTAGCATTGGTTAGTACACTGAAAAAGAGGATCATTTTTTGTTAATGGTGGCAGCCCATTCAAAATCAGAGAGAAATATGGTTCATACCTCTTTCCAAACCAAAATGATCATGGAAAATCCCCACCACTATAGTGATCAATGGGGACTACCAATAAAAAATGGTCTTATCCAATTAAGTGTTCACATATACTACACTCTTACACATGACATGTCCCATGGGAAAAAATTTATGGCCCCATATCATATAGTCATTATCCAATAAAATAGATTCTAATGATAAATAAAACCCTAGAAAAATTGTAAATTCAATAAATTTTCTACCTCTGCGTCTGAAAATATATGCATATCACTAATAAAACCCACAATTAATTGATCTAGAAACTCATAGATCAAATAATTCATTATTACTAGGAACAAAAAATGAGGATTCATAATACCAAAGAACATCAAAAAAATTAATAATTCCTATAATGACATCTATAATATGTGTTCTTCATATTCTCATTCTTCACTCATATCTAAATTTATACTTACTAAAAATGATATTTTTTTAAAAACTAGATCTCATTGACATATTTTTATAGAAAATATATTATGGGATAGGATAGTGGTAATTCACTATCACTATATTTATTTAATTGTAATAGATTGAAAAATTCCAACTGACATCTACCATATTCTAAAAAAGAACTCAATCTCCCCAAGGTGATACACTCGGTAATATGAACCCAGTATATAGAATATCATCTACTAAGCTCTCTAGATATAAAAACATACATGTATTTATATAAAATAGGGACATAGAGATATGATTGTTAATGAACTGAAACTCTATCCCAAAATGGATCTCACATCAAGAGGGTAGTGTATCAACCCCTTCTATAAAAACATTTTGGTACTCGTTTAATCCTTGGGAACAAGAAGTCCCAATACTTTATGAAATGAAACTTTATCACAACAATAATGGAAGATTCCAATTCAGAATTCCTCTAACTCATCATTTGGTTTTCTTACTAACATACATTTCATTCCCTCTATCTATTTCATTGAATATAAGGATCATCCAAAAATTTAGTTAAATATCTTGATCCAAATATAACCAATCCATAAAGATGATGAATTCATAAAGATGTATCCAATAATATATAAATGATCCCAAAGTGTTATTTATCTTTTCCATCATCTAAAAATTTCAATAAAAATCATAAATTATGGATTTAAATCTAAATAATTTATTTAATTATAATGTAATTGGATGTTTCTCAATCTAAAATTCAAAATCATGGGATATGGTAGCTGAAATAATTTAGTGTAAAAATCATGAATCAATCAAGGGGTACACACAATTTGAAATTAATAAATCTCCCCCAGGAACGATTTTTGGATCACATGGATCTAGAAACATTAATGCATGCATATGACCGTATGAAGAACTATGAACTCTATGGAACTAATGAATACCACCTCCGGGGTCATGATATATTTTAATTATATGAGGATGATGGGTATCATGGGGGTTCGCTAATCCTTCCCCTTCCACTCTCAGCTGACCAATAGATCGACTGACCTATTGTAAAAACTATCTCAATGGATACTATTGAAATTGATGTTACTAAATAGGGATACATGATCAATAAAGACTACATACAATGGGAGGGATCACAATATTTTGATGTAAAATATGAACACATTCTTAGGAAACCATTCCTGGTCTAATGGAACAAGAAATATAACATCCATTCTTAGTAAACTTTGACGAAAATGGTTAGAACTAAAACCATCACATTTGAGTTTTCTAATACCCATAAAAATAAACACTTATATCCATATCATCACACCTTAAGATATGTCTATATCATGATTGTAGTAAACTTTCATTGGATATCTGAATGTTATTCCTCTTTGAACATTTTCACCCTTGAATCCACAAATATATGATTTTATATGTCATCACGTAATATATTTTTGTTATAAACACTAATTAGAAAAAAAATAAAATTATCTAAGAGAAGAATAAGAATCTCATACTAACAAGATTCCTTTACATTTGAAGAATGAAACTCAACCTAAAATAAAAATCACTTCCAATATATCAAACAACTCCCTCTGAATGATGAGGAATAAAACAACCATTTTTTGGATTACCTATTTAATATATTCACAACATAGGAAAACAAACTCTCTTTATGATAATTAATCTAACTGATAAATATATTTAACTCTATAAAGCAACACATTCTATATTTATCTATTTTAGAATCCACATACTTCTATATAACTATGTATATAAAGGCTCATATAATCCTTCTCTATGTGTCTTCATCATCAAACTCAACACTATGGCAATCTTATAGTAACATTTTATAAACATAATAATTGAAAACCTATAGGGAATAAAATATATGATCCATTCCAATAATAAGAAAAACATTCAGGACTTATAAACCCAAGATATTGAATATTTAAGGTTAATTAGTTATTTCAAAATCAACCAAATCCCCAATTTCTGAGAAATACAATAAACAGTTCTAAAATACGTGATGTATGATCCTCACCAAGGTCTCTAAATTTTATGAAGTATCCCTTATGTTATCATTATTATTAATATTGGTGGTCCTTGCATCATATAAAAGGGGGAAAATAACTATGTCCTTGTCAGTCTCAATTGATTACATATTGTTATAATTCTACCTAATACTACTTCTTAACCAATCCAAGGTATCATCAACAATGAATATCTAAAAATTAAATTATTTCTATAAAAAATAATCCCCTATAAATCTATATTAATAACCCCTTCTAGTAGAATCCCTATTGAGAGACTAGTAAATATACGGGTCACTCCTGAAGGCCACCTATAATAATTTGTGGGTTATTGAAAAACAATGAGTTTATATCACTCATATAACTAATTGGAATTACCCAAATTATTTAAATATAAAGAAAAGATATAATATGAGAACCAATAATAAATATATTCACATTGATAATGATAAATAATACTAATATAAAAAAACAATGAGATCCAAAAAATAAATCATCTAAATGGCACAAAACATAGACTAAGTAGAAACCATGAACTCAAATGACACCTAAATAACCACTATGAGATATTGACACCAATCAAAATCATGAAAAATCTCTTAAAAACATTAGAATTTTTTTAATATACATGGTTTCAATATAAAGGTATACTCAGAATGATAATGTATAGAACCTCTCATGTAAATATAAATGAAACACACTAAAGACCAATGTGGTAAATAATTAAATGGGATCATTTCCTAATCATGTAATAAAATATCACTTCCTCAATATGGCTCAATCACCATGTAAAACAATTAAATAACTAAATAATTATCTATGATTATTCATTAAATATAAAACATATACACTTTACCAATTTTTATTCAGTCTCACACCCTAAGACTGAACATATTGTAATCACATACTTCATACAAGTCATCAGACACCTAATTCACACATATCACATCTCATCATGAATCATGTGATTATTGACATGAAAACATCATTATAGTCACATCCATATCAATGTAATCATTTTGAAAGAAACTATACCCCATATATTATGGATAATACCTATGGTCATCACAATACAAAGTAGTATAACTATTGTAATATATTGACATTAACACAAAAAATATTGTATTTTAATATCAACACACAAAATACATCATATTAAAATATCGTACAAATAAGATATATCATATCCCATATATATGTATTCTATATACCTTAATACATTATAGTATGCATATTTATAAGTATAATGAAATGTCAAAAGAATGGTGGAGAATAGAGAGAAACAACTATCCATTCCATCATCAATTTTGATATTGAGGAAAAAAACAAACCCATAATGTTGGGGCATCAGATATCAAATCAAACTAGTTTGTGGTGCATATGAGATCAAAAAATATAAGAATAATTATAGCAGAAAACCATAATAGTGGAAACTACCTATCCATATACTCGATTATAATATTATCTCACATGAAACCCGACTTCCACGATTAAGTCCATGGAAACAAGATCTCATAAAATATTATGAAAATCTAGATACACTGTCATTAACCATATTCATTATTAATTACAATATATTATTAATTTTTTAAACCCCATGATAAATTTCTTTTTTTCTTATTCTTTTCATTCCAAGCTAATATTCTATCAACAATCAGATTACAATTTGAATATTTTTATATCAAATACCATGGACCACATATTTAACCATCGCATTGTTTATATTTTACACGTTTCATCAAAACCATCATCAAAATGCATCCCATGAGTCAATTAATAATTTATTTACTATTCTATATTTTTGGGTACCATAGTAGTCATGATAATTTACGTTAAATAATATGCAATCACAGTGATAATGGAAACAATGGATGAATATTATAACCAACTCGTAAAAAACATATGTAAACAAATATCAAAATATAATATATAAATATAATTGAAATATTGTATCTCAAACCATAACCATAAAACCTATCATAAAAACCATTACAAATTCATGGTATACTTGCAAGCCTCACTATATATATATTTTAGCTACTTCCATCACCATCATATAAATGAAATGAAATAAATAGCCCCGACTCACAAAATGTGTATTCTACTCTATTTCTCATATCCTAACCATACCCAAAGGTACAATTCATTCATATAAACGATCTAATATTTATTATTTAAAATTGTAGACGTATTAGTATTTTTAGTAAAGAATTATATATAGGATGTCTAGGACTAACATAGAGGTATATAATTATTAAGAAGACTAGTTTGGGTATTCTTAAACATATGAATTGATATTTAGAAAAATATTTGAATTAAAATACTAACTAAAATAATAATTATGAATACGTTTTCGATATAATAAACCAATCATTGGAAGCTAACAAATGTTAGGAATAATTCACTAATATTATACACCCAATAATGTTATATTAAATTATTTTAAAGTGATAAAGGTTCGAAAATTTCCAATCCACATTTATTGTTATGTTCATCATTAATATAAATATGTTTTTCTTTAATTTCTATCATATCATTAATTATAAAAAATACATTAAACAAAATATTTAAATGACACATTATATAGTAAATATAAAAAGGAATCAGTAGAAAACAACCCCATCATTCCATACCAAAACCAATCAAATTCATTCTTAATTCATGTTATTTTATTCCTTTGATCAAATCCACCATTTTAAAAAGAAATATAAAATTAAAATTACACACTAAAAAAATAGAATAAATGTGACATATCCCATACCTTAATATATAAAATTTTATCAGATCAATAATGGAAGATCTAGAATAACTCTATGATCACCACTCATTAAAGTATCTCTTCATATGTGTAGAAAATCATCCTTTGTTCTGCAAAAAAACCAATAAAAACCCATGTATAAAATTTTAAAACATACTACTAGAGCATATAATGACAAAAATCAAAGAGAAAAATCTATCTAAGAATAATAAATTCATATCATATTTCCAACACATAATATCTAGAAACTATAAAAAAATCATAAGAAATGAGGAATATTGTCCCTTGAGGAGGCCCTTGGTTTTCCTAGTGTTCAAAGGATTAAAGAGAATTTTTTTCAAATATTGAGGCACTAATGGATTTATCAAAGTCCTTAATTTAATAGAACCATATATAAACATACATTACCATGCCCTAAACTATAGGGTTATAACCCAAACTATGGTCAGGCATGGGAGATCACACAAAATGGGTTTGAATCTAAACCCCCATTAGAATATATTTTTTAATCCACATATATATTTCCCAAATTCTATAAAGGGGGTGGATTTGGTGGAATCCTTGTGATACACCACAACTAAATACCTATTAATTTGATAAAAAATTGGATCTCTAAAGAATATATAGTGAATCCCATTCTTATACTACAACCACCACTATGGAGGAAGGATTATCAAAACCATCATCCTGAGAATCTTCACTGTAATGGGAATCATTGCATTACAAGAGTCCATATCAACACTTAACCATGCCAAAATATACAATTTCATACTACAATGTCCTCCCTCAGATGAAATTTCATCTCTTCACTACTTGTATCCTTTAATATTCTTTCCAAACACCTCTAAAATCCAAAAAATGATTATAATAGATCCTGAAAATAAAGGCACATAGTTCTCAATGTTGACAATAATTTTATTTTTCCTCTAGATTTTCTGGAGGTTGGGGTTGAGAATTTTAAAATGTATGTTCATATAGTTTAGTAAATGATGATACATCACCTAATAGTGTTTTCAAATGATTTTTGGGAGTTGGAGGTATAGAAACCCTCACTTTTCATAGATTAATGTTATATAACATTAATAGAATACATAAAACATTATATAAACATATGACCAATGACCGTACTAGTCTAATGACTTTAGAAACATGAAAGTATAAAAAATGATACATTAGTGACATACATTATCTCCCAATAGTTTCTTCTTGAATATAACCCTTAATAGACCCAATAAAACATATCTTCGTAGCCTGGGAAATTAAACATTAAAAGGGGTTATTCTAAATGACCAGTAAGTGTAAATAAGGTAGATATGTAAGCGTAATTATGAGGATAGGGGGATAAGAACATCATCATGGGAATAAAAGCTCATACCCTTCATATCAAAGATTATATTCATGAATTTTTCTATAAATAATGGTAGTCCATAATATAGTAATCATAAGGAAATAAATAACATAAGTCAAGAATTAATAGCATATGAATAAAACATAGATTTGTGGAAAAATAATATTAATATAATATTATATCTATTGTAACCAAGGATACACATCCAAGACCATATTGATTGTATAACTTCACTCTCCATAACATTTGGTGGTCATGGTTTATTCCCTTTCCCATATTAGTAGCCTTAGTTCAATCCTTATACTATCTCTACTAAATCCCGTGTTTTTATTTTCTGAATAAACCACTTTTAGGACAAGTGAGAACCTCACATTCAAATTCAAACATAGAAAACCATCCCAAAAACAGAATTCATAGTTCAAACATATGATAATAAAGCAGAACTGCCTCAAACCGCCTTTGAAGATTCCAAATTCAAATTGAAACTTTCAAATAGAGAACATCGCACTGCATCAGTAAGTAGAACCTCAAACCTTGAGAGCAGTAGGAACCTTGAATTGTGCAAGAAATAGGAGCACCCCTCTCGTCACAACCTCAACACAGATATAGGTCATGGTCTGTAATCAGTACCTCTATGACAGAATCAACATCACCCTTCCTGTACCTCGACGTCAGAAGAAGATCGCACATACCACACCGAATGAACCCAGAAAAGGGAGAAGAGAACCGCATGCATGCCTCTTAGAACCCTACCCACTCGCACAAACACATCCCAAAGCCACCAGAGAATCCATATCACCCATCTGACCTGGAAAGGATCAAAGAGAATGGAAGCTAGAGTAGCGTCAGAGTAGAAAATATTTTTATAGTGAGCCACGATGAATCCAATGCCATAAATCTCACAAATAATAGCATCATCAAACTAGAATAGCAGAAAAAAAGACGCGATGCAATTGGATGACCAAACCAGATGGTGAAACTTCCGATGAGAATAAACACCACTAACAATAAAGAGAACCAAATAATGGAAAATAGAACTAGGGATAAAATCTTGAATAACGTTGGGGATGAACCCTAAAAGAATTAATCACGACCGCATAACCGTATGGCCCAAAACCCTTGAGAAACCATCGCTCTAACTCAGACCTAGAGAGGAGAGGTGGAACCCTGGGTTAGAGCTGGTTTGGGCGGCCGAGAGTGAAACAGAATGAAGAAAAGTACCGACTCTGATAGCGTTAGAAACACTCTGTCCACCACACCACAAATCCCAAAGCCTTTATAAACACTACCAAACTCCGACCAGGAGAGGGACATATGAACTTGCGGCCAGATTAGGGTATGATTGTAGAGGACATCAACAACACATACCTTATTCAGAACAGAAAAAACCACAGAGAAATCCCAAAATGGCGAGCACCATAGGAGAGATATAGGTCCCACACATCTCATACTGAATTCAGAACTACATGTGCCACACTATAATAAATAATCATATCATAAAACATGAAATGAAATGGGTATTATAAACAGGTAATAATATCATAACCTATAAAAATAGACATATTTCATAATAATTTAATCATATACATTTCCCATGAATAGAAGTGAGTTTCAAAAGCATGTAATAGGTGAAAGATAAATAGGTTTAGAAAAATCATTCCATAAAAAAATAATTCATTAAGAGAATGAATATGAATGGAACAATTGAATGAGTTCTATATAAAGGAATTAATAACACCAATTTATTTTATCTTAAATGGGAAATAATTTTGAAATAAATTTTTAAAAACAATTCATTAGGAAAATATCATTTTTGTATTGAACATGATTTTTTAAAAATAATACCATTATGAAAATAATTTTCTTTAAAAATAGATTTTAAAACATTAAAAGAAATAATTACAAACCATAAAACGATTTTAAAATCCATTTTCATTTAAAATGGGCTTCAATGATATTTTTAAAAATAAATAAATATGTTTTTAAAACATGGTGTTTGAATACAATAGATTTTTATCCGGTGAGGGGACGGTCAAATTTTACACAAATCATTTTATTAAGTACCAATGAGGTGAAAATAGTACTAATATATGGATATGACATGAATTAATAGAGGGGAAGAAAACTCATGAGCATCCTTGATATATAGATTATATGATATTATCAAAGGAATCATAAAAACAAGTAATATTAAAAAGTGATCAGATTGTTTCAATAAGATCTTATCACTTTGTAACATGGGATCACAATCTCCACAGAGGAAAAGGAAATTAAATTAATATATTAATATTATGAAAATAATGAGATACATGATATAAAATTTTAAATGTTTGTACATACACCTAAAAAAGGATTTAGGTACATAACAAAACTTGAGTCTCAAAGAAAGACAATTGAGACAAAATTATTTACTGATTTTGTAACTATTGAAACATAAACCCCATGAAATAAAATTAGTAAAATAGATATTTTAATTCTAATATATTTATGTATATGAATCATATAATACAATCATGGTAATTAAATATTCCACACACAAGGAAATAGCTGTGAACATAGCATGTATCTCACAGAAATAGAAAGTGATATGAAATCCCTTTACCTTATCACATGAATCTCACCGTACTAATTCAAACCATGTAAATAATAATTATAAATTTATTATAAATATTTTAGAGAAGAATTTTATTATATATAATACAATATACGGTTTTATTAAGACAATATGTTACCTTCTTGTTGATCATCATATATTAAGTTCTTACTTCGGATAATATTCGATTTGGACATTGCATGTGGCTTAATTTGATATATCATGGGTCCTTATAATTATATCATGATTATATAATTTATAAAATTATATAATAAACATGTATATCCAGTATTTTATTTTTATTAAAATCAATATAATATATATTCACAACATGGAGCACACTGTTTATTGAGATGGTAAGTCGTACAAACGCATGAACAATGTTTCCATTTTTATTATCATACTGAAATAAAAAAAGAAAATTCCATATATGTATATATTTATATAAATATTAATTACGTTTATTATATATCATATATCACATATATTCCCAAACTGCATCTTTAAAACATTTCGTGTATTGTATGAACGAATCATATCACTTGGAAGGGTGGGGGTAGTCCACACTTCCTCAAACAAAATTATTATATTTACACCGAATGGATAGTAAAAAAATGTGTTTTAAAAGGAAAATATAATCCTAAAAACATTATAAATATAATACATGACATATATAATCTGAGTTTCTATCATAATTTCTAGCATGATGGGTAGTAAAGGAAAAAAATGAACAATCATTGTTTAGTGAGGCGGTAGTTCTCCGTACATATAAATAATATGTTTGTTATCTATCAGATGGAGGTGTGTGTTTGTTTAGGTTTAATACTTAGCATAAAAACATACTGATATATTGAAGATACTATTTTTTACACTATCATGTAATAAAGAGAGTGGAGTGGTGAATAAGGAAAATAAATGAAAGTAGCTCAAGAAAAGGTGTTACCTCTTAATTGGGTAACTCCTTTTTGTTTGTACCAAAAGGTTTCCTCAGAAGAGTTTCTTCCCAAAATAAGGATTGAAGTAGTAAGGGGGGATGTTGGGAAGTTTATTTGAGAATATATTTTCTAATCTTATGTGTTTTTAGAGTTGTGAAGAAGAAGGAGACATGGCGCCCATTTATAGGGAATGAGGAGTGGCACACCTGTAAATATTTTAAGATAGAATTACACCCATGTTATTCATGTTTCATTTTAATAAAATAAGATCTAAATAATATTAAATAGATTATAGGGTCAAAAGATGGCCATAAAATATATTTTGGACATTTTTATAGGTAATTTTCTTCCTTAAGGATATGGTTTAGTCCCTTGATCAGCTTAATTTAACCTAAATCATTTTAACTAATTTCAATCAATTTCACTGATATTTTTTTTCATAATTTATGATTGACTTATTATAAATTATAAATTTCTATAATTAAATATATGGAATACATATTTCAAAATTCATACTATATAAGTGGCAATACCTAATTTAAAATTAATCCACTGTCGGGTCGATAATGCGGATTTTTAATGTCAAAACTATCAAAAGGATTCTTGGTTTTTATATTCAATTTCAATGTGAAATGAGATAGAATTACCTAAAAAAGATTAACTCATAAAAATATAATCTAAATAAACTTCTAAACTGAATTAAAATACAATTTATCCATATAAATATGATAGATTAAAATGAAATTTTGAAAAAAAATCCAATATTTTCATTATTCATCCAATATTGAAGTTTCTTATAAAAATAAAAAACATTCAGCCTAGGATAATTTCAGCATTATAAAATCAAAAAATTATTTTAATTTCTAAAATTAAATTATAAAATGTGTCTAAAATTAATTTTATGATTTTTCACAGATGGACATTAAAATTATTTCATTCGAGAAAACCGTAATTTGAACATAAAAGGACATTACCAAAAATCATATATTTCATTTTAAATATTCATTTTTTATATAAAAAAATTATATAAAATATTTTAAAATTAGTTATTACTATTCATATTACTATTATTAATGGCTTGGTTATAGTTATCTTATTTAAAATTTTATAATAATAAAATGATGTTTTGTAGAAACATTAGTGTTACATGTAGCATATGCCTTGTAAATAATCCATGTATTGTATGGGAAGTTCATGTCAAAAGTATCATAAACCATGTATGTACCATGTGAATGGTTTTTTACTTAGTTTAATGCTAAAAATAAATTAAAATATCATTTATTGGAAAAAAGGGTCCATAAAAACATGGGTGTTACATTATACCACCTTTAAAATTAATTTCCCCCTCGATATTTGTCACTCAAGTAAAATCAAATGAGGATACATTTGCTTCATCATATCGTCATGTTCCTGTACAGCTTCTTCTAGCTAGTTTTTTCTCGATAAAACATTTACCAGGTGAGTGGTCTTGATTTGTAAATTTTTCTCTGATTGGTACAGACATTCATCATGTTTCTCATCGTAAAAAATATCCATCTCCAATGGTATGACCTTTGAGTACAGTACATGCGAAGGGTCAGGTATATAATTCCTCATAATAGATACATGGAACAAATAATAGACTTGATAGATATTTAGAGGAAGTACCATAAAGATAATTTTCCATCCTAATAATATAAATAATGTAAAAGGAACTAATATTAATAGATATTAGTGTCCCTTTATTCCTGGATATCATAAACTTCTTTTAGGGTGAGATTCATGGAAACATATTTTCACCAACTACAAATTTCTTATCATGATGTGGGTTATTAGTGTATTTTTATGAAATTTTTGGCTCTCTTGATGTACTACTGAATGGTTCTAACCTCCTTGACCATTTCTTCAGTAATCTCAGGTCCCAATAGATTTCATTCTACAACTTCATCCGAACACATCAGAGCTCTATATTTCAACCCATAGAGGGCTTCATAAGGTTCCATATAAAACATTAAGTAAATTCTATTTTTGTATGAAAACTAAAATAAGGGAAGGTGTGGATTCCAACCACATTAAAAATCCACATAACATGATCTAAAAATATCCCCTAGGGTTTTATTTTTTATTTTAGACTTACCATATATCTGATGATGATAAAGAGTGATGAAACTAAAATCTATATCAAGTTATTTTTGATGATTTTTTCATAACATTGAGGTAAACCATGGATCTTGACCTGATACCTTAGAATTTGGTACTCCATGAAACCTTACAACTTCCATAAGTTATATCCTATAAGAATGATATAGAGATAAGTCTTCTCTAATAGTGACAAAGTGTGATAACATAGTAATGTGATCGAGTACCACCCATATAACATTAAACCCTTTAGAGGGTTTTATTATTCAAATGAAAAAAAATCATAGCGATGTTCTCCCATTTCCATTATGGCATAGGTAATGGGTTCAACATCCTCTTTGAATTTTTTATTTCTGCCATAACTTTCTGGAATACCATGAACTAAGAAACATACATTGTTATATCACACTACATTACATCCCAGAAGAAGTATTCCTTCATGTCCCTATATATCTTCACAATTATAGGATAAATTGAGAATGAATATCTATGAGATTACTCTAATTGATCCTTATTGAAATACAGTATGAAAGGAACATATACATGGTTTCTAAACATTATAATTACATACTGATCATGGAAAAACTTATGATCATTTTTTAATTTTGTTTGAAGCTCTTCATCTTCCTTCTGTAGATCCTTAATCATAATTTAGATATATGGTTGAACATTAATTTGAGAATTCTAACATTTTCCCATTCCTTTAGGGTTTTAGATCCATCCTTTAGATATCCATAAAAATGTATCTATTGTGATCCTCATCATTGATATGCTAGCATGATATTTCTGACTCAAAGATTCTCCCACCATGTTCTCATTCCCATGGTGGTAATGTATTGAATAGTCTAATTCATTATCAACTCTAACAGTCTTATCTAGTGCATGTCAAACAAATTTTTTGTGAATGTAGATTTTTTAATTTAATGGTTAGTATATATATGAAGCTTTTCTCATTCAAGATAATGACTTTAAATATTTAATTCAATAATTTC
Source organism: Viscum album (assembly GCA_963277665.1). Classification (NCBI taxonomy): domain Eukaryota; kingdom Viridiplantae; phylum Streptophyta; class Magnoliopsida; order Santalales; family Viscaceae; genus Viscum; species Viscum album. The sequence goes on from OY728131.1 coordinate 1,500,173,889, forward strand.
TGCTTCTAACTCCAAATCATTTGTTTGGTAATTTTTATCCTTAATATTTAACATTCACAAGAAATAATCAATATCCATATTATTCTACAAAATATCATATATCAATCCCTTATTTGATTTGCTAATATAGATTACAAACCTTTATTTACTATAGGGTAATGTATTCATATGTTATATGACTAACTTTCTATTCAGTGGCATGATATTTTCATCACATTTAGTTGTGCATAGGAACTAGACACCCTTTTGAGTTAAATTGGACAAAGGATTAAATAGTCTCGAAAAATTCTCCCCATATCATCAATAATATTCAGATAAACCAATAAATAAGTGGATTTCAGTCACTATAGATGGTCTCGGCCAGAATTCAATAGCCCCCTTCTTTGTTGGATCTACTGTTATATTATATCTATAAATAATATGTCCAAAAAATGAAACCCTTTATTTCCAAAATTCACAATTTGTAAATTTTTCATATAAGTTCTTCTTCCTTAGGGAATTTATTACAATTATCACGTGATCTTTATTCTATTTATTACTCTTTGAATATATAAGAATCTCATCTATAATGACTAGAAAAAAATTATTGAGGTCATCTATAAAGTCTCTATTCAATAAATCCAAGAAAATATAAGGGGTATTAGGAAGTCCAAAAAGAATCAATATATATTCATAGTGTCCATGCCTTGTTAAATTTTTTTCTGGGGTATATACTCTATCTTGACCCTTAGTTGATGATATCTAAAACCAAGGTCACTCTCAGAAATGTTTTGAACTTCGTCGGGTTGATTAGACAAGTCATAAAAATGGGGAAAAAGATACCTATTCTTGATAGTGGTTGTTTTCTACTCCCAATAATCTATACAAAGATTCATTAATCCATCTCTCTTTTTCACAAAAGAACTGGTGCACCCCATGATGACACTATTAACCAAATGAATCCCTTATCAAGGTATTCTTGGAGTTTCTTCTTCAATTCATACAAATCAATTGGATAAATTATATAAGGACTCATTAAAATTGGTGTGGAAACAAGTATTAGTAATTTAGAGAACTCAATATCAACTTTTCGTGGATGGATACAAAAATATTTCAAAAAGACACTCATAAAATCCCAAATAATATGAATTTAATCTATTTCAATTATCCCCCCAAACATTTTAGATAAACAACACTATTTAATATGAATTAAGACCTATACATTGGATTTAATATCCATTTGAATTTCATACTTATAATCCCAAGTATGGATGATCACATAAGGGTCAAAAATATCAAAAGTAACTTACCTTCTTCAAAAATTGATTTTGGATTTATCCAGAGAAATCCAATCTATTCCTTTGATGACATGAAATTCAACTAATGGAATAATGTAAAAGATTTGTAGGAATAACATTCCCACAAACTTCAACCAGAGATAAATCATTGACTTGAGATACAATCACTATACCATTACGGGTTTTTCACTGCTAATTCCACATCTAACATTTTTGGTGGATTATTAACACCCTTATAAAATTCCTTAGATATGGAAGAGATGGTAGATATAGAATCAAATATGACATCATTAATTCTATATTGGATGGTATTTGAACATCTCATCATGTCGTTATTGAAACCCTCATCATGAATAGTGATTACATGATATTTTCCCTGGTCCCTCAGTTTAATAGGTTGTTGATGTCGATCATCATCTCTATCCCTTGGGTTTAATAAGTGTTCAGCATAATTCTCTTTCTCCATTCAATTGTATCACTAAATCATTGGATTTTAATTTATTGATGGTTCTTCCACATTTATGATATTATTTAAATTATTCCCATCACTTCAAAAATAAAATTCTTCATGTTCTTCCCATTCAAAATTATTCCATTTATTAAAGCAATTAAGGTAATTTATTACATTATTCCTCATGTAAATAGAGAATAAAGGGAAGCACATTTTATTTTCGTCATAGTTTTTAGAATTTTTTTAAAGCCCATATTCTTCTTCGTGTTAAAACCTTGAGATTGATACATGAATCCAACCACAATTTAAAGATTGATTACATATTAAAAAATATATTAATAGATACTAAATTATTGTAAAGACCCAAAAATTCCATTTATATTTTTAAATTATTTGGGATTCTTATGAGGCTTTGAAAATTGATGGCACATGATTCTGAGGCCTGTGTTCCTGAAATGAATTTCTGAACTATTTTTTAGGTATGTTTAGTAAATCCGCAGGCTGCATTTTCTATCTTTTGAACTACTGCTCATAATTTAAATCTGAGAGCACCATTGAATCTGCAGCACCGAGATTCTATTAAGGGAAGCTTCAATTCGACCGCAGTTGGTCGGGATAAAAATATAGTTTTCTGGAAATTTTAAAGAATAAAAAAATGACATGTAATTGTTATTTTATTTTATTTTTCACTAACAGTTGAGCGGTGGTGGTAGGACCAGTGAATTTTCAATATATTTAATGTCTTGACTCATCAACTGCATAACTCCACATTTGTGAATTAAAATAGGTTTATTAATTCATTTAATGAACCTCATTAATTACTCAACCCCTTAGAGAAATTGCCCCCTCATATTTAAATGGAGCTCGAGGTGGTGTTTTGGAATGAATTTTTCAAGTGAGGAATATCTGTAAAAGTTTAACAGCTATATCCTCCAAAGGAGGATGAAATCTAGGGGTGAAATGATCCAGGATTTACGAATTCCAATGACTCCATCCAACGTGGACGCACCTCTCGCCGCAACCGTGACACCTCCAACGGATCTCGAGGTAGGGGGTTTATGTTTGGTTTTGGTTTAACATTATTGAAATGAGTTTATTTAATCTTTAATGTTAGGTAAATATTCCCCTGCTTGTTATCATGTTAACACGGTGGGTGTGGGCCAAATGAACAAGGACCAGACACTCCGCCGCTTCGTTCATCTTGCATTCTCCATGGACGACTTTCCTCAATTTTGATGGAAACATGAGATAGACGACCACACTATGATGGAGGCAGTCTGGGAGACTCATAGCCAGAGAAGGAACCAGGAATGGACCACCAGAGCACGTCCAGTGGACCACGAAAAGAATTGTCGGCGCACCAAGCTCGCACCGGCAAGCAGTGGCTAGAGGAGGCCCACAACAACCAGCCGCATGCGGTGGGAAGGAGGTGTGCCGTCGCGAACCACAGTCACCAGAGGCGGCAAGCCCGATCCGAACACACGGGAGAAGAGCGGTGCCTACCGATGCCACCATTGGAAGCAGATGAGGCCAGCAGGCTATGGTAGAAGGGGGTGGTGCGACCCCGCACATTTCCGCATTGGTTGGAGACCGGCCGACCACCTGACAGACCGTTGCAAATGGTGGGGAAGCGCACCACCGGTCGGATGAAATAGCCATGCGTCTGCGGCGCCAGAGGGAGACACGGTCCGCCTCAGGTGGACCAAGCCAGAAGTGGGCCAAACAAATAGGCCAGACCCGCCAAGTAGGCCAGGCCGGACCTGCAGCTCATCGAGCCAGCGCGAGTGGGCCGAGCCCCACCCGACTGGCCAAGCCAACCGTTGCACGGGACAACGAACCAGTCAGGACAATCCAAACAGGCCAGACCCAGTGAACCGGGATGACCCTTAACAGACTGGACCCAGGCGGGGTCAGGGAGACCTTGGGACCTATTGCGTCGGGCCGGCCAGACCGAGTCGGACCAGGCCAAGACCTAACCGACACCCGAATAAAGAAATTCCCTTAACTAAAGAACCGTGTGTCCTTTTAACACACCATTAGTGGCGTTGGGACCCCTTTTGGGAATCAGTCCCTTTAGAATATTATAATAGGCATGACCAAGCATGGCTGGACCGAGGTGCGATGACCCCCATTTTACTAAAAAGGGGTGTAACTAACAGACCGAGTGTCCGATCGACCTGTTGTCTATGCCATAAGAACACTGGTGACAATGCGGTCCTTTGGAGATGATCTAAGTGAATTTTGATGAAGTTTGACGTGCGACCTAGGTTGGATCATACTTGAATCCACCTGAACCTTTTTACAAAAGCACCCATATCTCACAGACCGGTCATCCGATCGACGCACCATCTATCACGTTGGGACCCCTATGATGGGGAAGTCCCTTGGGTATAAATTTTTCAAGAATTTGTACCAATTGAAATATGACTGATCGATTGAGGAGAAGAGTGTTCCGGAGATCAGGCATGCTTCGTGTGGGAATCTAGTGGCTGGCTGTGATAGGAAGAAGTAGAGAGACCAATCCGGGTTAGCATCAGAAAATACAGAGTGGGATGATCTAGCTCTACAACTAATCATATATGTCTATGTATTAAAGACCAATACGGGTTATCACCAGCGACTAATACAAATCAGCACGAGCGACCAATACGGGTCAGCATGAGCGACCAATATGGGTCTGCACCAGTGAACAATACCAGTCAACATCTAGTGACCAATACAGGTCAGCATAAAGTGACCTATACGAGTTAGAATTGGAGTTACTACAGAGAGGATAATCTGGATTTACGATTATTCATCCCTATCCCAGTGACCTTTAAGTTATACCATTAGAGTGATCTTTCTCTTTTACTTTGTGCTTCAATATTTATATAATGATTGTGATATTACCTTTGTGGTATTTATTGTGATGTTTTTTTGGGGATTACTGAGAGACCTTTGGGGGTATCAGGGCCCTCTACTGAGTTGTTTTACTCCCCCCAGCACTGGCTCCACCCTCACGTGTGTGTCTGGTGCAAACTACTGATGCTCCGAGGTAGAATTTGGAGGTTCAAAACATGGTGGAGCTTAGTGCGATGGGGGTAGTCAAGATCCTCTTCTTCGACTTTAGACTTACATCTACTACCCTCCAATTAGATCTCCAAGGCAGATGCGACAGTTGTTTACTTTTTTTAGGTTTCTAGTGCTTTTATTTCAGCCAACCGTTTTTAGTTTACATTTTTAACCATGGTATTAATTTAATCTCGGGGTTGTAACTTACTTTTTTTTTGTGGTTTACATAAGTTTTCCTTCTTGAGTGTGTACAGATCTCTCTAAAAATTCCTTCCATGTTCATAATATATTTTTTGGTGCTGGTCACGAACCCCTGGCCTTTGGAAGGCGGGTATGGGGGAGTCACATCCAGGCCCCATGGGATGGGTCATGAAAAAGTGGTATCAAAGGGAGGTTGGTTCTACCATAAGAAATAATAGTTTCATTTTTATGAGGCAATGGTGTAAATTGGCTTGAGTTTATTTTTTAGTACATGGAGTCTAATGTTGGTGCGGCAGCTGACGTATCCATACACCAGGACCATGAATTTTGTTTTCTGACACGGTACATGAAAACAATAGTCGCTAGTGTTTTGAAAACTTTTATTGATACTTTTAAGTCATCACACCAGGTATAACATATTGTCCGTGGCATATCTGTTTCTTACAAGATACCTCCACAGAGACAGCCAGTCAGGATTCCGATTAGAGATCATGACAGTGGACCACCGATCAATGAGGTGTCAGTATATAGACCACTCACAGTGATGGCACCTTCTCTTGGTGTACTAGTAGTAGCACCACCCCTTGAGCAGTAGATGCTACAAGTGGATCATGTACGCCAGCTGAGCGTGTTGCATGCTTTCTAGAGACAGAGGCCTCTAAGGTTTCAAGGCGATACAGACCCCCAGCCAATAGAGGACTAGCTTGAGTTGGATTTGCGGGTCTTTTTCTTAGTAGAGACACCTTCTGATCAGATGGAAATCTTGGCCACTAGACTTATATAGGTGCATGAGAAAATGACCCTTAACTGGCCAGAATTTGAGAGCCTTTTCAGGGCAGAGTTCATGTCAGCGACACTACACTCTATGCATATTCAGGAGCTGCTGCATCTGCAGGAGGGCAGCAAGACTGTGGATCAGTACTCAATGATATTTATTGACCTCTCCTTATACTCCACTAACATGGTATAATACCCTTACTTCAGGTTCTAGATCTTTGAGTAGGGGCTTAGATGAGAGATAAAAGCTGCGAAAGATTCTCTTAGCATCCTGAAGAATGTTGGGGTGCTAGAGCGAGCTTTGATGATGGAGATATTCCTTACCGAGTAGGAACTGACAGTGAGAGACACTACCTGTTGACCTGTAGCAGAGTCATTTTCAGCTGGTAGTAGATAGATGACATAGAATCCTAAGTGGGATAGACCTTCTGCAGGGTGACCCCGGGATGCAAGGTTAGAGGTGAGAGGATCGAGAGGCTGAGGATGTCACCAGCAAGGCATGATCTATTTTTTCATTCGGGGTATAGGGTCATAGAGTGTGTAACTATCCAACTCCCCTCATGGATGATCAGAAGATGGTGGAGGGGACACTAAGGCAATGACAGTGTAAGGAGCATGAGTGTCATCTAGGAAGTGGATGAGGTAGGGGAGAAAGACGTGCGTGTGAGAGGTGGTCGGGGTCACCAGAAACTACAACCATTACCCCCAAGAGGTCTACTATGAGCTCAGGGAGTGGGTGGATGGGGATATACCCAGATATAGGCAGTATAGGCTCATGACAAAGGCATTCTTCGTGTGGGAATCCAATGGCTAGCTGTGATAGGAAGAAGTAGAGAGACCAATACGAGTCAACAACAGAAACTCAAGAGTGGGATGATATAATTGTAAAACTTATCATCCCAACCTATGGACCAGAGAACAATATGGTTCAGCACCAGTAACCAATATGGTTCATCACCAGTGACCAATACGGGTCAACACTTGCAACGAATATGGGTCAGCACCAACGACCAATACGGGTCAACATCTATAGACCAATATGGGTCAACATAAAATGACCTATATGGGTCAGCAGTGGAGTTACTATGGATAGGATGATATGGATTTATGACTAGTCATCTCTATCCCAGTAACCTTTAAGTTATACAATTGGAGTGATCTATCTCTTTTTCTTTGTGATTCATGATTTAGATCATGCTTGTGATAGTACCTTTTGGGTATTTCTTGTGATGTTTTCCTTTGTGGATTACTAAGAGACCTTAGGGTGTCTTGGGGTCCCCTACATAGTTGTTATACTCACCCTTGCACAGGCTCCTCCCCCACGTGTGTGTCTGGTGTAGACTACAGATGCTCCGAGCCATACATTGGAGGTTCGGGACTTTGTAGAGCTTGGTGCAATGGGAGCAGTCAAGATCCTCTTCTTAAACATTAGACTTACTGTTACTACCCTCCAGGTAGAGCTCTAGGGCAGATGAAATAGTTGTTTACATTTTTTAGTTTCTAGGTCTTGTATTCCGGCCCACTGTTTTTAGTTTACAGTTGTACAGGGGGTTGTACTTTACTCTCATGGTTATACCTTACTTTTTTTGGTTGTTTACTTCAGTTTTCAATTTATTGTGTGTAAAAATCTCTATGTAAATACCTTAACTATTCTGGGAAAGCCTTTAGGTGCTAGTCACCAACCCCTAGCCTATAGAAGGAGGGCTTGGGGTAGTCACGTTCAAGCCCCATGAGTTGAGTCGGGACAAAGTCGTATCAAAGGGAAGTTGGTTCTACCAGAAGAACTAAGAGTCTACTTTTAATTAGGAAATGTTATAAAGTGTATTGAGTTTGGTTTTTAGTAGTAGGAGTTTAGTGTTGGTGCGGTGGACGATGTATCTGTAACAGCCCAAGATTTTATGAAAAAATATTCTTTTTAATTTCACTAATGTCTCGTGTTGTACGCTACACCAAAAGGAGCTTGCACAACACGCATCCTTGACTTGACTTGCATTACACGCAATTGCGACCTTCCTCGATAGCGTGTGTAGTACGCAATAACGAGTTTCACTAAACAACAATATGTTATTAAAATATTATAAAAACTATCCGTTATGAATAGTAATAACCACTTTTTGAAATTTTGTAAATTTTAATTTTCAAAATGGACTTTATTTTTGGATTCGTAATATCGAAATTAGCTTAGGGTGAAATTTTGGTACTTTTCGGATAACTTTCGTTTTCTGATGAATAGTGAAAATTACTAAATTTTAATTAAAAAAAACTTTTTTAATCGAAATTATTAATAGTGATAAATTATTAATTTGAGTGGTTTTAAAGTATATTTAGAATATATTTTTACAATTCAATACAATGTTGGTCATTGGATGTAATTTCACATTTACACCAGACATAAACAAGTGTTAATCTTTTGATAGTTATTATCTCTTAAAAACACGCTATTTGTTGTGACAGCGGAAATTAATTATAAAATTAATTAATGAAACTTATATGTTGGGAATTTTGTAAAATAGAAATCATTTTTTAATTCGGAATATCAATTATAGCTTACGGTGAAATTTTGGCATTTTTCTGAAAAACTTCAATTTTTGATGAATAGTGAAACTACAAAGTGGTGGTTAAAAAATTAATTTTCTTTTTCATAAATCTTAATTTTACCACTTCTGTGAATGGAATTTCAAAAATCCGAGAGACACGGTTGATGTCAGTAAGTATAATGTGGTTCAATGAGATGAAAATAATTTTTGGTGAATAGTAACTTTTTACTTTTAGTTACCACGGTTAAAAGTAAATAGGATAATTAAGGGTAAAAATGATATTAATATTACCCTAACACATGTCCTAATCCTATTGGAAAAGTGTATCTCGACCAAAAACAACCTTAAGTATAAAATATTATCATTTAGGCCCACTTGGATTAGATTAGGACATTTATTATTATTTAATTCAAAGAAGAGTTAAAAGAGTTAAAATCAAAGTTTATTTACTAAAACATTTTTAATATAGGGTTATAAATAATATAATTTCGACCATAAATATTCATTAGAAATATAAAACTATTTCCTAAATAATGGTATTTTATTTGTAATTTTTATACTTTAAATAATTTAATTTATTTATGACACAACGATGACGCAGTAATTACCTTTTTAAGAAAATATTAACATAATTGATGTTATAAATGCCACAATAAATGTAATTTGAGACTTTTTATGACTTAAACTAATTTTCTAGGTTAATATGACATGTTATGGGTGATTTAAGTAACCTGGTTTGAACATATCATTCTGTTAAAAATTTCATAAAAATCATGTACCAAATAGTGTCCAAATTGACATAAATTAGTTTTTAAAACAAATATTATATTATTAATTGTTATTTAATTCCTAAAAATCTAAGGTTCTTAAAAATGACTTAGATAAGTATAGATATATTAATAATAAACAACTTGGGGTTCGTTTGTCTTGATATAGTAAGTTTATTAACCATATAGTGTAAGAAAATAAAAAGACACGGTAAAAGTTAAATTATTTAACTTAGAGTTAAATCTAATTGATAAGGTTAAAATAATAACCTAAAATTGTCTAAATCATATTGGATGAGAGGATTTAGACCCATCACCACTTTATCTGTGAAATAAGACCATTTGGAACCATTATAAACCGAATTTGACCTTAATATAAAATAATATATTGATATTTTCCTATGATGCCCCTCTCCTCCCTTATAAAAGGGCACATCCTCCCTCTCCTCCTCACACCAATTTGAGCATTCAAGCTCGGACAACCCCTGCCAAAATCTCTTCTCCACTTCCCTAGTATCATCCTAGAGGTTCTGGTCTTCTTCAAAGACCATCCTTAGTTCTTTAAGTGGAGGTTAAGTGAAGGCGCGTCAAAAAGAGGTAATATCCATTACCGATCTTTTTCAATATCTTTCTTCTTCCACTTCTTCTTCTTTTGTTGTTTCATTATGAAGTAATAAAATCAGTATCACTCATATACTGGTATTATAAGTATGAAACAACCCTAATTCACCATCTATTCATCCTATGGAAAAAGAAATCACCGCGCGTGCGTACGTACGGAATACCGTCTCCACGCCATGGTGTAATCTATTTTCCACCACCACCTTAATTGGATGGGTATAATGGTGTAATGAGTAAAAATATATGATTATTATAAATTAATATTAATACTGAAATAGTATACATACACTTCAACACAATTCCACGACCATGGGAACGATACCATTGCTCGTGCATACGTACGGACTACCGTCTCCACGATGCGATGAGATTCATTCTCCATGTTAACCATTTAAGAATGATTATAAAGTATATATAAGCAATAATAAGGAAATATATGACATTATAAGGCTACTGGATTGATGTATATATGTATGTCATTTACTTACTTCCATTCAAGACAATAAGGAAAGGAAAACAGCGTTCATGCGTACATACGGACTACCGTCTCCATAAACGGTGTGTTTCATTTCATTTATATATTTATTATATATATATATATACTGAATATATATGATATATAAATCATGTTTTATATTCTGTAAGTAATTAAATCATGATATATGTAATAATAATGTCAAGAACAACAAGTCCAAACACCTATGATAAATGAAACGATTTTACCCAAAACGCTTCTTTAACATGGAATTTACAATAGAACGGGTAATATAAAGTCATAAGTGAACCATATATGATATCATAACAATGAATATGATTCTGTAATAAGTTAATGAAATTATTTAAATCATTATACAGGAGGTTCAGACACTTACGAAGCAAATCAGACTTAAGGTAAGGGAAAATATCACAATCTCATTTTTATCCGAGATTGTTTATACTTTGGTATTTACTGGGGTGTATTTTATCATCCACATCTGTGTTTCCTCAATATGTAATATTGTTTACATACACCTACAATTGTTTAAATCCAATTTTACCCTTCAGTGAGTTTTTAGTAAAAGATATGAAAAGAATCTTTTGTCATTTTTTGTATGAGGTACTTTTTGACTTTTCTGACAAAAGTACGAGAAGAATGTTTTTTTAACTTATAGGGCATGAATGGATTTTTAAAAAATTATTTAAAAGAAGCTTCCTTTTCAAGTTTTAAAGTTTAATTTTAATCAACTTCTTTTAGTTTAAAATTGTATGACATGTTAAGAAAGGAAAATTGTTTTTGAAGTAGAAAGGATATTTTCCACAAGAACGGAGTTCAAGTGTTTTATCAAAATTATTTTCTATCTAAGATAATATAGGGTTCTGTTTTTATCCCCATTATTACATTTATTTGATTATGTTGTGATGGAATTATTTTTATGAATTCCTTTATCTTATATGAATTGTTTTATGATGTCATGTTGTTTAAGAATCCCATTTTTATTACATGGATTATGCAATGATGTATGATTTATGATTTTGTGGAACACATAAGAATGGTATAATTATGAGATGGGTGGGACCTATATCTCCCTCCAATGCATTGGGTAAAGATTTTATATCTCATGAGACAGACATGGCTGGAATGGTAGGTTATACCGGTTTAGTGAAACAGGACTGAAACGAGGGTGACTCAGTTCAGAATGGGACTTTGTCCACTAAGATAGTCTTGGAAATGAGTCTTGACTAACAAGAAATGATTTTCTATGATTATGTGTGTATGTGAAAAAGTTTCATGTTTTAAGTTATGATTATTGGGATTTCATTTCACTACTATGATTTATCCCATGTTATGAAATTATGCTCTCTTTTGCAGGTTAAGATTTCCAAAAGTTATGTTCTTATGAATATGATGTGATTGATTTTTCTTTTGTTTACCCTTACTGAGAATTTGAGCTCACCCTTTTATGTTTTCTTTTCCCCAGGATATAAACAAAGGTTTTAGGTAAAAAAATAGGGGAAGATCTTTATGGGAGATATTGAAGATCTTTCACCACGATCAGAATATTACGTTCCGAGTTTCCAAAGACACTAAACTATTACTGTCCTTGTGTGTGTGTTTTTGTTATGTACTAAGTATTCCGCAAAAGTAATGTAATGTCCATGTACGACAAGCTTTGTTTCTCTACAGTTGGTATCAGAGGAAAGGTTTTGTCAACCTTTGGAAACTAGGATGTGAAAATGTTAGTGAGATATCTAGATATATTTCTAAGGTATGTCTAGGGATGTATCTAAGGATAAGTATACGTATAGGATATAGTCCTAGAACTACGATAACGATCTTAGAATTTAACCTAAGATGTTAGATATTAAGGGTACTCCCCCTTTATTAGGTTGTTTTCCCTAGCATGATTTTTGCCTCTAACACTATTCTTTTTGGGTTTTAGAAAATGGCTGGAAACAAGATGATTCATGATAATGGAGGATATTATGGACAATGGAATGATATTCTTCATGAGAAACCAAATGAAATGGGATTTGGAAGTCCAACCATAATTATTATGCCGAATCAGTAATCTCATAATATGATCAATAAACTCAAATTTGGTATGTTTTCTAACTCGGCTAATAAGAGAAAGATGGAGTTTCATGATGATCATAGAGGAAAGAAAGTTCAATTTCCACTTTGTAAATCATGTGGGAAGAGGCATCAAGGAGAATGTTTCAAAGGAACTGGAAGATGCTTTGGGTGTGGAAAAGAAGAACATAAAGCTAGTAAGTGCAAAGGAAAGGGTTCATTTAACACCATGGATGAGGATAATGGTATTGCTATGACATCAACAATGGTTAAATGTTTTAAATGTGGAAGGTACGGGCATTATGCAAACCAATGCCTTAAGGTAAAGTCTCATGAAGAGAATCAGTATGTTCATATGGGTAATATTTATGTTGATGATGATGAAGAGACTACAAATGATATGTGAGATGAAAGAATTGATGAAGCTCGGTCAATGGATTAAGAAGGTAGTGGAATGATTACATGTTTATCAAGTGTAATGTTGTATAAGTAATCTCATGGTACTATGGAATAAAGAGACATCTAAGGAGTGTTACACTGTTGTATTTCATTATGTTTTGAAAGTGTATGATTAATGGTACCAGTAAACATGAAAGGTTATTCAGATATTTTTGGAAAGTAGATGATATGCGCATAATTAAGGGATAAAGAGAAAATGAAATGTTTAACAGTATTCATGAGCTCATGATTGATATAAGGACTAAGTGATATCATGGTTTGAGTATATAGAATTTTGAGGATTTTGGTATGTGGAAAGAGTTAACTTTTAACAGCATTGATGTTTTCAATAAGGATCAATGGGTATCCATTTTTCAATAGAATACATGATTAAGGTATTCACAGGATTGGAATGTGACCAACAAGATATATGGGGGATAAATGATGGTATTCACATGCTTGGTTGATGACATTTCAAGTAATCATATTCTTTATATTATGATCTTGGACCAAAGTATTTCCTAAAGATTGGAATGGATTATGTTGGACATAAGTTAGTATTGTTTAAGGATGGAACTTTTGATATTATTTATGTGATGTTATAGTAATGTAGTTTTAGAAAAAGGACAACCTGCAGGATAAGCGAAAGCCCAACGCGTCGGACAAGGTCGTAGGAATCGAACCCACAACCGAAGTGCGACTGGCCTTTATCGCCTACTACCGACCTACAGGAAGTCCCTGTTTAGTAGAAACTAGTTTTATTACACAGTATGATATATGAAGTATAAGTCCATTTTAGGAACCCTATATGATGAATCTCACTATAGATGGACTTATGTATTTTTTGATAACATTTCTAACCATTTGTTTGAGATAGATGGAATGACCCATCATTCTATCACATGATCTGCTAACACATCACGAATGACAAATTCAACTTCATTTCTTTAAGAGATGAAGTGGAAATTTTCCAAAGAACGACAAACGGTGAGACTATACCAAAATCACGAAAGTATTTATTCTAATTCCAATTTCATCAACTTTAGGGAAATGATCTTGAAAACCAAAAATGTTGTCCTAGTGCTCTTATATCTGATGAATCAGATGGTACCTTAGATCATCACAAATTTACGGCTTTGTGATTGCTGGCTTTTCCATAGCCATGTTCTCTACCACTCTCCATCAGAACATGATGGTTAGATTTCTCTTCCATATCCATATTTTCACCTATGTGGAAACCCAGTGATTAGTTTATTTGGGTAACCGTTATGTTTAATACTTTTGTTTTTAAAAATTGGTTTTGGTATTCCTTTTTAAGATGTGGGTTTCTATTAAAGAAACTTTCGAATAGTAAACCATTTATAACCCTAACGAATTTCAAGGGCGAAATTCATTTTAAGGGGGGTAGAATGTAACAACCCAAGATTTTATGAAAAAATATTCTTTTTAATTTCACTAATGTCTTGTGTTGTACGCTACACCAAAAGGAGCTTGCACAACACGCATCCTTGACTTGCCTTTCATTACACGCAATCGCGACCTTCCTCGATAGCGTGTGTAGTACGCAATAACGAGTTTCACTAAACAACAATATGTTATTAAAATATTATAAAAACTAGCTGTTATGAATAGTAATAACCACTTTTTGAAATTTTGTAAATTTTATTTTTCAAAATGGACTTTATTTTTGGATTCGTAATATCTAAATTAGCTTAGGGTGAAATTTTGGTACTTTTCGGATAACTTTCATTTTCTGATGAATAGTGAAAATTACTATATTTTAATTAAAAACAACTTTTTTAATCGAAATAATTAATAGTGATAAATTATTAATTTGAGTGGTTTTAAAGTATATTTAGAATATATTTTTACAATTCAATACAATGTTGTTCATTGGATGTAATTTCACATTTACACCAGACATAAACAAGTGTTAATCTTTTGATAGTTATTATCTCTTAAAAACACGCTATTTGTTGTGACAATGGAAATTAATTATAAAATTAATTAATGAAACTTATATGTTGGAAATTTTGTAAAATAGAAATCATTTTTTAATTCAGAATATCAATTATAGCTTAGGGTGAAATTTTGGCATTTTTTCTGAAAAACATCAATTTTTGATGAATAGTGAAACTACTAAGTGGTAGTAAAAAAATTAATTTTTTTTTCATAAATCTTAATTTTACCGCTTCTTTGAATGGAATTTCAAAAATTAGAGAGACACGGTTGATGTCAGTAAGTAAAATGTGGTTCAATGGGATGAAAATAATTTTTGGTGAATAGTAACTTTTTATTTTTATTTACCACAGTTAAAAGTAAATAGGGTAATTAAGGGTAAAAGTGATATTAATATTACCCTAACACATGTCCTAATCCTATTGGAAAAGTGTATCTAGACCAAAAAGAACCTTAAGTATAAAATATTATCATTTAGGCCCACTTGGATTAGATTAGGACATTTATTACTATTTAATTCAAAGAAGAGTTAAAAGAGTTAAAATCAAAGTTTATTTACTAAAACATTTTTAATATAGGGATATACATAATATAATTTCGACTATAAATATTCATTAGAAATATAAAACGATTTCCTACATAATGGTATTTTATTTGTAATTTTTATACTTTAAATAATTTAATTTATTTATGACACAGCGATGATGCAGTAATTACCTTTTTAAGAAAATATTAACATAATTGATGTTATAAATGCCCAAATAAATGTAATTTGAGACTTTTTATGACTTACACTAATTTTATAGGTTAATATGACATGTTATTGCTGATTTAAGTAACTTGGTTCGAACTTATCATTCTGTTAGAAATTTCATAAAAATCATGTACCAAATATTGTCAAAATTGACATAAATTAGTTTTTAAAACAAATATTATATTATTAATTGTTATTTAATTCCTAAGAATCTAAGGTTCAGAAAAATGACTTAGATAAGGACATATATATTAATAATAAACCACTTGGGGTTCGTTTGGCTTGATATAGTAAGTTTATTAACCATATAGTGTAAGAAAACAAAAAGACACGGTAAAAGATAAATTATTTAACATAGAGTTAAATCTAATTGATAAGGTTAAAATAATAACCTAAACTTGTTTAAATACTATTGGATGAGAGGATTTAGACCCATCCCCACTTTATCTTCGAAATAAGACCATTTTGAACCATTATAAACTGAATTTGACCTTAATATAAAATAATATTTTGAGATTTTCCTAAGATGCCCCTCTCCTCCCTTATAAAAGGGCACCTCCTCCCTCTCCTCCTCACACAAATTTGAGCATTCAAGCTCGGCCAACCGCTTCCAAAATCTATTCTCCACTTCACTAGTATCATCCTAGAGGTCCTGGTCTTCTTCAAATACCATCCTTAGTTCTTTAAGTGGAGGTTAAGTGAAGGCGCGTCAAAAAGAGGTAATATCCATTACCGATCTTTTTCAATTTCTTTCTTCTTCCACTTCTTCTTCTTTAGTTGTTTCATTATGAAGTAATAAAATCATTATCACTCATATAATGGTATAATAAGTATGAAACAACCCTAATTCAACATCTATCCATCCTATGGAAAAAGAAATCACCGCGCGTGCGTATGTACGGAATACCGTCTCCACGTCGTGGTGTAATCTATTTTCCACCACCACCTTAATTGGATGGGTATAATGGTGTAATGAGTAACTATATATGATTATTATAAAGTAATATTAATACTGAAATAGTATACATACACTTCAACACAATTCCACGACCATGGGAACGATACCATCGCTCGTGCGTACGTACGAACTACCGTCTCCACGACGCGATGAGATTCATTCTCCATGTTAACCATTTAAGAATGATTATAAAGTATATATAAGAAATAATAAGGAAATATATGACATTATAAGGCTACTGGATTTATGTATATATGTATGTCATCTACTTACTTCCATTCAAGACAATAAGGAAAGGAAAACAGCGTTCATGCGTACGTACGGACTACCGTCTCCATGAACGGTGTGTTTCATTTCATTTATATATTTATTATATATATATATATACTGAATAAATATGATATATAAATCATGTTTTATATTCTGGAAGTAAGTAAATCATGATATAAGTAATAATAATGTCAAGAACAACAAGTCCAAACACCTACGATAAATGAAACGATTTTACCCAAAACGCTTATTTAACATGGAATTTACAAAAGAACGGGTAATATAAAGTCATAAGTGAACCATATATGATATCATAACAATGAATATGATTCTGTAATAAGTTAATGACATTATTTAAATCATTATACAGGAGGTTCAGACACTTACGAAGTAAATCAGACTTAAGCTAAGGGAAAATATCACAATCTCATTTTTATCCGAGATTGTTTATACTTTGGTATTTACTGGGTTGTATTTTATCATCCACATCCATGTTTCGTCAATATGTAATATTGTTTCCATACACATACAATTGTTTAAATCAAATTTTACCCTTCGGTGAGTTTTCAGTAAAAGATATGAAAGGAATCTTTTGTCATTTTTTGTATGAGGTACTTTTTGACTTTTCTGACAAAAGTACGAGAAGAATGTTTTTTAACTTATACGGCATGAATGGATTTTTAAAACATTATTTACAAGAAGCTTCCTTTTCTAGTTTTCAAGTTTATTTTTAATCAACTTCTTTTAGTTTAAAATTGTATGACATGTTAAGAAAGGAAAATTATTTTTGATGTAGAAAGGATATTTTCCACAAGAACGGAGTTCAAGTGTTTTATAAAAAATATTTTCCATATAAGATAATATAGGGTTCTGTTTTTATCCCCATTATTACATTGATTTGATTATGTTGTGATGGAATTATTTTTATGAATTCCTTTATCTTATATGAATTGTTTTATGATGTCATGTTGTTTAAGAATCCCATTTTTATTACATGGGTTATGCAATGATGTATGATTTATGATTTTGTGGCACAAATAAGAATGGTATCATTATGAGATGGGAGGGACCTATATCTCCCTCCAATGCATTGGGTAAAGATTTTATATCTCATGAGATAGGCATGGATGGAATGGTAGGTTATACCGGTTCAGTGAAACAGGACTGAAACGAGGGTGACTCGGTTCAGAATGAGACTTTGTCCACTAAGATAGTCTTGGAAATGAGTCTTGACTAACAAGAAATGATTTTCTATGATTATGTGTGTATGCCACAAAGTTTCATGTTTTAAGTTATGATTATTGGGATTTCATTTCACTACTATGATTTATCCCATGTTATGAAATTATGCTCTCTTTTGCAGGTTAAGATTTCCAAAAGTTATGTTCTTATGAATATGATGTGATTGATTTTTCTTTTGTTTACCCTTACTAAGTATTTGAGCTCACCCTTTTATGTTTTCTTTTCCCCAGGATATAAATAAAGGTTTTAGGTAAAAAAGGGGAAGATCTTTATAGGAGATATTGATGATCTTTCACCACGATCAGAAGATTACGTTCCGAGTTTCCAAAGACACTAAACTATTACGGTCCTTGTGTGTGTGTTTTTGTTATGTACTAAGTATTCCGAAAATGTAATGTAATGTCCATGTACATCAAGCTTTGGGTCTCTACAGTATCCATACACCAGGACCCTGAATTCTATTTTCCAAATCAGTACATGAAAACACAGATTGCTAGTGTTTTGAAATGTTTTATTGATATATCTTATGTTGTCTCACTAGGTATAGCTTATTGACCATGGAACATCTGTTTGTTACATGATTCCTCCATGAAGACATCTAGCCAGGATTTTGATTAGAGATCATGAGAGTGACCCACCGAGCGACGAGGCATCGGTGTAGGGACCACTCACAATGACGGAACCTTCGAGTGGTGAACCAACACCAACCCCACTAGTTGAGAAGAATATTATACTAGTGGATCATGAATGCTGGATGAGTGTATTTCCTTAGTTCTATAGATAGAGGAATTTGAGGTTTCAAGGAGAGACGGACCCCCAGGTAGTATAAGGATGGCTTGAGGTAGTTTCGCAGGTCTTTCGATTAGTAGAGACACCCACTATGCAGATGAATATCATGGCCACTACCCTTTATCAGGGATTGGTAGGATTATGGTGGAGGTTGATGCTTGAGGTTCATGAGAAGATGACCCTCACCTAGACTGAAATTGAGAGATTTTTCCGGGTGGAGTTCATGCTAGTGACACTACGCTCTATGTGTATTTAGGACCTGCTGCATCTGTAGTAGGGAATCCATACTATGGATTAGTATCGGCAAGATTTACTAAACTCTCCTGATACTCCACCAACATGGTATGATACCCTTACTTCAGGGACTGAACCTTTGAGCTGGTGCTCCGAAGAGAGATCAGAGATGCGACAATTTCTCTTATCATCTTGACACAAAATGGTGTGCTAGAGTGAGCTTTTCTGATGGAGAGCTTCCTTGTTGAGTAGGCACTGACAGTGAGAGCCCCTACCGGATGACATGTATTAGTGTAATATGGAGCTAGAAGTAGACATAAGACACATAATCCCAAGTGGTCTAGACCTTCTAGAGGGTGAACTCAGGACGTAGGGTCATAGGTGTGATTCTCAAGAGGCTGAGGGAGCCTCCAGTAAGGCATGATCTATTTTTCCTATAGGGGATATGTTCATAGAGATCATGACTGTCTGACTCCCCATGTGGATGATCAAAAGATAGTGGAGGGGCCACCAAGGTAGCGGTAATGGCTATATCATGATCATTAGCTGGGTGATGAATGAGGCAGTGGAGAAGGATGTTCAACGGGAGGTGGCCGTGGTCACCAGGAACAACCACCACCACCCCCAGGCGGTCTACCACTATCTCAAGGAGCAGGTGGATGGGGACATGCCAAAATAGAAGAAGTATAGTCTCACAAACCTGATGTCCCTGAGATGATATAGGGTACGATCTATATCTTCTCTACTTTAGAAATAGTGCTTGTCGACATAGGTTCTAGAAATTCTTTCCATGCTGTAGAGTTAGTTCAAGAATTTGATATTCTAATTGAGATTTTAGATCAACGTTTGATTTTGGATACTACTACAGAAGGAGATTCCAAAGTTACACTCTAGTTTCGATAGTGTGATATTACTCTTTGAGGCGAGTGTATTAGATGGGATCTTCTAGTAGTGACATTTGAGCCCTACAATGTCATTCTAGGCCTGGACTGTCTATCAGCAGTTCATGAACAAATTGACTACTTAAGATATATAGTGTGATGTATGAGTATAGATGGAGGCCAGTTTTCCTTTGTTGGTGAGAAAGAAAATAGGGAAGCATGAGATGGACTTGCACTCAGGGGGGTGCAGCCAATTACATATCAGTTGGTGTGTATGACCTTCGACGCAGTGGATGAGGTGAGTCCATAGTTTCCAGTGGTGGTGGAAATGTATGAGGACGTCTTTCTAGAAAATGTCCCAGGACTACCTCCTCGTAGAGAGGTATACATCCGAATTGAATTATACCAAGGAACAACACCGATATCTACACCATCATATCAGATGGCCCCTATGGTGCTCTGGGAGCTAAGGGTAATGTTTGAGGATATAAGGGAAGAGATTCATAAGGCCTAGTGTTTCTCCCTGGGCATCCCCAGTGTTGTTTTCTAAGAAGAAAGAAAAAATTTTGAAACTATGTGTGGACTACCAGTGCCTAAACTTGATGACCGTGAAGAAAAAGTATCCTATTCCAAGGATTGATGATATGTTTGATCAGTTGAAAGGAGAGAAGTGGTTCTAGAAGATAGACCTGCGATTTGGCTATCATCAGCTCACGGTATGGGATGAGGACATACCGAAGACAACCTTCAGATGTCGATATGGCCATTAAAAGTTCTTGGTGATTCCTTTAAGCAAGACCAATGCTCTAGGAGTGTTCATGGGGCTCATGAATTGGATCTTTTAGCCATACCTTTATCGGTTTGTGGTGGTCTTCATTGACTACATATTGTTGTACTCAGCATCTGAGGAAGAGCACGATGTACACTTGAGGATATTTCTTGACACACTTATGGAGAAATACTTATATGGAAAGCTCTAAAAGTGTGAGTTCTTGATATGAAGGGTCCACTTCTTGGGACATTCCATCTCAGAGGCTAGAGTTGCATTGGATCCAGTGATGATCGAGGCAGTACTTTCTTGGGAGCCACCCAAGAGTGTTACTGAGGTGGAAAGATTCCTTGTATTGGCAGGCTACTATAACAGGGTTGTACCCAATTTATCTAGAGTAGGAGAACCTAAGAATGCCTTGATAAAGAAGAGGCAACCTTTATTGTGGTCAGAGACATACCGGTATATTTTTCAATAGCTAAGGCAGAGCTTGACCAGTGCTCCCATCCTGAGGTTGTCAGAGGAGGGCACTAACAATGTGGTTTACTGTGATTCATTTGGGACCAGACTCGGCTACATATTGATGTAGGATGATGCAGTGATTGCTTATGGCTCACAGTAGCTGAGGCCTCATGATCAGAATTATGCGACTCACGACTTGTAGTTGGCAGCATTGGTATTCACACTAAATATGTGGAGACACTACTTGATGGGAGAGATATTCATTGTTTACTTAGACCACAAGAGTCTCAGATATATCTTAACACAGAAAGATATGAATCTGAGATAGTGACGTTGGATAGTGTTCCTCCAGGACCATGACTTGGAGATAGTATACACTCCCAGGAAGGGGAACATAGTGGTAGATGCACTTAGCCGGAGATCAAGTTCACATATACTGAACGAGGCTTCCGATCATTTAGTATCATTTCTGATATCCTACGTGGATAGAGATGAGACAATCTACCTCCAGTTGATAGTAGTTACCCCTCCACTCCTTCAGTGAGTCAGGCAGGGGAAACTCAGAGATATAAGCTGTGAGACTACACGTGCTAAGATATCCTTAGGCCATGAACATGACATATATTCTGATGGTGGGGAGAACACTATCCTTTTAAGAGGATGTAAAATTGTACCAGGGGATCTATGAGAGAAGGTGCTGAGGAAGTACAATATATCCCCCTCGATAGTACATCCAGGCATGATGAAGATGCGTCAGGACCTCTAGTGTTAGTACTGGTGGACAGGGATGAAGAAAGCTATGACGATGTTTGTTTTTAGATGCCTCACTTGCCAGAAAGTAAAGGCCGAGAACCAGGTACTAGCAGGCTTGTCCCAACCCCTCGAGATACCAAAGAGAAAGTGGAAATGGATATCGATGGGATTTGTGATGGGGTTACCACGTACGTCTAGAGGGTGCGATACCATCTGGGTGATCGTTGACCGACTCAAAAAGTCGAACCACATCCTTGCTATTCGAGATAAGGGTTTCGTGGAGATCTTGGGATGTCTATACGTTCAAGAGATCATGCGACTTCACGGGGTGCCTTAGATGATAGTCTCAGACCATGATTCACAATTCAAATCCTAGTTGTGAAAAGGATTGAAGGAGGCTTTCAGGACTCAGCTTCACATGATTATAACTTTTCACCAGCATACAGATGGTCAGACTTAGCAGACCATCCAGAACATGGAGGATATGGTTCATGCATGTGTCCTAGATTTTGGTCGTAGTTGGGAGGACCACCTACCTTTGGTGGAGTTTGCATATAACAAAAAATATCATTCCACCATTAGTATATCCCCTTTTGAAGTGTTGTACAAACGACGGTGTAGATCACCTTTGTGCGGGACAGATCCAGGAGTGCCATCACTCAAGATCCCATAGATGGTACATGATACCATTGAGAAGGTTCTGGTCACCCTATTTCATGCAGCCGTGGCTAGAGTCAGTCGGCCCGAGCTGACCATGAAAGAGAAGTGCGGTGCCCACAGATGCCGCTGGCAGCTGGTAGGCCGCAATAGGAGGGGGCAGCGCGGCCTCGCGCGGCGCTGCATCGGCTGGAGACCATTCAGCCACCTGGCCAACTATTGCACATGGTGGGCCAGGGCCCCACCGGCCAGATGAAACTACCCCGCATTCACAGGGCCAGCTTGTGATACGGTCCACTGCAGGCAGACTGGGCCTGCCAAAAGGCCGGACCGGCGACCCAGTGGGCTCGCGCGGGTGAGCTGAGTTCCACCCTGCCGGCCGGGCCAAACGCGGTCAAAACCCTTGAACCAGCTGGGTCAGAGTCAGTGAACATGGAAAACCCTTAATAAGAAAGACCTAGGCAGGTTTAGGTAGACACTAGGACCCATTGCGTCGGGCTGACCTTACCGTGTCAGACCTGGCCCAGACCCAACTGACCCCCGAATAAAGAAACACTCGTAACTGATGAACTGGGTGTCCGTTTGACACACTGTTAGTCGCGTTGGGACCCCTTTTGGGAAGTGGTCCCTTGGTCATATTCTGGTAGGCCCAACTGAGCCAGGCCAAACCGAGGTGCAATCATCCCTATTTCCATGAAAAGGGGTGTTACTAAAGGATGAGCGTCTGATCGACGTGCTGTCAATTCCATAAGGACCCTTGTGACAAGGAGTTCCTTTGGAGATACTCTAAGTGAGTTTTGATGGATTTTGATGTGTGACTTGGGTTGAATAAGACTTGAATCCAATCAGGACCTTTTTGCAAAAGTGCCCATATCTCACAGTCCGGGCATCCGATCGACGCACTATTTGTCATGTTGGGACACCTTTGATGGGTTGGTACATTGGGTATGATTTTTTTTGGACTTATTACTGATTGAAATAAGACTGATGGCTTGAGAAGAAGAGTCTTCCAGAGATCAGGCATGCTTTGTGCGAGAATCCAGTAGCTGGCTATGACAGGAAGCAAAATAGTGACTAATACAGGTCAACATCAGAAACATCAGAGTTTGATGATCTAGATGTACGACTAATCATACCTACCTCTATAACAGTTACCAATACAGTTCAAAACCAAAGACCAATATGTGTCATCACTAGAAACCAATATAGGTCAGCACTAGCGACCGATACGGTTCCGCGCCAGCAACCAATATAGGTCATCATCTAGAGACCAATACGGGTCAGCAGACAATGACCTATACGGGTCAGCAATGGAGTTACTACAGATAGGTTGATCTAGATTTATGACTAGTAATCCCTATCCTAGTAACCTTGAAGTTATACCGTTAGAGTTAGTTATCTCTTTTTCTTTGTGATTCATGATTTAGATCATGCTTGTGATATTACCTTTGTCATATTTTTTGTGATGTTCTATATTGTGGATTACTGAGAGACCTTTGGGGGTCTCCGGGTCCTCTAATAAGTTGTTATACTCACCCCTACACAGGCTCCGCCAGCATGGGTTTTTCTTGTGCAGACTACTGATACTCTGACGAAGACTTTTGAGGTTTGGGACTTAGTGGAGCATGGTGTGACAGGAGATGTTGAGATCCTCTTCTTTGACTTCAAACTTATAGCTACTACCCTCCAGGTAGAGCTCCATGGAAGATACAATAACTGTTTACATTATTTTAAGTTTCTAGGGATTATATTCTGACCCACTATTTTCAGTTTACACTTGTACCTATTGTTGTACTTTACTCCCGTGGTTATGCCTTACTTTTGTTGGTTGTTTACTTCAGTTTTTATTTTTGAGTGTGTACAAATCTCTAATGAAATGCCTTCCCTGTTCAGTAAAATCCTTCAGGTGTTAGTCACCAACACCTGGCCTATGGAAGGCAGTCCTGGGGTAGTCATGTCTGGACCCCAGGAGATTGGTCATGAAAATTCATTTATGGTGAAAGCCCTTGTGATATTTATCATTAATACACTAAAGAACTTATCAACATTATAGTGCAGTTGGATGATAATTCCTAAAACATATATTGCAATAATCATCAAATTAGACATGTATATACCAAAAAATCCATCATCCCTTTCCATAACTCAGGGATCTCTTTATCTATATTGTTATAGAGAATAATAGAAAAATATGTATTGAAAAATTAGTTCTCGAACCTATCAAAATCCATGGATTCAATCTCATCTTGCTGCCCTTTATTTTTGATTAGAGTGAACAACTGGTCTAAATCTCTTTATAACAGATAGACAACCAGAATAAAATTTTGATGCTCTGAACCCTGGAGAAGTTAGAATATCATCTTAGTAGTACTGATCTATTTTTATCAACATTTGGTTTAGAATACCCTCAGAAAGAGGGTGGGTGTTTCCTCATGAATGAGTCACCATAATTTTGATCCTGTATTTTTTTATTTGAATGTACACAATAATTCATATCTTGAGAAAGATGTGTGAGAATAAAAATGAGGTTTTGCATTCTAGATCTCATATAACTCGTTTTCTCAGGAATAATATCATTTTTCCATTGCAATCACAATTAATGGAGTTCCTTTAGGATCCATCCAATGACTATAACCTAAATTATATAGTGAGTAATAATTATTATATTGAGGAACCACATAATCACGAAACTTCACGTATAAGATGTCTAAATTATGAAACCTTCCTTAATATATGACACATTAGGGTTATAATAGGCGACTCATGTTAAACATCTCATAAAATTAATCATGATGAATCGTGATGTATTTGTGAATATCCAAATAATAACACCTGTGAGTGTCAAACTAGGTGTCCAGTAAGGCATGTTTTCTCGTATAAGATTACCTCGAGTTATGAACAAAATATATTTTTCAGAGTTATTACCCCTATGAAAATAAATTCCATAGACACATAAAATTTTAGTATCCAAAAAAGGATATATTACTTGGAATATAATCAATATATCCTTGACCAAAAGTCTAGGTCAAATTAAAATACTTTTTTTATACTTGAAATTATCCCAATATATGTCATCAAGGTTCTGAATATGGTTTTCTCATCCTCGAATACAAAGGCCAACTAATCATTTTCTCTAATAGTAATAAAAGAGGCCCTATCTTATCATACACTAACATTACATAAAATTTCCAGAATACTTAAAATATTATACATGTAGACACCTAATGACTATTCTAATCCAGTGCCTTTGGAAACATAGAAACATAAATAGTGATACATAAGTGAGGCACATTATCCCCCACTAGGTTCTCCAATACTATAACCATTCATAATCACATAAAAAATATCATATATCATCATAATTTTGGGGGAGAAACATAAAAAGGGGTGAGATCAAATGCTTAGTAAGGGAAAAAAGGGGGATATGTTAGAATAATCACAAGCATAAGGATATGAGAACATGATCATGAAAATAGAATATCATTCCTTCATATAAAGTAACATATACCTGAATTATGACATAAATAGTGGTATTTAATAAGACAAAAATCATAAGAAAATAAATAACATAAGCCATAAAAGCATAAAATATGAACAACACATAGAATTGTGGCTGACAGATAAGGATATAATAAGATTTCTATAGTAATAAATACATCACTACCAAGACTATCATGAGAGTGTAAGTTCACTCCCTATACCATATTGGTAGTCATAGTTCACTCACATGGCCATTGTGGTAGCATGAGTTCACCCCACAAACAATCTTTGTTGTTAGGGTTCACTCCCATGGTCATCTTAATAATCATGGTTCATTCCCAATACCATCTTAGTCTATCTCAGGAGATATAAATAATTACCCCATGCATTGTAGGGAGATATAGTTCCCACAAATCTTATTGTGAAATAATAAACACATGTTCCACAAGATAATAAATAATTATATCATATCTAATTAATTGAAATGGGTATTATAAACATGTAATAATATCATAACCTTTATAAAGAGATAGGTTTCATAATTATTTGACAACAAACATAACCTTTGAAAAGAATCATGTTTCAAAAGAAGATAAACCATGAAAAATAATGAGTTTCATAAATGTCATGCCATCAAAATATAATCCATTAAGTGAAAGAATATGAGTGGAAACATTGAATGTTTTCACCATAAATTTAGGATTAACACCAATGGATGTTATATTATATGAGAAATAATTTTATAATTACATTTTAAAAAATTTTATCGAGGAAAATATCCATTCAGTATTGACAAAAACTTGTGAAAAGAAAAACCTTTTTTCATAAATGTTTTCTTTTAAAGTAGTGTTTAAAATATATAATTGAAGCATTTAAATCCATAACATGTTTTTAAAATACTTTTTCCTTTAAAATGGCATTATAAGATCTATTGAAAATATTATATAATTTTTTTTGGCAAACATGGGTTTTGAATATAATATTTCTCTGATCGGAGATAGGGATGATCATATTTTTCATAAACCATTATATTAAGTACTATTGAGTGGAAAATGGTACTAATATATGGATATATCCTAGATAAATAGCAGAACAAAAAACACATGATAATTCTTGAGAGATGGATCAAAATATATCATCAAAGGAATAATAAATGTAAACAATATACAAATGCAATTAAATTGTTTCAATAAGATCATATCATATCATAACCTTGGATAATAATATAAATATAAGAAAATAAAATTTCATAAACCATAGAGTAAAAAAATTTAAGTGGTTTTATGATATTACATGTAAAATTTATGTATATACACCTCAAAAATAATTTAGGTGCATAAAAAAACATGAGTCTCAAAGATGGAAAATTAAGAAAAAACTACTAACTGGTTTGTTAACTTTTGAAATATAAAACCCATGAAAGAAAGATCATAATATTGATATGTGATTACCCATAAATTTATTTATATTAAATATATAATACAATATTGGGTATTATATACCCCCACACAAAAGGAAAGAGTGGTGAACTTAACATGAATCTCCTAGAAACAGAAAGTGAGATGAAATCCCATTACCCTGTGAGTTGTCTCTAATCATACCCATTCAAACCACCTCTATAATAAATATAAATATACTATACATATTTCACATATTTCTTTATATAATACCTTAAATGTATTTACTATGATATTATATTACCACTTGTAAATCATCCTATTTTAATGTTTTAGTTCAAATAATATTTGATTTATTTTTTTCATGTGTATTAATTTTTTATATCATTGGTCATTATAATTATGTCATGAATCATGAATTTATACCATGATATAATGAAGTTTTTATCCATTAAATTTTCTATTATAATTTTATATATGATATAGAAGTAAAAATGGAATACAACATTCCTGGAGTCGGTAAGATTTACGTACGCATATACATTATTTATGTTTTTATTATCATATTGAAAGAAAAAATGAAAATTAAACACACACATATATAAAATAATTATAGTATATATATTATATCATATGTATCATATAAATTCACTAAACCCTTCTTTAATAAATTATTTTTAGTGAATGAGTGAATCAGATGTATCATTTTTTATCAAGTGTTCAATACATTAGCTTATTTGAGTGCTTTCCACACCAACAAGGGGAAATATTAGGTATAGAAATATGTACCACCATATTATTTCCATACCATTTATAGTACCCTATGTCTGTGTATTGATATTTCTATTAATAAATGTGGTATCTATTAATATATATCACCTATAAATTCAATTTTTCCTAGTATTTCATGTACTTGTAATATGTAAAGGGAACAATGTCATGTATAAAATCGTCTAATATCACTAACAAAAAGATAAATGACATTATAGTATACTGAATCTAATTTTCATGTAATTACATAATTTAATAAAAATATTTCTCTAAATACATTCGCATGAACCTATAATGTTACAATTATAGATATTTTCTTATAAAAAAACTCTTGTATTTTTAATCTAATGGGTATTTTTTCAACTATATAATGAATTTATAATTCAATAACATGTTTTAATCATCTCCCACTATTTATTCACATAATTTAATTTTAAATATTATTCAAACATTTCCTATCTTTATAACCAAATGAAGTGGAGATATAAAAAATGTTTAAGGTTAGATGAATGGTAAGGGTAAATAGAGGTGATAAAAATTAGTTATATTCAGTGATAATAAGATGAGAACATGGTTATAATAAAGATATATATAAATTTAAATTCAAAAACACACACTTCATTTCTTGTAGAATAACATATGTATACATCATGAATGTTAAACATAATATTTAAGAAAAATTTGAGAATTAAAAAACATCAATAAGATTATAATAATAACATATTGGGTCAGAAATCACAATATCATTACAATAATAGATAAGGTATCACTCATATGTTTTCAATGGTGGATCAGAGTTCAGTCAAATTTTTCACATCAATTAATATGAATTAATTTTTTTGAAAAATTATAACTACAATCACTACTTGTTTTACCATCTATTATGTGATGTTGTGCCTCACCAAATGAATTAGATGGATTTATGGGGCTCAACCATAACATAAATAGTTCTTATACACATGTATTGTTTTGAGAAAACATCTTACCAAAAAATTAGTAATATATTTCAAGAAGAACATGTTTATTAAAACATTAAAATAAAAATAATTCTCAAATTAATTATAGCATAAAAACAATTTGATGGGAAATGTGATTTATTCAACAAATCATAAAAACCCATGGACTGAAAATGAGTTTTGTATCCCTTTCAAAGTAATTTATATAAGGATATAATTCATAAATCCATCAATAATCATAACATGATAAACTCTTGTAATATAATTTGCAATCTAATGAAATGAATTTACATTTCAGTAAAATACAATTAACTGAATATAATAAATAATATGGTATTATAAACCATTAGATAATTGGTATAAACAAAATATAATAATTTTACATAATTAATTTATGTATGCAATAAATATATTCACCCATCATTATAATTACTAAAAAAATGGTATTTATTAGGTAATAGTAGTATAAGAAAAATTATCATTATACACAAAATATTTTTTGGCATGAAAATGGTTGTGATTGATAATTTCTCCAAAAGGGAACGAAGAAAGAAATAAATCTAGAGAAAATATGTAGATTATTTCATTGGAAAAAAATCCCAATCGACAATGATATTTTTCAAACTAAAATAACATATACGAAAAATAATTTTAAAGTTCTATTGAAATATAAAATTTGAAATAAGGAATGTACATTTTCTATTGAAATCATTCTAAAAGATATTATTATAAATCATGGATAAAAATAATTTCATTTATAAATTAGTAAAATGTAGTTGTAATTTTTTTATTAAAAATTTAATTATTGTGAAAATATTTATTCACAGAGAACATATTAAGATAAATTATTCTTTAAATATTTATAGAATAAAAAAACTACACTTCACGGTGACTGTTATTATAAAAATTTATATGATAAAACCATTAATATCATTTAATGTTGTATATGAAAGTAAAATAATTTATTAATTAAAAATTAATAATGATTATGAATTTAATGAAGATGTTGATAATAATGAATTTGATTTGGGAAGGATAGAGAAAAAAAATTAGTTTTGTTTTATTTGGAAACCCACATAGTAAAAATAATATATAAGATTAAAGTTATTTAAAGGGGTTAAGGTAATACTTAAAAACAAAATAAAAAATCCATATTATTTTTCCAAAAAGTTATAACATTGATGGGAATAAAAATATGGATTTAAAATTAATATACAATTAATTTATTATGGTTCTTCCTTAGTATCATTATAAATTTATATGAGAGAAAAATAAAGTAGTAATGTTTTATTAAAAATAAATAATTATCCCTTTAAATTTATATGTGAAAGTATTACTTTTTTTAATGAATTAGAAAATAGAATACTAATATTAATGCTCAATAGAAACTATATAACTCAAATAACGAGATTTGAGTTAACATGTTCCTTTATAGAAAACATATTTCATGTGGTAAGACAAATTTGAACTTGAATATATGTGAAATAAAACATAAATACAATAAAATAAAATATAAAATGCTATAAAATAAAATAATTGGGTTGAATTTTATGAATATATATGAAATATTTTCATGAAGAATAATTATTACTCAATTAATAAGAAATGAGTTAACAAATACCCTTATGTAATGATTATAGTTAAAAAAAATCATAAAATAGAGGGATATGATTTGGAATACATTTTTGAATAAGTTTTTTTTGATATAGTATCTTTATTATATAAAATATATACTATATAATTTATATTATGAGTATAAGAAAAAACATTTCTCAAAGAGATAAATTTCAGATGAAAAACATTACACTGGTCATGATTAGTTATCCACATTCCCAAAAACATCCTAAAAATTAACTTATTGTTCTTACATTCATACCTAATTGGATTATTTATATATATTACCCTTTATAATCCAAATTTATAATATATATATATATTTTCTTGTTTCAAATTTTCAAATTTGTTTTTATGAAATATTGATTGTTTTGAAGTAGTTCTATAATATCAGTGCCATTATTGATTCTTCATAATAATTTCATAATTCCTATATCATAAATGTTAAATAAATTGGTGAATTATAAATAATTATGATTAACTTATGTCATGACTATTTCATTCCTTATCAATGAAAATTTAATTGATAATAATAATATTTCGCTGCAAATTTACCAATAAATGAGTTTTATTAATTAATTAGTTAAAAAATGATATAAATAATCCATATGAAAAAACAAATAGTCATTCACATATTAATACCATATTGTTATATTGATTAATACCCCATTATAATCCAAGATAAATATTCATAGTATTATTCATTTTTGTGGTTAAATTGACCCGAACATGAACATACCATGATTAATGAGTGATTACATGATGTAATTAATGAAATATTATTATATCAATACCTTAATGATCCCATTTAGAGTAAATTAATTTTATATAATTGAATTAAAATAATTTTTGAGAAAAATTAATGGTTAAGAAACAATTACTGTTCATTCAGTTATTTCTGTTCTTATTTTGACCATTTAAGATAATAAATTTTATAATTATTGTTTTCAATAATATCATTTATAATTTAATGGGTTTTTAATATAATGAACTTAATAGTATCATGAATATAATATTTATAATTAAAACCAACACTTATTATAGTATATAATAGGTGTTAATGGAAAAAAACAACATTCAATAGTGGTTTTAGTCCATACAAATGAATTGATATTAATTTTTTATTCAATAGAATAAATGGATGATTAATATGTTTTTTTTAAGAATCATAAATAAGTAACAAATATCATAATTATATGTCAAAATCCCTTTCCAAAATTTACATGTTTTGTAAACACCCACACTGACCAAACATTTATATTAAATCTTAATAATAAAATATTAATTACATAAAAAAATTATACACCATAATTATTTAGGTATAATTACATTGCAATTATGGATAAAGAAACTATGTGTCCATAGGTGAACTAAATTATTTCCTACTAATTTAATTATTACATGCTCCATTCATAGTCATATAACATATAATACATTTATTTATAACTAGGGGAAATGAAACATAAGAAATGGTGAGGTAAAATGATTTTTAATGATAAATATGAATGATATCAACATAACATGAACATAAGGGTATTTGAACAAAATAATAACATATTAAAACCATATTATACATATCATAGTTCATATACTGAAACTTCGAATTAATAATGGCAGTTCATAAGACTTGAATAATAATTGAATCAATGATTATGGTCCATGAGAGGATAATAGTGGATTATTACATAGATTTTTGGAATACATAGAAGCCTATAAAACCACAACCTTTGTAGTGAGGGTTCATTTCCAAAATTATCATAGTGGAATATGTCTAATCCCTAAACAATCATATGAGCCACGGTTTACTACCAAGACTATCATATGGAAAAATT
The DNA here is from genome assembly GCA_963277665.1 of Viscum album. Taxonomy (NCBI): domain Eukaryota; kingdom Viridiplantae; phylum Streptophyta; class Magnoliopsida; order Santalales; family Viscaceae; genus Viscum; species Viscum album. Next base: position 1,500,206,338 of record OY728131.1, read on the forward strand.
CTATAAACAAATTGGGTCCACTCCCTATTATATTATTCTTAATCTCATGGGATATCAATTTTTAACAAATTCATTAGAGGGACATATAGTTACGACCCACCATTTTTTTATAATATGACCACATTACATGGCTATAATATAACTATAATAATTAGTTATAACATAACAATTATCCTGGGTTATAATGCAACCAACATCAATGGATATACTTTATCCATAATAGAATAACTAAATCCTTATATAGGTGTGAAAAAATATCATAAAACATTCATCATTTCAAAATCCTTGAAAAGAAATTAATTACAGAATCATGTCCTTATAGAATACTGGATTGAAAATAAATAGGTCTCATAATCATTTCATCAATTCATATGGTAATAAACCATATAATGTAAATGGGTTTTATGAACATATTTTCATAATTATCAGAACAATAAACCATAAATTGAATTAATCAAGAAAGTATCATTTTATTCTATACCCTTTTATATTCAAGTTACATCAAATGATTTCCACATAGATGGGAAATGTTTTCAAAATAACACATATTTTTTTTATATAAAACAACTTTTGATGTTGAAATATAATTTTCAAACTATGATTTTCACATATTTTTTTTAAATAATTTTCTTTTAAGATATCCTGATTAACATATAATGTATTATTTAGGAAATTGAGTGTAAATGATTGTGGAAAATACTATTCTTGTAGTACATGTTAAAAAAATATTCGCCTCACATTATCTATATAAATTCAATGGTAAGTAATTCTAAAAATTAAAACGAATATTCATTTTAATTATTTTTTTAAATATTAAATCATGGGTAAAAATAATTCTAAACTAATATTTGACAATATTAAAAAAAATTGGATACTCAACAGAAATCATGGACAAGGAAGAATTTTTTTTTCAATGTAGGGTGAAATGAATTATATTTTTCCTAAAAACATTATTCTAAAATATATATTATATAAATATATGAGAATAAAATGATAAAATTTATGTTCATGAAAATACCATAGGAGAATAATAATTCATGAGTTTCTTAAGATGTAGATCATAATATTTCATCATTTTAATAATAAAATTAATTAATCTCAATAAAAAAATATGATTATAACATAAATACTTTACCATGTTTTCATATTTAAAATCATAATCCCCTATAAATAAATAAAATTATTTTTATATGTATATTCCATAGTTTTGTTAGAAGGGTCTTTAAAAAAGTTCATGAGTAGTATATACACCTCTCCAATTAAAGAAGTAGTGAGATGAGAATCTCTAACCTTGTGTCTCGATATCCTTCATTTAGGTTTGAATCTTATTAATAATAAATATAGTATTAATATAAATATTTTAAGTAACCAAAATCATATGTATCATATAATGGCCTTATCATTTTACATATATCATTACATTATTTTAAGCATAATTATACATTAGAGTATAAGGCAAGGATCATAAAGTCTAGCCTCTTTGAAGACTTGGTACATAAAACATAAAACATGAGGGCTAAAAAAACTTCTTTATTTAAAATCCAAAAAAGAGCTCCTAACTTCCTTTGAGCCCTTACATCTGTATAGGGTACCCGGGGAAACACATGAACAAAGGAATGAGATAAAATCCTAGTAAGGGTATGAACATAAGAATAAAGCTTAAGCACATGAGTTAGGAGGCATGGTTTAAAGATATCAAAATAATGGTACATATGGAATAATAACATATAAATATGGGATAATATAAACATGGAATCATATAAGTGTGTGAGAAGAATAAAAAATGTATTTAGTATGAGTCAAGGCTAACTGCCAATCCCATTTCCCATAGTAGTACAAGCCACGACTAACCACAAATCTTGTTTCCCATAGTAGCACAATCCAAGGCTAACCACCAAGACCGTTGCACATAACATCTCATGAGAAATAGAATTACCCAATTAATTGGAGATCTATTTGGCACACACACAATATATTTCATGTATATGTTTTCCATATAAACAATAAAACACAATTAATCTTACATAAACCTATGAGTTACACATGGAAGGAATTAGGTACCACAATCCTGACATAAATAATAACCAATGGGTGTATCGTGAAAGTTTCCATGAAAGAAATGAATTAGAGAATACATGGACGTTTATAAGGTAAAATAGGCATATATCATGGAAAGTGATGTCAAACATATGTGACAACATGTAAGAAATGTATTTTAGAAGTATTAAAACATTTTTTTACTGTTATAATGAAAATACTAAATAGATTTTAAAATAAATAAGAGGAAAATATTTTATATAAAACCAGTATTAAAATAAGAAAGTTTTCATGATAAAAATAATGATTTTATAAAGACAATTATATCTTAAAACCAAGGATATAGTGCACTTGAAAGTGGGTAAAATTTTGGGAAGTTCCCTTAAAACGTGTTTGCTTACTGGGATGTATCAAGGGGGGAATCAATGAAAACCATGTATATCACCGAAAGTGAATGGGGGATAGATATTTAAGCTAGTGTTTTTATCATATAAACAATTTTAAGAAGTTGTGCATAAAGATAAAAACAACATCATATGGGTAAAAAGAAAGATAGAGAAACCCAAAAGAATAATGGTGATTCTGACAGAATTTCTTATGGATTATCGGTATGATATCAGGTGTACTTAAGAGGGCCTAATGAGAGAGAAAAGTATTTCTAAACTTTTATGAATCATTAGGACAATATTATGGACATGCGTAATCATACCCCACCACTAATAATTACACATAAATGGGAAAACATAGAGGGAAATATTGAATAAAAGTGAAATAAAGGGGATCCCATACCTTAAGTCTGGTGGTGTTCTCCCATTGTTATTAATGACCTGAATAAAAAAATAAGGTTTATTAATTAATTATTCTATATCCTATTATATATTTAATTTATTTAATATAACCTTTTTAGTTCATTAAATCCTATTCTTATTGGTTATAAGGTTCGATTTCATTGTTCGGGTCCTTTTATTGCTTGATTTTTAATGATCCTTTCATGTTCGGTTAAACACCTATGATGAAAGGGGTTGTATAGAATATATGTTTTATGTTATTATTTAACATTCATTATATTACATGGTTTTAATAATTCATTAAGTTATTAGGAGTGAGGATGAGTTATTATATAAAACCATAATGATAGCTATTTTGGTTAATAGTGGGTTTTTATTGCAACAAACATATTTTGATTTATAACATAATACCATTTGTATAAAAGGATTACATAAACATATATAGGATATATTAAATATATAATAATCTATTTTAACCATAACACAAATAGTTTCATGACCAGGATTAACGATTATAATAGAAATTGATAAACTGTTGTCCTTAAATGTGTTAAATTAACACTTCTCAGACAATGTTTTTATATCATTGAAATAATATATGGGGAAAGGAGAGATGATAATTAAATATCCCATTTTCATGAAATAATTTCAGTACATTTATGTTAATGGGCACATTCCTCAGGTGACTAGCATAAAATTTAATGTTGTGATGGTTAGACTATAACTAAGGAAAAAAGGGAGAAAGGTTCGATGAATTTATAGCTCAACCCAACGAAAAATCATCCAGACCTCACTATATATCCTATAAGGTTGGTAATAAATCCAAAAATAGTTCTAAGAAGCATCATAGTTAATGAACAACACTGTCGGGATTAATCCTTTCCGATGGGAGAAGTTTCTGGAATATTTTCTATGTAAAAACATAGTTTAATGTCCTCAATTGAGGATACTGAATCTTAGTTTAAAGTCATAGAGTTTAGAAAAAAAATGAGAAATGTATTTAATGGGTATGTGTATTGTAGTGTAATGGAAAGCACAACATTATTGAAGTCCATAAGGGACCCAACACCATACGACCTATTCCATGGGATATTTCCACATATAGTTTAAATTCATGATGCTTGGACTTAGTGTGAATAGTTTAAGGTTATGTTTCCTGGATCATAAGATCTTAGTTTAAGGCCATATATTTCAGACCGTAGGGCGGTTACTTGTAGAAGGGATATTCATAACATGGTGGCATAATAATCATGATGTGATTGAGGACCAAGGAGGCCCACACACCACATAGGAATTCCTATGAAGTCTTGTAAATAGTTTATAATCATGGTGCTTGTACTATAATTGGGTCTAGGGGCCCGAAGGTTTAACAAATTTGCAGATATACCATAAGAAAAAATGGTTGGGTGTCTCTATGTATCCCATAAGGATGGGAATTAGGACAAAATAGTTCTTGAAATAAATTTCCCTATGTAGGTATGATCCGTACATAGAGAGGGGGCATTTTTTTGGTGTGTGGGAATTTTTCTGGTGTGTGGTTGGACTAGGATGTAGAATCCAGACATTTTTATGTATCCTATGTTGATAGGAATAAATATCTAGGTGGTTATTTATGGGTGGAATGGTATATGACCAATATTAGGGGAAATTTCATCTCAAGAGAGAACATGGTGGTGCTATGTATTTTATCATCATATATCTAGTGTGGTGATTGTTATATAGTTTTTCGTCATGAAACTAAGAAGTCGGTTCTATGTAGTTTATCTTCAGATTTCTAGGATGTTTGAAGTATATTTTACATCATGTTGTAGGGAGGATGAAGATAAAGCATTCCAAGGGGGATATTCTTGGCATAAAAACTATAACCAGACATGAATGAGGTCCTAGGAGACCAATGTCACACTATACAATCCAAAATAATACTTTCAATTAGTTTAGATTCCTAATTTATGGAAATTAAATTTTAGTTTGAAGTCATACAACTAAGACTATAAGGGTTGTTTATAGTTTATGTTCATAATGCTTGACCCTAATGTAGATAATTTAAGGTCACGTCACATGGACCATTGGATCTTCGTTTAAGCTCCTAGAATTTTGACCATGATGGAGGGGCTTCAATAAATAGGTAAGGTGTAGAGTTAGAGTGTAAAAACCGATGTGAATGAGTGGAAAGGGTACTAGTGCCACACCAAACATTTCCATGAAGTCCTACACATATTTTAGAGTCATGATGCTTGGACTGGGTCTCTTAGTTTAAGGTCATAGAGTCTGGACTGAGGATGTGAGTTGCTTTAGAGGAATGTGTGTAGAGTGGTGGAGTAACAAAACAGGACATGAATGAGGGCCAAGAAGGCCTATAACCATACCACACATATTAAACAAAACCTTAATACCATTTAAAGTCACGATTCTTGGACTATGGATCTGTATTTTAAAGCCATACAAATAATACTATAGGTTTATTAGGTGAAGTACTACTTGAGAAACATGTCGTTGATTAGGGGAATGATTTTCTATCTATCCATAGAGATCAAATATTATGAACCATTAGGATAAAAATTATGAATTATGTAAGGTCCTTCCTAATTGGGATTTGACATTGGCGGCTTCATACCAGGAATCATTGGAATTTTGAGTGCCAACACTATATCACCTTAGAGGAAGGAGCAGAAGAGAACTTTCTTATTGAAGTATCTTTCTATCTTGTTCTATTTATTCTATATATTGGTAAGGGACTTAATATCATTCTCTTTGATGGCTTATCTAGATGGACTTCTTCTATTATTTCTAGCGTTTTTTGGTCATAGAAATCTATTTACAGAAATGGAAACTATATTTCAATTAGAAAGACCACATTTGTTCCATACACCAGGGGATATAGAGTCACTTTGGTGGAATTTTGGTTTGTTTTCTTAATAATACTAGAGAGCATTGGGGAGCTTATCTATAATGTTTTTCTTTTTATAGACCATAATATTCATCAGGATTTTGGAGAGGGTTTTTTTGAATGCCTCAATATTTCCATTTTCTTACCCATGGTCGTGAAAAGTGCAGTTGGAACAAATTTTGTACGTATCATAAAAACACTTCATCCCTCCAACCTAGAAGTTGGTGCCAATTTTTTAGGACTAAAAGTGGCCTAGATACCCTGAATGGGGGGGGGGAGTGAATCAGGGTATGTATATTATTTTCAAAATTATCCATACCCCATTGGATCTTGACCTCTTTATTATAAGGGTAACTTTGATTGAAATTATGTTTTACTTTTGATCTTATTCTTCCCTTATTTATCTGATTATGATTATTTTAATGCAACGATAGAAACTTAGAAGACTATTATAGAGATTCTTTACTTTGTTCACCCTCATTTGGCTACACCCAAGGAGCATACAATTACGATATGCTGATGCACCAAATCCACAAAAGCTCACTACCAATTTACAATGTTCAGGCCAGATCACTTCTATGTCGAGGCTCACTGCCTTTATGATGTTTAGGTTCATCTAAATACTTTCCCAAGGGTCACTCCATGTGTGTATCTCTCTGGATCCCTTCCAGTGGAGAAGATCACCTTCTTCCTCTTCTTTTTATCAGTACTCTAGAAAGGGTCCACTCACATTTTAAAGACTCGTAGGTACTTTTATTATCTCTATTGAATGCATCCTTCACTATGTGTAAATGCAATATTAAAGTCCAATTTTCATCCACTTATGAATAAATTTTTTCCACTGAACTATGGGAAATACATTTTCACTTACTTTCGCAAATATTACTGCCTTTGAGATGCCCCTCTTTCGCAAAGCAAAAAATATCCTTCACAAAGAAACTTTCACAAATCTCAAACTAGTCTTCACAAAGCACACCACTTTTGCAAAGATCAAATAAGCCTTCATGAAGCACACCTCTTTTTTGAATATCACATAATACTTCATGAATCTCACAAGTTTTAGCTGGATTTTTAGGACCTTCGTGAAATCCTTACTTTCGCGATTCTCAGAACATTTGGTTGGATTATAGCCTTTGTGAATGACTTCACATACCACCTTCATGAAACTCCTTTGTGAACTTGGAGACTTAGAATTTTCATTGCGTCTCTCTTTTAATTTTTTAGTTTTCTAAAGGGGGTAGCCTCATATTTATAGGCTCGACTCTTTATGAAGCTCCACTACCTCCAGTGCATTTTTTGGATCTATCCTTGCGGCATAGCTCCATTCACAAAGATCCACTATAATTTATGTTCGTGAACACTATCATAATTTCATAGCACTCTATCTTTGGGGATCCCATCAAAATCACGAATCCTTCCATCAAGGACCATAAAGTAGTCCATCATCAATCATGAATCTCAATTTTCTCGGAATCATGACACTCGTCACTTTCACATAGACCTCTTCCATAATTAATTTCTTTTTCATGAAACACAACTCGCAGAGATCATCTTTGTGAAATTCATTATTTCTTCATATTTTGATGAGATATTCAAGGAAATCTAATTTTCGTGATGAAAAACTAAATCCAAATTTTGGACCCCAAAAATTTTGTAAACACTGGAAAACATTACCACTATATATATGTTCTTATTTACCGCTTCTAGATCTTCCATTACTTTTTCATGGTTCATTGTCAACATGGATTTTCAACAACCTCTCTAGAACTCATCAACTTACCATGAAAATGTGATTTTTCAACAAACACAACCAACCCAAAAATGCTGCAATGTTACCTTGAGGAATTTTTTCCCAACAATTTTTGGTGAGAATTATATGAGGATATCCAAATGGATGAATGATATTAGAGCTCACAAATTCAATAAATTATGGGGACTTGACTTCCTTAAGAGGAATTGATTCTACCCACTTGGAAAATAAATCTTTCATAGTTATAATAAACCTGTACTAGTGAGATTTCACTAGTTGGTCCCATAACCTAGAATCCCCATACTGTGAAGGGATAAGAATACTTGGTTGTATGGAGGGGCTTTGGCAGCGGGTGAACAAAGTTGGCATGAATCTGACATGTGTGTCACCTTTTTGTGAAATCAATGCAATCATGGAACGTGGTGGGCTAGAAGTTTCCCAACCCTCAAATTTGAAGGGATAGATTCAACGCCTAATGATCACCACAATATCATGCATGACCTTCCTGCATAACTTGAGGAATATCATCTCCATGAATGAAACATACGACAATTCCATCAAACCCATGTCTTTAGAGAGTATTCTCAAGATTAGGCTAACTTTGAATGCTGATCTGTGTTGTTTTCTAATAGATTATATCCTGTTCGTCTTGATCTGATAAGAGAATTTTGGTGTCGAGATAATCACTAAATGGATTTTTCCGATTGGAGGATTCTTTAGTTATGGGGATATCTGGAGGTCCTGATGTAGATTCAACAATAGTCAGACAGTTTACCTATTGGAAGTCATCATTTCCTAGGATGATGGGAGAAATTAACCTTTGATGCACCACATGGATGAACATTCCATCCTTATTAGGAAATTCAAGAGATGCACCTATGATATCCAAGGAATTAGATTGACCATTATGTGATCGAGGAACATATGTCACCTCTGAATGAGAAGGGAAATGTGCCATCAGCTGGAGAGTACACTCTAGTAAGGGAACAATATCTATATTTTTGATGATATAATCATTTTTTATTTTCTTGACAACTCACTTAGAGTCTCCCTACACATTCAATAGGGGAACATCAATACCAAGATCTAGATAAAGACTAGTAATGAGTTCCTAATGCTATGCCTCATTATTAGAGAAACCTTTTGACATCAGGAATGAGTGTTGAAGAACAACCTATATAGGGTTGATGAAGATTGTTCCCAAAGACTAATATGTTGTTCTTGGGATCATTGATCCTTATACCAGTTGAGATTAAGGAGTCACCATAAAAATTCCTCTTCAATCATGGTATGGACTGGTCCACTAAAATGATGGCCTCATCTAGGAAACTGACATCCAGAGGTGGTTCATCAGAAGTCAGATGGGTGGCCAATTTTTTTTCAAACACATGACCCTTGGAAGCCTTCTATAGAACAAACCCAATGGGGAATTTTAGAACGATCAATACCCAATGATCTATCCATCATGTCAATATAGGGTGATTCATGATTTAATTTAATTCATTCATAGGAGATACCAGATATCTCTTGTGATTCCTCAAATAATCCAGCAAATGTTTCACTATGAAAACCATCACGAGACAACTCTTCTCGATTGGAGAGTATCTGTACATTGTATTGAGGATAATGCCACTGAGATATTACAAACTGTAATTCATCTCTTAATTTTTCTTATGAGTGAGAAAGGTGCAGATGGATCATTCCAGGGAAGTCACATAGAGAACCCAGGGCATTTATGATATGTGTGACATCAAAACTAATGGTTTATAAGATACTACTTGATCATCTCAAATGCGTCCTGACACTCTTCATCGCACTGGTAGAAAATACCTTTCTTCATGATACTATAAAAGGGACTAATATTTTCGACCACATTCGCAATGTATTGTATTATGTATGATAATTGGAATTCAATTCCACAGAGCTCTCAAAGGTTTCTCGGAGGAGGCATATGACTGATGAATTTCATCTTTATTGGACGACTTGAGTACCTATATAATTGATGAAAAAAATGAGGAATTTCCCAGAGGTAACCCCAAATTCACAATTAAAGGGGTTCATATTAAGAATCTAGGAGTGAAGGAAGCTGAACAATTTCTCAATATATCTAATATGGTGTTGATATTTGTAGTATTTGACCACCAAATCAACCATGTAGAATTCCGCTAGCATCTTGAGGATTTTGTTTAAGATGTTGTGTATGGATTACTGATACATGGATCCTTCATTAGTTGGATCTAAAGGTATTACCTAATAAAAATTTCTCCTTGAGGTGCTATAAAGGTGGTAGAATCTTCATCATCAGGGGACATCCAAATATGGATGTACCTAGAATATCCATCTATGAAAGAGAGATCTTGTATTCTAGTTGTAGAATTGATCAATAGATTTATCACTATAAAGGGAAAGTAATCCATTAAAAAATGGCAATTGATATCCTAGAAGTCGATACAAACCTTGATCTTCCAATTCCTTTTCTGAATTGGGAGGATGTTGGCTTACCACTTGGGATACTTAACTTCCTTGATGAAGCTTGCATTGATAATATTATCAAATTTGGCCTCAACCCTAACACAATGAGAAGGGTTCATTTATCTAGGAGTTTACTTGAACCTATAATGATTCACCGGGAGATATAGATGGTGGATGGTTACCTGAGGGTCTAGTCCTATAATCTCATCATAACTCCTAAAAATACATCATGGTGCTACTTCATGAAATCTATGTATTGCTATTTTTCCTCTAGAGGGAGAGATGAACTGATCAACATTGGAGTTGATTCAACCTTAGTACCTAGTCTCACCTGAACCAACTCATTGATGATGGTAGATATTCCTTATTCAAATATGGTTGGATCATCTTCCAAATCCTCTTCATCATCTGTGGAAGGGGGATTAGTGGGAGGAGATGATTCGGACAGAATGACTTATTCTAGGGGAACACTGGTGCCAACAGGAGGGGATAAAAATACTTAATGGGAGACTCATGCTCTAATGAGACATTGGTGATATAAGTTTTTTTGATAATTATATCAAGACTTCAAAAAATGGTTCCATTATTGATATAAAAGAAATAGTAGCGTTCGTCTTGTGTCGGTTCAACTAGGTTCGGCAGAACTGGAAGGTCTGATATACATTTATATCCATAGGGAGAATATCTCGATGCTTTATTAGGGTAGGGTCATCTGGTATTACTTGGACCTATCTTGTATAGTATTACCAGCTAATCTTATGACATTCCTTATACTTGGGGATGAAGTTACCCTTGCTTAAGGAAATGGTGAACCAATTTCACATGTCCAACATCATGGCCTCTAATCGGTGAATTGGGAGGATGAACGCATCATCCAAATCCATCCACGAGATGACCTCAATGGTGGTGTGATCAACGTATTTAGTCTAAAAATGATTTTCCTTGCTCTTGTAATAGTCAAAATCCAGATAATAGGCTTTATAAGAGTCAAAGGGAGATGCATCACCTCGAAGAAAACCTACTCAACGATTGAGAGAGTACCTGAGGCATTTGGGATACCTGGAGGGAACTGCTGCATAAAGATAAATACAAGGTCTACCCATCAGTGCATTGTAGGAGGTATCCTACAAGTCAACCATGAATTCAGAATTTTCTATCATGCCACTGAACTGGGTCTTCAATTGGATTCTTCTACATGGTCTCCGCTCGGTATGATCATAACCAGGATTTTTTAGGTAAGAGGGAATCAGATCTTTTTTAGTCAGTCCCAAACTATGGAGCATTTAAGATGATATGATATTGATCTTGGAACCTATGTCGACTATATAGAGACCAAATTCTAATCCATTTAAATAGAAAATGATGTATAGAGAGCATATGTGACCATATATGAGGTATCTATCATCTTCTGCAGAGAATGAGATGATGTGTTGACATTATGCTTATTTTACCTCCTCATTATAGAAGATCTCTGCAGAATCTACCACTATTTCGAACTAGAGGGGTTATTTTTAATTATTTTGTGAGAGATTTACACATATTTTCAATAATAGGATGGTCTCAAGGATAAAGATCAATGCAAGATTTATGATGAGGTTATTAAAAATATCATATTTTTGTGCCAATAACATGTTTATGCTCATAGGGGGTTTCAATTTCACAGGAGTCATGGTGGGTAGTTATGGATAAATTGTTGGATTCTGGATGGTGCTAGAAATTACCTTCTTATTATCAGATAACTTGTCAAGAACCAATTCTGGATGATTGTTGGATATCTAAGGCTAGACTTTAGTAGTACACAGGTGATCTTCTCTTGATCATGACTACTCTTCCGGGTTGATTATCATGGACAGTAGTGGAAGTGATTCTAACAATGTGGGATGGGAGGACTATTCCTGCAAACCTTTATGTAGAACTAATTGTCTAGTTTTAGTGGTATGCATGAAATGTCTTGATATAATGACCAGAGAATTCTAGTAGTTTTCATGACATCAGCTTATTCTTTGACAATAATGACCAGAGACACTCAAGTTGTTTTTTTGATATTCCATATTATTCTGGAAAATGAAGAGATCCACCAACTCAATTGTATTCACATAGGTATACTCCATTATATCTTTATATGAGTCTTCCAATTTTGGGTGAACTATGGGAGAAATTCATGACTCTGTGGGAATGAAATCACCAAGAGTGTGGGATGGATTCAACATTGGTGGGGGAATTTTCTTTCCATTGCACTGTCAGTACCTACTCTTCCAAAATGTATACGGCTATAAAGTGGATGTGAGATCATCATCTTGAGAAGGTTTGGAGACTTTAGGATGTTTGGGATAGCCTAAATGATCACAGATGATGCTAGAGGAATGAAAAACTATTCTGTGAACCAACCAGTCATCAAACATATGAGTTCCATGGTTGAAAACCTATTTCCATTCACCAATTTTTTTTTTGTCACTGCCAACTCAACATAGATACATGCTACATCGGCAGGGAAGTGGCCCAAATAGACTACACCATTTTCCATTTTGTTCGGGAGAAAATCCTTCAACACATAATATTTCATGATGGTATGTACAAGGATTTCTTTGGTAAGGTAAGTGGTCATGGCGATCAGTGAGCTCGACCTCATATACATTATTTCACTATGGATTCTATATTCCACCTATTCCATAGTGTTTTGGAAATATCCAAAAACCTATACATACTCTATTTAGTAGGCCTGGTCTCTCCTATTCAAGTAGATATATTTGAGAGATTCTCCATGATTCGAGGGTGGATCTTGAAGAGGGGATGTATCCACATTATCTTATATAGGTACCGTCATTTAGATAGGATAATTCTTCCAATTCTGCACTAGAAAAAGTTGATATTGATGAGGATAAAACACTCAGTGAGGATGTTCTAGGTAGGGTTCTTCTAGTAATAGTCTTAGTAGCTATGGGGCCTCCACCTTTATGATGGAGGCATCTTATAACTTTGTGGATCTTCTTACATGAGCCAAGAGAGGCAACAAATTTTCCTTCTTGGATTTCGACAAGACTTCCTATATGCATTGGGATTTTTCAGATAAATCTTAGAATCCACTAGGGAAGTAATGAGTGATGAGGGTAGGTACCAGTTTATACATGGCATCCCCTATTCACATCATTAAAATATTCTCTGGAGTTAGTGGCATATCAAGGGAATATGTGAGGCCCTTCTATTAGGAAAAAATGACAGCGCTGCACTCATCTGGTAGTTTCTTTCAGTTTAAATGACTGAAAATACATTTCTTGTGCAAAGTAGAGCTTAAATGGTCAAGAAACTATACGTGGAGGTATTCCCAACCAGTGAGGGATCTTATGGGTAACTAGATTTACTAGAAAAATGCATTCCCTTCCAATGTTGAATGAAGAATCTGATCTTGGTGGCCTCCTGTTTCTATGAAGTTCCCAATATGGGTTCATACCTTGAGATGAAGTGAGATAAGTACTGAAATAGGTCATCCATAAAATTAAAGGGTGTGAAGGTGGGATTCCAAAAATCTTGGGGTGCTTCCATGTTATCCACCCACACAGGATAATACATTCTATCTAGTGGGGTTACCACTTGTCACGTCTCAAGGGATTCAAGATGAGTAATGGGAGCTGCTATCTTATTTTCTTGGAATGGTTTCTATCTTGATGATATTCGCTAACCACCAATGAATTTATAGGCCCATCAAACTCATAAGTAGGATCAACAACTCTTGGGGTGACTATATTTGGGCCCTGAGGAGGATTACCTCACTTCTTGGGTGGATTCGGTGAAACGTACCATATTCATTTACCATAGAATCTAGTATCTACCCTATCAAGATCCATAGGATAATTGGGATCAATTTTGAGTAACTAGATGAGATTGAAATCCGGATACCCCTAATACCCTAATGGAGAAAGAAATCAATCCTGTCGATGAGAACCACAATACAAGAACCACTTATTATGGTGCTCATCAATGATCCCCATTTGATTTTGGACATTCTAAAGAAAGGCGGTGAATGTGGGACTGAACTCTACCTTTTTTTCAACATTTTATGTTTTTGAGGTGTTAGAGGTCCCAACTTTACCTTTACCCTTATTGGTGTTCAAACTGGTGGGAAACAATGCAGAGGTTTCCTTGAGGATGATTTTTTGTCCTTTTTAGGTAGGAGCAAACACCTGTGTGAGGGTCCACCCGATATTGTGCCACTCATGGGGGTGGGTTATCTCTATCAAACCCTATGTTGATGTCCCCCCATCCATGGAAAACCCAATATCATTCATGTTTACTATGACTACATCCAAGAGAATATCCTCCTTATCATTGGGTATGTTAGGATACCAAAGGATAGGGATGAAATGGAGAGAAGCATACTATCCCCAGCCTCAGATCTATACATAGAGAGATAACACTTTAATTATTTTTAGAATCATTGTAAATATATGGATGAATCTATATTTGAGGGTCTGGTGGTAGCTGGGCGATGTAGGATGTTGAGCCACTAGGAGTGCTTCCAACTGAACCATGTGATACTGTTGATCAATGTCATCAAAATGATCCTAGATTTTGGGGTAGACCAATTGACTATTACAGAGGTTAAAATGAATAATCTAGAAAGTCTAAAAAAATAATGTGACCTTGTCCTAGGTGAGGGGCTTAAGGATGTTGAATTTGGAAGTGAAATTCGGCTAGAACATGACAGACAACTGGTCAACAACTTGGGTGTCCCATTGGATTTCTTATTCAGAAGCATGTCCCTGCTATTGGTTAGCCCAAGGCTCGATCCACATAGGATGTGAAACTAGTAGTGTTACTGATGTGGATCTATGTGGAATTGGACTAACGGATAGAAGATCATCTTCATGAGTCATTTTTTCACAACACCCTAGTTCATCTCTTGAGGGGGGGGGGGGGGGTTACCTGGGACATCATTACATTGCTATTGGACTGGGTGCTAACCAGTACCTCGCGCACTAGGGAAGGAAAACTCATGGGTGGGTCTATCGAGTGATCTTCATCTATCAAGATCCTGAACAAATCTTGATGATATTCTGTAGAGGTAGAGAATGACATTGGGGACGATAGGGATGATTGCACCGTGAGATCATGAAAGGGATCTAAATATCCATCAACCTGAATGTACCTCTGAATGGATTCAGGAATTTTCTGGATCTCACATTTCATGATGATTAATCTCGTCTTCTAGGATCATACACCATACTTCAATGAAAATGACTTGGGAAAATGTTCCATCATTGAATCACATTCTAACTCGAATTCCAAAAAGTGAACGAGATTGAAAATGACTCGGCACTTCTTGTAATTTTTCCTTTAGTGGTAGTGGTTTTACCTTATACCCCATAATATCTCTTCAGGGTAGGGACGTTGTTTAGAATGGGGGGGGGGACATCCATTCCAGTATATTATAGCACCATGATGACCTATTATTTGATTTTTTGGGATATGGGGAGGTCCTCCACATCAGTTGTTGTCAATGTGTGGAGAACCTCTGCTTTGAACATTGTATGAGTGGGGATGACCTCCACTCTGGCTGTTGACATATTTGGGAGGCCCTCTTCTTCAGTTGGATGGAAAACATGATGGGCCTCCATGTTTATTTTGAGAGTGGGGAGGGACTCCTCATTGGTGGGATAAAATATGAGGAGGGCCTTCACATTTATCAAAAATATACATGGGGATTAACTCTATGTTTAGTAGCTGAAATAAATGGAGGACATCCATAGTAACTGGAAAACATACAAGGAGGAACTCCCTTATGGTTGGTAGAAATAAGGGAGATACCTCCACAATGACTAGTGAATGAGTGGATAATAGCTACACTCTGGATGTCTATCGCATGATCAGGACCTCCATGTTGTCCAATGATCTTATGGAGAGTACATCCTTACTGGTTGTTGATGAAGTGTGGAGGATCTCTACATTTATTGATTTTATATCTGAGAGGGCCTCCGCTTGAGTTGGTAATAGTGCAGGGATGACCTTCATGCTGATGGTCTATAGAACATGGAGGACCTCCATACTAGGAAACATAATTATGGGGTGTACCTTTGCATCAGATATTGATGAAGAGATAAGATCTTATGCTTTGAATGATAATAGAAAAATGAGGAGGACCACCATATTTATTGTGAGAGCAGGGATTGACTTCAATTTGGTTAGATATTGTATGGTGAGGTCCTCTATATTGGGATTCATCATCACATGACAGCCTATTATGACGGCTAATGGTTCCAGCGGTTGACAAATTCCACCCAACCTTCATATAGGGTGGTTGAGTTCTCAATCCCAACTGGGAATTGATGGGTCCCTACTTTGTAGTGTTAAGGATCTAGCAGAATGTATCAAGGGTGGAAGGATACACTAGATTAGTGGAAGATGATTCCCATATTCGAGAATCCTCTTGACCATGCATCCAATATTAATAATGGGTCATTCACACAAGGTCCAGTAGGGCAGGGGAATAGTCCACCTATTCCTTATATTGGAGGACCAGTAATAGATGGAATTAATGAGGCTTGGTGGGAGACCTACTTGATGGATCCCATTCAGTAGTGGAAGTTGGGAAGAATCAGGCATCCACCACCTCCTCAGTGTAGGGGAGCGAGTCACAGGACTACTACAGGGAGAGGCTCCCAAGGAAGTTTTCTGTTGGATTGGGGAGAAGTGGCTCCCTATACAGCCCTTGGGGGTGGCATTTTTAGAGAATATTAGAAGCTTCTAGGACCTAGTGGGATATTTACTTCATTGGAATGACCGCATCCTACTCATACCAGTGTATGAGGCCACCCATCCTCCTCCTCTGAATGATCTGTGAGGATGATATGGGGCGTGGACACTCGATCACCATTGTTACAGCTGAATTCTTGAAAGAGGTGTAGTCATGCATGATTATTTCATTAATATTTCTCATACCCTAGAACCTATGAGATCTGGGTGGTTGTTTTATTATATCTTAGGTCCTACAAAGAAGGGAGATTCATCTAATAGTATGGATACTAGAAAAGAAATTTCCAATTCCCTAGAATCTTTAAATCATCCATAGTTAAATAAAGAGATATTCACACTGATGATGTCATATAATGGAAATCAAAATTAATAACTTCCCTAATTCATGGTGAGTTCTATGCCCAACTCACTATTTGATTGGTG
Source organism: Viscum album (assembly GCA_963277665.1). Taxonomy (NCBI): domain Eukaryota; kingdom Viridiplantae; phylum Streptophyta; class Magnoliopsida; order Santalales; family Viscaceae; genus Viscum; species Viscum album. Next base: position 1,500,223,442 of record OY728131.1, read on the forward strand.
GGTCCAGGAGACAAAAAGATGGATCTGATGACATGATAATATGTTTTTTTCTTGAACACTACTAATCCCTATATCGATGAGAAGAGTTTCATGATGGGTTCACCATTTATATTTTAGATTCTTTTTTGGGGAGATACCACCTCACGTGTCTGAAAATTCACTGAAATCATAGTTGTTTCCCTGCATTCCTTCTTTCTAAAGGTGGTTAGGTATAATCAATTTCAATAGTGATTTATAATCCTTGATTAAAATAGGATGATGGGATGTCAGTTTCTCATTCCTTGGAGTACTCCTTGGAACTCGCCTGCATGTCCTGGTCTCCATTTTAGAGTCACGTCATGGTCATGGAACTCATTCCTGGTTCCATCTCTTTATAGATTCTGGTTAATTAAGCTGCTTATGTATAGACATTAAAAAGGGTCTTGATAGGGTAGAAACCTTCAACTGGGATACTTTACACATTGGGAATGACTAGAATATCTTGATTCAATGAACATTGGTCACCTATATTCTTCTTCATAGGAGGGAATCACATGGTGGCATTTATGGGAGCAGAACCCAATATATCCCATGTCAATAATGAGGTATCTTATTCCAAAGGATTATCTTTTAAGGAATTCATCTCAAGAATCCCATGTTTAGAATGAGGTATTAGTATGTGATGGGTCAAAAGTTTAACATCTTAGAGATATAGAGTTTATACTGATCATAACTCCTCACAAAGGCAAATCAATGAGGTGAATATATAGGCGAAAACACCCTTAAGGTTCACCAATGGATTGATCAGATCACCCTATGAAGGTAGATCCAGGAGGTGTGTCCTATAAATGGACGATTTCAAACCATAAAGGCTGATTTGGATACCCATGGAGGTATATTAGAAAGGTTAATACCTAATAGGGGGAACCAAGGTTTACCATTGTTAAAGGTTGAACCTGTAGATGGAATCCTATGTAACCTTCTTAGAAGGAAGGGATCAATACCCATGTAGTTCAATGCTACAATTTGTGTTCATGTGATAGGACTCTTCCATTCAGTTTAACATCATGTGGTACGAACACTCAAACCATGAAAGGAGAGTCAACAAGGGATGATATGGGTTTTATTCATGGAAGATACCTTTCAAAAGAGGATTTCTCTTGGTTGGTGTTGATGTAGGGATTATTCATGGAATCTACCCATGTGGGGGGATATAATTGGTGTATACACATGGAATGATTTATTGTCAGGTTGGGGTCTAGGAATGGGAGTATCCCATAGAATGGACATGATATGGTTAGGGATTACTCTTGGAGGGATACAAGTGAGGTTGAATTAGATGGTTGCTAATAACATCTAATCCCATGTGACTCTTGACTTTGGTGAGAAACAATAGGAAGAAAAATACCAAATGATCATGTCTCAAATGATGTACCAACAGAAGATGGTGTGGGGCTTATGCATTGAATATGCCCATATAGGTTTTCATTCCATGTGCGGAGGAACTAATTCCATTTGGGGAGGATCTCATTCCCTATGAGTCATAAAAAAGGAATCCTATGATTAAGAAACATGGAATTTGGGGATTATGTATAGAGGTTTCCTGGCAAAGAAGGTATGTGTGGGGATTATATATGGAAGCTTCCCGGCGTGGAAGGTCTATGTCCCTTGGATGGAGGAGGTGGAATCCCATGATGATCCTACATGGGGAATCCCATGATCATTGCAAGGACTAAGACTATAGTTTAACATCATTTAATGAGGATGTTGGTTCTTGAAAGTATTAAATCATGGATATCAGATGCGGGTTACTCACTCCTTATCCCTTGGCCTTACATAACCACATCTCATGCACCCATGGTTGGGGTATGGCTTTTGAAAATGCCATGATGGAACAACATGGAGGATTGGTCAATCATGAGGCTGAAGTTAGAATTCCTATACTAAGAATAAAAATGCATTAAAATAATTATGATGGGAAGAAAAAGGTATTGCAACACATGCACGAGGGGAGTTGTAGAAATATCGCGAGGGACCATGAAATTACTGCACGCAAGATTGGATGGTTGATGGAAAGAGGTGTGTACAAGATTAGAGATTTTCATGAAAAGGGTTCTCAATCACAGTGATTTGGTATAAAAGGAATACATGGAGCTTCAATGATGGGTTGAACACATGATCAGAGGATTGAACACATGTTCAAGGCTTGCACACAACTTTGGAGTGTTGCATGGAAGGTCAAGGTTGCACATAATAGGACCGCATGCACACACCTGACTTAGGCTAAAAGAGGTTGGGAGAGGATTACCCAATTGTGGTCCAACTATAGGGGAAAACACATCGAACCTGTCAAAAAAGTTCTCTACCATGATGGTTCCATGGATTTCATGATGTCAGGGAAGATTAGTCTTACATGTAGCAGAGTAACGGGTCAACTTCCATAGGATCACCCTGAAGAGGGGGGCATGCTTCTTCTAATGCCAAAATATTTGGTGATGGTGGCAAAGATTTTGGTTAACGAAGAGGTATTATGCATATCCACTTCATTATTTATGATGATCAATCACACAATGGGCCAATTGACGTCATATTTGGAACATAAGAGTCTTTCACACAGATCAGGTTTGTTGCATGCAACTAATCCATATTGTGAATGTTTGCCTTCGACCTTTGAGAACCTTTTGTAGAAGGGGATATATTGAAATCGTATTTGGAACAAAAGATTATTTCTTTTGGATTTCAAAATTTCATAAACACCTTGAATCTTTCTCATTCCTCCCTTTTATTTCTAATAGAACTCAATCAACTCGAATGATGGCATCAGTTTGCCCAAGGTTGGCTATTTTCATCCACATGTAGAATTTGGTGCCAAAACATTATACTTCTATGAGACATCATACTAGAGGTTATAGTATTTTTAATATACACCTTACAACCCCACTTCTATTTATTAGCCTTTGGTATACAGGGATGTGCCCTTGGGGTCTTGTAACTAACCCTTTCTAACCAATCAAAAGAGTTCCAAAATGGGGGACGTCACAAAGTGGTATTAATGGAAAATGTTTTATTTTGTTATGATTTAAAATTTGGTAAAAGTATAAAAGATACTGGGTTGTGTAATGACTTTGTAATGATATTGTGTAAGGGAGTAGAGTTTACCCAGTTTGGGGGAGGGGATTTCTAGGGATGGGAATTGCTGTTTTTGATGCGTTCTTGTTATAGTTGATGTAATTTTAACTTGGGTGATTCACATGTTGTATGAGGTTGTTGTTTAATGATGTTATTGTAAATTATTTTTGTACATGTGGCCCATTATGGCACGATATGAGACTACATGAATCATAATTGGCACATAGGGATATATTGACATGCATTGTTCATGATAGTGACACATCTATTTTTTCATGCAATATATACTATCATGTTGGACTATGATATGAGATATCAATTTCAATGGATTAATGAAATGTGGTTTTTACATGATAAAACCATTATAATCCATGTCTACAGGGACCAAGAGTTTGTGGTTCTCTATTTTAGTCACCTGTTGGGGTTGAACTTATCACTAGCTCATTCCTTAAGGTGTACATTTTTTCTTGTAGAGAAAGTACCTACTTTCCATCTTTGACTTGAGCATTAGGAGAGTGGAAATAATCAAACTCATAATGAAACTAAAATAAAGATTCTTGTTGTTTTAGAAGAGATGTTGGATGTTATGCTTCGCGAAAACTTCCTAAGGGTCACACGATGCATTGAAAGGGAGACAGTTTGTACCGTACCTTTGATGTCTGTATTAAAAGAAGATTTTTAGTTTCAACATATGAAAATTTTTATTGGGAAAGGATGACCCCAGGAACCATGTTTTAGATTGAGTCTGTCTATAAAATCATCATGAATCATGAATCACCCATGGATATGACGATTAAGCATACTGTGTACAAGCTTTGTAAACCTACCATGTTTTGGTGGAATGTTATGGAAGAATATGGGTAGTAGGATGGGCTATCTTAAAAAGAATTCTAGTTGAAGTTACTGATCTATTTCTATCTTGGTACATCGAGGGATGAAGAATCTTATGAGTTCATGCATCTGAAACGAGAGGGATTATAAGTGATGGACTATGATAGATTTTTTATTAACCAACAACACTTTTCACCACCTTTCATAGATGATTAGATTTCCAGGGTGAGAATTTTTTAGGATGGTATTCACTATGTGATTTGGTTGCAGGTAAAAATATTCCATTAAAGAAGCTATGGGGATGTGATGAACTTGGAAATCATCATGAAAGGGAATACATGAGTGGACCTGAGTATTGGTTAGTCTATTTCAATAGGTTAATCTGAGATATTTTATTTGAGTGGTAAGAAGAAACATTATGATTGTTTCTCCCAAGGAAGTAATGGGTAGTGAAGTTAGGAAAGTGGACAACCATCTCAAGACCCTGTTCTATTCTAGTGCTATCAGTACTGAAAGTGTGGTCACAAGAACCCACATTGTCCTTAACCTCTAGTTAAGCATTGTATCTATGGAATACTGGGACATCATTAAGTTTTTTTTGTTAATGTTTCACTTCAAACCATTGGGAATGAATCATGATAGAAACTATAACTATGAAGGGGCTCAAATAATCCTCTATTGGTTGGTATCTAGAGTTCTATAGACTATTCAGGATGAGGTAGGGGAAGTTATACCCCAATACATGAGTAGTAGTACCATGAAAGGGAAATAGATTAGGATACTTAAACTAGAGCCCACAGTAGATGGAAAATTCAGTTTCATGTTATGAAGGCTACTTCGACTAATGTGGATGCAAGACAATTTAATATCAGAGGTATGATTCTTGTATCATCTTCCATGGCTAGTTTTTTTTTCTTGATATAGGAGAATCAAATTATTTTCTATCCCCTCTTTATGAAAATGGGTTGGTCTTGGATTTTGAAATATTAGATTATGTTTTAACCATTGATAGATCATTGGGAGATTGGTCAGAAAATATCAAATGATACAAGGAGTGTTCTATAGATATTGGTGGTTAACATTTCATTTGGGAACTATTCATGCTAGAAATGAAATTTTTTGACATGATTCGTGGTATGTATTAGTTATAATAGACTCATATCGACTATTACAGGAGTATATTTACCTTTTTATATCAAGACAGAGGAAGCTATTTTCACCAAGGTGAGTGGGATCCTCAGGCTGGTCATGTAGAACTAATTCAGGGTAGATTATTTAGTCTCATGAATTTGATATAAGGTATTTCTATATATGATGGTGGAGTATAAGAAAATTATTTTCATCTAGTGGTAAAATTTTTTCAAGATTTTTTCATTGAAGAGTTCTACAGCTTACCAACTGAGTGATAGATCGAGTTCGCGATCAAGTTGGTTTAGGGAGAAGATCCATTTTCTATTCCACCTGACAGAATAAAACTAATAGAGATTTGGGAGTTTAAAGTTCAGTAGGAAGATCTAGAATATAATTGATTCAAAGAGCCTAGTACATCTTATGGGGTTCTCTAGTTATCTTTTCCTTAAAGAAGGATTGGTCTTTGTTCTTATGTGTGGATTATTAGAGGATGGACCATATGATGGTCAAGTACTAATATCCTATTCCATGCATTGATGATAATTTTGATAAGTTGAGAGGTTTTAAGTTTACCACCAATATTAAATTGATATTAGGAAAACATTAATTGAGGATGATACCATTGGACATAACTCAAATTTATTTTAGGAGTAGTTAGGGATTTTATGAATTCACAGTGATGGCGTTTGGGTTGACTAATTCACCTTATGTATTCACGAACATAATGAGTAGTATATTTCATCTATTTATAGATTGGTGTTGGTGGTTTTCATCAATGATATATTAGTGTACTATCATTTAGTATACAATCATCCCAAACATTTTGACATTATATTGTGTAAATTGAGAGAGAATCATATTTACACTAAGCTAACCAAATGTAGTTTCTGGATAAATAAGGAATACTTGTTGGGATGTGTAATATAATTGGATGGAGTGTTAGTAGATCCATATAAAGTTGCAGTCATGATATCATGAGAATATTCCAAGAACATATTTAAAATTTAGAGATTTCTAGGTTTACCAGGTTATTACCAATGTTTTATCCAAGATTCATTCTTTTTGGCAGCCCCAATGTCTAGGATGACAAAGAATGTGGTGAATTTTGTTTGGTATAATGCTTGAAAAATAGATTTTTAGGTGTTTAAAGGAAGGAAGAAATTTGAATATATCCTCATTTTACCTATTCTAGGTAAACCATATACCATGTACTATGACTCTTCCATAGTTGGATATAGAGAAGTTCTAGTACAAGAGGATGTTGTGGTTGCTTATGGATACAGGTAGATGAGACCGCATGAGAGAAATTATCCTACACATGATTTGGTGTTATAAGAAATTAAACATTCTCTGAGATGTTGGATTCATTATCTGATGGGTTATAGGTTTTTAGTATACACAGATCACAAAGAGCCTTAGGTATATCTCTTCTCAGCTAGACATAAACCTTCAACAAAGGAGGTGGGTTGAGTATCTGCAGTCTTTCGACTTTGAGTTCTCTTATACACTGGGAAATTGAGACTTTATAGCCAAATATTTTTGCTAAAATGCATTGACAGAGGAAGTATGAGAGTCTTGTGATGAGTGGTGTATAATGTCCCTTTTTTAGACAAGCATTTGGATGTTCTGGAGTCCAAATAAAAAATGAACATGACATAGACATTTATTATACCCATACGTTTTGACTAGATTAAGACTAGGAAATTGTATAATTTCTAGGGATTAGTTACGAGTGAGAAATTTTATGGTTGGGAGACACCATCAATTTGGGCTCTCTACTGTGGTAATCTTATTAATTTTCATGCCCAAGTATAGGTTCCTACATTCTCATGTGAGGAGTTTATAATGTAGTTTCAGGATTCTAGATTGGTAGTGCATCTTGGATTAACAAATTTGTATCATGATATTTGAAGATAGTACTGGTTTTTTGAAATAAAGATGGATGTGGAAATATTATTTGATATATTATTCACTTTTTAGTAGGTAAAATATGAGAATTAGAGTAAAGTTAAGATTTTTCATCCTTTACCTTTTCTTGAGTATATATTATATGATGTAGTGATGGATTTTGTGATATAATTACCCAAAAAAAGTTTATGAATTAAGTTGTATAGGTAATTATCGATCTACTAACTCAGGTATCCCACTTCTTAACTATCAGGGAAGCCTTCAAATTTTATGATGTAGGATGTCTTTACATGGACATGGTATTTCCGTTTCATGGTGTTCCATGGAGTATCATTTTAGATAGAGTTTCTCATTTCACATTTTTTTCTAGTAGGGTGTTCACTAGGATCTGGGATGAGTTCTTTTGAGAACAACCTATCATCGACAGACTGATAGTCAATATCAGAAGACTATTTAGGTTCAGCAGGATATGTTATGAGCCAATGTTTTGGATTTTGGTGGTTCATGGGAAAACATATGGCACTCATGGAGTCTACATATAATAATAGCTTCCATGAATAGATTAAAATGACACCATTGGAGGCTTTCTATATAAGGCCATTTCATTATCCTTTTTTTGATTGTAGGAAGGTGAGTCAAAAGTTTTTGGGCCTAGTCTCATGTACGAGTAATCTAAATAGGTTTATTTGATTAGAAAATGGTTAGTGGACATGTAGAGAAGGAGGAAAACATATGTTTACAATCAGATAAAACCATTTGAATTTGAGGTTGTTCATCATGTTTTTCATTAGGTGTTTCCTAGATTGTGGAAATGCATTATCAAGAAAGAGGTAAAGTTCTTAGGTTTATTGGGGCATTTGAAATAGTGGAAAGGGGTAATCCATTGGCATAGTGTTCATCCCTTCCACAGTGCTACAGTTCAATGCACAATGTGTTCCATGTGTGACAACTACAAAGATATCATCCATACCCATCCCACGTGATAGACTTATAAAACATTAATAATTAGGTTGATGAGTCCTTTTAGGGGTATTTGATATGGGTTATGGATCATAGTGAGAAACATCTTTCGGGTATGACTATACCAATGGTTCAAGTATAGTGGCAGCATGGGCTAGTTCAAGAGGTAACCTAGTAGAAGGTGTTTGATATGAAAACATAGTGTCCATGAATTTTCACTGAGATCTTATAGTGATTTTTGGAGTACCTCAGAGATGAGATTTTATAAGGTGGGGAGGTTTTAAGATCCTTTATTTTTCCCAGCAGTTCTCTCTCTGAGTTTTTTGTTAACTTTTATTTCTATTGTATTTTCATCATGAAAGTATTTTATTTGAATAAAGGTAGTCTTGTGTTGCAAGGGATGTTTGAAAAATTGGAGTGGATCCATATAGAGATATTTTTGGGGGAAATGACCTAAAGATCAGTGATGTATGTTTGTTTGAGTTAATGGAGCCTAAGTATAGATTGGTTAAAGTGTTTCATGGGTTATTGGTAAGTCGAGAAGATTAAAATGAGGATCTAAGTGTTAAAGGAAAAATAGGATGAAAAACTATCTACAAAAAATTTACACATAGTGTAAAGGGATTACATGTCATGTAATTTTTATAGGGTTTTAATAAAATAAATAGTAGGTGATGATTTTTTTTGGAATATTCCACTAAAAATATTTATATGATTTGTAAATACATTACACATCATGTAATTCCCTAACATACTATTTTAAACAAGCTGTGCTTCTGAATTATCATTTTTTAGATATAGATCTTCTCCTCTTGACCACAGGGCATTCTCAAGGTGATTTTGGGGTGGAAACATCCCTTATAGACACCCCATGTATGTGAGAAATCCTTGGTAAGTATTTGTGGTTAGGTTTATCCCTTATATTACATATTTTCCAACTATTGTGGTGATATCCCTTGACCGACTGCTTTTAAGGTTTTGATCTTGATCAGTTATAATATATGAACCTCTTTGAAATCATCTTCACCATCTTCCATGAGGGAATTTTCTGTTGGGAGTGTTGTTGGATCATTAGTTAAAGACATGGGGTCTAAATCTTAACCCAATGACTTGATAATTTTCTATGTTTATTAAATATTATGATCGGTCCAATTTAGTATGCACGCGAATAGATTAAATAAGTGAAAGACATTATTGCTTGAAGTTCTTTAGTTTCATTTGGATTTTGAGATGACTTATGGCTACCCATTGGGTGAGAAAACCATAAATATAATTTAATTGGATAATGCCACAAAATTTGTTTAGCATGAAATGAGACATTGGGTGATTTCTTGATATAGAATCCTTAGATTGTGGATTATTGATTATTGATATAACTATTAATAAATTTTGATATAATTGAATGTGGATATGAAAAAAATAGTAATTCACATAATTAAACATTGAGAATTGTGATGTGATATTGTGACATCCATGTTGTATGAAATGAATTTTGTTCCATGATGTAATTATTATATATCATACCCAACCCTTCCATTTACACAATTATATGTTGTAATGATGATATTGAGCATGCTAGACCTAGTCCCATTCTATAATGCTTATACAGAGTGGGTTATGACCATTCTCATGCTGTAATACTTATGGGGATTTTAACTGAATGTGGTAATTATTATAGGGATATGAACCATATTGTTGTGACTATACCATGGTTATATGGTTGTGGATGGCATGGTTATAATACATGATTATAAATACTCTGGCCTGACCCCAAAGAAGGTTATTTTAACTTGGTTATATGGTTGTGTCTTTCATGGTTGTAAGACATCCTCATAAAAATTCTAGAATAGATCCAAAACTAGGTTTTATTATATTTTTATTAATTGTTGAATTAATTAATAAAACATTTTATCATTTTATTTAATTCAATTCTTATTAGAATGGTTTAGTTTAGGCATGGTTGTGTTGACCTAATGATTTATAGTCACACCATATTCGGACCACCGTTTGGTACTTGAGAAGATTATATGGATGCATGTTTGAACAAGGGAACAAAAACTTGTAATTGATTTATTGTTTGTTGATGGGATGGAGTTTAGAGATGGGACAAACATGGGGGTTGGGACTGGGGACTTTTGAGTCTTCTTTGTTCCCACTAGTCTGTTTATTATATTGTTTATAGCATTATATTTAGTCACATTCCATCACATCATTACATTATTCCATTAACCATTATTGGATTGTTCTATTTTATTTTAATTTTGTTTTCTACCATATTTACATTTTTATTATTTCTATTTATTATGGTCTGTTTATACGTCAATGAAACTTTATAATAGGGGGTATAGTCTCCACACTAAATACTTTACACACTCACTTCTAGTCTGCAACCACTGGCATATAGGGAGGTTCACGTGAGGTATCGTAACCAACCCTTTCTAACCACGTGGGAGAGTTATAGAATGGGGGAAGTTATAGTAGTTTTATAATATTGGGTGGATAGCTCTAAGGTGAAACATAAATGATCGGGATACACTATAGGTATGGTCTCTTATTAGTGAGAATTTTATTCTTATCAATGTAAGAGTTTGGGTTTATCTCGGACTTCCTGAAGATTTGATGAGGGAGTCCCATGCCTCTAAATGGATGGTACATCATGGTATAACAAATATGTATTGTGATCTATATAGGCTGTGTTGGTGGCTAGGGTTGAGGAAGGTGGTAGTGGGATTTTGTGGCGACATTGTTCACCTATTAACAGTTGAAGGATAAGAATCATAGGAATGGTGGCTTGTGGAATCCTTTTCCCATTCTGAAATGGAAGTGGGATGATATCACCATTTACATTGTTATAACATTATCCAATAATCATTAGAAGAAGTATTATGGTTTTGGTGATCTAGGCTCGACTGATGAAGGTATACCACTTCTCACCTATTAGGTAAACCCTCATAATCAATGATCTAGGTAGTCTTTATGTAATATAGATTATTTAATTTTATAGTTTTATGAAGAGTATCATTTCTGATTGAGATCCCTATTTCACTTCATGATTATGGATGGGCCTTAATAAGGCTTTGGGAATATAGGATCTTTTGAGTGCAACCTACCGTCCTTAGATTGATATCCAATCTAAGCAGATAATTTAGATTCTAGAGGATATTTTATGATCCATTTTTTTTATTTTGGTGTTTATAAAAAGAATCATATGTCACTTTTAGATTTCACATATAATTAAATATTCCAGGAATTTATCTAAATGGATACTTTCATGGCCTCATATGGAAGACCATGATTTTCACCTCTATATTGGTTAGAGGTAGGTGTATCATGTTTTGTTTAACCTACTGTTGTACATGAGATGTATGAGTAGGTAAAGTTTATTAGAAAGAGGTTTATGAACCTATAGGGTATATATAAACCACATGATGACCATCAGGGATAACTATTGTTGCTTGAGGTCAGTTATTAGGTTTTCTAAAAGTGTTTCCCATGTTGGGGAAACATAAAATCCGAAATAATGGGAAGCTAGAATCCAATTTTTTTGGATTCCTAATATAGTATAGAGGGTCGGTATAGTGGAATACCATTTGAACCCTAGTGACATATAAAATTCTTTCATGTGTCACAGCTTCGTAAATATCACCCTAAAAATTCTCAAGTGATAGAAGTTTATGATTTTGATTTGGATGTTGATGCTTTCTTTGAGGAGCATCTGATCTGTATCATAGACATCAGTGAGAAGAATCTATGAGGGAAGACTATCCCTCTTGGGTGAGTGCAATAGAAAAATGGGTGTGTACAAGAGGAGACCAAGAAAATGGATTCAAATATTCTGGGGTAGTGGCCTGAGTTTTTCTTTGATACCCCATATTAATACTTGGGAGAAAAACTCAAGGATGAAAAATATTATAGTGTGGTGGTTTTAAGTTCCCATATTTTCCTAAGTACATTCCTCTATGTTTTTTTGATCCTTTTAAATTATATCAATGATTCTTATTCTAGGTTGGGTTCAGGTGCCAGATATTATCTTAGGGGAAAAGATAAGGGATCAAAATAACCTATCTATAGAAATAAATTGATGATGCGAATGTGTATTCATGATGTGAAATGTTATAGGATCATGCCATAAAATTATTTCAGGGTGTCAAAGGGTTTTCTAGTTAGAATTGGTTCACGACATGAGGTATCATTCATAACGTGAATTGTTTCATCGGGTTTTGAATATACATAAAATGTCTTTCTATGTATATAACAACTCAAATATTCACGACATGAAATCGTGATTCCATTCATGAATACCATTCTGTCTAATATTTTTTTACATTATGAACTATGTTTTTCCTAATCCTCATACTTATTTATCTAAAATTCCATCCATCCCTTAGGTGATTTTTGGAGTAAACATTTATTCAAAGGCATATTACATTGGATATTTGTGTTCTCAACATAGAGATTTAAGGTGAGCCTCCCAGTTCATCTTCTCCTTATTATTTAATTATATTTGCCTTGGAAGGATCCCTAGTTTAGGACTAACAAGCACATATCTAGGATTGTTGTCATATACTAATATATTTTCTTGGTCTTCATTGATGGAATGAAAGGAGGAACCCATTTCTACCTTAGACATTGAATACATTATTTGTCAAATATTTTTTTGGTGGTTGGTTTGGAATAAATCCAAAAAGTATGTTTTAACATATCTAGTATATTCATTAAGTTAGATCACATGAGTATGCTATGTGAATGACCTAACTAAATAGGTCACCATTTTTTTGATGAAGCATTATGAATAGACCTCCCTTTGAACCGTTGGGTCCATTGGGATTGAGACTAATACTTTCAACCACCTGAGTAGTGTATTAACCCTCAACTCTAGATTGGAATTTGAATGGACTAAATCTATATCCCCTTTAATAATTGGAAATTGGTAATTTTTTTCTTAATAATGTCAATTGGTTTGGAATTTGAATTTGTAAATTTTCTTGACATGTACATTAATGAACTCGGAAATCATAGTGATTGGTTTTTGTATTAATTACACAGCTTAAAGTGAAAATTTATAATTTTTTTGGTATTGGTATATTGGAATATTGAAATATAGATATGATGAGATATGAAATGGTAATTATTCTTAAATGTAAAATTAAATGGGAATAATTAGATTTAATTTTATAATTGGTAACTTGGTTTAAATTGAGAATTTACTCATATCTAGTTATTGTCATGAATTTGGTAAATGGAACAAATGGAATGATATTTGGATAACTGATGAGTTAGCTAATAAGTCTTATAATGAAATGTTTGTTTTGTTGAAATTTTGGTGTTATAAATTAATTTCTTGGATTTTTTGTGTTGTTATGAATCTTGGGTTACTCAATGCCTATGGATGATATATTGGGCCAGCCACAGTGTTCTATCCTAGATGAGATTATTGAGTGGACATGTATTTCATTATAGGATGAGATTGTAGGCTGGACATGGAATTAAATCTTGTATGAATTTATAGTTTGGACATGTAATTCTTTCTTTGATAGTATTACATATTGGACATGGAATTTATTCCTAGATGTAATTATAGCATGGACATGGCATTCCATCCTGAATAAAATTATAGGTTGGACATGGAATACCATCATAGATGAAATTATGGGTTGGAAATGGTGGTATTTCCTAGATGAAATTATAGGATGTATATGGCATTCCTTTTAGGATGAAATTATTGGTTGGACATGGGGTTCATTCCTGGTTGATATTATAGGCCAGAAATCGAGGTCCTTGCTGGATGAAATTATGGGTTGGAAATGAAATTCCTTTCCCGTTTGGATTTTGAGTTGGATATGGTGCTCATTATAGTTATTTCACTATGTTTCATGGATAGGGACATCTAGAATCGTTTCAAAGTAGGTTTGGATGACCTCAAGGGTAAACCTAAAGCATGAGGGTCAACTGGATTATTTGATATTCCCCATTAATTTATGAATTAATTCATGTATTTATCAAACTATTGCATGTAATATATATTGATACTAGATTATTTAAACACCATGGGTTTAAGTCTATTGAGTTTTACTCACACACTATTTAGATGCTATTTGGTAACCATGTGGATTTTATTGATGAAGGTATGGTCATTGACAAGGGGACCTACATTTGATTTCATGCTTACTGTATGGGATTGGGGCATAGATATAGGCCTGTATATGGGGTTCTAGACCAGGGTGTTTGGAGTCTTTATTAGAGTCTTTTTTAGTTTAATTGTTTTAATTTCATCACATCATTTATTTTGGAATACATTATGTAATGAAATGTTTTATTATTATTATTTGGATCATTTTTTATTTATATATGTCTCGTTCAGGTTGGATATGTTTAGATATCTTATGGATGTATTTTATTATTTTTTATCATATTTCCTCTAATATTCCAACTTTTATTCATAGTGTATATTCTCCCCATTATATTCTTTAGACCCGTGCTGCTAGTCGACATCCTCTAGCATATGGAGAGGTGCACATGTGGTCGAGTAGTGATTTGAATGAGTCACGTGAGGGATTACTAGGTGGGGACATTTCTATTTTAATTCACGAATATTGATAACCCCATAAGAAAATTTTTATGGAAATAGTTACACGATTATGTATTTTCGGGGCGAATTTAGACGAATAATACTATTAGGACTATATCTTATATAAGAGATAAACTTAGAAGACCCATGAAACCTAAAAACTTAGTAAAGTAATACAAAGGTTTCATAGGTGTCATTCCATTATTCATTTAAAATACTTTTATTTTCATGTTGGGAGGGGGTGGGGTCTTGATTATATCATCATAAAATAAAGTTATGAGGTTATGGAAGAAATAAAATTTAATATCTGTATAAATTTATACTTTTGAAATGTTTTAATGCATAAATGTTTTTCCCATTAGTCATTATTTCCCCCAAATATTTTCTTTAGTAGATAAAATCATTCAAATATCACTTTTAAGAAATAATATAAAAGTCCCAACACATTTATTTAATATTAATATAGTGTAACTAGATATAATTTATTTAATGAAGAAGAATGGGTCCAGATCCTTAATTGGATGGATTAGGTACCACAGAATTAGATGATTTGACATGTGATTGTTTTATAGAGGAATCAAAAAATAGTGGAGGAAACATGGGACCTAGGATAGGTGATGATATAAAATTATCAATAATATTCAAAAATTAACCTAAATTTTAAATTTTAAATATTTTTCTAAATGTTTGTTAATGTAGGAATAGATAAAAATGTATCAAAATAATAATTTTCTAGAATAAATAATGAAATAAAAATGACTCACAATACATCTATATATCTAGATTTTTTTATTTAATAATAAAATTACTCAATTAAATATATATATTCATCGTAGTTGTAAAAGTTTTTAATAAGTATAAACACTATTATTCTGAGCTAAACATCTCTTGGATATTTTTATTTGATAGGAATCATAGATATAAGAATTATAATCATGATAATGAATAGAATTACCATTAAAATGGAAATTTTAAGTGATAATAATATTAAGTGGTAGTAATGAGAATGAATAGTGAAAAGTTTATATTAATATTGATAACATTTTAAGGGATATATGAAAGTAAGTATCCATTACATGATCATTTTATTGAAAAATGATATTCAATAATGAATCCAATATGTAACCATTTAATATATTTTAATATATAACCATTATAAGTACTTGATAAGTACTATAAATGGAAATTTCAATTTAAATATATACATGTACAATGAATCAATATATTAAAATTGAATTTTATACATCTATAATATTTTTGAGTAAAATTAATGTTTTATGTTTGATTTGTGTTTATTGAAAAAATTATCGGTTACATGATAATAATGTTCATAGAATATATTTTTAAGAGTATGAAATAAATAATAAATGACTATTAGAAGTTTCGTGGAATATGTAAAAAATTAGCATGGTGTACTATATACACATTTTGGTTAGATCCTAATAAATTTTATAAATGATTAGAATAAAAAATTCCAGGATTGGATGAAGAATTGTTAAGAGAAATGAATTAGGGTTATTTATGTCAGGATAACTTCATTTTTTTGAGATGGAATGAAATCCTTTATAAAACAATGAAGTTAATATAAACCCTAAAATTTAATTATTTATGGTTGATGAAACATAGATTACATTTCCTAAGTGAAACTTCTAGGACAAGAATAACATGGAATGGTTATTCTCATATTTTAATAGATAATTTATCACTCATTTTATGAAATTTCCTAAAATTATACACCATTATATAGTGACCCAATAATTTTAATAGAGAAAAAATGAATCAAATTTTTATTTGAAGATGTGGTCATAATCTATGTAAATATTTTACTAAAATATCTCCCCATATTGTATTAAATAGCAAAAAAATACACTAGGAAATAAAATATCAAGGTGTTTTGAAGATTTCTATACTAATCATTTCAAAATTTATTCATTACATAAATAATAAAAGTTACAATGACCCTCTATAAAACCAAGTAGATTATGAACACATTCTCGAGTCATTAGACCCAAAAAACAACACTACCAGATAGTATTTTCCTTCCTTATCAAATCTACTTAAGGAAACTAATAGAGACATCATAAAATACATAATGATAAAAAATAAATTCTCATTTGGCCAAATAGAGTATAAATATTAAAATATGGTCATGAAAAATCTTGAACCCATTGGTAGGAACAAATCCCAACAAGATTTATTAATTAAACCTTCAACTAACACATGGACTAATTTATCCTAAGAATGCGAAAAAATTTAAAAAATAAAAAATTTGGAAAACCTAAACAGACATAAACCTTAGTCACTAGAAGATTTAACTATCACCTCAAGTTTGGTCATTTGTTAGAACACCCATAATATTACATAAGGCATTGTGAAATCATAATTTTCATAATAACCATCATCATCCATCAATGATGTATAAAAATAAATTACCATATTTCCACCCACCCAAAAAATGTTGAGGTAGTATGTCCCAAGAATTCATGACCAAAAAATTCCAATCAGATTCATGAAACAATAGAAAACATGAACCAGAGATAACAAAATCACATACAAATAAAAAAACTAGAAAAACATCATCACAACAACAGCTAAGGTAGTCCTCAAAACCCCTATCATCTATAAAAAACTAGCTCTATACAATATGGAAAACAAGTATAATTAGAATAAATAAGGTCTGAACACAAATTCATGAATAACACATGAGAATAAGTGTAGATAATTCTACAACAAAACAAATAAAAAAACAAAAGTGATCCATGTTATAAATGAAACCTTGATTCACATAACAGATGATGGGAATCAACATTCCACTGAAACATTAGGTTGTTATCCCATTTTGTCTAGACACGGGGGTTAGGGGGGGTGGGGGTTGATGTCCTTTCCATCTCTAGAATAATAGGAAAACCTCTTAAAAATCATATGTTGAAAAATATTTTAATGTTTTTTATTCATGATCCTTCTATGAACCATTCAAATTAGAAACCCAAATCAGAAATTTATGTGACCCAGATCATCCAAAAAAATTCCAAATATTCAATAAAATAAACAGTATTAAAAAATCTGTAATCAAATTTAAAGATAGAAAATATGTGAAATTACTGATCAAATAGAGTATCAAGACCAGAATCCTATCATTGATATAACCAAAAAATTTCCAGATAAAAACCATAATCTCTATTAAGATGGGTAAATAATGATTCCAAGAGAACAAACCCTCAAAATAATTACATAGGTGACAAAAATCTAGTAAGAAGACCCATAAATAACTCTATAAGAAAGGACAAGCCTTAAACCATAGGGGTAAGACCATTAAGAAAAATCATATAATGCAAGATTCCTAACCACATAATAACATTAAAGAACACTTAATTATAAAATTATTTTTAGGATTTATATTTTATTAGAAAAAGACAATACATTACATGTGTTTATTTAAAAAATTATATTTTAATATATCTATATGAATATTTTCCTCAACATATATTGGATATAGAAACTTGAAGATAATTATTGGGATATTCAACATAAATTTTTAGGATATTTTTAGGTATTTCAATAAAATTAAATTATAACGAATATAGAGAATATTAATTAATATTTTAGGATAAATATAGATATATAATGAATTTTATATAGTATAATATTGTTATGAAAGAAATACATTTTTGATTACATGAATGAATATGATATAAACATTATAAGAACAATTTATGGAAGTAAAATGTTTAGAAAGATTAATAATATCCAATAAACAAGAGATAAAGATAAATATCACTATTACACCATCATGTTGATGTTGGAATCATTATGATTATATTAAGTGGTTTATCAATAAGTATTATTATTATTATTTATATGTAGTAATATCAAAAACTAGGAGGGTTATCAATATTTGGGGATGATAAATACTCTATAAATTTTTTTGGTTGTATATTAGTGATTTTAGTAAGATGAAAATAGGTTCATTGTTTATTTTTACATATAGTCACCACATTAGGGTAAAAAAATAAATTCACTAAGTTCTTTGTTTATTATATTACATTCATTATAAATAGATATTAAGAGAGAAATCATTTATTACTTATCATAAGAACAATATTAAAAATGGAAATTAAGTTAAATATAAATCCTTTTATGATACCATGATTTAATTCTCCCTCTTAAGGTATCTTCATGGATGGTCATAATAATTCGTACCAAATATTGTGTTTTTTATTTTTTTATTTTTTTTAAAATAGAGACTCTTATAAAAAAATTAAATTCCTATATTCTATGAAGAAATAATTCATTTATATAATAACCTTATACTAGAAAACCTTTTATCTAAATTCATGGTGGTATATTTTGTTATTGAACAAGGAATCATAGTTGGAAATATCTTATCATGCTATGTTTTTGGATAAATATAAAAAAAATAGTCTAAACAGATGAGTTAATTAAGGGGATCACCATCTAACATAGTTTATATATTATAGATAAGATAAACAAACCTATAACAAAATGTGGTAGATATTGATGTACATATATGATGAAAATTTTATGTTGAAAGTGATACAAATTCAAGTGGTAAAAAATAATTATTTAGATATCACGATGCATTGAAATTAAACTATAGATGAATTATTTAATCATGTAATCGATGTTTTTATAAAAATGTTTCCGAAGATAATTTGTTAAATATATGATCATCATGGGAATTATAAGATTAATTTTTACCTATTTGAAACTAAATGATTCTATAATCAATGAAATATAGATCAAAACTATATATCTCAATGATCTTTAAATAATCCTTGATTAATATGAGTTGAGTAAAAAGGATGATTCTATTATCTAGTAAATAAATATGTTAGAGTTTTAAATAAATGTATTGAATTTTAATTTGATGAAAGAAGAGTCTGATGATAAAGTGGAAAATATAATTAAATTCATAACCTCAATTATGAAGATAATAAGAGACAAAATCACAAGAAAGATCCCAATCACATGGTTTAAATGAGGAAAGGTTGGAATCCTCACATAAATGTGTCTAAAAAGTTTAATGATGATGATAAAGATAATGAATATCTAAGAATTCACTTGAAGGATATAAAGAGGCACAAAAACACATAAAAATAATATCTCAAAAGACAACCTTATATCTAATGAATATGAATCTTATGATGATTTTCAAAGTGAAGATATTAAAGTCTATATAATTTGTTTTTGGAAATTATATGGTTCCTATAATATATCAATCACACTTTGATAAATATTTTGAAAAATATAATGATTTGATAAATGGTTTTTTTTGATTTAAAGGTTTAGTTGAAGGTTTTTTCAGAAGAAATTTATTTTCAATGTAATTAAGAAAATAAAAATAATACAATTTTTTAATATTTAAATAAATATTATAAATAAATACATAAGAAAATTAATGGTTTGAAGGATGTATTAAGAGGGGTTATATATTGGAATACTGATAATCCAAATTAAACATATTTATTTGAATATAAAATTCATTGAAAAATTTATAATTTTTAATGAGATGAATTATATAGTGAAATATATAACCAAATGTATTATAATTATAGAATATATTATATTTAGTGAAAGAGGAATATTTTAATATCAATAATGTTTTTAAAAAAATTATTAAGAAACTAAAATTTTGAAGTACACTAGATAGGAATGAAAAAAATATAAGGTTGGTGAATCCTAAAATAATATAGATGATTACTTTAGAAATTAATGAACATAATGAAATGGAAAATATGGTTAGGTATATGATGAAATCCTTGTTTTAATGTGGATAAAATTTAATAATAAAGTTTCAATTTTAAATACGAATATTTAATTAAAAACACCAAAAGGTTATTATGAAACAAAATAAAACTCAATATGATATATCACTCTAGAAACACTTGAAATTTTTATCAATTAGTTTGTGATGTATTTGTTTATCATACCTCTTATAGTTTTAGAGGGGGGAATATTTATAAAATATAGGTTTCATTCACTCCCTTTACCCACACCTATTAACATCCTTAAATCTCAATTATTGATAAATTATATTATATTATGTGACTAGTTTATGGTTACCTAACTGTTGAAATGTATGATGTTGAGATTGACAATGATATAACAGTGCATTAATAGTCCTTGGTAATGAAATTTGAGTGTTTTTATAAATCCAATATTGATTTTGATTAATTTATAAATATAAAATTGGGGTTGAATAAAATGTTTTTGGTGGGGTTGATTGTGGCTCATCAAGTAATCATAGAATTTATTAAAGAGAAACACATCACCATTACTTGATTTAAGTATTTACACTCTTTTTAACTCTCATTACAATCACCTTATGGGTTAGAGGCCAAAATAACATAATAAAAAATGATATAATTATAATGTATATTTAGTTAGTTATATTAGGTCTCTATTTATTGTTTCATAGTTAGTAAATCCTATAGTAATTTGGTAACTTGATTGATATTTTTTGATGTCTTACAC
This sequence comes from Viscum album, assembly GCA_963277665.1. Lineage (NCBI taxonomy): Eukaryota > Viridiplantae > Streptophyta > Magnoliopsida > Santalales > Viscaceae > Viscum > Viscum album. The sequence continues at coordinate 1,500,244,443 of OY728131.1, forward strand.
TATACGCTCACTTAAAAGAATCAAATAATATCTAGGGTTTGTGTTGAGATGTTTTTTTCTCATAATACTTAGTTATATTTTATTTGATGATGATAGTGGTAAATTATAATTTTAGAAAATTAATTAAACAAATTTGGTTGAATTCTATATATTCTGACATATGTAGAGACATAACTCTAATAACCACCAATGGTGATTCAAGATGGTTACTAAACAAACCCACTGGGGAAACCAGTCAATATAGGAGGACCCTTATTTCGATATTTTCTTCATGGTTCCTTGAATATGGGTTACCTAATTCTTCTATACAAGCTTCAATAGATCAATATGTTAGGGAATTTTATGATAAATATATACCTTTTACAATTAAAAGAAAATATGAACTTGAGCCCATTAATTCATTTACGACTAATGTAGGGGATATAAATTTAACTTTTATATCACTATCTAAATAGTAAATTCATATTATATAAGAGTGAAACATAAAATAAATAATTTAAAAAATAATTATATATCCAATAGCATATAATCCACTAATATAGAATCAATTTGTTCATCTGTAGACATCCAAAACTAATAGTACTCATGAAAATATCTCATCTTGAGGACTAAATAATAAAGCACATTCTTTTTACACCATGATTGATTAAATTTCACCAAATTTTATTTTTAGGGGTAGAATAACATATCAATAATTCGTATGTTATAAATGTTCTAAAAATAGGACATCGATAGAGTTTGAGTATCCATGAATGGAATTCTACCCAAATATGTTTTTGATTAAGAAGAGTATTTTATATAAAATTCCATTTTATCAACTATAATGTATGTTACTAATATCACTAATATCAGTTCATAATTATATTTAATTTATTATTGAATAAAAATTTAAAACCCATTATTTTATGATTTTTCAGAAGCAGAAGTCCAAAATGATGAAGAAATTGGTGGGGAAAGATGATTAGGTTTTGGAATTTTTTTGAGTCCAAAATAGTTTCATTACCCCAACATGAAGTAGAATTAGGTAATTGATGTGGCCTTAGAAGGATGAGATTTTATTTATATAATTTATTACATTTATTATTATTTTTTTAAATTATGTTTCACTATGACATTTTGACATTTAAAATTTAATTATAGTAAAAATGTATTTTTTTAAAAACATGATTCAACATATATTATGTTTTATATGGATGTTAAGAAGTGTTCTCATAAAGAAGGGTGAACATAATTCTAAGATATTTCATTTATATGAACTAATTAATAATATAAAAATATAAAATCAATATTTTATTTTGGATAAAGAAGTTGACTATCCATATTTGTTTGGCATCACTTAGAAATGGATATATACCAATACAAAAATGAAATAATGGGTGAATATGACAAAGATTTATAAAAAACATTGAAAAATATAAATAATGAGTAATATGGAACAATACATTCTCATTGAGAGTTGAAAAGGTGCAAGCTTAAGAAGGAAACTGCAGTACAAGTAACTCTCAATCAAAGTGATGAAATTGGAATGTGGGTCCTTAAGAGTGGATTTTATAACAAATTTTGGGCAATAAAAAAATATTGAAAGATATAAGGAATGGGTAATATGAAAAATTACAACTTGATAAAGATAAATCACCTCATTTCAAAGGTTATAAAAAGGTTAATATTGGTGAAAAAGGTAATCAAATGGAGTATGTTTCATTTTTAGAAGGATTTAAAAAACAACTTACACAATGTGAGTTAATTTTAAGTTTTAATTCATGTGACCTATTTTTAAGAGAAGAATTAAATTATATAATTTCAATATAATACTTTGGTGATGAAGGTAAGATGAAAAATATACAATATTTATCATTTTAATGGATCAAGAGACTATTGTTTCCTTGCATTGGTGGAGGAAGGAAAATTGTGAGAACAAGAACTTTTCCCTTTTAATCAACATTTAAAATAAATTATTTGAAGATGTTATAATTCATAAGACATAACCGTATTAAAGAGATATCATGAAAATATTTTTGGACCATGATAAAAGAAAAAATTATTTGTAAGAATAATAAACACAAAGAAAAAATGATAAATATTTTTATTGTTGGTCTATATTAATATTTTAGATCTAATTAATCGATTATATTTTGATATAGAGGAGTTAAATTTGTAATTCATTTCTAGAAATAGTATACTTTATTTTTCTATGAAAATATACAATAAATCAATGCTATTTAATTTCCCCAAATTGTATTATATGATCTGTGAAAATATGTTTGAATGAAAATTCATCACTTTTAGATTAATTATGGTATAGAGTTTAGAAATCCAAAAATGGATGAGTATCTCAATAAACATGAGGAAATTCATCAAATATTGGATATAACTCCCCCAATATGTGATCATTGAAACATGAAATTTATTTATCTACTATATTGAAATAGGATTATTAATTTCTATAAGTATTTCGATAAAATTATAGAAATAGCTATTGATGGTTCTGATATATACAATTAATTATTCATCTTTTATCCCATGAAGACACTAAAACATATGTGTTGTAGTACATAATAAAACATTCTATAAACTATATTTTTTTGTGATTAGTAGTATGTGTAACAAGTAAAATAATGATATGCAATGAGTTATGTTTTAAAAAATTCTAATGACGTGATGTTTCTTTTCAATTCAACATTATTCAATGCATAAAAATGTTTTATTTTTTTTATTTTTATAATGTCAATATATCAATATGATTACGGAAAAAATATTAAACAATCCAAATAGTGATTAATAAATTGAATAATATGACTAATAAAATAGTATTTCAGTGGATTAATAAGAAATATGTAATGATTATGAGGTTGAATCAAAATAAGGTGAAGAAATTAATACTCATATAAGATATAAAAAATAAAATAGAATAATTGTTCTTGATAATTAAAATATAGATGAAGGAAAATATATTTTGGTTAAATATATTGATTAAATTATTCACAATGAATGAAATTTTTATCACTTATAGAACCAAATATATTTGATGAAGATGAAATATAGGAATTTTGGTTCAAAGCATTAAATTAATTGCTCAAATTCATTGAGAATAATCAAATATGAGATCTCATTCCATGTTTAATGGAAAAAGTATCATCTAAATCAAGATATATTTCTATAATTAGTTAAATTTATGTGAAAAAGTGATTTAGAATAATTCAAGTATTTTTTACAATGTATTTTTATTAATTGAATGAGTTCAAATTGAAAACAATTCACCCATATCATGGTTAGAATAATTTAAATTGGTTATATAAATGTTTTTATAGTGATTGTTTTAAAAATTATAAATTGATCAAAAAATTTATTTTCTTATTGGGATATTATAAATAAAGGTTTATATCAAGTAATGATATGTATTTTTAATTTACATTAAATAAATAAAAGTGCATAATAATAATATGGAATTTTAAAGAATGATTTTTGAATAAAGGGAATAGTATTGAAGCATGTATATGTTCTTGAAAAAGTTGGAATTCAAAAATATAATTTTTTGATAATAATTAAATGAATAAAATATAAAAAATATATTAGTCATGTTTATTTATGTTGACTATATCATTTTTTATTGATTAAGTGATGAAAGTTTCCATGATTTCATTATGAAAACAGAATTTTAAATGATTTTGATTGGTGAAGTAAAAAATTTTCAATAGATTCTAGTTAGTCAAAGACGCGATGGACCATTTATTTTAAAAAAATCTTAATATTAGTATATATTTCTTAATGAAATATTATTTAATATATTTTTTCATACAAAACACTGAAATATGTAATAATCATGATATATTTTTTTATAATTAAATATTAACATTACAATACAGTCATTGAATTAATGGGTATAAAAAATGTAACCACATTATAAAACCCATAGTAATAACATCAAATAGTATCAATATTCTTTATGAGAATAACATTTCTAAGCTTGGAAAGTATGTAAAATAACTAGGTTTTTTCTTTAACAAATCCCAAGATGAACTCCAAAAATTATGTCTTGAGAAAAATCTCCTATGGTAGAAGTTATAACTTTTAGAAATCATTAAGAGATATATGCTAGCTAAATCACCACCCGTGACTTCCAATAGTTCATATATTGAAATTATATCTTATATAGAGGTAATGATAAGATTTTTCAGTTAATCAGGATAATATAAAAATTTATTTATAAATTTCATAAATTATTATTAAGTACTTTGAAACAAATTTATCTGTCAAATTTAATTTTATGATTAAGAATATTTTTTCTTATTTTTTTTGTATTATATTAAAAATAATTCTTATAACTAGTATAAATTTAATTTGAAAAAAATAACTTCAATTTGGATTAAAAATTTCAAAATTTTAATAGGGTAATTTGTTTGGTATTTTTCAGAAAAAATGATTTTTAGTGAATAGTAAAAATAAATTTTTTATAAATACCATATCTTTTATGATGTTATTTTTATTTCATTATTATATAAGAATTATTAAAAAATAGAATAAAAATTTTTATCAACCAAAAATGAATTTAAGGACTATAATAATTCATTTAAAATTAAAATATTGTATTTATATATCTATGCTTGAATTTTTGGAACCCAAGTTATATTTCATCCTAATAATAAATGATTTGGTCCATTTCTTTTAATTAAGTATTCACAATAATCCATTCAGGTTTGGATTGAATTGAAATTGAAAAAATATTATTTATTTAATCATAAACCTATAAATTTTATGATAATAATTACTAAATATTATTTCGGTGTAAATTTAATTTTTTCTTTAAAATTTATTTTTTCTAAAAATTGATTTTGTAGAGTAAAACACAGTTATATTAAAATTAATTTCTACCATATCTAGAAATAAAATATTTTAAAATAATTTTCAAAAATGTATCATGATTTTTGAACTAGTTTGTCACACCCCGACCTTCAAAATTCCATTATTTTATTCTTTTCATGGATTTGGATATTTTTTGAGGTTTGGGTTGAGTCCCAGATTTATTTTTTTGGCATTCTATTCAGGAATGGATGTTTTGGGCTTGACAACAACTGGTCAGTGAAAAGTTTTTAAACCATGCATCCAGCCCATGCATGTGCCCGTTTTCTCTGTTAGGGTGTAAACGGTTGGCACACGACCTTGCAGATTGTGCGACCAACCCATGTGGGCTACCTATGTGAAAAAATAAAATAAAAATAAAATAAAATAAAATATAAGAATTTTTTTAAAAATAATAATATTAATTATTATTATTAGGTTATTTTTTTATTTTTTTTTTCTTTATATTTTTTTCATTTTTTTTTCTTTTTTTTTATTCTTTCTCCCCTTCTCCCTACATCATGCGACTCCCCCTCCCATTCTCCCTCATCCACACACATCGCCCCTCCTCTAGGTCCTCTCCGATGGTCAATTAAAACTATATTCTTTCTGATTTCTTGTTCAAAACCTCAGGGTAAACCTTTCTCTCCACTCCTATCCCTTGATTTGGACAATTCCCCCTCCCTATCACCCTATTTGGATCAGATTAATCCTAGCGTAGGGGTTAACCAATTTTTTATATTTTTTTTAAATTTAGTGTATATAAAGTGTTCTCTAGCCCCCTTCTTATGTATTCGGACACCCGCCGTGAAAGGAGAAGTTGATTAGTTCGATTAATCTTGTCATCATAGTCCGAGGAAGGGGTTTTCTTCCACTATTTTTTTGATACCTTTCTTTTTGATTTCTTTGGTAATTTCGGTTTCTTAGAAATAATTTATAAGAAATTTTGTTGCTCATTGAAGGATTTAACTAACATACAATTTTATGTGTGTATATATATATCTTACTTTTATATATTCCTTTATGGAGAGGGGAATATGTACATTGGTTTATGGGGTATATATATCGGAATGAATGTGCATGGAAGTATGGGGAGATCTTCATCAAAAGATTCAAGAGCTAAAATGTCTCATCTCAGTCTACTCCCTCCCTGAGGTAGGTTCCCTGTTCCCATTACATTAATTTTAGTTCCCTAATTTCTTAGCATTTTGAATGTGTGTTTTTATATTTATGTGATATATATATATATGTAAATATATATGTGTTTGGTAAAATTGATTGTGCCTCTTGGAATTGGTTTCTAATTTATTTACATTACTTTTCAAACCCTATTTGTAATTTTCTTTTAAATATAATATATCCTAAGTATTTTGGAACAGTTTATTAAAATTTTCAGTGCTTTTGAATTGTGTTTTGTAAAACCCAATGGATTTGGTTAAGTGTGTTATCTAAAACATGGTTTTTTGACACCTTGATGTGTAGTTTTACAATTAATTGACATGAAGGCCCATTTGTAACTGTTTAAGTTAGTTGTCTATTTTTAACATGGAATTAGAAATGTAATATTAATTTAAATTTGGTTTGGAAAATGTAACGGCCCGGTTAGTACGTTGAGATGTTTTAATAAATATTTTTAAACTCATGTGATACCAGGCTTATATATAGATACCACTGGAAATTTGGATGGTATCCTCTTTAGTGGATCATGCACAGTGGTTTAGGTATGATAATGTTTTTTGTTGAGGTTTCTAGACCATGTTACACCATGTGTTATTAATATTATTTATAAATATATCATCATATTCATGGGAATCATTTAGTGGGTTGAGTGATAGTTTCTTATCAACCCCAATTAGATGGGTTGGTACCCCCTGGATTAGCTGAGAGGATAGGTGGGATGTGCCAATGGATTGGTCAGTTTAGGGTGGCCAATTGGTTGTTAGCTATGAAGTTTCCTCATACACTGGTAGGCCGTTCCGAATCGAGTACTTCTAGGGATTTCTTATAGAGATATTTAGGAAATTCCCATGATTACATAGTTGTATGTTCATAAATGTTTTTATGTAACTTTTGTTTATTTAATATCATGAACCTTTAATATTATTTTCATATTAAAATACATCTTCTATAATTAATTTTCATTTAAATAAACTTATTTAAATGAATTATATTCTTTGTAAGTTTCTTTTGGAAAGTGAAATGAAAAGGGTTTTTTAATAAAAATAGTATCCCCTTACATATTTTTATAAAAGAGTCGAAATAATTAATTTTATATGTTTCATTTTTAAACTAGAATAAATGGATTTAAATCTACAAATGGGGAATATGATTTTTTTATCTTTGACACCCCAATGAGATTTTAGGTGATCACACCTACTATATCTTTTCAGTTTTAGGTTCTTCCAGTTTTGGTTCTCTCTTAGAGTGAACTTGGTTCTTTGTTTTTTGATGACCCATGAGGTCACATGGAGGTACGTTTATCATTTTATTTATTTTCTATATGAGTTTTTACTTTGATTTTTTAGTTTAATTTTCATTTATTTATCTTTTTTTCATGATCCAAATTGTTCCCAACGGTTTTATCCTGATGATCTACACTAGTCACTAGCCCAAGAGGACACAGAACACCTCTCGGGCCTTGTCGTAGTTTGACTCATGTGATTGGGTTGGGGTTTTTCAGGGTTGGTTTTTGACATACTTAAAAAGGACTATATAATTTTTAATTATAAAATAGATTTTACCATAATAAAAGTTAGTCACTTTGGTAAAGGTTCAACTGGTTAACAAGAGGTTAAATTAAGAGATTATAAAAAAAATATCAAAAATAAATATAAAATTTATTTTATTAGTGTATTATTATCCAAAATTATAATATATATTAATATTTCGATTTTTTAGGAACATGACTAGAGTGTGACATTAATTTTATTTTAATAAATTAGCATTTACAAATGTTCTCCTCTTCTCATCTATAAATAGTAACCTTTAACACCCCTATTTGATTCAATAATAAACTAATATAGATCAAATAAACTATGAAAATAAATATTCCAAACCTTCTTTTTCATGTAATATTGAATTTTGTCTCACAAAAATATTTATCTTGGAATGTATTAATGAAATGTCCAAAAGGGGACCTCCTAGGAAAGGTAATTTTTTTACAGACTTATTTGAGGTTTATTCCATCTTATATTTCCTGAAAATAATATATAAACAACCAAATATAATTAAATCAATATAATTATTATATTTAAATATTACTATGTTTATGGAATTTCCATTATCTCCCTTCCTTTCATTCATTTGAAAATAATAACGCCCCATATGATACATGTAGACTATCACCTTCATGAATGAAATTTTTATTTTCTATAAAAAATTACATGGATCATTATAAAAGCGAAATTAATTAATAAATATTAAATTTAGAACATTATTCAGATTATGAAAATATAATTTTCCCAATATTTTAAAAATTCTAGAAATTATCGATCATTATAAATCAAACAACCAAATATGGAAGCCAAGAAACTTCTCTTAATTTGAATAAATTTATAACAACCTATTAAGTTGTATAAAATTTGTGGCAATATAAATATATGGAACATACTCCTACAAATTCTTGATATAATGAAAATATTATATTAACCCTGTAACCATGGTCAACATACGAAATAAGTGTTGTGTAATTGACCGAACAAACCCAAATTGTAGGGTATAGAAACGAAAAAACATTAAATGATTAAAATATGATAATTAATGAAATATGAAAAATTAAATATACCTGAAAATTTATAAAAATTAAGTATTTAATAATCTTAATTTTTTTATTTAGGGGTTTATACACACATCCCAAGTGAGATGGGGCTTGGGGTAAGTGTTTATTGTATCAAATTTCTTTCTTTGAGACATGTTTAAAAATTTTCACCAATATTAATTTATACCATGTATATAAATTGGAAATATTATACATTAATATAATTATTCACATTTTATTTTGAGATTTAACTCATTTTATTTCTCTCAAGGGGGTATTTATTTTAAAACTAGTTTGTTTTTTTAAATCATTGTTCTAAAAGTTTTGAAGTCTTCTACCAAACTATTTTAACTCTATATCTATATTACCCATATTGTTTAAAGAATTTTCTTCTTTATATTTCAATTATTATATAAGTTTATTTTCAAATTTCTTTTACTTTGTTTCAATAGGCTTAAAATGCAATATTTTCAACATTACTCGTATGTGAAATTTTGACTTTCTTTTGAAACGTGTGGAAAAATATTGTTTTAGTGTTTACCAATCAAATAAATTTTCCCACAACGATGGTTGTTATTTATTATCAAGTTTCCATTCTATGTCTATGTTTTTTCAAAGTAATTTCTATTCCCATTATTTTTTAAAAGTTAACAAAAGAAAATAATTTTTCTTTTTACTTTTCAAAGAATATTTCTTATGATTTTATAATAATATTTTTTTGATTTATGTAAAAATACATTAATTATTATTATGATTCATTAGGCGTGTTTTATAATGATACCATCAAACTTTATTCTCTGGATGGATTATGATGATGTTTTGAAAAAAATTCTATAAAACTTATTTATTTTCAATGTTTTAATTATTCAATGAAAGAATTATGAATGCTATTCTATTATTGGGGAGTATATGGATATGGTTTGTCATTAGATGATTGGTGGGCCCCTATATCTCTGTCTAATGTATTGGTTAAATTTTTATAGCTCATAATATAAATATTCTGTGTGTAGACATGATATTTTTATAATTGTTTTCGCAAATTTTCACGTGGACAAGATTTATATTTATTATTGTTTGCATCATTAGGAATGAAAAATATTTTTGTTAAAAAAATTAATATCTTTTTTTGTGGACATGACTGATTTTAATTTTATCATAATGATATGATTTCTTATGCCTATGTTTATGTTATAATCTAATTTCATGTTTTCAAAACCATGGAATACATTTTAATCTTCCATAATGGTCCTTTTATTATCATTTGATCTCATGACACAATGATTATCTCATATGATTCAATTTTCATTTTAATCAGACATTTCTCCCATACTCATGTTTTCTCATGTGGTTTTAATCTTACTCCATACAACTCATTGATATGTTTCCATTTCGAAAAAATTGATATCACTCCCTATTTTGTTCTACAATTATCACAGAAAATATGTACATGGAAATTTTTAGAAGAAAGATATATTAATAGATATTTATGGGATATGTTAAATAAATAATTTATAATAAGTTTTTTATACATATAATCTCTGAAACACTAAACATTTGGGTTCTAGGATTGTGATATTATTTGTGATATGTATTGTATAATTCATTACAAGGATGTAAAATTTTTAAATTTTTTTCTTGGGTTACCATAGATTGCATCATAATGAGGTTTATTTATTTTTGGGTATTATGTTTATAAGTATTAATGAAACTAACTCAAAACAACCTAGTTTGTACCAAAATTTATATACTTTGAACTAGAATTGAAATAAATATATCTTATTCTAAGATTAAGGTTTCATATAATAATACATTTATAATATAAACTATTCAATTTTTTTTATTGTTCTTCACTCTGACTCTCTTAAAATATTATTTCTTATTAATCACATTAACTGTTTTGGTTTTAATAAGTGACTAAAAATAGGATAAACTAAGTTAACAATGGTTGCGGATTATAATAGGATGATTTATCCCCTAATAAACCAAATGGAATTAGATATGGAGTGAAACAATTCATTTAAATGATCCCTGAACTATTTCAACGAATGAATAATACCCAAAACCCTAGTGAATGTGATGCGATACAAGTTCAACGGACTAGAAAATAAACATAATTAGTGAATATAATGTGATATTTCCCCTCACATTTGGTAAAATAAACACACTTGGTGAATTTATCACATGTGAAGAGTTAGGGGAAAATACCTTCTATATCTCATGTAATGAAAAATAAACTTACGATATATTTATTTGATCCAAGGTATAAAAAAATCCTTGATTGAGGGTTTTGGGACAATAAATCCTTCAAATATAGTTCTTATTCCCTTAGTGGAATTTAACATGATATTGAGAATAGATCGAATCCCCCTATATAGAGTTCGTATTAATTATTAGAATAAGAAACTCTCGTTTTATATACCGAATAATCCAATTATAAAATATTGATGCAAGGATGATTTTGAAACCCCCATTGAGGTGAATTTTATAATATATGACATGATACACAATAACGAGGTACTATTAGCTGAAATGGTTAGGAATGAAAAAAATATTGAAGACATGGAAATTATATGGGAGTATGGTGATGTATTCTCAAGTGTACTTCTTAGTGTTACCCCCCATGAACAAGAGGTTTAGTTTTCAATTAAAATAATACCATGTTATATTACTATATTGAAGAGCCCAAATATAATGGATCCTATAGATTTTATAATTGATAAATTACATTAAAAAAAAATTCATAATGGTTTTATACACCCTAGTACTAACCCATAGGTCACTCGTCATTTTTATCATGGAAAAGAATGGATCAATGAATCTTTTCATTTATTATCATGAACTTAACAAAATCATTATCAATAATAAATATAATCTACCCAATATTTATTATCTTCTTTATTAACTCAAGCAGGATTAGTACTTCTCAAAGATTACCCTTTGATTTGGATATAATGAATTAAGGGTCAAGAGGGAGGATGTAATCCTAAAAAACATTATATGAGGTATATAAATTATGAATTCTTAGTGATGCCTTTCAAAATTAAATATTCCCCTAAAATCATCATTGATACAATGGTTAGATACTTTATAGATTTCCTTTATCAATTTGTGGTATCATTTAAAGATGATAATATCATATATTTCAAAAGAAAGGAAGAGCATTAATATTATTTGAATATTTTGTTGAGGCCCTAATAAAGGGGAAATTGTATTGAAAATTTACCAAGTGTAAATATGGGTTAGAAAAGGTATCATTCTTGAGTCATGTAATCACAATAGAGGGTATATCAATAGATACTTCCAAGAGAGAGGTTATTAAACAATGGCCAAAATAAACCACTATAATTGAGAACTTTAGCTTTCTTAGGTTGATTCAATACTATAAATTATTTGTTATAAAATTCTCATAACTATAAAATACCATATCCTTTTTAATGAGGAAAGAAATAAAATTACACTAGATATAAAAATGTGAATAAATCATTATGGAGCTGAAGAAGAGGTTAGTCAGTGCACCTGTAATTACATTACCTTTCAATGGGGAAGGATTTGTAATCTATAGTGAATCTACAAGTAAATGATTGAGATGTATCCTCGTGAAAAAAATATGGTAATATCTTATTCCTTACATAAAATTACATGTTCAGGTGAAAAACTATCCAACACATGATCTTGAGATTGAATTTTTTATATTTTCATTAAATATTTTGTGGCATTATCTCTATGGTGAAAAGTGTTCAATATATACTGATCATAGTATTTTAATGTATATATTCACATACAAGGACTCAATTTTTTTTAAAAAAGTATATGATTGAAATTGATCAATTATTACAATTTAATAATATATTACAATATAGGGAAAGTAAACATGGTGTAAAATGTTCAAAAAAGGAAGAATCATGTTACCCTATCCTTGCGTAGTTAGGGTTTTTCTTAGTGATAACCTCCCATTAATCATACATGAAAAATGGGGGTTCAATACCCATAGGGCGTAGGTATTATAGCAGTACTATAGTGTACTATATCAGCGGTGACACTGTAGAAATGATGAGCACTGTAGCGGCGATAGGGCACTGTAGTAGCAGAGGGTACTATGAGACACTATAATAGCACATGTATTGTAGTTGTACTATTCACAAAATGGGTTTTGGCTCAAAAAAATTGGCCTTATGGGCCATGTAATTGGAAAAATGCCCACTGGGCCTTCGGGCTATGTAATATGTCTCCCTCTACCAAGTTAATGAGGTATTTTATTTACTTCAATAATAAATGAGACTTCATCCCCAACATTTTAAAAAAAATTACCCTATCCTTGATGAGGATTGAACAAGACACAATTTTTATAGATATTTATCAAATAGATATATAAAGAATAACTGATTTGATGAAATACTAACTTTCTCAAGTTATTTCATAACCATAAATATATGTAAATATTATGTAATCCTAGAATCATGATGTGGTGCCACAAAATAAGGTAAAATATATTTCAGATTTCATCCTTTATGAATAAGGAATTATAAGGTTTGGAACCTGAATATGTGTACCATAATAATGATAATTAGGGAAGGAACATTTTTATGATGTGCATAACTTATAATTCTATATTCTTATAGTTACAAAAAGAAAATATAAAGATCTTAAGAAACACTTTTTTTGGGACAACATGAAGCAGAAGATTTCAGAGTATGTTTCTCGAGGGTCAGTATGTCAATAACTAAAGGCTGAATGCCAAAAATATAAGAAATGATGAAAAAACGACTATACCAATATGGATGTGGGGGAATGACACCATTTATTTTTTCATTATCTTCCCTACGAATCTCAAAGGGAATAATTAAATCTTGGATGCCATGGATCTACTTATAAATTTGGCTCACTTTATTTCTATTTGGGAGGATTTATAACTCAATCAGCTTTATATGTTATATATAAAGAAATTGTTAAAGATAAATTGAGTAATTATTTTAATTGTATCTTATTGATAGCTGAGGTTTAACTTAATATTCTAGAAGAATCTTTAAATGGAATTGGATATAGAGGTGTGATTTATTACTGTATATCATCCTCATATTGATAGTCAATCTGAAAGGACCATTCATACATTAGATGACATACTATGATCCTTATTAATGGATATAAAAGGATTTTGTGATCAGTATATTAATTTGATTGATTTTTTACATTTTAAACTTTTTTTATATAATATTCAAATGGAAGCATATAAGGATCTATAAGGAAAGCTATGTAGAACTCGAACATTATGGGATGAATTTTGGGAAAGAAATTAGTTATGAACAGATCTTTTACATGAAACTGTGGATAAATTTCAAAAACATTAGTAACATATGAATGTGGAATATTTTTAATATAGGATCTAATATCATATATACACCTCAAATTTAGTGAAAATTTATTCCAAATGATATATCATTCGATGTGGGTAGGAGTTTTGGAAAGAGTTGGATGTTCAGACCTAGGTGCATTAGTTCCTTCGAGATTAATGATTGTGCCAAGGATATGACTTATCTCTTATCCCCTATTCCATATCTCTCAAAAGTATACGTTGTGTTCTATGTGTCACTTTTGAGGAAGTACATACCATATCTGTCACATGTACTGATCTTAGAAGAAATTCAATTGGGACATGATCTCTATCAAGAGGAATAACCTATGTAGATATTAGAGAAATTAGATATACTAATAAGGAAAAATGTATGTGGGAAAATAAGGATGTAATGAGACAAGAATACCCTCACTTGTTTTCATCGAAGTGATCAAATTTCAATGATGAAATTATTTTTAAGGGGGAGGAATGTGAAAATACCTGATTTTAAATTATATTTCTTATATAAATATTGTTAAATAGATTGTTTCACATAAAAAACCAAATTAAAACAAAACCATGAAACAATTTATTTGTATTAATATGACTATTATAATATTTTCTTTGAATTTTCAGGTATAAATATAAGTAACAACAGTATGAAACCTATTACAATGATATTAATTAGTATTAGTCTCCCTTAAGAGGATCATTGCTCTGATCAAGGAACAATAGTGGTGTGACCAGCTTTTTCAATAAACCAATCCTAATCATAACTTCAAAAATTACATCTTGAGTGAAATTTCTCATGAGAGAAGTTCATGATCATTGAAATCAATATGAGACCAATTCTAGTTGAGTCAATTATTGTGACGTCCCCCTCTGCATATTACACAATTAGAAGTTAAATAAAGGTCATGATGAGTTTTCTACGTAGATGTTAGTATAATATAAACATAAAATTATTAATATAATGAATTATTATTATGTATTTTCATATACTTAAATTGATAAAATTTCATTTTATGATTAAAACTATTATTTCTTAATAAATATTTATCTATATTATGTATTTGATGTGTGGGTTTTTTGTCTTGAAAACCTCAATAAATAAGTTTATCTCCAAGAGAAATGAAATATATGAGTCCCTAGATTTTCTCACGAGGTGGTATCAAATTTAGTTTCAAAACTATCTCTTTTGTTTTGTTTTTTTACATGAAATTAAATATGGGGATTTGATTTAATGTTTGAAAATATAATATAACTATAAAATAAAATGCAATAAAATTGAATGGAATGACCGAAAAATTAGCAGAATAAAATGGGTTTGAAATCAGAATTTAAAAAATGGTTATGGACAAGCTTGAACCTCTCAGACACTCCCCTCTTCCTTGTATAAAAATATTTATCAATTGAATTCCTATTTTCACCCCCAAGGTCCCCAAGGTGAACAATAAAATTTGAATAGACATCATATAAATACCCCATTATGATTGTTGTTTTTCCTATAGAGGTGATTCAATTATTGAAGATCTCCAAGAAATCAAACCTAATTAAAAACACTATTCTCAACGACAAGACCTCACTAAATAGATTTAAATAGTGAAGTCAAAAAATTTAATTTATAGATTAAAAACCATCCAAAATTTTGTTGAATTTAGTTTCTAGAAATAAATAAACCACAATCATTAGAAAATATAGGTTCGAGAAGAATTCAAAAAATATTACGCAATAAGTTCGCAACTCGGAAGAGAGTGTCTATCAGTTGTTGTCGTCTAAAACCACATGTTTCTTAGACACACATCACTTTTACAACATCAATATTCTCAATTATATTTTTTATTTATATAATACTAATAAATATCAAGATCTCCACACTCAGAACCATAGAAGAATGGCAGCAGTCGTCTGTGGGTGTTGCGTTGCTCTCTCACGTTCCAGACTACCCCAACGAAGCGGTCGATGGGATATTTTTATAGGAAAATATTGTTAGTCCCTCGATCTGTGTTGAATTTATTTTTTTCTATGCATTGAAACTTACATGACATGAAATGGAATTACATGACGTGTAATCCTTCGGTCTAGAATCATCATGAATCTTGGAATGACTTTCTCTAAAATCTCATTCGAAAAAATGTCACGTCATGTAATAAAGATACACGACCTGTATTGGTCTTTAACGACTTGTAATAATGTCATGAAATTTCTTACATGGGAAATCATTTTTTGAAAATAGAAGACATGCAATGGTATTCCACGATGTGTAATCATTATGCTTCAGTTTTCATCCATTCTTCTTTCTAAAACATCCAGTGTCGTGCCGCAAGTAAAGATCGAGGAGAAAAGTATTTTGTAGCTACAGTCCAATAATATAGAAGCTACTATGAATAGTTAAAGACCCAAAATTCTACAATTTTATATTTCAAGCTCAAAACATACCTAATTTCCAAAAAAACAATGTAATTTCACACAAAATGTCACATTAGAGCGGTTGAAATTCTTAAAATTAGATAGAAAAATAGTGGAAATATTATCTACATTTGTGTAATTATATTAAAATTAATTTGATAAAATGAAATTAATTTTTAGATTTACCATGTTAAAATTATAATAGGATGTTTTTTTGGAATTTTTTAAATAAAATGATTTTTAGTGAATAGTGAAAATTAATTTTTAAAAACACTGTAGCTTTTATGGAATCATTATGATATAACCATGAATTTAAAATTATGGAAAATTTTTATTTACTAATAATTAATTCATTGAGTAAAATAATCCATTTAAAACTAGTATGTTTTATTTATAAATCTACGTTTGACTTTTTAGAACATATGTAATATTATATTATGATAATTTTTCTAATACATTTATTTTAATATAATATTCACAATGATCCATTCCATTTAATATTTTTTAATGTAAATAACCCTTATATTTTTAATCATAAACCAATAAACAACATGTAAATAAATAATATACATTATCTAGGTGTAAATTGATTTTTATGCTTTAAAGGGCATTTTTCTAAAAACTAATTTTGTTGCTTTTAAGAACACTCTTATTAAAATTAATTTTTACCACCTCTAGAAATTGAATCTAGTAAATTGGTTTTAAATTTTTAAATAATATTGTTCAAATTATGTTATAATTTATACTTTATATTTATTCATAAAATAAATGTTAACGTAGTAAAATTTGGCCTCTTTGGTAAAGTTTTAAATGGTTACCGATGGGATAGATTAAGAGATAAAGTAACAGATATCATAAAAAATATCTAAAATTGACATAATGAGTGTTTTATATACCTCTCTTATCCTATATTCTAAAATTTTCCATTCTAGAGAGACTTTTCTTGAGTGTCACCTTAATTTTATTTTATTAAATGTGTATTTCCAAAGGTTCCCATCTTCTCATTAATAAAAGGGAACCTTGAACACCCAACTCCTACTCACACCTAAAACCTTATAGCTCAAAAAACCCGCTAATAAAATCTTACCAACCCTATTTATAACTTCCTAAAGGCTATGATATCACCAAGAGACAAATCTATTAAGTCATATGGAGAGGACCAAAGTGAGATATCCAAGTAAGAGATAATTATTTTTATCAAGTTATTTCAAGATTCCTTGTTCTTATAAATTCTTAAAATATTTAATAACAATTATTATTTAATTAAATAAGTATAATTAGTATACTAAAATGTTATTATATTTATGTAATAACCTTTATCTACCTTCTAATCATTTATTAAAAAATGAATGTTCTTCCTGTGTTACGTGCATACTACATTATCCATGAACGATGTATTTCATTTTTCAACACCGCCTTACATGGATAGTTATAGAGATGCATTTAAAAAAGTTGATAATTATAAAATAATTATTTTTCTATAAATATAATTTTTTCATTCTATTTATAATATTAAGAATAAAGTATTATTGTAAACCTATAGCAAAAAACGAGCATACCAAGCCACTTTAATTAATTTGAATATGTTTTTAACAGCCTAGTATGATGTATAAATTTTGAAATACTATAATGATAAATAAAATATTATAATATATTATCGATATGATGAAACTATTATATAACCTCTTTAACCATTGTCAATATACCAAATAATTTTTGGATGAATTGAATGAATAACACCAAGTGGATGTGGAGAAAACAACTTTCGATAAATGAATGAAATATTATACTAAATAAAAAAAATGATATATTTTTGAAAAATATTCCAAAAAAATATTTAATAAACTTAATTTGGTTATTCAGTAGGTTAGACACATTACCCAACCCATCCAGAACTTGAGGTGGGGGCTTCCCATATCCAATTTCATTCGTCAAGACATATATTGAATTACGAACCTATATTAATTTATATAGTTTATATACTTACTATTTTACATATTATATATTGAATCTATTTATTCTCAAAATATTTTATGTTCCTTATCATGTTATTTATTTTAATGGGGGTTTCATTTTAAAATCTTATGAGTTTTTTAAGTCATTATTTTAAAAGTTTTTATTTCTTATACCCAAATCACTTTCTGATATGTCCATATTACTTATATTGTTTCAAGAATGTTCTAGTTTTTTTAAATCTTATTTATAGTCATTTTCAACTATATGTAAAAATATTAATAAATACTTAAACATGAATGTTTTTAAATATTATGTATAAAACATTTTAAATTTCATTTTAAATACGTGGAACAATTTTTTTAATTTTTTCATCTCGACCATATTTTCCCACACCCATGATAGTTCCTAATTATCAATATTCATTTAATATTTTGTATAATTTTCAAGATTAATTTTTATTACCATTGTATTATAAAATTTTATTTTTTAAAAGTTACAAAAATAAAATGATTTTTCTTCTTGGTTTTCAATTAATATTTTTAATGATTTCATAAAATCATTTTTTATCTATGTAAACATCCTTTCATGATTATTACACTTTAATGGGGGTATTATCTAATGATACAATCCACATTAATTCTATATTTTTCATATTATGATGTTTTGATGAAATTTTCATAAAAACCATGACTTTTCAATGAGTTAATTATGTTATCAAGTGATGATGAATAATCTAATGTTATTATGTAATGTATAAGTATTATATTATCATTAAATGATGAAAAAGGTCCTATATTTCCCTTTAATTCATTGGTTAATGTTTTAGACCACATGAGATAAAGATATTGTGGTGGATATGAATAATGTTTATCTTTTTTTATAACTTTATGTAGTGATATGATTCCTCTTTAGATTTGTTCACAAACTTATGTGTGGAAATTATTGATCTTTAGATTTGTATACATATCTGTTCATGGACTTGATTAAATTTAGATTTGTTCACAATTTTATAATTTCTATATAAATTTTTATTCTACAATTAAATGATATTTTCAAAATCCATGATATATATTTTATGATTTATTGATGGCCCTTTAATGATTTAGTAATATCATAACTTGATATTTATCTCTTATTATTCAATGATCTATTTATTTTTATATTTCTTTCATGCCCTTGTTATCTAACAGGCTAAATATCTAACCCCATTTGACTTCATATTATGTTTCAGTTACTTATAATTTTAACTCCCTCCTTTTTTATTCCACTTCTCCCGGAAATTAGTTTCTAGAATATATATAGAATAATATTTTATATAGATATGTTTGTGGGAGATATTAAAGAAATAAGTTTTAATAAGTTATTTATATTGCTAATATATAAAGAAACTAAACCTTTGGGTTCTTGTATTTTGATATTATTTATATAATTTAGTGTATAATTCAGGGGAAGGATGTAAAATTTATGTATGTTTATCTAATTAAACCTCACATTATTCATGAAATTATGGCAGTGAGGTGTTAAAACTTGTTTAAATATTAGAAGTCAATTTGGCGTTAATAATATTTATAACAAGGGTGATGCTTAAATTGGGTTATGGTTGAAAATTATTGAAATTATTATAGCATTGAAACATTATTAAAAGAATACTCCATTTATTATCCACTCAACAAATATTATTTATATTCTAGATATTAATAAAAAAAATTACAAAAGTGATTCAAATTAAAGTAACTTTTTGACATTTGAAAGAATTCTCTAATAAATCCAAGGCATAACAAATTATCTCTAATATTATAATTTATAAAAATGAGAAAATATTAAATTTTTTTATCTATATGGATTGTGTTTCTTAAATAAATTATTTAAATCCACATCCATATATATTTTAAACCATTGAATTAAGTGAATTTCATGTAGTAGAAAGTGAAAATATTTTACTACATTAATTACAGTGACAAATTGGTCATATAATATGATATAAACATGCACCTAGTTAATTTGGATGAAGCAATAACTTAAGGATAACGATGAAGAAGTTTGATTACTAATATAAATTTTCTATGAAAATAGTTGTGAAATAAATATTAAAAAGTCCAATTATAATCCTAATGATCCATAAAACTCAGATAACTTATCATTTTACTATTGAAAAGGAAGATCAATGAATGGTGAAGTCATAATATTTTCCTAGAAAAGATAAAGTAGTTGATATAATAAAAAAACAATCATAATAGATCAATTGAAAGGAATAGGCTGAACCTTAGAGTTCAACCCTCTCTTCATACTTATAAAAAAACTTCTCATCCAAGTTTACTTATTTTCTAATAGTTTCTAATTTTTGTAATAGTGAATTCAAAAAATATCTGAAATAATGGATTAAATATTTCATTTTTTAAAGGGGGGAAAATAAAATGTATCAATAGGGGAGTTATGTGATTAAAGGCATGAAATTGGGATGATGCTAGGGGAGATACAGTTAAATAATCTAGGGAGATATTTTATTGATTTATAAAAGGAAGTATATGTGGTATCAATTGAAGTGATTTTATTTAGAATTATTTTATACTTCACTTTTATATCAAATAGTAATAGTGTAAATAAACTTTCTTTCTTTACCAATTTTGTTTAGAATCACGTTTTATATGATTATTGAAAAAGTAATTATTTTTTTATTGTGAAATTATGGTAGTTTATTATAAATCAAAATATATATATTATTGATTTAAATTTTATTTGGGTGCTTTGGTTATGTTTACACAAAAAATAGAGAGATAAAATATGATTAATATGATAAAATATTTTTTGGAGTATATTTACTTACCAAGTGTATGGTTTTAATAAGTTTCTTGGTTTATATAAAAATGATTCCATTGTATATTATATATATATATTCAAGAAAATTGAAAATTTCTATGAATGAAAAAACATTTGGAAAACATTATGTGATATAAAAAAATTAATTTTGTTTAAATGATATAAAATTAATCTAAAATAATTTCTTATGTATCCACACACTTTATATGAATATATAAATTACGTATCTATATAATATTCAGAATGAAGGATTAACCATAATGTTTCATGGGATAAGGTTAATAAATATTTTATTGATTTTCCAATAAGAAATGCATAAGAGAATGAGATTATATCATGTTAATTATTATGTATGTAGGTATAGTTTGGAACTTATTGAATGAAAAACACAATAATAGAATATAATTATATATTTTTTTTTATAGTAGGTTAGGGGGACCAAAACTAACACTTATACTATAAGGATAGATTCTCCAAACCAAACACCTCTCTCCAAGTGTTGGTTCAATTCAGAAAACCCAATGTATAATATTTTTCTATCTTAAGGCCTTGCTTTATATTTTATATTGAAGTATATTTACATTTGTAATTATTGTTTCCAATAAAATGAAATATCCCCATTGAATCACTAAATCTACAAATTTGGCATTTTCCTCCAACTGTAATGGCACATTTATGCACCCCACTATCATTTATCCTCATCCAAAATTCACAATCTAAAAAACATATATTGAAAATTCATTTATGATTAAAAATACATGAACCATGTTCTAAACGACACATTCATTGTTTGACCTCCCACCTAGATGAAAACTATTTCCCACTGCCATGGAACTGGAAGGTTCTGAAATATACGTTGGGATAAAAAAATCACCCCCTTGTTAGGAATATGGTATTTTTAGTGACATTTAATTCCAATATATTAATTTGTGTTAAGATAAATTTGATGAGATAATTCATTAAGTAAGTTACATAAGGAAGATATTTATGAATTTTTGTTAATTAAGTCACATGAAATTTACTTATTGACTATGAGGAAGTTTCTTAAGGAAATTAGATGATTAAAAAATTTTCCAAATAGATCATAACATCACAATAAACTATTGATCCAATAATTTTTGAAAATGGGGAGTTTGATCCACCGAATAGAAGAATAGGTACACAATTCTGTGAGAAGAATTAAGATGTGTCAATAGATAAAAATTTAATTAAGAATTTCGTTAGACATAACTTACTATATAAATATCAACCAACATAAACATTCAAGAAATTATCATAGATAATGTTGGTAAAAAGTGTGGGGAGAAAATTATTTCCTTGTTTGATCTAGAAGAGAAAGATTTTAGTTAAACATTTTTGAGTACAAATATTGTTAGAATAAATATAAATGAGGAGAAGTTATTATTAAATGCATATAAAAGTTATGATGATTGTTGAAGTAAATATATAAAAACTTATCTATGAAGCCAGGACTTAAAAAATTTTAGTTACAATGTTCTGATAAAGAATGATCTGATAGAGAAATGATAGAGTAAAATGATTAATTTATCATAGGATAACATGTTAAAGATGTGATATAAAATAAATCCAAGTAGATAATTAAATAAAAAAATTTCATGTAACTGATTTTTTTAGAAGTTGAAAGTAATTCTTCAACCATATTCAATAGTTCAATATAAATAGACCGGGTTTGATGAAGTAACCAAAAAAATAATTTTGTATTATGTTTTTAAAAAGAGAAAAAATATATGTTACTAAACTTATAAATTTTGATATTGATAAGATATAAAGTGTGTAGTTGATTCATGGTAAATGAATTGAGTCGATTAGATGAAATCAAATATTAAAACATCAGGAAACCATACATGATTTCACCATATAAACTAAAAGACACCACAAATCCACACTTATAGATTCGGTTCTAAAAACTTAAACCATAAATTTATATCTTTGATACAAATCAATGTGACCCAATTTCGTCCTTCCAAAACATTTAACATCAAAAGGATATATTCAATCACTTATATACCAAAAATAATTTTAGGTTTTGAGTTTAATAGAATTATCCTAAAATCATATACATACAATACCATTATATTTAAGTGAGTATTTCTACCACCAAAACCAGATTTTATTATTTCACATTAAGTTATCATAATAATTCATGTGAAACACTTCTAGAAATAATTCATTTAACATCGTTCTTGATAACTTGGTGAAAAAAGTACATAATAAGGGAGAGTTAAAATTATCAGTAAGGGTAAACATAGGAATTAATAACTGAAGTTCATAACTTAGAAAAATATGAGTACAATTTTATAAATAAATAGTTAAAGTTCATGACCATAACATAAGATAAATTATACCCATCAATACTTGGATCATCAATCATAAAACATGAAATTAGGATTTAATAATTGAAAGAGTAATATGATTCAATAATCATGAGTTGTGTGATGATAATATTGATCAAAAAAATAATTAAAATACATATAAAGGATAAATAAAGCATTTTGGTATCATGTAACGTCATCTTTATAAAACCCTTAAGTACCCTTAAAAATGGAATAACCACACAGTCGACTTCCATACCCAATGAATTAGAGTGATAACATGGAGCACCAATCCTATAAGCTATATCAGGATCACCCCAGAAATATAACGGGGATCAACCAATTTTATAATTTTTTTCAAGAACCACAACATTAATAAAGTACATATAGTTTTCATTTAATCATAAAACTCATAAAACTGCCATTATTACTTAAATAACTAGATAAGGAAATGGAAAAAGAATGGGTTCCATGAAATCTTTTTGAAACTATAATAATCCATCCAGAGAAAGAATGATTTGGGTATCATTACAATTTATCCACATTTATCATAAGTGAAATTATGGTTTGTTGATTTTGATGAATGTAAATACATTAAAATATTATTTAATACATTCTTGAGGAAAATAAACATTTCAAATGGAAAATAAATTATAAAAAATAAATTTTTTAAAAAAAATTATGAAAATTCCTTTATTTAAAAATATACTTAAAATAATATAGAGTAAATTCAATGGAAAATAATGGATATGATGGTAGGAAAATCCATTCATGTTGTAAAAATTAAATTAAAAAATCATTTTAAGTATTTTCTAATAGGAGTAAAATGTGTCCCATGTGGAAAATGTTAAGGAACATAATTTTTAAAATATTTTAAAGGAATGAAAAATATCATGTAACATAGATTTGGGAAATATTTTATGTATATAAGAGAATATTTTTTGAAAACATTTTAGAAAACATTAATTTGGAAGATAATGATTCATAATCTAAAAGAAGATAAATGATCGATATCTCTTTCGAAAAAACATTCTTGAGGTTTCATTAATGAATAATGGATGAAAAAGAAAATTAAACTTGTTGAAAAAATTCATTAACAAAGGGGTTGAATAAATATTTTTTTCAATAAAATAATATCACATTATTTCTTTTGAAATAACCTTCAATATAAATAGTCCTGAAAAAAAGGAGATTATAACATAAAACCTTTTCCACTTTGGGAACTCTTCAATAGTAAGCCCCATGAAATAATAAATTCAAATGAATATATAAATATTACGGAATTAATTAGATTCATGATATAATATTTTAAAGGGGAATTATATACATCTTATAAAATAAATTATCTGAGAATTTTTAAATATTCCTCAATGAAGGAAAATTGAGATGATATCCATTATTAATTTAGTAATATTTGGATCCAAATCTTATGAAAGGGAGAATATATTATGGATTATTAAATCCCAATAATATTTAGGAAAATAATCATAAAATACATTCATGGGAAGTATATACACCACATAATAAAATCAATGGTAATATGGAATATGTTTCATAGAAATAAAAGTGATACGAAAACCCTTACCTGAAGTATAAACATTCCACATATGTCCCATTAATCCAAGATAATAAGATTATATTAATTATTTTATTTTTTAATAAAATTTTACAGGTTTAATACCTTTTATTTATATCATTTATTTTATTCATTTTAATGAAACATTTTAATATTTAATCAGTTAAGTCCACATCAAGTGTTTTGAGGATGTTCAGACCGTATTTTCTAAATAGTTTCTATATATTGATTGTGGTCAAATGGGTCATTGTTCTATAAAATAAGGAATATAAATAATGAAATTATTTTCATTTTTATAAATCAATTATAATTTTAAATCTATCCTTGAATAACGGTTATGAAAAATGAACTATGTTAGAATCATTAAGATTAGAGGTCATAGGTACGCATGAACAACATTTCTATTTTTTGAAAATAATTATGGAAAGAAGGAAAGTATGTTTTTATATTTAACTAATGAGCATGAAATTATAAATTTTATATGATTTATTTAAATACAGTTCCATATATAATCCATATGATTTAGTAATAAATAAATGAACCACATCTCTTCATGAGGCGATTGTCTGTCAAACAGATAAGAAAAAAAACCATTTCTCAATGGATGGTAGGAAATAAAGTATATGATATAATGAATATCATATCTAAACATTAAATACAACATCATGAATACATGTGAGATGTGATTATGGATAAATAATTTCATCGGTTCATGAGGTGGCTTATAGCCGTACACAGAAACAATGGTTTGGTTTTCCATTTTCTAGAAGAGAATATATATTTATTTTATTAAATTAACATAATTACATTTAAATAAATTGTACACTATAATTTCATTATATCATCATAATTTTATAATATTTTAAAGATGTTTAAGAATAAATAAAAAAATTCTTGGTTGAGAATAATAACTCTTCTGTAGACAACCTCTGTTGGATTATAACTAAAGCCTTATGAGGTTGGTTTTATGATAAAAATTCCTATATAAAATTTTTAGCTATGTAAAGAAGGTATTTTGGTATATATTTTCAGAACCAAAAGGTTTTGGTAGTGTGAATAGGGGTGGAGATAGGGTGGCTGTTTATAAGTGTGGGAGAGGACACACATGCAATTTTCGAGAAGAAAATTTTATAACCACATTTTAATAATGAAAAAGGATAAAAAATGGATCATTATCAAAAATTAAATGATATAAGGTATAAATATAGAAATAGAATAGAATTTGTAAAATTTTATGTCATTATAACCCTTATATTTTTATTTTAGCCCTATATAATCTAATTTTTACCATAACCGCAACAATGTTTTTTAATATATTAAATACTAATGGAGAAAATTGAATTTACCATTATTATATATTATAAATAATGAGTAATAAAAATATTCAATCTATTTTACCAAATTTAATTCATATAATTAGCAGAGTTTAATTTAAAATGAAATCGATAGACGCGATTAAAATGTGGGTTTTTTGAGAAATGTATTTTTCAATATTATGGTGGTCTTATATTAAATCTACGACTGGTAATAATTTTTATATTAATTTAAATTAAAATTTATTGTAATATAATTTATACATTTAATTTAAATAATTCTTCATTAAAGTTTATTTTAATTAATTAAAAGGGTAACATTATGCACATTGAAACAACTTTTAGAGAAATTCATTTTTAGAAGTAATGATCTCATAAGGGGTGTTGCGCGAGAGCTCTCCACAAAAAGACCTATTGTTTCTCTACCACCACTCTTCGATGGTATTAGGTTTCCTCCCTCCACTCCTCTTCTTCCTCTTGATTCTTTGAGAATGGGTTATTCATGGGGTCTATCTCACGGTGGTGGGGCAGTGTGTTGTTAACCTCTCCACAGTTCGTGGTATGGGACATCCTCCAGAGCTCTGTCGATGTTCAATAGATTTTAACCTCCTATAAGAAATCTGGTTGAATTTCTTTCCTCCAACTCATATGATGGACTCACTCATTTTTCTCCAATGGTGCATCCCAATTTCAGTTTGGTGGAAACTGGTTGCATCGTGGTCAAAATTGGAAAGGCTATCATATTCTATCTGTGTTATTACACGGTCTCAGGAGGTGGCCTTAGGAAATCTCAGAGCTGGT
Source organism: Viscum album (assembly GCA_963277665.1). NCBI lineage: Eukaryota > Viridiplantae > Streptophyta > Magnoliopsida > Santalales > Viscaceae > Viscum > Viscum album. Next base: position 1,500,271,570 of record OY728131.1, read on the forward strand.
GACGTCCCCTTATCCTTCTGATCCCATGTTCCATTTGGGTCTTGATCTGGTGTTATTTTGTTTTGTTTGGATGATTTATGGTTCTAGAGTGTTGTTGTTGAATATCCTCCCATCGGTCATCCTCGAATCACTGTTTTGGTGTGGTTTTGTGTTTTTACTATGTTTTCTCTAGTTCAGTATTTTCCTACTTGGGTTTGATTTCATCTCTGGCAGTTCTCCCTTGATCTTATTGCCCTATACCCATATGAATGACCCAACTTTGGCCTGGTACAAGGGTTTCTAAGGCTATTTGGGATGGTGATGGTGGTTTTGGAGGTGGCGGTTCTCCCGGTGGCCAGGCTTGATCTGACCATTCTACCCTTCTCCCAGATACAGTGGTCCAACAATCATGGATGGAATGTCCCTTGTGCGATAGTGGAACTGTGTCCCGAGGAAGGATGATGTTTGTGAAGGATTCAATGTGGATTTATTGTAGGGTGTAGTGTGACTGACATGTTGTGTTTCAATGGTTTTGGATGGGCCAGTCTTTGTCAGTGTTCCTTGGCTGACCCATTCTTGGGTTTCTTATCATTTTCAGGGGCTGTATTGTGGTATTTTGTGGGTGGGTCCGGTCCTAAAATGTTTTCCTTTACCATTCTACTAGTGGATCCTTTTGGAGGCATGGTATGTTTTTTAGTTATCACTTTTATTTAATGTGATTTATTTTATGAAATTAAAAAATATATTTGGTGGTAAAGAAGAAAAATTCATTTTTATGCACAAAAAATAAACATATTGTGAAATATTATATAAATATGATTAAAATGTAATAGTTATGATTAAATATAATTAAATATTTATCTTTTTAATTTAAATAAAATGTAAATAATAATGATAATTTTAAATTACATAATTTATTGAACAGGAATGCCAATTTTAGAAAAATCGGTATTTTTCACTAGTCAATAAAATCAATATTTTGTGAAAAATCACAAAATATTAAACTAATTTAATTTTTATATTATTATTCTAAAGATCAATTTAGTGTTAATAAATAATTTTCCTAAAAGGATAAAAATTTATTATAATATTTTATCATAAAAATTATTATAATTATTTTTGAAGAAAGCATAATTTTTATGAATTTAAGTTATTTACTAAAAATTATATGATTATTTACAAATAATTTATCGGTATATTTATATTAATCAAGATATATATATATATTTCATAAATTAGTTAATACCATTTATAAAATCAAATTTAAAGGCTAGGTTATAATAATCTTATATTTCTTTTGTTGTTTAAGCTTGACATTGAGTTTCATATATGCTATTGAATATAATGTTCTTCATTTAAAATATATCATTATTATGGAATGTTTATAAGAAATTATAATTCAAGTTTATACATGGAGAAATTATGATCCATTAATAAAACAATTTTTTAAGTTCAATGAATATAAGATTCTTTTAAAAATCCATGGTCAATGATTTGTTGAGGTTGAATGATCAAAAAATTAAAACCAGATAGAATATTCATAATAAATACATCAAAAGAAATCCTTAATATAAACATCCATCAGATCAACATCAATAATATGAAATAATTTTAGATGTTAATTTTGATTTATATTTTTTCTAAGGAAGTATGACATGAAAGAAATGGATAAATAAACGTGGATAATTAGAGTTTTATGATCAGAAAAAATGGTCATGATGATGTTACTAGAAAAAAATCCATCACATAGTGTTTTGGGAAAATTATATAAATATTTTTAAAGTCATTATTAATTTAACAATGCTAAATCCTATATTTAAACATTTATTATCTTTATGAGAATAAGGTAGGTTTCTAAATTTCCTTAACTATAATTTTTATGGAAGTTTTAAGAAATTTAAAGCCTTCAGGAAACTTCTAGAGTATTTGATAATATTGTAGAAGAGTTGAGAATCACTCCCAAAAAATTAAAATGAGGGGGTATTCGGTTTTTGAATTTATTTTAGTGGGATAATACATTTGAGTTCCTACCGAAAATGTAAATATAGATACCCATGTATCCCCGAGTCAGTGGTTACATTATTATATTGGTATAAGATACAAGGAAACATATCCAAAAAGATAAAATGGTTTAGTAGTCTTGATAATATATATATATATATATATAATTGAAATCCAATTACATTTTGAAACATAAAATACAAAAATATTTTATTTTAGGATTACATTATTCCCCTTAGTGCATCCTTGTATATCAACCACAATACACTTCCCTGTATCCTATAAAAAATTAATCATAACAAAGGGGTGGTATAAAATTCATAAAAAGGGCTAGTTATAAAAGAGTCTATCCTGAATAAATAAGAATAATTAATATTTTTAGGTAAATAATAGGGCACACATTTCATTTATATAACAGGATAAATAAAAAATCAATATAGAAAGGTAAATAACTTAAAATACATGCCATTTAATCAATGAACTGAAAATGAAATAATTCCAGAGAAAATATAACAGTGAAAATATACTGTAAAATAATAATTCAATGCTTAATTTTAAGACAAAATGTTTCATAGTAAGATGATACCTTTACTCTAAAGTCCTTTCACAATATAGTTAATCATACTACTATCAATACCATTCATAAGACTATTTAAAACATACTGGTAATAAACACATTTGGTTTGTCTAGGTGATTTCGTCTCATGATACTACCAATGAATCAAGGGGATTTCTATAACTATTCCCCAACCTATTTTATACATTTCCAAATACTTCCTCATATATAAAATAATAAATTTAATTCATAAATATTTTTCCTTATCATAAATTATTCAGATTGAGTAAATGATATATATTTGTCAATATTTCCCAAAATATCAAATAACATTCAATGTAATACATAGTTTGTAGAAATAATATAATTTTTAGGAAATTAGAATATCAATCACACCCGAATATGGATATTTAAGAGAAATTTACTGTCCAATGATCATATGAAACTGAATATTTCAAGGGAAAGTTATTGACTATAAAACCAAATCAGGAAAGTGAATATCAATATATTCTTTATTCAAAATGATTATAAACTATTGAGATAATTATTAAGGAATTTATAAATACAATATAGACCCATTTGATTAATAATATTTTTTTAACATTTATGATTATAAATACCAAAAAATATCATTAAAATAATTCTTTAAGAAAATATACAATTAATTTTGAAAAAAATTTTGAAAAACATTTTTATTAAAATAAATTTAAAAAATTAGAAAAATGTATGAAACAAATTTTCATTGAAAATAAAATTTGAAACTTATAAAATATTCTTGAAAAAATTTGATTGGTCATGATGACTAGATATTCCATTCATGTCATTCACGTTAAAACAAAGTATTCTTTTCACTTTTTCAATAAAAGATAAAAAATTATCGTTTTGAAAACGAAATAAAGATTTCTTTGAAAATATTTTGTAAATAGTAAATTTTTTAAAATTAATTTAAAACATAATTTTTGAAATGGTTACAAAATTTTTATAAAACATGGTTTTGAATGAAAAAATATTTTTAACCGAAGAGAGAAACATAGTCAGATTTTCTTGAAATCATTTTCTAAAAAGGATTATGTAATAAAGAGTAAAAAATGTTGTTGTTAATTGAAATAGTTCATTAATAGATATAGGATAATAAAATTTAATGATTTACTAAGAAATTTATAAGTAACATCCTTCAACTGATATTCAATAATAAACAATCTCAATTAGAATGAGAATTTGAAATATACCCTTAAAATGATAATAATGTTTAGGTGATAATTGATAAATGAATTTATTATGTGTATCCAAAATAAATACACATAAAACAATTTGATATATAATATAATTTAAAAATAGTCTTTGCACAAAAAATATTATCGTGCCATAATCAATGAAGTATAACTTTAACCCAATTAGTAGAAATTGATTTAAGAAATCCCTTACACCAAACATTCATTCAGTTGAATGTGATTTAACGTTATGTATAATAGTTTAAATAATATTATTAATTTTTACCATAAACATATTAATATTTATAATATCATATATGATCCTCTTATATCATCTTATCACCCATTTTTTATTAAAATTTTGTTACTACCCTTGCTTCAGGTGTTAATAAATTCATTTTCCTATGTTTTTTTCAGGTAAGTAGAGGTTTTTGTGCATAATACATAGTTACATAATATCTATAGTTACATTAAGCTTATATATAAAATATTTAATAATTATACATTGTTTCATAATCATTCTATATTGTTGTCCATTAAAAATGAATCACATCGAGTCATAGAGATAAAACACCAGATGTGTGCATGAGTGATGATATCATTCCATTAATGGAAGAAACAATATTGAATAAGGTGGAATATTAATTTTATTGTGTTAATTTCATGTCATAATTACTATATATATCCTCTATTTTCATCATTATAATCATTATTGTAATGTGGTGAGAATAAAAAAGTTACACCGCTACATAGAGATGATAATTCGTACGTACGTAGGTGTGGTACATTAGTTTTTCATAGGATGAATAAAACGTAGAATATATTTTTTTTGTAATAAAATATCAGTATAAAGATGATAAATTATTTTTTATGGTGTAAATAACACATGAATAGTAAGTAGAAGAATTAATAAATTTAAAAGAGTTTATAAAAATGATTACCTCTTATTAAGTGGTCTTCCTTTAGATACATTCTTAAGGGACTTAGGGTTGGTAATTTTAGGATACTATAACATTCATAACTTGCGTAAGGAAGTTGGGAAGAGAAATGGGTATGAATTGGTTGATCTATATTTCTCAAAGTGGTGTAATAAGTGGAGGAAGGAGTTCTATTTTATTATTGAGGTGATGGGCACATTAGGAATTTCTTAAAATATTAATTTAATATAAATTAAATTTTTATTAAAAATGGATCCAAAATTATTAATTTATAAGTTATATGATTATGGGTCTAAATAAAATCATAAAATAAAATTTATATAAGTTTTTTATAAATTTTCCACCTTATCTTTTTTGTATGAACCCTTATTTAAATTCATTAACTGTTTTCATGACCACATGTATTTTAACACATTAGTGGTTAATATAGTTATTATAGATTGAAAAAGGAACCATACATGGATAATAGATGACATTTTAAATATTTAATGAATTATTGGTCAAAATTTAATATTTTTATGAATTTTATATTATTTAATAAAATATTATTTCCTTTAAAATATGATTAAAGTAAAATTTGACACTATTCATTACTTTCACTATTAAAAATATGAATAAAAAAAGAAATCCTAAAAACATTAATACATTACTAATATGTCTAAGTAATATATGTAATTATTTTGGGACATTAATTATCTAAAATTATATTTATTTTAATATTTTTAATATCATTTATTTTATTTTCCCATTAACTAAATAATTACTCCATTTGTTTTGTGTGAACATTTAAGGTAGTTATTTATTTACTAAAAATTAAAAATAAATTATCATCATGAATATAAATCCTTTATATTTCAAAATAATATTTATAGTATAATATATATTATGGATAACATCATATTAAAAATGTTATAGTTATTTAAATCATGAATGTGGTATCTTTTTTACTTTTTTTCAAATAAAATATAATAAGGATCATAATCACATAATAATGGAAACAATAGCCATATATATGAAAAATTAATGATTATGGACAAATAGAACTCATAAAATAATATTATATCACGTGTTAGGTCCATTTTATAGTCATTTTCATTATAATAGTATCCTACATAACACAATTTACTTTTTACCATTGTAATGAAGATTACCAAGGTTACTATTCATATTAGAAAAAACATTAAAGAGAAATATTTACTAAATATATATATTTTGAATACGAATACGTAATTTATTTTTCAAAATTCAAATCAAATAATTTTTTAAATTTAATTTAAAATTAATCTTGCAAAATGCAATGAAAAAATATTTTCCTGAAAAAGGCATTTAAAGACAAAAAAAGTACTTATACAAAAATAATGTATAATTATTATTAAAATTTAATTAATTAGATTATATATTATTAAGTATTAATTAATTAATTTTTTATATCAAATTAAAATCATAAAGGTACTTTTAATATAATGAAATTGAAAGTTATATAAAATTTGGTATTTTTAACTATTTATCGGAAAATAAATATTTTTAGAATATTTATGAAAATTTACCATAGGTTATTTTAATATTATTATTTAAAAAAATATTTAAATTATGAAAAATATATTTTCAAAAAAATTCAAAAATTAATTATATTTATTTTTTCATAGAAAGAAATAAAAAATATTTTTGAATAAAACAATTCAATTGACATTACTAGAATTTGAGTGTTTATTTTGTAAGAATTTATAAATAAACTTTTTTTGAACATTAAATTTATATATACATTTCATAATAAAGTTAATTCTATTCACAAACACTAATTTAATCTCTATTTTATAACGGTCATGTTAAAATTATAATATTTTATTACATTTCATTGTTTTTTAAAACATGGAATAATATGAATTGTAAGTTATTAATTAAATTTTATATATTATAATATATATATATATATGTTATATTCTCCCTACCATCAATAAATTTAATCATTTATATTTTAATGTTCACTTTTAAAATCAAAGGTTGATATTTGAAAATATCTTTTTGGGAAAAGATATCATAAAAATGTATTAATAAACTATCTTTGTAAAATGAGAAAAAGAAAAATGAGAAGTTCAAAATAAAACCAATATTCAAAAAAGAAAAAATTTAGTGAGATGTGAAAATATGTACATGGAAGAGAAATATAACTATAAAGTAATAATTGAGAGTGATAGAGAACATGGTAATTAGAATGCTAACTGTCACAAAACCATAAATTTTTTGTGACTTAAAAGGCTATTGATATCATGGTAAGAAAAGTATACAGAAAATATCTTAGTTCGAAAATTATTTTTCATATAGTTGAGGAATTATTTTACTTCCACGATAAAGAACATGAGGAAATATAAATACTTGATAAGTATATTTTCATCCTTTAATCAATATACACCACAAAATCATCCTTTTATCCAAATGATGAGTATTATTTTTTATATTTTATGTACTATAATTAACATATACTGATCAAAAAATCCACAAGAGAATAAAAATATACTTCATATATCCTTATTCATTAATCAAAACCAATATGGTTTTTGCAGCATAATATAATTCCAAAAAATAATAATTCTTCATTTGAGGAAAACTAGTTTAATCTCCAAAACATGAACACCAATACCCAAAATAGAAAATATATAATTAAATAAATAATTTCCCATAAATTTCTATAAAAATATTATAGTTTATAATTGAAACCCAAAAATCACAAGGATTTTATAGAATAGTATTCCAAGATTAAATTAATATTTATCTCGAAAATAGGCATACCTTAAACATATATCCTCTAAGATACACTAACTATTTCAATAAATAACTTAAATCACTACAAAAACACAATGAAATATTATATTTCTCGAAAAGGTAATTAAAACATTATTCCTTAAATATAGTTCCATAATATTATTCTTACCTTAATCATATAGGGTTTCCAAAATAGTGAGCATCTTCCCAAATAACATAAATCACATATCACTAAATTAGTTTCAAACCACATGGTTATCTAAAATATATATTTTAAATAATGAAAAATAGGTTATTATAACCATGAAATAACTTATCCCAATGATATATGACACACCCATGATTCCCATTGGCTCTGGGTTTAAGTCTCATGAACTTTCTGAATGTGATGGGTTGTCGACCAACTTTCGTGTTGTCCATTTTCTAAAACTATATTTATATTATTTAAAAATATGATAAACAACCTAAAATTAATCCTAATATATTCAACATTAATGAAAATGTTTTAACCTCAAAGGTTATCTCAAATTTTTCATTTTTCATTCCCAAAAAAATAATAACCCATAATTACCTTGAATAAAAGATCATATAAATCTTAAAGGTTATCCTTACCTTTAAATTGATGTCCACAAAATTCAAAGGAATTATTCCTTAAATATAATTTTCACTAAAACATATACTAAAATTATGGGCTGTATTTCCAAAAAAATACTCCAAAATGAATTAATCTTTGTTAACGTCCTTAACATAGATCCTAAAAAGGTTATTTAATAATTTAAACATATAATAAACATTATACTCATAAACCCATGATAGTGTCTATAAATATTAAGGTAAAAAAATTTCTTAGTCATTTCATGATTCATAAAACCATAATACCAATGGTGAAATATATCTTCAAAAAATTTTATATCACATTCAAATTAGAACTAGTTACATATGGTTCTCGCCATTGAATAAAACCAAAATTAAAATTGTAAAAATCAAACAAAAAAAATCAAAGTGAGTTATCAAATAATCATAATTTTTTTTCAATGTATGTATAAATCATGAAACATTATTTTAAATCTTTGAGTCTTTATCTTTATCCTAGTATATCTATGGTCATTTCCCTAACTATAAGATGATGTTTTATAACTGTACATATCCTTAGGGTTAATGTTCTCTAATATATATTTTCATAAATTTAGTTCCAAATGTTTCTAATAAACTTAATCTAAAAAAACTCTAAAGAACCCAACCCAAATATCCCAGAGTCAATGGTCACATTATAAAATTGGCATAATCTATATGGAAACACATTCCAAATGGACAAATAGTTTTTCCTTCTTGTTAATGTAGATATATTCATGAAATTCACATTAAATTTTAAAACATAAAATTAAAAAAATAATTTCTTGGAGAATTTTATTATTCCTATCAGTGTATCCAAAAATATCTATAAAAAACACCTCACTGTATATTGGGGTAAAATTAAACACAATAAAAGTGTGAGTTCAAATGCTTAGTAATGGTTAAATACAATAGAATCAATAAGAAAAATAAACATGGAAAGGTAAATAAATGAGAATACATTCTACTTAAATAAAATGATTAGGAAAAATCAATATGGAATGGTAAATCACTGAAAATACATGCCATTAAATAAATTAAATAAAAATGAAATGTAGCCAAAGATAATATCATAATGAAAATATCATGGATAATAATAAACCTCAATGAAGGAAATACTTAATTATTAGACATTATGTTTCCTAGGAATGTGATACCTTTACCATAAAGGAAATTCACAAGACAATTTAGTAAAATATTATCAAGACTGTTCACAATATATTTTAAAACACATTTGTTACAGATACACTAGATTTTTCCATCTGATTTCATCTCATGAGACTATCGATGCATAATGGGGATTTTAATAAAAATTACCCAAACCATTTTATGACCATCCAAATCATTCCAAATATATCAAATCATCAATTTAATTCATATACAATATACCATATCATAATGTATCTGTATTATGTAAAGGATATAGATTTATCAATATTTCCACAGATATCAAATAAATTTCAATGTAGTACATTGTATTTAGAAACAATACACAAATTAGGAAATAATAATATTCATCACATAAGGATGTTGATATTTAAGAGAAATTTAATATCTAACTATAATAAAATATTGAATATTTCAAGGGAATGTTTGTTACTACAAAAATAAATTAATGATGTGATTGTCAATGCTCTCCATAGTCAAAAACATCATTATACATACAGAGGAATAATAATAATTGTATATATCAAATATATACTCATTGGGGTATGAATAAAGGTTTGTTTTAATTGAAGAATATAACTACCTTAAAAATTATCTTTTAAAAACATTCTGAGAAAAATATCCTTTTCTTCTTAAAAATCATTTTGAAAATAATATTCTTTGAAAATAACTTTTAAAAACTAAAATTTTAGAATTTTTTAACACTATATTCATTTAAAATAACATATTAAACTTATAATATAATAATGAAAACTTTTGAGGGTACTTGATGGGTGATAATTTTTTTCATGACATACACATTAAAAAAAATGTTTTGTTTTACTTTTTCATTAGAAGGAAAATGAGATTTCTTTTCAAAATGACATAAATATTCCATTGAATTATTTTATAGAGTAAAAATGGGTTCAAATTCCATTAATAAATCATATTAAAAAGGTCAAAACATTTTTGAAAACATTTTTATAAAATAAGGGTTTGGAAGAGAACATATGTTTGACTGAAGAGAGAAATAATGTTTGATTTTATCGAAAACATTTACTAAAAAAATTCAACTACCAAAGAAAGAAAAAATGGTACAATTACATGAAATAATTCATTAATAAATGATGGAGAATAAAATTTATTTATTTAATATTAAATGTTCATGTAATTTCTTTTAATTTATATTCAAGAATAAACAATCTAAAATTGAACTAGATTATGAAATAATTCTTTAAAATGATCATAATGTTGAGGTAAGAATTAATAAATGAATAAATTATGTGTATCCACCATAAATGAACATAAAAAATTATAAATATAAAAAAATAAAAAATTAATTACACCCATAATCTTATCATAAAACAATCAATGTAGTTGAAGATTAATTTGATGAGTGAAAATTGAGTAAAGAAATCCTTTACCTAATAATTTTCTTTAGATGGACGACATTTTACATCATTTATAACGATTTAAAAATGTTATTAATTTATACCAAACCATATTCATATATTTGATATCATATATGATTCTATTATATTATATTATCTCTTATTTGTTAATAATATTTTATTATTACTACTGTTTCAGGTGTTAACTGATTCATTTCTATTCATGTTTTTTCGTATATGTACCAATTCATGTAGATATGATATATTTAAATCATCTATATAATGATATTTAGGTCAAATATATAACATTTTTTCATTATATATATTTTTATAATCATTCTTGATTGTTTAATATGGAAAATTAATCACATCGTTTCATGGAGGTGGTAGGCCCTACATACACACGAGTGACGATATCATTCCATTAATGGGTGAAATGGTAAGGAAGTGAGAGATGTATTAATTTTATAGAATCAATATAATTTCATAATTACCACACATATATATATCCACTATTTTCATAATTATAACTATCACTGTAAAGTGGTGATGCAAAAACTAATTACACCGCTATGTGGAGGTGATAAGATGTACGTACACGTGAAATTATTTCATTTTTCATACTATGGATAGAAGGTAGAATATATTTTTTAATAATAAAATATAAATATATATATATATCATATAGGATTTATATTTTTAGGATATAAATTACACAGTAAGAGTAAGTAGAATAATAAATAAACATGAAAGAGTTGATAAAAATGACTACCTCTTCTTTAGTGGGCTTCATTTAGATATCTTCTCAATGGACATATGGACGATATTTTGATAAGTATAGAACCTAAAAATCTTGTGTAAATATTTTTTTTAGATAAATGGTTTAGAATTTGTTGGGACAGATGATTCAAAGTGGTTTAATAAGTTAAGGAAGAGTGTAGTTTTATAGTTGTGGTGATGGTCACATTCATTTTTTCTAAAAATATTAATTTAATATAAAATAATTTAAATTAAAAATGGATTAAAACATATTAATTTATAATATAATATTATTATGTGTCTAAATCCCCTCATCCAATAATGTTTAGATACATTTTGAAAAAATTTATATCCTTATCTTTTTTTCTTTAACCCTTATTTAGCTTCTTTAACTCTTACTACGATAACATATATTTTTTATCTTTGAGGGTTAATATAGTTTTTATAAATTGCAAAAAGACCCATAAATGGATCTTATATGATATTTTAAATATTATTCAAATAAGTGTTCATTATTTAATATATTTAGGGATTTTATATCATTTAATGAAATACTATTTATTTCAAAATATCAATAATGTCGATTTTGACTCTAATCATTACACAAAAATTTAAAAATATCAATAAAACAAGATAAATTAAAAAAAAAAATACTTTAATAAGTAACTAATATGTCAAGGTAATGTATCAAATTAGTGTATGATATTATTTTTCTCAAATTATATTTATATATATTTAATATCATTTATTTTATTTTTCCAATAATGAAATAAGTATTTCATCACTATTGTGCATGAATTTAAGTTAATGATTGATTTCCTATAAATTAAAAATAAATTACCTTGATGGGGATAATTCAGTTATATATAAAAATACTATTTATTATCGATAATAGCTTTTAGATAACTCCATAATAAAAATATTATAGTAATTAAAATCATGAATGTGACATCTTTGACATTTCTTTAAATAAAATATTATAATGGTCATAATCCATTAATAATAAAAATTGATCATATATCAAAAAAATGAATTCTTATGAACAAAAATAAATCATAAAATAAAAATATGGAGTGTTTTAGGGTCAGTTTTGAGTCATTATTATTTTATTTTTAACATATATTACCCAATTTACCCTTTAACATGATAACAAAAAGTTTAAATGTTACTATTGAAATTGGATAAATATTAAAGGGATCGATTTAATAAATTTAGTAATTATGAATAAAAATATGAAAAAAATCTTTAAAAACTAAAATGACTAATGTTTTGAGAATTTTTGTTAAAATTAATCTTGCTAAACATAATAAAAATCAATATTCTTGAAAAATTATTTTTTTAGACCAAACATGAACTTATACAAAGATAAGAAATTACAATGATTAAAATGAAACTAACTATATTATATGTAACTAAATAGTAATTAAGTTACTTTTTGGTAAAATTAAAATCATAACGGTAATTTTAATATATATAAGTTGGCAGTTTTATAAAAATAATTATTTTTCACTATTTACTAGAGAATTAATATTTTCAAAAAATTTAAAAAAATTCAAGATACGTTAATTTTAATATGATAATTTAATTTTTTTTCATTTTATCATATAAATTTTATTAAATTATCAAAAATTAATTATATTTATTTTCTCTTAGAAAGAATTAAAAAATATTTTTGAAGGAAAAATATAAAATTCCTTTACTAAAATTTTAGTGTTTCTTTCCTATGAATAAATAAATAAATATGTATTGAATATGAAATTTATATATAGATTTTATAATATATTATATCCTATTCTTACCTTCCAATTTAATGACTAGTTTATAATATTCGTGTTAAAATAATAAATTTTAATAGTTTACCATGGTTTGTTTAACATCAGTGTTCTGTGCAATGAAAGATATTAATTAAACTATATATATATTATAAAATATTGGGATGTTACAAAAATTTCAAAAAATAAACCTATGTAAAGTGATTATATAGTATGAGAAAAGGGATTTTAGGAACATTGTTCGTACATGTGTGGAGGAGAAAATGTACTTGTGTTGTGAGTTTCTAAATAATGCTTGAAGGTGAGATACTGGACGTAGTACTATCAAATAATGGAGAATCCCAGTCATTTTCCAAAGGAGTTTCACTCATGAAATTAAGTACATCAGATAGAGAATATTTAGATGAAGTAATTGGATACATATCTCTAAACATATCACAGATTAATGAATTGCAGTGAGGATCATCAAACAGTTTCCATTGGATGAATACAATTGGATAAAAGTTACTAGATAGAGTCATCATGACAATTTTTCATAAGGATGTTTTTAGATAAATTATGAAAATTGTTTACTGATAAAATCCAGGTCTTTCAAATACCTTGAGAATGTCATATGTCCAACAGACTCTTAATTTTGATTTCTATTATTTTAATATTTCTACACAGGAGAATATGATAAAACTTTATTCTTGTAGAAGTGAAGATATTTCTATAATGGTTTAAAAAATAATAAGTGTTTTTATGGGGTTATAACTAGATCGTTAAAATGATTGTATTTTGGGGTGTATACCCAGCTATGAAGAAAGAGGATAAATGATTGCATGTTGGGGGTTATAAATAAATATGATAGAAGAGATGATTACTAGGGTGTAGAATAATTTTCTGGCTGTGAAATTGAAATCATGTGTAGTTGGTAAAAGAATCAATGGTGGAGGAATATTAAGCATGAAAAGAATTATTTATTTTTACAAAACTTTGTATGTATCATGTGTTTTTTTCTCTCATTATATTTTTTAATATGATTGTTGAGGTTGAGTTTTTTATTTTAGTGGATCGCAACACTAATAAATTTTTATAGGACAATTGTTTTTGTTTATAATGTTATTAAATTTTCTAATAAAAGATAAATTGATAACTAATTCACACCCCTCTACATAATTATATAATTTAACCATGAAAATTAAAATTTGTATCCATGTGATGGTTTCCTTTTCAATATCCAACTTTGAGAATGGATAATTTTAATTCAACAAATAATAGGGTTATTCTTGGTTTTAATGGAAGAAACATCCATAGATAGAATAATATTACGTTATCCTATCTTATATTTCTTATAATTGATGTTTGATAAGTGAAAAAAGTGTGATTTTTTCCCATTAATGAAGTTTATTCAACATTTACTAATAAGAAAAATTTTGAATTTTATAGAAAACATCATAATGCTACATTATTGGATTTTATAGTGAATTTTTATTCAAATATTTTGGGTCTTCCAATGGCTATAAAAATGTGGGATATGTTGATAAGAAGTTATGATGGAATTTATGATGTCAAGGAACCTGAGCTATAAATATAGAGGAGTAGGTTTTAAGATATTATGATGCATTATGAATTCATTATTTATTATTACTTTACAAGAGTAATTGAGTTTATCATCAACATTATAGGTTTTGGTGAAATGTTGGAAGATTCTAATATTGTTAAGAAAATGTTGATAAACATTCCAGACAGATTTTATTCCAAAACATTAAATTTAGTAGATCATGAATATTTTTTATGAATAAAAATTGGAATATTATTCTGGTATATAAAATGAGAAATGATACCATTCTTAGGAAAAGATAATGAATGAAATAATTATTGAGGAACTGTTAAAAGGGATGCTCAGAGATAAATAAGTTTAAGAAAAATAAAGTGATTCAGATGTAAATGAAGAAATATAGGAAATCAACAAATTTATTCATCTTCTTTTAGTAAATATAATGGGAAACTAGAAAGGGAAATGTAAAATTTCTATTAAATGTTATAATTGTAAATAAAAATTTTATATTTCAAAATTTTTCCGTAATAATAAATATAAATATTTTGAGTTAGATAACGAAGATAAACAGTATAAGAAATAGATGTCAAAGAATAATAATAATTTTCTTCCAAACAATAAGAAGAAATGTTTCTCTGACAAAAGAGAGATGAATGATTCTTCATCCAAAAATGAATTTAATAATCATCTCAAATTATTTCTTTAGTAAACAAAGAATGTTCCCCACTAGGTAGTGATGATGATTGTGAAGTGATGATAGAAATTGAGTCGATTATAAAAGAAAATTTGGAAGAAAAACTTCAATAAAACTGACAACTATAGAAGAAAAATAAGAAGTTAAAGAATAATTTTAAGAAAATAAATTTTCATAATGAGGAAAAAATCAAAAATTAAGTGATAAAACTAAATGTTATTAGAGGTTATAAAATTTAAATTGGTGAGATTGAGAGAGAAATAAAAATCTATAATGAAAAATCATTATGGAATGAGAATATTTACACAGTTGATATTTCACTTGTTGAAGAAAGTAAAAATAACATGTCAAAGTTATTTGAACTAGAAAAGACAGTGAAAATTATTAAATAAAGTTATTAGAGAATAAAGTCGATTTTTTAAAAACATAATTAATGTTTCTTATAGCACAAAGTGATTTAAAAAATTTCAAAGAAGACTTCCCCAAATAACTTGAGTTTGAAGGTGAAACTTATACATATGGTGAAAATAAATGTTTATATAAAATGGTTTTTTCAATTTCTAAAAAATAAAAATATACAACTTCCTCTTCTAATCATGCATATTCAAAAGTAATGATTTTTGAGAAATAAAATTCTTATAAGAAAGAGTGTAATTCTCCAATAAAGTTTCTACCTGAATTTTTTTTGCCACATATTATAAAAAGATAACAAAAAAAATTAGAGAGGAATTAATATTAATATGAAAGATCTAGATTTAGATATTATTTCTGGTGTTTTGGAGTTTTTGATCATAGATCATACTCATGTAAGTACAAAATTTTCGTGATATTAAAAAAGTTATGACCTTAGGGGGGATATAAAGAACAAATAATAACAACCATTCCAAAAAAAAGTATGTCGGGGAATAAAATAAAGTTCATAAATTGAAAAATATTAAAGCTGTAAGTTAGAATGATGATAAGAATAATAAATTTGAGAAAAAATGGAATTTTGAGAATGTTGAGATGAGTAAGAAACTTCAGTAAGAAAGGAAAGAGTTATTAGTTATTTTACTATAACATGTATCCATGGATAAAAAATTAGAGAAATTACAAAAATATACCAATGAAAAAGGAAATAAATAGGTTCCTATAGATGAGAAAAAACCTAATAAAAAGATATACACAAATTTAAATTTCATGATTTAGAAGAAATAAATGAGGTTTGAGAAAGGTAGGAATGTTAAAAAATATTGTATGACTATTTTACCTAACCAAGAAGAAAAAATAGAAAAAATGTTAAAAACTCAATATAATAATGATGCATCAAAAGTTGAAGAAATGTTGATATATTCATCTAAAGTTTCTAAATATGAGAATAAATCAATTAAAAAAATCCGTGGAGGATAATTACAAAAATGAAATAACATATAATGAAAAATATAAGAAGTAGATAATTAATTTTATACTCTGAGGTGATTATTAGTATGAATGATACTTTAGAGGAATAATGGGATTCATATTTATTCCAAAAATATATGTTTATTTTATAAAAATTTAGATAATTAAATGAGATAATTTAAAGAAGCCAGCTGAGTGCCATACAAATTTTACAGCAATCTAGAGAAGACCATCAAGAAAGATTGTTATCATTATGATGAGGAATGGAGTGATACCCTTTAGGGAGAGAAAATATAAAGATGATGTATGAGAGTGAAAATTTCCATAAACAAATATTAATGACAATAAATTTTAGATGTTGTAAAAATTGTGTTTATACACTTTAACTATTCTAATATCTTTTTTATGAAAAGTGAATAATTTATATTAATTTTTTTATTAGATCAAGGCTGATATAATGATTTTGTAACGGGATTAAGAAACTTATTTAATAAAATAGGCATTAGATTCAACATTTATCACCTCTATTATACAATCTTGTTTTCTACACCGAGTTTTCCCATATAGACTTAGAGTTGTTTAGTTAAAGGATATTTTTTATGAAACTAATGTGATGATATTTTTCCTTGATTCAATGAATAATAAATACAATCTTAGATGTCCCCTTTGAATTTTATTAGTAATAATAAATAGAAGTAAATTAGGGGGAGAAAACATATTCAAAAACTATATGGGGATAAAGGGTTTAGTACATGGCGCATGCCTATCGTAGGGTGTGGAAATATTAATTTTTTCCTAATGAAACACAAACACTGACCAGGGTCATTTCACTTGATGAGAGTCACAGTCAGTTCAATCACTAATTATAATTCACATAATAGAATTATCTTTGGTTTTTATATTATTTATCAAAACGATGGTTTGGGGTTTTTGGAAAAAGTGTAATTAAAATAGTGCAATACATAATTGAAATCTAAATGTGGATTCTGAAAAAATGAAATTAGGGATAAATTTCATGGTCCATGGTTTGATAATATGGGTTTATTCCTTATTTATTTGATGATTAAATTATTTTTGTAAAATTCTTTTTTATGAAACATCATTAATGACATACTTTCCTTTGATGAACTAAGGTTGTGAATTTAGCATGGCTTCAGCGCACCAAACCCCACCTCATTAAATAGTGAAATAAGATCACACATAAACCAATAATGCAATTCCTAAAATACTTGGCTCTATCGTATGGCGTTTTATACCTTTTGGAAACCCCATATCCGCTGTATGAAGTGTTTTATTAATATAATGGATGGAAATATAATGAGTCAAATGAATGTAATGGAATTGGAAATAATATCATAGTGGATGACCATAAAACCAATTCAATATGCATTTATCCACCACAAATAGATATAA
Source organism: Viscum album (assembly GCA_963277665.1). Taxonomy (NCBI): domain Eukaryota; kingdom Viridiplantae; phylum Streptophyta; class Magnoliopsida; order Santalales; family Viscaceae; genus Viscum; species Viscum album. The sequence continues at coordinate 1,500,289,722 of OY728131.1, forward strand.
AAAATGTTGAATTGAAGAACAATAACAACGAGCACCATGAAACCTCCAGTAGGTTCAAACCTTAGGTTAGATAGCCTTATATTTCAATGTGAGAATAATCCAAAATAGAAATATGGAAGAGGGAGAGAATGAGAATAACATAGGAATAGAAAGAGGTATGAAAAAATAATAGGGAAATGATTTAATAAAAAATATGAATGCATTAAATAAGAAAATAAAATAAAAAGAAAAGGGAGAAAAATGAATCCTAAAGCAACAACATCCCTACCAAATAGCGTAATGGAATATCCTTGGGAAATAATACAAAATCCTAGAGAATATATTTTTATTTATCGGCCTCAATCCAACCCAATTACAATCAATGGTATCATTAATAGGTCAATAAGTCAACTGGGTGGGTCCTTAGGTCATAAAATTGATCTTACCCTTTAATTATGTAGTATTTCACCACTTTTGGTATTGTACAATAACTTACACATCATGTCATTAGTGTAAATAATATGTAATGAAAGTGGATAATATTTTTATTCATTATATGTAATTATTAACTTCCTACAAATCTATCTAGTTACACATCATGTAAATGAATATCATGATGTGTAATTTTAATCTTCAAATGGTTTTGAAAATTTTAGTTTGTTTATTAATTGTCAATATCTAGCACTGGTCCTTATCCTTACAATAACATCAATCTATATTAAAAAATCCAATGCCACACTCCCCCTCTTTGTGACACCCTGAGAAGTGTTTCAACACTCTGTATTTGTCTATATTTGTAAATTTTTCATCAAAATCAATATCCTACCACAAATCATAAAATACATACATACCACCAATACTAATCAAATAGAGTAAGAACACATTGTCTTTTATATAAAAAAATACATTAAATATATGACTCTTTCATTACACATATTGATGATGAAGATGTTTTCAGTTTTATTTGGGTATTGAAAAAAAACATAAGGGGGTATTGTTCGGTCCATATTGGTTTTGGTTTCATTTTTTCAATATATCAATACGAGTTGAAATATATAGTTGATATGATTATTTCATAAGGATATTATATAAACTTTTCTAATTTTGTGTATGAATGTTTCTTAAGAATGTTATATTATGGAATGCTATTAAAAAAAGTTCCTAACATCCTGAAAAACTCATGATCCAAGAATTTATACTAAGGGGACGTTTGATCCACTGGATAGAAGAATCCAAAAAAAGTTTTGTGAGAAGAATACAAATGTTTCACCGAATGAACATTACACAACATAGTTATCTAGACAAACCTTATAGAAAAATGATCACCCAATCAAACATTACTTGAAATTACCATTATATAAGTTTTTACAAAGTGTGTGGAGAAATTTTTTATAATATTCAAGCTAGAGAATGAATATATCAAATGAACATTACTAAGTGTAGATAGTTTAACAATATATATAAAGAGGGAGTTATTATCAGACAAATATCTGAGTTAAAAATATTGAATAAGTGGGTATATAATTATTTATCTATGAAATTGTGGATTTATAGAGATGGAGTTAAGACGTTCCAATGTAGAATGATCAGAAAATGAAATGAGAGTGTATACTGATTCACCAGTCAAATGATAGCTTTATATATCTATCAGATAGATTAAATCTAATAATATTACTAAATAGAAAATTATCACATGAAAAAACTATTTAGAAGTTGAAATAATATAGTTTTCCATCTTTACAGGGTCAATATTAATGGATATAGGTCGATGAAGTAACAATAACAATTTATTTTAATGAAAATTTTAAAATAGTAAAAATATATTTTAAAAACTATGTGAAGTTTTATGTTGAAATGTTATGAAGTTTGTAGTTAAAGGAATGTAATTGAAATGATAATATTGTATGAAGATCTATCAAATAGAAAAACATTAGACAAACATTTATGACGTTACTAGATAAATGTTTTTGAGAAAGTCATGTACAATGTGATCCAATGGAGAAATGTCAATCCAAAAGGAAAATATTTCATAATTCTAATGGATAAAGGATGATTATAAAGTGAACCAGTCTAATAGTTAATGAGGATGAGTAACAAAACACGCATAACTAAAAGGAATGTTCTTAATTAATCCATCAGATGGACATCAATTAGGTGAAAATCATTTATATAAGCATAAATTAGATGAATAATTTGGAGAATTTTTTGAACAAATATTTGAGATAAGGTAGGATAACATAATAAAATTTTAAAATAAAAGAAAAGTGGATAAGTGGAGTTTTGTGATTAGACAAAATTATTGTAATGAAGATACTGATAAAACATTCCTCGAGATGGATTTTTTGTATATTTACATAAATATTTGTAAAGTCCATATCAATATATTAATGATGAAGCTGGACTATCAAATTGTTTTACCTTTTTGATAATAAGAATGTTTCATAAATTTCTATAATTGAAAATTTTAAGGATGTTTGAAGAAAGGTGGAGCCTTTAAGAAACCATAATATTATTCAAGAATGTTCTAAAATATTAGAGAAGCATTCCTGTAAAATTCAAATGAGCATCATATTTTTTTTGAATTTGGTTGAGTAGAAAAATAAATTTGTGTTCCCACCAAAAATATAAAAATTAAACCAATATAAAGGGATTTTTCATTATAAGAAAATGGACTGTATCAATACCATTCATACAAATGTTGAGAAAAAAAGTAATTATTTCTTGACTTAACAATGAATGTTTAAATGTGAGATACCTAAGAAAGTTCCATTTGGTGGAGTATATGTATAGAGAGTTTCTATTTGAGATTCACCAAGGTGGATTTAGTGAATCAAATAGATAAGAATCATAATAATTCATTAGATATTGTTCTCTAAATACATCATGACTGAGAAAAGTGAAATGAGGAGAATAAGATGGATACAATTGGATAAATTCCATAATACTTAGGTTACAAGTTAAATTAACCTTACAATATTATCATAAATAATTTTTTAATATATGTTCTGAAAATTAAATGTTGAGAAAACACTAGTTTTAAAAATATCTAGAGGATGTTATAAGGCCAACAGACACTTAAGATAGATCTTGAAGATCTTAAAGATTGTAAATAGGATAATGCGATACCAATTTGATATGGGGGAAGAGATATTACATTTAAAATATATTTAAAAAGAATAAGGGAAGATCTTATAGTTTGGGGTTGTATAACCAGTGGTTGAAAAGGCTGGTTGGATGGGTTGTATAACTAGTTATGAAGAAAGAGGATATGAAAAAGGTAGTTAGAGGGTAAAACTGATAAAATAAAATGGTATATAAATTTTTCATTTAATTACGGAATATTTATGTTTTACACTATAATTCACCAGACATGTGATGATTATTATGAAGAATTGGTTTTCAAGATGCAAAATGAGAAGATGAGTAAATTGGAAAAAAAAGGTTAATAACATGTAATGAAATTCACTTAAAAATGTTTAGTGATCATTCATAGTGTATCACAAGTCATGAATAAAGTCATGAAGGAAATAAAAGACATCAAATTATTACACAACATGAATCACTAATAAATTTCATGTAAGGTTTGAAATTCAATTCCCACTTTAAATATCCAGCTGAAGAAACAAACATGTCATAAAGACCAATTACACATCATGAGAAGGGTTAAACTTACACAACTCAAAGATTTAGGCTGAGATTCATGCCAGAGAAAAATCTCATAGATAAAATATTGGATCAAAATTACATGAAGTGAAATGTTTACATATTGCATAATAATCCGAGTATTTACATCTCATCCAAGCACTACAATGACAGAATTTAGAAGACTTTGATTTTGATTTTCTCTCTCCCATTTTCTCTTATCCCATATCTCTCAAATAAAGCTTCATTAATTAATCTTATTATTTCACATCTATTTAAGAACCATTGATCATATTTCAAAATATATTCAACCTTTTATATCACCTACACCGAGTTACATGTGATTTTAATTTCAATCATTATTCCACAATGAACCCTTACAACGTCCTTTCATGTTTTTTTTCATGTAAGTGTTTGGTTGAATTTGTAATTGAATCAATTTATAAAATTCTTGTTCTTGAATGCATGATACATTTTTTCTTGATCTCAATTATTATTAGTGAGGTAAACCTGTTTTCAATTATTTAGCCTGTTTTTATTAATTCTATTATGAGTAGGTATACAGATTATGGTAGGGGTCAAGAGTAGGAGTGTTTGAACATAATAAATTTTTAATTCTCAAATTGGTAATACTGTGGTTAGTAATAAGGTTATACAACATTTTTTTATATAATTACTTTAATAAATACTCACTATGAATGAATGACCCTAACATGGTTGGAGTGAAATAGGTTATAACTGATAAACTATAATACTTTTTGCCTTAGAATCTAGACCTAATGAATCTAGGATGTTAGATATATCTAGAGAAAGGAATAGTTTCCTCTTGGATAGACCTAGTGGGTTTGACCATATTTTATTGGTGACATTTTCTTTATTTTCATCCTATTCCTTAGGACTATACCAAGTTAAGACTGGGAGTATTTTTCTACCTGAACCCTGAAATTGATCATAATCCTTTTCTGTCTCTGATTTTAATCCAAAATTATTTAGCATTATTTTACTCCAAAACATGACCAATTTGTGAGGACTCCTACATAGAAGGTTCAAAGTATTTATTATTTTCATCTAGTTTAATCCCCATGGGATCGACCCTGTACAAGCAATATACTGTTCCCTTGAATCAAGTGTAGTTTTGGAACAATAATTGAATCAGACCACAACCTGCATGAATTAAACAACGCATGCATGAATGCCAAATTCTAGAATTATTTCCCGGGACATTAACTACTATATGAAATGTAAACATACGGAATGAATCTAATATTACATCACCAGTACCCCCTTTTTCTTTTCAATATTTCTTCTATCTTTTTGTATGCCACTGCATCTTTCTCCCTATGGACTAATGCATGAATTAGGGCCATGTGACTCATTCATAGAGGCCTAAAGCACAAGAACTACTTACCTTCAATCCAGATATTGAATAGTTCATTTATGCAAATCTCCATTCAAAAAATGGATGATAGTAGTTATCCTGCAGGTCTCAATCAAGCCAACACTCAAAATATACAAACCACACAACATGGAGAACAACCTGTGTAATAGAACACACCATTAAGGATTATAGCTTGTCGTATGTCAATGTTTCCACACCTAGTATTGTACACCCTTCTATTTAGGTGCACAACATTGAGATTAATCCATTCCATGTTTATATGATCTAGACTATGGGTCAGTTTAGTGGTCCTTAAAGTGAAGATACCCATAAACAAATCTCCATCTTCCTGGAAGTCTGTGATACATTTTGAAACTAGAAAGTAACTTCTGATGCTATAAGACTAAGATTATTTCCCATACCCCTATTAGACTAAGGAAAAGATTGGATCACAACTCTATATATTGATTCCATCACGACATGGAATTATTTAGCCAATAAATTCCTTGAAAAATACTTCATTGTTATCTAGAAAAGGAAACTCTAGAATGATATCCATAATTTCTCTCAAACTGATGGAGAATTGGTATGGGAAGCATGGGATTGCTTTAATTAACTCACCCAAAAGTTCCCACATCATGGCCTTGATATGTGAATACAAATATAAATGTTCTATCAATTCCTACAACCATCTTCTCACATAGTTGTTGATGTCACAACTAATGGAAGGATGATGTTTAAAATAGTTGAGGTTAGCCAAGAAATTTTGTTGAAGACTCTCATAATTCTAGTATATGGTATAACAATCATGGAACGCCCCAACATGGAATCTTCCATATTGGAGGAAATACTCAATTAGATGCCCAAGTAGATTCTTTAACAAAGAATATAGAATCCTTTAAACAACCTATGACACCACCCCCCTCCAAATACTGTAATAGAGATCCAATCATGGAAAATGTGCAATTAACCAAACCTATATCAAGAATAAAAGGTAGTTGTTGAGAAAAAAAATATTTTGATACCTTAATTATAATTAAGAAAATCAATAATTCATAAACCACAATAGTATAATCAACAGAGGACAGTTCTACTATAGTAAAAAAAATAAAGTGTAATACCAGTAAAGAAGTGGTCAAGAACCATTTAAGAACCCATAAACATTGGGATATCCACCAATCAATTCAGTTCCTAGACCACCACAACAAGTAATGAAACAACTCTTCCATGATAGATCGCAACAAAGATTTCAACTAGCTCCACCAAGACCTCTACAAAAGACCATTCCACTTCAATCAAACATGGAAAATATATTCCCATATTTTTTTCAAAAGGTAGATCATAGGTTGAAAACCCACGAGAAATAAATGTAGAATCAATGGGAGTCTCTTAATAACCTTGAGCATCAAATGCGTTGGATCTCAAAGCCCATGTCAGAGAGATTACCCAGTACTCTACCTGTTTACATAGAGACTTACCCTAGAGAAGGGAAAAGGTTGTGGTTTTAAGGATTGAGAAAGTGAAGGAATTTTAGAAACCTTATGGGGGAGAAGAAAAAAAGATGAGGAAATGAAAAACCAAACAACGATCTTAGAAGAAAAAGATGATGAAATAGAAAATGAGACTTTCACATAGATACCTCAAGAGGTACTACCTTCTTCAAAAGACCTGAAAAAAGAGAAACCCAATGAAGACATCTACATTTCACCATTATCTTATAAACCAACTCTCACTTTTAATGAAATAATTATTTATGGAAAGATCAAATGGATATACAAGATGTTTTGGGGATTTTAAAATACCAGCACATCAACATTCTATATGATGAAGCGATCACCAATATACTTGCCTAAGAAAATTTTCTCTAGGAAATTCTATCCAATAAAATAAAAATAAAATACCTCAGAGTCATCTCACAAAATAAATAATTATAGGATATTTTTTCATAGAAAATTCAACCCAAAATGAGAGTCCTTATAAGAATTTCAATTGCATGCACCATAGGATAATGTATCTTTCTAAGATCTCGGTGCGATTTAAGAGATAAAATTAACCTCATGGAGATGTCTGTATTACCCAAATTGGGACTCACGGAACTCTAAATGACTAGAGTGAATCTCCAATTATCTGAACAATAATTAAATTATCCTTAAGGATTTATTGAGGATGTCTTATTCAATGTCAGTAAGTTTATTTTTCCAACAGAATTTCTTCTTTTGGACATATAATAAGAAGTTGAAGTTATAATCATCCTAGGTCAACAGTTCCTAGACACTAGGAAGGAAAATATTGATTTGAATAAAGGGAGACTGCTATAATGAGTTGGTGATGTATAATATTTGTTCAACCTAGTGAATGTAGAAACAAAATTGGTGGTTCTTTTGACTTCCTATATATCCCTCTAAGAGATGAAAGATATGATTACGTAAACATCAAATAGGATAGTGATGTGATTCCCCCTGATGTGTTAGATGGATATAACTTTGAGGAAGTAAAGTGTATAAAATATATTACAAGGGATAGTGTCCCACCATTAATGCCTTGGGAATTTAGACACCAAAATTGGAATTAAAAACTCCCACAAGTACACTAAAGTATTCTTTTCTAGAGACAAATTCTACTCTACTTGTCAACATTAAATTAGATCTAACATAGTCATTAGAGGAAAAACTATTCAATGTACTATAAATACATATGATGTCAATTGCCTTTAGATTTTAAAGAATAGAGGGAATCAACCATGCTTTGTACACCTATAATATTATACTAGAAGAATGTGAAAGACCCATATTCCAAACCTAGAGGTGAATCACCCCACCAATAAATAAGCTGGATAAAGAAAGCTGTACTGAAACTTTTGGACATGAAAATATTTTTTTCAATATTTAGTAGTGTCTGTGTGTGCTCACTATAGGTTTTTCTAAAGAAGGGTGGCCCCACAGTTGAAAAAATGATGATGATTAAATGATCTCGACTTAAACCATCACTAGTTAGAGAGTATGCATGGACTATATAAACCTAAGTGCGGAAACCTAGAAATATCATTTCCCCTACCCTTCAAGGATTAAATGATTGTGAGAATAGGATAACATAAGTTCTATTTTTTTCTAGACGAATATTCAGGATTCAATGAATTTACAGTCAAACCAGATGATTACTCTAAAAATAAATTCATGTTACTATTTAATACCAAATCCTATTGATCTATGTTGTTTGATATGTGTAATGCATTAGAAAACCTTCAATGGTGCATGAAACATATATTTCATGACAGGGAGGATGAATTATTAGAAATTTTCATGGATGAATTTTTAGTATATAGATGATATTTCAAGATATTCCCATGTATCCTTGCATTAGTCCTACAATATTGCGAAGAGAAGTCCATAGTTTTAAATTATTTAAAATTACACTTTCTAGTATAAGGATGCATAAAACATGGAAAAATAATCTCAATGTATTTCATTTAAGTTGATACCACTAAGATCAAGGTGTTCTAATATTTACCCGAGTCCTCCATGGTTAAAGGCATATAATGATTTTTGGGTATGCAAGTCTTTATCATCACTATGTAAAGGATTTTACAAATGTTTCCTACCCTATGACATAAATTTTATCGAAATAAAATCTGATTGAATTAACTTAATAATGACAGTGGGAAATCGAAACATTTATGAAAATCTTTGTAAACACTTTTAGTATCATTTCACCAGATTGGGAATAGTGTTGGAGTTTATGTGCGACGCTAGTGAATTTTCTATTAGTGATATTTTAGGATAGTAATTCAGTCACGTATTATTCCCCATATACTATGAAAATCACAAAATGAGTGAAGCTAAACTAAACTATGAGACTATAGATTAGGAGGTCTTAGAATTTGTCTATTCTTCCAAAAAATTTCACTCCTATCTAGTTTTGATAAAAGTAATTTTTTACACTGAGCGTACCGCCCTATAATATTTGATTAATAAGAAGGATTTAAAATAATGATTGATATAGTGGATTATATTTATACAAGAATTCAACATCATCATCAAGGATACCAAAGGAACATAAATTTTTTTCTCTGACCATATATCTAGAGTTCCACTGCCTTTTATAAAGGAAGATGAAGATATAGACATCAAAGTCGACTTCCCCGATGAAACACTCTTTAGCATAAATATAAGGGCACACCTGTAGTTTTCATAAATTTGAAATTATCTCACAACAAGACCCCCCTTACCAAAAATATCTTATCAAAAAATGGAGGAGATTTTAAGTCGAAGTTTCACAATAATATTGGGATGAACTACTCTTTATAAGCACTATTTTGATGAATTAACCTGGAGTTAAATAATAGGGGATGTGATTGAAAGTGTGTTAGACATGTGTCACACATTTCTAACAAGTTGGAATCATGGAATAAAACTCATAGTATAAAGTATACTTCAAAGTGGACTATTTTTACCAACACCTCACCAAGATGAAAGATATTTTTATCAAAGCTGTGACCAGTGCCAACGAACTGGTACCATTCGAAAAATGAATAAAATGAACCGAAACCAAATAAGGGAAGTAAAAATATTATATATTTGGGGAATATATTTCATGGGTACATTTCATAATTTAGATGGAAAGTTTTATATCCTTGTTGGTGTTGAATACGTTTCCAAATGGGTAGAAGTTAAAGCTACAACTCATGAAACAACAAAATTGGTCAATAATTTCTTATATAAAAATGTGTTTTCAAGTTTCATATTTCCTAGATTACTCATTAGAGATGCAGGAACACATTTTACCAATCAAGCTACTAAATGAAATCTGGAGAAATACAACAGCAGGTATAACACATGAACTCCCTAACACCAGAAAAAGAGCGGGTAAGTTGAATAGTCAAATTGGGATGTTAAAAAATTCAAGAAAAGACTATTAAAAAGAGTAAAGGATTTCGGTTTGAAGTTAGAAGATTCATTATTGTCATACCACACTATGTACAAAATACAATTGGCACCACTGCCTTCTGATTATTATATGGGAAGCCATTAAATTTTCCAGTAGAACTACAACATCAATCATATTGGGAAATTAAGAAGCTCAATCTAGATTCTCAAATGATATGGAATATAGGATGATACATTTAGATGAATTAGAAGAGATCATAAATGATTCTTATGAAAATTCCAAGATCTATAAATAGAAACAAAGAAATGGAATGATCAATGCATAATGAGATGCATTTTTATCCCATGGGATAAAGTTTTATTATAAAATTCACCTAAAAAAATACTACCTTGGAAGATAAAATATAGATATAATAACCTATTTGGGTCATAAATGTATTCCCCTATGGGATAATTATGATTTTTGAAGAAGGAGAACCCCCCTCAATGTCAATGGGAAATGGATGAAAATCAATCAAGAACTCTTCTGTGATGGGTCTGTCATCACCATGAAATTTATCTATGTACTAAAGAGTCAATATATAGATGATAAAAAAAGAGATGGATAGAAGGAAACCTATGTTAAGTCACCAGAGGTTTGATTTGTTTAAAATAATCTCTAGGATAGTTTGGGCATGTTGAGAGAAATGGACAAGAACCTGGTTGAAAATTGTGAAAAAGAACCAATTAAACATCATGTAATAAAATACACAGTGTGTACTTTTAACTGCATGAATTTACATAATTCTTAAATTAAATTTCATGTATATAATTAAACATAATGTAATTTTGAAATATATGTAGTTCATGATCCTAGGGTTCATGACGTGCACAACTCCTTTCTCCTGTAGTTTGCTACTCGCACCCAACACCCACTTGCAGTCGCCACCTTGTACCACCTTGCTCCCCCTCCTTCATATGACCCTCAACATATTCGTACCATCACCTAAAATGGAATTCAAAAAGACTATGTGAACACCTAATGTGGATCCTATACCTCATCAAGAGTATCCACCACTGGTCAGGAACTAAAGAGGTGGTCCACCTTGTGCATCTCTCTCCTCTACCTCTACTCTGGTCTCTACAGCACCAGCTATCCTAGAGGACTCCCAACTAAACTCCAGTGGGTTTTATGAATATGATATCCCAAACATACCCCCAATAATACAATTTTAAGACCCAAATCACAATGTTACACACAAACTTATACAAAAAAACCAATTAGGACCAACAAAGATCTAGACATGGTTGTCTTCACATGCCTGAACATCATCTAGGAGGTCCTCTAACTCATTGACTACCTGAATATTTCTTCAATCATCGATGTGCCTGGGGATACCTACTAGAAATTATTTCGTGAGTTCTTATCCACTTTCTAGGTCACTTCTGATAGTCTCTACTTTCGATTAGGCAAACAACCACATGATCTTTGTTTCACGGTGTTCATCCTAGGGATCGAGATTTATTTTGACTAATTCGAGACAACAGAGGAATTTACCACCTTGTAACTTGATCTATTAATTTTTGATACCAAATATATATAGGGGATGATTCTTGTTGAGATTCTAACGTTTATCAAGATCGTCAGATTATAAATTCCACAAAACTTTGAGGTGCAATTCATAGGGCATTGATGCAAGCCGTGTTTTCTCGAGATGAGTCTCATGGTAGTGTTAGACAGCTAGACATCATCATCCTTACTACTACCATGGGTGTGCCTGCCATAAAAATGGAATAAAAATTTCTCTTCTATTATAGATCACATAAACAAATGATGTGAGGTATGCTTATTGGTGGATCCTTCATCGCCCATTTATCCCACCATCTCGGCGTTTTTGACACCACCCTTCAACTCAACTCCCCCATTCCCATAGAGCCTATAAATATAAACTTACTAGACAAGATATGGCTAGTAACCAATGATGGTTTCATACACTAGTGGGTTCCATGATTCTTTGTGGCTGCTAATGAGGCACGTGTAGATAATGTAGTCGACCCTAAACCAACTCCTACCATATCATCTCTATCCACCACCTTTGTCCAAGCCTCTACATGTTCCATACCCACCCCTGAAATTACACATATTCCTTCCTTTAGGACCACCACAAAACCCATTGATCCACCAACCCCATCATTTAAAGATTATTTCTAGGATATGCACTTTTTCATCCTAGAAAATCAATTTGAAATTACTCACCATCTAAACATCCCATATGTAGTGCTCTCTCATTTTACTACCCATCCACCACTATCATCCTCTACATCTACTCAGCCTCCACCGACCTTTGTCATCCCTTCATCATCCAACACTCTTACCTTATCCAGCACCCACAAAAACATTACATTTGAGCTGACAGACCCTACTGGATAACTGGAGTTTATAGAAGAGAAGGAAAAAAGGGTAAAGGGCCTAATAACAACCCTATCCACTAAGATGCCTTTTTTGATCCATATACCATATCCATGGAAGCACTCTATATTGGTAACTCACCATTACCATCCATTTAGATAACTTGAATCACCGCATCACCACCTTCAGTAGTTTATCTACCATCCCCTTCTTTCATTATATCAATTGACCAGGTAGGTTTGTTGCAACCACACTCTCTTTGAGAGCAAGCTGTACATGATCTACTTGATGATTTTGATTAATCGTAGTCTACACTAGTCCACTCCCCCATATTTGTATACATATTGGGTGATCTTTTTTGTACCATCTTTATTCCCATTCATTTCTGTAACATTTCACATTGTTAATATATATGGGATAATGTTTTTAATTTATTTTACCTTGATTATTTTTCAATTCATTTCACTGTTATAGTATCCATTTCTAGTTCTTATTCCTCTTATATGGTCATCAATGCACCTTTTCTATCACCATCTGACCTTTTTCTATGAATGAATCTACATCTGGTCGATGTAGAGCACTAGATTGAGTTTCTATCACTAGTGATACATGATCAGCATCCATCACCTCCACAACGGGCACAAATACATTTCCTTTTATAATAGATTCATGCTTGCTACTCTCCTGAGAAGGTTAATCATTCCAAGAATCCATTAGAACTCGATGACATGAGCATCAGTTCCTTCATGAGATAAAAGACTACTGAGTAGATGGAATGAATTTTTAATTATTCTTTTTTCTATCCATTTGGATGATGTCATATATGTTATCACTTTTTTGGAGGAAAACTAAATTTCATATGTTTTCCTCATTATTTTTACGTACCATTTTTCAGTTTTAATTTTGTATATTTCTTTTTTTAGTCGAATGAAACTTTGAAATTTATTATACGAGTCATATATGTATTTATATAAAATGTATTTAATTTATGTTTCCTATGTATACATACCCATCTTACTGCTTTCAAAATGTTAAAACCACATGGACTAATTTTTTATCTAGTGAAATATTTGTCATTCAAACCAATTATGCAGGTATCCCAATCAATAAATCAAGGTTGATCATGATTTCCCATGTAATTCAACTCATTAACAAGGTGGTCTCAATTCCTTAGTATTACTTTTCAATATTTCCATTTCCAGTCACTAAACATCATCTATCATACCTATCCCATGGCACATTCATGGACAGCAAAGAAATTATCTCATTCTAAAAATGGGTGATTATTTCTTGAGATTAAATTTCAATACACTTGGATTATTTCTTGTTTTGATTTATATATAAAAACATTTTCATTTTAATCAGGATTTAAACATAAAAACTCATTACAACCATTTAATTAAAAGAAAACATTAAGTTAATACTTTTTTGAAGTTCATGTTTTTATCCTATTAATACTTTTAGAATGACTTTTGAGTTATTAATTTAATTTAAATTCATTTTTTTTAAATTTATATTAATTTAATCATGGCTGGATTTTAATCCATAGGTGATTATGAGTTTTTATTTTTCACTCTCAGGATTTAGAGACTATGATTTTATATTCGTTCTTTGGAATATTTATTTAGTGAAACATTAGACATGTAAACCTATGAGAACTTGAATTGATAATTATTAAGGATATGATAGAATAAATAAAATTTTTTCTTAGTTGAGAAAATATTTTTTGATCCAATTTTCTTGCGACCAACCTTAAATTTCTCCAAAATTTACCCGTTAATTTCCATTTTTTCCTTTTTAGGAAACAAAAATTCAAATCTGATTTCCCATGTATACTATAATATTGGATTTATGAATGATTATACTTTCAATAAGTGTGTGGGGGGGGGGGGTGAGCCAGTAGACATAGGATGTTTTTTACTAAGGAGATGTATTTTTGGGATTTCCATAATGATTTGTTATGAACTATGTGTAATTTTTAGAATTTCACTCATATCCTGTTCCTTGGAAAAATAAAAAAAGAAAAAGATTTTGGGTTGGGTGTTCTGAAGGTCAAAAAATAACCATTTAATGACTGATGAATACCTTGAAGTATCATTTGTGGTTAGGGGATGGATGTTATATATAACTTAAACATGAATTAAATAATAATTGAAATAAAATAAAATTTGAGTAACAAGGTATATTTTCAATACATACTTGATAAACATATGGATCTAGTTTGAGCTATTTGAATCATGGAAATGGTTTGATATTGAAGGAATATAATCACTAAAATTTTTCTTCCTATCAAGCATTATAATTTAGATCATACTTTCCTTTTGAGCCTCATTTTCAGTTCTTACCCACCGACCCTCTTCTTGAGAGTTGTTTGAACCATTTCTGCTGAAGCCCTCATGATTAATTTTGTATTTGTCTTTATTAAGTGGAGATGATAGAACCAATGAATGCCTATAGTTAAGAATATGGATTTAGGGTATGAGAATAACTCAAGTTTCATTTTACCCTGGGTGATGAGAGAGAACTAATTTTGTGATAAATTGAAAAATGGGTATAGAATTTGAGGAATCATTAAGAAAATTTAACTAAATGATTAATTTTTTTATAAAGAACTAAACTATGAGGCATGAATGATTTTATACGAAATATTAATTTTGTAGAGACTGAAATTTTCTTCTTAAACTTGGTTTTGTTTTATTAGTTACAATGAATTTTTCCTCTATTAATAATTTCGTACATTTGGCCTTCATATTGAGATAATTTTTCTTGATGATAAATATTTGTTATTGTATAGGGTAATTTGATAAGCTAAAATAGTATAGATATTTAACAATCATTCAATTATGGAATATTTATTTTTTACTTGATAATTCACTAGGTAAATTTTTATTATTACATAGAATAGGTTTTCCAAATTCTAAAGGAAAGGTAGATGAAAAATTCCAAAAACGATCATTAAACATCATGAAACTAACCTACATGACGTGTAGAAATTATTCAGGATGTATCACATGTTTTGAAAATGTAAAGAAGTGAATAAAATCCATGAAAAAATTATATGATGTGAATATCTAGTACATTTGATTTAACATCTGAAATTCAATTTTAATGTTAAAGATCAAGATGAAGGAAGAAAAATGTCATGAAGACCATTTACATGTCGTGAGAAGAGTCGAACAACCAAATATCAAAGATTTATGTAGAGATTCCCTCTAGATACAAATGTCATTGATAAAATATTAGATCTTAATTACACAATGTGACATGTTTACATGTCATGTAATACCCTAAGTATACATCTCATCTGAGCACAACAACAACATAATTTAGTAGACTCTTTGATTCTCATTTTATCTCTATTTTTATATCTTCTCCCTTCTATATCAACTCAGAATTAATCAATTCCTCTTATTTTTCATTTCTATTAAAGAATCTCTAATCAACATACAATAATTATTCATCATTTTACAGTGCCGACACTGAGTTATGTGTGTTTTTCATTTCAGTAGTTATTCTATGATAAATGCTAGGTAACTTATTTTCTATTCATTGTTTTATGTAAGTTTTTGGTTGATGTTGTGATTAATTAAATTTATAAACTCATTTTTTAGGAATTCATGATCCTTAATTTATTTATCTCAATTATTATTCGCATGTTAACCATTTTTTTAATTCTTTACCCTCTTCTGATTGATTCTACCATGGGCAGTTAAACTGCTTTGGGCAGGGGTTGAGAGTTGGGGTTTTTGAACATAATGAATATTTAATTCTAAACTATGTAATCCTCATGTTAGTAATTTAGTTATAATGTTTTTATCAAATTATTTTAGGAAACCATGACCATGGGGTGTTTGAATGAATGATCTTGACTTAATTATACCGGAATTGGTTATTACCAACAACCTATGATACATTCTTCCATAAAAGCTTGGATTAATGAATCTAGGATGTAATCTATCTCTAGACCAAGGAATTTCCTCATGGATAGTTATCATTTGTTTGACTATAGTGAACAAGTTTCATTTTCTAGCTTCATAGCCTAAACCTTAGGACTATTTGAAGTTTAGAATGAGATTATCTTTCTACCTGAACACTAAAATTGGTCCTGATCTATTTTATATCTCTCATATTAATACAAAATAATTTATAATTAGTTTTCTCCTAACCTCGACCACTTTTTGAGGACTCATATAGATAGTGTTCAAAGGATTGGTTCCTATCTTCTAGTTTAATCCCTATCAGATCGGCCCCACACCATCATTGTATAAATCCGTTGTATCACGTGTAGTTTGAGAACAATAATATAATATGGGCCCATCCTGTGAGAATTAGACGATGCATATAAGAGCATCAACAACTGACTATTGAATAGTAGTTTATTACTAGGGTGTCGAAAAATTTCCTTCTTATTCTTTTTTAATCCTCTGCAGTTAGTAAAAGATTCCATATTGGGAGGAATTACCAACATGGAAAGGAGTAGGTATTTTTACTGAATCTTGAAAATATAACATGAAGATCCCCCTTTATATATTTTTTGCATATCAAAGGCATGTTTAAGAATTATATTATAGAAGATCATAAATCATACTAGTTTTAATAGACTAAGAACATTTCCTTACAAAGTTACAAACTTTCTTATAAATGAAAAAATAATCACCGATTCAATCCCATCTTAGTTATCCTATAATTTATGTAAGGGTAGTACACATATTTCAATGAAATGTATTGGGAAAATCATCTAAAAACTATATTTGTTCCCTCACCAAATGAATAAGAAATTTTTATATTTACATTTTTATTTCAAGGAAAAAATAGTATCTTTGAAGGATATGGATGAATGGTGATGGTATATGTAGACTTTATCATGATTTATTTAGAGGTGATAAAGAAAATAATACCAAAAAATATTAGAAATTAAAACACCATGGTGTTAAAAATCATGTATGGTAATCTTTGAATTTTTTCTCTATGAAATATATGACTTTATTTTAATTTTCACAATTTTGTATTCAATATTTCACCTTAATGATAGTGATTGGGGATTCCAAATCTAATTTTAAGGTTATTTTAATGGAAATTTGATTCTCATAAAATGAGAATACACATGGATTAGATTAAGTAAGATATTATAAAATATATAGGGATATAATAAATTTTAAATAGGGTAATATTTTTAAAAAAAAATAAGAGATACATGATCATATAGAATAAAAATATATATTATTTATGAGTAAAAATGGTGTAACATGATATTACTGCAAGATTAGGATTAGAAAAAAAGAAATGGATAAAAATATAGATATCTAATTCACTTATATGTTGATTTTTTATTCCTTTTTATTGTATTCAATCATGACCCAACCCAACTTGAATCCCAACTGAATTTTAAGAAGGATTTGGAGTGTCTATTTATTCTTGATTCTAATAGGACATAGAGTGAAATATAATGAATCGTTCATTTAACATCCAATAATTATGAGTTAATATTTTTTTATTCAATTTATCACATTCCTATGATGTTTTAGGTTTATAATCTTAGAACAATTAAGAATACAATTACATTAAATAAGTAACAATGATATACATATCTATTTTTTCATAAAAAATGATTTTTAAGTCAATTTTTTTATCCATGACACACATTCATTTTATAATTCCAATTACCTTTATTTAGATCTATAATTCATAATTGTTCCAAAAAATCATTAGTATTTGAAAAGTTTTTAAAAAAATTTGAGATCAAAAAAACAAATCTTAGTAAGGGAAACAAAAAATAAAGAAGAACAATAAATACATTTGAAATTAGTTAATAATAATAAGGGTGTTCGAATTTATAAATAATAAGAATTTAAGATAATATTAAATTTTAACTACTAATGAAAGAAAATTTTAAGCCCAAATTTTTAATAAAATATTTTGTAAGAAAGAATAAATAAAAAATCATAATTCGTCAAATCTTTACCATGAAAACAAATATTTTACTTTTAGTATAACATAAACATTACTCTAAAACAAAAATCATTTTCTAGATTTTGAAATCAAACTATTTCCATGAAATCCCAATTTATGCATAATGAAAACATTTACGAAACTCAAGGAATTAAAATTTGATTATTGAATCACCTAAAAATATTATTACAGCATTATATTGAAATGAAATTGTATCATTTAACCATGTCACCTCATAGTAGTAACTTATTAAAAGTTAACCCTTCCCATATTATCTTAGTATTAAATAATAGTAGTTACCAACCATGCTTTACCAAATAAATTGGAGGGATTTAACAAACCCACCCAACAAAAAATGGACATAGTCCCATAAGGTTTTGGGTTCACTCACTCTGCCCGTTTTAATTAATAACACTAAATTGTTATGTTTTAGAATAAAAATATTTAACAAAGAAAACATCTCAATATATATAGAATTTAAAAGATTTTAAAATATTCAATTTTCACCATAAAATAAAAAAAATTTATTTCATCCCAAATGAAAAACCACTTTCATTTATCTCATAAAAATGAGATGAAATATCCTTTTCTTTTAAAAAAATTAAAAATTAAAAAATCAAAAAATGGGAATATTATATTATTTTTAAAACCCTTGAAACCTGTTAATTATGCTTGATAATAAATAAATGAAAAGATTTCAGGAAAATATGTTTATTCTATATGTGATAAAAACATTTTTTATTTTGGTAAAAGAATCAAAAGTGACCCTCTTTAATGAATTTAAAATTTTAATTTCTAAAACCATTATAAAAAGTCATGTATAGTTGAGAATTTCCATTGAAAATATTTTAATAACATTATTTAAATATTATAAATAATGTAATATGGGAGATAAATATTTTTAAAAATATAACTTTAAAATAAGTTTTTAAAGAAAATTGCCTTATGATTTTAGCAACTTTTGAAAAAAAGAATATTTAAGAAGAGAACAAGAAATCGAATTTTTAAAAACATTAATTTTATAAAATTAATGGTAAAATACACTCATATATAATTTTATGTGCCTCATAAAATATAACATGTGGTTAAAATGGCACAATCCTTAGAAAAAAATAAATTGAGCTAAGAAATCACTTACCTCAATTCTTGATTTGTTTCAAATATCGTATAACTATTGAATAATAAATTCACAATATTTTTAATTTTTCATAATATTTTATTTATTTTCACATAATTATAATTATAATATTTATTTCATTTATTACCCTAACTTTTTTATTCACTAAATCAGTTATGTTTATGTCAGATGTTTTGAGGACTTTTGGTTCATAACCTTAAAATAACTACGATGTGTTGCCCATGGTCAAATGGTTCAATGTTCAATAATATATATAATTTTAAAAATTAAATATTTATCATTTTTAAACATAAAATACAATTTTATAGCCATCCATGTAAGGTGTTCATAAAAAATTAAGCAGATTCGTTTATGGAGACAGTAGTTTGTACGTACACATGAAAAATGTTTTAATTTTTATGATGGGTGGGAAATAAATAAAGTAAATTATATTTTATTTTTATTGAATAATATATATCTTATATATATCATATTTATTCACTAATTAAATATTTATGACCATAAATATGTGTAAGTAATGAAAAATGAATCACATTTCGTTGTGGAGGTGGTAGTCCACACATACATACGAGCTTAGTGTTCATTTTACATTGAATATAAAAAGTGGTGGAAAAGGTATATAACATTTATGTAATAAAATTTTGACATGATTGTTTTTAAAATGATATAAATTTTATCATATAAATTTTTTAAAATTTATCGCAATTAATCATATTATCAACGCAAAAAATGAAATAAAAAATATTTTTGAAGAAAATGTATTGTTGAAGTATAAAGTTAATTTGTTCCCATTCATTATTTAATCAACACCATTATATGAATGTTATTTTTTTTAAAATCTATGATCTATAAATTTTATTAAAATCATTCAATTATAGTTATTAGCTTAATTTACATTGATAAATATTTATTTCCCACATAAATCAGTTTTCTAAAATGTGTATCCTTTAATCTAAAATGATTATATTTAAAATTGAGTTCTTATTTCATTCCATTAATTAGTTAATTTGTTTTAAGAAAAATTATATACACATATTTCATTATGTCTTTACTTCTATTCATACTTACCAATCTAATTTCTTGGTTTAACAACCATATTAAAATAATAATCTTTTAATAATATATCATAGTTCATTTTAAGAAAGGTATTTCATGTTGTACACACAATAAAACATAATATTATTTTGAAGAAAACATTATGTGGTTATAATATACCCCCTTAAAAAATCATTCCCTAAAATTTTTAGCTCGTGTCTAATAAAATTGGGTTTAAAACTTGTTCAAAATTGACTATAAGGGGTGAAGTAAAAATATATATGTAAGGGTAATGAAAAACTTTTTAATATTTACGATAAATTTTTCATTAAAAAATAACATTCATTTTTCCTTTATACTAAAAAAGTTAGCACTTCATAAATATTTATTGAACTATGAATTTACTATAGTGAGACTAATTCTACATAATATGTTTCAAAAAGTGTACCTTTATATCAAAGAGACATTTTCCATATAAGTATCAATAGATTTATCATCCTATTTCATGAGTTAATTAAATATATCACCATGAAGATAAATAATCAAAGAAAATATTCTCACTAGATTTTATTCTATATCCTAAGGGTAATTTTGTTCTTCAATTTTGAAAATTATCAATTTTCCATTCCTAAATAACTAAGATAATCTTCAAATGGATCATAATATCCAAAAATATGAATATTTAATTCCCGTATATTTATTCATTAAAAAAACCCCAAATAATTATAATAAGTTATGATAATATCCAATGTTAAGAAATACTACATTAATATCCAAAAACTCATCAAATAACACCCAATGTTCAACTTAAATCATTCTATAAACAACTATCATTAACACTCTTCAAAAATTTTAAGCCAAAATTAAAATTAAAATATTTGAATTTTTTGGTCACATATACATACAAGATCCACATAACATTTATCTCCAAATATCATAAATCAATCTTAAATTTATATACCAAAAATTTATATACCCTAACAAATTAATCTCTAAAATGTTCTAATATTTTTTATAAATATATTGAATTACCGTAAAGCTATAAGAAATCACATATTATTAAATAAAATAATTCAAACATTATTCCTTAAACAAAATCTAATATTATCCAATAATATTTCATTTGACCTTAATTATATAATTATTTCTATATAGTGATCTTCTGAAAAAATAAGTTTTATCACTTGGAATCTCAATCAATCTTCAACCCCATGTTTATCTATATGATAAATCATATATTACCAAAATAAAATAATCATTTTATCTCAAATAACCATAATTACATCATTATAAAAGGTCATTTTAACCCTAACGGTCATGAATACCTTTCAATACATGTCTAAAAAATATAAAATAATTATTTCTCAAATAAACCTTTCACTAAAAGAACAGTTAATCGTAAGGGTTTCATATACCTCAAACGTTTTTAAAACTTGAAAATGTATCCCAAATAACCCTTATTATAAAATTCTTAAAAAGTTTATCGATTAGTTTAAAAATATGATCATCCATAAACCTATCAACCTATAAATAAAATACCACCACATCATAACTCTTGAAACTCAATATTTAGATGCTTAAAAAATTTTACATTCTTTATAATTATTTAAGAAATAAGTTTCATCTTATTCCTTAAAACATCCTTCATGAAATTAAAAATATTTATCATATAATAAGGTTCATAAATCTCAATATAATTATTTTTCAAAATATTATTTAATAAATTCCATTAAAATTATTAATACCTTTCATATTATTCATACCTTTCATACCTTTCAATGTTTTATCATCTTTTTAAATAAAACTTTTATTCAGATTAACATGATAATACCATTATAAATCATTTCCCATTGAACATATTTTTTTTTCAAAATGACCATACTCTATAGACTAAAAAAAATATCTTTTCTTTTAAGAAATTTATATGGGTACTTCTCTCACAATCTTAACTTGTAATAAATTAAATTCTTTTCCCAAATGATGTTTTCATCTAAACTTCCTTGAAACTATATTTTTTATTTTATTTTCTCTGGTATGTCAAGAAACTAAAATTGAATCATGTTCTTAATCATAAATAAATATATCCATTTATGTATAACCATAATATTTTTCATTCTTGTTTCAATTATAATTGGCTTCTGGTTTGGATAACCAACATAATGTCCTTTAATCCCATATTCAACATGGTTCTTTCATATTCCACAAATTTATCAGAAACATAATTGATAGTTTGAGTATATAAAATTATAATAAACCATCTTATAAATAGAATAAATAATATTATTCCCTAAACTATTAACATACCAACCTCTAATTTTTTCTAAAAACCTGCTCTGATACCAACTATAATGACCCATACCTTTAATAACCTATAATTACATGTTCAATAGAAATAATTTCACTTTATTTTATTATAATGATATATTAGGTTTAATGTTACATAGAATTATGGAAACCATTAAATTATATAAGGAACACTAATATACAATATCTATTTTTTTAATAAAAACAATATTCTTAGGTCTACAATCCTCTTCAATCCATAAAAAACAAGCTTTATTCAAGAAAAATTTAATTTATTTAGAGTTATACCTCTCAATAGTTAATATTTATACTTATTCAATATGAAAAATATTTGAAAATGTAGGATGAGAAGAAACATATCAGTAAGGGATAAATACGGAAACCCATTAATCTATTTGAAACTCATGAAAACACATAAGGAATTATTCCTTTATATATATATAACTTTTGAAAGTAAATAATAATTTAACTAATAATGACATAAACATCAAAGACATATGTTTTCATAAATCATTTTTAGTAAGAATAAATGAAATATCACAATTCATGAAATATTTATCATAAAAAACCATTCAGTTTTAAAAAATCCTAATCATTCATTTAAATCTTAAAGTCACTTTTCATCTTCTAAAATCAAGATTGTTCCAGGAAAAAACTATTTTAAAAGATATAGAAGACATATAAGAATCATGGGGAATCATACATTCATTATGGAAATGTATAATAATATAATTACAATATTCTATTAGAAGTAGCTGAAATCCGTTTACTCCAACACTTTATAAGAGTAACTTATGAAAAGTAAACCCATTATACATTCTATTAGCAGTAAATTACATCAGTTCACTCTCCCCATTTATTGAATGATTATATGAATTTAACATACCCCTATAAAATAATGGTTATATTAGCATAATGGTTTGGGTAGACACCCCATTACCACATTCATCAATAACATCGATATTTTTTGTTTTAAAATAAAAAATTAACAACATGAACCTTTCACCATATATTTAAATAAAAAACATTTGATTACTTTAAAATTTCATCATAAAAACCATAAAGTTTGTATTTCATCCCATAATAATAAACACATTCAATTATCTTATAGTGATGAGAAGAAATATCCTTTTATTGAAAACATTTAAAAACTAAAAATTCCCAAAACAACAGGGAATGTATTTAATTTGAAATACAATAGAAAAATTAAGAATAAACGTGATAATTATGAAAGGATATTATTTTAGAAAAATATTTTATTTTTTTATAAATTAAAAAACATTCTTTTTAACTTTTCTAAAAAGATAGAAAACATACCCATTTCATAAAAATTTAAAAGTTTAATTTCAAAAACTGTGTGAAAAGTTAAGGATAATAATAAAATTACTCTAAAAATATTTGAATAATATTCTTGAAACATTTTATAACACATAAATACTGAAGGAATATATTTTTAAATGAGAACAGTAAAAAATGATTTAAGGAAAAATCACTTATATCTTTAGAAACATTAAATTCAAATGAATATTGAAAAAAGAACATAAAATTCAGTTACAAAAAACATTAATTTTAGTAAATTGTGGATAAAATAAATTAATAAGGTTGTTTATCGATAAAAAAAATAAAATATTAGGTGAAAGTGACATAATTATCAAAGAAAAGAAATTGAGGCAAGAAATACATTTCCTCGACGACCGCATAATTTCTTACATTTTCTAAGTATTCAATAATAAAAATATATTAGTTTTATACATTTTTAAAAACTTTTTTATTTTTCATTAACTTATAATTATTCTTTTTTATTTCATTTATTTTGAAAAATTATTTTGTTACTAAATTAGTTTAGTTTACATCAGACGCTTTGAGGTCGTTTGGTTCATAACCACAAATTAACTTTGGTGCATTGACCATGGTGAAATGGGTCCCTATACCATAATCTAAAAATTATTTAATGTTTTATAATTTTCATATTTATGCATCAAATATACTTTTATAACAATCCATGTATGGTGTTTCTGAAAAACATAGCACATTAGTTCATGGATATGGTTGTTCATTCATACGCATGAACTACATTTTCATTTTTCTAATGGGTTAAAAAATATATATAAAAATTATTTTCATTTTATAGAACCATAAATATATTATAAATGTAAATTTTATTCATTAATTCTATAAATAACTGATTCTTATTCAACAAAATTTTTTATTTTTAGATAAGAATTAACTTTCTTACTTTTAAAAGATCTTTTCAGGTACATAGTCTTAGGGAATTATGTCATAACTTATACATAAAAAAATTATTTTTCAAAGTAATAACTTTGAAAAATATCCATTTTTCCCAAAATATAAAATATTTATTAAAAAAACATGTTTTATTTTAATGAAAAATCTTTAAGACTTTAAACATGACCTCTTAGTTGTTTTTACCAATCCATAAACACTAAAAATATTTGAAAATTTGGGATAAGTATAGACGATATGTAAGGGAACTAATAAGATGAAAAATCATTTAGAATATTGAAAAACATGAACACCTATAAAATTTTTACCCATTTCACAATATTCTTTGTGTGTATGAAATAAATCATTTCTACATGAAAAATACAAACTTTTTTCTCAAGGAAACCCTTGAAAACCAATAACATGTAAAAAAATACGCACTTGAAAACTTAGTGTATTATATTCATAACCCATATAAAAAATAACTAGATCCTAGTTAAATCTATATGAGAATCGTTTTTAGCTAACTCTCTCCTTATTTCTTATAAATATTGATAACATTGCCTATTACATTAGAGCACTATGTCAGCGCACACAATGTGTAAGCTCTATCAAGCTCACCCATCTTATAAGTTATATCAGGTTTACTGATCATATAAACTATATCCGGATGGCCCATTATATAATATTTATCAGGATTACATGGAATAATTTATAAATCACATGTATAATATCATGAATAATACTTTTGTATTCTAACATCATTTATTAGAAACCCTTGAAATCTCATTTGAACTAATATGAAAACAATTTTTGCATATAGAAGCACCTTTTACTTTTAAAAAACCATTTTAAAACTAAAGTAACTAGAAAAATGGATTTTATGGAAGAAATCATGGATAATTTTCAATCAATACAAACCTAAAATAATTTTTGTAGTGGTATGAAAAGACATTGATGCTATATTATTTAAAATAAAACATTACATTTTCATTTTTATAAATAAAGTATATTTTTTAAAAAAAGATTTATTATTTTAAAAACATTGAAATAATATTATAGGGTATATAAAAATTTAATTTATAATTATTTTACAACAATATAAAATGGTTAATAAAAATATTTTAAAAAATATGGACATGGAAGAAAAAGTGTTTGAATGGAAACATTAAAGGATATTGTTTTAAATAAAATCCCTTACCTCATGTATGAATAATCACGTATGTGATTTATCTTCTAGAATAAAAAACCTATATTAATTATTTACTTTATTAATAATATTTTAAAATTTCATTATTACTTTTTTATTTAATATTATGTTATAAACAATTACATGATCAATTATGTTCACATTTGATGTTTTGAAAAAATTTAGATCATTTTTAAAAATTATTTAGATATGTTGAATTTGGTCAAAAAGGTCATTAATCTATTATTTATAGAATAATAACCCTGAAATTATTATCATTTTATCCAATTATTAATTTTTTTTGAAAAATGAACAAGGTTTCAATCATAAAGATGGTCGGACATATGTACACATGGGTAACAATTCCATTTTTGAATGAACATGAATGAAAGAAGATGTAACATCCCGGTTTAAGAAGCCACCCAGAGGTGCCCTATGCCCGCTTGGTCACATAACCTCAAGTTCATTTCCCTAAACACCAAAGGCTACTGACTAGAAGATACAACCTTGGGTGTGATAGTGGGGAATCGATGCCCTCATTGGTAGAGTAACACAACAGAAGTAAAAAACATACAATAACAGAAGTAGTAAAAATGCCAAACACCGGTAAACATTGGAAGACTGAAAGAAAGAACAACATGAGCACATATATATAAATGATGCATGATATATATATATATATGTCAAGGAAAGTAGACAAACAAAACACAATGCTGGAATATAGTATAAAAAAAAGTATAAAAGAAAAATAGATTACCTCCTCTGCATCGCAAGCCCCAGCTTTGTCCCATGCTCTCCAACTCCCAAGTAGTCAAGTACCTGAAGAAGAAGGGTGCTTTCTCTTATTTATACCTACAACAATATAATCCTTTTTTGACCAAAATAATGACCCAAACACGGTGTGAGAACAAATCCCAGTAGGCAACAAACAAAAGATCTGTGCCGAATAGTCAGTGGGTATATATAACAGGTAAAAAGTAAAAGGAAGCAGTAATAATGAAGTACTCAGCAGTAACAATCCATAGTTTCAAGCATTCAATTCATAACCAAGTAAGAAGATAATCAAGAAGGTAACCCTCTAGGAATATACTCACAACCTAACCTTTCTCGTTCAAACAAACAGTCATAAGAAAACCTTTGGGAAGCACACACAGTCTCACCGCTATGGTAAAACTAAAGTCTAGACTCTTTGAGGAAGAAGTCACCGTCAATTCCCCCAACTGTCTCGTATCGGTACTAAAGGAACTCTGGGGAAGCACTCAATGTCTATTCCCAATGTGTCCTGCATCGAGGAACTATAGACACTTTGAGAATGCACAGAACATCAATTCCCTCAGTGGTCTCGCATTGTAAAATTAAAAAAGACACTCTTCATGTGCCCTTACATCCATTATCCCTATGGTATACTACACCAGGTTCTCACGGTCTTGTGTAAGTCCACCAGTACAGTAAATCATATCGGCCAAAGTAAACCACAAGAACTATGTGGCTAACAGTCTACAACATATCATCATGCCCGAAAAATATAATCACAACATCCTACTATACTAGGCATGGGAAACAAACAAGGCATCCTAACAGGCTAAGAAGGACCAAACAATCATAAACAAAACATGCATTTGGAAACACTTCTAATGAATAAGAATTAACTGTATTTACATTCAATTTACCTCTTCTCAAGTAAACAAGCATAGTAGGAAAATAACAGGGGTAAAATTGTAAACACACAATACCCCGTTCAAGGGTATTGGGTAATTTTTGTACATATAACTCAAATAAATTTTACAGGAATGCACAAACCACCTACCTTGGTGTTGTAGGAACGTGATGCATGAACCTCAAGCCTTGAATTTCCCAACAACACCATATATCTACAAATACATTTAAAATGTTCAACTGAAGATAACTCTGAGAAGAGGAAGAATAATGGAATGAAGCTATAGAAGAAGTAAGAGCATGCTGATGCGATCCCAAAATAATCTAAGGTAGTTGAATTAGATAACCAGTGCGTGATCAGGGGTTGAGAGAAGGTCCGCGGCTGTACAGACACACTCGGATGAACTAGGTTGAGGAGTAGACAGTTCTATCCGTCAGACGTGACCCCTGCC
This sequence comes from Viscum album, assembly GCA_963277665.1. NCBI lineage: Eukaryota > Viridiplantae > Streptophyta > Magnoliopsida > Santalales > Viscaceae > Viscum > Viscum album. Next base: position 1,500,317,939 of record OY728131.1, read on the forward strand.
CATTTAATGAAGAAAAAAAATACAAAGCATGTACTTGCCTTTATAGGACCCCGCATTAGGTGGTCTCCAGGTCACCACACATGGCCATGTGCATGGCCATTACACGGTCAACACACCACTACCGATGGTAACCGAGTACATAATGTATACTCATGAAGTAAAATGCATGTACTTGAAAAATATCAAGAAACTCCTCATTTTCCTCAAAAACACCAGAAAAAGAAAAAAATACCTGAAAAGAAGATCTGGGTTCTTAAAAACTTCCCCCCTTAAAGATATTTGCCCTCATATTTCCCTAGCAAGGCAGCGTAGAAGAAGAATCCTCAAACAACTCTGGTGATTATGATCATACATCGGTCTCCCTCTACATCCTGTACTCACCCGTTCTACCATAGCACTCGTACTAGAGAAATAGACAGGCCATAGAGAACTTTTGTACATTGATCAACAATATAGATAGGATGCTCCTCGAATGATGAATCCACCTCCAACTCGACTTCCTTGGGTTGGAAATCATGATACGGGTCTGAGAAGTGACATCAAAGTTGAGAAACATGGAAAATTTCGTGCATAGACCAGTACCTCTGATTTAACTAAAATCGATAGACAATTGGTCCAACGCTCTCCAACACCTCAAACAGCCCAATGTACCTCAACAAAAGATTACCCTGGATTCTAATCCTCCAGTGTCCCATCCTCAGTGAAACACGGAGGAGAACCTAATCTCTGACCTAAAACTCCAGAGGTCATCTCCGCTGATCAGCATAAGACTTCTTTCGAGACTATGCAGTGCCCATCATCTTCTGAATCAACTCTATCTACTCTATGGCCTCTTGGACCAGACGAGGTCCCAACAGAGCTGCCTCTCCTGCCTCCAGCTAACATATGGGTGATCAGCATGGCCTACCGTACAAAGGCTGATAAGGTGTCATCTGAATTGTTGTTTGGAAACTATTATTGTTGGAAAAAACCACATGAGAAATGTGCTTCTCTAAAGAACCTCTAAAATCTATAATGTATGCTTGAATCTTGTCCTCAAGCACCTGGATAATATTCTCTAACTAGCAATCTGTCTGGGGGTGGTAATCCGTACTCAAAAGTACCTGTGTACCCAATGCCTTCTGAAGCCCCTTCCAGACCCGAGAAGTAAAACAGGCATCCCTGTCTGAAACAATGGAGTGTGGAACCCCATGTGGACGTACAATGTCTCAGATGTGCAACCTTCCCAGCTCATCAACACTAAAGGTATCCTTGATCGACAAGAAGTGGGAAACCTTCGTGAGTCTATTAATGACAACCCATACTGCATCATTTCCTCGAGGTGACCTTGACAAACTATTCACAAAGTCCATCGCAACATTGTTCCACTTCCACTCGAGAATGGGTATCTACAGCAAAAGCCCTGCAGGTCAATGATGCTCTGCCTTCACCTACTAATAGGTGGAAGACCTCATGAAAAAACCAGCAACATACCTATTCATACCTGACCACCAATACCGATGGTGTAGATCACGATACATCTTGGTGACACCAGGATGAACTGCCCAAATTGAGGAATGAAATTCCCGTATTAGCTTCTCATGTATATCTTCCAGCACCCATAAGCTCCCTTGGAAATTCTTGATCTCATCCTCACCTATGGTTCATCTAGGAATAGAGTCCTCTTCTGATACACTGTCTCGTAGAACTAGGCCTTCTGAATCTGATATCTACCTCATTCATACTCAATCAAGAAGAGTAGAGGTAAGAACTATAGAAGAAATAAATGTCTATCCTAGTCGGTCGTGCATCTCTAAATGCATCTCAGATAATAGAACCATAAGCTACCACTCACTACTGGCCTCTTGAACTTCCTGTATCTGAGTCCTTCTGCTCAACCCATAAGCAACTGTGTTACCTTTCCCAGATGTATAGGAAAGATCAAAGTCAAAGGACTGAAGGTACTCAACCCAAATTCGCTATCTCAAATTCAAGTCACACTGAGTGAAGATATACTTGAGACTTTTCTGGTTAGTGAACACCATAAAATGATCTCCCAGAAGATAATGTCTCCAATAATGTAAATCATGAACAACAGCAGCCAACTTGAGATCGCGTGTCGTGTAATTTCTATAATGTGGACTCAGTTGCCAAGACCTGTATGAAATGAATCCTTATTCGTGCATGAGCACTGCTCCCAGCCTGATACCTGATGCATCATAGTTAAAAGTTTATCTATTGTCCGGCTCTAGAAAGACTAGTATCAGTGTTGAAGTCAACCTCCCTTTCTTCTCCTCAAAGGCTGACTCACAAGAATCTGACCATGAGAACTTCACATCCTTCTTAGTCAGACCCGTCAGTGGTGCTGCTAAGCATGAAATGTCCTGCATGAATCTCTTGTAATTTCCATCTTGCCCTAGGAAACTCCATACCTCAAAGACGTTATTCAGATGATCCCAGGAAACTAATGCTCTCACTTTCTATGGGTATACTAACACTCGTGTATCTAAGATAACATGACCCATGAAGTGAATCTGGTCCATCCAAAAGTGTAATTTTGAGACCTTAGCATATAACTGATTATCTCTTAGAGTACTCAAAGTGATCTCAAGATGTGTGTCATGGTCGTGTTGAGTGTGAGAGTACACCAATATATCATCCATGAAGACCACCATAAAAGATTCCAAGTATGGATGGAACACTCGGTTCATCAGTGCCTTGTAAACTACAAGCACTTTTGTGAGACCGAATGACATAACCACAAACTTGTATAGACCATTCCTGCTCTGGATGGCTGTAAGAGGTAGATCAGATGTTCTAACGAGTAAATGATTGTTGACGCTCCTTTCGTCACAGAATCTAAAGATCGGAAACGGGAATATCTCAGCTGAAAGTGATTCATCCTTTGAAGAAAACATCAAAAATCGACAAAGGCATGAACAAAGGATCAACAGCAAATCCACTGCGCAAGTTATACCACTTCCGCGCAAGTATACTTGCACGGCTACCTTGGTCGCGCAGGTGACTTGCGCGACCTAATTGGTAACCGCCCAGTAACCACCCGGGGTCTTCTTTTGCCTATAAATAGACCCTGTGGGCCCCCCATTCGGGAGGATCTTTTTCCAGAAACTCGGATTGAAGCTCCCGACGCCCAAGTCTCTTCTCAAAGCTTCCGGAACACTTCTAAGGTAATTTCTTACCTATAACGGAAGATCTAAAGAGAAGAAGGAAGGCCTAAGTGTTTAAACTTATCAAACACTTGTGCGCCGACTTATTTCCTTCAATATAACTTGCGCGTCCCTTTTCTGGAAGAACCTCGAGAAAATTTTAAAGGGTTTAAAAAAGAGTCTCTCAAGTATTTCAATGCTGGTTGAAAATCGCGCAAGTACACTATGTGTCGCACAGGTATACCTGCGCGACCAATACTTGCGCGCCCACGGAAGACTTGCGCGCCTTGCAAGACTTGCGTGCCCCTATCTTTTTGGGTGCCCATCTTGCCCATTTTTACCCCTCTTAAGCCATTTAACCTTTCCTTTTCAAGATTCAGTCTTCAAGACACTCTTCAAAGCCATTTATGGCATGATTTCTTGATTTGAGTTTCTTATCTGAAAGTAATTCTGTGGAATCTCTCTCAAAGTATAGTGATTTAAATATCCTTATGTCACTAAAATACGGAGAGTTAATTCATTCAAACTCATCCTTTAAGATGAGAGAATCCTAACCTGGGTCTCCTTTTCAGGAATAATCCCCAGTTATAAAACGTTTTAATCTGGGCATCTTCTTTTGGATTAAGCCCCAAATTCTTAAAGTTCCCAATCTTGGGCATCCTCCTCAGGAGTAAGCCCCAATCAAGTCCTTTAATCATGGGCATCTTTCTTAAGAATAAGCCCCAACCTCAAATATGGGCATCCTCCTCAGGAGTAAGCCCCAAACCTTAATCCCTAACCTGGGTCTCCTTTTTTTTAGGAATAAAACTCAGTCATAACCTTGAGTCTCCTTTTCAGGAATAAGCCCCAAGTCCCCTTAAATTTCTCTTAACCAGTCATAATTTACCTTTTGATTTGGGTTTCCTTTTCAGGAGTAAAACCCAATCATAAGTCCCCTCCTAACATGGGCATCCTCCTTAGGAGTAAGCCCCAAGATTAGAGTATTCAAATCTCCATGAAGCACATATAACTTTATGGACCCTGTTCATGGATTTTCTCCCTAAAAGTAAATCCTAAACCTTCATCTATCTGGGCAGTCATCCATACATAAGCCACAAACAAATTCTTATGATTGCATCTTTCATGGCACAATTGTCTAAATTTTTACCAATACCTCTTGTTTCTCACACCGAGCATGACTCACGTGAGCTTAGAGTGTAAAGGTAATTATGACATTCATCTTTGAGCCATCAATCATAAACATTATACTCTATAACTCGAACTACATGGGTTCTGATTCCTTTTACAAAACAAAGGATACGTAGGTAGCCCATTTATGGGTTCGATCCCAACTTTGAAATAATCTCTGTCCTTCTGAATGACGATAAACTTCAAGTGCCCCACTGAGTGGCTTTAAAACCAGCCTAGTCATCATAATGACCAAGAGACTTTTATATAAATGTTTTGAAGGATACCATTGACCAAGAATCTCTAAAAAGATATAGATGATTCTCTATTGATGAAGAACCTCGAATACATATAAAGGATTCTCTAAATTTCTTTCATATTTAATCATTGATTGTTAAAACTAAAGGAAAGCACATTTTATACTTGGTAATGTAATAAGGATTCACGAACATAACTTAAATCTATAAAGAGAGTCTTGGAGTAGACAATAATTCCCCTCAAAAAGGTGTGATGAGTCCGACCTCCCATCCTCTCGACCAATGCAAATTCCTAAGCCTCATTAGTCCACAAGATAATGGGCGCCTGCCTTTGGAAAGTAGGTCCAAACGGATGTGGAATCATTGGATGTTTCCGGTTCTACGAACAAAACTGTTAGAAACCGATCGGAACGTTTGAATCTCCCATCAAGGGGGTCATCCCCGGATTCCGTGCGAAACAAAAATGGTGAACCCGACGTGAATCCTTAACCAAGTGAAAGTGATGTTCTTCTTATTTGTTAGGCCCCTTGGGCCAACAAGGAAATCATTGACATATGCTCATCCAAAAGATGCAGTGGCCGGATTCATCTTGATTATGTCTGTTACATGGAACAGGCACTCTTTTCTCAAGATCTTCTGCAAAAATGGCTTTCCTTAAATTCACCCCTGTGAATACTGCTACTGTGAACACCTCTACTGTGAGGTCTGATGCTGTGAAAACCAATACTGCTACTCCTGCTGGAACGTCATCCGCTCTGAGGATGACATCACCAACTCAGCGTCTTCAACGCTGTGTTTCTAATGCACTGGTTAAGGAGTACCGTCGCAACGGTACTATCCCAACTCTGGAGGCCGCTCGTCAAGCCCTCCAAGTTAATAACTCTACCTGGTCGTCCGGACAACGGTGGCCAGCAATCAAGAAGCAGGCGGTGCTGACTACTGTCTCCAACCGTTTCGGGTCGTTATCCTCGGAACGCAATTTCCATTCACTCCCTTACTCCGAGGAAGTGAATGAGCAGGTCCCTCGGGGCCTTTATTCAAAAAGACAGGAGTCCTTCCCGAGGGCTCCCATCAACAATCGCCGCCAGACTCGTGCGGTAGTGCGCCCTCAACATGATGAGGGTACCGACTCCAGGCATTCAGCTCAGGTTCCTCGAACCCGAGCAGGCAAGATGAACCGCCAGAGACGGAATCCGGTTAACAATAGGCAGGTTGTCATCCCTGCCATCTCTGGAGAAGTCCACCAACCTAACTTGGTGGCAAACAACGAGCAGGCATACACACCTGCCCGTTTTAATTCAGCTATCCAGCAGACTCGTCTGGCAGCATCAAGCCGATCCTTCCAGGCAATTCCGGCGGAGTACCATAGGCAGGAACATACACCTGCTTATACATCACCAGTTAGTCAGCAGGCTCGTCTGACTACATATGATAGATCTCGTCAACCGCGTTTGGCGAAGTGTAATCAGCAGGCACATAAACCTGCTAATACTAATCAGGCCTACCAACAGTCTCGCTTGGTAGCACCCGGAGAAGTCAGTCGGAAAGTCCTGACGACAAACAGGGGGCAGACTCAACTCTCTGCTTCCACACTAGAGTACTGTCAGGATTCACTGATAGGAAAAGGAGGACAGGAGCAGACACATACACCTACTCCAAGCCCGGAATGGACGTATATCCCTGTTCCGGCGGCTGAAGTCACCAAACATATTTTGTCAATGGTGAAAGAGCAGAAGAAAATTCCTGCTCATATTCTGGATGCTTTCCAGGATATCATAACAGCTCCAGCATCATCTCAGGGGCAGACACATAAATCTATCCCTAGCAATGGAGTGACACATCAACGATTCACTCCGGAACAGACACACACATCTGTTCCAGTCCAAGAGCGTTATGGGGCATACTCCCCCATATCATACGGACAACCAAGTCAGGCACATACACCTGATTTGAGTGGAGATCGTCAGCCTAACCTGACCATCTTTCCTGATCAGGCACATACACCTGCTCAGAGCAATCACTTTCGTCATCAAGTGGTTTCTAAAGCGAGTAAGAAGGCATCTAAGAAAAAGATCTGCCCAGCACAGTCAGGAGATCAAAGGCCAATCTGCAACAAGGCCTTGCTCGATGCTGGAGTTCTTGAAGCCCTGAGACATTTATCTGTCGGAATTCAAGATTCTACTCCCTCAGTTCCCAATAACTGGAACATTAATTCTGAAGTTCTTCAACAGACACTTCCTCATGAAGACTTGCTTCATGAAAATTCGGTCAATCTTGAAGTTTCTTCTTCAGATGAGAGCCACAGGAACCCTCTGTGTGGTCAGAAGGACAAGGAGCAAGATATTTCATCTTTTGCTGTAACCCATCATGACGGTCCTCCTCATGGTGATGAACTTCGCTGCGAAAGTCCTCTCCGCAGTAGTGATTCGCGTTGTCTCGAAAATTCTTCAGAAGGCAATGTAGTGACGAGAATGCCCTCCTATCTCGAGGCACTTGCAAACGTAAAACCAGTCATGTCTGATGCTTTACTATCGGCAGGTGAAACTCTTTCTCCATCAGAAGATAGCCTGGGGTTCAGGTTATTCTCCGAACCATCCCTAGGTCATTCATCTTCCAGCATGAATAGTGATTTCTCTACCAATCTTGTTGAATCCGATGAAGCAACAAGGAAACACCAACTCTGGTCCAAACAGGTAGAAGAATCTTCATTTAATGATAAAGAGGAAATGCTGAAAATGAGGAAAAAACTGGCAAAAGGTGAAGTACCAGTCATGTTTTGGCCTTTGGCTGATTCCCAGTACGACATTCCAAAGATGTTGACGGATGATGGAATCCATGATATTCGTCTCAACATATGGAAAACTCTTTGTCAATTAAAGAAGAAGGTATTATCTTACGATGAATATGAAAATCATCTTAAGATAATAGAAGGGTTACAATGCCAGATTGATTTGGCATCTCTATCAGTCTCTCGGTATCCGAAGGCTGAAAAGCAACAGAGAACCCTTCATCGTTCATGCCTTGGCGCACTAAGAAGATTGTGTCAGTTAATTGCCAATTCTCCATATGATGTTCATATCAGAGGATGGGGTGTTCACAGAGCACTACATTTCACAGTTCTTTCCGGTCAGCAAAGCCCGCCGAAAATGGTCTCATGCAATGTTATTGCCCATGGCCGGTCACAGTCAATGGGCTTTGTTCATAATCAAAAGCTTGCTCAAGAACAAGCTTCAACTAGTTCCTCTCAAAATCAAGTATATAGAGAACATGTTGTTGAATTGCTCCTACATCAAGTAGGCGAGAATATTGCACAAGCCTCTCATCTGGAGCAAACACGTCATCAAATGACAGAAGTTTCGGAAATCATCCAACGGTCTGTTGAACCAGGTGATAAAAATGGATACAGGCTAATGCATCCAGCTAATTTCCGAACTAAGATTCGCAAGATCAAGAGAGATTTTAAGAAGATCTCAGACATAGCATGTCAAGAGACACCCCAGCTTGCCAGACTGGGGACTTCTCTAACCCAACCCTCAGAGTCAACGAATGGGATTCAAGGAGTTGAGCGGAAGCAGCAGGAACATCCCCAGTCCACCGGACTGGGGACTTTTTCAAATCCTCAATCCCTCCCTCAGAGAAAGTCAGTATTCTCTCGATTAGGGAATAAGCCTCAAGAGGAACGAAGAGCCAAGCTGTCAGGAGATTCTCTCCAAGTGACGGTTCTCCAAGAAGTTCCTGAGGGATCAAGTCAACGGAATGCCATGTCTCGTCATGGACATGGAAGGAGACAATATCACAGAAATACTGATAGAAATGATTCCATGCAATATGCATCCATTAATGTCATCAATGCTGTTGCTGCTGATTCACCAGATGAGGCTCAATCAGAGGGATCAGACGAAGAGGTTCCTGCTCAAGAAGTCGCGCACACAGACCTAAATGAAGAAGGTGTGCTCACACGTAATCAAAGGCTTACCCAAAATCTGGGTATTCCTTCAAGTAACCCACTTCCCCCTCTCCGAAAAGGATCCAATAAGGGGAAAGGAAAGAATCAGGTTACTTCTCACCCTTCCTCTGAAGGAGGTCAATCGCTCTCATTAGATCAAAGGTTTGCACAACAAGAGGAAGAAATGAAATAATTAAGAAGGTTGAATGCAGAACTACTTCAGAGTAGTCTTCTTCTTAAGAATGCGGAAGTCCGATAGCTGAAGGAATTTGTTGTAACTACTGAGATGGATCAAGAATATCCTCCTTTGTCAGTACACCCACAGAGGTCTAATCCTACGGGTCAAACGCAACAACGGTTGGCAGCACTACCATCAGTTGCAGCACCAACCACCATGTCTGTCCAAGCTCCATTCATTGCACCTACCCAAAACCAAGTTCAACCTGACGTTTCCCAAAAGTTAATAACTACTATTGAGTCATTAACAGCTCGGTTAGAAACTATGGAAGGGAAACGAGCGCAAGTTCAACCTGAAAAGAAAGTTTACCCTGAATGGGTAGATTCAATTTCTCCTCCATCCAGTTTTGGAAACCCTATTTTCCCTAATTTCAATGGATCAGTCGACCCTGAACAACATTTGACGCATTACGTGTCTTGTTGTGATCCTATGATGGGAACTCCAGAGCAGCAAGAAGCAGTGAAACTCAGATGCTTCGTGCGAACCTTGCAAGGAACAGCTTTTGTCTGGTATACAAGCTTGCAATCCCGGTCAGTCATCGGATGGGAGGATATTCATCAAAAATTCCTTCTTCAGTTTAGCTCAACTTTGCCAAAAATGACAGTTTTCGATCTTACAGACTGAAAGCAAAGGGAGAATGAAAGAGTCTCTGATTTCATTGCTCGTTGGAAGGGATTAACGTATTCCTTGAGTTTATCACTCCCTCAGGAGGAATTGTTGCCAATCTGTGTGGCAAATTTGCGTGACGAATTACGCACGCCATTTATCCCTGTAAAATACACAGGAGGGTTTCGAGACCTTACTTCAATCGCTCAACAGATTGAAGATTCCCTTATACAGGCTAAGGTTAAATCTCATGTAATTCCATCAGATCCAGGAAGAATAATGGGTAAAGCAGAAACTGCTACAGTAATGCTTAAACAGGCACCTGTACCTATTTCTACTTCAAAACATTCATCTTCTCGAAGGGCTCCACCTCCTGAATGCCAACAACAAAGGCTGTTTCGTCCAAATGATCAAAAATATCAACGACGAAAACAATTTGAGGATATGAAGAGTAAAACATACTCTTTCTGAAGTGATCAAGTTCCTGGTTACTTCATTTCAGCTCTGGAAAATAATTTGGTTCAATTACCAGTGCCGAAGAGGCCAAACAAGGAAGGAGATGAAGACCGTCCCAATTATTGTCCCTTTCATCAAATGTTGGGGCATCCCATCCAGGAGTGTTTTGTCTTTAAAGACCTCCTGCAAAAGATGGTCGACTTGGGAGAAGTCAAATTGAAGGGTTCTTCAGCTCATGTAGCGTGTATTACCGCTACAGATCCAGAAGAAGGAGGCGAGTGGCAGGAAGTCAAAAGCAAAACTGCGAAAAAATATGATGATTGGATGGTCAGAAAGACAATCAATCGGACCCATTCCATTTTGCGAACACAATTGAAGAAGCCAATTGTGTCTCCTATAAAAGCTGCAGTAAAGCCTCCATCAAAAGACAAATCCTCAAAAGGGAAGCACAATTCAAAGAAGAAAGAGGAATCAGGAGAAGATGAGTATGCATCAAAGCCTAAATTGTCTTTGACTCTGGCAGATTTCATGCCATCTACTTCAAAGCCACGGGAACCGTCCCACCAAATGGCATAGCCTAAACAGGTTAACCAGGCAGAGTCTTTATCAGACGAAGAGTTAATCTTTGGTTCTGTTAATATGAATCAATTAACAGATTCATATTCTAGTCTTGATGAGCCTGAATTCCCTGTATCAAATAAGGGAACCCGAGGAAGTTCTAGAGGTTCAGGATATAGGGGAAGACGTGGATCTTTCCGAAGCCACTACTCTAATTCTACCCCTGCTAGCACTGTATATGCAGCAGAAACTCATGGTAGAGCCCTTCAGCGAGCTCAAAAAGAACAAGCAAGTTCTTCTACCAATGGCCAACTCAGCTTCGGCACAGTTATTATGGAAGACCGATTAAAGGTTCCATCTTCTTTATCTCAGCAAGTAAATGGATCTAATCAGTCTAATTTTCCAAAACCAAAGATGTTGCCAACTTCAATACAAGATGCACCAGCTTCCAAAGCATCTGCTTCCAAGGTACCTGCTAAACAACATATTCCTATTGGGAAACGCAGACCTTTAGATCAAAAGTATGATATATTGAAACACTTGGCCCAAGTACCAGCCAAGTTATCAATTTTGGATGCTTTGAATCTGTCAAGAGATCTTCGGGAAGCACTCATCGATGCTTTGTCAAGTCCTCAGGAGTTTGAAGCTGAAATTGTTGCAGCTGAAATCTATCACATAGAGAATAATCCTGTAGAATGCCATGCAGTGATATCTTTTACTGATAAAGATGAAGATGATGTTGTGCATGGGCACATAAAACCTTTGTACTTATCTGGCAAAGTCAATGGTATAGATGTTCGAAGAGCTTTCATTGACAATGGTTCAGGAGTCAACCTCATGCCCATTCGTACACTTCGTCGATTGGGCCTCACAGAATCTGATTTATCTCCTTCTACCATGATGTTGCAAGGATATGATAAAAATGAACAAGAACCACTGGGAGAAGTTACGCTCAGAACTCAGTTTGGAGATCTTGTTTCCAATTCGGATTTCATGATTGTTGATCAAGACTCAGCTTTCAATATCTTGCTTGGAAGACCCTGGCTACATCAGCATGCAGCTATTCCGTCATCATACCATCAATGTCTCAAATACTGTTTCGATGGTCAAGTTGGAACATTGTATGGTGATAAGGCCCCATTCAAGACATGTGAGTCTCAATACATTGAGGCGGAATTTTATCACATGAAGGGAAGAGAAAAATCTACAATGAAGGAAATTACCAAAGTTAATGCTCCATATGGTTTGGAAAAAATTCCAATAAATCCATTTTCACATGTGAGTACAGATTATGTGTTACCTATCAGTCAAATTGACAAAATAGGCCCAAATAAAAATACTCTTATGGAAAGATCCATAATGTCAATTACGGCAATCGAGCCAGACAACATGGGAGAAATTGGTAACTTACCAAGCAGTGATGAAAGCATAAGTGGTGACGTTTTCATTTCATCTGCTGAAATCCAACAAGTCTATACTTCGCTAATCAGGCCAGAAGAAGTTATAGCAACACCAGAGGTGAATATTTATGTCTATTCTCAATCCATCATCTCCTCTTTATTTCCCAAAGAATACCCTTTTTCATCAATAGGGTCGGAAATGGAAGCTTCTTCTTCAAAATGTGAAAATTTTGACATCTCTTATGATCATGAGAATTTCGTTTTTTCATCTACTTTGCAAGTAGAAACGGAAGAAATAACACATGATGAAGAGGAAGAGGAAGATCTTAGAGATGCTCCTCCAGCATTTGAAGAGGGTATCTCTACCACTGTGGATGAACTCAGAGAAGTAAATCTGGGTACAGAGAAAGATCCACGCCCCACTTTAATTAGTGCGGCCATGACCCTTGAAGAACAAGAGATGTATATTTCTTTTCTAAAGAAAAATAAAGATATTTTTGCTTGGAATTATACAGAGATGCCTGGCCTTGATCCTGATGTTGCCACCCATCATTTGGGTTTGCCAAAAGAACATCGAGGATTCAAGCAAGCCGCGAGAAGAACACACCCAACCTATGCTTCCAAAATCGAGGCTGAAGTGGATAAGCTTATCAAATCTAACTTCGTCAGAGAAGTTCAATATCCCAAGTGGTTGGCTAATATTGTCCCTGTAATGAAGAAGAACAGACAAATTAGGGTTTGCATCGATTTCAGAGATCTTAATCGGTATTGTCCTAAAGATGATTTCCCAGTTCCGATTACAGAACTCTTAATTGATGCGACGGCTGGCTATGAAGTACTTTCTTTCATGGATGGATATTCTGGATATAATCAGATCCAAATGGCCCCAGAAGATGAGGAATATACAGCCTTCAGAGCTCCTCAAGGTTTGTTTTGTTACCGGGTGATGCCCTTTGGTTTAAAGAATGCAGGTGCAACATATCAACGTGCCATGCATCGTATCTTCAAATCTTTTCTAGGGAAATTTGTTGAATGCTATGTAGATGATTTAGTGGTTAAATCCAAACAACGTTTTGATCACTTGGATGATTTGGAAGTCGTATTCCACAAGTTTCGACAACATAATTTGAAGATGAACCCCTTAAAATGTGCTTTTGGGGTAACCTCAGGAAAATTCCTCGGCTTTGTTGTACGCCATCGTGGTATTGAAGTCGATCCTGAGAAGACCAAATCGATCCTTGGTATGTCACCTCCTCATAATTTGAAAGAATTAAGAGGAATTCAAGGACACATAGCCTATATTCGGCGTTTCATTGCCAATTTGGCAGGCAAAAGTTTACCCTTTACCAAATTATTGATGAAAGGAGTCACTTACCAGTGGACTGAAGAATGTCAAGAAGCATTTGATGTTCTCAAGAAATACCTCTTGAGTCCACCAGTACTCATGCCACCTGTTGAGGGTAGGCCTCTTATCCTCTATGTGACAGCTTTAGAGCGATCATTGGGTGCCTTTCTCGCTCAAAAGAATGATGCTGGGAATGAAAATAGTCTCTACTATCTCAGTAGAACTATGCTTGAAGCAGAAACCCGGTATTCGAGTATTGAAAAGTGCTGCCTAGCATTAATCTTTGCAGTTCAGAAACTGAGACACTACCTGCAAAATCACGAGGTCCAATTGGTATCTCGTAATAATCCACTCAAATTCATCCTTAGTCGTCCAATTCTTACAGGACGTCTGGCAAGGTGGGCGGTTATTCTACAGTAGTTCGACATCCAGTATGTGTCTCAAAAGGCAATTAAGGGCCAAGCTCTGGCTGATTTCCTGGCTGAACATCCTTCAGTGGAAGACACATATTCAGATATCGAACTCCCTGATGAGGAAGTTTTCTCTATTCAAGAGAGTCCTCAAACATGGGAAATGTATTTTGATGGTGCTTCTAGAAGTCCAACAGGGAAGAAAATGGAAAATCCTAAATTCAACAAAGTTGGTTTAGGAATTATGCTCATTTCTCCAGATAAGGCAGTGTTACCTTATTCCTTTTTGTTGTGGGAAGGTGGTACCAATAATGAAGCTGAATACCAAGCTCTCATTGCAGGCTTGGAGTCAGCGCTTCAAGCACAAGTGAATCACTTAAAGGTGAAAGGTGATTCAGACCTGGTAATCAAACAAGTCAATGGGGATTATGCCATCAGAAAAGAAGAATTAATCCCTTTGTATGATTACGTCAGAGAGTTAATGTCGGAATTCCCTTCAGAACCAACATTTTCTTATGACCCAAGATCACAAAATGCTCAAGCTGATGCACTGGCTAATATAGCCACAGCTTTAGCAGATCCAAATCGGGACGAGACAACCATCGGTATTTCCCACCGTCGTGCAATTTCACCTTATGTTCAAGTCAGAACAGAGCAAATTAATGAAATTAGTCCCATTCCTGAACCGTATGGTCATACTACAGGATGGATGTCACCTATCAAGGAATACCTTCAAAATGGAACACTTCCACCTGATAGAGCCGAGAAAGAACAAATTCGGCGACGTGTGGTCAATTTTACTCTTTATGATGGTCCAAACCAGCTCGAGAAAATTCTCTAAAAACGTGGTTTTGATGGAGTTCTCTTCAGATGTATTGATGGTGAAGAGACAATGGCTGTCATAAAAGAAGTGCATGCAGGAGTCTGTGGTGCCCACCAGTCTGGACATAGATTGTCTGATCAAATTCGAAGGCTTGGATACTTCTGGCCTTCAATGATACAAGATTGTGTTAATTTCACAAAGAAGTGTCATTCATGCCAAGTATATGCCAACTTCATTCATCAACCTCCAGAGTTGCTTCATACAGCTAAATACTCATGGCCATTTTCCACATGGGGAATAGATGTGGTGGGACCTTACCCTTCAGCTACGGCCAAGCAGTTTAAGTACATTCTTACTGCTACTGATTTCTTTTCCAAATGGGCAGAGGCAGTACCTCTCAAAGAAGTCAGTTCTAAATGCATTGTTAGCTTCATCAAGTCTAACATCATTACTAGATTTGGTGTCCCTCATACCATATTGACGGACAACGGCACCAACTTCTGTTCTTCTGAGGTAAAGAAATTGTATCAAGAATACAACATTAAGTCTAACCATTCATCTCGATATCATGCAGCGGCTAATGGACAGATAGAGGCCTTCAACAAGACTCTTTCAAATATACTGCAAAAGATGGTGGATAAAGATAAGAGGTCATGGCCTGATAAACTCTATCATGCTTTATGGGCTTATCGGACTACCACTCGCAATGCAACGCGGTCTACTCCATATTCATTGGTATATGGAACAGAAGCAGTGTTGCCAATTGAAGTTCAATTTCCCTCACTCAGAATATCCATTTGTGATCAGTTATCAACAGATGAGCAATCCCAAAAGCGGTTGAATGAATTGGAACAGTTAGATGAGAAAAGATTGTGCACTTTGCACCACTTGGAAATCTATCAGAATCGGATAGCATGAGCTTTTAACAAAAAAGTTTGTCTTCGTTCATTCATTCAGGGATAATTGGTATTGGTTCTCAGAGCACCAATGATACCAGGAAAGAAGCCTCCCAAGCTTGAACCAAAATGGGAAGGACCTTATTCAATACATAAGGTCTACTCCAATGGAGCGTATTCTCTGATCTCAATGGATGGAGAACACATCACGACTCCAACTAATGCCAGATTTCTGAAGAAGTATTTTGTATAAACACAAAATATTGTTCCCAGATCCAAAACAATCACATTGGTTCATATTTTGTCCAAGATGACATTAAACTATATTTTGTCCAACATGACATTAAACTGTTATAATGTCCAACATGACATTAAACTGTTATAATGTCCAGCAAGACGTTAAACTGTGATGTCCTATCTACATGACATTAAACTGTACAGAAGATCCTATATTTTGTCCGAGATGAAATTAAACTATATTTTGTCCAACATGACATTAAACTGTTATAATGTCCAGCAAGACGTTAAACTGTGATGTCCTATCTACATGACATTAAACTGTACAGAAGATCCTATATTTTGTCCAACATGACATTAAACTGTTATAATGTCCAGCAAGACATTAAACTGTGATGTCCTATCTACATGACGTTAAACTGTACAGAAGATCCTATATTTTGTCCAACATGACATTAAACTGTTATAATGTCCAACATGACCATAAACTGTTATAATGTCCAACATGACATTAAACTGTATTATGTCCTATCTACATGACATTAAACTGTAGAGAAGTTCCTTATTTGTTCGAGATGACATTAAACTATATTGTGTCCTAGCAACATGACATTAAACTGTGTGGCACTTCCAACGTCCAGCATGACGATAAACTGAAAAAAGTCCCCAGAACTGATATCCTCATATTGGTTAACCTTAGTCCTAGCTACATGACTTTAAACTGTACAGCACCAGTTTGTCCTTGCTATATGACGTTAAACTATACAGCAATGGTCCAGTATGACTTTAAACTGCAACTTCGTCCCACACGACATTAAACTGTGAAAAAGTTCCCTAAACCGTCCAGCATGACCTTAAACTACATCATCCCTAGTCCATGTATATGACCATAAACTATTTTCAAATCCTTTATGTCCAGCAAGACGTTAAACTGTGACGTCCTAACTACATGACGCTAAACTGTATAAAAGTCCCTCACGTCCGGAAAGACGTTAAACTATATAATCTCAAAAGTCCAGTATGAAATTAAACTGCACCATTCACGGTCCATGCATATGACCTTAAACTATTCGCACTTTCGTCCGACATGACGTTAAAATGGTACACTCTTTTGTCCTTACTGCATGACATTAAACTGCACAGTCCCCCTTTCGTCCAATATGACGTTAAAATGTATTGTCCCCATCGTCCTAACTACATGACGCTAAACTGTACAGAAAGTCCTTGATATGTCCTACATGACATTAAACTATTATTTTGTCCCTGCTACATGACACTAAACTGTGCAGCACCAATAGTCCTAACTGCAAGACTTTAAACTGCATAGTCCCTTTTTTATGTCCTACATGACATTAAACTGTGCATCGTTAAGGTTTTTATTACCTCTTGTTTCTCACACCGAGTATGACTTACGTGAGCTTAGAGGGAACATCAACCATAACGCTCCCTTTGGGCCACTAACCATGTGTAAGTCCCAACAACATTTTTTATTAGATCATTGTCCACAAGAACAACTTGATCATTAATTCATTCTTTAATTGAACTACACGGACTTTGATCCTTGGCCTCCAGGCTGGGTATGTAGGCAACCTCCCAAGGTTCAAGCCCAAAAAAAATCTCTTCACATTGGTTCACCACCATCTCATATGATGTCGATTTGTGAAACCACCCCTGGAATCAATATCTTTACATTGATTCACTTTTTTCCTTGTTATATGACGTTAAACTATACAACACTTTTGTCCGGTACGACAATAAACTACAGTATTCTTTGATTTCCTCACTTGAGAGAGAAATATTATTGACATTGATTTTTCAATCATGGTTTTCATTTTCAAAAGACTACATGCATACATGGTAATGCCTAAACTTTTTATTTTAGGTTAAACCATCATTGCACTAAAGTCCCCTTTCACCCTTCACATGTACGAACCAAATTTGTACAAAGGGTAGTTCTAGAACTACGTGGGCTTGATTCCCATCCTTATGGGATACGTAGGAACATTCGAGTGTCCCTCGAATCCAGTCCCAAGTCTTTTGGGACTAACCCCAAATTTCACTTTCAGTCCCTTGGCTGAAAAGTCCTCATGAAAACACACACTGTGTATTCATTATTATGGTCCGAATTCTATGACCCTAAACTAAGATCACTCATCCTTTCGTCCTGCACGACGTTAAACTGCATTTCAAGAACTACGTATGGCTTGATTCTCATTATTATGAGATACGTAGTGAAGTCCAAAATTTCAATTTAGGACCCAGCCACAACATGATTATGGTTTTCATTGACCTATGTATCTCTATATACATTGGACAA
This sequence comes from Viscum album, assembly GCA_963277665.1. NCBI lineage: Eukaryota > Viridiplantae > Streptophyta > Magnoliopsida > Santalales > Viscaceae > Viscum > Viscum album. Next base: position 1,500,335,741 of record OY728131.1, read on the forward strand.
TACCCATCTTTATGTATTATAATCCCAACCTTAAATATTTTCAGATCTTCATAACCCTTTTCATGACTTCTAGTCACAAAAATGTCAAACTTCTGAGAATTCTTTTGCCTGACTATGCAGCACGTGCCCATAGGTGGCCTTGCATAAACAGTCCACATAACAGACTTGTCAGCTAAAAGATGCTCTTTATTTGACCATGCAGCCAATGCCCATAGGTGGCCCTGCATGTTTCAACACCCTAACAAGTTTGTTAAATAATGGTAACTTCATTCTTGGGAAGAATGCCTCTTTTGTCCTTATTTGTTTTAAAACGACAGTATGTAGGGATCCGCAAAAATAGCCATCCTTAACATATTTGTCCCATATCCTTTTTCATGATCTGATAGTATTCAAGTCTATGGTTTATTCTTCTTCCCTATGTTTGGGTCAGACCTTCGTAGGAGTGATATTCATCCAGTTCTTCGATATTCTTGTTTGGAAATATCTTCTCCATATTCAAGTACCTCTTTCCATACAAAAAACTCTATACTTTAGAAAATTTGAATCTCCATAAACTTTCACTGGCTTTTTAGCACTAGGAAAGTAAATTTCTAGGAGTTCTTTTGCCTGACTATGCAGCACGTGCCCATAGGTGGCCTTGCATAAACAGTCCACATAACAGACTTGTCAGTCAAAAGATGCTATTTATTTGACCATGCAGCCAATGCCCATAGGTGGCCCTGCATATTTCAACCCCCTAACGGGTTTTGTTAAATAATAGTAACTTCATTCTTGGAAACTACTTCTTCTAATTCCTTTTAGCTCTTTTTCATATCATTCCTCAGATTCAAATATTCTTAAGCCATAATTTACATTTTTTCCCTCATACTTGAGTATGGTAATATGTTTTCAGATAAATTGTCATGGAATTGAATCCATTTTTAATCCATTTTCGGTCAAAGCTATTTCGACCTTAAACATTAGCCCCTTTATGTCCGGCGTGCATGACCTTAAACTGCCCGCACAAAAGACAATGGAACTCTGAATAAAAGTCAAGTTCCAGCTCACTAAATATACATTTTTGTATGATTTAGGTAATATTGAGCAGTTAAAAGATTCAAAGTTTGTAGGGTTATTTGTAATAATCCTAGTAAAAATCAAACTATGATTACTAAACCTAGTGGCTTAAGTAAATTTGAAGCAGGTAATGAAAGAATGTAGGTACAAATGATTGAAGACAAAAGTGTTTTTCATTGATACACAAGAGTTAGAAGGACATCCACAGACTGGAGTCTCTTCTCTTTTTCAAAAATTACAAGAGGCTTTCAACATAACACTTTATTTTATTTACGGCATCCCGAGCTTCATTAGCAACCACCTGGAATTCATTCATTCAACTGGATACAATAAGAGATGCAGTGATACCAGCTCTTCTTGGAACAATTGTAAAAGGATGTTCTTGAGTGCGGTTTGAGAAAATTTTCTGCTGATCAAACAGTGAATCTGTTTCAGTCCAAGAGACTTGGAAGATGGATACATGGATTTGAGAATGGAGCATTGGAAGTAAAGAGCCATTTGGAGAGAGTACTCTTTTCAGATATTGCTCTAATACCATGTTTGTCTTCACTCCACCAACCATTAGTGGAAAACATTTCAGCCCATGGGTTTGTCATTTTTATATCTGCAAGGAAATGACATGGAGGAAGAATTTGAAAGTTCACACCATTGTTGTTACTCTTAATGCACAGCATAACCGAAATAGAGAAGTAGCAGTGCAGCTGCATCTCAGGTGTATAATTGTCTGCATTTGGAACATTGACTCCTTGCAGATGACCATGAACACATAGAGACAGGTAGATGCTCTGTGGGAAATTAAGATGATATTTCTTCAAGTACTTATCCAAATCTGGGAGAGTGCTGTCGCAGATATCATAGTAATCATGGCCAATAATGTTCATCATGTCATCAATCCGCTTGCTAGCCAGTTCATCAGCCGTTCCAATTCCCTTAGGAGCCATTGAATCTTCACAAAAGTTGAACAAATTTAACTCTTAAATGGGTTTATTTTTTAAAATTTGTGAAAGAATTCGGAAAAAATGGCCAAGTCATTAAGTCGCGCAGGTCTAAACAAGGACGCGCAAGTATTTCGTGTGCCGCTCTAGTTTTTGACGCGCACGTATAAACCGTGCAAATACGAATACCTTTACAGGAGCACGACAGCGAGGGAATAGTGGAAAAGAGACTTGCGCGGCTTAGGTGACCTGCGCGGTGAGAGCTCGAGAAGGGATGAAGTCCGGAAATCCGGATACTTGTACGGAGGTGAGGCCGTGTATTTATAGGCCAGGAAGCCTACCTGTGCGCCACACCCAGAACGCTTAAGGCATGCGCGACGCAGACTTGCGCGCCGCCCTCTGCGCACTGAAAGACATGTGCGCCCTCTCTTTTCCTTTGAAGGGATTCGATTTCCTCAGAGTCAAATCCTCATTTCTCTCCGGATCCAACTCTGAGGGGGGACTTTTGTTGACGCACCTTTCGTCACAGAATCTAAAGATCGGAAAAGGGAATATCTCAGCTGAAAGTGATTCATCCTTTGAAGAAAACATCAAAAATCGACAAAGGTATGAACAAAGGATCAACAGCAAATCCACCGCGCAAGTTATACCACTGCCGCGCAAGTATACTTGCGCGGCTACCTTGGTCGCGCAGGTGACTTGCGCGACCTAATTGGTAACCGCCCGGTAACTGCCCTAGGTCTTCTTTTGCCTATAAATAGACCCTGTGGGCCCCCCATTCAGGAGGATGTTTTTCCAGAAACTCGGATTGAATCTCCCGATGCCCAAGGCTCTTCTCAAAGCTTCCGGAACACTTCTAAGGTAATTTCTTACCTAGAACGGAAGATCTAAAGAGAAGAAGGAAGGCCTAAGTGTTGAAACTTATCAAAGACTTGCGCGCCGACTTATTTACTTCAATATAACTTGCGCGTCCCTTTTCTGGAAGAACCTAGAGAACATTTTAAAGGGTTTAAAAAAGAGTCGCTCAAGTATTTCATTGCTGGTTGAAAATCACGCAAGTACACTATGTGTCGCGCATGTATACCTGCGCGACCAATACTTGCGCGCCCACGGAAGACTTGCGCGCCTTGCAAGACTTGTGCGACCCTATCTTTTTGGGTGCCCATCTTGCCCATTTTTACCCCTCTTAAGCCATTTCACCTTTACTTTTCAAGATTCAATCTTCAAGACACTCTTCAAAGCCATTTATGGCATGATTTCTTGATTTGAGTTTCTTATCTGAAAGGAATTCTGTGGAATCTCTCTCAAAGTCTAGTGATTTAAATATCCTTATGTCACTAAAATACGGAGAGTTAATTCATTCAACCTCATCCTTTAAGATGAGAGAATCCTAACCTGGGTCTCCTTTTCAGGAATAATCCCCAGTTATAAAACGTTTTAATCTGGGCATCTTCTTTTGGAGTAAGCCCCAAATTCTTAAAGTTCTCAATCATGGGCATCCTCCTCAGGAGTAAGCCCCAATCAAGTCCTTTAATCATTGGAATCTTTCTTAAGAATAAGCCCCAACCTCAAATATGGGCATCCTCCTCAGGAGTAAGCCCCAAACCTTAATCCCTAACCTGGGTCTCCGTTTTTTTTAGGAATAAAACTCAGTCATAACCTTGAGTCTCCTTTTCAGGAATAAGCACCAAGTCCCCTTAAATTTCTCTTAACCAGTCATAATTTACCTTTTGATTTGGGTTTCCTTTTCAGGAGTAAAACCCAATCATAAGTCCCCTCCTAACTTGGGCATCCTCCTTAGGAGTAAGCCCCAAGATTAGAGTATTCAAATCTCCATGAAGCACATATAACTTTATGGACCCTGTTCATGGATTTTCTCCCTAAAAGTAAATCCTAAACCTTCATCTATCTGGGCAGTCATCCATACATAAGGCCCAAACAAATTCTTATGATTGCATCTTTCATGGAACAATTGTCTAAATTTTTACCAATACCTCTTGTTTCTCACACCGAGCATGACTCACGTGATCTTAGAGTGTAAAGGTAATTATGACATTCATCTTTGAGCCATCAATCATAAACATTATACTCTATAACTCGAACTATGTGGGTTCTGATTTCTTTTCCAAAACAAAGGATACCTAGGTAGCCCATTTATGGGTTCGATCCCAACTTTGAAATAATCTATGTCCTTCTGAATGACGATAAACTTCAAGTGCCCCACTGAGTGGCTTTAAAACCAGCCTGGTCATCATAATGACCAAGAGACTTTTATATAAATGTTTTGAAGGATACCATTGACCAAGAATCTCTAAACAGATATAGATGATTCTCTATTGATGAAGAACCTCGAATACATATAAAGGATTCTCTAAATTTCTTGCATATTTAATCATTGATTGTTAAAACTAAAGGAAAGCACATTTTATACTTGGTAATGTAATAAGGATTCACGAACATAACTTAAATCTATAAAGAGAGTCCCGGAGTAGACAATAATTCCCCTCAAAAAGGTGTGATGAGTCCGACCTCCCATCCTCTCGACCAATGCAAATTCCTAAGCCTCATTAGTCCACAAGCTAATGGGCGCCTGCCTTTGGAAAGTAGGTCCAAACGGATGTGGAATCATTGGATGTTTCCGGTTCTACGAATAAACCCGTTAGAAACCGATCGGAACGTTTGAATCTCTCATCGAGGAGGTCATCCCCGGATTCCGTGCGAAACAATGATGGTAACCAAATCTCAAATCAATCTTCAAGAACACCCGGGCTCCTAGAAGCTAATCAAAGAGATCATCAATACTTCGTATGGGATATCGGTTCTTGACCATAAACTCATTGAACTTCCGATAATCCACACAATGTCTGAGGGTACCATCTGCCTTCTTTTCCAACAGGATGGGCGAACCCCAAGGAGAAGTACAGGGTCAAATGAGACCCTTTTCCTGAAACTCTTCCAACTTCTTCTTGAGCCCTTGCTACTCGGTTGTAGCCATCCTATAAGGAGGAATGGATGCATATTCCTCTCCTAGAAGAAGGGAAATAGAATATTTACCTCATGATCTGTAGGAAAACCTGAAAAGTCCTCTAGAAATACATCCCATAAATGATCCACCGCTAGAAGAAGGTCCATCTGTGAATTTCCCTAGTCATTAAGATATAGACTAGCAATATAAGCAGTAACTCCTCCCAACCCATGATGCTCAAGTCCTACTCTGATCGCCTTGAAATCCCATTCACCCTTACGAAGAAATGATTTGCCAGCTAGTGATGTGAAACTCACCCTATAGTGATAACAATCGACAACTGCATGAAAAGGAACTAAAAAATCTTTTTTGAGAATGACGTCATATCATGTCAGCTCTAGGATATAGAGGTCCCATAAGAAGTGACACCCACCAACCTCTAAAGTGAACTCCTTTCACTGTGTTACACTAGCCGTTCTAGTCCCGGATGGAGTGTCTAGAATCAAGATATCAGTAGAGGAAAAGATACGGAGCTCAAGGCTCTCCACAATAGCCACAAATAAAAAGCTATGGGAAGCCCCTGTATCGAAAAGGGAAGAAGATAAAACTGAGGATACTAGGACCACACATTAAACTATAGAGGGTTGGGGATCCTGCTTCAGCTGGGTCTGGTCGACTACAAAATTCTGGCATATACCGCAGCCCTGTGAACATGTCTGACCACTTTGAGCTGATCCACCCTTTTGTCTCTGAAAACAAGGTGTCTGGATACTATGACCACGACCTCCACATCGACCCAAACGGCCGGAAGAACTCAAGTTCCATGACTGAGGAGTAACCGATGGTGCTGCTCCTAAAAGTGGAGTCATAGAAGAAACCCTGTCACCCACTGCTGGTGATAAGATCTGGTATAAACGCTGAAGATTACCCATATTTATAAAATATCGGCACTCAACTAGGTCTCTTGGGTAATGTGGCCTCGTATGCCCACTCTTCCCACACTAGTAGCACACCACCTCAATAACAGAAGTGGAATCATTTCTACTCGAATATCCTCGAGTAGTCTCCCTACGACACTTTCAGCTGTCAGTTAGAGAAGCACAAACTCTGGATGCTAAACCACCCTAGCTCACAACTCTAGAATCCCTCAAGTTGTGCTCCATGATCAGCTCCTGGTTGACTATAGATGTGATGGAATTCAACCGAAATATGTTCACCTAAGATCTGATATCCTTCCTGAGACCATCCTCAAACTTCCTTTCTAAGAACAACCCATATCCCCCTAGGAATGGTGTAAAGCGCTAAAGCTCAGTGAACCAAGAGGAATACTCCATAACAAAAAAATACCCTTCTCTAGACTCATGAACTCTTGGGCTTGGTCGGCCCTCATGGTCTACAGATAGAAGTAGTCATAAAAGATGTGATGGAACTCATCCCAAGCCATAACCTGCTGATGTCCCGCCTGTAAGATCACATCCCACCATATCATGGAAGAATCCCATAGCATGTATATAGCAAAATTGACTCGCCTCTCTGGAGGCATCTCCAGATACTCAAAGATCATCAGCATGACTTCTATCCATGACTCTACAGCCCAGGGTCCTCCATCCCATGAGAAAGTAGTAGGATGTTGTTTCTGAATGATCGATGTCAAATATTCTGTCGATGGGGTTGGAGGAGGTGCTCCGTTGTAAGGTTTGAATCATCCTTATAAATCCTTCCTGGAACTGTACATCAGCTCCTATATAAGGTATAACTGACGATGGAAAGACTGGAACAACTGGAGGATCTATAGCAAGTCCCTAATCAGCCATATCCGTCGTCTGATCACTGCCTTGCAACTAGCGGACAACCCGAGGGCGTCTCAGCGGCATGAATCCGCAAGGTCAAGTGCACATCTTAGATCAATATTATCAAGGACTGAAAACATGAAGTGCATGTAGGGAATATGATAAATAAGGTATTCATGTTTTTCAAAACATGACTACAGGACGTGTAAAATGACTAAACATCGTGTTCCATTAAGCCTTTACATGGGCATGTACTCCTACCAACCCAGGTTGTGTAACATCCCAACCACATGGCGTGTTGTCCTAACACACAGCATGTACTTGAATTCTCTTCCCATTCCCGAGTTCTTCTACATGGCTAAATGACATGGTTCTCCTAAAACCAACTACATAGCGTGTACTACACGTGCATCCCCAACTTGTGTTATTAGTGACACGACTGGATACAGGGCTCACACTACACGGCGTGTTACACATAGACACGACATGTATAAGAGAAGACTCCACTGACTCGTGTTTTTTAGCTACACATCCAGCTACATGATTACACTACACGGCGTGTTCCAGATGGACATGGTGTGTATAAGAAAATACTCAACCAAACCGTGTTGTTAGTGACACAGTCAGTTACACGATTTTTACAACCAGGCATGTACATAGGGTACATAGCTTGTCCTACCAAAAGATTCCATTCCCCATGTACCCTCCCATATAGTTTGAGACACGGTTAGAGACTACACAACGTGTACATTTAGTACATGATGTGTACTTATGAAAAATAGTTTCTTCCCGAACAGAAGAACATATGGTGTGTATTTCACATTACACGCTGTGTATTCTGGGTTTTTCTTGACAGTAAACCTCATGAACTACTCCAGATCATAGAAAAACCCTAAAACGAACATTTAAGTTCCAAATTCAGATTCAAGAGGGCCCATACTCCCTGCTAATCAAATCTCAACATCTTATACATGTTATAAACAAGGAGACAAGTCAATGATCCAAAAAATTCCTATTCACGAGGGCCCATAACACCTCAAGAACCAATGTTTAGAATTCATTAAAACTATAACTTACACAAGGAAATACCCTATCAAACAACAGGTATTCTATGAAAGCATATATCACAACAACATACATATCTAGCACAACATCTATCACAACAACATGAAAATGCTAATGCACCCTAAATGGCATGGAAAGAATGAATGACATGTGATTTATAGAAAGTTTCTACATGAGACATGGGATGGAATACCCCCATCTCATTGAGTTTCAATAGAAATAGAAACTCAACAACATCAACAATAACATCAAAATACATGTGAGTCACCCAATGGTGAAATCAAATCAAATATAAAATTGAAAAACAAGAAAAATTTCAATAACAAGGTAGATTAGCTTTTCCGTGTACACGGATTAGCTACTCCTGGTCGTAGCTAATACCAAGTACCTATTCATTCCCATTCCTAGATATAGGCTCCAAACAATAATTATAGAAGAAAATAATCCTCAGATACCACTTTGTAACATCCTGGTTCTGGAAGCCACCCAGAGGCGCCCCGTACCAGGTTGGTCACATGGCCTCCAGAGCATTTCCCCAAATACCAGAGGTTACTGAATAACAGTAAGGGCCTTTGGTGTGATAGTGGGGAAACTATTCCCTCATTGGTAGAGTAACACAACAGAAGTAAAAACATACAATAACAGAAGTAGTAAAAATTCCCAACAACAGTAAACAACGGAAGATTGAATGTAAGAACAACAGAAGAACATATATAAATGATGAATGATATATATATGTCAAGTAAATCATCCAAACAAATAAAATAATGGAATATAATAAAAAAACAATTATAAAATAAAAATAGATAAACTATTCAACATTTCAAGCCCTAGCTAGGTCTCATGCTCTCCAACTCCCAAGCAGTCAAGTACTTAAAGTAGAAGGGCGCTTTCCCTTATTTATACCTGCAGCAAAATAATCTGTTTGGTCCCAAAACATTGAACCAAAAAGGGTGTGTGAAAAAATTTCAGTATGAAATCACCAATAGATCTATGCTTACCAATCATTGAGTATATAGAAAGTAATAAGTAAAAGGAAGTAGTAATAAATATGTACTCAGCAGTAACATGGAAGTACTCAGCAGTAATAATCCACAGTTTCAAGAATTCAATTCATAACCAAGTAAGTTTCTAATCAAGAAGGTAACCCTCTGGAAACATACTCATAGAGTAACCCCTCTGCTTCATCCAAACAAGAACAAGCATCCCTCTGGGAAGCACACACAGTCTCACCCCTCAGGTTTAGATAATGCATAGACTCTCTGAGGAATCAATCACTGTTATTTCCCCCTATAGTCTCGTATCGGTACTAATGGAACTATGGGGAAGCACTCAACATTTATTACACCTATGGTCTACGTTGAGGAACTATAGACACTCCGAGGAAGCACTCAATATCAATTCCCCCTATGGTCGTAAAACATAATATTATAAAAGACTCTCTTGAGAAGCCCTTACATCCATTCTCCCTATGGTCTACTACATCCGGTTCTCACAGCCTTGTGTAAGACAAAAATTATAGAAAAGCATATCGTCCAACTTAAACCTCATGAACTACTTGGATAATAGTCTAAAACATATCAACATGTTAGAAAAATACAATCACATCATCCTACTGTACTAGGCCTATGAAACAAACAAGGTATCCTAACAAGCTAAGAAGGACCAAATAGTCATAAACAGAACATGCATGGGAAAATACTTCCAAAGCATATAAATTAACCCTATTCACATTCAATTTACCTATAGTCAAACATACACGCATAACAGGAAAATAACAAGGGTAAATTGGTAAACATTCAACACCCCATTCAAGGGTATTGGGCAATTTTTGTACATATAACTCAAAGGATTTCTAGAGGAAGGAACAAACCACCTACCTTGGTGTTGTAGGAATGTAATATGTGAACCTCAAGCCTTGAATTTCCTATGAACACCATATATCTATAAAAACGTTTAAAACATTCAACTGAAGATAACTCTTGAAAAAAGAAGAATCAGGGAAAGAAGCTCTAGAAGAAGGAAGAGCTTACCGAGGCAATCCCAATGCAATCAACGATAGTTGAATCTGAGAACCAATGATCGATCGGGATCTCAGAGAAGGTTTGTATCCATACTGACATTATAATATGAACTAGGTCTTGATGTAAATAGTTTTGTCCATCAGACGTGACCTCAGTGCGTTTAATGAAAAAAAAAGAAAATGCACAGCCTGTACATTCCTTTATTGGCCCCCACATTTAGCAGTCTCTAGGTCAGCACACAAGGCTGTGTGCAAGGCTGTTACATGGTTAGAACACGGCTACCCATGGTAACCTAGTACATGGAGTGTACCCATAAATTACATGACGTGTACTTAAAAATTTTCCAGAAACAACTCATTTTCCTAAAAAACAGTAGAAAAAGAAAAACATACCTGAAAATAAGATCTAGGTTATTACAGAAGATAAATTTTATTTTATCATTAAATAATTATAATTAGATAATATATAACATATTATATCTTTAAATACTCATATATATATATCATCCTAGTGGTGTGGTAACAAAAATATAATCACAACGCTTCATATAGGTGGTAATCCACATGAACAAACAAATGACACTATCATTTTTATTAGGAGGAAATGTATTAAATAAGATGATATAATATATTTTATGAATGATAAATATCTCATGAATATCAAATTTATACTTTAAATAAATAAGTATAATCAACTATGATAGGTGCTGAAGGAAAACGAATTACTTCGGTTCGTTGTACTTCACCGTACACACGAATGACGTATTCATTTCCCATTTGATGGATGAGAGGATGGATATATTTTATTACATAAACATAATAAAAACTCAGTATATTAAATATATTTATGATATTATTTCATTATGGTTGAAGAATATTTTATGGAGGTAAAATATGAAATAAAACAAAAACACTTGGTTAAGAACTATAATCTTTTTTGGACATCCTCTTAAGGTTTACACCACAAGATTTCATTGTTTTTTTATGATTAGAAAAAGGAATCTAGGATATGGGTAGGGAAAAAGGGAAGGTATTTTGTAAGTACTTTTTCAGACCAAAATGATTTTGATAATGTGAAGAAAAGAGGAGATGGTAAAATGTTTTATAAGTTAGAGGAGGGACACATTGAGAAATACATAAAATATGAAAATAATATAAATTTATTTTTATTGAAAAATGGATTAAAACTGATTAATTTTTATTACAACATGATTATGAATTTAAATAATCTCATAAAATAAAATTTGGGCAAGTTTAGTTGTCATTTTGATCATACTTTTTGTCGTAAACCTTGTTATCCCTTTTGACACTTACCACATTATCAATGTTTTTTAAAATAAATGAGTCAATAAATTCACTATAAAAGTGTATATGGACCATAAATGGAAAATATTTAATATTATAAAACAAAAAACAATTACTTTACCAAATAATGTTTTTAACAATTTTATATTATTTAATTAAACATTATTTATTATAAAAAACCAATAATTCTATTTTTGTTAATATTCATTTATTTTGTATTTTAAAATAGTATGATATAAAATGAATTCAAATATAACCCTTTACTAAATCTATAATATGTTATATTCATATATAAAATTTATAGTTTATAATAATTTTTAAATATTATATTACTTTAATTTTTTAAAATAATTTCTCTTAATTTTCCAAGAATTGATAAAATAATATGTCTAAATTGCATGAGAATTTAAGGTATTTATTTTACCACTAAACATTATAAATAAATAAACATGATTAAAAATCAATTAATTTTAAGAAAACAATATAGAACTAAAAAATTTATTTTTCTCCCCATCACAAAATTACATATATTAAAAGCAAGAGAGTGACATTTTTGAATTTATATTTACTAAAAATAATATAAATTTTTTAACAAAATGAATTTGGAAATAAAGTGAAATATTTTCAAATATTTTTTAGTAATTGTATAAATAACTATCCAGTAAAATAAATACAAATGTTTGGGTAGTGTTTTTAACCTTATCACAATATTTCTAACATTAATTACCCAATTTACCCATACATAGGTGACACATATTTAAAATGATCACAATTCATAATAAAAAAGGATAATATTTTCTAAATTATAAACTCATGATTTAAAATATTTTTTCCAATTTTCAATATTCAATTAATTTAAATTATAAAATATAATTTTAAATTAAACTCATAAAACATGAAAAAAATGGGTTCTCAAAAAAATGTTGTTTTATTATAAAAATGTTTTAATACCAAATTAAAGTATAAAATTAATTAAGATGTCCAAAATGAGATTAATTTTAATCAAAAGGGAAAAATTAAATTTGAAAATTAATAGAAAATAGAATTTGACTTTTAAATATTTTAAAAAAACTAATATTTTCAATAAAAATGATTATTTTTAACAATTTATTAGAAAATAAATCTTTTCAAAAAAATTTAAAAAATATATCCTAAGATAATTTTATCATGATAAATTAAAATATAAAATCTATTTTTTCATATTTTAGTTTAATAATTTTTAAACTAATATTAAAAAATCCATATAATGAATGAAATCCCAATTTGGATAGAAATAAATCATTTATTCCTTTTGACTAAAAAAATACATAATATTAATATAATGGATATAAATGTATATAACATAATTAATAAAATTTATAAAAATGATTTATTATTATATTAAATGGGGTTTTTATATTCTTCCCCAATTGGAAATTGCATCCACATAATTTCATTATTCAATTAAGTAAAAAGGGAAATTTTTTCTTCATAGCATTTTTAGATTCCTATTTCACTTATTCAACCAACTGGTTTTTCTATAAAGCATTAGCTTTATGAATTAACTTATTTTGTAACACTTTCTATCTCAAGTAGAGAATCTTTATTAGTTGTTCCTTATATTAAATTGTATTTTATGATTAAACTACTATAGGGATCGAAACATGAGATGAACCTGACAAATATTTTCTCAACATCAAAACATGAATTACATATTGTGCATAAAATAAAATCATAGAAAATTCCACTCAATAGATAATTGATCCATAATTTTTTAGTTTTTAAAATGGTCTATTGATCTTTGGACACATAATAAACTTCTTTTAAAAAATAATAACACTATTCTAGGGTGATACATTAAGAAAAACACGATCACCTACCTTGAAATAATGATATTTCCTCCAGTTATCTACATAACCATTATTCCTACTTTGATCCATATTCATATACTCCTTAATCATCTTCACATTCTCAACTATTTCCCTTAACAAAAAGTATCCCATATGCTTTATTTCCCCAAATTTATCCCAAAAGTATGATTTTTACACTACTTTCCATAACATGTATAAAAAGGTGCTATCTGTATACTAGAACAAAAGTTGACGTTATAATAAAACATAAACAATTAATGGTGCTCATCCAAACTTTCATGGTAATCCATTGAACAAGAAAAAAATTTAGATTCCATGGTCTCAATTATTTGATTGGGTTGTCCTTCTAATTGAGGATGAAAACCATAAAAAAATTAATTCAGTACCCAAAGACATCTAAAGTACTTTCAATAAATTATAAGTGAACATGTGATCATGGTTAGGTATAATGGACAGTGGAACTACATATAATATTAGTATCCCCTTGATATATAGTTGATAAATGTGATCTAGAGGCATAATATCTGAAATATGAATAGAATTCATAGATTTTGTTAATCGATCAATAATAACCCAAATCACATAATTACCTTGATATGTCCTTGGAAATACCACAATGCAATCAATGGATTCATTTTCCCATTTTCCCTAACTAACTAAAAAATATTGAAGAATCCCTTTCGGTAATATTAATTTCTCTTTAACCAATTAAAAATTAAAATATATCATGGTAAATATATCAATATTTGTTTTTTTTCATCCCACCAGTAAAATTACAAAATCCTTTTGTACATATTAGTGCTCTTAGGATGAATGAAAAATTGGGAACTATGAGATTCATTCAATAATAATCACTTCACCTGGATATAAAAAGGCACCTATAATATTTTTAAAAACATAAAAACACCTTATTCATTAACATAAAAATCTAGAAACTTCCATATCTTAACATATTATACCTTTTTCTTTAAAACAAGATCATTATTACAAACATTATTAATTCTCTCTTATAGAGACAATTATAATACGACCTAAAAATAGAAGAAGTTCTTATGGGAAATATTTCTGGGGAAAATCATATTAAATAATTAAAAAAATGATTTTGTTCCAAACCTAATATGGTTAATGGAACACTATTTTTGACTGAAGGAATCAACTAATTTTTTTTATTTTCCAAGATTGTAATGAAACAAAGAGTTATAATTCATAATCACTTATATCCATCTTCTCTGCCTCATGTAAAACTCTTTCTATGTAAATATATACTTAAATATTTTTTGGATAAATATATATTTCCCACATTAATACATATAAATGATGCCACAAAATTTTAAAATAATAAACCATAATAATGAATTCCATATTATTTATTGGAAAATTTAACTCATTAGGTTTTATGTTACAGGAAGCTTAAGAAATACTTAATAATTCTACATCATAACACTACCAATTTCTTTTAATGAAGAATTTCTATAGATGAAAAAGTCACCATTTCTAGAGGGTAGGGACAAAACAATATAACTAAACATTTTTTCAGTTCTTAAAAATGATCCTCATTCCCTTTTATCCAAATTAATTTTACTCTTTTTTGAGTTAACTTATTCAATAGGTTAGATAACTATGTTGAGTTTTGAACAAACAACTTTTGTAAATCCCATAATATAAGAAAACTACAAATCTCAGTGACATTTATAGGTATTTCCATTCCATAAACCACTTATGTATTAATAAGGTCAATATTTATGCTATGTTTTGAAATAATATTTCTAAGGAGTGAAATTTATTGGAAAAAAATTCACACTTTCAATACTTTTGATATAGTTCATTTTATTTCAAGGTTTGAAATATAATACTTAGTTGTATTTCATAATTATCATGAATTTCAGAATATACCAATATATCATAAATAAAATAAACCACACAATTATCTAAATAGTTATATAAAATGTTATTCATTATATCCATGAATATAGATGGTGCATTATAAAACCTATGGGGTATAACAACAAACTCATAATTCTCATATCTAATCCGAAATAATCTCTTCAGAATATCTTTCTTATTCACCTTCAAACGATGGTATCCCATCCTATGATCAATATTTAAAATATACTACGCTCCTCAGTGATGATAAAAAAATCATTAATAATAGGAAATGGATAATTTTTGTTAATAGTGATTTTATTAACAGATTTATAATCAATGAAATATATCCTTGAACCGTATTTATTTTTATCCAATAAAATAAAGTCACCCAATTTTGATGTTTTAAGATGATTTAATTCTATATGTAGGAAATCATATAACTACCTTTTCAATTCAAAAAGTTATACTAGAGGAATTAAATAAGGTAATTTTGATGTAGGGTTTATAATATAAGCTAATTAAATTGTAAATTCAACCTATGTTCTATAATAACACTGGGAAAATCATCTTAAAATACATCATTATATTTATTTACTACTAGTCCATCACTAATCTCAACAATTTATTTATTTTAAACAACACGATCAAGGTAATGTTTACTTAAATATCTAATCAATTTCTCAGATTCATCATAGTTTATAAAAGGTATGAAATCATTGAATAAAAATATATTGGATTCGAAATCTATCTTATCAAAAAAACTATAATCTAATATATACCAAGAATAATGTCAAACTCTACTTTGAGTAAAGAAATAAAATTTTTATGGAAGAACAACCCAATTATAGAAATTGGAAGATTTATTTAAATCATGGTTACTTTAGTATTTCCACCCAGAGTTTTTATCAAAAGTTATATCTTCCTTTCAAGAGGTGATATTCACATTTTAAATGAATATTTCTCTAAAATTAAGGAATTTAATGATCTATAGTCCAGAAATGAATTGTTTTAATTCTAATGAATTAGTATCATACCTTTCACCAAATCATTAGATGGCCCAACAAAAACTATAGTAGTAGGAAATGAATTTTCCAACCCTTTCTCTTCCAATATTGATGATTTCAATCCTAATAAACTAACGTCATACACATTTTAGGATAATGAACAAAATCATTGAAATAAAAAAATATCGTTGTTGGTTGGATATCTATTACCATATTCTTGGATTGTGTAGGAATATTTTATTTGTAGTGATGATCTGTATGACCAATCATACAACATCAACAACACTATATATAATATCCCATATTCCCTAAAATTTCATATACTAAACTTGGAATATATTGAATAATACTTCTATATTTATTTTTCAACTGGTTCTCCATTTCATTCCACCTTGACCACTTCTAACTCTTGTTATCACGGGGAACATAAGTGTTAGTAAACTCCTTATACATTATCTCATCAAAAGGAAAATCTTGCCATTTTTTTAAATATTTCATGAGTCCAAATATTTTAGTATACTTTGTGTCAATCCTAAGTAAAATTTATTATTCTTTCTATCAATTTAAATAATATTTGTTGTGTACCTAGTCAATCTTAATGAAATTTCTTCATATGTGGCTACAAAATAATCATATTTTTCCCTTAATTATATTAAATGTTTCTCCATTCCTAGTTGAAAACCCATAGGGAAATAATTTTATTAGAAAATATTCTAAAATGTGTCTTATTACATGGAATGGATATATTCTCTATCTGTCTCTATTTTATTCTTAACCATGGAAAACCATTAATATACTTTGCTACAAAATAATAAATAGAAAGAGTTATGTTTTGAAATTATAAACATCCCATGACTTCAAATATCTTTTCCAGAGCATTAATCCATACCTTTTCTACCACTGGACCTATAGATACAATAAAATATAGAGGGTTCTATTCAAAGAAATGCTCAACTATTGACATGTTACACTTTGGTAATATAGTTTCCCTCTAACATGGATTCCACTACAACTTGTAGTGTTTGTAAACTAAGAAATTACTCCAAATAAATAGATATGTTTTATATCCAACCATTCAAGGTTCTAAATTAAGAAGGTTATTATCCTCTCAATGCCTTATTTCTTTAGTCTCCCTATTTTCAATCTGAAAAACCATTCTAAATAGACATTTTTTATATGAAGAAAAATCATAAAATTCAAGTTATATATTATAATAACCAAAAAATATAATCTCTTAATGGTATTCCCTTTTATTTACCTAACCTCTATGATTATGTAAACTGACCTCTGACACCAAATATATGGACTCGATCCTTATTGAACCCATAATGTTATTTCTAGACAAGAAATTAATATCTTTGATTTTGAGGATCTTCATAGGTTAGAATTTTTGATAATCTGGTCATAAAACATTAATAAAAAACTATACTTTACAAATTGGATTTTTCTATCAGTATACATTTCCCCAAAATAAAGAACTTATAAAAAAGAAACATGCTTTCATTTCATAAAAATTTAACATGACTTTCAAATTTAGATCTTCATTGTTCATTCCCATCCTTAAACCCTATGAAAACATTATTTTAATTTGGGATGGGAACAAAAATATCAGTAAGGGACATAAAAAGAAGGAATCCATTAGTCAATTGAAAAACATGAAAACCCATATATTGTTAACCTCTATCAAAATTTATAAACAAAACCTTTAAAATCAATAGAAAGAAAATTAATAAACTTTTTGGAAATATAGATAATTATAGTTATAAACCATGTCATAAATAATTAGATCCATATTAAATTCGTGGAAGAAACCCCCCCAGTTAACTCTATCCTTATTTCCTATAAAGACAAAGAATATTACCCAATACATTAGAGCACTATCATTCTGTACTAATAGTATAATATAATTTAGGATCACACATGGAATAATATATATTGGAATCTTATATTGTATAAGCTGGACTAGGATAAACTATTATCCTAAAACCATTGTAAGCTCTTTTGGACTCATTTAGGAAACAATTTTTGGATATCATAATAAATTTGTATTTCAAGAACCCATTTCAAATGTAATGTACCTAGAAAAATGGATTTTAAAGAAATAAATAATTCTTATAAAGGAAGATAAAATTCAAATAATTCTTCCATTGGTGAGAAAATATTTCTATGTTGTATATGTTAAAATAGAACATTCCACTCTCCGTTTTTGAAATAAAGTCCAAAAATTCCATTAAAAATTCATTTTAAAAAACCCTTAGAATAAATCCAAAGGAGAAATAAAATTTTCTTCTATAATATTTTTATATTAATCTAGATATATTAATAAAATATTTTTCAAAATATGTCTATGGAAGAGAAAGAGTTGGAATAAAAAGGTTAAAAGAGTATTTTTAAAAGAAAGTCCCTTACCTCGGGTCCAACTCATCATATATTCTATCTATCTTCCTGAATAAAAAAGTTATGTTAATTATCTTCTTTATTAATAAAATATTTATGTTTATTAGACCATTTATTTTATTTAAAGAAATTTTATATTCAATTACTTAATCAATTATGTTCACATCGAAGTTTTTGACAATATTCAGATCATATATCAAAAATAACTTTGGTAGGTTGACTATGGTCAATAATTACATTATCAAATCATCTATATAATAATAAAAAAATTATTATAATTTTTGTACTTAAATTTTACTTTAATATATAATTATTAAATATGGTTATAAAAAATTTACTATGTCACGATCATGTATACGATATTCCATACGTATGCATGAGTAACATTTCCATTTTTCAAAGATCAAGATAAAAAACAAAAGTATTATTTTATCTTTAAAAAATGATAATTAATCATAAATACAATACTAAATATTTAAATACTCTTATATATATTATCCATGTAGTGTGGTTATTAAAAATGAATCACATTACTTCGTCGAGTTGGTAATCCTCACATAGACAAGAATGACATTATAATTTATCAATGCATGAAAAATATGAAATTTGATGATATATTATCTTTACAGAATGAGAAATATCTCATTTATATAATATATATAAATTAAATCTATAATGAGTAAAATAATTAATAGGTGGTGATGGAAAAAAAATGACATCAGTTTGTGAGGTGATAAAACTCCTTACACACAAATTGAATTTTCATTTCACATTAGACAGAAGATGAGATGGATATTGGTTAAGAAATTAATCTAATAAAATCTCAGTATAATTAAGATAATAATTTGATTATTTCATAATTTTTATTAATATTTTACAGATTATTATGAATAAATAAATAAATAATTCATAGTTAAGAACTATACCTCTTCTTCGAAGAACCTCTCATGGTTTACACCAATAGATTTCATATTTTAGTTTTATGATTAAAAAATATCCTATAATATGTGGGAAGGGATGTAAGGAATGTATTTAATTATCTATTGGAATAACCAAAAGGATTTTTAAGTGTAAAGACAATAGTATTGGAGGTTCCATTTTATAATTGAGGGGAGAGACGATCATGGAATTAATTATAAAATTAAATTAATATAAATTAATTTTCATTCAAAAAATGGATCAAAATTGATTTATTTTTAATATTTCATGATTAATGGTATATATAATTTCATATAATTAATGTTGGAAAATTTTATGTTATTTTTTCATCCTTATCCTTTTGTTTAAGACACTGTTAATGTGACAAGCGGGCCCCGATGACAGCACATACACACCGCCTTAACATGGTCGTCGGTTCCTGGCCTACCGGGTACCACCAGTTTCCCTACAGATATGTGGGACCCACCCGAGGGTCCACCCACATGGCTGAACGGGTCATCTGACTAATGATAGTCCCCACAGGCCAATACATGTCCTTTTCACTGTGCTTTGTCATCACTCACACACACCCTAAGAAACTAACCAGAAGGTCACCCATCCTGTTCTCTACTCCAGGCCAAGCACGCTTAACTGTGGAATTCTAATCAGGAAAGCTCCTGAAAAGGAAGGTCCACCTTGTTGACATGGGTCATATCATTTAGTCATTTTACCATTTATCATCCGGGGATGTTACAATCACCCCCCTTTAGAGCACAAGGCCCTCGTTGTGGGCCCTACATCTCAACCCAGGTAGTGCACCGCACTTAAGGCTGGGTTTCTCCTCTGATACCAAATGTGACAACCAGGTCCCGGTGACAGCACAAACACCCCACCTTAACATGGTTGTCGGGTCTTGGCCTACCATGTACCACCAGTTGCCCTGCAGACACGTGGGGCCCACCCCAGAGTCCACTCACGTGCCTCAACAGGTAATCTAACTAATGACAGTCCCCACAGGAAAACACATGTCCTTTCCAGTGTGCTTTGTCCTCACTCACACACATCCTGAGAAACTTACCAAAAGGTCACCCATCCTGATCACTACTCCAGGCCAAACACGCTTAACTATGGAGTTCTAATCAGGTAGGCTCCCAAAAAGGAAGGTGCACCTTGTTTAAATGAGTCATATCATTTAGTCATTTAAACCTTTATCATTCGGGGATGTTACAGTTAAGCATTTAAAAACATACCAAGTTATCAATGTTTTTTAAACTAAAGGATTCAATAAAATTACTATAAAAGGTAAAATGTCTCATAAATTTAGCAAGGTTTATATTACCAATCATATACCAGTAAATTGGATGAATATTATATTTTTTTGTAATTTTAAATAATTTAATAAAACATTATTTATTATAAAATATTATGAATGTCATTTTTGTTACTATTCATTTAATTTGATTTTTTAAAAAATTAACCAAAATGAAAATCTAATATTTCCTTTTAAATCCTCTACAACATGTTATATTTTTATAAAAAAATCTACGAACACAATAATTCATTCAAATTATACTACTTTTAAAATTTTAAAAATAATTTAATTTATTTTTCTTTTAATTGAATAAACAATGTCCTCACATTGCTTGAAAATTTTAGAAAATTATTTCATCACTAAATTTTAAAAATGTAATACCATGATAAAAAACAAATAATATTAAAGATAATATTTTTATAACTTAAAAATATTTATATTTACCCCATCTTAGGTTATTATATAAATTAAAATCAACAAATTGATATTTTTAAAGTTATATTTACTTAAAATAATATTAATGTTATAATTAAAGTAAAGTGAAAATAAAGTGATAAATTATTTAATATAGAATATTAATGGACGAAAGAAAATTATCCAATAAAATAAATACAAGTGTTAGGAAATGTTTTTGAACTTATCACATTATTTTTAACCATAATTATCTGATTTACCCTTTATGTGGTGAGAACTATTTACTGCAATTACAAATCATAAAGAAAAAATAATTGGGAAATATTTATCAAATATGTACCACCTGATTGAAAATATAAAATAAAATTTTAAATATTATATTTTCAAACATTAAATAATTTAATTTAAAATTAATTTTGAAAAATGTGGGAGAAAACTATTTTTCAGAAAAATTTCTTTTTAGTAAAAATTATTTTATAAAAAAATCAGGTGTAAAATTCATTTTAAAGACTCTTATTGAAGTATTTTTAATAAAACAAAACTAATTAAATTTTAAAAATAATTAAAAATAAAATATGAGCTTTTAAATACATTAAAAGAAAATACAGTTTTAAATAAATATTAGAATTTTTTACTATTCATTGAAAAATAAATCTTTTCATAAAATTCTTGAAGAATCATCCTTAGATAAATTTTAACATACTAAATTCAAACTAACTTTTAAATTAAAATTGTATATTTTTAAAATCATTCTTTTAAATAAGATAATTTAATCCATCATAACCCAATTTCGTTAGAAATAAATCTTTTTTTCCATTTCACTGTAAAATTACATATTATTCTTATAATGAGAATAAATCTATAAAATATAATTAATATGTTTATAAACGTTATTTATATAAAAATTACATGGTTTTCTATACACTCAATCCTTAGGACCATCCACATGAGGCGATAATGAAAAAGAATCCCATCACTTAATGGAGTTGGTAGTCTACACATATAGATAAGAAAAGTGTTCATTTTTCATTGGATAGAAAAAGGTTTCACCATTAACATAATAACATTTTAGTATATTTGAGAAATTTTTCTTATTATATAATTTTTATTATGATAGGTTTGAAGGATGTATAATAAGAAATATTCTTAGAAGAAATCACCTAATACTGATACCTATTTCTTTGATATGATCTTTTCTAATTAACTTAAAGACATTAAATTAGATTTTTCTTATAAAAATGGTCTTGGGAACATGGTTATAAAATATGAGAATGTTATTTTGGAATATTATTATTATAAAACTGAACATGAGTTGACTCTTGATGTGGTTGAATTAGGTTCCTTTTTTATAGGAAACAATCGATGGAATTTTCCAATATTTTTAATCTTCAATGGTCATGAATGTAATTTAAAAAATTAAAAGATGGAAATACATAAAAAATTAATTATGGGTTCAAATAATACCATCTAATAGAGTTTATATTTGAATTTTATTATTTTATAATGATATAAAAATAACATTTAAACACTAAATTACATTAATGGTCATTTTCATGACAATTTAAAAAAATCAATTTAAACATATCCAGAAAAAAATGCAATTAAAATTAAAACACATATATCATATATTATCCTTAAAATTTATTTAATATGTTCATTTAATACCATTAATTATCTAAACAATATAATTTTTAATTTATATAATATCTATAACATTATTTTACTCTAGTTTTTATAAACATTACGTTAACAAAACATCATAATTTTAGAAAATTGTTCAAATTTTAAAAATTAAAAAAATTAAAAAAATTACTATAATTTATTTACCATAATTATAGTAATCTAATTTTATTCATATTCTATATTTATTCTTATCATTACCATGGAAGCATATTTTAGATATTAAAAGAGAGAAAATGGCATATTTGTAAATATAATTTTATTAGGATAAAACAGAATGTCATAATCTTATCAAGTGGATGAAAAATGGATTTAAATTTTATAAGTATAAGAAAGTGGTGAATCAAGACTAATATACCAATTTAAAGATAATATTTTTTTGATATTATCACATAATTTTAACTATAATTAACTTTTTTCACACATTACCAAAGTGATTTACTTTTATGGGAAAAACTGTTAATTTTGACCAAGAATGAAATTGAACTCATTACTGAATGATAATATGATTATAAATAATAATTAATCCATTTTATAAGATTAAATTTATATAATTGGTAAAATTTACTTTTAAAATAAGTAAAGAAAATCTATAAAAAACCATTTTTAGAAAAATTCCAATTTTATGCATAAAAATTATTTCAATCTAATATAAAGTATAATTATTATTTACATGGAGAAATTGGATTCTGTTTAGTAAAATTAATCTTATTTGACTTTAAATCAAATATAAAACATAGAATAACATTGAAATTACATTAACTAAATGATAAGAAATGACAGTTTTTACAAAAATTGTTATTTTTTACTATTAAACAAAAATAAATATTTTCAGAAAAATCCCAAAAAATCACATTAAGATTTTCATGAAATTTATATTTCAAAAATTATTTCAATTTTATCAAATAAATTTTTTAAAATTTTGAGAAACAAATTCTAATATTCGTTCAAAAAATGAAATAAAACAATTGTAGAAGAAAATTTATTTTTGAAATATGAAAAGAATTTATAGTCATTACTTATCTTAAAACCACAATTATATATCTAATAATCAATTTTATTAAATATATGATCAATAACTTTCATTAATATAGTTCATCTATATTGAATAACTTAATTTACAAGTATAAAAATACATTTCTCACATAAATCTGTTTTTTTTAAAATGTGACCTCTAATATTATTTAATTTAATTAAAAATTATATCTTATTCTAAAAAATTAATTAATAAATTTGTAATAAATAAAAATTACCTATATGCATTTCATCATGCGGTTTCTCTATTTTATACACGTTGAACTAGTGGCTAGGATTAACAGTCATATATAATTAACAATATTTTAATAATACATTTCACTAAATTTTAATATTAATATTTCATGTTGTATAAATAATAAAACATAGTATTATTTTTAAATGAAAATATTGGGATGTTAAATGACAGGTATACCTAAGGGAATAAAGGGCGTAATATGGGTGGTGCTTCACTTTTTTAAACCCAATAATGGAAATAGTCTACCAAAAAACATGCATTCATAATAAAATATAAAACCAAAACATACCAAAAAGACTATATAAAAATAAATTTAATTCCATAACACCAAAAAAACAAATAATACAATAATAAACCACCAATAAACTCATAAAGATAAATGATGAGTTATTCATCCTATTTTTTTCCAACAGCCAGGTTCATAAGATATTAAGGTCTAACCCAATCTATAACATGATCTTCAAAATATGTAATGAATTTTATATATAGGTAGGGGTGAGTATAATAAATAATTGGCAAGTCACACCCTAAAAAATTTCATGTTAATTTGGAATATAAATGTTAATATTCTATGGAATAATCTGAAAAGAAAACTTGTTAACCCTTATTAGATAAGATTCATAAACTAATCTCACAACCTGAATACTATAACACCCCATCATGGTTCACCTAAATAGTAACTCAATTGGAGTTACCAAAACACATCAAGACTGCCTCCTTTTAAGGTAAATAATTCTATCTAACGGAGAGGGCCTAATTCTTATGAGGGGTTGACTATAAACATGATTTAATGATAATAAATTAATATTAAATACATAAAACATATTCTATTCAATATTATATAATATGGAATTATAAAAAATCAAATCATAATAACAAAACTTATGCTATAGAAAAATAAAACCCATTCATTAAATACACTATCCACACATGATCTATATTCCATCAAGGGGTTAATCCTTGATGCGCTTGTAGACCCACACTTCTAGATATTGAGATAAAAATTAATACTTTACACACATACTCTGACACTGTATGACATGACCCCAAACCATATACACAATTTTACATCATTATACACATCATCTCAACATTAAAACCCCATATTGAATCTATAGGTTCAGTTTATTTGGAGCTAGGATGTATATCCATCTAATTTAATAAAAAAATACAAATTTATTCCCAAAAATTTATCACTCATGATTCCATTCTATACATATCGCACATAGTATTCATCTTCATTACCTAGGGAAAACATGAAATATAACAAAAGTGTGAACCAAAATCTCAATAAGAAGTAAATAAATTTCAATCAGTTATGGTAGATTTATCATTAGATCATAAACACGTGAAGAAAAATAACATGACATAAATGGGAATATTAATGGAATAAGATCATAGGATCAAAATAAGTGATCACAAGTAATGATATTATAATCATTTATTATGGTATAGAATCCAAAAAAGGATGATCCTGAAAGCATAACATATATATTGGCATAAAACATAGATTTATATAACAATAATCAAAAACCATGTCGACATGAGGTAAGAACATGAAATGATATAATAATTTATAACATACAAAATAATACAAAATCATAACATATGTCAAGGCTCACTTCTAAGACCGTCATAACATAATGGATACACATTTAACTTTACATAGTTGACTATGATAACCTCACATGTTACATAAATTACTGGACTAGTATAAACCCTAAATTACTTTATGTAACATCACATAAGATTCCAATTGTTTCTAATGAATTATATGTATATATAATTATATGTACACTAATTATATAATGATATATTCATATATATTTTTCCACATAAAAATTACAACAATCATAGACCCACAAAAATCATTGCATATTTGATCCATGATAATAATGTGGGTCCCATAGTAACCTTAACAAGGTATAAATATAATTTAAATATTTATTTTGGATATCTAATTAAACACCTTTTATTCATAATAATGAATTATAATGTTTTCCCAACCAATAAAATAGAGTGTTATATAGTAAATCCAATAATATTATTTAGTCAATTAAATAGTATGACTATCTATAACATTTAATTTAAAGAAGGAAGTCTATGGAATTCACTTTGGAAAGGTGTTAGAAGAATGGTTGGATTGATTATAGTTTATCATAAGGTAATAAAAATGTATTTATGGATCTATCCTCTCATAATGACTTCATTTCCATAACACAACGAATATATAAGAATGTTGATATTGAATCAAAAGATTATTACATAATAATAAACTCTTTTAAAAAAATTACAGTGAAAAGAAAGATAACATAAAAATATTAAAATGATTTAATTTCAACGGTTATTATAATATATTACAAATCATATAAATAAATATAATAAATTATTGATGATTTAAGAAATTAATTCCTTTGTTTTTGTAAAATGCTAAAAAATAACAAATAAGGGAAATAATTTTTTAAACTTCATTCTAAATAAATAACTAATACATATAAATATCTTCATTTAAATTTATTAAATAACTTTTATAAATATAATAAATTCATTGAAAAGTAACCCTGGTAAGATAAAGAGGAAAATAACATGGAAATCATTGAAAGTGTTTTCTTAGTGTTTTAGTAATGTTTTTGTAAAATTGAAGATCTATGTGACTTTGATTTTTTTAAAATAAAAAATTAGTAATTTTTAATCATTTATAAAAAATCCCAAAAAATGGAACCTAAAAAATATATAATTCCAAAGAATAACTGACCTAGAGAGAAATATATAAAATTGTATGAATGTTGTAAAAAAATAAATTTTTAGCATTTCTTATCGATTCAAAGAAACTCACATTGATAAAATAAATATAACAGTAGATGTGAAATATAAATAAATAGAAATATGAGTGTTTGAAAAGAATATATATAGATATATATTTTACTTTTCAAATAAAAAATATATATTTTTAGTAAGATATGTTATGTATATATAAGTGAAATATCAAAAATTGAGAGCATAAGTTTTCCTTTAAAACATCAGATCTCATGAGGTAATAATAAATAAAAATGGAAATTATAAGAAGGAAATTTAAGTACCAAAAAATATAAAATAAAATATAAGATAATTAATGAGTATAATAATCATAATATTAGAAGAAAATAGTTAATGAATAAACAACACAACTCATTGAAACAAGATTGAAAAAAGAATCCCTTATGAAATTGTTAATATATGAATCAAGGCACAATGAAAGAGAGAAAATTATGTGGGATGATAAATAACATAATTCGAACAGAAATAATTATAAAATATATCAATAGGGATGTATTTACACGATAAAAATATAAAGTGGTGGGGAATATGGAGCTTGTTTTAGAGAAAGGAGATTGAGATGAAAATCATTTACCAAGTTTTCATTGAACATAAAGGGGAATTGAAAAGAAGTAATATAATATAAAAAGTGGGGAAATATGGTAATATGCATAAAAATTATTGAAAATAAGGAAAAAAGTTGAATAGAGAATAATTAAAAATTTCAATCCCATAAGAATGATAGTTTTTGGATAAAACTATACAAAATTAAAATTTTCTATTGTATAAAGAAAACTAAAAGATAGAGTTATTAAAAAAATATATACAATAAAATAATTTTAAAATAGATCAATATACATCAAAATTACACCATGTAGAGTATATCAATGAAATGGACAATGAATAATGAATCTCAATGACAATAAAAAGGATTAAGAAACAGGAAACCACTGATCTTAACCCCATACATTCTAAAAAAGGATTTTTATCCCTATATAATGAAATTTAATTTATTAATAGCCTTATTAATAACCATATTTATATTTATAAACGTTATTATTAATCTTTTATATTTATTTATTACATAGTTTTTAGTTAGTCTATGTTTATATTGATTATCTATTATTGGCAGTTTCAACTATTCAGTGCTTGTTTTAGTATGGTGGTCTCAGTAGTTCTTAATAATTAATAAAATTCATTGTAAAATAAATATTCAATTTATAATCATTTTAATTTAAAAATATATTTTTATTTTACATTTACATTCCATTGAATTTATGGGTATGATTGAAAATAATGAAATCTATAATTCATTTGATTTAGTAATTTGAGCTAACATAAAGAATTATTTATATTAGGATGATTGTGATTTAGATCCTACTAGAGAAAGAGAAGAAAATACATAATAAGTAACACATAAAAAAGGAAACTTAGGCCTCTTCATGGCAGAATCTTAATTTACCAGGGATGGATGGGTAGTTAATTTGGAAACACCAATGTAAATAGGGTATTAGTTCAATTATCTTAACTATAGATAAGTGAGAATTGATAAATTATTATAAGGATTACTTGGGAACTGACTTATCTACTGGGTCATGCATCATATGTAAAATTTATTAGGTAGGGATAACATGGTATCATGGCATAGGTTTCTCAAACATTTATTTATTTATATTATATCCAGAATAAGTTGGAGGTTTTCATAACCTTAAACGTCCAGAACATACACACACACACACACACAGATATATATATAGGTTCCTTGCATATATAGGGTAAAATTAGGTTAATATTATTCAATGATCGTTTCAATTTTCTATTATGATTGTTCTTATTATTATTGGAAACTTATATTATTTTATTATAATCTAAAATTATTCACACTCTTTTTGTAGTCTAAAATTTATCAGTAATGATGATATATCATCGTTTCATCAAATGAGTAATGAAAATTTAGAGCATGCCTTACTGGATCCTTGATACCATTTCTATGATGATGGTTACTAATTATTTTATTATTCTTCTACCTAATACTTTAACCATGTTATTTGATTAAATATTTCTCTATAAAACCTGATGATTACTTTTCTTTAATAACAATTTCATTGTTTTATGACTTCTTATTGGTTAAGTATTTTTGTAATCTTTTTTTATGTAATAAGTGATAATTTATATAGAAATTAGTAATCATTAATGGATTCAAAATTATATTAGTTTTCTCAATACAAAATTTTAATAATATAATTTTTCAATTATAATTTTCAGCAGAATTGAAAATGTTTTTTCATTAATTTTTTGGTGATAAATGTAGTTTTTTAAAATAAATGTCTTGAAAAATATTGTAAATTGAGATTTTGAAATGTAACCTAAAAATGATTTTGTTTAGTAATAATACATTTAATCAAAATACTATTTGAATATAAATATATTTATATTACTGAAAAATGTTATCCCAATCAGCTTAAATAGCCTGAGGGGGGGGGGGGATGAATTAGGGTACGAACAATAAAAACTCCTTACCCCTAAGATCATATTTCATTGCTAAATGAGACACTCTTATTTATATTTCCCACATAAAAGTATGAATAGAAATTAAAGTATGAACGAGATGTAGAAATTTTACTTGGTTCACCCACACTGTAATAGATCCAAGGAGAATACAATAACAATGCACTGATGTACCAAATCCACTAAAAGTGCACTACTGTTTACAATTTCCAGAGAAGACTCACCACCCATCATGGTTTATAACCAATTAGAATATAAAAGCTCAATGCTCTATCAAATGATGTTTTCTCACTACTTCTTCAAAATATCCTCTTTGATTTCATGAATCAATATGTTTTACACCTTATTTACTATAGAATTAATATCCACTTTCATCCACTTTATGAATACCCCTTTACCACAGAATTACCAGGAAACATCTATCTATTGTGCAACCTTTTATTTTCTTACACACAAGTTTATCACTATAAACACATCATTTTTCAATATCATGGAAAACAAACTTGCATTCAACTCTTAATCTTTGTGTAGAAATCACTTCTTGCATGCAACTCTCTTCATACATTAAACTCCCTCCATGCACAATTCTTGTTCGATTTAGAGCCAGGATTTTATCTAAGGGATGAGCTACTGAATTAAGGGGGTAGATTCTTTTTTATAGTCATTGACATCCCTATGCATAGTATCTGGAGAAATCTTCCTTTGTGTGTGTAAAAGTTTCCCCAAGCACATAAAACCATATTTTACATAGCATTTGGTGCATAAGCCTCTTCCATGATGTTCACATTATCTTTATTTAGTTGGTGTGCACAAACCTCCTTTCGTGTAAAAACGAATATTTCATACGATTGTTTCATTTTATATATTTTAATGTGAAAATTTTAGAACTCCACTTAAGGAAACATTTATATTCACTTTCAATCTTGCATGCAACTCCCTTTTCCAAAAACAATTTTCTTCATTCTACAGATTTTGGACCCAAAAATTTAGGAAACAATGGGAAATAACACCACCTTTTTTATGATCTTTTTATACTTCCTCTAGAGAATCCATTACATTGTCTTGGATATTTGTCAAATATTTTTGTTAATAATCTCTCTTGAATTCTATAACATACACTGGAATCCTATTTTTTCAAAAAACATAATCAACCAAAAAACCCCACAATGTTACCTTGAGCAGTTTTTTACAACAGAAATGCATAGGGTAGGGAGAGAAACTATATAATGAGTATTTTGGGTATGTAAATATGGGATATAGATTTATGGCTATAATATCAGCTTCTTTTTGAATTACGTGAGTTATATTTCATAGATTATAGTTTATGTTTTATATAATTCTATGTAAATGTGGATTTTCATTTGGTGGTGTAATTATGAGAAATTTATATATTTTTTAGTTATTTTAGGTATTATCATATACTCATTTTGTAATCATAATGTGGTGATGTTTGTGGGTTAGTGAATTTTGGGAATATATGATTTGTCACCATGATGATATATTGAGGTTGTATATTAGGGTGATCATGGTAAATTTGATTGTTAATAAATTTATGGTATTATTAGTTTGTGTATGGATTTGTTTTCATAGATTAAAAAAATATTGGGGAGTTTATAATTACTAAGACATTGATTGTGAATATTTTGAGGAAAATTACTAATTTGATTATGGGAGAATTTAAATGTTTTTTCTATAATTGATTGTTCATTTTTATTTTTGTGTTTCATTCATTATAACTGAAGTATAAAGGAAATATTTTCAGTTTTTTGGGTATGTTTAGATTATTCAATGGAGTTTTAGAGATTTATGGAACTCACAATCTTAAGGATAAAAGTTGCATCAGGTTGTTTGTTGGAGTACATATGGTACCTAGGGATGAGTTAGTGGGGTTGTTATTTTGGGGGTGACATGGGGTACCTATTGTAATCCTAGAGGGTACTTGGTTGGCATATGATATTCTTTTATTAAAATCAGTTGTTTTCTTCATTTTATAACTAACCCATTTAGCTCGTTATGCCTTCTCCTTTTACCATCATTCCCTTATCCCAGATCAGTGTAATATCATCACCTAATTTCAATATATTGGATGTATCATGTTTATAAATTGTTTACAATCTTTAATTATCCCTATCATGTTATGTTTAGAGATATGATTTAAGTGGTTAAATGTCTTGGTTTTGAAGGTTTAAGAAATTATGGACGGTTTTGGATGATGGTTTCTAGAAGGAATCCATCAGCTAGTTTGTGGGACCCACTAGACATCTTGTGGCCTTCAATTATTCCTATAGGGTTTTGAATAAACCACTAGATCTCCAATGTAACTAGAAAACCCATGTTGGATCTTCTATTAACATCTGTTAGTCAGTGGTTCCATCATCTTAAGGGTGAGGTCTATCGAAAAGTTGGTGCATCCAGTGCAAGGGTAAAACTAATGTACCCATTGGATTTTAATGCCACTCATTTTTGACTCACTTTAACACCTAATTACAAACCTCATGACCCTATTATAATTTTCTCAACCACTCTAATGAATCTTGGATCTCCCATTATTCTACCCTAACCTATACAATATCTGACCAATTTGGTGATGCCAGAACAATAAAATTTCTTTAGATATATAGAAAATACTTCCTCTTAATTATTAGATGAAAATGAATATAAGATGGATTTGTCTTTTCTATGTTGATTCCAAGATGAATTATCCATTTCTTTATATAATTATGACAGATATAGAAACTTTACGCCATCCCTTTATCAAATTAATATCTATTGATGAATATAATTGTTCTACTATTAAGTGTTATTAAATAATTTTCCTAGACCTCATATCGATGTAATATTGATTATATAACCTTAGTCAATTGATGATTATTTTGTAGATTCTAAGAGGTGTCATTGTTTCAATGAAAAATACATGACAAGAGATATAATTTTCAGGAACCATGAAAGTATCAATGTATGTTACTTAAAATGATTTTCATTAGACCCTATATTTCTTGAATCTCATAATGAATATATTTTACATTGATATATTGATGATGTATTGATGATTATTGGATACACCCAACCCTCTATTATATAATTGTTGAATAATTCATGACCTCTTCTTCAATTAACAGTGAATCTAGTGAATTATAATGATCTCCTTTGATATACTTATAAATTGGTTTTCTTGATGGACTCCTTAAACTATGCAATACCAGAATAGACATTCCTGACCTAGAATCTTCATGAATCTTTATTATAATCTTCTTTTGTGAAAATATAGATACATATTTAGGAATAATTTATGTGAGAGGTTAGTATCCATGGGTGTGGGATGTGGTTTATTCTTTGATTCCCTGAAGAAAATTTGAGTTATCCATAAATAATTTTAAATTATGAAGTTAATTAACATTTAGGGATCTTATATGCTAATTTTTCCTTGGTATAATTAATGTGAAAGAATAGATTTGTGTTCTTGATTGATATTGATTTCATATTGGTGTGTGTTTCCATGATATCAATATATGATCCTTGAGACTATAGATCTCTTTGGAATATATTTTTAGCATACTATATGTTGATCATATATTGTTAATTGTTTTATACTATATAATCATGTTGAAATTTGATAATTTTTCTATTATACACTACTCTATTATATGTATTGCCATGATTGTTGGAGGATGTTCATGGTATTCATTATAGGTTACCATTGTTATATGAATACCCTTTAGAGGGAGAGTGTCCACAATGTGTGATTATGAAAATGGGGGGTCCTTACTCGGGGTGGCCCCATGATAGCTTAGTGTCCCGGACATGAATTGATTCCTTGTGGATATCATGTAATGTTCTATAACTATATGACTTATAGATATTGAGTATCATTCCACTCTATTTCATGTGGATGAAAGTGATATGTCTCTAGCCTTGAGTCTAGTTCTGGATCAGTGACAACATGTTTAAAATCCTTATAAAATTGTTCTGAAGTGGGTACTATAGGGTGTTATGGTGACTTGGTAAAAACATGATTTCCTTCTATATGTTTGTTTACACGATATTTCATATTTATCATTATCATGGTATACACATAATATACATGTGAACATTTATTACGGATGTATTGGTTGCAACACCCCAAATTTTTATGATTTTTTTCAAATAATTTATAATAATTTGATAGCTTATGTTACACACAACACCAAGTTAGGCATGCACTTCATGCAACACTGGGTTAGCTTTAATTCACATGAAACCGAGTTTTAACAAAACCAGGATATATTTTTTATATGTTACAATTATAATCTAGAAATTAAAAATAATGGTAGGAATATTAATAAATTATTTATAAATATTAATTAAATTTTTATATATATAACAATAATATTTATTAAGAAATTACTTAATTTTCAATGAAGTCTCTAAATGTTTTGAAAATACTATTTTCTCAATAAATGATTTCTATTTTGTTTATGGGAAAATAAATAAAATATTTTTTTTCAAAATTTTATAAAAGTAATTATATAAAATAATATTCATTTTTTTAATAATAATGTCAAAATTATCTTAGGGTTATGTTTTTTTATTTTTATGAAATGTTTTATTTTTTCCTGAATAATGAAAAATATAGAAATTTAATTGAGAACTACCATTTATTTATGTATTTATACAGTTAAATTAAATTTAAAATTAGTTTTAAATTAGAATTCGCTAAATCGTAAATCAATTAATATTATTTAGTTCATTTTATGAAATTTCATATTTAATTTATATATAATAAATTCTTATTCTTTTGAATTTTTTTTCCTTTAAAAATTTTCTTTCTCGTCACATCTGTGGGATCAATATTAAATTAATCCTTTTTAATTTTGTAAATATAATTTAACAAATTAGATTCTATATTTGAATTCATAAAAATTTATATCATCTAATAATTTAAACTTGAATTTTTGAACAAAATGAATAGAAAAAATGGTTAAAATATGTACCGTGGTTAAGGTAAAAGTGGGTTTATCGAGGGTTAAATTAAACTTATAAGTGTTAAAAGAACCTATAATTATTGAAGAAAGTATATTATATTTCTTTAGTTATAACTTATAATCTCTAAGGATGTAATTTTAATAAATTAGGACCCTTATGGCATGTATCAAATGTGGGTTCAACTTTTTATTTAAAAAAAATTAAAATTGTTCCACTCACATCACTTATAAAACCCTACCCCTCTCCCCTACTATTTACAATTTAAAACCCTTGGGTTTCTAAAATAATTTAAAAAATAACCTATAAACTTTCCTAATATAATAATAATATTATTATTTTAGATATAAGTGTCAATTATGACAGATTTTGGTTTAATCCTATGATGGATATCAGAAGAAGAGGTAAACTTCGTTAAAGAGAATTTTGGTTTTATTTATTCCCCAAAATCCTTATATTATTATTATAACATTATGATATAATAAAATTAGTATATTAATAATAAAAAAAATTATTTCAATTTCCTGACCTACTTCAATCCCCACTTACATCAAATGGGTTATGAAATCATTATTCGTGTGTATGGAAGACTGCCTCCTTTCAAACTGATGTCATTCATTTTTCAATACCACCTATCCAGAATGAAAATAATTATGATTTATTATTTATATATATGATATTTATGATATTAATATTCTTATATAATTATTATATCACACATATCTTCATGATTTATATTTTTTTATAATATGATAACATCACTCGAGTGTACAACACTCTACAGCCTCGTGAAGCGATGCGATTCTTTCATGCTCTATATAGAAGTAAATAAAGATGGGTTTAGTAAAAATATGTGTCATATGTGAAATAAAAATGGTTCTTGGAAGACAATCAAATATTTACATTTATTTATTTCTTTTAACTTGGTAAGAAAATTGAAAAAACATTTTTTGCATACGTACGACCAACTGTCTCCTTGAATGACATGTTTCATTTTCTATCACTAAATTTTATAGATTTCTCTAAATAGATATATAATGAATATATAATATATTTATATCATGGTTAAAACTATAGATATTATGAATCCATTATTATAGTAAGTGGAAAAAAAATAATAAGTCAAAACATATACGAAAAACAAAGTGGTTATTACGCAAAAGGTATCCTTAACATAGAATTGTTAATAAATGTGTCAAAAATGGCCAATAGAAAATTATATATGGTATTATATATATATATATATTAATTTCTATAATATATCTATAATAAACTTATATTTATTATAAATCACGTTTTAACATGTATGACAGAAACCAAGATCTAAGGTAAAGAATTTATGTTTGAATTTTTCATCTGTGAGATTCATTTTATGTTATGGAGTTATATTATTTTACAAGGTTTTTATATAACTCATTTGACATGTATATCATGAATTTATTTTTCTTTTTGATAT
The DNA here is from genome assembly GCA_963277665.1 of Viscum album. NCBI lineage: Eukaryota > Viridiplantae > Streptophyta > Magnoliopsida > Santalales > Viscaceae > Viscum > Viscum album. The sequence continues at coordinate 1,500,371,313 of OY728131.1, forward strand.
TTTATGATTAATTTTCTATTATTACTATATGGTGATTACAATTCAACGATACCAATGTGTTAAATGTTTTATAATAGAATCTCATCATTTATTGGGATCATTTATGATTATATTTCCATTGGGAAAATATTTTGATCCATATCTCAATAAACTGATTAATTTTCTTCTCCTTTGGTTATTTATGATATTTTCAAGTAATATTACCATTTTTTCACAATTTTTTACTTAAAATAATTGATAATATTTTTTGATAAAAATAAGACTATATTTATATCTTTGGTTGGAAATCCATTTTATCAAAAAATAAAATTTTATAATAATGTTTTCGAAAATGTGTATTATCCACATATTTTTTTTAAAATATAATTTTCCCATGATTTTTTAGTTTTTTAATTTAGCCTTCTTGTTATTTTCTAAACAATTTTAGTTGGTTTGAGTGAGTATCTCAAGGGAGTGGTGAATTGAGTACCTAGTAAAATTACCTGTTAAAAACATGTTTAAATAAAATCCCATAGTTTAAATAAAATAGATTATTTATTTAAAATAGCAGATCAATATAAGTTATTATCATTGAAGATATTTCTAATAGTTTGATTACTTATAAATTAAAATAATTATGAAAGAAATTTTAGATTTTAAAATCAATTTACATAATATAAACCTTATATAAAATCTACTTAAGACTAAATATCAAAGTAGTGTATTCATTTATAGTTTAAAATAAATTTAGTTTAAGAAAAGAATCATTAAAAGACATAGTGGAATAAATACAAGAGGTATAATCTCAATATGAAACCTAATTATTTTCACCTACAAATCACCCACTTCTAGGTAGATTATCTAAAATAATATCTAATCCACAACCTTGATTGTGTGTACAATAAAAAAGTTTTCCAGGCCACACATGAAATCTTCCAAATATCCCATGGGAATAAAATAAACATATACTGCACAAGGACCTCTTATATTGAACATGTGAAAACATTATTAAAGAGGGTTGAGATGATATTGAGTATCTTATAGTTAAGGAATAAGAGATAATGTTTGTTTAAATAAAATAGATTAAACACACACAACTCACAATGAAAAGATAATAAACATAAAGAGAAAGTAAAAATACATAGAAATATTCTATTTCCTTGTATGATGTGTTTTAAAGCTTTGGAATCCATTAATGTAGTTTAAACAGGATATGAAGTATTGTTTCTTTAAATGGAAGTGAAATAGATCATTTTAAGCTCTATTGGTTCTGACTGTATGAGATAATATGAGTGATCATGAAGCTCCACTTTCTCACAATAATTTTTAGGAAAGATGAAGCATGTAAGCTCTCATAAAGTGGAACTTTTTACAAGTATTTGTATACCTGTCTCTACATCATGTGGCTATTTACTTGTGTGGACACATGATGGAGTGTTATAGTTCTTTCTTACAGTAGTATACGGGAAGAATAATCCCAATCTTCTACTCCTCATACTGGATGACTGAAACAGACATTAATGGGACACAATAACAATTTAGTAACTATAATTAAAATAATAAATCACATTAAATTATATATAATAGTCCTTAAAATAGTTAATTCAAAATAATGAAATATAGTGATGGTGGATCCTTTGAACAGTGAGATAATATTTGATAGTGATTCATCATAATAGTGACTGTAACTCCCCGACCCCAATTACCCATATTTGGTGAATTATTACATAACATTGGCATGATACAAGGAATCATGTCCCGAAAGACCAATCCATTTAGTATCCTTAGATATACTAGATATATAAATAATTTTTACATTATATCATGAAATAAAGAAAAACAACATCATTGTGTCCCCATTGAACAAACTCTTATCCCTTAGCATATTCATGCAGGTTAATTGTAAAATACTCCTTCGCATCCTGGGAAAATAAAACATAAGAAAGGGGCGAGCACAGATGATTTGAAAGGATAACAATACAGCGGAAACATTCATAAATAATAACAAACATTTAAGTCAATGTATATGACTAAAACGCAAACCTTTTAAACATAAAATTCCACATAATATGGGAAAGATAAAAAAAATAATGCCATTTACTTATTCACATGGGTATTTTACTAGTAAAATAATCACATGTAATATCAATATCCAATTTCATAATAACATAATGCATAATGCCAAACATCATAACCACATAGTCAAGGAATCGTCCCAAGACTACAAATATTATTTTTCCAAGTCCTCGTGCCAAGACACTAGTTTGTCTCGTGATACCTACTGATGCATATAAGAGCTATAGAGGGGTCTACTCATTACTTACTAAATCCAATGTATTCCTTATATGAAATGGTTGAAACTTATAATAAACATTCGTATTAAAACTAGCATACAAAATATTATTACTTTAACCCCAAACCATGAATGGTATAAAAATAAATCATCCATAGTCAAACATTTCACTAAACCTTCAAAACAATATTGAATATTTGTATAATAATAAATCATCTTCAAAAAATTGTAAAATCCATCAAAGGATGTTGACATAGATGAAATCAAAACTATTTGAGAGAAATATCTCATTCTATTTTGAAATAATTTACATGTCACATAATTATTAAAGAAAAAATTTATTTTGAAAATATTTTTATATTATTGTAAGGGAAGCTTCGAAGGTGTTATAATGGTAGAAAATAACTGCTCCTACTGTATAAGTTAAAAAAAACATTCTTACCTTAATTCATAAAAAATTTCATAAAGAACCATGATTGGAAAATGACATAAAAATTCCTTTCAATTTTTTTAAAATTCCATCAAGGGTATAAATTAATTTAACCTAGAGTATAAGAAATAGTAAAAATGTTTTGAAATACTTTTTAAGAAACACATATGTGGATGATAAAGAGGTCCCAGTAGATACTCACGTATAAACAATCTCAGATAATAAAGAGATTATAAAATTAAACCTTACCTTTAACTTTTACTTGGTCAAGGGTATGTCAACCTCCTGTATAATAGTTAAATAATTGTTATTAAATTATACATGAAACATATACACAAATATGATATCATATATGTTCTTCTGATATTGCTTTGTTAATAATATTTTAGTTGTATCATTGTTTCAGGTGTTAACTAATTCGTTTTACTTTATATGTTTTCTTACGTAAGTAATTTTTGTTATGAATATGATATATTTTATTCACATGTAGAATGATATTAAGTTTTTAAACATTATTTTTAATCATAAAATGAAAATTATTCTTAAATGATTACGATGGGGAATGAATCACATCACATCCGTGGAGATGGTAATCCGTATGTTCGCACGAGCAACAATATCATTATATTGATTGTGAAATAGTATGTAATTGGATGGTATATAATATATACAGAATCATTAAAATTTTATATATATTATTTAAACCAGTTATACTCATTATTATACCCTTCCAAATAAAGAAGTGTTTGAAAAACAAACTACACCACAACGTGGAGATGGTAAGCCATACGTACACACGTATGGCGACATTATCATTCATAGGATGGATAGAATAATGAATATGGATGTACCATATTTATTATAACATCACATAATATATAAGGTACTATAGTTTTTATTTTGGTATTAAAACAACAATGAAAGAGAAAGTGGTAGAAGAAAAGAAATATGAAAAAGGTGGTGAAATTATTACCTCTTCTTCGGGTGTTTCATTTTGTGTTGATCAAAATGAATCTATAAGTTCGATTAATGATAAAATTGAGGCCTATAATATTAATTAGGGACATTTGGGAGGATAATTGGGTAGGTTTTTGCTGAGTCAAATAGATTTGGAGGTGTGATTTTGAGAGAAGAGGAAATACCCTTTTATAAGAGAGGTGAGGGTCACTTTAGGAACAATCTTGAAATATTATCTTATTACACAATCATATAAGGTTTCTAATGGCTCAAAAATAATTTATTTAGATGCTATGGTAAGGATGGGTCCAAAATCTCTAAACTAATTGGTTTTATATAGGTTTATGTCACCATATAACCTTATATTTTTTATTTATCTCTTAGTAAAATAGTTCAACTTTTCCCATGTATTCTTGTATTATTATAATAAATGGTTAATAAACTTTCTATAAACAACCAAGAGAACCCCAAGTGGTTAATTGTTGATATATCTGACCTTATATACTTCCTTTGACCAAACCATATATTTTTAGGAATATTATATCATTTAATAATATAGTATCTGTTTTAAAAAATCATTTATGTAAATTTTGACACTATTTGGTATTTTGTATTTGTTAAATTAATAAAAGAATCATTAGATCAAAAAAATTCATTTAAGCAACTCTAACATGTCATATTAACCTATTAAATTATTTTAAGGCATCAAAATTTTAAATTTACATTAATTTTAATATTTTTAATATCAACTATTTTAGTCTTCCATTAATCAGGTAATTATTGCATCACCATTGCAACATAAATAAATTTAATTATATAATGTCTAAAATTATAAATAAAATACCATTATGTAGGAAATACTTTTATCATTCAAATGAATATTTATATTCTATTTTATCTTATGTGTAAATCTATATTAAAAAAGTTTTAGATATTAAACATTGAATTTAACAATTTTAAATCTTCTTAAATTAAAATAACAATAAATGTCCTAATATAATCCAAGAGGAACAAAAAAAAATTTTATTCCTAAGGATTATTTTGGTCAAAATAAATTTATCCAATAGAATTATGTCATGTGTAAGGGTAATTATAATATCATTTTTACCTTTAATTACTCTATTTAGTTGTAACCATGGTAAATAAAAGTCAAATGTTACTATTCACCACAATTTTTTCATTTTATTGAACCAAATTTTATTTAGTGATGTAAACCACATCTCTAAGAGTTTTTAAATTCAATTCATATAAGTGGTAAAATTATGTTTTAAGAAAATTTTCAAATTCTTCTAGAAGGTGGGTAAAAGATGATAAAAAGTTTAATAAAATTGTATATATATAATATTATTATAAAATAATTCCAATGAATTACATTGAACATATATAGGTATTATATATTTATTTTTACCTAATATAAATTTAAATAAAATAAATAATTATTTAAATAAAAAGTCTATTTTAACCAATAACCTGGTGTCTTTTATTATTCATCAAAAAATTGAATGTTTTTAGAAAAATATAAAAAATTCACCCTAAGCTATTTTTGATATTCCAAATCCAAAAATGATGTCCATATTGATAAATAAAAATTATAAAATTTCAAAAAGTGGTTATTACTCTTCATAAAGACTAGTTTGATTGGTTGTGGTTTGTTAAAACTCATAGTTGTGTGCAACATAGGCTATTGAATTATTTGAAGGGAAACATATCATAGAATCTTGTGGTGTTACATTCTCCCTTTCTTAAAATAATTCCGTCTTCAAAATTTCAAGAATAGTACTACATAAAAATATTCTGATGGTTCTTTATCATATGTTCATCGGGTTCCCACATTTCCTTTTACATCTTGTGATTTATCCATAGAACTTTTATTAGACGAGTTGTCCAGTTTCTCAACACTTGTCCTATGGTATCAAGAATTATGAAATTCTATTCGCAATAAGACAAATCTGGTTCCAGTTATATTTCTTCATTTGAGAGTATATGCGTTGGGTCTGGAATGTATTTTCTCAATAGTGATACATGGAACACATCATGAACTTTGGAGAGACTTGACAACATTGCCAAACGGTAAGCTACAACAACAAATCTTTCTAGAATTTCTAAAGGTCTGATGTATCTGGGACTTAATTTACCCTTATTACCAAATCATATATCTCTATTCCATGGATATTCCTTCAAGAAAACATGACCTCCTACCTAAATATAAAATACCTTCTTCGGTTATCAGTATATCTCTTTTTCCTACATTGAGATTCTTTGAGGTGGGTTTGCATAAAATTCGCCTTTTCCATTGTTTCCTCGATGGGTTCTAGGACTATGAGTTTTCTTTCACCAACATCATCCCAAAAAGTTAGTGTACAACTTCTCTTTCCATATAATGTTACATATGGTTCCATATGATTACTTGAATGGAAGATATTATTATAGAAGGATTATACTAGAGGTAAATATTTATCTCACATAACTTGAAAGACATGTGAGCAAGATCTCAACATGTCTTTTAAGGTTTGAATAGTATGTTCTGATTGTCCATTAGTTTGAGGGTGGCAGACAATGCTCCAACGAAGTTTAGTATTCAAGGTCTTCTGAAGACTTTTCTAGAATATTGATGTAAAACTGGGATCATGATCAGAAACAATCAATAGGGGTACTCTATGATGTCTTAAAACATCATTAATATATAGTCTTTCCAGAAGTTCAAGTGGGAAATCTTCTCTTATAGTAATAAAATGTGCTGACATGGTAAGATGATCATCAAGGACCCATATTACATCATTCCTTCATGGAGTCTTTGGTTGTCCCATGACAAAGTCCAACAAAATATCATCCCATATTGTCACACCCATGACCTTTTTTAAATTAATTATTCATTTAATTTCCATTCCTAATTTGTTTTGGGGGTTTACCACTCATTTTGATGAAAATGGTGGGTTTTGAAAATTTGGCCCAAACCATGACCCCAATTCCATATTTAAATACAAATACCATTTCTTCTATAAATCCTTCAATTTTTACTATTTTATACCCATTCCAATTCCCAATTGGCATAACCTGATATATTAAAATCACCATATCCATTTGGACCAAATAGAAATCCAAAATCATGATGGATTTGTGTTTTTGATTAAGGTAATGGGCCTACCGGTAAGCACGTTTCTTATTTTAAATTATTTTGTTAAAGTTTATATATCTCATTCATTTTGTACTTTTTTCCATGATTCCACCTCCCTATAAAATCAAATATCCCAAGGATCACCCCTATTATCGTTTTCATAATTTTGGAGCTCATTTGAACTTCGAATTAGGGAGATATTTCATAATATTTCTCAAATCAACTAGATTTGACGAGGTAAAATGAATCATTAATAACTCCTTCAATTTTCAAATTTTCCCCCCATTTAAGTCCCCACATGACTTAATATGACTCCTTCAAAACTCCATACCAGTTTTGGGTACTTGGAGATTCATATTTTGGTGGATTTAGGGCAATCTATTCAATATTTCTGAAAGTAAGTATTTATCTATTTGATTTCTCCTCTTTCCTTATGGTTTTATCCCTATTTCTTGATGTTTCAAAGTGTCCAGAACCTAGGGTTGGTACCTAGGGTTTAACCATGAGTCTTTTTGGTGAAAATTCGTGGTCTATGGCTGGATTTATCATCCTTGTGGTGCCGGGTTGGTGCGGTTGATGTTTCGCACCATGTTTTGAGGGATTCGAAAATTTCGGTAGGTGATTCTGTGGGTAACCATTTAATGATGTGTTAGTTTTCTTGATTAAATAATTTTTCATGTTCCTTATACTTTTTGAATTATGAGGAAACCATTTTTGGTTGAAATAGTAATGAATTTGGTATTAAAGTTACATTTTTGTTTGAAGTGTGTATTTTTCAAATGTATTTCATGTGTTATCTCTTGTGGTAGTTTTGTAAAATGAGGAAGTGATTTATTAGTTGTTGAAAGGGGCTTCCAATTTTGTTTGGGTAATGATATAGTGTCATGTGGGCCTAAAAAGGGGGGGTCTTTGAATGGGTTTTAGGTGTATAACCTTGTTATACTCTTTGCAAGTGTTTTATGGATTTGTATGTTTTCAAGGGTATCTTTTGTGATATTGTTAAAGGTGACTATATAACATTTTATAGTACATTATTACATGTTTATTGGGCTACTGATTCTGTTTTGGTAGGGTTTTGTGTGATTTTGGATTAAAAATAGGTTTTTGAAATGGGTTTTATGTTCAAAGATTGGGTATACACCTTATAATTGTTTTAGGAATGTTTTGAATGGTTTTCTGAGTTCTGTAAGTGGTGAAACTATATCTGCAAACTTTTTTGGTAGGATTATATTTTTAAAAGGTCCATTTAATTTTTGAAAATACTGTTATGTCATATGTATCGTCTTGGAAATATTTTATTAAATTTTTTGAAGGAGATATTGAGGTGTTAAAGTGAAGTGAATGTGATGTGGACTGTTTTGTGTGAGAGTGATGTGAAAAATTGAAATTTTTATTATGAAAGGAGAGTTATGTTCCATCTGTTTAGGCTATTATATGAGTTGAAATATCTTATAATTGTTTTATAAAATTGGTTAATGGTTTTTCGGAAGTGTTGAAGTAATTTGAAATGTTTTGTGGGTTATTTTGGTGTGAATCGAATTTCAAAATAATTTTGAATGAAAAATGGACTGTTGTGACTTGTGTGGTATACATATGGGTTGTTGGGAGAATTTTTGATGTGGAAATGATATTTTCATGTTCAATGTATATTTCTTGACTTGTTCAACTTCTTTGATCACAAGGGGAAAACCTGGGTATCTAGGTGGGTGGACGTGTACTAGTATGCTGGTAAATCCGTGGGGTTTAACCTTAGTTTCACTTAGCAATATTGATGCTTACAACTCTAACTAAACTATTATGATGATTATTAGGGACCAATAGGTTATGGGTATGTTTCCTACTAGTGGCTCGTGCACGGGAATTGATATTTGTGATGGTTACTCTCACCGAGATACAAGGTACCTGGGACCCACAGCTAGCTAGTGCCTAGGGGTTAATTCCTATTGCTTTTTCCCATTAGTTACATTATACTTACTATCGACATACGGTAAAATTGGATAAAAATTTCAGTAGATTTTGTGTTTATTTTAAAAGTGTTAATCCATTAAAATAGCACACTTGAAAACTGTTCTTATTCAAAGTTGCATCTTTTAAAAATTGTAAGTAGCTTTTCATGTTTTTGAAAACATGAAAGCTTTTCGTATTTAATGGTTTATCATATCGAATCTCTTAGTGGTGGTATCCTACTAGGCTTTTGTTCACACCCTACTTACACCATTGGGTTTAAGTAGGCTTTCTTATTTTTTGTCACAGTTTTGGGTATAGGTTTTATGCCATTGGTTCGGGGTTTTAGTGGTTATTCATGATGCAATGTTGTGGAGATGGCTTGAGGGTGGTGCCTCTTTCCATGTTGAGGTTCTTGGGTTGTCATTTCATGAGATTTTACCTTTTTAATGGTCTTCAAACATTGTTTAAATTGTGTAATTCAGTTCTGAATTTTTAGTAAAAGATGTTTTGGTTTGAAAAATCCTGATTTGATTTCATGGATTCATTTGTTGTTTTAAGTATACAAACTCAGGTAAATCGTTCCCAATTTTCAGTTTTTGATACCCAAGAACTTGTGCGATCCCATGGGTATCAGGAATTCCCTTTGGGACTTGCCACATGTCAGGTTGGGTGCCGGTTTTTACGGTGACCAGATTTAGTTCATGACACATATCCACTTAGGTATGGGAAAAGGTTGCATGACTCTTCTAGGATGTTTTCTTCTAGACCTCACCTGTTGAAAGACCATACATCTTGATACATAATTAGTAATATCTATCTTCATGTTGTCCCACCAAAAATTTTCCTTCAAATATCTATACATCTTAGTTCTACCATCGTGTATAGTGAAATTGGAGCTATGAGCAACATCCAAAAATTCCCATTTTAGATCAGGTATATCTAGAACACAAAGTCTCTTCCCAAATTTCAAAATTCAATATTCATATACGAAGTCAATCAATATACCATCATTCACTGCTTTAATTTTCTTTTTAAAACTCTTCATCATCAATCTAAGAACTTTTTATCCTTTGTAGTAACGATGGTTTAGAACCCATTTGAAAAACTATTGATGTTTCACCTTCCATGATTATTACTATATCCATCTGTATTAGATCCATGAACATAAGATCCCTATCAACTCCCATCTTGTTCAAAACACTATGATCCTTTATTCTAAGAGAATATTCTACCTTATTTTTTTCCTTGGGTGGTAGTGTATAGTGAAATCATAATCCTTGAGTAGTTCTATAGCATCCCACCTTTTATCACATAAACTTTAATTACATTTTACAAAACCGAGGATCTTTAAGGTTTAGTGTCTTGGAAACCAGGAACTTAAAACATGAAAACAACATAAAGAATTCTTCTTAAACACTTGAAAGGCTTCTCCTCAAGTTCACCCTAGGCTCATTACTGAATCTCATAACCTGGCGACATACATCAAAAGAAAGGGTGAGCAGAAGGCCCAGCAAGGGAAACAAGTGAAACATTTTACATATGAACTTGGGATACATCAATAAAGTCATGAAAAGAACTTTAAGGCATGAAAATGAAATCATGAGGCATATCATTATAAAAATAAAACTTTTTCATAACTTGAAGATGTGGCTGCAACATTTAATATTGACAATCGTTTCGTTTCACCAAGGTCCATCCCCAAGGTGTCGTTAAAAATTACCAAGGTTATTCACCAAGGCGTCGTTAAAATGGTCATCTCTAGAGATTAAGTCTTTACCCAATGCATTGGAGCGCTATCAGGGCGCACCCTTAAATTTGCCTTTATTATCATGTCAGCCACATATATCATCATCAAACATTTCATAAATAACCCATATAGCATAAAATAAATGGGTTTCATTTCCTAATCATAACGTTTTAAAAACTGCTTTAAAGACATGATCTTTACGTCACTTTAAAACCCACAGAAAAGGAAGGTGGGTCTCATGTATGTAAATCCCAGAATTTAAAATAGAACATTTTGTTATATATGTGAATACCCTTGTAGAAATAAGAGCTTTGAGTATTCACTTATAACATAAAATAATTTTGAGAAAAGAGAGAGAGGCACTTTGAGACGAAAATTCTGCAGCATAACGGCTATGTTACAAGGTTTTAGAAAACATTGAGAAGAGAGGGGACATGGGTCAAACATTCATAAATGACCCATAAAACAGTAGAGGGAAAAAATATAAGGGATTTAAGAACATGGTAATGAAATTTGAAAATATACCATATGAAATGAATAACATGAAAGGAAGAAAAAAAAACAAGATTTCTCTTGTGAAAATTCGGCAGCCTAACGGCGTCACTTAAACTTCAACAAAATTGAATTGACAAGGTCAAATAGGGTCTCTCATCATATGAACATAAGAGTCCAGTATGATAGATATAGAGATCATACCCTAACATAATATAAAGGAACTTGAAAGAATTGACATGAAAGTAGAACTTCAAAACGAGAAGGGTGAAGAACCACTTAAAAATTCGGCAGCCTAACGACGTCACTTAAAACTTCAAAATACTGAATTGAAAAGATCAAATGGGGTCTCTCATCATATGATCATAAAAGATCAGTATGATAAATATAGAGATCATACCCCAACATAATTAAAATGAACTTGAAAGACTTGACATGAAAGTAGAACTTTGAAAAAGAGAAAAGTGAATGAATCCCTTGAAAATTCGGCAGCCTAACGGCGCCACTTAAACATTCTTAAAACGAAATGATGAGAGTGAGAGGGGGTATCTCATCATATGAACATAAAAATGGCAGTAAGAGGATTATAAAAGAACATCCTCCAACATAAGAACATGGATCATAAAAGGATTGACATAAAAGAGATCACTTGAAAAGAAAGAGAGGGTTCGGATCCCTTACCTTAAAATGTAACTCTTAAACCTCAAAGGTTGGGACCTTGAGGGCTTGGGGGCACCTTGGGAGGACTCCTTGGGAGGTAATGAGACCAGAACTTCGTTGGGGAAGAGTGGGGAGTCGAATGGATGAGAGGATGGCTTGGTATTTATAGGGAAAGTGAGGGGACAAGGCATTAATGGCAAAGGGACACCTCATTAGTGGTTTTGGAAAAACCATGGGCTTGCCCATGGTATTTGCCCATGGTATTGGCCACTTGGGACACCTCATACCTTATCTCACTATTCATAATTCGAACATATTGATTACAAACTTAATACATCATTTAATGATGTCATTAAACACCCGTAACTTAAAAACTGTATTTTCACTATTCATCAAAAATTCAACTTTCTCAGAATAATCCCAAAATTTCACCTTAACCAAATATCAATGCCATGATTTCAAAAATGAACTCCATTTTATAAAAATAATTTTCTAAATATTTTTAATTTTATTTTTAAATAAATACACTATTCATCGAAAATTCATTTTTTTCAGAAAAATCCCCAAAAATTACCATAACATAATATCGATGCTCTGAGTTCAAAAATAAAGTCATTTTTATAAAAATAATTTTCTAATTATTTTTAATTAAATTTTTAATTAAAAAACACTATTCATCTGAAAAAACTAATACTTGAATAATAATTTATGAAACCGTTATTTAACCATTTTATTGAATCACATTACTTAATCAAGGTGCCTAGATTATTTTAAAGCTTTATTTAAGTAAGATTACTAATCCATTTGGTCATATTACTAATCCTAATCATAAAATCACTATTCATAATTTACTATTCATCAAAAATCATGTTGATCTTATTAGACTCTAAATTTCATACTGAACATAATTGTAGAAGACCATTTTTTGAGAATCATTACACATTTTAAATTATTTAAGGTTTACACAAACATTTTTTTAAAATATCCTTTTGAAAATTCTTCAAAAATATGCATACTATTTTTATCCAGTCATTTGAAAATTCATAAACTTCATCATAAGAAGAAATCCCAATTTTTATTTAAAACAAGGATTACACAAGGCAATTACGGTCTCGTTACATAGCCCCTTATAATACCAGCATAGGACCTAAGAGTAAGGTGTGCTAGGGTGATAGAATCTTGGGGCGGCTCGGTCAACATTGCCCGAGTAGTAATTTCTATCAGTTTGAACTTCTCGCGAAGGCGATTCCGTTCTAGCTTCACATGATGAAGTTCGGCTTGGGTTTGGTCCAGAGCAAAGGCCAATGGTGCTACCTCCTTCCCAAGCTCTGTTAGATGGGCTTCGATCGGTCCATGACTTCTAGGTGAGGCCATCAAATCTTCTTTCTATAATAATTAACCAAGATTACTTATATTTAGAGACAATAATCAAAACATTTTGTTCACGGTGGTCATATTGACCGACGATTATATAACACTCAAAAACCAATGGTCTCATTTTATTTATAATCATGTTTATCAAATAAAACATTTTTTTTGAGTATAAAAAAAAATAACACATGAAACTAGGAAACAAGATTTATTCAAAATTTCGGGTCGTTACAATCTTCCCCCCTTAAGAAATTGTGTCCTCGCAATTTTTTTAAATTGGGTTTTGAAATTTCATTGAAAGTCCCACATCGGAAAAAGAGTCAGTAACACCATTACTTTAAAAGAAAGAAAAGGAAGTACAAAGGCCACCCGAGTTAACCCACACTCGGGTTCCATGTAGGAAAACATGGACATGGAGGAAAAAACAAAGGGTCAGTTCTGAGAGAGAGTGATAGAGAACATGATTAGGAGAAAGTTAACCATGAGAAAATCCCAAACTTATGATGTGTGTAAACGGTCTTTGATTACCTAGTAGGAAACGTAAACCAACAACATTTTTGTTTTACATTTCTTTTCATAATTTTGAGGATTTCATTTACTACATAGAACAAAAACATAAGAAAATATACCTACCTTCAAGTAGAGTTTCATCCTTTAACAAGTCCCTACCAACACTAATCTTTTCTCCAAATGATGAGAATTCAAAAACACTTGGTCTCATAAAAGCACAAGAATCATCTTCTATAGAATCACATAATCTACAAAAGATTAACTATCTATTTCTTCTATCTTTAAACATTATCCCAAAAACAGAAAGGTTAAGGTAAAAAAACTCTTCAAAAAGAAGAATCCCATAGGAATGGAAACTACTTTTAAATCATCAAAGTTCCATGGTACTACCCAAAGTTCATCATAGACCACTCCATAAATAACGGTCCTTAAAATTCCTCAAAGTAAACCAAACTAAGATTGAAACCCAAATACAAGAAGGACTTGATAACATAGTCTTCCAAAATAACTTTCATTGTTCATCTCCAAACAACATCAACCACTCCTAACATCTTATAACAAAAGTAGCTAACCTAAACATATTTTACCCAAGATAGGTTAATCATTCCCTTAAGTAACCTAAATTACTCTAAGTCCACCTTAAATTCATTGATTCTTCAAAATATAAGTCAACCTTACTCCTCAATGAAAATACCGTAGTAATCTATCATACATGGTCCTCAAAATAGTGAACGTCTTCCAAAATAATAATCATCTTTTAATCCCCTAATCATCTCTGTCGTATTAATACGGCAATCGTAGCATTTACTATCACATTGGTTGTTGGGACATGTTCTTACATTTCCAGCCATTAACTAAGAAAAGAATCTATAGTTAGGGGCTTAAATACTTAGCCAATAATCATGAAAAGAAACTTAAAGCATCTAAGGATAACATGTAGAAGTAAAGTATACCCTAACTTGTGATCCCCTAGGTTCCCTTCTAGGTTATCCATGATCATATATTCTTATGTGAACCATTATTTTATTTTATCTTTGTTCCTTTAACAATGGTTCATACTAAGCTTATGAATTTACCAAAGCATATCCCCCGGGAGTGTCGTAACCAAGAGTGCAGCAAGGCCCGTTGTCGTGTACCAGTTCCCGTTCGAGTCTAGCTCAAAGCGGTGTTTTCGGGTTTTACCCCTATGTACATCTGTGCCAGAGCCACCTCTACCTGCTCGTATCCAGACAGGGATGTATTTGCTTGGCAACCCCTTACTCAATACTCACCAAAATACCAGGAAGATTTCCTATATTAAACTTTTCTATAGGGTTCCTCCTAGAGTTTTCATATCCTAATTTCCCCAAATAACTAAACCATCCTTTGATACCAACTATAGCATCCCACCTTTTATCACATAAACTTTAATTACATTTTACAAAACCGAGGATCTTTAAGGTTTAGTGTCTTGGAAACCAGGAACTTAAAACATGAAAACAACATAAAGAATTCTTCTTAAACACTTGAAAGGCTTCTCCTCAAGTTCACCCTAGGCTCATTACTGAATCTCATAACCTGGGGACATACATCAAAAGAAAGGGTGAGCAGAAGGCCCAGCAAGGGAAACAAGTGAAACATTTTACATATGAACTTGGGATACATCAATAAAGTCATGAAAAGAACTTTAAGGCATGAAAATGAAATCATGAGGCATATCATTATAAAAATAAAACTTTTTCATAACTTGAAGATGTGGCTGCAACATTTAATATTGACAATCGTTTCGTTTCACCAAGGTCCATCCCCAAGGTGTCGTTAAAAATTACCAAGGTTATTCACCAAGGCGTCGTTAAAATGGTCATCTCTAGAGATTAAGTCTTTACCCAATGCATTGGAGCGCTATCAGGGCGCACCCTTAAATTTGCCTTTATTATCATGTCAGCCACATATATCATCATCAAACATTTCATAAATAACCCATATAGCATAAAATAAATGGGTTTCATTTCCTAATCATAACGTTTTAAAAACTGCTTTAAAGACATGATCTTTACGTCACTTTAAAACCCACAGAAAAGGAAGGTGGGTCTCATGTATGTAAATCCCAGAATTTAAAATAGAACATTTTGTTATATATGTGAATACCCTTGTAGAAATAAGAGCTTTGAGTATTCACTTATAACATAAAATAATTTTGAGAAAAGAGAGAGAGGCACTTTGAGACGAAAATTCTGCAGCATAACGGCTATGTTACAAGGTTTTAGAAAACATTGAGAAGAGAGGGGACATGGGTCAAACATTCATAAATGACCCATAAAACAGTAGAGGGAAAAAATATAAGGGATTTAAGAACATGGTAATGAAATTTGAAAATATACCATATGAAATGAATAACATGAAAGGAAGAAAAAAAAACAAGATTTCTCTTGTGAAAATTCGGCAGCCTAACGGCGTCACTTAAACTTCAACAAAATTGAATTGACAAGGTCAAATAGGGTCTCTCATCATATGAACATAAGAGTCCAGTATGATAGATATAGAGATCATACCCTAACATAATATAAAGGAACTTGAAAGAATTGACATGAAAGTAGAACTTCAAAACGAGAAGGGTGAAGAACCACTTAAAAATTCGGCAGCCTAACGGCGTCACTTAAAACTTCAAAATACTGAATTGAAAAGATCAAATGGGGTCTCTCATCATATGATCATAAAAGATCAGTATGATAAATATAGAGATCATACCCCAACATAATTAAAATGAACTTGAAAGACTTGACATGAAAGTAGAACTTTGAAAAAGAGAAAAGTGAATGAATCCCTTGAAAATTCGGCAGCCTAACGGCGCCACTTAAACATTCTTAAAACGAAATGATGAGAGTGAGAGGGGGTATCTCATCATATGAACATAAAAATGGCAGTAAGAGGAGTATAAAAGAACATCCTCCAACATAAGAACATGGATCATAAAAGGATTGACATAAAAGAGATCACTTGAAAAGAAAGAGAGGGTTCGGATCCCTTACCTTAAAATGTAACTCTTAAACCTCAAAGGTTGGGACCTTGAGGGCTTGGGGGCACCTTGGGAGGACTCCTTGGGAGGTAATGAGACCAGAACTTCGTTGGGGAAGAGTGGGGAGTCGAATGGATGAGAGGATGGCTTGGTATTTATAGGGAAAGTGAGGGGACAAGGCATTAATGGCAAAGGGACACCTCATTAGTGGTTTTGGCAAAACCATGGGCTTGCCCATGGTATTTGCCCATGGTATTGGCCACTTGGGACACCTCATACCTTATCTCACTATTCATAATTCGAACATATTGATTACAAACTTAATACATCATTTAATGATGTCATTAAACACCCGTAACTTAAAAACTGTATTTTCACTATTCATCAAAAATTCAACTTTCTCAGAATAATCCCAAAATTTCACCTTAACCAAATATCAATGCCATGATTTCAAAAATGAACTCCATTTTATAAAAATAATTTTCTAAATATTTTTAATTTTATTTTTAAATAAATACACTATTCATCGAAAATTCATTTTTTTCAGAAAAATCCCCAAAAATTACCATAACATAATATCGATGCTCTGAGTTCAAAAATAAAGTCATTTTTATAAAAATAATTTTCTAATTATTTTTAATTAAATTTTTAATTAAAAAACACTATTCATCTGAAAAAACTAATACTTGAATAATAATTTATGAAACCGTTATTTAACCATTTTATTGAATCACATTACTTAATCAAGGTGCCTAGATTATTTTAAAGCTTTATTTAAGTAAGATTACTAATCCATTTGGTCATATTACTAATCCTAATCATAAAATCACTATTCATAATTTACTATTCATCAAAAATCATGTTGATCTTATTAGACTCTAAATTTCATACTGAACATAATTGTAGAAGACCATTTTTTGAGAATCATTACACATTTTAAATTATTTAAGGTTTACACAAACATTTTTTTAAAATATCCTTTTGAAAATTCTTCAAAAATATGCATACTATTTTTATCCAGTCATTTGAAAATTCATAAACTTCATCATAAGAAGAAATCCCAATTTTTATTTAAAACAAGGATTACACAAGGCAATTACGGTCTCGTTACATAGCCCCTTATAATACCAGCATAGGACCTAAGAGTAAGGTGTGCTAGGGTGATAGAATCTTGGGGCGGCTCGGTCAACATTGCCCGAGTAGTAATTTCTATCAGTTTGAACTTCTCGCGAAGGCGATTCCGTTCTAGCTTCACATGATGAAGTTCGGCTTGGGTTTGGTCCAGAGCAAAGGCCAATGGTGCTACCTCCTTCCCAAGCTCTGTTAGATGGGCTTCGATCGGTCCATGACTTCTAGGTGAGGCCATCAAATCTTCTTTCTATAATAATTAACCAAGATTACTTATATTTAGAGACAATAATCAAAACATTTTGTTCACGGTGGTCATATTGACCGACGATTATATAACACTCAAAAACCAATGGTCTCATTTTATTTATAATCATGTTTATCAAATAAAACATTTTTTTTGAGTATAAAAAAAAATAACACATGAAACTAGGAAACAAGATTTATTCAAAATTTCGGGTCGTTACAATCTTCCCCCCTTAAGAAATTGTGTCCTCGCAATTTTTTTAAATTGGGTTTTGAAATTTCATTGAAAGTCCCACATCGGAAAAAGAGTCAGTAACACCATTACTTTAAAAGAAAGAAAAGGAAGTACAAAGGCCACCCGAGTTAACCCACACTCGGGTTCCATGTAGGAAAACATGGACATGGAGGAAAAAACAAAGGGTCAGTTCTGAGAGAGAGTGATAGAGAACATGATTAGGAGAAAGTTAACCATGAGAAAATCCCAAACTTATGATGTGTGTAAACGGTCTTTGATTACCTAGTAGGAAACGTAAACCAACAACATTTTTGTTTTACATTTCTTTTCATAATTTTGAGGATTTCATTTACTACATAGAACAAAAACATAAGAAAATATACCTACCTTCAAGTAGAGTTTCATCCTTTAACAAGTCCCTACCAACACTAATCTTTTCTCCAAATGATGAGAATTCAAAAACACTTGGTCTCATAAAAGCACAAGAATCATCTTCTATAGAATCACATAATCTACAAAAGATTAACTATCTATTTCTTCTATCTTTAAACATTATCCCAAAAACAGAAAGGTTAAGGTAAAAAAACTCTTCAAAAAGAAGAATCCCATAGGAATGGAAACTACTTTTAAATCATCAAAGTTCCATGGTACTACCCAAAGTTCATCATAGACCACTCCATAAATAACGGTCCTTAAAATTCCTCAAAGTAAACCAAACTAAGATTGAAACCCAAATACAAGAAGGACTTGATAACATAGTCTTCCAAAATAACTTTCATTGTTCATCTCCAAACAACATCAACCACTCCTAACATCTTATAACAAAAGTAGCTAACCTAAACATATTTTACCCAAGATAGGTTAATCATTCCCTTAAGTAACCTAAATTACTCTAAGTCCACCTTAAATTCATTGATTCTTCAAAATATAAGTCAACCTTACTCCTCAATGAAAATACCGTAGTAATCTATCATACATGGTCCTCAAAATAGTGAACGTCTTCCAAAATAATAATCATCTTTTAATCCCCTAATCATCTCTGTCGTATTAATACGGCAATCGTAGCATTTACTATCACATTGGTTGTTGGGACATGTTCTTACATTTCCAGCCATTAACTAAGAAAAGAATCTATAGTTAGGGGCTTAAATACTTAGCCAATAATCATGAAAAGAAACTTAAAGCATCTAAGGATAACATGTAGAAGTAAAGTATACCCTAACTTGTGATCCCCTAGGTTCCCTTCTAGGTTATCCATGATCATATATTCTTATGTGAACCATTATTTTATTTTATCTTTGTTCCTTTAACAATGGTTCATACTAAGCTTATGAATTTACCAAAGCATATCCCCCGGGAGTGTCGTAACCAAGAGTGCAGCAAGGCCCGTTGTCGTGTACCAGTTCCCGTTCGAGTCTAGCTCAAAGCGGTGTTTTCGGGTTTTACCCCTATGTACATCTGTGCCAGAGCCACCTCTACCTGCTCGTATCCAGACAGGGATGTATTTGCTTGGCAACCCCTTACTCAATACTCACCAAAATACCAGGAAGATTTCCTATATTAAACTTTTCTATAGGGTTCCTCCTAGAGTTTTCATATCCTAATTTCCCCAAATAACTAAACCATCCTTTGATACCAACTATAGCATCCCACCTTTTATCACATAAACTTTAATTACATTTTACAAAACCGAGGATCTTTAAGGTTTAGTGTCTTGGAAACCAGGAACTTAAAACATGAAAACAACATAAAGAATTCTTCTTAAACACTTGAAAGGCTTCTCCTCAAGTTCACCCTAGGCTCATTACTGAATCTCATAACCTGGGGACATACATCAAAAGAAAGGGTGAGCAGAAGGCCCAGCAAGGGAAACAAGTGAAACATTTTACATATGAACTTGGGATACATCAATAAAGTCATGAAAAGAACTTTAAGGCATGAAAATGAAATCATGAGGCATATCATTATAAAAATAAAACTTTTTCATAACTTGAAGATGTGGCTGCAACATTTAATATTGACAATCGTTTCGTTTCACCAAGGTCCATCCCCAAGGTGTCGTTAAAAATTACCAAGGTTATTCACCAAGGCGTCCTTAAAATGGTCATCTCTAGAGATTAAGTCTTTACCCAATGCATTGGAGCGCTATCAGGGCGCACCATTAAATTTGCCTTTATTATCATGTCAGCCACATATATCATCACCAAACATTTCATAAATAACCCATATAGCATAAAATAAATGGGTTTCATTTCATAATCATAAAGTTTTAAAAACTGCTTTAAAGACATGATCTTTACGTCACTTTAAAACCCACAGAAAAGGAAGGTGGGTCTCATGTATGTAAATCCCAGAATTTAAAATAGAACATTTTGGTATATATGTGAATACCCTTGTAGAAATAAGAGCTTTGAGTATTCACTTATAACATAAAATAATTTTGAGAAAAGAGAGAGAGGCACTTTGAGACGAAAATTCTGCAGCATAACGGCTATGTTACAAGGTTTTAGAAAACATTGAGAAGAGAGGGGACATGGGTCCAACATTCATAAATGACCCATAAAACAGTAGAGGGACAAAATATAAGGGATTTAAGAACATGGTAATGAAATTTGAAAATATACCATATGAAATGAATAACATGAAAGGAAGAAAAAAAAACAAGATTTCTCTTGTGAAAATTCGGCAGCCTAACGGCGTCACTTAAACTTCAACAAAATTGAATTGACAAGGTCAAATAGGGTCTCTCATCATATGAACATAAGAGTCCAGTATGATAGATATAGAGATCATACCCTAACATAATATAAAGGAACTTGAAAGAATTGACATGAAAGTAGAACTTCAAAACGAGAAGGGTGAAGAACCACTTAAAAATTCGGCAGCCTAACGGCGTCACTTAAAACTTCAAAATACTGAATTGAAAAGATCAAATGGGGTCTCTCATCATATGATCATAAAAGATCAGTATGATAAATATAGAGATCATACCCCAACATAATTAAAATGAACTTGAAAGACTTGACATGAAAGTAGAACTTTGAAAAAGAGAAAAGTGAATGAATCCCTTGAAAATTCGGCAGCCTAACGGCGCCACTTAAACATTCTTAAAACGAAATGATGAGAGTGAGAGGGGGTATCTCATCATATGAACATAAAAATGGAAGTAAGAGGAGTATAAAAGAACATCCTCCAACATAAGAACATGGAGCATAAAAGGATTGACATAAAAGAGATCACTTGAAAAGAAAGAGAGGGTTCAGATCCCTTACCTTAAAATGTAACTCTTAAACCTCAAAGGTTGGGACCTTGAGGGCTTGGGGGCACCTTGGGAGGACTCCTTGGGAGGTAATGAGACCAGAACTTCGTTGGGGAAGAGTGGAGAGTCGAATGGATGAGAGGATGGCTTGGTATTTATAGGGAAAGTGAGGGGACAAGGCATTAATGGCAAAGGGACACCTCATTAGTGGTTTTGGCAAAACCATGGGCTTGCCCATGGTATTTGCCCATGGTATTGGCCACTTGGGACACCTCATACCTTATCTCACTATTCATAATTCGAACATATTGATTACAAACTTAATACATCATTTAATGATGTCATTAAACACCCGTAACTTAAAAACTGTATTTTCACTATTCATCAAAAATTCAACTTTCTCAGAATAATCCCAAAATTTCACCTTAACCAAATATCAATGCCATGATTTCAAAAATGAACTCCATTTTATAAAAATAATTTTCTAAATATTTTTAATTTTATTTTTAAATAAATACACTATTCATCGAAAATTCATTTTTTTCAGAAAAATCCCCAAAAATTACCATAACATAATATCGATGCTCTGAGTTCAAAAATAAAGTCATTTTTATAAAAATAATTTTCTAATTATTTTTAATTAAATTTTTAATTAAAAAACACTATTCATCTGAAAAAACTAATACTTGAATAATAATTTATGAAACCGTTATTTAACCATTTTATTGAATCACATTACTTAATCAAGGTGCCTAGATTATTTTAAAGCTTTATTTAAGTAAGATTACTAATCCATTTGGTCATATTACTAATCCTAATCATAAAATCACTATTCATAATTTACTATTCATCAAAAATCATGTTGATCTTATTAGACTCTAAATTTCATACTGAACATAATTGTAGAAGACCATTTTTTGAGAATCATTACACATTTTAAATTATTTAAGGTTTACACAAACATTTTTTTAAAATATCCTTTTGAAAATTCTTCAAAAATATGCATACTATTTTTATCCAGTCATTTGAAAATTCATAAACTTCATCATAAGAAGAAATCCCAATTTTTATTTAAAACAAGGATTACACAAGGCAATTACGGTCTCGTTACATAGCCCCTTATAATACCAGCATAGGACCTAAGAGTAAGGTGTGCTAGGGTGATAGAATCTTGGGGCGGCTCGGTCAACATTGCCCGAGTAGTAATTTCTATCAGTTTGAACTTCTCGCGAAGGCGATTCCGTTCTAGCTTCACATGATGAAGTTCGGCTTGGGTTTGGTCCACAACAAAGGCCAATGGTGCTACCTCCTTCCCAAGCTCTGTTAGATGGGCTTCGATTGGTCCATGACTACTAGGTGAGGCCATCAAATCTTCTTTCTATAATAATTAACCAAGATTACTTATATTTAGAGACAATAATCAAAACATTTTGTTCACGGTGGTCATATTGACCGATGGTTATATAACACTCAAAAACCAATGGTCTCATTTTATTTATAATCATGTTTATCAAATAAAACATTTTTTTTAGTATAAAAAAAAATAACACATGAAACTAGGAAACAAGATTTATTCAAAATTTCGGGTCGTTACAAGTTCAAGCCATCTACTTTTCCTCATGATGAGTTTTTTTTTGAGAAAATATACTTCAAACTATTGTGATCAGTATATATCTCACATTTTTCACCATTGAGATTATATCTACATATATTCAAAGTAAATATAACATCTGATAACTCAATATTTTGAGAGGTATAGTTTTGTTCATGAATTTTTGGCTATCGTGATGCATAGGAAAAAACCCTATTATTCTGCATAAGGACACATCGAAGTCATTTCTTTGAAGAATCACTATAAATAACAAAGCCTTCATTTTGCAATAGTAGAGTCATGATATGATAATTGAATAAAATTCTCTTATATTCTTCAAAACATTCTTCACACCCTTGTATCCAAATAAATTTAACCCCATTACGTGTGATCTTGGTTAATGGGTTAGCCAATTGAGAACCATTTTGGAAAAACACTGATAATAACAATCTAAACTAATAAAAAGATGTACCTCAATTATAATTGTCGGTGCTGTACATTCTTATATTGATATTGTCTTAGAAGGATCAACAGATATTCTATCCTTAGAGAAAATATATCCAAGGATAGAAATTTCATAAATCCAGAATTTATATTTGTTAAAATTCACATATAATTCATTTCTTCATAGGGTTTTCAGAATAGTACGAAAGTGATTTTCTTGATCTTCATAGATTTTTGAGTATACCAATATATCATCAAAAAATCCACTACAAAGTCATCAAGATATTTCTTGAAAAATCTATTCATTAGATCCAGGAAAACAGAGGGTGAATTAGTCAGTCCAAAAGGCATTACTGTAAATTCATAATGCCCGTACCAGGTTCAAAATATTGTTTATGGAATGTCTTCCTTATTCACACACAACTGATGATATCTAGGTCAAAGTTCAATCTCTGAAAAATATTAAGCTCCATGAAGTTGATCAAATAAATCATCAATGCGAGGTAGGGGATACTGCTTCTTTATTGTTATAGCATTGATCTCCCTATAGCCAATGCACAACCTCATAGTTTCATCATTCTTCTTAACAAAAAGAACAAGGGATCCCCATGGATAAAAACTAGCGAGAATAAATACTTTATTACTCAATTAATCTAGTTTTTATTTAAGTCATCTAATTAATCAATGTCCATTCTATAAGTGGTCTTCAATATGGGCCTTGAACTAGGAATTAAATCAATGGAAAACTTAATTTCTTATTCTGATGGATGTCCTGGTAAATCCTCTGGAAACACACCAATAAATTCTTTCACAATAGGTTCTTCCTCTACTCGAAAATTATTTTCCTCACCCATAGTTATTTCATTCTATTCCTCCCCAATAACTAAATTTAGTAGAACTACTGGGGGTGGATCTAGTTAAGAATCAGATGGTGACATTTTTTCACTAAAAATAAGGTAATACTTAACATCATCGAAAATTGTAACATCCTTATTCTTATAATAAATTTTCACATCATGGTCAAAAATCCAATCCATACCAAGGATTATATCAAATTCAATCATTGGAATGACGATGCGATTAATAGATAATAAACATTTATATGCCCTAATGGGAACTGATTCAAAAAACTCTGTTACAATGATATTTCCATTAAAATATTTTACCAAAAACTCCCTTGTTAAATCAAATAGGAAATATATAATTTTATTTGAAAACATGGAAGATATAAAACAATGCAATGATCCAGAATAAAATAAATCATATTCTAAACTTGAGGAAACCATCAAATTACCAACCACCATATATTTTGGAGCATCAACCTTAGGGGTTGTGACGGCATAAGCTTTGCCTTGCTCCCTTGGTCTTTTCCAAGGTATGCTTCCTTGGAACTTAGGACATTTATTTGTATAATGCCCATTTTATCTATATTTTTAGCATTTAACATTGAAAACCAATTTCATTTCCTTGAAATCACGAGCTTGGTGGACTTTTTCACCACACTTGTAACAGACTCCCATTCCCTTCTGGCAAGTACCGGGGTGTTTCTTCCCACATTTACCAAAGGATAGATATTCAAATTTTCCTTTCTTCCCCTTATTTCTATTTCGAGAGTGTTCATCAGATCTCATCTTCTCTAGCTTTGCTTTAAAGTCATAAGAGTTAGAGAATTCCTTTTTTGTCTTTATAGAACATGAGAGAATATCTTCATTTGATGATAGTGATTGTGAGACTAATTCCTAATGGGGAAATGGTTTTAACCCATCAATGAATCAATTAATATTACTACTTGGGTTATGTATATAATCTTCTGTATGCCTTTCTAACCTTGTAAATTTAGCCTCATACATTGTGAAATTCTCATCCTATTTTTTCCTCAGACTTAGAAATTGTCTTTCCATATCCACTTGATGGTCTCGAGGAACGTATTTTTATAAGAAATCCTCTTTAAACTCCCTCCATTACATACTTTATACTTCTTCATCCTCCTTTATGTTTTTAATTAACGACCACCATTTATCTTTATCTCTCATGAGGTGATAAACTGCCATGAAAACTTTTTCCATTTCGCTAGTCCCCAATGCATGAAATATCTTCTATAAGGAACTTATCTATTTCTCAGATTCAAATAGATTTTTAGTCCCATTTAATTTTTGTGGTTCTCACCTCATGAAGCGGATTAATGTTGATCCATCACATTGTGGATCAAGGTTCTCAATACAGGTAAGGATATTATTCAAAACCTGAGTTAGTTGTCCTAGTATGGTGATACGTTGATCAACATCAGTTGCATCAGTAGCTGAACTATAATTATCTTGAGAAGGAGGGGAATCCCAACATGGATTACGTGTGTTGATATGGTTTCTATTCCTTCCACCATGATCCATTTCTAAATAATGGAATACTCTACATTAGATTATGAATCACAATACATTATTAAAAAACTTATAAAACACTTAACATAAGTTGAACAGTATATGGATATGATCCATAATAATAATAAAAAATTCTTTGAGGAGGTATATACTCATAAATCTTTCATAATGATTTGTAAAGAAAATTAGAATTATCCTAAGCTTATACCTCATAAGTGTCATAACAAAGAGTGCATAAAGGCCCATTGTTGTGTACTATGATACCCCATGTCAAGCCAGAAACTCCTTGTTGGAGTTTTCACTCCTAGGTACACCTGTTCCAGAGACACCTCTACCTTCTTGTATCCAGACTGGGATGTATTGCTCAGAAAACTCACAAAATCACTACATTAACAAAATTATTGAAATTTCTTCTATATTAATCATCAAAGTCTATCTTAGGGTAATGTTATCTAATTGAGGATTTACTAAATATAGATTCCAAGGTTTGTACTAAAATTCCTCTGATACCAACTGTAACACTCTGACCCCAGTTACCCAGAGTCGGGGCATTATTACATAACATTGGGATGATACAAAGAATCATGTCTTAAAAGACTGATCAGTTTAGTAGCCTTGAAAATACTATATAGAGACATAGGTCTTACATTATATCATGAAATAATGAAAAACAACATCTTTGTTTCCCCTATGAACACATGCTTATCCCTTATCCTATTCCTATAGGTTAATCGTAAAATAAGTTTTGGAATCCTAGGAAAATAAAACATAATAAAGGGGTGAACTCAGATGCTCAGTAAGGATAACAATATTGCAGAATCTTTCTTAAATAAGCATAAAAATTTAACGCAAGGTATAAGACTAAAACAATATTCTTTTAAAATTAAAATTTATCATAATATGGTAAAGATAAAACAAATAATTCCATTTACTTATTCACATGCATATTCTACTATTACAATAATCACATGTAATATCAATATCCAATTTCATAATGATAGAATGCATAATGGCAGACATCATAAACAGTAAGTCAAGGCCTCATGGCAACACTACAAATAGTCCTTTTACAAGGGATTTTTCCAAGACACTAGTTTGTCTCATGAGAGCTAACGATGCATCAAAGAGCTATAACATGCTCCAACCATCACATACTAAGTCCAATGAATTCCTCATATGAAAAGGTTGAAACATAACATAAACATACGTATTGAAACTAGCATACGAAGTGTTAATAATTTAACCATAAACCATGAATGGTATAAAAATAACAAATCCACAGTAAAAAATATCACAAAAACGTCAATACAATATTGACGATTTGTATCATAGTAAAATAACTTCAAAAAATTCTAAAATCCATCAAAGGATGTTGACATAGATGAAATCAAAACTATTGAAGAGAAATATTTATTTCTATTTTGAAATAATTTAAAAGTCACATAATTAAAAATGAAAAAAATTTATCTTGAAAATATTATTATAATCTTGTAAGGGATGCTTCGAAGGTGTTATAATGGTGTAAAATAGCTTCACCCACAGTATACATTAAAAAAACATTCTTACCTTAATTTGTCGAAATGGTCATAAAGTATCATGTTTAGAAAATGAAGGAAAGATTACTTTAAAAACATTTTATAAAACGTATAAAAAGGGTGTAAATGAATATAAACCATAGTCTAGGAAATATTATTATTTTTTGAAATACATTTTAGGAAACATTGATGTGGATGATAAAGAGGTCCCATTAGATACTCACGTATAAAAAAACTCAGATAATCAAGAGATTGTAGAATTTACCATTACCTTGTACTTTTCCTTGGTATAGGGTACATTAACCTCCTATAT
This sequence comes from Viscum album, assembly GCA_963277665.1. Taxonomy (NCBI): domain Eukaryota; kingdom Viridiplantae; phylum Streptophyta; class Magnoliopsida; order Santalales; family Viscaceae; genus Viscum; species Viscum album. The sequence goes on from OY728131.1 coordinate 1,500,398,935, forward strand.
AGTTGTTGAATAATTTTTATTAAATTATACAAGAACCATATACACAAATATGATATCATATATGATCTTTTAATATTTCTTTGTTAATAATATTTTTTGTATCATTGTTTCGGGTGTTAACTGATTTGTTTTCCTTTATATGTTTGGTTACATAAGTCATGTTTGTTATGGATAGGATGTATTTGATTCATATCCTGAATGATATTAAATTATTAAACATTATAATTAATCATAAAATGAAAATTATCCTTGAATTATTACGATGGGGAATGAATCTCATCGCGTTCATGGAGATGGTAATCCATACATATGCACGAGCAGAAATATTGTTATATTGATGGTGAAATAGTACGTAATTGGATGGTATATAATATATATATAATAATTAATATATCATATTTACTATTTACATCAGTTATAGTCATTATTATACCCATCCAAATAATGAAGTGTTTGAATAACAAACTACCCCACGACGTGGAGACGGTAAGTTGTACATACACACGTATGGTGACTTTGTCATTCATAGGATGGATAGAATAATGAATATGTTTGTAACATATTTATAATAACATCAATGTATGTATAAGGCAATCTATTTCTTATTTTTTTATAGAAACAAAAAATAAAGAGGAATTGGAAGAAGAAACGAACTTTGAAAAAGGTGGTGAAATTATTACCTCTTATTCGGGTGTTTCCATTTGAGTTGATAAAAAGGGTGCCTTAAATTTTCATTCTGATCAATGTAAGGCCAATAAGAAGAAGTGAGGATTTATGGGAGCATAATTTGGAAGGTTTTGACTGAGACAAAAGGCTTCGTAGGTGTGTTTTTGAGAGAAGTTGAAGTACCCTTTTATAAGAGTGGTGAGGGTCACTTTAGATGAAGCTTAAAATATTATTTTATAAAATAATCATATTCAGTTTATAATGGCTAAAAAATGATTTATTTCAAAGATAAGGTGGGGATGGTTCTAAAATACTTCAACCAATAAGATTTAGGCAGGTTTAGGTCACCATATTAACCATATCTTTTAGAATTAACTCTTAATTAAATAGTTTAATTTTTACCACGTATTCTAGTATTATTATAATAAATTGTCAATAAACTTACTATAAACTACCAAGAGTACCCCAAGTAGTTAATTATTGATATAAATAACATTATCTATGTCCTTTTTCCAAACCATAGATTTTTAGGAATATTATATCATTCAATAATATAGTAATTGTTTTGAAAACTCATTTTTGTAAATTTTGACACTATTTGGTATTTTGTTTTTGTTAAAGTCATATCATAATGATTAATTTGAAAACAATTCATTGAATCAACCCTAAAATGTCTTATTAACCAATAAAATTCGTGGAATTAATCAAAATTATCAATTTACATTTATTTTAATATTTATGATATTAATTATTTTAATCGTTTGTTAATAAGGTAATTACTGCATCATCATTATATCATAAATAAATTTAATTATTTAATGAATAAAAATTATAAATAAAATAAAATTATGTAGGAAATAGTTTTATATTTATAATGAATATTTATAGTTGAAATTATCTTATGTATAACCCTATATTAAAAATGGTTTAGTTATTAAACATTGAATTTAACACTTTTAACTCTTCTTTACATAAAATAATAATTAATGCCTAAATCTATTCCAAGTTAACCGAAAGGATCGTATTTTATTCCTAAGATTTATTTTGGTCGAAAAAAACTTACCTAATATAATTAAGACATGTTTTAGGGTAATTATTATATTATTTTTTACCTTTAATTATACTATTCACTTTTAACTGTGGTAAATAAGTCAAAAGTTACTATTCACAAAAAAATTATTTTCATATTATTGATCCAAATTTTACTTAATGATGTCAAAAATGTCTCTTGTATTTTTGAAATTCAACTCATAGAAGCGGTAAGAATACATTTTATGCAAATTTGCAAATGCTCCTAGAAGGAGGGTAAAAAAGGTAAAAAGTTCAATAAAATTATATATATCTAATATTATTATAAAATGATTCCAATGAATTACGTTGAACATATATAGGTATTATGTATCTATTTTTAATTACTATAAATTTAAATAAAATAACTAATTATTTAAATAAAAATTCAGTTTTGACAAATAACGCAGTGTTTTCACTATTCATCAATAATTGAACATTTTTAGAAAGATACAAAAAATTCACCCTATAATAATTTTGATATTCCGAATCCAAAAATGATGTCCATTTTTAAAAAATAAAATTTATAAAATTTTAAAAAGTGGGTATTACTATTCATAATGGCTAGTTTGATTGGTCGTGGTGTGTTAAAACACAATATTACATACAATGCAAGATATTGAATTATTTAAAGGGAAACATACCATGGAATCTTGGGGAGTTATAGTGAGACATTCTAATAGAGGGCTAGACTGATGGTCATTCATGATCAATGGTGAAACATCTTGGTGGTAGGTCATTCGTGTACTTTTACAATATTCCACTCTAACAATAGGCCAGACAGATACATAGCCAGTTTTGGTGGTTCCATTATCGGATGGTGAGTCATTCTACTGTGGTAGGTCTTTCCAAAACATAGCCAATTTTTCATCTTGGTGGAGAATTGTTGATGACAATTGGTCTTTTCCATAATTTTTCAAATATCCATCCTAATAAGGAATCATATTCAACGGTGATTCATTGCTGGTGGTGACTCAATCTCAGCGGTGAGTCATGTATGGTGGTGAATCATATTAAATGGAGAGTCTTTTCCAAACTTAAACATATTTTCCAAAATTTGACTTATATTGTAAAATGTTTTTGGAAAACATAAATATCATTAATAAAAAAATAAGATTGATTTTTAATCATTAAAAAAGGATTCCAAAAATCTCCCCATTTTTAATGTTAAAAAATCATGTCATTTTATAAACCAAAAAATCAAAGGTAATGATCATAGGTAAATAAGATACATAGAGTATCAAAGGAAAGTAGATAAGAAATAGTATCAATGAAAATATGGAATCAAGTAAACACATATGAAATTACAAGGAATATTTTTATGGTATCGAATTCAACTATAATATAAAATAATGAAATTCTATAAATACATAACCAAAATTAATAGTAAATGAAAGGGAACAGAATATGAATAACAATAGAAATTCTCATCCAGAAAGTCAATGAATGCACAACCAAAAAATATTCAACAAAAAGGAATAAAAAGTAATCCCCTCAAAGACAAACTATCTAATATCAACACTTATTAGGCTATGTTGAAGGATAAAGTGGTGATTTTATCATCCCTTTGTTTGAATTATGAGGATTTGCTGGAGATATTAAGGGATCTATAAGAATGGATGTAGGAACATCAGTCATAGAAGGAGGCTATCTGGTAATTATAAGGAAAATATTTTGGATTTTTTCTGTGGGAGATAAGAATAAAGGATGTAAATAATCTAGAAAGGGTGAATTAGGGTCTCTAGATACATTGGACATAAAGAACACTATAGATGGAGATGGAGGAGTTAAATGAGATTTAACTGGTTTGACATCCCGATCCACGACAATTGTTTCAGAAACATGAAGAAAAGATTTTATGAGATCAATAATGTCCATGATTATGTTTACACCCCTATCCATAACACCAAATCAATCCTTATCTTCCATATTAGGATGTAACACTGGAGTTATGACCTTTAACTTATTTACTTTTTCTTAAAATGCTCAATTCACTAGAGTCATTCTCCTATTTTCAAAACAAAACGTGAAATTAACATTCAACTCATGATTAGTATAAATCTAAGACATATAATAATTAATAGATTTTGTGATCATATCTTGGTTAGACTTCATGTCTTTCATATACCCCTAACCATTATATGAACATGGTCACTATTAGGCCTGATTTTTATCAAACATCATGGAAAAAATTATGTTAAATCACCTAACTCACTAGAAAAACAAACCTATTCTCTCACAACTAATATGTTCGAGTAATCATCAAAATGTGGAGGTGGTTTACCCGAGGAAGAATAAATGGAAGAAAGATTATTCAACCTCTCTAGAAAGTCATCCATAGAGTCTGCATATAAATACAACATTTTATATATTATATATTTTGTAACTTCTAACTAATTTGATAATATTATGTTTCCCAATTACACTTATCTAATTTGAACCATCATATTTGGCTAAATGTGCTAAATCAAAAGCCTGAACAAATGTTTATCATTCTTGCCACTGAGCATGGTAATCAAAGCTGGTTGAATTTTCAACAACACACAAAAACCTGAGAGAAGCATTTCTCTAAAGGAATATAAGTCTCCTCTGGTGAAAACATCGATAGGAAGTGATGGAATGAAAAATTTAGGTGAGGAATTAGCAATCATATACCAGGAAAGAAAATCAGAAACAAAACTCTCCAATTAACCTAAAAAATTAATCCGAACAACTAATAACCCCTTAGGATCCCATTCCTCTTGAAGATTAGGTCCAATATTATTTTGTGGACTACCAAGAAACTTATACCATTCCAAAATCATTAGTTCCATCAAAATGATGGAATACATACACATATATTTTTCACATTGAGAATAAGAAATCGTAGACATAACCACTCTAGGAACCACACTCAACTGCTCAAAAGCTCTCTATACATCACTAGACGGATCAAAAATAGCTGACTAAGTCTCCATCGGCTCAAGATCTGATTGATCTACAGTTGTTTTCTCAAAAAACATCTTCTCATCAGCCGAGGACAAAATAATATCTACAATAATAGGATCAATAGGATTACTAAACATACATGAAGATTCTTCCCCCGAAATTTATTATGCATTCTCTTCTCCATAAGTCGGGTCTATATCTTCAACAAGGCTAGGTATCTCTTCTAATATAGAGAATGATACTATGGTAGAATGGATAACTAATTGAGATGTTTCCAAATCAGAAGAACCAATTCTTTAACAAGGTTCATTAGGGTAATAATCTGTATAATTTTAGTCACTATATCCATCACAATATCCTTCTTTATTTTCATTACCTTTTCCATTTTCCATAAAGTATTTGGAAGAACACAACAAACTATCCAAATTTGTACACAAACCTAGGATATAAGGGCCTCTGGTTAGATGATGATCATTCTACCCATCCCTAGTCATGCATAACATTGAGAACCAAGGATATTCTATAAAGTAATCACATGGCCTAATTTTTTTTGGCACTAAATATCCCATAAAAATGATTAGGATGCACATTCTCTACAGCAGCCAGAAGACACGATGTACTTTTTTTTGGTTCTTTCAAGGAAGTGACTTTTCTAGAAAAAACACTGAAGCTCTCTTTACCATAACCATTATAATCATCTTGAGATGTTTTGGAGAAGGATAAGGAAGGAATAAAGTCAGAAGAGAAAGGGTTTAAATAAGGATATATATAAATGACATGAGGAAGTAAGCATTGGAATTGGAAAAATATTTCTTTTCTAGAATTTTGGATTTTAGGGATTCATAAAATCAAGTTCAAAACAACATATGAATCAAATTAAAAATTAAATAAACTAATAATTTTTAAAGATAAATTTGAAATTTTAACTCAAAAAAAAACTATAAAATAAAAAAGGAATAAGATTTAACATTGTGGCTATAACCAATGGACGTTGAAACTCAACAGTGAGTAGTTCCAATGATGAGTAATTCCAATGGTTTGTAAGCTCACCATTGAGTAAAACTCAACGGTGTGTAAAAAACAATGCTGGGTAAAAATCAATGGTGTGGTCCAAAAAATTAATCTCAAAAAAATTAACCATACCCAAATCATGTTTTATGTAGTAAATTCTTGTACAATTCAATGGATTAGTGAAAATATTAGGAAGCTAATTTTATTTACCAATATATTCAAGAGTTATATCATCCATTTTGAAAATGGTCTCTCAAAAAGTGATGTATTACATCAATATGTTTTGTTCTCGAGTAAGATATAGGGTTCCTAATGATTTTAATAGAACTTGTATTGTCACAATTTATAGGGACATTTTAGAATTGATATCTATATTCAACTAATGTGTGTTTAATGTGCAAAATATTCTCATAACAACTACCTAAGACTGTGTATTCAAGTTCAACAGTATATGGTGAAAACAAATTTGTTTCTTACTAAATCAATAAATAAATGACATTTCCAAAATATGGCATGTTCTTGAGGTTCATTTTCTATCTAACATAAAACCACCGAAATCATTATCTGTGCAATTAACTAAGTAAAATTATTTTCCTCTAGGATAAAACAGTTCTAAATTGGTAGTATATCTAAGGTATTTTAAATTTTTTACAAACAAAAGTGTGACTCTTTTGAGTTTTCTTGAAATTGAGTGAATATACACACTCTAATCACAATACCTAGTTGGTCAGTAGTTAAGTAGAAAAGTCTTCCAAGCATAACTCTATAATTGGGTTGATCCACTAATTTACTAGCTTCATAATGGTATAACTTGTAGGTGGTACTCATATAAGTATCAATACTCTGTGTTCTGCCCAAACTAATATATTTTAAAAGGTATTTAAATATTTAATTTCATTTTAAATAGTTCCTTTCTTATTTTGAAAAATAAAAAAATCAAGAAATAATTCTACTTCACCAATTAAACTCATTTCAAATTATTTTTTCATTATCTTTGAAAAATCTGTACATAAATAATTTTAATAATATATAATAATAATATCATCTTCATATATTTTATCCAAATAATTATTTTTTGAAATATGTTTTATAAATAGGTTAGGATCAGCTGTAACACCCCGATATTTTATGAAAAATATTGTTTTTAATTTCATTAATGTCTTGTGTTGTACGCTACACCAAACGGAGCTTGCACAACATGCATCCTTGACTTGCCTTTCATTACACGCAATTGTGACCTTCCTTGATAGCGTGTGTAGTACACAATACCGAGTTTCACTAAACAACGATATGCTATTAAAATATTATTAAAACTAGCTGTTATGAATAGTAATAAGCAATTTTTGAAATTTTATAAATTTTATTTTTCAAAATGGACTTCATTTTTAGATTCAGAATATAGAAATTAGCCTAGGGTGAAATTTTGGTATTTTTCTGAAAACTTTCAATTTTTGATGAATAGTGAAACCACTAAGTGGTAGGTTAAAAACTGAATTTTGCATAAAACATAATTTTACCGCTTCTGTGAATTGATTTTCGAAAATCCGATAGACACGGTTGATATCAGTTTGTAAAATGTGGTTTAATGAGATAAAAATAATTAATTAGTGAATAATAACTTTTTACTTTTTTTACCGCGGTTAATAGTAAATAGGGTAACTAAGGGTAAATATGATATTAATATTACCCTAACACATGTCCTAATTCTATTGGATAAGTGTAATTCGACCAAAAACAACCTTATGAATATAATATGACCATTTAGGTCCACTTGGATTAGATTATGACATTTAATATTATTTTATTTAATGAATAGTTAGAATAGTTAAAATCAAAGTTTAATAAATAAAGCAATTTTAATATGGGTTTATACATAAGATAAATTAGATTATAAATATTCATTAGAAAGATAAAAATATTTCCTACATAATGATATTTTATTTATAATTTTTAGACTTTAAATAAATTAATTTATTTATGACACAACGATGATGCAGTAATTACCCTTTTAAGGAAATGTTAACATAATTGATGTCATAAATGCCCAAATAAATGTAATTTGAGACTTTTTATGAATTACACTAATTTTATAGGTTACTATGATATATTAGTGTTGATTTAATAAACTTTTTTAGAACATATAATTCTGTTATGACTTTCACAAAAATCATATATCAAATAGTGTCAAAATTGACACAAAATATTTTTTAAATCAAATATTATATTATTAATTGTTTTTTATTCCTAAAAATATAAGGTTCGGCCAAATGACTTATATAAGGATATATATATTAATAATAAACAACTTGAGGTTTGTTTGTCATGTTATAGTAAGTGTATTAACCTTATAGTGTAAGAACACAAGAAGACACGGTAAAAGTAAATTTTTTTAACTTAATGTTAAATCTAAATGATAAGTTTAAAATAGGAACCTAAACTTGTATAAATTCTATTGGATGAGAGGTTTTCGACCCATACCCACATTATCCTCGAAATAAATCAATTTGGAGCTATTTAAAACCGAACTTGACTTTATAATAAAATAATATTTTTAGTTTTTCCAAAGGAGCCCCTCTCCTCCCTTATAAAAGGGCACCTCCTCCCTCTCTTCCTCACACAACTTTGAGCCTTCATGCTCGGCCAACCCCTGCCAAATTCACTTCTCCACTTCCTTAGAAACATCTTAGAGGTTCTGGTATTCTTCAAAGACACATTTTACTGCCCTAAAAGGAGGTCTCAAAGAAGCACTTTAATGAAGAGATAATGTCTGTTACCGATTCTTTCATCTTTATTTCTTCTTCCACTTCTTCTAATTAGGTTGTTTCATTATGAAGTAATAACATCAGTATCACTCATATACTGATATGTTATTATAAGTATGAAACAACCCTATTTCACCATCTATCCATCCTATGGAAAAAGAAATCACCGCGCGTGCGTACGTACAGAATACCGTCTCTACGCCGTGGTGTAATCTCTTTTCCACCACCACCTTACATGGATGGATATAATGGTGTAAAGAATAACTATACATAGTTATTAAAAAATCATATTGATTCTGATATATTTTATAATCCACTCCAATTCAATTCAATAATTATGGAAATGATATCATCGCTCGTGCGTACGTACGGACTACCGTCTCCACGACGCGATGAGATTCATTCTCCATGTTAACCATTTAAGAATGATTATAAAGTATATATAAGAAATAATAATGAAATATATTACATTATAAACCTACTGGATTTATGTATATATATATATATTTATTTCATCTACTTACTTCCATTCAAGACAATAAGGAAAGGAAAACAACGTTCATGCGTACGTACGGACTACCGTCTCCATGAACGGTGTTTTTCATTTCATTTATCTATCTATTATATATATATATATACGGAATATATATGATATATAAATCATATTTTATATTCGGCAAGTAAGTAAATCATGATATAAGTAATAATAATGTCAAGAACAACAAGTCAAAACACCTACGATAAATGAAACGATTTTACCCAAAACTCTTCTTCAACATGGAATTTACAAAAGAACGGGTAATATAAAGTCATAAGTGAACCATATATGATATAATAACAATGAATATGATTCTGTAATAAGTCGATGACATTATTTAAATCATTATAAAGGAGGTTCGGAAACATATGAAGCAAATCGGACCTAAGGTAAGGGAATTATCACAATCACATTTTTATCCGAGATTGTTTATACTTTGGTATTTACTGGGGTGTATTTTATCATCCACATCCATGTTTCCTCAAAATGTAATATTATTTACATCCACCTACAATTGTTTAAATCCAATTTTACCCTTCGGTGAGTTTTTAGTAAAAGATATGAAAGGAATCTTTTGTCGTTTTTCGTACGAGGTACTTTTTGACTTTTCCGACAAAAGTACAAAGAATTTTTTTTTAACTTATACGACATGAATGGATTTTTAAAACATTATTTCCAAGAATATTCCTTTACAAGTTTTCATGTATATTTTTAATCAACTTATTTTAGTTTAAATTCGTATGACATGTTCATAAAGGAAAAAATGTTTTTGAAGAAGAAAGGATATTTTCCTCAGGAATGTAGTTCAAGTGTTTTATCAAAATTATTTTCCATATAAGATAATAAAGGGTTCTGTTTTTATCCCTATTATTACATTTATTTGATCATGTTGTGATGGAATTATTTTTATGAATTCCTTTATCTTATATGAATTGTTTTATGTTGTCATGATGTTTAAGATTCCCATTTGTATTACATGGGTTATGAAATGATGTATGATTTATGATTTTGTGACACACATAAGAATGGTATCATTATGAGATGGGTGGGACATATATATCCCTCAAATTCATTGGGTAAAGATTTTATATCTCATGATATAGACATGGCTAGAACGTTAGGTTATACCGGTTCAGTGAAACAGGACTGAAACGAGGGTGACTCGGTTCAGAAAGGGACTTTGTCCACTAAGATAGTCTTGGAAATGAGTCATGACTAACAATAAATGATTCTCTATGATTATGTCTGTATGCCACACAGTTTCATGTTTTATGTTATGATTATAGGGATTTCATTTCAATACTATGATTTATCCCATGTTATGAAATTATGCTCTCTTTTATAGGTTAAGATTTCCAAAAAGTTATGTATATGATGTGATTAATATTTCTTTTGTTTACCCTTACTGGGCATTTGAGCTCACCCATTTATGTTTTCTTTTCCCCAGGATATAAAGAAAGGTTTTAGGTATAAAAAAAGGAAGATCTTTATGGGAGATGTTGAAGATCTTTCACCACGATTAGAAGATTATATTCCGAGTTTCCAAAGACACTAAACTATTACGATCCTTGTGTGTGTGTTTTTGTTATGTACTAAGTATTCCGAAAATGTAATGTAATGTCAATGTACGTCAAGATACGGGTCTTTATATCAGCTATACCTTCTAAAAATATTATTGAAATAAGAACAATGTTGAGACTATTATATGAAGCTATAAGATATTGTTTTAAACCAAATAAAGTTTTTGTTAAATTAAATAAATGATGTAGAATAAGAGGATTCTGAAATCCAAGGTGTTGTTAAATAAAAATATCCTCAACTATATACATATTTAGGAATTCAATTTTTTACATCTATTTAATATAGTTCGAGATCTATATGTAAAACATTGGCATGTAGTATTATAATGGACTCACTTATGGATATAAGTGTAAAGGTCCCTTCCTAGTCTATAACCTATTCATGACTATACCCTTGTGAAACTAATTTAGCCCTATTTCTTACTATCATACTAGATTCGCCAACCATGTTTCTAAACCCCCATTTAGTTCTTATAGTCAAGGTGTCTTTGTGTCTATAAACATGTTCCCAAACATAATTCCTTTCATACGGATTAAGTTATCCTTGTATATCCATTACCCAAAATTCATCAATGATTACATAATTTTTGATTTTTGGTTCATACTATGATAAGAATTCATGATTTTTAACCTGGTTTCTTAGAGATTATTTTATCATGACCCATCCTAGTATTTCCCATGGTACGAATTACCATGCCCTCCCCCAATAGTCCATATACTAGCGACTTGCACCGAGTAGGCATATCATTAACATGAGAAGCATTGCCTAAGTTCTTGTACAGATGCACACATCTCCAAGACCACAAAATGGTGAAATTAACAATATACTGAAAAACTAATGAATGCATACATCTATATCCAACAAACAGCATACGCAAAGATGTAAAGAAATTAAAAAATGAAAAATATAAGTGCAACAAAAAATATTTGGAAAAACTTCCAACCTTAATGTTAAGGTATTGGGACTTCTGTTTGAAAGATGGAGGAACATACATCAGTTTGTCTGTTCTCACAAAGCATGGTCTGGTCCTGGTCCACATAGGAATTCATGAAAAGGTTGATCATTTATAGAAGACACAAAACATGAGGGAAAATTCCATGCAGGGGTGAGTATAACAATACTCAGTAGGACACCTCAAAACCAAAAATCGTACAATAAGGACATACAATCATCTCCACACCGTTATATGTCTACAACACTTATAAAATGAATATCCAAATATACTCAATCTAAGACACATAGTTTAGAGTTATGTTGGACACATAGTATACCAGCCTAGGGTCCAAGTTCAAAGAGTCCAAAAAGTAGTAATCTAGGAGAAAGAACTCTTGAATTTGATAACACTGATGAAATTTGTCTGAGAGGTACGACTCTTCAAGTATTATCATGAGAGATAATACATGTTGAATGATCTTAAGAGAGTACAACAAAAAAATGAGGATTAGATATAGGGCCCTTAGGTGATATCAACAACATAATCTAAATAAACCCACTATGTAATGGATTGACGTCCTGTAGGATTTTTCACATTGATACCTATAACACTTCCTATAAAATAAAGATGAATGGTGGATCCCACAAAGGGACTCTTGGGGGGGGGGGGGATTCCAACGAATCTCTCTATGAATTACTACTAAAGGGATCATAGTCATAGGAGTAGGAAAGGATTCATACCAACATTTAGGGGAAAAAAGGGGAATAAATCCTAATGAATATTGTAGAAGATAGAAAGGAAAATAGATCTATTCCATGTATGAAAGAGTAAACGACATGTAGAGGGGTTACAAACTATGTCCCTTGACCTAGGGTTCTGCTAGAGTAAACAACCCATGTAATTCAAACCGTGCATGTGTAGCACTACATGACATGTAGGCTACCTATGTATTCAACCCAGGTGCCAGAACATGGAACTAGCTCATATACATTTACATGTGAACCAAAACACAAATTAGTCTATGTACCAGGGCCAAGATGTGTTTGTGTGGGGGAGTACATGACATATAGGATACTCATGTAGTCCACCCCATATCTGTGTACCTTCCAAAGTACATGTCAGATTCACCCAGGAGGAACCAAACACCCTATGATAGGGGTATAACTAAATGTGACACTTAACCTTATACCAAAACCAGGGAAACTACAAGGGGACCCCGCATTCCATGAAATCAAAGATTACATGCCATGTGGTTCGTGATATTCCCAAATACACAACGCTTCTCCTATGTGCATCTTTTCTTTCTGGTCGTCGATACAATGATTGTTTCACCATGAAATCAAATATCAATTATTTTCCAATACTTTTGGTCATCGAACAACATGTTCCATCACCATATCATCAAGAAAAATGGATTAAATCACTATAATTCACTAGGCACTCAAGATTTATAAAGAACACAAATTCGAGTATCCATCATCATCCAAATAACTACATATTAATTTCTACAACTCTATCATGTTGTTCCAGTCCTAGATCTATGATTTTATATCATTGCCTCAAGAATCATGTGTGCATCAATCGATTGTTCAAGGTTTGTGGAGCTTCTGGCCAAATAGATAATGCCCATGATGAACAATGAACGAGGAGGGGGGGGGGAAGCAAAAATCAATCAAGTTAAAAAAACCTTGATCGATGTTCATGTTGATATTGATTTATTTTGATTAGAAATAAAATTGAATAAATCACAAATCATAATAAAACTCCTTTCAAAACCCAGAAAATAAACTCGTCCCACAATACCCATGATTTGTGAGTCAATCAATTTTTTGATTGATTCATGTTCATCATAAAAATAAATAATGGGGAATAATTATAGAAAAAAACACTCCCTACCAAGATTTAGTTTTATTACTAATGAAGAAAAATTCATCATCATCATTTTGGTCCAGATCTATCGAATCTGAGGTTCGTCGATATTTTATTTTCAAATCCAACATTTTCTTCCTGAGAGGATTCACCAAGGTTCTCTCTAATGATCCTCTAAAGGCTCCAGGGTTATTCGACTAACCCTAGGGATTATCTAAAATTATATATTTAAATACATAACAATCGTTATGTCGTAACAAATTAAAATAATTTTATTTAATTATTTTATACATTTTCAAGATTGCAATTAATTTTCCATAAATTACCAGTTCCAACCAATGTTAATTCATTTCTAGGGTAAAACTCACATTTTGAGTTCAACGGTGACCTTGTTTTCTAATCTAGGAACCCTTTTAAAAGTTATTACACTTTTTTTTGGAAAACTGGATGCACATTCTATTTAATATATTTAATATATTTGAAGCATTTACTCTAGCCACACTAGGGCACATTATTTCTTTCCATATCATTTCTTGGTCTTGAATATAACCGATTTATTATTTAAAAATAATAAAAGGAAAATATGAGACATTACATTCTCCCTACCACGGGGCTTTACATCCTCAAAAAAGCCAAAACAAAGGCTCACTAAAAATATTTGTGTATTGAGCATGGAGATGAGCCTCCTATTCTCAATTTCTCTCTTGTAGATTCTTGTTCTACCTCTAGACACACACTAAAGGAATTGATACATTGAAGAAATCATCTACCCAATATAACTATGGAGAAAGAGCTAAGTGCTACACCACCTTTCCAACTCTATGTAGTATCTGAAAATGGATGATGAATATCAAAGATAACTTGTCTCCCAATCCAAATATCCACAATCCACGTCGAGGTGAAACCTGTAGGAATACATGGTTCCCTTCCTCAAACTCAAATGGACACCATCTCTGTTCAGCATAAGAATTATAATGGCTCTATGTAGTATTCATCCACTCATGGATGATCTGCACCTTCTCTATTATAGATTGCACCAACTCTATTCCCATGATTACTGACTCTCCAGGGATAGTCCAACAAAGTGGCGACTTGTAGGGTCACCCATACAAAACCTTGGATGGTTGTATAACTATGTTGGAATGTTAGATGATATTATATGAAAAATCCACCAGTGTTAAATGATCCTCCCAACTATGGTAAAGTCTAAGATGCATGCTCGTAACATGTCCTACAAAACCTGAATGGTCTGCTCAGTCTGACCATCATTTTGTGGGTGAAACGATGTGCACAAGAATAACTAGGTCCCAAATACCTCCAAGAATTTCTTACTCAATCAAGATGTAAATATAGAATCACGATCTAAAACAATCATCGATGGAACCCCATGGATTCAAAATATCTCTTGAAGGGAGAGGTGTCCTAAGATCTCTACTGAACTCACCTCCCATATATCTATGAAGGGGGATGAGTTGGTGAGTCATTCTTTGATCACCTAGATGACATCATGTCCCCTAGAGGAACAAGGTAAGCCTATCATGAAGTCTATAGTTATCCTTGTAACACCCGAGATTTTTATGAGTAATATTTTGTTTTTATATATCATCAAAGGAATCTTTCACTACACACTTTCTTGGCTTACTTTACACGCAATCACGACCTTCCTCGATAGCTTGCGTCATACACAATACCGAGTTTCACTAAACAACGATATGCTATTAAAATATTATTAAAACTAGCCGTTATGAATAGTAATAACCACTTTTTGAAATTTTATAAATTTTATTTTTCAAAATGGACTTCATTTTTGGATTCGGAATACCGAAATTAGCCTAGGGTGAAATTTTGGTATTTTTCTGAAAACTTTCAATTTTTGATGAATAGTGAAATCACTAAGTGGTAGGTTAAAAACTGAATTTTGCATAAAACTTAATTTTACCGCTTCTGTGAATGGAATTTCAAAAATCCGACAGACACGGTTGATATCAGTAAGTAAAATGTGGTTCAATGAGATAAAAATAATTTTTTGGTAAATAGTAACTTTTTACTTTTTTTTTACCGCGGTTAATAGTAAATAGGGTAACTAAGGGTAAATATGATATTACTATTACCCTAACACATGTCCTAATTATATTGGACAAGTGTAATTCGACCAAAAACAAACTTAGGAATAAAATATGACCATTTAGGCCCACTTGGATTAGATTAGGACATTTATTATTAATTTATTTAAAGAAGGGTTAAAATAGTTAAAATCAAAGTTTAATAAGTAAATCATTTTTAATATGGGGTTATACATAAGATAAATTCGACTATAAATATTCATTAGAAATCTAAAAATATTTCCTACATAATGGTATTTTATTTGTAATTTTTAGACATTAAATAATTTAATTTATTTATGACACAATGATGATGCAGTAATTATCTTATTAATAAAATATTGACATAATTGATGTTATAAACACCACAATAAATGTAATTTGAGACTTTTTATGAATTAAACTAATTTTATAGGTTACTATGATATATTAGTGTTAATTTAATCAACTTGGTTCGAACATATAATTCTGTTATGACTTTCAAAAAAATCATATATCAAATAGTGTCAAAATTGACACAAAATAGTTTTTAAATAAAATATTATATCATTAATTGTTATTTTATTGCTAAAAATCTAAGGTTCGGACAAATAACTTAGATAAGAATATATATATTAATAATAAACAATTTGGGGTTCGTTTGGCATGTTTTAGTAATTGTATTAACCATATAGTGAAAGAAAACAAAAAGACACGGTAAAAGTTAAATTATTTAACTTAGAGTTAAATCTAATTGATAAGGTTAACAAAATACCCTAAACTTGTCTAAATCATATTGGTTGATAGGATTTCGACCCATCCCCACTTTAGCTTCGAAATAAGACCCTTTGGAACCATTATAAACCGATTTTGACTTTAATATAAAATAATATTTTGAGATATTCCTAAGGTGCCCCTCTCCTCCCTTATAAAAGGGAACCTCCTCCCCCTCCACCTCACACCAATTTGAGCACTCAAGCTCGGCCAAACCCTGCCATTTTCTCCTCTCCACTTCCCTAGAATAATCTTAGAGGTCCTGGTCTTCTTCAAAGACCAATCTTAGTCCCCTAAGTGGAGGATTCAAAGAGGCGTTCCAAAGAAAAGGTAATATCCATTACCGATATTTTCAATTTCTTTCTTCTTAAACTTCTTCTTCTTTAGTTGTTTCATGATAAAGTAATAACATCAGTATTAATTACATACTGATATGTTATTATAAATATTAAACAACCCTAATTCACCTTCTATCCATCCTATGGAAAAATAATATCACCGCGCGTGCGTACGTACGGAATACCGTCTCCACGCCGTGGTGTAATCTATTTTCCACCATCACCTTACAAGGATGGTTATAATGGTGTAATGAGTAACTATTTATAATTATTATAAAGTAACATTGATACTGAAATAATATATATATACTCCAATACAATTCCACGATCATAGGAACGATATCATCACTCGTGCGTACGTACGGAATACCGTCTCCACGATGTGATGCGACTCGTTCTACATGATCATCATTACATAGTAATTATATAAATGAATTGAATGAATAAATATGATATATGTTAAACTAATACCATTCTGTATATAAGGTATCTATAACCATAAAAGAAGAATAAGAATTTATTCGGCAAAACACGCATAAGAACAAAAGGCAATAAGGACCCGAGTAACAAGTAACAATGAAATATTACTATCAAGAAGCTAAGAATATGACCATATATGATATCATATCAATATGTATGATTCTGGAATAAGTCAATAACATTATTTAAACCATTATACAGGAGCATCGGACACGTACAAAGCAAATTGGACCTAAGGTAAGGGGAAATATCACAATCTCATTTTTATCCGAGATTGTTTATACTTTGGCATTTACTGGGGTGTATTTTATCATCCACACCCATGTTTCATCAATATTTAATATTATTTCCATTCACCTACAATTGTTTAAATCCTATTTTATCCTTCGGTGAGTTTTTAGTAAAGAATATGAAAGGAATCTTTTATCATTTTTCGTACGAGGTACTTTTTGACTTTTCCGACAAAAGTACGAAGAATGTTTTTTAACTTATACGGCATGAATGGATTTTTAAAACATTATTTCCAAGAAGCTTCCTTTACAAGTTTTCAAGTTTTTTTTAATCAACTTCTTTTAGTTTATAATTGTATGACATGTTAAGAAAAGAAGAATGTTTTTGAAGGATATTTTCCTCAAGAATGGAGTTCAAGTGTTTTATCAAAATTATTTTCCATCTAAGATAATAAAGGGTTCTGTTTTTATCCCTATGATTACATTGATTTGATTATGTTGTGATGGAATTATTTATATAAATTCCTTTATCTTATATGAATTGTTTTATGATGTCATGTTGTTTAAGAATATCATTTTTATTACATGGGTTATGCTGTGATGTATGGTTTATGATTTTGTGGCACACATAAGAATGGTATCATTATGAGATGGGTGGGACCTATATCTCCCTCCAATGGATTGGGTAAAGATTTTATTTCTCATGAGATAGACATGGCTGGAACGGTAGGTTATACCGGTTCAGTGAAACAGGACTGGAACGAGGGTGACTCGGTTCAGAAAGGGACTTTGTCCACTAAGATAGTCTTTGCAATGAGGCCTGACTAACAAGAAATGATTTTCCATGATTATGTGTGCATGCCACAAAGTTTCAAGTTTTATGTAATGATTATGGGGATCTCATTTTCACTTCTATGATTTATTCCATGTTAAGATATTATGATCTCTTTTGCAGGTTTTTATTTTCAAAAAGATATGATATGATTTCCTTTATTTTCCCTTGCTGAGCATTTGAGCTCACCCTTTTATGTTTTCTTTTCCCCAGGTCAGGAAGATGGATATTAAGTAGAATATGCTAAAAGGGACCCTAGATATGATGAAATAAATGGGAGACACTGTAGAAGATTTATGAACCAGTTGTTTATGTTTCCCAGTTTCTAAAGACACTATACCTATACGATCCTTTGTGGTTTTGTCATATGTTGTAATAAGTGAGCTTCAATTTTGAAGTATTAACAATGTATGTAAAGTATGGGTCGTTATAGTTGGTATCAGAGGAAAGATATAGTCAACCTTTGGAAACTAGGATGTGAAAGCCTTAGTAAGAACCCTAAGGATAAGTCTAAGCATAGAACACAATCTTAGTGTTTTAGAAATGGCCATGAATAACCTAGGATAAGACCTTAAGAATGAAAATTTTATTCTTGAATTATGTGGTTTCCTATTATAATTAGTGTTGCTCACACTATTCTTCTTGGTTTTAGTCAATGGCTGGAACCCGAAGGAACCGTGTTAATGCGGAATGCGATGGGCAATGCAATGATTGTCCCCCTGAGCAACCAAACAATATGGGAGCTGGAATGTAAAATCTTGTAGCCATGCTCACACAACTTTCTCAAGATATGAATCATGCAGGACTTCCAAACGAGCAAAGGAAGGAGCAACATTCTGTTGAATCCTTCATGAGGCAGCGTCCACCTTCTTTCAGCGGGTCTACTGATCCATTAATTGCTGAACAATGGATTAGTACTACTGAAAAGATATTTTCAGTTCTTCAATGTTCTGAACATGATAAAGTCATCCTAGCAGTGTATCGTTTGGAAGGAGATGATGATCAATGGTGGAATCTTATTAAGAATACGAGGCAAAGGGATGAAATTGAGTCTATGGAATGGGACGAGTTCAAGAACTTATTTTTCAATAAGTACTTCCCTCGTATTCTCCGAACAAAGATGGAGAAAGAGTTCCTTGAACTGAAGTAGAGGGATGATGAATCTTTTGGTACCTATGAAGCAAATTTTACAAGACTTGCAAGGTACGCTTCTGGTATTATTATCCAACCTGAGAGTAAGATCGATCGATTCTTTAGTGGCTTAAAACCAAGTCTTCGAAGGGCGTTAGCCATAAGGGAATTCAATAGCTACGAGGAAATCGTTCGATGTGCTCTCAAAGTCGAGATGGAGATTGGAGTAACCCATCAGTCACATGGGTTTGATAAGAAGAGGAAGATGGAATTCAAAGGAAAATCTAAAGAGCACACTGAAAAGAAGATGAGCTTTCCCTTATGCTCAAAGTGTGGAAAGAAACATGGAGGGAGTTGTCTTAAAGGGACAAGTAAATGTTTCAAATGTGGAAAGGAAGGTCATCGGGCATTTGAATGTCACGATAATGGGAAGAAGATGTCTAATGATGAAAACAAAGGAAGGGATACACAGAATGAACCTACTACACCTCAATGTTTCAAGTGCAAGGAGATAGGGAATTATGCCAATCAATGCCCAAATCCAAGGGTTGATGATGATGGTCGACGTCAAAAAAATCTTAAGGCTAAAGACAAAGGAATGTCACATGCAATTTCTATCAGCGATGTGGAGTACGATAACGAAGTGGTGAAAGGTACACTTACCATCCACTCTAAAGTAGCAAATGTTTTATTTGATTCTGGATCCACCCACTCTTTTATTTCTAAAGAATTTTCTAAGGGTATCACCATATTACCTCAACAATTAGATGTTGAGTTATCTGTGACAACACCTAATGGTACAACAGTCGCATCAAAAGTTTATAATTCTTCTCTGATCGAAGTTTGTGGGAAAGTGCTTCCTGCAAATCTTGTGATCCTTCCTTTAGTGGAATTTGATATGATTCTTGGCATGGATTGGCTTTATCTACATGGAGCTCATATCAATTGCCAAAGAAGGGAAGTCACATTTCATATTCCAGATCAATCTACGATCGTCTATCAATGCAAGGATGAACATAACCTTCCAGTGGAAATTCCTTCCATCTTATGGGTCTTGATTCCACTAAATGAAGGTTATTTATCTCAAATGGTTGGTGAGAAACTCACGATTAAAAATATTCCCATTGTACGGGAGTTTGATGATGTCTTTCTGGAGGAATTACCGGGTCTTCCACCAAATCGTAAAGTTGAGTTTTCAATAGAACTCGTACCGGGTGCTTTGCCTATTTCAAAGACACCTTATAGAATGGCCCCAATTGAGTTGCAGGAATTGAAGAAGCAACTCCAAGAGAATCTTGATAAGGGATTCATACGCCCTAGTGCGTCACCTTGGGGAGCACCTGTTCTATTTGTTAAGAAGAAAGATGGATCAATGAGACTCTGCATTGATTATCGAGAACTTAACAAGAACACTATCAAGAACAAATATCCTCTTCCACGCATTGATGACTTATTTGACCAACTACGTGGAGCTCAATAATTTTCCAAGATTGATCTTCATTCAGGGTATCATCAATTAAGGGTCAAAAGGGAGGATATACCAAAGACGGCTTTCCGTACAAGGTATGGACACTATGAATTTATAGTGATTCCATTTGGTCTTACTAATTCCCCTGCTATCTTCATGGATCTAATTAATAGAGTCTTTAGAGACTATCTTGATCAATTTGTGGTAGTCTTTATAGACGATATTCTTGTCTATTCAAAGAGCAAGGAAGAGCATGAAGATCATTTGAGAATTATATTGAAGACCCTGAGAAAGGAGAAGCTTTATGCCAAATTTACCAAGTGTGAATTTTGGCTTCAAAAAGTTGCATTTTCGGGTCACATAATCTCAAAAGAGGAGATATCTGTGGATCCAGCAAAAACAGAGGTTATCGAAAGATGGTCGAGACCAACAAAAGTAACTGAGATCCGAAGTTTTCTTGGTTTGGCTAGATATTATCGACGTTTTGTAAAAGATTTTTCACGATTATCTAATCCACTCACCAAGTTGACTCGGAAAGGAGTTAAGTTTGTCTGGACAGAGGAATGTGAAGAGAATTTCAAGGAGTTGAAAAGAAGGTTATCCAGTGCACCTGTGCTCACACTACCTTGTAGTGGAGAAAGGTTTGTGATCTACAGTGATGCATCCAAGAAGGGATTGGGGTGTGTTCTTATGCAAAATGATATGGTGACAGCTTATGCCTCACGACAGTTGAAAATCCATGAGAAAAATTACCCAACACATGATTTGGAGTTGGCTGCGGTAATCTTTGCATTAAAGATTTGGAGGCATTACCTTTATGGTGAAAGGTGTGATATTTATACTGATCATAAAAGTTTAAAGTATATTTTCACACACAAGGAGTTGAATATGCGTCAAAGAAGATGGTTGGAGCTGATTAAGGATTATGACTGCTCAATCCATTACCACCCTGGGAAAGCAAACAAGGTGGAAGATGCATTAAGTCGACAAGACCATGATAGTTTATCCATGATGAGGATCACAAAAGATCCAATATTTATGGATTGACAATGGATGAATCTTGGAATTATAATGGAAGGGGAAAAATCTTATCTTTCTCAAATGAATGTTCAACCATCTATACATGTGAAGATTAAAGAGGCACAGAAAGAAGATGTCGAGTTACAAAAGAAGATGAGAAATGTTCCTGAATTCAACCTTGATTGTGATGGGATAATAAAGTTCAGGAATCGGGTTTGTGTTCCTCCCATCCCCGAATTAAAGAAGGAGCTGCTGGATGAGGCTCACAGTTCATCATTCTCTATTCATCCTGGATGCACGAAGATGTATAGGGACCTGAAAGAGTACTTCTGGTGGGATGGCATGAAAAGAGATGTTGCTGAATATGTCTCTCGATGCTTGGTTTGTCAACAAGTTAAAGCTGAGAGACAGAAGTCTAAGGGGATGTTACAACCATTACCCATACCCGAATGGAAATGGGAAAACATCACTATGTACTTTGTCACAGGACTTCCTAAAACATCCAAAGGCAATAATGCTATCTGGGTCATAGTTGATCGTCTTACAAAGTCTGCACACTTCATTCCTATTAGAGAGGATTTCTCTCTAGATCAGCTTGCCAGGATATATGTAAAGGAAGTGGTAAGATTGCATGGAGTACCACATTCTATTATATCTAATCGGGATCCGAGATTTACCTCGAAGTTCTGGAGAAGTCTTCAGCATACTCTAGATACAGAGTTGAGTTTCAGCACTGCTTATCATCCCCAGACAGACGGCCAGTCTGAGAGAACAATTCAAACCCTAGAAGATATGTTGAGAGCCTGCTCTATGGATTTCAAAGGAGGTTGGGATCAACACCTACCTTTGGTGGAATTTTCTTATAATAATAGCTTTCACTCCAGTATTCAGATGGCTCCTTATGAAGCTCTCTATGGAAAGAAATGCAGAACTCCTACTTGCTGGGATGAAGTTGGGGAAAGAAAGCTATTAGGACCTGATCTCGTTGATGAAATGGCAGAAAAGGTCAGATCTATTCAACAACACATAAGAGCAGCTCAGAGTCGACAGGAAAGTTATGCCGACAACCGAAGAAAAGACCTAGAGCTTGAAGTGGGTGATAAAGTGTTCTTACGAATATCTCCCTGGAAGAGGGTTATGAGATTTGGAAAGAAGGGGAAGTTGAGCCCTAGATATATCGGTCCTTTCGAAATACTGGATCGTGTTGGGAAGGTAGCTTACCGATTGGCGCTTCCACCGAATCTCTCTCAAGTTCACGATGTGTTCCATGTATCTCTCCTGAGAAAGTACATACCTGATCCTTCACAAGTACTCAGCTCAGTAGTTGTACCGCTGGAGCAAGATCTTTCTTATGAAGAACAGCCGATAGAGATTCTGGATCGTAGCGAAAAAGTCCTACGAAACAAGACCACTCGATTGGTGAATGTTTTATGGAGGAACCACCAACTTGAAAAAGCTACATGGGAGCTTGAGGATATGATGAGGGAGAAGTATCCTCATCTGTTTGTAACAAAGTGACGAATTTCGAGGGCGAAATTCTTTTTTAAGGGGGGTAGAATGTAACACCCGAGATTTGTATGAGTAATATTTTGTTTTTATATATCATCAAAGGAATCTTTCACTACACACTTGCTTGTCTTACTTTACACGCAATCACGACCTTCCTCGATAGCTTGCGTCGTACGCAATACCGAGTTTCACTAAACAACGATATGCTATTAAAATATTATTAAAACTAGTCGTTATGAATAGTAATAACAACTTTTTGAAATTTTATAAATTTTATTTTTCAAAATGGACTTCATTTTTGGATTCGGAATACCGAAATTAGCCTAGGGTGAAATTTTGGTATTTTTCTGAAAACTTTCAATTTTTGATGAATAGTGAAACCACTAAGTGGTAGGTTAAAAACTGAATTTTGCATAAAACTTAATTTTACCGCTTCTGTGAATGGAATTTCAAAAATCCGACTGACACGGTTGATATCAGCAAGTAAAATATGGTTCAATGAGATAAAAATAATTTTTTGGTGAATAGTAACTTTTTACTTTTTTTACCGCGGTTAAAAGTAAATAGGGTAACTAAGGGTAAATATGATATTACTATTACCCTAACACATGTACTAATTCTATTGGAAAAGTGTAATTCGACCAAAAACAAACTTAGGAATAAAATATGACCATTTAGGCCCCTTTGGGTTAGATTAGGACATTTATTATTAATTTATTTAAAGAAGGGTTAAAATAGTTAAAATCCAAGTTTAATAAGTAAATCATTTTTAATATGGGGTTATACATAAGATAAATTCGACTATAAATATTCATTAGAAAGCTAAAAAGATTTCCTACATAATGGTAATTTATTTGTAATTTTTAGACATTAAATAAGTTAATTTATTTATGACGCAATGATGATGCAGTAATTATCTTATTAATGAAATATTGACATAATTGACGTTATAAACACCAAAATAAATGTAATTTGAGACTTTTTATGAATTAAACTAATTTTCTAGGTTAATATGATATATTAGTGTTGATTTAATCGACTAGGTTCGAAAATATAATTCTGTTATGACTTTCACAAAAATCATATATCAAATAGTGTCAAAGTTGACACAAAATAGTTTTTAAATAAAATAAAATATTATTAATTGTTATTTTATTCCTAAAAATCTAAGGTTCGGCCAAATAACTTAGATAAGGATATATATATTAATAATAAACAATTTGGGGTTCGTTTGGCATGTTATAGTAAGTGTATTAACCATATAGTGAAAGAAAAAAAAAAGACACGGTAAAAGTTAAATTATTTAACTTAGAGTTAAATCTAATTGATATGGTTAAAATAATACCCTAAACTTGTCTAAATCCTATTGGTTGATAGGATTTCGACCCATCCCCACTTTAGCTTCGAAATAAGACCCTTTGGAACCATTATAAACCGATTTTGACTTTATTATGAAATAATATTTTGAGATATTCCTAAGGTACCCCTCTCCTCCCTTATAAAAGGGCACCTCCTCCCCCTCCTCCTCACACCAATTTGAGCACTCAAGCTCGGCCAAAACCTGCCATTTTCTCCTCTCCACTTCCCTAGAATAATCCTTGAGGTCCTGGTCTTCTTCGAAGACCAATCTTAGTCCCCTAAGTGGGGGATTCAAAGAGGCGTTCCAAAGAAAAGGTAATATCCATTACCGATCTTTTCAATTTCTTTCTTCTTCAATATCTTCTTCTTTAGTTGTTTCATGATAAAGTAATAACATCAGTATTACTTACATACTGATATGTTATTATAAATATTAAACAACCCTAATTCACCTTCTATCCATCCTACGGAAAAATAAAATCACCGCGCGTGCGTACGTACGGAATACCGTCTCCACGCCGTGGTGTAATCTATTTTCCACCATCACCTTACAAGGATGGGTATAATGGTGTAATGAGTAACAATTTATAATTATTATAAAGTAACATTGATACTGAAATAATATATATATACTCCAATACAATTCCACGATCATAGGAACGATATCATCACTCGTGCGTACGTACGGAATACCGTCTCCACGATGTGATGTGACTCGTTCTACATGATCATCATTACATAGTAATTATATAAATGAATTTAATGAATAAATATGATATACGTTACACTAATACCATTCTGGATATAAGGTATCTATAACCTTAAAAGAAGAATAAGAATTTATTCGGCAAAACACGCATAAGAACAAAAGGCAATAAGGACTCGAGTAACAAGTAACAATGAAATATTACTATCAAGAAGCTAAGAATATGACCATATATGATATCATATCAATATGTATGATTCTGGAATAAGTCAATAACATTATTTAAACCATTATACAGGAGCTTCGTACACGTACAAAGCAAATTGGTCCTAAGGTAAGGGGAAATATCACAATCTCATTTTTATCCGAGATTGTTTATACTTTGGCATTTACTGGGGTGTACTTTATCATCCACATCCATGTTTCCTAAATATTTAATATTATTTCCATTCACCGACAATTTTTTAAATCCTATTTTACCCTTCTGTGAGTTTTTAGTAAAGAATATGAAAGGAATCTTTTATCGTTTTTCGTACGAGGTACTTTTTGACTTTTCCGACAAAAGTACGAAGAATGTTTTTTTAACTTATACGACATGAATGGATTTTTAAAACATTATTTCCAAGAAGCTTCCTTTACAAGTTTTCAAGTTTATTTTTAATCAACTTCTTTTAGTTTATAATTTAATGACATGTTAAGAAAAGAAGAGTGTTTTTGAAGGATATTTTCCTCAAGAATGGAGTTCAAGTGTTTTATCAAAATTATTTTCCATCTAAGATAATAAAGGGTTCTGTTTTTATCCCTATGATTACATTGATTTGATTATGTTGTGAGGGAATTATTTCTATAAATTCCTTTATCTTATATGAATTGTTTTATGATGTCATGTTGTTTAAGAATCCCATTTTTATTACATGGGTTATGCTATGATGTATGGTTTATGATTTTGTGGCACACATAAGAATGGTATCATTATGAGATGGGTGGGACCGATATCTCCCTCCAATGCATTGGGTAAAGATTTTATATCTCATGAGATAGACATGGCTGGAACGGTAGGTTATACCGGTTCAGTGAAACAGGACTGGAACGAGGGTGACTCAGTTCAGAAAGGGACTTTGTCCACTAAGATAGTCTTTGCAATGAGTCATGACTAACAAGAAATGATTTTCCATGATTATGTGTGCATGCCACAACGTTTCAAGTTTTATGTTATGATTATGGGGATCTCATTTTCACTTCTATGATTTATTCCATGTTAAGATATTATGATCTCTTTTGCAGGTTTTGATTTTCAAAAAGATATGATATGATTTCCTTTATTTTCCCTTGCTGAGCATTTGAGCTCACCCTTTTATGTTTTCTTTTCCCCAGGTCAGGAAGATGGATATTAAGTAAAATATACTAAAAGGGACCCTAGATATGTTGAAATAAATGGGAGACACTGTAGAAGATTTATGAACCAGTTGTTTATGTTTCCCAGTTTCTAAAGACACTATACCTATACGGTCCTTTGTGGTTTTGTCATATGTTGTAATAAGTGAGCTTCAATTTTGAAGTATTAACAATGTATGTAAAGTATGGGTCGTTATAATCCTACCACACAACCATTCTAGAATATCATGGTGTTGGTCAAACCTTCCCAAACATAGTACTCAATCGTCACTTTCTAACAAGTAAGGTATCTACAGATGAATTCTGCAACACCTTTCATTATCCCAGGCCACAAAAAACTGACATCTGGGGCCCTGATACATCATTTCCACACCTAGATGTCCCGCCAAAGGAGATGTGTGAAACTCTTTCAGGACCTCATCCCATAACGTCACTAGTACCATTTTTAATTCTCTGAAAAGAATGATATACTCCGCACCATTAGAAAATCCTCCAAGAGAATGTCTAGAGGATATCTGATCATGTAGGGGACTGCAGTTGGTATCACTAAGTTATGCCTCACTGACTCAATGTAAGAGTTGAGGGGTGACAACCATTGACTAGAGGTAAGATGCTATATCTCATGACACAAAGGATCACTCTAATGATGCCACATACTCTAATGAATTGTTCATCAACTATAGAAAAGATCTCTTTCTAAGAGAATCATTTACCACATCTCCCTTCTCGATAAGTATAGAAAATTTTGAAGTGATAATAATGGAGAAAATATATCCATTAAATCTATCTCATGTTGAGATCCTTATGAGATAAGATATACATGGGAATATTGTGATTGGAATTGATGATAAACCGGTCACCCATTAGGTAAAGTCACCACATTTTGAATGAAAATAGTATCACTTCTAAATAAAGATCATGGGTAGTGTTTTTATGATAATGTGGTCTAAACTAGAATGATCCATAAGCAATCACTGATTGCTTCTACATCTGAACACAACCAAGCATGGTGCCTGATGCATCACCGAACACTATGTACTTGACACCCTTCTCTATAAATATGAATATAGAAGCTCTCTATAAACTCAACATCAACGGCTAGAATGATTGATAGAACCATTATTTTTATATGAAAGTTTTTCCTTTTTGAGTCAATGTTTTTATGGGTAGAGATATCATGGAGAAATCTAGAATGAATCTCTGGTAATAAGCTACCAACCCATGTAATCTCTGCACCTCCACCAAGTTCGTAGGTGCCTACCAAGTTAACACTAACTTGACGTTGACTGTGCCTAATAACACTCCATCAAATATAATAAAGTGTCCTAAAAAGTGGACATCTTGAATCCAGAACTGTCACTTTCAGAACTTTCCATAAAGCTGGTGCTCCCGAAGTATGTACAAAACTATCCTTAAGTATCTCGTGTGATCCTCCTCAGATTCCATTTACACAAGGATAGAGTCGATGAAGACTACCAAGAACCGGTCTAAGTAAGACTAAAAGATCCGATTCAAGACTAACATGAATAATATTTTGGTGTTAATCATGATAAAGGGCATCAATAAGTAATCATCATTATTTAATTGACATCTGAATGATGTCTTCAGTATATCTTCATCTCATACTAATTGATAGTGATTTCTTAACCTATGTTCGACCATTGAGAACCATTTCACCCATCTCATCTAATTGTAGTGGTTATCAATCCTCGGTAGTGGATACTTGTTCAACATGGTCACCTGGTTCAAGCACCAATAGTCCACACGCAACTTCAATCTCTTGTCTACCTTCATAGAAAACAAAAATAAGGATGCCCAGGGTGAAACATTGGGTCGCACACATCCCTTGACCTACAATTCCTCTAACTATAACCTTAGATCACATATATCTATAGGATCAATTCAATATGTTGGCAAAAATATTGTTCTCATCCTAGGGTGTAGATAAATATAGAAGTCTTTCTATCAGTGAAGAGGTAAACCTAGAACATCTTCAGTGAAGACGTCTTCCTAATATACCACCACTGTAAGAAATAGGAAAGTGACAAAATCCACTACACCAAGGATTTGGATAGCCAACTATTGAGTAATCAGCTACACCCTCTCATGTAATAGTCCATCCTGTGCTTCCTGAGTTTCCTTTTCCCCTAAAAAGAAGAACATGTATCTGTAACTGTTGACACACCACACACATCTCATAAAATAGTCAATCTGGGCATGAACTCTAGATAACCAATCCATAAAGAGGATGAAATTATTATTTTTAGATGCTTCTTCCATGATATATCAACTAAAACTCTCACCACAAAGGGCCAGGCTACACTATCAGAATAAGCGCATGATCAACGAGTGTTCTCTAGTAGGATTCTCTCAGTGTAAGGGTCAAGTCAGTGGTTCTTCCAAAATATATAATTCTCAAATAGGTTATGTAGTGAGAAAGGAATGACTATCAACTATGTCTATTAGTACTACAACTAATGCATAAAAGACACATATCATACCTCAAATCATTCTTGGAGCCCCTTGGTCTCAAGTCTCAACCAGTTGCAGTTGTCCCCACCCCTTTCCTATAGCTCCCTAGGCCTGGCATGGACCACTTGGTGGTGGTGATGGTAACATGTCAAAACATAGACCCCCTCATACTACTCTTCCAACTCCTCTTCCCTGTACACCACCCCTCGGGTCTTCTCACTATTGTCACACCCCAACCTATATTTTATTTTATTTTATAATTTTATTTGACTTTAATGTTTTGTTGGAGTCCAGGTTGAGTCTCGAACAATTTTTTTTTGTTATGATAAAAAGGGTGTGTTTTTCAGCTGATGTCATGGGACGTATGGGTGGAGTGTGATTGAAAAACCCCATGCAGCTTCGTCCAGGCGTCATCACCATCCGCTTGCCTTCATAGAATTTAAGATGAGTGAAATTTGTGATTTATTGTGTTGTTTGAATTTTTTATTATGGTTGTTAATAATTTATTATTATTATTATCATTTTTATTATTTTATTTGATCGTAATAAACACATTATTAATTATTATGTTTTTTTATATTGAGAGTTGGGATGGGTTTTTGACCGGTGCGCAGACACAACATCTTTAGCAGAGACTATGCAGACAACCCGAAACTGGTGCGACAACTTTTGTATCAGACAAAAGTTCACACACGGTTCGCGCACAGTCGCTAGAGGCACGCACAAACCACATAGTTGCACTATTCAAATAAAAATATTATTATTAAAATGAAATTATTATTATTAGTTATTACCATTATTATTATTAAAATTATTAATGTCACCTTTAATGTAAAAAACTAACATTGTTAACCGTATTATTGTGATCGTTATAATTAATAGTATTATTAAATGTTATTATTCTTATTATTCCTATCTTTGTTATTTTATTAAGGTTGATTTATTTGTTTATTTTTATTTTATTTTATCTTATTCAATCTTTTTTTTTGTTTTTTTCCCTTTTTATTTCTTTTTTTCTTCCACCTTTATAAACCCTAGCCACCACCTATTTTCTTCCACACTCCTATTATATCCCATTCTCCCCCACGCGTGTGGACACCTCCTCCCTGTTCTCCCTCTCCCTATCGCCTCCATTGGTTCACCCATCCTCCTCGACTGGCTTCCATCCTCCTTCCCTCACACAACAGCACCACGCGATCTGCGCCCCTGCCTACATCGCACCTGGCCACCCCATCCTCCTCCACACTCCCCATGCTCCACACCCGTCCCACACACCGCACATCCCCTAGACCCTTTTTCCTAGCCCTCCTACCATGCAACGCTGTTGAACCCAGGCCATCACCTTTAGTCATCCATATGCGAAGGCCACCCTCCGGCCGGCTCCCTATCCGCACACGACTCTGGTGCTTGCCCCACCCTTCACCCTTAACCTGTTGTTGTACCTTCACCCAGCCACTATCCCCACACAGCCCTCCTAATAAGGATTTTTTTTAAATACGTTTTTTAAAAAAAATATTTTTTAAAAAACGCCAAGGTTAAAAATATTTTTAAAATTGCCCCTCAAAGGCGGCAGGCGCGCTGCCGCCTTTGCGTTTCGGGGCAAAGGCGGCATCGCGCCTGCCGCCTTTGGCCTTTACCTGAAAGGCAACATCCGCGATGCCGCCTTCCCCCTAAAAAAATTTTAATTTTTTTTTTGAAATTTTTTATTTTTATTTTTTTTTGTTTTGTTTTGTTTATATATATATATACATATATATATATAAATAAAACAAAAATTTGCATCAGAATTTCTCTGCTACTAAATATCCAGCGGTACTGCCATTACAGCAGTCTGGATTCTGACAGAAACCCTCACCCAGACCTCCCTTTTATAAGATGCCTTGCCCTGGAAATCATTCTGCATTTTTGATGTGGGATTCAGGTTCTCCCTTTCCTATGCAGTACATTCTGCATTTCCGATGTGGGATTCTGTTTCAAGTGCGTGACTTTGAAAGACAATAAAATATAAACTATAAGACCAATATAAATAAAATTTTAAATATTGATTAAACATATAATTAATAGTTGAAATCAAAAAGAATTTCCTTAAAAATGAAGATGCAAAATAATTTATAAGGTTTCAAAACGGCTTACCTGAAATTTAAAAAAGTTTCAAGTACGTGAATTTGAAAGACTATAAAATATAAAATATAAAACGAATATAATTGAAACATTAAAGATTGATTAAAGATATAAGAAATAGTTGAAAACAAAAGGATTTTCATAAAAAAGATTGATAGAAAATAATTTATAACCTCTCAAAACCGCTTACATGAAATTTAAAAATGTTTCAAGCACGTGAAACTGAGTGACTATAAAATATAAACTATAGAACAAATATAATTGAAACTTTAAACATTGATTAAACATATAAGAAATAGTTGAAAACAAGAAGAATTTCATAAAAAATGTTAATGGAAAATAATTTATAAGTTCTCAAAACCACCTACTTGAAACTTAAAAACGCTTCAAATACGTTAATTTGAACGAGTATAATTATATAAGTAATAATTAATAAGTAATAAGTAATAATTATAATGAATAATAATAATTAATATTTATATAACTTATTAATAATTAATAATTAATAATTACTAATTACTAACTAATTAATTATAATTATTAATTATATTACCAATTAACTAAATAATTAGTATATATATAATAATTAATAAGTAATAAGTAATAATTATTAATTATTAATTATAATAAATAATAATAATAATTAATATTTATATTACCAATTACTAATTAATAATTAATAATTAATAATTACTAATTACTAATTACTAATTAATTAGTTACAATTATTAATTATATTACTAATAATTATTAATTAATAATTAATTAATCATTATTAATTATTAATTAGTAATTATTATATATGTAATAATAAATAAGTAATAAGTAATAATTATTAATTAATTACTAATAATTATAATGAATAATAATAATAATTAATATTTATATTACTAATGAACTAATTAATAATTAATTTGTAATTAGTTAATTAGTAATATAAATATTAATTATTAATTAGTTAATTAGTAATATAAATATTAATTATTATTATTAATTATAATTATTAGTAATTAATTAGTTAATTGGTAATATAAATATTAATTATTATTATTCATTATATATGTAATAATTAATAAATAATTATTAATAAGTTAATTATTAATTAGTTAATTAATAATTATTAATTAATTACTAATAATTATTAATTAATTACTAATAATGATTAATTAATTACTAATAATTATTAGTTAATTATTATTAGTTAATTATTAATTAGTTAATTAATAATTATTAATTAATTATTAATTAGTTAATTATTAATAATTGTTAATTAGTTAATTATTAATTAATTATTAATTAGTTAATTATTAATTAATTACTAATAATTATTAATTAATTACTAATAATGATTAATTAATTATTAATTAGTTAATTATTAATAATTATTAATTATTTAATTATTATTAATTACTAATTAATTATTAATTAGTTAATTATTAATTAGTTAATTATTAATTAATTACTAATAATTATTAATTTATTACTAATAATGATTAATTAATTACTAATAATTATTAGTTAATTATTATTAATTAACTAATTAATAATTAACTAATAATAATTAACTAATAATTATTAGTAATAATTAGTAATATAAATATTAATTAACTAATTAATAATTAATTAATAATTATTAATTAACTAATTAATAATTAACTAATAATAATTATTAATTAATTATTAATTAACTAACTAATAATTAATTAACTAATTAATAATTATTAGTAATATAATTAATAATGATTAATTAATTATTAATTAATAATTATTAATGATTAATTAACTAGTTTATAATTATTAATTAACTAATTAATAATGATTAATTAAATAATTAATAATTATTAATTAAGTAATTAACAATTATTAGTAATATAATTAATAATTATTAATTAATTATTAATTAATTATTAATTAATAATTACTAATTAATAATTAATAATGATTAATTAATTATTAATTAATAATTATTAGTAATATAATTAATAATCATTTAGTTAATTAGTAATATAATTAATAATTGTTACTAATTAATTAGTAATTAGTAATTAGTAATTAGTAATTATTAATTATTAATTAGTAATTGGTAATATAAATATTAATTATTATTATTATTTATTATAATTAATAATTAATAATTATTACTTATTACTTATTAATTATTATATATATAATAATTTTTTAGTTAATTGGTAATATAATTAATAATTATTACTAATTAATTAGTAATTATTAATTATTAATTATTAATTATTAATAAGTAATATAAATATTAATTATTATTATTCATTATAATTATTACTTATTACTTATTAATTATTACTTATATAATTATACTCGTTCAAATTTACGTATATGAAGCGTTTTTAAGTTTCAAGTAGGTGGTTTTGAGAGCTTATAAATTATTTTCTATTAACATTTTTTATGAAATTCCTCTTGTTTTCAACTATTTCTTATATGTTTAATAAATGTTTAAAGTTTCAGTTATATTTGTTCTATAGTTTATATTTTATAGTCACTCAGTTTCACGTGCTTGAAACATTTTTAAATTTCAAGTAAGCGGTTTTGAAAGGTTATAAATTATTTTCTATCAATATTTTTTATGAAAATCCTTTTGTTTTCAACTATTTCTTATATCTTTAATCAATCTTTAAAGTTTCAATTATATTCGTTTTATATTTTATATTTTATAGTCTTTCAAATTCACGTACTTGAAACTTTTTTAAATTTCAAGTAAGCGGTTTTGAAACCTTATAAATTATTTTGCATCATCATTTTTAAGGAAATTCTTTTTGATTTCAACTATTAATTATATGTTTAATCAATATTTAAAATTTCATTTATATTGGCCTTATAGTTTATATTTTATTGTCTTTCAAAGTCCCGCACTTGAAACAGAATCCCACATCGGAAATGCAAAATGTACTGCGCAGGAAAGGGAGAACCTGAATCCCACATCGAAAATGCAGAATGATTTCCAGGGCAAGGCATCTTATAAAAGGGAGGTCTGGGTGAGGGTTTCTGTCAGAATCCAGACTGCTGTAATGGCAGTACCGCTGGATATTTAGTAGTAGAGAAATTCTGCTGCAAATTTTTGTTTTATTTATATATATATATGTATATATATATATATATATATATATAAACAAAACAAAACAAAATAAAAATAAAAATAAAAAATTTCAAAAAAAAATTACAATTTTTTTAGGGGGAAGGCGGCATCGCGGATGCCGCCTTTCGGATAAAGGCCAAAGGCGGCAGGCGCGATGCCGCCTTTGCCCCGAAACGCAAAGGCGACATCGCGCCTGCTGCCTTTGAGGGGCAGTTTTAAAAATATTTCTAACATGACATTTTTTTTAAAAATATTTTTTTAAAAAACGTATTTAAAAAAAAATCCCTCCTAATGGATTCCCCCCAGGTTTATTCCCCAACCACCGTGCACAAGCCTTCCTCCCTCACCCCTTTGTAGCACCCTGACTCCTGCCTAGTTCACCTAGAGCCTCTTACCGGCCTTGCACACCAGGCGCGACCAACCCCTCCTCCTTGCCTCAGCCTCCCGCGCACCACCTTGCATCGGTTGAGAAAGTCCCCATGACATTTCTCATTTATCATCATGATCAGGCCACCAAAAACTGCCCTTCGCACTTCTGACTCCTTTTTGCAGCACACCCCCAGCCTCCTCCTACTTAAACCCGCATCGCCCTCCTGTATCGACCTCGCCAGCCCGCTGTCCGCACATCGTATCAGCCGCGTGCAGCTCCGTCCAGACTCTTTTCTGGCTGCTAAACGCATCTCCATCCCGACGTGCCTCCAGCTCGACAGTGCATCACCCCACAAACCTACTTTATAGGCGCGTAGTCCCTTTGCTCCCATTCACCTTTCCCCAGTCGTTGCGTGGTGCCCCACGACCCTGCTGTTCAAGCACATCTCCACGTCGAGGTGAGGTTTGCGCTGTCCTTGCTTGAGTATCGTATATTTACTTCAGTGAGTGTTGTGTTTAATTAAGTTGGTGAAAATTTAGTTTTTTTTCTTCTATTTTTTTAAAATATTTGATTTTGCTTAATTATGTGGTCTGAGTTATATTTTGGATGTTCATCGAGGTGGTTTTTTTTGCGATGTTGTTTGTTTAAATTACATTAAGTCGGTGTTTCTATGTTTTTATCTATTTTTTTGAGGTTTAAATGTCTATGTTTTTTTGTCATACCCTGACCACAGATGCTATTGTTTTAATATTTTCATGGTCCCGGTTTGAATTTTGTTTTCTAATTTTAGCTGTGTTGGCGGGGTTCGCACCGGTGCGTTGGTCACCGCATCATTAGCGGTGACGGTGCGTTCGGCCCGGGTGACCGCGTGTTCGCCCGACATTTAAATATTAGATTTTTTTATGTTCACAATTAATATAATTATTAGTATTAAATAGTTATAAATATTATTATTATTAAGATTTAATATGTATTTATTTACTTATTCAGTCTTATTATTATTATTTTATAAAGTGTTATTTCTATGATGTTTTATTATTATTATTAAGATTTAATTTTTATTTATTTACTTATTCTATAAGTATTATTATTATAAGTATTATATTATTACTACTATTATTATTATTATAAAATGAAAAAAAATTTAACCCAAGCCACCCCCCCCGGTTTTCCCCTCTGGCGCAATAGAGCACCCCCACCCCCGTTTTTTTCATTTCTCCTGTGCGGCGCACGAACTGCCCTCCTGCGTTCACAATCCTCCTCATCGTCGGTGTCCCGGCATCCCCGCTCCTTGTCCCCGCTGTCTCGACCTCCGTCGCACCCGACTCCCGGTGTCCCGGCTCCCTCCGCCGTCCCGGCCCCCTCTACCGTCCCGGCCCCCTCCGCTGTCCCGACGCTCCTCCGCCGTCCCGGCCCCCTCCAGCGTCCCGACCCCCCTCTACCGTCCCTTCACCCTCCGCCATCCCGGCAGCCGCCTGCTCCCCACGATTGCACCTCCTCGCCGGCTCTCCCCTCTACACGCGCACGTTTCCGCTGCCCTCCTCTGACACACCGAGCCGCCGCCGACATCCCTCCTCCCTTCCGGCCTCGCCTCACACCAAACAGACCCCAGCCACCTCCCTCCCTTCTGATGCGACGACCTGCCACCTTGCCATCGTCAGCCTCCTCCGATGACCGCGACCCCACACACCGTCCCGCCACCTCACGCTCTTCGTCTGGGTAAAATTTCTTCAACATTCATTAGGGTTTGGTTTTTCTGGGTTAGAGTTTTGTGTTTCCTTGTCTCAATTTTGATTATAAATAGTTTCATGATTTTATTTTAGGGTTTATTTGAGTTTTTTTGAGTGTGATTGAGGTGCGGTGGACTTTGTGCACCAAATTGGTGAAGCATGCCTACACCGAGGTAGGTGGTTTTACATATAATTATTATTTGATGAACTAAATTTAAAGTTTGATTAATTTAGCATACTATTAAATTAATTTATGTGGTGCGAATTTAGTTTTCATTGAAGTTTTATATGTGTTTAATTGTTTGGTAGCATGTTTATATGTTATAAGTGTGTTCTTGCTAAAAACTAACATTTAATCTGCTGTTAGTGATTTAATAAATGTTGAAGTTAGCTAATTAATATGTGCAGGTAGTGTAGAGTGTATTTTTATATGGATTCGTGTGCGTTGGATTTAAAACCAAATTATTTTATTGTAGTTGTGTGGTAAAACTTTGAAACACACATTGAAAATGTTTTAGTACGTATTTATTTAATTTATTTAAATTGTTTATGTGGAAATAAAATAAAATAAAATAGTTTTAGGACAATTTATTATACGGTTGATTTTAAAGTGGTATCTTAATATGAGATATGATGTGTTTTTGAGGAAAACCCATATTATATCACTAAATAGTGTCTTTCTACTGCTGAGTCTATGAACTTTTTGTGTTTTTTAAATTTTTGCAGTTGTCTATTAACTTGTTCAGGAGCAGTGCCTTGAGTTTTTGTGGTGCGAACTATGTTTTTAAGGGTATTAAGAACTGTATTTGTTAAAAAGTGGGTTTTCAATGAGTAGCAGATCTTTTTGGATGTGTTGACTTTGTTTTTCAACTATGTAGAAATTTACTAGATTGTATTATTTATATGAAATATGTCTTGAAAAAGGTTTTGATGGGCGTTTGTTTTTCAAGAACCATGTTTACATGAAATGGGGCGTTTCCTTAATATAAAAATCCTCTTTGCGTCACTTGGTGGTGTTTCATTGTGTCGACTCTAGTGCTGTTATTTAATATTGTTTTCTAAGTTGGGCATATTGATTATTTATTTTGTGTGTGTAAAGCCGTCAGTTCCTTTTTGGAATTATTTTATATTTTTTAAGTGGTTTAGTAAAAAGGGTTGATGGTGCGAGTTGTGTTTTGAAGTATGTCAAGCTGGTTCCATTGCGTTGGTTGTTCATTTGGTTTGTTCAGAGTCAGTGGCTAGGTGTTCTTAGTTATTGTGCATTTGTCTCAGCGTGTTGGCAAGGTAACCCTATGACACCGCGACCATCAGCTTGCGCGTGCTTGTGTGCCAGTGCGAGGTGTTTTGTGTCATCGTGTCCAAGCTACGTCTTGAGGTAGGTCTCCCACTTCACTTTCTTTTAAATTTAGAAATTTATTTATTCCTTGTCATTTCAGTATTTTTAAATAAATTTATAGTAGCACTGGATATCTATTAATAGAGTTGTGACTGGCGGAATTTGAAAAACTGGTTACTTCTTGCATCGCACTGAAAATATCTTTCTTGGAGTAATTTTTGTGGTTTTCGTGTGATACTGTCTTACGAGTACTTTATGAATTGTGCAAGTCATACTGAACTGTGTTTTGAGATGGTTTTTGGTGTGTATAAGATGACGGGTGTATCGTTTATGGAAAATGGTGTTTTCTGGAAAACATGGATAGAGGAATATTTTTTGGCCTTAAAAATGGATTTTTTTTTAAATTTTTAGTGGTGGTTCGGTTTTCCCTAAATGAGTTTTAAAGTATGTTTTTTTTCTGGTTTTCAACGTGATGGTGTGTGCCATATCTTTTGGAAGCGCTTTGGATTAAATGGTTTGAATGTAAATGATGTGGCGGCCCAGTTGGAACTTTCTTGATTGTGAACTGACTACATATATATATATATATATACATACTTATGGGGAACCTCTACAGGGAGACTTCCCTTCGGGGATTGTCGTGTAGCAGTGTCCATGTAAGGGGTTAGAAAATATGGTGAGGTGAGTCATGCGTGCGAGGGCCTCCCACTTACATAGTGTTGTCGAAATCACCATGGGTTCCTAGACGTCTTATAGATTATCGATTGACGGTTTATTGCTAGCCCTGATTAGACGGGTTAGAACCCCCTAGAGTCGTGGACAGGCCAGGAGGGATGTGCCACTGGTTGGCTGTTAGGGAGGCCAGCTGGTT
Organism: Viscum album; assembly: GCA_963277665.1. NCBI lineage: Eukaryota > Viridiplantae > Streptophyta > Magnoliopsida > Santalales > Viscaceae > Viscum > Viscum album. Next base: position 1,500,437,624 of record OY728131.1, read on the forward strand.
ATTGACTATGGAATACCATCCCGACAGTTAGTCTGAACCCGAGTACATCCATGGGTTTTCTAGGGATGTTTAGGATCACCTATGGTTACTTGACTTTCCTTGATTGTTTACTTCCAGTTGTTTTTTACATCTTATACTATCATTCTTTGCGAAAATGGTTTTCAAATGAAAATGTGTTATTCTCATTGTGTAAAATTTGAAAATGTAACACGTCTTTCTCTTTTAGAAGGGATTTTGGTGCCAATGAAAGAAATTCACCTTTTGAAAAAGAATAAGGGTAATGTCTCGTGTTTTGATTTTCATGTGAAATATTATGAAAGATTACTTTTATACACTATAGTTCAAACCTGGAATTTATAGATTGTTAATTTACTGGAAGTGCTTTGGGATTTGTTGTTGGGATCACCTACTGAGTACTTTTGTACTCACGCCTATCTTTTCAGTTGCAGGTTCCTTTGTGTATAGGTTTTTTCCTGGTTTAGTCGCTCAGTGTTGGAGCGAGGTTGGTTTTCAGTTGGGTAGTGACCTGTGAGGTCACGTGGCGGTATGTTGCCATGTAGTTTTTGTTTCTTTGTTTCTAGTATTGTTGGATTGTTTAGTTTGCTTCTTCTTTTGATCTTGGTACTCTTCGGGCTGAAATCGTTCCCAACGATTAAATTTTTCTATTCCTGACACTTGTTGCCATCCCGGGGGGATCGGGAATGCCCCTCGGGACTTGCCGCGGACCAGCTCGGGTGACCGGTTCAGGGTCGACCCAGGCGGGTTCGTGACAAAATGGTATCAGAGCCAAGTTCTTGTTATTTGGGTTGTCTGGTAGAAGGAGATTAGGACTACCGGAACTCGAGAGGTAGGTGCGGGAAGAGCGTCGCAAACTCCTGCTCGCGCTGATCCTCGAGTTACTAGGGGTAGTTCGGAAGTTGTGCCTTTTGACCTCATTTTGGATTGAGTAATGTAAAAGGGGACAAGACAATGTCACATCGAGATTTCACATGGAGTAGTGACCCATGTCGAGTCCGAGTACTCGGTTTAAGTTCCTCTAAGCTGTTGATGCTTGCTTGGGGCATGGCTCACTACCATGTCATCGGGTTAAGCGTAACTGCTAGTTCCTCAATCTGGTGATTCTTTGTAAGTTGTACTATTTTTGGTTCTGGTTGGTGTGATCATGTGTCTGAAAATTAAAGTTTAATTTTGAATTGGAGGTGATATATTTAAAAAGGGATTAAATCGGTAAAAGGGTTTTTGAAATTTAAAGTGTTCTGGTTTCAAAAATCGAGTGTTTTTCTGGAATTTTTAGGGAAATGGTTTTAGTGCAACCCTTGGTTTTCCTTATAAATGATCACATGTGTGCGGGTTTGTGAAAAATGTGCATGAGAGGAACTTGTTCATGGGTGACTTGAGTGGAATGGATGGACACGCATGTGACGATTCATGAGATTCTATGGGTGTGTATTTGAAACAAAATGTTTGACCTTGTCTTTCTAAGATTTTTTTTGAAAGAGGAAAATGATTTTGGGAATTGGATTATGTTTTGAAAAGTGGATTTTGTGTTTGGAAGTAGTCTTGAAAGGAAATGGTGATTTTTTTTGGAAAGTGGATTTTTTTTGGTGCACGAGCCAGTTGTTGGTATACGATTGTCCTATTGATTAAGATTTGTTTGGATGCTGATTTTTGGCTTTGTGTTTTTATGTTGTTCAGAGAATGTCACCCAGAAAGTTCCCCAAACTTTCTAATGATCCATGCCCAGTTTTGGGTCCTTCTCAGACGTTGCCTATTCTTCGTGGTGATCGAGGCCCGTTAGAAGCAGTAGAGTGGCTTGAAGAAGTGGAGAGTATCTTTAGAACATTGGGAACTCCCGAGAATGTTAGGGTTCATGTTATTATGGGATTGTTTGATGGTCCAGCTCTGGACCAGTGGAAGGGGGTTGCCCCACCATCAACACAAGTCGGAATGACATGGGGTGTCTTTAAAACCATATTCATCCAAGGATTTATACCTGAAGAAGTAAAGACAAGGAAAAAGGGAGAGCTCGTGCATATTCAACAAGGTCAACAGACAGTGAAAGCATATGTTGACCATTTCAAGGAACTGATTGCATTTTCCCCTGAGGTGGTGTCACATGAGATCATGAAGGCCTCCCTTTTTACCAGGGGTATTCGTCCAGAAATCAAGGAGCAGGTCCTCTCTCCTAAAGACCATCGTTTCAAGAAGCTGGTAGAGGAAGCATTGTTAGCTGAGTTGGTGCCCGGAGCACGGGTGGTCGACAATCCAGCGTACCCATTTGTTCGTGGGATTTCTCTATCTAGTGAGGAAAGGATGCCAGAGAAACCTGTTCCTAAAGAGTTATCTCCTTTGGTCCCAGCTCCCAGTTCGTCAGATCGTTCAGTGGTATGCTATCAGTGTGGTCATTTCGGACATTTAAATCCATCCTTCCGCAACCCTATGAAGTCGTGTCACCGTTGCGGATGTCTGGGTCATTTGGAGAAGTTCTGCAGGAAGCATCGCTTGAAAAGGACGCTGTGATTGGAGAGTGTCAGTACCTAACTGTGAGGCAGGAGATGCTTCAACAATCAAAGCCCCAGCCACAGGTCTCAGGGTGAAGCTCGCGCACAGTCAGGAGTCCCCAGGGGTGTGAAGCCTTGGTCTAGGATTTGTGTTCCGTGTTGGCGGTGGAAAAATTAAGATCTTTTTGTACTTGTTTTTCTGTGGTTAAATATTTGAATTTATTGTATGTTCATTGTTTTTCCATGGGGCTATCATGGACTAATTCTATTCTAATCTAAGTAGTCCCGTTTTTGTGGATGTGGTCATGTTTTGTGGATTTCAATGGGTCACGTTTTCAACTCGATGACTGGTTAAGTCTTTTCCATGGGTTTTCCACCTAGTGTTGAAGGTAGTTACTTTGGTCGAGGATTCAACGTTCGACAAAGGTGTTGTTTTTCACTCATGCTATAAGATTTGGTTTAAATCGGCTGGGAGTTCCCGCGTCAACCCCCCTTTCCTAGGATTTTTTATTTAGATGGTTAATTTTTTCTCCACAAGTTGAGATCTTTTGGTGGGGAGAACCCCTTTGTGTTCTCCCCTCATCCTTGGACTTCCTTTCTCTCTTAAATCGGTCGGGTGTGACCTCTGTTGAGTAGGGTCATCCTGAGACTCTTCGTTCTCTTCAGTTCCTTTAGTTCCGTTTGGGCATAGACTTGAATCTTGGCCGACTTTTGCCTTGGTGACTTTCTGGGGGCAAAAAGTATCTGTGATGCGGAGAATTGTCACACCCTGACCACGTATGCTCTTGTTTTAATCTTTTATTGGTCCTGGTTTGAATTTTTTTCTAAGTTTAACTGTGTTGGCGGGTTTCGCGCCGGTGCGTTGGTCACCGCATCATTAGCGGTGACGGTTCGTTTAGCCCGGGTGACTGCGTGTTCGCCCGAGGTTTAAATATTAGATTTTTTATGTTCATAGTTAATATAGTTATTAGTATTAAATAATTATAAATATTAATATTATTAAGATTTAATTTCTATTTATTTACTTATTCAATCTTATTATTATTATTATATAAAGTTTTATTTCTATGATGTTTTATTATTATTATTATTAAGATTTAATTTTTATTTATTTACTTATTCTATAATAATTATTATTATTAGTATTATATTACTACTACTATTATTATTATTATAAAATGAAAAAAAAATTAACCCTAGCCGCCCCCCGGTTTTCCCCTCCTGCGCGACAGAGCCCCCCCGCCCTTTTTTTCATTTCTCCTGTGCAGCGCCCGAACCGCCCTCCTACGTGCACCGGCCTCCTCGTTGCTAGCATCCCGGCATCCCCACTCCCTGTCCCCACTGTCCCGACCTCCATCGCGGCTGACTCCCAACATCCCGGCTCCCACCGCCGTCCTGGCCCCCTCCGCCGTCCCGGCCCCCCTCCACCGTCCCGGACCCCTCTGCCATCCCGAACCCCCTCTGCGTCCCGGCGCCCTCCGCCATCCTAGTAGTCACCCCTCTCCCCGTGCTTGCACCTCCTCACCTAGTCTCTCCTCTACCAGCACACATTGCCGCTGCCCTCCTCCGACAGACCGAGCCGCCGCCGACGTCCCTCCTCCCTTACAGCCTCTCCTCGCACCAACCAGACCTCAGCCGCCTCCCTCCCTTCTGACGTGACAGCCCACCGCCTTGCAATCGTCGGCATCCTCTGGTGACCGCGACCCCGCACGCCGTCCCGCCACCTCACACTCTTTGTCTGGGTAACATTTCTTCAACATTCATTAGGGTTTGGTTTTTCCGGGTTAGAGTTTTGTGTTTCCTTGTCTCTATTTTGATCATAAATAGTTTGATGATTTTATTTTATGGTTTATTTGAGTTGTTTTGAGTGTGATTGAGGTGCGGTGGACTTTGTGCACAAAATTGGTGAAGCTGGCATACACCGATGTAGGTGGTTTTACATATAATTATTATTTGATGAATTAATTTTAAAGTTTGATTAATTTAGCATACTATTAAATTAATTTATGTAGTGCGAATTTAGTTTTCATTGATGTTTGTTATGTGTTTAATTGTTTGGTATCATGTTTATATGTTATAAGTGTGTTCTTGTGAAAAACTAACATTTAATCTACTGTTAGTGATTTAATAAATGTTGTAGTTAGCTTATTAATATGTGTAGGTGGTGCAGAGTGTATTTTTATATGGAGTCGTGTGCGTTGGATTTCAAACAAAATTATTTTAGTTTAGTTTTGTGGTAAAACTTTGAAACACACATTGAAAATGTTTTAGTACGTGTTTCTTTAATTTATTTAAATTTTTTGTGTGGAAAAAAATAAAATAAAATAGTTTTAGGACAATTTATTATACGGTTGATTTTAAAGTGGTATCTTAATATGAGATATGATGTGTTTTTGAGGAAAACCCATATTATATCACTAAATAGTGTCTTTGTGCTGCTGGGTCTGTGAAATTTTTGTGTTTGTTAAATTTTTGTAGTTGTCTATTAACTTGTGCAGGAGCAGTGGCTTGGGTTTTTGTGGTGCGAACTATGTTTTCAGGGGTATTAAGAAGTGTATTTGTTAAAAAGTGGTTTTTCAATGAGTAGTAGATCTTTTTGGACGTGTTGACTTTGGTTGTCAACTGTGTAGAAATTTACTAGATTGTATTATTTATATGAATTTTGTCATGAAAAAGATTTTGATGGGTGGTTGTTTTTCAAGAACCAAGTTTACATGAAGTGGGGCGAGTACTTAATTTAAAAATCCTCTTTGCGTCACTTGGTGGTGTTTCATTGTTCCGACCCTAGTTCTGTTATTTAATATTGTTTTCTAAGTTAGGCAAATTGATTATTTATTTTGGGTGTGTAAAGCCGTGAGTTCCTTTTTGGAATTGTTTTATATATTTTTAAGTGGTTTAATAAAAAGGGTTGATGGTGCGATTTGTGTTTTGAAGTATGTCGAGCTGGTTCCTTTGCGTTGGTTGTTCATTTGGTTTGTTCAGAGTTAGTGGCTATGTGTTCTTAGTTATTGTGCGTTTGTATCATCGTGTTGGCGAGGTAACCCTACGACACCGCGACCATCAGCTTGCGCGTGCTTGTGTGCCAGTGAGAGTTGTTTTGTGTCGTCATGTCCGAGCTACATCTTGAGGTAGGTCTCCCACTGCACTTGCTTTTAAATTTAGAAATTTATTTATTCATTTTCATTTCATTACTTTTCAATAAATTTATAGTAGCACTGGATAGCTATTAAGAGAGTTGTGACTGGAGGAATTTCAAAAACCGGTTACTTCTTGCATCGCACTGAAAATTTCTTTCTTGGATTAATTTGTGTGGTTTTCTTGTGATACTGTCATACGAGTACTTTATGAATTCTTCAAGTCATACTGAACTGTGTTTTGAGATTGTTTTTGGTGTGTATAAGATGACGGGTGTATCATTTATGGAAAATGGTGTTTTCTTGAAAACATGGAGAGAGGAATATTTTTTGGCCTTAAAAATGGATTTGTTTTGAAATTTTCAGTGGTGGATCGGTTTTCCCTAAATGAGTCTTAATGTATGTCTTTTTTCTTGTTTTCAATGTGATGGTGTGCGCCATATCTTTTGGAAACGATTTGGATTAAATGGTTGGAATGTAAATGATGTCGCGGCCCGGTTGAAATTTTCTTGATTGTGAACTGACTACATATATATATACGTACTTATGGGGCACCTCTACATGGGACTTCCCTTCGGGGATTGTCATGTAGCGGTGTCCGTGTAGGGGGTTGGCAAGTGCGGTGAGGTGAGTCACATGTGTGAGGGCCTCCCACTTACACAGTGTTGTCGAAATCACCATGGGTTCCTAGACATCTTATAGATTATCGAGTGATGGTTGCTTGCTGGCCCTGATTAGATGGGTTATTAACCCCAGGAGTCGTGGACATGACAGGAGGGATGTGCCACTGGTTTTCTGTTAGGGCGGCCAGCTGGTTATTGACTATAGAATACCATGCCGGCAGGTAGTCTGAACCCGAGTACATCCAAGGGTTTTCTAGGAATGTTTAGGATCTGTAACAGCCCGAGATTTTATGAAAAATATTCTTTTTTATTTCACTAATGTATTGTGTTGTACTCTACACCAAAAGGAGCTTGCAAAACACGCATCCTTGACTTTCCTTGCATTACACGCAATCGCGACCTTCCTCGATAGCGTGTGTAGTACGCAATACCGAGTTTCACTAAACAACGATATGCTATTAAAATATTATTATAACTAGCCGTTATGAATAGTAATAACCACCTTTTAAAATTTTAGAAATTTTAGCTCTCAAAATGGACTTCATTTTGGATTCAGAGTATCGAATTTAGCCTAAGGTGAAATTTTGGTACTTTTCGGATAACTTTCATATTCTGATGAATAGTGAAAATTACTAAATTATAATTAAAAACAACTTTTTTAATCGAAATAATTAATAGTGATAAATTATTAATTTGAGTGGTTTTAAAGTATATTTAGAATATATTTTTACAATTTAATACAATGTTGGTCATTGGTTGTAATTTCACATTTAAACCAGACATAATCAAGTATCAATCTTTTGATATATTTTGATTCCTAAAAACACGCTATTTTTTTAACAGCGGGATTTAATTATAAAATTAATTAATGCAACTTCTATGTTATGAATTTGGTAAAATAGATTTCATTTTTGAATTCAGAATATGAAATATAGCTTAGGATGAAATTTTGGCATTGTTCTGAAAAACATCAATTTTTGATGAATAGTGAAACTACTAAGTGGTAGTTAAAAAAAACTGAATTTTTCATAAAACTTAATTTTACCGCTTCTGTGAATGGAATCTCAAAAATCCGATAGACACGGTTGATGTCAGTAAGTAAAATGTGGTTCAATGAGATGAAAATAATTTTTGGTGAATAGTAACTTTTTACTTTTTTTTACCACGGTTAATAGTAAATAGGGTAACTAAGGGTAAATATGATATTACTATTACCCTAACACATGTCCTAATTCTATTGGATAAGTGTAATTCGACCAAAAACAACCTTATGAATATAATATGACCATTTAGGTCCATTTGGATTAGATTATGACATTTAATATTATTTTATTTAATGAATAGTTAAAATAGTTAAAATCAAAGTTTAATAAATAAAACATTTTTAATATGTGGTTATACATAAGATAAATTCGACTATAAATATTCATTAGAAATCTAAAAAGATTCCCTACATAATGATATTTTATTTATAATTTTTAGACTTTATATAAATTAATTTATTTATGACACAACGATGATGCAGTAATTACCCTTTTAAGGAAATATTAACATAATTAATGTTATAAATGCTCAAATGAATGTAATTTGAGACTTTTTATGAATTACACTAATTTTCTAGGTTACTATGATATATTAGTGTTGGTTTAATCAACTTGTTTTGAACATATAATTCTGTTATGACTTTCACAAAAATCATATATCAAATAGTGTCAAAATTGACACAAAATAGTTTTTAAATCAAATATTATATTATTAATTGTTATATTATTCCTAAAAATCTAAGGTTCGGACAAATGTCATAGATAAGGATATATATATTAATAATAAACAATTTGGGGTTCGTTTGGCATGTTATAGCAAGTGTATTAACCATATAGTGAAATAAAACAAAAAGACACGGTAAAAGTTAAATTATTTAACTTAGAGTTAAATCTAATTGATAAGGTTGAAATAATACCCTAAACTTGTCTAAATCCTATTGGATGATAGAATTTCGACCCATCCCCACTTTAGCTTCGAAATAAGACCCTTTGTAACCATTATAAACCGATTTTGACTTTAATATAAAATAATATTTTGAGATATTCCTAAGGTGCCCCTCTCCTCCCTTATAAAAGGGCACCTCCTCCCCCTCCTCCTCACACCAATTTGAGCACTCAAGCTCATCCAACCCCTGCCAAAATCTCTTCTCCACTTTCCTAGAATAATCCTAGAGGTCCTGGTCTTCTTCAAAGACCAATCTTAGTTCCCTAAGTGGAGGATTCAAAGAGGCGTTTCAAAGAAGAGGTAATATCCATTACCGATCTTTTCAATTTATTTCTTCTTCAACTTCTTCTTCTTTAGTTGTTTCATGATAAAGTAATAACATAAGAATTTATTATATACTGATATGTTATTATAAATATGAAACAACTCTAATTCACCTTCTATCCATCCTACGGAAAAATGAAATCACCGCGCGTGCGTACGTACGGAATACCGTCTCCACGCCGTGGTGTAATATATTTTCCGCCACCACCTTAATTGGATTGGTATAATGGTGTAATGAGTAACTATATATGATTATTATAAATTGATATTGATACTGAAATATTATACATACACTTCAACACAATTCCATGACCATGGGAACGATATCATCGCTCGTGCGTACGTACGGACTACCGTCTCCACGACGCGATGAGATTCATTCTCCATGTTAACCATTTAAGAATGATTAAAAAGTATATATAAGAAATAATAATGAAATATATGACATTATAAAGCTACTGTATTTATGTATATATGTATATGTATGTCATCTACTTACTTCCATTCAAGACAATAAGGAAAGGAAAACAGCGTTCATGCGTACGTACGGACTACCGTCTCCATGAACGGTGTTTTTCATTTCATTTATCTATCTTATATATATATATACTGAATATATATGATATATAAATCATATTTTATATTCTGGAAGTAATTAAATCATGATATAAGTAATAATAATGTCAAGAACAACAAGTCAAAACACCTACGATAAATGAAACGATTTTACCCAAAACGCTTCTTTAACATGGAATTTACAAAAGAACGGGTAATATAAAGTCATAAGTGAACCATATATGATATCATAACAATGAATATGATTCTGTAATAAGTCGATGACATTATTTAAATCATTATACAGGAGGTTCGGACACATACGAAGCAAGTCGGACCTAAGGTAAGGGAAATATCACAATCTCATTTTTATCCGAGATTGTTTATTCGTAAGTATTTACTGGGGTGTATTTTATCATCCACATCCATGTTTCATCAATATGTAATATTATTTCCATCCACCTACAATTGTTTAAATTCATTTTTACCCTTCGGTGAGTTTTTAGTAAACGATATGAAAGGAATCTTTTGTCATTTTTCGTACGAGGTACTTTTGACTTTTCCAACAAGAGCACGAAGAATGTTTTTTTTAACTTATACGACATGAATGGATTTTTAAAAAATTATTTCCAAGAAGAATCCTTTACAAGTTTTCATGTTTATTTTTAATCAACTTCTTTTATTTTAATGTTGTATGACATGTTATGAAAGGATAAATGTTTTTGAAGAAGAAAGGATATTTTTCTCAAGAATGGAGTTCAAGTGTTTTATCAAAATTATTTTCAATCTAAGATAATAAAGGGTTAGGTTTTTATCCTTATTGTTACATTGATTTGATTATGTTTTGAGGGAGTTATTTTTATGATGTCATTAACCTTATATGATTTTTTTTATGATGTCATGATGTTTCAAGAATCCCATTTTTGTTACATGTGTTATGCGATGATGTATGATTTATGATTATGTGGCACACATAAGAAAGGATTCATTATAAGATGGGTGGGACCTATATCTCCCTCCAATGCATTGGGTAAAGATTTTATATCTCATGAGATAGACATGGCTGGAATGGTAGGTTATACTGGTTCAGTGAAACAGGACTGAAACGAGGGTTACTCGATTCAGAAAGGGACTTTGTCCACTAAGATAGTCTTGGCAATGAGTCTTGACTAACAAGAAATGATTCTCTATGATTATGTGTGTATGCCACAAAGTTTCAAGTTTTAAGTTATGATTATTGTGATTTCATTTCACTACTATGATTTATCCCATGTTATGAAATTATGCTCTCTTTTGCAGGTTAAGATTTCCAAAAGTTATGTTCTTATGAATATGATGTGATTGATTTTTCTTTTGTTTACCCTTACTGAGCATTTGAGCTCACCCTTTTATGTTTTCTTTTCCCCAGGATATAAAGAAAGGTTTTAGGTAAAATAAAGGGAAGATCTTTATGGGAGATATTGAAGATCTTTCACCACGATTAGAAGATTACGTTCCGAGTTTCCAAAGACACTAAACTATTACGATCCTTGTGTGTGTGTTTTTGTTATGTACTAAGTATTCCGAAAATGTAATGTAATGTTCATGTACTTCAAGCTTCGGGTCTCTACAGTTGGTATCAGAGGAAAGGTTTAGTCAACCTTTGGAAACTAGGATGCGAAAACGTTAGTGAGATCCCTAGAGATATTTCTAAGGTATGTCTAGGGATGTCCCTAAGGATAAGTATACGTAGAAGATACAGTCCTAGAACTATAGTAACGATCATAGAATTTAACCTAAGAAGTTAGATATTGAGGATACTTCCCCTTTACTATGTTGTTTTTTCTAGAATGATTTTTGCATCTCACAAGATTCTTTTTTGTGTTTTAGTTAATGGAGGGAACCATAAGGAATTCGGTTAACATTGAATCCAATGGACAAATTGGTGACTATGAGCAACAAAATTGTGTAATTCCTAGAGAAAAAGATCTTGTGATTATGCCAAATCAGTCATCGCGATATATGATTAACAAGGTGAAATTTAGTGGAATGCCAAATTCATCAAAGAAGAGGAAGATAAACTATTATGCATGTTCACATGTTGAGGAGCATAAAGAAAAGAAGATTGAGATTTCTAAAGAAGGGAAAAAGAACCTTGAGGAATACCTCAAATGGAGGAACCGATGTTATCTGTGTGGAGAAAAGGGTCATAGAGTGACAGACTGTTATGGAGTTCAATGTATTATTTGTGGAGAACATGGGCATTACCCAACTAAATGCCCTGACCTAAAAATTTACTTCTAAATCAAGGAAGGACTTATTCCGGGACAATAATTGAAGAGGATGGACTGAAGTGTTTATGTATTTGTATTCAAGAATAATGTTGTTGAGGTACTTTTATGGTGTATTAAAATATTTATGTATTGGTCTATTGTGGTTTTCAATAATTTTAAGGTACCAGTAACCATGAAAAGTGATTCAAATATTTTTGAAAGTAGATGATATGCGCATAATGAAAGGAAAACGAGAAAATGAAATGTTTAACAGTATTCATGAGCTCATGATTGATATAAGGACTAAGTGATATCATAGTTTGAGTATATAAAATTTTGAGGATTTTGGTATGTGGAAAGTGTTAAATTTTAACTGCATTCATGTTTTCACTAAGGTATTCAAGAGAATACACGATTAAGGACTTTGAATGTTTGGAATGTGACAAAAAAAACATACCTTATGATATATGGGGATCGACGATGGTGTTAAATCTCTGGTAATCATTTTCACTATGTTATGAGAGAGGACTGCAGTATTATGGATAAGCCTAAAGGTTGGAATGGATTATGTTGGACATAAGTTAGTATTGTTTAAGGATAGAACTTTTTTTTTGATATTATTTATGTGATGTTATAGTAATGTAGTTTTAGAAAAAGGACAACTTGCAGGACAGGCGACAGCCGATCGCGTCAGACAAGGCTATGGGAATCGAACCCACAACCGAAGTGCGACTGGCCTTTATCGCCTACCACTGGCCTACAGGAAGTCCCTGTTTAGTAGAAACTAGTTTTATTATATTAAGCAGTATGATATATGAAGTATAAGTCCATTTTAGGAACCACATGTGATTAATCTCACTATAGATTGACTTTTGTATATAATTTTTGCTAACCTTTTGTTTGAGATAGATGGAATGACCCGTCATTCTATCACATGATCTGCTAGCACTTCACGAATAACAAATTCAACTTCATTTATTTAAGAGATGAAGTGGAAATTGTTCAAGGCATGAACAACAGTGAGATTGTACCAAAATAAAGAAAGTATTTATTCTAATTCAAATTTTCAACTTTAGGGAAATGATCTTGAAAACCAAAAATGTTGTCCTAGTGATCTTATACCTGATGAATCAGATGGTACCTTAGATCGTCACAAATTTATGGATTTGTGATTACTGGATTTTCCATAGCCATGTTCTCTACCACTCTCCATCAGAACATGATGGTTAGATTTCTCTTCCATATCCATATTTTCACCTATGTGGAAACCCAGTGATTAGTTTATTTGGGTAATCGTTACATTTCAAACTTTAGTTTTTGAAGCCAAGTTTTGGTATTCCTTTATACGATGTGGGTTTCTATTAAAGAAACTTTCGAATAGTAAACCATTTATAACCCCGACGAATTTCGAGGGCGAAATTCATTTTAAGGGGGGTAGAATGTAACAACCCGAGATTTTATGAAAAATATTCTTTTTTATTTCACTAATGTCTTGTGTTGTACTCTACACCAAAAGGAGCTTGCAAAACACACATCTTTGACTTTCCTTGCATTACACGCAATCGCGACCCTCCTCGATAGCGTGTGTAGTACGCAATACTGAGTTTCACTAAACAACGATATGCTATTAAAATATTATTATAACTAGCCGTTATGAATAGTAATAACCACCTTTTAAAATTTTAGAAATTTTAGCTCTCAAAATGGACTTCATTTTGGATTCGGAGTATCGAATTTAGCCTAAGGTGAAATTTTGGTACTTTTTGGATAACTTTCATATTCTGATGAATTGAAAAATACTAAATTATAATTAAAAACAACTTTTTTAATCGAAATAATTAATAGTGATAAATTATTAATTTGAGTGGTTTTAAAGTATATTTAGAATATATTTTTACAATTTAATACAATGTTGGTCATTGGTTGTAATTTCACATTTAAACCAGACATAATCAAGTGTCAATCTTTTGATATATTTTGTTTCCTAAAAACACGCTATTTTTTTTAACAGCGGGATTTAATTATAAAATTAATTAATGAAACTTTTATGTTATTAATTTGGTAAAATAGATTTCATTTTTGAATTCGGAATATGAAATATATCTTAGGATGAAATTTTGGCATTGTTCTGAAAAACATCAATTTTTGATGAATAATGAAACTACTAAGTGGTAGTTAAAAAAAACTGAATTTTTCATAAAACATAATTTTACTGCTTCTGTGAATGGAATCTCAAAAATCTGATAGACAAGGTTGATGTCAGTAAGTAAAATGTGGTTCAATGAGATGAAAATAATTTTTGGTGAATAGTAACTTTTTACTTTTTTTTACCACGGTTAATAGTAAATAGGGTAACTAAGGGTAAATATGATATTACTATTACCCTAACACATGTCCTAATTCTATTGGATAAGTGTAATTCGACCAAAAACAACCTTATGAATATAATATGACCATTTAGGTCCACTTGGATTAGATTATGACATTTAATATTATTTTATTTAATGAATAGTTAAAATAGTTAAAATCAAAGTTTAATAACTAAAACATTTTTAATATGGGGTTATACATAAGATAAATTCGACTATAAATATTAATTATAAAGATAAAACGATTCTGTACATAATGATATTTTATTTATAATTTTTAGACTTTATATAAATTAATTTATTTATGACACAACGATGATGCAGTAATTACTCTTTTAAGGAAATATTAACATAATTGATGTTATAAATGCTCAAATGAATGTAATTTGAGACTTTTTATGAATTAAACTAATTTTCTAGGTTACTATGATATATTAGTGTTGGTTTAATCAACTTGGTTCGAACATATAATTCTGTTATGACTTTCACAAAAATCATATATCAAATAGTGTCAAAATTGACACAAAATAGTTTTTAAATCAAATATTATATTATTAATTTTTATATTATTCCTAAAAATCTAAGGTTCGGACAAATGACTTTGATAAGGATATATATATTAATAATAAACAATTTGGGGTTCGTTTGGCATGTTATAGTTAGTGTATTAACCATATAGTGAAAGAAAATAAAAAGACACGGTAAAAGTTAAATTATTTAACTTAGAGTAAAATGTAATTGTTAAGGTTGAAATAATACCCTAAACTTGTCTAAATCCTATTGGATGATAGAATTTCGACCCATCCCCACTTTATCTTCGAAATAAGACCCTTTTGAACCATTATAAACCGATTTTGACTTTAATATAAAATAATATTTTGAGATATTCCTAAGGTGCCCCTCTCCTCCCTTATAAAAGGGCACCTCCTCCCCCTCCTCCTCACACCAATTTGAGCACTCAAGCTCGTCCAACCCCTGCCAAAATCTCTTCTCCACTTTCCTAGAATAATCCTAGAGGTCCTGGTCTTCTTCAAAGACCAATCTTAGTTCCCTAAGTGGAGGATTCAAAGAGGCGTTTCAAAGAAGAGGTAATATCCATTACCGATCTTTTCAATTTATTTCTTCTTCAACTTCTTCTTCTTTAGTTGTTTCATGATAAAGTAATAACATCAGTATTTATTATATACTTATATGTTATTATAAATATGAAACAACTCTAATTCACCTTCTATCCATCCTACGGAAAAATGAAATCACCGCGCGTGCGTACGTACGGAATACCGTCTCCACGCCGTGGTGTAATATATTTTCCGTCACCACCTTAATTGGATTGGTATAATGGTGTAATGAGTAACTATATATGATTATTATAAAGTGATATTGATACTGAAATATTATACATACACTTCAACACAATTCCACGACCATGGGAACGATATCATCGCTCGTGCGTACGTACGGACTACCGTCTCCACGACGCGATGAGATTCATTCTCCATGTTAACCATTTAAGAATGATTAAAAAGTATATATTAGAAATAATAATGAAATATATGACATTATAAAGCTACTGGATTTATGTATATAAGTATATGTATGTCATCTACTTACTTCCATTCAAGACAATAAGGAAAGGAAAACAGCGTTCATGCGTACGTACGGACTACCGTCTCCATGAACGGTGTTTTTCATTTCATTTATCTATCTTATATATATATATACTGAATATATATGATATATAAATCATATTTTATATTCTGGAAGTAAGTAAATCATGATATAAGTAATAATAATGTCAAGAACAACAAGTCAAAACACCTACGATAAATGAAACGATTTTACCCAAAACACTTCTTTAACATGGAATTTACAAAAGAACGGGTAATATAAAGTCATAAGTGAACCATATATGATATCATAACAATGAATATGATTCTGTAATAAGTCAATAACATTATTTAAATCATTATACAGGAGGTTCAGACACATACGAAGCAAATCGGACCTAAGGTAAGGGAAATATCACAATCTCATTTTTATCCGAGATTGTTTATTCGTAAGTATTTACTGGGGTGTATTTTATCATCCACATCCATGTTTCATCAATATGTAATATTATTTCCATCCACCTACAATTTTTTAAATTAATTTTTACACTTCGGTGAGTTTTTAGTAAACGATATGAAAGGAATCTTTTGTCATTTTTCGTACGAGGTACTTTTGACTTTTCCAACAAGAGTACGAAGAATGTTTATTTTAACATATACGACATGAATGGATTTTTAAAACATTATTTCCATGAAGAATCCTTTACAAGTTTTCAAGTTTATTTTTAATCAACTTTTTTTAGTTTAATGTTGTATGACATGTTATGAAAGGATAAATGTTTTTGAAGAAGAAAGGATATTTTCCTCAAGAATGGAGTTCAAGTGTTTTATCAAAATTATTTTCAATCTAAGATAATAAAGGGTTCTGTTTTTATCCTTATTGTTACATTTATTTGATTATGTTTTGAGGGAGTTATTTTTATGAAGTCATTAACCTTATATGATTTGTTTTATGATGTCATTATGTATCAAGAATCCCATTTTTGTTACATGTGTTATGCGATGATGTATGATTTATGATTATGTGGCACACATAAGAAAGGATTCATTATAAGATGGGTGGGACCTATATCTCCCTCCAATGCA
This sequence comes from Viscum album, assembly GCA_963277665.1. Classification (NCBI taxonomy): domain Eukaryota; kingdom Viridiplantae; phylum Streptophyta; class Magnoliopsida; order Santalales; family Viscaceae; genus Viscum; species Viscum album. The sequence continues at coordinate 1,500,454,064 of OY728131.1, forward strand.
TTGGGTAAAGATTTTATATCTCATGAGATAGACATGGCTGGAATGGTAGGTTATACCGGTTCAGTGAAACAGGACTGAAACGAGGGTTACTCGATTCAGAAAGGGACTTTGTCCACTAAGATAGTCTTGGAAATGAGTCTTGACTAACAAGAAATGATTCTCTATGATTATGTGTGTATGTCACAAAGTTTCATGTTTTAAGTTATGATTATTGTGATTTCATTTCACTACTATGATTTATCCCATGTTATGAAATTATGCTCTCTTTTGCAGGTTAAGATTTCCAAAAGTTATGTTCTTATGAATATGATGTGATTGATTTTTCTTTTGTTTACCCTTACTGAGCATTTGAGCTCACCCTTTTATGATTTCTTTTCCCCAGGATATAAAGAAAGGTTTTAGGTAAAAAAAGGGAAGATCTTTATGGGAGATATTGAAGATCTTTCACCACGATTAGAAGATTACGTTCCGAGTTTCCAAAGACACTAAACTATTACGATCCTTGTGTGTGTGTTTTTGTTATGTACTAAGTATTCTGCAAATGTAATGTAATGTTCATTTACTTCAAGCTTCGGGTCTCTACAGGATCACCCATGGTTACTTGACTTTCCTTTCTTGTTTACTTCTAGTTATTGTTTTACATCTTATACTGTCATACTTTGCGAAAATGTTTTTCAAATGAAAATACGTTATTCTCTTTGTGTAAAATTTGAGAATGTAACACGTCTTTCTCTTTTAGAATGAATTTTGGTTCCAATGAAAGAAATTAAACTTTTGAAAAAGAATAAGGGTAATGTCTTGTGTTTTTATTTTCAAGTGAAATATTATGAAAGATTACTTTTATACACTGTAGTTCAAACCTGGAGTTTGTAGATTCTTCATTTACTAGCAGTGCTTTGGGATTTGTTGTTGGGATCACCTACTGAGTAATTTTGTACTCACACCTATCTTTTTAGTTGCAGGTTCCTTTGTGTACAGGGTTTTTCCTGGTTTAGTCACTTAGTGTTGGAGCGAGGTTGGTTTTCAGTTGGGTGGTGGCCCGTGAGGTCACGTGGAGGTATGTTGTCATATAGTTTTTGTTTCTTTATTTCTAGTATTGTTGGTTTGTTTATTTTGCTTCTTCTTTGGATCCTGGTACTGTTTTGCTGAAATCGTTCCCAACGATTAAATTTTTCTATGCCCGACACTTGTTTCCATCCCGAGGGGATCAGGAACGCCCCTCGGGACTTGCTGCGGACCGGCTCGGGTGACCAGTTCAGGGTCGACCCGGGCGGGTTTGTGACATTTTTGGTCAGTGTTTTTTTAAATTGTTTGACTTTTGTTGCAATGTATTAGATAGGTATTCCCGCAATTTTGCTATCATCATCTTGGGCGTGCTTCTACGCCCTCTTGGGGCAGGCCACATCATTGTGTTTCAGTAGCGAGCTGAGATAGGTCCCCCACCACACTCCCCTTTAAATTTAGATTTTATTAATGTCTTGATATTTTATTAATTTTAATAAATTGTATATAATATATGATAATTAATTTTTAAATGGTTATTTGGTATGAAACTATTCGTTTATTTTATACACAACGCATGAAACATTTTCATGGCGAGCGGACACCCAGTAGTGGAAGAATCCCCGTTTGGCCTTTAAACATAATTCGTAGAATTTTAAATGTAGTTCTGGTTTTAATGATAAATTATTTCTTCTGAAAAAGTGATTTGGGTTTTCTTGAGAAATGAGGTTTTTCTTTAAAGTAGGTGAAGGCCCGTTTGGCACTTTAAAAAAATAAATTATTTTGGAAAAACTCACATTGGAGTTACTTAGGGGTGATCATTGGTGTGTGTTGATTTCATGAGTTGTGTGTGATTTTTGTGCCTCGTGACTGATTGGTTTACTTTGTGGATGCACACCTTTTTATTCCATGTGTTGACATGGGAACCTGGCATAATGAGTGAATCATCTGAGAACGATGGATGCACTAGTTTAGAATATGCACTGGCTAGTGGCCCCATAGTAGTGGAATACTGAGTTATTACTGCTATGGGGATTGGGCCCCTCGGTTAGGCTATATAGGGCTATGCCGAGCATTAGGGTGTTATGACGTCATCGAGTTATGGAATGATTTAAGGATGAGTCACATGTACAGAACGTTTTGGATTGTTCACGATCTCTTAGGCTCGACCCATATTTCATTTAGTGCTTACTTGTATATGGTGGATGATTGAGTGGTCGAGTTTGGTTGCTGGCCCCTGTGTGCCACTTTTTCCATTGCCCTTAGTGATCATTGTGTGTGGTTTTCCTTTTGACTAACATAAAAAACATGGATTTCAAAATTGTTCACAGAAAAAATGTTTTAAAATGAAATGCACCTATTTCTTTCAAAAACTAAACTGTTTTTTATATTAAAAAGGGCAATGGGATGTTACTTGTTTTAGAAATGAAAGTGTGTGTGGAAACCAATATTTTATATAATTTAGTTCAAACCTGAAATTAGTAAATTCTTTATTTAATGGTATGTTCATTTGGAATAGAATTAATCGGGTCTACCTACTATGCTTTAATACTCACGCCTATAGTATTATCCTATTTTAGTTTCTGTTGTAGGTTTGACTCGACCTTGCTCACCGTGGGTGAGATTTGGTTGTGGATTAGTGAGAGAATCTTGGAATCGTGAGGTGTTTTGGTCGTGGTCAAGTTAGGTGGTTGTTGTTGGTCGTTCTTTCTTTTCATGTTGTTTATTTACTTTGCATTATTCTTTTTTCTTTAAACTACTTTATTTATTTTTTATTTGGTGAATTCATTCTGTATTGCTCTTTTTTGATGCTCTGGTGCTTGTTGCCAGCCCAAGAGGATCGAGAATGCCTCTTGGGCCATGTTGTGGACCGGCTTGGGTGACCGGTTCAAGGTCGACCTGGGTTTGTTCGTGAAAACTACTACCTAGGTCTCTGCCTCGGTGGCCCATCCATAGTTTCTATGCCTACTGTATGGTAGGTCATACAATATTAGGTGAGATTTACCATTCCGTCAAATTAGTAGATCCACCTATCATTTGGATGAATGGAACCACCATTTGAGCTCTGTACTACAAATTTTATATCTTGAGACCTGATCTAGAAATTTCTTCAACATCTGAAACTTTGCCTAATATAGGCTCTATGCGGCCAAGGTCTATTCTTTTGTTGGCCCATTGCTCACCACCACCATATTTATCTACCCATACAAGAAACTCTTGACAGCCAAAGCTCACTCTAGAACACCAAAATAGGTAGGAATGAATAGAGGAATAATGCTGGATCAGATTTCCTTACATAGACCTCACTCGAAGATCTGATCTCTGAATAACCAATCTCAAACAATGTCCATTGAGTACCTGGAGAGGTTGGTAAAGAATGATGAATAATCAGTTACAGTCATGCAACCCTACTAGAGCTATGGATGATCCTGGATATGTACATCCCAAACATACCAGGTGAGAAATCCAATATGAAAAGATGTCGAATATAAATCCATGAAAGAGTAACATCCCCACTATATAGGGTAACGAAACCACACCATCACCCTTCTAATACAAGAATAAGGCTCGCTATCAAGACTAACATCTAATCTTCTGAAATTACAACAATACGAAAAAATCATTTCACTACCTCATCATAGTCCTTAGCCACTTTTGGGTCAGGATTTCCTCATATCTAGAGGGGTCTCTATATCTGAAACTCTTGAAGTGTGCTCAGCTTGCACACCTAATTTGCTGGTACTACAGGTACCACATGCTTCTCTATAGGTGGTGGTATGGATGGTGAACCACCGAGAGGTAGCAACTCAGAGAATTTACCCTATATCAAAGCCTCACCACTGAGGGGATCGTCCTTGTGATCATGATGCCTAATCCTAGCTAGTATAACTCACACAGGCATCATGAAATAAACAATATGTACTATAGTCAATGAGTAAATCTGAAGAGATGACTCAAGAAGTACATGGAACCACAAATCATTTATATATGAAGAAGGTACCATCATTTCCCCTATAACCAGTGTTCTCATGTAGTGTGTCAAAAATTAGGTAATCAGAGTCCTGTTGTATGGATACATCGGCCACAACACCAACACTTGAGTCCCTAGTCTGAATATAGAACTTGAAACATTTAATACCATTTCCACAAACCAATCTCATAGACTCTCAGTCATAAAGTCAAACCAAACCAAACTATGATACTACTCTATCATGACCTGTCCCATTGGGACACGATCCATGACTCCACAAGACAGTATTCAATAGGACATAGGTTGGTGACTAGCACCATGTAAGAATATCACTATCATGGGAGGTATTACCTAAGTACCATTACACACACACACACATCTACAAGCCCACAAAATGATGAAAAGTAAAAAAACCGAACAACCCACACATGAATGCATCTATATCCTACAAACAGAGAAAAAAAAGAAGTTATGAAAGAAAACATGTCCAAATAAAAGCACACCATAAAGAGTCTGTAACACAAGTCCAAACTGAATGTAACAGTACTAATACTGCCATATGAAAGTAAAAGAAACACGCCTCAGTCTATCTGATCTCACTATGAATCATCTAGTCATGGTCCACCTATGTCTCTGTCAAAATTTTGATCATCTACAATAAACATGACATGTTGAAGAAAAGCCCATGCAAGGGTGATTATAACAATACTCAGTATGACACCCTGAAATCACAAAGAATATAATAAGGAAATATAGTCAGGTATGCACAAGTATGTGTATACAACAAATATAACAAGAATATATAGATATAATCAATCTAAGACATACATTTTAGAGATAATCCACACCCATATTATACTAGACTTGGATTATAGGTCGACGATCATACAAAGCACTCATCTAGGAGAACACACTCCTAAGTCTGATATCACTAATAACATTTATCTGAGAGGTACTTCTCATCCGAATTCATCTTGAGAGAGAATACACATTGAATGATCTGAAGAGAGTAAGATACAAATATGAGGATCAGAGAAAGAACCACAGAGTGATAAAAAAATCAATCTAGATTAACTTTTTATTTAAAGGATCAACACATAATAGGATTGGTCACATAGATACCTAAAAATTTACATAGTTATCATAGATGAATTGTGGATCCCACACCACGCCTCTCAAGGGGGGATTCCAATGAATATATCAAATAATTCGTACTGAAGGGATCTTAGTCACAGGAGTAGTAAAAGATTCATACCAAACATCCGCGAAATGATAAGGGGAATGAACTCTAAAGAAGATTGTCCATGATTAAGAGGAAAATAGATGAAATCTACATATGAAAGAGTAAATGATTTTTAGAGGGGTTACATGCCATGCCCTATGAGATTGGGTTCTTCTTGTGTAAATAACCCATGTAATTCAAACCATGTCTGTGTAATACTATATTGCATGTAGGCTTCCCGTGTAGTCTACCTATGTGTCAATATATGGATCCAACCCATGTAAGTCTACCAGTGTACCGACTCATAAATTAGACCCTGCACCTGTTGTAGGATATGTCTATTTGGGGGAGTACACACCTTTTATGATGTCAATATTGTCTACCACATGTCTGTGTACCTTCTGAAGTACACACCAGGATCACCCAGGAGGATCAAAATTCCATGATATAGAGGTCACATTACACGTGATTCGTAACCCTCTCCCAAAACCTAGGCACTACAAGGGGGTCCAGATAACTTATAATCACATATTACATGCTGTTTGGTTTAAAATTTTAAAGAATATTCATAGCTTCTCCCACACACCTCATTCACTACCATCCTTTGATCTGGTGATCTACAAAATCAATGATCCATGGTCATCCAAACCTTTCCATCATCAAAAAACAATTTTTCGTCGCTATATGTACTAATAAAACTGATTAAATCACCCTTATCAATAATGAACTGAAGAAAGATGAAGAACATGAATTTAGGTATCCAATATTTTCCTAATTACTCAGTCTCCATCATCACACCTCTACCGGGTTGTGTCGATTCTAGATCTATGATTCTGGGTTATTGGGCTTAGAATTGGGTGTGCAATGATAAATTGATCAAGATTACTTGAGTCACATGCCAAATAAAGAATTCCCACGATGAAAGATGAACATGGGAAAAAATCCCCAATCAATCAGGAGGAAAAAAACATTATCAATGTTTGTTTCAATCTCGGTTCATTAATGTTAGATGGAAAATTTATGAAATCATGAATCATAAAAGACTCCCATAAAAACACCAAAAATAAACCCATCCTAATATACACACAATCTCTGAGTCAATTTTTTTATAAATTGATTCAAGTTATTCATAGAAATAAATAATGGGGAAGAAATCTAAATAAAACACACACCCTACCTAAATTCATATTTATCACAGATGAAAAACAATGTGTCATCATCATCATTGGAAATATCTATGAAATCTGATGTTCATCTATATTTGGTTCACAAATCCATCATCATTCGCTTGATGGGATTCTCAAAAGCTCCATCTAATGATCCTTTAAAGGATTTAGGGTTATGTAAATTGTATTGGAGCTTCTTCATAATTATTATCTAAAGGAAAAAAAATATTTTGTGAGAACAAAACAAAATTAAACAATTTTATTAAATTATTTTATTAATTTATGCACTTGAGATGACTTTTACACAAATAACCCACACCAACCATTGTTAAGTCATGCCAAGAGTAAAACTCATGTTCTGAGTATAAATAATCCCTCATATTTCTGATATTGGAACATTTTTATATGTTATTACACTTTTACAAGAAGATTTTGTGCCCATGAAATTTATTATATTTCAAAAATATATTTTGGGTACATCGGGCCTCAGAATTGAACGCCATATAAATTCTTAGTCATGAAAATAATAGATATAATATTTAAAAATAATACAAAAAATCCTAGAAATTTAAGCTATATTTTATTTACCTATATCAAATTCACTAGAAAAAACCTATAAAGGGTGGGTTTTAAGTGACACAAAATCTCTAGATAAAGAAGGGCTGGTCACCCTAGGGTAATCTATATGTTCAAGTTCATGTTTTTATGATGTTCCTCAGAACTGGATGATTTTTTATTTTCTTATAATAGAATTAAAATCTTTGTAATTTATGTGAAAATTGGATAAATCATCATCAAGGTTTTAGAATAGTGTCCTAGGTTCATGGGGATTTTTCTCATTAAATTTTATATGAAAAAACTCTTCAATAGTTCTTGTTATTTTGTTTAAAACTCTATAATGTTTTCTAATAGTTGAAAAACCAAGGAAAATTCCTTCATCACTTTTGATGTAAAACTTCCATGATTATAATTAGTGTTAAGAATAAATACTTTTCAACAAAAAACAATAAAGTAATTAACCATAGTCTTCATACTATTCAAAATTTTATAATATTTTTTTCTTCACGATATGTCTAATTAAAATAGAATTAGTTATATAGTAGGTTTTTTTCATTGCCTCTTCCAAAAGGTAGATAGGTAAGTCATATTAATTAAACATAGTTTGGGATATAACTTGAACTTTTCTATTTATTCTTTATATAACTCTATTCTATTGAGTGGTCTTAGGAGAATAGAAGTTATAATTATAGCCATTTTTGATCTGAATGATTCAAAGTCCTGATTTTCAATCTCATATCCATGGTAACTTCTTAAGGTCTTAATTACAAGTTAACTTTTGTTATATAAAGATTTAGAATAATTTGTAAAATAATAGCAAGATTCACTTTTTTGATCTAAAAAGAATACCCAAGTATAACTAGAAAAGACATATACAAGTAAATCGGTATAGTGATTCCCATTTAAACAATAAACTATAGATGGTCCAAAGAAGTCCATGAAACAAAATCTGGAGGTTGAAATTTTGAATCTTATTTATCTGATTTAAAGTAAATATTTTTTTTCACTTTCTAAAAAGGGTTACAGACATTGACATTTGGGAATTCATGTTTGGGTATATCTCTAACTAAAACTTTCCTAGTAATCTTTCTAAGTGAGTTAACGTTACAATATCTTAATATCCTATGCCAAAACCAAGATTATATTTAAAGTACACTTAAGCAGGAAACATTTTGAGAGAACAAAGAATCAAGATTCACAACATATACATTCCCATTTTTCAAAGCATTAAACACTAACTAATTTTTTGAATTAAAAATGGAACATGACCTATTTTCCAACATTACATGAAAACCATCATCGTTTAATTATGAGATGCTACGAAAATTATATATTAAACCATAAAATAAGTACTTTTAAAAATAAACTAAGTTGGTACTACCAATTTGGTCAAGTCCAATGATCCTTCCCTTACCATTGTCTCCAAAGGTGACAAGAACACCATCAACCTTTATAAGGATATTTAAACTTTAATATTATTCTATAATTTACCTATAAAATCTAATTTACAAGTACAAAATAATTCTAGATGAGCTCTTAAAAAAGATTTCCTACAAATAAAATTCTATATATGAATGATTTTTGTTCCTATATTTTCTTGGTTTCAGATATATTAGTAATTAGGGTATTTGGAACCCATATTCTATTTATAGGTTTCCTTAATGAATATTGTAAACTATTTGAAATAAAAAATTTATTTGGTCCATTTTAAAAATAACCAGCAGAAGATTTTATAATAATGTATTTTGGAACAAATGCACTCTTAATAACTCTTCTCAATAAAGATTGATAGCCTAACACAGTAATGTACATAAAGTGAATTTTTTTCTAATATTTATCTCAATTTTCTCTCACATTTTCAAATATTTCCACATATTTTTTTAGTTTCTAATTTGATAGTATTAGTTTATTTTTTTATTTTAATAATGGTTAATTTTTATCTTTTTCTATAGTGAGATTAGATTTAACAATAACAAAAATAACATACCATTTATTCCTAAATTTTTACTTATCTTTGAGTTTATTAAAAGTATATTTAAGCATGTTATAGTATTCACGAATTTATTCTTTATACATATTGTAATTCACCAACCCCATTTACCTAGAAATAACACATTACTTTAATACCTTGGCATGATTATAAGGAATCAAGTCCCGAAGGGCCAATCAGTTTAACAGTCTTAGAAAATTGATTATATAAATGAATGATACATTACACTGTTTAACCTAAAACACAACATAAATAATACTTTTATAGTGAAATGATTCCTCTAGATTAACCCTGAATATCAATAATAATACATTACTTATCATCTAACAAAAATAAAACATAAGAAAGGGGAGATCTCATATACTTGGTAAGGGTAAATAATTCAGCAGAATCTATAAACATTTATGAAATGATGTATAATAAAAACAGAAGCATTTTAAAATATAATATTGAACCTAATATACAAAAAATAATTCAAAAATTACTATATAAACATTCACATTGATATTCTACTAGTCTAATAATCACATGTAATAACTACTTTCACAATGAGGGAATGCATATTATCAGACATAATAACAACTGTGTCAAAGCCTTGTGCCAAGACCATTTAAAAATATTCTATCTAGGCCTTGTGTTAAGACACTATATTGTCTTACGAGACCTACCAATTCATTAGGGAGTATAGTGGACCCCTCCTGTCACTTATTAATTCCAATTAATTCCTTATATGAAAATGGAGAAACATAACAGAAACATTCGTATTAAAACTAGTATATGAAATTCCAATACTTTAACCATAAACCCTGAATGGTATAACACATCCATAGTCAAACATATCATAACTCATTCAATACTATATGGAATATTTTATTATAACAAATCGACCACAATAGAGAATAATATACAATATAGGATGTTGGTATAGATGAAAATAATCAGTAAAATTCTTTGAGAGAAATATCATTTTTTCCTGAAATCTTTGAAAAGTGACAGAATTTTTAATGGAATTAATTTAAAAGATATTTTCAAATAAAATTTTCCCATACCACATTGAAATTTTTTAATGGACTTAACATTTTAAAACAATCGTGTCCATATAAATAAATCCTTACAGTCATTTTGAAAACATGGATATTAAATAAATAGACTTAGAAAAATAAATCATTAAAATGGTTAAAATAGTGATATAGTTAAAGATACCCTTCAAAAAAACCATAGAAGATTAATTTTGAATTTTTTTATGAAACATGGACATGGATGATAAATTTTTCCAGTAAATACTTACACATAAATAATCTCGGATAATAATGATATTGAGGAATTAAACCTTACCTTAGATCCGATACTATTTGCACATGTTCGAAAATCTTGTATAATTTATTTAAAAATATTATTATCTTATATCAGACTCATAATAATATTTATGATATCATATATGATTCTTTTATGACTTTATATTACCCATTTATTAATAATTCCATGTTAATGCAACATTTTGGGTTTTATCGCTTTGTTTATTGTAAGTGGTTTGACTTGTTATTCTTGATCAAATTACTAAGAACATTATTTAATTATAGAATTTATAATATGATTTATATATCATATATATTAATAATATAAATTTATATAATAGATTTGTATATAAAATTGAATACACAGTTCATGGAGACAGTAGTCTGTACGTACACATGAACATTGTTTCCGTTTTCATATAGTATTGAATGGAAGTAAGTGAATGACATATATGTAAATTCAGATATATATATATATATATATATAATTACAGTAGAATTATTAGGTCATATATTTCATAATTATGAACAATATTGTTTTTATAATTATTCATGGATGGTTAATGTGGAGAATAAATCTCATCTTGTTGTGGAGATGGTAAGCCGTACATACACACGAGTGATGGTATCATTTCTTTAAAGGTTATATAGTACGTAATTTGATGGAATATGAAATTTAAAGAAACAATATAATGTTATTTTTATAATTTAAATCAGTATATTCATTGTTATACCGATATAAATAAAGAGTACATGAAAAACAATTTACACCACATCGTGGAGAGGGTAAGACAAGGGTATGTACGCATTGTGGTATTGCTTTTCATAGGATGGATAAAAAGGGAAAATATGGTTGTAAAATATTCATAAAAAAATATCAGTATATAGTAGATACTGGATTTATTATTTTAGTATGGTAACAAATTAGTAAGACGAAGTAGAAGAAGAAATGAACTTTGAAAGAAGGGATAAAATGATTACCTCTTCTTCAGGTGTCTCCATTTGATTTTCACAATGGACTCCTTAAGTTGGATTTCAAACCAATGTTTTTCCTCTATGATGAATTTAGATAATTTTAGAGGTTATTCGGATAGTTTTTTTCCGAGCCAAAGGGCATTTCAGGTTTTAATTAAATAGAAAGGGAGGTGACCTTTTATAAGAGAGGTGGGAGGAACCTCAAGAAAAATCTTGAAATATTAATTTGTTATAAAATTATTTTTTGTTTCTAATGGAAAAAATTAATTTATCATGAGAATAAGATTATTATGGGACTAAATCCTCTCAACCAATAGGTTTTAGACATATTTAGGCCATACAAGCATATTTATCATTTGGGATTAACCCTTAGTGAAACAGTGTAACTCTTACCATGTCTTCTTGTACTTTTATACTATAGGGTTAATTTAGTTACTATAAAATGCAAGGGAATATAAATTGGATAATTAATGACATTATTAACATTATATAGGTCATTTGGATGAATCTTATATTTTTAGGATTCATATATCATTTAATAAAATAGTATTTGTTTTAAAAACTCATTTATGTCAATTTTTACACTATTTAGTAATTTATTTTTTTAAATTCATAACTACTTGAATGATTCAATCGAAAGGAATTAAATAATACCTAATATGTCAATTTAATTAATAAAATTCTTTTATGGAATCAAAACTTTAAAATTATATTTATTTTAATATGTATAATACCATTTATTTGATTCTTTCATTAAATAAGGAAAATACAACATCGTTATTGAGTCATAACTAAATTTAAAATTTTTATGTCTAAAAATTAAAAATAAAATAGCATGATGTAAGAAATTGTTTCAGATTTTTAATGAATATTTATTATTGAAGAGATAAATTATATAACCCCATATAAAAATTGTTTTAGGTAAAGATACATGTTTATGTTATATTTTAATATACTTTAACTTAATTCTTATAAAATGTCATTTTCACACCCACGTGGCTCCTTGGGGTCCCAAAATCGACCAAAGGAACTAATGGTTGGATATATATCATCCAATATGATTACGAGCTTGTATTAATGTAGTTTAATATTATTGTAATATTATTTTTTACCCTTATTTACCATATTAACATTTAACAATTAAAAATAAAATAATTACTTAAGATACAATTCATAATGTCAAAAACATAAAATATACCTATTTACACAATTTAAAACTTATGATTAAAAATATGAATCTATTTTTACCATTTCAAAAATCATAATTTGTAGTAATTAATTTAAAATTAATTCCTACTGTCGAAACCAATAAGCGGGTTTTTAAGAAGTAATAACTATCAAAAGATTGACAAGTTTTTATATCTAATTTCAATGGAAAATTACTTCATTATAATAAATTTTATTAAATTATAAAAAATAATCCATTGATAATTTAAAACCAATTTAAAATATAATCTAACTATATAAATAAATAAGATGAAAATGCAATTTTGAATAAATATGCAGTATTTTTCACTATTCATCAAAATATGAATTTAATCAGAAAAATACCAAAATTTAAACCTAGTTAAATTTTGATGTTCTTATTCCAAATAAGATTTTTATTTTTTCAAATATAATATATACGTTTTTTCAAACTATATTTAAAATTGGTGCGCCATCAAAAAGCGACAAGACTGCATTTCTTGAAAATTGCTTCTTTTATCCGAAGACATAAATTGGTTCTTATATCATGTTATATAAAATAGATAAGCTGAATTTTAATTTCATATAAAATCAAAATGTGGTTAATAATATTAATAATAATAGTTTATATAATATTTTAATAATATATCATTGTTTAGTGAAACTAGATATTGTGTACAATGCAAGCTATCAAAGAAGGTTTCTCTTGCGTGTAATGCAAGCTAAGTCAGTGTTACGTATATAGAAAGCTAATATGATGTCGAATATAATAAAAGATAATCTTGGTGTATCATAAAAAAATACATCAAAGAAATTAAAATAATATACATCATAAAATCTCAGGGTGTTACAGATATCATCATCATTTTAATTTTCAGAGTGATCAGAATTAAATATAGAAGATACCGATGATACATCAAATATGTTTTTCATGAAGCACATGTTAGATCCCTAAGACATAACTTCAAGATTTGAGTCAGATTCACTAGATCTATCCTTATAGGCACTCTATGTGAATTTCATAAATTTCTTATACTTCATATCCTTATTTTTATACTTATTTTTTATCAACTTTTGATAGATGGCCTTAACTTTTCTTTTTAGTAAATATTAATAATGGGTAATATCATATGAGTTGTCTAGTCATTTTCCAAATTCCTTTTTTTTCATACTTCACTTTATAACTTGGTTTCTTGAATAAATTCTTCTTCTTATATAACTTTTTAATGATTCTAGATAGATGGTCCATTTCCCCATCACTATTTGGTGATGATTCTACATCACTATAACATTCTGCTTAGACAATTACTTTATCATTTTATTTTGGAGCAGTAGTCATTAAGCCTATAAATTTTCTATTCGGTTCATCATCCTCTTCATGAATGAATTTGATCTCTTCCTCATACATCATCAACCTCAAAATCAATTCTTTGACATGTATTTTACTAATGTATTAGGAATCCCTAATTGACATAGATGTCCCTCTAAATCTATCTAGAAAAAACATCAATAGTCTCACTATTTGGTCTTTATCTGATAGTGGATTCCCCAAGGAGATCATTGTATTTACCCTCTAATTTAACCCAAGATACATATAAAAAATTATATCATCAGTTTTCATCTTGAAAGTATCATATTTAATTTTATATGTTTTAAATATCATTACATTAAAATTTGTGGTTTGTTCATGTGAAATAGCTAGTGCATCCTAAATTTCATAAGTAGTTTTACTAGAAGATATTCTATTAAACTATTAAGATCATAATGAATAGTTATTATCATTCATTGATTTTAAATTTTTATAATAACAATATTTAGTTTCATTATCCCATGTTTTTATATCCATCTTAGGTAACTCATACTTATCCATTATAGAAGACCAAATATCAATGTACGTGCTTTTTATATGCATTATCATCTTTATCTTCCCCTGAGAATAGCTATTTACATTAAAAAAGGAGGTATTCTAGTATCATAATCTTTTAATATATTATCAATTTAAAGAACTAAATTTAGAAATGATAGAAATTTAAGATCATTAAATCACAACTAAAATAACAATTGATATTTTTTGAACACCTTTGACACTAAATCTTATTTAAAGTGAGTATCTTAAGAGTGGGAGAATTGATTACCCAATACAATGTAATTTTACAAACATTTTTAAATAAAACCCACCTATTTAAATAAAAACAACCCAGTTAATCAAAATAGTAGATCAATATCGGTTATGATCTTTTATAATGTTCATAAAATATTGTTTTGTCCTCACTTAAAATAACTATGAAAAATATTTTTATCTTTTGAAATAAATTAACTTAATCAACCCCTTATATGATAAATAATAAAGACTAACTATCAATGTACTAGTTTCGATTAAAGTTAATGAAAATTATGTTTAAAGAATCGAAATAATAAAAACATAAACACACAGTGGAATAAATATAAGAGGTAAAGACTAAATCTGAGACATAATCCTATCTACATGGAAATCACCCGCTATATATAGATTATATAAAATAGTATTTGTTCAATAACATGGATCAAGTGTACAAAAAAATCTATCCAAGTCACTTAATAACTCTTCCAAAAAACCCGTGGGAATAAATTAAACATAATCAGCAAAAGGACCTATTCTAAAACATGTTTGAAAATATGAGTAATGCTGGTGGAAAAGATATTGAGTATCTTCAAGTTAAGGTACATGAGATTGGGTATATGTTAATAATATAGAGTAAACACATACTACTTATAACGTAAATATAATAAATCGAATGAGTAGGTAAAAATATGTAGAAATAAAATGTTTCTCAATATGATGAGATTTGAATCTTTGGACTCCTTGAATGTAGTTTGAACAAGATCACAAGTCAGGTTTCTCAAAATAGAAGTGAAACATAGAATCATAAGCTCTCTACTTTTTTGACTGTATGAGATGATCTTAGTGATTGTGAAGCTAAAATTTCTCATAGTCATGTATAGTCTAGATACAACATGTAAGATATCATGAGGTGGTATTCATTATTGGTAAATGTATATATCTTTCTACATCAAATATTTATTCATATTTTTACATGCATTGGGGAGCATGCTACTTTTTTTAATAATAACATGATGGAAGAATAATATGAATCTTTTTCTCCTCCTACTCTATGAATGACACAAATTTTACTAGATCTATAAAATAATTTAATAACAATCATTAAAATAATTAATCACATTCAATTTTTTAAAATATAAATTATAAATATTTAGTTGTAAATAATGAAAAATAGTGATAATAACTCCATTTAACGGTGAAACAATCACTATTAGAGAATCATATAAACATTTACCTTATTTAACATTGATACATTATAATAGTGAGTTAGGTTGATGGTAGTTCATGCTCAATAATGACTCATCTTAGTGGTAGGTAATTCTAGGAATTTCCCAAAATCCTAATCTGATTATAGGCCATCCCAATACATATAAAATTTTGGTGGTTCCAAGATCTGATAGTGGGTCATCCTCTGGTGGTAGGGATTTATGACACATTGAAATTTTTTTCATCCTGGTGGGGACTCACTGCAGATGGTAGGACTTTTCTATAATTTTTCAAATTTCTCTCATAATGGTTACTCATCTTCAATGGTGAGTAATTACTAGCGATGAATTATACCCAACTGTGTGTCATGTCTAGAAGTGAATCATCTTTAATGGTTAGTCATTCCCTTACATAAAATTATTTCCAACATATTTTATATTTAAAATTCTATAAAAAAACATAAAACTCATTAATAGTATTATAAAAAATATTTTTTGACCATTAAAACAATGGTTAAAAAAATTACCATTTGGTTTTTATGAAAAAATGAATGGAATATTTATAATTTTACAACATCTTGAAAAATAATTATATCAAATATTAAATTCTTAGTTCTGAAGTTTATATTTAAGGAAAATTATTTTAAAAATGATTCATAATTTATTGAAAAACGTTCTTCCCTGAAGAAAGAATATTTCTCTCACAAAATAAATTAAATGATCATTGAAAATAATTTTACATCTATGATAACATTTTTGATGTTACCATTAACTTAATGGGGATATTATCTAAGGATACACTACTACCAAAACTGGGTTTATCCAAATCTCGCTAAAAGCGCTGTTAGAACCCACTTTACCAGGGCTAGAAAAAGTGCTGTTAAAGGGGGTATTTAACTATGGTAAAAAAGTACTATTAAAGGGTGACCTTTATCTGACCTTATAAAAAAGAGTTGATAAAGGCCATCCCTTTATAAGGGCTAGTAAAAAATCCTTGAAAAAATGTGTATTTATCAGCACTTCTAAAAAAAGTGGTAATAAGGGGTGGGGGGGGGGGGTTTCATTACTTGTAAAAAAGAGCTAATAAAAGGGTGTTATTTAACAATGGGTTTCAGATTCATTGATAAGGACTCCAATATTATTAGTGATTTTTTTCTAGAATTTATAAGGGGTGTATTTTAAAAAAATATATATTTCATTAACAGACACCTGTCGTAGTAATTATGACTATTTGGTGGGATTTTATGATGCTTTTTCCCCAATAGAGGTGATCGAGGGATCTCATGATTAGCTGAGGCATAGACCTCATATAAAGGTTAAATTTTATATTATTAGTAGGAATAAAGGATGCCCAATTCATTTGTTATGGCCATTTGGAAGGACTTTGAATATGAAAAACCCTTTAAACCACTAAAACCCTAAACACCCTAAAAACCCTAAAAAGATCATAAAATTTTATCTGGAAGTCTATTTTGGATCAACAACCAATCAAATTGAATCTAATGAAATGATTTAAAATAACATTAGATTAAAATCATGTGATAATAAAAGGAATAAAATATATTATATATTCCAAAAAGTCAAAAATAGAACTCGAACATGAAATGAACATAACTTTTGATTTGAGTGTCCGTTTGGGCTCTAACACATATCAAATCAAATCCTATGACAATATCTTTGCTAAATAGGGTCCAATACTGAGGTCTATGATATGTTCATGTTTCAAACCAAAAAAGTTCCATGAAGGCCTCCAAAACATAGTTTTTCTTATCGACCCTGGATTCATAAAAATCAAATGGGTATAACATCTAATCTAGGTGTTGTTCATCCTATAATACATATAATATCAAATATCATTTAATAAGATTTTATTTGACTAGTTGAAGAGATGAAATAGACTATTGGATCATAATTTATGGTCATTTCATGGCTTTTAGGGGTCTTAGGGTTTTATATTTTCCTAAAGTATTTATGTGTTTTAATGGTTTTTAGAGTCAACATCCATTTTAATATATATATATATTAATAAATATGTATTCAAATATATATATATATATATATATATAAACACACACACACACATATAAATATGATTATGAAAATATAATGAAATATATCTAAATATATAGATACATCATAAAATGTAAAAAAAATTATAGTGGAGTTGAAAAGAAACTGGTGTATAAGATAGAGGTCTCTGGTTTGAAACTTTCTATAGGAAAGGGTACCCCTGGGGGTGGTGTTTATCTAAATCACTGATAAAGTGGTCATGGGGGGAGGTGCTGATAAGGGGGTATATGGGGGGGCATGAAAAAAAATGTATACCCTTTATCAATGGGGTACTTATCAGTGCTTTTTTAGTTCGGATAATGGGTTACTTTATTCACTCTTTTTAAAAGTACTGTTAAAACTAACCTTTTAACATCAATTATATTATCAGTTCTTCTATAGCGTTGATAATTCTATTTTACTAGCTTTGTTAAAGTCCCAATTTTTAGTAGTGATACAATTCATATTATATCTTCAGATGGTTTATGTTTATGATGTCAAGGTTTTTATGAAACCCTTTTCTCTGCCACAGGTTATACCATGATTAAATTCTTATTAAACCCACTTCTTGTCATGGGTTATGCTATGATGAAATGATGAAATTATTATAAAACATGTCTCTTTTATATAGGTCATGATATGATTATATTTTTGTGAAATCCATTTATTTTCATGGGTTATGATATGAATAATTTTCTTGGATATTGTGAACCACATATGTATGATTTTAATTAATATATTTGTGAGACCTATATCTTGCTCAAATTTATTGGGTAAATATTTATATGTTAGAACATATAGATGATTGGAATGGGGAGTGAACCCAGTTCACAAGGGAATTTTTCTACCATGATAGTATAGTGAGTGAACATTGAATACAATGATGGTTTGGGTAGTGAACCCATTCCACTATGATGGTCTTAGCAATGATCCTTCAGTATTGTAGAAATTATTTTCTTGGATTATGTTTTTGATAAAAATATATGTATTATTATATTATTTTGATATCCTGGAGTATGTTCTTTCATTATTTATGATTCAAGCCTTATGAACTACCAATATTTATTGTATGTCTCATTAATATAATATATGATATGTAGGGTTTGGTTTCCAAATGTTTTTATTAGGTTTTCATATCCTTATGTTAATGTTATGCTTACATATCTCCCTTGTTTAACATTACTAAGCATATGATCTCACAATTTATAATGTTTCCTTTCCCTATGTTATAATGATATGTATTTCATATGAGTTTTCTAAGAAGGGTGTTACTCATGAAGATCATAGACAAAGATGATGTAGTTTACCCATGGATTAGTTTTTTGTTTTTCCAAGATTCCAAAGACACTAAAATATTATGGTCCTTAGGCGTGTGTTTGTATAATGTAATGAACATTCCTAAAAAATGATGTAATATCTATGTATGAGAAGCGCAGGTTGTAATAGTTAGTATCCATGTATCAGTTTAGTTATCCTTTTAAAATAACATTGAGAAAGGCATAGTGAGATCTCAAAGGATATGTCTAAGGATGAGTATAAGACTAAGTAAAAGAGAAGGAAAATTTCATAGTATTTTGGTAAAGGATAAATAAATTGGATTATAAGGAATTACATCCCTATAAATATACTACTGGTGTATGTTTCTCTAGTAAAGAGGTATCTTGGGTTAATAACTCTAGAAATGGTGAATTGAGCTACACTTGATCATCACATGATGTATATAAATAAGCCTTCCTTTTCACATAGTTTGAAACTCTTGGGAGATACTATTTAGAAAATATTATACTCTTTACAAACCATCATGATGGATTTAAATAAATGTTAAATATTAAAATCACAATTAAAACCTATACTATATTAGAGTAAAGAAGAATGTGTCATGATTTAGACATCCTAAAAGTGTTTTTTATGATGATGTTATTCCAAACTATGATTATTATTTGTTAAAGTATATTTTTAGATTTAGTAAATAGATGGAACCTGAAGTAATCATGTTATGGATAAGAGAAAAGTACAATGAAATTATTTTCTCCAAGATCATCCTAACATTATGAGTGATGGAATAAAAAATCTTATTGTTATGATTGTACAAATTTCTCAATCTATAAGTTCTGCTTGAATTCCAAACAAAGGAGGGTCCAAATTTTTTTTGAGTTCTTCATGAGGAAACATCCAGATTCTTTATTTTGGTCTTATCATATATTAGTTATTTAAAAATGGATAAGCACCATGGAGAAGATATTTTCCACTCACCAGTTTTCAGAAATGGAAAATTCATTTTGGTTGTATACTATTTGGAAGGTGAATCAAATCAATGGTGGAATCTTAAAAATAATATGAGGCCACAAGATGAAATTAAATACATTAATTTATATGAGATTAAGAAATTATTTTTCAATAATTACATTTCCCATATTACTGAAATAAATATTGAGTTCGAGTTCATTGAACTAAATAAAAATGATGACGAATACCTTGGAACATATGAGGAAAATTTTACAAGACTTGTAAGGAATTATTTTAGATTTTTTCACCCAACTAGAAAGTAAGGTTTATCGATTATTTAGTGGATTAAAAACATTTCTCTAAGTGGATTTATCCATAAGATACTTCAGTAGTTTTTATGAGGTTTTTCAATTTTCTATCATAGTGTATAGGTATGTTGAAGTTATATATCAATCTAATGGTTTTAATAATAATATAAAAATGGAATTCAATGGAAAATATAAAAACCATTGAGAGAATAAGATACACATTTCTTTATACAAAAAATTTGGGGGGAAGTGTAGAGGAAATTTTTATAAGGCTAATAGTTACTATTTTAAGTTTGTAAGGGAAGGTAATCAGTAAATTTATTTCTAAAGTGTTGGGAGTAAGTTAGAAATAATGAAAATAGGGAGAAAGATTCATAAAATACACCACCCACATGATAGTGTTTCAAATTCATGTAGTATGTGAAGTATGCAAACCATTTCCCAAATAATAGGGTTAATGATGACGATCGACATTAGTAAAATCTTAATCCATGATATGATGGGAAGTATTATGTGATAAATTTATTTTATAAGTGGTGCAATAACAATGTGGTGAAAGGTATACTTACCATCCACTATAGTACTGCTAATAACTTATTTGACACTGAGTCTGCCAATTTTTTCTTATATGAACTGTTTTACAATTGTTTCAAGATTCAACCAAAATGATTATATGTATAATTATTAGTGAAATATATTAATGGTATGATGATCAAATCCCAAGTCTATAATTCCTCTCCAGATGATGTTGGTAAGAATGTGCTTCCTGCAAATCTGGTCAATCTTCCTCTAGTTAAATTTGATGTTATCTTAGGAATAGATTCGATTTATCTACATATATCCCACTTAAATTGTTGAGGAATTGAAGTCATATTTAATATTACAAAACAACATATTATCATATATCTATTTGATGAAAAGAATGAAATTCTGAAGGAGATTACATCCATTTTATAGGTTTTAATTCCTATTAAAAAGGGGTGTTTATCTCAAATGGCTGGGGAGAAAATTTACATCAATGATATGACTATTGTGTTGGAATCTGTTTAGGTATTAATGGAATAGTTACTTATACTTCAAGTAAAAAATTAAGATGAGTTCTTGTAGAACTAATACATAGTTCCATAATAATTTCAAAGAGTACATATAGAATGAACCTGATTGAGTTAGAGAAATTTGAGAAGAAACTCTAAGAGAACCTTGAGAAGGGATTTATTCTTCCATGTGTGTCGCCTTTGGGTGAACTTGTTATTCTTATAAAAAGAAATCTGGATTAATATGAATCTGAATTGATTATTGGGAGCTGAACATGATCACAATTTAGAACAAGTACCCTATACCTCATATTGATGACTTTTTTGATCAACTATGTGGAGGTCAATTATTTTCCAAGATTGACATTTATTCTGGATATCATCAATTAAGGTTCTATAAAGAGGACGTACCAAATAAGATATTACATACTATATATGGAAACAATTAATATATATTAATTCTATTTGTTCTTACTAATTCCCCCACTATCTTTATGAATTTAATGAATAGGGTCTTTATATATCACGTTGATCAGTTTTTGATAGTCTTTATAGATGAAATTCTTATCTATTCAAAAGCAGGGAAGATCATGGATACCACTTGATAATTTTACTAACGATTCTATAGAAGGATAAAATATATTAAAATTTTACAAAGTGTGAATTTTGGCTTCAAAAGGATACATTTTTGGGTCATTTAATCTCAAGAGAGGGTATCAATAGATCTGTAAAAGATAGAGGCTATTGAATATTGGCCTTGAATAACCATGATGACTAGGATATATAGTTTTCATTGTTTAGTAGGATATTATTGATAATTTATTATGAATTTTTGAAGACTATCTAATCCTTTGACCAAGTTAATATTGAAGGGATCCATGTTTCTCTAGATATATGAATGTTAGTAAAATTTCAAGGAATTAAAAGGAAGATTAGTTATAACACTAATGATTACATCACTGTATAGTGGAGAATTTTTTTAATCTCCAGTGATGCATCAAATAAGGGATTATGATTTTTTCTTGTATAAAATGAAATGGTTATAGCTTATGCCTCATGATAATTAAAGATTTATTAGTAAAATTACACAACCCATGATTTAATGAAAGCTATGACAGTTTTTATTAATGATATGGATGAATTATCATTATAGAAAAAACTATGATATATATACAGATCATAAAATTTTAAAGTATATATTCAAATAGAATGAGTTGAATATGTTCTAATAAATATGGTCAGAGGTGATTGAATACTAAAACTAATCAATACATTACCACCCAGGGAAGGCAAACAAGGTGTGTAGTTATTTAAGCTTAAAGGATCATACTAGATTATCAATGATAATGATTACAAAAGATACAGTCTTTTGGGATTTTCAAATGATATATATGGAATTTTTGATGTAATGGGAAAATCTTATCTTAATCAATTGAATGTTCAACAACCTATCCATGTGATAATTAAATTGGAATAGTAGGAAGATGCAAAGATGAAAAATAAGGTTATGAAGATTCCTAAGTTTAACCTTGATCATGATGGAATGATATGTTTTAGAAACTGTGTATGTGTTCCATCCATACCAAATTTGAATAAGCAGTTATTTAAGGAATCTTATTTTCCCCATTCTATATTCATCCAAGATATAAGAGTATGTTTAGACAGTTGAAATAGTATTTTTGGTGGGATTACATGTAGAAAGATATTACAGAGCTTGTATTTCTAGGCTTATTATGATAAAAAGTTATGGTAGAAATAATAAAGTACAAGGGGATGTTGGTGAACTTTAATCATGATTTCATAGTTGTGGTGTACGTTTTGAATTTTGAAAATGGTTTTTGCTGATTTTTGGTTCCCTCTTTGAGTGTAGGATACCACTAAACCATAAAGAATCTTTTGAAATACCAAATAAAAATCTATTTTCCAGTCAAAACTATAAAGAACCTAAAATGTAAGAAAATTATTTTTTTTTCTTAAAACTAATAATTATGTGTTGTTTAAGGATGAGTACTTACAAGATTTGTGTAAGGTGGGCCTATGTTTTGGAATTATTAGAAGATAGAAAATATACTAAAATATTATAGAAAATGATTATTATATTAGATAATATATGATTAGATAAGTGTATCCACAAATCCTATAGCAGAAGATAAGTGTTTTCTTTTACTATGTTCCACCAATTTACATTAGTCATGGATTATATACTTAGGGTATCATATATACACTATATCTGAGAGGTAAAATATGATGAATTATACATCTAAATGATATTAAAATATATTTATAACATAAATTGGATACATTGACATTGTATGAAGTGGTGACTTTTTCCAACAAAATAGAAAACAAAAGGATTATATAAATAAAAAAAGTGAAGAACATACTAGGGATATAGAAAAACATAATTTATATAGGATTTTAAGATGGAATTGGTTTTCTATATCCAATGTGTATGTATTTGTGGAGAATTATACATATTCCATGGCGGTGTTGAAAGGAGTGAGGGATTTAACTTTCTATCCAATGGGAGTTTCAGAAGGTGGAATGAATGCCATAAAATTAAATTCTATAATTTTATGGCATGAAAATATGGGTTACATAAATGATAAAGGGATGAAACTCATAGACTTTATAGGAGTGATTAAAATAATAATATTGAGTATGAATCCTATAAATAATTCATTCTAGGAAATACGTGTATGTTTTCCATACAAACAAAAGGTAAGACACTGAAGGATCAACATTTAGCACCGATTTAAATAGATGTATTGTGTCCTACTCCAATCTGTCCTCACAGTGGTTCATTGTACTATGTTTTATTTATCGGTGATGAGAAGTGAAATGCATTGGTGATATTTATCAAGGAAAAGTATAAGTTAATTAGATCTTTTATTCGTGGAAATATATAGTAGATAAGAATACATGAAACAAAAAATTATATGAGTTCTGATAATAGTGGGAAATAAAGAAGGTAAGAGTTTCATAGGGTCTTCCATCGAATGGGAACATGGTTTTAAAATAGCTAAATATGTACTCCAGAATAAAATAAAATCATATAGTGGATAAATTAGACATTATTTGGAAATTAATGGATCATGAGGATCAATACTTATTTTATTATGGATTTTTGTGATGGAATCATGAATTTTTTGGCCTACATATTATCCATAATACATTTTCTCCATTGCGGTAGGAACTTCTAGAATATCATTAGTCTAAAAGGATGGCTAAAATAATACATATCGAAGTATTTTAATCACTAAACTATATATAAATTGATACTAAGTGAATTTAAAACTTTGTTACTATGTTCTAAGCATGGTACTTTATTGGGTATAGCGATGAAGACATTGAATTTTAAAAATGAGATAAAAACTATTGAAAGGTTTTTAAAATATAGAATATAATATTTAATGATGATATATTTTAGGAAGGTAATAACCATGGACAAGTTTCTAATTAGATCAATGTATCCTTGTGAACTGAAATTTTACTGAATGTAAGTTTGTATGTTAAGGATATTTCATAATGTAAATGGAGTATTAAATTTCTTGAAGAAATACACAATCTAGAAGAAGTTCCAAAAGGTGGTAAAGTTCTAATGGTGGATATAATTCTATTTGTACAAAAAATCTTTGATATTTTTAATTTTAGGGGATGTACTCCAATTGAAAGAGTTTTAGAATTAGTAGTTTTATAATAACAAAGCTATGAGAGAAATAACAGTGTTTTACTAGGATTTAGTAACAATTAAAAATGTATGGAATTAACTTTCATTATTTTATTCTCATGAATGATGGAGAACCAAATAATATAAAATAGTCTAAAATTATACAATAATTTAATAATTAGATGTTAAACATATGGGATGAAATATATTTTTTACACATTTCTAGAACCTTGGAGGTAAAAGAAGGTTTGGAAAGAAATAATGTACTTCATAATAAATGTTCTTATTAAATGAAGGAGGAAGTTAATGGTAGATAAATTTACAAGAAAATAATTTTTATAATGGGTTTTAGAAAAATGAATGATATATGATCTTCTCATATCCTTTATTCAGTTTCTAAACAAATAACTACCCAGACAATACTCAACATTGTTTCTATAGAAGGATTACATATGAAAAAATTGGATATCAATGTATTTTTTCATGGGTACTAAGATGAATAAGTATTGAAGAAGAATCTAGAAGGATTCCTAGTGAAATAAATAAGTTTAGTGTCTGAGAAATGAAATATATCCTTTATATATTTAATCAAGAACTAAGGAAGTGTAATGGGAATTCAATGACCTTAGGGAAGAACAAAAGTTTATTAAGTGGAAAATCATTCATTTATATTATCCAAAGGTGTACAATTATAAGAGATTAATCATACATATCAATGTTGATAAAACCGTTATAAATTTTTTATTAAAGGAAATGATTCATGGGATGGATGGTGAACTGTCCATAAGTTCATAGATGAATGATTTTGGTCCAGATAAGAAAATTTTAGGGAAATATATCATAAGGGACTTATGATCTGAATTTTGTTCTTGAATAATTAGGATTACATATGAAAGGTGGTATAAATTTCTCGAATGAGTGAGGAGAAACCTGTTACCACTACCCTATATATATTTCATGTTTATAATATAGAATTAACCATTAATTTAATTGGATACTACATATATAGAAAATTTTCCATATGAATTTGTGGTAAAAATTATGACGTATTCGATGGGTTTTTAAATGGAAAAACATTGGGTAGGTAGAGTGGGTAGTGAAAATATTCCTTAAAATAATAGAATATAATATTTTGAATAATTAAGATTTTTTTTATGATATTACAAGGATTAATAAATTACAACCCTAAATTTTAGAAAGCATGAAGTGGTTCATGTGTTTGTGGATGTAGAATTTGGTGGTTAATATAATACTTAGAAGAGCACCATGGTCTATGTGTTCACGTTATATATCAATGGTGTGAATTTTATGTTGAATAATCAAATATTTTTTTCACATAAAAAAATTGGATTATGTTTCTTTAATGGACTATGGGAATGAATTTCTCTAGTTTAAGGGGCTATTACAGGACCTCAGAAGAAGTTAAGATACTTCATATTTAGATTCAAATGAAAAATAAAAAATTCCTTCGTCCATCAATACAATGTCTTAGTACTATATGAGAATATTTATTTAAAGAATCATATTTTATATATGTTTTTAGATGTAAATGTTACTGATTTATTGATGATGGATGATGTTTTAAATTTAGAATATATATTGATGCCTTTTTTCATCCATGGTGTGATGAGGATATATTGTTACTTAGTCAGGTTGGGATAAACATAAGCACAATGGGGGAAGCATTAAATTGTAAAGAATATTTTAATAATGAAAGTGGTTTAGCGATTCTAACATAAGATTTGGAGGAGAATAATTAAAACTGTTCTCATGTTGGATATTGTTAGGCTCAGTTGTAAATATTTTTTTTCCAATAATGGTATTAGTACCAAAAAAGGTGAGTTTAAAAAACACTAAATTTTGGAACAATATGTTGACTATGAAATGATATTAAAAAACTATAATGGTATAGAGGTATAAAACTAGAATATGTAATTTGGATGTATGAAATCATAAATTACCAATTGAAAAGTCTGAAGGTTGATACAAGGATGTTTAAAATAATAGTTTTAGATTTTATCTAGTGATACATCTGAATATTTCATATTGGAACATACTTTTTATTCCAAGTGTTTTTTGATAAATGGAATACATAATATTATTTAGGATATCACATAAGTTTAATCTCACAAAATATAAAAATGTGTGTATTGTAAATTAGAAGAAAAATTGAAGATGTTGGTAGCCTTTAATCAACTAGATAGTTATCGACGAATATTAGACTAAGGTTAAATAACTCTATATGAATATTAGAAGGTAGTGGAAGGGATTTCATCAGATTGGCACTATTTTGAACTTGTAATATATAGTGATTTGATTAATTTGTTTAATATTTTTTCTAAAAATAATAATTATTTTACTTAATAAAAATTATTATAGTGTCCCCAATGTGTATTAGGACTATGTTCGAATAATGTAAAATTATTATATTTTCTTTGACTTTGTTTCATTATTTCATTATATTGTGGAATTTCATATATTGAATTATTCTAAAGTGTTTTAATTTTAGTGCATGTACTTGGATGTGTAGGTTCTTTTATGTTCCAGTACATCATCATCACATGATCATTTTAGTATTTTTCTTCATAGTAAGTTAAATGTATCACTTTTAGGGATTTTTTAGAAATTAAATGGACCTAGTATTAGTATGTGGTATCATATGAAGGATGTTGGAATAAAATATTTATAAATATTAAACAATCATAAAAAGTATTTTACTTTGAGTGTTAAAAAACAATTTTAATACTTTGGTTTTTAAATGCTAAACATCCATCCATAAACTTATGAAGAATCCCATTAAAATTAATTTTTCTTAATGATTTTATTTTTTCTTATAAGTAGAGTATTAGGATGTATATAAATCCAATATAATTATTATATGTTTTTGATGAATTAAAAATAAATTTTAATATCATTTCCCTATATTGTGATAGATTTATTTTCAAGAAGGACGGTGAAAAATATTTATGGGTTAATTTTGCGACTGAAATAAATTTATTTTTATGAATATATAAAGAGGGAGGAATTATATATGATGGATGGTGGTTTAAATAATGAGATGGAAATTTTAATTATACTCTTTATTTTGGAATTTTTATTTAATTGCATAGCTTATTCCTGTGAAGGAGTGTAAAATGTTATGTTAGGGGGAGTAATGAAATAAGTGTACAATTATTTGTTTTATAATGCAATGAATTTTTTTCCACCATTTACATTATAACATGAAAATAATGAAATTTTCTAAATAATAATATATTTTTTAGATAATTTATAAATTGAAACAATAAATATATTTTAATAGTTTATTTAATCTGTTGAAATTTTATTGTCATAGACCAATATTTAGAATGTTTTATTGGTGTATAATAGTGGGAGAGTTTTAAGAAATTGGATTGCTAGGCCTAAATATGTTGTGATAATTCCATGTCATGTCATGTATCATTATTACAGAGGTCAATGTATCAATAATTCTATCACACCATGATCCAAAAACTACAAAAAGACTGCATGACAATGAATTATTAACCTAAAGAGTGAATATTGACTCTATCACAATATATAACTAAGTGAAATATAAAGTATATGTTTTCTCATCTTCCATCATAACCATATATGAAAATAAATGGGTGATTATACTAGTTTCATATTCAAGTAGGGATATAGTGATCCAATGATAGATGTGTTGACGAAGAACATAGTGATACGTTCACAATGGAGGTAGTGTGTTTACTCAACGATCTTGGGGTCAAACACATAGTTTACCAGAAAAAATAATTAAGTGTATCTATTTATAGTATCTCATATCAGAGGTTATAATATAATTTTATGTGGATAAAGGTACATAACAAAGCTTATGATTAAAATGAAAATACATTCTCATAATAAATTTACATGAGATAACAACACAAAAAATAATATTCCAATATTTTTACTCACTTCATTGAACATATACTCTGTTAACTCATTGTTGATTGTTGATGAATGGGGAAGGATAAACCATAGGAATCCATTACAATTGATGAAATAAAAGATCAAATTAGGTTACATACATAACTATAATGGTAAAAATGAGATTCATTATACACATTTTGTATCTAAATATGGTATATAATCAATAACTCATCCATGTGTAGTGAAATAGAAGAAATATATGAAGGAATAAGATCCATGGAACTAGATCCTAATGAGAAACATAATACCTCAACATGAAGGCAAAAATCTTCAATCACTTCATAAAGAAATCCCATGTATAACACATGCCACATGGAAGTAGTCCATGGTGTATAAGAGAGATGAGCGCAATCTATTTATACTAAAATAAGAGAATACAAATGTTAAATTCCTAATTTTAATGGGTATTTGGATATATTAGGTGGAGGAAACTCTAGATTTTGAAATGGGTTTATAAATTATATCACACATTATTGGGTGACACTCTAGTTTAATAAACTTTGAGTATTTATCTTTAAATATATATACTTAATTTTTTTCAAATTCTAAAATTTAACATAACTATTGAATGTTTGTAGTGATTTTTCATTAAATCCTGGGTAAGTGATACCATATTATATTTTTAATCTTTTTTATACCCTAATATGATAATTATATATGATAGAATGTTATGTTTATGGTTGTCTTGATTTTCAGTAAAATTATTTGAGAAAATAGATAATCATAGTTCATATTTTGGACTTTAGGTTAATTTCTAAATGGGGATTGTTAATATAGTGGTATAATTGAATTATTTAGAGATATTTAGTGGGTTAATCCTCATACCATGAAAGGAGAATATTTTTTGATATATTAATGTTTCACTTCTACACATTGAAAGAACACATGGAGAAGAAGTATTAATTGTATAAATGTTCAATAAATTGATAAAATATGGGAATAAATATTTTTTAGATAATGAAGAATGAGTAAATTAGAGGATGAAAATTAAATGACCTATAAGAAACTTATAACACAATAATAAATTTAGAATAATCACAATATTTACTTGAGATGTGACCCTAAAATAAAACGAACACAACTAAAAAATGGTTTTTATATAACCAAGATATTTAGAAACCAAATAGTGGACATAAAATACTAGACATTTCATGTAGAGGATTTCATTTACATGATTGATACAAACCATAACGTTTTTTAATACAACCGTGTATTGGTTTTACAAATTATAAATTAAAATTATAATTCTCCACTATTTTATCTACATCCATCCATTTTAAATAAGGACAACTATCTGTATAATAATCTATTTACACCATATTATTGTCTTCCATTATAGAATAAAATTATTAAGATGATCAAAATTGACAATGGACAATTTAAAAAATACAAGTCCAGTGGATTCGATTCCCTTAAAAGAACTTATATCCTAATTTTTTTAAACAAATATAACAAGAAGATAAGTTTCTATGAAATATTTGAATCCGATACTTAAAATACCTATCAAATTATATTCACCCATTAGTGAATACACTCATATAATATAAATATATCACTCAACATATAATGTTATAGAAATTGCCTAAAATAACTCATTATCCTATGATTTCAACAATGTCCTGCACTCCAATTTATTTTACTCTAAGACACTACGAATCCTCAGAAGATGAACGGATGGAATAAATCATCTATAAAATACCTTCTAATGATGGTCTTTTACCATCACAAGTTATTCCCAGAACATTAAGTCCTACTCAAGATCTAATTCACCCAAATATATCATATTGTAATAATCACAATGGAATGTCTAAAGCTATAAAACATAGAAAACATCCTGAATTCACCACATTAGGTGTAGAAGCTCCAACATATAGGACAATATTAATTCATTACTATAACATGAAAATTATAATGATTTTATGACAATAATTACACCCTAAAAAAATATAAATTTTTCATAATTAGAGGAGAAATTATGGAACAAATTATCACCACCCAAAAAATCCAAGGGAGTCCTCCTCTAACCTATATATGATATTTGATAAAATTCTACACATTTCATCAACTTTAAAACCACTTTTAAATTTTTAATAGCACTTTATAACATGAAAAAGTTATCATCACTATGTCACAAACTACAATCTAGTATAAGGGTGATCCATACACCTATTTATACAACAACAGAAATGAAATCAATCCTATGGATAAGTGATACCTTTTATTATAGAAAAACTCGACAAAATAATAATTCCCCACCCATAATACTATAAAATAAAGGACACATGACAAATTTATATCCTCAATTTTATAGATCAATCAACTATATCGTCCAATATATGTAAGTATATAATTATATGATATAGATTAAATTAATTATAAAAGAATAATGTAACCATTAAAACATAATGTTTTATAGATTATACATCTTTTTTATTAGGTTTATAGGGACCCCTTACATGGACCAAAATCCAATAATATATGGCATGAAGGACCCATATCACATTACCTGATGGAACATAAGAATAAATACATAAGATACTATATCCTCTATAGACACATTGTCATCCAATGGCAGGATACCCCAACATCACATCTGAATCCTACCATCTCTGCCCAAAGATGGGGCTCTGGGTGTGCACTAAAATCCATTCACATCTACCAGGGATTAGTTATCCAGATTATTATCCTGTCCATTCCTTTAACATTGAACAATATCATACTATCACACCCACTAATAGAAGCCCAAAAATATTTAAGGGAGGTCCTCTATTTATGGCTTGGAGGCTATGTGCATTGAATGATGTATATTCGGAAGGCCCAATATATGGATCACATGCCCATTTTGATGAATAGTACCTCTAATATTATATTGACCCTTCTTTCCAAACATTAATTTTATATATTTTTAGTGATAAATAACATAAAAAAATTACACCCTGAGGATCCAAAAGTTTGAGTTTCTTGAGAAAACTAGGAACATACATAACTTTTACTATATAAAAGACAAACATTTATTTAATTTATTCTTATTTAGATTATTAATGACCATTATGTTATTATTATTTCACATAGTCACCTACATATATACATAAAAAATGGGTGATCTAAAATCCTATTATGGGGATAACATAGGAATATTATCATAAACATGATAGGAATAATTAATAAATGTCTTGAAAATAGGAGACTCATTAAAACGTACCTTATGACTTAGTTGTTAAATACCACAGACAGTTGTGAAAAAATATAGCATCCCATATTTGACATTAACTCATGAAATTCATCACATTACCCAATTCATTAGAGTACTGTATAATTCCGAGCACAATCGTCACATCCAAACATCAATATTGTGCTCTATAATTCCAGATTTACCCATCACATTATAATGTTTACAATATCATGCATGAAACGTAGAAAAATATAAATATTGGACATAAATAAACCATGTAAAATAATGGTTTTAATTTCATAAATCATACATTTATAACCTTTGGGTTCCCAAATGAAAGAGGGAATAACATACTTGATACAAGAACCATCTACCTTGAGTGAGAAGTAAAAGTTGCATTTTTTAAAGAAGAGTTATTTTGGAAAACATTGTGTTTGACATAAACTCTTGTGGAAAAAATAAATATCCCATAAATGGTAATATAATGATGAATAAATTATTTTAATGGATAAACAATATAAAAATAGAGCGAAAGAGGGAAAATTTGAAGAAAGAAAGATGGGTTTGAGAATTCACCTAACCTTGTGTACGAATGATTTATTTTCTTTAATGTATTATATAATCACATTTGATTCATTAATTACTACTTAAAGAACCCTTTAGAAAAGGAATTAATTAATAATGATTTTATTAAGTTTTTATGGGCCTTTTAATGAGTTATAGAGTTTAAATTCATTGTTCGGGAGTGTTATTTTTCTTTGTTTTCATGACATGTTCACTTGAACACATGAATATAAGTTCATGTAGAAAATTGATAAACATAAAAAACATCGATTACATGATATTAATGATATCCCAAGAGTTTAAATATTCTTAAAAATAACTTGGTTATATACCACGAGGATGAATCATTATATAAAATTTATTGATGATCATTTTAGTATAATTTGGGTATTTTTTTCAAAAAAAGCATGTTTTTTACCATTTAGAATTATGTGTAAATGATTTTTCACGATCGTAAAAGGGTTTAAAAAATAAATATTACGATACTTTTTGTTATATTTTATTATTTTATTGATATCCATGCAGGAGTTTAAGGTAAATGGAATTGCATATCCAACGATGTAGGTAAATTAACCCATCTGACGATTTAATTTTTATAAAGAGAGAGAGAGAGGGTCGAGTATAATGAATATAATTCCATTATCTTTATAGAATACCTGTATATAAAAAATACTAGAGTCATTATGAAATTTTTATATGATATTTTGAGGATAAATGAAAGAAATAAATGATATTTGAATGGAATTTGAATGAAAAGAGAGAGTGAGAAAATTACCTCTTGAATTATCTTCTTAATATCCTCCACAAGGCACCTAGTATTGGTCTTTAGATGAGAACAAGATATACATGAAGTTGGGGAGGATAGAAAGAAGAGGTTTGGGAAGAATTTGGACAAGTACTGAAGTTTTGAGAGTTGTAAGGAAATGAGGTTGCGAGAGGTGGTATTAAAAGTGGAGGGGAGGGTTGTTTTCTCAATATTTAATTCATTAGTTTGTTGATTTCCCCTAAGAAAAGAAATATAAATGATTCCATGAATAAATAAATTAAATTAGAAATCTGAGTTTGAACAAATTTCCATTTATATCAGTAATCACTCAAGAATGATTCGAAGATTCATTTATTAATCAAATTTTAAAAATTATTGAATTTCACTATTCACCAAAAATTAAATTATATCAAAAAATTCTAAAAAATTTTCCCATACAATTTTTTGAGGTGTATAATTTAAAAATGAACTCTATTTTATGAAAATTAATTTGTAAATATGAGTAATATAATTTTTCAATTAAAATCAAATTTTAATAGAAAAATACAATATTTTTTAAAATATAAATGCTTTTATAACACTTTGAGAAATTAATTAAGGTCTCAATAAATTGTCATATAATCATAAGACACCCAAATACTTGATTATGAATACATTTTATAAAAATTCATTTTATTTTAATAAGTTAAATTAATCATTAAATATTCATGACTAACAAGAATACCAACACTATTATATCATACTGTCACTTACAGAATGGATAAAATTTATTTATAATATCACTGGTAAGGTTACTATTCACCTTTACAATTTACTACTCATAAGGGTTATATTACAATTTATAAGGGTAACAGTACTATTCACTAGGGTATGTAACTATTCAAAAAAAATTGTAGTTTTCATATCGGACTCCAAACATCATATTGATCACAACCGTGTATGTCTAATTTTGAAAACCCAAATCAATGAAATGAAAATATTATGCTTAATGGTCATATATAATTTAGTAGTTAATTTATTCTTGATGTGTAATTTTCTATCCTAATGCGATTTTATGTGATCATTCTATATGATATTAGTATATGAAGGGATAAATTACATTGATAAATGTTTAGGTCATTAGATTCTTCCCCCTTTGGAAATTCCACCCTCGAAATTTTGTTTTACCCAAAATGGTGAGGTTACTTATCCATTATTGCATAATATAGTTCCCAAGTTTCTTATTCATACTTATTGGTCCTCCACAACATATTGAAATGGTTGGTTGTCTTGTTGCGTAGAACCTT
This sequence comes from Viscum album, assembly GCA_963277665.1. Classification (NCBI taxonomy): domain Eukaryota; kingdom Viridiplantae; phylum Streptophyta; class Magnoliopsida; order Santalales; family Viscaceae; genus Viscum; species Viscum album. The sequence goes on from OY728131.1 coordinate 1,500,488,760, forward strand.
ATCTCACCATTCTACAATCATTACTGGATTATCTTCATTAGAGAGATCTTCTTCAAACTGCACCACCTTTGAATTTTGTACATGATAGGGATATGGTATGTACTTCCTTAGGAGTGATACATGAAAAACATCATTTACCTGATCCATATTTGGTGGAAGTGAACACCGATAGGCCACAAATCCTATGCGATCAAGGGTCTCAAAGTGTTTAATGTACCTTCAGATCAGCTTCCCTTTCTTCCCAAACAGCATAAATCTCCTCCATGGTTATATTTGAAGAAATAATTTATCTCCAATGTCTAAATCAATGTATTTTTGATGGTTGTCATCATAGATATTTTTCTAATTCTGGTAATCTATGATATGTTTTTGGATGTCTTGAACCTTATTAGTTATCTCCTATATGAGATCAGGTCCAAGTAGATTTTATTCTCCAATATCATCCCAATAGGTTGGAGTTATACATAAATTTCCATATAGATCTTCATATAGAGCCATATAAATACTAATGTGAAAGCTATTGTTGAATGAGAAATCAAATAGTGGGAGGTGTCAATCCCATCCACCATTGAATTCTAAAGAACATGATATTAACATATCTTTGAGCATCTGAATATACCTTTTAGACTGGGGATCAGTTTGGGGGTTATAGGCTATGCTGGAATTCTATTAAGTACTCAAGAAATATTGAATACTCCTCCAGAATTGAGATTTGAACCATGGATCATGATCAGAGACAATAGAGAGTGGAACCCAATACTGTTTTACCACTCCCGTCACATATATATTTTCATGTTTTTCAAGAGAGAGATCTTCCTAAGTAGCAATAAAGTGGGCAGTCTTTGTGAGTCCATCCACCACAACCCATATCACATTATTTCATTTAAATGTCTTCAAGAGACCCATGACAGGGTCTATTATGGCATTGTACCATTTTCACTTGGGTATAGTCAATGGTTTTATCAACCAGTTCGACTTCTATCGATCTGCATCAATTTTCGGACATATCATGCACCATGAGACATACTCGGTAATCTCATTCTTCATGTTATCCCACTAGAAGTGTTCTTAGAGATAACAATACATCTTGGAACTACTAGTATGGATATGGAACAGTGATCTATTATCTTTAACAAATGAATATTTCATTATCCCAGGTGATTAAGGCACACAAGATTGTGTTCCAAACCAAATCACACTATCATAGTCAATATGAAACTTTTACAGATTCCCTCCATTTACTACATTCACCTTCTTTTTAACTCTAGATCATCCCTTTGTACCTCTTTAATAGTATCTTGGATAGATGGTTGGGAAATAATTTGGGCAAGGTAGGATGTATTCCCTTCCGTTATGATTTCCAAATCTATCCTTTCAATATCCATGAAGATAGGGTCTTTCTCAATCTACATCATGGATAGAGTACAAGATTATATTTTACTAAGTGCATCATATTCCTAATTTTCCTTCTGAGATAATAGTGAATAGAGAAATAATAGTATTTGATTAGCTCTAATAATCTACTTTGATGCATATTGATATCATTTTTTTGAATACATACATTTGGTTCTTTTGATCTGTATATATGTCGCACTTCTAACCATATAGGTAGTGCTGCTATATTTTCAAATTAAAAATCACTAGTTCTAGATCCATATCATGCATCCGGTAGTTTTCCTCAAGAATATTCAACTGCCGTAAGGTATAAGATATTCATTATCATTTTTCATCAGTATACAACCCAAGACTTTCTTTCAAGAATCACTATACATCATAAAACATTCTTCACTTTTTATTAATGTGAGTACATGTGAAATGATTAGCCACAACTTTAGATCCATGATTTTTTCCTCACATTCTTCCACCTAGAAATACATTACCACCATTTATTATTAACATAGTTATTGGGATTGATAATCATGATAAATTTATCCAATAACATTGATAGTACCCATATAATCAAAGAAAATTATGGATTTATGTGACACTATCGGTTCTAATCCATTCATTAATTTCCATTACTTTTGAAGAGTCCAAAGAAATTCCATCACTTGTGGTCACATGTCCCAATAACGTGACCTGATTTATCAAAACATCTCACTTACTAAACATGTCATAAAACTTATCCTTTCACAATGTGGCCAACAAAAGCCTTATATGTTCTTCATGTTCTTCCTTACTATTGATGTGTATGAAAATATCATAAATAAACACTACCAAAAATTTGTCAAGGTAATTTTTCAAGATTATATTCGACAAATCCATGATAATTTTAGGGGAATTAGTATGTCTGAAGGGCATCACCAGAAACTCAAATTACCCATACATTGTACAAAAGGTAGTCTTGAAAATATCTTTCTACTCCACCTTTAGGTGATGATATCGATAATGAAGATCCAACTTTGAGAAGTAATGAAATCCCAATAGGTGATGAAAAAATACCTCCATCCTTGGGATATGATATGTTTTTCTCTATAAATATATTATTGAGTTTGTAATAATCGATACAAAACCACATTGATTCGTCCTTATTCATTAAATAGAGCACTAGTGCACCCCATGGTGATGCACTAGGAAATTTGAACCCATTTTCCAAATTCTCTTGTAGCTTCTTCATTAACTCCTCCAGTCTGATAGTATCCATCATACATAAAAAATTTTAGATAGAAGTATATTTGGGTATGATTTTAATTGAGGACTCTACCTCATGATCTTGAGGAAGTTCATGCAGCTCTTTAGAAAATATGTCTCTATTTTCCCTCCCAATGGGAATTTCTCCTAGGCGGACAACTTCCTTTGAATCAACCATTTGAGTGAGGTATTACTCTTCACTTGGAATCACCAACCACACCATTGATGTATATTTTATAGGATATTGATGATCTACCATGCATTTTTAGAGGATCATTGGATGGTTCAAAATATGAAAAGATATCTCCTTTTCCCGATAGTAGATATATGCTCTATATAACGAGAGTCAATCCATTCCCACGATAGCATAGATTTCCTCCAAGGTAAGTATCACATGATTCAGTGGAATAATCTTCCCAAATATGCCTATTAGTGAAGACTCCAACACATGTATTGAAATTATTGCACCACATGGTGATATACAGATATATTTACTTCAAGGTTTTGAGGATTCAATTCAATAGTTATAAAAAACATATGAGTTATATTGGACTACATAGAACTGGAATAAAATAATACATTTCCCATTAATGAGTGAATATTTTGTTTACATTATATGAAATCATTTTCTTGATCAACTCCTAATGTAGTGATGCCATAATATTTTCCTTGTTCCTTTGGATTTCGTGGCTTCTGACGTTGATTACCCTCAAGGACTCGAGGTTCAGTTCAATGGATTACATAGAGACCTTGCATTCTATAGTTTTAGCATTGGACCATGGGTGGGTCTCTCATATAATCCAATACATTCCCCTAAATTCTCATGTATTTAGACACTCTTGACATTGGTGGCCTTCTCTCCTACACTTCATGAATTTCACCATCCCTTTGAAGCAGTTCCCATAATGATTCTTCAATCATTTTTGACATGCGTGTGGTTGAGTTTTCATTACACATTTATCATTAGATCCTCTAGAATGAAACTATATATTTATTTTCTTATCACCATAGCCATGGTACCAGTCTCCAAAATCTATATCCACTTTTAGATCACATCGAACAAATTCTTCAAAACTTCCATGGTCTCGAATTTCAAATCCCTTTCGAGGGTTTTATTTTTATCCAATAAAGAATATATGAATTTTTATATCATTTTTACTAAAAAATCACTAAGTTTACCTTATAATAATAGTTAAATTCACTTCATATGACTTGAAAAATTCATTATCCTTTGTATTTAGCTATATGAATTATATCATCATCTTTTTATAAAGAGTTCATGAAAAATAGTTGTTAAGAAACATTATCATAATGTACTCAAACTGCATCCCTTAAATTTAGTATCTTGGTATGGTTTTCTTAATAAAATACCACCATTGGTTGGACTCTCCATAGAGGCGATAAATGTCTAGATTAACCTTCTCCATCTCAGAAAAGTGAAAAGTAGAAAAAAAAATTCATTGATTTTTCTAACTATTATGCAATAAGTGGATCTGAAGATCCAATAAACATCAGTGGTCATTTTTGCATAAAAAATGACATTTAGTTTTCCCCTCTTAGGTGAATGAGGATGTCACATTTAATTAAGGTTATTTTTCATAACGTTAGGAAACTAGGTAGCCTATCCATATTTTTTTGAACTCCACCTCCAAAAGCATTGGGGTTTCCATTTTAGAAATCGCTGCATTGTCGCACATATAGGTTGTTGGCCTGGTTTCTCATGGTTCCATAATTTTATAAAATAAAAAGGTCAAAAGAAAATATATGTCAATTAATAATGATTAAATAATTTATTCTTTTTCAATTAACACTTAAATCATATCTTATGGGATCCCTATGTGTAGTAAATTTTCTTATTTGATTACAATACTTAGTCTCATACTTGTGTTTCCATTAAGGTTCTCTAATCATAATTCCAAAATTTACTAAACTGTGGCTCTGATACCAAATATAGGGACCATACATCTGTTACACCACTTTTACATCATATTAATGATAAAAATCATTGAAAACATTACACCATGTGGATCTAAAGGTTTAGTTTATTGGAAAAAATAGGACCATACATAACTTTTACAACATAAAACATTAAAATATATTTAATTTATTCTTATCTAGATTCTTATTAACCATTGATTTATCCTTAGTACACATAATCACCAGAGGATATACATCATAAAGGAGTGATATAAAGTCTTATTAAGGGTATAAAAAAAAACATAGGATCATAAACATGATTGAATAATTATTAAAAGGAATTAAAAGTGGAAATAAATAAAAATGAATCCATATGTATTAGTGGTTGAATACTATAAATAGTTGTGAACAAAACTAGAATCATGTTCATACATATTTAACTTTATCTCATTATATTCATCACATTAACCAATTAATTGGAGCACTATATAATTCTGGGCGCACCCATCAAATCATAACATCAATACTTTTCTATATAATTCCTAGAACACCAATCACATCATAATGTTAACATTATCATGCATGCCACATAGAACATATATAAATTTTGGACATAAATAAATAATAAAAAGAAATTAGTTTCATTTAATAAATTATACATTTATAACCTTTGAGTTACCAAATGAATGATGGAATAACATATTACATATAAGAACCATTAACCTTGAGTTATAAGTAAAAGGTATGGTTTTGAAAGAATAGTTATTTTGGAAAAAATTTTGTTTCAAATAAACTCTAGTAGAAAAAATTTATATCCCAGAAAAGGTAATATAAGTATTAATAAGTTATTTTAAGGAATAAATAATCAGGAAATTTAGTGGGAGAGGGAACACTTGATGAAATAATGTTTCATTCGATAATTCCCCTTAAATTGTGTCTGAACTCTTTCATCACTTTAATGTCCAATATAATCACATTAGATTCATTAATTAACAATTAAAGAACCTTCTCATCATGTAATTGATTAATTATTGTTTTATTGAGTTCTTTTATGGGCCTTTGTATTAGTTATAGAGTTTAAATTCCTTGTTCAGGAGTGTTCTTTTTCTTAGTTTTCATGAACTGTTCACTTTTACACTTGAATGATTGTTTGTGTAGAAAATTGATAAAAAAAGATTTTGTATAACAAGATATTAATGGTAATATAGGAGTTTGTTTGATCTTATAATTAATTTGGATATATACCATGATGATGAATCATTAGTTAAAATTTAATGATGATCATTTTAGGTTAATTTGGGATGTTTTTGGATCACAAGGAAGATGTTTTATTTTATCACATAGTATTATGTATAAAAGTTTTTTACATAACATATAAGGGGATAAAACATAAATATTAAAATCTTATTTCATCTAATTAATTGTATTATTGATATACTTGAAGGTTTTGAAGGAAAATGGAATGCATCACCCATGATGTAGGTAAATTAACACTTCATTGGCGACAATTTCATTTTTATAAAAAGTCAGAGAGAGATAGGGAGGATTATACTGAATAATTATACATTAAAATGGTAAAAAATATCAATAATACTGGAGTTATCATAAAATTTGGATAAGAGAATTTGAGGATAATAGAATAAAAAAATGAAATTTGAAAGGAATTTTAATAAAAAGAGAGTGAGAGAAATTACCTCTTGAATTATTATATTGAGATCCTCTTAAAGGCACCTAGTATTGGTCTTTGGATGAGAAAAATATCTCAGAAATGTGGGGGATGGGATATAGAAGTGGGTTGGGAAGATTTTGGACAATATTTAAAGCACAAGAGATATGAGGAAATGATGTTGTGAGGGGTGGAATTTAGAGTGGAGGGGAGGGGTGTTTTCTCAATATTTAATTAATTAGTTTATTAATTTTCATCAAGACAAGAAATAGTGATGATTTCATGAATAAATATAGTACACATGTCATATCTGTTCTAACCAACGGAAATTAACATCAAACATGAATCAAGAATAATGTAGAAATTCAATTATTTAGTATATTTGGTAAATTATCAAATTTCACTATTCACAAATAATTAATGTATTTCATAAAAATCTCAAAATTTAGACATATTTTTTTTCTATGTGTAGAATTAAAAAATGAATTCCTTTTTATGAAATCAATATTCTAAATATGAATTATTTAATTTTCAATTAAAATCATAATTTACTTGAATAATTCCAATTTTTTAAAAAACAAAATTGCCTTTCTAACGATTTGAAAAATTAATTAAGGTCCCATAAAATTATCCTATAGTAATAAGAAATAAGAATATTTTTTATGAATAAATTTTATGAAAATATATTTTATTTTATCTTATTAAATTAATCATTAAATATTCATGACTTACAAAAATACAAACACTATTATATCATATTGTCACTTATTGGACGAATAAAATTTATTTATTCTATCATCGGTAAGGTTCATATTCACTTGGCCAATTTAAAAGTCATAATGGTTATATTACTATTTATAAGGGTAAAATTAAGATTCATAAGGGTATGTTACTGTTCACCAAAAATTAAATTTATCCTACAAGACTTCAAAAAGATTACTGAACGCAACCATGTTTGTTAAATTTTCGAAATTAAAATCACAGAATTGGAAAAATTATATTCAAAGGTCATATATAATTTATTAGTTCATTTAATCATGTTGTGGAATTGTGTTTCCAAATGTGATTTTATGTGATTATACCACGTGATATTAACACAAGAAGGAATAAATTTCATTGATAAAAGTTTAGGTGGTTATAATTATAGTACCCACTACAATACCAGATATAAAACCCAAATTTATTCCTTACTAAAATAATAATACCACACCCTAGAAATTAACCTTCTATAGGATCTGAAACCATGATTATTATGGGATTATGGGGTGAAATTACCGCTCAATTATTCTCCGAACTATCAAAAAGAATACTTTATTCCCTTACACACGTATGAAGTGATGTGAAAATATCTTCCCCTGATAATCATCCATGCATCTTCCTTAATTCTCACTACATATACAATATAATTACTTATTAACACATCTAAAATTTTTACATCCTCAATTTCCAGAAAAACATCTGACTTCATCATTCAATCTACAAAATTCAATATGACATAGTTTCCTATATATTATCAAATAAAAAATATCCTCAAATAAATAGATAAATCCACTAATTATCCCTATAAAGAATTAAATGGATACAAAAAAATAGATGATTCTAAATACCTAATATTAACACTATGACATATAAGGATTCTAGATATGAACTATCTCACTGACCCCTTCATAATGGGCCACCAAATCTGATCCTTTAATGAATGATACATTTTTAAAATACATGGATGTAATGTCAATGTTGTCCAATATAATTCATGTAAAACTACCTCTTCTATTTATTATATAAAACATATCTCCCATAACAATTTTAGTCAATGTTTATCATCCTCTAGAAATAAATTAAGAGAATAACCACGGATAAAGGTTTCTCTAAATATCTCCACCACAAGATCTCAAATTATAATATTCTCCCCATTGATAGAAATGAAATTGGGTCAATATTTAATATTATAAAACTCTACCTCTATACTCTTACTTTTATAAATGGAAGGCTAAAAGTTTCTCCATCATCCTCTATTCATCACTAGCATCCAAATTAAAATCCAAATATTTATTTATTGCTCAATGAGTAAACTACAAAACAAAATTTATCTAGAATATATGAAATCATAAAATAGTAACACTATAATAATTGAATATTAATCTGGTATATCAGATTTATGTTTCCTTAATAAAATATATATCATGATTTGTTCTAGTCTATAGAAAACCCAATATTTCCTTTATTTAGAAAATGTATCGACATATTTAAAGTGAATACCACCACTCAATGCTCAAGGTCATCAGTTTAATAGTTACAATCATTGGTGAGTAATAACATAGAACCATAAGATATCATCACCCAATCTTACATTAACATAAATCTTAAGATGAGATGATAAATTTTTTTTAAACCTCATGAAAAAAATTTCCCTTTATAATGAAAAGGATTCATTAATTAATTAGTTTCTTTTCAAGAAACATGAATGCAGATTTTTATTGATCCATTTATAGAAATATTTTATCTAAAAATCATTATTGAAATGAAAGGTTTATTGATATGAGATAAATAAATCATGAACCTCATTTAATAACCCACAAAACTAATAAAATTTCATACATTCCCAATGCTCGTGGATAATTATTAAGATACTATCACCTCAATATTCAATGGATCAATCATTATGACTTTCTATGACCTATAATTCCAATTTAATTCCACACACATGATTTAATTTTTCATTTTGGAAATATTTCATTCTACTATAATCATTTAAGAAACCCTAAACTAGTCTTTTTACTATCCATATGTTTTTTTTATCTCCATTTGAATAAAAAAATAGACTATCAATGAACACCCCCATAAATGTAACCAGGACATCACAAAACACCGAGTTAATCATACATATGAAAATTTTATGTTAATTAATATCACTAAAATGTTATTTTTAAAAACTCAAAATTTCACATGATGACATTTAATTTTTATATTATTATTTTTATTTTTTGAGATATGACCTTGTTCTAGATTTTAGAATTTCTAATTCAAATTTTTTGAAGTGTTTTGGGTGGTGAAAAATTGTAATGAATAGTTAGGAAGACAATATGGATAGTCGTCACTGTTTTTTACCAAAGCACCAGATATTTAATTGGACCTCTCCCTTCCCTCCTAAAATTTAAAGCTTTTGGTCCTGTATTTCTTAATGATTTATTTAAACAATCCATCCCTATTCACTCATACCTTATTCTTCTACACTCCCTATAGCGTTAGATCTTGGTTTACCCTCTTCCTGAAACAGTAGATAATTTTTGTGCCATGATTAAGGTTTATGGGCAGTTCAAATGTAGGGTTTTTTGTTAGAGGGTTTCATGGGTCATCTTATATCTTGGTTCAATGTTCATTATTGATGGTGATGTGTTCTGACTCGACTACTAGTTGTTTCAGGTATGATTTATTTTATTTTATTTTATTTTATTTGGGTATGTCATTTTGTTATTGAGTTTTTTTAATTATTTATTTGTTAAATTATAATTATATGTGATAGAAATAAAATGTTTGAAAAAAAATTCATGGAATGTTCTCATTGGAGTATTTGTTTTCCCAGTTTTCAAAATTTATCTGATATTCAATGATTTGAAGGAAAATTTGAAAATTATATAATTATTTATTTTTTATAAATAAAGGTATTTTACTCCATTTGGTCAATTGGAAGAATTAAAGTGTGAGGTTTTAAGTTATAAATAAATTTTATAAATGAGGAGAAGAATCTTATTTTTATTTCATGGGTTGTTTAAAATGTAATGTTTAAATAAATGTTTTATAAATTGTTATTTAATTATAGTGAAAACACTTGGTATTATGAGTATGTTTTTAGGGTGTAAAATTTGGTTCATTCATGTTTTTTTCTACAGTTGTGTGTGTAACCCTCTTATATCCCCTTATTCTTGTTTTAAATAATATGTTGTACTTGATATATGTATATAATTAGTGATTTAAAAAAGGTGATAATTATTAGGAGGAAATTTGATGTGAATTCGAATTATTAATTGTTATTGTAATGATTATATTAATTTTTGATTTATTCTCACCTAAACTTCTTTTTTTCATCAGTGTCTATGTAACTAAGTGGGATTTTTGAATTTATGTTGCAATAGATAGTGACATGATACTAGTGTCCCCTCTAGTGCGAGGTATGACTAAATGGGGTGTTCCACGAGGTGGATAGGTTTATGCTAGTCAAGTTTATTGTGATATGACATAACATAGGCTGACTAATTGAATATGATTATAAAGTGTAGGACTATCTCAAATTAGGATATAAGGTATATCCCATGACACCTTCTTTTTGATAGGTGGTTTGATATTGGAGATTACATTAACTAAATTTTATATTTGATGTGTGTAGAACCCTTCATTGATTAATTTTGTTTGTAGTTGATATGGTGCCTTATGTTTATTCTTTTTATATTTTATTTTTGAGGGAGTTTTCTAAATCACTCTGAAATGGTTTTAATGTTGGGAGAGATTAATGTAAATGGTTATATTTATGTTTTGTGTAGCATTATTTAATTGTTTTTAAAATGATTTGTTTAATTTTAAAAATGGTTCAATGCTTTAATTAAAAAATTATTTCTTTTATATTTATTTTAATTAAATAATGGTATTATTTTAGGAAATGTATTTTTTGTATATATGGCTAAATAAACATATTTTAGAAAGAGATTTTTTTAATGTATTTCAAACAAGAATTAATGAAATCCATTTTCAAATAAATTTCAAAATGTATTTGGGGAAATCTTATTGGGAGTGGCTTACTCAAATCCTACATACACAATTCATTGTATACCTATCTTGTGCTTCTATTTTAGGTCCCTTAGGATCCTCCATCCCTTCTCATTCATAATTTGGGAAAAAAGGTTATTTGGTTTGATACGTAGTGAGTGACAATGGGTCACATAGTGATGGGTACTGGCTATTTTGGTTTTTTGTAATTTAGGAGATTAAATATTTTTTATTACATATTTTTTTCTTTAAATGATTTATTTCAATATGTATTGCTGTTTTTATTTTATATCGAGTTGAATATATGGGTTGGAAATATGGAATTTATTTATTTTCTACTTATTTGCACTAATTAAATGTTATGTTTAATTTTTTCATTATGATAAATTGTTCCTATGTGTTTTCCTTGATTCCCAAGAACTATTTGATAGCCTGTAGGGATTAGGAAATAACTTCAAGCCTATTCATGGCCAAGGATGGATGAAATGTTGTGTTTATCTTGGTTGGTTCAAGAAATAATGATATTGGAGCCTAGGTTCTATAATGATATCCCCCGTTCTTGGAAAACACTAATTTTATTTAGTGGTGTAAATATATAAAGTCGAATTGGAATATCATCAAAACTAAAGATTTAGATCTCAGATGGGTGATTTATTAACACTATTTGGGTTGAAATTTTATTTAGAATGGTATTTCATAATTGTAGTTTTGACTTGAGTTGCTTTTTGGTTATTTTCAATGATATTTGAAAACCCAATGAGTGTTCTAGTTATTTCATGGTCCATGTTGGAGTTACTAGGTGAAAATGTAGAAGGTTTAAAGGTTCAATGATAACACCCACATTTCCCAATAGAATGTACAGATCCCCTATGGTTGGTTCTGCAACCATTAAAATAGTTCTTATATAAGGTTGGGTCACAATTTTATTGCCCTAAGGACAAATCATTAAAAACATTGTTTCACACCGATAATATTCATTTCGGTTATATTTATCTTTGGATTGACTATAATTATGTTTTTAGTTTATGTGATCACAATTTTAGTAGTTTTTATCGATATTGATGATATGAAGTTTTATTTTTATTTTTTTGGGTTCTTTATTATGTGGGATTACCATTAGAAGGTTGGTTTTATGTTTGTGAATTTATATTTGTGATGTAAAAAGTTATTTTTTGGTTTCCATTGAAACATTCAAGGATTTAATGGAATATTTTAAAATAGAAGTTTTAATGACCCTAACCCGAATATCCTAGAGTATATGGTTACTTTATTATATTGGCAATAGATAAGAGTGATCACATAAAAAATAATATAATAGTTTTGTAGTCTTCGTAAACTAGATACATATTTGAATCTTATGATACATTTTAAGGACTAATTTATAACACTTTATATGTCACGACCCATCCTCGGGGCCCGTGTCGTGACTATCCCAAGCCCACCTTCCATAGGCCAGGGGCTTTCGACAAGCACCAAAGGCGTAAATCCTGATAACTAGGAAGACATTGATATATTAGAGAGAGAAATTTTAAGTTGATGATATAATAATAATAAGAAAAGAATTAATTGATGTTTTATGTTTCTAGTGTGCAACAAGGGCTTCAAAAAAATGTGGATTGATTTGGATTTTGGAATTGTAAATAAATAAGAAATTAATAATAATAAAATATTTTTTTTATTACTTTTGAGGATAAAACACATTTTTGTCTGCAACTTCCCCGTACGACCTTGATTTTACGAATCGTCTGCAGCGGTGCGACCCTAATTTCAAGACGGACATTCCAAGTCCAATATTGGATGTTTTTTAGAGTTTTTGAATCGGTTACCCGAAGCACTCAAATAATAATAATATATTATTATTATTAAATCTTTGACCCACTACAACTCCTGCGTGTGACGTCCGATTGTCTTGCCATCAGTGGCGATATAATCTTGTCATGAATACGGTTGATTCATGTCTAATGTTGGATACTAAATTCTAGTTCTTGGATCAGTTCCATGAAACACCCAATAATATTATTAATATTATTGTTATGGGATCTTTTATCTGACATACCTCCCTCATATAGTGTCGAAATGACGAACCGTCTGCGGTGATAAAATCATCTAGATGAGGTGGTACTTTTGAGATACTCTAATAGAGTTTTGGATGATTTTGGAAAATGCCTGAGTTTGAAATGAGCGTAATTCCAATTGGTCATATGGAGAGAAAACACTTATAACTTAAGGGCCAAAAGTCCGATTGATGTGTCATCAACTACCCTAGATTACTCTTGGTGAGACGGCTCTTTTGGCATACTCCACCTAAGGTTTGGATGCAGTTGGAGTACGGTCGGGTTGGTTTAGCTTATAACCCAATTGGGCCCCTAGAACGGAAAAGCCGATAACTTTCAGACTAGACATCCGTTTGACGAACTGTCAGCAGCATTGATAATCTCATTGAGAAACGGTTCCTTTGAGTAGAACCCATGGGGGTTCGGGGCACAGTTGAGATATGATTGGGCTGGTTCATACATGAAACTAACTCAGCCCCCAAGACAAAAAGGATAATATCACACAGACCGGGTGTCCATTTGATGCGTCGTCTATTGTGTTGAGATCCTTATGACGTGGCAGAATGTTTGGGTACTTCTTCATGGGACTTTGTAATACTAGGAGTATCGACCAGTAGCTCGTGGAGTGGACCCTCTTTGAGACGAGCATACGGAGTGTTGAGACCTAGTAGCTGTAGACCTAACGACTGCTTGACCAATTTGACTTGGAGTGAGATGACTAGCCCAGTGGATGGAGCACTACTGTGTTGAGGGGTAGACCCACGACAGGGAGCACTACTGTGTTTGGGTGGCAGACCCACAGTACTCGATAGAAGGAGTAACTCTGTAGGATATGAGGGGGGTCACTATCTTGTGGGGTGGAAGACCCATGGTGCGGAGCACTACTGTGTTTGGGTGGCAGACCCACAGTACTCAATAGGTGGAGTGCCTCAACAGAGCTTTCTGGAGCCGAGGCAGAGATGGTTCATGACAGTTGAGACTACATAGAGGAGACAGAATTCCAATTTTGATAGGAGATGGAGACCATTTGAGTTATAGGATGGTGACCATGTATTCATACGAGTCTCACCTCGAAGGGGTCTAAGGAGATTTTTCCAGGGTGGCAAGTTATCTCCTGGATTTATGGGACCTTTCTAGGTCCTCAGTAGGGTAGGCGAGGTGGTTTATCAGTTCACCATACCCCCATAGTTGCACTAGGTGCATGATGTTTTTCACTTATCTCAGCTGAGGAGATGCGTGCACGACCCTTTACATATCATCAACCACAGGGAGCTGGACGTCGATGATGGGGCGACCTTCACGGAGGTTCCAGTGGCGATTGAGGTTCAACCGGATCAGGTCCTATGTGGATGGTCGATTCCTCATGTGCGCTTTCACTGGAATCATGGGAACCTCCAGGAGAGAACATGGGAGCACAAGGCTCAAATGCCTATTCGGTACCACTTTTTTCCCCTAGTGTGCGTTGAAGCTTTACAGGGACCTAAAACCCTAATGTGGGAGTAATGTAAAGACCCGATAATTTCAATGAATTTTTTTTCTCAATTTCGTTGGAATATTATGAGTACGCAGTTTCTGACGGCACTTGATTCCGAGCCCTGGTGTGCCCAGAATAATTTTATGAAGTTTAGCTTGGGTACGTTCAGTGAACGAACGAGCTAGTTTTTAAATCTTTTGAACCAGTTCTCGGAATTGAAATCCGAGGGCACCGATGAAACTGAAGTGCCGGTAATTGCTTAAGGGTACCTCTACCTCAATTGCGTTTTATGTGGGTTTGACTTTATTTTGGAGTTTAATCTTAAATTGAACAAGAACTATGTTGCACAAAATTTTTATTTTGAGTTGGTTATATCCTACAAGGGGGAGGTAGGTGGTGGGGCCCACCCACACATAACCTCCTTTGAGAGGATATTAAAAGACGAGACCCACACGGGTCTTAAACTCCTATAACCCCCTTTAACCTATGAGCTTCAATTTAATGTGCCAACCCTCATCATTAATGAACTAAACATCTTTTAATTATTTGGTACGTTTTCGAATTCTCTTGAAATATTTATGCTAACTCTTTAATAAAGTGTTATACTTAATTATTATGGGTGTTACCATAATCTCTAGTGGGGAGAGTCTTGAGAGAGAGGATTTGGGAGTATTGGGAGGACTTCTTTCCCTCATCGAAGAACAAAAAGAACGCCGACGCCAACCTCGGCTTCTTCTTTCTCGACGTTGACGGAGCGACACTGTCATCCCACAGCAACGTCAATGAAACTATGATAGCATCTCCTTCCTTAGTCAAGCGATCAAAATTCTTGAATTGAAGTAGGGGTTTAAATTTGAATTATGATAATTTTCTTTGTGTTCATTCCTATTTTTCTTGAATCTCAACGATGGTGGCCAAACAAACATGGTCATCGATCCGCAAATAGACCGTGAACCTTTATATTTCATTCCTCATGCATTATTCATCGACAA
Organism: Viscum album; assembly: GCA_963277665.1. Lineage (NCBI taxonomy): Eukaryota > Viridiplantae > Streptophyta > Magnoliopsida > Santalales > Viscaceae > Viscum > Viscum album. The sequence continues at coordinate 1,500,504,255 of OY728131.1, forward strand.
ATAATTATGCATGAAAAAACGCAATGTTTCATTGAGAACAACATACAGATGTAGAGATCTTGACCCGAGGATAATGAATCTGGGATTGTCACAATTTTCGGTTTTTGAATGAAGATATAGCGACCCACGGAAGGGGTGATGCGGCGGTGTGATTTTGTCGTGTGTTCAAGTCACAACATCGGGTGAGTTAGGCGGTGCGACTACTCCGGTGGTCAGTGCGACACAAGGTGAGAAAGGCAGCATGGAAACGTCGTTCTGGCATGGTGCAGTGAGTCCAATATGGCTTCGGCCGATAGTCCGGGTGTGCAGCTGGTGACCAGGCTGTGGGGTATGTGACTGTCGAGGGAGGACCATGTCGTAAGGGTGGTCGTCGTATGGAAGGAAAGCTTAGTAAGAGGCAGCAGATCGGGCAGAAGAGGACACCGCGTGAAGGGCTGGCTGATAGGGTTTGGAGGTTTGGATTGGAGGTGCTAAAACATGAATAAATTGATAGATTGGAGAGAGAATGTTTAAGTTGATGATATAATAATAATAATAATAAAAATAAATTAATTGATGTTGTATGTTTCCAGCACGTAACAAGGTCTTTAAAAAAACGTGTATTGATTTGGATTTAGGAATAGTAAATAAATAAGTAATTAATAATAATAAAATAATGTTGTTAGTACTTTTTATGATAAAACACATTTTTGTCTGCAACTTCCCCGTACAACCTCAGTTTTATGAACAGTCTACGGTGGTGTGACCCTGATTCTGAGATGGAATTTTCTAAGTCCAATATTGGATGTTTTTTTTCATGTTTTTGGATCAAGTACCCGAAATGATCAAATAATAATAATATATTACTAGTATTAAATCTTTGACCTACTAAAACTCCTACGTACGGCGTCCGATTGACTTTCCGTCAGTGGCGACATACTCCTGTCATTAATACAGTCGATTCATGTCTAATGTTGGATACTAAATTCTGGTTCATGGCTCAAGTCCATGAAACACCCAATAATATTATTAATATTATTGTTATGGGATCTTGTATCTGACATTCCTCCCTCATACGGTGTCGAAATTAAGAACTGTCTACGGTGATAAAATCCTTGAGACGAGGAAGTACTTTTTCGATTCTCTAAGAGAGTTTTGGACGACTTTGGAAAATGGGAAGGTTTGAAACGAGCGAAATTCCAACCGGGCCCTTGGAGTGGAAACACTTATAACATAAGGACCAGACATCCAATAGACGTGCCGTCAACTACGTTGGATTCCTCTTAGTGAGTCGGTTTTTTTAGCATACTCTACTTGAGGTTTGGATGCAGTTGGAGTACGGTCGGGTTGGTTTATCTTATAACCCAACCGACCCCTAGAATAAAACAGCCGATAACTTTCAGAACGGACGTCCGTTTGACGAACCGTCAAAGGCGTTGGTAATATCATTGAGAAACAGTTCCTTTGAGTAGACCCAATGGGAGTTTGGGGCACAGTTGAGATACGGCCGGGTTGGTTCGTACACGAAACCAACCGGGCCCCCGGGACGTAAAGGATAATAACACACAGACCGGGCGTCCGTTTGACGCGCCGTCTGTTGTATTGAGATCCCTATGACATGGAATAATTTTTGGATATTTCTTCATGGGGCTTTTTGATACTTGGTGTATCAACCAGCAGCTCGTGGAGCAGATCCTCTTGGAGACGAGCGTACAGATTGTGGAGAACTAGTAGCTGTAGACCTGACGACTACTTGACTGATTTAACTTGGAGTGATTTGACTAGCCCAGTGGATGGAGCCCTAAAATGTTGGGGTGCAGAACCATGGTGAACGGAGTGCCTGGTAGTTGGTAGAAGACCCACAGTACTTGATAGAGGAGGAGTTCTCCAGCAGCTGTGGTTTCGACATCATGAATAAATTCCTAGTTTGAGCTGAGTCAATGACCTTTGTGTTTACCTCATGATTGAGATGGGTTACATGGTGACTAATGTATATGTATGGCCATATATCTAAGTAATAGATATCTGTTGATTTCATAACATTTGTGTTTCCTCATGATTGAGATGGGTTACTTGTTAACTTAGGTATAAGTATGGTCTTATACCTAAGCAAGGGTTATCTAATGAGATCATTCTTTGTGGTTATCCTTGTTGGATTTAGTGAGACCTTGAGGGTATCAGGGTCCCTACTGAGTATCGTTATAATCACCCCTACACGGGGTATGCCCACACATCATTGTGTTGGATGCAGATGACAGACAACACTGACAGATGCAGAGTGTTCAAGGACTGGACGACACCTAGAGGTGGACCTCACGACGAGTCGGTACCCTGTGGTGGATTTCACGACGAGATGATACTTGGAGGATTTTGACGGACAAGAGCGTTGAGGAGGCTATCTGTACCTACCCTTCAGGTAGGATTCATCATGGACGACCCAAGAGCAGCTACCATTTTATGGCTGTTTTTCTTTTCTATTGTACTTTCGTTCAGTTGTAGCTGTACTTTTCAGTTGGGTTTGTATTCTGGCCCATTTACATTTAAGCACTTTCTTTCGTACTTTGGGTTTGTTTCCTCTTGTACTCTGTGGTGTTTCATTAATTTATAAAGGGAATAACTTCCCTATTTATCCGTATTTACACCTTTGATGCTAGTTTCTAGCCCCTGGCCAATGGAAGGCGGGTTTGGGGTAGTCACGGCATGGGCCCCGAGGACGGGTCGTGACATTATATTAATTTACAATATCATTATTATATCTAGAATACCCTTTAATATCATTATGGTAAATATACAAGGATCTTGGGGAAAATTAATCACATAAAAAGGTTGAGCACATATGATCAGTAAGGGAATGCATACAACAAAATATATCTTGAAAAAATATGTAATGGTAAATAATTTGAAACAAATTCCATTTAATCGATAAATTGCGCATCAAAAAAACAAGGAAGGAATAATTTATTATCAAATAATTTCACATAGAAAATTACATGGGATTGAATCTTATCCATGAATATCATAAATATTAAAATAATCAGATGTACATCGATAACAAATTTTATAAGAATGGAATTCATAATGCTAGAAATCGTAAACTTATTATCGAGGAATCCTAAAAAGACATCATAAACATACCATAAAGGCCTTATGAGAATAAAAATTACATAAATGGGAAAGTTCTTAGTAAAAAAAATATTTCTTCTCATTAGCTATACATATTCATTGAGGGGATATATAAATTTAGGCAGAAACTATAAATTAATATGTCTAATGCATTCATTATTTGAAAAAAATATAACATAATAAACATCTAATAATAATAAAATACATTATATATTAGAAGAACTACGATATATATTTTTAATATATTTCCCAATAAAACTAATCTGTAACCATATAGAGTGAATATAATTTATGGAGTAATTTTAATATATCTTCATTAAGTCATAATATATAATAAAGGATGTTGTTATTGGAAAAAATAATATAAAAAGACCACTGAGAAATATCCCCAAGAAAATACCATTTTCATTTTTAAATAACTTATTGAAAATATAAATATTTAAAAAATTATAATATAATATTTTCATTAGAGATAGTAATGGAAACCTGTAAAGGTAGCTTGGAAACATTATGTGTTCCTAATGATGAGAAATTGTATTCATGATGAGTATGTTAAAACAATAATTTCTTTCACATTTCTATTAAAAAGTAAAAAGAAACACATTTTCAAAATGAAAAGAATATTAAATTTAAAATATTTTTTAATTAAAAAATCATGGGTCAATAAATTTAAACAATTATAGGGGAATATTAAAAACATTCTTCAAAAACTTTTTTGAACACATTTATAATGAAGAAAAACTATTTTCGATCATAAAGAGAAATAAATTCAGTATAACATAAATATATTAATTTATTATCATGGGTATTTAAAGAGATATAAACAAAAGGAAAAGTTTTGATTTCGAGAAATAACTACTTTAGAAGAAAATAGATTTGGTTTAATATATAATAATCAAATTTTTCCCATGTATATACATAAATGTAACAAATCCTGAATAATGATGACATTGTGAAATAATCCCTTACCACATTAGTAACATTCCAATAAATATATTTTTAATGAGATAAAATTACATGGATATGTAAATAATCATAATTTTGAAGATAATAATCATAAAATACATCCTTGGTAAGTATATACACCACATAAAATAATTTACTGTTCAACATGGTTTGTGTCTCATAAAAATAAATATGAGATGAAAATATCATACAAAGATCATACAATTAATGTGAAAATTTATAAATGAAGTAAAGATGTGTGAAGAAGTTTAAAGAAATAATAAATTTTATTAAATTATAATTAAATCAGATGTTATTTCATACATAACCACAAAAAAATATAGTCAATAACGTGGAATTATAACCAAATGAATGAAAATTTATTTACGAAACCACTTAATTTACATTTACAATTTTTTTATTGTTTTTTAAACACATTTATAGTGGTGATAAACATTTTTTTATTTTATAATAGAACCATATTAAAATTTATAATATCATGTATCATCTAATTAAAAAATCTCAACACTCATTTATTAAAAATTGTTTATTATAATCATTGTTTCAAAGTGTAAACTGTTTTGTTTTTTACGTACATTTCAGTGATTTTTTTAAAATTTATTATTATCATGATTCCATAATATATAGAATTATAACCATGATATATATGTCATATAATTTACTAATATTCATATTTAGAACTATTAATAAAATATCGAGATAGAAAAATGATTTTCACAATCCATGGAGATTGTGGGCCGTACCTATGAATGAATGATGTTTTCAATTTTACAGGGATGGAATAAATGAATGATAATTAATAAATAACCAATATTTTATCATTAATATATCATATATATATCATATATATTAATTGATTATATCTTTATAAGTATCCATGTAAATAGAAAATGAAAAAGGAATCACTTAGTTTAGTGGAGATATTTTTCCACACAGGCGCACATGTGATGTTATCATTTTCTAATGGATGGAGAGGTGTTTAGGTACATGATATAGTATATTTTGATAAATATAATGATTTTATAAATATTATAAATACACATTTTATCAATATTTTTAACCATGTATGTTAAATAGTTATGAAAACCAAATTGCACCGGTACATGGTGATGGTAAGCCGTACGCACACACAAGTAATATTTTCACATTACAAAGGATTGAAAAGAGGTAAAAAATGGTTGTAAAAGTATCATAAAAACATAATAGTATATTTATGATACTGTAGTTATCAAAAATAGTGTTTATATAACAAATTTTGTTTATGTAGAAGATAAACCCTTGAAAAATGTAGTAAAATGTATTTCCTCTTCTTCAGTTGGGTTCCTTTAGATCCTTTCTTAAAGACCGTTGGAATAGTATATTAATAATAACATCACATATAATTCATTAAATAATAAGTTTATAATATAATCAGGTTGGTTTTCTTCAATATATGTTGCTGTAATTGTTGTAATGAAGAGAGGTAAAGAGTGCCCTATTATAATTGAGGTTGGTGACACACTTGAATTTTTTCAATATTTTAAAACATTATAAAGTCACTTTATTTAAAGAATGGCTGAAAAATATATCATTATAAAATTTAATATTGGTATGGTCTAAATAAAATAGTCCAATGTGGTTGATGGAAGATTATATGTCAATTTAACTATTATCTTTTGTTTTAACCCCTTCTTTAACTAATATTAATATTAACTATGATAAAAAGTTTTTCAATATTAAATGGGTATAATTTAACTTATAATAATAAATTGTCTCATAAAAATACATGGGATAAATTTTAGATCATTTTTCTTCATAATTTTTCTCATTTAATGTTTTAATAAATTTTAAATAATTTAATAAAATATAATTTCTCCTAAAATATCATTAATATAAAATTTTACTGTACTCATTTAATATGACATTAAAGACAAAAATATTACAAATTAATTTGAAAATAAATTCCTTTACCATAAATTTTACATTATTATTAACCATTTTTTACACCAATATTCATCCCATAAATGTAACTTTTGATGTTTCGAAAATCATTTACTTTGAGTTTTCTTCTTCTTGTAGAAGCATTGTGTTAATGTCATGTAAGATCGTTAGGTAATTATGTTATTTCAAAAAATATAAACCAAATTAAAATAAAAAAAATTAATTTATAATGATCAAAATAAAATTTTATATTCATCAAAAAACATATTATTATCCCTATTTTAATATATAAAATAAATTAAAAGTTAGAGAGTGACATTTTTGGAATTTTCATTACATAAAATAATACAAATTTTATTTTCATAGGTAAATGGAACCAAAATTATAAATAATTTTTTTAATGGATATAGTAAAATTAATTCAATAAAATGAAATTATAGATTGTGTTGGGTTGATTTTGAGATGTTATCTCATAGTTTTTTCCTTACATTATGAATTTTACCATTACTGAGGTGACAAATATTTACCGTGGTTACTATTCATAATGATATAAAAAGGAAATATTTACCAAATTTATAAATCCATATTGCAATCATGATATCAATTTTTCAATATTTAATATCTATAATTTTTAGAAATAAATAGTAATTATATTTTGTAAAAGGCAAGGAAAACCGTTTTTAGAAAACTACCCTTTTAAGCATAAAAATTAATTTATATCAAAATAATGATTTTTGTAGTTACAAATGAATTTAATTAGATAATAATATATCAAATGTATTTTATAAAACTTCATGAAGAAATATATAATATAATTTTAATTTTAAATTACTATATTTAATGATAAAAATTAAGAGTATTTGAAAAGTCCGTATTTTTGACTATTCACTAAAAAATCAATGATTTTAGAAAAATACAAAAATTGAATCCTAATTTAATTTTGATATGATTATTTTAAATAATTTTTTTTTACTTTATAAATTAAAATTTCTACAATTGATATTAATTAGTTAAAATTTCTACACAAAAATTTCAAGATAATCAATTTGGATGAAAATTTCATTTTTAAATTATACAATGAATTTAAGGAAAAATAATTACTTATTTATTTTTAATAAATAAAATATATAAAAATAAAATAATAATTTTTTATAATTTTTTTAATCCTTTGGGTACCTATAAATATTATTAATTGGTGATAACTTTCATAAAAAATAATAACTTTTAATTAAATTTCACAGTTCACTTCAAGCTCTATGTTTCTTGTTAATAATGATCTAGAGCATAGTAATATAATTTTTCAAGGTGTTACATTACACCCCTTCAACAAATTATTCCATTATAAGTTTATCTCAGTCCTCTAGGTTTCTATATTTTATAATATCATTACTAAAAAAACCGCATCATACATATAAACAATAAACAATTTTTTAGAAATGGGGTGTGAGAAGGATAATGGTTACTTAAAACAACACATAAATAGGTTCCAAGAGAAAGAGATTTTTTTGAAAAAATAAATCTTTGAAATGGTGGAGAAATATAACATCCAATACTAGTAAATAGTGATATAGAACATGATCATGGTAAATTTAATGAAAAATAAACCATAAATTAGTGAGTGGTAAAAGATTATAAGCTCTTTAGAATTGAATATAAAAAGATAATATTTTATTTCAAGATCCTTTTCCGAATGTTTGGAAATTTATTTATTGTTAAGATAGAAAAACTAATAAATATTCTTCTTTTATTTATTCTCATTTATTGAGAATAATTTTATTCTTTGGTCATGCTTTTATTAATGCTAACTTTACCTCTTACACCATGAGATGAATATTTAAGATGACTAGTCAATGCCCGAAGAAAAAATATTAATTTTTTAAAAATCATAAGATCTATATGATATTGTTGTTTATTCCTTATGTCTATAAATATTTACTAAAATAAAAATTTATAGCACAAGTAATCCAATATGGATAAATATAACATATTAATCCCAAAAACTAAACAATAACCCCCAAAGACTTATATAATGCATTTCATAAATAGTTAACCTTAAAGATCCTCCAAAATATGTATGAAAAAATTCAATACCCAAACATCTGAATTATTTCATCACATTATATCATAAGATGAATTTATCATTTATTTCTAAGAAACATTAATCACTCTTAATGTAATAAACTAAAAATGTATATGCCTGATCATATAATCTTTGAAATATGCTAATATTTCTAATAAGAAATTTGAATCACTACAAATCTACAATAAAATCACATATAAATCCAAAGATAAATCAACTTTTATTTTTAAATCAAAATCCCATCTTAGCCTAAAATATTTTCATATACTGTAATCATATAATGTTCTCAAAAAAATGTAATTCTTTAGAAATAACATTAAACCTTTTAATCCCATAGATAACAATTTGATAAAACGTATATTCGCATAATGTAATAAGACTTCCATCAAAATTAAACAAATATAATATTAATCCTAAAGTTTATCTATATATTTTTTCTTATGTCCAAAAAATGTAAAAGCATTACTCTATAAAAAAACGTTTTCAATAAAATATATACTAAAATAGGGTCCTATTCGCAAAAATATCTTCCAAAATATCATTAATAATTTTAAACCCCATCACATAAAACATCTAAATGGCTATATATTCCTTTAATATCATAATCAACCTTATACTTATGAACTCAAGGGACATTAGGTTCATCCTAAATCAATATGTCATATCACATATTTCCGTATGTATTATTCTCTCATTCATCATAATGGATCATAAAGGATATTTAAATTATCCCAAGAATATTGTTTGGGATTCGCAAACTAGTTGTGAAGTAAGGGAACCCTAACTATTAACCATTATAATTGATGTGATATATTCAACTAACTATTTTTAGGGTTATTTCCTCGAGATTTAGCTTTTCCAAAACAACATCCACTTATAGTATAACCACAAGGATTCATTTCAACGAAAACCATATAATACCTCCAGTACCAAAACATTTATGATATTATCCTAAAATGATTCATATCACTAAATTTATTTCATAGGTTCATGTTCTATAATCTAAGTTTCCATAAATCTATTTTATAATGTTTTTACTAAAATTTCCCTAAAACCAATAGTAAATATCATGACCATATTATCCTAGACATAGTGGACTATTTATTTTATTGACACTAGATATGAGATATCACATCCAAAAAGACTAAAGAGTTTATTAGTCTTGGTAAACTATATACATACATGAAAAACTCATTACATTTTAAGACATAAATTTTATCAAATTATTTTCTTTGAGAACATCATTGTTCTCTATAAAAAAACCATGAATATCCTTTATAATAAATATTCTAGGATCATGGGGAAATGGAAACACATGGAAAGGGTTATATCATATAATCAATTTAGAAATTAATACATTTTAATCCATCATGAGTAAATAAGGAATAATAAATATGGAATGTAAAGAACTAAAAACACATCATTTAATCAATAACATCAGCAGAAAAAATAATATGGCTTGAATAAATTATGATAAAATAATTCCATATAAATAATCAAATAAGAATGAATATAATCAATGTATATCATTAAAATTCAACTAATCACATGGAAATCAATAAATAATTTCTTAATAATCTTATGAATAATTATAGAAATCTTAACTATACCATCAAGGAATCATTCTAAAAAAATCATAATAATACCTTCAAGGCCTCATTCTGTGATATCATACATAAATGGGTAAGTCCTCGACCAAATACATGGATTATTTTGTTTCAGGAGACCTACAGATTCATCAGTGGTGATATAATCTTGTACCCCACCCATTATTTAATAATTATAATGCATTTGTCACATGAAATAAACAATCCAAATTAATCAACATTCCTTTATAATAAAAAAAATTCATATTAAAAGACCAAGAATGAATAATGTCAATACTTACCCTATGAAAATTATCTATTAAAAATAGTTGATGGTATGATTAGAATAAATAGTCATTAAAGCATCAGTTTCAATAAAGTTTGTTTTTATAGATGAAAATATTTTCAAACTATCATGATAAAATTTCTTGAGAAAAATACCCTTTTCATTTGTAAATTATTTATTCATATTATATAAATTTATAAAATAGTAAAGAAAAAATTTTCTTTGTAAAAAATTATATAAAATTTTAATGGAATATTTAAAACATTGGTTAGTCATGACAATGTGATATTCAGTCCATATCAACTATAAAAAAATGAATATTTTATTCAAATATTTAGAATAAAAGTAGAATGTATCTCCTTCTAAAAATGATTAGAAGATTCCTTATAATTTTTCTTGAAAATTAAATCATAGGTAAACATTAATTTAAAAAATCATAGCTAAATATTAAAAAAATTATTGGAAGTATTTTTAGCAATATTAGTTATGAAAGAAAAATAATTTTTGACCAAATAGAGAAATAGATTTTGTATTCCAAACAAAATATTCATTCGGTTTATTGAGAATTTAAAGAGGGTAAAATAAAAAGAAAAGTTGTAATTTATAAAAATAACTATAGATTAAAAAAAAGATTGGGATTCAGATATAAATATAAAATAACACCCCCCAAGTAAAGACTTTAATAAAAACAATATCACAAAATTATGTGATTGTGAAATAAAACCTTTCCAGTTTGGTAGCTTTTGAATCAAAACCTCATGACAGATAGATGAAATGAACCAATACTTTTTAAATGTTGATCCCTTTTCATATGAATAATATTTTTAATAATTAATGATGTTATAAAAAACATATTCACCACTGTTGTTATTTTGGACCATTAAAAGTTATATATTATTAGTTTTAATAGGTTGTTAAGCATAAAAAATACTGATAACATATCAGTTTTATAGTAAGTTACATGGTTATTATATATTAAATGTTATGATAAATTAAATTAAAATAGATGGAAGAAGTGATGCAATAAACTAATAGGATCATATCCCATGAATCTTATCCATTAGAGCTTCTTAGGGAGATTGAAAAACTGGTCCTTCCACTGGAAAAAGCCCATGATGATATTTAACAACTAAAATATGTTAAAACCCATTTAAACGAGTAGTTCAAGCTTATCAAGAGCCTTACCCAAACCATGTTCTCTGAACCACCGTACGAATGTGTCACCATTATACACTTTACCCTCAAGGAATAAACTAGTGTAACAAGGGGTTATACGTCATGACCTTAGTAGTTTGATGTTATATATTTTTATTTCGAATAAAATAATTATTATATTTGTCCTTTTTATTATAACTTTATGATAAACAAAAAAAATATGTCTTATAAAAATTATATTGTTATACTTTGAATCATAAGTTTTATTTTTGGTAAATATGTAGTATGAATCAAGAAACTTTTTTTAATGAATTCAAGAATCTTTGAATTAAATATTATTTTAATAACATATTCCAATTAAATTAAATTTATTTAAATATAAATGATAAAACAATTTTATAAAGTCAAAATTAATTTTTATAAAGGTCAGAAACTGTTATCGTCGTAAAAAAATGAACTTTAAAATAAATGGGAAATTTTTATCTAAATGTTTAAAATTTAAAATTTAGTAAACAATTTTAATGGAATAAATATTATTTCTAAAATCAAAAATTATAATTATCCATATGTGATTTTTTTTATAATACTCTGATAGTGTAACATTTATGGATAAAAATTAAATATTGTATAAATATATAATATATATCTTGAGATTATAAAATCTCAAAATTTAATTAATAAATACTATATAATGTATCCATGAAAAATAATTATGTTTCCCCATTAAATTAATGTGTTTTGGAAGTAATTTTATTAATTTTTCTTACCCTTAATGAATGCTCCGAAACCTATATTATATTTTTAGGTATTAAAATAAATTATTTATAATCATGAATCAATTCCACATCACAAATGGTATTAATTTAATAATTTATATTCTTTACTTATAAAATACAAAAAATCAGTCGTATTTACTAGAAATGATTGGATAATACCCTACAAATGTGTGTGTTTTTTATTATTTAATCAAATAGAGTAAAAAACATATTTTTAGTTACTAATAATGAATTCCCATTTCTTTTGATATAAAAGCTCACCCAAAATCTAATTACACATCATTAAAAACCCTAGATGTATGAATTTAATGTTCCTTACCTTGCTATATCCCTCCCATGGTATCCCTGTGCTCTAAATAATCCCCTCATATTCTCTTAGAAGATCCCTCTTTAGTTAAGGGATCTTCTCCTCCTCTTTATTCAAAAACATTATATATATTATGACTTTTTATTTCCAATTTTAAAGGTTGGGGTATGTTTTTACACATATATATTAATATATTTATGATTTTAAAGTGACATGTGACCCCATTCACTTATATTAAACTCTTTCTTGAATCGTTTTGTACACATATTTTGATGTTAAAATTATCCAGTGATTTTCTATGAAAAATGTTTTTGTAGTGAATATCCATCCCCATTTAAACTCAATGGTATTCAACTAGATCTTAATACCATTCATTAATATAGGAAATACATTTATTTTACCAAAACTCTTTAATCAGGAGGTAAAATTTATAAAAAATGTTCTTATGTTCTAATATCTATATGGAACACAAAAGAATGTACATGATATGAATGCAAAAGGGGAGGAAAAAATTATATAGCCCTGCAACACATTAGGTAAAAATAATTTCTCTAGGGATACCATGTATTTATAACAATAGGTTATTATAAGGAAAAACTGCTATGATATAATAATAGATACAATGTATGGTTCACAAGAGGTTATTATAAGAAAAAACTACTACGATATTGCAGTGGATAATCTTGATTTATGTTTATGATGCCTATTTATACGTTCTTTTCAAATTCCTAGGATTCCATGATGTCATCATCTTATATAATGAATAGATGTTGATTTTTATGATTCACACCCATTTTATCTCACCTTAATATACCATGAGACTAACAAATAATATATTTATGATGTTACTATTTAACTATTCCCCTAATAGGCATTATTTCTCACCCCTTTTTATGTACATCCTAGGTTATCCCATGCAATTTTAGAAGATCAAAGGAACCTAAGGGAATGATATAGATTGTTTTAAATAAATATGTTGTATCACTATTCATGTTATTTATTTATGTACTAAATTTATAGAAGACACTAGGCCTCATGATATTATGGGAATTTATTATTTACCATATTACATATAAATTATTAATTATGCTGTATATAAGATATGGGTTATAATTGTCTGTATCAAATGAAAGTCATGTAAGTTTTGTGGACTAGGATTAGATAAAATCTGGAAAAGCCTTAGGAATATAAATAATCCAAAAAATACATACATAAATTATAGTAAAGTATAGATTAAGTGTCTTACAAGAAATAAAATCCCACTATGGATACTGCAAGTTGATGTGTCTCTAGCAGAGTTTTACCTATGGGTAATAATCTTGAAAAGCATAAATTAGGAATTCACTCAATCATCACCCAATTTATAAAATATATCCCTTAATACACAACTAGTTTGACACTGATTTGTGATATTATTTGGTAAAATCAAAAGATAATTATGAATGATTATTAAGGGTAAAAAAATTTCCATAATATTTTATATTAGGAACTATATCATGGATAGATTAAATTGAAATCCTATAAATTCATAGGTTATGAAATATATATCATTTGTGAGTCATGTTTTCAATGTTTATAGTTTCCATTTTATATGTTTAATAGTTTGAAAATTCTCATCATAAAGCCTATTTTTAATGAATTATATTATTATAACCGATAGATAATAGCAAAGTATAGGATTATAATCCATTAATGAACATCAAATTTCCAATGTAACTATGGTTCTATGAATTTTTTCATACCATTAGAGATTAGTTGAACAATGAAAACACAACCATAAAACATGGATGTATAGGTATATAATAAATCATAAAATAAGGAAATTATCATATCATATGTATATAACTTATCCATATATATATTTATGGGATAAATTTCCAATAGAATCTTGGGATACTCCCTTCAGTAGAATTTGATGAAATTCTTGGTATAGATTGGATTTTATTATATATATGAAGCATAAATTTATAAGATAAGGAACTCGCCTTGTTGTATTATAAATTTTCCTCTGATTCTATTTATGTGTAAGGAGTGGGATGAATCTAATTTGGTATCATTATTCAAATCATGAAAATTATTGAATTACGATAAAGTGCTTCTAGATAAAATATTGAGACCAAGTAAAAGGGAATCCATCATGAAATCTGAATTCTAAGGGAGTATGTTGATGTCTTTATAAAATAATTTTATAGTATTCATTTTATACGATAGGTTTAGTTCTCGATCAAACTTATTCCTAGAGATTTTCTAATATCTAAGACATAATATAGGATAATAATTATTGAATTAGAGGAGTTAAAATGAAACTATTAGAGAGTCTAGATAAAGGTTTTATAAGCTCAATTGCTTCAATATTGGGTTCAATGGTACTTCTGTTTAAGAATAATGATGGTTGATGAAACTCTTCATTGATTATCATGAACTCAAAAAGATAATGATAAAGACCAAGAATCCTATGCCATAGATTGATGGTTTGTTCGATTATCTACATGGAGAACAATACATATCTTCGGTGGATCTTTGGATATGTAATTTTAAATTAAAGGTGAATAAAAATGATATCCATAATACTTATTTTCATTAAAGGTTGAGTCACAATGAGTTCATAGTGATCCCATTTGGACTCAAATAGTTTTCAATAGTATTTATAAACATAATGAATATAGTGTTTAGGGATTACCTCACTATGTGATACTTATATAGAAACCAAAAGATCATCATGTATACATTCACACAAAAGGAGATCAGTATGTTCCAATGAATGTGTTTAGAGTTAATAAAAAATTGTGATTTTTCAATACATTACCATCCAAGGAAGGTTAACAAAGTTGAAAATTCTCTATATAGATAGGATTTTATAACCCTATACATTATGTAGATTGACAGGGATCCAATAATCTTGGTCATATAGATCATGTAAATGGGAATAATAAAAGTTTAATCATCATTATTTTCTCAATAAACTACCCAACCATGAATTATTGATAAAATAAATGAGTACTGATGATATGATGAGGTTCTACAGGTAAAATTCTCAAATATTCAAGCATTTAGCTTTTCAAAAGATGGAGTTATAATGTTTAAAACATAGGTATGTGTCTCATAAAAACTACAACATGTGACGAAAATTATATATGATGCACATCGATCATCCTTTTAAATTCATATAAGAATTAATAATATGTATAGAGATCTAATGAAAAAATTCTAGTGGGATAACATGAAGAGGGAAATTAAATAATTAGTACCTCTATGTTGGTATTATAATAACGGAAGGATCAACAATAAAAGTCAAATTTTATTTTGAAACAGTTTCCCATATATTTATTGTAATGGGAATACATAACAATAGATTTTTTTCATAGGAATACACATGAAATCTAAGGGAAATAATCATATATGGGTGGTAGTCGACCTCCTTAGAAGGTTAATGTATTTCATTACGATCGAGGTATGTTTCTATCTTCACCAATTCACATTGATATATATAAGAGAAGTGGTAAAACTTCATAGAATTTCACTCTTTATTGTATATGAATAATATCCTTGGGTTACCTCAAGCTTATATATAATCCTTAAGAAATAATTTGATTTGGAGTTATGTTTTAGTACATATTATCATCCTTAGATAGATATTTAGTCATAGAGAACTATTCTACCTACAGAGGATATATTGAGATCGTGTTAAATGGATTTTTAAGGATGCTGAGATCAAAACCAACACATTTATGGAGTAATCATATAAAAAATATTCCATTCTATAATTCAAATGGAAACTTATGTGGCTCTATAAAGAAATAGGTATTGATCTCCAATGCGATATGATAAAGCTTGATAATAGAAACTCATGAGACATGATCTTATAAAATATTCGATAGAGAAGGTTCAATCCAATAAATTTATTAGGAAATCGTAATGATTTAAAATTAAAATATATGTAGACAATAATTTTTCTGATCCAATGTTTTTGATTAGCGATAATGTGTCCTTTCATATATCACCATAAATGAAAGTCGTGTTTTTTGGTAAAAAGGGAATTTCTACTCCAAGATTCATCAAACCATTTGAGATCCTTAATGACATCAGATATGGGGACTATTAACCGGACTCCCACCAATCCTATATTAAGTACACAAGGTGTTTCATGTATACCTTGTGAATAAGTACACACCAAACCGAAAACATGTACTATATTCATCGGTTGTACCAATATAAAATGAGATCTCATTCAACTAGATGCCAATCGAGTTCTTATATTATAAAGAAAATGTTTTATGAATCATAGAAATTCACCTGATTAATGAACGATGGTGAAACCACATGTTTATAGAAGTGCCAAGGGGACTGCAAGAAGAGATGAACTAGAAGTACCCTCATCTATTTTCATTTATAAGATAAATTTTGAAGTGAGAAATTTCTTATCAATGGAATAATGTAATGACCCAAGGTTTTACAAATGAAATAAATTACATATTAAGTAATGATGTTAGAGAAAACACCTACACCACTTCGGTAATTTTGGACCATTATAAGTTATAACTTATCTATTTTAAAAGGATGTAATCAATTATAACCAATGATAACATATCAATTATATATTGAACATTATGATTAGTATATATTAAGGATTATGGTAAATCCAATTGGCAGGGATGAAAGAATCGATGGCCTTGAATAGTAAGATCATACATTATAAAGCATCTTTATTAGATCATCTAAGAGAGATGGAATCCTTGGGATTTTACCTTGACTAAAATCAAGATTAGATTAAATAACTGAAACTTGAACATAATCATTTATGGTGGATGTTAAATATTATCATGACCCTGACCCAAACCATGTTCACTAAACCACCCCTAGAAAGTGGAAACATCGAACACCTTATCCTTAGAGAATACTCGGGTTTAATAAGTGGTTATGTATGTAGACCCCAAAAATATGATGTTTTATATTTTAATTTTTAATAAAATAATTATTATATTTATATTTTATTATTATTACATTATAAATGATTAAATAATTAGTTAGATAAAAATTATATTTCTATACAATGAAACATAAATTTTATTTTATGGAAATACACCGTTTTAATTAGGACACCTTTTTGATGAATTCAAGAGTTTTTGAAATATACGTTATTTAAATAAAATATTATTATTAAAAAATATATTTTAAATATAAAATATAATATAATTTTATGAATTAGAATTTAATTTCTTTAAGGTTCGTAAACTATTACCATCATGGAAACCCGTATTTTTAAACAAACATGAATTTTTATTTAAAAGTGTAAATTTTCTAATTTAAAGAATTATTTTTATAAAATAATTATTATTTATGAAATTATAATGTTTAAATTCTGTAATGGTGAAACTTTCATAATTTTATGAGATATATTAACTACTGAGAGAATGTTAAAATAGTATAAATATAATATATGTATTATAAAATTATAAATTCCCAAAAGCAATTTAATAAATACTAAAAAGAGTATCCACCACCATAATTATATTTAACATATTAAATATTGTGGTTTTTTAATTTATGTGATTAATTTTATAGACCCTTAGTGAATATTATCAACATATATTTTATTATAGGGTTTTAAAATAAATTATTTATGAACATGACTCAGTTCCACATCACTAATGACATCAACTTCTGCCTGTCCATTTTTAGCAATCTAAACTACTTAAAACCACAATTATTTGGTTGAAAAAATAGTAAAAAACTATTGGATATGTCTTTTTAATTTATCATAGAGATCCCAAAACCTATATTTAATAATTAGTAAATAATCACCATCTCTCTTGATATAAAAAACCACCCAATAACCCATTCATCTTCAATAAAACTCATAAATAGAATATTTAATAATAATTTACCTCTATGGATCCCTACCAAGTGTTCACTAGAATCTTAAGATGCTTCTCCCATTATTTTTAAAGCACCATATAATATAAGAGATCCTATCCTTCTACTCTTTATTTAAGCACATTTTTTAAATTATGCATTTTGATTTAAAATTTTTCATACTATGATATGTTTGTACATATCACTATTACTATACATATTATTTCCATGTTATGAAATACACCTTTCTCTCCCATTAAACCCTACCATTAATCACTATGTAGACCCGTTATGCTATGGAAATTATACTATGAGATGTCCGTGTGAAACATTTGTGTTGTGAATACCCATACCCATTTAAAATCAATGAAATTAAAATATATGTTCATATAATTAATTGATTGGGGAATTACATGCATATAACCCACAATACTTAATTATAAGTTCAAATGTGATGAAAAATGTTCATATGATGAATGATATATATGGCACAAAAATAGATGTACATGATATGAATGTGATAGGTGGGCCCATAATTTTATAATCATCTAATGAATTTGGAAATGTTTTTATCTCCTTAGAATCGATGTATGGTACAAGGGAGGTTATCCTAATCACAATATGTTGTGATATCTCAGTTGTTATCCTTAACTTATATTTATGATGTCTTATTTTATATTGTTTTGACATTCATATGTTTTTTTGTGTTATCATTTATATAATGATTATATGTTCATGTTTATGATTCACACCCATTTTATTTCACCCTGATATGTTTCTTGAATAACATGTATTACTTTGAACATGTTATGCATTGACTTCTATTTTACTAGGCCTTATAGGTCACCCCTTTCTTATATATGTCGCTAGGTTATCACTTATATTTTTAAATTGTAAAAAAATCAAATGGAGTGCTATGAAATTTTTTAAAATAATTATGATGTGTCCCTATTCATGTTTTAATGTTATTTACCTAATCTTCTAAATACACTAATCCCCATGATCTTCTGGGATTATATTATGTGCAGCTTTATGCAATAAATTGTGAATTAAGATGGGAAAATTAAATGGGGCTTCATAAGATAAACAAAGATGGATATGAAAAACATCATAATTTTCATGATAATAAACACAAAAGAAATTCATGGCTATTATATACAAAACATATAAGATATAAGTGGTGAACATGGAATATGTCTCCTAGAAATAAATGTGAGAAAAAATATTTTAAAAGCTCATATCATTTAAATGAAAATTAATCAATGATGTGATTATTTGTTACAAGTATAAAAAACATAAACCATGTAGAGATACCACATAATAAAATATTATTTTATTTCATGCACAATCATGGCATAACAAAGTCATTTAAGTAAATGTATAATCCAATGAATGCAAATTTGACAAAATAAATGACTTTCCCCATGCTTACACATTGTTGAACATGATTTATTATCATGTATAATCATTTTAAAAATGAAATATATTTATAGAAAAACCATATTAATATGTATATTGTCATAATTTATCAACTTAAAACAATTAAACACCCGTTTATTAACACTTCATGGTTAGAAATTCCTTTTCCAAGTGATAACAATCTCATTTTTCATGTATGTTCCAGTTTAGTACCTTTAGTACTCTCATATTTATCATGGTAACACCATATAAAACATTATAATTATTATATAGGTATCATACATATTCACTATCTCAATATTTATAGTCATCCATTGATTTTATATATTGAAAAATTAATTACACCATTCATGGAGACATTAGTATGTACGCACACATGATTCTATTATCAATTTTAATAACAAGAATTAATGAAATTTAAATAATATTTCAACTTTTTAGAATAAAAATAATATAAAAAATATCTAATATATTCATAGAACCAATCCCTAGTACCGCCCATGTAATGTGGAAATGAAAAACGAATGAGATCCCTTTATGGAGCTGGTAGTCCACACGCACGCACAATTGATTTTATCATTTTATATTGGATGGAATGTTATTAAAGTAAACAATATATTTTTTTTAAAACAATAATTATGTAATAAATATTATATATAATCATTATTTCCATCTTTATAACCATCCAAATTAAATGGTTATGAAGAATGAATTACACCACCATGTGGAGATGGTAAGCCGTACGTACAGATGAGCAATGTTTTTACTTTCTGTAGGGTGGAAAAGTAGTGGAGAATAGTTTTTCCACAATAATAATAATAATAAGAATATCGGTATATTTATAAAAACTAATTTTTCATTTTTGGATGGTTAAAAATTATTTAGTGGAATTAGAGCAAGAAATAAACTTCGAAGAGTCGGTAAATAAGATTACATCTTCTTCTATAAAGTTCTTTTAACTTCCTTATTAGGGACCCTTGTAGTGAAATTTTAATAACTAAATAACCTATAATTCATGAATAGGTAATTTTAAAATATAAATGTATGGGGGTATTGAAATTTTATGTTTCTCAATGTTGTATAAAGAAGAGAGGGGAGCGGTTATCTTTTACAATTGAGGTAAGTGACACAATTGTAATTTATTAATGTTTTAAAATATTATTATGAAAATTTATTAGAATAATTTATAATAAATAACTCATCTTCTAATTTTATCAATTTAATTTTGAGATAAAAATAAATAACTAGGTTTAGCAGAGTTTTTAGCTCATTTGAACCCTCATATTTTGGTTTAACCCATTTTTTAACCATATTCAACATCAACTACATTAATTAGTTTTTCAATATTAAAGTTTAATAATTTTATTTGTATGTTAAAAATTGGAACATAAACATAACAACCCTGCCCTTTATTACATATTTAAACATGATTTATTATATAAAAAGGAACATAAGACAACTCCGAGGATTGATAGGTCTAGTTTATTGGGATACTAAAAACATTACATGACAACTGAAGCTATAAAATACAACATATTTATTGAAAAGTTATTTTACATGACCACAACATTCCTTCATACTTAACATTGTATGGGATAACTTGAGAACATACATAACGAAAGGGAGAGATATAAATTCTATTAAGGGAGTAAACAAGGCATAAAATGAATAATACAGTACATGTTAGGAAATAGGAGTAAGAATGGAGGAAAAGAGAAAAATGAAAATGAAGGCCTAATATATAATTATTATCATAACATGGAAATGTGGAAATGACATACAACATGACACTTTCATGAGCCAAGGCTCAATGCACTTGGATTATCATGAGTAAACCTTCATCAAACATGAATTAGCATGATTAAACACTTATTTCACATGAATTAGCATGATTAAACCCACATTGTACATGTAATATCATTATACTAAACATTACCCAATTCATTGGAGTTCAATTAGGTCACACCCTTTATAAACATTTCATTTCATGCATAAGTGTGCAACATGGATCATATAACATGGAATCATTCTACATCAGAAGTTATTCCATGATTAAGGAATGTAGAAAATATACATGTAAGTACCCTTAAATATATATATGTGCATAAAGGTTAATACCCTTGGTACAGAAATAGGCATGGTATTCACTACATGATGATTTTGGCATGGAAAATTACGGTGCAATTTCGACATCATAATGTCATCATATGTAAATTACTAAGCTGGTTTATGAGAGATAAAGGCATATCTCATAATTTATACATGAAATGAATAGTAAGGGGATTGTGGAACACAATATCCCAACATATGAAATGTAATTTAGATGAATAATATTGGAGAAATAATTGAATGGAAATAAGAATAGAGAAATCTATTACAGAATTTCTGTATAGTAACACGTGTACATGGAAGAAATTAATAAGAAATAAATTGGTATCTCATCATTATAACATAAGGAAGGAAGTATGGTGGAGGTGAGAAATTATAACCCAACATTTTTAATTGAATATAAAATTATATTACAACATAAAAAACTTGGGTAAAAAAGAGAGATAAAGGAATCCCTTACATTACTGTGTGACATCAAGAGATTGATGAGGATATTTTTGAGAGCTTGAGGAACCTTAGGGGGAATATTGAAAGAGGAGGGAAGAGTAGGTACTTTATCCAATGATTTTAAGTGAAGGGATGTGGGAGGTTGGTAGAGTTTATATAGCAATTGAGAGGGGGATTATTTAATATTTCACAAACATAGGTTTTCGAATCTATATACATAAATATTCAAAACCACCAACCTTCCCACAGTTTATGACCATTTTTTTAATAGAGGAGTGTAAAAAATATTTCTCAAAAGTGCCATTTTACCCAAAAAATCAAATTATCTAATTCATTGTATTTTTGAAAAAAACTATTCCCATAAAGGAATTGATAGAATAATACTTTAATTTATAAAAAGTTATTACACAATAATTATCTAATTCCTTATTACATAACCCCTTATGACACCAACATAAGACTTAAGGGTAAGGTGTGCAATAGTGATAGACTCTTGGTGTGGCTCGGATAACATTGCCCTTGTGGTAATCTCTCTTATATTGAACTTATCATAGGCGAATCCATTCAATATTAATGCATTGAAGATAAAATTGGTCTGTGTTAAGAGAGAAACCCAATGATTCTTCCTCTTTTCCGAGCTGTGACAAATGATCTTCATATGACCCGAGTCTACGGGATGATGTCATCCTCTCATATTTCTATGCTGAAAGGATTATTTTTAAAAACCATAAATGTATAATAGTCATGTGATCATTGTTCAACCTCATATTATTAAAGGTAATGATACTTAATGATCATTGAAACCCAATAATAAAAAAAGAGTTCATGTTTTTTCTATATTCATAAGACATTTAATTAAATAAATAAATGGGAATTTTATTCATGAATATTCAGGTCGTTTCTATAAATGGCTTCGGAAGGAATTTGTTTTAACATTTATCATCAAATTAGCCCTATTTAAATTTTTGTCCAATTTTTAAATTATTTAATAAAATATTATTTTTCATAAAATATCATTAATGTTGTTTTTGAATCTATTAAATAAATTATAAATTAAATGCATAAATATAACAAATCAATTTTAATATAAAGTCATTAAACCTAAATAATTAATTATTACTAAATTTAATTTCTTTTCAAACCATAATTCATCCAAAAAATATGACTTTTGATGTATTTAAAATCATTTTATTTTATTTTCATACTCCTTGTATAAGCATTTTTTCAGAATCGTAGAAGGTTTTAATGTTATTATATAATTAATAAGAATTAAAAATAATATAATATAATAAAAATAATATAATAATTTTATATAAGATTTTATATCCATTCAAAACATATTATTATCTTAATGTTAATGTATAAAATAAATTTAAAGAGAGTTACATTTTGGATATTTCATTACATAAAAAATATAAATGTCATTTCCAGGGTAAAAGCGTGAAAAATTCCATATAATATAATTTAGGATAGATATGGTGGAATTTATCACTTAAAATTAAATAATATCATGAATTGGGTTGATCCGGAGACATCCTCTCATAGTTTATCATTGTTTTACTAGATTTACCCTTATTGAGGTGCCAAATATATACCTCGATAACTATTAATAATGACAAAAAATATAAGGAAGTGATTTATGAAATTTTTTATTCTTGATTGATAATATAGAATATCTATTCTAATACCCAATCTATATATGTGGAATAGAAAAATTTAATATAAATGCATAAAACAAAACAAAATAATTTTTTATAACAATTCCTATAAAGCATAAAAATTAACTTATATTAAAATCTACTATATTTTAATAAAATGGAATTGATTAGATTATTATAGATAAAAAGTGTGATATTTAATATTAATTACAAAAAAAAATATTGTTTAAATTACTTTATTTATTGAAAATGACAAATAATATTTGAAAAGAGGCTATTTTTTACTAATCACTAAAAAATGAATGAAATAATAAAAATACCAAAATTTATTAAAAAGTTAATTTTGATATTATGAATTTAATATTTATGTTAAATATAGGAATTAAAATTTCTAAATTTGGTAGAAATTAATTATATGTAAACACATAAAATGAAATAAAATAATTTTTGAAGAAAAATTCATTTTTATGTACTAAATATACCTACTAAAATTTGAGTGCATATTTATTGTTAATAAGATAAATATATATATCATTATTTTTTTATAATATGGTTAATACTATTCATACAAAAAAATCCAATAGTTAGGATATAATTATAACATAAATAATAATATTTTATCTGTATGTCATATTTTTCTTAATGCTCAATGTTTCATGTTAAGAAATCTATCAAGAATAATAGTTTAAATTTTTTGGGAGTTATAGTGGTAGTGTGTTTTTAAATGGAATCATTCCTTTAATTTTATGTTTTTGAGTGCGTCTTAAAGTGGGTGTGAAATTATGACTCTAAAATGGGCATTCTAGGTATTTGTGAAAGGAATTGTTTAGGTGAAAATTTAATTAATTTATGATGATTTTTTAAATGGAAATGTTAGGTTTTTAAAGATGTATCTATTTTTGAATTTAATGGGAGGTTTTTATAAATAATGGGTCTATTTTTTGAAATTAAAGAGTCTTTATTTAAATAATATGTAGTTGTGATGATTACTAAAGTGTTCTGATTTAAAGTAGAATATTTGGGGGAAAATTTTAATGGGGGTTTTTCTGGAAAATGTTATTTATTTGGAAATTTTTGATTCATTTTTTGAATTATAGCTGATTTTGTCTTTATTATTATTTATAGTATCCCTAAAGATCTTATTCAATGGAAAGTAGGAATTCATGTTTTCAGGTTAATCTTTAGAATGGATATTATTTTCAATTGTGTGTTGATCTCTCCCTTGTAGACTCTAACGAGACTCAATATTGAGTGGTGGATCTAAATTTAATTATTCCTTAGATTCTATCCATGTCTTATTGAATCATAGTGGCTCCCACTCGGGATTTGGAGAGGTAGTCTTCAGTTTAACTTAAGGTATTTTGAGATTGTGTTTAAGTTCATTTCTGGGGATTCATTAGTGTGTCATTATTATAGTTGGTTGGTACATATTTAATAGTTTTAGTGAGATGTAGTGTTGGGAGAGGAGATCAGAGGGGTTATATGGCTGTTTTTTCGTGATCATCATTGTCAAGATCTATTTTTTAGTGGTTGTTGATGTTATTTTTTACGTTTGGGATATCAATGGAATATGAAAGTTAATTTTTTGATGTTATATTATGGTTAATGATTGTATTAATTCATGAGGATACCTTTATTATCATAGTGGTTATGGTACCTTAGAGGTTTTGGTATTTAGTTATGTGGTTAGAGGTAAATTTTGATTTTTTGGATGCCTTGTTGATCTTAGTTTTTTCTTTTGAGGCCTGTGGGATCTTTTGGTTTAGCCTTGTGGACATTGTTTTTTTGATGGATTATAAATTGGAAGAACCATATGTTTTTTCATAGGTAGTAAGGACTAATGTTGATATTGTTGATCCCTTGAGGGTGATTGATCTTTATTATGGGGTTTTATTAGATGGTTCACATAGGGTTGAGGTCCTTTTTACCATGTGGTTCATGGTATGTTAGGTCTAGAACCCATATTGGTTTTTATGAGGTTTTACTTTGATATGAGACTCATTTTGGTGATTCTAATTTGTTTTATCCATGAATGATTGATTTTATACTGGTTTGTGTATTCTTAGGTTTTTAGTGGAATGGTAACTTTAGTAGTGCTTATTTTTGAAGTGAGTGTCTTGGTAAAATTTCCACATTCTGGAGTAATTATAAATGGTGGGGACACCTATTCTATACCTCCATAATATGTTTTCCTCATGTTCATAGTAAAAATTATTCTGATTATAGATTATTCATTCTTGGATAAGAATGTAATATTTTTTTGAATTGATCCATTATTTTGGAAGAATTGGTTATCATAAATGATATTTTCATTTAGTACTATATGTGTTCTTTTCCCTAAATATAGACCATTCATGGAGAGTACGAGTTAGGTTTTCTTATCATTAAAATATTTTATATCAGGTAAATTTTAGGGGATAAATGTGTTATATTGGGCAGACTTATCAAACCCCTATATTTAATTTCCACTATTATCATTTTTTTTTATTTTGGTGTGAAATTTTTCTACATTGTTTTGTTCATAATCTTGAATTTTTTATGGGTTTGGTGTCACAATATTGGAGGACATGTTGTGGAAAACAATGTGGGTAGCCAGTACATAGTTCTAAACTACTTCTCATAGACATGAATGGTTGTTTCAATATTTACCCAAACCTTATAGCCTGACTATGGGGTGATGTGTTCTTATCCAGTGGAAAACACATGGATTTCACAGAGTTTCCCAAACTGTATAGGCTAACTATGTGATCTACACATTATTAGTAATATTTTGTGTTTTAATAATTCCTCTAATCGATATTGAGGTTTATAAAACATCCTCCCTAATTACTCCATTCTGTAAAATCCTATATCACATGTAGGGAGTCCTACCTTCCTCAATATTTAATTTTTATCCTTTATTACTAAATTTCTTACAAATTTCCCAAGGTAATCTATTCATCTTTCCTTCTCCTCACATCTCTCTACAAAATTATTTAATTAACTATTTCTTTCTCATTCACTAAAAATCAAAGAGGCCAATGGGGAATATATTAGGGTTAGGATAGAGATTCTAATTTATAGTTTTTTTATAAATTATTGTAAGGTTTTTCTCTGTCTATTTTTTGATAATTTTGTATCTAAGGTGACAAGTTCCAACTTGACTCTCGATTTTTCGAGTTAGGTGTTTTTGTAATTTTCATAAATTTATTCATAAAATTGTGTTATTCATGATTTTAAATCATTTATTTGTTTAATTATTATTATATATGATATTTTTAAATTGTATTGAAAATTTTTCACGTTAAATTCTCTCTTGAAATATAGATTATCCCAGTTTTAAAGTGATATTTGAGATTCTATGTGATGATGGAAAATATTGAAAGGGTTACCAAAATTTGTTTTATAAATTAAAGGATTTGACCCAATTTGGTTTAAGGTAGGAAGTAATAGTTCTGTTTTTAATATGTAATTATATTTTATAAATGATGTATCAAATCCTAAATTCAATTCACAGGTGGTTTCAAATGTAATGTTTTATGAAATGTCTTATAAATTGTTTTTAAATTTATCTGAAAATATTTTTCATTCAGAGTTATTTTTCAAGGAGGAATTCATGGAACATTAATAAGGTTTTTAAATTTTTTTTTTGTTTATAAATATCATTAATATACTTATACTTATATTCATTCATTGGCGGCGCTTCATTTATATATTAAATAGAGAGAGGATAAAAATGGATAATTTTTGTGATGGTTTTAAAAGTTCGTATGAGTTAGTATTTATGTTTTGTGTTTATTATTTAATTATTATTAAAATTACATTATTTTTTTCCTCAGAAACCTGATATATAGGTGATAATTATATATATATATTCTTTAGTAGATAGTCTCGTACTACTTGTGTCCCCTTTAGTTTAAGATGAGACTAAATGGGTTGTTTCTTCAATTTGGATAGGTGTAGTCTAGACTGTTGCCTTTTTTTATAACCTAACATAGTTTGAAAGTCGGTCCATGTTTGGTATGTTCTAGGACTATCTACTATTATGAAATATGGTAGATTCCTTAGAAACTTTTTTTTGCATAGTGGTTTTATGTATTTGATTACCTTGACTTCCTTTTTATATCCTTAAATTGATCGACATGTGTCACACTATAGATTGGTTCCATTTCCTTGTATGAGGAATAGTGCCTTTTTAATGTTCTTTTTTATTTGTATAATATGAGTGTATTTTGTAATGTATTTTGAAAATGTTTCAAAGTAGAGTGGGTAAAATTTAAAGGGTTTTTCTAAGGACAGTGATGTTATAATTTATATATTAAAAATTTATTGTTTTCTAGAAAATAATGAATGGATTAATATTTTTATTATTTTTTTAATATTGGTTTTATTAAATGACATGAATATTTCAACGAAATATATTTTTTAGATTTCCAAAGCAAATTTATAAAAATTTTCTTAATATAATTAAAACTAGTATAAATTAATTTCATTTTTAATATAATTTCAAAAACTCATTGGTGAATTTTTTTGAATGCTGTATCTTTAGTTTTTTTGGGATATTTATGTATCAACTATCACCTAGTTTGTTCTTTGTATATTTTGTTTGTTTATATTTTCACATTTTTACTTTATATCTAGTTGATTATGCTGGTTGGTGATATTTTATTAATTTATATTCTGCAGTTTTACTCAAATTTTATGTATCTTTTCATTTGATTATTGGGTTAATCCATTCCCAAGTTGGTTCCCTAATTCCCATGGACTAGATTATAGCCTATGGGCTTTAGGAACTCTTTTTCAGGCCTATTTTTGGCAGATCAGGGTGATGAGTTGATTTGAACCAAGATGGTTCATGACATGAAATAATTATAATGACACATTAAACTTGTATTCTAAATTTAATCACATATTACAAATTTCTAATGAAAAAATGAACATCAATAAATTTTTGATACTATCTAACTCCATTTAATTAATCAAATATTCCATAAATAATTGCGAGTGGATATCAGTTCTTCACGATAAAAAAGTTCAACTACCTATTGTCCACATAATGTCACAATCCACCATCTATATTCTATAAAATAATTATGTAGCTCACAAAATTTATATATTGGGTTGGATGAAAAAATTTATACAAAATATTTAATCTATAGTTTTTTACTTTTAAACTTTGAAGGAAATCTCTAATATGGTGACATATAAATATGGGAAATGATGTGTGTTTACTATGTCCCAAACTCGTAATCACATCGAGTGGGTATTTTCCAAAACACTTAAATAAGAAACAAATATATTCCATTGTTTAAATATTTGTTAATCCTTTACCTATATATCTGTTGAATTTATGATCAATATTTTAGGTTTTGAAATAATCAGGTACCCACATCTAAAATTTATCTCATTATGCTTCTCTACAACCAATATCATACGTTCAACTTTCATGTCATTGAAGATAATTTATCTCTATGGGGATTAAACTAAGTCCCTCATTGACTAAAACCAATCAATAATAAGGATGATATTGTATTTTGGTGTATGAAATAGAATAAGTCTTCAATTAATTAATATCATCGTAGTTTTATCTCAAATCCCTAACATACCTATATCAATCTAGAAAACCCTAATTAGTGTGGTTAAAAATAATGAACTATGAAATCTATACACCATAAATCCCAATTTTATGAATAAAGAAGGTTTGATATTGGAGTTAAAAGCTAATGTGTAAAATACTAGATATTTAAAGTCAGAATAAAAATATAAAGTACATAGAAGATAATTTTTCCCCATATCACTAAAATCTCTATCACACACATCTATTCATATCCCACATCTTCAACTCATCACCCATGATGTTAGCTACTACCTAATAAATATAATGCTTTATATCCTTGAGGATGATGAGTGTTACTCAATTTCACTCTCCCAAATCAATATTTCGGTGATGCATCAAATTTAGATGATATAAATATAGAAGATATTTTCATCGAGGAAATATCCTGTGTGCTGACACCAGAGGTATTGAGGGCATTCCATTTTTACAATGCTTACTTCACACTATACATCATGGAATGTTAGACACATATACTTATTGCGTCCACATATTCCCTAAATGTACCCTAAAAATATTAATGTTCCATTTATAAAACATTGAAGTACATGACCCATGTAAATTAGAGAATAATGAATTAGGGAGAAAATTTATAGCTCATAATATTCACAACTATTAGAAATAAAAAACAATTTCTAGCTCCACTATATAGAATTCTTAAATGACTATCCTTCTAAATTGAACCCCTCCATTAAAGTGATTTTTTATTCAGATCATCTTTTATAAGTACCTTATAAAATTTCTTCAATTTAAAGGAAATAATATGGTATTGAAAAATTGTATACATATCTTCCTAAAAGTTTTGTTCCATTGTATGTTATGAGGTTGGAAGAATAGTGTAGGTGATTTATGAAGTTTAACCCAAAATAATATATTCTTGAATTACTCTTTCATGTATAGTGTAATAATACATTATCTTTTATAAAATCATAGGTGATTTGATTATATTCCAGAACTAACTGATGTATTTCTCCGATGAATACTCTAAAATATCATGTTCAATGAAGAAGATAAACCATTATCAGAAAAACTCTCCTCACCATAGGCTAACTGATAATGTAATATAATGCTCCACCCTTGCTATAATTTAGTTAAAATAAATATATACTTCTTCCATCTATTTATTTATATCCATGTTTAAAATGGATCATTTTTATACTTTATTGAACTCTATCACAAGATCTATCATAGATTTTTTTATTCTAATAACCATCTCCCTAGTCAATACCATTATTAAGAACCTGATAATCCCATTATTACTCTTCCCCAAAAACAATACGAATTCATATTTAATTATGAAAGACTATAATTATGAGTCAAAATCCTTAAGCCATAAATATGGAAATAATCTAAAATCTTTTAATTAAATTCATTTAATTCACTAAATCACAAAAAATCAAATATACAGATAACGAATTATGATGAATATACCTTTTATATATATTTAATCCATAGTCAATACACTTTAACTTAAGTATGTTTAATATACTAAGAAATGTCCTTTTATTAGTTCACATTGGCCCTTATGTGTCCATAGCTTGTTTTCCTGACCAACATATGATTGTAAGATCAAATTATATTGTTTACCAACAAAAATTGTGAAATTTTTACTTGTTCCTATTACAAACTCCATTCCAATAGAAAATGTACATTTAATACTATTATATCTTGAGCTAAACCTAGTAATACCCCTAATAAGTTATAAATTAAATTAGTATTGACCCTTAGAATCTACCTTAAAAAGGACAATGGATGGTGACTAGATCCATGGTTATAAAAAAATTAATATAGATTCAATTTCACTTTTTATTCCAATCAAAGGAAGAAATCCATGAAATAATATTCTATAATAAAAATAAAACTCATAAATACTAAAATTACTATATAAATATATATATTTTTATACACCCCAATAAAATTTAATAACCTATAAATTCAATAACAAGAACTTAATGAGCCCATAATATAAATTATTAATGTCCCCTAGAATGTTAAATATTAGGGTGATAAACTAGTAAGATCTATTACTGTCTATAATAGTGTACTAAATTTCTATAAAGATAGTACAAGTATGTAGTGGTGATTATAATTAAGACTTTGTAGACTCCTCTATAATACATCTAATGTCAATATTTAATAGGAAAACTATGTATTAATGTATTAGTATCTATTCATATGTTTTTAACACATGTTAAGTAAAATATATAAACTCCACTAACCACAATCACAATCTTCCCAAATATGAATATATTATACGTATTGAAAAATAATGAAAATATACTGATGGGAAACATTCACTTATTCACCAATATAGTGACCCAACCATAATAAAATCATAAATCATAGTGCTTCTATACCTTCCTATTTCTATACACTACATCATACCACAACCTTAACCATAACATAATGTCACTAAATCAAAATTTTATCATACATAAACCTTAACCACATCACACTAATGAAGGGATAATATGATATAAATTGTAATTAGTCATCCTTTTCTAGAGTATCCTAGATGTGGGGGGTTTAGATGATACCTATATCTATATGGGAATTTATATTGTATTTATCCTAAAACAATATTTTTGGAGAAATATAGAGTGACATATAATTCATGAACATCACTATATGTTAGAGGCTTCCAAATAGTTTCAATGTTCAAATAAAAACTCATGGGGTGATTATACCCTCAATATTGGAGTAGTAGTAATAGGTATACAATATAATATAATGAATTTTATATTCCATCGTATAAGGACATAAGGATTTATGGGGAAAGGAACACTATAAAATAAATAAAACACCATGATATAAAAAAAGATACCTATACATATCCTAAAATTATAAATCAATGTAAGATTTATTAATTGGATGATATAATATAATATAGAAAAATATTTTAAAATAAAAAAAAATCTAGAAGACCCGACCATTTTCATCAGCCTATGTTCCAATCTATCTTCTCATATATGATGAGATCCTTTGGATCACTCCAAAAATTTAGGGCCTTAACCAAAAATTCATGTTAATCATAAGGGAAACAGATCCACTAAGGCTCACTTCTAGTGTGTGAGGAAGAAACTAAGTATAACATCACCAATTGTTCTATAAATAATTAGTAGTATATATTTTCTTATATACTCAGATAGAATTATCTTCATTAAAATTTCACATTAAATATAATTTTATAATATTTGGGTACTCAATAATTTACCCTAAAAATTTACACATATATGATTCTTAGAAGGACAAATAAGTGAAAGATCTTCCCACCTTTTGTTAGTGGAATTACATTACTCTAGGCTGATTTACTATATCAAAAAGTCAAATTTAATAAATGGTTTATAATTTTTGAAACCTATAAGCATTCCATGGTCCTAGGTTAGCTATCGATATAACCCATAAATACCCAATCAACATGGAGGAAAATATTTAATCCAACATATAATCCACACTCGCTCGTTCTCTTTAGGAGAGTAAATCCAAAATATATATTTGTAAACACTATTTAGGGGTATTATACCACTCATAGAAATACTCACTAGATATTAGGGGGAAATATTTCTCATATAGACATAATAATTTGATATTATGGGTAGCGAATTCCACTGGATACTCTCACTTGAGCTCAGGGAGTAATACATCCCACCTAGACATTCACACTAAGTATCTAAGGGATGAGAACACCACATGGACTCTGTTAATGATCTTATGATTGAAGGATACCCAAATTAACATAACCTCTTTATCATAGGATGTAAATCCTCCCATCCAATAAATAAATAAATTTTCATTGTTTAGAAGTGTAAAAACCTAATTTAATCATTCATATAAAAATTTAGCAAAGTGAATAACATGGATATAAGTCTTGATTCATAGTTTAGTAATAAACCTAACCCATATATAGTCACCAACATCATAGGTGGACCCAGATTATCTATCCATTGATCAAATCCCCAATTGTAGTCCTGGAGTCATTGCTACCATTCATTTGATAATCAATATTTCAAATCAGCATATTATATTAATAATAACAATAAAAATAACAATCATGGGTGATTCTAAGAATAATCCTAGACAATGTCCATAGATCCTCACAACTTGGGGATATTATGTCCTGATGTCTCAATGTATAAGATATTGAATGTCATTTATTTAATAGATATTTAAAGTATCTCAATATACTCTGTGTTCCTCTCAACCACATAAATATCAACCCTAAACTCATGACTATCACCCCTTCTAGATAATTTAACCATTAGGTTGTAAGTCACAATTTTCAGGATAAGGACACAAAATGGGTAAAAAATTAGATAATACAATGGGAATCTTATAGTGGTCAGAAATTTTTAATTTTGATACCTTGAGCATCATTAGGATATGAATTTAAACTATTCGTATCACAATAATCAATATTAAATAGAGACTTATCTATACAGTTTACCACAAACTCATAATATCAATGGACCACCAAGGAAAACCATTATTAAGGGAGTAAACCCACTAGTATACCTCTATAAGAGCATTCATTTTAGTTTTAACTTATTATC
Organism: Viscum album; assembly: GCA_963277665.1. NCBI lineage: Eukaryota > Viridiplantae > Streptophyta > Magnoliopsida > Santalales > Viscaceae > Viscum > Viscum album. Next base: position 1,500,538,062 of record OY728131.1, read on the forward strand.
ATAAGGACATTCTCAAAAAACCAACAAAACAAAGGCATTAAAAATTTGGGATCAATCAAATTCTATAGGGTTTCTTAAGAAACTCATGAATGGAACACCAATAGCTCACCCCTCTCTATAAAGAAAGAAATCTCCTTTATAAATACCTCACTAAACTACTGGTGCTAGAACCCAAGGCTAATAACCATATAATGTTTCTCTCACTATATTTACCATTACATTTAACTAATTAGAGTCCTATAGATACTAAATGTCATAGAAAAAACATACAAAATTTATTCCCTGATCTTAATATGCTAGAACTAGTTTACCATAATCACATAATCCCACATATATTATACTATGGTCAAACACCACCACTTAAACTCTCATACATCATAAAACACATGAATTTATATAAAAAATCATAAAATTTTAGACCAAAAACAATTAATATAATATTATTTCCTTTAAAAGATGCATATAAAAGCTAGTTTTTTACACCCTCAATTACTAATATCATATATGAGACTCAATATCAACTTAAGATATCCACTGATTAATCATAAATAAATTATAATTATTTAACTAATAAAAAACATTTCATGGTAGGGAACCTATAAACGAGTTATCTAAATTCACTAAAACTAAGATCATCTAATGAAAGATATCTCATAGACCTATCCCTACTTATTTGTGATAAAAAATTCAACAATATTTCACTGAGATCCATATGTATCATTATTAAATTTTTTACAAAGTTAAACAATGTTCAATACCATACCATCACTCTTCCCAAGCCTCACATCAATAGTATGATAGAATACCCATTATTATTCTATTATTATAATATACACCAGTGATATCACCATCATGTCACTTTATGAATATCACATGAATTAAAAATGTTATAAAATGAAAATAATGAAATAAGTTGATCAGTAATCCTAAATTAAAATTTTATGAATATGATCCTTGATCAACTCAAACCAATGAGGTTGCAAAGGAGAGAGACACAGTTGAATAGTTAGATGAATTCCCTCCGTGGATTCCCCACCTAGAGGATTTAATTTTGATTCTCTAAATAATAAAATTATAGCTAATCTCTCTATTTTTCAAAATGATGACTAGTCCTACTAGGAACCCAGTGGGATTAAAACAGCTACCTGGTGTTTCACTGGGTATTCAGTGGAAGACCATCGATCCCCATTGGTAAAACTAGATGGATATCCCTAGTAGTAACTCACCTAGGTATACCGCGAAAACCATACTAGTTATACGATGGATGCTGTAGACACCTTTAAAAATTATATATTTTTTAAACACACCAAAATTTTATTTATGTAATTTGCACCAAGATTTATAGATCTAGAAAATAAATTTAACAATCTTAATCCTTCCAACAATCCTATGTTCACATTATTAATTATGTAATTATACATACTTTCAACATGAGTTACACAAGTTTCCATACTTTATTTTTATATTATTTATTCCATACAATGAATGCTATTATAATCTCCCCATCATACAAATTTTCATTCTCAATAATCCTCTATACTCATTTATCATGAACCATTATAGTTATTTAAATATGATGCCCACTTATATACATTAAAATACAATTTTTTATGACATACCACCTCTTCACTATAAAAAGTATTATTATCCAACTGAGAGATTTATTTTTCCCAATTTGATCATATATTTCCTTCATTCATCAAATGATATATGTTTGTGTATATTAGAGCCACCATAAAAAAGTTACCGATGTTACATGTAATCTAATGACAAGGTATATGGAATAACATCAAAATATTGATGGCTTACAAACCTTGTCATTGAAAAATTCCATCTATTCTAGGAAAATTTTACAATATCAGTTATATTAATGAAATTACCTAATAATAACTATTATAATACTCTAATTTACCTTAGTAGTTTTCACAAGACATTGTCTACTCAAATTATTACTTAAGGCATTGATCTACCGTACAAGAAATTATAGTATTTTATATATTATTATGTCTATCATAATAAGTTGTTATTCATATAATAAATTTTTTACTCTCTCTATAGTATCAAAATTTACCAAACATGATTTTCATACTTGTCCATTTATGAAATCTCACACCCATTCTATTAACAAATGCATCGACCACACTTGAACATTAAAGATCCATACAAACATTAGGGTATTTATTTCTCACTATAAATATTCCAAACACTTACAAACAATAACTTACATGAAACCTCAACCATATGTGTTCATAAAAAATTTTACCCACATTGCTCACCAGGATATCACATGAAATAGGGTCCTTACCCAAATTCTTCAATGATGTTATTCCTGAAATATGATTTCCATTATTCTCACTCAATGATAATTGATTGATCCAGATTTTATTATTACATATTTATTTTCAGGCATGATCCATGGTATTTATAACCAAATATTCCAAGACCATGATAATATCCCTAGGGTTTAATTACATTATGGTGCTTTATCCAACCCCTATCCAACTATATTTAATATCCAATATCTTGATTCCTAATTCACAATAGATGCCTCTCATGACCAATGTACACACTCATTACTATAAAAACCCCACATTCCAACTTATTACAACCATTATACCATTCCTATATCACTTCCATAATTTTACTAGGGATAAATTAAATATATTCAAGGAAATCATAATTCATTGATAATGATGTTGATCTTATCATCTATTTATTGTTTCATAGATCCCATCAGTTATACTCCTACATTTCAAATTCATGAAATGTTATGAATCATCACCCAAAAGAGATAAAAACTAGACATAACCATGATCTTCATGAGCCATCACTTATTACACATCAATAAAATTATGATATAATCATTCATTGTAGTTATATCTCATTCTTTCAGTTCCCACTATCCAAAAAACATTTAAAAAATCTTAGATAATTCTTAACTATAACTCAAAATCAACAAAATTACATAATTTACATTTAAAATATATATTTCTTTTAATAAAGTTATGCCTCCATTTTTTAAAATAAAATAATACCCAATAATATCACACTTGTGATATCCCATAGGGTCCCAAAAAATACCCTAACCTAAATATAATATTTTTGTGTAAATTAGTTGAGTCATAGACTCAAGTTCTCCCACACCTCAGAAGATATCACTTATCAACCCTACCAAGATGTATCACATTTTATACAATTACTATCTTGCTTAATGGACTACTAAGATCATAAACCATGGTTGAGTTTCAACAATTCTAACCTACATACCATCTATGTTAGGTAAATTCTCAATCTCTGATCCCAATGGAAATATTTAATTTGAAAAATACTATAAAATTAGTGTATAACATCCATAGTTACTAATTATATAACACTTTCAAGATAGAATTAGTCATATATTTTCATTAATATTTGACTCAACATAGTAATGTATCAGAATTACTTAGAAAATATTCTTAATCAACTAACCTCACACCACTTTTATATTAATAGATTTTCCCAAATAACAAAACAAGGTTTCATCCCTAGTACTTACACATAAAAATCTTTATTCCTATACTAATAACATAACCAAACATCAACCATGTGCATTTATATGACAAAAATAATGTATATATTTTTAATATATTTATAGGTATTCACATGACTCATATAACCCCTCCCTTAGTTGATACCCTCAAAATAACCATATATCCTGATCAATAATAGGTAAAAAATTCTACCATTATTTTAAACTAATGAATCACCTTTATATTCAGTTATATATAATCACTAGTATGACCTACCTCCTAGTTTATACACTATACATACTTGAAGATAATATCATATGTATATACATATATGATTTAGTCAAATAAAAACTAAGGCATATCATATGAAAACATGCTCATATTAGGGTTTTATTCATATCAATGATCCCTTTACCCACACTACTCACAATATGTTAATTTTCAAATATATTTAAATCTAGATGATATCACTTTAAAGTTATTTAAATAAAAAAATTCATAAATGATAGACTTGGTTATTTTTATTAGTGATGATATTTTATTTGGGAAAATCTAGAATAATTTATAGTTTATTAATTAAATATATATAACCCATTTTTTGGTAAAACCATTTGTTAATAATATATAAGATTATAAATGGATGTGATTAGATTTTCCATGAATTATGTATGAACACATACATCATCCTACTATATACAATGATAAAAACCATAAATCATAGTTCATGAGTACCCTAATTATCAAAATAATTTCAAGAGTGTCAAAATAAGTAATAAAAATAATTTCAATTTCATAAAACATATATATTTGTCTAAACATGTGATATACCTTCTAAAACAAAATAATTTCATCTCATGTTCTAACTGGCCCAATATTTTTTATCAAAGTTCAAAATAATAATGAAATGAAACTAAATCCGATAACATTTTTTGATGTCCTAAACCAAGAAACCATTTGTATTTCTTGAGTTAGAGTTCCACATAACTAATGAATTCATACTCATTTGAAAATGGGTTTTTTTATTAGTGAGGGTCATATATCAACTTTTATAAAGACTATGTTATTAAAATCATTACATTTATATCAGATAAATAGAAAAGAATTTATAAAATATATATAACATTGTATCACCATATATTTATTTAAATTAGAAGTTATATGATAAAAAAATCATAAATCATTAAAAAGTAAAATGTTACCGATGTAGACTGTATAGTCATACAACAACATATGATCACTATGTGGTAATATTTGATAAATTAACAAAATAAAATTGAAAATAAAATTATAAGGATACCGGATCACTATCGTTGACCTCACCTTAAATATTTCTCCTCATATTCACAAAGGTCCTCCTACCACCCCAACTGTGATAGAGCCTTAACCTGACTAGCATGTCTATCATAATTTTTAAACATCCCTTAAGAAATTTGTGTAAGGTATGAGCATATATTTTAGTTGACCACAACCAATGGTTCCCCTAATAAAAACTAGTATATATATAGATGAAAATTATAAATAAAATGAATTATATAAACAATCAAATGTAATTAATCAATTTCACCCCTAGTTACACAATAAAAAAACGTGATGGTTAAATATTACTTTTTTGACCTGTAAAAAATGCGATGGTATTCCCCATGTCAATTGGTAGAACTAAATTGGTCTATGATAATATAAATTTAAAAAAATTGATATATAATCATCGGTTTTTGAATAATCTTACATAGAATAATTGCATTGTATTTAGTTATCATAGTATTAAAGAATAAGAAAACTTATCGTCAAATAGTATGGAAGTATATCCCCCTTAGAATCCCCATTCACTCCTAGGGGGTCGTGCATCCCACATAAACATTCGTTAAAACTCTTAGGGGATGTTACACACAACCTAGACATAGTCACTTTATCTAAGGGGGTAGTGAACCCTATTTTGACATAATCACACATATATAAGGTGAATTTAATCCCACCTAGACAAACTCAGTTGATCTTAGGGGCATTGTGTCCTACCAAGATATGATTAAAAAACTTATGTTGGTAGATCTCCCAACTTTAATTCACCTCTTGGACATAGGTTATCAAGGAATAAAACATATAAATACATCTCAATATTTTTTTGGTTTAGTATGAAGCATAGTGAAATATCATATAACATAGTTTTGAATAGAAACTAACCTAAAAATACCTCTCATTTCATAAGTCAGTATGTTTATTATCCTAGATATAATAACCAATGTCAATGGTGGACTTAACATATCCATATCCAAATAAATTCCATAATAGTATGCTAGATCTTATGGTTATAACCCCATGAGAAATTGATTTATTATATCAATATTTTACATCAATAATGGACATCATGATGAAAATAATGGTTGAAACCCTATATAATATTTTCCCTCACATAATAACTCCTCACACTTAATATATGTTATATCCAATTAACATTATCACCTAAACCCTATCTACACCCACCAATAAAAATGAAAATTTAAATCATAAAATTATAGTCAATATATGGAAAATTTTTACTTAGATTAGACTTTAACTAAAGGAAATAAAACCTCTATAGTGATGAATCCTTTTGAATATTACTCATAATTTCCATTATAAGGCCGCGGAATAAGCCCATCATTAGCTAATCACACAACACTCTTCCTATAGTTTATCAATCGACATTATAATATTACATTATTTGGATAATCCTTTTATCAATTCCCACCATAGTAGTCTTTTATGAATCGTGTCATAATCCTCTTAAAATTACTAAAATAGGGTTATATAAAACTCTATGTGTGTTTCATGATACCTAGGGGTAGCTGTCTTCTATTATGATTTCTCATGGTGTCGTTGGGGAGAAATTTACCCACTCTTACTAATATTTTATTATAAATATAATAATACCACATATATAAATTAAATATTATATAATTATTGATCATTTAGAACCATAGTGAATAATATATCTCCAATATATATGGGTAAATTAAAAATTAATCCCCTACCTCGAGTCCAATCTTTGAGAGGAATATGACCAACAATCCGAACAACTGTGTGTAGTAAGAAAAATCCATCCAAATATTTTTTAGTACCTATATGTATATAAAAATAGATTATAACATATACATGTTCACAAAGGTTAACATGTAGGGTGAGATTATATAATAATTTATAGGAAACCACCTTGATTCCAATAAATATGGAATAATGTTATTTAAATGGATTAGAACAATATGATAATTTATATAATTAAATCAATTAATTTTAACACATTAGTTGATAGAAAACTAATGTAATAAAAACATTACATGATATATAAGTATTTCTAATTAACGAACATTAATAATGGAACATTGGATATTTTTCCTACCAATTCTAATCCTAGGGCTCAGATATGAGAAGCACTGAATAGTGAAACTATGTCACCCATGCTAGTGAAACTTTGACCAAGGGTAGTCAGGTTAAAATATATTCCTATGGGTAAGGGAATAATATATATAATATTCATTAAAACATAGTGGCCATACATCCTAGGGAATATGGAAAACAGGTATACTATAGTCAAAATTGATAAGAAAATCCATGTTGTAAAACCATCATATTTTATGTTTTTTATGTGTTAAATTATTACTTTATTATATCCATATTGATGAATTCAAAATTTTAATTATGATAGCGGTGGCCTAGGATGGTTTTTAATGAGTTTTATGTGATTTGGAATTTAAATCCTATAGTAGGTGTCTTGTAATGACTTGAATCAAAGGAGTCATATTATTATTATTGGTATTATGGGGGTCCCATCATTGTGATTGAGGGGTTCCATAAAATGGGGTTTGAGGATTGAATTTTTGGTAATGTTTAATAGTGGACAGTCAACCGTTATGTATGTCTATAGAGTAGTGAGGTTTTGATAGAGTGACTCATGGGAAGTAGTCATAATGTGAGGTACCTGTATGAGGGGATATCATGGAGTGACCACTCAAGGAAATGATATGGTGGTGTTTTAATAATGGTTTGAGTATTTCCAAGGGGAGGCTATGTCATGACCCAAATAGATCATGCCATGAAATAGACACTTTGAGGAAGTATCTTGGAATAAGCATGATGGTCACGCTATGAAAATGATTTTGGGGTGTTTTGAATGGGTGGGCTGATAACATACACTTATACCTCTTTTAAACCTCCTACTCTTTTCTTATGATCTCCATGTATGATTTTACAATATTGGAGATTATTCTAGGATTATTGATCTCTCTCATTATATTTTATAATCCATTTGGAGTTTCATTAATTACGGAAAATTTCATCTATTATTTCTAAAACTATATATTCCCTAGATATATTATTCATCTATTGTATCATATTTTCCATTTTAAAAACATAATTGTACTATTTTTGGGGATGATTATAGGGATTTAGTGGTTCATGATTTAATTGGATGACACAAATTGAGGATTACCTTAAATAAAAATAGAGGTAGGAAGTCCTTACCAAGTTATAACTTTTGTATGAGATTCTATGTGTTTACTTATGTGTGGATGCATGTATAACCCTATAGAGTTCCATATTTGTTATCATGTGACTAGTTATGTATTTTATGATGTGGCTAACCAATTATATATATATATATATATATATATATATTCATATGAATTTCTTATAAATGGGTGAATTCGCACCACAATTTATTGTTATAGGTAGGTATATTTTTTAGGATTGTTGGGCATAAAATGACATATTTATGATTTGTTAAGGCATGAGTGACTTGATAGAGTGGTATATAAGTCCTAGTGAAGAATCCTTTCATTAGAGGTGGTGTTGGGTGTATGAACATAGGGTTGTGGGAAAAAATTAATAGTTTCTAAGAGAGAAAATAAGTAGATATGTTGGGTGCTTATTATTTTATAGAAAGGTATGTGTTTTATTTGTACTAGAATTTGTGACTTAGTCTTGAGAAGGAAGATAATGATTCATATTGTCATACTATACAATCGATGATGTAAGACCAAAAATGTAACATCCCAGGTAAATATAGAATAAGGCATTTTCATATTTATTAATATTTGTGAATTAAATATTAATTTTACTTTAAAGGGGTTTCTATGTTTGATAGCGTACCCGATACACATCAACGAGTTTCTTTGAAATTTTACGCTGCACCCTAATAATTTAATAATATTATTTTAAATGGTAGTTAACACGTAGCCATTGTATTGGTGTGAATGAAAATAAATAACTAAAATATGTTTATATATTTTTGTTAAATGTTTTTACATTTATCCAATAAAAGATAAAGGCTTAAAATAAGAAAGGAATTCAATTTTAAGCATAAATACTCTAATATTCACTAAAAGGTTGATTTATTGCCTTTTGATGGAGAGACCTTTTTAGAAATATTTTTGGTCACACTTATAAATTATATTGGACCAAATTAAATCCTTCTTTAAAATTGGGACATCAAAATTTACTTTGTTTATGTTTTTGTTATTTTTCCGATAAAGTTAATTTTTATTGAATAAGTGAAAAATGTTGTATTTTAATTAAAAACCACTTTTTAATATAATTTATTTATATGATTAGATTATATTATTAATTGTTTTTAAAGTTCAATTATAATATATTTTACCATTTAATACAATGGTGGTAATTGGAATTAATTTCACTTTGAAATTGGACTTAAACTAGTGTCAATCTTTTGATATATTTTGTTTCTTAAAAACACGCTATTTATTTTGACAATGAGAAGTAATTATTCAATTAATTAATGCACCTTATAAGATTTGATTTATGTAATGTAGAAATCATTTTTTAATTTGGATTATAAAATATATCTTAGGGTGAATTTTTGGTATTTTTCAGAAAAACTTGAATTTTTGATAAATAGTGAAACCACTAAGTTGTTTTTAAAAAAATGATTTTTTGTTTAAATGAAATGTTACCAAATTTGTGAATTTAATTTCAAACCTCTGACATGCATGGTTTTCATTAGTAAGTAAAATGTTGTTCAATGGGATGAAAATAATTTTTTGGTGAATAGTAACTTTTACGTTTTGTTAATCGCGAATAAAGGTAATTAATGTAATTTAAGATAAAAATAATGTTATAATAAGATGAAATTACCTAGAAACATGTCCTACACTTATTGGATGAGTCATGGACGACCAAGACAATCCATGGGTCAACATGGGGACCCCATGGAGCCACTTGGGTAAGAAAATGACATCAATAACTTTTTATTTAAAAAATAAATAAAAATGTCACAAACATGTATTGTTTTACTAAAACAATTTTAAATGGGGCTATACAAGTCATATTTTTTACTATAAATATTCATTATAAAGCTAAAAATATTTCCTACATCATGATATTTTGTTTATAATTTTTAGACATTAAATAAATAAATTTACTTTTGACACCATAATGATGTAGCGATTACCTCATTAATGAATGATTTAAATAAAATGAAAAGATAAGGTAAAATATAAGACTTATAGTTGTGAAAAATTTATTGGATGGGCGGATTTTGAGCCCTTATAACCTTATCCTTGAAATATTTCTTTTTGGGACCATTAAAATATGAAAATCATTTTATAATAAAGTAACATTTTATAACATTCCAAGAGTGCCCCTCCTCCCTCTTATAAAAGGCCCCCACCTCTACCCCCATATCCACACCTCTCAATCCTTTGGATTGACCAAAATCTGCTCATTTTATCTCTCCACATCCCTATCCTCATCTTATAAGCCTTACCTTAGGAAAGAATCTCTTCAAGAAACCCTTTTGGTTCAAACTAAAGGAGGTTACCTGATTTAAAGGAGATTAAAGAGTGATCGAGTCAAGTCGGGCACGAAGTAAGGGACTTCATCTCAATCGCTTTTCATTGAGGCATATTTTGTTCTAATAGAAGACTTTCTTTTATATAGTGTATAAACCACTTTGACTTTAACTTTTATTCAAAATTAATCTTTTCTATACGAAGCATTTTACTAAAAGTCAAAAAGTATGTTTCTTTTTAACGTACGTGGTGACAATGACCTTTCTGCCACAGTGGGTTTTATTTGATCTTTGGCTTCATCAACAAGTCGTAATGTTTTAAATTTAAATAAACACCATATAATCTTTTATGTATTTTGGTATTGAAAATGGTTTTGATAATGGATCTGTTATGTCAATATATTTAAGTGATATATTGTGATTGAAATGTGGAAACGTTTTCCTTCCTTTATAATTGTTTTATGTGTTATGATTTTATAATGGTGCTTGGAAATTTTATGGGTGGTTACGTGATAAACAAAATGATGGGTGGTTCCATGAATAACAGGACAGGTGGTTACGTCATAACTACCAATTCATTGGGTATGGAAGTCAGCCGTATGGCTATTCCATTTAGTGATATGTGTGGAAGTTGATCGTATGGTTATTCCATTTAAGTATGATTATGTACCAAGTTACCTTTATATGTTATGTGATCATTATATTGGTTTTATGGTAATCTTTTGGTTACAAAAGGGTAAGTAATGATCATTTATTCAGAGAAGATTATTAACTACTTCATAAAGGGGAAAAGTATTACTATGATAAAGTATTGATGGTTTACTTGTTGTTTTGAAAAACTAATAGTTTTCCTTCTTTGTGTATCCCTTACTGAGCTTTTTATGCCCACCCCAAGTTTTTTTGAAATGTTTTTCATATGACATAATGTGGAATAGGGTCAAGGATGGGATCATAGAAAAGTCATGCTGTCTTAAACATGGAACTAGACATGACTCTTTTTTTAAGAGTTCATGTTTTGTTTAAAAAAGGAAACTATGTGGAAGTGTCTACTTTGTAATCTTTTGAGATGTAATAGTTATGTCCTAATTCTCAAAAACTATAAACCTAAAAATATCCTCATTGTGAATTATTTATTTAATTCAATATTATGTAAGGTTTATGGTCGGGTCCTTATAATTGGAATCAATGGTCGGTTTAGAAAACTTTAAGAGTTAGGGTATTGTTATATTAATATCCATAAATTAATTTATGTTAATGATATAGCATTTAAAGATTACCATGTTGCTTCACATAAGATATTTCCCTGTTCATAATGGTTTTCCGCAGATGAAACATGGAATCTATGTTGGGATGATATCAGGAGGAAGAAAACCTTCCAAATCAGCAACCTGAGATGTTCGATATCGGAACAGAACAATTTTTTGTAGTGATGGAACAATTGACTCAGGCTATAAATGGTGGTGGTATCCATATAGGAGATCAGCCAGATCCACCGCCGAGGAACATGTAAGTGGTGGAACATTTCATGAGGCAACATCCCTTATCATTCAGAGGATCATCTGACCCTATGCTAGCAGAAGGGTGGATTAAAGCATAGGATAAGATTTTTGATGTCAAGGGGTGTTCAGAACATCAAAAGGTTAGTCTTGCTATTTACGTTTTGAAGGTGAAGATGATCTGTGGTGGTCGATGATTAAAAATATCAGGGATAGTGATGAGATTGATGATCTTCACTGGGATGAATTAAAAGGTATGTTTCTTGAGAAATATTTTCCTATGGTGGTTCGTCTTAGTATGAAAATTTTTTCGTAAAATTGAGGTAGGAGGATGACTCAGTGGATGCCTATGAAGCAAAGTTCACTCGACTGGAAAGGAATGCTCCAAATTTCATACGAGATCTTGATAGTAAAATCATCCACTTTTACTCAGGTTTATATTCAATGTATTGAAGGGATTTAGCTTTTTGTGAGTTCAAAAGTTATGAAAAACATGTTCGATGTGGGGAGAAGGTGCAAATGGAGTTTTTTGATGATTAGGTGTTCTTTGAAAAACAGCATAATAAGAGGCACAGTTAGCAGGAAAGGGGAACGAATTTATCAAAGAAGCTAGGAGGTAAGAAAACCAAATATCCATCCTGTGAGAAGTGTGGTAAAACGCACCCTGGAGAATGTTTATCCAAGTCTGGAAAGTGCTTTCGGTGTGGTAAGTCTAGTCATATTGCTCGTAACTGTAAGGAATATGATCAAGAAGATAATAAGAAGCCAACAATAAGATGTTTTAAGTGTAATTAAATGGTTCATTATGCAAATGAGTGTCTAACGAAGAAGTAAAATGAGGGAAAGCATCCAGACTACATGCAGAAAGGGGTGGTGAAATCCTTTGTAACTATATCAGCAGATGTTGGGCCATCGAATGAAGTAGTATCAGGTACACTATTTGTTTGTTCATATTTTGCTAATGTGTTGTTTGATTCAGGGTATACACATTCTTTCATTTGTGATAAGTTTTCTAGTAAATTGGGAATTCCATCTGAAGATATGAAACCTGAACTTATGGTAGAAACACCTGGAGTAAATGTTGAGATAAAAAGAAATTATAAAAACCTTCTTATCTATGTGTGTAGAAAGAATCTACCTGCAAACCTTATTGTTTTTCCTCTATTAGAGTTTGATGTTATTTTGGGCATGGATTGGCTTTCTATTTATCATGCTAAGAATGACTGCAAAGCTAATATGGTTTCTTTTCAGAACTATTTTCATTTTGTGTTCAAGAATGAACCCTTTCTTTTGATAACATATCATGAATTTAAGAAACTAGTACAATATGGAAATGAATGTTACCTTTCACATATTTTTGAAAACAAAGGAACTGTTCAGATTAATGATGTTCCAGTGGTAAATGAATATCCTGATGATTATCCTGAAGAGTTTCCTAGTATTATACATGATTGGGAAGTTGAATTTACTGTTGAATTAGTTCTTGAGTCTAATCCAATTTCAAAACCCCCTTATCAAATGGCCCAAGATGAACTTTTAGAGTTAAAGAATAAATTTCAGGAGTTATTAGATAAAGGTTTCATTCGACCAAGCACATCACTATGGGGTACTCCCATCTTGTTTGTTAAAAATAAATATGGTTCAATGAGACTTTGCATTGTTTATAGAGCATTGAATAACATTACTGTTAAGAACAAGTATCCTTTTCCTCATATTGATGATTTGTTTGATCAGCTCTAGGGAGATCAGTATTTTTCGATGATTGACTTGAGGCCGGGGTACCATTAGTTGAAATTAAAAGAAGAAGATGTTCTGAAGACTATGTTTCATACTAAATATGGCCATTATGAATTTGTAGTTATTCCTTTTGGGTTAACCAATGCACCTTCTGTATTCATGGGCCTTCTGAATATAATTTTCCATGAGTTATTGGATAAGTTTGTGGGTTTTTTCATTAATGATATTTTGGTGTTTTCTAAAAGTAAAAAGGAGCATGAAAGTCATTTAAGGGTTATCTTGAAAACCTGTAATGAAAAGAAACTGTATGGAAGATTTAGCAAGTGTGAGTTTTGGTTGCAAAAAATTTCTTTCCTTGGTCACATTGTTTCAAAAAATGGAAAAATTGTTGATCCAACTAAAACAAAAGTTATTGAAGAATGGCCAAGACCTACAAATATAACTGAGATCCATAGTTTTCTTGGTTGGGCAGGTTATTACCGGAGGTTTGTTGAATATTTTTTATGGTTATCTAGTTCAATGACTAAGCTAAATCGAAAAGGTGTTAAGTTCATCTGGACAAAAGAATGTGATGATTGTTTTCAGGAATTGGAAAAAAGATCATTGAATTCTCTAGTTTTGGCACTTACTTCCAAAAATGGAGAGTTTTTTATCTACAGTGATGCTCCGTTGAAGGGACTTGGTTGTTTCCTCATGCAGAATGATCAGGTAATTGCTTATGCTTCACATCAATTGAAAACTCATGAGTTAAATTACCCTACACATGATTTGGAATTAGCTGCTGTTGTTTTTGCTATAAAAATTTGGAGGCATCATTTGTATGGACTAAAGTGTGAAATATATACAGATAAAAAAAGTTTAAAGTATATATTCACTTAGAAATAATAGAACATGAGACAAAGGAGATGGATGGAATTAATCAAGGATTACAATCGTACAATTCATTACCATATGGGAAAAGAAAATAATGTGGCTGATGCTTTGAGTCGAAAAAGTAATTCTTCATTAACCAGACTACGTTTGGAATGAGATCCTTTAGTTTTTGATTTGATGAGATTTAGCATAGAATCTGTTGGTGCAGGAAGTTCTTCTATTTTGTTTCAGGTGACAGTGAGATCATCTCTATTAGATAGAATTAAGAAAGCGCATAAGAAAGACAGTGGGTTGCAGAAAAAGGTAGAGCTGGTTCAGAAGGGTAAGTTTCCTGAATCTAACATTGATAATGATTGTGTTTTGAGATTTGGGAAGAGATTATGTGTGCCTTGTGATTCATAGTTGAAGAATGGGTTGTTATTTGAGGCTCATAGTTCCTCGTTTATAGTTCATCCTGGCAGTACTAAGATGTACAGAGATCTGTGGGAGTATTACTGGTGGGATGGAATGAAAAGAGATATTACTGATATTACTGTGAAGTGTTTGACTTGTCAGAAGGTTAAAACAGAGCGGTAGTTACTGAAAGTGATGCTTCAGTCGTTACCGGTGCCATAGTGGAAATGAGAAAATATATTCATGGACTTATTTGTGGGATTACCAAAGACATCTCGAGGAAATAATGCAATCTGGGTTATAGTTGATCGATTGACTAAGTATGCTAATTTCCTTCCTATTCGAGATATGTTGTCTCTAGATCAACTTTCTCAGTTGTATGTTAAAGAGATAGTCAGGTTTCATGGATTTCCCCTCTCCATTTTATTTGATCATGATCCAAGGTTTACTTATAACTTTTGGAAATTCCTTCAGAAGTTGTTGGGTACTAAATTAAATTTTAGGACAACCTTTCATCCATAATCATATAGGAAGTCAGAATGAACAATTCAGACCTTTGAGGATATGTTATGTGCTTTCACGATGGATTACTAGGGAAGTTGTTACCCGCATCTTTCTTTGGTTGAATTTTCATATAACAACAGTTTTTATTCCAGTATACTGATGGCTCATTTTGAGGCATTATATGGTAAACGGTGTAAAACTCTTGCTTTTTGGTATGAAGTAGGGGAAAGGAAGCTGGTGGGACCAGAATTGGTTGAAGAGATGGAAGAAAAAGTTCAGTTGATTCAGAAGCACATGAGAACAGCTCAGAGCAGGCAGAAAAGTTATGCAGATAACCAGAGGAAGGATCTATCTTTAAAGGTTGGTGATCATGTCTTTCTCAAAGATTCTCCATCAAAAAGTTTTATGCATTTTGGTAAGATGGGAAAGATGAGTCCAAGATTCTTTGGACCTTATGAAATCCTATATAAAGTTGGATCAGTTTCATACAGAGTTTCATTACCTCTATGTTTGTCCCAGGTAAACAATGTTTTTCATGTTTCGATATTAAGAAAGTATATGCCAGATCCATCTCATGTTTTGAGCCTAGAAGTAGTTTAGTTGGAAGAGAATATCTTTTATGAAGAACAACCAGTCCAGATTCTTGACAAAACAGAGAAAGTATTGCGAAATATGGTAATTTATCAGGTGATGGTTTTATGCAAAAACCATATGGTTGAAGAGGCAATGTGGGAATCTGAAAATGCTATGAGGGAGAAGTACCCCCACTTATTTTGATAAGTGAATAAAATTGCGAGGACGCAATTCCCAAAATGGGGGAAGGATGTAACATCCCAGGTAAATAAAGAATAATACATTTTCATATTTATAAATATTTGTGAATTAAATATTAATTTTACTTTAAAGGTATTTCTATGTTCGATAGTTTACCCGATACGCAACAACGAGTTTTTTTGAAATCTTACATTGCACACTAATAATTTAATAATATTATTTAGAATGGTAGTCAACACGTATCCGTTGTATTAGAAGGAATGAACAGAAATAACAAAAATATGATTATATATGTTGTTAAATGTTTTTACATTCATCTAATAAAAGATAAAGGCTTTAAATAAGAAAAGAATTCAATTTTAAGCATAAATACTCTAATATTCAATAAAAGGTTGATTTATCACCATTTGATGGAGAACCCTATTTAAAAATAGTTTTGGTCACTCTTATACATTATATTAGACCAAATGAAATCCTTCTCTAGAATCTGGACATCAAAATATACTTTGTGTATGTTTTTGTTATTTTTCCGATAATGTTCATTTTTAATGAATAAGTGAAAAATGTTGTATTTTCATTCAAAATGCCTTTTTAATATAATTTATTTATATGATTAGATTAACTTTTGAATTGGTTTTAAAGTTAATTTAGAATATATTTTTACCATTCAATCCATTGGTGGTCATTGGAATTAATTTCACTTTGAAATTGGACTTAAACTACTGTCAATCTTTTGATATATTTTGTTTCTTAAAAACACGCTATTTGTTTTGACAACATGAATTAATTATTAAATTAATTAATGCAACTTATATATTTTTAATTTTCTAAAATAGAATTCATTTTTGAATTCATACTATCAAATATAGCTTAGGGTGAATTTTTGGTATTTTTCTGAAAAACATTAATTTTTGATGAATAGTGAAACCACTAAGTGGTAGTTAAAAAAATGATTTTTCTTTTAAATAAAATTTTACCACTTCTATGAATTGAATTTAAAAAATCCGATATACATGGCTATCATTAGTAAGTAAAATTTGGTTCAATTAGATGAAAATAATTTTTTGGTGAATAATAACTTTTATGTTTTATTAATCGCGATTAAAGGTAATTAGTGTAATTTAAGGTAAAAATAATGTTATAATAAAATGAAATTTTATTGAAACATTTCCAAACCTTATTGGATGAGTCATAGAAAACCATGAAAATCCATGGGTCAACTTGGGGACCCCATGGAGCCGCTTGGGTAAGAAAATGACATTAATAACTTTTTATTTAATGTTAAAATAAAACACAAACACTGATTGTTTTACTAAAACAATTTTTACATGGGATTATTCAAGTAATATTGTTTACTATAAATATTCATTAGAAATATGAATATATTTCCTACATCATGATATTTTTTTATAATTTTTAGACATTAAATTAATAAATTTATTTTTGACACCATGATGTTGCAACGATTACCTCATTAATGAACGATTTAAATAAAATGAAAAGATAAGGTATCATCTAGGACTTAAACTTGACCAAAATATATTGGATGGGTGTATTTCTAACCCTTATCAACATATCCTCGAAATATATCTTTTTGGGACCTTTAAAATATGAAAATCATTTATAATAAAGTAACATTTTATAAAATTCCAAGAGTGCCCCTCCTCCCTTTTATAAAAGGCCCCCACCTCTATCCCTTACCCACACCTCTCAAGCCTTGGGATCGACCAAAATCATATCATTTAATCTCTAAACATCCCTCTCCTAATCCTAGAAGCCTTACCTTAGTCATAAAGATCTTCAACGAACCCTTTTGGTTCAAACCAAAGGGAGTTACCCGATTTGAAGGAGATTAAAGAGCGATCAAGTGATGTCGGACATGAGGTAAGAGACTTCGTCTCAATCACCTTTCATTGAGGAATATTTTGTTCTAATACAATAATTTCATTTAGCCGGTGTATAAACCCCTTTGAAATTTACTTTTATTCATAAGGAATCTTTTCTATGCGAAGCATTTTACTAAACAACAAAAAGTATGTTTCTTTTTAATGTACGAGGTGACAATGACCTTTCCACCGCCGGGAGTATTATTTGATATTTGGCTTCCTCAACAAGCTGTAATGTGTTTAAAATTAATTAAATACCATATAATCTTTTATGTATTTTTGTATTGAAAATGGTTTTGATAATGGATCTGTTATGTCAATATATTTAAGTGATATATTGTGATAGATATGTGGAAATGTTATCTTTCCTTTATAATGGTTTTATGTGTCATGTTTTTATAATGGTACTTGGTCATTTGACGAGTGGTTACATGATAAAACAAATGATGGGTGGTTCCATGAATTTCAGGATTGGTGGCTACATTATAACCTCCAATGCATTGGGTATGGAAGTCGGTTGTATGGCTATTCCATTTAGTGATATGTGTGAGAGTTGACCATATGGTTATTCCATTTAAGTATGATTATGTCCCAAGTTACCTTTATATGTTATGTGTTATTTATATGGGTTTTATGGTAATATTTTGGTTACAAAATGGTAAGTAATTATCATTTATTCAGTGAATATTATTTACTACTTCATAAAGGTGAAAATTATTACTTTGATAATGTAATCATGGTTTTCTTGTTGTTTTGATAAACTAACAGTATTTCTTCTTTGTGTATCCCTTAGTGAGCTTTTTATGCTCACCCCAATTTTTTTTTTATTTTTTTTCACCTGACATAATGTGGAATAGGGTCAAGGATGGGATCATGGAAAAGTCATGCTTTCTTAAACATGGAACTAGACATGATTATTTTTTTAAGAGTTCATGTTTTGTAAAAAAAAGGAAACTATGTAGAAGTGTCTACTTTGTAATCTTTTAAGATGTAATAGTTATGTCCTAATTCTCTAGAACTCTAAAAATGAAATGATCCTAAATGTGAATTATTCATTTAATTCAATATTAAGTATGGTATAAGGCCGAGTACTTATAAACAGTGAGTGATGTGGTGGTATAATACTTGATGTTGGACTTTAGTTGAGTGAGAAGGAATGGTTACAATAATTAAGTAAGACCAAAATTGAGTGATAAGTTATTCTATAGGTTATAATGTGTGCCTAAACTTGAGTGAGAAGGTGTTTCTATATATGTGACATTAGACTATCAATATGTGATAAGGTTTTATAAAATGAGATGTGTGCCTATCCTTGTGTGAGAAGGAGTAGTTTGAGATATTGTAGGTGACCTCCCTTGAGAAAGAAGGGAACATTTTAATGGTTGATGTGCGGTCATAATTTTCATGAGAAGTAAATGGACTTGTTCAAGGTTCTATTTTTACATGGAATGACTTTTCCTACTTTCATGGATTTGAAGTCGGTATGGTTGATGTTTTTTATGGACTGGTAAGCACAATATGACACTATATGATTTGTATATTACTATTTTTTTTATTTTCTATAAATTAATATGAATTATATATTTCTATTGTACTTATTTTAGGGACATGATGGAGGTTCCATAACTTTTTTATCACCACATCTTATATAGGTACCTAGGTTAAAATAGATTCTTGTTTGATAGGGATCCAGTCATGGGAAAGGGACATAAAATAGGCTATTGAGAATGAAAAAATATATGGGAATTAAAGTAGATGTTATGATACAATCTAATATTTTTTCTATTGGTCCTTATCAATTATTTGTTTATTTCATTTATAATAAATATATTTTTTAGTCACATTCGTGATTATTATTTTTCATCTACTAGTGATTTAATTTTATTTTTCAATTTCATATGAGATACTATTTATCTACTACCAGTATGTTGTTATATTGGTTATTTTTTTTCAATACTATGTTGATTATTATTTGTTACATAATATATAGGGTTTTAATACCTATTATCTGACCCATACACTCACAACTAGTAGAAAACATCTTACATATGTGGAGGCACATAATAGGTCATGTGGTATACTTGCTCAGACCGAGTTATCCAGGTCAAGGAATAAAAAAATCATATCTAATCGGCTTTTTCTAATTGATAATACGGGCCTCGATTTAATAGGGATAGGATGGCCATAATATGAGTTCGAAGCTATTATTTTTCGTAGACTACACCTAAATTTTATACTAATGAGTTTCTTGGGTAGTGGGTTAGCTTTTATTATTATGCTATTATGGGTTCATGATGTTATTCAAGTGATATTGTACTATTATTATTTATGGGATATTTTTATTACTCTAGATAGATTGAGTGATTGATTTCATGGAACATATATTAACATGATAGTTTATATATCACATTATTGATCTTATAAGGATGATATATGTTAAATTAATTAAATTTTTATAATAATATAATTATTGTTATATGAAATACATTATTTGTGAAATCTAATTTATTTAACACGTAGAAGTTAAATTTCTATTTTATGATAACTATGGGTAATGTTTAGGTACTAGTGTTTCAAGAGTAGGTCTATAGTAGGCTTCGATATAGAATTCTATAATGTTTTATAGGGTTATTTTGTGCTTATTTGCCTATAAATTACTTGAATTTTGTTATTATTTATATAGATAAAGTAATTATTTATTCTTTGTTTTGGTGTTTTATATAATGACCCCTTGATGATGTCCCATTGTGAAAATTAAGGACCATGTGGAAAATGTTCTTAAAGTGGTAAATAATCCTATTATCCCTCTATACATTTAAGAGTGTGAGTATGAGCATACACTTGAGGCTTCCCCAATGGTCCATGAAACTAAAGTAATTAAAATAGGGGTTTCCAATTTAGTATCAGTGGGTTGGACTGGTTATCATTGGAGTATACCTTCCATGGTAGACAAAAAATAAAATTTTCTGTTACCACACCATATTGATTTATAGGATGGAGCTGGCCCTCATGGTAACATAGATTAAATTAATATTCACGATGGGCGCTTTAAGATATTTGATATACCTAATTAATAATGAGTAAATATTACTAATATAATACATCAAGGAAACTCGAAGATATCTTGTGTGTTCATGACTTAGTTTAGGTGGCATGTGGATCCATCATGGAAGTTCTTTAAGTACCTCTTATTTGAGAGGTTCATAAATCCACCAATTGGATTAGTGAAATCACTAAGTTGCATGTGGGGTATCAGTGTTTTATAATTATTTATATATTTCAATTTATTTCAAACCTTCATCATTTTTTAGAGTTATTAGTTTAATCACATAAAATTAAAATGGTATAGAGTAATTTTTTATCTTCAATATATTACTGTACTAATAACAACTTTAGTAATATGATCATTGGGTTACTTCTTGTTTTAAATCTTACTCTCAAACAAGTATATTATACTTATTCTTATTTTCCATACTCATTTGTGAGAATGAAATTATTATACATCCTCTTCTTATGTAATATCTCCTTGATAAAACATATAATCAACATAACAAAGTATCAGAAACCCTTATTCCTAATTTTTGAACTCTTTTTTATTCTATTTTTTCCTTTTATATTCACTTTATTTTTGTGAATAATTTTTAAATAAACAACTAAAGGTAAGTCCCATGAACTTTTTATTTTTTTATAAATAATGAAAAATTTACCCCAACTATTCTTCTTATTTCTACCATTATTGAATTTCAAATATTTTACATTAAATTCACTCAAATATAGAACCATTATCTTATGCTCTTAATTATTCAATAAACATCAAAATAATCTTATCTTAAAATAAACCAGGCAAAATACTACATTTAATTTTTTTTAATATGGATTACATTTTATTATGACATTATCCATGATTTATTACACAAATCATTTATTTGTGTCATTCAATTCTCGAGCATCCACCAAAATCACAATATATTTTTGTGATGTTTATTTTAACAAAGATTAATTTACTTGGAATTAAATGATTTATTTCCTTATGTATAATATTAACAACGAAATATTATTTTTATTCCGTATATAATTCTAATTATATTCCTTGAATTTAACCTTAGAAATATAATGAACCATAAGGCCAGAAGAGTAATCCTTATGAAGGGACTCTGCTTAGTTTATAAAATGCATGAACCTTCCAATATTCCATTGGAATGTATAATCAATATTACAACATCCATGTTATACCTTATCAATTCATTAATACAAACCATATGAAATTCCATTTTATTATGATCCAGAATTATAAAATCTAGAGTGAATCATACAAATTCTAATATAAATCTTTTGGAAGTATATTATAAATTCTGAAGACAATATTATAAATGCATAACGAAAACCTTACAAACTATTTAATTTTATATTTTTTTTATTTTTATCAATATAATTAATATTAATATGAAAATTAAAAGTGTAATGATTTTTTATTTCTTTATTGCAAAATTCAGAGTGATATTTATGAAATTTCGTTTCAATTTTAATGACATTTCGAGATTATTTCAAAACAACTCCATCCCTACTTTAAAATCCTGTAAAATTAAAAAATGTATTAAACAAATATATTTTAAATTATATTATGTGATTTTGAATATAACTTATGAATTCATTAAAATATTCAACAAAATCATTACAACCACATGAAAAAAATTTCAAAACGTATTTTTATTTATTTTACATAATCTAGGAGATTTCTTCTTCAACAAAAAAATAGTACTAACATGGTCACAAAATATCTTTCTCTTAACATAATTCTTTTTCAATATAATGGGTTTATACCAAGACCAAGAATTTTTAGAGATTTAGAATAGGGATATGTCCATATAAGACTATTTTACACACTTTGAGATGTTGATATTTTTTTCCCTTTTTTTGTTCGGAATGAGGTTGAAAATGTTTGGAGATTTGATATAGGTGTATGACAATTTATTAAGAGTTGGGTTTCTATGATTGACCAAAAAAATTACTCGAATTTTGTATAAATGACCCTAACTCTTGTTAATATATTTTTATAGGATAAAATAACAGGTTTCCTTCAATTTTCTAAGAGCCATTGTAGAGACCCGAAGCTTAACGTACATTGACATTACATTACATTTGCGGAATACTTAGTACATAACAAAAACACACACACAAGGATCGTAATAGTTTAGTGTCTTTGGAAACTCGGAACGTAATCTTCTAATCGTGGTGAAAGATCTTCAACATCTCCTATAATGATCTTCCCCTTTTTTTAACCTAAAACCTTTCTTTATATCCTGGGGAAAAGAAAACATAAAAGGGTGAGCTGAAATGCTCAGTAAGGTTAAACAAAAGAAATATCAATCACATCGTATTCATAAGAACATAACATTTTGGAAATCTTAACCTGCAAAAGAGAGAATAATTTCATAACATGGGATAAATCATGCCAGTGAAATGTAATCACAATAATCATAACTTAAAACATGAAACTTTTTGGCATTCACACATAATCATAGAGAATCATTTTTTGTTAGTCAAGACTCATTGCCAAGACTATCTTAGTGGACAAAGTCCATTTCTGAATCGAGTAACCCTTGTTTCAGTCCTGTTTCACTGAACCGGTATAACCTACCGTTCCAGCCCTGTCTATCTCATGAGATATAAAATCTTTACCCAATGCATTGGAGGGAGATATAGGTCCCACCCATCTTATAATTAATCCTTTCTTATTTGTGCCACATAATCATAAATCATACATCATAGCATAACACATGTAACAAAAATGGGATTCTTGAAACATCATGACATCATAAAACAATTCATATAAGATAAAGGAATTCATAAAAATATTTACATCACAACATAATCAAATCCATGTAATAATAGGGATAAAAACAGAACCCTTTTATTATCTTAGATGGAAAATAATTTTGATAAAATACTTGAACTCCATTCTTGAGGAAAATATCCTTTCTACTTCAAAAACATTTTTTCCTTTCATAACATGTCATAAGTCTTTAAAATAAAAGAAGTTGATTAAAAATAAACTTGAAAACTTGTAAATGAAGTTTCTTGGAAATAATGTTTTAAAAATTCATTCATGCCGTATAAGTTAAAAAAACATTCTTCGTACTTTTGACAGAAAAGTCGAAAAGTACCAAGTACGAAAAACGACAAAAGATTCTTTTCATACATATTACTAAAAACTCACCGAAGGGTAAAAATGGATTTAAAAAATTGTAGGTGGATGGAAATAATATTACATATTGATGAAACATGGATGCGGATGATAAAATACACCCAAGTAAATACTTACGAATAATCAATCTCGGATAAAAATGAGATTGTGTTATTTCCCTTACCTTAGGTCCGATTTGCTTCGTATGTGTCCAAACCTCCTGTATAATGATTTAAATAATGTCATTGACTTATTACAGAATCATATTCATTGTTATGATATCATATATGGTTCACTTATGACATTATATTACCCGTTCTTTTGTAAATTCCATGTTAAAGAAGCGTTTTGGGTAAAATCGTTTCATTTATCGTAGGTGTTTTGACTTGTTGTTCTTGACATTATTATTACTTATATCATGATTTACTTACTTCCAGAATATAAAATATGATTTATATATCATATATATTCAGTATATATATATATATAATAGATAGATAAATGAAATGAAAAACACCGTTCATGGAGACGGTAGTCCGTACGTACGCATGAACACTGTTTTCCTTTCCTTATTGTCTTGAATGGAAGTAAGTAGATGACATACATATATATATATATATATACATAAATCCAGTAGCTTTATAATGTCATATATTTCATTATTATTTCTTATATATACTTTATAATCATTCTTAAATTGCTAACATGGAGAATGAATCTCATCGCGTCGTGGAGACGGTAGTCCGTACGTACGCACGAGCGATGATATCATTTCCATAAATATTGAATTGAATTAGAGTGGATTATACAATATATCAGAATCAATATTATGTTGTAATAACTATGTATAGTTATTCTTTACACCATTATACCCATCCTTGTAAGGTGGTGGTGGAAAATAGATTACACCACGGCGTGGAGACGGTATTCCGTACGTACGCACGCGCGGTGATTTCTTTTTCCGTAGGATGGATAGATGGTGAAATAGGGTTGTTTCATACTTATAATAACATATCAGTATATGAGTGATACTTATGTTATTACTTCATAATGAAACAACCTAAGAAGAAGAAGTGGAAGAAGAAATAAAGATGAAAGAATTGGTGTCGGTAATTACCTCTTCTTTGAAGCGCCTCTTTGAGACCTCCTCTTAGGGCACTAAAATTGGTCTTTGAGGAAGACCAGAACCTCTAGGATGTTTCTAGGGAAGTGGAGAAGAGATTTTCGCAGGGGTTGGCCGAGCTTGAGTGCTCAAATTGGTGTGAAGTGGAGGGGGAGGAGGTGTCCTTTTATAAGGGAGGAGAGGGGCACCTTAGGAATACCTCAAAATATTATTTTATATTAAAGTCAAAATCGGTTTATAATGGTTCCAAAGGGTATTATTTCGAAGCTAAAATGGGGATGGGTCGAAATTATATCAACCAATATGATTTAGACAAGTTTAGGGTATTATTTTAACCTTATAAATTAGATTTAACTCTAAGTTAAATCATTTAACTTTTACAGTGTCTTTTGGTTTTCTTTCACTATATGGTTAATACACTTACTATAACATGCCAAACGAACCCCAAATTGTTTATTATTAATATATATATCCTTATCTATGTAATTTGGCCGATTCTTAGATTTTTAGGAATAAAATACAATTAATAATATAATATTTGATTTAAAAACTATTATGTGTCAATTTTGACACTATTTGATATATGATTTTTGTGAAAGTCATAACAGAATTATATGTTCGAACCAAGTTGATTAAATCAACAATAATATATCATAGTAACCTAGAAAATTAGTGGAATTCATAAAAAGTCTCAAATTACATTCATTTGAGCATTTATAACATCAATTATGTTAATATTTCCTTAAAAGGGTAATTACTGCATCATCGTTGTGTCATAAATAAATTAATTTATTTAAAGTCTAAAAATTATAAATAAAATATCATTATGTAGGAAATCTTTTTAGCTTTCTAATGAATATTTATAGTCGAATTTATCTTATGTATAACACCATATTAAAAATGTTTTAGTTATTAAACTTTGATTTTAACTATTTTAACTATTCATAAAATAAAATAATATTAAATGTCATAATCTAATCTAAGTGGACCTAAATGGTCATATTATATTCATAAGGTTGTTTTTGGTCGAATTACACTTATCCAATAGAATTAGGACATGTGTTAGGGTAATAGTAATATCATATTTACCCTTAGTTACCCTATTTACTATTAACCGTGGTAAAAAAAGTAAAAAGTTACTATTCACCAAAAATTATTTTCATCTCATTGAACCACATTTTAGTCCTTGATATTAACCGTGTCTGTCGGATTTTCAAAATTCCATTCACAGAAGCGGTAAAATTAAGTTTTATGCAAAATTCAGTTTTTAACCTACCACTAAGTGGTTTCACTATTCATCAAAAATTTAAAGTTTTCCGAAAAATACCAAAATTTCATCCTAAGCTATATTTCATATTCCGAATTCAAAAAAATGAAGTCTATTTTACCAAATTCATAACATAGAAGTTGCATTAATTAATTTTATAATTAAATCCCGCTGTTAAAACAAATAGCGTGTTTTTAAGAAACAATATCTATCAAAAGATTGACACTTGTTTAAGTCTGGTTTAAATGTGAAATTACATCCAATGACCAACATTGTATTAAATTGTAAAAATATATTCTAAATATACTTTAAAACAACTCAAATTAATAATTTATCACTATTAATTATTTTGATTAAAAAAGTTGTTTTGAATTATAAATT
This sequence comes from Viscum album, assembly GCA_963277665.1. NCBI lineage: Eukaryota > Viridiplantae > Streptophyta > Magnoliopsida > Santalales > Viscaceae > Viscum > Viscum album. The sequence continues at coordinate 1,500,564,967 of OY728131.1, forward strand.
AGTAATTTTCACTATTCATCAGAATATGAAAGTTATCCGAAAAGTACCAAAATTTCACCTTAGGCTAAATTCAATACTCTGAATCAAAAAATGAAGTCCATTTTGAGAGCTAAAATTTCTAAAATTTTAAAACGTGGTTATAACTATTCATAACGGCTAGTTATAATAATATTTTAATAGCATATCGTTGTTTAGTGAAACTCGGTATTGCGTACTACACACACTATCGAGGAAGGTTGTGATTACGTGTAATGAAAGGCAAGTCAAGGATGCGTGTTATGCAAGCTCCTTTTGGTGTAGCGTACAACACAAGACATTAGTGAAATAAAAATGAATATTTTTCATAAAATCTCGGGCAGTTACATTCTACCCCCCTTAAAATGAATTTCCCCCTCGAAATTCGTCGGGGTTATAAATGGTTTACTATTCGAAAGTTTCTTCAATAGAAACCCACATCGTTAAAAGGAATACCAAAACTTGGCTTAAAAAACTAAAGTATGAAATGTAACGATTACCCAAATAAACTAATCACTGGGTTTCCACATAGGTGAAAATATGGACATGGAAGAGAAATCTAACCATCATGTTCTGATGGAGAGTGGTAGAGAACATGGCTATGGAAAATCCAGTAATCACAAATCCATAAATTTTTGACGATCTAAGGTACCATCTGATTCATCAGGTATAGGATCACTAGGACAACATTTTTGGTTTTCAAGATCATTTCCCTAAAGTTGAAAATTTGAATTAGAATAAATACATTCTTTTTCTTTGGTACAATCTCACTGTTGTTCATGACTTGAAAAATTTCCACATCATCTCTTAAATAAATGAAGTTGAATTTGTTATTCATGAAATGTTAGCAGGTCGTGTGATAGAATGATGGGTCATTCCATCTGTCTCAAACAAAAGGATAGCAAAAATTATATACATAAGTCGATCTATAGTGAGATTAATCACATATGGTTCCTAAAATGGACTTATACTTCATATATCATACTGCTTAATATAATAAAAGTATTTTCTACTAAACAGGGACTTCCTGTAGGCCAGTGGTAGGCGATAAAGGCCAGTCGCACTTCGGTTGTGGGTTCGATTCCCACATCCTTGTCCGACGCGATGGGCTGTCGCCCGTCCTGCAGGTTGTCCTTTTTCTAAAACTATATTACTATAACATCCCATCAATAATATCGAAAAAAAACTTTTATCCTTAAACAATACTATCTTATGTCCAACATAATCCATTCCAATCTTTAGGCTTATCCATAATACTGCAGTCCACTCTCATAACATAGTGAAAACGATTACCAGAGATTTAACACCATCGTCGATCCCCATATATCATAAGATATGTTTTGTTGGTCACATTCTAAACATTCAAAGTCCTTAATCGTGTATTCTCTTGAATACCTTAGTGAAAACATGAATGCAGTAAAAAGTTAACACTTTCCACATACCAAAATCCTCAAAATTCTATATTCTCAAACAATGATATCACTTAGTCCTTATATCAATCATGAGCTCATGAATACTATTAAACATTTCATTTTCTCGTTTTGCCCTCATTATGCGCATATCATCTTATTTCCAAAAAATATCTCAATCACTTTGAATAACACATCAATAAATATTGCAATACTCAATGACACAACATTATTTTGGAATCCCATTACATAAACACTTAATCATTCCACCACATCGTTGTCATATTCAACATTTCCAATAGTGATCGCATGTGACTTCCCTTTGTCCTTTGCCTTCAGTGGTTGCTCATGTTGATCATCACTAACCCTTAGATTAGGGCATTTATTAGCATAATGCCCCATTTCCTTGCACTTGAAGCATTGAAGTGTTGGTGGTGCATTCTCTGCAGTGTTTTCTTTATTCACATCATTAGAAACCCTTTTTCCATTACTTCGACACTCAGCTGCTCGATGACCTTCTTTTCCACACTTAAAACATTTTCTAGTCCCTTTAAGACAATCTCCACCATGCTTCTTTCCACACATTGTGCATAAAGAAACATTCATCTTCTTTTCACCATTATTCTGAGATTTCTCCTTGAACTCCATCTTTCGTTTCATGTCAAAAACATGAGATGGATATGTAACACCAACTTCCATTTCTACCTTGATAGCACAACGCACAATTTCTTCATAGCTACTGAAGTCTCTTATAGCTAATGCCCTTCGAAGACTTGGTTTTAAGCCACTGAAAAATCGATCAACTTTACATTCAGGTTGGATGATAATGCCAGATGCATACCTTGCAAGTCTTGTAAAATTCGCTTCGTATATACCAACAGATTCATCATCCTTTTGCTTTAGTTCAAGAAACTCCTTCTCCATCTTTGTTCGAATAATACGAGGGAAGTACTTATTGAAAAATAAGTTCTTGAACTCGTCCCATTCCATGGACTCAATTTAATCTCTTTGCCTTGTATTCTTGATAAGATTCCACCATTGATCAGCGTCACCTTCCAAACGATATACTGCTAAGATGACTTTATCATGTTCAGAACATTGAAGAACTGAAAATATCTTTTCAGTGGTACTGATCCATTGTTCAGCCACAAGTGGATCAGAAGACCCACTGAAAGAAGGTGGACGTTGCCTCATGAAGGACTCAATAGAATATTGTTCCCTTCTCTGCTCATTTGGAAGTCCAGAATGATTCATAGCTTGTGTAAGTATAGCAATAAGATTTTGCACTCCATCTCCCATAACATTTGTTTGTTCAGGAGGACAATCATTGCATTGTCCATTGCATTGATCAACACGGTTCCTTCGGGTTCCAGCCATCGTCTAAAACCCAAAAAGAATAGTGTGAGAGGAAAAAATCATGCTAGGGAAAACAACATAATAAAGGGGGAGTACCTTCAATATCTAACATCTTAGGTTTAATTCTATGATCGTTAGCGTAGTTCTAGTACTATAACCTATACGTATACTTAACCTTAGGGACATCCCTAGACATACCGTAGAAATATCTCTAGGGATCTCACTAAAGTTTTCGCATCCTAGTTTCCAAAGGTTGACTAAACCTTTCCTCTGATACCAACTGTAGAGACCCGAAGCTTAACGTACATTGACATTACATTACATTTGCAGAATACTTAGTACATAACAAAAACACACACACAAGGATCGTAATAGTTTAGTGTCTTTGGAAACTCGGAACGTAATCTTCTAATCGTGGCGAAAAATCTTCAACATCTCCTATAAAGATATTCCCCTTTTTTTAACCTAAAACCTTTCTTTATATCCCGGGGAAAAGAAAACATAAAAGGGTGAGCTCAAATGCTCAGTAAGGTTAAACAAAAGAAATATCAATCACATCGTATTTATAAGAACATAAAATTTTGGAAATCTTAACCTTTAAAAGAGAGCATAATTTCATAACATGGGATAAATCATGGCAGTGAAATGTAATCACAATAATCATAACTTAAAACATGAAACTTTGTGGAATTCACACATAATCATAGAGAATCATTTCTTGTTAGTCAAGACTCATTGCCAAGACTATCTTAGTGGACAAAGTCCCTTTCTGAATCGAGTAACCCTCGTTTCAGTCCTGTTTCACTGAACCGGTATAACCTACCGTTCCAGCCCTGTCTATCTCATGAGATATAAAATCTTTACCCAATGCATTGGAGGGAGATATAGGTCCCACCCATCTTATAATGAATCCTTTCTTATGTGTGCCACATAATCATAAATCATACATCATCGCATAACACATGTAACAAAAATGAGATTCTTGAAACATCATGACATCATAAAACAATTCATATAAGATAAAGGAATTCATAAAAATATTTACATCACAACATAATCAAATCCATGTAATAATAGGGATAAAAACAGAACCCTTTTATTATCTTAGATGGAAAATAATTTTGATAAAATACTTGAACTCCATTCTTGAGGAAAATATCCTTTCTACTTCAAAAACATTATTTCCTTTCATAACATGTCATACGTCTTTAAAATAAAAGAAGTTGATTAAAAATAAACTTGAAAACTTGTAAAGGAAGTTTCTTGGAAATAATGTTTTAAAAATTCATTCATGCCGTATAAGTTAAAAAAACATTCTTCGTACTTTTTTCGGAAAAGTCGAAAAGTACCTCATACGAAAAACGACAAAAGATTCCTTTCATACATGTTACTAAAAACTCACCAAAGGGTAAAAATGGATTTAAACAATTGTAGGTGGATGGAAATAATATTACATATTGATTAAACATGGATGTGGATGATAAAATACACCCCAGTAAATACTTACGAATAAACAATCTCGGATAAAAATGAGATTGTGTTATTTCCCTTACCTTAGGTCCGATTTGCTTTGTATGTGTCCAAACCTCCTGTATAATGATTTAAATAATGTCATTGACTTATTAAAGAATCATATTCATTGTTATGATATCATATATGGTTCACTTATGACATTATATTACCCGTTCTTTTGTAAATTCCATGTTAAAGAAGCGTTTTGGGTAAAATCGTTTCATTTATCGTAGGTATTTTGACTTGTTGTTCCTGACATTATTATTACTTATATCATGATTTACTTACTTCCAGAATATAAAATATGATTTATATATCATATATATTTAGTATATATATATATAATAGATAGATAAATGAAATGAAAAACACCGTTCATGGAGACGGTAGTCCGTACGTACGCATGAACGCTGTTTTCCTTTCCTTATTGTCTTGAATGGAAGTAAGTAGATGACATACATATATATATATACATAAATCCAGTAGCTTTATAATGTCATATATTTCATTATTATTTCTTATATATACTTTATAATCATTCTTAAATGGTTAACATTGAGAATGAATCTCATCGCGTCGTGGAGACGGTAGTCCGTACGTACGCACGAGCGATGATATCATTTCCATAAATATTGAATTAAATTGGAGTGGATTATACAATATATCAGAATCAATATGATGTTGTAATAACTATGTATAGTTATTCTTTAAACCATTATACCCATCCATGTAAGGTGGTGGTGGAAAATAGATTACACCACGGCGTGGAGACGGTATTCCGTACGTACGCACGCGCGGTGATTTCTTTTTCCATAGGATGGATAGATGGTGAAATAGGATTGTTTCATACTTATAATAACATATCAGTATATGAGTGATACTTATGCTATTAATTCATAATGAAACAACCTAATTAGAAGAAGTGGAAGAAGAAATAAAGATGAAAGAATTGGTAACGGTAATTACCTCTTCTTTGAAGCGCCTCTTTGAGACCTCCTCTTAGGGCACTAAAATTGGTCTTTGAGGAAGAACAGAACCTCTAGGATGTTGCTAGGGAAGTGGAGAAGAGATTTTGGCAGGGTTTGGCCGAGCTTGAGTGCTCAAATTGGTGTGAGGAGGAGGGGGAGGAGGTGTCCTTTTATAAGGGAGGAGAGGGGCACCTTAGGAATACCTCAAAATATTATTTTATATTAAAGTGAAAATCGGTTTATAATGGTTCCAAAGGGTCTTATTTAGAAGCAAAAGTGGGGATGGGTCTAAATCCTATCAACCAATAGGATTTAGACAAGTTTAGGGTATTATTTTAACCGTATCAATTAGATTTAACTCTAAGTTAAATTATTTAACTTTTACCGTGTCTTTTTGTTTTCTTTCACTATATGGTTAATACACTTACTATAACATGCCAAACGAACCCCAAATTGTTTATTATTAATGTATATATCCTTATCTAAGTCATTTGTCCGATCCTTATATTTTTAGGAATAAAATAACAATTAATAATATAATATTTGATTTAAAAACTATTTTGTGTCAGTTTTGACACTATTGATATATGATTTTTGTGAAAGTCATAACCGAATTATATGTTCAAACCATGTTGATTAAATCAACACTAATATATCATAGTAACCTAGACAATTAGTGTAATTCATAAAAAGTCTCAAATTACATTCATTTGAGCATTTATAACATCAATTATGTTAATATTTCCTTAAAAGGGTAATTACTGCATCATCATTGTGTCATAAATAAATTAATTTATTTAAAATCTAAAAATTATAAATAAAATATAATTATGTAGGAAATATTTTTATCTTTCTAATGAATATTTATAGTCGAATTTATCTTATGTATAACTTCATATTAAAAATGTTTTAGTTATTAAACTTTGATTTTAACTATTTTAACTATTCATTAAATAAAATAATATTAAATGTCATAATCTAATCCAAGTGGACCTAAATGGTCATATTATATTCATAAGGTTGTTTTTGGTCGAATTACACTTATCCAATAGAATTAGGACATGTGTTAGGGTAATAGTAATATAATATTTACCCTTAGTTACCCTATTTACTATTAACCGTGGTAAAAAAAAGTAAAAAGTTACTATTCACCAAAAATTATTTTCATATCATTGAACCACATTTTAGTCCTTGATATTAACCGTGTCTGTCGGATTTTCGAAATTCCATTCACAGAAGTGGTAAAATTAAGTTTTATGCAAAATTCAGTTTTTAACCTACCACTTAGTGGTTTCACTATTCATCAAAAATTGAAAGTTTTCAGAAAAATACCAAAATTTCATCCTAAGCTATATTTCATATTCCGAATTCAAAAAAATGAAGTCTATTTTACCAGATTCATAACATAGAAGTTTCATTAATTAATTTTATAATTAAATCCCGCTGTTAAAACAAATAGCGTGTTTTTAAGAAACAATATCTATCAAAAGATTGACACTTGTTTATGTCTGGTTTAAATGTGAAATTACATCCAATGACCAACATTGTATTAAATTGTAAAAATATATTCTAAATATACTTTAAAACAACTCAAATTAATAATTTATCACTATTAATTATTTTGATTAAAAAAGTTGTTTTTAATTATAATTTAGTAATTTTCACTATTCATCAGAATATGAAAGTTATCCGAAAAGTACCAAAATTTCACCTTAGGATAAATTCGATACTCCGAATCCAAAAATGAAGTCCATTTTGAGAGCTAAAATTTCTAAAATTTTAAAAGGTGGTTATAACTATTCATAACAGCTAGTTATAATAATATTTTAATAGCATATCGTTGTTTAGTGAAACTCGGTATTGCGTACTACACACGCTATCGAGGAAGGTCGTGATTGCGTGTAATGCAAGGCAAGTCAAGGATGTGTGTTGTGCAATCTCCTTTTGGTGTAGCGTACAACACAAGACATTAGTGAAATAAAAAAGAATATTTTTCATAAAATCTCGGGCTGTTACAGCCATGTAGTGATTTCATAGTAGGGTTGTTGGATACTATTGTAGTTTTAATAAGATTATATTTTCTGGGATATGTTTTCGGGGAAAATATATTTTGGGTAGGGAAGAGGTTCTTCCCCGAATTCAACAATATTAGATTCCATTAGGTTTTATCAGTGTTAGAGGAGTGTCTATTCATGAATATTTTGTATGGGTATATAGAAAGTGTTTCTTGTTTGTGGGATTATGTAATGTATATAACATTTTCATATTAGAATTTCTCAGTTGGGTTTATTTAGAGGTTTAGGGATGATTCAATCCTCAAGGTCTTCGTTAGGGGGACATTATAATAATATTAAAGCATCATCTATGAGGTCATGTGATGGAGATAATTAAGGGTTTTAGGGGTTTTACAAACCATAGATTTCCCAAGGGATATTTCATAAAAGTAGATAGGGATATTAGGGATGTGGACACCGATTACATGTTTAAAGTTATTATGTCTTGTAGTAGATTCTAATAGATTGATAAAGGGACATTAAATATTTACTGTTTTTTTTTCTGATTTGATAATTATTGTGTCCTTATCTTATATAGGGGGATTCAATTTATTATTTTGATTCCCAAGTTGTATCTGTTATGGTTTTAACCATGTATTTTTTCTATTTATATTTGGTTATTTATATACATATTTGAACGTGGCCAATTCATGTTCAATGTTTTCCAACATGTTCTATAGTGGTTGTGGGATATGAATATATGTGGCATTTGCTTATTTTTAATATTAATTGATTCAATGTCATATTTTGGATGGGTTAAAAGAAATGATTTTAATATTGAATTTATTTCAATTAGAGTTTTATTCCTTTAACCCTATTTAAGAGAAATTATTATGTCCTTATGGGTGATTTGGATGTGAATTTAGTTAGAGAAGGACCCGAATTTAGTTGTATGGGACCCATTATAAAATTTGTTGTGGATACAATTATTTTTGTGGATATAGTGACTATTAAATTATTTTTTCCACCAATGGTGAACTATTTTTCAGATTTATTCCTATATTTATTCTTTAAACTCCCACTATAGAGGTATTTTGATATTTTATTGATCTCATTTCGATTATGGAGCCTATTTCAATATATCAATATGGTATTGCACTGAATTAGTTGAGGAAATGAAGGTGTTCAATGAATTCCTTGAGTCGAAGGGTTTTATTCATCCAATTACCTCCCATTACCATGATTTAGTTTAATATTCTAATAAAGACGATAATAAAATTATGTTTTTCATATAATAATTTTTTTAAATTAGTTTATTATGATGAATATGTATGTATTACTGAGGTTAATGACCTATATGACCAGTTTAAGGGGGATCAATAGTTCTGTGAGATTTCCTAATATTCAGGTAACCATTGATATTAGTTTAGATTATAACATATACTATAGATAAAATTTATGATTTTTGGGTTATTTGTGTTTATGATTATGAAATTCAGATTAAATAATCCACCAGTAGTGTTCATAGATCTCATTATTTTTTATCTATATGTAGAGTAATTTTTCTTGGTGATTCTAGATTAAATATTCATACACACATAGACTTGGGAGTTTCATTTTGGACACCTATATATTATCATTTGTGACCATTTAGAACATAAAATTTAATTAAATTACCTAAATTTTCACTTCTGGATTCATGAGGTACATTTCCATGGGATCGTGATCTCAACATAAGAGTTCTTCATTTATCTACAGAATGTAGAGGTCATTATGTATTGAGAATGACCCAAGATTGAATTCATGATCTTAATTTTTCTTGGGATGGTAGGTTATTATAGATGATTTATTCATGACTTACCTCACATAGATGTTCCCATGACAGTGATGAAAAAAAGGGTAATAGTTTAGTAAACAAAATGGTATTAGGAGTCCATTTGAGAGTTAAATATGAGTCTGGTGTCTACTAAAATTTTTATTCTTCCATACCAGGAGATAGATTATACCATATATTGTGATTCCTCATTGGTTAGAATGGGAGATATTATTATGTTGGGGGTTCAAGTGCTTTCTTATAGGACTTACCAACTATGCCCCTACAAGAAGAACAACTATACCCATGATTTGGAACAAGTTTCTATATTCCATACATTGAAGTGTAGGATGTAGTTTCTATTTTATTTGAGATATATTGATTGAAAAAAAAAATTGTGATAGATATTAACCAAGTGGTACATGAACCCAGAATAGAGTTTTGGGTCAAGTACCTAAAAACTATAGAATTTGATTTAGAATATACCATAGAGAAGGGGAATTTCATTTAAAACTCTAACATTAGAAAGATCAATAATAATGGATTTTAGAAATGTGATAATGAATGGAAGTAATTATGAATTCTTACTAATTAGAATATGGATGCATTGGGGGATAGAGAGGCTATAACCTATGATACATTGAAGATTACCTCTTTATTGGTGGATTGAGTGAAGGCTAGATTGGATTCTAATATCGATATCCCTATAAAGATGGAAAGGTCATGAGATAGTATCTAGTCAAATATGGTATTAGTATAAAGGAGTGATGATCTACATTAGTAAAATGATGGTGGTCATTAATTCTATAATATATGAGAAGATTAGGGACACCTACAACTCACATTGGGATATACATATTTTTTTAAACAAGATATAACACAATATCATGAAATTTTACAACTATTTCATTATGAGGAAAGATGTTGTAGGGGTTTTCAATAACATCATTTACATTCAAACGGAAAAGGTAGAGAAGTAGTGATATTATGGGCTAATTCAACCCCATCCACTGTGAGGATGGATATGGGAAAAGGTTACTATATACATATTCAAGGGAATAACTATGATCTTGAGAGGTCGTGATGAAATATGGGTAGTATTTGATATTTTAATGATGGTTTTAGGCTTCTTTATTATTTTGGAGACTGAGTTCAAATATGAGTTTGGAAATCTTTATGTGTATGGGATAGCGTTGAAGCACATTTTATCTTTGAACATAGTATCCATATTGGTATGTTTGTTTAATTTTAGATTCTTGAAGATCCCTTAGAAGGCTATGGAGTGTCAGTTAAATATGATTACAACGCATCACCTACAGAGAGATGGGAAGAATGAGAGTATGACTCATATATTGGTTAATATTATCAAAGCACGAGTGCTTGGATTGTTTGGAACATGGGATGATCATGTAGCAATATAAAAGTTTAAATACAACAATATCAGATAGGATTCAATCTGGATGGCTCTATTTTAGGATCTTTATAGTAGGATGTCCATCTCCATTTTATACTAGTTGGAGGTGGGAACTACATTAATTCTTAGATTGATATTAGTTTAGGATACCACTGAGTAAGAATATTTTATTTAAAAGTATTTAGTTATTTCTCAGAATAGGAATTAGTAGTATTTTGATTGGAGGTGGTGGACCTTGGAATAATTAATGGATAATAACGTATTCTTGTGAGTATTTACTTTTTTGAGGCCTTGGAATTTTAATTGGAAGAGAAATATATTACCATGAATTTTCAGTTTTTTATTAATGTATAGTTGATTTGTGTAGTGACGTGTTAATTAGTGGTTTCTCTATGTCATCATGTGATGTATAATGTATTTAAATTGTTGTAGTTTTGGTGGTATGAGATGAACTCCTCACATGTGAGTTATAGTGATAATGTTGTGCTAGAAGTGGTTGAATCATTCTTTGTTCACCTAGTGTGTATAGTATACTATAGTAAGATTATATTAAATAGAAATATTATTCCTCATGTGTATGCATTAATGAAAAATGGATTTATCCATGAAGATACGTGGGAGATGGAATCAAATTTTTTGGTGTAGATGAAGAGAAATTTGAATAATATCCTATAGAGACATTAACTATGAATGATAATCCTTAAAAAGAGGATATTGAAACAACCCAAAAATTTCAAGGTGTCATATATTTTACATTTATATTTATCTATATGAATTTAATTGAATTTAAAATGATGTGGTGTTAGTTGTGTACTAAGATAGGGATTCAAAAATTAGAAATCGGTTTAGAGAAGGAATTGTATAACACATTTCTTATCATAGTAAGAATCAGGTGAATCATGGAACAATGATTTCTATGTATGATTATTCCAGACTATGATCACAATTTTCCATTGTGTGAAGCTTTCAGATGTCAATTTTCAAAAACTCCCATATGTTAGTGTCCACCATTACAAATGGTTTGGACACGGAGAGGGTTCCATGGGTTATCAATCAATATGGAGGATACGGTGAAAGTAGAGTTCTATAAATTGTGTTAGGGTGTCAATTTGTGGGTTTAATGTGATAGGTTTCATCATTGAATGTCCACTCTAGGACGTGTCAGGGTGGTCTCTTGATATGAGGTCAAGCCTTTTCTGGTGGTGCTTACACAATGACCTAGAGGGGTCATGAAATTAATCAAACCACATGAGGAGGCATCATGGTATGACCATGATCACCATGGGATTTCCAGGATCATGAGTGTTTTTAAAGGGGAAGATAAGTAACATCCCCATGTACCCATTTATCCCATCTTCCTATCTCTATTTATATCCATACTTGTTTTTCCAACATTGGATCTTATTTTTTGTATCTTGAGCTCTATCTTCCTCTCCTCTTATCTGTTTAATGTATCATTCATTCCTGAAATATTTTTTACTAATTATAAAACTGCATATCACCTAAATATATTCTTCTTACATTGATAGAATGTTCCAATTTAGAAAATATAATTACACGATTTTCAGAATGATTTCAGTGATTTTGTGGTTCATTCTAAAATTAGTGTGCTCATGTTTATGTCTACATTCTATTATTCTTATATTGGGATTACCTTACAATGTTATAATTTATTATGAAATTTTTTGGATTGAATTTTATTTGGGACAATGTGTGGTCATATAGAGTTAGTATTATAGTATCAAGAGACTAGGTTGGTTTTTTTTGTATGTGGAGGTCCCCTTATATGTCAATCGATAGTGAAATGGTTTGGAACGAGATGAAGTCCCACCTCTTTCTTGGGATAGATGAAGGGTTGAATGATAGGGTGATATGGTCCTAGACTGAGATTTTATAACCTAGTTTAGGCCAATGTGACTAAACATATTTTTATTTTGGTTTCAATGGGGAATCACTTCACTAGTGAACGATTTGTGTGCTCTAATAGGGAGATATGGGAAACCCTAAGGAGTTTCTAAGAGAAAAGTTAAGGAGAAATGTTGTATGTTTATTTATTACTTTTCTTCATGTTTTGTGTATTTTTTGTATTTATAGTTCTATCCCAATATCAAGTGGGAAAATGGTGTATTGATTTGTAATACTATATAATTGATGACATAATACCAACATCAAGTGATAATGTAGCATGAGATGTGATGTATGGACAACATTGAGTTATAGGGCATGGTTTTGGCAATTTCATATGAATGAACATTACTAGTAAGGTGGTTTGAGACATGATGTTTGACTAGTGTTGATTGATAAGGAATGTTCAAATCTATTAAGTAAGAAAACCCTTGAGTGATAAGCTATTCTCAGATGTGATGTGTGACCATAATTGAGTGAGATGGTATGGTCTGATATTTTCTAGGTGATATCCCTTGAGTTATAATTTCATGCTCAAATACATAAAGAAAGATCATGACTTGTGTTAGAAGGCACTGACAATGTTTTGGGTAGTATTACTGTACCACATGACACTTCTGTTCTGTATGAGGACAAATCAAGTATGGATAATGTTCTTGGATGTAAGGTTAGTACATGACGACTCAAAGAAAGTATTATGTTGTTATATGTTTATCTTATATACATTCATACACAATTACATGTATATTTAATTTATGTTAATAATCTATTGGTGGTTGCTTACTAGTTTTATACTCACACACTACATTCGATCCATAGTGTGAAAATGGACTTTATTTTCAGTGATATAGTAAAGGGAAATGGACCAATGACATACTATTAAGCTTGATGAGATGAATGAGGAGGATACATTGGGATATAATGTAAATATATCTTAATCCACTTCCTCCACCATTATTTTATTAATTTATTTATTGTATATATATTTTTCTCTAAATTTTGTGTTCTAATTATTTAATATACCAGGGATTTTATTCCACTCAGGCATTATATATGATATTATTTGTCTTCACTTCCCCTATGTTGTTATGATGGTTATTTATTTATAATTTTTTTTATATTACTGTTGTTAACATTATATTTATGTCATAGTCTCCCCATTTCATGAATCAAGACCATTCTTCTAGGTACCAACTTCTTATATAGAAGGAGGTGCACAGGAGGTGATGTGGTTTACCAGATAAGATACAATGATATAGGAAAGAGTATCACGCATTTCATACTCCATAAAATATGAAACCACCATCAATTAAAAAAAATAAAAAATCAGACCTTTCTATATATACTCAACACAATCCCACCAATATTAATGCTCTGTTAAAATACTATTTGTAAAAGTTATAATGGTTGATATATATGTTGTTATCATTCAAAATATTTTAATTCAAAAAAATAAATGATAAAGAAAATGATAAATACATATTATATATAAAAATCACTCAACATTAATAATAAAAAACATTATAAAGTCAAAAAAATTTCTATATAAGTTAAATAAGACTTTAATTTTTAATAATTTTTTTAGAAAAATAATTTATTTTAAAAAAATTTCATTTCAAATATTTTTACTTATGAAGAAAACAACAAACAACTTTTTAAAAGATTTCTATCTAAAGGTGAAAACCATATACCCAACATAGGACTTGATATTATTTTTAATAATTCATGAAATTTAGAATGACATGTGCAATATATTTTATTAATCATAATGATTTAACCAAACTAATAAAGAAAATATTATATAATACCTTACTTTACCAATTAAATATCTCATCACCTAATCACACCATTAAATAATAATCATGTGTGGTTCACCTCCATATAATTTATCCATGTAAAAGCATGGGGAGTGGTCCATGTGTCAATCTATTAATAAATACGTTACAAATTATAATTGATATTGTGATATTTATGTGTTTTAACAAGTTAAAAAAATTTATAACCTGAGTGACTATATAATTTATTAAAAATAAATTTAAAATATATCATTGAGTGTTGATCAAGTAATTTGAATGCATGTATTAATATACACTATTGGGTAAATAATCATTATTTTCATTTGACTTATTTAAGTGGTTCTATTACTAAATTTGTAAGTTATTTTATACTTAATAATATAACACTTACTGTATTTTATACCATATAAACATATGTCATTATTTTTCATTTTACAAATTCCATATGTAACACTATTTACAAAAGAAATGTTTTAAATTATATTTCTTATAAAAACATTACAATAATATTTAAATATTTTAAATTAAACATTATTACTCATCAAAAATCATTTAAATAATTTTCATTTTATAGAATTTTTTATATGATGTTTTAGGGGATCTTTAAATGTATATGTTAGGTCAAATTTCCCTTTTAATGATTAATTTTCCAGAAAAAGATTAAATTCCTTTCAAATTTAAATGTATCAAAGATATTCCTTTTTATAAACTAAATCTTATGAGATTTTAATCTACCTTATAAACACATTTAATATTTGTGGCTAAGATAAATACATTACATACCATATTTATAAATCAAAATACCTCTTTTTGAATAATGTTCTAGTTTGTAAGAATATAATATCTTGTTTTAGGTTTTCCTTTTAATGTTTTAGTGTTCATAATGGAATCATAAATTTCTATATAACACACATGTATAAAACTACAAAGCATATTAAAACTACTTTCAATATCAATAAAACACTACTGAAATCATTTTTTATATTTTCAGGTAAATAATTTATATATATTAGATTGAAAAGAATTAAAACATAAAGTAAAATAAAAGAAAATTTTCTATTCCATGAGAAGAATATATAATAAGGAATAGTAAACAGGATAAAAAAATATTTATAAAAAACCACTACATATATTTTCCATAAAATATAGTTTCCCATTTTTATTAATTTGATGATTTTTTTAAAAAAATACACCCAAATCCATTAGAAGACAGTACATATCGGATTTAACCACTCACTAATTAAATAGATTAATGATTCTGCCCATTTACTTTAACAACGTCATGAAATCAATTAAAATCCACTAAATAACATTCTATAATCATTTTTGACCAGATATTAATGAAACCAAACTAGATATGATGAATAATCCATTGAAAGGTAGCAAAACCCCATGAAGATTGTAACGACCCAAGAAATTGTGTTTTGAGTAATGGAAAGTTTATATTACAATGTCATACATTAATTGAACAAACAATCATCTTATAAATAATAATAATAATAACAATAGTAACAATAAAATAGAAAAAACACATCAAAATGAATGAAAGGCTCTTTTATTTAAATGATGAACACTTTGGTAACTAAAACTCACAGTGATCAAACAAGAAGCTTAGCTAACCAAAGATTCCAACTAAAAACCCTATTAAAATTACAGGAAGACCGCTCAGAACCACAAGAACCCCAAGAAGGTTGTAATGGTCTTTGGCATCAATCCAAATAAACATAAGGATGGTCGAAGCCACCGCAGCTGTACTGAGCACCAAAGGAATAAATCGAACCATCTCCTTCTCTTTTTCTTTCAGTTTCCTTGAGTTTCGGATACCCCGAGACCCGGTTTTTATAAGAGCACCTATCTGACTGTTAGACACTAACAACTATAAATATAGCCGTTGGCTCCCCCATGATCCACTAATTCTCTAATGTTTTGATTTTCAATTGGACCGATGAATCTAAGATCTGAATACCCCCGAAAGGTTAAAAAAGATTAATTATGTTTGATTAAAACAACGACAACAACAATAATAATGTAGCTAATTTAATTGTTTATTTTCCCAAAATGTGAATCATATGAGAATTCTATTTTTTATGTAATGAAAAATAGTGGGAATTAATATTATTATTTTCCACTATTTATTATACACGTTTTAACTTGAGCAAGTTAATATTTATTTTATGAAAAACTATATTGAATATGGTGGGATTTATTTATTTTATTTTTTAGTCTATAAAAATGTGTGTGAAAACTCTTGGGTATACATATATATATATATATATATATATGTTACGTCAAACATTAAGTTAAATTTATTATACTTAACGCTAAATTTAAAAAAAGTAATAATAATAATGCAAATGTTTATTTGAACTTTTTATAATTAATAGTTTTGAAATGATGTCAAATTATAGTTTCTTTTGTTTTAATTTTTTTTTTCACAATGTTAATATCAATTCACTCTTAATTGTGGAATTTGAAAATAATTATTAATGATATTATGTCTATTAACAACATTAATGTTAGTGGATATTTAATTTTAAGTAGAGATTAAGAAAAATTAGTTGATACAAGTTAATAAAGGAAAAATAATAGTATTTTATAGATATGGGTAAATAATTTAATGTGAATTAAATAAAATTTGAGTCACCTTAAATGAATGAAAAGTTGATTAATAATTGTATGTAATAATAATAAAACCGATTTTATTATTATTATAATATGTGTAAAAAAAATCATTGATGTTTATTTAAAAAAAATTAGAAAACACATGGGGGAAGACCTGCATTTTTTTAGGCACCGTACCACCTTGGCCATTGGATCCAGCACCCTCCCATTATGACCATTTGTTTTTTTATGCCACACCGCACCTGGGCCATCCGATCACTCCCGGATTGATCTTGGTCATTGCTTTTTTTTTCAGATCTCTGTTACCCGCACGTCTTCTTCCTCGCACGCGATAACCATTAGTGTAGGTCGTCGTTTTTCTTCTCTAGGCCAGCGAGTGGACCCGATTTCTGCCCCTCCTTTCCACAAGGTTGGAACCGCCTCAGCCTCGGATACCCGCTCCACGTCTCCACGCAAGAAGAGTTCTCTATTTTTTTTAAACCTCGGTTTTCACCGAAGTCGAGGAGGATTTTTTCACCAAGTCCTCTTAGAACGTCGACCACCGATCCGACATCGTCTCCTGCTTCTACCTCACCTCCTCTCCAAGAGAAGTTAAGGACAAATTTATCTTGTTTTGTTTTCTCCAGTTTTGATGCACTTTTTTTACACTGTACGTATATATGTGTATATATATATATAAATACAAGGCCATAAGAACTATATTTCACCTATTTTACTCTTCCTGTTTTGAGAGTCGAACAAAGGTAAGGGAGATCCTATCCTTCCATTTTCATCTGTTATGGTGAATACACACTTTTATATACACTTTATGCATATGTGTATATATAAGTATATAAGATCCTTAAGAACCATTCATAATTGCTCTCATCTTCTAGAATTCAACTGGGATAAAGGAAGTTTTTTGGGCTTTTTATTATTTCAGTTTTAATGTTTTCATTTACCTATATACACCTTGTGTATAAATATATATGTATGCATATATATATATGATGATATATGCATATATACACATTTCTTTTACATGTATATAACCCTTGTTTTACTCTGCCTTATGGAAATGGGAGTTTTCGGTACTTTTTATAAACATGTAAGATTATAAAAGTATATGGATCATATAGAAATATATGTACATGTGATTATGTAGATGTATATGTACATATATGTGCACGCATAAGGGACGAGCTTGATTATTTGTTTTAAAGTCTATCATAATAAAACATGATGATTTATTTAAATTATTTTTACCCATAAAAATTATTATTTCAAGAATAATACCAAAATTATTTATATATACATGCTTATGTATATGACGGAGTTTAAGGATAAGTTTGATATAAAAATAGTTCTTCCAACTGAAAATTCCATTTATCAGCATTTTTGACAATTCATGCATTTTTGTGAAATTGTGTGGTGTGAACCCCTTAAGCATTTACATGTGGTCAGGTGAATGTGTATTTATAAATTCAGTTTTCTAAAACCCTGTTTCAATTAATAATTATCAAGACTTAGTTTATATTTTGACATATATAAGATTCACATAATTTTTAATGGATGCTAAGCTGATATGTGTGTTGCACCAGGGGACTGGATTAACCTTCAAAGTTATGTACCCCTGATGTAAATTATACTTTTAAATAATGAGTTTCAGCATGTTTTAAAGAGATGAACTATGAATTTATGGGTTTTATTTAATGGAAATGATGTAATTTTACATTACAATCCATTATTTTCAGTGTTCTAATTATTATTTCATGTACAAGAGTACATTGATATTGTTTATTTACATCACTATTTAATCTGAATCAAAAAGTCTAGTTCTTTTTTACATTTACGACATGATCCATTTCAAGTTATGAATATGTATGTAAAAGGGGTTTAGATTAAGAATGTATGAATGAAACCCTATGAATGTAATACCATGTTAAGTTATGTGAGGGATGTATTGGAATTAAATGGTTATGGACAGGTGCGCCCAAAATTATACAGTGCTCCAATGCATTGGGTAAGGGAAGAGTCTCATGAGGCGTTATGTGCGACGGTCTTGGCGGTTAGCCTTGGCTTGTGCTAACATGGAAACAGGATGGGTGGTTAGCCTTGACCCCTGTTAAGAATGTTTTGTGGTCATGACGCAAGGTCTTGACAATGTCTGTCATTATACATTCCCTCCGCATGTGATGATAAATGGTCAACCAGGGATTAGTTCAACTAACAGGACATCCCCCAGTTAGAAATTCCCTTGGCTATGAGAATGAATTTATGAGATATAAACTGTAACACATGTGATATGTTGTGCCAATGAATCCTAATATTAATTTTTTCCCCACTTACACACAAACTTTTATAACTGAATTAATTTGGTTGATTATGAATCATTTATTCTTCACATGCTTGTGCTCTCTGATTTATGTCTTCTTTGAAGTTCATTTTAAGAAAGTATTTCTTTTCTGTGTAAGTGGTTTTTCAAGAATATAGGATTTACATGTTTTAAGGAAAATATAGTGCCTTTATTTTTAATGAAGAGTTTTATTATCTTCAAAATGAAGTATTTGAGAAATAATTTTCTTTAAACGTTTAAAAAACCACTTACTGGGCATATTTTCTCACCCTAGGTTTTTGTTTTAAAATTTTTCAGGCATGGATTTTTAAAAATGAAGTTTTTTAGAAGCATCTGGTTTCCTAGAATCCCGAGCCTTGCAATCTTCTATATTAATGGGACATGATGTATTATTGTAACTATTTGTAGTAAATTTTTAGTACATCATCCCCATGGCCACCTAGGAATCGAGGTCCTTACAGTTGGTATCAGAGGATGGGTTCAGGCAACTTTGGAAAATTAGGTAGTATGAATATTCAACAATGTTTGACTAAATAATTATGTTGTATCTTTTTGATTTCTAATGAAAATTTACCTTCCAACCTTCTGTCACTTCCCACTGAGGCACTAGAGAAAATTGTGTCTCTGGCTAGTTGATAGAACTACCTTAACTACACCCATATTCACATGTCATACAAGCACCTGTATGATGTGTCAAACTTGCCTAGGGTGCTTAGTCTTCACCGAGGATTGGGAATGGATTATCTCTTAATGATTATAAACAAATTCCCCTCTTATGAAACTCAGGGAAGGTACCACGAGGGACTCGTCCGAGTGTTCACCACTGGTGAAGAATTTGGCACAATGCTCGATAACCCCTTCCAAAAAGCTATTGCTGCCAGAGACCTCTGAATGGCCTACCTGTGTTAGATTTTTCACTACGGCTTCTGGGGCCAGTTGATGGACTTTGGGGTGTTGGAAGATGAGTCCTCCTGATTTTCTCTTAGACAATAGGTGTATAATGATGTTTCCCAACTCCATACCCCTCATGCTAATCTCATGAGGCGTCATAGATGTACCCATGAGTTTAACCCCATCTATTCAGCTTGTATGTGGTTTGAAGAGTTAGGGAGTTTTCCCTCTCTTTGTGGTGTTTGTTTAGTAAACTCAAGATTTGATATGTAAACTTTTGTGTAATTGAAAGTTTCCTTTTTTTCATTCGTCCCACTACCTTATCAGTGTTGTTAATTGTTTTCTTTTGAATGTTCTTTCTTAGATGGCTGGTCAAATGAAAATCTCATCACTACCTGATGAGTTAGTAGAGATTATTATGATCAAGACATGCACGGTGGATTATCCATCTTTTCTCCACCTGCGAGGGTATTTCCAATGTTTGCTCGATTTAGCGAACAATCCTTATATTATTCATTCGTTTGAGGGGGATGGCCGTGTTTTTCATCTCATTTCCACTACCCAACTCCCCTGCTATAGGCGAAGGGGAAGATACTACGAGGGTCTCTTTCAGTGTTTTACTCTAGTGCAAAACTTTTCTGCCAGAGCGTGCTTCCTCATAGCTGCCCAGGATAGCCACCTTAGTGAAGCCTTTATGTTCCAAGTCTTAAATCTCAGTCTCCTCAATTGCATCATACCTCTCAAATACCTCGAGCTTGATGTAATTCAGAGGGTTATCATGGGATTTGTCCACTTTGATATTTCCGAGCTTTTCACCGCCTGAGCCTCCCTTTGGAAGCCTGTGTGCAGAACACACGAGCAGGAGTTCAAGACATACCGCTCAAAGTACATCTGGGATAGGGAAATGGAAGAAATATGTACCAACTTGGGTATACCGTTAACCGATCCAGATCTTCTGTTTTGGTAATGTTGTACGGCTGGGGTCTCTATTTTTCTTTTTATGAATAGAATTGTAAGGACACAATTATTTGAAGGGGGACAAAATGTAACGACATAAGAAATTGTGTTTTGATTAATGGAATGTTTATATTACAATGTTATCCATTAATTGAACAAAAAATAATCTTATAAAATAATAATAATAATTGTAACAATAAAACAGAAAAAAAGCATCAAAATGAATCAAAGGCTCTTTTATTCAAATGATAAACACTTTGGCAACTACAACTCACAGTGATCGAACAAGAAGCTTAGCTAACCAAAGATTCCAACTAAAAACCCGATTAAAATTACAAGAAGACCACTCAGAACCACAAGAACCTCGAGAAGGCGGTAAGGGTATTTGGCATCCATCAAAATAAACATAAGGATGGCTGAAGCCACCGCAGCCATACTGAGCACAAAATAAATAACTCAAACCATCTCCTCCTCATTCTCCTTCAGTCGCCTTGAGTTTGGGATACCCCGAGACCATGTTTTTGTAAGAGCACCTATCCGACCGTTAGACACTAACGACTATAAATATAGTCGTTGGCTCCCCCATGATCCACTTATCCTCTAATGTTTTAATTTTCAATTGGACCATTGAAGCTAAGGGCTGAATACCCTCAAATGGTTCAAAAATATTAATTGTGTTTAATTAAAACAACAACAACAACAATAATAATGTAGCTAGTTTAATTGTTTATTTTCCCAAAATGCGAATCATATGAGAATGCCATTTTTTTATGTAATGAAAAATAGTGGGAATTAATATTATTATTTTCCTCTATTTATTATACACATTTTAACTTGAGCAAGTAAATATTTATATTAGGAATAACTATATTGAAACTGTTGGGATTTATTTTTTTATTTTTTTTAGTCTATAAAAATGTGTGTGGAAACTCTTGGGTATACTTACATACACACACATATATATATATGTTACACCAAAATTTATGTTAAATGTATTATACATACCTCAAAATTTAAAATATTTAATAATAATAATGCAAATTTGTATTTGAACTTTTTATAATTAATATTTTTTAAATGATGACAAATTATGGTTTCTTTTGTTTTAAAAATTTTGTTTCACAATGTTAATATCAATGCACTCATAATTTTGGAATTTTAAAATAATTATTAATGATATTATGTCTATTAATAACATCAATGTAAGTGGATATTTAATTTTATGTAAAGATTAAGAAAAATAGGTTGATACAAGTCAATAAAAGAAAAATAATAGTATGTTATCAATAGGGGTAAATAGTTTAATGTGTATTAAATGACCATTGACTCACCTTAAATTAATAAAAATTTTATTAATAATTGTATGTAATAATGATAAAACCATTTTTTTTATTATAATAAGAGTTAAAAAAATTGATGTTTAAAAAAATAAGAAAACTCATGGGGGAAGACCCTCTTTTTTTAGGCGGCGTATCACCTCGGTCGTCTGACCCAGCGCCCTCCCATAGAGGCTGTTTGTTTTTTGTATGCCCCACTGCACCTGGGCCATCCGATCACTCCCAGATTGATCTTGGCCATTTTTTTTCGGATCTCTGTTACCCGCATGTCTTCTTCCTCGCGCGTGATAACCAGCAGTGTTGGCCGTCAGTTTTCTTCTCTAGGCCAGTGAGTGGACCCAGTTTCTGCCCCTCCTTTCCACAAGGTTGGAACCGCCTCAGCCTCGGGTACCCACTCCACATCTCCACGCAAGAAGAATTCTCTATTTTTTTTAAACCTCAGTTTTCACCGAAGGCAAGGAGGATTTTTGCACTAAGTCCGCTTAGAACTTCGACCACCGATCCAGCGTCGTCTCCTGCTTCTACCTCACCTCCTCTCTAAGCGAAGGTAAGGGGAAATTTATCTTGTTTTGTTTTCTCCAGTTTTTATGCACTTTTTTACACTCTATGTATATATGTATATATATATATATAAATACAAGGTTGTAAGAACTGTATTTCACCTATTTCACTCTTCTTGCTTTGAGAGTCGAACGATGGTAAGGGAGATCCTCTCATCCCATTTTCATCTATTTTGGTGAATACACATTGTTATATACACTTTATGCATATGTGTATATGTAAGTACATAAGATCCTTAAGATCCGTTCATAACTTCTCTCATCTTCTAGAATTCAATCGGGATAAAGTTTTTTAGGCATTGTTTTATTTCGGTTTTAATGTTTTCATTTACCTACATACAACTTGTGTATAAATATAGATTTATTCATATATATATAAGACGATATATGCATATATACACATTTATTTTACATGTATATGACACTAGTTTTACCATGCCTTATGAAAATGGGACTTTCAGGTAATTGTTATAAACATGTAAGATTATACAAGTATATGGAGCATATAGATATATATGCACATGTGATTATATAGATGTATATTTACATCTATGTGCGAGAATAAGGGATGGGCTTGATTATTTGTTTTAAAATTTATCATAATAAAACATGATGATTTATTAAAATTATTTTTACCCATAAAGATTATTATTTCAAGAATAATACCAAAATTATTTATATATACATGTTTATGTATATGATGGAGTTTAAGGATAAGTTTGATATAAAAATAGTTCTTCCAACTAAAAATTTCATTTATCAGCATTTTTGACAATTCATGCATTTTTGTGAAAATGTGTGGCATGAACCCCTTAAGAATTTACATGTGGTCAGGTGAATGTGTATTTATAAATTAAGTTTTCCAAAACCTTGTTTCAATTAAAAATTATCAGGACTTAGTATATATTTTGACACATATAAGATTCTAATAATTTTTAATAGATGCTAAACCGATATGTATGTTGCACCAGGGTACTGGCTTAACCTGCAATGTTATGTACCCCTGATGTAAATTATACTTTTAAAGAATGAGTTTAGGAATGTTTTAAAGAGACGAACTATGAATTTATGCGTTTTATTTAATGGAAATTATGTAATTTTACATGACAATCCATTATTTTCAGTGTTCTAATTATTATTTCATGTACAAGAGTATGTTGATTTAGTTTATTTACATCACTGTTTAATCTGAATCAAAAAGTCTAGTTCCTTTTTACATTTACGACATGATCCATTTCAAGTTATGAATATGTATGTAAAAGGAGTTTTGATTAAGAATGTATGAATGAAACTGTATGAATGTAAGACCATGTCATGTTATGTTCGGGATGTATTTGACTTAAATGGTTATGGATGGATGTGCCCGAAATTATTCAGTTCTCCAATGCATTGGGTAAAGGAAGAGTCTCATGAGGCATTATGTGCAATGGTCTTGGCGGTTAGCCTTGGCTTGTGCTATCAAGGAAACAGGATGGGTGGTTTGCCTTGACCCATGTTATGAATGTTTTATAGTCTTGATGCAAGGTATTTACAATGTCTGACATTATACATCCCCTCCGCATGTGATGATTAACTATCAACCAGGGGTTAGTTCAACCAACAAGACATCCCCTAGTTTGATATTCCCTTGGCTATGAGAATGAATTTATGAGATATGAACTATAACACATGTGATATGTTGTGCCAATTAATCATGATATGAATGTTGTATACGCTTACAAAAAACCTTTTAGAAGTGAAGTAATTTGGTTGATTATGCATCATTTATTCTTCACATGCTTGGGCTCTCTGATTTATCTCTTCTTTGAATTTTATTTAAAGAATGTATTTCTTTTCTGTGTAAGTGGTTTTTCATGAACGTAGGATTTACATGTTTAAAAAAAAGTTAATGCCTTGATTTTTAATGAAGTGTTTTATTATATTCAAAATGAAGGCTTTGAGAAAGAATTTTCTTTAAACGTTTTTAAAACACCTTATTGTGCATATTTTATCACCCTACATTTTTGTTTTAAAAATTTTCAGGCATGGATTTGTACTAATGAAGTTTTTCAGAAGCAGTTAGTTTCCTAGAATCCTGAGCCTCACAATCTTCTATAGTAATGTGACACGGAGTATTATTGTAACTATTTGTAATAAATTTTTAGTACATCATGCCCCATGGGCACCAGGGAATCGAGGTCCTTACAAAGATTACTTCAATAATTATATAAATCACTAAATGAAGGAAATAATAAATACTAAAATACCCAATAATCGATAATTCAAAATATCAATTCAAGATAACTCTAATAAATATATTATGAAATTATATCCCTTCTAAATGAAAAACATTATTTTGAAACAATTCATTTGGTAACCCTTAAAAAAATTAAAGGAATAAAATATATTCGAATATATTTCACACTTAAATTGGTGAAATAAAAAATCAATGAACTTTTTTATAGTAAATAAAGAGTTGAAAATACATTATATGAAGATAGGAGTAGACTAAATGTTTCTTACCTAACACTATCCTTAAATAAATCCATCATAATACATACTCTATGTTTATAGAATATGATGGGAGTTTGATGAAATAATGAAGAGAGACTGATTGGGGTATTAATACGTATTAAAATTAGGTATAAATGAGGAATATTTTATGGTTTAATGAAAAATATTGAATTTATTTATTTTCCTTTTATAAAAAAGTTTTAAAAAAATATACCCAAGATTACCTGGTTTTCAATGACACCTCATAGGTGCTCGAGCATATTCCCTTCACATCAAGTGGTCAATGTATGCCCATTGGGTACATGGTTTTACCTACAATATTATGACTATGGTTGACATGACCAACAACATCCTTATGTTTTTTGAAATATCCCCAAAACATCAAAAAATATATAAAAGCCGTCAAAATTTCATCATAAAATTGTAATCATGATAGTCAATTCCTAAAAAGAAAACAACCCATCTACTAGATCCCAAAAATCAAAATCCCAAGAAATCTCATGAATTTTGTTTTCTAAAAACATAATTCCAATGGTATGGGAAATTAATATATCCAAATCATTATATTTTTATTTCATAAAAAACAGAATCAATAATTAAATAAAAATATCATATATCTCTAAACTATCAAGTTTACTGAAGTCATATTAATCTAAACATTAAGTACTTATCACATTGACGTAACAAAATTTAAAAAATTTACAAATTAATAATAACATTAAAAAATAATATGAAAAAGTTAACATCAACATTCCTATTGAAAGTAAAAATATCATGTTCTAAATTCCATGAAGCATATCACCAAGAAAACCCCACATAGTATAAGAATACTGAATAATGTAATAGCATTGGATATAATATGAAACATATATAATCTATAAAAACATGTAACCAAAGATATTTTATAATTTATATAATTAAAATACCCAAAAGATGCATTTTCAAATGGTTCTCCCCAACATAAGGCTCATTTGGGAAATGTAAATCTTTATCTTCTACCATTTATCTGTTTATTATAACTATTTATATAACAAAATCACTTTAATGATTCATTTTATCATCCATTTAAAAAATAATTTTTCAAAAAAAAATACTCTAAAAAATATGTTAATAGTGTCATTTTTTAATAATTTTTTTTTCAATTCTATTGTAATTCTCAGTGTTGTTGTTTACATAAAACATTTTATTAGGAAAAAAATTATATGCATAAATTCTAAAAAAATACACAACTTAACAAAATAATCCTAGTGAAACCAATATAATTACGAATGTTTTAATCTATTTAAATTAAAAACACATATAACATTTATCAATGAAATAGACACATGTTGATTATTTAAGAATTCATAAATAAATATTTCTTTTTGGTTTTAAAACCATATGTTCCAAAGTATGGGATGAATTATTTTACCAATACTAATAATTAACATTAAAATTATATATCATCAAGGAAATAATGGAATTATATATTATAGTAGTTATTGAAAACGTTAAAATATTATTAGAGGTCCTGCTTTAAAATTATTATTATAATAATTTATATAATTAATAGTATATAGAAAGAAAGAAATAACATAATCATTAAGGAATATTATACAGGAAAAAACTACTATTCTTAAGTATGTAACTCACCGAAATTTCAAAAACATATTAAGAAATAAATTATATGTGATCAATATCTACATGAACATACAATAATTTGAATTTAATAAATTATATAATATATAATAAGGAATATAGGAAAATAATTTTTAATTTATTCGAGTCTATTTAATTAAATAATGGAATTAAGTTATTTTAATTATATCATAATCAAATTCCACATTTACTAGCATGCCATTAGAATTTACAATGATATAATATATAAATAATTAGGCACCCATTTTATCTCTCTATCACATTACATATTCTCACTTATGCCCAAATGAGGTACTCATGCTAATTCATCCTCTTCACTGGTGGTTCCTACCCAACTAATTGACCAAACATTGTATCTTAGACTTCTTCCATAACATGGTAAATGATGAAATTTTAAAGGTTAATTATCAGACCTAAACTATAATAACTCTAATGTACCCTTACTATTGACCAATCCCATAGACTAAATGGAAAAATTATTTTATTTCATTACCTTTTTATTTTTTATAACAACCAGAACATAAACACCTACATAACACAAAAACAGGCCACCACATATCCCTATGAATTCTTCCCAATCCCAATGGGTAAGATACTAGTACCACTATTCTCAAGGTGTTGATACATGTCACTAGTAGAAAATGGGTATTTGATAAATGTCGAAAAATTCCAAATAAATGTTTCCCTTCAATCCTAACATAGAGTGTTACATGACTTGTATTCCTAAGAACTATGAACAATATGAACTAAAAATAACGATATCTTCTATTACATATATGTAGCTATAAAAAAATTATCAAATATGAAAGCCCATGGAGTTTTATATTCAAGGCATGATCATATAATAATCATTAGGAAACCCCCATAATACTAACAAAAAAATAAACTAAGGTGCATGTGTTTGACCAGTCTACTTATTTGTATATTAATATCATGAAATTGTAACATATAATCTTTATTAAATAGATGGAATAAAAAATAACATTGTATATAAGTATTCTTAATATGTGACTTCTTATACTAAAAGAGACCATACATATCATGCATACTTTAAGAATAATGATTAGATTTGAGACACTATAGGATGGGAAACCTTTTCCCCATCCTTGTAAAACCCTTCCTAATGGAATATAGGGCACACACCTCTCTTGGTGAAAAGTTAACGGTGTATAGAATACTCTAGAAAATGTAACACTCATCTATCCCATGTGAAATGGGATATAGATATACTAGAGTAGAATTTTTGATATCGAACCACATCATCCTCCAAAATAGGTATTCCTACAAATACTTATATAAGAACAATATACTCATTATATAAATGATAATAAAATTCATGGTATTATCCATCCTCCAACAATAATAATATCCATACTAGTCAACATTTGACCAGCATAAGATAATATCAAACTATATATAATAATGAATATAGGTCATATATAAGAACCAGTGAATATTTTTAACTAGTAAACATGATAATATCATCAACTTAAACTGAAGAAGTCTAAGAAGACTTTTAAATTTCAATTAATAGAAATGTGAAATAATATATCAAATAGGAAGATTCATTCTTTTCTAGTTAATTAGAAGAGAAATAAAAAAATTAACACATAATTATATAAATGTGATAACAATTTACCCAATCATTGACTATGGTTGATTTTTAATAATTCATGAAATTTTGAACAATATGGGTAAAACACGTTATATCAATATTTATTAGTTAAATAGAATAATAAGAAAAATATTTTTCTCTAGGGTGCTTTACCCAAACATCAATTCACCATTGATTCACCCCCTTAACGAAAGGTTATGTGTGGTTCTATGACACAAAATTCAATAATTTATGATTATGGATAATGGTCACTGTGTCATTTTATTAAAAAATTAGTAACCATTTTATATATATTATGAAATTTATGAGTTTTAATAAAAGAGTGGTTTATAAAACATGAATGACTATTTAATTTCATAAAAATAATTATAAATTACTACCTTTTATGTTGGTTTGGATAATAAAATATAATTATTATAAAATAATAATGATCCATTAATAAGATCTTTATTTCGACTCATCTTAAGGTTTGTATTAGTGAATAATTATGTTTTCATACATAAATACACATACCTCTATGTGTGTTTTAGATCATATAAAATTTTATCCCTTTGTGACATTTTTTTCATGTACTATGTAATATTGGTTTCTAAGAAAAATGTCTAAACTATCCATTTCATATAAATACAAAGGGAAAATAATTCCATATAAAGAAAAAACCCCTATTTTTATCGAAACCCAATTTAACAACTTACAATATATTACATGTTTTATATGAAACAATATAGGATAATAATGGGTATTTTTTTATTTCTAATTTACATTTTAAAGTTTGGTTTACCAAAAATTCATATTTAATTTTTCACAAATTAAAATTTTTATACGTTATTCCAATTTTGATATTAAAACATAAGAGATGTTGTGGAACCCTCTAAATTCATTAAATGTTTAGTTATAAGGTAATTACAATACTTTCCAACATCATTAACCTCAATTCCCTTTTATTAATAATTTTATAGTATTTAAGAAAATAAATGATTTTTTTAGCTGTACTGTTTTTATATTTTATTTTTCACAATGGAAACATAAAATTTTATATTCAACTCATGTATAAGTTGGATGATTGTATTATAAGTGATATCAATATTAGTGTAAAAAAATCATGGTTTAAATGGTGCAGTTAATCACATGTATATAACATAGTAACTCTATATTTTTAATGTAAAGTAAGATAACTTATTGTTTTTCATAGGTAGAGATGAATAATTCATTAGAAAAATTCATTAACTACATTAAATTATACATATTAAAAACATCTATAATCATATTTCTAATGATAATGTGATTCATGTATAATAATTATAAGAAACGTTATGGAAGATAAATTCAAATCTACCCTAAGAAATTCCATGTGGATCAGAACCACTTTCTAATGAAATAGTCATTAAAATCCATCCCTTGTGCTCGAGTGGAATCATATATTCCCTAATAATAAAAAAATAACATCCTGTAATCATTTATAACTAGTTAACCAATAAAAAAAGATTGATAAACAATACACCATTGAAATCTAGATAAAACACTTGTATATTATGGTAATAATAATTTAAATCACTAATTTGATGAAATACCAAATTTATATAGGCATTATAATCCCAAATAAATATCCCAATCCAAGAAATATCTAATAAATTCACTATAAAGTGAAATTCCATTAATACAACGTATATTTAGAAACCAATCATTATGTTAACCTTTAAACCCATTTAAAATATTCTATGATAATAATATTCACTATGAAATAAGTGAAATATCAAATAAGAGAACCCATTCATAGAAAATAATGATAGGAAAAGGCCACATAGGGGGAGTGTAAAAGAGTAGTGTGGGATTAGTAAGCCTTATTCTTAAACAAATCTACCCAATGTAATAATATATCTTTAAGGATGTTTTAGATAGTTTTAAAGAAGCAAGGGGAGTTCCCAAAAGGGTTGTTCGACCATGGGGATATATGGATGAAATGATGGGGGGGTCTGGGCTTAAAGGGGAAGATAGAAATTAAATATTTTTGATTAATATTTTTAAAAAATTATAAATGATTGTCATGTACACAGTATGTTACTATCAGGTACTAAATATTGAATTATTTTTCTGGGGATTATACCCTTCAGAAAAGGTGTGCAATTACATATAGATTCTATAGACTACTGGTTCCACCATAATAATCATTCTTGAATTCCTAAAAATAACCCCAAAAACATGATCCACAAAAATAAATACCCAAAATATCTTCTTAATAAAATTATTTAGATATCAAAATCCAAAAAATAATAATAATCCTTGAATTGGAATAAAAAATTATGAATAAAAAAATAAATTTATTCTCAAATTCCAAAAAAATAAAATGAAAAAAATTTAATTCATTATAAGACACTCTCATATTGTGGATTATCCATAAAACATACCACAGACTCATTAGATCCATTATCCACCAAGGTGAACTTCTCACTATGTGGTTAACTCACTATTCTACCCCTAGTGGAATGATTTTTTTTCATTTTTAATTTAGCACATGATGCCTTTCTTGATAACTATACTCAAGATATACGTTATCCATTATAGATAACTCGAATCCTATAAGGAATTCCAATAAACACATTAAATGGAACACCCACTGGAAAAACCCATATTTTCAAAATGATATTTTATATTAATATATATGTGTGTGTATGTGTGTTTAATACCTGTGTAAGTGCTATAAAATAAAACAAATTGATTATGTATTAAAATACAGCAATAAATTTTTACAACAATACATAAAATTAAAAATGGAGATGAATTTTTATTCGTGAAATTAAAAATATTTAAATCGTAAAAAAATATAAAAAAGAAGTAAAATTTTAAAATCTAGTGGGAGTTGGTCCCCTTGAACTGTCATACTCATAAAAAATAAAATAAATAACCTTTAAAAAAACTGAATATATTTCAATTTTATAAAAGGTATAGAGAACTATGATTAAAAAATTTAATAATTAATTAATTAAATTAGATGTATTTATAGAAGTTTGGAAGGTAATATTACTATAAAAATATTAATTGGATTATTAGAATAGTAAATTTTCTTTGAGAATAGTAAACCAAACATTATAATTGTAAATTTATAATTAAAATAGTAAAATGACAAGTGAATAAGATTTAATTTGAATATGTTAAGTGAATATTAAATTATGAAGAAACTTATAGAAATTAAGAGTGTCGATACTTAATAAAGTCTATTTTATTATATTTTGTCAAATATTTAATATTAATGTTATTATTAAAGTTTCAAAATAATATATGTATTAAAATTATATAAATAAAATGATTTTTATTTTTGGAATCATCGCATAAAAATTATTCAATATTGGTTTTTCATTATTTTTCTGAAAAACAATTTTTAGATTAATAATAAAAATAATGTTTTGAAAATTAAAAATGTTTTATGACATAATATTGATACTATCATGACCAAGACCACTGGAACCCCATTTAGGCTGACGGTAAGATGAGGGTGTCACCCTAAGCTCACCTTTAATAGGCCAGGAGATGGGGAAATGTAATGTATTGATATTTATGTAAATTGGGTGGCATTATCCTAAAGTGATTAGACACAAACACACAACCAAATCCATAAAATAATGTCAAGATATAGTAAAATATTGAAACATGTATACTATAATAAATGCACGAATAAATATATAGGAAATACATGAATGTGAATTAAGGAAATAAAAAATATATAAAGGGAAAAAATAAACACCCAACAAGAAAAGCGGTCACAACTTGGCTACTGCTGAGAAAGGGGGGAAATGAAGATATCCAAAAACCCAATATGTGAGGCTATCTACCAACCACATCTAGAACCACCATGTAATAATATGATCTTTTAATAACAGGTCTATTATACTCATTCACCTAATTCATGTCACTTTCATAAGACACAACATGTGTGGGCATATCCTATATTGGTTTTATTATATCGATGCCCACTTAGATTCAATGAAAACCATGTGGGAATCTGTAGAAAAAGATAGTCGACTCAACCTATAAGGGAGGAGGGTAAAGGAAACCAACTATATCAATTCACAAAAGAAACCTAAGAGAAGATAGAAATGGTATCTCTATCTCCACATTCAAATAATAATAAAGTGTATTCCTAATTATCCTGAAGTCCCATTTTCGATACCTAGAACTATACATAACCTCACCTGAATCAGAGTGGAGGGACCACACCATGACACTATTATCTATAGTTGAGCGATAAATAACTCTAATGGTGGACCTTCTTCTCACTAGATCATGAGTGTGGGGGAGTACCACTTTCTAGATAGAGGAACTACACCCTATGAAATATAGGGGAGTACCAACTCTACCTATATGAATAGTAAGGGGAACTAGTGCCATAGTGTGACTGGGGAGTACTTAACATGACATTTCTATGATGATCAATCATGATAACTACCATCGACCATGAATCATTAGATAAACTATCTTTCTCATAACAACATGATTCATATCTATAATGAGAAAATAATGGCTACCATCACATCCTATGATTAAAATTACTCATGATAAGACGCTTGTGGGCCCAAATATGCGTCCTAAATAGGGATATACATGATGTATATGTTTCTAGTAAATGTAAACAATGTGTAACTAGGGTCACATAGTGTGTTACCTCATATAGAAACAAATGTTTGTCCTCACTTATACATGGTTTGGATTTCCATGTGGCTCCATATTGTGTGTACCTAGGATAACATTGTGTGTTTGTCTTCATAGGGTCTTAGACATGTCTTCTCATTACACAAATAAGCGTTCCATGTTTCTTTACATAGTGTGTACCAATAGTGATGTGACCTATATGTTCACATAGGGTCCTGGGATTGTGCCCTCAACACATTAATCAAAAAAAAAATGTAGTGTCACATGACATGTGATCTTGGCCACAAAACACGTGATACTTATCTAGAATAAATCCATAGCCACTGTGAGAAATTTTGATAACGGATTGTGTTCCTCCTAGATATACATTGTGTATTTGTGTTTTTCACATATAATAAAGTCTGTTTTCCTCGGAATTATAAATCTATGATTACCACAAACTCCTCCATTGCTTGAATCACCCAAAATATCCAAATCCGAAGGACATCATCTCTTGTTATTGTTTTACAAGAATCAATGGACAAAAATGTGAACTTTGATCGCCAGTAAGGTGGCTATAATGTCTCTCATTGACATTTAGGGTCCTGATCTTCAAATATATCCCATGAATCCACAATAATATCATGATATAACACGAAATCTTTGATCACTGTTTTCTTTTACAGATTATTTCCCAAATATGGGGCTTTAATCATGCTTAAATCTAGCCTAGTATTGTGGAATTTCCACCATATGTGATAATGATATAGAAAACAATGAATAATAGTGATTAAAAACATGAATTTATTAAGGTTGTCATTTTCCATAGAGATCCTTGACAAATATATTAAATTTTCAGAATCCAAGGGGGTGAAATACTTAATTAATGAATATGAATAATTAGTTTTATCCCCATTAATTAAATCTAGGCTCATAGGAATAATAGAAATAATTAAAATTAAATATTTATGAAATTTAGTTTGGGAAAAGTATTCCAAGGGTGAGTAAATACAAAAAATAATAATCCATACCTCAAAAGGGATCAATTTATAATTAAAAACACATCCACAATAGATGAAAATGAAGATCCAAATGTGTTCATCATCCATCTCACAAATCAACTTTGTCGTTTATTGATGATAAAAATTCCTAGGTTTATAAATACAACAGATATATCACTCCCTCCTCTAATCCCATCCATATTTATGTAGAAACCCATGGAGAGTTTTTAAAAGAAATTATTTTTTGAGGAATTATTATCCACAAAAAAATAATGAAAATTAATATTTCAATTCATTTAATGTACCTGCCAACATGTTCCCTCAACTAAATTACTAACACCAAAACAAATTATAACATGGATAGTGTAAACCCCAAAATTCAGAAACAACCACAATCATAGATTTCCCTTAAATGGAGCTGATCAATTAGTAAAAAATTTATTATTAAAATATGTGAGAACATGAATTGAAATACATTAATATTTTTAATATATTATTTTTGGGTCTTCTAAAATAGAAAATATAGTGCCAAATATGAGGATAAATCTAAAGATATATATAAAAATATTTAATGTTTAAAAGAGTAAAAAAATGATTCATTAAATTCTCCCCCCTTTTACTATTTTCACCTAGAAAATAACAAGCTAGACTGAAAGGTGGCGATAATGAGATTCTATCAGGATAACACACTCCCAATAGTTCTCATGAAGGCTCCCATACTACCCAAGGACTCAAAAAAGTTGAATGTTCTATCTATGTAGGATCTTATATTACTAATACTTGATCTCCACTATTTAGTCTAGAAAGGCAGCTCTGTCCATGATATTATGCTCATCCCAGTCAATGACTTTTGATGGGTCATGATAATTAATCCTCAGCTTCTATACTTATAAGATATCATGCACTCAGTCTCACTATGGGGTTATATAAAAGTGGTAAGAATCATTTCCATCCATATGTAGGATCTAAAATGGACCAAATAACTTTTGGGATAACTTTATTCCATAAACAAATCATTACAGCCCTCATTATGGGGAGATTCTATAAAACATTATTTATCAGTTACCAAACAAAAAAATCTATATGACATTGGTCTACATAAGATTATTTTAACCCTTATCCATCCCCATTTTCAATTGAATCACCAAATATTCTCTACCATTACCTACGCCAGTTCTAGCACAAAATTAGATGCCACTCTTATCATAGTCCAACATAAAGGTGACCCACATGGTCACTAATAATGGGCATCATAAGGTTCCATGCCAATATTTGAGTAGAGAATATTATTATAAACATACTACACTAATGGAATGTGATCCTCCCATATCTAGTTAAACTACAACACATTGTCTCTCAACATATCCTCCACCGATTGAATGGTCCACTGGGTTTCGATATCTGCCTAGGGATGGAATAGCGAACTCATCTATAAGTAGGTCTTGAAAGCCTTATATAAGCCTCTCCAAAAAATGTGACATGAACCACGAGTCATAGATAGAGATGATTGTAATGGGTACCCAATGATTTATTTCAAACACATATAAACACCCCAAACTCATAAAAACACTACAATCTGATGGAAATAATTTTTTTGGAGTTGGCAATTCAGAAGACTACCAGGCACATAACATCATATCTTCTCTCCATCCATATAATAACCATTACAATATTTATTAAAATTCTATCCAACATACATTCTGGAATCTCAAGAGGTTGAGTCAACCTAGATAAAACCTTATATTCAGCCTTTTCCTTCTGACATGTGAGACACTAAGAAACAAACATGGAAATGGTACTCCTCATTCAATCCCATTGAATGCTCCACCAATGTTACTTTTAAATATTTTAAACATCAAGATGAATAAACAACATGGAGGTAGGAATATATTACAAAACATACACATAAAATGTGACTAAACAATCTTCTATCACTGAAATATTGATAACTCGCTCCCCTCATTCAAAAAATTCATTTGGTGAATATATTAGGGATATTTGGTCACCAAAAACCAAATAGTCAATATATCCCCACTAATATTATCTCACATGATGAATATGTAGTGGAGCTGCTTCCATAGACTGAAGATAATCTTCACCCATATTCTTTACCAGGGCAACTGAAACAAGGCCAACTACTTCGACACTTCATCCACTAAATGTGAATGTGATTTTTGGATAATTGAATCTACCACATCATTGTTATTCGAGGGACTGTAGACTATCATTGTGTCATAATACTATAGTAATAAAAACCTACACCTTTTTATAATGTTGATATCTATCTAGGTGAAGATATACCATAAACTTTGGTGGTATGACTATGTCATAAAATCCCTTCCTAGAGATAATTCCAACACATGTTCAAATCGAAAACTAATTCTACCAACTCTATGTCATAGGACATGTAATTATACTCATTGGGTATTAATCTTTTTGACCCAATAAAGATCATTACCTGCCTTTGAATCAACACAGAACTGATACATGCTGTAGTGGCATCCCAAAACAACATGTACTAGATTCCCTCATCTAGTTGTTGAAAAATAGGAGCACTAATTTACGTCTATATAAGATCCTAAAAGGACCTCAGAAACAACTCATTCCATGAAAATAGATTCCCTTTAAATTTTATGTTAGTCAAAGCGGATAAAATTATGAATTTGTTTTTCATGAACATATGATAGTACCATGTAATACTGAAAAAACACCATTACTCTAATAACCTTTTGGATGGTTACTAAGAAATCCAAAAGTAAATATTCACTAGTTACCCAACTGCAACATTATCAGACATGAAATTTCCATAAAAGTGAGTATATATGACAAAAGAAAAAAACATTGACATCATACCATATAGATGGTGATTCTAATGTAAGTTCATCACCATCCTCAGATGATCTTTATTCTACTCCTCTAATGAAAAGTATATTATAATTTAATAGATATTAAAAACATTGAATTGACCAAGTATGAACAGAATATTTGGATTATATGATTCATGAACACATAGGGGAATTAGTCATGCCAAAAGTAATCACTGGGAACCTATAATATATATATCAACATTATAATTCAATCCTTGAAATATTATCTTTTTGGAATCTCAAATAATAGTTGTTGGACCCGAGTTAAATCATTAAAAACCATTATTTACCTTTCAAATGGTCAAAAAACTCATCAATACATGGTGATGGGTACTTTTTATTCAATTTAAATTGGTTTAGGTGACAATAATCAATGAAAATTATCAAGATACAATCCACATTTTTTAGAAACAACACTGAATCCACCCATAGGGGCACACTGTTTTAGATTAAACCTTCCTATTGATTGTATTATGAGTTTACCCTTAACACCAAGATCTTGGTAGGGGTTATCCGATGTACCAAAGAATATATTGATGCATTTTGAGGGTGAATGTTGATGCCAAAGTCAATCTCTCAACTCTAGTTAGTTTTAAAATATCTTTGAGAAATATGTATATAAAATATTCCAATATTACAAGAAAAAAGTTACTAAATAGGCCACTGCACCAAGGGATAATGTTTTTAACTGAGAGGTGATGGGTTTTTACTTCCTACTCGTGAAACCCACCCCATCTTCTATTAGATCCATAGTACAATTTTTTCCTTTCTTACATAGTAAATTATTATTTATTACATAATATTACATGTAATAAAACCCAAAAGATTGATATGTATTGTGTATTTGAGAATTATGTACATTACAAAAGAAATTAAAATAAGTAAATATGTCATATTTATCGAATACATCTATAACATGATCATACATAAAACTGTATGGGGTAACATGTTAAAAAACATAAGAAATGGGTGACCTATAAATCCCACTAAGAGAATAAATATTGAATAATATGAATAATGTAATAAATGATAGATATTCGGTATATGAACAGGGCATAAAAAGAGTGAGAAACATACACATGAATAATAAGGAATGATATATCATGATAATCATAAAGGAAACATAGGGAATTGTGGAGACAACTTAAAATACAACATCATAAACACGTGTCAAGGATAACCCTCTAATGGATCATGATGGAAAAATCTAATGATAGATTAGGTTCACTACAAAAGCCCTTGGATGATGTCTCCCGAGACTAAAACATTACCCAATGCATTGGAGTGATATATAACACCGAGCATACCCATCACATTTATTTCAATATCATGCTTAAGTGTGCCACATAGACCATAAATTATGGAATCACTTTTCATCACTTTTTATTACACGAAAATGGATAGTGGAATAAATAAATTTAATTCCAATATAAAATAAGTATATGTCCATCAAGGTGAACAACATTGATTAGATTTGGGTGTAGATATTCACTACACATTAGTTTGGCAAGGAAAATAGTAGTGAAAGTTCAACATCATAACAGGGGTTATAAATGTTTGTGGAAGGTATTAATGAGAGTGGAAGTGGTATATAATAATTTAGTCATTATAGGTGTAAAGGACTTATCATACCTTTAAAAATTCGATAAATTGGGCTTATGATATTGATCATTCTTGAATAAATTGGATAAGGTAAAGAACCCTTACCATGAGAGTGTGAATCCAAATGTTTGGGAGCATCTTCTATAGAGTATGGGGGAACCTTGTGAGGACTCTAGAGAGGGGATGTTAGAGTAAATACATGATCCATGGATTTTAAGTGAAGAAAAATGTGATCTTGGGTGGGTTTATTTTGGAAATGAGTGGGAAATTATTTATCATTTATCAAACATAGGTCTTGTACAC
This sequence comes from Viscum album, assembly GCA_963277665.1. Lineage (NCBI taxonomy): Eukaryota > Viridiplantae > Streptophyta > Magnoliopsida > Santalales > Viscaceae > Viscum > Viscum album. Next base: position 1,500,603,993 of record OY728131.1, read on the forward strand.
TATATAATAAAATAAATATAAACACCAACCTTCCCATGGATTTTGACCATGGAATTTGTCAAAGGGTTCTAGTTTTCAAAATTGTATATTTCCAAGGGACTATGCTAATAATATAATACCCATGATGATGTGAAAGAGAGTCGTACTCTTAAAGAAATGATTTTAAACCCATAAAATACATTAATTGTTTTTGTGGAATCATAAAGGATATATAAAGTTAATCGAATAAACATATAATTACATTATTTTAAATTTAAATCACATTTTTAGTCTTGGATTCCAATTTTTTTATTTATTACATCCTTTTTTGGGTCATTATGATGACATGAAACACATCAATATTTAATTTTTACTAGAAAATTTGACTCTCTTAGTAAATAATGAAAAATTCAGAATTGGATAATTTTGGATGTTTTGATTCGAAAAATAAAATTAATTTTATCACAATAATTTTATAAATATGTGTATTTTTACTTTTAAAATAACAATTGACATTTATTATGAAATAATTTTTTTGACATTAAAAATTTTGAAACCCTTTTTAAAATTATATTTGACTTCATAAAAATTATATGATCATCTATATAAATTATAATTATTGAATAAGAATATTTTTCATGTGATATTTATTTCAATAATCCCTTAACTCGTCAAAATAATCATCTTAATTGAAGTATAATTTTAATTTAAAATATAATTTTTATTTTATTATATAAACATAAAAATATTATATAAAGTAATGAGAAGAAAAAAATATGAATAGTAATATATATAAAATAGAGAATAAATATTCATATTATAATATAATTTATAAATATCTATTTATTACACCATCAAAAAATCTAACAGTAAGCTGCATGAAAGTGTGACGTTCGTATGTTGGTTTGATGTACATGGTTTGGGTGGTGATCTTGATGATCTTTAAATTATCCCGTAAATGATTTTTCTCATTACAATGTTTTTGGATCTTGCATTGGGATTGGTCAGGGGTAATTAATAATGTTTTTACCTCCCTTAGAAGCTTTGATAAATGGGATTTATAGGGTATAATTCTACTATTTGAGTCTATCACTTTTTTGTCTCTATAAAATGGATTTGATAAAACCCAATATTTATAATAATCATGTGATCACTATTCAAAAACTATATTATCAATAGTAATGATGATTAACAGCTTTATAAATATAATAATATATAATAAAACCAAATAAGTTCACATTTTTTCTACAACCATGTTACATTATAAAACATCTAATTTAATGATAATGTAATTTTATTTATAAATGTTCAGTTTATTGAAATATCCCCCTTCACAAATTTCTCCATTTAAATTTTAATTTAACTCATTGAAAAAATGCTGGTAATTATATTTCATCACCACCCCCAAGTTCCCACATTAATTCTTAAATCATTTGGTTTATACACAACACTTTTACCAGGTACATTTTCTTATTCCATTGATCATTATTTCTATGATCTACGCTCTTAACCTACTACTTCTCATAGGAAAGATGAATCTACAATAGTACCACATCTAGATTCAGTACTTGTGAGGTGTATGGTATGTAATTCATAAATAGGGATACATGTGATACACCATGTTCTTGAGGGAGGTTAGGTGGGGGTTCTAGTCAACATGCTACTACTCTAATGCGATCAAGGATCTCAAAGGGACCAATGTTTCTTTGACAATACTTTCCCTTATTTGCAACCCTCATGGTATTTTATCCATGGATATATTCATATGAATACCATGTATTCAAAGTCAAACTCTAGGTCTCATAAATTATTTTTAGAAGAACTCATATTTCGACTATGATTTTCCTTGAAATGATGCAGAATTATCTTAAACTTTTCCACTATTTCCTGGATCATTTTTGGACATATCAGTTTTTGTTCCCCAACATAATCCAAACGCGCATGTTTTTCTCACCACATCCAATAAAAGTGATTCATAAATAGAATTTGGTTTCTTGAGTAGAAACTATTATTGTATGAAAAGTTTACGAGAGGAAGATGTTGGTCAGTTCCTCCTTTTAGGTCAACTGACCAGGTTCTCAACACACCATCGAGTTTCTGGACAGTTAGCTTAGATTTTCTATCAGTTTGTATTTGATAATCAGTGATGATGTTTAGATCAATATTTAGAGGATTTTGGAGACTATTCTTGATCTTAGAGTTAAATATTAGGTTTCGATCAGATAAAATCAATATTTGTGTTCCATTTAGCCTCACTAGTTTGATAATTTATATCATAGAATATTCATTTTCTGGGAAACCCTATAAACTTTTTGTGAAGTGATCAGCCTTTGTAAGATTATCATACAAAACCCATAGAACATTATTTTGACTTCATGTCTTTAAAAAACGATTGAAAATTTCCATTATAATACTTTCTAATTTCCATGTACATTAGGATAATGCTTACATCATCCCATTAGAGTTTCTCCATTGTACCTTCACATGCAAACATACAAGAAATCTTGATGTATATTCAGTGATTCACTTTTTCATATTATCCCACCAATATTTCTCATATAGATCTATATACATATTTTTTCTTATTGGGTTGATGGATAAATTCATTATATGTGCATCATATAACAACTCATTCTTTAACTAAGGATTTAATGGTACACATAGCCGTTGTAACACCCTAAGATTTTGAGAATTGTTTTCTCAAATTAATTTAACTTTTCCTTATTTTCCATTTTATATGACACTAGAAACAGTTATATATATATATATATTAAAACACTAATTAAAACATTCCATTCACATGTAATACCAACTTTTCTTGTGCTATACACAATTCCAACTTAGCCTGTGCTACAAGTAACACCAACTTGGTGTACGATGCAAGAAACATTGAGTTTCTACAAAAAATCTATTTTTTTAGTTATTTAAATAATAAAATTATTAATTATCTATTGAATTTAGTAATATCTGATATTGAAATATTTTTTTGTTATATAAATAAAAAATACTGACAATGAATGATAATATTTGTGGTAAAGTCCATTTATGTAAAAAATATTATTTTCTTCAATCAATCACACATAACAGTTAACGTAATAATAAATATTTTTAGAAATTGAATTCAAGAAAATAATATTTATTTTGGAATTCATAACATCATTATTAGCCTTGGGTGAATTATTGGGATTTTTCTGAGAAACATCATTTTTATGAATGGTAAAAATGTTAATTTTTAGTTAAAAATGCAATTTTTTAAATTAAATATTAATGATAAATGATATAATAATTTTTTAAGGTCAAATTATATGAATATTAGATATATTAATAAAATTTAATTTATTAGAATAAATTTCCCTATGAACTTGATATAGAAGCCTAACAAACATTTGAACATTTTCAAACTTTAAAATCCCAAAATTTCATCTCGTCTGCGGGATTAACACCAATATTATTTTTTCCTCTTTTTTGATTTGAATTTAAAAAATCCAGAACACACCACTATATTCAGTATAATTTTTAGATTATATTAAGACCATGTTAATTTTAGAACAATATTATTAGTAAAAGTGATTAAAATTAATCACTGTAGTTGAGGCCATATTAAGCTCAATTAGTGACTAAAGCTTAAAATTAAGGGGAAAAATGACAAAGAAACTTATTGAAAACCAATTTTATGTCCAGATATCGACCAAAAACCATTATTATTGAGTTTATTTGGTTTGGAAAGTCTTTATTCCGGAAATAACATGTGCACACCAAATTTGTTTCTAAAAAATCTATGTGAACACCTTTCCTTCCCAATAAAACGCCACCACCTCTACTCATTCCTCAAACCGCTAAATCCTTTTAGTTTAATCTAATATATGAGCAATTAGACTCCAAAAAATCCTTCCTTCTACCTTGAACCATCCCTTTTGGAAGAAACAATCTCAAGGAAGCCTCTCGCACAAACCAATTGGAGTGACCCGATTAAGAGGTAATGTCTTCTACCAAGCTCTGTTCCATTATTTTCCTTCTCCATCCCTCCAATATCTTTATTTCATTATTTTATGAATAATAATGTATCCTTTATCTAATAGGATTTTTTATTCAATGTTTCTACCCTACACTAGGACACACCTCCATCTAATTGATGTTGAACATAAAGTTTCTGTATACAACGAACTACTGCCTCACGAAAAGAGGATTATTCATTTGTTATTAACCACCAATCATTGTTTCATTATGATAGAACCTACATTTATATATGTAATATATTATATTTATTATTTATTTAAGCTTAATTATTCCTTTTACAACACACATCTTTTTACCCCCCATTTGGTGTTAATACGATAATCTTGTTTGAGGAAGTGTGGACTATCGACCCCTCAAAGCGATGTGATTCGTTCACACACCACATAGAATGTATTAAGGATGATTTTAATGAAATTATATGATATATATGATTTATTCATAATACTGTAATAATTATATATATATATATATAATATTTACATATTTAGTTTACATACTTTATTTCAACACAATAATAAAAAATAGAAAACATCGTTCATGCGTATGTACGACTTACTATCTCTATGAACAGTGTATTCCATTACATAAATTATTATGATATAGATTATTATAATATAATTATACTATATATATCATATATTTATATCATGTTATAAATTCAGGAAATATGATATAATTATATATATCAGTGATATAACAAATTAAGACACATGCGAAGAACAAATTGAATATTACTAGAAGGGAAACCTTAACATAGGATAGTTAAAAATGGGGGAATTTAATGATTTAATAAAACCATATAATGAAATATAAATAAGAATATGATTATTTAAAATATTTATAATAAACTTATATTTATTATACATGAATCTGGTATGATTATGGAGGGAGCCAAGATATGATGTATATGGATTTCATACCATATTTAATTTCTGTGAGATAGAAGCTATGTTCGCCACTCTTTCCTTATGTGTGGTGTACTTGATAATAGGTATTGTATTATATATAAATTTTAGTTAAATTTATGGGTATTTACATTCCAATTTAATGATTCATATTTTACAAGGTTTATGTTTCAAATGTTACAAAATCGGTAAAAATGTCTTGTCTCAATTTGCCTTCTTTAAGACCCATGTTTTTTATTCACCTAAACTCGTTTTTAGGGTGGATATAATTCCATTTTACATTCTATATCATCAATCTCAATAATTTGAAAATATTATATGATTCATTCAATTTACATTCCTTATATTTAAATCATGATCCCAAAATACCATGTTATAAGAGTTTTTTGAGACAATCAGATTGCTTTTCGAGACTCCTTATTTTTATGCTTCCTTTGATGAAATATCATGATCCATATCTCTAGAAAATTAATTAGTTTATTTATACTCATTTATTTCATGATATACTAATGTATTGTTACAATTTTTTACTCTTTGGAAAATATGATAGTTAAGAAAGTGTTTTTAAGAAATATTGACATTACCCTCTCTTTTGTCAGGCATCTATGTTTTATAAAAAGAGTTTAGAAAAATATTATACAATTATAATATAATATTTATGGTTTTATTTTAATTTTTTTCTTTTAAAAATATCTTTAATGAAATATTCTTGTTACTTTCTAAAGAAGAACTTTTATGTCCTTTTTACTATGAAAAAGGAATGATCTTTTGACCACGTACGACATTACAGATTTAGCCACAGTCATTTCTTCGACACTCCCTTTGCATCATTAAAAAAATTAGTCTTTCAGAATATGTTTTTAAAAGAAATTTTCAAGGAATTTTTTTTCCAAATTGTTTTAAACTTCTTTTTAATTTTTTCATGGTAACTATTTTTAAAATATTTCTAATATATTATTTACATGTTTTCAAAGTGATTTCAAAGAAATCATTTTCAAAATGTTATCATTATTTATTTGTATGTTTTCAACGTATTTTCAAATAAACGGGTTTGAAAACTTTATCAATATTCTTTAAATGTGTTCAATTTTTATCAAAGAAAAAAAATTTTAAATTTTTTTGCAGCATATTTTTTATGTTATAACAGAAAAAGTATTTCAAAATGATTTCAAGTATTCTCTATATGATTTAAAAAAAATTCAATATTTTTTTTCAAAGGTTATTATGTTATAAAAGTAAATTTTCAAATAATAAAGGATATTTTCATCATGAATTGTTTTCAGAGTATATTTCAAAATAATTTTCCATCTAAGGTGAAATATATTTATATTACTCATACCTTTCTAGGAAATGATATAATGGTTCCATACATATCCTTTCTATGAATGTGTTATGTTTAATGAAATGGTCTTTATGAAATCCATTTCTTTTTCATGGGTAACAAGTTTATGAAACTTGCTTCTCATTCATGGGTTATATGATTTTGAAAACTACTTCTTTTCACGTGTTATGTTTATAATGAAATGATTATGAAACCTGTAACTTTCCACTTGTTATGATATGATTACATGTTTATGATACCCATTTCGTTTCATTGGTAATTATATGTTTATTTATGATATTACAGAACATGTAATCATGATTACATTAGGAGAAAGGTGGGACCTATATCTGCCTCCAATGCATTGGATAAATATTTATATCTCTTGAAATAATAATGGGAATCAAGTTAATGGGATTGATCCAGTATGGGAAGATGGGGAAACCTGATCCCTTAGAATGATAGGACATCAAATGTAGATGGTGGACTGTCTCTCCCAATATATGTTGTCACAATGATGATGGAAGATGGGTAAACCTGATCCATTATGGGAAGATGTGGAAACCTAATCCATTACAAGGAAATAACGGTGACTATGGACAGTGGTGTGTCCCATCCAGTGGGTGAGGTTTCTATTAAATACACTGATCATTTCTGTAAATGTGTCATTACTTACATAGAATGATATTAGATGTTTACGTATGCCATTAGTCCTTGTCTTTTTACGATATTATGATTTAATGGACTATGATATTTATTTCATTAAGATAAATGTCTTATGAACCTCCAATATTTATTCCATGACCTATGTTATGATCTTTGATATGTAGAGTATGATATTATATCTTCATGATCATGTTATCATACCCCTTATTATCATCTTTATACTTACATGTATCCCTTGTTTACCCTTACAAAGCAGTTGATCTCACCCCATTCTTATGTATCCTTTCTCTATGTTACGAAGAAAGTTTTCTTGTAGAAGTACTAAAGGTAGAGATATTTAGGGGAGATGTTGAAGATCATTCACCTAGATAAAAGATTTTGTTTCTAAGATTCCAAGGAAAATATACTATTATGGTCCTTTAGCATTTATTTTTGTAATGTACTGAATATTCGTCTAAAATGATGCAATATCTATGTATTTTAATCTTGGATCTCTATAATTGGTATCTAAGGAAAGGTTTAGTCAACCATTAGAAACTATTATGATAAATCATTAGGCGGATCCCTGTGTTTATTTCTAAGCTTATGTCTATGGAGTTATCTAAGGATAAGTAAAATGATGAGTTAATGTTTAAGAAAATGTACTACAATTTTCGTAAAGAATAGAGTGAGTGGATTCCTAGAAATACATCTTTATATAGATACTACAAGTGGATGTGGCTCAAGGAAAAATATACATAGGTGTAATAACTTTGAATAGATGTTTTGGGAAATAATCAAGGTAATACAAGACATTAAAACAAGCATTGATACACATCTAGTTTAACACTCCTAGGGATATGCATTAGGAATTCACAAACTATTATTAAACCATCAAGAGAGATTTAGATATAAGTTATCTATTAATAACCATGGATAATAGCAAGTTGTCATAGATTATGAAGGTGCATGATTTATGCATCCTATAAGTAATTATTTTCATAATTGTTTGGTTTTACGATATTATAAGTAATGCTCAAACTCTGTTTTTGGTTTTTGACAATGGTGGGAATGAGAAGGTATATGATTAATGTTGAATGTGATGGAAGGTTTTCAGATGAGAATTCATGTGTAGATATTAATAGAGGGAAAGACATCGTGATCATGACAAATATGTTTTCATAGAACATGATTAACAATTTTTACCTTAACCAACTATCAGAATTACCAAGGAAGATAGGGAAGACTTTTGCTGAGAGTTTGGGTAATGGAGACCATGGTGGAAAGAGTATTCAATTTCTTTGTGACCCAAATGTGGAAAGAATAACCTAAGTGAATGTATTAGAGGAACAAGAAGGAGTTTTAACTATTGAAAATGACCCAAACCAAGTGAATGCTAGGTAAAAATGAAGAGTCCAGTTAACAAAATAGATGAGAATTTTGGCCTCCCCTAGTCGTCATCGAAGGTTATGTGTATCAATTGAGGAATTAATGGAAATTAAGAATCTTAGTGTCCCAAGTGGAAATTACCTAGAGGTAATCAATAAGGTGGTCTGAGTATTGGTTACATTGCTGATGATGAAGAGACTATAATGAGTTGTGAAGGAAAAATGTATTGGGTAATTGGATGAGGTAGCATTGTTAATGGATTAAGAATGAAGTAATCTAAGTATTTATGTATTTGGATTCAAAAGTTATGAATTCTGAAATATACAAGGATTGTTTTACTTATTTTTTTGGATGATTATTTATAGGTTTATGTTGAAATTTTCCTATGTACTAGTGAAGTGATGAAATGACAAGACGATATTTTGTCAAAGGAAAGGTAATGATTAATATGTTATTTATGATAAGATAATGTTGTATGGATAAAGATATGTGGGATATGAATAAGTTAAATGGAATGTATTTATTAACTAAGAACTGTGTAAGGACTTGTTAAAGGGTGTTTTATGCTATATTTGACGAATCTTACAATATTTTTGGATTTAAGGAATAGATCCAATATATTTTAGACTGATAAAGAACTAATAATTTCCAATATAATTTAGGGTAATTCATGTTGTAACCATGTTTCATGAGAATATATGATGATAATATTTACATTATTGGAATGTGGAAACCAATATATATTTTGTGTTATATAGGGGAATCAATATTAATCTAATTTGGTGACTCTCGTTCTAATGTTTTTTATTTTGACCTTTTAGAATGGTTATAAGGTTAACCAATCATTACATGTTTTTGTTATTATCTATAGGAAGAATTTATGCCCCATGTATGGGTTATAAACCATTATTAAAAAGATAATCAGTGATTAAACTTTTTTCCAGGATGTCCATCTTATATATTATATTAGTGTGGCTATAAAAAAGTACATCATGTATGTCTGGTGAAAACCAATCATTTCCAACAAAGACACGGGTATTTAACCCATGACCTAAATAAGATTAGGGTTTCATGCCTACCACTGGCCTACATGATGTCGTAGTTAATATATATTTATTTTAAATGAATAATTATTAATGATGAACTATCATTTTAACTATTTATAGATTAATTCTTGTTGTTTTTTAAGAGTCAAATAATTAGACTTTTCATTCTTATATGGGCCTTAAGATATGTTAAAATCAATTTAATCAAAAAAGTTAATTTTTGGACATTAATTCCATGAGATAATAAATGAATTAGAAAATTTTAAAATTGTAATCCATGAATTAAATTTTGTTAATAGAAATCTTCAATAATTACTCAGTATTCTGAATGTTATTGAATAAAAATATTTTCCTAATACCTTAGACTTTGTTGAGCTGATAGCCTTTCAAATAATTACAAATTTATTACATTAAGACCTTAAAATTTCCTTATATCATTGACGTATCTGATATTGATGACTTCAATCACTCCCTGTAAATATTTACACTTTTCCTCCACGTCCAATATTCACTCCCAAAATTTTTTCTTCTATGTTGAAACCCAGTTATATTTTACTTTGGGTAACCCATATGGTTCCAAATTTACCTTATATTGGAAGTTATAATATCCATTTTTCTGATGTGGGTTTCTATTAATAAATATTTCATGTATTAAACCATTCATAACCAAGATGAATCTCTAGGGAGAAATTCATTTTTAAGGGGGGTAGAATGTAAAACACCGAGATATAAAGAATTTTTTTGAATTAATATAAAATTTTAATATTTTTATTTTCACATGACACTATAAATAGTTATATATATTTATATATATTAAATAACAAAGTAAAATATTTGTTTCTATTGCAATACAAACATGTTTTGTGCTACATGCAAGACAAACATGGCTTGCCCTACAAGAAACACTGATTTGGCGTATGATGCATGTAACACTGAGTTTCTAAAAAAGAAATTAATTATTTAAATATGATAATTATAATATATCCATTAAAATTCATAATATCTAAAATTAAAATATTTTTATTTTATATAAATAAAACTTATTGTAATGAAAGGTAATATTTCTGGTAGTCATTTTATGTTACAAATATTGTTTTCTTGAATAAATCACTTTTAATAATAAAAGTAATTTTATACACATTTTGAAATTTAATTGTATAAAATAAAATAATTTTTTGAATTCAGAACATCTAAATTATCCTAGTTTTTTTTGTATTGTTTTGAGAAACATCATTTTTTGATGAAAAGTAAAAAATACTACTTTTTATTTAAACAAATCATTTTTTAAGTAAATTTTTAATGATAAATGGTATTATAAATATTATAGTAGATAAAAATTTATAAATATTAAATATATTAATAAAATTTAGTTCATTATAATTCATTTCACTTTGAATCTGAGTATAAAATCATAACACACTTTTGAACTTTTTCATACTTTTAAAACCCCATTATTTCGTCCCATCTACTGGAATAACACTATCTTAATTTTACTACTTATGTGATTGGAATTTTACACATAAATCATAAAACAATATATTCATTATAATTTTTATAGTATAATAATTCCATGTTATTTTTTGACCAAATTGATTAGTAAAATTGATTAAAATGAATTACAACGATTAAGGTCAAATTAATCTTAATTTGGAACTAAATGTTAAAATTATGGGAAGAAATGACCTAGAAACTTGTACAACACGAATTGGATGTCCATTATTATCCCAAAAACCACTAATTATTGAGTTTGGTTTGTTTTTAAGACTTATTTTAGGTAATAACATGTGCACACCTAATTTATTTCTAAAACTCCTTGTGAGTCCTTTTCCTTCCATATAAAGGACACCATCTCTACTCATTAATCAAACCTCTAAAACCATATAATTTCATTAAGTATCTTCCATTGTGGCTTCCAAAAAATTTTATGTTTGACCTTGAAGTCATAATTTGGGCAGAAACCTTCTCAAGTAATTCTTTTCGCACATTCCATAAGGAGTTACTAGATTAAGAGGTTATGTCTTCTCTCAAGATCCTTGCCTTTATTTTCCTTATCCACCCCTCCACTATATTTATGCAATTATTTTGTGACAAAAAAAGTAACCTTTATTAACTAGGTTGTTTTTATTAAATGTTTAGGAAATACACTTACACACACCTCAATCTAATGGATGTTGAACATGCAATTCCTGTGTACGAAAAACTATTGCCTCGCGAAATGATGATTTTTCATTTCTATTTTACCACCGATAATGGTGGAAATAATTATAAAAAATATATTTATATATAAAATATATTATATTTTTTTTCTATTTAATCTTATTTATTCCTTTTTATAACACAAATATGTTTTCCTTCCATTTTGTGTTAATACGACAATCGCGTTTGAGGAAGTGTGGACTACCTTCCTCTCAAAGCGATGTGATTCATTCACACAACACATAAAATGAATTATGGATGGTTTAATGAAATTATCTGACATATACAATCTGTTAATTGTAATGCAATAATAATATATATGTATACATATATATATTAATATGTCATTTACATATTTCTTTGAATACGACAATAAAAACAGAAAACAACATTATTGCTTACGTACGACTTACCGTCTCCAAGAATTGTGTATTCCATTAGATACTTAATTAAGATATAGATTATTAAAATATAATTATAATATAAATCCATGATATTTATATCCTGTTCTACAATCTGTAATGATGATATAAGTATAAGGATTAATGATATGACAAATTAAGTCAAATGTAGAGAACAATGTGAATATTACCTGAAGAGAAACCTTAACATAGGATCGTTAACAAGTGGGTAATATAATATTATAATCAAACCATATATTGCAATATATATAAGAATATTATATAGTATAATATGTAAAATAAACATATATTATTAATATTGTAATCCTATATGAGTATAGAGAGTGTCAAGACAAAAGGTAAGGGGGTTTCTTCTCACTTTTAATTTATTTGAGATACAAGGTATATTCAACACTATTTATGATTATGTGGTGTATTTATTGAACACAATTTTATTCAATATATATTGTAATCATATTTATGAGTATTAAAATTCCATCTTTTTGAGGCTTATTTCAGGGGGTTTACGTTTCAAAAGTTACCGAATCAGTAAAATGTTTTGTCTCAATTTTCCTTCTTTGAGACTCAAGTTTATTCATACACGTAAACTCTTTTTATGGGTTTATATACCTCCACCTTACATGAAATATAATGAATCTAAATATTTTCATTATATTATATTCGCTATTTAATTTTCATTCCTTTAATGGAGAGATGATCCCAAGATACCAAGTTATAAGAGTTTATTTAGACAATCTCATTACATTTCAAGTTTGTTTGTGTTTATGATTACTTTGATAAAATCATATGATACGTATATCAAGAATATTCATTATTTTCCTTTAAATTTGTTATAATATGTTATACTCATGTATTGGTATCATTTTATTCTTTTTGGTACATAAGATAGTTAGGAAAGTGTTCATAGTAATTCCCGACGTTACCATATCTTCAGTCGGAAATAAATGTTTTCTAAAAATAGTTTCCAAGAATATTATACCATTCCACAAAAATATATTCAATAAATTTCTACAATTTTTGTTTTTTACCAGTATATTCATTGTAATAATTGATTCTTTTTTTCTACAAGTCACTTTTACATACTTTTTACTATGCAAAAGGAATGTTCTTTTGACGTCATAAGACATGCACAGATTTACCCATCATTATTTCATCAAAGCTCCCTTTAAATCATTAGAGTTTTTAATATTTAATAATTTTTTTAATAAAATAAATTTTAAAGGAAAATTGTATTCAAGATGGTTTAAATCTTCTTTAATATGTTTTCATGGAAAACTATTTTCGAAATGTTTTCAAAGCCTTATTTACATTTTTTCAATGTGCTTTCAAAGAAGTGGGTTTAAAAAAGTTTTCAAGATTATTTTATATCTTTTTAATAATAATGATTTTTAAAACATTTTAATGCTTTATTAATATGTTTTCACAATATTTTCAAATAAATGTTTTTCACAATATTTTGTTCGTTTTTAAATGTTTTAAAGTGTTTTCAAAGGAAAAGTTTTTCAAAATGTGTTGATGCTTATTTTATAATTTTTAGTTGAAAAAGGTTTTCAAAATGAATTCAAGTATTACTTATATTTATTCCAATCTATTTTCATCAAAAATGGGTTTGAAAAGTTATTATGTTATTAAAATATCGTTTCAAAAAAGAAATTATAGTTTCCTCAAGAAATGTATTTAGAGTATATTTTAAAATTAGTTTCTATCTAAGATGAGATATATTGATGTTACTCATGAATTTATAGGGAATTATCTAAAAGTACCATTCATATCCATTTTATGAATGAGTTATGATTAATTAAATGGTCATTATGAAACCTTATTTATTCTTCATGGGTAATATGTTTTTGAAATCTGTTTCTCATTCATGGGTTATATGCTTTTGGAACCCGCTTCTTTTCATGGATTCTATTTAGGATGAAATGGTTGTGAAATATATATCTTTCAATATGTTATGATATTATTACATGTTTATGATACCCATTTAATTTAATGGGAAATTATATGAATATTTATGATCATGTGGAATATGTATGTATGATTTTATTATGTTACAGGTGGGACCGATATCTCTATATAATGAATTGGGTAATTATTTATATATCATGGGATAATTATGGGATTCAAGTCGATGAGATTGATCCACTGTGGGATGATATAGAAACCCAATCCCTTGTAATGAATGGAATTATGATGGGGATGGGGGTTTGACCCACCTAATAGGTGTGGTCAACATGATGATGGAAGATGGGGTAATATGATCTATTACTGGAAGATGGGGAATCCCGATCCCTTACATGGAATGAACTACGAATGGGGATATTGGTGTGTCCTGCCCAGTTGGTGCAGTTCCCATGATGTTCCCAGATAAGTTTTAGCAACGCATCTTGACTTAGAGGGAATAATATATCAAGTCTAAGTATTCCAAAATTCCATCTCTTATTCCAATATTATGCTTTAATGGACTATTATATTTATTTTATTATAATTAATGTCTTATAAAATGCCAATATTTATGCCATGATCTCTTTTATGATATTTTATTTGTAGGGCATGATCTTATATATTCATGATCATTTTCTCAAACCCCTTATGATCATATTTATGGTTACATGTCTCCCTTTTTCATGCTTACTGAGCATTTGAGATCACCACATTTTTATGTTTCCTTTCTCCAGGTTATGGAGAATGGTTTTAGGTATAAGATTCAAAGGTATAAATCATTATGGTAGATGTCACAGATCTTTAATGAGGATATAAGATATTGTTTATGAGATTTCAAGTACACTAAACGATTATGGTCCAGGGGAATTTATTTTTGGGATGTACTAAATATTAATTTGAAATTATGTAATATCCATGTATGTTATTCCAAGGTCGTTATAGTCTTGCCAAAAATATTATTACTCCATATTAATTAACACTAATATCAGAGGATTTCATTTTTATTATAGCTTTCCCTTTTTCCTGAATTCCCACAAAATCACATTGAGAAAAATTTATCCTCTTTCAGAATGGATGATTGAGAACTAATTTGTGAAATCATTAATGATGTTACTCCCTTTATGATTCCTATATCTATTATTTTCAAATATAAGAAGATAAAATACCTCTAAATAATAATCAATGATAGAATTTAAGGAGAATTTCTAATTAGAACATCTTTTACTCTATTTGATTTCCCATGATGGTAATGAATTGAGAATTCATAGTCTTGAATCAGCTCAAACAATATTCATTGGTGCATATTACAATAATTCTATGTAAATATATACATGATTCTTTAGTGATCTATATATACTTAACACTTCTCCCAAAAAAGATAATGTCACTATAGTTTCAATGTTAAAATCAATGCAGTCAAATCCAAATCATGCATTTGGTAGTTCTATCTGTGATATTTCAACTTCCTTTAAGCATAGGCTATCACTTTTTCATTTTTCATTAACAAAAATCCCAATCACTTCGTAGAAGAATCACTGAATACCTAAAAAATTCCTCTACTTGTGGGTAGTGTGATTACAAGTGA
This sequence comes from Viscum album, assembly GCA_963277665.1. Lineage (NCBI taxonomy): Eukaryota > Viridiplantae > Streptophyta > Magnoliopsida > Santalales > Viscaceae > Viscum > Viscum album. The sequence continues at coordinate 1,500,619,442 of OY728131.1, forward strand.
AATGATAATACTTCTTTTCAACTCATTAAATATCTCTTCACATTAATCATTCTAAGAAAATATGAGTCCATTTCAAGTTATCTTGGTTAGAGTGTTTAAAAATCTTGAGAAATCATGAAAAAATATATCATATTTCCTAGATAATCTAAGGTAACTAAGGGTATTTGTCCCAAGTATTGGACTCATACATCCTTAAACTACATCTGTCTTTGAAGGGTCAACATATATTCCATTTCTTATTATAATATTCCCAAAAAAAAAGAGGCTTCCATCAACCATAAGTCAAATTTTGTGTACCTTTAATGAATGTTATTCTTTTATATGGTAATTAGCACAATGATCATTCATTACTCATGCTATTATTTGATATTAGATTATATTAGAATATCATCTAAAAATAGTATTTTAAATTTATTAATATAATATATAAACTCTCTACCCATCAAGTCAAAGATGATTTCTGGAGAATTAGTGAGTTTGAATGGAATAAATATGAACTCATAGTCCCCTGACCCTGTATGAAAAGATGTCCAGAGGATATCCTTCTTATTCACCCTATATTGGTAATACCCCAACTATAGATACACCTTGGAAAAGTATGGTTATGACATAGTTGTCCAAAAAAGTAATCAATCCATGGATTATGATACTTGTTCTTTATCGTTATCTTGTTGAGTTCATGCTAATCATTGAAATAAAACATTTATCCATCCTTCTTCTTGACGAATAATAACCCCACAAGCTGAAGAAATTGGGAATATTAAACATTTATCAAGATTATCCTATACTTGTTTCTTCATCTAATAATGTGGTATAATATCCATTCTATGCAGAGTATTAGATAATGGAAATTACCTAAGTATATAATGGATTAAAAATTCCAGATCCTGGCTTGGAGTAAGACCAAGAAATTACTCTAGAAACATTTCAACGTATTCACTCACAATGAAAATGTATTAAAGGATGACATTTTCCTTAGACTCAATAATTTTAGCTAGATATGATAGCTCATAGTTTATTAATATGAATAATTGATATCTGGTTGCCAATGAATGTTCATCATCATCCTAGAACGTGTATATAATAGAGGGAAGATTCATAATATTGATAGTGATTTATATATCATGATAATTTATATTGAATATCTGTAAGGAAAGTCAATATATTCTATGAATTACAAAAAATTATAATAAAGGTAGTATTAAAAGGTTATCATGGAAGTCCATCCATGAGAATTCTATATTGCAGTTGTTTTATACATGGGATGCAATGATTTCCCATTTTTCTTTTTTTTTGACAACTCTACTTTTAGGATTTGTTGTGGTGTTTCAATAGTTTTAATAAAATTTCATGATATGAAGTAATTGATATAACGTGAATAAAAAAGTATGTTAATTATTCATGATTGAATAACATGAATAACTATGAAAAATTTATTTTATGGATCCACCTCAAGGAATTTGATTCAAAATTATCACCCTTTCTTCATTGGAGGTTGTTGGTTGTATCTAAATACCCTTGTCATAGTTAATTGGTTTGAAAAGATACATGGTTAATTATTTTTAAAAAACCTAACAATGTGATAAGGAATGACTGGCTCATTACTTTACTCCATCACATTAGGGGGTTTCTCCCATCAAAAATAAGTAGTAAGGTGTCCTTTATTCCAATATTAAAATAATTTCCTCATTCACCTTAGGCATTTTATGGGGTTTTTCATTCCCCAATTTTGACATGTGGATTGTTAAAAATTATTAGCACTATTATATTTCCCCAAAATACCTCTAGAATTAAACTCTAATTTATTTTTTATATCCCGGTGATACTATTCGGATTTCCCAATTGGAATCTTAACATTGAGGGAACATCCACAATTTACTCATATCTATCAATTTCTCAAATTTATAGGGATTTTGTAGGCAGGTTTTTATCCTACCAAGGAAGTGGTTAACCATGAATTTTGGGTTAACTACATAGCCAATGGAATATAGTACATGTATTGTGATGTTTTCCACATATTCCCTGATATATTTCTAATATTTTTTCTTGAGGGAAATTAAATCCCTTTCCATTTAAAGTTTGAGAGTATAGGGAAAACATTTATCAAAAAACATTTTACAGAATTCCATTCAACCCATATCTTAAATATTTTACACAGGCTTCTTATTATTGATAAACTTCCCCCATGAATTAGTTTCTATCTTTATATGATAAATGTAAGGACCCAAACATTCATTAATTAAAATTCATCTTAATCTAATAAAATTTCTTATCATTTAAAATGGACATATAAAACGTGAACTTATTTGGTTTTATGTTTTTTGATTTTAAAATTCCATTAAGAATTGTGACTGTTTCTAATATAGTAGTTGAACAGTGATCACATGATTAGTATAAATATATGCCTCTAACGAATCTAATTTTCTCAGAAAAAGGAACCAATGGCCTCATCCAGTAGACCTTCCCCTTACGAAGCCCATTTTTCGGAGCTCAGAAAGGAGGTAGAATATTTGGGATTTTCTCTTGACCATGCCCATGCTGAGCTTGAATATGTTAAGCTCGAGCGGAATCGCCTATGAGATAAGTGGATGTTGATAGATATTACCACTCGAGAAATGTTATCCAAGCCACCCCAAGAGTCTGTCACCATCGCGCACCTTACCCTAAGGTATTATACGGGTGTTTTAAGGGGTTCTGTAACAAGACCCAAGCACTATTATTATGTACATTATTTTTATATATAATAAATACTATATTTCATTTTATTATTGTTATTTTGTAAATAGATTTTGAAGCACAAATAGAATTTTTAGTTAATATTCAACTAAGAAATATATTTTTATGAATTAATGGATTTTTCAATTAAATATTGTTTTAATAATATATTATTATTATTAAATTAATTTTTATTAAATATAAATGATCGTATAATTTTCTAAATGCAATTGTATTTTTTATTATGCTTTGAAATCTGTTTTTTTCAAACCCATTATATTTCAAAAAATGTCAGTTTTTAAGTGAAAATTCAAATATTTAGAAAATTATTTAGATTAAATGAATATTATTTTGGAATCAGGAGGTCAAAATTATCCAATGGTGGGTTTTTCATAATTTTCTGAGACATTCAAATTTTTGGGTTAAAATTAAATACCGTTTAAATATATAATGTGATTTATCACATCATAATGCCCCAATAATGATGTAATAAAATACTATAAATGATATATTCGTAAAATATATGATTTATCCTTAAAATAATGTAATTTTAGATTTTTTTGATTAAATGTGGCATGCCTTAGTGGACCCTCGATGACTTATAAAACATTTTATCTTTTTAAATGGTTTCCCTTCAGGGTGTGAATAACCTCCACATAATCAACCCTATTATTTTAATAATTTATCCGATTGGACTTATAAAATATTGTTTTCCACTCCCCTTTGTCAAAAACCATGTCCAAAAGCAGTGGTCCGGTTTCTGGTTTTGATTAGTTTAATGCGGGTGTCCCAAACCTAACTAATAAAGATTTCCTTCTCCATTCGTATATAAACTCACCCGATCTCACACTTCCTATACACTCTAATACTATGTAAATCTTCTAACCTCTTCCCTCCTCTCTCTATAGTCCTCCCAAGGCTCATCATGCTCCCACGAAGCCTCTCTCATGCCTTTCGGATCACACTTCCAAGTAAGGGATTTCCTCTTTTCTAATTTTTTCCCAATTTCATTATGTTTTCATAACCTTTTAATTTCAATCAAACATGTTAGGGTATGATTTATCACCTTCCTCATACTTCCCTATTTATTTTTGAATTATGATAGACCCATTTCACTCTCAATTAATGCCTCCCATGCACACCCATTACCATGCCAAATTTTTGTAAGGAATTTCTCTCTCCTCATTTACATTCAAAAACTTCCTTTGTATTATGAATCTAAATTCCTTTACATATGTTGGGACATGTTTCTATATACACCCCTTACATTCTATTTCATGTAAATATGATTATTCAACCCTTTCCCTCTCATCAACCATTTTTACAAATTTTTATGTCATGTCTTTATGCTGCTAAAATTGTACCATAATTTTCCAAGTCAAAATCCTTCTGTAGTGAATACCATACCCATGTCTCAATCAAGGGTATTCACCTTTATGAACGTATAAATATTGAAATTTAATTTCATGTGTGTATTCCACAATTTTTTAATCGTGGAATAACTTATAAAGCTGAATGATTCTATGTTATATGATCCATGTTGCACACTTATGCATGGAATGAAATGTTTAAGAAGGGTGTACCCTGATAGCGTTCAAATGCATTGGGTAAAGTATAATAGCATGATACGTCTTGTGGAATGAGTTTTGATTCATGTTAATTCAATAGAAATGAGGGCTTACTCATTCTTCATGTTCAACGTGGGTTTACTCATGCTCTATGTCCAATGAGCCTTGGCTCATGCTAATTCAATGTTAAGTGTTGTTGGCACAGTCCCATGTTATGATTATCATGATTTATCATGACTTTATGTTCATGTATCTCTTGTTCTCCCATGATATTCCTATTGAAAAACATGTATTTCATTCCTCAAGTTATTCCATGTTTACTCCCTTACCGGGATTTATTGCTCACCCTTTTCTTATTCATGTCAGCAGGTTATCCCCTGTAATGCTAAGTAAGAGGGGATGTAGTGGTATTATAAATGATGTTTTCAATAAAGATGTTGCATTTAATGTCTTAAGTTGTAATATAATTATCCTAATCCCCAAATATACTAGAACACTCAATCTTTAATGCAGTATACAATGATGTTTATGTAATAAATCACGCTTATGTGTGTAATTGTAACGCCCCGACCCTAGTTACCCAGAGTCGGCGCATTATTGCGTAACTTTGGAATGATCACAAAAGATCAAGTCTCAAAAGACTGATTAGTTTAGTAGCCTTGGAAACACTAGATACATTCATAAATGTTACATTACATCATTAAGTGAAAAAATACAATAACAAAGTCTCCACAGCCCACACTCATATCCTCTTCTGACTATCCCTACAGGTCATTCATAAAATACTTCTTCACATCCTGGAAAATATTAAAACATTGAAAGGGGTGAGCTCAGATGCTCAGTAAGGTTAAAAATATTGCAGAATATTTCATAAATAAACATTATCATTTAAGGAAATGTATAACTAAAAAAATCCTTTTTAAACTTGAACTTCAGCATGATACAAAAAAAAAATTAAATAATTCCATTTACATACTCACATGGATATTCTACTAGCCGAATAATCCCATGCAATATCAATAACCAATTTCATAATGATGGAATGCATAATGCCAGACTATCAAAACCATGTAGTCAAGGCCTCGTGCCAAGACCACAAATAAGATTTTGTCAAGGCCTCGTGCCAAGACAATAGTTTGTCTCATGAGACCTATCGATGCATCGAGGAGCTGTAGCGGGCTCCAACCATCACATATTAAGTGCAATGCATTCCTCATATGAATAGGTTTAAACATATCATAAACCATAACATAATCGTATCACATAAAACAAGAATAAAGGAAACATAACATTTCCACATTTCAATCAAAAGATATCAATACAACACATTGATATAATAAAAACACTTTCAAAACCATTTTCAATAACAAAATAAAAGAAAGTTAAAACTTTGTATTTCTTTTTCATTAAAAAAAAGTTATGGCTTGTAGAGGAATCCGAAACTCAAATAATAGTCATGACGGCAGAGAAGTCGTTGTCGCCGCATACGTACGGAAAGAAAAACATTCCTTTTTGTCGTTTAGTAAAACACTTCATATCAAAAATATTCCTTTTGAATAAACGTAAAAGTCAAAGGGGTTTATACACCGTATAAAAGAAAGTTGTGTAGAAAACAAAATATGCCTAAATGAAAGGAGATTGAGACGAATACACTTACAAAGATCATTTTTTAAATAAAGTAGATATATTATGTGTATTCACTATAAGTACATATGTAAAAATACAAGATAGGACATAATAATATCATGAGAAAATTTGAAAGTAGGAGATTAACCCAAAGAATAGAAATTGGGTTAAGAAGTTCCCTTACCTCATGTCCGAATTCATTCGACCGTTCATTGATCTCTTGAATAATAAACTTGAGTTAATTTCTATTTACATAAGAACCTTTTTCATGTTCATTATTACTTTTATATCACTTATTACCATGTTATGAACATTATGTAATTATTTATGTTAATAACGGTCATTTTGTCGATCTTTGGTACTTGAGTCAAAAATAAACTTCTTATAATTACAAGTTGTTCATGTGGTGAAATATCCATTATATACCGAATTATATTCATGATTTAGATATCATATATATCATATATATCCATTATATACATTCATTTATAATATTAAATAACATTTAGAGCTAATAAATGAAATGCACCGTTCATGGAGATGGTAAGCCGTACGTACGCATGAACGCTACTTTCATTTCTATTTCCTATTTAATGGAATTAAATCGTAATAGTATAAAGGTGTATTATAATTCCAGTATAATATCATATATAATATCATTTACTCCATCCTTTACACATCCCATATATGGCATTAACGATTCAAATCACTGTGAGGGGTCGGTGGTCCGCACTTCCTAAAATGAAAATATCGTGTTTACCCATAATGGAAACCATAAAGGTATGCCATAAATGAAAAATACAGAAGCTTAAGTAAAACATAAACATATTATATATCATATATAAATACAGTGACATATTAATGGCCACCTTTGAAGGTGTTATATGAGTGTTGAACAATCATCGTTTCGTGAGGCAGAAATTCACCATCCACAGAAACAGTATGTTCTTTAACCATTAGATGTAGGTGTGTGTATGTTTAGCTCTGATAATTCTTATAAAAAAATCCTAGTATATTGAATATACTGGTTTTGTTACAAAATAAAGGAATAAAAAGAGTTTAATGGGTTAGAGAAGAAAAATAAATCAAAATAACATAAGAGAAGACATTACCTTAAAATCGGGTAACTCTTTTTTTTTTATTTTAGCCAAAGGCTTCCTTGGGAAGAATTATTCCAAAATTTAGGGTTCTAGGAGTAAGAGAGGAAAGTTAGGAGATTATTTTGGTAGAGTTTGGCTGATCCAAAAGGCTTTTAAGGTGTGAGTAAGGTGGTAGTGGTGGGGGCCTTTTATAAGAGGAGAGAAGGGGAACTCTTGGAAAGATTGAAATGTTACTTTATTATGAAATGCTTTTTCGGATTCTAAAGGTCCCACACTTATATATTTCTAGGATAAGGTGATAAGGGTTCTAAATATACTCATCCAATAGGTTTTTGACAAGTGTAATTCATATATTTTACATTATTTTTTCATTTTATTTAAATCGTTAATTAACGAGGTAATCCGTGCATCATCATGGTGTCATAAATTATTTAATTTATTTAATGTCTAAAAATTATAAAAAAATATCATGATGTAGGAATTATTTTTATATTTTTAGTGAATATTTATAGTCAAATATATGACTTGTATAACCCGATTTAATTTTTTTTAGTAAAATAAATCTTGTTTGTGACATTTTTATTTTAACTTTAAATTAAAAGTTATTTATGTCATTTTCCTACCAAAGTGGCCCCATGGGGTCCCAAAGTTGACCCATGGATTGTATTAGTCATCCATGAGACATCCAATATTGGTATTAAAAGTGTAAAGGTCATTCCATATTTTTATAATACTATTTTTACCTTAAATTTCACTAATTACCTTTAATCGCGATTAATTAAACTTAAAATTTACTATTCACCAAAATATTATTTTAATCTCATGGAACCACATTTTACTTCCTAATGATGAAAATGTATGTTGGATTTTTGAAAATAAAATCACAGAAGTGGTAATGTTTCTTTTAAATGAAAAATCAGTTTTTTAACTACCACTTAGTGGTTTCACTATTCATCAAAAATTGAAGTTTTTTAGAACAATGCCAAAATTTCACCGTAAGCTATAATTGACATTCAAAATTAAAAAATGAGTTCTATTTTACAAAATTCCAAACATATTTGTTGAATTAATTAATTTTATAATTAATTCCCGCTGTCACAACAAATAGCGTGTTTTTAAGAAACAGTATATATCAAAAGCTTGACAATTGTTTATGTCCAATTTCAAAGTGAAATTAATTCTAATGACCACCATTGAATAAAATGGTAAAAATATATTATAATTATACATTAAAACCACTCAATATTATAATTTATCACTATAAATTATTTTTATTAAAAAATTTGTTTTTAAGTATTTTTCACTATTCATAAAAATTGGAAGTTCTCAGAAAAATACCAAAAATTCAACATAGGATAATTTCGATATTCCGAATCCAAAAATGAAGTCCATATTGAAATATAAAATTTATATAAATTAAAAAATTGGGTATTACTATTAATAACGGCGACTTTGATTAGTTGTGGTGTGTTAGAACTCGAAGTTGCGTACAATGGAAGCTATTACAGTATTGAATGAGAAGCGTATCATGGAAGCTTGGGGTGTTACATTCTCCCATACTTCAATAAATTGCATCCTCGCAATTTGAAATATTTCTTTGAAAATAAAAGGTTGAAAATAGAAAATACCTTTGTGGAAAACCCACATCGGAAATAAGGTTAATAAAAATATAACTTTAAAAGATGTAAAGATAAGTACAAAGGTCACCCGAGATAGCCCATACTAGGATTCTATGAAAATATGGATATGGAAGAAAAACAAACCATCAAGGTCTGATGGAGAGTCGTAGAAAACTGGATTAGGATAAACTTGACCATAAGAAAATCAGAAACATGTGATTGGTTAAATAGTCATTGAATCCCCAGTTGGAAAAGTTAACCGGAAATGTTTTTGTTTTAGGTTACCTTTTATAAAGTTGAGGAATTTATTTAGGAGATTTAATAAAAACATAAGGGAATATACATACTTGTCATGTAGACTTTCATTCTTTAATAAATTTTTATCACAAACCCATCTTTCACTCTAAAAGGTAATAGAACTCAAAAATATTCTATTTATCCTAATTGTATAAGGTTCCAAATATTAACACATACCATTTAGATTATTAAAACTATTTTGTAATAACCAGGGACTTCCTGTAGGCTAGTGGTAGGTAATAAAGGCCTGTCGCACTATAGTTGTGGGTTTGATTCCTACTGCTCTGTCCGACGCAACGGGTTATGCCCCACCCTGCAGGTTGTCCTTTTCCTAAAACTATAGTATTAGAATATTCCAAAAATAATCTTCAGAAATGTTTTAACCTTAAACAATACTATCCAAGGTTCAACTTAATCCATTCCAACCTTAATAGTTATCCAAAATACCTCTGTCCAGACTTTCTCTAAAAGGTTCTTAAATTCCAAAATCAATTGTAACATCAGATTCCCCAAACAAATTAAAGTTTCTCTTTTTGTCATATACTAAAAATATGATTACCTTCATCATATTAAAACCTTACTGAAACAACAAGTACTATAGTACAATCCTTATATATATCACATTATTATTATGACCAAAATATAATCCTTGAGTCCAAAAGCACCAATACATAAATTATTCCACTTCAACTGTAGTAATAGCATAAGATTGGCCTTCATCGCTTGGCCTTTTCTAAGGTATGCTTCCCTGATGATTAGGATGTTCATTTGCATAGTGCCCCATTTCCCTACAATTGTAGCATTCAACATTGATATCCTCTTTCTTTTCCTTGCAATCACGAGCCTGGTGACCTTTTTCTCCACATTTATAACAAACTCCCATTCCTTTTAGGCAAGCACCGAGATGAATCTTACCACAATTATCACATAATGGAAAATCCTTCTTTCCCTTTTACCCTTTATCCGTCTCTTGTTCCATCGTTCTCTTCTTCTCTTGATTTACTTTTTTGTCATAAGACTTAGAGAATTCTTTTTCTATCTTCATAGCACACGAGACAATATCTTTATACGATGAGAAGGATTGTGATACTAAAGCTCGACAGAGAAATGATTTTCGCCCACCAAATAAACGATCAATCTTACTTCTTGGGTTATGTATATAATGTGCAGTATACCTCACTAACCTTGTAAAGTTGGCCTCATACTTTGCGACATTTTCATCCTCCTTCTGTCTCATACTCAGAAATTGCCTTTCCATATCTACTCGATGGTCAAGAGGAAAGTATTTTTCTAAGAAAAGATCTTTGAACTCTCTTCATTCCATAATTAATATTTCTTCATCTTCCTTTGTATTTTGAATCAATGACCACCATTGATCGACATCTCCAGTGAGGTGGTAAACTGCCATGATAACCTTCTCCCTTTTGCTACTCCCCAAGGAATGGAATATTTTCTCTAAGGAGTTTATCCATTTCTCAGCTACTAATGGATTTGTACCCCATTTAATTTTGGTGGTTGTTACCTCATGAATCGGTCTAACATTGGTCCTCCACGTTGCAGATCAGGGTGCTCCATACGAGTAAGGTTATTATTCATAACCTGAGTGAGTTGTCCCAGTATGGTAATAAGTTGATCAGCACTAGTTGTATCTTCAGATCCACAATAATTATCTTGAGTAGGAGGGCAATCCCTACACAGAGTGCATGCATTGATACTGTTTCCATTGCTTCCACTAGGAGCCATTTCTAAACAATGGGATAAACTAGATTAGTTTATTAATCAAAATACATAATTCCATACTTGTAAAATACTTAACATAAATTGAACTATTTATGGTTATAATCCATAAAAATGTTTTATTTGAGGAAGTATATACTCATATCCCTTCGTAGTGGTTTTTAAATAAAATGAGAATTATCCTAAGCATATCCCCCGGTAGTGTTGTAACCAAGAGTGTAGCAAGGCCCATTGTCGTGCACCGGTTCTTGTTCGAGTCTAGCTCAAAGCGGTGTTTTCGGGTTTTACCCCTAGGTACATCTATGCCAGAGTCGCCACTACCTGCTCGTATCCAGACATGGATTTATTGCTCGGAAAAATCACAAAATCTCTATAATAACAAAATTCTAGGAAGTTCTTCTATACTAATACTCAAAGTCTATCTTAGTTCTATGTGCTATAATCATAGTTTATCTAAATATAGCTTCCAAGGTTAGTACTAAACTGCCTCTGATACCAACTGTAACGCCCCGACCCTAGATACCCAGATTCGGCTCATTATTGTGTAACAATGGCATGATCACAAAAGATCAAGTCTCGAATGACCGATTAATTTAGTAGCCTTGGAAACTTTAGATACATTCATAAATGTTACATTACATCATTAAGTGAAAAACTACAATAACAAAGTCTCCATATCCCACACTCATATCCTCTTCTGACTATCCCTACAAGTCATTCATAAAATACATCTTCACATCCTGGAAAATATTAAAACATTGAAAGGGGTGAGCTCAGATGATCAGTAAGGATAACAATATTACGGAATCTTTCATAAATAAACATTAACACTTAAGGCAATGTATAACTAAAACAAAATCCTTTTTAAACATGAAAATCATCATGATATGGAAAAAATAAAATTAAATAATTCCATTTACTTACTCACATGGATATTCTACTTGTCGAATAATCCCATGCATTGTCAATAACCACTTTCATAACGATGGAATGCATAATTCCAGACTATCATAACCACGTAGTCAAGGCCTCGTGCCAAGACCACACATAAGATTTTTTCAAGGCCTCGTGCCAAGACACTAGTTTGTCTCATGAGACCTACCGATGCATCGAAGAGCTATAGTGGGCTACACCCGTCACTTATTAAGTCCAATGCATTCCTCATATGAATAGGTTTAAACATATCATAAACCATAACATAATCGTATCACATAAAACATGCATAAAGGAAACATAAACTTTCCACATTTCAATCAAAAGATATCAATACAAAACATTGATATAATAAAAACTCTTTCAAAACCATTTTCAATACCAAAATAAATGAATGTTAAAACATTGTATTTATTTTTCATTAAAAAAAAGTTATGGCTTGTAGAGGAAGCCGAAACTCAAATAATAGTCACGTCGGCGGAGAAGTCATTGTCGCCGCATACGTACGGAAGGAAAACCATTCCTTTTTGTCATTTAGTAAAAAGCTTCGTATAAAAAAGATTCCTTTTGAATAAACATAAAAGTCAAAGGGATTTATACACCGTATAAAACAATGTTGTGTATAAAACAAAATATGTCTCAATAAAAGTAGATTGAGATGAAGACCCTTAAAAAGATAATTTTTTTTAAATAAAGTAAATATATTATGTGTATTCACTATAAGTACACATAAATAAAGTACAAATACAATATAGGACCTAAAAATATCAAGACATAATTTGAAAGTTGGATATTAACCCAAAGAATAGAAATTGGGTTAAGAAGTTCCCTTACCTCATGTCCGAATTCACTCGACCGTTCTTTGATCTCCTGAATAATAAACTAGAGTTAATTTCTATTTACATAAGAAAATTTTTCATTTTCATTATTCCTTTTATATCACTTATTACCATGTTATGAACATTATGTAATTATTTAAGTTAATAACGGTCATTTTGTCGATCTTTGGTACTTGAGTCAAAAATAAACTTCTTATAATCACAAGTTGTTCATGTGGTGAAATATCCATTATATCCAAAATTATATTCATGATGTAGATATCATATATATATCATATATATCCAGTATATACATTCATTTATAATATTATATTACATTTAGAGGTAAGAAATGAAATGCACCGTTCATGGAGACGGTAAGCCGTACGTACGCATGAACGCTACCTTCATTTCTATTTTGTATTTAATGGAATGAAATAGTAATTGTATAAAAGTGCATTATAATTCCAGTATAATATCATATATAATATCATTTAATCCATCCTTTATACATCCCACATATGGCATTAATGATTCAAATCACTTTGAGGGGGTGGTAGTCCACACTTCCTAAAATGAAAATATCGTGTTTACCCATAACGGAAACCATAAAGGTATGCCATAAATGAAAAATACAGAAGATTAAGTAAAACATAAACATATTATATATCATATATAAATACAGTGACATCTTAATGGCCACCTTTGAAGGTGTTATATGATTGTTGAACAATCATCGTTTTGTGAGGCAGAAATTCGCCATCCACAGAAACAGTATGTTCTTTAACCATTAGATGTAGGTGTGTGTATGTGTAGCTAGAATACTTCTTATAAAAACATCCTAGTATATTTAAGATACTGGTGTTGTTACAAAATAAAGTAATAAAAAGAGTTTAAGGGGTTGGAGAAGCAAAATAAAACAAAATAACATAAGATAAGACAATACCTTAAAATCGGGTAACTCTTTTTTTGATTTGATCCAAATGCTTCCTTGGGAAGAATTCTGACCAAATTGAGGCTTATAGGAGTAAGAGAGGAATTTTGAGATAGTATTTGGGCAGAGGTTGGCCATTCCAAAAGGCTTTGAAGTTGTGAGTAAGGTGGTAGTGATGGGGGCCTTTTATAAGAGGAGAGAAGGGGCACTCTTGGAAAGATTGAAATGTTACTTTATTATGAAATACTCTTTCGGATTCTAAAGGTCCCACACTTATATAATTCGAGGATAAGGTGATAAGGGTTCGCAATATACTCATCCAATAGGTTTTTGACAAGTGTAATTCTTATATTTTACATTATCTTTTCATTTTATTTAAATCGTTAATTAATGAGGTAATCGCTGCATCATCATGGTGTCATAAATAATTTAATTTATTTAATGTCTAAAAATTATAAAAAAATATAACTATGTAAAAAATATTTTTATCTTTATAATTAATATTTATAGTAAAATATATGACTTGTATAACCCCATTTAATTTTATTAGTCAAAGAACTCTTGTTTGTGACATTTTTATTTTAACATTAAATAAAAAGTTATTTATGTCATTTTCCTACCAAAGTGGCTCCATGGGGTCCCCAAGCTGACCCATGGATTTTCATGGTCTTCCATGACACATAAAATAGTGGTAGGAAAATTTTAAAGGTCATTCCATATTTTTATAATACAATTTTTACCATAAATATCACTAATTACCTTTAATCGCGATTAATTAAACTTAAAAGTTACTATTCACAAAAACATTATTTTAATCCCATTGAACCAAATTTTAAATCCTAATGAAAACCATGTATGTCATATTTTTTAAAATAAAATCACAAAAGTGGTGATGTTTCATTTAAATGAAAAATCAGTTTTTTAACTACCACTTAGTGGTTTCACTATTCATCAAAATTTGAATTTTTTCAGAACAACACCAAAATTTTACCCTAATCTATAATTGATATTACGAATCCAAAAATGATGACTATTTTACAAAATTCCAAACATATAAGTTGCATTAATTAATTTTATAATTAATTCCCGCTGTCACAACAAATAGAGTGTTTTTAAGAAACAGTATATATCAAAAGATTGACAATTGTTTATGTCCAATTTCAACGTAAAATTAATTCTAATGACCACCATTGGATAAAATGGTAAAAATATATTCTAATTAATCTTTAAACCACTAAATAGTATAATTTATCACTATAAATTATTTTGATTAAAAAAGATGTTTTTAAGTATTTTTCACTATTCATAAAAAATTGGAAGTTCTCAGAAAAATATCAAAAATTCAACATAGGATAATTTCGGTATTCTAAATCCAAAAATAAAGTCCATTTTGAAATACAAAATTTGTATAATTTCAAAAAGTTTTTATTACTATTCATAAAAGCTACTTTGATTAGTTGCGGTGTGTTATAACTCGAAGTTGCGTACAATGAAAGATATTACATTATTGAATGAGAAGCGTATCATGGAAGCTTGGGGTGTTACAGTAATAAAGTGCAGGATTGTTATAGTTGGTACCAGAGGATAGGTTTAGTTATTTTTGGAATTATGATTAGAAAACCCTATTAAATCCATAGAGACAAGACTAAGTATAATAAAAACATCCCTATGTTTTGGCGAGTATTGAGTAAGTGGATTATCATGAAAATACATCCCTGTATGGATACGAGCAGGTAGACGCGGCTCAGAAAGAGATGTATCCTAGGGGTAAAACCCGAAAACACCACTTTGAGCTAGTCATGAACAAGAACTAGTGCGTGACAATGAGCCCAACAGCATTCTTGGTTATAACACTCCCGAGGGGTATGCTTTGGTAAATTCACAAGCTTAGTATGAACCATTATTAAGGGAGTTAAAAAAATTCCCAAATAATATATTGTAGAAAGTAGATCATGGATAATATAGACTGATGCCAATAGATTAATATGTTAATGAAGTAAAATCTACTTATAAGTCATCTGTTTTTTGTCTTTGGATTACAATTTTATGTTTTACCCATAACATTCCTTCTATTCCAGCCAATGGCCAGTAATAGGTGGACTCGGGATAACAACTGATGTGATGATCAATGTGATGACTGTTCTAATGAGATGCACAATCTGATGGGAGTGATAATCATGAACTTTTTCATGGTTATCTCCCAGTTAAATCTAGATTGGAATAGAAACATGGGTCAAGAGGAATGTTCAACCCCCCCACCTCCTAATAAAGAACAATTCCCTAGCGAGAGTATCATACGACAAAGCCACCTACTTTTAATGGATCATCTGATCCCTCAATTGTCGAATAATGGATCAAGTCCATTGAAAATATCTTCTCCATCCTTCAATGTTACAAGAAAGGGATGTTTCTCTTAGCTGCTTATTATTTGGATGGTGAAACTGATCAATGATGGACATCGATAAAAAAATAAGCCTGAGGAGGAGATCGAGGCGTTGGAATGGAAGGATTTTTGGAAGATGTTTTTTGATAAATATTTTATGCACACCCTATGGCTTAAGATAGAAAGTGACTTCCTTGCCCTCATGAAAAAAGATGATGAATCTATCAGAGCGTATGAAGCAAACTTTACAAGTCTTGTACGATACACTTCCTGCTTTGTCGTTACCCCCAAATGCAAGGTTGACCACTTCTTTGAGGGGATGAAACCTAGCCTACGGAAAGCGTTGACGACCCGTGACTTCAATGGCTATAAGAAAATTGTCTGATGTTCCCTCAAGGTCGAAATGAAGATCAGATAATCTCATGGGAATCAAGGGGATAAGAAGCGTAAGGTGGACTTCAATTCTGGTGGTCTGATGAATAAATTTAACGGTGCTATGAAAATACAACACCCCACTTTCCAAAGGTTCATAAAGAAGAACCCTAGAAATTTTCTGAAGTGTATGAGGAAATGATTTAGGCGTGGAAGATAAGGGCACCTGGATATTAAATTTCAGAAAGAAAAACCCGAAGCCATAATAGAGTTGAGGAACAATCTATTCGAACCTCAATGCATTGTTCATTGTTACAATTGCAATGAACCAAGGCATCATACAACTCAGTTCCCTAAGCCATGGGTTTTTGGAGGAATCCAATAACCTCCAAAGTAGAAAGGGTGATATTTTTCCACCACTACCACCGAAGTGATCCCCGACAATAATGTAGTGATAGGTACCCTTGTTATTAATTCAATAATAGCTAATGTACATTTTGATTTTGGTTATACACATTCTTTTATATCACGAATGTTTAGTAGAATAATCCTATCACCACCACAAATCATGTAAATGAAGATATTGGTGAGTAAGAAAAATGGGGAAATCAGTGAATCCATTGAATATAACTCCTTCATTATCCTAATCAGTAAATTTAACTTCCCTTTGAACTTCATAATACTCCCTCTAGTGGAATTTGAATCAATTCATGACATGGTTTGGGTTTCTATATATAGATCTAACATAAATTTTCATTAGAGGGAAATCACTCTCCACGTGGAGAATCGAACCCCGATTCTGTACAAGTTCAAGGAGGAGGACATATCTTCTTTAGATCCATCATCTTAAGTGTGGATATTACTGTCCTATGAGCACACATATCTAGCTTATATGATTGAGTCCAATAAAGCAACCATCCTTGAAGACATGGCTATTATGAAGGAATTCTCTAACGTGTTTCCAGAGGAATTTCCTGGTCATCCTCATAGAAGAGATGTTGAATTCTCAATTGATCTTATACCTTGGGAATCACAAATATTCTAGACTTTATATAAAATGGATGTTTTGGAGCTTCAGGATTTGATGATACAAATATAGTAGAATCTAGATGAAGGGATTATACTCCCATGTTCTTTACCATGGTGTCCACCGGTCCTCTTCATCAAGAAGAAAGATTGTTCAATGCGTCTTTGCATCTATTATCATGAGCTTAACAAAATCACAATAAAGAACAAGTATCCTCTCCCATGAATTGATTAATTGTGCGATCTGCTATATGGAGAACAATACTTCTCCAAGGTAGATTTTCGGTTGGGATATTATCAAGTAAGGGTGAAAAAGTTAGATATCCCCAAGACTGCTTTTCATACAATATATGGGCACAATGAATTCATAGTAATGCCCTTCGAACTCAACAATTCTACATCAATCTTCATGGACTTGATGAATAGTGTATTTAGAGATTACATTGACAGATTTTTGGTAGTCTTTATAGATGATATTATGATATACTCCATAACCAAGGAGGATCATGAGAATAATTTAAGAACTATACTGGAACCTTGCGGAAGGAGAAGCTCTATGAAAAGTACATCAAGTGTGAGTTATGGTTTAAGTAGGTCTAATTATTGGTCCATATCATCACAAACAATGAGATATATATGGATCCCTCAAAGATAGCTGCAATAGAGGGATTGCAAAGGCCAACTTTGGTAACAGAAATCCATAGCTTATTGGGATTTGTTGGATATTATCAAAGATTTGTGAGAAAGTTCTCATGATTGTCCAACCCTCTTACCAAGCTAACTCAGAAGGGACTAAATTTTTCTTGGAGTGATGAATGTGAAGAAAGCTTCATTTAGTTGGAAAAGAGGCTTATCACTACGCCTGTTCTCACCTTACCCAAAAGTGGACAACTTTGTGGGGGTATTTAGTGATTATTTGAAGAAGGGAATGGGATGTGTGTTGATGAAAAATGAGAAATTCATTGCATATGCTTTAAGGAAATTGAATGTTCATGAGAAACACTATCCAACACATGACCTTGAGTTTCCTTTAGTGATCATTTCATTGAAAATTTTGTGGAATTATCTCTTTGGGGAGAAGTGTGAAATATATTCGGATAACAAATGCCTCAAATTTATATTCACACAGAAAGTGTTGAACAAGCATCAACGAAGATTTTTAGAGATGATCTAAGAGTATTACTGCTCAATCCAATACCACCTTGGGAAAGAGAACATGGTGAATGATTATTTAAGTAAAAATGACCCAAAGATTCTATCATTGATGAGAGTTTAAAAGGATATGGTCTTCTTATATTTGATTAAGATGGACATGGGAATCATAAATAAGGGAACGTCACCAATCCTTTCACAAATTATTTCTCAACCATCTTTTTTGGAAAAGATAATGTATGCTCAGAAGGATGATGTGGTAATTCAAAAAAAAAGTGGAAGCTATCAGAAATGTGAAATCCTCAGAGTTCAATGTTAATGAAGAAGGAATTGTGAGATTTGGGAAAAGACTATGTGTTCCATCATGTCCAAAGCTAAAGAAAGAGGTTTTGAATGATGTACATAATTTAAATTTCTCTATTCACCTAAGAAACACAAAGATATATCAAGATCTCCAAGGGCATTATTTGTGGGATAACATGATGAAAGAGATTGCTGAATGTACAACAAAGTTCTCAGTCTGTCAAAAAGTGAAGGCTAAGAGACAATAGTCTAAGTAGATGATGAAACCATTACCCATAACAACATGGAAATCAAATAAAATCACCATGGAATTTGTCACCGGACATCAGAAGTCATCCAAAGGCAACAATGCAATCTGGGTTGTTGTAGACCGTCTTACAAAGTATGTACACTTAATTATAATTTTTTAGGATTTATAATTGGATCAACTGGCACAGATATATATCATGGAAGTGGTAAGGCTACATGGAGTTCCACTATCTATTGCATCTGATTGAGATACAAGATTCACCTCTATGTTTTGGAGGATACTTCCACATGCTCTGGATACTGAATTGAACTTCAATACGACTTATCATCCTCAAACCAATGGCTAATCCGAGTAGACTATCCAAACACTTGAGAAGATGTTGAGAGCGTTCCCAATGGACATCAAAGGAGGATGAAATCAACATCTTCCTCTTGTTGAGTTCTCTTATAATAACAGTTTCCACTCAAGCATCAAAATGGCACAATATGAATCCATGTATGGGATGTGGTGAAAAAGACCGGAATGTTGGGATGAAGTCTATAAGCAAAATATTCTTGGACCAGAAATGGTCGACAAAATAATGGAGAAGGTGATAACCATTCAAAAACATATCAAGGCAGCCAAGAGTCGACATTTGATTTGTCCAGATAACTATTGATGAGACCATGAGTTTAATGTTGGAGACATGGTATTTATATGCATATATCTGTTGTAGAAGGTGATGAGTTTTGGAAAGAAAGGGAACTTAAGTCCTTGGTACATCAGCCCCTTCAAGATTCTGGATCATGTTGGGGTTGTGGCCTACTTATTATCACTTCCAACAATGATGGATAAAGAATATGATTTATTTCATATATCTCTCTTAAAGAAGTACATATCATACCCTTCATATGTTCTCTCTTCAATGGTAGTACAGTTAGAGGATGATCCTTCTTACGAGAAGCAACCAGTGAAGTTCTTAGATCGTAGAGAAAATGTTCTATGAAATAATACAATGCCCCTCATAAAGATGTTGTGTAAATACCACATGTTTCAAGAAGCATCATGGGAATAGGAAAAAGTGATAAAGTAGAGTTACACAGATCTCTTTTAGTGTTGGAAAAGGAAATTTCTATGGTGAAGTTTCTTAAATGTGGAGGATTTTAACGACCCAAACATTCATTAAGGAAAATTCTTCTTGATCTAATTAAATGTATTATTATGTAAAATGGATATATAAAATGTGAACTTATTTTGTTTTATGTCTTTGTATTTTAAAATACCACTATGAGTTATGACTGTTTCTAATATAGCTGTCGAACAATGATCACATGATTAGTATAAATATAGGCCTTTAACAAATCCAATTTACTCAGTCAACGAAACTGATTGCCACATTCCGTAGACTTCCCCCCGTACAAATCCCATTTGTCGTAGCTCGAAAAGATGGTGTAATTTTTGGGATTCTCTCTTGACCAAGACCAAGATGAGATAGAATATTTTATGCTCTAGTGGAACTACCTACGAGTGAAGTGGAAGTTGATAGAGATTACCACTCGAGCATTGTTATCCGAGCCACCCCAAGAGTCTATCACCAACACACACCTTACCCTAAGGATTTATAAGGGTGTTTTAAGGGGTTATGTAACAATACCCAAGAACTAGGATTATGTACATTATTTTTTATAGAATAAAGAATATACTTTAATTTTCATATTATTATTTTGTAAATTGTTCTTGAAGCGCAAATAGTATTTTTAGTTAATATTAAACTAAGAAGTCTATTTGGATGAATTAATGGATTTTTGAATTAAATAATATTTTAATAATATATTATTAATATTAATAAATTAAATTTTATTAAATATAAATGATCATAAATTTTATGAATGCAATTGTAATTTTTGTTAAGGTTTGAAACCTGTTTTTGTCAAAACCCATGATTTTTCGATAAATGTCGGTTTTTAATTTAAATGTGAAAATTCAAATATTTAGAAAATTATTTATATTAAATGAATATTATTTTTGGAATCATGTTGTCGAAATTATGCAATGGTGAATTTTTCATAATTTTCGGAGAAAATGAAATTTTTAGTTTAAAATTGTGTATCTTTTAAATATATAATGTGTTTTATGACATCATAATGACCCAATAGTGATGTAATAAAATACTATAAATAATTTTATCGGCCAATATATGGTTTATAATAAAAATAATTTTATTTTAATGTTATTTGATTAAATTTGGGATGCCATAGTTGACCCTCCTTGACTTATAGAACATTTTCACTTTTTAAATTGTTTTCCTTGAGGGTGTGACTCGCCTCCACATAAGTAGCCCGATTATTTTATAAATTTATTCCATTGGCCTTATAATTTTTTTACACTCCCCTTTGGAAGAAAATATGGGCAAAATACATGGTATTGTTTTTGGTTTTTAGATTTTTTAATGTGAGGTGTCCCAAACTTAAATAATAAAGAATTCCTTTTCATTCCTATATAAACCCACCCAAGATCCCACTTGATCTTCACTCAAAGACTTTTGAGTTCGTCCATCCTCTTCCCTCATCTCACTAGAATCCTCCCAAGGCACCCCAAGCTCCCAAGAATAATCTCTCAAGGCTTTGGGATCACACTTCCAAGTAAGGGATTTCCTCTTTTCTCATTTTTGTCTCAATTTCATTATGTTGTTATACCCTTTTAATTTCAATTAAACATGTTGGGGTATGATTTAAAAACTCCTCCATACTACCCTATTTATTTATGAAATTTTAGATACCCCTTTCACTCTCATTTAATGCCTCAAATGTACATCCATTACCAGGATGAAATTCCGTAATGAATTTATCTATCCTCATTTACATTCAAGAAATTCATTTATATTATGAATCTAAATTCCTTTACATATGTTGGGAAAAGATTCTACATGAACCCCTTACTGTCAATTTTATGTAAATTTGATGATACACCCCTTTCTCTCTCATAAAATATTTTTAAGAATTTTTATGTCACACCATTATGCCGCCGAAATTGAACCACGATTTTATATGTCAAAATCCTTGTGTAGTGAATACCATACCCATGTCTCTATCATTGGTATTCACCTTTATGAAAATATACATATTTAATGGTACATTATTGTGTGCATTCCCCATTTCTTAATCATGGAATAACTGCTGTTGTTGAATGATTCCATGTTATATGATTAATGGGGCACATTTATGCATGAAATGAAATGTTTATGAAGGTTGCGCCCTGATCGCGCTCCAATGCATTGGGGAAAGTATAGTATCATGATATATCATGTGCAATTTGTTTTGAATCATTATAATTCATGTGAAACGAGGGGTTACTCATGCTTCCGGAGAAATGAGGGTTTACTCATGCTCAATGTGCAATGAGCCTTGGCTCATGCAAATTCCATGATAAGTTTTGTTACCACATTTCCATGATATGATTACCATTCTTTATCATTCCTTTATGTTAATGTTTCTCTTCTACTCCATTGATATTCCTATTGACTAAAAGGTATTGTATTACTCATGGTATTCCATGTTTATTCCCATACTGGGCTTTATATCTCACCCTTTTGTTATTCATGTCCTCAAGTTATCCCATGAAATGCTAAGTACAAGGGAATGTTGCAGTCATGTAAAGGATGTTTTCAATAAATATTCTGTATTTAATGTTTTAAGTTGTTTTGTAATGATCCTAGGCCCCAAAGACAATAGACCTCTCAATATTCTATGATGTATCAAGTTATGTTTACGTAACAAATCATGTTTAAGTGTGTAATAAAGACCAATATTTTTATAATAAATATCCAATATAACCTTCTCTTGTTCAAAAAATTTAAAGGTGGATAAGATCTTCTCAACGGAATTGGTCCATTTTTACATTATTAAGGGATCAATTGATCAGTTGAATGTTAGAGGGATTTATCACATAAAGGAATCAAATGAAGATGGTTGATTCTTAGAGGGATTTGGGTTGTCCATATATTTCATGTTTATAATTGAAACCTAAGTCATTTAAGAATGTATCATAAAAAATTTTGTGATTCCTACTCATATCTGGTTGGTTATATCATTTGGGAAGTCATCACATTTCTCTTTAAATTAGTTCCATACCCGATTCCTTATATTTTTAGATATTGGATATAATTAAGATAAAATTAGGGATGAGAATATTTAAATTGTTAAATGCATAAACATGAATCCAATGATATTAGAGATAAGAATTATAAATTATATTCATTTCCCTAACTTATGAATTTATAGGATTCAATCTATATTATCCAAGATCTATTCAAAAACCTATATTCTTATTGTATTTCGTTGTTCTGTTAATAATGGTTATTAATGAGCTTTGAATTTTAAAAATAATATACCTTGGGAGATTGAAACTAGGTGTGCATCAAGGCTCATTGTCCTGCACTAATTCCCAGTCAAGTCTAGCTAAACACTGTTTTTTTTGGGTCTATCATGTTGTAAAACTGTAGAAAGAGACACATCAACATCTAGTACCCATGAAGGGATATATTTCATTAATAAAACACTTAATATACACTTAAAAAAATTCAGGAATGTTTTACTATACTTAGTTTTATCCATCATGGGTTTTCTAGAGTTTTCTAATCATAATCCTCAAAACAAATAATCTTTTCCTTTAATACAAATTAAAACATCCTTTCTACTTATTAGTCTTTAATACATAATTTATTACATAAGATTTCATGTAATACAACCTAAAATATTGATAATTATAGTATCAATGACAATTAGGTACATTATAGAACAAATTAAAATATGTTAATACATCATCTTTATTGAAAACAATGTTAACATGCTCATACTTAAAACTGCATGGCATAACCTGGGGACATATATAAGAAAGGGGTCAAATATAAAGCCCATTAAGGCAATAAATATGGAATAACATGAGGAAATTAATACAATTTATAATATAGTAATAAAAATGGGTCATAAAAGGAGTGGTAATCATAAACATGAATAGTAAGGCATTATATAACATGACAATCACAAAGGGAAAATGAGAAATATGGAAAAAGTGTAAACCACTCCCTCATAATCATTGGTCATGCCTAACATGACAAGAAATATTGGTTGAATAGTACTGTGATATATTAGGTTCCGTACATAACCCCTTTCATGATGTCTCATGAGATTAAAACATTAGCCAATGCATTGAAGTGCTATATAATTATGAGTGCACCTGTCACTTTCATTTCATTCTCATGCTTATGTGTGCCACATAGATCAAAAAACATGGAATGAGTTTTTATAAAATTATATCTGATTACCATGTGATTTGTATTAAATACATGTATTTCCCCTATAAAATATTTAAAAGTTCATATAGGTGATCACCCTTGACAGAAATTGGTTATAGGTATTCACTGCATATTTGTTTGTCATGGAAAATTTCAATGAAACTTCGGTAGCATAACGAGGGTGTATAATTTTTCATGGAAGGGATTAATGATATTGGAAGGGGTATCAAACCATTTAGTAATCACATGGGATGTATGGGGGATATGAAATAGCATACCCAACCTTTTTAATTAAAGAAACAATATATAAGATAACGAAGATACTTAAATCAAGCAGAGGAATAAAACAACCCTTACCTTATGAGTGTTACTCCAAATTATTAGGAGGATCTTATTGAGAGATTGGGGAACCATAGGGGGACACTAAGGATTGGAGAAAAGACTATGTATTTTCTCAAAAAAATTTCAGCGAAGATATGTGGGATTTTTTGGGTTTATATAGGAAATTAGTTTGATTTTATCATTTATCAAACATTGGTTTTGGATTCCATATAATAAAATAACCATAACGAGATCCTTAAAATGGATTTTGAGAATGGTTTATATCAAAGGTGATTTATTCTCATTGTTTAATAAAAAAAGTTCCTAACATAATAAAATATTACCCTTGACTAATTTTAAGTGAGGCATACTGTTAAAAAAATGATTTTAAAACTTTTAAATACATTAATGGTTTTGGAGGATTCATAATAGATTTATAAAATTTATTATTAAACATAAAATTAATGTTTTTTTAAATGGGAAAAACATATTTGGTCTTGTATAACCTTTATAGTATTTATTATATCTCTTTTGGTTCATTAGGATGTCAAAATACACAACTTATATTTATATAGAATTTAATTTTTACCCGAAAATGTTGTTGCCTTAGAAAATTATGAAACATTCACCATTGGATAATTTTAATGTTATGATTCAAAAGAACAACCATGTCATCAGAAATTTTTTTATAAAAAATTTTATTTTTCCTTTAAAAATACGAATAAACATTTGTATCTAAATGATGGGTTTTTTGGAGAATAATAGTTTTTGAAACCATATATAAATTACATCCAACATCATAAATTTATTTGATCATTTATATTTGATTAAAATTAAGTAATAATAATATTTTATTAAAATAATATTTATTTATTTATCCATTTATTCATCAAAATGTACATCTTAATTGAAATTTAATACTAATTAAAAATACATTTTTTTTTTATTTTTTAAAAATAAAAATCATTTATAATGTAATGATAAGAAGAAAATTCATACATAATTATATTGGTAATACAATATACAATCTCATGTTATTATTTTCTAGATAGATATCCATTTAATTCATCAAAACCACCATATGCTAATGTGCACGATGATAAGACTTTCATGATGTTGTTTAGTGTACATGGTTTGGGTTATGATCTTGATAAGCTGGAGCTTCTCTTGTAAATGGGTTTTCTCATTCTTAAGTTGTTGGATCCTGGATTGGGCTTGTTTAAGGTAAAATACATATTTTCTTATCTTCATTTTATGCTCTAATACATGGGATTCATAGGGTATAAACCTAATGTTTGAGGCCATCACTTTGCTTGTGCCAACTAGATTAGTTAAAACCCTATATTTATACTAATGATGTGATCATAATTCAATGGATATGTTGTCAATAGTATTGATGATTATAGGTATTTTAAATCCAAGAGTATATAATAATAAAAAATTTGCGTATTTTTTCTATAACTAAATTACATAATTAGACCAATAATTAAATCATAAGGGGAAATTTATTTTTAATTTTTGAGTCACTAAAATCCCTCCCAGGAAAAATAGATTAATATTGTTCCATATATATGAAGGGATATAAATCATAGAAGATGAAAATATATATGGAAATATACCACAAATAACCAGTCCATACTCAAGATAACATTATAAGGTTTCATCAAAATGACCATGAGGTGTCATGAGAAGATCTCCCCACTGAGTGCCAACTAGAGAAATTGGAATATGTGTGATATAGAATAATCAATCCCTATAAGAACCTACAATAATAGAAAGTAGACCAAAGAATCTACTATAAGATCTAGTTATCACACAAGGGATATTGAGATAATGGAATAACTTGCACCAGTGTCAACAAGTATCAATGATAAAGTTAAGAACATATAAATCATACATAGAATAATCTCATGATCATTATGATCATACCACATTATAAATAGTAACTATACAAAACCAATACCTCCATCCCTCTAATATTTGTGCTGTCCACATAGAGAATGTGTTTGGAAGAAATCATAACATCATCGAACACTAGTAGTTCCTCCCATGAGGGATACACTTACACTTATTTCAGCACCAACATCATGGGGTGTACCCTTACCATGCTTGGGAGATACCTAAAAACAATCGATCATTTCCATGGTGATCCATACTTTCCTTAATCACCATTAATATCATGTTGGTGTAGTTATTCGCAATCCATGCAACCACACCCATCACAAGAATAACATCATCCCACATTAGGCAGACTGAATTATCTTTGAAAACTTTATACTGAAGATACACATATCTGAGGATGAGAATGAATATAAATCCCTTATGGAGACCATTATGATTTATATATTCTATACAATACAAATGAACTATCTCCATAATGCTCATTTCGGCCTCCAGCCACCCGATATCCCTCTGTTAGAAAGTTATTTATAAAAAAATCTCACCCCTACACTTTATAATAATTAGATATTCATACAGATACTTCAATAGAATGTATGTCTCTATAGAGGCCCTATTCAAACATATGTTCCCAAATATATCCAACCTACACCATATTGAAGGTCTAATATATGTGGTCGGTAAACCTGGATCTATACTCTGCAACAAATATATCAACATACTGTATTTCAAGAAGATCCTAAATAAACATAGAGGAAAAGTTAAAAGGGTAATAATAATCATAGAACAACTGATGAAAATATATCCATGAGAGTCTTATATCATCATGAGTCTGATTTATTAGACCGAACCTATGCCCTTCAACTTTATTAAGAATATTAGTTACATTCACAACCAACAGATCATGTGGGGTACAAACAAGATAGAAAACTATGACCAATTCCTTGACTGAATCATCCACTTCCCAAGGATTTTTCTCCATATTAATCCTATGTAGTCACTATAATTGGAACTAAAATAATGCTACATGCTTTCACACACCACCATCTTGATCTTTTTAAGCTATTAGTTTTCTAATACATATTCGATCATCTTCCTGGACCACTGTAGGTGGACCCATACTCAATAAATTAGGTTTATGAAGAGATATATGATCACCTATTAGAAGCACGTCATAAAAATTTCATTAAACTGAGGACTCATCACTAAACTAGTGTTTATTATCACCATGTATCAATATCCATATTGGTTGTCATCATAGAGGAACATTGGATTTACAAGATGTACAACAATTAAAAAAAAATATAGGATGGCGACTAATTAAAGAAAAAAATCCAAACAATCCTATACTAAATGATGAATGTACAGTTGATTCCCTATAAATTATGTCTCATCACGTCATGTCAACAAGGAAGTACCCAATTTCTTGGTGCATGGATACGCCATTCAACACACTATAACTAGGTTCCTTGTCCTTAGAAGAAAACTCCATAAACTCTAGAATAGTATCCCAACGTTCCAAACCCAAACATCCAGAAATTTCCGACACCAAAAACTAACACGAGGAAAAAGCACATTTGATACCACTTTGTTGTGATTCGGTCTACTTGGGCCCCTCTTGGGCTGACATTATGATGAAGGTTCCAGCGAAAGCTGACCTCTAATAGTCCATGTGTTAGGGACAAGAACTATGTAGGTATATAACTAAAATGAGAGGACTTGGGATAAAGTATCTATACACACACCCACATCCAAATCCATGAAATAGTGTAATGATATAGAAAAATATTGAAACATCTACAATGTAAACAATACATGAAACAAACTCTTGGAAATTCATTTAAGTAATGAAATTAAATAAAAGAATATATAAAGGGGGAAATTAATATAAATCTATAATTTATTTTATAAAATGAAAAATAATTGAAAACTGGGAAAATGAAGTGGTACCAACTCACAATGTCCAAGGATGGCCCCCAAACATGGCCACTACCTCGAAGTACCACTATAATTCCCTGAAACAAGTTCTATTAAAGTCACCACAAATCTTTCCATTATCTACATAAGATAAAAAAACATGTGGTAATATCCCATTTATGGGTGATTATATACATACATAGTAGTATGAACTAGGAAATAAGATTTAAGAAATAAAATACGATGATCAAATTAAACATTAAGGCATGACTATAAATGATCCCATTAAAATATATGCTCACAAGAAACCCAAGTTAAGAGGGAAATGGGATATCTATTTAAAAACTAAAAAAGAGTCTTCAAATAGCTACAAATATTCCATATATAATTTTAATATCCATTTTACAGCTCACTTGAATTATATTAGAGGGCCCAAATAATTCTAGAAAACTACACCATCGAGGGGGTTTTAAATCTAGTAGAGGACTCCGTCCTTATCAGACATCATAGATAAGGTAATACCATTATACAGATAGAGGAGCCACACCCTCTATAGTGTGATTGAGTATTGAATTTACCTATATAAATAGTATAAGGGAGTCTCTCAATGGTGTGATAGGGTATTACCAACCTCTACTTCTCCCTGATTACCAAACCCGATCACTTCCATTGGAAAATCATCACTAGAATAACAATCTCACTTGTAACCCCTCAAGTAATATATATGTTTCCAAAATGGAGGTTATCATCATAAACTATATGAAAAAGTATCATGATAGTCTAATCATGAGATATAATCAGATTCCCTTAGAAATAGATATCAAAGGTTGATGGTTTTGGAAAATAAAATAGTGTTTAAATTGATTTAAACAATGGGTTACCTCAAATAGACACATGGGATCATCATCACCTATAAATTTATTGGTTATACATGTGGATCTACACGTCTTGTCCCTAATAGAACACATTATGTCTGGTCACATGGGGTCTTAAGTGTGTAAAAATTCTCTATGTGTGGGCATTAAACATTCCTTTACATAATGTGTCCATATGGGGATACAATATTTATATTTACTCGGGGTCATGGGTGTGTTCCTTAAAAGCATATTTTAGAAACTCGAGTTTCTTCACAAGAAGTGTGGGACTGGAAACATGGTGTGTGAATATTATATTTTCCAAATTCTTGTACATTAGTAGAACATTTGACACATTACTTGTGTTTATATGGGATAAACAGTGTGTAGTCACATTTTTCATATATATCATATCATATCTTAATAAAGATTCGTGATTTGTGATTCTTGTCACCTCTGTCCCTATTTGAATAAATTAAAATGGTTGAATATTATTGGTTTATTATAATAATGTTGATTTAATTCATATGGGGGTAAAAAATATAGACTAAAATCACTCGTGCGATGGCCACCATGCCTCCCATCACAATTCAGGGTCCTGATCATTTAAGCTTTCAGCAACAACCAAAAATCTATATTGATCCATTTACAAATCCATGATCCCTACAGTATTCTGGAAATTTTCATAAATATAGGTGTTTTTTAGAACATAAATACAATCCCACAATGTAAAATCACTGATCCCATGGTCCAATGAAAAATAACATGTAGAACAATGGGGATAA
The DNA here is from genome assembly GCA_963277665.1 of Viscum album. Taxonomy (NCBI): domain Eukaryota; kingdom Viridiplantae; phylum Streptophyta; class Magnoliopsida; order Santalales; family Viscaceae; genus Viscum; species Viscum album. Next base: position 1,500,649,323 of record OY728131.1, read on the forward strand.
AAACACATGAACCACTATGACAAAACATTTGAATAATGACTCTTTTAGAATCCTATGATAAAAAATACCCACAATATCCAAGGGAAGTTTTTAAAAACCCACTTCTAAACTTTTTTAATTTAAAGAAATCACTTCCTCCTCCTATCGAAAGCTTCTCCCTTGAGTCCCATCTCCACCAGCTCAAGCCTAAGCTGCTGGTATTTCCCTTTTCCACTGCTCACGGATCCCCCTTACTACCTCCCCAATCACTCCCACCACCATTTTCTATTCCCCAGAACCGCTAATACTTATTCATCCATCGATATTCCCATCCAATTTTAGTTTTTTATGAATCCAATATTTTAACCCTATTGAATTTGGAGGGTTTAATTTTTTTTAATTTATGGTTTTAGGGACTACGAGGAGTGATTTGAGGCAAGTTCTAGTGTCCTTCATTGGAGGAAACAATTTTCTACCTCTTTAAGGTAGGGGATTATGTAGTTATTCAGTTTTAGATAAAATTAAAATTTTTCTTATGTGATTTTTAGGTGCCTATTAATTTTCTAGGGCATCATCAACTCTTTAGGGTATAATTTCACCATCATTTTAAGGGCATCAAGTTTCAAGTTTGTCCCATTATTTTAAGTAATTAAATTTTACAACCAAGATTTATTATATTTTTAAAATGATTACAATAAATTCTTTTAATAGATGTTTGAATGTGAAATAAATTTAGATAGGATATCTACTTCAATTTAAGGTATTTCCCTAATTTATATGTTTGTTAAAAACCAGTTTAATTTAATTTGGTATAATTGTTTTTATGTAAATTACCTAATGAAAGTTAATAAATATGTTTAATTATTTATGTGTTTTTTTGTAATTAAATGTAGGTTGTATGAAATAAATTTTTATTAATAGTTATTTTTTTTCTTTCAAGTTGTTTCTATCTTTTTAATATATTTTTCATGTTTTACGGTGATTGGTGTAATTATTTATTTTTATTATCCCTTATTGATTTAGGTTTCCTATAATAATTTTTGGTTTAATGTGGGGCTTCCTACATAAAGTATGAATATATAATACTCTAATGTAGATATTTTATATCATATATTCCTCTAATGTGTGATGGATTATATACATTATAATTCATATATAAAAAAACAATGTTGTTCAAAAGAATAATAAAATTAAAAATAATAAACTTTTTTTATATTTTGATTTTAAATAAATTAGTATTTTTTTTTAAAATAGGTAATATTTTTTATGTGTTGTAATTTTCTTTAAAAATGTGTAGAAAAATTGTAATATATGTATAAAACCTATATCCAATTTCCAAGGAAGAGACATTAGAATGATAAGGGTTTGGATAATTTATTTGATTTTTCAATTTTTTAATCGATCTGTTTATAGTAAAATAATATACTCATACTATAAATGTAAATGTAGAATATGGTTAAAGAAACGTGAAGTTTAAGAAATCTTGAAGTTGAAGAAAGTACATGCTCAATATTTGTGCTGGATTTGTTATGTGGAATTAAATATTACAAAAATTTTGAGCACTGATGTAAGTCAACAGAATGATGAACCAACTTTCTCCAAAATGTAAAATGAAATGAAGAAAATAATAAAAAATTATTTTATAATTCCATGGAAACACCATCAACATCAAAACATATAAGATAAATTTGTGGATGGTGCTACAAATATTAACTTGAAAAATGATGTTTTGGACTATATGAAAACGTGATGAAGATCATATCATATCATTGGATCCTCCTCATTATTCTTTGGAGACTAATATTAGATAAAAATTCAAGGATAATAAATTGTGTTTCATGATTTAGTTGATGATATAATTCAAAAGTTTTATGGTGGATGTCTAAAATATTCCAAAAATTCATTTATGATGATGTTTTACCACATAAATATTTTTATGCATAATATCAAATGATTCCACATCCATGATATTGTATTTTTGTTGATTCGGTTTTTTAAATCTATAATCCTTGAGTCATTTTATAATAAATAACATTTTTTACCAATATTTTTCTAAATTATTCAAAAAATTCATTCTTTTACCAATGATTTTAATTTTTATTAGGGACAATATTGAAGTAGAAAAAATTGAATTTTTTTCCTCTTCCTGAGGAAAGTCAACAAGTGATGTTGGATGTTCGAATCATCATACTAATATGAAGAAAAAGAAAAATAACACACCTAAAAATGCTTTTCATTTTAACCCTTTAAAAATTTAATTGAAATGAATATTCATGTCATCAAAAACCACTTATAAATTTAAGAAACATTATATATATAATAACAATGATTGGTTAATAAGAGATAAAATAGATTCAAAATCATAGAAGAAATATTTTTAATTGTGTCTAGATTTATTATTTGACCCTTGGAATGAGAAATTACGATTAGCCACCAATGGATGCAACCCACTTGGGACTCTGAGTACCAATTATTGAATTTGTCCATTTTTTTATCCCATATAGTCTCCCTATATTGAATTATATAAAATAATCATATATTATCATTTAAAAAATTATTCTAGGAAAAATAATTAAGGAAAATTTTATTAATGTATACTTATAGCCTATAATTTATTAATTAGATGAGTTATGAAAAAGCAGTGTTTAAACATATGATCATCTTTTATAATAATTTTCAAATTTTCCGCTTCACTAATGTGAACCATTAACGAATTTCCTAGACTTGGGAATATATCCGGTTGGAATAATTACATGGTTCCAGCTTGTCCTGTCAGTAACATTGATTTTGACCATGAAAATAATTATTTATGGTAAAATATGTTGCTTCTTGCCTATTCAAATATTTATCAATTAACCTCTTAGATTTTGTTATAACAAGTCAAATTTCAATGGTTCTATTGATCATATACGTCCTCTAAAGACATTTTTTTTTTGAAATATTGGATCAACGTGTTAATATTGATACATAATGATAGATTTTTGGAGGTTTTCTAGTTTTGTTTTCTCAGAACGGTGAATGGGTTTATGAGGTATGTTGGTACGGTGATGCACTCGGACTCGACCATGCAGATCAGGCCCTAGAGGAGGTTCCAGAGCTAGTTGTTCTTCATTGTAGAGATTTATGGATTTGGTTGTCGAGAGGGTATAATGTTTGTCATTTGATCGGGCTTGTGCTTTGACATAGGACACTTGCTTACTGTTCATACCACCACTGATGGAGAGCTTTTTCATGATAAATAGTTGGGAAGGGGTTCTTCCATGATGTCAATTTGGTGTGTCTCGCTAACCTTTAGGTTGTAATTTTTCCTATGTCGATGATGTCTATTTGGGTTTCCTCCCCTTCTTCCCTTACAATGGGGTCCTTGCTTTAAATAAAAAAAATTGAAGGCCTCCAGGCCATTGGATGAAAAAAAGGTATTGGGAATTTTATTTGTGGATAATCTTGATGTCATGAATATTTAGAACAATTGTTTTGGTAATTTGATCTTTAAATTTCATAGTGATCATGGGAAATTTAAGGACCCTATCAATGCTCATAATGACTTGAAAATAATGTTTACAAATCATGATCTATATCTAGATGATATTATAAACTATGCACTAAATTTTTTTACAATGAATAATGTGAATAATGATACATTCCATAGAATTTTAAAATATGTGATGGTATCTAAATGTTATTCAAGTAACATCTCAATGTTTTTATACATAAATTATCATAGGTTACATGGATTGAAAATTAATTATTACCATATTTTTTATAATATTTACTACCATTAGAATTACATTCATTGTTACCTAAATATGTTAGTGTAGTTGTAATCTAAAATTTTACATTCTTTAGATAATTTTTTGAGAAATCTCTAGAACCATATGATCTTGTCATCCTTTAGGATAGATCTATAACGATTATTTGTGAAATCAATATGATCATTCCACCATTATGTTTTGCTATCACGATGAATTTAACATTTCATTTGTTAAGGAAAACTAAATTAGGAGGTCTCATGCCTTATATGTAGGTGTAAATTATTTATATAGTTGTCATATTAAGTAACAATTCTTTGAAATTCATTAAATATATAATTTTTTTTAATTTATATTATTCCATAGATACCGGGTCATTTGAAATAATACGTGAAAAATAAATCTCAAATAGAAGGATATATTTATCAATTCTTTTTAGTATAATAGTGTCTTACCTTTTTTTAAAGACACTTAGATTATATTGAGTCATTATTCAATCGATTTAAATGTTTTAAAGAATCATCCTCTCAATGTCCACTCCACAGGAAATAAAAAATCTTTTATAATTGTTTATGATTAGTTAAGAGGATCTCAAATATTATATTGAATGAAATGAAATTATTATAGGCACATAGATATCTTCTTATGAATAGTGAAATTACATATAGATTTATTTAAGACCTCAGTATACAAAAAATTATAAGAATGAACATTCAAACATGAAATGAGAATGATATAACAAATGATATTAATAAAGATATTTTAAAATGGGTTTCACATCACGAAAGTTTATGAATATTTCAATAAATACGAATGTTATGTTGACAGATATATTTTTGAAATCTAATAACTCATAATACTTTATATAAATCATGAGTACTGATACATGGGTTTAGTTTTCAGGTGATTTGATGTTGCTAAAACGAGGTCCTAAAAAAATGATAGAATGGTTGATTCTTATAATGTGAATGGATTTAAATTTCAATCAATTTACCCGGAAGTGTGTTTAGGAACATAGAATAATGGTATATTTTTAGTTTCCGAAATCAGATACTTTATAAGGTTCAATGATATTATAAAATAAAATTACCACTTTCATTTTGTAGTTGTTTTATTCAAATTAAAAAATGTTGATATTACCAGGGGTATTTAAAAAGATTCCTTGAAACACACTTTAGTGAAATTATCTGAAATAATGGATTTACATTGTAACAACCTGATATTTTATGAGAATTATTCTTTTTAATTTAATTTATCTATTGTGTTATACACTACACCAAAATTAGCTTGTTCTATACACAACACTATATTAGCTTGCAGTATACACAACACTATTCTTGGCTCGTGTTATACATAATTTCAAGTTCGTTTTGTGGAAATTATTCTACACAACATAAAGTATAGATTATGTTTAATGTTTATATGAAATATGTTTTGATTATGTTATACAGAACACTAAACATATCTTTCACTACACGCAGCTTTGACTTGGCTTGCATTAAATACAATCAAGACCTTCTTCGATAGTGTGTGTTGTACACAATACTGATTTTTACTTAACGAAATATTATTATAATATTATTATGAACTAGCCATTATGAATAGTAATACCCAATTTATGAAATTTTATAAATTTTATCTTTGAAAATGGACTTCATTTTTGGATTCGGAATATTGAAATTAGCATAGGGTGAATTTTTGGTATTTTTATGAAAACAATCAATTTTTGATGAATATTGAAAACACTGGGTTTCTATTTAAAAACCAAATTTTTATTTGAATAATTATTTATTGTATTTATATTTATTTTAGGTGAAAATTGATACGTAATACCTATATAAGTTTAATGTAATTCATTTGAGTCATTTTATAATAATTGTAGATATATAAAAATTTTGTTGAACTTTTCACCGTCTTTTTCCCAAATCCTAAAAGAATTTAAAAATTTACACAAAACTTAATTTTACCACTTCTGTGAGTGGAATTTCAAAATTCAGAGATACATGGTTAATATAAAGGAGTAAAAATTTGTTTCATAAGATAAAAATAATTTTTGTGAATAGTAACTTTTTACTTTTATTTACCACGGTTAAAAGTAAATAGGGTAATTTAGGGAAAAATGATATTATTATTTCCCTAAAACATGTCCTAATTATAATGGATAAGTGTAATTCGACCAAAAACAACCTTAGAAATAAAATATTATCATTTTGGTCCACTTGGATTATATTAGGACATTTATTATTATTTTATTTAAAGAAGAGTTAAAATGGGTAAAATCAATGTTTAATAAATAAAACATTTTTAATATAGGGTTATAGAAAAAATAAATTCTACTATAAATATTCACCAGAAATAAAAAAAATATTTCCTTCACAATGTTATTTTATTTGTAATTTTTAGACATCAAATAATTTAATTTATTTTTGACACGATGGTGATGCTGTAATTACCTTATTAACGAAATATTAACGTAATTGATGTTATAAAAAACCAAATAAATGTAATTTGAACCTTTTTATGAAATAAACTAGTTTTATAGGTTAATATGACATGTTAGTATTGATTTAATTAACATTTTTAGAACAAATCATGATCTTATAATTTTCACAAAAATCAAGTACAAAATAGTTTAAAAATGGACATAAAATAGTTTTTAAAACAAATATTATATTATTAGTTTTTATTTACTTCCTAAAAATCTATGGTTCTGCCAAATGACTTAGATAATGATATATATATTTATAATAAACCACTTGGGCTTCTTTTTTCTTGTTATTGTATGATTATTAACCATATAGTGTAAGAAAACAAAAAGACACTTTAGAAGATAAATTATTTAACATAGTGTTAAATCTAAATGATAAGGATAAAATAGTAACCTAAAATTCTCTCAAACCAATTTTTTGAGAGTATATAGACCCATACCCACATTTGGTTCTATATAAATCAATTTGGAGCTATTAAAAACCTAATATGACTTTATTATAAAATAATATTTTAAGATTCCCTAAGGTGCCCCTCTCCTCCCTTATAAAAAGGGCACCCCTTCCGTCTTCTCTTCACACCCTTTTGAGCCTTTAATCTCGGCCAACCCCTGACAATTAATCTTATCAAACTCTCTATTTATATCATAGAGGTGATGGTATTCTCAAAAGGCCAACTCTAGTGCCCTAAGAAGAAGTTTAAAGGAGGTGTGTCGAAGAAGAGGTAATCTATTCTAACGATTCTTTCATGTTTCTTTTCTTCTCCAACTCCTTCTTCATTAGTTGTTTCACTATAATGTAAGAACATATGTATTAAACATATAATTATATGTTATTATAAATATGAAACAAACATATTTCACCTTCAATCCATCCTATGGAAAACAAATGCACCGCGCGTGCGTACGCATGGAATACCGTCTCCACGATGTGGTGTAATCTATTTCTCCATGACCACCTTGCATGGATGGTTATAATGGTGTAAATAATAACTATATATGATTATTATAACATCATACTGATTATATGATATTATATCATCCTCTCCAAATCCATTCAATAAATACGGGAATGATATCATCGCTCGTGCGTACGTACGAATTACCGTCTCCACGACACGATGAGATACATTTTCCATGTCAACAATTCAAAAATGATTATAAAGTATATATAATAAGTAATTATCAAATATATTACATAATAATGCAACTGGATTTATGTATATATATATGTAATTTATCTATATAATTCCATTCAAGTCAATAAGGAAAGGAAAACAGCATTCATGCGTACGTACGGCCTACCGTCTCTATGAACGGTGTATTTCATTTCATTCATATATATATTTTATATCTATATATACAGAATATATATGATATATAAATCATGATTCACATTCTGGAAGTAAGTAAATAATGATATAAGTAATAATAATATCAATAATAATAAACCGAAACACGTACGATAAATGAAACAGTTTTACCCAAAACGCTGCTTTAACGTGGAATTTATAAAAGAATGGTTATTATAAATTCATAATTGAACCATATATGATATCATAATAATGAATATGATTCTGTAATAAGTCAATAAAATTATTTAAATCATTATACAGAAGGTTCGGATACATACAAATCATATCGGACATAAGGTAAGGGATAATTTTGCAATCTCATTCTTATCTGAGATTGTTATTCGTATGTATTTACTGGGGTATTGTTATCATCCATGTCCATGTTTTATAAAAAAATTTCATGTATTTTTAAAGTCCTTTTTACCCCTTTATGAAATTTACAACATGTTATGAAAGGAAACATACTTTTATTTACCACACGAGGAACGTTTTGACTTTTCTGAAAAAAGTATGAGAATAATGTTATATTTAACTTATACGGTGTGAACAGAATTTTACAGTTTCATAACTCCTAATTTTCATTAAGATTCCTCTACAATATTTCATGAATATTTTCAAAAAAAGAATTTTCCATTAAAATTTTCTGGCATATTGTGAAAAGAAAATTATTTTGAAGAATAAAGGATATTTTCCACAAGAATTCATTTCAAATGTTTTATCAAAACCATTTTCCAACTAAGATGACATTATTTCATATGTTTATGTTTCAAGTATAATGTCTCTATTATTTACATGGTTTGATTCTTATTATGATGAAATTATATCCATTTGTTTTATATGGATTATGTTATGATGGGATGATGTTTACAAAACCAATTTTATTCATTGGTTTATTATGAATGATGTATGTTTATTTTGTGGCACATGAAAGAATGATTTTATTATGAGATGGGTAGGACATATATCTCCCTACAATTCATTGGGTAATGATTTATATCTCTTGAGATATACATGGCTGGAACGGTAAGTCAATCCCGTTTAGTAATACAGGACTGGAACGAGGAGCGAACTCGATTCAGAAAGGGACTTTGTCCACTAAGATGGTCTTGGCAGCAATGCCCTGGCTACAATGGAAATCATATCATGTGATTAATGGTTTCCACAATTACATGTTTTATTCCCATGCTATTTTATCATGATTAATGTATCTATTCTTTATGTACTTCTATGTATTATGTCATTGCTCTTGATTTTGATATTTAATCATTATGTTCATGTTTTTTGTTTAAAATGTATATGGTTTGTTTTATTCTCATCATGCTTACCCTTACTGAGAATTTGAGCTCACCCTTTATATGTTTTATTTTCCCCCGGATATAAAGAAAGGTATTAGGTAAGAAAAAAGGGAAGATCTTTATGTGAGATGTTGAAGATCTTTCACCATGATTAGAAGATTATGTTATGAGTTTCCAAAGACACTAAACTTTTAAGGTCCTTGACTGTTGGTTGTTGTTATGTATAAAGTATTCTGAAAAAGTAATTTAATGTCTATGTACATCATGATTTGGGTATCTATAGTTGGTATCAGAGGAATGGTTTAGTTAACCTTTGGAAACTAGGATTCGAAAACTTTAGTGAAATCCCTTGAGATATTTATAAGGTATGTCTAGGGATGTCCCTAAGGATAAGTATACGTATAGGTTATAGTCCTATAATTACGGTAACAATCATATAATTTAACATAAGATATAAGATTTTGAAGGTACCCCCCCTTTATTATGTTGTTTTCCCTAGCACGATTTTTTCCTCTCACACTATTCTTTTTAGGGTTTTTGAAATTAATTGGAAGTCGAAAGATTCACGATAATAGAGGATATGATGGACAATGGATTGATATTCTTCATGGGAAACCAAATGAAATGGGATTTGGATGTCCAAACATCGCTATTATGCCTAATAAAAAATCTCATAATATGATCAATAATCTCACATTTAGTAAGTTTCCTGACTCAACTAATAAGAGAAATATGGAGTTTCATGGTGATCATAGAGGAACCAAACTTCAATTTCCAGCATGTAAATCACGTGGTAAGAGGCATCAAGGAGAATTTTTCAAAGGCATTGGTAGATGCTTTGGGTGTGGAAAGGAAGAACAAAAATTCAGTAAGTGAAAAGGAAAAGGTTCAGTGAGCACCAAGGACAAGGATAATGGTACTTCTATGACATCAATAATGATTAAATGTATTAAATGTAGAATGTACGACCATTATGAAAACCAATTCCTTAAGGGAAAGCCTCATGAAGAGAATCAACACGGTCGTATGTGTAGTATTTATGTTGATGGTGATGAAGAGACTGCAAATGATATGTGAAATAATTGTTCAAGATCGGTCAATGGTTTAAGAAGGTAGTGGAATTATTACATATTTATTAAGAGTGATGTTGTAACACCCCAAGCTTTCACGATGCACTTCTCTTTCAATAATGCAATAGCTTGCATTCCACGCAAGTTCAAGTTATAACACACCGCGACTAATCAAAGTAGCTATTATGAATAGTAATACCCACTTTTTAAAATTATAGATTTTTTATATTTTAAAATGGACTTCATTTTTGTATTCGTAATATCAAAATTATCCAAATTTGAATTTTTTGTAATTTTCTGAGAACTTCGAATTTTTTATGAATAGTGAAAAATACTTAAAAACAACTTTTTTAGTCAAAGTATTTTATATTGATAAATTTAACTATTGAGTGGTTTTAAAGTATAATTATAATATATTTTTACTATTTTATCCAATGGTGGTCATTAGAATTAATTTCCCTTTGAAATTGGACATAAACAATTGTCAATCTTTTGATATATATTGTTTCTTAAAAACACGCTATTTGTTGTGACAACAGGAATTAATTATAAAATTAATTAATCCAACTTATATTTTTGGAATTTTGTAAAATATACATCATTTTTGGATTTGGAATATCAATTATAGCTAATGGTGAAATTTTTGCATTGTTCTGAAAAACTTCAATTTTTGATGAATAGTGAAACCACTAAGTAGTAGTTAAAAAACTGATTTTTCATTTAAATGAATCATTAACACTTCTGTGATTTAATTTTAAAAAATCCGACATAAATGGTTGTCATTATGAAGTAAAATGTGGTTCAATGGGATTAAGGTAATTTTTTTGGTGAATAGTAACTTTTAAGTTTAATTAATCGCGATTAAAGGTAATTAGTGAAATTTAAGGTAAATATAATGCTATAATAATAGGAAATTACCTTTAAACTTGTCTTGCCTCTATAGGATGAGTCATGGCCGACCAAGAAAAACCATGGGTCATCTTGGGGACCCCATGGAGCCACTTTGGTAGGGAAATGACATTAAAAACAGTTTATTTAATGTTAAAATAAAATGTCACAAACATGAGTTGTTTTACTAAAATAATTTTTAAATGGGGTTATTCAAGTCATATTTTTTACTATAAATATTCATTAGAATTCTAAAACTATTTCCTACATCATGATAGTTTTTTTATAATTTTTACAGATTAAATAAATTAAATTATTTATGACACCATGATGATGCAGCGATTACCTCATTAATTAATGATTTAAATAATATGAAAAGATAATGTCAATTCCAAGGCATACACTTGTAAAAACCCATTGTATGAGTATATTTAGAACCCTTATCACCTTATCCTAGAACTATATCATTTTGAGACCTTTCGAATCCGAAAAAGCATTTCATAATAAAGTAACATTTCATTACTTTCCAAGAGTGCCCCTCCTCTCATCTTATAAAAGGCCCCCACCACTACCACCTTACTCACACCATCAAGCCATTTGGCTCGGCCAAACTCTGCCCAAATACTCTCCCAGATTCCCTCTCTTACTCCTAGAAGCGTCACTTTGGGCATAATTCTTCCCAAGGAAGCCTTTGGCTCAAATCAAAAAAAGAGTTACCATATTTTAAGGTAATGTCTTCTCTAATGTTGTTTTTTTATTTTTCTTCTACAACGGCTTAAACTCTTTTTATTCCTTTATTTTGTAACAACAACAATATCTAAAATATACTAGGATGTTGTTATGATAAGTATTTGGTTTACACCTACAGACACCTACATCTAATGGTTAAAGAACATACAGTTTCTGTGGATGGTGAATTTCTGCCTCACGAAATGATGATTGTTCAACACTCATATAACACCTTCAAAGGTGGCCATTAAGATATCACTGTATTTATATATGATATATAATATGTTTTTGTTTTACTTAAGCTTCTATTTTTTCATTTATTTCATATCTTTATGATTTCCATTTTGGGTAAATGCGATAATTTCATTTTAGGAAGTGTGGACTACCGCCCCCTAAAAGTGATTTGAATCATTAATGCCATATGTGAGATGTATAAAGGATGGAGTAAATATTCTTTTACATTATATTATACTGGAATTATATTATAACTTTATATAATTATAATTTTATTCCATTAAATATGAAATAGAAATGAAATTAGTGTTCATGCGTACGTACGACTTACCGTCTCCATGAACGGTGCATTTCATTTCTTACCTCTAAATGTTATGTAATATTATAAATGAATGTATATACTGGATATATACGATATATATGATATCTAAATAATGAATATTATTCTAGAGATAATGTATATTGTACCACTTAAACAACTTGTAATTATAAGATGTTTATTGTTGACTCAAGTACCAAAGATCAACAACACGACCGTTATTAACCTAAATGACTACATAATTTTTGTAACATTGTAATAATTGATATAAAATGAATAAAAAACTTGAAAAAGGTTCTTATCCAATTATAAATTAACTCTAGTTTATTATTCAGGAGGTTAAAGAACGGTCGAGTCAAGACAGGACGCAAGGTAAGGGAACTTCTTAACCCAATTTCTATTCACTTGGTTAATCTCCTACTTTCAAATTATGTCATGATAATATTATGTCATATCTTGTATTTGTAATTTCTTTATGTGTACTTATAGTGAATACACATAATAGATATATTTTATTTTAGAAATGTTCTTTTTAAGGACTTCGTCTCAATCTCCTTTCATTGAGGCTTATTTTGTTTTATACACAACTTTATTTTATACGGTGTAGAAACCCCTTTGACTTTTACTTTTATTCAAAAGGAATATTTTTTATACAAAGTGTTTTACTAAATGACAAAAGGGAATATTTTTCTTACGTATGCGGCGACAATGACTTCTCCGCCGCCGTGACTATTATTTGAGTTTCGGCTTCCTCTACAAGACATAACTTTTTTAAAATTAAAAATAAATACCTTGTTTTAATTTTATTTTATTTTGGTATTGAAAATGGGTTTGATAATGTTTTTATTATATCAATGGGTTGTATTTATATCATCTGATTGAAATGTATAAATTCTATATTTCCTTTATGCATGTTTTCTGTGATACAATTATTTTAGGGTTGATAATATGTTTAAACCTATTCATATGAGGAATGCATTGGACTTAATAAGTGACGGGTGGAGCCCGCTATAGCTATTCGATGCATCAGTAGGTCTCATGAGACAAACTAGTGTCTTGGCACGAGGCCTTGACAAAATCTTATTGTAGACTTGGCACGAGGCCTTGGCTACGTGGTTATGATAGTCTGGCATTATGCATTCAATCATTATGAAAGTGGTTATTGATATTTCATGTGATTATTCGACTAGTATAATATCCATGGGAGTAAGTAATTGGCATTATTTAATTTTATTTTTTCCATATTATGCTGAATTTCAAGTTTAAAAAGGCTTTTTTTAGTTATAAATTGCCTTAAATATTAATGTTTATTTACGAAAGCTTCCGTAATATTGTTATCCTTACTGAGCATCTGAGCTCACCCCTTTCAAAGTTTTAATATTTTCCAGGATGTGAAGACGTATTATATGAATGACCTGCAGGGATTGTCATAAGAGGATATGAGGGTGGTCTATGGAGACTTTGTTATTATAGTTTTTCATTTTATGATGTAATGTAACATTTATGAATGTATCTAGTGTTTCCAAGGCTACTAAAATAATTGGTATTTTGAGACTTGATCTTTTGTGATCATGCCAATGTTACGCAATAATGCACCGACTCTGGGAAATTGGGGTCAGGGCGTCAAAGTTGGTATCAGAGGAAGTTCAGTACTATCCTTGGAAGCTAGATTTAGATAAACTCTGATTAGAGCACATAGACCTAAGATAGACGCTGAGGATTAGTATAGAATAACATCCTAGAATTTTGGTATTATAGAGATTTTGTGAGTTTTTTGAGAAATACATCCCTGTCTGGATACGAGAAAGTAGAGGCGGCTCTGGCACAGATGTACCTAGGGGTAAAACCCGAAAATACTGCATTGATCTAGACTCGAACGGGAACTGGTGCACGACAACGGTCTTTGCTGCACTCTTGGTTATGACACTCCTGGGGGATATGCTTAGGATAATTCTCATTTTATTTACAAACCACTATGAAGGGTTATGAGTATATAATTCCTCAAAGAAAACATTTTTATGTTTATGGATTATATCCATAAATTGTTCAATTTATGTTAGGTATTTTACAAGTATGGAATTATGTATTTTGATTCATAAACTAATCTAGTTTATGCCATTGTTTAGAAATGGCGCCTAGTGGAAGGAATGGAAACTGTATCGATGCACGCACTCCATGTAGGGATTTACCTCCTGCTCAAGATAATTATTGTGGATCTGGAGATACAACTGGTGCTGATCAACTTATAAGCATATTGGGACAACTCACTCAGGTTATGAATAATAACCTTACTCGTATGGAGCACCCTGATCCACAACTTGGAGGATCAATGTTAGACCACTTCATGAGGAAACAACCACCAACATTTAATGGGGGTACAAACCCATTAGTAGCTGAGCAATGGATAAACTCATTAGAAACAATATTCCATGCCTTGGGGAGTAGCAAAAGGGAGAAGGTTGTCATGGTAGTCTACCGCCTAACTGGAGATGCCGATCAATGGTGGTCGCTAATTCAAAACACAAAGGAAGATGAAGAAGTATCAAATATGGAATGGAGAGAGTTTGAAGATATTTTCTTAGAAAAATACTTTCCACATGACCATCAAGCAGATATGGAAAGACAATTTCTGAGTTTGAGACAAAAAGAGGATGAGAATGTCGCAAAGTATGAGGCCAAATTTACAAGGATAGATTGGTATGTTGCTGATTATATACGTAACCCAAGAAGTAAGATCGATCATTTATTTGATGGGTTAAAACCGTTTCTCCGTCGAGAATTAGTATCAGAATCTTTCTCAATGTATGAAGATATAGTCTTGTGTTCTATCAAGACAGAAAAGGAATTCTCTAAGTCTTATGACAACAAAGTAAAGAAAGAGAAGAAGAGAACGGTGGAACAAGATACAGATAAAGGGAAAAAGGGAAATAAGGATTTTCCATTATGCGATAATTGTGGGAAGAATCACCCTGGTACTTGCCTAATAGGAATGAGAGTTTGTTACAAATGAGGAGAAAAAGGTCACCAAGCTCGTGATTGTAAGGGAAAGAAAGAGGCTATCAATGTTGAATGCTACAATTGTAGGGAACTGGGGCATTATGCAAATGAATGTCCTAAGTGTCGGGGGAACTTACCTTAGAAAAGGCCAAGGGATCAAGGAAAATCTTATGATATTACTACAGTAGAAGTGGAATAATTAATGTATTGGTGCTTTTGGACTCAAAGATTATATTCTAGTTATATATATAAAGATTGTACTGCAGTACTTGTTTTTTTCATTAAGGTTTTACTATGATGAAGGTAATCATATTTTTGGTATGTGACAATAATAGAAACATTACATTGTTTGGGGAATCTGATAAATTGATTTTGGAATTAAGAGACCTTTTAGAGAAAGTCTGGACAGAGGTATTTAGGATAAATATAAAGGTTGGGATGGATTAAGTTGAACTTTGAATAGTATTGTTTAAGGTTAAAACATTTTAGAAGATTATTGTTGGAATATTATAATACTATATTTTTAGGAAAAGGACAACCTGCAGGGTGGGGCATAACCCGTCGCGTCGGACAAAGCTGCAGGAATCGAACCCACAACCATAGTGTGACAGGCCTTTACTACCTACCACTAGCCTACAGGATGTCCCTGGTTATTAAAAAATATTTTTCCTAATCTAAATAGTATGTGTTAATATTTGGAACCTTATACAATTAGGATAAATAGAATATTTTTGAGTTCTATTACCTTTTAGAGTGAGAGATGGGTTTGTGGTAAAAATTTATTAAAGAATGAAAGTCTACATGAAAAGTATGTATATTCCCTTACGTTCTTAGTAAATCTTCTATATAAATTCCTAAACATTATAAAAGGTAACTTAAAACAAAAACATTTCCAGATAACTTTTTCCAACTGGGGATTCAATGACCGTTTAGCCAATCACAAGTTTGTTATTTTCTTATGGTTAACTTTCTCCTAATCCAAATTTATACAACTTTCCATCAGAGCTTGATGGTTTGTTTTTCTTCCATATCCATATTTTCATAGAATCCTAGTATGGGCTATCTCAGGTGACCTTTGTACTTATCTTTCTATCTTTCAAAGTTTTATTTTTATTAACCTTATTTCAGATGTGGGTTTTCCAAAAAGGTATTTTCTATTTTCAACCTTTTATTTTCAAAGAAAAATTTCAAATTGAGAGGATGCAATTTATTGAAGGAGGGGAGAATGTAACACCCCATGATTTCACAATACACTTCTCTTTCAATAATGCAATAGCTTGCATTGCACGCATGTTCGAGTTCTAACACACCGAGACTAATCAAAGTAGCTGTTATGAATAGTAATACCCACTTTTTAAAATTATAGAAATTTTATTTTTTAAAATTTACTTCATTTTTGTATTCGTAATATCGAAATTATCCAAAGTTGAATTTTTTGTAATTTTCTAAGAACTTCAAATTTTTTATGAATAGTGAAAAATACTTAAAAACAACTTTTTTAATCAAAGTATTTTATAGTGAATAATTATACTATTGAATGGTTTTAAAGTATAATTAGAATATATTTTTACTATTTTATCCAATGGTGGTCAGTAGAATTAATTTCACTTTGAAATTGGACATAAACAATTGTCAATCTTTTGATATATATTGTTTCTTAAAAACACGCTATTTGTTGTGAAAACGGGAATTAATTATAAAATTAATTAATGCAACATATATGTTTGGAATTTTATAAAATAGACATCATTTTTGGATTCGGAATATCAATTATAGCTTAGGGTGAAATTTTGGCATTGTTTTGAAAAACTTCAATTTTGATGAATAGTGAAACCACTAAGTAGTAGTTAAAAAACTGATTTTTCGTTTAAATGAAATATTACCACTTCTGTGATTTGATTTTCAAAAATCTGACATACATGGTTGTAATTAGGAAGTAAAATGTGGTTCGATGGGATTAAAATAATTTTTTTTGGTGAATAGTAACTTTTAAGTTTAATTAATCGCGATTAAAGGTAATTAGTGAAATTTAAGGTAAATATAATGTTATAATAATAGTAAATGACCCTTACAATTGTTCTACCCCTATTAGATGAGTCATGGCCGAGAAAGAAAAACCATTGGTCAACTCGGGGACCCCATGGAGCCACTTTGGTAGGGAAATGACATTAAAAACTTTTTATTTAATGTTAAAATAAAATGTCACAAACATGAGTTGTTTTATTAAAACAATTTTTAAATGGGGTTATACAAGTCATATTTTTTACTATAAATATTAATTAGAAATATAAAACTATTTCCTACATCATTATTGTTTTTTTTATAATTTTTAGACTTTAAATAAATTAAATTATTTATGACACCATGATGATGCAGCGATTACCTCATTAATTAACGATTTAAATAATATGAAAAGATAAAGTAAATTCCAAGGCATACACTTGTCAAAAACCTATTGGATGAGTATATTTCGAACCCTTATCACCTTATCCCCGAACTATATCATTTTTGGACCTTTAGAATCCGAAAAAGCAATTCATAATAAAGTAACAATTCATTACTTTCCAAGAGTGCCCCTCCTCTCCTCTTATAAAAGGCCCCCACCACTACCACCTTACTCACACCTTCAAACCATTTGGCTTGGACAACCTCTTCCCAAATACTCTCCCAGATTCCCTATCTTCTCCTAGAAGCCTCACTTTGGGAAGAATTATTCCAAAGGAAGCCTTTTGCGCAAAACAAAAAAAGAGTTACCCGATTTTAAGGTAATGTCTTCTCTAATGTTGTTTTGTTTTATTTTGCTTCTCCAACCCCATAAACTCTTTCTATTCCTTTCTTTTGTAACAACACCAATATCTACAATATACTAGGATGTTGTTATGATAAGTATTTGGTTTACACTTACACATACCTACATCTAATGGTTAAAGAACATACAGTTTCTGTGGATGGGGAATTTATGCCTCACGAAACAATGATTGTTCAACACTCATATAACACCTTCAATGGTGGCCATTAAGATGTCACTATATTTATATATGAAATATAATATGTTTATGTTTTACTTATGCTTCTGTATTTTTCATTTATTTCATACCTTTATTATTTCCATTATGGGTAAATGCGATAATTTCATTTTAGGAAGTGCGGACTACCGCCCCTTCAAAGTGATTTGAATCGTTAATGCCATATGTGGGATGTATAAAGGATAGAGTAAATATTATTTTACATTATATTATACTGGAATTATAATATAACTTTATATAATTATAATTTTATTCCATTAAATATGAAATAGAAATGAATGTAGCGTTCATGCGTACGTACGACTTACCGTCTCCATGAACATTGCATTTCATTTCTTACCTCTAAATGTTATCTAATATTATAAACGAATGTATATACTGGATATATATGATATATATGATATCTACATCATGAATTAAATTCTAGAGATAATTTATATTCTACAACTTAAACAACTTGTAGTTATAAGAAGTTTATTGTTGACTCAAGTACCAAAGATCAACAACACGACCGTTATTAACTTAAATTACTATATAATTTTTGAAACATTGTAATAAGTGATATAAAAGGAATAAAAAACATGAAAAATGTTCTTATGCAATTACAAATTAACTCTAGTTTATTATTCCGGAGGTTAATGAACGGTCGAGTCAAGACAGGACGCAATGTAAGGGAACTTCTTAACCCAATTTCTATTCACTGGGTTAATCTCCTACTTTCAAATTATGTCATGATATTATTATGTCATATCTTGTATTTGTAATTTCATTATGTGTAAATATAGTGAATACACATAATAGATCTATTTTATTTTCAAAATGATCTTTGTAAGGGCTTCGTCTCAATCTCTTTTCATTGAGGCTTATTTTGTTTTATACACAACTTTCTTTTATACGGTGTATAAACCCCTTTGAAGTTTACTTTTATTCAAAAGGAATCTTTTTTATACAAAGTGTTTTACTAAACGACAAAAGGGAATGCTTTTCTTATGTATGCGGTGACAACGACTTATCCGTCGCCGTGACTATTATTTGAGTTTCAGCTTCCTCTACAAGCCATAAATTTTTTAAAATTAAAAATAAATACCATGTTTTAATTTTCTTTTATTTTGGTATTGAAAATTGGTTTGATAATGTTTTTATTATATCAATGTGTTGTATTTATATCTTTTGATTAAAATGTATAAATGCTACATTTCCTTTATGCATGTTTTCTGTGATACAATTATGCTATGGTTTATGATATGTTTAAACCTATTCATATGAGGAATGCATTGGACTTAATAAGTGATGGGTGGAGCCCGCTATAGGTCCTCGATGCATCGGTAGGTCTCATGAGACAAACTAGTGTCTTGGCCCAAGGCCTTGACAAAATCTTATTTTAGACTTGGAATGAGGCCTTGGCTACGTGGTTATGATAGTCTGGCATTATGCATTCCATCATTATGAAATTGGTTATTTATATTACATGTGATTATTCGACTAGTAGAATATCCATGTGAGTAAGTAAATGGCATTATTTAATTTTATTTTTGCCATATTATGATGACGTTCATGTTTAAAAAGGCTTTTGTTTTAGTTATACATTGCCTTAAATGTTAATTTTTATTTACAAAAGCTCCCGCAATATTGTTATCCTTACTGAGCATCTGAGCTCACCCCTTTCAATGTTTTAATATTTTCCAGGATGTGAAGAAGTATTTTATGAATGACCTGCAGGGATTGTCAGAAGAGTATATGAGTGTGGTCTATGGAGACTTTGTTATGGTATTTTTTCACTTTATGATGTAATGTAACATTTATGAATGTATCTAGTGTTTCCAAGGCTACTAAACTAATCGGTCTTTCGAGACTTGATCTTTTGTGATCATGCCAATGTTACGCAATAATGCACCGACTCGGGGCAACTGGGGACAGGGCGTTACAAATGTTGTATAAGTAATCTCATGGTACGATGGAATAATGGAACATCTAAGGATTGTTACACTATTGTTTTTCATTATGTTTTTGAAAGTATACATTGAATGGTACTGGTAACCATAATAGGTTATTCAGATATTTTTGGAAATCAACTAAGATGTGCATAATGAAGGGATAAGGAGATAATGAAATGTTTTTTAGTATTAATGAGCTCATGTCTAATATAAGGACAAAGTGATATCATGGTTTGAGTATATAGAATTTTTGGGAATTTGGTATGTGGGAAGAGTTACCTTTTGACAAAATTCATATTTTCACTGTGGTTCTTGGATAATTTATGTTTTAAGAGAATACATGATTAAGGTATTCACATGTTTGGAATGTGATCAACAAGATATATCTTATGATATATGGGGGATAAATGATAGCATTTACATGCTCGAAAGATGACATTTCTAGTAATTGTTTTCATCATACTATGAGCTTAGACAGACGTATTTTGGATAAGCATAAATATTGGAATGGATTATGTTGGACATAAGTAATTATTGTTTAAGGCTCGACCCTTTTTTTGATATTATTTATAGAATGTTATAAAAATGTAGTTTTAGAAAAAGGACCACCTATAAGATGGGTGACAATCCATCGCGCCGGACAAGGATGCGAGAATCAAACCCACAACCAAAGTGCGACAGGCCTTTATCGCCTACCACTAGCCTACAGGATGTCCCTGGTTAGTATAAATTAGTTTCAATTTATTATGTGGTATGATATACGATGTATACGTCAATTTTAGGAACAATATATGAATAATATCACCATAGATGGACTTATGTATATAACTTTTGCTAACCTTATGTTTGAGACAGATATAATTCCCTATCATTTTATCGCATGATCTACTAACAATTCACGGAAAAAAAATTCAACTTCATTTCATTAAGAGATGAAGTGGAAATTGGTCAAGGCAAAAACAACAGTGAGATTGTTCCAAAATCATGTAAGTATTTCTTCAAATTAAAAATTTTCAACTTTAGGGAAATTATATTGAAAACCAAAAATGTTGTCCTAGTGTACTTATATCCGAAGAATCAGATGGTACCTTAAATCATCACAAATTTATGGCTTTGTCATTGTTGTATTTTTCATAGCCATGTTCTCTACCACTCTCCCTCAGAACATGATGGTTAGATTTATCTTCCATATCCATATCTTCACCTATGTTCTCTAATGTGGAAACCCAATGATTAGTTAATTTGGGTAACCATTACATTTTATAGTTTAGTTTTTAAATTTCAGTTTTTGTATTCCTTTTTACGATGTGGGTTTCAATGAACGAATCTTTCATGTAGTAAACCATTTATATCCTCAATGAATTTTGAGGGGAAAATTCATTTTAAGGGGGGTATAATGTGATAACCAGATATTTTATGAGAATTATTCTCTTTAATTTCATTTATGTCTTGTGTATACAGTACATCAAAATTATCTTGTTCTATACGCAACACCGTATTAGCTTGCAGTATATGCAACACTATTCTTGCCTCGTGTTACACACAATTTCATGTTTGTTTTGTGGAAATTATTCTACCCAACATTACGTATAGATTCTGTTTAATGTTTAAATGAAATAAGTTTTGACTATGTTATACGAAACACTAAAAAGATCTTTCACTACATGCAGCCCTACCTTGGCTTTCATTACACGCAATCAAGACCTTCTTCGATAGCGTGTGTAGTACGCAATACCGAGTTTCACTAAATGGGATATTATTATAACATTGTTATGAACAAGCCATTATGAATAGTAATAACCACTTTTTAAAATTTAATAAATTTTATCTTTCAAAATGAACTTTATTTTTGGATTTTGAATATCAAAATTAGCCTAGTGTAAATTTTTGGCATTTTTCTGAAAACTTTTAATTTTTGATGAATAGTGAAAACACCGGGTTACTATTTAAAAATCAACTTTTTATTTAAATAATTATTTATTGTATTTAGATTTATTTTAGGTAAAAATTGATAAATAATATCTATATATGTTTAATTTAAATCATTTGTGTCATTTTATAATAATTTTAGATATATAAAAATTTTATTCAACTTTTCACTGTCTTTTACCCACCTCCTTGGAGAATTTGAAAATTTATATAAAACATAATTTTACCACTTCTGTGAGTTGAATTTTGAGAATTAGATAGACACAGTTAATATCAATGTGTAAAATGTTGTTCAATAATCTAAGAATAATTTTTGGTGAATAGTAAATTTTTACTTTTATTTACCACAGTTGAAAGTAAATAGGGAAATTATGGGTAAAAATTATATTATTAGTACCCTAAAACATGTCATAATTCTATTGGATATGTGTAATTCGACCAAAAAAACCTTAGATATAAAATATTATCATTTAGGTCCACTTGGAATATATTAGGATATTTATTATTATTTTATTTAAAGAAGAGTTAAAATGGTTAAAATCACAGTTTAATAACTAAAACATTTTTAATATAGGGTTATATATAAGATATATTCAACTATAAAAATTTATTAGAAAGATAAAAATATTTCATACATAATGGTATTTTATTTCTAATTTTTAGACATCAAATAATTTAATTTATTTATGACATGATGATGATACAATAATTACCTAATTAATGAAATATTACCACGATTAATGTTCTAAATACCCAAATAAATGTGATATGAGACTTTTTAAAAATTACACAAATTTTATAGGTTAATATGGCATGTTATTATTGATTTAATTAATATTTTTCGAACTAATTATGTTGTTATGATTTTCAGAAAAATCAAGTACCAAATAGTGTTCAAATTGACCTAAAATAGTTTTTAAAACAAATATTATATTATTAATTGTTATTTTATTCCTAAAAATATATGGTTCTGAAAAATGATTAGATAAGGATATATATATTAATAATGAACCACTTGGGGTTCGTTTGACTTGTTATTGTAAGTTTATTAACCATATAGTGTAAGAAAACAAAAATACATGGCAAAAGTTAGATTATTTGACATAGAGTAAAATATATATGATAAGGATAAAATAGTAAACTAAACTTGTATAAAACCTGTTGGTTGAGAGGATTTCGACCCATCCCCACCTTATCTTAGAAATAAATCAATTTGGAGCTATTAAAAACCAAATATGACTTTATTATAAAAGAATACTTTAAGTTTTCCTAGGGTGCCCATCTCCTCCATTATAAGAAGGTTCCCCCTTACCTCTTCCCTTCACACCCTTTTAAATTTGAAGCTCGAATAACCCCTGAAAATTACTCATCTAAACCTCTATATTTATATCATAGAGGTTTTGGTCATCTAAAAAGACCAACTCTAGTGTCTTAAGAAGTTGTTTAAAGGAGGTGCGTCGAAGAAGCATTAATCTCTTCTAATGATTCTTTCAAGTTTCTTTCTTCTTCAACTTATTCTTCGTTAGTTGTTAAATTAAAAAGTAATAACATAAGTATTTATTATATATTTATATTTTATTATAAATATGAAACACCCCCTTTTCACATTTTATCCATCTTACAGAAAATGAAATCACTACACATTCGTGTATACAGAATACCGTCTCCAGGCTGTGGTGTAATCTATTTTTCCACCACCACCTTACTTGGATGGGTATAATGGTGTAAAGAATAACTATATATTATTATTATAACATCATACTAATTCTATGATATTATAGCATCCACTAAAATTCCATTCAATAAATATGGGAATGATATCATTGCTCATGCGTACGTACGGATTACCGTCTCCACGACGCGATGAGATTCATTTTCCATGTTAACAATTCAATAATGATTATAAAGTATATATAATAATTAATCACGAAAGATATGACATAATAAGTATACTGAATTTATG
The DNA here is from genome assembly GCA_963277665.1 of Viscum album. Lineage (NCBI taxonomy): Eukaryota > Viridiplantae > Streptophyta > Magnoliopsida > Santalales > Viscaceae > Viscum > Viscum album. The sequence goes on from OY728131.1 coordinate 1,500,673,275, forward strand.
TATATATTTATTTATTTCATCTACATAATTCCATTCAAGTCAATAAGGAAATGAAAACAACGTTCATGCATATGTACGCCCTACTGTCTCCATGAACGGTGTATTTCATTTCACTCATCTATCTATTATATATATATATATATGTAATATATATGATATATAAATCATGATTAAAATTATTTAATTAAGTAAATAATGATATAAGTAATAATAATATCAAGATCAATAAATCGAAACACGTACAATAAATGAAACGATTTTACCCAAAACACCGATTTAACATGGAATTTATAAAAGAACGGGTATTATAAAGTCATAATTGAACCATATATGATATCATAACAATGAAGATTATTCTATAATAAGTCAATAACATTATTTAAATCATTATACATGTGGTTCGGATACATACGAAGCATATCAGACATAAGGTAGGGGATAATTTTTCAATCTCATTCTTATCCGAGATTGTTATTCATAAGTACTTACTAGGGTTATTATTATCATCCATGCCCAAGTTTTCTAACACTGTTTTCATGTATTTTAAAAGTAATTTTTACCTATTTTCTTAAATTTACCTCATGTTATGAAAGGAATCTTACTTTTTTTACCACACGAGTAACCTTTTGACTTTTCCAACAAAAGTACCAGAAGAATGTTATTTTTAACTTATATAGCGTGAACGGATTTTTACGGTTTCATAATGCCTAATTTTCATGAAGATTCATCTACAGTATTTCATGACTATTTTCAACAAAATATTTTTCCTTTAAAATTTAATGTCATTTTGTGAAAAGAAAATGATTTTGAAGAAGAAAGGATATTTTTCTCAAGAATTCATTTCAAATGTTTTATCGAAACCATTTTCCATATAAGACGACATTATTTCAAATGTTTATGTTTCAAGTATAATGTATATCTTATTTACATGGTTTGATTATTCTTATTATGAAATTATATCTATTTTTTTATATGGATTATGTTATGATGGGATGATGTTTATGAAACTAATTTTATTCATTGGGTTATTATGAATGATATATGTTTATATTGTGACACACAAAATAATGATTTCATTATGAGATGGGTGTGACGTATATCTCCCTCTAATGCATTGGGTAATGATTTATATATCATGAGATAGACATGGCTAGAATGGTAAGTTAATCTGGTTTAGTAATATAGGACTAGAACCAGGAGTGATCTCGATTTAGAAAGGGACTTTGTCTATTAAAATGGTCTTGGAAGCAATGCCTTGGATACTATGGAAATCATATCATGTGATTAATGGTTTCCACAATTACATGTTTTATTCCCATTCTATTTTATCATTATTGATATATCTATATAGCGACCCCCAAATACCGGGGTGCTTAATGAGACATGATACACTTAACACTACATCATTACAAACAAAATATCATGTCTCATCACAACAGAGGATCGTGAGGTTCGGGATTCTGGGAAACCAGCTGCTTTTGTTTAGCTTCATTAATATCAACCGTACCTGAAAAATTTTAAACAAAACGTAGGGTGAGAAAAAATGCCCAGTAAGGGGTTTAAAAATCATTTTTAGGAAAATCCTTTCATACATAAATCCTTTTAAAAGAATACAAATACTTTTCTCAAACATTATCATTTATTAAAAACATGAAATCCAACTTTCTTTGAAAACCACTTGCACAAAGAGGCACGTACTTGCAATAAGCCTTAATGTAAACATGGTCAGAGTGCGCAAAATAAACAGAGTAAGCAATACATAAAGTTAAAACAAGGTTACTTTAATTCCAAGGGAATTACTATGGCTAGGTAGGAAAACATGCATATCATGGTTCGTGAGAAGAATGCAGTTCATTTAACAGTTCACCATAAGAAAACAGTTCTTGTCACGTTAAGTACGTTTTCATGATCAAGGGAGCCTTTCAAGGTAGACATTTTAGAAAGTGATAAAACATTATATTAAACAAGACAAGGACACGAAAAGTTCTTATGATACCAAACATATGTTTCTCAGTTCTTATCACATGTTTCCTTTCTCATAGTCTAAGGGAATTTACCCAGTTAGGGATGTCCTGTTAGTTGAACCATCGCCTGGTTCACCATTAATCTTTATATGTGGAGGGAAAGTATAATGCCGGACCTTGTCCAGACCTTGCGTCAAGACCATAAAAACATAACTTAATACGGGTCAAGGCTAACCGCCAATCCCGTTTCCATAGCAGCACAAGCCGAGGCTAACCGCCAAGACTGTAGCACATAACGTCTCATGAGACTCATCCTTTACCCAATGCATTGGAGCGCTGTATAATTCCGGGCACACCCGTCCATAACATGTAAGTCCAATACTTCCCTGTCATATTTAGACATGGTCATACGTTCATTAGGTTTCATTCATATATTCATAGTCAAAGTCTCTCATACATATTCACCATTTGAAGCAGATCATGTCATGAGCATAAATAAAGAATCAGAAGCAGATTATGTCATGAGCATAGATAAAGAATCAGAAGCAGATTATGTCATGAGCATAGATAAAGAATCAGAACTGGAAACAACAAGCTTATTACACAAGAAATAATAACTTAAACACTCAATGTACTGGTTTGTCATGTAGAATTACATTATTACTAAGGGCCACTTCCAGGCTTAAGGATATCTTTAAAACATCTCCTTTTGGAACCATAATGTGCTAGAAAATTAAAACAAGGAAACTGTCATTTCTTGTAACTATTCGAAGTTCTAGAAATGGATAAGAATTAAAACAATCACCAAACAATGTTAACTTTCGTTTTCCAAAAAAAATATTGTCAATCAGTCCACAGTTATGTATATATGTAACACACGAAGCCGTGTATTGTGTCTATGTGTCTCAGTGGTTTAGTTAATTAAATAATACTCAATTGATTCATTACATGATTCACATATTCTTAAGAACATAAATTTTCTAACAAAAGGGGTAGATAGGGTTTATAAAAGCACACAAGGAAATCAACTTATCACTTGTGAAGGAATTCAGTTTTATTCATACTTTGGATTCCCACAAATCTTGTCTTAATTTGATGTACACAAAAACAGTTCTGATTTGGAAGAGGTTTCATACAAAAGAAAAACATGTATATATATAAGTCGAATTGTAATAAAAACATAACTTAAAATTTGATCTTCCTCGTTTATATTTCAAAACATAAAACATGTATATTTATATATATGAAAAAAATATAAAATAACATAAAACGAAAATCAAACATGAACCCAAACCGAGTTTCAAAGTATTACCCTTACCAGTACGGAGAAGAGGAGAGGAGGACAACGAAGCCAGTGGAATCAGGTGCATAGCCTCAGGACGTATGTATACATAACACACATAGTGCGTACAAGCAAATGGGTTTGTGTCTATTTAAACATGTATATACATATTTATATTTCGAAGTAAAAGAAAACACAAAAACACACTTGACCCCTTTCAAGTATTTGACACATTAAAACATGAGTTTAGAACTAATAATCATATTTAGGGAGCCCAAAAACAAAGGATTGAAAGTTATATCCAAATATATATATATATGTTTACATATATAAGCGTAAAAAAAAAGAAACACAAAACTCAACTATCCCTTACCAGCTCGACGAGAATGAGGAGCAAGGTGCAACTGCAGGATCCCGAAAGTATGCACATGGAATACATATATATATACATATATAACCAGTATAAAAGTATATATAACTCTAAACAACCCGGTACTTACACAGACTGAAAAAAAAACAAGAGACCCTTACCAGAACTCGATGAAGAGGAGGAGGGTGCAGCCGATGCTGGATCAAAGGTCAGTGCAAGGAGGATCTCTTCGGTGCAGGACCACCCCTCTGCCTTGGTTCAAGGTCTCCTCAACCGGTGCAAGAACCATCCCCCTTGCCTGCGGTGCAACCAGGTCTTAAAGCCGGAGGGAAAATCGTGCAAGGGAGGCGACGGGGATCCAAGGCCGGGGTCAGTGTCAAGCTGTGTGGAAAGAAGGCGTCGCTGGGTCTACACGGCGAAGAAGAAGAAAGAATAAAGGCAGCAGGCTACTGGTTCCGCGCGAGGGAGATGAGCGCGACGTGGAGAAGAAAAACGCGAAACGCGACGTGGAGAAAAAAAAAGAAAAACGACGTCCGAGATCAGATGCGGTGTGATCGACGGCTCAGGATGTAGCGCGATAAAAAGAAGTGGACGGCCGTGATCCGGGGGAGAAAGGATCGGACGGCTGGAAACCCACCGCAGTATAAACACGGTTTTTATCATACATGTTTTTCAAAAAAAAAAAGGAATCTCTTTATTAATAAAGTTATTATTAATTTATTAAACTCAATTATTCATTATTTTAATAATAATTCTGTTGTCAAAAAATTTAATCAAGACTAATTTATATTATTATTATTAAACCATTCTTATTTAAAATATATTATTGGTTAAAAATATATATATATATATATATATTGATTTAATCAAAACGTTTTATTATATGTATATATATATATTTTGCAACATCAAAAATTAATATTAGATTGACAATATTATTAATCCTTAATTATTAATTACATACTATTTCATTAAAACATGAGAAAAGTATATATATTTTAATTCCCCTTGCTAGTTAACTATCCTATTTTTTTTAATTAGAAGGTAACATTTAGTGCAACTATATTTTATCACACATACAAGTGTGTGTTGGTGAAAATATTAACACCACAAAACACACAAGTGAAAGAAACCATAATTTGACGTAGTTTCTAAAATAATTAATAAAAGGTTTAATCATACGAGAAATAAGGTATCTATTTTGATGCAAACTCATAAATGAAATTCAACAGGTTTGATATAACTAGAAAAACAATTGTTTAATTATTTAATTAAAAAGTATAGTGGAAGAAGACAATAATATTAATTCTTTCCTTTTAAAACATAAAATACAAATCTTATTTTTTTGAAAACAAAGGATAATTAACATTGAGGTCATTTAAAACATTAAAGAAAACTACACATGTATCATTCGGATCATTCTATTTCCAACGGTCAAAATGATCATTGGATTCTTTGGGAACCAACGGTCGGATTTATGGTCGTTTGGGGTCCAACGGTTAGATTTATGACTGTTTGTGGTCCAACGGTCATCTTTGGTGCTTATAAAAGAATTAGGTCTCGGGTGACCCTTACCCCAAGTGGCTGAAGGAGAAGCAAGGATGGTTCGTATGATCCCCTTGGTGTTGAGCACGGTCGCGGTGGCGTCAGCCATTCTTACGTTCCTTATGATGGATGCTCGAAATCCTTACCGCATACTCGGGCACCAAGTGGTTCTAAGCAGTCTTCCCATCGTTGTAATCGGATTCTTGGTTGGAATCCTTGGTTAGTGATGTTTTGATTGTGGGAAGTTGTAAACGTCATGTTTCTTAATAAAGGAGTGTTCCATTCATGCTTGTTGTTACGTTTTTCGTTTATTTTCATTTTCTTTTTAAAGCAAGATGGTCCAACTAAAAGGGGAAACATATCATTACACAAAACATGAATTCTCGGGTTGTTACATTATCTCCCCCTTAAAAGAATTGTGTCCTCGCAATTCTATTCATAAAAAGACAAGATAAAGACTTCGGTCGCACAACATTACCAAAACTGAAGGCCTGGCTCAGTTAACGGTACCCCTAAACTGGTACACAGCTCCTCTGTTTCCCTGACCCAGATACACTTTGAGCAATAAGACTTGTACTCCTGCTCATGGGCACTACACACAGGCTTCCACAGGGAGGCTCGTGCAATAAACAGTTCTGAGACGTCCGAGCGGACGAATCCCCTAGTAACCCTTCGAACTTCATTACGCTCGAGGTAGTTGAGGGGTACAATGCGATTGAGAAGGCTGACGTTCAGGATCTGAAACATGTAGGCGGCTCTGAGGTTGCCGTCTTGAGCTGCTACAAGAAAGCAAGCTCTAGCGGAGAAGTTCCGTGTCATAGAGAAACACTGAAACAGCCCTTCCTGGTATCTCCCCCTTCGCCTATAGCAGGGGAGCTGGGTGGTGGCAAGGAGGTGGATCACATATTCATTCTCCTGACATGCGCGGAGAATTTCTGGACTGTTTGCTATGTCCAGAAGACGTTGACAGGACCCTCGTAGGTGGAGAAAGGAGGGAAAGTCCTCCATACAAGTTCTGATCAAGACAACCTCTATTAACTCGTCAGGCAGAGACGAGAGGTTCATCTGACTTGCCATCTGGAAGAAAAGGTAAACAAGAGAGGTCACTTAACAACACTAAGAGGAAAGAGATCATAAACTTTTTAATTAAGAAAGTTTACACATTAAAGTCTGAGTTTTCCAGACGGACACTACAAAGAGAGGCGAAACTCTCTAACTCCACAAACCAAACACAGGAAGAACAAACATGACTAAAGTCATGGGGACATTTATAGCGCCTCTTGAGTTTCGCGTGAGGGGTGTGGAGTTGGGAAACGTCAGTGTACACTTCTTGCCTAAGAGACACACGAGTGGACTCATTCTCCAACGCTTCGAAGTCCATTAACTGGCCCCAGAAGCCATAGTGCAGGACCTGACACAGATAAGCCGCTCGAAGATCTCCGGCAGCAGCAGCTTCTTGGAAAGGGTTATCTAGCATTGTGCCAAACTCCTCGCCTGCAGTAAACACTCGGAAGAGTCCTTCGTGATACCTTCCTCGACGTGCATACGAGGGAAACTGGGTCATCATCATTAGGAGATAATCCATCCCTATTCCCCGGTGGAGACTAAGCACCCTAGATGAGTTCGACACATCGTATAGGTGCTTACACGTCATGCGAATGTGAGCATAGTTCAAGAAGTTTTCACGGCTAAATGAGATATAATGTTCTCTAGGACCTCGGTGGGGAGTGACAAAAGGTCAGTAGGTACATCACCCATCTGAAAATCATAACGTTTTTACTTAATTAGTCTTAGCAATATATTTATATCACCTGGTTTTCCAGAGTTTCCTGAACCCATCCTCTGATACCAACTATAGCGACCCCCAAATACCGGGGTGCTTAATGAGACATGATACACTTAACACTACATCATTACAAACAAAATATCATGTCTCATCACAACAGAGGATCGTGAGGTTCGGGATTCTGGGAAACCAGCTGCTTTTGTTTAGCTTCATTAATATCAACCGTACCTGAAAAATTTTAAACAAAACGTAGGGTGAGCAAAAATGCCCAGTAAGGGGTTTAAAAATCATTTTTAGGAAAATCCTTTCATACATAAATCCTTTGAAAAGAATACAAATACTTTTCTAAAACATTATCATTTATTAAAAACATGAAATCCAACTTTCTTTGAAAACCACTTGCACAAAGAGGCACGTACTTGCAATAAGCCTTAATATAAACATGGTCAGAGTGCGCAAAATAAACAGAGTAAGCAATACATAAAGTTAAAACAAGGTTACTTTAATTCCAAGGGAATTACTATGGCTAGGTAGGAAAACATGCATATCATGGTTCGTGAGAAGAATGCAGTTCATTTAACAGTTCACCATAAGAAAACAGTTCTTGTCACGTTAAGTACGTTTTCATGATCAAGGGAGCCTTTCAAGGCAGACATTTTAGAAAGTGATAAAACATTACATTAAACAAGACAAGGACACGAAAAGTTCTTATGATACCAAACATATGTTTCTCAGTTCTTATCACATGTTTCCTTTCTCATAGTCTAAGGGAATTTACCCAGTTAGGGATGTCCTGTTAGTTGAACCATCCCCTGGTTCACCATTAATCTTTATATGTGGAGGGAAAGTATAATGCCGGACCTTGTCAAGACCTTGCGTCAAGACCATAAAAACATAACTTAATACGGTTCAAGGCTAACCGCCAATCCCGTTTCCATAGCAGCACAAGCCGAGGCTAACCGCCAAGACTGTAGCACATAACGTCTCATGAGACTCATCCTTTACCCAATGCATTGGAGCGCTGTATAATTCCGGGCGCACCCGTCCATAACATGTAAGTCCAATACTCCCCTCTCATATTTAGACATGGTCATACGTTCATTAGGTTTCATTCATATATTCATAGTCAAAGTCTCTCATACATATTCACCATTTGAAGCAGATCATGTCATGAGCATAAATAAAGAATCAGAAGCAGATTATGTCATGAGCATAGATAAAGAATCAGAAGCAGATTATGTCATGAGCATAGATAAAGAATCAGAACTGGAAACAACAAGCTTATTACACAAGAAATAATAACTTAAACACTCAATGTACTGGTTTGTCATGTAGAATTACATTATTACTAAGGGCCACTTCCAGGCTTAAGGATATCTTTAAAACATCTCCTTTTGGAACCATAATGTGCTAGAAAATTAAAACAAGGCAAGTGTCATTTCTTGTAACTATTCGGAGTTCTAGAAATGGATAAGAATTAAAACAATCACCAAACAATGTTAACTTTCGTTTTCCAAAAAAAATATTGTCAATCAGTCCACAGTTATGTATATATGTAACACACGAAGCCGTGTATTGTGTCTATGTGTCTCAGTGGTTTAGTTAATTAAATAATACTCAATTGATTCATTACATGATTCACATATTCTTAAGAACATAAATTTTCTAACAAAAGGGGTAGATAGGGTTTATAAAAGCACACAAGGAAATCAACTTATCACTTGTGAAGGAATTCAGTTTTATTCATACTTTGGATTCCCACAAATCTTGTCTTAATTTGATGTACACAAAAACAGTTCTGATTTCGAAGAGGTTTCATACAAAAGAAAAACATGTATATATATAAGTCGAATTGTAATAAAAACATAACTTAAAATTTGATCTTCCTCGTTTATATTTCAAAACATAAAACATGTATATTTATATATATGAAAAAAAATATAAAATAACATAAAACGAAAATCAAACATGAACCCAAACCGAGTTTCAATGTATTACCCTTACCAGTACGGAGAAGAGGAGAGGAGGACAACGAAGCCAGTGGAATCAGGTGCATAGCCTCAGGACGTATGTATACATAACACACATAGTGCGTACATGCAAATGGGTTTGTGTCTATATAAACATGTATATACATATTTATATTTCGAAGTAAAAGAAAACACAAAAACACACTTGACCCCTTTCAAGTATTTGACACATTAAAACATGAGTTTAGAACTAATAATCATATTTAGGGAGCCCAAAAACAAAGGATTGAAAGTTATATCCAAATATATATATATATGTTTACATATATAAGCGTAAAAAAAAAGAAACACAAAACTCAACTATCCCTTACCAGCTTGACGAGAAAGAGGAGCAAGGTGCAACTGCAGGATCCCGAAAGTATGCACATGGAATACATATATATATACATATATAACCTGTATAAAAGTATATATAACTCTAAACAACCCGGTACTTACACAGACTGAAAAAAAAACAAGAGACCCTTACCAGAACTCGATGAAGAGGAGGAGGGTGCAGCCGATGCTGGATCAAAGGTCAGTGCAAGGAGGATCTCTTCGGTGCAGGACCACCCCTCTGCCTTGGTGCAAGGTCTCCTCAACCGGTGCAAGAACCATCCCCCTTGCCTGCGGTGCAACCAGGTCTTAAAGCCGGAGGGAAAATCGTGCAAGGGAGGCGACGAGGATCCAAGGCTGGGGTCAGTGTCAAGCTGTGTGGAAAGAAGGCGTCGCTGGGTCTACACGGCGAAGAAGAAGAAAGAATAAAGGCAGCAGGCTACTGGTTCGGCGCGAGGGAGATGAGCGCGACGTGGAGAAGAAAAACGCGAAACGCGACGTGGAGAAAAAAAAAAGAAAAACGACGGCCGAGATCAGATGCGGTGTGATCGACGGCTCAGGATGTAGCGCGATAAAAAGAAGCGGACGGCCGTGATCCGGGGGAGAAAGGATCGGACGGCTGGAAACCCACCGCAGTATACACACGGTTTTTATCATACAGGTTTTTCAAAAAAAAAAGGAATCTCTTTATTAATAAAGTTATTATTAATTTATTAAACTCAATTATTCATTATTTTAATAATAATTCTGTTGTCAAAAAATTTAATCAAGACTAATTTATATTATTATTATTAAACCATTCTTATTTAAAATATATTATTGGTTAAAAATATATATATATATATATATTGATTTAATCAAAACATTTTATTATATGTATATATATATATTTTTGCAACATCAAAAATTAATATTAGATTGACAATATTATTAATCCTTAATTATTAATTACATACTATTTCATTAAAACATGACACAAGTATATATATTTTAATTCCCCTTGCTAGTTAACTATCCTATTTTTCTTAATTAGAAGGTAACATTTAGTGCAACTATATTTTATCACACATACAAGTGTGTGTTGGTGAAAATATTAACACCACAAAACACACAAGTGAAAGAAACCATAATTTGACGTAGTTTCTAAAATAATTAATAAAAGGTTTAATCATACGAGAAATAAGGTATCTATTTTGATGCAAACTCATAAATGAAATTCAACAGGTTTGATATAACGAGAAAAACAATTGTTTAATTATTTAATTAAAAAGTATAGTGGAAGAAGACAATAATATTAATTCTTTCCTTTTAAAACATAAAATACAAATCTTATTTTTTTGAAAACAAAGGATAATTAACATTGAGGTCATTTAAAACATTAAAGAAAACTACACATGTATCATTCGGATCATTCTATTTCCAACGGTCAAAATGATCATTGGGTTCTTTGGGAACCAACGGTCGTATTTATGGTCGTTTGGGGTCCAACGGTTAGATTTATGACCGTTTGTGGTCCAACGGTCATCTTTGGTGCTTATAAAAGAATTAGGTCTCGGGTGACCCTTACCCCAAGTGGCTGAAGGAGAAGCAAGGATGGTTCGTATGATCCCCTTGGTGTTGAGCACGGTCGCGGTGGCGTTAGCCATTCTTACGTTCCTTATGATGGATGCTCGAAATCCTTACCGCATACTCGGGCTCCTAGTGGTTCTAAGCAGTCTTCCCATCGTTGTAATCGGATTCTTGGCTGGAATCCTTGGTTAGTGATGTTTTGATTGTGGGAAGTTGTAAACGTCATGTTTCATAATAAAGGATTGTTCCATTCATGCTTGTTGTTACGTTTTTCGTTTATTTTCATTTTCTTTTTAAAGCAAGATGGTCCAACTAAAAGGGGAAACATATCATTACACAAAACATGAATTCTCGGGTTGTTACATTATCTCCCCCTTAAAAGAATTGCGTCCTCGCAATTCTATTCATGAAAAGACAAGAGAAAGACTTCGGTCGCACAACATTACCAAAACTGAAGGCCTGGCTCAGTTAACGGTACCCCTAAACTGGTACACAACTCCTCTGTTTCCCTGACCCATATACACTTTGAGCAATAAGACTTGTACTCCTGCTCATGGGCACTACACACAGTCTTCCACAGGGAGGCTCGTGCAATAAACAGTTCTGAGACGTCCGAGCGGACGAATCCCCTAGTAACCCTTCGAACTTCATTACGCTCGAGGTAGTTGAGGGGTACAATGCGATTGAGAAGGCTGACGTTCAGGATCCGAAACATGTAGGTGGATCTGAGGTTGCCGTCTTGAGCTGCTACGAGAAAGCAAGCTCTGGCGGAGAAGTTCCGTGTCATAGAGAAACACTGAAACAGCCCTTCCTGGTATCTCCCCCTTCGCCTATAGCAGGGGAGCTGGGTGGTGGCAAGGAGGTGGATCACATATTCATTCTCCTGACACGCGCGGAGAATTTCTGGACTATTTGCTATGTCCAGAAGACATTGACAGGACCCTCGTAGGTGGAGAAAGGAGGGAAAGTCCTCCATACAAGTTCTGATCAAGACAACCTCTATTAACTCGTCAGGCAGAGACGAGAGGTTCATCTGACTTGCCATCTGGAAGAAAAGGTAAACAAGAGAGGTCACTTAACAACACTAAGAGGAAAGAGATCATAAACATTTTAATTAAGAAAGTTTACACATTAAAGTCTGAGTTTTCCAGACGGACACTACAAAGAGAGGCGAAACTCTCTAACTCCACAAACCAAACACAGGAATAACAAACATGACTAAAGTCATGGAGACATTTATAGCGCCTCTTGAGTTTCGCGTGAGGGGTGTGGAGTTGGGAAACGTCAGTGTACACTTCTTGCCTAAGAGACACACGAGTGGACTCATTCTCCAACGCTTCGAAGTCCATTAACTGGCCCCAGAAGCCATAGTGCAGGACCTGACACAGATAAGCCGCTCGAAGATCTCCGACAACAGCAGCTTCTTGGAAAGGGTTATCTAGCATTGTGCCAAACTCCTCGCCCGCAGTAAACACTCGGAAGAGTCCTTCGTGATACCTTCCTCGACGTGCATACGAGGGAAACTGGGTCATCATCATTAGGAGATAATCCATCCCTATTCCCCGGTGGAGACTAAGCACCCTAGATGAGTTCGACACATCGTATAGGTGCTTACACGTCATGCGAATGTGAGCATAGTTCAAGAAGTTTTCACGGCTAACTAGAGATATAATGTTCTCTAGGGCCTCGGTGGGGAGTGACAAAAGGTCAGTAGGTACATCACCCATCTGAAAATCATAACGTTTTTACTTAATTAGTCTTAGCAATATATTTATATCACCTGGTTTTCCAGAGTTTCCTGAACCCATCATCTGATACCAACTATAGCGACCCCCAAATACCGGGGTGCTTAATGAGACATGATACACTTAACACTACATCATTACAAACAAAATATCATGTCTCATCACAACAGAGGATCGTGAGGTTCGAGATTCTGGGAAACTAGCTGCTTTTGTTTAGCTTCATTAATATCAACCGTACCTGAAAAGTTTTAAACAAAACGTAGGGTGAGCAAAAATGCCCAGTAAGGGGTTTAAAAATCATTTTTAGGAAAATCCTTTCATACATAAATCCTTTGAAAAGAATACAAATACTTTTCTCAAACATTATCATTTATTAAAAACATGAAATCCAACTTTCTTTGAAAACCACTTGCACAAAGAGGCACGTACTTGCAATAAGCCTTAATGTAAACATGGTCAGAGTGCGCAAAATAAACAGAGTAAGCAATACATAAAGTTAAAACAAGGTTACTTTAATTCCAAGGGAATTACTATGGCTAGGTAGGAAAACATGCATATCATGGTTCGTGAGAAGAATGCAGTTCATTTAACAGTTCACCATAAGAAAACAGTTCTTGTCACGTTAAGTACGTTTTCATGATCAAGGGAGCCTTTCAAGGCAGACATTTTAGAATGTGATAAAACATTACATTAAACAAGACAAGGACACGAAAAGTTCTTATGATACCAAACATATGTTTCTCAGTTCTTATCACATGTTTCCTTTCTCATAGTCTAAGGGAATTTACCCAGTTAGGGATGTCCTGTTAGTTGAACCATCCCCTGGTTCACCATTAATCATTATATGTGGAGGGAAAGTATAATGCCGGACCTTGTCAAGACCTTGCGTCAAGACCATACAAACATAACTTAATACGGGTCAAGGCTAACCGCCAATCCCGTTTCCATAGCAGCACAAGCCGAGGCTAACCGCCAAGACTGTAGCACATAACGTCTCATGAGACTCATCCTTTACCCAATGCATTGGAGCGCTGTATAATTCCGGGCGCACCCGTCCATAACATGTAAGTCCAATACTTCCCTCTCATATTTAGACATGGTCATACGTTCATTAGGTTTCATTCATATATTCATAGTCAAAGTCTCTCATACATATTCACCATTTGAAGCAGATCATGTCATGAGCATAAATAAAGAATCAGAAGCAGATTATGTCATGAGCATAGATAAAGAATCAGAAGCAGATTATGTCATGAGCATAGATAAAGAATCAGAACTGGAAACAACAAGCTTATTACACAAGAAATAATAACTTAAACACTCAATGTACTGGTTTGTCATGTAGAATTACATTATTACTAAGGGCCACTTCCAGGCTTAAGGATATCTTTAAAACATCTCCTTTTGGAACCATAATGTGCTAGAAAATTAAAACAAGGCAAGTGTCATTTCTTGTAACTATTCGGAGTTCTAGAAATGGATAAGAATTAAAACAATCACCAAACAATGTTAACTTTTGTTTGCCAAAAAAAAATATTGTCAATCAGTCCACAGTTATGTATATATGTAACACACGAAGCCGTGTATTGTGTCTATGTGTCTCAGTGGTTTAGTTAATTAAATAATACTCAATTGATTCATTACATGATTCACATATTCTTAAGAACATAAATTTTCTAACAAAAGGGGTAGATAGGGTTTATAAAAGCACACAAGGAAATCAACTTATCACTTGTGAAGGAATTCAGTTTTATTCATACTTTGGATTCCCACAAATCTTGTCTTAATTTGATGTACACAAAAACAGTTCTGATTTGGAAGAGGTTTCATACAAAAGAAAAACATGTATATATATAAGTCGAATTGTAATAAAAACATAACTTAAAATTTGATCTTCCTCGTTTATATTTCAAAACATAAAACATGTATATTTATATATATGAAAAAAAATATAAAATAACATAAAACGAAAATCAAACATGAACCCAAACCGAGTTTCAAAGTATTACCCTTACCAGTACGGAGAAGAGGAGAGGAGGACAACGAAGCCAGTGGAATCAGGTGCATAGCCTCAGGACGTATGTATACATAACACACATAGTGCGTACATGCAAATGGGTTTGTGTCTATATAAACATGTATATACATATTTATATTTCGAAGTAAAAGAAAACACAAAAACACACTTGACCCCTTTCAAGTATTTGACACATTAAAACATGAGTTTAGAACTAATAATCATATTTAGGGAGCCCAAAAACAAAGGATTGAAAGTTATATCCAAATATATATATATATGTTTACATATATAAGCGTAAAAAAAAGAAACACAAAACTCAACTATCCCTTACCAGCTCGACGAGAAAGAGGAGGAGCAAGGTGCAACTGCAGGATCCCAAAAGTATGCACATGGAATACATATATATATACATATATAACCAGTATAAAAGTATATATAACTCTAAACAACCCGGTACTTACACAGACTGAAAAACAAACAAGAGACCCTTACCAGAACTCGATGAAGAGGAGGAGGGTGCAGCCGATGCTGGATCAAAGGTCAGTGCAAGGAGGATCTCTTCGGTGTAGGACCACCCCTCTGCCTTGGTGCAAGGTCTCCTCAACTGGTGCAAGAACCATCCCCCTTGCCTGCGGTGCAACCAGGTCTTAAAGCCGGAGGGAAAATCGTGCAAGGGAGGCGACGGGGATCCAAGGCCGGGGTCAGTGTCAAGCTGTGTGGAAAGAAGGCGTCGCTGGGTCTACACGGCGAAGAAGAAGAAAGAATAAAGGCAGCAGGATACTGGTTCGGCGCGAGGGAGATGAGCGCGACGTGGAGAAGAAAAACGCGAAACGCGACGTGGAGAAAAAAAAAGAAAAACGACGGCCGAGATCAGATGCGGTGCGATCGACGGCTCAGGATGTAGCGCGATAAAAATAAGCGGACGGCCGTGATCCGGGGGAGAAAGGATCGGACGGCTGGAAACCCACCGCAGTATAAACACGGTTTTTATCATACAGGTTTTTCAAAAAAAAAAAGGAATCTCTTTATTAATAAAGTTATTATTAATTTATTAAACTCAATTATTCATTATTTTAATAATAATCCTGTTGTCAAAAAATTTAATCAAGACTAATTTATATTATTATTATTAAACCATTCTTATTTAAAATATATTATTGGTTAAATATATATATATATATATATATTGATTTAATCAAAACGTTTTATTATATGTATATATATATATTTTGCAACATCAAAAATTAATATTAGATTGACAATATTATTAATCCTTAATTATTAATTACATACTATTTCATTTAAACATGACACAAGTATATATATTTTAATTCCCCTTGCTAGTTAACTATCCTATTTTTCTTAATTAGAAGGTAACATTTAGTGCAACTATATTTTATCACACATACAAGTGTGTGTTGGTGAAAATATTAACACCACAAAACACACAAGTGAAAGAAACCATAATTTGACGTAGTTTCTAAAATTATTAATAAAAGGTTTAATCATACGAGAAATAAGGTATCTATTTTGATGCAAACTCATAAATGAAATTCAACAGGTTTGATATGACTAGAAAAACAATTGTTTAATTATTTAATTAAAAAGTATAGTGGAAGAGGACAATAATATTAATTCTTTCCTTTTAAAACATAAAATACAAATCTTATTTTTTTGAAAACAAAGGATAATTAACATTGAGGTCATTTAAAACATTAATGAAAACTACACATGTATCATTCGGATCATTCTATTTCCAACGGTCAAAATGATCATTGGATTCTTTGGGAACCAACGGTCGGATTTATGGTCGTTTGGGGTCCAACGGTTAGATTTATGACCGTTTGTGGTCCAACGGTCATCTTTGGTGCTTATAAAAGAATTAGGTCTCGGGTGACCCTTACCCCAAGTGGCTGAAGGAGAAGCAAGGATGGTTCGTATGATCCCCTTGGTGTTGAGCACGGTCGCGGTGGCGTCAGCCATTCTTACGTTCCTTATGATGGATGCTCGAAATCCTTACCGCATACTCGGGCTCCTAGTGGTTCTAAGCAGTCTTCCCATCGTTGTAATCAGATTCTTGGTTGGAATCCTTGGTTAGTGATGTTTTGATTGTGGTAAGTTGTAAACGTCATGTTTCTTAATAAAGGAGTGTTCCATTCATGCTTGTTGTTACGTTTTTCGTTTATTTTCATTTTCTTTTTAAAGCAAGATGGTCCAACTAAAAGGGGAAACATATCATTACACAAAACATGAATTCTCGGGTTGTTACAATCTATGCCTTATGTACTGAAATGTTTTATGTCATTGCTCATGATTTCTATGTTTAAACATTATGTTCATGTTTTTAAGTTTCAAATGTATATGGTTTGTTTTATTTTCTCCATGCATACCCTTAATGAGCATTTGAGGTCACCCTTTATATGTTTTCTTTTCCCTATGATATAAAGAAAGGTTTTAGGTAATAAAAAATGGAATATCTTTATGAGATATGTTGAAGATCTTTCCCCATGATTAGAATATTATGTTCCGAGTTTCCAAAAACACTAAACTATTACGGTCCTTGAGTATTGGTTCTTATTATGTTTTAAGTATTCCGGAAAAGTAATGTAATTTCTAAGTATGCCAATCTTTGGGTCTCTACATACAGGACCACGAAATACGTGATGTATATATCTTTTCATCATAAGAGAGAATTGTATAATATGTTGAGGATGCTGTGGATGAAGGTTGAAGTGTAGTTGTTTATATAAAAAATGTGAGTTGTTAGATATGGGTGATGAAGTGGATTATTTGACCCTTCAAATTTAATCCTATCAACAAAAAGAAACAAACTTATATTTCCATCATGATATTTAACATTTTATTATTAGAAGGGTGGATGAATTAGATAATGTAATGATGGAGAATGATAATTCCCTGATTGTAGGGAAAATGATTGTATGAATAGTCATCCATTTACATATCAACGAAATATATTTTATGTTATTAATTTCCAGTTCTACAGATATGTTATCATATTTATTTTTATTTTTATGCATGATTTGTTTAATTTTTGAATCAATCATATTATATTTGTTTGTATATACAATCTATCATTATCATACCTTTGTATACTTTTATTATCAAAACCATGCCTATGATATCATTTTTAAATTTTGTCCTCTACATGAATTTTTTGGTATATATATATGTTAAGATGTTATATTTACTCCTTTAAATAATAATAAGTTTATGTAAAAAGTATTTCAACAATCCATGTCCACTCCCAGTTGATGTTCCCTCGAGAACACATACACCTGATGATCCATAAGGCTCCCTGTGTATTATATATGTCACCATATATTTACCCCCATCAGCATCAATCACACCCTCCTTGTCCCTTCCATCAGTGTTTGAAACACACTCCTCCTCATTACCGTCAAAATATAGCACATATACTCTATATTAAGCTGTTTTATCACATTTTGACATAAGAAGGAGTGAAATTGTCAGAACACTTTTTTCTTCATGAATATTTTAGTGTGTGGATGTTATGGGTACAAATTTTAATATTAATGATGATATTTCACTTTTTTATGAGGACTAATTTTTTTAATAAAATATGAAAACAACATTTCTATCAAGAAATATATGTATAATTCATATGGTTAGAATCTGAATGAATTGATGTCAGTTGTCACCTTTGATTGTTATATGGGCCACATAGAAGATGATGTAGGATTATTTGGATAGATTCTAGGCTAGTTGGTAGTGATGTGAGTTACCCATCAAATTATATATTCTGATGGAAGGAATATTCCTCAATCTTGTTATAATAATTTCTTTGATTACTTGATAAAGGTAATTTTCATACATTATGGATCAATTGATTTATGTTGTATAATTAAGTTCCATTATTTTAAAATGAATATATATATATAAATATGTTATTTCACTTTATTGTTGCTCTATAGAAAGTAATGGATGAATTATATCAACATATTACTGGATGTGTCCATAGTGATATTACATCAATGGACGGTTTGAGTCATAATATATATAACTCCACATTCCATACAGCAACAATACATAAATTTTACAGAATTCATAAAACGTTATACAAACTGACGCCCAAGTACCATATTATTCTAGTGCCTTTGGAATCTTGGAAACAAGAATATTGGTACACAAGAGGACTAAATTATCTCCCACTATGTTTATAATTTTTAGCACACTTCATAAAAATACCATAACAAATAAATATATTTATATACTAGGAATGAAAAAAATAATGGGGTGAGTAAAAATGCTCAGTAAGGATAAAAAAGGGAGACATGTAAGCATAAACATGTGCATAGGGGAATGATAACAAGATCAAAGTGTTAGAAGATCATAAAATATATAATGAAATAATTCATGGTAGTTCATACTATATGAATCATAATGGAATAAAGAACAAAATCCATTAATTCACAAAATAGGAAAAACATATAATTGTAGTAGAAAAATAAGAATCTTAATTTATTTCCATAGTATTCAAGGAATCACTTCAATGTCCATATTAGTAGTGTAGGTTCATTTTTCATATTATCTTGGTAGTAATAGATCATTCCCATGGTCACCTTAGAAGAATGAGTTCACTTACCATACAATATTTATAGACATTTTTCAATACATGGTCCTCCTTAGTAGTGAAGGTTCACTCTAGATATCATCTTATTCAATCACGTGAGATATAAATATTTAACCAATGCATTGGAGGGAGATATAGATCCCACCCATATCATAATGCAATCATTCATAATTGTGCCAAAAAATCAGAAACAATCAAATCAAAACCCATGAAATGAAATGAATACCATAAAAAAGTAATCACAACATTACATGAAACAAATACATAGGTTTTAATAAAAATCATAACCCATGAAAATAATTGGGTTTCAAAAGAATATAACCTATGAAAGAGAGACAAGTTACATAATCACCATCCCATCAAAACCTAAACAATTACTTGAATAAATATGAATGAAAAAATTGTAAAATTACCCAAAAAAGGAATGATTAAAACCAATGTACATCATCTTGGGTGGGGGTTATAATTTGTAAAGATTTTTTAAATCATTTGTGGTGGAAAATATCCTTTCTTGGCTGAACAACACTTTTTGGAACATAAGAAATTTATAAAAATATTCTATTGGAAAATTGAATTGAAAATTTATAAAAGACTCTTTAAAATCCATCAAACAATTTTAAAATCGTTTTTCCCTGAAAAGTATCTTAAAATATCATTTGAAAAAAATTTAAAAACATTTTTTTGAAATAAAACATATTTATGACCAAAGAAATAAATACAAACATATTTTTCTTAACTTTTTTTATTAATTATCTTATGAAAAAGAGATTGAAAAAATGTTACTAGTAGATTAAAATATCATGAATGGAGAGAGTATGAGGAACCTCATGAGTTTTATTGACACTAGTGCAGAAAAAGTTTTTTACGTCGGTTAGTTTTAATTTTTTACGTCGGTTTCTAGCTGACATTAATACGTGTGACGTTATAAATAAGGTTTTTGACGTCGGTTATTTAAAAACCGACGTCAAAAAGCATAAAATCGCGATGTTTATCACATTGGTTATTTTAGAACCGATGTGATAAAGTGCCTGGAGAATGGTTTATCACGTCGGTTATTTTAGAACCGACGTGATAAAGGCCTGGAGAATGGTTTATCACGTCGGTTATCAAAGAACCGACGTGATAAACGACATGGAAAATGGTTTATCACGTCCGTTCTTAAACAACTGACGTGATAAACAGGGGGTGAGGGGGTTTATCATGTCGGTTCATATAGAACCGACGTGATAAACTGGGGTGAGGGTGGTTTATCACGTCTGTTCTATAAGAACCGACGTGATAAACCGGGCTGAGCGTGGTTTATCACGTCGGTTCCTATAAAACCGACGTGAAAAACCAGGGGAGGGGGGTTTATCACGTCGGTTATTCTGTAACCGACGTGATAAACTGGTGGGAGGGGGTTTATCACGCCAGTTAGTCAATAACCGACGTGATAAACCATTGTCCAGGCCGTTTAGCACGTCCGTTATTCAATAAATGACGTGCTAAACCATTCTCCAGGCCCTTTATCACGTCGGTTATTAAATAACCGACTTGATAAACCATTCTCCAGGACCTTTATCACGTCGGTTCTAAAATAACCGACGTGATAAAACATTTTATAGGCCTTTTATCACGTCGGTTATTAAATAACCGACGTGATAAACTATTTTCCAGGCCTTTTATAACGTCGGTTATTAAATAACCGACGTGATAAACTATTTTCCAGGCATTTTATCACGTCGGTTATTAAATAACCGATGTGATAAACCCAAATTTTTTTTAAATAGAATGCAGTGATCTTCTCTCCACCAGAATCAACCACAAAATAAATCAAGAAATCAAACCACAAAAACATAAGTACATCAAAAATAAGCATGTAAATAGATAACATATAAAACATACCCACTAGACAGCATCCACCCTCATTTATACCCCATGGACAGCCCTCCCCCACCCCGTTGGAGCCCTCACCCTCATGTATACCCCCTGGACAGCCCTCCCCCACCCCATTGGAGCACCCACCCTCATTTATACCCCTTGGACAACCCTCCCCCACCCCATTGGAGCCCCCACCACACTTCTGGACTGCCCCCCGACCCCCGGACACCCCCAAACACCCCTCGACAACCCCCACCCGCCTGAACATCACCTCCTCACCCCCTCACCCCACTTGATAGCCCCCACCACACCCCTGGACAACCCCCCCACCCCTGGAAAACACTCCCACACCACTGGACCGGCTTCCCACACCCCTGTACATCCCTGCCACCCCCCAAGACTGTCCCCCCACCCCACCAGACAGCCCTCCCAGACCACTGGACACCACCAACCCCACTGAACACACCCCCACACACTGGGAACCCCTCCCCCACAGACCCAAATCCATACCAGAAGAACCATCAAAATTAGACCAAAACAAGAAGTAGAGAAAAATTAAACATTCACTTATATAACATTAAAAACTTACACTGTCAACTTCAAAAAAACTAAATCAAACCTAAACAACTACCAAATAGACAATTAAAACGACAATATTCAAAATTACATTTTACATTACAAACAACTAAAATTCAATCAAACCTATAAAATAATTTGACCACTCCACTTGTACGTGTTTGATGTCTTCAGCAGTATAGGGTTGAGGGTCATCAAAAAGCTACAATTAAAAAAGAAGATACTTAACGTGTATAATGAATAAATCAAATTGAAATATGATGGAAAAGTTTAAGAGGAAATCGTACCAGGTCAAAATTCACAACTTTCCCAGTTGTTATTATTTCATACATAAATCTTAACATATAATATCCGCATTCGTTGAGGCCTTGTTGTTCATGACAATTCTGTTTTGAATGAGTGTAAATTCAATATATAATTTTTATGTAATAAATCAAAAAGTACAAATTATAAATGGAAATTTACCTTCGTCTTTACATATTTGATCTTTGCATTTCTTTTCTTTGTGTTTTTTCGAAAGTAGGCCCATGCACTGTTAGAAAATAATACGAATGGGGTAAATTTAAAATTTATTATAATATATAAAACTATTGAGAAATTGAAACTTACTCTTCTAATATATTCTTAAAACTTTCCCGCACATCACCATGAACAGAGCATATCCAATAAAGAGCTTTCTTCCTTGGGCAAAAAATCCCTAACATCCAATGATTACTGATAAAAGGAAATTTAATGTTAGCGGTTTTTTATGTTAAAAGATAATTAACTATTTGAGAGAAATGTGTTTCATACCTCTCACAAAAAGGCATCATCCAACATTGTTGGATAATATTATTTTCAAATCTTTCATCAATATAAACCATTCTTTGTTCCTCAGTCAATGCACATGCTTCAGGGGAAAACAATTGTGGGTCCATGAATCCATATACTTCTGTCAGTTCATTCCTCTCACAAATTTTATAAATATACCTAATACAAAACATATATAAGTATACATTTTTAATAAATATAACGCAGGGAAAAGGTGTTAAGACTTACATGGGAAAAATTTGCACCACGTTGATGCCCAACTTATCTCTAGTAACAAGTTCCATGATATCAGATTTTGTAATCCCCACATTTATTTCACGTCCACAAACATGAGATTCCATTGGAAAATCATAAAAACCCAACAACAAATGTGAATATCATGACAATCTGTCAAGACCACTGGAATCTGTATCTGATGTCATAGCATGTTGTCTTTGTTGTTGTCGATACAGTATTTCTTTACCTTTGAAGTATTCCCGTGAAAAAAAATAGAGAATTATAGTAGTTTTCAAATGATAAAACAACTTTAATAAAAAAATAAAATAAAAGATATAACATTCATACCTCTATGGTAATGAGTTGAAGAAGTCTGGATGGCCAAACTAAAAAATGGCCGATACTCTGTCCAACTGTCGCCACCTCATCTGTAGGTATTGGTACCCTAGCTGATCTATCTATAATATCTTGTATAGTGACCCTCTGATTCTCTGCCTCTAATTGTTGATGATGAACTGTATCTCCTATACAATATACCAACCCGTATGCTACTATATGATGTTGAGAATCATCAACATACAACTCGCAATATGTAGGAAGCTGCGGCGGAGGCGTAGGATAAAAAATGGGGTCTGCAGGCTGAGGTTGGGGAGTGGGAGCTAGTGGCGGAGGTGGAGGATAAATAATGGGGTCTGCAGGGGGAGGTGGAGGAGTGGGAGCTGTAGTCTGAAATTGTCTTTGCATTTCTGCAAACACAGACTGCACCGAATCTATAATCTTGTCTTCCATCGTCGCATTAATATTTTGAACTTCAGCCTCCAAGGATTCTATTTTTTTTATAAACCCCCTTAATGTTAGATGTTGAAGAACGTTGAAACACTTTTCTTACCGATACACCTGTCGGATATCCTCTTACACGACCAGGATGTTCAGGCCTTCCCAATGCTGCAAATAAAATATCTTCCCTCCCAGTAGCTGTAAATGTCCCCTCTGAAATTTTCTCCTCAAGAGAGTCCTGTATTAATTAATTGAACATTTCTATAATGATTGAAACTTATATAAAGAAAAAAGTTAACTTAAATAAATTAAATAGATATCTTACAATCCTCTCAGCTACGATTCTTGATTCTTCTGAAAGATATTGCCCTTTTTTCCCTTCTGAGATCTCTTCCATTTTTCATGTCTAGATGGAGGGGATGGAGGGGCCACCTCTCCATAGCATGAAGACTCAGCTCTTAGTTGTTGAAATTTTTCTGCTATCATTTTTTCTTCCAATAATGTATACCCTCCCTGAGATAAACTATGAGGGTATACATTTTTAGATTGGATCTCCTGATGAGCTTTCCTTATTTTCTATAATTTAAGAATAATAAATCATTAACAAAACATTAATAAAATCATTTATATAAGAAAGTATATAAAAGTATACATTACCCTTACCAGAAATGACTCTTTTTTTCTACTTTCAAAAAACTGTCTCCATGTGTCTTCATCTATAAAAGGATATATACGACATGGATTGTCATGACTCCTATGACCATAAATGAAATCAGATGTGAGGGTTGATTTGAAATCCCTCAATCTCCTGGTAGCCAACGATAATCATTTCTTCCTGACTCCTCCAGTGTCAGGAATATCAAATTTCATCTGATAAAGAAGAGGTTAAACATATTATATATACCAGAAACATTAAAATCATGGTCAAACAATGACAAAAGATATTACCAAAATCGTCTCCCACAACTGAGAGATAATCGCTTTATCCACACCTCTCCAATCATCATACAGAATGCTTACTTTAGTCTTAGCCTGAGTTGTGACAAAACTCTTAAAATCTTTGGCATTCGGACCTCTAGGAATATCATCATCATCAAACTCAACTACTATCCTCTGATCCTGCGTACGGGCAAGTGATAATTTTGGTAAACGTGTGCAACCACATTTACCAACCTTTGAACTCTTTGTCGTAATAGGAGCATGTGAATGTTCATCCCCAGAGGTATGACCAGCAATATGATCCTCCCCAGAATCATGTGGGTGATCATCTGAATGATCTGTCATTATCCTTTAAAGCAAAAAAACAAACGTCAGTTCACAAATATTCAAATTCAAATATTTTAATACTACTGTAATCAGAAAATAGAAAAGTGTACTAGGTTACATAATAGTAAACATTGGTAATATGGTAAGCATATTAGACAATGGTAAAGATGGAAAATATGGTCAAGATGGTCAAGATGGTCAAGATGGTCAAGATGGTAAAAAATGGAAAAAATGGTAAACCAGGTAAACATTGTAAACAGGGTAAAGTAATTGTCAGTGAACAAATATACAAATTCAAATATTTTAATACTACTGTAATCAGAAAATAGAAAAGTGTACTAAGTTACATAATAGTAAACATTGGTAATATGGTAAGCATGTTAAACAATGGTAAAGATGGCAAAGATGGTCAAGATGGTCAAGATGGTAAAAATGGTAAAAATGGTAAACCTGGTAAACATTGTAAACATGGTAAAGTAATTGTCAGTGAACAAAAATAATCATTTTAAAATTCATGTAATGGTTATAAACATGATAAAGTAAACTAAACAAACTTAAAACAAACAAAAACAAATACTTATTTTATTTTAAAACATGTTTTAATAAATAAAAAAATTACAATATCTAACAATTATGGAAAAAAATAAATGTAAACAAGGAATAAACATATGTTACCTGTAATTTTAGGAATGTACAGATGGATTGTTTTCCCAAATTCCTTCGTCGTGATCGTTCCTTATGGAACAAACTATGTCTTCAACATGATCGTCATTATGTTCTGTTAATATTTCCATTGAAGTAGGGATCTCATATAAATCAGCATATTCATCAAGTTTATCCTCACCAACATATTGTTTTTTCTCTTGTAAAACAACAGCCCACTGCATATCTGATTGATCTACTACATAAAACATTTGTTTTGCATGTGTTTCCATTATAAAAGAATCAGCTGTGTCTTCCAATCTATTCAGATTAACAAGTGTCATTCCAAATTCATCGTGTCTGACATTTTTGTTACCGTTAATCCATTTACAGTTAAAAACGGGAACTTTAATTTTAAAGTAATCAACCTCCCATATGTCTTCAATCACTCCATAATATGCATTTGATTCAGAAATTGGGTTTTTTTCCTTAGCACTTGAAAAATGCATTGCTTCTGGAAACACCAATACACCACTATTCTGAACTACACTTCTGTTGTCCTGAGCTTTTGTATGAAATGTATAACCATTAATGTCATAACCAGACCATGTTATCACATTTAAACATGGACCACCCACTATCCATTTTAATGTCTCTGATACATCTGATCTACCAAGCAAAGTCTTTTTAATCCATGACAAAAAAGTTTTGTTGTGCTCATTCAAAATCCACATTTCTTTCTTCTTTGGATGACATTGTTTCAACTCATTAATATGCAATGTGATATATGGTTGAGCATCAGCTATGTTCTTCAAGATGTATGATTCTACCTTCTTCATCTGTTCAGCTGACAAAGATTTGACTTTCAAGCCGCGAATCCCCTTTCCCTCATTTTTAACGCGTTCATGGCGAGATGGAGGTAAACCTATGTGTTGCGCCGTAGCCAAGTAGCTCGTACAAAACTCTGATACCTCCTCAGAAATATACTTTTCAATAATGGAGGCTTCAGGTCGATATAGATTTTTAACATACCCCTTTAATATTTTCATATACCTTTCAAAAGGATACATCCAACGAAGATATACAGGTCCATAAAGCTTTATTTCTCGAACCAGATGAATCATTAAATGCACCATTATATCAAAAAAAGTTGGAGGAAAATACATTTCCAATTGACAAAGTATAAAAATTGCATCCTTTTCAAAAATGTTCAAAGCATTCACATCAATCGCCTTGTTACAAATTGAATTGAAAAAATAACACAACTTCATTATAGTCTTTCTGACACGAATGGGCAATATTCCACGCAATGAAACTGGTAGAATTTGTTGCATCATGACGTGAAAATCATGTGATTTCATACCTATCAACTTCAAGTCCTTCAATGAGACAAAATTTTTTACATTAGAAGAATAACCTTGAGGCACTTTGGTATCATGAAGACACTGACAGAAGCTAATTTTCTCCCTCTTCGATAATGTATGACAAGCCGAGGGAAGAAATGTTCGTCTTCCTTTAGGAGTGGGAGCTAACTCCAAACGTATTCCCATTGATAGTAAGTCTAATCTTGTATTCAACCCATCTTTAGTCTTTCCTTTAATATATAACAATGTTCCAATCAAAGAATCACAGATATTCTTCACCACGTGCATGAAATCAATATTATGTTTAACTTCATGATACCTCCAATATGGTAGCTCAAAAAAAATTGACCTTTTCTTCCAAATATGTCTATCATTACCAGATTTCTGTGTCTTTCCCAATGTCACGTCAAGGTTTTTCACCCTCTCAAAATATAGATCATGGGATAAAGGTTTTGGAGCAGTATCAAATTTTTGTGAGCCATTAAATGCCTTTTTTAGTCTTCTATAAGGGTCTTCCATAGGCAAAAACTTCCAATGACCCATGTACACTGTTTTCCTCCCATGATGCAATTGACAATAGGACGTCTGTTGTTCGCAAATTGGACATGCTTTATGCCCTTTAACACTGTATCCAGACAAATTTCCATACGCTGGTAAGTCATTTATAGTGAACAGAAGCACTGCATGCAGTTGAAAATATTCCATTTTATAAGAATCATACACCGTAATACCATCAGCCCATAACAGTTTCAAATCATCAATCAACGGTGACAAGTAAACATCAATATCATTACCGGGTTGCTTTGGACCAGAGATCATTGTACTCAACATGACATATTTGTGCTTCATACAAACTTCAGGAGAGAGGTTATAAATTACCAATAGAACATGCCATGAACTATGTGTGCTACTGAGTGTTAGGTATGGATTCATTCCATCTGTGCACAACCCTAGTCTGAGATTTCTTATTTCATTTCCAAATGTAGAATACTGCGCATCAATTTTCTTCCATTATGGACAATCAGCTGGATGACGTATTTTTCCATCACATACCCGCTCTTCAGCATGCCATCATAACCTTTTTGCATCATGTGAATTAGGAAATAAACATTTGAAACGATTAATTATAGGAAGATACCAAAATACCTTTGAAGGGAGCTTTGTAATCTCTACATCACCCTGTGATTTTTCTTTCACCTTATACCATGATGTCCCACATTTTGGACACTCTGATAGAAATTCATATTCCTTCCTATATATAATGCAGTCATTCGGACAGGCATGTATTTTCTTGTATCCCAATCCCATCGGGCATAATATTTTCTTGGCTTTGTAATGTGAATCTGGAAGATCGTTGTCTTTTGAAAGAATGTCTTTCATCAATTGTAGCAGCTCTGTAAAAATTCTGTCACTCCATCCATGCTTCGCCTTTAGGTAAATCAATCTTAACACCGCCGACAGAACCGTAAAATATGTATAATCGGGATATAATGGTTTTTCAGCATCACCATATAGACGTGCAACTGTCTGTTCTATCTCAATTTGTTCTGCTACAATATCGTGAATCATTTCTTCAATTCCATCGGAGTTACCATCTTGCGAATCATCATCATCAGTGACATTCCGTCCAGTTTCACCATGCCAAATCCAAGGGCTGTAACTCGGATTAAAACCATGACATATCAAATGATCTTTTATCTCTCTACTTTTCAACTTCTTCATATTCAAACATTTCAGGCATGGACAGAAAAAAATGTCACTACTTGGAACATTTCATTTTGAAAATTCCAAAAAGGCATCAACACCTTACTCAAATTCATTGCTCATTCGATGTTCCATAATCCAACTTCGACTCATTATTACCTATAACAAATATCAACAAAAAATATATATTTTTAAGATAAGACAAAACATGTTTATATGAAAAAAATCATAATTTGAATGTAAAACAATTTAAAATATAAAACAAATCTTGAACGTAGTAGTAGTTTTCATAAGTACCCAACACCAAATTGCTATACATCGTAAGTGTCATGTTAAAAATATGAATATAGACCATTTGTTTTATGTTTAATAATATTTTCATATTATCTGATCATTCTGGTTATATATTAGAATTACTATATCCTTTTGATCCGATATATAATCTATAGACATTAATATTTCTTTAGAAAAAGTAATATTAATATCATGGTAATGTAAAAAAAAGTATATGTCGAACTATATATATGTAATACCAATAAAAAAAATACATATGTGTTTGGCCTGGGTTTCACATATAAAACAACTCATCTCACAGATTAAAATTTTGAATCATCCTACATAATACTTATTTTTATAACTTAGGGAATGAAAATAATAAAAGTTTTGATTTATGATACTCATTATGGGTAAACATGATATATATAAATATAATATCTAATCTCATAAAAAGATATCCATGGGGGTATGAGAGCATATACAAAGCACATGATCAAAAAGATAAGTGAAACAGTTCTATATAATCATAGATCATAAAACCTGAGTCCAAGTATAACAATTTTAGCATAACATAAGACATGATTTATATGATAGTGGGAACATGATTTAAAATACCTTATTCACAAGATCACAACATTGGTATGTGGAATAACATAAGAGTGTGGCACAAACATAATCATATAAGTCATAACATATGTCAAAGGAAAAACATAGTTTCATTCACCTCATATTGGGATATGTTAATCAGTTTTCCTATAATTTATTATAATATTTCTTACCAGGCACATCACATAACACATTGGACATGGTATAACCATCTGTATCCCATATTGATCTATGATATATAATGCATTGTCGAATGCATTAGAGGGATATTATGGACCCAAATGTCACATAATGACTAACCATATATATGGGTAAATCGTGATCATCAAATCATTTATAAAACTTTCGTAGATCAATTAACTACCAAAAATGAAATGGGGGTCATAATTGTTTTTACAAAACATAATAATTAATTAATATATAAAAATGTTTTTGGATGGTAAGATAAGATAATATACCTAATTCAATATAATTATCATTAAATTATTTCTACCTAGATAGAAAAGACTTTTATAAAAAATATAATTTAACTTGAGAATGAAAAGAAAGTACCCTTTACCTTTTTTATAATGAAAAATCTGAAAAGGATGATAATAATATTTAGGTATTATATTTTTTTTATGAATTATTAAAAATAAAAGAAATCACCTCACTTGGTTTTGTTGAAAATCGGACATACCATCGTATTCAAGAAATCAGATACACTTTGCATGAAAAGGTCCATCATTTTTAAGAGATAACTGAAAGAAGAAATGTATTATCAGACTCACCATGAGTCCAGAATGAAATATTTGATTGTAATAGGTATGAATTGATATTTTTATGAATGCAGATGAAAATAGATGATGGTTTTCTGATCTAGGAGTTCCAAAAATCATAATTTTTTGAAAAAATATTATGATGTAAGAATGTTGAATGAAATTTTAAGGATAGGTATTACCGATTGTACCTGGTCCAATTTCATTCATGAAAAAAAATTTCTGGACAATCATATTGAAAATATGATTTTAAGAAAATAAGTACTACTAATCTTCATCCAGAAAGACACATTCCAGCTATGTAGGAAATAATAATGTTGCTGGAAGAATGGAACGTTACAGTACCACCCATTATTTTTTAGATTTTGCTGAAGCTAATCCTCAATGTTGTAATAACCATTTGCGAGTCGAATGTTGCAAGTTGAATGAACATAATAACCATTTCCAATAAAAAAATTCCACGAGATTCAAAAACGAACGAAAATCACATCAAGAATTGAAACAAAAACGAACGAAATAATTCGTGGAAGGCTTACTTGAATGTCGCGAGTTGAGATGATAGATCCGAGAGCAGTGAAGAAGATAAACAATGAATCCAAAATGAGTGTAATGCAGGTGATCGACGAGCCGATTAGGGTTTACCGCGCGAGAGAGAGACGAGCCGGCGACTGTCAATCAAAAAAATCGTAAATGACAGAACACAAGATTTAATTTTTTTAAATGCTTTATAACGTCGGTTATATAATAACCGACATTATAAACCATTTTTTAGCTTTTTTACATCAGTTATCTTAAAACCGACGTAAAAAGGCTCCCGCGCAATGGTTTTTTACATCGGTTATTTTATAACCGACGTAAAAAACGAATAGATATCGAGTTTTTTTACATCGGTTATTTGGAAACCGACGTAAAAAACCCCGATATATACGCATTTTTTACGCCGGTTATAAAATAACCGACGTATAAAACTCGATATCGACGCATTTTTTACGTCGGTTATCAAATAACTGACGTAAGAAACCAAAGCCCCTGGGGGTTTTTTACGTCGGTTATCAAATAACCGACGTAAAACACACCGCGCTTTGGTTTTTTACGTCGGTTATTTGATAACCGACGTAAAAAATGCGTCGATATCGGGTTTTCTACATCGGTTACAGAATAACCGACGTAAAAAACCCCCCGCGCATTGGTTATTTACGTCAGTTATAAGATAACCGACGTAAAATCCCAACAGGCGCGATTTGTAACGTCGGTTATTAAAATAACCAACGTGAAAAATATACTCGCCGCATTGTTACGTCGATTATATATAACAGATGTAAAAAATGGTGACGTAAAAAAATATTTCTGCACTAGTGTGAATGATGGATCATAATATCTCATCAAAATAGGAATAATCATAAATAAATATGATAAATAATGAGATTTCTTCACCAAAATCGTACCACATGATACCATGGGATAATAATATCCATTAAAGAAAATGAAATTAAATTGAGAATAAAAATATTATAAATATAAGGTTAATCCAGATATAACATGTAAAATGGATTTATATACACCTTGAAAAAGAATTTAGGTGCATAATAAAATATGAGTCTCGGTGATGGAAAATGGAGACAAAACTATCTTACTGATTTGGTAACATCTGAAACACAAAACCCATGAAAGAAATACTATATAATAGACATGAAAATACCAAAAAACATTAACAAAAATAATAATAACATACATCAATGGTAAATATATACACCTCATAAAATAAAAGAGTGGTGGCCATGGCATGTATCTCACATATATAAAAATTACAGAAAATTCTCATACCTTGTGTCTTGAATCTCATCATACACATTTAAACCTCTATTATATTAATTATAAGTTTATTATATAATAATATTATTATATATAATACAAAATATGGTTTTATTATGACTTTATATTAACCTCTTGATAACAATTTCATGTTAAGGATACACTTAAGGTAAGGATCGCTTTGTTTTTCACATGTGAAATAACTTGTTATATCGTTGGTAAATATACTTTTATCATGTTTTAAAAATATAAGCCATGATATAATTACAATTAATATTCATCATATTTTTAATATAATGATCTATTGAATATATTTGTATGAAATGGAATACACTGTTCAGGGTGATGGTTGATCATACATATACATGAATTTTGATCCAAATTATTGTTGTGTTGAATGAAAGAAAGAAAATAAATGATATATATATACCATTAAAGTATAATTATTATGTTATATATATCATATATTTTTACCAAAACATCATTATCTCATTCCATGTAATGTGTGAATGAATCACATCTCTTTGAGGAGACTACAATCCACACGTCCACAAACAATGTTATCGTATTTACACAAGACGGAAAGTATGAATGTATTTATTATAAATGAATAATGAAGTATAATGATAAAATAAATATTATATATCTCATACATAAACATAATTTGAATTATAATTACCAACCATGATTGGTGGTAAAGGAAATTTTAACAATCATTGTTTTGTGAGGAGGTAGTTTTCCATACACACCAATAGTGCGTTCATTACTTATTAGATGAAAGTGTGTGTATGTTTAGGTCAAAACTTAATCATAACAACATATAATTAGATTTAGGATTCTTTTTATTTTCTTTTTAATAATGGAATAATCAGATATTTGGGTTTGGAGAATGGAAATAAGACTACTGATCATGAGGAAAGATGTTACCTCTTCTTCAGGTAACTTCTTTTGGTTTTCACCAAAGGGATTACATTGTTGGGTTTATTGCCAAGGGTAGGATTATAGAATTAGGGAAGTTATGTTTAGGTTATATTTATGTATATATTGGTCAAGCCAACATGGATTTATCATTGTGAATAAGTGGAATGAGATGAGGCCTTTTTATAGTAGAGGAGAAGTGACACTCTTGTAAATATTAAAAAGAGATTTCATCCCACGTTTTCCAATTAAAATTGAATCAAATGGTGGTACCAATTTGATAAAATGGATTGGGTCTAAATATTTCCATGAAATATATTTTTTGAAATTTTCTAGGATATTTTAGGCCATTTTAAGGTTTAGTACCTTATTATGTTAATTTTTCTCTTAATCGCTATAATTAATTTCAATCACATTCAATAATCTTTTTGTTAAAAACTATGTTATATATAATATTAATTAAAAATTATTCTAATTCCAAATATGGAATCATTTTTTACAAATTAAAAAAATTATTATTATAAGAAATAAATTTAAAATTAATACCACTGGAAAGACGACACTGCAGGTTTTTAATAAAAAAATGATCAAAAGTTTGCCCAATTTTTATATCCAATTTCAAGGTGAAATTGGTTCAAATGGAATAAATTATATTAAATTATGTATTTTTGAACTATTTATACGTTAAACTAATATTAAAATATATTTCAACTATATAAATAATATAGATCGAAATTAGTTTTGAATTACAATTCATTATTTTTCAGTATTCATCCAAATATAATGTTTCTAAGAAAAATCCAAAAAAATTGTCCTAAGCTAATATAAACATTATAAATACAAAAAATATGTATATTATATCAAATTTAATTTCTAAATGTGTATATAATTAATTTTATTGTTTTAATATAATGACATGGAAATTAGTTTATTTGAGAAAATAGTGTTTTCAAAATTAAAAAACGTTATCGAAAAATATATTTTTAATTTCAAATATGTTTTATTTATATAAAAAAATTAAAAAAAATTAATATGATTTATTATTGTTAATATTTATATTTTTAATGGATATGTTATAACATTATTTTTTAATAATTCTAAAAATAAAATGATGTTTCATTGAAACTCAGTGTTGCATGAATCATATAAGAAGTCATTATTTCATGTAATATATAGTAAGTAAGTTTTGGATGTAACAATATCCAAAATGATTATGTGGGAATGGAATGTCTGACTTAGTGGAATGAAATATATAAATGAAAATTAATTCATTCAAGAAAAGAAAATAAATAAAAATGGTACAAAAAACATGGGGTGTTACATTGTAACACCGTAAAATGAATTTCTCCCTAGAAATTCATCACTTGGGTAAAAAATGGAAGGACATATTCATTATCATATCCTCAAGATACCATGTAGCTTTCTCTAACTAGGTATTTCACTACAAATCATTTACTATATTATTGGTCTTATTTCATAGATATTTCCCTATACGATCCAAAATTTCAACTGGTTGTTCCTCATATGAACTAACCCGCTCTAGTGGTACAACCAATGAGTTTAGTACATATGAGTGGCCAGTTATGTAATTACTCATGAGAGATAAATGAAACACATCAAATACAAGAATAATATTTTTAGGAAGTTCCATGTGACATGTTACATTCCCAATATGACCAAGAACCTCAAAGGGACCGATATAACAAGATCTTAGTTTCCATTTATAAGATAATCTCATAACCTTATTTTTGGGAGAGATTCATAGAAACAACCTTTACACAAATTCAAATTCTAGATCACGTTGATGGTTATAACAATAACTTTTTTACTGACTTTGAGATGCCCTGATATTCTGCTGATTAGATCTAAGCTTCTATTCAATGTCATTGTTGGTCCTAGGTACCAATATATTTCTCTATCCAACTTCATCTCAGCATGTTGGCAATATAAATTTCTTCAAATATAGGGATTCATAAGGATCCATATAAATACATTAGTAAAAGATATTTTTTAAAGAAAAATCAATTAGAGGAAGCTGTTGATCCCAACATCTATTGAAATTTAAGGAATCAGATCTCAATATATCCTCTTGAGTTTGAATTGTTCTTTAAAACATACCATCTATATGAGTATGATATGAAGTGTTGAAAATAAATTAGATATCAAGTTATTGATAAAGACCTCACCATAACATAGTGGTAACCCTTATATCTTGATCCAATATAATGGAATTGGAACTCCATTAATTCTTACCACTTCCTTAATTTATATCTTGGAAAACCAATTTATAGAGAAGAATTCTATGATAGTGATGAATTTTGATGCCTTTATAATGCAATCAACTACCACCGATATAGCCTTAAAACCATTAGAGTTTTTGGGGAGTCCAATGAAAAAAATCCATAATTATGATTTACCATTTTTATTCTTGTATGGGTAATGGATGCGACATACCATAAAATTTTATCTTTTAGCCATAAGTTTTTGGCATGCTAAGCACTAAGATAAAAACTCTCTGATATCTCTCCACATTCCATCACAACATGAGTATTCATTCAAATCTATATGCATGTTCGTACTTCCATGATGAATATAAAATGGAGAAATATGAGCTTCCTCAAATAGGACATTCTTTAAATATGGTAAGGAAGAGAAAAACATTATTCTTTAACCTTATCATTCCATTTTGATCAAGGATAAATTAACTAACATTTCTAACTTTCTATTGTAGCTCTATATATCCCTTATGTTCCAATTCAATATTCACTTGGATATAGGGTTGAACATTCATTTTAGAAAGATAATAATTTTTCCCTTCATGATTTATTGATCTATCCTTTTCTAATCTAGAAATATTTTATCTTTTGTGATCCTTATCATTGATAAGATATCATGATCCTTTTGACACAAAGCATTAACCACCTGGTCCACTTTCCCAGGGTTTTAATGTGTTGGTGTATTAAAATCCTTTATTAGCTGTAAACATCTTCTCTAGTGCATGTTTAACTCCATCAATGTGAATATACATATCTGAATTTTTTTATTAGCAAATATATCCCCTTTTCTCTAAAAAGAAAATTCCTCCATTTCTCAAATGAAAAAATTACATCTTCTAATTAAAAATCTCGAGTTTTATAATTTTTTTCATGAGAAATCGAATATCATGAGGCATAGGTTATAACCATGTCATTATGAATTCGAACACATACCAATACCTTCTTGGATTCTTCACTATAGATTAAAAACCCTTCTCTACTATAGGGTAATGTAATAATAAATGCACTAACTATGATTATCTCTAGTTTCATGAAATTTTCCTCACAATAATCTATCCATAGGAACTTGAAACCCTTATGAGTTATCATGTTTAGAGGATTATACATTCATTGGTAATTCTCCACAAGCCATCAATAATATCTAGATAGACCGCTGAATCTATATATTTCAGTCACAATGGTTGGTCTAGCACAATATTCAATAGCCTCTGTATTTGATGGATATACTGTTCTACAATCCATATCATGAGATTATTTGACCCAAAAATTAATCCATTTTCATCCAAAATCCACAATTCGTAACTTTTTCATAAAATTTATCATTCCTCAGGTTCTGTAGTACAATTCTCAAGTGGTTTTCATGATCTTGTTGCCTCATTGTATAGATAAGAATATAATCTATTAAGGCTACCAAAAAATTATTGAGGTAATATCTAAGGAATCCATTCCTTAAATCCAAAAGGATGAGAGGGGAATTTGTTAAACCAAAAGAATTTTATATATAACCCCAATGTTTGTACCTTTTACAGACTTATACCTTGCATATATCCTATTTCTCAACCCTCAATTAATGATATCTAAAATGAATGTCATTCTTGGAAATGTATTGATCTCTGAGTAGTTGGAGAAGATATTTGTTATCAATTGTGATCTTATTCAACTCTAGATTATCAATGTAGAGTCACATCATTTCATTATTCATTTTCAAAAAAAGATAGGTGAAACCCAATGTGAAAAACTTGGCCAAGGGATTCCCTTATCAGGGTTTTCATGGATTTTATTCTTTAATTCAAGCAACTCAATCAAAGAGATTCTATATTGAGTCATTGTAATTGGTGTTGAACTAGGTATTCATTCTATTATGAACTCAACATCACATTTGGGTGGAAGTCTAGAAAATTCATCTAGAAAGATATCCACAAATTCCAAAAAATGTACATATAATTGATTTTTACATTCTACCTTACCATTTCATATAAGCATCACTTATGAATGGAAATTAGAACCCATAAAATGGATGTAATCTCCAAAGAAAGTTCATACTTATCTTTACATTTATGGATGATCATAAGAGATTTCAAAATATCAAACGTAACTTCCCTTCCACAAAAATTGATGTGGGGTTATGGAGAGAAACCCAATCCTTGACTAAGATTACATAAAATTCATTCAAAGTAATAATGGAAATATTTTAAAGAAAAAATTCCCAAAACAATCAACTATAGAAGAATCATAGATTGGGGATGAAAAAATCATACCATTTTGGGTTTTCACTATTAATTCCACATTTAATCATTTTGGTATAATCCTAAAAACATTAGATAAGTCTTTAGATATGAATGAGTGAGTAGATATAGAATTAAATAAGATATTAGATGTTCTAGAGTGGATTGTAAGTGCTTCTTTCAACATGTTATTAACATACCCCTTGTACAAAATAGTGATTGCATGTGATTTCCCTTT
This sequence comes from Viscum album, assembly GCA_963277665.1. NCBI lineage: Eukaryota > Viridiplantae > Streptophyta > Magnoliopsida > Santalales > Viscaceae > Viscum > Viscum album. Next base: position 1,500,710,837 of record OY728131.1, read on the forward strand.
TTTCCATATCATCACATGTCACTTATGTAGTTCATCATCACAATTATTTAGGTTTGGGAACTATTTAACACAATTTCCATTCTCTTTACTCATATAGAACAAATGCATGGGAGGTGCAGTATGTTCCACTTTTTCTCCATTCACATTGTTAGCTAACTTCTTCCCATCACATTGACAATCATATTCTAAATATACTTCCCATAAATACATAAAACATTTATCAGACCCATTAAGGAAATTTCAATCATTCTTTTTTCAAATAGATAGAGAATAATGGAATGATCATCTTCTTCTCTTCATGGTTTCTAAAATCTACATAAAACTATATCATCCTTTAATTATTAAAACCATGGGATTTTTATGTGAATCCAAAAACCATTTAAACCATGATTTCACAATACAAATTATATCCATAGATAATAAATTCTCTTATAGATGACGCCCTTTTGAGAGTTGTATATAAGACACAAAAGAACCTATCAAATTTTCTTTCGGTTTGGATGATAATTCATGAAGCATACTTCACATGTCTTGGGAAATTATCATTATACGTATCAACAGATTCATCATAATCTTTATTCAACTCAAGTAATACTCTCTCAATATTTGTACATAGAATACATGGAAATTTATTAATAAAAATTTATTTCTTAAACTCATCCCAATCCATGGATTCAATTTAATTTTATGTCATTATATTCTTTTTTAGAGTAAACAACTAGTCCGCTTCATCTTATAAATGAAAAATATCTAGAATAAAATTCTCATATTCTTAACATAGAATGATAGAAAATAAAATTTTAGTTGTATTGATCTATTTTTTCTAAAAAGTGGATCAATTGACCCACTGAAAGAATCAAGAATTTACGTCATGATGGACTCAAAGAATGTTGTTCTCTCCTTCTACAATTTGGATGTCCAACTTGATTCACATATTGAGAATGTTTTGTGGGAACAGAAAGAAGATATTAAATTCGTTCTCTTTTATAATTTGGTATATGATGAAGAAAGTTTTTTCATTATCCATCATAATCACCATTAATGTGGTTCCTTCATGTTCCATCTATTGACTGAAACAAAAAATATAGAGCATGAAACAGTTAACATACTAAGGAACAAAATAATTTTGAAATTTCACTTATAGGGGGTCTAAATTATGACACCATACTTAATCTATGATAAATTAGGTTTCTACTAGTTGATTCATAAACAAATTATATTTTAATTATTCATGTTTGTTCATGAAGTGTTTCTAAATTCCGAACGAATATCCATTGGCTATTTCAAACTAGGCGTGCAGCTAGGCCTATTTCTGTGTATCAGGTTATACCTATTAAATCACGATGCACCTTGTTGATGTTTTTACCCCTAGGTACATCTATTCGAGATACACATCAATTTTTAGTAACAATATAGGGATGAATTTATAATAAACCACTCACTCTATACTTTTCCAAAATTCCATGAATATTTTCTATTATTTTCCATATCCTTAGTCTTATTCTTTGACATCTCATTAGGATTCTCAATAAATTTTTCTCATCCTAATTTTCGAAGGGTAACTAATGTTTTTCCCTAATACCAAATATAGTGACCATCACTTAACATAAATTAACATTAAAGAAAATTTTTAGAATATATAAAACATTATACATAGAGGTTCCCAAAGAATGTATTAGTCTATTACCTTTGGAAACACAGAAACATGAAAATGGGTACCTAAGTGATGTACATTATCTCTCACCAGTTTCTTTATAATGAGAACCCTTCTTAGAAACATCATACTCAATATTTACATTCATAACATGGGAATTGAAACATAAAAACTAGTGATATCATATGTTAAGAAATGGTAAACAAGGGAGACATGTAAGCATGAACAGGATAAGAGGGGTATGATAATGAGATCATAACATTAGAAGATCAAACAATTCATATCATAAGATCATAAGCATTAATAATAGAATATATATTGGTAGTTCATAAGACTTGAATCATAATGGAATAGAGAAAATAATCCATGAAGAAAAAACAAAGGAATAAGGAATGGAACTGTGGGAGACAAATAAACAAACAAAATTATTTCCATTGTTGTTAAGGAATCATTGTCAATGCCATATTGGTAGTATGGGTTCATTTCCCTACTATCTTGTTAATCATGGTTCACTCTCATAGACATCGTGGAATTATGTGTTCACTCCCCATATCATCTTGGTAGTCTTGTTTCACTCCCATGGACATCATAATAGTCAAGGTATACTCCCAAGACCATCTTAGTCTATCTCATGAGATATAAAAATTAACCAATGCATTGGATGGAGATATAGGTCCCACCAATCTCATAATGATATCATATAGACATGTACCAAAAATTCATAAACCATCAATTCATAACCCATGAAATGAAATGGTTATCATGAACATGTGATAATATCTTTACATGTATAAAATGATATAAGTTAAAAAATCTTAATCATAACCCATGAAAAAATTGTATTTCAAAAGAATATAACGTGTGAAAGAGAAAAAAGTTTCATAAACATCATTTCATCATAACATATACCATTAAGAGAAAAAATATAAATGGAAATATTGAATCATTTTCCTAAAAAAGGAATGAGTAACACCAATTTATTTCATCTTAGATGGGAAATAATTTTGCAATGTATTTTAAATAGATTTTTAAAGGAAAATATCCTTCTGACATTGAACAACACGTTTTCATTCATAATACATTTTTCAAATTATTTTCTTGGAAAATAGCTTTGAAAATTTCTAAAGGAATCCTTAATGAAAATAAAACATTTTTAAAATAATTTTTACTTGATAATTATCTTCAAAAAGAATTTGAAAACATTTTTAAAGAAAATGTTTTTTTTGAAAAAATATATTTCTAACAAGAGAGATAAGTATAGTCAGATTTCAATTGAAAAAAGTTTCTTAATTATATTAAGTAACAAATATTATAATAATGGTAATATTACATGGAGATATATTTAATAAAAATATTATAAGAAAACTCAAGTGTTTTATTTAGATATGGATCATAATATTTCATCAATATAATCATAATCATAAATTATGCCGATAAATGGTAAGATATTTTTCACAAAACTCTAAACACATTGTAACATGGTATAACACTCTCAATGTAAGTAAATGAAATTAAAAGAATCATAAAATTTCATTAAAATATGTATATTTATTTTATAACTTTTTAAATGAAATTATATAAATCTCAAAAAAGATTTTAGGTTCATAACAAAACATGATTCTGAATGAAGGAAATTTAAGATAAAACTATCTTCCCGATTTAGAAACATTTGAAATATAAACCCCATGAAATAAATATCCTAAAACAGCCATGTAGATACCCATAAATATTAGAATATTTTTAATATAATACATTAATGTAAATTACATAAACCATATAAAATAAAATAGTGGTAAACATGGAATGTTTCTAAAGGATATAAAGAGTGAGATGAAATACCCTTACCATATGTATTGAATCTCATTATACTCATTAAAAAAACCTGTAAAATAAATATAATTCTATTATTAATACGTCAAAGAAATATTTTCTTATATCTTATACCATTTATGGTTTTATTATGACTTTATATTACCCAGTTGTTAACAATTCCACATTAATGATATGCTCTCGGTAATAATTTCCTTGTCTTTTCCATGTGTCTAAATTTTTTATTGGTAATTATTATTATATAATGATTTATAGAAAGTAAAACTTGATATAAATATCACTAGTATTGATTATATTTGAATTTTAATAATCTATTTAATATAGAAGAATGAAATGTAATCCACTATTCATGTATATGGTATGTCGTACATTTGTATGAAATTTTTTTCCGTATTATTATCACATTGAAAGAAAAAAATTAAATTGAATATATATTTTTGTATTTAATATAATATAATTCTAATTCTAATTTTATATACATAATATATGTTCACTAATATATCATTAACACATTCCATGTAATGGTGAACGAAAGAAAATTCTTTGAGGTGGCGGTAGTCCACATGTCCATAAATGATGATATCGTATTTACACAAGATAGAAAGTATAAAATTAAGCTTTTAAAAGAATTACAGAATAAAAAATAAATTAAAAATATAATATATATCATATATAAATAATATTTCCATCATAATTACAAACCATGAATGCTGATAAAGGAAAAAACGAACAATCATCGTTTGGTGTGGCAGCAGCTTTTTGTAGAGATAAATAGTATGTTCATTACCCATAAGAAGGAAGTGTCTATAAGTTTAAGTAGAACCATTAATTTAACAAAATATTAGTATGTGTATAATATTGGTTTAATATTATAATAATGTAATAAATTTAGCTTAGACTGTGGAGAATGGAAAAAAATGTAAGAGCTGGAGTAATGTTGTTACCTCTCCTTTATGTAACTCTTTTTGGTTCGAACCAAAGAGATTATTTTGATAGATTTATTCACATGGTGGTGATTTTTGGATTAGGGGAGGGATTTTATTGTTTTATTTTTTCAGATCATGTTTGATACAAAATTTCATGATATGTTTCAAAAAGTGGTAGGATATGATGCATTTTTTATAATAGAGGATGAGTGGAACTCATGTAAATTATGGAAAAGAGAATTTCACAAAAATTATTCCTATTTAATGTAGATAAATTAATGATAACATTTGGTGAAATGGGAGTATAGGGTCAATATATGTCCATACAATTGATTTTGGGAAAGTATCTAGGTTATTTTGGACATAAAGATTAAGGGTTGGTTATTTATTAATTTAAAATTTCTCTAAATCACTATAATTAATTTTAATCACTTTCAACAATATATTTTGTAAAAAATTAATTTTCATTATTATAAATTATAAATTATTATAATTAAAAAAATGGAATAATTTTTTATAAATTAGAAACATAGACATGGCCAAAATTACATAGAAAATTATCTTACAGACGTGATGACATTGCGGGTTTTGAATGTCAAAAATGATCAAAAGTTAGTTATGTTACTGTATCCAATTTCATGTGAATTTGGTTCCAATGACATAAATATCATTAATTTATGAATAATTTTATACTTATAATTTTATACCAAATTACAATATAATTTAACTATATAAATTAATTATATGAAAATCTTTTTTTGAATCATAATTCAGTACTTTTTACTATTTATCACAAAAAAGATGTTTCTTAGAAAAATCCTAAAAATTCACATTAAGAAAATTTTGACATTACAAATTCAAATATAAAGATTATTTTATAAAATTAATTTTCTAATTGTCTCAAAAATTAATTTTACTGGTTGTCATTTAAAAACATAAAAAGTAGTTCATTTGAGAAAATAATAATTTTAAACATATAATGACTTTTCCAAAAAAATTATTTTTATTTATCAATATTTTTTATATTTATAAAAAATTTATATTTTTTTGAAATTAGTTATTACTATTAATATTACTAATTTAAATATCTATGTTATAACTATTTTTTAATGATTTTAAAAATAAAATTATGTTTCATAGAAACTTGGTGTTGCATGTAACGTACGCCATGTCTGTGTTGCGTTTAATATTTGACTTGTTAGTGGTGCAGGTAACACAAGAACTTTTGATTCCATACTAAAGGAATTTTGAATTATTGAAATGCAAGTCTTCAAAAAAACTTAATTCGTTTGAGAAAATAACCAAAATAATAAAAGGTCCATAAAAATCCAGGGTGTTACGCATAAGGTAAATCACACAACATCATGATCATTTGGTAAACAATATTTTATTTGTTTTATACTAAACATTAAATATAAAACAATGATTAAATTTCATGAAAATTTTCATTCAATAGAAGGTAGTAGAGATTTGAGATAGAGTTAGAGATAATGTTGATCATGGTTTTTATTTATTTATTAATGTTTATTTTGGATTTAGAAGTGGTTATATGTAACTAAATTAATGAGAGACTAACACTACTATGGTTATTGAGATTACATGTTTTGGATTGAGGTCGGGGATACATGTATTTCACTTAAATTTTATAAAAAATATATACACAAATTATTTTCAATTTTTTCATATATAGTTTAACATATACTATTCATTAGTAGGTTGTTAGGACTTTTCCTAGTACCATATTTTGTCATCTAGCCATTTTTTTTAATAATTAACCAATTGTGAATTTCCATAATTCCAAAAAACAAATATTTTCATAATATTCAATTATCAACAAAACCAATTACGTTCCAAAAAACAGACAAGGTCCAATAGTTTCTTTGACATGGTCAGATGTCTCTTATTGATGACTTCTCCCTATGAGGTTTTCCTGGTTGTTTATCGATGATGTGTTTGTATGTATATATGATATATTGGATTTATTTGTTTTAAAAGTAAATTTCCCCTTTATATTTTGGGTGGTTTAAAAAATTCACTTGAAGAATTTATATAAAAAGAATTTTTTTTATAAAGTTTTTTTTGATGAAGGTTTTATATGTATGGTTTTTAGCATATAAAAACAGTCCAGTTTGAACCGTTGTAAAATATTTTAAAAAAAATTGTGTTGCAAACTTGGTTCATTCCCTAATATTACATTTTTTATATAATTTCTTTGATCCTATGAGATATATTTTATTATTGTTTGATTTTATGTGAACTATATATGGGAATTTTTATATAGGGTATATGTGGGATGGATGAGTTATGAAATATATATGATTTTACTTGTACCATGTTATTGATGTGTGATTAACATGTCATATATATTTCCCCACCATTAGTATTTAGTATAATGGTAACACTTGACTTCTATATGGGATATTGAGAGATGGTTTATGTACTAGTCATGATGATAATATGACTAGGGTCATTTTTTGTATGATTTTTTTGACTAAGTGGACTTATATATAGTGGGAGTTCATAGAGTAATCCAAAATGTTATTTTATGTGAATATCATTAATATGCTCGAAGAATATTCCACCAATGTATATCTAGGGCTATATCACTAGTTATATGGGATTTTACCACAATTACATATAATTTATATATCTTTATTAATAATATACTTGATTATTGATCATTTTTATCTTAAATTAATATTGTTTCCAAATATGTAATTCAAATCCTTATGTTTCTTTGGGAACTGGTTTAGGTTAATGTTTTTGGTATAACTTATTTTTGGGATGATTTGGGATGGTTCCCATGGGTCACATATAGGATACCTATTTATAATTTTAGGTTTTCTAAATTATCTTAGACCATGTATACATTGACCAACTAAGATTCTCAGAATTTTGATATTTTAGTTTATATTTATTATTTTCATTGGTATATATCATATATTGGTTTATAATATGGATGTTTTTTTATTTTGATTTTTTTTATTTCATAGAACTATAGTTTTTGTATATTTTTTGAGAAGCACTATATATTGGTTGTTTAATCCACCACTAAATATTGAAAAAAATTAACAGTGATTTAAATTGTAGCCAAATATCACAAAATATAGTCAATAAGTTTTTAGTAAAGGAATTAACTCACAAAAAATCCTCAAAAATTTTTCATAATAATTGTACCAGTAAAAAAATACCACCACTCAAAAAAGGTTCACTGTAGTTTTGAAAAATCACTAAAAAAAGGATGGAACTAATTCTATTTGGATGATAACACCAACTTTATAGGAGGTTGTAAAAAACCATTGTGAATCCATTTATATAATGTTTAAACCATCACCAATTTTAAAACAATAGTGGTCGCTATAATTTGTTATGGTGAGAAAAGTGAGATCATCATTAGTCAATGTGATATTGACCAATGATCAAATATTTTTTTAAATTGAAGGGGTGAAATACTAACTCATTGAATTTGAGTAATAATTTAAAAAAACTATTTAAATATAGTCCCATTATAATAATTGAAATTCTTGAAAATAAGAATATATTAAATCCTTACTTGAAAAGATAATTAAAGCATTTCAAATACATAAAAATTAAGAGACCAAACATAATAATGGATCAGTAACTAGTGAATAATGCATCCACTAGTGATGTTGAAAAATATCCCACTTCATTTATCATTCACATACATAATAACAACGATCATTTGTTGATGATCTACATTGTAAGGATTCCAACGCCAATTAAGATCTCACTTATTCCTCTCTACTATTGAATGTTTATGAACCCAACACTATATATTCATCAAAAGGATGTACTTTTATAGGGAGGTTAGTTTTATCAATTAAATAAATAAGTAAAATAATAATTTAATTAATTTAACTCACATGACAATGATATCCATCAATGGAACACCCTATGGTGACTAAATTCATGTTGTGACTTAGTTAAACCTCATGTTTTAGAAAAATCCATAGTCCTTTATTTCCCATCATATGTCATAATCAATGGGGAATAAATTTATTAATAATAAATGAACAAACATTCTTTAATATTTATTTATATTTTCAATATATTATTTCTTGCTTCATATGAAACCAAGAACACTACACCAACTCTAAGTAAATATCTTGATATATATATATAGAAACATTTAATTTATCAATATAAAGGAACCTTTCTCATTACATAAATAATAAGAAATTAAGAATTTTCTAAATTGTCTTCTATAGATAAAATATTTTTTATAAGATACATTATTCATCTAAGAAACAACAATGTTACTTTTCAAAACATAGAATGTAATTGCCACACTCTAAATAGATAAAGGAAACCATTAAAAACTAATTTTCATTTTTTATTCATTAATTTTTTTAAAATAATAAATTTGGGTTTTAAAATTTTCAATTTCATTTTTTTAATTATATATAATTAATTAATTTTTATACATTAATATAAGACAACTATTATAAATCATGGTCTTGAAATAACCATTTATTCAATATTTAACCCCAAAATATTAACCCATTTCAAGTATATATACCCCGCTTGACCTCATGAAAAACCAATTTTAAAAATCATCCATTTTCAATGCCCTACCAAATTATATCCATTTCAGAATATAAATAAACAATAAAAAAGTTATGGTATCACCCCCAATCCATGAATGTAAAGCGATAACCCATTAGAATAGTGTAAATACATGGACAAGGTCTCATCCTCTAATATTTCCAATCACTTTGCACTCTCAACTTATATCTTCTTCTTCATATTAAAACTTTAATCATCATAAATTAATTAAATATAAATGATAAATAATATAAGTGTCATTCTATTTAGATTATATATGTACAATATATATCTCTCTTTCCCACTATTATCACAATTTTTTAATAGTTAAACCTCTAACAAGGATAATGTCAATGATTTACATATCCCAATATTTACAAATAGTTAATTTAGATGATATATTATATATATGAGTGTATTTTAATTAATTTAAATAATATAAAATAATTTATATGAATATATAAAAAATAACTATGAACCCTATATTAAAATAAAAAATGGAATATATTTTAAAATTAACATGTCGTTGCCCAATTTATTGCATAATAATGGTTATGAAATGAATTCCAAAGAATGTGATCACGGATAACATAAATGAACATAATAAACTTTTGAATTAGTGTTTTAATTAAATTAATATTTTTATATAGTAGGTGGAATCATAATAACGAAATACAAAATCCTTAGTATGGGGACACACAGACACAAACACACTCTCTTTATCTCTCATGATCTCCATCTCATGAAGGATATCATTATCTTTGACATGTTTTCTTTTCAAAGAATTTCATAGATGTTAATCTATAAATACTCATTTCTAATTAAAAATAATTCTAGTGATATTCATCTCCATATTATCTTTTCTAAATTTTAATATGAGGAAATTTTTAAAAGTAATTATTTATAATTCTCTCCATGATTCATTTATATTACTACCATTGTGTTTCATAACTCATTGATGTCTTGTCTAATCAGTATGATGTCAAATAACTATTCATATATATTTAATATTTTATAATTATTTTATTATGTCCTTTCCCTCCTTTAATAGATTACATAGATGTTATTGATATTCTATGTTTTATGATATGTAATTTAATTTTCATAGGATGTTGTTTATATTATGATCACTGATTCATATATAACTTATACACTATTTCATATGTGTAACACCTGTTTTTGAATATGCTATAATGTGACAGGAGATCCAAAAATTATATATTCTATCATTGAATTGGGAATATTTCTATATCATAAAATTATTATATTTATACATGAATTATTGATCTATTTAAACATATTGTGTGTCAACATGATGATAGCCTTGTCCACATTCAATTCATGAGAATAATTTAGTTAGCCATATATACAATGTTATGATGTTTCAGTATTAAACATGTGATATATTCTATAAATTTATATATATTGACTATCTTATATTACATTTGATCCTCTGACCCTGATGTGATAATGATTATTTTGCTCACATATGAGTTATTATTAATACATGTTTCCATTTTCCCTATTATTACTCTCCAAAATAGGTGTTTAAATTATAATTTCATTTATGTATGATTTTAGGAGATTTATTGTTCTAAGAATATTATGGAAGCCTTTTATAAGACATTGAAGACATATTTAGACATGTTTAAATGATCATATGTAATCATGATTTATGAACGTAGTTAAAAATAAACTAGGACTATTGATTGTTTGAGTTGTATTATTATACATGTTTCTTCCTAAAATGATATAATAATTATGTATATCATGTATGGGTTTCTATAATTATTATTAATGTATGGTTTATATATTTATTGAATTATTATATTAAAAACAACCTCACCTAATCTTTGGGAATTCACATGTTAAGACATTATAATTTATTTACTGATATGTATATGTTTTTACCCATTATTCATTTAGTTATGATTTTTTATCAACTTTTTTATTTTATGAAAATGTGAGAATCTAGAGAAACCAATCCAAAAAACAAAATGATGGACAATTAAATGAAAATCTGAAAAATGTTCATAATGAAATGAGAGATTATTTTAAAATCCCTAATTATGTATATAACCACTTTTCTTAGGTTACGAAAAACAATCTAATACTTTTCTAAATCCAACATTAATTCAAGGAGAACTAATTATTTATTGATCCCATCATGTGGCCATGACCACCAATATTTAGTGGATCTATAAATCCATATATAATGGAACAACGAGTAAAATCCAAGTAAAATATACAATGCGTTCTTTATTATTTTAATAAATATAATTTTCCTTTATTTTTTTTACCATTTATAATGTGATGACTATCAATGGCGGACAATTATAAAGAATAAAACTTTTAAATATGATGTTTAATCGATGAAGTTGGTAGAATTGATTAAAACATTTCTTAATTGTTTTATTTTATTTTAACATTCATAAAAATTGGTAAATAATTTCCAAATTTTAATAAAATAGAGAACAAATTCATGTTTATACATGGGGGAATTTCTAGGACAGAAAGATACACCTTTGGATTTTTGATCCACTCTGGTGAAAAGTAAATTTATTCTATAGTGGTTTAAAAAATATAAAAAATGGTATATAAATCCATTAGTCTGGGTGTCTTGAATTAGTTATTTGGAATTATATAAATGTAGAAATCGAGTTTAAGGAATGTTCCCATGGTTATGGAGATAATAATTGAAGGATGAAATTTTAGAAAATTGGATCGAATGAGAAAGGAAATGGTGGTAAAAAATTTAACTAACCACTTGTCAAATGTGTGGTAATAAACAACATAGAAAATGACTCAAGGGATTACATAAGCAATTCAAATATGGAATGTGGGGAATCATGCTCATGAATATTAAAGTTTTATTTAAAGTCATCATAATAACATAGAGGGAAGGAAGACACCATTCAATGAAACACTGATGCTACAATTCTTCAATATAAAGGAACTTAGGAACTATTAAAGACATTTTATAAAACCAAGGGTATTTGATTGTAATAAATGAAAAACTAATTACATAGAAATGAAATTCTTATGCCATTACTACCACTGCGGATGAGAAACAGAATAATTTGGTGAATGGTATACTTTCTATTCACTCAATAATGGTGGAAGACATATTCAACTCAGTTGGACAAAATTATTTTATATATTACATTTCTTATATAAATATATAATCATCTTCTTGAGACCTAAATGATGATATATATTTTTACAAATTCTTATTTGGGTAATCAATTTATCCTAGTGGTTAGAATGTTCCCTAATTAAATTTTTTTTTGGAATATTATTCCATGAAATATCAAAATTATTTCCTAGTTTTAGTTCAAATTTATATTTTGAATGGAATAGTTCTACTCATATAGATATCATATTAAATTTAAATAGAAGTATGTTTCATTCTATAATAAAAAACATCCCATATTACTATAAAAATTGAATTAATAATATGGATTTCATTTTACAAATCATTAAATATTATTGGTACCTATACTTCATAAATAAGAATATCATGGTAAAATTATTGAGTAAAAATAGTCTAATCCTTGAATATATTCCCAAAACAGCAGAATATAGTAATTTTTTTCTTTAGTAATAGTATATCTGTCAATAAATTTTATTTTAAAGTTCTGAGTAGAAGTTATGCTTAATGTATCATATATATTAAATGGATATCATTGGATGTTCTTGGTATAGTTGGAGGGGATAATTAATAAACTACATGTGAATATTGATAGAGGTTTTATACACCACAGGGAATCGACTTGGGGAGACCCAATGATTTATTTTCATGAAACATTATGTGTCAATATAGTTTTTATAATGAGTAAAATCTCAAAAAGATAAAAATGAAGATAAATTATCCACTACCATGGATTACTAACTTCCTAAAATAACTATAAATACCTCAATATATTTAAATAGTGTAAATTAATTATATATATCATCAGTTGAAGGTAATGAGAGAAAAGATTAAAAATATAGTATTACAAGTGATATTTGGACACTATGAGTTCCTAGTGATCTATTTGTACCTATAAACACCCCAAAAGTAGTCATGGATATTTTGAATAGTGTCTTTATAGATTGCCTTGATAAATTCCTAGTGTTAATTGTTGAAAATTTTCCCATATCATAAAATTGAAAGGGATAACATGAAGAACATATAATAATTTTTTTAAGAAATTAATAAAGGAAAACATACATGCTATGTTTATATAGTGTGACTTTTGGGTGAAACATGTCACATTCCCAGGGTATGTAATCACATGTGGATGAAATTATCATGTTCCTTCAAAGAAAAATTCAACTCAGGAATGGAAAAGAACAAATGGTCTAAAGAGAACCATTATTTTAATGGATTATATGGGTACATTCCATGTATCATGAGGAATTTATCATGATTGTGTTTCCCATAAGAAATGAAAAGTTGAAAATTTGTAAAATATATCTGGATGGGTAAATGTGAATAATACCTTATGTATCCTTAAAAAGGAAACTCCCAACACCTATACTCACACTACCATTATGTAGAGAATGGTTTGTGATATATAGTTATACTTTATTAAGGAAATTATTTTTAAAATCAGGATAAATGATAATGTGATAGTCTATGCCTCATAAAAATTGATGGAACAAAAGGGAAACTATTAGAATAATGATTTTGAGTTAGAAGCTATTATTATTGAATTGAATATTTTTTGGAATTATCTGTACATATAAAAGTATGAACTAAATAATGATAAAAGGGTTTAATGTATATAATAACATAGAATAATATGAACATGAAATAATGAGGATGTTTGAGATTGATTAGGGGATATGATTTATCAACATGTTATATTCCAAAAAAGTTGAATAAGGTTGTTTTTTACCTTTATAAGAATGAAATATACCACTCCATTAATGATGATAATTGATAAAAACTATATCTTCATTGATATACAAAGTATTTATCAAGATATATTAATGTTTAAGGAGGCATAATTCCTTACCCAAATTAATAACCAACCATATATCATTTAGAAAACCATGTAAACCGGAATGGATAATTTAGAGCTTCAAATGAAGTTGAGTGAAATAAAATACATAAAGATTCACAGATTCATTATAAAAAGGGACTTATTTTTTTAACAATGCCTATATTCTTTCAAAATAATATGTAAATATTTTTATTATATAACACAAATAACAAATTGTTTTCTTTCTATATTTTCTGTACAAAGATGTACCGATATCTTTGCAGGAATTTAATGTGGGGGAAAAATGAAAAAGAGATTACTCAAAAGAATTTAATGTTTTGGTAAGATTAAAAATCAAGGAATAGAATTAGGAATATAGAGGGGGGAAATAACCATTATCCATAACAAAATAGAAATGGGAGAACATCAATAAAGATTTATTCATGCGTATTCTGTAGGCATATAATGGAAATAATTCAATATAGGTTATTGTGTATTGAATCTCCAAGACATATAACTCTATTATCATTAATGAATATTTACTATAAAATCTAATTACCACGATATATATCATGTACGTGTTGAGACTAAATGGGGAACTATTCTCAATTATATCTGATTAAGACCTAAGGTTTAACTCTGTCTCCAAGATATGTCTTCAACATGGATCGATCATGATTTTGAACATTAGTATGACCTATCAACCCTAAAATGATTTCCATTATGAAATATATAACTTAACACATTAGGAAATAAGGAGTTATTGATTTATGGATTTCAAAAGAGTGAGTGATCAACATTATACATTTATTTATTTCTCATGATATAATAGTTTATAATCATGAATGAAAATGGCCCTATAATAAAATATCCATGTGAAGAGATGTAAATGTTAAATATTTGATGGTGAAGTTGGTAAGAAAGGGAATGGGACATGAACAATTTCTTGAAATTGTTGAGAATTTTCGAGTAATTCAATAACACATTAATGTAACAAAGAGTTGATAGAATATTTATGATAACAACTATGATTTCCTAGTCATGATCAATGTACCACTTAGAGTGGGAGTGGGTGAATATGTGATATCTTTTTCTTTTATGATTTTTTCTTTTGAAAAAAAACATTACATTATATTATAGTGTTGTTACCTTATTGAAAACAAGTCAATCCGACAATCATAGGAACACAATAACTTACAAGGTTCACTACTCAAGAAGAGTAGCTAGATCCTTGGTATGGTTAGTAATAAATCAAATTCTATAAAATCCAGTACAAAATAATTATTTGGTGTGGAGTGAAATGAGTAGGATATTCCTATAAAATATTTTAACACAATGATTAATAAAATATTTCAAGTGCTTAAAGTAACATGAAATGATGCAATACAATTTTTTTATAACGAGTTATGAACAATGTTATTGTACTGCTTTGTCAACTTTCATAAGTAAGATCTTCAAAAAAATATTCACTTTCTTACCCAGAAATAAGAATGATTTTAATATGGACATCATAATGACACAAATCTTGATATCCATGTCTTATTACCTAGTCTGATTGATCAGTAAGATTATATAAAACTGTCAGAATACTGTTGAACAAAATTTAAAACACTTATATATGAGTGCGGAAATCATAATCCAATTTCTTGGTCTGATCTAAAAAATGTGATTACGATCCTATCTCTCATCCTTGTTTCTTTTTTCCAAAAAATTTCATCAAGTAAGCACCATATCAAATATTGTTTTCCCTATATAGTCAGTGCGCTTCTATTTTCATTTCTAATAGTGGAAGAATAAGGAAATTACAATGTACACTCTATATTAAAAGGTGATCCAAAAGTGGTTTGAATGAGATTATAAAAAAATTTCCTAATCATAAAAATTTCATGAAATAGAAATACCCTTTTAATTGTGGATGAATTTCAGAATTCTTCATTGATTCTCATCTATTCTTGAACCTCGTCAAATTTTCTTAAAACATTAGATCACTTCATAATTTCAAATCATTATTTAGCCCAATTCTATTTTTCAATTTTTATTTTCTCCTTATGATGCAGAAAATAAATTTGAACACTTCTCTACCCATTTCAGTTTCATCATTATAATGAATAAGTCATATTGTTCATTACATTTCTCATCACTAGATTGTATGTATATGTAAAACATATATCTTCTCATTATTATTATAAGCATCAGTAATTCAACCAAACAATTTTTCAATGATACTCAAAATTCAATATCCATTTGAAAAAAATTTGAGGCTACTAAAAACAATTATTCATTTCTTTTTCCCATACTGATGATTGGCATCTGATGAAGATATATCATTTTTATCATGTATTGAAATAATCAGTCCTTTCTTCCTTCAAAAAATATGTTTGAGCTCTAGTTTGATAGTGTTGACCTAACTGATACCGAAATATTTGATTTTTTTTATTTCTATCTTGAACAAATTTAAAAACTACATCACATAGGAAATGTAATTCAACCAAATTTTCATTTTTATGGAAATGGTTGACTAGATTATTGATTTGATCAGACTTTTTTTCTTATAAAACTATATCGCAAAAAATATCCACTTTATTTTAATTTTTCATTAGTTTTATCAATTACAAAATGTAAAAAATTCTACCTCTGATGATCTCACGTGGATAACCAGAAACCATTAAGGCTTGTATCCACAAAAAACCTTCTTCTATAAAATTTGGTTTGTATAATTATTTCTCCATGACATTTCATAACATTTAAGATCAACTTTAACATCATCTGGCTTTTTTTCAGAAGTATTACGACATTTTATTCTTCAAATAAGATTCTTTTAATCCTACCAACATCAATATGATTTTAAGTATATTTTCTCTCCATTTATTTTATCACAATTCAATCAAATATTTTATTGAATAATTATTATTTGTTGAATTAATAAATAGAAAAGAATCATAAGATTGTATTCGGAGACGTGAAGAATCTGAAAGAACATCCCAATGTGATATTCGTTTTATTCGGTACTCAAGGTGAATCTGATGAAAATTTTATTCTTGAATCCCTATTCACAAGAAAAATAGAAAAAGTGATTATTAAGATGATTTAAATCAATTA
This sequence comes from Viscum album, assembly GCA_963277665.1. Taxonomy (NCBI): domain Eukaryota; kingdom Viridiplantae; phylum Streptophyta; class Magnoliopsida; order Santalales; family Viscaceae; genus Viscum; species Viscum album. The sequence continues at coordinate 1,500,727,882 of OY728131.1, forward strand.
GAAACTGTACAAAGTGAATTTATTTATTTACATTAACAATAAAAGTAAACACTTTCTTCAAAAAAATTCATGCGTCCGAAAACAACTTCCATTCAAATTGGTCCCAACAACCCCCCTATATTTTCTTCAACTATGTATCACAAATAACATTACGTTTTATTCTCATGAAATGGATTAATTATCAATAATCTTATTCCTACATGATCTTATTCATTGTAAGAAATATGAATTATTGATAGAAAAACCATGTTGCCAAAGATAGTGACTTATGAAGCCTCCTGATATTTTCGTTACATATTTATCCATTTTTTCAAAATTCATTTAAAAAAAGGTTCCTACAATAATTCTTATAGAAAATAGAATATTTCAATCATTTATATGCTGAGATAAAATCTTACCCACAAAAACCCCTACATACATGCTTCTATTAAAGGTTTAATATATATATATATATATCAATGGATAGATTTATTGAAAAAATTAAACTCCTTGAAAACACTATCTAAATAATTTATGACATAGGGGAAAAAAATATTACCTCAACCCTGATGAGAAAGAGGTTGGATTCCTATGTTCCACCTCAGTTTTTAAAAATCTTTCATCGATAAAAATGTTTTTTTAAAATGTCAACAACTTTTTCCGATGTTGGAATATAATATAGATTCAATTCATTCTTCTATACAAGATCATTGATGAAATTATATTTGATATCCATTTGTTTTAAATGATAATGATATCATAGATTTTTTGAATGGTTTATTACACATTTATTATCACAACTAAAGAACAAGTGTAATTTCACTCCAAAATGTAGATATTACAACATACTCTTCATCAAAATAAGTTGGGTAGTGGATTGAGTGGTAGAAATATACACATATTCAACCTTAATAAGGGTTACTTATTTTTTTTCTTTTATTACAACTAAAACAAATTTTCCCTAGAAAGAAAGCTACATTAGATGTGGATCTTCTATTCTAAATATTTACTACCCAATCATCATCTAAATACCCAAACAAGTCAATAAATTTTGAGCTATAATACCTGATGCTAAAATATTTTATGCATTTGATATATTTGAGATGTATTTCTAAAGCCAAGGGATAAGATTCTTTTGGTGAACTATAAAATATTGCACACATGGTAACAACATAAGTTATATTGCCATATTTTTTTCAAATTTATTCCCAATGAAATATATGTTGAAACTAGGATGGAAATTTACATGTCAAACCTATTATGAATTTCCAAATAATATTTTTTTGGGAAGGAAAAATTTATCTATTCTTCTGGGATATTTTAAATATTAGAAATTTTATTATCTCTCCCAGTATGGATAACTCAAAAAAAAAATTTATCCCGATAGAAATTATTTCATAAGTTTGTTAATCATTCCCAACAAGGATAATTCCATAAAAATAAAAAAATTATGATTTATGGAAACTCCTAACATAATTTTAGATATATATTACTATAAAACATTCCATTATTAAAATTTATCTCCATAAAACAAGAATCCAATTTTCAATACCATTCCCTCAAAACTTTTTTTATCCCATTCATGGTTTTTTTCAAATTTCAAAAATAAATTTCATATGCATAAAAAACAAATCAAAACAGTTATTCAATGTATACTTCTTCACCCAGATACCCATTCCAAAATGTTAACATCACATCCATCTCAAATAATTTGTTACTTTGTTGTGAAATAATATAAAGAATGATTCTGATAGTTTCTAGTATTTACACTAGAGAAAAGTCCCATCAATATCCACACCTTTAGTATGTGAGTAACATTTTTTCACTAATTTATCTTTATTTATTATTATATAACCTTCATCAATCATATTATTATGGAAAACAAATGTTTTTAAAAATAAAATTTTTCTTATTTGTTGTAGTTATGAGTTCCCATGTATTGTTCTATTCTATCTGATCCAACTATTAATTTATTTTCTGAACCAATTCTAGATAGTCAAAATATTCATTAACATCTTTTGGATAAATTTTTTAATAAAAGGAATTATGTGTAATAGATTTTTATATTTTTTTTATTTGAACCTGTTGATGTTAGTCACTAAGAATGTTTTGATACTCCACTAGCTTTCTAAACCTTGGATGATATTTTTTAGATTATTAATCCTTATTAGAAATAAGTTATTTCAATTATCCTTATTGATTAGGATTACAATTACTTATATCCTTATCAAAATCATTACAAAGACTACTTTTGTCCTATTTAGATTCCTTATCTTCATAAGTCTTTTTATCATCCTTATCATTATAAATAACTTTCACATAAAATAAGTCTACAAATCTCGTTGATTAATTTTTGAAACATATGTATACTCTTTCATATAGAGCATAGCTATGAAAAATTCCATCTCTAACTATTTTTGCAAACATCCCATTGGATCCACGATTTTTATTTATGGTACATGGAATCCCACAAACTTAAAAGTGTTTCAAACATAGAGTTTTTACATAAAAAATTTTAAAAGAATTTATATCAAGGCATGTTATATAGAATCATTATTTTGAATATAAAAAACAATGCTCATGGCTCACATCTCAAAGTAATGAGAGATAGAATGTTCCAGAATATTAGTTTACCCTATTTCTACGATACGTCTATTTTTTTACTTTCAGTAACACCATTTTCTTGAGGGGTGTTTGGTGTATTGAACTCATGTTGAATTTTATGCCTCTAAATATAACATTCAAATTATTCATTCCTATACTCACCAGTATTGTATATTCTAAAATTCTTCAGTAAAAACTCAAATTACCTCTCATATTTTCCCTATATTCTTTTGAACATTCTCAAAGAATCTGACTTATGTTTCATATACATAGCACATGTAATGTGGGTAATGGAATAAATGAATGTAATGAACTACTTATGAAATGAGTTTATTTTTTTCACATTGGACCACATATATCAGAATGAATACGTTCTTGGTTTTTTTTGAAACAATTTCAACTTTCTTATGCACAATTTTTGTGATCAATTTTTCCTAGAAAATTATGCAATATCAATATATTATTATTAACATATTAGGAATTACATAGGAACTATCTTGCTTTGAAAACACTATCCAATTTCTATGACACATGTTACCTATAATTTTATATGCTATAAACTATTTTCTTCTATAGTTACAATGTAATAATAGTTCTGTATTTCACAAACTTGGAACAAGTTTACTTTTTTGTGTTGGCCTCATATATCTATCATTCCATATTTTTATCTTTTAAAAAAAACCATATTTTCTGAAATAAAAGTAATTCCTTCCTCAAATTTTTCTAAAACACTTAGAATGTTGTGATTCATCACACCAACAACAAAATTGTTTTTAGATTTAAAATTTTCGTCCCCATTGATTGCTAATCCAACACCTTTAGTTATGAGAGATTCAACATCACCAGATTTCATGGTACCTTATTTTGATTATTTCAATTTATTCATCAATTTTATGTCTAATGTCATGTGATAGGAACTAAAACTATCCAATATATATGTTTATTCCATTTTATATCATTGGGGAATATTATGGTAAAAAATTCAAACAACCCCTACCAAATCTACCTGTGAATATCAACATAACACTAATAGTTATAATGATGGAAACATTATAAGGTATTCTAGAAATAAAGGTTTGGATAAAAAGAAAAAGGGGAGTTCTAACTCCAAATTCATGTTCAAATGAAGATTATATTTTGGAATTGTCAGGGTATTTCCAACTCTGACAAATTTACCATTATAAAAAGTATGGTTAACAATCATCATCATATGTTATTTGATATTTCCAAACCAAAAATTTCCTTCTCTTCTAAATATTCTCATTTATGTCAGCATAATTACATTTTTACTATTTCAATCAAAAATATCTCTAATGTGGAATATCTATGGATTTTTTTATTCATATTTAAAGAATGTAAGTATATTAAATGTCTCTAGTCATATTTTTTACTTTACATTTTAATATTGATGGCACACATTATTTTTCCCATTTTATACTAATAATAAATACAAAGAAATTACAAATCTATAGAATGATATTTTATACCTAGGATCTAATATTAATTCCCCTTGGTTTATTATTGAAGGCTTTATTTCCATTATCAATACAAGTGAGAAAATTGGACCATCTCATGCTTGTAAATCTTCAAGAGAATTTAATTAGTCGATTTATGACAATAGTTTCATTGAAATTAACCTCACGAGTGAAAAATACACTTCGTATAGACGAAATTTAAATCGAGTGGTTGAAATTAAGTTTAATAGAGATTTCATGATTTTCCATGCTTTAAATAAGTGGGAAACAGTCTCAAGAACCACTCTTCACAAGCTGAACATTAATCATCAACCCATTTTTGCAAATATATCCACCAAAGATGTGAAATATCTGCCACCTTTAAGATATAATAATTTGTGGTTCTTTGATGTAGATTTCACCAATTTCATCTGAAACATTTGATCTTCCAGGCCACAAACCAATGATTCCTTTTCTGGTAATATAAATTTTAAACATATCAATCATACTCTAAAAAGTTGGTGTAGATTCAAAGACAAACAAATTAACAATGGTATCCTTCTTCTTGAGAAAGATCTAAATATCTAGAAAAACAATAATACTAATTTCGACCTCAACACTAATTTAACTCATGAAATGAATTTTGTGATTAAACATAATTTTTTTCTCACTTTCATAGAAAATATGGGGCCAAAACCGTTCAAAGTTAAATTTTTATTAGATGGTGATAGAAGTACCAAGTTATATCATTCTCTTCAAAGAATCGAGAATCCTTTCATGTTGTTAACCATTCTAAATGATGGGGAAAATCTTCTTGACAATGAATATGACATTTATCACCATATAGAATCTTAATATGAATCCATATTAAATGGTCCTAATATCAATAATGATCCTTATCCATAGGTAATTTTGATGGTGATCACTGATGAGGACAACACTTTACTCCTTGACACCCCATTGGATCGAGAAATAAAATACACTATCTTTAGTTCGAATCCTTACAATGATTTGGGTCCTGATGGCTTCAATAATGGTTTATTCAAACATTATTGGGATGTGATTCATGTTTATGTTTGCAATATTTTGAAATACCTTTTTTCCAAGGGTGTCCTCCATCATGCTCTTAATGCTCAGTTTATCACCTTGATCCAAAAAGTTGAAAATGATTATGAGATTCACATGTTTTGAGCCATTTATCTCATTAACACTCTTTATAAAATCATCACCAAAATCCTATCAAATTTATTTTGAACTATCATAGACTAAATTTTCTCCTTCAATTAATTTTGTTTTATTAACGGTAGGTCCATTCAAGACTATGTATGTCTTTCCTCTAAGTGTTTCAATAACTTGAACAAAGCTAACAAAGGAGAGAATTTTTATACTAAACATGACATCAAAAAATATTTTTATAACATGGACTGGAACTTCATATTGAATGTTATTTAGGGTTTTTGTTTTATTGTCTCATTTATCAATGTAATCAAAACTCTTTCCAATTTTTCATTTATCTCCATTTTGGTCAATGGCTCTCGCAAGGGCTATTTTAAATTCTCTAATGGTGTTAGCCATGGTGAACCCATTTCTAAAATTATCTTCTTGATAATGGAAGACTATCTTAGTCCCCTAATCACACGTTTGGTGGACCAGAATAAGCTGAAGCCCATCCATGTTTCTAGAAATGTGAATGATACCACCCACCTTTTTATGCCGATTATATCATTCTGTTACATCATGGTTGAAAAAACATTAATAATATCAAAATAATTCTCTATCAATATGAATATGTTTCTAGTCAAACCATTAGTTAGAACAAATCTAACATCTTGTTAGGAAATAATTTTCCTCCCAAAATAAAATGCAACATCATCAATGCACTTGGTTTATAATAATTTACTCCCCATTTCACTTATCTTGGTGTTCGTTTTTTGGGGAAAAACAAAGTATCTCCATTTTGCATCTATTATTGACCAAATTATAAAAAATATCTCATATTGGAATGGAAAATTCCTCTATATGGAAGGTCAAACTTGTCTATTAAAATCCACTATTGTCTCCAAGATGGTCTACTTTATGATGGTTTACAAATGGCATGTTGTTATTTTAAAAAAATTAAACACCGCTATAAATAACATCATCTGGAATTGCATTACTCTAGAAGGAATGAATTTGACTATCCCTTGGTCAAATTGTTAAAAACCTATTGAAAAAGGTGGTATTGTTCTAAAAAATAGAAAATAATTTATTGAAGCCCTATAAGCTCGTCTCACTTAAATCATTCATTACAATAATTGGGAAGCTATTACTTTCCTCAAAAATTGATTAATTGATAAATTTAAGATTGAAAAATTAAATTTTATTAGATTTTTCGTTTCGAAATCTTCCAAACAATCGATCTCCAATATTATAAATTATTCCAAATGGATGGTCTTGAGGGATTCCACCGTGAATTTCTAGTTGGGCAACTTGACTATCACGACCTTAATTTCTATGATATCTTTTGAACAATCCTCTGAGAACACCAACTTATCTATTAGAGAAATTATGAAATCTCCACATGATCACCTCCATAATAATTTTTTGAACATCATTGATAACTACTTTTTCACTAACACTAATTATTTATTAATTTGGGAATATCCTCACAATGAGATTCTTAATTATAAAAACTTCAAAAATCATTATTTTTTAACTCTAAGAGTGATTATAGTTGGATAAAACATTTCAAAAAGTGTTGGATTAAAATATAAAAATTCAATATCATTTGGAATCTTGTTCAAAATAGAGTTCCCATAGATACTTTCCTTTAATATTTTAGAATCTAGCTCCTCTCTAAGTGAAAAATATGTAACCAACACAGAGAAGATGCAAACCAACTTTTTCTTTATTATTCTACTACTTCTGCTCTTGGGAACTATATTATTGACATTTCTTAATTATAGATGATTATTTCTTGACTCCGTGAATTCTCAAATAATGAAATGTGTGAAAATGGAAGGATCTCAGAAAATAAAGAATATTCTCCTATGTGCGGTTTCTGAGCTCCATCAGGTGTTCTAGTATGATCAATATTCTATATTTTTAACAATTACTCACCCAATCAATATTCAGGTCGAATGTGGATCCATATTTCCATACATGAAGCTAATTCTATGAAAAAGGGGCATTTTCACAACACTTTGCCTGACTTTGGAATTCTATGAAGTCTTTGTGTTAAAGGAAATTTCAATCAACTTAGGGAACTCTTAATGTTTTCTAGAGAGATCTTATTCTTGTATAAGTAAAAATTACTATTTATAGCGCCTCCAAAGGAAATCTGGGTCCTACAGGATTTGGATCTATCTACAAAAATCACCTCGGTCAGATCCTTGGATTCTTCATTGTTAGCTATGGAATTTCCACATATATTGAAGCTAAGATGTTGAGTTTATTACATGATATTTTTTTCTCCGATCACCATGGATGGAACAACCTATAGATCTAAAGTGACTCAATGACCATATTGTAATAGATTTAGAATGTCATAACTCATATTGCATAGCCAGTTAATACCCATTGGATGTACTACACCCATTCTCTTAACAGTCTCAACTATATCATCAAAAATCTTTATCATGAAGTGAACATAGTTTCAGATGTCCTAGCCAACATGGGATTAAATCAAGATATTACCTAGTTCTAAGACCTCCCTACAAATCATATTATTTTACATGAAAAATATTGTAAAAAGATTCTGTATTTTAGATTCTTGTAAACCCCCCTTTTTAAATAAAATTAAGCTTTTGACTTTTTAGTCCAAGGAATCATCTTTAAATCAATGTTATGAATCATTTATTCTAATTGTTACTAAAAAGATAAATTTTTTCTAGATGTATTTGTTTTATAAATATCTTGTAAACAGTTTTTAGTGGTTGGAATATATTTTCAACTATTACTCCAACCTTCTCATATTTATTGAAACATCATTCTCAAACATCTTCTATTTAGGGGATTGACTCCCCCTAAAAATTTTCCTCATGTACCCTATGGAATGTTTTAATATTTTTGATTGAAAGAAAACATATTTTATTTGTTCAAATATATAAAAATACTGGCAGTATCAGTAGAAATAATAGTTTTATTTACAACTTCCATAATAATCAGATTTGTGAGAATTTATCATTGAAAAACTCTTATCTATGTTATCAGAACATTGTGAACCAACAACCTTTCTATTATAAACATGAACCTTTTATTTCAAATTAGTTAGATTTATAAACTTAATGAAATGAAAATTAGTTGAATTCTTTTCAACATTATATTGTTTTGAAACTTCTGACTTATCTATGGTGTTGGCCTTGGCCACATATATAACATCACTATATTTCTTCTTCTTAGAAAAAAATCTAGCATTCTTCTAAACCATTTAAGGTAATTTTTTGCCTTTATTATATTCACCATTATGAGAACTTCCCCCAACTTCAGGGACAGATTTTTTAAAATCTGTAACTCTTTAATCTAAATTAGAATGTTTTTGTTGGAAAATATTTAAATATTCTTCTTCCATATTAAATTTTACCTCAATATGTACATTAAGATTATTTTCTTTATCAATATATTTATTAAAATCATTAATATTTATTAGTAGCTTAACGTTCTCATTATGAAAAAATATAATGATTTTTTGTTAAATAGTTTTTACTTGTCAACCCCATGATTTTATTTTCATGAATCCAAATATTTCTCATAAATTATTCCAATTATTTTATCATATAAAATTATAATTTCATTTCATCTAATTTAGAATGGTTGATTTCGAATTCTATACTATTAACTATTGGAAGAAAAGTATTTTTCCAACATTTTCAAAAGGCTATCTGGATTCAACTACATTGTATTTTTTATCATATTATTAACATAATAAATATATTCTTTTGGATATAATGACGTTTTTATCTTTCCATTTAGAATATGGTTTGGCATTGTCACCCTATTTCTTCGATGATATTTTTCGGGTTTCAATCAGCTTTATCACTATTATATTTTTCATTTATTCAAGGAAAAGTATCTGCAAAATTCCAAACTACTCAACATTTAAATAATTTTATGGGATGTTTTCCTCTATAAATTAGTTTACATTTTTTACATTTTTAGAATATTAGGAAAAAATTTTATCAATATTTTTACATACCTCATTTTCAGAATCGAGGTCAATAACATTATCTTCCATAAGAACCTTCTTGGAATTGCTTTCCGTGGAATCCTTGAAGGAAATTTCACTATCAGCTATTGTTTTTCATTTCATATCATTATACCATGTAATAAAATATATAATGAAATTACTATAAATATCAACCAAATATTTTGTTTCTATACGTCTATCTTCCAATAAAGAGACTTTGGCATCAAATGTTTCAAGCGGTCTTCATAGGATCATTTTAATAAAAGTATAATATACCAAATTATCATGAAGACATCTGATTATGGTAACTATGTCATTCACCCTAGTAAAGAAGTCCCCAAAAATTTCATACTCAACTATTTTTAGATCTCTATAACTAAACACCCATATCTGTAATTTTTCTAATATTGCATTTTTATTACCTTCATATATGTTTTAAATCTTATCCCATATACCTTTGGTGGGGACAAAACCATGAAATATTAAGAACTTACTTTCTAAAAGCACTAAGAGTAATTAATTATTAGAAATTACATCATTCTCAGGATTCTTCTTATCAATATATGTAATAATAAATTTATCATCTATAATAGGGAATCCGGATTTCTCAACTTCAAGAATATCAAACCAAAGTGATAGAAGATAGGGAAACATTATATCTTTCTAGATATTATAGATATTACTATACAAGACCATAATCCATTTCATATTAACAAAAACCATATTTTCTCTCCAACTTCCTCTAAAAAAATTAATGAACGAGTAAATAAATGTAACCTTGTATCAAACACAAAATGAGATTTCCTAGTCTAGATAAATGTATCATTGATATGATATGAGGTGAATTAGTGATGTTTTTTTCTTTTAAGATTCCTCATTTTGAAAAAAAAAATCACCACCTATTAGATAGTAGTTATAATGATGAAAAAAATTGTTAGACAACCACAAGAACCTTATAATTTACTAGGACCATCACTCAATAAGAGTAGCTACATCCTTGGCATAGTTTGGAAATAATACTATAGAATACAATGCATTAGAAAACAATTATTTTGTGTGGAATAGAACATGCTAGATATTCCCTTTCACTCGTGTAGCACTATGATCAGCAAAATATTTGATATGATTAAAGTAAAATTAAATTATGTAATATAATTCCCTATAAAAAGTTAAGAAACATGTTAATGTTTTTCCTTGTCAACATTCACAAATTTTGATCTTCAAAACAATTCATCACTTTCTCACCCAACAGCAGGAATGAAATTTTTCTAGAGATCATAATGAAACTCAGTATGATTTCCCAATATTATTTATTGGTCAAATAATAAAACAAATTTAAAATAACACTTAACCAAATATGATCCACTTGTTTCTATGTCTTGAAATACCAATTTTTCTGCTTGTTCTGATCCAGAAACTCTGATTATGTTCTTGTCTCTTATCATTTATTCTAGTAAAATTCATTACGTAAGTACAGTGTAGAAACTTATTCTCTTTAAAACAGCAATTCTTATCTCTCTTAGTTTTAAACTATAGAAGCATTAAGAATGTAAAATGTACTTCAACTATTTTTAGAAGACTAAAAATGTAGATTGATCATCATTCTAAAAAAAGTCCCTGTCATTAAAATTTACCAGAACATAAATTATCTTTGAATTTATTATGAATTTTTGACTTATTCAATTCTTCTCAACTCTTCTAAATCCTTCTTGAATCTTCTTAAAACATCAGATCACTTCATAATTCCTAATCATTCATCAATATTATTTTCATTTCCATTCTGATATTCACATTATGATTCTCTAAAACAATTGAACACTAATCTAGAAATTCTGATTTTTTTATTAATATGGAGACAACATATTCTCCATTATATTACTTTGTAAAAAGTAATTATTAAATTGGATGCATATGTATTATTATTATGATTAATGAGATCACTTATTCAAATAAACACTTCTACTAGACTCCCCAAAATTCAAGTTCCCTTTCACAACACTTCTGATGTTACATGAAACATGTATTCTTTTCTTCTTCTCCCAAACCAATGACATTCATCTGACGATGTTATTTTAGTCATCCTACATATTAATTTCTAGTTTGTTTATCAATCCAGAAATTAGTGTCTATTCTAGTATGATATTCATTAACTAATTGATACCAAAAGGTTTTATCATATTTTATTTTTCTATTGACCAAATTGAAAAATAGATTATAGAGAAAAATTAATTCAAAAAAATATTAATTTTAATAGAATTGGTTTACTAAATTGTTGATTTTATTGTTCTCTTTTTTATAACTTACTTCAGTCCCAAAAAGTCTCCACTTCATTTTCCTTTTTTTATTAGTCTAAAAAACAACCAAATGAAAATCATTATACCACTGATGTTCTCATGCTGGTGACCTAAGACATGAAAGGTTTTTCCTCACAAACATATTTATTTTAAAAACATCATCTTGTATAATGATTTCCTCATGAATTTTGATAACATTTAATATCTGATTCACTATCATCTATATTTCATTAGGTTGCATTAAAACATCCTATTATTTCCGCAACACTCTTTCTTTCCAACCGGCCACAACACTATTAGTAGAATATTTTATTACCCTATCCTTTATCAATAATGATAATTTTTTTACAAAATACATTTTATTTTATGAATGAAAAATTAAAAAGGAATCATCGTATTTATATTATAGAAATGTCGAATCCAAAATATATTCCCAATCTGATATTCCTACTATTCTAGACTTGAGGTGATTCAATGGAACCTTTTCTTCGAAAATAATTCTTCCCATGACAATGGCATTTCATAAGAATTGTGAGTCTAAAAATATAATAAAGGAAATTATTGGGATAATTTATAATCGTCAAGAAGAGAATTGACTTCCTTCATTAGATAGAAAAAGACAACACTTTCCTTAAAAAATTCATCAATCTTATAAAAAGTACTTCTAGAAAAATTTTTACAAACAATTACATCCAAAGAGACATGGATTTTGATTTTATATAATAAATTTTCCATATTATGTTACCTTAGAAGTGATTATTGGGGTTTAAAAAGGATGGAAATTTCTTATCCAGTTACTTTATTTCAATTGAGATCCTTGATCACATATGATATTTTTCCTCTTGATATAAATATACACCAATAATTAATGTATTATATGATATATTACACTTATTTATCATTTTTAATTACCTAAATGATCCCTCACAAGTACTGAATCTAGAGGTGCTACATATGGAACTTGAACACTATTAAGTGGTTTAGTTATTGAAGATAATGGACCTGATATAAAAAATTTGGCACACAATCATAACTCAACTCACCAATTTACATTGGATAAAATATATGTATAATGAGTAAAATGGGAACCTAAGTATGTTATGAAAATATATCAACATTAATTTAGAACTGAGGAAACTAGTTGGGATTTTTTGGATGAAATTTCTTAAGGGGGAAGAATGTAATGACGTTGAATTTTCAATATGATATTTCACATATTATTAAGAATATATATATCTCTATGTGTGTGTCATATTTATATATAAGGGAAAATATACACCATGTATTTAGACTAACATTAATTTATTTTATTTATAAATAATATTGTATATAAGGAAAAAACATAGCCCATAAAACTAAAAAAATTAAATATGGATAAAAAACAAGAACAATAGATGTTTCATTTGAAAAGTAATGGGGACATTGCCTCATAGAAATTTACCACCAATAAAAAATACTATAAATAAATCATAATAATTATGGAATATAATTATAATATTTTATAATTTATAAATAACCTTGAGATATTACTTAGTGAATAATAAATGAATTAAATGAGAGGTAATAATAATAATAATAAAGTCAATATGGACATTGAAATTGTAATATTAATTTCAATATACTAACTTGACTGTTAGGATAATCATATGACTGTTAGAATTGTAACCTGTACGTTAGAATAATAAATTCACTTATAAATAATATTTAACATGAAAAAATTAATGGAATAAAAAAATAAAAAAATTACGAAACAGAGAGTAAAATTATGGAAGTAAAAGATATTATTAGTGTATTTTTTTAATAATGAAAATTATAACATGTTATGAAAAACATAATATTGAAATTAATTTTTAAATATTAATGTCACCTAATATTGAAATTTTATTTTTAAAAATTAATTTTAATTTTGAAATATGTATTTAAAAATTATTTAAGAGCGGTTCATTATAAATTTTATGAACCTAGTGTGGGACACCTAGTGGTGGTGGTTAAATTATATCATAGTTTACCCTCCACTAGTAGATCCTCCCTCTAGAGATCCACTAACTCCTTGTGGGAATCCTTGAACATTCTTAAGAGATCCTAGATCATGAAGCTATATATATCAAGGATGTACATACACTAGAAAACTATCATGATCTATATGTTTGGTCAAGAAATCACGAGCCATATGATCTTGAACAACAAAATAATAGAATCACCTCTCTCTGAGATGACTATATATATGCAAAAACCCTATGTTGTAAACCCATGTGTATATGTGTGTACATAGGAATGACTCATACATTGAGACCGTAATGTCCATTTCCTACTAGTTACTATAGAAAAATATTCCCCATGATGACTAATGTTGGCCCCAACTTGTAAACATCCATCTATAAGGAATATCTTTATAAAAATCCAAACCTAGTAAATTAGTCTTAGTAGGAGTTCGTAAGGGGATAAACTAAAATGGATTTATCTATTAAGGACATACTAGAATTTTTTGAATTACATGATATCCTCAGACATCATATTGTGGTAGTAATGAATGGGGTTTATAAAACTAACAATTCACTCAACAAATTTCATATGACCCTGGTGTAGCTCAAGAAGCTCCAGAATCCTTACATAGTGCACAAATTAAGGGTAATAATTATTAGGAAAAGAATATTGGAAGTCTAACAATGTGAGTGTTATCTCATCCTGAGTCTATGTGTTATAAATCCATAGATTCCCATCGATATCATGAAAAATACTTTTTGTAATCCCAACAAATTGGTATGATGAGTAAAAAACAAGAATAAAGACTCAAATCACCAAATAAAAAAAATCGTCCACTTCTTGAGTGTCATTGTCACTAGGTATCCTCAAAATTATATATTTTTGGATCTTTTGTAATGTTCTAAACCTATGTGGATTGTATTAATTTTCTAACAGATCTATCTCCAATCCCAAAAACAATTGATCCTATACCTAGATATGTTGGGTAAACAACTTATGATAATGTCCCTATGCTAGGGCCTAATCAATCAACTAATATTTTCCATGATCTCGTATCAGTATCCTCAATGGATTTCATCATGGAGGAAAATTGTATGATATAAATATATACAATATTTAGATGAACATATATGAGGAGATGGTTCAAGAAGGATATGAGACTAAAAGACCAAATCATGAATGATTCATGTACCATTTTTCTGCTTCAACCTATATCTTGGTATACAGATTTGGAAAGTTGGTATTCAAATTGATAGTGAATGGATATGCTATAAATCACCAAGAACAGGTTTCATTGCCTTAAATCCACACATGAGACGATCTAACACAATTTCCCTATGTTTCAAAACTAATCTCCTCAATAAGGACTAAATCTAAACAAAAACCTGGGGGAAATACAACATTTGATACCAATCATTCCCGACCTAACCCACCAAGGCCCCTAGGAGGATGTTTGGATGAGTGAGACACCATAAGCCCACCTTGAATAGGTAGGGGTTGGTGATAGGTGATGAGTAAAAAATGATGAAATTTGATTCCTTAGAATATGTACCTGAACACACATACAAACCAACTCTCTGTAACATGAAATAAAATGATAAAATACCAAACATATAGAGTTCATACAATTCATGAAATAACCTATACGAAATCATAAATTTATAGAGGATCTGTTCAATATTATAAAAGGGAAAATAGATTTCCAACCATAATCATGGTACCAAATTAATTTGCATAGATAAAGGTAGACTAATGAGATAATATCTCATAATGTCCAACGATGAAAACCAAACATGGCACGCTCTTCTATGAACCTCTATGATCCTATAATGCTTTCTCTTCTAGGAACCTTTAAGATCATATGATGCTTTCTCTACCAGGATCAAGACCAATATATCTCTCATTTTCTTAAGATATTTCATGTGATGATAAATTCGATGTAGGTTGAGTATATAATTAAAAAGTAGGATTCCATAGGAATCAATAAGTGATTAATAGAGTTATGAAAAAGTTATCTGAAAACCTCAGTAAGAGGGAACCCCAAACCCAACATATATGATCATAATTAAACCTATAATAGATTGAAATGGGATATTCATATCCATATACCTACTAAAAAGGAAAATAATAATTCAACTACAGAGTTCCATCTCTAATTCCCAGCAATATGAAAACCTCACAAGAATCTGAGTGGAGAGGACCAATCCTACTACTATATTCTACATCCGAGGAAGCAATAACTATTTTGGATGACTAGATTTCCACTAGATCTCAATGATGAAGATTTTCACTCTTTATAGAGTGGAACCACTCAATGATATAATTTGAGTGATTACAAAATATATGTTTATAAATAATATGGGGGACCATCAATTTGAAACAAAATGAGAGTATCAACCCCTACATCTATATGTTGATCAAACCTGATCACTACCATTAGTCAAACATCATTATACGAAATGTCACATTCATTACACCATACGTTATATATTTAGATCAAAAATAAATTCCACCACTATTTTGGATGTGGAATGCTTCTTATGATATAATACTCATGGACCCAAATACAAATCCCAATCAATGGGATATACATGGATGAAACTACAAACTAAAATACATAAGGTGTACATAGGTTCACATGGTGTGTGACCTCACCTAGACAAAAAGGAAATTACTTACCTACACATGGATTGGATATCCATGAGTGACTACACAATGTGTATAGGTGGAAAACAAGGTGTCTTGGATGCATGGGACCTTCCCATGTTCTTTCATATAGATCCTGTGTGTTTCAAAATATGCCCACGTAATTGGAAATATTCCCATGTACTTCAACCCATTTTAGTGCACACTAGCCTTTCCCAAGGATATTTCTATTCCTATTCACTCGGTCCATGCCCATGTTTTTTACCATGCTTGTTCATACATACCCCTGGGGTATATGCTGGTCTGCATGAAGCTGTTCACACAACATTTGTTTATCTAACATGGAGTATAATATTTACCTTTACTTGAAACCTTATCCACTGCATCCAGGGGACTACCTTGTGTGTGTTACTATACTCAACACCATGTATTTGGCGATTTTATCGAATTGAAGGAATTTTTCATGAATCTTTTCCACTCTTTTTTCACCACGAATTATAACTCGATTCAGGATGGGAATCACTGATCGAGAAATTAACACAATCAATCTATCCCCAAAGGTTTGATTCTGGCCACTCAAACCCAACATAGGTTGTCCCATTTCAGTGCACCTCTACCATTGATAAATAATCGAGAATTGGACTTTGATTCATGTTTTAAACTCCCGAAAACAAAATTACATCATAATCTATCCAAAAAATGATGATACTACTGTTGTGCAGTCATCCTCCAAGAATATGGGGTTTTGACTATGGTCGGATCCAACCCGACAATTTCCAACTGTAGCCATATGGGGTATTGGTGAGGAAAGTGATGAAAAGTGTGGGATAAGTGAAAAAATTAAAGGATACCAATCATTTTAAATTGACATACCAGCCTAATATTGTAATGTTTGGAATGTAGGGTTGAATCATAGAATAATTAATAAGATAATAAATCAAGATATCGACAACATGTACATCCCTTACATATGATGCCTGATATTTAAGACAAAAGTAGATAAATAATAATCCATTATCAACAAAAACAATAGGAGAAAATCCTAAAATAAAACCCATTCACTTTATTATTGTATTGGTCATTAGTGAAGAATGAAATTTCTAGTGATGGTGAAAAATATATGTTTCTACTTTTGTCTGTCTCATGATTCCCCATGATCCTTCATTATTGATCCATTTTCCAAACTTTCCAATTCTAATAAAGCGTTCTCATTCCTATTATATAACATACTATGGTTATGAAGTCAATGCTAATTTTTTTTATAAAAACACATTTAGAGATGTGATATTATGTTCAGGTTTCAAAATAATTACATAAACATGTTAATTAATTTACCTAATATACCTTCTAATGGTCAGATTCCATTGAATGTTTGGCACAAACCAACCTTATGCAACACCTATTATAAACCCCAAATTCTAGAAACAAACATGGTCTTATATTCGCTATACGGGGTCCAAAAAATGGGAAAAATTTTTTTCTACAAAAAATATGCGTGCGTGTGATTAAATAGATATTAATATTTTAATTCATGGGTTATGTGAAACCAAAACCTTTCAACGACTCTGAGGAAAAAACCATAGATGTATATAGAAATATTTTAAAAAAAGTAATCAAAAAAATAGATTCATTACAATTATTAGTTTATTAATGTTTAATTTTTTTAATAATTGTGAAGAAATAAAGATAATGGTAATATATTTTTCATATTTCATTACTTTTAATAATTATATCTTCACTTATTGGAACCTCTTTTTGAATTCCTATGAATTTATTAATTGAATGAAAGACTACTAAACAATTAAATATCTCAGACCAGAGATAATTTAGTTACATAGTGGTTATAAAGATAAAAATTATTATTTTTGGACGGAGAGGGGAGTTCTCCATTTATAGATGTGATTGAGTAACGATTTTTCAAATATCTAAAACATAAAGTTTAAGAAAAGTAAATTTTAAATGTAAGAAACCCTTAAATGAGAATTAATATGGTGGGTTATAAATTTTTCATTGATAAAATATAATGATAATTTTTTATGGCCTTTAAATTATTTTTTCCATATTTAATATGTTTATTATATACAAATATCATTCAAAACATTTCCCCAATTTTACTAAAAATGAAACTAGCCATACTACCTAAATTTATTATCATTAATAAATATATAGTATTCATTTTATTAAATTCAAACTCTAATGATGTTAAATTTAAAAATTAAATAAAAAATATATATTAAAACCATATATTTTTGAATAATAAATAATTTATTTACATTGAATGATTATATTTTTATTTATTACAATTGTACATGTATTATGTAAATGATAATTTCATATAAAATTTACTATTTATAATGTTTAATATAGAATTTTAACTTGAAACCATTACATAGTCATACTGATTACATATTAATAATACAAAAATGTTATATATTTAATGGTATTTCACCAATTCACTATCAAGACAATAAACATTCCAACGAACTATATATATATATATATATTTGTATGTACGTATGTATGTATACATTTATGTATGTATGTATGTATGTATTACATATATATATATATATAAACTATATATATACATTGCAAATATATACTCATACGCCCTTACATACTTTAAAAAATAACTCGTCAAAATTATTTTTTTCATTAAAAATATATCTAGTAGTTTTCTAAAAATTTTAACTATTTTAAAATTTATAGAAATTTTAATATTATTTTATTAAATTTATTTTTTATTCAATTAATTTTTAATCATAATGGGGAAAAAAAATTATGTAGTTATAAAATGATGGAGGCCAAGGTAATGTCATTAAATCACATGTTTACAAACTAGTGGGAGTGATCCTAGCATGTTGATCCTGAGGGTTCCATATATAGTAATACCCCCATATATAAGGAATACAACACCACATTCCACTAACTTTCTGTGTGATGGATGAAAAATTAGGATTTTATTAGCTGATAAGTCCTTTATAATGAATACTCATTTAATTGTGTGAAGAATAAATGCCTACTTTTTTACATTACATCCTAAATAGTCATGTCCATCAGAACATGTTATACATTGATAATAATGTTGAAAATGAGTTAGTTTTGGTACAAAATCTTTAAACATAGTAAATATAGAAGACCATATGGAATAATAATTCAAACCTGAAATCCATTTATTCATTTGTATTTTTTTCATTTTATGTAGTTATCTTAATAAAACTCTACATTGTATACATGTCATAATATTAATTTCATGTTGTAATATTAAATGTTAATGAAATAAAAAATTATTCGTTTTTATTTCTATATCATGGGAAATATGATATTCAATCAGGGATAATATATATGTTATTGATGGAATACTTATTATAAATTGCATGGTACTAAACTCCTACACCTTAAAAACATTACAAAAAAATTATATAACATAATTGAGAATATATTATGTTAGTTTTTCTATCAGATATATTGGTTAAAAATTATCATCCCCATTAATATAATTTCACAATAGAAATTTGACCAAATTAGTGGTTTTTTAAAAGTACTTTATCTCAAGGATATATGATCCCCACTTACTATTCCTCGTACTAAATATCATGTTATAGTTATATAGTATTTGGACTAGTCACATGTGATGGATCTTTTATGTACATTATAATAATAGATACATAGAATATGTTGTTCACTTTATCAAGGTTTTTTTAGTAATTCTCTACAAAATGTTAAAATTTCTATATGATAAATATATAGGTTCTAGTAGATGTGTATTGAGATTAATTTTCCCTTCTTTTCAATTCTCTTGAAACTTTTCCAAGGATATATTTAATGGAATATTTTTTTGACATCAAAAACCAAAACTATTTTATGATTATCAACATAACTATTCTATAATAATTTATGAATATATAATATAGTATTTCATGTTTTGGATATTTTGTATCATTTATTAAATATATCATAGTCCAAAACAATGCAATGTTCAAATCCATCCCAAAATAATGATTTTTTCATATCTTCCAAAGAGATCCCAAAATAGTTTTTTATGACTGTGTAGAGTCATTATTATCCATAGAACTTGAAAAGTGAATGATACTAATCATATCCTCTTTTGAACCCCATAATAAATATCTCAATATATATTTTAATATGGCTGACCTTAAATATTATATATCATTTTACTATGATAAGTGGGGTTAATGATTAATTATTCATTCAATTCTTATTTAATAATTATCAAGATCATTAAAGTCAATTTTAGATCACTATGAGATTTATGTGAAAATAGATATTCATGAATCCATACCAATTAAATTATATACATAATGTTAATTTTATGAAGTGTGGAATCCTTTAAAATAAGAATTATGTTATATGAAATTGTTGTTGTATCAATTGGAACAAAAATTTATTTTTTTTCTTTTAGTGGTATTGGGATGATCATAGTTATGTTATCCTTTTTTCAAGTGGTTATGAGTAATTTTTCTTCCATACCCCATGGACTTTTAACATTGAATTATAAATTATTATTAGACCATGAATTATAATGTATACTATATAATCTAGATCTTCTTATTGTATCATAAGAAATAGTCTCAGATATCTAATAAATGATTTACTTCTATTGTGAATAGTAAAATATAATCTATGTGCATTAGTTAGTTTCACCATATTCAATTCAGGAATAGATAAGAAACATATCAGTATTACAAATATTATAATTCCTTATTTTTCAGGGTTTATTTCTAGATTTTTTTCATTATTAGGTAGCTCTATGTAATCCTAATGTGTCTATATTATTTTCACAAAGAAAAACCATTATGTATTTATCTGGGATAGTTAGGTCTTATTACCATCCCTTATGATTTCAATCTCAATAATTTATGTATTTGTAAATATTAGGTCAATGTTTACGCACATCATAGATAAGTTAAGAACATATTTTATATTGATAGATTCAAACACCCAATTTTCCTTTTATCCTTTGTAATTTATTGAGCAGTCACAATTACTGATCAAGTTTGACCATTTCATTTGGAATATATTTCCATCATTATATATAAAAATATAATTTAATATTTTATGGTTAGTATAAAATTGAAATTTATCACTCTATTAATAATTCCATTAGATCATTAATGAAAATATTACTACTAATAACCTGATATCTGGATTAGGGTAATTTTTATCCAAGTGCATTGATTGATTAGTGGAGTTGGCTATTACCTTGCCATTTTTCATGAATACATAACCCAAGACTGTAATTAATATTATATCTATAGTTTGGTCCTTGGGATATTTATATATATATCTATGTATTTTCCAAGAGAGTTGGAACTATATTTTTTGTGTCATTGGACCCTATAATTAATATATATATATATAAATATATTAAATTATATACATGCATATTTTCAGAATAAATGGATTTCCCATTTATTAGGAACATTAAAGGGAAATCTAAGACTTTTCTTGTTATCAAAACAATCGTTTTACCAAAGGATTGACATAAAGATTATTGGCATCAGAACTTCCATTGAATGCGACCATTTTATGATGTGTTATGAAAATTAAATATTTTATTTATTTATTTTTATAAATAAAATAAAATAAAACAAAATATTATGATTTAAACACTATGACTAATTCCCAGGGTTAACTTTATAACCATGGTAGATTAGAGGCGAAGAAGTGAGTTTTGTTGGCAATGAAACTTAGGGAATATAGATCAACAATGAATGATTAAGGATATTCTAGAGACAGATGAGAAACATTATAGGATCTTCATCATCATAGATAGTGGATAGGTTCTCCGTAGTATCTTAATCTTTTATTGAGGTTTATTTATTTATTTTTTACATCTATACGCTTTTAATATTATGTTTGATCATTGCTTTCATATCTTCTTATTTCAAGTTTTTTCCATTATTCTCATGAGAGAAATTTCATGTTGGGTTCTTGAGACTGTTTAATTATATTTAATTTCATATATTTCATATCTATGTATTTGGAAAGAAATGATCTTGGATCGGTTCACAATGTACAATAATTGTCTCACTTCATTCACGTGGTTGTCCCACCACCATTTAGCATCATTGTCCTAAAGGGTCAGTTATTTGACATTTTTAGACCAAATTTTAGTATGATAAAATGACTAGATACATGATGGATGTGTGAACAAACATAAGGATAAATGATATGTGGATATATTGAGAGATATTTATATGATGTGGGTGTTATATTCATTTATCAGAACCCTTATTTATGCATGAGGCATATATGATATCTATAGGTGATCAAAGTTCCAATTTTCTGCCACTAAAAGATATAAGTCCTCGATCAAAAAAAACCCCCATATAATTTTAATTTTATTAGAATTATATTTGTGCTAAAAGTAGTGGAAATAGAAGATCTAGAATCTGTGTGACTATAAGATTCACTATCTATTAAATATATGACAACATTCAATGCATCACAACATAACACACACCATGTGTTTTAACTTCTTATTATGTAACTATTTTTGTGAAAGATAAATTTAGTATTACATATTGATGGTAACACATTCCATTTAATCCTACTCAGGTATCATAGCCATGTTACATGTATACTCACCTAGGACCCAAGATGTTCATACATTCAGTGTCCTAGGAGTGACACACCTCTTGAATGTACATCACTAGTTAAATCGTGTGTTGAGTGTACACATCCCGGACCCTGAGAGGTTATACAAAACATGATCCCCCTGGGAAACATCATTTAGAGACCCATGAATGGACAATCCAAGTGCAGTGGAGTAAATTCAAATATTTCCAAATATAGTCCCATGCAGTTTAAAACAATGTACACAACATGTAATTTTTAGAAAAACATCTACCAAACATATCTACATATTCAGGCATCATATTTTGACTAATGAGTATTTTATCTCGAATAGTTTCCTATGGAGGATGTGATGATGTCCTTTTATTTATAATTATAGGTAGGAAACAAGGTCATGTAAGCATAAATCTTATTTCTCTTATGCTTAGATGGTGGTATTGATTTGGTGTGATCATCAGAGTGAATATATGGTTTGTACTTCACTGTATCTCTTGGTTTTGGGTCCCCCATATCTATTATACATGTAGATATATAAATCCCTAAATTTACAGAGGGAATGAGTTCTCTATATTTGGAGTGGTACTCCACACCATTGAGCTACGTCATTGAGTGGATCCTTTGTTGGATTTACTGATCCCTCGGCTATAACACACAGCTTTTTGGTTTGAGTCCTCTATACCCCTTCTTGAGAGGTTACACAAGATGCTTGTCAATGAGATAAGGCATTCGGATCTACGTGTTGAGTGGACATTCAGACAAGATATGGAGATGGAGATCCCCTTTCTCTATTATCTTGGGGTAATTTTGAGAAAATATGATTTTTGGTTCTTTTACCCTATTTCCCTATGGGTTGATCTTACAATTTTATTATTTTTCATCCTTTTTTGTATTTGGGGTGTCTTTCTGGGTTTTTATATATCCACCCATACATGGGTTATTCCTTCACATGTTTTTATCTTATGTAGATCACAGTTTGATCTATATTAATTTTAGTGGACCTTGTATTGGAGTATAATTATTGTAATTAGTGGTTCTTTCCATGTTCAGTGGCTAGCCTTAGTGATTGTGAACTTGTCTCTCTCTTAGGTTTTCAATTCTCCTATAGTAGTTAGGTTGGAACCTCATTTCTAGTTTGGTATGTCATTTCCAATATATATATTTTTTTACCTTTACACACATTGATTCATTTCCTAGAGGTTATTTCATTCATTTATTTCACTAAATATGTTTCAATCATTTATTATATATTTACACCATTTCCTAGATGACTTTTTAATTAAATAAAGGTATATTAGGTTAATCACTAATGTTTTTGTTAGGTTCATACTCAGAGGATGTCTCTATAACCTATCCTATTGGATGTGAGAATTGGGTTTCACTGTCATATTACCACCAAATCAGACAAGATATCATTGGGTAGGGTCATGACAGAGTGTCATCAAATGTGGTTTAATATTGATTTGGTGTTTGGAGTTGGATATTTTATGTTGTTTTGTTTTGGAAATTAACAAAAAGGGGTTGTAGTTTTAGTCTTAACATTCAGGATAGGAAAACTACTCTTGGTGTGATGGAGAAAATACCAATAAACCAAGACTCTACTTATATGGATGTCGAATTGGAATGATGAGGCATCAATCATAGGGATCTAATAGTTGACGCATCATATAGTATTGGGTATTTTCACGTTCAGGTTATTATTGAGTCAGCTCCCTATATATGATCATCTATACATCATATATAGTGTTATCTTTTAGGATGTCTCCAAAAATTATACAAACTATAACGATGATGCATGGTCATGATGATACCCATTTGAGCTATAGGGGCTCAGTTCAAGGACTGATAAATGAGGTGTTTTTTTCAGGAGAGCTCAGTTAAATTCTTTCACCTAATGAGCTATGCATGGATCCACGTACAATGGTCCATATAGATGAACAAATGTTTTTTGGGAAATCTATTTCTATATTTCTTCAAGAAAAATATACATTAAGCATTAACTCAATGAGTGGGTTCTAGAGATAGATACCATTAATGTTTCAAGGTAATCCAAATTCCCATGAATCATATGAATTATTCAAAGAAGTGGTACAAGTTCAATTATTGTTCCAAACCTTCCAAATAAGGTAGACATACTTTCAAACAGTCTTTTTCATGGAGAGATAAGGTACTGGTGGGGACTGCTCATTTGTTCCCATTATGAGATGATTCCATTGTGGGAATATTTTTGGGTGTTGTTCCTTGATGTGTATTAACCTCGGATCATTAACTCAATGTGAATTTCAAAGACTTTTGTGATGTATCAGGGTGATATGCTAATTTTAATGTGCGTATTGAGGTTTATGGACCTCACACACTACATTCATGATATAGTTTTGGAGAAATAAATCTATACAAATATGTTTGAGAAGGGAATTCATAAAAACATGCACACCAAGGTAGTCTCATTATATATTTAGACTTATGATATATTACCGGAGTGGTCCCTAGTTACCAGGAACCTTTAAGAAGAGGTTCACCGAGAGGTTGGAGCCAGTAGTGGACATCGTATGGTTAAGACATCTGTATTAGCAAGAATGATGGAATTTTCATAGACTCATCATAAGATGATTACTAATTCAAAATCTTAGACACATATATCTATGATATATTGTTTATGTGGAGGGTCCGGTCATCCTGGGGATGAAAAAATATTTGATTATGATGGGTGAGGTCTTATGATTTCTTAACCTGAATGTCTGTGGAGAGTGGAATTTCATTGGATAAAAATCCTTAACAAAGGCAGAGTCATGATCAATGATCTCCTTGAATTGTTTTGGGTCTCCCCCTTTAGGTAGGTGGTGAAAATAGAGGATTAGGTGGAGCTCCAGTGGGTGGTTATTCAGTTAAATGATTATACTATGATATACTCCCACCACCACCACAAGGTCGACCATGCTAGAATCAAAGAGATTATGGTTAATGGAGAGGTTATTTTCATTCCATCGCATATACTGTTATAAATATTTTGATATTATTTGAGTTATGATTTATGTCATATCTATTATAGATTTCGGGATTTTACAGACATGTTTGAGAAATTCCTTTATATCCTTATCCCTTGTTTGAATGATTTAGCTTCAGCTAGAGTCATAGGAACATCATCTATATCTAGTGGTTCTTATAGGGGTCAATTATTCTATATCACACATCTTTTGGTAGTGTGATCTAGTACTCAATGGAGTGGTTTTCTCATAGGACCTCTTTGTCACTACAATGAATCCTTATGATATCATCCTTGGTATGAAATGGTTGTCTATTGTGTATGTCCAAATAGACAGTTATCATAGTTGAGTTATATTCATTCATGTAGCAACGATGAGATTATCTATCATGGGAATGTGGTATCATATGGATTCGAATGTAGAGATGATGAGAAATAATATTTTATATATCACTTATATGTTGGAAAGTTCATCCCTTGGCAGAATAGGCTCCTCATACATCTATCGTGTAGAATTAGTTGGAGATTATATGGATATTTTTTAGGAATACGTTCTAAGGATACCTATAAAGAGAGATATTTACTTATACATAATATTACACAATTATGGTACACTAGTATCTTATACATCCTTTTAGATGGTCCCTATCATGGTTTGGGATCTAAGAGTGTAGTTTGAAGGCCTTTTCGATAATGTTTTTGTAGGAAATAGTGTGTTCCTCTGGGATGGATCTAGTATTATATTGAGAAATTATGATAGGGGTATGAATGTTTTCATTGATTATCTTCCAAAAAACTAAGTTATGTTCGTGTTAAACTAATCATTTATATGGATTAATTTACTTTTAAAACAGTATAATGTTATGAATTGGTTTTCATAGATCAATCACAGGTCCAACTACCATCTATTTAGGTTTCACAAGGATGATATTCTGAAGAAGAAATGATGATGTCACTACATGAATTATGAGTTCCTATTGATTCCTTTAGTTTTGAAATATTATCCCATTATGTTCACGGATCCTATGAACTAGATCTTCTATAATAAGATATACTAGTTCACATTTGTCTTTACTAATATAATTATCATATACTCTATGATAGAGGAGATGCATTTAGATAAATTGTGTTTGGTACTAGACTTACTCCAAGAGAACCAGATATATGGAAAGTTATAATTTTTTATGTTTTTTATTTGAGAGGTTCACATTATGGATCATGTCATTTGTGATCATGATTTAGCTGTGGATATGAAAAATATTGTTGTATTGATTTCTTGGGAACCATCCTAGAGAATATGAAAGGTGATGATTTTTCATAGATGGGAGGGTAATATCATATGTTTTTTCTATAATTTCTGTTGATTTTAGCCACTTAGAATATAATGTCATAGGAAGGGTATTTATTATTATCGACCACGCTATGTTAGAGAGCCTTTGAGTAATTGAGACTCGGGTTCACTAGACTTCATGTACTGAGACTACCAGAGTGGGGCATCAAGTATGTGGTGTTTTTGATGTCTCTAATGTAAGCATCGTATTCATTTTTAGAATGGGAAATGATGTGATATATTATGGGTTTAGGTAGTTTATAATCCACGAGCATAATTATGTCACCTATAACTAGCGGTTAGAAGTGGTATTCCTCTCTCTGATGAAGTGGAGGTATTATCTTTTGGGAGAACATTTTTTTGTTTACTTTGACCATTAGAGTATCTGTAATCTCTTCACCTTGATGGATATTATCCTGAGATAGAGGCATTGGTTAATTTTCCAACAGGACTACAACTTCATGATATTATACACTATAGCGAAGGGAATCATTTTGGTAAATTCATTTTATAGGAAAGAACATTTTTTCATTCTAGAGGAGGCATATGGGTAGTTTTATTTATTACAACTAAACATGGTGGAGGAGAGGGGTTAAAATTACATATAGTTAATATTGGTTATCCCCCATCTTTTTCAATATATATGAAAATCTTGGTTGGGAGATGTCAATTGTGAGGCTTTACATGACAAGATATCCTTAGGAGATGCACCAGATGGATTTTTTGAATGAAGAGAACACATCATCCTTTTTAAGGATTCATGGTAGTCATAGTAATGTTTCACGAGGAGGTGTTGAGATAGTTTCATTCCCGCCAGTGGGTTGTGTATCATGCTGTGTAAAATACGTACAAGGACCTTCAGTTGTTGTTTGGGTTGAATAGAATGATGCAGATCCTTACCATGTTTATTTCTCGATGTTACACATATTAGTAGGTAAATACTGACCATTATTTTTTATCTAGTTTGGCTCAAAGTCTTTCGATTAATAATTGTATATTGGATACGATATCGATATAGTTTATGATGGGGATTCTATAGAATGTGATGGACCACGATTTTATATGGTTCATTTTTACCAATATACAAATTTGGCACACTTTCTTACCATCAGGGGGTAGAGTTATATTGAGAGTCTTGGAATTTTTAGGTGAACATGATCATCTAAATTAATATGATACCCATTATGGTAATCTTAGACTTTAATTAATGTTTTGACTTCATGGTTCTTGAGAGGTGTTCAAGAGGATTTTAGGACCCAAAAACATATAAGATCAAATTGTTCTCACCAAAATAATTAATAGACCAAAAATAAAATCAAGGACTTGTGGGATATTATAAGGACCTAGGTGTTCGGCTTCATCCAGATCTTGGAGGATCATTTTCATTAATAGAGATTTTTATAATAATAGATATTATTGATCATATCAAGGCCCCGTATGGGAGACCCTTTAGGAAAATGCTGTGATGGAATGAGATTTGCGAGAAATCCCTTATTGCGAATGATCTGACACTAGTAATGATGGAGAAGGTTTAGGTGAACAGTGAGAATATTAATACAAACTAGTGTAAACAAAAATATTACAAGAGGCAACATCATATGTCTTAGAGTATATGCAGAGAGAGTATGTTTTCCTAAGAGTATATCCATGATGTGTATTACAGATATTTTTTCTGGGATGTAAATTATCCTCAAGGATCATAAATTAATTAGAGATAATACCATGTGTTGGAGAGGTTTCTTACCTCACAGACTATCCCCCACCACTGGAATGAGGTTCTTGATGCCTTCTTAGTGTCGTAGATATGGAGATATGTGTGTTACCCATCACATATCATTGGCTGGGGTGATCTGAGCATCGAAGATAGATCCACCATCTCAAATCACCCAGTGTAAATCAAATACCAACATGAGAGGTTCATGTATTGATGGACCATCCCTCATTTTCCACTTCTTTGGTTGAATAATAGCTTTTAAGAGAGATCCTAGGAGCATAATATCCTGATTCAGGGATAATACACCATCCTTTTTTTCAAGTAATGTTGTTAGGGATGAAATCCTTAAAGGAGGAAAAAATGTAATTACTTATGTTTCATTAGTTTTTTCCTTACCCCATATATATATATATATATCTGTATTTTTCTTTCAATTGGGCATGATGTTTTGGGTGTCGGATGACCAATTTATTTTATATTTACCATTTAATTATAAAATAAAGAGTGTGTATATATATATTATGAATACATGGGTTTTCTATTTATTGAGACATTTAATGAAATATTTGTGACCTTGGTTGTTTCTAAAATGATGTATTTACCCTAGGAATAAAATTAAATTGGTCAGCATCAAGCATTCAGTTGAATGCAATTTTTTCTAGGTGCATTGCATAAATTAAATAATTTATTCTATTCATTTATGTAAATAACTTAAAACATGACCAAATATATAAATAAATTATTTTTTAGGATTAATATGGTTTAATTTATTACAATTTAGATATTAAAGATGAGTAAGTGTGCTTTATTGGATTTTGTAACTCATGAATGTGGATTGATGGTACAAAATCTAGTGGATTCTCGAGGATAAAGAAGAACATAGTGAGATATTAATGATCATTTCAAGAATTCATTTTCCTAAAAATGGATAAATAAATTCTTGAGTTAAGGATCATTATTTTTTTGGATTTACTACCTTGGAATATTTTATAATAATTTATTTCATAATTAAATATTTTTATGCATTTACTATTTTTCTCAAGAGCCCATTCTCATTTGGTGCTATCAAATCAGTTTAATTATAGTTTATGTGAATGTTTTTAACATTCTTGAATTTAGAAATATATAATCATAGGTTGGGATCTCATCATACAATTATGGCCACACATAATTCTTATACATTTCCCATAATAATTATTCATTATTTTCTCAAGAGTTTGGATATTTGACATTTCCATGTTTGATTTGAGTGAAATATAACACCCAAATACTTGATATATTCTTGAAATACATCATTATTTGTGTTTTATGGAGGGATCAAGATGGTTTTATGATATTTTTAGGGTGGATTTTTGGATTGGGACCCTACCCAATGATGAGAGGTGCGAGGACTACACAAGCGTGATCAGATACTCGATTTATGGCCTGAAGATAAAAAAATCACTAATCAAAGAAATCTCCCATTATTTTAGACAATTTTAGTTGAGTATACTAGTTATTTCATTCCATGTAATGGAATATCTGACATATAATTTAAGATATGATTCACTGTCTTTGAATAACATGACTAAATATGATGTATCCCAAACGAACATACACTATGTATCCTAGGTTCTTGTGTTAGTTATTGTTTTGGATGAGTTAAATATAACATGCCATGTTACTGGGAGAACAGAATGTGTGACTGTACATAGGGATCCATGTAGTGTTCCAAGAGTACACACCCATGACCCTAGGTGATCAGACACAATGTGCCCAAGGAGGGACATTCCATGTGATGGTACATGGATAACCGAGCCATGTTCCAACAGTAAACATGTAAGAATATAAGTTGTAATACACACATTATTCCCCAATGGATACACTGTGTGGATTCATATAGAAGACAACATGTGTCTAGGAGAGAACATTCCTAGGTATCTGCACACAGTAACATGTATTGTAACCCTATGTACATACCATGCACTTTTTCTAAAAATTTCTAGATGGTGTATCTAATTTTTAGGGATTATATTTGGAAAATTTTGTAGCCTATCATTAGAAGTTTTTACGTAACATGAAATTTTATCCTTAATTATAGAACCTGTGGTATGACATGTGGTGATGTAAGTGGGTATTTTCTTTCTATGATGCTTAGCTTTTGGAAGTGGTCAGGTGCGATCATTAGAGTGATATTGGAGTTGGTACTCCTTTATCTCTCTAGGTAATGTAACATCCCAATTAAGTAATGAATAATAGATATTTTAATCTATGACTATTAATGAATTAGTTAGTGTTTTATAGGCTTAAAATAAAAATAAATCCAATCTTAATCATGGAATACACTAATATTTTTAAAAGATTGTTTTACTGCCTTTTGATGGAAAACCATTTTTAAATCTATCTTTTGAAAATTTTATAAGATATTTTTTTCAAAATTAACTTATTCTTTATGATTGGGACATCAAAATTTACTTTGTGTGAATTTTTGGTATTTTTTTGACAATGTTCATTTTTTAATGAATAGTTAGAAATACTGAATTTTACATCAAAATTTTTTTTTAATATAATTTATTTATATGATTATTTTATCTTATTAATTGGTTTTAAAGTGAAATTAGAATATATTTTTACCATTTAATCCAATAGTGCTCATTGGAATTAATTTCACTTTGAAATTGGACTTAAACTAGTGTCAATCTTTTGGTACTTATTATTTCATAAAAACAAGCTATTTGACATGACAGTGGGAATTAATTATTAAATTAATTAATGTAACCAATAGGTTATTAATTTTTCAAAATAGACATCATTTTTGAATTCGGAATATCAAATATAGCTTAGGGTGATGTTTTGGTATCTATCTGAAAAACTTCAATTTTTGATGAATAGTGAAACCACTAAGTGGTGGTTAAAGAAACTAATTTTTCGTTTAAATGAAATTTTACCACATCTGTGTTTTGAATTTCAAAAATCCGACATAAATGGTTGTCATTAAGAAGTAAAATGTGGTTCAATGGAATTAAAATAATTTTCTGGTGAATAGTAACTTTTATGTTTTTAATCGCGATTAGTAGTAATTAGTGTAGTTTAAGGTAAAAATAATGTTATAATAATATGAGATGAGCTTGACACATGTCCTACACTCATTGGATGTGTCATGTCCGACCAAGACAATAAATGAGTCAACTTGGGGACCCCATGGAGCCACTTTGGTTGGGAATTGACATAAATAACTTTTTAATTAATGTTAAAGTAAAAATGACACAAACATGAAATGGTTTACGAAAACAATTTTTAAATGGGGTTATACAATTCATATTTTGGACTATAAATATTAATTGGAAATATGAAAAGATTTCATACATCATATTATTTTTTTTATAATTTTTAGACATTAAATAAATTAAATTATTTATGACATCATGATGATGCAGTGATGACCTCATTATTTAACGATTTAAATAAAATGGAAGGATAATGTAAAATATAAGACCTAAACATGTCCAAAACCTATTGGATGGGTGGATTTCGAACCCTTATCACCTTATCCACGAATTATATCAATGTGGGTCCTTTTAAATCCGAAACTCATGTTCAAATAATGTAATATTACTTTACTTTCCAAGAGTGCCCCTCCTCTCCTCTTATAAAAGACCCCCAACTCTACCCCCTTACCCACACTTCAAAAGACTTTGGCTCAGCCAACCCCTGACCATTTTGTCTTTCCACTTCCCTCTCTTACTCCTTGAAGCCTCACTTTTGGCATAAGTCTTCCCAAGGAAGCATTTGAGCTCAAGCCAAAGGGAGTTACCCGATTATAAGGTAATGTCTTCACTTGAGTCCTTTTGATTTATTTTGCTTCTCCAACCCCCTAAAATCTTTTTATTTATTTCTTTTGTAACAAATCCAGTATCTTCAATATACTAGGATGTCTTTATAAGAAGGATTCAAGCTACAATTACACACACCTACATCTAATGGTTAAAGAACATACTGTTTCCGTGGATGGTGAATTTATGCCTCCTGAAACAATGATTGTTCAACATTCCTTTAACACCTTCAAAGGTGGCCATTAAGATGTCAATATATTTATATATGATATATAATATGTTTATGTTTTCCAAAAGCTTATGTATTTTTTTATTTTTTCATACCTTTATGGTTTCCATTATGGGTAAACGCGATATCTTCATTTAAGGAAGTGCGGACTACCGCCCCCTCAAAATGATTTGATTTCGTTAATGCCATATGTGGGACGTATAAACGATTTAATTAATAGTATTATATATGATGTTATACTGTAATTATAATATATCTTTATATAATTAGGATTCCATTCCAAAAAAAAATATGAAATAGAAATGAAAGTAGCGTTCATGCGTACGTACGGCTTACCATCTCCATGAACGGTGCATTTCATTTCTTACCTATAAATGATTATGTAAAATTATAAATGCACGTATATATAGGATATATATGATATATATGATATATAAATCATGATTATAATTCTGGATATAATGGATACATGAACAACATGTAATTATAAACGGTTTATTTTGACTCAAGTACCAATGATCATTAAAACGACCGTTATTAACTTAAATAATTACACAGTGTTCATGACATGTAAATAAGTGATATAAAAGGAATAATGAACTTGAAAAAGGTTCTTAAGAAAGTATAAATTAACTCAAGTTTATTATTCAGGACATTAAAGAACGATCGAGGCAAGTCGCACCTGAGGTATGGGACAACGTCTCAATCTCCTTTCGTTGAGGCATATTTTATTTTATACACAACGTTCTTTTATACGGTGTATAAATCCCTTTGACTTTTACGTTTATCCAAAAGGAATATTTTTTATACGAAGCATTTTACAAAATGACAAAAGGGAATGTTTTGTCGTACGTATGCGGTGACAATGACTTCTCCGCCGCCATGACCATTATTTGAGTTTCGGCTTCCTCTACAAGCCATAACTTATTTTTAAAAGAAAAATAAATATCATGTTTTACTTTTGTTTTATTTTGGTATTGAAAATGGTTTTCATAATGTTTTTATTACATAAATGTTCTGTATTGATATCTCGTGATTGAAATGTGGAAATGTTATGTTTCCTTTATGCATGTTTTATGTGATATGATTATGTTGAGGTTCTTGGGAATTATTATAAAGACGGGTGGTTCCGTGATAAACTATGGGTGGGTGACCCAATATAGCTCTCCAATGCATTGGGTAACGCAAAGGAGTGAAATTTTAAGGATTCTCCGAAGAGATTTAGGGAATATACTGTGATGGGTATTCCAAACATAACCAAGAGGGTTACTCCCTACGTAAGAATGTTATGAATGCCTCAAGTTACCTTTATGTCTTATGATTTCTTTGATTTATTCATGATTTGACGAGGTGTGTTAAAGTGCTTATGTTTTATGGGTAAAGTATGATCTCATTATTATGTATATATGTACCCATGTTTCCTTTCCATATTTTTATATCCCTTATTATGATTTTTATGCTCATCCTAGGTTTTTTTGAAATGTTTTTCACAGGTCAAGGGAAAGGTACGTGATATGATGATAGTGTCAAGGAAGTGTCAAGAAAGAATCCATGTTTTATTTTAAATATGTTTCCATTGATGTGAATGAAGAATACTATCTTTTTGTAACCACTTTGTTTATATGTGGAATGTAATGCAAGTTTTGTGATAAATGTGGCAAAAGGCATGTTAGGGAATGTCTTCTAAAATCTGGAAAGTGCTACCGATGTGGGAAGATGGGACATGAGGATCGTGATTGCACTGAATAATATCAAGGTGAAGGTAAGACCAAATTTGATTTACAGTTAGTGAAATGTTATAAGTGCAATGAAATGGGTCACTATTCCAACGAGTGTCTGACAAAGAGCTTGAGTGATGGGAAGCAGTTAGAATACAAGTAGAAAGGGGTGGTGAAATACTTTGCAACTACTTCAGTAGATGGCGGGCCATCAAATGAATTTGTATCAAGTACTTTGTTTGTTTTTTCAGATTATTCCAGTGTGTTGTTTGATTCAGGGTCTACACATTCTTTCATCTCTGAAAACCTTTCTAGTAAAATGGGAATACCATCTCAAGAAATGACTCCTGAACTTGTGGTAAAAACACCTGGGGGAAATGTTAAGGCAAAAAGAATTTATAAGAATCTTCCTATCCTTATCTATGGAAAGAACCTACTTGTAAACCTTATTGTTCTACCTCTAGTAGAGTTTGATGTTATCCTGGGTATGGATTGGATCTCTATTTACCATGCTAAGATTGACAATAGAGCTAAAGAAGTTTATTTTCAGAACGACATTCAGTTTGTGTACAAGAATGAACCCTTACTATTGATAACTTATCAAGAGGCCAAGAAACTTGTAAAAGATGGAAATGAATGTTACCTTGCACACATCGTTGAAAATAAAGGAACTATTCAGATTAATGATGTGCCAGTGGTATATGAGTATCCTGATGTTTTTCCTGATGAGTTGCCTGGAATAATACCAGATCGGGAAGTTGAGTTTACTGTTGACTTAGTTCTTGATGCTAATCCAATTTCAAAAACCCCTTATCGAATGGCTTTAATTGAACTTTTAGAGTTGAAGGAGAAATTGCAAGATTTATTAGAGAAAGGTTTCATTCGACCTATCACATCACCATGGGGTGCTCCTGTTTTATTTGTTAAAAAGAAAGATGGTTCAATGAGACTTTGCCTTGATTATAGAGCCTTGAATAACATCATTGTTAAGAACAAATATCCTTTTCCTCATTTTGAAGATTTGTTTGATCAGCTCCAGGGAGCTCAGTTTTTTTTTCAAAGATTGACCTGAGATCAGGGGACCATCAGCTGAAGGTAAAGGAGGAAGATATTCTGAAGACCGCGTTCCGTACAAGATATGGCCATTATGAATTTGTAGTATTGCCTTTTGGGCTAACCAATGCACCTGCTGTATTCATGGACTTAATGAATAGAATTTTCCATGAGTTCTTGGATAAGTTTGTGGTGGTTTTCATTGATGATATTTTGGTGTTTTCTAAAAGTATTTAAGAGCATGAAAGATATTTAAGGGTTATCTTGCAAACCGTAAAAGAAAAGAAAATGTATGGAAAATTCAGCAAGTGTGAGTTTTGGTTGCAACAAATTTCTTTCCTGGGTCACATTGTTTCTAATGATGGGATAACTGTTGATCCTGCAAAAACAAAGGTTGTGGAAGACTGTCTGAAACCCACAAATGTAACTGAGATTCGTAGTTTCCTTGGTTTGGAAGGCTATTACCCAAGATTTGTTAGAAATTTTTCATGATTATCTAGTCCAATGACTAAGATAACTCGGAAGGGTGTTAAGTTTATCTGGACAAAAGAATGTGATGATTGTTTTCAGGAATTGAAAAGAAGATTGGTGAATGCTCCAGTTTTGCAACTGCCTTCTAGGAATGCTAAGGTTGTTATATACAATGATGCTTCATTGAAAGGACTTGGTTGTGTCCTAATGCAGAATGATCAGGTAATTGCTTATGCTTCACGCCAGTTGAAAACTCATGAGGTAAATTACCCTACACATGATTTGGAATTAGCCGCTGTTGTTTTCGCTTTTAAAATTTGGAGGCATCATTTGTATGGAGTAAAGTGTGAAATATATAATGATCACAAAAGTTTAAAGTATATATTCACTCAGAAAGAATTGAACATGAGACAGAGGAGATGGCTAGAATTAATCCAGGATTATGATTGTACAATTCATTACCATCTGGGAAAAGCAAATAAAGTGGCTGATTCTTTGAGTCGAAAAAGTAATGCTTCATTAGCAATGTTGCGTTTGGAACGTGATCATTTGGTTAATGATTTGATGAACTTTGGAATAGAAGTTTTTGGTGCAAGAAGTTCTTCTGTTTTGTTTCTAGTATCAGTGAGATCATCTCTATCAGATAGAATCAAGCAATCACTGAAGCAAGACAGTGAGTTCCAGGAAAAGGTAGAGCTGGTTTAGAAAGGTAAGTTTCTTGAATTCAACATTGATAATGATTGCATTTTGATATTGGGGAAGAGATTGTGTGTGCCTTTTGATTCACAGTTGAAGAGAGAGTTGTTATGTGAAGCTCATAGTTCTTTGTTTTCAGTTCATCCTGGAAGTACTAAGATGTACAGAGATCTGCAGGAGTATTACTGGTGGGATGCAATGAAAAGAGATATTGCTGATTTTACTGTGAAGTGTTTGACTTGTCAGCAGGTTAAAGCAGAGCGGCAGTTACCGAAAGGGATGCTTCATCCTTTACCAGTGCTAGAGTGGACATGGGAGAATATATCCATGGACTTTGTTGTGGGATTACCGAAGACATCTCAAGGTAATAATGCAATCTAGGTTATTGTTGATCTCTTGACTAAATCTGCTAATTTACTTTCTATAGGAGATACTTTTTCCCTAGATAAACTTTCCCTTTTGTATCATAAAGATATAGTTAGGTTACATGGAGTTCCTCTCTCCATTGTATCTGATCATGATCCCAGGATCACTTCTAACTTTTGGAAAGGCCTTCAGAAGTCATTGGGTACTGAATTAAATTTTAGTACAACATTTCATCCTCAATCAGATGGGCAGTCAGAACGAACTATTCAGACCTTGGAGGATTTGCTACGAGCTTGTTCGATGGATTATCAGGAAAGTTGGGACCAACATCTTTCTTTGGTTGAATTTTCATATAATAACAGTTTTCATTCTAGTATACAGATGGCAACATTTCAGGTATTATATGGGAAGCGGTGTCGAACTCCATCTTTCTGGGATGAAGTGGGTGAAAGGAAGTTGATGGGACCCAAATTGGTAGAAGAGTTGGCATAAAAAGTTCAGCTGATTCAAAAACACATGAGAACAGCTCAGAGTTGGCAGAAGAGTTATGCGGACAAAAGGAGGAAGGATCTCTTTTTTGAGGTAGGTGATCATGTTTTTCTCAAAGTCTCACCATGGAAAAGTGTGATGCGATTTGGTAAGAAAGGAAAGCTGAGTCCAAGGTTCATTGGACCATATGAAATTCTAGAGAGAGTTGGATCAGTTTCTTACCGAGTGGCTTTACCTCCGAGTTTATCTCAGGTACACAATGTTTTTCATGTTTCGATGTTGAGAATGTATATGCCAGATCCATCTCATGTTTAAAGTCCAGAGGTAGTTCAGCTGGAAGAGAATCTATCTTACCAGGAAAAACCAGTCCAGATTCTTCACCACAGGGAGAAAGTGTTATGGAATAAGCTTATTAATCAGTTAAAGGTTTTGTGGAAAAACCACATGATGGAAGGGGCAACATGGGAATCTGAAAATGCAATGAGGGATAAGTACCCCCATTTATTCGATAGGTAAATAAATTGCGGGGACACAATTTTATAAAAAGGGGAAGGATGTAACATCCCAAGTAAGTAATGAATAATATATATTTTTATCTATGACTATTAATGAATTAGATACTGTTTTAGAGGCTTAAAATGAAAATAAATCCAATCTTAATCATGGAATACACTAATATTTTTAAAAGATTGTTTTACTGCCTTTTGATGGAAAAACAATTTTAAATCTATCTTTTGAAAATTTTATAATCTATGTTTGTCAAAATAAACTTATTATTTATGATTGGGACATCAAAATTTACTTTGTGTGAATTTTTGGTATTTTTCTGACAATGTTCATTTTTTAATGAATAGTGAAAAATACTGCATTTTACATCAACACTGCTTTTTAATCTAATTTATTTATATGATTAGATTATCTTATGAATTGGTTTTAAAGTGAAATTAGAATATATTTTTACCATTTAATCGAATATTGGTCATTGGAATTAATTTCACTTTGAAATTGTACATAAACTACTGTCAATCTTTTGATACTTATTGTTTCATAAAAACACGCTATTTGACATGACAGCGGGAATTAATTATTAAATTAATTAATGTAACCAATATGTTTTGAATTTTTCAAAATAGACATAATTTTTGAATTCTTAATAACAAATATAGCTTAGGGTGAAGTTTTGGTATCTTTCTGAAAAACATCAATTTTTGATGAATAGTGAAACCACTAAGTGGTAGTTAAAGAAACTAATTTTTCATTTAAATGAAATTTTACCACCTCTGTGTTTTGAATTTAAAAAATCTGACATACATGGTTGTCATTAAGAAGTAAAATGTGGTTCAATGGTATTAAAATAATTTTTTTGGTGAATAGTAACTTTTATGTTTTTAATCGCGATTAGTGGTAATTAGTGTAGTTTAAGGTAAAAATAATGTTATAATAATATGATATGAGCTTGAAACATGTCCTACCCTCATTGGATGTGTCATGGACGACCAATAAAATCCATGGGTCAACTTAGGGACCCCATGGAGCCACTTTGGTTGGGAAATGACATAAATAACTTTTTATTTAATGTTAAAGTAAAATGAAACAAACATGAAATTTTTTACGAAAACAATTTTTAAATGGGGTTATATAAGTCATATTTTTGACTATAAATATT
This sequence comes from Viscum album, assembly GCA_963277665.1. Lineage (NCBI taxonomy): Eukaryota > Viridiplantae > Streptophyta > Magnoliopsida > Santalales > Viscaceae > Viscum > Viscum album. The sequence continues at coordinate 1,500,767,130 of OY728131.1, forward strand.
AATTGGAAAGCTAAAACGATTTCCTACATCATAGTATTTTTTTATAATTTTTAGTCATTAAGTAAATTAAATTATTTTTGACATCATGATGATGCAGCGATGACCTCATTATTTAACGATTTAAATAAAATTGAAGGATAATGTAACATCTAAGACATAAACATGTCCAAAACCTATTGGATGGGTGGATTTAGAACCCTTATCTCCTTATCCTCGAATTATATCAATGTGGGACCTATTAAATTCGAAAATCATTTTCAAATAAAGTAATATTTATTTACTTTCCAAGAGTGCCCCTCCTCTCCTCTTATAAAAGCCCCCCACCTCTACCTCCTTACCCACACTTCCAAAGCCTTTGGCTCGGCAAACCCCGGACCATTTTGTCTCTACACTTCCCTCTATTACTCCTTGAAGCCTCACATTGGTGAGAAGTCTTCCCAAGGAAGCCGTTGAGCTCAAACCAATGGGAGTTACCCGATTTTAAGGTAATGTCTTCACTTGAGTCCTTTTGTTATATTTTGTTTCTCCAACCCCCTAAACTCTTTTTATTTATTTCTTTTGTAAAAAATCCAGTATCATCAATATACTAGGATGTTTTTATAAGAAGGATTCAAGCTACACTTACAGACACCTACATCTAATGGTTAAAGATCACACTGTTTCCGTGGATGGTGAATTTATGCCTCCCGAAACGATGATTGTTCTACATTACATTAACACCTTCAAAGGTGGACATTAAGTTGCCACTATATTTATATATGATATATAATATGTTTATGTTTTCATTAAGATCCTGTATTTTTCATTTTGGGCATACCTTTATGGTTTCCATTATGGGTAAACGCGATATCTTCATTTAAGGAAATGCGGACTACCGCCCCCTCAAAGTGATTTGATTTTGTTAATGCCATATGTGGGACGTATAAAGGATTTATTTAATGGTATTATTTATGATATTATACTAGAATTATAATATATCTTTATATAATTATGATTCCATTCCATAAAAAAATACGAAATAGAAATGAAAGTAGTGTTTATGCGTATGTACGGCTTTCCGTCTCCACGAACGGTGCATTTCATTTCTTACCTCTAAATGATTATGTAATATTATAAATGCACGTATATACTAGATATATATGATATATATGATATATACATCATGATTATAATTCTGGATATAATGGATACATGAACAACTTGTAATTATGAAGGGTTTATTTTGACTCAAGTAACAATGATCGTTAAAACGACCGTTATTAACGTAAATAATTACATAGTGTTCATGACATGGCAATAAGTGATATAAAAGGAATAATGAACTTGAAAAAGGTTCTTTAGAAAGTATAAATTAACTCATGTTTATTATTCAGGACATTAAAGAACGATCGAGTCAAGTCGGACCCGAGGTATGGGACTTCGTCTCAATCTCCATTCGTTGAGGCATATTTTATTTTATACACAACTTTCTTTTATACAGTGTATAAACCCCTTTGACTTTTATGTTTATCAAAAAGGAATATTTTTTATACGAAGCGTTTTACAAAATGACAAAAGGGAATGTTTTGTCGTACGTATGCGGCGACAACGAGTTCTCCGCCGCCGTGACCATTATTTGAGTTTTAGCTTCCTTTACAAGACATACCATCTTTTTAAAAGAAAAATAAATATCATGTTTTACTTTTCTTTTATTTTGGTATTGAAAATGGTTTTCATAATGTTTTTATTACATCAAAGTTCTGTATTGATGTCTCGTGATTGCAATGGGGCAATGTTATGTTTCCTTTATGCATGTTTTATGCGATACGGTTATGTTGAGGTTCTTGGGCATTATTATGAAGACGGGTGGTTCCGTGATAAGCTAAGGGCGGGTGAGCCCGATATAGCTCTCCAATGCATTGGGTAACACAAAGGAGTGAAAAGTTATGGTTTATCTTAATACATTTAGGGAATATACTGTGATGTGTATTCCAAACGTAACCAAGAGGGTTACTCCCTACGTAAGAATGTTATGAATGCCTCAAGTTACCTTTATGTCTTATGATTTCTATGATTTATTCATGATTTGATGAGGTGTGTTAAAGTGATTTTGTTTTATGGGTAAAGTATGATCTCATTATTATGTATATATGTACTCATGTTTCCTTTCCATATTTTTATATCCCTTACTATGCTTTTTATGCCCATCCCAAGTTTTTTGAAATGTTTTTCACAGGTCAAGGGAAAGGTACATGATATAATGATAGTGTCAAGGAAGTGTCAAGAAAGAATCCATGTTTTATTTTAAATATGTTTCCATTGATGGGAATGAAGAATACTATCTTTATGTAACAACTTTGTTTATATGAGGAATGCAATGCTTGTTTTATGATCTAATTCTCTAAAACTCTAAACCCGAAACGATCCTCAATGTGTAATATTGTAATAACTCAAGATTAAGTAAGGTTTAATGCTGGGGACTTATAGGTCATGAGTCCCCCATATCTTTTATATTGTTATAGACAAAACTACACCACATTAAAGATGGAATGTATCCTCTATATGTAGATAGGTACTCCCCATAATTGAGGATTGTTAACTAGAGGGTCCTCTATTAGGATAAGGAATTCCTTAGCCATGACGCACTTGAATAGATATGGATCATACATTTTCATTATTTTGATGATATTAATGACTAATGTCTTGTAGATGAGACTATTGGAGTTGTAGGCCATATCATCATTCATAACTAGACAGAGATATAGAACCCATTTCCCTCTTCACTAGGATTTAATTTATGAAAATATTATGTTAGGTTACTTTAGAATAATTTTTTATTGGTTTATATGATAATATTATTCATTACCTACCCTCTGGGTTTTTTGTGTTTACTACTAGTTATGTAAATAGTCACCCATGAATGGGATATACCATTTTCTATTTCACCTTATACAGACAATATATAGATAAATGGTGAATTCAATTTACATATGATTGGAGGATCATAGTAGAACATGGATGATCTATTCTTTTTCGTGGAAACCCTCAAAGATTATGAGTTGGGTTCTCTCTTTAATTTTCGACTTTCATATAGTTTTTGGATAGGGACTTTATTTATTTTTGGGAATACATTTTCCATTAGTTATCCTTTTTATTACCATTCTACACATTGATATATTTCTTATAGGTTGTTCCATTCAATTATTACACTCTATATGCTTCAGTATTTTATTATATCTCTTCATTGTTTTGTAGATATGGGTTTATGTTCTTGTAAAGGCATTTTAATCTAAATACTTCCATTTAAATTATGTATGTACATTGAAATTTTCTCTATCCCCTATCCTATTATAAGCCTGATAGGGGTGCCACACTCATCTTACCACCAGACCAAGTGGGGCCTCGATGGGTTGGGTCCTAAAAATGTTCATTGAATAATAATTTTATATTAAAACCATTATTTCTGACAATGTGGTGTGAGTTAAGGTGTAGTGTAATGCCTTTTATTATGATCCCTGAATTATTCTTCATATTCTTCAATTGGATGAAACAATACTCTTTTAAAATTTATCTGTGTTAATGGATTACACAGTAATACAAATTTATATATAAGAATCAATAATATATAGATTTCACAAAGAATATAAATCTCAATAAGAATATTTATTTTAATACATTCATAAAATACCTTTTCCTTTTATGGATCTAGAGATATAAACTCAATTATGATTACACAGTCCAAGAAGGAAATTTTTTATATCTCAAACTCACAATTTCTAAATTTATAAAAAAATTTATCCTTCCTTAATGTCCTTAGTATAATCCTCAAACCACCTTTATATTCTATTTTTATATTTTGTGATATTATAATATCATTTAGAAATATATTATAAATTTATCAAAGTAATACCTAAAGATTATATTCATTACATCCATGAATATATCTAGGGAATTTTAAGTATTAATGGATTCACATGGATGAAATAGAGCCCACATATTATATTGAAGGTTTTATTAGATATATAATTTATTTTCACCTTTAAATTTATTATATCTAAATAAAATACCCATGATTGAGATGTATCAAATCCATTGAATTTAAGGATTTTTGTTAACATATAGGTTAGATAAAATTTTCTTGACTATAATCTGGTTGTGTTCAAAATAATATTTTGAATGATACAATTTATAACCCATCAACTTGTTAAAAGAATCGTCCACCCCTTGATGAAACACATTAGAAGAAAACTACTATCAAATAATTTTTGTAGTTAATTTTTTAATTTTTATAACTCAATGGTGTATATAATATAAGAACTATTTTATATAGGAATAACACTAGGTAATGGTTCAATTGAGAAATAAACTGTAAAAGCAAGGTGAAGACCATGAAAAGTTGAAGGAAAATATCTAAATCTTTACACAAAATTGGTCTACATTCAATGTCATTATCTATACAAACCATTTGAGTTACAAATCCCTAATAATTGTGTACCATGACCAATAATATAGAATTATCTCCCATTTAAAATTTATAATCATTTAAACCATAGTATAGAATGATGTATGATTTTGTATTTGGGGTGATATTTCCAAACCTAAGTAATATATATTAGAATTATTTAATGAGAGTTAATACATGCCAAATATTAATTCAGATTCAATAAAAGGAAGAATAATTAGATCTATAGAATGTATCTTTCCCCAATAATCAATTGGGTACTAAGTCTATAAGTAACACCCAAAGCTTTGATTTCCTGAATCAAAACAATGTTAGGGTCACTACATGACCTCAATAATTCCTACCCTTGTACTAAAGGCTATGAACTAGTGGTGATGGAACAAAACATTAATTGGGAGACTATTACCTATTAAATAATTCTTGATGGTTATGACCGAATATAGAAAAAATTATACAGGATGCTTGTATATAATGAAAATATGAAAAACATATAATCATAAAACAGGGAACCAATAGGGCCCATATAGTCGATAATTGAAATCTGTAAATAGTCTATATGATTTAGAAAAACTAAAAATATTTTAAATGTTAGATAAAATGTAAAATATTGAACATTTAGAAATAATTTTATAATTTCCAGTACATGTGCATAATAAAACTAAAAATCTAAAATAGCCTATAATGAAACTCGCATAATTGGACCTACCAAATCTTCATCCTCCACGACCAACGAGATATACACCACATGTCCAGTGCTAAATAATATCTATGACCTAAGAGATAACATGAATATATTCCCATGTAAATCAAAACCCATTTCATTTACATGGTTAACTGGTGAGACTATTCTTTTTATGTTGAATATTATGAAGGATTTAAATCCACATAATGAACTATATTCACATAAAATTAATTAAAATTTCTTTTTTATTTATTGATCTTCAATTTCTCTATTATAATTTTTGGAATTTCCACTATTCCATACCCCCGCTCTATCTTTCTATCCTATTGTTATGGCATTGGATGTGTCCAGGAACTCTCTTCCTATGGAACATCCATCATTTCTTACATCAACTTCTCAGATAAAATCTTAGGGTATAGTTGGTACATTTATATTGAATCCCACCTCATCAAAATATCTAAATGTTCCTTTAATGAGGTATTTTATTCCCATTATTATTATAAGGTATTACATATAAAAAAGATTCATCTTTTTCATTCCCAATAAGATATTAGGTGTCCCCAATTCCATTGATTCTTGTTTATCTAAAGAATAATGTGTTTGTTGAGGGTATTAAAAAAATTTACTCTCTACGGGAGAACATGATACTTTAGAAAAGATTCATCAGTGGCCCCTTATCACTAAATTTGGTGAAGAACATTTTTTATCAAGTTTTATTAGTGTTTCATTGTACGGAGGGAAATTATCACTGGTAAAGATCAATATTACAAGTATCTTGCACAAAAATAATATGTATAACCATTAAATAAATGAAATTATAATGATAAAAAAATCTTTATAGTGGACAAAATATAATGTATGAATAAATAAGTAAATAGAATGAGGAACTCATAAGATTTGACATTATTCAGCACTGGTTGGTCCTACTCTACTATAAGAATACCACCGTATTGCCTATTTTCATTATTGAATAGACAACATATAATAAAAAAAGTAATAATGATCCAACAGTAATTGAATGAAAAACAAAAAAATAACAATGATGATAAAAACCATAACATTTCATTGGTATATTTACCAACCAGTAATGAACAAGAATATCTCATGTATCGTTGTTGTGTTGATGGAAAGAAGAAAATATGACCTCACGAATAGTAGAAAAATCTATACCAAAACACAGTTCCCCAAAATATCTCTTCTTAAATGTAATGGAAATGATATTTTGTGTAGGTTGTGAGATCTCAATCAACAATTTTTCTCCATTATCAAAAACTCTTCCTCTAATGTTCATACAATAGTCTCTCAGAAACTGACGAATGAATCAATATTCAATAATATTGATATTTCAATATGAAATACCCTCTAGATATCATGTATTTTGAAATATCTCAATTAATGCAAACAAATAAATGGATGATAATGATTCATCCATAATAGATCGATAAAAAAATATCTAAAAAACATATAATGGTCCATTGTGCAATTGTCAAACGAGCCCTCACATAATGGAACTTCTATGATATATAAAGGGTAAGTCACTCTCCACAAGGGTAAGAATAAAAAATTATAACATATGTAAGGGTAGCAAGAATTATAGAAAAATAAAATCAAAAGGTGAGAAACAAATTAGAAGAGAATAATAATAAATTTTACATTTTTTAAAACATAAAAAATAAACTAACAAACAAATTATATTTATTTGAAAAACTAAAATTCTATTTTCCACATATCTAAAATAATTAAAAAGGAAATAAAAAAGGGATTATGTTCATAAAAAAAGTCATATTCAAGTGGATCTATGTTCAATATAACTAAAAAATGGTTTAACATTGATAAAGGTTTAGCCTTTGTAAAAATATCAGCTAGATTTTCATCTGTGTGTACCTTAATGATGCATAGTTTTCAACTTTCTATAATGTTTATAATAAAGTGGAGCCCAATATATATTTTCCTAGTCATATAATGTAAAAATAAATTTTTAAAAATATTTAAGGAAAATTTAGGATCACCGTGTGTAGTAATAAAGGAATTACTTATATGGATCTCAGAAATAAAAGTCATAAGTCAAATGGATTCTTTGACAGCTTATATCCATGATATGTACTTAACATCAATGGTTGAGGGGGCCACCATTATTTACATGTTGTACTTATATTTTTACACCACATATTGTGATAAAATAAATATTTATAGATTTCATAGTATCAATATTCTCAATATAGTCCGAATTGAAATAACCAGTCACTAACGAAGAAGAATTGATAGTATTACCATAAAAGATTAAAAGATAAAAAGTAGAAAACATAGGAAACTATTTTTTTCTAGTTTGTTCCATGATTTAATATATATAGATACACTTAATCATAACCAATAATATCATGATGTAAAAAACCTAAATTATCATACATATATGTTACATCTCTTTTAGATGAATATGCATTACATCAAACAATCAAGTTCTAAAGGATTGTAAAGGTATAAAGCCATTGTAAACATGGACACATAATCAAGTAGTCTATAAAGAATATATATTATCTCACACTATATTTTTCATTACTACAATAATTTTTATAAATATAATTCTTAACAATTTTCATAATAACATCTGGAATGGTTACATAAGAAAGGGTGAGATTTGATGGTCAGTAATGGTAAACAATGGTGATATTTAGATATCATAAGAATAGGGAATAACATTTCAAATCCATACGATTCATATCATATAACGTAACCTTTATTCATAAAATAAATATTGGTAGTTTAAGAGACATGTATCATAATATAATCAAATCATATCAACCATGTGAGAATAACTTTGGCATAAGATATAGATTTGTGGTATAAAAAAATGAATAGAAAATAATTTCCTTAGTAGTTTAAGTGTCATTAATTATATAATCATCTTGTTTTGGGTTCATTCGCCAATCTATTATATTATTAAAGGTTCACTCCCAAGACAATCATAGTAGAGAAATTCACTTACATAACCGAGTTTACTCCCCATTCTAGTCTTATTTATCTCCTGTGACACCTATCATTACCCGAATGAATTGAAATAGATATACGTCCCACCCATCACATAATGAAAATCATACATATTTGTTCCAAAGATCATAAATAAATTTATAATTTTAGTAAAAATAAAATAAAATGTGTTCCATAAACATTTAATTATAACATAAAATATAAAAAAGGAACAAGTTTCATCATCATTTCATCATTTAATCAAGTCACTACCCATGAAAAAATAAGTAGATTTCATAAGTGTATTATCATGGTATATCGCATGAAGTGAAACATGATTCATAATGATCTTATAATAATAAACATAAACCATTTAGAGAAATAATAACAATGGTATCCTTGGATAATATCCTCAGTAAATAAAATTTAACATCAATGGGTTTCATCCTATATGGAAAAGTGTTTTAAATGAAAAATATCTTGGAATGTTTCCTAAGGAAAATATCAACTCACTGAAAATAATTTTTCTAAAAGGCAGAAAATCCAAAAGTCTTATATCAATTATTTTATTTGAAAATAAAATTGAAAACATATAATGTACTATTAATATAAAATAATTAGCAAGATTTTCGGAAAAATTCATTCATGTCATACACACTAAAACAATGATTACTGACACATTTTTTGTAAAATTCAAATGGGACTTATAAGGAAAATGACAGAAGATTCCATTCAAAAAAATTATAAAAATAAAAACATGGTAAAAAATTTAATTGATAAATCATTTGTAAAATTTAAAAAATTATGACACTTTTTGAAATTCTTTTTTTTTTGGGAAAAAGGTCTTTTAATGGAAGAGAGAAATAAGGACAATTTTAATTAATAATTTTGAACTCATTAGTGAATAAAAATAGGAAAATGAATGGAAAAAAATTTATTATCTTGAAATAAAAATATGGGAAGAAAATAAATGATTTTATTGGGAGATTGATCATAAGATTTTATCATAGAAACATAATCATGATCACTTCTGATAAATAATAAGACTGTAATGTAAAAAAATACCACTTTGGGAACATTAAATCATAAGACCCATGAAATAATAAAATTAAATGAAAATTATAATATCATTAGAATATATATATTCATGATAACACATGTGAAATGGTATATCTATACAACTTATAGAATAAGATATGTGTATAACATAACATATGTCTCAAAGAAGTAAATTTTAGAACAAAAACCCTTAACTCAACTATCAAATTCCTTCATAAAATTTCAAAAATCCAATATAATAAATATAAAATAATTAAAAATATATTAACTAAAAACACACATATATATAATACCATATATTATTTACTTATGATTTTTTATTAACAGTTTGGTAAAAATTCTATGTTAAAATTACATTTCATTAAAGAATAAATTAAGTTTTTGTGTGTGTTTTGTTATTTTGGTCGTATTACATTGATAATGGTTCCATGATCTCTGTAACATTAAATATAATATATATTAAATATATACATATTTACATTAAACACTAAACTTTAGAGATATAAAATAAAATATACCACTCATCGAGATGGCATGTCGTACAAACGCATGAACATTATCCATTTTCTCAACGGATTGAAAGAAAGAAAGGTCAATAATATTTTAAAATTATAAATATTTTATATTTCATATATATTATATATTTTAATTAAAAAAATAATTAGTACCTTCTGTGTAAATATTGAATGAATCACACCACTTCACGAAATAGAAGTCTGACGTACACATGAAACACATTATCGTATTACCACAGAATGGAATGTAAGAAGGTATATGTGATATAATAATTCCATATATATAATAATATAATAAAAATAATATATAAACATTTATTATATCATTACTCCCAACTATGTGAGTTGGTGATGAAAAATTAATAACTTTGGTTCGTGAGGTGGTAGTACGTTGTGCACACGAATATAGATTTTGTATCCACAAGGTTGGAAGTTGATATGGTTGTAGGTAGTGACCTTAATATATATATATATATATTAAATATAATAGTATAATTATATCTTCATGTTTTAATAATAAATGAAGGAAGTGGAGTTAAAAATAAAATAATAATGCTCGTTAAGGATCATTACGTCTTCATTGGGTATCCTCCTTATGTTTTCACAAAAATCCTTCATAGGATGAAATTTTGAACAAAATAAGGAATATACAATGATAGGAGTGAATTAATAAAGATATTTTGGTCAATAATTTTTAAAAATAAGGATTTGTTTGAATGGGATAGGATAATGGGGGACCATTTATAATTGAGGTGAGTGGTACACATGTAATGTTTATAAATAATAAGGCATAACCTCATTTTTCACAAGCCAAAAATATCAAAAATAGACCATTATTAATAAATTGGCATGATAAGATCAAAATATTTTCATAAAATGGGGTTTGGACATGTTTTGGGTAAATTTTAAGCCATATAATTTTAGATTTTCCTTTGATAATTATATTATTTAGCTTAAACATAGTAAATTGAATGACTGTTTTTTCTATTAATTATATAAAAAAAATATTTTTACTTTATTAGAAAATATATATTATTATTATTAAAAATATGTAATAAATTTTTCAAAATTCCATTCGAAGAAGTGAAAAACTATAGAATAAAATTAAACCCACATAAGCAATATGGTAGCCGTTTTTAAAAGTGAAAATGTTCAATGGTTTAAAATGTTTCTTAAATCAAAATTCAAAATTAAAATGATTAAATTTAATTAAATTGTATTAATTTATATTAAATTTATCTAATTTAACTTTAATATCAATTTTAAAACAGAAATTAATATTATATATTTTGTAAACAGAACTAATGTTTTCAAGAGAAACCATTATTTCTCATTATTCATCAAAAAAATTATCTTTTCTGAGAATTCCCAAAAAATTCACCCAAACTTAATTTTGATTCCATGATTTAAAAAATTAATTTTATCCTATCAAAATCATTTTATAAAATTTTAATCAATTATTTTCATTAGTTATCACAAAAATAAATAAATATCAATTTTTGGGGAAAATAGAATTTTGAAAACATATAAAGACATTTTTAAGAAATTAAGTATATTTTATAAATATATTTTTATTTATATAAAAACATGATAATTAATATTTATAATTTTTTTATACCTATTGAAACCTCCATGTTTAACAATATGGTAATAACCATCTTGTTTAAATAATAATAACAATATTTTTATATAGTTCATTAACACTCGATGCTTAATATAATACAAGTAATCAATGATGTATAATTTATTCAAAAAATATTTAATAAAATATCTTGGTGTTATATAATACCCACATAAAACTAAATTTTACATTGAAATTATATCACGCTGATAGAAATGGACAAGAATAATTTTGTCTCGCCATATCCCCAAGTTCGTACAAAGATTCTCAAATGAGTGGTTTCATCACAAAACTTTGACCATGTGATTGGTCTTGTTTTGTAGACATATCTCCATAAAATCCGGAGTCTCTACTAGTTATTACTCATAATAATTATATTTCTCCAATGGTACATCCTCTAATTTTACTACATGTGAAGGATTTTTTATGTACTTCATCAAAAAAGATATGTGGAACACATCATGGACATGAGAGAGGTTTGTCGGAAGAACCAACCAATAGGGTACCATATCAATGAAACCAATACTTTTAATGGGAGGGATATACCTAGGGATTATTTTTCACTTGTTTAAAATTATATTTACTTATCAAATAGATAAATATTTAGAAATATTATCTTAATAACATCTAATTTCAGATCACATCGATGATTATCAGCATAACATTTCCATAAAAAATTCATCCTTAACTACTATTGAATGGATCCGACCATCTATTCCATTTAATCAGATATTTAAGGTCCCAAAATAAATATTTAATAAAGTTCATTCTATAATTTTGTATCTCTAAACTTTTTTACTTATAAGGATTCCTAAGGATCCATCTAAATGTTAGAGTGAAATATATTTTTGTAATAATTATAAACTAGAGGAAGGCATCGATCCCAAATATAACTAAAATCTATAGATAAATTTCTCATCATTTCTTCAAGGGTTTTAATTTTTCTATGTTAATGATCATATATTTGGGGATGATTTTAAGGTATGACACCCTTCTCTATAACAAGATCCTACAAAATACATCTCCAAAACGTTGAGGTAAACAATATATCCCAATTAAGAAAAATTTAATGTTGTATTCCATGAATCATTACTGCATACTTATGTATATACTGGAAATATTATATAGAGATAAATCTTCTATTATAGTAATAAATTATGTTTAATTTTTATAGATATTGACTACAACTCATATAGCATTATTCTCATTAGACATTTTTTGAGTCTAACAACAAAATCCATAGTAAAGTTTTCCCATTTCTATTCTGGTATTGTTCAAGGATGTAACATCCACATATAATTGTGGCTCTTAACCTTAACTTATACACATCAAAATAATCATGATAAAAACTCTATGATATCTCCCTTCATTCCATCCCACCATAAATACTAATTGAAATCTCTATACAACTTTTTACTTTTGGGATGAATAGGGAATGTAGAACTACAATATTATTTTAAAAAATCCTTCATTAAATATTTAATTGATAGAAAAAATACATGGTTCATAAACCTTATCATTCTATATTGATCGAGGATAAAATATGGAAAATATATAACCATTTATTCCGGCTCAACATATTTATTTTTAACCTATGTAATGTTCCCTTGGATATATATTTTCACATTAGATTGAATAAGATAATACTTAACCACTTCATTTTGGATTTATGGATCAATCCTTTGAAAATATAGAAATATTGGATCTTTTTTATCTTCATCATGGATATTATTTCTCAATCCTTTCATATCAAAGTATATACCCCCCTTGTTTACATTCCCAATGTGGTAATGTGTTGACAATTTATAATATTTCATCATCTCTTACCATATTCTATGGTTTATGTTCATATCATTTTGTGTGAATATATACATTTAAATTTTGGGATTATTATATATATCACAAATCTAACCATAAATATATTTTCTCCATATCTTTTTTTTAAAAATTAAAATAACTAATTCTAAATCACGATTTGTGTAATTTTTCTCATGAACCTTCAATTTATTTGATGAATAATCTATAACCAAGAAATTCTGCATAAGATCACAACCCAATAACTTATTAAATTTATATCATTGGATTAAAAACCTTTTTCACTATAGGGTGTTGTAAGAATATTCATGCTGACAAATCTGGTCTTCAGTTCCTTAAAATTTTCCTCACATTCATCTATCCAGATGAACTTGTCTCCCTTCCCAGTTAACATCGTGTGTGGATTAGGTATTCATGATATATTCTCTAAAAATTATCTCTGATATCATGTTAAACCATGAAATCTATGGATCTCAGTCACTGTTATTGTTTTAGTCCAAAATTTAATAGTTTATGTCTTCTATGGATCTCTAAATATACACTCTGTTGTGATTATATTACCACAAAATGATTCCTTTTAAATCCAAAACTAAAAATTTACAATTTTTTCATATAGTTTTCCCTTCCTTAGGGTATTTAATATAATTATAAAGTGATATTACTACTCTTTATTTCAGTTGGAATAGATAATAATATCATCTATAAATATTACTAAAAATAATCAAGGCAATATCTGAGGACAATATTCAATAAATCCTTGAATATAGAGGGGGGATTAGAAATATAGAATGGAATAAAAATATATTCTGAGTTTCCATACATTTTATGAAATTATTTTTTCAATACATCATACTTCTTGACTCTCAATTGATGATACACAGAATGAATGTCAATCTTGTTATGGTATTGAGCTCTATGAATGTGCTCAAATAGGTAATAAATAGAGGGTAGAGGAAATACGTTCTTGATTTTGATATTGTTCAGATCCTAATAATAAATATATATTCACATCAATCCAAATTTTTTTTTCAGAAAGAATATTTGCACCCCAAGGTGACACCCTAGGGTAAATGAATCCCTTATAAAGGTTCTCATAGTCTTTCTTCTTCAATTCTTTTTACACAATTGGGGACATTATATAGGGATTATTTTAAGTTGATTTTGATCTGAGTATGAGTTTTATTAAAAAAATGAACCTCATAATTTGGCATAATTCTAGGAGACTATATCCAAAATAAATCATAAAATTATTACATAATAGGAATATTATTGATGTCATGTTTATCCCCAACCATCTAAGAAAAATACCCCTTCTTTATACAAATGAAGACCCATAAAATGGATGTGATCTCTATAAAATGTTCACAATATTATCACATTGATGGATGATCATAGGTTTGTTTGGAAAATAAAATATAACATAACTTATTTATAATTATCCTAGGATTTATTTAGATAAAATTAATCTGTGCATATGATAAAATAAAAATCATCTAGAGGTATAATGGAGAGATTTATAGGAAACACATTCCCAAAAAAATCAATCATAGAGGAATCCTACACTTAATAATAGATCATGGTACAACTAGTGGGTTTCGAAAAAAATTATACAGAGGAAACATTTTCTACTATATTGATACCCATATATAATTATTCAAATATGAAATAATGACTAGATCCGGAGTAAAATAAAACATTTGTGGTTCTAGAGTGGATGGAAATTGTACCATTGACCATGTTGTCATCACACCCCTCATTAAAAACAAATACTGCATGGGATTTTCCATTTTCCCTTGTCTTATGAGGCTGATTATGTTGATAATAATTATTAACATTTATTTTTGGTTAATGGTTAGTATAGATCTCATACTCCATGAATATGGAACACTGGAGTATGGATGGGGTATTCAATGAATATTTTTCTATATTCATCAATCACTTTCCTTCACACAATTAAAACATCTATTAACCACCTTGAGACAATTTATTATATGTTTATTTTCACACATCAAGCATGAAGGAAAGATCATCTTCTTCTCTCCATAGTTTTTATTGTTTTATTAAACTATATCTTCCATTTCGTTTCAAAACCATGATATTTACAGGTATATCATATCTTCATTTCCACTTTGAGACTACACCCAAAAAATTCATTATTGATAATTACATCCCATATGGATAATTCCTTTCATATACATGGTTTCAATATAATAAAAATGAACCAAATTTATTTCAAATTGGATGATATTTATTTAACCATACCACATATGTCATATAAAATATTCTATATAGACACCAATAGAATCCTCATCGTTACGATTTATCTAAATCAATTTCTTCCCTATTTAAGTATTAAGGTTATGAGGGAGTTGTTGTAAAATGAATAATCTATTAAACTCAACCCACTTCATGAATTCAATTTCATCATTTTCCCATGTATTTTTAATGAGATTCCACCATTTATCCACTTCTCTTTCCAAGTGATAGACAACTAAAATAAAATTTTCATTTTGTGAATAGTAGTTAATAGAAAATGTATTTTCAGTGGTACAGACCCATTATTCAAGAACATGAATATCATGAAAACAACTACGAGAAGTTGTATTTTTCTTCATGAAGGACTCAAAATATTATTTTTCTATTGCACGTTTGGATGTTTTCGAAAATTCATATCTTTAGAAAATTATGTTAGCATGCCAATGATGTTTATCATTGTAGCTTCAATTACATTTGCCTGATCACATAGAAATTTATTGCACTATCTATTTCACATATTATTAAAATGTTTCCCTTATGTTCTATCCATTGAATAAAACCAATATGAATACTGTAAGAAACAACTACCAAATTGGGGAACCACATAATCATAAAAAACAAATTATATGATGAATAAATTGTGGAACATTATTTTTAATCCTTATCAACATCAGTTTAACCAAGTTCATTTATATTAATCAGATATATAAATCCATCATGATGGATCATAAATATTTTTTAAATTTCAAATGTATATCCCATATGTGTGTAAAACTAGTTATGTGGAACAACCCATTTTCATGTACCATGTGACTATCTAGTCCATCTCAATATTCCCTTTGCAGAGTTATTATCAGTAGTTACCTCTATTATAGAACCAAATCCACCTGTAATTTCCCCATAGGAAGAAATTTTTTTGTAAACCACACTCTCAATAATTTACCAAAATTATAGTACATTTTCTATACATTGGCACATCTTTAGAATTATTGTCGGATATAACCTTAGAAATATTCTTAGTGTTTTTACTAATGTTACATATCCGAGTTTCCAATGGGTAACTAATACTATCCACTTACACCAAATATATATACTGAAATATATCATATAAATAAATTATATCTTCCTATATGAATAATAATTAAATTAAACAAACACACTCCTATGGATCATAAATTCATATTTCCATTGGAAACATTAACAAAAAATAACTGCTCTATAAGTGAGGTATGTCAGCTGCCACTATGTTATTCATAACTAGAACCCATATAAACATATCAAATATAATACCTTTCATTAGAAACAATGGAATATAAATATGTGAAATTGTGACCATAAATTCTCATTAAGGGTAAACAAGGGAGATATCAACATACAATGAGAATAAGGGTATAAGAACAGGAGAATAACATTTGAAAACCATTTCCATGCATATGATAGATTATAAATGTGAGTCATTGTTTAAATAATTGATGTTTATAAGACATGAATCATTATGTAATCAATGAAAATTAACTACATGATCATAATATTGTCTTAAGCCATTGATTTCTGGTATAAACATAAAAAATGAATATCATTTCCTTAATAGTTCACGACTCATTTCCAATACTATCACAATGTATTTGGTTCACTCTATAAACCGTTTTAGTAGTTATGTTTCCCTTAGAAGACTATCATAGTGGACATAGTTGTTATTGAACTAGGTTCACTACTGATTCTAGTCTTATTTATATCATGATATATCAATCATTACCCAATGAATAAGAAGGACATATAGGTTCTACATTACACATAATGAAAATTATACATATGTATATCAAAGTTTCATAAAAAACTAATCCTATTAGAACCCAAAAAATGAAATAAATATGATAAAAATTTATTCATAACACATCAATTTTAAATAAAATAGTTTCAATAATCGTTTAATCTTTTCTTCAATATATAACCTATGATAAAATAAGAATGTTTCATAATCATTTAATCATGGTATAACCCCTGAGAATGAAATGTGTTTCACTAACATATATTCATCATAAGCATAAAAATTTAAATAAATAATAGTTATGGTATCCATATATCATATGCCTAGTAAAGTATACTTGATATAAAATTATGACATATTGTATGGAAAATTATTTGGAAAGAAACATCACATGGATTGCATCTTCTTGAAAATGTCCTTTATTAAAAAATCCCAATTTTTTAAATTAAAAATATCTAAAATGTTATAAAAATCAATTTATTTTAAAATAAACATGATATATCAAAATATAATATTCATATAATACAATTTTAATTATGTTGGGAAATTTTGATTCTTATCATAAATGTTCAAATAATGATTCCTTTCTCATTTTTGGTAAAATCTAAGCATGCCTTATTTTGAAAATGAAAACAAGATTATATTCAGAATAAATTAAAAAAAATTCATACGTTGGTAAAAAATTTATTAATAGACAATTTATATAATGTTAAAAACATATATTAAAACATTTGTATAAGTCATGGTTTTGGAATAAAAAGGCTTTTTATAGAAGGGTGAAATAAATTGTATATTTCACAAAAAAATTCAATTTAAAAACATGTGTAAATCAAGAGAGAAAAAAGTGGAAAAATGTATTCTTTATAAATAACAATATTAAGATAAAATACATGATTTTATTTAGATATTGATTTTAAAATTTAATTATTGGATGTTTAATAATGAGCAATCCAGATAAACGATGAGTGTCTAATATAAAACTGTTACTACTTTGATAACTTTTAATTGCAAGAAAAATGAAGAAATAACATTAAATGAAACCTAAAATATCATAATAATAAATATATTCATTATAATACATGTATAATAGTTATTATATACAATAAATAAATTAAAATAGGTTAATAACATAGCATATGTCTTGAAGAAATAAAATTGAAGCAAAACTCACATACCCTTAGTCTTTAATTCAATTTTACACAAAAATATATTTTTTACAATATATATAAATTTATTATAAATATATTATTTAAAAATATATATATATAATTTCATATATTATTTATTAATTACCTTTTATTTCATGTTTATTAATTATTCCATGTAAAAGTAACATTTCTGGAAATAACTACATAGTTTTTTATGTTTGTTTAGATCTGTTAATTTTTGGACCTATTAATTTGAAAATTGTTAAATAATATATATAATGTAAACTATAATATATATTCAAAATATTTTTATTTATATTAATTCATAAAATCAAGGGATAGAAATGGAAATACAATGTTTATGGATACGGTAGGTCGTATGTACACATGAATATTGTTTCCATTTTCTAGACAGATTCAAATAAATAGAGGTAAATAAATATTACAATTATAGAATCACATTTATTTCATATATATCATATATTTTTATTAATACCTCCTTTATTACTTTCCATTTAATGCATAAAAGAATCAAATCACTTCATGAGGTGATAGTCCAACGTAAACTTGAGAGGGTACTTTTAAACTTTTGCTAGGGTATTCTTAAGAGAATTGGGGAACATTTGATGGAAGTAGACATGATTGTAGGATTTTTCCAAAAAAATTCAAAATATTAATTATATACTAATATTATTATATCATCATTTCTTATTATTAATTTAAGGAGTTGGAAGAATAAATACAAACACTTGTAGAAGAACTTTGCATATTCTTTAGGTAACCTCATCTAGTTTTCAACATTATTCTTGCAAGGATGGGTTTATTAAAAAAAAATAGGATTATATGATGGTATTAGGGATGTAATTAAGGTATTTGAGACGTTATTTTCTATAATTTTTTTGAAGTGTGAATTTTAGAGGAGAAGGGGTGGCATTTATAAATGAGGTGTGGGGAGAACTTATAATTTTTGGAAATAAAATAGTGTTCCCATGTTTTTGAAATGGAACAAGTCTAAAAAATGTACCATTACTAATAAATAGACATGATAAGGTCGAGATAATCCCATATAATGGTAAATGGAAATGTATTGGGTCACTTGTAGCCAATATATTTTTAGGTTAGCTACCGGTAGACCCATTTTTACCTTAACTAAAATAAATAATTTTTATTGTTTTTTATATTAATAATAGTAAAATAATATGTTGATATTACCGGATAAAAAATTATTAATATTAAAAATATACAATCTATTTTTTTTAAATTTCAATCATATAATTAAAAAAATATAATTTAAAATTAATCTTGTAGACTTGATGAGAAAGAATTTTTCAAAATAGAAAATGGTCAAAAGAATAAAATACAATTATATCCAAATTCAATATAAACATGATTTTAATGAAAAAAATTTGATTTATTGATCTATAATTAAATATATTTTTCTTCAAATGATATTTTAATAAAAGAATTAACCTTTTAAAGTATATAAATGAAAAATCAGCTTAAAACCACTATTTTTAAATATTCATCTAAAAATTAATATATTAATAAAAGTCCCAAAAGTTCACTCTAACATAATTTTAAAATGATAATTTAAAAAATTAATATCATTTTATATAGTTAATTCTTTAAAATGGATAAAAATTAGTTTATTGTTGTTCATAAAAAATTAAAAATTATTTTTTTTAAGAAATTACTATTTTCAAAACATATAAATACATTTAAGAAAATTAATATTTTTTTAATTCATATGATTAATTTTTAAAAAACATTATAAATAATATTTAAAAGTTTTTTAATTACTATTTATCAATCTAATTATAATGCCTAGAAAATAAAATTCGTTTTTAAATTATAATATTGGTAGTTTTTCGTGGGTTGTTAATACTCAGTGATGTGTGTAACAGATGCTAGAAAAGATATTTAATTTATTTTAAAAAAAATTCACAAAATCTCAAGGTGTTTCAAATTTGGGTTAGTGTATTTGGGTTATTCTTCACATAATATAATGTATTAAATAATGGGATAATATCATTATTTAAAAACTCTAAAACATGAACGTTTTTCAATAGAATTTCTAAAACTACATAGGACAACCTAGAATATTACATAAGAAATGAGTGACCTATAAATTACAATAAGTTAATAATAATAGAATAAAAGAAGTTAACTCAGTATATGTGAGTCAATATACATATGAAGGTAACATAGTATGGGGTATAATCTTAAACATGAACTTAAAATCAGGATATATGATGATAACATTGAGGAAACATGGGAATGTGGAAAGAATATAAATCATTAAATTATAATAATAAATTTAGGATAACCACCCAAAAAAATAACATAATTTCCTTATGATAAAATACCATTCACCATACATGTAATATCTCAAGATAAAAAAAGTACCCAACTCATTGGAGGGTTACAAAATTTTGGGTCCATCCATCACTTTTAGATCATGTTTGGGCATAAGTCTGCCACATAGATCATACAAAATAATAATTAATTTAATCAATTTTTTACAATATGATTAATGATTTTCGATTACATAAATGTAATTACCCAATCAATAAATTATATGTATATATAGGTGAATACCCTTTAGTGGAAATGAGGACAATTATCCACTATACAAAATTTGGAATGAAAAATCATGGGTTAATTTTGGTAGCACACTGGGGTACATAAAGGTTCATAGAAGGGTATATTGAGAATGAATGGTTTATCTAGACACTTGTAACAAATAATTATATTAATAATGATCTGTGAGAAAATACCCCAACATGGACTATTAGAAATAAAAATGTTTAATATAATGAAGGTGGTTGAATAAAAAGGAGTGGGAGGGGATCCCTTACTATGAGAGGGTACATTTAAACGTTTGGTAGGGTATTATTAAGATAATCAGGGAACATTTAGAGGGATATATATAGGGAAGGGTGGAATCGATGTTTTATCCGACTACATGGAGAGAAAATGATGTTAACTTTAGTGTGTTTATATAGAAAATGAGATATGGATTCTCTATTAATTTCTAATCATATGTTTTGGACACTATATGATAAATTAATCCTATCCCAAACCCATTTAATTGGTTTTACAAGGGTTTATACCATAGAGTACGAGATTCAACTATTTTATATTTCTAATAATTGATATCATTAAAATAATAACCTTATTTATATGGAAATGAGCCATGTTTATAAATAATTTATTTCAAAACATTAAAATATAACAGTGATGTCAGTGGTTTCATTAAGGGTTTACAAAATTAATATTATAATTGAAGAAAAAAATTATTTTATGTTGAAAAAAATAATTTTTCTTGTGGATCCTATTAATATTATTTATTACATCACATTTTTGAGTTTATGATATAATAATACATAAATTATATATATATAGTATTTAATTTTTAACCAAAATGTAATCTATAAGATACAATAGAGAGTGTAACTCCATGCAATTTTCCCACTTCCCATATGTATATATTGTTTAGTTGTTAAAGATATTACTCTTTCTGAATTTTAATAAAATATGTTTAATTGGTATGTTGAATAACTCCAAGATGGTGTTATTTCCATTAGAGGTCTTGGGGAGTCCTATGATGAGGTCTACGATTATGTTTCCCTTTTACAAACTAGAATAATAAATTCTATCATCATACCCATATACTTATGTCATTCATTATTGACTTGTTCATATACCACACATCATGATACAAACTCTATGTTCCCCCTCTTCATGTTATCCCATCAAATTTTTTAAATCAAATATCTCCTTAACTTACTACTCCTTTAATTAATAGATTTGGATGAGATATGAAAATAATATAGAAGTTACAACTTCAGATCTGGGTTTTATGGGATACATATCATGGTCCCATCTATTATAACCCCTCCTTATAATATGGTTGAAATAACTAATATTTGGTATTTTATAATATAGGGGCTCATCATCTATGTTGCCACCTTAACCCTCCTACAAATTGATATTTGAGCCCTTATTTTAGAAATGTAAGATAAAACTCCTTTTATTATTCCCAATTATTTCTTTTTCATTTCAAAAAATATTATATACCTTGATATCCAAATCTATGATAGGTTATCATGATCTTTCCAAATCAATGATTTCGACACATTTTTTTATTCTTATAATTGTAATAGATAGAACAATAATGATTTTGGATCAGATATAACCACCTTTATTAGAGAATATTGGAATCTTATTCATTAAATTTATGCTTGGGTATTTTGTGGTCTATATATATTACATATCTCTCCATATATAATATTTTTCCAAACAATTAATGTGAATATCACAGAAATAAATTTTAGATCATTTTGATTATATACATATAATGGATATTTAATTGGTGGGAGGCATAAGCTACCACATTTTCATCTAATATTAATACATTGCTAAATCCTTTATTGGATACATTTTATCAAATTGTGATTTTTGACAAACATTTTTTTTTCAGGATCCCATTCGATTGGACATTTTCTTTTTATAGTCATCATATTTCACTCCACATTGGTTGTTAATTCAGTTCCTCTTCCCTCCAGCCATTGAATAAAAAAATATAATATTCAGGATGATAATATTTAAACTATTAAACATTTAAATGGTAAATAGTGAATATTAAAGGGTTATTTCATAAATGACATACATTCATGTACTTATGAAATTATAGGTTTCAATATAAGTTAACCATGTTATATTTTTTAATATAAAATATTTTGGTAGGGTTATCATTTTATAGTTGTTAATAAAGTTGTTTTGAATTTACCAAATCATATATCATGGGTGTGTGAAATCAAGTGTGCAATAAGTCCCATTGGTGTCCACTAGGTGACGATCGAGTATATCTCAATGCACCCTTTTGTGGTTATTTCCCCTATGTACAACATTTCTAGAGACACATCAACTTGTTTTATCAAGATAGTGATTTTTTTGGAATCCATACACTATATACCTTACAAAAACATAATGATGTTTTCCTAAGTTTATTCTTATTTGTAAGGATTTCACTAGAGTTTTATAATAAAAATCCCCCAAAATAACTAGACCTTCATCTAATTTCATCCATGCCAAACCATATTTTAATATGTATAAATTCATGATTTATTATGTAAAGATAAACTCAATAAAACCCTATAATATTCTGAGGCCTATAGTATTTGGGTAATTAGGTACATGACATATTAACATAAAAATGGGTTCAACATCATTATTTAATTCTTAGAAAAAAAACCTTATTTTAATGGATACTCTAAAACTGAACGAACATACAAAATAAAAGGGTGATATATAAATTATCATATGTGAATAATCAAATAATGGAAAAAGGTAATGAAATATATGTGAGTAAAGAGGCATTTCATTGTTACAAAATAGGGCTGTGAATGATAAAAATGAATTTTGAATCATGATATATTGTGATAACACGATAGAAACATGGGATTGTAGAAAAACATAAAACATGACATTATATCATAAGTTTCAGATATCATCATTGAAAATTTATCATAATGTTCATATGATAGCTTCCTATATGCAAAAAATGGAATTTCATGAGATAATAATTATACCCAATTCGTTGGAGGGCTATATAATTTTAAGGCCAATGATCACATTCATACCATGTACATGTATATGTTTTCAACATAACCTATACAAGATAATAAAACATTTCATTATATTTAACCCCATGCTTAAATACTCTGGGTTATATATATCGATGTAACAATTTAATAAATGATAGGTATATATATGTTAACCCCAATGATGGGAAATGTGGAAAAATAATCACTACATAAATTCTTGGCATGTAATACTAGAAGATAATTTTGATAGCATAAAATGGGTATGTAATGGATCATGGAAGGGTTTAATGAGAGTGAAAGTAGTTTATTATCAAATGATGATCATAATTATAGTATGCGGTATGTGTGAGAACACATCCAAAGCTAAAAAATTAGAAATAAAAAGGAATAATATAAATAAAGGTCATGAATAAACTGGAGAATGACATGATCCCATACCTCACGTGGCCTCTATAGAGAGAAGGGTAGTGTAACATCATGATCCAAGGGTTATTATGGAAAATCAATGATAGGTTGTGTAGGTTTTCATAGAAAAAGGGTAAGTAATTATTTATTAATTTGTAAAATTTGGTTTTTGAATCTATAAGATAAGTTAATCAAAACTAAATGACATCTAATTATATTTCCCATGGATTGATCCAAATAATAGTGTATTTAATTTTTTTATAATTCTAGTAAATGGACACAATAAAAAACATTGTAATGTAGAAGTGATTTATGTTATCAAATTATTTTTAAAACCATAAAATAAAATATATATTTTGGATGATTCAAAAAGGGTCAATTAAATTAATGATAAAAAACACTTTATTTTAATGGATAAACGTAATTTTTGAAATGAATTAAATGTCCCAAAATTTCCGTATATTTTTTATTCATTATATGCAATTATTTTGAGACCGCAAAATCTAACGGTGTGCAATTCTAAGGCCCAAAGTACCCGAAATGATCCATCAATTTAGTGTTAATCTTTAATCAGCACGCGTAAGAATTTTTCTAGAAAAAGTGCAATAACTCTTAAATGGTCACCCAGATCAGATATTTGAGGGCACCATTACGTTCAAATGGCGGGTTTTCCCTAGGAATGACTTCAATTTAGTCAGAGAATGCCTCCTATGAGAAAACCCAAAATTGGCATAACTGTAAATAAAATAATTTAATAAAGTTTTTTTTTCAAATGCTTATAACTCACAAACGGTAACTCAGATTAAAAACATGAGAACACTGCTTATCCTGTGAGGGTATTCCCTCTTTATAAAGATACTAACATTGGCAGGAGCGGGCGGCCAGTGAATATTAGTTTTTTGTTGTAAATAAAATAATTGAAAACTATTTTATTGTAAAATCCATAACTTCTAAACGGTAACTCGGATTCAAAATATGATGGTACTGTTGAGTTATTTGGAGTGTTTTCTCCTTAGTTAGAGCCTAACCATGACCGGCTCAGGTCAAGGGTGAACGTAAATAATTTATTAAATTTTTTTTAAGGTACGTTCAGAAAACACATGAGTGACATTTTCTAACATCTGAATTGGTGATCAGATTAAAAATCGTAGGGCACTGTTGAATCTGAAGCACCAGGATTCGCTTAAGGGAGACTTTACATTGACCACAGTGGGTCTTGAGAAAAATATAAGTTTTGTTACATTTTAAAAGAAATGAAAAAAATAATTTTATTAATTTATTTTTATTTAATATCCTCAAATGGATAAGAGGTGTGTGGGGCCAACTATGTTTCAAGCCAATAAATGGATTGACCTGCCAACCCTAAGTAACAATGCCATTGGGAAATTAAGAAGGTTCCAAATTAATGAGCCTCCATTAATTACACATGCTATTACTTACCCTCCCCCTATCCTATATATTTGGAGCTTGGTGGGAGGTACCGTCATAGATTCGCTAAGAAATAAAGTGTAGAAGGAGTTTCGTGACGCTAGACCCTTAGAGAATTGAGCTGACCTAGTGGGAGGTTATAGACGATATCAAACCACAAACCAAAGAACGATGTGAGAGTGTCTTCGTTGGGAACTCATTGTGAGAACGAAGTACACGATCTACCTTCAAGACGCGAACGCCCTCCAATGGGTTCTCGAGGTAGGGGGTTTATTCATTTATACATTTTAAATGATTTTGATCTTCCCCATTCTTAAATGACATGATGAATGTGGGCAAACCGACTAACGGGTTGACCTGCGATTCATTTGCCTTGCGGTAGGTTTTTTTAGGGTATCTTTATGGGGTTATCTTGTTGTATATTTCAATCATGTATAAAACCCTTAACCCCTCTCATGTTACGAGCTAAGGCGGAGGGAACATGCTTAACAAATCTCACCCAAACCCTCTGCTATCATTTCTACATACTTGTGACTCCATGGAAGACTGAAAATGCAACGAAATATACCAGATACGTGGTCGATAGCGCATTGATGCATGTCTCAAGTGGAATCCATGGCACAAAGCCGCGACTGTCGTCGGAACAGCCTGCTCCGCCCAACCGCAGAGGAGGCGTGGCGTGCCGTCGTGTGCTACCGAGGAGCATGGGGGGCCACTTATCATTAGACACGACGACCAGAGGATGGCGAATAGCACCCCGAACTACCACAGATGGCAGAACGACACGTCGTCATGTGCTTCTGGAGAATTTGGATGGTACACCGACCCACAGTAGTGGAGTCGGGAGGACCTGCTCTAGCGGGTCCTATGTGCTACCTCGCAACGCCACGTAGCGTTGCTGCTGTGAGAAGACCGAAAATCCCTCAACCATTTGTGAAAATTGTGGGTTTCTCCCCCCAGTGGTGTCTCGGGAATACACCCTTACGGTTCATGGCCCATACGGTCGGGCCACCGCCCAACCGGGCCGCTTCCCATGTGGGATTCCGCCCTAGTGGTCGGGCGTCCAACCGGGCCACCGCCCTAGAGGGTCGCCGCCCTACCTGAACACCCCCAAGTTTCGGGTCACTCCATAGTGGGCCGAGATGCCTTTGTAGACCACCCCTTAGTGGGTCGGGCTGCCTTTGCTCGTCACATATTTTGTGGGTCAGGCCAAACCTCGGCAGAGTGAGCGTAGTCCACCGCGACCCAACCCAGATCGAGTTGTGTCGGGTCGGTCCGACCAGGTCCAATCGGACCCCAGCCTAGAAACAATTAAAGGGACTTATCTCGAGAACCAGATTTCTGTATGATGAACAGTCTGTGGCGTTGGGTTCCTTGGAGTGAGAAAATCCTTTGACGTACTCCATGAGAGTTTTGAAAAACTTGGAGTATGGCTGGGTTGGATCTCACCTGAATCCAACCAGGCCCTCGGCACAAAAATGCCAATAACGCAATGAATGGGCGTCCGGTTACCACGTTGTCTATTGCATTGGAACCCTTATGACATAGTAGATAATCAGGTTACTTATTTAGGAGAGTTTTTCCAAAATGTAATATGACCAGTGGTTTGAGTAGTAGTTCTCTAAAGTGCACTACGTACCAAACCCTACCACAAGTTTAGAATTGACGACTTCATACCTTTTTGACTCGTAGTGACTTGACGTCCCACGGTACCCACTGGGTAGGAGTACCTCAATAGGCCATGGTGGGGAACAATCACAGTACGTGATGGGGTCGAGTACCTCAGCAGGCCATGGTGGGGGAGTGGCTTTTTGTGACCTGGAAGACCCATGGTACGTGATGGGGAGGAGTTCCTCAATAGTTGAAGATTAGGGGAAAGTCCCTCTGTGTGACATGGTAAGCCCATTGTAATCAATATAGGAGGAGTTCACCAGTAGTCAAGGTGTTATACATAGTGACTTGGATTGATACTTGTTCCTAGGCCCATAGAATATGTGGTTAGCTATTAGCAATCATAACTATCATGTTAGTGTCAGTATCATAATCCAATTTCTCTTAGTTGTATGCCTGGTGTGAGCTAACTTGTGTTGTGTAATTTTACCTTTGTTGTACTATCTTCATGGCGATACCTATGTGGTACTTTTACATGTGTGTTACTTCTATCTTTATTGTGTTACTTGTGAGGTACTTTTACATTCGTGGTGTTACCTTTTTCGTATACTTCCCTCATATATGAGAAGAGTATATCTCGATAACATAGTTATATGTGTGGGTAAATAACTATGTAGAATTGATGTCTTGATTTTTGGGTCTTCCATTGTGGAACTTTAGGATACCTACGAGGTATCGGGATCCCTACTCAATATTGTTATACAAATACATGCAAGGGCTTCTCCCACAACTTTTTTTGTCTTGTGCAGACAACATATATCAATGATCGAGGTTGAGGGAGCCTGGACTGGACCATTCTCAAAGGTGGACCATTTTGTGTGACCCGACGCAAGGACTACTAATCGTGAGCTATGCCTTTCCTTTAGGTAGGATCTGGGGTGGACCATTTAGTGTGACGCGACGTAGGGACTGCTGATTGTGAGATATACCTTCCCTTCAGGTAGGATCTGTGGTGGATGATCCTGGAGATGCTTTTCATCTTTTCAGTTGTTTTTTCCTTTTTAGTTGTACTTTTACTTTTCATGTTGGGCTTATATTATGGCCCATTTACTTTGATCACACTTATCATACAGCAGTTTAATTTACATTTGCATTTTGTTGTATTCCCGGACCGTGTGTTTATAGAGGATTAAAGGAAATGCCTTCCTGTTTTAGGGAATACGCTTTTCAGTGAAATTTTCTAAACCCTCACCTATGGAAGGTAGTATTGGGGTAGTCACAGCATGGTCCCTTGGGGGACGGGTCGTGACAAAGTGGTATCAGAGGATTTTTGGATTTACCGAAGTCCTAGGACTCTGATATTTTTTGTGAAGCAATATTGTAATGTGTTATTAGTGTGGTTTTCAGTTTAGGGAGTGCAGTGTTAGTGAGACAGTCGACATATCAATACACTAGGACCCTAAATTTTGATTTCTAACTCAGCACATGAAAACAGTAATTGTTTTTGTTTTTAAAGAGTTTTTCTTGTGATTTCTTGAGTCTGATGACCAGGTATAACATAATGACCATGGAACACCTATTTCTTATCTGGATATTGCCACTTAGACATTCATCTATGATTCATGAGAGAGAATTAAATCATAGCCCACCAAGGGACGAGGCTTCGGTGTAGGGAAATCTTATTGTGTTGGCACCTTCAGGTGTTGTACCGGCATCCCCACCACCCATTGGTAAGCAGTTACCACAAGCTGCACTAGCTGGTGGTGCACACTGATTAAGTGCATCGCATGAGTTCCAGCAGTAGAGGCCTCCGAGTAATCAAGGTGAGAAAGATTCCTAGCCATTTGAGTACTGGATGGAGGCTGTGGCTAGTGTTTTCCGCCTATTTGGGACACCAGTTGAGTATATGGTGATTATTGCTTCTGGTCTTTTCTAATACATGAACATGAGTATGGTCCACAGGGTAATGAGGCTTCGGTACTTAGAAAATTTCCCAAGATGGTACCTTCGGGTAGTGTTCTAGCTCTATCACTTCCCGTTGGTCAGCAGTTACAATTGGCGGTACCAGTAGAGGACACATATAGGCTTAGTGCCTTACGCGTGTTTCAGCATCAGATACCCATCAGGTTCTGTGGTGAGCCCAACTCACAGGCGTTTAAGGATTGCCTTGAAGAGGCGGCTGAGAGTTACCTCTAGCTTCAAAAGCTTCGGTAGGATGACATGTCGATAGCTGAGTATTCATCAAGGTGTACCAACTATTCCTATTACTCGATGAATACAATACAATCGTTTCATCAGGGCTCATAATTCCATGTGAGGTGTGTTTAAGGACATCCTATCTAGAATTAATTCTTTATTAATTTTTATGTATGTTGGGTGCTAGAAATAACTTTTATTGTTGATTGATCATTGGCTGAGATGATACATATAATGAATGTTAGTAGTATGAAAGCAGGAAATTGGCGCCAGTCTCAGAGATGTTGGCATGTAAAATAATTTTTCAAGAGGATGTGATAGGGAGAGATGAAACTACAAGGTTTCATACGTGGAAGTAGAGCATGGAGAGAAGCATTAGGTGGTGTACTTTTTGACATGTTATAACCACCCACTATGTGGTCCCCACCAGTATCAGGGAGCTTGAGGATAGGGAAAGGGAGTAGCTTCCTGCAATCAAGGAGTGTGACCAAAGGGCTCTAGGAATGATTTGAGGTATGATATGTGTCTACTACTAGCTTCCATATTAATATACATAGGTAACAATTATTCATTCCTTCCATGAATCATGTCAAAGACCTAGATTATCTGGTTAAACCCTTGACCTAACCCTCCCATCTGGAGATACTTTTTTTAGGAGACTCGATAATCACACATATACAGACTGTCTGATCTAACCCATGAGGTGAGAGTTTCTATTGGAACCTCATAGTGGAATCATCGAGGCCTTACGAAGTTAGTTTGGGTATGGACTGGACATCCACATTTCATGCTTAGATTGACTGTATTAGGTAAAAAAGGTTGTTCTTTATATACAAAATTAGAATGGGGTTCTCCATGGTCAGAGAAAAAGGATTCCCAGGTAGCTTATGATAAAATCATGCATAGGAGGGTGCATTCGATCACTCATGAGTCGACTAGATTTTCCCTCATGGAAGATGGATTTTTGAGTTTTCAGTTCCCAACAGGAGTGGCAGAGTGCAAGGACACTTTTTATAAGATGTTTCCTGGATTACTTACCTGAAGGGAGAGTGAATTCTGTTTTGGATAGGTACTACTAGAGATTTGTACCTGAATTCTCTAGGGTAGAGACACTCTTGTTAGTATTGATGCAGAAGGGTAAGCCCTTCGTATGGACAGAGCGATGCACATAGTGTTTCTAGGAGCTGAGGAAGAGACTGATGAGTGCCCCCATCTTGAGTCTACCATAAGAGGGAGTTGGTTATGTATTCTACTGTGATGCATCAGGGACTGGAATTCGGGGTGTCCTGATGCAGGAGAGAGAAGTGGTCACTTATGGATCGTGACAGCTGACAAAACCTAAGAAGAAATATGCTACCCACAACCTAGACTTACCAGCAGTGGTATTCACCTTGAAAATGTGGCAACATTACTTGATGGGTGAAAATTTTACAGTCTACTATGATCACAAGAGTCTTAGGTATTCCATCTCTCAAAAGGACTTGAACCTAAGACAATAGTTATGTCTAGAGTTCCTCTAGGACTATGACCTTGAGATAGTCTATATTCTCGGGAAGGGGAACGTGGTAGCAGATTCACTCAGTAGAATGTCTCGCCTACAACTACTGAGTGAGGCATCATAGAAGCTAGTCGTGCTATAGATATCCTTCATAGATAGAGATGGAGGAGCTTACCTCCAGTATATGACTATCACTCCCCTAATTATTTAGTGAATTTGGGAGGCATAACATGGGATGTTGACTGTGAGGCCTCATATACTCAGATATCCTCAAGACAGTATCCAAAATTATTTTCTTAAGGGGGAGCGCATGTCATATTTTTCAGAGGATGCACCATGGTACCAGTGATGCATCAAGAGGAGGTGCCAAGGGATATCCATACATCCCATTTAATGGTACATCCTGGAGTGGAGAAGTTGTACCAGGGCCTCTAGAGTTAGTACTGATGTCTAGAGATGAAAGGAGCAGTGGCACATTTTGAATCATGAGGCTTTTCTTGTTAGCAAGTGAAGACTGCACAGGGCTGGAAAAAGTTTTAAGCCGACAAGAGGAGGGAGACCTTGTCTTTCTACAGGTCTCACCTTGACTAGGTTAGCGTAGGTTTGTCCAGGGTGGAAAGTTATCCTTAAGTTTCATTGGACCTTTCTAGATGCTCAGAAGTGTGGGAGAGGTGGCATACCAACTATATCTTCCCCCACAGATGCACCAGGTGCATAATATTTTCTATGTGTCTCAATTGAGGAGATTCGTGCATTATTCATCTCACATTATCGACTAGGTAGAGTTGGACTTTGATGATGGGGAAACATTTATGGAGTTCCCGGTGTTGATAGAGGATCAATAGGAGCGAGTACTTCATGGATGTTCAATCCCTTTGGTGTGAGTTCGGTGGCAGCACTGGGAACTCTAGGAGGGTACATGGGAGCGGGAGACTCATACTCATGCTTAGAACCCTCATTCGTTTGTTTTGCCTTTTTTTGGATTTCGAGGACATAAAGGCCTATGGTGTGGAGATTTTAATGTCCCATAATTTCAAAATTATTTTTTTATTCATATAGAAATATTTTGAGACTACAAAATTTGAAGGTGCATGATTCCAAGGCTTGGCGTGCCCAGAATGATCAATGGATGTTTTCTTAAGATTTAATTAGTCAGCGTTAGAAGTTTTCTAAAAAAAGTATAATTACTCGTAAACAGTCATCCAAATCCGAAATCTGAGGGCACCGTTATGTTCATAATGGCGGGTTTACCCAAGGTACGAATTAAGTTTAGTAAGGGCATGCCTCCTGTGGGAGAACCAGAAAATGGAATAACCATAAATAATATAATTAAAGAAAGTTATTTTATTTTTCAAATTCTTTTAACTCACGAACGGTATCTCAGATTAAAAATACGTGACCACAAATAATCTTTTTAGGGTATTCTCTCATTAGTAAGATACTAAAATTTTCCAGTTTAGGCCACCTGTGAATGTTAGTTTTTAGCCATAAATAAAATAATTAAGTGAAAACTATTTTATTGTAAAATCAATAACTTCTAAATTGTAAATAAGAATGAAAATATTAGGGTACTGTTGAGTTTTTTGGGGCGTGTTCTCCTTAGTTGGATCTTAACCTCGACCGTCATGGGTCGGGGGTGAACGTAATTAATTTATTAAACGTTTTTAAGGTAGAATAAGTAAAGACGCGAGTGGCATAATCTAAATTTTGAACCGGTGATCAGATTAAAAATTTGAGGGCATTGTTGAATCTGCAACACCATGATTATCGCAGGGGAGATTTTACATTGACCACAGTAGGTCTGGAGAAAAAGTTATGTTTTGTGAATTTTTTAAAAGTAATTAAATAAAATAATTTTATCAATTTTTTTTTATTTCATATTATCCAACAGATAAGAGGTGTGTGTGTACAATGATATTTCAAGGAAATAAATGTCTTGACCCACCAACCCCAAGTAACAATGTCATTGGGGAATTAGGAAGGTTCATAATTTATGAGCGCCCATAAATTTCCCACATCATTACATAACATCCCCCTCTTTTATATATTTGGATCTTGGAGAGAGGTACCGACACAACTTCTCCAAGAAATGATGTACTAAAGGAATGTTGTGACACATGAACAATAGAGGACGGAGCCGACCCAAATAGAGGTGACAGATGACACTAAACCACATGCTGATAGAAGACGTGCAAGTGTCGCTATTGGGAACCGGTTGCAGGAACGAAGAACATGATCTTCCTTCAAGCTGCAGACGCCCTCCAATAGGTTATTGAGGAAGGGGGTTTATTCATTTATGAATTTTAAATGATTTTAATCATCCCCATTCTTGAATGATATGTAGAACGCAGGACAACTGACAAACAGGTTGACCTGCTATTCATTCGCCTTGCGGTAAGTTGTTGAGGGGTATTTTTTTGGGGTTGTATTGTTATTTAATTATATTATTTATTAAACCCTTAACACCCTCAAGTTAAAATCTCATGCATAGGGAATGGGCCTAATGAACCCAGCCCAAACTCACTGATATCTTGGCAACATCCTTGTGCCTCCATGGACGTCCGACCACGCGACGACACCAACCGGCTATGCGGTGGATAGAGCATCGAAGAATTCCACAAGAGGTATCTGCGACACAATGCCACATCGATCATCATAACAGCCGTCCCTAGAGGTGGAATGGGGCGCTGTCACACACTACCAGTGAGAAATGAGGTACATGGCTCCTCAGCTGCTGTGACAAGAAGAAGGTAGTCGATACCCTGGCCAGCCACGAATGGTGGAGTGGCGCCCCATCACGCGCTGTAAGAGATGTCGGTGGGAACACCGACCAACCACATCGGAGTCAGCAGGAACTGCCCTAGTGGGTCCTATGTGCCACCTGGCATCGCCACTATGAGAAGACCAAACAAACTTCGTCCATTCAGGAAAATAAGTGGTCGCTCCCCAAAGTGGCGGATAGGGTGAACCCCCTACCAGGTCGTGCCCCATGCGGCTGCGCAGCCGCCCAACCGGGTCGCTCCACCATGGTTTGGGCCTCCCATGCGGTCCACCACTTAGCGGGTTGGGCCACCCTTGTGGGTCACCTCTATTGCGGGTCGGGGTCCCTGTTGAGTATCGTTACACTCACTCCTGCATAGGCTTGGCCCACATGTTGTTGTTTCTTGTGAAGACAACGTACGACATTGATTAAGATTGTGGGAGCCTGGATTGGATGTAGCTCAACAGTGGACCGTTTGGTGTGATGCAACGTAGGGACTACTGATCGTGAGTTGTACATACCATTTAGGTAGGATCCGAGGTGGACAGTTTGGTGTGACGCAACACATGGATTACTAATCATGAGCTATACCTACCCTTCATATAGGATCTGTGGTGGACGATCCTGGAGCTTATTTTTTCCTTTTCATATATTTTGTACTTTTCAGTTGTACTTGTACTTTTCTTGTTTGGTCTCTATTTCAATCCCATTACTTTGACCACACTTTTTTTCTATTGCACCTTACTTCACAATTGATTCTTGTTGTTTTCTCAGACCATGTGTTTATGCAGGTTTAAAGGCAATGCCTTCCCATTTTAGGGAATAAGCCTTTTGGTGCTGGTCTCCAACCCCTAGCCTGTGGAAGGCAGGCTAGGGGTAGTCACGGCATGAGCCTTGGGGGACGGGTCGTGAAAATGGATACTCTTTATAAGAACTTTTTAAATAACTTTTATACATTTAATTAGTTGTCTAATAAAATTATGAAAAAATCACTAATAGTAAATTTTGTTGTGCTCATTTGGGAAATAATATTTAATTTATCATAATAATTCTATAGATATGGATATTTACACTTTTAAATAAAATTTTCCAATTTATTGAAATTTACTATTTTTTAGTAATTATTTTATGACCCGTATAAATATATCATTTGACTTCATTGAACTATATAATCATTTATATTTAATATATATTATTTAATAATAATATTTTAATGAATTTTATGTTATTTAAAAAAATAAAGAATTCATAAAAAATATTGGCTTCAATAGAACTATATAGTTCCCAATAATACAATTTTTGTTTCCTCATGTCAAAATCAAATATCTTTCAAACTCATCATTTAATAATTTAAAAGAAATAATAAAAAATATGTACATTGTTATAATTTTATTAAAAAAATATATAAAATCATAATTTTATAGTCTATATACATAAATCTTTACCACACCACAATGCAGTCAATGAGTAAGGTGTTTATTTTTGGGATTTTTATGGGGTTGTTTGATTACCATGGTTTGGGTCGTGATATAGATGATTTCGAACATCTTCCACAAATGGTTTCTCTCATTTATTAATTGATGAATCTTGTCTTGAGATTTTTCAATGGAAAATGCAATTAATGTTATCTCCCTAAATAGTTCTAATAATTGTGATTTAGAAGGTATGATCCTATCGTTCTAGGCCATAAATCCTTAATTTTGTTCCAATGGGATGTTATCATGACCCTTATTACACTAATCATAATTACATCTGTAAAACCACTATATTTTTAATGGTTATAATGGATATTGGTATTTTAATTCCCACATACTATAACTATCCAAAATAAACAATGTAGGTAAAGTGTTTTCTATAACTATATTACATAATAAAGAAAAATAATCATTTAAAAATTTAATATCATTTATAAATGTTTGGTTCATTATAGAAAAAATGTACCAAAATAAACATTTAAGAGCATGCCACTGTGTCTTTCTCAGATTTTTTGTTGACCTACTCAATGTACAAACATAAAATACAACATCTATACTGGTATAAATCCTAACATACATAATAATTCCCAATACATTAACATATGGGACCCTACTCATATATTAAATTTCAAAAGTAGTGGAAGGTGGATGGGACAATGAAAATTTAAAATCATGAACAAAAGGACTACTAATAGGTTTTAAAAAATAAAATAAATATCGCTGATGAACATTGATGATATAAGAACATTGAGATATATATAAAATCATATGATTCATATCACTAATAATATCCATTTCCTAATATTTCATTATACAACCTGGATATTTAATTTATAAATATGAATTAAATAGCATTTTAACATGGGTGATTAATTACATATCACTACAGACGATTTAAATTTCTTAAAAGGAATTTAGTACATTAAGAATATAATTTTTAATATATTTAAAATATATACATGCATCATGTTGAATTTTTATGAAACCATTATAAAGCATATATATTTAAAACTCATTGTAACCTTTTTATAGATAATTTTAAACCAGATAATGATT
This sequence comes from Viscum album, assembly GCA_963277665.1. Taxonomy (NCBI): domain Eukaryota; kingdom Viridiplantae; phylum Streptophyta; class Magnoliopsida; order Santalales; family Viscaceae; genus Viscum; species Viscum album. Next base: position 1,500,803,438 of record OY728131.1, read on the forward strand.
TACTATGAAAACAGACTTGGTTAGCTTTGAATTCATGATCAAAACTGGTAAGAGGATTCATTTATAATGTTTAAATTAAATCACAATACATGAAATAAATATTAACTACTAGATATTGTATATGAGAATTTAAATATGAAACAAAATAAAGAAGAATTTTTATTGAAAAATTCATAACTATAGGAAAACAAATTCTTCGTAAGAAATTCTCTCTTTGAAGGATGCATTTTTCAACAGGAATGGATTTATAAATAACATTATTACCAACAATTTTTTATTCTATAGTTTTATATATCAATTTAAGTATAATATTCTTGTATGTAGGTGTTTTATTGGATATAGAAAGGTAATGGTACTTTATTATAGATCCCATCCATCATACAAGCCAAAAATCCTTGCTTAGAGTTGTTGCCCTTGAGAAATTTACTATATCTATTGGGATCCTATCCACCAAGATCCTCTACCACACGAAAGAAAATGGAATCCATATTTGAATGGAGGTACCAAGAAAAAGGTCTAATGAACCTCTTAAACCAATAAATTGTGAAATAATAACCTTTAAGTTCACATGAAGATCATTCATAAAGAGAATCATCAGAAACCGACCCATATTCTAGATCATGCTAAGAAAGGGGTGGTCGAAAGGCAGATCAAAGAGTCTTAATAGGAATGTAAATAATATTTAGGGAAAATCCTTATTATACATACTTTGATAATGATAACCACCACCACCATTAATAATAAAGACTCTAGGAAGAAAAGAACCTTGGAATACCACAAATAAACTAATAATACACTATTTAATTCCAGGTTTACATATACATAAATTTTACTCCCTAACTCCATTAAGATACATTATAAATATATATTTTACACCCCTATGATCCTGATTATAATTAATTAAATTATAATATTAAGTGATTCCACACACCCTATGATGTCCATATGATATGGTATATTTAATCCAAATATATATAAAAGTATTAAATTCATTAATAAATGAGGGACAACTATTTATCATGTATTAGGTAGTGCGGATAGCCTCTTCCAAAAATTAGTCATATATGACCATGTATTAATGAATACTATGAAATCAATCAAGAATGGTATGGTTCATATGATCATTAAGACTATTCTACAATGGAGTAAGATTCACTATTCTATGTCTAAAATTTCTATCATTATCAAAAAAACATAGTTCATTGAGTTATAGGTATTTAAATCTATTATGTTTCCATGAATATTTTTAATTATTTATATATTGATAGTTTTACAGTGTAATTTTAAGCATTAAACACCTAAAATACATTATACTCATTAGCATAATGGTCTTAGTGATCATATGAACCATACATTTTCTAAGTGAGTTAATAGAAATATTGCATGATTGGGTATTTATAATTCAATTTGGATTGAGGATGTCAAAATGATACTCTTATGGATAAATAAGTTTCCCACATTTTTAAATGACAATTATAATTTGATAGATATATAGAGTAACTAGACACCATATTGTTGACATCTTAGACTGTTTGGAAGAAATTATTATCCTCATTTAATTAATAATAAGCAAGATCTAAGGTCGTTAAAATGAATTATTATATTTTATTCTAATGGTGTGAAGGGGTTAAATATTTGGATTGATAATCATTACATTCATAAGTGTAGTCTAATTTTATACGTGGTGTTTTATGTGTGTTGTCGTCCTAGAATCTACCATCCCAATGGCGACATTGGTGATTTTTCTTAGAAGATGTATCATAAGGATGATCTTCCTGATATTATTTATTCTCTCATTGATCCTCATCCATCTACCTATATACTACAAATTTTTTAGCTCGATTCACAACCTTTTTCAGGTTCTTTTGATTCTTTTGAAGATGGATCTCCTAGAGAAATTAATGGTTATTATCTCACTAGGGACATGTAGAAAAGAGCCATTGTTCCACTTTCAAGGTACATTAATTTAGATATGGTTTCATTTTCATTGCATGTGGTATAATATCTTTCTAAAGGGGATCCCCAGAGATAAAATCAAGCTACCAATGATAACAACTCTAAGAATTGTATTTTATCCATAAAATATGGATGAAACCCATAGTAATGAACTCTAAATGGCATATTCAATAACCACCTTTTTTGATGGTCATTATCTATAAATAGGTCTGTAAAATAAAATAAGACAATATTGGAGGTAAAAATGTAAAGTTTAAATCCATGCTTATAGAGAATGGATTCATTAAAATAGTGGGAATTGATTATTTGAAAACAATTATCTTATGTTTAATATTTATTAAATAATAATTTATCTTTTCATTGTTTCCAATTTAGAATCAAATATATAATATCTTGATATAAATATTTATTTATGGAATTGGGATTTAATTGAAAAAATATAAATGAATCCTCTTCCATGTTTTGATCTTGAATTCAATGATAAATAATTATTTTAATTCATAAATTGTTATATGGATTAAAAAAATCATCAAAAAATGGTAACTGAATTTTTAATCATTTATATTCCATAATGGTTTCATAAGATGTTATTTTAATTCATGCCTATACTGTAAATATTAATAAAAGGAGAATATTTTTTTAAATTTTTTATGATGAAATTTTACTCCAGTGTAGTGATATTAAATTATTCAGCAATGTTAAAATGAAATTTATATCATCTTTTGAAATTAAATATAATGGTTGTGCTAGGAAAATTTTTGGAATGGAAATTATTAGGAAAATGAGGCATATGATTTATTATTAATATTAACGTTCTTCTATCCTCCAAGTGGTTAAGTGGTATTTATTTAACATTTTAAAACATATTATTATTCATTCTACTAATAATATTAAAAATTAATTATCTCAGTCACCTTCTATAGCTTCTAATAATGAATATTTTTATAGAATCCCATATGATAATTTAGTGGTAAGTATTATGTACATTATTATTAATACCAATATAGATGTATGATTTTATGTCATTATATTGATTAGGTCTATGTAAATTCTAGGAAATCCACAGTGACATTCTCTTCAATGTTTATTAAGGTAAATTTCTTGTATAATTACCTATGAATTTCTAAATGAAATTCCCTTTTGATAATTTTAAATGGATTATTATGTAATTTAGTTATAGAAAGCACTTTCCCTACATTGGTTATTTTGGATCATTATAGCATGTTGAATTCAATATAAAATTACGCTTTACAGCCATTGATAATATAGTTTTTGTGTAGTGGATATTAATATTAGTATATTAAGTGTTATGATCAAGTCACATTGTCAAAAAAGAAAGTAGAGATGACATAGACCACTTGTATCGTACCATATCAAGGCCATTTATCAATGATTTTAAGGGATATATCATCACTAGGAACTTCCCTTGACAAATCCAACCCATGATTCAGCCACTAAGCATTATAAATACTGCTTATGGAAGAAGATATAGCTTATCAATATCCATACCCAAACCATGTTCACCAAACCACACCCAGAAAATCTCATAATCACACACCTTACTCTTATGGAATATAATGATGCAATAAGGGGTTATGTATCTTGGCCCAAAATGTCTGAATTTGTATATGTCTATTTTAAATAAAATAATGATCATATATATATATATATGTATATCTCTTTTTATTATTACATTTTAAGTGATTAGATAATGGGATTTATGAAAATATGATCTTTATATGATGAAACAAAAATTATATTTTTTTGAAATTTATATTTCCATTTAAGACACTATTTTTGGTGAATTATTTAATTTTATTTATAAAATATATAATAATAAAATATTATTATTAAATAAAATTTATTAAATATAAATGATATTATTGTTCATAAAATTTAAATTTAATCTTTTAATGGTTAGATAAAATGTATTATAAATGAACTAGAAACAATAAATAAATTGTGATTTTTTATTTAATACATTAATTTATCAAATTCAGAGAATTATTTTCATAAAAGAACTGTTATTTTTGAAATTTTTGCATCAAAATTATCTAACTGTAAAATTTTCATAATATTATTAAATTATCAAATAAATTAATAAAAAAAGATTTAATAATTACTATAAAGTGTTTCCAATACTAAAATTATGTTTCCCTACTAAATTAAAGTTTTTTATGTTATATGTTTAATTTTATGAACTATTTATTAATCATATGAAACCTAAATTATATTTTTTTTGGTTTAAATATAAAATACTTAATAACAGGATTCAATACAACATCACAAAGGGTATTAGTTTATTTATTTGGATTCATGGACTTATAAAATAATGTATTCCACTCACCTTTTGAAGAAACAATGAGAAAAAAGCATGGTATGAATTTTTGGGGATTAATTTATTATATAAGGTCTAAATCCGATGTTTAGAAATTAATAAAGAATTCACCACTACATTTGTATTTGAAAAAAACATAATATATCATTTATTTTCTCTCAAAACTATTGGTGAATGATGTTACTCTAACCTTTACTATATGCATCCCTGTAATATTTCTTCCATGCACTTAATAATCTTCTTCCAAACAATTATAAATTTCATCTCATGTTAAGAAATTCTCTCCCAATCCTTATTATTCAAGAACATTCATTATATTACTCTATTTGATTTTGAATTTTTCATGTTCAAAGTTTTTCTCACACATCCCTCTTACTATCATTATGATTTAAAAATAATTTTATACACATTTATCTCTCTTTAAACCCTTCCATGAACAATTACATACCCCAATTATTTCATCAAAATTATCACATAATTTTCTATGAAAATCATTTGTGTAGTGAATTATTTCCCTCATTTCTAATCAGTTGGTATTGAACTATCATTACCAATCATTATTTGATTTTGTAAAACCTTGAATATAAACCACACTCTTTAATCTCTATGTTAAAATTTATTATTGTATTTATTATGTTATATGATTTGCGTGTCATGTTAATGCATGTAATTAATATGAATGCTATGGGTGGACTCGAAATTATATAACCCTCCATTCCATTACGTAATATTTTTAAATGATGATATGCAATTTATAATGTACACGATGTTATCCTGAAAAATATATTTTATGTTGTCTTTGTAGTTAAGAGCAACTTATGCTTATGATTTCATGTTTTATATTATTTATACATCTCCATGTTACATTCATTTTATCATTATATATCATGATTCAAGGTTCATGTTTTTTATTCACATCCCACTTATGTATCATTCCTATTCCTCTTGAATCAAATGTACTAGATTGTCTTTTGATATAATATGATTATTCCTCCACTTTTGAATGGACCTAAACCATATATATATATTTATTTTTTTATAATCCCCCTTTTAACGGTTGAAGGGGAACCCTTACATGGCCCATAAGCTTCATGAAATTACATAACTAAATGGTCTTATAGGAATTAATACCAGACTATGAATACTTGAAACTTCCCCTCTATAGTTTCTACATCCAGATGTCATCTCTACACCTTCATTTGGTTGTTCGACTACATGTCCCATGCAGAGATGCATTTTCCTGGTATCTATGGAGATCTCTATAGTCTATCATTCATCGAAATCAGTTATCTATGATTTAATAAATGTACCTACACAAAATACACATTTAGAGACATATTCTTTTAGAGTCTATCTTATTTATCTAGAACAACATGTTGGCCAAACACCTTGAGGTTTCCTGATGGCGTTGATTTGTCCCAAAGGACATATGGTGGCTAAAAGAATTACTGAACCAAATCCAAGGGTGTTACGAAGGCCTATGTTTACCTAGACATTTTTATCACCCAGTGCACGAAAATGGTCCATGTTGCATAATTTTTTTGGTATATTCACATGGACATTATTTACAATTAATAAGGGAACAAAATGCCCTTAATATTTTATATAAATAAATAGACGATGGTTAAATTAGATTAAATCCAAGAAATTCATAGGTTAAGGAATATATTTCATCTCGAGTTATCCCTTTAATATTCATTTTTTACCATTTATATTTTTAATATATTATAAATAATAACATTTAGATTTACCTTTATTATATTCAATGGCAATACAATAGAGGAGCTAAGCGAACACCCAATATTAGGTGCAATGTGATGACTTCTTAATGGAGATTCCTAACCCAATGTGATATGGAATCACCAAGTATGTGAAAATTCACCATTTGATAAAATGCTTCCAAATAATAAAACATTTAGATCTAATTATTTGATAAAAATTATTTATTTCATCAAAATAAATTTCTAAATATGAGAAATTAGAATTTAAAAAATCCCCATTTGTCCAATGATACTGGTTTTTTAGTAGCAATTTTTTTTAAACAGCTATATATTTTATACACTTAACTTTGTAGAAAAATATTTATATTTATACATAATAAATATTATTTAACAATAATATTTTTTAAAAACAAATTTTATTTAAAAAATTTATAAATTCCACATTAATAGTTTTTTGAATAGAACAATATATTTCCCAAAAAATACAAGTTATGTTTCATCATATCAAGATATAATTTGTTTCAAACTCATTCTATAATCATATATAAAGTAATTTTAAGAAGTGATAGAGAAAATAATTTTATTATTATAAATAAAAATATATACATTCATAATTTTGTGTACTAGATATATATCCCTTTATTACACAATTATATTCCCTAAGAGTAAGATGTTTGATTGTGATATTTTATTAGGTTGGTTTGCGGAACATGGTTTGGGGAGTGATCTCAATGAGATTGAAATTCTTCCAAAAAACAGTTTCACTCACCCATTAGTTATTGAATCGTGGCTTGTTATTTTTAAAGGGAAAAGCCCAATGGTGATATCTCCCTCAAAAGCTTAGATAAATTTTCTTTATATGGTTTAATCCTCCTATTCTAGTCCAGAGCTCCTTTTGTGCCAATTGGAAATTATATTAACCCTTAATATAATTACATTAATATCCATTTTACAATAACTATATTGTCAATGGTTTTAATGATTAATGGTATTTTAAATCCAACTCATTATAACTATCTTAAATAACCAAATTATAGCATGAGTTTTCTCTAACTCCATTTATTAATTTGTAATTCAGTTTTTTAAAAATGGAATTTAATTTATAAATTTTTTGTTCATTATAGAATAAATGTACCTTAATAATCAATTAAGATAACGCCAATGTGGTTTTCCCAAATTTTACATAGACCTTCTCATGGTACAAACGTGAAATGAATCATCTAGACAAGTATAAATCATATCATACATAATCATTCTCACTATATTAGAATATGGGATTTTGAGGATATATTAAATATCATAATAAATGGATGGTCAAAAGGATAATGAAAATTTAAAAAGAAGGAAATAATGAATAATAATAGGGTTTCAAACCTTATATAAATACAACTTAATAATTTTGATGATATAATAACATTTAGAAGATAAAAAATAATATGCTTCCTAAACATAAAATTATAATAAAAAAAATTCATTATCACAACCTAGATATTTCATTTAAAAAGATTAATTCATTTGAATTTTAACATGGGTGATCAATTTAATATCAGTACACAAGAATAAAATTTCATGAGAATAAATATATAAATAAATAATGAATTTATGAAAAGATTTAGAAAATACACATTCTTAAAAATGTCTATTTTTTAATCCATTTTCAACATAAATAAGTCAAAATTGTTTAACCATTGTTTTAATGATTGTTCTAATCCATATAACAATATATTAAGAAAATTGACTTGGTTAGAAAATAGTTCATCCTCAAAACTAGCTGGAAGTTTCATGATTAATTTTTAAATAAAATCCCTATAAAATAATGAAATTTTATCATCTATATATTATATATGAATATCTAAATGTGAAACAAAATAAAGAATAAATATTATTTAATAATAAATTACTATTGGATAAATTTTTTTTGCGTAATCAATTATATCTCTTTGAAGGAAGTATTTTAATGAAAACATAGATTTAAAATAAACATTTTGACCACTAATGTTTTCTTCTTTTGTTTTAAAAATCAATTTAAAGATATCCACCTTGGAGGTAGGAGGTTTATAGACTACTAACTAGTTGTGGTTCTATCTTATGGTTGGAATCCATCTTCTATGAATAAATTTCAATTCTTAGAGTTGCTTTCCTTGATAGATTGGTTGAATATTTGGGGATCATCTCCACTAATATCCTCTTCCAAATACAGAGAAAAAATAAATCATATGTAAATGGATGTACCTATAATGAAGTCTAATGACCCTCCTCAACATATCCCTAGTAAGATGATAACCTTTAATGTCACTATAACCTCCATCATCAGACAAATCATCAAAATCCAAACTATAATATGGATTAGGATAAGAAATGTATATTTGATAGGAAGAAGTCTAAGTATCAATAGAAGAATAAATAATATTAGGAGGATCAACATTAAGATCCATCTTCTAATATGGATAACTATTTCAATAATGGGGATGCTAAAATCTATGAATAAAGGACACTTGAAAACCAACCTCTCTAATTAGGATACACTTTTGAATACTACATTTATCTATCCAAAATTTGATCCCATATCCCAAATATTATATCCTATTAAAATAAATTCAATATCCCCATGAGAAAGCTCATAATTCATGAAATGGGCATATGAAGTGTAACCAAATGCCCTACGGTGTCCATAAAATAGGGCTATAAACTCCATATCTTTATAAAATTATTAAATTAATTTTATAATGAGGGAAACTTTTGTTTGAATTAGTATATCATGATAAAACACTTCACTGGAAATCACTTCTACATTCAAAAGAAAAAAATAATTCTACTAACATAGTAAAAAATGGTAAGGATCACACGCATAGAAAGGGCATTGTAAAACGGAGTGTGAATCATAGTTCATTACCACAAAACATCATAATTTTTAAAAAAATATATGAATTTAGTAGATAGGTATTCAATGATATTACCAAAAATTGTATACATTAATTTATTCTTAGATTAATTTTATATAGTGTATTTTCATGCTTTAAACAACAAAAATATATTATATTTTAAATAGAAATCTAAATACATAAAATCCATGAAAATTCATTTAAAAAGTAGAAACTGATGAATCCACAACCATGATATTTATTCCATGCCATTCCTCACAAACTAGAGTTAACATTCTCAATTAAGAGACTATATTTAATGGTAGATTTATGAAAACATGATCTTTTTTAATTACCCATGAAACAGTCATCACAAAAGGTTAAGTTACTCAGTGTATCTTGAGTGAGGTTCCCTTACACTATATTTTCAGTAAAAACTTGTCTCACCCACCTATGGAAAAGAATTGTTGAAACTATTATGGACATAGATTACACCCAATTATTTTACTTGTGTTCTAATATATCGAAAATATAACCTATTCACCAAGGAGACGTTCATAATGGCACATCAATCATTGTATATTCTTAGACAAGTTTAATCGTATTCAAAGGTTTAAATCATTGACCCACTAAGTTTAATGAGATGAAAATACATTGTAAATATAGAACCCATATTACATACATCTTGGTGACTAGATAATGATCTAAGAGATACAAAATAAACGAACCTATACCCATGAAAAAATTTATATTATTGTTCCCCAAAACAACCTCTCTTTCATCACCCTTAGTCAAGCTATAAAATAAACACCTACCATAGAACATGTGGAAGGAACACCCTATATCTAAGACCTATCTTTCCGGAAGATTGTACTGAGGAAAAAATAACACCTCAAAACTTTCATATCCCTAGTCCTAAAATAGATAATTTAATAGAACTCTTATAAGGTTTACCAGAATTAAAATCAGTTCATTTTGATATAGCATGACTGGGATTCCCACAATGATAGATGGTAACATCTTTCAGAGTGTATTTATACAGAAACTACCTTGATTTGACATAGATCTAACGAGCTTCATTCATTTAAATTTATTCATCCTTAAAATCACTTAATGAATAATCTCATTCAGACCCTTGACCATAGGTTTAACATTATAATTCCCTTGAAAATATTTAGAAAGAAAAGCAGTCTCGAATTAATCTAATTTCATAGAATATGTACATTACATATCATCAATAATATGTTCATAGGAACTATCTAATGAAATTAAAAGTTAAATGGATTGGTCTTTATCATTAAAAATATTATATATATTAGAAAAATCATATAATATATTATTAAAATCTTCAAGGTGTGCCTGAATGGTAGTGTGAGTATAATTATTGAAGGTATATAATATATTATTCTTATAATATATTGCTAGTTAAATATATTTCCATTGAATTTTTGTCATGTTTATACTAAATTCGAGCAGCATAATTTTTATAAGTAACTTCTTGTAGGACTTTATATGATAATTTCGTGGTTAGAGAGCTATACACATTAACCAAACTATCATAACAGAAATCTCAATAGGTTTTAACTATATTTTCTTCCATATAGTAACTTATATGGGGTTCCCTAGGTCTGTAAAGGCAGTATTTCATACCTCTATGGACTAATAAGGGTCACCTAATTAATCATCATAGATTAAAATTATTTTTATCATCAAATTTTTTAAATTCATACTTTTTAGAGGTTATAATTCAATGTATAAGGCTCTAATACCAACTGATAAGAGGAGACAAATTGGTAAATTCTAAATTCCCATGGATCAAGCTTATTACGATGGTAACCAACCTATGAGGAAATAAGAATCTAGTGAATAGAATGATTACATGGAACAAAATAATAATGAATATATATATATAAATAGATAAACAACACATGATATTTAAATTAGTTAGGAACTTGTTGGTCCTAATATATGGAAATAACAACACACTACTTCATATTTTTATTAATTATTAAACATAAAACAATAATGAATGATAAAAATACATTAACAATTTAATGAAACTCAAAGTATATAAACTTTAATGTTTAGAAAAGAGAAAAATCCTCAATTCACATGACTGGATTTTTCTACAATTCAAGAATAAGTATCACATCAATAATCTTTATAGTGTTGATGATTAAAAGTAAAGAACACCTCAGGAATAGGATCCCATAGTAATCCAAGATATAGAATCTTTGAAGATCTATTATTTAAGAAAATTTTAATGATTTATCTATAATGGTATAATGGATCAGGATCTAATAATGATCCAATTGTAGAAATATACACTCTAATAATTGTACAATAATCTCCTAGAAACCTTCGAAAAAATTGATCTTCTAAAATATTGATATTTCCTGAAGAAATTCCCCTAATAGATTGTGGTTTTCACAATGACTCAAAAAAATACCCGTGATAGAAATGGATGAAAATTTATCAAACCTCTCATTTTGATAAAATAAACTAAAAAAGAAAATCTATTAAAAGGTGTACTGTATAAACGTTGAATTGGATTTGGTGTAAGGGTACTTATATAATATTTAATGGGAATTACCCTATATATAAGGGTAATAATAGAAAATTAATATAAGTGTATATGTATAAAAAATAATAGAAAAATAAAATAAAAATGTAGGAGAAATTAAATTAGATAATTAAAATGAATATTAAACATTCAAAAACAAAAATAAACTAACGAATTCTTTTTCTTATTTAGAAATCTACCATGATAAATTCAACATGTCTAATCATTGAATCTATATGGTCAAAAATATATTTTTGAAATTTGAATGATAAAGTGTTCCATTCTTACCTATTCATTGAGCTTAACTTCACTGAATATTAGGAATGAGTGGATCAACCACTTGTGTTACAGATTCCTCTCCTTCTATGGTGCTCTTGGGATGATCACAAGGGCTGGTAATCCTTATTAGTGGATATTTGGAACCTTCTTCATGGTATAACAATATCATTATATAACCCACCATTATTATAGCTATCATTGGTTATATGAGGAATTTTATTTAGGTTGATGATTCTACTCTACTAAAGGAATTCATCACTGTGTCATGGATTTATGTTATGATGGAGCTAGCCGTCCCCCTCCCTCAATAGATTTTTATTTTAGATAACCATGATTTCTCTCTCTAAAAGTGGATCTAAAACTCAATGAAACAATTTTTTTACCATTATCACATTCAAGGATATGATGATTCAGATTACATAAATAGTAATTCCTCTTTGTATTATTTATATAAATTCAAGGATTTATATACTACACAAAACTTGAGTGTGTTACCACCTTAGTTTTGATCATTCAGTATCTATAAATAACTACTCTAAGTGAATATGATGATTTTGGGATTAATGTTGGGTGATAAAACTCGAGTAATTTCTTCCCCTAGTTTCTTCATATATTGAAATAAACCCTAACTTTGGGAAAGATCCACATTATGGGAAATAAATACATATTGAAGAGGGTGCCTAAAAAAATTAATGAGGATATGTATTTTTATAGGGTCACCAGTGCATTATGTAGAGGGTATTCAATAATATTTCACTTCACCAACATCTTATAGTGAGAAGATATAGTTCCCTCATTCTTTTGATAAAGAATATTTGGTCGTTCCTCTCCTATACATCATTATGAGAATGTTCAGTACCTAATCTAGTAAAAAATCTATTCCCCTACTCTAGCATGGGTTATGTATTGAAGGTCAATCCACATTGGTCTCTTATTGATGCATAGGTATCATAGGTCTTTTGACATTCAATCTATGTGGTTCTCACTAATGTTAATTAAGTTATTCATTTCTAGGACTCAACCTCTTCCAATGCGGTGGATTCTCTTTCTTCCCTCAAATCTGTTTGTATCCATTCTAATCATGATAAGGATCAGGATTACTTTTCATTGGTTAATGGTTGTATAATAATATTATAAATAATATCCATGGTTCTAAAAAACATTTTAACCACTCTAAGTCAAAATCAAGACTCAATATGGTTTCTCCTCAATTTAATGACCCATAAGGGTCTCTATCCTCTAATCTCATTGATCATTATCACTTCTATATTATGTATTGTGAGGATATTTGTTATGTTGTTTAATATAAATATTTTCAAAAGTTGATTATTATAAATCCTGTTTACCAATAAACTATATTGGAATAAAAGAAAGTATTATCTCATTAAATATTTCTCTAAAAGGATTAGAACTTCCAATTAGATACATGGTAATTTGATAAAATCTCATATCTATACATTATGTGATATCAAGTTGCATTTTGATCTAATGGATTCTTATTAAAAATATATTTCCATTGATTTCTTTAATAACAAAATCTATTTATATACATCCACTATATTTTCTAAATTCTATTATAGAGAAATGGGTGATATTTGGAAATATCCATTCTATATTAATCTAGGTAGCTCATTATCATTCTTTAGAGGAGATATCATTAATATCATTGGTAAATAAAAAAATAGGGATTGTTATAATATAAAAACAATGACAAGAATGTTTCTTTATCATTTATGGATCACAATATCATGCTCAGTCTTGGATTTACCAAGGATAGTTACACATTGCGTAATAAAAGTGCAACAATAGTAGCACATGGAGTAGATTGGATAGATATCTATAAAAATTTCATGTTATTACTATATTATCTTGATCATATATTACCCACCCGGATCTCACCCTATTCAGTCATTATCTTATGTTACACTAAATAAAAATATCCTCATTCACATATGAAATCATTATTTTTTCTATGTAGTTTATGGTTGATAATTCCTTTAAAGTAATGATATAATCATCTTGGTTAGATCCCGTATAAGTAAATTCTTGATAAGAATTATAGAAAAACATAAGGGGATTAAAATATTCTATTATGATTTTTTTGTAAAAGAAAAAAATCTAAAAAAATTCAATTAGTAGCTTTTAGAAGAAATATGGAACCTAAAAGGTCAATTACTAGACCATTTGAATGACGTCTCCTTTATCACTATCACTAAAATACTTTGAAATATATAATATCTAGTTCTTGAAGAGGATAAATTGGATCAGTTGAAATATATATATCCATGTGGGTTTGGAATGGTGTTAGAAATACTATATATTTCAATTCTTGTAATAGGGAGAAAACGGCAGTGTGGCAGACTAATATGTAACTTGAATATGGGACTCACAGAAGTGAAGGAATCCTTGGAACACTTTCCCAATCATACGCTATAGAATTAGTTTCTATCCCCAACCAAGATCCAAGGGATGGGACCCCAATTTTGGGAATATTATTAACAATGTAGTAATAGGTTTGTAAATAAAATACAATATATATTTCCTAGTTGAATATATTGGTTTAAAGGTTTCTTTTAAGTTAAGGATATTTAGTACTGAATAATCAAACTATATAAAAATAATAATATCAAGTGGTTGGTATTTTTATACTATGAATATTTTGGGTCTTTAGGTTTTATTGAATTTATTTAAAAAAAGAAAAAAAATATATAAAATGAAAAAAAAATAGTGTTAGGATAAAAATGAAATTCCTTAATGAGAATTACTTTTAGCGACCCTTAATCAATTTACATTCTTTCCATGATTAATTAATAAACACACATGATAATATGTGTTAACTTCATGTTACTAATATTTTATGAATATACCATGAACTAAGTTACCTCAAAGTACACTACACATACCCCACCACAAAGTGATATAATATACTGAAGAATAAAAATTTAATCATTGGGTGGAAAGGGGAGATACAAAGGTACCTTGACTAGTAAATCATATACACCATAAATCTAAGAAAATATCAGTAATTGAGAGTTAATTCACAATTATGGAGTTTGGATATATATATATATATATCCATATGGAAACTCCACTAATTAGATACCGATGATCTTGAGAAAATCATATCAAGGTGAAAAGGAATAAGGAGATAGATAGAGAGAGGGAGGGATATATTAATATATAATTTGATAAATTTAATTAAATGATGGAAAGAATTTATAGATTGAAAATAATATAAATCATAAAGTTGAACGATATCATAGCTTCACCTTGATCTTTTGTGATGAAGGATGTCCCCTTTAACGGAGATAATGATAATTTGTTTTGAGAATGTTATAGAAAATCTTCCATCCAGAATCAGTTCAACAAAATTTTTCAATCTTTTGGTATAAGAAATGGGTGAATCATATAATTTAATATTCTAAATGTTTTTCACCATAGAGTTAGTTTTCACCATTCAAAAATTTAGAACAAAATAACATTTGTAGAAAATGTTATTTTTTAAATTACCAAAGTGCACATTTTTGGGATGAATATAATCATTATCTTCCCCTACTATGATGCAAGAATCAAATACCTTAATGGATGTATTTCTTAATTATATTTAATTTAAATTTATAAATTCTTGTAATATTTCATCACTAACAGTAATAACCTTATTAATTTATTTTAGGCCCATGTTATAACTTAATTACTTGGGTGTGGTCAAATCTATCATCTGAAAAACATTAAAAATGAATGATTAATCCAGACCCCATATTTTTAAATTTAGCACATTAAATAGATGAAGGAATGGGATCCCACATACTATGTAACCTTAAAAAATAATCTTAACAGTTTTGATTAGTTCAAAAAATGTTATTTCTGAAATATCAATGTAATAAAAATAGTTAAAATTTCAGAATAATGTAATATTGACAATTAACTCAAAATTCACCAAAAAATCCCAGATATATATAAAATTTTACTTCAAATGAAAACATAGTAGGGGATAAATCATCAATATACATATAAAAATGAAAAAAATTACAACTCTATCAATTCCCCTACACTTAAAACTTGGAATCCCAGACAAGTAAGAATTAAAAATCATATCCAAGAAAATATAAAGAATATACTCATGAGATCCACCAATGTAACACTAAAAAATATATTTTTATCATATAATATTAAAAAAAATTATATTATGTTATCCATTCCACTAATTTAATTCATTTCACCCTCATTTTTCATCTTATACCTATAAAACACATTCCCAACTAGGATTTTATACCATCACAAAAATAATAATTTTAATGAATATTTCTCCTCAAAATAGGTACAAGGGTCATCATAATCTTGATAAATTCAAAAATATACACTAGATGAGATTCTTGGACTTATGTTTATACTGTGTAATCTGTAGGGTATATTTATTGGCCAAGTTAGGTTAGGTTTTTTTAAACAAATATCTCTGAAAAAATAAGGTGGTTTAAAAATTTTAAAATTTTAAAATAAAGGAATCTAATTTACTCTAAATAATTAATCTCCTAGTTGTTACCAACTATTTTAAACTCTACTCTAATAATTTTCAAATATTAAATGAAGATTTACACCATTATATAATGTAGTATAAACATAATATTAAATCAAATTTAGTGAATAGAATTTAATTTTTGATTGAAAATTTCAAATTCTATATAGGTTGATTTTTGAAGGTATTGATGGTTCTATGAATTTTGAAAGGTTTGTGTGACTTTATATTTTTACATTTAATGGTTTTTAATCTTATTTATAAGAATATAAAAATTTATTCTTCTTTTATATTTCTGTATCTTTCTCAAAATTTTCTCATTTAATATTTTTCCTAAATATCATCTAAAAATATCAAGTACGGACACATTTTATAAGAATAACTTTTTATACTTAAACCACAAATATTTTTCATATCATGTTCAACACAAATAAGAATAAAAATATCGAAGTTAGCATAACACATCCTCCCACGACACATGGTTTCAACATGAGCAGGGAGTTTCAATTCTAGAGTAGGTTGGATAATGAAAGGTGTCTTGTAATATGGATAAATAAAGTGGATATTCATGGATAGTATGTTCAATAAGGCATAAATATATATTAAGTATTGAAAAAAATAAATTATATTGAAAAATAGTGATTTTATACTTAATGAACACCTCAATACTTGAAAACACATGAAACTAAAACCCTTGAGTTTTGAAAATAATAAATCAAATTATTTCTAATAAAAAAGGGTTTAATTATCTTTTGAGATGTGGTTAATGTGAATAATATACTAAAAATGGTCATAACCAAAATATTAAGATTATTATAAAGAAAATTTTAGTGAGATTTTCATAGGATCATCTGATTAAAGGTGGGTGGTGAGGCCTTCATAATGAGTTATTTTATTCCTAGAATATCTTCTCACTTGTGTGATTTTTGGTAATGGGATTTCATCGATTTCCTAGAGTCTCATTTGAATTTTGTCTTCATTCAATCTAGAATGTGAATTCTCTTTCATGAATGTGTCTATTGAATCACTTGAAGAAGTAATCTTTTGGTTTATAACCTAAAAAGTTAAATCAACTCGAAGAGGATTTCATCCTTAAAACATAAAATAATATGATTCTTAGAAGTTCTAAATGAATGAGACCACTATAATAATGCTTTCTAGAAGCCAAATTTGTTCAATAAATGAGAAAATTCTAACTTCTTTGTTACTATAGACAATTAATCAGTTCATAAAAGGCGTTATTTGTGTTTGTTCTCTATCATGAGGTATATTATATTTTTAATGGGGGAAAACTATGATATCATATTGACATTACTTGTAGAATTTATCATTTTAGGGTAGTATATATTTTATAATTTTGATGATTGGATGATAATAATACCATATCATTTTGGGATCTTAAGAAGACTTGAACCTACCATGGAAATCTATAAACATTCAATAGAATCCCATATTACTACCAATATCATAATGTGTGATTTCACTAAACACCTCTACTCAATGGAATTCTAGGGATCAAACGTGAGTCATAATTCATGGATTTAATTGGGGGTTTAGCACCCAAAGATCCTTAATGACATAGATTCATGTAAAATAATTCATATGGAAAAGAACTGGCATATACTTAATGGAGATATGAGACTATATTATTGAATTATGGATGAGGGATACATGAACTAAAATCTAACAAAGGTTGTAATTTTCACAACTAATGAATATAATCTTGATATTAATGATGATTTTGAAAACAAAAATCCCTTTTATGATGTGAGAAAAATAGTAAGACACTCTATTTCGAATTGTATAGTGGTTTTGAAATAGGTTCAGCAACCCTCGTTCTAAAATTCTGGGAAATAAATCAATATATCCAATAAATATAAGAATATTGTAATTGAGAAATTTGAACCATAATAAAAAAATGATGCGAAAAAATGTTTGAAAGACAATTAATCATATATTCTATGGAAGTTGAATCTAGACAGGATTGGGAGGTTATTGTAGATGGGAACGAGAATGAAAATAAAGATGAAAATTTTATAATGGAAATTGATGAGGAAATTTTCGTGCTTATTAATGGACTCGAACCTAAAACCAATTTTGATAGATTTGAGTTTGAAAATTGTTCTAGTCTTAATTACCTTATTGAAAATATAGTTTCCATCACTCCATTTCAAGGTCATGAAAAATAACAAAAATCAGATTATAAATGATTTTAGCCCACTATTGAAGAATCTACATAGACTATAAATATAAATTTGACTCCGAATACATTGGTCCATGAATCATATAATAAAAAATACAATTTAATTTCCCAAATGATTTGTAATTTACAACTTAATATTGTTCCACAACTGACTACCACAACTCTAATAATTTTTAGACATAGGTTCAAGGTAATATTTTAGCTATTGGAAGACCTAACAACTCCTCAATCCCATTGAAATAACCCAAAAAGATATCAATAACCATGAAAATTGTGATTATTTAAAAATTGGTGAATATATAAAACATTATGAATATGAGGTTATACAACCTAATTAGTATTGGAATATTTCATTTCCAACATTATTAGGAATGGAAAAATACAAAAAAAATATGACTTTAGTGATATAATCCACTAAGGATGCCATGATTCTTTAAACTAAAAATAAATATATATTTAAAAAATTATTACTCTAAAACTATCATTCCAAATAAAAATTAATAAAACAATTATATTATTATAAATGGCTCAGGATGACTATAAAATAATCAAAAAAGGAATTATGGATAAAAGGGCAGATATATATCTAACCCCAAGCACATGTATAAATGAACATTTTTGTATACTTCTCAGGTAGTTAAAAACCATGACATTCTTATCTCTATACAAAAATTTATTCAAATACATTTTTCCAAAATATTTTCTATTTCTTATCCTAAGAAAAAAATTTCATCAGGTTATGTTGGTCATAAAAGAAGTGGTTACTACTAAATGTGTTGTAATTCCAATGTAGAAACCATGTAAACACTATGTAATATTTCTTTTTCTTCTTTGACCAATTATTCTATTTTTATCATTGATGATAAAATTATTACTTGTGAGGATGACATTAAAAATGTCCATATGTAATCTTTCTTAATTTATGATGGCAACATATATAAAGAATGAAGAAGTCTATGGATAAATTTAGAGAACTGAATAAGCATAATAAAAGATCAATGGATCATTCTTGGATATTTTAATACTATTCTAAGTATGAATAAAATAAACAGGTGTTGTACACTTTAATATCTCTAGAAGATAGTATATTTATTTATTTAAAGGTATGAAATTGATTGAGATTAACATAATTGGATTTAAATATACTTTTTATATAAGACTTTATAATTGAATTGTTTTTATCAAGTTAGAATGAGATTTCTCTAATGAGAACGACATGGAAAAGTGGGAAACTGTTAGTAAAAATAGTCCTACAATTGTTAACTCGAATACAATCTGATTTTGGTTATCCATTTTCCAGAGATTTTAGGCCTTCTATAACTTTTTGAATTAATACAACACATAAATTTTGTACTTATTATGGAATTATTATATAAGAATGTGGGGATGCATTCAATTTTAGTAGTGATTCTTTTTCTTTTATCATTAAGGTGAAAATATTGAAGAATAAATGGAAGGATATGTGAATATATACCACCAATATGATGTAAATTTAACTTGGCTCCATTTAATCTAATATTAAACTGATGATGGTTGATAACATCAATTAATATTTTGTGTCTGATTTTTTGTAGAAAATTATGGACACCACCATGCTTAAATATCTTCTATATATCAAAGATAAATGTCAAAATGGGGTTTTCATATTTAAGTGGATCAATGATAGAGGTATTAATAAAATATTCTATAATTCACTTCAAATATTTATGTATGATTATATACCCCTAATCCTTATCAATAAAAGAGATGATATCATTGAAAATAAGGAAAGGCTTGTAGATTATATTGTGTCTCACATTACCATAATCTCCAATGGGATTGATATGAATAAGGACTCAACCCCTAATATTATTCCAAAGATTTTCAATATTAAAGATAATAATCACCTCACCATTATCACTTTTGACTTTCAGATAAAGGAATAAATTTTCATCATAAATTCAAATGGTTCCCCATCCCCTGATGGTTTTAAAAATTCCTTTTCAACTATATTAGGTCGTATTTCAACTGGAAGTGTACAATTTTTTTTAAATAATTTATCTCCAATGGAACTCCTCTATAGGGTATTGATGAGAATTTTTATAATTTGACTCAAAAATATGAAAATTCAAATAAAATAAATCTTTTTATTCCTATAGCTATCATAAATACCATCAAAAAGTTCATCAACAAGATTCTTTCAAATGACTTGCTATAATTGATAATAAATTAATATCATGGAATCTTATTAGTTTTTTAAATGGTAGAACTATACATGAAAATATAATTTTTGACTCCCAGTGAACAAATATCCTTAGAAATTCAAATAGATGTGGAATCATTTATTTTAAACTAGTTATTAGAATGGATTTGGAAACAATGTATTGGAACATCACCTGTAGGGTTCTACAAATCATTGGCATAGTTATACATTTATTAATATGGTTAAATCCCTCTTTGGATTGATAAAAATATCAGTTATCATTAATGAATATGATAATGGATACATTAAATTCTAAAAAGGTCTTAGACAAGGATACCCCTTGTTTAATATCATAATCTCTATTAATGAATATTATTTAAACTAGATCCTCACTCATGTAGTGGGAAAATGTATGCTTAAGACCATATTTACATCAGGGAATCAGGTTTCCCCTTCACATCTCCTCTATGTAGAAAAAATTATTCTCTTGATACTAGGAGTGAAATAGGTCACACAGAATCTAAAGGTGACTCTATCACTCTATGAATAGGTTACATGTTAGTCTATAAATTGGAATAAATCATGTATATATTTTTAGAAAAGGTTTATAGTGTAATGAAAAATACACATCATTAGGATCCGACCATCAAATACATGTATTTCCCCAACACCTACCTTGGGGTCTCATTAGTTTGGGGAATACATTAAACAAATTACTTTCCCAAAATTATAGATCAGACCAAGAATCACATATCATATAGTAAATGGATGTACCTATCTGTGGTTGTAAGAATATTCCATTTCAAATATAAAATTTCTTCAAACCAATGTATTCTTATATAGTCTATAAATTTCTCCTTAAAAATTTTAAAACATCAATATTTATATATTGAATTTTTTTGGAGTGGTGGAATACAAGAATGGAATATAATATTTATTCATTAGGATAAATATTGTGAACATATTGTAATGATTATTTTGGAATTAATAATATAAAACTCTATAATGAATATTTTCAAAAAAATTACTTAGAATATTGTGAGTAATGACACTATTGCCCCTAGTTTTTTCTGATCTAGATTCCCTAGTTTACTACGGAGGGAAAATTAGGATTATGTTGACTATTTTATATGTTCGACCATCTAGGATTCTTTCCCAAATATCATGTACTAAAATAGATAGATTGAAATAATGGGGTCATATTGCAATTTTTGGTTGTATTACTAGACTAGTACCCCTCTTGTCACCATTGTGGGGTTTTATAAAAATTTATTAATACACATATTTATATCAACGATATTTTACTAGAACCAACCATGTTTTTTCTAAAACATTACATTCCGGGTTAATAATTAATCATTTTCTACTGATGATGTTTGTTTATTTTGGAACCTATCCAGAATGGTATTTTGTAATCTAAAATAAATTATCGATACAATTTTGTATGCTCTAACAAGGAATTCACATGTATGAATTGTTCTGAAAAAGAATGGATCAGACCATGTTATTTTACTCTTTTATAGAGACTTTCTCATAACAAGCTACCTATGGATGATGTCTTATAATCCTTTTCCATCTGCCTTTTATCCTAATGGTTTGTTTTTAATAAAAACATAAATGATATTAATTGTATTTTCCTTTGGTGTACTGTCCTTGCTACCATGCAGATGGATGTATATGATTTATTTGAACTTAAGATACCTAAATCTGCCTCCATATTCATCAAAATTCAGGTCTGTTCATATTTAGACATTTCACCAAAACTTAAAATAATGATTCTTGTTTATATGTTAAACTAATTCACACAATTTTTTATTTTCAAAACTCCAATATTCATAAACATAATACATTCAACCTGCATGAAATTTTTTAAATCAAACCCCCACTATCAAAGAATCCACGTCGCTACTACATTGGTATTTCATTAATACTTTTCATCAATTATCTATGATAATTTGTTTTGTAGAACCTAGTAAATACATGCCACCCATGGGAAAATTATAAGTCTTCTTATAAGTATTTTTTTCGAGATAGATTATGATTAATGTTGATGGGGCTTTAAAGGGTAACCCAGGACCCATAGGTTTTAGGGTTGTTTATCATTATCATAATGGAATGATCCATGGGGGGTTTTCTATACATGCGGTATAGAATCATCTCTAGATTACAATGTGTTTGGAGTCATCAACATGCACACTTCTTCACAGAAAAAAATGTGTAATAATTATTCTCTTGAAAGTGATTCCACCTCCATTTTTGAATCTATTTGTAATTGAAAGGTGTATCTATATTTTCATCTCATAGATAAATTAATAGAATGATTTATCTTTATTTATATGTCCAATTTCATTATTATATAATCTTTCCAAGAGTCCAAATCTATGTAATATGGTATTTTTAATAAAGGATTCAACTCTAATATTATTTGGTTAGAATAGCTTCCCTCATATTTACTTCATTTATTTGAGATGTAATATAGAAAAATTTAATCTTTAAGAATCATGTGATTTTTTTTATTTTAATAATTTAGGCCTTGATTTTGGTACCCTCTAAAAAAAGTGATATATGGTAAGGTATTAAAAAATCATAAGTATTTTCATCAAATTATAGAAAACAAGAACATGAAAAATTCATTTTTGAATTTATTTATGTTTATTTTCATGAGATTAACTTTTTCACTAACTGAAATTGTTTTCTTAAATGGGATATAAAATCATTTAATATATCATTTTAATAAAATTACTATAATATTAAAAAAAATTGAAAAATATTTATAAATCCGAAAATACAAAAATACAATGTTTTCCTCACTCACATTAATTATATTTAGTGAAATTTTGTTAGTTCAAATATGATAAAGAATTAATTTCATGGAAAATTAAACATGAGGATCAAACAATTTAATGACAAGTTTGGAAAAATTATAATTATTAATTAATTCCATCATTGTGATAATATTATAGAAATTTCAATGGTAAAACATAGAATGAAAGTCAAAATATTGGAAATATATTATAATTTATATAAATAAATAGAAATATATAATTTAATGAATAGTGATAAATATTTTTTTACCCCCTAGTCAGGTACTAAATTATTACTTCCCTCAGTTAGGAAGTTATTTAATTTATCCCCTATGAGATGTCAGATGACGTTTCTTTGAGAAAAACCACCACATGTAAATTTTCCCCGATGTCCATGATTTGAAACATTGAATGGAGACCCAAAAATAAATGGAAAATAACTCATCCATGATAATGAATTAGAAAGAGAAAAATAAGTGGGGAGGGTAATGTTATAAAAAGTAATCCCTATAGAATTATATAATGTACTCCAAAATTAGGTTTTCAATATTGTGTTGATGAGTTAGTCACATCACCGTTTGTGCCTTGAGTTCTTCTTCTTATGCCAATAATTATTTGGATTCACACTTAACAAGAATATTTAGGGCCTTATCTATGTTATATATATCATAAATTTCATAAATATATATGTAAGAAAAAAATACATCTTCAATAAGATTATGAAATGTAGAATCAATATAAAAAACATCCACTTCAAGTATGTCATCTTAAAAATTTTAAATCTTCGAGAATCAACAAGTTTATCCTTATCATATTTTTCCAAATCAGGAGATATTTATTTAGGTTCAAAATTTCCATTATCATATTTTGGGAAATCATATACCTTTGCAGGTTCTAAAAAATCTGAAAGATGCTCATAAAAATAATCTTGATCTCCCCCATAAACATCATATTTACTGTACGCTTTAGAGAATTATCCAAGAACTAGTTGGAAATGGTTTAATGGATCATATTTGAATTCCATCAAGGCCTCTCCTAGTTCTTCAACTTGAAAATTTTAGGGGATACCTCTTCCTACACAACTTATGTTTCTTGCTCCAATTTCTACTTTCAGGATGTATGGACATATTTTATTAAGTATTTTATTATTCTCAATGTTTTTTTATTTTCTATACATGTGTTATAAATTGGGATTTTTCATTGTGAACTAATTTTTCCGGTGGAACCTAAGTGTTGTAAATCCTTGTGTTAAAATTTGAATTTTAATACATCAAGGAATTTTTTTTTATTTTTTTTATATTCTTTTAAAAGAAATAAAATATCAATAAAATTAAATTAAATCGAGGGGGAAAACCCACCAAATTCCCAATAGTAATCCTATGTTTTAATGTATCTATAACATGGAAGTGTAAAAAATATAATTTATATTTCCTAGTTCATTGTAAATTCTAATAATGTTAATATCACTTGTTGAAGTTTCCCAGTACAAAAAATCATTACTATTAAACTCAATTATTATGTTTTTGGAATTATATTTTTTAGAATAAAAAGAAATTTTTTGTTTATTTTTAATGAATTAAAAGGATAAATCTAATCATGATGATGAAATGAACAAAATAAAGATGCAGGTAAAAATTAATTTCCCCTAAAAAAATTTCTAATAGATAACCTTAATGACCTTAAATTAATTTCATATTTTCATGATGAACACAATATATCATATTTGTGAACATCCACTTCTTTCGGGGATGTGAATATATTGTGAAATCAGTGAACACAATCTCAATTAAAAATCTACCTCATCGATTGAGGAAAAATAATGTATCATAAAAAGATAAAATACAGGTAGAAATTGGAAAAAAGATTAATTCCATACTAAGATATCCAAATTCCTTACTCCAAAAAATATCAAACATTGAGAGTGTGTTTTCAGGACTGGGTTTGATACTGGAGTGATCCCTTGGAAAATTTATGAGGCCAGTAACTCATGATCATGATTAAAAGAGATAATAGTGAAGAAAGGTGAGAGAAAATAAGAGATAGCGCTTAAAATATCAACTAAAAACATTAATTAAAATACAAAATGCATCTAAATAATGAAAATAAAAGAAAAAAATAAACAAAACTATAATTTCACATCAACTAGATCATATTTTTATAGGTTTATACCCTTTAATATAAATGAATAAACATATTTATATATATATGTGTAAATATTTCTCTTTAAAAGAATTTCTTCAAAAATTTAATCATTTTTACAATAGTATATTTCTAAATCTTGGAATTTTTACTGCAAAAGAATTTATCCTCAATAGATTTGGGTTTAATCCCTAGAAATTCTAGATCAATATGAAATTTTTATAATTAATAATTTTTTCATTATAGAAGTTAACTTTTTATAGATGAATTCACTATTATATTCCTCTAAATTGACATATTAATCAAATACCCTAATGAAAAAATTTCACCATTAAATTTAATGTTATTGTGTGAATCCATGTGATATTTAATATCTAACTAGAATAACCACATTTTCAGTATCATTTTCATGACTTATTTATAATTTAATGACGTGTGGTCAAATAAATCAATAAAAAAAGCATTATACATTTCACAATTTATTTGGGCCCATGGATTTTGATTCAAAAATTTTAATTGTCTAAGGAAATAAATACCACAATAAAGGGAAAACTAAAAACAATTTCACAATTCAAAAATGATTAGAAATTTTTTGGACTGAATGGTAAATATTATAAAATCAGTTAGAACTCTAGATTTAAAAAATATTTATAATAAAAAAAATCTACTATAAATCACAAATATTGATATAAATCATCTCAAAATGAAATATTTGTGGATATTATATCAATTAAATACATATAAATAAAATAAAATAAAAACTCAACAAATTATTCTATGGTGAACACGTGGACTCCTAGATAAGAAAGAATCAAAAAACACATCTAAGGAAGATTAAATGAACATTCACTTGAGATGCAAAAATTTATCCCGAAAAAAACAAAATTCATCATGTATGACCAAAACCATTTATTTCTAGTTCTCCATTATGCTCATTCAATTTATTACCACTTTATTTCTTATCCCATGCATAAAAACACTTACCTCTATGAAATTTTCATTTAACACAAAAATACCAATTTTAACAATACATTTTCTCCCTATCACAAGAAAGGATCACAATATACATGATAAATTCATAAATCTCTTTCTTATTTTAGTTAAAAAAATGTGTTCTTATTGAAATATATTTATAGTTATTCAATATTATTCAAATTTTGGGTTTTTTATGTTAAAAATATTTGAGGCAGAATTAGGCGGTTTTGATCTTTTAGATAAAGAAAATGAATGAATATAGATTATACTCAATAAAGAATCTTTTTCTCACTAACCACAGTCGAACATAATATCAGATTATCATTGAAACATCAATAAATGTATACACCATTAAAAATATCATATGAGGCATAATATCCACCTAGCTTTAATCAATAGAATTGAATTGTTGATTCATATTTTCATATGCTACACGTCTTGATTTATAAAGGTAGTGAAAATTCATTCAATTTCAAGTAGTTTGTGTGACTATAATCTATTTACATGGATGTTTATTCTTCTTAATTTTAAGAATAAAAATATTTATTTTTCATTTATTTTTCTATAGTTCCACACAATATATTTTTTTCATTGCCATTTTTTAAAAGATAATCTAAAAATATAGTTACAAACATCTTCTATTAGAATAAAAATTTCAGCACTAAATAGATATCTTAACCCATTTAGTTTTAACTAAAATCAGTAAAAAGGGTAAATAAAATCATAACATATCATCCCAGACAATCATGTTAATCTATATAATGAAATTTTACCTGAAAATTATGTTATATATTGAAAAGTGGCTTGTAATGTGGATGAATAAAGATGCTATTATGGATACTATGGGTTAAATGTATTATATTTAAATACAAAATTAAAATAAATATTCTCTTAAAAATGTGATATTTATAAAAAATACCCCCCTTAATGATTTTAAAAAACACTTAAACCCATCATGTTTGTAAAGAAATAAATCAAATTCATTCAAATCATGCATTGCTTGGATATCTCAAAAAAATTGATGAATGTGAAATATATGTCTAAATGGTGTAGAATCATTAATTTTTGGTGATTTTAAAGATATGTGTGGTGTATTGTAGAATTGTATTCAACAATCTGAGGCATTTTCAATAAATTACCAAAAAGTTCAAAAAAATGTTATTTTCAACATTTATTCTGTAAGGAACAAGAATTTTATCAAGGGAATATGATACCTTATAATTATTTTATATAGTATAATAATCATAAGTTCAATAGAGAAACCAAATATAACATCATAATAATATATAATCTATGAAATAAATGGTATTTATTGGAATTAAAGAACCCATACCGAAGGAATAATAACTTCATTGTTTAAATAGTACCCTGACCATTAGTAATAGTAATCCAAAAAAGGGAATAGTTACCTCACCTATACAATTATAAATAATATTTTGGTATATTATAAATTAAAATATGTTATAATTATAACATAGTATAAGTAAATATATTTTTCAAAAAATATTAATTAAAAATTGATATTTATCTAAAATGTAAATTATTATATAAACATTTATAATAAATATTATTATTTAAATTAACATAAATATTCCAATAAAATATTAATTATATAAAATTTTATTTAATTATAATTGAAATTTAATTTTAGGAAACCTTTGTTAAAATTTACAAATGTTCATAA
The DNA here is from genome assembly GCA_963277665.1 of Viscum album. NCBI lineage: Eukaryota > Viridiplantae > Streptophyta > Magnoliopsida > Santalales > Viscaceae > Viscum > Viscum album. Next base: position 1,500,831,656 of record OY728131.1, read on the forward strand.
AAATGATTATATTATTAAAATTGGTAATTTTTGAAAAATGGTTGATTTTATTTAATAATAAAATTTCTTATATGTAGAAAATTATTTTCATAAAATGGATTTTATTTTTGAAATCTAAACATTGAAAAATTGTTACGGTGAAATTTAGTGATTTTCCTAAAAGTTTAAAATTTATGGTGAATAGTGAAATATAATAACTGATGGAATAAGATAAATACATCAATTGATGAGTTATAGATGATGTATAGATGATATAATCACCCACAAAATTTATGTTTCATAAATAATGCACTATTATTATCCATATTAATCATCAGAATTGATAGTTTTGTGCCAAAATAATAAACAAATGAATAATGTAATAAAAAATCCCTCACCCCTACAAATATCTCCACTCACCTACTCTTATCATCAAACTACTAAAGCATTTCAACATTTATTAATTAGTTATAATTAATTTTCCTATTGTATTCTCAATGTCAAATGTCTTTTGGTCTTTCAAAATACCAAACCCAAGACCATAAAATTGTTATCAAGGAGACAACATTCAAGAGTCAAATTCCTCAATCCCTTTCTTTTAATTTCTTTTATATTCTTATTATCTCCTTAACTAACCTATACAAAGGGGAATTATAACTAAATTATAATTTATATAATTTATTTTTATTATGTAAATCAAATATCAATAATTGAATTTATTCTCCTCTCCTTTTATTTTAAAATTGAAAAAATTGTTTGTGATGTGTCGATTCATAGTCTTCATGGATGACGAGTATTAATTTTCCATTTTAGCCTTCAGGTATATTTATAAAATTGTTATTATTGTAAAATATATTATAAAAAATAAATTATTACTTGTTTAATATTATTGAACTAATTTATATACATAATATTAAATAAAATAAAACTGGTTTACGGTTCTCGGAAAAATCCAAAAAATAAACTAAACATTTATCAATAATATTTTATCAAATGAATAATTCCCATTATATAAATCAAATTATATGAGAGAATAATTAAAATTATGCAATATAAATAATTACATATTATTTCACTTATTTTGAATTTATCTCATTTTATAAGGACTTCCATTGTTGTACACAAGTAAAACCGACATTGAAACCCTAAAAAAATGCTCAAATAATGGAGAAATTGTACTCTATAGATAACTGAAATGTCAATAAATGAACTTAATAAAGTAAACAAATCAATGAAATAAGGAATTTGTTATTAATTAAATAATTATTATGTCTAATTTGATTATTCCGTACATTAGGATCATGTTCAAAATGCATTTAGACATAAGGTAAGGGGATTCTCGAACTCAACTCCCTTTATTTGGTAAATTCCTCTTTCAAGCTGATGTTTAGTGTGGATATTACGTTTTACATCTTGAATCCTCATGAGATTATATATTGTTCAATAAAATGTGATGATTCTTATGAAATATATTTTTCCCTAAACAATTATATATCCCCACATTTTATTCATGGGTTTTCTTTCTTTATGAAGTTCTTATTAAACCAATTCATTTCCATGAGTTTTTTTGCTACTAAGATTTTAATACGTTCTATGTGGAATGCATGATTATATAGATGTTCTGTTATGATAGGTGGTATCAAAATTATATATCCCTTGAATGTACTCGGTAATTTTATTTATCTCATGTGATAATGTGTATTATGATTGAACATGATGATATATATTTTATAGTGATTTTTTTATTATTATGAAAATATGTTATGGGTGACCATGAAGATAGATATTTTCACAACTAGGTGTTGTATTTTACCACTATGACATGATGTTTAATTTATATGAATTTCTAGATTTCATGACTTTATCTATATTTTCCCTTCTTTATCAGGATGATTATACTATTCTTATGAAATTATTACGGTGATTATGGTCACCCATATTATATTGATTTATATCATTTATTCATCCTCATAATGGTCTTTTAGATCACCCCTTTCATTGATGTGTATCCTCAAGTGATTCCATACACAAAGAATATCATAAGCTTCATGAGGAAAAAGTAGAAGTATTTAAATTAATTTTTATGTTTTATTTTCTAAAAAATACCAATGAGACTAATTTTCCTAAGACACTTGTAATTTGGATCCTTGTTTACACTATGATTTTATTTATCATCAAATTGATGTAATAGTCTATAAAAAATATTAGCATCTCTATAGTTTGTATTAAATTGAGATTATATTAATTTGAGAATTAAGATTTGTTAATTTTAGTGAAAACCCTTTGGATAAGACTAAGTATATGAAAACATCCAAAAAAATTGTTTTCGAAAAAACGTTAACCTGGGTATCCTATATGATATCCTTTTAGTGTTAATTTTTTTACAAGTATAAATTATTCATGATTTATCGAATTATGTATTTTCATACATTTAATATTTTAGAAAATAGAGGGAACCAAGAGATACTAATCCAGCAACACATTTTATTGATAATGAAATGATTAACCAACTAACATCCTCAATTAAATGGGAGGTGGAATTCAAAAAATTATGGTGATCCTTACCCATATAAATTAGGATGTGAACAACAATATGAATCACATGAAGCATCTGCATTCACCTTATAAGGATTAACTATCTATTGAGTCCATTATATGGAAACTACCATAGAAATTGAGTATATCTTCTATTCCACTCATCATGCAAAATTGGGTTAACTTAGTGGATAAGAACATTTTTTTGATCAACTATTCTAAGAAGGAGATGGTTACTATTACATTTTATCATTTATATGGACAGGCCAATCAGTGGTGGGTGATGATTAAGAATACCAAATTGAAGGATTAAATGGAATAGATATGGAGGGAAGAAATCAAGAAAACATTTTTTGAATTTTTTCCCTTATACTATTTGACCATGATGGATATATAATTCATACAGATATGTTAAAAAGAAGTAGAACATGTCAAAATTACAAATAAACTTAAGAAGGATTGGAATATGCACCTTGTGAATTTTTGTATACAATTATAGGAAATAGATAGATTCATTACTCGTTTAAAACCACACCATTGAAGGCCTATAACCATCATAGAAATTGGGAGTAATGAAGAAGTTGTCTGATGTGATCTCAATATAGAGATGGAGTTTTGATAAGTTTCCCATTATTATAGAGATAAGAATAAATTAATTGAGTTTTATATTGGTAAGTCAAATAAAAAAGGAGTAAAGAGCAACCACACACGCATAAAAAATGTGTGAAGAAACATAATGGTAATTAACATAATGAGTCTAATAAATTATTTATGAGTGGTAGATAAGGCCATCAATCTCATTAATGTTAGAGAGACATGAAAAAACTAACTATCACAATGAAGGAAAAGAGAGAAAACCCCATGGTACAATTCTTCAACTATAGGGAATAATGAAATTAAGAAATACAATGCACTAAACATCGACTCCTTGTTGGTAATTAGTATCAGAAGCCAGAAAATCCAATGGAGCAACAAAAATCTTATTACATCAACACTGGTAATGTGAAGAATAAAACGAATTCAATCAACGTACACTTCCTATTCAGTCATGAAAGGATAAATTTTTATTTGATTCTAGTTATACACACTCATTTATATCTGTAATGTTTTTTAGAACAATTGAATTGAATCCTAGATAACATAGAGAAGATATATCCGTTAAAAAAACTAGTGGTGTGATTATTGAGACCTATAATGCCCCGAACCCAGTTACCCAGGGTCAGTGCATTATTACATAACATTGGCATGATCATAAGAAAGATCAAATCTTGAAATACAAATTGGTTTAGTAGCCTTGGAAACACTAGATATATTCATAAATTTTTACATTACATCATAATGTTAAAAACTACTAAAACAACATAATATCGCCATAGTCTACACTATTATCCCCTCATAATATCCCTGCAGGTCATTCATAATTTACTTCTTCACATTCAGGGAAAAATAAAACACAGAAAAGGGGTGAACTCAAATGCCCAGTAAGGATAACAATATAGCAGAAACTTTCAAAAATAAGCATAAACATTTAAGGCAATGTATAACTAGAACAAAAGCCTTTTAAACTTGAACTTCAATATAGTATGACAAAAGTAAAATGAAATAATACCATTTACTTATTCACATGGATATTCTACTAATCAAATAATCACATGCAATATTAATAACCACATTCATAATGATAGAATGCATAATACCAGACTATCATAACCACATAGCCAAAGCCTCATGCCAAGACTACAAATAAGATTTTTTCAAGGCCTTGTGCCAAGACACTAGTTTGTCTCATGAGACCTACCGATGCATTGAGTAGCTATAGCGGGCTCCATCTGTCACATATTAAGTCTAATGCATTCCCATATGAAAAGGTTTAAACATAACATAAACATTCGTATTAAAACTAGCATATGAAATGTCAATACTTTCTCCATAAACCATGAATGGTATAAAAATAACACATCCATAGTAAAACATATCACAAAACCTTCAATACAATATAAAAGTGTTGTATCACAATAAATAAACTTCAAATAAGCTTAAAATCCATCAAAGGATGTTGACATAGATAAAATCAAAACAATTTGAGAGAAATATCTCTTTTCTCAAAATCATTGAAAAGTCACCCATTTATAAAGGAAGTAATTTAAAAGAGATTATTGAATCAAAGTATCCCATACCAATTTGAAACTTTTGAAAATAAATCTCATTTCAAAATATTCATGTCCATATAAAAATAATCCTTAAAATAATATTGAAAACATGGACATTAATTAAAAAGATTTAGAAAGATAAATCTTTAAAAAATTTAAAATTATGATCTTGATAAAGAGTACGTTTCAAAAATTCTTAAAATATTCATTTTGAAATCATTTAAAAGTCATGTAATTATAAAATAAAACATTTACTTTGAAAATATTCTTATAATCTTGTAAGGGAAGCTTTGGCGATTTTATAACGGTGGTAAATAACCGCACCTTCTGTATAAGTTAAAAAAACATTCTTACCTAAAATTTGTAGAAAATGTTAAAAGTACCTTGTTTGGAAAATGATGGAAAGAATCCTTTCAAAACACATATTGTATAAATTACTTTAACCCATTTTCTAGTAAATAGTAAAAATTAGTTTAAATATATTTTAAAGGAGCATGGATGTGGATGATAAAGAGATCCCAGTAAATATTTACGTATAAAAAACCTCAGATAATGAAGAGATTGTGAAATAAACACTTACCTTGTACTTTTCCTTGGTTGGGGTAGGTTAAACTCATGTATAATGGTGAAATAATTTTTATTAAATTATTCAATAATCATATACATTAATATCATATCATATATGATATTTTAACATTGATTTGTTAATAATATCTTAGAATTATTGTCGTTTTGGGTGTTAACTTACTCGTTTTCTTTTATATGTTTTGTTACGTAACCCATGTTTGTAATGGATAGGTTGTATATTAATCATTTCCAGAATGATATCAAGTCTCTAGATAATATTATTTATCATCAAATGAGAATTATACTTGAATTGATACGATGGAGAATGAATCCCATCGCGTTCGTGGAGACGGTAGTCCGTACGTACGCACGAGCGATAATATCTTTCTTTTGATATTAAAATAATATATAATTGGATGTTATATCATATATAGAGAATCATTATCATGTTATATTTATTATTTAAACTATTTACACATCATTATTATACCCATCCAAATAATAATATATTGAATAACAATTACACCACGACGTGGAGTCGGTAAGTCGTACGTACGCACGTATGGTGACATGTTATTCAAAAGGTGGATAGAATAGTGAATATGGTTGTAACATATTAATAATAGCATCATAGTATATATATTATACTGGAGTTATTATTTTAGAATGATAACAACAAAGGAAGAAGAAGTGGAAGAAGAAACGAACTTGAAAAAGGCTGGTGAAATCATTACCTCTTCTTCCGGTTCTTACTTTTGATTTGATCAAAAGGCCTCCTTAGGTTGGCTTTCTGATAAAAATAAGGCCTCTAGGTTGTAGTGAGGAAAATTTAGAGAGTATTTGGGTAGATGTTGGAAGAACAAAAAGGCTTTGAAGGTGTGAAGAAATGAGAAGGAGGAGTTCCCTTTTATAAGACGGGTGAGGGGCACCTTTGGAAAAGCTAGAAATATTAATTTATAAAAAATTCATATTCAGTTATAATGGATCCAAAGATGATTATTTAAAGTTTAAGGTTGTTATGGGTCGAAAACAACTCAACCCATATAATTTATACAGGTTTGGGTCATTATATTAACCTTATCTCTAAGTATTAACTCTTAGTTAATTAGTTTCACTTTTACAATGTCTCTTTGTATTTTTATATAATATGGTTAATAAACATACCATATACATCCAAGAGACCCCCAAGTGGACCATTAATGATACACCTATAATTATATAAGTCTCTTGGCAGAGCATTAGATTTTAAGAATTTAATATCAATTAATAATATAATATTTGTCTTAAAAACTCTTTTATGTCAATTTTGACACGATTCAATAATTGATTTTTGTAAAAATCATAACAGAATGATTACTTCTAATAAAGTTAATTAAAGAAATACTCACATGTCATATTAACCGAGAAAATTATTTTAATTCATAAAAAGTCTTAAATTATATTTATTTGGGTATTTATAATATCAATTATTCTGATTTTTCATTAATTAGGTAATTACTGCATCATTATTGTGTCATAAATAAATTATAATATTTAATGTCTAAAAATTATAAATAAAATATAATTATGTATTAAATATTTTTATCTTTCTAATGAATATTTATAGTCTAACATCCAAAATATATAACCCTATTTAAAAATTGTTTGTCTAAAATATATACGCTTATGTCATTTTTGTACTTATTTTAACTTAATTAAAATAAAGTGTCCCTATCATCTACAAGTGGCTCCAGAGGGTCCCAAAATCGAGCCAAAGATTCCCATGGTCGGAAATTTATCCACCAATAAGGTTAGGAGACGTTTTAGGGTAATTTATTATTATTATAATATTATTTTTTAACCCTTATTTATCGGATTTACCCTTAACCATCGTGAATAAAATATTCACCTCAATAATTATTCAAAATGTCTAAAAATAAAAGTTAGCTATTTACACAATTCAAACATCCTGATTCCTAATATAGAATCCATTTTTCCAAAGTCAAAACACATAATTGGCAGAAATTAATTTAAAATTAATTCCCGCTCTCAAAACAAAAAGTGTATTTTTAAGATATAATAACTATCAAAAGATTGATACTTGTTTATATTCGGTTTAATTGTGAAATTATGTCCAATGACCAAAATTGTATTAAATGGTAAAAATATATTATTAATATACTTTAAAACCACTCAAATTCATAATTTATCACTATTAATTATTTTGATTAAAAAGTTGTTTTTAATTAAAATTTAGTAATTTTCACTATTCATCAAAATATGAAATTATTCTGAAAAGTACCAAAATTTCACCCTAGGATAATTTTGATATTCCGAATCCAACATTGAAGTCCATTTTGAGAGATAGAATTTATAAAATTTCAAAAAGTATGTATTACTATTCATAACGGCTAGTTTGATTGGTTGTGGTGTGTGTTAGAACTCGATGTTGCGTACAACACACGCTATTGCATTATTCAAAGAGAAGCGTGTCGTAGTAGCTTGGGATGTTTCATTGTAAATTTTTGATGTCCCCAATGTAAATTTAATTAGTCAAATCGAATATATAAAATTTTAAAATATTGGATTTAAAAAGGGTTCACTATTAAAAGGTGGTAAAAGTGCACTACTGAAAATGAATTTGTTATTACATTATGTATAAGAAACTCATAATATGGATTCTAAAATTATTAGGATTATATAAAGTTTAAAATTTATTTAATACTATTCATAATCTATTTTAACGTCTTGTTTGGTAAGTCATGGTGCGCTTGGACTCGGTGTTGCATGTAGTGCATGTTATTGAATTATTTTAATGAAATAACACACTATGAAATCGTGGGGTGTTACATTCTCCCCTCCTTCAATAAATTGCGTCCTCACAATTTGAAGTTGTTCTTCGAAAATAAAAGGTTGAATATATAAAATATATTTGTGGGAAAACCAACATCGAAAATTGGGTTGATAAAATTTAGTCTTAATAAGTGGAAACGAGAAATGAAAGGGTCACCACCAAATTATGATCTCTGTTCGGAGAACATTGGCGTAAATTAGAGACATATAATTGGAGGAAAAAGGTAAATATTTATTGGTAGTGATTGAGGTCATAAATCACAAAAAGTGTATAATTGAGGGCCTTAAATTCATCAATCTACGATGATTTAAAATACCATCAGTTCAACAAAACATATGGTATTAGGATAACACATTTTTTTTGTTTTAATATCCCTTCACTAAAATATAAGAATTAATTTCTTGTTTTGAATAAGAGAAGAAGAAAAATATATTCTTGACAAGTAGAGTCTCATCCTTTAGCTAAGTTCTACCACAAACTCATATTTCATTCTAAAAGATAATAGAACTTAAAAATAATATTATTTTTATCCTATTCGTATAGGGTTAAAAAAATGAATTTATAATTCATCTAGCAGAACCATTAAAAAATGACATTATTCAATCCGGGACATCACATTGGTCAGTGGTTGGTTATACACCCTTGTCGCCCTTTGGTTGTGGGTTCAAGTCTCGCGGCCTTGCCGGATGCAACGGGTTGCCGCCTGACCTCCGGGTTGTCCTTTTATGGCAATCCAAAATAATCCAAACTAGAACTATCCAAAATACTTTAGTCCAAAATTTATAAGGATGGTAAACACAATAAAGATCTTTTTTCCGCATAATAACATGTGATCGCCTTCATCATGTATTCTTTTAAAAAACTGCAACATCCTGAATTACCATAAAACCTTATTGATTACTTCATGATCCATTATTCCTTAAATAATAATAAATATACCCCTTCAATCAAAAAATGTTGTAAACCCCAACAATGATGGAATATATAAATAATTAATCAATTTCAAGGTAGTCAAGAATATCCAATATTATTTATCCAAATCAATCATGTATTATTCTAAAATTACTACCTCGGTATCAGAAACATATAATTGTTTATCTTTCTCTCAACCATATATTTTCCAAAAAATTAACCTTCTATTGAGTAACTTTTCTTTGTTCCACACAATCTCAAGTCCTTAATGAAATAGTACTGCAGTACAATCCTTATATAATCCATAATTATTATAACAAGTACATTGTTGATACATCACTCAAATGAAATAACCAACATAAGAACTCTAATCATTCCTCTTCATCTGTGGCAGTATCATAAATTTGTTATTATCCAATAGAATCATTTTTGGCATAGTCTGATGACTGGTACATAGGTTCACATAGTGTCCAAACTCCTTGAAAATGAAGCATTTTACATTTGAAACCATTTTATTACCCGTGCAGTCACGTAATTTGTGCCCTTTTCCTCCACACTTATAACAAACTCTAATTCCTCTCAGGCAAGTTCCAGGGTGTTTTTTCCCACAGTTATCACATATGGAAAAATTCTTCTTTTCCCTCTTCCCTTTATCCATATTTCTCTCTTCCATCCTTTCCTTATCTTTCTTCCCTTCAATGACATAGGACTCGGCAAAATATTTACTTATCTTATCAACACATGATATTATTTCTTCATATAATGATAATACATGGGAGACTATTTCTCTTATAAATTCTGGCTTTAGAACATGAAAGATATGATCCTTCTTTCTCTTTGGATCAGGTGCATTGCTGGAGTTCTCATTCCTTCTACTGGGCTCCATTTCTAAACAATGGAATACACTAGATTAGTTTATGAATAACAATACCTAATCTCCAACTTGTAAAACACGTAACATAAATTAAATACATTAAGGATATAATCCATAATCATAAAAATGTCTCCTTTGAGGAAGTATATGCTCATAAATCCTTCATAATGGTTTGTAAAGAAAATGAGAGTTATCTTAAGCATATCCCCTGGAAGTGTCATAACTAAGAGTGTAGCAAGGCCCGTTGTCGTGCACCAGTTCCCATTTGAGTCTAGCTCAAAGCAGTGTTTTCGGGTTTTACCCCTGGGTACATCTGTGCCAGAGCCGCCTCTACCAGCTCGTATCCAGACAAGGATGTACTGCTCAGAAAACTCACAACATCTCTACAATACCAAAATTCTAGAAAGTTCGTCTATACTAATCCTCAAATTTCATCTTAGGTCTACGTGCTCTAATCAGAGTTTATCTAAATCTGGCTTCCAAGGATTGTACCGAACTTCCTCTGATACCAACTATAATGCCCCGACCCCAGTTACCCAGAGTCGGTGCATTATTATATAACATTGGCATGATCACAAGAAAGATCAAATCTTGAATGTCCGATTAGTCTAGTAGCCTTGGAAACACTAGATATATTCATAATGTTTTACATTACATCATAATGTTAAAAACTACTACAACAACATAATGTCTCCATAGTCTACACTATTATCCCCTCATAATATCCCTGCAGGACATTCATAATTTACTTCTTCACATCCTGGGAAAAATAAAACATAGAAAAGGGGTAAGCTCAAATGCCCAGTAAGGATAACAATATAGCAGAAACATTCAAAAATATGCATAAACATTTAAGGAAATGTATAACTAAAAAAGCCTTTTAAACTTGAACTTCAAAATAGTATGGAAAAAGTAAAATGAAATAATACCATTTACTTATTCACATGGATATTTTACTAATCAAATAATCACATGCAATATCAATATCCACTTTCATAATGATGGAATGCATAATTCCAGACTATCATAACCACATAGCCAAGGCCTTGTGCCAAGACTACAAATAAGATTTTGTTAAGGCCTTGTGCCAAGACACTAGTTTGTCTCATGAGACCTACCGATGCATCGGGGAGCTATAGCGGGCTCCACCCGTCACATATTATGTCCAATGCATTCCCATATGAAAAGGTTTAAACATAACATAAACATTCATATTAAAACTAGCATACAAAATGTCAATACTTTCTCTATAAACCATGAATGGTATAAAAATAACACATCCACAGAAAAACATATCACAAAACCTTCAATACAATAAAAAAGTTTTGTATCATAATAAATCAACTTCAAATAAGCTTAAAATTCATCAAAGGATGTTGACATAGATGAATGAAAAACAATTTGAGAGAAATATCTCTTTTCTCAGAATCACTGAAAAGTCACCTATTTATAAAGGAAGTAATTTAAAAGAGATTTTTGAATCAATGTGTCCAATACCACTTTGAAACATTTGAAAAGAAATCTCATTTCAAAACATTCATGTCCATAAAAAAATCCTTAAAATCATTTTAAAAACATGGACATTAATTAAAAATATTTAGAAAGATAATCTTTAAAACATTTAAAATTATGATCTTGATAAAGAGTACGTTTCAAAAATTCTTAAAATATTCATTTTGAAATAATTTAAAAGTCACGTAATTATTAAATAAAACATTTACTTTTAAAATATTCTTATAATCATGTAAGAGAAGCTTTGACGATTTTATAACGGCGGTAAATAGCCACACCTTCCGTGTAAGTTAAAAAATACATTCATACCTTAAATTTGTCGAAAAGGTTAAAAGTGCCTTGTTTGGAAAACGACAGAAAGATTCCTTTCAAAACACATTAGGGTATAAATGACATTAACCCGTTGTCTAGTAAATATTAATTTTTTTTAAATATATTTTTAAGGAGCATGGATGTGGATGATAAATAGATCCCAGCAGATAATTACGTATAAACAACCTTGGATAATGAAGAGATTGTGAAAAAAACCCTTACCTTGTACTTTTCCTTGGTTGGGGTAGGTTAACCTCCTGTATAATGGTGAAATAATTGTTATTGAATTATTCAATAATCATATACATTAATATGATATCATATATGATCTGTTAACATTGCTTTGTTAATAATATCGTAGAATTATTGTCATTTTGGGTGTTAACTTACTCATTTTCTTTTATATGTTTTGTTACGTAACCCATCTTTGTAATGGATAGGTTGTATCTTAATCATATACAGAATTACATCAAGTCCTTATATATTATTATTAATTATCAAATGTGAATTATAATTGAATGGATACCTTGGAGAATGAATCTCATTGTGTTTGTGGAGACGGTAGTCCGTACGTACGCACGGGCGATAATACCATTGTTTTGATATTAAAATAATATATTATTTGATGGTATATCATATATAAAAATCATTATCATGTTATATTTATTATTTACATGATTTACACATCATTATTATACCCATCCTAATTATAATATATTGAATAACAATTATACCACGACGTGGAGACGATAAGTCGTATGTACGCACGTATGGTGACATGTTATTCAAAGGGTGGATAGAATAGTGAATATGGTTGTACCATATTAATAATAACATCAGTGTATATATATGATACTGGAGTTATTATTTTAGAATGGTAAGAACAATGGGAGAATAAGTTGAAGAAGAAAGGAACTTGAAAAAGCGTGGTGAAATCATTACCTCTTCTTCAGGTTCTTCCTTTTGATTTGATCAAAAGGGCTCCGTAGGTTGGCTTTCGGATCAAAATAAGGCCTCTAAATTGTAGTGAATAACGTTTATAGAGTATTTGGGTAGGGTTTGGCCGAACCAAAAGGCTTTAAAGGTGTAAAGAAATGAGAAGTAGGAGTGCCCTTTTATAAGAGGGGTGAGGGGCACCTTTGGAAAAGCTAGAAATAGTAATTTATAATAAATTCATATTCGATTCTAATGGATCCAAAGTTTATTATTTAAAGGTTAAGGTTGGGATGGGTCGAAAACAACTCAACTAGTAGAATTTAGATAGGTTTGGGTCATTATATTAACCTTATCTCTAAGTATTAACTCTTAGTTAATTAGTTCCACTTTTACAATGTCTCTTTGTATTTTTATATAATATGGTAACTCAACTTACCATATACATAAAAGTGACCCCCAAGTGGTCCATTAATGATACAACTATCATTATATAAGTATCTTGGCCAAACCTTATATTTTTGAATTTTAATATCAATTAATAATATAATATTTGTTTTAAAAACTCTTTTATGTCAATTTTGACACTATCCAATAATTGATTTTTGTAAAAATCATAACAGAATGATTACTTCTAAAAAAGTTTATTACAGAAATCCTAACATGTCATATTAACCTAGAGAATAATTTTAATTCATAATAATTCTCAAATTATATTTATTTGTGTATTTATAATATCAATTATTCTAATTTTTCATTAATTAGGTAATTACTTCATCATTATTGTGTCATAAATAAATTATATTATTTAATGTCAAAAAATTATAAATAAAATATCACTATGTATTAAATCGTTTTATATTTCTTGTGAATATTTATAGTCTAACATCTAACATATATATCCTTATGTAAAAATTGTTTGTCTAAAAGATATATACTTATGTCATTTTTGTACTTATTTTTACATAATTAAAATAAAGTGTCTCTATCACCTAGAAGTGGCTCCATGGGGTCCCCAAATCGACCCAAAGATGCCCATGGTCGGAAATGTATCCACAAATAAGGTTAGGACACGTTTTAGGGTAATCTAGTATTATTATAATATTATTTTTTAGCCCTTATTTATCGGATTTACCCTTATCCATGGTAAATAAAATATTCACCACAATAATTATTCAAAATGTCTAAAAATAAAAGTTACCTATTTACACAATTTGAACATCCTGATTCCAAATATAGAATCCATTTTCCATATTTAAAACACATAATTGGAAGAAATTAATTTAAAATTAATTCCCGCTGTCAAAACAAAAAGTGTGTTTTTAAGATATAATAACTATCAAAAGATTGATACTTGTTTATGTTCGGTTTAATTGTGAAATTATTTACAATGACCAAAATTTTATTAAATGGTAAATATATATTCTAAATATACTTTAAAACCACTCAAATTCATAATTTATCACTATTAATTATTTTGATTAAAAAAGTTGTTTTTAATTAAAATTTAGTAATTTTCAGTATTCATCAAAATATGAAAGTTATCCGAAAAGTACCAAAATTTCACCCTCGGATAATTTCGATATTACGAATCAAAAAATGAAGTCCATTTTGAGGGATATAATTTATAAAATTTCAAAAAGTAGGTATTACTATTCATAACGGCTAGTTTGATTGGTGGTGGTGTGTGTTAGAACTCGATGTTGCGTACAACACACGCTATTGCATTATTCAAAGAGAAGCATGTCGTAGAATTTTGGGATGTTTTATTGTAAATTTTTGATGTCCCCAATGTAAATTTATTTAGTCAAATCAAATAAATAAAAGTTTATAATATTGGATTTCAAAAGGGTTCACTATTAAAAGGTGGTAAAAGTGAACTACTGAAAATGAATTTGTTCTTACATTATGTCTAAGAAACTCATAATATGGATTCTAAAATTATAAGGATTATATAAAGTTTAAATTTTAGTTAAGACTATTCATAATATCTTTTTAACGGATTGTTTGGTATGTCATGGTGCGCTTGGACTCGGTGTTGCATGTAGTGCAAGTTATTGAATTATTTTGAAGAAATAACACACTATGAAATCTTGGGGTGTTACAAGACCCATGTGTCAAAAAATTCTTCTATTGGTGTATATGGGAAGATTAAACCAATGAAACTCATAATAATATCAATGGTGGAAGTTGATGTAAATAATTTTCATGTATTGTCTCTCATTATATAGATAACATATCAACTTCCATAATAAAGAAACATATATTCATATTATGGACCATACCATTATCCTATAAAAATGAAATGATGATAACGAATAACCTTTATAAAATCAGTCAATGGTGTGGAAATTGATGCCCTATGAATAATTATACCTTTCCTAAATGATTGTTTCAAATGAAATAAACAATCATGAGGAAATGAATATTTTGATGGAATACACTGATATATTTCTGAATGAAATTACATGGATTCTACAATATCACGAGGTAGATTTCTCAATAGAAACTATACCTTCAACAACTCCATTCTCAAAATGTTCCTAAAAGGTAAACCATGTTGAAATGAAGGATCAAAATAATCACATACAAGTGAATTAATACATAGTGTTCATACACACTAGTGAATCACCTTCGGTTGAGGCAGTGCTCTTCATGAAGAGAAAATATGTATCATTGTATATCTATATCGATTATCGGGATCTCAATGTTGTCAACATAAATAACAAGAATCCTCTTTCAAAAAATTAATGAATTATCTAATAAAATATGAGGGAATCGCTACTTCTCAAAGGTGGATCATCATTATGGGAATGTTCAAATGAATGTGATGATAGTAGATATTAAGAATATGACTTTTCCATATAACATATTAACACTATTACTTCATAGTGATTACCTTCAGAATTCTTATTTCCCATGCAATATTCTTGGATTTGATGAAAAGTTTCTTTAGAAATTGTCTTGGAAAATTTGTTTTAGTGTTCATCGAATATATTTTCATCTACTATAAGAGAAAGGAGTAATGTTAAAAGAATACAATGATTTTTTTGGTGAAATTATAGAAAAATAATTTTAATTCCATGTTCATTAACTGTTTCTTTTTGATGAGGCAGATAATATTCCTGGGGCCTATGATCACAACTAAGGTTGGTAATTGGGGAATGGTCTATAGCCACATCTGTCATGAAAATCCATAGTATTAGTGTATTAAATGGGTAATACATAAATTTCATTATAAATATCTCATGATTGTCTAACCCTATAACAATGTTAACAAAGAATGTGGTAAAGTATTTATATATGTAGGAATTTGAGGAAATATTCTGAGATATAATGAAGAGGCTATCACTGAACCTATACTCACCCTACCAAAAATTGGAGAATTATTTGCAATATAAAATGATTATATAATGAATGTATTGGGTTTTGTACTCATTAAAAGTTATAAAGGGATAGCCTAAGCCTCAAAGAAGTTTAATATCCCTTAGAATAACTACCCAATACTTGATATGGAGCTATAAGCTATGATTTATAACTTAAAATTCAAGAAGAACTACCTCCAGGGTGAGAATTATCACATACAAACTGATCATAACATCTATAATGATATATTCTAAAAAAATAGATCATAATGATTCAAAGGATATTGTTAGCGGTAATCATGGACTATGATTGTTATCCTCACTTTCTTCAAGGGAAAAAAACATGGATCGTAATTCTCTTAGTAGAAAATAAACATTTACACAGTTCATGATGTGTATTGAGAAAGACCCTATCATTATGAATTTTAAAAATATGGATATCAAAATAATTACATTAGGGATATACAATAATTTACAAAAATTATTCCTAAACAATCTATCCAATATAATATCATCAAGGCATGAAGGGATGGCCAAAAGTTAAAAAACAAGGTGAAATTGATAAAAGAATGGATGGAACATGTGTTTCACATAAATTAGGAATGTATCATCTGATTTAGAACAAGACTATGTTTCCCTCCATCATATGATATATAAAAGGAGGTATTTGATAATGTGCACATCTCAACATTCTCCATCCATCCTAGGACTATGAATATGCCTCTTGATATTTGAGAAAACATATGGTGGGATAATATGAATTAAGAGATTATATATTATATCTAAATATGTTTAGTATTTTAACATGATAAGGAATAAATATAGTAGTACAATGGGATTATACAACCACCTCCTATACCAATGTATAAATAGTAGAATGTAACTATGTAATTTTTCACTAGTCTCTCGAAGACAACCAAATAAAACAATACAACATGTGTTAGGGTGGATGAAATCATCAATACTTTCCACACCATATCTATTGAAGAATATTTACCATGTAAAAAATAATAAATTTTATTTGAAAATAAGCAAGTGATGCTTCATGGAGTACCAATTTCTATCGTTTCTAATCAAGATTTGATGTACACATATATATTTTGGAGAAGTATGCACCATGATTAGAGTACTGAATTATATATCATCATTGATTATCATCCCAAACTTATTTCTATTCAATATATACTATTCAAATTCTTGAGGATATGCTATGAGAATCATCAATGTAATTTAAAGGTGTATTGAACAACCATCTCCCATTGGTTTATTACTCATCCAACTATACATTCTTCTTGATTATTCAAATTTATCTATACGATTCTCTATATGGGAAGCAATGTAGTAATCTTTCCAATTAAGATGATGAAGGAGAACAAGAGATACTTGAACCTGACCTTGTGCAAGATATTATAGAGTGTTTTAATGTCATCCAAAAATAAAAGAAAGAATCTCACAATTAGAAAAAAAAGAAACGATGACATCAATCAAAGATATTTTTAATTTGAAGTTGGAGACAATGTTTTCCTTAGAAAATCACCATGGAAGAGCGTAATGTGGTGTGGAAATAAAGAGATGATTATACCTAGGTATATTTACCCATTTATGATTATTCATTGCATATGTGATGTGTCTTATCATATCAAACTTCGACCAAATATGGATTTGTCTTTATGAAATGTTCCATGAATCTCTCCTGAGGAATTACATACCTAATTGCTCACATGTACAGAATATGGAGGTGGTACAACTGGTGAATGTCATCTAATATGAAGATAAGACAGTAATGAACATAGAACATATTGAAATTTTTTTATCAAACATTATTAATAACCATAACAATGTGTTGTGTAAGAACTTTAAGTATGAAGAAGTGACATGGGAACTGAAGGAAGCGATGAAGTTGAAATGTTGTCAACTTTTTTCACCTTTGTATGTAAAATAGATTTTGGTTGGTGAAATTTAAGAATGGATGAAGAATATAACAACCAATAACATTATTAATGTAATTTTCATGCTTATAATTATGTAATATATTATAAAAAATACAACAGATAAAGAACCCAATAAAAACTTCATTCTTACAAATGAATGATGAAATAAGTGGTACTTATAGAAAATATGTAACCTATATCGATGGAACAATAACCGGGGAATTAGAATAGTAATATGAGAATTATGAAAAGTAATCTAGACAATAGAATATTAACCAAATTTATGAGAGAAAGATACTATTTATTTATCTTATAAAAGAAAATATTATATAATAATATTATAGTATAAGTAAATAAATGTTTTGAAAATGAGAAATTAAGTGTTGATATTTTTATCAAATATAAATGATTATTTATCATTTTATAATTAATATATTGATTTTAATGAAATTATATTTTCATAAAATATATTATTTATTCAATATTACATTTAATTATAATTATAATATTATTTAATGAAACCTTAATTAATTTTTTCAAGGGGTCAAAAAATCAATTTGAATATTGAAATTAGTATTTTGAGAATATTATACATGTTTATTAAAAAAATTAAATTTCACATATATAAAAAATTATTTTAAAAAAAGGATTCCATTATTTAATTCTATAAATTTTAAAATGGATAGGTTTAATTTTTGGTATTTTTTTCTTAAATAGTATAATTTTTTTGTTAATTGTGAAATACATTAATTTACAAAATAAGCTAAATACATGAATGTTTGAGTCATAGTTAATGTATGGATGTTTTAAGAACACATTGTTTCAAAATATCCTACTCCATTTACTATTTTTATTAATATTAATCATCCTTATAGATAGACTTGAACAAAAAATAATTAACAAATGAATAAAATAATAAAAAACATCAATCTCCACCCCTATAAATCCCACCCCTCACTATATCTACTCATCACAACTTAAAAAATTATAAATTTCATAAATTATTATAAATCCCTTTTCCAATACTCATACATATGTCCAAGATCTTCTATTCACAACAATAGTCTAATTCAGTGTGCCTTCATGAGGATCCCAAGGAGAAAACATTCAAGTGGTAAAATCCTCAATCCCTCTCCATAAATTTCTTTTCATTTATTATCATCTCCTTACATGACCTATGAAAAGATGTAATATAACTATAGTATCTTATATATACTATAATTTTATTGTTTTAATGGAATATCTATAATTAAATATTTTTTTTATCTATTTTTAATAATAAAAATGAAAACATCATCCAT
The DNA here is from genome assembly GCA_963277665.1 of Viscum album. Classification (NCBI taxonomy): domain Eukaryota; kingdom Viridiplantae; phylum Streptophyta; class Magnoliopsida; order Santalales; family Viscaceae; genus Viscum; species Viscum album. The sequence goes on from OY728131.1 coordinate 1,500,850,860, forward strand.
GAGGTGCCGAGTCACCGCCTTTTAAATGAAGATTTTTCATTTTCATTTACCATGTTCAAGGAAGGTCATAAAAACATTATCATGGTTAAAAATATTTTCATATCTATATTTTAAATTCATTAATATTTAGGAGATAATGTATATATATAATATTATATAAATCAAAACTAATTTGTGATGGTTAAAATTACATCCAAAATAAAGAGATCATTTATCATTAATATATTATCAAATGAGTCATTGTTATACAAAAAAATAAATGATTTAAGATATAATTTAAAATTAATTATTTTTATTAAAAACATATAATTTAACTTATAGAGAATTATTCTAATTTTACATTAATTTCAATAATTATAATTAAGTAAAACTGACCATGAAACCATGAAAATGAATGCTCCCAACACGATGAAATTGAACTCTATAACAAATAAAAATGACAATAATATTTCTTAATATAATTGTAATAAATAAAATATATATTTAATAGGGTATAAATTCAGTAATTAATGTATATAATTTTATTATTCAGAAAATTATGTGAAAGTCTAGAATGTATTCAGGCATACGATATGGGGATTCCAGAACCCAAAACCCATTCTTTGGGTCATACCTCATTGATACCAATCTACAAAGAGGATATTACTTAAATGATACATAAATATAATTTAATTATTCTTTCATTTTAATTTTTATTATATATATGTTTAAAACCTGGTTTTATAACAATTAAATTAATTTTCCAAAGTATATATTCTTTCCAATTAACATATTGACACCTCTTGAGATTCTTTCTTCTTCACTCAAGTGTGATGATTCTATTAGTAAATATGTTTTTTACATTATAATTTTCATAATCAAATTTTTATTCATGAATTTATTCTTGATTAAATACTTTTGAAACCTATTCTATTCATTGGGCTATTTTATGATTAATATTGTAATACATTTTATGTGGATTTCATGATTTTGTAAATGTTACGATGCAATGGGTAGGGACAGAATTATATATCACTCCAAAGTATTGGTTAGTGTCATGTATCTCATGAGATAGTGTGTATTATCTGTGAAAAGGATGTTATATTTGTTCATATTGATGATGGTATGATTATTCACTTATGTGATGCATAATAATGATGTTAGATTTGTTCGAAACTATGTGTGGTATTTGACCACAATGACATGATGTTTTAATTTTTATTCTTGGACACATTCCATGCCTTTATCTGATGTATCCATTATTTATCCCCATGAAGATAATATGTTAATTAAATGATGAAGATGATTATGATCACCTATGTTATATTGATTTATATACATTATTCAACCAATTTCTGGGATTATAGATCACCCATTTATTTCATGTATATCCTCAGGTAATTAAGCGTACTAAAAATATCATAATCAGTGGAAGGAAAAATAATAATTATTTATGTAAAATTTTATGTTTTATTATGTAAAGGTTATGCATGAGCCTTATTTTCCTATCACACAAGAATGTCGGATCCTGGTTTTTTAATGATATAATTTTGTTTAGCTTTAAAAGGATGTAATAGTCAAGTAATAATAATTAAGGTCTCTATATATTTCATGTTGGTTTCATAGAATAAATATATTGACTAATTTACATGGTTTTTAAAAATTTAAAAGATTATCATTTGAGATATAATGATTTAAAAAGATAATAAAAATTAAATAACATACAAAATATTGAATTCAAAAATTTCTAAATTCTAACCTCCAAAGGTTACCTTCCTCAAACATATTACATTTACTACCATATTTTTAGTTCAAAACAAATCAAGAAAAATTTTCATAATGAATTTAAATTGGCGAGAAAATAATTTAAAGAGATAGATAGAATAACCGGGTTTCTTTTTCAACAGAATCTTTCAGTTATTCTCATAACTTCTACCAAATTAATAAAATTAAAATAAAATAGTACATTAGAATTTAATTTAAATTGAAATTAATAAATTAAAATTTAAAATAAAAATGAATGGGAAAAATTTTGGTTTATAACACTATGTGGGTAATTTATTTTTACTACCCATGGTCAGTTGGTGATATATTTTTATACATAATTAAAATCTGGAGGATGTTACATTACGATGTACCACCAAATTTAGTTTTTATTGATATACAAAAGTATAAAATGATAATAGAGACCCCCAAAATTATATAAAAGTTAATTATCTATAAAAATTAATTCATACAATACATAAAGGGGAAGGGTGAATAATAAAAGGAGTACTCTATGTTTTCTTTCAAAGTGCACTCCTCCATCTGGTATTCATTCTAGTAATGAGGAGGTAGCCACATAAACATGAGATATATTTGATCTTCTTATTATAAAACTATTTGTTTATAATTATCAAAAACATTGAATACATACCCTTCTTAATGTTGACTATGCCATAATTTTGAGAAACTTAAAATCCAAGAACTAATTTAGGTGGAATAAAACTGAAACATGTATCATATTTATATAAATATTTCCCTTAAATTACGTTATCACTACAATTGATCTATTTTAGTTTGTAAAAATTCATCACAGTCTCAAAAGGTTTATCTTAATAAACATCTTAAAAATAAATAGGACAAAAAAGATAAATATTTTTCATTATCATTGATGAGAGAATCACTTTCATTTTCATGATCTGCAAAATATGACCAATACTCATCCAATTCATCTCGATCTCACACATTAATATCAAATGGAATGTCATATTCAAATATTTCCTTAATAAATTTTTGTGAATAGTCAAATTAATCATTATTAGATTCCAAAAACTCCACCCTAGGATCTTCAACATGAAAAATGATTGAGGTTACATATTTCTACACTAGTTTTGGTTCATTCTCAATTTTCTTCACTTAAGATTCATTAACATATTCAGCTAACTATAATATTTCTCTATAATGGTGATTTATTTTCATTGTAATTATATAAAATAATTATTCTTTGTCAATAATCAATAATTTTTCTTATCACACCCATCTTTAATATGTTGGCGCAATATAATTTCAATTAGAATACATCATATATATATATTTATATTTTTTTAAATTTTTTTAAGTCAATAAAAAATTTAAAAAAATAAAATAAATTTTTAGTGAAATTCCACTTTTGTCCCAAGAATCATTACCATGTTCTTTACATACCTATCGTGTGGTGGTGAAAAAGATACAATTTATATATCTTAGTATTACACATTGTGTGACTAGTGTCATCTCACATGGGAAGATTTCACATTAGAGACACTTGAACTTTAGAATTATATTAATATGTTTACGATATTTTATATTTTATGAAATAAATAATATTTTATGTTTTTTAGTGAATTAAACACATAAAATTAAGCATATAGATTCAATACAGAAAAAATGAATGTATTTTGGAATAAAGGGAATTACTCTATATGAATTACCTAGATTGAAACACCATTGCCTTAAATTATTTTCATATCTATATAATGATCATACTTCATCATATGTGTGATCATTCTTTTCTAAACAGGTTATAAATATGTGGTAAAATAATGATACCCAAGTAAATTACACATCAACATCTACAATTTATGTAAAATAATGAAGAGGAACATGTTAATACATGAGTTATAGGTTGATATAATAAGGAATATTTCCCACTATAAACCACCATGACCTAAATAAAAAATAATATCAAACATTTATAGTGAATGATAATAGCTTGGATTCAGTGCTGTACTACTCCAGATGGAAATTCCTTGGGTTGGTTTCCCATGATCATGAGTAAAGAGGATCATAGTGATAAAGAAAAAGAAATGAAAATGAGAGTGAGACTTATTAATAGAGAAACCAAAAACACAATTTTTTATATATGAAATGAAATTATGGAATGAAAACAAAAGATAACATGAAACTAAATTATTTTACATATCCAAATAGATCATTAATGTTGTGGCCGGTCCCATTAAGATGAAATGAAGATAAGAATTTATAGCCAGTGGTTTGTAAACGATCCCCTACAGAATAAATTCATTAATGGTTCCTAGATTATTGGAATAGTGAATGAATGATTCATAGAATGTTATCTTTTAGTATTTTGTTCAGTCTCATGCCTTCCTGTAAAAAAAATTTGAGATACAATTTTCTTGTGTATAAAGTCTTATGTTCTAATTACAAAATTATACATTTTATAAACCAAAATACTCTACATATTACACCACCAGGACATGTGAACCAACAACTTTAATGACATCTTATCTCTATGAACTTTAATTTGTATTTTTTTCGTGATTAGTGTTTCGTATCCAAATTGAGTAATTAATTTTGTGTCTCTTTTTATGAGTTATGCCTTAATTATTAATTAGTGGATAAATATTTCATCGATAAAAATTTTCATCATTGCATGATTTATTTGGTCCTTGTTTGTTTCAATTCATCCCTTAAAACTATTTAAGGAAATGACTTCCATAAATTAGTGAGGCCTAATAAAATTAATTACACATTTTTTATCAGATCATAAAAACATTATGGTGAATTATCAAAGTGATTAAAATATAAACAATACTAGAATAACTAAAATCTTCATAATAAAATTCATAATTGACCAAAAATCCAAAAATTATATAATTCAACCCAAAATTTATAATTGTGCATGAATAAATCAATTAAATACATATTAAAATTTCTGATAATAACATCTCTATCAATTCCCCCAAAAGTAACTATTAAAATCCTAAAAAATTAAGAATTACAACTCATTTCCAATAAATTTTCCATGAGAACACCGATGATATCTTTTAATTTAACACCATAAAAATAGATGTTTTGATTTTGTAAGAAAATAAATTATTTCAATTTAACTATTTTTCTCAATCAATTCATTTCCAATTAATTCCATCAAGGTGTACAAAACACATACCTGATTAATATTCGCACTAATTACCAAAATAGGGGGTTAAACAAATCGTTTCTCCAATAAACCCATGTAAGGGTACAAATAAGCATGATAAAATTTTGAATATCCCATTGATGTGAGTCAATAAATTGTTTTTAACATGAGGATTTATTCAAGTATAATATATATGTTTTCACTATAACATATATGATGTAAAAATTATTTAAGGTGGAATAAGGAGTCCTGGCTCTTTTAGAGGTATCAAATGCAGGAATATAATTTTCCCTTAAGAACGAGTCTCTTGCTCACTACACACATGTAGAAAATTAACACTAATCACCATGAATACATAAATGAAATCTCACACCCTTCTAAATATCAATATAAATAAAATATCAATTCAAATTCCCTAAACATTATCAAATTTTTTATTGATATTTTAAAATTATTCACATCTTGATTTTTGATATCTATGAGGGTTCCATGAATTTTAAGTTGTTTTTTCCTTTTAGTCATTCACCTGAATGGTTATTATCATTTTTTAAGCTTCATGACATTTATGTTTCTTTTATGTTTCATTATCTTACCTGCAAGATTTTTATATTAACATTTCTTTTAAATATCTTCTAAATAATCTCCATGATTTAATGAATTCCATCATATTCAATTTTTTAGTAGAAAACATATCTAATCAAACTATTTATTTTCCATTGAATGATGTGAAAATATATATAACACATTAGTAGATAGGTTCCCCATTCATTTTTTCTACTATATCACGAATTTTCACTTCTATCTACGGGTATATAGGTAAAAGAATCTTCCATTATGAATAATAAATAATTTTATCTTGGGTAATAAGGGATAATTTGTTAAATATAATGTAATTCCTTAAAAAATCATTCTACTAAAAAAAGGGATATTTTATACCAAAATTTGACATAATAAATTAAAACACAAGAACCTAATACTCATAAATTCTTATTGAAATAAAACCAATTCTATTTAATAAAGGATGGTTTAGTCCTCTTAAGAAATAATGTGATTGGGAATATTGTGCAAATGGTTTATAAGCCTCATAAGAAAGTTATTTTAGATATAATGATAGTAATCTGTGGCCTGTGATTCAAAAATGATATTTCTTTTATGAAAATTCCAAAAATATTAGACATAAAAAAGGTTATATTCTATTTTCATTTATGTTGGGTTTCATAGGAAAAATTTATTCTTTCATTTATGTGAGTTTCAAATGTGTAAAATAAAATCATTCGATCTAATATGTTTTAAAAAAATTTAAAATTGGAAAATAAAAATAGGATTTTTGTTAAAACATATATAGTAATATAAAATTCATAAACTATAATGGTTACCACCTTGCACTTATTCCATTTACTACCCAAAATTTAGTTCAAATTTGATAAAGATATATTTTCATTCATAATTTATATTGGTGATAAAATAAAATAAAGAATTATAGAGACACATGTTTATTTATTTTCTAATGGAAACATTAAGTTTAGATCCCAGATACCACCTTTGTAAATCTATTAAATCAATAAAAATTGTGATATAATTACTGAAATAAAAATAAATAAAGGGACAGGATAAATAAAATGGACAAATATTTATTTATACAGTTATGTCCGTACTATATTTAAATTCCCCTAAATAGGTAGTTGTAATTTTATATCACTAATAATGAAGTTTCTTTGAGATGAACCACCAAAAGTAACTTTTCATGATGTCTACGAGTGCAAACTGATAATAGAGACCCCTAAAAGAAAAATTAAAATAAATAATCAATTAAAATAAACTTAGAAATGAGATGTGAGGGGGGAGGGAAAAGTAAGAATGATAACTCAAAATATAATATTATTACATTCTCCTCCTTTAGGTATTTATTATTTATTTGAGGAGGAACTTGAATCATAGTGGGATCCATAGAATAAAATTCTTATTCCACAACTATTTTTTAATTCTTTAAAATTAATATCCGAGGCCTGAAACATTTGGGCTATGTTATAAATTTCATAAGAATTATAATCCAGAAAACAATTCAACTTGAACCTGATGAATCAATATAAAAATCATCCCATTCGATTAAAAATTACTCAATATTTACCACTTCAATAAAGGACACTAGTTACTATGTCTTAGTAACTACATCATCATATTCAGATTATAAAGAAATATAATTATTCAAGTAATTATTTTTCATTTTAATGGATTGTATAATTACTTAAATTTTCATGGTCTAAAAAATATACTAAATACCCATCAAAATCATCATGATGTCAAATATTACCATCAACTCACACGTCTAGTTCTGAGTAATTCTCTATATAAGGTTGTGAATTTTTAAAAAGATCTTCATTGAATTCCATTAGGTCTACCCTATGGACTACAACATGAAAAATGAGTTGAGATACTTCTTCCTCCACTGGTTTTTTTCATACTCCAATTTCTTCTTCTTATAGGGGTAACTATATTTAGTTAATCATTCAATGTTTATATATATGTTTTTTATTTTTTATCTATGTCCTCATAACAAGTATTCTACAGAATTTTGAATAACTTTATAATTTAGAAAATGAGAGTAGTTAGTCTATATATCATAATTAATGTTAAATACATCTTGGAAATGATTTTTTAATTTTTATCATTATAATTTAGTTCAATAAAATATACAATAAATTAAAAGAAATAGCGAGTAAAAGGCCTCTCGAATCACCAAAAATGTCACTATGTTATGATGCCTCTATTATATAGTGATTCTAAATAAAAAAATTATCTTTATTTGTGGAGTAAAGTAGGTAAATTTGGTCGTATCATTCAAGTATCCTCACAATAAAGACATCAACTCTTCTTTAAATTCAATTTCTATGTTTTTTATATTATATTTTATGAAAGAAATAAATATTTTGGATTTGGTTTTATGGAATTAAATCCATAAAATTAAATATATATATTTAATGTAAAAAATGAATATGTTTAGAAATAAAATAAATTGCCCCAAGTGAATTACCTATAGTGAACCTTCATAACATTAAACTAGATTCATATTTACATAATGAGAACAGTCTATAATATGTGTGAACATACTTATCTTCCATCAATTTGAGTGTTAAGTGAGCTAAATGATTTACAAGTATACATAAATGGAAAATAATGTAGAAGAAAAATATTAGACTCGGGTGGAAATTGGACACACATAGTCTCCTTTTTTAGTAAGACAGACCTCAATCAAACTCCATTAAAAAACCAAACATTTTGTGTAAATGTGATTGGATTGGGTTTTGAATTTTATTTATCCATTAAAAAAATAATCTGAATAGTTACTCATGATCATGTGTAAAGTAGATCAAAGTAAATATGAATAGGTAGAGAAAACGAGAGAGAAATAAAATAAGTGAGAATCAAAAACAAACATTTATTAAAAGGTGAATTTTAATTAAAAAATAAATAATATAATGAATCTGAACATCTCCGTTACATCACATGGATCATATGTGCAGCAGTATATCCCCTAAAAAGAAATTGAGATAAAAATTTATAAGCATAGTTATGGATTTTTTTCATTTCCAAATTAGTTTTATAAATTGATTCCAACTATATGTATAGTACATAAATGAGTCTAGTAATTTTTCATCATGAATGGGTTTCTATAATATTTTCATTTATTTTCCCAAACATTTTGGTCTATATAACACATGTATCAATGATTATATTATCATTAGTAATTTTTTGTTTTTTTGGTGAAATTTTTCATGAACTACTTCCACATTGACATATTAAAATGATACCTTTGTGAATTAATTTATCATTGAAATTTAATGTGAATAAATTCCTCTATTTTTTAATTCCTCACAAATTGGAATATCCACAGTTAGAATCTTTTTTCTTTAGTTGAATTATTTATCGAGTAGTGTTTAACTTTATGGGCCAAAAAATCATTCCACATTGCTTGATTTCTTGACCCTCACTCATATATTTTGATTCAACACATGGGTTAGTTGAATGAATCATATAACATGAACTAGGGGTCCCTAAAATTTAATTTATCAATTTGGATCATTTCAAAAAATGTTATGGATAAATGATATAAGAGAAAAAATAGTTAAAGATAATAAACTACGAAATTTTCACAATAAATCTCAAAATTATGCAATAATACAAAAAGATTATAATTTCCTTAAAAATTAAAAGTTGGAGAGTAATAAATCATTGATATTCATATATAAAAATTGTTGAAAATAATAAATATATTAGTTCCCTAAGAACAATCACATGGTCTCATGGATGTGTAAGAATTAAAAATCATATCTAATGTTTTTTAATGAACTATCCATTGAGATCCACCAATTTATCATCTAGAATGAAAATGTTATCTGAACACATTAGAAACTAATATTAAAAGTTTTCTTTTCATCTAGTTTAATTAATTTCCAATTTATTTATCCTCTTATACATATAAAAATAATTCAACATTGATATTTTCACTCATTTCACAATGTATAATTTTGAACAAATAATGTTTCATCGAAACACATTCATGCGTCACAAAAATTATAATTAATTCCTAAATATAAACCATTTGTGTGTCAAAGTCTAGTTTTTAATAAGAGGTCATCTTAGGGTATATTTAAGGTTTATAGCTGCTGGGTTTTTTATTTCAGTAATATCTGAGGTAGAATTAGGGGGCCTGGCTCTTATAAAAGAAGAAACAGATGAGTCTAATATAAACTAAAAATAGGTCCCCTCCTTGGTACCCCCATTAAAGAATAAATTTTAATCAACATGAACAATTCAATGAGAGTGAACACCACTTTTAAACATAGTATAAATATAATATTTAGTCCACTACATTCAATATAAATGAATTTTTTGTTAACAATTTCAAATTTTGATTACATGATTTTTGAATATAGTTAGGTTTCATTTAATGTCAATAATTTGGTGTGACTCTAATTCCTTAAATTAAATGGTTACTCCTCTTCTTTTTTAATCTTCTCATAATTGATATTTCTTTTTTTCGTTAGCAATTTTAAAATAATTGATTTTATACTCTTGATAAGTTTTTATCAAATATCTAATAATTATTATCTAGTACGGATTTGTTTTAGAATAATAATTTTTTAGTAGAAAACACATTTATAAATCTATTAAATTTAAATACAAAATAGTTTAAAATAATGTATCAAATCACAAAATAGTTTCCCTCTACATTGATGTTAAATTCGTTCATGTATCTTCACTTATAGAGAAGGTTTTAATTGTAAATTAGGATTAATGTGTGATAAACAAAACAAGTAGTTAATGGATACATAATGACGAAACATGTAAATGTAAATAAATGATTGGTAAAATATGATTATTTAGAAAATAAGGTATTTTTACCATATAATAACGTAAATCAAATAAAACCAAATAACCTTAAACCCTAATTTTTTCATATATATAAATAAAATTATGGTTAATGAATGATCATTTGGAACACTCTTTAAATGTGGTGACGGTAAAAAATATTAAAAAATGTTTCAAAATCCATACATGATGGTGATTTTAGGAAAAAATATAATGAGATGTGGAATGAGTTTCAAAAACAAGACATATTTTCACGGATTTCATATAATATTCAATCTAAAAAAATCATTTATAATACTCATCTGTGTTTCATTTCCTAGGATAAATTGTTTCAATAAATATCATGAGTTTTTTGAAGATAAAATATAATAATTTTAGCTAAAACGTATTAAAAAAATTCATATATTAAAAAAATAAAACATAAAATATTCAAAAAAGATATATAATTTAAGAAAACATTACAAAAAGGTTCCCTCCAAGACATTTATTCTATAAACTATCCTATTTTTTAGTTCAAATTAGATATATATTTAATTTCATGAAGAATTCAAATTTATAATAAAATAAAACAAAAAAACATGGGAACATAAATATATTAATTTTTCAATGGATTATTTGAGTAAATACTATAGATAAAACAATTTAAAAACCATGAATCCTGAAAAATAAAGAGAATTAATTGATATCAAAAAAATTATTGCGCAAGAGAAAGGGTAATGAAAAAAATAAAAAACTTGGTTTATCCCCCAAAGAGTGTATGAGATTTTTACAACCCTTAGTCAAGAATTTGTAAAATTGTATTCCCATTAGGATTTTGGATGAGGTTTTATTGAGATGAACCACCATATATATCTTCATCTAATTCCCATCTATAAACATCAATAATGTATATCCCCAAAATAAAATAAATAAATCCTTATCTAAACATTATTTGAGAGATGAGATATAAGGGGGGAGGTTATAGAAAGAGGGAGTAGTACTAATTAACAATTTTGGTTTCAACCTCTATTAGTTACTATGAATTTTTTTGAAGAGGTAGTCACATAAACATGGGATCCATGATCTATTATTATTTTCCTACAATTTTTTTGTTTTTAACTTAACATTAATTTCCAACACCTTTTAAATGTGTGTTGTGTCAAATATTTCAAAAAAGGAGAGGTTATAATCCAATTAAACTTGAATAATATTAATATATGGAGGAACCATATAAAAACATTCTCCTTAATTATGTCATATTATAAATTTATCTCTTTTCGTAGAGCCAATATTAACTCATTAATAAATGATGCCTCTTCATCTTAATTTTCTAAAGCAAGTGTGTGGTAGGGAGCTATTGATTTGTCATTATCATATATGAGAGTATCACTTAATTTTTCATGTTCTAAAAAATTTGATCTATTATCTTCCAAATTAAGTTGATCTATGATATGAGAATCATCTAATATCTATAATTTAAAGGCCTATTCTTCAACTAGTTGTTAGATTTATAATAGACATTCTTATAATTCCATGAATTCCTCTCTAGGTTCTTCAGTATAAAAAATGCATTAGGATAATTTTTTGATCATTGGTTTATATTATCTCTCAAATTACTTCTATTATGACATCCATATATATTAATTAAAACATTATATTTCTAAATATATGTTTTCCTTACCTATATAAGAGCTTCTAGTTTGGGGTCTATATCAATGAAATCTTCTTGTTATTATGAATTATTATAAAAGTCGGTCCAAGAATAATTTTTTCAATTTTAATGAATCATGGAAAATCATTTTTATGTTTTTTAGATTTTTTTTTTTGAAATAAAATTTTCCGAAAATGAAAATATGTTTTCAATGAAAGATCAGTTGGATTCCGAAAAATGATTCTTATTTTTTATTCTACTATTATATTGTGGTGCAAAATATACAATTTATTTTTCCCTATATAACATAATAGTTGACTAGGTTTATCTCCATCGGGGTGATTTTTCAACAAAAAAATCACTAAACGAAAATTCACTTTTTATGTTTTTTTATTTTCCATTCTATATTTGAAATAAATTATTAAATGATTTATTTTATGGAATGCAATACCTAAAAGTAATCATTTAGATTTGATGAAAAAAATTAATGAAGTATAGGGGAATATAGATTCTAAAAGATGAATTGCCTAGATTAACTATTGGTCACCCTAGATTAATTTCATATTAAAATAATGAACAAACACCATAACATTTTTGACCATCATATAATAACTAGCCTATAAATATTCACTATACTAAATAATCTCTAGGTACATTAAACATCATGCACTAAATCAAGGGAAATAATATAAAAGAAAAATACAAGGCTCAGATTGACTGACTAGACACCACGAAGACCTATCCACTAAGCCCCCCCCCCCCCACATCCTAACTCTAATTAAATATTATATGTTGATTGTAAATATACAAGGATTGGATTTGGTAGGTTATTTATCTCGTATGAAATTTTATCAGGTTTGTACCCGTGATCAGGATAAAAGGAAATCACTAAAAAGAAGAACATAGAGAGAAATTTAGAGAGAGATAGTTTACGAGAGAAAAAAAATATTTTATTAAAAGAAAAAATGAAAATAAAACAAGAAATAACTAAAAATTTTCAGCATCAATTTTTTTAGTTTAGTGGATATTCCCTTTATATGGAAATAGAAACACAAAAATATTGGGATAGGGATAGAAAATTTTACTACAAGAATAAATTACAGGAATTTTTCATAATGTTGGTATAGTAAAGGGATGGATATTATAATTTTATTCTATAATGTTGTTTTGTATTTAGTTATATTTCATCTCTCAATATTTGTGATCTCTATGTTACTTGAAAAAATGTTATGTTCTAATTATAGATCTATACTTTTTCTATATTAAAATAATCTTCATATTCCTCCACTTTCATGTGTGAGTAAACTTTTTTAATAAATTAATTTCTCTATGAAATTTAATAGAATGTCGAGCCTATAATTTTAATTTCATCGCCAACTATAATTATCTAATCTTGAAGATTTTGGACCATGTTATGCATTATTTGTTGACTAGTGGTCAAATATATCATCTTAAAAATCATTCCACATTTTATAATTTATTTAGACCCTATATATTTCAATATATTACTTGAAATAAATACATGAAGTGAATTCCATAACCTAGGAATCTCTAAAAAAATAATTAAACAATTTTCATCAGTTTATAAATTGTTATCATGAAAATATCAATGTGATTAAAAACCATAAATGGAATTATTAAGTAAATTTACCAAGAAAGATAAAAATTAATTAAAATAAAAAATGATATAAATAATCTTAAAATGAAAAATTTTTGGGGATAAATTCATTAATATATATATACATAATCTAATGAAAAAAAATCTCAATCATTACAACCACATTTTTGGTAATATTATGATGTATTTCTAGGATCTGGAAATGAAGATGAAAAGTATACTCATAGGGATTAGTATGTAAAAGTGGAAATCCAAAGTCTCGATAGATAATGCACAAGGGATTTATTGTTTTTGCAGGAATTTTCATCACCTTTAATTTGGATCTCATTGAAAAATTGTTCATATATTTAATATTAGACTACATTAAAGGATGATATATAAAATTTATTTCTACTACCACATCACTATTTTTTATTCTTTATGTAAAACAATACATTTATTTTAACTACTTGCATCCCATTAGAATGTGTAAATTTCTGTTCAAATTTATTTCTTCCATCCATAAAAAAATATTTCTCAATTTATTCCCATAAAAATTTCATATTGAAAATATAGATTCACTAAATGTAAGAGTATCCAAGGATGGAATGGTTTGGCACATTAATTGATTATGGATCTGTATAGATGTGGGGTTGGATACAATATTATGTTGTGAATTAATATTGAAATTTCGTATTACAATATAGAATTGACCATTATTTTGAAATATCTAAAACATAATTTATCTTTAGAGTGGGTCATAGAAATTATTTTTCATTTCTTCAGTTCACCTTGGTTTCAGATATTTCTCGTGGTAAAAGATTATTATTATTCAAGACGAGGAGTGTCTTATGGAAAAGAAATACTCCCTCTAGGAAACATTTTAATTTGTATTAGAATATTATTTGAAGGAACCACATAAAAAATATTTATAGGATTGGTTAACTATTTTAGATATAATAATTGATTCAAAAGAATTTCACATTTATTTTTCACAGATGACATGCTATTATTTTACAATTTCATAAGTTACGCAATAGATCATTTAGAGGTTGCTCTTAAATTATTAGATGAGTATAAGTTTCAAAATTATTTGTTTGATTTAAATTTTTGTTTATAGATTTAATATATGTTTAGTCAAGATAATAAAACTCAAATAAGATAGATATAATATATCACAATGGAATTTTCCTAGGGTATATATGGGTACTCTTATTTTAAATTGGAGAATGAATATTCTATATTTTTATAATATTTAAAAAAACCATAGGCATGATTATTAGTTGGAATTATCTTAAACGTTATTCTAGGTGAAGGCTAATTATAGTTAGTAATGTCCTCTCTTACCATATTATGTATGTGATTTCTATATTTATGGTTCCCAAGACAATGACCATAGAGTTTAACTCTATCTTGGTTGAGTCAATAAGGTTTTTATTATGAATTTGTCATTCCTTCATACTTGGAGGAGATCATTGAGTAAATAAGGATTCATTATGACTGGACCATTCCTTCTTGTTTTGAAAATCACAAACACCTTATCTCAAGAAAAATCTCATTTTACCCTGTGTTTTACTTCTATAAAGAAAATTTTCTTCCCAAAGGAAATTTATCCTTACCATGATTTTCATTGATTATTATCTTGTCTAAATGTAAAATTATGTTCTATTTCTAAATACTAAGAATCATATAATACTAAGATAAATATCATTATGTTTTTAGACTCTGAGTTTTGTCTTGAAGTTCTCTAAAATCAGACTCTGAACACTTTTGAGTTCTGACTCTGAGTTCTCTGAATTTAGACTTCGAACTCTTCCGAGTTCTAACTTTGAGTTCTCTAAATTCAGACTCAAAACTATTCTATGTTCTGACTCTGATTTCTTTAAATAGAGACTCCAAACTCTTCTGAGTTCTGACTCCAAGTTCTCTAAATTCAGACTCCGAACTCTTCTGAGTTCTGACTCCGAGTTCTATGAATTCAGACTTCAAACTCTTCTATGCTTTGACTCCGAGTTCTTTGAATTCAGACTCCAAACTCTTCTGAGTTTTGACTCTGAATTCTCATGAACTATGACTCCAAACTTTGTTAGTTCAGGTTCCGAATTCTTGTGAATCGAGATTCTGAATTTTCT
This sequence comes from Viscum album, assembly GCA_963277665.1. Classification (NCBI taxonomy): domain Eukaryota; kingdom Viridiplantae; phylum Streptophyta; class Magnoliopsida; order Santalales; family Viscaceae; genus Viscum; species Viscum album. The sequence goes on from OY728131.1 coordinate 1,500,866,468, forward strand.
TCAAATTCAGACTATAGAATTCTATAGAGTTCAGGTTTTGAATTCATTGGAAAATAGAATCAGAATATCCTTGTATTATAGAATCCGAATTCCTTTTTTGTTAGACTCTGAACATTTATTTTCTTACATTCCAAATATTGGATTTTGGATATGTAAACTTATTTTTTCCTACACTTGTTTTTTTATAAAACGACGTCATGCATTCAGTTACTAACTAATAATTTTTTGAGTGACATGTGTACAGGTCCCTCCGAAATTCAAGGAAAAATATGACTGTTGGAGGAGGGAGCTGATCGTTAGATCTGTTCCTATAAATAGAAGCTCATTTGATAGAGCTCATAATTTTTGGGGAAATTTTATACTTTTGTAAAACTATTGATCTAATGTGTTTCCTAGAGAGAGATACTCTCATGCATAGTGCATACTGAACTTCTTATTCAGATTGTCATTGTGTGACTCCGATTATTGTTGCGTACAATCGAGAAATTCCAGGGATATGAAGAAAGAGGTGATGAATTATTTGAAGTTGAGGGCTCCTTGCTCAGGAAGAAAGAGGTGCCTACTACCTTTACATTTTGGTCTTGAGGGGATTGCAAGCCAGATTCTGATCTTCATTTCAAGGACTTTCCCTAGTGTAGGTAAGACAGACTTTTTTTAAGTTATAAATCAATGTACCTTTATCCAAGGTTGTTAGATACCCTTCTGTTTGGGGTAAAATATTTATTAGTTGTTACATGTTTTGTTACATGTTTTCCTCTGCATTTTGTTTTTTGAGGAATGTATAACTATACTATATTTCCTTATATTTGTATACTCTGATTTTGTAAGATTCTATACGCTTTAAAGTAGAATCATTATCTTTGTAAACATTTATTAAGATTCATTTTTTCTGGAACCATATATTCAGAATCCCTTTCATGGAATCATACTTTAGGAATCAATAAAGTGTGTAGAACCAGAGGTTTTGTGAATTACCTTGTTTAACCAAGTTAAACATAACCACCCTTAAAAGTTCCAAAGAAATTTTTAAAAGTGCACAATTCACCCCCCCTTTGGTATTTTGATCATCATTTGATGCTATATACATTTTCTATATTATTTTGATCATACATTTACTATTATAGAGTATATAATACTCCACATACCATCTCAACAATTGGTATCAGAGGATTGATTCAATCTGATTTAATCTCACGATATGATTAAGAAGAGAATTCATCTTATTCTTATTTTCAGAATCAGATTTTTGGAATCATAAAGTTTGGATACATATTTTTCTTAGAAATACTCTTGTTCTATATTTTTCTTGCTGAGGAATATTTTCCTTATTTACAAATTTTTATTATTAAAAAGTATCTGTGGATGAGATTTTCTTTAAGATGGATGGAAACAATTTTGGTTCCATAGACAATTTAAATCCAACTAGACCTCTTATTTTTGATGGGAATGGTTATGAGTAGTTGAGAGATCGCATGAAGAAATTTATTACCAATATTGGAGATGGAAATTTTTTTATTCTTAGTGGAGGATATAAAATCCCTAACAAGTAATTTTGTACCTTCAGTAATCAAGAAAAGCATGAATATCAACTGAATTATAAGGTACACAATACATTTATTTGTTCCATGACTAGGAATATATATAGCCACATTCCATCTTGTGAAGAAGAAAATTGAATATGGAAGAAACATAAAGTTACTCACTCTGGAACTTCCAGAGTCATTGTAACCAGAAGAGCCACTCTTAGAGCAGAATATCATGGTTTCTTCTTTCCTAATGGAAAACCCATATATAAGGTGCTGCAATGATTTATCACTATTGTGAATAGTTTGCAATCCATGGGTGAGAAAGGATTAGATTATGAATCTCTTGTTGATAAGATTATAGAAAACATGCCTATTGAGTGGGAATCCAAGAGAACTATTATTGATGAGAACATGAAGGTTACGCAGATTTCTCTTGATGAACATTTTGGACCTCTTATTCAACATGAGACTAGAATGAAGAGAGATGCTGATAACATAAAGAAGAATAATGGGAATGGAAGTGTTTATTTTACTACAACTTCAAATCATATGAAAGCCAAGACTCTTGAGAGAGTTACTAGATCCAAATATAAGATGTTTGTTATCCAATCTGAATCTAGTGGAATTAAATATTGAGATAATCAATTTTCCAATCTTGCTTGAAGGATGAACAAGATCATTGGACAGAATAACATTCAATCTAGATATAAAAATATGGAATGGAAAGATAACAAAGATTTATAAGATACTTGTTATGAATGCAAGAGAGCTGGACATATAAGACCTGATTTCCGTATTCTTAAGAGAAAAGAATGAAAGGAAAAATATTCTGAGAGAAATAGAAATAAGTACTATTAATCTAAATATAAGAACGTCGTGAAAGATAATGACACCTAGAGTTCCAGTAGTGGAGACTCATTAGATGAATCATCAAATTAAGAATCTTCTGGACAGATGATTCTTGGTCTAATAGCTAGACTACATATTGAAAATCATTACTTAATGGATATGGTACACAATGATGAATCAATAACCAATGTTTCTATGAATGAAAACTATAGTGACAGTAAATACTATAACTCTTCTAGTGAAGAATCTTCTTCTGGTAAAGATAATACTTTATATATCTATGAAGAAGTTTCTAGGTTTTCCATACTCCTTGACATTGGGAATTCAAAACTCATGAAAAAGTGTGATAATGAAAATTCTACAAATAGTATTCTTATGAAGGAAATATCAGATCCTTCTAAAGATCTTGATAAGAAAAATGTTGATTTTAAAAGTATTTCAAAAATTCATGAGGAAGTAAATTCTGAGAACGATAAACATTCTAAAGATCTAGAAAACATAAATTCTATGAAAACTATTTTTGAGCCTAACTCTAGTTCAAAATCATATGTTTTGGAAGATATGAACTTATATATCAAAATATAATCCAAAATTTTTTCCTTGAGGAAATGTTTTTTAAACTTTACCTTAGGTATGGAAAATTTTGATAGAATGCATTCTCAAATCTGACCCCTAAGAAATAATTCTGGTTTTGGTTATACTCATTATAAACCGGTTTTTAGTAACAATTTTTTTTGTGCCTCAAAGTGCTCCATTCTATACTAAGTGTCAGGGTGGTGGGCATTGGGCAAAAAATTGTTCCTTAGACAAAACTCAGTCTTTGGGATTTCATAAAGCTGATTTTTCGAAGAAAATGTGGGTGCCAAAAATTTTACTTTCTAAATTTTTCAAAACCAAGAATGTTTGGATTCTGAAAAACTGAACTCTTTTATATTCAGTAAAATAGAGAGTACCAAAAGCAATGCTTGGTACATGGATAGTGGATGTTCCCGACATATGACTCGTAACAAAAACTACTTTGTAAAGATTATGAAAATGAATGGAGGAAAAGTAACATTCGGAGATAATGCTCAGAGAGAAATTATTATTATTGGTAACATCATTCTTCTTGGAAAAATTTTGATTTCATATGTTTTTTTGTTAAGGGTCTTAAGCACAACCACATTAGCATAAGTCAATTATGTGATGAATGTTACCTTGTGAATTTTTGGAATGACAAGTGTTTAGTACACAATTCCAAGGAAGAGTTTATTCTTTCTACCCATAGGTAAGAGAATGTATACACAATAAACTTAAAAGACCTTAGGAGCCAAGATCTACCATGACTTAGTACAATAGAAGATCATTCTTCATTGTGGTATAGAAGATAAGGACACTGTAACCTTAAGAACCTATGCATACTTTCTATGAAAAGACTAGTTAAGGATCTACCAGAGCTTAGATATGATTATTCAAAAGTTTTTGATCCTTGTAAATATGGAAAGAAACATAAATAATCTTTTAAATCAATCAGTGAAGTCTCAACTACTAATGCATTACAGTTAGTGCATATGGATCTTTTTAGTCCAACACAAACTAGAAGCATTAGAGGCATGTATTATGTATTTGTCTTAGATCATGATTAAACTTGATTTACATGGGTCTATTTTCTAGAAATGAAATCTAAAGATTTCTCATATTTTAAAAGTTTTAGATCCCATGTTAAAAATGAGAAAAACCTTCCATTGAAAACTATTAATAGTGATCTTGGAGGAGAATTTCAAAATTCTGATTTTGAAATGTTTTGTAGTAGAAAAGGAATTATTCACAATTTCTCAGCACCTAGAACACCTCAAAAAAATGTTGTTTTTGAAATAAGAAATAGAATTCTTCAAAAGATTACCAGAACCATGTTGAGTGAGTATTCTATAGCCAAGAATTTTTGGGCTGAAGCTATAAGTACATCTTGTTATACTATAAATCGAGTTTTAAATAGAAATTTTCGTAATAAAACTCATTATGAGTTTTGGAATGGTATAAAACCTAGACTTTCCTAATCAAGGTTTTTGGTTGTAAGGTTTTCATCCTAAATACTAATGATAATCCACATAAATTCTCACCAAAATCTGATGACGGAATTTTCCTAGGAAACACTATAACTTCTAAGGCTTATATAGTTTTTAATAAAAATACATTTACTGTTGAAGAGACAGTACAAGTGAACTTTGATGAATCTAATCCCTTTTTTTATACAACCCCAACCTACATATTCGGATTTGTTTTCACAAACAAATTATCAACCGTTGTTAGAAGATACTTCTAATAAGTTAAACTCCCAAGAAAATGTTTCTGAAGAATTTGGACCAGAAGATTTTCTACCCTATGTTGATGAACAAGTTTTACAAAACCCAAATCAGGAGTTTCTTAAGAATCATCCCAGGGATAGTGTCATTAGTGATGTGAATCAACCTGTAAGGACTATAAGTTCATTAATAAATAAATTAGAATATCTAGCATTCCTTTCCCAACTAGAACAAAAAATCTCTGATGAAGCTTTAGGTGATGATGATTGGATTAAAACCATGCAAGATGAACTAAATTAATTTGAAAGGAATAATGTCTACACCATGGTTGATATACCTAAGGAATCATCTATTATTGGAGTAAATTGGGACTTCAGAAATAAGTGTGATGAAAATGGAATCATAGTATGAAATAAATCCAGATTAGTTGCCAAATTCAATAATCAACAAGAGGTAATAGACTATGAAAAAACCTATGATTCGGTAGCTAGACTTGAATCTATTCATATTTTACTTGCCTTTACAACATTTTTCAATTTCAATATTTTTCAAAAGGATGTGAAATGTCCTTTCCTTAATGGTTATGTTCAATAGGAATGTTTTTGTTGAAAAGACTCCTAGTTTTAAAGATACAAAACATATTCAATATGTTTTTAGACATACCAAAGATTTGTATGGACTTAAGCAAGCCCCTTGAGCCTGGTCTGATAGACGTACAATATTTTTTCCTCAAAATAATTACATAATGGAAATGGTGATCCAATCATTTTTATAATTAAAGGTAATAAAAATGTTTTGATTGTTCAAATTTATGTTAATGACATTATATTTGGTTCAACTCAAAAATCATTAACTGATTCCTTTTCGAATCTAATGAAATCTGATACTGAAATGAGTATGATGTGTGAGTTAACATTTTTCCTTGGTTTTAAAATTTCTTAAAAAAAAGAAAGAATCTATATATCAGAATATAATTATATTAATTATCTTATTAAAAATAATGGATATGAAAAAACTAATAGTATTAGTACTCTCATTTCTACCTCAAAAAAAATTGATTTTGATGAAGCTAGGAAACTAGTAGATCAAACATCTTTTAGAGTTATGATAAGAAGATAACTTTTCTTGATAGCTAGTCATCAGGACATAATGTTTTCTGTATTCTTATGTGAATGATATCAATATAATAATAAGGAATCTCATTTAAAGGTAGGGAAAATAATTTTTTCTACATAAATGGAACCCTGGATTTAGGACTATTTTATTCTTCTGGAAATGATTTTGTTTTAAAATGATTTTCAGATGCTGACTTTAGTGGATGTATAATGGAAAGAAAGAGTACATCTAGAACATGTCATTTCATATAAGATTATTTAGTCTCTTGGTCATGCGAGAATCAGCACTCAGTTGCACTTTCCACTACTAAATCTAAATATATAGCATCTTGATGTTGTTGTGTTCAAGTGTTGTGGATGCGACAGACACTCATAGACTATGGTATGATCTTTACCAAAACACAAATTTTGTGTCATAATACAAGTTCCATTGCCCTTTGTAAAAACCCAGCACATCACTCTCATGCAAAACACATAGATATTAGGCATCACTTTTTTAGGGATCACAAAAAAAAGATAACATTATTCAATTTATCGGCGTGCAAGATCATCTTGGTGATATTTTCACAAAATCATTACTCATTGATATATTGGAATACAGTAAATATAAGTTAGGAATTATAAGCTTAAGGTAATCCTCCTCAATTAGCTTTTTGTTAAAACCAATCTCTTTACAGCAATAAACTCCTTTTCATAAGGGGATTATATTTGATTGTTAGTTTTCAAAATTTTTTGTAATGAAAATTTTAAAATGATTCATAATAAAATTTAAATAAAAAATTAATGATGTTTTCAGACAAAAATTCGTAATGAATTTATCCAAAAAACAATTCGTATTTATGTTTTCATAAAAAATTTCGTAATGGTGTTTTCAAAAAAATCGTAATGATGTTCTCAAACTTTTTATATTGAAAATTTTCGTAATGAATATTTTCTTAATGAATATTTTCGCAATGAAGGTTTTTGTAGTTTATTTCTTGAATCCAATGTAATTCAAGAATATTATTACCTACTGTGAATAATGTTCTTGTAAATATGAAAGGTATGTTTTCTTTTTTATGTTTTCATAGTCATTATTTAATTTTGCAATTTTCTTTTGTGTTTAAAATATTTTGGATTCTACTTTCCTTAAATCTGTTTTTTTCTTAAAAACATCAAAAGATCAGATTCTATCAAGATTACTTTGTGGATATCATATCAACCATCAAATCTAATCATATGTTTTCTCAACCATTGGATTGTATTTGGAAGTTCAACTGTTGCTTCTAACACCTATATAAGGGACCCCGAAGGGTTTTCCCACATCAGATATCAAGCCTTTGCGTATCGATGCTCTGCCCCCTTTCAAAATCTCATTCTAAATATCTCAAATCTTGATCAAATCCAAATGTCTGCCTAATTTCCTTCTCAAGAGATGTCAAATGTCAAGTAAATTTCAGAGTGGTAGATTTACATAGAGAGGTTGGTACATCCGAATTTCTTTTCCAAGTATGATTCCATTATATCCAAGAACATAGGGTTAAATGGATGGGAAATCATTTTCATATCAAAGCTAGGAGCTCAAGATTTGGTATATCTAGATCTCTTTATTATGTTCTGGGAATCAGTTAGTTTCTTTATGGAAAAAGTAAGAGAGAAGTTTTATTTTAAAAGATATGGTAATACCAATGCCCTATCATATACAAAAGTAGTTAGTTTGGTTGGAGTTCGATTTGATGGGGAAGCCGAGTTCTGTTCCCATAAATTTTTAGATGTACAAGGATGTTTTTTCAATGTAAAAGATATAGAGTGTCTTGGGAATTCAAATATCAAGACTACAAAGATTTCTCACTTAACTAAAAATAATTGGATCCTTGAATTGTGTGTTCCGGCTTTTATCATACTGAGAAAAGTTGATAAGGTCACCTTAAAGAAGAGTGAAATATTCATCTTAGATTTTTTTGGTGAATCTGAGGAAGATAAAATTGATGAAGCATATTCTCATTATGATAGATAATATTAAGATTGGGAACATGAAAGCTCAATTAATCATGTATCCATCCATCTTTTCTAAGATAATTGTTCAGTTCCTTGAGCAATTAAAGATTAATTGTAGTTCCAAGCCAAGGAATTGAAATTTCATGATAATCAGTGATGATAATCCCAAGAGGATGAAAGTTGGCTTCTCTAAGGAATCAGAATAATTCTATGACTTACTAGGGGAAGAGGTTGATGTTTTTCAGAAGGAACACGAATTTCCTGAACCATAGAAGAATGGAGGAAAGAAGAGGAATTTGCTGGAAGATGAAGAAAAAGAGGAAAACCCTAAATCTAAGGATGCTCAATCCACACATCCAAATCCCAAAAAGCAGAAAGCCTATATAGATGATGTTGTAGCCATGTGGAGGGAAGAAAAAAAGAATCAGATGGAAGGAGTGCCATAGTTTTGTTTAGATCCTTCTGAGGCCATGGCCTTGAAAGAGAAGATGGAAGATGAGTTTGAGAAGCAAGAAAAGGAAAAGAGGAAAAAGAAAAAGATGCCTGAGACTAATATTGTGTAATCCCTTCTAAGGGATATTAAGATAGCATCTGAACAAATTTTAGTACTGAAATCATTCTTGGTTGAGGCTTTACCTGAAACTCTAAGGAAGAAATTGTTCACTCCGGAAACATCACAATAAAATATTGTTGAAGAAAAGGTAGTCTAAGAAAAAGTAGAAGAAGAGGTTTAAATTAGTGGTGGCACTAAAGACCCTATAAAGAAAGTTAAATATTATCATGAAATGGAATCCCCATTCGAGAAACTATCAATTCGAACTTCTAAAGAAGAGTCTTCAATGCTCCCAACTCTTAGGAAGGATGAGGAAGGTGAAGATGAGAAGGGTGAAGAAGAACTTAATAAATTATAGGAGGAAGAAGGTTCAAACCATGATTTCATACACCTTGAGGATGCTAAGGCTAGATACGATAAAGAAAGGGTAGATGAAGTTAAGATTTTTCAGCTGTATGAGATTGGACATAAATTTACAAATGAGGAAGCTGTTCCGAGAACTGATAAAGGGAAATAGATTGTTGTGGATACACCTACAAAAGAAATTGTATGGAAGAAGGAAGCTAGTGGATCTTTGAAGAGGAATCTTGTTGAGATAGGGAAAGACCCCTTACCAAGAAAAGTCTCATATGCAGAACCATCTTCTTTGGGACATGATTTCATATTCCAATCCTTGAAAAAGCTTGTTGGGACCATTCAAATTTTCCCAAGCACTAATTCTAGATTCCATATGCTTCAACATATTTTGAACAAAAAATCAGATTCAGTGTCAATGGTGATGGACAAGTGTGTCAAAATGGAGGTAGACTTCAAATCTTTCCTTATCAACAATGAAGCCCAGAAAAGATCATGCAAGAAAATGGTTAGCTGGTCAAATAATATTGTTGAATATTTAAGAGAGCATGACGAGTTTCATGGTGATGTAAAATAAACTTTTGATACTGAGGATGTTAAAATCGAATATCTCTCGACTATATTTGAGGAAATTCTAACTCTTGAGCAGAATCATCAGATTCAAGAGGTAAAATACCTCTATGGGAAATTATACTCTATTTCTCCAAGATGGAAGAGAGAAAGGGATCTTCGGATCAAAATCCAAGAGAAGTTATTCAAGCAAGATGAGTTTCTGAATGCTCAGGCATAGGATCTGAAGTCTCAGGAAGAAAATATAAAATCCTTAGAGAATAAAACAGAGGAAGAACATAAGAATCTAAAGAATATGAAAACCATAGTGAAGAAATTGATACCCAAGGAAAAGGAAGGAAAATAGATCCAATCTGATTTTTTGTTATATTTTCTTTCCTTATACAAATTCTTCCTATCTTAATGAAATTTTGGTTGCTCATTTTTTGTTTTGTTGATTTCTATTAATATTTATGGTACTATAATTTCTTTTCCATTCCCTAAAAATATTTTTTAAAATTACAGAGGGGGAGAAAGGAAAAAAGAATACTAAGTAGAGAAGAAATATCCTTAAGTAAGGGGATGTTTATCTAATGGGAGTTTTCATTACAGAGATTTTTGTACTAAAGATAATGAAAAATATCATTCTAAAAATCTAGACTACCATCCTTAATGTTCCAAACCATAAGGAGGAGTTTGTCGTATTCATCTTTTTCCATATGAAATGTGAGATAAGTTTTATTTTCAAAGTCTAGAAAAATATTTTCAAAGCCCTTTTATTTTTTTTCATAAGGATGTTTGTAATTTCCAAAAAGGGGGAGACTGTTGAGTCAATAAGGTTTCCCATATAAATTTTCCATTCCTTTATACATGGATGATATGGTTGATTCAACAGGGATTCCTTATGACTTGACCATTCCTTCTTATTTTGAAAATCACAAACACCTTATCTCAAGAAAATTTCATTTTACCCTATGTTTTACTTCTATAAGGAAAATTTTTCATCCCCATGGAAATTTATGCTTACCATGTTTTTCATTGTGCATTATCATGTCTAAGTATAAAATTTGGTTTCATATCTAAAACCTGGGAATCATATAAGACATAGATAAAGAGAATTATGTTTTCAGACTCCGAGTTCTGACTCCATGTTCTCAGAATTCAGACTCCGAACTCTTCTGAGTTCTGACTTCATGTTCTTTGAATTAAGACTCCGAATTCTTTTGAGTTCTCACTTTGGGTTATATGAATTCATACTATGAACTCTCTTGAGTTATGAATTCGAGTTATATGAATTTATATTCTGAAATCTTTTGAGTTCTGACTTTGATTTGTCTAAATTCAGACTCCGAAATCTTTCGGAGTTCTCACTCTGAGTTCTCAGAATTCAGAATCTGAAATATTCTGAGCTCTGACTCCGAGTTCTCTAAATTCAGACTCTAATCTCTTCAGATTTTTGACTCCAAATTCTCATGAACTCTGACTCCAAACTATGTAAGTAAAGGTTCCTAATTCTTGTGAGTACAGATTCTTAATTTCCTTGAAATTTAGACTCTGGAATTCTATAGTGTTCAGGTTCAAAATTTCATAGAAAATAAAATCTGAATAACCTTGTATTGTAGACTCTGAATTTATTTTTGGTTAGACTCTGAACATTTATTTACATACATACCGATTATGCCATTTTGGATATGTAACCATATTTTTTGTACACTTGTTTTTGTTATAAAATGATGTCATGCATTCTGTTACTAACTAACCGTTTTCTGAGTGACATGTTTATAGGTCCCTACAAAATTCAAGGAAAAATATGACTGTTGGATGATGGAACCAATCATTAGAGCTATGCCTATAAATAAGATCTCATTTGAGAGAGCTCATAATTTTTGGAGAACTTTTGGACTTTTGGACAACTATTCTTCTGAATTGATTTCTAGAGAGAGATACTCTCATGCTTAGTGCGTACTGAACTTCTTGTTTTAATTTTCATTGTGTGACTCTGATTGTTTCTGTGTACAATCGAGGGCTTCCGGGGATAGGAAGAATGAGATGCATAAAACCTTGATGTTGAGGGATTCCTTACTAAGGAATATAGAGGTGATGACTACCTTGATGTTGAGGGATTGTGAGGATAGCAAGACAAACTCTGATATTCGTATCGAGGGCTTACCCTGGTGTGGGTAAGAAACAATTTATTGAAAGTATAAATCAGGGGACCTTTATCAAAGTTTATTAGATACCCTCCAATTTGGGTTAAAATAATTATTACTTGTTACTTGTTTTTATAAGGCCCCAGCCTTAAACCATACTTAATCTTGAGTTATTACAAGATTACACGTTGAGGATCTTTTCAGGTTTAGAGTTTTAGAGAATTAGATCATAAAACTTGCATTACATTCCACATATAAACAAAGTGGTTACATAAAGATAGTATTATTCATTCCCATCAATGGAAACACATTTAAAATAAAACATGGATTATTTCTTGACACATCCTTGACTCTATCATCTTATCATGTACCTTTCCCTTGACCTGTGAAAAACATTTCAAAAACTTGGGATGAGCATAAAAACTCAGTATGGGTTTAAAAAACATGGAAAGGAAACATGAGTTCATAAATACATAAGAATGAAATCATAATTTACCCATAAAACATAGGCACTTTATCATACCACATAAAATCATGAATAAATCATAGAAATCATAAGACATAAAGGTAACTTGAGGCATTCATATCATTCTTATGTAGGGAGTAACCCTCTTGGTTACGTTTGGAATACCCATCACAGTATATTCCCTAAAATCTCTTCGGAGAAACCTTAACGTTTCACTCCGTCGCGTTACCCAATTCATTGGAGAGCTATAACGGGCTCACCCACCCTTAGTTTATCACGGAACCACCCATCTTCATAATAATGCCCAAGAACCATAACATAATCATATCACATAAAACATGCATAAAGGAAACATAACGTTTCCACATTTCAATCACGAGATATCAATACAACACATTGATATAATAAAAACATTATGAAAACCATTTTCAATACCAAAATAAAAGAAAAGTAAAACATGGTATTTATTTTTCTTTTAAAAAGAAGGTATGGCTTGTAGAGGAAGCCGAAACTCAAATAACGGTTACGACGGCGGAGAAGTCGTTGTCGCCGCATACGTACGACAAAAACATTCCCTTTTTTCGTTTAGTAAACGCTTCGTATAAAAAAGATTCCTTTTGAATAAACATAAAATTCAAAGGGGTTTATACACCGTATAAAAGAAAGTTGTGTATAAAATAAAATATGCCTCAACGAAAGGAGATTGAGACGAAGTCCCATACCTCGTATCCGACTTGACCCAACCGTTCTTTAATCTCCTGAATAATAAACTTGAGTTAATCTATACTTGCTTATGAATCTTTTTCAAGTTCATTATTCCTTTTATACCATGTTATGAACATCATGTAATCAGTTAAGTTAATAATGTTCATTTTGTCGGTATTTGGTTCTTAAGCCAAAAATAAACTTATTACACTTACATGTTGTTAATTTGGTCAAAGGTTCATTATATCCAGAATGGTATTCGTGAGGTAGATATCATATATGTCATATATATCTAGTACATACATGCATTTATAATATTACATCACATTTAGAGGTAAGAAATGAAATGCACCGTTCATGGAGACGGTAAGCCGTACGTACGCATGAACGCTACTTCCATTTCTATTTCATATTTTCTGGAATGGAATCATAATGATATAAGAGTATATTATAATTCCAGTATAATAACATATATAATATCATTAACTTTATCCTTTACACATCCCACATATGGTATTAACGAATCAAATCACTTTTAGGGGGCGGTAGTCCGCACTTCCTAAAATGAAGATATCGTGTTTACCCATAATGGAAACCATAAAGGTATGCCCAAAATGAAAAACACAGAAGCTTAAGGAAAACATAAACATATTATATATCATATATAAAAATAGTTACATCATAATGGCCACCTTTTAAAGTGTTAAATGAGTGTTGAACAATCATCGTTTCGGGAGGCAGAATTTCGCCATCCACGGAAACCGTATGTTCTTTAACCACTTGATGTAGTTGTGTGAGAGTGTAGCTCAAATAAATCTTATAACAAAATCCTAGTATATTTATGATACTGGTGTTGTTATAAAATAAGTATATAGAAAGAGTTTAGGGGGTTGGAGAAGCAAAATAAAACAAATGATCATGAGAGAATGAATTACCTTAAAAAGTGTAACTCCTTTTGAGTTGAGCCTAAAGGCTTCCTTTGAAAGGATTCTTCCCAAAGGTAATCCTCTAGGATGAGGAGAGGGATGTGGAGAGAGCAAACGGGCAGGGGTTGGCCGAGCCAAAAGCTTGAGTAGTGTGTGAAATGAGGTAGAGGTGGGGGCCTTTTATAAGAGGAGAGGAGGGGCACTTTTGGAAAGTAATGAAATATTACTTTATTTGAAAATGTGTTTCGGTTTTAAAAAGTCCCACATTGATATAATTCGTGGATAAGGTGATAAGGGTTCGAAATCCACTCATCCAATTTGTTTTGGACATGTGTAGTTCATAGATTTTACATTATCTTTCTATTTTATTTAAATCGTCAAATAATGATGTCATCACTGCATCATTATTATGTCATATATAATTAAATTTATTTAATGTCTAAAAATTATAAAACAAATACTATGATATAGGGAATCGTTGGAGCTTTCTAATGACTATTTATAATCAAAATTTGGACTTGTATAATCCCACTTAAAAATTGTTTTCGTAAAACATATTATGTTTGTGTCATTTTCACTTTAACATTAAATAAAAAGTAATTTATGTCATTTCCCAACAAAAGTGGATCCATGGGGTCCCCAAGTTGACCCATGGCATGTCATGGTCGGCAATGACACAACCAATGAGGTTGGGACATGTGTCTAGGTCATTTCATTTTATTAAAGAATTATTTATACCTTAAACTACACTAATTACCACTAATCGCGATTAAAAACTTAATAAGTTACTATTCACCAAAAAAATTATTTTAATCTCATTGAACCACATTTTAATTCTTAATGACAACCATGTATGTCGGATTTTCAAAATTCAACACACATTAGTGGTAAACTTTCATTTAACTGAAAAATCAGTTTGCTTGATTACCACTTAGTGGTTTCACTATTCATCAAAAATTGAAGTTTTTCAGAAAATTACCAAAAATTCACCCTCAGCTATATTTGATATTCCGAATTCAAAAATGAAGTCTATTTTACAAAATTGAAATCATATAAGTCACATTAATTAATTTAATAATTAATTCCCGCTGCCAGAGCAAATAGCGTGTTTTTACAAAACAATAAGTATCAAAAGATTGACACCAGTTTAAGTCTAATTTCAAATCGAAATTGATTCCAATGACCACCATTGGATAAAATGGTAAAAATATATTCTAATTTAACTTCAAAACCAATTCAAAACATAATATAATCATATAAATAAATTATATTAAAAAGCAGTTTTGAATTAAAATACAACATTTTACACTATTCATAAAAAAATGAACTTTATCAGAAAGGTACCAAAAATTTACACAAAGTAAATTTTGATGTCCCAATTCTAAAGAAGAGTTATATTTGGTCCAATAAAATTTATAAGATCGATCAAAACTATATTTAATGACGGTTCTCCTTCAAAAGGTGATAAGTGGTCCTTTCATGAAAATTAGGGTATAAATACCTAAAATTGAACTCTTTCCATATTTTACGCCTTTATCTTTTATTGGGTAAATGTATAAACATTTAAAAACATATCTAATCATATTTTAGTTATTTCTATCCATTCCCACCAGTACAACGGCTACTTGTTAACTAACATTTAAAATAATATTATTATCTAACTAGTGTGCTACGTAAGTTTCAAAGAAACTCATCGTTGCGTATCGGGTACGCTATCGAACATAACAACCCCTTTTAATTAAAATTCATATTTAATTCTCAAATATTAATAAATATGAAAATTATTTATTCTTTAATTACCTGGGATGTTACATCCTTCCCCCCTTTTGGGAATTGCATCCTCGCAATTTTATTCACTTATCAAAATAAGTGGGGGTATTTATCCCTCATAGCATTTTCAGATTCCCATGTTGCCTCTTCAATCATGTGGTTTTTCCACAAAACCTTTACCTGATGAATCACCTTATTCCGTAACACTTGCTCCCTGTGGTCAAGAATCTGGACCGGTTGTTCCTCATAAGATAGGTTCTCTTCCAGCTGAACTACCTCTGGACTCAAAACATGGGATGGATCTGGAATATACTTTCTCAACATCGAAACATGAAAAACATTGTGTACCTGAGACAAACTCGGAGGTAAAGCCACTCGGTATGCAACTGATCCAACTCTCTCCATAATTTCGTATGGTCCAATAAACCTTGGACTCAGCTTTCCTTTCTTACCAAATCTCATCACACTTTTCCAAGGAGAAACCTTGAGAAAAACATGATCACCTACCTCGAAAGATAGATCCTTCCTCCGGTTATCCGCATAACTCTTCTATCTGCTCTGAACTGTTCTCATGTGTTTCTGAATCAGCTGAACTTTTTCTGCCATCTCTTCTACCAATTCTGGTCTCATCAACTTTCTTTCACCCACTTCTTCCCAGAAAGCTGGAGTTCGACACCGCTTCCCATATAATGCCTGAAATAGTGCCATCTGTATACTGGAATGAAAACTGTTATTATATGAAAACTCAACCAAAGAAAGATGTTGGTCCCAACTACCCTGATAATCCATAGAACAAGCTCGTAGCATATCCTCCAATGTCTGAATTGTTCGTTCTGACTGTCCATCTGATTGAGGATGAAAAGCTGTACTAAAATTTAATTCAGTACCCAACGACTTCTGAAGGCCTTTCAAAAAGTTAGAAGTAAACCTGGGATCACGATCCGATACAATGGAGAGAGGAACTCCATGTAACCTGACTATCTCTTTAAGATACAAACGGGAAAGTTGGTCAAGAGAGAAAGTATCTCGTATAGAAAGGAAATGAGCAGATTTGGTCAAGAAATCAATAATAACCCAGATTGCATTATTACCTCGAGATGTCTTCGGTAATCCAACAACAAAGTCCATGGATATATTCTCCCATTTCCACTCTGGCACTGGTAAAGGCTGAAGCATCCCTTTCGGTAACTGCCGCTCTGCTTTAACCTGCTGACAAGTCAAACACTTCACAGTAAAATCAGCAATATCTATTTTCATTCCATCCCACCAGTAATACTCCCGTAGATCTCTATACATCTTAGTACTGCCCGGATGAACTGAAAACGGAGAACTATGAGCCTAACATAACATCTCATTCTTCAACTATGAATCACAAGGCACACATAACCTCTTCACAAACCTCAAAACACAAACACAAACTTATCCCAGAACTCATGGAAAATTTTATTCATAAGGTTCATGAATACAGCAGGTGCATTGGTTAACCCACAAGGCATAACTAAAAATTCATAATGGCCATATCTAGTACGGAACGCAGTCTTCGGAACGTCTTTTTCTTTTACTTTCAACTAATGGTACCCCGACCTCAAGTAAATCTTCGAAAAATACTGAGCTCCCTGGAGCTGATACCACTTCATTCGATGGCCCAACATCTACTGAAGTTGTTGCAAAGGATTTCACCACCCCATTCTGCTTGTAGTCTAACTGCTTCCCATCACCCAGGCTCCTTGTCGGACACTCGTTTGCATAGTGACCCATCTCATTGCACTTATAACATTTCACTAACTGTAAATCAAATTTTTTCTTACCTTCACCTTGATCCTTTTCAGTGCAATCACGAGCCTTATGTCCCATCTTACCACATCGGTAGCACTTCCCAGAATTCAGAAGACATTCCCCAGCATGCCTTTTTCCACATTTATCACAAACTGGAAACTTAGTTCTCTTACCATCAGACTTTTTTGAAGAATTCTTACCTTTCTCCTGCCACCTCGGTCTCTTCTTCTGCTGGTTGTTATAGAAAACTTGGTCATCGGCAAACTCCATTTCCACCTTCTCAGCACATCTAACAAGCTTTTCATAACTTTTAAACTCACGAGAAGCTAATTCCCTTCGATACTTTGGCTTTAATCCTGAGTAGAAACGATTGATTTTACTATCAAGGTCCCGGATAAAATTTGGAGCATACCTTGCCAATCGAGTGAACCTTTCTTCATAGGCAGCCACTGAGTCTTCCTCTTGCCTCAATTCCAAGAATTGCTTTTCCATCCTATGTCGAACAGCCTTAGGAAAATACTTCTCAAGAAACATACCTTTGAATTCATCCCAGTCAAGAGCATCAATCTCATCGGCGTCCCTGATATTTTTAACCATAGACCACCACTGATCTGCTTCACCCTCCAAACGGTAAATAGCAAGACTAACCTTTTGATTGTCTGAACACCCCGTGACATCAAAAATCTTCTCCAGTGCTTTAATCCACCCTTCAGCTAGCACATGGTCAGATGATCCTCTGAATGATGGGGGATGTTGCCTCATGAAATGTTCCACCACTGACATGTTCCTCTGCGGTTGATCTGGCTGATCTCATGCATGGATACCACCACCATTTATAGCCTGAGTCAACTGTGCCATCACTGCAACAAACTGTTCAGTTCCGATTCCGACCATCTCAGGTTGCTGATTTGGAAGGTGGTCTTCCTCCTGATGTCGTCCCAATATAGCTGCTTTGTTTCCTCTGCGGAAAACCATTCTGAACACCGAAATATCTTAGGCGAAGCAACATGGTAATCCGTAAATGCTATATCATTTAAATCATATTATAATTTAACACTTTTCTAACTCCTAAAGTTGTCTAAACCGACCTCTGATACCAACTATAAGGCCCCAGCCTTAAACCATACTTAATCTTGAGTTATTACAAGATTACACGTTGAGGATCTTTTCACGTTTAGAGTTTTAGAGAATTAGATCATAAAACTTGCATTACATTCCACATATAAACAAAGTGGTTACATAAAGATAGTATTCTTCATTCCCATCAATGGAAACACATTTAAAATAAAAGATGGATTATTTCTTGACACATCCTTGACTCTATCATCTTATCATGTACCTTTCCCTTGACCTGTGAAAAACATTTCAAAAACGTGGGATGAGCATAAAAACTCAGTATGGGTTAAAATAAAACATGGAAAGGAAACATGAGTTCATAAATACATAAGAATGAAATCTTACTTTACCCATAAAACATAGGCACTTTATCATACCTCATAAAATCATGAATAAATCATAGAAATTATAAGACATAAAGGTAACTTGAGGCATTCATAACATTCTTATGTAGGGAGTAACCCTCTTGGTTACGTTTGGAATACCCATCACAGTATATTCCCTAAAATCTCTTCGGAGAAACCTTAACGTTTCACTCCTTCGCGTCACCCAATGCATTGGAGAGCTATAACGGGCTCACCCGCCCTTAGTTTATCACGGAACCACCCGTCTTCATAATAATGCCCAAGAACCATAACATAATCATATCACATAAAACATGAATAAAGAAAACATAACGTTTCCACATTTCAATCACGAGATATCAATACAACACATTGATATAATAAAAACATTATGAAAACCATTTTCAATACCAAAATAAAAAAAAGTAAAACATGGTATTTATTTTTCTTTTAAAAAGAAGGTATGGCTTGTAGAGGAAGCCGAAACTCAAATAACGGTTACGACGGCGGAGAAGTCGTTGTCGCCGCATACGTACGACAAAAACATTCCCTTTTGTCGTTTAGTAAATGCTTCGTATAAAAAATATTCCTTTTGAATAAACATAAAAGTCAAAGGGGTTTATACACCGTATAAAAGAAAGTTGTGTATAAAATAAAATATGCCTCAACGAAAGGAGATTGAGACGAAGTCCCATACCTCGTATCCGACTTGACCCGACCGTTCTTTAATCTCCTGAATAATAAACTTGAGTTAATCTATACTTGCTTATGAATCTTTTTCAAGTTCATTATTCCTTTTATACTATGTTATGAACATCATGTAATCAGTTAAGTTAATAATGTTCATTTTGTCGGTATTTGGTTCTTAAGCCAAAAATAAACTTATTACACTTACATGTTGTTAATTTGGTCAATGGTTCATTATATCCAGAATGGTATTCATGAGGTAGATATCATATATGTCATATATATCCAGTACATACATGCATTTATAATATTACATCACATTTAGAGGTAAGAAATGAAATGCACCGTTCTTGGAGACGGTAAGCCGTACGTACGCATGAACGCTACTTCCATTTCTATTTCATATTTTCTGGAATGGAATCATAATGATATAAGAGTATATTATAATTCCAGTATAATAACATATATAATATCATTAACTTTATCCTTTACAAATCCCACATATGGTATTAACGAATCAAATCACTTTTAGGGGGCGGTAGTCCGCACTTCCTAAAATGAAGATATCGTGTTTACCCATAATGGAAACCATAAAGGTATGCCCAAAATGAAAAAAACAGAAGCTTAAGGAAAACATAAACATATTATATATCATATATAAAAATAGTGACATCATAATGGCCACCTTTGAAGGTGTTAAATGAGTGTTGAACAATCATCGTTTCGGGAGGCAGAATTTCGCCATCCACGGAAACCGTATGTTCTTTAACCATTTGATGTAGTTGTGTGAGAGTGTAGCTCAAATAAATCTTATAACAACATCCTAGTATATTGATGATACTGTTTTTGTTACAAAATAAGTATATAAAAAGAGTTTAGGGGGTTGGAGAAGCAAAATAAAACAAATGAACATGAGAGAATGAATTACCTTAAAAAGTGTAACTGCTTTTGAGTTGAGCCTAAAGGCTTCCTTTGAAAGGATTAGGCCCAAAGGGAATCCTCTAGGATGAGGAGAGGGATGTGGAGAGAGCAAATGGGCAGGGGTTGGCCGAGCCAAAAGCTTGAGTAGTGTGTGAAATGAGGTAGAGGTGGGGGCCTTTTATAAGAGGAGAGGAGGGGCACTTTTGGAAAGTAATGAAATATTAATTTATTTGAAAATGTGTTTCGGTTTTAAAAGGTCCCAAATTGATATAATTCGTGGATAAGGTGATAAGGGTTCGAAATACACTCATAAAATTGGTTTTGGACATGTGTAGTTCATATATTTTACATTATCTTTCTATTTTATTTAAATCGTCAAATAATGATGTCATCACTGCATCATTATTATGTCATATATAATTAAATTTATTTAATGTCTAAAAATTATAACAAAAATACTATCATATAGGGAATCTTTTTATCTTTCCAATGACTATTTATAATCAAACTTTGGACTTGTATAACCCCACTTAAAAATTGTTTTCGTAAAACATATTATGTTTGTGTCATTTTCACTTTAACATTAAATAAAAAGTAATTTATGTCATTTCCCAACAAAAGTGGATCCATGGGGTCCCCAAGTTGACCCATGGCATTTCATGGTCGGCCATGACACAACCAATGAGTTTGGGCCATGTGTCTAGGTCATTTCATTTTATTAAATCAATATTTATACCTTAAACTACACTAATTACCACTAATCGCGATTAAAAACTTAATAAGTTACTATTCACCAAAAAAATTATTTTAATCTCATTGAACCACATTTTACTTCTTAATGAAAACCATGTATGTAGTATTTTCAAAATTCAACACACATTAGTGGTAAACTTTCATTTAACTGAAAAATCAGTTTGCTTGATTACCACTTAGTGGTTTCACTATTAATCAAAAATTGAAGTTTTTCAGAAAATTACCAAGAATTCACCCTAAGATATATTTGATATTCCGAATTCAAAAATGAAGTCTATTTTAAAAAATTCAAATCATATAAGTCACATTAATTAATTTAATAATTAATTCCCGTTGCCAGAGCAAATAGCGTGTTTTTACAAAACAATAAGTATCAAAAGATTGACACCAGTTTAAGTCTAATTTCAAATCAAAATTGATTCCAATGACCACCATTGGATAAAATGGTAAAAATATATTCTAATTTAACTTCAAAACCAATTCAAAACATAATCTAATCATATAAATAAATTGGATTAAAAAGCAGTTTTGAATTAAAATACAACATTTTACACTATTCATAAAAAAATGAACTTTATCAGAAAGGTACCAAAAATTTACACAAAGTAAATTTTGATGTCCCAATTCTAAAGAAGAGTTATATTTGGTCCAATAGAATTTATAAGATCGATCAAAACTATATTTAATGACAGTTCTCCTTCAAAAGGTGATAAGTGGTCCTTTCGTGAAAATTAGGGTATAAATGCCTAAAATTGAACTCTTTCCATATTTTAAGCCTTTATCATTTATTGGGTAAATTTATAAACATTTAAAAACATATCTAATCATATTTTAGTTATTTCTATCCATTCCCGCCAGTACAACGACTACTTGTTAACTAACATTTAAAATAATATTATTATATTACTAGTGTGCTACGTAAGTTTCAAAGAAACTCATCGTTGCGTATCGGGTACGCTATCGAACATAGCAACCCCTTTTAATTAAAATTCATATTTAATTCTCAAATATTAATAAATATGAAAATTATTTATTCTTTAATTACCTGGGATGTTACAGTTTTGTTACAAGTTTTCCACTGTATTTTGTTGGTTGAGGAATGTATTACTATATTATAATTAATTATATTTGTATACTCTTATATAGTAATATTCTATACGCATTAAGGAAGAATATTTATCATTCTAAACATTTATTAGGTTTCATTTTTTCTGAAACCATCTTTTCATAGTCACTTTCTTAGAATCATATTTCTGCAATCAAGCAAGTGTGTAGAACTAGAGGTTTTAGGAATTACCTTATTTAACCTTGTTAAACATAACCATCTTTAAATGTTCCAAAGGAATTTTTAAAAGTCTACAATTCACCTCCCTCTTGAATTTTGGGCATCATTAGATAATACATACAATATATATATTATTTAGATCCTACATTTGGTATTATTGAGTATATTATACTCCACATACCATCTCAACACTCTTAATTGCTTCATTTGGGACTCTCATGAATAATGTATGATTGGTTGGGATAATTGGGGCTATTTTATCCAAACTGATGATATAATTAAGTATCAATATCAAAAATATATAAAAAATAATGAACAGTGTTAAATATAAACTTTTTTGGGAGTCTATTATGCGGTCTTCTATTTAGGTTAAACTCATCGGAATTAAACATTGATGTTCTCAAAGGATTTCTCTTAAGAGATCCTATGGTTCCCAATTCAGGAACTAATTCCATAGTACTATATAAATTATCTATACCAGTATAATTAGATTATAATAATATTTTTAATAGCATTTATGAAAAAAAATTGGGTGAGTTCCCCACTATTCATACTAGGATATTCTATTCCTAACAATTCCTTCTCAAAAGCCTATGATTTCACCCAATTCATGTATTCTATTCTTAATGAGAAATATAATGGTTTTTTAATTAATATTTATTTCCTAGATGAAATGGATATATGTTCCCTACATCCCACTACAACAAAAATATTCAAAATATATGATTTTTAGAACCTCACTCATGTGTAATAGACCATCGTAGAGCTTTCTGGGAAAATTGTGGTGATTTTTTTTCAATGAATGTCAAGTTTATAATATAGTTCCTTAAAAATAATGTCATCCCATATAATATTGAGGTAAAAATGGATGATTTCAATTTAACCCTAACTACACAAGTTTCTAGCATGATAAACTATAATAAAAATTTTAACTTCTCCCTAAAGGTGATGTGGCATTTTTATGGGTTTTTTCGCAAGGGAATTATAGGGGAAAAATGAATATTTAATTCCAAGAGACTATTATTTTAAGAGTTTATCAATGATAACATGGGTACATACATTTATTTTTAAGCTTGGATTATTATTATTTCAATGTGATTTTAGGTGATATTGGAGACTTGCAGTATTCTTCAACATTTGGATCTTAAGACAAGTGAAATCTATACGAAAGTATGGTTCCTTTCCCAAGTGGGTTAGATTATTTTTTATTGAAATGAGATTATTATTTATTAGGATATCAAGATGTAAATATCTTGTTCCATTTTAGATTGTCAAATTATTATAGAGCAGGAGAACTAGGTTTACTTGAATTTATGGAAGTAGAGGTTAAAACTCAATTCAGATATATATTTTTCTTATGCTATTATACGGTTATAAAGTATTATTGTAGATTTTTATGGCTCCATATTTTCGTATTTATCATTCTATTATGGGGAGAGAACATATATTAAATATTAATAACATGGTTTGTTGTCTAGAATGTATCTTTTCTTATTTAACAACATTTTTCATCTTAATGTCATGTCTGATTTATATATTATTGTTAATGATCCATTAGGCATATCTATCACCCAATAAATAACACCAGCATTATCGGATCTTATAGATGAATGAATCCTCAAGCTATACATATTCTATACACCAGCTGAACATGAATCTCAGTGGCCGATTATATAGCCTCCAATAGAAATCAGATAGAGTCATCACAGATCTTCTCAAGTGACTACTATTTAATATAAGAATTTATGAATTTTTTTGAGAGATATAAGTTGGTCTTCACCATAGTCATTATCCATAATTTTTTAAAACCTCTTATGATTTACTAATAATAATATCAAACTATTAGTTGGTTAGGGTTGATTCCAATGACAATGTATGTGTAAAAACCCATGTTTTTGTGAATTATTTTTATTTAAATTGAATAAAATTTCTTTTATATCTTTCATTACATGAAACAAAATTTTAATATAGTATAATACACAACATTTGGTTATCTTGCATTACACGTGACACAAGGTTTTAACAAAACAATGATATATTACTAATATAGGTATTTAATCATGACCATTAAAACCATGAAATTAAACAAAACCATATGAATAGAAATTTTTAATTTTTAAATATTTATTATAATATATTTTTATATATGAATCATATTTATAATGAAATTATTTGATTTTTGGTAATGTTTTAAATGTTTTGAGGACACTATTTTCTCAAAAAATGATTTTTATTTCTTTTTTGTAAAAATTAATAAAATGGATTTTTCACACTTTTATAAAATTAAATATTAAAAATAAAAATTATCTTCTTCAATCCTCCCATTTCATTGAATTTTGTGGAATTTTTGGGATTAATGTAAAAAGTCTCAGTTTTGTTGAATAGAGAAAAATATTCAATTATAATAGAAAAATGACATTGTATAATAATTTTATAACGTGAAATTATATTTTTAATTTTTTTTAAATAATAATTATTTCAATTATAAATTCATTAACCCAATTTAGTTCATTGAAACCAATTTAAAATTGAATTTCAATATAAAAAATATTTAAATCTTGAACATTTTTTCTTTTAAAAACCCGCTTTCTCTTCATATATGAAAGATATATTTAAAATTAGAACATTATAATTATTTTAATTTAATTAATAAAAATGGATTCCATATTTGGAATCATAATATTTTATATTATATAAACTTTTTAACATAATTTTTCACAAAAATCAATAGTAATAACAGAAAAAATTATTCACCTAAGTTAAGGTAAAAATTGGATTAACAGTGGATACAAAAAAAATGTTATGGTTAAAATGGTCTATAATATTTCCTAAAATAATTTTTTTAGAAATATATAAATCTTATATTTTCTATGTTACTAATTTAATTAATTTATTACCATTATGGAATGTTAAAAACATAGGTAATTTTATTTCTTTGCATAAAAATACAATTACGCAACTCACCTCACTTATAAAAGGCAACCCCAATCCTATCTTCATCACAAAATAAAATTGTTTTTTTTCTGAAAATATATACCCAAATAAATTCCATAATTCCCTACTCTCTTCCTATGAGAATTACTGTTTCCAAAATCTAAAACATAATGGATTTTTTGTGCAATCCTAAGGAGGATTTGTGAAGAAGAGGTAATGTTTATCAACGAGCATTTTTTTATTTCATCTGAATCCTCCTAAAATTATTATTATACCATGACTATAAAATAACAATTCTATATTAAAAATATTTATATTTTAAAAAAACTTCATGACCTAGAACCACTTCAACTTCCTTCAAATGGGTTACAAAATTTGCATTCATCTGTGTGGCAAACTACCACCTCGCTAACTAATGTAATTCATTTATTCGATTATCACCTTTTAGGATGGATATAATGTTGGATTAATTATTTATATATGATATTTTTTATATTATTTTGATTGTGGAATTATTATAGTATTCTAAACTTCTTTATATTCATTTTTGGGTAATACGATAATGTTACTTGTGTGTACGGAGGACTACAGCCTCATGAAGCGATGTGATTCGTTCACACATTATGTATAAGGTAATAAAACTATTTTTAGTAGAATAGTTGATATATATCTTAAAAATTAATATGTAATGATAATATATCATTTGATTTTATTTCTTTCAATCCAACAAGAAAATGTAATCAGGGTTCACGCGTACGTATGACCTACCATCTCCAGGAATAGTGAATTTTACTTTCTATCATTAAATTTTATGGTTTAGTAAAAAAATATAATAAAATTATATTATATTTATATCATGGTTAAAAAAAATTATTATGAAACTATGATTAAACTAATTATAATTAAAATAAAAACAAAAAATATATCAAAAAACAAAGCTATTATTACCTAAAGCATAACATTTACATGGACTTGTTAATAAATGGGTAATAAAAGGTCATTAGGAAATAACATATTTAATAATAATATATATATATATATATATTTCTAGAATATATCTATAATGTACATATATTTATTATATATGAGGTCTAAAAATGTGCAACAAAAGTCAAGACTTTAGGTAAGGGATTTTTGTCTCAATTTTCATTATTTTATTGTAAAAATATATTATTTCACTAGGTGTTTATAAAACTGATTTGATATTTATTTTCATGAATCTATTTATCCTCATAATATTTTAGGTTTCAGTTTATATTATTCCTTCATGTGTCTTATGATTCAAACATACCAAAATGTAAATGATTTTATGTTAAAATCTCATCAATTATCAGTATTTTTTATGATTGTCATTATAATGATAAAATATTATGATCCATACCTCAATAGAAAGAATAATTATATTCCCTTATGTTTATTAAATATAGTTTTATGTAATAATACCATGTTTCTTCTATTAGTACATAAAATAGTTTAGAACATTTTTATGAAAATCACGACGTATTTATCTCTTTTGTCGAGATTTAATTTTCTTTAAAAAACATGTCTCATAAAATTTTATAATTCATTTATTTTCCTATTATTTATATAATATAATTCTACCCATGATTTAGTTCATAAAAATAGTTTTCGATGAAATATTCTTTTAATTTTCCAAAAACAATACCATTTTTATTTTATTTAAAATGTTAAAGGGATCATTATTTTGATGTGTACGACATTAAAGAAACATCTCTTAATCATGAACATTTTTTATTTTAATTTTACTTTATATTTATGTCAATTAATTTTCTAAATAAAATCATTTTCAATTATTTAGCTTTAAAATGATTTCTTTTTCAATCTGAAGTTGATATTTTCTTCAAGAAATGTTTTAAATGATAATTCATAATAATTTTACATCTAATATGACAAACATTTTTGTTACCTATACCTTACAATGGATATATAAGAAGGCTAACAATCTTATTATTTCTATGAATGTTTTATATTTAGGATGTTAGGATTTTTATTAATCCTTTTTCTCTGCTACAATTTGTACCATGATAAAATTCTTATGAAACCCTCTTATTTTTTCCCAGGTTATGCTATGATGAAAGGTTGAAATAATAATGAAACATTATCATTTAAATAAGTTTTGGTAATATGAAATGTTTATGTAACACATTTCATCTTATGAATTATGATGTCATGAATTATTTATGAACATTTTTCATACATAAATATAGGTTTCATTTTTATATGGGTGAGGCCAATATTTCACTCAAATGTATCGAGTACAGATTTATATCTCATGGGATAAGATGGTCTGTAATAATGAGTGAACCACTTTAGTAATAGAAATTTTTCATAATGATTTTCTTGGGATTTAACATTGACCACTATGCTGGTTTGTGTAGTGAACCCATTCTACTATGATGGTTTCTAAAATGATACTTGACTACTATAGAAATTATTTTCTATGATTATATGTCTATCACAAATCTGTGTCCAATGATAATTTTATGCACACATGACTTTTTTTATTTGATTAATTTATGAATAATATATCATGAATTGAAATTTTTTATTTTATGAGTCAATATTATGATATTCGATTTGTAGTGTTTGATTTTCAAATTTTATTCACATGATGTTATACCCTTATATTCATGTCATGATTACATATCTCTATTGTTTACCCTTACTGAACATTTTATCTCACCCTTTCTTATATTTCCATTCCACATGTTATTAGGATATTTATAAAGTATGATATGTCTAATAGTGGTGTTAGTCATGAAGATCATATTGGGAGATGATATAGTTTAATCATGGAACAATTTAGTTTGTTTCATTATTTCATATGGCACTAAAATATTAGGGTCCTTATGCACGTGTTTAGGTAATATGGTGAATATTCACAAATAATGATGTAATATATAATTTTGAGAAGCCTTGGTTACAATAGTTGGTACATAGAAAATGTTTAGATAGATTTTAGAAAGTGGTATAATAAAACCATACTATTATTCCTAAGTACATGCCTACAGATAAGTCTATGTTTGAGTCAAAAAATAAGAAAATGTCAATAAATTTTAATAATGGTTAGAGAAAGTGGGTTTTAAGAACATATATCCCACTATACATACTACATGTTTATGTGGGTCTAGAATAATGGTGCCTAGGGGTAAGAAGTCTGATAAGTAAAAATCAATATAGATTAGATCTCTACTGGGTGAACGATAATAGGCCTTGTCGCACACTATGTTTTCATTCTTAGGGGTTACCCTTTAGAAATTTCCAAACTCTTTACATACCATCATGAAAATTTTAAATAGATTATTACTATGAATGACCTAGAATAAAACTAAGGTGTCATGTATTAATGATAATGTTTTCAATATTTGTACATCTTATAAGTGATTTATCATGATAATGTGGTTCCCATATATGATTATTGTTTCATAAAATATGTTTTTTGGGTTTTTTCAATGAATGGAACCCAAAGAAACCATGTTAATATTGAGTGTGATGGATGAAAATTTGATTTTTCTCATGATCATCCAAATGGTATGGGAGATGGAATTCAAAATATCACTATTATGTTCACACAAATTTATTATGTTATTAATAAATATGGACTTACCAATGAACAAAGTAGGGAAAAAAATTATATTGAGTCTTTAATTATGCAATTTCTACCATATTTCAATCAGTCTTCTCATACAATAGTTTCTGAAAATTGATTTTCACTATTAAAAATTTATTTTCCATTCACTTCTGATTAAAACGTAAAGAAGTTATGTTGGATATTTATAATTTATAAGGTGAATCAGATTAATAGTGTAATATTATCATGAATATGAGGAAACATGATAAATTTGACTCCTTGGATTGGTAAGATTTCAATAACATATTTTTCAATAATTATATTACAAGAATTCTCTATATGATGATAGATATAGAGTCCAATTATCTAAATCAAATGGATGATGAATCCATTTGTACCTTTGGGGAAATAATTAAAATAAATTCAAGTTACACTTATAGAATTATCATCTAACCAGAAAGTAAGGGTGATCAATTCATCAGTAGCCTAAAACTATGTCTCCAATTGGCATTCTCTATATGTTACTTAAATATTTATGAATTGATTTTTGATGTGAAATAAAAGATGAAATTATTGTTTTTGTTACATATCAATCACATGGTTTTGATAAAAAGAGTAGAATGTAATAAATAGAAAAATCTAGGAACCATTGAGAGAAGAAGATGAGATTTCCTTTATTGTCAAACTGGGGGAAGAGGCATTGAAGAATTTTTCTTAAGAGTGATATTAAATATTTTAATTGTGAATGGGAAGGTCATTTGGTAATTGAATTATGATGTGATGGGAAGAAGATATCTAACAATTCAAATATAGGATGTATTCGATAGAATACACCACCCACACTGTAGTGTTTTCAATGAATATAGTATAGACATTATACAAACTAGTTTTCAAATATGATGGTTAATGATGATGATCAAAATCCCAAACTTCTTATGAAAAGTGAAATGGGAAAATATGTTGAGATCAATATTCGGGATGGGGGTGTGATAACAATTTTGTGAAAGGTACACTTACCTTCTGCTATTTAACAACCAATGTCGTATTTGACTACGAATCTACCGATTTATTCAAATCTAATTAATTTTCTATGGGTATAAATATCCCACCCAAATAGTTAGATATATAATTTGAAATGAAAATTTGTAGTGTTATGATGTAACAATCTTATGTCTATAATTCTCTTCTTGAATATATTGTCGATAATGTGCTTCATAGTGATCTTTCTATTATCCTGTTGGATAAATTTGATGTTAATTAATTCCATGATTGGATTAATGTACATAAATACTAAATCAATTATTGATGAATTGAAGTAAAATTTTATATTCCATATCGTCCTATGATTATTTATCAATGTATCGATATGTATGAAATTCTTAAGGTGATCAAATCAATTGTATGTGGATTAATTCACATTTATTAGGCGTGTTTATCTTTAATGTTTGATAAAAACCATGGATTAAATTATATTCGGATTATGATAAAATTTATGACGTATATATTGTATAGTTTCATAGCCTTTCAACAAAACATGATGTTGATTTCATGTTGTTTTGGGGAAAGGGAGAAATTATGGATATTCATTTCAGGTATCGATCTTGATTTCAGATTGTTTTTGGAAAAATGGAGAAATTGGTTTTTTTTATGTATATACCATGTACTTCTATGTACACACTGTGTACCCAGTTGGTGTGTACAACTGTATACATTCTTTGTGGTGACCCGGAAGACCCACTTAATTCGAGGGAAACTTGAACGTAATATATGACATGTAGTGTTAATGAAAACGCGGTGCAATTTTATTTTTATTTGATATATTAGAGATGGGTCGCTCTCATGTCCTGAAATGACATCTTCTTCTCGTGCTCTGTACAGGAGCACTCAAGAATGATAAACTGTGATTGAACCCCCAATTCTCTGTTCGAGCTCCGATTAAGACACTGTCGTGTGTTCTGGAATCCCATCGGTGAGTTGTTGAATTTTATAGACCATTTCATTAGGATTCATCCTCTATCATGAGTTATTCAGGGTTTTTATGTTTTCATATTTTTGTAGATCTATGTCGATCTAGGCCAATTCAAGTGCCGACGTTCAATTATATCGATCATGTGACATCGAGGTAGGTGATTTGTGCCTTTTGATGATTGTATTTGAGTTATATATGATAAAAATTATTCATAACCACATTTGGGGAATTACATGATTTTTAATTAAACCATATTTAATACCTTTTATGGTTTGATTTATTGATAAGGGATTGTTACTTATGTGTATAGTTAGATACCTTTTTTACTGGACACCACATGGGTGCATTTCACATGATTTATTATTTGATTCCATTTGGTCTAGGATTCCTGTTAGGCTTTCCTTGTTTTCTGTGCCTTGTTTGATTAGGATGGAGTTTTATTGATTATATTAAATGCATGTGATAGGAATTGTGAATTTTTATCCATGCAGTAGTTTTATATTACATGAGATGCTTCGATATAATATGAACAATATTTTTACAGTGGACTATGAGGGACTTGGACTAGGAAGACATAGGTTACTTATACATTATTTTATTTGATATAATATGTGCTCTACTATATTTTAATCCAATGGACCATGAGATCCGTAGAACAAGAAGACTTAGGGTACTTGCATATTTTTTTAACAGTACTATGAGTGCCTCGGTGTGGAACATTGACCAATGGGGTTAGACAATGATATCTTTCCCAGAGGGTTGTTTGTGAATAGTTTAATGATTGTGACATGTCGTCCAAGCCAAAGAGCACACTTGTATTTGGTCTTACATGATTATTTAGATACTCTTTTAAGACATCCATTTTTTACTTACACGGTGGATACATAGCTTAGGCTAGATCACATGGTTACATGATTCAAGGGATAAATAATAAATTTCAAACTAATGTAATTGAAAATTATTGGATTGTTAACTTTTGAGTACTTCCTAGTTTATTGAGTCATTCATTCATATTACATGGTATATGTATTTATTGTCAGTTAGGCACTGACCTTTGGGTAGTTGCATACTATGATTCATTTCACACCCTATTTGGGTAATGGTTTTTGAACCAAAAAGATTATATGATTACATGTATAGGTAAGGGAAACCACCCTAATACATCGGGTACTTGATTATATTTGGAGATGGAGATCATAAAATGATGATGAGGCTTGCAATGGTTTTTATGTTCACTTGTTCATTGTTTACTTTTGTATATATGAATAATTCCAGCATTTTGACTTGTTTGGTTGTTTTCTTAGAATCATATTCCATGAATCAAATTCATGTTGTGGATTCTATTTGATTTACTTTTTGTATTCCATTGTTTACTTTTTGTGGTATTACTACATCAACATATTTTTTACTTTTTTTTCCTATGTTTATACTCCCACAATGAGGGAATAGTTTCCCCAATATCACACCTTGGCCCTCGCTGTTAGTCATCAGGCTCTGGTGTTTGGAAAAATGTGGTTGAGTCCATGTGACTAACCGACTTTTGTGAAATTTTGGGCGGCACCCATATCTAGGACATTAAAAAGTGGTATAAAAACTATTTCCTTACTATAATTACTTACTATTTGGAGGCAATAGACTGGGATTGGAGTGTAATCTTAGTTGGTAATAATTTTCCCTCAGGATTAGCTTACCCGTGTATTGGGAAAATCCATGTTACCCAGAATATTGAAATTTTTATCATTATAAAATTATTATACTTGATTTGATTTCATAGTTGGGTGAAACACTTATTTTATGCAGTTAGTATTGATATCATTGTGGTTCTATTTTGTTGCAACATGATGATATAATGGTATTCCATCTCATGCATCATATAGGAACTTATAGAAGATCACATGTCATGCATTCTTTTCATGAAATGTAAGGTTAATTCCTGATTGCATGTTGTTTTGATAGATGTTGGGATGGATATTTAAGTCATTGTGATAAATGTCTTTATAGAAATATCATCTATTTTGATAGTTTATTGGTATATGTAATGTTTCATTTGGTTGGATGCTAATCATTGGTCCCTGTGGTGTTATGGGCCCTCTGGTATTTGAATTTGGTTGATTATATTTGAACTTTAGTTAAATTCTGTTTAGATATGAGATGAATAAGGATGTTTGACAGTGATTCCTGGGGAGAATGGGCTCTCACGGATCGGAACATGGCATGCCTTGGAAAAAGTATATGATTTTCAGGGGTTTCAGAGAGGTTTCAAGCTATTACTGTCCTGAAAACCCATAAAACATAGCGTGTGATGTTATGAACACATGCCTTGTGTTATTATATTCTGGAAGAATGATCTTTTCTTATGTACATGCTTTTTATAATATGTCTACATTGTGTATTTATTGACCATGTGACTGATTGTGTGATAAAATATACAGGGTTGATAAACTTTTTGTAGAACACATTGTGAATTTGGAATCCACTCCATGTTATAATTAACCATGTTTTTGTCCATGTGACGAACGACACGGGTGTATGGAACCTTGGTTTACATGCCATGTTTCTAGTTTGAACACCGTGTAGTGTTATTCTGGGATAAACTATGTGGTTTGATCGGTGTATATGTACTTGGGAATGATGGAATATTCAATTACATTCTATGTCTTAAGAGGAACATGCCATGTCTGTGGGGTGTTACATGACAAATTTGGAAGAGATGAACTCCTAAGTTATGGTTTAAAAGAACACACAGTGTAGTGTTTTTACACACTGTCTAACTATATTTTGTAAAATTGAATGTTTTCATTCCCCTGTTTGGTTCTTTCACTTCTATTTTTATGAACTTGTTAATCTTGTAATAACGTGTTCTCTTGAACTTGAAGATTCATGCCACCATGACTTTCTTCGGTTGTACGCCGGGTATAGGGTGGTGATTAGACACCAGAAATGGTAGATTAGGGACTACCAGTAGTTCCAACCGTTAATCCTATCGTGGTAGTAGATGTTATACCTAGTGGAGGTGTTGATTCACAGTTCCATGAAGGCTTCCTAAAGTTGATGGAGACTTTTTTGGCATCACCACGTCCTACCACGACTATGGTATAGTTGATGCAGGTGTTCCAGTGTAGAATGTGCCAACTTTATCAAGGGATGGTGGGCTAGAGGAAATTGATTCATGGTTAGATACCATGATTTCTATATTCAAGCATCTGGAGAGGCCTCTTAAGAGGAGAGAAAATATGGGAACATAAATTATTTGAGATTCTTCTAAGATTTGGTAGGATTTTGTTTTCCAGGATGGAATTCATCAGGATACGACTTGGGTAGAGTTTATAAGGACCTTCTATGATTATGTCTACCCCTAAAAATTAAAGGCCGACAATGCTCATGAGTTTAGGCATTTGGCGCAGGGTACTCTTTCAGTGATGGATTATTGTTATCGATTTATAGAGCTTCAACTGTTCATAGCAATTTTGGGAGGTGATACGTTATCACTAGATATAAGATTTGGGGATGGCTCTTGTATAACATCCAATCACAGGTGACTGTTTTCAGGTAGAATTCGGTGACTTATATAATAAACTAGGTGCCGATTAGGGAGAACAATCAGAGGGTGTTGGGAGCTGTGAGCTAGTGAAGTTTAGTATCCTGGGATGGTACACCATCGACCGATAGTAGGAAGGCCCGCAGGGTGGCCTCATGAGATGTATCATTAGGCATCCATGTGTGGGGATACTAGTGCCGGAAGAGTGGGGACACAAGACTGTAGTGCCCAATATACCCATTTGAGTGCTGATATATTAAAAAGATGGGTCTCCATCAATAGATTTTCAGGGTGTTATTACCAGAAGTGAGTGAGTGGGGATCTGTAATGATGCCAAACCCATGAGAAGGGCAACCTATTTCTCATCATTAAAACAACATGAGTTCATCAAGCCATTTAGACCAAGGAGGTGGTCATGGTTGTGGTAGCCAAATGATATGTTTTTAGGGACAATATTTTGGATCAGCTCAGGGTATCAAGGAGGGGTCTCAGGGCTACGATATAGGTCAGACTTTTGTGATGAACATGCCCAAAGGTAGAAGGATCCCAAACCCTCTATAGTTATAGGTATGATTCTAGTTTCCTCATTTTTAGCTCTTCCTCTATTTGATATAAGGGCTTATCAATGTTATATATTTTTCCCCATTGTGGAGAGTCATGGGATCTGTATGATTACTTATAATGATTTTATGACACTAGACTCTCCATTAGGGAATAAAAAACATATGTACATTAGTGAAAGATGTTCCCTCATGAGGTATGTGGGTGTCACTTATTATGGTAACTCTATGTCGTAAAGATGAATGGCTTTGATATCATTTCATAATGGAATGGTTGGATTCCTTTCAGGCCTTTGTTGAATACTATTGCCACATGGTAAATTTTACATCACCAGAGTGCAAATCTTTTTTACTCATGGGAGAATTGGATGTCCAGGAAAGCCAAGTTGGACCCAAGAATCATGGGTTGGGAGGGATCACAACCTAGATTGAAGGTATATATCTAAATGATTAGGTAACTTCATAGATGGAATTTCTTCTAGTGGTGGATCATTTAAGAGATTCCTTTATAGATGATTTTCCATGTCTACATCTAGATTGAGAGGTATATTTCTATATTGACCTTGCGCTAGGAGAGACACCAATGTCCATTCGTCTTTATAGGATGTATACACTAGAACTATATGATCTTGATAAGTAGTTATAGATGTTGCATGAATTGGGTTTAATCCAACCCAGTACTTCTTCTTAATGTTTTCCTATTATTTTTTCAAAAAAGGGGGACATGACCCTCAAACTCTGTGTGGATTATTAGAAGTTGAACCAATTGACAGTCAAGATCTGATATCCCATCCCAAGGATTGATGGTCTCTTTGATCAGCTCTAGGAAACTAGGTGTTCTCGAATATTTACATGAGATCTGATTATCAGTACTTGTGTGTTATATCATCATATATACCTCTTAAATCTTATTAGAGTAGGTATGGTCAATATGAATATTTGGTTATGTCGTTCAGTATCACAAATGTACTGACAGTTTTCATGGAACATATGAAATAAGTGTTCCATATTTAACTAGTTTCTTCTCTGGTAGTATTAATGGATGATAATTTGGATTACTCTCACACTCGAGATGACCATTCCATCTATATTGAGATTGTATTGAATAAACTTAGAAAGCATTAGTCATATGTTAAGAAAAAATTTATTCTTTTAGATGGATCAAATTCAATTCTTGGGTAATGTCATCTCAGGGACATAAGTATCAATGAACCCAGAGATGGCGAGATTAGTAGTTTATTAGGAGCATCCTAAGATCATATTTGAGGTATGGAGTTTTCTTGGGCTGGTTGGATACTAAAAATCATTTATTCATGAAGTTTTACTCTAAGAAGTTCCATTGATGGGACTGACTAAGAATGGTAAAAAGTATTTGTGCATAAATTCTTGTGATTCAGTATATCAGGATCTAAAAAAAGACTGACATCAACACCGATCTTAATTTTGACAGAGCTGGGAAAGAGTTTCCATGAATACTAATACACATCAGGTATCGGGCTGGGAGAAGTGCGTATATATGGGGAAGAATTCGTTGTGTATGGGACTCCATAGTTCAGGCCACATAAGAGGAATTATCGGACACATCATCTCGAGTTAACTGCAGTTGTGCATGCATTACACTTTTGGAGAAATTATCTTTTGAGAGAGAATTTTGTGGTATAAATTGACCTCAAATCCGCTTGTATATCTTTACTCATTGAGATCTGATTTTGAGACAGCAAAGGTTATTTGATTACTTTCAATCTTTTGACTTTGAGATTTCTTACATTCATGGGAAAAGAAAACAATGTGACTGATGCACTGAGCATGAGGACTCATATATAGAGAGATCAGGATGCTAGAAGTGAGTTGCAGCATAGGGATATATGCTCTGAGATGCATTTTAAAGTTCATTCCAGACATGGAAATACACTTATTTATACTATACTTATTACCTATACTCTACTGGATCGGTTGTGAAAGAGGAAATTATCAGATTTCAAGGGCCTAGTTCTATAGGATAGTGTGTGAGGTAAAGACCCTACACCTGGGTGGACCATAGGCGATGATGATATTTTTTATTTTCCTAGATGTGTATTGGTTTCAGCATACATAAACGAGGATTTGTTATGATATTTTCATGCCTCCATAAGGGAAGTTCATCCAGGAGTCACCAAGATGTATCATGATTTATATTCTCTGTATTAGTGTCCAAGCATGAAGAGGGATATAGATGGTTTATTTAGGATATGTTCCACCTATAAGTAGATTAAGGGAGAGCATTGGTCATGGGAAGGGATATTACAGCAGTTACCCATTGAAGAGTGGAAGTGGAATGATGTCGTTATAGATTTTTTGATGGGTTTACCAAATTTTCCTAGAGGAAATGATGATGTATGGGTTGTTGTTGAAAGAATCATGAAGGATTCAAACTTCCTACTGATAAAGGAAACATTTACTGTTGATGAGAATTGAATGCTGTACATCTGAGAGATTATAATTTTTCATGGGGTCCCACACGATATCATTTCAGATAGGGATGCATGTTTTACTTTTCATATCTGGAAATGACTACAAAGAGAATTGGGTACATAGGTACTTATGAGTTTAACATTCAATCCCAAGACAAATGGCTATTCTAATGTCATGATTCTGTATTTATAAGAAATTCATTGACCATGTTTTTTGGATATCTTGGGATCTTGGGAGAGACATATACAATTGGTGTAGTTTTACATCTAAAATCATTTTCAGAAATTGATTCAGATGTCACCTTTTGTTTCTTTTATGGTAGGCCATGCTGATTACCCCTATGTTGGCGAGAGGCTAGAGAGGTAGCAATGCTGGGGACTTATATTGTTTAGGAGACCACTGATCAGATGGATTTGATTCGAAAGATGATGGATATAGCACAATCTCGATAGAAATATTATGATGATCGACGGAGATGACCTATAGAGTTTGAGGTCACGGATCAGGTTTCCCTTCATGTCTCACTGAAGTTGGGGAACATAAGGATTATGAGATAGGGGAGACATTCACCAATATATGATGGGCCATTTTAGGTTTTGGAGAGATTCGGGCCAGTGACCTACCGATTGCAGTTACCTCAAATGTACCAGGCTATATACAACATATTTCCAATTTCATAGTAACAATGTTACTTTTCAAATCGATCTCATGTATTTAAACATGAAGACATTGATTTGGAGGTCAATGAATCCTTCAAGGTGAACCCTATTCAGATTTTTGATCACATCAAAAAGGTTCTATGTGGCTAGTTTCTTCTTCTATTATGAGTTCTATGGAATCATGTGCATGTATTGGATGAGACACCAGGGAGGGAGGTCGACGTATGATCACTATGGCCATTGTTGTTTGAAAATTCATCTTCACCACCTTGGAAATGAAAATTTAGTGATGAATTTCATTAAGTAGGGATGTTTGTAAGAACTAGGATTTTCATTTCAGGTTTGAATCATGATTTTAGGATGTTTTTTGGGGGAAAAAGTAGAAGTGGTGTTTTTTATGCACATGTCATGTACTTCTGTGTGTAACCCTTGTACCTGGTTTCTGCATACAACCGTGTACCTGCCATGTAATGATTGAGTACATGGTTGTGTGGTGACCTAGAAAGCTCGATTATGTAAGGGGTTGGTTGAGGAAAATACATGTCATGTAGTGTTAATAAACACACCCTGTAATTCTCTTTTAATTGTATATAGCCGAGTGGGGTCACATCTCTTGCCTAGAAATAACTTCTCCTTCTCTTGTCTTGCAATGGTATGCTCGGGAATGAAAAATGAAGATCAAACCCCTAATTATTTGTCTGATCTCTAATTAAGACACTGTCGGGTGCATTAGAATCCCACATCAGAGTTTTAGAATCCTCTATAGCCTGTCATCCTAATTCTTCTTCTCTCTTGAGTTATCAAGGTTGGGATTTCCCACCTTTTAATAGATCTACACTGATCAAGGCTATTTGAAGGAATGATATTTAATTGTATCGATCATATGACATCGAGGTGGGTGGTTTGTGCCTTCTTTTGATCGTATTTGGATTATACATGCTAAATGTGAGGCATACTCACGTTTGGGATATTACATGATTTAGAATTTATCCCTATTGAATACCTTCTATGGGATAATTGATTGATAAAGAGTTATTTCTTTTGTGTAATGTTAGATTCCTTGTTTATGGGATACCCCATTGGTGTGTTTACCTTGATTGATTGATTGAGTTTGTTTGGTCTTGGATTCCTATTAGGATTGATTTGTTTTTCATGCCATGGTAAATTAGGAAGAAGTTTGTTTGAT
The DNA here is from genome assembly GCA_963277665.1 of Viscum album. Lineage (NCBI taxonomy): Eukaryota > Viridiplantae > Streptophyta > Magnoliopsida > Santalales > Viscaceae > Viscum > Viscum album. Next base: position 1,500,905,461 of record OY728131.1, read on the forward strand.
TATATGAAATTCTTGTGATATGCATTGTAAATGTTTAACAATGTAGTAGTTTCATATTACATGGGATTCTTTGTTATAATATGGGAATTTTTTTTCTAAAGGACATTGAAATCCTTGGACAATGAATCCTGAGGAGACTTCCAGATTATTTTCTTTTATATAATATGTGAGCTGCTATATTAGCTTCCAATAGACCATGAGCTCATTTGACACTGATGACTGAGGGTACATCGATATAATTTACACAGGACCATGATATACTTGGTGTAGAGCTTTGACCAAAGTGGAATGAAATTGAGATATTTCCCAGATGGTCATTCGTAAATAGTTTAATGATTGTGATGTGTCTTCCAAGCCAAAGCACAAGCTTGGATTCAGTATTACATGATTTTTTAAATGATATTCTGAGAAATCTGTTTGTTACATACAAAAGGGATACATATTTTAGGCTTGATCACATCGATACAAGATTAAATGGAGAAATAATTAATGTTAATTGAATGTAATTGAAAATAGCAGGATTTTTTACATATGAGTACTTCTTAATTAGTTTCTTAATTTTATCATATTAACTTCTATATATATTTATTTTAAATTAGGCATATAACTTCTTGCTGTTTCCTACTAGGATACATCTCACACCCTCTTCAGGTCATGATTTTGGATCCAAAAAGATTATATGATTTCATGTATAGATAAGTGAAAGCACCCATCTTCTCAAGTACATTATTATGTTTGGAGCTAGAGATCATGGGACTAAGATGAGGCTTGTGATTCTATTAGAGTTTACTTTTTTCTTTTTTACTCTTGTTTCTATATTTCATTCTAGTATTGTGACTTATTTGGATGTGTTCTTTGATACATATTCCACACATCATATATATATATATTATGGATTCTGTTGGATTTAATTTCAGTCTTCTGCTATTTACTTTTGGTGGTATTACTCCTTCCGCCTATTGTTTTCTACTTAATTTTTTAATGTTTATACTCTACCAATGACTGTCATAGCTTCCCCAATATCAAACCTTGGCCCTCTCTTCTAGTCAGGAGCCTCTGGAATTTGAGGAAATGCAGTTGAGTTCATGAGACCGAAAGGGTACAGGGTACTTTTGGGTGGTACTCAGATCTGGGATGTTAGAAAAGAAATAATAAATAAAGAACATACAGAATAAATTTCATCATAACTCATTTTAAGCAGCCTTTATTCTTTCTAAAACAATATTAACCAATTGGAAAAATTGGTTCCATAAAAACAACATTGAAACAATCATAGTTCATCTAGAAAAATAATGAGGTTGGTATCAATAGAAAATATCCCTAGTGGATAGTAATTTACGAAAATAGCTAATGAATTTGATGATTGGAAATATACTTAAACAGTCATTAAAAATATACTTGAGTAAAATATTAATTTATTTTGAAAAATAAAAAGTAAAAACTAATTTTTTTCGAAAATCATTTTCTTGGAAATAAACTATTAAGGCTATGTAATTCTATAATATCAAGAATACATTTTCATTTCAAATAATCTTATAACCATTCAATGGATGATTCAAATAAATTATAGTCAATATGGTGGCTAAATCAATATATTCTACAAATAACATTCAATTTTCATGGTAAAAAAGATAGAAAAGTGGCTTGATAAGAAAATGAAAAAAATATCCAATTGAGAACATTTTGTAAAATGAAAAATTTGGTAAAAAATTATTTAATAATAAATTTTAAAATTTTAGAAACAATTCTATAATCATTTTTGGATGATTTGTTTTGAAGAAATATGATTTTCGATTAAAGAGTTAAATGAAGTCATATTTTCATAAAGAAATTATTAAATATTTTAAATACTAAATTGTGATGAAATCATAATATTACAATTAAATACAACGAATAATAACATGATACTAAAATTGACATATCTTCTGGGATATATCATATAATATTTCATCATTGAATGAAAATATCACACGTAATTCAGATAAATAATGATATTTTTACATAAGACTCTTAAAAAATTGGTAATATTGAATCACAATCCCAATGAAAGAAGAACAATAAATGAATCTTAAAATATCATTAAAATAATTATATTCATGATATAAAATTTCAATTGAGTATTATTTACACCTCATAAGAAAATATTGTTGTATAACATAAAATACAAAGTCAAATATGGAAAATTGAGACAATAGTCCCTTACATCATTGGTAACTTCTAAAACATAAACCACATGCAGGAGAGATCATAAAAATGATATTTAAATACCCATAAATTTAATGATAAAAAAATAAAATAAATTTAGGTGTTGTATATATATAAATAAAATAAGTTGTGAATATGGAATATATCTCACATAAATAAAACTGAAATGGAAAAACCCATACGTAGAATTCAATTTTCCACACTTATTTTTCATATTCCTATTTATTAAACTTATGATAATTATTTTATTTATTACGAAAATATTTAATGATTATTTATATAATTATTTTAATTATTAATAATATATAGTTAATTAATTAATCAATTATGTTAATAATGGATGTTTGGACTATATTCTTCTTATATTTTATAAATTACTTTGGTAGGTTGAATATGGTTAAATAGAGAATTATATAAAAATATAAAAAATAATATTGCTGAATGAATATCATATTTATATATTAATTATAATTTGAAAACTGATCATGAACATGGTTATGAAAAATTTACCATCATTGTGATTATTGAGAGGTTAGGTCATTCCTTAGAATAAGTAAGATTTCCATTATTCAAATGATATTTACTAAAAGAAATTAACTATTATTATATCTTAATAGATTTATAATTATATAAAAAATACCTTATTATATAATTATACATATTATAGATATTATTCTTATTATTTTGTGGGGAAAATGGTCTCACTTCGCATCGAAGAAGCAATAATCCACATATCCACAAATGGAGATTTTGTTTCATTACTAAGTGTAAAGGTAAAACTAAAATGAAATGTTATATTTACATAATAATAAAAATGAAATTAACATCATAAATAGTTCATTTATATCCAATACATGCATTAACTTTACACATATTAACTTTTATATAATGTGTTAGTGAATAACAAATTACATTTCTTCACGAGGTGGTAACTCACCGTACACAGAAGCACCATTATCCTAACACCTATACCATGGAACAAAAAGTGTATATAAAATATAATGACTCTATAGGAATAACTATTTCATAAATATATTATATAAAATTTAAATATATCATCATACCCAACTGTGAGAGGGGTTAGTGGAAAACATAATGTCATAATTTCATGAGGAGATATTCTATCATTCAAAAGAATAATGATTTCGTAAAACCGTTTATGGAAGTGTGAAGGGTTGTATCTCTTAAAATTAACATAAGAAAATATAATAAAATATAATATGGATATGTTATTTTATCATAATTTTTAAATAATAAATTAATGAGGTGGAGAAATAAGTATATTAATGATACTTGTTGAAGAACATTACTTCTTCTTCGGGTATCCTCCGTAGGATTTCACTAATCCCTTGAAAAGTTAGATTTAGTGAAGAAATAAGGGTTAATTATTAGGGTAGGGGAGTTATAATCTGATTTGGTTGGGTTTTGGATTATACAAATAACTTGAGTGGTGAGAAAAAGTTAGGGGACTGAGTTTCCTTCTCTAGTGGATGAAACGTGTTAAATATTTGGAAGAAAATATTACGTAATGTGGCTTAAGAATTGATGACTGTAGATTTTTTGGGATTATATATTTAATAAAAATCTCTAACATATAGTTGAAACATGTTTTAAACATTTTTTCCTTAACATCTTTTTTTCCTTATTGTATTCATTTAGTATTTCTAGTAGGGTAACTAGTTTTATAACCAAGATAATTTATACCTTAAGATTAAATTAATGTCAGAATTATTATATTATTTTATCCAACTGATTCTAAATATTAAACTCGTATTTAAAAAAACCTATTAGGAGAAGTACATGATTATGAGAAAGAACCATTTTGACTTTAACTATGCTAACAATGTTTTTGTTATATAGGTGTCATTATATTAATTATAAAATAATAATATTCCAATTATTAAAACATTTTAGATATCTATTTCTATATTAAAATTAATTTTAGTAATATAGTATTTTTAGTAAATTCTACACATTTTAGAAAATATAAATTATTATAAAATAACATTATTGTAAATTTTGACATTTCTCAATTAAATGGAATTTAAAAAATATAAAGACACTATTATCATTAAAATATACTATATTAACACCTATGTAATATGGTAAGTTAATTTAAAAAATTATTAGTATAAAATAATTCAATCAATTTACTTATCTTTTAACATTTTTAGTGTATTTTATTTGAGTTAATTATTAACAAAATAATTAATACATTAGCATTTATTAAGCATTAAAAGTAATTAATTCTTATCTAATACATTATAATTAATTATTAGGGTATTAAATACTAATTTATATTACAAAATAATATATATAACATAATTTTTTGTGTTCACATCCATTTTGGAAATTTATATATAAATTAAGAGGCCGAAATCCTCTATTATTTATTTTTCATTACATAATTTATTATATAGGTCACTTTGTTGGAAAATTATTCTAATAAATAATATAAACTCACAATATAGTAATAATGGTCTATATAATTCTTGAAAATGTGTTTTGGAAAAATTGGTAGATCATTTTAACCCTTAATTTTAATGTTTAATACCTTAGTAAACTCATTTTTACCTTATTCATTGTGATTAATTTAAAGAGTTTTCAATGATCATTGTAGTAAAAAATTAATATAAACATACAAGGTAATATAATTTATGATTATTACCAATATGTTTTTAATTTTTCCATTTCAATTTATACATTTTGAAAAATATATTTTAATATTAATCCCATATATGTGTCAAGAAAATGGGTTTTTATGATGAGTATTGTTTTAGAAAAATATTATTTATTATTATCTCGATGACTAGTAAAAATAAATATATGTAAAAAAATTAATATTTAATGGTATATATTCTATAAAATTAATTTATGAAAATCCTAATTGTGAATTATTTTAATTAATTATAATATAGAATTATTATTCATTTAAAATTATTTTTCAGGAAACCCCATTTTTAAACGAAAACATATTTACTAAAATCCAATTAAATACTGATTTAAAAGTGATTATGTTAATTAAATAAAATTAAAAATTAATAACTTTATTTCAATACACATTCCAAACATATTGGGACATTAAAATTACTTAATTTCTTGATAATAAAATACTTTTAACAAAACCTAGAACTCTTCAATTTTCCTGAAAAAATCAATATTTAAGGAAAGTTAGAAAAAAATTTACACAATGTTATTATTGATAATATGATTCTAAAAATGAATTTATTTTTTTAAAATAAATTTCCAAACATACAGAATTGTTATTATATTGTTTTTTCATTAGAATAAATGAGAACTCATTTAAAAAACAATATTTTTGATGAATAAAATCACAATACTATACATTGATTGATTGTTGACTAAAAATTCATTAATAATTTATAATGAGTAAGACATATATATATATATATATTTAGTTTATAAATTAGTTAATACTATACATGCACAAAAATCTTATTACTTTTCTATAGTGGTAAAATATATAATGGGTCGTTTAAGATTAGTGTCACATATTGAATACGTCGTTAAACATAAAAATAAAAGGTTTACATATAACACAAGATAAAATTAGTGTTGCATGTAATACAATATGAACATCTAATTGTTCTAAGAAAATATATAATTAGTTTTGGGTGTTTTTAATGTTATTATATATAATTTTATCTTTTTAAAATCGTGGGCTTTTACTTCCTTCTACCTCTAATAAGTTTCCACCTCTTAATTTGAATTTTATCTTGTTAATAAAAGTTTAGAAATTTGCGAATACTATTTTTGTAAACCCAAATAGTAAAAAATGGTAAAAAAATAGTCTCTTAACGATAGATAATGTGAATTACCAAGGTCATATCGAATAACACAAGAATAGGTTTCTACATATTAGAACATAGGTGGGAATGATGGAAAATCCTAAATAATTATATATAGGTAAATGAGATCATTGATCACAAGTAAGTGAATGAACCATAAAAATTTAACGGACAAAAAAATCTAAATCTGGGATGATTGAAGAGACCATCAGTTCATTAGAAATGAAGTTACTTAGATAATTTTTTATTAATTTCTTTTCCATAGTGTTAATGAGTTATCCTACCCTATACAATGAGAAAATATGGAAATATACTTACATGATGAGTATAATTTCATCTTTTAATCAATTTCTACCACAAAGAAATATTTTCATTCAAAAGATTCACATTTAGGATGATTTTTTCATTACTGAACCACTAAAATGAAATTTTATTCAATAAAATAATAAAAGGATATTAAACATAACTTAAAACATTAAAATATAATGAAAATGGTTAGCACATGGTAAGATAATTCCTTAAATAACTAAACATTCATATGTTATGATAATGATAAAAAATTAAAAGTAATTCCCAAAGTTGAAACAAATTCACTCCATAACGGAATATCCAAAATAACATAAATAAACACAACATTAATGTGTGTATTAACCAAAAATGTTATACCATATCTTTTATTGTTCATTAAAAAATGACGATCTTATTTTGAATTAACATTATTCAGTTAGTCACCAAATCAGTTTTCAATCCTATTGGTATATATTATATGATAAAAGATATGTTGTGAATATACAAGATCATATAAACCCTAATGTTTATCAACAATATAAATCTCACTTCCACAAAATTAAAATTCACATATAATGTTAAACCATACCATTGAAAATACTTTAACCTTTTAAAACATATCGTAAAAGTTTATTAATAACAAAAAGATATATTCTCCAAAAACCCAAAAATGGTGTCTAATATAATAATTTTTTTGATAAAACACAACCTTATAAACCTATGATGGTATTTATATCTCTTAAGAAAACCACACATGAATACAATTTAAATTTACAATGTTATTTAAAACATTCAATTATAACATTTATAAAAACGCAGAACCCACACTCTTAATTCAGTGATGAAATAATAAACATTAAATTTCCATATTTGATTTTAGTAATTTGGAAACAATTTTTTACACAAAACACATAAAAAATTAAAATGAAAAACCTGACCACATATATCCTCGAGGAACTTTTTGGTTTAGAGTTTTACAGAATTTGGACAAACATCTTCATAAACAATTCACATGACATTAAACAAAAATTTATCGCACATAACCCAAATTTCAATTTTCACATTGATACATTATAATCACCTATATCGGAAATATTATAAGAAAAAATTGTACTACCACATTCTTTATAACCTATGGAAAAATGAAGAATAATTGGGTGAGATCTGATACTCTCTTAGAGAAAATGCATGAATTAGAAAATGAATGTCATCAATTAGCATAATAAGAGAACAATGGTACGATGAAATAATAAATGTTAATTACTTTTTCATAATAATATTAATTCCCCTAAATACCTAGATAATAAAATAAAAAACATGGAATAAGGATTCAATAAGGAAATATTCATAAAAATTAATAATCATGAGCCATGTGGTATCAATCATAATGAAATGAAACATCTTAAAGCCATTTAAACCACAGATTTAACATATTGGTATCATGTAACATCCTATCATATAACCCTTATATTACCCTTATATATTGAAATAACCATACAACCTAATTACAATATAATTCTCTAGAGAATGTAATCATTACCAAATGAATCACAGAGGTACTTAGGCCCACCCATAATTAAAGATATAAAGTGATCACCCAATATTATTTGGGAACAAGAATAATTTAAAATGTTCCAAAACTAAATAATCATTAAATAAAAAATAGAATTAATTTCATCAGTACTCCTTGATGAATCTTTTATTATTTTCATTACATGATTAACTCATGAAGAATAAATAGGTTCCATAAAAATCTTTTTAGAAAAAAAAACACAATCAATCCAAAGAGAGAATGGGGATGGAATAATTAAATATTATCCCCAATGGGGGATAAATAAAAACAATGTTTATAAGCATTCATTAATGTATGGAACATTAAATATCATTAAATACATTCTTGAGGAAAACTTACTTTTAATTTTTGAAAAATCACTTTTTATTACACAAATTTCATTGAAAATAATTATCATTGAAAATAACATTTAAAAATATGAATCTCAAGAATATTATGAAAAAAATATATTTCAAAATAAAATTATAAGAATGAAAATTAATATTCAATGGAATAACAGTCATGGCAGTGTGTAAATCCATACATCCTATAAAGGACATTCCATTTATGTGGTCAAATTGATAGAAAAGTGACTTGATCGGAGAATGAAAAAATGATTCCTTTTAAAAAAAATTAGTATAAATTAAAAATGGGTAAAAATGAATTTAATAAATAATTTTTTAAATGTTAAGGAATTTTAAAAAATTATTATAAATCATTGTTATGGATGAAAATAGATTTCTAACAGAAGAGAAAATTGATGTTAGATATTTATAAAAATATATTCGAAAACATTTTAAGTTCCGAAGAATGGAAAATAATAATATTACTTTTAAATATCATTAATTAATATTGGATTATAATATTAATGAGTTTTTAAGAGATATATCAAAATATCTCATCATTAAGAAGCATATGGAGTAACAATCCAGAGAAATAATGTGATTATTACATAAGACTCTTACCCATTTGTAAACAATGAATCATAATACCCATGAAATAGTAAAAATAAATGAAATAGTTAATAAAATGAAAATAAGTATATTAATGATATAACATATCAAAGGATAAGTTTGTAAATCTCATTAAATAATATCAGTGTATAACATATCTTACGTCACAAAGATGTAAAATTGACACAAAAATATCGTACCACTTTGGTAACATTGAAACTAAAAACCCTATAAAAGTGATATCCTAAAATGGATTTTTAAATACCCATAAATTTAAGAATAAAAATAATAAAATACTTCAATTTCCATTATCTACTCAAACACAAAACAAGTGAGTATTTCATATATCTCAAAGAAATAAAATCGAGACAAGATAATAATTTCCGTTACTTCGATTCGTCACTCTTGTTCTTTATTTTACTAAATAATAAACTTATATTAATTATTAAAAATTCATGAACAAAATCATGATTATTATAAATATTATTTCAATTATTAATAAGATAAATATATTTACTTAATCAATTATGTTTGTATCAAATATTTTGACCATATTCTGCTTATGTGTCAAAAATGACTTTGGTACTTTGACAACAGTCAATGGGTTCATTATTTAAACATCTATAGAATAATAATCACGAAATGATTATCATAAATTTACATCAGTTATACTTTTTAATCCAATCCTGAATGACCTTTATGGAAAATGAACTCAAATTTCTATCAAGGAGATGGTAGGTCATACGTATGCATGAGTAACATTAACATTTATCAATGATCCTTACTCAAAGAAGATAAATAATATTATATATATATATAGAATTATATTTCTATAATAAATTACATATTAATAAATTATATATATTGATATATATATATATATATTTATTGTGATGTGTTTGTGATAAAATGAATCAAATCACTTAGAGGAGGTGATAGTCCACACATTTATGAATGATATTATCATTTTTCTGCAACATAAAATGTAAAAATATAATGACGTATTATTGTTACAAAATAAAAAATATGTCATAAATATGTTAAATATCTCAAAAATATCACATATATTTATTATCTTTACCTTTAATACATTCCATGTTACTTTATAGTGAAAAATGAATCACATTGATTCACAAGGTGGTAGTCCACCGTACACATGAGTGACAATATCTTATACGGTATTATATTGAACATAAAAAGGTATACATGATATAATTAATCTATATTTAATGAAATTTTATAAATATCATATAAAAATTTTATATCCATAATCATACCCATTCATGAGAGGCGGTAATGGAAAAATGGGTGACATTATTTCGCCAGGCTGCAGTCCGCCTTACACATGAATGGCGATTTCGTAATCCATTTTATTGTAGAGTGTGCAGTTCTAGGTCATAGAATAATCATTACAAAATCATAGTGTATTTATGATATGTTGTTTCTTATATTTTCATGTTATATGTAGAATAGAAGGAGGTGGAGAAAGATGTAAGATAAAGAGGCTCATTGGAGAACATTACCAATTCTTCGGGTACCCTCCTTAGTTTTTCACTAATGCCTTGAATGGTTGGATTTATGACCAAAATAAGGATTATAGTATTATATTCAAGGAGTTGGGAAATTTTTTGAATGGGTTTTTTGAGATATAAATTTCTTGAGAGGTGTGATGAAGTGAGGGGAGAGAGTTCCCATTTATAGTTGAGGTAGAGTGGTATTCTTGTATATACTCAAAAGTATTCACTATTGGAAGGTCATTATAACTGAAAGTGGATACAAACATGGTAATTAATGAGTTTGATGCATTATATGGTTGATTAAAACCTCAAACTCTCAATCAAAGGCAAGTTAAATTTTTTTGAACTTAACTTCTAGGTTTCCATATTATTTTAATTTTCTTTTTTTATTATGGTAACTAGTTTTCTAAACATGGTGATTTATATTTTAATACTAAATTAATGTGAGACATATTCGATAATATATACCCCATTATTATAATTATTAATAAAATTTTCCAAAATAAATAAATACTATATGTGATGATAATATATTTCAATAAAAGTTCATGATTGTGAACAAACCCCGGTTTTACCATAACTATTTTATTATTTAAAGATAATTATATTAGTTTTTGAAGAAAAACTTTCAAATTAATTTATAATTGTTGATATTTATTTTCATATAAAATTCTCATGTAATAATATATAATTTTTATTAGTTTTAAATAATTTATTTAATATAAATTATCATAAAATAACATTATTGAGAATTTTTACATTATTTATTTAAATTTAATTTACAAAAATCAATAAAATTGTGAAATTATAATATATTATTCTCTAACTTATGTAAAATCTTATAGAAATATAAAAAATAAATGGGAATAATAATTCATTTAATTTACCTATCTTTTAAATTTTTTAGTATCATTTATTTTAGTTAGATATTAATTGAATAATTATTTTGTCGTTGTTTCCAAATTATTTAATGAAATTAATTCACATCTAAAAATTGAAAATAAATTCTTTGGATTAAAATAACTCAAATATATTTGAAAATAATATTTATAAAAGAATATATATGGGTTTTTTCTATCAAAAATATTTATATAAATGAAAAAGAAAAAAGGTTACCCGTTTTCATTTTCATGACTTAAATTATAATATTGGAGACATTCATGGAACTTTTTCTGAAAAAAACATAAAAATATATATTACAGTCATAAGGGTATAAATATTTCGAAACATTTGGTGTTTTAAAAATTGGTTGTTCTTTTTAACCCTTAAGATTAATGTTTTATCCCTCTGTAAACTCATTTTTACCTTAATCACTGTGATTAATTTTAACTATATTCACTATTAATTATAGAAAAACTTTATTTTGGACTTATTATAAATTATATATTTTTATAATTCCATATATGGAATCCATTTTCCCAAATTTAATTAAATTTTATGGGATATGTTAATTTAATATTAATTCCGCATAATTAGCGAGACAATAAGTTTTTAATAAGAGAAATTTTTAAAAAAGATGAATATATATTAAATAAATTAATAGTAATAATATTTTTTTGAAGAAAAATTATTATTTAATTATATATATTCTAAATATTTCATTTAAAACATTCCCTTATTAAAAATAAAATGGACAATCAATATTCATTGTATAACTATTTTTAGAAAAAGCAGATTTTAATTTAAGAAAAAATATTTGCAGAGACCAATATAAATTTGATTCAATGTAAATAATTAAACTAAATATTAATAAAAAATAAATATGTTTTTTTATAAAAATTAAAAATATATTTTTACATTTATATTTCATAATTTATTGAAAATAAAATTCTTCTTACAAGTTTTTTTATTTTTCACCATTTACTGAAAAATAAATATTTTTCAAAATGTACTAACCTTTATCTCAAAGTAAACGTTGATATTCAGATTCTAAAAATGAGGACAATTTTATAAAATACATTTTCTAAAAGTAAAAAGAATTTATTTTAATTTTTTATCATTAAAATAAAAAAAATCATTTTTAACAAAACCTATTTTTGAGGAATGAAATGAATTTACAAAGAAATGGTTGATTATTTAATAAATAATAAGTAAAAAATTATATTTATTAATTCATACATATATATATTACATAAATTACTTAACAGTATTTTCACAAAAAATTTAATGGCTAGTATAAAATGGAAAAATATATAACATGTCATTTAAATATGGTGTTTCGTATTGAATGCACTATCAAATATAAGAATTTCAGTGTTTTGTGTAATACAAGGTAAAACCAATTCAGTTTTTAACTCATGACAAACATAATATTGTGTGTAATTCATGATAAACATAGTTTTTTGTGTATTTTATTCTCTCAAATATAATTTTCTTCTCTTAAAATTAGTGGATGTTAGATCATCAGTCATGTCATAAAAGCCCTCAATAATCATTAGGGATGTTCATATCAATCTCCACACTATATTTGGTAAGGAAATCACCAAAACCTAACCTATTCTTTGGTAACAAAGTAAAACATCATTAATAATTAAACACACACAATCATTAACAACCATTAACTAAAAAAACACTAGGCAATCACATCACTATGTTAAATAGGATATCACTCGCGATTTAGAAAATAATGATGTCCCACATGTGGTCAAACAGACCAAAAAATAAACCAAACCCTTCCAGTTTTCCATTGGAATCCATGTAAACAAACTTTTTCATTATTAAATTTAAAATTATAATCAAAGTTTTCCTTATTCATTATATAACTAGGGAAGAACCCCCTCAAAAAATTCTTTATAAATAACCATATATGTTTTGAAAGTCAATTTCATATCCAATTGATCAAATTACCACTTTTACATTGAAATTAATTTAAAAACAAATCCTTTTTAAAACATTTTATAAAAAGTAAAACATTTTCTATTTAAAATCCAACTCACAATATCAATAAATATACGTGGATGTCCACTGACACTCATTAAACCAAGGTTCTACCATCAAATTGATTACCATGATATGCATACCATGTTGACAATTAGGCCAACATTATCCCATCCAAATTTATAGAGGATCTATATATGTCAAGTTATTATAAAATAGTAATGAAATTGATTGATTATGAATATAAAATACTTAATGAGAAAGAGAAATAAAAAATTATTTTCTACCTACTTCATATGATTTAATTGTGATACAATCTACGTAAAAACATAACTAACTACAATAATTAATAAATTTCCTCAAATCCTACACACCTATTTCAATCCATGAAATCCAATAATTATTTATAATTAATATGTAATTAATTAATCATCTAATTCAAAAAAAAAATATTTAATTTGAAAATATAAAAAATTTATTTTAATACATATAAACACATAAAACATTACTTAGTCATCCCATGAAACTGAATCATTGACTAATGGGTTGTGTTATATTCCTAACACACCCTTGAACATAATAAAATAAATAAATATTGCACACAAATATTTGAATTGACAAATTAATTTATTTTAAGAAAAAATATGAAAAAAAATTATCAGGTGACATACATTTACAGAAATATATTGTAATGATGTGAAAACCTTTTGTGACAATTTACGATAGAAAACCCACATGAATGTCTAATAATTTCAGGTTGATTCTACCATGATATGGTTGAATTGTCACAAAAATAAGAATATTGGTATCCCAAAATTAGAGGCTAAATATTAATAATAATAAAGGATGGATAAGAGAGAACTACTCAACATAATTACCAAAAGCAATCCACCACATACCACAAAATTGATTAAGGAATCAAAGACAAATGTTGGGGGAGACCCTCTTAGTCTGAACCTGTGAGTGGGAAGATAAAAAGGGGGAATAAGTTCAAAATCCAAATAGTTATGAAATGTAATTTCCCTCAATTTATTGAAATATATCTGATAACATGGTTTTCAAAACAACATTCCATGCATGTTGTTGGATTTATCATATGTCCCCTCCCTGACATGGATTAGTCAAATGATTTTCCAAACCATGCACGAACTATGAATCCATAACTATCAAACTATAAAACAATTTAATGAATAGAAACACTATTTTCCAAATCATGCATATAATATAGAGATCAACTTTATAAATGAATTTTATGTTTCATATGGTTTCTCTAGAACTGGGAACAAATAGTATTCCACAACCCTATAAAAACAATTACACAGTTTCCTATAATCAATTCATTTAGACATGTGGTAACCATATTCTAGGGACGGAACCCTTTCCAACTTCTAATATACATCCTGAGGGTCTAAAGAGTCACTCGAGCTACTAGAGAACCTCAAATTCATTGATCAATATCCAAAAACCACTCTTTAGATTTATTTAACCCTCATTTGCTTGATGTGATGATAATTATCATAATATCTCATTCTCCATAGTCAAGAATACAAATTCATCTAGAAATTCCATAACTAAAACTGGTCTTTTCACTAGAAACTCTCCACAATAAAAACTCTCATACCCAAGAAGTGTTGGTGGTATTACAACCATTAATTCACATATACTACAGTTATCAATTCAATGTTATCTATTATCATTTTATATTTAATTATCAAACAATATTCCATTTTGAATCACTTACTAATAAACCTAGATACACATACATTCATCATAAAACCCAATTCAATATTAAAAGAACTTCATAATTTTTCAAAAAAATTCTCTTGATCTAGTTTCCACCTTACAAAATTGTTTTCCCAAAGATCATCATTAAGAACACATTAGGTCAATATTACCTAAAATAACTCTCCCTCACTCACCAATACATCCCCACACCATTGTATGACCTGATTAAGATGAGTAAACACATGAAGGAATCATTGGACTGCCTAAAAACAAACACTAAAGTTCAAAATTGAACAAAAATGGGATTAAATCATTTAATTGTCAATTAAACTATTGAACTATGATACTGTATTCATGATATTTGAGGAACCCTTGATCTATCTCACTTTGGGATCACACTCGACTATCCTGATCACATTTCTAAAACACAGACTCTATCAACACTAGACATAAAACCTTAATTAGGTTTATCCACTAATAGTTATCCCGTTATCATCTCAACCATTAAACAACTAATTTCACTATGCCCATGATCATTCTACCATGGGGGTTATAATCCCACGAATGATTATACTCTTTACATAAAAAAAGTATCCTTATCATTATATCATAGATCCATCACTCATTATCTATTCCCCATGTCTTTTAAACAATATTATGTAATGATTAGACATGACCACACACTTTCCATTAATTGTTATCATGAAACACTAAAAAACACCAAGATGAACTGAACCATACCCATAAATACCCCAAGATCTGAAGCTTCAATGATAAATTTTAACTAAGTTTTAATGTTCCCCCACCTATTAGAGTTTTCTAAACAAGTTTAATTTCATATAACAATGCTCCACACCAAATGAATCCCATAATAAAAATGCAAACTATGAATTCTAACATATAAACATAAAAGAACATGAAAGGGGGTAAAATCCCTAAAACCATATACTCACACCTATCCACCCATCCCAATATCTATATCTTTCACTAAGCCCCTAACACATAGTCTTCTCCAAATATCCCTGCTATATCCACCAAATGCACAATAAAACAAATAATTAACCCCAATGGACCACTAAAAATCTTGAAAAATTGAATAAAAAGGTACCACCTGTTCTATGTGTACTATACCAACCAATCTAAAAAATCCCACAAACCACGTAGGCTTGTTTGAAAGAGATAAAATAATAGAAACTGAGCATATATTTCAATCATTTGGTCTATTCTTAGAGAAAACCAAAAAATCCAGCAAATCAGTATAGACATGACAAATTTTTTATTTCCAAAACCTACAGAAATCATTTGAAACGCTCCGAAACCAAACTCTATTTTTGAGAAAACATTTTAGATCAAAGGGTCTTCATCAAAAACAAGAGACTCAAAAATCATAGACATATATTGTCACTTTCCCAAAAACTAATTATTGTTTCAAAATATATTTTGGTATTTTGTTTCAAAATCCAGTTTTATTTAAAATTGTCAAAACCAAAAAATCACAAACCAATTTAAAATTAGTGGGTTTATGAGACATTTAATGAAAAAAACTGAATAACCATTTACAGACACCTTTTTCACTAAAGAGTAATGTTTTTAAAATTGATCACAAACAGAACAAAAAAAATTTCCCCTAAAAGAAGACAACTAAAATTCATTTACCTATAGCGGTCAAAGGATCATGATAATAATAAATGAAAAACCAATAAATAAATCTTATTAAAATAACCACATATATTTTATCTAATAAAATAATATGACATTAGTTTACTTAATTAGTAATAGATTCTAATTATGAGACATTTAAAAAATAACCACCCATATGCATGTGTATCATGCAATTTGCATATCAATATCAAGATGCATGAACAACACAGTATCTTTTAGCTAAACCCTATGACTCATCCATTGTCTCATCTATCCCAGAATTTGATTTTCAGTTAATCCTAATAGCTTACTCACCAGATAGGTCCAAATATCGATATTTGATATCCCTTGTAAACTTGGGTCCCAATTGACGTCATGTTACCTAGGCATGAGCTCAATCTACCTTACAACTCCTGAAAACCTATGATTAATTCTTTATAACATTTTCTTGAAACAAAACATGTAGATATATAAATTTTTAACACCCCTAACTTATATCACCAGAATGAATCCCAAGTGGGGGTCACTATCTGAACTCAAACATGCCTCCTCGTACACTAGAGCCAAATAACTGGTGCTGAGGTCCATTATTTATTAATGTGATATTATTAATTTTATAATAAATCTAAAGTATTATCTCCAAATAAACCAAAATATTTCATGTCCCATCCATATTACAGACATCCAAAAAAGCTATGAACATAAAATACGGTTTAAAGAGAGACTATGTAGTCTATAATAGAATATATTAAATATTATAAATGACTAAGTGAAAAATGTTAGTTACATTAATGGATAAAAGGTGAAATATATATCATATATACATAATGGAACACTATCCAGTACATATGGAAACAAAAATAGAAAAGTAATCTAGACTTTGGGCCAACTCACATATTCTGAAACTAAAAGAAACTAAGATTTGACAATGTTTTTATCGAAATTTTTTAAAAATAGGTCTAGTTTAGAAAAAATTTTAGCCTAATTAAATAAAGTGAATAATTTTAAATTTGAGAGATATTTCAAAAAATGATTCACTAATTTATCCACACATGGAAACATCACTAAATTTTTTACATATAATAACATTTATAAATATAAAAATAGCTATGCTACCGAAAAAACATGGATACATTAGTGATGTTATTAAGAAATAATGGTAAATTTATTTCTGTTTTTTTGAAAACATGTATAATTTTAAAATTAATGATTTTTTTAAAGAAAATGGATATTTTAGTGATATTTTTACCACTTTTTAAAAATAAAGATAATTATATATATCTATAATTCTAATAAATATGTGTGTGTGTTTGTGTGTGTATGTGTGTGTGAATTTATAATATATATATAAGTATATAGACAAATTTATATCTTTATACAATTACATTAACTTATATTTAAATATATCTATAGACATAAACACACACAGAAACACACACACAGATATATATATATCTATTTAAATAGCCCTCAGAGTGTAGCATAGTGGTAGATTCCCATGTGGGACTCCTTGAAGTCTTAATTTTGAACCTCGTCGAGTTCTTCCCTGTATTCGTGTGTTTCATTCATTTATTAGTAATGAATCTCCGTTCCCCACACCGATGTAAATATATATTTGGATATATATATATATATATATTTATATATAAAACACGGACATATATATGATAATTTATTTATATATTAAAAAAAATATTCATTTGAAGGATAACCACATTTTTATGAAAACATTACTATTTTAGTGTCATTTTTACCACAGTTTTAAAACATGAATAATTATATATATATTTATAAGTCAAAAAAATTATATATATATATATATAATTTTATATTGATACAATATTACTTTAACATATATTTAAATATCATAGTATATGTAAGATTTATATAAAAACATACGTACCCATGTATATATATTTATACACATACACATATAAAAACACACACATATAGGTATATATATGTATATAAAAATGTGACTGTCTATAAATACATAAACACACCAACAAAGACAACCATATATATATATAAACACATAAAAAATTACAGACACACACACACACATATACATTATCATAAATATGTAATGTATAAACACATATATACAAAAATATATACAAATATATATATAATATTAATTTATTAGCAATGGCTTGTCACCCGTCCTCAATTATAAAACCATGGTGTCTGAGGTATCTTTGAATCCTAATGGGTTCTTTGGTTTTGTAATACCCTTTACTAGTAATAATTCATATATATACACACACATGAATATATATTAATATGTGTCGATATAAAAATATATAAAAATATAAAAAAATATATACCTATATACATATATATTTTATTTTTTAAATAAATAATATATATATATATATAAATATATACACACACACACATATATAAATATATATTATTTTTTGATGCTGAAATATACTAATATATGTATAAATTTATGGTATAATATTTTTATAAATGAAAATTTTCTGGGTTATTTGGTTCTGTTTCTATGATTCTTTTTGGCTAGTAAGTCATTTGATTCCTAGTGGGGGTGTGCACTTGGGGATATGGGAAGTTGAGGGGAAGAATGTGTGCATGGGTGTGGGTGGCGGTATCCTCATGAAGGTCAAGGCATGAAAAAGTGGGAATTAGACAAAAATTAGATTTGAAAACATATAAATTATAGAAAAATAATAATTTTCTTATTTTTAAATGAGAAAATTCATTTGATAAATATTTATGAATTTAAAAATATATTCATTTACTAATGATTCTAAAAATATTTAGTAAATGTGGGGCCATTAATTAGTGGTTCTTATAAATGTCTCTAAATAAAGACATCAGAGGGCATGCATAGGTTGGGGATGGGTTTGTCCACATGAGGAACAATGCGTACATAGATCAGAATTAATTTTTTAATTTTTTTCTTAATTTAAAATATATAATTTATTTCATTTTAATGAAATAAATTATTTCATTAAAAATATAACCTCAAAAAAAAACACTTACCATAAATTTAGAAAAGCAGAAATAAATGAGGCGTTTCTAATTGGAAATATTTAAAAACATTTCTGATTGGAATGGTTTGTAGAAGTAGCTATTTGTAGTTGTTTATAAGCAACATTAGTTGGTGATGTTTATAATCATCTTTAATTTGAAACACCTCACATACCAATGTTTTAAATGTCACTATTGAAAAAACATTATTAATTTAATTTTTTCATAGTAAGTACTACTAAATACTTTCTTTTAGGACTTGTTAAACACAATAAATGTGTCCATATAAAACCATAACCTATTCCATCATAGAAAACATGATGGTCTCCCCACATACATTCAAACCAATGTCGTGTATATGTGTAGGGTTGAGTCGAATGACCCTATAAAAATCCTCAAATTCCTCAAAACTATTTAGTGTTTCTATGATAAAATAAATGAACATAAAATAAATATATTTGATGAAATCATGGATATATTTTTTGGTCATTTTATTTATCATAGAAACACTCAATATTTTTGAGGAATTGATTATTCTTATAGGGTCATTTGACTCAACAGTACTAGTATACATGAAATAGGTTTCAATTTATGTGGGCAGACCGTCATGTTTTCTCTAATGGAATATGTTGAGGTATGATATGGACACATAGTGTGGGTCTAACAAGTCATAGAAGTGAGTATTCGGTAGTTCTCACTACAAAACAATTAAATTATTATTTTTTCAATAGTTAGGTTTTAAATGTTGGTAAATGAGGTGATTCTAATTAATTATGTTTATAAACATCACTAACTAATTATGATTATAAACAGCATAAAATATATATATGTTTATAAACAATTCCAATTAGAAACATTTTTATAATTTTCCAATTATAGACATCATATTTATCTCTATTTTTCTAAATCGATGGTGAGGAATTTTTTTGAAGATTATATTTTTTTAGGAAATAATTTTCCTCAATTAGAATAAATAAATTCTACTTGGTGATTTCATATAAAATTAAGTAAAATAATTTTTAGACAGGCACGCCCTGCTCCTCATGCGAACAAACCCATCCCCCACCTGTGCACGTCCACCGATGTCTCTAATTGGAGACATTTATAAACACCACTAATTAATTGCCCCAAATTTACTAATTTCTTAAGAATCATTGGTAAATGAATTTATTTTGAAATTCATAATTATTTATAAAATTACATTTCACATTTATAAATTAGTAAAATATTATTTTTCCATAATTTATAATTATTTTTAAATAATATATACTAAATATCACATGTGAACAACCTACCCCTCATGAGGATGCCCCCACCTCCACCCATGCATGCCTTCTTCCCCTCCACTTCCAATATCCCCAAGTTCACCCCCCCTACTAGGAATCTAATGACTTACTAGCCACAAGTATTCCTAGAAACAATACCAACTAACCTTGAAAATATTCATTTATTAAAATATAATAACATAAATTTATACATATATAAGTATATTTCGGTATTAAATAAAAATAATATATATATATATATATTTATTATTTATTAAAAAAATTATATATATAGGTATATATTTTTATATATATGTATATCGAAATATATTAATATATATTTATGTATATATGTGACTTATTATTATTATAGGGTATTACAAAACCATGTATTCCATTAGGATTCAATGATACGTCACTCACCTTGATTATTTAATCTGGGATGAATGGAAAGCCATGTTAATAAATAATTAATATGTATATATATTATTTTGGGTATGGCTGGAGTGTCTCTCATTATATCACACAAAACACCCAATAGAAACAATTCATACCTAATATTTAGTAGCTTAGCATCATACTTATATCATCTAGTTCTGAAGTGTCTCTGTGAACATATTCCCACCTAGTAGGAATATACCCATCTCTAAATCATTAAATGACTCCTAAGGGATATATACCCATCCATGGAAAATTATGGTACTGACCAAGTGAATCCTACCTAAGAAAATGAATATAATACCTAGGGAGACCCTCATATACTATTGTAACCATGTAATAATTTACCTAGGGGAAGGTATCCCCTACCCAGAACTATGTACCATGCAATCATTACATAAATAAATATATATATACCTCATTCCAGAGATAGAAACCCTACATTCACACATTAAATATTCTTGTATCATTAAATAACACACACACACATATATATATAACACATACACAAAGACCACATATCCCTCAAATAGGCGTATAACATACACCCAGTGTATCATATCATAGAACCTGAGTTACATTATATATATATATATAAAATATAAAACCTATTATTAGAATATCTCATCTCAAACCACATGGTTTGGAAATCTTCCCTAAACCATAACACATTATCTTGTTAAACCTCTCAAATGTATGATTTTTTCACACCATTAGAGCCATATCAGGCTAACATAAATGATTTGGATTATAAGGTGAGACCCACAGTCATAACTACTCATATCCCACACCATCCATCTCTCGTATTAACATGAAACTAGGAAACACATGGAGGTCCACTATTTTACCTCATTTCATAGATACCCTACTTGGGATCCATTAAATATATTTCCATCTCGCACCCCAACCCTTAATTTTATTTATAATGTCCCCATAACTTATTATTGTCTTATTCACTCATCTATATCCTCTAAGGGTTCAATGAAATCAATTTACCATAACATATAATTTGAAAACAAAATCTAACATCATAGACCAATGCAAACTCCAATGTATCAACATATATAATAACACACAAGAAAATCAAAATATGGCAGAATATAATAAATTAATTATGATTTATAAAATATTTAATCAAAAAAATGATGTAAAATAGACTACAACTACGTAACCAATTTGTTCTAGAAATCCTTTCTATACCAAGTCCAAAAAATATTACAATATGAATTTAAAAAATGGAATGACATTCCATCTTTCTCATTCTAGGCCCTTAGAAAAAAATTTATAAAAATTATTTAGAAAAATCCATTTCTATTTTGAAATACCATTTAAATATAAATTTATCAAATCATCACATTTCAAGTGTAAATAAATTTGAGTAGATCTCTTTTTAAAACATATTTTATCAATTAATAAATTTTCTCTATAAAACCCAAAAAATTACTCTATGAAATCCAAAAAGGGTATTATCAACATTTTCTCGACTAAGGTTCCTCCATCAGACTATTAAAAAAGCTATATATTCCATGTTGACTATAAGGCCAACACGACCCCTATAAAATTTCTTTCAGAATCATATAATGTAACATCCAGAGTATTAATATAAAAAAAGAAATAAAATTTTAATATATTATTGGGTTACGTTTTAATTAAACAATAATTCAATGTTATTAACAATAATTGAAAGTGAATATTAATTTATTAAATATATTAAAAAATTAATCACAACTAAAATTACCTTTTATTTAATCAATAAAATTGGATTTTTCATTGATAATTTTCAATCTAATATAAACATTAAAAGAATTTGGGATTATTTATAAAATTATCAACTAATATGAATTAGAAATAAATAATGATTTAATCCTCAATTAACATTATGAATATAGAAATTACATGAAAATTATTATTTTCAAATTTATTAATATTATAAATATATATATATGAGAAAATTATTATTTTTGAATTATGTAATCTATCAATTTCTTTTATAAACATACAATGAAATCTTAAAAGAAATTATTATTATTATTTATTAACAACATTTAATTTTAAAAGTAAAATTTAAATTTTAGAGGAATGAAATATAAAACTAATTTTATTAATTAAATTATATAAAAATTATAACACATTAAAATTATTCATGAAATAAATAAATAATAATGTAAATTGAAATAAAAAAATGAAATATGAAGAAGAGTTAAAATGAGAATCGTTTTTTTTTTCACGGGAGGTGAATCGAGATTTGATGGTTTCACGGGTGTTCATGTTGCAAGGTAAAATATGGAGGTGGTGTAGGGTTTCGAGTAGAGGAAATTTGAGGGCATGGATGAGGCTTCAATTAGGGAGAATGAAGAAGAAGCTGATGACCAGGGGGAAGGGTTGGTCCACGAACACATGGAGTGTCTATCCGAGCCGATCTGAGTTTTGAGATTTCTCTACAGGCCGCGTGACATCAAAGAGTCTGAACATGATTTAGGTTTTTCAATTTCAGATTTGAGGTCATGTACAGATCTGGATCTTAGTTCTGAGTCCGTTGGCCATCTTTCACATGAACTATTTCACGTTTAGGGTTCAGGTTCCATTTTGCGAAGTCAAGGTTGAGGTGGGAATTCAGTTAGGGCTTTAATCTTCGGATTGGTATGTTTATCCTGCTTCTTCTATTAGGATAACATCTTTTAGTTTTTTTCAATATCTGAATCCACTACAAAATATTGTTGTTATTTTTCAGCATCATCTTATCATTGTCGGGTAATGGTTATTTTAAATTTTTATTTCATCGAACAACTATTTTCAAGTGATTTGTATATGTGTTTTTGTGGATTCAATGTATCAATCCATATTTGTAAGTTCATTTAATTTCTATACATCTTAATCTTGATGAAATTGGTTTAACCGGGAAATTTTTGGTGGATTTCATCACCTTTCTACAGGAATCATTATCCCTTATCCATTTCTATTGATTTTTATTCACACTATGGTCATTTTTTTCACTACATGATTCTTAAATATAATTGAAAATGATTGTTTTCTTATTTCTCAATGATTTTTGTCTGATTCATCTGGTTTCAATGAGATATCATTAAATTGACATCTCACATAATTTATTAGACACCCATTTGAGTCATTAAAATTGAAGAAAATGAATCACGGATAAGATTATTATTATAGAATGTCAAAAAATTGATATATTATTCAAATGACTATATTTATCACCTTTGTCTTCTTCAATTTGGCAGTCGATATCAGCACTATTTCCTCCTCTTAAATAATATATCTTTCCTATTATAGCAACTTCAAGAAAATCTCATAAATCATTCAAATTTTTCCACCTGTAGTATAATATATTATATTACCAATCAGCCATGTGCTTGCTGGGAATGCAATACCTTAGAACCAATAATATTGATATTTTATCTGTGTATATCTATTTCTTCAATAGTCATATATGCCAAACGATAACCATATAAAATATAAGTTTTATTTTTAATAGTGGTTGAAACTTCTATTTAGTATTAGACTTAGTAATCAATAAAAAAGTCAGTCTAGTCAGTATTTGTTTAGTATAATTGAGCGATGAATACCATTCAGTTTCCACTTTTAAAAAATATGATAAATAGAGGAAATGAGATTTCATGTCTTCTATTAGTAGTAACATGGAGGTTTTCTGCACAAGAACCTGTGTAAGGGATTTCTTATAGTTATTTTGTAAATGTTTTTCCATCTTAAAATAATAATTGTATAAGAGAATTTTGTAAGTATATCTCACGTTACAATTTCAATTTTTATGATTCTGCGAAATTACATTGTTATTTTAGTAATGGATTTCTTAAATTTATTTTGTCAATTTATTTTTCCTTCTTAAAATAATAATTGTGTATGAGAACATTGTATGTAGATCTCATGTTACAATTTCTATTTTTCTCATATTGGGAAATTGCCTTATTATTTTAGTAAGGGATTTCTTAAAGTTATTTTGTCAATTTATTTTTAATTCTTAAAATAATAATTTTGTAAGAGAACTTTTTAAGTAGATCTCGTGTTACAATTTCAATTTTTTGATTTTTCAAAATTTCATTGTTATTTTAGTTAGAGAATATTAATTGTTGAATTCAAAGTTATAAGTTCTATTTTCATGTAGGGGGGGTTTCTCCTTTAAAATTATAATCCCTATTTTTGTGGTTTCTAATTGTTTAAATATTTTAATTCCATGTGTTATAATTCTATGAAATCCTAATCTATACTTTAAACACACAAGTTGAATACATTAGGGCATTGGTCATGCATGATATATTTATATGAACATATATAAATTATCATTTTTATCAGTGATATATATATATATATATAAATATACGTGTATATGTTTATATTGAAGTGTTATTTTTCACACTTTGTTTAAACCATACAAGTATCTAATTATAGATGTGAGATACAAGTGTATTTGATAATCAAATATATATATATATATATATAATTTATTTAACATTCAAGATCATTTGTTTCTAATGCATGTTCTATGATTACGTATATTTCTATGTACTTATTAAATTCATGTTCCTTGAAACATAAGTGCATATAAAAGGATTATTTTACATAAGAAATGTTGCTTTAATATTTTATTTTTGCGCACACATAATTATCTATTATTATTGATTGATTTTAAGAAGATAGAACTATATGTTATCTATTGTGATCAGTTAAGTCCTTTATGCTTAAAAGAAAATTAATAAATATTTCATTGAAATTTCTAGTGCCAGGATGTTGATTTATCATCCATCTGTTTATGAAAAGTCATGTATCATGAGATATGATCAAACAAATTCATATATATATTTTTTAGTAATGATTAGTATTTATTTTTTCCAAGCATGATTTTAAATATATTTTTAAAAATAAAACACCATTGAAAATTATATGTATATAAGGCTAGCTAAGACACAAATGTCTTATGAAAACTGGTACTCGAACTTTGTAAATAAGATATGGGATTGGATAGTGAATTTATCCCTAATGTGGGTAGGCCCATGATAGCCTTCAATGTTTTGAGTGAACCCAGTTGTTTTGTTTTAAGAGCTTGCTTAATATTTTCAACTAATTCGCTGGATTAGTTTTAAAAGCATTTTCAAAGTATAATTATTTTTCAAAAGCATTATATTAATTGGTAACGGTTGTTTTAAAAAAGTATTTACAATTGAATTGTTCAAATGTATTATCGAAATGATATTTTTAAAAGCGATTTATCAAATGTTTTCAAAACCCCTTACTGTGAATCTTTTGTGCTCACCCTATATTTTTGAAATATTTTTCACAGGTTGCCTTGAAATCTAGTTTTGGTCCTATTTGTTGTAGCGCAGAAGGAAGCATCGTGGGGAAATCATTTTTTTCAACTATGATAAATGCAAGAGTTTCTCTAATCCTCCATATCCTAGATTGGTAAAAGATCCCTGTTTGTTTAGAGTGTTGTGTAATTGTTTTTTCATTTTTATAAAAACAATTTCACATCATTTTTAAGCACCGAGTCTGGAAGACCGGGATCAGGGCATCATATATAACTCAAGAAAACATAATATAGAATTTATAATGATAGAACTAAATATAAAATACCAAATGAATAAATTATTTAGTAAATCAAAGGAAACATACCACATATGATGTCATATCCTTAAAGACCAAGTCCAAACATCACTAAATAAGATCTTCCACACATTACCTCAACTACTAGATATATATATATATATATATATCAGGCCCTGAAATTCAGTAATTAACTATTAAAAATTTATAATTAAATATTATACTAATTTATATAATTTATTATTAATTTAAAATTTAATCTAATTAATTTCAATTGGAATAAATTATTAAAGGCTCACTAAGGCATCCCACCATCCCAAAACCCCAATCCTAATGGTTTTTGTCTTTTATGAAACTCCACTAATCCTAATCCTTAAAAAATACCTATCACTCACCAATTATTCATCTAGGAAATTTATTTTAATATTAAAAAAATCTATAAAAATATATTTAGTGTGATATATACATACCAAAATGGTGTTCAACAATGTGTTACCTCATCATGGGACATCCACTATATATAATAATTGGAAGGGCTAAAATATTTAGGTGAATTTACCATGATATAATGGAATCTTCAATCAAAATCATTACTATGATTAGAAACAGTAGATAAGAAATAGAAAAAAAATGATCATTATGATTGAAGAACTAACTATATGTTCTGATAGAATTTCCTAGAGACCGACCAAATCAATGCCAAAAAAGGATAAGTGATTCTGAGACCCTTACAATCTATGTAGTTGATCGACAAGATAAAAAGGTGCCTGAGGTTTATATATGAGTTGGTAGATAGGTAATATGTTGAATATTTAATGAAATTTTGTTGGTCACATGGTTTAGAAGAACTTTTTTTATACACCATGATCCAACTATATGATCGACATATATAGCCTTCAACCTCATATTGTTTTGATCAATAGTTTTCCAAACCATAATAAAACCATGAAAATACCAAATATAACTTCATTTAATCTTTTTTATATTTCCTTTATAACCATATTACATACCCATACACCATACTAACCCATATAGTTTTCCAGCATGGTTTCCCCTAACTGTGTTGTAACAATACACATGAGTAATACCCTTTATAGAATATATTAGTGTACATGAAGCACTTGAATGTCACATAAGGTCCTAAGGCAACTCACATTCCTCAATCCATATAAAATAAATATCTCCTTATAATGGTCCAACCCTCTGAATTACAATTCAAATCACGATTCTCGAAACCTTTACTTCTCTTTAATAAAAAAATTATAACTTCCAATGAAATTATCAACAAGAAAAAAGATATTATTTACAATATACATTGGATATAATCATTAAATATCTAAAAATTTCAATTCATAACTGAATATTGAATCTATTATATAAAGAATAAACTCTATTAATTACTTTTAAATTTAAAAATTAATCTATAATAATTAGAAAAATAAGATATTTAATATTTATAAATTGAAAATAACTGTATCATTCACAAAATCATTTTGATGTCATGCATCATTGATAGTGATTACATTACATTATACTTTATCCTTTAGCATTAAATCTTTTTTATGTTGTTATTCCTCATTAACCCTTTGTTTGGTTCATTAGATTACATAATTCTAAAATGTTTCAATGCTGAAAAAACGAGTAATCATTGTAGTATTTGGTGGGAAAATATTTTACTACATCATATTTACTGTAAACTTCATATAAAATATAAAATAATTTTCATAATAACATTATTTATAAAACATGAAACATATCATTTTATATTAGGTAAACTCTATAGGTAACTGATCTCATTTTTTTGATATGTAGGATATTCTATATTCATTCATCTATGATATTTATCACTCAACATTGTATAATATATTTACTTTTCTCTTATTATCAAAAAAAATTACAATACTAGTTTCAATAATTTTTATCACAATTTTCTGAGGGAATCATTGAAGATATTCTTATATAAAAATGTCATAAATCACTAATTATTATTTGATATGTGGTTTTAATCCTCTATATACTTTCTCAAATTAATTTTTATGATGAATAATTATTATATTTTTATACCTTTATATTTTTATCTTTTATTCATTGGGAAGAATAGATTTATCACTCTTCTTCTTGGGATATTGGAATTATATATCCATTTTAATAAAAATATTTTATGGAAAATATTTTATTAATTATATTTTTAAAAACTACTCTAATTCCATAATGTAAATTTAGTTATTTTAGGTTGATATTTTGATGAATGTATACAATTTATCCACTTAAAACTCTTAAATATATATGATAAAATAATCATTTTTATGTTCCAGACAATGAATAAGTGAAAAATATTTTTTGTTTCATGTTGCTCCATTGTTTGGTAATGTGTGGAAGATAATTCCCCTTAAATAATTTTAGTAATTATTATATAATGTACATGACGATGATTTTATTATTACGTTAATAATTTTTGAGTTCAATAAGGTTTATATTATTATTAATACTATATGTATATATGTATAATCATATTCATTATATTTTTCACAATAGCACCAATCCCATCTGGTTTTTAATTTGGATAATAATTTAATTTTCTATTTCATCCATTGTTCTCCTGGATTCACATATTTCCATCTATTTAGTAACAAAATAATGTTAGTTTTAATTGTATTATTTAATATATATTCGATTAAAAAATAAAATAAATATGAACAATATAATTAAATAATTCTAATTAATAACATAAGGTTTCATCTTCTATCGACTTATGTTTTATCCTCTTAATTTCATTACCCTAATCCTTAAAATTAATTAAATCCTACTATTATAACAATTATCACAACCCCAAAATAAATTAAATTTATTCTACATCATTTTTTTAGTTATTCAAACTAAATAAAATTATTAATCCAACATATATATAAAATGGTTTACCAAATTAGATATTAACATTATATTTTATCTTATCAAACAAATAATGTATAGTATTCTATATATTGTCAATATATGAATCATTTATAGATTTTTCAAAATATAAAAAATCCTATTGAAATAAATAAATAATATAATGACTGATATTTTAGCCTAATGAAGTTAAAAATATATTTGTGATATCAATAGAAGATACTTTAATTATAATAATGTATAATATAACTGGAATAGCATATTGAAAATAAGAAATTAAAAAAATGAACAAGGTATATGATATGAATTATCATAAATAAATATGGAATATTTATTAAGTATCAAATATCAATATAACATGGATATAATGAATAAATTTTATCATAGGATATCCTAAATATATTTAAATGATAACTACTAAAAAATAGTAACAAAATTGATGAGGATCATTTTCCATGTCCATTACATAAAGACATCATGAGATATAAAGCATCAAAATATACATTAGAGGGTTATATTTATCTAGTTATAGAATAAACATAAATATATTTTTAGAACATTATGTCCCATGTTTTATTTAATAAATTCATCAACTAAAAAATCCACAAATTGATAAAACCAAAAAATATGAAACATGTTAAATGTTTTTAATGAATTATATAACCTATATTGAAAGGTACTGGATGACAAAAAGAAATAAAATCCCCATATTTAGAGATAAAACACCAAAAAAACATGTTTATACATTGAAATACATATTTAAATATAAATAGATAAAAATACTTGTATTTGAATAAATTAAATTATAGAGGTTTTTAAAAGAATATTCCTCAGTATTTTCACAATGTCAAAATAATCAACATCATGAAAAATAATTCATTGTAGAATATTTTAAATAAATTTCATAAGGTTTAGAATATTTTCATAAGATATTATGTTTTAATTATTTATATTGATTAATACATATAAATTTAATCAATTTAGTGAAGAGGAATCCTGTGGATATGTTGATTATTTTCATTAAATTTTGGATAATCTTGTTTGGTTGTTTTATTTGAATATAATAAATATAAAAGTATAAAAATAAAGTAATTTAATGGAAGGTTAAATAAAATATTATTAGTCTAATGAAATAGACCATGAAATACTCTAAAGACATATACATAAATTATAGGGAACAAATATGGATATGGAATAGATTTATCAAATTATAAGAGTGGCTAGGAGGAGGGTCCCCCCATAGAGTTTCTTGAATGACCTCTTACCTCATGAATAGTCATTTTTTATTTTTTAAAACTCTAATCTTGAAATTTATTATATTTATTTATTATAATATTAATTATTTTTTAAAGTTATTTTATATTTTATGAATCATCCATTATTTACATGGTCCTTGAATGTCAATCCTCAAAAATGTTCTGTATATTATTCGGTACAATGATTTAGCCATTGTATATCATTATTAATTTCTCATATATTGAATTATCAAGGTAAATAAATAAAAATAGTGTAAATATTTCTAATTTACCATGTTTGATTAAATGTATATATGGCTAAGTAAACAACAAATTATTCAATAAAAATTATATGTTTTCAATCCAAATGAGTTTTTTTAAGAATGTTTCTAATTTTCGTATCACCATAAAAGAAAATTTTAAATAAAATAAATTCAAATTAAATGTATATTATATAAAATATTTATATATTTTGACTTTAGATTTTTATAACAAAAAATAAAAAGTAGTATTTTTTTCGAATAAAGAATATATTTAAGATTGAATGGAGGAGATGGAGAAACTAGTTAATGGTGGGATTGAATAGATGTGATATGGATTGGTGGTTTTGTTAATATTTATATGATTCAATCTATTTGAGTTACTAATAATGGGTTTTAGGTTAATTTTTATTTATTTATTATATATTTTTTGATTTAATATAAAATTTATATTAATAATTGGAATTCAAAACATACTATCATGAGCTGATTTTATGTGTGAGAATGTAATTACTTTATGGGATATTGAGGGTTCTATTTGAGTAATTTATGTATTGAATTATAATTTCATATTAATTATTTGATGATTTTAATAATATGATCATATAATATGTATGGTTTTACAATACCATGTTCAATTATATGACTATAATAAGAAAAATAAATTTTCATATAATCTTATTTAAAATTTAACAGTGTGATTTTTCTATGAAAATATCAGGATAGAATGAAAATTAATCTTTGTTATCGATGTTTGAATAATTGAATTAATTGTCCAACATTGAGATAAGTTTTATTTGTTGATGATTAATGGATTCACTTTAAACATGTTGAATCTAGTAAGTTCATAGATCATAATTTTTTAGTAAATTGTTTTTAACTTATAGTTCTAAGTTGATTCTTTAAATGTTTTGTAGTCTTTGGGAATTATGTTTAAGCTTTTATAGAAATATGATTAAATATTTACCCTATATAAGTTCATTAATGGTGGATAAATAAGATTTAGAAATATTTTTGGAAGGTTGGTGATGTGTTTTTTTTATTTTAAATATCCAAAAATGATTTTAATTTATTTTCTATTCGACACATTAGACTAAAACAAAAACTGAACAGTTTTAGTTATATTATTATAGATGATTTAAATTGATTGATTTCGAATAAAAAAAGTTAATTAAGTATTATTATTATATGAAATATTATGTTTGGAATCATAATTGTAAAAATAAACTAGATTATTTTATATACAGTTAGTATTTAATTTCTAGTGTATATGTAATATTCATAAATAATTCATGTATGGATAAACTAGACATTATGTATGATTAGTTAGAAAAAATCAATGTTCATGTATGAGTAATCTATTTTGGTGTATGTATAATATTTTATTATGAACATGTCGATGTAATTACCTGATGATTTATAAATAAAACTCCATTTTTAAATGAATATGTTTTGTATTAATTAATGTAGTTATAGAAAATTGACACACAAATTTGATTACTTTGGACCACTATTAGTACTTATTAATCATATTTTAAAGGACATTAAGAATCATAACCATTGATAACAAATCCATTGTACATTTACCATTAAGAGTAGTCAATATTAAGGGTTATGATCCAGTTAAATTTTTACAAATGAAAGAAGTGATGACCATAACTTGTAGAATCATACCCTAGGAATCCCATTAATCAAAGCATCTATGGGAGATAGAATCACATGTATTTTACTATGACAAAAACCATGCTTATATAAAACAAATAAAGTGTTAGTTAAATCATTTATATGATATTTTCAATATTATTAAGATCACATCCCAAACCATGTTTTCCTGAAAAACCTAATAATTTTTCACAATCACAGACCATACCCTCAGGGTATATGCTAGTGTAATAAAGATTAATATATCTGGACCCTAAAAATAATTTTTTATAATTTTTTATTTTTAACAAAATAATTCTCATACTTATCCTTATTGTTATAACTTGACTAAATAATATATAATTTTTTTGATAAAATAAATATTTTGATATGATGAAAATCAAATTATATGTTTTGTGAAATATATAGTTTCAATGAAGAAATTTTTTTTATGAAATGTATAATTTCTTAAATAAATGATATTTTAAGAAAATATTCTTATTAAATAATATTTATTTAAATATTTGAGGCAATATAACTTTATTGAGTAAAATATAATATTTATATGGGTTAGAAAACTATTACCATCCTAAAAACATGAATTTTTCAATAAAAAAATTATAAATAAAAGTGTAAAATAAAGTATCAATATAATTATATTGATAAAATTAAAAAATTGGATATAATATTTCTAAAATTATCAAAATAATAATAATTTTTCTTAATTTTCTAAGACAATATTTTTTTTGGATGAAAAATAAATATTCTATTTTCTTATGACATAATAAATTCCCCAAAGAGATCTAATGTAACGCCCCGACCCCAGTTACCCAGAGTCGGTGCATTACTTCGTAACATTGGCATGATCACAAGAAAGATCAAATCTCGAAAGACCGATTGGTTTAGTAGCCTTGGAAACACTAGATATATTCACAAGTCTTACATTACATCATAAAATGAAAAACTACTACAACAACATATTGTCTCCATAATCCACACTCATATCCCCAAATAATATCCCTGCAGGTCATTAATAATTTACTTCTTCACTTCCTGGGAAAAATAAAACATAGAAAAGGGGTGAGCTCAAATGCCCAGTAAGGATAACAATATAGCGGAAACTTTCATAAATAAGAATACACATTTAAGGCAATGTATAACTAAAACAAAAGCCTTTCAAACTTGAACTTTCAACATGGTATGGCATAAATAAAATGAAATAATGCCATTTACTTATTCACATGGATATTCTACTAATCGAATAATCACATGCAAAATCAATAACCACTTTCATAATGATGGAATGCATAATGCCAGACTATCATAACCACATAGCCAAGGACTCGTGACAAGACTACAAATAAGATTTTGTCAAGGCCTTGTGCCAAGACACTAGTTTGTCTCATGAGACCTACCGATGCATCAAGGAGCTATAGCGGGCTCCACCCGTCACATATTAAGTCCAATTCATTCCCATATGAAAAGGTTTAAACATAACATAAACATTTGTATTAAAACTAGCATACGAAATGTCAATAATTTCACCATAAACTATGAATGGTATAAAAATAGCATATCCACAGTCAAACATCTCACAAAACCTTTCAATACAATATAGAAGTTTTGTATCATAATAAATCAACTTCAAATAAGCGTAAAATCCATTAAAGGATGTTGACATAGATGAAATCAAAACACTTTTTAGAGAAATTTCTCTTTCTATTTTTAAATCATTTAAGAGCCATATAAAATAAAACATTTTCTTGAAAATATTCTTATAAGCTTTTAAGGGAAGCTTTGACGATTTTATAACGGCGGAAAATAACCGCACCCGCCGTATAAGTTAAAAAAACATTCTTATCTTAATTCTGTCGAAAAGGTTAAAAAGCACCTTGTTTGGAAAACGACGGAAGGATTCCCTTATAAAAAGTCAAAAAAAGGGTATAAATGACTTTAACCCATATTCTTGTAAAAATGTTTTGAAATACATTTTGAATAAACATGGATGTGGATGATAACGAGATCCCAGTAGATTATTACGTATAAA
The DNA here is from genome assembly GCA_963277665.1 of Viscum album. Taxonomy (NCBI): domain Eukaryota; kingdom Viridiplantae; phylum Streptophyta; class Magnoliopsida; order Santalales; family Viscaceae; genus Viscum; species Viscum album. Next base: position 1,500,940,377 of record OY728131.1, read on the forward strand.
CAACCTCGGATAATGAAGAGATTGTGAAATAACCCTTACCTTGTACTTTTCCTTGGTTGGGGTAGGTTAACCTCCTGTATAATGGTGAAATAATTGTTATTAAATTATACAAGAATCATATACATTAATATGATATCATATATGATCTTTTAATATTGATTTGATAATAATATGTTAGTATTATCGCTGTTTCGGGTGTGAACTTACTTGTTTGCTTTTGTATGTTTTGTTACGTAAGACATGTTCGTAAAGGATAGGTTGTATATTATTCAAATCCAGAATGGTATCAAGTCCTTAAACATCATTTTTAAATCATCAAATGATAATTATACTAAAATGGATACGATGGAGAATGAATCTCATCGCGTTCGTGGAGACGGTAGTCCGTACGTACGCACGAACGCTACTTCCATTTAATTTATATTTTAAAAGAATCGAATCCAAATGATACATAGGTATATAACTATTCCAGTATAATATAATATTTTATATTTGTTACTTAAGTTCATTAACACCATCCTTTATACGTTCCATGTGTGGTATGAACGAGTCATATCATTTTAAGGGGGCGGTAGTCCGCACTTCCTCAAATGAAATTATCGTATGTATATACAACATGAAACGAATAATGGTATGAAATAAAATGGAATTACAGAAGCTTATATATAAAATATATACCATTAATATCATATTTAATTACAGTGCCATAATAATGGCCACCATGAGAGGCGGTAAGATGTATTTGAACAATCATCGTTTCGTGAGGCGTTAGTTTTCCATCCACAGAAACATTATGTTCATCATCCATTAGATGGAGTTGTGTGTATGTGTAGTTTTAATCCTTCTTATAACAACATCCTAGTATATTGAGGATACTGGTGTTGTTACAAAAGAAAGGCAATAAAAAGAGTTTGGGGGTTGGAGAAGCAAAATAAATGAAAATAATTTAAGAGAAATTGTTACCTTTAATTTAGGTAACTCACTTTGGTTGGAACCAAAGGATTTCTTGCAATTCTTTCTGCATAAGGGGAAGCTTCAAGGAGGAGGAGAGGGATGTGGGGAGCTTAGTTGGGCAGAGTTTGGACGAGCCAAGTGGCTTGAGAGGTGTGAGGAATGAGTAGAAATGGTCTCCTTTTATAAGGGAGAGGAGGGGCTCTTTAGGAAAGAGTGAAAGTATTACTTTATAATATAATTATATTCGGTTTATAATGGTCCAAAAATCATTGAGGTAGAATATAAGATGCCTCATATTCTAAATAACGTCAACCAATAAGAATTGGACAGGTTTTAGATAATATTTTAATCATTATAATCTTATTTATTTAAATGATTTATTAATGAGGTAAACAATGCATCATTATTGTGTCATTAATAATTTAAATTATTTGATGTCTAAAAATTATAAATAAAATATCATTATGCAGGAAATCTTTTTAGATTTCTAATGAATATTTATAATCGAAAATCCAACATGAATAACCCTATGTAAAAATTGTTCTTCTAAAAGATGTAAGCTTATGCCATTTTTTATTTATTTTAACTTTATTAATATAAAGTGTCCCTACCACATACAAGTGGCTCCAAGGGGTCCCCAAATTGACCCAAGGATTCCCATGGTCGGGTATGTGTCCACCAATAAGGTTAGGACATGTTTTAGGGTAATTTTGTATTATTATAATATTATTTTTTAACCCTTATTTACCGGATTTACCCTTTAACCATGGTAAATAAAATATTTACCGTAGTAATTATTCAAAATGTGTAAAAATAAAAGTTACCTATTTACATAATTTGGACATCCTGATTCCAAATATGTAATCCATTTTTCCAAATTCAAAACACAGAAGTGGCAGAAATTAATTTAAAATTAATTCCCGTTGTTAAAATAAAAAGCGTGTTTTTAAGAGATGATAACTATCAAAAGATTGACACTTGTTTATGTCTGGTTTAATTGTGAAATTATGTCCAATGACAAACATTAAATTAAATGGTAAAAATATATTCTAAATATACTTTAAAACCACTCAAATTCATTATTTATAAATATTAATTATTTTCATTAAAAAAGTTGTTTTTAATTAAAATTTAGTAATTTTCACAATTCATCAAAATATAAAAGTTATCCGAAAAGTACCAAAATTTCACCTTAGGCTAAATTAGATATTCCGAATCAAAAAATGAATTCCATTTTAAAATATAAAATATATATAATTTCGAAAAGTAGGTATTACTATTCATAACGGCTAGTTTGATCGGTTGTGGTGTGTGTTAAAACTCAAGGTTGCGTACAACACACGCTACTGTATTATTCAAAGAAAGAGTACCGTGGAAGCTTGGGATGTTTCATTTTAAATTTTTGATGTCCCCATTTAGTCAAAAAGTTTAAAATATTTTATTTAAAAAGGGTTCACTATTAAAAGTTGATAAAAGTGCAATACTGAAGATGAATTTGTTCTTGCATTATGTCTAAGATACACATAATATGGAAAAATTATAAGGATTATATAACGTTTAAAATTTATTTAATACTATTCATAATCTCTTTTGAATGGCTTTTTGGTAAGTCATGGTGCCATTGAACTCGGTGTTGCCTGTAGTGCAAGTTATTGAATTATTTTGAAGAAATAACACTCTATGAAATCTTGGGGTGTTACATTCTCCCCTCCTTCAATAAATTGCGTCCTCGCAATTTGAAATTGTTCTTCGAAAATAAAAGGTTGAAAATAGAAAATATATTTGTGGGAAAACCCACATCGGAAATTGGGTTACTAAAATTTAGTCTTAATATGAGGAAAAAAGAAATGAAAGGGTCACCACCAAATTATGATCTCGATTAGGAGAACATTGGTGGTAATTAAAGACATATAATTGGAGGAAAAACGTAAATATTTATAGGTAGTGATTGAGTTCATCAATCACAAACAAGTGTAAAATTGAGGTCCTTAAATTCATCAATCTATGATTATTTGAAATACCATCGGTTCAACAAAACATAGGGTATTAGGATAACACATTTTTGACGTTTCAAAATATCTTAGTTGAAATCCCACATCGAAAAATGAATTAATGAGGCCTCTATTTAAAATAAAGAGTGGAAAGTATGAAGATTACCGAAAATAACACATACTAGGGTTCCGTGTAGGAAAATATGGATATGGAGGAGAAATCTAACCATCAATTATCTGATGGAGAGTGGTAGAGAACATGGCTATGAAAAGGCCAAAAATCCCAAAGCCATAAATTAGTGATGATTTAAGGTACCATCTAGGACAATATTTTTGTTCTAAGTTCCTTTTATTAATGTTGAGGAATTTATTTATGAGATTGGCTAAGATCATAAAGAGATATAATTACTTTATAATTAGAGTTTTATCCATTAATAAATTCCTACCACAAACTCATCTTTCACTCTAAAAGATAATAGAATGTAATTTTTTTATCTATTTATACTATTCGTACAGGGTTCCAAAATAAATGAATTTATAATTCATCTACCAGATCTTTTAAAAAACAACATTATTTAATCCAGGACATCTCGTGGGCCAGTGGTAGGTGTTACACCCTTTTCACCCTTCGGTTGCGGGTTCAAGTCTTGCAGCCTTGCCGGACGCGACGGGTTGTCGCCCGACCTCCGGGTTGTCCTTTTATGGAAATCCAAAATAATCCAAACTAGAACTATCCAAAATACTTCTATCCAAACACACAGTCCAACATTTATAAAGAAGGTAAACATAATGTAGTTCTTTTTTGCCCCGTAATAGCATGTGAATACCTTCATCATGTATTCTTTTACTGAAACATCCTGAATTACCATATTCTTTATTGATTACATTCATTCTCCCCTATTCCATATAGAATGCTGGATATACTTCATCAATCAAAAAAAATGTTTTAAACCCCAACAATGATGGAATATACAAATCATTAATCAGTTCCATGGTAGTCAAGAATATCCAATATAATTTATCCAAAACAATCATGTATTATTCCAAAATCACTACCTCGGTATCAGAACTATATTATGGTTTATCATTTTCTCAACCATATATTTTCCAAAATTTTATCCTGCTATTGAGCCACATTTCTTTGTTCCACAAAATCTCAAGTCCTTAATGAAATAGTACTGCAGTACAATCCTTACATACTCCATAATTATTATAACAAGTACATTGTTGATACAACACTCAATTGACATAATCAACATAAGAACTCTAATCATTCCTCTTCATCTGTGGTAGTATCATAACTTGATTATTATCCAATAGCATCATTTGCGTCATAGTCTGATGACTGGGACATAGGTTCGCGTAGTGTCCAAACTCCTTGCAAATGAAGCATTGTACATTTGAAACCATTTTCTTACCCTTGCAGTCACGTACTTTGTGTCCTTTTCCTCCACACTTATAACAAACTCTCATTCCTTTCAGACAAGTTCCAGGGTGTTTCTTTCCACAGTTACCACATATGGTAAAATTATTCTTTTCCCTCTTCCCTTTATCCATCTTTCTCTCTTCCATCCTTTTCTTCTCTTGCTTCCCTTCAAATCCATAGGACTCAGTAAAATCTTTACTTATCTTATCAACACATGATATTATTTCTTCATATGATTATAATACATGGGAGACTATTTCTCATATAAATTCTGGCTTAAGACCATGAAAGATATGATCCTTCTTTCTCTTTGGATCATGTGCATTCCTGGAGTTCTCATTCCTTCTACTGGGCGCCATTTCTAAACAATGGCATACACTAGATCAGTTTATGAATCAAAATACATAATCCCATACTTATAAAACACTTAACATAAATTGAACTATTTATGGATATAATCCATAATCATAAAAATGTTTTCTTTGAGAAATTATATACTCATAATCCCTTCAAAATGATTTGTAAAGAAAATGAGAGTTATCCTAAGCATATCCCCCGGGAGTGTCGTAACCAAGAGTGCAGCAAGACCCGTTGTCGTGCAACAGTTCCCTTTCGAGTCTAGCTCAAAGCGGTGTTTTTGGGTTTTACCCCTAGGTACATCTGTGCCAGAGCCACCTCTACCTGCTCGTATCCAGACAGGGATGTATTTCTCGGAAAACTCACAAAATCTCTACAATACCAAAATTCTAGGAAGTTCTTCTATACTAATCCTCGATGTTCATATTAGGTCTACGTGCTCTAATCAGAGTTTATCTAAATCTAGCTTCCAAGGTTTGTACTAAATTTCCTCTGATACCAACTGTAACGCCCCGACCCCAGTTACCCAGAGTCGGTGCATTACTTCGTAACATTGGCATGATCACAAGAAAGATCAAATCTCGAAAGACTGATTGGTTTAGTAGCCTTGGAAACACTAGATATATTCATATGTCTTACATTACATCATAAAATGAAAAACTACTACAACAACATATTGTCTCCATAATCCACACTCATATCCCCAAATAATATCCCTGCAGGTCATTCATAATTTACTTCTTCACTTCCTGGGAAAAATAAAACATAGAAAAGGGGTGAGCTCAAATGCCCAGTAAGGATAACAATATAGCGGAAACTTTCATAAATAAGAATAAACATTTAAGGCAATGTATAACTAAAACAAAAGCCTTTCAAACTTGAACTTTCAACATGGTATGGCATAAATAAAATTAAATAATTCCATTTACTTATTCACATGGATATTCTACTAATCGAATAATCACATGCAAAATCAATAACCACTTTCATAATGATGGAATGCATAATGCCAGACTATCATAACCACATAGCCAAGGCCTCGTGCCAAGATACAAATAAGATTTTGTCAAGGCCTTGTGCCAAGACACTAGTTTGTCTCATGAGACCTACCGATGCATCGAGGAGCTATAGCGGGCTCCACCCGTCACATATTAAGTCCAATGCATTCCCATATGAAAAGGTTTAAACATAACATAAACATTTGTATTAAAACTAGCATACGAAATGTCAATAATTTCACCATAAACTATGAATGGTATAAAAATAGCATATCCACAGTCAAACATCTCACAAAACCTTTCAATACAATATAGAAGTTTTGTATCATAATAAATCAACTTCAAATAAGCGTAAAATCCATTAAAGGATGTTGACATAGATGAAATCAAAACACTTTTTAGAGAAATTTCTCTTTCTATTTTTTAAATCATTTAAGAGCCATATAAAATAAAACATTTTCTTGAAAATATTCTTATAAGCTTTTAAGGGAAGCTTTGACGATTTTATAACGGCGGAAAATAACTGCACCCGCCGTATAAGTTAAAAAAACATTCTTATCTTAATTCTGTCGAAAAGGTTAAAAAGCACCTTGTTTGGAAAACGACGGAAGGATTCCCTTATAAAAAGTCAAAAAAAGGGTATAAATGACTTTAACCCATATTCTTGTAAAAATGTTTTGAAATACATTTTGAAGAAACATGGATGTGGATGATAACGAGATCCCAGTAGATTATTACGTATAAACAACCTCAGATAATGAAGAGATTGTGAAATAACCCTTACCTTGTACTTTTCCTTGGTTGGGGTAGGTTAACCTCCTGTATAATGGTGAAATAATTGTTATTAAATTATACAAGAATCATATACATTAATATGATATCATATATGATCTTTTAATATTGATTTGATAATAATATCTTAGTATTATCGCTGTTTCGGGTGTGAACTTACTTGTTTGCTTTTGTATGTTTTGTTACGTAAGACATGATCGTAAAGGATAGGTTGTATATTATTCAAATCCATAATGGTATCAAGTCCTTAAACATCATTTTTAAATCATCAAATGATAATTATACTAAAATGGATACGATGGAGAATGAATCTAATCGCGTTCGTGGAGACGGTAGTCCGTACGTACGCACGAACGCTACTTCCATTTAATTTTTATTTTAAAAGAATCGAATCCAAATGATACATAGGTATATTACTATTCCAGTATAATATAATATTTTATATATGTTACTTAAGTTCATTAACACCATCCTTTATACGTTCCATGTGTGGTATGAACGAGTCATATCATTTTAAGTGGGCGGTAGTCCGCACTTCCTCAAATGAAATTATCGTATGTATATACAACATGAAACGAATAATGGTATGAAATAAAATGGAATTACAGAAGCTTATATTTAAAATATATACCATTAATATCATATTTAATTACAGTGCCATCATAATGGCCACCATGAGAGGCGGTAAGATGTATTTGAACAATCATCGTTTCGTGAGGCGTTAGTTTGCCATCCACAGAAACATTATGTTCATCATCCATTAGATGGCGTTGTGTGTATGTGTAGTTTTAATCCTTCTTATAACAACATCCTAGTATTTTGAGGATACTGGTTTTGTTACAAAATAAAGGAAATAAAAAGAGATTGGGGGTTGGAGAAGCAAAATAAATGAAAATAATTTAAGAGAAATCGTTACCTTTAATTTAGGTAACTCACTTTGGTTGGAACCAAAGGATTTCTTGAAATGCTTTCTGCCTAAGGGGAAGCTTCAAGGAGGAGGAGAGGGATGTGGGGAGCTTATTTGGGCAGAGTTTGGACGAGCCAAGTGGCTTTAGAGGTGTGAGGAATGAGTAGAAATGGTCTCCTTTTATAAGGGAGAGGAGGGGCTCTTTAGGAAAGAGTGAAAGTATTACTTTATAATATAATTATATTCGGTTTATAATGGTCCAAAAATCATTGAGGTCGAAGATAAGATGACTCATATTCTAAATAACATCAACCAATAAGAATTGGACAGGTTTTAGATAATAGTTTAATCATTATAATCTTATTTATTTAAATGATTTATTAATGAGGTAAAAATTGCATCATTATTGTGTCATTAATAATTTAAATTATTTGATGTCTAAAAATTATAAATAAAATATAATTATGTAGGAAATTTTTTTAGATTTCTAATGAATATTTATAATCGAAAATCCAACATGTATAACCCTATGTAAAAATTGTTCTTCTAAAAGATGTAAGCTTATGCCATTTTTATTTTTATTTTAACTTTATTAATATAAAGTGTCCCTACCACATACAAGTGGCTCCAAGGGGTCCCCAAATTGACCCAAGGATTCCCATGGTCGGGTATGTGTCCACCAATAAGGTTAGGACTCGTTTTAGGGTAATTTTGTATTATTATAATATTATTTTTTAACCCTTATTTACCGGATTTACCCTTTAACCATGGTAAATAAAATATTTACCGCAGTAATTATTCAAAATGTGTAAAAATAAAAGTTACCTATTTACATAATTTGGACATCCTGATTCCAAATATGTAATCCATTTTTCCAAATTCAAAACACAGAAGTGGCAAAAATTAATTTAAAATTAATTCCCGTTGTTAAAATAAAAAGAGTGTTTTTAAGAGATGATAACTATCAAAAGATTGACACTTGTTTATGTCTGGTTTAATTGTAAAATTATGTCCAATTACAAACATTAAATTAAATGGTAAAAATATATTCTAAATATACTTTAAAACCACTCAAATTCATAATTTATCAATATTAATTATTTTGATTAAAAAAGTTGTTTTTAATTAAAATTTAGTAATTTTCACTATTCATCAAAATATAAAAGTTATCCGAAAAGTACCAAAATTTCACCTTAGGCTAAATTCGATATTCCGAATCCAAAAATGAAGTCCATTTTAAAATATAAAATATATATAATTTCGAAAAGTAGGTATTACTATTCATAACGGCTAGTTTGATCGGTTGTGGTGTGTGTTAAAACTCAAGGTTGCGTACAACACACGCTACTGTATTATTCAAAGAAAGCGTATCGTGGAAGCTTGGGATGTTTCATTTTAAATTTTTTATGTCCCCATTTAGTCAAAAAGTTTAAAATATTTTATTTAAAAAGGGTTCGCTATTAAAAGTTGATAAAAGTGCAATACTGAAGATGAATTTGTTCTTGCATTATGTCTAAGATACTCATAATATGGAAAAATTATAAGGATTATATAAAGTTTAAAATTTGTTTAATACTATTCATAATCTCTTTTGAATGACTTTTTGGTAAGTCATGGTGCCATTGAACTCGGTGTTGCGTGTAGTGAAAGTTATTGAATTATTTTGAAGAAATAACACTCTATGAAATCTTGGGGTGTTACATCTAAATATTTATATAAAGAATATAATTGACTGATATTATTTCCCCCCTTTTAGGGTAATAATATTTAGAGTAATTTTATTTATTTTATAAACTCTTGATGAATCATCCAAAACCAATATTATAATTTAATGATCTAATATTAAATCCTCAATAAAAAGACTCACTTCTATATCAGTAATGGTATTATTTTAAGGATATTGTTTCTCAGACTAATGAAATATTTTAATCCACTAATATTTTTTAGAATTCATGTGAATAAACCATGTTATGGTTTATGGTTTTGATTACATTAGCAGATATATTTCAAAAGTTAATTTTAGAAATTAATAAATAATTTCCCCAAATTTCACTATGAATACTCATATATATTCCCACTCATATTAATTTAAAACACTTTTATCATGAATTTACTCTCTACATACCTCTCTAAATCCCCCTAAGGTGTTCCCAATCTCTTAAGAAACCCATATAATGATATTAGAATCTCGTTCCCAATCTATTGGATCCTTTATTTATACACTTTATTAATGAAACGTCATTATATTATTAAATTTTATTTCAAATTCTCTAGGTTGGTATATGATTTTTCACATCCCTCTTACATTCTATATCATTTTTAAGTGATAAGAGAACGATTTTTATCTAATTAAAACCTTTATCATAATCCTTAAGTACCCTGGTTGTGATACTGAAATTATCCTATCAGTTACTATGCCAAATATTTATTTAATGAATTCCAATACCATTTTTCAATCAGGGGTATTAAATTCCACCTAAAAGTCCATTAATTATTAGGGAATTCAATATATGAAACCCACACTCATCTACCATTGTATTAATAGTGTTAATATTCCTATTTGTGTTGTATGAATCATGTGGCACATTTATTTATATATATGATATGAATGTGATGGGTGGGAATGAGATTATATATCCCTCCAATGGATTGGGTAATGTTTATATCCCATAAGAAACTATATATGGTGGATATGAGGTTATCCGAAAAAAATTATACTATGATTTATCATTGATTATCCTTGACTTATGCTAATGATTTCATGTTTTATATTGATTCAATATTCTTATAGTACATTGATGTTTTCATCTTATTACATCCTTAAATTTCCTAGGATATGATTCTCCCCACTTTATGTCAACTTTTTATTCTAATTACATAACATGTTATACTATACCTTATTTTGTGCTTTTATTATTCCCTTGATGTTCCTTATAGCTCACCCCTTTATTATGTACATTTCTAGGTTATCCATTGTAGTTTTATAAGAGTGATTGAATTTTTATATTACATTGAGGATTATTAAATATCATTTTTGTATCCATCTTTCAATTAAATTTTATATTTACCTAATTTCTGAAAAAACTAAACCTCATTTCCTTTTTGAATTGTATTATAGATATCATTATGTATAAAATTATTAATTTAGGTGTAAGAGTGATATTAGATTTCATTGTTGGTATAAGTTGAATGTCTATAAATATTTTGGATTAGCATTAGAAAACCATATAGAATGACATATGGATAATAATAAACCATGGAAAACATCCCCATAGTAGATAAAATTTTGAGTAAGTGGTTTCTATAAAATTACATCCTTGATATAAATTTTATTTTCATGAACATATTTTTTGAAATTATTTGGGAAATTATGTGAACAGGCGCTAAGAGAGCACATGATTCTATGGTTTAGGGTTCCAAGAATTATTGATTAAAAATTATATGTCTGTAATAGCACATGCGTGTGAAATTTATGAAGAAGCGAAATAACTCTTAAACGAGTAACTAGATAAAAAATCCTAGGACACTGTTGATCTCAGAGTAATGGCTTTACCCTAGGCACGACCTAACATTGGTCAGCATGGGACATCTGTAGAAAAGTCACATGGGGAATAACAGTAAATACAGAAATTAAATAAAAATTATATTATCTGGAAATCCTAATAACTCATAAATTTTAACACACATTGGAAATTAGAGACCATGGTTGAGTTTTTAAGTATTTGTAGCACTAAGGGAGGGCCTAACCTCGATCGGGACTAGTCAAGGGTAAATATAAAATGTTGGATGTCTACATCATTAAAATATTTACTAAAATATTTTATTGAGAATTTTTTGTTGACGCTGTGACCGTTTAACTTTTTAATAATCTTTCTAAGAGGAATTCAAGGATATCCCCATAACCATGTAACTCCCATGAGGAAAGCTGAAGTAATCTCTCTCCTTACGACAAATGCTTGTTGATTGAGGAACAACAATGACACAAAACCCCATTGTTCATCAAGGTTTGATCCATCCTTGAGGAAACATGTTGATATAATTATGATTTATTTTCTCCATCTTAGAATCAAAGTAATAATAGAGATCAACCCTCAAACAAGTTGATCTGTAGTTTGATCCTTCTTATTGGATGGTTAATTTTTTTCTGGATTAATAAGGGGATTAAAATCTTAATGATTTATCTCATGTGATTTCATTGTTATCCTATTATCATGGACTGATAAAGGTTGTCATTTACAAGACCAAATTCATTTCATGGTTGTTCATGGGATGTATCTATACTTTAAATCAGTCACATTATTTGTGTGTTTTTCTACCATTGAAACCATATATGAACAATATATGATTACACACATGATCCCTAGTAAAATAATGTGAGACCAATGGATGTGATCCACGAAGACATTGTAGAGGTGAGACATGAGCATAAAAAGTAGATAGAGGCTCACAACCAAGGGAGTGATGAACAAAAGTCTAGCTGAAGGGTGTCCAGTTGTGATTTCACCATGTATCTCATTGGGAGGCTGGGTTTCCATGGGGTGCCAAACCGTGGTCCAATGGGACCCGATCAGAGGAGGATACATCGGTGGCGTGAGGCACAAGTGGGGAACATGATCCGTGACAAGAGGCCACGGTGGGACGTAACTCGTATGCCGTATTGGTAGCATCTCACGGTGGAGGAGAGGTTGTGAGACCAATCAAGGAATAAAGATCGACCGTGTGAAACACGGTCATACCACACTGACTGGTGGAGCTGGCTAGCCACGTAGTCAGGAGATTGCATGGACCAGCGGGATGTCGCTAGGGTGGGTAGAGTCCGACAGAGAAGAAATGATCCATGAAATGTGGGCTGGGCAGAAGAACTAAGCCACTCTGGTGGCCCATTAGGCTAGAACATACACCCTAACAGACCGTCCTTTTTGGGGCTAGCCTAAGATGATAGGTCGAGTCAGATCTGCTAAATATGGTTGGGTTTGGGTGGCTGAACTGGGTCAGGTCAGGTAGGACCCAGACTAGAGTGACCCTATTTTACTAAATTGTCCATGTCATTCATACTATTTTTCTATTTAATGACATGTTTGAATCCTTGAGGCCTTTGAGATGAGATGATCTTTTGAGGTATTAAAATTGAGTTTTTTTTTTGCGGATGTTGACACAAAACCTAAAATATTGAGGTGTAGTTTCTCCCAGAACAAGTGCTTTTCGAGCTGAATCTTATGGCTTTCTATGACTATATGACTTGGGAGAATTCTTGTCCCATCGACGATCCTTGATCCATTGATTCTATGTGTACCATTGATTCTAATTACACTATTGAATATCTATGGTCTATTGATGCTATATCTACCCTCGACATACCAAATGCTAGAACCGCACTAGGAACCATCGATGCTCCGTCTGCCACTGATGCTCCCTGAACCCTTGATACCTTATTTTCCATCAACGCTATGTCTGTCGTCAATTCTTCATGCGCCATTGATACGTCGTGTGCTTCAAACACTTCTTGTGTCAATGAAACGGAGGGATCTACTGACTACAGCTGAAAATATTTCTCTTTGTGATTTAGACTTATATCTATGTTAGAATAGTATATTTACTGGAATTTGTGTGTCTCTTTATGGTGCATTTCTTGTGTTTCTTTTGTTGTTTACTTCATGTATTTCATAATTTTGTAACATTGTGGTTTCGAGGTCCCAACTTAGTGTTGTTTTACTCACCCATATACGGGATATACTCACAAATGTCAAGTCTTGTGAATACGATTGAGAATTTTTATGAGTCCTTGGAGGATATGGGCTAGGTGGTCCTTCGAGAGAGGTCCAATCAATGAGTTATGCTTCAACAACCTCAGACAATAGTATCTATACCTACCCTTGAGGTAGGTTTTTCATAGGATGAGATTCAGAATCTTGTAATTTTTCTTTTGGTTGGAATTATATTATGGACCTATTTACTTTTTAGTTTTTTACTTTTGTACTCTATTGTTGGTACCTTATGGGTATGGATGCTTGTTTACATAGTATTTTTAGTTCATAACTATTGGTATTGGAGATGGGTTCATGGGTATAGGTACATAGGCAAATGCCTCTCATTTATGGGATATGACTCCTCAGTGCTAGTCGCCACCTCCTATAATATGGAAGGCTGGTTTGTAGTAGTTAGGGAGCATGCCCTAGTGGACGGGCCACGAAAATCCATGTATGGATACTACAAGTGGATGTAGATATGTAATAGTTTTACCTCGTAATAATATCCCCAAAAGGGATAATTTAACTTGAAATGATTTTCATATAGTTCATGATAAAAAGGACTTGATTCCTACTTGGTTTGAAATTCTTGATTGATATGCTTTATTATATTGAAAACTCCCTATGAACCATTATGAATGGAACCAAAATTCTAATAATTTTTTTCAGTAATAGGCCATGGATAACAAATATTGAATCATTGAAATTCTTCGATTATGTAATGGATTTTTTTATGAGTTTTCTCTTCAACATTAATATGTTTCACTTTTATGTATTTAATAGTTTGAAATCATTCATCCCTAAGTCTATTTTAAGTGAATTTAATGATTAGAACATGAACCAAATAGTGAAAGGTAGGGTTATCATCTGTGGATATACATATTATTTTGTATCATGAAATCTTATTAGAATAAAAAAACACCACCTCAAAACATAAATTTTGAGTTATTTGTGAATATAAAAAATGTTGAAATTATCACATATATATTATATTAATTATATTAATTTGTAATTAGAGGGGATGTAAAACAACTTTTTATGAGCTATTGTACCATCATGGAATTGTGGAATACAGTGCGAGACATATTTTTAGATGAATATCCGAATTAATAAATCGATTCTGGATAACCATAGGGGATTTTTCCAACTACATCTCTTTCATTGAAAATCATTATTCTAATCACAATGGATGGTAAAAAAATCATTCCTATTAGCTAGAATGATAAAGAAAATCTTCATGATCATGTGAATTTTGATCATCACTACTACAAAACATGATTTATCCAGTGCGATGGTTTTAACAATGCTATCTAAATGTGATGTTAAAAACTCTTTTTTCCAACTCTAGAAATATAAATCTTAAAATATGTCCTTAAATTTTTTTTAGCAATTTTAAAGGGGGAAGTTAACATCTCTAAAAAAGAGATATTAAATGGGTACATTTATCAATGATTGAATAAAGGCAAGGATATAGGACAGAACTTTAAAACTGATAGTAAAAAAATCACTAATAAAAGGGTCCTTTATCTGCAATTTAAAAAATTCGCTGATAGAGGGGTCCTTTATCAGTTCTTTTAAAAAAATTATAAATGTGGGTTGGGGGTCATTATCAGTTCTTTTTTACAAGCACTAATAAAGCCCCCCCATTTATTAGTCCTTTTGTACTAGGCCCCTTATAATATATATTCTGAATATATATATATATATATTTCATTAAACATAATTTATTTAAACATTTATATTGATATAAATATAATACGTATTTCTAAAATATGTTCTAAATGAGGCTAAATAGGCATTTAATCGTAATATATAAGATATTTAGTGAATGTGACTTAATAAATTATTTAAAAAGTATTTTTAATTTATAATTCTATAATTATTATTGACTAATAGTCATTAAAAAAATTGATGATTAAATATTCAAAAAAATTAATAAAATATCTAAAATATGTTGAAAACATTACTCAAACATCAAACGACCATAATTTTCTATTTAAGTGTCCGTTTGTGCCATACCAAATATCAAATTGATTCGTGAGACAATCTCTATTACCTTGGTGACATAAGTAAACCTCAATAGAATTTTTCTAATTCCAAATGGCATTAAAGTACTCAAAAATAGTTTTTTAGTCAGGGATCTCCAATTTTGTAATATTTGATTCATTTTAATGCTCAAATCAGAGGTTTTTCCCTTTTTTAGTCGAGATTGAATTTATTCTCAGGGAACACATTTATATTTATATAATGAATTTTAATTTTTACCATTTTTAACAATGTAATATTATTTATAATCAAATATATATCATTATATATATATATATAATTTAATTATTTAAACAAAAAAATATAATCTTATAAATATATAATTAAACATATTTACATATATAAAATATTTATCAATATATAAACTTTATCTATATATAGAATAAAATTAAATTTATTTAAAATAAAAATTTATGCATATTTATATATATATATAATTAATGTTTATATAATGATTATATATACAACTTTATTTGTGTGTGTATTGAAAAACATGCATATATTTAACTACAAATTATAATATATGTATATAAATATTAATATATAATATATGAATATAAATATAAATATGTATAATTATATTTTTCTATGTATATAGATATATAAATGATATATGTATGTCTGTATGTATTATTTTATATATTTATTTAAATATATATATATCAATATATATATATATAAATATATGTAAATATATGGATAAAAAATGTAACCAAATATATATAAATGTATGGATATATAATAAAATGTAAAATATAATATTATAGGGGAATGGAAAAGGATCTGCTTTATAACATGGAGGACATAGGTTTGAAACTCCCTGGAGGTAGGGGAGCACCAGGGGTGGGGGAGTAATGAGCACTGATAATGTTTGGGGAAGAGGGTGTGAAAAAATTAAATTTATTAGTGGGTTATTTATTAGTGCCTTTTAGGGATAGTAAAGGGGGACTTTAATAGTGCTAACAATAACTGATAATGGGGGATTTTATGATCACTTTTTAAAAGAACTATTAATGTTGAACCATTAAAATCTATTACATTATCAGGGATTACCTAGTTCTAATAATCTCTTTTACTAGAACTATTAAAGGCCCGATTTTCATTAGTGTGTGATGATTCTATCATTAAAATCATCATTCTAGTTCAGAATTACAACACCCTTCAATGGTATTATTGAATAAAATATTCAATTATTTCTTAATGCAGAGACATTATAAAATTATATTTAATTTAGAACACCTTCAGGTACCTTCTTTTTTTTATAGAACTCACCACTTTTAGGCTAGTTATATTGAAATAATTATTGTTTATACATTAGAATAAAATACATTTCAAGAAACGTGGAAGTCTTTAGAGATAAATCTTTTAATATCCTTGGATGTCTGTATAACCATTATGATAATTCCTGTACTTTAGGTGCTGAAATTTTCTGTTTGATTAAAACAATGTACATGGAAAAGAAATAGGGATAGAATGACTTATGGATTGAGTAATAAATTTCAAAAAAATATTCATGCTCTTTGAAATGGTAACATTCATCTATCATGGATAGAGACTATGAAATGGATCAATTGACATTACATGATCTCCTCCCACAATTACTTCATATCTCATGTCTATGACAACACTAACAAACATGAAGACTGTATCGAAAATAAATGGGTGAGTTGTGAT
The DNA here is from genome assembly GCA_963277665.1 of Viscum album. Classification (NCBI taxonomy): domain Eukaryota; kingdom Viridiplantae; phylum Streptophyta; class Magnoliopsida; order Santalales; family Viscaceae; genus Viscum; species Viscum album. The sequence goes on from OY728131.1 coordinate 1,500,957,269, forward strand.
GATTTTTCATCCTTAAACATGATTCCTAATAATTTTTCCTCTTTTCCAAAATGATAAATGTAAATTTACATCATTTTAGATTGATGTAACCATTTTTTATCTATCTCTAGAATCTTTTCCTCTAGAAAATATATCATTTTTATCTTAAAAAAACTTATCCATTTTCCATATTTGATATATGAACTCCCACACCACATTTTGATACTTACATTAGAAGACATTTATGTTTTGGGAATGTATTTTATTTCTTTGAATAGATCCACCTAAATTTCTAAAAGAATGAAATCTCCCTCAATAACGATAATCACCGATTGGTTCTATGAAAATTCAAGGAGGATGATGAATATACATTGGTATCAACATCACAGGAATGTATTATATTTTATTATGATAAAATTTGTCTTCCTCAAATGATTTGTATTAAGGAAAAAGTCATATTTAATGACTTTCCCACCATAAAAGTGTTCCTTTATTTGTTTCCTTAGAAAAACCTAGTCTACTATATTATTGAGAGGTTTAGTTCTTGATTAAACTTATACCATGGGATTTTAAATTATATAATAATCTATATAGTATTTCCTTGTCGATCCTAATTAATTGAAGGAAAAACTATTGGATAATATGGATAAAGGGTTTTTCCACCAAAGTGATTCACCATGGGATGCATTGGTCATTAAAAAAATATGGGTCAATTAGCCTCTGCCCAGATTATAATTATTTCAACAAGATAAAATATAAAGAAAATGATTCATCTTTCATGGAATTATAAGTATTTTGATTTGTAATTTTGAGACTAATACAACTATAATTTGGTTCTTCAGACGGAATATTATCAAATAACTATGAACAAGGAGGATATCCCAAAGATTGATATTCATACAAGTTACTGACTCTACATGTTCATAACATTTCCATTTAGACTCACTGATTTTCATTATAAATTCACGGAATTAATGAATAAATTCTTTAGGGATTACCTCTATAATTTTTTGTAATTCTTTATAGATGATATTCTTATGTACTCTAAAATCAAGGAGGAACATCAGGAGTATTTGAACACCCTTCTGAAGAGATTGTGAAAGGAAAATATATTTAATTATGTATTGTAAATGATAGTTTAGAATGATTATGTGACCATCCTTTTTATGTTTTTAATTGAAAAATTTATATAGGTGGATCCTTCCAAAACAATGGAAATTTAATGATGTCCCAAACTAACATCTATGATGGAAATAAGTAGATTTTATGGATATTATATGTACATTTTCTAATGATACTATTTTCATCATTTTTAATATGTTTTTCAACGATTTAATTCATTCCTATTTAGTAAAATTGATATTATTTTCAACAATTGTGTTAATATTAGCGTGATTTGGTCTATAATGACAAAATTTCTTAATTATAGAATATTAATAGATTATAATATCATTTATATTCCAAGAATAACATTTGAAATATAGATCAACCATTTGAGATTCTTCTTTATAATAGTCCATGATTTATGGGTCCCAAACTGTTATTTTGGACCAAGTGCTTATTCGAATATATTATGGTTGGAAAAAATCAATTAACTTTCAAAACCTTTCGGGTGGACAAAGTGGACACCAACATTTTAGATGATAAATAACTTGGGATAAACACCTGAAATTGAGATAATTATATCAATAATTGAATGAGGGATCAAAATATTATTTCTACATTAAATGTTTTGGAGTTATTCACTAATTATGTTTCCTATTAAATAATAATCATTTGAGGAAGATTTTTGGAATCATCAGATCGAAAATTCATAATCATTAATAATTCCATAAAATCCTCTATAAATTTCCAATTAATGTGAAATTATAATATGAGACATGAAATTAAATCATGAACAATATCAAATAAGGTATATTTAAGTATTTAGAAAATATGGTAAACAGAATAAGGGGAAATTTTCATAGTTGAGATTCTAGAGGGGAGTCCACTACAACTGTTTCTTATTTTATTTTATTTTTTATTTTAATTCATTTTAATTTAGTTTTGTTTTCAATGTAATTTTAAATTAGGCTATTGTATGTAAAATATATTTCATTATTTTTTATTTTTGTGTCTTATTTCACACACTCCCTTCATTCCTTATTCAATTTGTTAACTTTTTTTATTTCATGTATTTGTTTTTCTTGTAGTTTTACATTCATCATTATTTTCATTTATTTTAATTTCTTCTATTTATTTATCATTAAATAATGAACCATTTCCCTAAGAATGAGTTTCTAAACTGATGAATCACCTGGGGGAATAATTTGGGAATTTCAATTATTCTACACATAAAAACATACAATTTTTTAAGTTTGTGTTGAGAAAGTTTGATGTTAATATTTTTTTGGATTTTATATCCAAAACTGATCTCAAACTCATATATATTATTTTTTAAAAATTGTTTCATTTACTTATATCAGATATAAGATCATTATATGAGGGAGTTTATCAATTCAGTAGATGAAATGGAATGTAATGGAGCTAGGTACTGGGAGATGTCACACAACTTATATAGGTGTTCCACTGACTATCATTATTTGATGAGGTGAAATAATTATTTTTCAATGAATTTGAGATTTTACACCACTAAATAAAAGAATTTTAATTCATGTATGAGATCATATAATTTCATAATTGAAATTAATATAATTAGAATAAAAGACAACAATGGAAACCATAAAGACCAATTTTTTTATTGAATAGTTAAAAAATTTTCACTGCATGTTAGTTTAATCATTTTTTTCAATTTAAATTAAATCACATTCCTAGATTAAATAAAAAACCAATTATAATTAGTTTATGTGAATTAGATAATGTGTTCGAAAAAATAAAATAGATTCTTATATGAGAAAGACCTAGGAAGCCTATGTGATGTATTATGAAAATAAAATTTCATTTTCCATTAAATATGACATGCATGAATAAAAAGTTGCACTGTTTGTGGGGATAAAATATGTAGTTTTATTATTTCTTATATTTTCACATTTTAGATAGATTTTTATTGTTTTATTTGAAAAATAACCATAAATATTTTCTTTTACTGATGTATTGAAATTCAGATTATTATTCATGGGAAGATTACTCATAAGTAAAACAAAAAAATCAAAAATAAAAAGAACAATATTATAATAGGGCTCAAATTCATGAAATTTTTGAAAAAATAGAACAAATGTTGAGAAAAGAATAATGACCATTTGAAAATTTGTGTGCATTAATAGAGCAATCTGACCCTAATCCGTAGAAATAACCTGAGGTAGTGGTGGATGAAATTTCACCACTCATTATTGAAATTGAATAACATTTGGAGGTTAAGGAAGAGGTACCTAAAGATTCATTTCAACATTCTCAACCTTTACTAGAGGAGACTGATTAATGATCAAATTTTCTTAATTTAGAATGGGAGATCATATAAAATTTGGATAAATTTTAGAGAAAATGGGATGAAATCGAAATAAAACATGATCTCATTATCTATTATAAATTTGAAAAATTAGTAAAAATTCACATCTCTCAAGCATTGGAAGGACAATAAACCAACCAAGTGGTGGAATGTGAAGGACTAAGAGAGGATCTTGACTACCTACCACCATTCAGTGATGAAAGACACCAAGAAGGACATTTTGTTGAATATGTGATTTAAGCCCAACCAAATCATGGTGTTGAATCTTTTATAAACCGATTGTCATCCAAATTCATTGAAACTCAATTCAGTATCACTCCATAATATTTTGAATTTAAATATTTGGTTGATTGAATTTTTTCTATGGTGGTAGATGATAAAACCAAATAAGAATCATAATAGGGAACACATGATGATCCCAAATTTTATATAACATTAATTTGTGGAGGCCCATGTTGAGATCCATGTGCCTGAGGTTGATGAAATCAAGATAGTGACTGCTTATATTGAAAGTGGAATTTCATATATTCATTTGTCATGTGTAAATTCCTTAAATTAAAAAATGCATTATAACTGTAGTTTAGAAATTAAAATTCATGCATCCCAAGTTGAGAAAATATAAGAAGAGAAACATAATTTTTCATATGTAGAAATGAAAGAGGTGGAGGTTCCAAATGTCATCCTACCCCCTCCATAAATGATTCTTTTAATTTTAAGGGGGGTGTATGTATTCTATTCTGAACGTGAAATTTTACAAATAAGAACTAATAATCAAGATATGTGAAAGAATAATGTTGCGGTTCAAATCCAAGAATCTCCACCCACTATGAAAATGTGGATAATTGGTAGTATATCCCTTCCATAAGTAATAAAATTTTAGGGACCACATCGGGGGATCATACAAAGATTTATCTTTACATTTTTTCTAGGAATTTATATTTCAATTTGATTCATTGAAATATTCCCGCATGTCGGCCACTCCCTGTTATATTTATGTTCTTAATATTAATGATCCTTGATCTTAATTGTGTAATTTTTTTCAGGTTTATGATGGTATAAGGAATCAACAACTGTCCATGGAGGAAATAGGAAAACTCTTAATTTCAAAAGGTATTTCAATTTTATTATTCATCTTTCAAAATCTATATATATTTTTCCAGACCTATTTTATGATTTAAACACTAAATACAAAACCATGCTGGAATTCATGCTTTACATGTCTTATCTAATAGACATGTGTTTTATTAGGAATCTTGTGATGCCATGTTTTATATTTTAATGTTAATGAAATTGAACTAGTAAAATAGAGAATTGGACGATTAAAATGATCCGTGGATATTATAACGATTAATTAATTCATGTAAATAAAATTTACCTACCATTTTTCATGATTTTAATTTCTAAATTTTAGGTGAATTTATTTTTTTTATTAATCATGAAGTTAGTGATTTTACAATATAATATTTCCATTCCAGAGAAAATTTATAGAATATTTTCTTCAAATTTATTGTTGAGCCTATTTTTTGACTGATCATGGGACATGCCACTGACCAGAACATGCATTTGATATTTTCAAAGACAAGATTGTGCAAGAAAACATTTAAAATGATTGATTGATATTATTAAATGACCATACCTATAAAATACCACCTTTACATCATTCATTGTTTATCCCATATAAACCATGAATGACATCATTAAGGATGATACATCTTTAAAGCCATTTTTATCCATTCCAACGGTACTCTTAGTATTTTAATTATATATTAATGTTTTGGTATTTAAGGGAAGAGAATCATGGTGGAATGGATGATATAAATTATATGAAATTATCACATTCAATGTACGTAATTTTTTTCCCTGCCAGAAAAAATGAAGAAATGTTATGGGATATGACATAGAAGAATGAAAAATCAACATAATTTGAAGAATTATTGTTTATCATATTCTATTAGGGTGTGGATATGCAGTTTATTATAATAACAACCTTATGAAATATATAAATTGAAAAAAGTATAATGTAGAAAAAAATTAAAGAATGTGCACATCATTCATCATGCTTTCATTATTCATGATGTTTTATTTTAATGTTTGGGGGAAGAGGAAGTTTTTACATTGAATGGGAGAATTTCATTACACAAATATTTTTGATATCATGTATTTTACATAAGAGATAAAGCTCATCTTTTAGCCATAATGTTTAAATCATCAAATCCTAACAACCTCAATCCCCATATTCATTATATCATTTAATGTAAGTCCTCAAGATTTTATGTGCCTTGTAACTTTACAAAGAAGAGAATATACTTACATTAAAATCCAATATATAAGGACAATATCTTCATTATATGATAATGAATATAATTTTATTATGTCTTGAGTGATGAGATTAAATACTAAAAAAAGAGGTAGATCATGATTTGGCATGTTTAATAATAATTAACTAATGATCTTTAATGAATTAAATGAGAAGATCCAAAAAATCAAAAGAAAAAGTAAAATTATTGATTTTATTTGTTTTTTGAAAACTGAAATACTAAATTGAAATTTTATATGGATTTTTAAAAATGTTTTTTTAAATTGAAATTATTATTTTTTATTTCATTGAAATTTGATGATTTTTAATAGTGATTTATTTTAATTTTAAATGTTGATATTTTATTCTTGACACCAGCATAGTTTAAGTGTGCGGGAATTATTAGAGGTAATATTTTAATTGTTTTTCATAATTTTTTAAATGATTTAATCCATCACGAATTATCAAATTGAGTTTGTTCACATCAATTTTTGAATTACAGTGTGTTTAAGTATAAAGTATCAGAATTGGTTAATTATTGAATATTAAAAAATTATAATTACATTTATATTTTTGGAATAAAATTTAAAATATAGATCCAATTTGAGTGATTCTATTTCTATAATAATTATTGAGTTATGTTACCCATCTTCATCTAATGCAAAAATAGCAGATTACAGTATCATGAATCCCTGAAAAATCAATCATGTTGAAGGAAGTTTTGGTGGATACAATAGACCCCACCTCTAGAAATAATGCAGAACATGGGATACACACCTCTAAATGAAGAGATTAGATATATAATTGAGATATGATTGATAAATGTCTCTCTATTAAATTTAATTGAGTTATTCAAGAAATATTTTGTCTATTAAATGTTAATCATTTGACAATGATTTCTGGAATACTCAGCTAGAAAAAAGACATAATACTTAATAATTTCATAACCTTATATAGACAGGTCAAATTAATCTGAAAATTTGATATAATACATAAAATTTAAATTTTATCATTATATAAAAATGTAACGTGGTTTTATTATAAGATATGCTTGATGAAATAGAACATAACTTTCTAAGCATTGATTTTAGAGGGGAGCTTCAATACCTTTTTTCTATTCATTTATTATTAATATTATTAATTTTTACATTATTTTATTTCAATATAACTTTAGTTTAGTTTATTTTAAATAAAATATAATTCATGCATTGTTTTTATTTTTGTGTCTTTTTCTACACACCTCATTCTTTTCTTCTATTCTTCTACTTCTTCTATTTTTATTTTTTGATTTCATGTGTGTGTTTTTATTATTACTGTCTCATTCTAAATTTTTTAATAATTTTTTTCTTCTTAACTTTTTTCCTCATTCCAAAATTAACTATTACCCTAAAAATGATGGAATATCTCAAGTCTTGGCACGAGGGATATATGTGGACTTTTTAAATATTCTACCCTTAAATTCTTATGATTTTTTATGTTTGTGATGAGAAAGAGTGATGTTCATATGTTTGACGATCGTCTTTTATGAAACTAATATCAAACTCATTTATATTATTTTATTAATTAGTACTATTTAATTTTATGGATATAACATCTTTATTAAATGGATCTGAGCCATTTAGTGGAGGAAATGGCATACGATGGAGCCAAATCCTAGGTGATGTCAAATTATCAATTGGCTTGTTCCATCAACCATGATTATAGAAGAAGGTGAAATTAAGTTTTCTAAATGAATTAAAAATTTCACAGCACTATGAAATAATATTAATTCATGCGTGATATCTCGTACTTCAATTATCAAACATCATCTAAACACAAACAAGCATAATGATGGGACCCAAAAACCAAACCGTAAATTCCATGTTATTTATTCACCAATTAAAAGATCTCAGTAAACATTATTTTAATCTTTTAGTTAATTTAAATTCTTTTATTTTACTACATTAAATACAAACAACAAAAACAATTATGTTTAAGTGAATTAGATTAACTATGTGAAAAACCGAGAACGATCCTCAATTGAGACAACCCTGGTTGGCCTCTATGTTGAATTAGAGAAATAATATTTTCTTTTTACACACCCTATGACATGTGTACATAAAACATGGTACTTTTATGAGAGATATAATCAGTAGGTTACATATTTTTATATTTTTACATTATATATAATTTGTTTTTATTTTTTATTTGAAAAAAAATCATAAAAACTCAGATTCCATTATGTATTCAAATTTAGTGTACCATGATTTGATTGATTACACATATGTGAAAAAACAATATATATAAAAATAAGGATATTATAATATATCCCAAAATCATGAATATTGAGAAAACATAGAAAATCATATGGGGAAATAATAATGTGAATTTTAATATGTTCATGATTTAATGAAGAAACTTGACCCTGGGCCGGAGAAATAACCTATGGAAGTGGTGGAAAAAATTCACAATTAATTTTAGATATTGAAGAAAATGAGAAAGTAAATGTAGAGGTATACGAAGATTCATTCCACCTCACTGAACCATTACTAGAGGAGATATATGAAATATTATATTCTTTTTATTTATAGTAGAGAGATTATATAAATCTAGATAAGTGTTAGAGAAAATATTCATAGATAGAATGAAAAATGATCCCATTATTTCTAAAAAATAATAAGAACTTGGACCACTGATCCTCTCTCTAGAATTTTAAGAATAACAAACCACCCATGTGGTGAAATTATAAGAAATACTAGAGTATACAGATTATCTACCTCTAAATAGTGAATATTGACACTAAGAAGGAAATTTAATTGATGATGAGAATTAAGACAAAACAATTCGGGGTTTTGATCTTTTCATGAACCCTTTTTCATACAGTATCATTGAAACTAAATTGTGTATCACTAATTTCTATTTTTATTTCAATGATTTGAATGAATTACAATTTTCTATGGATGAATATTATGAAATTTGACATGCACATAATGAGGAAAACATGGAAATCCCTAATTTTATTGAACATTCATTTGAAGAGGCCCATGGATATATCCATGGTGTTGAGTGTGATGAAATCAAGATAGAGGTTGTTCATATCGAAAGTGGGATTTCATATTGACATTATTCATGTTTGCATTATATCAAATTAAAAAATACATTCTAAACCTAGTTTTGAAATAGCAATTATTGAAGGCTAGGTTGAGGTACCACAAGAAGAGAAATAGAACATTGCACAATTAGCAATGAAGGAGAATAAGATTCCATACATCATCGTAACCCACCATGAAAGATATAATGAATTTATAAGGGAATGGATATAGTGTAATATAATCATGAAATTTTCCAAAATAATAAAAAAGCAATAAGACATGCTAAAAATAGAATGTAGTGGTTCAAATCCATGATACTCCACCCACCATCGAACTATGTATAATAACTGGTACTTCCCTTCTAGAGGTAAAAAAAATTCAATTTCCCACTTAGGGGAATGTACCAAGATTAATCATTAAATTATTTCTAGGAGTTTATATTTTAATTTTATTTCTATAATTAGTCTATCATGAAACCCTCCCCCACTTATTTTCTTTGAGCATAAATGAAATGATGCATGTTCAAAATTGTGTACTTGTATTTTATAGGTTCACAAGGGCCCAAAAAATATCCAAATAGAAATAGAAGAACTATGATTATGATTTATATAAAAAATGAGTTAATATTTATTTTATATATTTAAAATTATATACATTTTTTCATAATACTATTTTTTGATTTAAATTGTAATTTCATACCCCTGATTGAATTCTTGTTTTACATGACATATCTAAGAGGCATGAGTTTCCTTGGAATACTGTGATGCATGGAAAACTTTTTCAATGTTAAGAAAATTTAATGATTTAAATAGATAATTATATTATAAAAATTAGTCATGGTTATTTAAATCAGATTTCATTATTTAAGGGAATTAATTGATTCATGTAAATGAAATTTACCTAAAAATTTTCAAGTTTTTTTTGAAATTTAGTTTATTTTTTATTATTAATCATGACTTGGGTGGTCTTATAATAACATATTTCCATTTCTGAGATGATTTATGGATGATGTACTTCCAATATATTCTTCATTATATTGCATGAGTGATCGTTGGGACATGAAACAGACCAAAAAATTCATTTGAACTTATAAAATCCATGGATGTGAAAAAACACATTTAAAATGATTGAGGAATATTTTGAAAGCCCTTATTCTTAAAATAAAACAATTACATCAATACTTATTTATCCCTTAGAAATCATTAATGAAATTCTTAGGGATGAGCAATGAATCATTCCATTTTTATTCATTTCTTCCATAATCATAGTATTTTATTGATATTTTAATACTAATTTTTGGTGGTGAAGAGAATATTGGTAGAAAAGATGATTTATATTGTAATGAAAAATTTTATGAGTGATATTTTGTAAGTAGATAAATATTTTTGATTCATTCATTGTAAATTATTGTTTTCTTTTCTTGAAAAAAAAGTAACAGGTTATGACTTAGATGAATGAAAAATCACCATCACTAAGTTGATGATTTATTGTCATATGTGATTAGGTAGTTCATATGAGGTATATTCAATGAATTAATTTTTAAAAATAAAAAAAGAGATAAATCTACATTGAAAATGAAAAAAAACTGTAAAGGTAGAGAAAATTTCATAAAGGGGTACATCATTCATTATTCTTTCATTATTCATGTGATTTTTATTGACTCTTTTTGGGAATTGGGATTTGCTATATTAAATGGTAGAATTTCATCAAACTTCTATTTTTTATATAATTAATTTCATATAATAGAAAAAATTCCTGCTTTTTCCACAATTTTTAAATAATGAAATCCTACCTACATTAAGACTAAGAGTCGTTGGAACCATTTTTGAAATTCTATAATATTTTATCGTTCTTTTATCATTACACCGTATATAAATTACATCCATTACAAGACAATATATAAGGATTTGTTTTTGGTGATTTGAGAATGCATATAATTTCATTTAATAATGAGTGATATAGAAAATATTCAAAAGATAGGTAAAACATGATTTGGAAAGATCAATAATAATTAATTTAAGAGATTGAATGAATATAATGAGATGTTATATCATTTTTAAAAAGGGAAAATTATAATTGTATTGTTGATTATTTATTTAAAAATTGTAAAATTAAATTTATATTTTAAATATTTTTTTCATATTTTGGATTTACATTTATTTTTTTAATTTTGTTGCTTTGGAATTTTAATATTTTAGAAAGTAGTGGTATTTTATTTTCAGTGATAATAATTTATGGTTGAGGAACAAAATAGTTTTTGTATCGAGGAATTCATATAGATAATATTTTTATCATTTTTCATTTGTTCTTAAAATATTTAATCCTTGAAAATTTATCAGTTTTTGTTTATTTTCATAAATATTTAAACTATGGTTTGTTTTGGGCTATAACATCAAAATTGATTAAATCTATTATTTTATCAGGTTTTAACCACATTGATATTTCATGCATAACAATTAAAATATAGATCCAATTTATGTGACTCTTTTTTGTGTGATTTCATGATTTATGGTTACCAAAAATTGACATTGGACCAAGGGATTATTTGATCATATTGAGACCTGATCAAATAAATCAAGTTAAAAAAACAATTGGGCCGACAAAGTGAACCCCCCAAGGAAATAATTCATAAATTGTGATATACACCTCCAATTTAACTGAATCTAGATGTAATTTATTGAGGACCCACAAGATTATTTCTAAATTAATTTTATGGAGTTATTCACTAATTAATGCAGATATTGAATGCTAATCATTTGAGTAATATTTATAGAACCACCATCCATAAAACCTCATACTCATTAATAATTATATAACATTCTCTATATATGTCTATTTAATTTTAAATTTGTATGGGAGATATAGAATTAAATTTTGAAGAATCTATAAGAAGGATACATGCGGTCATTCAATAATATGGTTAATTAAACTGGAGAAACCATTTGGAGTACATATTTTGGTGGGAAAGGTACTCCAACCGTTTCATTTTTTATTTTATTTTCAACATTATTATTATTTTTACGCTACTTTTATTTTCAATGTAAATTTTATTTAGATTAATTTAAATAAAATATAATTCATGCATCGTTTTTATTTTTCTTCTTCTTCCACACACCCCCTTCTTTTCTTCTTTTCATCGTCATCTTCTTTTATTTTTATTTTTTGATTTCATGTGTGTGTTTTTTGTCATATTTTATAATTCTTATATTTTTATTTTATTTATATTATTCTCATTATTTATCATTCTACCATGAATTATTACCCTAAATAATGATTGGATATTCTAAGACTTGCCTTGGGGGGGGGATTGAGTAAATTTCATTTATTTTTCACGTAAACTGTTCTAATTTAGTAAGTCTCTGATGAGAAAGAGATATGTTCACGGGTGTGGTGATCATTCACCACAATACTAATATCAAAATAATTATATTTTCTTCATAATAGTTTCCATATCTTATAATGGATATAATCGCTTAATACAATTGAGTTAATCCATTCAGTGCAGAAAATGGTGTGTGATAGAGCCAGGTCCTGGGAGATGTGACACTCTAGATTGAGGTGAGCCATAATCCTAGAATATTGGAGGAGGTAAAATTAACGTTGATAAATGCAATGGAGATTTCATGGCACTAAATTAATAAAGTGTAATTTATGCATGAGATCTAATAATTGAATAATGAAACTGAATCTAAACATAAACAATATGAATGATAAAAACTAGAAACCAAACAATAATGGAAAAGTTATATCATCACTAATTAAAATTTTTTCATTTCATGTCAGTTTAATATTTTATTTCATTTAAATTTTGTCAAATTCCACGATTAAATAAAAACAACCCAAACAAAGTAGTTTATGTATATTATATTATATGATTGAACAACAGAGAATGGTACTTATGTGAGAAGACCTTGGTCAACCTCATTGTTGTATTAGAAAAATCAAATATTCATTTTTCACGCCCTATCAAAACCAGGCCTCAAAATTGGATCCACCTCCCGGAATCTAATCCGTAGTCTTCTTGTTTTTTATATTTCCAAATTTTTGATATATTTTTTCTATATCATATAACAAAATAACATTCCATGATGTATGAATATTTATATTAGTATTAATGTTTAGATTAGTCACACGTTAAACAAAAATATAAACAACAAAAACAACACGAAGATTTTTATATAGAGCAGATTCAATAAGTTTTAGAAAACATAGAATAAATATTCATAGAAAAATAATGGGAATTTAAATATGTTTATGATTTTATGGAGAAAACCTATCGTGAAAAAAACCAAAATGCGAGGTAGTGGTGGAATACATTTCACCACTAATCTTTGAAATTGACAATCCTAAGGAGTTAAATGAATATGTACCTAAATATTCATTCCGCCTCGCTCAACCACTCTTGGAAGAGATATATGGAAGATCATATTATGATGAACTACAAGATTAATATCACATAAAATTTGATAACATGTAGAGAAAATGGGAAAAATAGAAATGCAACATGATCTCCATGGCCCTTACAAAAAATAAGAAACAATATCAATAAACATATCTCAAGCATCAGATGAAGAAAAACCCACTCAGTGGTGAAATTTGAAAAAATACAAGGTGATCCTAAACACATTCCTCCATCAAGTTATTATTGACACTAAAAGGGAATTTCTATTGAATATGAGATTAAAGATAAACCAATTTAAGGAGTCTACCCTGTCATGGACTCCTTAACTTTCAATTTCATTGAAAATTAATTTATTATCACTCCCTACTTTTTAGATATTAATGATTTTGATGTATCAAAATATTCCATGAATGAAGATGATGAAACTGAACATGAACTGGAGGAAGAAAACCTAGATCTCCCTAATTTTATTTAAAATTTATTTGAGGAGTCCCACTAAGAGATCCAAGTGGTCAATCCTGATGATATATTGATAGAGAATGATCATATTGAATGGTGCATTTCATATTTATAGTCTTAATGTTTAAATTCTTTCAAATTAAAAATACATTATAACTATAGTTTAGAAATTACAATTCATGCATCCTAGGTTGATCCATCCATAGATGAGACACTGATCATTTCAGATGTTGAAATGATGTAAGAGGAGGTTCCATAATTTATCTAAACCTGACATGAAAGCAGTACAAAATTATGATGGGGGTGGATCTAGTTTAATCTAAACATGGAATTATTCAAATAAGAAAAAATAACTAATATATGGGAAATAGAGAATGGTGAAATTTAAATCCAAGAAACTCTATCCACCATTAGACAATGTATAACATCTGGCATTCCCTTCTTAAGGTAGTAAACATTTAGGTACCACTTGAGGGATCATATCATGATTTATCTTTACATTCCTTATAGAAATTTATATTTAGATTTTATTCTTAGAATTTTCCTAGTATTCATCCCACTCCATGTTTAATTTTTTTATTTTAAATGAAATGATCCTTATGAATAATTGTGTAATTTTCTTCTGTAGGTTCATGAAGGAAAAAAGGAAGTCCAAAATACTCAAGGAGGAAATATGAACATGATTTATTTCAAAAGGGAGTTTAATTTTATTATGTATCATTCGAAATATTTAAATTTTTGTACCAATCATTCTTTAATATTTAAAAGGAGAGTTGAATTCATGATTCAATTATCATACCTAATTATATTCTCCCATTTAAAATGATTTAAGGATACATTTAAAACCACTTATCCTCAGAAGGAAACCTTTTTAACAATCCTTATTTAACCCGTACAAACAATGAATTAATTTATTTTGGATGATCCTTGTTTCAAGATATTTTTATCCATAGATACTACACACTTAGTATTTGCATGATATTTTGTTGTACCTATATGGGGGTTAAGAAGATCCCAGTGAAAGGTATAATTTACATTGCAATGAAAAACCTTGGGGAGATATTGCGAGAATAAATAAATTTTTATGATTCATTAAATGAACATAATTATTTTCCCTTCAAGAAAAAATGAAAAAGAGGTAATGGGTTGTGACTAAGAAAAAACAAAAATAACCACCCCCAGAGTGATGATTTTTTATAATATCTGTTTCGGTGGTGGATATGAGTATTATTTTAATATTAACTCTAAAAAATATACATTTAAAAGGAAAAAATAATAAGAGTACTGAAAAATTCAAGAATTTTTACATAATTTATTATTCAAGACATTTACATTGAATGTTTGGGGGATGTAGGAATTTCCACATAGAAGGGTTGAATTTAATTACACATATAATTTTTATATCATACATTGTACTTAATAAATAATCCTCCCCCTTATTCCTTAATTTGTTAAATAATCAAATCCTACCATTCTTATTCCCCAGAGTCCTTTAAACCTTTATTGAAATTCCTCATGATTTTATGTTCCTTATGACTTTATAAAGTGGATAGAATAGTTACTTTAATGACTTATAGATTCTGAAGATGTTCTCATGTCATGAAAATAAATCTAAATGAATTCTATCACGATTGATCATATTAATTGTTAAAAATATAGTTACATTTTGATTTGGTAGGTTTAATAATAATAAATTAAGGATATTGAATGAATTAAAGGATAAGATCCATAACAATAGGGAAAATAAAAATTCATCAGTTTAATTTTTTATTTAAAAATTAAGAAATTAAATTGATATTTTATTTATATTTTTGAAAATTTCGTTTTAAATTTCAATTGTTTTATTACTTGGAAAATTTAATATTTGTAATAGTGGTTCCCTATAATTTAAATTGTTGAGATTTTACAAAAGAGGAAGAATGGAATTAAACTATGTGGAAATTTTTAGATTAAATATTTTTATAAATTTTCATAAGTTTTTTAATGATTTAATCTGTTCCAATTCAGTGAATTTTTTTTATTTTCATCAAATTTTGAATTATGTTTTGTTTTGGGCTATAACGTCACAATTTCATAATTACTAAATTTTATTAAATTATAATCAAATTTATATTTTACACATAATATTTAAAATAGAGATCTAATTTTTTTATAAATTTTCAGGATTTATTGATTTATGATTCCTAACATTTTCTTTCGGACAAATAGCTGATTTGAACATATTGAGGCCTAAAAAAAATTAATCAACTTGAAAAACCTTTCATGTGGAAAGAGTAGACCCAACCACTATAAATGATTCATAACAAAGGAAAAACACCTCAAATTTAGGTCATTGTATAAGGAATTGAAAGAGGCTTTAAGAGAGAGTTTCCACGTTAAATTTCATGGAGCTATTAACAAATTAATTAGACCATTTAATGAAAATAATTTGAGTCATATTTCTAAAATCACTAGAAATAAAAATTGATACTCATTAATGATTCCATGAAGTTTCTTATAAAATTACAATGAATGTAAATTTTTTAAGGGTAACAAGAAATTACATTTAGATCAATCTATAAGATTTGAACTTGGGTTGATTCAATTATTTGGTGAAAAAAATAAGAATATTTTTAGAGTATAGATTTGAGAGGCGAATCTTCTGCACTTGTTTCTTTTCTTCATTTATTGTTATTATTATTATTCTTTTTAATTTAGTTTTATTTTCAATGTAACATTAATTTATATTATTATAATGAAAATATACATCATGATATACTTTTATATTTTTGGGTATTCTTCCAAACACCTTAATATTTTATTATTTTTTCATTCATTTTTTTATTTTGTGATTTAATTTTTTTGTTTCTATTCTTCTTTTCTCATACTCATTAATGTAATTTCATTTAATTTATTATATATCATTCTCATTCCACCATTACCTCTTAACCATTAAAATAGGTGGCTAACTCGAGGTCTGGCTTGGGGAAGCTATGAGGAAATTTCATTTATTCTGGGATTAAATTATTATGATTTATTAATTTTGTGATGAGAAAGTGTGATGTGAATAGATGTTGAAATTTTTCATCACGACACTAATCTAAATCTCATTTATATTATTTTATTAAAATTTTAAACTCCCTTTCACTACAAACATGCTCTTGATACGATGGAGTTGATCCATTCAGTGAATGAAATGGAATAGGATGAATCCATGAATTAGGAGATGTCACACTCTCAATCGAGGTGATCCATCCACCTTTATAGTAGAAAATGGTGAAATTAATATTTCAGAACGCATTTGAGATTTCACACAACTAAATAAAATAATAGTAATTATTTTTTGATATCTCATAATTTAATTATCAATCTTAATCTAAACAAAAACAAGTATAATGAATAAACCAACAAACCAAACAATAAAGAATAATTTAATTCTCAACTAATTAGAAATTTTCATTACATGTTAGTTTAATCTTTTTATTTATTTAAACTATTTGAATATCCTATATTAAATAAAAAAATTAATTAGTTTATATGAAGTATATTAAGTGATTGTAAAATTCTGAATTCTCCACAATTGTGATGACCTTGGTTAGCCACTATGATCTACTAGGAAAATAAAATTTTCTTTTTCCATTACCAAAAATAGGTGTTCATCAAAACTGGCATCAATTCCATGATCTTAATCATTATTTTTCATATTTTTTCTTCTATTATATGATAGATAGATTTTTATTTTTCTAAAATCATAATAAATATTTAGTTTCCAGGATGTATTAAAATTCAGATTATTATGCATGGGTTTGTTACTCACATGTAAAATAAAAAAATCATCAAACATTTTAAGAATATTATAATTAATCATAAATTAAAGAACATTAAGATAACATAAAACAATAAATGAAAAATATAGAAATGGTGTTTGAATATTATTTTTCATTAATGAAGATACCTTACCCAGATTATGAGTAACAAACTAATATAGTTGCAGAGGAAATTTCACTACTCCTCATAGAAATTGAAGAACCTCATGGGGAAAATGTGGATGTACCAAAATATTCATTCCACCTTGCTCAATCATTGTTTGTGGAGATGGATGAAAGATCTCATTTTTATTATTTAAAATATGGTGATCATGTAAATTTGGATAAATATATTATAAAAATAAAAGAAATAAAAATGAAACATGATTTCATTATCCCTTAAAAAATGAGGATCAGTACCACTGCACATATCTCTAGCCTTGGAAGAAGAAGTTACCACCAATGTGTTTGAATTAGAAGAATGACCGGAAGATTATGACTACCTACCACCTGCCAGTGAAGATTGACTCCATGATAAAATTTCAATTGAAGGGGACATTCAAGCCAAACCAATTTAGGGAGTTGAACCTTTCATAAACACTTTATAATCAAATTTCATTGTACTTGAATTGATTACCAATCCATTATTTTTTTATTTTGTACGATTGGAAGAAAAATATTTTTCCACGGTGGATGATGATGAAATAGAAGTTGCACATATTGAAGAAAAATGGATCTCCTAGATTTTATTGAACATTCATTTGAGGAGGCCCATGATAGGATACATGAGGATAAGCATGATAAAATCAGGAGAGAGGATACTCATATTGGGAAGGGGATTCTTTTATCGATATTATTTTTGTTTAAATTCTACAAAATTAAAAATACATTCTTACCATAGTTCTGAAATTAAAATTCATGTATCCTAGGTTCAGCAAACACTGGACGACACACAAAATGTTCTAAAAGTAGGAATGAAAGTAGAGGAGGTTCTCTACTTTATCCTACTCCTGACATGAAAGATGTACATAATTTTTAATGGGGTGGACCTAGTGTACTCTAAACACCAAATTATACAATTAATAATATATAACTCAAATATATTAAAAGAATAATATGGTTGTTCAAATAAAATAAAATTCACCCACCATCAGACTATAGATAAAAATGTGTACATTCAATCTGGATGTAGTAAAAAATCAAGTCCCACATTTCATATCGTACCAAGAATTATCCTTAAGTTCAATATAGGAAATTATATTTCTTTTTTATTCATATAATTAGAACATCATGCATACCCACCAACTTATATTTTTGTGAATAAATGAATTGATCATTTTACATAGTTGTGTAATTTTTATTTATAAGTTCATGTTGGAAAAAGTAATCCCCAAATGGGAAATGGAAAAAATATGAATATTCATCATTTCAAAATAGATTTTACTTTTATTTTTTATCATTAAAAATCTCAACATTTTTTTCCAAATTCTTATTTCAGAATTAAACTGGAATTTCATACTGATTCTAGAATTCATGATTTACTTTACTTATTTAGGTTACATGTGTCTCTTAAGAATCAAATGAATCCATGTTTCATATTTCATTGATAATTAAATTGAATGTGTAAATTGGATAAATGGATGATTTAAATGAAGAATATATATTATAATGAGGACTCATGTTTATAGATAATTAATTGATTCATGTAAATAAAATTTCTCTAGAATTTATCATCTGTTGAATTTTTTAAATTTATGTGAATTAATTTTTTATTATTAGTCATTCAGTGAGGTATTGTCCAATATCATATTTCCCTTATTGATAGGATTTCTTGACCATGTACTTGCTATTTAATTTTTACCACATTTCATGAGTGATATGAGGACAATTCACTATGCATAACTTTCATTTGAACCTATAAAAACAATTATTGTTCAAAAACATATTTAAAATGATTGATGGATATTTTTAAAAACCATTATCCATAATATAACATTTTTAAATAATTCCTTTTTCTTCCCATAAAGTCCAAGAATGACATTTTTAGGGATGAACCATGTTTTAATAAAATTTTATCTATTCCTAACACTATCTTTGAATTTTCATGATATTATAATGTTTATGTTTGGGGTTGAAGGTAATTGTGTTGAAATGGGTGACTTACATTATATGTAAAATGTGATGGGTGATATTTTGTGAAAAATTTTGTTGATTATTTTAAGATACTTAATTGGACTTCCTTAATTAATAAAATAATAAAAATTAAATGACTTCCCAGATTGATTATTTTAAAATCAATACCACTAAACTGATGAATTTTTATGATATGTGGTTATGTGTTAGATGTGATTTTTATTATAATAAAAAAATTTCAAAAAGAAAAAAATAGAAAAAATTTATATTGAAAATTATAAAAAGTAGAAAATTAGTAGAAAATTCGAGAAGGTGAAAATCATTCATAATTTAAGACCATCATTTTGAATGATTGGGAGAATTGGGGGTTGTTAAATTTAAGGGGATAATTTCATTATAAATAATTTTTTTGATATAAATTAATGTACATAAGAGATAATACTTATACTAGAGCCTTAATTTTTAAATAATCAAATCCTTCCAACCTAAATACTTAGAGTCATTTGATCATTTATTGGATGTAAACATGATTTTATGAGCCTTATGAATTTAACAGTTAGAGAATTTAGTTATTTTAGATGATTATAATATTGGATTATGTTCTCATTATATGAGAATAAATATAATTTAATTTTATCAAGAGTAATGGGAAAAAATATTTAAAAGAGAGGTAGATCATGATTCATAATTTTTAATAATAATGAATTGAGGATATTGAATGAATTAAAGGAGAATTAAAAAAATTATAGTGTCAAAATTAAAATTATTATGTTGATTTTTTATTTTAAAACAGAAAAATTAAATTTATCATTAAAGATTATTTTTTAAATTGGGTTTTGACATTGAATATTGTCTAATTTTATTTCTTTTTAATTTGAATATTTGTAACAAAGTTGCCCTGTAATATTCAATTTTATGATTTTATTCTTGGATACCATCAGAGTATAATTATGGATTAATTGATATAGATAATAATATTTATTTTTTTTAATAATTTAATCGATTTATATTTATCAATTTCAGTTTATTTTCATCAATTTTTGAATTATGGTGTATTTTGGGGTAAAACGTCAAAAATGATTAATTTTGTAATTTTATAAGATTCTATTAACATTTATATTTTATGAAAAAGAAATAAAATAAATATAAAATTTTAGTTATTAATTATTTACTATTTCTTGGTTTATGTGCCCCATAATTGGTTTTTGAAAAAATAGTGGATTCAAAAATCTCGAGGTCCAAAAATATCAATCAATTTGAAAAAAAATTCTTGAGGATATAGTGGAATATACCTTTAGAAATTATTCATAAATCAGGATACACACCAAGAATTGAGATGATTACTTATTTTACTGAAATAATACTCACAATATAGTTTCTCCATTTAATTAAACAGAGTTACTCACTAATCAAGGAGGTTATTGAATGAAAATAATTTGCGGAAGAATTCTAGAATCCTCTACTAGAAAAAATTCATTCTCAATAATTATTTCATAACCTGTTATAAACGAATCAAGTTAATGTTAAAATTATAGGGGATATATAAAATTGAAATTTTTATTATATAATATGAGGGGAATTTTTGTTATTCTAATATATGTTTGATGAAACAAGATCCATATTTAAAAGGAATGACTCTTGAGTGGAAGTTATTGCACCCATTTCATTTCTTCTTTTATTTAATTTTTACCCTTTTTTACTTTTGTTTTATTTTCCATATAATTTTAGATTATTTTATTTTAAATATAATAAAATTCATGCATTATTTTTTTTTGTTTTCTTCCATTCACCCATCAATTATTCTTTTCTTTATATATAACTTTTTTATATTTTGATTTATTGTGTGTTTTTTTATTATTTTTTTCTTTTCCTCATAATTTTAATTAATTTCCTTGTCTTCTCCTACATTATTGTTCCATCATGATCTCTTACCCTAAAAAATGATTGGATAACTAGAGGCTTGGACTGCGGGAGTAATTTAGAAATTTTATTTATTCTGTTCTTAAATTCATATGATTTATTATGTTTGTGATGAGAAAGAGTGGTGTGCCTTGTTGTGGTGGTCATCCATCATGACACTGATCTAAAACAAATTTCTATTATTTTAATAATTTTTTCACTTACTTATAATATAAACAACATCTTTATATTATGGTGTTGAGAAATTTAGTGGATGAAATAGCATATAATGGATCAAGGTCCAAAGAGATGTCACACTCCTGATCAAGGTGCGCCATCAAGATTGATTACAGGAGGAGGTGAAATTATGTATTCTAAAATCAGTTGAGATTTCACACCACTAAATTAAATAATAGAAATCCATTCATGATATCTAATAATTGAATTTTAAAACATAATCTAAACACGACCATGGAGAATGATGAAACGCAAAAACCAAACCATAATGTCCATGTTCTTTCATCACTAATTAAAATTTTTTTATTTCATGTTAGATTAATATTTTCTATAATTTTACTTAATATACTTTCCAAGATTAAATAATAACTAACCAAAAGAATTGTTATTAGTTAGAAAGACTTTGTGAGTGGACAACTATGAAAGATCATCAAGTGATATAACCCTGGTTATCCTCTGTCATACATTAGGGAAATAAATTTTTTCCACATTCTATGATAGTAATGCGTAAAAACTAGCTATGTTTTGGGGATCTAATAAGGAGTTTAGTTTTTTTCTAATTTCAAATTATAGATAGATTTTAATTTTTTATTTGAAAAAAATAAGAAAAAATTCACATTCCATGATGTATTTGAATTTAGATAATTATACATGGGTAAATTACTCATAGGTGCAAAAAAATATCCAAATTATTAGGAATAATATTATAATAAATGAAGAATAAAGAAATCCATAAAAACATAGAACAAAAAATTAGAGAATTATAAGGGGTATTTGAATATTTGTGTGCATTAATGGAGAAACATTACCCTGATCCAGACTATGAACCTGAGGATGTGGTTGAGAAAATTTCAGCAATTGCCTTTTATATCAATGAACCTGAGGAGCTAAAGGTTCACTCCATATAAATCAACCATTTATGGAGGATATAGATAAAATATAAAATTATACTATTTTACATATGGTAAATATTGTACATTTTGATAAATCTTGATGAAATTGGGCACAAATAAAAATTAGAAATGATCTCATGATATACTAAAAAAAGAATAATCAGTACCACTAAACCTCTCACTGGACTTGGAAAAAGAATAAACCACCCATTTTATAAAATTTTAAGAATTAATGGATGAGCCTAAAAACCTACCTCCACCAATGATTACCACATCAAAGTGGGACATTAAATTGAAGATGATATTCAATCTAAACAAATTCAAGGAGGTTACCTTTTCATGAAATAATTTTTTTCCAAATTCATTGAAACTGAATTGTGTATCAATGCCCTCTAATTTTATTTGACATATTTGTATGACTCACATATTTCTATAGTAGAATATGATTAAACTGAACATGAACCTATAGAGTAACACATGTTGCTACAAAATTGTATTCACCAATCATTTGAGGAGGCCCATGAAGAGATCTAGGTTAATGATCATGACAAAATACAGATAGAGGATTCTCATATTGAAATAGGGACTTTTGATTTACATTATTCATTATTAAGTTATATAGAATTAAGATTACATTATCACTCTTGTTTTTAAATTACATTTTATGTATTTTATTATGATCCAACATTGGATCAGAAACAGAATGTTATATAGGCATCAATGAAGGAGGAGGAGAATCTATACTTCATCTTACCCTCATAATTCAAGTTTTTTCAAATTTTTGAATGCGGTCAATCTTGTGTAGATTAAAAATTAAATTCTCTAAAATAATAAAAAATATCTTGGAGATGGTAAAAAGATAATTTATTAGTTCAAATCCAAGAATCTCCACCGACCATCATATAATGGATAATAGCTAGTACAACCCTTCTGGAGGTAGTAAAAATTCACGGTCAACATGAAGTATTTTACTAATATATATCTTTAATTTCATTAAAGTCATTTAGATTTCAACTTTATTCTTATCAGGTTTCCCTCTACATTTTATATTTTTGTGCTTTAATGAAATAATCTTCCTGATAAATTGTGTAATTATATTTCTTAGGTTCATGAGGGCATAAAGAAACCCCAAATTATGAAGGTGGAAATAGGACTAAGCTACATTTAATAAGGGAGTTCAATTTTGTTGTTTATATATTAAACTCCCAAATTTTTTTTCCCAATCCTATTTTGGGATTTAAATAGGAATTGCATACAATACTTAAATTCATGTATTACATGACTTATCCTGGAGAAACTAGTTTCTTTGGAGTCATGTGATTCCATGTTTTAGATTTTAATTTCAATGAAATTTAATTAGTTAAATTGATAATTGAATGAATAAAATTAAACATGGATATTAAAATGAAGACTCATGATTTGATGGAATTAATTTATTCGTGTAAATGGAATTTTCTTACCATTTTTCATGCTTTGAATTTATGATTTTTTACTTTATTTGTTTTTATTAATCATGACATTAGTGATTGACCAATATTATATTTCCATTAACGATTGGATTTATAGTCCAAGTATTTCATA
Organism: Viscum album; assembly: GCA_963277665.1. NCBI lineage: Eukaryota > Viridiplantae > Streptophyta > Magnoliopsida > Santalales > Viscaceae > Viscum > Viscum album. The sequence goes on from OY728131.1 coordinate 1,500,981,449, forward strand.
TTTATTCTTTTTCATAATTATTGAGTGACAATGGTACATGTCACCGAACAGAACTAGGTTTTTAAATTTTAAAATCTATGAATGTAAAATAAAATGTTTTAAATGATTGGGACATAATTTTTTAAAACCCTTATCCCTAAAATATTATCATTACAACAATCCTAGTTTAGCACATATAAAGCATGAATGAAGTTGTTAGGGATGAGCGAAGTTCCAATCCATTTGTATCCATTAATACCCTAATCATAGTAATTAGAGAATATTTTAATATTGATATATGGGGTGAAGATAATCCTGTGGTAGGAGATGATTTAAATTGTAAGGAAGATGTGTGGGTGTGATATTGGTGGAATAAAGAATGATTATGGATTTATTCAATGTACATAATGGTTTCCACAATTGAAAATGAATCAAATTAAAAAAAAGTAATGGGATATGAACTAGAAGAATAGAAAATCACAATTACTAGACCGATGATTATTTATCATACATAGTTAGGTTATGTATGTGAAGTTAATTCTATGATTAATTTTTTTAAAAGTAAAAAACAATTCATTTAAAAGTTAAAAAATGTATATATGTAGAGAAAATCCAAGAAGGATAACATCATTTATTATGATTTAATTATTCCTGACCATTTAATTGAATGTTTGAAGTGATGTTGGAGTTTTCACATTGAAGGTTACAATATAATTGCACTTTTATTTTTGATATCATGCATTGTAAATAAGTGATATACCACCTCATTGATCCTTAATTTTTTAATCATCTTATCCTTCCAACTATTAGACTTAGATTCATTAGATCCTTTATTATAACTCCTTATGATTTTATGTTACTTTGGATATACAAAGTATTAAAATTAGTTTCTTTACAATAATATAGATATGTATAATGTTCTCATGATATTTGAATAAATTTTATTGAATTCTATCATGAGGGATACAAAAAAAAGATTCAAAAGAGAGGTAGATAATGATTTGGATTGTTTAATAATAATGAATTGGAGATCATGAATTAATAAAAGAATAAGTTAAATAATTTTTTAAAATGGAGATTAAATATCAATGACATGAATTTTTATTGAAAATATTGATATTATATTGATATTTTATTTTTATTTTTGAATATTTAGTTTCGAATTTAATTTTTCTTGATTTTATTTAATTGTAAATTTAATATTTATAACATTGGTTCCCCGTGATTTTAAATGGTGATATTTTATGCTCATGTAAAATTATATTTAATGTGTTGGGGAATTTATTTGGCTAACATTTTCTTCATTTTTCATATAATTTTCAATGATTTAATCCATTCCTTTTTATCAATATGATTCTATTCGGATCAATTTATGAATTATGGTGTATTTTGGGATAAAACATCTAAAATGTATTATTCATGAATTTCAATATATTCTATTGTCTTTGATAGTTTGAAAATATAATTTAAAATATAGATTAATTTTTGGTGATTTGTGGTTTTGGATTCAGGAATTTATGTCCCTCAATACATTCATTTAGACCAAGGTCACATTGAAACATCTTAAGGACCAAAACATTCAATCTAGTAGAAAAACCATTCAGGGGGATAGAGTTTCGCCCCCATCCACATGTAATTCATAACACTAGATACATAAAAACAATTGAGTTGATTTTAGATAAAATTGAAATATTACTCACAAGATCATTTCCCCATTAAATTGAATGGAGTTATTCATTAAGGCAGCCTTGTAACACTAATCATTTGAAAAATATGTCTGGAATTCTCCACTAGAAATATTGATTCATATTAATAATTCCATAACATAATCTATATTCATAAAATTAAGGCTATGTTTAGAGGTGAGATGAGAAATTGAATTCTGAAAAATCTATAAGAAGGGACCTTGGGGTGATTAAAAGATATGGTGGGTGAAACGAAAGTTAGTAGTAAGAAGAAATATTCTAGAGGGGAAGTATCTTTCCCCATTTCATTTCCTATTTTTTTACTAGGTTATTTTTTTCAGTGAAATTTTAATTTATATAATTTTTAATAAAATAAAATTCATTTATTTTTTAAATTTTTTATTTCACACACCCCCTTCTATTCATCAATTTTTTCTTCTATTTTCTTCTAATTCCACCACATTCTTCACCATTGTGATCTCTAATAATCATGATCATGTGTAACCAACCCATGGATGTTCTCGAGAGATCAATACTGTTTTGAACCAAATTATATTTATATTCATGTTTATTATTTTTTATTTTATTTGTGTTATTTCAAGGGTGATCTTAGTGGGTATGGAACTTTTTGTTATCCACTTTCCTCCTGACAGTTACATTTCTATTTTGTAATATTTTCCCTCTATCGATGTGGTGGATGTGTGGTATCTCAAATATTTTTAAGTGCTCTCTATATTCTAAAATTTTGGTAAAATATTATATTTATTCATATGATGGATCGTGTTCCCTGAGAAAATTTAAAACTAATAAAGGGTTGTTGAAGGTTCACTCCTGTCTCTCAATAGAGGATCACCTTTCTATTTTACTTCAATTTTTTGTCATCCATTGATTTTTAATTTCATTATATATATATATTAATATTTGATGCATATTTCAATCCCACTAATTACATTATTTAGTTTTTCATTAGTTAGAATATAAATATTGACAATTGAAAATTGATGTTGTGTGATCTAACACTTTGAGACAGACTCTGGGTGTGAACTATACTAAATTCTTAGGTAAATAAAATTTTGGTTGAGGGTTCATGATAAGAACCTATGTATAATATATCATTGATCTGTGAGAATCTTTTCATCATTCTCAATCCCACTAACCAAGATAAACTAGAAGGCTGTCATGTTTGTTGAGACAAATGAATACAAAGATACATTTAAAGAGTTGAATAAGAGTTTAATCACAACACAAATGGTCACATTACCCACCAATGGGGATTTATTTTTTTATCTAAAATGGTACATCCAAAAAATAATTGGGTTGTTTACTCAAGAAATATGGAATAGTGCAAGCTTATACCTCTGGTAATTAAATATTCATTAATATAACTACCCATCACATGATTTAGAATTTGTTGCAATGATCAATAGGTTGAGTATTTGGATATACTACCTCTATTATGATAAGTGCAAAATACATGGGGATAAAAAGATCATCATGTGTATATTCACACAAAAGGATCTCAATAGACGAAAAAAATGTGGTTATATCTAATGAAGGATTATGATTTTTTAATCCATTACCATCCTGGTATAGTGAACAAAGTGGTAGATTCTGTTATTAGAAATGATACCACAATACAATCCCTTATGATAATTATAATTGATTATGCATTCTTAGACATGAAATTTTTGGCCAGGAGAATAGTTAATGGAAAATTATCTTACATTTTTGAAACAAATACTCGACCATCTATTCTTGAGATGATTAGGGATTCCCAAAAAAGATGATGAGATAGTACCAAAAAATTTAAGGAATATTATATAGTTTTAGTTTTTTGACGATGGTGTTATATGGGTTAGAACCCATATAATTTTCCCATAAATCCGTAACTCAATATTGAACATCTAGATAATTCAAAAATAACATACTTCCATATTCATCCAGGAAACACTAAGATGTATTTAGATTTAAAAAAAATATTCCCGCAGGACACCATGAATATTAAGAATTTAGATTTTGTATACCAATGCTTGGTATGAAAAAAATTCTAGGACAAAAAATTTATACGGGTATGATGCATCCATTTTCCATTTATGTTTGGAAATGGGAAGAAATATCCATTTACTTCATAATAGGACTTACTACAATATAAAATGGAAATAATTTCATATAGGTTGTATTATATCACCTAAAAAATTCATCACATTTCATTAAAATATTCTAATATTTCTACCCTGAACAACTCAAAAAGATATACCTATGTGAAGTGGTATGACATCATAAAGATCTACGTTCAATTTTATTTGATTAATGTCTAATTTTTAATTTACGGTTCTCTAGAATCCTTCAGTTGAAATTTCATATAGAGATGATATTCAGTAATACCTATCACGTTCTAATGGATTGTTAATATTAAATAACCATTAAAACACTAGAGGATATACAAAGATGATTTTGAATTTATTTCCAAGGATTTTCTGATTAACACATTGACTAGTGGATTTCTTATATAAAAAAGTTTTCATTATTTCCTTCAAAGGTATCCTTATAAGGATTTATATAGGAAGAGGTTTTAGACTCTATTTTTGTATAAATATGGGGAGTGGATGCTTATGGGACCTGATTTTATATAAGGGATAATATAGAAGGTTTATACTATTTATAATCAAAATAAATCCTCAAAAAGTTAATTGAATAGTGATATATAATGTCATCCAAGAGACTAAAAGTTTGAGTTCAATGATAACATGTTACATAAATATATAAAATCAATATTTTTTTGAGATTTTGGAAGAGGGAAATTCTTAGTCCAAGATACAACCACATTGTTATGAATCTTAATTTCATCAAATAAGTGTCTAATAACCAGGATCCCATCTCTATCCTATCAGAATTACATGATGTGTGCAATATTTACCTCTTATGTATGTACTTTCTAAACCCATCACATGTAATGAATCTAGATTTGGTACAATTACAGAGTGATATTTAATACAAAGAGAAATATATAATGATCATAGATCCCAAATAAAAAGTTCAATGGAACAATACAACTCACGTTGTCATAGTGTTATCGTAGAAACATAGGTTTGATAAACCAACATTGGATCTATAAGTGGCAATGAAAGTGTTGTGACTCATATATTTTTTTGTATGAAATGAATTATTTTATGATGAAAATTTTAATTTGCAGAAAAATTCAATGAACTGATGTTTTATAATTGACATTCCATAATAAAATCAGTAAATTCATTATTATGTATTATAGTAATACAAATAACGTGAACTAATTTGGTTATTTTGGAATATTATAAGTTATATCTTAATTGATTTGAAATTACATTATGCACCACACCCATAGAATATATATCCATATTATAGTGACCAATCTGGATGGCGGTGCACATGTAGAATGGGGAAGGTCCCTATTCTAGTGACCTTTAAAGCCGTGACAAGATGCATCTGGATGAAAATTAGGAGATCTCATCAATTAGGGATCATATTCGATACAAGGAACTGTTTTGTATTACTTCAAAGAAGTGAATTGTGAAATATTATGATCCAAAAAATCTCACTGGTTTGAGTAATAACATCATGGAATTGTCCAAAACTACTAACAATCCTCCCTTATTAGATTTTGACATACCTACCATATAAAGGATTATAAAAAAATGAAGGATTTATCACGTCTCAGAAAACTAGGAGGCTATGGAAGAATGGGTGTAACTCTGTCAATACTCAATTATTACGAGATATTTAGTATAGGATGATGAGAGGCTATAGAAAATAAGTTTCATCATGTGAAGGATTTCAAAAATCCATGGCATCAGATATTTTCTAATGATAGGAATGGGTCACATATATTTAATTTTTTATTTCCTTCAAATAAACTCAATCCAAGTGCTTGGAGATATTTTTAGATATATTTTGGGCCTTGATTTATAATAATTCAAGAATATGATCGGATACTAGATATAAACCTAGTAAGAAAGACCCATTATCATTTTTGGTTCCAAATTTTTATATTTAATTGGCTATACTGGAATCTGCAGATCCTATGGGACAAAACCTCTGCTGCGGGGAAACTGATTATGATGGATAGACAAACTAATAACCATTGTAATGGGAACTAAGCTAGGATATTGGTGGATTTGGACATGTATAGTACCCTTTTGGAGTAATTAGTGTTAAATAAAATATATGACAACATTAACATATTGATCCAGTATGAAAGGAAGTCCAAATTATGCACCGGTTTCATGTTTTTTTGTCCATATCTTGGCTACATGTAATAGAGATAAGGAATGTGTATTCTTCCACATGAAGTGGAATGATGAAGCCGTTTTTAGGAGAAAGGTACAAAACACTACCTTCTTCTCCAGATCCCAAATCTTACCATGCCTCCTCTATTGTGGAAAATATGGGAAATTTGGATTTAGAGATCTCAGTTGATGGAAGTGGTGACAAGTTTGCTAAACCTCCTCGATTCAACTTTAAAAAAACTATGTAAATATATTATGTGCCAAAATATTAAGTAGAAATGGTTGGTAATTTCCCTATTGATGATAATAATGGTCAATATGAGTCCTATCATTTCAACCATGATGGAAGTACCGTTGGACCAAATGAGGATATGGTGATTCAGAATGAAATTCAACATGATAGGGGAAGCATGAAATACTTGAGGGGAACAACACCAACTATGGTGGTAGAACAAGAATTTCACACCTCAATGTTGATTATGCATATTCTAGTAATATAGGGATTTCACAAGAAACACCAATTTGATACCACAACTATATGGTAAGAATCCATTCTCATGGTACTCATGGAAAATTTTCTACGGAGGATCCTCTAGAGATAAATGTGCATATTACATGCATAAAAACTCAGGGATAGAACTCACATGATCCTCCACCATCCAGATCAAGGTAATATATTCACACTTATTGTGTGAACATAGGTGTATATGGGTATAATGAGAATAGTACTATAGGAAAAAATTGAGAAATTTCAATAGGAAGGAACCAAGGAATCTTCCAAAATTTTGGTAGCAATTGGGTCTCAACAGAGAATGGATTTTGTTGGTTTGGATACATCAAACAGTGGTGGATGTCATAATTTATTATGACCACCAAAATGGGTTGGTCAATATGATATACAAACCCCTTAACATGTTTATAATATTATTCCAGGGGACTATTTTTTAGATCACTCATTATATAGGACTGCAAGAAGAGTAAATTCAATATGCAATGGTTTTGAGCCCATGTTTTTTAAAAAGAACTTCACTCCATTAAGATGTAGTTTCTACGGTGATTATGTAGAGGAGCCACAACCCCCTTTGTACTTTTTTTGGAAAGGAGGAAAATAATGATGTACATGAACCTTTAAATCAAATTACTTAAATGGAGTGTTTAAGAATAGAAATATCCCAAAAGGAGGAAAAATTAAATGTAGAATAATGAAAGGGAACGATCTTGCTAAGGTGGTATAATATGAAAGACATGTGATGAGGGGAATGGTCATCAAAAAATAAATCTCTTATTCTAAAACTTACAAGGGATAGAGAATCCCCCCACGAAAAAAAACCTTATGCAATTTTTCATGGATAAGAATCCATTATATATTGGGATTTCAAAAGAGAAATTGTTTTTTTGAAAGTGTAAGTACTTAAAATGGGATTCCATAGGATACTATTTTTTCTCCATGAACCTTCAAAATTTCTACGTGGATATCCTCTGGATTCTATGTCCTGAAATAATTAGTTTGCCTACATGAAATAATAATGAGAAGTGTAACGCCCCGACCCCAGCTACCCAGAGTCGGTGCATTACTTCGTAACATTGGCACGATCACAAAAGATCAAGTCTCGAAAGACCGATTAGTTTAGTAGCCTTGGAAACACTAGATACATTCATAAGTATTTCATTACATCAAAATTAAACAAACTACAATAACATGGTCTCCATAGTCCACACTCATATCCTCTTCTCACAATCCCTACAGGTCATTCATAAAATACTTCTTCACATCCTGGAAAATATTAAAACATTGAAAGGGGTGAGCTCAGATGCTCAGTAAGGATAACAATATTGCGGAAGCTTTCATAAATAAACATAAAAATTTAAGGCAATGTATAACTAAAACAAAAGCCTTTTAAACTTCTACATCAACATAATATGGAAAAAGTAAAATGAGATAATGCCATTCACTTCTTCACATGGATATTATACTGGTCGAATAATCACATGAAATATCAATAACCACTTTCATAATGAGGGAATGTATAATGCCAGACATTCTGCAACATTTTGTCAAGGCCTCGGCCAAGACGTCTAAAATGATTAAGGCCTCGGCCAAAACCATAAATCAAATTGGGAAAGGGCCTCGGCCAAATCCACGTCTAGTTGTCTCATGAGACCTACCGATGCATCGAGGAGCTATAGCAGGCTCCACCCGTCACTTATTAAGTCCAATACATTCCTCATATGAATAGATTTAAACATATCATAAACCATAACATAATCGTATCACATAAAACATTCATAAAGGAAACATAACATTTCCACATTTCAATCACAAGATATCAATACAACACATTGTTATAATAAAAACACTTTCAAAACAATTTTCAATACCAAAATAAAAGAAAGTTAAAACTTTGTATTTATTTTTCATTAAAAAAAAGATGGCTTATAGAGGAAGCCGAAACTCAAATAATGGTCACAGCGGCGGAGAAGTCGTTGTCACCGCATATGTACGGAAAGAAAAACATTCCCTTTTGTCGTTTAGCAAAACGCTTTGTATAAAAAGATTCCTTTTGAATAACCGTAAAAGTCAAAGGGGTTTATACACCGTATAAAAGAAAATTGTGTATAAAACCAAATATGCCTCAATGAAAGGGGATTGAGATGAAGTCCTTAAAAGATCATTTTTAAAATAAAACAGATCTATTATGTGTATTCACTATAGGTACACATGAAAAAGTAAAAATACAAGATAGGACATAATAATATCATTACATAATTTGAAAGTAGGAGATTAACCCAAAGAATGGAAATTGGGTTAAGAAGTTCCCTTACCTCATGTATGACTTGACTCAACCATTCTTTAACCTCATGAATAATAAACTAGAGTTAATATATACCTTATTAAGAACCATTTTCAATTTTATTATCCTTTTTATATCACTTATTACAATGTTATGAACATTATGTAATTATTTAAGTTAATAACGGTCGTTTTGTCGATCTTTGGTACTTGAGTCAACAATAAACTTCTTATAATTATAAGTTGTTCATGTGGTAGAATATCCATTATATCCAGAATTATATACATGATTTAGATGTCATATATATCATATATATACAGTATATACATTCATTCATAATGTCACGTAACATTTAGAGGTAAGAAATGAAATGCACCGTTCATGGAGACGGTAAGCTGTACGTACGCATGAACGCTACTTTCATTTCTATTTCGTATTTAATGGAATGAAATCATAATGATATAAATTTATAATATAATTACAGTATAATATAGTGTATAATACCATTTACTCCATCCTTTATACATCCCACATATGGCATTAACGATTCAAATCACTTTGAGGGGGCGGTAGTCCGCACTTCCTAAAATGAAATTATCTCGTTTTACCCATAATGGAAATCATAAAGTATTCCATAAATGATAAATACAGAAGCATAAGTAAAACATAAACACATTATATATCAGATATAAAAATAGTGACATCTTAATGGCCACCTTTGAAGGTGTTATATGAGTGTTGAACAATCATCGTTTCGTGAGGCAGAAATTCGCCATCCACAGAAACCGTATGTTATTTAACCATTAGATGTAGGTGTGTGTGAGTGTAGCTTGAATCCTTCTTATAACAACATCCTAGTATATTTAGGATACTGGTTTTGTTACAAAAAAAATGAATAAAAAGAATTTAGGGGTTGGAGAAGAAAAATAAACAAAAACAACATTAGAGAAGACATTACCTCAAAATCGGGTAACTCTTTTTGATTTGAGCCAAAGGCTTCCTTGGGAAGAGTTCTGCCCAATGTGAGGCTTCTAGGAGTAAGAGAGGGATTTTGGGAGAGTATTTTGGCAGAATTTGGCCGTTCCAAATGGCTTGAAGGTGTGAATAAGGTGGGAGAGGTGGGGGCCTTTTATAAGTGGAGAGGAGGGGCTCTTTTGGAAAGATTGAAATGTTACATTATTACACAATGCTTTTCGGATTCTAAAGGTCCCACACTTATATAATTCGAGTCTATGGTTATAAGGGTTCTAAATCTCCTCATACAATTGTCTTTGGACAAGTGTAAGCCTTGGATTTTTCATTATCTTCCCATTTTATTTAAATCGTTAAATAATGAGGTCATCACTGCATCATCATGATGTAATAAATAATTTAATTTATTTAATGTATAAAAATTATAAAAAAAATACTATGATGTAGGAAATATTTTTACCTTTCTAATGAATATTTATAATCAAAATTTGGAGTTTTGTAACCCCACATAAAAACTGTTGTAGTAAAACAACTCATGTTTGTGTCAATTTAATTTTAACATTAAATAAATATATATTAATGTCATTTTCCAACTAAAGTGGCTCCATGGGGTCCCCAAGTTGACCCATGGGTTGTCTTGGTCGGCCATGACTCATCCAATAGGAGTAGGACAAGTGTCATGCTCATCTCATATTATTATAACATTATTTGTACCTTAAACTACACTAATTACCTCTAATCGCGATTAAGAACTTAAAAGTTACTATTCACCAAAAAATTATTTTAATCTCATTGAACCACATTTTACTTCTTAATGACAACCATGTATGTCGGATTTTTGAAAATCAAATCACGGAAGTGGTAATTTTTTTATTTAAACGAAAAATCAGTTTTTTAACTACCACTTAGTGGTTTCACTATTCATCAAAAATTGAAGTTTTTCACAACAATGCCAAAATTTCACCCTAAGCTATAATTGATATTCCGAATTCAAAAATGATGTCTATTTTAAAAAATTCCAATAATATAAGTTGCATTAATTAATTTTTTAATTAATTCCCGCTGTCACAACAAATAGCGTGTTTTTAAGAAACAATTTATATCAAAAGAATGACAATTGTTTATGTCCAATTTTAATGTTAAATTAATTCTAATGACCACCATTGGATAAAATTGTAAAAATATATTATAATAATACTTTAAAACCACTAAATAGTATAATTTATCACTATAAATTATTTTGATTAAAAATGTTGTTTTTAAGTATTTTTCACAATTCATAAAAAATTAGAAGTTCTCAGAAAAATACCAAAAATTCAACATAGGCTAATTTCGATATTAAAAATACAAAAATGAAGTCCATTTTGAAATATAAAATTTCGATAATTTTAAAATGTGGTTATTACTATTCATAACGGCTACTTTGATTAGTCGCGGTGTTTTAGAACTCAAAGTTGCGTACAATGCAAGTTATTGCATTATTGAAAGAGAGGCGTATCGTGGAAGCTCGGGGTGTTACATTCTCCCCTCCTTCAATAAATTGCGTCCTCGCAATTTGAAATTATTCTTTGAAAATAAAAGGTTGAAAATAGAAAATACCTTTGTGGAAAACCCACATCGGAAATAAGGTTAATAAAATTTAGTCTTAATAATAGGGAAATGGAAATAAGAAAGTCACCACCAAATTATGATCTCGATAAGGAGAACATTGGTGGCAATTAGAGACATATAATTGGAGGAAAAACGTAAATATGTGTAGGGAGTGATTGAGGTCATCAATCACAATCAACTGTCAAATTGAGGGCCTTAAAGCCTTCAATCTATGTTGATTTAAAATATCATCAGTTCAACAAGACATAAGGTATTAGGGTAACACATTTTTTTGTTTTAATATTCCTTTACTAAAGTTTAAGAATTAATTTATTCATTGAATATCAGATAGGTATATATATATATTTATGCTTTACAATTAGTGTTTCAACCTTCAACTCACCTTTCACTCAAAAAGATAATAGAACCCAAAAATATTATACTTATCCTAATTGTATAAGGTTCCAAATGTTAACACATACCATTTAGATTAGTAAAATTATTTTGTAATAACCAGGGACTTCCTGTAGGCTAGTGGTAGGAAATAAAGGCCTGTCGCACTATGATTGTGGGTTCGATTCCTGCAGCTTTGTCCGACGCGACGGGTTATGCCCCACCCTGCAGGTTGTCCTTTTCCTAAAACTATAGTATCATAATATTCCAAAAATAATCTTCATAATTTTTTTTAACCTTAAACAATACTATCCAAAGATCAACTTAATCCACTCCAACCTTTATAGTTATCCAAAATACCTCTGTCCAGACTTTCTCTAAAAGGTCTCTTAATTCCAAAATCAATTTATCAGATTCCCCAAACAAAGTAAAGTTTCTCTTATTGTCACATACTAAAAATATAATTACCTTCATCATATTAAAACCTTACTGAAATCAACAAGTACTGCAGTACACTCCTTATATATATATCACATTATGCTAATAACCAGAATATAATCCATGAGTCCAAAAGCACCAATACATTAGTTATTCTTCTTCAACTATAGTAACAACATAAGATTGTCCTTGATTCCTTGGCCTCTTCTGAGGTAAGTTCCCCTGACGCATAGGAAATTCATTTGCATAATGTCCCTTCTCTCTACAATTATAACATTCCACGTTGACAGCCGCTTTCTTTCCCTTGCATTCATGAGCTTGGTGGCCTTTTTCACCACACTTGTAACATACTCCTTTTCCTTTTAGACAGGCACCAGGGTGCTTCCTACCACAATTATCACAGGGTGGAAATTCATTTCTACCCTTCTTCCCTGTTTCATTATTTCCTTTCCCAGAGTTTTCAGTGGATCTCTTCTTATCTTGCTTTGATTTAAAGTCATAAGACTTAGAGAATTTTTTTTCCCGTCTTGATAGCGCACGAGACAATATCTTCGTATGATGAGAAGGATTGTGATACCAAAGCTCGACAGAGAAATGGTTTTAACCCATCAATGAAATGATCAATCTTACTCCTTGGGTTACGTATATAATCGGCAGCATGCCTCGCTAACCTTGTAAAGTTAGCCTCATACTTTGCGACATTCTCATCCTCCTTCTGCCTCAGACTCAGAAATTGCCTTTCCATATCTGCTCGATGGTCACGAGGAAAGTATTTTTCTAAGAAAAGCTCTTTGAACTCCCTCCATTCCGTATTCGATACGTCATCATCTTCCTTTGTGTTTTGAATCAGCGACCACCACTGATTGGCATCTCCAGTGAGGCGGTAAACTGCCATGACAACCTTCTCCCTTTCACTACTCCCCAAGGCATGGAATATTTTCTCTAAGGAATTTATCCATTGCTCAGCTACTATAGGATTTGTACTCCCATTGAAGGTTGGTGGTTGTTGCCTCATGAAGCGGTCTAACATTGATCCTCCACGTTGCGGATCAGGGTGCTCCATACGAGTAAGGTTATTATTCATAACCTGAGTGAGTTGTCCCAGTATGGTAATAAGTTGATCAGCACCAGTTGTATCTCCAGATCCACAATAATTATCTTGAGCAGGAGGGCAATCCCTACACGAAGTTCTTGCATTGATACGGTTTCCATTCCTTCCACTAGGCGCCATTTATAAACAATGGCATAAACTAGATTAGTTTATGAATAAAAATACATAATTCCATACTTGTTAAACACTTTACATAAATTGAACTATTTATGGATATAATCCATAATCATAAAAAGAAATGTTTTCTTTGAGGAAGTATGTACTCATAACCCTTCATAGTGGTTTGTAAATAAAATGAGAATTATCCTAAGCATATCCCCCGGGAGTGTCGTAACCAAGAGTGAAGCAAGGCCCGTTGTCGTGCACCAGTTCCCGTTCGAGTCTAGCTCAAAGCGGTGTTTTTGGGTTTTACCCCTAGGTACATCTGTGCCAGAGCCGCCTCTACCTACTCGTATCCAGACAGGGATGTATTGCTCGGAAAACTCATAACATCTCTATAATACCAAAATTCTAGGAAGTTCTTCTATACTAATCCTCAAAGTCTATCTTTGGGCTATGTGCTCTAATCAGAGTTTATCTAAATCTAGTTTCCAAGGTTAGTAATAAACTGCCTCTGATACCAACTGTAACGCCCCGACCCCAGCTACCCAGAGTCGGTGCATTACTTCGTAACGTTGGCATGATCACAAAAGATCAAGTCTCGAAAGACCGATTAGTTTAGTAGCCTTGGAAACACTAGATACATTCATAAGTCTTTCATTACATCAAAATTAAACAAACTACAATAACATGGTCTCTATAGTCCACACTCATATCCTCTTCTCACAATACCTGCAGGCCATTCATAAAATACTTCTTCACATCCTGGAAAATATTAAAACATTGAAAGGGGTGAGCTCAGATGCTCAGTAAGGATAACAATATTGCGGAAGCTTTCATAAATAAACATAAAAATTTAAGGCAATGTATAACTAAAACAAAAGCCTTTTAAACTTGTACATCAACATAATATGGAAAAATTAAAATGAGATAATTCCATTCACTTCTTCACATGGATATTATACTGGTCGAATAATCACATGAAATATCAATAACCACTTTCATAATGAGGGAATGTATAATGCCAGACATTCTGCAACATTTTGTCAAGGCCTCGGCCAATACGTCTAAAATGATTAAGGCCTCGGCCAAAACCATAAATCAAATTGGGAAAGGGCCTCGGCCAAATCCACGTCTAGTTGTCTCATGAGACCTACCGATGCATCGAGGAGATATAGCGGGCTCCACCCGTCACTTATTAAGTCCAATACACTCCTCATATGAATAGATTTAAACATATCATAAACCATAACATAATCGTATCACGTAAAACATGCATAAAGGAAACATAACATTTCCACATTTCAATCACAAGATATCAATACAACACATTGTTATAATAAAAACGCTTTCAAAACCATTTTCAATACCGAAATAAAAGAAAGTTAAAACATTGTATTTATTTTTCATTAAAAAAAAGATGGCTTATAGAGGAAGCCGAAACTCAAATAATGGTCACGGCGGCGGAGAAGTCGTTGTCGCCGCATAAGTACGGAAAGAAAAACATTCCCTTTTGTCGTTTAGCAAAACTCTTTGTATGAAAAGATTCATTTTGAATAACCGTAAAAGTCAAAGGGGTTTATACACCGTATAAAAGAAAATTGTGTATAAAACCAAATATGCCTCAATGAAAGGGGATTGAGATGAAGTCATTAAAAAGATCATTTTTAAAATAAAATAGATCTATTATGTGTATTCACTATAGGTACACATGAAGAAAGTAAAAATACAAGATAGGACATAATAATATCATGACATAATTTGAAAGTAGGAGATTAACCCAAAGAATGGAAATTGGGTTAAGAAGTTCCCTTACCTCATGTCTGACTTGACTCAACCGTTCTTTAACCTCCTAAATAATAAACTAGAGTTAATATATACCTTATTAAGAACCATTTTCAATTTCATTATCCTTTTTATATCACTTATTACAATGTTATGAACATTATGTAATTATTTAAGTTAATAACGGTTGTTTTGTCGATCCTTGGTACTTGAGTCAACAATAAACTTCTTATAATTATAAGTTGTTCATGTGGTAGAATATCCATTATATCCAGAATTATATTCATGATTTAGATGTCATATATATCATATATATACTGTATATACATTCATTCATAATGTCACGTAACATTTAGAGGTAAGAAATGAAATGCACCGTTCATGGAGATGGTAAGCTGTACGTACGCATGAACGCTACTTTCATTTCTATTTCATATTTAATGGAATGAAATCATAATGATATAAATTTATAATATAATTAAAGTATAATATAGTGTGTAATACCCTTTACTCCATCCTTTATACATCCCACATATGGCATTAACGATTCAAATCACTTTGAGGGGGCGGTAGTCCGCACTTCCTAAAATGAAATTATCGTGTTTTACCCATAATGGAAATCATAAAGTATGCCATAAATGAGAAATACAGAAGCATAAGTAAAACATAAACACATTATATATCAGATATAAAAATAGTGACATCTTAATGGCCACCTTTGAAGGTGTTATATGAGTGTTGAACAATCATCGTTTCGTGAGGCAGAAATTCGTCATCCACAGAAACCGTATGTTCTTTAACCATTAGATGTAGGTGTGTGTGAGTGTAGCTTGAATACTTCTTATAACAACATCCTAGTATATTTAGGATACTGTTGTTGTTACAAAAGAAATGAATAAAAAGAGTTTAGGGGTTGGAGAAGAAAAATAAACCAAAACAACATTAGAGAAGACATTACCTCAAAATCGGGTAACTCTTTTTGATTTGAGCCAAAGGCTTCCTTGGGAAGAGTTCTGCCCAATGTGAGGATTCTAGGAGTAAGAGAGGGATGTTGGGAGAGTATTTGGGCAGAGTTTGGCAGAGCCAAATGGCTTGAAGGTGTGAATAAGGTGGGAGAGGTGGGGGCCTTTTATAAGTGGAGAGGAGGGGCTCTTTTGGAAAGATTGAAATGTTACATTATTACACAATGCTTTTAGGATTCTAAAGGTCCCACACTTATATAATTCGAGTCTAAGGTGATAAGGGTTCGAAATCTCCTCATCCAATTGGCTTTGAACAAGTTTAAGCCTTAGATTTTGCATTATCTTCACATTTTATTTAAATCGTTAAATAATGAGGTCATCGCTGCATCATCATGATGTCATAAATAATTTAATTTATATAATGTCTAAAAATTATAAAAAAAATACTATGATGTAGGAAATCCTTTTATCTTTCTAATGAATATTTATAATCAAAATTTGGAGTTGTGTGACCCCACATAAAAACTATTGTAGTAAAACAACTCATGTTTGTGTCAATTTAATTTTAACATTAAATAAATATATATTAATGTCATTTTCCAACTAAATTGGCTCCATGGGGTCCCCAAGTTTACCCATGGGTTGTCATGGTCGGCCATGACTCATCCAATAGAAGTAGGACAAGTGTCATGCTCATCTCATATTATTATAACATTATTTGTACCTTAAACTACACTAGTTACCTCTAATCGCGATTAAGAACTTAAAAGTTACTATTCACAAAAAAATTATTTTAATCTCATTGAACCACATTTTACTTCTTAATGACAACCATGTATGTCGGATTTTTGAAAATCAAATCACAGAAGTGGTAATATTTCATTTAAACGAAAAATCAGTTATTTAACTACCACTTAGTGGTTTCACTATTCATCAAAAATTGAAGTTTTTCAGAACAATGCCAAAATTTCACCCGAAGCTATAATTGATATTCCGAATTCAAAAATGATGTCTATTTTACAAAATTCCAATAATATAATTTGCATTAATTAATTTTATAATTAATTCCCGCTGTCACAACAAATAGCGTGTTTTTAAGAAAGAATTTATATCAAAAGATTGACAATTGTTTATGTCCAATTTTAATGTTAAATTAATTCTAATGACCACCATTGGATAAAATTGTAAAAATATATTATAATTATACTTTAAAACCACTAAATAGTATAATTTATCACTATAAATTATTTTGATTAAAAAAGTTTTTTTTAAGTATTTTTCACAATTCATAAAAAATTAGAAGTTCTCAGAAAAATACCAAAAATTCAACATAGGCTAATTTCGATATTAAGAATACAAAAATGAAGTCCATTTTGAAATATAAAATTTCGATAATTTTAAAATGTGGTTATTAATATTCATAACGGCTACTTTGATTAGTCGCGGTGTTTTAGAACTCAAAGTTGCGTACAATGCAAGTTATTGCATTATTGAAAGAGAGGCGTATCATGGAAGCTCGGGGTGTTACAAGAAGTGTATAATTGTCTTCATTGACAACTTAGGTTATAATGATCGTGCCTCTCATGTTTATGATTCGATATCATATATTAAGATTAGAGATCTTTGGATGGATATTGAAGAAATTTCTAAGATTGTGGTTCAAAAAGTGTGATTATAGGTGAATTTTACATAGTTTTGGCACCTGAATAAAATATATGTTCAATATTTAATTGGGAAGAAACTCATGATTTTGATTCCTCGTCAATGTAATTTTGTTGATGTCCCAATTGTGGGAGCATATTCTTCCTAGAGCTAACATACTTTGAATAGAAAGAAGGAATGATAAACTGATAGGTGGTTTGATGACTTGGATAAAAGCAAAATTCCTTATGGAATTTCAGGTTATATTCTACCCATACACCACTATAATCAGAATCCCATAATTGTGGATGTTTTACTAATAATGAGGCATGTTACACTCCCCTTATCTTTCGATATTATTTGGGTTGTCACTATAGGATGAAGGAAAAAATATCAGATGCCTGAAAACTTGTTCCAATAAGAAACTAAATTTGAAGGATTATCATGAAACTTGATATCAAATTATTTCTTCTAAAGGAATAGAGTAAAAAATCCTTCTCCAAACATGATACTGAAATTGAGGATGCTGAAAAACATCTTGTAAAAACATAATCTAGAATCCAAACTAGTATATCCACTCTATAGATGGAATTCAAGCTCATTAAATGATATATGGACCTTTCACCATTAATGATAGTATTGTAATGAATCATTTTAATGTGAAATAGTTGAAGGAAGGGGGAAATAATTCAGGTTTATTTCATATATTTCATAGGTCCAAGAGATCTAAAATAGAGAATAATGTCATCACCATTAATGGGAATCCTCACACCTCTAAGAATGAAATATCAAAATATTTGATTGAATAATTTTGTGATATGTATTCAGAGGATGAGATGGATTATATATCAGCAATGATTGATAATATTCTTCAATACATTGGGGATAAGTTTAAATGAGGCCTTGTATGAGAACGAGCCATAGAAGAAGTTAAGAGATATGTATTTTCTCTTAACATAGAATGTTCTTATGGACCTAATGGATTATTAAATAAATTATTCTTGTTTTTACTTGAAAAATATATAGTGTGATCTAGTAAAACTAGCTAGGGAATTATTTATTCAAGTATACCCACCACATGGAAGTAATTGGAACTTTTTTTCATTAATTACAATTATAGATAATGATGTAGATAAGAAAGACTTTTGACCATTCTCCCTTAGGATCGTTTCCCCAATGTTCACAGGAAAAATCATTATTACCTGGATGGGGGGACTTAATAATAAATACACTACTACAAATTGGTATAGAATTTTACCCAGAACGTGCATTTAGAACTACTTTTTCACAGCTGCAAAAAGTGTCAACATAATGAATTGTAAAGAAAAGGAATGGAAAATTTCTCGGAATATTGATATATCCATGGATTTTGATACCATAAATGGGATTTTATTCTAAAAAATTATAAATAGATATGGATTCATTAAAACATTTACTAGAATGGAAAGTGTTATCCTCTCATTGGGAAGGCTTTCCATTCTGGTTAATGGGTCCCCTGGGGGTTTCTCTCATTTTTCAATGGTTGGTTAGAACAGAGATCCACTCTTAGGTATCCTATTTTTTTTTGACGATGATTACCTAAGAATATTTATCAATAATATTTCCAAGGGTGTGTATTATAAAGAAATTAATGTTGGCAGGGGTGAACCAGTTCCATCAATTCTTATACATGTGGTTGAAATTATTATTTTTGATTGGTATTTCTAGAAGACATTATCATTTATATGGTACTTTTTTACCCACTATAAGGAATTGGTTATTCATGTTATATCTTGGGGTAAATCACTCATTATGTTTGGTGATGGGATAACATTATGATGACAAAATAGAATTGTATGAAAAGTTGGAGTGAGGAAAGGATCCATTCCCTTCAACTATATTTTTGTACCAATATTTTTAGGTAAAGTGAAAAGCTAATATCATAGAGGAATAATCTCATTCATTTTTTAATTATATTTCTAGATGGAAGGAGAATTTAATGTATCATGTTTTGAGTGTGTTTCTTGTGAATTCATTCATCACCTCTAAATTAATCTACTATTTCTCCATATATAGATGGACAAGAGACTATGTTAAGGGGTTTAGAGGAATGATCCATAACTTTATCTGGATTGGATCTCTTCATGAAAGAAAAGGAGTTACTGTTTAAGGGTAGAAATGTATTAAACCCATACATATGTTAGGAATTAGTATTAAAGGCCTCAAAATATTCAATAATGTCTTCATTTGAAAATTTACAAGGAATATATTGAACAATAATGAATATTCATAGACGGATATTATTACAATCATAGGTCTTCATATTGACATTCTATCAATCTATATTTCAATAGAATCACGTAGAACTCCAAATGGCTAGCTTCCATGAAATTTAAAATAAACATTTTTAACACTTTTTGGATTGATTTCTCAATCATAGATCACCTTCTCATTACTCTTCTCCAACTAAATATGGTAATTGGGGATTTTATGGTGACTTATAGAAACCTCGTCTTTGTCAACATGCATTTTATGGTGGTAATTTACCACCATGTCTTCATTGACATTGTCACCTTTGTTTAGAAGCCAACCACCAATGGTTAATTCAATGTAAATGAGTATATGAATATAGATAGTGAGATCTAAACCATGATACCATAGTGGATATAAAAATTCCTGGACCACTTCATTCAACCCTCTAGATAGATACTCATATGGAAAATCTATGAAAATAAACTACTAATTCCTAATCAACTGTTGAATGATGGGAAACATATCGCTTAGAAATTCCACATATGGATATGAGAAGAATATATTTTATAAAACCTATTTATCAATTTTTATTTTTCATGTGAATTTTGGAAGTATGCATGTTGGTATTCTACATTAATCTTGAT
Organism: Viscum album; assembly: GCA_963277665.1. NCBI lineage: Eukaryota > Viridiplantae > Streptophyta > Magnoliopsida > Santalales > Viscaceae > Viscum > Viscum album. Next base: position 1,501,002,034 of record OY728131.1, read on the forward strand.
GTGTGTAGAGGGTTGGTGGATCACCTCACCTTCGTTACTCATGTTGGATAGAGTGAGCTTATTCATAACCTACTGCTTATAGTGAATGATTCAATTATAACCTCAATTTTTCTGGTGATAAATTGAATGTTTGTTTATATTATTGTTACATAGTTTCATGGTGGTGTTCTTTCAATGCAAAAGGAGATTGACACCATTACAAGGGCGTAAATTAGACCAATGCATAACACTATGGGTGACCTGAAAACTCTATTGATTAAGGGAGTGAAAATTAGACCAATACATACATAGGTTCTAAAATATGTGATTTGGATTCCACAAATTGTTTATTCAATTTAATTAAATATTGGTGGTGTGGCCTCTGGTATGCCAGGACCCTCCTATTGTGGAGGTATTTTTAGAACCCACTTTAGATTCTTCAATGGTTTTTTCCATCATTGTATTATAATTGGAACTGATTACGAAGCTATGTTGTTGTTGAATAATTTGGATGTCAATCATGGTATCGAACATAATTGTACTGATATATATATATATAATATAACTGTGAAACTATCGTCATGGATCTGTAGGAGAGAACCCAAAATGTAACATGAAAATTCATAACACATTAGATTGATTGTATTGACCATGTCACTCAGCTCAATATGAATGATTAACATGTGTATAGAAAAGAAAACTAGGTGTACAACGCTCTATCTAAATGTTAAATCATAGAAACATTTAAAATGTGGTCCTTTAGAGATCCTGAATAATGATAATCCTTGGTGGATAATGACATGTACGATGTGTTTCAATACAGTCATTTCAAGCTCCATTGTAATGCTGGAATTTATTCATTTATTTTTCATAATTATATTTTGGGAATGAATTTTTCCATAAACTATATCTTATTGGTATTTTTATAATTATAATTCATATATATTCTGGATATGATATAGTTCAAATAACACAATGGGAATAGGTGATGTGCCCGATAATAGGATCATATGATTTGAATCCCATTTATCAGAGATTCTGAGGGAGGTGAAATCACTATAATTTTTCCTTAACTAAGATCAAAATAAGATTCAACAACTAAATCACTGAAAAAGTTATTTATTAGAATTGTTCATGATTATCGAGATCATGTTGAAATTTTTTTTGAACCACCCAAAGAGTGTGGCACCATCTCACAGCTTAGCCTTTTGGAGAACATTAGTGAAAAATGAGGATATGTATCTAGATCTTGAAAATTTTGTTTAATTTTTAATTTTATTAAAATAAAGACTATATTTACATTTTGTTTTTATTACATTATAAATGAGTATTAAATGGGTTTGATAAAAAATAGATTTTGATACAATGAAACTATATTTTTTTAAATATATAGTTTTAATCAAGACACAATTTTTGATGATGTCAAGATTTTTTTAAATTAATTTTAATTGAATAAAATATATTTATTAAATAATATTTATTTAAATATAATATGTAATAAAATTATAAGAATAAAAATATAATATTTGAAGTGTTGGAAAAATATTATCTTCGTAAAATAGTATTTTTGAAAATAATGAGGTTTTTTATTTAAAAGAGAAAATAATCCTATTAATATAACTGTTTTATTAATATAAATATTATTTCTTAAATAATAATGTTAAAAATATCCAATGGTAATGTTTTGAAAATTTTCTGATACAGTTTAATTTTTATGTTAAAAATGAATATCATATAAATATATGTCCTGTATTTTGGAATCATAAAAGAAAAATAGTGTGGTAAAAATACTATAAATATTATCCATTACCTTAATTATTAATCCCATTTAAAATAATTTGTTTTTTTCTTTTTAATGATTTTATAAAAACTTCTTGAATCCTTAAAAACATATATTTTATTTTATTATTTGTAAATTATTGTTTATGAATGTGACACACCTCCACGTCACCAAGAGTATTATTTAAATAATTTTGGTTCACAGAATCATAAAATATTTTAAACATCTGAGAAACCCATGGGGGTTTATGAATTTTATTATCTTATCTTATAGATTCCAATACCCATGTTTATGGGTAAATAATGACCACCCCATCCATCGCTATAAATACACAACTTTTATCTATATAATCTTTACTATGAACCCATTTTACACTATGTTTCTCTCCCTATCCCTCTATAATTCCATCCCAGGGTGTCTTTATAATATTAATAAGAACTAATAATTTTGTTTAAAGTCTATTCTCATGGTAAGGGATACTCTCACTTTTCTATTTATTTGACCACTATCACTATATTACACATTTTGGATTCAAATTATTCATGCCATGATATGTTTTAAAAAATAGCAATTATTATCCTTATTATGTAAAAGTTAGCAGAAACAAAATTCGGCCTCATTAAACATTTAATTGATTAATTATTTACCCTATTATATTTATGAATTTATCGTTTTATTTTTTATACCATGCATTTGTGTAGTGAATACCCATCCCCATTTCCACTCAATGGTATTCACCTTGATGTACTTATCCTTCCTCTAATTTCTACTTCTATATATGAAACCCAAATACCATAATTGTGAGATTATAATAGATTATAGAAATATTTATGTTGTATCATCCATTTATAAGACTTATTCATGTAAATTTTATGTATATCAAGGGTATTACTAGAACTAGATAACCCTTCAAGGAATTATATATTTTTTGTCTAATGAGATACCATATATGGTACATAATATGTCACCATAAGAATACTATTTTATGATTTCTCTGTGGTTAGCCTTATCTTATTCTTATTATGTCATGTTTTATGTTGTCTCCACATTCCTATGTTACCATGATGTTATCATGTTATACTTTGATTCAATGATCATGATTATGATTATAACCACTATATATCATCTTGTTATGAAATTAAATTATGATTATATTTGATTATTACCTTTTTTATTTATATCTCCAACCATACTTATGTATGTCCATAGGTTATCCTGTGTTGTCTTAAAAGATATAAGATATTTTAAGATCATGTTTAGGAGTTTAAAATAATATTGTTGTACCCATGTTTTAATTTAATTTGATCTTTACCTCATTTACCAAACACACCAAGACTTAGAATCTTCTCAGATAATATTATGAATATATTTATGTAAAAAATACTAAACTACTATTTATTAAATATATTGGATGTCATAATAGATAAAATTCTATGCACGAAAATTCTATTAATTTCAAGAGTAAAAAATTAATCTAGAGTAATTGAAGGTTATATTAGAACAAAATATTTTCTTTTAAAATTAAACTAGTTTCTATATGATATTTTTCATAAAAACATTTGAAATATTTTTATTAGAATTCATGGTATATTTTTGGGGGTAATTAAAAAAAATTTATGTTTAGTTGTGACGTTAATTGAATTAGATCCATAGATTCATTAAATAGAATATTTGTTTGCATAATTTATTGATAAATTATTAGGGTCTATTAGAATATATTTACACTAATTTTAAAATATAAAATATTGTGTTACATTTTTCATAATAATTTCTAAATTTTAATATGGGAATATATCAACATTATATTGACCGATTATATAAAAATTTAACGAGTCAATGAATAATGATAAAGAATAGCTAATAATATTGAGAAACTGAATAGTTTTTATTTAATATCCTTCATATAAAGAACATTGAAATAAAATGTTTTATTATTTAATTTTTATGGTTAAAATTTTCATTCTAGAGTTGATGTGTAGAATACGAGGCTTAATTTCAAATCAATATATTGATCCTTTTAAAGAAACGAGTATTACTACTTTTAGAGATTCTGATTGATTAATGACAATAATGAATTAATTGAAAGCTATGATAGGTATAATAATTTTGTTTAACATATAAAGGTCATTAATGTTCATTTGTAGGAGGGATAATTCGATTCTATTTACATTATTATGTTTTTTAAAGAAATATGTTCATATTTAATGTCATCTTGATAAGCATAGACTATATTTTCCATGTGGAGGAATGACTGATGTATAAAGGATGATACATTCCTATTCATCATTATAAATAGAAGATATCAAATAAAAATAATATATAATGTAAAATAAGTATTTTAAATTTTTTTGGTTTATGATGATACCTTCATATTGTTTAATAAATTTAATAATTTTTGAATCTGTTGTTCTCAGATTTTATTCATAGACAACAAGGATTTAGTCATCTACATAAGGGGAAAACCATGTAAAATATTATATTTTACTATCTCTTTTATATTATTTATTACACATGACATGAATTTTTTGATTGATATGAATTGTATCATTTAAACCCATTAAGGGAATATTTTGAAATTAATTAATAAAATAAATTCAGTAAAAAATGTCAATTTAGATTTAACCCTATTATATTGTGTCTAAATAAGTTTATTGGGCATGTTATCTAATACCATATATGATGCCCTACTTGTTAATAGATCCTTGTGTTTCTGGTTTTTTTCTACCGTATATGTGGTGGAGAATTGAAGATGTTTATAAGTTCCCTAAAAAATATGAAGATTTTATTTGAAAAAACATTAAACAATTTAATGAATATAGAAGACATGAAATTGAGAAAGATATCACCTATGGGGAGAGAAGTTGATGATTTAAAATAATCTATAGCAATAAATGTGAAAACATTTCTATTCCAAATGTTGATAATTATCCTCTTAATGAATCGTGTTTAGGATACAGTTTTTATTTTATAATTGAATAATGCTTATAAATTTTATTGTACAATACATTATTAGAAAAAAAATCCATGTAGAAGTTTCCACATTCATATATGATATTATAAAGGATAAAAATGTTAAAAGAACAATAATAGATATGGATATAGTATACTTTGAGTAGGAACCATCTAAGAAGGTGTTTATATGAAAACTTCACGTCGAATTTTTTGATATCCAATAGCGAATTTCTTTATTATCTAAAGAATAATATTCTTATTATTGGAATTAATTTTAAAAAACAAGTGATGGTATTGTTGATTTTCCAAAAACATTAATGAAAGGATCCATTATTTGGAAGATATGTAAATAGGAAACCCTTGATATCTAAAATAAAAGAAAAAATATCAAAGATCATGATAAATCAATGAATGAAATGTGTTTGATTCTGGGAGATCATTAAAAATAAGAAAATGATCAAAATAGAATATAATGTAATGAATATATTATTTTATGTTTAGAATAATATTATTAATCTAAATGTATTATACTTTAAGAAAATCTTATAAATATTGTTTTTTTAATTAATCATTGTGTGAGAATAAAAGAAGATTTTGTTCCATTATATAACCTAATGAGGGTACTAATAAATTAAGAACTCATTTGTTTTCTAAAAGGATGTGAAATTATTAAATGGTATAGATTATATAATATCTATGAAAAGTACATTGAATGTTTCTTATATGAAATATTCATATTATTTCTTTGAAAATTATTTGATTAAAATATGATTATAGAAAAATATGGGCTGCAAAATTTTCTATTAAATCCACCTATACATCAATGCTGGTGTAAGAAATAATATGATAGTTGGTTCCCATAAATTTTCCATGTTTAATGGAGTTTCTACAAAAAAATAAATGAAATTTAATATTGGATGACAGTATTTAAAAAGAAAAAAGGAAAAATTTTCTTGATACCATTGGTTTTGTTAAAATCATGGGCTCAAGGATTTAGATTAATGGTATAACATGTCAATTTTTATAATTCAATTGTAGTATGTAACTTACCTGACATATTCATCCTATATAGCTCTAAAATAGATTATAATTGATGATCTAAATCAAGCCAAATTGTATTCTACAGGATTCAAACTTGTATTATAGGGATCTATAGGGATGCCCTACCCTTTGGTATATATTATGGTATAGATAACCATATGTAAAAGTGGATGGATAAAAAAAATCTTGTTACAATAAACATTATAAATTAAATTATAGTTATTATTAAGCTACGAGGAAATAAAATATGAAATTATATATTTAAATAAACTACATTTTTGTTATAGAAGTCATTCATTAACAAATAAGGACACCCATGGGATGATAATATAAAACATGGTCCAAAGTAAACAAAATAAAAATGATAACTATTTTTTTTTCTAAAGTCCCTACCTCATTCCATCACCCTACTGAAACTATACTAACTATAAATCATCATTCCACTATAGTTCCCTTCAATTTTCCTCTTCTATGAACCAATAAATATGTATGCATATCGAAATGACAATGATGAGAAAGCATTCCATAATTTTTATTCTTATTATGATTTAATACACATTTGATGAACAATTTCACTTTATTCTTATTAAATGGAATATTTCGTGGAAATTAATTTAATATTGTTTTTTATAAAGTTTAAAAAAATTGAAATAAAGAATATATTAAAAATCTTGATTTTTTGTAAACATAATTCTATATTTATAGTTAGAAATTAACTTTAATACATGTAATTTTGAAAACACTAGGATGTAATATTTTATGATTTAGATTAGATAAAGGTGATATGCATGGATTGTTTTGGATAAAAATTCCATATCATAGTCCACGATAACCAATTTTGTAACGAGAAAAGGTTTTAAAACCTAGTATCATACTATTTTTATTTCATATAACATTAGTTGGAAAACATGGAAATGCAAATAGACAAATGTGATTAAATGGGTTATTTAATATTAATTCTTATAGAGGTGAGGTTATGACAGATTAATCTTTGAGGTGGGGGGATCTATGTACAATTAAATGAAAATCCATGCAACATTGGGAGATTTAATTATAGGGGTAATGGTACCAAGGATAAAATCAACTACTATAAATCCCATGTATGATTAAATTTAACCATTATTAGAATGAACTGAGGGGAACATAAGATATATAATATTAACTATTGCAGTTGTATCCTTATATTATAATATACAGTTTTACAGCACATATAAATTCTCATTTACGATTGAAGACATGGTAATTACACTCATCATCTATTATAAATCTTCTTTGGATATGTGTGATCAAAATGATTTCCAAGAAGGATATGTGAGAATATACTATTTATCAAGATTCTACACAATATTAACATAGAATTAAAGGATTTATATAAGATTAACAACAATAACTTCTTTCTCATACTACCACACCAAAGTCACCATTTCTGTGAGAATCATATGTTACGATACATTAATATGACAAGGGGTGTATAACCCAATATTTCTAGGTTATAAGGATCACATTGACACAACTATTAGACTAACATGCAAGAGAACTTATGGTCATTATAGAAAAACTAGTGATCAGGATAATAATTATAATCCATTAATGTGATCTATGTACATGTTTATCAATTACAAGAGTTGAGACATGATAATAACATCACCATTTAATGGATTAGTCTAATCAATAAAAGTTGTATTGGGATTCCCACATTCTAAACCTCAAACTCATATGAGTATAGTTGGTCGATGCAATATGTATATAACCTAAAGGACCAATGAAAATTAGTATTAATGATTTTCATATTCCCTCTTCTCATAAAGACTCGTAATATATGTGTTTCCAAAAAACCATGAGAGGTGCCCCCATAATATTCATTTTTATACAATAAAGGGAGTGGTTTTTATGACATGTCCCCCATGGCCTATGTCATGACTACCCCAAGCCCACCTCCCATAGACCAAGGGATTAAGACTAGCACCGAGTAGGCATATTCAAAATATACAGGAGGCATTTTCATAAGTCCTTGTACACACGCACACAACCCCAAGTCACAGATGATGGAAGGTGAATGCACTATGTAAACAAACACAAGGTAGGATAGTAGAAATTTGAAGGTAAACGAGGAAAGAATATAAGTACAAATAAAAGAGAAATGTATATGTACCAGTCACTAGAAATCCTTTGTCGAAAATGCTACTTGAATGGTAGGTACAGAAATTGTTGTTTGAAGCCACAGAAGCACATCTCATCCATTCAGTCGACCTAATCACCATCTGTCCCTAGTCTACCAAGGACTCCTTTAAAGCATCGATCCTCGACCTAAGACATGACAATTTCATGAAAATCCCATGAATGGGTGACTAAGAAAATACTCATTAAGGACCTCAGACCACAAAGGTATACCAAAATTAAATAGACAAAGAAAACTACCAAAGAGTTACACAAAGTCTAGCATCTATAATTTATAGATAGAAGTGTCACTAGAGTCGTATCACATAGGTATAAATCTAAATTATGAAATGAAATATAATAAATAATAAACTATAAACACCTTATATTATAGAGACACTCATCCTCGATTAGACAGTTAGTCATACTAGGGAACCTATACCCCTCGTCACATAGGCTTACTAGGGCACCATGATCACCTCGTCACATAGGCCTGCTGGGAAAATTAGGCCCGCCCGCCACATAGGCCTCCAAGGGCACCTAGACCTGCTCGTCACTTAGCAATGTAGGGGCACCTAGACTAGCTTTCCATAGTCTTCTCATTACACCCAACCACAGGATTCCTGATCATAGAACTCTTGATTCTTAGAGAATCTAATCCTCAAGCCATAAGTTGTCTCTCAAATTCCACAAAAAACCACATAGAATATATCAAAATGACCTCATAATCATGAGGTTTCAAACACTGAAAACAGATCATTAATCACATGTGTAGTATTGATGTCATGATCCTTTTAGTAAAAAGGGTTGGGGACCAGACATGTTGGGTCCGACCCGGCCCACTACAGCAGCCCGACCAGCTACACATGCCCTATATGAGGTGTTGGGCTCGACCTGCTTGATCAGCTCGGTGTGCTATACCCGGGATGATGTGGGAACCATAGTTCTCCACTACAATCAAGGTGGACCGCATCCTTTATCCGTACCACATCCTCTAACCAATTCTACTGAAACACCCCTGAACTCATGCTAGCGGCCTCGGATCACCATCCACAGTAGATTCCTTAGGCCGCCTTTACCACCGCATCACATTTCTAAACCCTGTGTGCCATCATGTGCTACCACAGGCCATCAGACTTACTCAAGTGGTCCATTTTATGATAGGGAAGTCCCGATGTAATCCTTGGGTCACTACCACCTTATTTGTGTTCTCCATGTTATCATTCCATCAATCCAGGGGTCCAACCATGTTTGAAACCTCCTGGTTATAATTTTACATGACCATGGGGGCCCATTAGTGAAGAACACATGGGGGGAGAGAGATAAAAATGAACACCTAGGGTAATGAATGTTGGCCTTGTCTGTTTGGGCTTCATTCATTACTTTAGAAAATAATGGGTAGACATTCAATTAATTTCCACAATAAAATCTCCCCTTAAATCCTCACATGTAAAAATCTCATTCCCACAAGTATGATCATTCTGAGGGTCATTTTTTTTGTGAATTTTCCTATGTTTTTCATTTTTAGAAATGAATAACAGGGGAAGGGTAACCACATAAAAATAAAATCCTATTACATGGGTTATGATCAATCACTGAAGAACGGTTAATCATGTATTTTTCGTTCTTCAATCCACTGACGTCTAATCTGAATCCATTTGTGATCCATCATCATCCATTGTCCATCACCGCTTGTCATTTGTGAAATAATTTCTTCCAAGGATTCAGTGAAAACTCCATCATCCACCATTGACCCTTTATCTTTGTTAATCATCTTAATAGAGGAAACACATTTCATTGTTTCTGTTAAAAAGAGTCATCACATCATTGTGTTGTTTAATTTATGAAATGAAAAACCATTTCTATTACACTTTAGTTACAACATCATTATAGTGTTTCATATATTAAATGAAACAGATTTCTCGACATCGTATTGCAGAAAAAAATTGTGAATAAAATAATCATTCATAAGACTTTTTTTCATTAAAACAACCAAAATTTAATTTTTCCCTTGACAAGTGTAAGTCGATGTTAGGTCCCACCTAAGAAAATAACACACTCATGTGCTCAAAGGTAATCTGTAATTTATAATCTAAGATACCATTTAAGAGTTATAGGATATAAAAAATCATTATTTTATTTATTTATTTAAGTTCATGTCCCAAAAACAACATTCCACAGTTAGACTGCACCAAAAAATTCTATTCTCCACCTAAGTAAAAAACACCCTCATGAGGTCAACAATGGTCTCGTATTTTCAATATGAGTCACAGTTCATGATTTGAAATAATGTGAAATATAAAATTCTTTTATTTAAAAAAATTATTTACGGATATTCCATTTTCAATTCAACTCACTAGAGGCCCTATCTGACTACAGTTAAGTCATTCCTTAGGTAAACCCTACATCTTGAATACAATGGTGCCCCTAGATTTATGATCTAGGGAATCAATTAAGAGTTTTTCTATTTTTTCCTGAAAACTAGTCATGAGTGTGATTTATAAACTTAGCATATTTTGATAGAAATTTCTGGTCACACATAGACTCTGAGTCTCACGTCATTTCAGTACCTGGTTTTGTAATTTTATCCAATGTTTCAAAAAAACTATGATAATTTGATTCATTACATTCTCATCACATTAAATATTTATGTAATGGAAATCCAAATATGGGGATTCCAAAACAAATGAGTGTAAGAGTAGGAAATTTAGCTAACCACTCCCACATGCCCTTCTATAGATTCATGTTTTGCAACAAAATGTGAACTCGAGGAATTGATCTCCCACAAAGGGTCATCTATTTTCAATCCTTGAACTCCACCAAAAACTCTGCAAAAGTCACCAGGTCGTCAATGTCTAGATCACCCCAGTCCGACATGTGATGCATCGTGTACGTGTCTCCTCAACTAGGATATATGGATGGCATGATGAACCCACTCTAAATGCGGAGTCATATCCAATAGGTATGCCACCTGTCCAACTCTACACATCATTGGAAAATTCTTGATTAAACTCAAAGATAACTTGCCACATTGGAAAAATCGTTGTATCCTACATTGAGGAGAGAGATGAATAAATACATGGTCTCCCTCCTCTAACTCTGTGGGTCTTAGTCACTTATCCGAATTGGATTTGTAATGGATCGGTGAAGTCTTAATACACTCCTAGACGACCAGCACCTTCTCTATAGTTTCTTGCACCAACTACAGTCACATGAACACTGGCTATCCTAGGTCCGTACAACAATGTGGAGACTTGCAGGGTACCTGGTACAAAACCTCTAACAATGAAATTAAGATGGTGGAGTTATAGATGTTATTTTATAAACTCTCCACCAGGGGTAGGTTATCCTCCCAACTACTAACAAAATCTTGGATGTAAACACGTAGAATTCCCTCTAGGACCAGAATGGTCTACTTCATCTGGCCAGCTGTTTCCTGGTGGATAGCAGTGCTCATGAGCTACTGAGAACCAAAAGACAACATAAATCTCTTCCACAATAGGGATGAAAAGTTTTCACCATGATCTGAGGCTGTCATGGGTTTTACTTACTAGATTCAGAATATCTCCATGACGTAGAGGTATCCCATGCTCTCAAAAAACTTTATTCCCAAAAATCAAACATGAGACTGATATGGTGAGTTTGACATCAATCACCCAGATGATACTATGTCCCATGGAAGTACATGATATACCCATCATCAAGTCTGTTGATATAATTTCTTACTCCCTTCTTAACACCCCAAGGAAGAAAAGAGATACCCCTTCTAAGAATAGGGGCTCAACAAGATTTGTTGAAAAACCATGAAACTGATTTAAAAACCTCTCATCATTTATATCAATATGTAAGAACAACATAAATTTATTCTATCATCCCCAATGTCTTCCATGAAACCCACATGCATATCAGATGTATCTCGCCACTCTAGGTGTCCACTGATACTACTATGCATCCTATGAAAGGAATGATGTGCTCCCCACCATTCGCATATCAATCAGGGGTATTCCCTTTGGAAAACTGAGTACCTAAATACTCACAGTCTGTATCATCGAGCCTTTCCACCCTACCTCACTTTAAGAGTGTAAGGGTAAAAACCACTAATTGGAGGTAAGATTCATTATCTATATCCATGAAGGATAACTGTAATGAGCCCAACTACTTCATTTAGTCATTCAGAAGCTAAAAATTGGATCTCATGTTGATAGAATATGCTACCATGTTTCTCTTACTAGGAGTATAGAATACATCGAAGCCATAGTCCTGGAAGAACTCCATCCATCGTATCTCTCTCCAGTTCAAATACTTTTGAGAGAAGATATACTTGAGACTCTTGTGGTTAGAGTAAATAGTAAACTATTATTCCATAAGGCAGTATTAACACATCTTCTATACAAATACTAATGCCTCCAACTCACTCTCACAGGTCACATAGTTTTTCTCATGTGGTCTCAACTACCAAGAACCATCTTTGCCCCTTCAGCTAATCAAATAGATCATCGATACTTGTTAGTGGATACATATTCTTCCCGGTAACCTAATTACGGCATTGGAAGTACACCCATAACCTCATGCTCAAATATTCTTTATTGGAAAATAATACCATGTCTACCCATGTTGAAACATTGGCTTCTTAAAGCCCTTCCTTTGCAAGTCCTCCAACGGTACCCTCAATTCATGAAGCTCTAAAGAAACTATCTGATAAGATGGCGTAGATATAGGTGTCGTCCCAGGGTAGAAGTCAATGCAGAAGCCTACCTTTATATGAGGAGGTAGTCGTAGAAAATTATCCATAAAGATATCCTCTTTCTCATCCACCAGTGAAGTAAACTGAGGACTCATCTCATCCAAGGCACTGAGGGTCATTCTATCCAAATGAAGATTGATTGGATTCACCCTCCTATGGATGAGTCTATCTTGTGATACATGGATTTAATTTTTTCTCTGGAAAGTGAAAAGTCATTACCATAATTGTGGAAATACCAAACCCATTTTCATAAAATATTTAATCTTCTATTGAACTGCCAATGACCAGTCTATACCCAAACTCACGTGATACGTCCTCAATGATTCTATGAAGAGTTTTCCAATCGAAAAATGCACCTCAATAGTCAGGTCACACCATTGAAATAAATATGATTATTGAGTCTCCTCCCATATATATTTATAGATGTATATGTTATGTCAACGATTTAACCAGAAACTCTCTATATCGAAGCAATTCATGACAAGAAGGAATTATTAGCACTTATATCTATTAACACTTCAGGTAAGAGTAGGCACAGATCATACCTGGAATCATTCTTGGATCCCTTGGGTCATATGCCATTACTGTCTGTAGTTTTCCCCTCCTCTGTCCTCCATCACCCTATGATTGGTGTGGATAAAGTAGGGATGTTGGTGGTAATATGTCAAAATATATACCACATCTTGCTTCTCTCCCAACTTCTCTGCCACATCACCTTCCAATCATATTCATCTTTTCGAATCATTATCTCTTCCCCAGTGGCCTATCCACCATCTTATTTTCATCATGATTGGATGGAAAATATCATGAGAGATGTCCCCTAACGTCTTATGAAAATAATTAACTCTTTTTAGGATGACTTCACTCAACCAATGAGACATGGGCTATAGGTCATATTACTTGGGGCCTTCTCCCAGAACATCTCATAGGTCCAAGTCCTTAAGACTAACATCATCTTCAGGCTCCTGAGGTCTCCATTCCTTCTTTCCCACTTCTAAAATCTGTTGGGTGTGACTTCTCATCCATGGAACTTTCAAATAAAAATGTTCACTCTATCATCTTATCAGAAGTATCAATTCATGGAGGAATAGTGATGTCTTGGATGTCCTTAAACACACATTGATAAAATGCCTAAGCCCTAATGAACTAGTCTTATCATATTCGTTATGTTCCTGGAATGGTCGGTATGACTTTCAAAATACTCATCTACTGACATGCAATCCTTCCGAAGCTGTAGAAGCTATTAAAAATTCATTGCCCTTATGTTTTATGGATAGAGCCACAGTGTTTGAGGATGTTTCTCAAACTCTGTCCATGGAAGAGTCACCTCTTCATATGATCAGGTAATTTAAAATCCTCCAACCCCTTCTGATCCACGTAGGAGGCTCACTACCAAGACCACTATTTAATATAATGGTGACCTAACTAGATGGAAAACTCAGTCACCACCTCATGCCAGTCCATAACAACCTGTGAGTTGGGATCAACTCAGAACCCGAGGGGTCTCTATTTCTGAAACATATAAAGTGTGCTTAGCTTGCGCATCTCATCCACTCCTACTACAAGTACCATGTTCTACTCTATAGGTGGTGGTATAGTTGGTAAACCACCCAAAGGTCTTGACTCTGGTCTGAACCCATGTACCCATCTCGTCTCCTAGAGAATCATCCTCATGGTCACTTGGTGTAATCATTACTATGTATCTACGAGGGAGCATCATGAAACAAAAGAGAATTTACCATGATCAATAGAGTATATTTATTGAGTTAACTCTGTAATGAGTTGGAAAACTCAACCCATTACTATAAGATTAATGTACCATCATTTTTTCCTACAACTAGTGTTTTCATGTACCGAGTGGAATAGCCGAATTCACAGTCATAGTGTATGGATACATCGGCTACCACATCAAAACTAGACTCTCTAGTCGGAATTCCTAACAAGAAACACTTAACACTTTTTCCCTAAATATAACTCAAATAATCTAGGTTATTAATGTATAATTTACCCCCATTGATACAACTCATTCATGACCCATCACCCAGGGCCCGTGCTGTGAGTAACCCAAGACCACCTTCCATATGCCAAGGGCTGGCGACTTAAATCGAGTTGGAATATCCAAAACAAATGGGAGTCAATTTCCTCAGTACATGTACACATGAGAACAAATCCATGCCACCGATGATGGAAGGTTAATATAGAAAGTAAACAAACAAAAGGTACGATAGTAGAAAACGGAATGTCAATAGGGTCAGAATACAAGACTAACTAAAATTGAAAAGAAAAAGGACATGTCTCTAGAACACCTCCTCAATAAAACCTACCTGACGGTTAGGTACAGAAACAGTAGTCTGAAACCGCAGAAGCACATCTCATCTGTCGGGTCACACTAATCACCACATAGCCCCCATCCACCAAGGACACAATCAAAGAGTCGATCATCTACACAAGACATGACATGTGCAGGTGAAGACCATGCAGAGGTGAGTAATAGAATAGTCAGTAGGGTCCTAAAACCATAAAGTTATACCAATAAACAATACAAATAGAATACTACCAAATAGTTACATGATGTGTAGCCTCTAAAAATTACAATCAAGAGAGTCAGTAGAGTCAATTAGCGCAAATATAAATTTAAAGTTTGAAAATCAACCAGATCAATTGTAAATGTTGAACAACTTGTACTGTTGAGACACTCATCCCCAATGGGTGACCTATACCTTCTTTTCACCTATACATTCTAGTCACATAGCCCTGCTTGGCCACCAAGTCCCGCCCATCACATAGGCATGTTGGGGAACCTAGACCCGCTCCTCAATTCAGGATACTGGGAAACCTACACCAACTCGTCACTTATTCATGTTGGGGAACATAGACACTCTTGTAACTTAGGTCTACTGGGGAACCTAATCTCTCTTTTCACAATTATCTCGTCACAACCATCCACAAGATTCCCACTCATAGCACACTTGATTCTAGGAGAATCTACTCCTATAGCCATCAAGCGTATCTCAACTTCCACGAAAAACTCTTAGAGTATTTCAAAAGTACCATATCATCATGAGGGTCATAATACCAAAATTTTAAGGTCCATAAAACCTGGGGGTTTAAAGTTTTAAACCATTTAGTAAAAAGGGGTTGTTCCTTTCCGACATGGTCAGACCATCTCGACTCGACCCGACCCGGTTCCACTGACCCGACATGGGTGGTACCCAGCCTAAGGTGCTTGGCCCGTCTAGGGGCTAGCATGACTAACCAACTAATCCCACTACAACAGGACAGTATTCTCTACCTAGTTTAGGGCGGGCACCACAAGTCACCACTATGGTCCAGTTTGGCCATAACCTCTAGCCTCGTTTGTTGAACCGCCTCTGGCGGACTCTGATCACCGCATATTGTGAATGGTGTGGGACACAACAATTTCTATGGTGTTCCGTTATCTGATCTGAATGACTCATTATGAAATATAGGTCACCACCTCTACTTAAGTCTACTCCAATCAATATTTCTATCAATCCGGGGGTCCGAAAACATTCAGAACCTCTCGGAAATAATTGGACGCCACCATGGGGGTCCTCCCATGATGAATGAAAGGAGAGAAAGACCACCATGAACTCCCAAGGAAACACAGATTGTCATTGATCATTTGTCCTTCATTCAGTAATTTCCTGGATTTCATCCCCTCTTAAATACCCACATGTTTAAATCCCATTCCCATAGGGACAATCGATCCATGGGTCAATTTGATAGTTAATTCACACACGTTTTTGATTTTCGGAATAGGAGAATGGAGGAATGGTAACCACAAAGAAAAAAATAAAATTTATTGGGATATAATTGATTGCTTGAAGGGGGAATCCTACATTCATTTTTCGATAATCTTTCGATGTCTGATCTGAATTCATTCATTCGCATGTCGTCATTCGTCATTCATCATTCATAAATGCTCTTCATTCTCAAATGAATTTCATGAAATGATTTCGAGAAAACATTAGGAACCCCCATAATCCCTTATATATGTTAGTCAAATTAAATTAAAAAAAAATTCTCATCATTTCTGTTATGTTGAGTTTCCACATCATTGTGATGTTTTATTTATGAAATGAAACAAAATTTCTTCTACGCTTGAATTGCAGCATCGTTATGTAGTTTCATTTATGAAATGAAATATCTGGATCGACATTACATTTCAGAATAAAATTTTTAAAGAAAATATAGCTTCATAATTTTATATTATTTTTCATTAAAACACATAGAAATTAACATTTACCCTCGACCCCCACTGGTTGAAGTTAGGCTCCACCTAAAGAAAGAACGTACTCACGATCACAACTATACTCTCCGTTTTCCACTATATGTTACTACTTATGAGTTATAGGATTTTAATATAAAATAATAATTATTTAATTATTCTGTTTATGGTCACATAAAAATAAGTACTTTATACATTTGGCTCATGAAGGCCAATGTTAGGATACGTCTAAGTAAGGAATGCCCTCAAGAGATCAATGGTAATCTCAAATTTTCAATCTGAGTCACCGTTCATGAGTTATAATAGCTTGATAAATAATTCAATTTTATTTAATTTTATTATTTTGGATTACTCCAGTTTTGGGTTTTCCCACTTGAGGAACGTGCCGACTAATGTTAAGTCATGGTGAAGATAAACTCTCCCCCTTGAACCCAGTGGTGCCCTAAGATTTTTTTATCACAGTACCCAATTAATAGTTATTTATCTTTTTTAGAAAACTGCTCAAACCAGATATCTAGAAAATTAACATCTTTCTATAGATAATTCTCATCTCCCTGGGCCTCAGAATTGCACACCTTTTCGGTGTCGGGTCTCAGAATTTTCCCTAAAATTTAATGAAAGTAAAACCAATAAAATCAGAGTCATTATGATTGTAAATACTGATTAAACCGTTATCTATATTCACATTATTTTTTGTATTACTATATATAAAATTATGGAATTCTAATAAACTTCTTTTCAATAAACGGATACTTTCCACACCTCACAGTATTAAATTATAATAAATTAACTTATTTCTTTCTTTCTTTTATAATTTAATGGTTCAATATTAGCACTAACCAATTAGTATATGGTTCTATATTTTTGTGTGTGTTATTAATTATTTTATATTGATTATGTTCACACACACATCCCCATAATCATCCTCAGGTATTATATATTGGAGATCTGTTATATTGGTTATGGAGTGAATAATGTTTCTTAATATCTTAGAAAATAGAATGCAGTGGATATGATGGTTAAAATATGTCTTCATTAGTGGATAATAAAATGAGGGGAGAGAGTTTTTAATGTCTCTTTAACTTATGGTGAAAAATAGGGGCATTATTTGTAGCTATTATAATAGGGTGATTGGTTTTGGGAATATCCAATTTTAGGTTACCATCTATCTTGACTGTGATAAATAATTTTAATTTTTCTAAAATCCTAGAAAATATTTTATCTAATGGTTTCTACTTTATAAATTTTAATATCATCACGTGAATCCATATAAAAAATTGAAACACTATATAAAACTCCCTCAACTTGAGAAAATATTACCAATAAAACTATGATAAATTTTTATCCTTGGGAATAAAATAAATTTTTGATAATCCTATGATAGTTTCAAGATAAATGTGGTGCCATTATAATGAATTAATTTATCAATAGTAACTTCTTTTATGCTTATATTTTTTATAATAATTTGATATTAGATTTTAAAAAGTACTAGACATCTTTATTACTGATCTAGAGTATGAGACAAATTTTAGGGGAAGATAAATATATATTTGAAGCATTGAATACTCAAAACATATGATTGTTGATATATTATTAGCATACCCACCACCAAAACCTTCATATTATCTAGAGACTACTTTATATAATGAAAATATGAATGAACATAATAATATAATTTAATAGGAACATTATGTAATTTTTTGTACATAATTTCATTTATAAAAAACATAAAAAAATGTTACACAATTATAATTTTTATTTTGAATTAATTATGGTCTATACAACATGTGATGATATTTTATGGTTTATAAGGTGAAGAACATAAAAATAACTTGAATAAATTTAATAATATTCCTATAAATTTCATATCAATTAGGGTTACAAAAAATTTAATGAAGTGGAGGTAATTTCCATTTTACTATTAAGTTTCCACTAAGGAATGGTTATATAACTATCATGTGAGAGAATTTATAAGTTGTTAAATGATTTATAAAATTATTATATAAATTTTTTCACTAATACATGGATTAAAATGGATATTATTAGAAACATGGAGTAAATAAGTCCATTAGAGAAACTTTATTTGAATAATAGAAAATGTTCATGACATTGTCTTCCAGTTTCCCACATCAACTCATAGAAGAGAACTATTTCATGGAAATATTTTACATAAGGTTTCATAATAATGTAAGAAACCTATTGGATTATTATTCATGGGGATATATCATTGAAATATATCCAAATATAACCTATTTTTTGATTGAAATGGTCTTTAAAACAGAAAATAGTTTTGTATTGTAAAATACGTGAAAAAATATGTTTGTGAGGTTAAAAATCATAACCATAATCTAACAAAAACATGAATTTAAGAACTCAATTCTCTTATAGGATATAAAAAATTTATTTTATTAATAGTATCACACCGCACACCAATGTAATGATGTGATCTTTTTCATTTATAACTCTAAAAAAGAATATTTTCTTCAAGTATGAAACATTGAAACATGTGATGTTATCCACATAACTTGATAACTCCCACAACAACAAATATCAATGAATTCATGAAATATTCCACTATTTAATAATGTTTTTGAATCCAAAAAATATGTTTTGAATAATTTTTTTAAAAATTAGTTGATCCTACCACATTTAACCATATGAATAACCATACACAACCGTAAAAAAGATAACAATCTCAAAGGAAATCTCAAATAAAATAGGGACAATCAATGAATGATCTACAAAGAAAACTTCTAAAAAATGAAATTTCTCAAAAAAACACTAATTTAAAATCATAGTATATTTCTTATAGATCTATATAACCAGTTTTCATTGATATTATTAGACTTCATATCCATTATAAAACCTAGTAAAGGTAATATTACATTCCACTATATTCATAAATGTAAAGGATATGTAATTTAACATTAATTAATGAGAGATAGGTATGTCTAATATAAAAATATTGAGAAAAATAAATTCTCTTTTACCTCATGAAGTGGGTGGTAACACATCCATCTAGAATGTATCAAATTAGGAGAATGGAATGTGAATGATTGAGGACCTACCTTTACACTACTACCATTCCCATCACAGATGATACACATCAATAATGTGGCTAATGATTCATTGACTAAATATTTCATTGACACCTTCAAGAAGGTAGAAATATATATTATGATTTTGGAGGAAATTAATAAATTTCCTAATAACAAACAAAATTCAAAAAGGAATTTGTACCATGTGGGGGGCTCAAAAAAAGAGTGTATGTTTATGAAGGAATGAATATTTCTTAGTCTCTCTATATATTCTAATAAAATGATAGGACTCATGGACATTAATTATCGCATGAAATATTGAAAAAATAACATTCACTAATTATTTTTTGGGATATTGTAACACCCCAAGCTTCTACGGTACGATTCTCTTTGAATAATGTGATAGCGTGTGTTGTACGCAACACCGAGTTCTAACACACCATAACCAATCAAACTAGCCGTTATGAATAGTAATACCTAATTTTTGAAATTATATATATTTTATATTTCAAAATGGACTTCATTTTTAGATTTGGAAAATTGAATTTAGCCTAAGGTAAAATTTTGTTACTTTTCGGAAAACTTTAATATTTTGATGAATAGTGAAAATTACTAAATTTTAATTAAAAACAACTTTTTTAATCGAAATAATTTATATTAATAAATTATAAATTTGAATGGTTTTAAAGTATATTTAGAATATATTTTTACCATTTAATATATTTTTGGTCATTGTACATAATTCTACAATTAAACCGGACATAAACAAGTGTCAATCTTTTGATAGTTATTATCTATTAAAAACACATTTTTTGTTTTAACAAAAGGGAATTAATTTTAAATTAATTTCTGCCACATCTGTGTTTTTAATTTGGAAAAATGGATTCCATATTTGGAATCAGGATTTTCAATGTGTGTAAAAAGGTAACTTTTATTTTTAGACATTTTGAATAATTACTTCGGTAAATATTTTATTTACCATGGTTAAGGGTAAATCCGGTAAATAAGGGTTAAAAAATAATATTATAATAATTAAAATTACCATAAAATGAGTCCTATTCTCATTGGTTGATACATGTTCGACCATAGGCATATTTGGGTTGATTTTGGGACCCCATGGAGCCACTTGTAGGTGATAGGGACACTTGATTTTAATTAGGTTAAAATAATTACAAAAATGACATAAGCATATATCTTTTAAAAAAGAATTTTTACATAGGGTTATATATGTTTTATTTTCGACTATAAATAATCATTAGAAATCTAAAAATATTAACTACATAATTATATTTTATTTTTAATTTTTAGAGATTACATAATTTAATTTATTTATGAAACAACTATGATGCAGTAATTACCATAATAGTGGAAAATTAAAATAATTGATATTATAAATACCCAAATAAATATAATTTGAGACGTTTAATGAATTTTAAATAATTTTCAAGGATAATATGACATATTAGCATTGATTTAATTAATTTTTTTCAATGTAATTATTCTGTTATGAGTTTCACAAAAATCAACTATTGAATAGTGTCAAAATTGACAAAAAGAGTTTTTAAAACAAATATTATATTATTAATTGATTTTAAATTTCTAACAATATAATTTTTGGCCAAGAGACTTATATCATGATATTTATATCATTAATATACCACTTGGGCATATCTTGGATGTATATAGTAAATTTATTAACC
Source organism: Viscum album (assembly GCA_963277665.1). Classification (NCBI taxonomy): domain Eukaryota; kingdom Viridiplantae; phylum Streptophyta; class Magnoliopsida; order Santalales; family Viscaceae; genus Viscum; species Viscum album. The sequence continues at coordinate 1,501,023,677 of OY728131.1, forward strand.
ATATAATATAAAAATACGAAGAGACATTGTAAAAGTGAAAATAATTAACTAAGAGTTAATACTTAAAGATAAGGTTAATATAATACCCCAAACCTGTTTAATTCTATTGTATTAATGTCTTTAGACCTATCCCCACCTTAAAATTTAAATAATCAACTTTGGATTTATTATAAACTGAATATGAATTTATTGTAGATTAATATTTCTAGCTTTTCCAAAGGTGCCCCTCACCCCTCTTATAAAAGGGCAGTCCTCCTTCTCATTTATTAACACCTTCAAAGCCTTTTGGTTTGGCCAAACTCTGACCAAATACTCTCCCAACATCCCTAAATACATCCTAGAGGCCTTAGTGTGATCAGAAAGCCAACCTATGGAGCCCTTTTGATCAAATCAGAAGGAAGAGCCTGAAGAAGAGGTAATAATTTCACCACCCTTTTCCAAGTTCCATTCTTCTTCCACATCTTCTTCCATTGTTATTACCATTCTAAAATAATAAATCCAGTATCATATATATACTGTGATGTTATTATAAATATGGTACAACCATATTCAGTATTCTATCCATCCTTTGAATAACATGTCACCGTACCTGCGTGCGTACGGCTTACCATCTCCACGTCGTGGTGTAATTGTTATTCAATAAATTATTATTTGGATGGGTATAATAATGATGTGTAATTCATCTAAATAATAAATGTAACATGATAATTATTCTGTATATATGATATACCATCCATTTATATATTATTTTAATATCAAAATAATGATATTGTCTCTCGTGCGTACGTACGGACTACCGTCTCCACGAACACGATGAGATTTATTCTCCATCGTATCCATTAAAGTATAATTATCATTTAATGATTTAAAAATGATGTTTAAGGACTTGATATCATTATGGATATGATTAAGATACAACCTATCCATTACAAACATGGCTTACGTAACAAAATATATAAAATAAAACGAGTAAGTTAACACCTGAAACAACGATAACACTAAGATATTATTAACAAATCAATGTTAAAAGATCCTATATGATATCATATTAATGTATATGATTATTGTATAATTTAATAACAATTATTTCACCATTATATAGGAGGTTAACCTAACCCAAGAAAGGAAAAGTACAAGTTAAGGGTTTACTTCACAATCTCTTCATTATCCGAGATTGTTTATACGTAATAATCTACTGGGATCTCTTTATCATCCACATCCCTGTTTCTTAAAAATGAATCTCAAAACATTTTTACTATTTAATATAATATTGGTTAAAGTCATTTATACCCTTGTTTGACTTTTTATAAGAGGTTTATAAAGGAATCCTTCCGTCGTTTTCCAAACAAGGTGCTTTTTAACCCTTTCGACAGAATTAAGGTAAGAATGTTTTCTTAACTTATACGGCGGGTGCGGTTATTTTCCACCATTATAAAATCATCAAAGCTTCCCTTACAATCTTATAATAATATTTTCAAATAAAATTTTTTATTTCATAAATATAAGACTCTTAAATGATTTCAAAATAGAAAGAGATATTTCTCTAAAAAGAGTTATGATATCATCTATGTCAACATCCTTTGATGGATTTTACGCTTATTTGAAGTTGATTTATTATGTTACAAAACTTCTATATTATATGGATGTTTTTTTGATATGTTTGACTATGGATGTGATATTTTTATACCATTCATAGTTTATGGTGAAAGTATTGACATTTCGTATGCTAGTTTTTATACAAATGTTTATGTTCTGTTTAAACATTTTCATATGGTAATGCATTGGACTTAATATGTGACAGGTGGAGCCTACTATAGCTCCTCGATGCATCGGTAGGTCTCATGAGACAAACTAGTGTCTTGGAAAAGGGCCTTGGAAAAATCTTATTTGTAGTCTTGGCATGAGGCCTTGGCTATGTGGTTATGATAGTCTGTCATTATGCATTCCATCATTATGAAAGTGGTTATTGATATTTCATGTGATTATTAGATTAGTAGAATATCCATGTGAATAAGTAAATGGAATTATTTCATTTTACTTTTTCCATACTATGTTGAAATTCATGTTTAAAAGGCTTTTGTTTTAGTTATACATTGCCTTAAATGTTTATTCTTATTTATGAATGTTTCCGCTATATTGTTATCCTTAATGGGCATTTGAGGTCACCCCTTTTCTATGTTTTATTTTTCCAAAGAAGTGAAGAAGTGAATTATGAATGACCTGCTGGGATATTATGTGGGGTTATGAGTGTGGAATATGGAGACAATATGTTGTTGTAGTAGTTTTTCACTTTATGATGTAATGTAAGTCTTATGAATATATGTAGTGTTTCCATGGCTACTAAACCAATCGGTCTTTTGAGATTTGATCTTTCTTGTGATCATTCCAATGTTATGTAATAATGCACCGACTCTAGGTAACATGGGTCGGGGCGTTACAGTTTGTATCAGAGGAAGTTTAGTAGAATCCTTGGAACATAGATTTAGATAAACTCTGATTAGATCACGTAGACCTAATATGAACTTTGAGGATTAGTATAGAAGAAATTCCTAGATGTTTGTTATTGTAGAGATTTTGTGAGTTTTTCGAGAAATACATCCGTGTCGGGATTAGTGCAGGTAGAGGCAGCTCTAGCATAGATGTACCTTGGGGTAAAACACGAAAACACTGCTTTGATCTAGACTCGAACGGGAACTGGTGCACGACAATGGGCCTTGCTGCACTCTTGGTTACGACACTCCCGGGGGATATGCTTAGGATAACTCTCATTTTCTTTACAAATCATTATGAAGGGTTTATGAGTATATACTTCCTCAATGAAAACATTCTTATGATTATGGATTATATCCATAAATAGTTCATTTTATATTAAGTGTTTTGTAAGTATGGGATTATGTATTTTGATTCATAAACTGATCTAGTTTATACCATGGTTTAGAAATACTGCCTAGTGGAAGAAATGGAAACCGTATCAATGCACGCACTTCATGTAGGTATTTCCCTCCTGCTCAAGAGAATTATAGTGGAGCTGGTGATGCAACTGGTGCCGATCAGCTAATCACCATACTGGGACAACTTACTCAGGTTATGAATAATAACCTTACCCGTATGAAGCACCCTGATCCATATCATGGAGGATCAATGTTAGATCAATTCCTGAGGCAACAAAAACCAACGTTCAATGGGAGTACAAATCCCTTAGTAGCAGAGCAATGGATAAATTTTCTAGAGAAAATATTTCAGGAATTGGGGAGTAGTGAAAGGGAAAAAGATATCATGGCAGTTTACCGACTCACTGGAGATGCTGATCAATGGTGGTCATTAATTCAAAACATGAAGGAGGATGATGAAGTATCGAATATGGAATGGATAGAGTTCAAAGATCTGTTTTTAGAAAAATACATTCCTCGCGACCATCGAGGAGATATGGAAAGGCAATTTCTGAGTCTGAGACAGAAGGAGGATGAGAATGTCGCAAAGTGTGAGGCTAACATTACAAGGTTATCAAGGTATGGTGGAGATTATATACGTAACCCAAGAAGTAATATTGATCATTTCTTTGATGGGTTAAAACCATTTCTCTGTCGAGCATTAGTCTCACAATCCTTTTCATCGTACGAAGACATTGTCTCATGTGCTATCAAGACCGAAAAAGAATTCTCTAAGTCTTATGACTTTAAAGCAAATCAAGATAAGAAGAGACATGCTGATCAATCTGGGAATGGAAATAAGGAGAATAAGGGAAAGGTTGAATATCCATCCTATGGTAAATGTGGGAAGAAACACCCTGGTACTTGCTTGAAGGGAATGGGAGTCTATTACAAGTGTGGTGAAAAAGGCCACTAAGCTCGTGATTGCAAGGGGATGAAGGAAGCTACCAATGTTAAGTGCTATAATTGCAGGGAGATGGGACATTATGAAAATGAATGTCCTAAGCGTCAGAAGAACTTACCTCAGAAAAGGCCGAGGGATCAAAGCCAAGCTTATTTTATCACTACTACTGAGTTAGAATCTCCAAAAGATGTGGTGGCAGGTAATTTAATGGTTTCCTCAAGTTTAGCAAATGCATTATTTGATTCTGGATCATCACATTGTTTCATATCTTCCCAGTTTGCTAAGAAAATTCGATATTTCCAATTTGATTTAAAAAGGGAGTTGTCAGTTAAAACTCCTAAGTGAAGTATCATTACAACAATGTTTTTTGAATCAGTCCCCATTAGAGCACATAAATGTTCTTTATCTGCTAATCTCATCGTCATACCTATGATTGAGTTCGATAAAATCCTCAGTATGGACAGGATTTTGGACTATGATGCGAAGATTTATTGTTAGAAGAAAGAGGTTACGATTCTTGATGCTAATGATAAGGAACACCTTATCTTTAGAGCAGAATCGTCACCACCTAATTCTTATTTAGATCCACCCCCAGTAGCTCAACTAAATTCAATTATTGGGGAGGAAGAGAATGAAATAATTATGGGTGAGGAAAGGAATGTTCAAATAGAGGATGTACCTGCTGTGAAAGAATTTGTAGATATATTTCCGGAAGATTTACCTGGACATCCTCTAGATTGAGAAGTTGAGTTTTCCATTGATTTAATTATTGAATAAAGGCCTATATCAAAAATCCCTTGTAGAATGGCCACTGTAGAATTATTTGAACTAAAGAAACAACTAGAGGAATTGAGTAATAAGGGATTTATTCGCCCTAGTGTTTCTCCATGGAGAGCCCCTGTTCTTTTTGTTAAAATGAAAGACGGATCTATGAGGTTATGTATCGAATACACGGAGATCAATGCTATAACAATAAAGAACAAGTATCCCCTACCACACATTGATGATTTATTTGACCAACTGCATGGAGCTCAATAATTTTCAAAGATTGACCTTCGATTTGGATACCATCAGTTGTGTGTGAAGAAGGAAGACATTCCGAAGACAGCATTTCAAACCAGGTACGAGCATTACGAGTTTACTATAATGCCTTTCGAATTGACTAATGCAGCCTCTGTATTAATGGATCTAATTAATAGAGTTTTCAAGGAGTATCTCGATGAATTTGTGGTGGTATTTATTGATGATATCTTGGTATACTCAAAAAGCTACGAAGATCAGGAAAATCACTTGCGCATTATCTTGAAGACTCTTAGAAGACATGAATTATATGGGATGTTTATCAAGTGTGAATTCTGGCTTCAGGAGGATTCATTTCATGTCCATATTGTCTCTAATTATGGAATACTTGTTGATCCTTCTAAGACTAAGGCAATCCAAGAATGGCTAGCACCGATGAGTATAACTGAGGTACGTAGTTTTATTGGTTTAGCAGGTTTTTATCGACGTTTCGTCCAGAATTTTGCCCGATTGGCTAACCCATTAATGAAGCTCACACGTAAAGTGGTTAAATTTGTTTGGAAAAAAGAGTGTGAAGAATGTTTCAAAGAAATAAAGGGAAGATTAGTCAATTCTCCTATATTGACTCCACCATCGGGGAAATATGGGTTCGTTATTTATAGTGAGGCATCGAAGAAAGGACTAGGTTGTGTCCTTATGCAGAATGATAGGGTTATTGCCTATGCATCACGATAGTTGAAAATTCATGAACAAAACAATCATACTCATGATCTCGAGTTAGCAGCTCTGATCTTTTCTTTGATGATATGGAGGCACTACCTCTATGGTGAAAAATGTGAGATTTATACTGATCACAAGTGTTTGATGTATATTTTCTCACAAAAAGAACTCAAAATGAAGAAAAGGAGATGGATTGAAATACTCAAGGATTATGATTGCATGATACACTACCAACCGAGGAAGGAAAACAAGGTGGCAGATGCTTTGAGCAGAAAAGATCATGGAGTTTTGAACAATATGAGAATTGAAAGGGATCCAATTTTCATGGATCTAATGAAGATGGACATGAGAATAACCATGGAGATTTGAAATAATAAATAATAATTTTCAGCAGAATGATTGGAGATTGAGAGACTTTGTGTATGAAGATGGAATTTTGAAATTTGGTAAGAGACTATGTGTTCCCGATATACCTAATCTAAAAAGGGAATTGTTGGATGATTCTCATAGTTCCAATTTCTCTATATATACTGGGAGCACCAAAATGTATAGAGATTTGAAAAAACATTTTTGGTGGGACAACATGAAGAGGGATATTGCTGATTTGGTGTCAAGATGTATGGTTTGTCAACAAGTGAAACCTGGAAGGCAATATCCTGGAGGATTCATGCAACCTTTTCCCATACCAGAGTGGAAATGAAACAATATTATGTTGGACTTTGTCATGGGACTACCAAAGACTCCTAGAAGGAATGATGAAATATGGGTTATTGTTGATCGTCTTAAAAAGTCCGCACATTTTTTTTCTATAAGAGAAGATCTACCCCTGGAACATCTAACAAGACAATATATTAATGAAGTTGTGAGACTTCATGGAGTACCCCTATCGATTGTTTCTGATCGTGATCCCCGGTTTACTTCAAGATTCTGGAAAAGTCTTCAGAAATCCCTGGATACTAAACTTCATTTGAGCACTGCTTACCACCCTCAGACAGATAGAAAATCAGAACGGACTATTCAAACCTTATAAGACATGTTGAGATCTTGATCACATGACTTTCAGGGTATGTTGGATCAGTATTTACCTCTGGTAGAATTTTCCTATAACAATAGCTTCCATTCGAGTATTCATATAGCACCATATGAAGCGTTTTACTGAAAGAGATGTCGCACACCAACCTGTTGGGATGAAGTTGGTGAAAGAAAACTTGTAGGTCTATAACTGGTGGAGGAAACGATGGAAAAGGTGAAGGTAATCCAAAATCACATCAAAGCAGCTCAAAGTAGGCAGAAGAGCTATGCCGATAATCGAAGGAAGGATTTGGAATTTCAAGTCGGTGATAATGTTTTCCTAAAGGTATCTCCATGGAAGGGAGTCATACGTTTTGGTAAGAAATGTAAATTGAGTCCCAGGTACATAGGACCTGTCAAAATTATAGAACGAATTGGGGCTGTAGCTTACCGATTGGCAATGCCACCAAGTCTCTCCAAAGATCACGATGTGTTCCACGTATCTCTGTTGAGGAAATACATGCTTGACCCAACGCATATACTCACCTATGAAGAATTAGAACTAGAACCCGATCTGTATTATTGTGAAGATCCCATCAGTATTCTTGATACGAGAGAACAAGTACTGAGAAACCGGATGATGCGTCTGGTAAAAGTATTGTGGAGAAACCATAAGATGGAAGAGGCAACATGAGAACCCGATGAACTTATGATGAATAACCACCTGAGTCTTTTCATGCGGTAGTATTCTGAAAATTTCGAGGACGAAATAATTTGAAGGAGGGGAGAATGTAACACCCCAAGCTTCTACGGTACGCTTCTCTTTTAATAATGTGGTAGCGTGTGTTGTACGCAACACCGAGTTCTAACACACCATAACCAATCAAACTAGTTGTTATGAATATTAATACCTACTTTTTGAAATTATATATATTTTATATTTCAAAATTGGATTCATTTTTAGATTCAGAATATCGAATTTATCCTAAGGTGAAATTTTTGTAATTTTAGGGTAACTTTAATATTTTAATGAATAGTGAAAATTACTAAATTTTAATTAAAAAAAAAAATTTTTAATCAAAATAATTTAAATTGATAAATTATTAATTTGAGTGGTTTTAAAGTATATTTAGAATATATTTTTACCATTTAATATAATCTTGGTCATTGGACATAATTTTACAATTAAACCGGACATAAACAAGTGTCAATCTTTTGATAGTTATTATCTCTTAAAAACTAGATTTTTGATTTAACAACAGGAATGAATTTTTAATTAATTTCTGCCACTTATGTGTTTTGAATTTGGAAAAATGGATTCCATATTTGGAATCAGGATGTTCAAATTATGTAAATAGGTAACTTTTATTTTTAGACATTTTGAATAATTACTTCGGTAAATATTTTATTTACCATGGTTAAGGGTTAATCCGGTAAATAAGGGTTAAAAAATAATATTATAATAATAAAATAATTACCCTAAAACGTGTCCTAGCCTCATTGGATTATAAATTTTCGACCATAGGCATCTTTGGGTAGATTTTGGGACCCCATGGAGCCACTTGTAGGTGATAGGGACACTTAATTTTAATTAAGTTGAAATAAGTACAAAAATAACATAAGCATATATCTTTTAGAAAAAAAAAATTTACATAGGGTTATATATGTTGGATTTTCGACTATAAATATTCATTAGAAAGATAAAAGGATTTCCTACATAATTATAATTTATTTATCATTTTTATAGATTACAAAATTTAATTTATTTATGACACAATTATGATGCAGTAATTACCATAATAGTGAAAAATTAAAATAATTGATATTATAAATACACAAATAAATATAATTTGAGACTTTAATGAATTACAACATTTTTCTAGGATAATATGACATATTATAATTTATTTAATTAATTTTTTTCGAAGTAATAATTCTTTTATGAGTTTCTAAAAAATCAACTATTGAATAGTGTCAAAATTGACATAAAAGAGATTTTAAAAAAAATATTATATTATTAATTGATATTAAATTCCGAAAATCTATGGTTCGGCCAAGAGACATATATCATGATATTTATATCATTAATGGACCACTTGGGGGTCTCTTGGATGTATATATTATGTTTATTAACCATATAATATAAAAATACAAAGAGACATTGTAAAAGTGAAACTAATTAACTAAGAGTTAATACTTAAAGATAAGGTTAATATAGTAACCCAAACCTGTCTAAATTCTATTGTATTAATGGATTTCTAACTATACCTACCTTAACATTTAAATAATAAACTTTTAATTCATTAGAAACCGAATATTAATTTATTATAAATTAATATTTCTATATTTTCCAAAGGTGCCCCTCACCCCTCTTATAAAAGGTCATGCCTCCTTCTCATTTATTCACACATTCAAAGCCTTTTGGTTCGGAAAAACTCTACTCAAATACACTCCCAAAATCCATAAATACAACCTAGAGGAATTAGTTTGATCATAAAGCCAACCTAAGGATCCCTTTTGATCAAATCAACTGGAAGAGCCCGAAGAAGAGGTAATAATTTCACCACCCTTTTCCATGTTCCGTTCTTCTTCCACTTCTTCTTCCTTTGTTATTACCATTCTAAAATAATAACTCCAGTATCATATATATACTGTGATGTTATTATAAATATTGTACAACCATATTCATTTTTCTATCCATCCTTTGAGTAACATGTCACCATACGTACGTATGTACGGCTTACCGTCTCAACGTCGTGGTCTAATTGTTATTCAATAAATTATTATTTGGATGGGTATAATAATGATGTGTAATTAATGTAAATAATAAATTTAACATGATAATGATTCTGTATATATGATATAACATCCATTTATATATTATTTTAATATCTAAAGAATGATATTGTCGCTCATCGTACGTACGGACTACCGTCTCCACGAACGCGATGAGATTCATTCTCCATCGTATCCATTCAACTATAATTATCATTTGATGATTTAAAAATTATGCTTAAGGACTTGATATAATTCTGGATATGATTAAGATACAACCTATCCATTAGAAACATGGCGTACATAACAAAACATATAAAAGAAAATGAGTAAGTTAACAACCGAAACAACGATAATACTATGATATTATTAACAAATCAATGTTAAAAGATCATATATGATATCATATTAATTTATATGATTCTCTTATAATTTAATAACAATTATTTCACCATTATACAGGAGGTTAACCTACCCCAACCAAGGAAAAGTACAAGGTAAGGGTTTATTTCACAATCTCTTCATTATCTGAGGTTGTTTATACGTAATAATCTACTGGGATCTCTTTATCATCCACATCCATGTTTCTTAAAAATAAATTTCAAAAAATTATTAATATTTACTAGAATATGGGTTAAAGTCATTTATACCCTTGTTTGACTTTTTATAAGAGTTTTATAAAGGAATATTTCCATCGTTTTCCAAACAATGTGCTTTTTAATCTTTTCGACAGAATTAAGGTAAGAATGTTTTTTTTAACTTATATGGTGGGTGTAGTTATTTTCCGCCGTTATAAAATCATCTAGGATTACCTTACAATATTATAAGAAAATTTAAAAAAAATGTTTTATTGCATAAATATAATACTCTTAAATGTTCTCAATATAGAAAGAGATATTTCTCTAAAAAGTGTTTGGATTTATTCTATGTCAACATCCTTTGATGGATTTTACGCTTATTTGAAGTTGGTTTCTTATGATACAAAACTTCTATATTGTATTGAAGGTTTTGTGATATATTTGACAGTGGATGTGCTATTTTTATACCATTCATAGTTTATGGTGAAATTATTGACATTTTGTATGCTAGTTTTAATACGAATGTTTATGTTACGTTTAATCCTTTTCATATGGGAATGCATTGGACTTAACATGTGACGGGTGGAGCCCGCTATAGATCCTCGATGCATCGGTAGGTCTTATGAGACAAACTAGTGTATTGGCACAAGGCCTTGGAAAAATCATTTTTGTAGTCTTGGCACGAGTCCTTGGCTATGTGGTTATGATAGTCTGGCATTATGAATTCCATCGTTATGAAAGTGGTTATTAATATTGTATGTGATTATTTGATTAGTAGAATATCCATGTGAATAAGTAAATGGAATTATTTCATTTTACTTTTTCCATACTATGTTAAAGTTCATGTTTAAAAGGCTTTTTTTAGTTATACATTGCCTTAAATGTTTATTCTTATTTATGAAAGTTTCCGCTCTATTGGTATCCTTACTGGGCATTTGAGCTCACCCCTTTTCTATGTTTTATTTTTTCCAGGAAGTGAAGAAGTAAATTATGAATGACCTTCATGGATATTATGTGGAGTTATGAGTGTGGAATATGGAGACAATATGTTGTTGTAGTAGTTTTTCACTTTATGATGTAATGTTAGACTTGTGAATATATCTAGTGTTTCCAAGGCTACTAAACCAATCGGTCTTTCGAGATTTGATCTTTCTTGTTATCATGCCAATGTTATATAATAATGCACTGACTTTAGGTAACTGGGGTCGGGGCGTTACAATTGGTATCAGAGGAAGTTTAGTAGAAACCTTGGAAGATAGATTTAGATAAACTCTAATTAGGGCACGTAGACCTAAGATGAACTTTGAGGATTAATATAGAAGAAATTCCTAGAATTTTGGTCTTGTAGAGATTTTGGGAGTATTCCGAGAAATACATCCCTATCTGGATACGAGTAGGTAGAGGCGGCTCGGGCACAGATGTACCTAGGGGTTAAACCCGAAAACACCGCTTTGAGCTAGACTCGAACGGGAACTGGTGCACGACAATGGGCCTTGCTGCACTCTTGGTTACGACACTCCCAGGGGATATGCTTAGGATAACTCTCATTTTCTTTACAAATCATTATGAAGTGTTTATGAGTATAAACTTCCTCAACGAAAACATTCTTATGATTATGGATTATATCCATAAATATTTCAATTTATGTTATCTGTTTTGTAAGTATGGGATTATGTATTTTGATTCATAAACTGATCTAGTTTATCCTGTTGTTTAGAAATGGCGCCTAGTGGAAGAAATGGAAACTGTATCAATGCACGCACTCCATGTAGGGATTTCCCTCCAGCTCAAGATAATTATAGTGGAGCTGGTGATGCAACTAGTGCCGATCAGCTAATCACCAAACTGGGACAACTTACTCAGGTTATGAATAATAACCTTACCCATATGGAGCACCCTGATCCACAGCATGGAGGATCAATGATAGATCTATTAATGAGGCAACAACCACAAACATTAAATGTGAGTAAAAATACCTTAGTAGCTGAGCAATGGATAAATTCCCTAGAGAAAATATTTCAGGCATTGGGGAGTAGTGAAAGGGAAAATGTTATCATGGCAGTTTACCGACTCACTGGAGATGCTGATCAATGGCAGTCATTAATTCAAAACATGAAGGAAGATGATGATGTATCAAATATGGAATGGATGGAGTTCAAAGATCTATTTTTAGAAAAATACTTTCCTCACGACCATCGAGCAGATATGGAAAGGCAATTTCTAAGTCTGAGACAGAAGGAGGATGAGAATGTCGCAAAGTGTGAAGATAACATTACAAGGTTAGCAAGGTATCCTGGAGATTATATACATAACCCAAGAAGTCTGATTTATCATTTCTTTGATGGGTAAAAACCATTTCTCTGTTGAGCATTAGTCTCACAATCATTTTCATCGTACGAAGACATTGTCTCATGTGCTATCAAGACCGAAAAGGAATTCTCTAAGTCTTATGAATTTAAAGCAAAGAAAGATAAGAAGAGACCTACTGATCAATTTGGGAATGGAAATACGGGGAAGAAGGGAAAGGTTAAATATCCATCCTATGGTAAATGTGGGAAGAAACACCCCGGTACTTTCTTGAAGGGAATGGGAGTCTGTTACAAGTGTGGTGAAAAAGGCCACCAAGCTCGTGATTGCAAGGGGAAGAAAGAAGCTACCAATGTTCAATGCTACAATTGTAGGGAGATGGGACATTATGAAAATGAATGTCCTAAGCGTCAGGAGAACTTACCTCAGAAAAGTCCAAGGGATCAAGGCCAAGCATATGCTATCACTACTACTGAGGTAAAAGCTTCGAAAGACGTGGTGGCAGGTAATTTTATGGTTTCCTCAAGTTTAGAAAATGCATTATTTTATTCTAGATCATCGCATTGTTTCATATATTCCCACTTTTCTAAGAAAATTAGATATTAACAATTTTATTTAACAAGGGAGTTGTCAGTTAAAACTCCTATGGGAAGTATCATTGCAACAATGTTTTGTGAATCAGTCCCCATTAGAGCACATAAATGTTCTTTATCTGCTGATCTCATCGTCATACCTATGATTGAGTTCTATATAATCCTCGGTATAGATTGGCTTTCAGACAATGATGCAAAGATTTATTGTAAGAAGAAAGAGGTTACGATTCTTGATGATGATGATAAGGAACACCTTATCTTTAGAGCAGAATCTTCATCACCTAATTCTTATTTAGATCCAACCCTAGTAGCTCAACTAAATTCAATTATTGGGGAGGAAGGGAATGAAATAACTGTGGGTGAGGAAAGGAATGTTCAAGTAGATGATGTAACTATTGTGAAAGAATTTGTAGATGTATTTCCGGAAGATTTATCTGGACGTCCTCCATAACAAGAAGTTGAGTTTTCCATTGATTTAATTCCTGGATCAAGGCCTATATCAAAGACCCATTATACTATAGCCATTGTAGAATTTGTTGAACTAAAGAAACAACTAGATGAATTGAGTAATAAGGGATTTATTTTCCCTAGTGTTTCTCCATGGGGATCCCATGTTCTTTATGTTAGAAAGAAAGACAGATCTATGAGGTTTTGTATCGACTACAGGGAGATCAATCCTATAACAATAAAGAACAAGTATCCCCTACCACGCATTGATGATTTTTTTGACCAAATGCATGGAGCTAAATACTTTTCAAAGATTTCCCTTCGATCTGGATACCATCAGTTGTGTGTGAAGAAGGAAGACATTCTGAAGACATCATTTCGAACCAGGTACGGGCATTACGATTTTACTGTAATGCCTTTTGTTTTGACTAATGCACCCTCTGTATTCATGGATCTTATGAATAGAGTATTCAAGTAGTATCTCGATCAATTTGTGGTGGTATTTATTGATGATATCTTGGTGTACTAAAAAAGCTACGAAGATCATGAAAATCACTTGAGCATTATCTTGAAGACTCTGAGAAGACATGAATTATATGGGATGTTTAGTAAGTGTGAATTCTGGCTTCAGGAGATTTCTTTTCTTGGCCATATTGTCTCTAAAGATGGAATCTCGGTTGATCCTTCTATGACTAAGGAAATCCATGAATGGCCAGCACCGATGATTATAACAGAGGTATGCAGTTTTATTGGTTTAGCAGGTTATTATCGACATTTCGTCCAGAATTTTGCCCGATTGGCTAACCCATTAACGAAGCTCACACGTAAAGGGCTTAAATTTGTTTGGAAAAAAGAGTGTGAAGAATATTTCAAAGAACTGAAGAGAATATTAGCCAATTCTTATATATTGACTCTACCATCGGGGAATGATGGGTTCGTTATTTACAGTGATGCATCAAAAAAGGACTTGGTTGTGTCCTTATGCAGAATGATAGGGTTATTGCCTATGCATCACGAGAGTTGAAAATTCATGAACAAAACTATCCTACTCATGATCTCGAGTTAGTAGCTGTGATCTTTGCTTTGAATATATGGAGGCACTACCTCTATGGTGAAAAATGTGAGATTTATACTGATCACAAGAATTTGTAGTATATTTTCTCACAAAAAGAACTCAACATGAGGCAAAAGAGATGGCTTGAATTACTGAAGGATTATAATTGCACGATACACTACCACCCGGCGAAGGAAAACAAGGTGGCAGATGCTTTGAGTAGAAAAGATCATTGAGTTTTGAACAATATGAGAATTGAAAGGGATTCAATTTTCATGGATCTAGTGAAGATGGACATGGGAATAACCAGGGAAGGTGAAACATCAATGATTTTTCAAAGGGTTGCCAAACCGTCTTTACTAGAAAAGATTAAGAGTTCTCAGACCGATGATGAAGAATTTCAAAAGAAGATTAAAGCTGTGATTGATGGGAGATTGAGAGGATTTGTGTGTGAAGATGGAATTTTGAGATTTTGGAATAGACTTTGTGTTCCTAATATACCTGATCTAAAAAGGGAATTGCTGGATGATTCTCATAGTTCCAATTTCTCTATAAGTCCTAGGAGCACCAAAATGTATAGAGATTTGAAGGAACATTTTTGGTGGGACAACATGAAGAGGGATATTGCTGATTTTGTGTCAAGATGTATGGTTTTTCAACAAGTGAAAGATGGAAGGCAACAGTCTGGAGGAGTCATGCAACCTCTTCCAATACCGGAGTGGAAATGGGACAATATTACGATGGACTTTGTAATGGGACTACCAAAGACTCCTAGAAGGAATGATGCAATATGGGTTATTGTTGATTGTCTTACCAAGTTAGCACATTTTTTTTCTATAAGAGAAGATCTACCCCTAGAACGTCTAGCAAAACTATATATTAATGAAGTTGTGAGACTTCATGGAGTACCCCTATCGATTGTTTTTGATCGTGATCCCCGTTTTACTTCAAGATTCTGGAAAAGTCTTCAGAAATCCCTGGATACTGAACTTCATTTGAGAACTGCTTACCAACCTCAGACATATGGACAATCAGAACGGACTATTCAAACCTTATAATACATTTTGAGAACTTTCTCAATTGACTTTCTGGGTAGCTGGGATCAGTATTTACCTCTGGTAGAATTTTCCTATAACAATAGCTTCCATTCGAGTATTCAGATGGCACCATATGAAGCATTATACAGAAATAGATGTTGCACACCAACCTGTTGGGATGACGTTGGTGAAGGAAAATGTCTAGGTCTAGAACTGGTGGAGGAAATGATGGAAAAGTTGAAGGTAATCCAAAATCACATCAAAGAAGCTCAAAGTAGGCATAAGAGATATACCGATAATCGAAGGAAGGATTTGGAATTTCAAGTCGGTGATCATGTTTTCTTGAAGGTATATCCATGGAAGGGAGTCATACATTTTGGTAAGAAAGGTAAATTGTGTCCCAGGTACATCGGACCATTCAAAATTCTAGAATAAATTGGGGTTGTAGCTTACTGATTGACAATGCCGCCAAGTATCTAGAAAGTTCACGATGTGTTCCACGTATCTCTGTTGAGGAAATACATGCTTGAACCAATGCATATACTCACCTATGATAAACTAGAACTGGAACCCGATTTGTCTTATTGTGAAGAGCCTGTCCGGATTCTTGATACGAGAGAACAAGTTTTGAGAAACTGGACGATGCGTCTGGTAAAAGTTTTGTGGAGAATCCATAAGATGGAAGAGGCAACGTGGGAACCCGAGGAACTTATGATGAAGAACCACCTGAGTCTTTTCATGCGGTAGTATTCTAGAAATTTCGAGGACGAAATTATTTTAAGGAGGGTAGAATGTAACACCCCAAGCTTCTATGGTACACTTCTCTTTGAAAAATTTGATAGCGTGTGTTGTACGCAACATCGCGTTCTAACACACCATAACCAATCAAACTAGCTGTTATGAATAGTAATATCTACTATTTGAAATTATATATATTTTATATTTGAAAATGGACTTCACTTTTAGATTCGGAATATCGAATTTAGCCTAAGTTTAAATTTTGGTACTTTTCGGATAACTTTAATATTTTGATGAATAGTGAAAATTACTAATTTTTTATAATCGAAATAATTTATATTGATAAATTATGAATTTGGGTGGTTTAAAAGTATATTTAGAATATATTTTTACCATTTAATATAATGTTGGTCATTGGACATAATTTTACAATTAAACTAGACATAAACAAGTTCCATTCTTTTGATATTTATTATCTCTTAAAAACACGCTTTTTGTTTTAACAACGGGAATTAATTTTAAATTAATTTCTGCCAATTCTGTGTTTTGAATTTTGAAAAATGGATTCCATATTTGGAATTAGGGTGTTAAAATTGTGTAAATATGTAACTTTTATTTTTATACATTTTGAATAATTATTTTGGTAAATATTTTATTTACCATGGTTAAGGGTAAATCTGGTAAATAAGGTTTAAAAAATAATATTATAATAATAAAAATTACCCAAAAACGTGTCCTAGACTCATTGGTTGATACATGTTAGACCATAGGAATCTTTGGGTCGATTTTGGGACCCCATGGAGCCACTTGTAGGTGATAGGGACACTTAATTTTAATTAAGTTAAAATAAGTACAAAAATGACATAAGCATATATCTTTTAGAAAAAAAAATTTCCATAGGGTTATATATGTTTTATTTTCGACTATAAATATTCATTAAAAAGATACACAAGTTTCCTACATAATTATAATTTTTTTATAATTTTTATAGATTACATAATTTAATTTATTTATGACACAATTATAATGTAGTAATTACCATAATAGTGACAAATTAACATAATTGATATTATAAATAGCTAAATAAATATAATTTGAGACTTTTAATGAATTATAATAATTTTCTAAGATAATATGACATATTAGGATTTATTTAATTAATTTTTTTCGAAGTAATCATTCTGTTATGAGTTTCACAAAAATCAACTATTTAATAGTCTCAAAATTGACATAAAAGTGTTTTTAAAACAAATATTATATTATTAATTGATATTAAATTCCAAAAAATTTGAGGTTCGTCCAAGAGACTTATATCATGATATTTATATCCTTAATGGACCACATGGGGGTCTCTTGAATGTATATAGTATGTTTAGTAACCATATAATATAAAAATACAAAGAGACATTGTAAAAATGAAACTAATTAACTAAGAGTTAATACATAAAGATAAGGTTAATATAGTAACCCAAACCTGTCTAAATTCTATTTGTTTAATTATTTTCAACCTATCCCCAACTTATAATTTAAATAATCAACTTTGGAGCCATTAGAAACCGAATAGGAATTTATTATAAATTAATATTTCTAGCTTTTCCAAAGGTGCCCCTCACCCCTCTTATAAAATGGCACTCCTCCTTCTCATTTCTTCACACCCTCAAAGCCTTTTGGTTCAGCCAAAATCTGCCCAAATACTCTCCCAACATCCCTCAATACAACCTAGAGGACTTTGTTTGATCATGAAGCCAACATAAGGAGCTCTTTTGATCAAATCAAAAGGCAGATCCTGAAAAAGAGGTAATAATTTCACTACCCTTTTCCAAGTTACTTTCTTCTTCCACTTCTTATTCATTTGTTATTACCATTCTAAAATAATAACTCTAGTATCATATATATTATGTAATGTTATTATAAATATGGTACAACCATATTCAATTTCTATCTATCCTTTAAATAACATGTCACCATACGTGCGTACGTACAGCTTACCATCTCCACATCATGGTGTAATTGTTATTAATAAATTATTTTATGGATGGGTATAATAATGATGTGAAGTTAATGTAAATAATAAATTTAACATGATAATGATTCTGTATATATGATATACCGTCCATTTATATATTATTTTAATATCAAAAGAATGATATTGTCGCTCGTGCGTACGTACGGACTACCGTCTCCACAAACGCAATGAGATTCATTATCCATCGTATCCATTCAAGTATAATTATCATTTGATGATTTAAAAATGGGTTTTAAGGACTTGATATCATTCTGGATATGATTAAGATACAACCTATCCATTACATACATGGATTACTTAACAAAACATATAAATGAAAACGAGTAAGTTAACACCCGAAACAAAGATAATAATAAGATATTATTAACAAATCAATGTTAAAATATCATATATGATATCATATTAATGTATATAATTCTTGTATAATTTAATAACAATTATTTCACCATTATACATAAGGTTAACCTACCCCAACCAAGGAAAAGTACAAGGTAAGGGTTTATTTCACAATATCTTCATTATTCGAGGTTGTTTATACGTAATAATCTACTGGGATCTCTTTATCATCCACATCCATGTTTCTTAAAAATGAATTTCAAAACATTTTTACTATTTACTATAATATGGGATAGAGTCATTTATACCCTTGTTTGACTTTTTATAAGAGGTTTATAAAGGAATCTTTCCAACGTTTTCCAAACAAGGTGCTTTTTAACCTTTTCGACAGAATTAAGGTAAGAATGTTTTTTTAACTTATACGGCGGGTGCGGTTATTTTCCTCCGTTATAAAATCGTTGAAGCTTCCCTTACAAGAATATAAGAATATTTTCAAAGAAAATGTTTTATTTCATAAATATAAGACTCTTAAATGTTTTCAAAATAGAAAGAGATATTTCTCTAAAAAAAGTTTTTATTTCATCTATGTCAACATCCTTTGATGGATTTTACGCTTATTTGAAGTTGATTTATTATGATACCAAACTTATATATTGTATTGAAGGTTTTGTGATATGTTTTACTGTGGATGTGCTATTTTTATACCATTCATAGTTTATGTTGAATGTATTGAGATTTCGTATGCTAGTTTCAATACGAATGATTATGTTATGTTTAAACCTTTTCATATGGGAATGCATTGGACTTAATATGTGACGGGTGGATCCCGTTATTGCTCCTCGATGCATCGGTAGGTCTCATGAGAAAAACTAGTGTCTTGGTACAAGGCCTTGGAAAAATCTTATTTGTAGTCTTGGCACGAGGCCTTGGCTATGTGGTTATGATAGTCTGACATTATGCATTCCATCATTAAGAAAGTGGTTATTGATATTGCATGTTATTATTAGATTAGTATAATATCCTTTTGAATAAGTAAATTGCATTATTTCATTTTAATTTTTCCATACAATGTTTAAGCTTAAATTTTTATTCTTATTTATGAAAGTTTCCTCTATATTGTTATCCTTACTGGGCATTTGAGCTCACCCCTTTTCTATGTTTTATTTTTCCTAGGAAGTGAAGAAGTAAATTATGAATGACCTTCAAGGATATTATGTGGGGTTATGAGTGTGGAATATGGAGACAATATGTTGTTGTGGTAGTTTTTCACTTTATGATGTAATGTAAGACTTATGAATATATCTAGTGTTTCCAAGGCTACTAAACCAATCGGTCTTTCGAGATTTAATCTTTCTTGTGATCATGCCAATGTTATGTAATAATGCACTGAATCTAGGTAACTGGGGTCGGGGCGTTACAGATATAGTAAACTCTATAGGTTTCATGTCTAAATATTTTTTATCTTATTTATATGTTGCATATTATAATCCTAAAATATTTATGGTTTAATTAGACAAAATAATTATAACTTACATGGTTAGAGTTCTATAGAACATCATAGATAAGTTATAGGGATTGATATTATGATAATAGTTTTATTTAAAAGATATAGAAAAACATAAAGGTAATTATAATTCACTCATTAGTTTTGGAATTATTTTTTTGAAAATACGAATAACCATAATGAATATGTGTAATGGAACATTATTTATGTAATTTGGTGAGGATTTTGTTCACGACAGTGTTCAAGATTCAACTAAATTTATCATCAAGGAATAATTGATACTATTAGTTAATAATTTTAAAAGTATATTTTCATGTATGGTAAGACAAAATGTTTAATAATATTTTCAAAATAGGAACTCAAATCACGTCTTCATGTGCATTAAAAGGAAATAAGAGTTTTTTAAAAATAACTATTGAAACAAAACCAGTCGAAATTGTTTCTTATTTAGTTGAGGATTTTAGGGATGATTTTAATTAATTAAATAATTTTTTTTAATAATTTGATTATTCTTTACCTTTTATATAGTTCACATACAAAAGTTAACTGAAAATGATACCCTCACTTATAAATCCTATTAAACTATAATTTAAACCCAATAAATGTATATAATATATGATTAATTAATAAATGTTAATTGATTACTTGGTATTGTAAAAATAATATCATTCCAAATTTAGAAATATAAAATTGAAACATAATTAAACAAAAAATAAATATAATCATCTAGAAACCAAGGCAGATTCATCAAATAAGTCTTACAATTTTTATACACCAAATTTTAAATATAAATGAATCTAAAACATTGGGAAACAAATTGAATAATTACTATACAATTTTTTTGTTAGTTTATAAGAAATTATGAAAAAATTTACAAGATGATATAATATATACCCTATCTAACTTATGATGGTTAAGGCCCATCTATGTTGTCAAAATTAAAGCATGACTCATTCTAATTGAAATTCCAAATGATGGACTAATTATTATAATAATGCTTAATAGTTTGAGGATATGTATTGATTAAATTATATTAACACAATTCACTCAAAAAGGTAATATTCCCATTCCCCATTTTAATGAAATTTATAAATTATTAGTGGTTAAAACATGTTATTATTTTGTATATGGATTTTTAGTTACCTGCAGGTACCTATTTTGATAAACAAAAAAGAGAAAACAATTTTCATATGTTTACATGGTATTGTAGAATATTTCAGTTTGTTAGTTGGGTTACACAATATACATTTTAATTCAAATGGGAAATGGTAATTATATTATTTAAATTAACTGATGACTTGTTATTGGTAAATTTAAATGTATTTATTATTTTTAGTTACACATTACGTTTTTATCGCCTAATATTAAATAATATTTCCCTTATGTGAAATGCGTGAATGTTTTTTTGAATTTAAAAAACAACCACTTCATGGTTGATAATCGTGTTTTTATGAAATATGTATAAAAAAGATTTAATTAGATTAATATTAAATTTAAATAATCGCATCTCTTCCATATCCTACTTTTATATGTCACATTTCATTATTCCTAGGTCTAGATGGGTTACACACAAGGTTCATTCATTGTTTTATAAGATTACATTTCCAATTTTCAAATTTATTCTAAACATCACTAGATAAATTCTAGATGGGTTATATAATATATAATTTTATGAAATAAATGTAAGAGTAACTATATAAAAAGTTACTTATCTACTATAATGGGAGTTACCATATGAGATTTTATGTGATTATTCAATCAAGGTAGTGGGTGTTTTTTTTCAAAAAAGGTGGATGTGAGATCATATGATACTACTTGTTCCTTGAATAACATGGATTTAAATCTTGTAAATTAAACAATAATAAATAATGAATTCAATTATATGATTCTCACTTTTGATATGTTTCATTCATAACATTAATGGAATAAGTATTTAGATTCCTTAGACCATACATATTATGAATACTATTGAAGATAATTGATTCCAGACCATTTATTTTCATATAAATGAACATTATATAATAGTTTAATGTGTTACTCAAATCTGAATGGGTTGTTAGCTTGTTATAGAAAAAAACTATGCTAATTTCTACACACATCAAAGATAGAAACATCACATATAGTCCTATTGAATTATTTCCTTCCAAATGAGAAATTATAATTAGTCCAAGGTAGGACTCCTTGGTATTCTATCATTATAAACATATTTTTTGTATTAAGGTTCCTCCATATAAAGATAAATATTATTTTTTAAAAATAAAATTAGATTCTAATTATTTTTTAGAGGATCCTAAATTGTGGAAGATGTTAGTGACCATGCTGTGTAGAGTTGTTTTCCAGAGAGTAAGTGATCATATTTATTTTATTTAACCCACACACCCACATGTGTATGGACATTCAAATTCCAAAAAATGTCTAGGATGAAACATAATTATAGAAACTATTGGTTAAATTTTTTTATAGATGCTGATAATTCTGAAAAAAAAGTTAATATTTTTTTTAGTTCAAATAAGATATTTATGAAATATATGAAATTCCAAAACATAAATTGAATTTAAATGAAAAACTTTATTCTTTGGGAGTTAATATTTAGAATGAATTTACTAAATATTTTTAACTACATCCATTGAGTATTTTAATATATTTATAAATGGATTGAATATCAAGGTACTAAAATTGGTGAGTCATGTATTTTTATATAATTTGATTGATTAAATATTATTTTTACCTATATAGTGACAAATTGTAATTTTTAATTAATGAAAATGTTTATATAATCTGAGTATAAGAGAACTCCTGAGAAAGTGTTGAGTTCAAAACATCACCACCACTACACAACAACCATAAACAATTGTCTTGTTGTGGTTTGAATCCTTGAAATAAATACGATCTTTTAATGTACATTGAAAAAATGGCATTATATTGAAAAAATATGAATGATTATTCATGGTTCAATAAAAAACCACTTTATAAAACCGTAGTATGTATACTAATTGATTTCTTAATGTCATTTATTATTACTTGTAGGTTGTGTTATAACATAAGTCATATTGTACTGTGAATATTTTAAACATCAAGATGAGAAATGTTAGAGAGCTTGTAAATCATGAAATTATGGAGATATATGATCTTATAAAGGAGGATTCTGATGAATTCGTACAATATAATAAATTGATCGGAGTATCCTATTATTGAATTATTCAAAAAAATTAACATTTTAGTTGGTGATAAAGTGTTACATTTCTCGTCATGATTTAAATTAATTTAAGGTAATTTTTTAACAATTGGTCATGTATATACATTTTTATTAATATATTTCCATTTAGTATAGTTAAAATTAAATAAAGATTAATATGAAGGCATTTCAGGGTAAATTGGTTGATATTATTGAAATAATGACAATTTTTATAAAGCTACCTTGAATAATTCCACTCTTCTCTTTTCCATATAAAATGAGAATCAATAGGTTGTATCATTCCTAAATAATTTTTTTTCATAGTCCCTATCATTATGTTTCACCAATTAATTTTCATGTGTTTGATAGAATCCATTACTGTTATGGTTAATATCATTTGTTGAGGGGGGAGGGGTTATAATTTAAATATCTTTCTAGGTTTTTGATTTTTTGGTGGTTTTTTCCTCTTAAATTTAAATGAAAATATAAATTAACTAATTACAATCCAAACTGGAAAAAGTTATCCCATTAGAACCATGGATAAAATGGTATTAAACTGTGGAAAAAATAATATTGTTTCAAATATTTTATTGGAATCAATAGTTCTATATGGGGGAACCTAATGTTTGGGTTGGTATTTTTTTATTATAAACATACACTTTAAAAGTTATATACACATAACTGGGTTCGTAATATTATAATAAGTGCTAGTTATCGATGAGGATATAAATTTTATGAGGAATTTAGAACCATAAAGAAAAATGGAAAAAGTATATTAGAAAATCATAAATTGAATGCATCAAGGAAACATTGATAGGATCCATCAAAAAATGTAAATAACCCAATTTATGTTAATTAAATATTACATCTTAATATATGAATGTTCATTAAATAACATAATGATCCATTTTAGAATATGTTTAATTTAGTGCATTATAAAACATGAAAACATAAATAAATTGTCCATAACTAACCTATGTCACCTCCCACTAAGTTAATCATAACTATAACCCTTCATAGACATATCATACATAATACCTTTATTCATATCATATGGAAAAAAATATTAATAAGCGGTGGGCTTAGATTATAGGTAAGGGAAAACAGGTGAGATAACAACATAACATGAGAATAATGGTACGAGGGAAATAGAAAAAAAATTTATAAACCATATCACGCATATCATAGTTATTAATCTTTAGTACTTGAATATATTTAAGTAATTAATAAGACATGAATCATAACGGAATTAAGGAAAATTATTTAGGAGCTTATAAAATTAGCAAAAGATATACATTTTTTGGAATAAAAATAAAAATAAAAAATAATATGTCAATTTTATCGACAAAAACATTCATTATATGATAGGATTGGGATTACCAAATATTTATAGACTTCAGGCTTGGGATAACCTCCCATGTACCAACTTTTTGGAATAGGGTAACATTCCATGTCCCCTTTGAGAAAATTTAACATTAATCATTACCCAACGCATTGGAAGTAAATATAGGATAAAAACCATCACATAAAACATTCATTTGTGTGTAGAAGGATCCTAAATAATTCAACATGTCAGAACCCATGAAAACAAATGGGTTTCATAAAAATTTCATTGTAGTATAAATCACAGAAAATATATGATTTTCACAAATATTTGATCATTGCATCAATGAATAACTCATCAAGATGGAAGAAATTTCATTTAAATATTGTAATCATAGACATTAACCATAATGAGAAGAAAAATATGGTAAAATTGGATCATATCCAAAATAATGATTGGGTAACATCACATGATTTCATATTAGATGGATAATTATTTTGAAAGATCACATGGAATATTTAAATCAATGATTATTTCATAATGGTGGGAAATTATGTTATTGTTGTACATGTTACAAAAAATATTCCTTTCAAATTTTAAGTAAAAATATAATTTTCATTATTTTGAAATAAAAATTATTATACATTTTATTTTTTATAAAAATGTAAAAAAAAGTAAAAATTACATTAGAAAATAATAGACGAATATTATATAATTCTTTAAAACATTTTTATAAAACATCTATATGGAATTAAAAATGTTTATTGACAGAAGAGGGTGATAAAGTTATATTAATTTAAAAAAATTACATAGGAATCATGAGTATATAAAGGTTATAAAATGAAGGGAAAAAATATATGATAAATAAATAACAAAAATAATAATAAAATTAATTATATTCTTGATTAATATATGATTATATTTCCTCATAAAAATCAGATTTATAAACAATGATGATAAAAAAGGAAATTATAACCTTAAAGCATTATAAATTTGGTAACATTTGAATCATAGGTTCTATAATAGAATAAAATTAATTAAAACACTCGTTAACTTGAAATGAATTATATTATAGGTAAAAAATTTAAAATTTGTTGTATATGCACCTCATAAAATAAGATAGGTTTATAACATAACATATTTCTCAAAGACGGAAATTAGGGACAAAAATTCATTACGTTAAGTCTCAACATCCTTCATAAACAATTAAAACTACATTTTAATAAATATAAATTTATTATAAATTTATTATATAACCATAATAAAAATATTCACGCCACATATTTCTTACTTATGACATTTTATTAACTCATTATAAAAAATTCTATGTTAAAATCACATTTAGGGTAACAATTACATTATTTTTAATGTATTTTTTGGGGTAGTATATTTAGTGATTTAATTTTTATAATTCTTAAATAATATAATAAATTTATAAAACGATAAAAATATAACATATATTCAATATATAAGTTTTTATAGCAATCCATTAATTTTAGTGATAAAAAATGTATTTAATCATTCATAGAGTCTATAGATTGTATGTATGAATGATTGTTGTTAGCATTATCCCAAAAGATGACGATAAAGAAGTTTAATAATATATTATAATTATATAATAATTTCTATTTCACATATATCACATATATTCACTAAAAATACACTTATTACCTTCCATTTAAATCTTAAGTGAAAACCGGATCACATTGCTTCACGAGGCGGTAGTCCAAAATACAAAAGAGTGACAATATCGTATTCCCATAGAATGTATTGTAAGAAGTTATATGTGATATAATAATAAAATAAGTATAATAACATCATAGATAATTTAAATTAAAAATTATTCCTTCATTATATCTTTCTATGATATTTGGTTCAGGAAAACGAAAAACATTAGTTTATACGGTGATACTCTTCCGCACACATGATCGACAATCTTGTTTCCCATTTGATTGAAGAGTTAATAGATATAGGTCATTTAATTAACATAAAAATCTATTTAAATTATAAATATTGTTGTTAATATATTAAAATATATAAAAATTATTTTAATTTGGAAGATGAATAAATTACAAAACAAGTGTTTAATAAGTTTACCTCTCCTTCGGAGAACATCATAATGATAATACCTAAAGAATTATTAGGAAATGTTCCTATTCAAAATATGAGAAAAATGATGTGGTTATGATATTAAAGAATACCATAGGGTAGGTAACGGCCTACCCAAATGGTTTTGATTGTGTGAAGAAGAATTGAGAAGGGTGGGCTTTTATAAATGGGGGAGATGACACACAAGGAATTTTTGACTTGTATAAAGTGTACCCAAATTTCTCACAATAAAAAGGGAAAAAAGGTTCAATATGCTGTATGTTTTTAGTTTTTAATATTTATATAAATAGTGTTTTGTAAATGTTTCTATATCATTTGATTTCTTATCATTTTATTTTGACTCCTATTTAACATGTTTTAATCTTAATCACCATAATTTATTATCACTGTTTTCACTACTCATTTTGAAGAAAAATGAACTCAAACTGATTAAATAATATACAATATGAGTAATAAAAATATTACATCTATTTTTACATATAAAAATATGCGATTTGAAAATTTTTAATTAGAAATTAATTGCACTAACACTATAAAAATCCAGTTTTTGAAAGAGTAAAATTTCAATTGTTTGAAAAATATTATATCAAAATTTCATTTTGAAATAGATTAAAATGAAATAAATTTTATGAATAATGATATCAATCATATAATTTATATTTTAAAGCCATTTTTTATATAAATAACCTTATATATTATTTGATTGAAAATGCAATTGTTAATAAAAACCAGTGTTTTTCAACATTCAATGAAAAAGTAGTCTTTTTAGAAAAATACCAAAAAGTAATGATAAGATAATTTTAACAAGTTAATTCAAAAAATGAATTTTATTTTTTCAAAAAAAAAATTCTATGTTTTTTAAAAATTAAATATTATTATATTTTCAAAAAATGAAATAAAAATCATTTTGAAAGAAAAATATATATTTTTATGTATATTAATATTTTACTAAAAAATAATAACATTTTAGGAATATGATTTATTTTTATAAATAAATCATACTTAATTTTAATTTTTTCCTATTCTTTTCTCTTAGTTTAAATACTATGAACTAATGACCTTTTTTCTAAATAAAATTAATTGTTTTTATAGTCCCTTAAAACTCAATGTCACATGTAACATATGCTATTTAAGTAGTTAAATTTATTCAAGTTAATTTCTCCAAAAATTATGTGCCCTTGGTATAAATAATTGAGGTTACATTTTCCTCATAACATCCACATGTTCCCACATAGCATCCTTAATATTGTATTTTCACCCTAAAACATTAACTAGGGGAATAGTTATTTGTTAATGAAATTTCCCATTATGATCCAGAATGTCCACCAATTTTTCCTTATTAGAATATCCATTCTCTATCAGTATTATATATGAGTATATTACATGTGAATGATCCGGTATGTAAATCCTTCAGAGGGAAATATAGAACACATTAAGAAAATTA
The DNA here is from genome assembly GCA_963277665.1 of Viscum album. Lineage (NCBI taxonomy): Eukaryota > Viridiplantae > Streptophyta > Magnoliopsida > Santalales > Viscaceae > Viscum > Viscum album. Next base: position 1,501,051,709 of record OY728131.1, read on the forward strand.
AAGAGGTTTAATGGAAGCGATAATTGATAATAAAGCATCCCAATATGACCCTTAATTAAATTGTAGAATTATACATAGGTATTTGTTTGTATTATTTAGGAAACACATTACCTTATTCCATGGAAATGTTTTTGGAATCTATTTATCACTGACCTCAAATTCCATATCATGTGGACAATTTTCCCAATAAATTTTCCCCAAACATTCTGACACCCTTATCTGTTTTTTATTGGCTATAACATTCATTACAATTTATTTAGCTAACTATAGTCCCAGATTATTTATATCTTCAAATTCATTCATTCTTGTTGGAGCTCAGAATTTATTATCACAAATTACTCAATATGGTTCTATCTGAATGCATGAGTGAAAACTAATGTTGTAAGAAAACTCATCTAGAGGAAGACATTGATCCAAAATGTCTTTGAAATAAAATAAAAAATATCACAATATATAAAATAGATTTATAATTTTTATCTCAGAAAGACCATCTATTTGAGGATGAAACATTATTACAAAACACAACACTGTATACAAATATTAATGAATACATTGGTAGAACATAAAGGAATACTTAATATCCAGATCAATTAAAATTTAATGTGGTACTCTATGAAACCTTGCCAGTTAATATATATCTGGGAACGAAAATCCATATTGGAATATTTTCTGATAGTGATGAAGAACTATTAATTTGTACTGTGATCTACTTGAACCCCTATAGCTTTATTCCCATAAGATTTTATAGAGAGTCTCATGGTGATGCTTTCCTATATTCATTATGGTATGAGTAATGTTGGTGACATACCCTTAAAATACTTTCTCTTGGTATTAAAATAATAACATACCAAGAACCAAAATACAAACTCATTGATATCACTCTTTATTCAATCCCAATATATTTTCTTCCAAATACTTATACATATTTTGGAAACAATGATGAAAACGTAATGAAGAACTACAAGTCACTTAAAATAGATCATTATTTATGGTGAATATAGTTGTAACTCATAAATTTTTCTTGAACATTATCATTCCATCATAATAATGGTTAAACGTAGGACCATTTATCACATTATTTGGAAACTTCTTATCTTTTTATATGTCTATTTAATCAATATTTGTGTATATGGTTGAACACATATATGTTAAATATAATATATCATCACATTCATCATTATTTAAATATAAACCCTTAATATAAAAATAACTATTTGATCTTTTGTGATTGACTTCATAGATAATATGGAACGATCCTTCCAACTTAAATCAATGACCACCATGTTTTCATTCCTATGGTGTTAATGTATTGATCATTTATAATACTTAATAAGATCTAACTATCTTCTGTAAAACATTTTATACTCTTTATGTGTGAATATATAAAATAAAATTCTTTTATCAGTATAAATATAAAACTTGAGTCCATGAATATAATGCATCTGTATATTTAGTGAAAAAATTACGAAAAAAATCAAATATTGGGTAATTTTTTTCATGAAATAAGAGTTTTAATTAAGAATAATATATAACCATGTAATCCTATATAATAAAGAATCAATATAGAAGCATATATTCCTAAATATATATTAAAATCCATTTTTGTTAATATGATAAAAGGAGCACTGACTAATCCTCTTGTTCATACAACAAAATTTATCTCACATTCATCGATCTAGAAGAACAAGGATCCCTTCCACATTAATATGGACTTTGGATTAGAGAGCGATGATAAATAATGTTTAAATAGTTAATAATATGCATCTAAAATAAGAATAATATAGATCTAGTTGACCATGTTTAGTCTAGTATGAAGCTCAATAACCTTTTCCTTTGATTGATCTATTGATATACACGCTCTTGAGATTATATGACATAAGAAAATGTTTTCATCCAAAAACCAACTTGGTAAATTTCTCATACATTTAATCAATAATTAGGGTCTTTAGTAAAATTATTATGTGATATTAATTTTCATCAATTCTCAATGAATATATAAGAATATCAACTATAAAGGAAAGAACAAATTCAGAATGTTATTCCCAAAAGACACAATTTAGTAATCACATGAAAATAGAGGGGAAATTATTAATAATGAATAGAATCCCCATATACTCTTACTTTATAATCTTTGTACAACATTGTATCTTAGGTATATACTCCCTAAATAATTTTTCACTAAAACATATACAAAATAATTGTGTTATATTTCAAAAAAATTCTCCTGAAATATCTATAATCATGATAAAATACCATCACATAAATCATCGAAAGGTGTTCATAGGACATTGAACCATTGATCAATAATAAACTCATAAACCATGGATGATATAAATAAATCTTGTCTCAATATTACATGGAGACATATAAACTTAAAAAATTAATAAAATCTTTAGTTTTATTAGAACATAAATATGATTGGTAAAAATAATTCTATAATATATTTTTTCTATCATAATACATAAATACACTAATCCTATAACTTAAATGACTGACTTGGAACATTCCCTTTAATGAGAGATAAATTAACTCTTGGAATAGGGAATTGAATTTGATAATTTCTCTGTTACTCACACATATTACACTGAACCCCTTAATTATTACCACTCACTGAACACCTTTTCCATAATTAAAACCTTTTCCCCTCCATTTGAGATATTTTTCTAGGTGTCTATTCCCACATTATTAAAATGAAGGTTAGAAAATAGTTTTTCCTCTATATTTATTAATACATAAGAATTAAAAAAATCCATCTTCCACTTTTTTGTCATGTTAGGAATATCATCTAAGTACACATTTTCAATCATAAATTACAATTTAAAATTAAGAAAAATAATAATATCATTATTTCCCGTCATCATCTGATTTTTTTACCTCACCACATTGTCTATCACATCTACGGTTACCCATGTTTATTATATATATATACATTTTATGAAACCATGAATCATATTATGTGAATCACTAGTTATAGTTGAAAACACATAGTCATGGAAAATTATTTATGATGTCTGAAGCATGATATAAACTTTTCAGTCTACGACACATTATGGTTAACCTAGGTTATACATGGTCACAATATATTCTCAGAATTTATGATCTTCAATAATGAAATTGAGAATTTATAATGTGTATACCTTGTTATTGTGAAACCAAGTTCACACTAAGGCCCAATTTCATGTACCAAGAAACACTCGTGTAAATCACGACAAGCCTTTTTCAGATTTATTTCTTAACATCACATGAAATTATAGAATTAAACTTTTTAATATTTATTAATAATTATTAATTAGATAGTAATTTTATTTTAAAAGGTATTCTATCTCAGATATAATACCTTCCACAACAATGGGGTTCTATAAATAGTTTTTTTCCCACAATGCTGAATGATACCAAAAAACAATATATTATTAATGTTATTATATTAAATTGTAGTCCTCACATATAAGTTTTATTGACTGGAATAAATATAACTATATATATTCTGTTTACACATGATTATGTAATATTTTCTAATTTCTTACAATAATTTATATATTATTAAAGCGATAATAAGTTCAATTTTAGGAATAAAATACTCTAATATTTGTAAAAGGTAGTTTAACCACCTTTTGATTGTGAACCCTTTTTATATATTGTTTTTGAAACTTTAATAAGTTATATTTAAAAAATAAAACTCTTATTTGGAATAGGGACATGAAAATTTACTTTTGTTGATTTTTTGGTATTTTCTGATAAAATACATATTTTAATGAATAGTGAAAAATATAACATTTTATTTCAAAAATGCCATTTCATTTAATATATTTATATTTTTATATTATCCTTTTACAAGATTTAAATGTATAATTAGATGGATTTTTTATCATTTAATACAATTTAGTTCGTTGGATGTAATTAAAAATGAAAAATAAATTGTAATACTATTTGATCTTTTGAGCATTTTATATAAAAAAACATTTTTCATTCCGACAACGAGTTTAATTTTTAATTAAAATTTTTCACTTCTGTGAATTTAATTTTAATAAAATTCATACAATTTTTAATAATTACTATAAATTTTTTCCAATATGATGAAAATAATTTTTCTTGAATAGTAACTTTACTATTTAATTTACCATAGTTAATGGTAAAGAGTGTAATTAAAGGAAACAAATACTACTATAATAACATTAAACTACCATAAAACATGTCCTATTAATATTTAATGAGATATTAAAGACCAATAAAATTATTGGGTCTAAATTGTGGTCTTTGAAATCTACTTTGGTGAGATTATGATATTTATAACATTTAATTTCTAGTAAATGAAAATATGTCAGGACAATGACTCTTATTATTAAAGAAATTTTAATATGGAGTTATATAAATGATATGTTTCAATATAAATAGTCTATATAAATATAAAAATATAACCTCTATCATGGTGATTTATTTATAATTTTTATGAATGAAATAGTTAAATTTTATTATGACACCAATATGATGAAATAATAGATTTATTAAAAAAAGAATAAAATAAATTAATTTAATAATATTAAAATATATATAATTGAAAATATTTAATTCCACCCATGAATTTAATAGATTAATAAGACATTTTATTGATTCATTAAGGTAGGTTTTTTTATGTAACCATGTTTTTATGATTTTTTAAAAAATTAATGTAATAAATAGTGTCAAAATTGACATAATTCATAACATAAATTATAAATTATATAATTAAATGATTTTAAACTGATGAAAATAAAATATACTACCAAAATGAATATATAACTATTAAAATTTCAATACTGAATCATTAATTTCTCTTTTTTCTTGATTTATTAATTATTATAACCCAGAAAGTGTGAATCACCTAATAAAACGGTAATAGTTTAAAGGGGTTAAAACAAAAGGATATGGATTAAAAAATAGTAAAAACTGTATAAATTTCATTGGATTAATATATATATACCCTTAATTACATTATATTAAAAATAAATGAGTTTTTAACCATTATAAATCTAATAATTATTTATATTAATTTAATTATGTTAATAATTTCAAGGGTGCCCCTCCCCTCTCGTATAAAATCTCACCCATTTTTCTCTATAATGTACACTATTAAAAACTTTTGGTTTGGATAGTATCTACAAAAAACACTTCATATTATCCATAACCACATTATTAAAGACTAATTTTATGCATAACACCATACTTAGAGGTTTTAAGGTGTTAAGAATGGTTCTCATCTAAATGAAAGGTAATGGTTCTGTTTAACTATTTCAATTTTATTTTATCATTCACTACATTCAAACCATCTTCACATATTATGAAATAATAAATTTAGTACCCTAAATATAATTATATTATATTATTTAAATCCAATAACCTAAATATGTCTCCACCTTTATTAAATGGTAATGTACTTAATCCTTCTAGCGTAAGTGCGAACTATCACCTCCACGAACTGAAATAATTCATTTCCATAACTATCTTTCAAGACTGGTCAGAATGATGGAATTACAAATTGCATATTATTTTAATGACATATTTATCATTCTAATAGAAAAATATGCCAACAATTTTTTTTATTACCTTGCACGTAATAATGATAATGGTGTTCGTACATACGTGTGAAGTATCACTTCAACGAAGCGACGTGAACCATTTTTATTCAACATGTAACTTGTATGATATATATAAGTATACTAAAATGTTTATTATAACATTAATAATATTATGATCATTCTTGGAAGTTTAAATAGTAATTACCTTACTTCTATAATGATAATTGAAAAAAGGAAACATTACTAATGCGTACGTATGACCTATCATGTCCATGATTATTACATTTTTAATTTTTAGTACCATAAATTAATTGGTCGATTTTAATGTATAATATATATAGAAAAATTATAATAATTTCATGATTATTATTCATTATATGAAGGAATTATTACCACATAGACAATTGATATCATACCAAGTTCATTTTGGGCTCAAGTATCGAATGTCAACAAAACGTACGATTTGAACATAAATCATTATGTAATTGTAATGACATGGTAATAGTTGATATAACAGGAATAATGAACATTAATTAGGCTCTCAATAAAGTATAATTTAAGCTATGTTTTTTATTCAAGAATATAAATATTTTACATGATGATTTAGAACCAAGGTAAGGGATTTTACCTCAATCTCTTCTCATTGAGGCATTTCTTGATAATAGACACATTTATTATTTTATTAGCTGTATATATATCAACTATTAAAATAAATATCCATATTTTATATATAGTAATTTTATTTAATATATTGGTAAATTTATTAATTCATGTAGATTAATTTTTTAATGTTCAATGTGGTATGGGACACCTAGACTATTTAAAGATTTAATTATAAAATCTATTCTTTATATTATTAACTTACCAATTTATTTCTATGGACTTTAAAGCATTATAAATAATATTATTTTTATACCATTTAATTTAAATTAAATATTTTCAAAATAAATCTATTAATAAAAAGAATTTAACTTTCTTTACAAGACAACAACAGTAATGTTTTTTTCACATATTTGGCGAAAACTCTTTTTTTACCGTCATATGAATAATTATATATTTGGATTCCTATATACGCCTTAATATTATAAAAATGGAAAATAAATCCCTTATTATCTTTTTTGGTAATTTGGTATTAAAAATGGGTTATAAAATTGATTTACAATTTCAATAAAATGAAATGATTTATTGTGATTACAAAGGAAATTTTATGAGTGAAATGTTGAAATTTGAAATCATTTATGTGTTATGATTTTATAGTTGTACTTTGACATGTGATGAGTGGTTACGAGATAAAAAAAGATGTGTTATTAGATAATAAACAAATTATGGGTGCTTGTATGATAATCCATGCATGGTTGGTTAAAATATATCCTCTTATTCCTTGGGTATGGAAGTCAGCTGTTTTGAAATTCCATTTAGAAGAGTGATATGTGTGGAAGAAGACAATATGGTTATTCCATTTAAGTATGACTATGTATGAAGATACCTTTATACGTTATATGTGTTTTTTCTGGGTGTTATGGTAATCTTTTTATTACAAAAATGGTATGAAATGAGATAATATTCAGTGTTGTGTGTTTACTAGTTCTTAAAGGTGAAAATTAATACATTATCATAATGTATTCATGGATTACATGTTCCCACAAAGAATAACCATTTCCCTTCTTTGTGTATCCCTTTCTGAGCTTTTTATTCTCATCCAACGTATTTAAATTTTTATCTTATGATTTAAAGAAGAATATACTCAAGGATAGGATCATGGAAAATGTATTATGTATAAACATGAAACCCATCCATGTATGTTTTTTAATTTTTTTTATTTTATGAAAAAAAATCAATATTCGGTATAAGTGTCAACCTTATAATATTTGAGATTTTATGTATGATTTATTGAATAATTCTATAAATCTCTAAAACTAAAAAGATCATAGATGTGTATGAATTTTAATTTATTTACTTAACTCAAGATTATGCAATTTCTAAGGCCAGGGAATTATTATTGGTATTAAAGGATTGTTTAGAAAAATTTAGATGTTAGGTTGATATTTAAGAATACTTTACAAGTAATATATAACCACAATGGTAATCATAATAGAAAGACTCCTAATAATTTTTGATATATTTAATTAGTTTATTATAACATGAATAAGTATATCTTTGTGTTTATCTTCTCATAAGATAGTATATGATGATTTTATTGATATAATCACAATAAAATGTTTTGTTTTCAAAAATTGTTGGATCCAGTATAAACTAATGTAACATTGGATGTAAAGGAAAATTTGGTGGTTCATTGAATATGAAATCGAATGAAATAAGAACTCCAATGAGAAATCTCATTGTCATTATAAACCAACATTCATGAATCATGATTAACAACTAAGAAATTCTAGATTTGTCTAATTCATAATTTTTGAGAGAAATGAATCACTATTTATATTCCTGTAATAATCATAAAGGTAAGTATATTCAACTACATCTGTGTCAAGGATGAAAAATATAACATAGAAAAATTATTAAAAGTTACTAGAACATGTTATAGATCTGGTAATGAATGTCATAAGGCAATAAAATACATGAGAAAAATTAATTATTTAGTTTAATTTTGGAAAGGGAAAGAATTTATTTACAAGTTATCAATTTATTTTTTTTAATGGGGGTAGTATGGTTATTATAAAAATGAATGTCCTATAAATATTTTTCATGAATGTGATTAGGAGTGTGTAAAAATATTTGTTTAGAAATAGCTAATTCAATTCCAATTGAGGATGAGGATCCTAAAATTTCCTACGAATAGAAATAATTATTGAGAAATAAAATGTAAAATAATAGATAAAGGATCACAAATAATGATAAATTATTAAAATTTCTAGATATTAATGATTCAAGAGTAACAGTAAACTATTGAATGATTAAATGTTTTGAAGTATTAATTCTCTTTTGATGATGGGATTACATTAGAAGAATTGTTTCCAAGTATACATAACCATAATGTTTCTTATATAAAAATTTTATTTTATGATAAATTATCGTTTCTTTTTGTGGACATAATTAGAAAGGTATTGATAACTATCAGGTTTTATCTGATCCTTGATTTTGAGTTAATTATTTGTCATTGAATTTTGGGATTTAAAATGAATGGTACGAGATAAACATTGATGGTAAAACATTATATGGTTATTTTTTATGATTTTATAACTCTATTTTGTATTGTTATAAAATTATATAATTTTAGGAATAGGAAAACCCACATGAAGGGTGACAACACATCACATCAGACAATGATGTGGAAATCAAACCCACAAGTGATGTATGACAAGGATTTATTGCCTACCAATGGCCTATGGGAAGTCCCCTAATAGATATTTATTTTATTTTTAGTTAAACAAATTTATGAAATAAGAATAATTTTATATTGGGAACTTTTGTTTTATTAAATGGATATCCCTGTTTTTAGAAAATGATTTGGGTAATATGTGATATATTTTATTTTGGAAGACAATCATTTTTTTGGGAACATTATATGGTTGAGGTAAATATAATACAATGGGAATTTATTTTAGGTGTAATGGTTGATTTATATTTTGGAAGAATCATTGATTTTTAATTGTGGACTTTTTAAGATTACATTATTTATTGAATTGATTGATATGTCATTTAGAATATGAGATTTGGAAATTACTAATTAGTATGAGACATTAAGAGTGATTTATATTATTTAGAGTTAAATGTTATAGCTTATCCAAGGAGACTATATGATAAAATCCTTTTGAGTTGTTTTTCAATATTAGTTTTTATTATTTTAGTAATTATAATGAAAGATATTTGTTGAATGATCTGGTAAAACTTTTGAGATTAAATTTGAATATTATATATTAAAAGTATGTTTTTCTAATCCAATGGTTTATTATTTTTGGATATTTTTTTATCTTATCCAAAAAATATTGGATTTGGATAATGTTTGATGACAACAAAATTATTTAATTTTTCTTTTTTTGGATTATGTGATTCTCTATAAGATTCTTCCAATGGTTTAGGTGTGAAAAATTCAACATTAATACTAATTATTCATAGAAGAAGATGAGTTTGTGGTGGAATTTGATTAGATAATAAAACTATAACTCTCATGTAAGTATATTTCATTATATTCTTATTATAAGTTGTAAAATAATTTATTAACTCAATGAAAATGATCTTAGAACAAAAAAATTATATTTTTAGTTTTCATACATTGAAATCATAGATCATTTAACCCATAAATAATTGTGGTTTTATGATTTCGAACCTTCTCTTGATTATGTTTTATATCAATTTCTATCAAAAAATTATGTTTATTTTATTCTTCAATGTACATGTTTTATGACATAGAATCTTAGTACATGTTTTCTTGAGTGACATTTTTAATTCAATTTCATATATTTGAATTGGATGTTTTATTGGCTCTTTTTATGATGAGGGATTTCAATGAAGAAATCATGAAAAGTGAAACCATAGTTATTGAGCCTAAATTCGAAATTGTGAGGTTGTAATTTATAATTGGAGGGAAGGATGTTATACTACAGGTAATTATAGAATAATAAATTTTCATATTAATTAATATTTATTAATTACAATGTAATTAGACATTAAATGTTAATATATTTTTGATAGTGTACCTGGTAAGAAACAATCGGTTTCTCCAAAATCTTACTTTGTAAGCAAGGCTGAGTTATACCAAAAAATAATATATTATTAATATTAATATTTTAAATGGTAGTTATCACTCAGTTGTTGTATTTGTGGTAATGATAATATATAACAATATTATAAATAAACATGTATACTAAATATTTTTAATTTATTATAAAAAATTTGAGAGTCTTAAAATGAGAATAAAAACAATTTTAAGTAGAAAATACTCTAATATTTTTAAGACATATTTTTTTTATCCTTTTGATGGAGAATATTTTTTAAATAGCGTTTTCATACTATATATGATTTATTGGAAAGAATAAACTTTACATTAAGTAATTAGACATCAAAATTTAATTTGGTTTAATTTATGGTATTTTTTTTAATAAAAATAATATTTAAATGAATACTGAAAATATTTCAATTCAATTCATAACTGCCTTTTCTTTTAATTTGTATATTGGGTTAAATTATTCTGTTACATGTTTTTAATGTATAATTATATGATGTTTTTATAATTAAATTCAATTTAGTTCATTGGATGAAATATTATGTTAAAATTTAATATAACAACTATGTGAACTATGGGTGTTTTATGTAAAAAACATGTTTTCTCATTCTGACCAAAAGATTAATTTTGAATATCATTTTTTCACTTCAATGAAATTTACTTTCAAAAAATAACATAAAATGTAGTAATTATTATGAAAAAATTAGTTCAATAGGAGGAATGTTTTTTGAGTATTAACTTTAGTATTTTATTTGTCACGGTTAAAGGTAAATAGTGTAATCAATGGTAAAAATAAAATAATAATAAAATAAAACTACCCAAACACCTGTACTAAGATTATTCAATGTGTTTTTATCAACCTATATAATCCTTTTCTCTAAATTGTGGTCTTTGGAAGCTATATGGGTATGATTATGATATTATAACATTTAATTTAAAGAAAAGGAAGATGTGTCATAAATATGTCTCTTATTACTAAAATAATTCTAATATGGGGTTATATAAGTGATATATTAGACAATAACTACTTCCTAGAAATATAAAAATTTCAAATACATTGTGGTAACTTATTTATAATATTTAGGAATTAAATAATCAAATTTAATTATGACATAAAAATGATGTAGTGATAGATTTAATAAATAAAGAATCAAATAATTGTTATTATTAACATTAAAATAAATATAATTCAAAATATTTCATTCTATAAAAGAATTTTATGGATGAATATGACATGTTAATATTGATTTTTTTGGTTTTTTGGAAATAATAAATATGTTATAATTTTGTAAAAAATATCATGTAATGAATAATGTCAAAATTGACATTATTCATAACTTAAATTATATAATAAATAACTAAATGATATAAAAGTCATCATAATCCATGATTTGAGAAAAAATATATAAAACTATAATAATTTGATTAATAAGTCATTAAATGGTATTTTGGAATGATTTGGTAATTATTTTAACTATCATATGATAAATAACTTGATAAAATAGTAAGAGTTAAAAGTTGATAAAAAAAGATAAGGATTAAAAAAATAAAACAGGTTTAATTATTATTTTGTGATTATATTTCCACCCATATACATATTATATTTTAAATAAATTATTTTTGAACCATTTTTAATATAAGTAGAATTTGTATTAATTTAGTTCTTCCATAATTCCAAGGGTGCCCCTCCCTATTCCTATAAAAAGGCACACATTATTCTCTATTACTCACAGTAACAAAAACTTTTTGTTAAAAAAATCATTCAATGACACTTTACATAATCCCTACGAACATTATTGATGCATTACGATAGGTAGAACACCCACTTTAGATGTGTTGAGGTTTAAATAAATGTTCTCATCAGAAAGAAAGTCAAAATTTTTGTTTTAGTGTTTTTGTTTTCATTCTTATTCCAATGCCATCAAATCATCATCACACATGACAAAATAATATATCTAGAAGAATAAATATAATGAGATTATATTATATTAATATAATCACCTTAATCCATATACACATCTATTTAAGGGGAATGGATGTAATCATTAGTGTGTATGTGTGAACTATCACCTCCACGAACCAAAATAATTCATTTTCCATAACTGTATCTAATGAATACTAAAATGATGGAATTAATGTTTTGATATGATATTCATGAAACATTTATCATTATATTGGAATAATATATCTATTATTTTCTTACATTCCAAGAATATAAAAATGATAATGTCGTTCATGTGTACGTGTGATCTATCACCTTGACGAAGTGATGTGAACTGAATTTATTCACCACGTCAATTATTTGATATATATAAGTACATTTATATTATTATTCATATTTTAGTTAAATTTTTAACATTATATAAAGATAAATAATAATTAACTTTTTCAATAATTATCAACAAAAAAATAGAAATGTTATTAATGTGTATGTACGACCTACAATCTCCCTGATTATAATGTTGTTCATTTTTTATACCATAAATAAATAGTTTGATTTAAAGGAATAATTTACATTAAAATCTAAAGTAATTTTATGAATATTATTCTATAGTTTAAAGACTCATGACCACACATATTATTTACATCATACCAAGTTCATTTTCGACTCAAGTACCAAATATAGACAAAACATACGACCTGAACATAAATCATTGTGTAATTGTTATAACATGTTTTTTAGTGATATAAATGGAATAATGAACAATAAAAAGGTTCTCAAGAAATTATAAATTATCTTTTGTTTATTATTCATGAATATAAATATTGTACATGATGAGTCAGACTCAAGGTATGTGATTTAATCTTAATCTATTTTCGTTGTGGTATTTCATGATAATATGAACCATTATTCATATTTTAGGTGTATATACAACCACAATGATATTTAACTTCTATATTTTATCAATAAAAATGATATTTAATATTTTTTAAAATTTATTAATTCATGGATATTTATATTTAATTGTTCAATGTGGTATGGGACACCATAAACATTTAATGATCTATTTGTCAAATATATACTTCATATTATAAATTTATATATTTTTGTATATGGAAATAAAATAATTATATTTTATATTTTATGTCTATATATTAATTTCCTTAAATGATTTTGAAAATTAATCCATTTATAAAATCCATTTATCTTTATTTATGAATTACAAAAGGAACATTTTTTAACACGTGCTACGAAAAAGACTTCTCTACTGCCGTAACCGTTATTTTGTAATTAGGTTAAACTATAAGACATAATGATTTTAAAGGAAAAATAAACCCTTTATTCCCTTTTTGGGTAATTTGGTATTGAAAATGGTTATAAACATTGATTTACCATTTCAATATCTTGAAATGATTTCTTGAAATTTCAAATGGATTTTTATAAGTTAAATTCTAAAAATTGTAATATTTTATGTGTTATATTTATATAATGGAAGCTGTACATTTTATGGGTGGTTTTGTGATAAACCAAAGATGGGTGGTTACATTATAAACCAAATATGGATGGTTATATGTTAATCCAAGGATGGGTAGTTATGTTATAACCTCCAATGCATTTTATATTGAAGTTGGTCTTATAGATATTTCATTTATAAGAGTCATATGTGATGAAATTGACCGTATGGTTATTCTATTTTTGTATGATTACATCCCAAGTTACCTTTATATATTATTTTTCATTTATATGTGTTTTAATGTAATATTTGTTATTACCAAATTCGTAAGCAATGAGATTATATTTATTTAATTTTATTAAGTACTTCACAAAGGTGAAAATAATTACTTTATGATAAAGTATTAATGTTTTACATTTTTTTGCAGTGACTACTAGTTTTCCTTCGTTGTGTATCCCTTACTAATAATTTAATTCTCATCCTAGGTTTTGATATGTTTTCCATATGTTTTATAGAATAATAGAGTCAAGGATAGGATTAATGAAAAGCTATGATTTTTTTAACATGAAACAAAACCATGTTTCTTATTTAATGTTTTTTATTTTATTAAAAAAACTTATTGTGAGTTAAAGTGCCTAGTTTTTAATAGTTGAGTTGTTATTTATAATTTATGGACTAATTATCTAAGTTACGAAACCTCAAAATATCCTTTATATCAAGGAATGTAAAATTATTAACATAACTTTAGATTAATAATGTTTAATTATGGGGCATAATATATAACCCCTAGGTACATCTATTGTTGAACCATTTCCACATTCCTCATCAATATAGGTCTATAATTACTTATAAACCACTGATTCCAACATCACTAATATTCCATACAATTTTCCTATACTTTTAAGTATCCTTTGACCTATCTTTATAAATATACCTAGGGATATCAATAATGTTTTCTCATTGTAGTTTCATAAGGATAACTAAGCATTTTTCTGATGTAAACTTTAATGAACCCAAATTATCATATATAAATATTATATTTTAATAGATGAAAATTCATTAAATAAAAAATCATCTATGTCAAGATCATTTAGGTATAAATTTTTTTAATAATGAAAACATAAAAAACTATTCCACAAGTGATCTTTGTCATATCCCACTATGTTCTTCATAACAAGGACCTTTTTTATAAATATTATCAAAATACCATTTTTAATGTCCTTGGAAAGGAAAACATAAGAAGAGGTGAGATAAATTGATCAGTATTGTTAAAAAAGAGATATATCTGAATAACAAGATCATAAGGGTTCTAAAACAGGATAATAACATTTTACAAACCATACCATTCATATAATATATCATACAATTAAGTTAGGTAACATAACATGGATGTTCATAAGACATGAATCATATATAAATCAAAGAACTTGATCCACTCTATCATAGAATTGGGATAAGATATATATGTTTGGAATGAAAATAATCATATATAATATTATATAAATGTTTTCCACTACGAAATTAATAAGATGTTAAACATGGGATAACTACACATGTACCTACCTTGGGATTAGGATAACCTCCCATGTGTCATATTTCATGCTTGGGACAACCACCCATGTAACCTTTTTTGGGAACCCGAAAACCTCATGTACACTATTCTTCACATGTAGTATTAATCACTATCAAATGTTTTATTTTGATATAAAGGTCACACCCATCACATAATCAATACATTTTTGTGGCCCATGATCATAAAAAATTAATCATATCTAAAACTAATAAGAGAAAAAATTAATAATTTCTTTCGTAGTTTAACTCATGGAAAAAAAATGATTTATATGAAATTTCTTTCAATTAATCTTACCATAACCCATGTAAGAAGAAAGGGTTTCATAAAACTATTGTCATCATATAAAAAATTTATTTAATTAATAAGGATTATAATATTGGATCAGATAGATATGAAATATTATGTAAAACCAAAGGATTTCATATTATATGGAAAATGTTTTTGAAATATCACTTGGATCAATTATTTAAAAAATAAATTCTTTTAAAAGGATTTTTTTATGTTATAAGATCATAAAATATGTTGTAAATAATATTCATTTCAAATATGTTTGAAAAAATTATTGTAGAATCATTATATAATTGAGTGTTCAAGAAGTAGTGAAATTTTTATCATGTCATATATTTAAAAACAATGATTATTTTCTCATTTTTAGATTATATACAAATGATTACTATTTGTAAGAAAAATGGTTTTATAATGAAGAAGGAAATAATGTTTGTTTTATTTAAAATATTATTTTGAAATATTTAGTACACAAACAGATAAAAATAAATGTGAAAAAAAATCTAAATAAATAAATAGAGGAAAATAAATTAAATGATGTTATTGAGAAATAGATCATAATATTTCATCATAGAAACCATAATCATAAACTTTCCCAATAATCATTGTGATTGTAACATCAAACCCATTTAACTTTTGTAAATATTGAATAGTAATCCCAATGAAAGAATAAAATCAATATTAAAATTCTGTATCATGAAATTAGGTAGATTAATGATATAAAATATAAAATCGTTACCATATACCCCTCATAAATTAATATAGGTTCATAATATATAGCTCAAGGAAAGAAATTTGATTTAAAAATCCAATATCATAAATCTAAACATCCTTCGTACATTATTGAGCCCAATGTTTAATAAATATTGATTCTATATATATATATTTATAAATTTTAATCATTTGTATCATTCAATTAATTATTTACTTATGACATTTTATAACCCATTTATGAATAATTCTTTGTTAAAATCTTATTTTGGTTAATAATTGCTTCATTTTTCATGTATGTTTTGGTTTGGTATATTTGGTCGTTTAATTTTTATAGTTCCATGATATAAAAAATGTTCAAGACAACATAAATGTCATATATATTCATTATATATGTATTTAGAGTAATCCAGTAATGTTACAGATATAAAATAAATTATTCCACTCATTGAAATGGTAGGTTATATGTATTCATGAACACTTTCTCCATTTTATCAATAGATGAAAATAAATGATGGTAAATAATATATTATATATAAAAAATAAATATTATGAAATATATCACATATATTTACTAAATATATCTTTATTACATTCAAATTAAAGAATAGTTGAAAAAAGAATCACATCGCCTCTTGAGGTAGTAGTCTTCCGTACAAACGAGCGATGTTATCATATTTGAAAAGAATAGAAATTAAGATTTTATATGAGATATTATGATTTCATAAGTATAAAAATATAATAAATATAATATATAAACATCAAATCCATAATTATATTCTACCTTTATAGGTGGTGTTGGAAAAATAATAACATCGATTCATGGGGCTATAGTCTGTCTTATGTATGATCAATTGTTTCGTTTCCCATTTGATTGAAGAAAAGATATATGTAGCTCATTATGTTAACATAATAAAATATAAATATATGATATATTTCATTGTTATTATATTATTACACTAGAACAATATTTTAAGGATGCAGAAGAAGAAATAAAACAAAAAGACAAGTTTATAACTTTTACATCTTCTTCAGATGACCTCTTTAAGATTATACCAAACACCATATTATGATAAATTAATAGTTAATATAATGACTCTAGGATATGGGGAGGTAATTTATCAATATATTTTTTATTTAATTTAATGAAAAAATTCCATCGGAATTGTGTAGAAGGGTTGATAGGGTGTGTCCTTTTAAAATTTTGAAAGAGGGAACACATCAAATTTTTTAAAATAATAAAGTGATCCAATAATTTTAAATTTCAAAAAGGATAAATAATGGGTCATTATATGAAAATATATATGTTAAGATAATACTATGGCCAAAAAAATTTTGTTTTACATGTTTTTAGGTCATTTTACATTTTATCATTTTGGTTTCACACAATGATAAATTTGTTTAACCATAAACAAAGTAATTATTTTTTATTGTTTTCACTATTAATTTTGAAAATAAGATAACATTAAATTATTATATAATATAAATTATTATGATTCCCAATATGGAATCCATTTTTTTCATTTTAATCTCAGAGAATGAAATTAATTTAATTTAAAATTAAACCCTCATGTGCGATGAAAAAGCGTCTTTCCAAAGTGAATATTTTCAAATGATTAGAAACAATTTATATCAATATATAATATGGAATTTTTTCCAAACACATAAATTGTATTAAAAATATTACAACCAAAAAAAATTAACTTTTCATATAATTTTAAAACTAATTAACAATAATATAAATTCTTTAATTGAATAGTAAGTTTTCAATAATAAATAATATTTTTAGCTAATTTTGGAAAAATTTATCGACTCTAAAAAATCCAAAAAATTCACCATAAGATAATTGAAACATTTTGATTCCAAAAATAAATTACATTCACTAAAATATATTTTTTGTAATTAGTAAAATGTATGATTTTTTATTTTATAAATAAAATTAATAGAATTATTTTGTGATAAAATTAATTTTTCAATGCATAATTTTTGTCTTAAAATTAATAATTTGTATCGATATTATTTATTTACAAAAAAAAATAATAAATAAAATTTTAATTTTATGTATAACTATTAATTCTTCCATGTTTAACTTTTATGTAAAAATTTGTTTATTTAAATAATTATATTAACAGTCTGTTGTGGTTCGTTGAGACTCATTGTTTCATGGAATAGCATATATTGGAGAAATTCAATTAATTCGAAACAAAAATCATAAAATATAACATTTTTAAATAAAAATAGGTAAAATGAGTTGAATTAATGAATATTTTACTAGATAATGTCTTAATTTTCATATTATTTATTCATTTTCCATTTCGTTATATTTGGATTTATCTTGGGAGTAAATTTAATGTTTTCAAACATGAGGATATGTTATAAAATAATTGAAGGGGGTGATCATTGCATATTTTTTGGTTTTATTGTGTTTCAAAATTATTTTCCATTATTTTTATCTCAATTATAAATTAATGGAATAATTTATATAAATTTTCTTATTTTGCATTTCCAGTAGAAATATTTTATTTATTGAGTCTTTAGAGAATATATTCCCATTAATTTTTTTGAACATAACCCTATGTTTAACACCCAAACTCTTGTAACTCGAATCCAATGGTTATTTTACATCATTGGCACAAAATCTGAGTGACCACAACAAAAATAATCAAATTGTTTGGTAGTATTGGTAGGCTAGATACATTCATGAATTCCATATTACATATGGTAACTTGTTAAACAAATTAACGTATATTGGAAGGACATTATTATTTCATCTATTAATATCGTGAAATAATTCATTGATCCCTTACTACTATTCTAGGAAATCAAAACATAACAATGATTGATATCAGTTTCTCAATAAAGGGAATTTGTACAATAATATATAATATATAATAAATAAAGAAGGAATAATATTCCAATGATAACCAATAATGAGATATTATATATAGATAAATTATATATGGGTATTAAATATATTGGGGACATTACAAAATAAATTCCAGAATGTATAATTACAGAAATCACAATCTGACTAACAAGGAATTTCACTAAGAAATCATATATAAATAGCTATTTTTTATGTGACAAAAATGATAGTTTTTTCATGATAATTACTATTTACTAAATGGGAAATAATATAACACACCCTTCACTTACTAAGTCCAGAAAATTCATCATATGAATATGGTGAATAACAATTCAATATATAATTAATATAATTTTTTTGAAAAAATAGCATATAATTTGTTTATATTTTCACCAACAAATAGGAATATCATGATTTTAATACATCCCTAAAAATAGGTCAGATGGTATGATTAACGTATATTATTATATTTAATAAAATATCAAAATTTAGATTAAAATACTATTAAAATTTCACTAGAATATTTCTTGAGTAAAATGACATTTAAATTTTGAAATCACTTGTCTAAAATATAAATATGTTCAGAATATTGGGAAAATTATTTCATTTTATAATAACAATGTAAAATTGTAATAGAGTATTTAATGAAAATAATATCAATGATAGTGGTAAAAGTATTTCATGTGATAGGTAATAATATAATGATTTAGTTAACACCATCAATAAAAAGAACCTCATTTATAAAATATCAATAAAAATAAATTTTCATTTTTATAGAATGTAAAAAATGGCGGAAAATGACTTTAATAAATCATTACGAAATAGTAAAAATTTTATTAAAAATATTTTTAGGGAGATATTACCAATAAATGAAATGATTCAAAACTGAATAAAAAAACATGGGTTTCCTTAAATATATTATTTCATAACTTTTTTGTAATTATAGGTATGAGATTAAAATGAAAAATTATAATTTATATATATAACTATTAGAGAATAATGTGTATGTGGTTTAACACCGAAAGTTCATATAATTCTATGAAAATATTGGACCATAAAAAATCCCAAATGAGGATGAGATTGTAAAATAATTCCTAACCACGTGTCTATCTATATTTTAATTTTATTTAGAATTAATTTATAATAAATTTAAAGTTATTTTAGTAATTTATAAGAAATATATACATACTATAATATCATATATTATTCAATTAAAACATTTCAACTCCTGTTTATTATTATTTATTTATTAAAAGTGTTATTTATGACATTTAATTGTTTTATTTATCATGTTTGTTTCAGTTCATTAGTTTAGATCACTATATATTAATAATTTATTAAATCATATAAAGATTGTTAATAAAGAATTTATAATTTTATATATAAGTCACATATATTAATAATTATTCATGAATGTTAAACATGGAAAATGAATCATATCGCTTCATGGAGGTGGTAGTCCAAACGTTTGTTTTTAACATCTTAACATGTAAGGATTGAAGTGATATATTATATTCGAAGAAACATTATGATGTCATAAATATCATAAATATGTTATTATTTCATCTGTATTTATTATTATGACTGAATAAAAGTAGTGTTGAAAACTAAAATACTTAATCTTCATGATGCTATATTATGCACACATGCATGAATGAGGTTTTCATTTTCCCCTGGATGGATAACTAGATAAAAAAGGGTTACAAAATATACATAATAAAATTTAACTATATGTTATATAGTTATGTTATTATATCATATTTTTTGGAGAGTATTGAAGGAGATAAAATAATAAATAAAAAAGAAAACACTTGGTTAATAACTATACCTCGTATTCAAAACACCTCATTATGTTTATACCTCAATCCATAGTAAGTTGGTATTCTGATAAAACTAGTACTACTAGGACATGGGTATAGATATTATGAATTAATTTGGATAGGTATTATTAGAGATAAAATGTTTCTATTGGGGGAACAACAGAGGATATGTGTAGTTATTTTATATGTGAGGGAGAGGACACAATTGGAATTTTTAAAAAATTATAATATATTAATGTATTAATCAAAAATAATTTCTCTTCGTGGGATCAAATGAAAAGAGGATATCAGTTAAGTATTATATATTTTGAGAAAATATGACATAGAAATGTGTATAGGTTATTTTTTTGTACTATCCAAAAATTATATAAAATATAATATTTCAATTAATTATAAATTATTTAATATATTATTTTTCATGAAATAATTAGTTTATCATGCACAAAAAAACATGTTTATATTTTATTTCGTGAGACATTTAGTCTGTTTGATATACTCTGTCACACACAAGGCAGAGTATTACCAAAAAATAATAAAATTTTGTATATTATTATTTAATATGGAAGTCGTTAAACTGTTATAATACTTGTGGGTGTGAATAAGACTAAAAAAATTAAACATGTCTATCCAATATGATTGATAATCATGTAAATGGAATAAATCCTATTTTAAGCATAAGAAGATAAATAAGATAAAATATTATTTTTACCATCATTTAATGGAGAACCTATTAAATTCTTTTGAATGTTTTTAAATTTTTATAACAAAATAATCTTAATTTTTGAAATAGTAACCTCAAAATAAGCTTAGGGTGATTTTTTTATTTTTCTATGATGTTTAATATTTTATTAATGTTGAAAAATACTACATTTTAGTCCAAAATGTACTTTCTGTTTAAATAATTATTAAGTGTAAATTGTATTTTAAATTTGTTTTGAAGTCATAATAGATAAAATATATCTATTAAACAAATATTGTCTATTATAATCATTTTTTTCTTTAATTGTTATATAAATACATAACTAGGTTTTTATCAGTTTCTCACTAAAAATAGTCTATCTTTCCAGGCCTGTTGAATTACCTTTAAATTTACATTTTACGCATATGTGAATTGAATTTTTAAAATATAAATTCAACATTATCATTTATATAAAATTTATTATCTAATAATATTGAAATAGTTTTTTACTAGAAATATTAGTGAAATTAATTAAAATTAATTGCAATTATTAAGGTAAAATTAAGTTTAATGAGAGTATAAACCTAAAACTTAATGATTATAATGACCAAATAACTTTTACCAAATCTATTGGCTTCCAATATTAATACCCCATCCCCTATGTATTACCTCTCAATACACATTGAAGTATCCAAAATATGTTGAAATAATCTCATGAAAATTATTCACCTAAACCTAGATTCCATGCATTGGGAATAAATCCAACTAATAAACCCCTTTGGTGAAAACAAATTAGAGGTACATGCAAACAAGTAATATTATTTAAATGTGAATTTATGATTTACTTCTTTCTCAAATAATTTTAAATAACATTATTCAATGAGTATATAAAAAATATTATAACAAATAAAATAATATGTTTTCATTTTATGGGTTCGACTGACAACAAAACACACTTCCACCAAATGGGTAACAAACTTATCATTCATTTTTATAGTTAATTACAGCCTCAATAAATTTAATCATTCATTTTTCCTTTTCCACCAATCATAGTTAGAAATTATGATGGAAAAAACATATTTTTTATGATATTTAGGAAATTTATGTTTTATTAATGATTTATTAATTTTTATATAATAGATACCATTATGAGTTCCATTTGGTGTAAATATGATAACATGGATTGTGGTCTGGTGGACTACGAGCTCCTCAAAGTGATATTATACATTCACACAGTACGTAGAATTTATTATGTATGGGTTTAATTAAACATATTCTCAACGAAGTTAATATATATGATATTTATTATATTAATACATTTCTAGAAATAAAATATTTCATTTTCCTTATTACCATTTCACAGACTCAAAAAATGATAACGTAGTTCATGAATGTGTGTAATGGAGCCTCCTAAATGCAATGTTTTTCCTTTTACATATCAATAATTATATATATATATATATGTAAATTTGATTAAATAATATGGTATTTGTGATATAATTATCATTATATAAATATAAATTTCACTTAAATGATTTCCATAATGACAATTAAAATATGAGAATGTTACGCATGTGTATGTGCGACCTAGAATCTCTATGATTATAACGTTGGTCAATTTTCATATCAATTATTGATGAATGGTTTCAAAAATATAATTGATGTATAAATATGAAAATTATTTTTTTATTCTGATTCTTTATATGATTTAATAATGACCACTTTTATAATAGTTTACCCACAAAAGTCATTGTGGGAACACAAACCAATTATGGTAAAACCATATTCCTTAAACAGAAATGATTAAGTAATTGTATATATCCTATTAATAAGTGAAATATAAGTTATAATAAACTTTTTAAAGGATGTTAATAATATATATAAATTATATAAGTTTATTTTTTTTAATAATAGAGGACAATCGTGAAAAATTGGACACAAGGTAAGGGATTTCAATCTCACATTTTACATTTGTGAGATGAATGTCAGAATCCACACATTGTTATTTTATGTTGTGTATATAATACAAACTAGGATATAATATATAATGAGTTATTTTATCATCATGTTATTTAAATATTTTATTTAGTTATTATTTTTCATGGTTTTTATAGTTTGAAATTTACCAATACAATGGTGGATTGTTGTCATGATTTTTTGCTTTGTGATGTTTTTATGTTATAAACCTATCTTATTTTAAAATGTGTATATAATTCCTAATTTTAATGTTATATAATGAATATATTTTTTATAATGATATAATATTTTTCATTTATTGTTATTCAAATCATTGGGAAAATAGTTCATATGTTTCAATGTTGTATGAGATACTTTGGAATGTTTAAAGATTTTTTTTCAAGAATGTTTTAATGAAAATTTAATTTAATTTTATATTCATCAATTTCAAAAATCATTTTTAAATTATGGTACAATAATGATATTTTGTATTGATAACATAATCATTCTTTTTTAGGGATTATATTTGTTAAAAAAATATTTTTATTAATCCCATTTCTTATTAATGGGTTAATCATGTTTCGAAGATATTTCTACATAACCCATTTCATTTCCATTGGTTTCTCATTTTTCAAAGAGATTAATATTTATTCCATTTCTTTTCAATGTGTTATTCATTTTTCAATTATATTGTTATAGAACCCAGTTCATTTCTACAGGTTAATAATGTTTCAAATATATTTTTGTGGAACATGATCTTTTCTACATGTTAATAATTTCTAAAAATAAGAATTGTTGATTCAATGATTTTTGGTTAATTATGTATATATTAAGTAATTTGAAATTTTAAATTATTGTTGCACACAAATATGTCTGGGTAACGCTTTAAAATATTATAAGATGGTCATTTCTAGATAATACACTAATGCACTAGGTACTATAGAGATGCAAGTTTTCCATATTGGTTATTCTATTTTAAGGGTTCTAAAAGGGAACTCTAAGGGTACAATGATATGATGTTCAAAGGTACCAACATGTTATATATATATTTTCTATGAGTTCATAATGATTCTAATGAACAATATTGATATCACATGGATCATTATTATTGATTCTAATAACACCTAACTTATCTACGTTTTCATCTTTGATGGTCCAAGTATTTATTAGTATGATTTCTATTACGATTATATCCGTAAATTTGATTATATTATCATACCCTTATTCCCTCTTTTTTAAGATTGAATAAAATTATTTATTAATGGTAATGTTTACCCTTATTGATCATCAGAGCTCATCATTATTATGGTTCAATTTCCCAATATTTTAAATAATGAGGTTTAAGGATTTTTATCTATAATAAATTTCACAAGTATTATTTTGATTACCTATTGTTAAATAAAAAAGTTGTGTTAAATGGGAGAATTGTAATTTTGATGAATTATGAGTCCATGTCAATAAGTCTATTTATAAAATAATTTGTGATAATTTTATAAAAAATAATCCTAAAATTTCCATGAGGTTATAGAATATTCAACTTTTTATTTTCATGTTATAAGGTTTAGATGAAGAATTAGGGACACAATTATCCTCATCAATGTTAAAAATGTAATGTTATAGATTTCAACACAGTATTTTGAAGTGGGAATATATGGCTATTACAATTGGTATCAATGGTCATTATATATTTCATTTGGGATTAACTTTTTTTTATATTAGTATATATTAGGAGTTTTTAATATTTTCATTGGACTATAATACTATATATGATAAAAAGATAAAATTATTAGAAACCCCATAAAGGTTATAAGCGACGAGTTCATGAAGTGATATTTGGAGAAATATTTTTGGAAAGAGGTATTTTTATCCCAAATGATTAAAATGAAGTTATTTATAGAGGATTTATTTTTCACATTTAAAAATAGGGTACAACCCGCATGCTCGGTGACAACCCATAACATATGCCTAGGTGGTGGGGATTGATACAATGATCAAAGAACATTAAGGGTTTTATACACTATCAATTCCCTACTTGATTTCATGGTTTTTATAAAAAAATTACACAATAAGAATATGTTTATTTTGGAATCATATGGGATATTTGTTTTAGGAATAATGGATGATTTATCTTGGAGTAATATAAGATCAAATCATACTTGTATTTGGGTTTTGAACATAGTCAAGAAATGTATGAATACATTTAATGATAATTAATTATGGAATAATTTACTACCATAATTGATATTACTATTTTTTTAATATTAGTGTATCATTATACGTTTTACTCATTTTGGGAATGATTTTTCTATGGGCTACCAACATTGGTTTTTTTAATGTCTAATGATATGTGGAATAGATTGACTATCAAGTTTATGGTTATATGGTCATTAAAAATCTATTTATAATCTTTGGATTTATGAATTCTTCTTGAAAAAACATCACTGGATAAGAGGATGAAATTTTTCTCCAAATTAAATAAATAATGAAATTATATACATAATGATATTATATTTTTTATTTATCCAAATGGAATGATAATTATTTAACACTAGTAGAAGGTTCATGAAACTAAACTTATTATCCTATTACCATAAATTCTAATAAATATATTGACATTGTAATCATCACCAATTTTTACCTTTTTAGGCCCTAAAATTTCTATTTACAATTCACTTGATCGTGATCGATGAAATCAACAACTCTCTTTAATTATGTGCATTTTTTCACCATTCCAACAAATATTCTCCCTATGTTAAATCCTTATAATGTGTAAATTATGATAAAATTAATTTTTCCCAATTTAGCTTTGAGATTATTTTTTAATAACTATTTTTATGATGTGGTATTAAATAAATCAATTCTAAAATTTTTAATCCCTTGATTTCCAAAACGAGTTTTGTTGGAGGAATTCATTTTAAAAGAGGTAGGATGTAACATCTCAAAATTGTATAAAATATCTACTTTCAATTTAACTACTTTTTTTGATATAGTATGATACATTAAATACATAATTTAACATTCATCATTTAAATAACTATTTTAATATTTAATTGTATAGTACATCGAGCGCCTTTGGTAACTTGGGATACACACAAGGCCGAGTCTTACTGAACAAAAATATACTATTAATATTATTATTTATTATGGAAGTTATTTCCTAGCCATTATATTAAAATGTTTATATTAGAAAATCTATATTATTCATGTTTATCTAATAAGATTTATAGGCTTATGATTTGAATACATCCAATTATGAAGCATCAAATTTTGTGAATTTTGTAGTTTTACATCCTTTTACATGAAATAATATATTAAATATAATTTCATATATTTTTATAATTTATTTTTGAAAAAAAATTATTTTTGAAATAATACCATACAAATTATCTAAGGGTAAATTTATGGTATTTTGAATGTAGGTTCATTTTTTTATTAATTGTGAAGAATACAACATTTTAGATGAAACATGATTTTTATTTTAAATTATTAATAATATTAAATTGTATAAAAAATATGTTTTAATATCATAATAGATCAATAAAATTTTTATTAATCCAATTTTTATCATTGGAAGCATTTTGATATTTAGTTTTTATTCAATTTTCGAATGCCATTGTAAACATTTTTACATTGAACACCTGCATTAATTCCACTACATTGGGATTAACATTAAATTTTATTCTCACACTTATGTGAATATAATTTGGAATATAAAACATAAAAGTTTTTAATCGTTATAATATTTATATCCTAATAATATCAATTTCGTTTTTGACCAAAAATATAAGAGACAATAATTAAAATTAATTATAGTGATTGGGGTAAAATTAATCTTAACAAGGGACTAAACCTTTATCTAAATGGCCAAAATGACCCAAATACATTTGTAAAGGCTATTGGTTACCAATATTTTTACCATTTACTATATTTGTTCTAATTTTATGAATTAATGGGACACATGTTCATGAAAGTAACCTATATAATATGTTAAATAAGGGAAAAGAAAAAAGGAACCCTCATTATCTTTAACATTTTTAAATATTTAGATTATTGAAGAAGATACATATTTCTTGAAATAAAAAAAATTCAGAAAATTAATTGTTTTATTTTAGTTATTTTAATTTAACATTAATTTATAAATATGATATAATTAAAATAAACTCTTAACAAACATTAACCCATGGATTATTTAGTTAATAAACTAAATAATATAAATAATGCTTAAATTGTTAAAAGGAATGTAAAAGTTATGAAATATTATGTAAATTATTTTTCAAGATGAATATATCATTTTTAATATATGTGAATCTTATATATTTTAACTCTAATATAGTTGTGATATCATTAAATTAAAAATATATAAATAATGTCATAATTAAAAATAATGATATTTTTTAATAAATGAAATTTTATTAAATGATTTATAATTAATACAAATTCTATATTATAATAATTGAATTTTATGTGTTATTAAATATAAAATATAATCCATTAATATAAAAAATTATCTTTTTCAATTAAGATATTCACAAATAGATAATATAAACATTGTTAGCACAGTTTAATTAAAGTAGTGTTTTTGTGCGTTATATGCACTTGATTTAAAAATAAATTTACAAAATATAATTGATTTGTATTTTTCAAATTATATATAATATTTAAAATTAATTTTTTCTATTATTTTTAATTAATCTCACTATAATTTAGTCTTAATAGTGAAATTACATATGATAGAAAACTATTTATTTCAATAAAAACTAAAATCATAAAAATAATGAAACTTAATGACTAAAGAGGAAGATGATAAAAATTATTTTGTATTGGTGTTTAGTGAGTGTGACTCGACCATAAATCAGATTTATACATTATTTTTAAATTATTTCATCACAAATTGTAGGGGATACCTTAGAATTGTGTTTACAATTTATGATTTATAAAAATGACAGTGCCCCTCCACTATAAAAAATAAATCATTGTTCCCCTTCCTCACACATCTCATGAAAAATTTGATCATCCAAAATATTCCCAAATAATATTATAAAATTCCTTCCTTCAACCTAGAATCCTCAATTTAGAAATAAATCCATCCATGTAAGCTCTTTGGTTCAAATTGAAAGGAGTTACTCAAAATGAAGTGACATTATTCAAATATGAATTTATGTCTAATTTAATTATCCATAAATTGCATTATTATTATTAGATGAATATATAATAAAAATATTACCCTCAGTATACTAATATGTTTCTATTTTAGGGGTTGAACCTACACCAACACACACTTCCATGAAATGTTTAAATAACATACCCTTCATGTGTACGCTGAACTACTGCATCACGAAACGTTGTAGTTTGTTTTTCTGTTACTACACACTGTGGTTGGGAATTATGATGGAAGCCCTATATTTCATATTTCATATATGATATATTTTTTTATTGAGAATTATTTAATTTTTATATAGTTCATACCATTATGTGTATAATTTTGTTATATATATGATAACATCATTTCTGGACGCATGGACTACTGCCTCCTCAAAGAGATGTGATATGTTCACAAATTATATTGAATTTGTTATGGATATGTTAAATTAAAAAATATTAAAGAAATTAAATATTTATGTTATTGATGACCTAATGAACTATCCATAAATATAATTTTTTATTTTTTTATTACCCTTTCACACACAGAAAAAGTGATAAATTCGTTCGTGGATGTGTGCACTACCACCTCCATGACGTGATGTGATTCAATTTTGATCACAAAAATTATATATATAAGTATATATGATTCAATAATATGGTATTTATGATATAGTTATTATTTTATAAATATAAATTTACTTATCTTCTTTCCAAATAGATCACTGAAATGTGGTAACGTTATTAATGCGTAAGTATGCTCTGCAATGTCAATGATTGTTACATTGGTTCATTTTCATATCAATCATTAATGACTAATTTTTAAATTATAATTTAAGTATATATATTGTTATTATTTTATTAATATTCGTATAGATATATTTTAATAATTAACCATTTAACCATAGTTGACCTATCAGAGTCGTTGTTGGCACACAAACCGATTATGTTCAAACTATCCTACTTACAAAATAATGAATAAGTAATTATATATAACTTGTAAATAAGTGAAATAAAAGAATTAAAAAATATTTAAAATGTTATTAAGATTTAAATTAATTAAAATTACTTAATTATTTAGGATGATAGATTCATATCATAGAAAATTGGACTCAAGGTAAGGGTTTTTCATCTCACTTTTTTAATCATTTAGATAAATGTCATAATATCAAATTACTTATTTATTGTGGTGTATATACTTACATTTTTGATATATTAAATAACTAATTATTTTATCTTAATTTTATATAAATTATTTATTTAGTTTTTATTCTTTCTTGGGGTTTACATTTTAAAATTTTCCAATGTAGTAATAGGTTATTTTCAAGATTTTCCTTCGTTGTGATGTTTGATATGTTGTATACATATCATATTTTATATGGTGTATATTCTTCCTCTTTTACATGTTATATCATGAATAAAATTATTCTCATGGTAATGTAATTTTAATTAACTTTTATTATATTCATGTGGTTAATGCTTTAAAAGTTTCAATGTTGTATTAGACACTTTGGAATATTTAAAGATTATTTTCCTCAAGAATGTTTTCATTATAATTTAATGTTAATTATATTCATCATTGACAAAAACCATTATTCTTAATTTTTCTATACTTGGGATATTTTTTATTTATACCATCCTCATTCATTCTATTGATTTAATATGTTTGTTTCAGAGAGATTGTTATTTAACCCATTTCTATTCAATGGGTCTCCCATGTATTGATGATATGTTTATTTAACCAATTTATTATGTTTTTTAATCACGTTTCAAAAAGTTTTTAATTTAAACCATTTAAATTCCATGAATTAATCTTGTTTGAAAGTGATTATTTTGAAACTAATTTCATTTACATTGGTTAATAATGTTTCTATGACTTTTTTTATTTAATCCATATCTTTTACATGGAATAATCATGTTTCAATGAGATTTTTATAAAACCCCATACACTTCAATGGGTTAACCATGTTTCATAGGGATTATTGTGGAAACCATTTATTTTCAATGAGATAATTATATTTTAATATAATAATGGGGTTTTCAATGAGTTTTTATGAATTATCTATGTATTCGGTTCTTGAAAATTGAAAATTATCGGTGCACCAAGATAGTGTTAGGTGAACATGTTATAGTTGATATGATGGGTGCACCTAGACAGCGTTCCAATGCATTGGGTTCTCTAGAGATGTAATTATGACATATTGGTTATTCCAATTTTGAGGGTGATTTATTGGTTCAATGGGATGATGTTCCATGATACCAACATGTTTTATATATTCTTTCTATTGGTTTATAATTTTAATAACAAACACGATATATACACATGGATAATGATTAATTATTTCTAAGACAATATATTTTCCCAATATTTCATATTTGATGGTCAGGTTATTGATGAATATGATTTTTGTTATGAACTTATCGTGAAATTTTACTTTTTCAGCAATCTATTATTCATCATTATTCGCATTAATGGAATTTAATTTTTAATGCGTATGATTACCCTTACTCAGCATCTGATCTCACCATTATTATGCATTATTTTCCCAAAGATTTAAATGATATAGATGAATGATTTATGTCATAAAAGGATATCACAAGGATTATGTTGATGAACTATTATGAAATAAGAAATCATATGTTGAATGGGAGAAATGTTATTTTGATGACAATTGAGTCATAGTTGATCTGAGTTGTTTATGTAATAGTTTTTATGAATTCTCTAAAAACTCATAACCTAAAAGGACCATTAGGTTTACGTGATCCATGTTCTCCCTTGGATGATGTATGGTTTAAATGAATTTTTTTCCATAATTATCAGTATCAAAGACAAAAATGTAATTTAATGGATCTCGACATAGGATATTGAAGTATGGATCTAGTCTATTGTAATTATAACCCTTATTATTATTATTTTAACTTTTTAACCCATTTTAGCACTTATAGTAAATATTGAATTTTTAATGATGTTACTTTTCAAAATGACAAAAAATGAACATGTCAGCATTAAAAAATTGGGAAATAATGATTCAAAATATACTGTTTATTTTTCAAAAATCAATTCTGTAAGTAGGAGGAATTAAATTTATGAAAAAAATCAAAACATGAAGAAAAATAAATTTCAAAAAGTTAACTTTTATAAAAAATAATTAATTTAGAGGGAAAATATTAATGATAATTATATTTGAATTAATTGAAATATTTTGAATAAAAGGATACATATTTTTCATTAAAAAATTTCAAAACTAAAAGGAATTGTATAAATACAATATTAAAAGACATGAATTTTTTTATTTAACTGAAAACATTACATAGACTTCCAAAATGATTAGCATATAGTAAAAGGTTAATAATTATTATTTAAATGAATAATATTATTTTAAAATATATTTTGTAATATAAAAATTGTTTTATAAAAAAATAAATGTATTAAAATATATATTTTAATTAGTGTGATTATTTTGTAAAATCAGTATATTTCATTATTCAACAAATAATCAATTATTTCTTAAAAAAATAAAAAATTCATCCAATGAAAATATTTATTGAGAAAATTTAAAAAATAAAAATGATTTCATAATATTAAATTTATATTATTTAGTATTTTATATTTTAATAATATTCTTAAATAAATTTATTCTAATTATATTATTATTTCATTATGATGAAAATCATATTTACTATAATTGAATCTAAGGTAATTCATTATTCCATCCGTAAAATATTTAATTCTAAAATGTCAGAAGATTTAACTTCTTGAATATATTTTGGTAGTTCTTAATCATTATTTCTTCATGTTAAAATATTTCCTCTTATATTTTATTATTTTTACAATGTATTATTACCAGCTGAGCCATTTGATTTGTAAAACATTTTCTCAAGTGTTCATAATCAAGATCTGAATTTAATGTAACATCCCAAGTAAGTATTGAATAATAAATATTTTTATCTTTGTCTATTAATGATATAGATAGTGTTTTAGAGGCTTAAAATGAGAATAAATCCAATCTTATGCATGGAATACACTAATATTATTAAAAGATTGTTTTACTGCCTTTTGATGGAAAACCCTTTTCAAATAAATTTTTTGACAATTTTATAATCTCTATTTGTCAAAATAAACATATTCTTTATGATTGGGACATTGAAAATTACATTGGATAAATTTTTGATATTTTTCTGACAATGTTCATTTTTAATGAGTAGTGAAAAATACTGCATTTTACATCAAAACTGCTTTTTCATTTAATTTAATTATATGGTTATATTATCTTTTTAATTGGTATTAAAGTGTAATATGAATATATTTTTACCATTTAATCCAATGGTGGTCATTAGGATTAATTTCACTTTGGAATTGGGCATAAACTAATGCCAAACTTTTCGTAGATATTGTTTCAAAAAAAACCTGCTATTTGTTTTGACAACGGGAATTATTTTTAAATCAATTATTTCAATTTATGTGATTGGAATTTGGTAAAATGGATTACATATTTGTAATAAAAAGGTACAAATTATGTAATCAATACTCTTTTGTTTTTGGACATTATGAATAGTAACGACAGTAATTATCTTTAATTATCTTGATTAATGAGTAATCGGGTAGTTAAGGATAATAAAACAATATCCGAATAATAAAAAATGACACCAAAATGTGTCTTAATGCTACTGGTTGTCTCATTTCCGACCATTGGATGCCTTGTGCCAAACTTGGGGACCCCATGGAGGCACTTTGGTTGGGAAATGACATAAATAACTTTTTATTTAATGTTGAAGTAAAAATGACACAAACATGAGATGTTTTACTAAAACAATTTTTACATGGGGTTATACAAGTAAGATATTTTACTATAAATATTAATTGGAAATCTAAAAATATTTTCTATATCATAGTATTTTTTCATAATTTTTAGACAATAAATAAATTAAATCATTTATGCCATCACGATGATGCAGCGATTACCTCATTAGTAAAGGATTTAAATAAAATGAAAAGATAATGTAAAATCTATGACCTACACATGTCCAAAAACTGTTGTATGGATATATTTCGAACACTTATCACCTTCTCCTTGAATTATATCAATGTGGGACCTTTTAAATCTGATACTCATTTTCGAATAAAGTAACATTTCTTTACTTTCCAAGAGTGCCCCTCCTCTCCTCTTATAAAAGGCCCCCACCTCCACCTCCTTACCCACACTTCCAAAGCCTTTGGCTCGGCCAACATCTGCCCATTTTTTATCTCCACATCCCTCTCTAACTCCTTGAAGCCTCACTTTGGTCATAAGTCTTCCCAAGGAATCCTTTGAGCTCAAACCAAAGGGAGTTACCCGATTTTAAGGTAATGTCTTCACTTGAGTCCTTTTGTTTTATTTTGCTTCTCCAACCCCCTAAAATCTTTTTATACATTTATATTGTAAAAAATATAGTATCTAAAATATACTAGGATTTTTTTATTAGAAGGATTCGAGCTACACTTACACACACCTACATCTAACGGTTAAAGTACATACTGTTTCCGTGGATGGTGAATTTCTGCCACACGAAACGATGATTGTTCAACACTCATATATCACCTTAAAAGGTGGCCATTAAGATGTCAATATATTTATATATGATATATAATATGTTTATGTTTTTTTAAGATTCTGTATTTTACATTTTGGACATACATTTATGGTTTCCATTATGGGAAAACACGATATCTTCATTTAAGGAAGTGCGGTCTACAGCCCCCTCAAAATGATTTGATTTCGTTATTTCCACATGTGGGATGTATAAAGGATTTAATTAATTGTGTTATATATGATATTATACTAGAATTATAATATACCTTTATATAATTATGATTCCATTCCATAAAAATATGAAATAGAAATGAAAGTAGTGTTCATGCGTACGTACGGCTTACCGTCTCCATGAACGGTGCATTTCATTTCTTACCTCTAAACGTTATGTAATATTGTAAATTAATGTATATACTGGATATATATGATATATATGATATATATGATATATAAATTATGAGTATAAATCTTGATATAATGGATACATGAACAACTTGTAATTATAAAGAGTATATTTTGAATCAAGTACTAATGATCGTTAAAATGACCGTTATTAACTAAAATTATTACATAGTGTTAATGACATCATAATAAGTGATATAAAAGGAATAATGAACATGAAGAAGGTTCTTAAGCAAGTAAAAATTAACTCATGTTTATTATTCAGGAGATTAATGAATGATCGAGTCAAGTCGGACCCGAGGTATGGGACTTCGTCTCAATCTACTTTCATTGAGGCATATTTTGTTTTATACACAACTTTATTTTATACGGTGTATAAATCTCTTTGACATTTATGATTATTCAAAAGGAATCTTTCTATAAAAATTATTTACTAAATGAAAAAAGGGAATGTTTGTTTTTGTCGTACGTATGCGGCGACAACGACTTCTCCGCTGTCATGACCATTATTTGAGTTTCGGCTTCCTCTACAAGCCATTCTTTTTTTAAAATGAAAAAAATACCATGTTTTAATTTTCTTTTATTTTGGTATTGAAAATTTTTTTCATAATGTTTTTTATTATATAAATGTGTTGTATTGATATCTTGTGATTGAAATGTGGAAATGTTATGTTTCCTTTATGCATGTTTTATGTGATACGATTATGTTATGGTTCCTGGGCATTGTTATGAAGACGGGTGGTTCCATGATAAACTAAGGGGCGGGTGAGCCCGATATAGCTCTCCAATGCATTGGGTAATGCGAAGGAGTGAAACGTTAAGGTTTCTCCGAAGATATTTAGGGAATATACTGTGATGGGTATTCCAAATGTAACCAAGAGGGTTACTCCCTACATAAGAATGTTATGAATGCCTCAAGTTACCTTTATGTCTTATGATTTCTATGATTTTTTCATGATTTTATGAGGTATTTTAAAGTCCCTATGTCTTATGGGTAAATTATGATTTCATTCTTATGTATTTATGAACTCATGTTTCCTTTCCATGTTTTTATAACCCATACTGAGATTTCTGTTCTCATCGCAAGTCTTTTTTTTTAAAAAGTTTTTCGCAGGTCAAGGGAATGGTACATGATAAGATGATAGTGTCAAGGAAGTGTCAAGAAAGAATCCATGTTTTTTTCAATATATTTCCGTTGATGGAAAAAATGAATGCTATCTTTATGTAACCACTTTGTTTAAATGTGAAATGTAATGCATGTTTTTATGATCTAATTCTCTAACACTCTAAACCTGAAAATATCTTCAAGGTTTAATCTTGTAATAACTCAAGATTAAGTAATGTTTAAGGCTGGGGCCTTATATTTGGTATCATAGGTCGGTTTAGATAACTTTAGGATTTAGAATTATATTAAATGATTATCCAAAAATATTTTTTTTTATGGTCAAATTGAAATGATATAGCAGTTGTAGATTACCATGTTGCTGCATCTAAGACATGTTTGTTCAGAATGGTTTTCCTCAAAGGAAATAGGGAAGTAGTGCTAGGAAGGCATGCAGAAGGACATAACCTTCCGAATCAGCATCCTGAGATGGTCAGAATTGGAACTGAACAATTTTTTGTAGTAATGGCACAGTTGTCTCAAGCGATAAATGGTGGTGGTATCCATGCACGAGATCTGCCAGATCAACCGCAAAGGAACATGTCAGTGGTGGAACATTTCATGAGGAAACATCCCCCATCAATCAGAAGATCATCTGAACCTGTGCTAGCTGAAGGGTTGATTAAAGAACTAGAGAAGATTTTCGATGTCATGGGGTGTTCAGACAATCAAAAGGTTAGTCTTGCTATTTACCGTTTGGAGGGTGCAGCAGATCAATGGTGGTCGATGGTTAAAAATATCAGGGATGCTGATGAGTTTGATGCTCTCGAGTGGGATGAATTCAAAGTTATGTTTCTTGAGAAGTATTTTCCTAAGGTTGTTCGACTTAGGATGGAAAAACAATTCTTGGAATTGAGGAAAGAGGAAGACTCAGTGGCTACCTATGAAGATAGGTTCAATCGATTATCAAGGTATGCTCCAAATTTTATCCGAGACTTTGATAGTAAAATCAATCATTTTTACTCAGGATTAAAACCAAAATATCGAAGGGCATTGGATTCTCATGAGTTTAAAAGTTATGAAAAGCTTGTTCGATGTGCTGAGATAGTGGAAATGGAGTTTTCTGATGATCAAGTGTTCTATAACATTCTGTAGAAGAAGAGACCGAGGTGGTAGGGTAAATGGATGAATTCTTCAAAATGGTCTGATGGTAAGAAAACTAAGTCTCCAGTTTGTGATAAATGTGGGAAAAGGCATGCTGGGGAATGTCTTCTGAATTCTGGAATGTGCTACCGATGCGGTAAGATGGGATATAAGGCTCGTGATTGCAATGAAAAATGTCAAGGTGAAGGTAAGACCAAATTGGATTTACAGTTAGTGAAATGTTTTAAGTGCAATGAGATGGGTCACTATGAAAACGAGTGTCCGACATAGAGCTTGAGTGATCGGAAGAAGGTTGACTACTAGCAGAATGGGGTGGTGAAATCCTTTTCAACTACTTCAGCAGATGTCGGGCCATCAAATGAAGTTGTATCAGGTACTTTGTTTGTTTTTTCAGATTATGCCAGTGTGTTGTTTGATTCGGGGTCTACACATTCCTTCATCTCTGAAAACTTTTTGAGTAAAATGGGAATAGCATCTCAAGAAATGACTCCTGAACTTGTGGTAAAAACACCTGGGGAAAATTTTGAGGGAAAAAAATTTATAAGATCCTTCCTATCCTTATCCGAGGAAAGAACCTATTTGAAAACCTTATTGTTTTACCTCTAGTAGAGTTTGATGTTATCCTGGGTATGGATTGTCTCTCTATTTACCATGCTAAGATTGACTGTAGAGCTAAAGAAGTTACTTTTCAGAAATACTTTCAGTTTGTGTTCAAGAATGAACCCTTACTGCTGATAACATATCAAGAGGCCGAGAAACTTGTAAAATATTGAAATGAGTGTTACCATGAACACATTGTTGAAAACAAGGGAACTATTCAGATTAATGATGTGCCAATGGTAAATGAGTATCCTGATGTTTTTCCGGATGAGTTTCCTAGAATAATACCACATCGAGAAGTTGAATTTACTGTTGACTTAGTTCCTGATGCTAAGCCAATTTCAAAACCCCCATATCGAATGGCTCAAATTGAACTTTTAGAGTTGAAGGAGAAATTGCAAGATTTATTAGAAAAAGGTTTCATTCGACCTATCACATCACCATGGGGTGCTTCTGTTTTACTTGTAAAAATGAAATATGGTTCTAGGAGACATTGCATTGATTATAGAACCTTGAATAACATCACTGTTAAGAACAAATATCCTTTGCCTCATATCGATGATTTGTTTGATCATATCTAGGGAGCTCAGTATTTTTCAATGATTTACCTGAGAACAGGGTACCATCAGCTAAAGGTAAAGGAAGAAGATGTTCCGAAGACCGTGTTCCGTACAAGATATGACCATTATGAATTTGCAGTAATGCCTTTTGGGAAAACAAATGCACCTGCTGTATTCATGGACGTAATGAATAGAATTTTCCATGAGTTCTTGGATAAGTTTGTGATTGTTTTCATTGATGATATTTTGGTGTTTTCTAAAAGTAAAGAGGAGAAGGAAAGACATTTAAGGGTTATTTTGAAAACCATGAATGAAAAGAAATTGTATGGTAAATTCAGCAAGTGTGAGTTTTGGTTGCAACAAATTTCTTTCCTTGATCATATTATTTCTAAAGATGGGATAACTGTTGATCCTGCAAAAACAAAGGCTGTTGAAGAATGGCCAAGACCCACAAATGTAACTCAGATTCGTAGCTTCCTTGGTTTCGTAGGCTATTACCAAAGGTTTGTTAGAAACTTTTCACGGTTATCTAGTCTAATGACGAAGCTAACTCGGAAAGGTGTTAAGTTTATCTGGACAAAAGAATGTGATGATTGTTTTCAGGAACTGAAAAGAAGATTGGTGAATGTTCCAGTTTTGGCACTACCTTCCAAGAATGGTGAGTTTGTTATATACAGTGATTGTTCATTTAAAGGAATTGGTTGTGTCCTAATACAGAATGATCAGGTAATTGCTTATGCTTCACGACAGTTGAAAACTCATGAGGTAAATTACCCTACACATGATTTGGAATTAGCTGCTGTTGTTTTCACTTTAAAAATTTGGAGGCATCATTTGTATGTAGTAAAGTGTGAAATATATACCGATCACAAAATTTTAAAGTAGATATTCACTCAGAAAGAACTGAACATGAGACAGAGGAGATGGATAGAATTAATCAAGGATTATGATTGTACAATTCATTACCATACAGGAAAAGCAAATAAAGTGGCTGATGCTTTGAGTCCAAAAAGTAATGCTTCATTAACAATGTTGCGTTTGGAATGTGATCCTTTGGTTAAGGATTTGATGAACTTTGGCATAGAAGTTGTTGGTGCAGGATATCCTTCTGTTTTGTTTCAGGTATCCGTGAAATCATCTCTATCAGATAGAATCAAGCAAGCAAAGAAGCAAGACAGTGTGTTTCAGAAAAAGGTAGAGCTGGTTCAGAAGAGTAAGTTTCATGAATTCAACATTGAATATGATTGTGTTTTGAGATTTGGGAAGAGATTGTGTGTGCCTTGTGATTCACAGTTGAAGAGAGAGTTGTTATGTGAAGCTCATAGTTCTCTGTTTTCAGTTCATCCTGGCAGTACTAATATGTATAGAGATCTGCAGGAGTATTACTGGTGTGATGGAATGAAAAAAGATATTGCTGATTTTATTGTGAAGTGTTTGACTTATCAGTAGGTTAAAGAAAAGTGGCAGTTACCAAAAGTGATGATTCATCCTCTACCAGTGCCAGAGTGGAAATGGGAGAATATATCCATGGACTTTGTTATGGGATTACCGAAGACACCCCTAGGTAATAATTCATTCTGGGTTATTGTTGATCGCTTGAACAAATCTGCTCATTTCCTTGCTATACGAGATACTTTTTCCCTAGATCAACTATCCCGTTTGTATCTTAAAGTTATAGTCAGGTTACATGGAGTTCCTCTCTCCATTGTATCTGACCGTGATCCCAGGTTCACTTCTAACTTTTGGAAAGGCCTTCAGAAGTCGTTTGGTACTGAATTAAATTTTAGTACAGCTTTTTATCCTCAATCAGATGGGCAGTCGAAACGAACAATTCAGACCTTGGATGATATGCTACGATCTTGTTCAATGGATTATCAGGGAAGTTGGGACCAACATCTTTCTTTGGTTGGGTTTTCATATAATAACAGTTTTCAATACAGAATATAGATGGCACCATTTTAGGCGTTATATGGGAAGCAGTGTCGAACTCCTGCTTTCTTGGATGAAGTGGGTGAAAGGAAGCTAATGGGACCAGAATTGGTAGAAGAGATGGCAGAAAAAGATCAGCTGATACAGAAACACATGAGAACAGCTCAGAGCAGGCAGAAGAGATATGCAGACAATAGGAGGAAGGATCTATCTTTTTAGGTAGGTGATCATGTTTTTCTCAAAGTATCACCA
The DNA here is from genome assembly GCA_963277665.1 of Viscum album. Lineage (NCBI taxonomy): Eukaryota > Viridiplantae > Streptophyta > Magnoliopsida > Santalales > Viscaceae > Viscum > Viscum album. The sequence continues at coordinate 1,501,091,945 of OY728131.1, forward strand.
TGGAAAAGTGTGATGTGATTTGGTAAGAAAGGAAAGCTGAGTCCAAGGTTCATTGAACCATATGAAATTCTAGAGAGAGTTGGATCAGTTGCTTACTGAGTGGCTTTACCTCCAATCTTATCTCAGGTACACAATGTTTTCATGTTTTGAGGTTGAGAAAGTATATTCCAGATCCATCTCATGTTTTAGGTCCAAAGGTAGTTCAGCTGGAAGAGAACCTATCTTATGAGGAGCAACCGGTCTAGATTCTTGACCACAAGGAGAAAGTGTTACGGAATAAGGTGATTAACCAGGTAATGGTTTTGTGGAAAAACCACATGATTGAAGAGGCAACATGGGAATCTTAAAATGCAATGAGGGATAAGTACCCCCACTTATTCGGTAAGTAAATAAATTACGGGGATGCAATTTTCTAAAGGGGGGAAGGATGTAACATCCCAAGTAAGTAATGAATAATATATATTTTTATCTATGTCTATTAATGATTTAGATAGTGTTTTAGAGGCTTAAAATGAGAATAAATCCAATCTTATGCATGGAATACACTAATATTCTTAAAAGATTGTTTTACTGCCTTTTGATGGAAAACCGTTTTTAAATCAAACTTTTGACAATTTGATAATCTCTATTTGTCAAAATAGACATATTATTTATGATTGGGACATTGAAATTTACATTTGATAATTTTTTTTTATTTTTCAAACAATGTTCATTTTTTTAATGAATAGTGAAAAATACTGCATTTTACATCAAAACTACTTTTTCATTTAACTTAATTATATGGTTAGATTAACTTTTTAATTGGTCTTAATGTGTATTCTGAATATATTTTTACCATTTAATCCCATGGTGATCATTAGGATTAATTTCACTTTGGAATTGGGCAGAAACTAACGCCAAACTTTTCGTAGATATTGTTTCAAAAAAACCCGCTATTTGTTTTGACAACATGAATTATTTTTAAATCAATTATTGCAATTTATGTGTTTGGAATTTGGTAAAATGGATTACATATTTGGAATTAGAAGGTCCAAATTATGTAATCAAGACTCTTTTGTTTTTGTACATTATGAATAGTAACGACGGTAATTATCTTTAATTATCTTGATTAATGAGTAATCGGGTAGATAAGGATAATAAAATAATATCATAATAATAAAAAATGACACCAACATGTGTCTTAAGGATACTGTTTGTCTCATGTCCGACCATGGGAAACCTTGTGCCAAACTAGGGGAACCCATGGATCCACTTTGGCTAGGAAATGACATAATTAACTTTTTATTTAATGTTAAAGTAAAAAATGACACAAACATGAAATGTTTTACTAAAACAATTTTTACATGGGTTTATACAAGTCATATTTTTGACTATAAATATTTATTGTAAAGCTAAAAATATTTTCTATATCATAGAATATTTTTCATAATTTTTATACATTAAATAAATTAAATCATTTATGACATCATGATGATGCATCGATTACCTCATTAATAAAGGATTTAAATTAAATGAAAAGATAATGTAACATTTATGACCTACACATTTCCAAAACCTATTGGATGGGTATATTTTGTACCCTTGTCACCTTAGCCTAGAATTAAATCTATGTGGGGCCTTTTAAATCCGAAACTCATTTTGAAATAAAGTAACATTTCTTTACTTTCCAAGAGTGCCCCTCCTCTCCTCTTATAAAATGCCCCCACCTCTACCTCCTTACCCACACTTCCAAAGCCTTTGTCTCGGCCAACCCCTGCCCATTTTCTATCTCTAAATCCCTCTATAACTCCTTGAAGCCTCACATTGGGCATAAGTCTTCCCAAGTATGCCTTTGAGCTCAAACCAAAGAGAGTTACCTGATTTTAAGGTAATGTCTTCACTTGAGTCCTTTTGTTCTATTTTGCTTCTCCAACCCCCTAAAATATTTTTATTCATTTATTTTGTAAAAACACCAGTATATACAATATACTATTATGTTTTTATATGAAGTATTTGAGCTACACTTACTCACACCTACATCTAATGGTAAAAGAACATACTGTGTCCGTGGATGGCGAATTTCTGCCTCACGAAACGATGATTGTTCAACACTCATATATCACCTTCAAAGGTGGCCATTAAGATGTCACTATATTTATATATGATATATAATATGTTTATGTTTTTCTTAAGCTTCTGTATTTTTCATTTTGGTCATACCTTTATGGTTTCCATTATGGGTAAACGTGATATCTTCAATTAAGGAAGTGCGGACTACCGCCCCCTCAAAGTGATTTGATTTCTTTAATGCCACATGTGGGATGTATAAAGGTTTTAATTCATGGTATTATATATTATATTATACTGGAATTATAATATTCCTTTATTTAATTTTTATTCCATTCCATAAAAATAAGAAATAGAAATGAAAGTAGCGTTCATGCGTACGTACGGCTTGCCGTCTCCATGAACGGTGCATTTCATTTCTTACATATAAACATTATGTAATATTATAAATGAATGTATATACTGGATATATATGATATATATGATATATAAATCATGAGTATAACTCTGGATATAATGGATACATGAACAACTTGTAATTATAAAGAGAATATTTTGACTCAAGTACCAATGATCGTTAAAACGGCCGTTATTAACTAAAATAATTACATAGTGTTCATGACATGGTAATAAGTGATATAAAAGGAATAATTAACATGATGATTGTTCTTAAGCAAGTAGAAGTTAACTCAAGTTTATTATTCCGGAGATTAAAGAATGATCGAGTCAAGTCGGACCAGAGGTATGGCACTTCGTCTCAATCTCTTTTCATTGAGGCATATTTTGTTTTATACACAAATTTCTTTTATACGGTGTATAAACCCCTTTGACATTTATGATTATTAAAAAGGAAAATTTTTTATACGAAGCGTTTACGAAATTACAAAAGGGAATGTTTCTTTTTGTCATACGTATGCGGTGACAATGACTTCTCCGCCGCCGTGACCATTAATTGAGTTTCGTCTTCCTCTACAAGCCATACATTTCTTTAAATGAAAAATACATACCATGTTTTACTTTTCTTTTATTTTGGTATTGAAAATGGTTTTCATAATGTTTTTTATTATATCAATGTGTTATATTGATATCTGGTGATTGAAATGTGGAAATGTTATGTTTCCTTTATGCATGTTTTATGTGATACGATTATGTTATTGTTCTTGGGCATTATTATGAAGACGGGTGGTTCCGTGATAAAATAAGGGCGGGTGAGCCCGATATAGCTCTCCAATGCATTGGGTAACTCAAAGGAGTGAAGCGTTAAGGTTTCTCCGAAGAGATTTAGGGAATATACCGTGATGGGTATTCCAAATGTAACCATGAGGGTTACTCCCTACATAAGAACGATATGAATGCCTCACGTTGCCGTTTTGTCTTATGATTTCTTTGATTTATTCGTGATTTTATGAGGTATGTTAAAGTGCCTATGTTTTATGGGTAAATTATGATTTCATTCTTATGTATATATGAACTCATGTTTCCTTTCCATGTTTTTATAACCCATACTGAGCTTTCTCTGCTCATCCCAAGTCTTTTTTTTGAAATGTTTTTCACAGGTCAAGGGAGAGTCACATGATAAGATGATAGTGTCAAGGAAGTTTCAAGAAAGAATCCATGTTTTATTTTCAATATGTTTGCGTTGATGGGAAAAATGAATGCTATATTTATATAACCAATTTGTTTAAATGTGGAATGTAATGCATGTTTTTATGATCTAATTCTCTCAAACTCTAAACCTGAAAATATTCTCGAGGTGTAATCTTGTAATTACTCAAGATTAAGTAATGATTAAGGCTGGGGCCTTATATTTAAAATATGGATAAATCTATTTAAAATTATCTTTACTTATAGGATATCACATACTTTGGGTCGTTCATGTAATATCTTAACAAAGAGATACAAAAATAATCATGAACATTATGGAGGTAAGGTGAAATTTAAAATGGTTTGCTAAAAAACCAATTCATTATAGAAAATAAAAACACCAAATGTAAAAAAAACATATTTTTTTGTAATTTTATCCTTTTTAAAACATTTACATAGAGATACATTATTTAATAAATGATCCCATATTTTAAATTTAAAAAAATAATTTATTTATTGGAAAAACTATTTTTCCCACATTGAGCAACCTTAACTTGATTTTATATTGTCTTAACATTCCATATTTTCTTATACATGATATCTGAGTCTATATGATTCATTTCAAGAACATCATCACAACATTTTTGATTATTACACCTCTTATGAAACAATACATCATATGGTGTATGTTCAATCCTTGAATGGAACTTATTTTTATATGTGAATTCCACAAAAGGACTATAATGATCCTATAAATGTTTAATGTCATGTGATCACAACCTCTAAATTGCGTGTAATGAATGGATATTCCTTTCATACTACCATAAATATTAGTTTGATGGGATATACTAAAATGTTTCTTGGTATTAGGTTACTCTAAATAATCTTATATAATCTCAAAGTAAACCACAAATCAAGATCAGATACAATCAAAATTAGTGCACAATGAATTCTTGTAACATCATTAATATATACTCACATGAGGTTTTCAATAGGTGGATCTTTCATTAAATAAGGTAAATTAATATACTTAATAAGGATATAAAAAATACCAAATATGGAATCAATATTTCTCATATTCTTTGTAAATATAGTGAGAAAGTGTGTAGTATTAGAGTCATTTTCCAAAATGTAATTGGTATAGGCTACGTGACTCCTTTAGAAGGATGTATCTCATCATTAAAAAAATTAAAATTAAAATTGTTTTATAATAACAATGAAATTTTCTATTTTTTATTATCCCATAAAAATTATTCCTTCATATCCTAATACATTTTGGTTCTACTAGGGTTTAAAGTGAAATTTGAGCTATTGGAATGATGTAATGGATATTTCATTTTCTCAGGTTTGGATGGAACACATAACATATTACAAAATTTCAATATAATATCTCCATATATTATGTTTTAAAACATTTAATCAATCAAGAAATTGATTTTCTATTCAATATTTTCATCAACAAGTTTAAAACTTGTTATTTTCTCTAATAATGATGATATGAAAATAATTTGAAATACTTATGATGTTCCACTTATTTTTTGATTCCCAAATCCAAATTGACATATTCCTTGACTATATAATCTATTTAAATAATCCTTTTATTCTATAATCATTGATGTTACATACTCAAAAAACTAACTTATTTTCATTCATGTAGTGGTAGTGTATTGATATATCAAAATCATTTAGTAGTTCAAAATATCTAATTTTACCTCATGTTAAATGTTTAATCATGATGGTAATAGATTTTTAATTCAATTAAATGACTATGGATACTAAACCAATATCATGATTTATCTAATTCTTATCATGAACCATTAACTGTAATAATTGAATGAAAAAAACAATATCATTCTGCATATGGACACCTCAAATTCTATTCATTGAGGCATGACTATATAACAAAAAACATCCCTTCCTAATTGTAAAGTTAATATCAATTAATTTACAAATAACTTCATTAATTATTCAAAAGTGAGTCCTTAATAAAAAAATAATTGTCAGTCAGTCAGACCCTATGAACACAACACCTTTATGTGTCAACTAGGATAATATATTATATAATTAGTAAACAATTTGAACAAATTTTCATTTTTAAACTAGTAATATGTGGAAACTAAATTCCTTAGTTATATGTTTTTTGGATTTTACCATTCCATAATGGACTCTATATTATAAGTATCATTTAATATTCCATCCTTACTGAAAATATGGTCATGAACAGAAACATATTTAAGAAAAATTCTCATTTGAAAATTTTCCATATTACTCCATTTCACATAGAGTGTTATGAATGATTCTAAATTTACTCTTTTGATCTTTAGGGTGTTTATATTATATTGATTTATAATAATTAAAAAATATAATGAAATTATTATGATATTTATTTAATATTATATTAATTATATCCATTAAAATAGAGGGTGAATTAGGCAATCCAGTGGGATTTACTATAAATTCATAAACTATACAACTGATTTACAATGCCATGTTTATAATATCCTATTTATTTACTCAAATATAATGATACCAATAATGTAGGTAAATTATTTAAAAATATTAATATTCTTTTATTTGATCAAATAAGTCATCAAAATGGGATAGAGGATAAATTTACTTAATTTTAATGTAATTTATTTATCTATAATGAGTGGACAACACCATAGAACCATATTTATTATAAATAAAAAAATTGTGGGTCCCCATAGTGAAAGACTAGTGTGTATAGATCCCTTATATAACAAATAATATATTTCATTCTTCAAATATACTAATTTTTCTAAATCTATCCCACAGGGCGTCTTAAATATTGGGTTTTTTATTAGGGATGAGATTAATGAAAAAATCATCTTTATATTTAGGTGGGTGTATGAGTAATTCTTCATTAAAAACATCAATGTATTCATCCACCATAAGTATATCCCCTTTTTTAGATATTTTTTATATTCATAGGTTGTGTCTTCTATTAATCTATAATAATTAAATTATATAAAAATACTATAGGATAATTCAAACATGATTCAGGTGTTATAGTATCTACACTTAATACTAGAGAATCCATTTCTCCATTTAAAATTTTAATAACCATGGATGGATTATAAATTTTTTCATTATAATTTTAAATTGTACCATTTCTGATGATTATATATAATTTAACTTTAGTAATAATTACGATGTTTTTAAATAGGGTAATCATATATGTCATAATGGGAACAATATGATATATCCTCATTACATTAATATTTCCACTTTGAGCCCCGATCAACAATTCCAGTCATACAGTTCAAAGAAAATGTCTTATTAAAAAAAACATTTAATTTATAAAACATTGTAATGATATAGAAGAAAAATATCATTAGTTATACTAGATGTTATCGTCAATATACCTACTAATAAATTATTTGGAATTTCATCCTCAACTCTTAGGATCATATAATCTTGGAATTTCTCCCTTTTCATTTTCTTATTAAAATTATCTAAATGATTGTATAATTCATCTTAATAGATCTCCATATTCTTATAAGATATTCTTTAAAAATTGGATGCTTCATTCTATCCCTTTTAATAACAATCATTATTACCTTTCTCACTAGAAATGAAGAAAACTCAAATTCCAATAAATCATGTCACATGATGTTTCTTTGAATAAATATTAAATCTTTGAAATTACACCTCTATTTATACCTTTTAACAAATTTAACATTTTTTGAATTATTAGTCGGCCAATTGTATTCTTGGTTTCCATTTTAAACATAATACATTGAGAATTTCTTATTTTTCTTTATATAACATGATATTATATCATTATATATAGAAATTTATTGAGATGCTAATTCCCATGGAAGTATAGGATATTTTCCCAGGAATGAAATGGTAATCCTTACTCATTATATCATATATATAATCTGTTGTATGAGTTAATAAACATGTAATGTTATCTTCATATTCAACAAGATTTTCCTTTCCATTTTCCCATATATTGAATAATTTTTGTTCTATATTATCCAACTATCATGGGGAAATTATTTTTAAAAAAATATATCATTGAATTTATTTCTCACTCTAATATATATTTCTTCAGACTCCTTTGTGTTTGGGATTGGTGAACATCATTGATCAACATATCATCTAGGATGAAAACATGTATAATACTTGTTGTCTTCCACAACTACAAAAAGTTAGAAGTATCATATCATGATAATTGATCCATTTCTCATATATTAATGAATAATTAGTTCCATTAAACTATGGAGGTTCCCAACACAAAAGTCAATCAAAAATTCTTTCACTATGTTGGGGTTTAGAAGGATCATCCATGAGGCCAAGGTTATTAGTCATAATCCGAGTCAACTATCCCAATATAGGTATAATGTTTCATATCCAGATCTATTTCCAACTTCATTATCTTTCCTAGGATGAAAATAACTATATATATTACTTTCATTGATATGACATCAACTTCATCCACTAAGTTCCATTTATAAAAAATTACCTATAATGAATTATCCCATAACATTAATAAATTTAAATCATAGTAATTAATTCTAAATCATGTGTTACACTTAACATAAATTGAAAATTTATGCATAGATTATATCAGTCCATATGCCTAGTATATTTGTGTGTATATTATAATAATAAAATTATATTTTACCAATTAAAAATGTTTTGTAAGGAGTGCATGAATTAACTAAAGAATATCCCCCCTCAAGAGTGTCTTTCAAGGTGTAAAGTATTAATCCCACTAATCAGGCACAAGTGATCTTTGAGTTAACACACAATCTAACCCATTTAAATTTTTTCCCCTACGTCTGTATGTTACACCTCAACATCAACCTACTATTATCCAGGCGTGGATGTATTTTCATGTAAAACCACAAAATATCAAATTTAAAAAATAATTGGGATATTATCCTATATATGGACTTATGCAGAGATTATATCATAGGGTTATGTTCTCTAATTTTTCATTCATAAATATATTTATTTATCTTTATATTAAATTTAATTCAAAATTAACTATAACACCATGACCCTATTAACCTAAATCTAGAGGATTATTTACTATATTAACACAAAATACACGTAATCACAACCTAAAGGGTTGAATTGTTTAGTAGTCCAGGGAGACTAGATACAAAATGGGTTATTGCATTTATTAGGGAAATAAGAAATAAAACATGAAAATTAAGGTTATTAATTAATTAATTTTTTGTTAAACCAATTAAATAATTAATAGTTCCATTATTTTGTATCTCGACGATGGTATAACCTAATGATGAGTGATCTCAAATGCACCATACAGGAAAGAATAAAATAAAATATATCATAGGATTACTAACTCCATAATAATATGGAAGATATAAAAAAATAAAATATTATATACAATTGAAATTATAATTAGGGATAATTCAATGTATGAAATATTAATATAAATAATTAAATTGATAAAAAAAACTAATTTCAATATGATATAATTAATAATTCCAGACATCATAATCTTACCATCAAGGCCTTGGTCCAAGAAATCATATGTAAATAGGTAAGGTGTATGTGAAATATAATAAGTTACTTAACTCATGAGACCTACAAATATATCAAGGGGCTATAACATGCCACAAATTTCACATAATAATCCCATATTAATTCATTGTATGAATGGGGTGAATAAAAATTCAATACAAAATCAATATAAAAATTCATATAACAACTATGAAATAAAAAATTAATGTTTATAAATATAACACGATAATAATAAATCCATATAAATAAGGTTTATGGTAAAATTAGAGCATGTCTCCAGTAAAAAATATTATTCATCATATGATTTTAACATAGATAAAAATATATTTAAAAGATCATCTGAACATTTCTTGAAGAAAACACCCATTTCATTTTGAAATCATATATAAAAAATATAAAATATTTGGGAAATATTTGGAAAATAAGTTTACAAGAAAACAACCATGTAAAATTTTAACTTAATCACTAAATTAAGGAATAGGCATGAAGGTGGAAAAATCCACTTGTTCTATAAGTGTTTAAAAAGTTTAGATCCATACCTTTAGTTAGAAATTCATCATTTTGAAAAATAATATAATATAACTTTTAAATTATTTTATTTAAATTCATATATGGGTACAAATTACTTTATTTAATAATTTATAAATTTTTTAAAATATTATTGACAACAGTTTAATGAAAATATATATATGGAAAAAGAGTACCAACTGAATAGAAAAACAATTTATGTTTTTTAAAAAAAATCATTCATACTAGTGAGAAATTATATAGAAGATAATGAAATGAAAACATATAATTTCCTTAAATAAAAATACATAGAAAAATATGAGGGGTTTAATATCAAATGATTTTATAAATCCACCAATGTAAACTTCAATGTAAATATTCATAAATAAACCCATGATTGTGAAATGAACCCTCACCTGAAATCTGACTAACCTTATATATCATTTTATCATCTATTATAATAAATTTTAGTTAATTATAAATATTTATTATAATAATATAAAAACATTCAATCTCATATATGGCCTGTTAATAACATTTCAACACCAGTTTATTAACAATTATTTATTAAAATCAATATTTCCAAGTGTAAATTGTTTCATTTTTCATATAATTTTTGGCATTTTAGATTCAATCCTTGAATAATTATCATTATTACTTCATATATAAAATATTAGTCTTGATATAAATATAATATATATTTATTATATAATTATTTTAATTATTTTTGGAAATTGGAAATGAAAAAAGAACCACTTCTCTTTGTGGATATGGTATTCCCCACGTATGCATGACTGAGGATATAAGTTTAATGGGTGAAGGGTAAGGTGTAAAATGATATACTATATTTTTAGAATCATAATTATTTAAAATATTTCATTAATATCATATTTATTAATTTATATTCGTAATTATATATAACCATAATAGGCGGTGATGATAAATTAAATAAACCATCTTTATGAGGTCGTATTTTAAAGATAAACACGAAAGATGTTTTCTTGTTTTTAATTACATGTATAAAATAATTAGAAATGGATATTAAATTAATATAATAAAATTTATTTCTTGGTGGAATAATTATTTTATTATTTAGAAATTTATATGACATGATTGAAGTAGGTAAAAGAATATATAAAAATAAAATAATCCGTTGTGAACTATAATTATTCTTCAGAAAAATATTTTTGGTGCATAATTGTATACTTTGAATGTTGAAACCATAGCCTTTTACAAATATCATTACATGAATTTAATCATAATTAGCCATCAAATACAACCAAGAATCATAAATTATAGTCTCTTTGGATGATTAGGGACATAGTTTGAAAATAAGAAATGAAACAAAAATCTTCTTTTATTTAATCCTTATTATTGGATCCTAACTTCCAAAGAACTATTAAATTTTACTAGGATAACCCAAGGAATAAAATAACAAAATGGACTGGCAGAAATGTTTTTTAAGGGAATAAACATTAGAATAAAACAAAGACCATGGGTTATACGTCATAACATGATGATATAAAAGGCATGGAACATGAAAAAAAGGTATAATGACATATATAACATTGGAACATATATATATAAACATATAAATTTTTAAACATCATAAAACATGACATAAACCTAAGCTAAAGAAAACATCCATGACTATATCATGGGTTACAAAAGGTACAAATATGGAATTAGCCTTACTCTCTATCCCAATATGACATCTCATGAGACAAAAAAATTATTCAATGCATTGGAGTAATATCTTTGTGCACCCACTGTAACAAGTTTATTCATATGAGTTCTTAACAAGGAATTGAGCCTAAGGGTTACCCATGGAACAAATTGGGTGTCATAATCATTTAACAAGTCTTAATAAAAAGGTAATATCATAATGGTTTACATTAAATAATGGACTAGAAACATGAATGGAAATTCATAATAAAAAATATTCAATGTTTATAATAATTGATGTCAATCTAAAGTGAAAATATATAAACAAAATTTTGGAGAGACATTTGAAATGAAAAATTTTAGTGAGGTTTAATAAAAATATTAAATAGTGTTGAAAGAAAAAAAAGATATATGTTTTCATAATACATCAAATGAACTAAGGTTGTTCTTAGGATAAAATGAGTGATTTTAGAAAAATAATAGTGGATTCAGATAGGTTATTGAGCTCACATTAAAATATAAAGGAAATCTAGAAGTTCCCTTTAATCATACTTTCTTATCAAGATGAATTGAGAAAGGAACCTTTCTAAAACATGTATTTTTCCATCAAATAAGGATATAATGATCAATATAAATGATATTTAAGAAAATAAATATAATTTTGAAGAATTATAAAATAATAAAGAGCAGTTGAATTAGAGTAATGTGAGAGAAAGCATAACTCAAATGAAAAGGTAGAGGTTCAGAAAGAATCCTTTACCTTATGTCTGAAGTAGTTTTGAACATGGTATTAATGTTCAGGATAAAAATATTAAATCCATCTATTAATTATTTGAGGAATTTTTATACATTTATTTTATTTATTATAATTTTATTATGTTAATTAAGGGATTTTTTAATGTGTTATGAGATTCAATTTCACTGTTTAGGAGCATCAGTTTCCTTGATTTTCATGATTAGTTTACTTTTGTACATGTGCAGAATATCATGTAAAATTAGAATTGTTTCCCAGAATTGAAGTTATATCTTACTAAAAACCCTCTTTAAGATTAAATGGTTATATAAGTCTTTTGTTATTTTGGGGTTATTATGAATCATTACATAAGATGATAGTGACAATTGTCTTGATTATTTAGGCAGTTTTTTGATAATCATAAACTAGTTTTTCTATTAATTATTATTAAAAATATAAAATGTTTCCAAAGCATTAAATAAGTGATATTGAAAACATTATAATATTTTTTAACCATAAAATAGGTTTATGATCATTCTTTATGGAGGTAATGTAAATTGAAAACTTTATCATCATCGAATGCAATAAATTAACTAATTAAAGATGATATTCTATTTTTTTATAAAATGAGAGGGGATTTGAAATGATGATGAATTATTCCATTAAAATGATAAAAATAAAATATATATATGAAAATTTTGTTTTCATTCAACTTAGATAAGTAGTGGTCGAGAGAGGATAATAAAAGAAAACAAATTGATCAGATATTAAAAGAAAATGAAAGAGGATTTTACATCTTGAATTTCTCCTCCTTGAGAAATCCTTAGGGAAATCTATTTGGTATTTTATTGAGACCAAGGGCTCCTAGAAAATTATGAGAAAATAAGTAAGATTATTGGGATGAATTTAGACAATTAAAAAATCATGAAATGTGTGAGGATAAGGGGCGGTGAGGGGTTGTATTTAAAAGATAGGAGAGGGGTGTTTTCTCATTATTTTATTCATTAGTTTATTATTTTTCCTCAATAGTAGAAATAGATAATTAATTATCATTAAATATATTGAAATAATTAATTAAACTTTTATATTATGGTCTTGCGTCATCCATACATCATTTTTGACTCAATAATTCATGTATTTAGATTTTACCATAAATTATCATGTTTTACTATTCAAAAAAATTCTTGTATTTTAGAAAAATCCATTAAATTAATCCTAAATTTTTTTAATGTGTATAATAAAAAACTGAATTTAATTTTATAAATATAATTTTCTAAATATGATATTTTTTTATTCAACTCATCATTTATGTGGAAAATACTCATTCTAAAATTATAATTGATACTATAGAAATTTGAAAAGTTAAATAAGTTCTCATGAAAAAATGTTATAAAAATAACATTAAAATATTAATTTTTGAAAATAAATTTACTTTTAAATATAATTATTTTAATTATAAAATTTTATATAAATATGTATGTTTCCCAAATATACCAAAACATAATTTATCATTTACGAAACATTTATTTACTTATACTAGGGTTTTATTATGTCATATTTTCATTTATAATATTCTTAAATTTTTGTTATTCATTTATTGGTTAGTTTATTATTCTATTGAATACATTAATATTAAAATGGGTCATGTTACTATTCTAAGTTTCACATTACTATTCTATTGGTATATGTCCATTAACTTTTAGGAATACCTCTTATTTCATTAATTCATTATTTATAAAGTTTATATTGTATTCTCTATGTTATGTTCTATCATTCATAATCTATAAAAAAAATTATATGAATGGAATTTTCATTGATATATTTCTATGTTGTTACATTCTTCCACCTTATGAAATTTATTCTTTGAGTTTTTTTACATATAATGATGAAAACACATGAGGGTGCTTATCCTTAATCTATTCTTGTAGTTCCCATGTTGGCTATTCTAACTTATGGTTCCTCTATAGTACATTGACTGGTTGATTAGTCTTATTGTGTAGTGATTTACTTCTATGATCTTAGTTCAGCACTAGATACTCCTTGTAATAGAGGTCATTTTCTAATTGTATCACCTCTGAATTTAGAAAATACGAGTGATCTGGTATGGTCTTCCCCAAGAGGGATATGTGCAACACATCATTTATTTAGGACATGGTTGGAGGAATTGTTAGTCGATATTCCACAACTCTAACATGATCCTAAATCTCAATGTCGTTGTTGTACCTATGACATTGAATTCCAGTCCTAGAAAATCTTTTGATCCACTTCAAAAAGGATATGTAATGGAATATAATGTCTCCAACCATAAACTCAAGGTCTTGTAGAAGATTGTATTCATAGATCTGTTGTCAACGTTAAGCTTCTTCGATGTGATGATGAGTGTATTTCATATTCTCTATAATTTCATTGACCATTTCATGTCCTGGAATCTTATGTTCACCAATTTCATCCCATCATGCTCAGGTTATGAATCATTTCCCGTAAAGGGCTTTATTTAGAGCCATATTGAATCTAGATTGGAAACTATTGTTTGTAAGATATTTCATCCAGAGGTAGATATTTTTCCAATACTCCATCTAAGTCCATAGAATATTCTCTCATAATCTCTCCTAGTTTCTAAATATTCCATTTTTATTGGACATAAAATTAAATATAAAAAGATGTACTGATGTTCATATTAGTGTTTAGAGTATGTTAGAGGCATTTCCATAACCTCAAGGTGAATCCCATATTTCGATCTGATACAATTGATATAGGTACTTCATTCATCCTTGAAACATTAATGATTTATAACCATGAAATGTTTTCCATGGTGACGTACTCTCAAATTTCATCAAAGTGATATGTCTTGGTAATATGATCTAGAAAAACCTATATAGCATTATTTCCTCTAGATTTATTTGGAAGTCCAGTGAAAATTTCAATGGTAATTCTTTACAATTTTAATGTTGGTATGGGAATTATTTTCATCATTAATTTATAAATTTTCAATTTAGACTTCCCTTACTGACATACAAGGAAATTTTATTTATATTCATTGATTTCATTCTTCATATTTCCCCACCAAAATTTTTCTGAGAGATCTCACTATATCTTTGTACTCCTTAGGTGAGTAGAGATGGTTGATCTATGTCCTTCATTCAGATGCTATTTCTTTACCTCTTTTTTGGATGGTTCACATTTTCATGACCAAAATATCATGACTCCTTTATCCATTTAGATCTCTGAGGATTTCCCATGTTAGAAAAAATTGACCTTTTTCAGAATTTCGACCTCATTTTTATAAGTATCCATAATTTTCTCCATGATGGATGGTTGAAAAATAATTTTGGTAGAGATTTATGATGTTCCATTATTAAATATTCCCATTTCTATCAATTCATGTTATAATAATATTAGATCCTTATCATTTCTCATTATTGATAAAGATGCATCATCATTTCTACCTAGATCATCTACCACCATATTATCATTTCATGGATATTTTTGGATTGAGCATTCATAAACCTTGATGAGCTATAACAATATTTTATGGCACATATTATTCTCCTTTTATGTGAATATATATTTGAGTCTTTTATGAGGAATACATATCTCACACTTCTCCCCAGAGAGATAATGTCGATCGATTTTCAACATGAAACTCACAACCGCCAACCCCAGATCATTCATGGAATAGTTTTTCTCATTAATTTTTAACTACAATGAGGTATTGGATATTATTTTATAATTTTAAATCAGTATAGAGCCTAATAACATATTTATAGCATTGCTGTATAATAAAAATAGTTCCCCGATTCTCTGTATTGTGAGCACTAGTTTAGTGATAAACCTATTTTCCACACATTGAATAAATCTTCACATTTACTAGTCTATTAAACTTATCTCCCTTCATATTAAACTTGGTTATTGGGTTTCATAATTAGGATATGTTCTTAAAAAATCATCAGTAATACCCATATAGACCATGGAATCCTTGGATCTCCATTATTGAAGTTATCCAAGTCCACTCATAGATTTCCTTTATCATGTAAGGGTCTATAAATATTACATTTATGGTGATAACATGCCTGAATAATTATGATTCCTCCATATAAATCACACATTTACTTTACAATTCATAAAATTTCTCAATTTGAAAATTATTCAGCATTATAATCAAATTCTTATCATATCCCCTTTCTATTAGAATATATGAAAACACCTTTAATAAATACTACCATATTTTTGTCCTGGTAATCCCTAAATACTCTGTCTATTAAAAACATGTACATTTATGGAGAATTAGTGAATAATAATGGAATAACTCGGAACTAATAGTTTCCATAAATCATTCGAAATTTAGTATTGGTAATAACTTCATACCACACCTTTAATTTGTGATATCCTGACCAAAGGTCCACGTAAGAGAAATACTTGGACCTATTTAGTTGATTGAATGTGTCATATATCCATGGTATGGTATAATTTTTTGTTATCATTATTTTATTGAGCTCATGATAATAAATATAGAGGTTCATTCATACATCCTTTTTGACGAAGGGGACTGACCCACCGCATGGTTAAGAACATGGGAATATAAAACCCTTATCTAGGATTTCATGTAACTGATTCTCTAGTTCTTCCATCAAAAAGTAGACATTATATAAGGTGCCTTTGATATAAGAAAGGATCAATGAATTAGTCCACTTGAGAACACAACTTGTCATTCAGGAGAAATACTAGGAAATTCTTCTGGGAATACATCACTATAGTCCCTCATAATAGTCATTCTTTCTTACATGATTCTTTACTTTGTATGGATAATTCAATATAGAAAAATATTTCTCATAATATAATTATATCCAAAATTAAGATTATGATTCTAAATAATATTTATATTCCTCCTAACACTTTTATAGAATTGAAGAATGCCTTGGGATGTGAAGAGCGATCTTCCATTAATGACTATTGGTGTTATATTTGTATAAATATACCCAATCCACACCCAATATAGCCTCAAACTACACCAAAGGAAAAAATACATTATTTTCATGGAGTTTATGTCCAAAAAAATTAAATGGGGATACATTATATACATGGATGAAATAGTTACCCTATTTTATATTCTCATAGATAACTCAAACAATATATTTTTTATAGTGTTGTATTAGTTATACTAAACATGAATGATATTAATGAAATGCGTAGAATGAGAACCAAATAGTACATTTTCTATTCATTAATGAATAACTGTCTTGTGTTTAACCACTTATTTGTTCTGCTCCACCTTAGTATAAGTGATATAATTTTCCCTTCCTTGTTGCATTAGTGGTTGGCGTTGTTAATTTCCACCAACAATACTTATTGTAGGGTAATTAAATGCATAATTACTATATTACTTTTAGTTTAACACTACACTACCAGATAAGTTTTTACTTGAAAATTTATTTCTTCTTCATCATTAGTGGGATTATATATATATATATATAACCCTTTAGTAGTTATTACCTACATACCCCTATCTTTCACATTTAAATCATCACATGGTTCAATTTAAGTAGTTTCTAGGGAGATTCATCCTACACTGTTGACACATGGGATGTTGGTTCATATTTATATTATGGGATTCATCTGTTTATGTACCCATATTGGTCTCTATTATCATATTGTTGTTGTCCATACCATGAGACCACTTAGAGTCTATAATCTCAATTTCAACCTTATAGGAATTACCGACAATCTCTTCATAATTATCAAGGTCTTGAAACATCTAATTTATTTATAGAATCTGATTTAGTCATCTAAAGTCATGATCCACATTTATATCTATGTTCATGAAAAATTCATAGGCATATCTTTCAAGACATGTGATGTTTTTTTCACAATCTCTAATAGACTCATTTTTTTGGTTCAGTACAAGGAACTCCATTTTCATCTAAAGAAAGTGGTTTTAAGGAAAATATTTATTGAAAAATATTTAATGAAAATATTCTAATTACATGGAATCGATTTCATCTTTAATGATTTTTTTACTGCTCATTTTTGTCAACTAATATTCTTCCCCCCATCAAAATGATATACCAACAACACAACTTTATATTATTTTGAGCACTAGTGGACATAGAATATATTCTCAATGAAGTTAATCCATTATTCTATGAGTTTGGTATCATATGATCCAATAAAAATTGGAGAAAATTTCTACATTAAGGATTTGACCACGATTTTTTCTTTCTTAGTAGAAGTAGGGTGTTCCAGATGATTAATGTTTTTATTCATAACATTATCCAGGTAAGGAAGTACTCTCATGATGTTTGGGGTACTCTTTCCCATCATATATGTCATACCATTATGGAAATATTCACATTGCCTATAACATTGGTTATTGTCACATGTTCTAATATCTCCAACCATTTTCAGAGAAAAATAATGTAAAAGTGAGGGGATTTAATACATTACTAATAAGAATATAAAATTAAACATTGAGCATAGAAGGATAACCTTTAAATGAAAAGTATATACTAACTTCTTATACCTTAATTTTCAATCTAGGTTATCCGTGGAGATAGAATTATTTATATGGTTATTACGAAAGTGATCATGTACTAGTCTCCAAAGATAACAAGCCCATTATCTGACAATGACTATAGAGACCATAGTCTTTTACGCATAACATTATGTGATTTTAAGCATAATTAACCATAAAAACAACTAGGGATTATAATTTATAGTTCCTATGAAGATTAGGTACATAATTTGACAACATAAAACCAAACAATTGACCTCTTTTAGTTAGTCTACAAAATGAGCTCCTAACTTCCATATATCTCTTACATCTATATAGTACAACCTGAGGAGTACTTGAACAATTGTTTTGAGAGAAAAATTCATGTAAGGGAATAATCATAAGAAAAAAAAAACCATAAGGGTTAGAAGGCTTAATACAATTACATAAAAGAAATTTAACACCAATAAACATAAGTAATTATAAAATGTATATCATGGAAACATGTGAAAATGGAATCATATAAATGTGGAATCAAAATATAAAATAAAATAAACATGAGTCAAGGATAATGGTCAATACTCTCTCACATGGTGGACAAGGTCCCATAAACTAATCAAGATCACTCTCTATCCCAACTGAAAGCTCGTGATTCCAAAAAATACACAATTTATTGCATCACTATCTAGGAACACCCATCATAAAATATTCATTAATATGTGTTTAACATGAATAATAAAGAATTAGAGAAACCCATGTAAATAATTATGCATCATAATCCTCTTACAAGACATAACAGAAGAAAATATCATACTGGTGTCCATGAATGAATTAATTGTAATAATATATGGAGATTTTTAATGTAATATATTGATATATCATGATAATTTATGTTAAAATAAAGTGATAAAATATAAAAAATTGTGTTTAAGGGAAATTATCAATGAACCATTTTAGTGCGGTTTAAGGAAAATATTAAAGGAAATTTAAAGTGGAAAATCCATTTTTGTTTTCATAAAACATGAAATGAAACAAGATAGTTTTTAATGAAAATTTATTTTTTTAGAAAAATAATGTTTTCAAAGAATCATTTTGGAGTGCACTATAAAATGGGTGAGAAATTAGGAAAATCCATTTAATTGGGCTTACTAATTATGAATAATTGAGAAGGGAGCCATTTTAAAATGTGTATTTATCCATCAAAGATCTATGTAATGATCTACATAAATGATTTTGGAACATATAAAACTAATTTTAAATAATTATATAAAAATAAAGAATATTTTAATTGGGGTAAATAGAGAGAAAGCATTATCCAAATAAAAAATTGATGTTCAGAAAGAATCCCATAAATTATGTCTAAAACAGTTTTTCACATGACTCTAATTTGTTGGATAATAAAATCAAGTCCATCAATTAATTAATTAATTATCTTTTATACATTTATTTAATTTATTATAATTTAATTAAGTTCATTTATTTCCTTTTTTATGGGTTATGAGTTTCAATTTCATTGATTGGGACCATTGGTTTCCTTTGTATTCAAGATTGGTTTACTAGTGTAAAAATAAATAAAATATTGTAAAATGGGATGATTATAAGAATTAATTTTCTATTATATTAATTAAAACAAAGAATCAATAATGTTCATACAAATAATTTGTTAAATTGGGGGGATTATGGATCAATAGATAAGTTGTTTGAGATTATTATTTAGATTATTTTGGAGGTTTGTTGATCAACACAAACTAGTTTTATTTTATTAACTAATATTAAATATATATAATGTTTCTATAGTTTTAAATAGGCTTTAATATATACATTATATTGTTTTTTATCAAGAAAAATGGTTTTATTATAAGTCTTTTTTGTAGGTAATGGAAATTTAAAACTTCGTCCTCCTTGAATGGGATAAACTAACACATCCCATACAATGATCTAATTTTTAGTACAAAAAAAGAGGCGTAGAGAAATGATGATAAATTTTAACATTAACATGAATAAATTATGGTATATATATTATAATAGATTTTTCATTCCACTTGGATGAAGGTATGTTAGTATTGAATAATTAAATAATAAAAATTAAAAATTAATTAAGAGAAAACGAAAGAGGATTTTACCTCTTGAATTTCTCCTCCTTGAGAACCTCCACAGGGAAAGCGATTTGATCTTTTAATAAGACCAAGGGATCCTTTAAATGTGGGAGAAACATGGTATGAGGATTCAGAATATTTTGGAAAAATTTCGTAGCTTGAATGGTGTTGGGAGAAAGGGTGGCGATGAGTGATATTAATAATAGAGGAGAGGGTTGTTTTCCCATTATTTATTTCCTTAGTTTATTATTTTTGCTCAAACCAATGAATAATTTTAGAATTATTAAAAAAATATTAAATTAATTAATTAGAGTTTGATATTATGCGATTACATTAGTCATTTGTCATTTATGAATAAATAAATCATACATTTTTCTTTTATCATATATTATTGTATTTTACTATTCACAGAAAAATATATTATTTTTGAAAATTACCAAAAAATAAGCCTAACAATTTTTCATCAGGTAAAATTAAAAAATGATAAAAAATTATTTAAATAATTTAATAAATATGAGAAATTTAATTTTTATTTAAAATCATCATTTACTGGTAAAATACTGAATTTAGAATTATAATTGATTTAATAACACTTTTAAAATTTAATTAAGGACCCATAAAATTATCTTATAATATTAATATAAAAAAATATTATTTTATTAATTTATTTTATGAAAATTAATTTTATTCGAAATTATTATAATAATTAAAAATTCTATATATACAATTATGTTTCAATCAAATACTAAATCTTAATTTATTATTCACCAAAAATGTATTGACCTATACGAAGGTATGATTTTTTCATATTATCATTTATAAGATGCATAAATTTTTCTTATATATTAATTGGTTACTTTAGTATTCTATTAGTTGATTTCATATTCATAAATGTAATATTAATATTCCAATGGTTAAGTTACTATTTCATTTCTATAAGTTTCTTAACATCTAGAAATTATTCATATAACATTCATTTTTAACGATATAAATATTTTTATTTTAAAAAGAATTTTATGGAAAAAATGGAAACCCATCTAGGATCAGAATACAGAGAAAATTAAAATTCACAAGACATTATCAAAGGCATTACAAAACAATTTATAGAATTTGGAAATTTTTACCATAAACAGTCTCAATTCTATTGAGGTGGCCTCTATTTCTAAATTTTCCTTGATAGGATACTCAAATTGAAAAGCCTTCCTATCCTAGGTGTCTACATCCTCCAACAAGATTTTTTTCCCCTCATTGAACATAAATATCAGTATCTTGTTTTTTTAATCAATCCAATAGTATTTTAATTCATTAAAACCAATGTGAAATGGTATTTCAAACATTCTTTGAGCCTCCTCCTACAAAATTTTAATCAAGAAATAATCCTCAATAATTTATTCATTAATGTGAATAAGAGTCTGATGAGATTATTTTGAGTCAATTACCACCATATAAATCCTTAATTCATAAGTTATAAAGTTTATACTATGTTCTATATGAGATT
The DNA here is from genome assembly GCA_963277665.1 of Viscum album. NCBI lineage: Eukaryota > Viridiplantae > Streptophyta > Magnoliopsida > Santalales > Viscaceae > Viscum > Viscum album. The sequence goes on from OY728131.1 coordinate 1,501,114,084, forward strand.
TTATGTGATTTATTCTATATAGAAGAATTATTAGAAGGTACATTCTATCGAGATAATTATGGTTTGTTACATTGTAGGATTATATTTTGATAAAAAAATTAGTGAAATAGGGGAGGAATGTTTGGAATGTATTTGGTTCAATATTGGATGTGATAAGATACTCTCAAAGGGTGTAGAAGATAAGAGAGGATGTTCCCATTTAAAAGTGATAGAGAGACTTAACTCTTATCATTTTAGTTGTAACCCTTTTAATATGTTTTACCTCTTATCATGGTAACTGACAATTTACTAAAGATACTACATATAGATGCTACAAATAAAATTTAAATCACTAAAAAATTAGAAAATTATGTTTCCAAATATGTATTCAATTATATAAAATTTAATTTCTATAATTAGTGTAAATGAATTTAAAATCAATCCTTTTATACATGATGAAAAAAAAATTTCCAAAAAATGACCTTTTTAGTATAATAATGATTTTATTGGAAAAAAAAGTTTTATATTAATTCTAGTAGAATTAATTGGGTTTTGTTAAAAAAGGATACATATTTTAATTAAAAAAGTACTAAGACACAGAATTACAAAATAAATAACTAATTAAAACAGGATAATTAAAAAAATATACCACAAAGACATGACCAAGATTTCCAAAATTTAAAGAATATATTTCTATGATGAATATTATATTTTTATATAAGATGGATTATATTCAAGGAAATATATTTTTATATAAAAAATGATTATTAAAACATAATTTTTTTATTATATCATTGTAATTTCATGAAATTGTAGATTATTTAAATCGATATTCTTCCATATTGAATTTAAAACACATATTTCTAAAGAATACTAAAAATTATTCTTATGACAAATTTTGGATATTGAATTAAAAAATTAAATAACTGTATTCAAATTAAATATAAGAAAAAAAATTAATGTAGTTTTTAATAACATTACCAGAGAATGATATATTAATTATACTACACTTTCTTTTAGAAGAAAATATTAATTACTGTAATTGAATATTAGGTGTACATACACATAATTTTTTCAAATTAATTATATTGTGAAAACATGAATAAATAATAATATTGAATTTGTATTGGATAAAATAAATGTGTACAATCTATTGGGGAGTGTAATAGTTCAAATTTAAAGCCCTAAAACCCATATTTTATATAGAAGAGTTTTTGATATAGGGATTCATTACCAGTTTTGTTTTTCATGAGTATAAATGGATAAGGAGTCCGCTATAATAATTATCAATTATTTTAGGTGCTATATGAGATTAGTTCCCACGAAAGTGAGGCCATATAGTTTTAATACCTTTGGTGGGGGAATATATATTTAAGTAATTACAAATACATGCCACCAAGAGATATTTATTCTTATAGCATAGTGTTGGGTAAGACTAACTTGGATGCTAAAATGTTTACACAAATTACATCTAACCTATATAGGACTAAAATAAGTATCTTGTGAGCTGTATTTGATAAGCTAATTCGAGATAAATTCATTATTAGAACAACTAAACTACCATCATGATTAAAATTCCACCAAATATTAACTCTAGGGGAATTTCACTTCGCCTCTATTATTACAAATTTGAGGATTCATTTGATTAAACTGATTTCTATGTGGGTTTCATGAGAATAAACTAGTTCTTAAGGGGTTGTATTATATTAATTTTGAACTAGTGGACTCTTATAAGATAAACACCAATAATATCTATTGTATCCTATGACACAGATTCCACATTTTATATATGAATCTTCTATTATTGATGACTGGTATAAGAAGGGGTCTTTGATAATTTTTATCATTCAATATGGGTTGGATCACTATATCTCTTATACTAATGTACATGAAACCAAAATATAATTCTGGAAGTATGAAAGGAATTTATAAATCACTAATTCAATGATACTTATGTTATCCATGACCATATAGTTGATATAAAATAGATCATAGATGATAATAACTTCACCTTTTATTAGTTTAACCAAATCAGGAAAAGATGATACAATATTTCAATATGATGATCATTAATCTCATATATGGAACATAGGTTGATTCCTAATTTTTTTTATCCTCAAGAAGGTGTGAAATGGATTTTCAAAGGAATCTATCTGTCATTATATCTAGAAAACACTTTTTATTTTTGTTTAATCCAATGAGAGAGATTTTCTATATAAAATTTAATTTATTCATATAAAAATGAATGATAGATATTATTTCAACAATTTTCCATTTTTAATTTGATAGCAGTTTATTTTTTTTATGTCCCATGATAGAGAGTGAAACCCATCATAATTAAGATGTGGAGCATTATCCCACCCCTATTTTTTAGTTATAATGAATTAATATATGTATATTTTTCTTATTTAATATCATATATAAATATTATGATTCATGAAGAAATTATTTTATATTTCTTTATTAGTATTATCAGTTATTTTATTTTATATAAGAATTAACACTCCAAAAACCCTAATATTTCTCACCATTCATAACGTAGAGATTTTTTAGAAATGATAATAAGTTGTTGAGGATTCTAAATCACATATAAAAGGTTAACATAGTGTGAGTTGTGGTTAAATCTTACCTATTCTAGATTTTAACACACTAGTGGCGAGAAATTGGTTCATGTTTCTATACATTGTGAGAAAACAATAGGGTTATTTTTTTAATGAATTAAAACAAATTAGTTGGTTGTGTGATATACATGTTTTGGATTTAACACTTATTTATTTAATAAACAATTTTTCACATAATTTTAATCATGAAATCACTTTATCTCCCCATGTTACCATTTTATGTTTGTTATTTCAGGACATGAATTGAAAAACTCAAATATAAACACAAAATATAACTACCACTTCATGTGGTAAAATGATCTGTACACCTGCACTTTATTTTTGGTCATATATACTAAATTAAAATCGTGTCCAATCCATGATAATTTCCTCACAAGTTTCAGTACAAATTATATTCCACAACCAATAATTTTCTTTAAATAATAAAAATATATGTATATGTAGTCATGTATGAATAATAATAATAATTAAAGAATTATGATATTAATAAATTTCAAACCCTTGAGGTTTAAAAATCCACCTGGAGAGTAACCATAACATCCCAATATAGTACTATAATTGTAAAAACCATATAAAAATGATATTATAAAGACAATGGTTAATTAAGATCGTACACATGTATGGAACTCATCCTTAAGGGAATGTCAACCACTAATCATGTAGTTATACGGCAAATGGGAATGGGGGTCTGTGTCAATATAGATCTAAAACCATCTGAATATCAACACAAACTAAAATTTATATAAAGGGAAATGGGAAAAGAAAATCATGTCTATAAAGAGCATAGCTTGTAGTTATATTAACATTGAAAAATAAATAAACAATGATAAATTTCAAAGTGAAACTCGTTTTAATAATAGACTCAACCCAAAATAATCTTGATCCATACTCATAACAAATAAAATAAAAATAAAATTGTTTCCTATATCTATATTAACCTCATCTATAATGAATATTGATAATTTCACATCACAATATGAATTAAATCAGAATGTTATCCCCATGTCTATAGTGGTTATATACCTAAGGAATCTAACCCATTTTCTAAATCTACCCCTAGGCTACAATCATATAAATATTATAAAGCACATAAATTCGTAAAAAAAGTTTTTATTACATTTAAAAAATTATATAGTTGATATATGTTTAGTCCATACAATAAACCACTTTCCTTATCTTGATTTTGGGGTAAAATCTACCCAAAACTACACAATATTAAAGATGAATATAATCACGTTATATATATTTATAATAATAATTAAAAAAATTATAGAATGACCACTTCGTAAATTCAGATAACATATCTTGGATAACCTCAAATTAAAGTACCAATACACAATAAAATATGGGAAAAATGAACTGACCAAGGAAAAATACATAATAATATAAATCAATGAATAAATTATTAGAGTTTCAGTATAAGGTAAATTTTACATGATCTATTTCACATAGCCATAAGTGAGCATGACACAAATGCACCAAACCTTTATAAACTCCCATAGAAAAATAATAATATTACTCATGTTGGGACAAGGAATACAATTCAGATAAATTTTCAGTTAACAACACTTATTCATAGTGTTCATATATCACACATAAAAAGAAACTCAAAAAATGTTGTCAGAATGATTAAGCCTTAACAAAAAAAATTATAATAGTTCTATCATTAATGATTTCAAAATGAATAATATTTAAATGAAGGACTAACCAAACTGTAAAAAACATATAAATTAGGGATATATGGTGAATAATGATGGAATAATGAGATTAGTCAAAAAAACATGTTGGATTTGTTTTCCACACCTATGATTATCACAAAGGTTTAATGGCACTTTGATTCAGTGAAATTTGAAAGATATTTCTCTTTACTATCATAATTAAATGAGAGGAAATATGGTGGTGGTTATGTGGCTATGATCTGGTAATAATAGACTAAACATCATATTAACCAATTTAACCAATTAAATAAATTTAAATATGAAATCATTTAATGAATTTGGACAAGGGCCACTGGGAAACTGGTCAACATACACCAGGTACCATGTACCTATTAGGTATATGTCATATGGCCACTGTAAAATCCAATATTCATGAATTATTTTACTTAAGATACATATTTTATTCATTATTATAAATAGAGTCTTGATTAAAAATAAATAATAAAATATATTAATCCAAATGAAAGAACAATATAAAATCATAATGTAACATTAAAAAAATTATAAAATAACAAGTATTATATACCACAGACTATTACATATACTTTTTTATTAGACTACATAAATGTATATAAAATTAATGAGGATAATAAACGAGAAAACCCCAGAACTATGCTTTGAGATCTGGTGATGAAAACCCTAAATTTATATATATATTATCAAAATAATGAGTTTCCCAAAAACTAAAAACAATTTTATATTATAATACATATCATATCAATTATAAAACACAATCATAATACCTAATGTTTTAGTGTCTTCTATTATTATATACCAAACCATTTTATTTCATATAATTGTATCAATATTTCTAAAAAAATTATCTATAAATGACTGCATCCAAATTCATGTATATATCTAATGGGATAATGAAGAAATATATGAAATAAGTGACCTCAACTACTGATTAGTTGAAAAAATTCAACAATTCATAATGTATTATAATATAAACATATTAGAAAACATGGACATGGGGGAAATATATAATGAATGAATAAGATCGCAATATTTTATCACAAAACATGATTGAATAATCATTTATATAGACATAGTTATGTTGAACAATTAGCAAGTAATTGTTATATGAAAACATAAAACAATAATAATGAGCTAGTGAAATATAATTTAAGAATGTGGAAAAAACATAAGCATTGAAAAATCATAAATTATGTCGGTGATATATACCTAAAACATGATAAGATAGTGGATTAGGAATCCCCACCATCATCCCATAACAAAATAGCATAAGTATCATTACTTGTGTTTTATTACCCAATAGACCATACATCACATCAATAAAAGAGTGTTGATCAAGAATTACTACTCACATACCATAACAATTTAATGGGGTATAACAATTTTTCAAATGCATAGGATGGTTATATTAGACCAACCAATCAAATAATGATAAACCATACATTTGTGTACCATATTAAAGAATCAAAATTTATAACATGGTAAGACCATAGAAATAAATGGGATTTATATAAATATTCGTGAGGTAAAACATGACAATAATAAATTTTATCAATGGAAATTACCTTCTTGTAATTATATAATGTAGTATAAACCATGTATAATCAATTTGAGAGCACAATTTAACCTTAATAAAAGAATAAAGAATGAAATAATAGGTATTTCAAGAAATTATGAAACATATCATGATGGAATAGTAACTTGGCCTTTGAAAACGTAATTTGATCATTAAAAATATTAATTTAGTTAATAGAATAATATAATCATATATGAAATTATAAATAGATTTTAGGTAAATTATTAATGATAATATGATATAATTATATCATTGTATAGGTAAATAAATGTTTTAAAGCTTATTAATTAAGTGATTGTATTTTTAAAAAAAATAATTGATTATTTTTAATTTTATAATTACTATGATTATTAAAAATAAAATTTATTTTCATACAATATCTTCGAAAATTTATACTTTCCTATCGAATGATTATAAGACAACGAGACCATAATTAAAATTTATATCTGTTATAAAATGAGTTATAATTTTAAAAATGGTATTTTCCATGTAAATAATTACTTTAATAAAAAAACAAATTTCACATATTTTTAAAATTATTCTCAAAAAATGGATATCATTTTTTAATTCTAAATGTTGAAAAATGGTAATATTGAATTTTTTGGATTTTTTTCAAGTATACATGAAGTTTTTGTGATTAGTAAAATAAGATAATTTACTATAAAAGATAAATGCATGAATATTTGAGTAATTGTTTTTTTAAGGCTGATGTGATCCCAAAGTATTTAAATCTTATTCGTTATTATAATATATTTACTGATAATCCTCATAGAATTAATAAAAATGATCTAAAATAATAAACTACTCACTAAAATAATGAGTAAATTACCGTCTCATCCCTTAAAAATACCACCCACCACCTCTTCTCCTCACACCATTCAAGACATGTATCTTCTCCACATTATACCCAATAACAAAACGAATAACCCCCCCCCCCCATGTTCATGAGCCCTTGGTATCATGAAAAGACCAAACCCTTTTCCCAATAGAGGTTCTCAAGGAGGATAAATTCAAGAGGTAAAATCCTCATTCTTTGTAATTTAATTTATTTTCAATTTCATTTATTTTACTACATTCACCTAAAATTCACTTATATGACTGAAATTATAACTCTAGTATAATTTATATATTGTAATTATAATATTTTTATTGATTAATTCATCTTTAAATATCTTTACTTTTCCTTTTATTCTAAAATGAAAACTTCGTCCATGGTGTGTTGATTTACTCTTATCATGGATGATGTGATTTTGCCTTCCAAAACCAACTTCGAAGAAGGTAATAAAACCATTAAAATGGTTGAAATTGATTTTAAAATATATTTCATATCATTTATATGTTCTCAAACTAAAATATATGTTAAATATTATATAATAAAACAAAAAGTGTTTGTTACGATCGAAACAACCAAAATTAATCTAAATCATTATCATTTAATTTATATCTAATTAGGAAATATATTATATAAAATAAAATAATATATAAATTAATTAATTTTTTTAATAACATTAATAACATATAATATAATTTTTTTAAAATTATCATCACTTTTTTATGAACTTATATACGTGTATATAAGAGAACCGATCCTAAAAACCAAAAAATGTAACACTCCCATACGATTAAATTGAAAAATAAAACTCTTAAAAATGTACACATATGTACTTAATAAATTTATAATTAATCTAATACAAGTATATTTTATTCTTTATTTATTAATCACTGAATCTAATTTTATTACCTAAGATATTAAATTGAATGAAGCACTCATACATAACGTGAGAAAAATATTAAACCAAATTCCATTTCATTTGGTTTTCCGACGTCTACACCATATTTAGTATGTATATATATTTTATGATCCTAAAATATCATTTAATTATCAAACATTTTTACTTTATTGGGATATACATGTTTTTAACTTGATAATATGATAATCACAATGTTTTCCAAAAGAACAATTATTTCTCAAAACACACATTTTAATTCTCTTGAGGTTATTTGTTATTCACTAAAGATTTATGATTCTTATACCAAGTATGTTTTTTCACTTTCATTGGGAACACAGTAGTTTATTCATGATTGTAAGATTTATTAAATGAATACCATTCCTTTACATGGGTTATATTATGTATAATATTTATATATGTTCTATGGGGGATACAGACAATGAAAATGTTATGATGTGATGGGTGCACCTAGAATTATATAGAGGTCAAATGAATTGGTTAGTGAGATTTATCTCATTTAATAACGTGAAATATGTGTGAAAATAATTATTTAGTTTTTTCACAACTTTCTGTGGTGGATAACCACTAATACACGATGTTTAGTTTTTATGCATTTCTATATTCTGTGAATTTAACTAATACTTCATCTTAGTATTATTATTATGATCTTTTTCAAATGTTATGTTGATGATAAGTATTCTCACCCATGTTTTATTTATCTTATTCATCCTCCTAATGGGGTTTTATCTCTCCCATTTTTAGGATATATATCCTCATGTCCTTACATGTACTAAGTTGAAAATGTTGGTCACTAAGAAGATAGAGAATAAGGAATTAAATGAATATTTATGTTTTATTATTTAAATGTCATGTTTGGACCTAATTATCAAAAGACACTAATACATTGGATCCTGATTTTTTTGTAATATTAAATTTTATTGTCTTTAAAATAATGAAATAGTCATGTAACAAAAAGTACGACATCTATATAAAACATATCAAATTAATGATATAGGAAATTTCGGTAAATACCATTTAAGGAAAATAATTATGTACATGGTATTTACATGATATAAATGAAATCATATTTTCCCTATAAATATAAAAATATAACTATATTTGTGAATACCCTTTATTTATAAGAAATGTATATTTTTTCACAATGTAATTGAATTAAAAAAAATATCCACATTATAAGCTGTTGATAAGGAAATAAAATCCATGTGTTGTATCAATCCTCTCATAGAGAATTCATTTTCACATCAACCATGATTAAATAATTTTTTTTAATAAAATTAATATTTTTCTAGAAATATAATGAAATGGGATAAACAATACCCTGAGGAAGATTTAAATAATGATATATAGAAGAGTATTGAGATAGATAAAAATTCAATTAGAGGAAGATTATGAATTGAAGGTAATTTTTAAAATAATATTCTTAATTTCATATAGAATATTATAATAATGTAAAAATAAGACAAGAACTGTCATAAAAATAAATTGGAATATATAACCACTAGATGTAATTATTTCCATAAGAGGAACATTTTAATGTTTTTTAGCAATTAATAGAAACCATTTCATTAAAAACTAAACTCGGTAAAAAAGATAATAAAAATATGTAGAAATCATGAAAATGTATTTCTTAATATTCCCATAAAATAAATGTGTATGTGAAAATTTAAATTTATTACAAAATATTAAAAAATAATTATGAACATTATTTTTCATGGAAAATATACCAATAATGGAAAATTTAAATTAAAAACATTACATAATAAAAAATTGGATTTAAATATATAATTTTTTATTAAATTGCTGAAAATTTATATTTTATATAAATTTTAATTTTTTTTAAAGAATCCCACACTTATGAAAATGATATAAGTGATCCCTTTGAGAAGAAAAAATTAAAAAATAAGACAATTTCAAAAGATAATAAAAATTTTAATTTCAAAATAATTTCATCAAAAATTTAAGGTAATAATAATGATGGTCATGGAAGAATAATTTTATCAAAATTGAAAGTGGAAATTTCTCTGTTATAATAATATGACTTTTTAAAATGATATTCAATGGATAGTATTTTTTTCTTATGAAATTTATTCTGCATAGAAAATATGATAAAATACCACAATTTATAGGGATATGTTAGAACATAAATTTTTTTTAAAAAATATAATCAAATAATAGGGTGGATGAATCAAAGAAAAGAGTATTGATCCATGAAATACCATAAAACATTGGTAAAAAAAATAAAGATACTAAAAACGAAATATGGAATACTAAATAGAACTTCATATCACATGAAATTTTTTAATTATGATAATACTAGAAAAACATGTATTATATACACTATATTTGTAAAATTTGTGTCTAATATGAGTCATATATCAATGAAAGGAAGTTAATATGAAACCCCCTAACAAACATCATAATTAATGAAGTAAGGTTTATAAAAGATGAGGTTATTAGAAATAAATTTATCATAATATTAAATAATGATAAAATACTATATAATTAAATAATAGTGTACATTCTATCCAATATATAACAATGAATCTCAAGAAGAATGATTATAACACAATTGATGGAAATTGAGTCAATAAAACCCTAATCTTGGATTCCTATTTTTTCATACTCTCACCAGCTTCTTGTGTAACAATAATATACTAAATAAATATCTATTTCACAATAATATTCATATTTTCTACCATATATATTTATCTTATTATATTCATTTATCACACATTTATTTATTATTTTTAGTTTATGGTGATATTTAATTTTAAATATTTTCAACTGTTCTATGTCTCTTTTGATCCGAAAACCAAAATAATCCTTAATAGTTAATGAAATATTAATATATATAATATTCATGGAACTAAAAACTAATTTAAATAATTTTTATAATGTTTCATTTTAATTCCTGTTGAATTTCAAGAATGATTTGTAAAGTTGAAATCCATAATGTCATTTTTTTATTAATATAAAAAAATAACTTTTTTGAATTAATAATGCATTAAATATGGATATAGAAATTCCAAAACCATAATAATGAAACAATCTAATCTATTCTATCATATATTAATAAAAAAATTGTTTTAATATCCACCCATGGAAGAAGTTTATAAAATCTCCCATATTAGGGGATAAACATATACAGATAAGAAGATGTTATAATTAATGGAAATTTATAATTATGTTGTGATTTTAGTAATATATTATTACTCCAAATAATATGATTATAAAAATTATGTGTCCAATTTTATTTTTTATAGTTTAAAAATTAAATATAAATGAAACATAATGATAATAATTCATTAGTTATAAATAAAAAAATTTATCTTCTCTTGGAAGCCTTTTTATTTTTAAGGGAATTGGATAATAATAATAATAAAATGAGGTATAGATGGGTGATAAACATAAAATGGAATAAAATATGGTATATTATTTTTATTAATTCAAATTTTAAACTTGTTTTATAAATGGTGGTTGATGGATCCTTTTGTAATCTAGGATAAATATAAATTTAAAAAGAAGCATTCCATTGTCAATAAGAAAACTATGTTAATAAAGGAAGCCACTATAAAATTATAAATAAAGTAATTTAGGTAGATAATTAAATGATACATACATTTAAATGATATTATATAGTGATATTTTAAAATATTTAGGCATTACATTATTTATTTTTCACATTCTACCCATTTCCATAGTAACCAACCTTTACCTCATGGACATATTGTTAGGGTTAAAATAAAATTGAACATTTTCAGTAATTTTGAAATGATGATTAATAATATTAAATACAGTTTTTTTTACATTTATAAAATGATAAAAGTTATATTTAATTTGTGATTGTGTAACACATGTAAAAAATATTTAAAAAATAATTTTGAAGCTTAAAAATGCATTTAATTTTCTTTCATTATAGGTAATAGTCATTATATGAAATATAATTTATATTTTAATTGAAATATGAATTTTTTATGAAAATAATTATTCACTAGTTTTAAATTTTTTTTATTAATTTAAAATTACTCAACTTATAGAAAAAAATCAATGGAATAATTTCCATTTTAGAATTAATTGAGATTGTCATTATTTCTAACTAGTTAATAATTAATTAATAATTAATAATTATTATTTTTTATTTGTAAAAATATTAAATTTTATTAAACTTCATAATTTCAATATGTAGTATTTATCTTTTAAATTAGAACATATAATATATAAAACAAATAATTTTTTAATTAAAACATTCTTATTTTAACGTAACAAAATATACTACTTTTACTTTTAGTTACATAATTATTTTTTAAATACTATTTATATAATTTACTAATAATTCAAATAATTTAATCAATCCATTTTTTAATTCATTATGTAAATGTAAAAAATTTAAAAAAATATGCATTTTCTATAAAAACAATTCATTTTAAAAAATTATTTTAACAAGTTTATTAATATCATTTTATTCAATTAAAATATTATTCATTAATAATGTATATATATATATTTAAAATATAAATAATTTTTTTTATATCAACTATATATCGGTAATTCTGAATTCTTAAAATATTTATTACTCTTATACTAAATGACTATATAACGTTATAATTTGATTCTTATAATGTGTTATTTATTTTATAATGATGTTTTAATGAATAAAACATGTAACTTAGGGAATGAAATGAATACATAATTTTGGGTTGTCAAATTGCCCCCTCCTATAGTAAACGATGTTATCACAGCTTTAATTATCTATCACTAATGAAAATAGTTGAAGTTATTCATATGATAAATATGAATCGATATATAATTTTTATTGGGAAATAAACCTCAACTTCTGCGTTATTACTAGAAAACTCTCTTATTCTACAATAATAATAAAAATACTGAGATTTTAATTGTTATTATCTAGTTTTTCAAAATTCTCTTCCTTATCTAGTTATAAGTTATTATTATTTTTAGATAAATATCATTCACAGATTCATTATCATCATACCAGTCCAAACCAAAAATACTGATAAAAATGGTTACTGAGAGTCATGATAATAATAAAGAAAATAAGATTAAACCTTTATATGAATATAATAAATCAATCCTATGATTTATTATCATTTTAAACAGTCATTTATCCTATGACTATTTTAGTTGAACTATGAATGAATTTGTTCAAAATATAAATATTTTGGTTCAACCAAGGTGTCCATAAATTTTATACATTTAATATTAATGACATAATATTCAAAAATATCTAAACTACACTTTGATAAAAACTGATGTATCAGAAAAACCACACTCTTGGATCTGGTACTAAAAATATAAAATTTAAATAAAATACTTTGATACCAACAGAGGTGAAACAAAACCACATACATTTATAATGTACATTCTCAATACACAAACACACTATCAGAACTAAATTTTTATGGTTTTTTGATATTAGATAAATAACCATGTTATTGCAGATTATTTATTTCACAGCTAAAAAAATTTCCAAACACCTCACTTCATACTAGAAATAATATTATATATAACTCTTATGAAAATAGAGGAATATGAGAAAGGAGTGATATCAATTATTAGTTAGAGAAATCCAAAATAAAAAGGTACGTCGAATCAGGTCATAATAATTTTATAAATCATGAACATGATAGAAATATTTTATTATATAATAATATAATAGTAAGTGGTCTAGAATCATTATAATGTAACCATAGATTAAATCAAAATAATGATGAACCATTAATGTTATCATCATTTGAGTGTAAATTTAACCATGAAATATGAATGATAATACACAATAAAATTATAATAATCCATTGAAACATAACATAGGAATATATATCAAACCTATGAATAGAAAAATATATCATATTTAATGCTTTCCTACCAAGACCATAATAAAATAATTGATTAAGAATCAAAATTTTTGTCATATAACATAATGTATTAGGAGTCGTTATTTTCATCACCTAAAAGTGGATCAAGAAACACAAACTATATCTAATAGAGGTTAAAGAATCAAAAAAACTTCCTCTAATTATTTCATTAGATATAAAACATTAACCATGAAATTTTAGGTATACATCAGAACCACCAATCATATAATGACAAAGCATACATATCTGGGCTATATTAAATGACCAAAAGACATATAATAACTATCTTCTGAAAAAATATACTTAATAAATTAAATAAAGAAGTAAAACTCTTCATAATAAATATAGAGGATTACAAGGTAATTACAATTCAATGAATATAATTAAGAATAATAAATTTACATCATATATAACTAAAACATATATGCTCACTATAATTGATTTCCCATATAAATAGAAAGGGATAATTATCATGATCAATACAATTAAATAAAAATAAATAGTTACGTTTTACTACTAATGGAAATGAATTTGTATGAACTTTATTCTCATACAATGATCTTTATAATGAATGAAAAAGGTGTGTATGGATCAATCCACTAAAATAAATTTCATTTCATGACTACTATAGATAAATGGAAATTTTGACAATAAATCCAGATATTTATTGAGAAGTATGGACAATGATAACTAAGATTATTTTATAAAAACTTTTATTGACAAAGGTGAAAATATCATTGGTGGAATATTAAAAAAATCAGGTGTATGTAATTAATTTAATTTTTTGTTCTACAAAAATTAAATAATGAGAAGATCATAAATTAGTTGTCATATACATAAATTTAATGATGAATCCTAAGGACAATAATATTTCTATAAATATAATTCATTGAATAAAATTTTTATATTTAGTATAAATAATTTAATTGAAAATAATAAATGATAAAAAAGAGGGAATAGAAGTTGAGAATTAATAGAAATAGTTCTCTTGTTATTGTAATTAAATAAATTTATATGTCACAATAATGTTTTCATAATTTTTAAAAAGTAATTTAAAACGTTTTTTTGTTTATAAGTTTCCCAATAATGGAACCATGGAAGGGAATAAAAATAAATTATAATAAATATGATGATAAAGAGTAAATATTTTTAAATATATAGATAAATATGTCTATAAGTAAAATTAATTGTTTTGAAGGAATCCAATAAATAAAAATCATAGAAAAATAATTTAATGGTTAATAAATGATAAAAGTTTGAAATAAAAAAAATACATAATATATTTTAAATTAAAAACTATCAAATAAAAAATTCCTTATATAAAATTAAATGGGCATGGAAGAAAAAAATTCTGAAAATTGTAAGTGGATGTTTTCATTTATAAGGAGACGTATTTATAAAGTAAGAATCAATAATAAATAATAAATTTTTAGTTTAGATAATGATTAGTAAAAATAAATATGAAATAAAATATAGAATTTATAAATCGAGGAATAAAAGAAAACTAGAAGAATAATTCTACTAAGATATTGTACAACATAATGAAAATGATATTTTATCATGTAAAACCATAACACTCTTGTAAAAAAATGAAGTAATTGAAAAAATTTACATAAAATGGATGTCTAAATAAAATATATAAAAATAAAATTGAGATAAAAATTTAAAATATGTATTATATTGATAATATATTTTAAATAGTTGCATAAAATAAGACATATCTCAATAGAAGGAAATTATAATAAAACATTGTAATAAAAATCATAATTTATGGAGTGAGAGTCATTTGAAAATGAGGTAGAGGGAAATAAAATGATATCAATGTACAATTTAAAGGAAAATAAATATATTGATATCATGAGGTAGAATTTACCAAACATAGAAGAATAAATCTCAAGAAGTAATATTCTAACTCATTAAATGGAAATTGAGTAAATAGAAACCCTTACCTCAGGTTCCTACATTCTTGGAAACACTCTATCTTCATATATATTGACTATAGAAAAATTATAAAAATATATTTTATAAAGTTATTAACATATGTTTCCATTTATATTAATCATCTTTAATCTCTTTTTATATATTTATTATTGGCCTATATTTTATATTGACAACCAGTTTTATGTAATTTCAACCACTACTTTATTACATTGATATAATGGTTTTTTTTTCATAATTTAATGTTGATGATTAAAACACCTCAGTAATGGACTATAAATTTTAATACAAGTTATGTAATTAATTTCAAAATTCTAGGTCAATTCTATGGAATCATTTGTTATAGTTCAAAAATGATATCCATATTGAAACTTAATTTCGGCAATTTTTAAAAGACATGAGTTTTTGTAAAAACAATATGTTAAATATTAATATAACTGTTAAAGATATTATTAAAATTATAATATAATATATTTTTATAAATTATATTTTTCATATCATACATGATAATACTATATGACATCATCTATGAAGTTTGTTAAACCAAACCAACAAAAAACACAAGATAATCATTAGATGAATTTAATTATGTATTGATTTTACTATAATATCATTATTTTAAATGTATAATGATATAATTAATATTTTATAAATGTATTAAATACTAATTTTGAAATGTTTTATGATAAAGTTAAGTGAAAAATAAAGATAAAAATTCATTAATATCAAATAAGGAATTATATCTTTACTTTGAAGCCTTCTAAGTGTTGAAGGATTTTATGCATAGACATTAAATAGGTGGATCAAAAACATGTGTCAATATCCCAAGGGAATGAAATATTTATGATTATAGGGTGGAATTATAATTTATGGAGTGGTTTATAATTTTTTGTGAATGGGTGGTTTTAAAATTGAGGAGTGGCATTTTCATAATTAATAATTCCTTATTATGTTAACCTACAATGATTTTATAGAAGTCTAGAAAAATATATAATTTTAGGATTTTAGGTCAATAATTATACAATTAATTATTTAAATTTATAATTAATGTAGAAATTTTATTGATGTTAGGCATTACGTTATCAACTTATAACATTTTACCCTTTAATTGACAACAAAAATTTACCCTGGAAACATTTATTTAGCCCAAAAAATGAAAATTTAATTATTTACTAATTTATAAATGATTATTTAACACATGAAATTAATTTTTTTGGATAAATTTACTAAAATATAGAAAATTGATATTTTTATAAGAATGGAAAAGTAATCAAAGAATAATCTTTTTGAAAAAATAATATTTAATCAAATTTTTTTCATTTCAAAGATATAATGATTAAATGAATTATAGATTTTTTTAATACATATAGATAATAAATTAAATTGGAGACAATATTAAATTTGGATTTTTTTTGTAATAAGATAACAATACCTAAGATATTGAAACAATAAATCATCGAAAAAATAACTTTTAAACGTTAAATGATATTATATTAATTTTTAAATAATTAATATTCAGTGAATAAATATATATTCATATTAAATATATATAAAAATAATTTATTAAATTTCATTCATTATATATAATAGACTTATCAACAAAACAATATAGTTTATAATAGAAAATGGGTTTTTAATTAAAAATATTTTGAAGGACATGAACAATTAAAATAATATTCCTTATTGTTTATTAATTATTTATTGAATTTAATTTATTAAATTTAGAAATATTTCCCTTAATATTATAAATATATTTTGTTGATTTTTTTTAATTTATTCAATTTAAAAATAATTCATATTTTAAAAAAAATCATAAGAATAATAAATATTTTCAAAAATGGATTAATATTAATTTTTTTTAAATAATTATTTTTTTAAATAATTTATTATGTAGAAATATATTTTTTAAATATATATAAAAATTATTTGTAATAACTACATTCTATAAATTCAAAACATAGAATATATTTATGGGTTTTATACTCACTAGACATATAAACATTTAATTTGATTCATATATTGAATGATATATTTTGTTATCAAGTTATCATGAAAAAAATAATGTATGCAAATAAAACGACTACTTTATTTTGTGGTATTTTAATATATACAAGATGATAATATTTTTCCACATATAAAATCACTTGGATTGTCATTATCCATAAGAATTTCTTTTTTTGAACAAACCAATAATGAGGAAATTTCAGGATGCCCTCCACTTGAACCCTTTTTAGGCCAATAATGGGAAGACAGAAACCCCTGAGGCAAACCACCATTTGGACATGGGTTTTTGATGATCACTAATGTAATAATAAACACAATGGGTTACATTACCCTTAATATATTATAATGAGGAAAATAAATATTGTTGAAAACATCTGTAAACACAACTTTATATAACAAACCAAGATCCCATTAAAATAAAATCCCAAAATTCATGAAATGAAAAAATAAATATGCTCCAAAAATAATATTTCGAATGTATTATATGAATAAACAAAAGAAAAACTAATCTCTCAAATCTACTATGGTCTAGAACAATCATCAACGCCCTCTTAATCCCCTCAAAAGTATATTATATATATTTCAGTGATAATAACAGGTCTTTTTAGTAGGATCCTCATCGGGTCCTCTAATTAAAATATTATAAGACCATAATAATTATTTAGTAAAAAAATAGATAATCTAACAACCACATTCATGGTCAACTACCCTTTCCAATCCTCTCCAAAAATCACTCCCCAAGTATGACACATAATGTATGAACATAACAACCAATAAATTTATTCATAAGAAACATATAATCTCTCATGCATGAGATTTCCACTATCATTAACAAGTTTATAACATCCTCTCATCTAACAGAATCAATGAAATAATCCTTATCATAAATTACCTACTCATGTCTCATCAAATTCCAATTACCACAACACATAAACAGGATAACATAGATCTCTACTTGTTCCAACCTTCCCACCCACAAACCAAAACCTCATCAAATCTATATCCATTGAGTCATAGGTTTATAGTATTAATGTATCATAAACATTCATGGGATAAGACATCTTCCTTGATAATAAAATGATTAACACACCCTAAACTTCTAATTGTTCTATGTTTTACTTCTGAATGGAGAGTGGGGAGTATCCACCCATCTTCCCTTCGTGATCTATATTCCTGTCAAAAAATCCAAAACCCATAAACTATCCAGAACAGTATGGTTGTCTAAATTTGGGGTGGTGTATTGAAATCATAAGAAAATCAGTTGACTAATATATATAGACATTGTACAGACATATTATTCTATACCATAAAATCTATTTATTGCACTCACAACCACCACAATATCCCTAATCAATGATAGTAATTGAAACCAAACAAATATATAAATTTATACTGACCATTCTCACAAAAAAACAACCACAATCATTATAATTAAAAAGATAATCATTACATTAGACAATTTATTTTATTTTTGGATTACTAACAACATTATATGTATTAATGAAATTTGTTTACAAAATCTAATGATGTACCATTATTTAGATACATACCAGATTAATTCCCAACACATAAACATTTTAGATAAGCACATTTTAAATTAGTCCAATATGGTTGGAAATAAAACCAAAGACCACTATTTATATTTTTAATTAATGAAAATATTAATAATAAGCACACAGTAATGCAAGTACGTTAAAAAAACACTCATGTAACCACACATTCCATGACACAACACAAAATAAATTTTGAAAGTTAAAATGCTTGAATATAAACCAAATTCCTAGAGACATCACATTACATGTTTAGATAAATATTATAATTTAATATCTCATATAATTCATATTTACACATAACATGATTTATGAACTTCATCCATTACTAGTTTTATAAATAACATGGATTTTAAAAAAGTCACATATCTAAAACAATTTACATGCTTCCATCACAATAATTTTTGTCAATTAGTGTGAACATATCTCTCTTTTGTGTTAATTTTGAAGAGTTAAAATTGAAAACATTAAACATGAAGATAAATAGATCATATGATTTATAGAATATGGAGATAAAATAATTAATTTTATCATGATATATGAACTTTTCATGTTATTATCATTTTATTTATTTATAATAATACACAAAAATAATCCCTAAAAATCGATTTTTATATTTTCTATTTACATCATGTGAAATTAATTACCTCTCATTGTTTAATGTTAGAACAATATGATATTCCAAAAAATAAAAAAACAACCCCCATCATCTGAAATAGTGCTTCCAATGGTTTACAAAATCAACGGAAACCATCCACTACACTATGATATTACTTTATTTAGGAATACATAACTCACCCTCATGACATGAAAACACATCATGAAAATAAAACATCTTGATAGGGTAGGTAAAAACAATATTAATATGCTTCAATCTATATCAGACATTTCCATAACAAGATAAATATATAAGAATATTAGTAAATAATTCATTAATTTTCCCTAAATTATAATCACTCACTTCCTAAAATCACTATATTAAGAAAATAAATATAATTATGATCCATGCAAACCTCCTAATTATCTATTTCAAAAGAAACATCACATCAATTGGTATGTTTATGAAGATTAAGTTACTCTAATTTTATCACAGGGGTCTGAAAATACATTATCCATGGTGGAATACCTTATATAGATCACATAAAAGGTTTAATTATTGTTGTTTCCAACCAAACATTGAAATTGTCATCAAAATATACTCCAAAAACTCACTCATATCCCTCATCCATCAGCATGATTCAACAATATAATGACCTCCTCAACTATTACCCCCTTTGTGATAAAATGAATAGAGGGAGTAACTGTAAAATATATACTCTGATAGTCTGTGTGTTGAGAATTGAAAATTGGTAGAAAACTAAAAATTATGTAATTAACCTCGACATAAAAATTTGAATATAATAGATAAGATAAAAAACACTAATAAACAACAAATTTTATAAAATATACAATTATACCACAATAATAATATCAAACATCACATGGAATGAATTACATGCATTCACCCAAATTACTTAACAAAAGACTTATATGTAGCAACACAACCACCAATATTCCAATCTAAACTAGTACAACCCAAATAATTAATCAAATCCATCCTGGTCACTTGAATTCAATTATATATATATATATCTTAGTGAGAGTAAAATTTATACTGAGTATTATCCTCCTCATAACATCTCATATAAATTAATGAAGAGTATACTAATGCTCTAGTTAAAGTTTAGTAGACCACAAAAGTATCTATAAGGTCAACATCCCTTATCATTCATGAAAAGGCTCACTCAACAAGTTTCACACACAAATTAAGAACATAATATCAAAATAAAATAATCATATAAACCCAAAAATAATTTACCCACTAGTTTCCTCTAAAATTCCCTAACATCTATCATATTATTTTCACATCCCTTATATGTAACTTTCCACATCGTAATGGTCAATTCCCAATACTTAGAACATACCAAATACTAAATCACTACAATAAGAAATTATAACTTCAAAACAGTTCCAACCTTCCAAAACACACATCAAAAGCTCATCAAAATTTTATCCATTACATTATAGTTCTAGAGTAGTAAGTTACTATGAACATATTGACCTTCAACCACAAGCCCCCATCCTACCATCTATATCACCATCTAAATAACATCACTTCTAACTATTCCATATACTACTGATGAATGATGTGTAGGGAAGTTGGGGTATCCACCCATACACCCTTACCAATGTTGATGATGGAATAAACACCTAAAACCTAATTTTTTTGTCATAAATATTATTTTATGACTAGGATGGGATTTGTAATGAAATCCAGGGAAAATAAATTCAGTAATATTTCCATAGAAAAAAAATTTCTAAACAACAAAACTATATCTATCTCTCACAACCTCCATTATATCACCTCTCGTAAATAATAACCACTTCAATACCCATATTTAAACAAATACCCACTTTTCTCACAAAAAACAAAAAATTATTATTATTATAATTATAAACATAATCATTTTGTTTTCTCATTTCCATAAATTTATCTTTACAAACTAAATTATAATTTCAAAAACCTTCTCTCTACAATTTTTAATGAAGAACCAATCATTATTTACATTGTACATTAACACCCAACTATTACCCAATATTTTTTGGCCTTTCTGTTTCAATTATAGATTATATTTATCCAATTTCCAACCAAATACATTTATATATATTTTATAAAATTTTTAATTAGATTCCATGACTACTAGGGAACTATAACACAATCTCCCCTAAACGAGGTCACAATCAAAACCTCTACAATAAAACCATACACGAAATAATTGAAAAATACTATATAAAAAAAGAAAAATTATCAAATAATTTTTTTTAGTCCAGTTAAATATTTTCTATTATCTTACAAAAACATGTATGTTTTTATTTCATCCCTTATTTTAGTAATACACCATTCACAATGTGACATCCTTGAATTGGAAGACACTTAACAGGTGGCCTAACATGGCTCTCCATAAGACCCCCAGTGTGGCTCACAATACTTAAGTGGTTTCTGACTAGAAGAGAGGATCTAATGGATCATGTGGTGATAATATACCCACTTTTATAGTGTAATCCACAACATTTAATATATGAAATAATGGAAACATCAAACAATAAACTAGAAACATTAATTACTTACCATGTTTTTACTAGGGTACAATGAATGAAAACATGAGTATTCCATGTCAAGCTAATAGTGAAAAAATTATTGCAAACAAAAAATGAAGACAAAAAAAATCCCCAAAACTAGTTCTAACTCCATGTCTAGATCCTCATCCATGAAGATCCCAAACTCAACTCAACTTCCTATCATATGGCCTTATCCCACGTCCTAACCTCCAACCACGTAATTTTTTCAAGTACCCCATAACGTCCTAAGTAGGGTCTAAAAATAACTCAGTATACCATCACCAATGGTGTCTACAAAATATCTTGTCTAGATAGATAGTTCAAGAATGTACAAAATAACTTAAAAAATAATCATAAGATAACTATGGTTCCAATAGTTAACAATATTCAACTTAGACATTTTCATCATTTCATCTACTTTAATCAATTATGCCTCCTTTATTACCAAGGTTATTTTCATCAATTTCTCCAGAAGTAAGACACTTACATCCTTTATGAAATGGCATAATATGTTCAGTTATCATGTATAAGTGGATAAATAAACTTCCATATCTCAATTGTGATAAACATGTAATAAAAAAATTCATTACACTTACCATTGAGCCTTTTTTAGGTAGTTTCATCAATAAAACCATTAGGGGAATATAGCCTCAGTACGACCCCAAAAATCATGTATTCTAGGGGTAGGGTTTTGAGCCTTAGTCCAACTCAACCTGTGGGTAGAACCTCTGTCCTTTCTTCCACACCACCAACACATGTGCACAGGATTAATCATAAATTTTACATATATACCATATAAAAATCCGTATTCGACAATACCCAAAACAAATAACAAATCATAAAAAAATTAAATACATGAATCATTATTCAGACATAACTTGGTGACATATTTACCATTTATAATACATCTCACATTATCCTATTAACTTTATAAAAAATTCTCCCTTATTCAATATTATGAATCATCTCCATTAACATAAATTTCATTTTCATTACATTTTGTCCAATTATGCATCATTCAATTGTCATATTCATTCAATATACAAACATTCATCAATATCTAACCCATTATCACATTTAAAATGTTCATTTAATAAATAATTTAACCGAACTACCATTCTAATACGATATCCCATTTAGAAAATTCCAAAATTATAATTCATTAATCAATTAAACGCATTTAACAATTCACATGTCCAAGAAAATCAACCATATAACCTTATTCCAGGATAATAACTAGAGAAATTACCATTATTTACACTATTTCATTCAAACTAACATGTGAATAGATTTACCATGGGCTCTAATTCCACACAAATCAACCTTATTATTAACATTATAATACTCAATGTTCATATATATTGGTTCACCCCATTGGTGTCCCTAGAACTATCTAATCATCCTTAATGCCACCCACAGGGATCTTGAGGGATTCAATCCATTATTTAGCCAATATGATTACCAAATATCACTAAGGCATAAAATACACAATTATAGGGAATGAATAACACAAATATCGAAACAGATCGGCATTAAAACTATGAGATACATCTTATAGACCACCAACCCCAAATCCAAAGCAGAACACAACCTCAACCATAGAAATAGATATTTATTCGAGAACCCCTTGAATCCCCAAAATGGTATCTTTTATAAAAAGTGGTTTTTAGGGATTCATTAGAATATGTATGAAACCAAAATAATTAATCCATAAAAGTGAATAAATAGATGGATTATACTCACATAGATATTTGATTTTAAACCAATGGTGTCCAAACAGCTTATAATCCATGTAGATTTATCCTTGGGAAACTTTTGGGGGGTTTTTTTCATCACTAGGGATGGAGGAAGAAGAAATTTGGTGGAAATAAGGTGAGGAATTGAAAATATAGAGGGGTAAATTTGGTTATTTTTCAATCTTTTATAGGGCACATGGTTTGACCACATGGTTTTCCAAACCATGTGCTCCCTGTGTGCTTGAATGTGCCTAAGAAGAAACCAAGTCGTATAGTTACCTTGGGATCTCACCTGGTTTGAAAAGACATGTTCCAAACATAGAAATTCTTCAATCCAATTCCTCATGATTTTTAGTTTATCCATATAATATTTCTTCATTACCACTCAATTCTCCTTCTGTATATCATGGTTTCACCTGCCGATTATCTCTTATCATGTTCTAATACTCAAACATGTAGTACAAGGACATTTTTCTATTATATTAAGGTCAAGAACCCCCAAAAAACCCCTAAGACATCTCATAAAACTAGAATACAATTTGTTGATCAAGTATTTTTTCCAAAAATACATACTGTTTTTAAGGTGGAATTTATTGAAAACAATACTCTATCTCTTTGTGTTGATTTTGATACTCATAAATACCTTTAATTATTTTCTAATTATTTTTTTAATAATATTGCAGTAATTTATTATTCATTATATTTTATTTAATTTCCTGATGAAATATTTAAATTCCTAAACAATAAGAATTAATTTCCAAGGTGTTCGCATTTAGCGTGTTCTAGAAACACTGTTAATGCTCTACATATTCAGGATCTACATTAGCATGTTAGGGAAACATAGTTCATACCCTATATGGTGAAACGTATCTTAAGTATGAAATGAAATGTATAATTTCTTAGACAAGAGAAAATTATGGTTAATAAACCATACATTATTGACAAAGTATGAAAGAGGAACCCTACGTTAGGAAGGAACCCTATGTTAGGGATATTAGAAAATTATGGAAGGAGAATCGTACGTAAGTGTTAATCCTTACATTTGTTTCTCAAAAGTAGGGTTCATAAACCTTACTTTTGTAAACAGCCATACATTCTGAGAAAAGTATGAATCAAGTAAAAGTATGGATCTTTCATCATACATTTTAATGTTGAATAGAAAATTATGGATGACCAACCCTATATTTATGATTAACCATATCTTCTCAACCCTACATTTGAAGGATACATCATCAACCTTACGTTTATGATCTATGTTATGTTCAGAGGAAGCATATTGTACAACTCAATCTTAAATTTGACGTCGTAGAATATAAAGTCGATATTATTATGCAACGGTCATCAATCTCATTATTAGGCTAATTTCAAGCTAGATTTAAAGCTGATTTTAAAGTGTGACTTTGTCTAATTCAAATACGTTTTATCAATGTTTTAATGATCGAGTTAAAAGGATATTTTTATGCTGAGTCTTTAAGAATGTTACAACTACTATATAAATTCAAATGTTTGAATATCACGAGTCAGTAGGTGACTTTTGTGGATCTAAATTTGAAGAAGACGTGTTTGTCATTATTTTCTATATATATATTTATGATCTTTTACAAATAGAAAAAGAGTGATCACTCTCTCAATATTTTTCGATCATATTAAAAAAATGAGAAAAGTAGAGACTATCAAAAAACATAGATCTTATGATTCATGAAGAACAAAAAAACCTTATTTATTGAATAAGAATAATCACAATTGATGTTTCATTCATTCTACAAAGAAAATATATTGTGAATCTGCTACTGCTGAAGTAATGAATTATATTTCTATATCTTATGGAATGGTGTCGACTCAGAACAATTCATTTATGAAGATCATAATTTCTTAAGGTGCCGATCTATCTACTTTCAATTCCATGCTGTAATAATTGAGAAGAACATCTGGAAAGTATTTTTAGAATACAAAAATCTTTATTTTCTATTCTTGAGTGACCGGATTCTCATACTAAGTTTTGTAGGTTCTATGTGTGCAACAGAAGGCTTTTTTTTCCTTAGATTAGAAAGGTGTCAACTGCATGTACTCAGTTGTTGAAAGGTCTGTTGAAATAAAGACCAAATTTTGAAAATTACCATGCTCGTGAAGTAGAGCATTGGTGGAGTGGAGTAGGGGATTTTTGTTCCCTGAAACATTATACATCATGTGTTTCTGTACTTCATATTTCCGCTGCATTAATTCATCTGATTAAAGTAAAAGAGCGGAACACAATCTCATGATGATTTCTTAAAAGACACAATTCACCATCCCTCTTTTGTATATTTGGTATAATATGATCCAACAATGGGTATCCAATGTTGAGAATTCTGATAGATCCTTAACAAGCCAAAATTGATTATACACAGAGTGAGATGACTGATACAAGAGAGGGAATATGTATGGTTAGAGAATTATACTTTAATGGAGAAAACTATGGATGCTGGAAGTCAAAAATTATTACTTATCAGAAAAAACATATATACATAGTATAATCTAATATTCTAACTCCATATGAAATACCAAAAAAATATAAAACATGGATTGTAGCTATTGAAGAAGAATATGATATTAACTCAAAGGAAATTAATGCAATTATATATGGTCTAGGACCGGATAATTTTGAAATAGTATCTCAATTCACGACAACATATGAAATGTGGAAAACTATTTTTTTTTTCTTATAAAGGAACTAAAAATATCAGGGAAATGAGATATGCAACTGCTGGGCATAGATTTGATACATTCAAAATCGTTGAAGGTGAAATTATTACTCAAATGAATGGAATATTGATAGAGATTGTCAATAACATAACCGCTTTGGGAGATCCCATTAAAGAAGTTGATCATGCTTTAAAAGTACTGAGATTACTACCTACATGATCAAATGGAATCACTACTGCAATCACACAGTCGACACCTGTCAAGGAATTAACCATGAGTGAACTGATTGGAACACTAATGATGTATGATGCTGAGATGGATGATGAAGAAAATGAACATAAAGTTATTATCAAAAGAGATGACACTATCTTGAAAGTGTCATCACAGAGCAAAAACAGAAAGATCACGAAAAGTGTAAAAGAGAAATCAGAAAGTTCTAATTTATCAAATTCTTATATGGAACTAACTCATCTTTCTAGAAGATTCACTAAATAATATATAAAGATGAAGGGTTTTAGAAAATCCTTCAAAAAGGATGACATGGAAGTCAGCTATAATGAATGCAATAAAATGGGATACACTATACCTGACTGTCCTCAGCTAAAAGAAGACAAGAAAATGAAATTTTTCAAAAGAAATGATTATTAACATAAGGACAAGAAAGACATGAAAAAAACATGGAGTGTATCTAAAGACTCCAATAGAACTTTTGAATCATACTCAGAAAAGGAAGAAACAAATCTGAAAGCTAACTTGTGTTTTATGGTAGAAATAGATGAGGTACAATCTCACTACTCTTCAGACTCTAGTTAGGAATCTAGTTACTCTAATAAAAAACTTGTAGCCTACTACAATATGCTTGATGAAAAATATGATTCTTTATTTAAGAAGCATATGTATTTAATGAACATTAATACGGCTATTTTTTATGAAAGAGATACAATGAAGAAACAACAAAAGTAGATAACTGAAATGTTTGACTCAATTAACACAAACAATGCAGATTATTAATCAAAGATAAAATCACTACAAACTGAAGTGGATACTTATAAAAATGCATCCATTTTTTTCACTAAATGAGAAAATACTTTAAACGAAATTCTTTGGAAAAATTTCATTAAAAATGAAAGATTTGGAATATTTAGTAATGGTGAAAACCCCAAGCTTTATAGGAATTATTTTATTCCAAGTACAAGAAGATTAAATTTTAATTACTGTGGAAAAAGGGGATATATTTCCAAAGAAAATTCTTATGAAAACCCCAAATAAGTTTTATGAATAAGGCTTTTGTATCAAATGACTTATTAGATTCTTGTGAAATTAGAAAAACAGACATGTCTAGATTCCCAGATCTTTGCTGACTAACACCACCGGACCCTACAAAATATGGGTACAAAAGAAAATTGTGTATGTGCCTTTGGAGGGAGCAGGTCACAAAAGAAAAAATGACATATGGTATATGGACAGTGGCTGCTCAAGCTATATAAGTGGAAACTCATCGAATTTCTCTACACTCACTAAAAAATATGGTGGTCTTGTGACTTTTGGTGACAAGGACAAAGGGAAAATCATTCGTATTAGAACAATTGGAGATCTGGAAGCTATCTCAATCAATAAAGTACTTCATATACAAGGATTAAAACAGAATCTGATAAGTTTATCTCAACTATGTGATGATGGTTATGCTGTTGATTTTTTTAACAATTTTTGTTCTATTTTCAAAAATAAACTACTTAAATTTAGAGCACCTAGAACTGGCAATGTGTATACCCCATATTTAAATTCCTTGTGAAAACAACAAGTAAACTACTTAACTGCTAATGTAAAAGATTCTTGGATCTGTCATAGGAGATATAAGAATTGTAATGTATATTTTTTACATAAATTTTCTAGGAAAAAATTAGTTTCTGATTTTTCGAATCTCATATTTGAAAGTGACATATTCTGTGATGCATGTCTACTTAGAATGAAACACAAATCATCCATAAAATCTATTAACATAATTATTACATCTAAACCTCTAGAACATATCCATATGGATTTGTTTGGACCTTAAAGAGCATCAAGCTTGGATGGTAAATTATATGTATATATTTTAGTTGATAAATATTCTAGATTTACATGGATTTTCTTTTAAAAATTTAAAAATGAAGCTTTTAATTTATTATAAAGTTTATGTAATGCTGTTAAAAATGAAAAAGGATTTACAATTATTCCCTGAAGAAGTGATCATGGTTGAGAATTTGATAATAAAGATTTTTATTCCTTCTCCTCAAATATGGGTATTAAATACACCCTCTCTACACCAAGAACACCTCAACAAAATGAAATTTTTGAAAGAAGAAATTGTACTATTCAGGAAATGGCTAGGACTATGCTAAATGAATATAGTCTTCTTATCTATTTTTGGGAAGATGTTGTAAGCACAACCTGCTATATAATGAATAGAGTTTCAATTAATCCTTTTTTTAAAAAGAAACACTATGAAATTTGGTATAACGAAAAATCTAAAGTAAATTACTTTAATGTTTTTGGATGTAATGTATATATCTTGAAAACCATGTAAATTCTTGGTAAGTTAGATCCAAAATATGATGAAGGCATTTTATTAGGATATTCGGATACCTCCAAATCATATAGAGTATATAATATGAAGTCAATGATTGTTGAAGAATCAGTTCACGTAAAATATGACGAATCTAATATGTTTAATAAAAGGATAGATCAAATGGATGTATCTGACTATAATGATAACATGAGACTTGAGAACATGAAGAATAATTTTGAAAAAGATATAAATGAAATTCAGTCCAGTTTATAAAACATGATACTGAAGAACCTATAAGTGTACTACCTAGATAGACTATAACTTTAAAGAATCACCTTTTAGAAACTATAATTGGTGACTTAGACACAGGAATAAAAACTAGAAGTAATATAGGGAATATTATATAATTCTCTTCCTTTTTATCCCAATTAGAACCTAACTCTATAGAAGAAGAATTAGATAATGAATGTTGGATGATAGCAATGCAAGAATAATTAAACAAGTTCAAAAGAAATGAAGTCTGAGAATTATTTGAAAGACCATAGAATTATCCAGTGATAGGAACCAAACGGGTCTTTAGAAATAAGAATGATGATCAAGGAATAATAACTATAAATAATGCTAGACGTGTAGCTGAAGGATATAATAAAGAAGAATGTATAGATTATGATGAGACCCTTGCATTTGTAGGTAGATTTGAAGACATTTGAATATTTTAGCCTATGCATCTCATACGAACATTAAATTATTTCAGATAAATGTTAAGTCTACATTTCTAAATGGTTATTTAATGGAGGAATTTTATGTTGAGCAACCTCATGGTTTTAAAAAAATTCAAAAACAAGATTCTATTTTTAAACTTAATAAAGCTCGTTATGACCTTAAACAATCTCCTAGAGCTTGGTATGAAATATTAAGCTCTTTTTTATTGAAAAATGATGTTACTGTTCGAATGGTAGATCCACACATTTTAAGAAAACTGTAAATACTAATATTTTATTGGGTCAAATTTATGTTGATGATGTAATTTTCGGATCAACTAATAAATCCCTTTGTCATGAGTTTTCAAAGTTAATGAAAAAATAATTTAAAATGAGCATGATGGGAGAATAAAATTTATTTTTAGGTCTTAAATTTTATCAAAAAGATTTTGGAAATGTTTTGAATCAAAAAATACATTACTTATTTATTAAAGAAATTTGGACATGAAAACAGCAAGACATATACAACTCCTATGTGTACTAATAAAAAAGATGATTTGGATGAAACTTGAAAATCAGTTGACGACAAGTTATATAGTGGTATGATTGATAGATTGTTATATATTACTACTAGTAGGCTAGATATAATGTATTTAGTATGTCATTGTGTAAGATTTCAGTCAAATCCTAAAGAATCTCATTTAACTACTGTTAAAATACTTTTTAGATACATAAAAGAAACTATTTTTCAATCTCTTCTTTATCCCAAAACTTCTGATTTTAATTTAATTTCATATTCAGATGTAGAATTTTGGATTTTTAGATTAGATAGGAAAGGAACATCAGGAACTTGTCACTTTTTAGTGAAATCCTCAGTGTCATTGTAAAGTAAGAAACAACATTTACTTGCCTTGTCAACAGCTAAGGTAGAATATGTTTTTGCTGGAAATTGTTTTGCACAAGTGTTGTGGATGAAAAACACTCTTATGGAATTTGGACTAAATCTTAATAATATTCCTATTTTATGTGATAATAATAGTGTTATAAATATTTCAAAAAATCATATTAATCATTCTATAAATAATCATATTGATACCAGACATCATTTTTTAAGAGATCATGTTCTTAAAAAGGATATATCATTACAATTTGTATGTACTGAAATTCAATTAGATGATATTTTTACTAAAACACTTCCCACTGCAAGGTTTCATTTTATTAAGGGGGAGTTAGGTTTATTTATTTTTAAATAACGTTTTTTTCCTATGTTATTTCTTTATTTTAATAATGTTTAATGTAGTTTAGTTATATAAAAAGGATAAGTTTTTTTTCTTTTTCTTCTTTAGCCCACATAATAAATTGTATTTATATTTATAATCTATGTAATGATTAATAAAAAAATAGGAATCAAGGCTTTCAGAAACCTTTATAGTTCAAATCCATTTCATTTCTACCAAAAACATTTCAAACCCTCGAAACTTCTCCACTGCTCGTCAACCCAAATCATCGAACCTCTGAAACCCTAACCTTTAAACTTTCAGATATTCTTGCAAAAATGGAAAAGAATAATAGAGATGATGAGGCTGAGGCTAGAAATGACAAGAAATTGCACTCAGAAGGAAGAAAAATTGTTTAGGGAATGGTCATATACCTAGAATAACAATATTAGATGAATCTTCTCTTGAAACAAGATCTCTCTTTTCAAAATCTAGAGTATAACTTCATTGGTGAGAAGTATGAGTTTTTGTATGAAGAATAACTATGATATTTCTTTATGTTTGTGTAATTTAGTCTGGGAGATAATTTGGATACTATGGTAGCTAAGATAGAAGATAAAGAGGTCTCGATATCCGCTGTGAAAGTTGTTCAGATTCTGAACTGTCCTCATGAGGGAGTGTTTCATTTTGATTTGAAAAATATAAGAGATTATGTGAATAAATATGAGGACATACTGTGTTTTATTTTTGGTTTTACTTCTATAAAGAATATGTTCATGAAGGACCTGCAGCCAAATCAGAAAATTTTAGTAGAATTTGTGAAAACAAGAATTGCAATGAGGATTTCTGAGTTGGAGAAAATTATATATTCAGATATGTATATAATGATTCTATTCATTAGTGATATACTACTAATTTTTCTTCTGAACATGGCCAGGTACCTGAGATACTGCAGTCATAGTGAAGCCAGAATAAATTTCTACCCTTTTGGTAGATTCATTTCAAAACATTTTCTCAAAAACGATATGGTAAGACTAATGGATACCAGAGTTAAATGTCATCACAGTAATGTTTTCATTCCTGGAACCATAAGAAAAATTGGATCTTTTTGGAGCATCTTAAAAGAAAATCTTTTTCTAGTTGGACCTATGGAAGAAATAGATGAGGAAGAAATAGAGAGTGCTCAAGTTTAGTCTGCTAAGTCCAAAGAGGGAAAGGCTAAGTCGAGAGTCAGCACTACTTCAAGAAGAATCATATTTGAAATGAAATATACTAAGGAAGAAAAAAGCAGGAGGGACTTCAAACTAAGAAAGAAGGAAATTTTAATGAGGAACTTGTTTCCCTTGTACTGAAAAAAAGATATTTTCTCTCTTATAGTTTTGTGGGAGAAGTTGCTGTTGAAAAATAAATGGAAGCAATTATTGAGAGGTTAGAACATGTGGAAGGACCACAGATTCAATATGAAATTCAAGAAGAGGCTGAAGGAGAGACTCAAGAATAGGTTGTAGCTGAGGTTGAAGTTACACTTCAACAGGAATAAGATGTAGATCCTTGTGATGGAGTGTCCAGATATCAAGAAACTCCAGAAGATATTCTTTTAGAAACTCTAATATAAGAACAAATTGCTGATGTTTGTGATTAGCATGTTTATGAATCTCAAATATAAGTACTTCATAAGGGTTTTTCTGTGGAAGTGTCTGGAAAGGACTCCGAGGAAAAATATATGGATCAACCTACTCAGGAGAAGGAAAAAAGACAAGTCTAATGCAGATTCACTACCTTTAGTACTGATTCATCACATTGAAACTGCAAATGAAAATCAAGCACAAGGTGCCTCTCATTCATAGAATAAGGATGTCGAAGAGCTACACAGAAAGGTGTCTCATTTGGAATCTGAAAATGTTACTCTGAAGAGAGTCTTATAATCAGAATAGTTGAAATATCAAAGACTTAATGGAAGTACAGTTTCAGGACAAGATGTTAAAGCTTTTAAACAAGAAATATTGATAGAGGTTTCCAAGCTGAAATCAAAAATAGTAAATAAGTCATATCAGCTATAAATTAATGAATTTCTGGAGACACAATTATCATTTGTCAGGACTAGTGATACTGGTGGATTAGGTACTTCAACTAATTTAATCAAATGGTTTCAAGGTATCATAGCTGCAATATGCAATATGAATGACAGATTTCAAGATATTCAATGCAACAGTTCTCCTTTATCAGTCTTTTTATACAATCAGAAATTTTTGTTTGATCAGTTGATATCAACTGAATTATCTCTTAGACTTTTACTAACTCAATTCATAGAGAATTTGTCTTTATTTATGGAGAAAGAATAAAGACTTCAATAGTTTTTCAGAGTCAACATCATTGAAAATATTCATATGACTCTAGAGACCAGGGATCTTGTTATTAGGCATGGTGATGGAATGATGAAATGACTGAGGGAGAAGTTGTTAGAAATTAAGTGTTTATTTTAGTGGAGATAAACCCTTTCTCATATCCTTCCCAAACCTTGGTTCATGTGTTCATCATTACTGTACCTATTCTATAATCTTAATGAAAATTTGGATTCATGTTATTTATATTTTGTTTTACTATCCTTGGCTTGATATTCGACTAATCCAGATTTAATTATTGACAATCAATTAATGTTATAGAATTTACTTAGGTTCAGTGCTATATTAATCTGTGTTATATTCCATATTTTGTAATTCATTTTGATAACACAAAAAAGAGGATAAATTTCGATAAACACAACATTTTTGTTTGTTTCATTTTATATTGGGGGAGAAATTAAAATATAAAATTAAAATAGAGAAATTAAAGGGAGAAATTAAGTTAAATATAATATTTTATTTTCACAATTCAAAATGATATGTATTAATTTCTGTATCTTAATTTCATTGGTTATATTATGGGTTTTGTGATCATCAAAAAGGTGGTTATTGTTGAGCATGTATTTGTTTCCACAATACATAAAATTTTTTGTTTAAAGGGGTGTTTATTGAAAACAATACTCTATCTCTTTATGATAATTTTGATGCTGACAAATACCCTTAGTTATTTTCTAATGATTTTTTTAAAAAATATTCCAATAATTTATTATTCATTTTATTTTATTTTATTTTTGGATGAAATATTTAAATTCTTAAACAATGAGAATTAATTTATAAGGTATTCGCATTTAGCACATTCTGGAAACACTGTTCATGCTCTACATATTCAGGATCTACTTTAGCATGTTCTGGAAACACTGTTGATAACCTACATGGAGAAACGTAGCGTAAGGATTAAAATTAGTGTATACTTTATGAGATAAGATAAAAGTATGGGTAATCAAACATATGTTATCGAAAAAGTATGGAAGAGGAACCCAACGTTAGGATGGAACCCTATGTTTGGGATATTAGAATAGTATAGAATGAGAACCATATGTAAGTGTTAATCATTACGTTTGTTTCTCAAAAGTATGGTTCATCGACATTACTTTTTTAAATAACCATACGTTCTTAGAAAAGTATGGATCAAGTAAAATTATGGATCTTTCAACATACATTTGAAAGTTTAATAGAAAATTATGGATGACCAACCTGACATTTGTGATCAACCATACGTTGTCAACCCTATGATTGAAGGCTACATCATCAACCTTATGATTATGATCTATGTTATGTTCAGAGGATGCATACTATACAACTAAACCTTACGTTTGACGTCAGAGAATTTCAAGTCGATA
Source organism: Viscum album (assembly GCA_963277665.1). Classification (NCBI taxonomy): domain Eukaryota; kingdom Viridiplantae; phylum Streptophyta; class Magnoliopsida; order Santalales; family Viscaceae; genus Viscum; species Viscum album. Next base: position 1,501,148,855 of record OY728131.1, read on the forward strand.
TTATTATGAAACGGTCAACAAGCTGATTATTAGGCTGATTTCAAGCCAGATTTAAAGCTAATTTTAAAGTTCTCATTTGACTGATTCAAATACATTTTATTAATGGTTTAAGGATATAATTACAAGAATCATTTTATGCTGAGTCTTTAGGAAAGATACGACTACTCTGTAAATTCATATGTTTGAATATCACGAGTTAGAAGGTGACTTTTGTGGATCTAAATTTGAAGAAGAAGTGTTTGTCATTATTATATATATATATGTGATCTTTTCCAAATATAAACGAGATATCTCTCTCTCAATATTTTTCGATCATTTTAAAAAAAGTGAGAAAAATAGAGACTATTAAAAAATATAGATCTCCTGATTCAAGAAGAATGACAAAGCTCAGTTTATTGAAGAAGAAGAATCCTGATTGAAGTTTCATTCATTCTACATCGAAAATATATTGTGAATATACTACTGAATATTTGTGAATTATATTTCTATATCTACTGAAATGGGATCGACTCAGAACGAATCTTTTGTGAAGATCATTATTTCTGAAGGTGGCGATCTATCTACTGTCAATTGCATGCTGTTGAAATTATAAAGAACATCTGGAAAGTAATTTCAGAATAGAAAAATCTTTATTTTCTATTCTTGAGTGATCAAAATCTTGTACTAAGCTATGTAGTTTCTTTGAGTGAACCAGAAGGCTTTGTTTTTCCTTAGATTATAAAGGTGTCAATTGTCTGTACTCAGTTCTTGAAAGGTCTGCTGAAAGGAGGACCAGATAGTGAAAATCACCATGCTCGTGAAGTAGAGTGTTGGTGGAGTGGACTAGGGGATTTCTTTTCCCTGAACCACTATACATCATGTGTCTCTACACTTCATATTTATGTTAATTAATTCATCTGATTAAAGTAAAAGAGAAGAACACAATCTTGCGAAGATTTATGAAAAGATACAATTCACCCCCCCCCCCCTCTTGTGTATATTTGGAATAATCTGATCCAACACTATTAATTAGACATGTTTGAAGAATTAAAACCCAAATTTAATCAATAACATACATCCATGATGTCTGGGATCTTACAACCACCCCACCATATTATGAATCATCATTTAGCCACACTCCCATGCATCAGTGAATTCTTAAAGAAAGCTTTTGAGTCACACAATTTTCATATTCATCTCTGTCTCTCATGTTTATATCTATAAATTATAGTGATACCATAAAACTCATACAAATCAACAATATTTTCCTTTAATAATTTATAATTTTGTTCCAAAATACAATCTAGATGCTCTTTAAAGGGATATTTATCCCTAAACACAACATCCTCAAAATCAATCACGTAAGATGGGTCATGGGGATATTGCTAAAGCAATGAAACATGAAAAACATTGTGCAAACAACTATATCATTGAGAAAGATCCAATCAGTCTACCACTAGTATGATCCTCTCTACAACCTCAAATAGATTGGAATATCTGGTCACCAACATTCACTGTTTCTAAATTTCGTTGAGGACCCAACATTAGCAATACCCGAAGAAATACATAATTTTACCAACACTATTTTATGGCATACATTGATAAAAAATGTGATCCATGATCATCCAATTCCATAATCAAACAACAATGATGCAACCAAAGCACACAAGTATCCCTACTAGTAAAACCCATGTCATCACTCATTGTCAATGTTAAATCACCAAAATGGTGCTTACTGACATCCCATCAAACTGAAACATCGGGCATATTAGCATCCAAAAACCTATCCACTATGGTGACTCCAAATTAAACATTATATTACCCCTTAAAACACCCAGTTGTGGTAATATTCCTTATTGAATAGACTACATTTAAATGAACTCAAATTTCATAACATAGTTGATGTGTTTCCAACACACCACATCAGAACATCAATAAATAATTAACCATTTTTAGTGTCCATCTTTGTTTATCCAACCCACATGGAATGACATCCTACACCACTCATCCAAAAATGAAGAACTATATTGACTCACTCATGTTCTCATTCATTTAAAAAATACCATTCCTATTCAGACAAAAATCCATAGGTCGGTCACATATTACCACATCTATTACCTTTACAATTGCATGTTGGAACATCCTTGATAGGATTTTCCATAACATTTATATTACACTATTGAAACATTACTCCTATTTCTCCTTCCAATGGAACATACCGACTTATGTCCTAACACTATCATCCAAAGTACCTACAAGGGTTGTTCCCTAAATTTTGGTAGAACTCCACCACCACGACACCCAATATCCTCTAAAACATCATTGTGAGCCACTTCACCCATAAAAATTCCAAACATAAGCACTCCTACCATCAATACACTAAATTAATACGTCTATGTTCTAACTCAAAACCATTCCAAAATTTGAAACTGAATATTTTATCTAATACACACACTGAAGTTGGGATATGACTCCCCACATTCAATCATTTCTTTTATCCAAGTCAAGCTATCCTCAGCTAACTCATCCCGAAAATGATTATAATCACTATTCAATTGAAATTAAATCACATGGACAAGGTTACTTCACACATCAAGACATTCCAATGTCACCCAAGGAATGCTACCAGAGTCCATGAAGGATTTTTTATGGAGTTATCGATCCCAACCTCCATGCCACAAACCATTTCCATGTATCACCATTCCATTTTACGACTTTTATAATGAAATATAGAATTTCATATGGAACCACCATGATTGGAAAGCAAACTCTTGGCTCAATAAAACACTATAATCAAGGCCCACATGGACACTCCGAGAGACCAAATGTGCACCTCATAGTTTTCTCATTGGTATCCAAATTCCACTACATCTATTCCACATTCCACACCAAATATATAGGACTGACTTATTACTCCCCACATTATGAGTGTCGTTACTATCGCTTTGTACATTTAATTCCAACCATCATAGTTCCTAGTTAGATATTATTATGGACACCAAAAATGGGATATGTCTATCTAAATTTTCCCAGAACAATAGAAAAACATCACTTGATAATGGTAATTTCTTCTGATAATAGCACTTACTACATTCATCGAAACCCGGTATATACCAAGGACCACACCCATAAATATTCTATGGTTTAAAAAAATATCTCCATATAAAACTCCCCATGAGTGAAAACCCCATGATTTCATACATCCAACCAAAACACATTCATGTCGATAGGCATAAATATGAAATTTTCTCAGTGTACCCAGAATGATTTCAAGATGTTGGAAATGATTGTCACTAGAAAAAATTAAAATAAGAAGTTGTCAAAAGTTACCACCACAAATTATATGTCATTGTTGTAACCTCCCATGATTAGGATGCCATTAACTACTAAGAATTCTAGGTTCCCTTCCCACAAAAATCCCATTAACACTTAACCACTACTGCACAATCATTATTGTCTACCATGATTCATCACCACTCCATTACCACCCACTAAGAATCCATGAACAACCATTTCATTGCAAACTAATACCACCACACCACTTGAGTTCTTCTAGAATGACCGTTATAGTTAATATGAGAAAAAATTTCCACTACACAAAAAAGTCATGGTCTCCCAGATATCCACTGTTTCCACTTCAGTTCCATAGAGAACGACATGTTCTCATCCCAAGACACATATTATCACAACATGAACAAAAATATACATTAAATCATGTGACTACATCTGGTCCTCATCAGATCATTCAACATTTTGAAAATTTCTAAGACCACATATTAAATCTAACATCATACTACACAAACCAAACATCACCCGGCCGATCTGAATGTTCTCTCACTCACCAAACCCTACGTCATAGTTTGTTGCTATCATCAGCCTCAATAAATTATCAAAATATAACATAACAACTAAACCATTGATAAAAAAACCCATCTATATGACCATCATCACCTTGGATTCATCTTCATAAAAAATCCCCCATCCATGTTTTTGTCACCCTTATCTCATCAACCAAAAAAGATCATCGGGGAAAATAATAATTGTTTCTAAAGTAGATGTATTAGGAATATAAACAATATAACCCATCAATACCAACCATACATCCAACTATTTCCACATAGGTTACATTATAAAGGAAATAGGGCACAACCATACCATTTAGAAAATCTCAATCGTACTCATTATTCGTTGATTCTAACTCTAAAGCTTTTTTTAATCTTCATATACAAAGGGACCTACAACACTAGCCTCACCACCCTGAATTTCACCCTTGATCTTCCCATGAATATTAACTCATGGTCACAACTATAGTCATATCTCCCAAAACCATTGACTTTACCACTTATCCCTCTAGGACAATCCCACACCTATACAAATTAAAAACATCAGCATGTTCCTAAAACACCAAAGAGTGCTCACATATGAACTGAGTACTCTCATAGGTCACATTCAAGGGATGAACGACACAAAATTATAGATTATATCTATGGTAAATAGGTCACTGGACCCTATCTCTAGTAATTATACATAAAAACCAACAATTCCCCAATCAGTGGTGGTCTCTTTCCCCCATTCCAGAATATTGTGTCCAATGAACCCTAGTAAACCTTCAATATAGGTTTCACACCTACTAACCTCACACAAATATATCAGAACCATGAGTTTAAATCTCAACTCTAGGGTCTAAAAGTGAACTTACAAGGTCTGAACCCTCAGACATACACAGGAGCAAAACAAAAATCCCATCACTAATGAGGGGAAAACTAAGACATTCATTCTTAAATCCAATGTAGAACCCATATAATTATAACACACAAGGGTCACCCCTATCAAATTAAAATGAATCGAATCAAACGTCAAGGACACAACCATATAGAATTCATTAAAAAGAACCCCCATTTAAGTACACATTGAATCTAATCAAGGTCCCATCATAAAATCAAGGTCTCGTCTTAGGAAACTCTAACTACCCAGAACACCCATAAAATGAACTATATTAATAAAAAATAAATATTAAACACCATTCTTCATCACAAGTTCCATCATTTCAAATTATCATATATTTAACATCACCATATTGAAAGCACAAATTTTCCCACATTAGAACATTCCCTTAACCCAGTGATTCAAAAATCTCCACTTATTCAGATCCATATTTCAAATCATTTCCATCAACAAAAATATCAATGAAAGTACAATTGGTGTGAACCATAACAAAAAACACACTACCTTCTATAATCAATGACTCCACACAATGTAACAAAATATGTGACCACATATCTAATACCACCCTCAACCATTCCTACAATAGGTCATTGTCATAATTGGGTAATCCAAACAACATGGATAGAATTATTTCATTATAAACTCTCATTTTTATTTTATATCAAATTTCACGACATAAATATTTTCCCTTGGGGAACCATTCCAACATTTAAATTTGTTGCATACAATATTTAAATTCATTCACAACCTCAATTAATAAAAACTATGTAACCATTTTTCCACTAGAATGTAAATATTTTCGTTTTATCTACCAATTCATCTTTATAATTTATCAAAACGATAATTTCAACCCATTTATAATGTTTATTAAATAACAATATTCATTAACCATTCATTTAAATTCATTCCATTCACCATTTTGCAATATCATTAATAGAAATAATTTTCATTAAATTTAAATTAAGGTAAAATTCATCCTACCCTTTTTTCCCCAAAAAACACATCTCGTGTGTGCAAGTCATAGTGTATGCCACCAATATCCCAAGGTTCCTAGAATGATGCATGACTTCATAACATAATTTTATTCCATCCATGTGAAAAATATCATAAAACAATCATATCACACAATAAGTACATCACCCAATAGTGAAATATCAGTCAACTGTAACAAAACTTATCAAGAATAACAACTCCCACCTTGGGTACATAGATTTTCCTCAGTAAATAGATTAGATACCCCCGTTTACGATATCGTTACTAAGGCCTGACCCCACCTATTTTCTAGTTTACAATTCCCAGATAGTAAGACCACAAAAAATAACCACTTTCAAACCAAATTTAAAAATCCCCGACCTAGAATCCACATAACTGGTGCCCCCTGTCGAGTTTCCACCTGACCTCAAACGTGCCACCTCATACTATAGAAGTTTATGAATGACAATGATGGCCTAATGGATCACATTAGGGGACTATATCCTCTAATAGAGTAATACGTAGAAGATAACATATGAAATATACAAAACAATAAATAATAACTTGGAAACATTAATTAATAACCATTTCGCAAGCTAGGTATAGACTGAAACCAAACAATGGGTATGACGTGTGACGAAAATAGTTCCAAAAGTGAAGGAAACACAAAATAAAGGAATCCAAACAATCATCAAAACATTTTCAGACTCCCTGTCTAGATCCACATTGATTTACATCCCAAACCCAACTCAACTCCGTCACATATAACCTTATCACTTTTCCTAGACTACAACTAAGAAATCTGCACCAATGCCTACCAATGTCTTGAGTAAGGTGTGAGTTTAATTTTGTTCTCCACCACTAATAGTGTTTAAGAAATATCTATTCTAGATAGATAGGTCATAAAATTCCTAAATAACTAAAATGATAAAAATAAAATAAAACAAAGGTTCCATTTGTTTAAAATATTCACTTTATCCATTTTAATAAAAAAAATCACATTCATTAAATATGAATTATTTATTACAATGTTAATTTTCATCACATGATCCATAGGACCAGCATTTACATCATTTATACAATGATCTAAGATGGTCAAATTTCATGAATAAGAGGATAAATCATGTTCTATATATCACTAGTGATAAACATTTCATTAAATTTTTCATCACAATTACCATGGAGCCTTAGTCTAGGTAGTTTCATCTAATGAAACATTTATGTCAAAGATCCCCAGTACGACTCTATATTCCATGCATTCTTGGGGTGGGGTTTAGAGCCTCATCCCAACATGACATTTGGGAGGATCCTTAATTATTTATCCCAAACCACGATTCCAACTGCCTATAAATATTTATATATTTACGACATAATCCATTTGATAAAAAATATTCAACAATAGAAAAAAATCACCAATCATACACTATTCAATACACAAATGATTTTAAAGCCATTACCTTGTGAAATATTTACCATTTGAATCTAATTCCAAATTAAACTATTAACCTAATAAAAAATCCTCAATTATTTCATATTATTAATAAACATTAGTAAAATAAATTTTATCTTCATTCCATGATAACCAATTAAATTGAATTCACACTTTTTATTCATTCAGCCCATAAACTATCACTAAGATCTAACCCATTATCACATTTAATATACACATTTCATGATTATTTTAACAAAATTTCCATTATTATGTCATAACCCGTTTATAATATTCTTCTATTCTCATTCATTGGAAAATATACGACATTTACCATTTCACATTCCTTAGTAATGTATCCAATTACCCTTCTATCATGATAACAACTAGTAAAATTACAATTATTGCTTCTCTTTCATTCAATCTGACTTGTCAACATATCTTCCATGGACTATAATTCATCACAAATAAATGTTATTCTGATCATTAAAACCATCCATGTTCATAATTAATAGTTCACCCATTTGATGGCCCTAAACCGATCTAATCATCCTCAATGCTTCCTGTAGGGATCATGAGGGTTTAAACACATCGTTTAGCCAACCATTTTACCAAATCCCACAATGTCATCAAATAAAAAAGGATAAGGAACCAATAATGTGCCCATACATGAAAAAAATTTCATTAAAACCGTGACATATAACTTATCGACCACCTAACTTGAATCTGAATATGTACACACCCTTATCCTTAGTGTTAGATCTAGATGAAAGCACCAATTGAAGCCTCAACATAAGATCTTCCAGAAAAAGTTTGTTTTAGGTATTCTTATGAATATGGAAAAAACCACAAGCACTAATCCTTAATGATGATTCTAGAGAAGGAATAGACTAACCAAGAGCTGCAATGTTTAACCAACGATGATCCAAATAGCTTCGAATCTATGGAGATTGATACTTGAGAAGCTTGGGGGAGTTTGGTTCATCATTACAGCTGGTGAAAAAATAAATGGGGAGAAATTTTTTTTGAGCAAATTAAAATCCCATATGGTAATGTTGGTAATTTTTTAATTTTTAATGTGTATATGGTTCGGCCGCATGGTTTTCCAAACCGTGTGCCAACCATGCACTAACTATTATCCCATAGGGGTCCAAGTCACCCAGTTACCTGGGGATCATACAAGGATTCAAAAAACATGAACCAACCATGTGTAATGCCATTTTCTATATCTTCATGGTTTGGATTTCCCCCTTGAATAGTTTTTCTTAATTGTTTACCCATCATCTTGGCTAGCAGGACTTGGTCGCGTGGTAATCTCTAGTCATGCACCCATAGTGTGACATTCAGTAGAAGGCAATTTTTTCCTTTTTATCCATTTCCCATGCCACTAGAACACTCTGAATCATCCTCACACACTCGATAAACACTTAATTATCAAATATTTAGGGATTCAAGCATAAATTTAAACAATAACATAAACCCACAAATTCTTATATCTAATAGACAAGATAAGTTTCACATTCCTTTTAATTTTCATTCTAGTATTCATTTAAATGTATTCATTAAAGAAATTAACTCGATAAATATTGACTAATACTTTTTCATATATCATTTTATAGTTCACACAATCAACCATTTACTTGTATTAATTATAAAAACCTAATTATATGTTAATTATTTATTATTCTATACAATCATGCAATACTAAAAAGGTCCCACATCACACACCTATAACCACGTAACTAGATCCATCATTTTATAACCAACCACTAAACCTACTAAAACAACATTTTCATTCCAAAAATATATTATCAATACTTTCAACCACATATCCAATATATACCACAACCATGCTCACAATATTTCAACAAAAAAATATATTTTCAATCAAATACAGTATAAGGGATATAAAAAACATAACTTTATTACAAATTATATTAAAAATGACATTTTAATACCAATATTAATTATAATTAAATTGTGTGAGGTTATTATAAAATTTAAAACTAAAACATAAAATAATTACATTGAAAAAAAAATTCAAATATGAAAAGTTGATAGCGTCAATTGGAAAACAAGAAACGATTCTTCAATATTAGGGGTATTTAGTTATCATAGAATATAACATTCACACTGTACCACTTTACATAATTTATATATCTCTTTTATCATCAACTCATTTCTTAATTATTCATTATCTCCTTTAAAAAAACATTAAGGGTAACATTAAGACAATAAATAACATAATAATTTTTATAAAACACAGGTAAACCACTTAGGTTTTATATTTAAAATTATTATAATCATTTATTTTTTTATGTGGATTCATACTAATCTCCAAAAGATCATAAAGAATTATACTATCATAAATTGATCCAAAATAATGGAGGTTGTATAGAATAACATAGCTATATTAGAAGTTCCCTATTCTATGAGAATGAGTGGTTTTTCATGGATCAACCACTTTTCAAGTAAAACCATCTAAAACTAAAGTAAGTCCAATAAAACCTAGCCATAGAAATATAGCCTCAGGATTATCATGAAACTAGAATATGAAATAGAAAAAATTAAAAACCAAAACCATTCAGAAGAAATTATGAAAATAGAATATAATGGAATAGAAAAAAGGAATACATTGATATAATATAATTAATCTTAAAAAATCAAAGAGTTAAAATTCCCATGAAGTTTGATTGGAGAGTGTGGAGTGGGCCTAATTTTAGATAGATTTCAATATCAAGAAATTAAATCGAATGAAGGATGATATATCACCTCTTTATTTTTGAGGTTTGAATAAAATCCATCACAACATAATATGTCTTGTTATTCCTATAGTTCATCTATTCAAAGCGTGTTCCCATTTTTAACATGTTTGTGTCTTTAATGATACTATTTTTTTAAAAACCACGTAAAAATTCTTTTGATTGGAATATGTAATTCTCTATTGTGTAGTGTATGATGTTTTATCCTCTAAACAACCCCCACGACCAGGAACCAAAACATAGTGTAGGTTCACTATTTATTTCACCTAACTACATTAAAGACCAATACATTGTGACACCTTGCTGTATATTTACCCTACCTCACACAGTTATCCTCACATTTCCCTTAAGTGACAACATTAGAAATTCTATGGAAATTTTCCTTATCCTAATTTTATATAAAGAGACTCAACATTCACCACAATCCGCTAAATGAGATTGGTGGTGTCCATGGTTCCAATAATTTGGCCACCCAAGCACCTATCCCAGTGCACCCTCACCTTCCTGCCAGTATGCCCTTCAAAATTGACTAACCCCTGATTTTGTACATGTCCATATTTTTATCAAGGAGAATCATGGAATGCCACACCCATCCAACATATTAATTTTTTATTCTTATTTTACATAGGCGGATCATCCCATACAAAATGGTGATAATCATGGGCATCTCATTGATAATTGCGCAACCCAACTAAAAAATAACTGTTGAAAGTGCCAAAAATAGATGAAAAAATTCCGAAAACTGAAGATAACAACACAAAAACAAAAAAAAACACACAAATATATAGAATAGTGACCCTAATAATAACCACAACATAACTCTCTAATATATAATACCTCTAAATTCTCTAAAGACACCTCAAAGACATAGATCAATAGATAAGGTGGTGTCTAAGAAATAAATCCCTTATCAAAATATCTATATGATATGGGGAAATATTTTCTAAAATAATATAATAAAACTATAGGAATGAGATGTTATATTATTTACTTTTTAATGAAATGAATTTCTAAAATTCAATGGGGTTAATAAATCCATTATTTCACGATTACGTATGGGTATGTTGTTATTATGTATAATATCAGTAAATATATGATCAGTTCAGATAGACTAGTATATATGTGGAATAAATAATATATATATATATACTTGTATTAGATAAATAATATCAATAAAATTATCATTTTTTATTAAAATTAAAAAATTCACATTAATTTGTGAAAATAACAATTATTCAAAAATTATTATTTGATGAAACATTCATTTTGTTAAATTTTGTTTGTATTAAATAATGATATTAAAACAATGTTTTAAAAAATTTACATAAATGAATTATCTAATAATTAAAAAAATAATTGTAAAAAACAATTATGAGGACTAAAAATTTAATAATTCAAATTCAATGAATGCTATTTTTTGGACACTTGTTTATTATATAATATATGGGATTTTATAAAAATAAAAACTCAATATATTTTGATTATAAAATTTATTGTTTCTATCTTTATTAAACTATTATAAAATCCTTAATTTAATTTTTAATTGGTATAAAATATGAGAAAACATTAATATTTCGACAGATAATTTTCTAAAAAAAAATTTAGAAATAATAATTTTTGTTTTTGAAAAATAAATATATCATGATTTAAGGATATATCTTTAGAAATTTAATTCTTATAAGATTAAAAAAAATTATCACCCATATATTTATATTAATTCACATTATGATAGAAGAATTTGACAAAATTTTTATAAATTCTTTTTTCTATGAAAATAGTTTTTTATATTATTAATTTTTCATTTAAACCATTAATATATAATATCTTCAATTTTAATTACATTAAATGAGGTAAAAATATTTGAATCAAAATTATTGAATTAGGTAATAGGGGTTATATTATTGTTTTGGGTAAAATATTATATACTGTGATAAATAATGGAACAATGTAAAGAACCTATAATATGGGGGTCAACTAACATTGAACTCATTTTGAGAAATTAATTTGATATTTAAAAATTATAGAAGTATTTTTAGGGGTTGGAATCAATACTAAAATTATTACCAACATTTCATTGGCCAACTCACCTAACTCCCATGTGATTCCATCTTTGCCCTTCAACAAATATAAGTGTCCAAAAACTATTCCTCATATTTACCTTTAATAAGGTTATATTCAATACAAAAAAAAGAACTTCTATCCTTATATTTTATCTATAATCCCTACAAAAATTAAATAATTTAATGTCTTATAATATATTTCGATTATTATATTTTGATGATGAATTACTTAATCTTTTATTCTAAAGGAACAACTTAAAAAAAGAATGATTACATCTATGTGTTTTGTTCTTACATAGAATTTTTTATTTTATCTTCATCTAAAATCTCATTATGTATAATTATCAACTATATTGATTTTTAGTAAGAATTTTTTGGAATATTTAGAAATTATATTACTATTATATTGCAAAAAATTTATACTCATTTATTAGTATAACATGTTCTTGTTTGGGTCATTTTAACCATCATCATTAAATATTCTATACCAACACCATCTTTTTAATCATGAATGAGTATAAAAAAATTAATAATTGTAATATATGATATTAAGAAGTAATTTATATTAAGAGTATGATTCTCTAAGGGTTAAAAAATTATATTTTCATTATAATGAAACTCATTTTTATATTTAAATTCAAATAAACATGATTATCATGAATTCTATCATTATTGACCATTATTATATCATTGGTCAAATAAACATGGGAATAATTAAATATTTTTACAAAAAATATTTCAAATAAAATGAATAATCTAGTAATGAAGAACCTGTAATCAGAGAATAATAATCTATATTGAGATTAAAAAACTTCTATGAGATAATAAAAATTACTAAATACAAATGATGAAAATAAACAATAAAAAATAATATATGTGTATTAAGAGATTATAATTGAATTCTATAAAATTAAATTAATTTGAATATTTTTCAAAAATCAGTAATTAATATTTCTATGTTTATTAAACATGAGGTTAGAGAATATTCAATGATATCTAGAGATATGGTAGGGTTTGTTTCTATTAAATTTCATTAATTAAGAAATATTTAAAACTATGCACACATTATTATTTTAAATTGTGATTTTATATATCTAAATTTCTTTTCATGAGAGTTATTTAAGTGGACATATATAACCCCATATATTTTATTATCCAATTTTAATTATGCATTTTTACAATTCATTTTACAATTAAAAATATTAGTTTTTCATAATTCACTATAAATGAAGCATGTAAGAGGAAATAACCATATCTCTTCATTTCATTCATGATATTTATTTTCCATATTAAGGTTTTCAAATTATGAATTAATATTTATTACCCTTCTTTTTTTATTTTTTAATGTCATGTTATATTAAATTTTATTTCTTTTATAGAAAAAAAAAATATTTTCAATGTTTTTCACATGATTATTGTCTCCAATATTTTTCAATAGTTTTATTTTGAGGGTTCATTACTGAGTTTTAATGTTTTTTAAAGTAATTATATTTATTTATATCCCTTTTTATAAAAACATTAATTTTAAATTTCTTCAATTTAAAAAATTGTCTGAAGATATAAAGGATATTTTAATTTTTTTAATAAATAGTTTTTAATGGTTTTTCAAAAAAAATTAACTTATTTTCATATCTTCTTAATGTATATTATATTTTAGTATAGATATGTATTAATGAAATCAACCTTTTTCTTTATTTACATTATTGATTTATTCTATGTGAAAATTTTCATTGAATCTATTCCCTTCCCAACAGTTATTTTTGTTATTGCTTATTTAAGAATGTTTTAATGTTCTTATAAAATACAAATATATGGTAATCAACATGTGATTAGTGATTCAAAACTTATATAACCACACAATGCATTGGGTTAATAATTGTATCTCATGAGATGATATGTAATGAACTAGTGGGTATACCTAATCCACAATGATTTTTAGAATGGGGGTGATAAAAATACACTATGTATTTCAATAAATTATGTGATGGTAGTATTTGATGTGATACCAGGAATAATAATTGAAATTATATGCATATATTTTAACCACATTTCAATTTTAAGAAAAATTTACATCTTTTGTTACCTTTGTTCTTGATTATTATCTCATATTTTATAATTTCAAGATTATGGTATATATCATGCATCATAATAATCCTATTATCACTATATGTTCCTTTTTTATGATCTATGTTACTCTAATAATCTTTATGAATATTCTTTCATGATATTTTCAATTATTTTATTCTCTAATTTTCAAATTCGCTCACATTTTATGATCAAAACCTCTATGAATAGTTGATATTTCTCCCTTGTATAGTATTTGAACTCATGACATTATTTTATTTTCCCGCTTACTCTAGGATTTCTATATTAGAATATCTCATGGAAGTATTCATGAAGAGATAATTTTATGGGATATTTGAAAAAATTATTATGTAATAAGTCTTTAAAATAGATAATATGTAAATACACTAAACCTATATATTATATGATTCAATTTATTATGATATGTAATAGATGTTAATTTAAAATAATGTATTACATATGAATGTTATGCTTTTAATTTCATGGTTGGTATGTGATTAAGGATTAATTATTTTTGGTATTATTCTAGGGAGAATAAAAGGCTAAAAGATAAAAGGAAACGTGTTTAACCAATATGGGAATAGATTGGAACAAAAGTATCATATGTTTACCCAAAAGAGTTTTATGTTTAATATAATGTTTCACATGATGAAATGGCGATTGTATATGTTAGGATATTATAGGAATGATTTTTCATCCCTGTATGACTATGTAATTTAATAATATTATTACTCAAAATTAATATTTATCTTTTTTTAAATGGATACACAATTAAAAACATAGTGAAAAGTGAATGTGATAATTAATGTAATGATCATAAAAATGATAGAAAATAGAATGGGGGATGGTGTTGAAAATATTATAGAGATTCTTTTCTTTCTATATAAAGATTTGATTAATAAATCTCACTATATAGAACATTAAAATTCAAATAAAAATAGAAAAATAGAGTCTTATTGAATTTTTGTTGATACAACGCATTAAAGAAATAATATTTAACTTATTGTATATATATATATATGAAATGTGAGTATAAATAGTCATGAAAAGTTATTATTATAATTGGAATATGTTTTATGTTTTCTAAAGGAGATGTTTGAGAAATAAACAATCAAATAGAAATGAATTATTCAATTAAAAAACACATAAAAATAAAATTCACTCAATGATACCAATTTCAATTTAATGATTTAAAAGTAATATATTTATTCACAATAAATACATATTCATTTAAAAAAACGTTAATGTGGAAAATTATTATTAAAAACAATAAAACCAAAGAAATAAATAGAGGTATTATAATAACACTACCATTTAAGTATACGAGTAAAAATTGGAGAAACATTCAATATTCACCACTCTTGAAAAAAAAATCATATTTTTTCTATATCAATGTGTTTTTATATACCTTTTTTGTTTTCTATGATTATTAGTTCACCACCTAAAATATGGGATATTGTGTTATCAGTGAAAACACACATTGGTTTAATTATTGTAGGTAGAAAAATACTCTAAGAGTAATATATGTTAGAAAATACTTCTTGAAAACTAAGTTAGTCATCAAATAGAATAATTTCACAAAGTATTTGGTATTTATTATCTCTCCCAACAAAGAGATAACATAAAATAAAATTATATTATCATATAAAATCTATTGGAATTTTTTCACTAGAACCAACATCAATATACATTGTGATTATAATATTATTAATATTAATAATGTTTTATCATATCGTGATTTTAATTCTTTAGGAAATACTATGGGATAATTTATTAAGAATAATATTCATAGTGAATTGTTTTTGTACTTCCCCACTATGATGATAAACAAAAAGTGTCATGGAAATATTTTAAAATATATGTCATATAGTTAGATGATATCATTTGATGAATAAACAATGATACATGCTATCATGGGTGGATACTCATTATACATTGAGGAACATTCTTGTAGGGTATTCCCATAGTAATTTCTTGTGAAGGAGATAATGATAACATTACACTCTATTAATAAATAATCATTTATTTGTGTCACTGTATTTTCTTATATGTTAAGATGTGTTTATATCCTTACACATTATTATTATTATTATTATTAACTGATTTTATTAGTATTTTAGTATCATGAATTAAAAAAATCATTTTCAAATATGTTCATGGTGAAGTTGGATACACAAGGCGTGTCATGAGTAATATTGGATTAATGACTACTGTGAAAACAAATTTCTCCATTATGCTTTTTAATAGAATTTTATAGTTCATTCTATTTGATTCGAATAAAACTACAAAAAATAATCCAGTAAAATCTTGTTCTTTGGGAATGTTTATTTATATAAAGTCAAATAATGGGACATTGAGCATATATATAGACTACACTTTCATGGAACGTACTTTAGTAGTGTAATAATGACCGAGGGTTATATGACGCATTAATCATTCATATGATTTTGTATGCTAGTGTGAAATTTTACTACGCATCTGTGGGTTTGGTAGTGTGTTTCTAGATGTTATTAGTGGACTTTGGATGCCTCTACCTACTACCAATATAAGTCCCCAGCCTTAACCCTTACTTAAACATGATTTATTACAAGATTACACCCTGAGGATCTTTTCAGGTTTAGATTTTTAGAGAATTAGATCATGAAAACATTCATTACATTCCAAATTTAAACAAAGTGGTTACAGAAAGATAGTATTCATTTTTCCCATCAATGGAAACATATTGAAAATAAAACATGGATTCTTTCTTGACACTTCCTTGACACTATCGTCTTATCATGTACCTTTCCCTTGACCTGTGAAAAACATTTGAAAAAAAACTTGGGATGAGCACAGAAAGCTTAGTATGGGTTATAAAAGCATGGAAAAGAAACATGAGATCATATATACATAAGAATGAAATCATACTTTAACCATAAAGCATAGGCACTTTAACATACCTCATAAAATCATGAATAAATCATAGAAGTCATAAGACATAAAGGTAACTTGAGGCCTTCATAACATTCTTATGTAGGGAGTAACCCTCTTGGATACATTTGGAATACCAATCACAGTATATTCCCTAAATCTCTTCGGAGAACCTTAACGTTTCACTCCTTCGCGTTACCGAATGAGTTGGAGAGCTATATCAGGCTCACCCGCCCTTAGTTTATCACAGAACCACCCGTCTTCATAACAATGCCCAAGAACCATAACATAATCGTATCACATAAAACAAGCATAAAGGAAACATAAAATTTCCACATTTCAAACAAAAGATATCAATAAAACACATTGATATAATAAAAAACATTATGAAAACCATTTTCAATACCAAAATAAAAGAAAAGTAAAACATGGTATTTATTTTTCATTTAAAAAACGTATGGCTTGTAGAGGAAGCTGAAACTCAAATAATGGTCACGGCGGCAGAGAAGTCGTTGTCGCCGCATACGTACGACAAAAAAACATTCCCTTTTTTTGTTTAGTAAACGTTTCGTATAAAAAATATTCCTTTTTAATAGTCCGAAAAGTCAAAGGGGTTTATACACCATATAAAATAAAGTTGTGTATAAAACAAAATATGCCTCAATGAAAGGAGATTGAGATGAAGACCCATACCTCGGGTCCGAATTGACTCGACCATTCTTTAACCACCTAAATAATAAACTTGTGTTAATTTCTACATTCTGAATAACCTTTTTCAATTTCATTATTCCTTTATATCACTTATTACCATGTCATGAACACTATACAATTATTTATGTTAATAACGGTCGTTTTAACGATCATTGGTACTTGAGTCAAAAAAATGATCTTTATAATTACGAGTTGTTAATGTATCAATTATATACAGAGTTATAATCATGATGTATATATCATATATATCATATATATCCAGTATATACATGAATTTATAATATTACATAATGTTTAGAGGTAAGAAATGAAATGCACCATTCATGGAGACGGTAAGTCGTACGTACACATGAACGCTACATTCATTTCTATTTCGTATTTTTATGGAATGGAATCATAATTATATAAAGGTATATTATAATTAAAGTATAATATCATATATAATACCATTAATTAAATCCTTTATACTTCCCACATATGGCATTAACGAAATCAAATCACTTTGAGGGGGTGGTAGTCCGCACTTCCTTAAATGAAGATATCACGTTTTCCCATAATGGAAACCATAAAGGTATGCCCAAAATGAAAAATACAGAAGCTTAAGAAAAACATAAACATATCATATATCATATATAAATATTGTGACATCTTAATGGCCACCTTTGAAGGTGTTAGAAGAATATTGAACAATCATCGTTTCGTGAGGCAGAAATTCGCCATCCACGGAAACAGTATGATATTTAACCATTAGATGTAGGTGTGTGTATGTTTAGATATAATACTTCTTATAAAAACATCATAGTATATATAATATACTGGAGTTGTTACAAAAGAAATGAATAAAAAGAGTTTAGGGGGTTGGAGAAGCAAAATAAAACAAAAGGACGCAAGTGAAGACAATACCTTAAAATCGGGTAACTCACTTTGGCTTGAGCACAAAGGCTTCATTTGGAAGACTTATGACCAAAGTGAGGCTTCAATGAGTAAGAGAGAGATGTGTAGAGACAAAATAGTCAGGGTTTGGCCGAGCTAAAGGCTTTGGATGTGTGGGTAAGGAGTTAGAGGTGTGGGCCATTTATAAGAGGAGAGGAGGGGCACTCTTGGAAAGTAAGGAAATGTTACTTTATTTGCGAATGGTTTTCAGATTTTAAAGGTCCCACATTGATTTATTTTGAGGATAAGGTGATAAGGGTTCAAACTCCACCAATCCAATAGGTTTTGGACTTGTGTAGGTCATATATTTTACATTATCTTTTCATTTTATTTAAATCGTTAAATAATGAGATAATCGATGCATCATCATGATGTCATGAATAATAAAATTTATGCAATGTCTAAAAATTATGAAAAAGTACTATGATATAGGAAATCATTTTAAATTTCCAATGAATATTTATAGTCCTGAATATTATCTATGTAGACAAAATTAAAAATGTTTTAATCTGGTGATACATTCTTGTTATATTTACTTTCTTTAAAAAAATAAAAAGATAACAAGTCACTTTCCCACAAAACGGATTCCATGGGGTCGCCAAGTTTGGCACAAGGTATCCCATGGTCGTCCATGAGACAACCAGTAGCATTAGGACACATTTTGATGTCATTTTTTTAATATTATGATATTATTTTATTATCCTTAACTACCCGATTACTCATTAATCAAGATAATTAAAGATAATTACCGTCGTTACTATTCATAATGTCCAAAAACAAAAGAGTCTTGATTACATAATTTAAACCTTTTTATTCCAAATATGTAATCCATTTTACCAAATTCCAAACACATAAATTGAAATAATTTATTTAAAAATAATTCCCATTGTCGAAACAAATGGCGGGTTTTTTTGAAACAATATCTATGAAAAGTTTGGAATTAGTTTATGCCCAATTCCAAAGTGAAATTAATCCTAATGACCACCATTGGATTAAATGGTAAAAATATATTTATATTACACTTTATGAAAAATTGAAAATATAATATAACCATATAATTAAATTAAATGAAAAAGCAGTTTTGATGTAAAATGCAGTATTTTTCACTATTCATTAAAAATGAACATTGTCAGAAAAATACCAAAAATTTATCCAATGTAAATTTCAATGTCCCAATAATAAAGAATATGTTGATTTTGACAAATAGATATTATAAAATGGTTAAATGTTTTATTTAAAAAGGGGTTTCCATCAAAAGGCAGTAAAATAATATTTTAAGAATATAAGTGTATTCCATGCATAAGATTGGATTTATTCTCATTTTAAGCCTCTAAAACACTATATAAATCATTAACAGACATAGATAAAAATAGCTATTATTAATTAATTACTTGGGATGTTACATCCTTCCTGCCTTTAGAAAATTGTGTCCCCGCAATTCATTTACTTATCGAATAAGTGGGGGTACTTATCCCTCATTACATTTTCAGATTCCCATTTGCCTCTTCAATCATGTGGTTTTTTCCCAAAACCTTTACCTGATGAATCACCTTATTCCGTTACACTTACTCCTTGTGGTCAAGAATCTGGACCAGTTGTTCCTCATAAGATAGGTTCTCTTCCTGCTGAACTACCTCTAGACTCAAAACATGAGATGGATCTGGCATATACTTTCTCAACATCGAAACATGAAAAACATTGTGTACCTGAGATTAACTCGGAGGTAAAGCCACTCGGTAAGAAACGGATCCAACTCTCTCCAAAACTTCCTATGTTCCTATGAACCTTGGACTCAACTTTCCTTTCTTACCAAATCACATCACACTTTTCCATGGTGATACTTTGAGAAAAACATGATCACCTACCTCAAAAGAGAGATCCTTCATCCTATTGTCCGCATAACTCTTCTACCTGCTTTGAGCTGTTCTCTTGTGTTTCTGTATCAGCTGAACTTTTTATGCCAACTCTTCTACCGATTCTGGTCCCATCAACTTCCTTTCACCCACTTCATCCCAGAAAGTTGAAGTTCGACCTCGCTTCCCATATAACGCCTCAAATGGTTCCATCTGTATACTGGAATGAAAACTGTTATTATAAGAAAACTCAACCAAAGAAAGTTGTCGGTCCCAACATCCCTGATAATCCATCGAACAAGAATGTAGCATATCCTTTAAATTCTGAATTGTTTGTTCTGACTGCCCATCTGATTGAGGATGAAAAGCTGTACTAAAGTTTAATTCAGCACCCAATGACTTCTGAAGGCCTTTCCAAAAGTTAGAAGTGAACCTGGGATCACGGTGAGATAAAATGGAGAGAGGAACTCCATGTAACCTGACTATCTCTTTAAGATACAAATGAAAAGGTTGATCTAGTGAGATAGTATCTCGTATAGCAAGGAAATGAGCAGATTTAGCCAAGCGATCAACAATAACCCAGATTCTATTATTACCTCGGGGTGTCTTCAGTAATCCCATAACAATGTCTGTGGATATATTCTCCCATTTCCACTCTAGCACTGGTAAAGGTTGAAGCATCCCTTTCGGTAACTGTCGCTCTTCATTAACCTGCTGACAAGTTAAACACTTCATAGTAAATTCAGCAATATCTCTTTTCATTCCATCCCACCAGTAATACTCCCAAATATCTCTATACATCTTAGTACTTCCAGGATTAACTGAAAACGGAGAACTATGAGCTTCACATAACAACTCTCTCTTCAACTGTGAATCATAAGGCACACACAATCTCTTCCCAAAACTCAAAACAGAATCACTATCAAT
This sequence comes from Viscum album, assembly GCA_963277665.1. Taxonomy (NCBI): domain Eukaryota; kingdom Viridiplantae; phylum Streptophyta; class Magnoliopsida; order Santalales; family Viscaceae; genus Viscum; species Viscum album. Next base: position 1,501,170,201 of record OY728131.1, read on the forward strand.
GTTGAATTCAGGAAACTTACCTTTCTGAACCAGCTCTACCTTTTTCTGCAACTCACTCTCTTGCTTCTGTGCTTGCTTGATTCTGACTGATAGAGATGATCTCACTGATACCTGAAACAAAACAAAAGAACTTCCTGCACCAACAACATCTATGCTAATGTTTATCAAATCAAAAACCAAAGGATCTCGTTCCAAACGTAGCATGGTTAATGAAGCATTACTTTTTCGAATCAAATCATCAGCCACTTTATTTGAATTTCTCGGATGGTAATTAATTGTACAATCATAATACTTGATTAATTCTAGACATCTCCTCTGTCTCATGTTCAATCCTTTCTACGTGAATATATACTTTAAACTTTTGTGATCGGTATATATTTCACACATTACTCCATACAAATGATGCCTCCAAATTTTTAAAGTAAAAACAACAGTAGCTAATTCTAAATCATGGGTAGGGTAATTTACCTCATGATTTTTCAACTGTCGTGAAGAATGAGCAATTACCTGATCATTCTGCATTAGGACACAACCAAGTCCTTTCAATGAAGAATCATTGTATATAACAAACTCACAATTCCTGGAAGGTAGTCCAAAAACTGGAGCATTCACCAATATTCTTTTCAGTTCCTGAGAGCAATCGTCACATTCTCTTTTTCAGATAAACATAACACCCTTCCGAGTTAGCTTTATCATTGGACTAGATAACCATGAAAAATTTCTAACAAACCTTCGGTAATAGCCTGCCAGACCAAGGATTCTACGAATCTCAATTACATTTGTGGGTCTTGCCCATTCTTCAAAAAACCTTTGTTTTTATAGGATCAATAATTATCCCATCTTTAGAAACAATATGACCAAGGATAGAAATTTGTTGCAACCAAAACTCACAATTTCTGAATTTCCCATACAATTTATTTTCTTTCAAGGTTTGTAAAATAACCCTTAAATGTCTTTCATTCTCTTCAATACTTTTAGAAAATACCAAAATATCATCAATGAAAACCACCACAAACTTATCCAAGAACTCATGGAAAATTATAATTCATTAAGTCCATGAATACAGCATGTGCATTGGTTAGCCCAAAAGGCAGTACTACAAATTCATAATGGCCATATCTTGTTCGGAACGCGGTCTTCAGAATATCTACTTCTTTTACCTTCGACTGATGGTACCCCGATCTCAGGTCAATCTTTGAAATATACTTAGCTCCCTGGAGCTGATCAAACTAATCATCGATATGAGGCAAAGGATATTTGTTCTTAATAGTGATGTTATTCAAGGCTCTATAATCAATGAAAAGTCTCATAGAACCATCTTTCTCTTTGAAAAATAATATAGGAGCACCCCATGGTGATGTGCTAGGTCGAATGAAACCTTTCGCTAATAAATCTTGTATTTCTCCTTCAACTCTAAAAGTTCAATTTGAGTCATTCAATAAGGGGGTTTTGAAATTGGCTTAGCATCAGGAACTAAGTCAACAGTAAATTCAACTTCTCGATCTGGTATTATTCCAGGAAACTCATCAGGAAAAACATCAGGATACTCATTTACCACTGCCACATCATTAATCTGAACAGTTCCCTTGTTTTCAACAATATGTGCAAGGTAACATTCATTTCCATCTTTTAAAAGTTTCTCAGCCTCTTGATATGTTATCAATAGTAAGGGTTCATTCATGTACAAAAACTGAAAATAATTCTGAAAAGAAACTTATTTAGCTCTACAATCAATCTTAGCATGGTAAATAGAGAGCCAATCCATACCCAGGATAACATCAAACTCTACTAGAGGTAAAACAATAAGGTTTGCAAGTAGGTTCTTTCCACAGATAAGTATAGGATGGTTCTTATAAATTATTTTTTCCTCAAAATTTCCCCCAGGTGTTTTTACCACAAGTTCAGGAGTCATTTCTTGAGATGGTATTCCCATTTTACTAGAGAATGATTCAGAATTCAAAGAATGTGTAGACCCCGAATCAAACAACACACTGGCAAAATCTGAAGAAACAAACAAAGTACCTGATACAACTTCATTTGATGGACTGACATCTCCTGAAGTAGTTGTAAAGGATTTCGCCACCCCTTTCTGCTTGTAGTCAAACTGCTTCCCATCACTCAAGTTCTTTTTTAGACACTCATTTTCATAGTGACCCATCTCATTGCACTTAAAACATTTCACTAAATGTAAATCAAATTTGGTCTTACATTCACCTTGATCTTTTTCAGTGCAATCACGAGCCTTATGTCCCATCTTACCGCATCAGTAGCACTTTACAGAATTCAGAAGACATTCCCCAGCATGCCTCTTCCCACATTTATCAAAAACGGGAAACTTAGTTTTCTTACCATCAGACCTTTTTGAAGAATTCTTCCCTTTCTCCTGCCACCTCTGTCTCTTCTTATGCTGGTTGTTATAGAACACTTGATCATCTGAAAACTCCATTTCCACCTTCACAGCACATCGAAAAAGCTTTTCAAAACTATTAAACTCACGAGAATCAAATTCCCTTCGATATTTTGGCTTTAATCCTGAGTAAAAATGATTGATTTTACTATCATGGTCTCGGATAAAATTTGGAGCATACCTTTACAATCGAGTGAACCTTTATTCATAGGCATCCACTGAGTCTTCCTCTTGCATCCATTCCAATAATTGTTTTTCCATCCTATGTCAATCATCCCTAGGAAAATACTTCTCAAGAAACATACCTTTGAATTCATCCTAGTCGAGAGCATCAATCTCATCAGCGTCCCTAATATTTTTAACCATCGACCACCACTGATCTGCTTCACCCTCCAAACGGTAAATAACAAGACTAACCTTTTGATGTTATGAACACCCCATGACATCGAAAATCTTCTCTAGTGATTTAATCCACCCTTTTGCTAGCACCGGGTCATATGATCCTCTGAATGATAGGGGATGTTGCCTCATGAAATGTTACACCACTGACATGTTCCTCTGCGGTTGATCTGGCTGATCTCGTGCATGGATACCACCGCCATTTATCACTTGAGTGAACTACGCCATTACTGCAACAAACTATTTAGTTTCAATTCTGACCATCTCAAGATGCTGATTCAGAAGGTTATTTCCTTCTACATGCCTTCCTAGCACAGCATCCCTGTTTCCTCTACGGAAAACCATTCTGAACAAACATGTCGTAGATGCAACAACATGGTAATCTTCAAATGCTATATCATTTCAATTTGACCATAAAAAATATTTTTGGATAATAATTTAATAAAATTATAAATCCTAAAGTTATCTAAACTGACCTCTGATACCAACTATAAGGCCCCATCCTTAACCCTTACTTAATCTTGAGTTATTACAAGATTACACCCTGAGAATCTTTTCAGGTTTAGAGTTTTAGAAAATTAGATCATAAAAATATGCATTACATTCCACATTTAATCAAAGTGGTAACATAAATATAGTATTCATTATTCCCATCGATAGAAACATATTGAAAATAAAACATGGATTCCTTCTTGACACTTCCTTGACACTATCGTCCAATCATATACATTTCCATTGACCTGTGAAAAAAATTTAAAAAAAACCTGGGATGAGCACAGAAAGCTCAGTATGGGTTATAAAAACAAGGAAAGGAAACATGAGTTCATATATAAATAAGAATGAAATCATACTTTACCCATAAAACATAGTAACATTAACATACCTCATAAAATCATTAATAAATCATAGAAATCATAAGACATAAAGGTAACTTGAGGAATTCATAACATTATTACGTAGGGAGTAACCCTCTTGGTTACATTTGGAATACTCATCACAGTATATTCCCTAAATCTCTTCAGAGAAACCTTAACATTTCACTCCTTTACGTTACCCAATACATTAGAGAGCTATATTGAGCTCACCCACCCTTAGTTTATCACAGAACCACCTGTCTTCATAAAAATTCCCAAGAATCATAACATAATCGTATAACATAAAACATGCATAAAGGAAACATAACATTTCCACATTTCAATCACAAGATATCAATACAACACATTGATATAATAAGAAAACATTAAGAAAACCATTTTCAATACAAAAATAAAAGAAATTTAAAACATGGTATTTATTTTTCATTTAAAAAAAGGTATGGCTTGTAAAGGAAGCCGAAACTCAAATATTGGTCACTACGGCGGAGAGGTTGTTGTCGCTGCATATGTACGACAAAAAACAACATTCCCTATTTTTGTTTAGTAAATGATTCGTATAAAAAAGATTCATTTTGAATAGTCATAAAGGTCAAAGGGGTTTATACACCGTATAAAAGAATGTTGTGTATAAAACAAAATATGCCTCAATGAAAGGAGATTGAGACGAAGTCCCATACCTCGGGTCCGAATTGACTCAATCGTTCTTTAACCTCCTGAATAATAAACTTGAGTTAATTTCTACTTTCTTAAGAACCTTTTTCAAGTTCATTATTCCTTTTATATCACTTATTACCATGTCATGAACACTATGCAATTATTTAAGTTAATAACGGTCATTTTAACGATCATTGGTACTTGAGTCAAAAAAATGCTCTTAATAATTACAATTTGTTCATGTATCCATTATATCCAGAGTTATACTCGTGATTTATATATCATATATATCATATATATCCAGTATATACATGCATTTATAATATTACATAACATTTAGAGTTAAAAAATGAAATGCACCGTTCATGGAGATGGTAAGTCGTACGTACGCATGAACGCTACTTTCATTTGTATTTCGTATTTTTATGGAATTGAATCATAATTATATAAATTTATATTATAATTCCAGTATAATATCATATATAATACCATTAATTAAATCCTTTATACGTCCCATATATGGCATTAACGAAATCAAATCACTTTGAGGGTGTGGTAGTCCACACTTCCTTAAATGAAGATATCGCGTTTACCCATAATAGAAAACATAAAGGTATGCCCAAAATGAAAAATACAGAAGAATAAGGAAAAAATAAACATATTATATATCATATATAAATATAGTGACATCTTAATGGACACCTTTGAAGGTGTTAGAAGAATATTGAACAATCATCGTTTCGTGAGGCAGAAATTCACCATCCACGGAAACAGTATGTTTTTTAACCATTAGATGTAGGTGTGTGTAGGTGTAGCTCTAATACATCTTATAACAACATACTAGTATATTAAATATACTGGAGTTGTTACAAAATATATGAATAAAAAGAGTTTATGGGGATGGAGAATCCAAATAAAACAAAAGGACTCAAGTGAAGGCATTACAATAAAATCAGGTAACTCCCTTTGGTTTGAGCTCAAAGGCTTATTTGTGAAGACATCTGACCAAAGTGAGGATTAAAGGAGTAATATAGAGTTGTTAAGAGACAAAATGGTCAGGGGTTGGCTGAGACAAAGGCTTTGTATGTGTGGTAATGGAGGTAGAGGTTGGAGCCTTTTATAAGAGGAGATGAGGGGAACTCTTGGAAAGTAAGGAAATGTTACATTATTTTCAAATGTGTTTCGGATTTTAAAGGTCCCAATTTGATTTAGTTTGAGGATAAGGTGATAAGGGTTCTAAATATACCCATCCAACAGGTTTTGGACATGTGTAGGTGATATATTATACATTATCATTTCATTTTATTTAAATCATCAAATAATGAGGTAATCGCTGCATCATCATGATGTCATATATAATTTAATTTATTTAATGTCTAAAAATTATGAAAAAAATACAATGATATAGTAAATATTTTTATCTTTCTAATGAATATTTATAGTCCAGAATATCATCTATGTAGACAAAACTAAAAATGTTTTAATCAGGTGATACATTCTTGTTATATTTACTTTCTTTAAAAAAATAAAAAGATAACAAGTCACTTTCCCACAAAAGTGGTTCCACGGGGTCCCCACGATTGGGAAAAGGTATCCCATGGTCGGCCATGAGACAAAAAGTAGCATTAGGACACAGTTTGTTGTCATTTTGTATTATTATGATATTTTTTTATTATCCTTAACTACCCGATTACTCATTAATCAAGATAATTAAAGATAATTACCGGCGTTACTATCCATAATGTGCAAAAACAAAAGAGTATTAATTACATAATTTGGAACTTCTGATTCCAAATATGTTATCCATTTTACCAAATTACAAACACTTAAATTTTAATAAATGATTTAAAATAATTCCCGTTGTCAAAACAAATGGCGGGTTTTTTTGAAACAATATCTATGAAAAGATTGGCATTAGTTTATGCCCAATTCCAAAGTGAATTTAATCATAATTACCACAATTGGATTAAATGGTAAAAATATATTCAGATTACACTTTAATACCAATTAAAAGGATAATCTAACCATATAATTAAATTAAATGAAAAAGCAGTTTTGATGTAAAATGCAGTATTTTTCACTATTCATTAAAAAATGAACATTTTCAGAAAAATACCAAAAATTTGTCCAATGTAAATTTAAATGTCCCAATCATAAAGAATATGTTTATTTTTACAAATAGAGATTATAAAATTGTCAAAAGTTTTATTTAAAATGGGGTTTCCATCAAAAGGCAGTAAACCAATCTTTTAAGAATATTAGTGTATTCCATACATAAGATTGGATTTATTCTAATTTTAAGCCTCTAAAACACTATCTAAATAATTAATATACCTAGATAAAAATATCTATTATTCATTACTTACTTGGGATTTTACAACCATTGAGAAAATTTCCTGGTGGGTTAGACAAAATGTGTATCTAGAGCCTTAGTTAAATATTATATATTATATTTTATTTAATATGTTTATTATATTTTATAATGTGGTTAAAAAATTATTAATGTTTTATTAATCACATATAATATTAAATAGTTATTTTATAGAATAATTATGAGTAGAATATTCCTTAATTTTTTATTTTATACTTGGTGAATATAATTTTTACTTTTTTTAAGAGAAGAAGTCATTTTTATTTGTTGATTAAATTAAGATTAAATTTCAAGGTACATAAAAATATAATGGATTATTACAAAAAAAATTAAATATTTATGAGAAATTACATATATTAAATATTATTTTAATAAATTGTAATTTTTATAATGAAATAATATTTTATTGCTTCATTTCTTTTTAAAATTCCATGAAATAATCTTATTATTGTTATAGACATGGTATTCTTCAAGAATTATTAAAATAATAAGGGAATGAATAAATTCTTATTTTCTAACTATAGACCTATTTAAACATAATTATATTATTTCTAAACCAAAAAATAAAGTTTTTTTCTGATTATTCCATGTAACCCTAGAGAATCTTCTTTGTAAATAGACAAATCATCTATAAAACAATCTCATGAATGGATTGATAACCTCTTCCACTACCTATATCAATTATTTAGATTCCAAGGAGAATATTTCATAGAATTTTTTAACATTGTGATCATAAACTAATGATGAAAGTGTTAGATTCTTTCTTAATAGAACATGGTGTTTCCTAAAACCTCATGTAGTGGTTCTTAGTTCACATATGTATCACCACTAATGGGAATCAACAATTTATTATTATAATGTAATGAGAGTATTATGTAGGTAAATTTTTTAATTCATCAATGAATAAATAATTCAGAAAAATCGAATTTTTTAACTACTTAAAGTAATTATAAATCATTAATTGATGATCTTTCATTTGGTTCTGCTGTTATCATGTTAATTTTTATTTTATTCAATTTCTTTTCTAATGTCAATATTTGAAAATTACATCCTATATTAGTCATAAAATATGAAATAAATCCGATTTGGGAATTCCCAAATGAGCACTTTTATTATGATCATAACCATTAAGAGTATCATAGTGGTTGTATAATAATTTATTACTAACTAAATATTATTTTTTAATTTACACATTTATCATTAGTTTTTATTTTTGATTTAATAATTTGTTAATATTTAATCATTATATCTTATTACTCATCTTCATTCTCAAAAATATAATCATACATTGATTAATTATTAATGGGGAAAATTTGAAGAACTCTTCCTGTGGTGACAAGGTATCTTATTGTATCACAAAAAATACACAATGTCTAGTACATAAATTCATGTTCTGTACCAATGTTTTATGCACCAAGATTCCTTATGAATTAAATTGGTCTGACTAAAAATTACTTTTTTACAATGAAATCACATTCATGGAAAAAGTTAGAAACCCTCATAACTATAACTATAATAGAAACAACATAACAAAATCCAAGAAAAAACAACAGGTCCAGCCCCAACCCAGCAATACATCACAAAGGCTAACCTTTACCAATGCATGACCACCTAGAATGCAGTCCCGTGAAAAAATGCACAGGCATGAAACTGATGGCACAACCATAGCCTCTCAGAAAAATTAATTTTTATAATCATGCATTTATTAATTTTTTTTAATTAATAAAAACCATGTGTTGACCAGTCTAACCCATCACATAGTTAGCTAGAATACATGGTTTTTAACTTCCATGCATGTGGTGTATTCCATTAGTCAATGACGATGTGTGAATTTATTTCATGGAACATGTGACTGGTAATTGTGTAACTCAGATACCACATTCCATGTATGCCAATTACATATCTTGTACTCCACTAATTATTGAATTAGGAGAACGCTCCAAATCCCTTGGTGTGTGTCATGGATAGACCTAAAAGTACAAAATATGACATGTAGCTAGAGAGTACACATCATATATATTACCAGAAGTTATATAATTTGAAATTAATTAATTATAATACTTATTCCTTATCAAAATTATATCCATGTTTCGTTTATTTTACTCATAAATTATAAGTGATGATATATATAAACATATATATGTATATATACATTGAATTTATTTTTTGAGTAGTATTATGAACTATATATTATGTATATGTCATAACACAATTATATCGCTACATGTACTAGTAAAAAACATGTTAGATAAATAACAAGTGTTTTTCTGTAATTTATTTCTTATTAAAAACAAATAAATAAAATGTTAATATGAGTATAGTACATCTCACGTGATTAATAATTATATGAATATTATAATCATTGGGTAGTTTAGATGGATACTCCTCATGTTTCATCTCTGGTACAGGTTTTGTAGTTATCAAATTTATAATAAATAATTTAATTTATATAAAATAATGATTTATGAGAATATTAAAAAATAGGTCAAACTTGAGGTAAAATAATGGTTTAATTAATGAATATATCAAATAGATTTTATTATGATTTATCATAAAGAATTTTCCAATTAATTTCAGGTATATGGAAAACCTTAATCATTGAAAAAAACATAATATGTTATTTTTTCATTTTAATTTATTATTATATTAAATTGATAGCTTGTGTGCCCATGGTTTTATTTTTATTTAAACCTCATAAACCAATCATTGGTTTTCCCTCACTTTTGTGTGAGTAAAATATTATGTAATCGATGAATCTATTACACTATAGGATATTATTCATCACTCGATCCAAGGAAAATCCAATCAAAGATATACATGGGATTGTATTTGGAAATCTTAAACATTAGCAATGTCATGGTTCAAGGTGTTACCCCTAAGTGAATGATAATCTTATAATCTACTAGATAAACTAACCCTTAAAAAAATACAAAGATCACACCACTCTTATTATTTCCATTCTGTTAAGTTTCATGGCCATTTTTATTATTGTTATTTTTTCACAATAACTTGAATTAATGAATTATAATGAATCGATTATATAAATAATAAAATTAAAATTATTCAAGAACATTATAAAATACATAATTAATCACTTAAATTAAAAAATTTATTATTAAGAATGGTATAATAAAATTAAAATTTTAAATTTCCATTGAAATATAAAAATAAAAAAAATTGTATATATTATATAGGTATAAATTTCCACTAGTTATGTTAAAATAAAATAAAATAGTTAAATTTTTTTACTACATAATGTAGAGGTTATTTCAATTATTGATGAGTTATAATTTGAGTTTTGGTTTGACATAACACAGTTGTCATCAAGGGTTTCCTTCTAAATTAAGACATGGCGTAATTGATATGAAAGGGTTTAGAAAATCCATATAAATGATTTTATGATTGGAGATCCCATATAATAGATCAAGGAACTTCTAATTATTGTAGTTGGGAAAATCATTTCGACCATAACACTTTCAAATAACTTATTTGAACAAAGAACAGATTATGGGAAGGGGTGTCTGGGTCATTGTAACTTAAATGTCCAAGAAATGATATTTTCTAAAACAAATGGAAATATATGTTAGGTTTTAATAAAATAGTGGAATAATAATAAACTAAATATTATTTAATGACTTTATAAATCAGATATTGTACTATAATTATACATTTCTTAATTATAAAAAAAGATATTGACACAACTTCAACTATATCACTAAAATAAATATATGAGAAGGAAGACCTTATAAGTATCATTAATTTCCATAAGTTAATGGTTCTTATGTGTTATTTAATACCATGAAAGTAAATTATTTTTACTACAAACTATCATTCATAATGAACATGGAATATAGGATCACGGGGAAAAATTATCATTAAATGGGAAACATTTAGATGATTCCACAAATATAAAGGGGTTTATTCAGTCTCTTATATCCAATGTTCCTCTAAAGAAACACAATAATATGGATGTATCTATAATTCTAGCTCACCATCATGATCACTATCACTGAAAGGTCATACTAGAGGGATATGATATATCCAATGATATTTTGACCTGAAATCTTGGAGATCTAGATCCAGTTGTGCCTCATGTAGTCATGTTAATTTTCAATATATAAGTATTGCACATCATGGGAATTACATTTATTTATTATATACGTTGATATATCTCCTTTAAATCATGAACTAAAACACGAGTAATAGAGAGAATACTTTTTTAGATCATCACACTCTCATTCAATATGTTTATGAGGACATTGGGTATGAAAAATCCATATATCTTATATAGAAATAAAAATATATTTACAAGGATAAGTATTCCAAGAATTATAATATGTCCAAAGTTTATGAGAACCACCCTTCCAGGAAGATTAAGAAACTATGATAGTCAAATGAAATAGATACAATATGTTTTTCACGTGTAAATCTATGAGAGAAGAAGAAGAACTGCACCTAGAAGAAAAGGGAAGCTAATGGTGTGTTTGATATCAAATTTAATCATTTTATATCTATAAATTGGTAATTGTATAAAGACTTTTTTGCCATCATAAATATCCCAATATATAAACAAATTAAATTTCATAATATTACCATAGGAGAGGTGGATCTTCTTGGATGTAATGGAGCATGAATCAATTCATTGAATATAACATACTAGAACCTTCAATTATTTATTGAAGAGGTTTTTTGGTTTTAAAGAATGTTATTTTTTGACAAGTCTTACTAATAATAGTGTCCCAATTTATTTACTCAAAATGGATTGATTTATTTCCAATATAAATATAAATAATGAATCTCTTGAAAGCTATTGTTTCATGGTATGGGATAACTAAATAACATTCTTTGTGTATTAACTTACAAATATTGGTTATTTAATATAATTAATGAATCGTGTTTGCATAACCCATATAACACCCATATATGGAATCAATATCCATTTTTTTTAAAAAAAAATTGTTTAATAAATATATATCAAGATGGGTTTTAAACTCCTTTACAATAATAATACATGAAACATGTCATTCATTTTTCATGTTAAAATAAACAAACCACCATTATGTAGGATGGATGAAAGGTATATATATCATCTAGTATTGTTACAAACTAACGCATGTTTAAGTTTTCTAGTAGATGAAATATATGAATATTCTTACTTCATAACACTTACTGATGACTTCAGTGGATATTATTATGTCTACATAAAGATGTATAAGTTTGATACCTTTGATAAATTCAAATATTTCATGAATGAATTATATAATAAACATAGTAAGAACAAAAATAATATTTGATATGATCACAGAGGTGAATACCTTAATTATGAGTTTATTATATTTCTATGGGATTTTAGAAGATTATCATAACTCAGTCCACCTTATACACCATAGTGTAATAGTATTATTTAGTGAAGGAACCACACCATTATAGCCATGGTATGGTTGAATATGGTTCATGAAAATATTCAGTAATAATTTAGGTATTTTCATTAAAAACCATGACATTTAAATTAAAATGAGAACAAAAAAATTGAATATAGAATTACATTTAAGTTATGGAGTGAAATGAATTCTGTTTTTTTTATACTCATATATGGGTAGGAGGGGTTTTTTAAGATATCATCTGGAATAAAACTATAGACCCTTGGAATAAAGAGTATATATGAGAAATATCTCATGGAAACAAAGGGATATAATCTATATAAACCCTTCGATAGAAATATGAATGTCATGATAAAATCTATCTTTCTTGGGAGGGAGCTCATCCTTATGTATGTTCATTGGAGAAAGATTTACTTTGATGTAGTTGATGCTTATAATATATTATAGATTATAAATCAATGAATTACATATATACCCATGGATTATAGAGTAAGAGAAATAAAATTGGATCATAGGAGTAAACAAGAGGCAAGAGATGCAAAAAAGATATTCTTTTATAGTCACTAAAATCGAGATTTATTTTTTATTTAGAATAATTATCCTCCCTCCTATTACGAGGAATTGAGGAAATTTGAAGCCGAAATATAGAAAAAAAATTAACTATGAGATGGATTCATTAAATAATAACCAATTTTGGGTTTTTTATATATTTATGTAGATGTATTTCTTTTTGGGTGAACATTCTTATTCAAGAGAAAACATTACATGGATGGTAACGTAAATACATGTAAAGAACATTTGGTCACAAAAGTGTTTAAATATAATTAATGAATTGAATATAATTAATCTTTTTATCTGGATTATTTATTTAAATCCTTCATAATTATAAGTTATATTAATAATAACTATATATGTGAACTTTGATATATTTATATCATAAAATAATTCATTATGGAGGCCCTTTTGGAGGACGTCTCATTAACAAAAATATAAATGTTATGGATCAAATTAATATAAAAAAATTTCATGTTAGAGAGATCCATTTATGTATTCAGTAAATAATCCATGAAAATAATTGATATTATAAAGATATAAAATAATTTGGTATCAATAATAATTATGTGAGGAATTTGTTAAAAAATTGATAAGTGTGACAGTATCCATTTTTTAGTAGAACATTTCAATTAGATATTACTAATTCACAACAAGAAACCAGTCTTACAAATATTTAACGACTTATTAAACATGTTCCTCTCTATAAAAGATATAAGGAACATAAGGCATATTATAGGGATCAAGATCATTCGTCATATTTCCATAGGGATTTTTGGAGTATGTCAAGGTATATAAAATGACCATATACTAAAAATATTTAGAAATGAAGAATACTAGAGAGAAATTGTTCATGTGTTACATAGTATACATACTTCTTAGAAAACAGTTTCTCAGACACAAGAAGATAAAGATAAAATGAGTAAGATATCATATGTTGTTCTGATTGGATCATTCATTTATTCTATGTCATGTAATAGACTTTAAGTTTCCTTTTCCTTGATATTAGTGGGCAAATATCATCCTAATCTTGGTAGAAAACCTTAGAATATTGATAAGGCTATCCTTAACTATCTAATAAGAACATAGGACAAATTTTGTACGTATAGTGGAGGTGAGGAAATAGTCATCATTGGTTATTATATTTCTAGATTTAAAATATATTTTGATGATCTAAAGTCACACTAAAGATATATTTCCTTTTTTAATGAAGAGTATTTGAGTTTCAAGAGTTCAAATTATCCATATTTCACTATTTTTATAGTGGAGTCAAAGAGTATAACTACTTCTGGTATACTTATAGTTTTTTATTTCATATGAATATTTTCCCATGACCTTGATGTGGTACGTAATATTAAATCCCCTATCATATAATAAATTTATAATACCTCTATAGTGTCTCTCGTAAAAGAGCTATGATCAAACCAGTAGACACAAAACATACCCTAGAAGTATCAGCACTTTAGGTATTTTTCTCAGAGGATGGAATTGTTGGTGAACATTTTTTCTATAGAATAAAACACTCTGAAACCATTTAATAAATCCCTATATCAATATAATCATGAGTATCCAATCATAGATAGAGGAAATAATGTTGTTGGCAGTTGGGTACAGTTTAAGAAAGAGCCTAATGGAGTAGGTTCCATAGAGGCAATTTTATTTCATATTTTGATTACCCATATTCATTGTTTTATATTATTAAACATAATTTTACATGATGTTTTTATTATGTGGGGAAAACTATGTGGTAAATTTTTAAGAATAACTATTATACTGGAAGGAAATAGAAGTTACTTATTATAATGAGAATATAGATGTTTCCCAATAGTATTCTTACAAATATATTTTATATATCTATATGATATCATTTAATATGACACAAATGTTATAGGATATCAGGGGTGGATACTCATATAATGTTTTATCATTTTCTCTTGGATTATTCCCTTGGTAATTTATATAGTGGGAGAATATAAGAACATGAAAACTAGTAGGAAATCAACATTTATATATTATTTTGGATGTTCTTATTCTATCGATTTGTGTACTGATCCTCAAGATTCAGGATTATTATTATTTATGAACATTAGTGTATAGATTATTACCATGATGAAATGTACTCACAGTGATGTAGGGTACATTGGGGTTGTCAAGAGTAATATTTAAATCATGAATAATGTGAAAAATAATTTCACCTTTTTTTCATTTATGGATGTTGATATATCAATCATTTTGATAGAAAACAAAAAAACATCCATAGACATAGGGTTCTGTGGGAAGTGCCATTTCCAGAAATTCAAATAATGTGACATCAGACCCATAGGTTGATAACATCAACATGAAACATTATTTATGAGTGATTCCATAATTAAGTTATAATGTAACATATTAAGATTTCATATTAGGTATTATGTTGTTGTAATATAAACATAGTTTTCTTGGTATTCTTTGGAATGCTTTTTGATGCTGACCTGGGAAATTGGGCAGTTACGCCAAATGTTATAGTGGAAAAGGCCTACAGGGTCTCAAACCAAGAGTATCCAAATCCTTAGTAAAATATTAAATATTATTTATTATTTTACATATTGAATAAATATTATTCCCATGCATGGTTAAGAAATTATTCAGCTTTACTTGATTGCATACATCCAATCATTAATTTATCGATAAAATGAATGGAAGAATAATATATTATAAATATGTATTTATTATTTAGTGATACTAATTAATAAAACAAAAAATCAGCATTCAATTACTGGTAGATATTATTAATGAATGACATACCATGTCTAAAGTTTTGGTGAGAAATAATATGTATTAACTATTATTTCAATAAAAAATAAATAATGTTTTCAAAAATAATATTTAAATTATTCTCTAGTTTTTTTCCATGTTAATAAATAATGATAATATTTTTATTGAGATTGGAATTTAATGGGACTTGGAAAATAATAAGGGTGTATGTGAAATTATTTTTGTATAATATGTATAATTTTTAAATCCAATTATGTTAATTATAATCCAAATGCATGCCATTTTATTGTGAAAAATGACTCAAGAGAATCCTCTCCGACCCTTGATAGCTCCTCTCCATAAATTCTATCAAGAACAATGAGTTTTCCTCCTCTACCACCCCTCTCAATTTTATGTAGATAATAGAAAATTTTTATTTGAAGCGTTTCTTATGGAAATCATAGAAAAATAATGCAAGAATTTGGATCATCCATGATATACCACATATATTATGATGTTTGTGCTCATAGGATTATATTATATGTTTATAGAACCATTGAATCGAATCTATAACTAGATCATGGGAGGTAACAGTAGTACTATGAATACATGTTGGCAGATTCATCAACAAATAAAAAATTAATTAGAAAGTAAACTTCTTTAAATGATTATAATTCAATATGTGTTGATCCTACATTTGATTCCAAAATAAGCATACAAATTAATATTTAATTCTATAATACTCATCAAAATATTCTTCATCATTTACACATTTTATTAATCTATGATTATGATAACAATTAGAGTCGGACATGCCCATACTGGAACTTATGTTGTGCCTGAAGCCATAAAAATAATTAAGGATCCTTTACTATAATGAATATACTATAAAAATTAATATTGGTCATAATTGACCTTAAAAATTATATATATATATATTATATAAAAATTATATTAATGAATGTTTTCATCATATACAAATTTTTAGGAGAATAATTTGTATCATGTTTCTTTTGTAGAAACTGGGGCTTAAATTTCATGACAGATTATATATGAAATCATCTATATCTTATGGATGCCCAATATTGTTACTATTAGTTAGAGAAGTAGAAAATTTTAAGGGAATAATTCTTGAATGGAAGGAGAATGTATCAACACATATTTAAGTATTCACAATCTAGACCATAGACATTTCTTATTCATTTTAAAGAAGAAAACATAACTACAATTACTGTTTTCAATATATGAATCCAAATAACTACAATTTATAAAATCACAATGTAATATTATAACAAAATTACATGAAGGAATACATTTTATACCATGGAATATTATATAATAAGAATGAATATTTCTATTTAAACTAAATTATTTAAACTAGGATAATAAATACAAATGAATAAAATTTTTATAACTAGAATATTTGTTTGATCATATTCACCGTTTAAATTATTGTAAATAAGAAACAATTACTATGAAAATACATCATAAAATATGAGATAATATTATAAAATCATAAAGTAAAACTATTGGAATTAGATGTTTGGTTCACGCAGTGTGAATGGAATGGATTTATAGAGGGTAATAAGGGTTATATAAACATAATTTCAAAATTTGAAAGGAGTATATAGGCATTAGGTAAAAAAATATTTCTAGTTTAGAATTAATGGTATAATGTTGAAATATATGACAATGAAGAAATATATGTTTTTATTAATTATTTATAAAAAATTAAATATATCTTTCTAAAAATAGATACTATTTCATTTATGAAATTACCTTTTAATAAAAATAACATATTTTTATGAAATTTTCATTTTGTATATATTTATTACTTTTAAATAATTAATTAAATAAATTGGATTGTAAAAATTGAATTAATTATTAGTACAATATGTAAATAACATTAATTAAATAATAAATGAATTAAAAGGAATAAAAATTTATTGATTCATTATCAAAGAAATGTATTAAAATTAAGAACTTATTTTTATTACATATTACATTTAGTTATTACAATATTAAATCTCACAAATTCAGATTAGTTAATTTATTTATTTTTTATGCTGATGAACATGTGAGTAAACAACCTAAAATTGATTATCAATTTTTCAAATATAAGATAAATTTATTTAAAGGTCAAAAATAATTTTTTTTATAAATGATGTTTATGTGTTTTTATTTTTCATTATGGAAAATAATGTATATCATGAGTTAGAAATTATTTTAACAAAAATTTTATTAATTTAAAAACAATTTTTTATCATTTATAAAATTACCTGTATTTGATATGAATTAAAAACGTGGAAAATAATTGTTTAAAGAATATTATATCAATATTTTTTCATATATATTTATATTATTTATTGTTTTAAAAGTTAAATTTCTAATATTTTTATTTGGATTTACATTAAATAGAATAAAAATAATGAATCAACCCATCAAAATTAGTTTAATGGGTTCATATTATATTTTTAGGAAAAATATTTATCATGGTAAATAATTAAATTGAGTAAAAAGTTGTAAAAAGCGTAAAATAACATGGATAAAATTTTTTATAACAAATTTCATATTTAGATATTTTATAAAACCCTAATTTGGTTTGGTATTTAATAATATATTTTTCATCATTATTTCCTTACCTGACTCACATAATTGTAACGTTACTATATGTTTACCTATAAGAAACCGGTTTTTCAATTTGCTATGAATCCATTAAATTTTGTTCTAAATATTTACTTTTAGCCTAATATGGATGCCTAATGAGTTAATAAAGGTATCAAGGGTTTATGGGTTACCTATTGGGCCCGAAAACCATCTATTGGGGAAACTAGCCATGTTGCAAAGTTAGCGCATGGTTGGCACATTATTTGCCTAACCATGTAGATAGTGTTTTCGTGGTAGAGACACCTCACATTGTTAGCTCATTACCATGTGGCCTAACTGTGATAGTGACCGTTTTTCCCATGTAACCATTCCTGGTTTTTCAAATCATGTGGACAAACCATGCACATACCATTTTTCTGGGTAATTTGAAAATTTTACCCTTAATGATCTAATTAGAACCCATCATCTTCCCTAATCCTTATTTCTGTTGTGTTATCATAAATTGATCTCATTTTGGAGGCCATTAATTATAAAAGGTATTAATAAATAGATATTAATTGTCCATGATCTGATTGAGCTTCTTTTCATCATGTTGGATGTGCAATGGTATGTACTCAAGTCCTGTTTAGAGGTTCTCCTTCTATTTTACTTTTGATCATGTTATGAGGCTATGAGGGTTTTTATTAGATATAATCTGATCAAATCCAAATAAAGGGACAATATCGGAGGGGGAGATTCATACAATCTTAAGGTAGGTATTCTATAAGTCAACCCTCACGTTTATTAATTTTGGAATTGTCATGTGGGTCCCACCTATTTCATCATGTGACATTAATAGAATTTACATTCCATGCATATAATCATAGTAACTGTATGGCTATTCTATTTACAAATATGTGATTAGTTTTTAGTGTTTATTCCCAAAACACAATTCATACCATGTAGGATGTTATGTACCAATTGTTGTTTTAGGGGTTTCACATGTTTGAGCCACCGTTCAGATTTTCCTTTTCTTGCATATCCCAAGGGTAAGAAAAAAAATATTAAATGAACTATTTGTTGTTTTTATTTCATTATTTCATGTACCATTTATTCCAACCTATTGACCAGCATAGGGTAAGTTCTAAAATATTCAAAATAAAATGTGAAATGAGAATTGGAAAGAATACTAATTATATGACTTAGCCTTAAATGTAAATGAATAGTAGGATGCATATTTGTATCACCCATTACCACATTAATGGAAGGTATAAGAATGAACCTTTACTATGTAATATTCTATAAATGAATTAAATGAATGGTTGCATGCTACTTGGCTGTGGCACACTAATGAATGGAATGGCTTGAATGAAACGAATTGATTAAAAGGTTGCATGCTACTTAAACATATCACACTAATTAAATTAAGGTGTTGAACTAAATAATCTATTACAAGACATCATAATAAAATTGGAATGGCCTAACTTGTTCCAACCTTTGATTTTGATTGGAGAGTTCCATGAGCAATCAGACACCCCATTCTGATTCATAGATGCTGCTTGAATAAGTTGATACCCACCTAGATACCAATCAGTGTCTATTATTTGGATTCCCTATATAACACTATAGGATCCTTTACATATCTCCTTAGTATTCCTTAGATACTCTCCAAGTATCCATTATTGATATGTAGGTTTCATGGTTATATCCTATAGGGCCATGTATCTTATTAGACTTGTTTTACCTTGTACGATCACCTTTGATTCAGTAGGCACCTCATTGTGGAATTCTTTGGACTATGCTCATTGGATTACACTCACAAACATTCTAGGCTATATTTTTTTTCAGAGTTGGTGACATGTAAGGTCTACATCACCTTGTTTATTACCTTGGGAATTCACTATTTTGTATCATTACAGTTTTCCTTGCAACATCATCGAACCCTTTCAATTTATAACATGTGAATTTTTTATAAACGCATATTAATAAAATAACTAATTTTTTATATGATTAGATCCCAGAAAAGCTATTTTTTAGGTACATGGGTATTTAGTTATAATGTACTTTTTTAATTTATATATGAATACTTTCACATTTTTACATTTCCATTGTATAGCCCGAATGTTATGGACACCATTGGTTGTGGCTTACTGAGATTTATCTCACACCCTCTCCGAGTGATGCTTGGTACTTAGTGGAGATTACAAGGTTTCATGTGTTGAAAAAGGGAATCATACGACTTGAAACACTTGATTGGTTGGTGTTTGTATGGAGCTTGATAACATGAGACCAATGCGGGGATTGATATGCTTGGGATAGTATTTCATTTCCATTATATTTTTTTGGAACATGTTATGATTGATGTCTTATATCCATGGTTTCCAGTTTTCTAGTGACATAGAATATCATAATTTTTTGAATGTTAATCCATTTGTTTCAGATATTAATACTCTTGTCACGATTTTTCCACAATGTCTTTTGTTTACATATATTTCATCCACGACCTTCATAGGTTAACCTTCTTCTGATGTGATGGACATTGGTAATGAGGGAATAGACTCCCCATGGACACACCCTAGGCCCTCATGACTAGTCGGTAACCTCATAAGTTCGATGATATCTTCTTGAGCCCTTATGGCCCACTGATCTTGTGGAACCTATTAATTGAAATTTGTGTCTGGGACATCACAAAGTGTTATCATATGTGGGTTCCTTTCATGATTTACTATTTAGAGACAATATATTATAGATTTGAAACACTAGGGATTTTTTCATAAGCTATACTTGGGCATTTCAAACATATTTTTGGGGTAAAAACCGAGTTTCCTAAATTATAAATGTTTTTTTCTTTTTCCTATTGAAGTTGATATTATTTCCACATTGGGTGACACACATGTTGTGTGGTGTTTTTGATTATTACTCTACATAAGGAATCCATTTCGTCCATAGTCTTAGGAATTGAGCGCAAGGATCATTTGCATATGAATCATGATACACACATAAAATTATCATGTCATACATATTTTCATTCCATATAGGTGAATTTCAATGCATTTCATTGCTTGATATGATTGTGATTGTTGAGTGATGTTGTGATAGTTAGCTTATTATTTCATTATTGTTGGTTGTGATTGAGTGATTTCCTATTATAATTCATGAGGTGTATGGGCCATCATGGGTTGGGATGAGTAAATTATCATGTTGAGCCACTATGTTATAAATAAATGGGTGTTGTTTCTATTGGTAAGTGTATGAGAACATATTTAATGGAAATGTCTATCAATTATAAAGTGAAACATGACATCTAAAATGGATTGGTTTCATATCCTTATCTCGCCTTGTCATGTTTATGAATGGTAAAAGAGTGGACCTGGACCATAAGTTTAAAAAGATAAGAAACTTATTATTGAGAAATTATCGATACCTATCTATATAAGAGAGTATATTGTGTCATATACATTGGGTAGTGAGTTTCCATATGATCAGATTCGGCTAGTGATGTTATCTTTCTGTTTAATATTGTTTTGAGTCATGTTCTTGGAAATTTTAGACCAATTCTACCATGACATCCTCATGTCGTACACCAGGATAGTGGTGAAGACCATGTAATAGATGTGGTGGTCCCCAAGCCACCACTATTACCCCCCAAGAGTTCCACTCAAGGCCGCACCAGCAGTACCCGATTTTCGCACTAAATCCAATGTTTGTGATAGTTTCCAACATCTAATGCATTCCATTCATGGTGCTACACAACATTAACCTTTGATTGTTGATCTAACTCATGAGTTCTAGGAGCAGCATCCCACTACCTTCTAAGGGGGTGGAAGTCTTAATACCAATGAGTCTTAGATAGATGCCACCATATCTATCTTTGAGCATATGTAAATGAATTGAGAGAAGACAATCAATATTTCCATATACATGCTTCAGTATTCGACCAAGAACTGTTGGGATGTGATTACCTAGGTTTGTCATTATCATGACATGCTATGGGTGGATTTCTATACTGCCTTCTATGATCATTCCATTCCTCATATTATAATATTTGACAGTGCCAGAGTGTTCATGCATCTCAAGTAGTGTTCTATGTCAGAAATGGAATATTCATTGTGTTTCAGAGAGTTGCAGTTCTTTTCACCGCAACTAGCTAGTCATGAAATTTTCGGTCCTAGACACTTCAAGGATAGGTATTTTTATGAAATATGTATACAAGTCAATGTTTTTCACCTTCCTACATTTTTTCAATAGTCAATCATGCTCTGATCACTAATTTCAACCTAATGGTTGAAGATGATACCAAGTATAGATGATTTGTACCGTGACATGCTAGTAGTTCTTCTGGTGGTAGGAAATGTTCCCTCAAGGATTCTCATACCATAAGTGACAACCATAGTGCCTTTTTTATATCTCTATAGTGTGTCATGTGTGTGGAAGATGTGGGAGGAAGAAGATTTAATGTGATAGAGACCCAATGAAGTGTGGAGCTTGAAGTTGTATGGGGAATATTCAGTAGTTTTGAATGAAATTTCCACCTACCTCAAGTGGAAAAGGAACAGTGCTACCTCCAAATTCATGAGTATGTTATTTTATGCCTCATCAGGTAGGGAGTTGGAATAGTAAAGGTAGGTCTAGATGAGGAGGAGGTCATGTCCGTGGAAACCGAACCCCAGATTACTAGCAACAGCAGCATAGAAATTATGATCATTATAGTCAATCTATTGTGCATGGTCATGGATCATTCTAGTTAAATTCACTACAGTCGATACCTACTGATTAGGATGTAGGACCATTTAGTGTATGATGTACTATTTTTTGGAAACTACTATAATATGTTCATTATTTGATATAGGTTCTTCGTACTCTTTTATCAGCATATCTATCATGGAATGCCTCTGTCTGAAGATACAATATCACTGTGGATTAATGACCCCATATACACTGTTAGGGGTACAAACATAGGGTATACGCTAGTGTAGGGAATTTCCTCTTAAGGTAGGAAGTTAACATTTCTTATGAGAAATCTGCTTTCGTTAGATGACATGCTACTACGTCATACTTGGGATGACTTGTTTTTTTCACTATCATGATTTTTTAGATTGAAATCTCTATAGGGTATAGTTTACATAACCATAGGGAAGTTGTTATCTATATAAGGGTGACTGTAATGTCCAACATGGTAGAGCAGGACCAGAGAATCCAAGGATAGGTGGAGGGACCACCCAGATTGATAATATCTTCATGGAGGATTAGGGTTTATGACAATTTTATTTCAATCTAGTGGTTTATAGTTTCATGGATGTCTTTTCTGGTGATTTTTCTAGAAAATTCCAATGATATAGGTAGATATTATAATAAATTACATTCTGGGAGCATCTCTAGTGTCCATTCCTCCATAAAGGATAGAACCATCAGATCATCAAGAGATCAAGAGAAAATTACAGTATTTAGAGGAAAATGGTTTTATATATCTCCTTACATCTTCTTTGGTTCTCCCATGACATTTTCCAAGAAAGAAGATGGAAACGTAAATCTATACATAGATTATAAAAAATTGAATCAACTTACAGTCCAGAACTGGTACCCACTAACTCAAATAGATGATCTCTTCTACCATCTCTGAGGAGAAAATGTCTTCTCTAATATTGACCTAAGATTCAGTTATCATAAGGTATGAGTCAGGCCATCATACATACCTCATAGTGGTTTTTGTAGTAGGTACGGCCTATGTGAGTCCCTTGTTATATTGTTCGGTCTTATGAATTCTCCCACCATTTTCATGGCTCTTACGATTAAGGTGTTTAACCCCTATTTATATTCATTTTTTTATATTATTTGTGGATGAAATCTTTATTGGTTATCACACTCGTAGAGAAGATTCCAAAAATCTTGAGATCATTCATAGTACACTGAGAGAGTATAATCTTTAAAAAAATCTTACTAAATTACACTTTTGTATTGAAAAATTTCACTTCATGGGACAAATAATATCAAATTTAAGTGGTTAGTACTATAGTTTTCTGGGAGCATCCCAAGAATATGTTTGATATAAAGAGTATCTTGGGAACGACTATATATTATAGGTGTTTCATAAAATACTTTTCACATCCCGATTCACCTCTTCATAGTTATACAAAGAAAGGTGTCAAGTTCACATGGTCAGAAGAATGTGAGAATGCCTTTTAGGAGATGAAAAGTATGATTGTATCAGAACATATTATTACTCTTTTGGAGCCAGGGATATGTTATATCATCTTCTATTATGCATGAGGAATAATCCTAGGAGTAGTGTCTATGTAGGAAGAAAGTGTTTTTGTGTATTCATCCCAGCGGTTGAATCCTAATGAGAGGAACTACCTAAATCTTGACCTCGAGATAGAAGAGGTTTAACATTCCTTACATTCCCGGAGACATTATCTTTTGGTTCAGCTTCTAATGGTGTACATAGAACACAAGAGCCTAAAATATATATTTCCCTAGTGTATAATGAATCTCAGACATCAGATATGGGTCAAAAATCTATAATCCTTTTGTTTTTAGCTTTCATAAATGCCTAGGAATGGTAACATAGTTACAGACCCACTGAGTCAGAAAACTCAAGCATAGGACGTACGGGAATGCAGTGATGAATGGATATTTATAGACCTATTTTATAATCTATATCTAATGTTTCTTGATAGTCATGATTATCCTTTTCTATCATCCTTGATAGTTACCTATTCCCATCCATGAAAAGGTGAAGAGTAGAGAATTATCAGATCCTAACAGCTTCATTCTCCATGAGAGTATATCAGTAGATAACCCACCTCTAAATTGGTTTGAGGATATAGATGAATTCCTCCATCTCTATGGATGTATTTGTGTTCCTACAGATATGATAGAGGAGTTGATGAAAGATTCCCACACTTATCAATGTGTATTTTATCCAGTAATCTCGAATATTTACTGATACATGTGATGCTAGTATAGTTTTCTTGGTAGAAAACATTTGATAGACGACTTTATCACATGTTGTTCCACATGTAGTTAGGTGAAAGAAGAGAATTGGATTCTAAAATGCCTTCTACAGCAGTTTCTAGTCTCATAATGGAAGTGAGAAGATGTTGCAATAGATATTTTTTTCATCTTAACTAGGTTGACGAGGGTTGGAGATGCTATATGGGTATTCATTGATCAACAAATAAAATCATCTCACTCCATTATTATTTGGGAAACATTCTCAATCTATGAAATGGGAATAATTTATGTCCTTGAGATTATATGACTACCTGGGGTTCCTCGCATTATCATTTTCATTTAGGATTTTCATTTCACTTCACAGTTCTAGAAAGGATTCCAAAAGGATATAGGGACTCAGGTGATTCTAAAATTAGCTTCTCACCATGAGACAACAGAACAATAAAAACAAACAACACAAGTTCTGGTGGATATTCTTCAAGCATGTATCATTGATTTCAGTGGTTCATGGGAGATGCATATCCATCTCCTCGAGTTATCCAAAAATAATAGCTTCCACGTGACAATTCATATTCATCAATTTGATTCCTTATATGTTAGGTCATTCCATTCACCACTGTTCTGGCTAAATGCTGGTGAGACAACCCTACAGGGTCCTCATCTCATTCATGAGACTTCAAAGAAAGGTTAGGTGATCAGAATTTATATAACTATAGCTTAGTCTAGACAAAAATCTTATGTTAATAACGATCTAAGTCTTCTATTGTTCATGTTTTGATATCATGTTTTTAATCATGAATCTCCATGGATAGGGAATAGAGTATTATGAAAACATGGAAAAAAATTTCCACGTCACGTAGGGTCGTTTTAGATTATTGAAGGTGGAAGGTTGGTAGCCTATTCATTTATACTACCTTAGAGGTATCATGACCTTCCAGTCAACTTCCATAAATCATAACTTATGAAATATCATGATGACCCATCTCATAATTTATATCTCAAATAAGTTGAGTTAGAGGATGATTTTACCTTTGAGGAGTATCCAGTACACATCGTTTAATGGAGCACAAAGGTTCTCTGAGTCATGTATGTTGCTTTAGTACAAGCACTATGGTAGCAAGAATGGGTACAGGGTGAGACTTTGGAGTGGGATGCTGACATATGCGCCCAATGGCTAGATTTGTTCTCAGATAGTGTTTCTCCACCCATGGAAGGTGAACTTGTGGACAAGTTATTTTGAGGGGGGAAAATAGTAAGAAATCAGGTTATCCCTTAGGTATTTATCATTTAAATTTCAATCAAAATCACTACGTTGGACAAAATATGGATTTTTATTGAGTTATTAATGGTCTTAGAGGTGTCCGGGGCATGTTTAGAACCCAAAAACCTTCTTATGGAGAAATTTTCCAGGTTGCACATTTGGTGCACTGTTTACCTGACTGTGCGGATGGTATTTTTTAGAATAGATCCACCTTGAAAAGTTTTCCCATGGTAGTGCAGCCTAACCAGTCATGAAACCCTTCATCTTATGTAATTGTTCATAGTTTTATAATGGGTTTTCAAATCGTGTGATGAAACCATGCAAATGACATTTTTAGGGGTAATTTGATATTTTTTCCCTTAATGGTCTATTTAGAAACCCTCTTCCTCCTTAATCTATAATTCATCAGGATTAACCTAAATCACTCCCATTTTGAATCCCTTTGATGATCAATGGTATCAATAAAAATATATATTTCATCTGAGATCAAATCAAGATTTTTTATGTCACATTAAATGAAAAATGGTAAGTACTCGATTCCTCTATAGGGATTCCCCTTCTGTTTTTCTCTCGATCAAGTTTTTATCGTATGAGAATTTTCTCCTTTTTCTTTATTATTCTCCAATCTGAGACAAATCATGGTCCATTACTGGAGGTGGATATTTGTACAAAGCATAGGAGTGTGGTCTATAACTTATCCCTCATGTATGTAGGTTTTTGAATTATCGTGTGGGGACCACCGATTTCATCGGGTGTCATTTAAAGAATTTACTTGCAATGATTAAAATAAATAGAACTGTTTGGATATATTCATTCCAAGTATTTGATTAGTTTATATTTTTTATTCCCACAACTCTATTCATATCATGTATTATGTTATTTGATAATTTTCATTTTAGTTTTTTGACAGGTTTGATCCACCGTCCGGGTGTGCCTTGGCTTCCCCATTCCTAAGGGTAAGCAATTATATATTAAATGGCATGTTTATAATGTTAATTACATAGTTTAAATTACCATTTATCCTCACCAATTGACCCAACTATGGTATTTGATTCTATTTGACAATAAAATATGAAATCTAAATTGAAAGTATACTAATTATATGACAAGTCCATAAATGTAAATTAATAGTAGGTTGCATATCCGCATCACTGCTTACCACATTAATGGAAGGTATAATAATTATAATGTTATATTTAAAATTCATTAAATTAATTAATGAAATGGTTTCATGCTATATGGCCATGTAAAACTAAAGAAAGGAAATCCTTGAACCAAATGACTTGATTACGTTCTTTCATTCTATTTGACCATATAACACCAATGAAAGGAAAGTCTTGATCCAAATGAAATATTACATGATATCATAATTAAACAATAATGGAATCACTTTATCCTTCCCTGGATTCTGATCATAGAATGCCATGATAACTCAGGAACCACATTATGATTCAAGGATATGGATTGCATATCTCAATACCCAATAGAACCCAATCCTGGTCTCTTCATTGGATTCCATGTATGAAGCTGTTAGATCCCATATATATTAAATTAGGATTCCTCAAATACACTCCTTGGATCCATCGTTGACAAGTAGGCCCAATGGATGCATCACATAGGTCTATGTCTCTAATTAACCCCATTTTACCTTGGACAATCACCATAGATTCGGTAGGCACCTCATTCTAGAATTCCATAGACTATGCTTATTGGGTTACACTCTTACCCATTCTAGGTAGCAGTAATTACTGTTTTGGCCACCCTTGAGGTCTATGTCTCCTTGGTTATTACCTTGGGACTTTACTATTTGATATCATTATAGGTTTCTTTATTATATATTAGAATGCTTACAATTTCTAACATGTGACTTATTTATAAACTGGTAATAATAAACTAATGATTTTTTACATGATCAGACACCAGTTGAGGATTAAAGTAGGTACTCGGGTATTTATTTACATTGTACTTATTTACATTATATATGGATTCTTTCAAACTGTTACATTTCCAATAAATGGGCCAAATTTTATATACACCATTGGTGGTGGACCTTTGAGATTTATCTCACACTCTCTCTGAGTGCCGCTTGGTACCTTGAGTAGATTACATGGTTGCAGGTGTCGAAAAAGAGAATCATATGACTTCAAGCACATGATTTATTACTATTTTAAAATGGCGATTGATTTAAGATTACTGAGCCGAGGCTCAAGATGTTTGGGATAGTCATTGACTTCATTTATATTTGTTTGAACATGTTATGCCTACTGTGTCATATCCATGATTTCTAGTTTTATAAATACATGACTTATCATCACTTCCTGAATTCTATTCTAGTTGTTTTGGTTATTATTATTGTTGTCTATATTTTTTCAACTATTCATTTTGTTTACTTATATTCCTTCTGATATTTAACTATGTTTACCTTGATACAATATGTTACCCCTTGGTAATTAGGTCATAGTCTCCACAGAGACATATCCTTGGACCTCACTACTAGTATATATCCTCAATAATATAAGGATATGTTCTTGATTTCATAAGGCCCACTGGGTGCAGGGCACCCATTAAGCTGAATCTATGTCGAGGACGTCATATTTCCCTTGACCTAAATTACGTTTCCAATGAAATTCCACTCATTTTTATCTAGATAATAATCATCTTTCTATCCTATTAAATAATTTTATATCTATTTTATTTTTATTTTATCCCCTCCAAAATTTTCTATCCTAATGTATTTTTAGATATTTGTTAGGTTCGGGTCCCAAGAATGCGGCATAAATCTATCATTCTAATCAAACTCAATATTATAATGGTATATTCCTTATAAGTATGCATATAGTTCTTTTCTAAATTTTTTAACTACCTTATCTTATAAAGGATCCAATTTTATCATTTTCAAAATGATTAATTTCATCCAATTATTCTATGCTTTTTTAACATAATTATTTACTATTTTTTAAAATAAATATTACTGAAAAAAGTACAAGTAATTAATTTATGAAAATAAAATCTAAAATAGACTAAAATGAGTTATTTTAATACAATTTATTTCATAATGATGATCCAAATCAGTTGAATGAGTATCAGACCATGGGAAACCCATACTGACTCATTTTTTAGAACACACATCTGCCACCATATTTGTATCCTAAAAAATAGAAGAAAATAAAATTATTTCTCATTATAGTATTCATACATTCCATCCATTGAGTTGAGAATCTCTATGTAAGATGCAATGTTTCATTTATAATTTCCAAAATAATATTACCATAGTCATTTTCCATCCAAAGGTAAATGAATCATTTTATTTTTTCAAAATAGGTGACATTAACAATTCCAAGAATCTATTATAAAAGTTATAATGTCACCCCACATGAACCATAAAAGCATCTTGAACTATTTTCAACGTGATCACGGTATACTAAAAATCACCCCTAGGGCCCCAAATTTCCTATTATAAGAACCATCAGAATTAATATAATCCAATTATTAATAGGGGAAACTAGAAAACGTGAAATGTACAAACTTATAATTTATAATTTCTAGTTATTCCCATTTTTCTCAGATCTATTAAATCATGTACACTATTTTTACAAAGTATTATATGCACCTTACTCGAATATTTGATAGAAAAAATTATTTTCATTATCAAAGACCATGAGAAAAAAGAATTACCGGTTTGAATCAAAGACTTTTGAATGAACCTGTGGGAGTCTACAAGTTCGACCACATATTCATAAATCAAACACCATACCTGGACTCAGTGTGAGAGGTTTTTATTGAATAAAAAAACTAAAAGCAAGAATGTGAAGAACTATCTAGTAATACAGTACAAGTTAAACATTTCCATAGAAATTGATGATTCCATCGCAAAAATAAGAAATAGTTTCTATGTATCTTATCAATGTTGATTGAACATGACACACCTAGATAAAAGATAAATTACAATGATTTGTAGAACAAAATCAGTGGGTATCCTATTGTGTTCTTATATATATATAAGAGAGAGTTGAGGTGGTATAATCCAAGGTTTTATGAAACTAAGTAACTAGTTATAGCCTCTATTTTAATCCCCATAGATGTGCTGATTGAAATACTTTCTATTCAAAAGACCATTTCTAGTGATCTCGTGGACTAAAAAATTTGTTCGTGGAGAAAATGTATAATCATTAATTGTTCTTTCAACATCATCCTAAAAAATATTATGGGATTATAAATTTATTTTTGATATAAATATGGGTGTCGGTATTAGAATTTAGTTATTAGAAATCATCAATAAAGGGATAACCCATCCAGTTATCTTACCATTAATTATAGAAATAATTTTTTTTAAAGTGAAATCGTACATGAGATTATTCAATGGATGTATTATCTTTGCAGCTATAAAAATGGATTATTCCATATAACAACTCTATATCACCCCGCCATTTTATAACATAAAATTTCATTACATTACACAAAACTGAGGATCTTTAAGATTTAGTGTCTTGGAAACCAGTAACATAATACATGAAAACAACATAAAACATTCTTTTTAAACACTTGAAAGGATTCTCCTTAAGTTCATCCTACGTTCATTACTGCATCTCATAACCTGTGGGCATACATCAAAAGAAAGGGTGAGCAGAAGGCCCAGTAAGGGAAACATGCGAAACATTTTATATATGAACTTGAGATACATCAATAAAGTCATGAAAAGAACTTTAAGGCATGAGAATGAAATCATGAGGAATATCATAATAAAAATAACATTTTTCATAACATGAAGATGTGGCTACATCATTTAACATAGACAATCATGAACATATCACCAGGGTCCATCCCCAAGGTGTCATTTGAAAATTACCAAGTTTATTCACCAAGTTATCGTGAAAATTGTAATCTCTAGTGGTTACATCATTACCCAATGCATTGGAGCGCTATCAGGGCGCACCATTAAATTTGCCTTTATTATCATGTGAGCCACATATATCATCATCAACAATTTCATAAATAACCCATATAGCATAAAATAAATGGGTTTCATTTCATAATCATAACGTTTTAAAAACTGCTTTAAAGACATGATCTTTACGTCACTTTAAACCCACGGAAAGGGAAAGCGGGTTTCATGTATGTAAATCCCAGAATTTAAAATAGAAAATTTTGGTATATATTTGAATACCCATATATAAAAGGGAGCTTTGAGTATTCACTTAAAAATAAAGAACTTTAGAAAAAGAGAGACATTTTGAGACGAAAATTCTGCAGCATAACGGCTATATTACAGGGTTTTAAAAAAATTGAAAATAGAGGGGACATGGGTCAAACATTCATAAATGACCCATAAAACAGTAAAGGGAAAGAATATAAGGGATTTAAAAACATGGTAATCAAATTTTAAAATACACTCTATGAAATGAAGAACATGAAAGGAAGACACAAATAAGATTTCTCTTATAAAAATTCGGCAGCCTAACAGCGTTACATAAACTTCAACAAAAAATTAATTGATGAGATCAAATAGGGTCTCTCATCATATGAACATAAAATATCAGTATGATAGATATAGAGATCATACCCCAACATAATAAAAAATAACTTACAAGACTTGACATGGAATTAGATCTTTGAAAAAGGGAGAAAGGTGCAAGGACCACTTAAAAATTCAGCAGCCTAACGACGCCACTTAAACTTCAAAATATTGAATTGAAGAGATCAAATGGGGTATCTCATCATATGGTCATAAAATATCAGTATGATAGATATAGAGATCATTCCCCAACATAACAAAAAGAACTTGAAAGAATTGACATGAAAGTAGAACATCAAAACGAGAAGGGTGAAGAACCACTTAAAAATTCGGCAGCCTAACGGCACCACTTAAAACTTCAAAATACTGAATTGAAGAGATCAAATGGGGTCTCTCATCATATGGTCATAGAATATCAGTATGATAAATTTAGAGATCATACCCCAACATAGTAAAAAGGAACATGAAATACTTTACATGAAAATAGATCTTGAAAAATGAGAAGGGAGAAAAAATCCGTTACAAAAATTTCGACAGCCTAACGGCTCCACTTAAAACTTCATAAAACGAAATTATGAGAGTAAGAGGGGATCTTTCATTATATGAACATAAAAAGGTCAGTAAGAGGAGTATAAAAGAACATCCTCCAACATAAGAACATGGAGCATAAAAGGAATGACATAAAAGGGATCACTTGAAAAGAAAGAGAGGGGTCGAATCCCTTACCTTAAAATGTAACTCTTAAACCTCAATGGTTGGGACCTTGAGGGCTAGGGGGCACCTTGGGAGGACTGCTTGGGAGGTAATGAGACCGGAACATCGTTGGGGAAGAGTTTGGAGTCGAATGTATGAGAGGAGGGTTTGGTATTTATAGGGAAAGTGAGGGGACAAGGCATTAATGGCCAAGGGACACCTCAAATGTGCTTTTCTCAAACCCATGTGCTCTCCCTTGATATTTCCCATTAAGTTAGCCCACATGGGGCCCCCAATACAATACTTCCTCACCCTTGGCCGGCCAACCCTTAAAATATCTAATTACATCACCATGACACAGCTATGATGTCATTAAACATACCGAAACCCTAAAACTGCATTTTTACTATTCACTGAAAATTCAACTTTCTTAGAAAAATCCCAAAATTTCACAGCAACCAAATATCGATGCTCTGATTTCAAAAATGAACTCTATTTTATAAAAATAATTTTCTAAATATTTTTTAATTTATTTTTAAATAAATACACTATTCACCGAAAATTCATTTTTTCAGAAAAAACCAAAAAAATTACCATAACATAATATCGGTGCTCTGAGTTCAAAAATGAAATCCATTTTATAAAAATAATTTTCTAAATATTTTTAAATTAATTTTTAATTAAAAAACACTATTCACTCGAAAAAACTAATACTTGAATAATAATTTATGAAACCATTATTTAACCATTTTATTGGATCACATTACTTAATTAAGGTGCCTAGATTATTTTAAAACTTTCTTTAAGTGAGATTACTAATCCATTTAGTCATATTACTAATCCAAATCATAAAATCACTATTCATAATTTACTATTGATCAAAAATCAAGTTAATCTTATTAGACTCCAAATTTCGTACTAAACATAATTGTAGAAGGTCATTTTTTGAAAATCTTTACACATTTTAAATTATTTAAGGTTTACATAAACATTTTTTTTCAAAATATCTTTTTGAAAATTCATCAAA
This sequence comes from Viscum album, assembly GCA_963277665.1. Taxonomy (NCBI): domain Eukaryota; kingdom Viridiplantae; phylum Streptophyta; class Magnoliopsida; order Santalales; family Viscaceae; genus Viscum; species Viscum album. The sequence goes on from OY728131.1 coordinate 1,501,203,606, forward strand.
AATATGCATACTATTTTTATCCGGTCATTTGAAAATTCATAAACTTCATCATAAGAAGAAATCCCAATTTTTATTTAAAACAAGGATTACACAAGGCAGTTACGGTCTCGTTACATATCCCCTTATAATACTAGCATAGGACCTAAGAGTAAGGTGTGCTAGGGTGATAGAATCTTGGGGCGGCTCGGTCAACATTGCCTGAGTAGTAATTTCTATCAGTTTGAACTTCTCGCGAAGGCGATTCTGTTCTAGCTTCACATGATGAAGTTCAGCTTGGGTTTGGTCCAGAGCAAAGCCCAATGGTGCTACCTCCTTCCCAAGATCGGTTAGATGGGCTTCGATCGGTCCAAGACGACTAGGTGAGGCCATCGAATCTTCTTTCTACAATAATCAACCAAGATTACTTATATTTAGAGACAATAATCAAAACATTTTGTTCACAGCGGTCATACTGACCGATGGTCATATAACAGTCAAAACCCAATGGTCTCATTTTAATTATAATCATGTTTATCAAATAAAACATTTTTGTTGAGTATAAAAATAAAATAAAATAACACATGAAATTAGGAAACAATATTTATTCAAAATCTCGGGCCGTTATAATCTTCCCCCTTAAGAAATTGCGTCCTCGCAATTTTTAAAATTGGGTTTTGAAATTTCATTGAAAGTCCCACATCGGAAAAAGAGTCAGTAACACCATTACATTAAAAGAAATAAAAGGAAGTACAAAGGCCACCCGAGTTTACTCATACTATGATTCCATGTAGGAAACATGGACATGGAGGAGAAAACAAAGGGTCACGTTCTAAAGAAGAGTGATAGAAAACATTATTAGGAGGAAGTTATCCACCAGAAAATCCCAAAATTATGATGTGTGTAAGCGGTCTTTGATTACCTAGTAGGAAACGTAAACCAACAACGTTTTTGTTTTAGGTTCCTTTTAATAACTTTGAGGAATTCATTTACAGCATAGAACAAAAACATAAGGAAATATATCTACCTTCATGTAGAGTTTCATACATTAATAAGTTTCTACCAAAACTAATCTTTTCTCCAAATGATGAGCATTCAAAACTACTTGGTCTCATCAAAACACAAGAATCATCATCTAGAGAATCACATAATCCACAAAAGATCAACTATCTATTTCTTCTATCCTTAAACATTATCCCACAAAATAGAATGGGTAAGGTAAAACAACTCTTCAAAAAGAATCCCATTGGAATCGATACTACTTTTAAATCTTCAAAGTTCCATGGTACTACCAAAAGTTCATCATAGACCATTCCGTAAATAATGGTCCTTAAGATTCCTCAAAATAAACCAAACTAAGATTGAAACCCAAATACAAGAAAGATTTGATAACATAGTCTTCCAAAATAAACTTCATTGTTCATCTCCAAACAACATCAACCACTCCTAACATCTTATAACAAAAGTATCTAACCTAAACAGATTTTACCCAATATAGGTTAATCATTCCCATAAGTAACCTAAATTACTATAAGACCACCTTAAATTCATCGATTCTTCAAAATATAAGTCAACCTTACTCCTCAATGAAAATACCGTAGTAATCTATTTACCTCGATCAAATATGGTTCCCAAAAATAATGAACGTCTTCCAAAATAATAATCATCTTTTAATCCCCATATCATCTCTTTCATATTAATATGGAAATCATTGCATTTCCTATCACATTGGTTATTGGGACATGTTCTTCCATCTCCCACCATTAACTAAGAAGAGAAATTATAATTAGAGGCTTAAATACTTAACCAATAATCATGAAAAAGAGCTTAAAGCATATAAGGATAACTTGTAGAAGAAAAATATACCCTAACTTGTGATCCCCTAGGTTCCAATATACGTTATCCATGATCATATATTCTTATGTGAATCTTTGTTCCTTTAACAATGGTTCATACTATGCTTATGAATTTACCAAATCATATCCCCCGGGAGTGTCGTAACCAAGAGTGCAGCAAGGCCCGTTGTTGTGTACCTGTTCCCATTCGAGTCTAGCTCAAAGCGGTGTTTTCAAGTTTTACCCCTATGTACATCTGTGCCAGAGCCACCTCTACCTGCTCGTACCCAGACAGGGATGTATTTTCATGGAAACCCCTTACTCAATACTCACCAAAATACCAGGAAGATTTCCTATATTTAAACTTTTATATAGGGTTCTTCCTAAAGCATTCATATCCTAATTTCCAAAAATAACTAAACCATCCTTTGATACCTACTATAGAATCCCGCCTTTTTATAACATAAACTTTCATTACATTACACAAAACTGAGGATCTTTAAGGTTTAGTGTCTTGGAAACCAGGAACATAATACATGAAAACAACATAAAACATTCTTTTTAAACACTTGAAAGGCTTCTCCTTAAGTTCATCCTAGGTTCATTACTGCATCTCATAACATGGGGGCATACATCAAAAGAAAGGGTGAGCAGAAGGCCTAGTAAGGGAAACATGCGAAACATTTTACATATGAACTTGAGATACATCAATAAAGTCATGAAAAGAACTTTAAGGCATGAGAATGAAATCATGGGGCATATCATAATAAAAATAACATTTTTCATAACATGAAGATGTGGCTACATCATTTAACATATACAATGATGAACATATCACCACGGTCCATCCCTAAGGTGTCATTTGAAAATTACCAAGGTTATTCTCCAAGGTATCGTGAAAATTGTAATCTCTAGTGGTTACATCATTACCCAATGCATTGGAGCGCTATCAAGGCGCACCCTTAAATTTGCCTTTATTATCATGTGATCCACATATATCATCATAAAAAATTTCATAAATAACACATATAGCATAAAATAAATGGGTTTCATTTCATAATCATAACGTTTTAAAAACTGCTTTAAAGACATGATCTTTACGTCACTTTAAACCCACAGAAAGGGAAAGTGGGTTTCATGTATGTAAATCCCAGAATTTAAAATAGAACATTTTGGTATATATTTGAATACCCATATATAAAAGGGAGCTTTGAGTATTCACTTAAAAATAAAGAACTTTAGAAAAAAAGAGACATTTTTAGACGAAAATTCTGCAGCATAACAGCTATGTTACAGGGTTTTAAAAAAACATTGAAAAGAGAGGGGACATGGGTCAAACAATCATAAATGACCCATAAAACAGTAGAGGGACAGAATATAACGGATTTAAAAACATGGTAATGAAATTTGAAAATACACCATATGAAATGAAGAACATGAAAGGAAGACACAAATAAGATTTCTCTTATGAAAATTCGGCAGCCTAACAGCGTTACATAAACTTCAAAAAAAATTAATTGATGAGATCAAATAGGGTCTCTCATCATATGAACATAAAATATCAGTATGATTGATATAGAGATCATACCCCAACATAATAAAAAGTAACTTTCAAGACATGACATGGAATTATAACTTTGAAAAAGGGATAAAGGTGCAAGGACCACTTAAAAATTCAGCAACCTAACGACGCCACTTAAACTTCAAAATATTGAATTAAAGAGATAAAATGGGGTATCTCATCATATGGTCATAAAATATCAGTATGATAGATATAGAGATCATACCCCAACATAAAAAAAAGTAACTTGAAAGAATTGACATGAAAGTAGAACTTCAAAACGAGAAGGGTGAAGAACCACTTAAAAATTTGGCAGCCTAACGGCGCCACTTAAAACATCAAAATACTGAATTGAAGAGATCAAATGGGGTCTCTCGTCATATGGTCATAAAAGATCAGTATGATAAATTTAGAGATCATTCCCCAACATAATAAAAATGAACATGAAATACTTTACATGAAAATAGATCTTGAAAAATGAGAAGGGAGAAAGAATCTGTTACAAAACATTCGGTAGCCTAACGGCGCCACTTAAAACTTCATAAAATGAAATAATGACAGTAAGAGGGGATCTTTCATTATATGAACATAAAAATGGCAGTAATAGGAGTATAAAAGATCATCATCCGACATAAGAACATGGAGCATAAAAGGAATGACATAAAAGAGATCACTTGAAAAGAAAGAGAGGGGTCGAATCCCTTACCTTAAAATGTAACTCTTAAACCTCAATGGTTGGGACCTTGAGGGCTAGGGGGCACCTTGGGAGGACTCCTTGGGAGGTAATGAGACCGGAACTTCGTTGGGGAAGAGTGGGGAGTCGAATGGATGAGAGGAGGGCTTGGTATTTATAGGGAAAGTGAGGGGACAAGGAATTAATGGCCAAGGGACACCTCACATGAACTTTTCTCAAACCCATGTGCTCTCCCTTGATATTTCCCATTAAGTTAGGCCACATGGGTCCCCCAATACAATAATTCCTCACCCTTGGCCGGCCAACCCTTAAAATATCTCATGACATCACCATGACACAGCTATGATGTCATTAAACATACCGAAACCCTAAAACTGCATTTTTACTATTCACTGAAAATTCAACTTTCTCAGAAAAATCCCAAATTTTCACACCAACAAAATATCAATGCTCTGATTTCAAAAATGAACTCCATTTTATAAAAATAATTTTCTAAATATTTTTAAATTTATTTTTAAATAAATACACTATTCATCGAAAATTCATTTTTCAGAAAAAACCCCAAAAATTACCATAACATAATATCGGTTCTCTGAGTTCAAAAATGAAATCCATTTTATAAAAATAATTTTCTAAATATTTTTAATTTAATTTTTAATTAAAAAACACTATTCACCCGAAAAAACTAATACTTTAATAATAATTTATGAAACCGTTATTTAACCATTTTATTGGATCACATTACTTAATCAAGGTTCCTAGATTATTTTAAAACTTTCTTTAAATGAGATTACTAATCCATTTGGTTATATTACTAATCCTAATCATAAAATCACTATTCATAATTTACTATTCATCAAAAATCAAGTTGATCTTATTAGACTCCAAATTTCGTATTAAACATAATTGTAGAAGACCATTTTTTGAAAATCATTACACATTTTAAATTATTTAAGGTTTACATAAACATTTTTTTTCAAAATATCCTTTTGAAAATTCATCAAAAATATGCATACTATTTTTATCCGGTATTTGAAAATTCATAAAATTCATCATAAGAAGAAATCCCAATTTTTTATTTAAAACAAGGATTACACAAGGTAGTTACAGTCTCGTTACATAGCCCCTTATAATACCAGCATAGGACCTAAGAGTTAGGTGTGCTAGGGTGATAGAATCTTGGGGCGGCTCGGTCAACATTTCCCGAGTAGTAATTTCTATCAGTTTGAACTTCTCGCGAATGTGATTCTGTTCTAGCTTCACATGATGAAGTTCGGCTTGGGTTTAGTCCAGAGCAAAGCCCAATGGTGCTACCTCCTTCCGAAGATCGGTTATATGGGCTTCGATCGGTCCAAGACTACTAGGTGAGCCCATCGAATCTTCTTTCTATAATAATCAACCAAGATTACTTATATTTAGAGACAATAATCAAAACATTTTTTTCACAGCAGTCATACTGACCGATGGTCATATAACAGTCAAAACCCAATGGTCTCATTTTAATTATAATCATGTTTATCAAATAAAACATTTTTGTTGAGTATAAAAATAAATAAAATAACACATGAAATTAGGAAACAAAATTTATTCATAATTTCGGGTCGTTACAAACACTCCCCTTATTCATTCTTTCAAAAAATAAACCTTTAAGGAACCCAATAAAAATGATTTACAATGAATAAAATTTTATGTGAAGTTATCTTGAAGAGAGTCTTTAATGAGTCTACTGTTAATGATTTTAATGCCTAAATTGGATAGAGACTTATATAAACTTTTCCAATGAATGGTAAAAATATTAATTTAATGAACACAACCACTCCAAATAATTATCTTCATACTAATATTCACATGCTTAATCAACCCCAAAGGATATTAATAGACCATAAATAAAGTAAACCAGTTTAGAGTCTATAGAAAACATCACCAAGATTATTATAACATCCATATATTGGTTGTTACCATTGTAATATGAGAATTTTCTGTTTATAGGATCAAAAATTTCAAATGATGTCAACCTTTTCGGATCTCCTGGAATTAAGGGACATTAAGGTAGATAAATCAAATTGAACCCTCATTGATTCCCAACTATGAAGTGATGAAGTTCTTTCATAAAATAGGGAATACCTACCAAATGTATATAATGTATTTGTATCAGATAAATATTTTTCTTCAAATACCCTCACAAGGATGAAAATAATTTTTAAGAAAAAAATCCGTTTGAATACCCTACAGAAAAAGTATTATATCATCAACTTAAAAGAGGTGAATTGATGAAAAGAGGGACCAAGATGATTGAATATGATTTATCTTTCCATATATCACTAATTGGGAGAGAATCATTCCTAGATAATCCCCCAAAATTGAGAAAAGAACATCTGGGAGGGGATAATGATGTATAAATCCATTATAAAATTCAAAAATTCTTTTAGGGTATTTACTTATAAGCACCATGATTTTAGAAAAACCAAAAATAGAGGTAACTCAATTGAAAAATGTGATAATAAATCCAATGATACCCTAAATAGTTTATAAGAAATTCCAATCCATTGTTTTAAAAGAATTATAAATATCAATATTTAAATAATTTTTTCCTCCTCTAAAAGATTTTAAAATCATATTACAATACTTTCAATAATTCAGATGCAGTCCTATATGGATCTCCCATTGTTGAAGACAAATTGATTAAAATATACTATTTTAGAAGTCATTCTAGAAAAAGTATTATAATGGTTATTTATAATAATATTATTAATTATTTTAACTAAAAAATGGTCTATAGGAGGTGAAATTATAAAGAATTTATGCCTTTTGGAAAATTACATGGATCTTTATTCATTATCAATGGAAATTCATGCGGGTTTGTTTTAATAATTTTTAATGTTCACATGGGACACATATAAATGTTTATAATTATTTAAGTGGTGGGAAAAATATTATTTATCCCTCAATTAAATTGGTATATATTTATATCACATTATATATATATGTGACAAGGGAGTGTACCTAATCCCTTATGTTCTTGGGAATTGGGAGTATAGAAACATTTAATGGGACACTTTCCACTGCGTGATTATGATGTTGAATGTGATCCTTAACCTAATAAATGGGTTTTTATGCCTATGATTATTACATGTTGAAATGTTATGAACCATTTCAATTTTATATTTATTGTAATAATGATCACTCTCTCATGATTCAACTTTCATTGACTCTGGAATATGTCATGCTGTCATGATAATTTTTTCATTGAATTATACTCCAACGATTTAATCTATCTTAATCTATCATGTCAGATGAATAACATTTCTGATTCCATGATCATTTACAATAATTTTTATCAAATTTTTTATTCTTTAACCTATTTATGATTTAAACCACTATGATTCATTGATATTATTTTCCCTTTATCAGTGCCTAAGCTCATTATGTTCTATTTCATCATTTACATAATGATTTTTCCAGTTGGATATGCCTAGGAATAATTAATCTATAGAGATTTTCATGGGATATATTAGAGATGTATTGTCTAACAAGTAATTTATCTACATAATATAGAAAAATAAATAAATTAATTGGTCTGTGGTGTAATTTATTTTGAGATATAATAGAATTCACATATAGAAATGTATATAAATTTCATGGTAATTGTTTCTCATCCACTTGGGGAATAGTGGACCCCACAGACTCACACTATTCTATGAAGGACACAATATACCAAACCCAGTGGTAGTGGGTACCATATATATATATTCAAAAAATAAATACATTTGAAATTGATTTTATCTCTATAAACTTCATCCCCATGTATTTAACAACACAACTTTTAGACAAAACCCAATAAAATTCACATGGTTTGGAGAAATAAAATCAAATTAAAAACATCAAATACATGGGTTATTATAGTACCCCAAATATATAGTACCACTTCTCTTATTTTCATCATATATGTAATTATGGAAATGTCCTAGCCATAATAGATATATGTCTACCTATTATATTTAAGTATCCTTTTATATACAAATATGATTCCACTACACATGTTCATATAATATAATAATCCAATGAAAAATATTTTTACTCAAGTGTACTATATAGACATTTTATTGCATAAATTAACACATCTTCTTCTATCTTGATGTCATAGACAATAATTACATGGTAATTATTGGGGGGAGTATATACTGAGTAGAGATTCATAGAATAAATAATGTATCACAAAAAATACATAAGGAATCCGAAATTTTTAAGGTAAAATACTAATAGTCTTAATGACTTCATACATATAGACATTATTGGGAACCTATTTCCAATACCATTATATAAAAATGCATCCCATATGGGATTAAACTATTAATAAAACCATGTAACAACCACAAATGTAACACCCCAACCCCAATTACCCAGAGTCGGTGAATTATTTTAGTGCATTATCATGATTACAATGAATCATGTCCTGAAGGACCGATCAGTTTTGCAGTCTTGGAAAATAGATTACATACATGAATGTTACATTACACTTTATAACATACAAAACAAATTAAATAATCCTTTATGGGCGCCAATATTCCCTTGGCTTAACCCTGCATATCATTCACTATACACTTCTTGGAATCCAGGGAAAATAAAACATAGAAAGGGGTGATCTCAAATAATCAGGTAGGGTAATAAGCAATACTGCGAAAACATTCAAAAATAAGCATAAACATTTAATGAAATGTATAAAACTAAATCAAAAGACTTTTAAACTTGAACATCAGCATAATATGGAAGAAATAAAATGAAATAATGCGATTTACTTATTCACATGGATATTCTACTAATCAAATAATCACATGAAATATCAATAACCACTTTGATAATGATAGAATGCAAAATGCCAGACTATCATAACCACGTAGCCAAGGCCTCATTCCAAGACTACAAATAAGATTTTGTAAAGGCCTCGTTCCAAGACACTAGTTTGTCTCATGAGACCTACCGGTGAATCGAGGAGCTATAGTGGGCTCCACCCGTTACATACTAAGTCCAATGCATTCCTCATATGAAAAGGCCTAATCATAACATAAATATTCATATTATAAATAGCATACGAAATGTAAATACATTCTCCATAAACCATAAATGGTATAAAAAATAACACATCCACAGTGAAACATATCAAAAAACCATCAACACAATATGGAAGATTTTTATCATGATAAATCAACTTCATAACAAGATTAAAATCCATCAAACTATGTTGACATAGATGAAAATGATTTGTAAAACTCTTTGAGATAAATATCCATTTTTCGTGAAAACATTTAAAAGTCACACAATTTACAAAAGAATAAATTTAAAGAAAATATTGATTCAAAGTGTCTCATACCACTTTGAAACATTTGAAAGGAATTAACATTTAAAAAACATTCAAGTCCATATAAATAAATTCTTAAAACCCATTTTGAAGACATGGACATTAATGAGAACGATTTAGATGAATAAATATTTAAAACATTTTAAATGATGTTTTAGTAAAAAAGTTCCTTAAAAGAATCCCTTTGAAAACACTTTCATAAAACATGTGCATGGATAATAAATATTTCCCAGTAGATACTTACGTAAAAACAACCTCAGATAATAAAGAGATTGTGAAATTAAACCTTACCTCTTTGGTAACATAGGAAACATACGCCCCATGAAAGAGGTATCATACAATGAATATGTAAATAAAAATAAATTAATGTTTATTACTCAAGGGATACAATTTTGGGTATTACATACACAACAAAAAAGGTAATAGTGGAAATATGGCCTGAATCTTACAAGAATAAATAGTGAGATGAAAACCCCTTACCTTTCACTTTCCATTAGTCAAGGGTATGTTTAAACTTCTGTATGAAGACCGTAGTATGTTATTAAATTATACCAGAACCATATCAATATTTATGATATCATACATTATTCATTTATGACTTTTACACCCTATTTAATAATAATTTCTATGTTAAATTAACATTTCAGGTAATAATTGCTTTCTTTATCGTACATGTTTTAACTTGTTACTCTTAATTGTATCACTTAGATCACGATTTAAATAATTCCAGAATATAAAACATGATTTATATATTGTATATATTTTGAATATAATTATGTATAATATGTATATTTTTGAAATGTAAAACACCATTTATGGAGACGGTATTCTGTACGTACGCATAAACGGTGTTTCTGTTTTCATAACGGATTGAACGAGACTAAGTGAATAAAATATTTTTAAGTACATATATATATATATATATCACCAGTAGCATTATTATGTCATATATTACAAACATATTAGTAATATATATTTTTATAATCGTCGATGAATGGTGAATGTGGAAAAGAATCTCATCGCGTTGTGGAGACGGTAATCCGTACGTACGCACGAGCGACAATATCATTTCCTTAAAGGTTTGGAATTGGATGGTATATTAATATTACAGAGACATTATTATGTTATTTTCATTATTTATATACATATTACTCATCATTATATCCATCGAAATAACATAATGTTGAATAAAAAATTACACCACGGTGTGGAGACGGTAAGTCGTACGTATGCACGCATGGTGAAATTATCTATCATAAGATGGATAGAATAATGAATATATTTTTGAAATATATATAATAACATCACAGTATATATATGATATTGGATTTATTATTTAATAATGTAAATAACAAATAAATAAGAAATGGAAGAAGAAAGGAACTTGAAAGAGGGTGGTGAAAACATTACCTTTTTTTTAGGTTCTTCCTTTTGATTTGATCAAAAGGGATCCTTAGGTTGGATTTATGATCAAACTAAGGCCTCTAGGTTGAATTTAGGGAATTTTAGATAGTATTTGGGTATGTTTTGGCCGAACCAAAAGGCTTTGAAGGTATGAGGAATTGTTTATAAGTGGTGTCCTTTTATAAGGGGGGGGGAGGGGTTCTTTAGGAAAAACATAAAGTATTAATTTATAATAAATTCATATTCAATTTCCAAGGGATCAAAAGTAAATTATTAAAAGTCTTAGGTAGTTATGGGTCTAATTAATTTCAACTAATAGATTTTAGATAGGTTTGGTTCATTTTATTAACCTTATCTTTTAGTTTTAACTATTAGTTAATTAGTTTGACATTTACCATGTCTCTTTGTAATTTTATATTATTTGGTTAATAAATTTACTATAAACATCTCAGAGACCCCCAAGTGGACCATTAATGATACACCTATCATGATATAAGTCCTTCGTCTGAACCATTGAATTTTAGGAAAATAATATCAATTAATAATATAATATTTTTTAAAAAACTCATTTATATCAATTTTGACACTATTCAATAAATGATTTTTGTTAAAGTCTTAATAAAATTATTAATTATAAAAAAAATTATTTAATCAATAATAAAATTTCATGTTAACCAATAAAATTCTTTTAATTCATTAAAAGTCTCAAATTATATTTATTTCTGTATTTATAATATGAATTATTTTAATATTCCATTAATAAGGTAATTACTACATCATCATTATCTCATAAATAATATAATATATATGATTTCTAAAAATTATAAATAAATACCATGATGTAGGAAATATTTTTTTATTTCCAATGAATATTTATAGTCGAGAATATAATTTATATAACACAATGTAAAAATTAATTTACTAAAATATATTTGTTTGTGTCTTTTTTGTCTTTACTTTAAATTAATTAATCTAAAGAGTCATTATCACTCTCAAGTGGATCCATTGGGTCCCAACATTGACCCAAGGATGATCATGGTCGGTCATGACTCATCCAATAAGGTTAGGGAAAGTTTTAAGGTAATTTTATATTATTATAATATACTTTCTATCTTGAATTACAATATTTACCTTTAACAACGGTAAATAAAAGTCAAAATTTACTATTCACAAAAAATTATTTTTATCTTGTTGAGAAACATTTTACTCCTTGATATTAACCATCTCTCTCATATTTTAAAAATTCCACTCACAGAAGTGGTAATATTATGTTTTATGTGAATTATCAAATTCTCCTAGGAGGTGGGTAAAAGAAGGTGAAGAGTTCAATAAAATTTTTATATATCAAAAACTATTATAAACTGACTCTTATGAATTACATTGAACATATATAGGTAGTATGTTTATATTTTTACATAAAATAAATTTAAATAAAATAAATAATTATTTAAATAATAAATCGGTTTTAAACGATAAATCAGTGTTTTTCACTATTAATCAAAAAATTAAATGTTTTCAGAAAATACCAAAAATTTCACCCTAAGCTATTTTAGATATTATGAATCCAAAAATGAATTCCATCTTGACAGATAAATTTTATAAAATTTTAAATAGTGGGTATTACTATTCCTAAAAGTTAATTTGATTGGTCGCGACATGTTAGAATCACGAAGTTGCGTACAATGCAAGCTATTGCATTATTCAAAGGGAAACATGTTGTGGAATCTTGGGGTGTTACATTATCCCCTCCTTCAATAAATTGCATCCTCGCAATTTATTTTCGTTATTGGGAACTTGGGGTTGACATTTCAAAATATCTTAGTTGAAATCCCACATCGAAAAATGGATTAATGAGGCCTCTATTTAAAATAAAGAGTTGTAAGTATGAAGGTTATCGAAAATAACACATAGTAGGGTTCTATTTATGAAAACATGGATATGGAGGAGAAATATAACCATCAATATCTTACGAAGAGTGGTAGAGAACATGGCTATGAAGAGTCTGACAATCACAAAGCCATAAATTTGTGATGATTTAAGGTACCAACTAGGACAATGTTTTTGTTCTAAGTTCCTTTTCATAATGTTGAGGAATTTATTTATGATATTGTCTAAGATTATACATACATTATAATTATAGTTTTGTCCATTAATAAATTTCTACCACAAACTCATCTTTCACTACAAAACACAATACAACTTAGAAATACTCTATTTATCCTAATTGTATAGGGTTCCAAATATAATGAATTTATAATTCACATATCAGACCCTTTAAAAAACTACATTATACATTCTAAGGACTTCACATAGTCCAGTGGTAGGTGATAAATCACAATCGCACTATGGTTGTGGGTTCGATTCCCACAGCTTTGTCCAACACGACGGGTTGTCACACAGTTTGCCTGTTGTCCTTTTATAAAAAATCCAAAAATAACCTTTCAAACATAATCTATTCCAACCATTAGACTTATCCAAAATACTACTATCAAAAATCAAACTCCAAAATTTATAAGGAATTTAAACACAAGGATTATCCTTTTTTCGATGTAATAACATGTGAACATCTTCATCATGTATTATTTTAAAACATGGTAAAATCCTGAATTACCATAAAACCCTATTGATTACATTCATGCTCCCTTATTCTTTATAGAATACTGGATATAATCCATCTATCTAAAATTTTTGTAAACTCCAATGATGAAAAATCATTAATTAGTTTCAAGGTAGTCATGAATATCCAATATAATTATTCAAATCGACAATCTCTTTTTTTTAAAATCACTACCTCATTAGCGGGACCATATAAAGGATTATTTTTTCTTCAACCATGTATTTTCAAAAAAGTGTAGCTTACTATTAAGTCACTTTTTATAGAACCATATAATCTCAGATCCTCAATAAAGTAGTACTAGAGTGCAATCCTTATTTATCTATATAATTCATTTAACCAGTATATTGTTGATACAACACTCAAATAAAATAATTATATAATAACAACATTAGATTACTAGTCATTCCTCTTCATCTGAGGTAGTATCATAACTTGATTATCCAATAGCATCATTTGGGGTATTCTCTAGTGATTTGGAAATTGGTTTGTATATTGTCTCAACTCCATGCAGATGAAGAATTGTACATTTGAAAACTTTTTTTTACCCTTACAATAACGTACTTGGTGTCCTTTTTCTCCACACTTATAACAATCTCACATTCCCTTCAAGAATTTACCAAGGTGATCCATTCCACATTTATCACATATAGGAAAATCATTCTTTCCCTTATTCCCTTTATCCATATTTATTTATACCATCTTTTTATTCTAGGGATTCCCTTCAAAGACATTGGACTCAATGAATTCTTTACTTATCTTAATAACACATGATAATATTTTTTCATATGATGATAATACATGGGAGACTATTTCCCTTCTAAATTCTAGCATAAGACCATGAATGATATGATCCTTCTTAATCTTTGGATCATGCGTATTGTTGGAGTTCTCATCCCTTCTACTAGGCACCATTTCTAAATAATGGCATTCACTAGATCAGTTTATGAATCACAATTCATAATTCCAAACCTGTAAAATACTTAGAGTAAATTGAACAGTTTATGGATATAATCCCTAATCAAAAATGTTTTCTTTGAGGAGATATATACACATAAACCCTTCATATTGGTTTGTAAATAAAATGAGAATTATCCTAATCATATCCCCTGGGAGTGTCGTAACCAAGAGTGCAGCAAGGCCCGTTTTCGTGGACCATTTCCTATCGATTCTAGCTCAAAGCAATGTTTTCTGGTTTTACCCCTATGTACATCTGTACAGATCCGCCTCTATCAGCTCATATCCAGACAGGGATTTATTTTCTTAGAAAACTCACAAAATATCTACATTACCAAGATGCTAAGAAATTATTCTATACAAATCCTCAAATTCTATCTTAGGTTAAGTTTCTCTAATCAGAGTTTATCGAAATCTAGTTTCCAAGGTTATTTCTAAACATCCGCTGATTCAAACTGTAATGCCCCGACCCTAGTTACCCAGAGTCGGTGCATTATTTTAATACATTGGCACCATTACAAGGAATCATGTCCTGAAGGACTGATCGGTTTAGCATTCTTGGAAAATAGATTACATACAGGAATGTTACATTACACTTTATAATATATAAAACATCATAAATAATCCTTTGTAAACGTCATTATTCACATGGATTAACCTTGCATATCAATCACAATACACTTCTTGGAATCCTGGGAAAATAAAACATAGAAAGGGGTGAGCTCAAATGCTCAGTTAGGGAAAACAATACATCGAAAACTTTCAAAAATAATAATAAACATTTATGGAAATGTATAAAACTAAAACAAAAGCCTTTTGAACATGAAATTCATCATAATATGGCAGAAATAAAATGAAATAATTCCATTTACTTATTCGCATGGATATTCTACTAATGGAATAATCACTTGAAATTTCAATAACCACTTTCATTATGATGGAATGCATTATTCCAGACTATCATAACCACGTAGCCAAGGCCTCGTGCCAAGACTACAAATAAAAATTTGTCAACGGCTCGTACCGAGACACCAGTTTGTCTCATGAGACCTACCGATGAATCGAGGAGCTATAGTGGGCTCCACCGATCACATACTAATTCCAATGCATTCCACATATGAAAAGGTCTAAACATAACATAAACATTTGTGTTCAAACTAGCATATGAAATGTAAATACATTCTCCATAAACCATGAATGGTATACAAAATAACAAATCCACAGTCAAACATATCACAAAACCTTCAACACAATATTGAGGATTTGTATTATGATAAATCAACTTCAAAAAAAGTTTAAAATCCATCAAAGGATGTTGACATAGATGAAAATTATTTGTAAAACTCTTTCAGAGAAATATGCATTTTTCTTGAAAACATTTATAAGTCACACAATTTAGAAAAGATGAAATTTGAAGTAATTTTTTAATCAAAGTGACCCATACCACTTTAAATCTTTTGAAATCAATTAACATTTTAAAAACATTCATGTCCATATAAATAAATCCTTAAATACCATTTTAAAGACATGGAAATTAATGAGAATGATTTAGAAGAATAAATATTTAAAACATTTGAAATGATGTTTTAATAAAAAAACAAGTCCCATAAAAGGATCCCTTTGAAAACATTTTCATAAAACATGTACATGGATAATAAATATGTCCCAGTAGATACTTACGTAAAAACAACCTCGGATAATAAAGAGATTGTGAAATTAAACCTAACCAATTTGGTAACTTACGAAACATACATCCCATGAAAGAGGTATCATACAATGAATATGTAAATACATATAAATTAAATTGTATTACCTTAATAATATAATTATGGGTAGTACATACACCACACAAAAGGTAATAGTGGCAATAAGGCATGAATCTCATGAGAATAATTAGTGAGATGATAACCTATTACCTTGCAAATTCCTTTAGTCAAGGGTATGTTTAACCTCTTGTATGAAGACCATAGTATGTTATTAAATTATACCAGAACCATATTAATATTTATGATATAATACATTCTTTATTTATGACTTTTTACTACCCATTTAATAATAATTTCCTTGTTAGATTAACATTTTGGGTAATAATTGTTTTCTTTATCGTACATGTTTTAACATGTTACTCTTGATTGTATCACACAGATCATGGTTTAAGTACTTCCAGAATATAAAACATGATTTATATATCATATATATTTAGAATATAATTATTTATAATAGGTATATTTTTGAAATGGAAAACACTGTTTATGGAGACGGTAGTCCGTACGTACGCATAAACGTTCTTTCTGTTTTAATAACGTATTGAACGAAACTAAGTGAATAAAATATTTTTAAGTACATATATATATATATATATATATCTCCAGTATAATTATTATGTCATATATTACAAACATATTTGTAAAATATATTTTTATAATCATCGATGAATGGTGAATGTGGAAATGAATCTCATCGCGTCGTGGAGATGGTAATCTGTACGTATGCACGAGCGACAAAATAATTTCCTTAAAGGTGTGGAATTGGATGGTATATTAATTTTACAGAGACATTATTATGTAATTTTAATTATTTATATAAAAATTACTCATCATTATATCCATCCAAATAACATAGTGTTGAATAACAAATTACACCACGACGTGGAGACGGTAAGTCGTCCGTACGTACGCATGGTGACATTATCAATCATAATATGGATATAATAATGAATATAGTTGTGAAATATTTATAATAACATTAAAGTATTTATAAGATACTGGAGTTAATATTTTATAATGAAAAAAAACAAATAAAAAAGAAGTTTAAGAAGAAAGGAACTTGAAAGAGGGTGGTGAAAACATTACCTCTTATTCAGGTTTTCCCTTTTTATTTGATCAAAAGGGATCCATAGGTTGGATTTATTGTAACGCCCAAACCCTAGTTACCCAGAGTCGGTGCATTATTACATAACATTTTCATGATCACAAGAAATATCAAATCTCGAAAGACCGATTGGTTTAGTAGCCTTGGAAACACGAGATATATTCATAAGTTTTACATTACATCATAAAATGAAAAACTACTACAACAACATAATGCCTCCACAGTCCACACTATTATCCCCTCATAATATCCCTATAGGTCATTCATAACTTACTTCTTCACATCCTAGGAAAAATAAAACATAGAAAAGGGGTGAGCTCAAATGCCCAGAAAGGATAACAATATAGCGGAACATTCAAAATAAGCATAAACATTTAAGGCAATGCATTACTAAAACAAAAGCCTTTTAAACTTGAACTTCAACATAGTATGGCAAAAGTAAAATGAAATAATGCCATTTACTTGTTCACATGGATATTCTACTAATCTAATAATCACATGCAATATCAATAACAACTTTCATAATGTTGGAATGCATAATGCCAGACTATCAAAACCACATAGCCAAGGCCTCGTGCCAAGACTACAAATAAGATTTTGTCAAAGCCTTGTGCCAGGACACTAGTTTGTCTCATGAGACATACCGATGCATCGAGGAGCTATAGAGGGCTCCACCCGTCACATATTAAGTCCAATGCATTCCCATATGAAAAGGTTTAAACATAACATAAACATTCGTATTAAAACTAGCATACGAAATTTCAATAATTTCACCATAAACTATGAATGGTATAAAAATAGCACATCCACAGTCAAACATATCACAAAAACTTCAATACAATATAGAAGTTTTGTATCATAATAAATCAACTTCAAATAAGCGTAAAATCCTTCAAAGGATGTTGACATAGATGAAATCAAAACACTTTTTAGAGAAATATCTCTTTCTATTTTTGAAATCATTTAAGAGCCATATAAAATAAAACATTTTCTTTAAAATATTCTTATAATCTTGTAAGGAAATCTTTGAAGATATTATAACGGCGGAAAATAACCGCACCCGCCGTATAAGTTAAAAAAAACATTCTTACCTTAATTCTGTCGAAAAGGTTAAAAAGGAACTTGTTTTGAAAACGACGGAAATATTCCTCTTATAAGAAGTCAAACAAGGGTATAAATGACATTAACCCATATTCTTGTAAATAATAAAAATGTTTTGAAATACATTTTGAAGAAACATGGATGTGGATGATAAAGAGATCCCAGTAGATTATTACGTATAAACAACCTCGGATAATGAAGAGATTGTGAAATAACCATTACCTTGTACTTTTCCTTGGTTGGGGTAGGTTAACCTCCTGTATAATGGTGAAATAATTGTTATTAAATTATACAAGAATCATATACATTAATATGATATCATATATGATCTTTTAATATTGATTTGATAATAATATCTTAGTATTATCGTTGTTTCGGGTGTTAACTTACTTGTCTTTTATATGTTTTGTTAAGTAAGACATGTTTGTAAAGGATAGGTTGTATATTATTCATATCCAGAATGATATAAAGTCCTTAAACATCATTTTTAAATCATCAAATGATAATTATACTTTAATGGTTATGATGGAGAATGAATCTCATCGCGTTCGTGGAGACGGTAGTCCGTACGTATGCACGAGCGACAATATCATTCTTTTGGTATTAAAATAATATATAAATGGATAGTATATCATATATACAGAATCATTAACATGTTATATTTATTATTTACATGAGTTACACATCATTATTATACCCATCCATATAATAATATATTGAATAACAATTACACCACGATGTGGAGACGGTAAGCCGTACATACGCACGTATGGTGACATGTTATTCAAATGGTGGATAGAATATTGAATATGGTTGTACCATATTTATAATAAAATAACAGTATATATATGATACTGGAGTTATTATTTTAGAATGGTAACAACAAAGGAAGAAGAAGTGGAAGAAGAAATGAACTTGGAAAAGGGTGGTGAAATCATTACCTCTTCTTCGGGTTCTTCCTTTTGATTTGATCAAAAGGGCTCCTTAGGTTGGCTTTGTGATCAAACTAAGGACTCTAGGTTGTAGTGAGGTAAGTTGGGAGTGTATTTGGGAAGATTTTGGCCGAAACAAAAGGCTTTGAAGGTGTAATGAAATGAGAAGGAGGAGTTCCCTTTTATAAGAGGGGTGTGGGGCACCTTTGGAAAAGCTTGAAATATTAGTTTATAATAAATTCATATTCGGTTTCCAATGTCTCCAAAGATGATTATTTAAATTTTAAGGTGGGTATTGGTCGAAAAAAACTCAACCAATAGAATTTAGACAGGTTTGTGTACTTATATTAACCTTATCTTTAAGTATTAACTCTAAATTAATTAGTTTCACTTTTACAATGTCTCTTTGTATTTTTATATAATATGGTTAATAAACTTACTATATAAATACTAGAGACCCCCAAGTGGTCCATTAATTATGAACCTATCATTATATAGGTCTCTTGGCTAAACCTTATATTTTTAAGAATTTAATATCAATTAATAATATAATATTTGTTTTAAGAACTCTTTTATGTCAATGTTGACACTATTCAATAGTTGATTTTTTTGAAACTCATAACAGATTGATTAATTCGAAAAATGTCAATTAACTCAATCCTAATATATCATATTATCCTAGAAATTTAGTTTAATTCATTAAAAGTTTCATATTATATTTATTTGGTTATTTATAATATCAATTATTTTAATTTTTTACTATTATAGTAATTACTGCATCATCATTGTGTCATAAATAAATTAAATTATTTAATGTCTAAAAATTATAAATAAAATATAATTATGTAGGAAATATTTTTATCTTTCTAATTAATATTTATAGTCTAAAATAAAACATATATAACCCTCTGTAAAAAAATTTGTTCTAAAAGATATATGCTTGTGTCATTTTTGTATTAATTTTAACTTAATTAAAATAAAGTGTCCCTATCACCTAAAAGTGGCACCATGGGGTCCCCAAATCGACCCAAATATACCTATGGTCGAACAGTTATCAAAAAATAAGTCTAGTACACGTTTTAGGGTAATTTATTATTATAATAATATTATTTTTTAACCCTTATTTACTAGATTTACCCTTAACCATGGTAAATAACATATTTACCGCAGTACTTATTCAAAATGTCTAAAAATAAAAGTTGCATATTTATACAATTTGGACATCCTGATTCCAAATATGGAATCCATTTTTCTAAATTCAAAACACAGAAGTGGCATGAAATTAATTTAAAATTAATTCCTGCTGTCAAAACAAAAAGCGTGTTTTTAAGAGATAATAATTATCAAAAGATTGACACTTGTTTATGTTCGGTTTAATTGTAAAATTATGTCCAATGACCAAAATTATATTAAATGGTAAAAATATATTCTAAATATACTTTAAAACCACTCAAATTCATAATTTATCACTATTAATTATTTTGATTAAAAAATTTGTTTTTAATTAAAATTTAGTAATTTTCACAATTCATCAAAATATGAAAGTTATCCGAAAAGTACCAAAATTTCACCTTAGGCTAAATTCGATATTCCAAATCCAAAAATGAAGTCCATTTTAAAATATAAAATATATAAATTTCAAAAATTAGGTATTACTATTCATAATGGCTAGTTTGATTGGTTATGGTGTGTTAGAACTCGGTGTTGCGTACAACACACGCTATTACATTATTCAAAGAGAAGTGTACCGTAGAAGCTTGGGGTGTTTCATTTTAAATTTTTCTGAGGTCCCCATTTAGTCAAAAAGATTAAAATATTGTATTTAAAAAGGTTTCACTATTAAAAGTTGATAAAAATGCAATACTGAAAATGAATTTGTTCTAACATTATGTCTAAGAAAGTTATAATATGGATTCTAAAATTATAAGGATTATATAAAGTTTAAAATTTAGTTAACACTATTCATAACCTCTTTTAAATGTCTTTTTTGGTAATTCATGGTGCGATTGAACTTGGTGTTGCGTGTAGTGAAAGTTATTGAATTATTTTGAGGAAATAACACACTATAAAATCTTGGGGTGTTACATTCTCCTCTCCTTCAATAAATTGCGTCCTCGCAATTTGAAATTGTTCTTCGAAAATAAAAGGTTGAAAATAGAAAATATCTTTGTGGGAAAACCCACATCGGAAATTAGGTTACTAAAATTTAGTCTGAATATGAGGAAAAGAGAAATGAAAGGGTCACCACCAAATTATGATCTCGATTAGGAGAACATTGGTGGCAATTAGAGACATATAATTGGAGGGAAAATGTAAATATTTATAGGTAGTGATTGAGGTCATCAATCACAAACAAGTGTATAATTGAGGTCCTTAAATTAATCAATCTATGATGATTTGAAATACCATTGGTTCAACAAAACATAGGGTATTAGGATAACACATTTTTGACGTTTCAAAATATCTAAGTTGAAATCCCACATCGAAAAATGAATTAACGAGGCCTCTATTTAAAATAAAGAGTGGAAAGTATGAAGATTACCGAAAATAACACATACTAGGGCTCCATGTAAGAAAATATGGATATGGAAGAGAAATCTAACCATCAATTATCTGATTGAGAGTGGTAGAGAACATGGCTATGAAAAGGCCAAAAATCCCAAAGACATGAATTAGTGATGATTTAAGGTACCATCTAGGACAACATTTTTGTTCTAAGTTCCTTTTATTAATGTTGAGGAATTTATTTATGAGATTGGCAAAGATCATAAGGAGACATACTTACTTTATAAATAGAGTTTTATCCATTAATAAATTTCTACCACAAACTCATATTTCACTCTAAAAGATAATAGAACGTAAATTTTTCTTTTCTATTTATACTATTCGTACAGGGTTCCAAAATAAATGAATTTATAATTCATCTACCAGATCTTTTAAAAAAACTACATTATTTAATCCAGGACATCTCATGGGCCAGTGGTAGGTGATACACCCTTGTCGCCCTTCGGTTGCGGGTTCAAGTCTCGCAGCCTTGTCAGACGCGGCGGGTAGCCGCCCGACCTCTGGGTTGTCCTTTTATGGAAATCCAAAATAATCCAAACTAGAACTATCCAAAATACTTCTGTCCAAACTCACAGTCCAACATTTATAAGTAAGGTAAACATAATGTAGATCCTTTTTACCCCATAATAGCATATGAATACCTTCATCATGTATTCTTTTAATACACGGAAACATCCTGAGTTACCATATTCCTTATTGATTACATTCATGCTCCCTTATTCCATATAGAATGCTGGATATACTTCATCAGTCCAAAAATGTTTTAAACCCCAACAATGATGGAATATCAAAATCATTAATCAGTTCCAACGTAGTCAAGAATATCCAATATAAATTATCCAAAACAATCATGTATTATTCCAAAATCACTACCTCGGTATCAGAACTATATTATGGTTTATCATTCTCTCAACCAAATATTTTCCAAAAATTTATCCTGCTATTGAGTCACTTTTCTTTGTTCCACACAATCTCAAGTCCTTAATGAAATAGTATTGCAGTACAATCCTTATATACTCCATAATTATTATAACAAGTACATTGTAGATACAACACTCAAT
The DNA here is from genome assembly GCA_963277665.1 of Viscum album. NCBI lineage: Eukaryota > Viridiplantae > Streptophyta > Magnoliopsida > Santalales > Viscaceae > Viscum > Viscum album. The sequence continues at coordinate 1,501,226,533 of OY728131.1, forward strand.
TGAAATAATCAACATAAGAACTCTAATCATTCCTCTTCATCTGTGGTAGTATCATAACTTGATTATTATCCAATAGCATCATTTCCGGCATAGTCTGATGACTGGGACATAGGTTCACATAGTGTCCAAACTCCCTGCAAATGAAGCATTGTACATTTGAAACCATTTTCTTACCCTTGCAGTCACGTACTTTGTGCCCTTTTCCTCCACACATATAACAAACTCCCATTCCTTTCAGGCAAGTTCCAGGGTGTTTCTTTCCACAGTTACCACATATGGGAAAATTCTTCTTTTCCCTCTTCCCTTTATCCATCTTTCTCTCTTCCATCCTTTTCTTCTCTGGTTTCCCTTCAAATCCATAGGACTCAGCAAACTCTTTACTTATCTTATCAACACATGATATTATTTCTTCATATGATGATAATACATGGTAGACTATTTATCTTATAAATTCTAGCTTAAGACCATGAAAGATATGATCCTTCCTTCTCTTTGGATCATGTGCATTTCTGGAGTTCTCATTCCTTCTACTGGGCACCATTTCTAAACAATGGCATACACTAGATCAATTTATGAATCAAAATACATAATCCCATACTTATAAAACACTTAACATAAATTGAACTACTTATGTATATAATCCATAATCATAAAAATGTCTCCTTTGAGGATGTATATACTAATAAACCCTTCATAATGGTTTGTAAAGAAAATGAGAATTATCCTAAGCATATCCCCCAGGAGTGTCGTAACCAAGAGTGAAGCAAAACCCGTTGTCGTGCACCAGTTCCCGTTCGAGTCTAGCTCAAAGCGGTGTTTTCAGATTTTACCCCTAGGTACATCTGTGCTAGAGCCGCCTCTACCTGCTCATATCTAGAAATGTATGTATTGCTCGGAAAACTCACAAAATCTCTACAATACCAAAATTCTAGGAAGTTCTTCTATACTAATCCTCAAAGTTCATCTTAGGTCTACGTGCTCTAATCAGAGTTTATCTAAATCTATCTTCCAAGGTTTGTACTAAACTTCCTCTGATACCAACTGTAATGCCCCGACCCTAGTTACCCAGATTCGGTGCATTATTACATAACATTGGCATGATCACAAGAAAGATCAAATCTCGAAAGACCGATTGGCTTAGTAGCCTTGGAAACACTAGATATATTCATAATTTTTACATTACATCATAAAATGAAAAACCACTACAACAACATAATGTCTCCACAGTCCACACTATTATCCCCTCATAATATCCCTGCAGGTCATTCATAACTTACTTCTTCACATTCTGGGAAAAATAAAACATAGAAAAGGGGTGGGCTCAAATGCCCAGTAAGGATAACAATATAGAGGAACATTCAAAATAATCATAAACATTTAAGGCAATGCATTACTGAAACAAAAGCCTTTTAAACTTGAACTTCAACATATTATGGCAAAAGTAAAATGAAATAATGCCATTTACTTGTTTACATGGTTATTCTACTAATCGAATAATCACATGCAATATCAATAACAACATTCATAATGTTGGAATGCATAATGCCAGACTATCATAACCACAAATCCAATGCCTCGTTCCAAGACTACAAATAATATATTGTCAAGGCCTTGTTCCAAGACACTAGTTTGTCTCATGAGACCTACCGATGCATCGAGGAGCTATAGCGGGCTCCACCCGTCACATATTAAGTCCAATGAAATCCCATATGAAAAGGTTTAAACATAACATAAACATTCGTATTAAAACTAGCATACGAAATGTCAATAATTTCACCATAAACTATGAATGGTATAAAAATAGCACATCCACAGTCAAACATATCACAAAACCTTCAATACAATATAGAAGTTTTGTATCATAATAAATCAACTTCAAATAAGCATAAAATCCATCAAAGGATGTTGACATAGATGAAATCAAAACACTTTTTAGAGAAATATCTCTTTCTATTTTTGAAATCATTTAAGAGCCATATAAAATAAAACATTTTCTTGAAAATATTCTTATAAGATTGTAAGGAAAGCTTTGAAGATTTTATAACGGCGTAAAATAACCACACCCGCCGTATAAGTTAAAAAACATTCTTACCTTAATTCTGTCGAAAAGGTTAAAATGGACCTTGTTTTGAAAACGACGGAAAGATTCCTCTTATAAAAATTCAAACAAGGATATAAATGACTTTAACCCACATTCTTGTAAATAATAAAAATGTTTTGAAATACATTTTGAAGAAACATGGATGTGGATGATAAAGAGATCCTAGTAGATTATTATGTATAAACAACCTCGGATAATGAAGAGATTGTGAAATAACCCTTACCTTGTACTTTTCCTTGGTTGGGGTAGGTTAACCTCCTATATAATGGTGAAATAATTGTTATTAAATTATACAATAATCATATACACTAATATGATATCATATATGATCTTTTAATATTGATTTGATAATAATATCTTAGTATTATCGTTGTTTCGGGTGTTAACTTACTTGTATTTTATATGTTTTATTATGTAAGACATGTTTGTAAAGGATATGTTGTATATTATTCATATCCAGAATGATATCAAGTCCTTAAACATCATTTTTCAATCATCAAATGATATTATACTTTAATGGTTACGACGGAGAATGAATCTCATCGCGTTCGTGGAGACGGTAGTCCGTACGTACGCACGAGCGACAATATCATTATTTTGATATTAAAATAATATATAAATGGATGGTATATCATATATACAGAATCATTAATATGTTATATTTATTATTTACATGAGTTACACATCATTATTATACCAATCCAAATAATAATATATTGAATAACAGTTACACCACGACGTGGAGACGGTAAGCCGTACGTACGCACGTATGGTGACATGTTATTCAAAGGGTGGATATAATACTGAATATGGTTGTACCATATTTATAATAACATCACAGTATATATATGATACTGGAGTTATTATTTTAGAATGGTAACAACAAAGGAAGAAGAAGTGGAAGAAGAAATGAACTTGGAAAAGGGTGGTGAAATCATTACCTCTTCTTCGGGTTCTTCCTTTTGATTTGATCAAAAGGGCTCCATAGGTTGGATTTCTGATCAAAATAAGGCCTCTAGGTTGTAGTGAGGGAAGTTGGGAGAGTATTTGGGCAGAGTTTGGCCGATCCAAAATGCTTTTAATGTGTGAAGAAATGAGAAGGAGGATTTCCCTTTTATAAGAGTGGTGAGGGGCACCTTTGGAAAAGCTATAAATATTAGTTTATAATAAATTCATATTCGGTTTCCAATGGCTCCAAAGATGATTATTTAAATTTTAAGGTGGTTATAGGTCTAAAAAAACTCAACCAATAGAATTTAGACAGGTTTGGGTACTTATATTAACCTTATCTTTAAGTAATAACTCTAAATTAATTAGTTTCACTTTTACGATATCTCTTTGTATTTTTATATAATATGGTTAATAAACTTACTATATACATCCAAGCGACCCCTAAGTGGTCCATTAATGATGAAACTATCATGATAGAGGTCTCTTGTCCGAACCTTATATTTTTATGAATTTTATATCAATTAATAATATAATATTTGTTTTAAGAACTCTTATATGTCAAGTTTGACACTATTCAATAGTTGATTTTTTTGAAACTCATAACAAATTGATTACTTCGAACAAAGTCCTTTAAATCATTACTAATATATCATATTATCCTATAAAATTAGTTTAATTCATTAAAAGTTTCATATTATATTTATTTGGGTATTTATAATATCAATTATTTTAATTTTTTACTATTATAGTAATTACTGCATCATCATTGTGTCATAAATAAATTAAATTATTTAATGTCTAAAAATTATAAATAAAATATCATTATGTAGGAAATAGTTTTATCTTTATAATGAATATTTATAGTCTAACATACAACATATATAACCCTATGTAAAAATTGTTTTTCTAAAAGATATATGCTTGTGTCATTTTTGTATTCATTTTAACTTAATTAAAATAAAGTGTCCCTATCACCTACAAGTGGCACCATGGGGTCCCCAAATCGACCCAAAGATTACTATGGTCGAACATGTATCAACCAATAAGGCTAGGACACGTTTTAGGATAATTTATTATTATTATAATATTATTGTTTAACCCTTATTTACCGGATTTACCCTTAACCATGGTAAATAAAATATTTACCGCAGAAATTATTCAAAATGTATAAAAATAAAAGTTACCTATTTACACAATTTGGACATCCTGATTACAAATATGAAATCCATTTTTCTAAATTTAAAACACAGAGGTGGCAGAAATTAATTTAAAATTAATTCCCGCTGTCAAAACAAAAAGCGTGTTTTTAAGAGATAATAACTATCAAAAGATTGACACTTGTTTATGTTCGGTTTAATTGTAAAATTATGTCCAATGACCAACATTATATTAAATGGTAAAAATATATTCTAAATATACTTTAAAACCACTCAAATTCATAATTTATCACTATTAATTATTTTGATTAAAAAAGTTGTTTTTAATTAAAATTTAGTAATTTTCACTATTCCTCAAAATATGAAAGTTATCCGAAAAGTACCAAAATTTCACCTTAGGATAAATTCGGTATTCCAAATCGAAAAATGAAGTCCATTTTAAAATATAAAATATATATAATTTCAAAAAGTAGGTATTACTATTCATAACGGCTAGTTTGATTGTTTATGATGTGTTAGAACTCGGTGTTGCGTACAACACACGCTATCACATTATTCAAAGAGAAGCGTACTGTAGAAGCTTGGGGTGTTTCATTTTAAATTTTTTTGATGTCCCCATTTAGTCAAAAAGTTTAAAATATTGTATTTAAAAAGGTTTCACTATTAAAAGTTAATAAAAATGCAATACTGAAAATGAATTTGTTCTTACATTATGTCTAAGAAAGTTATAATATGGATTCTAAAATTATAAGGATTATATAAAGTTTAAAATTTAGTTAACACTATTCATAACCTCTTTTTAACGGCTTGTTTGGTAAGTCATGGTGCGATTGAACTTGGTGTTGCGTGTAGTGAAAGTTATTGAATTATTTTGAAGAAATAACACACTATAAAATCTTGGGGTGTTACATTCTCCCCTCTGTCAATAAATTGCGTCCTTGCAATTTTAAGTTGTTCTTAGAAAATAAAAGGTTGAAAATAGAAAATTTCTTTGTGGGAAAACCCACATCGGAAATTAGGTTACTAAAATTTAGTCTTAATATGAGGAAAAGAGAAATGAAAGGGTCACCACCAAATTATGATCTCGATTAGGAGAACATTGGTGGCAATTAGAGACATATAATTGGAGGAAAAACGTAAATATTTATAGGTAGTGATTGAGGTCATCAATCACAAACAAGTGTATAATTGAGGTCCTTAAATTCATCAATCTATGATGATTTGAAATACCATCAGTTCAACAAAACATAGGGTATTAGGATAACACATTTTTGACGTTTCAAAATATCATAGTTGAAATCCCACATCGAAAAATGAATTAACGAGGCCTCTATTTAAAATAAAGAGTGAAAAGTATGAAGATTACCGAAAATAACACATACTAGGGTTCCATGTAGGAAAATATGGATATGGAAGAGAAATATAACCATCAATTATCTGATGGACTGTGGTAGAGAACATGGCTATGAAAAGGCCAACAATCCCAAAGCCACGAATTAGTGATGATTTAATTTAGCATCTTGGACAACATTTTTGTTCTAAGTTCCTTTTATTAATGTTGAGGAATTTATTTATGAGATTGGGTAAGATCATAAGGAGATATACTTACTTTATAATTAGTGTTTTATCCATTAATAAATTTCTACCACAAACTCATCTTTCACTCTAAAAGATAATAGAACGTAATTTTTTTTTCTATTTATACTATTCGTACAGGGTTCCAAAATAAATGAATTTATAATTCATCTACCAGGTCTTTTAAAAAAACTACATTATTTAATCCAGGACATCTCATGGGCCATTGGTAGGTGATACACCCTTGTTGCCCTTCGGTTGCGGGTTCAAGTCTCGCAGCCTTGTCGGATGCGACGGGTAGCCGCCCGACCTCCGGGTTGTCCTTTTATGGCAATCCAAAATAATCCAAACTAGAACTATCAAAAATACTTCTATCCAAACTCACAGTCCATCATTTATAAGGAAGGTAAACATAATGTAGATCCTTTTTACCCCGTAATAGCATATGAATACCTTCATCATGTATTCTTTTAATACACTGAAACATCCTGAGTTACCATATTCCTTATTGATTACATTCATGCTCCCTTATTCCATATAGAATGCTGGATATACATCATCAGTCCAAAAATGTTTTAAACCCCAACAATGATGGAATATACAAATCATTAATCAGTTCCAAGGTAGTCAAGAATATCCAATATAATTTATCCAAAACAATCATGTATTATTCCAAAATCACTACCTCAGTATCAGAACTATATTATGGTTTATCATTCTCTCAACCATATATTTTCCAAAAATTTATCCTGCTATTGAGTCACTTTTCTTTGTTCGGAACAATCTCAAGTCCTTAATGAAATAGTACTGCAGTACAATCCTTATATACTCCATAATTATTATAACAAGTACATTGTTGATACAACACTCAATTGACATAATCAACATAAGAACTCTAATCATATCTCTTCATCTGTGGTAGTATCATAACTTGATTATTATCCAATAGCATCATTTGCGGCATAGTATGATGACTGGGACATAGGTTCTCATAGTGTCCAAAATCCTTGCAAATGAAGCATTGTACATTTGAAACCATTTTCTTACCCTTGCAGTCACGTACTTTGTGCCCTTTTCCTCCACACTTATAACAAACTCCCATTCCTTTCAGGCAAGTTCCAGGGTGTTTCTTTCCACAGTTACCACATATGGGAAAATTCTTCTTTTCCCTCTTCCCTTTATCCATCTTTCTCTCTTCCATCCTTTTCTTCTCTTGCTTCCCTTCAAAGCCATAGGACTCAGTAAACTCTTTAATTATCTTATCAACACATGATATTATTTCTTCATATGATGATAATACATGGGAGACTATTTCTCTTATAAATTCTAGCTTAAGACCATGAAAGATATGATCCTTCCTTCTCTTTGGATCATGTGCATTTCTGAAGTTCTCATTCCTTCTACTGGGCGCCATTTCTAAACAATGGCATACACTGGATCAGTTTATGAATAAAAATACATAATCCCATACTTATAAAACACTTAACATAAATTGAACTATTTATGGATATAATCCATAATCATAAAAATGTCTCCTTTGAGGATTTATATACTCATAAACCCTTCATAATGGTTTTTAAAGAAAATGAGAATTATCATAAGCATATCCCTCGGGAGTGTCGTAACCAAGAGTGCAGCAAGGCCCGCTGTCGTGCACCAGTTCCCGTTCGAGTCTAGCTCAAAGCGGTGTTTTCGGGTTTTACCCCTAGGTACATCTGTGCCAGAGCCGCCTCTACCTGCTCGTATCCAGACATGGATGTATTGCTCGGAAAACTCACAAAATCTCTACAATACCAAAATTCTAGGAAGTTCTTCTATACTAATCCTCAAAGTTCATCTTAGGTCTACGTTCTCTAATCCGAGTTTATCTAAATCTAGCTTCCAAGGATTGTACTAGACTTCCTCTGATACCAACTGTAACGCCCCGACCCTAGTTACCCAGAGTCGGTGCATTGTTACATAACATTGGCATGATCACAAGAAAGATCAAATCTTGAAAGACCGATTGGCTTAGTAGCCTTGGAAACACTAGATATATTCATAAGTTTTACATTACATCATAAAATGAAAAACTACTACAAAAACATAATGTCTCCACAGTCCACACTATTATCCCCTCATAATATCCCTGCAGTTCATTCATAACTTATTTCTTCACATCCTGGGAAAAATAAAACATAGAAAAGGGGAGATCTCAAATGCCCAGTAAGGATAACAATATAGCGGAACATTCAAAATAAGCATAAACATTTAAGGCAATGCATTACTAAAACAAAAGCCTTTTAAACTTGAACTTCAACATAGTATGGCAAAAGTAAAATGAAATAATTCCATTTACTTATTCACATGGTTATTCTACTAATTGAATAATCACATGCAATATCAATAACCACTTTCATAATGTTGGAATGCATAATGCCAGACTATCATAACCACATAGCCAAGGCCTCGTTCCAAGACTACAAATAAGATTTTGTCAAGGCCTTGTGCCTAGACACTAGTTTGTCTCATGAGACCTGTCGATGCATCGAGGAGCTATAGCGGGCTCCACCCGTCACATATTAAGTCCAATGCATTCCCATATGAAAAGGTTTAAACATAACATAAACATTCGTATTAAAACTAGCATACGAAATGTATATAATTTCACCATAAACTATGAATGGTATAAAAATATCACATCCACAGTCAAACATATCACAAAACCTTCAATACAATATAGAAGTTTTTTATCATAATAAATCAACTTCAAATAAGCATAAAATCCATCAAAGGATGTTGACATAGATGAAATCAAAACACTTTTTAGAGAAATATCTCTTTCTATTTTTGGAATCATTTAAGAGCAATATAAAATAAAACATTTTCTTGAAAATATTCTTATAAGCTTGTATGGAAAGTTTTGAAGATTTTATAATGGCGGAAAATAACTGCACCCGCCGTATAAGTTAAAAAAACATTCTTACCTTAATTCTGTCGAAAAGGTTAAAAAGGACCTTGTTTTGAAAACGACGGAAATATTCCTCTTATAAAAAGTCAAACAAGGGTATAAATGACTTTAACCCATATTCTTGTAAATAATAAAAATGTTTTGAAATACATTTTGAAGAAACATGGATGTGGATGATAAAAAGATCCCAGTAGATTATTACGTATAAACAACCTCGGATAATGAAGACATTGTGAAATAACCCTTACCTTGTACTTTTCCTTGGTTGGGGTAGGTTAACCTCCTTTATAATGGTGAGATAATTGTTATTAAATTATACAAGAATCATATACATTAATATGATATCATATATGATCTTTTAATATTGATTTGATAATAATATCTTAGTATTATCGTTGTTTCGGGTGTTAACATACTTGTCTTTTATATGTTTTCTTACGTAAGACATGTTTGTAAAGGATAGGTTATATATTATTCCTATCCAGAATGATATCAAGTCCTTAAAAATAATTTTTAACACATCAAATGATAATTATACTTTAATGGTTACGATGGAGAATGAATCTCATCGCGTTCGTGGAGACGGTAGTCTGTATGTACGCACGAGCGACAATATCATTCTTTTGATATTAAAATAATATATAAATGGATGGTATATCATATATACAGAATCATTAACATGTTATATTTATTATTTACATGAGTTACACATCATTATTATATCCATCCAAATAATAATATATTGAATAACAATTATACCACGACGTGGAGACGGTAAGCCGTACGTACGCACGTATGGTGACATGTTATTCAAAGGGTTGATAGAATACTGAATATGGTTGTACCATATTTATAATAACATCACAGTATATATATGATACTAGAGTTATTATTTTAGAATGGTAACAACAAAGGAAGAAGAAGTGGAAGAAAAAATGAACTTGGAAAAGGGTGGTGAAATCATTACCTCTTCTTCGGGTTCTTCCTTTTGATTTGATCAAAAGGGCTCCATAAGTTGGCTTTATGATCAAACTATGGCCTCTAGGTTGTATTTAGGGACGTTGGGAGAGTATTTGGGCAGAGTTTGGCCGAACCAAAAGGCTTTGAAGGTGTGAAGAAATGAGAAGGAGGAGTGCCCTTTTATAAGAGGGGTGAGGGGCACCTTGGAAAAGCTAGAAATATTAGTTTATAATAAATTCATATTCGGTTTCCAATGGCTCCAAGGATGATTATTTAAATTTTAAAGTGTGTATAGGTCGAAAAAAAACTCATCAAATTGAATTTATACAGGTTTGGGTACTTATATTAACCTTATCTTTAAGTATTAACTCTAAATTAATTAGTTTCACTTTTACAATGTCTCTTTGTATTTTTATATAATATGGTTAATAAACATAATATATACATCCGAGAGACCCCTAAGTGGTCCATTAATTATGAACCTATCATGATATAGGTCTCTTGGCCGAACCTTATATTTTTAAGAATTTAATATCAATTAATAATATAATATTTGTTTTAAGAACTCTTTTATGTCAATTTTGACACTATTCAATAGTTGATTTTTTTGAAACTTATAACAGATTGATTACTTCTAAAAAAGTCATTTAAATCATTCCTAATATATCATATTATCCTATAAAATTAGTTTAATTCATTAAAAGTTTCATATTATATTTATTTGGGTATTTATAATATCAATTATTTTAATTTTTCACTATTATAGTAATTACTTCATCATCATTGTGTCATAAATAAATTAAATTATTTAATGTCTAAAAATTATAAATAAAATATCATTATATAGGAAATAATTTTATATTTCTAATGAATATTTATAGTCTAAAATCCAACATATATAACCCTATGTAAAAATTGTTTTTCTAAAAGATATATGCTTGTGTCATTTTTGTATTCATTTTAACTTAATTAAAATAAAGTGTCCCTATCACCTACAAGTGGCACCATGGGGTCCCCAAATTGACCCAAAGATTCCTATGGTCGAACATGTATCAACCAATAATGCTAGGACACGTTTTTGGGTAATTTAGTATTATTATAATATTATTTTTTAACCCTTATTTACCGGATTTACCTTTAACCATGGTAAATAAAATATTTACCGCAGTAATTATTCAAAATGTCTAAAAATAAAATTTACTTATTTATACAATTTGTAAATCCTGATTCCAAATATGGAATCCATTTTTCTAAATTCAAAACACATAAGTGGCAGAAATTAATTTAAAATTAATTCCGCTGTCAAAACAAAAAGCGTGTTTTTAAGAGATAATAACTATAAAACGATTGACACTTGTTTATGTTCGGTTTAATTGTAAAATTATGTCCAATGACCAAAATTATATTAAATGGTAAAAATATATTCTAAATATACTTTAAAACCACTCAAATTCATAATTTATCACTATTAATTATTTTGATTAAAAAAGTTGTTTTTAATTAAAATTTAGTAATTTTTACTATTCATCAAAATATGAAAGTTATCCGAAAAGTACCAAAATTTCACCTTAGGCTAAATTCGATATTCCAAATCCAAAAATGAAGTCCATTTTAAAATATAAAATATATATAATTTCAAAAAGTATGTATTACTATTCATAACGGTCAGTTTGATTGGTTATGGTGTGTTAGAACTCGGTGTTGCATACAACACACACTATCACATTATTCAAAGAGAAGCGTACCGTAGAAGATTGGGGTGTTTCATTTTAAATTTTATTGATGTCCCCATTTAGTCAAAAAGTTTAAAATATTGTATTTAAAAAGGTTTCACTATTAAAAGTTGATAAAAGTGCAATACTGAAAATGAATTTGTTCTTACATTATGTCTAAGAAAGTTATAATATGGATTCTAAAATTATAAGGATTATATAAAGTTTAAAATTTAGTTAACACTACGACTTGTTTGGTAAGTCATGGTGCGATTGAACTTGGTGTTTCATGTAGTGAAAGTTATTAAATTATTTTGAAAAAATAACACACTATAAAATCTTGGGGTGTTACATTTATGATCAAAATAAAGCCTCTATGTTGAATTGAGGGAAGTTGAGAGAGTATTTGGGTAGGTTTTGGCCCAACAAAAAGGCTTTGAATGTATGATGAATTGGTTAGAAGTGGTGTCCTTTTATAAGGGGGAGGAGGGGCTCTTTAGGAAAAACATAAAGTATAAATTTATAATAAATTAATATTCAGTTTCTAATGGATAAAATTTAAATTATTCAAAGTATAAGGTGGATATGGGTAGAAATAATTTCAACTAATAGATTTTAGATAGGTTTGGGTCATTATATTTACCTTATATTTTAGTTTTAACTCTTAGTTAATTAGTTTATCATTTACCATGTCACTTTGTATTTTTATATTATTTTGTTAATAAACATACTATAAACTTCCAAGATACCCCCATGTAGACCATTAATGATTCACCTATCCTGAAATAAGTCCTTTGGCTAACCCACAGAATTTTAGGAATATAATATCAATTAATAATATAGTATTTGTTTTGAAAACTCATTTATGTCAATTTTGAGACTATTCAATAATTGTTTTTTATTAAAGTCGTAATAAATTTATTAATTAGAAAAAAATTTATTTAATCAATACAAACATGTCATATTAACCAATATAATTATTTTCATTCATTAAAAGTCTCAAATTATATTTATTTTAGTATTAATAATACCAAATATTTTAATATTTCATTAATAAGCTAATTACTGCTTCATCATTATGTCGTATATAACATATTTTATATGATGTCTAAAAATTATAAAACAAATACCATGATGTAGGAAATAGTTTTATATTTCCAATGAATATTTATAGTTGTAAATATAACTTATATAACCCCATGTAAAAATTAATTTACTAAAAGATATTTTTTTGTGTCATTTTTGTCTTTACTTTAAATTAATAAATCTAAAGAGCCATTATCACTCTCAAGTGGCTCCATGGGGTCCTAAAATCTACCCAAGGATGCTCATGGTCGGCCATGTCTCATCAAATAAGGTTAGTACAAGTGTTAAAGTAATTTATTATTATTATAATAAATTTTTTATCTTGAATTACCCTATTTACATTTAACTGCGGTAAATAAAAGTCAAAAGTTACTATTCATCCAAAAATTATTTTTATTTTATTGAACCACTTTTGAGTCATTGATATTAACCTCGTCTATCAGATCTTCGAAATCCCACTCACAGAAGCAGTAAAATTATGTTTTATGTGAATTTGCAAATTTTCCTAGGAGGTGGGTAAAAGACGGTGAAAAGTTCAATATAGTTTTATATATCTAAAATTTTTATAAACTGAATCCAATGAATTACATTGAACTTATATAGGTATTATGTATCTATATTGAAATAAAATAAATATAAATAAAATAAATAATTATTTTAATAAAAATTCGGTTGTAAACTATTACTCAGTGTTTTTGACTATTCATCAAAAATAAAATGTTTTCAGAAAAATACCAAAAAATTACCCTAAGATAATTTTGATATGCCGAATTAAATAATGAAGTATATTTTACCAAATTCAAATAATAGAAGTTTCATTTTTTAATTTAAACTTAATTCCCGCTGTCAAAACAAAAAGCGTGTTTTTAAGAAATAATAACTATCAAAAGATTGGCACTTGGTTATGTCCGATTTAAATGTGAAATTTTGTCCAATGACCAAAATTGTTTTAAATGGTAAAAATATATTCTAAATATACTTTAAAACCACAAAAATTTATAATTTATCACTATTATTTTTTCCAATTAAATAAGTTGTTTTTAATTAAAATTTATTAATTTTCACTATTCAACAAAAATTGAACGTTTTCAGAAAAATACCAAAATTTCACCCTAGGATAATTTCAATATACTGAATCCCAAAATGAAGTCCTTTTTGAAAGATAAAATTTACAAAATTCTATATATTAGGTATTACTATTAATAACAGCTAGTTTGATTGGTCGCGGCATGTTAGAATCTCGAAGTTGCGTACAATGCAATCTATTACACTATTCAAAAGGGAAACATACTGTGGAAGCTTGGGGTGTTACATAAAACACTAGATTAATGAGTTTTTGGTCGACATAATATCTCTGTAAGCCATGAGTGATATTAACCAGTTCCTGATCAATTAATTTTTCATTACAAACTCCAACATGAGGATGAACCTAATATTCAAATGCTCTTAAAACTCTTACTAGCACATAGTTTTCCATGAAATTTATTATATAAAATGAATTAAAGGGGGATATATGAACTGATTCAAACTAAGTGATATTATTGGTGAATATATAAAGAGTAAGATGAATGAAAAATCACATAAAATTTTAAGGACACATTATAAAAAAAATTATAACATCAATATAGTAGGTTTAAAATACCAATTAGTCCGTGTGTTGTATATATTTATCAGATTCACATTAGTATCTATCACTTTTTGTACTCTTTTAGATAATCATAGAAATATATTGGTATTTTATTCTAACATAATACTTAATGGAAGAACCTAAAAATTAAATATATCAAGAACATATTATATTCTTTTATTATTAATATATCAGGTATCCTTAATAAGTATAAAATGCATAAAATGCACTAATCTGTCAATTACACATACCACCCTATTATCTCTTTGTGACAACGATAACCCCATGAAAATATCATTGTCCATATTATCTTATATATACTACATAATGGGTATGATTAAATTAAAAATGCGGGTATATATTTCTCATCCTTTATTAGGAATGTAGTGAGGCACCAACAAATTATCCTCATAATTTATTTCTCCATATTGAGACACTAATACTTCATAATTATTCCATGATACATCATGGTCAACCATTGGTGAATAACCCACCTTGATGAATGTAATTTCCTCATGAACTCCTCAGGAATGGCTATTGAGATCTTTAATTGACATTGAATGTATAGGATCCCTTATCCATCTTAGACCGATATGGCAGATACACCATTCCACACACACAAAGATATATATATATTACCATATAACATAAGAATCTAATTTATAAAATATATTATCCCTAACATGATTAAGTATGGATGTAATGGTCATAAACCTCAGAATAACATTTTTCAGATAATCCTAGAAGTCAAAATAACTCATAACAAAGATTATCTTCAATAGAAATTCACTAAAATAATTTAAAACCTCATAAGCACAATTCTACATACATAGTTAATTGTTCATATAATTACCCTTCATAGGGGTATACAATATCTCGATGTTAATGGAATATAGACATGCAACCTATGTTCTCAACAAAAAAATGTATGATATTAAAATATATACATGAGGCTCTTGTCATGGTATACACAAAAAATATCTCACCTAATAGGTAATGATACCAATATCTCAATGTGTGAACCACCACCCATATATCTGGATCACGCTCTAGGAAATTCCATTAAAGAATTGACATTATACTGGATATATATGAGACCACTCATCCATACTCTATCATAATTAATCCATGCTATATCCTGATGCATTTAAGTAATTGTTACTCAACTTAAATGTCTTAGGTATGTTTATGATAATCAATGATTTCAAAAAAACATTTTCTCAAGAAATTGTATATGATAAGGATTGATCGACTTGAATTTCACAACATACACATCAAAATATATAATTGGCTAAAAAATTGAGATAATTCAAAATGAAGGTTCCTAAGAAATTAATAATTGAGGCCACTCAATCTCTCCTCGATGATCTCTCCCTTCTGTTGACGACGGTGGTCTCTGCTCTGGCTCATCCCCCCTTTGTGGGGGAGGGGGAATCATTGTCTCATGGGAGAGAAAGGTCCTTTTGGCATATCTCCAACTCGGAGTTCCTTCCCCCATTTCTGAAAGAATCGATGAATCTTAAAGTTCTAGATCTAATTTACAGAGTGTCAACCCTTCATCTCTCCCCATATGAGTTTATAGAGGCCTCAGCCTTGTTGAATCTCACCCTGGTGTCTCAGTTCAAGCACATGAGGCCTTCAGTTGGAGAAATCAAATTTTTTTTATTCATATTTTTGGATCTCCATGAAAGAGTGGTGGTTGGAATGCTCGACATTAAGAAAATCATGATTAGGTTCGAATTAGAGGCATATCATATCCATGCTTGGTCTAGGGCTCCTCATAGCTTCAATGGATCTCGTTTTCTACTTTAACATTGGTTCTTTGATCTTCATATGAATCACGACTCACCTTCCATTGCAGTTTGGGTATGTTTCCCTACGCTTCCTTTGCCTTTTCAAATCCCTTCGGTTATTCGCATGTTGGGAAATCTGGTAGGCAGATACCTCAGCTCTGATAGTTGGACCGAGGTTGTTTGTTATCTAGTGAATCCCTGAGTGTGCAAAGAAATAGATGTGTCTCGAATTCCTTTTTATTTTTTTTGATCATGATTGGTGAGGAATACTAATTCAAACAAAGTGTTGTTTATGAAAATTTGATAGAGTTTTCTGGCTCTTTAAATAGATTGGGCCACTCAGTTGAGGTATGTCTAATTGGACACCCTTCGTTGATGAATGTTCATCGTAATGGGAAATTTTAGTCTGTGAGCATCGAGGACAGCCCTAGAAGAAATTCATTGGAGGTTGGTGTGATGGTGGTTCTGGATTCGAGAACTATGGAGCCAGATGATAGAGGGAGGGGCTCTCGTTTGTCAGGTTCAGCTGTGGATGGAAATTCATCTAGGTCTTTTAAGGTCTCTTTTTAGAAATACCAGGATCCTAGGGCTTCTAGTGTTAAGGAGAATCAGGCTAACCTGAAGGTTTCTATGGTTTTCCAAAGGTTAAGGCAAGACTCAGAAAAACCTGCTACATCCATGGTTAGTATGGGTACAAATAAAATTGGGGAAGGAAGGAATTACAGTATTGTAGAGGTTGTCAGCACGACCACTTCGAAGGATACTAAAAGTCTTGATCCTCTGGCTAAACATTTTATATATTTGAGTAACAGGTTTGAAGGGATTTCTGAAGACATGTTGGCCATGGGACTGGTGGAGGATCTTTTTTCAGGAGGTGATGGTGGTGTGGTGTCCTTTGAGGGTCATCAGGTTGGAAGTATGGGGCATGAACTAGATATAGTTGGTGAGGTGGTCATGGAGGATCAGTAAGTTGAATGCACGGGGCATGAAATATTTAATAGGTCTTTGGAAGACAACCACAATGTGGTTAGGCGCTATCCTTTGGTGGAGAGTACGGATCAGAGGAAAGGGGATAACGTCAAACCCTTTTATTTTGTTTCAATGGAACGATACTACAAAGGGAAGGAATGTTTTGGGATGGTTGAGTATGATGTTGCAGGGATGTTTGGTGGTGAGAAAACCTAGGAGGGTCTTCGGGTTGAAGGTATTGGGAAGGGGTCACATTCCATGGTTGTGTAAAAAGCTACTACTGAGGATAGGCGTCTCCCTTTGATGGAGAGTAACATTCTAGACCAGAAGCCAGGGAACAACTCTGGGTGTCCTGATTCTATTTTGTGGGAACGAGCTGGAATAGGAAGGGAGAGTTCTGGGGGAGGAGAAGAAAATGTGAGCGGCCTAGTCGGTCGTTCATTCAGTGATGTCGTTTAATGTGTGAATCAGATGATGACTACAGCTGAAGGGCCTTTGTCTGCTACCCTAAGAAGAAGACCAAGGAAGGATTACTCATATCTTCCATGGCCGATGAGGACTAGATCTACCTCTATGTGGAATAATGAGGTGAATTTGGATTTTAAAAAGGGTAATTATGTGTTGGTATGCATTTTCCGAAGTTTTTGTTTCAATTTTTTGTGTTTGTGGTTGTATTTTGAGGAACTAGAAACCCATAAACCAACTTTTAAAAATGGAAAAATTGGTTTTCCTAATATCTTATAATAGCCTAAAACCCGCCTAAGCTATGAATATTATAGATATTCTTGGTTCACTACTAACAAACCTCAAACATGACTATCCTATGTTTCATTGATATATTGACATATCATATCGTGTTGCCTAAAAAATGAAAATGTTTGATCATGAAAATGAATATTTATATAATGGAATAATGACATTGATTTAACAATGCTCTAAAAATAATATCCATATACAATGAATTTTTCTACAGAAATTTTGAGTACAATAGAATGTAATCAATAAATATATCCATTAATGTATATAATTGTGGTTTGAAGGCCTGATTCAACCTAGAGATAATAACTATTATTAGGATCATAAAAATAAAGGATGTCATTGTAAAATTAGACAATTCATAAATATTCTGAATGTATAATGTGTAATTTTTTCTAGAATCACCGATAAATGATGTCTTTCTATTCCAAATATTATCCTAAAGAACAACTTAGACACTATGATGGTGTATTAATCCATTGATGTGGAGAAGAGGAATATAGTTCGTAAACATAACATGGTTTTACCATTACTAATCCTAAAAGAATAATAAATAGCCATCACTATTTATGGAAAATAAAACTAGAAGACAACCCGAAGAAGTTTTCACAAAAATTAATCCCATCACCCGTAAGTTCCCCTAGGTTATCTGTTATCTCCCAAAACATTACTGTAGACGCCAAAAAAGTCCCTAACTCTCAAAGGAAGCTTCAAAATGACAAAGCGAAGTCATATTCAGACTCAGAGGCCCGGTCTGGAGGCCCAAGAAGTGGTGCGAAAAATAAAGGAGGACTTGCGCAAAATAAATCTATGCGCGTGAAGCATCCCCAGGATGCGCGTAATCAAGCCGGTGAGGCGCACATTTTTGCGCGCCTCGGTTTCTCGTGGTTAGGTTTTGCGCACCGATGGTTTCCGAGCGCGGAAGATTTCGCACACCGCCTGAATTCTGTGCCACTCGATTCCTATAAATAGAAGGTGAACCCAAATGGTTTGGGGTTTCGGAATTTGGAATGGCTCCTGTGCATGCAATTTGACTCCCCCCATGTACAATATGACTTTCAGGTAATTCCCCTTTTCACGCAACCTTGCCCCGGAGATCGGCTTTGCGCGTAACTCCACCGGATTAATTGAATTTTCCCCCTCCTCCGGGTTCTTCCCTTGCGCGCAATCCTTGCCCCGTGCAGGCAATCCCCTTCGATGTGTGCAATACCTTGAATGCAATCGCATGTCCGCACAATCATTTTGCCCTATTGCGCGCCATCCCAGTGTTTTGCGTGCAAACATTCTCTTTGAGCACAACACCCAGGACCTATTTACCTTGACGCCCCTTGGCTGCCTCTCTGCACCGGCACCTGATGTCTTTCCTGCCGGGCATGCGCGCCGTGCGTTGTTTTCTCGTACGGCCTTCCAGGCTCATACGAAGTAACTTCAATGTTCCATGGGCGGTGTTTCTTGTTGTGTTACTTTGCCTTATGCTTCTCCGCATAGGCACGATAATGACTATTGCTTCTTCGCATATCCACACTAACGTGGACCCCTCGATGGTTTGCCCTGCGGCCCCCCTTCACCACGGCCTTGCCGATGCCTTCCCTCCCACAAGGGGTAGAGGTAATTGGACATGTAATCCCTAGGGGTGTGGAGCGAACCCACCTCGTCCAAGCTACAGGACGTTAAACTGCTAAGCACCTCGTCCTTAACACATGATGTTAAACTGTGGTCTGGCCATGTGCTTCGCATGCAGGGTCCCCCCAGCTCAGTCATTCTTTACGCCCACTTGTCCCCACGGGAATGGAATTTTCCTTGTATGGAATGAGATCCTCCTTGTCGGAGTGGTGTTTTTCCATGGGGGAAGGGTTTCCTCAGAGCGTAAGCCCCGAGCCTCTTTTTCGGAAGGTTTCATCTGTGCACCTCCGTAATTCCCCCTGCCCAGGCTAGTGGAGTCCATTTCCCATTGTGCTTTGTCGCACCATGGGCCTCCATCCTGGAGTAATCCCTAGCACCTAGGGCCACTAACCACGCGTAAGCCCCTGTTTCCTCTTTGGGCCGCTCAACGCATAATCCACATTCCACTTGTCATGGATGCACCCTTCACGACGTGATCGTCTGGTCCCTACTGCCTCTTGTTTCTCACACCGATCATGACTCACGTTGGCTTAGAGTGTGCATTGACCATGACATCCTCCCATGGGCCGCCTTAGAGCGTAAGCCCCATCCCTGCGAACTACGTGGACTTTTATCCATGCTCACACATGGTACGTAGGAAGCCTCCACGAGGTTCAATCCCACCACCCAGTCATCCCGACCTCTCCACGTCAGTTCCCTGACCACCATGGGCCGCCTCAAAGCGTAAGCCCCGTATCCACCATGGGCCGCCCTAGAGCGTATGCCCCGAATTCCACATCTTGCATGACGTTAAACTGTATGCCCTCATCCTGCATGACGTTAAACTGTATACCCTCATCCCGCATGATGTTAAACAATATTCCCTCCTACGGCATGATGTTAAACTCTATGCCCTCGTACTGCAAGACGTTAAACTACATTTCCTCTCCCCGCATGATGTTAAACTGTATGTCCTCATCCCGCATGACGTTAAACTGTATGCCCTCGTATCGCAAGACATTAAACTGTATCTTTTCCCGCATGACATTAAACTGTATTCCCCACCTTGGGTCGCCTCAGAGCGTAAGCCTCATGTCTCACAACCATGTATCATCCTGACTTCCCCCTCGAGCCCATGTTCATTAGGAATCTCATGCCCTATCCCGATGATCTTACTTCCTTCGGGCTCCAATCCATGCGTTAATTCTCACAGGTCGCCTCTTCATGTGTCCCACCATATCACCAAACAATGCAGACTTTGATTCCCTGACATGGGGATACATAGGAGGCCTCCACGATGTTCAAGACCTTCACTCTATCATCCATACTGATCCTTACCCGGGCTGCCAAATCTTGGTGAGATCATGTCATCCCATCCCACTCCATGGTAACCGGGAAGCCGCCCACGTGTTGGCCCCAACATCAGTGTTCCCCCCAGGGGATCCTTCAATCTGATCCATTCTCAGTGTTTCGATCAGTCCGATCCGTCTCCGAAAAACGTTAAACTCATGGCATACCCCGTGTTAAACATCGGAAGATGAGGAAAACCTCATATGGTACACATTCCCCCCGTTCGATGTGGGATGCCTCGGGCTTTTGCGCCCTCGAGAAGCCCTCTAATAAGGGACAGAAGACAAACATGCCGATCCCCAGCGTCAAAACATGCCAACGACACCGCAACGTGACCAATCTTCTCACTAAAGATTTCTTCCCCAACAAGATCCCTTGGAGTGTCTCTATAGAAGTAGCGTAATTAACTAGCATCCACGTAGATATGGCTCCGGGAACGAGTTTCACAAACCTGTCTTAAATCTATGAGGGAGACCCGGACAAGGTGACGAGCTCCGAGGAGGAATCCACGGAAGGATGAACCGACATCCCATCATCCCGGTCTCGATCAAGGAGAAAATGTCCCTGAAAAAGGAATGGATGTCGCCCGCCTTTGGAAAGCGGGAATGCGGGGCAACAAGCCTCGCGTCCTCCCAATACAAGACGGACACGCGCGCGCCCCAGCGTAAAAGCATCGGAAACAGAAAATGGTGAACCCGACATAAAGCTCTTCTCTCAATATGAAGAATGGTATCGTTCGGGGTGTCGGATTACCGGGACATGAAACCCACCAGGGGTTGAGGCAGTCAGGATGTTTATCACTCCGTTCTGTGACGTCATCAGTGTGGATCGCTCTCGCCGACCATGGAAGACAGAATGGCGCTGGTCTATTGGTTGTTGATTTCTTTTCCTTTTAGGATTAATGGGTTTGTCTCCCTGCATCCAGGAATCGAATCACTGCACCTGGATCTCAATCACCACCTGCCCACCCACGCATGGGCTTGGGCAGTACCGACACGGCCACCCCGCGTGGTCCTGCCTTTTCCACAGTCACTCCAACTCTGACCTCTATAGCTGCCGGGAGCTCATGCCCCCTCTCCCTGTCAGAAATCATCCAGCGAAGGGTGATCAACGACTTGGTTCACGGTTATGATGAGGAAGGGATCATCCCCACCAGGGGCATGGCCCATTTGGATCTAGAGGCGGCTACGCCTCACCACCATCGCCACCCCCGAGGGCCGTGCAGGGAGCCGCCGCACCCCACTCTGACGTTCAACTGCTTCGGTAGTCTATCCTCGGAGTGCCTTGACACATCCGTCCCCTACGCCAATGAGGTGGGGGATGTCTGGGTCCACCCGATCGGAGACCCATCCCAGGGGTTAAAGGCAAGAACCCCGCCAGGCTGCATCGACGTCACCGCCCGACTCCCCGGGCCGAAGAGCAGGTAATCTTTGTGCCTGCACCACCG
This sequence comes from Viscum album, assembly GCA_963277665.1. NCBI lineage: Eukaryota > Viridiplantae > Streptophyta > Magnoliopsida > Santalales > Viscaceae > Viscum > Viscum album. The sequence goes on from OY728131.1 coordinate 1,501,248,569, forward strand.
GCTCGAACCCATCTGACTTGACGCCAGCATCGGGCACGATTAGAAGAGAATGCCCGTCTTGGGGTACCAACGTCAGCAACCACTGTGGACCGAGCCACTACTGACTCCTGCTACCAGATCCCCGCACACGTTGAGTAGGGGCAGTCACATGCCTGACTGGGATTGAAGCCCTGATCGCCCTACAAGCAAGTTGGGTCGACTCTCCCGGTCGTTGGCACTGGAAATGGCCACCGTGGACCAATCCGCGGTAGTGCCACCCACCATGATGGCTCATTCCGTGCCACTGATCTGGAAAGGCAAAGGCTTCTTCGTGACGGCTACGCTCTGAGTATGACTCTTTCCAGCACCCACAGCACTGGGTATGAGGTCACTCACCCTACTACTGGCCGCGAGTATGTAACCATTGCATACCCAGTCACCCACTCACATGGAGGCCCTCCCCATGTCCCTTTCGACATCTGTCCCGCTGCTTCTCACACCCCGGCCTTCAGTCCCCCCTGCCCCCGCGCTATTGTGGCCAGGGGACTCCTTGACTGAAATCATCCTTACACTGAGGAGAAACCCAGGGGCAGGAAGGCAGGGTGTCATCACCGTAAGAGGAATGTCAGGGGAGTCCGGATGGAAATTAGACTAGTCTGTTTCTCAGACTCTGAGGCGGTGTACGACTCGACGATGAACCCCCCCCCCCCCCAAACCCTTTGAGTCGAGGGAAGGGATGGGGACGTGGCAAATTAGTCTCGTACTACCCGAATGCAATATTTATATTATTCCATCCTCCCTATGAAGGTATATCCAGGAGGATGAGGACTTGGCGTACTCCTGGGGGTCAAACCCGCAGTTACCACTGGCCTCCCCGGAAGCACCTTCCGCCTTAGTTAGGGAGTGTGGGGAAATTTTCTGGGGACCGACGGGAGAGTCGCGAGGTGACACACCCTCAGCAAGAACTGATGCTATGACAGGAGGCCCATTCACTGGCCCATCCTATCGCGATGTGGCAGCCAGGGCACTGCAACCCTTGGAGGATGACTCAAGGATTGGTGACCAATCGGCCAGTTTGCCGTATTCCCAGCTGACCAGCCCACCAGCCCAGTGGCCTACCTCGATGCCATTGCTAGATCCCCGACCATTCTCTGTTGATGAGAAGGGGAAACAAGGTCTAGACCAAGAACCGGAGTCATGGAGCTTTTGGACCGTCCTCGCATAGGGCCACTTCTCCGAGAAGTTTTGGTCGGTCGAAGGATCGAGTTTTGATATGCCAGAGTCACTCACCCTGGGAGAGTTTGAATTCTTCCGCCAGACTCTTTGGGTGACTCACTCCTGTCTTCTCCATCAGCTAGCTCCTTATCCTGGGAGTCAAGCACATCTCGAGGATATCGGTGAGAAATGATGTCGGGTCGACCCGGCTGCGCTCCCTGCGGTTCGGCACCCCGAGCCATTTGGCCACCACAGGGCCCTCCAACAATAATGCATCCAGAGGTTTCAAGTACTCCGAAATGTTATTGAGGAATCCACCCCCCACAGGCATTTCCGCGGATGGGGGATGTACGCTGCCCTTCTTTTTTGTGCGATCTACCGGCAGCCCGATTCACTTGACGGCCCGGAGGAATCATCGTCAAGGGCAGTGGTGGTCAACATGGATGACCTTTCAGATGAGAGAAACGGCGTGGAGTTCCTCAACGGGGACTCTCCCGCTGAATACAAGCAGCCACTGGACCCATCTGGGAGGATTACTCACCAATAGAGGAGCATCCTAGGTCTCCCTGTACCCACGGAAGCACTAGCACTGATCCGAAACATCAGTAAGGGTAAAGAGCATGTCGGGTCTGTCAATATTTCCGACACATCATCCTTGATACAGCAGGCAGAGTAAGATCCCTGAGAAGTCCACGCTACACCAACAGCTTGCTCAGCAAAAGAGGCTGGTTGATGAGCTCTTGGCCAAATGCATTACAAAGTGGCGGCCTAACTACGGTAACCCTAGACCAGGAAAGTAGGGGGAAAAGCACCTACCCCTTGCAGAGATTCCCTTGGGCAACCATGAACATGTTGTGTTCACCAACAGGGGAGATGTAGGAGCCTATGGAAAGAGGGCACGATATGTTTTGCCAAACCCTCCCGAGCGGCGAGATCACCTTGGGGACCCTGCTCGGTTTCCTCCCGTTGCCCCGAGAGTCGCTCCGCCAGCCGCCCCGCGAGCTGCTGAGCTTGACTACCGGATTGAAGAGCCCGACTATGCACTTGTGGTTAGAGATCCCCGTCAGGACAGGAATCTACGTCTGGATGATCTGATGGAAGTACTCATCGCCCGCTTGGAGGCCCTGGAAACTCAGTAGGTGGAAATCTCACCGGACGACAAGCCTTACCCATCTTGGGTGGATGGTACGTCGACCCCGCAGGGATTTGGGAACACCACATTCCCCCCCTTTAATGGGACCGGAGACCCTCCACAACACCTATCCCACTTCAACTCGAGGTGAGGGCCTATGTTAGGGAATCCGGCATAGCAGGAGGCTTCCAAGCTCCGTTACTTCGTTTAGACACTGGAAGGACCAGCATTCGTCTAGTATAGCCAGCTCCCTATTGGATCTGTGACTAGCTAGGAGGACCTTCACCGACAGTTACTCTACCAGTTCAGTTCTACAACTCGGAAGATGAACATCGCAGACCTCTTCAGGTGAAAACAAAGGCCTGATGAGCGAGTTGCGGACATTGTCACACAGTGGAAGGGGATCACGTACTCCCTTGACATGCCACAAACTCAAGAGAAATTACTGACAATGTGTGTAGGGAATGTCAAGGTAGATTTGGTTCCTTCTCTGATCACTCAGAATTACCCTGGAGGGTTCTGGGACATCTCGGACAAGGCTCAGTGCCTCGAAGAAGCCCTGCAACAGGCCAGTCATGCACGCCCGCTGCCTCCTGTAATCCCTGCAAGGTGATCCTCTAGGGCTGAGCCTACTGCTGTAGCCCAGATAGAGTCCCCCCAAATAGCTAGATTTGCAACTAGTAAGGCCAGCTCAGTAGCCCCATAGGGGTCCACCCCCACGAGCACAGCCTCCATCCCAGTAGCGACCGCCTCAAAACTGGCAGGCGCCTCCGCATAATGCACTGCCACCATCCATGTGAGATAATCAGGCTCCACCTCCTCAGCATGCTCCTCCAGCCCCTGGTCATGGTTAGCCTCTAGGATCCCCCTTCCCAGATAAAAGGAACCGGACTTACTTGTTTAACGAGGCCTATGTCCACGGTTATTTCCATAGCGCCTTGGAGAAGAGGATCGTGCGGCTCCCTGAGTGTCAAAAGAAAGAAGAGGTGTGTCTCACTGATAACCCTAACTACTTCCCTTATCACCAGACCCTGGGGCACCCTATCCAATGATGCTATGTGTTCAAGGATTGGCTTCAAGACCAAATTGACAACAACATAGTCAGGTTGGGCCCAGCCCCGGCGCAAGTGGCAGGTGTCTTTGTGAAATCAGACGGTAGCAGTGGCAACGAGGATGACTGGGAATATGTTTCCTCTCGTGGGTCCCAGAATTATAATGACTGGATGGCCCGAAGGACAGTCGCTCATGCCCATGGCATCATCAATGCCCGCCTGAGTCAGCTAGAGGCCTCAGAATCTGCAAGCGCCACTTTCGCATCATCATCCCATCATACTTATACCCAAAAGAGTAAGCGTCGGCGCAAGAAGAAAGAACGCGCCCTACCGGTTCCTTCATCTTCCCGAACGCTTGGTTATTTTATGCCCCCGAAAATGGGGATCCCACTGAGACTCCATCCAGTAGTGGATGACTCCTCGATGGAAAGCCCGGGGTACGCTTTTGTTAACACCATAGAGTTGGTAAATCCCTTTTTGACTCCCGATGACGAGGAACGACAGGTGGTCCTCCCCAATGTCCCCAGTCGTCGCCAACGTCGGTGGAGCCATGCCTACGTGAATTGCTGGGGCACAGCAGTCATCACCTCCAGTCAGGCCGTGCATGCTACTAAGACCAGGCAGCAGGCCCGATATAGAGATCAGCGCATGTGACCCCCTCACCCGGTGTGGATAGGTTCACCTTTACCACCATTTGTGTTACTGGATCAGGCAAGACCACCTCGTCTATGCCACAACCAGCCCTGCCCTACCACCGACCGACTACAGCCTTCCGGTCCTAGCATGACAGCCACCTCCTGGGTTTCAGTTAGTGAACAGCGAGCTGTGCCTAGTACCAGTCAGTCACTGGTTCTGCCAGCAGGGCCCATCATGCCCCCAATCACAGAGCGACCTCCTGTAAACAGAAGCTCACGTTTGGCTCGAAAGTATGATGTTCTGAAGCACCTATCTGGTATCCCAGCAAGGATTTCTATCCTTTAGGCCCTTCTCCTGTCGTCTGAAATGTGTGAGGCACTCGCTGAAGCTCTAAGGATCCCCCTCCAGTTTGAAATGGAGGTAGCAGCTACAGAAGCCTTCCACACCATGGAGATTGAGGATGTCAAATGTCTGGAAGTTATCTCGTTTTATAGTGAAGAGGAATACCTTCCTATATAGGGGCACATCCGCCCACTATACATCACAAGGCAGTTCAATGGCGTGGAAGTCTGTCGCTGTCTTGTCGACACTGGTTCCGGGATTAACCTAATTCCAACTCAGATGCTGCAGAAATTGGGGTTTTCTGAGGATGATTTAACTCCCTCTGACCTTAGGATCTAGGGGTGTGACAGGACTGAGCAAACACCACTCAGCATGATTCGTCTGAAGACCCAGTTCAGCAGCCTAATTGCTAATACTGAATGCATGGTTGTCTCTCAGGACACCGCCTACAATGCGTTGATGGGCAGGTCATGGCTCCACCTTCACGCAGTGGTCCCCTCATCGTATCACCAGTGCCTCAAATACTCCCTTAAGGGTCGAGTGGGCGTGATCTAAGGAGATGTGTCTCCTTTTGCCTCTTGTGAAGCCTGTTATCTAGATGTTTACTATTACAAGTGCAAGGGAAAGAAGATCCTGGCAGGAGAGGTTGAGCCTTCCACTGTCACAAGTGATCCCTGGGTAGGTTTGGATGACGCATATGTCTTCCCAATCCATCGGTTGGAGGCCATGACCCCCGACATGGGGCAGTGCTTTATTGTTTCGAGTACCAGAGGATGGCATATTTCCCGGTCCAAGCGACAGCGGGAAATTACCTCGTACTCTTACACCAACCAGGCTCAGCTGCTCCCTCAGCCTCTTACCCCTATACGATATCAGGACGTTGGGCTCATGGCAATGGAAGTACGTCATACGTGTCTGTTTCGCCAGGCTGGAATCAACTGGCTCAAGCCAACGCGCCGCTACTACTCTGATGTCATAAAGCGTGGCCCCTTGGGTCGAAGGCCAGATGGTATTGGATCAACCACCTTTGTCGCCATGGTCTCTATAGTGCGTGAGTCTCCTGACGTAACGACCTCTGCCGCCCAAGATGGCAACATCTTCCCATCAGGGTCTGGTAGCCCCAGAACAGATCCCCCCATGGATGATCCCTCCAAAAGTGGAGAGAAGGACATGGAATATGCTCCTCCTACCATTAAGGAGGGCGTCCCCACCACGGTCGACGAGTTAGTGCAGGTGAACCTCGATAGCAAGGCAGACCCAAGAACCACATTGGTCAGCGCTGCTATGCCGCCCGAGGAGCGGCAACGGTATGTAGACTTCTTCAAATAGCACCGTGATGTGTTCGCCTGGAGTTATGATGAGATGTCAGGACTAGATCCCCAGGTAGTCATCCACCACCTAGGCCTTCCAGCAAACCATCACGGGTTCAAGTGGCCTCCCAGAAAGATTCACCCCTTTCATGGTGCCATGGTTGAGGCCGAAGTTGATAAGCTCATTAAGGCCAAATTCGTCAAAGAAGTCCATTACCCCAGGTGGCTAGCCAACATTGTGCCAGTCAGGAAGAAGAATGGGGAGATCAGGGTCTGTATCGACTTCCGCGATCTCAATTTCCACTGTCCGAAGGATGATTTTCCCCTTCCCATGACAGAGTTGTTGATCGATGCCACGGCCGGGATCCAGGATCTTTCCTTCATGGATGGGTACTCCGGGTACAACCAGATCCAGATGGCCCCCAAGGATGAAGAGTTCACTAAATTCAGGGCCCCCCAAGGTACTTTCTTCTACCAAGTTATGCCCTTCGGCCTGAAGAATGTGGGTGCCAACTATCAACGGTCTATGCATCGCATATTCATCCGATCCTTGGGACACGGATGGAGTGTTTTGTGGATGACCTGCTGGTTAAATCACATCAGCGCCAGGATCATCTCAAAGACCTTGAGAAATTGTTTGTCTTCCTCTGTTCTCACCACTTGAAGATGAACCCGTTGAAGTGTTCCTTCGGGGTCACCTCTAGAAAGATTCTTGGCTTCATTGTTAGGTATCGAGGCATTGAGATCAACCAAAAGAAGATCAAGGCCATCAGCCAGATGCCTCCCCCGAATAATATTCGAGAGATTCAAGGCCTCCAAGGCCACTTATCCTATATATGCTGATTCATTTCGAATATGGCCGGAATGTTTAAGCCCTTTTCTCAGCTCATGAAGAAAGAAGTTGCCTATGAATGGGACGAAGAGTGTCAGATTGCTTTTGAGGAAATCAAGCAGTATCTGCTGCATCCTCCAGTCTTGATGCCGCCCATTTCTGGAAAGCCGTTGGTCCTTTACGTGACCACCCTGGAGTAATCCCATGGTGCACTTATCACCCATAAGAACAATGAGGGAACAGAGAATAGCCTCTACTACCTCAGCCGCATGCTCCTTGACGCAGAAATAAAATATTCTCCCATCGAGGAGAGCAGACTGGCACTCATATTTTCCTTGAAAGAAATTGTGAAACTACTTGCAACACCATGAGGTACAGCTAGTCTCTCGGATAGACCCGTTAAAATACATTTTGAACCGACCTATGTTGACCGGATGATTGGCGCACTGGGTGGTGATCCTCCAGCAGTTCAAGATCAGGTTCGTACCTCAGAAGGTCATCAAAGGATAGGCATAGGCAGGATTTTTAGCTTCCCAACCAACCTCTGCGGACCAGCCACTGGATTTAGGCTTTCCTGATGAGGAAATCCTCTCATTCAATCACGCCATCCCATGCTGGCAGATGCACTTTGATGGTGCCTCCCAGAGCCCCACCGGTAGAAGGCTCAATGATCCTAGGCATAACAGAGTGGGCTTGGGTATCGTCTTCATCAACCCGGAGCAAGTCGTTCTGCCATATTCATTCCTGTTGTCAGCAGGTTACACCAACCAAGAGGCAGAGTATCAAGCCCTCATCACTGGCCTTGAGTTGGCTCTCGAGATTGACATACCCCATCTGTATGTGAAAGGGGACTCTGAGCTTGTCATCATGCTGGTTAATGGTGACTATGCTATCAGAAATCCAGAACTCGTGCCATTTCTGGAGTGCACCCTCCGTATAATGGCTAAGTTCCCCTCCCGGCTAGAGGTTGTTCACATTCCCCGGTCGCAGAACAGTCGAGCAGATGCTTTGGCCAGCCTGGCCGCATCACTTTCAGAGCCCGAACCGGATGACCTAATCATCCACGTGGCACACTGGAGAGTTATTGTTCCTGTTATTCTAGAGGGCGATCGTGGCCTGCGAGTGAACCATCTCACCGCTGGTGCCACTATTTCAGGATCCCCGGGGGCTTCAGTTGCAGTAATCGAGACAACATTTGACTGGAGGATGCCCTGGGTTGAATATCTCCAGCATGGAAATCTTCTGCTGGATCGAGCCGAGCGAGAGCGAATCCGACGCTGTGCGCCGCAGTTCACCCTTCAAATTGGTCTGAGCCTTGAGAAGCTCCTTTAAATGCATGGATTTGATGGTTTTCTCATCTGTTTCCTTCAAAGAGTTGAGATCCCATAGGTCATGCAGGAAGTTCACGCTAGTTCCTGTGGCACCCACCAGGCCATGTTGAAATTGTCCCACCAGATTCGGAGGCTGGGATACTTCTGGCCCTCCATGATCTGTGACTGCATCATGTATGCCAGAAGGTGTCATGCGTGCCAGTTCATACTAACTTTGTGCATCGGCCACCAGAGCCTCTCTATACTACCACATATTCTTGGCCCTTTGCAGTCTGGGGGTTGGATGTCGTAGGGCCTTACCCGCCAGTGACGGTCCGCCAGTACCGGTTCATCTTAACCGCTACGGACTTCTTCTCGAAGTGGGCAGAGGCAATCCCACCCAGGGATCTCAAGGCATGTTCTATCGCTGACTTCGTGATCTCCAATATCATCTATCGGTTTGGAGTACCACATGCTATCCTCACGGATAACTGTACCAACTTCCGAGCAGCCGAGCTGAAGAAATTGTATGCCAAGTACAACATTCACTCTATCCACACCTCCTGCTATTATGCTCTGGCGAATGGACAGATTGAGGCATTTAACAAAACCCTCTCTAACATTCTGCAAATGATGGTTGGTCAGAACAAGAAAAGTTGGCCCGAAAAGCTTCCCAACACCCTTCGGGCTTATAGGACGACGACTCATAACTCCACCCAGGTGACTCTGTATTCCCTAGTGTATGGATCTGAGGTCATCCCACCCATCGAGATCATGTTTCCCTCATTGCTCATGGAGGTCTATGACCAAAAAGTTCCAGATAGAGTTTCCTAAATCCTTCTAGACGAATTGGAAGCACTGGATGAAAATATGCTTCACGCATTACATAAATTGGAAAGGAATCAGAGCAGGATGGCTCAAGATTTCAATAAGAAGGTTCCCCTCCGCTCCTTCCTGCAAGGTGACCTGGTGCTAGCTCTCATAGTTCCAATGATTCCCAGTAGGAAACCACCAAAGTTGGAGCACAAATGGGAGGGGCCATTCATTTTCTATAAGGTCTATCCAAATGGCGTGTATTCCCTAGTGACTATGGATGGTGAGCACGTAACTCCTCCCACAAATGCCAGGTTACTCAGGCAGTACTTTGCCTAAGCCTCCTCTGGTCCCGCAAGACCTTAAACTACATCTAGTCCAGCATGACCTTAAACTACATTTTTCCCTACATCTGGGCTCCTTGGTCCAGCATGACCTTAAACTGTATGGTCCCACACGACCCTAAACCGAAACTTGTTCAGAGTTCTAAGACCTAAAACTGAGATCCTCCTCTGGTCCCGCATGACCTTAAACTGCATCCGGTCCAGCATTACCTTAAACTACATTTTCCTCTACATCTGGGCTCCTTAGCCCAGCATGACCTTAAACTATATGGTCGCGCACGACACTAAACTACACCTTGGTCTAAGTTCTATGACCTAAAACTAAGATCCTCCTCTGGTCCCACATAACTTTAAACTGCATTCGGTCCAGCATGACCTTAAACTACATTTTGCCCTACATCTGGGCTCCTTGGTCTAGCATGACCTTAAACTGCACGGTCCCGTACGACCCTAAACTGCACCTTGTTCCGAGTTCTAAGACATAAAACTAAGATCCGTATTTCATCCTACATGATGTTAAACTGTGTTTCTAGAACTACGTCTGGATTGATTCCCATCTTAATGGGATACATAGGAACACCCATACCATTCATCCTTGGGTCCAGCTTGAGGTCTGTTATCGTGTCTGTCTCACCTTTGGGACCATGACCATAGGATCGCATGGCGTGGTATGAGATTATGTCCTCATTCACATCCGGTTTGCAATAGCTGCACCACGCGAACCATGTCCTCAGGATTAGCCCTCCTATGTCATGTTCCCCATGACATTAAAAGGCGTCGTCTAGAACTACGTGTGGCTTGATTCCCATATTTATGGGATACGTAGGACCGCCTGAACACCTAGATGTCATGTCCAGCACCATCTCTTAGGAGATCCCATGATCTCTCTGTTTCCTCGGCCTCTTTTCTTGTCCCTCCTCATGGATGGGATATATAGGTGAGGTACAAGGTTTTTGGCATTTGGAATGCCCTTCCCTCGGGGATCCTCCATCTTTTGGCTGCTCCCAAACTGAGCCCTTCGACCCTTTCCAGTGGTATGCTAATGTGATTAGAGTACTCTGGTCTAGGACCTGGAGTGTCAGATTCGACTTAGATGAGTTTTCGTCCACTTTTCTATCTTCGTGTTCCCCTTCATTCAGGACCCACCATCCTTCACACCTGGAGGGACCCCCAAGAACGGCTTGGATACAACGCCCAAGGGCTATCCTACAGTCACGGGCCAACGCCCCCGACGTTTTCAGGCAGCAAATTGATACGAATCCCGTGTTTCAAATGTGGTGAGCGGTTGATGCTCATTTGTTTTCCCCCACTTCTAGGATAATGCGATAGGATGATGTGTTTCAAACATGGTCAACAGTGATCTTCAGTCGTCTTGCCGGTTTCCTCAGGCCCTTGATATTGGTTGCATGATTCACACTATGTTCTGCCCTGCCGTGCCAAGGTGGAATCATGACACTCCTTGTATTATCCCTCAGTACACCCCCACACATCAGACAGACCAAGCTACGTAACAATGTCTCTTGGGGCTCCCACGATCTGAGTGTTAGATTATGTGCTTGGGTTTCTTCTTTATAGGTTGCGGGTAGCTTGACCCTCATCCCCATGAGGAACGAGGAGTCGCCTAGACATTGCGTTTTGGGCCCAGTGTAGCTAGGAGCTAGCATCTCCTATTTCCCCAAGTCCAAACCATACGACCTTAAATTGTGCTGTAGGTCCAAACCATATGACATTAAACTATGTTGTGAGGTCCAAACCATACGACCTTAAACTGTGTTGTTGGTCCAAACCATTCGACCTTAAACTGAGCTATAGGTCCAAACCATATAACCATAAACTGGGCTGTTGGCCCTACCACACAACCATAAACTGTGATGATATCGTCCTGGCCGCACGACAGTAAAGGGAACTGCATTGCAATGACCTCCCCATGGGGGACATCACGCCAGGTATTGGTCGATTGCCATACCACTTTTCAACGCCTGTTATGGATTGATTATTATGTATAAATCAGTAATTTATACCCTAGGTGTAACGCCCCGACCCCAGTTACCCAGAGTCGGTGCATTACTTTGTAACATTGGCATGATCATAAGAAAGATCAAATCTCGAAAGACCGATTGGTTTAGTAGCCTTGGAAAATGCCATATATATTCATAAGTTTTACATTACATTATAAAATGAAAAACTACTACAACAACATAATGTCTCAATAGACCACACTATTATCCCCTCATAAAATCCCTGCAGGTCATTCATAATTTACTTCTTCACTTCCTGGGAAAAATAAAACATAGAAAAGGGGTGAGCTCAAATGCCCAGTAAGGATAACAATATAGCGGAAACTTTCATAAATAAGAATAAACATTTAAGGCAATGTATAACTAAAACAAAAGCCTTTTAAATATGAACTTTCAACATGGTATGGCATAAATAAAATGAAATAATTCCATTTACTTATTCACATGGATATTCTACTAATCGAATAATCACATGCAAAAATCAATAACCACTTTCATAATGTTTGAATGCATAATGTCAGACTATCATAACCACATAGCCAAGGCCTCGTGCCAAGTCTACAAATAAGATTTTGTCAAGGCCTTGTGCCAAGACACTAGTTTGTCTCATGAGACCTACCGATGCATCGAGGAGCTATAGAGGGCTCCACCCGTCACTTATTAAGTCCAATGCATTCCCATATGAAAAGGTTTAAACATAACATAAACATTCGTATTAAAACTAGCATACGAAATGTCAATAATTTCACCATAAACTATGAATGGTATAAAAATAGAACATCCACAGTCAAACATATCACAAAACCTTCAATACAATATAGAAGTTTTGTATCATAATAAATCAACTTCAAATAATCTTAAAATTCATCAAAGGATGTTGACATAGATGAAATCAAAATTCTTTTTAAAGAAATATCTACTTTTATTTTGAAATAATTTAAGATCCATATAAAATAAAACATTTTCTTTGAAAATATTCTTATAAGCTTGTAAGTAAAGCTTTGAAGATTTTATAATGGCGGAAAATAGCCGCACCCGCCGTATAAGTTAAAAAAACATTCTTACCTTAATTCGGTCGAAAAGGTTAAAAAGGACCTTGTTTTGAAAACGACCGAAAGATTCCTTTATAAACCACTTATAAAAGTCAAAAAGGGTATAAATGACTTTAACTCATATTCTAGTAAATAGTAAAAATGTTTTGAAATACATTTTTAAGAAACATGGATGTGGATGATAAAGATATCCCAGTAGATTATTACGTATAAACAACCTCGGAGAATGAAGAGATTGTGAAATAAACCCTTACCTTGTACTTTTCCTTTGTTGGGGTAGGTTAGCCTCCTGTATAATGGTGAAATAATTGTTATTAAATTATACAAGAATCATATATATTAATATGATATCATATATGATCTTTTAACATTGATTTGTTAATAATATCTTAGAATTATCGTCGTTTCGGGTGTTAACTTACTCATTTTCTTTTATATGTTTTGTTACATAAGCCATGGTTGTTGTATCTTATTCATATCCAGAATGATATCTAGTCCTTAAACATCATTTTTAAATCATCAAATGATAATTATACTTGAATGGATACGATGGAGAATGAATCTCATCGCGTTCGTGGAGACGGTAGTCCGTACGTACGCACGAGCGACAATATCATTCTTTTGATATTAAAATAATATATAAATGGATGGTATATCATATATACAGAATCATTAACATGTTATATTTATTATTTACATGAGTTACACATCATTATTATACCCATCCAAATAATATTATATTGAATAACAATTACACCACGACGTGGAGACGGTAAGCCGTACGTACGCACGTATGGTGACATGTTATTCAAAGGGTGGATAGAATACTGAATATGGTTGTACCATATTTATAATAATATCACAGTATATGTATGATAATGGAGTTATTATTTTAGAATGGTAATAACAAAGGAAGAAGAAGTGGAAGAAGAAATGAACTTGGAGAAGGGTGGTGAAAACATTACCTCTTCTTCGGGTTCTTCCTTTTGATTTGATCAAAAGGGCTCCTTAGGTTGGCTTTATGATCAAACTAAGGCCTCTAGGTTGTAGTGAGGGATGTTGGGAGAGTATTTGGGCAGAGTTTGGCCGAACTAAAAGGCTTTGAAGGTGTGAAGAAATGAGAAGGAGGAGTGCCCTTTTATAAGAGGGGTGAGGGGCACCTTTGGAAAAGCTAGAAATATTAATTTATAATAAATTTATATTCGGTTTCTAATGGCTCCAAAGTTGACTATTCAAAGGTTAAGGTGGGACTAGGTCGAAAACCACTCCACCAATAGAATTTAGACAGGTTTGGGTACTTATATTAACCTTATCTTTCAGTATTAACTCTAAGTTAATTAGTTTCACTTTTACAATGTCTCTTTGTATTTTTATATTATATGGTTAATAAACATACCATATACATACAAGCGACCCCCAAGTGGTCCATTAATGATTAACATATCATGATATAAGTCTCTTGGCCGAACCTTAGATTTTTAGGAATTTAATATCAATTAATAATATAATATTTGTTTTAAGAACTCTTTTATGTCAATTTTGACACTATTCAATAGTTGATTTTTGTGAAACTCATAACAGATTGATTACTTCGAACGAAGTGAATTAAATCAATCCTAATATATCATATTATCCTAGAAAATTAGTTTAATTCTTTAAAAGTTTCATATTATATTTATTTGGGTATTTATATTATCAATTATTTTAATTTTTCACTATTATAGTAATTACTGCATCATCATTGTGTCATAAATTAAATAAATTATTTAATGTCTAAAAATTATAAATAAAATATAATTATGTAGGAAAGATTTTTATCTTTCTAATGAATATTTATAATCGAAAATCCAACATGTATAACCCTATGTAAAAATTGTTTTGCTAAAAGATATATGCTTGTGTCATTTTTGTATTCATTTTGACTTAATTAAAATAAAGTGTCATTATCACTTACAAGTGGATCCATGGGGTCCCAAAATTGACACAAAGATTCCCATGGTCGACCATTTATCAACCAATAGGGTTAAGACACGTTTTAGGGTAATTTAGTATTATTATAATATTATTTTTTTAACCCTTATTTACCGGATTTACCCTTAACCATGGTAAATAAAATATTTACCGCAGTAATTATTCAAAATGTCTAAAAATAAAAGTTACCTATTTACACAATTTGAACATCCTGATTCCAAATATGGAATCCATTTTCCTAAATTCTAAACACAGAAGTGGCAGAAATTAATTTAAAATTAATTTCCGCTGTCAAAACAAAAAGCGTGTTTTTAAGAGATAATAACTATCAAAAGATTGACACTTGTTTATGTTCGGTTTAATTGTAAAATTATGTCCAATGACCAACATTATATTAAATGGTAAAAATATATTCTAAATATACTTTAAAACCACTCAAATTCACAATTTATCACTATTAATTATTTTGATTAAAAAAGTTGTTTTTAATTAAAATTTAGTAATTTTCACTATTCATTAAAATATGAAAGTTATCCGAAAAGTACCAAAATTTCACCTTAGGCTAAATTCGATATTCCGAATCCAAAAATGAAGTCCATATTAAAATATAAAATATATATAATTTCAAAAAGTAGGTATTACTATTCATAACGGCTAGTTTGATTGGTTACGGTGTGTTAGAACTCGGTGTTGCGTACAACACACGCTAGCGTACCGTGGAAGCTTGGGATGTTTCATTTTAAATTTTTGATGTCCCCATTTAGTCAAAAAGTTTAAAATATAGTATTTAAAAAGGGTTCACTATTAAAGTTGATAAAAGTGCAATACTGAAAATGAATTTGTTCTTGCATTATATCTAAGAAACTCATAATATGGATTCTAAAATTATAAGGATTATATAAACATTAAAATTTATCTAATAATATTCATAACCTCTTTTGAACGGCTTGTTTGGTAAGTCATGGTGTGCTTGAACTTGGTGTTGCATGTAGTGAAAGTTATTGAATTATTTTGAAGAAATAACACACTATGAAATCTTGGGGTGTTACATTCTCCCCTCCTTCAATAAATTGCGTCCTCGCAATTTGAAATTGTTCTTCGAAAATAAAAGGTTGAAAATAGATAATATATTTGTGGGAAAACCCACATCGGAAATTGGGTTACTAAAATTTATTCTTAATATGAGGAAAGGAGAAATGAAAGGGTCACCACCAAATTATGATCCCGATTAGGAGAACATTGGTGGCAATTTGAGACATATAATTGGAGGAAAAACGTAAATATTTATAGGTAGTGATTGAGGTCATCAATCAAAAACAAGTATAAAATTGAGGTCCTTAAATTCATCAATCTATGATGGTTTGAAATACCATCAGTTCAACAAAACATAGGGTATTAGGATAACACATTTTTGACGTTTCAAAATATCTTAGTTGAAATCCCACATCGATAAATGAATTAATGAGGCCTCTATTTAAAATAAAGAGTCGAAAGTATGAAGATTACCGAAAATAAAACATACTAGGGTTCCATGTAGTAAAATATGGATATGGAAGAAAAATCTAACCATCAATTATCTGATGGAGAGTGGTAGAGAACATGGCTATGAAAAGGCCAACAATCCCAAAGCCATAAATTAGTGATGATTTAAGGTACCATCTAGGACAACATTTTTGTTCTAAGTTCCTTTTCTTAATGTTGAGGAATTTATTTATGAGATTGGATAAGATCATAAGGAGATATACTTACTTTATAATTATAGTTTTATCCTTTAATCAATTTCTACCATAAACTCATCTCTAAATGATAATAGAATGTAAAAAATTCTATTGACACTATTCGTATAGGGTTCCAAAATAAACGAATTTATAATTCATCTACCAGATCTTTTAAAAAAAACTACATTATTTAATCCAGGACATCTCTTGGGCCAGTGGTAGGTGATACACCCTTGTCGCCCTTCGGTTGCGGGTTCAAGTCTCGCAGCCTTGCCGGACGCGACGGGTTGCCGCCCGACCTCCGGGTTGTACTTTTATGGCAATCCAAAATAATCCAAACTAGAACTATCCAAAATACTTCTGTCCAAACTCATAGTCCAACATTTATAAGGAAGGTAAGCATAATGTAGATTCTTTTTACCCCGTAATAGCATATGAATACCTTCATCATGTATTACCATATTCCTTATTGATTACATTCATGCTCATTTATTCCATATAGAATGCTGGATATACTTCATTAATCCAAAAAATGTTTTAAACCCCAACAATGATGGAATATACAAATCATTAATTAGTTCCAAGGTAGTCAAGAATATCCAATATAATTTATCCAAAACAATCATGTATTATTCCAAAATCACTACCTCGGTATCAGAACTATATTATGGTTTATCATTCTCTCAACCATATATTTTCCAAAAATTTATCCTGCTATTGAGTCACTTTTGTTTGTTCCACAAAATCTCAAGTCCTTAATGAAATAGTACTGCAGTACAATCCTTACATACTCCATAATTATTATAACAAGTAAATTGTTGATACACACTCAATTGACATAATCAACATAAGAACTCTAATCATTCCTCTTCATCGGTGGTAGTATCAGAACTTGATTATTATCCAATACCATCATTTGCGGCATAGTCTGATCACTGGGACATAGGTTCGCGTAGTGTCCAAACTCCTTGCAAATGAAGCATTGTACATTTGAAACCATTTTCTTACCCTTGCAGTCACGTACTTTGTGCCCTTTTCCTCCACACTTATAACAAACTCCCATTCCTTTCAGGCAAGTTCCAGGGTGTTTCTTTCCACAGTTACCACATATGGGAAAATTCTTCTTTTCCCTTTTCCCTTTATCCATCTTTCTCTCTTCCATCCTTTTCTTCTCTTGATTCCCTTCAAAGCCATAGGACTCAGTAATCTCTTTACTTATCTTATCAATACATGATATTATTTCTTCATATGATGATAATACATGGGAGACTATTTCTCTTATAAATTCTAGCTTAAGACCATGAAAGATATGATCCTTCCTTCTCTTTGGATCATGTGCATTTCCGGAGTTCTCATTCCTTCTACTGGGCGCCATTTCTAAACAATGGCATAAACTAGATCAGTTTATGAATCAAAATACAAAATCCCATACTTATAAAACACTTAACCTAAATTGAACTATTTATGGATATAATCCATAATCATTTTTTTTTTCTTTGAGGATGTATATACTCATAATCCCTTCAAAATGATTTGTAAAGAAAATGAGAGTTATCCTAAGCATATCCCCCGGGAGTGTCGTAACCAAGAGTGCAGCAAGGCCCGTTGTCGTGCACCAGTTCCCGTTCGAGTCTAGCTCAAAGCGGTGTTTTCGGGTTTTACCCCTAGGTACATCTGTGCCAGAGCTGCCTCTACCTGCTCGTATCCAGACAAGGATGTATTGCTCGGAAAACTCACAAAATCTCTACAATACCAAAATTCTAGGAAGTTCTTCTATACTAATCTTCAAAGTTCATCTTAGGTCTACGTGCTCTAATCAGAGTTTATCTAAATCTAGCTTCCAAGGTTTGTACTAAACTTCCTCTGATACCAACTGTAACGCCCCGACCCCAGTTACCCAGAGTCGGTGCATTACTTCGTAACATTGGCATGATCATAAGAAAGATCAAATCTCGAAAGACCGATTGGTTTAGTAGCCTTGGAAAATGCCAGATATATTCATAAGTTTTACATTACATTATAAAATGAAAACCTACTACAACAACATAATGTCTCAATAGACCACACTATTATCCCCTCATAAAATCCCTGCAGGTCATTCATAATTTACTTCTTCACTTCCTGGGAAAAATAAAACATAGAAAAGGGGTGAGCTCAAATGCCCAGTAAGGATAACAATATAGCGGAAACTTTCATAAATAAGAATAAACATTTAAGGCAATGTATAACTAAAACAAAAGCCTTTTAAATATGAACTTTCAACATGGTATGGAATAAATAAAATGAAATAATTCCATTTACTTATTCACATGGATATTCTACTAATCGAATAATCACATGCAAAAATCAATAACCACTTTCATAATGTTGGAATGCATAATGCCAGACTATCATAACCACATAGCCAAGGCCTCGTGCCAAGTCTACAAATAAGATTTTGTCAAGGCCTTGTGCCAAGACACTAGTTTGTCTCATGAGACCTACCGATGCATCGAGGAGTTATAGCGGGCTCCACCCGTCACTTATTAAGTCCAATGCATTCCCATATGAAAAGGTTTAAACATAACATAAACATTCGTATTAAAACTAGCATTCGAAATGTCAATAATTTCACCATAAACTATGAATGGTATAAAAATAGAACATCCACAGTCAAACATATCACAAAACCTTCAATACAATATAGAAGTTTTGTATCAGAATAAATCAACTTCAAATAATCTTAAAATTCATCAAAGGATGTTGACATAGATGAAATCAAAATTCTTTTTAAAGAAATATCTCCTTTTATTTTGAAATCATTTAAGATCCATATAAAATAAAACATTTTCTTTGAAAATATTCTTATAAGCTTGTAAGTAAAGCTTTGAAGATTTTATAATGGCGGAAAATAGCCGCACCCGCCGTATAAGTTAAAAAAAACATTCTTACCTTAATTCTGTCGAAAAGGTTAAAAAGGACCTTGTTTTGAAAACGACAGAAAGATTCCTTTATAAACCACTTATAAAAGTCAAAAAGGGTATAAATGACTTTAACTCATATTCTAGTAAATAGTAAAAATGTTTTGAAATACATTTTTAAGAAACATGGATGTGGATGATAAAGATATCACAGTAGATTATTACGTATAAACAACCTCGGAGAATGAAGAGATTGTGAAATAAACCCTTACCTTGTACTTTTCCTTTGTTGGGGTAGGTTAGCCTTTTTTATAATGGTGAAATAATTGTTATTAAATTATACAAGAATCATATATATTAATATGATATCATATATGATCTTTTAACATTGATTTGTTAATAATATCTTAGAATTATCGTCGTTTCGGGTGTTAACTTACTCATTTTCTTTTATATGTTTTGTTACATAAGCCATGGTTGTTGTATCTTATTCATATCCAGAATGATATCTAATCCTTAAACATCATTTTTAAATCATCAAATGATAATTATACTTGAATGGATACGATGGAGAATGAATCTCATCGCGTTCGTGGAGACGGTAGTCCGTACGTACGCACGAGCGACAATATCATTCTTTTGATATTAAAATAATATATAAATGGATGGTATATCATATATAGAGAATCATTAACATGTTATATTTATTATTTACATGAGTTACACATCATTATTATACCCATCCAAATAATATTATATTGAATAACAATTACACCACGACGTGGAGACGGTAAGCCGTACGTACGCACGTATGGTGACATGTTATTCAAAGGGTGGATAGAATACTGAATATGGTTGTACCATATTTATAATAACATCACAGTATATGTATGATACTGGAGTTATTATTTTAGAATGGTAATAACAAAGGAAGAAGAAGTGGAAGAAGAAATGAACATGGAGAAGTGTGGTCAAAACATTACCTCTTCTTCGGGTTCTTCCTTTTGATTTGATCAAAAGGGCTCCTTAGGTTGGCTTTCTGATCAAACTAAGGCCTCTAGGTTGTAGTGAGGGATGTTGGGAGAGTATTTGGGTAGATTTTGTCCGAACTAAAAGGCTTTGAAGGTGTGAAGAAATGAGAAGGAGGAGTGCCCTTTTATAAGAGGGGTGAAGGGCACCTTTGGAAAAGCTAGAAATATTAATTTATAATAAATTCATATTCGGTTTATAATGGCTCCAAAGTTGACTATTCAAAGGTTAAGGTGGGGCTAGGTCGAAAACCACTCAACCAATAGAATTTAGACAGGTTTGGGTACTTATATTAACCTTATCTCTAAGTATTAACTCTAAGTTAATTAGTTTCACTTTTACAATGTCTCTTTGTATTTTTATATTATATGGTTAATAAACTTACCATATACATACAAGAGACCCCCAAGTGGTCCATTAATGATGAACCTATCATGATATAAGTATCTTGGCAGAACCTTAGATTTTTAGGAATTTAATATCAATTAATAATATAATATTTGTTTTAAGAACTCTTTTATGTCAATTTTGACACTATTCAATAGTTGATTTTTGTGAAACTCATAACAGATTGATTACTTCGAACGAAGTCAATTAAATCAATCCTAATATATCATATTATCCTATAAAATTTGTTTAATTCTTTAAAAGTTTCATATTATATTTATTTGGGTATTTATAATATCAATTATTTTAATTTTTCACTATTATAGTAATTACTGCATCATCATTGTGTCATAAATTAAATAAATTATTTAATGTCTAAAAATTATAAATAAAATATCATTATGTATGAAATCTTTTTAGCTTTCTAATGAATATTTATAATCGAAAATCCAACATGTATAACCCTATGTAAGAATTGTTTTTCTAAAAGATATATGCTTGTGTCATTTTTGTATTCATTTTGACTTAATTAAAATAAAGTGTCATTATCACTTACAAGTGGATCCATGGGGTCCCAAAATTGACACAAAGATGCCCATGGTCGACCATATATCAACCAATAGGTTTAAGACACGTTTTAGGGTAATTTAGTATTATTATAATATTATTTTTTAACCCTTATTTACCGGATTTACCCTTAACCATGGTAAATAAAATATTTACCGCAGTAATTATTCAAAATGTCTAAAAATAAAAGTTACCTATTTACACAATTTGAACATCCTGATTCCAAATATGGAATCCATTTTCCTAAATTCTAAACACAGAAGTGGCAGAAATTAATTTAAAATTAATTCCCGCTGTCAAAACAAAAAGCGTGTTTTTAAGAGATAATAACTATCAAAAGATTGACACTTGTTTATGTTCGGTTTAATTGTAAAATTATGTCCAATGACCAAAATTATATTAAATGGTAAAAATATATTCTAAATATACTTTAAAACCACTCAAATTCACAATTTATCACTATTAATTATTTTGATTAAAAAAGTTGTTTTTAATTAAAATTTAGTAATTTTCACTATTCATTAAAATATGAAAGTTATCCGAAAAGTACCAAAATTTCACCTTAGGCTAAATTCGATATTCCGAATCCAAAAATGAAGTCCATATTAAAATATAAAATATATATAATTTCAAAAAGTAGGTATTACTATTCATAACGGCTAGTTTGATTGGTTACGGTGTGTTAGAACTCGGTGTTGCGTACAACACACGCTAGCGTACCGTGGAAGCTTGGGATGTTTCATTTTAAATTTTTGATGTCCCCATTTAGTCAAAAAGTTTAAAATATAGTATTTAAAAAGGGTTCACTATTAATGTTGACAAAAGTGCAATACTGAAAATGAATTTGTTCTTGCATTATATCTAAGAAACTCATAATATGGATTCTAAAATTATAAGGATTATATAAAAATTAAAATTTATCTAATAATATTCATAACCTCTTTTGAACGGCTTGTTTGGTAAGTCATGGTATGCTTGAACTTGGTGTTGCATGTAGTGAAAGTTATTGAATTATTTTGAAGAAATAACACACTACGAAATCTTGGGGTGTTACACTAGGCTAGTCTCCCCATAAAAGAAAAATCATTTACCTCTTGGAACAAACAAGATATATCAAATGCCGCTTCTTTTGGTGTGTGGGCTAGACCCGCACGACTCCTTAGTCCTTTTCACAGGTGCCATATCACGCCATTATTCCTTTATAGAACTATGTATGTCTTGATTCTCATCCTTATGAGATACGTAGGAGCGCCTGGGAATTTCCCGACAGGCCCAAAAAACATTTCGCGCTTGGCCTCTCATCCTAAACGCGTCCCTGGGAGCACATAGTAAGGACGGCTTTGCCCCATTCACATTGGGTTTTTCAACCTCTTTACCATGTGTCTCCCATTACCCTATACTTTGGTCCGAGTTCTAAGACCTAAAAATAGGATCCTTTATATGAATTTTCAACGACTCGGTCTCTCTTGTGAGATTTTACAGTGTGGTGCGGGATTATGTCCTCATTCACATTAGGTTACTCACCGCGCCATGCCTATCCCCAGATGAGATGTGCCCCCCATCCCACACGATTTTAAACTGTATTTCATCCTACATGAAGTTAAAATGTACTTCAAGAACTACATGTGGATTGACTATCATGCTAATGAAATACGTAGGAACGCCCAGAAATTTTGTCTCGGGTCCAGCCCCAGGGATTACCAAACCTCGTCCCTCCTTATTGTCAGCCCCTCGGCCTGACTTCTTGGGAAGTGGTGTAATCATGAAATATACCCCGAATATGTTTCAGATGCCCCATAGTAATAATGGGAAGTGGTAGTTCTCTCACCAAAGAGGTCCTACCTGAAAATTGGGATGACCCGTGATCAGGTTGGTACGTCCGCCTAATGCGCCTCCGCCACGGTGGCACAATTTCAGGAGTGTTGGACTCTGTTCGAACAAACCACCACTCCACGTTCCACGCTTTTCGTACCCCTTTATTCGGACCCTCATTATCATTCATGTTTGATGGGACCCCCTAATAGTATGGATGATAGACATTGGTCCGCCTGCTGGCACAATATGGATGATAGACCTATGGTTCGCCTATTGTAGCAATATGGATGATAGACCTATGGTCCGCCTACTATCCTGGGACAATTTTCCGGAGGATTGGTTATGTTTTATGGGAACCCCTAACAGTATGGATGATATATATTGGTCCGCCTGCTACCAAAATATGGATGATAGACCTATGGTCCGCCTATTGTTGAAATATGGATGATAGACCTATGGTCCGCCTACTGTCCTGGGCCAATGTTCTAGAAAACTGACCAATGATATTTGATTTAGGCCCCGTGTTGCTAATAGGGTTAGCAGTCAGCCCTCATTTATTGTCCCCATTCTAGGCCAACATGATATTGATGCTACGTTTCCACCACGGTTAATAGTTATCCTCCATCATCGCACCACAAAGTGTTCTGAATTCGGGTAGCGTGATTCACCTTTCCTTTCCATCTCCCTTTGTTCGGATGGATTTCAATGCCCCTGGCATTGCCCCGATTGTGTGTCAGAGCACATTGAGAAGGTGATATATCAATCGGTCTAAGGTCTTCCCCTCAGAAATCCAGGCCCAATTTCAGATGCATGAAGCTTGGATAATGCCCCACAGTTGGACGAAATGATAGCACGAGTGTCCTTTGCTTCTCGTGTTGGGAGCGACCCACAGGAGCTTAAGGATGTATTGTAATTCATTTCAGAATTATGGTTGAGCATATTAAACCAAAGGTACAGATGAATGGATTGGATTGAAATGATGAGCAGTGCAAGTGATAAGTTCATGGGATGGCCAAAACAAAGCCCTTAAGGATCAGCATGCTGAATTGATCTTTCCAGCACTGCTACCCTTTGGATGGTAGCCTCTGGGACCGCTTCTCGCTCCTTGAAGACTCTATCCTCATCAGCCGCTGTAGAGCGTAGCTCGTCAAACCGGTCTTTTTCCTACGCCCGCTCGGTTCGAAGTACGGTCATCTGGTTACTTGCCTCCATCAGTTGTTCATGTGCATCAACTAGCTGGGCCGTCAGTTTCTCCACAAGCTCAATGCATGTTGCAATGAAGGCCTCCTAATGTACAGTCTTCCATTCAAGGTGTCGGACCTCCCGCTCCTCCCTCAGCAATGCTCAGGCACTTGCCGATCTTTCCCGACACTGGGCAACGTTGGTCCACCGGCTGCTATCGTGTATCTTCTCGGACATGTAACCGTGGACCGTCAGATGAAGGCGCTGAGTGTCAGCCCCACCGGCGGATAGGAAACGCAGCCAGGTCTAGATTGATCCCATCTACCTCTTCCAATCCAACTAGGGCTGCCTGAGAAAGCACAGGATACACTTCCACACTTTGTGTCATGTCATCCGGATCTCCTCGGATGCCTCTGAGTCTGATTCATCTATCTCCTCAGGGTTTGCAGGTCGGTACATAGGGAAGGCAGCCAGCAGATCGGCAGTAGGATCTGCCCCTGGGATGTCTTCGCAAGGAATATGATCCTCGACGTCCAGGAGAACTTCCTCTCTCGCCCGAGCAGCGACGGTACCTCCGTCGGCTTCCGGACTCACCTCGAGAATAGCGATGATGATGTCCGCTGCCGCATGCTCACAAATTTCTAGGGCCGACTCAGTGTAGGGATCATGTTCTGAATGAGGTGGTATGTCCACCACTGGTCTGCTCACAGACGTCCTGAGTTCCGCAGCCTGACGAGCATCCAATGTTGAGATCACTGCGCAAGTCGTACGCTGGTTAGCTGGGATCTTTTGATACCAAGCGCTAGTAGTGAAGTGTGAGACTTACAAGAATCTAGGGCGTCGGTCTCTAGTGTTCCGGTCACTATAGGAGCCGCCAGGATGGGATACCCCTCTGTGCTTGTTAATTCAATGATGGGTGTCGTATCCCCATCCTGTCCCACCAGTTCCTCTCCTCCCTCCTCTAGCGGGGACGCCCGTCCAACACTCAGATGCTCCTGGGCGAGGTAGAGAGATATTTTGGAAATTGAAAAGGAGAATTGGTGAATAAGGAAAATAAATGAAGATTCAGACAGACCTCGAGTATCTTGGTTATGTCTAGATCAGAGCTGACAATCTTGCCGCTCTATCGGAGACTACCTTTGTAGGTCTCCCCCTGTGACCCATCACCTTTGGGTTCTTCTACTTCTTCATCTTCTCCTTCACCTTTGTCTTCTCTGGTGTCCTCCTCCCCCTCTGACTCCTTGTCACTGTCCCCTTCTCCCTATGACATCACTTCTGGATCGTGCTCCTGGCCGAGAATCACTTTCACTAGGAAAGGTGGATCCCCACACTGATGCCTTTGTAGAAGGTATGTGTCCATGGCCATCAAATAAGCATGCCGCCGATGGAAATTTACCCTGTCTGTAACTCTAATGAGCCCGACCTCTGCAGGTGGATCCCGTATGGAATTATCTTCTGCCAGATGGCTTCAACGCTCAGCGACTGTTGTAGGGTCATCTAAGCCGACCACAGTGCTAGGAGGATTTCATCTTGGGAAGGTTCAAACTGGTATCTTATTTTCTTCCCGGGAAGCTCCTTGGCCGCCTCATGTGACCCCCTATGGGAAAATGAGGTCACGGCGGCACAATGTGACGTTCTCGCTGCTGAAGTCCCTGCCTGCGCAGGCCTCGCTGCCTGACGCACCCCTGGTTCCCCCCTTACAGCAGCACCTTGCCTTCTTCCCCATCACCCGGTTTTTGCACGAGTAACCTCGAGTTGCCGGACTCTCTTGCATAAAAGCCCCTCGGGGTACGCGATGGTCTAATGTTCTACATACTCAGTTTCTAGGCCAGCGTCAACCCCGGTGGGAGGAAGAGTAATGACGTCTCGAGAGCTGAAAGTGGTAAACATCAACCACATTTGGTGCAAAATGCGGGGATTCTTCTCCTGCCAGACAGCCGTGAATACTTTCTTCAGCATTTTTTGGGGGCACCCGAATTTCCTGGCGAATCGGGATGGCACGTATGGCTTGCAGATCACCATCCCATCGATCCGATCCATGAGAAACCTGTCCCGAATGCTCTGGAAATACTCCTGTTGTTCTAGAGAGCCTCACCCATTGTCCACCATCTGGCCGACTGGGGTGGGGAACAGGGTGAATTGGAAGTTTTTGTGTTTTCCAATGCGGATTCTCACACCCTCCTCATTGAGCTTCATCGGCGCCACCCCGGCAATGTTTAGCAGGGACGGTCGCATTCCATTTCCTGGAGGACGGATGGCATTCAGGAAAGTGTACCCACCGAGATGAGCCGGCACCCAGCCATGAAAGATCTGGAAGGGACCACATACTCTCCTAGGAGACCCCCCTCGTGAGATGCATCCCTGGATATCATACAGCTTGGCTAGAATAGAGACCCCCCAAGTTGAACCATTTGTTGGCAGCCATGGTGCCTGCCATCACCAGTGTTACTAGATGGACACCCATCCTCGTGTCCCACACCGGCAAGAGCCACCCGCTCAGGAAGGCGGTGAGAAACGTGGCGTACCGGACATTCGGGTCCCGAGTCTCAATGATGCGGTATCCCCATGATTGGTATTTCCCCGCCTCCAGGGTCCTCAAGTATGACCCATCCCTGCTCCATTGAGCCGCGGTTGGGCACTATTTACCCCGTCCCGGCATCTTGATGGCTAGATCCTTCTCAAGGAACTAGCTTAACCATCCCTTGTAGGCAATGTCCTTCAGGAAGTCCATGACCCCCAGCCTCTCTTTGGACAACTCTAACAGGTGACACATCAGTATAGGCGTCTGTGACCTATCTTCCCATGTGATCTTTGGAGGAAAAAACTCATCGTATTGGTATCCCTCTAGTGGGATAACTCCGATGCATTGAATGTTCCAGAGACTGATTCCGACTTCCCCATGATGAAGGTGGAATGTGTTGGTATCAGGAGACCTCCGGGTGAATAGCTCCGGCCCGAGCTCAAGTTGACGGTGCAAGTGGAACTGCGACGTCCATACCGCCTCAAACAGGACAATGTTCCGCAGTTCATCCCCGAACTCGTCGCAAGTATGGAGAACCTTTAATTCCCATACCTACTCACTGGTGAAGTTTCCCCTGGACCATAAGTCCCAATCCTTCATCCAGCCCTTCGTGTCATCTGTTACACTCTGACGGAACGTGCTCGTGTAGAGGGCCAGAGAATTCCCTGCCACAGGATCGTCCCCGGTAATGGTCTTGGTCCTCGGGTTCAGGACATATATTTCCATATGGCTTGTTTCCCTATCAAGACGGTCATTCCTAGTGATGTTGTAGCAAGAAAGCTCATCCTCCCGGGTCACCAATGACCGCGGTGTGTCCACCTCGAATCCCGACAGAGGCCCCTCCTCCAGGATGTCGATTTTCCAGAGCATGAGGTTGTCAGTTAGGGGATACGTCTTTTGGGTCAGAGTCAGTAGATTGAACAATGTGAGGTTGTTGGAGATGATCACCTTGGCACTATAAAACCCCTTCGATCACCTCCATTTCAGTCCTACGAGCAGCGGCTTCCCCATCATCAACTCAATTTGCGGCCATCTCGAATATCTCGAGAGTTGCATGAAATCCGGATGCAGTTCACGAAATCGGAGTGTGTTGCTCGAAATCTGAAGTGGCGGCGCAAAATCCAGGAGATGGGTGCATAATCAGCACACTAGGCATGGAATGTCCCGAGTAGGCGCGCAAGTACGACAAAAATTCGGAAGGAATTACACGCCGCTATAGCATTTTTACGTGCAGCCGCGGGAGCAATTTCGCGCACGAGAGCGGTAAGCTTATCATGCGGAAAAGCTAAAGTAAGGATTCAGGGCCCAACGCCCCTATTTATAGGCGAGGCTAGGGTTGCATGCCGCGTGGAAAGAGAATTCTGGGTGGGTCTGTCATTTTGCGCGCCCCGTTGTAGTTTTGTGTGCAAAGTGCCTAGGAGATCCACCAATTTGGTGTTTCAGCGTTTCCCTCAGATTCCAACCGTTACGACCTCTCACCGATCCCATTCCAAGGGGGGTCATTTTTAGATGCCTAAAAAGTCCATAACTCCTAAATGAAGTTTCTAAATGACAAAGCGAAGTCATATTCGGACTTAGAGGCCCAGTCCGGAGGCCCGGGAAGTGGTGCACGAAATAAAGGTGGAATTGCACAAAATAAATCTGTGCACGCCAAGCATCCCTATGATGTGTGTAATAAAGCCGGTGAGGCATGCAATTTTGTGCACCCCGGTTCCTCTCGGTGAGGCTTTGCGCACCGACAGTTTCCATGCATGGAAGATTTCGCGCACCGCCTGAATTTCGCGCTGCTCGATGCCTATAAATAGAAGGTGACCACAAAAGGTTAGGGGTTGCGGAATTCGGAACAGCACCCTTGCAGGAAATTCGACTCCCCCCGCGCGCAATATGACTTTCAGGTAATTCCCCTTTTCTCGCAACCTTGCCCTGGGGTTCTCCATTGCGCGCAACTCCATCGGTTTAAGTGAATTTGCCCCCTCATTCAGGTTCTTCCCTTGCGCTCAATATTTGCCCCGTGCGCGCAATCCACTTCAGGGCGTGCAATACCTTGCGCGCAATTGCCTATCCACGCAATCCTTTGGCCCTATTGCGTGCCATCCCGATGTTTTGAGTGAAAACCTTCCCTTTGTGCACAACACCCTGGACCTCTTTATCATGATGCCCCTTGGCTGCCTCTCTGCACCGACACCTGATGTCTTCCCTGCCAGGCATGCATACCATGCGTTGTTTTCCCGTACGGCCTTCCAGGCTCATACAAAGTAACCTCTATGTTCCTGGGGCTGTGTTTCCCGTTGTGTTGTTTTTCCTTATGCTTCTCCGCATAGGCACGCTAATGGCTATTGCTTCTTCGCATAGCCATGCTAACGTAGACCCCTCGATGGTTCTTCGTGTGGCCCCCTTCACCACAGCCTTACCGATTTCTTCCCTCCCAAAAGGGGTAGAGGGCATTGGGCATGTAAGCCCTAGGGGTGTCGAGCGAACCCACCTCGTCCAAGCTGCAGGATGTTAAACTGCTAAGCACCTCGTCTTTAACACATGACGTTAAACGGTGGTCTGACCCCGTTCTTCGTACGCAGGGTCCCCCCAGCTTGGACATTCATTACGCCCACTCGTCTCCATGGGAATGGACTCATCCTCACATGCAATGAGATCCTCCTTGTTGGAGTGGTGTTTGTCCACAGGGGAAGGGATGCCTCAGAGTGTAAGCCCCTAGCCTCTTTTGCAGAAGGTTGCACCCATGCACCTCTGTACTTCCCCCCTTCCAAGGCCAGTGGAGTCCCTTTCCCACTGCGCTTTGTCGCACCACGATCCTCCATCCTAGAGTAAGCCCTGACACCCAGGGCTGCTAACCACGTTTAAGCCCATGTTTCCTCTTTCGGACACTCAACGCGTAAGCCCCATTCTACTTCTCACGGACGCACCCTTCACGACGTGATCATCTGGTCCCTGTTGTCTCTTGTTTCTCACAGCGAGCATGACTCATGTGGTCTTAGAGTGTGCATCGACCATGACATCCTCCCATGGGTTGCCTCAGAGCGTAAAACCCATCCCAGTGAACTATGTGGACTTTGATCTGTGCTAACGCATGGTACGTAGGAAGCCTCCGCGAGGTTCAATCCCACCACCCGGTCATCCCGACCTCTCCACGTCGGTTCCCTGACCACCATGGGCTGCCTCAGAGCATAAGACATGTATCCACCATGGGCCTCCCTAGAGCATAAACCCAAAATTCTTCATCCCGCATGACGTTAAACTGTATTCCCTCGTCTCGCATGACGTTAAACTATATGCCCTCGTCCCACATGACGTTAAACTGTATGCCCTCGTCCCGCATGATTTTGAACTGTATTCCCTCATCCCGCATGTCGTTAAACTCTATGCCCTCATCCCGCATGACGTTAAACTGTATGCCCTCATCTCGTATGACGTTAAACTGTATATTGTCCTGCATGACATTAAACTGTTTTCCCCACCATGGGCCGCCTCAGAGCGTAAGGCCCATGTCTCACACCCACGTCTCATCCTGACTTCCTTCTCCAGGCCACGTGCCTTGGGAAGATCATGCCCAAGCTCGGAGATCTTACTTCCTCCGGGCTCCAATACATGCATTCATTCTCGCGGGGAAGCCTCTTCAGGTGTCCCACCATATCACTAAACTACGCGGACTTTGATTCCATACCATGGGGATACGTAGGAAGCCTACATGAGGTTCAAGCCCGTCATTCCATCATCCATCCTGATCCTTACCCAGGCTGCCATATACTAGTGAGATCATACCATCCTATCCCACTCCATGGTATCTGGGAATCCGCCCATGTGCTGGCCCCAACATCGGTGTTCCCCCCAGGGGGTCCTTCAATATGATCCACTCTCAGTGTTTCGATCAGTCTGATCCATCTCTGCAAGACGTTAAACTCGCGGAAAACCCCGTGTTAAACATGGGAAGCTGAGGAAAACCTCATATGGTACACATTCCCCATGTTTGATGTGGGATACCTCGGGCTTCCGCGCCCTCGAGAAGCCCTCTAATAAGGGACAAAAGACAGACATGTCGACCCCCGGCGTCATGATATGCCAACGACACCCCAACGTGACCATTCTCCTCACCGAAGGTTGCTACCCCGACAAGACCCCTTGGAGCGTCTCAACAGAAGCAGCATAATTAACTGGAATCCATGCAGATATGGTGCTGGGAACGAGCTTCACGAACCCATCTTAAATCTATGAGGGAGACCCGGACTAGGTGAAGAGCTCCGAGGAGGAATCCACGGAAGGAAGAACCGACATCCCATCATCCCGGTTTCGATCAAGGAGCAGACGTCCCTAAAAAAGGAATGGATACCGCCCACCTTTGGAAAGCGGGAATGTGGGGCGACAAGCCGCGCATCCTCCCAATGCGTGACGGACACGTGCATGCCCCGGCGTAAAAGCATCTAAAACAATTACAATATCCATTTTTATGGTTAAATGGTTATGTGTTTTATTATTGATATATTACTTAACATAAACATGGCCTCTCACATAGAATTATTCATGATAATTATTTAGGAAAAATATATTATAAATAAACTCTCACGGGAGGAAACACTAACTAGCATTCCATTTAAACTCCTTAAAGCAATAGAAAATTAAATTTACCCATGATATGTTAGCCTATGGTGTACCTTATCTATTTAAAAGTTGTGTATTCTATAGGCGAAACACTCTTATT
Organism: Viscum album; assembly: GCA_963277665.1. Lineage (NCBI taxonomy): Eukaryota > Viridiplantae > Streptophyta > Magnoliopsida > Santalales > Viscaceae > Viscum > Viscum album. The sequence continues at coordinate 1,501,279,402 of OY728131.1, forward strand.
AGATATATCATTAATGTAATGACTATTGGGTATTATATTCCCATAGACTACATGGAACCAAGTAGACTCACTCAATGATACTATTTAATATGAGGTATCATGACAATTAAGGAATCTAACCTAATAACAACGTTCACATTCCAGTCCTCAAACTCCTAGTGCTCAATGGGGAATTATCATGGTGACACACAACTATAATTAAAAAAACATGACTTAGAAGACAAGTATCATAGTTTTTGAAAACAGATATTGGATAATAAATAACATGAATTATTCCCCACTATATTGTCATCACATGCTAAAACATAAGTGGCTCAAATGAAAAGATTTTTTTCACGTTAAAATGATAACCATTCATAGATGTCCAAAATTATAAATAGTATTTACATAACCACAACCAACATATAAAAACATAATATATTGTGAACTTGGTAATGTTAATTGACACCATCATGTTATATTAGAATACAATATATATGTTTTTTTAGAAAATTAAAAACCAAAACATGTATCATAGTCATGTACTTAATCCTAATAAAACACATTAATAGCATGTGAATTTCATGTTCTATGTGGTATTAATGAATAAACACCCACTCCCCCACCTCGTTAAAAGTGATCTATAACAAAAAATATTAAAAATATTTCATATAAATTAAAAATAAAAATATATTTAAATCAAAAAAATAAATCCCATATTGGGTAACATGGAATATTTACAAATGTGGGTTAACTAATCTTATGTATAATTACCATCCTATGTCTTATAAAAATTCTACCTATAACTAACATTACAAAATATTAATAAAACTAAAAAACTAGGATTTGATGCTACTTGGTATCATCCCCAATACGATTCACCTCAATGGAGTAAGAACATGGAATGATCCTCAACATCCAAAGGTATGCCACAATGGTAGGAAATAATGAATGTGAGATAGTCCACCCCAATTCCCACCTTTAATAGGCCCCATGGTTTGTGACAAGCATCGAGGGTATTTGAATCTTAATATGGGAGGCATTACCCTCTCTAAAATATATAGGATAGAAAGATAGGATACCAACAATCTATCAATTCCATGAAATAATTTTAACAAAAACTAAAACCATCCCACAATGTATTAATAATTTAAATAGATATATAATAAATTCCCCAAATAAATACATAATTGGAAAATATAAAGAAACAAATTGATAAATAACAATGTTCAGTGGTAGTAATATCCAATACAATCCACATATTCCTCCTGGAAACATGGATATTATTTTTTATAAACCTAGTGTGAGTTTACTAATATAAAAAAATATGAAAATCCATTTATATTGTACACATGAGAAAGAAACATACTAGTTCATGAGTGAGAAAATATTATGACTAAGAGAAATTTAATAGTTCTTGCAACCAATTATTCAAAACAACATGGCATTCTTTCCAAATAACACAAGCCATGTATAATAACATAATATAATGAATATCAATAATATGTAACCCACTCTATTTACAACTTATTTTCCAATATAAGACTCATACATTATATGTCATGGACCTCCCACTATGTCTGTAAAACATTAAAAAACATCACATCTCACCTGAAGACACTGGGGCTATCACAACGCGTCCCATCACATATCAGATGAATACATTTGGGACATCACATCACATCTACAACCATAAATTGAAATATTATGGTTTTATGAACATGAAGAAAACCACCTTAATTACATCCTCTATCCATTAATAAACTCCACTATAAACCATCTCATAATATCTCATGTCAATAATTTTGTAATTTCCAGACCTAACAGACTAACAATATGGTTGAACGGATGGTGGGCCACATGGCCTCAAGCACACCTCCATGTATGAAAGAGGATGCTGACAAGCAGTAAGGTTGTTAGGAGATGATATTAATGATACTATATGATAATGAATAGATTTTCACATTGGTATAATATATAATATGAAAAATAAAATTACATAATTAGTAATAATTATATGATAGTATAATAGAAGTATAACAAAAGTGAATAAAATAGATGGCTAAAACCTATTCATACAATATATGTATGCATTTAAAGATATTTACACATAAAATAAAACACTAATCATACAATATATAGCATTATATAGTATAGTACATTAATATAATAATAAAATAACAAAATGAAAATCTATAAGGATGATCTGTATAAGCATCCTGAGTTCCTGCAGGGTCTTGTGCTCCAAACTCCAAGGTATAATCTAAAAATTTCGAACAATCAACCAAGGTCATACAAATATGAAGATTAATTGGGTATCCTTTGTAAATGATTTCCCAAGTACGGAGTGAGATGATAATCCCATTAGGTTACCACCCATGGGTTCTACGACTAAATCCAATCAATGAAATATAATCTAAAGTAGTGTGTAGGTATAAGAAGAAAGATAAACAAGCAACACTAAATAAATGAACAACAAGCCTCCAAGGTTTATATGGGAAAAGGGGAAGCTATACCTTCTTAGATTTATAGTTAGAATAAGTTTATGAATAGTTAACATTTATATATTGTAATAAATTATATTAATATAATATTATTCTATATTTTGTGCACCTATATAAACCAAGTACGTATGGACATATTTGGACGTATACCCGGATGACTAGTTTCTCGTTGGGTTGGGGCATAACTCAGACATCCATAATCTGTCAAAATGATCCCATAATCTCAAGCACTATTGCACATTCCCTACATCCCAATAGAGTGAGAGATGTTGTTTAACAACACTAGGGATGGTGAGTGATCCCCCATGGAAACTCCATAATCAGGGTAAATGAAACGTAAATCCCAACATCCATATATTATCACTAGTGTGAGACATCATCATCAACACTCAAATTAATGTAGTTTGATACCTCTATTATAAAAATAACCCTTACCATTTTTCCACATCCTATGTAATGGTGTAATATAATTATATTTGGAATGGGGTAATACCCCCCCCTTTTCTTTTATCAACCACATATATATAAGTAGGGAATAATCATTTTTATAACAAATTTTCATGAAGAAATACCTCTCATTAATAACATTAATCATTCATATATAATTTTATTATTATATTTATAATATAATACATAAGACAATACCGCATATCCATTAAAAAAGTCATTTTCAATTCAATTAAGCCATATAGTTCATAAATCATTTACAAACAAAAAATAATAATAATGGTGGACTTACACCATTATATTCTATTTCAAAGAAGAAATTTCATTAAAAATTTTAATTTAATTTAAGATTGAGAAACCCATTATTCATATGACTTTAAATTTGAAAACATTCATCAAATTAGAAAAAACATGTAAATTATTTTAATGAGGTCCCAATACGTTCTTTGAAGGAACCATGAAAAAATCTGAATTTTCATACAGGTTAAATAAAATTACAAGTCATGTCATCCACATAGAAGGATATTGTCACAATAGTCATTTAGTTAGGATGTGGTCCAATCCATGGACTTAGATAGTGAAATGGTTCTATAATTTTTTTAAATATAATGTATATTTTATAATTCCATTACAGGCCATTCAAAAATAATTCCATGAATCAAAAAATCTAAAAGACATAAGTAATCACCAATAATGGTATAAATGACTAATCATTACTTTTTTTCTTAGAAAAATAAACACCTCATCATATGGGTTTTATTATAAAAAATGAAATTGTTCATCAACAATTCATTTATGTATATTTAAACCACTATCCCATGGAATGTCACTATTAATCAAAAGAATCATTTTTTTGACTAAAAACATCGAAATTAAAATCATAGATGTTGAATTTTCATTAAAAATGAACAATTACCATTCAAACAAACACAAACAAGGGGAAACCCAATTTATAGCCAAAGTAAAATGATTAGAAGGTGTTCTGGGATTTTACTCATTTAATTAAAAAGGTTTAATCCTTTTCGGTACACCCATAAGGTGTACGTAGTCATGGTTTATATCCCTAATCTACTAAACAACGGTTATATGGATTGTATCTAGGTGTGAAAATCAATTTGATATTATAAAACAAAATATAAATCAATTTAAAGACAAATGCCAGTGTATCGAACAATGATTCTATTAATAAAATATTGAAAAATTAAGGTAAAATTCATAGACTGCCAACCTCATAAAATTGTTGATCTAGTTAATAAATATCGTGGTTTGATTCGATCTAGTTTTGATGAAATCGAACAGATAATCATTTTAAAAAAAATATGTAAAATGACCTTGAACTTAAATAGTACCACCATGGGTAAGTTAAATGAAAAAAATATTCCAAATGGATTGAGAGATTACCGATATGGATCCATAAAGAATGACAATGATCGAATCCATCTTTAGACAGAAGAGTTACCAAAAATCCTAGGGTAGGCTTGGTGGAGAATCCAAATGTGAATGGAGGGGGAGCTCATGCGGGTGGTGGAAAGGAATAATGAAAATAAATGGAAAGAATAAATAATTAATGGAAATTTGAAAACTTCACCCCCAGATTGGTGTCATAGGGTTTGGCCACATGGTTTGGGTAAACCGTGAAGCAAATGTCCAACACCCCCTTCATAAGAAACCACCTCACACAATTTGCATCCCATGGTTCCATAAACATGCAACAACCATGTGAAAAATAGTACTTAGGTACTACCCACAATGGAACTATTCATGTGGTCTATGAATATAGTTTGGGAAAATCATGCACAGTCCTTGTGAACCACCTCTTTCGACTCAATACAGGTCATGTGATTTTATGCATAGAGTAATATTGTTTTGGTAAAATGTGTGCCCCATTTAGAGCACCCAATCAATTTATTTTTTGGCCCTTATGGTCAAGAAACATAATGAGACACCTAGGAAACCTATTGGTCCATTATCTATGTCTAAAAATTACACATATATGTTTTCTATCAATCAAAATTATGTTATAAATATTGTTTCAAAGAACAACCCATCTAATAAATGTCAAAATGTCAAATTCCTCAGAATTATTTTTCAAGATAAGAAACTCAGGTCATTACAACCTCTATTTCATAGATCTTATCATCAAAAGGAAGCCTTTAAGAACTTGAAAAATATAAAATGATCTATGATATTAATGATGTTTCATTCAAATAGTTCTGTTCATTTCCTAAATCCCAATGTACCTCCTATTAATCATCCATGCACATGACACATATGTTTCCAAATATCTATCCAATGCTCATTTTACAACAGATAGACTATGAATGTGCTTATCTGATCCCATATAACTGGACACATGATCATTTCATTGTCTCAACAATAATTTTGCCAAATTTTCCCCCACGTGAGGCTTTAACCCAATGAAGGGACTAATTCCAACCCACAAGACCTCCACCATTGTAATTTCCTTAGAAACAAAACCCCTAAGTGTTATATCGATGCTCTTTGTGTGATTAATTTAACGAGACAAACATGATTATATATATGTTCATATTAGAGATGTCTCTTAATGATATGATCAAATATCAATCTACATAACAAAACTGGTCACACACATATTCCATGAAAGGCATATTATACCCTTCACACCATAACCGTCATAACAAGAAAGTGTTTCTTCAAAAAATCATCACTAATTGTACCCACTTAACATGATGAATAACAATTCAAGCCCCCTCTGGATGACCTTTCAAAAAATGATCATCTTAGAGATGCAGTGATTTTCTCACTAAATTTTGATGACCTCCTCCATGTCATCTTTCATCCATTACAAACACATCATCTAAAGATCAAACCTAACTACTTATCACGTTCGGTGATCAAACCACCAGCAAGCGTGAAAATATGCCTAGGGTAACCTCAGATTCAGAGAACTGAGGTCTATGGAACAAACCCAAGGTAGTATAAACCCCATTACCAAAAGTGATATTTTTGTAAAAAGAGAGAATTCCATCATTAGGAAATTGATAGGGCCCAGAGTGGCATTATTCTATTAATAAATCCAAAGAATAATGTATGTTGTACAAGAGTCTTCCAAAGGTGTTCCTACATGGGAATCCAATTATAAATCAAGGCTATCCAAACCTTGATAGAAATCAAACATTATACATTAAGAACTTACAAAACCACACACAAAAACCTCAACATCCATTACATCATTAGCATGGTGTATTTCCAATGCTATTTACGTTTATCAAGGATGACATCAAGATAGTAGATATGCTCATCACTAAAAACAATCCACTAAGAGGAAACCAAGAAAACTAGAAGAAGAATAGTCAAACAATTAATTTTATAATTCCATTGAAAAAATATCTTCTTCACTAGATGATGCACCAATAAAACTTAATCACATGCCTTTTTCACCCAATGCACCAGGTAATTGTTTAAGCATGACCACCGATGTCCTCCAAGACCAATGGGGTTTCTCAAAAGTTGCTTACACATCCAACCCAATTGATGTTGTGCTGAAAAGAAAGAACTGACATGTATTTACTAGAATCTAGGTGACACTCCTCACCATAAGAGTTTCATAGACATAAAAATAAGAGAGATATACTAGATTCTCAAATGAGTTCTAGGTGAGAACCCCCTTAAACTCATAAGGGACTGTAGGGTCCTGAAAAATCCACAAAGGAGAATGAGAATCCCCTTTAATACAAGAGAGATTCTACCCAATTTCACCAAAAAGAATTGGGAAAAAATGTAGATAATACTCAAAGGATGACACAAGATGAACCGGTCCGCAGACCAGTCCAATGATAAGGGTGAACTTCCAGTTTTGTGAAGCAACCCCCTCCACGGACCGCTGTCGTTCGTGGAATGGAGGTGGGAGCCCTTCGTGGGTGCAAAGAAGGACGGGCGCCAACCTGGTTCATCGACATGAACTACCCCAGCCGTAGACCGTGTCGACCGTACTAGACCTCATCCGCTATCATTCTCGGAATGGAGGCGGAACCCTGGGCGGCCGTGAAACACTCCCCGAGATAGTTTGGTTTGTGGGGGAGGTGCGTTAAATGCCCCCACGAGTTGCGGATTGACCAAGTCATCCGTAAATCGGGTTTTCGGTCATAGGCATCTGCAAAAGGATCTACGTGACCACATATACATCTATTTACCCACTTTATAAAAGGAGATCAAGGGTGAAGAGCAGGGAGAGGCAATTTTGGAGATCAATCAGACTAGGGTGGAAGGATTTCGAAAGAAGGAGCTTAGGATTTCGCAAACATCAAAGTTCCAGGTTGCGAACCAGAACAGGTATGAATTTGGAAGAAAATTAATAAGGAACTAAAAATGCATAACAACTTGGTGAATCATAATCCAAAAATAACATTGAAAAGAATACTGCAAACCATGGACCCTCCACGGATGCACCCCCCGCGGACTAGGGAGTTTATGCCCCTTTTCTGATATGTCTCATAGTGTAGCACCATCCTACACAGGTGAAGCCCCAACTGACGAACCCCCGACCGGCATCGCCCTCGGCTACTACTGCTCACATGGACCCTTCCACATACCAACCTGGTACGTGGGTCGAACCTGAAGCCGTGAACCACCCTGGTTCGCAGGATTCCCAACAAGCCACAATCCACCATGGTTTGCAGAATTCCCATCAGTCTGCGGACCACCCTTGTTCACGGATGGCCTCTCCATCCACGTAGCACCTCCCTACGTGAAGGGCACCACCACTCATACACTTGTGTGGCCCTCCAAATCCTTCAGAGTTCCCATTCCCTAAGCCAGATAAAATCCTTCCAGTCCAGCCCGATCCTCCACACCCCCTCATTGGCCCATTCATCGGCCCCAAGCCAAGGCCTCTACAAGATCCACCAGACCCATATGATGTAACCTTCAGGTGCATCGGAACACTGTTTTGAGATCAAATTCCCATGGTAAGAGAGGGTGAAGGGGTTGCTCCAGCCCTTGAGCGGATTTCTCAAGCATTCTGGAGTTCACATTTCCATGGTAATTCGGAGTCCGAGCACATGAGTCCCCTTTCTTCTCCTCCACTTGTTAGGATGGGCTCCCCGGGTCATGGAGAACTACCTATCCGAAGGAAGCCCCCATGCACCTCTGTACTTCTCCGTGGTCATGGCCAAGGAAGGGCACAGTGGGGAAGGGTGTTGCTCCGTCCTTTTTTGGGGCCATGTACCTATCCCACTGCGCTTTATCTCCATGGACGTCCATCTAAGAGTAAACCCTGACTTTTAACCCCCCCCCCCATGTGTAAGCCCCACTCCACTTCCCACATATGCACCTTTCACAACATGATCTTCTGGTCCCTACTGCCTCTTGTTTCTCACACCGATCATGACTCACGTGGGATTAGAGTAGAAGTATCTACCATAAAATCCTCTTATGGGCCTCCTCAGAGTGTATGCCTCAATCCATTACCATGGGCCCCCTCAAAGTGTAAGCCCCAATCAATTTCCCTGGGCCTCCTCAGAGTGTAAGACCCAATCCATTTCCCTGGGCCTCCTCATAATGTAAGCCCCAATCCATTTCCCTAGGATGCCTCAAAGAGTAAGCCCCACTCCTATGCAAACTACGATAACTTTGATCAACGTCAAATCATGGTACGTAGGAAGCCTCCAAGAGGTTCAAGCCCGATCACCATCAGACCCATGGGTCCACATTCATGTCGGATCTCTGACACTCTCATTAAAACTACATGGACTATGATCCCTATCTCCTAAGTTGGGTACATAGGAAGCCACCCTGAGGTTCAAGCCCAACAACCGGTCGATCTGACTCTCTTCACATCGGTTCACCACACCAACCCTGGGTAGCCTGGATTGTAAGCCCCATAACAAACCGAACTACGTGGATTCTAATTCCTCTCATGAGGATACATAGGAATCCTGTGTCACAGGTTCGATCCAAATTCTCAAGTCATTATCTTCCCTCCTGGGATGACCGTAAACTCCAGAGTTCCTGGTTAAGAGGCTTTAAACTAGTGCCGTCTTAGTGAGTCCAGATTCCTCGGGGTCATTAAACCCACGAGGGATGGAAATCCATGGGAATAAATGATTCTGAACCCATGTGTCCACCTAACCATTTCCAACCAGGAATAATCCATTGATACTATGCCTGGGTATAAACCAAAGATTCATGAACATATGAATAAGTCTTAAATCTATAAACGAGTCCCATAACAGGCAATAATTCCCCTTAAAAGGGTGCGATAAGCCCGACTTACCATCCTCTCGACCAATATGAGTTCTTAAGCATCACTAGTCAAACCACCGAGAGAACACATGCCTTTCGAAAGCTGGTCCACGTATTGCAGGATATGGAACCATTGGGAGTTTCGAGTTGAAAACAGTGCATCCGATATTAGTGATTAAGTAGAACCCAATCTTCTCTAATCAACTGTTGGGTAGCGCATGTTTCTCCCCAACAACCCCATCGTGTGCCGCAAGACAAAAAATACTGAACTCAAAGTGAATATATAGCCATGAATGATGAATTTAACCTAATACCACCATGTTCCCCCTTTATACTCATAAGGAGGGCCATGAAAAGTCATTAATTATGCATGGGATCATGAGATGCTGCTTTGACGGGTTTTCTATTTGTATTTGTTAAAATATTTTTAAAAGTACCACTCAGAACTCCCTTCGATCCAATGGCATCATGAAGTAACTCATAGGAACGTGCTTCTAACAACGTAATGACCATACATCCTCACCAATAGAAGACCAAGTCAGCTACCCAGCGTCTTCAACGCTGGGCCTCAGATGTGTTGATCTGAGAGTACCGTGTGAACGGTACTCTCCCAACAGTGGAGGGGGCCATACACGCCCTCCAATCTGCCAGGAATCACTGGTCTCTCACCCATTAGCGGCAACAAAATTAAGCCCAGACGTCCATTGATGACGTCTCGAACCATTTTGAGAGTCTATCCCTAAAACAGGACAACACGTACCTCCCTTATCTTAGAGAGGCAGATGAGATCGACACGGAGGAATTCATCCCCACTGAATAGGGGTTCCTCTCTAAGGCCCCCGCCAGAAGATGTCATCGCGGTCACACCACGAATCAACATCCTCACGATTAGGAGGATGTCACCCCGAGGATCCAGGCCCACGCTCCCTGAGATCCGGCCCCTCGGAATGCCCGACGAGGGTGGAAAATGTACAAACATGGACCAGTCATCACCCTTGTCCCTGAGGAAGAGCTCTGCTACCCAATCACAAATACATATCATGAATAGGAACATACACATGTTCGTTCCTCCAAATCCCACCATCCTGACATGGTAGCATCATACGAGCTGGTATGCATCCTCGTCGGGCTCTATCATGCCCGTTTCTCACACAGGATGACACCTACCCATCAGGAACCTCTTCCTCCCAGGGTCGTGAAGCCCACCAACCCGACATGGTGGAGACATAGCCCATGTAGGACCAGCTCCTAGTAGATGACCATTGTGCCTACCATCCCAGCATGGTGGCGATCAAAAAATCATGCCATCCAGTTGTGGCAGCAATTAATAGGTGGCCGCGTCTCCCTACCGAAAAAGGCCACTGACTCGATACGGTGGGAAACCAACATATACAAGGCCAACTCCCTACGGATGCAAGTAGATCCCACCATCCTGATATAGCGGCCAACGAAGAGATAAACCGCCATATCCTAGAATAGGGGAAGATTTGTTCACCTTCCCCAATACGAGAGAATTGTCAGGACCCACTGACCACTGGAGGAACGAATTAGGATATTCCTACTCCGATACTAGAATGAGCCTTCATACCCATTTCGGCCAAAGTTGTTTCTCTGCATATCCCCGAAATGATGGGTGAGCAGGTATCAATCCCAGATCATATCTTGCAGACTTTCCAGAATGTGATTCCATCAGCGGCAACAAAAAAGACTCAAGCCCGTGATCCCATCACCCCAATTGAGGCGAATCATATAAGAGACGAGATAGTCACCTCGCATTAGATCTGCATCCCTGCTTCTGCCCAGGAGGGTCGCTGGCTATATTATGCGATGCAAGGGCAACCGGATCGAGTAGCTTCACTTGTTACAACTAGGGGACACCCGTCCATCACGGTGGATGCTCCAGAGCAGGCGTATATTCCTGATAAAATTCAATATGTCCGTCGGTGTATCCCGACAACATCAAGGGACCCAATTAGACAGGGAACCAAAGGTGAAGGTCGTTGTCAACAAAAGACGGTCCTTGCGGCCTGCAAGAAAGTGCCCTGAACGCACCGAAGGCATCCAAAAAATATCGAGTGGGTTCATGACTCCGCTCGGCTGGAAGTTGGGGTTCCTGATGTCTCTAAGAACATATCTAAGGATCCAAACGCTGCCAACCATTACCATATTATGGGAGTGATAGTAAGAATTGAGAAGGTCCTCCCCGCAATGTCGCTACTAGCAGCTCTGAAGGCCCTCCCCAGAAAACCTGTGGGGGCCTCCCCAACAGGCATATAACGATCAATCACGAGAGATCCTCTTTTAATACGAGTCACGGAAACCCTCCACGTGACAAGAATATCGACCAGCAAGAAGGTCCTCCACTTTTTGTGGTCCACCCTAATGGTCCTCCCTGGGGTATACACTGTAGACACTCTCCATGTAGTGGGGCCATAGATTATGATAGTAGCCATCCCTATCATAGTCGCAACTATAGAGGCCCTCCCTGAAGTGACGTCTCATCATGACAAGAAGGTCCTCCCCTTGTCGTGGCCAGCCCTGAAGGTCCTCTCCAGGGGTTACGTTGCAATGAAACTCCGTGTAGCCAGTCATTAGATCACGGTGGTAGTCCTCGCCACCCTAGTAACGGAGGTCCTCCCCGTAGAGATGTCAAGCAAAGAGAATTCCCTCCCCTTGTTGAAGTACATTCTGAAGGACCTCCCCAGGATGTACCCTACAAGTATTCTCCCTGCGGCAGCTGTAATGGTAGTCTTCACCATTGCAGAAGCTATGATGGTAGTCCTCGCCACCACAGCCGCCATTGCGAAGGTCCTCTCCGCAGTGGCCCCAAGAAACAAGAAGGCCCTCCCCTTATTGTAGTGTGTCCTAAAGGTCCTCCCCAGGATGCACATAGAATGTCAATCCATGATGGTCATCGTCACCAAGATGGCAGTTGTTGTGAAGGCCGTACCTGTAACAACGCTACATAGACAGAAGGTCCTCCCCTTGCAGCGACACACCTTGGAGGTCCTCCCCAAAGTATGCACTACCAAAGTCCTCTATGTAGTGAGGCGTCAAGTAGTAATGGTAGTCCTTGCCATTGCGGCCAACATTGCGAAGGTCCTCCCCGCAATGACAGATCATATCTATAGGAAGGTTGTACCCCTACCGAATCAAGTCCAGGAAATCCCTCATATGCGGAGGGACTCAGAAGGATGAGATAAATCTTGTCTGATTCCCAAATAATCTCTAATGACATCCTTCTTCAATTAAGAGACATTCCAGGGCAACGTTTATCTTTTGAACCACCTTGGAATCGCCCACTTGATAATTCGATACCTACCAGTCCCACTGCCTCTGACCTCACTATTAGTGAGCATCTCAGTTGGGCTGACCAGGTCGGGGTATCACTATCGGAGGAGTATGCCGACATGTTTCTCCTGTGGAAATGACTGGCCAAGGATGATATATCAGTTATGTTTTGGCCCATGGTCACCTATCAATTCAACATACACAGAGAGTTGTAGGAAGAATTCTTGCACGATATCCTCTCCAATATATGTACAACCCTCCGCCGGCCGAAATCAATCTTCCTTCCCGACAACATGTATGTAGACCACGTCAAGACAATAGGAGTCGTCTAACGTCACATTGACCTAGAAGCTCTTCCTTCGGCGCGGAAATAGTGACCTGAGTGGCGTAAAGGAAACATGGTGATACCCTGGCTCTATGTGCTACACCAGCTACACCACCTCATCGGTGACGCTCCAACGGGAGTCTATATCAGGGGATGGGGGAACATGGAGCTCTGAAATTCACTCTTCTCCCCTCCTAGAAGAACCTGTTCGGCATGGTGTCTTTCAATGTCATCACATAAAGACAACAATCGAGTGGGGTCCCTTCTTAGGAGGGACAAAACACCCAATAGAGACATGCCTTGAGTAAGTCCCAGAAGCATCAAGCCTGACGAAAACAAGCTATCCAAGAACTCCTGAATCAGGCCACTGAGAGCATAAAACATGCCTCTCATCTAACAGAGGCCAATCAACGGTCATTGCTTGCATCCTCGGAAGGGATTGATGCATAGAAGAACCTGGCACCAAACCCAGTTCACCCCCGAATGGGGGCACACAAGATCAGGCAGGTAGCGATGGCAGCCGCCACAACCACAATCCATGGTCAACCCCAGCCAGCCGGGTTGGGGGAATTTTTAACAAAAAATCCCCCCATAAGACCAATAGAAACGAGGAGAGTCTCAACATCCAATGAACATCACCAACCCCTACCCTCAGGACTGGAGGAACATTTACCTCCTCAACAACAAACTCCCCCACAATAATCAATATTCTCTTGTCTAGGGAGGATAGTCAAAAGAGGAGGTTCCTACCCTATCCCGTCATTTGAATCATCACCCCCTTCAAGAGGGAGGCATACCGTGAGGTCGCATCAAAGAACTCTCCACGTCACCCTTCATCAAGGAGCCCGAAAGCAATCCCGAGACAGAAGAGGTAATACTAGTAAAAGACGTGGGAGATCCTCTTCCTATTTTTTAGAAGACATCTTCTCCACCCGGTGGTATGAATCCATCAACACCATAGAGGATAACCGCATGGGTAACACCAATGATGGTGCAAATTAGGATGGATCGGGAGACGATGGTTATGGTCAGGCTGTGACTCATAATGAACCACTAGGTGTGCACACCTGAAACCATAGGGCCGCTCTAAATATGGCCACCCATTTAGCTAACCTTCATCCGCTGACCCTATGAGCTTCCAGTAAGGATAAGAATAAAGGACATGTTACCCTCAACCTGCCTCATTCTCTCGATAAAGATGAACCGCTCATGCTCTAAGATAGATTCGCATGAGAGGAAGATAAAATGAAAGAATTGGGGCGGCTTAATGTCGAGCTTCTCTAGAGGAACCGTCTTATTGAATGCACGTCCCAAGAGGAGCCACATCATGCACTCCTAGTAAGTGCACCTCAAAGCCCATGGTTGTTTCCAGCAAAGGAAGCACGGTCAGGGCTCCCTCCTAATGAGGCAACCGACCCAAACAACTACCTAAATATGGATCCATATGAGTACCAAGAACTCTCCCCACTCAGGAAGGAACCAGAGCAAGTACATCTGAAGCCTCCAAAGGTGTCACAAACGGCACATGCACCCCTAGTGCCAACCAAGCTGGATCCTCATGCGATGCTTTGGGCTACACCTGCCCTGGACCGACCCCAACAGAATGTAAACCAGGGCCTCACCAGCACCATCGAGGCACTGATGGCTCGATTGGAAGCAATGTAAGGTCAACGCGCTCCGATACAACCAAAATGGAAGCCCTACCTGAATTGGGTGAGAAACAGATCACCTCCACCCAATTTTAGGAGCCCTGTTTTCCCTATCATCAATGGATCAGCCGATCCTGAATAGAATTTTATGCACTGCACATCTTATTGAGACCCTATGATGGGAACTCTGGAATAACAATAACCAGTGAAACTCAGATGCTTTGTATGGACCTTGCAAGGATCTACCTTCGTTTGGTATATGAGTCTGCCAGCCCATTCAATAAAAATCTAGGATGACCATCGGTAGGAGTTCATGTTCTACTTCATATCAATGTTTCCTTAAACAACGGTCAACAACCTCATGAACTACAAGGATATGGAGAATGAGAGGTTCTCAGATTTCAGCGCTAGATGGAAAGGTATGACCTACTCCCTGAATAGGCCAATGCCTCAAGATGAGTTCATTTCCATATGCATCGATAAAATTTGAGATGAGCTGCGAACACCGCTCATACTAGGGGAGTGCACCACTGGCTTCCGCCATATCTCGGCCATTGCCCAGAAAATTGACGACTCCTTGCAACAGACTAATCTAAAGTCTCGAATAACCTCGTAGGCTCCCACAAAGAGGGAAGCCAGAGCTGAAGTGTCCTCTATCAGGCTCTAGCCAACCCCTATGCCTGGTCCGCCACTCTGGCCTCCACCAAGTCATCAAGGCCCCCCCATATATCAGTGGTCACCTTCTCCTAAGTGGGATGATTAGAGAGGATGGAAGCAGAACTTGTTTTTGGAACAAAGACACAAAGTATACTCATTCCAAGAGGTCCAAGTCTGCGACTACTTCATCACCGCCATGAATTGCAACTTGCTCCACCTCCTGGAGCCAAGAAAACCCAAATAAGTTAGTCGTGATGACAGGCCAGATTACTATCCCTACCATCAAATGCTGGGGCACAATATTCAGGAATGCTTCATCTTCAAAGACCTCCTGCAAATGATGGTAAACTCTAGGCAGGTCGAGCCGAGACAACCTCCAGTACATGTGACATATATTTCCACCACTGATTCTGACAAAGGGGAGGGGTGGCAGGAAGTCACCAGTAAGAAGGGGCAGAAATTTGATAACTAGATGACTCGGAAGACTATCAATCGAGCCCATGTCATACTCTGAGCTCAACTATAGCAGTCAGTGTTTCCACCAATAGCCCCTGATGTCGCACATCTAACAATATCGGCCTCACAACCCTCCACAAGCTGATCATCCAGGCATAATCAAAAAGGGAGGAGACAAGCGTAAGAGGAGCAGTCTATAACGAGGACAATGTTAGCCCCGATACAGTCGGATTTTATACCCCCAAACTTAGTGTAACACCCTGATATTTTATGAGAATTTTTTTTATGTCTTATGTTATACGCAACACCAAAGGAATCTTTCACAGCACACAATACATACTTGGCTTGCATTACATGCAATCGCGACCTTCCTCGATAGCGTGTGTAGTACACAATACCGGGTTTTACTAAACAATGATATATTATTATGAAATAGCTGTTATGAATATTATTAACTACATTTTGAATTTTATTATTGACCTTACACAGTTTCTAGAACATGGTAAGTGACCAAAATAAATTTTTTAGGTAAAATACGTATTATTCACAAAATGCAGTTTTGCCGCCTTTTGATGGCGCACACACATTAAATCTAGTTTTGACATGTTTATAAGTTAAATTTGACAAAATAAAATTCTTCTTTTGAATCAGGATATAAAAATTTACTTTGGATAAATTTTTGATATTTTTCTAATTAATTTCATATTTTGATGAATAGTAAAAATATGCTAATTTTTAATTAAAAACAACTTTTTTCATTGAGATAACTTATATGGATAAGTTATAATATTGAATGGTTTTAAAAAATAAATAGAATATATTTTTACCATTTAATATAATTTATGTCATTAGCATTAATTTCACATTGAATTCATAGGTAAAAACATTTCAATCTTTGGCTATGTTTTTACTTCTAAAACCCATTTTCTTAACAACGAGATTTATTTTAAATTAATTAATGCAACTTATATGTTTTGAAATTTGAAAAATGGATTCCATATTTGGAATCAATGGTTCCAAATTATGTTCACATGCTACTTTTTATTTTTGGGCATTATGAATAGTAACAACGGTAAATTATATTTACCATAGTTAAAGGTAAATCGTGTAATTAAGGGTAAATATAAGATTATAAAATTACCCTAACACCAGCCAAAATCCTATTAGATGACTAAAAGTCGACCCATATCACCTAAGGGTCAGATTAGATTCATTTAATGGACTTTTTTTCTAGGAAAATATTTTAATTATTATTAAAACCAAAAAATGTGACAACATGTCACTTTCTTAAATCTTATAAGTATAATAATTTTAATTTAGTGATAAACATAATGAAACTTTGAAAATGAATAGTATCAAAAATGATAATACAATTATCTACATCATAAGAATTTATTTATAATTTTTAGGGATTAAATGATTATCATAAAATATGACACAATAGTGATGTTGAAATTATTTTATTAATAAAAATATCAAATAAATGCTTTTAAAAATATTAAAATAAAAATTATATGAATTATTTAATGTGATACACTAATTTCTAGATAAATATGAATTTTATGAATCTATTAAAGCTTTTATTTTGAACATATCTTCTGTATATATTTTATTTAAATTCAAATAAATGAATAGTGTCAAAATTGACACTATTGTTATTTTATAAAAATAACATATTATAAAATTTTTTAAAAATCAAAAATATATTTAAAAATTTTAAATTAGAATTTATATGGTCTACAATGTCATAAAGGGTCAAAATTTGTTAAATTCACAACACATATGTGATTATTTATAATAATTTAAAATTTAGAATATTATTACCACAAATAAAATTAAATTGATAAATAACGATAAATCAAGTTGATAATGTTTAAAATAAATTCCTAACATGTATAAATTTTATTGGATGATTATATTACAACCATATCTCATCTAATCATTAGATATGAGTCACTTTTTTAGTTTTTATGTGGGGCTGGGATTTAATATAAACTAATATTTCTTATATTTCCAAAGGTGGCCGTCTCCTCCCTTATAAAAGGGCACCTCCTCCCTCTCCTCCTCACACCAATTTGAGCCTTCAAGCTCGGCCTATCCCTGCCCATTTCACTTCCCCACTTCCCTAGAAACATCCTAGAGGTCCTGGTATTCTTCAAAGACCAATTTTAGTGCCTAAGACGAGGTCTCAAAGAGGCGCTTCAAAGAAGAGGTAATGCCTGTTACCGATTCTTTAAACTTTATTTCTTATTCCACTTCTTCTTATTTAGTTTTTTCATTATGAATTAATAACATCAGTATCAATAATATACTGATATGTTATTATAAGTATGAAAAAACCCTATTTCACCATCTATCCATCCTACGGAAAATGAAATCACCGCACGTGCATACGTACGGAGTACCGTCTCTACGCCGTGGTGTAATCTATTTTCCATCACCACCTTACTTGGATGTGTATAATGGTGCAAATAAATAACTATATATGATTATTGTAAAGTGGTATTGATTCTGAAATAGTATACATACACTCCAATACAATTTCGTGATCATGGGAACGATATCATCGCCCGTGCGTACGTACGGAATATTGTCTCCACGATGTGATGTGATTCGTTCTACATGATCCTCATTGCATAATGATTATATAAATGAATTTAATGAATAAATATGATATATAGTACACTAATACCATTCTGAAAATTAGGTTTCTATAACCTAAAGATAAGAATAAGAATTTATTCGACAAAACACGCATAAGAACAAAAAGTAATAAACAACCGAATAACAAGTAGTAATGAAATATTACTAATAAGAATCTAGGAATATGACCATATATGATATTATAACAACAATTCTAATTCTGGAATAAGTCAATAACATTATTTAAATCATTATATAAGAGATTCAGACACTTACGAAGCAAATCAGACCTAAGGTAAGGGTCAATCTCGCAATCTCAATTTTTATCTGAGATTGTTTATACTTCAGAATTTACTGGGAAATATTTACCATCCACGTCCATGTTTACTCAATATGTAATATTATTTATATCCTCTTAAAATTTTTTTAAATCCAATTTTACCCTTTGTTGAGGTTTTAGTAAAAGATATGAAAGGAATCTTTTGTCGTTTTTCATACGAGGTACTTTTTGACTTTTCTAACAACAGTATGTGAAGAATTTTTTTAACATATACGGCATGAATGGAATTTTAAAACATTATTTCCAAGAATCTTCCGTTACATGTTTTCAAGTTTATTTTTAATCAACTTCTTTTAGTTTATAATTGTATGACATGTTAAGAAAGGGAAAATGTTTTTGAAGTAGAAAGGTTATTTTCCTCAAGAATGGAGTTCAAGTGTTTTATCAAAAAAATTTCAATCTAAGATAATATAGGGTTCTATTTCTATCCCTATTATTACATTGAATTGATTATTTTGTGATGGAAATATTTTTATGAATTCATTTATCTTATATGAATTGTTTTATGATGTCAAGATGTTTAAGATTCCCATCTTTATTACATGGGTTATGCTATGATGTACGGTTTATGATTTTGTGGCACACATAAGAATGGTATCATTATGAGAGGGTGGGACTTATATCTCCCTCCAATGCATGGGGTTAGGATTTTATATCTCATGAGATAGACATGTCTTGAACGGCTGGTTAAACCGGTTCAGTGAAACAGGACTAAAACGAGGAGTGAACTTGGTTCAGAAATGGACATTGTCCACTAAGATAGTCTTGGCAATGAGCCTTGACTAATAAGAAATGATTCTCTATGATTATGTCTGTATGCCAAAAAGTTTCATTTTTTAATTTATGATTATTGGGATTACATTTCACTACCATGATTTATCCCATGTTATGAAATTATGATCTCTTTTGCAGGGTAAGATTTCCAAAATGTTATGTCCGTATGAATTTGATGAGATTGATATTTCTTTTGTTTACCCTTACTGAGAATTTGAGCTCACCCTTTTGTATGTTTTCTTTCCCTAGGTTAGGAAGAAGTTTATTAAGTAAGATACGCCAAAAAGGGACTATAGATATGATGAAATAAATGGGAGATAGTGTAGATGCTTTATGAACCAGTTGTTTATGTTTCCCAGTTTCTAAAGACACTATACCAATATGGTCCTTTTGTGGTTTTATTATATTTTTTAATAAGTATTATTCAATTTTGATGTAATAACCATGTATGTAACGTATGGGTCGCTATACTTAGTGCCACATGCACCGACCCACCAAACGACACCATCAAGGACAATCGACCGGGATGACTTGTCCGAGGATGAGGAGCCAATCATCGGTTCCATTAATGTCATCCATCTTATTGAATAATTACCTGATGAGGGGTATTGTTATGAACCTGAGTTCCCAACACAAGGAGCTGGGCTGAGGAATTGCAGAGGCAGAGGATATCATGGGAGGTGCAGTCGAGGCTGAAATCAACCCTACGGTTGGACCTCGGCCCACACCGTCAATATTACGGAATCATATGGGAGAGCCCTCGAACGGACTCAGAAAGAGAAATAATATCCCTCCACCTCCACAAGTGGCTAATCTGCCCCCATCATTCTGTGGCACCCATCAGAGGAGGAATAAGTGTCTAAACGCATAGTGCACACAAATAGAGTGACCAAGTCGAATCCCCAAAATGTGAGAACACCGTTGACATCCAACCCCACGACTGGTCCCTCCTCATCTCATATTCCAACTCCCAATATACCCTCTAAGATTCCCCCACCAACAGAGAAGCGTCGACCACTTGAACATAAATACGACACCTTGAATCAGCTAGCATCGGTACCAGCTAAACTTTCGATCATGGATGCCCTGGGTTTGTCAGCCGACCTTAGGGAGTCACTTATAGAAGCCTTGGTCATCCCCTAGGAGTTTCAAGTCGAGGTATTAGTCGTCGAGATTTACAGGATGGAGACTGGCTTGTCTAAATGTGATGTGGTGATTTCCTTCACTGATCAGGATGAAGATGCCATCATGCAAGGACATATCAAACCCCTATATGGGTCCAACACACTAGATGATGTTGAGATCTGTAAAGTCTTTATTGACAACGGATCTAGAGTTAACCTCCTTCCCCTATAGACACTTCGTAATTTGGGCTATAGTGAGGGTGATTTAATAACCTTAGCCACCACTATTCTATGTTACTATAAGAGTGAACAGAAGCCAATGGGACAAATTAAGCTAAAGATCCATTTTAGCGACCTTGTGGCCTATTGGGAATTCATGGTGGTTTGGAAGAACACAACATTCAATCCCCTGCTAGGAAGGTTGTGGCTCCACAAGCACATGGTTGTTCCTTCATCCTACCACCTGTGAATTAAGTACTGAGTCAATTGGAAAAGTGGGACATTTCATGCCGACAATTCCCCTTTCGATCTTTCTGAGTCACACTACATTGATATTGGGTTTAATGAGAAAAAGAAGATGAAGCCTTCGGTCGATGGTGTCGACTGGATCCCTGCTCCAAAAGGTCTAGAAATGGTTCCTGATAACCCCCTCAGGCAGCTTGGCAGAGACTACATACTGCCCATCAACCATGTTGAGAGAAGGGGTTCATATTCGGACATGCACTCAGATGTCCTCATTACTACAGCCATTACAGCCGAGCGTGACGATGCGGGAACGTCCTCCAACCCTCAATTTGTGGGCGAGTGCTTGAGAGAGGACGCCCATAGTGACTCACCTCCAGACACTCAGGATCCTGAGTGAAGAGATCTCTCCTCGCCTGATAAAGAATATGAGGATTTGGGAGAAGAAGAAGAGGAAGATCTAAGATATACACCTCCCGCATTTGAGGAAGGTATCTCCAACATGGTGGACAAGATCAGGGAAATGAACTTGGGTACTGAGGAAGACCTGATGCCCACTCTTGTTAGTGCAGCCATGTCCCCTAAGGAGCATGAGGTATATACCTCCATCCTGAGGCAACACCGGGTTGTATTTTCTTGGAATTACACCGAAATGTCGGGACTCAATCCTGAAGTGGCGACGTATCAACTAGGACTACCAGAAGACCATCGAGGCTATAAACAAGACACTAGAAGGACGCACCCCTCACATGCTGCCAAAATAGATGCTGAAATCAATAAGCTTATTAAAGCAGGATTCATTCGAGAGTTCCAATACCCCATCTGGTTGTCCAACATTGTCCTCGTCAAGAAAAAGAAATGATAAATCCACGAATGCATTTATTTCAAAGATCTCAATCGGCATTTCCCGAAAGATGATTTCCCGATCCCGATCACCGAGTTATTAATCGACGCAACGACCAGATACGAGGCTCTATCATTCATGGATGGATATTGTGGGTATAATCAAATTAGGATGGACCAATAAGATGAAGAATAAACTGCTGTCAGATCCCCTCAAGGAATATTCTGTTACAGGGTCATGCCCTTTGGTCTTAAGAACATTGGTGCCACATATCAGCATGTCATGCATCGTATCTTTAATCCATTCCTGGGGAGATTCGTTGAATTCTATGTGGATGACTTAGTGGTTTAGTCAAGGTAGCACTCAAATCACTTTTCAGACCTTGATACCATTTTCAACAAACTTCAGCAGCATATCTGGAAGATGAACCCCATGAAATGTGCCATCGGGGTTACCTCAGGGAAAATCCTTGGATTATTCATACGACACAGTGGCATCGAAGTCGACCCTGAAAAGACAAAGGCTACCCTCAACCTGCCCCCCCCCCCCCCCCCACAATCTCACCGAGTTGAGAGCATTCCAATGGAACCTGTCCTACATCAGGCGATTCATATCCATCCTGGAAGTCAAATTTTTTCCCTTTACCAAGTTAATGAAGAAGGGAGTCACGTACCAATGGAAATATGACCTCCAAGAGGCATTTGACAGCCTAAAGAAGTATCTCTTAAGCCTTCTGATGCTCATAACCCCAGTTGAAGGAAGACCTCTCATCCTATAAGTGACGACCCTAGTGTGGTCATTGGGAGCCTTACTCATGCAGAAAAATTACACTGGTAGTGAGAATAGTCTCTATTACCTCGGCCAATCTATGATCGATGTTGAGACTCGATACTCAAACATTGAAGAGAGTTGTTGGGCCTTAGTCTTCGTATTTCAAAAACTGTGACATTATCTGCAGCATCATGAATTCTATATGGTCTCGCGTAGTAACCTACTTAAGTACATTCTCAGCCATCCAATGATGACCAGGCGCCTATCCCGATGGTTAGTTGTACTGCCACAGTTTGACATCCGGTTTGTGCCTCAGAAGGCCATCAAAGGCTAGTCATTGGTAGATTTTCTGGTAGAGCTCCCTTCAATAGAGACTGCTGCACCAGACATCGAGCTACCTGATGAAGACATCCTCTCGGATCAAGAAGAGTTCCCAGCATGGGAAATTTACTTCGACAGTGCATCCCAAAGCCCAAATGGGAAAATGATGGAAGATCCCAAAGTTAACAAGGTGGGTTTTGGGATAATACTCATGTCCCCAGAAAAGGAAGTCTTGCCATATTTTTTCCACCTGTCAGAAGGATGTATGAACAATTAAGCGGAGTATCAGGCCCTCATTGCAGGCCTGATGCTTGCACTCCAGGCACAAGTACAGCACCTTAAGGTAAATGGTGAATCAGAACTGGTCATCAAGAAAGTCAATGGTGACTATGCTATTAAAAAAGAGGAGTCGATTTCCCTTTTTGACTATGTCTGAGGGTTAATGGTGGAATTCTCCATAGAACCAAAAATGACCGATATTCCATGGTCTCAGAATTCCCAAGCTGATGCATTAGTTAATGCGGCTACAGCTTTAGCCGACCCAGACCGGGATGAAACAGTTATAAGTATTGCTCACCATCAAATGGTCTTTCCATTGGTTCATGCTAAGATGGAAGAAATCCATGTAGTCAGTAATATACCTAACCCTTATGCTCCTACCACCAGCTGGATGACCCCCATTGAAAACTACCTTCAACGGGGAGAACTACCATCAGACAGTGCTGAATGTGAGAAAATACGGAGAAGGGAAATCATCTTTTTCCTATATGGTGGCGCAGGTCAGAAAGAGGTCCTCTATAAATTAGGCCTCAATGTAATCCTCCTCAGATGCATTGATGGAGAAGAAACCGTTGTCATCATGACTGATGTGCATGCAGGGGTATGTAATGCACACAAGACGGGGTCCAAGATTTCCCATCAGATTCGAAGAATTGGGTACTATTGGCCCACAGTGGCACGAGATTGTGAGCACTTTACCGCAAAATGCCACTCATACCAAATTCATGCCAACTTCATACACTAACCCCTAGAGTTACATCATCAGGACAAGTACTCATAGACATTTTCTTTATGGGGAATGGACTTCATGGGACCATATCCTCCCGGCACGCCAAAATAGTTGAAGTATATCCTCACAGCAACTGAATTCTTTTCCAAATGGCCTGAAGCGGTACCCCTTGAGGAATTCAGGGCAAGAAGCATTTTCAGCTTTGTAAAAACCAATATCATCACTAGATTTAGTGTCCCTTATACCATACTGACAGATAACGACACCAACTTCTTCTTTGCTGAATTGGAGAAACTATACCAAGAATATGGTATCAAGGCTAACCACTCATCCTGCAACCATGCAGTGGCCAACGGACAGATAGAGGCTTACAACAAGACCATGTCCTAAATTCTCCATAAAATGATGGACAAAGACAAGAATTTGTGGCTGGATAAACTCCTCCATGCATTGTGGTCTTACCGAACCACAATCTGCACTGCTACTCGGGCAGGTCCGTACTCATTAGTATACGGAACAGAAGCAGTTCTACCCATTGAGGTCCAATTTCCCTCGCTCTGTGTTGCTGTTTGTGATCAATTATCCAATAATGATTAATCAGAAAGGCAGCTAGGTGAATTGGAACAGCTAGACGAGAAGGTTTTGCCGACATTACACCATTTGGAAGTATACCAGAACCGGATCGCATGAGCCTTCAATAAAAAGGCCAGTCTTCGGTCTTTCTTAGAAGAAGAATTGGTGTTGGTCCTCCAGACCCTATTGATACCTGGGAAGAAACCTCCAATGTAAATGCCCATGTGGGAGGGACCATATGTTATACACAAGGTCTACTCCAATGGAGCATATGCCATGATATCCTTGGACGAGAAATTCACCACCGCTCCTCCAAATTAAAGATTCCTGATGAAGTATTTTGCATAGAAATAAAAATCAGTTACCTTCCGATCTATAGGATGTTAAACTGCCAAGAACCCAATGGTACAAACTCTATGACATTGAACTAACAGTATTTTGTCCTCACTAGCATAACTAAAGGAAGTAATCGTCCGAGCTGTAGAACGTTAAATTTCCAAGAACCCAATGGTCCAAAATCTATGACCTTAAACTAATAGTATTTCATCCTCTCTGGTATAACTAAAAGCAGTTATCGTCCGAGCTATAGGATGTTAAACTGCCAAGACCACAATAGTCCAAACTCTATGACCTTAAACTACGAGTATTTTGTCCTCACCGCACGGTGTTAAACTGCACAGATTTCATAGAATTGTATATGGCTTGATTCCTACCATCACAGTATACATAGAAACTCCAGGGCTCCCCACACTGGCCCAGCCATCCCCAAGAAAAAGTTAAAAATATCCCCATCCCCCGTGTATGGACCAGACATGCATTGGGTGTATTCATCGCCCTTACCACATGATGTTAAACTGCATAGAAAAGACGATTTAAAAGTGCTCTTTCCCCCATGTATGGACCAGACCTGCATGGG
The DNA here is from genome assembly GCA_963277665.1 of Viscum album. Lineage (NCBI taxonomy): Eukaryota > Viridiplantae > Streptophyta > Magnoliopsida > Santalales > Viscaceae > Viscum > Viscum album. Next base: position 1,501,304,712 of record OY728131.1, read on the forward strand.
GTGTACTCTAAAGTGAACAAAGTACGGCTTGATTCCTACCCTCGTAGGATACGTAGTGATGTCGGTATCCCCTATCCTAGCCCAGCCACCCCCAAATGGAATTAAAAAAATTCCCCTTTTCCCCCATGTATAGATTAAACCTGCATGAGGTGTATTATATTTCAGTGAACTACGCGAGGCTTGATTCCTACCCTCGCAGGATACGTAGTGACGTCAGGGTTCCCCATCCTTGCCCAGCCACCTCAAATGAAGCCAAAAATACCCCCTTCTTCCCTATAGACCAGACCCGCACGGGGTTTATTTTCTAAAATAACTACATGAGGCTTGATTCTAGCCCTCGTGGGATACGTAGTGATGTCAGGGTTTTTCATCCTGTCCCAACCATTCAAAAAAATGATCTCTCCCCCTGTGTATGGACCAGCCCAGCACGAGTTGTATTCTTCGTCCTCACTGCACAACGTTAAACTGCACGGAATTCAGAGAACTATGTGAGGCTTGATTCCTGCCCTCACAGGATACGTATTGACGCCAGGGTCCCTCACCCTCACTCAGCTGTCCTCAAATAAATGTAAAAAAATGCCCTTTCACCTGTGTACAGACTAACCCTATGTGTGGTGTAACTCCTTCAGGGAACTATGCATGGAGATGTGTAGTGACGTCAGTGTTTCCCATCCTAGCCCAGCCATTCATGAATGAAGATTAAAAAAATGCCCACTTCCCCCGTGTACAGACCAGATCTACACAGGGTGTATTCTTCATCCTCACCACATGACATTAAAACTGCATGGACTTCGTGGTGACCCACCCAAGATATATGGAGAAACAAGATGGAAATACTCCTTGTGGATTTGGATGAATCCCCTCCATACATAAGACTCCACAGCCCAGATAATTATGGATCTTCATAACCATTCATGTTCACCGGACGTAGAAAGTTATCGACTCGTGGACACCATTGTCTGACTATGTATACCATGCCCTCAGCAGATCTGTATATTGATATCACATGGCCCATCTACCAAAGGCAAGATTTCCTCAGGAGATATTATTCCTTGTTCTGTATGCTTACTTTCCTGAGATCCCACATATCATATCTCTCGATTCTGAAATTTATGGCGTAGTGGTTTACAAGTTCGTTCCCCTTTTCACATCCAAACGTTTCCAGAGTATCTCTACACGGTTAGCCTATGTTTCTGCCCGTGGTTCGCATGATGAACTGCATCTACGAACATCAATCTAGGGCTAGGCTACTTTGACTCAGTGGAAAATTGCAGTGAAGATGTTTCTTGTATGCTCAGAAACCATTATAACCGCATGTTGAACTCTGTACTGTGAGCAATCTCAGGGTTTCATAACCATTCATGGCCATCGAAAGTAGAAATTCAATGACCCAGGGACACCTTTGCATGACTATGCATAACATGCCCTAAGAGGCTCTGCATATTGATAGCCCCTGGCTCGTCTACTAAAGGAAATATTTTTTCAGGGGTAAACTTAATATCTCTATATGCTTACTGGCCTCACATCCCCCACACCACATCTCCTTATCTTGGAAACCTCAGAGTTACAGTTTACAACTTTCTTCCCCCACCCTGTTATGAGTATATTAGAGCATGGTAACTCTTTTATCCTTCGAGTGACTATAGAAATAGTCACCCACTGGTCCAAGCTCTATGACCGCTAAACTAGGAGTACATCATCCTTACTGGACGACATTAAACTGAATGGAGTGAAGGTACACCCCCACGTGCAAGATAAATCGGTGCAGGGAGCTCCCCGAGATTTAACAAAAACTAGGGCCAAATATGCTCGACATGTCCAGATATTTTCTTACCAAATGACAGACTTCGTGGCCCGGCCAATCGCGGATCCTCATGACCATTCACGACCATCGGACGTGGAAAGTTATCAACCCTTGGACACCTTTTCATAAATATGCATACCATTCCCTCAGTGGCTCTGCATATTGATATCCCCCTGGCTTATCTACCCAAGGCCAGATTTCCTCAGGCAATACTCTTCCTAGCTCCATACGCTTATCGACCTCAGAGACCTCATATCATCTCTCATGATCCAAGAAGCCCCAGAACCACGATTTACACCATTAACCACTTTCCACGTGTTGGGAATACCGAGATATCGAATCCCAGTTACATTTTGATCAAGAGTGGCCTTTGCAACTACATCCATATCGCATGATGTTAAACTACACAGAACATCTTGTTCGCTTGGAATAAAGCTACAAAGACCAAGGATTCAACATCTGGGGAAATGCCTCAAACTACAAGCATTTTCACTGGTTTAAAAATGCCCCTTTTCCTCGCTGCACGATGTTAAAACTACACAACACCGGCAAAAATTCCTCCCATCCTCGCTGCATGACGTTAAACTGCACATCATCTTTTAATAATGCTACTCGTCTTTGCTGCATGATGATAAACTTCACGGAATCCGTCCTTTCTTATAACGACCCATACTTTACATACATTGTTAATACTTCAAACTTGAAGCTCACTTATTACAACATATGACAGAACCACAAATGACCGTATAGGTATAGTGTCTTTAGAAACTGAGAAACATAAACAACTGGTTCATAAATCTTCTACAGTGTCTCCCATTTATTTCATCATATCTAGGGTCCCTTTTAGCATATTCTACTTAATATCCATCTTCCTGACCTGGGGAAAAGAAAACATAAAAGGGTGAGCTCAAATGCTCAGCAAGGGCAAATAAAGGAAATCATATCATATCTTTTTGAAAATCAAAACCTGCAAAAGAGATCATAATATCTTAACATGGAATAAATCATAGAAGTGAAAATGAGATGCCCATAATCATAACATAAAACTTGAAACTTTGTGGCATGCACACATAATCATAGAAAATCATTTCTTGTTTGTCATGACTCATTTCCAGGACTATCTTGGTGGACAAAGTCCCTTTCTGAACCGAGTCACCCTCCTTCCAGTCCTGTTTCACTAAACCGGTATAGCCTACCGTTCCAGCCATGTCTATCTCATGAGATATAAAATCTTTACCCAATGCATTGGAGGGATATATAGGTCCCACCCATCTTATAATGAATCCTTTCTTATTTGTGCCACATAATCATAAATCATACATCATCGCATAACACATGTAACAAAAATGGGATTCTTGAAACATCATGACATCATAAATCAATTCATATAAGATAAAGGAATTCATAAAAATAATTCCATCACAACATGATCAAATCAATGTAATAATAGGGATAAAAACAGAACCCTTTATTATCATAGATGGAAAATAATTTTGATAAAACACTTGAACTCCATTCTTGAGGAAAATATCCTTTCTTCTTTAAAAACATTTTTCCTTTCCTAACATGTCATACAACTTTAAAATAAAAGAAGTTAATTAAAAATAAACTTCAAAACTTGTAATGTAAGCTTCTTGGAAATAATGTTTTAAAAATCCATTCTTTCTGTATAAGTTAAAAAAAACATTCTTCGTACTTTTGTCGGAAAAGTCAAAAAGTACCTCGTACGGAAAAACGACAAAAGATTACTTTCATATTCTTTACTAAAAACTCACCGAAGGGTAAAATTGGATTTAAACTATTTCAAGTGGATGGAAACAATATTACATATTGGGGTAACATGGATGTGGATGATAAAATACACCCTAGTAAATACCAAAGTATAAGAAATCTCGGATAAAAATGAGATTGTGATATTTTCCTTACCTTAGGTCCAATTTGCTTTGTACGTGTCCGAAGCTCCGGTATAATGGTTTAAATAATGTTATTGACTTATTCCATAATCATAAATATTGATATGATATCATATATGGTCATATTCTTAGCTTCTTGATAGTAATATTTCATTGTTACTTGTTACTCGGGTCCTTATTGCCTTTTGTTCTTATGCGTGTTTTGCCGAATAAATTCTTATTCTTCTTTTAAGGTCATAGATACCTTATATCCAGAATGGTATTAGTGTAACATATATCATATTTATTCATTCAATTCATTTATATAATTACTATGTAATGATGATCATGTAGAACGAGTCGCATCACATCGTGGAGACGGTATTCTGTACGTACGCACGAGTGATGATATCATTCCTATGATCGTGGAATTGTATTGGAGTATATATATATTATTTCAGTATCAATGTTACTTTTTAATAATTATAAATAGTTACTCATTACACCATTATACCCATCCATGTAAGGTGATGGTGGAAAATAGATTACACCACGGCGTGGAGACGGTATACCGTACGTACGCACGCGCGGTGATTTTATTTTTCCATAGGATGGATAGAAGGTGAATTAGGGTTGTTTAATATTTATAATAACATATAAGTATGTAATTAATACTGATGTTATTACTTTATCATGAAATAACTAAAGAAGAAGAAGTTGAAGAAGAAATAAATTGAAAAGATCGGTAATGGATATTACCTTTTCTTTGGAACGCCTCTTTGAATCCTCCACTTAGGGGACTAAAATTTGTCTTTGAAGAAGACCAGGACATCTAGGATTATTCTAGGGAAGTGGAGAGGAGAAAATGGCAGGGGTTGGCCGAGCTTGAGTGCTCAAATTGGTGTGAGGAGGAGGGGGAGGAGGTGCCCTTTTATAAGGGAGGAGAGGGGCACCTTAGGAATATCTCAAAATATTATTTTATATTAAAGTCAAAATCGGTTTATAATGGTTCCAAAGTGTCTTATTTCGAAGCTAAAGTGGGGATGGGTCGAAATCCTATCAACAAATAGGATTTAGACAAGTTTAGGGTATTATTTTAACCTTATCAATTAGATTTAACTCTAAGTTAAATAATTTAACTTTTACCGTGTCTTTTTGTTTTCTTTCACTATATGGTTAATACACTTACTATAACATGCCAAACTAACCCCAAATTGTTTATTATTAATATATATATCCTTATCTATGTTATTTGGGCGAACCATAGATTTTTAAGAATAAAATAACAATTAATAATATAATAGTTTATTTAAAAACTATTTTGTGTCAATTTTGACACTATTTGATATATGATTTTTGTGAAAGTCATAACAGAATTATATGTTCGAACCAAGTTGATTAAATCAACACTAATATATCATAGTAACCTAGAAAATTATTTTAATTCATAAAAAGTCTCAAATTACATTTATTTTGGTGTTTATAACTTCTATTATGTCAATATTTCATTAATAAGATAATTACTGCAACATCATTGTGTCATAAATAAATTAAATTATTTAATGTCTAAAAATTACAAATCAAATACCATTATGTAGGAAATCTTGTTAGCTTTCTAATGAATATTTATAGTCGAGTTTATCTTATGTATAACCCCATATTAAAAATGATTTACTTATTAAACTTTGATTTTAACTATTTTAACCCTTCTTTAAATAAATTAATAATAAATGTCCTAATCTAATCCAAGTGGGCCTAAATGGTCATATTTTATTCCTAAGTTTGTTTTTGGTCGAATTAAACTTTTCCAATAGAATTAGGACATGTTTTAGGGTAATAGTAATATCATATTTACCCTTAGTTACCCTATTTACTATTAACCGCGGTAAAAAAAAGTAAAAATTACTATTCACCAAAAAATTATTTTTATCTCATTGAACCACATTTTACTTACTGATATCAACCGTGTCTATCGGATTTTTGAAATTCCATTCATAGAAGCGGTAAAATTAAGTTTTATGCAAAATTCAGTTTTTAACCTACCACTTAGTGGTTTCACTATTCATCAAAAATTGAAAGTTTTCAGAAAAATACCAAAATTTCACCCTAGGCTAATTTCGGTATTCTGAATCCAAATATGAAGTCCATTTTGAAAAATAAAATTTATGAAGTTTCAAAAAGTGGTTATTACAATTCATAACGGCTAGTTTTAATAATATTTTAATAGCATATCGTTGTTTATGAAACTCGGTATTGCGTACGACGCAAGCTATCGAGGAAGGTCGTGATTGCGAGTAAAGTAAGCCAAGAAAGTGTGTAGTGAAAGATTCCTTTGATGATATATAAAAACAAAATATTACTCATAAAAATCTCGGGTGTTACATTCTACCCCCCTTAAAAAAGAATTTCGCCCCCGAAATTCGTCACTTTGTTACAAACAGATGAGGATACTTCTCCCTCATCATATCCTCAAGCTTCCATGTAGCTTCTTCAAGTTGGTGGTTCCTCCATAAAACTTTCACCAATCGAGTGGTCTTGTTTCGTAGGACTTTTTCGCTACGATCCAGAATCTCTATCGGCTATTCTTCATTAGAAAGATCTTGCTCCAGCGGTACAACTTCTGAGCTGAGTACATGTGAAGGATCAGGTATGTACTTTCTCAGGAGAGATACATGGAACATGTCGTGAACTTGAGAGAGATTCGGTGGAAGCGCCAATCGGTAAGCTACCTTCCCAATAAAATCCAGTATTTCGAAAGGACCGATATATCTAGGTCTCAACTTCCCCTTCTTTTCAAATCTCATAACCCTCTTCCAGGGAGATATTCGTAAGAACACTTTATCACCCACTTCAAACTCTAGGTCTTTTCTTCGGTTGTCGGCATAACTTTTCTGTCGACTCTGAGCTGCTCTTATGTGTTGTTGAATAGATCTGACCTTTTCCGCCATTTCATCAACCAGATCAGGTCCTAATAGCTTTCTTTCCCCAACTTCATCCCAGCAAGTAGGAGTTCTGCATTTCTTTCCATAGAGAGCTTCATAAGGAGCCATCTGAATACTGGAGTGAAAGCTATTATTATAAGAAAATTACACCAAAGGTAGGTGTTGATCCCAACCTCCTTTGAAATCCATAGAGCAAGCTCTCAACATATCTTCTAGGGTTTGAATTGTTCTCTTAGACTGACCGTCTGTCTGGGGATGATAAGCAGTGCTGAAACTCAACTCTGTATCTAGAGTATGCTGAAGACTTCTCCAGAACTTCGAGGTAAATCTCGGATTCCGATCAGATATAATAGAAAGTGGTACTCCATGCAATCTTACCACTTCCTTTACATATATCCTGGCAAGATGATCTAGAGAGAAATCCACTCTAATAGGAATGAAGTGTGCAGACTTTGTAAGACGATCAACTATGACCCAGATAGCATTATTGCCTTTGGATGTTTTAGGATGTCCTGTGACAAAGTCCATAGTGATGTATTCCCATTTACATTCTGGTATGGGTAATGGTTGTAACATCCCCTTAGACTTCTGTCTCTCAGCTTTAACATGTTGACAAACCAAGCATCGAGAGACATATTCAACAACTTCTCTTTTCATGCCATCCCACCAGAAGTACTCTTTCAGGTCCCTATACATCTTCGTGCTTCCAGGATGAATAGAGAATGATGAACTATGAGCCTCATCCAGCAGCTCCTTCTTTAATTCGGGGATGGGAGGAACACAAACCCGATTCCTGAACTTTATTATCCCATCACAATCAAGGTTGAATTCAGGAACATTTCTCATCTTCTTTTGTAACTCGACATCTTCTTTCTGTGCCTCTTTAATCTTCACATGTATATATGGTTGAACATTCATTTGAGAAAGATATGATTTTTCCCCTTCCATTATAATTCCAAGATTCATCCTTTGTAAATCCATAAATATTGGATCTTTTGTGATCCTCATCATGGATAAACTAGCATGGTCTTGTCGACTTAATGCATCTGCCACCTTGTTTGCTTTCCCAGGGTGGTAATGGATTGAGCATTCATAATCCATAATCATCTCCAACCATCTTCTTTGACGCATATTCAACTCCTTTTGTGTGAAAATATACTTTAAACTTTTATGATCAGTATAAATATCACACCTTTCACCATAAAGGTAATGCCTCCAAATATTTAATGCAAAGATTACCGCAGCCAACTCCAAATCATGTGTTGGGTAATTTTGCTCATGGATTTTCAACTGTCGTGAGGCATAAGCTATCACCATATCATTTTTCATAAGAACACACCCCAATCCCTTCTTGGATGCATCACTATAGATCACAAACCTTTCTCCACTACAAGGCAGTGTGAGCACAGGTGCACTGGATAACCTTCTTTTCAACTCCTTGAAATTCTCTTCACATTCCTCTGTCCAGACAAACTTAACTCCTTTCCGAGTCAACTTGGTGAGTGGATTAGATAATCGTGAAATATCTTTTACAAAACGTCGATAATATCCAGCCAAACCAAGAAAACTTCGGATCTCAGTTACTGTTGTTGGTCTCGACCATCATTCGATAACCTCTATTTTTTCTGGATCCACAGATATCCCCTCTTTTGAGATTACGTGACCCAAAAATGCAACTTTTTGAAGCCAAAATTCACACTTGGTAAATTTGGCATAAAGATTCTCCTTTCTCAGGGTCTTCAATATAATTCTCAAATGATCTTCATGCTCTTCCTTGCTCTTTGAATAGACAAGAATATCGTCTATAAAGACTACCACAAATTGATCAAGATAGTCTCTAAAGACTCTATTCATTAGATCCATGAAGATAGCAGGGGCATTAGTAAGACCAAATGGAATCACTATAAATTCATAGTGTCCATACCTTGTACGGAAAGCCGTCTTTGGTATATCCTCCCTTTTGACCCTTAATTGATGATACCCTGAACGAAGATCAATCTTGGAAAAGTATTGAGCTCCGCGTAGTTGGTCAAATAAGTCATCAATGCGTGGGAGAGGATATTTGTTCTTGATAGTGTTCTTGTTAAGTTCTCGATAATCAATGCAGAGTCTCATTGATCCATCTTTCTTCTTAACAAATAGAACAGGTGCTCCCCAAGGTGACGCACTAGGGCGTATGAATCCCTTATCAAGATTCTCTTGGAGTTTCTTCTTCAATTCCTACAACTCATTTGGGGTCATTCTATAAGGTGTCTTTGAAATAGGAAAAGCACCCGGTACGAGTTCTATTGAAAACTCAACTTCACGATTTGGTGGAAGACCCGGTAATTCCTCCGGAAAGACATCATCAAACTCCAGTACAATGGACATATTCTTAATCGTGAGTTTCTCACCAACCATTTGAGAAAAATAACCTTCATTTAGTGGAATCAAGACCCATAAGATGGAAGTAATTTCCACTGGAAGGTTATGTTCATCCTTGCATTGATAGACGATCGTAGATTGATCTGGAATATGAAATGTGACTTCCCTTCTTTGGAAATTGATATGAGCTCGATGTAGAGAAAGCCAATCCATGCCAAGAATCACATCAAATTCCACTAAAGGAAGGATCACAAGATTTTCATGAAGCACTTTCCTACAATCTTCGATCGGAGAAGAATTATAATCTTTTGATGCGACTGTTGTACCATTAGGTGTTGTCACAGATAACTCAACATCTAATTGTTGAGGTAATACGGTGATACCCTTAGAAAATTATTTAGAAATAAAAGAGTGGGTGGATCCAGAATCAAATAAAACATTTGCTACTTTAGAGTGGATGGTAAGTGTACCTTTCACCACTTAGTTATCGTACTCCACATCGCTCATAGAAATTGCATGTGACTTTCCTTTGTCTTTAGCCTTAAGATTTTATTGATGTCGACCATCATCATCAACCCTTGGATTTGGGCATTGATTGGCATAATGCCCCATCTCCTTGCACTTGAAACATTGAGGTGTAGTAGGTTCATTCTGTGTATCCCCTCCTTTGTTTGCATCATTAGACATCTTCTTCCCATTATCGCGACATTCAAAATCCCAATGACCTTCCTTTCCACATTTGAAACATTTACATGTCCCTTTAAGACAACTCCCTCCATGTTTCTTTCCACACTTTGAGCATAAGGGAAAGCTCATCTTCTTTTCAGTGTGCTCTTTAGATTTTCCTTTGAATTCCATCTTCCTCTTCTTATCAAACCCATGTGACTGATGGGTTACTCCAATCTCCATCTCGACTTTGAGAGCACATCGAACGATTTCCTCGTAGCTATTGAAGTCCCTTATGGCTAACGCCCTTCAAAGACTTGGTTTTAAGCCACTAAAGAATCGATCGATCTTACTCTCAGGTTGGATAATAATACCAGAAGCATACCTTGCAAGTCTTGTAAAATTTGCTTCATAGGTACCAACAGATTCATCATCCCTTTCCTTCGGTTCAAGGAACACTTTCTCCATCTTTGTTCGGAGAATACGAGGGAAGTACTTATTGAAAAATAAGTTCTTGATCTCGTCCCATTCCATAGACTCAATTTCATCCCTTTGCCTCGTATTCTTAATAAGATTCCACCATTGATCAGCATCTCCTTCCAAACGATACACTGCTAGGATGACTTTATCATGTTCAGAACATTGAAGAACTGAAAATATATTTTCAGTAGTACTAATCCATTGTTCAGCAATTAATGGATCAGTAGACCCGCTGAAAGAAGGTGGGCGCTGCCTCATGAAGGATTCAACAGAATGTTGCTCCTTCCTTTGCTCGTTTGGAAGTCCTGCATGATTCATAGCTTGAGAAAGTTGTGTGAGCATGGCTACAAGATTTTTCATTCTGGTTCCCATATTCTTTGGTTGCTCAGGGGGACAATCATTGCATAGCCCATCGCATTCCGCATTAACACGGTTCCTTCGGGTTCCAGCCATTGACTAAAACCAAGAAGAATAGTGTGAGCAACACTAATTATAATAGGAAACCACATAATTCAAGAATAAAATTTTCATGCTTAAGGTCTTATCCAAGGTTATTCATGGCCATTTCTAAAACACTAAGATTGTGTTCTATGCTTAGACTTATCCTTAGGGTTCTTACTAAGGCTTTCAAATCCTAGTTTCCAAAGGTTGACTATACCTTTCCTCTGATACCAACTATAACGACCCATACTTTACATACATTGTTAATACTTCAAAATTGAAGCTCACTTATTACAACATATGACAAAACCACAAAGGACTGTATAGGTATAGTGTCTTTAGAAACTGGGAAACATAAACAACTGGTTCATAAATCTTCTACAGTGTCTCCCATTTATTTCATCATATCTAGGGTCCCTTTTAGCATATTCTACTTAATATCCATCTTCCTGACCTGGGGAAAAGAAAACATAAAAGGGTGAGCTCAAATGCTCAGCAAGGGCAAATAAAGGAAATCATATCATATCTTTTTGAAAATCAAAACCTGCAAAAGAGATCATAATATCTTAACATGGAATAAATCATAGAAGTGAAAATGAGATCCCCATAATCATAACATAAAACTTGAAACTTTGTGGCATGCACAAATAATCATGGAAAATCATTTCTTGTTAGTCATGACTCATTGCCAAGACTATCTTAGTGGACAAAGTCCCTTTCTGAACCGAGTCACCCTCGTTCCAGTCCTGTTTCACTGAACCGGTATAACCTACCGTTCCAGCCATGTCTATCTCATGAGATATAAAATCTTTACCCAATGCATTGGAGGGAGATATATGCCCCACACATCTTATAATGAATCCTTTTTTATGTGTGCCACATAATCATAAATCATACATCATCGCATAACACATGTAACAAAAATGGGATTCTTGAAACATCATGACATCATAAATCAATTCATATAAGATAAAGGAATTCATAAAAATAATTCCATCACAACATGATCAAATCAATGTAATAATAGGGATAAAAACAGAACCCTTTATTATCTTAGATGGAAAATAATTTTGATAAAACACTTGAACTCCATTCTTGAGGAAAATATCCTTTCTTCTTCAAAAACATTTTTCCTTTCCTAACATGTCATCCGAATTTAAAATAAAAGAAGTTGATTAAAAATAAACTTGAAAACTTGTAAATTATTCTTCTTGGAAATAATGTTTTAAAAATTTATTCTTGCAGTATAAGTTAAAAAACATTCTTCGTACTTTTGTCGGAAAAGTCAAAAAGTACCTCGTACGGAAAAACGACAAAAGATTACTTTCATATTCTTTACTAAAAACTCACCGAAGGGTAAAATTGAATTTAAAATATTTCAAGTGGATGGAAACAATATTACATATTGGGGTAACATGGATGTGGATGATAAAATACACCCCAGTAAATACCAAAGTATAAACAATCTCGGATAAAAATGAGATTGTGATATTTTCCTTACCTTAGGTCCAATTTGCTTTGTACGTGTCCAGAGCTCCTTTATAATGGTTTAAATAATGTTATTGACTTATTCCAGAATCATACATATTGATATGATATCATATATGGTCATATTCTTAGCTTCTTGATAGTAATATTTCATTGTTACTTGTAACTCGGGTCCTTATTGCCTTTTGTTCTTATGCGTGATTTGCCGAATAAATTCTTATTATTCTTTTAAGGTTATAGATACCTTATATCCAGAATGGTATTAGTGTAACATATATCATATTTATTCATTCAATTCATTTATATAATTACTCTGTAATGATGATCATGTAGAACGAGTCGCATCACATCGTGGAGACGGTATTCCGTACGTACGCACGAGTGATGATATCGTTCCTATGATCGTGGAATTGTATTGGAGTATATATATATTATTTCAGTATCAATGTTACTTTATAATAATTATAAATAGTTACTCATTACACCATTATACCCATACTTGTAAGGTGATGGTGGAAAATAGATTACACCACGGCGTGGAGACGGTATTCCGTACGTACGCACGCGCGGTGATTTTATTTTTCCGTAGGATGGATAGAAGGTGAATTAGGGTTGTTTAATATTTATAATAACATATCATTATGTAATTAATACTGATGTTATTACTTTATCATGAAACAACTAAAGAAGAAGAAGTTGAAGAAGAATGAAATTGAAAAGATCGGTAATGGATATTACCTTTTCTTTGGAACGCCTCTTTGAATCCTCCACTTAAGGGACTAAGATTGGTCTTTGAAGAAGACCAGGACATCTAAGATTATTCTAGGGAAGTGGAGAGGAGAAAATGGCAGGGGTTGTCCGAGCTTGAGTGCTCAAATTGGTTTGAGGAGGAGGGGGAGGAGGTGCCCTTTTATAAGGGAGGAGAGGGGCACCTTAGGAATATCTCAAAATATTATTTTATATTAAAGTCAAAATCGGTTTATAATGGTTCAAAAGGGTCTTATTTCGAATTTAAAGTGGGGATGGGTCGAAATCCTATAAACCAATAGGATTTAGACAAGTTTAGGGTATTATTTTAACCTTATCAATTAGATTTAACTCTATGTTAAATAATTTAACCTTTACCGTGTCTTTTTGTTTTCTTTCACTATATGGTTAATACACTTACTATAACATGCCAAACGAACCCCAAATTGTTCATTATTAATATATATATCCTTATCTAAGTTATTTGGCCGAACCATATATTTTTAGGAATAAAATAACAATTAATAATATTTTATTTTATTTAAAAACTATTTTGTGTCAATTTTGACACTATTTGATATATGATTTTTGTGAAAGTCATAACAGAATTATATGTTCGAACCATGTTGATTAAATCAACACTAATATATCATATTAACCTATAAAATTAGTTTAATTCATAAAAAGTCTCAAATTACATTTATTTTGGTGTTTATAACATCAATTATGTCAATATTTCATTAATAAGATAATTACTGCATCATCATTGTGTCATAAATAAAATAAATTATTTAATGTCTAAAAATTACAAATAAAATACAATTATGTAGGAAATATTTTTATCTTTCTAATGAATATTTATAGTCGAATTTATCCTATGTATATCCCCATATTAAAAATGATTTACTTATTAAACGTTGATTTTAACTATTTTAACCCTTCTTTAAATAAATTAATAATAAATGTCCTAATCTAATCCAAGCGGGCCTAAATGGTCATATTTTATTCCTAAGTTTGTTTTTGGTCGAATTACACTTGTCCAATAGAATTAGGACATGTGTTAGGGTAATAGTAATATCATATTTACCCTTAGTTACCCTATTTACTATTAACCGCGGTAAAAAAAAGTAAAAAGTTTCTATTCACCAAAAAATTATTTTTATCTCATTGAACCACATTTTACTTACTTATATCAGCCTTGTCTGTCGGAATTTTGAAATTCCATTCACAAAAGCGGTAAAATTATGTTTTATGCAAAATTCAGTTTTTAACCTACCACTTAGTGGTTTCACTATTCATCAAAAATTGAAAGTTTTCACAAAAATACCAAAATTTCACACTATGCTAATTTCGGTATTCCGAATCCAAAAATGAAGTCCATTTTGAAAAATAAAATTTATAAAATTTCAAAAAGTGGTTATTACTATTCATAACGGCTAGTTTTAATAATATTTTAATAGCATATCGTTGTTTAGTGAAACTCGGTATTGCGTACGACGCAAGCTATCGAGGAAGGTCGTGATTGCGTGTAAAGTAAGCCAAGAAAGTGTGTAGTGAATGATTCCGTTGATGATATATAAAAACAAAATATTACTCATAAAAATCTCGGGTGTTACATTTCTGCATGAATTTAAACTACACGGTCAAACCTGTCATGGGTTTAGTAAGGAATAGAGACTTTTCTCTGTCCCTTAGTACACAGGTCAGACTTTCACAAACCACCTTCTCACACCAGTGTGAGAAGGAACGACTTCTCCAATTATTTGGAAATTTAGCCTAGATGTTTCTCCCATAGCAAGGAACCCTCTCCTCATAAACCATACTATGTACTCCGAAAAAGCCAAACTCTCATAAACCACCCTTGGTTTTCCCGAATCTCAAACTTCCTTGAAGTTGCTCGGCTATCAAAAGAATGAAATAATTAACCTAAGAACACCTTTGCATGACTATTCATACCATGCCCTCAGTGGCTCTGCATACTGATCATCCCTGGACAATCTACCAAAGTCAAGGTTTCCTTAGCTAATGCTTCACTCTGAAAGCCTCTTGGCCCCTAAGCCCCCATGTCCATTGCAAGATTCAGAAACCCTATGAGCTACAGTTTACCAGCCTCTTTCATGACGCTGCCTGAATATTGTGGAACATCACTGATGAGATTACCGAGAACTAGGAGAAGCCATTCCATTCTAAATGATGTCCGAGATGCATGACTTTAAACTGATCCAACTTCCAACCATCCTTTACGCTAGATAAATGCATTGGAAAGGGACCCTAAGTCCACACTCATTATTAATACAGATGTCCTCAAACCCTTTCAGATGTCACACAACCTTTCCGATCCACCCATATAAGTTTTCATAGTTTTTTAAGCCACCCAAGGTTGTTTCCATAAGACAGACTTATATTACGTCTTATGGCCATTAGAAATGGAGAGTCATTGACTTAAGGACACCTTTGCACTACTATGCATACCATTCCCTTAGCAACCCTGCATATTGATCACCCCTAGCCCATCAACCAAAGGCATGATTTCCTTAGGCAATGCTCTTCCTACCTCTGCACACTGATACAACCCCTATTCCTTGAGACATTCCCTTCATGTCATTCAAATATAAAAATCCCCCCCCATATGCTTCTGGAGGATATTGAGACATCTTTTAATCAACCAAACCCCATCGGGGCCCTCTCCCCATCAAATCTTGTCAATGTTATTCGACCTAAAACATCTGTAATGATAGTCTTGTCAGAGGGAATTTAAATCACCCACCAAAAGAGGCGCAAAACCCATTAGGCCAAAAACCCGAAAAGGGAGACCTAAGAAAAAGCTGAGCCATAACTGCTGGGTCGACACGAAATGGGCCCATGAATAATTAGGGTATTAAAATAAAAGACAAATTTTTTGTGGGGTTTTTCTGCAAAACCCTAGAAACAGTCAAACTACACTCGCTGGATCCTGTGGTCTAGGAAAAAGTAATAGTTTGTTTCTATTTTCCTAAATTATGATTAATTTTGATTCAGTGAGTTGTTATTTTGGAAACAATTGTTCCAGTAACAATCAAATTTTATAGCAAGGAAAGATTGGAAAATATTGTATTCTGTTAAAACAAAAATGGAGGATGTCCACAAGTTGGGGCCTCTCTCTAACATCAACAAAAAAAGAGGGGTAATAAAAACAGTGTACATGAATGGATCTGATCGTCAAAAAGGATCCTGGATCGCTCTCTCCATCAGATCGGAAACCGTGCAACGGAGGTTGTTGCAAGTCTGCTCTAGCATGACCCTCTCCCTGGCCTCATCCTCTGCCACCAAACGAGTGTGCCCCACTGTTGTTTGGAGATCTTTGACCCCTTTCCTGGTGACTTCAAGGTTACCAGTCAGATCTAAAAACTGATCCCTCAGCATGAACTCTTGTACTTCACATTCATGCAACTTGGTAGATAGGGCGACCACGTGATCTAGAGAGCTTTCCTCCTATAATATCAGTTGATGTAGCTTTGTCATGGATTCCTCTAAGGCTTGGGTTCTGAAATGAGATGCAACAAAGTGATCGAGTTTGTGTTCACTAGTGGCAACTTCCTCACGGGTCGTGACAACCTGGAAAGCAAGAAAATGAAACTGCCGATAGTCAAAGCCACCTGACCCCAAACACAGGAAGAGTTGTCAGAGAGCTTCAATTTTAGTTGTATTATCAGCCAGAGGAGTTTCAGTGACAATCTCACAAATCTTGGGATAGGCCCACCTGCTCATTGTTCAGTGGTCTGCCATGACACGAGGATATTTGGTATCCTCGCTAGATAGTACGGGAATGAATTCTGGCATTGTGATCAGCGCAGACATGTGCACACTAAAAGGTGGTTACGAAGCTGGAAGGTCTGAATCGTTTAACCCCAGATCAGGCATGGGAACCAAGTTGCTAAGTCTAGTATCAGCCAGAAAAAATTCAGGAATTGTCTCATTGGGACTTGAAGCCACGAGGTCATCCTCATCCATGTCAAAGAAGGTTGGGTCCGTCTGAACTTTGGCCGTAGGGGGGCTGGGAGAGGAAAATCCCCTGAGTCACTTTGACCGATGAGCCATCAATCGGTCCTCCCTCAGATCTAATGAGGAAGGTACGGTTGGAACAATAACCACAATGATGCATGATTTGGGAACCTGCTGGACAGCCTTCCATTGGATCCCATTGGGACAATGTTTTACCCACATTCATCTGTACTCCAAGGATAGGTTGGTAGCTACTTCTATTCCTGGAAAGGGAATGCTTCTATCAGATCCCTCCCGCATCAGCATCAACCACCATTGACAGAGAGTGTCTAGGTGAAGTCCTTGATCTTGAGGAGGGGGAAGAGAAACATTGAGTTGCATACACCCAAAATGGCGGGAAAACGGTTGGGGGCATATAAATCTCATAGAGAAACCCCGTCAATACGCACAAAAAAAGAACCTATCCCGTAGTGAAATCACTTAAGAATGCTCCTCCAGGCGCCCCCTGCGATTTTCAACCATGACGCCAGAAGCGGTGGGGTAGGGAGCAAAAGAAAACTGGGAGAAGTCACTCAGAAGATTAATGACTTCGTCAGAACTAAGGGACCTCAAGAAAACCCCAGCTATATCAAGTAAGGTAGGTTGAAAGGTAGGAAGTGGGAATACTGTGTTATGACAATACTCATAACTGAAGAAATGATTCACTATCTAGCCATACAAGAATTGAAATGACCCACTCATATGGTAGGGTGACCCGCCCTCCGACATGTGGCCCAGTAGTTTGTAAATATGAGCCAATGTGGGAACAAACAAATTCACCGGGTAGCCCTCAGCCAGCAAAACTGCCATTATAAAGGTGCAATCCCTGACGCCTGGGTTGATATCCTGAGAATTGAATAGCCACCCACTCAAAAATATAGAAAACAGACCAGCCAACCTGAGCATAGGCGGCACACGGGGCACACCTCGTAACCCCATGAAAGGTAGTCCCCTGCTTTCAGAACCTACCAGTAGAAACTTGGGATAGTCCATGACTGTTGAGAAGGATGAGTCATGGGGTTCTTGATCTTCAACATAGGACATGTGGTGTTCAGGAATAATCTTATCCAGGTGCTGTATGGAATAAAAGAGCAGGTATGCAAGGACTAACCCAGTGACCACTCCGCCATAACAAGAAGATCCCTCGCCAATGAAGGCACTTGTTCGACGTCGTCCCATGCGTTAGGAGTGTACAGAAACTCGTCATACATCTCACCAATGATCAAAATCCCTCCCAATTGGTATATGTCCCATAAGATAATTCCAACTTCACCATGAGAAAGGTGGAAAGTATTAGTGCTTGAGCACCTGCGACTGAGAAGGTCAGGTAGGATCAAAGATGGTAGGTAAACAGCAAACTAGGAGGCCCACACTACAGAGTACATGTTTCCTGCTTCCAGTGAATCAAGATATTATGGGAAATTATGGTGGACCCAGAAGACCCAGGACCAGTCATTCGATAAAATCCCACCAGACCGAAGATACCACCTAGGAATCCACCCCATGTCAGGATCCACTTGAGCAAGGTTGATTATGGAGGGGTAACTCTTGAGGATAGCTTCTTGAGAGAATTATTGTGTGTACTAATCGCTTTGTGTCCAGTCAGAGCCTCTCAAAATGAAAGTGGCTTTCATATTAGGATCAGAGATTATCTCTATCGATGGGGCGAGGTTCGTCTGAATGAGCTTCAGCGACACTTCCAAGTAAGGTGACAGAAGACCTGAGATATTAGGGGGGATGGGGACGTCATCTTGATGAATGAAGCCATAAAGTTGAATTTGATTTGATAGTGGATAACCCAGGAGCTCTGGAGAGAGAATTTCCTTCAAGACACCATAGTCGGGAATTATGGACCGACTAGGGTCCTCTTTGATGCTTTTTGCTCTGCGAATCACAGCTAGACGTCTCCTTGAACCAATCAGGAGAGGCTCAGCAGTAGGCTTGGGTACATGGTAAGGGGGAACCATGTTTTCTCCATGAATTATAAATACCAGTCAAATGGTTAGTCTGGAATAATAGGATCTGGAAAAAATACCAAGCATATGAAAAAGGAGTCAAGAAGCCTCATGACGAGGTATGCAGAAGGCCTCAAAATGTGGTTCGCGATGACTAGATCCCATGAACCAACCCTACACGAAACAGGTTCGTGGTACTCTGGCCAGCATAGCGTTGGCCATAAAACCGCAAACCAGGTTGCTCCGCGAAATCTTAATCCCGAATTTAAATAATTAGGTTCAAAATACTTATGAAAATTTTAATGTCAAGAAGGATTCAGAACACGGACAATCAAAACCACAAAGCGAGTTCTTACATAGCTCATCGTGACATAATTTTTAATTAATTAATTAAAATTGTTAGTTCATGGCTGAGAGATTGGTCCACAGGAGAAGGAAACCGCGAATGAGGAATGGTTCGCAGAAGTGGTAGCTGGTTCGTGAAAGAGGTGTTTCGTGAAGGAATGAGCACGCGGAGACAAAAAGTGAGAGAGCTCTGATTTCATGAAGAATCTGGTAAAATAAAAAGGAAGGTCCCCCATATTTATAGGCATGGTCCCCTACTGGGTCCACTCCCCTACCGCAAACCACCTGAGATTCAGGACCACTATACATCGGAATGGCCTCCTCTTCGTTCTAATCAGACCCCATTTCAATGTGGGGAATTTGTAGGGTCCTGAAAAATCGACAAAGGAGAATGAGAATCCCCTTTAATACAATAGATATTATACCCAATATTCCCCCAAAGAATTGGCGAAAAATGTGGAGAATACTCAAAGGATGGAACAAGTCGAACCGGTCCGCATACCAGTCCAATGACAATGATGCACGACCAGTTTCGTGAAGCACCCCCTACCCGGACCACTGTCCTTTGCAGAATGGAGGTGGGAGCCCTCCACGGGCGCGAAGTAGGATGGGAGCCAACCCAGTTCACTGACACGAACCGCCCCAGCTGCAGACCGCGTTGACCAGCCCAGACCGCATCTTCTATCGTTCTCATAATGGAGGCAGAACCCTGTGTGGCCGCGAAGCACTCCCTGAGTTAGTTTGGTTCACAGGGAGGTGTGTTCAATGCCCTTGCGAGTTGCGGATTGACCAAGTCATCCGTAAATAGGGTTTCAGGTCATGGGCCTCTGCAAACGGTGTCGCATGAACACAGATACATCTCTTTCCCCACTTTATAAAAGCAGATAGAGGGGGAAGAGTATGGAGAGGCAATTTTGGAGATCGATCAGATTCTATTAGAAGAATTTTGAAAGAAGGAGCTTAGGATTTTGCAAACAGCGATGTTCCAGGTCGCGAACCAGAAAAGGTATGTAGTTGGAAGCGAATTAATAAGGAACAAAAAACGCACAACAACTTTGTGACCTGCAAACATAAAATAACAAAGAGAAGAAGACCACAAACCATGGTGCCTCCGTGGATGGAACCCCCACAGAACCGGGAGTTTATGCCCCTTTTCCGACCCGTCGCACTACGTAACACCCTCCTACACAGGTGAATCCGCGACCGAAAAACCCCAGACTGGCGTCGCCCTCGGCCGCCGGTGCTCGCATGGACCCCTCCATGTACCAACCTAGTACGCGGGCTGAACCCAAATCCATGAACCACCCTGGTTCACGGGATGCCCACCAAGCCGCGAACCACGCTGGTTCGCGGAATGCCCATCAGTCCGCGAACCACCCTGGTTCGCAGATGGCCTCTCCAACCACGTAGAACCTCCCTACGTGAAGGGTACCACCACTCATACACCTGTGAGGCCCTCCAGATCCATCAGAGTTCCCCTTCCCCGAGTCAGATAAAATCCTTCCAATACGTCCTGATCCTCCGTAACCCCCACATTGTCCCATTCATCGGCCCCGAGCCATGGCCTCCACCAGAGCCACCGGACCCATATGATGTAACCTTAAGGTGCATCAGCGTGCCGTATTGAGTACATATACCCATGGTAAGTGAGGGAGAAAGGGTTTCCTCGGCCCTTGAGTGGATTTTCGAAGCATTACTGGGTTCACATTTCCACAGTAATGTAATTTTCGAGCTCGGGAGTCCCCTTTCTGCCCCTCCACTTGTTAGGACAGGGGAACTTTTCCCCTCCTCGGGGCGTGGCAGACAACCCATCTGAAAAAAGCCCCAATTCACCTTCATACTTCCCCACAGCCATGGCCAAGGAAGGGCGTATTGGGGAAGGGTGTGGAAATGTCCTTCTTTGGGGCCAAGTCCCTCTCCCACTGTGCTTTGTCACCATGGGCGTACATCTTAGAGTATGCCCTGACGTTTTGGGCCACCCCCATGCGTAAGCCCCACTCTACTTCCCACGGATGCACCTTTCGCGACGTGATCGGCTGGTCCATGCTGCCTCTTTTTTATCACACCGTGCATGACTCACGTGGGCTTAGAGTAAATGCATCAACCATGACATCCTCTTATGGCCCTCCTCAATGTGTAATCCCCAATCCATTTCCATGGGCCTCCTCAGAGTGTAAGCCCCAATCCATTGCCCTGGGCCTCCTCAGAGTGTAGGCCCCAATCCATTGCCCTGGGACTCCTCAGAGTGTAAGCCCCAATCCATTTCCCTGGGATTCCTCGGAGCATAATCCCCACTCCTATGAGAACTATGAGGACTTTGATCCATGTCAAAGAATAGTATGTATGAAGCCTCCAAGAGGTTCACGCCCGATCACCGTCAGACACCTGGGTCAATGTTCACTTCGGTCCTCCAACACTCTCATTCGAACTATGTGGACTTTGATCCCTATCTCCTAAGAAGGGTACGTAGGAAGCCTCCCTGAGGTTCAAGCCCACCAACTGGTCAATCCGACAATATTCACATCGGTTCACCGCACCATCCCAGGAAAGCCTGGAGTGTAATCCCCATACCAAACTGAACTACAGGAATTCTGATTCCTCTCATGATGATGCATAGGATCCCATGTCATGGGTTCGATCCAAACTCTCAAGTCGTTATCTGTCCTCCCTGGATGATAGTAAACTCTAGTGTGCCTAGATACGCGGCTTTAAACTACTGTTGTCTCAGTGAGTCCAAATTACTCTGGGTCATTAAACCAATGAGGGATGGTAAACCTCGGGCATAAATGATTCTGAACCCATGCGTCTAGCAGACCATTTCCAACCAGAAGTAATCTGTGGATACTATGCCTGGGTATAAAACATATATTTGCGAACATATGAATACATCTTAAATCTATAAGAGAGTCTCGGAACATGCAATAATTCCCCCCAAAGAGTTTGATAAGCCTGACTTCCCATCCTCTCGAACAATGTGAGTTCTTAAGCATCACAGGTCAGACAACCCAGCGAATGCCTGCCATTGGAGAGCAGATCAATGTATTGGTGGATATGGAACCGTTGGGAATTTCACGGCGAAAACAGTACACCCAATATGAGTGATTAAGAAGAACCAAATCTTCTCTAATCAACTGTCGGGTAGCGCACGTTTCTCCCCCCACGACCCCATTGTGTGCCGCGAGACAGGGAATCACCTATGCGTCATGCCCCCACTCATCAAAGCATACAGAAAAATCCAAAACCAAACCGACCGACAAGTCCAAACACCCATATCTCTAGGAATACCTCCTGATCATTGGAAGAAACTTGGTTTCATTAACTCACATACCATTATACTCTAGAGATGAACCAAAAAATACCCAAAAACCCAAAAATCATCGATTTGACCAAACTCAATCAGTTCGTTACTTATTTTGACACTCTATGGGAACTGTGTACATTAATGCAAACATACCTGATATTTTAGAAGAAAAATGACACATATTGGATACTAACCATAAGATATCTGACATTTGAATTCCAATATCTAATGGTCTGTACAAGATAGTTATCGCAATGTCATATTTCCCCATACAACCATTGAATAGGATGAAAATATAATACGTCTTCCATCAGTGAAAAAATGAAAGGGTCAACATACCTATGAAGCAGACAAACATACCCTAAGAATTACTAACGTATTGAAACCAAACACTACTCAAGGATCATGACCATATATATTGATAATAATAACCTAAAAAACCATTTGAATAATGGATTTATTGGAAACTAAAAGTCATTCGATGGATTAGAGAAGAAAGATGACACCAAATAGTATAAAACTCACAACATTTAGTAGTGAATTATTTCGATAAGGGTTAAACCTACATGAAAAAATCCCCTTTCAATGCACATTATCAATCCAATTTGTAGTCCATGTCAACATATGTCACTGGCTCAAGATCCTATCATTTAAGACACTACTAAAAGAAAAAAAGGCATAATGAAAACCCTCATGCTACTATTCCAGGGATTCAAAAGGTAATACTCAAACTACCCTTTATGTGGGTTTAACACGAGGACCCCACCTAGGGTTCCATATTCAAGTCATTACATTAATTAACATTAATATTTATGATCAATTAAAAGTATTTAAAATCTTACTTAAGTTTAATTTATAAAACAAACACACTTTCCATTTGATTTAGCTAACAGTTCTAGGGATAACAGGAAAGTTATATCAAACATTCTTTTTAAACATAAACCATTTATGGAAATCCTGACATAATTACTCAATTAGGCATAAGAAATAATTTTTATTTGATAATACAACCTATGAGGGTCCCATTAATACAAAGTAGGTTTTTTAAAATGTATCCCAAAAATATTTTCTTAGTTATTAAATCTTTAAACACCCAAATTGGTAACCCTATAAGAAACATCCCCCAAAATAAGCTATACAGAACTATTTGTGAATTTATAATTGACAGGTTCATTACATATTAAATAGTAAATAGTATTAAATTCATAAAAATTTATCAATATAACATGGTCACATAGAAATGTTCGATCACATCAGTTTCCTTCATCAAATCTATAAAGCACCCATAAATTTTATAGACCGAAGTCAAGCTCCCATTTAATAGAAACCAATTTATTTTAGTGAATATAATACTTATATTTAATTGTATAGCTACATGTTTGGCCATCAAACAATCCATTATGCACCCATAAACCTTACAAGTGTGAATTTTGGCTCCCATTAATCACAACAAACTCACTTTAACGTTTGAAATTCAACATCTTATACATCATTAATAAGATCCTCTAAATATATATAAATATAAAAGTATGGTTCAAGTATATTGATTTTTTTCATAATATTGATTCACCTATACAACTTTCAACTGAAAACAATATCCATCCATAATTACAAACAATTATATTTAGACCACGCAACCAATTATATATCAAAAAAATAGATTTGTATTATAAAAAGAGGTAAACCAAGAGAAACATGATAATAAACTAGAATAAAAATATAAAGAAGAAGAATGATAAATAGAATTAAAGCATGGAATATAAAATCATGCTAATGAAAAACCAAAACAAGTACAAAAAAATCATGTCATTGTAGTAAAATAACAGAAATAAAATCTGTAGAAATCTCTACAAATCCAAATACATGGAATTGGATATTCATGGAATGTGTATATCTATGTTCCTATAATGATGCAAGTAATGGTTTATAATCTTGATATAAGGACAAGGGTAAAATACTATAAATTTTATAATCCAGTAATTATTGTAATAATTCACTAGTCAGTCAAGTTGAAATCAAAGCAACCGTAATAGAAAATAACATGAACATCAAGCCCATCTCCGTTAGGTGGGTGACCAACCACAAACATAGCTATTTACCAAGAGTTGAAAAAACAACTATGATTTATACAATGAAAAAATGTATCAAAAAGTAAAGACCTCTCTAATTCCATTTTTTTACTTCCCAACTCAAATGTCCAATAAGAAAGTATCCAGATCGGTGGGTCACATGGCCTCAAGAGTGCCTCCTCATAGGCCAGAGGCCTCATATTTGCAGTGAGGGTGTGAGGAAGTGATAACGGGGAGGACATACCCTCATGATATATGTATCACAATGGAATAATAGTTAAAAAGTAATTTACAACATCATAATATGTAATAAATTAATGACAATACAATATAAGAATAAAATAAATTGAAGAAAATAGATGGCCAAATCCAACATATACTACAAATTCATGAATTTCCTAATGTTTATACAAAAAACTAAAACAATAATCATACTGTAGGAACCATGATAAGGTCTAGTATATAAAAATACAATGAAAATAATAATTAAAAATTCCCAAGGGATTACTCCACGAGAATCCTGAGTTCTAGATCAATCCCTTGGGAGTCAAAATAAATGTGGGAGGAATAAGGGATGTTTTTGAAAACAATGATACGGAGAAATACCTTTTCAGGATGTCATTACAAATTAATAATTACAACCAAATAAACACACCATCAAAATGAAAAATTTGATTATTCCATTATAAAAACCATACCACCAAAGTAATTTACCATCTTCAAAACTAAATTCTCCACCAAAAATCCTAACCCAATGACCCAGCTCTGTAAAATTGGGCTTCACAATTGGTTCAAAACCATTGGTATATTGTAGAGAATGATTGATATATCCTATACCAATGGATCTAAAAACTATTGGATAATGTTTCATAGGTATATCCCTACCACAATAGATTATTTTAATCCATTGGTATATGCCTTCTGTGATTTAATTTTACAAATAGATCCTATAAAAAAATTGATATACTTATTGACCAAAGTTTTCAAAAAATATTTCTTAATCCATTATAAAGTTTTTTATAAACCATTAGAAAATTAATCCCCAGCTAAAGGGTATACCAACTATTTTGATACTATTTTTATATATCTACCATATCCTCATAGGCCTTAGAACCCCCACCTTTCCAAAAAAGCCAGAAAAAATCACCAAATAGAAAGCACTACCCCCACTTTGAACAATTACCAGAATAAATACAAAAATAGTTTTAGAAAACATCACTTACCAAGAAAAAATGATAACACAAGAACCTAATTAATGAATAATAATAGTGATAACACACATTTAAAACACCGTATATATTCATTCACAACTAATCTCCAATCATCAAATGTCATAAATATCAGTAACAAATCTAACAGAATAATCTCTCTCTCATCAAAATCACCATCACTATCACCATCACCATCACCATCACCATCCTAACCATCATCATCACCATTATCATCACCCTCATCTTCAACTCCATACTAATTATCATTCTCACCATCATCCTCACTCTCTCCATCTCTAATGCCATCGTTATCTCCATGAACATAATCTTCTTGTCCACCACATGGACAACTATCTGGTTTAATATAAAACATATCCTCGTCCACATGTATGCATCACAAGCCATGGTAGTGTCTAGTAGAATTTATTAACATAATAATACCCAAAATTTCAATTCTTCAATGAAATTTTGATTCTATTGACTCTACTATAAAACCATTTTTAAGCCTCTAATGATGGTTCTATATCATGTGATTTCTATGAACTAGTCTTTTTCAACTTTGTGCAACCATAATTGGAATCGAATGTAGAAAAATATCTTGTGGGGAATATACTCTTCCATGCTCCACACTGTAATCTTTCACGGTTCTCATCTCATTAACCTTGATGTAATTGACTATTTGGACAAGATTTCTTATCTTCCTTCTCATCAAGGGACTCTAAATAATATGGTTACAAATATAAATTGATTATTTATTTACAAATTAAATTTTAAAATTTGAAATCAACAATGTAAATATTATAATCTATTTTTCTGTCTGTTCGTTTACTACACATTAAAATTTCTACTTTCTATTAATGAGAAATAAATTCTAGAGTCCCATGTACTTATATATTAAAATTCTCCCCTTAAAATGACATAGTATATAGAAAACCATAATTGAAAATAGTTTATTAATAATGATTCATAACTAAATACAAATGGATTAAATTGATGATGCAATATGATTTTTATTCTTATTGAATAAATTGGTTAGTATGATATGAGTTGGTCAGAAAAATATAATTTAATTCAGGAAATTGATAATACAAATAAAAAACATTTGATAAAATAACATAAATTTGAATTCAAGTATTCATTATTTTATTTATTAGTTCAATTAATATAAGGGAAATGTAACTATAGAATAATGGAAATGGAATGTATTTACTAAAAAACTAATCAATAATAAATATACATATAATATGGTAAAAGTAAAGGTGAGATGTATGCAAGATGTGTTCTTATTTGGTTGTTTCTATAAATTCATGATTTAATTTTGATATGTTTAATATAGGGAAAAATGTAATTTTATCATTTATGGATATTACAGAATGCGTATAGTCAATTGGTAGTTTGTTTTTATTAAAAAGAAACAAAAAATGAATTGGATTTATTTTTAATTTTGTTAAATAGTGCTAATGTTTAGTTAAAGTGATAGTATATAAAATATAGTTTTTATTTTCTAGGAAGATTAACAATTTTTTTGTATTGGAATGTTGTGTATATTATTATACGTATGCTTTAGTTAAAACAAATTTAGGTATATTTTCTTTTATATTATAATTATATTTTTTATTTATTTTACAGTGGATTCTTGATATTTGTTAATTACAGTGGGAAATAGGATTTAAATCCTCTATAAGAAGTGTAAAATAACTTGAGTTAAGCAGTTGTGAACTTCTTTGATATTATAATTAACTACCCTAGTGTATTATACTTAATATAATAATTTAATTTTTTTTGTGATTTGTTTATATGAAATTATCTAATAAATCAAAGAGAGATTTTATATCATGAATTTTTATTGATTAATATTGAAAAGACATTCAAAATTTTGTTATGTTTATCTTAGAATTCAATAATTAATAAGTAATTCTGTGGAATATAATGATTTGTTCCATTTGATAAAGACATGAAGAGGACTAAAATGTTACATGAAGTTTAATATTATTGAATTTATGATATGTAAATTTTATTATATGGTATTACGTAATCATTCAATGTTATTTAAAGGGGTAAATTGATGTAATAGTTTATAAAGGTAATAAATTTGTCAATATTTTAAATAATAAAACTAAGTCATGTTGATGAATTTGATTTTATTTATTATTATGGTTAGTGTAGAGAGAGATCATTAATGATATATAGTTATTATTTAAATCACCATGTGACATATTTCCTTGTAATATGAATTTATCAGGATAAACCTTCTCATTCGGGGTAAATAACTTCTATACAGTACATGAATTTAAATAAAACATAGAATAAGGACAGGTATATGTGACTAAATCATGTGAATGTTTAATTGAGATAATGAGTTGTTAAATGGGCTAAGATTTTGTTTAAAAAAGGGTTTAGCTTGATAATTTTTTCAATTCTCAATTCTGGAATGTAAGGAATTGCATCTGATAATCGTCTAAAAATTATTTAGGTATACTTTTGAGTTATAGAAATATTTATTAATACTTGTGGGTGTTTTTTGAAATAATTTAAGTGGATATAGATGATAAAATTCGAAATTATTTATTATAGTGGGATATTATTATTATGAAATCGACCAACAAATGTCAAAAATATATTCTATAATAAAATTATATCCAATGAAGTTTGTTTGATTTAACATAATGGTATTGATTATCTAAATATATTTACAAATCATTTAATTTATGACGTTTCATTTATGGATTGAAGAAATCATCTCAATATTGGTATATATAGTTGAATTATTCATTCAAAGGGCATAATTATTTAATATATGAGTTAAATATTGAATAAATATGTTTATTAAAATGAAGCAGATAGGGTTCAATACATTATTTTCCATGATTTTGAAATAATAATCTCTTGAAAGTGATAGATTATCAGATTCAATAATCAATAAAAATTGTCACACTGGGAATATATTAAATTTTCATCTCGTAGACAAGATCCAAAGGTAGTATAAAATTATTTTTACAAGATTAAAATCCAAAATAAGTAGAAATTTAGTGTACCGATTCAAAAGATAACCAAGAAGAAATATTATCAAACATATATTTAATGTTTTAAGTGAAACTGTAGTACACAATAGAAATAATAATAATTTTTTAAACATTTTTAGTGTTGTAAATTTATTCAAAACATATATTTTTATTTAAATTATTTACATAGAATTAGAACCATAAGAACACACCACCACAAATCCCCAAATATGGTTCCCAAATTTTCATTGGTCATTTATATAAAATAAGTTTTTACAAATTATAAAAAATAACTTCTAGAATAACTATGATGGGTGAAAGATCCAAAAAAGTAAATGGCTTTTCATTTTATTTTATTATTTGAGTTTTTTTTGTAAAAATAAGAAAAATATAATGACATATTTTAATGTGAGGACTCGACAAGTGCATCCAAATTACCCAAAATCAAATCCAGGTGGAGACATATTTTTGGGTTACTATAGTAGTTACTATAGATCGTACTGTAGAAGGTACTATTCGGTAGTGTAGTATTCAGAACTATTCATCTATCTGGCCCATCGGGCTACTGATTTCATCATTGGGTTCTGCAAGGCCTTCGGGCCACCCATGGACTTTGGTCCAGTTGCCTCTCAAGGCCTTCAGACCACCTCTAACCTTCTTGCCACCCCCACATCCTTCAGGACACATGAAAAATATTGATGTAACCAATCAGACTGTGAGGGATAATGCTCTTGTTCATGATTTGGAGAAGGTGTATCCACTAGAGTAGATCTAATTGGAATTAGAATATTGATAGGGTATGGGATTTCTATCGGTATCAGGCATGTGTAGCTTTGCACAAGACACATAGTTGACCAGCCTTGGTAATTTAGAGTGTTGATATCACAAATTTTTTTTGGAGGGTCAGTTCAATTTTTCCTTGTCTGGATTATTTCCTCTAAGACCTAAGGGTCAAGTAATTTTAAAATAAGACATAGTGAATTGTAAGGGTTCCCCTCAGTCTTTAGAGGGAAATTATAAAAACAATAATAAAATTTGAAGGCCTTTGGGCCATTTAAGAAATAACTAATGAGATAATGAAGAATCAAGGGGGTATTCTTGGTTTTCTGATAAAAATATTTTTAAAAAAATATCAAAAATAATTCTTTTTATTAATAATAGATAAAATCACAACTGAATCAAAACTATCATGTTAATCAAATATATTTTCGACATCTCCTTCCTATAAAATACTACATTGAGTAGTATTGAAGAAAATTAGTTCCCAAATGATCAAAAGTGTTTGAAATATTTAGGTAATAAATTCGGGACAACTCATTTCATTGATCTTATAAAATTGACTTTATAATATAAATGAAAAACATATAAAATAGAAACTAAAAATCACAAAATTTTAAGGATCATCCAGTATTGTTTTAGTATAATTCTAACATATACCCTATTTAATAATAATCTATAACTTTTATATTATTATTTTTTAATATTTAATAGTAATAATATTCTTGTAAATTTCTCATGATCACTATAAAAACTATCCATAAATAATTTAAATTAATTAATGATGTATCCTTAGACATTAGAAGTGAGAAAAAATAATTTTAATCATAACAATAATAATAGAATCCAAATTAGTAATAATAATATATGATCTGAATCTCGATTTTTTTCCCTCAATAGTGGATCTATAAACTAAAATTTCTCAATGTATGAAATGATGAATTATTCAATAATTTAAACTAAAAAAATAGAGTAAAATAATCTAAATGAATAATTTTATATAATCTTATGTTATATGTATTTCCTTGAGAGATGTATTCTATATTTGGAATTGTCAAGTGATTCATTTGTGAGATGTTAGAAAATTTTAGGGGATAATTAATTAATTAAGGAGTCTTATAGTAGTGATTTTCTTGATTATTTTAATGATATATATAATAAATTGTGAGTTATAATAATGAATCAATATGTATATTGTTACTTCCCAAACAATACATGTGGTACTATACTTCAATTATTGGGAACTAATATCCTTGTAATTTTATTTCAATATTTCAATGTTGGTGGATTACTTTATAGAATTGATGTTATATTTATTTTCATCATATTTTATTTCAATTTTTCTAACTAATTTTTATTTCTAATTGGTATTAGGTTTCTAATTTTTGTTGAAATGTTTGATATCATCAACATCTATTATAACCATTACCCCCCCAACAAAATTCAAATTACCTCATAAGAATAACCCCACTACTAATTCTCATAATAACCTAACTAACGCATATAACATTCCAACATGATTCAAAATTATAAATAACCATATTAAAAATATACCTAATTTCCCTATTGGGATGTTAATTAAAGGAAAACTCAATGGTTGAGTGATTTTTTATAATATAATCCAGAATTTTTTTTCATTAACTAATTAAATAGTGTGTTATTAGTATATAAATCACTCTCCATGTCTAGGGTCAACCAATATCTCCTTTTTGGAATTATGAATATGTTATAAAGGATTACATAAGAAAATATTCTCTTCTAAACCCCATTTTACGCTTCCCTATAGAAAATATATTTTTATCATATCCGGAACTATCTAATTTTTCAACATATCTGATATTAAAAAATTATAATTAATCTATATAATTTAAAAATGTTGAAATTTTATTTACAAAATATTTTTTAATACAAAAATTATAAACGAGTGTCAGACATACTTACTCTCGCATTCAAACGTTATAGTACTCCTAAAATTTTAGAGGTATTTTGTAGAATGATTATTTAATTATATCATTATGATGCTTTCTATAAAATATTTTTCAATAGAAAAAATATTTAATGCAAATCATGGTTATTTTCCTTCAAATCCTCGAATTTGATTAATACCTTAAACACAACACTCTTCAAAAAAGAAATCATTTCCCAATAATGTGCTACTAGATAATCATTCACAATAGGTGTGGCCTATAAATCCATACCAACTCAAGAATGTTATACAATATATAACTCTTGATTATATTCTCTCCAATGATCACCAAATTCAATGTTTCATGCTATCATTTAATCCTCACCATCGAGAAAATTATAATGATGCTAACACCAAAATATGAATTCATATTAAAATAATAATAAAATATAATTAAATCCAATGAATTTTCATACCCATATTTTCACCCAAGAATTATCCTATACATCATTCTAATGTTTCTCTAGGAGATTATACTGATATGAATTATGTTCTATTATTTACAAAGGGTTACAAAAAATCCACCATTCTTGCAGAATTTTTTCCAATCATTTGATTGTCATCATTACACTATACCATAAGCTAAATGGTGTGGTTCTAAACAATATGCATGTGTGTACTTCAATTCTATCTAGTGTATGATCCATATATAAAATAAAGAAATATATATTATAAGAATAAAACTTATAATAAAAAAAATATTTTCATAAAAGTTTACTAGTGTTCTATAAATATATATATAGGAGTCTAATTTGTGGGTAACATTAGATCCCTAGGATCTGAAGGATCATCAATCTTTACAGAAGGTGTGGGAACAATTGTGTCCCCCAGAGGCTTATAAATATTTTTTTCTAGAATTGAAAGGATAATGAAAATTGAATCTATGTGAGACGGAAGCAGAAGTAAAAAAGTAAGAATATACATAATGGGAAATTTATAATATGGATGTGGTGTTGGAGCCATCATTGTATAACGGAATGATCAGAGTGAGTGATTATATGTAAATGGTGGAAACAATAACGGTGGCCTAATATCCCAAGTTCCTCTAATGACATTTTTGGATAAGTAGGCCTTCTAAATTGTATATCTGATGAAGGTATAGGGTGTGATTTGGTACACATAGTGGGGTATGTATCGATATTACTAACCTCGCTCGTTTTCTGAATGATAACTTCTACCGTTATGATTTTCATCGAATAACTTTCTCGTGGGCAGTGGATCGTGATTAAAATTTCAAAATAATATTAATCGCATGAAATTATATGTTATTGATATATATTTTTGAAATAAAATAATCACAAAAGGCACTTATAGGGGGATTCCATTCTGTCTCATGTGTCGAATATTATATTTCATAATTTTCCACCATATGAATTTAATGTTTTTCATTTCATTAATTTAAAAAAAATTGAAATTAATTAGAAATTCATAGCTAATGTGTAATCCAAAATGAAATAATTTGGTACACAATTTAATTAAATAATACCAATTGTTAAACTAAATAGTGGATATGTAGTGATAAAACTAAATCATTTTATATTTCGTGGGAGGAATAAAAAATTATAAAATATATCACATAGAAAAATCTAAGTGTTCAAAATATTTTATTTATTATGGGTATGATATCATTTTCATCAATTTTCAACTCGATAAAATTCAATTTTGGATAGTTCATTTGGATAATTTTGAAGTATTTAATAGGGCACTTATCTATTTTCAGATTAGTTCACTTGGTCCATATTTTGGGTTTTGTTATGTTTTTATTTTTCTTTATTGCTATTTCTTTTCAATAGTTTTGATTTTAATTCTAATTAGTTTAATATGTATCAATTAAATTAACAATTTTTTTGTTAAATTTTAATTGTATCGGGTTTTTTGTTAATTATGTTATAATATAGTTAAATACAATATTAGAAAGTGTGAATCATAAAAAAAATCATCCTGTATGTGTGAGAATTGAACATGATTGTTATGTTAGATACATAATAGTTTTTATCCATAGTAAATAAATTTCAATAGTACTTACATGAACAACCCATGTCGATCTAAGGAAAACACATAGATAGTATAGATGGATGATTATATATAAATATAAATACATTTCGCACCATTAACATTAGATTACCAATAAACATTAGAAATTAAACTATTGGAGCCATCATGAGTAATTAATTGATTAGGGCCAGTGGGATCGATGATGGCGTAAATTTAATTATCACCATCATCAACTATATGTCTCAGTATTACTTCAATAATGATGTGAAATTCCAATCCTCAAAGATCTTAAACAAAAAACACATTTCTCCATTAATTCCAATCTATATGGAAAATTAGTAGAAAGTGTGAGAGTCATGTCAATAACTCGAAATATACAATCATCAATAAATGTACCATTCCACACCATCTAATCAACCAAATTATTTTCATCATAGTGACTCGACCATGAGAGTAATAATCCAATATCACTATTTTATCATTGACTTGATAATAAGATTCATTATCAAATCTTGATCAAATAAAGAACTAAATGAAATGACAATCTATTTTGGTAGTAGCCATCATGCCATATTATTTATATCTCATTTTCATTGCTGGTAGAGTGATAATTAATTCATATCGATTGATCACAATTTATTTTCATTAACGAGTCATAGAATCATGAAAAAAATTCAATGATCATATTTATTAAAAGATAGAGTAATAAGGAAAAATGAATAAATAAAATAAAAATGAATATTAGAATTATTTAAATATTTATTTTATTAATTTATTATATTAGTTCTCATACCAGACATTTTTACCAAGAAGAAAACTCTTTACTCAGAAAGTCTATCTCATTCTCAATGATAATGGAAGATGATTTATATTTATAATTTTGTTATGATCCTTATAAAAAATAGAAATATTTTAATAGATATGAATAATTACATGAGAATTGATAACATATAGATGTTAAATTTACATTCTTTATGTATTCATCAAAAAAATCAAATTTAAAAAAAATTGTGTGATGTGACATACCCCGATCATTAAGGCTTAATGTCGTCAATGTATTTGATTCAGGAATTCCTCATATTTGGGGATGTAATGGAAAAATATGTTTAATTTAATCTCACTTATCTTCTTCATTAATCATTTGTCTGTTTGGTCTTGTAGTCACATCATACAAAAACATTGAATAAAAATCCTTACATTCTTGAGACATGTAACATTTCATGATAGAACATTTAGGAATAATCTTTTTATAGAAATAACAATTAAATGTGTACATGTTTTTTTTTTCAATTATGATATATCTAAGTAAAGGAAATAAGTCCTCCATGAAGTTTTTCAGTTGGAACATAGAAAGATAGATGCAACATGCATATCATAAATGAGGGTGTAAATATTTTCTATAACTCAAAAAATAATTAATTGTGCATATTTATTAATTTTTTTGAAGAAGGAAAAGGAATTTTTTTATCAAAAATATATTTATAAAAATGGTGAAACCAAATAATTTCAACCCATTCATTATATGAAAGTGGATGAAAAAGTTATATTGGAATCAACTCATGAATAAAGATGCGGTAATCATTATTCTTCAAATATTTCAGATTCAAATATCTTATATGATCCTTTTTTATATGATTCTTGAATAACCATCGGTAACATTAATAGAATCTAGTAATATAATAATTTATTTCTTTCTACAGGTTTCAACACATAAAAATCACATAGATATTTCTATGCATTTTCACTAGAACATACAAGATGAAATTATTTTCTAATAGCACATCCCAAAAAGTCACCCCAAGATCATAAACCATCTATTTGTATTTTGAATAATATTTATAAGAACTGAAAGAAACCATTCAAATATATGTTTTTCAATGATCAATATTCTATGTAATGATGTAACAAATTGGTTGAACAAAAAGGAAACTCAATGAATATAATTTTATTCATCCAATTGAAATTATTTTGAGTTGAACTATTCTTTCTCTTTTTATATTTCCTATAACCCTTCCCAAATGTAAAAATGGCATCTTACAATTCATTAATCGTAGTAGTTCTAAACATACACTAATGTTGATTGTCGATCTTTAAGGTATTTTAAATCTGTTGAGGATTATTCATATATGGATTATCCAATGATAAGAATCATCAATGTCTCATAAAACTAAAAATATACTGATTTTTACATATTCAAAATCATTTATTCTTCATACAATCATGAAATGATTGTTTTCTCTTTTTTCACTATTCATAAATCATTAAATAATTAGGAAAATAATCCATCACCTATAAAAGAACTTAATGTATCTGAAATTGGACATTCGAACAGATATCATATATGCTCACAACCACATTCCAAATATGTATCAAATATTTAATTATTGTTTGAATGTATACATATAAAACATTTCCAGTTTTACAATGTCCATATATGAGTATACCCATGAAATTGGAAAATTTTTCATTCACATTGATTGACTGAGGATATGATTTTGTATAAAAATAAGTCATGTTTTTTTCAATCTAAGAATCTGCCCAAAAAGATAAAAACTATCACATGATAGACCAAAACTCACATTACCTGAGTTAGCCATAAAATTATTATATCTTGCATCCATTTTCCACCTTGAAAATACATATTCATCATGAAACATCATTCTTATTTCTATTAGTATCATGATATCACACATTTATTGATATTTAATTATACATGAGATGATTCTGTAGTCTAGGGATCATTATAAAGTGACACATTTCATTATTTGGCACATGATATGGGGTTCAATAATGGTTTGGAATCCATTACTATGTGACTCATTTTATAAAATCATTTTCCTCAGTGGTTTCCCACACAATAAGCTACAATATTTTGAGTAATAATGAGTTTTTAGAGAATCTATGTTTGTCAACTAAAATCCATGCCATATAATGGATTGAGGGAATATCTTTTTCATGTTGAATTAATTCCTAAAATATGGTATGATTATAGTAAATATAAGTATTAGAAATAGCATACATAATTTTCCCTTGAAACTGTTAGATTAAAAGTTATAGTTTATTCATTTTACCACAATGCTGATATACTTAATTATTGGAAACATCATTAAATTTTATCACCCTATCAACATCATCATTTCAATTATAAGAACCATGTATTCTCGTATATAATTCTTCTTGGGTGGGAATACATTATTTCTAATGATGAATAAAAAATGCAAAGAGATCATTTAATAAATTCTGAAATATACTCATAGCATTTGGATTACGAACATTTTGATTTTGTATTTTCTCCCCATTATGATTCCAGACATAATATTTTTCTTGAAAATAATATTTTATTATATGGTAAGTAACTTCTTTATAATATAACTAATATCTTCCAACACAATTATAAATTTTTTTGATGTGTATGAAAACTATCAAATGTATTGTTAAAAAATAAATTTACAATGACCTTCAAAATTTTCTGAAAACATCATGAGATCTGATCATTTTCATACATGAAACTTCTATCCATTATATAAAAATGTTATATTTTATTTCATAAAATCAATTAAATAATATTGATGTAAAATCCAAAATATATTTACAGAAACATGAATTATTCACATTATAAGAAAACATAACTAACACACATTTATATATGAGAATCATAATATATACTATAATACATATATATATATATATCAAGATAATATAAATATAAAACCATGATATTAAATTCCATAAATTTAATTAGTTATAATTATAGATAATACTATACACATTTGTCTCTGTAATTTCATTTTTTTATTTTATTATTTACTTTTTATCATATATTATTATTCTTCTATAAATCATTTTGTAAAAGTTTACTATTTCAAAGAATTAATATTTTGAATCACATCGAAAATATGAAGTCAAGTTGGATCAAACCATATTTAAAAGTTTTTCAAATTGATGTGTATTAATGTGAATTCTTCTATGATATACTAATCATCCCCCATGACTGTTGTTTTGGTTATCTATATTTTATTATTGACCCCCTTTATGTTGAATTTAGAAACCATTGTCTTTCCATTCAATGGTTCTATAGTATTTCTAAAAAATAATGTTTATTGAAAATAAATTTCAATACATGATATTATGTTATAGTCCAATAACACTAATATGTGGTTTGAATATGAAGTTTCATTATTCTTGATTTGTTATTGTATTCAATCATTTGGATTCATAATTTCTATTTTGAATATTCCTACATTTACCTATGAAGATTTACTATAGTATATATCATAATACATTATAACATACATTGAAAAATTTCAAGTGGATGTGGGATTTATGATATGTATGGTAACATAAAATATTATTAGGAGTGGGTGTGATGATTACTAAAAGTGTGATAGATGTGAATGAATAGATGAAAGTATAAAATAGTGGAAAACTAAATAAAATGTTTGTGTGACGGAAAGCATGGGAAGAAATGAGAAAGTGAAAAAATGGGTGTGTGAGATAAAATATCGAGAAATTGAATTATGTAAATAAAAAATCATTAATTTTAATAAAATAATTCTATGGGGAGTAATTTTAATTGGGCTACATGAAATGTTTTTCCGGATATATTTGTTTATTGTATGATAACTAAGCCTTATTAAAGTATGTAGTTTATATTATATGTTATTACTATATTATATATTTTTTTACATTTTAGTTTTCTAAAATTATATTTATTTATTTTTATATAGTTTTTAATAGTGGGGATTTTATGTAACCTTCAATCAAAGAAGCATTCCCTAAATTAAAATTGTGTGTGATGCATAGTGTGGGATACCATGAGAAGGTGTTAATAATAAGTGCAGGAGGTAAAATAGTAGGGATATAAAAGAAGTATGGAAAAAATTATTAAACATAATAAAATAGTTCTAAGGGGGGATATATTTCATATTGGTTTGATGAAATTTTTTTCCAGACATATATTTTTACTATAGGATAATCAAGCCTTTTCTAATGTTGGTAGAATTGATAGTATGTATGTACTATATTAAAAAATATTACATTGTCTTTTTTTGTAAAATATTTTTAAAATTTTTAATATAGGTAGTTATTTTAATAATAGGTATTCAAACTAACATTAAATTATAGAATCGTGGGAGGCTATCCAAAGAAATCCATTTATCTATTTCATGTAAAATAGATGACAAGGGGTTATAAAACAGTTCTATAAGTGTATTAGATCAAAGATGCATAAAAAATATCACAATTACTTGAGATTAAAAGAGTGTAATGTTTCTTCATTCATATTTAATAGGTGATCCATTAAAATAAATTTTTTAAATATGGATGTTGATTCAATTTATCGAGGATTAAAAAAATTTGGGTGTGTATTATTTTTTAATGCATTAAATAAATAATTTCAAAACCCAAAAATATTTATAGAAAAAAAAATTATTGAAATAAATAATTATATACTTTCATCAAGTATATCAAAAAAATAAGATGTTCATATTTTATCTGTACATATATGTAGAGATTAATTGAATAAAAAACAATAAAATCACATAAAAACATAATTATTATGAAATTAAATAAAAAATATCACAGAAACTCATATTCATTCAATGAATCTGGAATCAAAATGAAAGAATCTAGGTTATTATTTTAGAGCTATGATATAACTGAATATAATTGTTCAAAGAAAGGATTATTTATTTGGAACTTACCAATATGTTATTCAGAAAGAGTCAAATGAAAATTGTAAGGGAGGAGATATTTTTGTGAATGATAAAGAAAACCAAAGGGAATATGTTCTAGATCTAAATCGAATTGAAATGTGAGGAGGGTAGGCTACAAATTTGGTAAATATTCTTGGGTATACAAATAGATTAAAAACACAGCTATTATAGACAATATATACAATTGGTTTTTTAAAACCATCTGAATAGAGATTACTTTTTGAGTCTATACCATTGGTTAGATAAAACTATTGGTATATTCTATACAATTCAATATATTCTAATGGTTTTACAAAAACATTACTATTTCCCTATTGGTATAGGTTTTTTCCCATTAGTGACCACCAAAACCGCCACTAAATAGATCATTAAGCATAAATATAAATAAATCCCATCTTGTATTTCATCATATTTTACACATTTGGTGAATCTTGCGTGGGCACATAGTTTTAATAATTTAAATGTATAACAAGTATTTATTAATAATTAGGTTTTATCTTCTTCATGTTATGGATACATTATCAGACATAACATCAATTAGAGGATTATCATATCATAAAACAACACAATTCAAACAAAAAATCATCAAGCCAAATAAACAAGGAATGATAAGACAAACTCAAAATAAATTTGGGTACAAGTCATACATATACATCTCACTCTCCGAATTACTCTAATCCATTCCAAAATTCTTCCAAATAACACAACTGAATGGATTGGTCTCTCTTTAAAAAAAAATTCTCCCTACGATCCTAGATCTCCACTTGCCACTCTATGAATGTCAAATCTATCACGACCCGACCCAACGGGGCTCGAGCCACGATTCCCCAAGCCCGCCTCCAATAGGCCAGGGGATGGCGACCAGTGCCGAGTAGGCTATCACACACATGGGAGGCATTAGCCTAAGGTACCTGTACACACGCACCCACAAACACCTCCATGCAACAGTGTAGAGATATAGAAACTGAAAAGTAAATGCATGCATAAATTATATCCCAAACCAGAGTGCAACAACAAAAGTACAAAGGGCAAAATAAGGACCACCAAAAGAAAACTACAAAGCGTTTCCAACCTGCTCTGAAGAAGGGGAACACTACCACAAACACCCACCAGAAAGCTCCCTCGGCACAGCTCCGGTAAACACCCCGGTCAATACGCTCACTAAGCTCTGCCTGCTCCGGGTCCTCCTGGGACTCCATCAAAAGGCATGTGGTCTGCACAAGACACAAACATGTGTGGGCAAAGCCCATGCAGGGGTGAGTATAAACATACTCAGTAGGCACCCCAAAACCCAAAACCAAAGATAACAACTGAAAGGCATCAGTCCGCTCATCCCATCTAGAGGGATCCCAGATGAGAGAGAAACTCCACCTCGTGACCATCCTCTAATAAACACAACTATTTAGCTCAGCTCAGGTGTATGTCCATACATACACCTTGAATAATCCAGATATACTCATCTCACGCCACAATGCCACAAGAGGTACCGACCTCATCACCAGTAACTGTCCCCAACCAGGAGAGTACACCACATGAACACTATCATACCAGATGACACTCATACGAGAGATATACTCCATCGGGTCCTAAAAAAATCTCAGATGCTCACCCAAGAGACCACGCTCATCGGATAACATCACTGAGGAAACATAGCTGAAACAACAAAACCACCAAACTCCTCGGATAGGGGATCGCTGCTAGGGTCCGCTAGGGGATACAAAGACCCACTCCAGTATACGTAGCTCACAGATAGGGGATCCCTCCCAGGGTCCGCTGGGGGATACCCCAACCCGATCTAGCCTACGTAGTTCTCACAGATAGGGAATCACACCCAGGATCTACTGGGGGATACCACAAACCGATCTGGTGCGTGACAGAATCTCAACACTCAGATAGAGGATCATCATCCATATAAAAGTGGTCACGAAAATACCAGAACCCTATCTTGTATAACATGCGATGTAGGGGATCGAACAGACGATGCCGCAACCCTACCGAAACCACACGCTGAGTAGGGGATGGCATAACCAACGATACCACAAACCTACCAACACCAAGCACTGAGTAGGGGATCATATAACCAATGATACTGCAACCTTACTATAATCCACATGCTGAGTAGAGGATCGTATTCCCGATGATGCCACGACCCTACTGAGCACGACCCACCACATAGGGGATCATATTCCCCATGACGCTACAAACCTTATGGGGTTAACCTGCTAGATAGGGGATCTCCGCCAGTGAATTAGCGGTCACAGTGATACCAAGAACCCGATCTAGGGTAAATATGCTAGAGGATCCGCTCTGGGCCCACCAGAGGGATGCCACAACTCTAAAAATCTACAAATCCCATTGAAATGATCACAATCCTATATGAAGGATGTGATGTTGTGCGAACCATCGTAGGAACGAACCGAGGGAAAACCCTCAACCACTACTAGTCCAAACATCGCTAACCCGAGCGACCAGCCACAACGCCACACTGCGCACCTCCTAGTCCAATACTGAGGCCACTGTCGTGATCTACATGGAAAAGCACGCAGGATAGGCTGCTTACCGACCTGAAATGGAGGACCGGTGAAAAAGGCACTATTCACCATAGCTAGCTCATGCGGGGCCCACACAACGATCCCGAAACCCATCGAGCGGAACATACCATGACGATCCCCTCATAAAAAACAAGCGGAATCGACTACACGCTCGTCCCAAATGGACACCCGGTGAAAAAAGGTATTATTCACCGAAGGCCATCTCGGGTGGGGCCCACGACTGGATTCTAACACTCGTTGAATGGATCGCACCATTTTGATTCTCTCGGAAAAACACACAGGATCGACTATTCAGCTGCCAAAATCAGACTCTTGGTGCAAAAGCAGCATTTTTTCGCAAACGCCAATACCCGGCCTCATGGGGCCTGCCCCCCGTTCTCATTACCAAGACCCAGAAACCATATCTAAACATTTATTGTACCATCAGGGTCTCAACGCCACTAACGTCACATCAATCGGACGCTCCAGGTAGAAGTTACAACGGCTCAAAGCCATAAAATAATAAAATAATATTATTTTGTATGACGTTTCTAGCTCCCGAGCCACGACCCCAAACATTTAAACCCTTGAACCCAAACCGGAGGGTTTGCCTCATCGTTAGGGTCACATCGCCACAAACGGTGCGTGAATCCGGCTCTCGGATTGCAAGATACTGTGGTTTAAAGACCCCTGTATGATAAAAGAGGCCGGACCAGCCACCGGCCCGCCCTAGCCGGCGGCCCTCCACCGCGCGCCGTCGCGGGCCACCACCAGGCTCCACCGGCGCCGGCGCCGCCGCACCGATGTCGCGCCGGCGGATCTTCTACGCACCATCGGGGGCATCCCGGTGGTCTGTTTTGCAATCTGGAGGCGTCTACACGACCCTTGGGACCCGATCTACACTGCTACGACTTTAGATTGAAGAAAAACGCAGCAAAAATGGGATCGGGGCTTAAAACTCAAATTTTCCTACCTCACGGGAGAAACGCCGACGTTCTGCCTTTTATCCGTGCTCCAGAACATCAGTTGCACGCTCGTGTAACGTTCGCCATAGAATTCCGAGCTTGTGGGCGCTTCGTTTTCTCGATTCGGCAGAGCACTGGTGAAGAACGACGAAGAACGTCAAGAGGATCGTTAAAGGGGGGGATGATATTTATATCAGCTGCCCGCCGGCACCAAACCCGCCTCAGAACCGACGCCCGATGCGAACAAAAGTAAGGTCACCCCTAGGGTAAATGCGCCATTATGAAGGCAACGATGGACTTAGATTTTCCATCCGATACTCCGTT
Organism: Viscum album; assembly: GCA_963277665.1. NCBI lineage: Eukaryota > Viridiplantae > Streptophyta > Magnoliopsida > Santalales > Viscaceae > Viscum > Viscum album. The sequence continues at coordinate 1,501,347,711 of OY728131.1, forward strand.
CAGAAGTTATTTGAGCCGACACTCGCACACTAACATCGCCACTTATTTACAAAAATGCCCCTGGTGGCGTTTCTTACTGTAAGCTTGTGCCCACAAAGTTTACACCCCGCCTAGGGTAAACAGAATGATCCTGACGCAACCGTGCCATCAGATTCCCGTTCTGAGCTACCGTTTTTGGAGATATCACCCCCCTGCCACGTGCATAGTATAAAAAATACTTAATATTTTTATAAATTAATTCTGGGAACACTGGGCCTCGGAATCACACGCCCTCTTCGCACTCAGCTCGAGAATTATTCGTAGAAACATTAAAAAGTCTTACAAGGCCATAAACCTGAGTCGCTACATCCTCACCCCTTATAACTCTTCATCCCCGAAAAGGCCTAAGCACGAGGAAAGCGATTGGACTCTCAACTGGGTCCCATACACGAGCGAGCTCACCAAAAAACACCCCTTCCCAAACACATAATTTAGAGGGACTCATCCACCACACCTCAACACTATTCGCTTTGGGCGGCACTGACTCACCCACACAGTTTTAATCGCGTCACAAAAACGCATCTCGGTGGGGGAAGGATCCCTCTTTCTTACGCATTCGAAGCATGCCAAAACACACCCACTCAGGGTCTTACCAACACCCTGAACAAAACTCGAGCAAGCATCAAAAAGGAGGGTACCACTAAATAGTGTCTATCAAACTACTACAGAAAGTAGAAAAGACACAAGGCATACCTCTATCCATCCGCGGTGCCTCGGGGTCAACAGCCTTCAGGGCATGCAGCTGTGCTCGCCCTTGGTCACCAGCTCCCTGAGCTTGGCGTGGACGACCTGGGGGTGGGGGTGGTGGAAACTGGTACTGCCCACCACCGCCTCCTGCTGCACCAGCTCAACCGCCACGCCCGCCACCCTGCGGACCTCCTTGCTAGAGATGTTGCCTCTGCCAAGGCAGTCCATCGACCAGCTCCCTCTCAGCAGTACATCGGGTCGGACAATCTCTAATAGATGTCCCCGACCATCGCAAGCATAACACCGCCTCTCCTGTGGCTAACCAAAACTGGCCTGTGAGACCTCTGAGCCCTGAGGCTCAGATCCTCCATCTTGGGGTCGCCTCCTGAAAAGTCGGCCACATCCAGAACCCTAAGTCTATCGTCGGCTACTAGATGCCAATTCGACTGACGAAGTCTCAGGTCTCACGTGCCCACCACTAACAGGGGGAATATTCTCAGCCAAAAAACTCTCCACCACCAAGGATCGCTCTAGCACTCTAGCATAGGTGGACAAACGCAACGAAACCACACCTCCTCGGATGTCCCTGCGTAAGCCCTGAATGAAGGTCTGAGCCCTAAAGAGTGGGTCTTGAATCATTTCCAGGGAGTAGTGTGACAGGTCTGTAATCCTCGTTGAGTACTCTGACACAGTTAGACCCTCCTGTCGAAGCTGTAGAAGCTCCTGGATCTGCACTGACCTCAGCATCACCGGATAGAACTCCTCCCTGAAGAGCTGCTCAAACTCTGCCCACATTAGTGTCTCCTCATCATGGGACTGCATCACCAAACTCCACCATTGCATAGAAAAACCATGCAGATGGCTCGTTGCTAGGACCACCGTCTGATCTGCAGGTGTCCTCACTAGGCAGAAAACTTGGGTGACTGCATCAAGCTAGTCATCAGCTGCCTGGGGGTCTGGATCACCCTGGAACCTCAGAGGTCACTGCCTTTGGAACTCATGCAGTGCACTCAGCCTGCGCACAACCTCGTCCTGCACTGTCGGCACAACCAGCTTCTCGACAGGTGGTGGCTCCACTGGCAGACCACCTAGAGGTGCAACCTCAGAACCTGCGCCCTACTCCACAGAATCTACACAGGGCGGGTCATCAGCACAATACTTCTGCGGAAACCTCGCTGGCTGTCATCGTGGAGGCATCCTGAAATACATTCAAGACACACCATAGTAAAAGAGTATATATGGAGAGCTGACTCAAGAAGGACAAGGAAAACACAAAAACACAGTCCTGTATGATGCATGTACCATTATTTCACCGTGACCAGTGTACGAATGTCCTGAGTTGAAAGGCAGGTTATCAGAGTCCTGGTGTATGGATACGTCGGATGCCGCACCAACACTGGAGTCCCTGGCCTGATAGCTGAAATTGAAACATCCTAACACTTTCCCTATGCAACCCAAACCAAGCTCACAGCTAGACCAGCTATGCTGTGAGATCCCAAAGGTGAATCCTCCTCTGATACCACTTTGGCACAACCTGGCCCAATGGGGCTCGATCCGCAACTCCCCATGCCCGCCTCCAATAGGCCAGGGGCTGGCGACCAGCGCCGAGTAGGCTATCACACACATGGGAGGAATTAGCCAAAGGTACCTGTACACACACACCCACAAACACCTCCATGAAACCGTGCAGAGATATAGAAACTGAAAAGTAAATTCATGCATACAATCTATCCCAAACTAGAGTGCAACAACAAAAGTACAAAGAGAAAAATAGGCCCCACCAAAAGAAAACTACAAAGCATGTCCAACCTGCTCTGAAGAAGGGAAACACTGCCACAAACACCCTCCAGAAAGCTCCCTCGGCACAGCTCTGGTAAACACCCTGGTGAACACGCTCACTAAGCTCTGCCTGCTCAAGGTTGTCCTGGGACTCCGTCAAAAGGCCTATGGTTTGCACAAGACACAAACATGTATGGGAAAAGCCCATACAAGGGTGAGTATAAACATACTCAGTAGGCACCCCAAAACCGAAAACCAAAGAGAGAAACTAAAAGGCCTTAGTCCACTCATCCCAGCCAGAGGGAACCCAGAAGAGAGAGAAACTCCACCTCGTGACCATCCTCAGCTAAATACAACTAGTCAGCTCAGCTCAGGTGCATGCCTATACATACACCTTGAACAATCCAGATATACTCAGCACACGCCACAAAGCCACAAGAGGTACCGACCTCATCACCAACAACTGTCCCCAAACAGGAGAGTACACCACACGAACACTGTCATACCAAATGATACTCATCCGAGAGATACACTCCATCGGGTCCCAAAAAAACATCTCATACGCTCACCCGAGAGACCACACTCGTCTGATAACATCACCGAGGAAACATTGCTGAAATAGTATAACCACAAAACTCCTTGGATAGGGGATCGCCGCCAGGGTCTGCTAGGGGATACCAAGACCCACTATGGTATATGTAGCTCACAGATAGGGGATCACTCCCAGGGTCCGCTGGGTGATACCACGACCCGATCTGGCATATGTAGTTCTCACAGACAGGGGATCACACCCAGGATCTACTGGGGGATACCACAACCTGATCTAGCGCTCAACAGAAGCTCAACACTCAGATATAGGATCATCGTCCATATAAAAGTTGTCAGAACGATACTGAAACCCTACCTGGTATAACTCGCGATGTAGGGGATCAAACCGACAATGCTGCAACCCTACCGAAACCACGCGCTGAGTAGGGGATCACATAACCAACAATACCGCAACCCTACCGACACCAAGCGTTGAGTTGGGGATCGTATAACCCATTTTACCGCAACCCTACTATAAACCTCATGCTGAGTAGGGGATCGTATTTCCGACGATGCCACAACCCTACTGAGCACGACCCACCGCGTAGGGGATCATATCCCCGATGATGCCACAATCCCTATGGGATTAACCTGCTACATAGGGGATCTTCACCCGTGAATAAGCGGTTACAGCGATACCAAGAACCCGATCTTGGGTAAATTTTCTAGAGGATCCGCTCTGGGCCCACCGAAGGGATGCCACAACTCTAACAGTGTAAACATCCTATCGAGAGGATCAAAAACCTATATAAAGGTTGTGATGCTACGCGAAGCCTCATAGGAATGAACCGAGGGAGAACCCTCAACCACTGCTGGTCCAAACATCGCTAACCCGAGCGACCCGCCACAAGGCCACACTGCGCACCTCCTAGGCCAATACCGAGGACACCGTCATGATCTACGTGGAAAAACATGCAGGATAGGCTGCTTACCTGCCCGAAATGGAGCACCGGTGAAAAAGGCACTATTCACCATAGCTAGCTTATGCGGGGCCCACAAAACAATCTCAAAATTCATCGAGTGGACCATACCACGTCAATACCCTCGGAAAAAACAAGCGGAATCGACTACTCGCTCGTCCCAAACGGACACCCGGTGAAAAGAGCACTATTCACCAAAGGTCAACTCGGGTGGGGCCCATGCCTGGATTCCAAAACGCGTCAAACAGATCGCACCATTGGGATCCTCTTGAAAAAACACACAGTTTCGACTATTCATCCGCCAAAATCGGACTCCTAGTGCAAAAGTTGCGTTTCTCCACAAATGCCAAAACCCGGCCTCATGGGGCCCACACCCCGTTCTCTGTCCCAACACCCGGAAACCATCTCAAAAATTCCTTCGTACTATCAAGGTCTCAACGCCACTGACGGCATGTCAATCAGACACTTCGGGTAGAAGTTACAACGGTCTGAATTCATAAAATAATAAAATAATATTACTTTCTACGACGTTTCTAGATCCCGATCCACGATTCCGAACCTTTAAACCCTAGAACCTACAACGGAGGGTTCACCTCATCTTCAGGTTCGCGTCTTCGGAAACGGTGTACGAATCCGGCTCCCAGATTGCATGATACGGGGGTTTAAAGACCCCCATATGATAAAAGAGGCCGGACCGGCGGCCCTCCGCCGTGCGGCGCCGCGCTGGCGGCTGGTGCCGACGGATCTTCTGCGGGCCGCCGAGGGAACCCCGATGGTTTTTTTGCGATCATGAGTCATCTACATAACCCTCGGGACCCAATCTACACTACTACAGCTTCAATTTGCAGAAAAATGCAGCAAAAACGCGATCGGGGGTTAAAATTCAAATCCGCCTACCTCGCAGGCAAAACGCCGACGTTCTGCCTTAGATCCACGCTCCAGAGCTTCCCCGCACGCTCCTGGAACATTCTCCTTCGAATTCCAATCTTTTGGGCGCTTCATTTTCTCGATTCGGCGGAGTGGCGGTGAAGAACGAATAAGAACGTCGATAGGAACGATAAGGGGGGGGGGGGGGGGGGCTGATATTTATATCAGTCGCCCGCCGGCGCCAAACCCGCCTCATACACAACGCCCGATGCGAACAGAAGTAAGGTCACCCCTAGGGTAAAAGTGTCGTTCCGAACGCAAAGGCGGATTCATATTTTCCATCCGAGTCTCCATTCAGAAGTTATTCGAGCCGACACTCGCAACTAACTTCTCCACTTATTTACGAAAACGCCCCTGGGGGCATTTCTCACCGTAGGCCCGCACCCGTAAAGTTTACACCCCTCTTAGGGTAAACGGAACGTTTTGGACGCAATTGTGCCATAATATTCCCATTCTGAGCTACCGTTTTGGAGTTATCACACCCACGCCACGTGCATAGTATAAAAAATACGTAATATTTTTATAAAATTAATTCTGGACACACCGGGCCTCAGAATCGCACGCCGTCTTCGCGCCTAGATCTAGAATTATTCCTAGAAATATTCCAATGTCTTACAGGTCCAAAAAACCGAGTCGCTACATCCTCCCCCCCTTAGAGATTTTTGTCCCAGAAAAGGCCTAAGAACAAGAAAAGCGACTGGACTCTCAACTGGGTCTCACACACCAGCGAGCTCACCAACAAACACCCCTGCCCGAACACATAATTCAGAGGGACTCATCCACCACACCGAAACACTATCTGCTTTGGACGGCACTGACTCGCCCACACAGTCTTAATCGCGTCACAAAAACGTGTCTCGGTGGGGGGAGGATCCCTCTTTTTTACGCATTCGAAGCACACCAAACAACACCCACTTAGGGTCTTACCAATGCCCTGAACAAAACTCGAGCAAGCAAAAAAAGGGAGGGTACCACTAAATAGTGTCTATCAAACTACTAAAGAAAGTAGAAAAGACACAAGGCGTACCTCTATCCATCTGCGGTGCCTCTGGTTAAAGCCTCAAGGGCATGCAGTTGTCCTTGCCCTCGGCCACCAGCTCCCTGAGCATGGTGTGGACGACTAGGGGGTGGGGGTGGTGGAAACTGGTACTACCTACCACCGCCTCCTGCTGCACCAGCTCTACCGCCACGCCCGCCGCCCTGCAGACCTCCTTGTTCAAGACGCTACCTCTGCCAAGGCGGTCCATCGACCGGCTCCCTCTCAGCAGCACTTCGGGTCAGAAAATCTCTAGCAAGATGTCCCCGACCATCTCAAGCGTAACACAGCCTCTCCTGTGGATGAACAAAACTGCCCTGCGAGCCTTGTGAGCCCTGAGGCTCAGATCTTCCATACTGGGGTCACCTCTTGAAATGTCGTCCACGTCCAGACCCCTAAGTCTGTCGTCGGCTACCAGATGCTGATCCGACTGACGAAGGCTTAGCTCTCACGTGCCCAGCACTAACAGGGGGAATCTGCTCATCCAGAAAACTCTCCACCACCAACGCTCACTCCAGCACTCCAGCATTAGTGGGCAGACAAAAGGAAACCACACCTGCTCGGATGTCCCTGAGTAAGCCCTGGTTGAAGGTCCGAGCCCTAAAGAACGGGTCTCGACCATATTCATAGAGAAGCATGATCGGTCGGTAAACCTCATTGAGTAATCTGAAACAGTCAGACCCTCCTGTTGAAGCTGTAAAAGCTCCTGGATCCGCACTGACCTCAGCGTCACTGGATAGAACTCCTCCCTGAAGAGTCACTCAAACTCTTCCCACATGAGCGTCTCCTTGTCATAGGTATGTGTCACCAAACTCCACCATCGCCCGACAGAACCATGCAGAAGGAACACTGCTAGGACCACCATATGATCTGGAGGTGTCCTCACTAGGCGAAAAACTTGAGTGACGACCTCAAGCCAGTCATCAGCTACCTGGGGGTCTGGATCACCCCGGAATCTCAGAGGTCACTACCTCTGGAACTCGTGCACTGCACTCAGCCTGCGCACAACCTCGTCCTGCATTGATGGCACAACCAGCTGCTCGACAGGTGGTGGCTCAACTGGTAGACCACCTAGAGGTGCAACCTCAGAACCTGCACCCTGATCCACAGCCTCTACATGGGGCGGTTCATCAGCACAATCCTGCTGCGGAACCCTTGCTGGCTATCGTCGTGGAGGCATCCTGAAATACATTCAAGATGCACCAGAGTCAAAGAGTATATCTGGAGAGCTGACTCAAGAAGGACAAGGAAAACCCAAAAACCCAGTCCTATATGATGAATGTACAATTATGCCCCCGCGACCAGTGTACGAATGTCCCGAGTAGAAAGGTAGGTCATCAGAGTCCTTGTGTATGGATACGTCAGCCACCGCACCAACACTAGAGTCCCTGGCCTGAAATCCAAACTCAAAGCATCCTAACTCTACCGCTATGCAACCCAAACCAAACTCACAGCTAGACCAGCTACGATCTGAGATCCCAAAGGTGGAACCTCCTCTGATACCACTCTATCACGACCCGACCCAACAGAGCTCAAGCCGCGACTCCCCAAGCCCGCCTCCAACAGGCCAGGGGCTGGAGACCATCACCGAGTAGGCTATCACACATATGAGAGGCATTAGCCAAAGGTACCTATACCCACGCACCCACAAACACCTCCATGAAACAGTAAAGAGATATAGAAACTGAAATGTAAATTCATTCATACAATCTATCACAAACTAGATTGCAACAACAAAAGTACAAAGGGCAAAACAGGGACCACCAAAAGAAAACTACAAAGCACCTCCAACCTGCTCTGAAGAAGGGCAAGGCTGCCACAAACACCCACCAGAAAGCTCCCTCGGCACAGCTCCGGTAAACACCCCAGTCAACAAGCTCACTAAGCTCCACCTGCTCTGGGTCCTCCTGGGACTCCGTAAAAAGGCATGTGGTCTACACAAGACACAAACATGTGCAGGCAAAGCCCGTGCATGGGTGAGTATAAACATACTCAGTAGGCACCCCAAAACCCAAAACCAAAGAGAGCAACTGAAAGGAATCAGTATGCTCATCCCATCCAGAGGTAACCCAGATGTGAGAAAAACTCCACCTCGTGACCATCCTCGGCTAAACAGAACTAGTCATCTCAGCTCAAGTGTATTCCCATACAAACACCTTGAAAAATCCAGATATACTCAGCTCACACCACAAAGCCACAAGAGGTACCGACCTCATCACCAGCAATTGTCCACAACCAGGAGAGTACACCACACGAACACTTTCATACCAGATGACACTCATTCGAGAGATAGATTCCATCGGGTCCCAAGCAAACATATTAGACGCTCACCGGAGAGACCAAACCCGTCGGATAACATCACTGAGGAAACTTCACTGAAACAGCATAACAACCAAAATCCTCAGATAGGGGATCGCCGCTAGGGTCTGCTAGGGGATACCAAGACCCACTTCGATATATGTAGCTCACAGTTAGGGGATCACTCCCAGCGTCCGCTGGGGGATACCATGACCTGATCTGGCATACGTAGTTCTCACAGATAGGGGATCACACCCAGGATCTGCTGGGGGATACCACAACCCGATCTGGCGCTCTACAGAAGCACAATACTCAGATAGAGGACCATCGTCCATATAAAAGTGGTCACGATGATACCGGAACCCTACCTGGTATAACTCGCGATGTAGGGGATCGAACCGATGATGTCGCAACCGTACCGAAACCACGCACTAAGTAGTGGATCACATAACCAATGATACCGCAACCCTACTGACACCAAGTGCTAAGTAGGGGATCATATAACCAATGATACCACAACCCTAGTATAAACATCATGCTGAGTAGGGGATCGTATTCCCGACAATGCCACAACCCTCCTGAGCACGACCCACGGCGTAGGGGATCATATTCCTGATGATGCCATAAACCCTAAGGGGTTAACCTACCAGATAGGAGATTACAACCCATGAATAAGTGGTCACAGTGATACCAAGAACCCAATCTAGGGTAAAGATGCTAGAGGATCTGCTCCGGGCCCACCGGAGGGATGCGACAACTCTAACAGTGTAAACATCCCATCGAGAGGATCACAAACCTATATAAATGTTTTGATGCCGCGCAAACCCTCGTAGGAACAAACCGAGGGAGAACCCTCATCCACTGCTGGTCCAAATGATGCTAACTCGAGCGACCCGCCACAACGCCACACTGTACACCTCCTAGGCCAATACCGAGGCCACCGTCACGATCTACATGGAAAAAAACACAGGATAGGCTGCTTACCTGTCCGAAACGGAGCATCGGTGAAAAAGGCACTATTCACCATAGCTAGCTTGTTTGGGGCCCACACATCGATCCCGAAACCCATCGAGTAGACCATTCTATGACGATCCCCTCGAAAAAAAATAGGTGGAATCGACTACTCGCTCGTCCCAAACGGACACCCGGTGAAATATGCACTTTTCACCGAAGGCCAGCTCGGGTGGGGCACAAGCCTGGATTCCGAAACTCGTCGAATGGATCGCACCATTGAGATCCTCTCGGAAAAACACATAGGATCGACTATTCATCGACCAAAATCGGACTCATGGTGGAAAATCCGCGTTTCTCCGCAAACGCCAAAGCCCAGCCTCGTAGGGCCCACACCCTGTTCTCAGTCCCAACACCCAGAAACCATCTCAAAAAGTCATTCGTACCATCAGGATCTCAACGCCACTAACGACATGTCAATCAGACGCTCCGGCTAGAAGTTACAACGGCCCGAAGTCAAAAAATAATAAAATAATATTATTTTATACGATATTTCTAGCTCCTAGGACACGATCCTGAACATTTAAACCCTCGAACCCACACTAAAGGGTTTTACTCATCGTCAGGGTCGCATCGCCGCAAATGGCATGCATATCCGGCTCCCGAATTGCAAGATACAGGGGTTTAAAGAACCCCGTATGATAAAAGAGGCCAGACCGACCTGGATAGGCCGCCGCTGCCGGCCCGCCCTGGCCGGCGGCCCTCCGCGGCACGCCACCAGCCCTTTGCCGCATGCCGTCATCCCTCCACCATGGGCCACTGTGCTCTGTCGTCACGCCCCCGCGCCGGGCCGCCGACCGCCGCAGGCCGCCGCGCCGGTGCCGTGCCGGAGGATCTTCTGCGGACCGCCGAGGGCACCCCAGTGGTCTGTTTTGCGATCCAGAGGCATCTACACGACCCTCAGGACCCGATCTACACTAATACGGCTTCAATTTGAAGAAAAACACAGAAAAAACGGAATCAAGGGTTAAAATTCAAATCTTCCTACCTCGCGGGCAAAACCCCGACGTTCTGCCTTAGATCTGTGCTCCAGAGCTTCCGCTGCACGCTCCTGGAACGTTTGCCGTCAAATTCTGAGCTTGTGGGTGCTACATTTTCTCGATTCGGTGGAGCGATGGTGAAGAACGATGAAGAACGACCAGAGGAATGATCGGGGGGGGGGGGGGCTGAGATTTATATCAACCACCCGTCGGCACCAAACCCGCCTCAGACCTGACGCCCGATGAGAACAAAATTAAGGTTACTCATAGGGTAAACAGGCCATTATTAATGCAACAGAGGACTCAGATATTCCATATGAGACTCCTTTTAGAAGTTATTCGAGCCGACGCTTGCACACTAACTTCGTCACTTATTTACGAAAACGCCTCGGGTGGCGTTTCTCACTGCAGGCCCGCACCTGCAAAGTTTAGACCCCACCTAGGGTAAACAGCACGTTCTGGACGCGACTGTGCCATCAGATTCTCGTTATGAGCTACAGTTTAGGTGATATCACACCCCCGCCCTGTGCATAGTATAATAAATACATAATATTTTTATAAAATTAATTCTGGGCACACCGGGCCTCATAATCACACGCCGTCTTCGCGCCTAGCTCTAGAATTATTCGTTGAAATAATCCAAAGTCTTACATGGCCAAAAACCCAAGTTTCTACTTCCTATCCCCCTTAGAACTTTTTGTCCCCGAAAATGCCTAAGCACAAGGAAAGCGACTGGACTCTCAACTGGTTCACACACACCAGCCATCTCACCAACAAACACCCCTGCCCGAAAACACAATTCAGAGGGACTCATCCACCACACGTCAATACTATCCACTTTGGGCGGCACTGACTCGCCCACACAGTTTTAATCGTGTCACAAAAACGCGTCTCGGTGGGGTAATGATCCCTCATTATTACACATTTGAAGCACTCCAAACAACACCCACTCATGGTCTTACCAATGCCCTGAACAAAACTCGAGATTGCAACCAAAGGGAGGGTACCACTAAACAGTGTCTATCAAACTACTACAGAAATTAGAAAAGACACAAGGCATACCTATATCCATCCTCGGTACCTCTGGGTCCACAGCCTCCAGGGAATGCAGCTGTCCTTGCCCTTGGCCACCAGCTCCCTGAGTTGGCGTGGACCACCTGGGGTGGGGGTGGTGGCAACTGGTACAGCCTACCACAGCCTCCTGCTGCACTGGCTCCGCCACCACGCCCACCGCCCTGCAGACCTCCTTGCTCGAGAAGCTACCTCTGCCAAGGCGGCCGATCGACCGACTCTCTCCCAGCAGCACGTCGGGTTAGACAATCTCTAGCAAGATTTCCCCGACAATCGCAAGTGTAACACCGCCTCTCCTGTGGCTGACCAAAACTGGCCTGCGAGCCATGTGAGCCTTGAGGCTCAGATCCTCCATCCTGGGGTCGCCTCCTGAAACGTTGACCACGGACAGACCCCTGAGTCTGTCATCGGCTAACAGATAACGATCCGACTGACAATGTCTCAGCTCTCACGTGCCCATCACTAACAGGGGGAATCTGCTCAGCCAGAAAACTCTCCACCACCAACGCTCGCTCCAGCACTCTAGCATCGGTGGGAAGACACAAGGAAACCACACCTTCTCGGATGCCCATATGTAATCCTTGCTTGAAAGTCTGAGCCCTAATGAATGGGTCTTGAACCATATCCAGGGAGTAGCATGACAGGTCTGTAAACCTCGCTGAGTACTCTGACACAGTCAGACCCTCCTATCGAAGGTGTAGAAGCTCCTCGATCTGCACTGACCTCAGTGTCACCGGATAGAACTCCTCCCTGAAGAGCCGCTCAAACTCTGACCACGTGAGCGTCTCCTCATCATGGAAATGCGTCACCAAACTCCTCTATCGCCCGGCAGAACCATGCAGAAGGCTCGCCGTTAGGACCACCATCTGATCTGGAGGTGTCCCCACTAGGCGGAAAACTCGGGTGACTGACTCAAGCCAGTCATAAGCTACCTGGGGGTATGGATCACCCCAGAACCTTAGAGGTCGCTGCCTCTAGAACTCGTGCAGTGCGCTCAGCCTGCGCACAACCCCGTCCTGCACACCCGGCACAACCAGCTGCTCGACAGGTGGTGGTTCAACTGGCAGACCACCTGAAGGTGCAACCTCAAAACCTACTCTCTGCTCCACAGCCTCTACACGGGGTGGGTCATCAGAACAATCCTACTACGGAACTCTCACTGGCTGTCATCATGGAGGCATCCTGAAATATAATCAAGATGCACCACATTCAAAGAGTATATCTGAAGAGATTTCTAAAGAAGGAAAAGGAAAACCAAAAAACCCAGTCCTATATGATGCATGTACCATTATTTCCCCACGACCAGTGTAAAAATGTCCCGAGTCGAAAGGCAGGTTATCAGAGTCTTTGTGTATGGATACGTCGGTCGCCGCACCAACACTGGAGTCCTTGGCCTGAAAGCCGAACTCGAAACATCCTAACACTACCACTATGCAACCCGTACCAAACTCACAGCTAGACCAGCTACGCTCTGAGATCCTCCTCTGATACCACTTTGTCATGAACCGACCCAATGGGGCTCGAGCTGCGACTCCCCAAGCCCACCTCTAATAGGCCAGGGGCCGGTGACCAGCGTCGAGTAGGCTATCACACACATGGGAGGAATTAGCCTAAGTACCTGTACACATGCACCCACAAACACCTCCATGAAACAGTGCATAGATATATAAACTGAAAAGTAAATGCATGTATACAATCTATCCCAAACTAGAGTGCATCAGAAAAAGTACAAAGGTAAAAACAGGGCCCACCAAAAGAAAACTACAAAGCGCGTCCAACCTGCTCTGAAGAAGGGGAATGCTTCCACAAACACCCGCCAGAATGCCCCCTCAGCACAGCTCCGGTAAACACCCCGGTCAACACGCTCACTAATCTCCGCCTGCTCTGGGTCCTCCTGGGACTCCGTCAAAAGGCCCGTGGTCTGCAGAAGACACAAACATGTGCGGGAAAAGCCCGTGCATGGGTGAGTATAAACATACTCAGTAGGCACCCCAAAACCCAAAACCAAAGAGAGAAACTGAAAGGCATCGGTCCGCTCATCCCAGCCAGAGGGAACCCATACGAGAGAGAAACTCCACCTCATGACCATCCTCAGCTAAACACAACATGTCAGCTCAGCTCTGGTGTTTTCCCATACATTCACCTTGAACAATCCAGATATACTCAGCTCATGACACAAAGCCACAAGAGGTACCGACCTCATCACCAGAAACTGTCCCCAACCAGGAGAGAACACCACACGAACACTATCAAACCAGATGACACTCATCCAAGAGATACACTACATCGGGTCCCAAACAAACATCTCAGATGCTCACCCAAGAGACCACACTCATCAGATAACATCACTAAGGAAACATCGCTGAAATAACATAACCACGAAACTCCTCAGATAGGGGATCGCCACTAGGGTCCTCTATGGGATACCAAGACCCACTCCGTTATACGTAGCTCACAGATAGGTGGTCACACCCAGGGTCCGCTGGGGGATACCACGACCCGATCTGGCATACGTAGTTCTCACAGATAGGGGATCACACCCAGGAGCCACTGGGGGATACCACAACCTGATATGGCGCTCTATAGAAGCTCAATACTCAGATAGAGGATCATCCTCCATATAATAGTGGTCACGACGATACCGAAACCCTACCTGGTATAAATCGTGATATAGGGAATAGAACCGACGATGCAGCAACCCTACCGAAATCACACGCTGAGTTGGGGATCACATATCCAATGGTACCGCAACCCTACCGACACCAAGTGCTGAGTAGTGGATCGTATATCCAACGATACTGCAACCCTACTATAAACATCTTTCTGAGTAGGGGATCGTATTCCCAACGATGCCACAACCCTAATGAACATGACCCACCGCGTAGGGGATCATAATCCCGTTGATGCCACAATCCCTATGGGGTTAACTTGTTAGATAGGGGATCGGCGCCCATGAATAAGTGGTCACATTGATACCAAGAACCTGATCTAGGGTAAAGATGCTAGAGGATCCACTCCGCACCCACTAGAGGGATGCCACAACTCTCACAGTGTAAACATCCCATCGAGAGGATCACAAACCTATACGAAGGTTGTGATGCCACACAAACCCTCGTAGAAACGAACCATGGGAGAACCCTCAACCACTGCTGGTCCAAACGTCGCTAACCCGAGCGACCTGCCACAACACCACACTGCGCACCTCCTAGCCTAATACTAAGGCCACCGTCGTGATGCACGCGGAAAAACACGTAGGATAGGCTACTTACCCGCCCGAAACAGAGCACCGGTGAAAAATTCACTATTCACCGTAGCTAGCTCGTGCAGGGCCCACACAACGATCCCAAAACCCATCGAGCAGACCATACCATGGCGATCCCCTTAGAAAAAACAAGCAGAATCGACTACTCGCTCGTCCCAAACAGACACCCGGTGAAAAAGGCACTATTCACCGAAGGCCAGCTCAGGTGGGGCCCACACCTGGATTCCAAAACACGTCAAATGGATTGCACCATTGCGATCCTCTCGGAAAAACACACAGGAATGACTATTCATCTGGCAAAATTGGACTGCTGGTGCAAAAGCTGCGTTTTTTCTCCGCAAATGCCAAAACCCGGCCTTGAGGGGCCTACACCCAGTTCTCAGTCCCAACACCCAAAAGCCATCTCAAAATGTCCTTCGTATCATCAGGGTCTCATCTCCACTGACGACACGTCATGCGGACGCTCCAGGTAGAAGTTACAACGGCCCGAAGTCATAAAATAATAAAATAATAAAATTTTATATGACGTTTCTTGCTCCCGGGCCATGATCCTGAAACTTTAAACCCTCAAAACCACACCGGAGGGTTCACCTGATCGTCAGGGTCACGTTGCCGCAAACGGCGCGCGAATCCGGCTCCCTGATTGCAATATACGGGGGTTTAAAGACCCCCGTATGATAAAAGAGGTCGGACCGGCCTGGACCGGCCGGTTCGGCCGGCCTGGACCAGTCGTCGCCACCGGCCCGCCATGGTCGGCGACCCTCCGCCGCGTGCCGCCGACGCACTGGAGAATCTTCCGCAGACCGCAGGGGGAACCCTGATGGTCTGTTTTGCGATCCAGAGGTGTCTACACGACCCTCGGGACCCGATCTACACCGCTACGACATCAATGTGCAGAAAAATGCAGCAAAAACGAGATCAGGTGTTAAAACTCAAATCCGCCTACCTCGCGGGAAAAACGCCGATGTTATGCCTTATATTCGCACTCCAGACCTTCCGTTGCACGCTCCTGGAACGTTCGCCGTCGAATTTCGAACCTGTGGGCGCTTTGTTTTCTCGATTCGACGGAGCGGCGGCGAAGAACGGCGATGAACGTCGAGAGGAACGATAAAGGGAGGGGGGGGGGGGGGAGGGGGCACTGATATTTATATCAGCCGCCCACCGGCGCCAAACCCGTCTCAAACCCGACGCCCGATGTGAACAAAATTAGGGTCACCCCTAGGGTAAACGTGCCATTCTGAAAGCAACGACGGACTCATATTTTCCATCTAAGACTCCATTCAGAAGTTATTCGAGCCGACGCTCGCACACTAACTTCGCCACTTATTAACGAAAACGCCCCTGGTGGCGTTTCTCACCACAGGCCCGCACCCGCAAAGTTTACACCCCGTCTAGGGTAAAGGACACGTTCCGGATGCAACCGTGCCATCCGATTCCCGTTCTAAGCTACTGTTTATGAGATGTCACACCCCCGACACGTGTATAGACTAAAAAATACTTAATATTTTTATAAACATAATTCCAGGCACACCGGGCCTCAGAATCACACGCTGTCTTCGTGCCTAGCTCTGGAATTATTCGTAGAAATATTCCAAAGTCTTACAGGGCCAAAAACCCGAGTTTCTAAAGAATCTTCTTCTATATCCAAATCCCCCCAGTTAATGACATTGGAGAAATTATAAAGATAATGATGGATCAAAAAGAGTTGGAAGGAATCTCAGATCTGGTCCAGTTTTGGAGTAATCTTCAACTGATAAGCCACTTCACCAACACACTCCAACACCTTAAACTACCTAAAAACCTTAGGATTGAGCCTATTACCTCGTCCACGCCTCTATTGACCACATTGAGGAGAGAAATTTTAGAACACATGGCCTCCATCCTCAAACTAGAAGGGAATATTCATATGATTTATAGGAATCATTATCTAATCCTTTATATCCTTATTCCTATTTTGGAAAATTTAAAAACGTTCTTTCATGTGAAAATCCACATTTGTACCAATAACTATTGACTTCTCACTCTTGGTCTAACATAATGTAGAATGAAATGGACTCCCATAAAATGTCTTAAATTGGGTCGTGCCTATAGATGAGGGATATCTATTATTATATGAAAACTCAAAAAAATTAAATTTTTCTGCCTTTGATGCATTGAAAAATATGATTCAATACTAAAAACATTTCCTCATACATCTAGATAGTCCACTTACTCTGTCTTTTCGTCTTAGGGTGGAAAGCAATATTAAGATGTAACTGATTCTAAAATCAAGCGGCAGTCCCCTACAGAAAAGAAATGTAAAACATGTCTAATTTTCAAAGACAATGGATCTTGTTACTCTATAAAATCTCACCACCTATTAAACATAACCCCTCTTCAAATAATAAATACAACTCGACTATTTAATCACTCAGAAGTGGAATAATTTCATTAATTCTTCCACAATTATCTGTATAGAATCACAAAAATCCTATTATAAGGATACCTCCTTGATTAATCCCATTAATATTTAATCCTATATCCACACAATAAAATCTAATTTATATAAGAAACTTCTTGTAAAATGAATATCAAATTGTGATTTTTGAAAAAAATAGACACCGAGCCACAAACTTCACAAACACCCTTCTCACCTTGGGCCATAAAAACTGAATAATAAAACCATTCTAAATATTATAGACTATATGGTTTACCTCTATTAGTGAGACATGAAACTCAAGGAGGAATGAGTTTTGAATCACTATCAGAAAAAACAACCTTCCTTTGAACATATTCCATTTTTGGTCATCCTCTATCTATCCCTACAGAGCATCCCCATATCCAACATGATTTAGCACCAACTCTATGTCCAATTATCCCCACATAGATTTCTCCACCAACTATATTAGATAATACTACCCCGTTATCTAACATATAAAACCTCCACCATCATCTAACCTCACACTTTACTGTAGGGATACCATCTCCACCCCCACACTCCAAGTATTTCGTAACTCCAGAACCAAAAACCTTCTAAAAATTCCTACTCAATGAATCATCTATATCATTCCCCTTTAATATGGAGTATGAAATATCATAATCCCGATTTTAAATAAACTCTACCATGATTTTATACCATATATTTAATTCATACAAATAAAATATATGCCTTTTGATCTTCTGATATATGAAAACTAAAATGTTCTCTCTAATGAGGTAATATCACAATTTCTTTAGCACAAACAGAGCATACACTAGCTCCAAATCAGGGGTGGAATATTTTCCCTCATGGTGGAAGGAATTCATAGACTCATAAGAGGTAATAAAATTATCTTTCATAAAGACACATCCAGATCCCATATGGGATGCATCAATGAACACATCAAACATCAATGCTTCTTCTAACTACCGAACCACTGCTCCACCCCCAATTTGGGTAGCATAACACTGCCTGAAACTAATCAGTGAAGATAAGATAATGGTTCTTCTATATGAAGGATATCATTGGGGAAATAATCCAAGATAATACAGATATGTAACTATAGAAATGGATTAAAACAACAAGGAATATATTAACCTATATAAAATTCTTCGGTGCTTCAAAATAAATAATTTATTTGACCATTGTTGGGTCCACAGACACTGCCAGCTGGGATTCCACATGCCTAAGGAAATACACCCCTCACATATAGATCTGAAACATTGATAAATTTCTATAGTTTCTGTAGCATTTAAAAACATGTAATAAAACTCTAAGATGATCAAAATGATACTATTATTACATTGAGTAGATAAATATGTCATTGATTAACACAATAATGAATTGGTCTAGGAATTCATGAAACAAGGAGTTTTAGATCCCCTTGAACAAATCTGTTGTTTTTGGGACACAACTCTCGTAGACTATAAACATGAAGTACCCATACATACTTCTAAAGGTATTTTTCATGATATCACCTTTCATCACTCTCAACATTTGACATCCATACTGCAATTAATTCCTAGAAAATTAAACCACCCCTCTTAGTTGGCCGATAAGATCATATATCCTTGGAAGACAGTAATGAATTTTTCACCGAATTTAACCTTCAATGATCAATATGAAACCTCAAACTAAAACCAAACATCTTGGATAATAACACCACAATTCCCCGAAATGACACCAAATTCTTGATAAAAACATTCTTCATTAGATGTTCTCTCTAAACCCTCAGTTCCCACAACTCAGAATGTGACATCCCATAAAAAACCATGAAAAGTAGATAAGCACTAGGCTACAGGTCTACCCCAAACTGAACATCATGTTGAGGGGGTAGAATTAAAAAATTATTATGAAAAAAAATCCATATAAAATCTTAGGATCCTCCCTTTTTACAATTTCTATTAATTTCATAGAAAATTCATCCTTGAAAGAGATAATGGGGTCATAATAACTATTACCCACATCATAGGCCCATTTACTAAATAAAATTACATACTGGATATCCAATTATGAAAAGATGGCTTTCATTTGTAATTATTCAATAAATATGTGCAAGGAATTCAACATGTGGACTCATGGATTTTTATCATACAATTGCATCTAAAGCAATAACATATACCCATAGGACTGATGTTTCCCTATCATATATCTACATGATGTACACAAGTCAATCAACTTGGTCTAGCCTTTGATAGGGGCATTCAAAAATAGCATCATAAAAATCCTCTCTACATATAGTCTTATAGAATAGTATATAGTTAGAGAAATAATTATTTTCAATACTCCTAAATCAAATATAGCAAAAACAAGCCTAAATGGTAAACTAGTAAAACTGTGAAAAATCTAAAACCCCTCTATTGTTTCCACCTCAACTGCATCCACCTAACTATAACCAACTAATATACCTTTAGATTGAAGGATTCCTCCATAACTACACTTAGGCCAGGGTCCCCTAATTTGATGAACATTTTTTGGTCAACCTCTACCAACTCTATCAGATCTTAGTTAATTATAAACTTTTCCCCTACTACTGAAATGATCTTACTATAAACTAATACTAAAATTATCTCTAAACCTAGCCACCTCTACCAAATTGATATTATAGAAAAAATGTATATTTATTTTAATGATAACCACAACCCCCATAGAAAAAACACATATTCAAAATGTCCCCTGGAAGAACATATAGATCACTGAACCCTAATGCCTACAAGGGAATATTATGAGGTCAACTCCCACCTAGATGAAACATTAATAGCCCTAGTTATGGAGACCCTACACTAACAACACAATTAATTTAGTAACTATACTAATTACTCTCTCATGGTAATCCTCTATATGTGTGTATCTACTCATTCACCTCCTCATTCTTATTAACCTCTAGACACTTCGATAAGGTTATGTTAGTAATTTTGTGCTATATTTTTGTACATAATGATTCATCAAATCATATTGAACATGGATCCTCCATTAAAATTTTATCTGGGAAAAAACATAAATGATCCTTCATAATTTTTTTCCAAATCCAAGTTAAACATACTACTCTGCGGAAGAGGTTGAAGCACCTTCCTCTTCAATACCATCATGGTCAATGTAAGAACCTATGGTTAGAAATGTTTTTGAAATTCAACCCAAAAAACATTATCATCCTTCTAATACCTAATATATAGCTTCCAAAATAGAGGTACATATCCCTACACAAAAATGATAGACAATGAGACATAGTATCCCACTAGTAATAGATCAAACTATGAGAGATATTATGTCCTCTAACAAGATCATTGTCTCGTGATCCGAAGCAATAACCTAATACTTTCCTAAATTCTATCACGGAAAATCAAACAATTCCCTCTAATACTAATCATCCTCTTCAACCATATGGACCTATTAGTGATCATTAAACCATCCAATTGGACCCCCACTACCTTAACCCCACTCAAATGATGACAAGGGTCTATAGGTTAAACAAAAAATTGAATTTATAAGCCTGGGTTGTATGCAGTTTTGTTAGATTTTATTTTTTAATTCATTTTATCATATTTAAAATTTATCAAAACTTACCAATTAAAATTAGAATAATATTCAATCATGAATCAAATAGTTCTCCAGAGTGTCTACCCATTAAGAAGTTTCACCTAACATGGTCTTTCTGTAGGCTCAGATTCCTTGCGTCAGATCATAGAGGGGCCCTAAAATCACAAGTCCCATATAGTCTCCTGTTACTATGTCACATGACAAATAAATACCTAATGTGAATAGATAAATCATCAAAATGACAACATAATAAAATTATTAGCTGGAAGTTTCCATCATGGTACACAATGTCATACAAGGAACCCAAAATATATTTTTGGAAATATAGGGTGAGTATGCAAGTATACTCATTAGGAAAGACCCAATTCTCTCATACAAATGAAAAAGCATCACACTACTTCACCATTGAGATAACCATTGGGCCGACATCATGTAAACAGGACAACTAACAAATCTCCTACATCACAATGTCATGCTCAAAAAATGGCTCAAGATATGTATAATAACATAATACGATGAATATTTATGGTAGGTTCCCCAAATTAGATTCCCACTAATTTTCCACTATCACACCCCAAAATTGTACATATTGTTGCTTCTACATGGTTTTTATAACACCACATCACATCACATCACATATTTGATGGATAAAAATAGGACGTCACATCACATCTATAAGTAAAATCAAGATATTGTGGTATCGAGAACATGAAGGACCATGAACGTGTTCCCAGCTCCTCCTATACATGACCACCACCATAATCCATCTCATCACATCTCATCTCAACACATCTCACATGAAGACACCTTGACTATCAGACAACATCACATCACATCTAAAAAATGCACTATTAATCCTCTGACCATCAAAACCCATCTATGTAAATATACCTCATAAAAGAGAGATTATGGAAGGGAGGGAATCTATATATCCATCTTCATCCCCATGATGTTAGGGATAAAAATACAAAAACATGTGTATGTTAGCACAAGGTACTTGGAATGGGAGGGTGAATATAGAAATTACAAGGAAATACAATGTAAATAATATCCTAGAACATGATACCAACTAATGAGTTCACAAACCAAGACATTGTCTAATGTCGTATCATTATCACCAATCCCTCACAGCCTTTTCCACTTTAACTTTCGTCTCAAAATCATTGACACCACCCATAATCACAAGTCAGGTTTCAACTTCGTTCTCAATTAAATAAATTTTCCTAACCTATTTAACCAACCAAATCCATCCATTTAGCCTATTTATTACACATCCAATTATTGTGCATTAATTCACTAGACAATCAACCCATTCCATTTTAATTAATTATTAACCAATTATTTATTATTAAAAAATTACATTATTATCTAGGGTTATATCACAACACACCAACACACAAATAATCCCAACAACCATAATTCTAATACCAATAATCCCAAACATCATCATAATTTCACATCTCTAACCAAATTTCAAATCACAACTATTATCCACATGTCACATCAACTTCTCAAAATATAACCACCTAATATAAAAACCACACATTACCATCCCAAGACACCACAACACATCATCCACCAAAACCACTACCTTACATCACACATTATCATGCCACACCACTTTTCACATCATGACATAACATTATTCATATTTTGAAAAGGGGTATTTGTTACCACTGCTTATTTATTTTTTGCTCTTTATAATAGTAGTCATATATCTAGGTTCAACCAATATATTTTCCATGTATAAGTAATTATCCAATCATTCAAGGTGGTGTCCCAATAACCACACATAAACGGAATAAAAATACATATCAATTCCTCTTAAAAAGGCATCCAAAAACCATTACATTCTGTGATAGAACAACCTTTAATAGTCTAAATATTAATAATATTAAAGGGTTGAAAAATCATGTCATGAATTCCCCTTACACTTAAATTAAAATTTGATGGATTTGGTGTCCTAGAACTATATTATTTATGAATTAGATAAAATTAATTATCAAATAATTTAATATTAATAATAATGTCATATCATATATTTTTTTCCATCTTCATAAAATCTATGTGATAGTGTCCTAGAGACTCTGTCGCATTGATAAGGTCATATAAGTTCATCTATATGATTAGTTACTTGGAATGACATGATGATATTCTTAAAAATGGTAACATGGTTAAATAATATACTATGACAGGACACATAGTGTATAGAACATTAGGTGTGAGTACTCAGATGTGGATGAGTCCTCTTCACGTAAAGTTTACACTAAGTAATATCCCATATGGGATATTATGAAGACATAATCGCCATTAGAGGCCTCTCATGTTTTTGTTTTGTTTGATTTTCCAATATAAGAGGGTTTATAATGGTCCTTTGACATTATTATTATTGTTAATTCATGTTACAACCCACATACTTACATGTATTTCATAAACCATGAAGACCACAATTCATGGAGAAGTCATATATATTTGGTGCATCATGAATGACATGTTTTTAATTTATAGTTGGAAGATGGTATTATCTATTCCAACTTTATGGATGATGATATCTATATATTTTATTAAAATATTACTATTTAATTAAACTCAATGGCCTTATTGTGGAAATGTTTATTTTAGATTTTCAAATAATTATGTGTCAAGAATATAGGTTGATGACACAGTTTTTCAACCTACATTATGAGATATTGAGACAAAGATAATATATTACACTGTGAAATATCGTATGTGGTTTTCAATGATGTGGTATTATATTCTTTACCATGGGTTCCTTGACCCATTATAAGATATTAATCTAGGAATTTTCGCATACCTTCTTAAGACCAAAGAAAGATAATCCTAGAGGGTTACAAACTAAGTGTATATATTTATCATGATTAAATTTTATTTTAAATTAATGATTGGAATATATATTTTTCTCTCAAATGAGGAATAGTTTTACTCATGTTTTATTGATTATTAATATTTGAATGTTAATAAATTTTTTTTTTCATTAAATAAATAATTTATTTGACTACAATAGTATTTAATAAACATTTTTTTGATTGATTTTAAGTAAAATTTGTAATGAATATCCATTCACTGGTCTGTGAATAAATTAATTATTTTAGTAAATAAATTATTTATTTATATATTCATTTAATTTTTAGAAGTTTGATGGGACCAAGATCATACCTAGTGATAAATATTAATTTACCCGTGGATAAAATAATATTTATCATTGGGTGAGTTAGAAAAGACCATAAAATAATAATAATAATAAAATTATTGCTTGATATTGTATTTTTTAAAGATTATAATATTATTTAACAGCTTGTATGTAGTTCAATATATCATAACCTAAACCCTTTATCTATTAGAAGATGTTTATGCCTATTTTATATGTTTAATCATGAATTTAATATAGAGAATTTTTTCACACAATATATATTTTTGTCTCTCTCTCCCTATCACAAAATCCTCATCTCTTCTAATCCGGAATGTGGAGAACTCCATCAAGCATGAGGTATCTTGAAGAAATCAATACTAACAGTGAAAGACATTTAATTCACCAAACTATCACTTTGAAATCTATTTTAATTTCATAGATATGAAAGGAGATCAGTTTAATAATGACAAGATTTATTCTACATTCGAATACTTTTTACGAGTCAATGGAAATCCTAAATGGTTCTAAAAATATCAAAAACAATATCATTGAAAGGATAAAAATAAAAGGTAATCATTTCTTACCGATAAATAAGATTAACTATAAATTTAATTTAAAACATCATTTGTTAGGGTTTCAAGAAAAACTCTATTAGAATAATTTTTTATATTATGAAATGTCATTTTTATTACACTCTGCCTAGCACCATCATGTGGTACTAGATATGCCACATTATAAATTTGAAATTAATTATTTCTTTATTTATCAATATGTTCTATAGTGGATGAATTTTGCAATTAAAATTATTCATTCTTTAAAATGATTTTTTTAAATATGTTTTCAACATTTTAATTTCATTATTTAACATTGAAAAATTCCTAATTAAAAGAAAATATTAATAATTATTTGAGATAACATCAGCAAGTGTTATGGAATATGTCTATATAGCATGGTATTACATAACATTTACTAGGATTACACATTGTGCACCCACTTTCACTGCACCTGGTCTGGTCAATGGATAAATGGTATGATAATAATTCATTACACACATTGTATTTATTTAACACCATGTGTAGAATGGGCCAAATTGACACACATAGCTTTGGATTATATAGTGTGTAGCTAGAATACACACCGTGTTGTTTACATGAGTTCAAGGAAAAAGTAAAATAATCATTATGGTAACTATACATGGTCAAACTGTATTGGACTAAGAGCCTAGAGGACTAATTATAAACATGAAATGTATGAAGTTTTCAAATTGTGTATTTCATCATTTCTTCTATCCAAAATGTATATCGAGCCATTATGTGAGTTATATGTACACAAAAAAGGAGTGAAACATGGTATGTAGCTGGGATAGAAACATTATGTAGTCACAATTGGTGAACATGATGATCTATTTTGATTGGTTTCATAGACAAATGAAAATAGTGTTATGTGGTGTGTTACTCTATTGTAAACAATGTGTAGTCTAGCGTATATAATGAATGAGGCCCCAATAATGTGACCATAGTACATAGAAACCAATATACACTACGTGTAGCTCATATGTGCACTTACTTTACTCACCCAATATAGTAGATAATTAATTTAATTTTTACTGAAAATATAATAATTAATACATTATTTTCTTGACTGACATACCCAATATGTTTGATAACTTAATAACAATTTTAATGAGTTTAAAATAATAAATTAATTTATTGTTAAAAATATATGATTATTGGATCTATTGTTTATTTTCAATGAATGACATTAATGATGAAAATCTATATATGAATTAATATGGTAATTAAGATGATAGATAATTAATTAATTAGTTAATTCAAGGACATCTATCATTATAGTAAATAATGAATATGAAATGAATGTTATCCAGTTTTATGATTTCATATTTGATGCATGTGCATGGGAATTCATTAGCTTGACAACGACCTGCGTATGTGTCATCATTATTTAATTTCTTTTATGTCACGAGATTAAAATTCAATAAAAATATGTTAAATTTGATGGTATGTGTGTCATGCATACCTATTTTATAATATAGGAACTGAGTGTCTATTGTTATTGACGTAATCTCCATTTAACAATCAGTTTGTTCTTATCACTTTTGTGTGAGTTATAAAAACTTTTAATTAATTGAGTATCCCAAGGCATAAGGAGAATATTAATGAATTAACCATAATAATGCAATCTCTATTGATACAATGGTGTATAGGTGGAATGATGTAACTCATTCCTTGATCAGCATAATAAAATTTCCCCAAGGACAATGGTTTATTTATTATCTACTCAATAAATCAACTATTATATAATATCATGATTGGTTCTGAAATTAATGAAATATTTCTAACTTATACATTATTTTTTATGGACACTAGAACACTATCTTTGAAATAAATAAATTATTCTAAAAATATATAATTTAACTAAATAGATGATGTATAAATGTTTCATCCAATGTGTAAAATTAATTAATTGAAATTCACATAATATTAACATGTACCAAATAAAATAATATAAAATTATGCATAATAAAAAATGCATCCAGTTAATATTATTTCATAAATCCTTCCATAATATGTATTTAAATAATCACATATTTTGTATTTTTGTTTATTGTCTATTAGGGGAACATCTAATTTTCAGTAATTATTAACTATGATAGTTTGCCGACTTAATCAAATATGTATTGGGATTTATGGCATCTATTTATCCATAAAAAATATGGAGGGAAGTGTTAAGGAAATATGGGGGAGGGATTATGGATTGGGGATATCAATAAAATGATCAGGGAGTTGCACGCCCATATTTCAAATGACCGCCTGTCTATATACATTCTATTAATTTCCTTGCCCCATATGGATTATAAGAAAAAAATTATCCTTAAAACTAGAATGTCTGAGAATCTAGACATTCTACATTAAATAGTGAGTCCTTCTAAAACTTGATAAAATACTGGGTGAATAAATAAAATTAATTTCCATTATATCTCACATAGTTTTTAATTAGGTATAGTATTAATCAATTATATTAATTATTATAGAAAATGGAATGAAAAAAATAAAATAGTGAAATAATTCTTAAACATAGGGTATATTTTTTTAAAATAAAAAATATATGATATCGTAAAATCATTTATGAGATTAAATATTATTTTAAGGTCTCTATTACGTGTGATAATGCCACTTTTATGATATTCCACCCCAATATTTTAGTGACGGTTAAAAGGATTCCTACTACAGATGTGTTAAAGATGAATCAGAGGACTATTGTATCCTATTATCTACTATGTTCAATGAATTTATGATACAAAATAAATACATGGATTCATAACACATAATATAACAATTATATTCTCTTTAGAATGGATGGAAATTATGGAAGTAAATAAGATTTTAAATCCACTATCTCAATGTAAAATTAAAGAATGCAATCTATAAATGGATCATTCATTCAAAATAATCAGGTATATTGATTGATTAGTAAATTTGGGCTTTAAATTGGATAATAAATTATCCATTAATGTTATCTTATTATCCTAACCAAAATGGTTATACTTATTTTTTCAAGAACATATAAAAATGGATAAATTTTCTATGATATATTTTTTATAAGTTATGAAGAAGATAAATATTAGTTGATTCTTGTTTCTCCAGACGTTATGGTGAAATTTTTTAATGTTAAGGCTGAATATATCATGGATAATATAATGCTAAAAAATCCTTCATGATATTCTTCAATGAGACAAAATATTCAAATGAATATAAACAAATGTCAGGATATTTTCATCTAATGTTTAAATAATAAAAACTAGAATATGAATTATAATGAATTAAATTAGAAATAAGTTTCATCCACTTAATCGATATTTATCATGTTTCTATTTGGGTGATTTTATATTAAAAACAATATTTATATAATATTCATGTAATTAAGTACATTAAATGAGAAAAAATTTAATTGTTATAGAGTGACCACACAATGATTTGGGAAAGGGTGATTCATATATCATCCATGGGGGGTCACTATTTCTCATTTCTAAAGTGGGTGAATTCAATTTTTTAATAAGTGTGATAAAAATAATTATCATAGTGTCTATATTGATCCAATGTGAAATTTTTTATTCTTCAAAAAACATTTTTTGTACATAAATACAAAAAAAAGTTAAATAAAAATTTTATAACAAATATCTATTTCAATGAATGATAAAAAAAAAATATAACACTCTTATTTCATTATGGTAAGATAATTGTTTTTTAAATAAAACTAAATGTAGTTGAAATATTTATACCAATAAAAAATTTTATTCTAAATTGAGTTATGACACTAGATAGAAAGACAAAATGCATGTCATGTCATAGATAAAGAAAGAATTATAATGAAAGGTTTTACCCAAAAGAATTATACGTAGCTTAATAATGAATTATAAAATAATGTTAATAAAAAAAGTAACAGTATATACATCATGATAGTTGTTTAAGTAAAATTATAAATGATCAATGTTGTATATAAGTGAACCTAGTAATCATTGAAGAATATCGAATTGTTTTTGTTGTAATAGAACTTCTTAAAGTAATAATTTATGAAACATATGGATTGAAGGTTATAACTATCTCAAATTTCATTATATACATAAATTTATAGATGGTAGTAAAAGTAATACCAATGATGAGATTTAAATATATATTGAAAATCACTGATCATACCATCTATTTCATGTTTTTCAAATAGATGTGAAACAACTAAAAAGATGCTAACGATATTGTTTAATAGATATAATATTAATTAAGATATGATAAGAATCTATTAGGACTCTACTAGAATTTTTTAGAAACATTTTCTGAAATCTAGACTTAATTACAAATTAACATTAAAACACTATAGTGATATGAGCTAGTGAACCTATAATAACTAAGTAAATTAATCATTAGTCAATCTTTACTATATTTATCAGAAGGAATACTATCTATATGGCGATAGTGTGAGAAAACATAATTTCTTTGGGTTATAGTTCTAGGAGCATACGGGTTGACATTGGAATATGAGACACCACTATGACTAGTGGGAGGACTAGTTCTAGAGAAACATATTATACCAGAACCCATAACAAAATAGGCATTTTATGTTCAACATGATGGGTGAGACAGATAATATATTATCCTAGAATATATTTTTTTAAAATGAATAAGTAATTGGTATTATGATAAGGTTGACAATAATATATGAATTCAAATAATGTACTCCATTTATCAAAATTTTGGGATTTCTTATAATGAATATTTCTATTACTTTACTCACCTGTTGATTATTTCATAAAATCATAAAATAGATGGTACAATATGGTACCAGTATAGTATGATAGATTATTTAAAGGTTTATTCTAGGAAAAAACAAATTCACCAAACATCATAAATAAAATCCGTTTTATTTTACTTGTCAATGAATATTTCTAACCTCATCATATTAGGATATTGATTTTCGAGGCCACCTCTTTTAGAGGAATCCATATGAATGATAACCATATAAAATGATCAATATGAGAAAATATGGTATGTATCTACTAGAAATTACTAAATGGTCTAGTTACATCAATAAATTCTACTGATATATAAAAATTATAGAAAAACATTTTTGAAAAAATCATGCATATTGATCAAAGTATATAATTTTGGAAATGAATGACTGGAATGTATCTCTAATTTTTTAGTGGGATTAATAAATGGTTTGAATATAATCATGTTGATATGATATTAAAATAATTGTTTTTTCTTACTTGTATTGTAAGAATAAAAAATGAAATTTAAATCATCTTGTTATAATGTAGTTATAATATTCTTGAGAACATGATCAAAATAAAATATAAATGGTTTTTTTAAATCAAGACATTGAAATTTATCAAAAAATAGTATTGAAAAAAAAAATAAAACAATTCAAGAAGGAATTGTTGTTGGCATATAATCTGTCAAATATAACATTCCTGGGAATAGGAAGAGCTTATTGAGATTATTAGGATTTCACAATAGTACGTGATAAGAATTCATCTCAGGTTACATAATATGTTCTAAAGTTTGATATTAATGATTCATATCACATAATATGTGAATATAAAATATATCCAACATAATTTCCTATAATTGTAGATAAATCTATAAAATAGTACTTGGAAAAGTAAAACATGACAAGTTCTTTGTATTTGGAGAAGTTAGAATATTAGTAATCAAGAGAATTGAATACGTTTCTACAAAATGTTAAATTTTTATCTAGTATTGTATAAAATTATAATGTAATTTTAAATAAAAACTTAATACAACTGATGGTTTTCATATCTAAAATATTTGAGTATGTTGCTACTTTTAATAAAACATAATAAGCAGTTTTAGCAATCTCATGTTCTAATTTTGGGTTATACAAAAACCAATAGATTTATAAATTTTTGACATCCTAAGTTGATGGATTTAGTCACAATGTTAAGATTGTGACATGGGAACAAGTGGTATATATCCAGTTATATCACTACATTAAGGATTTTCTCACAGTATTAATGATGTATTAAACAGATTCACTACATGTACACATAGATTTACCAAACATAACCATGGCTATTTGGTTGGCCTAGAAATCATTACAATACTCAGTAAAATCATGTTTTTCTTGTGAGTACTAAACTTTTTCAATATTTGGATACAGTTCAAGTGGGATTTTGTTTGAGTTTCTTCCTCATAACTAGGAACTTTATACATTAGAAAAAATTAATATTAAAATAAGTGAATATTAATATAAATATATTATCACATATTGGTTTTACTTCTATAAAACATTGATGTAATAATGTCATCAAATATCTTTTTCTTCGATAATTTCATTCTAGTTCCTTGATATGATGAGAAAGAAGATATTCCATGAATATATTCATTATAATAGTTCAATAATTAGATAATGTATTATGATACAGTACATTATATATAGATTATCATATATGATTACTCATAAGTGGATGAAGCTTATTCAAATGAAGATCACATTTCGTAACCTCCAAGATTTGATATTATGAGAACGGGCCAACCATTAACAGTTCTTCGTTTTTTGGCATCATCATATATTCCAATATGCGAGTCTGTATAATGTTACATAATCTTTCATAATATTATTAATTAAGTTTTTTTCACATTCACTAAGATGTACTTATTGAACCATGGTGATAATTGTTCATGGTTAATTTGGATACATTTGGAACATCATGAATGATATTTTGTTAATTAATATATTGAATAAGGATTATTTCTGCTGATATTTATGATATTTGATATCTCAGTCCTTCTATAGAAATATGACTATCACCTTAAATACTATTTCCATGGCTAAACAATGTTTATTTCAGATAGTTTTAAAAAATATGTATCAATCATATAAGTTGGTGACACATATTTGAAACCTTCATGATGAGATAATGAGAAAATTGTATTATATTAAAAGTGAGTATCCATATGTGGTTGATGTTGTGGAATTACATTATTTATCATGGGTTCCATGAACCATTTCTAGAAAATAATTATAGAATTTATGTGTAAATTCTAAATGAAAATGAAATAGAATCATATAGTATAATGACCCACACTTTACATAAATTTTTATTACTTCAGAATTAAATCATACTTATTACAACATATAATAAAACCATGAAAGGATCGTATACATGTAGTGTCTTTAGAAACATTGAATCATAAACAACTGGTTCATAAAATCAACTATATGTTCTCTCATTTATTTCACCATATCTAGAGTCCCTTTTTGGAATATCCTAATTAATATCCTTCTTCCTGACATGGGGAAACTAAAACATATAAAAGGGTGAGTTCAAATGCTTAGTAAGGGTAAACAAAAGCAATATCAATCATATCATATTCATAAGGACATAACATTTTGAAAATCTTAACCTGCAAAAGAGATCATAATATCATATCATGGGATAAATCATAGTAATGAAAAGTAATCCCAAATAATCATTACATAAAACATGAAACATTGTGGCATACACAAATACTCATATAAAATCATTTCTTATTAGTAAAGACTTATTGACAAGACTATCATAGTGGACAATGTCTGCTTCTGAACCGAGTTCACTCCCCGTTCTAGTCTTGTATCACTAAACCAGTTTAACTTGCCATTCCAGTCATTTCTATATCATGAGATATAAATATTTACCCATTCCATTAGATGGAGATATAGGTCCCACCCATCTCATAATGAAACCATTCTTATGTATGCCACAAAATCATCAATCATACATCATAACATAACCCATGTGATAAAAATGGGATTCTTAAACATCATGTCATCATAACATAATCCATAAAATGACATCATAAAAATAATTCCATAATAACATAATCAAATCAATGTAAAAATCGGGACATAAACATAACCCTATATTATCATAGATGGAAAATAATTTTGATAAAACACTTGAACTCCATTCTTGAGGAAAATATCCTTTCTACTTCAATTTTTTTTATTTCTTAACATGTCATACAATTTTAAACTAAAATAAGTTTATTAAAAATAAACATGAAAACATGTAAAGGAAGCATCATTAAAATAATGTTCTATGAAATCATAAAAATCCATTCATTCCATATAAGTTAAAAAATATTCTTCGCTTATTTTGGCCGGAAATGTCAGAAAGTACCTCGTACTAAAAATGAAAAAATATTCCTTTCATATCTTTTAATAAAGACTCATAAATGGGTAAAATTGTATTTAAACAATTTTAGGAGGATATAAATAATATTACATATTTAGGAAACATCGATTTGGATGATAAATATTCCCCAGTAAATTCTAATGTCTAAAAAATCTCTGATAAAAATGAGATTGCGAGATTTTCCCTTACCTTAGGTCCGATATGCTTTGTACGTATCCAAACCTCCTGTATAATGATTTAAATAATATCATTGACTTATTACAGAATAATATTCATTATTATGATATCATATATGACCATATTCTTATCTTCTTATTAGTAATGTTTCATTGCTACTTGTTATTCGGGTGTTCACTACTTTATGCTCTAATGCATGTTTTGTCAAATAAATTCTTATTCCTATTTTTAGGTTATAGATACCTCATTTACAGAATGGTATTTAGGTAATATATATCATATTTATTCATTAAATTCGCTTATATAATCATGGTTCAGTGAAGATCATGTAGAACGAATCGCATCACACTGTGGAGACGGTAAGCCGTACGTATGCACGAGCGATAATATCGTTCCCATGATTGTGGAAATGTATTGAAGTGTGTGGTGTATAATATTTAAAATAAATATCACTTAATAACCACATATAGTTATTTCTTCTATTCTTATACACATCCAAGTAAGGTGGTGGTGGAAAAACAGATTTACCACATTGTGGAGACGGTATTCCATACGTATGTACGCGCGGTGATTTCATTTTTCGTAGGATGGATTGAAGGTGAAATATGGTTGCTTCATATTTATAATAACATATCAGTATATGAGGTATTTTGATGTTATTACTTAATAATTAAGAAACTAAATAAGAGGAAGTAGAAGAAGAAATAAATTTGAAATAATCGGTAACAGATATTACCTCTTCTTCGACACGCCTCTTTGAAACCTCCTCTTAAGGAACTAAAATTGGACTTTGACGGAGACCAAGACCTCTAGTATGTTGCTAAGGATGTTTATAATGGAAATGGTCAGGGTTTTCCCAAGATTGAAGGCTCAAAATTGTGTGAGGAGGAGAGGGAGGAGGTGCCCTTTTATAAGGGAGGAGAGGGGCACCTTTGGAATTATAAGAAATATTAATTTATAATAAATTCCAACCCCACACAAAAACCTCCAAAATTGACTCGAATCCAATGATTATATGAGATAGGGTTGTAATCCCATAATCCAAAAAAATTTAGACAAGTTGGGAATTTATTTTAAACATTATCAACTTGATTTATCCTTATATAATCTATTCAATTTTATTTATGGTAATAATAATCTAAATTTTAAATCATTATAATTAATTACTTATATGTTGTGAATATTCCATAATTGTATAATTTATTAGATTATCGGAAATATAAATTTTAATTTATAATTTTTAAATATTATTGTGACTTTAAACAATTTTATAATATGTATTTTTTATAAAATAACAATAGTATCAATTTTGACATTATTCATTTATATGAATTTAAATAAAATATATACATAAGATATGTTCGAACAAAAAGATTTAATAGATTCATAACATGTCATTCTTATCAATAAAATTTGTGGATCACATTAAATAGTTCATATAATATTTATCTTAATAATTTTTAAATCATTTATTTGATATTTCAATCAATAAAATAATTTCAACATCACTATTGTGTCATAATTAATGATAATTATTTAATCCCAAAAAATTATAAATAAATTTTTATGATATAGATAATTTTATTATATTTCTAGGGACAATTTATATACTATTTTTTATGATTTTTATCACTAATTTAAAATTATAACACTTATAAGATTTAAGAGAGTGACATGTTGTCACTTTCTTAGGTTTTAATAATAATTATATTATTTCATTGTCAAAAGTCCGTGAAATAAATATAGTCTGACCCTTAGGAGATATGGTCCGACATTTATTCATCCAATATGATTTTATCAAGTGTTAGTGTAATTTTATAATCATATTTTTGCCCTTAGTTACAAGATTTACCTTTAACCGAAGTGAATAAAAATTACCGTAGTTACTCATCATAATATCAAAAAAATAAAAGTATCCTATTAACAAAATTTGGACCCACTGAATTAAAATATGGAATCCGTTTTTAAAAATTGAAATCATAGAAGTTGCAGTAATTAATTTAAAATTAATCCCATTGTTAAGAAAATGTGTTTTAAAAGTTAAAACATTGCCAAAGATTGAAATGTTTTTACCCATGAATTCAATGTAAAATTAATGGTAATGACAAAAATTATATTAAATGGTAAAAATATATTATATTTTTACATTAAAATCATTAAATATTATAATTTAATGATTTAAATTATTGCAATGAAAAAAGATGTTTTTAATTAAAATATAACGTGTTTTTACTATTTATTAAAATATGAAAGTTATCAGAATATTATGAAAAAATTGTCCAAAGTAAATTTTTATATCCTTATTCCAAATAATAATTTTATATTGTCAAATTGAACTTATAAACATGTAAAAAACTAAATTAAAATTGGGTGCACCATCAAAAGGCGCCAAAACTGCATTTTTTTAATAATACTTATTTTACCCGACATATTTATTTTGTTCTCATACCATGTTCTAGAAAATGTGTCAGATGAAAAATAATGTTATAAAATTCAAAATTTAGTTAATACTATTCGTAATGGCTAGTTTATATAATATTTTAATAACATATTTTTGTTTAGTGAAAATTGATATTGCGTACCACACACGCTATCGAGGAAGGTTGATTTTGTGTATAACGCAAGCCAACCAAGTGTTGTGTGTAGTGAAAGATTCATTTGTTGTTGAATATAACATAAGACATATAAAAATATAATTCTCATAAAATAGTAGGGTGTTACATTCTACCCCCTTAAAATTAATTTCTCTCTCGAAATTCATCATTTCGTAACAAATAGATGAGGATACCTCTCCCTAATCATATCCTCAAGCTCCCATGTAGCTTCTTTTAATTGGTGGTTCCTCCAAAAAACTTTTACCAAGAGAGTGGTCTTGTTTCATAGAACATTTTTGCTATGATCCAGAATATCTATCGGCTGCTCTTTCATAAGAAAGATCTTCCTCCAGTGGTACAACTTCTGATCTTAGTACATGTGAAGGATCAGGTATGTACATTCTCAAGAGAGATAAATGGAATACATCATGAATTTGAGAGAGATTCGGTGGAAGCACCAATCGGTAAGCTACCTTCCCAACACGATCCAATATTTCAAAAGGACCGATATACCTAGGGCTCAACTTTCCTTTCTTTACAAATCTCATTACTCACTTCCAAAGAGATTTTTGTAAGAACACTTTATCACCCACTAAAAACTCTACGTATTTTCTTCAGTTATTATCATAACTTATTTCTCAACTCTGAGCTACTTTCTTGTGTTGTTGAATAGATCAGACCTTTTTTTCCATCTCATCAACAAGATCAGTTCCTAATATCTTTCTTTCCCTGACTTCATCCCAGTAAGTTGGAGTTCAACATTTCGTTCCATAGAGAACTTCATAAGGAGAAATCTAAATACTGGAGTGAAATCTATTATTATAATAAAATACCACCAAAGGTAGGTGTTGATCCCAATCACCATTGAAATCCATAGAGAAAGCTCTCAACATGACTTCTAGAGTTTGACTTGTTCTCTCTGAATGACCGTCTATATGATGATGATAAGCAGTGCTGAAACTCAACTCTGTATCTAGAGTATGCTGAAGAATTCCCCAGAACATTGAGGTAAACCTTGGATCCAGATCAGATATAATGGAAAGTGGTACTCCATGCAATCTTACCACTTCCTTTACATATATCATGGCAAGCTGGTCCAGAGAGAAATCTTCTCTAATAGCAATGAAGTATGATGACTTCATAAGATGGTCATCTTTGACACAGATAGCATAATTGCCTTGGGATGTTTTACGATGTCCAGTGACAAAGTCCATGGTGATGTTTTCCCATTTCCATTCTGATATGGGTAATGGTTGTAACTTCCCCTTAGAATTCTATCTCTCAGCTTTAACTTTATGAAAAACCAACCATTGAGAGTCATATTCAGTAACACTTATTTTCAATACATCCCACCAGAAGTACTCTTTCAGGTCCCTATACATATTTGTGCTTCTAGGATGAATTGAGAATGAAGAACTATGAGCCTCTTCCAGAAGCTCCTTCTTTAATTCTGGGATGGGAGGAACACAAACCCAATTCCTAAACCTTATTATCCCATCACAATCAAGGTTGAATTCAAGAACATTTCTCGACTTCTTTTGTAACTCTACATCTTCTTTCTGTTCCTATTTAATCCTCACATGAATATATGGATGAACATTCATTTGAGAAAGATAAGATTTTTCCCCATCCATTATAATTCAAAGATCCATCCTTTTTAAAACCATAAATATTGGATCTTTTGTGATCCTCATCATGGATAATCTAGCATGGTCTTGTCGACTTAATGCATCTTCCACCTTGTTTTCATTCCCAGGGTGATAATGAATTGAGCAGTTGTAATCCTTAATCAGCTCCAACCATATTCTTTGGCACATATTCATCTTCTTTTGTGTGAAAATATACTTTAAACATTTATGATCAGTATAAATATCACACCTTTCACCATAAAGGTAATTCCTCCAAATCTTTAATGCAAAGATTACCGTAGCTAACTCCAAATCATGAGTTGGGTTATTTTGTTAATGGATTTTCAACTGTCATGAGGAATTAGCTATCACCATATCATTTTGCATGAGAAAGAACCCCAATACCTTCTTGGATGCATCAATATAGATCCCAAACCTTTATCCAATACAAGGTAGTGTGAGCAAAAGTGCACTAGATAACCTTCATTTTAACTCCTTGTAATTTTCTTCACACTCCCCCGTTTAAATAAACTTAACTCCTTTTCGAGTAAACTTGGTGAGTGGATTACATAACCTTGAAAAATATTTCACAAAACGTTGATAATATCCATCTAAGCAAAGAAAACATTGGATCTCACTTACAGTTGTTGGTCTCGACCATCTTTCGATAACCTCTATTTTTGCGAAATCCACCGAAATCCCATATTTTGAGATTTTGTGACCCAAAAATGATACTTTTTGAAGCCAAAATTCACACATGGTAAATATTTCATAAATCATCTCCTTTCTTAGGTTCTTTAATACAATTCTCAAGTAATCTTCATGTTCTTCCTTTCTCTTTTAATAGACAAGAATATCGACTATAAAGACTACCACAAACTGATCAAGATAGTCTCTAAATACTCTATTCATTAGATCCATGAAGATAGAAGGGGCATTAGTAAGACCAAATGGCATCACTATAAATTTATAGTGTCCATACCTTGTACGGAAAGCCGTCTTTGGTACATCCTCCCTTTTAACCCTTAATTGATGATACCCTGAATGAAGATCAATCTTGGAAACATATTGAGCTCTACGTAGTTGTTCAAATAAGTCATCAATGCGTGGGAGAGGATATTTGTTCTTGATAGTGATCTTGATAATTTCTCAATAATCAATGCAGAGTCTCATTGATCCATCTTTTTCGTACCAAACAGAACAGGTGATCCCCAAGGTGACACACTAGGGAGTATGAATCCTTTATCAAGATTCTCTTGGAGTTTCTTCTTCAATTCCTGCAACTCAATTTGGGCCATTCTATAAGGTGTATTTGAAATAGGCATCGCACCCGGTATGAGTTCTATTGAAAACTCAACTTCACGATTTGGTGGAAGACCAAGAAATTTCTCTAGAAAGACATCATCAATCTCTCGTGAAATGGGAATATTCTTAATTGTGAGTCTCTCGCCAACCATTTGAGATAAATAACCTTCATTTATTGGAATCAAGACCCATAATATGGAAGAAATTTCCACTAGAAGTTCATGCTCATCCTTGCATCGATAGGTGATCATAGATTGATCTGGAATATGAAATGTTACTTCCCTTCATTGGAAATTGATATGAGCTCCATATAAAGAAATACAATCCATGCCAAGAATCACATAAAATTCCACTATAGGAAGGACCACATGATTTGCAGGAAGCACTTTCCCCCAAATGTCAATTGGAGAAT
The DNA here is from genome assembly GCA_963277665.1 of Viscum album. Lineage (NCBI taxonomy): Eukaryota > Viridiplantae > Streptophyta > Magnoliopsida > Santalales > Viscaceae > Viscum > Viscum album. The sequence continues at coordinate 1,501,386,284 of OY728131.1, forward strand.
AATTATAATCTTATGATGAGACCGTTGTGCCATTAAGAGTTGCCACAACTAACTCATCATCTAATTGTTGAGGTAATACAGTGATACACTTATAAAATTCTTCAGAAATAAAAGAGTTGGTGGATCCATAATAAAATAAAACAATTGCTACTTTAGAGTTGATGGTAAGTGTACCTTTACACACATTGCTATCATACTCCACATTGCCGATAGAAATTTCATGTGATATTCCTTTATCTTTGTCCTCAAGATTTTGTTGATGTCGATCATCATCAACAACCCTTGTATTTGGGCATTGATTGGAATAATGCCCCATCTCCTTGCACTTGAAACATTGAAGTGTAGGAGGTGCATCCTATGTATCCCTTTCTTTTTTCACATCATTAGACATCTTCTTCCCATTATTTCGACATTCAACTGCCCAATGACCTTCTTTTCCACACTTGAAACATTTTCTTGACACTTTAAGACAATTCCCACCATGTTTTTTTCCTCAATTTGAGAATAAAGGAAAACTCATCTTCTTTTCAGTGTGGTCTTTAGAATTTCCTTTTAATTCCATTTTCCTCTTTATATCAAACCCTTATGACGGATGGGTTACTCCAATATCCATCTCATCCTTGAGAGAACATCGAAAATTTCCTCGTATCTATTGAAGTCCCTTATGGATAATGCCCTTTTGAGACATGGTTTTAAGCCACTAAAGAATCGATAAATCTTACTCTCATGTTGGATAATAATCCTTGAAGTGTAGCTTTAAATACTTCTTTAATTTTCTCCATAGATACCAACAAATTCATCATCCTTTTTTCTTTAGTTCAATAAACTCATTCTCCATCTTTGTTCGAAGAATATGTGGGAGGTACATATTGAAAAATAAGTTCTTGAACTCATACCATTCCATGGACTCAATTTCATCCCTTTTACTCGTATTCTTGATAATATTCTACCATTGATCAGCTTCACCTTCCAAATTATATACTGCTAAGATGAATTTATCATGATTAGAACATTGAAGGACTGAAAATATGTTTTCAGTGGTACTGATCCATTATTCAGCCACTAATGGATCAGAAGAACCGCAGAATGAAGGTGGACGCTACTTCATGAAGGATTCAACAGAATGTTGCTCCTCCCTTTCCTCATTTGGAAGTCCTGCATGATTAATAGCTTGAGAAAGTTGTATGAGAATGACTACAAGATTTTGAATTCTGTCTCCCATAACATTGGGTTGCTCAGGCATACAATCATTGCATTTTCCATCACATTCATCATTAACACGGTTCCTTCGAGTGCCAAACATTGACTAAAACCAAGAATCATAGTGTAAAAAACAATAATTACAATAAGAAAACCACATATTCAATAATAAAATTTCACACTTTAGGTCTTATCATAAGTTATTCATGACCATTTCTAAAACACTAAGATTATTTTCTCTGCTTAGACATATCCTTAGGGTTCTTACTAAGGTTTTTACATCCTATTTTCCAAAGGTTGACTATACCTTTCCTCTGATACCAACTATAAGGACCCATAATTTACATACATTATTATTACTTCAGAATTGAAGCATACTTATTAAAACATATAACAAAACCATTAAAAGTCTGTATAGGTATAGTGTCTTTAGAAACTGGGAAATATAAACAAATGGTTTATAAAATCAACTAAATTGTCTCCCATTTATTTCATCATATCTACAGTCCCTTTTTGTACTATCCTACTTAATATCCTTCTTCCTAACCTGGGGAAAAGAAAACATACAAAAGGGTGAGCTCAAATTCTCAGTAAGGGTAATCAAAATAAATATCAATCATATCATATTCATAAGAACATAACATTTTAATAATATTAACCTGGAAAAGAGATCATAATATCATGTCATGGGATAAATCATAGTAATGAAAAGTAATCCCAAATAATCATAAATTAAAACATGAAACATTGTGGAATACACACATAATCATAGAAAATCATTTATTATTAGTCAAGACTCATTTCCAAGACTATCATAGTGGACAAAGTCCATTTCTGAATCAAGTTCACTCATTCATATCCTGTATCACTGAACTGGTTTAACATGCCGTTCTAGTAATGCCTATCTCATGAGATATAAATCATTACCCAATTAATTGGAGGGAGATATAGGTTCCAACCATCTCATAACGAATCCATTCTTATGTCTTCTAGAAAATCATAAATCATACATCATAACATAACCCACGTAATAAAAATGGGATTCTTAAACATCATGTCATCATAAGAGAATCCATAAGAGGACATCAAAAAAATAATTCCGTCATAAAATAAACAAATCAATGTAAAAATAGGGATATAAATAGAACCCTATATTATCATAGATGGAAAATAATTTTGATAAAACACTTGAACTCCATTCTTGAGGAAAATATCCTTTCTACATCAAAATCATTTTCCTTTCTTAACATGTCATACAATTTTAAACTAAAAGAAGTTGATTAAAAATAAACTTGAAAACTTGTAAAGGAAGCATCATTTAAATAATTTTCTATGAAATCATAAAAATCCATTCATGCCATATAAGTTAAAAAACATTCTTCTCATACTTTTGCCGGAAAAGTCAAAATGTACCTCGTACTAAAAACAACAGAATATTCCTTTCATATATTTTACTAAAAACTCACCAATGGTTAAAATTGGATTAAAAAAATTGTTGGAGGATAAAATTATTATTACATATTGAGGAAACATGGATTTGGATGACAAATATTCCCTAGTAAATTCTGAAGTATAAACAATCTCTGATAAAAATGAGATTGTGAGATTTTCCCTTACCTTATGTCTGATATCCTTTGTACATATATGAACCTCCTGTATAATTATTAAAATAATTTTATTGAATTATTACAGAATAATATTCATTATTATGATATCATATATGATCATATTCTTATCTTCTTATTAGTAATATTTCATTGCTACTTGTTATTCGGGTGTTCATTGCTTTATGTTCTTATGCGTGTTTTGTCTAGTAAATTCCTAATACTCTTTTTAGGTTATAGAAACATCATTTATATAATGGTATTAATTTAATATATATCATATTTATTCATTCAATTCTTTTATATAATCATGTTTTAGTGAAGATCATGTAGAACGAATCACATCGCATCGTGGAGACGGTAAGCCGTACGTACGCAAGAGCGACGATATTGTTCCCATGATTTTCGCAATGTATTAAAGTGTATGGTGTATAATATTTTAGAATAAATATCACTTAATAATCACATATAGTTATTTCTTCTATTCTTTTTCCCATCCAAGTAAGGTGGTGGTGGAAAAACAGATTACACCACAGCGTGGAAACTGTATTCTGTACGTACGCACACGCGGTGATTTCGTCTTTCGTAGGATGGATCGAAGGTGAAATATGGTTGTTTCATATTTATAATAATATATCCATATATGAGTGATACTTATGTTATTACTTCATAATGAAACAACTAAATAATAAAAAGTAGAAGAAGAAATAAATTTTAAAGAATCAGTAACAGATATTACCTTTTTTCGACACCACTCTTTGAAACCTCCTCTTAGGGAACTAAAATTGGTCTTTGAAGAAGACCAGGACATCTACTATGTTTATAATGAAGTTTACAATGGAAATGGGCAGGGTTTGTAAGATCTTGAAGGGTAAAAATGGTGTGAGGAGGAGAGGAGGAAGTACATATTAATAAGGGAGGAGAGGGGAACCTTTGCAATTATAGGAAATATTAATTTATAATAAATTCAAACCCACTTAAAACATCCAAAAATGACTCAAATGAGAATATTAGACGATATAGGGTTGTAATATAATCAACCAATTAAATTTACACAATTTGGGAATTTATTTTAAACATTATCAACTTGATTTATCATTATACAATCTATTTAATTTTATTTGTGGTAATAATATTCGAAATTTAAAATCATTATAAATGATTACATATATGTTGTGAATTGTCTATAATTGTATAATTTATTACATTTTAGGACATATAAATTTTAATTTATAATTTTTAAATATTTTTCTTATTTTTATACAATTTTATAATATGTAATTTTTATAAAATAACAATAGTGTCAATTTTGACACTATTAATTTATTTGAATTTAAATAAAATAAATACAGAAGATATGTTCAAAATATATGATTTAATATATTAATAACATGTTATTTTTATCTAGAAAATTAGTGGAGAAGATTAAATAGTTCATATAATATTTATTTTAAGACTTTTAAAATCATTTATATGAAAATTTAATCAATAAAATAATTTCAACATCACTATTCTGTCATATTTAATGATACATATTTAATCCCTAAAAATAAATAATAAATTCATATGATGTATATAATTCTATTATCTTTATAGGGACTATTTATATCCGATGTTTTATGATGTTTATAACTAAATTAAAATTATTACACTTATAAGATTTGAGTGACATGTTGTCACTTTCTTTAGTTTTAATAATAATTATATAAATTAATGGTAAAAATTCTTGGAAATGAATATATTATGACACATAGGTGATATGGGTCTACTTTTATTCATAAAATAGTATTTTGGAAAGTGTTAGGGTAATTTTATAATCTTATTTTTACCCATAATTACCAGATTTACCTTTAACCGTAGTAAATAAAAATTACCGTAGTTACTATTCATAATATCAAAAAAAAATAAAAGTAACATATTAACATAATTTGGATCCAATGAATTATAATATGGAATCCATTTTTAAAAATTTAAAACACAGATGTTGCAGTAATTAATTTAAAATTAATCCCGTTGTTAAGAAAACTGGTTTTAAAAGTTAAAACATTGCCAAAGATTGAAGTGCTTTTACCTATGAATACAATGTAAAATTAATTGTAATAACATAAATTATATTAAATGATAAAAATATATTCTATTTATACTTTAAAACTATTAAATATTATAATTTAACCATATAAATTATTGCGACGAAAAAAGTTGTTTTTAATTAAAAAATAGCGTGTTTTTACTATTCATTAAAATATGAAAGTTAACTGAATAATATGAAAATTTTGTCCAAATTTTTTTTATATCTTGATTCCATAAATGAATTTTATTTTTTCAAATTGAACATATAAAAATTTCAAAAACTAGATTTAAAGTGGGTGCACCATTAAAAGGCGGAAAAACAACATTTTTTTAAAAATACTTATTTTACCCGAAATATTTATTTTATTCTCATACCATGTTCTAAAAAATGTTTAAGATGAATAATAATGTTAGAAAATTGAAAATCTAGTTAATACTATTCATAACGACTAGTTTATATAATATTTTAATAACATATTGTTGTTTAGTGAAACTCGATATTCCGTACAACACATGTTATCGAGGAAGGTTGCTTTTGTGTATAACCCAAGACAAGCTAGTGTTGTGTGAAGTGAAAGATTCCTTTGATGTTGTGTATAACATAGGACATAAAAAATATACTACTCATAAAATATCAGGGTGTTACATCTATTGTCTCAACCAATTTGTTTATGTTAATAATGATTAAATGTTATATGAATTTAATTATTGGAATATATATTATTTTCATGTTCATGGAATAATTTTAATGTAATTTAATTGATCACTAATATTCGTAAAGTAACAAATAGTTATTTGTCCATTAAATAAATAATTTATTTAATTATTTGAATATCTGACAAATATTTTTTCATTGGATTGTGAATAAAATATTTATTTGATTTTTAGAATATTTAATAAATATTTATCCATTGGATTGTGAATAAAAATGTTATTCATGTAAATAAAATATTTAATTTTGTATTTAATAAAATTTAGGAGTGTGAGCAGTAAAAGATCACAACTTGTGATGAATAATAATTTATAAGATTTTAATATAATACTTTTCATTATGTGGGGTAACAAAAAATATAAAATAATAGTATTAATATTACTATATAGTGGGGGGTTTATTAAAGATTATAATATTACTTATTTTTTTATAAGAAATTAAATAGTATTTTAACATCAACCCTAACTCTATAAATATATTTTTATTTCTATTCTGAAGTGTTGATCACGAATTTAGTATAGAGAATCATTGCACACAATTCACCCGCCATCTCAAAATTTTTCTCATCTTCCTCTCATGAATTAGGAGAACTCCTTTAATCCATAAGAATCTTATAGTGATCAAGATGAAGAATGGAACAAATTTTATTCACTATAAAAGAACATAGAAATAAATTGTAATTGCTAAGAGTAAAGGGATCACATTTGGATCTCCATTGGGGGATTCTATATTTGAAACTGTAAAATGAAAACATGGTAATCCAAAAGTATTTTTGAAATATCACTAATATCATTGAATACAGAATACTAAGATAAGGTAATAAATTTTTATTAATATAATTAAATAATTTATTATTTTAATGAATATTATCACCTCTTAGGGTTTTGGGAAACTCCTTATTAGAAGATATATTTTATGATTATGCCCACGCAAGGGGCTTCCACTATGACCAGAACCATCAGAATTAAAAAATTCATTATTATTATTATTCCGGTGAAAATTATCTTAGCATTGGTATATAGAATTAATAACTCTCCAATGTGATACAAAATATGAGACATTAGGGATCCGCTACATCCAATAGAGTTTTTCAATCCCATATGGAATGTCAAACAAATAAAAAATCCACCACTGATTACCGTGATGAATAATTGAACATTCACCATCGTAAAAAAAAATAAACACATCACACTCCCATTTTAAAAACACCAAATATAGAGATTTTTTCCTTTAAATAACATCCCATAAAAGAAAATATGGGAAGTTATGGGAAATAGAGGAGGGCACTCACATAAATTACCCCAAATCGATGCTCTAAGATCAAGGATGAACACTACTAAAGGTGGTCTGAAAGGAGACTCATGGTACACACATTTTTCATCCAATAAGTGAGGGTCATATATGATATGTGGTTGGGTATGTAGGGATTTCTGAATTTATTCCCCGCATGAAAAACACAGGGCCATTGTGCGGCATCCCAAACCACACCACAAACAACATAAAAACTTAAGGGATCAAATATAAGACCGATAACTATGTTTCTTACCTTCTCGTCAAACCATTTTGTTCAATTTGAGATGATATAGATGCCGAAGATTCTAGAAACAAGGTTTATACTACGAAACAACAAAATTTGCTACACCATAGACCATGGATAACCTGGTGGAGGCTGTGACATAACGTTATCATCACGATGTTGTTATTATTGAATTAGTAGTCACTTGAAACAGCACCTGAGCCTCCTCTTATGACACATCTACATCTCTATGTCTTATAAATTACCTTCTTAGTAAGGGATACACCACAACTGGGGATCTTAAGTGCAACCACACTCAAATTAGAAGTGGCTAAAAAATGACTCCAATCACCTACCATTCCAAATTTGATCATCTTATGCTGTTGTGACCACTATTTTTCCATAGGAAATGGATCCATCCTACAACCTTACCAATATTTTTAGTGTAACCCCCTTCTTATCGTAAACATCTTCAAACTCCTCTGTATCTCCCCTAGTATCTCAACCACAAGAATTATATGAAAGTAATGATCTAGATGGTTTAAGTCGTTATATAACCATAGGGAACCATGTGACCTCAGTAATGACTCTCCATATCCTATAAGATTTCAAAAAACATTGAGGTCTATATGATATAATGGACGAAAATACCTCATAGTATAGTTGACAACAATAATAAACAAAAGAAACAAGAATAAAAGTGTTTACAATAAGTATTATAAAGGATATATAAATGTAAAAAATGTCAAGAAATAACCTTAAATGTGCTATATAAATATATTATTCTATAAGGTCAATTTGGTCATATAAAATTGTTTTAGAATTCTAATGGGCTGACCATATAAAATAGAGTCAAAAATAAAATATAATAATAGATAACACTACCATATTCGACCTAATTCCCTTCTCAATCCCATATCCCAAACCCGATGATGATAAATGAAAGTCATTAATCCATTTTAGGACCCTTTTTCTTAAATTTTTTACAAACTATTAAATCTTTAAAATCATCAATAGGTCCATGAAAGCTGTGAGTATAGCTGTATAGGACCGCACTGGAGGTTTCCGTAATGTAATCCATAATATAAAAGTTCATGAACAAATTGATATACCCATAATCATAATAATAAAATTAAAATAAATAAATTTTACGACATAGATCATAAAACTAACTTCCTCAAGAACTGACATATATTCCTTGAACATTGACATTATTTTTATATACATATATCTTTAATATTATAATTCTAGTGGGGTAGTGTGTTCCAATTCCTATAAAAATATCAGCCCAAATAGAATATAGACCAAAACTCATGTTATAATAAGTCTAATGGGAACCATAGAAACTTTTTATACTAATATAGTTCTATGAGAATCTCAAACCCTTATCAAATTAATATAACAAGCATTGGAAAAGGTTTCCCACATTTATTACGATTATATCCCATAAGACTCTTAAACCCATCACATTATAATACTATGAGAAATGGTAACACCAATGCTATGATTATAATGATCCCATCCTTAATAAATATTGATATAGACTCATTAAATTTTATTGGAAAATATAAATGTGTCACCCAAAAATATCAATCTTAACCCTAAGACATTTGAATCATTACTCTTATCATAATCATCTGATTGAGAAATGTGGATTGATATCTATATGGATTTAAACCCTTTGGAATGTCAATCTTTTTTTATATCAACCCCTTAGTGTATATATGATTAATTAGAATAAAAAAAATAAATTTAAAATAATGAATGAGTAATTTCAGAAACCATTGATAATCATTGACAATTCAATCAAAATTCCCACCCTCATAGCTTATCCTTACTATGTGGTTCAATCTACATAAAACCATATAATATTACATAGGAAAATTCTAATATCCCATCTATTTTTTTAATCAATACAAGAGGTTATATAATAACCAATAAGATCCTATCAAGAAAAATATGGGATACCCTCTAATTTATGTTCACATCACTAATCAAATTTATGAATAGGAACATGATAAGGATCAATTCCTTGTATTAAAACTCATAAAAACTTTTTGTGTTTGATTACAAGGTAAATATAAATTTATCACAAGAATATGGGAAATGTTTTCCATTAAACCATAACCCTATGAAAATTGGACCAATGATGTCCTTAAACACATTTTACCTCTCTTATGAGGACAACAAAAATAATTCATAACAATTTTTTTCAATATCACACATTTTTAATGATCACATATCAAGTGCAAAATAAAAACAATTATATATCAAGTGTAATGTTTTGGCACCACATTTGTTGAGTTAGTATGAGCAATCACATCAAATGATTTTTGAATTATCTATTTTAAAAAATGTTTTCTCCATTTTTGATAAAAAACCCATAAATTTAGGATACCTAATATATAATTTTGAAATAATGACATAAATAAAGAACATAAAAAATTAGGTTTTAAGAATTAATTGCAGTCATCATCAAAGAAAAATATCAAATGGATTTAGATATAATCAAAAATATCTAACCATTAAAGAAAAAATGGATAATGAATTAGGAGGTATCATGAAAGTGTAATGGTGGAGATGAGTAAAAGAAATCATATTAATTATTTTTACAAATTAAATGAAATTAATTCATTTTTTCTGAAAAAATGTGTATCTTCCACTCAGTGACCAATCTCGAGTTCCTTGGTACTTATACCCACAATGAACCTGTTATCAGATCACTATGTAGGAAATAGACCTTTATTCCATCCCTTTATTCGACCCTATTCACTGGGTACTAAGTAAATTGGCCCTAAGAATATAGTTTAGTTATTCAAAACCTTTTTAATTTTCACATAATGTTTATATCAATTAATTCAATCCATTTTCCACCACCTACTCATCTGACAAACAAAAAAAACAAGATAAACATGATTTTGGAAAATGATTAAAAAAATGTGTACCTAAAAATATAGTATGTTTTGTATTATTGATCACGAATAAATTAAATTATTGTTTCTATTGAGGTATAATATAATAAATAATTATGGTATGAATATTTCCACATCATGTAAAATTTGATGGTTTTATTATTTTAATTTTAATTATAATCTGAGTAGTCATTATGATAATAATAATTTTTTAAATTAAGCATTCATGAACCAAAGTGTGATGAATTAATAATACCAAAAATGATATAGGAAAATTAAATAATAAAGAACATGTGTTAACATCAAGTTATTTAATTTTTGGGAAAACATACACCCTTGATTGCAACATATGATGCTCTAAAAATATATGGAAAATATAATTCTTTTATGGAATAATATGAAAAACTCTTTACTATTGAAAACATTCCATGAGATACTATGTTTATGGAATTAAACACGAGAAAAAAAATAAGACAATCAATCCATAATATAAATAAAAAGATTTCATTGTCCAAGACATATATGAGAATAAAGAATAATTTCAGTTTCTGTAGATGTTTAAAAAAATGTGTGACTCAATAACTCATATGAATCATCGTATAAACTAAATATATAATGCACATACATTAAAATAATACATTATTTTTCATTTATAATAGTTAAAAATGGAATGAATATTTTTTTAACAACAAGATAATTATTTTTTATTCGATTTGAATAGGAAGAATAAAATCCAATATCAGAAAAAATCTAAAACATAAAATAAGATCCTGATACCTAAAGAGATTATTATCTAAATAATCAATGAAGACATACTGGATTGTTCTCTTAAAAATATACTTTAATTGAAAGTATTTTTGGGGTTGATATATTACTCTCAACCTTGTATATATTTCTAGTGTATAAAATGGGAAAAAAATTATATCCATATATATATATATATTATAAGAAATGAATTCATGTTGTGGTATTTATGGGAGAACCTAAATAGTGTCAATGATTTACAAAAATAGAGATATTCCCATCTAGGGGTGATCTATATTAAATTTCCTCATTTATGGAAGACTATTAACAGTTCTTATAAAGAATTAAAAATCCTTTATAAAGATTTTATAGTTTTTATCCTATAAGAGGTTCTTTTGAGAAGTTTTCATCGATTCATGTGGCTCTGGAAAATTTATATAGTACTAGAAATATAGAAAATGCCGATAATTTTAATTTTAAGGTATATAAGTGAAATTTTAAAAAAAATAGAATAATTATATTCAAATGTTGTTAGGGTGGAATTGGAATTTTCTCCTCCAATGGCTTGAAGGCCTTCATTTTTTATTGATTTTTTATAATCCACCTTTCAAGGGGTGAGATGGAACCCTTACATGTCCCGTAGGTGAATGTATTACATGGCCCGTAGGCTATAGAAGAATTCATTGCCCGTAGGCTTCAAACATTACATACAACCCTGAATAACTACTTGGAACTAATCCTCCCCAGAATTTCATCATGAAATCATCTATCCACCTTCACATGGGTGTTCATCTAGGCATTACCATGCATGCACAGGCTTGTCCCAATGGCAGGTGCCATACCCTCTCATTGTTGCAATCCATTAAGCTTCTGCTATTGTGAATTCTCCTTGCTCATCCTCCTTGTAGATCTTGTTCTTTGTAAGTTGTCTAGTTTTATTCTGTACTTAAATGTGACCTGAAGGCCTCGAGGTATCCCTAATACCTTATTGACCCGAAGGCCTAGGATGCCTGAAGGCCTTAAAGGATTTAGGGACCAAATCGGTGGCCCGATGGCCCAAACGGGGGCATATTCCCAGCTGTTTCAGTCCCAAACAGTGTCCGCTACAGTCCTGCTGCAGTACCTACAATATTACTGCACAGTTCCCACTATAGTACCTGCTATAATATTGCCACAGGACTTACTTTTCAATTACATGAAAAAAGAAGAAAAATTTATGAATACATTTATGTTAAAGGGAATGCTGAGAAATTAATCAGCCACTATTATTTTTTAAATGGAGGATCACAAAAATGGACTTGTAATTGATTTATTAATTACCTAAAAGTGGTATTTTATGTTCTAGTTATTATAAATAATATGGAGAAATAATAATAGAATAATGAATTTAAATCATGGGTCAGGTATTTGCATCAAATGTTATGGGGTGATTGTGATGAAGAGTATTGTTTTTATTGTTTATATGAAATAAAGGCAATATTTATGTAAGGATATAATGAAATAAATTAGTAATGTAAATATATTTAATATTATAAAACATATATATTTTCTTGATCTATATAATTTGTAGGGTATATGACTCAATATAAATTAATTTGTTTATATTTGTTTCTTTTTTCTATTATTGATTTGAAATAGAATATAATGTTGCTAATAGAATGTGTAATTAACTACCTAATATCATAGAGTAGTTCCATTATTTTCAAGATGATGATTTTATTTAATAATGGGGATGTTTCTTAGAGTCATGATGGAAAATATTAAAAGTGAATTTTAATGATTTTGTGAGTTTAATAATGTTACAATATGTGCTTCTTGACGTTTAAAGACCCTGCTATACAATATGTATTTGTGAAGGATAAGGAATATAGATGGAATTATATTTAAAATTCATACATATGTGTTTAGAAAGAAGGAAATTTCATAACATAAAATCCACTATTTTATTTTTATGGTTTAAGAGTGTATTTTTTGTCTGAGGTGTGAAATATAATCTACTAGTTGATGACTACCTAATACAATATAAACCATGAGACATTTTGAGATATAATAATTGAAAATATTGAGTTATTTAAACTAAATTTAATGATGTCAAATGTGTATTTATATACTATATAATATTTGGAATCTATACTAAAGATTTTAGTGGTATTTTAAAAATCCTAAATGGTATCTATGTTTTTTTAAGGTTTCAGAAGCGGTTTTACGAATATTTAATTGGGGTGGAGATGTGTTTAAGATGTTTCATCCTCCATGGATTATTAAAAATCGTTTTAAAAGGATGTGTATTATTTTATAAGAAAAATATTTTTTAAGATTATTTAGTTATTTCCTATGAATAAATATAATGTTAAAAAGGTTATTTATGTGTTCATTAATAGATGAAATTTTCAAGGTGCCTATGTACGTGAAAAACATTATTTATGGCGGTAACATATGGGTAACTATAATATGAAAATTCATATAAAAAATTTATTTGGATATCATATATGAATTATATAGTTTCTATGTAAGTTTAAACTAATGTTAAAAAATCCCACATATGTGTAATCAGTTTTAGTGTATGAAAAATATTTTCACATGTATGAGTAGAGATGAAGTAATGGAACTATATTTGAGGAGTTTCATGAGTCAAATAAAACGTTTTGGAGTTTTCATGTGATTTTTGTGACTATATTACTCTCATATGTGATGAAACCCATTTTCATATGAGATATTTCCTATGAACGAAAATTATATTTTGAGTTGAATTCAAGGTAAATAATTTGAGGGTAATTGAATAAGGAAATTGAAATTGATTTTTTGAGGTTATTGAATGGGAATTATGGATATTTGTATGAGTTCTTTTATTTCTATTTTTAATGTTAAATGAAAGGAATTTTCTTATATATCTTTTTTCATTTTTCAAATTACTAAATATCACGCTAATATTTTCATAGAAGTTTCACTATTTGGATATCGAAATTTTTCTATGTGATCTTGACAGAGATTATAAAAATAAGATGAGAGAAAAATAAATATAATGTGTAGTGAAGAATATTTTAATACCCACAAACTAAAAATAAATATAATTAATGTTTATGTTCTTAAAAAATATATAATTTTTGGTTAAGACTATATAAGAAGGATTATATTATGAAAAAAGTAGACAACATGTTTCCTCTAACCAGACTAATACATTAATTATTTCAAATATATGATCATGTGTAACAATTAGATATTTTGATGGGTCGGTGGTGATAAGACATTGAGTGTTAAATTCTAAAGTTCTAGTATTGCAACATAATATTTATTTTCCATCATTTTTCTGAAGTAAGTGGGAGAAAATCATGTATTTATAATTTAAAAGTTATAGGTGAAGATATATTTTTTAATACGGTGATATCTTTGGTATCCCAATATATCATTTCAAAGATGAGACTCACAAATAGGTAAATGATTTTAACATCCCATTTGACACTATATACAGGAGTGATCCATAAAAAGATCTAAAATTGATATTATTTGGGATTTGATTCTATATTTATGATGATACCTTTTAAATGTGTATTCAATTTATAAAATTAGTGAAGCACATGTGTATTAATGTTATACCAAACACATCATGGATTTATTCACAAATATCTAGGGTTTGATAAATAACTATAACATACATACATATTTAATCACATTCATAATTTTAACACTACTTCTCAAAAATAAGACACATAATCCCATTACCCATTAACATTAATATTTTTCTATCATGAAAATGGATGGATTATTTTACAATATGTATTAAGAAATCACCCACAAAATAGGTTTTAGGTGGATTTAAAAAAAATGTAATTACCTATGAAAAATAAAAAAATAACTGATCTCAAATTGTAAGTATAGATAAATATACTAATAAGACATGAACAGATAGATAATTATCATGTGAGAAAATATAAAGAAAGTAAAAGTATATAATTAAAGAGAATATAGAATAATAATAGTTTTCCATAAGTTATGATAAAAGGATATATTGTCTCAAAAAGATTCACAGGGAACCATAAATTATATAATAGAATAACAATGTTAATAATCATGAATCATAGGGCATAACACAGGAATATGGAAAAAACATAAGAATAGAATATAAAATAGTACGAATAAAACTATCCATAATCAAGATCACACTCAAGGTTGTAAATAGAGATCACAAAAAAAATTCCCACATATATAGTGTCGAACATATATAAATTCAATCACCTCTAGGAATTTTTTATACATATACAAGTGAAATAATGTACATGTATATAGTTGTGATAGAGTAAAGCATAATAATTTTCATTCAAATAGTTTTGAACATGTCTAAACACAATAATGTCCACAGATATATTTATACAAAATTTGAAACACAATAATGTCTAAATAATGAGTTTCAAACATAGATAATGATAAAAAATACTTGAATATTTTTTGAACATTAACAACATTAGTCAAATCAAAGAAAAGAGTTGTAAACATAGTTAAACATTATCATGTCCATTCATGGAGTGGTGTATATAGAAAACCCCCACTATTCCATTATAAAACATCAATATTTATTGATATATAATGATTTACCTAGTGGATTATAAAGAAATAATATAAACACTAGTCACCAACTGGTACATCATATATATTTGATCCCCTTTAAATCAATGAAACATATAATCAGGAAAAAACTATAAAACTAAAATTTTTCAATATTGTATTTTCAAATGGTTTTGGGTAAAATAAAAAGTGATAATATTATCAGTTGATACAAAAAAAATTATCAACCAAAAAATTTATTGATGAATATAATTTAGAGTTAAATTTTGGAAACACTACTCAGTAATATGATGATTTTTTAGATTTTGTATGAAATTATAAGTGGAACCTTAAATAAATTATTACATGTTTCATAAATTGTTTATAAAAACAATTATAAAATTGTTTCAAAATAATTTTAATATGCCATATAAAAAAATAATTAAAGGAATCTAAACTAATTTAAACATGAAATTCAATACATTAAAATTTAAAGAATTAATGAGTGGAGGATAAAAATATATATATGTGGAATGTAATACATTTTTTTTGATTTTAAAACTGTGTTAATGATAATGAGAATCAGTAAAATAGTTATACAATATCATCTTGAGAAGAGTTAAAATGAAATATTAATTTTTCATAAGGACATAGATATTTATCATTAAATATAATAAAATAAAAACATTATATCATCAAAATATAATGATATGGGGGATAAATTTCAAAAAGAGTGGATTTAAATTTGTCCAAACAATGTCATATTAATAATGAAATAAATATGTCAGATAGAAAAATTTAGGAACGAAATTTTAATTAATATAATTTGAAAGATAAGATATCATATTGAATAAATAAATGGTATAATATAATAAAAATAAAATAAAAATATTCAAATAAAATAATCTACAACTCATTGAAAAGAGATTGTGTCAACAAAACCATATACCTTCAATCCCCTCTTGGTCAGACTTCCCTTAACATCTAGTATAATATATTTTTGTTAGTTGTTAATATATATCAAAACCAAATATATTTTTATATTTCACATTGTAAACATCATTTATGATTATTTATTTTCCATTTATTTAAATTCTTTTCTAAAATTAATATTCTTGTGTCACCTATCATATTTTTTTCATGCAAGCTTTTGTATGGAGATTTCAGTCTGAGATCCTTACTAAAGTCTTCATGTAGTCTAGATAATAAAAAAATTAGACAGATTTTTTGATATTTTTGTTGTTTTAAATGGATTTTTTAGTCAAGTTAGATTGAGGTTTTATAATGCGAGCTTAATTTATTCATTATTTTGAATTCTTATTCCATAAAACGTTCTTATTTTTACAAAATATACTTATATATATTGTTAAAAATAACAAATTAATCATTATTACATAATATTACTGTTATTTAGGTTTTCTTTATAAGTTTTGGTGATAATGATTTATTATCATTCATGTAGGTAGTAAAATTGAACAAAATAATAAATTATTATAAGTATTGAGTGAGTATAAAAATAAAGTTATATTAGGATAATATCATTTTTATTGAAGAATAATGAAATAATTTTTAAATAATTATTTTGTATAATTAAATTTGTAATGTAAAAGTATGATAAATTAAATGAATAGAATGATGAAAAACATGTTTCTTACTTTGAGAGAATCAATCTTTATCACAACATCTTTCTTCATAATGATGAAATAAGGAATCCTTCTTTTAAACAAAGGTAACATAAAGTTAAAGAAAAATTTATTATACCTAGTTTGAATAATTATTATAGATAAATCCAAATTATTGGTTTTTTTAGTTTTGGGTAAGGTGGTATCCTTTTATAGGAAAAATGAATGAGATTTCACAAAAAATGTTTTTTGGGTGAACAGTAAAGATGATATCCCATGATTGTTTGATGAGTTAGAGAAATAAATATTTGTGATAACATTATAATTTACTCCCAATACTAAAATATATAAGATATAATGGGTCTAAATTATTATTATTAAATAATATTTGATCCGTTTTTATTTACCTCAGTTTACCCTTTTTAACACTTTTTACCTTGTTTATTCAATTACCTCTGTAATTATTTTTTACTAAAAATATACGATTAACACTCTTATATAATTTTAATGTATTTATTCATAAATATTACTCCATCTAGTATAATTAAAATTTTAGGTATGATAAATTCATATTTTAATTTAAAATATAAGTTATATAGAAAACATTTTTTTAGAAAAATAGATTTTTAGGCATCTAGTGATCTTATTCTAATTTCATATCAATTTATTATCATCAAATGAGTGAAAATGATTTTTTATATAATATATAAAAATATGTTACGAATTACACTTAAACCCTAATATAATTATTTATTTAAACTAAAATTCTGTCAATAATAAGAATTCATTTTAGAAAAAAATAATTTTAGCATAAGAAAAAATTTATTCTTATTCCTCATCAAATAAGAATAATTAGATTATTGTAAAAATATTTTAATATATATATATATATATATAATTTATTTTTTTTGAGTTTACTATTTAATATATATCATTTAATTTTTTTTAAATTAAAATATAAAATATATATCAAAACCATTATTTTAGAAAATAGGTCTTTATGTATTAAATTATTTTATATTTTTATAACTAATTAATAACAAATGGATTGAATTTTATTAATTATCATATACTAAATTTAATTTTAAAATATAAATATAAATATATAAAATATATATTGAAAATAATTTTTTAAAATACAAACATTTGGCTCAACCATGAATAATTAAATTAATATTTCTAATTGTATATTATATTTTTGTTATAAATATTGTATTTTAATTTGAATTAATCAAAAATAAATTATAAACATATCATTATTTAAATTTAATAATTTTAAAAAAATCATATTTATTAAAAAAAATTGTATTGAATCAAGGATATTTCCCGAAGTAAATTATTATATTTTAAATCTATTTAAAAAATTTAGTTTGTATAAATTATTTACAATGAAAAAATATATATATCTTTCCATCTAAATAAAACTTATGTTTTCTTATTTCTTTTAATTGTAATTTATAGTATTTTCAAAGTTGTTTTATCTTTTTATTTTGTTTTTTCTCATTATATGTTTAGTTATAATAGTTGATATTTTAAAGGTTATATAAGATCAAGGATACTCCCTAGTTGAAAAATTATTCTTCTTTTCAATTTAGTATCCCATTTTAATTAAAACACATTTAAAGATGTAACCATCATTGGTTTTTATATACATGGTTTCATTTACAATATTACTATTGCTCTATTTTTAGTAAAATTATCTGTAAATTGATTCATTTGATATAAAATTAATTTCCTAATTATATTTCAATTCATTATAAGGAATAAATAATGTAACATAGGAAAAATATACACATAAAAAACTAGGATGTTATATTCTCCCCCATAAATTTATTATGTTCATGAAATTTTAATATCTCATAATATTGAAAATATATGTCGGTATTCATATCATAGTCATGAATCAAGATAAAAAATACAATGAGATATGAACCTTACTATATTTGGTATGTTTAGGAAACTCGTATTTTCCCCCATAATAAGAATTTTTATTTATTTTCATTTATTAGAAAGATTTGTGAGAATATTCCTCTATTTCATTAATAAAAATATTACTAATAATTTTTCTTGATCATGATTCTGGGAATTTATCTCAATTAAGATCAATTGACATTAGCCATACGATACCACTATATAAGTATTTACGAGAGAAAATCTAACCTGTTTCTTTGACGAATTATTTTACAACACAAACCCTTCTCTTGTTATGGGTACTATGAGTACAATTAAAGTGACTAAACTTTTTTTCAACTCTTAGAAATTTTATTTTCATTAAGGTATCTTAATCAAATTGACTACCATTAAAGTTAACCTAGATAGTGTATTTTACCATCTTGATTAATTTCTAATAATGCATCAATACAAACCATGTGATCAATGAAAACTAGTGATATCTATTATAGTTATTGATAGGGGACCATTTATAAGACCCCTATATATTTATAGGTTTGAATTTGTTTTGTTGAAATAACCTTGTTTTCACCTTATTGGAAGTGTCCACACAAGTAGTAGAGGGTTTTGGAACCTTTAAAATTATTAGGGATTTGATATAAAATTATAGGGAATGAAAAACATGACAGAAAATTAGAACATTGATTTCACTAATAATTCTACCTAGGAATCCAGTTAAATAATGAGAGGTGAATGGTTTCTTAAAAAATGAAACAAGTGAATGAAAACTAGGAAAACCCATTAATTTATTTCAAATCCATAACTCATATTTTTGGAATATTTTCTAATTTTATTACAATTATTATGGGGTTTTGTTTTTAAGAAAGTGTACTTTACATTATTAGTGCACTATTTTTCCAATTATGTGACCAAACCAAATTTCTAGTTTGAAAATGGAAAAATTATAATTTTTCAATTTTCACCTCTTATGTGTATCCCTATTTTCTTCTATCTTTTTTCAGACAAAAACCCTTCCAAAAGCTCTCATATCCCTTCTAATTCAATATTGACGGATATGCTTAGTTCCTCCTCTAATTTTAATTTCATATGAGGTGATTAAATTCAATATATATATAAGAGTATTCCTTCTTTCATTATTCTTTTAATTATCTTTATCATTTCGTATTTTTTATAGATAATATTCTTCATTGTAAAAGAAATTATGGTTCCACTTTTTCTTCTATTTTTACATTAACCAAAGGGTATTACTCACAAATTAAAGTTACTTTTCCCTAATGTAGGTGGTAATTGAACAATCCCTTATGGTTTCACCATTTTTCATAATACCTCAAGTATGTCTCCATTCATATTTTATATTAATTTCCCATAGAATGTAAAATTAATTAAATGATTCCATAAAATTATTATACCACCTAATGAAAAACCCAAATTGGACATTGAAAAATTTAATTTTAACTATAGAAACTCCATTTCAGTGTACATATTTTGTATGAGTTGTTTTATAAAAAAATTCATCCATGGGGTTTCTTTATAATATCCATAAATCTTAAATCATGGATCCAATGAGAAAATCATAAAATTTTAATTTATTTCTTTGATTCTGATTAAGGTGACGAAATTTTCAATATAAAATACATAAAACAATAAAAGGAGATATTAGGTGAATTATATTATCAAGGACCTCTTAAGATTATTTTTTTATAGATTTAGGAAAAAAACATAACATCATTTATTCATAAGAAACTAATTCAATAATATTTACATCTATTACCACTATTAAACGTTTTCTATATAAAACATTAGGTCCTCATAATATTATTTATGAAACCCTTAAAGGAATAATTCATTTAACATAGCTGTTGGTAACCAAGGGAAAATGAAATGAAAAAAGGGTGTGATCAAATTATTAGTAAGGGTAAACATAAGAACTAACCAGTACATGTCATTGTTGAAACTAAGATGAGTATATGGATATGATGACATAATAAATGTATATGAGGATTATATAAGAATATCAATACCCATCAGTACTTAGATCATCATATATAAAAACATGGAAAAGATGGACACTCCATGAAAATAGAACTGCCCTATACTAGATTCCTTTCATGCTAGAATATTGCAAGGGAATGATGGATGCAGTGTCAGGTTGGGCCCATGATAGGCATGTTGTGGTGCCCAAAATAACCACATTAGCTAATATCCTATTTCCAATGGGATTAGGTTAGTTGGTAAACTGCATCCTCTAACCATGTCTCAAGGGATATGGGTCATGTATTCGGCCCCGACCAGATCACATTTACCCCCCAAAATATTTTGGGGTGGGTATATTGATTCATATTTTGGGAGGTGAGATATACAGTGGTGAACTAATATATTAGATTCGGGGATATTTAGTGTGGTAAATGTTTAATGGAATGTGTGACATTCATTACTAGAAAAAAAGGTGTGTCGGGAACTTGGTACATGCATGTTCATGTGAAGGTGATGGTGTGCCATTAGGTAAATAATTTGAGGAGGGAAATAGTTGATATTGGTGAATTATTCGTTAATAATGATTGTGACTAAGTCATGTAGAGGATAGACTTGGAAGTGGTTATCATTGGGATGTATTGTAATAAATTGTTTATAGTGTTTCAAGGCCCTCATGAATGCAGGGTAGAAGTTAGTGATGATCTGTGATGACACATAGAAAGTATCAAGGTGTAGGGGGCATGTTTTTGTGGTAAGTTGCCAATGGTCCTCTTTTAATGTGGATTAAAACACTATTGGTTTGTGACTATGTATTGGTACACCAGTAAAATTATTAATAGGTTTTTATATTTATTAATTAAAAGAGTACATCTCTCATACATTTATAAATAAACATGATCATGGGAAACAATTATAACAATTACAAGCATAATCAAATTATATTGGTATCTTGGGAAATCATATTTATATTACTTATTACCAATAGAATAAAAAACATGGATATATTCCATTTTAAGAGAGCACAATTCAATGGATGGAAATCTCAAACCCACTAATACATGGTTTATCATATAACCACCAGTCCTTTGTTTATCATGAATCCACATGTCCTTGGTTTGTAAGGTAACCACCCACCCTTGTGTTATAATAGAACCACCAATGGTTGGTTTATAATAGAACGACTAATTCATGGGAAATAATGTAACCACCCATAGATTGTACATAATGGGACCACCTATCATTGTTTTATAACGGAACCACCTATCACTATAAAAAATTTCAAAGAACTATATAATGAATAGAGGAAATTGTAAATTAATTATAACCTAAATTCATTGAAACAATCATTATTATTTTTAGAACATAATTATTGAAAAAAAGGGGTTCCATAATAATATATATTAATATTGATTAATTGGTGGAAAAGAAATATGTTTGATAAAAATCACATTGAATCATGATTAATATATCACCAATTCTTTTTATTTTCTATGTCTTACATAATTTCTAATGTAAATAAAATGAATGATATAAAAATCGAGGATCAATAGTTTTAGTGTCTTGGTGAAATTAGGATTTTTCATAAATTTTACATCATAAAAAGTAAACAATATTTAATTCATTATTCTATATTTTTACTGTGGCCATCATGTTATCCTTATAAAAACTAGTCATGTAATTATTTACATTAATGAAATAGGTGAGCTAAGATCCTAGTAATAGGTTGAATAAAAGAAACAAATAAATATAACTTGGGTGAGGATAGTTATCTTCATCAAATCCCAACAATAAGATCATAATTTAAAAAATTATGGAAACATGTGATAAATTCAAGGAATGGATCAATTCATAGGAAGGAAACAAAATTTCACAGTTGTCAAATGTCACCCATAAATTTGAACAAGGCTATCATCAAGTTCATGATTTTCTTCATAATCATAAAAAATCATTATAAACAAATCTATTTTCATTTTCATTCTTAATAAAAATTATATAAATATATAAATAGCATTACGAAATTCATTGGAGGGCTTTATAATTCTGGGCCCACCCATCACTTCGTAATATTTACATAATCATGAATGATACATAGAAAATATTACAATCAAGATCTTGAACTATCCCATGAAAGGATTGTGTTTTACAAGGATTTAATCAATACTGATTTCATGAATAAACTTGGGGGCACCCAAATAAAAAATAGAAAAAACATATTTGGTATAATAATCATCATTCAATAGTGAATAAGAAACAACTCCAGATGTGTTAATGACCTATTTTTGAAATAATATTTATTTTAGAATATAATAGAATTTTTCATGAATGAAATTTTAAAAAATTTATCAATAAGAAAATAAAATGTAAAAATAAAATTATTTTATATACTGAAAAAAGTAAATGAATATCTATACCAATGATCCTGTGAAAGAGGGATAACCCAATTAAATGAAGCTACGTTTGTGAATCCAATTACCTTAATTAACTCTTTTTTCATATATTATTTTAATTTTTACCAAAATTTATCAATTATATTCATTTGATTTTATTTCCTGATTTCCTTGGTTGATTGGTAGTCGTTTTGATTTCATCATTTACTTAAAAATTTCATGTTTTTTCTCGATTTATCTACATTGTTTAATGTAATTAACACATTATTATAATCAATTTTATAATATTAAAACACATATAATAATATGATACAAAAATATATATATTATAATATCCATCCACGATGATGGTTATAAGTTTTTATAAAGAAATTTCACCGTAGTTGGTTAATAGACCTTTGACAGGACATTGTAAGGAGAGCGGAAATGGGATGTTTGAAATTTATATATAGAGAAAATATGATACTTTTAGAAGGTTAAAATATTTAAAATTATTTTAAATAAATAACTAATTAATCTTACATGATTTTTGGTTAATGGGTTGGTGAAAAAATATATATATAAGAAGAATAATAAATGAAAAGAATAAATGTTGATCGAACCTTACTTATACATCAGTGTAGATTATGTTGTATATACTTAAAACCCCTTATGTTTGGTGTTATATTTCTTCAGAAGTCCGTAAAGATTATAAGGTTCCTGATTAGAATTATATTTATGATAGTATAATTTTTCAGGAGTTGAATAATTGGTTATCCATGGGGAGGGATATGGGTTATTTAAACATGAGGAGAGTTGTATTTCTAGAACTAAACATTGAATAAAACATTATAGCTAATATAAAACAAGAAATAGTGAATTGATGAAAATATAAATCATATATAAATATAATATAATGAGTTCACGACTTAATATCAACATTATAATCCCTTATAATTAGTTTATTAAGAAGTAAAGTGGTAATGGTGATATTGTTAATTCAAAAAATCACTTTTGACTTTCTCTTTTAGAATGTTGTTTTTTTGATTGGAAAATAAATTATTTTTATTTTAATTACTAAATTGTCTAATATAATATTTCCTATATGAACCTCATATTATATAAATTATTACTTCATTATGACATTATTAAATATGTTATTTAAGATACATCGCTTATGTGAAATGATGTGTTTTTACTATTCACCCAAAAATTAATGTATTCCATAATGTCAACCAAAAATAATCATTGGATAATTTTGACATTTTGAATTCAAAAATTATACTTATTTTATAAAAATAAATCTTTTTAAAATATAATTTTAATTTTTAATATAAAAATTATGATTTTTATAAAATAATTTAAATTAGAGTTTATTAAAAATGTTCTTATATTTAAAATGAGTTTTTTTTATTAATGATATTTATTTTCTGTATTATAATATTTATGTTTACATAAATTATTCTTGATAAATAATATTTAAATCAAAATTGTTTATTTTTAGGAAAATTCATTATTCCATCGGTGATGTTACTTTTCTAGTGGCCACATTACTATTCCAATAGTCACATTACCTTATATAATTACCTTTAAATTCCTTCATTCATTATTCAACTCAATTCATCTCAAGGTTATATATTTATATTTCTTATAATTTATCTTGGCTTACTAATTTTACTCATCTATATATTACTAATAGTGGGGTGATGATTCTTGTAGATTCGAGTTATCCAAATTTTGCAATTTTTTATTTTATATTATATTTTTTTATCAAGTTAAAATGTTTTTAATTTTTATTGGATTCATTTATGATTACTTTTAAAATATTTTTTAATTAAATAATGTTTTCTTTCTCTATATTTTGAATTTTTATAATGTTATATAATATAATATAACACACATTTATTAAAGAAATTAATTTTACTAAAAACATCAGTTAGTTACAATTAACCCATTAAAAACCAACGTGTACCATAACAATATATTTCAAACATGATTAACCTATGAAAATGATTGGGTTCTATATCAATATATTTGAATCAATATTTATCTATCCTAAGTAATAATGAGGTTAGATTCATTAAAAAATATACCTATGGGATACTAAGTAATTGTATGGGTTGTTGACATTGATTAATCAAAATTCTATTTAAATATAATTAAAACCACTATTGAGGGGAGTTACCTTTTAAATTTCAATATAACTTTTTTAAAAACAACAAATTAACAACATATAATGAAAAAAATTTCTTTAAAAATGTAATGTGAAACATATAAAGGAAATAGAAATAAAAAATATTGACCCTTTATGTAACCAGTATAGAAGAAAGAGATGTGGTGCATGAAAATAAGATCATATTAATTCCTCCATATGAACCATGAAATTTAACAATTTTGAAAGAATAGAGATTGTAATATAATGTCTTTTATGCTTTTGTAAATATTCAATTATAATAAACATGAAGTAATATCATCAAATAATAATATAAATAACATGAACATTCATAAATTCAAAATACTATAAGTCAAATGGTCATTTTATACACCTCACAAAGGAATAAAGTTTCATATCATATACATATTTATCAAATAAAGAGAACATAAGATGAATAACCCTTACAAAGGTCATACAATTTTAATTGAGAATTTATAAATGAATATATTATGTTTAAAAAAATGTAAACCCACATCAATAAGACATAATACAACATAAGATAGTAAATATTCATTACACACATAATCATATTATATCAAATACAATGAATAAGTAATATATCCGGATGAAAATTAATTGAGATATGAAATTCATCACCACTAGGTAACATTATTATAAAATAATCGTGGTTGAAATAATTAAATTAAACACATAAAATACAATTATTTTTTTAATGATTCATGATATTACATGTTAGATAAGTATTACATACATTATATTTAACAAATTAAGTGCAAAGAATTAAAATATGCCTCAATGAGTGAAAATTGAGACGAATTTCATTATTCCTTTGGTAATATGTTTATCAAACCCTCATGAAATATATAACCTCATATGGATTCATAAATATAAATAATTTCCTAAAATGGATCATAAAATACAATCATGGTTATTATATAAACCTCATAATAAAAACAAGTCGTTAATATGGCACATTCCTCATAGAAATAAAACATGATATGAGAAACCCTTACCTTGAGTATATACTTAACATTTGTGTCCTTTAACACCAACATAATGTTATCATATCAACAATTTACATTATTGGTATCTTTATACATGTTTAATAACTTATTCATAAAAAATTTATTTTATTTATTTATTTTATGTATTTAAATAATTAATTAGTCAAGTCCATATCTGGAGTTATAAGGATGTTTGATAGATCATTTTGAAACATCTTTGGTGTATTGAAATGGTCAAGAAGGCCATTATTTTAACATATCTAAAAAATAATCATAAAATATTTATCATATTTTTTTTATTTATTATACATTTTAAACTAATCATGAAATATGGTTATCAAAAATGAACTACAATATGATCATGGTGACAATAGTCCATATGTACTCACCGGTCATGTTTCGATTTTTCAACAATCATTATGGAATTAATGTAATAATTATATTATCATTATTAAATTATAATTATATTTTAAATATAATTGTATTTACATAAATAAAATTATATATATAATACATTTGGGTTGGTGATAAAAAAAGAATCACACCACTCTGGGAAGGCGGTAGCCCACACGCACACAAAAATGATGTAATCGTTTTTAGAGTAAGAAAGAAAATAACATATTATTTTTTTAATAATTATTAATATATTATTAATATCATAATTATGAATATTATATCACATATATGCATTATATTTATTCTTATTACCATCGATATAAATTGTAAGTGATAATGAATTATATCACTTCATGAGGTGGTAGTTTTCTATACACACAGTCGATGTTATCGTATTCCCCATGAAATGCTAAGTAAGAAGGTATATGTGGTATAAAATATCTATATTTATAAATATGTTAAAAATTATATATATATATATTAAATAAATAATTATAAAAATCCATGGCACGTGATGATGTTAAATGAAATACATCAGTTCGTGAGGAGGGTTCTCGTCGTAAACACGAATAATGATTCCATAACCCATTTGATGAAATAATTGATTTATTTCTACTATTATATTAAAATTAGAAAAATTAGTATATTTTAGCTACTTTTTTAAAATATAAAAATATTTTAAGAATATTTTCAGGAGATGGAAGAAGAAATAATAAAAATGCACTCTATTAAGCATTAAACCGCTTCTTCAGAAAACCTCCTTAGGTTAGCATGAATATCCATATCTGGATGGATTTATCATAAAATTAAAGGGAAATATTTCATGTAGAGGAAATTGAAGAATTAATTTGGGAAGTTATTTGTAGAAGAATTTGTATTTTATCATGGTATCTGGAGAAAAAAGGGGTTGTCCTTTTATAGGTGAACTGAGGGGAACATTTGTAATTTTTTAAAAGAAAACATTGTACCCATGTTTCTCACCTTCCAAAAGACTAAAAAATTCTACATATTGAAAAATAGTAATTATAAAGTCTAAATATTTCCATGAAATATATTTTATACATTTTTTATCTCATTATAAGCCTTATCATTTTAGTTTAACCCCATGTAAACTCGTTTTCACTATAACCACTGTAATTATTTTTTATTCTTTTCAAAATTCATTTTGTTAAAAAAATTTGATGGATTTTTTATAGAATATAATTTATTATTAATATTAATATTTGATCAATTTTAAAAAATTCAACACATCAAAGTGGGAATATTTAATTTAAAATTACATAGAGATTCCCGATGAAAAAGAAGGTTTTCAAGAAATGTATCTGTCATGATAATGATGATTGTATATTATCTCTATGTCTAATTAAAATATTTATATGAATCCAATTTAATATTTATTTATATATATTATAATAGTTCTATTTATAAAATTGATCATTAAGTACTATTTTGTTTAATTTAAAAAGAGAAACATTATACACATTAAAATAGTTTTCAAAAAATAACGTTTTTAACAAAAAAATAAACTAATAAAAAACCAATATAAAGATGATTAAAATGTTATGAATTTTATTAGATATAATTAAATAAAACATATTTCACAAAGAATCATATTCCAAAAATAATGGGACTATTAAATTATATAATATATTTAAATGAAAATATATTGATTTTTTTTTGTAATTTTCAATATTCATTGAAAAGTAATTTTTTCCTAAAAAATTCAAAAAAGTACACCATATGTTAATTTTTATATGTAAATTCAAAATTTATGTTAATTAAGTCAAATATATATTTAAAAATTTAAATAAATTATTTTATATATTTTCTAGCAAAAACAAATAAAAAATAGTTTCCAAGGAAATATTTTTTTGAAAAATAAAAATTTTTTATTAATTTTTTTATTATATACTATAAAATAAAAATAATTTGTTTTGAGTAAGAAATATATATATATATATTCAATATTATTTATAGTACTAATTTCCTCCAATGTAAATACTAGTTTATAGTAGTTACATATTTCACAGTTTTTTAAGCTCAATGTTACATGTTGAATACACTATCGAACATAGTTCTCATATCATAAAATTTCAATGCATTACATCCTCCCTAATTTAATAAATTTAATCCTAAAAATATGAAATTTTACTTTATAATCAAAGGATATATAATTGAATAGGATTACCTAAGTCTGAAAACCCATATTGTAAAAAAGATTATCAAAATATCCTCTTAACAAGAGAGAAAGAAAAAGAATGTGTGTCATCTAGAATAACATATATTAGGTTTAAAAATAATTATATTGGTGGTAGGTGAATATTTTTAAATATAATAAATGATTAATGTCTATATAATTATGGAGAGTGATAAATATCATTGGTCAAAAGAAAGTGAATGTTCATTAGAATATCAACAACTAAAAAACCGTAAACCAATGTGGTGTGAAAAAAGTCATTTCTGTCATCTGAATTGATGGTAATAAGACCAAATATTCTTTTAAGAAAAATTTATTAGATTTGAGGAATTATTGTTTCTAATAGGTTGAGAGAATAAGGAAATATACTTACTTAATGATTTTAATATCGCAATTTATTATTTTCCACTACAATCTCATATTCTTCTCTACACCATTTCCATTCACGATGATTTTTTCATGCAGGAAGAACTAAAATTGACTTATAAATTATCACATAAAAATAATAGGATGAAGAGTATTTTACTTTTTTATTTAACCCAAAAAATGGTTCATATGTGCTAAAGTAATTCCCAAAATGAGTAAACCATCATATGATGAAACAATACAATAAAATAAAAAATTCAATAGAAAAACATAATTTCCAATCTAAATCATTCCATACATAAATAACACCAATAACATCAACATAAAATTTTATTTTAACTTCACTGGTTATATCATACATTTATAATTTCAATCCCACCAATAATAAGGATCATTTATTGAAATAACATTAATCACTTAGTCACCAAATCACTTTTCAATCCCATGGTTATCTAAATGTTGAAACTTGGGCTACAAAATTTACATCAATAAAAAAGATCATATAAAGTATAATGATTAAAAATTCATTAAAACAATTTTTAGAAAAAAAATTAAATTCATACTTCATGTCAACCCAAATTATTTTATACACATTAACAAGAAAATATATCTACTAAAATTACATTAATCACATGAATACAAAACCTCCTAAAACCTCATAGTGGATACAA
This sequence comes from Viscum album, assembly GCA_963277665.1. Taxonomy (NCBI): domain Eukaryota; kingdom Viridiplantae; phylum Streptophyta; class Magnoliopsida; order Santalales; family Viscaceae; genus Viscum; species Viscum album. The sequence goes on from OY728131.1 coordinate 1,501,416,264, forward strand.
AGAAATTGAAATTAATATAAGATTTGATCATATATACCCATGATGGTATCGAAAAATCTTGATATAAACTTACCTGAAAAAAATCATAGTATCTGATGTTATGTAAACAAGTCCTTAGAGGACAACTATATCTACCCAAAACCATCCCTCCCAGATCCAGTGAAAAAATAATAAACATTACATTTTTTTGTTTAATTCAAATGAAGGTGACCCAATTTTCACCACATAGAGCATATAACATCAAAAACTCATATTATATCAATTACATTCTCAATGACCTTTTAGTTTTATAGTTTTATTGAAATTTTAAAAACTATAAACATCATGGATTCATAAACTTGTTCATAAATATATACAACATCTCACACAATAAAATGATTTTAATATTCAATATTATGAAATCATCATAACATATATGAAACAATTATATACATAATTTATTTATCTTAATTAATGGTAACCTGTGGAGAAGAAAATATAAGAAATGTGAGATGATATTATCGTTAATAGAACACATAAGAATTGGAAATGAAATTTCCATAGTTAAAACAAGATGATAATAATGGAATGATGACATGATGAATTTTAATGATCAAAACATTAGAATATTCACAACCATGATTATATAGACTATCAAAAATGAAAATAAGGCATAAGGCCTTCAAAAAGTTAAGAGTCATCCAAATCAATTATCATAATTCATATGATATAGAATTCGATGAAATAAATCTTTTATACTCATATAATGTATAATTAAAATTTATTTGTATCATGGGACAATATATTTATATAACATCATATAAATATAATAACTAATATAGTTATATTCCATATCATGAGTATATATTTCATTTGAGGGCCACCAAATACCCACTCATACTTGGTTTATCATCTAACAACTCGAACCATGGTTTATCATGGAATCAAACATCATTGGTGAATACCTTAACCACCCATACTTTATTTATAATAGAACAACCAATCCTCGGTTTATATCAAAATCACTCTTAGTTGGTTAATAAATTTAACAATAATTTTATGTTTACTTCCAAAACACCCATAATGTAACAACGAACAATTATATTCCACTTCAAAGTATGAAATTATGAATAAAGTACATTGATAATTTATTTCATCATAAAATTATTGAAACACCATTTTTTAGTTTCATAACTGGTATAACCTATAGAAAAGAAATTGTTTCTAAAAAATCTATTTGAAACATGATTACCTTGTTGAAAAGAAATGGTTTTGAAATAAATTTCTTTGAATCATAACTAACCCCATAAAAATGAGTTCCATGTCAATCTCTTTTAAATAATATCAGTCCATCTATAAAAAATGAAGATAATATCCTTAAACATAGCCCCATTATAACATAATTAAAAATAAGTGTTATTAACATTGGATAATGAAAACACCATTAAAACATTATTAAAAACATTCATGATTTATATAACCTTTTACCTTTGAAAATATATTTTTACAAAATAAAAAATTCAAAAAATATTGTGAAATTACCTTTATTTGAAAATATATGTGAAACATTTTGATGGAAGGAAATTGATATCGAAAACATCAACCAAATTATTAAACATTGGATAAGAATGATATGTTGTTTATCAAAAGAAATAGAATTTTATTTCCACCAAATAAATATTGAACATAAACAATTCCAAAAGAAAATAGATTATAACATAAAGCCTTTTCCACTGGTAAATCTACAATCATAGGCCCAGTGATAGAACATCATTGGATTAAGGATTAAATATAATAAAAATATGGGTAATCAAGATATAAAATGTCAAAAATGGTTTTATATACACCTCACAATTTAATATAGGTTCATATTAAAAAATATGTATACAAAAAATAGAATTTCATATGAATAAACCATAAAATGACTATTCCATTAAATTATGGACATAATAATTGAATCAATTATGTGTGTAAATTATAAATACATATAATAAATTCCAATTATGTTATAAAATTTTAGTATTTCATCACACACATAATCCTTTTATATAAAATACAATGAATATGTAGTATAATACAATAAAAATAAATTGAGTTTTGAAATTGGTTACCAATTAGTAACTTTCCAGTAAAATATCATTGCATAATATAATTCAAATTGAAACTCAAAATACCATGATTCATGAAGGGTTATTAATATTAATTATAAAATGGCTTGTATATACACTATGTAAATGAAATTATGTTTGTAATATAAAAGTATTCATTAATGAATGAAAATTGAGATGATGTCCCTTTCAAATTTGGTAATCTCTGGATCAAAACCAAATGAATGAGTGTACTTGATATGGATTCATAAATAATAATAATATTAATTAATATAATCTTGAAGTAAATTCATGGGAAATATATACACCACACAATATAAACAGGTGATTAATATAGAATATGTCACACAAAAATAAAAAGTGAGGTGAGAAACCCTTTCCTTGAGTCCATACATTCAATGTGTGTCCTCTAAATCATATATAATATGATTATATATGTTATTTTATTTACTAATAACCTAAAAAATAATTAATATCATAAAATATATAATTTATTATATTACTTTTAATTATATATTTATGTATTTAATCATATATGTCAACATTGTGTGTTTTGGGGAAGTTCGGTTCGTTGTTTCAAAACATCTTTGGTGTGTTGACCATTGTCAAAGTGTTCATTATTTCAAAAAATCTACAATAATGATATTTGAATATTTATAATATATATATATATATTATACTATAAAAACCAATCGTTAAATATGGTTTTGAGAAAGAAACTATCTTTAAATCATCGAGATTATAGGTCAAATATATGCATGAGTAATGTTTCCACTTTTCAAAAATCATAATGGAAATATGGTAAGTATTATTTTAACTATATAGAATTAAAATTATTTCAAAAATATAATATTATTTTATTAAATTCACAAATATATCATCCATGATATGTGGTGTTGAAAATGGAATTGCAATGCATCGTGGAGCTAACAGTCCAGCATGTACCGACGACATTATAAATTTTCAATGTAAAGAAGGAAATAATAAATTACCTGTTACGAATTATAAATTTTTTAGGAATGTATAATTATTTCTATAATATCGTATATATTAAAATTGTTTACCCTTATTAAATCCATGAAATGCATTAGTGAAAAATGAATCACATCACTTCCTTAGAAAGTAGTTCATCATTCACACGAGCAAAATTATTGTATACACGACAAAATATTATGTTAAAATTTATATGTGATATAATATTTCCATAATTTTATATTTGTTAAAAATATAATATATATACTTCAAATACATCAATATAACAGAATTTGAGATGTGAGGATTGAAAATTATTGGCATCAATTCATGAGGCGGTAGTCCATCATACACAGGAATGATGATTTCATGTCTCATTTCATGGAAGTGGAGACGGATTTTGTTCTATACATTAAATTAATAACATATAATTATATGAGATACACTTATGTTATTTTAAAATAATAATATAATAACAATTTATGGATTTGGAAGTAGAAATAAAATAATTATTATCGATTAAACATGATACCTTTTCTTCTAACAACCATCATACATTAACACCAAAAGACTTCTCATGTCAGATTTATTATCAATAAAAGTGCTATGTGTCAAACAGATGGATTTTAGAATATAATTTATTATTTCTTCTATGAGAAAAATGTAAATTATTGTGTTAATAAGAGAGGATATGTGGTGATCATTTATAAGTGAGTTAAGTGGAACACTTTAAATTTTTTAAAACAAGGTTTACCCATGTTTCACACATTCTAAAAGGCTAAAATATAGAACATTATGAGTAAATAGACTTTATATGGTTGAAATATAACCAAAAAATATATTTTATAAATTATTTGAGGTCATTCTAACATTGATATATTTAGCTTAACCAATGGTAAACTCGTTTTAACATTAACAACAATAATTAATTTTTACATTATTCAATATTCATTATGTAAAAACCATTATTTGATCTTATTAAATAATATAAATTATAATGATTCAAAATATTATATCCATTTTATCAAATTAAATTATAATATGTGGGAAAATATAATTTAAAATTCAACCCAAAGATACAATGAAAAAGTATTGTTTCAAGATGAGTATTTTTTTAAAAAATATGGCATTATATTAACTATGTGAATTATACTAATAATTTTATGAATCCTATTTAATATTTATTTCTATATAATATAAATTTAATATAAATCATGAATCCTTAGTTTTATTAATTAATTTAAATGGAAAAACATTATGAACATTAAATATATTTTGAGAAAAATCATTTTATTAAATCCAAAAAAACATTAATAAAATACATTATAAATATGAATAAAATTAAATTAATAGTATTAAATTTTATTTTATAATATTTTTTACATTAAATTATATTTTTTAAACTATTTAAATTTTAAATTATATAATTTATATAAATGAAATGATGTTATTTAATAAAATTAGTATTTTTCAATTATCATAGAAAAAATATTTATTTTCTCCAAAGACACAAAATTTCAACCTAAGTTATTTTGATAAGATTATTTTAAAAATAAATCTAATATTATAAAAAAAGATTATATCATTTCAAAAAAAATTATAATAATTTCTCACAAAAAGTACTGATAATTAATTATGATGAAATCATATTTTTGAAGAAAAATTACATTCATAAAATATTATTTATTATTTAATATTAATTTATTAGTAATTTACATTTTGTTGGAAATATATATATTATTTTCATAAATTGATTAGTATTAATCATACCCACCAATTTAACATGTAGGTTATAATTGTTTTATATTTCATTGTTTATTGAAGCTCAATATTGTGTGTTAAACATGATATCAAACATAATAATCTTATTTTTATATATTGTGGTGTTATAGTCTTAGTCATGAAAATGTATTATGGGATTATAATTTTTTAATTAAAAATAAAAAATCAATTTTTTTGAATTAAATGTAACTAAAATTGTATTCATGTTTCCATTATCCTAATTGTATTTAAATCGATGATAGGTTTATATTTTATAATAATTAAATAAATGGGAATTCTAGGATAAGACATTTTGATTCCAAGTAGAATATTATACTAAATAAATGCGAATTTTGGAATGATCTAATTGGATTCAGTGTGACACATGATACTAAATTAATTATAATTTTAGGATGATCTCCTTAGAATCCATATAGAAAACAATGTAATATAAATGGGATTGTTAGGATGATCTCCTTAGATTGTGACTAGTAATGTGTTAGGAATTCTATGATTAACATTGTGGATTCCACATCTTCCCAGATAATCGGGTGTGATAGAATGGGGAATTATATTTGACACAATATATGATGTTTGGAATATCAAGATGAGTGTATAGATTATATATGGTGGATTTAGTTGGAATAATAATTGAAAAATGCTTAATGATGTTTGGATTTGGATGAATCTTGATGGTTTGACTGAAGGGTCATCATAGACCTCATAGATCGAGGTTGTTTTATTTTATTTTATTTATTTATTTTATCTTCCTAACATATGGAATATACCTATTTTCACTATTTTAGCTAAAAATAGATATTATTTTAGACACCATTGGTGGTGGAGTACTGAGTCATACTCACATTATTATTGGACCGATCACTAGTACCCAATACTACATAATAGATATAATATAAGATAATTATATTCCCCTTATGGAATAATGATGATATGGTATAAGTTCAAGCTCTGAGAAAGGTATTGAGCATGTACTCAGGCCTCTTGGGATTTTTCTTCCTCCTTTTGTTCATTTCTTGTTATTTCTAGGACTTTTATATGTGACACTAACTTGTATAACTCACCTATGAGAATCATGAACATTTTTTTATTTAATAGGTTATATCTTTATTCCTTTATTATTTATTAAAATATGTATTGATTTTATCTCAAATATTTTATTTCATTTTTACCCTCTAATAATGAGGTAATATAATCCCCATGGAAGGCACATGGGCCATCACTATTACTTTATAGCTTGTAGTGTATGGGTAGGAGTGCTTTAGGCCTTATGATACATCTACATAGGGCTCCGGTTCTGTGGTTCCTAGTTTAGGGAATCAGAAAGTGGTATCAGAGAATTTATATTCATTACTATTTAGGAATGGTATTCAAGATAATACAGCATCTTGGTGTGTGGTAATTATCTCATTACTAGGAGTATCGAACCCATGTTTGCAAAAAAGAAAATATTCCTAGGGAAGAGGTTTATTTTTCTTGAATTTCTCTATATGGTTGATTGATTTTCAACTTGTATGGTTAACTTGGGTGTGATATTATTTATCAATAAGGTTTTCCCTTGGCCTAGTATGGAAATACGAATTATTTTAGGCATAATAAAAGCATGTAGACATTCATTATATTAAAATTATTTCATGAAATCACCTATACTACAAGGGAATCATGGTCAGTTACTTAAAGTGTATGAGTAAATATTTATAAGTTTTCATATAATGTCAAGAAAAAATTTATTTATCTGCCTTTTCAAAATTGTAAAATTCCTAATTTGAGTACTTAGATGACTTAATTAATTGAAAGTGATGGTAAAATGGGGTTCCATGAAAAATTATAATGTTTTTCCTTAAATAAATATAGATGAAAATAAATATAACTCTACATTTGTTATGATACATATAAAATGGATATGGGAAATTTTAAAATATTAAAAATCCATAATGGATAAAATAATTAATCTATTGTCTTCATGATGATACGAATAAGATATTGTTCCCCTGTTATGTTTTACCTAATCTGTATGGTCGTGAACCCTTATATTTATTTAATCAGATACATGTTTTTGGAATTGTAAAGGAATAAATCAACATCATCCGCTGATCTTTTGTTTGGAGTGTATAGATGATCACTCCCCCCCCCCAATTTTCAAGGACATGACTTCCTTTGGTACCATGTGTAGATATTAATGATCATATATATGATATATTTTGGATATTATTATATGTGGTGGAGATGGATGATAACCACGCCATAATTTCTATGTCAAATATGACTAGGGATTTTCATCTCTGGTATACACCTATGTTCTTGGGGAAGGTTGGCCATAAGAAGCTGTGTTCTTAATTTAGTCAATTCAGAAATTATTTTTGAATATTGATACCCCATAGGATATAAGGTTTAATATGGTAGTTTATGTCCTCCATGTTCTAGTGAGGATATGGTGGGGTACAGTATTTTAGGCTATGTATCATGTGGGTAAGTACTAGATGTACATCAAAATCCACTTTCCAACTACTAAATCCTAGAGAACATAAGGGGTGACAAGGCATGTTTATTTTTACGCCTAAAATAAATAAATAAAATCTATTATGGGGTAGGAAAATCCATTTACCTCCTTTAATAACATTCCCCTACTATTGTATAGGTATGGGACACTTGATCAAGAATGTTTTTTGATAGGGTGAGTTATGTAATACATATGTTGGTGACTTTCTTCTAGTATGAAAGCTATTATACTATGGTAAAATAGGTAATTATCCCTAGGTAAATCATATATGAGGAAAATAGGATAGGTTAGGTTTCATCTACAGGTACTAGTAGTAGGAATTCCTAAACCCAAAACCACACTTATGAGTGGAATCTTTGTACTAGTAGTGAGCCATGCCCCAAGGGTCTAAATTCAATACAGTGTCACCAGTGTGGTCGACGGGGTCATGTTTAACCAAAATATGACTGAGAAATAACGTAATACAGATAGTGTGAAAAAATGAGTCACCATTACTGGTTCAAGATGATGGTTAAACAAGTTATATGTGATAGATGATCCTGACCAATGTAGGATTCTATGGTCAGTTTGCCTACATCATCTCAGGTTGGTAGATATATTTTTATGTTCTAATCTGGGAGACATGGTGGTCATGGAGGGAAAATTTCATAGCAACAAAAATTATTGTTTAATTTTTTTAAAGGTACACATGATGGATCATAGGGTCATTTTCTATGCCAATTACATGCAGTACAGACTACTATAATATTCTAAGATGTAAGTCTCTATACAGTACAATGTATGGTATAGGTAACCACCCCTTTATAATATGCATAGTTTGATACTTGATATTCTCAATCCATTATATAATCTAAATTTTTGGAAGCATTAGTTTATCCAATGGAATACTAGTATAAAGTTATGTCCATCTACACTCCATTGGGGGTGAAATCATTGGATATCTTCCGTTGTTGAGATAACATGTTGGACATAATAGGTTATCATATATTATGGGATATCTTTGTGTTAGATATGACCATTTTAATATGAATTTACACCATTTTATATTTGGATCCATACCAATAATTTATTTAATTTAATATTTTATTCCTTCCTGGAACATTAAATTATCTTTTTTTGGTGTTGGAGGATCCTAGAAAATGTCTTGAGAGGTCTCGAAATAGTTTCTAGGTTAAAATCACGTCGAAGGGGAAATAAATCCCTTGTAAAGTTCATAATATAGAAATGTTTAATTAATGACTACTTAAGACTTGTTCATCTTTTTTATTAATTTGGGTGACTAATCCTTCAATGCTATGTGTTTTATATGGAACATAAAAAACTAGAAATTACATGATGTGAATGGGGATTATAGATTGTGTTAGTTTCCTATGTAGTGCAGTTATAATTTTTTGGTTGCAAAGAAGTTTCTTCACACCCTATGGCCAATGCAACATTCTCTCCTTACAAACACTCCAGATTATCCCTTCTTAATCATTTAGAATTTCTTTTAATGGGGATTGATACATGACTAATGTTTTTGTATATGTGGTGAGTTCTCCTCCCATTCTCATCCATTTTCTTCAAATCTTCTCCTTGGGGATTCACTATGAAAATGTTTATTTTGTTTGGATTTTTTTGTGATTCTCTTTGGAGGGGTATGGGGTGTGGTGTACGTTGATCCAAAGTTTCTCGTTGTGAAATTATGGTTTGATGGAATTTATTCTTCACCTTGCGGTGCACAACGACATCAAAAATATTTTTACGGTAGGGGATACTCATTATCACTATCTTTAATTATTTTTGTGATATTGTAATTACTTTTCTTACCATTGGGTGGATATTAAGGGTTGTAATATTCATATATTTAATTATAATGTATAAAATTAATAGTTGTAAGGAATTATCACAATATTTATTACATTTATATTTGTTGTTGACGTTATTATGCATTTCTGTTTCCAATTCTGAAAATATCAGTCATTGGGATCCTTTCATATGTTGTATTCATCATGATTCATTGACCCTTGATTTTTTGTTGAGTGATCGAACCTAAGAAAGTATAATCAATTAATATTCATCTAATAACTCTTTCCACTAGACATTCTTTTTGTGTGATAGTATCTATGATAAAATATATATGTAATGTGATAACATCCATGAATAAATGGATGTTATATTGCGTATTAGAATTTCTTATTGTGCTTTTTATGTTTCCCTACATGGTTTGGGATATTTTGAGAGGTTATATGTGACCCACTGGGCTTTTTTGTGTGTTGGTTAGTGATTTATTGTTAGGATTTCTTAGATTTGATGTGGTGCAGCAGTTCAGGCATAGTGTTTATGGTGAAATGATTTTTGGTAAAGTTGTTATGGAATAATGGTTGTTGCATTGTGGATGTGTGACTATGATTGTAGTTTGTGGTTGCTATAGTGTTGTAATTGATGAGATCTATGACTGTTACAATGTGATGGAATGGTCGATGTGATCAAGCTTCAATGATAGATGTGTGGTTTCATGGCAGTAACAATGGTTGTTGGGCCGTTTGAGTGGAGTAGTTTAGATAGTTTCCTAATTATCCAATGGACGAACTGTGATAAAAAATGGATCAAAATAAACAACTAAATAAACATGGTATCCTATAATCAATTATATGATAAATTGTTTATACATAAATGAAATTAATAAATGAATGGGATGGAAATTTAATGTAATGGGGTGGGTGATGATGTGTGTAAAATTCCATAATGAAAAAATTTTGTGAAAATGTATTGATAAAATTAGTAAATGTTTTTTAGAAGAAGTGTAGTGTGTTTCATATAGGGGTGGTAATATTTTTGATATTTTATGTATGGTATATGGTGGTGATGTGGTTTTCTATCGTGTTGTGTATTTGAACGATTAGGTTGGGAATTTTGTTTTCTCACTACATCATATATGTTTAAGATATTTTATTGGTTCCCCCCCATATTTGGATAACCATACCAACACTTAGACGTTATGAGTTATGGGTGCTTTCCCAAACATCTAGGATGTTATTGATATGAATGGTTAGCTACCCCACTCCCCTCATTGCCTTTCTGCTGGGATGTGTGTCCCTTGTTTTTACAGTTCAGATGTGATGTGTTGGATGAGGTGTCTATGGGATAGATGTGATGTGTTGTAATTTGATATGTGGTGGGGATCATGTGTGGTAGTAGGGGGTAATGAGGTTATGTTATTTCAATTTCATGATACCCTACTTATCTGGTTTAGGTAGTGATGATTGACTTGGGTGTTTGTGGGAAAAATTTCATGCGATGTGATGTGTAGCTCAGTTGTCTATGAGAGAGATGAGATGTGTGGCCAATGTGTGTGTAAGGTAGATCTGATGTGATATGTGTGGAAGGTATGAGATCATAATAAATTCAACATTGGGGGGGTGGGTTTGATATTGGAAAATAAATGGGGAAGAGGCTATGGGAACCATTATTATTATGATTGTGATTCTATATTATTATATTGGAGGCTTGATTTGGTGAGTGGGCCATGGTGAAGAAAGGTTTGGTTATATGACCAATATAGGTGATTATTTCTTCTTCAATTTGTTCATTAGTGATTTAGTATTATATATTCACATGTTCACTTGAGGCCATGGTTCTTTCAATACATTTTATACCAATTATTCTCTCCCTATGTATATAAACTATTTTCAGGTTTCCAATTGGACATTGGGGAAATCCTGGACATTACTAGCTGGGTTAAATTTTTTTTGAGTTCCTCTTATAGACTATTCATAATTTTATTTACATTAGTGAGTTTTATAATTATTGGTATTAAATTATTCATTAATTCTGGGATACTTTTAGGTAAACCCATATATTTTGCTGAAGTAGATTGGCGATTATTTATCTTATCTCCCAATCATGTTTATTTTATTTAGGTCAATTCCTCCAATACTTTTAGATTTTTATACCCTCTATGATATTCCCCAACCTGGGGCCTACTAGAGGTGACAACTGGGGGTCATTATCTCTCTCTATTCATTGAATAATAATTAGTGGTATGGGGTTGTGACGGAGTGTTTTCAAAGGTAATGGTTGATGGAAAGGATAAAGTTTGGAGTTAGGAAAAGTGAGGATTGTGTGGGATGTAATGGTTCTAATTCCAGTTGACCATAATTCATTGCATAACACAATGAGACTAGATATGAAAAGGGATTTTAGGGGAACCATGATCTCTTAATCATACTTTGATCTTATTTAATGGCCATGTGATGAAGCTAATATTTTCACATATTTTATACTGTTATTTTATGTTTATAAACCCACAATAGTGTTATTTAATGGGAAATTGTTACATATTTAGGTTTTGGTGTTATTTTGAGCCTAAATGCAAAAATGGCCAAATTCTGGATTTTTAACAGATATTTATCACAGGGGTATTTTGGTCATTTCCTATAAAATATATTTCTAAATTTTGTGATTCGAATTTTTTTTGAACCCTTGTTTGATTTCAATAAACTTTGTATTCATGACCAGGGGCTGAATCGATATTCTATATGCCCCAAAAAATCAATTAATTTGACAATTTTTCCGAGCGGACTGCATTGACCCTACATTGGTAATGGAAACAAATTTCGGCCTACACTACTTCAAATGATTCGATTCCACCTAGATATGACATAGGATTCCCAGAAGTGTCTCCAAAAAAAATTTCAAGCCGTTTAGAATCGTTTATTATGGACGTTGAGTAATAGAGTTTTGAAAGAAGCTTCCATGAAGCTTCATCCAGAGAAATCGATTTTCAATACAAAAGTCATAAATCCTTCAATATGCGTCCAATTAATCTGAAAATTTTTAGGGTGGACGGCCAACACATTTATGAAAAATATTTATTAAAATGTCCACGTGTGAATCGGCCATTTAATCTGTTGAAAACGCGACAACCTGTTGAAGATAAAATCTACCTATAAAAGGAGGGAAGCTCCTACATCTCAAAATATTCCATTCTTCACCTCACAATCTGTCACAAAGGGGGTTGGCTTGAGAGAGCAAGAGTATAGGATTATTTCATGAGGTAGTCAAGCCATTAAGGGCTAACTCCATGTGGTGGTGGGCAGCGGCGATCTGAAGACATTTCCCCTTTTGAGTTTGTGCTTTCATTATAAAATATTTTCTTTTAAACTATCCCGGAAATTGATTGCATGAATGAAGGATGTATTTTTTCTCTCATGTATTCAATTTCATATAAATAATTATAGATTTCTTATATTCTAATTAATTTAAAGTGGTTTTAATCATGGTTTAAATTTCTTTGGCGAGGTCTCTCTTTTGAGCACGATGAGTTCATCCTGTTTTGGTTACTCGGAGGTTTTCGTGTAATTAGAACACTTTCATTAGAAGATAAGCACCCATGTATGAGGTTTCAATATGGTATCTAGATAATTTAGGTGTATATCTTGAGGTATTAAGGTATATATTGCATAATTTAATTAAAATATATTCGTAAACAATGATAAAGGGAGTGTCCAATGATCAACGTTTGTCCACCGCTACTAGCTTTAACTTGTTCTTTCCAGCTCGATTTTCGTTGGTATTTTATTGTAGATTTAATATTTCATTTTGATTTCATTTTCATAATAAAAATACCCCATATATATTATATATGTTTGTTTTATATTAGTTAAATTAAAAAGTGACAATTGTAAATACAGTGCGTATAAGCGGCCTCCTTGAGATCGACCCTAGGGTGTACCACTATGGTGAATTTATAGGATAATAAGAATTTAATTGAGTAGGGTAAAGCGACTGAAAACCCCTACCATCACCATGTGAGGTGGACCAATTTGTATGGTAGAGACATGGGAGCAGTACATGCATTAGGATGACTTTGGTACATGTTTTTATTGAGTGTTTTTTGAAATTAAAAGGAACAAAATAATAAATAATTGGTAAAATTCCATGCTATGAGATTTAGGTTGTTCTCCTTGATTTTTTGACATCTGGGAGTTTTTCAAGATGTTTAGGTTCATCAGGCTAATCTGGTTAATTGTCATAGGGTTGACCTGATAGAGGATGATGAAGCAAGAAGCATGTTTTTCATGCCACTTATGGAAATGTTTTGGCTATGTATGTGGGGGTGTATAACTTATGTATATGAATCAATTAATAGAGGATCTAGAGATTTATTTTTGTCTGATCAAGGAATAATCTTAGTATTGGGTACCATTTTTAGTCAGTGGGATATATGGAGCCATGCATATATAGTGGTTGTTATTTCATGGTTACCACAAGGTGGAAGATATGTTGTGTACCAACATTTAGAGGGAGTTCCAGAATGGTTTTTTTCATTGATGATGAGGTCATCCAAATGGTTGGATCTTCCCACCCTTCACAAGGGGATTCAGAGTATGCAATAGCTTGGGAGCAGGTTTAGGAACATCATAATTCATCATCCACCTATATTCCCAAATGAGGAGTGTAGAGCTTAATGTATATGTCATAATTTTCATCTAGTGATCAAGTATTTATTAAATCTAATTAGGATCTTGAATTATATAATGGTTAATTAAATGGATGATGTTATTGATCATATTTTTACATCAGAGTTGATCCCCAGTAGAGTGTCTAGCGGGGTGTTTTGAGGAGCAATGATTCTTTTAGTTGGTTACAGGTGTTCATGAAGTCAGTTTTCAATTTAGTGGGGATCCTTTAATGGTAGTTTCATTCCTATCCATTAGAGATAATTTGATTTCAATCATATTTTGGGGGTTTTCCAATTGCATTCCATAACTATGGGTGATATCGCAATTGACAGGCTCAGTTTTTGACTACTCACGGTGTCTAGTATCAGATGGGTGGTCAATCACCTATTACAAATAATCACTTTCCTCTAAGGCATTTCAACTGGCTTGTCACGACCCGCCCTCGGGGTCTATGTCATGACTACCCTAAGTCCGCCTTCCATAGACCAGGGGCTGGCGACTAGCACCAACGCGTAAATCCCGGTAAAAAGGGAAGGCATTGCCTTTGTAAAGTAAACAAACACCACGGAGTAAGCAAGCGGAAAGTAACCACTAAGCAAAAGAAGAGTAGAACTGAAAGTGCGGAAAAGTAAATGGGACAGTATACAAACCCCAAACTGAAAGTAAAGTACAACTCGAAAGGGAAAAACAACAACTGAAAAGTAAAAGCCGCTACACCTAGTTGTCCACTGGAAATCCCACCTAAAGGGTGGGTAAAGATAGCTCCACTGCTCCACGGGTCCCACCGTCCGCTCCGAGCACGTCCCGCCCAGTGGTCCACCTCCAGGTACCGTCCTGCTCTGCAAGCCTCGGCTAAGATCAATGTTGTCCGTCGTCTGCAACCAACACAACGTAGTGCGAGCAAAGCCCATGCAGGGGTGAGTATAAGCTACTCAGTACGGACCCCGAGACCCCTGAAGGTCTCTCAAAATCCACAAAGGATAAACCACAAAGAAAGTTACAATCACGAAGTAACAACTGACACTGCTTAGGTATACGCCCATACATATACATAAGTCATCAATTTCAAATACGCTCCAACCTCCGAGCCCAAGTACAACTCAGTCCACACAGGAAAGTAAACGTATTCCACACAGGAAAGCAAAACGTAATCCACACAGGATAACACAACACAATCCACCCAGGAAAGCAACAGGATTTAGCTCACACAGGTATACTTCTTAAAAGGACGATAAAGATGATCTCTGATCCATCTACGTCGTCGGACCCACGTAGGATCGATAGGTAACTAACCCCCGCAAAAGACCCACACAGGATCGGGCCCACGTAGGACCTGTAGGCGCTGGTTCACACAGGACCGCTGAGCGCAAGGACCCACACAGGATCGGGCCCACACAGGATCGGGCCCACACAGGACCTGTAGCACTGATCCACGTAGGATCGCTGAGTGCTGTAGTCGTCGTCGTCGAATCCACACAGGATCTCTGTACTGTCGTCGTCGCAGTCAGAGTAGCAGTAGCAGCAGTAGTAGTCACAGTAACAGTCGCAGCCAGCACTAGGGTTCCCGCACACAGCAAGCTCGTTCGGAGGGTCCGCTCCATGAGCCGAGAGGCTGATACATCAACTGTCACAAAGTCCAGAGTTGATGTATCCAAAAGTTCCGTATCGTCAATAGGAACTCAACGCAACAGATGGCGCGTCGATCGGACGCCCGGTCTGAGAGTTATTGGCATTTTCGTCCCCGGGGCCCGGTTGGTTTTTAAGGCAAAACCAACCCGACCGAACTCCACCTGCGTCCAAACATCGGGCGGAGTATTCCAAAAGAACCTTCACACTAAGAGGAACACAACAAAGCTGACGGCACGTCAATCGGACGTCCGTAGCTCAAGATATGAGCGTTTCCGCTCCGAAGGCCCGGTTGGTTTCGTGAACGAACCAACCCGGCCGAACTCAAAGTGTTCCAAAACTTTGATTGCGATATACCAAAACGACCGCCTCGATCCAAGGATCGTGTTTCCGCAGACGGTTCATCGATCGGATGTCCGTGGCTCAAGTTATGGCCAAAAGACCGAAACTGTCTCGAAAACGGGGGGTCCGGGTCCGGGCCGACCCGGCCCGGCCGGACGGCCTGCGGCGGGGCGGCACGGCGGCGCGGCGGCCCGGTGGCGCGATGGCCTGGCGCCGCATGTAGGCAGCGCACGGGGGTGCAAGGCCCCCCGCTTCTTGATTTGGCGGCGCGACAATCAGCCGCACCCTTTTTGTCAAACGCCCCCCCCCCCCTTGCGGGGCCTGCTTGTTCGGAAACCGGGGGGCCGCCTGCCCCCCCCCCCCCTCAAGGAAACCGCCCCCCTCATAAATGAGGGGGGTTTTAGAGCTTGTCGGGGGAATTTATTTCCCCCGACCTTTGACCTTCCAGCTGGCCATTTGCCGGCCGGTTATCTCCAACGGGACCGGCAAATCGTTCCCCTTTCCGGCTTCCGACGCCGGCGGCCCGGCCGCCGGTCTTCTAGTCCCGCCGCGGCCCGGAACTGGCCGCGGTGTTCGTCGTCCGGCGCAGTGCGACGACACCGCGCCCCTCCGCCGCACCTTCGATTCCCTTCGACACGGCACGACGGCGTCGTGTTCTTGATGATCCTTCCACGGCGCGGCGCGTCGGCGCCGCACAATAAAATCATGTGAATAACCGCGTGGTGCGACGACACCACACCATCTTGTTTCATCCGCAATATAAAACATCAAGAACAAAGGAGGGGGTTCGGTCGTGTTCATGCGGTCCAGCCCCCTCACGTTAAACAATAACACATATTTAAAATCCTCACGTTAGTCATGCTAGAACCACGAAAATGGATAAATAAATAAACAAATAACAACAACCCCTACCTTGGGTATAGGTTCGAAGATTTGTCAAGGTCCCACGGAAGACAACGTCGCGGAGGTCGGGCGTCGCAGTAGTCGTTCGTCAAATCCGATGACGAGGAGGTACGTCCGAAGAGGTACGTCGTTGGCGAATCTTCGTATGCCGACGAAGGGAGTCCGAGGAGGAAGCGGCGCTCCCTTTCGTTGACACGTAAAATGAAGAAGAGAGGAGCGGCGTTCTTCGTCGGAGCTTGAGCATTCTTCGTCAAAGCTTGAGCGTTCTTCGTCAAAGTTTGAAGAAGAAAGAAAAGCTCTCAAACCTCTCAAGATGGCTAAACAAAACTAACCAAATAAAATAAGCTCTTAGCTTATTTTATTAACTCAACCAGACCATTTTGAATTTCAATGGTTTGAAAAAGTTTAAACAACTCAATCTCGTTAATAAGCTAAGTTGTCAAAACAATTAAAGAGGGGTTAAAGGAGTTTTGAGAGAAGTTGAAAAGTTTAGGGTTCGTGTGGGCCCCACCACACTTAATCCTCTCAAGGGAGGTTAAGTGGGTGTGGGTCCCACCCCTAACTTTCTTTGAGAGAAGTTAACCATCAAGTTTAAATAAAAATTTGTAATCCACAATTTTTATTTAACTTAATCTAAACTTCCAAAAACTAACTCTCAACTCGAAATAAACGCAACCTCGGAAAAGGTCTCCTTAAGCGAATATCGGCGCTGCGAGTTCATCGGTGTCCTCGGATTTCAATTCTGAGCACCGGATCAAAAGTTAAAAATTCCCGCTCGTTCGTTCACTGAACGTACCCGAGCCAAACTTTGGAAATTGATTCCGGGCACTCCGGACCTCGGAATCAGGTGCCGTCAGAAACCGCGTTCTTGTAAAATTCCAAAGAAAATTAAGAAAAAATTTCCCATGAATTATACGGGTCTTTACATTACTCCCACCTCAGGGCTTTACATCCCCGTAAAGATACATAAAAAACTAGGGAAACAAATGAGGGTACTGAGCACGCATTTGAGCCTCCCGCTCCCATGTGCTCTCCTGGAGATTTCCGTGCTGCCATATGATGTGCATAAGAGGAATCGATCGCCCACGCAGGACCCACTCCTGTCGATCCTCTATCTCCACCGGAACCTCCGTAAAAGTCTCCCCATCGTCAACGTCAAGCTCCCCATGGTCAATGATGTGCGTCGGGTCGTGCGCGTATCTCCTCAGCTGAGATACGTGGAAGACGTCGTGCACCCGGTGCAATTGAGGTGGCATAGCCAGGCGATAAGCCACCTCGCCAATCATGCTGAGAACCTAGAAAGGTCCGATGAAGCGCGGAGATAACTTGCCGCCTCGGCCAAATCTCTGAATACCACGTCGAGGTGAGACCCGCAAGAAGACGTGGTCGCCATCCTTGAACTCTACTGGCCTCCGCCTCCTGTCAGCGTATGACTTCTGCCGGCTCTGAGCTATCCTCATCCTCTCCTGGATGACCTGGACTTTCTCTGTCGTGGCCTGGACCATCTCCGGTCCCACAAGTGCTGACTCCCCAGGGTCTGTCCAGCACAAAGGAGATCTACAAGGTCGACCGTACAATGCCTCATACGGTGCCATCCCGATGGTGGAGTGGTAGCTGTTGTTGTACGCAAACTCCACCAAGGGTAGTTGGTTCTCCCAGCTGCGACCAAAGTCGAGGACACATGCGCGGAGCATGTCCTAGAGAGTATGAATGGTCCTCTCCGTCTGACCATCCGTCTGAGGGTGGAAGGCTGTGCTCAGACGTAGCTGCGTCCCGAACGCCTCCTGCAACCCCTTCCAAAGCCGGGAAGTAAAGCGAGCATCTCGATCGGAGACGATAGAAGATGGCACACCGTGGAGCCATACAATCTCCTGAACGTAGAGACGTCCCATGCTCTCCACTGAGCCCTGCTCTCTGATGGGTAAGAAGTGTGCCGACTTGGTGAGCCGGTCAACAATCACCCAGATGGAGTCGTGACTGCTGGAAGTGTGTGGAATTCCAGTCACGAAGTCCATAGTTATGCCATCCCACTTCCACTCCGGAACCTCCAAGGGTTGTACCAAGCCTGCTGGTACTTGATGCTCTGCCTTCTCCTGCTGGTAGGTGAGGCATCGAGAAACGAACTCTGCTACTGCCTTCTTCATGCCCGACCACTAGTGCTGTCGTCTGTGGTCCTGGTACATCTTCACCACTCCAGGATGTACCGCCAAAGGAGAAGTGTGAAAATCTCTCAGCACTTCCTCTCGCAAAGCAACTGGTACCATGGTACGTCCTCTGAAAAGGATGTCGTGCTCTGCTCCAAGGGAGAAACCATCAGGTGCCTGTCCCGAGGATATCTTAGCACGCCGTGTCTCATAGTCAGCGTCATCACGATGTGCCTCTCTGACCCGCTGCAGTAGTGGAGGAGTGACTAAGAGAGACTGGAGGAAGGCTGGTCCATCTCTATCCACGAAGGATATCTGTAAAGAGGCTAGATGCTATGTCGCCTCCTCAAGTAGCTGAATGCCCGTCCTCCTGCTGAGGGCATCGGCTACTACGTTCCCCTTCCCAGGAGTATAGACTATCTCAAAGTCATAGTCCGGGAGGAACTCGATCCATCACCGCTATCTCAGGTTCAGGTCCTTCTGCGAGAAGATATACCTGAGACTCTGATGATCGGAAAAGACTGTAAAGCGCTCGCCCATCAGATAGTGTCGCCAAGTCTTCAGAGCGAAGGCCACTGGTGCTAACTCCAGGTCATGGGTAGCGTAGTTCTGCTCATGCGGCCTCAACTGACGTGATCCATAGGAGATCACGGCCTGCTCCTGCATCAGAACACATCCGAGTCCGGTCCCTGATGCATCGTAGTAAACTACGTACCCTACTCCCTCCTCAGGCAACCTCAAGATAGGTGCGCTGGTCAATCTCTGTCTCAGCTCCTGGAAGCTCTGCTGACATCTGTCTGACCACACGAAGGGTTTCCCCTTCTTCGTCAAAGATGTGAGTGGTGCCGCAACTCTAGAGAAGTCCGGAACGAATCTCCGATAGTATCCAGCTAGTCCCAAGAAACTCCGAACCTCAGTCACGCTCCTGGGTGGCTCCCATGCTAACACAGCCTCTATCTTCGCTGGATCCACTGCAACTCCCGCCTCAGAGATAACGTGTCCCAAGAAGTGGACCTCACGTATCCAGAACTGGAACTTCGAGAGCTTACCATAAAGCTGGTGCTCTCAGAGTGTGTCTAGTATAACTCGCAAATGATAGGCGTGCTCCTACTCAGTCGTAGAGTAAATCAGTATGTCGTCGATGAAGACTACGACAAACCGATCAAGGTATGGGTGAAAGATCCTGTTCATGAGAGCCATGAACACTGCTGGAGAATTGGTTACACCGAAAGGCATAACCAAGAACTCATAGTGGCCATACCGACATCTGAGGCCGTCTTCTGCACATCCTCGTCTCTGAATCTTAGCTGATGATAGCCTGACCTGAGGTCTATCTTCGAGAACCACCGTGCTACCTTGACCTGATCAAAGAGGTCATCAATCCTCAGTAGCGGATACTTGTTCCTCACTATCACTTGGTTCAGGCGACGATAGTCAACACAAAGTCGCAAGCTCCTGTCCACCTTCTTGGCGAACAATATCGGGGAAGCCCAGGGTGAAACACTGGGTCAGATGAACCCCTTGCCCTGCAAGTCCTCCAACTGTACCCGTAGCTCTCGAAGCTCGGCGGGGGCCATCTGATATGCTGGAGTGGATATTGGGGCTGTCCCGGGGTACAAGTCAATATAAAAGTCTACCTCTCTGCGAGGAGGTAGCCCTGGAACGTCATCGGGAAAAACGTCCGCAAACTGATCCACCACTGCAGGAAAACCAGGACTCCGTACGTCAACTGCTCCAAGGATGAGGCTAGCCAACTGATGAGTAATGGGAAGTCCTCTCCTCCGCGGAAGTCCATCCTGTGCTGCTAAGGCTCCCTTCTTGCCTGTGAAGGTGAACCTGCTCCCGTCGGTGCGTACATATCGCACCTTGCGCCTAAAACAGTCAATTTGTGCATGGACCATAGATAGACAATCCATGCCCAAGATGGCGTCGTAAGGACTCGATGCTGCAACAGGAAGATCCCAGCCGAAGCTCTCGCCTCCTAGAGTAAGCTCACACTGCCGGCACCAGTGTGTAATCGTCGAGTCTGCTCCCGTAGGAGTCTCTAGCCGTAAGGATCGAGACAACGGCTCTGTCGGAATCTCCGAGCTCCGAACAAGGGCAGCAGCTATAAAAGAGGGACTCACTCTTGTGTCTATAAGAACTGCAGAAAGGGTGGAATAGACACAGATAGTACCTCGAATCATCTCGGGTGCGCCGTGGTCGTAGGCCTCTGCTGCCTGGAGCTGTTCCTGCCTCTGCCCGGCAGCTCCCTGTGGTCGGGGTGGACCTCCTGGTGGTGGTGGTGGAAGAGCCTCAAAGCGTCGCCCACCACCGGCTGCTCGTCCAGATCCTCTGCCTCGTCCGCCTCCTCTCTGCGGACCGCCACGGTCGACCCTCTGCCTCTGCCTCGGTGGTCCCTCAACCGACTGCTGCTCCTCGGCACGGCGGGTCGGGCAGTCACGAGCCATGTGGCCCTGCCCGCCGCACGAGTAGCATTGTCTTCCTCTCGAAAGACTGGCTCCGTGCTGTGTGCCCCGCACTGCTGAGCCAGTGCCCTGAGGTCATCTGCCCGAAGGTCTGGTCTGTCTGGACCCCTGAGTCATCCGTCGACTTCCTACTACAGATGACTCTGCCACGTGCCGCCCTGCGGTGGGTCGCTGCGCTGGTGTAGACTCAGCTAGGAAGCTCTCGATCAAAAGAGCCCGCTCCAGTACTCTTGTCTGAGTCGGTATGCTGAGGGAGATCAGCGATGCCCTGATCTCGTGTCTCAAACCCTGCTCGAAGGTCCGGGCCCGGAAGAATGGGTCCCGTACCATGTCGGTCGAGTAGCGCGAGAGATCAGTAAATCTCGCCGAGTACTGAGCGACCGTCATGCTGCCCTGCCGCAGCTGAAGAAGCTCTTGGATACGCACCGCACGAAGGGTGGCTGGGAAGAACTCCGAGCGGAAGAGGCTCTCAAAGTCCGTCCAAAGTAGAGATGTCTCATCGTGCACCTGGAGCATCAAGATCCACCATCGTCCTGCTGCTGTGTGTAGTAGGCTCGCAGCGAGGATCACCATGAGGTCTGATGGTGTCTTCACTAGCCTAAACACACGTACCAATGCCTCCAGGCAGTCCTCTGCTGCCTGGGGATCCGTCTCCCCACGAAACCTGGGTGGTCGCTGGCGCTGAAACTCATGCAGTGCACTGAGGCAACGTGCATCGTTAGCGGTTGGCGCTGGAAGCATCGGGGGCTCGGCGGGTAGTGCTACCGCCGGTGCCACTGCTGACAAAGGGCCCTGCACCGAGGCCTCGTCGTTCGGTGGGCTGTCGTCACACTCGACTCTCAGAACCCTAGCTGGCTGCCGTCGTGGGGCCATCATGAAAAGGAAACAGATGCGCCATGGTCAGAACGGTATACCTGGTGAGCTGATATATATGTAATCACAAAGAAAAATTTGAAACACACACGCAATCAATGTTTTCGTTCATTAAGTCGGAAATCAGAAGTCAGGGTCCTGGTGTACGGATACGTCGGCCGCCGCACCAACACTGGACTCCCTGGACTGATAACCACACTCAATACGCTAATCATTATTGCTTCACATAGAAAAGATCAGAGTTCGCGGTAGAACCGAACTCCTCTAATACCAATTTGTCACGACCCGCCCTCGGGGTCCGTGGCGTGACTACCCCAAGTCCTCCTTCCATAGACCAGGGGCGGGTGACTAGCACCAAGGCGTAAATCCCGGTAAAAAGGGAAGGCATTGCCTTTGTAAAGTAAACAAACACCACAAAGTAAGCAAGTGGAAAGTAAACACTAAGCAAAAGCAGAGTACAACTGAAAGTGCGGAAAAGTAAATGGGCCAGTATACAAACCCCAAACTGAAAGTAAAGTACAACTCGAAAGGGAAAAATAGCAACTGAAAAGTAAAAGCTGCTACACCGAGTTGTCCACTGGAAATCCCACCTGAAGGGTGGGTACAGATAGCTCCACTGCTCCACGGGTCCCACCGTCCGCTCCGAGCACGTCCTGCCCAGTGGTCCACCTCCAGGTACCGTCCTGCTCTGCAAGCCTCAGCTAAGATGAACGCTGTCTATCGTCTGCAACCAACACAACGTAGTGCGGGCAAAGCCCGTGCAGGGGTGAGTATAAGCTACTCAGTACGGACCCCGAGACCCCTGAAGGTCTCTCAAAATCCACAAATGATAAACCACAAAGAAAGGTACAATCACGAAGTAACAACCGACACTGCTTAGGTATATGCCCATACATATACCTAAGTCATCAATTTCAAATACGCTCTAACCTCCGAGCCCAAGTACAACTCAGTCCACACAGGAAAGTAAACATATTCCACACAGGAAAGCAAAACGTAATCCACACAGGATAGCACAACACAATCCACATAGGAAAGCAACAGGATTCAGCTCACACAGGTATACTTCTTCAATGGACGATAAAGATGATCTCTGATCCATCTAAGTCATCGGACCCACGAAGGATCGATAGGTAACTAACCCCCGCAAAAGACCCACACAGGATCGCGCCCATGTAGGACCTGTAGGCGCTGGTTCACACAGGACCGCTGAGCGCAAGGACCCACACAGGATCGGACCCACACAGGATCGGGCCCACACAGGACCTGTAGCACTGATCCACGTAGGATCGCTGAGTGCTATAGTCGTCGTCGTTGAATCCACACAGGATCTCTGTACTGTCGTCGTCGCAGTAACAGTAGCAGTAGCAGCAGTAGTAGTCATAGTAACAGTCGCAACCAGCACTAGGGTTCCCGCACACAGCATGCTCGTTCGGAGGGTCCGCTCCACGAGCCGAGAGGCTGATACATCAACTGTCACAAAGTCCAGAGTTGATGTATCCCAAAGTTCCGTATCGTCAACAGGAACTCAACGCAACAGACGACGCGTCGATCGAAAGCCCGGTTTGAGAGTTATTGGCATTTTCGTCCCCGGGGCCCGGTTGGTTTTTAAGGCAAAACCAACCCGACCGAACTCCACCTGCGTTCAATCCTCGGGCGGAGTATGCCAAAAGAACCTTCACACTAAGAGGAACACAACAAAGCTGACGGCACGTCAATCGGAAGTCCGTAGCTCAAGATATGAGCATTTCCGCTCCGAAGGCCCGGTTGGTTTCGTGAACGAACCAACCCAGCCGAACTCAAAGTGTTCCGAAACATTGAGTACGATATACCGAAACGACCATCTCGATCCAAGGATCCCGTTTCCGCAGACGGTTCGTCGATCGGAGGTCCGTGGCTCCAGTTATGGCCAAAAGACCGAAACTGTCTCGAAAACGGGGGGTCCGGGTCCGGGTCGACCCGGCCCGACCCCCCCCCCCCCCCGGGTCGACCCGAACTGGGTCGACCTGACCCGGGTCCGACCCGGCCTGGCCGGACGGCCAGCGGCGCGGCGGCCTGGCGGCGCGGCGGCGCGGCGGCGCGGCGGCGTGGCGGCCTGGCGCCGCATGGAGGCAGCGCGTGGGGGGACAAGGCCCCCCGCTTCTTGATTTGGCGGCGCGGCAATCAGCTGCGCCCTTTTTGTCAAACGCCCCCCCCCCCTCGTGGGGGGCCTGCTTGTTCGGAAACCGGGGGGCCGCCTGCCCCCCCCCCCCTCAAGGAAACCGCCCCCCTCAAATGAGGGGGGTTTTAGAGCTGGCCGGGGGAATTTATTTCCCCCGGCCTTTGACCTTCCGGCCGACCATTTGCCGGCCGGTTTTCTCCAACAGGACCGGCAAAACGGTCCCCTTTCCGGCTTCCGATGCCTGCGGCCCGGCCGCCGGTCTTCTAGTCCCGCCGCGGCCCGGAACCGGCCTCGGTGTTCGTCGTCCGACGCAGTGCGACGGCACCGCGCCCCTCTGCCGCACCTTCGATTCCCTTCAACGCGGCGCGACGACGTCGTGTTCTTGATGATCCTTCCACGGCGTGGCGCGTCAGCGCCGCGCGATAAAATCGTGCGAATAACCGCGTGGTGCGACGGCACCACGCCATCTTTTTTCAACCGCAATATAAAACATCAAGAACAAAGTAGGGGGTTCGGCCGTGTTCATGCGGTCCGGCCCCCTCACGTTAAACAATAACACATATTTAAAATCCTCACGTTAGTCATGCTAGAACCACGAACAAGGATAAATAAATAAACAAATAACAACAACCCCTACCTTGGGTATAGGTTCGAAGATTTGTCAACGTCCCGCGGAAGACAACGTCGCGGAGGTCGGGCGTCGCGGTAGTCGTTCGTCAAATCCGATGACGAGGAGGTACGTCCGAAGAGGTATGTCGTTGGCGAATATTCGTATGCCGACGAAGGGAGTCCGAGGAGGAAGCAGTGTTCCCTTTCATTGACACGGAAAATGAAGAAGAGAGGAGCGGCGTTCTTTGTCGGAGCTTGAGTGTTCTTCGTCAAATCTTGAGCGTTCTTCGTCAAAGATTTAAGAAGAAAGAAAAGCTCTCAAACCTCTCAAGATGGCTAAACAAAACTAACCAAATAAAATAAGCTCTTAGCTTATTTTATTAACTCAACCAAACCTTTTTGAATTTCAAAGGTTTGAAAAAGTTTAAACAACTCAATCTCATTAATAAGCTAAGTTGTCAAAACAATTAAAGAGGGGTTAAAGGAGTTTTGAGAGAAGTTGAAAAGTTTAGGGTTCGTGTGGGCCCCACCACCCTTAATCCTCTCAAGGGAGGTTAAGTGGGTGTGGGTCCCACCCCTAACTTCCTTTGAGAGAAGTTAACCAACAAGTTTAAATAAAAAATTTTAATCCACAATTTTTATTTAACTTATTCTAAACTCCCAAAAACTAACTCTCAACCCGAAATAAACGCAACCTCGGAAAAGGTATCCTTAAGCAAATATCGGCGCTGTGAGTTTATCGGTGTCCTCAGATTTCAATTCCGAGCACCGGATCAAAAGTTAGAAATTCTCGCCCGTTCGTTCACTTAACATACCTGAGCCAAACTTCGGAAATTGATTTCGGGCACTCCGGACCTCAGAATCAGGTGCGGTCAGAAACCGCGTTCTTGTAAAATTCCAAAGAAAATTAAGAAAAAATTTCCCTTAAATTTTACGGGTCTTTACATGGCTGGGATGATAGGTTATTTTTTAGTAGTAGAGAGAAGCGTATTTTGTAGAGGGCAGTCTCATGATGGTCCTCGTCGATGTGGATCTATCCTAGAGAACCTTGATGGAGGACAAAAGTATAGAGGTAGTGGATTTTCTCATGGTCAGATGCTTGTGTTATATAAAATAGCACAAGTAGTATGAGGACTCGTTCAAGGTATGATTAACTAATCATCAACCCTTGTGAGTGATTTATTTTATTCTGGCGCCTCTCACTCATTTTTTCCCTTATGTTTTCCTATATATTGGGACTATACATGGATAGAGTTCTAGTGCTCCTACTGATATCTATGTTTGTTAGAGTCCAAGATTCCTTGTTTTATGTGTTATTGGAATGTAGGTTAGTAATGGGGTACCCCTATCAGTAATGGAAAGACTATAAATATATATACTACCATAAAATATTAACGTTGTTATGGATTAACATTATTTTGTGCATGTATTCATCAATTGCTTTCAGAGAATAGTCTTTTTATCAAATGTGGAGAGCCAGTGAGTTTCATTCATTAGTAAGTGAGATTATTAGTTGTGTGGTAATAATGTGGAGGCTCTTTTTTCACAGATGATGAAGCTGTAAAAATAACCCCATGTTGGGGGAGTCCCTATGGCTTAGGGAGACTTCTTTTATTTTCTCCCATAATATGTTTTGTCACTACCACCTTATAATGCATTAGTGTTTGGGATTGGGTTGAAGGTTTGTGGGTTGCCAATTTTGATGGATCACAATCATATAATGTGTATAATTTTTTTTGAGTTGAGTTTTGATAGTGGATGATATGATGTAGCGGTGTTTATCCCACCCATTATGTCACCATGGGGTGATCCATCTTGTTCTCCAAAAAGGAGGATTGTAGGTTGAGATTGTGAATAGACTACTGAAGGCTGAATTATGTAAAAATAAAGAATATTTACCCCTTTCTGAGGATCTATGATATATTCAACTAGTTTGGATGAGCTAGTTGGTTCTCGAAGATCGATTTGTGGTGTCGATATGAGCAATTGAGTGTGAAATACGAGGTTATTCAGAAGACTATTTTAAAATTCTAGTATGGGGACATCAAGTGTGTGGTTATTTCGTTCAGTGTTATGAACACACTATCTAGGTTATTAGGACTTATGAACTTTATTTTCCTTTCATTCCTTGATTGGTTCACAATTATATTACATGATGATATCTTGGTCTACTTGTTGTTGGAGGAGGAGAAATCCGAACATCTTCGAGTTGTTTTTCTTTCCAATTAACACCACCAACATCATATGAATTTGTCCAAGATTATTTTTTTAGATGAAATAGGTTTGTTTCAAGAATAGTTGGTGTATCAGTAGTGTGTGGAAGTGGACCCATTAATGGTCAAAGTAGACATTTCTTGGGAAGCAGCAAATAATTTGGTAGAGGTTTTCAGTTTCCTTGGTATCAGAAGCTATTATTGGAGGTTTATTACCAACCTATATTGAGTTTCAAAATGATTGATATTGAATAATGGTAATGACTATAATTTTATATTGAAATATTAGTTCCAAGAAGCTTTTAGTTACTTGAATAAAAAGTTGGTTAGTACTCAAGTGCTTTAGTTTCCTTAGGAGTGTCTGTTGTTTGTGGATTTCTATTACACATCCAATTTAGACTTGAGATTAATTTTAATGTTTCGTAAGGATGTAATATATTATTGGTATAGTGATTTATGTACCAATTACCACAGCTATTCCACCCATGATCTATATTTTTTCTTATGTGTGATCATTTTATTGTTGGGGTGGACTTACCTCATCATTTAGAGTTTTGTGGTTTTCCAAGATAACATGAGTCTATGATATGGATTCTCTCAACCTGATAAGAATATATTCTAGGGGATGTGGATAGAGTTTATCTAGTATTATGAAATTGAGATCTATTACACTTGAGGTATGGGTAACGTAGTTTTGGATGTTTTGGGTGAGATGTCTTTAGAAGATGTGACTCAGGAGACTTCAGATGTTTGAAAAGGAATGGGGGAGCTTATAGTGATGCGTCATGATGTTTGAGGGAGTAGTGGCTGAGTATTTTTTATTATATGACTATGGAGTGATTTTTGATGCATCATGTATAGGAGTCTCAATGGGAAGACTCAAAGGAAGTAGTGATCCATGATCATGTTGTCCATGGAGATATTCCCAAGGGATGGTTAGAGGATGGTTGAAAATGTGTTTTATTCTATGAGAGGATATTTTTCCCCTGGGAAATTAATAAGGGATGTATACATGAGATACATTGAAAATGATTTATAATATACCCTCTTCTGAAAAATATATATCATTTCTTGAGTAGATATATTTGGTGGACAAGGATGAAGTGGCCAGTGGCATAGTCTTTGGAATGATGTATGGTTTTTCAGTTGGTGAAAGCGGAGAACCATGTTCCTATAGTTATGTTAATGTTATTTTATGTTACTAAGTGGAAATGGGATGATAGAAAAACATATTTTATCACAATGTTACCCTGATTTCATGGAGGTTTGGATGCAGTTTGCGTGGTAATGGTCAAGTTGAAGAAATTACCTATCTTTTAAGTCATCCGTGAGTCTAATGTCATGGATTTTTTTGTATAGAGTTATAGGGATTACTTAATTTAGTATCAAGGTGTATCAAGTACTGTTATAAATAATTTGAATCCTTATTTTAACTCAATATTATATAGGTTGATTCAACATTATTTTTTCTCCCAGTTTCACCTTATCATTTCTTTCGACCCTCATACCGATGGGAAGATAGAGTAGACCATACAGATGGTGGAGGAATTGTTGTGGGCCTTCATCTTGTAATTTTGTGTATATTGGGTATGATAAATACCATTAGATGAAAATTCATTTAACAAAATGTATTATTTGTTCATTATTATGGGCCCATCTGAGGCATTTTATTAGAGGTCATGTCGTTCTCTGTTTTGTTGGACAGAGGTTGGAGAGTCTATAGATCTTTGTCCTGATGTGGTGTATGTAATAACCATGAAGATATAGTTTTTTTAGAATAGATGAGGGGGACACATAACCATAATATGGATTATGTTGATCGAATTAATATCCTCCTCGAGTTTGTTGTTGGATAGCATGTTTTCTTGAATGTCTCCCCTTTCTATAAGATGTAGTGTCTCTATAGGGGAGTAAGCATTCTCCGAGGTTTTTTTGGGACATTTGAGGTGTTGTGATGTGTTTTCGAGGTGGCGTATTGGTTATCATTTCCACCAAATTTGCATAGGATCTATGAAATCATTCATGTGTCTCAACTACATCAATATCTTCATGATGATACCCACATTATTGACTGGGGATAGTTAGATATTGAGGGAAAATAAATGTTCATAAATTTACCAATAAAGATACAGGATCACCAAGAGAATTCATTATGGGGATGGGCCATTCACATAGACCATGTGTTATGGTAGAATGGTGTCCTGGATGAGAGTACATGGGATAAATAGATGCATATTCACAATCATTACCTGTAGATTTTTTGAGTTTTTCATTATTATATTATTCTTAGGATGTGATTTTTTGATCTAGTTATATTATGAGATGTGTATTTCATGTCATGTGTGATGCTTAATAAATTATTGGCATATGTAAAGGGGAAGAAATTATTCAAAATCAATATGAATTACCATTGATGTAATTAAAACAATCATGTGAGTTAGTTCCTACCATATAATATTATATCTTGAAATGGAGGATGAAATTTCCTAATTTGTACATTTTAGGCTATGTGGTTCTTTTGTTGTGCTTATTTTTTATTTTAGGATCATTGTAGGTTGGATGGATTTATAGGTGGTTTTTTGGTGTGTGTTTTCTTGTGTTGAGTATAAAGTGTCTAAGTGATGTGGTTGTGTAGTTATGATGTTGTGTGAGATGATTTGTGGCTGTTTCAGTTGTTGCATTTGGATGGTTATGGTGTTGAGGAGTAAAAAGGTCCTTGAGAGGTATCTCATGGGGTTGTTGTTCAGATCCCTTTTACCTTCTAATACCACTTATTTATTCATGATAGAGACAAACATTTGATAGGTTTATAATAAAATATTCTTTACCTTCCTAGTTCATTACATTACTGGTTTTGGGAGTGAGAGGTTCCGAGAAGAGGCCAAAAGTGGTCCTAGAAGAGTGTTTCTTCTAAAATATAGAAGCATAAGTAATACACATCATGTAATGTCATTATGAAATTAAATTGGGGTTCACTTCAATTTTATTCACATTTCATGATGCATAATGATTCCTTTTGTTAATGCTTCAATTTGATACATTTTTTGGAAGAACATAAAATTTTAAAATTACATGATGTGAAAGGGGATTATATGTTGTGTAAATTTTATGTTCGGTGTGGTTATGATTTTTAACGTGCATGGGGGTATCATTAAAAACTATTATTAGTGACAAATTATCTCCTTAGATGAAATAAAGAGGCTCCATATTCCTGAATTTTGAGTTCCACTCCATGGGGATTGATTCTTCGCTTCCGGTCTTCGATTAGTGGTGGGTTCTCATTTTTCTATTATCTTTTTTATTTTTTCCTTCACCTGAGGTATTTTTCAATGATGTTTTATTTGTTTGGGAAGTGTTTTGGGATGAACTTTTATGGTATTTGGGTTTTCTATAGTCTATCCATAGTTTCTTGTGGTTTTTTTGGTTTTGGTGTGTTTTATCATCATTATGAAATGTGCAATGAGACCAGAAATCATATTATGTAGGGGATCCTCATTATTACTCTTCTATGTGATATGTGTGATATATTCATGCTTTTATTATCTTTGTTGGATATTAAGTCTCATAATAAATATATAATTAACTAAATATATAAAATTGATGTGTATGAGCTGTTATCCTATTCATTATTCAATGAAATACATTCCATTTTCTAATTCCGAAAATAAATTTTTTAGAGCCCTTCTTGTTCTACACAAGTTATGCTATAATGACTCATGTTGTGTTAATAAGAGACCAGAATTAAATAAAAGTCAATATATCATATATTCAACTAATAATTTATTTCTCCTGGACATTAAATTTGTGTGATAATACCCACAATAACATCACTATTTAATGTTATAAATCTACATGAATAAAATGAATCGAGAATGTGTCTTATGATGTAATCTTTTTTTATTCTTATTTTGTTTATTTGTGTAGTTTGGGATATTTTTCGATGATATATGTGACTGACTAGGCTAATAGGTGTGTGGGTCCATGATGTATTGATTAATTAGCATAGTTGTGATGTGGCCAAATGGTTGTGGCTTAGTGGTTGTGGCATAGTGGTTGGGGTGTTTTGGTTGTGGCACAATAGTTGTGGTGTGTAGTCATTGTGGTTGTGTGATGGATGGGTTTGTGTGGTTGTTATGGATATATGTTTTTTGTTAGGTGATGCAATGTGAATGGTAGATGTGTGGTTTCATGGTAGTAGTTGTTGTTGCTGGGCAAATTTTATGGCATGGTTGAGATAGTTTTCTAGTTACCCATGGGAAGAACTATGCTGTTAATTGTATCAAAATAGGCTTGTAAATAAAAAAACTTATATATAAATATGTATGTAATAAATGGATTATATTTAAATGAAAATAATAAATGAATGTGTTAGTAATTTAATTTTACGGGACCAAAGTTCATTTAATGTAAATAGCATGATGAATAAATGTGGTGAACCTTGTAGGATGACTGTTTAAAATGATAGGTTGTGGTTATGTACTCTGTTTCATATAGTGTTGGTAGTAGTTTTGATAGTTGATGTATGGTATATTTTGGTGATTTAGTGTTCTATAGTGTTGTTTATGTGAACCCTTAGGTTGGGTTTTGTGGGATATATCTATATCATGTTTATTTACAATGTTTCTTAATCAGCCCACCCAGGTTGGATAACATTACCAACACGTAGAGGGGATGTGTTTTGGGTTATTTCCCTAACATCTAGGAGGGAAGTGATATATATGGTTGGATACCCCCTCCCCATGTATTTTTTCAATTGTGATGTGTGGCCAAGTGTTTACGGGGGAGATGTGATGTGTCAGACTATGTGTCTACAGGTTAGGAATCAAGTTTTGTGTTGTGATATATGATGGGGATCATGTGTGGTATAAGGAGGGGACATCATTTATGTCAATCACGTTCATGATAACCTACGCTCTAGTTCAAGTTGTGATATGTTTTCCACGAGTCTGTGGCCAGAATATGATGTGACGTGATGTGTAGACCACATGTCTACTTGAGAAATGCGATTTATGGCCCATGTGTGTACGGGAGAGATGTGATGTGATATATTTGGATAATATGGGAGAATAATAAATTCATCATAGAGGTATGAGAGTAGAATCATATCAGGGAAGAGGTAGTATTGTTTGTTTATTTTCCAAGATCTTAATGCTATATTATTATATTGGTTGTGTGATTTTGTGAGTGATCTATGTTGA
The DNA here is from genome assembly GCA_963277665.1 of Viscum album. NCBI lineage: Eukaryota > Viridiplantae > Streptophyta > Magnoliopsida > Santalales > Viscaceae > Viscum > Viscum album. The sequence continues at coordinate 1,501,448,585 of OY728131.1, forward strand.
GGCTAGATTTGGTTAGCTTACCTATATAAGTTCTGGTATGTTATGATATTTTTGTCTCTAGAATATTAGAATTCCCTTTTCACATGTGAATTTGAGACATTTGTTTTGAGTATGCTAATTATACCTATTGTGATCACCCAATATAAATAAACTGTTTTTAGCTTTTTAAAAGGACATTGAGAACTGATCTGGACATTACTAGATGGGTTAGAGTTGTTGTTCAATTGCTTCCATATACGTATTTTATGGTAAATAGTTGGATATATATATATATCAGTATTACATAATTCATGAATTATGTTATGGTTTTTTGTTTACGTATATATTCTACTAAAGTTTTTAGTGATTTTTATCCAATCTCCCAATCATGTTTCATTTATAGAGGATAATGCCTCCAATACCATTAAATTTCTATATCCTCGATGTTAGTCACCAACCCGAGGGAAAATATAGACAGGACTTATGGGTTATTTTCTCTCTCCCTTCCTTAAAAAATAATTAGTGGGATGGTTTCATGACACAAATGCTTCCATTGGTAGGTAAAGATCATATCTCATGATATCAATCCGGACATACTTTTTAGGGAATGTGATATACATGGAGGATATGCAGGATCAAAATTCCATCAATTGCTCATGGTGACACCTCATGTCACTGGTATGGTGTTAGATGATAGAGGTCTTTATCAAACTTTCTTTCCTTCTATGGTGGTTCAATTTCAAGATGATTTTTTGGAAAAATTAAAAAAATACCATCTGATAATGGAATAACATTCGTGGTTTAGCATATACTATCCTCATTGCCTATTTCTGTTCCACATTAAAGAATGGATCTATAATACATTAGGTAAGATGTTATGGAAATAGAAAACTTAGAATTTTTGGGTTTCATCAAATCACAAACCTCCTTATAGGGATCTCCAATCCTTTTTCATAAAATGCGTGGTGGTTACCAATAGTTATGTGTGGATTATAGGAAAAAGTGCCAAATGATTGTGAATAAACAGTACCAACACCTCTTTATAAATGACTTTGTTGAAAATTACAGAGTATATAATGTGGTTTATATGACTTATATAGGGTTTATCCCTGATTACGATTGGGTGATACCCTTATTCATACCTTATATAGAGTTCAAAAGTACGTATGGATCATATGTGTACATGGTTTTGTAGTTCGACCTAATAGAATTGTTACTTATATTTATAGACCTAAATAATATGTTCTTTCACCCATATATGAATTTTTTCATGGTTTTAATCATTGATGATACTATTTTATACTCTACGACCATATATAAACATGCTCTACATTAGGAGGATGTGTGGAGTATGCTGAGGGGGAAATGGATTTATGATAATCAATCTATGTGTCGTTTCACAAAAATAAAAGGTTCACTTTATGTGGAATATCATATCTAGAACATTGATTCTATTATCCCATAGAATGTTACAGTTGTAGTATCTTAATGGGGGACTAATAAAATGTTGTACATACATTTAATTATTAGATTTTCATGATACTTTTGGATATTTATCTAGGATTTCTCGAGTCTCATACTGACTTTAACAGGCCTGACTAACAATATGATGGATTTAATATTAATTGGTTCATGAAAGGATGGATTTAACTAGTTAAAGAATAGGATTACCATGGAACTAATCCAAACCCAACCATAGACATGTAGGGATTAAAAAAAAATTTCGATTCATTTGGAATTTGTCTTGGTGATGTTACAATATAGAGAGGTTATTTTTTTTGCATTCATGTTATGATATATTAGGTCACATGACCACAACCCATGCAACACAAAAACTCAATCTATAAATAATAGAACATTCTATGAGATGGTAGAAGCACAATATTCTGGGTGAGATATTAAAAGATCATACATACCATAATAGCATAAAATATATATTCTCACATTTGGATTTAGATATTTAAAACTGACAGTTTTTTTAATAAATCTAATCCTTTTATTTTATATTTTACTATACCCCCTGGATTTGGAAACATAATTTATGATGCATTAAGAAGGAATACACTATATTAGTTTTTTCAAAATCCTAGCAGTGTGTTTCGGTTGATGGATCTCTTCAATGATATATATTTGGGAGTACATGAGTATTATTGGAAGGAAGCTCTATTATCCATACCTACTAAGTATTTACTACTAAATTCCATTAAGATGAATATGTTATGTAATATGCAGTGGTTGGAATTGTGAGATAGAGATTATGGTGGGGATCTACCAAAAAATATCTTCCACACTGAGGATGATATCCTATGTATTCCTAGTTGAATCTTGGGGCCTACAGACACGTTGGAAGAGATAATGAGCGATTCTGATGAATTTATGTCAGTGGTTTATCTTTGGATAAGAATAATATATCAAGACATATGATGATAGAACAAGTTACCAAAGATAATAAAAGAGATTACATGCTTCTTTATGAGGTTCTCTACAAATAAATAGGTCAAGGGTGAGGATCAATATCCCATTATACTCATATAGTAATTGTACATTACTAAGAAGAAATATGAGTGTGTTATAATGGATTTTGTGTCTTTTATACTAAGGACACCTATGGGTGATGTTGTTTTGGTAGTTTTGAACATCATTACAAAGTTCTCTCAGTTATTTTTTATATAAGAGACCATCTCATTATATGATCTAAGTCATATTTATGTTTGTTAGGTTGTTTAGATACATGTGGTTCCTCACACAATAGTCTCATAGAGAGATTCACATTTAACACCAACAATTAAGACATGGCTACAAAATTATCTAGGTATGGATGTTTTTATGAGAACTCCCTATAACCCCTATAAAAACAATAAGTTAGATCATGGTATACATATACTATTTTAAATTCTTAGAGCATTAATCCTTTATTTAAGAGGCTCTAGAGAGATACAATTGTTCTTAGTATAATTTTTGTACAAAAATAACAACTAGGTTTCTAGCTGTATTGGGCCTCATGAGGATTCTTATAATATATATTTCATTTACACATGTTCTATTTTGATATGGGTAATGTGGTAATGAATGGACCCAACCTCATGGAGGTTATTATAAAGAATATGAATATAATATGTAATGGAATAATGAAAACCTAGTGTAGGAAGAAGTCATATACAAACCAAAATCACTGACCTATCGAGTTTGATATAGGTTAATTAGTATTCTACTATGTGTAACCAATATTGGGATACCTTCACCTATAGAGATAATAAAAGCTAGTTCCCAGGTATGTTCTTCAATATGAAATTGTGGAAAGGGTCAGTCCAATGGAATACTGACTTAACTTTCCATTTTGGTTTGGTTCCATGAATTGTGGGGTCTAGGTCTCTCTTCTATGATGGTACCTTCTTTTCCAATCATAGGATCTTGATGCTGATGATATAGATTTGGAGGCTCACGTGTCCTTTGAGATGTATACATTTTGTATTTAGGAAATCATATAGTGGACACTTTGTGGAAAACAAGTTCTCATAGTCTTTTTTACTATTGAAAAATTGATGTCTTCAAGAGGAAACATGGGAATTATAATCTGATAAGTGGGATTAATGGGAACAATTGTTTATTGAGGAGGCAAGTGAATGTTTCTGGAACAACTGATGATGATCTTTCTTATAGTTGGTAGATTGTATGGACCCTCTCATTTTACAATGTATGAATTGGTTTTGTTTTCTTAACTCCACATTTTAGTTACATATTTGAGGATTCCAAGGGTCATAGGTAGTATCAAGATAATTAGAAAGGTTTTTGTTATAATGATTTTGTTTTGGGGGAAATAGAATATGTGGAATATTTAGTGTGTTGTTTTCATTAACAGTTAACTTTCTCCATGATGATCAAAAAAAGGAAGAATCACGATTTGTTAACCCATTTATATAGGGAATGAAAACCATGAAAACAATAAATTTTTTTGTAGATCCAATCCATAATGATTTTGAACGTTTTTTTCTAAACATGAACATAACTATAGAGGTTTTGGGGTATCTAGACAGTTCCATTTACAATGTTATTACATAGGTTTTCTAACCTTGCTTCGTAACTATGGACCCAATTAGAAATATTGAAAATTAATATTTTTCTATTTTCATTCCTTTAGTCTATATAAATTTATATCTTAATTTATTTAATTATAATCTTCTTATGTTCTCATATCCCTTGTCCTCTAAACTTGATGAATCACCTTGGTTCCTCTAATGATTAGAGTTCCATATGTGGATATTTAACCCTCGAGATTAATAGCAATTTATATATACACTCTCCTCTTCATAAAAACTATTTCAAGTTTTAATTTTTTTATGACTAATACACCATATTTGAATATATTTTTACAACGTTCTATCTTTTATTAATTTATACTCGAACTGAATAATAATATTCAGTAGGTGGAGCTCCATTATCCTAATATAGGTCATCTTGATGCTACCCATTATGGATTAAAATTTTTAATGGTAATTGTTTTGTATATTCTCATAATGATTATATTTTAATTTAACATAAGATATAAAATTAATTATTTTATTCCCTATAATGATCATACAACACTTTTAAATAATTGTATTTTCAACTGATAAATTAAAATTTGAACCTTGGATACCCCATTATAGAGTTATTTTTTGTGTATGGATTCTTTTATTATAATGATATATCTATGACCTGTCTCAAAAATGATAATGGTCTATGGGCATAAACATTATTCATAGAAGTCAAATTTCATTTCTGGAATGAAAAATAATATAAACTATCTTGATTTTGGACGGGGACCTAAATGTAAAGAATTATATTATATGCTTATATCTTATCCCGATTAAATAAATGGAAATTTTGGGGTGAGATCCTTAGAATTATTGTAACACCCCAGGTAAATAAATAATATAACATTTTCATATTTATCCATATTTGTGAATAAAATATTAATATGACTTTAAAGGGGATGTTATGCTCGATGGCGTACCCAACACGCAACAACGAGTTTCTTGGGAATCTTATGTTGCACTCTAATAATAAAATAATATTATTTTAAATGGCAGTTAACATGTAGCCGTTGTATTGGCGGGAATAGATAGAAATAACTAAAATATTATTATATAAGTTTTTAAATGTTTTTACATTTATCCAATAAAGGATAGAGGCATAAAATACGGAAAGAATTCAATTTTTGGCGTATATGCCCTAGTTTTCACTAAAGGTTCACTTATCACCTTTTGATGTTGAACCATCATTAAATATAGTTTTGTTCACTCTTAAACATTCTTTTGGACCAAATAAAACTCTTATTAAGAATCGGGACATCAAAATTTACTTTTGTAAATGTTTGGTATCTTTCCGATAAAGTTCATTTTTTAATGAATAGTGTAAAATGTTGTATTTTAATTCAAAACCACTTTTTAATCTAATTTATTTATATGATTATATTATCTTTTGAATTGGTTTTAAAGTGAAATTAGAATATATTTTTACCATTAAATCCAATAGTGGCCGTTAGAATTAATTTCACATTGAAATCAGACTTAAACCAGTGTCAATCTTTTGATACTTTTTGTTTCATAAAAACACGCTATTTGCTCTGACAGCGGGAATTAATTATTAAATTAATTAATGTGACTTATATGTTTTGAATTTTGTAAAATAGACTTCATTTTTTAATTCTTAATATCAAATATAGATTAGGGTGAATTTTTGGAATTTTTCTGAAAAACATCAATTTTTGATGAATAGTGACACCACTAAGTGGTACTTATAAAAACTGATTTTTCTGTTTAAATGAAATTTTGCCATCTTTGTGTTTTGAATTTCAAAAATCCGACATACATGGTTGTCATTAAGAATTAAAATGTTGTTCAATGGGATAAAAATAATTTTTTGGTGAATAGTAACTTATTATGTTTTTAATCGCGATTTGTGGTAATTAGTGTAGTTTAAGGTAAAAATAATGCTTTAATAAAATAAGATGAGCTTGACACATGTCCTACCCTCATTGGTTGTGTCATGGCCGACCAAGAAAATCCATGGGTCAACTTGGGGACCCCATGGATCCACTTCGGTTGGGAAATTACATAAATAACTTTTTATTTAATGTAAAAGTAAAAATGACACAAACATGATATTGTTTACTAAAACAATTTTTAAGTGGGGTTATACATGTCAGATTTTTTATTATAAATAGTATTTGGAAAGCTAAAAATTTTTCCTACATTATAGTAATTGTTTTATAATTTTTAGACATTAAATAAATTAAATTATTTATGACATCATAATGATGCAGCGATGACATCATTATCTAATGATTTAAATAAAATGAGAAGATAATGTAAACTCTAAGAACTAAACATGTCCAAAACTTATTGGATGGGTGTATTTCGAACCCATATCAACTTATCCACGAATTATATCAATGTGGGACCTTTTAAAACCGAATAAAATTTTCAAATAAAGTAATATTTCTTTACTTTCCAAAAGTGCCCCTCCTCTCCTCTTATAAAAGGCCCCCACCTCTACATCATTTCACACACTCCTCAAGCCTTTGGCTCTTCCAAACCCTATCCATTTACTCTCTCCGCATCCCTCTCCTCATCCTAGAGGATTCCCCTTGGGCAGAATCTTTTCAAAGGAAGCCTTTAGGCTCAAATCAAAAGGAGTTACACTTTTAAAGGTAATTCTTTCTCTCAAGTTCATTTGTTTTATTTTGCTTCTCCAACCACCTAAAATCTTTTTATTTACTTATTTTGTAACAAAACCAGTATATTAAATATACTAGGATGTTGTTATAAGATTTATTCGAGCTACGTTGTCACAAAACTACATCAAATGGTTAAAGAACATACGGTTTCCGTGGATGGTGAAATTCTGCCGCCCGAAACGATGATTGTTCAATACTCATTTAACACCTTCAAAGGTGACCATTATGATGTAACTATTTTTATATATGATATATAATATGTTTATGTTTTCCTTAAGCTTCTGTTTTTTTTCATTTTGGGCATACCTTTATGGTTTCCATTATGGGTAAACGCGATATCTTTATTTAAGGAAGTGTGGTCTACCGCCCCCTCAAAGTGATTTGATTCGTTAAAAACCATATGTGGGACATATAAAGGATGGAACTATGATATTATATATGATATTATAATGGAATTATAATATATATTTATATCATTATTATTCCATTCTATAAAATAAGAAATAGAAATGAAAGTAGCGTTCATGCGTACGTACGGCTTACCGTCTCCATGAATGGTGCATTTCATTTATTACCTCTAAATGATTATGTAATGTTATAAATGCATGCATGTACTGGATATATATGACATATATGATATCTACATCATTAATAAAATTCTCTATATAATAAACATTTTTCCACACGAACAACATGTAATTGTAAGAAGTCCACTTTCGACTTAAGAACCAAATATCGACAAAACAAATATTATTAACATAAATGATTACAGAATGTTTATGACATGGTAATAAGTGATATAAAAGGAATAGTGAAATTGAAAAAGGTTCTTATGGAAGCATAAATTAACTCAAGTTTATTATTCAGGATGTTAAAGAACGATCGAGTCAAGTCGGGCCTGAGGTAAGGGATCCTACACCTCTCTTTCTGTTTAAGTACACTCTTTCATGTCATTCCTTTTAAAGCTCACATTTCTTATGATTGGGATGTTCTTTTATATTACTCCTACTGTAATTATTATGTTAATATGATGAGAGATCCTATCTCCTCTCATTAATCCATTTTGGAACTTTTGAGTGGCGCCGTTAGGCTGCCGAATTTTTTGTAAGGGATTTTTCATCTCACTTTTATTCCCATGATATTTATGCTACATTTTCCACAATTTCCTTTGAGTGGTGTATGTACTGACCATTATTTTACTCATTGTGTAATATACTTTCTTTTATGAGTATTTACATCAATGTTGTATTGTCCTTCTTTCACGAGGTGTATGTTTTGAAAGATACACATGTCGGTAAGGGAACCTTTCACCCTCCTCATTTTAAAAGACTTTGTTTGTTATGTCTTTTAATTCACATACTATTATGTTGGTATATGTTCTTATATATCCTGATTGATGTAAATTTTATGTCCAAGTGATGAGATTCCCTTTTATCTCTCATCAACTCATTTTCTGAATTTTGGAAGTGACGCCGTTTAGGCTGTCGAATTAAACCAAGGGAACGTTTTAACCTAATTTCGATTTCTTTGGGTTAAACTTGTAATTATTGAATATGTCATCCTTTGAATATGTGTGAATGGAATTTTATTGTTTTACACTTAATATCCCATTATATTTGGTGTATTTATATTTGTCACACATAATTTTGAGAATGAATTGTCCTTAACTTAAGGATACCTTCTTTATAAGGGATTTCATCACATTTTACATCCCTATTGAGACTTCATTGTTATTATGCACCAATTCACTCTTATATGGTGTATATACTATCCTTTGGAATATTAAATCATGAATCTATTTATTCTCATGATATTATAATGTTCTGATTTAATGTTATTCCTCAATTATTGTATTCAAGTGTCTCTAATTTTGGTAAAAACCCTTTAACCAAAATATCGCTTTAAATGTTTTAATTATTTGTTATTATTAATATCCATGTTTTAAAAATGGTTTTAAGGATTTATTTATATGGATATTAATGGTTTAACATTTTAAAAGCTTCAAAGTGGTATGAGACACTTTGATTCAAAAATCTCTTTATTAAATGTTTTAAATGGTTTTGGAAATGGTTTCTTTTTGAATGGATTCATTATTTCAATATACTAAAATGTTATATTGTGATTGAAATGTGGAAATGTTATGTTTCCTTTATGCATGTTTTATGTTATAGATTTATTTTATGGTTCTTGGGCATTGTAATGAAAACGGGTGGTTCCGTGATAAACTAAGGGCGGGTGAGCCCGATATAGCTCTCCAATGCATTGGGTTACGCGAAGGAGTGAAACGTTAAGGTTTCTCCGAATAGATTTAGGGAATATAATGTGATGGGTATTCCAAATGTAACCAAGAGGGTTACTCCCTACGTAAGAATGTTATGAATGCCTCAAGTTACCTTTATGTCTTATGATTTCTATGACTTATTCATGGTTTGATGAGGTATGTTAAATTGCCTTGTTTTATGGGTATAATATGATTTCATTATTATGTATATATGAACTCATGTTTCCTTTCCATATTTTTTATAACCCTTACTGAGCTTTTTATGCTCATCCCAAGTTTTTGAAATATTTTTCACAGGTCAAGGGAAAGGTACATGATGTGATGATAGTGTCATGGATGTGTCCAGAAAGTATCCATGTTTTATTTTAAATATGTTTCCGTTGTTGGGAAGAATGAATACTGTCTTTTATGTAACCACTTTGTTTAAAGGTGGAATGTAATGCATGTTTCATGATCTAATTCTCTAAAACTCTAAGCCTAAAAGGATCCTAAATGTGTAATCTTGTGATAACTCAAGATTAAGTATGGTCTAAGGCTGGGGCCTTATAGTTGGTATAAAAGGTCGGTTTAGATAACTTTAGAGGTTAGGGTATTCTCTAAGCACAAGTGACATTACCATAATGGTTAGGATTTCAAAAAGAGTCCTAGTTTTAGATAAAGTTAATGAGTAAGTATATCTTAGTGTTTATCTTACTCATTAGTACATGATGGTTTTGTTGATATACTCACACTTACCTTTTTGGTTTTAGTAAATGGCTGGATCTAGCAGGCACCAAAGTAACAATGGATGTGAAGGAAACTGTGAAAGTTTTTTTCAGCAAGCAACTGAATGATATGGGAGATGCAATGAGAACTCTTTTATTATCCTCAACCAACTATCTAGAGTCATGATTGACCACCTAAACCTTGGTGATTTCTCCAAGGCATCATATATGCGAGAAACAAATCCATACGGAAGTACAGGTAATAATCATAAAGGTAAGTGTGTTCAAAAACGTATGTGTCAAAGATGTGGAAAGAAACACCTAGGAAAATGTTTCAAAGGGACAAAAATATGCTATATATGTGGAAATGAAGGTCATAAAGCAAGAACCTGCAATGGAAAAAGGAAGCATCCAGTTGACTCGAGGAAAGGGAAAGAAGTTCTTTCTGAAGGATCAATTGAATGTTTTAAATGTGGTGTGCATGGTCATTATGCAAACACATGTCCTATGAAGAAGTTTCGTGAATGGGATCACCAAGAGCGTACAAATGTTCGTTTACCAATACCTAATGCCATTCCGATTGAGGATGAAGAAATTGACAATGACCAATCAAAGGTATTTATTATTTCATGACTATTGTTTTCCTATTTTGGAATCTTAGGATATGATTCATGATTTTGTTTGTAGGAAAGAGGTATTTCGGAATAAGTTGGAAAGGAATGGTTAATGGATCATGAAGAATGTTGAATGAGTAAGATGTCAACATATAAGGGCTTCAAGAGTTATGGTGAAATTCTTAAGAGTATTAAGTCTTTTTTGATGATGGGGTTACATTAGAAGACTTTTTATATTATGCGTAACCCTGATGTTTAATATAGGCACATTTTATTCAATGAATAGTTATCCTTTCTTTTGTAGACATAGTTATAAAGAACCATTTGGGTTTATATGATCCTTAATTTTGAGGTAATTATGGGTTATTATATGTTATGATGTAATATGAAAGGCATGAGATAAACTTGAGGTTAAAATATGTTATGGTCATCTTTGAAGATTTTATCTCATTTTGGGGAATGTTTTAAGAATTATATAGTTTTGGAAAAAGGACAACACACAGACCGTGTGACTACTCGTCGCGTCGGACAAAGTTGCGGGAATCGAACCCACAACCAAAGTGCGACTGGTATTTATCGCCTACCACTGGACTACGTGATGTCCCTGGTTATTTTGACTGATTTTTTATAGTTATATTATTTTATCAATTAAGAGTAAGTTGATTTTGGGTAATTTATGAAAATGATTAACCTATCATGGAGGATATGTTATTAGGTTAATTACTTTTCAATACGAGACTTTAGGAGAAACTGATATTGTTTGGATATAAATGTTACGATTTAACTTGGAAGACTATGTGACTAAATCCTTCAAATATTTGGGTTTCAATCTTATATTGGTTTACTTTGAAGAATTTTATGGAGAATTTGTTTATCGGATGGTCCTCATTGAACTTTGGGTTTTGTTGGACAAATTGTTAGATTAAGAATATATTTTATTTTTATAAAGCTTTATCTTATTTTGGATTATCTGACCTTGTACTAACCTTTCTAGTTTTGGTTTTGGTTAAAGCCTAAATACATGGGATGTATATAGTCCTCTTTTGTGGATTAGGTGATTCTATAGAAGTTGATTATAGTACTCTTAATGCAAACAAGTCTCCCTAAATACTCGTCTTTTAGAGAAAATATGAGTTTGTGTAAGGAATCTAATAAAAGTTGAAAGTCAACATGATAAGTGATTATGTTTCCTTATGAATAAATTCCTCAATAAAAAGTAACTTAACACAAAAATGTTGTCTATTATCTTTTCCTACTGGGGAATCGAATACCGTTTAACCCATCACAAGTTTGTGATTTTCTCATTGTTAACTTTCTCCTAGACATGTTTACTATCACTCTCCCTCAAGAACATGACCCTTTGCTTTTTATTCCATGTCCATGTTTTTCTACATGGAATCCTAGTATGGGTTAACTCGGGTGACCTCTGTACTTATCTTCTTTTATTTTAAATTGATTGTTTTACCGACTCTTGTTCCGATGTGGGACGTTCAAGGATGTTTCCAAGCTCAATTTTAAAAATTGTGAGGACGCAATTTCCAAAAGGGGGGAAGGATGTAACACCCCAGGTAAATAAAGAATATGACATTTTCATATTTATCCATATTTTTGAATAAAATATTAATATTACTTTAAAGGGTATGCTATGCTCGATGGCATACCCAACACGCAACAACGAGTTTCTTGGGAATCTTACGTTGCACTCTAATAATAAAATTATATTATTATAAATGGCAGTTAACATGTAGTCGTTATATTGGAAGGAATGGATAGAAATAACTAAAATATGATTATATAAGTTTTTAAATGTTTTTACATTTATCCAATAAAGGATAGAGGCTTAGAATACAGAAAGAATTCGATTTTTGGCGTATATGCCCTAGTTTTCACTAAAGGTTCACTTATCACCTTTTGGTGTGGAACCATCATTAAATATAGTTTTGTTCACTCTTAAACATTCTTTTGGACCAAATAAAACTCTTATTAAGAATCGGGACATCAAAATTAACTTTTGTAAATTTTTGGTATCTTTCCGATAAAGTTCATTTTTTTAATGAATAGTGTAAAATGTTGAATTTTAATTCAAAACCTCTTTTTAATATAATTTATTTATATGATTATATTATCTTTTGAATTGGTTTTTAAAGTGAAATTAGAATATATTTTTACCATTAAATCCAATAGTGGTTGTTGGAATTAATTTCACTTTGAAATCAGACTTAAACTAGTGTCAGTCTTTTGATACTTTTTGTTTCATAAAAACACGCTATTTGCTATGACAGCAGGAATTAATTATTAAACTAATTAATGTGACTTATATGTTTTGAATTTTGTAAAATAGACTTCATTTTGGAATTTGAAATATCAAATATATCTTAGGGTGAATTTTTGGGATTTTTCTGAAAAACATCAATTTTTGATGAATATTGAGACCACTAAGTGGTACTTATAAAAACTGATTTTACCATTTAAATGAAGTTTTTCCATCTTTGAGTTTTGAATATCAAAAATCCGACATACATGGTTTTCATTAAGAAGTAAAATGTGGTTCAATGGGAAAAAAATAATTTTTTGGTGAATAGTAACTTATTAAGTTTTTAATCACGATTAGTGGTAATTAGTGTAGTTTAAGGTAAAAATAATGCATTAATAAAATAAGATGAGCATGACACATGTCTTACCCTCATTGGTTGTGTCATGGCCGACCAAGAAAAGCCATGGTTCAACTTGGGGACCCTATGGATCCACTTTGGTTGGGAAATGACATAAATAACTTTTTATTTAATGTAAAAGTAAAAATGACACAAACATGATATGTTTTACTAAAACAATTTTTAAGTGGGTTTATACAAGTCATATTTTTTATTATAAATAATAATTGGAAATCTTAAAATATTTCCTACATCATAGTAATTTTTATATAATTTTTAGACATTATAGAAATTAAATTATTTATGACATCATAATGATGCAGCGATGGCATCATTATCTGACGATTTAAATAAAATGAGAAGATAATGTAACATCTAAGAACTAAAAATGTCCAAAACTTAATGGATGGGTGGATTTCAAAACCTTATCACCATATCCACGAATTATATAAATGTGGGACCTTTTAAAACCGAAACACATTTTCAAATAAAGTAATATTTCTTTACTTTTCAAAAGTGCCCCTCCTCTCCTCTTATAAAAGGCCCCCACCTCTACCTCATTTCACACACTCCTAAAGCCTTTGGCTCAGCCAACCCCTGCCCATTTACTCTCCCCACATCCCTCTACTCATCATAAAGGATTCCACTTGGGCAGAATCCTTTCAAAGGATGCCTTTAGGCTCAAATCCAAAGGAGTTACACTTTTAAAGGTAATTATTTCTCTCATGTTCATTTGTTTTATTTTGCTTCTCCAACCACCTAAACACTTTTTATTTACTTCTTTTGTAACAACACAAGTATTTTCAATATACTAAGATGTTGTTATAAGATTTATTCGAGCTACACTCTCACACAACTACATCAAATGGTTAAATAACATACGGTTTCCGTGGATGGCGAAATTCTGCCTCCCGAAACGATGATTGTTCAATACTCATTTAACACCTTAAAAGGTGGCCATTATGATGTCACTATTTTTTTATATGATAGATAATATGTTTATTTTTTCCTTAAGATTATGTTTTTTTTCACTTTGGGCATACCTTTATGGTTTCCATTATGGGTAAACGCGATATCTTCATTTAAGGAAGTGCGGACTACCGCCCCCTCAAAGTGGTTTGATTCGTTAAATACCATATGTGGGACGTATAAAGGATGGAACTATGATATTATATATGATATTATACTGGAATTATAATATAACTTTATATAATTATTATTCCATTCTATAAAATATGAAATAGAAATGAAAGTAGCGTTCATGCGTACGTACGGCTTACCGTCTCCATGAACGGTGCATTTCATTTCTTACCTCTAATTGATTATGTAATGTTATAAATGCATTAATGTACTGGATATATATGACATATATGATATATATATCATGAATACAATTCTGGATATAATAAACATTTGGCCACACGAACAACATGTAATTGTAAGAAGTCCACTTTCGACTTAAGAACCAAATATCGGAAAAACAAATATTATTAACTTAAATGATTACATAATTTTTATGACATGGTAATAATTGATATAAAAGGAATAATGAACTTGAAAAAGGTTCTTAAGGAATCAGAAATTAACTCAAGTTTATTATTTAGGACGTTAAAGAATGATCGAGTCAAGTCGGACCTGAGGTAAGGGATCATACACCTCTCTTTCTTTTTTAAGTACACTCTTTCATGTCATTCCTTTGAAAGCTCATATTTTTATGTTTGGGATGTTGTTTTATATTACTACTACTGTACTTATTATGTTTATATTATGAGAGACCCTATTTCCTCTCATTAATCTATTTTGGAAGTTTTGAGTGGTGCTGTTAGGCTGCCGAATTTTTTGTAAGGGATTTTTCATCTCACTTTTATTCCCGTGAGATTTATGCTACATTTTCCACAATTTCCTTTGAGTGGTGTTTGTACTGCCCATTATTTTACTCATTGTGTAATATAATTTCTTTTATGAGTATTTACATCAATTTTGTATTGTCCTTCTTTCACGAGGTGTATGTTTTGAAAGATACCCATGTCGGTAAGGGAACCTTTCACCCTCCTCATTTTAAAAGACTTCGTTTGTTATGTCTTTTAATTCACATAATATTATGTTGGGATATGTTCATCTATATCCCGATTGATGTAAATTTTATGTTCAAGGGATGAGATTCCCTTTTATCTCTCATCAACTCATTTTCTGAATTTTGGAAGTGATGCCGTTTAGGCTGTCGAATTTTACCAAGGGAACGTTTTAACCCAATTTCGATTTCTTTGGGTTCAACTTGTAGTTATTTAATATGTCATCCTTTGAATATGTGTGAATGGCATTTTATTGTTTTACACTTAATATCCAATTATATTTGGTGTATTTATATTTGTCACAAATAATTTTGAGATTGAATTATCCTTAACTTAAGGATACCTTCTTTATAAAGGATTTCATCACATTTTACATCCCTATTGAGACTTCATTGTTGTTATGCACCAATTCACTCTTATATGGTGTATATACTGTCCTTTGGAATATTATATCAGGAATCCATTTATTCTCATGATATTATAAAGTTCTGATTTAATGTTATTCCTCAATTATTGTATTCAAGTGTCTCTAATTTTGGTAAAAACCCTTTAACCAAAATATCACTTTAAATGTTTTAATTATTTGTTATTATTAATATCCATGTTTTCAAAATGGTTTTAAGGATTTATTTATATGGATATTAATGGTTTAACATTTTAAAAGCTTCAAGGTGGCATGGGACACTTTGATTCAAATATCTCTTTATTAAATGTTTTAAATGGTTTTTGAAATGGTTTCTTTTTGAATGGATTCATTATTTCAATTTTCTAAAATGTTATATTGTGGTTGAAATGTGGAAATGTTATGTTTCCTTTATGCATGTTTTATGTGATACATTTATGTTATGGTTCTTGGGCATTGTTATGAAAATGGGTGGTTCCGTGATAAACTAAGGGCGGGTGAGCCCGATATAGCTCTCCAATGCATTGGGTAACACGAAGGAGTGAAACGTTAAGGTTTCTCCGAATAGATTTAGGGAATACAATGTGATTGGTATTCCAAATGTAACCAAGAGGGTTACTCCCTACGTAAGAATGTTATGAATGCCTCAAGTTACCTTTATGTCTTATGATTTCTATGATTTATTCATGGTTTGACGAGGTATGTTAAAGTTCCTTGTTTTATGGGTAAAGTATGATTTCTTTCTTATGTATATATGAACTCATGTTTCCTTTCCATATTTTTTATAACCCTTACTGAGCTTTTTATGCTCATCCCAAGTTTTTGAAATGTTTTTCACAGGTCAAGGGAAAGGTAAATGATGTGATGAAAGTGTCATGGATATGTCAAGAAAGAATCCATGTTTTATTTTAAATATGTTTCCGTTGTTGGGAAGAATGAATCCAATATTTTATGTAACCACTTTGTTTAAAGGTGGAATGTAATGCATGTTTCATGATCTAATTATCTAAAACTCTAAACCTAAAAATATCCTCAATGTTTAATCTTGTGATAACTCATGATTAAGTATGGTTTAAGGCTGGGGCCTTATATTTATAGTGAAAATGATACTAAATAAATGTGAATGTCGGGATGTGCTCCTTGGATTTTAGGTGAAATAAGATATTAAAAGAATGGGAATACTGGGATGAGTGCCTTGGATTTTAGATGATGTATGATGATACTTTAATGGGAATGGGATGATTATCTCCTTGTATTTTTTTGATACAAGCAATATGAGTTCTTGAATGAGGTATATGGATTCTACATGTCACCAGATGTTTGGGTATGATGGAATTAGTACATGGAAATTACAAGATATTTGATTTTAATATTTTTGGGTTGATAGAAAGAATAAAAATAGTTATTATGGTAGGGTTGGCCATTGAGGTGTGAATAGGGATATTTGGTATTGAAAAAATAGGTAGGATCAAACCTAGTGTCACTGTGGATCATTGGGATCATGGTTGTTTTATTTTATTTATATGGTTTATCATCCGACTGTGTGACATACATCTACATACTCTATTTTTTTGTCTCAAAATAAATATTATAATAGACTCCATTGGTGATAGTCTATAAAGGATTATTCACAACATGATTGGGACTTTATTTAGTACCCTTGTAGACTTCAAATATATTGTAAATTATTATGGAAAGTGACATATGGAAGAAAATTAATCTAATATTGAACCGAGATTAGAGAAAATAACTACTCTAGTAAGTGGACCAATTTGGATGTTTGATTGTTTATTCTTACTTTAGTTATTATGGTCATATATAGGACTTGTATATGTGACTATGATATGTATTACTCACCTATGGACATTCTGAAAATTTTGTTATAACATGTGTTATATGTATTTATATTACCTACATATGAATTGAATTATTTATTAACATTTATTTTATTTTATCTCCCTTATTTTATACAACAATTTACACTCTAATTATGAGTGAATTATCTCTACATATTAACCACAGGGGCCCTCCCCATAGTCGACAACATTTAGGATATTAGAAAGAAAAATTTAGGGATTTTGGAACACCTTCTTTAGGAACCTGTTTAGTGGATCCTATGTAGGGTGTCAGATTATTCAACATTCACTTAATTATTTAGAGGATACATATATATATCCATTTGAAAAGTTACATAAACCAATATTGATACTTTTTATAGTAAGACATTGTAGTAGATAAATTTGACATATTGTTTCTCATTTCTCATGTTCTTTAGTTCAATCCAAAAATTATCTTAATATAATTTTTTAATTTTGGAAAATATTTGAAATGTTATTTATAAATTCTACTATAAATTACTCACATAATATATAATGAATCTATTCATTAGACCCGTGAATAAAGATGCGGTGTTCATTTTTTTCAAACTCATAACTATGAATTTATTATTTTTATACTTAGTAAGAATAAATTTAATTTCTACATACTCTCTTTGCACCATTAATTAATTATATACAATTTGACAGTAAAAAGTTGAGAATTATTGATCCCCTCTTAGTTTCGTGAACATGTTATCATTAAGGGGTTTAAAATTGTAGTTCTTGATCTTTTTTTATTATGATCAGTATATTAAATGAAAAATTGCATTAATTAATTAATTAATTAAAAAAGTAGATTAGTCCACCCTCTCATGAAGAACAATGACATATAAACCAGTATTGAGGTTCTATTGTATTTTTCTTTTTCAATTAAACTAATTTAACTAGGAACATTCAATACAGAAGATTTGATATTGGAATAACCTTAGGTATGTGTTCTATTTAAAATCACATCCGCGTGATCTGGGTGTGAATGAGATAACTATTTAAAAAAGATCAATTTATCCCTTAAAAATAAATTTATCCTAAATATTGAGTTCCAACCCAACAATTTGAAAAAAATATCCCCCATTTTGGGGTTTTAAATTTCATATAAGTGAATTTTTTTCTATAGGGATATTATAGCTTGCCCCGACTTAATAGGTGATCGAATCTTTATTTGGGATATGAAATGAGTCTTACCTATCTAGAACATATATGATATATATGTTGATAGATACTATCCGTCAAATAAATATCACAAAATTCAAAAAAATAGTTTATTTTATGATTTACATGAAGTATAATCTCCCAAACTTCTATAGGATAGGAGTTATGGACATGGAATAAAATCAACACAATACCTAGAGTCTTCACCGATGATTAAATATATAATTGTTAGAGGTAAGAATAAATAAAATAGAAATATTTTAATATATAAAATTAATTCCTAAAATAATTCTCAAATGAAATTATTTAAATACCGTATGTACTAATTATAACCATAATTTCATGATTCTATCATCAAGACCATACTAATTCTGAAATGTTAAGAATATTTATAAATTAATAATAACCATAATATGAAATCATATGATATTTAAACCCATTCTAATGATTTCCTAAATAACAAAACCATCGGTTTAACCTTTTAAAATATAGGTTCATCATATTAAACATTTGGTTCAACAGTGGTTGGTTTGTTCTCAATCCTCTTATTATGTATAACATATTCAAAAAAACAATTATTAATAATTACTCTATTACCACATAGATGACTCTACATTAACATGTATAAATATTTCATCATTTATGTAATTTAATCCTTAAATATCAGAAACAAAATATCCACCTCATAACCCAATGTTTGGTTTTTTATTACTAGATACATATGTGTCTTATTTCACACTATTTGGATAATATTTCTCCTGAAATTATTCTGAATGGTCTTCCCCTAAAAGTATTTCAACATTTAATTCACTCGAGAATATAGAACCACAAGGAGTGACCTCAATGAACAATATCCTTAGCCTAGTTAGCGAGGACTCGGAAAATGAATCCAAGAGACCTGAGATCAAATCTGGATAGAGACATGTTTCTCGGTTACTATAGAAGTAATATAGCAGGTACTATATCTTATACTATAGTAGGTACTTTATCATTTATTATTTGGTACAACATTAGTTGGAACTATGAATCTGTTTGGTCTTTCAGGGAACTAGTTTGGTCCTTGGGTCCTTCAATAACTTCAGGCCAACCATGGTCTTCGACCTAGTAAGGTCATCAATCCACCTCAAGGCCTTCATGATACCTCAAAGACATTATACCACATTTAATTTGGGTTTAAATAGAACATGGTGACTATATATGTAATAGGATCCAGATGAGGATTCATAGAATGCACATTCACTTGAGCAAATCTAATGGATTTGGAAGAATGAGAGAGTATGAAAATTACCCTTAGCAACAACCTGTTCATGCACGAGAAGCCTAGCTGAATAGCCATGCAATGTTGGAGAGATGAAATCATGATTTAGATGTTGGTGATGGAATGTTTCAAGTAGTTATAGTCTTGATGAATTCCCCTAATTCCTTCTAGTCATTTAGTCCCAAAATGCCTATGGGCCATGTATGGATTCCCCTTAAAATCATAAAATGGGAACTATAGAAAATTAATAAAAAGAAGGAATTCTAGTTATTCAAGCAAGGAGTGATATCAAATTATATGCTGGAGAAGAAATTATCAATTAAACATAAAGGCTTATATTATATGTATGTGAGAAAACATTAATATGGGGGAAATATTAAATTAAAATTATTATATTATAATAAGAGTCTTCCATGTGACATGGTAAATGGATATATAGACTTAAATGTATCATTAAAAATAAATAAAATAAAATTTTATGTCAAAATGTAGAAACATGGAACAACAATCATGAGTGATTGATAATAATAATGGCATGTTCAATTAATATAAGTATACAAAACCAAAAAATTGTGAACATACTTGATCACAATCATGTTAATGAAAAATGTCTCAAACATAACTATCAACATTAATATCCATGAATATAGTTTTAAATATTTCTAATTCTAACCCTAGAATCATAGAGTTGTGATCATCTAAAAATCAAATCATTTCCCTTAAGAGAGATTTCAAAACAGCTCAATGAAATCATAACTATACATAGTGTTTTTAACATGAATAAACACAATCTTGTTCAGGATTATATTTTACAAAAAAAATTCACACCATTATTTCCTTTCAAATAGTTGTGAACATAGATACCTAAATTCTTGTAAATTCTTACAATTGTAAACATAGATAAACAAAATCTTATCTATGCATAGATTTTTGAATGCAGTCAAAAACAAAAATTTCAACATAAAAATTCATTACCTCATGAGATATAAAGATTTTCAGATTCAATTTTATGTTAATATTGGAGTAACCCATCATGTAATGATAAACCATACATATGTGATCCATATGATATCAATCATACAAAAACTCAATAAACCCCAATGGATAGGAAATTGTATATATAACATTTTCCAATGGTATCACATAAAATTAAATCAATAATTGGATTATATGAAACAAAAAAAATTAATCTCCTTAAAGAGGTATATCCCAATAAAATATATAGGTTAATTTATAAAAACAACTCCATATGTTATTTGTAATTTGGTTTTAGGGAGGAAAATAGATGGAAAACCATAAAAATGCTATTTTTAAAACATTTATAATGTTTTCATTAAACAAAAAAAAGCATGTTCAAAAAAATTCCAAATATTTTTTTTTAAAAATAAAATTAATACCCAATAATAAATCCTTGTGATGAAATAATTAAAATTTATAAGAAACATAGAGTCACATAAAAAGTATATATATGTGGAATGAAATTCCTTTTTTAGTAATTCAAAATAATTTTAATGGAACCCGACATCAATAAATGAGTTTTAGACTCTCTTATTCAGAATAGAAATAAAAAAAATATATATAATGGAATTTGTATTTATCATTCAAAATAATCTAAGGACAAATTTTTATTTTGAAATTATATCAATATAGATGATAACGTACTAATAAAGATAATTTGAATTATTCTTAGCAATGTCACAATTTTATGATGAAATAAATCGATTTTTGAACAAAATGTTACATGTAAATGTATTTTCACCAGATAAAAAATACCATATAAAATATAAAAATAAAAAATTGAAACTTTTACTAGAACATTGTCAAATAAGATGGTTTTTGACTCCTTGAAACTATATTGAGTCAAAAAAACTCAACGCCTTTGATTCTCACTCAGAAAGATGAGTTATAACCTATTGTATAATTAGTTATGATCCATTATTAATCTATTCATAACCATTTTCATTATATTTGACAAGTAATCAGTCAATTATAAATATTCATAACATATTTATTAATCATTCTTTGTTTAAATAATTATTTGGGTGTAAATTTTTCCCATTGTTCCATGATAGATTTATTATGGTGGTTTTACTCCATATCCTTGATCATGTGGTCATAAAATATAAATGGAATATGAGTTTACATAGGTTTTTCTAAGGTATATTCTAAGAATATAGGTTTTTTGTCGATGTTATGCTAATAGTTAGTAATGAGGGGTAAAATAAATTCTTCTTTTTTTTCAATGGTGATTCAATATAATGAACATAATTTTCTTAATTAGTGTGTATATCTTTATATTAATACATATATTACAATTAGAAATTTTATAATATGTTTTATATTCATAAATATTAGATCATATTATAATTTTTTTTTTCATTATTCATGATGGTAACATTATAAATTCATTCATTTATGTTATAAAACTCACCCAAACAATTATGTGATATAACTAAGGAATATGTAATAACATAAAGTTATATTATGATATTATCATTTATACAGAAGAATAATTATGTAAATTTAACATAATTAGAGTTTATAATGTTTCTAGGATGATTATATATGAAAAATTAAATAAAAGGAATGAATCAAAACATATTACTTATATTTACCTAATATATTTTTCATGCAATGTCTTCCTTATGAATGATTGGTTGAGGAATTATTATTGTGATCAATGGATAAAAACCAGTTATGAACTATTGAGGAGAGTAAAATTGGGTAGGAATATAGGATAAAATAAAATATTTTATTTTTTTGGAGTGGGTCTAATATATCTTATTTTATAGGTGAAAATGAAGTATATTTCCCTAAAAACATTATTAAAGTGATGGTTAAATATAAAAAACAGAGAAATTAAGTTATTTATGTTATGAGATTTTGGTGAGTACCATAGGATAAAATACCAATAATATATAATCTCTTATATAAAAGATTTATATTTTTTAAATTACACAAAATTCAAGAAATTTTAATTTTTTTATTGTTAAGCCTATTTAAATATATTACATTAAATAGATTTTTAACACATATATTGTTATTTTTACTAAAATATAAGTAATATTATATAACTATTATTCAAATTGTTGATTCCAAATTTTCATTCAATTTAAATTAAATAAATTTATATAATTGATAAATTCAACTCATAATTGAAATCATAATATATGTAAACAATTATGTTATAGAAATATAACCCTTTAAATATTATGTGTTCTTATGGTTATTTCATTTGTATGCGAAATAAAAAAATTTATAGTAACCTGTTTTATTAATACCAATAAATATTACATTTTAATGGAATATTTTATAAACTATATTAATATTTTTACTAAAAAAATATTTCATAGCACATAGATGCTTTTTATTAAAATTTATTGTAAGCGTAAAAATGAAATTATTTTTATTACATTACAAGAAAGATTTATTATACATTTGATACATTATTTGAATATGTATATATTTATATAACTATTTTTATTAATATAATTTTTTAATATATTTCATTTTAAATTATTAAAATAAAAATACACTCTAAAAAGAAATAAAAAATCTCTAAGGAATATTCCTTTTAGGATTAAATATTTTTATCATTCTTAATAACTAATTACTAATAAATGGATGAATTTTTATTCATATTTATATATATATATAATTGAAATTAATTTTCCATTTATAAAAATATATAATAGGTAATATATGAATATGTTTTAAATAATTTTTTTTGTTTAACCATGGGAAGATAAATTTTTATTACTTAAATTAAGTTATTAGTTTGATTTAGTTGACGGAGGTACGATCGGGTGCTCATTTAGAAGGTGGTCACCTTGGAGGTTGAAAACATAGATTTATCAATATTTTGGTAGAATTTATTCTAACATTTTAATCCACAATGTCATATATATGGCATTTCGTGGAGCTTCTTCTAAAGTAAGAAGCAGTTAATTATTATTTTTTCATTTTCATTGTGATCCATATTTCTATAAGTAGACATTACATATTAATAGATCAATATTCACTATATAACATTTTTATCCATTATAAAATCATTAGGGTTTAGTAACATTGGAATCATGGAAACATATATAACTAGCTCATAAAATATCTACACCCTCTTCCACTTATTTATTCATAACTATCACCCTTATTATAAAAATAATACTTTTTAACTTTATTTGAAACATGGTGAATGGATAAAATATAATAGGGGGGCTCAGATGCTCATTAAGGGTAAATAATGGAGATATCAATGATCACCCAAGGATAACAAGAGCATAAGGTTATATAAACATGATCTTAATGTTTCAGAATCATACCTCGTATATCAATGATCATAATATTATTTTACGAAATAAATGATTATAGATCATAATACTTGAACAAAAATATAATCAAATAGCATGTACTATGAAGTCATAATAATGGAATAATACATTGAAATTAGGGATACATATGAGAATAGAAAATCAATTCCGTAGAATTCAGGGGTCATTTATAAGGCTATAATCATGGAATGAAATTAATCCCTGAACCATAGTTGTATTAAAGGTTTACTACTAATACATTCATAGTGGATATGGTTCCCTATTGAACATTATTCACTATCCATTCCAGTCAAGTTTATCTTCTAAGATATCAATCCTTACTGAATACATTAGAGGTACATATAGATCACACACATCACATAATGAATATCATACATATGTGTGCCACATAAATAATTCATCATATCAGAACCCATGAAGTGAAATTGTCTTTATAAGTATTTCATCGTAATTTAATACATGTAAAATAAATATGATTCAAAAAAAATAAACATAACATAACCCATGGAAAAGAAATGGGTCTTATAAATATTTCAGTTTTTCATTATAAGAAGAACTCATCTAGAGAAATAATAAATATGGTGTCCGTAGATCATATACCAATTAATTTATATTTAATATCAAATAATTTCATCTTAGTTGGAAAATTATTTTTAAAGATGACATGGAAATGATTTGAGTAAAATAAACTTTCCATTTCAAAATTATTTCTTTTTAAAAAACTATTAAATTATAAAGGAAAATATTTTCATTGAATATAAACTTCATATCAAGAAATGTAAACATAAATGAAAAATCCTGTCCAAATGGATAGAAAATCCATTTAGGATGTATAATGAATAAAACATTCCTTCCATATTTTTTTGAAAAAGTCACCAATCACCTAAATTTTAAAACGTAAAAGATATTCTATAAAAAACATTGTATAAAAATTCAATCATGGGTAAAAATATATTAATAAATTCATAGGTTAATGGTTAAAAATTATGAAAACATTTTTATAATACAATAATATGGAAGATAAATATTTCATAGTGGACACTTAACCATAATCAATCCATCGTATTTATTAAGTTATGAAATAAACTCATACCTGGAATTATCATTTTTTAAAAATCACAATAATATCATGTACTAAAAATTTATATATATTATATTTATATAAAATAACAATTTTCTTACTTATAATATCGCATATTATCCCTTTATATGATTTCAACAACCCATATTATGAATATTTCTATTTTAATATTGTTATTTCTGGTTGTTAATTGTTTTTTATCTATAGTATATTTGTTCAGTTATTCTGATACATGTACATTTATCTGGATTCCATCACCTCAAAAATATCAACCATGATATAAATATCATATATATTTATTATTTTCATATTTTTATTCATCTATAAATTTTATATATTGAAAAATATAATGCACCAATCTTGGAGACGGTTAACTATACATATTAATGAACGTTGTTTTTATTTTTTGATGGATGGAGGAAAAGATATGTAAAAATAAATTCAACCATATTGGTTAATTGTTATATCATATATATCATATATACTCGTAAAATATAACCTCATTACCATCTATTTAAAATATTAAAAAATGTATCACATCGCATCGTGGAGGTGGTAGTCCACACGTACCCTTGAATGAAATTATTCTCTCCCAATGAATTGTATGGTAAGTTGTTATATGTGATATTATAACTATAGAATAATAATTATATAATAAATATCTTATAAAAACATTAATCCCATTATAATACCCATCTATAAAATATTTTGATGAAAACATAATTGTACCACTACGTGGAGATGGATAGTTGTAGTTACTTACAAGTAATAATTTCACTTCTCATTTTATGGGAAAGGGGGCTTATGATGGTGCTTTGATAATAAAAATTTAATTTAACAATATTAATGAAAATAAATAAATTATTTTATTATACATACCATCTATTTAGAGGAGTTATTGATGAATATAAAATAAACTGATCGGTTAATTTGATTAACTATTCATAGAAACAACTCTTTTACATGTCGTCTGAAGGCCTCCAGGGATTGTATTTTAGAAATATAAAACCAACTATAATGTTTATTGGCAATTATTAAACATATATTTTAAGATCTGTTTTGTGAAATATGGATCATTTCAGTGTAATGATGTGATGGAGGAGGTTGCCTTTATATGTTATGTGAGGGGAAAATTTTAAATTTCTAAAAACATTAATGTATAATAAATTCATTCCCAATCTATGCCCCTAAAATAGACATATATTTTAATATAAGGTATGATAGAGTTTTATTCTATTAAACCTATATAATTTATACAAGTTTTGATTTAGTTTTTCCCCTTATCATTTTCATTGGCGATTATCTATCTAATTTTGATTTTAAATATTTTTACATATTTTTCAATATTAATGGTCTATAATTTATAATTTTTAGGTGAAAATTGGACCAAATGTGATTAATTGAGGGAAGTTTTGACCATATAAGACCCAAATTTTAATTTTTTTATTTTTTTATTTTTTCTAATAATTTAACATAATATATTTTGATAAAATATAATTATTTCCAATTTTAAAAATTTTCTTTTAATTAACCATTAAATATACCAATAAAATTTAGAATTAAAATATTATTATTTAAAACATACATAATATTTCATATTTTTATATAATATTTATTTGTAAAATTAATATATTAATATTATATCACTTTTAATATTTTTAAAATCATTTGTTATAATTTTTCATTAATGGAGACATCTTGCATTAGTGATGTATAATCAATTGAGGTAACAATATAATTACGAAAACTGAAAAGAATTTGATATCATGAAAATAATTGTATTAATTCAATATTTATTTATTTTATTCATTCTTAAATTACTTTTATCCATATGTGGATGCATAATTCATTTTAAAAACCGAAATATCGATATTTGGAACATTCGTTTATTTATATAAATGAAATATAATTCTCATGGAACAATGTCCATTAAATAGCTCCATTATTAGACTATGGTGTAATTTGGTGAATTAAATTTAAAAAATATGAATTCTGATGCTTTTATTAAATATTTTTTAACATATATTATACTAATTATAACATTTATGAGGTGATAAATTTCCCCTCATTTCTATTAATATTGACCAAAATTAAAAGAGGGTGAATTAACAATATAAAAACATATAATTGTAAACATTTAATTAATTTTATCCTATAAAATATTTATAAATTCATTTAATTTATTTTAATGGAAGTATTCAAAATGATATAAAACCCATTTTTAGAAGAAATATTTTTTCAAGCATAAAATTGGATTTTTTATTATATTATTCTGAGAAAAGTATTTTTTATTGTTAAAAACATTTATCATGAAAATTATATATAAATTTCATTAAAATAATTCAAAAATATGGGTTATTTTTTTATTAATACAATGATACATTACGCGCACCCAAACATTTTTTTTTCAGAAACCCATTTCTTTTTATTTCAAAATGTTTGTATTTCCATTTATAATTAACTGACATCCAATAAATTAATTTCCTAAATTTATAGAAAATAATTTTTTCAAAATATATTTATTCTTAGTTAAACCCTTCAATCCAATGGTTATATAATAATAGAGAGAGAATATTTAAATAATGTTATGTGCTTTGCCTAAAATCATTGTTGCAGGAAACACAAGAAATATAAAAAATAAAATTAATTAAAGAAAACAATTCTATAAAATTTTTAAGTTTTACATTCTACCCCCATTTAAATGAATTTATACCTTTATATTTTTCCCAATGATAAAAATATAATATTATAACTTTGACTCATCACATCCTTAGTTTCCACACATACACCACTAATTTTTGGTTTCATCACAAAACATTGATAAGGTGAATGGTATTATATCATAACACTTTTTATATATGATATATAATATCTACAATTCGATCATAATAATGAGATATTTATCTATTTTTATGACCTATTCATTCAATACATT
Organism: Viscum album; assembly: GCA_963277665.1. Taxonomy (NCBI): domain Eukaryota; kingdom Viridiplantae; phylum Streptophyta; class Magnoliopsida; order Santalales; family Viscaceae; genus Viscum; species Viscum album. The sequence continues at coordinate 1,501,476,635 of OY728131.1, forward strand.
TGAAGGATTGATTGTGTACTTCTTCAAGAGAGATACATGGAACACATCATTTACTTGAGGGGGATTTGGGGATGTGCCAATCGATTATCTTGCATCCTAGTAATATAATGAATATAATAGGGATTAATATACCTACATATTATCTTTCCCATTTTTTTTAAATCCTTCCACCCCCTTTAATGGACTTATTTTATAAAAATTTCATATCACAAACTTTGAACTCTATATATTTATGATGATTGACAGCATAAATATATTTAAATAATCTAAGTTTCTATTAAGTGTTGTTGAATGGATAAGTCATATAAACCATTTTCTCATATTTATTAGTTACATAAATATTTCTACAACCAAATTTATTCATACATTATGTAAATATCCACTTCCAACCACATAGATATTCATAAGGATCCATCATAATAGTGTATTCAAATCTATTATATTAATAAAATTAAACAAAAGGATGGTTTTCTTCCAATTCAAATTTGTAATATATATAGAAATATCTCTAGATGATTCGAGACATTGAATGCTCTTATCAGACTAGAAATCTATAAGAAGATTATAAGAATTTATAAAACCTAACTCTACATCAATTCCTGTTCACGACTTCTCCAAAACATTGATGTAAACATTGGATCTAGATGACATGAAATTAATATTTGTAAAATAAGAAATATTTCCACTTCAAAAATGTATAACTATTAAGTTAATCAAGAGAGAAATATTCTCTAATGTAAATGATGTGTATTGACATCATAAAGAGAGAAACAATAAGCTATATAGTATTATTCCCATTAGATGTTTTGTGGCGCCATAATAAAAAATCAATTGTTATTACTTTCAATTATAATTATCATATTAAAATGGATTTAACATCCCTTTATAATTTTATCTCTTATCATTAACATGATGAAATACCAAAAACCAAGAAACAAACTTTTCAATATCTCTCTTCAATCCGTAAAACAAGAAATACTATTTCAAATCATTTTATATTTTAGAACATAAATAAAGTATAAAGAATGATGAATTGTGAGAATTATCCCATTAGATAATTCTGAAAACCTATTACTAAAGGGACACATACATGACTATTGAACCTTATTATTCTATCATAATAACATCTAGACTTAGGAACATTTATCACATTATTTTTCATCTCTACATCATCCTTTTATGACTTTTTAATCTTCAAATTAATATATGGATGAACACTCATTCGAGTAATAAAACATTTCTCCACATCCTTAAATACTTAATTATCAATCCTCTATATGTCTTGAATCTTTTTCTATTATATGAACCTCATCATATACTATCTAGTATGATCCTTTCAACATAAATCATAATCCATCATATTTTATTTCCCAAAGTGGTAATGTATTGAGTAGTCATAATATTCAATTAGATCTATCCATCTTCCTTGGTGCATGTGCATAACTTTTTGAGAAAATATAAACATAAAAATATATGATCATTATATATGTCACGCCTTTCACCATAAAAATAAAACCTTCATATATATAATGAAAAAATTAACTCTTCTAACTCAAAATAATTATTTCGGTAATTTTAATCATGGAACTAAAATTTTCATGAGACATAATTTGTAAATATATATTTATTTATGTGGACACATCAAAGTCACTTCTTTGATGCATCATAATTGATTAAAAACCCATATCCACTGTAGGGTAGTGTAAGCATAGGTGCACTGACAAGCCTTCTCATGTGTTCCTTAAAACATTCCTCATATTCATCTATCAAAATCAACTTGTACCCATTTAGAGGAAACATTGTGAGTGGATTCGATGTCTATAAAAAATTAACAACAAAGATCTGATTATATCCTTCAAAAAAATAAAACTATAGTTCTTTGTCACAATGGTTGGAATTGTCCAATATTCTATTATCTCTATATTTGATGGATCTATAAATATACCCTCAAATGATATTATATTACCTCTGAATTAAAAATTATAAAATAGAAATATTAAATTAGTAATTTTTTATTAATATTTTATTTTCATAAGGTCTACAACAGAATTCTCAAATTATATTCATTCTCTTACTTCACTAAAGAATCTATTTGTGAAACCCAAAATGATAATGAGGGGATTAGTATGAAAATATCTATCACTACAAATGCATAGTGTTTATAACATTTATATAATGTTTCATGGGAATTTACTCCTTAACCATCAATCGATGGTAGGCAGTATGAAAATAAGTTCTAGAAAATTATGATCTCTATGAAATTGATCAACTAATTGCACAATATGAGGTAGATGATCCTTGTTCTTGAATTGATATTTTCATGTTCTCAATAATAATTGTAGAGTCTCATTCATCTATCTATATTCTTGAAAAATAGAGCATGTGTTCCCCAATGTGATGAACTAGGCTGAATGAATCCATTATTAAGATCCTCTTAGAGTTTCTTCCTCAATTATTACATCTCAATCGGGGCTATTCTAAATGGATTCTTTAAAATCAATTTATCAGTAGTAATATGATATATTGAAAACTCAACTTGATGATTGAGTGGATTGCTAGTCAACCCATCAATAAATATATAAATAAACTACCATAAGATAGTAATATCTTTGAAGTTTATTTTCTCCCAAACCACATAAGATAGATGACCTTTTGAATATGAATCATGACCCATTCAATTTATGTTATTTCCATTATAATTACTTCTTTGTATGAAACTGATAGGTGATCATATGATGGATTGTAATATCAAACGTAACCGGCTGTCTTCATAAATTGACATGGAATTTAGATAGATAAAGATACTATATAGAAAAAATGATAATGAATTTTACCATAGGAAGAATGAAATGATTTTCAGGAAACACATTCTGACGAACATCAACTTGAGAAGAATCATAGAATTTGGATGAGATCATTGTACCATTATAGTTCAATAATGATAACTAAATATATAATTTTCTAGGTGGTACTATGATACCATTAGAAAACTCATTACATATAAATTGGTGTGTTTAGATCTAGAGTGAAAAAATAAATTAATAGTTCTATAGTGTATGCTATATATACCTTTCACCATGTTGTTATTATACCCATAATATGAAATAGTGATTTTATGAGATTTTCCATTCTAAATTTCATTAAGATGATTTTTTACAGTGATCAAATGTAACACCCCAATATTCCATGGTATGTTTATTTTTTAATAATTTCAATATCATGTGTTGTACACAACCCCAATATAAACATTCACTACACACAACATTATATTATCTTCTCCTATATGAAATACTCAGTTCGATAAAACCATGACTATCTATTTAAAAATAAGTTATGAATAATAATACCCACATTGTGAAATTTATATATCCCGTATAATTTTAACATTATTCTTATGTGTATCCTATACATAATATAAGGAAAAATTCAATTTTAAAAATAAAATAAGTATTTTTCCAAAAATTCAGTTTTCTCACCTTTTAATGTGAACCATTTTTAAATCCAAAATTTTACACTTTTATATATTTAATTTAAAAAACTAAATTCTTCTTTTGATTTAGGACATAAAAATTTAGTTTGGATAAATGTTTGGTATTTTTCTGATAAAATACATACTTTAATGAACTGTGGAAAATACTGCATTTTAATTAAAAACTACCTATTCATCTAATTTATATATATGGAGTTAGATTTTTTTTAATTGGGTTTAAAGATTAATTTTATAATATTGCAATAATTTAATCCAAATTTGGTAATTTGAAATAATTTAACATTAAAATTGGACATAAACACATATCAATCATTAGATAGTTTTTACTTCTTAAAAATCCACATTCTGGTTTTCAGAACGGGAATTAATTTTAAATTATTTTTTGCCAATTATCTATTTAGAATTTTTAAAAAATGATTCTATATTTGCAATCATAAGGTCCAAATTATGTAAATAGATAAAATTGATTTTTGGAAACCATGAATGGTACCTTTAGTATTTTTTTTATTTACTATGGTTTAAGGGTAAATCTTGTAAATATGGGTAAAAAATAATATTATAATAATATAAAACTACCATAACATGTGTCCTAATACTATTTTATGAAATATTTCTGACCATTATCATCATTTGGTATATTTTAGGACCTCATTAAGACACTTGAGTGTGATAATGAAATTGTATAATGTTTAATTTAAAGAAAAGGGAAACATAACATAAACATGTGTCACCTAAATAAAAAAAATTAATTTGGTTTAAATAAATGATATCTTAGACTATAAAAACTATTTTGAATTATAAGAATTTTTCCTACATCATGGTATTTTATTTATGATTTTTATACATTACATAAATAAATGTACTTGTGACATAATAATGATGCGGTGATTACCATATTAATGAATGATTGAAATAAATGACATTATAAATATTAAAATAAATGAAATTTGAGAATTATGATTCCATAAAATATTTTTTTCGATTCATTTGAAATATCATGGATGATTTATTCCTTTTTTCTATGTAATCAAGTTTTTATGAATTTAACAAAAATCTATTACAAAATAGTGTCTAAATTGACAAAAATTACTTTTAAAAAACAACACAATTTAATTATATGATAAAATAGTAACAAAAATATAAAATTCACCCAACTGACTTAGATAATGTTAAAAAAAGTAATGATCTACTTGAGGTTCTATTTTTACATTATAGTAACTATATTAACCATATAGTATAAAAATATAATGAGACTTGGTAAGAGTTAAATTAATAAACTAAAGGTTAAAGCCAAAAGATAAAGTAAATTTTGTAACATAAAATACTCTAAAACCTAATGGTTGAGAGGATTGGGACCCATAATCATCTTATCTTCGAAAGAAATCACTTTTTATCCATTAGTATCCAAAAAAATATATAATAAATTATTATTTCAAGACATTCCTAAAGTGTCCCTCACCTCTCCAATAAAATGGAACATATCATTCTCTTTTACTCAAACGTCAAAAGCACTTTGTGTCAGCCAAAACCTACCCAAACCTCCTAAAATCCCTTCAATTCATCCTATAGGAAAAATTTGGGCATAAAACCAAATGATATAGTATTTTTGTGAAAGTAAAGACACACTGGAAGAATATGTAATCATTTTATCCATTCTTTCAAAGTTCTTTTCTTCATCAACTTCTTCTTTCTAAGTTGATACCATACTAAAATAAAAAATCCAGCATGTAATATATTTTTATATTTTTTTATGATTATGGGAAAAATTTATTCCTCATTTTCCCATTCTATTAAAAACAATACCACCATGTGTGGGTACTTACGACTTACCATCTCTACATTGTGGTGAAAACTATTGTTCATATATACTTTATTTCAATGTTTATAATAATGAATATAAATTAATTAAATATTAAATAACATGATATTATTTCTAAAAAAATAATATTACATCCAATTCCATCACATATAATTATTAACTAAATGAAAATATTTCTCATTCATTCATACTACTTATAGTCTCAATGATATAATGAGACTCATCATGCAAAGTCTTCGTCCAATAATGATTACAAAAATATATATATTATGAATAATTATGAAATTTATGAAATAATACATCTACTATAATATATATATACATATATTTCATTCAATTACTTTTGTTCAATACGATAAGAAGACAGAATAATCATTCATGCATATGTATGACCTACCATCTCTATGAATGGTGTATTCCATTTCATATATCTATATATTATATATATTCATTTTATAAATATATATATGATATATGAATAATATAATATTGTATAGAAGTAAGAAAATCATTATCTATGTTATATGATCAAGAATAATAAGTCAAAACAAATACTATAAAGAATGTGATTTTTACCTGAAATGTTACATTAACAAGGAATTGTTAATAAAAGTTTAATATAAAGTCATAAAAGAATATCATATGATATAATAAATATTATTTTGATTCTTATATAAGTTATTTATATATTTTAAAACATTATATAGGAGGTTTGTACACATACAAAAAAATTGGTACTAAGGAAATGATTAATTTTACAATCTCATTGTTATCCACAATTATTTATGCCCATGTATTGACTAGGATATATTTATTATACATTCACCTTTTAAAAAAGGGTTATTTATAAGGATATATGTATTTTAATATTATACTCAAACAACATTTTAAATGTATTATTGATTTATTCTTCATGATCATTCTCATTAATTCCTATATTTTCAAAATAGTATTAATGATTTATTTATATGAACATGAATGTATTGAAATTTTAATTAAATTAAAAAGCAATAAAGTGGTATGGGAAACATTGAATAAGAAATATATTTTAATTGTCTTTATTTATAAACTTCGTAACTTTTAATTTTTTCAAAGTAAAAAGTGATATTTCTCTCAATGACTTTTTATAAATTTATTATTGTATTTTTCTCTATGTCAACATCCATTGATAAATTTTATGATTTATTATGGTTGATTTATTATGATACAATATTCTAAATTTTATTGAAGGATTTATGATATGAATGATTGTGGATGTTTTATTTTTATATCATTACTGGTTACTAGTTAATGAATTGACATATTGTACTCTAGTTTAAAAACAAATGTTTATGTAATATTTCACCATTTTATAATTAGGAATGCATTGGACTTACTAAGTTCCATGGGGACCCACTATAGCTCATCAATTCATTGGTATTTATCATGAGACAAACAAGTGTCTTGGGACAAGGGCCTGATATATTATTTGTGTATAGTCTTGGAACAAGGCCATGATGTAGTGCTTATGATATATGGAATTAGGCATTCCATTGTTATAAGATTATTTATTGATTTTTCATGTGATAATTTGACTAGTATAATATCCATGTGAATGTTTAAATGGAATTATGGGATTTATTTTTTTCAAATTATACTGATGATAATTTTTTAAAAGACTTGTTTTTTAGTTTTGTACCTTTCCATAAAAGTTTATTCTTATTATTCATAGCTTCTGCTACATTTTTTTTCCTTATTAGGAATCTATGCTAACCACTTAATTATGTTTTATTTTACAATGAAGATGAGAAGTGATTTATGATTGACATGAACAGTTATGCTTGGAGAATAATTTTGTTCTCATAGGATTTTATATGTTGTGTTTTATGTTAGAAATTGTAATGTACTGTTCATTTATTTAATCTGTTTTCCAAAACTAATAAATTAATTAGTATTTCGAGATTTGATTCATTGTAATCATGACAATGTGTTAAAATATTGAACTAGATCTAGTCTTCTAAGGTTAGAGCATTACAGTTGGTATAAAATGAATTTTACAAATAACGATGGAAATTTGATTTAGAAAACACGGATTAGAACACATAACCCAATGATTGAATTTGATGAGATGTCTAAGTATAGGATATCATACTTTATATTTGGTAATTGATACCCTCAGTTAATCCTATGGAATTATTTATTGAGGATAATATGGCCTCATTTAGAGACCATATAAATTATTCTTAATGATTATATCACTATAATTATAGTCTCCCACAATGTGATTTGATTTTTGTGAAATGGTTAGAATCAAAAAGGTTATAAAAGTAAAGGTTATACTTATAATAATGAGAAGCTACATAATGGAAATGAGATGATGAGTTATTAAGGAATAAAAGTTTGAAACATAGGTAATTGTTTTCGAGTATAGTGGAATAATTAATGTTATGTTGTATTTTTTTCGGAATTATTACACGAATAGTTTTGTGGTTATAATATTGATGAGATATATAAGAGATGTACATCAGTATTATTTTATTAAGAATTTGAGATTGTATGGTACCAATTAAAGTTACATATAATCATGTTTAACTTTATGAAAAATATATTGTATATGGAAGGATAACCCTTAATATGTATCTGATACTGAGATAATGATTTGTTAATAAAGATTTGATTGATTTGGATAAAGTATATTGAATATTATTGACAAACTTAGAACTCAGTATTGGTGTTTTTATTCCCTCATTATTGTTGTCTACAAAATATTTGGATTTAAGAAGTATATGAAATCATCTATGTTTTACATAATGAATAAGGAAACAAGAGTGCATTAAAATAGTGTTTTATGGTAAATTAGGGTATTTATATGTTTTAAGAGAATTAATGATGAAGGTATTAACATTTTTGTTACGTGAAAAAAATGATCTACATTATGTTATGTGACCTTATTTATAATGTTTTTTGGCATGTGAGTTTGGAAAGAAGTATTTTGGATAATCATAAAGGTTGTAATTAATGAAGTTTGACTTTGGATAGTATTATTTAAGGATAAAATATTTCTTAAGGTTATATCCGGAATGTTATATTAATATTGTTTTATGAAAAGGTAAACCCATAGGTTGGGAAATAACTTTTCATGTTGGGAAAAGTTATAGGAATAGAACCAACAATGGAAGTGCAACAAGGTTTTATCACCTACCTCTGGCATAGAGGAAGGCCCTGGTTAGTATAAAATTGTTTTCATTATTTAAATGGCATAATTTTATATTTATAACCTTATACAATTAAGATCATCAGTATTTATTTTTTAGATTTATTATATTTTGAAGATAAAGATGAGTTTGTGGTAGGAATTAGTAAAAAAGAAGATACTCTACATATCAAGTAAGTATGTTTTTTTATGTTTGGAATCTATGAAGTAAATAAATTATTCAAATATAGTTAAAACAATACTATTTTACTCTTACATTCTTTTGTGATGAATCAATTGGACCATTGGATCATCAAAGATTTATACCTTTTTGGTTATTATCCTTTTCCTAATAATGTTCTCTATCACTATCCATCGGAACAGGATCATTAGTTTTTTTATTCCAAATCAATGTTTTTCCTAAATGGAATCCTAGTATATATTATCTTGGGTAACATTATTACTTCCGATTCTCTATTTTAAAGTGGTAGTTTTATCTAGCAATTTTTCTAATGTGGGGTTGCAACAAAGTGATTTTGAATAATGAAACCATAGTTACAAAACCTAAATTTGAAAATTGAGACGATGAAATTTATTGAAGGATGGAAGAATGTAACACCCCAAGATTTTATGGTATGATTCATTTTAAATAAATTCAATAGTTTGTTTTGTAAGCTACAGTAAGATAGGCTTGTTCTACACACAACACGGTTTTAGCTTGCACAACATACAATATTATGTTCGACTACACCAATACTATCCATTTAAAAAAAATTACAAATAGTATTAACCAAAATTTAAATTTTATATATCATATATAATTTCAACATTCATTTATTGTGTTACTAGACATAATATATGGAAAAATTCAATTTTTCAGATAAAAGAAGTGTTTTTAATAAAATGTAGTTTGTATGCCTTTTAATAAAAATTCCTTTTTAAATCCATTATATGACACTTTTATATAGTAAACATGAAAAAATTAACTTCTTCTTCATAATAAGGAAATAAAAATTTTGTTTGGAAATATTTTTGGTATTTTTTGGATAAAATCCATATTTTAAATAATAGTGGGAAATACAGAATTTTATTTCAAAACCTTCTGTTCATCTAAATTATCTATATAGTAAGATTGTTATTATAAATTGTTTTAATTTTAAATTTTTTATTTATTTGTTATTTAATCCAATTTTTTTATTAGATGTAATTTTACATTTTAATAGGTCATAAACACATGTCCTTCTTTTGATAGTTTTTACTTCTTAAAAACCATCTTTCTGGTTTTGACAATAGGAATTAATTTTAAATTAATTTATGAAAATTATGTGTTTGAATTTGGAAAAATGGATTCCAAATTTGGAATCATAAGTTACATATTCAGTAAATATGTACCTGTTAATTTATGACATTATGAACTGTAACTTCGGTAATTAGTTTTATTCACCATCGCTAAAGGGTAAATCAGGTAAATAATGATAAAAAATAATATTATAATAATATAAAACTACAATAACACGTGTCCTAATCCTATTGGATGATATATAGATGACCATGAGAATCTTTATTTATATTTTAGGACCCCATGGAGCCACTTGGAAGTGATAATGACCTTTCATAATGATTAATTTAATTAAAAGAGAAATATAACATAAACATGAATGTCCTAAAAAAAGTTAATTTTGTTTAAATAAATTATATATTGAACTATAAATAGTAATTATAAAAATAAAAATATTTCATACATCATGATTATTTATTCATAGCTTTTATATATTAAATAAATAAATTTATTTATGACATAATAATCATGTTGTGATTACCTTATTAATGAAATATTGAAATAAATGATATTATTAATTTCAAAATAAATGTAATTTGAGAATCTAGATTCCATACATGAATTTTGGATATCATTGACATGTTAGTGATGTGATAATTATTTTTTTCTATGTAATAAAGTATTTTTGACTTTATCAATAATAAATTACTAAATAGTATCAAAATTGACATAAATGAGTTTTTAAAACAAACACTGTCATATTAAATGATATAATAATATTACAAATCTAATAATTGGCCATATGAAATATATAATGTTAAAAATCTAATTAATGATCTAATTGAGGGTCTCTAGGAATTATATAGAGTCTATACAAACCATATTATAAAAATAAAAGAATACATGGTACGAGTTAACTTATTTAACGAAGGGTTAAATAAAAAAGATAAAGATAAATTTGTGACCTAAAATTGTCTAAAAGTTATTGTTTGACAGTATTTCAACACATACTCATATTTTACTTGAAATAAATTTCAATGTATCTATTATAAACAAAAAATAAATTAATAGTAAATTAATATATCAAGACATTCAGAAACTGTCTGTCACCTATCCATAAAAATAGAACTTGTACTTCTATTTTATTCACACAACTAATCCCTATTGGATCCACAAACCCATGACCATACATTGTCCATAATTCCATCACATCATCCTAGAGGCCACCCTTTGGGCCGAAAACAAACATAAGGAGTCCTTTTGTTCAAATAAAATGGAGAGACCTGAATAAGAGGTAACGATTTTATCCCTTCATTTAATGATCTTTTCTTCTATTACATCCTCATCCTAAGTTGATGCCATAATAAAATAATAACTCCAAAATATAATGTCTTCTAAGACTTTTTTTTTGATTTTGGTACTAATGTATTCTTTCTTTTACCCATCCTATGAAAAACAACATCACCATGCGTGCAAACGTATAACTTACCGTCTACACACTGTGGCGTAAACTAATTTTCATCTATAATTTAATTTTATGGGTATAATGATTAATATAAATGACATAAATAATAAAGGAAACATGATATTATTTCTTTAAAATTAATATTATATCCAATTCCAAACCATTTAACCATTAATTAAATGATATCTTCGCTTGGGCGTATGTACGACATACCGTCTCCATGACGCGACGCGACTCATCTTCCACATTCCCCAACCAAGAATTATTATAAAAATATATATATTATGGATAATTATGAAATATATTATTTAATAACACTACAATAATAATATATATATATATATATCTTTCACGTACTTTCATTCAATATGATAAGAAAATGGAAGCAACGTTCATGTGTACATGCGGCCTACCGTCTCCAAGAACCATGTATTACATTTCATATATATATCTATTATATATATATATATATATAGATTATCAATATATATGATATATGAATCATATTATACATTCTAGATGTAATTTAATCATGATATACATAATATGATCAATAATAACTAGTCAAAACACATACGATAAACAAAGTGATCATGACCCAACATGTAAAATTAACATGGGATTGCTAATAAATGGGAAATATAAATTCATAATATATATATATATATGATATCATAAATATTATTTTGATTCATATATAATTTAATAATGTGTTTAAAAACATTATACAAGATTTATGAACATTTAAGGAGAATATTGAACCTAAGGTAAGGGTATTGAAGGTTTTATGATATCTGTGACTATGAATGTTATATTTTTATACCAATCTTGGTTTTGGGTAAAATTGTTAAAATTTCTTATTCCTGTTTAAAAACAAATTTTTATGTTATGGTACACCCTTTTTATATGAGGAATTCATTGGACATAGTAAGTTATGGGAAGGGCCCATCATAGCCCCTTGATGTACCGATATGTCTCATTAGACTAACTTGTGTCCTGAAATAAGGCCTTGATGGATTATTTGATTATGGGCTTGGTATTAGTCCCTGACGTAGTGGTTAGAATGTTTTGAATTATAAATTCCTTCATTGTGAGATTATTTATTGATTTTAAATGTGATTATTTGACTAGTTGAATATCAATGTGAATGTTTAAATGAAAAAATTTGATTTATTCTGGCCATATGATATTTATGATGATGTTATAAAAGGCTTTTGTTTATGTTTTGTAGCTTTCATTAAAAGTATGTGATTATTTTTATAGCGTCCACTATAATTTTTATGCTTACTGAGCATCTATAATCACCCGTTTCTTGTGTTTTATTTTCCTAGAATACCAAGAGGTGTTTTATGATTGATATAAATGGTTAATCTAGTGGAATAATGTTGTTCTCAAAGGATTATATGTGCTATGTTTTATGTTATAAATTGTAATGTAATTATCGTGTATGTAATCTATTTTCAAAGACTATTAAACTGATCAGTACTTCCAGATTTTATTCCATGTAATCAGGATAATGTATTAATATAAAGTTTGGTATTGGGGCTTTTGGGGTTTGGGAATTACATCACCACCTTCAACATTCATATATGGGAACTAGTTAGCATAATTTCTATACTCATTTCATTTAAAACACTACAGTGAGGGTAGTTCATTCTATGGATTTTTTTCTTATTCACATCACTTGATATATCATTCCCATTATAGTAGTACTTGATTACTATATGAACGTACTTTCAACACCTAAAACATTTTCCAATTCCATTAAAAAAATTTCCTACATGTTTCCTTCAATATTATGAGCATAAAATAAATCTCATCTTATTCTCTATATTGTTCTAGAATTTTTTTGAATTCTATATTTTATCATATCACAATTATTATATAGATGGATAGCTAAAATATCTATCTCCCCCTAAATATAACCTCAAATTGTTTCTTCATAGACACTAAATACTATTTTGGATAATTCCCTTTAGTGACTCAGTTTTAAGACATTAAAGAGTCGATCTACTTTATATTCACATTGAATGATAATACTAGAATCATAACATGGAAATATTGTAAAACATTCTTCATAAGAACCATTAGATACAAAATCATTATTCATTAACATAGGAATTCATTCACCAATTTTATATGACTAAAACAAGAAATTTATTTGTTGGAAAGTAAACTTTTAAATTCGTCCCACTATATAGATTCAATTTCTACTTATTATCGTGTGTTCTTTATAAGATTCCATCAATGATCTGATTCACCCTCCCAATGATAAATATCTATAATATATTTTTCATTTTCAGAACATTGAATTACAAAAAATAAGTTTTTAGCAGTACTGATTCATTTCTCAACAACTAGTAGATCAGTACAACTACAAAAAGAAGGTTGTTATTACCTAGTGAAAGAATTAACAAAACGTTATTCCCTCTATTTCCTATTTAAAATCATAGTGTGATTTTTTTATTTAAATTTTTTTTTGAACACAGAAATAATTTATTTAATTTAATCACCCATTCAATTAGGAAATCAATGAAGAATATTATTTCAGTTACCATTGAATTCCGTGCTAAAATGATTCCTTGGGTTCTATACATTTCATCAATCCCAAAATCATAATATAATAAGATGTAATCATGATGAGAAACCATATAATCATGATAAATAATTTATATGATGTCTAAATCGTGAAACCATCTTCCTTGAAACCTTAGGATTACCAAGTTTAATCATTATTATTACAAAAACCATTGTATTTTATCCAGTATTTAAACTGATCCTAAGGGCTATTATAAAGTATTTCACATCCTATCCCCTAATTTATATTTTATCCTTTATATTATACCATCTATATTAACACATATATATTTTACACATATATATTACATATTAATATATGGTTATCCATTAAATAAAATTTTTATCCGCACAAAAATCATTTTGGTCTAGTGTATTTGGAAATTTGGAAACATAGAGAACTAGTTCAAAAAAATTTTATATCATCTCCCACATTCTTATTATTAACTATATCCCTTACTAGAGGTGTCATACTTAATAACTTTTATCATCACATGTGGAAATGAAACCTAAGAATAGTGTAATAATATATTCATAGTAATGGTAAACAAGAGAGATATCAATTATCACATATGCATAAGATGGGAATAAAGGGTTTATGAATAATTTTATAATGCTGGAAATCCATACCATGAACATAAAAGATAATAATATTAATTTATTGAATAAATTTTTATAGTCCATCTTACACAAATCATAATGTAATTGAATAATATGAACCACGAGATCATAATATAGGCATAAGACATAGAATTTTGACATAGATATAAGCATATAAAATCAATTCCTTAGTATATAAATAAAAATTAAATAATATCATAGATGAATGGGTTCACTTCTTAAACCATTACAGCTATCTAGGTTCACCCTCAAGAATAGAATAGTGGATAAAATGTCTTATTTAACTATGTTCACAACCCATTCTTGTCCTTTATATCTCACGAGATATTAATATGTACACAATTCATTAGAGGGATGTCATGACACGTCCCTCGGGGCCCATGCCATGACTACCCCAAACCCGCCTTCCACATGCCAGAGGCTGGTGACTAGCACCAAAGGTGTAAATCCCTGAAACTGGGAAGGCATTTTCTTTATAAACTGAAATCACACACAATAGAGTATGATCTGGAAGAAAACACTAAGTAAATATGTATACAAAAGAAGTAATGGAAAGTAAAAGGTGCTAGAAATACACGCCCAACAAGAAAGTACAAGTACAACTGAAAAAAGAGTACAACTGAAGAATATTAAGCAGCTACTGGGTCATCCTCTAGGGATTCCAACCTGAAGGGTAGGTATAGATAGCCTCCTTAGCACTCACATCCATCATTCTCCTCTGTGTACTGAGTCTTCATAAGGATTGCCTCTGGGTATTGTCCAGTCCTGTAACTCTGATCCTCAGTTAGCGTTGTTTGTCGTCTGCAAACAATACGGTGAGGTGCGTGCATAGCCCGTGCATAGCCTGTGCAGGGGTGAGTATAACGATACTCAGTAGGGACCTCGAGACCCTCAAGGTCTCACAAAATCCAACAAGGATAAACCACAAAGTTTTAAATCAACAAATAACCTTACTTAGGTATATGCCCATACATATACCTAAGTTACCAAATAATTCATCTCAATCGTGAGGGAAACAGAAAAGTTACTGACTCATCTCAACCAGGATTTTTATTCACATTATCGAAACCACGGCTGGTAGATAACTCCTCCTCTATCGAGTACAGTGGGCATGCCGCCAACTACCAGGTGCTTCCCACTATCCTTGGACTATTGAGGTACTCCTCCTGTCGAGTATCATGGGGATGTCATGCTCAAACAGAGGTGCTCCCCACTGTGGGTCTACTACCAATTACCAAGAGCTCCCCCTAATAGCTTGCATTGGTACTTCTCCTATAATGTACAACGGTTCTGCAGCCAATGACTAGGCGCTCCTCCACCGGGGTTCTTCAACTGACTACCAGGCGCTCCCCACTGGGCTAGTCAAATCACTCTGAGTCGAATCGGTCAAGCAGTCTTCAGGTCTCATCTAGCTACGTGGCCTCCATACTCCGCTCGCTCATCTCTGAAAGGGTCCACTCCGTCAGCTACAGGTCGATAATCCAACTCTCATGAAGTCTCACATAGAAGTATCTCAAAGGTCTGCCTCTTCATATGGGTCTCAACGCAATAGACGACGCGTCAATCAGACATCCGGTCTCTGAGTTTTTAGCCTTTTAGTCCTAGGGGCTCGGTAGGATTCGTGTACAATCCAACCTGACTGTATCTCAAATATACTCCAAAATTCAGTGGGATATTATCAAAGGGGCCGTCACATTCCAAGAATACCATCTCCACTGACGATTTGTCAAACGTACATCCAGTTTCAATGATATGGCCAAAAGAAAGTAACAGTCAGTAGTGGGCCTGGGCCTGGTCCGACCCGATCGGACCGACTCGGCCCAACCCAGACGGGGTCGACCTGGTCTTGGTCGACCCGGTCAGCCCGATCGGTTTGGTCCGTTCCCCTGGGCCCGACCTAGCGGTCTTCAAGGTCGGTTCATCCTATAGGTCACCACGTAGGCTGCTTTGCCGGTTCAGCCAGCACCACGAGGGGAACGACTTGGGCGTCTTGGGAGGCTGGGTAACCGGGAGGCTGACAGACAGTCAGGCAGGACGCACGGGGCACGAGGAGTGCATGGGGCAGGCCGTGGGTCGTGGGCAGCACGCGAAGCAGGCCACAGTGGAGGACGTGGGATGCCAAGTAGGGTGCACAACACCGGGCAGCGCCTGGGTAGGCCGGTTGGGCGGCTGCCAGTGAGTGGGCAGGCCTGCGGGGCATCCAGGCAGCATGCAGGCAGGCCGGCGGGGCACACAGGCAGTTCACATGTAGGCCAAAGGGGCACCGGGCAATGCGCGGGCATGTCACAGGGCGCCGGGCAAGGCACGAGGTGCTGGGAAGTGCGCGGGCAGGCCAGCAGGGCAAGCAGACAGGGCGTGGGCATGCCTGAGGGGCGCGCGAGAGGCACGCGGGTAGGCCAGTGGGGAGCTGGGCAGCGCATTGGTAGGCTACATGTAGGTGGGCTGGAAGCCAGTGGCCGCCGATCAGGATGGTTCAGCGCGGCTCAGGCCGACGTCGTTGGGCGGTGATCGGCCGGGATCACTCGTGCGCCATGGTGGTAGCGCGGTTCACGGATACCGCAAGGACGACATGGTTCACGGAGTCTACGTGTGTCATAGCCTTTGTCATTTCCGTCTCCGTCTCCTCGTCATTGTTACGTCTCCATGTCGAAGAACGCCACAAGAAGGAAAAATGACGGAGGATGTGGGGCCATGGTAGGTTGGCCCGCACCCTCTGAGTTTAGATATGTATCAATTGGCTCCAAAAGATAAGCAGGTGATCATTAAGACATCCGTAACAAACATTTCTATCCGATGATGAAGATATGAAAAGGTATAACATCATCAAGTAATAAAAAGCCCTAACTGAATTGTCAGGCATTCGTCATTCGTTAACGGAGTTGCAGGAAGAAGATGGAGATAATCGTCATTCATTGCATCTGCCAAGAACTTCCGAACCTGAGTTTAGTCATCTCGTGGAAGATGCTCCACATCGGTAGGTGTTCGAGGAAGAAGTCAAAGGGGATATCCATTCATCATCGTTGGTGCGTTCTCTGTTCTTCGTTGGGAGCTTTTCTCCCTAGCTCTCCCCTTCCCAAGTTCCACCAAATTAATGATGAAAACCCAAAAGAAATAATAGATTTTCTATTATTTTAATTGTAGGCATGAATTCAAATGGAGAAATAATTAAGGGGATCCACCATATTAATTCATGTCTGTAGGAAAAAATTAATTAGTGGAGTTCAAGAGGCTCCAAGGGTGGTGGCACCATTAAGTGTGGAGTTCAAGAGGTTTCTCCCCACTTAATGGGGTGTTCAAGGGTTTTCATCCTTAGGTGGCCCCCACCACATTAAACCTCACATGGGAGGTTATGTTCGGGTTGGACCCACCACCATAACCTCTCATGGGAGGTTAAGGTGTGGTGGTCCCACCTCCAACTCCCATGAGGAGGTTTTATCCACCAACACTCACATGGAACCTCAATAAAATAATGTGTAGCACACATTATTTTTAAATTTATTAAGGAAACCCGAAAAACTAACATTTATTCTCAACCAACTGTCATCGAGGTGAAAGAATTATTAAGAGAATACCAATGCTGCGAGTTCAGCGGTGCCCTCAGATTTTAGTTCCAAGCACTGATTCAAAAGTTATAAAATCCTGCTCATACGTTTACTGAACGTGCATGAACAAAACATCAGAAACTGATTCCGAGTACACTAGGCCTCAGAATAAAATGCTGTAAATTTTTACAGACTCTTAAAATTCCCATGTATTTATGAAGAATATTTCCAAAAAAATCCACGTCTTTACATTCTCCCCACCTCAGGGATTTATGCCCCTATAAGCTACATATCGAACTATTGGAACAAATGGGGGTACTGAGAATGAATCTTAGCCTCCTACTCCCATGTTCTCTCCAGGAGGTTCCCGTGCTGCCAGGGATTGTATACATGAGGTATCGACCGTCCACGTAGGACTCCCTCTTGTCGATCCTCAATCTCCACTAGGAAATCCATAAAAGTCACCCCATTATCGACGTTCAACTATCCATGGTTGATGATGTCGGAAGGGTTGTGCACTATCACCTTAGCTGAGATACGTGGGAGATGTCGAGCACCTAGTGCAACTGAGGTGGAAGATATAAGTGGTAAGACACCTCGCCTAGGCCTCTATGGACCTGGAAATTTCCAATGAATCTTGGTGATAACTTGCCACCTCAGCCAATTCTTTGTAGACCTCATCGAGGTGAGACCCCTAAAAAGACATGGTCGCTATCCTCAGACTCTAATGGTCTCTATCTCTTGTCAGCATATGACTTCTGCCTGCTCTGTGTAGTCTTCATCCACTACTGGATGATCTTAAACTACTTCGTGGTTTCTCGTACCAACTCTGGTCCCACCAGTGCTGACTCCTGAGGGTCTATCCAATACAACGGTGATCGGCAAGTTCACCCGTATAACACATCAATGGGTGACATTCCTATGGTGGAGTGATATCTGTTGATGTAGGAAAACTCCAATAAAGGTAAGTGATCCTCCCAGCTGTGACTGAAGTCGTGGACACAATAACAGAGCATGTCCTCCATAGTTTGAATGGTCCTCTTAGTCTGGCCATCCTTCTGAGGATGGAAGGTGGTGATCAGACATATTTGCATCCCAAAAGACTCTTGAAAACCCTTCCATAGCCTAGAAGTAAAGCATGTGTCACGATCGGAGACAATATATGAAGTCACTCCATGTAGCCACAAAATCTCCTGCACATAGAGGCATCCCAAGCTCTCTACTAAACTCTGCTCTCTGATCGGTAGGAAGTCATCTGACGTGGTGAGTCAGTCAATGATCACCCAAATCGAGTCATGTCCCCTGGAAGTATGTGGAAGACCCAACACGAAGTCCATGGATATCCCATACCATTTTCACTTTGGGACCTCTAAAGGTTGTACCAAGCCTGCTAGTACTTGGTGCTCTGCCTTCACTGGCTGACAAGTGAGGAATTGGGAGACAAACTCTGATACCACCTTCTTCATACCTATCTACCAGTGATGTCGCCAAAGGTCCTGGTATATCTTTTCCACTCCTGGATTTACAACTAGAGGGGATGTGTGGAACTCCATCAACACTTCCTCCCAAAGTGCTACTGGTACCAAGTTATATCCTCTGAAGAGGATGACGTGCTCCCCACCTTCAGAAAATCCATCAGGTGTCTGCCCTGTGGATATCTGAACATGTCGTGTCTCGCAGTCAGCATCCCGATGTTGTGCCTCTCTAACTCTCTGAGGAAGTGGGGGAGTGGCTTTAAGACATTGTAGAAAGTATTCTCTATCACTTTCCACAATGGATATCTATAAAGCAGCTAGCTCCTCTATCGCTTCGCAAAGAAGCTGTATACCAGTTGTTCTAATGAGTGCATCTACAAAAACGTTGCCCTGCCCATGAGTATATACTATCTCAAAATCATAGTCCTTGAGAAACTCAATCCAACGCCACTGTCTTCGGATCATGTCCTTTTGAGAGAAGATATACAAGAGACTCTTGTGATCAGAGTACACGGTAAAACGTTCACCCATCAGATAGTGTTGCCCCATTTTTAGGGCTAACACCACTACTGCTAACTCCATGTCATGGGTAGCATAGTTATGATCATGTTTTCCTAGATGATGAGAACCATAAGAGATCACTGCTCACTCCTACATCAAAAAATCACCTGATCCTGGTTCCTGATGCATCACAGTAGACTACGTACCCTACATTTTCCTCGAGAAGCCTCAAGATGGGGGCATTAGTCAACCTCTTCCTCAGCTCTTGAAAGCTATGCAGGCATCTCTCCGACTATATGAAGTGTTTCCCCTTCTTCTTCAAGGTTGATAATGGTTCTTCAACTCTAGAGAAATCTAGAACGAACCTCTGGTAGTAACCATCCAAACCCAGAAATCTCAGTACTGATGTCACACTCCTGGGTGGCTTCCAAGCAAGTACCGCCTCAGTCTTCGCTGGATTCACTGCAACTCCATCCTCAGAGACGACATGTCCCAAAAAGTGATCCTCTAAAATCTAGAACAGGCACTTCAAGAGCTTACCATAAAGCTGGTGCTCTCAGAGTGTGTCCAGTACTACCCGCAAATGGTAAGCACGCTCCTACATAGTAGTCGAGTAGATCATAATGTCGTCGATGAAGAATATGACAAAGAAATCAAGGTAAGGATGGAAGATCCTTTTCATGAGTCCCATGGACACTTATGGATCATTGGTTATGCAGAAGGGAATAACAAAGAACTAATAGTGGCAGTACTGACACCTTCAAGTCATATTTTTCATATCCCTTTCTCGAACTCTTAGCTCGTGATAACATGATCTGAGGTATATCTTTGAGAACCACCATGCTCCCTTCTGCTGGTCAATGATGTCGTCAATACTCAAGAGTGGCTAGTTGTTCTTCACATTCACCTGGTCCAAGAGATGGTAGTCGACATGAAACCTCAAGCTCCCATCCACCTTCTTGGTGAACAGAATTGGGCTGCCCAGGGAGAAACACTGGGCTGGATGAATCCCTACCCCTGCAAGTCCTCCAGTTGTACTCATAGATCACGAAGCATAGCGGGAGCCATCTGATATGCTTGTGTAGTTATCAGTGCCATCTCTGGGTACATGTCAATGTAGAAGTCCACCTCTATGTGAGAAGGTAGTCCGGAAACATCGTCAGGGAAAACATCGACGTACTGGTCCACCGCTACATGATAGCTCAGACTCTCCACATCAACCGCTCCAAGGGTATGGCAAGGCAACTGATGAGTGGTCAGTTTTACCCTCCTCCGAGTAAGTCCTTCCTATGCTTTAAAGGCTCTATTATCGCCAGTGAAGGTAAAAATGGTTCCATCCATGTGGACACACCATAATTTGATCCTAATACAGTCAATCTGAGCATGGACTGTAGATAACCAGTCCATACCCAAGATGACGTCGTAAGGCTTCGACGCCACTATGAGTAGATCCCGGCCAAATCTCTTGCCTCATAGAGTAAGATCACACTGCCTAAATGAGTGTGTAATTGTAAATTCTACTCCCGTAGGAGTCTCTAGCCATAATGAATGAGCCAACAACTCCATTAGAATCTCTGAGCTCTGAATGAGGGTAGTGGAAATGAAAGAGTGACTGGAACCTGTGTCTATAAGAACTACCTCTAAGGTGGAGTAGACACTGATCATACCTCGTATAATCTCCGGAGTGACAGTTTCATATGTTTCAGCTTCCTGAAGCTAATCTCTCACATGTCCACCTGCTCCCTGTGGTCGGGATGGACCTCCTGGTGGTGGTGGCTGTAACACCTCGAAACGTCGTCCACTGCCAGTAGCATGACCAGATCATCTTATACATCTTCTTTCTCATTGTGGACTACCTCGATCGAATATGTGTCTCTCCCAGGGTGGTCCTTCTACCGTCTTTTGATCATCCGAATGGGGGGTCGGACATTCAGGATCCATTTGACCATGCCCACCACATGAGTATGATTGTCCGCTCATGGCATGTTTTTCTCTGTCTCCACACTGGGTGACCTGCACAACCGATTTTGAGTTGTATGGGAATACACCTGTAGGCTTGGTCCTCTTGGACCTATGTGACTTCTTTCTACTGCCAGAAGAATAAGACTCAGCTGCATGTTGACTAGTGGTGGGTCTCGCTGACGCACGCCTGTCGTAGGGCGTGGCAAAACAATTTTTTTCCTAAGTTAAAATGTAGTAATGTGGTTGACCTAGGATGTCTCCCGAAGAGGAGTGCACACAAAATGGGTTGTCACTTTAAAATGGGGGTAAAAATGTTGTGAACGGAAATTTGAAATTCAAATGATTGAAAAACAATGAAATTTAAAAGGGTGATTAGGTCGGGGTCGGTTTCCTAATTATAATGCTATCCTTGTTCAATTTAATTCAAACCTCTTCTTCTTAGTTGATTAAAGTGAGTTTCCACAATCGTTTCCTCTCACTTCCTTGGTGAAATTATTTTTGTGAGAGAAAACCTTACCAAGATCTTGGTTTGGTCAACTCTCCTTCCATGTGTAAAATATTTGTATTGAATATACTTAATTGAAATGGGCAATTCCCGATCGGGTTTTGTTTATCCCAAACAATCAAGAACATTCACTACACCTTTTACACGTACTGACGATCGTCGAGTACTTCACCACTAATTCCTGGTTTATTCCATCGTATATAAACCAGAAATTAGTGGAGGGAGATATTGATTATTTTACCAAGGCAAAAATAAATAACGGAATTAATATTCAATAACGATCGCACTTGATTATAAAATCCGCTATAATAAATTGAAAACAACTTTGAAGAAGAAAGAAATTTATTCAATTGCGTTCAAGAACTCAAGCATTACAATGTAGAAAACCAACCCTTCCCCAATCACTCCAAAAGTTTACCCCACCATGGTAAGGGTAATCGAGTTGAATGGGGAAAAAGAAGGCATTACAAAACAATGAAAAAGAAAATAAATAAAAGAGAAAGCTGAAAAGTTCTCCTTCTTGGTGTCCCGGAAGGAATGGGATGGAGAATGGATGCTTTGAGAGGGTGGAGCTCTCCTCCTTTTATAGCCAGAATTCTTCCCCCGAAAGTCGACGCGTTGTAGCCCCATTAAATGAAATCTTCACGCGTTGAGCCCTTCATGAATGTTGTGCATAATTCCCTTGGCCGTGTCCCCTCAAAATTCAAGCGGATTTGGACATGTATTCCGAGAGTTATGGCCGTTTTACTATAAGAATTTATTCTGTCCAGTCAGACTCTCCAAAACGAAATCCTCCGGATTAAGGTGATTTAATGGACCCATAAACGGCCAATTAACTCGGTTCTTCCTTCATAAAAGATGCTCCAAAACTCCTTGCGCGTCCACCCACCTAATTTCACAAGCTTTGGGCCCACAGTGGTTGAGTTATGGATCCCACATCAAAACTAGGCAGAACTGAAAACAGTTTTCTTGAGCCAACTTGTAAGCTTCTTTTGAGCTTCCATATGGCCGATTCAGATTTTGGTCCAAATATATTAAATGAAGCCCTGGATGTGTAGAATCTGAAAAAGAAAGAATTTTGAAATTTGGATCAGTGTAGATAATGTTATGGCCAATCTACCGAAATAATTTAAAACTGTTAAAAAATCCAAAATGGCCAATTTTTACAATTCAGCTCAAAATAACACCATTATCATAAAAATGAAACAATTCATCTTAGAAGAACAATTTTGTGGGTTTAAAACAATGATATTTAATATAAATTAATTGAAAATATTTGCTCTATCAATTCCCCCACACTTAGCACTTGGACTCCTGGACAAGTAAAAATCAAATCAAATCAAAATCAAAACACATATCAATGAGATCAATCAAATCAATTTCAAGAAACAAAAAGATATCATGCCTCATCAAAAACTGTTATTTCAAGTTCTCCATTTAAGATTTTAATATATTTCCACTTCATTTCTTATCCCATGCACACAAAACACCTACCTCACATGAATTTTCTCTCATCTCACAAAAGTAAAGGCTGAACAAGGTTTTTCTCATCCAAACTCACACAAGAGTCACCATAGGTTTGATAAATTCCTAATTCTCCACCCGATGTGAGTCAAGAACATGTGTTTCTCATGAGGACTTTTCAGGGTTGTTCTGTGGCTTCCGGTTGGTAGGATTTAGATGTTAAAAGTTCTGAGGCCGAAAAAGGAAGGCTTGGCTCTTATTGAAGCAAAATTGCAAGATTCTAGTTTTCACTCAAATATGGTCTCCTTCACTTCCCCTTTGTTGAAAATAGGCTCCATCATCATTCAATCATCTCAGCAGCAAACATTTCAATCTTTTCAAACATGATTTTTTTAAAGCTCCAGATAGGCACAGCTTTCTTTTGGAAGCTCCAGAAAGGCACAGCTTCTCTTTTGGAAGCTCCAGAAAGGCACAGCTTCTCTTGTCATAAAAGCTCCAGAAAAGGCACAGCTTTCAACAGAATAATTTTTCAGCATCACACACATCTCTTTCACAATTTATTTTCCACTCAAAGTATAACCAAATGAGGTAGTACACCACAAGACATCTTCCCCCACACTTAAGTTCAACAAGATCATGCAATTTTATTTCAAGAGCAGGTATGATAGGGAAAATTGGCTTGTAATGTGGCTAACCTAACAGGCAATTCATGGATACTAGGGGCTACAATGAAGGATAAATGTAAAGGTGGGCCATAATGAAAAGGATTATTTTGAAAAGGGGGCTTCAAACAAAATAAGTGCCTCAATCATTTAAAACACACGTACCCCAACCCTCAAGTTTTGAAAGGAATAAATCAAATTCTGGTTAAAGAAAGCATGGTCTGGTTCTCTCAAGAAATGAGGTGAATGAAAAGAATATGACAAAAATGGTTCAGAAGCCTTACAGGAAAGTTATTTCAATGATATAGACAGTGAAATATGGCATGAGATTTAAAAATCAGTGTACTTTTCATGAATTTCCAAAATATTTGAACTTGAAACAAAGTTATTTCAGCATTCATTTAAGATCAGTTTCATGAAATAGACTGGTTCACTCATTGAAATGGGTTTCAAAAATGGTATTGATAATCATTTCAGCTCAAAAGTTTTAGAAACACACAAAAAATTGAAAAATAAACACACAAAAATTTTAAAACACACATTTTTTTTTGAAAACAAACATCAAATGAAAATCCTATACTACAAAAGTTCCCTCCCCCACACTTAAATGATGCAGTGTCCTCGATGCATTTAAGTGGATTTAACATGTAAGAAGATTTCTGATTGAATCAAAACATCAAGAAAGTGTGAAAGAGAGGTACAACCTGATTTATTCGCAATTTAACATTGAGTTAACCTCCTAAGTGTTGCACTTTGAAAACCTACAAATAAAAGAACAAAAGTAAACATAAGATATTTATTAAAAGAAATGAAAATAGAAATAGGATGAGAATAGAAGGATAAAACTTGGTTTAATCCCCCAAGTGGGCCCTGGGTTTTGACTGCCTCCAGAGGGGCAGTTCTAATAAGTTATCCCCAATCTGATGGTGGGTGAGGTTTCTTTCTCATGAACCAACAAAAATTTTTCTTTCCCGGATGAACATCTTCCTTTTGCTTGAGGACTCCATCGATAAAATTCACCATGTCCACCCTCTTTGTAATGATATACAACATGAATGGTGGGGATAGGATAATGAATGAGTCCTCCTCTTTCTTGGGTTCTCCATGAACAACATCTTCTTTATTATCCAGTGGTTGCTGAAGGTATGATACATCTGGGGAAAAATCAAATGGAATGTCAGAGTTTAATTCTATTTGAAAAAAATTAAAGCATGAAGAATCAATATCAAATTCTTCCCTTTCAGAGAAAGTAGATTGTGTCTCATTTTCCTCCAGAAACACCACATTGATCTTCTCTTGTACTCCCTCCATTAAATGTTCAATAGGTTTGGGGAGCTCCAGATGTTCCTCTTCAGATGCATATTCTCCCTCCAAGGAAATACAAGTGTTGGATGAATCTGAAAAATTAAAACAAGGGGAGGTAATACTCAATTCAGTTTCAACAAAATCAAAAGATAATGAGTTTATGAAAAGATTAACTCCCTGAGCTTGTTTGGATTCAATTTCTTCTTCAAAAGGAGGTGGCTCTTGGAGTTGAATTTCCGTAGATAGAGGTAGGTAGTCAGACTCCTCTATCTTCTCTTCAAATTCCACGGCTTGGTTGGTTTCTTCCTTAAATGTTGCTGAATCATCTACATTATGAGGAATAGTTGGCTCAAGAAGTTCCTCGCACTCATTCCAGAAGTTATCCAGATCGTTTTGATCTCCCATATGTATTTCAATTGCTAAATCTTCTTCGTCAATCTTATCCAACATTGATTGAGATGGGCTCAATGGATCTTCTTTTAATTTCATCAAGGCCTCCATGGGTTCTTCAACTTGAAGGATTTGTGAGGATAATTCTTCCATCAATTGTTCTGGTTCTGGTTCTGGTTCTTGTTCTGGCTCCAGTTGTGGATCCTGGGATGCATGTACTTGTTCCGCTATCCACTGTATTGAGGTCTCTAGGTTTTGAACTTTTTGACTAATTCTTTCAAATTGGGATTCAATATCCTTGTGAACTTCTTCTTCTTGGTGTTGCACATTGATCATTTCTGGATAAAAATCTGGAAAATACTCCTGAAGTTCAATTAATTCTCTTGCCAAACCCTCCAACACTGGGTATTCGAGGTTCTCTTTAAGGTTTTCAATGAGATCCTTGAATTCTTCCTCTATGATGATTTTGATTCGAGCTCCTCGAATTTGTCTGGCCAAGAAAGAAACTTTATAATCTATAGACCAAGGTGACTCAATAATTGGTTCTCGCACTGGTGGGTAATTGTTCCATGAATTAAAGAAATAATCGTTTGAAAACAACATGGTAAAAGATTTTTTTTTATTGAAAAAGTAAAATATTAACAATTATTTTGTGGCACTACCTCCCCGGCAACGGCGCCAAGTTTGACGCACGCCTGTCGTAGGGCGTGGCAAAACAATTTTTTTCCTATGTTAAAATGTAGTAATGTGGTTGACCTAGGATGTCTCCCGAAGAGGAGTGCACACAAAATGGGTTGTCACTTTAAAATGGGGGTAAAAATGTTGTGAACGGAAATTTGAAATTCAAATGATTGAAAAACAATGAAATTTAAAAGGGTGATTAGGTCGGGGTCGGTTTCCTAATTATAATGCTATCCTTGTTCAATTTAATTCAAACCTCTTCTTCTTAGTTGATTAAAGTGAGTTTCCACAATCGTTTCCTCTCACTTCCTTGGTGAAATTATTTTTGTGAGAGAAAACCTTACCAAGATCTTGGTTTGGTCAACTCTCCTTCCATGTGTAAAATAGTTGTATTGAATATACTTAATTGAAATGGGCAATTCCCGATCGGGTTTTGTTTATCCCAAACAATCAAGAACATTCACTACACCTTTTACACGTACTGATGATCGTCGAGTACTTCACCACTAATTCCTGGTTTATTCCATCGTATATAAACCAGAAATTAGTGGAGGGAGATATTGATTATTTTACCAAGGCAAAAATAAATAACGGAATTAATATTCAAGAACGATCGCACTTGATTATAAAATCCGCTATAATAAATTGAAAACAACTTTGAAGAAGAAAGAAATTTATTCAATTGCGTTCAAAAACTCAAGCATTACAATGTAGAAAACCAACCCTTCCCCAATCACTCCAAAAGTTTACCCCACCATGGTAAGGGTAATCGAGTTGAATGAGGAAAAAGAAGGCATTACAAAACAATGAAAAAGAAAATAAATAAAAGAGAAAGCTGAAAAGTTCTCCTTCTTGGTGTCCCGGAAGGAATGGGATGGAGAATGGATGCTTTGAGAGGGTGGAGCTCTCCTCCTTTTATAGACAGAATTCTTCCCCCGAAAGTCGACGCGTTGTAGCCCCATTAAATGAAATCTTCACGCGTTGAGCCCTTCATGAATGTTGTGCATAATTCCCTTGGCCGTGTCCCCTCAAAATTCCAGCGGATTTGGACATGTATTCCGAGAGTTATGGCCGTTTTACTATGAGAATTTATTCTGTCCAGTCAGACTCTCCAAAACGAAATCCTCCGGATTAAGGTGCTTTAATGGACCCATAAACGGCCAATTCACTCGCTGCTTCCTTCATAAAAGATGCTCCAAAACTCCTTGCGCGTCCACCCACCTAATATCACAAGCTTTGGGCCCACAGTGGTTGAGTTATGGATCCCACATCAAAACTAGGCATAACTGAAAACAGTTTTCTTGAGCCAACTTGTATGCTTCTTTTGAGCTTCCATATGGCCGATTCAGATTTTGGTCCAAATATATTAAATGAAGCCCTGGATGTGTAGAATCTGAAAAAGAAAGAATTTTGCAATTTGGATCAGCGTAGATAATGTTATGGCCATTATACCGAAATAATTTAAAACTGTTAAAAAATCCAAAATGGCCAATTTTTACAATTCAGCTCAAAATAACACCATTATCATAAAAATGAAACAATTCATCTTAGAAGAACAATTTTGTGGGTTTAAAACAATGATATTTAATATAAATTAATTGAAAATATTTGCTCTATCACTCGCTGATAGAGAATTCTCAGTAAGGAATCTCTCCACTAACAGGGCTCCCTCCAACACCCCTACCTATGTCGGGATATAGAGGGAGATCATCGATGCCTTGATCTCTTTTCTTGAGTCCATTCTCGAAGATCCAGACCCTAAGGAATGGGTTCTGTACCATATTAGTGGAGTAGTGTGAGAGGTTTGTGAACCTCACAGAGTACAGAGCTATAGTCATTCTTCTCTGCTACAGATGAAGTAGCTCTTGTATACGCACAGCACGGAGAGTGGCTGGCACAAACTCCTCCCTAAACAGGCTCTCGAGATCTTTCCATAGTAGCATCATCTCTTCATGAACCGAGAGCATTATGTTCCACTATCTTCCTACTATTTCTGGTAGAATGATGGCAGCAAGAATTACCATGAAGTCTATTGGTGTCCCTACTAGTCGAAAAACTCTCACCACAACCTCCAGGAAATCCTCAGCCTCATGTGGATTCATCTCTCCCCTGAACCTGGGTGGCCTTTGGTGTTGGAACTCGTGAAACATTATCAACCGGCATGCATCATCTACTACTAGGGATGGTGGCATCAGTGGCCCAATAGGTAGTGGTACCACTGGTGCCACTGCTGTAAGGGGGCCCTGCATCGAGGCCTCATCGCTCGGTGGGCTATCTGCGCATACAACTCTTGGGGATCTAGCCGGTCATATGTGAGGAGGAATTCTAAAAGAAATAGATGCAACAAGGTCAAAATATTATACCTGCTAAGATGACCTAGTTGAGCTGACTTAAAGAAAACTTCTGAAAACACAAACACAGTCAGTGTTTTCATGCACTAAGTTGGAAATCAGAAGTCAGGGTCCAGGTGTATGGATATTTCAGTCACCGCACCAACAATGGACTCCTCGAATAGAAAGCCACAGTAGGTATGTTTTACACTATTACGTCACAAGAAAGAATGACCAGTGACCCATGTTCTGTGGTAAAACCGACTCTTCTGATACCAATTTGTCACGACCCGTCCCCCGGGGCCCGTGACGTGACTATCCCAAGCCCGTCTTCCATAGGCCAGGGGCTGGAGGCTAGCACCAAAGGCGTAAATCCCTAAAACTGGGAAGTCATTACCTTTATAAACTGAAATCACACACAACAGAGTACGATCTGGAAGTAAACACTAAGTAAAGCTGTATACAAAAGAAGTGCTGAAAAGTAAAAGGGGCTGGAAATACAATCCCAAAAGGAAAGTACAATTACAAATGAAATATTAGTACAACTGATGAATAGGTAAGTAGCTACTGGGTCATCCTCCTGGGATTCCTACCTAAAGGGTAGGTACAAATAGCCTCCCCAGAACACACGTATGTTAGTCTTTTTCGTGTACCAACTAGTCGTAAGGTCCACCTCCAGGTACCGTCCTGTCCTACAACTCTGATCCTCTGTGAGCGATGTTCGACATCTACAACCAACACAACGAGGTGCGGGCATAGCCCGTGTAGGGGTGAGTATAGCGATACTTAGTAATGATCTAGAGACCCTCAATGTCTCTCAAAACCCAACAAGGATAAACTAAAAATTATCAAATCAACAGATAACCTCACTTAGGTATATGCACATACATATACATAAGGTACCCAGTAATCTATCTCCATCATGAGGTAAAGACAAACATTACTGACTCAGCTCAAAGATGATTTTTATTCACATTTTCGAAACCATGGTTGTTGGAGAACTCCTTGTTTTTCCAGTACAGCGGGCCTGCCGCCAACTACCAGGTGCTTCCCACTAACCTTGGACTTATGAGGTACTCTTCCTATCGAGTATCGTGGGTCTTTCATGCTCACACATAGGCGCTCCCCACTGTGGGTCTGCAGCCAACTACCAGGCGCTCCCCCTAATAGCCTGTAGAGGTACTCCTCCTGTCGAGTACCACGGGTCTTCCACCAACTACCAGGCGCTTCTCCACCGTGGGTCTTCCAAAAACTACCAGGAGATCCTCACTGGCTTTTTGAATCACTCCGATTCGAATCAGTGAAGAAGTCGTCTGGTCTCATCCAGCTACTATGTCTCTATAATTTTCTTTCTTGTCTCCAAGAGGGTCTAGTCCATGAGCTATAATTATATACACCAACTATCATGAGGTCTCATGTAGAAGTATCTCAAAGGTCTTCCTTGTCAAATAGGTCTCAATGCAACAGTTGGCGCGTCAATCAGACGCCAGGTCTGTGAGTTATTAACCTTTTAGTCCCAGGGGCTGGTTGGGATCATGTACAATCCAACCTGACCATATCTTGAGTATACACTAAACCCTACGGGGGTTTCTCAAAGGGACTTTCGTGTTCCAAGAATACCAGTGCTGGTGATAGTTCATCAAACGAACATCAGGTGCTAATGATATGGCCAAAATAAAGTAACGGTCAGTAGTGGGCCTGGGCTCGGTCCAACCCGGTCGGACTGACTCGGCCCAACTGAGACTGGGCCGACCCAGTCTGGGTCATCCCGGTCAGACCTTCTGGGTCTTACCCAGCCCGTTGAGTGTGTCAGCATGATAGGTTCGACCAGGTCTGTTGGGACCGGCCCAGTGGACAGTAAGGGCGGTTCAGCCCGGAGGACTTAGTGTAGGCGGCTCCGCCCGGAGGCCGGGGCCGATTCGACTAGCACCATGAGGGGCGCGGGTCAGGCGGCTCGAGAGGCTAGAGTACAACCGGTCAGGTCGTTCAGGGTGCAGGCAGGTCGCGTGGGGCGCAGGGAGCACATCGGGCATGACACGGGGTGCCGGACACAGTGCGGGGCAGGGCGCGGGGCGCCAGGCAGGGCGCAGTGTATGTCGATACCCAAATCTTAACGTACATGGAAATTACATTACTTTTTTGAAATACTTAATACATAACAAAAATAGACACCAAAAGACCATAATAGTTTAGTGTATTTGAAAACATGGAACATAATCTTCTAATCTTGGTGAATGATCTTCAACATCTCCCACAAAGATATTCCCTTTTTTTCTTAACTAAAACATTTCTTTATATCTTGGGGAAAATAAAACATATAACAGTTGATCTCAAATGCTCAGTAAGGGTAATAATGTAAAAAATAAAACAAACCATATACATTTGAACTTCAAAACATGAACATAAAATTTGAACCTCAAAATCTTGAGTTGTGAAATAAATCTTGGCAGTACATAAGACATAGATCACATATAAAAACCTAAATCATGATAAAATAGCATTGGAATAAATCATTTAATTTTAGAAAACCATTAACCACATAATATTATTTCCATAGTAGCCAACACATTGTTTCCAAGACCATCTTAGTGGACAAAGTCCCATACTGAACCGGGTTTACTTGTCGTTCCAGCCCTATATTACTGAACCCGGTTTACTTGCCATTCTAGCCATGTCTATCTCATGAGAAATAAATCTTTACCCAATGAATTGGAGGGAGATATAGGTCCTACCCATCTCACAATAAAATCATTCTTACTTGGGCCACAAAATAAATATAAATCATTCATCAAAACACAAAGATTAAATTGGGTTTCATAAACATCATCCCATAATTACATAATCCATATAAAACAAATGGATATCATTTAATCATAAGAATAATCAAACCATGTAAATTATAGAGACATTATACTTTAAACATACACATATGAAATAATTTCATCTTAGATGGAAACTGGTTTTGATAGAACACATGAATGATTTCTTGAAAAAAAATCATTTCTTCTTCAAAATCATTTTCTTTTCACAAAATGCCCAAAAATTTTAAAAGAAAAGGATTTTGTTCGAAAATCGTCATGAAATTTTGTAGAGTAAACTTCATTTAAATAATTAGTTATGAAACCGTAAAAATAAATTCACACTATGTAAGTTAAAAATGGGGAAAAAGGAAATTAAACATACATGAAACCATTTTTTGAAATCAGGGACATGGATGATAAATATAACCCTAGTAAATACTTACGAATAAACAATCTCGGATAAAAACGAGATTGGAATAATTATCCCTTACCTTAGGTCTGATATGCTTCGTACGTATCCAAACCTCTTGTATAAAGATTTAAATAATGTCATTTATTATTAAATAATCATCTTCATTGTTATGATATCATATATGCTTCACTTATGACTTTATATTACCCGTCCTGTTTTAAATTCCATGTTAAAGTAGTGTTTTCGATAAAATAGTTTTGTTTATCGTACATGTTTGGACTTGTTGTTCTTGATATTATTATTAGTTATATCATGATTTACTTACATCCAGAATGAAAATCATGATTTATATATTGTATATATTCAGTATATATATATATAATAGATAGATAAATTAAATGAAACACACCGTTCATGGAGACGGTATGCCGTACGTATGCATGAATGCTGTTTTCCTTTCCTTATTGACTTGAATGGAAGTAAGTAGATAACATATATATATATATACATAAATCCAGTAGCTTTATCATGTCATATATTTCATTATTATTCATTATATATACTTAATAATTAATCTTGAGTGGTGAACATGAAGAATGAATCTCATCGCGTCGTGGAGACGGTAATCCGTACGTACACACGAGCGATGATTTCATTCCCATAATTATTGAATTGAATTGGAGTAGATGATATAATATCTCAGAATAATAATTATGTTATAATAACTATACATTGTTATTCTTTACACCATTATATCCATCCATGTAAGGTGGCGGTGGGAATAAAAGATTACACAACGGCGTGGAGACAGTATTCTGTACGTACGCACACGCGGTGATTTTATTTTCCGTAGGATTGATAGAAGGTGAAATGGGGTTCTTTCATATTTATAATAACATATCATTATATTATTGATATAGATTTTATTAGTTTATAATTAAACAACTAAAGAAGTGTATGTTTAAGAAGAAAGAAAACTTGAATGAATCCGTAGAAGAGATTACATCTTCTTCAACACACCTCTTTTAAGCTTCCCCTTAAGGCAACATGGATGGTCTTTTGAGGATACCATAAAATCTATAATGTCTCTAGGGAAGTTTAGAAGGTTAATTATCAGGGTTTTTCCGACCTTTAATGCTCAAAATTGTGTAATGAGAAGTGGGAGTGGGTGCCCTTTTATATGGGAGGAGAGGGGCCCTTTTAGAAACCTCTGAAATACTAATTTATAATAAACCCTAACCCCACCTAAAAATTAAAAAAATGACTCATATTATAATATTATATGAGATAGGGTTGTAATCACATCTACCAATAAAATTTATACATATTGTGAATTTATTTTAAACATTATAAACTTGATTTATCCTTATTTAATTTATTTAATTTTATTTGTGGTAATAAGATTCTAAATTTTAAATTGTCATAAATAATTACTTATGTGTTTTTAATTGTCCATAAATAAATAATTTATGAAATTTTAGACAATATAAATTTTTTATATAATTTTCAAATATTTATGTGATTTTTAAACAATTTTATATTATTTTTTATAAAATAACAATAGTGTCAATTTTGACACAATTCATTTATTTGAATTTAAATAAAATCTCCACAGAAGATATGTTCAAAATAAAAGCATTAATAGATGCATAAAATGTAAAATATATCTAGAAAATTAGTGGATCACATTAAATAGTTCATATAATATTAATTTTAATATTTTTAAAACCATTTATACGATATTTCAATCAATAAAATAATTTCAACTTCACTATTGGGTCACCTTTATTGATAATTATTTAATCCCTAAAAATTCCAAATAAAATAAAAATATATAGATAATTTTATTATATTTCTGGAGACTATTCATGTTCTAAGATTAATATAGTTTATCACTAATTTAAAATTATTATACTTATAAGATTTAAGAGAGTGACATGTTGTCACTTTCTATGGTTTTAATAATAACTAAATTATTTTCATGGTAAAATGACAATAAAATGAATCTAATACAACCCTTAGGTGATATGGGTCGACCTTTAGTCATAAAATAGAATTTTGTCATGTGTTAGGGTAATTTTATAATATTAGTTTTACCCTTAATTACCTGATTTACCTTTAACTACAGTAAATAAAAATTACCGTATTTACTATTCATAATATCTAAAATAGATAAGTAACCTATTAAAATAATTTAAACCCACTGAATTAAAACATGGAATCCATTTTTCAAAATTCAAAACACAGATGTTGCATTAATTAATTTAAAATTAATCTCATTGTTAAGAAAACATGTTTTAAAAGTTACAACATTGCAAGAGATTGAAATGATTTTACCTATGAATTCAATGTAAAATACATGATAATGAAATAAATTATATTAAATGGTAAAAATATATTCTATTTATACTTTAAAATAATTAAATATTATAATTTAACCATATATATTATTACGATGAAAAATGTTGTTTTTAATTAAAATATAGCGTGTTTTTACTATTCATTAAAATATGAAAGTTATCAGAATAATATGAAAAATTTATCCAAAGTAAATTTTTATATACTGATTCAAAAGAAGAATTTTATTTTGTCAAATTGAACTTATAAACCTGTCAAAAGCTAGATTTAATGTGGGTGTTCCATCAAAAGGCGGCAAAACTGCATTTTTTTAAAAATACTTAATTTACCCGAAAAATTTATTTTGTTCACATACCATGTTTTAAAAATTTTTTAAGATGAATAATAATGTTATAAAATTAAAAATGTATTTAATACTATTCATAATAGCTAGTCTATAAAAATATTATAAAAATATATCGTTGTTTAGTGAAACCCGGTATTGCGTACTACACACGCTATCGAGGAAGGTCGCGATTGCGTGTAACTCAAGCCAAGTCAGGGTTGCATGTAGTGAAAGACTAATTTTTTATTGTGTATAACAGAATCCAACCATATTTCATTTATACATTGAATATATATATATACACACACACACACACTCAATGTTGCGTAGAATAACTACTATCAAACAAACTTGAAATTTTGTGTAACACAATCCACAAATAGTGTTGCGTATACTGCAAGCTAATATGGTGTTGTGTATAGTGCCATATAATCTTGGTTTAGCGTACAACAAAAGATATTAATGAAATTAAAAAAAAATCTCATAAATCCTCAGGGTATTACATTCTACCCCCCCTTAAAATGAATTTCTCCCTCGAAATTCATCGGGTTTATAAATGGTTTATTACATGAAAACTCATTTCATAGAAACTCACATCATAAAAAGGAATACTAAAACATTTATTTAAAAACTAAATTATGAAACCTAATGGTTACCCAATTTAACTAATCACTGGGCTTCCACATAGGATAATAAAGGTGAAAATATGGATATTAAAGAGAAATCTAACCATCAAGTTCTTATGGAGAGTGGTAGAGGACATGGTTATGATAAAGCCAATAGTCACAAATCCATAAATTTGTGATGATCTAAGAGACCATATGATTCATCAGATATGAGGGAACTAGGACAACATTTCTGGTTTTCAATATCATTTCTCTAATGTTTATGAATTAAAATAAATACTTACATTATTTTGGTACAATCTCACTGCTTTTCATGCCTTGAACAAGTTATACTTCATATCTTAAAGAAATAAAGTTGAATTTGTTATTTCTGAAGAGTTATTAGATCATGTGATATAATGATGGGTCATTCCATCGGTTTCAATCAAATTGTTAAATTAGTTATCAAATATAAATAAGTCCATTTATGGTGAGGTTAATCATATATGATTCCAAAAATGAACTTATACTTCATCAATCATACCACATAATAAAATAGAACTAGTTTCTACTAACTAGGGACATCTTTTACGCTAGTGGTTGGCGCTGAAGGCCTGTCGTACTTCGTTTGTGGGTTCAATTCCCATAGCCTTGCCCGATGCGATGGGTTGTCGCCCATCCTATAAGTTGCTCTTTTTCTAAAAATACAATGTTATAACATTCCTGAAATAATATCTAAAAACGTTCTGGCCTTAAAAAATACTACATTAATTCATTCCAATCTTTAGGCTTATCCAAAATACTTCTGTCCAATCTCTTAGTATAAAGAAAACAATTACTAGAAATTTCATCTACCGGGCATGTGAATACCATCATTTATCCCCCATATATCATAAAATATATCCTGTTGTTCACAATCCAAACATGTGAATACCTTAATCATGTATTCTTTAAAAAAATGGATACCTATTGAAAGTTAGTGAAAACATGAATGCTGTCAAAAGCTAAATCTTTATACATACCAAAATCCCAAAATTTCTATAGACTAAATCCATGATATCACTTTGTCCTTATATCAATCATGAGCTCATTAATACTATCATACATTTAATTTTCCCATTATCCCTTCATTATTCGCATATCATATTCTTTCAAAAATATTTGAATCACTTTTCATGGTTACCAGTACCATATAATTTTCAAAAACCACAATAAACCATTACATAGATATTCCAATGTTTCACAATTACTATAAATGAGATTCCACAACATTATTTTGGAATACCTTTACATAAACACATAATCATTCCACCACATCATTGTCATACTCAACATTTCTAATAGTGATATCATGTGACATCCCTTTGTCCTTTTCCTTATGAGGTTTTTCATGTTGATCATCATTAACCTTTGGATTGGGGAATTGTTTAGCATAATGCCCCTTTTCCTTGCACTTGAAGTATTTAAGTGTTGGTGGTGCATTCTCTGCAGTCTTTTCTTTATTCACATCATTAGAATCCCTTTTTCCATTACTTAGACAATAAACTACTTGATGACCTTCTTTTAAACATGTAAAACATTTTCTAGTCCCTTTAAGACAATCTCTGCCATGTTTCATTCCACACTTTGAGCAGAAAGAAACATTTATCTCTTTTTCACCATTATTCTGAGATTTCTCATCGAACTCCATCTTTCATTTCTTGAAAAAAACATGAGGTGGATATGTAACACCAACTTCTATTTATTCCTTGATAGTAGAATGTGCAATTTATTCATATCTACTGAAGTCTCTTTTAGCTAATGCCCTTTGAAGACTTTGTTTTAAGCCACTGAAGAATCTATCAACTTTACTTTCCGGTTGGATGATAAAGCAAGATGCATACCTTGCATGACTTGTTAAATTTGCTTCGTATATACCAACATATTAATCATCCTTTTGCTAAAGCTAAATTAAATCCTTTTCTTTATTTGATTGAAGAATACGAGAGAAGTACTTATTGAAGATAAGTTCTTGAACTCATCCCATTCCATGGAATCAATTTCATCTCTGGGCATCATATTCTTAATTAGAGTCCACCATTGATCTGCTTCACCTTCTAAATGTTAAATATCCAGAATGAATTTTTAATTTTCGTAACATCAAAGTATGGAAAATATATTTTCAATGGTATTGATCCATTGTTCAGCAACATGTGGATTAGAAGACCCACTGAAAGAAGGAGGAAATTTCCTCATGAAAGACTCAAAAGAATATTGTTCCCTTCTATGCTCATTTGGAAGTCCAAAATGATTCATATCTTGTGTAATTATAGCAATAAGATTTTTCACTCCATCTCTAATAACGTTGGTTTGTTCAGGAGGGAAATCATTACATCTCCCATCACATTGATCATCACAGTTCATTCGGGTTCCAGCCATCGTCTAAAACCCAAAAATAATAGTGTGAGAGGAAAAAATCATTCTAGGGAAAACAACATAATGAAGGGGGAGTACCTTCTATATCTAACATCTTCTGTTTAATTCTAATATAATTACCGCAATTCTAGGACTATAAACTATACTTATAATTAACCTTAGAGAAATCCATAGACATACCTTATAAATATCACTAGGGATCTCACAATAGTTTTTACATCCAAATTTCCAAAGGTTACCTAAACCTTTCCTCTGATAGAAACTGTAGAGACCCAAAGCTTGATGTACATGGAAATTACCTAACTTTTGAAGAATACTTAATAAATTACAAAAATAGACACCAAAGGACCATAATAGTTTAGTGTCTTTTGAAACTTGGAACATAATATTCTAATATTTTTGAATGCTCTTCAACATCTCCCATAAAGATATTCCTTTTTTTCTTACCTAAATCCTTTCATTATATCCTAGTGAAAATAAAACATATAAATGGTGATCTCAAATTCTCATTAAGGGTAAGCATGGAGAAAATAATACAAACCATATACATTTGAACTCCAAAACATGAACATAAATTTTGAGCATCAAAATATTGAGTTGTGAAATAAATATTGGCATTATGTAAGGCATAAATAATAAAAAAATAAAAATCATGATATAATAGCATGGGAATAAAACATTTAATTGTGGAAAACCATTAATCACATGATATGATTTCCTTAGTAGTGAAGGCATTTCTGCCAAGACCATCATAGTTGACAGTGTCCCTTACTGTACCGGGATTACTTGTCGTTCCTGCCCTGTATTACTGAACCAGATTTACTTGTCATTCCATCCATGTCTGTATCATGAGATATAAATCTTTACCCAATTAATTGGAGGGATATATAGGTCCCACCCATCTCATTATGAAATCATTCTTACATGTTCCACAAAATAAACATAAATCATTTATCATAACCTAAAGAATAATTTGGGTTTCATAAACATCATCCAATCATAACATAATCCATATAAAACAAATGGATATCATTTCATCATAAGAAGAATCAAACCATTTAAATAATAGAGACATTATACTTGAAATATACACATATGAAATAATGTCATCTTATATGGAAAATGGTTTTGATAAAACACTTGAAATGAATTATTGAGGAAAATATCCATTATTCTTCAAAATCATTTTCTTTTCACAAAATGCCTTGAAATTTTAAAAGAAAAGTATTTTTTTGAAAATATTCATGAAATTTTGTGGAGTAAAATTCATTTAAATAAGTCATTATGAAACTGTAAAAATTCATTCACAACGTATATGTTAAAAAACAATCTTCTCGTACTTTTTCTGGAAAAGTCAAAAAGTACCTCGTATGGTAATCAAAAGAAATATTCATTACATACCATGTATTAAAAGTCAAAAACGAGTCAAAAGTACTTTAAACATGCATGAAACAATTTTTAGAAAACATGGACATGGATGATAAATATAACCCCAGTAAATACTTACGAATAAACAATCTCGGATAAAAACGAGATTGGAAAAGTTATCCCTTACAATATGTCCAATATGATTCATACGTATCTGAACATCCTATATAATGATTTAAATAATTTTATTTACTTATTATAGAATCATATTTATTGTTTTTATATCATATATGGTTCACTTACGACTTTATATTACCCATTCTTTTGTAAATTCAATGTTAAAGCAGTGTTTTGGGTAAAATCGTTTTATTTATCGTACATGTTTTTACTAGTTGTTCTTGATATTATTATTACTTATATAATGATTTAAATACATATAGAATGTAAATAATGATTTATATATCATATATATTCAGTATATATATATATATATAATAGATAAATGAAATGAAACACACCGTTCATGGAGATGGTAGGCAGTACGTATGCATGAATGTTGTTTTCCTTTCCTTATTGACTTGAATGGAAGTAAGTAGATGACATATATATACATAATACATTAGATTTATCATGTAATATATTTCATTATTATTCATTATATATACTTAATAATCATTCTTGAGTGGTTAACATGGAGAATGAATCTCATTGCGTC
The DNA here is from genome assembly GCA_963277665.1 of Viscum album. Taxonomy (NCBI): domain Eukaryota; kingdom Viridiplantae; phylum Streptophyta; class Magnoliopsida; order Santalales; family Viscaceae; genus Viscum; species Viscum album. The sequence continues at coordinate 1,501,516,874 of OY728131.1, forward strand.
GTGGAGACGGTAATCCGTACGTACGCACGAGCGATGATATTGTTCCCATAATTATTGAATTGAATTGGAGTGGATGATATAATATCTCAGAATAATTATTATGTTATAATAACTATACATAGTTATTAATTACACCATTATATCCATCCATGTAATGTGCTGGTGGAAAAACAGATTACACCACGGCGTGGAGACGAAATTCCGTACGTACGCATGCGCGGTGATTTCATTTTCTATTGGATGGATAGAAGGTTAAATGGGGAAGTTTCATATTTATAATAACATGTAAGAATATTAGTGATACTTATGTTTTTAATTTTTAATGAAACAACTAAAGAAGTAGAATTTGAAGAAGAATGAAAACTTGAAAGTATCAGTAGAAGAGATTACCTCTTCTTCGACGCACCTCTTTTAAGCATCCTCTTAAGGCACTAGGGATGGCCTTTTGAGGAGACCAGAACCTCTATAATGTATCTAGTGATGTTTATAAGGTAAATTTTAAGGGGTTGTTAAATCTTGAAAGCTCAGAATTTTGTAAAGAGAAGAGGGATGAGGTGCCCTTTTATAAGGGTGGAGAGGGGCACTTTTGGAAAACACAAAAATACTAATTTATAATAAACCCTAACACCACTAAAAAACAACAAAAAATGACTCATATTCAAAGATTATATTTTATAGGGTTGTAATCACATCAACCAATAAAATTTAGACATATTGTGAATTTATTTTAAACATTATCAACTTGATTTATCCTTATTTACTCTGTTTAATTTTATTTGTGGTAATAAGATTATAAATATTAAATTGTTATGAATAATTACTTATGTGTTTTTAATTGTCCATAATTAAAACATTAACGACATTATAGACAATATAAATTTTATTTTACAATTTTTAAATATTTTTGTGATTTTTAAACAATTTTATATTATGTTATTTTTATAAAATAACAATAGTGTCAATTTGGAAACTATTCATTTATTTGAATTTAAATAAAATCCCCACAAAAGATATGTTTGAAATAAAATCCATAATAGATTCAAAAAATGTCATATGTATCGATAAAATTAGTGGACCACATTTAATAGTACATATAATATTTATTTTAATATTTTTAAAACAATTTAATTGATATTTCAATCAATAAAATAATTTCAACATCACTATTCTGTCTCCATTAATGCTAATTATTTAATCTCTAAAAATTCTATATAAATTCTAATGATGTAGATAATTTTATTATATTTTGGGAGACTATTCATGTTTGAAGTTTCATGAAGTTTATCACTAATTTAAAATTATTATAATTATAATATTTAAGAGAGTCACATGTAGTCACTTTCATTGGTTTTAATAATAATTAAATTATTTTCATGGTAAAAAGTCCATAAAACAAATATAATCCGACCCTAATGTGATATGGGTCAACCTTTAGTCATCCAATAAATTTTTGGCATGTGTTAGGGTAATTTTGTAATCTTATTTTGACCCTTAATTACTAGATTTACCTTTAACTGCAGTAAATAAAAATTATTGTAATTATTATTCATAATATCAAAAAAAATAAAATTAATATATTAACATAATTTGGACCAACTAAATTCAAATATTTAATCCATTTTTCAAAATTCAAAACACAGAAGTTGAAGTAATTAATTTAAAATTAATCCCATTGAAAAGAAAATTAGTTTTAAAAGTTAAAACATTATAAAATATTGAAATGGTTTTACCTATGAATTCAATGTAAAATAAATGATAATGAAATAAATTATATTAAATGGTCAAAATATATTCTATTTATACTTTAATATCATTCAATTTTTTAATTTAACCATATAAATTATTACTATGAAAAAAGTTGTTTTTAATTAAAATATAGCGTATTTTTACTATTCATTAAAATATGAAAGTTATCAGAATAATATGAAAAATTTATCCAAAGTAAATTTTTATATCCTAATTTGAATGAGAAATTTAGTTTTGGAAAATTGAACTTATAAACCTGTCAGAAAATATATTTAATGTGGTTGTGCCATTAAAAGGCGGCAAAACTACATTTAAAAAAAAACTTATTTTACCAGAAAAAATTTATTTTGTTCAAATACCACGTTTTAGAGAATGTGTAAGATGAATAATAACGTTATAAAATTCAAAATTTAGTTAATACTATTAATAAAGACTAGTCCATAATAATATTTTATCAATATATCTTTGATTAGTGAAACCCTGTGTTGCGTACTACACACGCTATAGAGGAAGGTCGCGATTGGGTGTAAAGCAAGCCAAGTCAGGGTTGCGTGCAGTGAAAGTCTCTTTTTTTGTTGCGTATAACAGAATTCAACCATATTTCATTTATACATTGAATATATATATATACACACACACTCAATATTTCCTAGAGTAACTACTATCAAACAAACTTGAAATTGTGTGTAACACAATCGAAGAATAGTGTTGTGTATGCTGCAAACTAATATGGTGTTGCATATAGCACAAGATAATATTGGTGTAGTTTACAATAGAAGATATGAAAGAAATTAAAAATAATATCTCTCATATATTCTCGGGGTGTTACAATGTAGGGGGAGAGACCTCGCGAAGTGCAAGGGCTGGCCGGTGGGGCTTGCGGGTAGCCACAGGCAGGCCGGCAGGGCGCACTGCTAGGACGGTGGGGCGTCGGGTAGGGCGCGTTGCACCGAGTAGCGTGCGGGCAGACCGGCGGGGTGTGCAGGTAGCATACGGGGAGGCTGCGGGTAGCACGACCTTTGTCGTTGTCGTCTCCTTTTCCTCATCGTTGTTACATCACCATGTCAAAGAATTCCATATGAATGAAAAACGACGGAGGATTTCGGGTCATGCTAGGTTGCCCCACACCCTCCGCGTTTAGGGAGGTATCAATTGGCTCAACATGATAAGAAGTTGATCAGTAACACAGTCGTGACAAACCTTTTCTATCTGATGGTTAAGATAAGAAAATGTATAACGTCGTCAAGAATTAAAACCCCATACCTGATTTGATTGGTGTTTGTCGTTCGTTGATGGGGTTGTGGAAGAAGACAAAAATAACCGTCGTTCATATCATTCTCCAAGCGCTTCTGAACCCAAGTTGCGTTAGCTCGTGGAAGATGATCCTCTTCGGTAGGTGTCCAGGGATGTAGTCAAAGATGATCAACATTCTTCATCGGTGGAGCATTATTCGTTCTTTTTTGGGAGCTTTTCTCCTTAGAACACCTCTTCCCAAGTTCCACCAAATGAATGATGTCAACCCAAAATAAATAATATATTTTATATTTTTTTTTATTTGTTGGAACGAATTCGAATGGAGAAATAATTACGTGGATTCACCTAATTAATTCTTGTGTGTAGGCACAAAAATAATTAGGGGATTTCAAGAGGCTCCAAGGGTGGTGGCACCATTTAGTGGTGAGTTCAAGAGGTTTCTCCCCACTTAATGGGGAGTTCATGGGTTTTCATCCTCAGGTGGTCCCCACCACATTAATCCTTACAAAGGAGGTTATTTTCAGGTGGGTCTGACCACCATAACCTCTCATGGGAGGTTAAGGTGTGGTGGTTCCACCACTAACACCCATGAGAAGGTTTTAACCACCAAAAATCACATGGAGGCTCAATAAATTAAAGTGTATCACACTTTATTTTTTTATAAAAACCAAAACAACTGAGTTTTATTTGTCAACCAACTATTGTCGAGGTGAAGCGTTATTAAGATAATACTGGCATTGTGATTTCAACGGTGCCCTCAGATTTCAGTTCCAAACACCGGTTCAGAAGTTATAAAATCTCGCTCGTACGTTTACTGAACGTACCTGAACAAAATATCAGAAATTGATTCTGGTCATACCGTGCCTAGGAATCAAGCACCATAAATTTCGGTGAACTCGTAAAATTCCCATGTATTTACGAAAGAAATTTCCATAGAAATTCCGGGTCATTACAAGGGAGATATACTTCCTACCCATCACATTAAAAAATTATACATATCGGTGCCACAAAAATAATTCATCAAATAAAATAACTTGATAAAAATTGGTCTCATAAAAATTTAATCACAATATAACCCATGAAGAAGAAATTTGTATCATAAATATTTCAATATAACATATGCAATATAAAATAAACGGGTTAAACAAATTTGTCATTTCATCATAACCATAAACCATCTAGTGAAAGTAAAAATGATGGTATACATGGATCATATACCCATAAAGGAATATGTATCATCATCTAATGTCATATTAAATGTAAAATTATTTTTAAAACCCTATTGGAATAATTCCTCAGAAGAGTAATCCTTCCATTTAGAAATAATTTCTTTTCAAAAAGTTGTAAAATTATAAAGGAAACATTTTATTGGAATATAAAGCTATAATATTATATGTTAAACATCAAAGAAAAATTTATTCATTCTCTAGGGAAAATATATTCATGAAGTATAAGTTAAAAAACATTCCATCTATATTTTTGTTTAAAATTCACAAACTACCACATTTGGAGAATGACAAAAACATTCCTTTCAAATGATTTTTAAAAAAGTAAAAAAAGGATAATACTATAATTAAAAAATTAAAGTATAACAGTAAATAAATTAAAGATATAATTTTTATAAAACCAAAATATGGAAGAGAAATATTCCCCAATGGAGATGTAATCATAAACAATCAATATTATCGATGAGATTTTGAAATAAACACTTATCTCGAGTTTTACATTCTTTAAAATCAATATTGTATCCTATATTATAAATTTTTCATTGTTATAATTATATATAAAATTCATTATAATAATTATATGATCATATATTATATATTTATACCCCTTTAACCCCTCTTTTTCAAACATTTCTTATTAAAATTGTATTTCCGGGTGTCAGGTGTTTCTTTATAATCAATATTTTATTTCAGTAATTATGATCCATATACATTTATAATTTTCAAATAACTTCAACAATATTAGTAATGATATAAATATTATAAAAAATTATTATATACAAATTTAAATCCATAAATATATTTTATTGATAAAAAAATGAATTACTCTGCTCATGGAGACTGTAGATCGTACGAACACAAGAATGTTGGTTTTTGTTTTTGATTGAAGGAATGAAAGAAAGTTAATATTAATTCACCATTATATTATAATTATTATATATTATATATCATATATATTAATCCAATTCATAATCATTACCATATATGTAAAATATAAAATAAAATTGAATCACATCGCCTTGTGGAGGTGGTTGTCCTCATGTACGCTTGAGCAATGTAATAATTTCCCAGAGGATTTGATGGTATGTATTTAAATATCATATAATAATTAAATAAGTATAATTATGACATAAATATCATATATTTATATTTATCCCATTATCGTACCCATCTAAAAAATATGGTGATGTAAAATTAATTATTTTTTTCTATGGAGTTAGTGATCCTTATGTACGCTCAAGTAATACATTCACATAACATTTGATGGGAAAGAGGGTCTATAATGACTTTTCAATAATAATATAAATAAAATTTAATCATATTTATTTTAATAAATATATTATTATATGATACATACCATAGATTTATATTAGCTACGTAAGACTAGAAAAGAAAGCAATCAACAAAGAAAATCACATCTTCTTAGAAACAAATCATTTATATATCATATAAAGAGCTCTTAGTTTGGTATTTTTGGAATACATCCTCCTCTACAATGTTTATATTTATTTTATTAATATAAAATTATAGGGGTTTTTGAAATATAAGGCTAATCATAGTTCCAATAAGTGATTTATGAGGTGTCATTCTATAATTGAGGTGGCAGACACTTTTGAAATTTCATAAAAGATTAAATTGTAGTAAATGAATTATAAATAAAAATGTATCCAAATGGTACTGTAATTGACAATAAGGTATTATATGGCTTTATTCCTATGAAAAAAATAGATTTTTATCACGTTTTGGTTAAAATATAAACCATATCATTTTGATTATCTAATATTTTAAAAAAATTATTTTAACTATAAAGCACACTTTTTAATGCTAAAGTGTTGTATATTTTAAATATAAAGTAAAAAGACACAGTAAATTTTCAATTAATGATATTTTAGACCATATTAGAACCAGTTTATCTTAATTCACGACTTTGTGATTTTAAATACTCTAATAAAATATAATTTTGATAAAATACCATTATTTTCAGTTTGGACACTATTCATTTATTTTACCATTAAATAACTTATGAAAATAATTGGAAAATAATATAACAAATTTATCTTAATTCACGACTTTATGATTTTTAGATACTCTAATAAAATATAATTTTGATAAAATACCATTATTTTCAGTTTTGACACTATTCATTTAATTTAACATTAAATAACTTATTAAAATAATGGAAATATAATATAATGGTTTAAAAACACCAAGATTTTTTTTATAGATCTATAAAATTCATTATTAATATTAAATCAATCAAATTATAAAACATTTAATTTTTTAATCATTTATTATATTATTTTATAAAATAGAGAGATGCGTCGTCGGTGGTTTTTAAGAAACTAAGATCATCATATAATTATTAAAAACTTAAAATAAAATTTAGTCATGAATATAAATTTATTAATATAAAATTAACACTTCTATTCATTCATATCATACTTTTTTCCTTGTGATTCACATAATTCAAATTGAAAACATAGAGTGTGACATTTTATATCTTTTTTGATTTAAATAATATATAATCCATTTCCCTAAAATGTTTCTATTAGATAAGTAAATTTAGGTCCTATGGTTCTTAGGGTATAATTACATTCATAAAATATAAATTATGATGAGTAATTATTGATTTGTAACTTATTTATAATCTAGATTAACCAAACATACCATTTACTACGGTGATAAGTATTACTACAATTACTAGTGAAATTGAAAAAACTAACACATTCCTAATTTCCAAATTTAAACTGTCCCATCATGAAAATTTAATTCAGTTTTTCTAGTTTAATAAATATATAAGTCATAAATAAATTTAAATGTATGTGCAAAAAAATATAACTGAAGATACCTTTTAGAGGAAAATAATTTTTTAGAATAAAACTGGATTTTTTCTTACCATTTGCGAAGAAATTATTTTTTTTCACTAATTAAATTTATTTATCAAGTGAATAATATATTCATTTTTTTAAAATCATTTAAAATTATGTGTTAATATTATTTTAAGGGATATAATACCATATGTACATGATTTTTTTAGAAGTGTATTTATTTTTATTGAACTGATTCTTATTTTCATTTATAATTAATTAATAAAAATAAATAAATTTTATACACACATAACTATAAATGTTTCCTAATTTATCTCATATTATTCATTCCCTCAATTCTATTATGTAATTATAATTAACACATAATAATTTAATAATTTGACAATGTTCATCCAAACTCAGGGGTTCTAATAATAAAATCTATCAAAAAAATAATATTATTTAAATTTAAATATTTTATAAAAAAACTGAGGTGATGAATTTTTCATTTGTGAGTTATTATTTTGGTAAAAGGATAATGAATAAATACAATATTATGTAGTTATATTCAAATCATGAACCTGTTACTCAATGAATTGATTCTTTTAAGCATTCCATCAATTTATGGGCAGTTCATTATAGGTTCATGAAGTCATGGATGTTTGAGGATTAATATATGAGTGTAATGGTCTGGAATATTCAGAATTATCCATTTTTCACTCAATATGGTCTATTAGATAAGTTTTGTTTTCATATTTTAAGATGTTATTTTAAAATTCTATCTCATATTATAAAATTAATTTCAATGTTTTAAATATCCATTTGGGATGTAAATTTTTTAGTTTTTAAAGTGATTTTATTAATATTGGAGGTACTTTAGATCTTTTTAGGAATTTTTAATAAATCCTTTACTTGTCTATTTATTATATTTTCTAACTAAGAATAAAATATTCTCAAAATATTACATACAATTTCATAGGAATCCTTCCTTGTGTAATGTTCGAGCTTAATACCTTTACGTAAGGGTCTAAATTATATTTTATATAATGGTAGATCAGGGTTTTCATAGTTTATGTATGGGTAATATTTTATTTTAATTTGTTAAGAAATGGAACATATATTTTACTAAAGTATGTGTAAGGGTAAGACATCATTTTCATACCCTAAATAAACGTAAAATAATTTTTTAATTATTCATTTAAGTTTAGTTCCTTATCAATTTTTGTGTTATCCCAAAATCAAAACACTCACATAATTATAATTTTTATATCATGTACGTGTAATTCTATAATTGAAAATTGTGTATAATGGTAGTGTAGTTTCATTATAATTCATATAAAGGAAAAACATGATTTTTAAAATCAATTTAATGGTAAATCTACTTCCTTGAATATGTGATTTTGCATTTCTTAATATTTCATAAGTTTAATACCATATTACCTTATATCCTGTAATTATGACCTACTATGTAAGGATTATACCACATTAATGTTTCAAAAATTTTATGTCTCACATTTCTATAGAGGTATTTTCTAGGGAATATTTACTTTTACTTACCCTCTTGATATGAAAAAACTGTTTAATATGAATTGAAGAATTACTTGTTGAAATTGGATAGTATTCAATCTTTTAAGTGTTTTAGATGAATATATGTTATACTGTATAAATTTAGATGACTTAAGTGGATAATTATGGGAATTAAAATCTAATTGGGTTAATTGAGAATTAAACTTGAAACTTTCACGATTTTCATGAGAAATATATTGAGACACATTTCATATGTTCTTAAAAATAGAGGTTTATCATTGATTAAGTTTCATAATTTATCCTTTTAGTTATGAAGATCCAATATTTTTTATTTTATCTTATAGGGTCATTGAGAAATTAATTAGATCCCTTCTCATGTTTTGAAAAATACACATAACCACCATATCTCTTATGTTTTGGGTGAATCATGAAATTTTTTTCTTCTATAGGAAGGGGATCTATTAACCTCTTTTTTTTCAATTCATGTGTTATTTTAATATACATTAGAATCCTATTTTTGGATTTATGTGAGTATATATAATCATATTTTAATATATAAAATAATCACTTGTATAATGAATATATTAAAATATGTAATTTTAAAGGAGGGGTTGAAATACATAACTTGTTTTACTTTTAATGAAATATTATTATTTCAAGACACAAAATTCAAGATAATATTTTGTAATTAACTACTTATTTTAATAATAAACTAGAAAATACATTGTCATTTTACAATTTCTATCTTGGTAATTTCATACATAATAAATGTTAATTAATTCATTATATGAATTAATGTACCAATATTTAGAAATGATATCACATTTTGAGAATAAAAAAATTATTTACATATTCTAGAAATTATCAGAATATTGGGATTATAGTATCATTTGAAAATATTTTCTTTTAAAAAACCCACAGATTTTTAATAGAATGGGAAATAATTATCACATGTTGAAATTTTTTTTAATGACATATAAATTTAATTTAATATGTTAATAAAATTCTATAGAAAAATATTATTATAACAACAACAAAATATCCTATCAAATTTCCCTTCTCAATATATAGTTTTTTTCATATTCAGTATTATAATATTATATAATACATACGCACAACATGTTAGAACAAATTAAAATTATTATAATAATATTAATATTACCTTTAGTGAAATACAATTGTCATTATAAATGAATTCATTAAAATGGGGTGAAAATAAAGATAACAATAATAGAAAAATTCGGATCTTCTGAATTCCCTATAACAATCATTCTCATGAAAAACACTATAAAAGTGAAGATAAATATTAATAATGAAATATGGATTTTGAAAAATAAAAAATTTATATAACCATAAAAGAAATCAAATTTAATTGAGGAATGATTGGAATATGGTTTATTTATATATAATAGGGAATCCATTTGAGTGTGACAAACATAACTATTTGAATATAATACAAACTGTTGGAATAGTAATATGACTATAAGTAATTTTAATATGAACCGTTAAATTTTAATTTCAACTATGGGAATGAAAAATAATATTTAATAATCTAATTAAATTTAAATATGACAAATTTATATCATGATTCAAGTAAATAAATGCTTTTGAAATGATAAAATAAGGGATCTTATTATTGAAACCCATTTATGTTTTACATTAATTTTTATAAGAAATAAAATTATTTAAAAATAATTTTTTTATAAAATTTGTTAATATATTACTATTTTGTTTCATTATAATGATAATATATTTTTATGATACATTATTTAATTTTCAAAGGGTTTGAATACTGATGCTAATAATAAACATGGCATTTTTCAAAATAAAATTGTATTTTAATTATAAATTAATTATCTCAAATTCAAAAAATTAATTTTCATATAATGGATTTATTTTTTTAATCCACACATCAAAATATGGTTAGGGTAGTTTATTTAATTTCATTAATTTTTTATTTCTTTATTAGTGAAATACAATAAAATATAGTATTTAACAATAAAAGATAAATACATCAATTGTTTAGTAATAGATTGCGTAAGTACCAATTAGTTCCATCTCACCTGAACCATTTAAACTATATAGTAACTATACATAATATTATTATTAGTCTTGGGTAAATATTACAATCTAATGAATATAATAGTAAAAAACATCCCTCTCCTCCCCTTATAAATTCAACCTCAAACACCCTTTATCGTTACACCTTTTAAGCCATAAAGGTTTCCCAATTGAAATATAATTATCTTCCAAAAAGTATCCTTCATTTCCTCATAGATATATTCTAACCAAAAGTCATAAAAAAGTTATACAGAGTCTATTTTAAGAGATTACATCCAAATGTAATAAAGGTATTATTCTCAAACTATAATTGTAAATTATTATCTATATATAATTTATCCTCAAAAACACAATTAAAATGAATAAAGAATAAAGTATAATATATATTTATATAATTTAATTATATTCTTATAAATAAAAATATATCATCTATCTTATTCTCTTCTACACATATTTCTAGAAAATTAAAACCTTTTTTATAGTATGTATGTTCCCCACCTCAATGGAAGATGAATTTTTATCCTATGACAACCAGTATGGAAAGTTAAAATTCAAATTCAATGGTCAAATATTACTAAAATATGTTTATTATATTTTTTCACTCATTCGGTAATGAATATATGTCCAAAATATTATATAAAATAAAACTAGTCAATGATAGTTAGTAAAACCTCCAAAATTAAGAAACCATAAAACATTTGTAATTTTATTTAATGAATTTTTGATTATATCAGAAAAATGGTTATTTGAGACCATTAAATTTATATAATGTCATTAATACAATTTCATTTCTATTTTGGAGTTATAGTTTATGTTTATAAGATAATCAATAATTATCCTCAAGTTATCTGACTATAGAACCATCAAACGAACACCCATGGAACTTGAAAATTAATCATTTTATATCATTAAAATTGTTATAAGTGAATATAAAAAAATATTAAATTAAATTTGGATGTAAAATGATCAGAGTTATTTATTTAATGAATGAAATTTTCTTTTTCCATACATTATGTGAAATTGAATAATGATTCTGAAACATAGGGTAATGGATCTCTATAAACCACCATTTTAAATTTGGATTTGAAATATTTATATATAACTCACTTTTTCTCTATATTTTATTTTTTGGTATGAATATAAATTGTATATATATATCTATTAAATATATTCCTAGGTTATTCTCCAATATTTTGATGGGTTAATACATTCATAAACATAATTTTTCAAATTATTTCATTATAATCAAACTCGATTAATGGTTACTTTTTTATCCATTATTCATTTAATGTAACATTCAATTATTTTATTTATTCCCATTCATGATTTTATTATGTAGTTTAATAGATTATTTTTAACCATTTTAGTTTATATATTATTTATAATGAATATTCCAAATTTATTCATTCTTCTAAATTCATTAACTAATTCCTTAAAACTGAGTTTTAAATACTATTTTCTATACCCAATTCTCTATGATTTTTTATTATTTTCATTCACAATGAAAACCATTTTTTTATACCTTTTATTTTTAACCATATATTACTATCCAAAATATTTAAATATTACTTATCATTTTAAACATTACGAAATATCCATTGATTGTGATGTGGTCCAATATTATGCAACTCATTTCTTTCCAGAGGAAACTCTTATGTTTATGCCCTATGATTTATTTCATTTTGTGGAACACCTAATCATGTATAATATTATGATGATTTAACCTAGTACGTTCTCCAATACATTGGGTATTGTTATTCCTTATAAGATGTTATGTATGGGATTAAGGATTAATATTAAACTATGATGGAAATATACCCACCGTGTGATGTTATCCAGGAAGATAGACATAGATTATGATTATGTCTTGTATTTTGTTGTTTTCACATTATTCTATTTCAATGAACTTATTTATTCATGTTTTTTATGTTATTAGAGTATATTATTAATTACAAAACAGTTTTTATATGATAAAATTTAATTCCTTATGACTAAAACTCTATTCCGAATAATAATGTTGGCTCCCTTAATAGGACTTATAGGTAACCCCTTTCTTTTATATATTCCCAAGTATGTCCTATATATTTTTAGTATCTATAACAAATTTAAGATCGAATTAAAGATAATAAAATAAAGATATTTTTTAGTTTCTTTTTTATAAAATATTATCCTAGTCTTTTAAATACATTAGGCATCACAATATTAGTGTTGTGTTTATTTTTTATTTACACTAAAAATCATGTAATAATATATGTGAAAGGATTCAGTTGTTGTAGTTTTTATTCAAACTAAATCTATTTATTTTTTTTATTATTACTATATTACATTATTAATAAACCTATGGATAAGTGTCATGACCTGTCCCTTGGGACTCGTACCATGACTACCCCATGTCTACCTCTAATAGGCAAGGGGCTGGAAACTAGAAGTTCGTTGGAATATCCAAAAAATGGGGGGAATCACCCTAAGTACCTATACACATGCACTCATCTCCAAGACCACAACTAATTAACTGAAAACACTAAGTAAACAAGAATGTATTCCACTACAATACCAACAAAGGCATATGAATGTACAATAATGGAAAAGCAAACAGGGCCAAAAAACAGGCCCATCCAAAAGTGAAAGTACAAGATCATGAATCATTTATATAGAAAAACCTACATTAATGGTAGGTACAGAAACTACTATCTGGAGTAGATGAATAATAATTCATCTATTGTGCCTCACTCTAAGCACCACTTTGTCTTGATCTGAATTGGACTTCATCAAAGCATCAATAATGTACAAAATATATGACATGTGTGGGCATATCCCATGACGGGGTGGGTAAAACAATATCATTAGGGACCCCAAAACCACTATGGTATACCACTAAGAAATAAACGAACTACACCACAAAGAAAACAGAAGAAATACACCACAATGGAATCACACAAAGAACACCACAATGAAAAATTAAGAAGTACTCCATAAAGTAAACAAACAAGGTATAGTCAGTATGGTCATCTAACACAGGTACATGTATAAAGTAAGAAGAGAAGGATTTCTATTTGTAGTCCACGATCCCTCAGTCTCTATAACACTAGAAGTGTTAGTGGCACGCAGAGCGTCGATAGTGCATGTAGTTGTGATGGAACATGGATCATCTATGGTGCATAGAACGTCGATGACGCCTAGATCATTAGTGGTTCACAGTGTGTCAGTGACACGCAAAGAGATAGTGGTTCATAGAGAGGTTATGGTGTCACATATTTCAATGTATAATGAAGCATCGATGATGTAAGGAGCATCAAGGGTGCATGAAGTGTTGATGGATCATAGAGTGGTGATGGTGCATGGAGATTATATGGTTCACGGAGCGTTGAAGTGTCAAGTAATCCCCCATGTATCATAGCCACTTACAGCCTTAGGATTCCACTCGCAGAGTGCATGTTCCAAGAGAACAAACTCCTTAATCTTGTAGGTTGTAAATCAACGTAAAAAAAACAGTTGTAGTATATCAATGGAAACACCTCATCACAATGGTCCCAATGTTATAAACAGATCATCAAATGACCACAAGGTTTGAATGATAAGGCCAATTTAGTAAAAAGGTTCTAGTCCAGTATGGGGTCTCACCCAACCCAGTTTGTCTGACCTAACCTTGTCTGGCCAACCCAACCTGGTTCGACCAGTTTCATCTGACCCAAACCGATTCAACCAAACTGACCCGACCCTATAGATCTGGCTAAATCAAAACTGGCCCATCGTAATGTTTCATTACACCTCTTCCCAGTTCTCCCAACCCGACCCACCGTATGTGGGCCAGATCCTTTTTCATTGGGATAGATTTTGCGCTCACAGTCAATATTCCCACCACTTTCAATGCAGAATACACCGCGACCCATACACATAGGCTTGTGGACCTACTATCATGGGTTCCTCCTCTAATGTGGCCTCCAATCCATGGCCCACCGCATCCTCTGTCGCGGGTTGCTCCTCTATGCGGTCCCGCTTGACCGCGACTGTGCGCCCCCTGGAACCTAGCATCATGTCATATCATGCACTTCCCTTACTTCCTTACTCCATTTGGAAAGCCATTAATTCATAGTACCCTCCTACATGAGTCACTTCCAGCCTACTACTCTCCCATCACAATTCCTCAATTCCTTAGAGGATCACAACCGTCGGTCTCATATCATTTCTAAAAAATCAGGGGGAATGATCGATCGTTCTCATAGGGCTTCAAAGGGTGAGAAATCTAGAATGAACATGATAGATTTTGGGGAGATGTATTATTCACATGAAAATGAAAATAAAATATCATCGACTTGTTTTTTTCCCTTGATCCGTTCATGTTAGCTATATCACAAAGAAACTAACAACATAATAATCACTTGATTTATTCCCTTTAATCCGGCAATAATCATCCACCATGTAATAATGACCAAACCTCGGATCAACCTATTTATTGGTAGGGCATATTTCATTGTTTGATTCTATGAAGGTTAAAATAAATCACAAATAGGTTTAAACCCTACCTCGATGATTAGATCAGTATTTGAGGACGAACGAATGTACGTGTCATCATCAATCCCCGATCCATCAACATTTGACATTGAGAGATAGCGTACATCTCATTGACTCTATGGAATTCTAGGGTTATGGAAATAACAATGATTTCTCCTGGAACAAATTTTTAAAAATGGAAACCACTACTACATCAACTTTTAATGTTCAAGAAAATATTTTTATTAGATATTTTTAGTACGTCTTTGTCAAAAATCTATGTTCCACTTTTGAACCACATCGGCGGAGGTTACGACCTACCAAAGGAGAACACTCCCTTAAAAAACTAAATGGTTGTCATAGATTTCCAATATATGTTACCTTTTTTGAGTTTTTATGATATAAAAATAAAATAATTTCTTGAATTTTTTTTATATACGACTACACCCATTTTAACGTTTTCTATGGATGATCTGCACCAACCAGTGTTAGTTTGTGTTAGGGTAAATCCACTGTGTTAGGATGAATAGTGCCCTCAGATATTTAATATATTCATTATTTTATGGGCTATTCTACTTTATCATAAAATTCATGTGTGTGTATGCTATTAACAACATAATATTTTTTTCAATCAATCATTTAGAGAACCCAGGGCCTCAGAATCATAATCCGTCTCAGCGCCTGGTCTCAGAAATTTCCCAAATAATTTTAAAAATAAAATTAGAAAAATTAGCATCAATAAAATAATACATTTTATACATAATTAATCTAAAAAAATTATTTAATTATAGATCTAATGGTTTCTATGAAATTACATCTCTATCTATATGATATATGTGGCTGTGTCTTTGGAATAGTCATACCTATGGGTAATAGCCTTTAAAATGCATAATTTGATATTAAAATAATCATCACTTGTGGAAAGAGAATGTGGATTTATTCACACCTAGTTTGACCCTTATGGAGAGTATTCTTTGTTAAATTCAAAGACTATTTACGAACCATTGTGAAAGACATGAATAGATCGATTTGTTAGAATACATAATCAGATTAATTACTATGGTTCAAATATATTTAAAACTAATAAATTAAAAGTTAGGATATATATTCCATTTTCCGATTATTCCCCATATTATTACAGTTTCCCTTTTTTATTATTCTTTTACTTTGGTATTATCAACGTTTTTAATATATTGAATAGTGGAAATTATAGGGAACCTTGAAAAAAATAAACCTTCATGGAAAGGTGAGGATTTCCCTATGGATAATTTAACCTTATCGGAGTGGGAATTGAGATCATCATGGAAGTAAAAACATAGTTGACTCATATTTCAAATGATAAATTTACAAATATGTAATTCCCTCCTTTTCTTATGAAATAGAAATTTGTGTTGGATTCCTTTATCTAACAAAGTAATCTTACATTTATTGGATCTTTTAACCCATTTTTTTAAAGAAAAATTGATTATCTATACTGAAAAAATATTCTCCATCTCCTAATGATGATAATAATAGAAAATAATACTGTTTATTTATCATCCTAATTATAAAACTAGTTAATATTGGATAGTAATCAAGAATATAATATCTAACGAGGAAATTTATTCAATAAAATGAGAAGGATTTATGAAAATGTTTTCCCATAACTGTCAATATTAAATTAATAAATAGTTCCTTAGACTGATGGAAATGTTCATTGAGCTTATCAATGTGTATAATGAAAACGTCATAAGGATTTTATGACACACCACTTTATTTTTAATCAATACTGAAATTATAGTGGAATATTTGATTAGTGAGGTAAATAAAAGAATAAATAAGTATTATAAATTCAAGAATTAGAAAAATATACAGTGATTTTTCATTATAAAATTAATGTTAAGATTGTTATGGGAGAATATAAATGGTATCATAGGCTAGGAGATAAATAGCATGAATATATTTTTCCTTAGTATTATCTATCAATAAATCTAATTATAGAAAAAACCATACTTACCACATGTCAAAAGTGGTGGAATTAGAATCCCAAAAACTATCTTGTTGTGAACAAAAAGATTAACCATGATTGTAATATAATTTCATTAGATCAATATATTCAGAAGAGAGATGGAAAAACCCACAAATGTGACGAATTAAAAGATGTTTTAGATCAGAACTCGACTTGTGGTACTCTGTTTCAACTTCAAGGAATACAGGAATTATGTGATCAAATTATATGAGATGAGGGTTAATAGAGGAAATAAATTAAAATAATCTCCATGTACTATAGAGAATGTAAAGGCCTATGTTATCAATTCTAATGGGTTGGATCTAAAAAATGATGTGGTGACATGTACAGTGGTTAATAAATAGATAATAAGAAATTAACTTTATGATTCTAGTTCTACACATTCATTCATTTACTACATGATTATAAGAACTATTAAAACACCAACTCTAAAAATGGGGGTCAAGCTATCTTTAATAAAAAATAATGGAGAAATTATCACATTTCATATATATAACTCCTCCATAGTTAATGTTTGTGAAAAAACACTACTAGGAAATATTCTTAATATTTATTTTTACAATTTGATGCTATATTTTGAATTTAATATATGATATTCTATAAATCATTATTCAATTTTCAAAGAGAGTGAGAGAGATCACTTTCCACACCTCAAGACAGCCTCTGATTCTATAAATTTTTAAGGGGGAAGTGGAATATCCTCTGTAATATCCATATCATGTTTTGATATTACATGATTATGAGAAATAGTATATTTCATAAATTATTGAAAAAATGAAAAAATCATGCTTGGACACACTCCAATTATGAGGGATTATGATAATGTTTTCCATAAAGAGTTTTCTAGTTTTCCTCATAATATAGAAGGGTATTTATCCATAAAAAAAATCAGAGTTCTATTATTATGACAAAAAATTTCTACAAAATGGCCACCATTGAGTTGGAAGACCTAAAAAATATTTTATTCATGTAATGATCTAGAAACCTTAACAATGATTATAATTGAGAACGATCCAATCCTCTTTGTCTAAAAAATATAGAAATGAGATTAATTAATGATAGACCATCATCATTACATTATAAAAATATTTCACAACAATACCTAATAAATAAGATATAGTATACACAATTATATGATGCAGAAATATAGAAAAGGGGGAAGATATAAGAAAAGGGATATCCTTAGAGATTAAAACTGATGAAGGATTTTTATGATTTAGATCATAATTATGTGCACCATAAAAATTTTAGATAAATAATTAATTGATAAATGATTCATATAGATCACACTTCTACATTCACAAAGGGTTCAAGAAGATGTATTGATATATCTGAGAGAAATATTGGTGGAACAATATGATGAAAGAAATTGAGAAATATACGTTAAAATTCATGGTATGTTAAAAGTTGAAGTATGAAAGAAAAAAAGTATCATGGGATTATGAAAACATTACTCATACGTATATGGAAATGGGAAATCATCACTACATAAATTATCCCTAGTCTTCTAAAAATGAATAAAGGAAATAGTAGAAAAAGGGTTGGTTTGTTGTCCTTACAAAGAACACACATATCATCACTATTAAAGTGGGATTCTAAGTCGTTAAATTTATAAGGATATACATTATAGAAATTTTGAGGTTATATAGAACACCCCTAATAATTTTATTTGATTGAAATATGAGATTTTTCACTATGTTTTGGAAGATTCTCCAAAAATATATAAACACTGAAATGAACATTAGTACAGATTAACAACCACAAAATAATGAATAATTTTAGTAGACTATTCAAAAAATTGAATACATGTTGATAGAATACATGATTAGTATGGAATCAACATATTCATCTTGTCGAGTTATCATACAATAATAACATTCATTTGAAAATAAAATTTGATACATTAAAATACCATTATACAATGAGATGTAGAACACATATATGATGTGATAATGTTGGGGAATGAAATATGTTGGGACATGAAATAGATGAAGAAATGGTAGAAAAGGTCAAGAGTATTTTACAAAACATTAGTTCTAGTAAAAAAACATACTAATTATTTTGATATTCATCATTGTGACATGAATTGTGAGGTTGGATATAAGGTGTTCCAAAAATATCTCCATGGAGGAGGGTTATAATATTTATAAATAAGGGAAGGCTAAGTCTCATATATATTTCTCCTATTAAGATTATTGATCACATATGAGCTGTGTTATATAATCTAAGATTCCTAGGAACCCTTTAAAAATTACATAACATGTTCCACATATCCTTCTTGGGGAAGTATATCCTATATCCCTCACATATACTGAATTCAGAGGTTATATGGCTATAAAATGATCTCTATTTTTAGGAGAAGTTAGTGAATATCTTGGATTATAGAGACAATGTTGAAAATAACATAAAAACACCAATTCAAATTTCAATGAAGAAACCAAATTTACAAGGATGTTATATGAGAATTTGAGTATTTAATGAATCAGAAGTACCCTAAACTATTCTTAGAAATGTTTGTAAAATGAAATTTTAGGGGTTAAATTTCTTAAGGTGCGAGAATATAACATGGCATAATTTTTAAAAATTAATTTGCAATTAAAATATGTAATTTTATCATATTTTTCAACATTATATTATCTAATGTACAAGAACCACATGATTTGTGAAAAATTATATTATAATCAATTAAACCATAAATTAAAAAAATTTAAATATCCATAAGAATTGAATGATTTATAATTAACTAATATATAATATAAGATAAAAATAATATTGAAATATGGATATGGTAAATCCCTTATAATAATTACACTCACAAACATCACTGTATAAAAGAAGTAGGATATTTGTATTGAAATATAAATTTAGGAAATAATAACATTTATATATCCTTGAGAAAAAAATGAAATATGAATCAATAATGAATCAAATATAGGTTTTTTTATAGAAATCAGAGAAACCAGATACCCGTTATAAATCTAATTATTGGGATATTAAAATGTGTTTTAAAATAGCAACAAAATCTTTGGAATAGTAATCTCACCATTACAAATAGTAAAATGGTTGTTAGAATAATATCCTCACCTAGGGAATTCTAAAATAATATTTACCTATATTATAACATGAAATTTTGAAATATCTATATAATTACACAAGTAAATAAAAATTTTAAAAATGTAAAAGTTAGTGTTTATTTATTTTTTAGAACATATTTTTTTTAATTTATTTTTATATTAAATATAATTATTTTAAATAAATTCTAATGTCATGAAATTTTCTTATAAATTCATACTATTTTTGTCTTAAAATTAAAGTTTAATTTTTTGAGACCTTATTTATATTTTTGAATGTTCAAAAAATTGATCCTATTATTTAAATTGAAATTATTAAAATAAATTATGATTTTATTAAATATTTAAATTATTATATATAAGAAATTGTTACCATAAAATAAATTTCATTTTTTGAATCTACATATCAAAAAATGGTTTCGGTGTGCTTTTAATATTTTATACAACAGTATAATCTTTATTGAATAGAAAAATACGGTAAAATAAAATATTTGACATTATAACTACAAACATAGATTTTTTGGTCATGTATAATGTAATAACTAATTAGTGAGAACTCACATGTACCATTAACAATATATAGTAACAATAACCAATACTATCATTAGTTTTGAGCCAAAATAATAAACTATTAAATATAATATTTTAAAACATCGCTCTCCTAGATATCAATAAAACTTTTCTTGAACCCTTATCATCACACATTCTAACTGTTGAATAAATACCAATATCAATCCAATTATGTTCTCAAACCTCTCATCAACATCCTCATTTTTATTTTATCCCCAAAATGAGAAACCAAAATTCCCTATGGTGTATTACAAGAGGTGAAATTCAAGAGGTATTATTATGAAACTAAACCATTTAAATTATATTATTATTTTAATTTATCCTCACCTCATTCATAAAATAAGGAATATTGATTCCAATATATGATATATAATGAAAATTATCGAAATTATGGAATTTATATCATTAATAAAATTGACATGTAATATTTTTCTATAAAATGAATACATCATCCTTATTGTGTCAGTTCACTATCTATTTTGATAACAAGTTTTTGTTTTCCATTTCCACCATCATGGAAAATTTAGATTCACATATAATGTATAAAAATAAAAAAAATATTGATATATTATTTTTTCGAATTGTATAATTAATATATGCACTTAATATTAAATAAATAAAAATTTGTTCGGGAAGGTTGGTAAAACATCCAAGAAAACAAAGCTTATAAAATTTCCAGTTTTACTAAATGAAATACCCATATATCCAAATAAAATATTCATATTTAAAAACATTTAAATTTATATAATTTCATGGATACCATTCCATTTCTCTTATGGTGTTGTAAACCTATCTTACAAGAACATCAATAGTTATCCTCATGTAATTAGACAAGGGAACCATGAAACAAATGTCCTCAGAATAATGAAATTAAAAATTTTATCTCATTGAAATAGTTATAAATTAAAGTGTGTTTATTTTACATTTATATAAAATTTAAATAATAGAATTACTTCTCTAAATATAAATAAAATAATGGTTTTATAAAAATTGATATTTATCACTATTTACTGGAAAATAAATCTTCTCAAAACAATTTAAAAAATTAAATATAAGAAAATTTTAATATTTTAATTAAAAATATTATATTGTTTTAATAAAATTAAATTTTATATGTTATATAAATGTTTTATAATATTTACTAATAAAAATAAAGAAATCCATTTTTGATGGAAAAATATTTTTTAAGAGTAAATAAACATTACAAAAAAATTGACCATTCCAAAAGAATTAATTATTATATTAAAAAATTATTTTAATAATTATATAATCAATAATTTAGTTAATACTATTCATTTCCTTGAATTTAATGTCTCTTTTATATCGATCACATAATATTATTTCATTGTTCATTTAAGTTGGTTGTTTCATGGAATGTATGTTATTGAATAAGGTAAATTTAAAAGGATACAAATCGTAAAATAATGGCGTGTAACATTCTCCCAACCTTAAATAAATTACCTCATCGCAATTTTAAATTTCAAATCTATAATCAAGGGGTGGTATTTGGAAATTCCTTTACGGGAAACCCAAATCATAAATATTATTATAAAACATCCTCTGAATAAGAGGGAAAGGTAAATGTGAACGTTCCCACAAAATCATGCTTTAAAATAGGAGAACATTATAAGGATGTGAAAATATGAAAAGGGACGAAAATTAAAACTATCTAGTTATAATGGAGTTTGATATAGAATATAGTAATTTTAAATTTATCCATCACAAAACTATAAATCAATGATCAGTAAAAAATCAATTGATTTCTCAAAAAGAAAAGTAAATAGATAAAAAAATCCGAAATACATTTCCTAGAGTTGATGGATTATTTTAATATAGATTTGAGAACATAATTTATTTATTTCCATTTCATAATTTTAAACTCATATTTTTTTTTGTGCTTCAATATATTTCCACTTAATATATTATGTGATGAAATGGATATTAAATATGAATTTTTGATGCCTGAAAAAAATTAATGAATCATAATATCCTCAAGTCATTTATTCAGCCTCTATATATATGTATAATGAAACCATAAAAGTTAGCATATTTTGTAAACAAACATTAATATCCATAATTCATGATCTTTAATTCCATAAGTTGTTAATCATAAGACTCATCCAAAACACTTTTATCCAAATTTAAATTCCGAAAATTTAAAAGGAAGGATACTAAATTTCTATATTAAACAAAACATTATATTCACACAACAATATAATGTAGCTCTAAATGTTACATATCAAATATATGAATTCTTTAATACCCTTAAACCCTTAATTAAAACTTTTATTCTTCAACAAATAAAATTTTAGTTTTTTGAATGTATTATTTAAATAAAAACATATAATAAATGGAATAAACCATCAAATTACTAACTAATTCCATGGTCACCAATAATATCCCACAAAAATATCCTTATCATTATTATCTCATTATAAAAACATATGAAGTTCATCTTACCGAAATCTAGTGTTTTAAATGAATAACATTTCTAATTAATCTCTTTTTTTTTCATTGGTATTATGCAACAAATGCTCTCAAAATATTAATGAAAAAATAACTACATTACACTCATTTTACTTTTGATTATTATTCTAAAAAACAATTTGATTGATAAAATAAAAAATATTTACTGAATCAAAATAGAATCACTTTTATCATTCCACTTCATTCCTATACCATTAACTACAGATTATCATATTATTCCTTAATACCTCCTCTACATCATATTTCATTCGTAGTCTTTTTATCGGCAAAAATATTACCTTGTTGTTTCACATCACGATCTTCCCCCTTTAAAATATATTTTCATAATTCTTATAATTTCCACAATTAAAAATTTCAAAAATCAATAATACCATATGGGGACCATTATTTTTGTCCAATGCGTTAACTAAACTTCTCATTTTTCCTCAACAAATAATTTCCTTATGACATTTTTTTGCACAAACAAATGATATTAATATTCCAATAATATATCAAATAGTTTCTCTTCTCACATTCTTGACATATAAGAAACTAAATATTCTTTTCATCATGATCCCCACCACCCAATATCTCTAAAAAATTTATCCATATCTTCATTAGATAGTCTGAGAGTTGTTGAAGGTATATTTTTTTATTCATTTATGATGATATGTAATTATTAATAATAATGATATCCTTAACTCTATCCATTTAATCTTGATTTTTATATACCACACATTTTCTATAACATTAAATGTTAACTTTGTTCATTCTACTTACTAATAATATTAGAGACCAAAATTAAAAGTGTATGAATAAAACTACACCAATTAGAGTGAGATAATATTATTCAAATTATTTCTAAATAATAACATGTTATTATCAATATATGAATCATTGGGTTTAACAAGGGTTATCTATGGTCATTTCCAAATCTATAGGTTATTATTCTAATAATTTACTTATCTTCAATGTGAGTCATAAGGTTATATTCCATAATCATTTTTTCCTTAATATAGTGTTTAGTGATTATATTAAACTTTGTATGATACCTACTGTAATGATCCTAGCACTAGTAATCCTGAGTTGGTGCCTTAATATAAAACATCAGAAAAGAAATAAGATTCAAATCTTAAAGGACTAATCAACTTAGTAGTTTTTGAAACCAAATTACAGAAATAAACCCAATTTTACATTAGGAAAATAAAATAAAACATAATACATAAAAATTATAACAATATTCATATCTAAAAACTCACACAAATATCTCTTCTTAATTACCCTGGGAAAGGAAAAAAATAGGCGTGATCTTAAATGATCAGTAAGGGTTAAGTACAAAGGAGGTTATTGGAAATTAATAGTCATATTAAATGTGGAATGATATATAATTGAACATTCATACCATTCCAATAACATTACAATCATGATAATGTATAACATAATCAATATAGAACAGTAAATTAATAAAAAAATTCTATTTAATCAATAACTATGAATGAAATTATTTTAGATAAAATATTATAGTGAAAATATCATGGATAATAATAACAAAAATCTTAATGAATGAAATTCTTAATTATTGGACATCATGTTTCCTAGGAACAAGATACCTTTACCATCAAGACCATTCACAAGATAGTTTAAAACTACTATGTATTAATCGATTAGGTTTGACTAATTGATTTATTTAAAGAGACTAATAATTCATCAATGTGCTTTCATTAACCAATCCCCAACCCATGTCCTTCATGTCCAAATAATTTCTTAGATATTTTGTAATAAATTTAATTCATAAACCATGTGTCTTTCAAAAAAAATTCTATATTGAGTATAATATGCATTTTAATTTTATTTTACCCAATAAAAATAATCATAAGAAATATAATGGAATATGATAAATAGTACCCATAATGTTTATACTAAACGTAAAATTAAACAATGAATTTTTCCTTAGAAGATAAAATGGTACAGAGATTACAAGATTATTTTACGTGAGAACACCCTTTTACATTGAAAATTATTTTTAAAATCTAATAAAAACATGTAATAAATAAATAATTTTATTAGGAATTAATCATGTTAAATTTGAATGGAATATTTAAATAAATAAGGTGTAATGATGGTGGTAAATTATGTTCATGGTTTATATGTTACAAAATAACCCCCTATAACTTTTGGAGTAAAAATATTAAAATATCAAATTGGAAAATAAAAAGGTGATCCCATTGAAAACATTTTGTAAAAATTTAAAAATTTGTAAAAATGATATCAAATAATAATTATAGAGTAGTTAAAAATAAAAAATAATTATAAAACTTGCGAACAGAAATGAAATATTCCTCAATGGAGACTTAAAATTAAAAAAATTTGAATAATGATGTGATTATGAAATAAACCATTCCCCTTTGTAATATTTATAATCCTATGCACCATGAAATAAATATCATCAACTAAAAATTAATATAAAATGATGAAAAATTTATTCATAATAAAAAATATCTAAAGAGAAGTATAAGCAGATCATAGAATAAATTAGTTGTAAACATGACATTTGTCTCATTGAATAAAAGTGAGATGACAAACTCACACCTTGAACATTCCTTTAGTTTAGTATGACTTAAACATATATATAATGGATTATTCATTTTATTAATTTATAATATTACCATATAAATATGTATGATATCATTTATGATCCTTTTATATCATCATATAACCCCTTTTTAAATAATATTCGATTATTACCCCTGTTTCAGGTGTTAACTTCTTAATTTTCTAATACTTGTTTGGTCCAGTATGTCTCAGTTCATATACATTGGGTATAGTTACATACATATAAAAAATTATATTAAGGTAATATATATTTTATTTATTTGTTATATACATTTTTTAAAATCATTTTAGAATGTTGGATATGGAAGATGAATTGCATCGCGTTGTGCAGATGGTAGGTCTTATGTACGCACAAGCGACGATATCACTCCCTTAATGGTGAAAGTATAGGGAATTGAATGCTATATTAATTATTATATAATAAATATCATGTTATAATTCTCATATATATCTATTATTTATATCATTATACACATCCAAGGAATTTTTTGATTGAAACCACATTACACCATGACGTGGGGATGCTAAATCATATGTACACACAGTAAGTGATTTCATTTTTCGTATGATGGATAAAAAGGTGGAATATGGTTATCCCATAATAATTAAAATATATTATCCAACATATTATACTGTATTTATTTTTCTATAACGGAAAAAACACATGAATATGAAGTATAAGAATAATTAAAATTGAAATAGTAGGTAAAGATGATTACCTCTTCTTCAACAGTATTTCTTTAGATATCTGTTTAATGGATATACGGTTGGTATTTTTTAAGTAATTGAACATATAAAACATAAATAAAGATTTTTATAAGACAAATGTGAAATTTTTTTCAAGATATATTGATCAAAGTGATTTAAATAAGTAATGTATGGAGTACAATTTTATAATAGAGGGGAGGAACTTTTGGAAATTCTCAAATTTTTAAATTAGTAAAAATTTATTTTCTATTAAAAATTTCCCAAAATGATATATTCTAATGAAAATATGATAATGAGTCAATATTTAGAGCCTCAAACTAGCAATTCTAGATTCATCACTAAAACATGTTGTGTAATTTTTTTTATAATAGTAAACTAAAAACTAAACACAACATTTATAAAACTGAGGACCTTTTATAGTCTAGGTTCTAAATATTTAGAAAAGATATATTCAAATTATCAATGTTCTTAAAAAATATAAAAAATAATTATCTTCATATTTTTTAACTCTATAAGAGATGTCATATATCTTATAAAATCTATGGTTAGAGTGAAAATATTTTAAAAACATAAGATGATTATAAAATTGGTGAGTAAGGGGTTTTAAAAAAATTGAAAAACAATGACTAAATATTTATTTTAAGAAAACTTTCAAAACACTTTATGTAAATATTATATATATATATAAATTACTTTTCAAAACATTATAAAAAAATATTGTTCTAAAAATTCATTTCAAAATAATTATTTAAAAACAATTTGATTTCTATAAAAAATCATTCAAAAACAATAATATTCTAATGGATTATAATGATACTTGACCGTTCTTATAAAACCTTTAAAGAAATATAGAAGCATCATTAATGAGAAATGTCTTTATATGTTCATGGGTTCACTCCCCATTTCACTTAATTTTATTTGATAAACAAATTCCAAATATACTTTTATGATTTGTTTTTGATGTTTTTTATTTGAAATAGATAAAAAAATAAAATGATTTATAAAATATAAATACTTGAAATATATTCATAGAATAAAATAATTTCGAATTCCCATGATTTTATAAATCATATATTTTCAAATATATATGAAAAATATAGGTTTTATTAAAAGTTGATGGATAAATACTTTGAAAATTATAATTAAAAAACTTCTAAATACTTCAATATTTAAACAATTTCATTAAATACATTGTTAAAAGAATATTTCCTTTACAAATATATAACACATTTACTTTAAATATTAATGATATGATTTCTTTCAATGATATTACTATATGCATATATAATATTCTAAAATTTAAAAAGACTTTATATTCATTAAATAATAATCTTTATCTTCAAAAATTTTACATAAAATGAATCATCCTTGATATAGTAAATTACCACATAAAAAGGGGTCTAAAATTAAAACAACAGAAAAATAAAACATTCTTAATAGTTAGAAAACAAATTCTAGAATAGTTTTTTAATATCGGGGTTTAGAAATAATAATAATAACATAAATCCCATACTTGAAATAATTATTTTAAAAAACTCCAAAAATGAGTACTTTTCTAAAAAACGAGAATTCTTATATAATTTATTTCATATCAATCAATTACATATAAAAATATTATAAATATTTTTTTCAATCATTTATACATGAAATAAATAATTCATTAAAAAAATATTTTTATATTGTAATACTTACTATGAATTTTTTTTGAAATAATTATTTGAAAAATATTTATTACACTTAACATAAATTAAACTATGAATAATTTTCTATTTTATTGTTTTTGAACTGATGTTTTTTCTTCTTCATGATAGAAAACTTACACTACCTTTCTCTCTCACCCATAGTTTCCAAGAATTAGTAATTGAATTTTGAATTTCGATTCATATATATATATACAATAATTATTTAACAATTATATGAATATTTATATTCATTCTAGAGAATTAAATTTATATAATATTTTTTTATTTGTGTAGTTATAAACACATGAGTGTTGTAGGTTTGATTCTTATTGAGGAAGCTCAGTTAATCATAATAAAAATATATATTTAAATATTTATTGATGCATCTAAGAAGAGGAAATGAAAGAGTGATATCTATTTGATCTAAAATTGTTGATAAATTGAATAAAAAGAGAGGAATGATATCAATTTTCTATTTTGTAAACAATAATGGAATGAAAATTATATGTATGCAAAGAAGATCAATAAATAAAATTTGGTTTTTTATTTGATCATTCATCCATGAAAATAATTATACGAATATGAATTTTAATAAATTGACTATTCTATAAAAGATTAAAATAAATTGGATTGATAATAGAACTACCGATATTGACTAAAACCATTGAAAAATGAAATCATTTTAATTCAATCATGAAATTTAATACTATGTCAAACAAGGATAGCATACAAATTAAGATCAATGAAAATAAAATTATTGTTAAACCCCAAAATCTTTCAATAATAGATATTCATACCCCTACAGCAGAATTCAAATAAAAAAAATCAATTTATACTATGCCAATAATGAAGAACTTGTCACACAGGTTCTGCTTGAAAAACCCTTTCCCGCCACATGTGAAAACAAGCATCATTTTATATTTCACCCTAAGATTGTTTGAATATGACTTAAAAGCGCTTGACATTTCGAAACAGAATCATTTTGATGTAAATCCTCCATTACCAAGCTCGATACCCCACCTATGGCCAAACCCATATTTCAACACTTCTACTTCCCCTCCTATATGTGCTCTGAGAAATCTAGATAACCTTCTTCTTTCAGTTATTTCCCCAAACTCAACCCATTTACCAATCAATGGAGTCTCATTTCACAAATAAGAATATATTAATTTCATCATATAATTTTCATTTAATTAACCAAATCATGTTTTTATAATTATAAATAAAAAACAAATTAATATTTTTTTGAATTCATTTATATTTTTATATTCAAAATCTATAAAACAAATTCACAATAGTTATATCATACTACAATAACAGTAATTGAAAAAATATTATTTTCCAAAACTATTTCTCTCGAATATATTTTATTATTATTATTTTAATCATTACCTTCTTTAAATTAACAATTTCTCATAATTATCATATTTTATATATTTACAATGTTATATTAATTTTCATTTTAAAATATGAATATCCATATTTTACTTTTACCATTTTATTCTCTTCTCATTCTGAATTATTTTTATGAACTTTATATATATAACATATTTAAAATAATCATTTTGTTTTTATTTAATATAAAATTTCAACTACATTCCATAAATTTTATAAGAATTTTTCTTTTTAGGCATCGTCATAAATTTTATTATGAAAAAAAATAATTTTATATGGTTATATTAATTTATTCATGAATAAAACTAAAACATTTTCTCAGATTAATTGATAAAATTATCTATTATAAATCAATAATGTTTTATTTATTATTTATTAATTAAATTTCATTTTTCAATTTTATTTTAATTTCATTATTTATTTATTATCATAATATTAAAATTAATATTCTTTACTAATTATTTAAATTAAATCATTTATTAATCATTGAATTATTTTAAAATAATTTCATTTCCAAAGATTCATGTTTAAAAAAAATTGTCACATTAAATACATAATGTCATCTATGTTTGGTTAAATTATAAATTATTCCATTTAATTAAATATTTATATTAAAATAAACAAATCCAGTATTTTCAAGAAGATACACCCCCACCATTAAATAAATTGAACAATCAAAATCTGTGCACTAAAGTTATGAAAATTTTAAATTTTAAAATTCAAAATTCTGAAAAGATAGAAATCCTAAGGAAAAGTAATTATCTATAAGTTTGAAGAAAAATTATATCAGGTAGAATTTTTTTATATAAAAATACTTAATAATTAATGATTTCAAGAGTATTACTCTAATACTAATCTAGTTCCGTGAATCATCACATCATCTTTCATCATTAAAAAATCTTGTGTAATTTTTTTATAAATGATAACAAAAAATCACATAGTACATTTATACAACTATGTATATTTAACGATCTAATTCATAGATAATTAGACAGAACTATTAAATATATTCTACTTATACAAAAATAAAATATAAAATCTACATCACTTTGTGTTTTCTAACACTATAAGTGAATTGATCCATCATATAACTTCTAAGATTCTAGTGAAAATATTTTTAAAATATAGGATGAGCATAAAATTTCCCACTTAGTTGTTTTAAAATACATGAAAATAAATAATATTTATTTATTTTAATAACTTCCTCATAACACTTTTTCTATATATATATCTATAATTAGTGATATATGTAATTAATTTCAACAAAATCCAAAAAAAATTATTATTTTGAAAATTCATTTCAAACATATTTATTTGAAGAAAAAATTGGATTTCACTAGAAAACTCTTTTGAAAATAATAATATAATTGTGAATAATATTGATATTTTAAAGATCTTATACAACACTTATGATCACATAGATATATATTTGGTGTAAAAACGAATCATTTTGGTCATGGGTTCACAACCCATTCCTCCTTAACTGATTTGGTATGAAAGAAAAAAAATTATAAGAAAACATTTTTTTGAAGAACCATATTTCTTATTGATTACCCACTAAAATCCAAATCCAAAATTATTTGATAAATTTATTTTCAAAGTATAAAATAATATAGAACATCCATGCATTGATAAATCACTTCTCTAAAAATATGTAAGAGAAAATAAAATTTTTTGTTAATAGGATTGATAAATAATTTTAATGCTACACTTAAAATAAACTCATTAATACTTCAAATATTGAAAAATTTCATTAAATACTTTTAAAAATAAAATTTTTATTTAAAAACATTACACTACATGTCTTATGAATATTCATGGAATGATATAGGGCATGGCCATAACTATATTAATATCAAATATTCATAAATTTTAAAATATTTTTCATATAGACAATGGTAACTTTTATAATAAATATTTTTAGATAAAGAAATTATGTCTTGAAAAAATCTAATTCATTTTAAATAGGGGTTTAAAAAATAAATGACAACAAAATCAAACATTCTTAATAGTTTAATGAAAAATCCAAAAATAGAGTTGTGAAATTTTGGTTTAAAATTTTAAATAAAAACAAAAATCAATAATTTTTTAAAACATAAAATCAAAGAGTAATATTCTATAAAATTAAATTTCTTACAAATTTGAATTTATATAAATCATTTACATATAGTAAAAGCGTAATATTTTTCTTGATCCATTTCTTGTAAAATAAATATTCTATTTAAGAACTATAATTGTGAAAATATAATACTTTATTTAATTAATTTGATGAAATATATGTTTGATATAAATTAATCCTCTTAGATTAAATTTAACTAGGAAGGATTCTCACTTATATAGTTGTATAATCGGTGTTTTTTATTCTTTTATGGAGAATACTTACTCTCCCTTTCTCTCTCACTCAAGGATTCTAATCATTTCATCCCAAGGAATTCCAAAGTTGGGTATATATATATAAAACAATTATTTCAAAGTAATATGATTATTTATATTTATTATAAAGTATTCAATTTAAATAATATATATTTATTGGTATAGCAGTATACACCCAAGCGGTGTAGGATTGATGCCTCCCGAACAAGATGCATAACTAATAATATGTATATATATATATATTATTGACACATATGAGGAGAATATAGTAATGGGGTATCTCAATTCAATCGACAATTGATGATAAATTGAATGTAATGAGTAGTGAGATAACAATTTTTATGTTAGAAAATTAAAACCGATGGAAAACCTAGAGTATATGAATAAGTTCAATAAATATTTTTTTATTTACATCATACATGATCAATGAAGAACAATATTTTAATACAACTAATAATAAATTTATTATGTTAAGTATGATTGAAATAAACTAGACCAGTAACGTAACTATTGATATTAACTTAAATTGATAAAAAAAATATCAATTTAATTCAAGAATAAAATTTACAACTCTGTCAATCATAGATAGACAAAAAATCCAAATTGATGTCAAGGATGGTATTATTAAGACAAAAATGACCCAAGGAGGATGATTTGGACACCTAAACGAAATTTCACACATCAACAAATCAATTTACAGGACGATAATGGCATAGAAAATCTTGAACCTCCTCCACTTGGGAAACCCTTTTGATCAACATATTAAAATTAACCTCCTTCTATATTTTTGCAAAATTATGCATGTACATGATTCAACAGTGCTCCACCTTCTGAAATATAACCCTTTTGAGTTTGATCCTTTTTATCCATGATCGAGCTCCCACCCAAGGTTTAATCCTTCGATTAGTGTTTTGGATTCTCCTCTTCTATTCCCATTGTCAAAGATTGATCTATTTGTGCCGTCAATTATTTCCCTTTATTTGGACCCCTTTACCAAAAATAATATCTTGGTTCTAAAATAATTATATCTTCATTTCTCCATTTGAATATAATTTTTTAGAAAAACATATATTTTTATAATTCAGAATTTATAAAAAAATCCTAATATTTATTTTAGAATTTCTATATATTTGGAATTTCAAATTTTTTTATCAAAATAAAAAATATTTATATCATATTACATTCAAAATAGAATAAATAGTCTTATTTTTTAAAAAATATGTCACACCAGTAATTATTTGGTTAGTATTAAAATCATTGCTTTTGTAAATTAATGTTTTTCATTGTTAGCATAACTCATATATTTACAAAGATTTTTGAAATTTAATTTTCAAATTTGAATATCCATATTTTATATTTACTTTTCTTATTATCTTCCCATTTTGAATTATTTTTTATAAATTGTATATATGGACACTATATATTAAAATATTCATATTTATTTTATTTAATATCGAATGTTAACTAAATTCAATATCCTTTATAATAATTTTACTTTTCAAACACCATCATATATTTTGTATAAAAAGATCATTTTATATGGTCAAATTAATATATTTATAAATCAAACTATAACATTTTTTATTTATGAAGACAATTGATAACATTCCATATTAAATAATAATAATAATTTTATTTTGATCTATTAATAAAAATTAATTTATGATTTTATTATAATTTTTTAGTTTATATATTTTATTTGTTGGTAAAATAATATTTATTACCAATGGGTAAAAATGTTATTTCGATTTATCATTGAATTTTTTATCCTAATATTATTTCCAAGGATTAGTTTGTTTGCATAAAATAATCTTATAAAATACTAAAACTCATATTAAGTTGTTTAAAATATAAATTAATACATTTAATATGGTATTTATTTAAAAATAATCCAATATTATTATTTTATGGATATAATACAAAACTCTCTCATATAATAATTTATAAACCAGCCAAGGTGACATTATAACCTTTTTCATTTTGTTTTAACCCTTATTTTACCCTTTTAACTCTTATAGTTCCAACATAGATTTTACTCCATGAGGGACAATATTGTTACAAAAAAATTGAAAATTGAGACATAAATGGATCATTCAGGGAATTTTAAACCTTATGTGCATAATTTTTCTAAATTTAATTTTTTTCATAATTTTATATTATTGAATAAAATATTATTTATTTTCATATATCATTAATGTAATCTTGGAACAATATATTTCATTGTCGTTTAAAACATTCAATACAATAAGATAACTTCAAAAAAACTGTTCTAATACATCCCATCCATGATATTTTCATCAATATGTTCTTGTAATACACTAATAATCTTGAATTATATTTACTTTAATACTTTTAATATCATTTATTAGATATTTTTATTAGAAATATTATTACTTCATCCATACAGTGAAATAATTTAATGTAATTATTTATTCCATAAAAAATATAACTAATTTACTATGATAAAGAAAATTTATTTATATTTTAATATAATATTTATCAATGATTAAACCTTGATAAAACCAATTGAAAATTTCTATATTTATTAAAATGAGTAATGTGACATCCTTGACATTTCTATAAATAAAATTCTATAAACATCATAACCTCTTCCAAATGACCTTTATTTGTAATATTATAGAAGTAATATTGGTTATGGATTAATTTTATTCTAACTATAAATCTTGGGCAAGTATAGGGTAAATATTTAAATAGGTTTGGACCATAATAATATAAATATAGAATTCATTTTTCAAAATTAAAAACCTATTATTTTTGGAAATTAATATAAAATTAATCCCTCGAACGTCAATGATAAATATTTTTCTTGAAAAATGCATTTTTATGCCTAAAAACGTACTAATACCAAAATAAGATACATGGATAATTAATAAGAAATTAATTATATTATATATATCTAAAAAGTAATCATTTTACATTTTTATTAAATTAATATCATAAAATTTCTTTTCTAATAAAAATAAAATAATAGCATTATAAAAATATTAATTTTTTTCTATTCACTAGAAAATAAATCTTCCAAAAATATTATCAAAAAGTTTTTGTAAGGAAAAATTATTTTTTTAAATGATATAGTTTTATAAAATAAAATTTATATATGTTCTAAAAATGTTTTCTAATATTTAATTCAAAAAAATAAAAAAACATTTTTCAATCAAATCTGTTTTTAGAGTGAATTTTTATACCTAAAATATAATATTGATTCAAAAAAAAGTAATTAATATATTATCAATTAATTTGATAATTATATATTTCATAATTTTTTATAGTATTCATTCTCTCCAATTTAATTTCTAGGTTATAACAATCAAATAGATATATTTTATTATTTGTTTAAGTTGGCTATTGTGTTTAACATAAGATATCTAAAAGGGTAAATTAGAAAATATACGTACTATAAATTAATGGGTTGTTACATTGAATGTATCAGATAATTACTATTATAATAGGATATTGTAATCACATGATGAAATATATATTTAATATTTTTCTTAATATTATTAATAATATAATTTGATCATTTATCCCATGGAGTAAAAAAATTAATTAGATAATTAGTAAGATTATGAGAATAAATGATAATAATAAAGTCCATATTATAGCATAATTATGATATTTATTGATTTTCTAAAATATATAGTAATAGATAATTTCATGATATTCTCTAAAAAATACATGGACAAATCAAGATGATAGCATGTCTCTATGGTACACTTCCAATATTAATTATGATGAGACATATTTTATAACTATTTATATTATATAATTAAATTTTTAATTGTAGTATATTTATAGAATTTAATAATACCTGATATGTAGGTTTGTAATTTATGATCAAATGTCTTTTTTTCTTCCACATGATATTTACTAGATATTTTGTTATCTATAATTTTACTTATTTTAGGTGGATTCTGATAGTTAAAAGCTATAAATGGATAAATAGAATAAAGCTTATTGAGATTATTAATTATGTTCAGGAGTCATGAGGAGAACAATTACATTTCTTTTTAGGGATTTTAAATGCATAATTAATGTTTTAGTCATGTTATATTAACTATAACTAATTATAGATTCTAATATAGATTTATTAACTTGGAAAACATAATCCTAATAAACTAGTTACATCAATATGGAATTAAAATAAATTTTTATAATTTTTAATTGATTTGGGATGGGCGTGCTCATTCTTGATAATATGAGTCTAGAAATCCATGATGTTTTGGAAATATTTTCTGATATAACTATTTTTCAAAAAATACATTTCATATGTATGTATGATATAAAATATACAACTGTGATGTGAATGATTGAAATCCAATATGTTTTGTGTGATGATGAGTAATGGGTGGGTATGACTGAGAATATAGTGGTATTGCTTTTTCTGAGGTAAGGGGTAATCAGTTATCATGGTTGTGGTGGATTAGGTTGACACGTGTGAGGATATTGGAATGAGATTCTGGATGTGATATTAGATGCATTGGTATAAGTTATTGTAGTATTATGAATGAGTTCAGAGTATGGGCAATTCATCGATTCCTGCTTTTATATTAAATCATTCTTGATGTAAAATGGAATAATTTTTTTTAAATGATCATTTTACTATAATATGATTCAATAAACTATGAGTGAATCTTTTATGTGGTAGATTATGTTGACTAATACAGTTCTTAGACGATTAAGATATGATAATTAATTGATGACAAAATGGATTTAGTTCTTCAAGATTATATATGATGATGAAAAACTGTAGAATACATGTTGTGAATAAATAGTGTCATTAGAACATATATTAAAATATTAAAATGTTAATAATGGAATGAAAGTATAATAGTATTAATTAATTTCCATTGATTTATATAATATTGATATCTATATTCTTATTTTATATCTAGACCATAATAGTGGATAAAATGGGTCCTATATGATGATTTTAGAAGATGATTGTATGTATAAGATGTTTCTCTTTGTGTGTTTTTTCATGATATTGTTCTATATTTTATAATTTCATACCCAATACCATCTACATTGGTAGGGAAATAAGCACCAAAATGTTTCTGAATTTGTTTTCTCTATCTTTGTGGATGGATACGTAATAGATAGATGAATTCTCCCTCCCCAAAGACCTCCCATTATATGTAGTATGAGTAGTAATATCCTTGGATATAATAGCTTATGGTGTAAGGTGGATTCCTACCCATGATTTTATGGATCTCTATTTAATTTTACATATATGTTTGAGATGTAACTTCTTGACTTTTAAATCAGTCTTTTTTAGGAATGGTGTTAATATCCTCCCACGACTATTCCTTCATGAAATTTTATGGCTTCAATTATGCTACATAAAATGGCATTAATAATTCTATCGGGTTACTAATGAGATATTTTCATTAGGAAAATGTTGGGTTTATGATATGGATATACATAATGATGTGAAAGTGAGATGTGTTACCTTACATGGTATAGATATAGCTGGTGTTGAGGTCTGACTCATATTAGAGATGAACTAACTTATAGAAGGGATTTGATAGGATATGTGGCATTGGGGTGAGAAAGGGAAAAACTAGTAGATAAGTATAAGTGAGGTACCTTAATATATATATTTATATATATGTGAGTTTTATAAATAATTGATTACTTATATGCATTATTTTGCAAGTGATCAATGGTAAAGATAAGAAAATACTAGTTTACCTACTTAGGTGGTGTGTTTTTTTCATTATTCTTTTTAGTAGGTTTTTATATGTTTATCTTAGGTTTTTCATTACTATTTTTATAGTGGATTCTACTGAGTATAAATTTTATGATAAAACTATATATATATATATATATAAACTCTTTTATTGGAATTTAAGAGTTATTTGGGGATTTAACTAGGTATTAATAGTTTGAGAAGTTTATTCCGGAGATATTTTAGTTTCAGGGGAACTATTAAGGATTTATCTCTTTTTTATTTTCACTTCATTTGATTTATGTTTTGTTAAACATCACATCATATATTATATTTTCAACATTAATTATTATAAGCTCTAGGCGTTTGGTGATTTTTTTCATCTTATCTCTTAAAAATAAAATATTTATGGGGGAATGTCTTCCATGTGTGTAATTATGTACCCATAGTTGTAGTATCAAACTTTTGGACTATTAGAGGCTGTATTTAGGGGTCATTATCTCTCATCCTTCATTGGAAACCGAAGATATGTAAATATTTATTGATAGTGTCATGAAAATTATATTTTATAAATTTCTGGCATTTATGGACTTGATGATGACTTTAATGGGGAGTGGTAACATTAAAATCGCATTTTTTTCTAAGGAAACTTGGTCGTATTACTGGTGAAACAACATGATTTTCTCAAACCAAGAACACCTTTCATTTATTAATGGTATATTTCCTTAAAACTCACTGAGGAATGAAATTCTCTTAAACGTGCATGGACTAAAATATTAGTTTTCATTTTGATATAAAGGCATCTAGTTATCATAAGGTTTTTTTCATCATTGATAGGAACTATAATTAAAATATTTTAATGGTAAAAAAATGATCATTTATTGAAAATGTCAATGATTTTAAGTCAATAAAAAACATGATCAGTCAGGATATTTTTACCACTGATGATAATTTTATTAAACAGAAGGTGAAATATGAAAATGTTATTACATTTCATAATGATGGAAAATATAATAGAAATAATATTCATTCTTATATAAAAAAGTATCAATAAATTTAATTTACAATTTATAATTTATATGATCATGTGGATGTTACTTGTTATAAGTGAATTAAATTAAAACTGAAGAAGTGTAATCAATCTATGATGCCCAATTTTATCCCTATTAAACCATCAGGATACATAGTTTATGATAATTCTTGTAATAAAAAAAATAAAATATCTCACATCAAAACATATAACTAGTTTATTATTAAGTAATGTAAGCTTCGTAAATCTACACTTATGATTTATATTGGGAAAATTTGAAATGCTATTTTCTGTCAAAGTAGAGTTGATAATAATAACAATACTGGACATGATAGTGACCCATCAAAAAAGGATCATGTGTATCAATTTTGTAATGAAGATGATAACAATTATTTCACTCATCCATTGAATAATGATCATTAAATTGTAGTAATGGTGACTGATGAAGTAATTATAAGTGATAAAATAGTGAGGGATTGGATCAATTTACATTACAGTGAAAATATAAAAAAATAAAAAACTATAAGGTGAGTAATATTTGAATATTCTTTTTCAAATTTAAAACATATTTCTCTCTATAAAGGTAGGGAGGCTATACTACTACCTGATAAGTCTCATCAATGTATGGATGGTAAAGTAACTGATGTCTCTATTTTCGAGTAGAAACACAATTTTTAGATTGATACCTTTAATGTTGACTAGTTAATAGGTAGGGAATATAATAAAAAGTACAATGGATAACATTAATTCCACTCAATTTCCAAAAAGTGAAATAATTCCATTATAGATGTTTGTAAATCTTACTCATAACAAACTATGAAGTCAAGAACTCATAAGGGATACTCACACATATATAATATAATAGTTGAAATATAAATTAATATTAGAAATATATTATTTCAAAAAAACTTCTGATAAAAAAATATTAGAAAAGTTAAAAAAATATTTACATGTTTAATTTGATCTTATTGATAACTTCTTTGTGTGGATTTAAGAGGAATAGATATCAATTATAATGAATCCTGAGTATGAATTGAATACTATTCGTAACTATATTGAGGTTATAAATCAAATGATTTAAAAAATTAAATATAACTCCAATATAAATCCTAATTTGAATAATAATAATACTACCACTTCAGTAGAATATATATTTTTTATATTTGTAATTTTACATATTTTCTTGTTGCTATTCAACAGTCTATATGGTGGGATAAATCCACTAAAATTTTAATTATATTATGTGCATTGAGGTTACATTGGTTCTATAAGTAGATGCATTTTTTATTTATATGTGCATGTATATTCAATATTTTCTCAAGTAGATGTTTCTTGTTTTATATGATTTCTGGATGTCTATGTATTTTTGTTTGATATGGAATGATAGAATAAGTGGGTACACACAACTAATTTTTTTTAACACACTAGGTTTTTATAGTTGGGATTATATAATTTTCACACCCTATCACATATGATTACATCCATTGTTTCCAACAAAAATTTGAACGCATATTGATTATTAATTTTTATATGATTATATTAATACTAAACTCTATATTATTATGAGAACTAAATTATGTTTTCAATCTGTTATAAAATCGGTTATTATTTTAAAATCAATATTTTACACCTAAGTGATGATATTAATTAAAATTTAAAATTATGATATTTAGAATGTTATTTTTATGAGACGTAGTTTTCTTTAATTCTAAATGTCAAAAAATGGTTAGGGTTATTTTTTGGGATTCCTCTAAAATACTATCTTTTTGGTGAATTGTAAAATATGATAATTTACGATAAAGGTTAAATACATGATTTTTTTGAGTAATTTTTTATGTTAGGATGATGTAAGCATAAAATAATGAACTATAATACATTTTTTTAATTATTTTATGGTTCATAATATTCATATACATAATAAAAAATAATAACCTAATGAATTAAATAATGAGAAAACATCTATAACCTCCACTATAAATACCAACCCTCACCTCCTCTTCTCTTTACACCTTTGAAGCCATAAATATTGCTAAATGTATTCCCAATAATCATACCAATACCCCCACATGCCTATTATCCATTATTCTCATCAAAAGGTCAAACCATTGGCCTTATGTTGGTTATTAAGGAGGATAAATTCAAGAGGTAAAATCCACTTTTTTAAAATTTTATTTTCAAGTAAATTTCATTTATTATAATATTCTCACCCAACCATAACTAAGTGGAATGATAACTCAATTATATTTTAAAATAATTTAGTGTTATTATTTTAATGTAATAATTTAACTTCAAATATATCTCTCTTTCCTTTTATTCTAAAAATGAAACTATTGTCCTCAGTGTTTCCATTTACCGCCATATGGACGATGTGTTTTCATTTTTCTCTACAACATATGAGTATGGTCATAAAACTTTTATTATGTTTATATATGATTTTAATATAAATATAATATGTTATAAAATTTTCTATAATATATATCCACATTTTTATATAAGCTTATAATGGTCAAAAAAACCACTAAATAAATTAAATCATTTTGATTAATGTTTCATCAAATAAATCATCCTAACATAATTTAACCAAATTAAAAACAATACCAATTTAATATATGTATGTTAATTAATTAAATATAATTTCAACTCAATTGAATCAGTATAATTTTATATAAAATATTATAACTATAAATAAAATAACCGATTATGAAAACTAATAAAAAACACTCTCGTAGTGATGGGATTTAACTCTATAACTAATTACAATTACATTAAATGGAGTTAATAAAATAAAAATGAATCAAAAAAATCTATAAAATGTTATTTATTTATTAATTAATGAATCTAATTTCTTTATCTAGGATATTAAATTGATGAATTCATTCAGATATAAGGAATGTGGATTCTAAAACCCCCATCATCTTCCATGGGTTATTCCTCTTTCATTACAGATTTCAGTGTGGATGTTCTTTAACTATTCCTAAAAAATATTATTCTTATTAGGTTATATTTTTTAGTATATACATGCTTCTAATCATGTTTTGGGAAAAAATGAAAATTTTTTTCTGAACAAACTATTCTTTCAAAAAAACACATCTTTTTCTTTTATTTATATTGATTCTTCTTCACTCAAGATTGACGATTCTAAGGAAAGTATGTTATTAAAATTTTATTTTGAAACCCCCAATAACTATTTAATAAATAATTATATATTAAATTATCATGAAACACATTTATTTTACATTGGTTATCATCTGGAAAAGATTGTTCTACGTTCTATGTGCCATATGTGATCATGTGAATGTTAGATTTGAGGGTTGTGGCTAGAATTTTGTAATACTATATTAGATTTGGTAAATTGATGTATCTCAAGAGATAATGTTCACTATTCATGAAAAATATGTTATATTTTTCACAATTATGATGTAATGCAGATGAACATATGTTATGAGTGAACATGATGATATCTTTGTTCTCAACTTTGTGTGGTTGTTGACCACAATGAAATGATATTTTATTTTTATTCATTTCCACTTTCTATCAATTTATCTAATGATACCTATTAAAACTATGATCTTGATAATTTTATTATTCAATTATGATGATGATTTTTATCACCCATGTTTTATGCCTCTTATTCATCCTCTTAGTGGTGTTTTTTTTCTCCCCTTCATTCTAACGTATATCCCCGGGTGATTACGTATACTATAGATAACAAGAGGGAAATTAAGAAGATATAGAAGAAGTAATTTAATAAATTTTTTTGTTTTAATATGTGAAATTTATGTATGTTCCAAATTTTTCTAGGAAACAAAACATTTAGATCATGGTTTTGTAGTACTATTATAGTTTTTATCTTTAAAATAATTATATAGTCATGTAACCAAATGAAAGGTCACTATAGTTGGTATCGTAGAACAGTTTAGTTACATTGGGAATTAGTTTTATTTAACCATGTTTAAAATTCTTAGTATTGGAGTAACTATATATAACAACCATAGAATCATTGTTTTAGAAAATAATAAACATAGGTATCCCACAATAATTTCATTACAGTTAATCGCACAAATGAATAAATTATTTATTCATGTTTTTTCACTTCTGTTTTCTTTAGGACTTTTCTATTTAAAAAAAATTGTGGAAACTAAGAGAAACCAAGGAGACAACATGCGTGAGGGGAAATGTGGTGATTGCTCGATAACATCCCCAGTTCCATGGGTGGTAGAGTTTAAAATATCATGGTGATCATACAAAGATATCACAGTCCATGAAAAATAACATGACTAATGTGAAACATCCTAAATGACATAAGAGGGAGAAACTGGCACTCGTGAATTTTATGTTGCAATGATCACTACTATTTAGTGGATATTTTGATCCAATGATAATGGAATAGTGGGTGAACTCAATATGGAAGATAATTTCTTTGCTTCAATGTTTTGTGAATGAGAAGGTGAATAACCACATATTTTTTAAGGGAGTGATTAATCAATGGTGGAACTTCATTAAGAATACCAATAAAAATGATTAAATTGAAGTCATGGAATGGGATGATTTTAGGAAAATAATTCATAAAAAATTATTTCTATATAAATATTTATAGAATTATATTGAGAGGAATCTTATAGATGAAGAAAAAGGAATTTGATTCAATCAATGAAAAAATAACAATTTCACATGGCTTAGAAGGTACACATTATGATTTATTATCATAAATGATAGAAAAATAGATATATTATTAAATGTTTTAATACCACACCAATGAAAGGAAATATAAATTAGATACATTTGGAGTTATATAGAATTTTTTTGTCATTATATAAAATACAAGATGGAGTTTGGAGAGTGGTTTCATGGATATAATGATAAGAAACAACAGATAATGTTTCATGTTAGTGGATATAATGAAAAAGGTGGAAATAAAACTCAACCACCAACATATAAGAAATATGGGAATAAGAATCTTGGAATTTAACTAAATGGGATGGTGAAACACATAATGTGTGGGAGATAAGGACACTAATCTCGTGAATAATGAAGAGGCATTAAGAAGATAGACAATGTTTTAAAACAAAGGAGAGAACCACCCATGGTTATATGCTTCAAATATAGGGAGAAATGGAACTGTATATGAAAATTAACTAATCCTAGAGTCCTAGAGGGTAATCAGTTTCATTAACCACCAAATACAAAGCAGTTAGGGAAAACTTATGTCATCAATACTATTAATGAGGATCCCAAAAATTATACATTAGCGAGTTCACTGGTTATTCATTCAATAATAGATAACATACTAGTTGATTTTGGTTCTTCACATTATTTTATATCATTAATGTTCAGTTGAAATATTCAAACACAACCTAAAAATTTAGAGTTTGAGTTATATCTGAGAATAGAAAAAGGGGAAACATTTTCATTCAATTTATATAATTATTCCTTGG
This sequence comes from Viscum album, assembly GCA_963277665.1. NCBI lineage: Eukaryota > Viridiplantae > Streptophyta > Magnoliopsida > Santalales > Viscaceae > Viscum > Viscum album. Next base: position 1,501,561,026 of record OY728131.1, read on the forward strand.
TTAATGTCTATGGAATGAACCTCCCAAAAAATATTGTATTACTTATTTTATTGGATTTTGATTTAATTTTTGGCATGTATTGAAAATATTTATAAAAATATAACATTAAATGTTGGGACTATTATATCACTCTTCAAATCTTGATGAAGTATCCAATTAAATACAATTGTTAGTTGGTGGAAGAATCCCTTTAGGAAACCTCATTTCATGTGTGGATTTTGTTTTCATACGAAAAAGATTATCTATAAAAAATGATTGAGATAAATGAAAGAATAATGATCGATGAAATTCGGATTCTAATCCACTACACATATTTCTGACCAGAAGAATTGAATGATATTCCCCTAAACCATGAGTTCGAGTTTACATTTGAAATTGTTACCCCCCCCCCCCATATTTTGTGAACTATTTTCTTTGAATTAATTTAATATTTATTTTTGAAATTTTACATTTCAATAAACACTAAAAATAGATATTTATATAAAATAAATGTATTTTTCATGAATTATTTGCACCACTATGTTAATCATCCACAACATGAAACATAATATTTACCATTATCTACATAGAACAATGGGGATAACTTATGTTACACACAAGACTGTGTTTTACCAAACAATAACATATTATTAAAAAATTATTATTTAATATTATAATATATAATCTAGCCGTCAATATGGAGGAAATGAGTTGGATTGTGAATATTATTAAAATATAATATGAATATATTAGTTAGCAATTAATTAAGAATGAAAATGTAAAATAATTGAATATAAAGAAAATAATTTTATTTTTATGGTCTCAAAAATGTTAGAACTAATAAACTAATGTACTTGAAATTATCGAGTCATATTGATGTAATATATATATATATATTACATATTAAATGTAATATATTTTATGTTCAGACATTATATTTTAGAAGCAAAATATTAGAAAAAACATAATATTTCAAATAAAAATCCACATTTTCTTAAAGCTTGTTTTATAGCCTTTTAATGGAGAACCTATTTTAAATAAAAATTTTAGAACTTTTATAATTATAATATTTCAATATAAAGTTCATATTTTAAATAGAAACAAAAATATTAGGTTTTTCTAATTTATTGGTACTGTTTTGTGAAGTTTTATTTTTTAATGAGTGTTGAAAAATACTAAATCTAAATTAAAAATTAATATTTATTTTAATTTATATATAATGCTAAAATATATTTCAATTTGGTTTTAATGTCACATATTATCAATTATTTTTCAATTAATCCAAATTATGTCATTTTAATCATTTTTGAATTAAAATTTAATATAATATCATTGAAAACATTTGAAGGTTTTTACTTTTAAACCCATGTATTATTTTCACATCTACAAGATTAAATTTAAATAAATTTATTCTTGTTATTTTATTGTAACATGGAATAAAGGATTACATCTTTCTAATCATTATAATTTATAAATTCTAATAAGTTTGAATTATTTTTTTACCAAAATTATTTGTGAAGGTATTTCAAATTAATTATAGCAATTACGGTGAAAATAAGCTTAACAAGTGACTAATCCTTAAAAATTATGGCCAAATGACCTAGCAACTTGTCCAAATACATTTTATGGTAATATTTAGACCCTATATTGCATTTTAAAAAATTGGTACCATTATTGGATCAATTTTCAATGGAACAATGTGGGTGGAATTCCATTTTCCAAAATTTACAACATTATCGCGCCTCCAGCACTATAGAAAGGCCTCCTTAGTTACAACTTCCTCATACTTCTAAAGAAACACTGCCTCGAACAAATCCATCCAAAATAACTACTAAAAATACATTACCTCATCCTTGAGGCCTTTTATTGGGAATAACTCCATCCATGGAAGGCCTTTCGTGAAAATGTAAAAGGAGTTTCCCAAAGAAGAGGTAACACCTTTCCTCAAGCTCTTTGGTTTTATTTTCATTATCCATCCCATAATGTCTTCTTATTCTATTCTAATAAAATATATTATCTAAAATATACTATGTTTCTTAAACTATTATTTGGACTAACACATATACACACTTTTATATAATGGGTGATGAAAATACCATTTAAGTGTACAACGAACTACTGCATCATGAAAAGATGATTGTTCTGTCTTACTTTACCAACTCGCATAATGAAAATTATGATGGAAAATAAATTTATATATATACATATTTTATATATAATGAATTTAATATGAATAAATTATTTTATAGTATATTCCCTCATACTTTTCATATTGATTAAATATGACAACATTGTTCGTGGATGTATGGACTACCGCCTCCTCAAAGAAATCAGATTTGTTCACACTTTACATGGTATATATTAAGGGCAGTGTTTCTAAAAATATATGATATATATAAATAATAATTATAATTTTATTTTTTTATATAAATAAAAACATATATATCATTTACTTACATTCTTTCAATATGACAACAAAATGAAAATAACAATTATATGTATGTATGACATACCATCTTAATGAATGGTGCATTCAAATTAACCTTTCTATATTTTAAAGATTATTGTAAATACATATTTACTGAATATATATTATATTTATAATTTTTTTTTTATTCTGTAAGTAATTAAATCATCACCTATTTAAGATGAAAAAGAATAATAATTCAAAACATATACACAGAATAAAGAAAATATTACTCAAAGTGAACCCTTAACATAGAATTGTTAATAAGTGGGAAATATGATGTCATAATCAAACCATATATGGTATTATATAAAATTATATGGTTTTCTGGTATATTTATACTTAAATTCCATTTATTATGTAGTATGTTAGAATGAGTGTGAGGAAATTTAAGACACAGGGTACAGGAATTTCATCTCACTTTTTATATCTATGAGATATATTCCATGATGCCTAGTACTTTCTTTTCCATGCTTTATATAATAAACATGAATGAATTATATTATTATTATTCATAAATTTACGGGTATTTACATATCCATTATATGATATTTTTTCTTTGGGTTTATGTTTAAAATGTTATCAAATATGTAAGATCAGTTTGTCTCAATTTTCTTTATTTGAGACTAATGATTTGTTATGAAATAAAATCAAGGGGTATATACTATCATAAAGAAATTTATATCATGAATATAATTCATTTTCAAGATATTTAAGCTCTATTTATTTTAATTTTCTTACACGGAACTATGTTTCAAAGATATAAAGTTGTGAGTGTTTATAGAAAAAATCTCATCGTTTATCAAAATTGTTTTTAATTATTGTTCTTTTGATGAACTCAAATGATCTACCTATTAATAAACATCATGTTTTTTTATTAAATTTGGTTAGTAATGTTTCATACAAGTAATGGTAAAAATAATACAGTCTTCAAAACATAATATTATCAAGAAAGTTTTTTTATGATAGTCTGACATTACTTATCTCTTTGGTTGGAAATATATGTTCCTTCGTAATAATGTTTTATAAATTGATTCTAAAACTTTATAACATTACCCTATTATATTTAAAATATATATTTACCCATTTTTTACTTCTTAGAAAATTCATTTTTTAAAGGAATATTCTTTTCATTTTCCTATAATGGCACTTTTCTATACTTTTTTACAATGAAAAAGGAATGTTCAACATATATGGATTAGCTTTCCATCACCACTAAAAATACATTTAAGAATACATTAAAAAATTAAAAATTTATTTTTTGAAGGAAAATAATATTCTAATATTAATGAAATTAATTTTCTTAAATTGGTTTTCAATTAATAATATTTTGAATGATATAATATATTTAAAAATCTTTTTAAATGATTTTCAGAACATCGATTACGATTTTTAAAAATGTTTGTTTCCATGAAAAAACATTACATGATTTCCAAAGCCTCATATAAAAATTTTCAATATATGTTCAATGAAATTGTTTTCAAAATTATTTCAAGATTATTTATATGTGTTCAAAAAAAATATTTTCAAAATGATATCAATGATTATTTTAATTTTTTTCAAGATAATATTTTATGAAAATCGTTTTCAAAATGATTTATATTATAAAAAGTATTTTTCAAGAATAAATGATATTTTCCTCAATATTTTTATATTTATAATGTCATTCAAAATTATTTCTCATCTAATATGACATGAATTGGTGTTACTCATGACTTTCTGTGGAAATAATTCAATGTTTTCATTCATATTATTTTTGTGAATGGTTTATGTTGTGTTGGCATGATGTTTATGAATCCTATTTCTATTTCATGGGATATATGACTTTCAAACCCACTTATTTTTGTGGTATATTTTTTTGAAGAAATGATTATAAAACATGTATCTTTTCAATATGTTATGATATAATTACATGTTTCTAACACCCATTTCCTTTCATGGGGACTGATATATTTTTTTATGATCTTTTAGAACTTGTATGTATGATTTCATTATTAAATGGTTGGGACCTATATCACCCACAAATATAATGACTATATATTTATATCTCATGAGATAGACTAAGATGGTCCTGGGAGTGAAAATTGACTACTAAGATGGCCATGCAAGGGAACCATGACTTCAAATATGAGAAATGGATTGAAATTATACTAATAAAATGGTCATGGAATTGAATATTTACTACTAAGATTTCTATTGGAGTTAAAAATCACTACCAAGACTGTATGGGGATTAAACATATAATACTAACCTAGTATTGGGAGTAACACATGACTAATAATATATCCATGGGAGTGAACTATAACTTCCAAGATGGTATGGGAAGTGAACCCATACACTATGATGGTCTCAGTTATGATTCCTTTACTACTATAGAAATAATTTTATATGCTAATGTGCTTGTAAAAATTATATATAGGATTCATATATTATGATTTACAGGATTATTTTGTTTATTTACTTATTATTAATGTCTTATGAAAAACCATTATTTAATCCATCATTCATGTTTATTATATTATGATATGTAGGGTATGATAATATAATTTTATGATCACATTATCAGGCTTATATGTATTCTTACATGTCTAGTTTGATTACCCTTACTGAACATCAAAGCTCAACCATTTTTAATTTTCCTATCAAAGGTTATGAAGACATGTATTATATATGATGTGTCTATGAAGTGTGATATTGTAAAGACCCGTAAAATTCAAGGGAAATTTTTTCTTAAATTTCTTTAGAATTTTACAAGAGCGCGGTTTCAGACGGCACCTGATTCCGAGGCCCGGAGTGCCCGGAATTAATTTCCGAAGTTTGGCTCGGGTACGTTCAGTGAACGAACGAGCGGGAATTTCTAACTTTTGATCCGGTGCTCGGAATTGAAATCCGAGGGCACCGATGAACTCGCAACGCCGATATTCGCTTAAAGAGACCTTTTCGGGAGTTGCGTTTGTTGCGAGTTGAAAGTTAGTTTTGGGGTTTTTCAGTTAAGTTAAATAAAATTGTGTAAGACAAATTTTATTTTTAACTTATTAAAAACCTAACAAAGGAGGTTGGAAGTGGGACCCACACCCACTTAACCTCCGTTGGGAGGATTAAGTGTGGTGGGGCCCACACGAACCCCTTTTTCTATTCAAATTCCCTAACCCCTCTAAACCCCCTCTTAATTATGCAACTCTTCCTTATTTTAATAACTTGAGTTCTTAATTAATTTTGGGAGTTAACTCTTTTGAATTTCAAACATTTGAAATTCTTTTGAGTTATGTGTTAATAAAATAAGATGTAATCTTATTTGTTTATGGGTTGTTGGTTTATTCCCTTGAGAGCTTTTGAGAGCTCCTCTTCAAGCTCTGACGAAGAACGAAGAACGCCCAAACTCCGACGAAGAACGACGCCTCTCTTCTTCGTCCTCGGTGTCAACAAGAGGGAATGCCGCATCCTCCTCGGACCTTCTTCGTCGGCAAACGAAGATCCGCCAACGACGTGTCGCATCGGACGTATCTCTTCGTCAACGGATTTGACGAACGACGACCGCGACGCCCCACCTCTGCAACGCCGTCATCCGCGGAACGAAGACGAATCTTCAAATCTTAAACCCGAGGTAGGGGATTGTTGTTTCATTCTTTAATTATTCCATTTCTTGAACGTGGATCTGGCATGTCTAACATGAGGCTTTGAATGTTCATGTTGAGTTTTTATTTAACGTGAGGGGGGCCGGACCGCATGAACACGGCCGAACCCCCCTCCAACGTTTATGTTGATTTATCTTGCGGGAGGAAGCAAGTGGCGTGGTGCCGTCGCACCACGCGGATGAACGTGCAAATATCTTCGCGATGCCATCGCACGCACCATGGTAGAAACAACAGAAACGCGACGCCGTCGTGCCGCGTTGAATGAATATCAAAGTACGGCGAAGGGGCGCGGTGTCGTCGCACCGCACCGGATGACGAACGCCGCGGCCGGTTCCGGGCCGCGGCGGGACGAAGAGACCGCGGCCGGTTCCGGGCCGCGGCGGAAGAGCAGACCGGCGGCCGGGCCGCCGGCGTCGGAAGCCGAAGAGGGGACCGGATTTTTCCGGTCCCGTTGGAGAAAACCGGCCAGCCAGCTGGCCGGTCGGATGCCAATAAACCGGGGGAATTAATCCCACGGCCACTTCATGAAACCCCCTCTTAAAGAGGGGGCGGTTATTTTGTGGGGGGCAAAGCCCCCCGTTTCTGCCAATCAAGGCCCCCCACTTGAAGGGGGGGCGGTTCTTGAAGGAAGGGGGCAGCCAACCCCCTTGGTTCGGCGCCAGCAGGCCCCCCCACGTGAGGGGGGGGGGCGGTTTTAATAAAACCGGCGCGGCACATAGGCCGCGCCACTTGAACAAGGGCGGGGGCTTAGCCCCCCGCGTGCACCGCGGCCCGCTGCCGCCACCGCGGCCCGCCGCCGCCACCACCGCGGCCCACCGCCGCCGCCGCCGCGGGGGGGGTGGGGGGGGGGGGGGTCGGGCCGGGTCGGCCCGGACCCGGACCCCCCCGTTTCGAACCGGTTTTGGTTTTTCGCTCATAACATGAGCCTCGGACCTCCGAATGACGAACCGTCTGCGGCAACGCGATCCTTGGATCGAGACGGTCGTTTCGGTATATTGCACTCAAGGTTTCGGATTACTTTGAGTTCGGCCGGGTTGGTTCGTTCACGGAACCAACCTGGCCTTCGGAGCGGAAACGCTCATATCTTGAGCAACGAACGTCCGATTGACGCGCCGTCAGTCGCGTTGCGTTCCTTTTAGTGAGACGGATCTTTTGGCATACTCCACCCGAGGTTTGGACGCAGGTGGAGTACGGTCGAGTTGGTTTTGCCTTAAAAACTAACTTGGCCCCGGAGACGAAAAAGCCAATAACTCACAGACCGGGCGTCCGATTGACGCGTCGTCTGTTTCGTTGACTTCCTCTTGATGAGACGGAACTTTTGACATACTCCGCCCGAGTTTTGGATGCAGTCGGAGTATGGCCGGGTTGGATTGTACCCGAAATCCAACCGGGCCCCTGGAACGGGAAAGCTGATATCTTTCAGACAGGACGTCCGCTTGACGAGCCGTCAGCGGCGTTGGTAGTTACGTTGAGTAACGGTCCCTTTGAGTATACCCTATGGGAGTTCGGGGTACAGTTGAGATACGGCGGGATTGGTTCGCACTCGAAACCAACCGGGCCCCTGGGACGAAAAGGCTAATGACTCACAGACCGGGCGTCCGATCGACGCGCCGTCTGTTGCGTTGAGACCCCTGTGACGAGACGGACCTTTGAGACACTTCTTTGCGGGACTTTGAGATACTTGGAGTATCGACCAGTAGCTCGTGGAGCGGACCCTCCCGGAGACGAGCGTGCAGAGTACGGAGACCGTGTAGCCGGCTGAGACCTGACGACTGCTTGACCGACTCGACTTGGAGTGAGTCGACTAGCCCAGTGGACGGAGCGCCCAGTAGTTGGTAGCAGACCCACGGCGGACGGAGCGCCTGTTAGTTGGCAGCAAACCCGCGGTACTCGACAGGAGGAGTACCTCAGTAGGCTATCTGGGTAGCGCCCGGTATTTCGCGACAGACCCTCAGCGGACGGAGCGCCAGGTAGTTGGCCGCAAACCCGCAGTACTCGGCAGGAGGAGTACCTCAGCAGTCTTAGGTTAGCGAGCAGTACCTCGGAGTCGTGACAGGACCACTGTACACTCTAGAGACGGAGCTCTTCAGCAGTTACGGTTTCGATAATGAAAATTCTGGTTTGAGCTGAGAATTTTGACCCTGTGTTACTTTATGATTGAGATGGGTCACTTGCTAACTTTGGTATATGTATGGGCATATACCCGGGTAGTGGTTATCCGTCGATTTCACAATTCTTGTGTTTCCTCATGATTGAGATGGGTTACTTGATAACTTAGGTATATGTATGGGCATATACCTAAGTAGAGTTTATCTGTTGAGATCTTCTTGTGTTTATCCTTGTTGGTTTTTGTGAGACCTTGAGTGTCTCGGGGTCCCTACTGAGTATCGTTATACTCACCCCTGCACGGGCTATGCCCGCACCTCGTTGTGTTGGTTGCAGACGACGGACAGTGCTGACAGAAGGCGAAGGTTCGAGGACTGGACGATACCTGGAGGTGGACTATACGACGAGGCGGTACCCGGAGGAGGACCACTGGGCGGGACATACTCGGAGCGGATGGCGGGACCCGAGGAGTAGAGGAGCTATCTGTACCCACCCTTCAGGTGGGATTTCCAGTGCACATCTCAACATAGCAGCTTTACTTTTCAGTCGCTGTTTTCCCTTTTCGAGTTGTACTTTACAGTTGGGCTTGTATTTCCGGCCCTTTTTACTTTTCAGCTCTTCTTTTTGTACTTAGTGTTTTACTTCCGCTTGTACTCTGTGGTGCTTGTTTTCTTATAAAGGCAATGCCTTCCCAGATATCGGGATTTTACGCCTTTGGTGCTAGTCGCCAGCCCCTGGCCTATGGAAGGCGGGCTTGGGGTAGTCACGGCATGGGCCCCGAGGACGGGTCGTGACAAATTGGTATCAGAGGAGTTCGGTTCTACCGCAGAACTTATAACTCTGATGTTTCTTTCTGTGAAGCAATAGTGTTGAGAGTACCGAGTGTGGTTTTCAGTTCAGGGAGTCCAGTGTTGGTGCGGGCGGCCGACGTATCCATACACCAGGACCCTGAAAACTGATTTCCGACTTTGTGCACGAAAACACTGATTGCGTGTGTGTTTTCAAAAAGTTTTTCCCCTTAAAACAGCTCAAACCAGGTCAGCTCACCAGGTATAATCGTTTGATCGTGTTACGTTGTTTCTTTCAGGATGGCCCCACGACGGCAGCCAGCTAGGGTTCCGAGAATCGAACGTGACGACAGCCCACTGAGCGACGAGGCCTCGGTGCAGGGCCCTTTGTCAGCAGTGGCACCGGCGGTAGCTCTACCCGCCGAGCCCCCGATTCTTCCAGCAGCAGCCGCTGACGATGCATGTCGCCTCAGCGCACTGCATGAGTTTCAGTGCCAGCGACCGCCCAGGTTTCGCAGAGAGACGGATCCCCATGCTGCAGAGGACTGGCTGGAGGCAGTGGTACGAGTGTTTAGGCTAGTGAGGACGCCGGCAGACTTCATGGTGATCTTTGCTACCAGCCTCCTTCAGGCAGCAGCAGGTAGGTGGTGGAGCCACTTGTTTCAGTTTTGCGATGAGATGGACTTCGCATGGGAAGACTTTGAGACCTTCTTCAGGGTGGAGTTTGTGCCAGTATCTCTACACCCCGAGCGTGTACAGGAGATTCTGCCTTTGCCGCGTGTTTTTCGATCAGAAGCCGAGTCATCTGTGGGCAGTAGACAGATGATGCAGAGGTCCAGGAGGACCAGACCAGCAGTTGGGCGATCTCGGGTTTTAGGACCGGTGGTGCAGGGCACTCGGAGTGGGAACAGAGCTAGCCGTGCAAGGAGCAGGTTGTGTTACTCATGCCGCGGAAAGGGTCACCTGGCACGTGACTGTCCGACTCCTCGATCCGCAGGCTTGGGGAGAGCCACCGAGGTTGAGGCAGCGATAAATACTTGAGCAACAGTAAAGCAGGTGGACAGGAGCGGAACTAGTGGATACGTCTCTTGTACTTCTAGTTCCATGTTGATGTTGCTTTTGTGTAGCGTCTTGTATTATGAGCTGCAATAATAAAAGACGCATCCTTTGTGATGTTTTCATTCCTGTCCTCTTTTGTGATGTTACTAAGAGGTTCCAGTTGACTGTTGACTTGACCCTCACTTGTGAGACATCTACTGGAGGAGACCCAGTTACCACACACTGATGCCGACAGTGTGACTCAACCCTTGGAGGCGAGAGTAACGGTTGGATCTCTTAGTAGTAGCGTCGAGGCCTTACGACGTCATCCTTGGTATGGATTAGTATCATCCATGTTAGGATTGACTGTTTTAGGCAAAGAATGTGGTTCATCCAGGGGATGAGACCAGGTTTCTCTTATCGGCAAAGAAGAAATCTTGCAGCTCATGTGGGACCAGAGATGGTCCGGGCCACGTCAGAGGAGGTCCAGGTCATCCAGGAGCGGATGAGGACAGCACATAGCCGGCAGAAGTCATACGCTGACAGGAGGCGGAGGCCACTAGAGTTCGAGGATGGTGACCACGTCTTCTTGCGGGTCTCACCTCGACGTGGTATTCGGAGATTTGGCCGAGGCGACAAGTTATCTCCGCGCTTCATCGGACCCTTCCAGGTCCTCAGCAGGGTTGGTGAGGTGGCTTATCGCCTGGCTCTACCACCTCAGTTGCACCGGGTGCACGACGTCTTCCAAGTATCCCAGCTGAGGAGATACGTGCACGACCCGACGCACATCATTGATCATGGGAAGCTTGACGTTGACGTTGGAGAGACTTTTACGGAGGTTCCGGTGGAGATAGAGGATCGACAGGAGCGGGTCCTACATGGGCGATCGATTCCTCTTGTGCGCAGCAGATGGCGGAACGAGAATCTCCAGGAGAGCACAGGGGAGCGGGAGGCTCAGATGCGTGCTCAGTATCCTCTTTTGTTTCCCTAGTTTTTGATGTAGCTTTACGGGGACGTAAAGCCCTGAGGTGGGAGTAATGTAAAGACTCGTAAAATTCAAGGGAAATTTTTTCTTAAATTTCTTTAAAATTTTACAAGAGCGCGGTTTCAGACGGCACCTGATTCTGAGGCCCGGAGTGCCCGGAATTAATTTCCGAAGTTTGGCTCGGGTACGTTCAGTGAACGAACGAGCGGGAATTTCTAACTTTTGATCCGGTGCTCGGAATTGAAATCCGAGGGCGCCGATGAACTCGCAACGCCGATATTCGCTTAAAGAGACCTTTTCGGGAGTTGCGTTTGTTGCGAGTTGAAAGTTAGTTTTGGGGTTTTTCAGTTAAGTTAAATAAAATTGTGTAAGACAAATTTTATTTTTAACTTATTAAAAACCTACCAAAGGAGGTTGGAAGTGGGACCCACACGCACTTAACCTCCCTTGGGAGGATTAAGTGTGGTGGGGCCCACACGAACCCCTTTTTCTATTCAAATTCCCTAACCCCTCTAAACCCCCTCTTAATTATGTAACTCTTCCTTATTTTAATAACTTGAGTTCTTAATTAATTTTGGGAGTTAACTCTTTTGAATTTCAAACATTTGAAATTCTTTTGAGTTATGTGTTAATAAAATAAGATGTAATCTTATTTGTTTATGGGTTGTTGGTTTATTCCCTTGAGAGCTTTTGAGAGCTCCTCTTCAAGCTCTGACGAAGAACGAAGAACGCCCAAACTCCGACGAAGAACGACGCCTCTCTTCTTCGTCCTCGGTGTCAACAAGAGGGAACGCCGCATCCTCCTCGGACCTTCTTCGTCGGCAAACGAAGATCCGCCAACGACGTGTCGCATCGGACGTATCTCTTCGTCAACGGATTTGACGAACGACGACCGCGACGCCCCACCTCCGCAACGCCGTCTTCCGCGGAACGAAGACGAATCTTCAAATCTTAAACCCGAGGTAGGGGATTGTTGTTTCATTCTTTAATTATTCCATTTCTTGAACGTGGATCTGGCATGTCTAACATGAGGCTTTGAATGTTCATGTTGAGTTTTTATTTAACGTGAGGGGGGCCGGACCGCATGAACACGGCCGAACCCCCCTCCAACGTTTATGTTGATTTATCTTGCGGGAGGAAGCAAGTGGCGTGGTGCCGTCGCACCACGCGGATGAACGTGCAAATATCTTCGCGATGCCGTCGCACGCACCATGGTAGAAACAACAGAAACGCGACGCCGTCGCGCCGCGTTGAATGAATATCAAAGTACGGCGAAGGGGCGCGGTGCCGTCGCACCGCGCCGGATGACGAACGTCGCGGCCGGTTCCGGGCCGCGGCGGGACGAGGAGACCGCGGCCGGTTCCGGGCCGCGGCGGAAGAGCAGACCGGCGGCCGGGCCGCCGGCGTCGGAAGCCGAAGAGGGGACCGGATTTTTCCGGTCCCGTTGGAGAAAACCGGCCGGCCAGCTGGCCGGCCGGATGCCAATAAACCGGGGGAATTAATCCCCCAGCCACTTCATGAAACCCCCTCTTAAAGAGGGGGCGGTTATTTTGTGGGGGGCAAAGCCCCCCGTTTCTGCCAATCAAGGCCCCCCACTTGAAGGGGGGGCGGTTCTTGAAGGAAGGGGGCAGCCAGCCCTCTTGGTTCGGCGCCAGCAGGCCCCCCCACGTGAGGGGGGGGGGGGGGGTTTAATAAAACCGGCGCGGCACATAGGCCGCGCCACTTGAAGAAGGGCGGGGGATTAGCCCCCCGCGTGCGCCGCGGCCCGCTGCCGCCACCGCGGCCCGCCGCCGCCGCCACCGCGGCCCGCCGCCGCCGCCGCCGCCCCGCCGCGCCGCCGCCGCCGCGCCGCCATCGCCGCCGCCGCCGCGCCGCCCCGGGGGGGGGGGGGGGGGTCGGGCCGGGCCGGGTCGGCCCGGACCCGGACCCCCCCGTTTCGAACCGGTTTTGGTTTTTCGCTCATAACTTGAGCCTCAGACCTCCGAATGACGAACCGTCTGCGGCAACGCGATCCTTGGATCGAGACGGTCGTTTCGGTATATCGCACTCAAGGTTTCGGATTACTTTGAGTTCGGCCGGGTTGGTTCGTTCACGGAACCAACCGGGCCTTCGGAGCGGAAACACTCATATCTTGAGCAACGAACGTCCGATTGACGCGCCGTCAGTCGCGTTGCGTTCCTTTTAGTGAGACGGATCTTTTGGCATACTCCGCCCGAGGTTTGGACGCAGGTGGAGTACGGTCAGGTTGGTTTTGTCTTAAAAACTAACCGGGCCCCGGAGACGAAAAAGCCAATAACTCACAGACCGGGCGTCCGATTGACGCGCCGTCTGTTTCATTGACTTCCTCTTGATGAGACGGAACTTTTGACATACTCCGCCCGAGTTTTGGATGCAGTCGGAGTATGGACGGGTTGGATTGTACCCGAAATCCAACCGGGCCCCTGGAACGGGAAAGCTGATATCTTTCAGACAGGACGTCCGCTTGACGAGCCGTCAGCGGCGTTGGTAGTTACGTTGAGTAACGGTCCCTTTGAGTATACCCTATGGGAGTTCGGGGTACAGTTGAGATACGGCCGGGATTGGTTCGCACTCGAAACCAACCGGGCCCCTGGGATGAAAAGGCTAATAACTCACAGACCGGGCGTCCGATCGACGCGCCGTCTGTTGCGTTGAGACCCCTGTGACGAGACGGACCTTTGAGACACTTCTTTGCGGGACTTTGAGATACTTGGAGTATCGACCAGTAGCTCGTGGAGCGGACCCTCCCGGAGACGAGCGTGCAGAGTACGGAGACCGTGTAGCCGGCTGAGACCTGACGACTGCTTGACCGACTCGACTTGGAGTGAGTCGACTAGCCCAATGGACGGAGCGCCCAGTAGTTGGTAGCAGACCCACGGCGGACGGAGCGCCTGTTAGTTGGCAGCAAACCCGCGGTACTCGACAGGAGGAGTACCTCAGTAGGCTATCTGGGTAGCGCCCGGTATTTGGCGACAGACCCTCAGCGGACGGAGTGCCAGGTAGTTGGCCGCAAACCCGCAGTACTCGACAGGAGGAGTACCTCAGCAGTCTTAGGTAAGCGAGCAGTACCTCGGAGTCGTGACAGGACCACTGTACACTCTAGAGACGGAGCTCTTCAGCAGTTACGGTTTCGATAATGAAAATCCTGGTTTGAGCTGAGACTTTTGACCCTGTGTTACTTTATGATTGAGATGGGTCACTTGCTAACTTTGGTATATGTATGGGCATATACCCGGGTAGTGGTTATCCGTCGATTTCACAATTCTTGTGTTTCCTCATGATTGAGATGGGTTACTTGATAACTTAGGTATATGTATGGGCATATACCTAAGTAGAGTTTATCTGTTGAGATCTTCTTGTGTTTATCCTTGTTGGTTTTTGTGAGACATTGAGGGTCTCGGGGTCCCTACTGAGTATCGTTATACTCACCCCTGCACGGGCTATGCCCGCACCTCGTTGTGTTGGTTGCAGACGACGGACAGTGCTGACAGAAGCCGAAGGTTCGAGGACTGGACGATACCTAGAGGTGGACTATACGACGAGGCGGTACCCGGAGGAGGACCACTGGGCGGGACATACTCGGAGCGGATGGCGGGACCCAAGGAGCAGAGGAGCTATCTGTACCCACCCTTCATGTGGGATTTCCAGTGCACATCTCAACATAGTAGCTTTACTTTTCAGTCGCTGTTTTCCCTTTTCGAGTTGTACTTTACAGTTGGGCTTGTATTTCCGGCCCTTTTTACTTTTCAGCTTTCTTTTTGTACTTAGTGTTTTACTTCCGCTTGTACTCTGTGGTGCTTGTTTTCTTATAAAGGCAATGCCTTCCCAGATATCGGGATTTTACGCCTTTGGTGCTAGTCGCCAGCCCCTGGCCTATGGAAGGCGGGCTTGGGGTAGTCACGGCACGGGCCCCGAGGACGGGTCGTGACAGATATTCATGAAGAACCTATTGGGTGATAATTTAGCTCATTTATTTACCAATATTTATGTTTCCATGTGTCCAAAGGCACTAAACTAATACGGTATTTAGGCAACTATTTTTTTAATGTTTTAATTATTTTGAAAAAAGCGATATAATAAACATGTATAAAAAGAGAGGACATCTATATAATGTATCAGAGTGAAGTTTTATTCAACAATTATAAAATAGTATGAGAAAAAATAAGTGAGATCCTTATGAATATATAATAGGATATATCTAGGGATGTATCTAAGGTCACTTATAATGACGAGTTAATGTTTAGAAAAATGTCTTGGAATTTTGGTAAATGATATGGTGAGTGGTTTCCTTGTTTTACATCAATTTTTGGAATCTAATAGTAAATGAGGCACTGAAACATATGTACCTAGGTGTAAAAACCCTGATAAGTTATGTCATGCCTAACTCAGTGCAACATGATACATGGAAACTGGCCTTTCTGCACACTTGGTTTGAACTCCTTAGGGATATGTATTGGCAATTGAAAAACTAATTACAAACCATCTTGAAGGATTTAAGTATAAGATGACTATGAATTACCTAGAATAAACCTAATATTTTATAGATTAAATAATTAGGATCCAAGATCTTGGAATCCTATAAATAATTGTTTATGAATATATGGTATCCCATTAGGTTAAATGTTTCATACACCATTCATTATAGTTTTAGTCTATGGAATGTACTCGAAGGAACATGTCTAGCATTGAATGCATCAAATGTAAAATGTATGGGAATTATGAGAATAAATTTCCTATGTGTAAATCTCCTAAATAGAATTAGGAATGTGGAATGAGTATTATTTATACTTCAGAAGATAATGAGACTAAACACTACATGTGAATGGTATGTGATGTTATTCATATATTGATTACATTATAAATAATAAGTAATATTTTATTCATGTTAAGGATACATAAAACATGATTCATATTTCATATTCTATGAAAGATGTATCAAAGAATATGTTGATAAAGCCTTCATAATGGTTTTAGAATATGAATGGATGAATTTAGTTTTTATGTTTTGGAATTAAATGAAAAGGTTATATAAATAATAAAATATATAATTATTTTCTGTATGTGTTTCCCTTGGGGATTGAAAAAGACATTTTTAATGGCGATGAAGACCTAGAAAAGTGATTACATTGAAATGTGATATTTTATTAAGGGATTATAACCCTTAACTAATGCTTAACTTTAGGATAATAGTGTTGGGATATATATTTGGCAGATATAAATAAGTAAAATAGACTATATGGATTTCCCTTAAACATATTAATTTAAAATAGTCTATGTCATCAAGGATTATGCTTACAATATCTTTAATTTAAATAATGTATCCATTAATAATTTGAATAAGGAAGAGTGCGTGATTTAAAAAAGGGGTCATGGTAATTCAGAAAATTAATATACTTCAAGGGAATATATGATGAGGGCATTCCCATGTTTGGAATGTAATAACCAAGTAGTACATTTTGATATATAGGAGAACAATTTTAATGTGATTTCATGAATTTAGTTCTAAAGAGTTATATTTTAAACACTCAGAAGTCTTATAAGGATAACCATTTATGGAAATATAAAGCAACTCTTTTCAAGAATTATTTATGTTTTTTGGTTGTATTGAAGACCTTAGTTAATAGGCAATTTAGTAGTGAACCATATTTAACATATTTCCATCGTAATTATTTTGTTCATTATGTTGATGTGGTTTTAGAAAAGTAAAAATTGTATGTCGAGTGATAAACCATCAAGTCTAGAATGACCATGGGTCTTGATCCCAGGGCCAATGGATGACAAGGGTTTCAAACCTACCACCAGACTACGTGATTTCCTAGTTAATGTGTAATTTTTTATAGTTTAAAAATAATATGAATAAATTTTAATTATTAATTAATATTGTTAATATTTATGTTTAGATAATAATGTAATAACTATATTAATTTTGAATAATTTTTTGTGATAAATTTAGATTTGTCATTGTTTTATGGGCCTTATGATCCATTAAAAGTGTATTACTGTGCTTCAACCATCAAATTTAGTTTCTAGAAATCAATTTCTTGATGTAATGGATTAATTATAAATTGATATAATCACAACAATAGAATGAAATTTGTTTTCTAGAAATATATATATTTAGTATTTTTTTGTATATTCTTGTTCAACAAATTAATTACTCAACGTTAGGAAAATGAACAAAAAAATGTTATCTGGATACCTAAAATTTGATGAACTGATGGCCTTTTAAATCAACGCAGATATATGAATTTTAGGAACTCTTTTTTTAATTTATCATACAATTTTTTGAATGATTGCCTCAATCAATCCTTAAAAATATTTATTCTTTTTCTTCAGTTCATTGTTATCACTTCCGACTTGTTTTCACCATTGTGGAAACCTAGTTTTGTGTTACATTGGGTAACTGATATGTTTCCATCTTTCATTTTTTAAATAATGTTTTGGTATTTAATTTTTATGATGTGGGTTTCTATAAATGTTACTTCTAAGTATTATTCCTTTGAAAACCCAAATTAATTTTTAGGGAGAAATTAATTTGAAGGGGTGTAGAATTTAAAATCCCTAGATTTTGCGAAATAGTGTTTTGAATTAATTTAATATTTTTCATATTTTTCATTTCACGTAACACTAAAAATAGTATTTTTATATTAATGAACTGAATTTTTCTTGATTTATACATAACACAAAGTTAATCATTTAATAAATTCATCATAGAGTTTAGTTTCTTCTATAAGAAATGCGGAGGTTATCTTACATTACACGTAAGACTTAGTTTTACCACACTATAGCATATTTTGAAGAAAAATATTATTTAATATAATAAGATATTACCTAGCCATTATGTTGGAGTTCATTAATTTAATTAACTATCAAATAAAAATATAATATAAATTCATTGGTTACTATTTAATTAGAAATGAATATTTAGACCAATTTAATATAATGAAAATATTTTTACTTTTATGATTACAAATATGTCTTATCCTAATATATTAAATTAATTTCATTTTTTTAGTGACATTTATATAATATATATTATAAATTCAATAATATATATTTTATGTTCATCCAATATATTTTATAAGTATAAGATAATAACAAACATAATATTTCCCATAAAAATCAGTATTTTTAGAAAGGCAATTTTACCATATTTTAATGGAGAACCTATTTTACATATATTTTTGGATTTTTTTTAAATTTGATATTTAAAAATTAAATTAATATTTTAATGTGAAACATAAAAATTAGGTTAGGGTAAATGTTTGGTATTTTTTGTGAAGTTTCATTTTGTATGGAATACTGGAAAATTCTGAATTTTATATCAAAATGTATTTTTCTTATAATTTATTAATTATTCTGATATATATTTTAATTCTGTTTTAAAGTCAAAATATGACAATTGTTTTTAAATTAAACCAATTTATATCATTTTAATAAAATTAAAATTGAAATTGAATATAAAAACATAGAAAAAATTTGAACTCTTTTACTTTAAAACCCCTCATTGTTATCCCTTATGCAGGATTAAATTTAAATTAATTTCCACACCTTATTTTATTGGTATTTGAGAAAATGGACTCTATAATTAGAATAATTATAAATCTTAATAAATTATTTCTTTAAATTATTTCTTGGAGAAATAATATTAGTGGTATTAAATAAAATATATTATAAAAATTAAGGTGAAATAAATCTTAACAAAAGGACTAAACCTTAATCTTATCGACCAAAACGACCATGAATGATTTCTAAAATACCTTTTATGGCCATATTTAGACCTATAATTAATTTTTTATAATTCAGACCATTATGGAATCAATATCCATTGGTAAATATGTAACACCCCATGGTTTTACAAATAAATTTATTATATAATGTTACACATGCAACATTGAGTCTCTGTGAAACATAAATTTGTCATTATAACCTAGTTTTTAAATAATTAATTTAAAATTTAAAATAATAAATTGATTTAAAATAAAATTAATTTTCATAAAATGATTTCTTAAATATATATTATGATTTTTTATGATTAAGGGATAATTTTATGTGACATAGTTAATTTATGAATGTGTTATATTTATAGTTATAAAATTTTAATATATACTTTTCATGTAAATAGTGATTTTTTTTAAAAATTAAATTTTACATATTTATAATATTATTTTGATAATATAGATTCAATTTTGGTGTTTTATATGTATAAATATGGTTATGGTGAATTTCTGGGATTTTTCTAAAATACACATGTTTTTTTAATAGTAAAATATGGTAATTTGTGATTTAAATACATTAGAAGCAAAATAAAATATTCCATGAGTCATTGTTGATTTAAGAAAACATGCTTAAAATTCAAATGCACTTATTTATATTTCCGGTTACAAGAGAAAACACTATTTTGTGACTTGAGAAATATTATAAATAACCAATAAGATATTTAAAAAACACACCTCTCTTTCACTATAAAACAAACCCCACACTCCATTTTCTCTTTAATCCTCTATGCCTTGATGATTATCAAATATTGGTCCAAATAATCTTACCTTGTCTCTCCCCATGTACAAGAGATTTTTCAATTTACAAAAAAAATACCTTCCTTTAAGGAGTTTCCCAAGGAGGATATTTCAAGAAGTAAAGCCTCTTCTTTTTTCTTTTAATTTCATTTTCAATTTATTTTCTTTTCTTATACTCACAGTACCTATTATATACAATGATAATCATAAATCTAGTATCATATATAAAATTTAATGACATTTTATTAATTTAATTTCATTCTTCAAACTACTATCTCTCACTCTTTTAATTTAAAAACGAAATCATCATCTGGGAGGTGCTGATTTAACACTATCTTTGATGACGAACCATAATTCTTCAATTTATCCTTCAAGGGTGGTCATAAAACTATTTTTTTGGTCAGAATAATTTATAAAAAACTTTATTATGTCATTTTTAATGTTATAAAAGTAGTATAAATACATAATACTAATTCATACGACAATACTATTTAATAATAATTGAAATATTAACAAAATAATATAAATAATTATCACTGATGTTCAATCTAGTTACTCACCCTTATACAATATAACAAAATGAAATATATCACCATTTAATAATTTTTATGTTTATAAGTACAATATATATTCAATTTTTGAGGATTATACCATTTCTATATGAAGTTCTATAATCATATATAATTATAAAAATCATAGAAACCTTGGAATCAAATTCTCCTATGTGATGCAATTGTATCTTTTAACTTGAAAAAAATGAAATAAATAAACATAATTAACTTACAATAAATTAAATAAATACACATATGGTTCTAATATAATTAATTAATGTATTTAATTTGATTATCTAAAAAGTTAAGGTCAGGTATAAAACTCATTCAGACATATTCTAAGGGTTTTCTACCTGAACCTCCATTTTCTTTTAGGTTACGATTTTTCTCCATTAATCACATTTAAATTATTAATTATTTTTCTATAATTATAATAAATTTTGTTTTAATGTTCTATAATTTTTTTCCAATCATATTCCATTATTATTTTATGGGCAGTTGAATCATTTCTAAAGATCGTTCTCATTTCTTCACAATTAACAACCCTGATTCAAGGGAATTTCTCAAATTTTTTTGTATTTTCAAGTTCACAATATAATATATTTTCTTCCATAATTATATTTCTAAAATAGATCATTTCATAATGTAAATATACGTTAGTTCATTTATGTTCCTATTCAATGATATTTCCTAAATAAAATATCCTTTCAAAGTAAATGTGTATTTCTCTAAAACATTTGTTGATGGTTTTATTAGATTTTTTTTCCAATTTCAACAAATCTATGCAATTTTAGGTTTTATAGAGGTTAGTATCTTATTTTTATCATCAAAAATAATTAATTAAATGGTTTATCATTGGTTCAATTGTGGATGTTCTGTCTGAATACCATTCACCACACTACTCGAAATGGTTAGTGTTTTCAGTACAGATCGGTGAAAATTATTTCATATGATCATGTTTTTTTGTTTAGCCTCTTTAATATAAGGAATACATTATAATTATCAAGTGATGTGTGGGGAATTCGCTATCCTCTTGATTCATTTTAGGTATCATGATGCATAGAAGAATTGGGTTTTCGTCGAGGCCTTACCCAAGAATATTCATACGTCTTGGCTACGGCCTTGACAATATGTTTCATATGTCCCCATTATGCATTCCCTCATTATGGTATTAGTAATTAGTAAATGATGTGATTATTTGACTAGTATAGCATCAATGGTTATGTTTCATTCTCTTATGATCATTTACATTTACTTATTTAATCACCTTTTATTCCTTCCATATTATGCTCATGAATATTCTGAATGGCGTGTGTTTGCAGTTGTTCTCCAATCCTAGTGTATCTTTTTATGATAACATTTGTTGAATTACATACCCTTACTGATTATTTGGGATCACCCATTTCTTTTGTTTTATTTCCCATAGGTTTTATTTATGAATATTATTAATCACTTGTAGTGATAATTAAGTAGTCATAGATGATTCCAATGGAATTACTATTATGTATTTCATTTCATGTTTTTATATTTAACTTATGTTATTATATTGTTTTCTAAAACAACTATACTATAGTTCCATTATAAAATGATTTTTATTTAATCATTCAAATTTATTAAAATAAGTGACTGGCTCTGGGAAACTGGGGTCCGGGTCCTTACCGTCGGTATCAGGGGATATTTAGTATAATCCTTAGATACTAGATTTAGAAAATATATAATGGTGAAAAAACCATAAGATAGACATTTAGGATAAGTATATATGAACATCCTATAATTTTTTAAGGTATAGATTATGTGGATCTTCCGAGAAAATACATCTCTTTCTATATACAATAAGTGGATGTGGTTCTAGAATATATGTACCTTGGATTAATAACATTGAAAAGGTTTTCTAAGCTAAAATTGTGGTAACGTAGTATACAGAAATGTGCCTTATTGCACACATAGTTTGAAACACATTTGGGGGTATATTCTTAGGATAATTCACATTTTTTGTATAAACCACTATGAAGGATTTAAATGTAAATATGTCCCCAAATAAACCATTCTTACTTGTATGAAATTATACATGAATAAAATTTATATTTATGTTAATAATTTTTCAATTCGATATTATACATTACGATTCATAATAAAATTTAGCATATATAATTATATAGAAATGGCTCCTAGTGGAAGGAGTAGAAACTTCATGAATGCATGTTAACCATTTAGTTATCTCCCTCATAGGAAAAATAATGTTGTTGATTATGAATATGTGGCTAGTGGTTAGAAACTTATAATTATACTGGGAAAACTGACCCAGGTTTTGAACAATAACGTTACCTGTATAGAGTATCCAAGTCTACAATGTGTGGATAAATGTTAGACAACTTTATGCAACAACTACCCCCCACATTTATTGGGAATATAAACTCAATAATAATAGGGTAGTGTATAAGTTACATATAGAAGATATTTCTCTCTCGTTGATGTAACAAAGGGTAGAAGGTTACCCGTGCAGCTCATCATCTATCGGGGCATATGAATCAGTGGTGGTCATTATTTCAAAATATTAATGAGGGTAAATAAATAAAAGAAATAGAATAGATGGAATTTTAGGAAATTTTTTTACAAGAAATATTTTCCATGAGAACAGACAATAGAATTTAGAGACAATTCTTAGGATCGAAACAAAATGTGAATGCAAATGTTGAAAAGTATGAATCCAACATTATAAGGCTATAAAGGCATGTCATGGATTACATATATAATCATAGGAGCAATATTGATCAATTATTTGATGGTTTAAAACCATTCCTTCAAAGTTCCCTGGTATCCCAAACATTCCCATCAAATAATGATATAGTTTCACGTGTAACCAAGAATAAGAATGAATTCTCTATGTTTTATAACATTAAAAGAAAGAAGAACAAGAAGTGGGTGGTAGAGGAAAGAATAGATAAAGGGAAGAATAAAAATCGGTAGTTTTCCCACATGTGATACCTATGGAAATAAACACACCAAAGATAACATAAATGGAAAAGGATTCCATTGAAAATGTGGAGAAATATCCCACCAATGTCATGATTTCATGGGAAAGAAACAAGATACCAATGTTCAATTCTACATTTTTATAGAGATAGAAAATTATGCCAATTATTTTCCTATCATTAAAGGAAAATTTACAAAGAGAATGACAACGGAAAAATTCTAATATTATTTGATTACAACTGTTGAGGTTAAAGTTCCTAATAATGTAGTTGTGTGTACTATAATCATTTCCTCAAACTTAGCCAATGCTTTATTTGATTCTGGATCGTAACATTAATTTTAATCTTCCCAATTTCTATTAAAATTAGACACTTCCAATTTGATATAATATATAGTTTCATAGTAAACACTCTTAATGGATATATCACTATAACATATATGTGTGGATTGGTCCCCTTATGACACATAAGTGTACTTTCATTACTGACCATATCATCCTACCTATGATTGAATTTGATATAATTCTTGGTAGAAAATATATTTCAGGTTATGATGTGATAATCTTTTCCAGGAAGAATGAAGTTGTAATTTTTTAGAATGATGTAGAATTCCTTATCTTTAGAGAAGAAATCTCACCATTTTATTCCAATCTAGATCCAACCCTAGTACCACTACTAAAGGATGTTCTTGGGGAGGAAGATTAAGAAATATATATGGGTTAGGAAATAAATATTCAAATTGAGGATGTACCTATTGTGAAATAATACATTGATGTATTTCATTTGGATTTACCGAGACATCCTCTATAATAGGAAATTGATTTTTCATTTGATTTGATTACTAGTTCAAGGACAATATCAAATAATCTTTATAGAATGGACATTGTTGAATCATTATATCTGATGAAACAAGTAGAATAATTTAGTGATAATGTATTCATCCACCATATTATTTCTCCATGGGGAGCCCCTCTTCTCTTTATCAAGAAGAACGATGGATCCATGAGGTTTTTCATTGACTATATATAAATCAATTCTATTAAAATAAAGAATATATATATGAGGCCTTAGATACAGGATTTATTTGATCAAATTCGTGAAGCCCAATAATAATTTAAGATTTACCTTTGAACTATATATCATCAATTGCATGTGAGGATGGAATATATTCAAACGATTTCATCTGGAACTTGATTTTGGAAGTACTAGTATTTAGTAATGCCTTTTAGACAGACTAATAAACCCTCTATTTTCATGGATCTAATGAACATTGTTTTCATGAAATATATTGATGAATTTTTTGTGTTATTTCTTGATGAGGTTATTATATAATCCAAAATCTTTGAAGATCACGATAATCACATACTCATTATTATGAATACCTTAAAATGAGTTATATGGGATGTTTAGAAGGAGTGAATTATAGATTCAAATAGATTCTTTTCTTGCCCATATTGTCTTTAGGGATAGAATAATAGTTGATCCAACTATGAAAAAAATAGTACAAGAATGGATTACTCTAACTAACATAACATAAGTACATAGTTTTTTCGGTTCAGCAGGTTATTATCCACATTTCATTCATTAATTGACCGGAATAGATAACACATTAACCAAGATAACTCTTAAAGGGGTTACATTCATATAGACAAAATAATGTGATGAATTTATTGAATAATTGATTAAGAGGTTGTTAAATACAATAATATTGACTTTTCTATCAGGAAATTGTTGATTTGTGATTTACAGTGATGTTTCAATGAAATGACTTGGTTGTGTCCTTATATAGAATGATAGAGTTATTTCATGTGAATCAATGAAATTAATGAATAGAACTATCCAACTCATGATCATGGGTTAGTAGTAGCCATAATTTCTCTAAAGTTGTGCAGGCATTATCTCTATAGTGAATGATGTTAGATATATACCGATTAGAAGAGCATGAAATATATGTTCTCATAGAAATAAGTCATCATGATTCAAAGTTGATTGTTATAGCTACCCAAGGATTGTGATTTTTCAATACACTTCCAGCGTGGGAAGGAAAATAAGGTGGAATATGCATTGAGTGGAATGGATCATGGAGTTTTAATGAAAATCAGGATTGATAAGGATTTTATGTACATGGATCTTGAGAGGTTGGATGTGGGAATTATCAATGACTGTGAAGCATCATTACATTTTAATTGGTCTCCCAACCATATCTGTTGGAAATAATTAAAAGTTCTCAATATGATGATGCGAATATTCAAAATAATATTAATGTTGTGAATGATGGGATGTTTCCAGATTTTGTGTGTAAGGATGGAGTTCTGAAACATGGGAGAAGAATATCTGTTCCCTCTATACCTGAGATAAAATGGGTGTTATTGGATGATTCACATTGATTTAATTAATCTATAAACTCTTGTAATACTATTATTTATATAGATTTTAAATAACATTTTTGGAGGGATAATAAGAAATGAGAAATTATTGATTATAGATTAAGATGATTATTCTGCAAATAGGTGAAGGCTAAAAGACAACATCTAAGAGGAGTCATAAAACATCTACCTATCCCAACATGGAAATGGGGTGAAATCACCACGGATTTTGTCACTGGATTACCAAAAACTCCAAGAAAGAATAATGAAATATGGTTCATTATAATAGAATTAGAAAATCCACACATTTCCTTGCATGAAATGGGTATTTACCACAGGATCACCTCAGATGGACTTATATCAATGTAGTTGTAAGACTTCATGGAGAACCTCTCGCAATTTCGTTTTACCATGATCCATGATTTTGATAAAAATTATAGAAAATTATCATGAAATATTACGATATTGAGCTTTATTGGAGTAATTCTAATCATACTCAAACTTATGTGCTGCCAGAAAGTATGATCCCAACATTAGAAGGCATGTTGAGATAATCTTCACTTGATTTTTAAGGTATGTGGGACCTGTATCTACCTTTTTTATAGTTTAAATACAATATTATTTTCCACTAAATTATTCAGATGGTAGCATTCGAAGCATTGTTTGGAAGGATATTTCATAGACCCACGTGTTGGGTTAAAGCTGGTGAAAGGAAGCTTGTGGGTCCAGAGATTGTGGAGGAAACCACCATGAAGTTAAATACTATTCAGACCCATATCAAAGTAACTCAAAGAAGTAAAAATAGCAATGATGATAATCAAAGATAGGATTTGGAATTTCATGGGGGAGATCATGTTTTCTTTAAAGTATCCCCATCGAAGAGTGTTATATGATTTGCGGAGAAAGGGAAACTGATCTAGAGGTACATTGGTCCTTTTGAAATTATAGAGATAATTGGAGTTGTGTCTTGCCGTTTAGCAATGTATACTAGCCTTTATAAGTTACAAAATGTGATCCTTGTCTCTTTGATATGTAAGAACACTCACAACGGGCGAAGTACACGTTTGTGACGAGTTATTTGCGAAGGGGTGGGGGGGTGGGGGTCTTCCTATCGCAAATAACTTTTTATTTGCGATGGGATGTATATTTTCATCTCAAATAGTTCAGTGGTCTGAGGTATTTGCGATGGGACTCATAACAAATACCCTGGCGGTGGTTAATGATTTTTTTGGGATGAGAATGTTATTGGCTCAGGGGGAATTCCCTCGTCACAAATAGTTCTTCACTCGGATTGTATTTGTGATAGGTCCCGTCGCAAATACCCGGTGGTGGTAAATGGGTTGTTGCAACGGGATGTTGCCCCATCGCAAAATGCGAGTCGGCAGGTACCTTTTGTGATGAGGCCCGTTGCAAATACCCTTTCAACCACCGACAGTAATTAATGTGGGCAAAGGCATTTGCAACCGGCTCCGTCGCAACAAAGTCCTTTTGCGACAGTATTCCTATCGCAAAAGGTCTCGTCGCAACTAATCTAACCTATATATTTACCCATCCATCTATTCAAATCCTCCTCTCAATTCTCAATCTCTCTCTCTACACCTGTTTTTCAGAGTGAAAATTGGTTTGAGTTAGTTTCTTTTTGACGAAAATTTTTTGATGTCGTCTACATCAAAAGAAGATCATGTTTAAAGGTATTTATATTTTATTTAATTTAGTATTTATTTAATTTTTTATGTTAATTATAATTATTTTTGAATAGTTTTAATTTATTTAGATTTAAATTGTTTTGTAAACAGTATTTATTTGTAATAATAAGTTGAAAATATTAGTACTAATTTTTAATAAATAGAAATAATTAGTAATAAATATTAATAATTAGAAGTAAATAATAATAATTAGTAATAAATATGAATAATTAGTAATAAGTAGGAATAATTAGTAATAAAAATGAATAATTTGTAAAAAGTAGGAATAATTAGTAATAATTAGGAATAATTAGAAATTAATATTTATAATTAACAATAAATAGGAATAATTAGTAATAATTAGAAATAAATTGTAATAAATTGAAATAAATATGAATAATTTTAAATAAATAGGAATACTTAGTAATAAATAAGAATAAGTAGTAATAAATAGGACTAATTAGTAATAAATAAGAATAATTAGTAATAAATCAGAATAATTAGTAATAAATCAGAATAATTAGAAATAAATAAGGGTAATTGTTAATTAATAGGACTAATTCGCAATAATTAGGAATAATTAGTAATAAAAATGAATAATTATTATTAAATAAGTAAAATTAGTAATAAATAGAAATAATTAATTAAAAATAGGAATAATTAGAAATAAATAGTAATAATTAGTAAAAAATTGGAATAATTAGAAATAAATAAGAATAATTACTAATAAATAGGAATAATTTGTAATAATTAGGAATAATTACAAATAAATAAGAATAATTACTAAAAAATAGGAATAATTAATAATAACTAGGAATAATTAGGTATAAATAGGAATAGTTAAGAATAAGTAGGAATAATTAGTAATAAATAAGAATAATTGGGAATAAATAAGAATAATTAGTAATAATTAGTAATAATTAGTAATAATTAGGGATAATTACGATTAAATAGTAATAAATAGTAATCATTAGTAATAATCAGAAATAAATAGGAACAATTAGAAATAATTAGTAATACGTAAGAATCAAAAGAAATAAACAGGAATAATTAGTAATAATTAGGAATAATTAAAAATCATTAATTGTAATTACCATTTAATATAAATTATTAGAAATAATTAGTAATAAATTTAAAAAAAATTATTAATAAAGATGAATAATTAGTAATATAAAGGAATAATTAGTAAAAAATAGGAGTAATTAGTTATAATTATGAGTAATTAGTAATAATTAGTAATAACTAGAAATAATTAGGAATAATTAGTAACAAATAGGAAGAATTAGTAATAAATAACAATAATTAGTGATAAATATAAATTATTGAAAATAAATAGGAATAATTAGAAATAAATATGAATAATTAGTAACAAGTAGTAATAATTAGTAATAATTAGGAATAATTGTAATAATTAGGAATAATTAGTAATAATTTAGAATAATTCTTCATAAATAAGAATAATTAGTAATAATTTAAAAAATACTAATAAATTGGAATAATTACTATTAAATAGTAATAATTACAAATAAATACGAATAATTAGTAATAAGATAGAATAATTAGTAATAAATAAGAATAAATAAGAATAATTAGGAATAATTTGTACTAATTTAGAATAATTAATAATAATTAAGAATAATTAGGAATAATTAAGAATAATTAGGAATAATTACGAATAATTAGGAATAATTAGGAATAATTAGTAATAAATAGGAATAATTCGTAATAATTAGGAGTAATTAAAAATAAATCGTTATAAATACCAATAAATAAGAATAATTAGTAATAAATTGGTATAATTAGAGATAAATAAAAATAAATAGAAATGAATGGGAATAATTAGTAATAAAGGGGAATAATTAGTAATAAATAGGAAACATTTAGTAATAAATAAGAATAATTAAAAATAAATAGGAATACTTCGTAATAAATTGGAATAAATAGTAATAAAGAGGAATAAATAGTATTAAATAGGAATAATTAGTAATAAATATGTATAATTACAACGAAATGGGAATAATTAGAAATAATTAGGAATAATTAGTAATAATTTGGAATAATTAGTAATAAAGGTACAACTATTAATAATAAAGAATATCTAGGAATAAATAGTAATAACTAGGAATAAATTATAATAACTAGGAAAAAATTATAATAAGTAGGAATAAATAGTAATAATTGGGTAATAAATAGAAATAATTAGGTAATAAATCAGAATGATTAGTTAATAAATAAGAATAATTAAGAATAAATAGGAATAAATAAGAATAATTAGGAATAATTAAGAATAAATTGGAATTAATTGGAAGAATTGGGTATTAAAATGGGAATAATTAAGAATGAATCAGAATAATTACTAATAAATAGGAATAATTAGTAATAAATATGAATAATTAATAATAAATAAGAATAATTAGTAATAAATAAGAATAATTAGATATAATTATGAATAATTAAAAATAAATCGGAATAATTAATAATTTTTTTTAATAATTAGTAAAAATTAGTAAAAATTATAAATAATTAGGATTAATTACTTATAAGAAAGAATAATTAGGAATAATTAGCACTAATTAGGAGTAAATATTAATAAATTTGAATAAATAATAATAAATATCAATAAATAGAAATAAATAGGAATAAATAGGAATAAATAGGAATAAATAGCCATAAATACTAATAAATAGTATTAATTAAGAATAATTAGGAATAATTAAAAATAAATAGGAATAAATAGGAATAAATTCTATTAACTTTTAATAATATGGCATAATTTCTAGTGGATTGATGTCACACTTTTTGCTTGATGACTCTTCTTCTTTCAACTTTCGCCAACTCAAAACATTATGAAATGTATGCTTCTACGTATGTGTAAAACCCAGACATTTCAAGGATTTTTTTTCATAAATACATTGGAATTTTACGAGTCCACAATTTATGAAGACGCTTGATTCTGAGGCCTGGTGTGCCTGAAATCAATTTATGAAGTTTTGTCTTGGTACTTTGATTAAGTGTATGAGTGTGTTTTTATAAATTTTTGAAGGGTACTCAGAATTGAAATATGAGGGCACCGTTGAACTCGCACCGCTAGTATTTGCTTGAGTAGACTTTCACCTAGATGGCAGATGATCAGGTATGAGAGTTGGTTTTTGGGTTTCACGTGGATTGATAAAATAAAATAAGCGAAAAATATATTTTATTTTTATTGAACCCACACCATGTGGGTAAAGTTGGTTAAAAGTTACACTTAGGAGTTGGTGGTGGGACCGCCACACCCTAACCACCCATGTGAGGATAATTGGGGTGGGAACCACCTGATCAGCACAACCTCCCGCGAGAGGTTATGACGTTGGGTCCACACGGGGCTTAACCCCCCCCCCCCGCCCCCATTTAATGGGATGGGTGGAAACCTCATAACTCACCCTCATTAATGGGGGAGATCCTCTTTGACTCTAAATCACCTCTTAATGGAGGTGGATAAAACCTCCTCAAAACCCCCAATTAATTGAATGAAACCCCCTTGACCCTCTTCCTGGTTAATTTGGTGGGGACCACCCGTGCCTCTAACCCCCTCGAAACTCCACAAATTTAATATGCCAAACTCTCGTGCAATTAATTTGGTGGAGCCTCTCCTCACTTTTTGATTTTTTTTTTCAAATAATTATGCCAAGAACATGAACTTAATTAAGTGGGGCCCACTTAATTAATTCATGCCAATGGGCATAATAGATTAAAATCAATTATTCTGTCATTTTTTTCACTCTTTAGTAGAGAGATTGGGAGAATATAATCCTCCAACGAAGAAGGTGAAAACGATGTCGACAATGCTTCTTACTCAAATTTTTCCTTGGAACCCCCCCCATCTGACGTGGGACCTCTCCGATGACCCTTCTTCCTTCATCTTCATCGTCAACAGACCGATGCACAATCTCAGAAGTGGAAGCGTATAGTGAATGATGACAACATCGTCTACCCCTGTGACGAACGAATGCTCCACAATTAAAAAGGTCAGGGGTTTATTGTCATATTGATATTGTACCCTTTTTCCTTACCTTCTTCAAAGGTTTTAAAGGGTTTGATGTTGACGTTTTTAATGAACATCTTCTACTTTTTGAGCCAATTGATATCCTCATAAACACGGATGGTTCTGGCCAACCTCACACAGACCGACACCCTCCATCGGTTATGCTTTGTGATGTTCTTCGAAGCGGAAAAACATCATAGGAAAGAGGCGACGACGACAGAGATGACGAGAAAAGGCCCTACCACCCCATGGCACCCCGATGCACTACCCGCACCCTGGCTCACATGCTACATGTGCCTTGCCGGCGGGCTGCCACGACTCACCAGCGTGCTCCCCGCGCCCCTCACGCACCCTACCCGTGGCCCCAGCAGCCTGCCCGAACCATGCGGTCCCCTACCACGCTGAACGACGCCTCTGGTGCCCCCCCTGCCGCACTGCCCGGCGGCCAGCCTACACCCCGCGGTCCCCTGCCGTGCTGCCCGACGCCCTACCTGTACCTCGTGCCCCCTACCGCGCAGACTGGCGCCCCCTCCCCCCCAACTGATGCACTTCCCGGACCATCCTGCGGCCTGCCCGCACCCCCCCCCCCCCCCCGCTACAGCATACCTGGCGCGCTGCCCATGCCCAAGCGAGCTCCTCGCCGCCCTGCCACCCTGACTGGTGCACCCGCGGCCTACCCGGTGTCCAGTCGGACTGCCCATGCCCCGTGCAACTTGCCCATTGATTTTCCAACCACCGGTCACCGAAGATGACCTGTGGAATCCCCCGCGGCGTCTCTAGCCCAACCAGCCCTGTCTCCTGTGCTGAATCACTGAGTCACCTATGTGGCGACTACTAGGTCAAACCGCCCTCGTGGTCCGCTAAGCTAGGCCCAACGGACTAGGTCAAAAAATACCACGCTGACCCACCGAACATGCCATGTCAGACCCAGTAAGTCTTACTATGTCGACCCAGACCGGGTCGGCCTAGACTGGGTTGGGCCTAGTCAGTCCGACCGGGTCAGACCGAACCCGAGGCAATTACTGACCCATTACCTTCATGGGCCATATCTTTGGCACCGAACGTGTGTTTGATGAACTTTCAGTGGCATCAGTAATCTTAGAGCATAGCCGTCCCTTTGATTATACCCACATGGGACTTCGGGGAATAGTTGAGTCAGGATCAGGTTGGTTCATACACGAATCCAATCGGGCCCCCGGGACTAAAATGCTAATAAGTCACTGATTGGGCATCTGATTGACGCACCGTCTATTGCGTTGAGACCCTTATGATGTGGCAGTCTTTTGAGATACTTCCACATAAGACTTCGTGACATTTGGAGTATTGACCAGTAGCTCGTGGGGCAGATCGTCATGTAGACGAGCTGACGGAGTGCAGAGACCTAGTATCTTCATACCTGACGACTGCTTGACTGATTCGAGGATGAGTGATTCGACTAGCCCAATGGATGGAGCGCCCGGTTTAGCGGTAGACGCATGAAGGATGGAGCACCTGGTTTGGAAGCATACTCATGTTACATGATAGGAGTAATACCTCTGATGTTTATTAGGGGGAGCACCCATATTGATGGTAGACCCACAGCGGATGGAGAGCCCAGTTTGGCTGCAGACCTGCGGTACTCAACAGGAGAGTACCTCAGAAGTTCAAGGTTAGTGAGTAGTGCCTTAGAGTCACGACATGACGACTATACTCGACAAAGGAGGAGTTCTCTAGCTGTCGTGGTTTCGATAATGAAAATCCTGGTTTGAGCTGAGTCAATGACCTTTGTGTTTTCCTCATGATTGATATGGGTTACTTGATAACTTAGGTATATGTATGGGCATATACATAATAATGGTTATCCATTGATTTCATACATTTTGATTTATCCTTGTTGTATTTTGTGAGACCTTGAGGGTCTCGGGGTCTATACTGATTATCGTTATACTCTCCCTTTCACAGGCTATGCCCGCAACTTGTTGTGTTGGATGCAGACGATGGACAGTGCTGACGGAGGCCGAGAATGCCAAGAGTAAAAGGTACCAGGAGGTGGAACACTCAGCGTGACGGCACACAGAGTGGACCGATAGAAGCAGAGTGCTGAGGAGGACATTTGTACCTATTCTTATGGTAGGAACCCAGAGGATGATCCAAGAGCTGCTTTCTCCATTCATTAGTTTGTCTTTTTCCATGGTACTTTCTTTTAGTTGTAGCTGTACCTTTTTGTTGGGCTCGTATTTCCAGCCCCTTTTGTACTTTTAAACAAACTTGTTATACATATTTTCATAGTCTTTCCTTCCGCTTGTACTCTAGTTGTGTGTGTTT
Organism: Viscum album; assembly: GCA_963277665.1. NCBI lineage: Eukaryota > Viridiplantae > Streptophyta > Magnoliopsida > Santalales > Viscaceae > Viscum > Viscum album. Next base: position 1,501,594,460 of record OY728131.1, read on the forward strand.
ACGTTTTATAATGGCAATGCCTTCCCAATTTTAGAGAATTACGCCTTTAGTGCTAGTCTCCAGCCTCTAGCCTATGGAAGGAAAGCTTGGGGTAGTCACGATATGGGCCCTGAGGGATGGTTCATGACAAATTGGTATTAGTTGAGTCGGTTCTACCACAGAATTCAGAAATCTGATATTTTCTTTCTGTGAAACAATTTTTTTAAGGGTACCGAGTGTGGTTTTCAGTTCAGGGAGTTCAGTGTTGGTGCGGCAGCCGACGTATCCAAACACGAGGACCCTGAATACTTATTTCTGAATCAGTCCATGAAAATAGTGATTGTGTTTGATTTTTCAAAAGTTTTATTTATGTCATCTCAAACCAGGTCAGCTCACTAGTTATAGTCTTTTGACTGTGTCGCATCTGTTCAGGATGCCTCCACGCAGATAGCCAGTTGGAGTCCAAGAGCATACCCCATGATGGCCCACTGAGCGACGAGGCTTCAGTGTAGGGCCCTCTTACTATTTTGGCACCTTTGGGTGGTGTACTAGCAGCACCACCACCCGTTAGGTATCAGATACCACCAGCCCCACTGGCAGAAAATGCACGCAGACTTAGAGCATTGCACGAGTCCCATGAGAATAGGCCTCTGAGGTATCAAGTAGAGACAAATTCCCAAGAAGAAGAGGACTGGATGGAGGTGATTTCTAGAGTCTTTCGCCTAGTTGAGACACTAGTAGAGATGATGGTCATCTTAGATACTAGTCTTTTTCAGTGAGTTTCCATGAGGATGGTCCGTATTGTAATGAGGCTTCTATACATGGACTGATGCCTGGGATAGTACCTTCAGGTAGTGTGTCAGCTATATAACTACACTTTGATAAGTAGTTACGACCAACTGTATTGGTAGAGGATACTTGTAGTCTTAGTGCCTTACATGTGTTTCTGCATCAAATACCCATCAGGTTCCGAGGCGAGCCCGACTCACAGGCGGCTGAGGACTTTCTTGAGGAGGAGTCTGAGAGTTCTATAGAGCTTCTACATCTTTGGATGAATGACATGTCTGTAGCTAAGTATTCATCAAGGCAGACAAAACCATTCCTGGAACTCAATGAATATTATACGATCAGTGCTTCAGAGCTCAGAACTCTGAGCAAGGTGTGTTTAAGGACGTCTGAGCCAACACTATTCCTCTTTGCATTCCTACTTATGTTAGGATGTAGGAGAGAAACATTGTGGTTGAATTTTATTTGGTTGAGTGGATACAACCAGTGAATTTTAGTATTGGGAAAGTAGGAAACAAGCTCCAGTCGCAGAGACTTTGGCGTGAAAGAAGTTTCGAGAAGAAGATGTGACTGGGACAGATGAATCTGCAGTGCAGCAAATGGAAGCAGAGTTAGGAGTCCACTATTTGGTGGTGTACATTTTGACATGTTACAACCACCCACCTTTGTAGTCCCCTCTATGCTCAGGGAGTTGGAGGAAAGGGGAAGAGAGTAGCTGCATCCAGTCATGGAGTGCGACTGAAAGGCTCTAGTGATGATTTGAGGTACGGTCTGTGTCTACTACTAGCTACCGTATCAATAGGCATAGGTACCAATCACTCATTCCTTCCATAAATATTATCCCACAATTTGAGTTTCTAGTTAAACTGTTGAATTGACCCTCACGTATGGAGATACCTTTGGGAGGAGATTTGACAATCACACTTACACCGATGGTGTGATCCTTCCCTTGAGGTCAGAGTTTCAGTTGGAACCTCTTGGTTGCAGCGTTGAGTCCTTACGATGTTAGTTTGGGTATGGACTTGGCAACCCATGTTCATACACATATTGACTATATTATTCCAAAAGGATGTGGTTTAACTACAATGTTAGGATGAGGTTTTCCTTAGTCGGTAAAAAAGGAAACCCATGCAGCATAAGTTAAGCTCATGCAAAGGAGGGTTCAAACAATCACTCTTGAGTCATGCATTCTTACCCTCATGGTCACATGATTTCTGCGTTTTCACTTCCAAACAAGCATGCCAGAACCTGGGGACGTCTATTCAAAAGATGTTACTAGGTTTACCCCCAAAGGGGGATGGATTTCTACCTTGGATTGTTACTATCAGATGTTCGTTCAAGACTTATCCGGAGTTTGTCTCATGATGCCTCACATGTCAGCATGTGAAGGTGGAGCACTAAGAACCAGCAGGCTTCATACAACCCTTAAAGTCCCCAGAGTGGAAGTGGGATGAGATATCCATGGACTTCATGACGGGTCTTCCATGTACGTCTGGGGGACATGACACTATTTGGGTGATCGTCGACCGACTCACCATGTCGGCCCACTTCCTACTGACCAGAGATGGTATAAGCTACCACGGAGATGTTGAAGGTCATCCAAGAGAAGATGAAGACTTTACAGAGGAGAAAAAAGTCATATACTGACAGGAGATAGATACCTCTATAGTTTAAGGATAAAGACCACGTCTTTCTATGGGTCTCACCTCAATGAGTTCTATGGAGATTTGGCCGAGGAGGAAAGTTATCTCTGAAATTCAATAGGCCTTTCTAGGTCCTCAGTAGAGTAGGTGAGGTGCCTTACCTCTAATATATTCCACTTTTGCTATACCAGGTGCACGATTTCTTCCACGTATCTCATATGAGGAGATGTCTTCATGACCCGACCTACATCATCAACCATGAGGAGCTAAACATCGATGAAGGGGAGACCTTCACGGAGGTTCCAGTGGAGGTTGAGGATCGACAGGAGCGGGTCCTGTGTGGATGGTAAATTCCTTTATTGCGCATTCACTGGTATCACGAGAACCTCCAGAAGAGAACATGAGAGCGGGAGGCTCAGATTCATGCTCAATACCCCCTATAGATTCCCTAGTGTGTGTTGTAGATTTACAGTGACGTAAATCCCTGAGATGGGGGTAATGTAAAACCATGAAATTTCGAGGAAATTTGTTTCATAAATTCTTTTTAATTTTAAAAGTTTGTAGTTTCTAAAGACACTTGATTCTGAGGCCAGGTGTTCCCGGAATCAAAATCTAAAGTTTCCTTCGGATACGTTCAATAAACGTACGAGTGGGTTTTTATAACATTTGAAAGGGTGCTCGTAATTTAAATCTGAAGACACCGTTGAACTCGCAGTGCCGATATTCGCTTAAGAAGACTTTCACCTCGATGATAGATGATCAGGTATGAGAGTTGGTTTATGGGTTTCATGTGGATTAATAAAATAAAATATGTGAAAAAATATTTTATTTTTGTTGAACCCACGCCATATGGATAAATTTTGTTAAAAGATCCACTTGGGAGTTGGTTGTGGGACCTCCACACCCTAACCTCCCATGGGAGGATAATTGGGTTGGGGACCACCAGAGCAGTATAACCTCCTGAAAGAGAATATGATGTGGGGTACACATGGGGCTTAACACCCCATTTAATGAGAGTGGAGGAAACCTCTCAACTATCCCTCATTAATGTGGGAGAGACTCTTGGAATCTAACTCCCCTCTTAATGGAGGAAGATAAAACCTCCTCAATTACCCCAATTAATTGAAGGAAATCCACCTTGACCCACTTCATGTTTAATTAGGTGGGGACCACCCGCGCCTCTAACCCTTGCAAAACTCCCCAAATTTAAAATGCCAACCTATCGTGCAATGAATTTGGTAGAGCCTCTCCACTATTTTTGATTTCTTTGAATAATTCTTCCAACGACATGAACTGAATTAAGTGGGGACCAAATAATTTTTTTACGCCAATGGGAATTATAGATTAAAATATATTATTTTGGAAATCTTTTTTACTCTTTAGTGGAGATCTTGGGAGAATAGAATCCTCTAATAAAGAACGCCAAGATGCCGGCGATGATTCTTCTTCCCCAGCTTCTTCCTCGGAACCCCACTCCTGACGCGGGACCTCTCCGATGACCCTTCTTTCTTCCTCTTCACCGTCAAAAGACCAACACATGAGCTCGGAAGTGGAAGAGTATGGATAACGATGACAACATCGTATTCCCACACGACGAACGAACGCCTGACAATTAAATAGGTAGGGGGTTTATTGGCGTATTGATATTGTACCATTTTTTATTACCTTCTTCCAAAGTTATAAAGGGTTTGATGCGGATGTTTTTAATGAACATATTCTACTTGTTTGGCCAATTGATATCCCCCTAAATGCGGAGGGTTCGAGCCAACCTCACATGGCCTAACACCCTCCATCAATAATGATTTTTTATGTTCTTAGAAGCAGCAACACGACATGGAAAAGAGGCGACGACGACAAAGATGGCGAGAAAAGGCCCTGCCGCCCCTGCTGCACCCCAATGCGCTACCCATGCCCTAGACCGCACCCTGTGTGCTGCCCACGCCCCAATAGTGAGATACCAAGACTTGCCGGAATGCTGCCCACACCCCACAGGCGCCATACCCGCGGCCCTAATGGCCTTCCCAAACACCATGGCCCCATGCCATGCTGACGGGTGCCCCCAGTACCCCCCTGCCGCGCTTCCTGGCGGCCTACCTGCACCCCGCAGACCCTTGCCACACTGCCTGGCGGCAATGTCGTACACCTCGACCCCCCTGTCACGTAGACCGGCACCCCCGACGTGCTGCCTAGCCCAGCCGACGGCCTACCCGCAACCCCCCCCCCTTCTGGGGCTTACTCGGTGCCCTGACGCTCTGCCTGTGCCAAAGAGCACTGCCCGGCCCCCTGGCACCCTGCCCGGTGCACCCACAACCTACCCGGTGTCAAGAAATCCTTCCTGCGCCCCGCGCGGCTTGCCCATTTGCATCCCTGCCGCTGACTTCCCAAGACGACCCGCAGCGTTCCTCGTGGTATCGCTGGTCGAACCGGCCCGGTCTCTTTGGCCGAATCACCTATCCACCTATATGGTGACTACCGGGCTGAACCGCCTTTGCGGTCTGCTAGGATGGGCCCAGCAGACTGGGTAAAAACGTAGTGGACTAACCCGCCCAATGGGCCAGGTCAGACCTAGTGAGTTTGATTGTGTCGACCCAGACTAGGTTTGGCCGAGTCGGTCCGACCTGGTCAGACTGGACCCTGGCCCATTACTAACCCATTACATTCTAGGGATATATATCTGGCACCGGACATCCATTTTGATGAACTATCAGCGGCACCAGTAATTTTGAAGCATAGCTGTCTTTTCGAGTATACCCCAAGAGAGTTCAGGGTATAGTTGAGTCACGATCAGGTTGGTTCATACACAAATCCAACTACGCCCCAGGACTAAAATGATAATAACTCATAGACCAGTCGTCTTAATGATGAGCTGTCTATTTCGTTGAGACCCCTATGACGTGGCAGTCCTTTGAGATACTTCCACATGAGACTTCGTGGATCTTGGAGTATTGTCAGTAGCTCGTAAAGTAGATCCTCCCGGAGATGAGAAGACCGAGTGCAGAGACCTAGTAGCTATAGAACTAATGACTGCTTGACCGATTTGAGTCGGAGTGATTCCACTAGCCTAGTGGGTAGATGCCCGGTTTGGCAGAAGACCCACAACAGATGGAGCTCCTGGTTTGGAAGTATACCTACAATACTCAATAGGAGGAGTACCTCTGACGGCTATTAGGGGGAGTGCCCTATTTGGCAGAAGACATATAGCAGACGGATCACCGAGTTTGGCAGCAGACCCACAGTACTCGATAGGAGAAGTACATCAGTAGTCTAAGTTTAGTGAGTAGCTCCTCAGAGTCATGATATGGCCATTGTACTCGATATAGGTAGAGTTCTCAAATAGGCATGGTTTCGATAATGAAAATCCTGGTTTGAGATGAGTCAATGACCTTTGTGTTTTCCTTATTATTGAGATGGGTTACATTAAAACTTAGGTAAATGTATGGGCATATACCTAATAATGGTTCTCCATTGATTTAATACTTTGTGGTTTATCCTTGTTGTATTTTGTGAGACCTTGAGGGTCTCTGGGTTCCAACTAAGTATCGTTATACTCACCCCTACACGGGCTATGCCCGCCCCTCATTGTGTTGGATGCAGATGACATACAACGCTAACAAAGGCCGAGAGCACCGGGACTGGACGATACCCGGAGGTGGACCACTCAGTGTGATGGCACACAGAGCAGACCAATAGAGGAAAAGTGCTGAGGAGGACATCTGTACCTACCCTTCTAGTAGGAACCCAAAGGACGATCGAGGAGATACTTTCTACATTCAGTAGTTTTTCTTTTTCAGCTTTACTTTCTTTTAGTTATAGTTGTACATTTTTGTTGGGTTCGTATTTCTGACCCTTTTTGTACTTTCATCACACTATTTGTATAGCTTTTCTTAGTGTTTTCTTTCACTTGTACTCTAGTTGTGTGTGTTTAAATTTTATAACGGCAATTTCTTACCAGTTTTAGGGAATTACACCTTTGGTGCTAGTCTCCAGCCCATGGCCTATGGTAGGTGGGCTTGGGGTGGTAATGATTTGGGTCCCGGGGGACTGGTCATGACAGTATGCATATCCAATCTCATATGCATGAGTTTGAATATGAATTCATAGGACAACATTTTTTATAATGTTTTTAGGCGGTGATAGTTGCAAGAAGACGATTCATTGACGAAAAGGGGGCTCTATTATCTGACGGCTTATTTACTTATATCTTTCTCACACTTAATTCACAATGAAGAAACTACATGGAGGTATTCTTATACATTCTCGTATGCATGATAATTAATAAGCATACCTCTGAGTAGTTTTTTCATTGTGATTTCAGTGTGAGAAAGATGCAAGTAAATGAGCCGTCAGACAAAAGAGTAGCCGTCAATCCATTGGAAATTGTGTCACCTAAATTTAATGTTAATTATTAATAAGTAGTTGTAATTATTGATTTATTTTTTCATATAGTGTTTTTATAATTTCAAATTATTCAAAAATAGTGACAATTTATATTCTGTAGAAAAATTTGGAACAAGGAAATCGACATCCGTCATTATTAGACGATCACACTTGGATAAATCATCATAGAAATCCAAATGGTTCTGGTATAATCCTATATATATTAAGGCTGTTGAATCTTTCTTAATATTTTCATCATTAAAATAAGAATATGTTTCAGAAGGCACAATAAAGTGTCCTTGTAAAAAATGTTCTATGAGAACGTTTGACACATTTGAAAAGGTTGGGGGACTTCTCTAGAAGTTTGGTTTTCAACCAGATTATGTTTTTTGGTATCAACACAGCGAACAAAGTTATAGAGAAGATACAAATAACTTGATTCTAGATCCATCACGATTTCAAAATTTATTACATGATGTTGCTGGTCCATTTATTCAACAAAATGAAACTCAAGATGATATTGATTTAACACCTGAGTTGGCACCATCCAAATTTTTTGATTTTTTGAGGTCTGCTAGGGATGCATTATATCCTGGATGCAAGATAAGAAAATTAGAATCAGTTGAAAAACTTTTGGATATTAAATCAGATAATTCAATGTAAAACAATTATTTTGATGAGATATTTTCTTTGGTTAAAACACTTTTACCTAAAAGAAATGTGTTTCTTTTAACTTACTATGAGACCAAGAGGGTGGTTCCTAATCTGGGACTTAGTTATCAAAAGATTCATGCATGTAAAAATGATTGAATCTTATATTCTAGTGAAAATGATTCATTGGATAGTTGTCCCATTTTTAGATAATCGAGGTATAAAGAAGCTCAACCAGGGAAGTCTGGATCAATTGCAGTAAAACAGTTGAGATCTTTCCCCCTTACACCTAGGTTGCCACGTTTATTTATGTCTCAGAACACAACGTCAATGATGTCATGCCAGAAAACCAAGATTTAAACTTATAAAAGATTAGATATTCCATCTTATGGTGATTCATGGAAACATTTTGACAATCTGCATCTGTATTTTTCTTTAGAAGCTCAAAACATGTGATTTGGTCTTTTTAGTGATGGTTTATGTCCGTTTGGTTCTTTTGGTATATATTATTAATGTTGGCCTATCTTTATAACTCCCTATAATTTAACTCAATGGATGTTGATGAAGGATCTCTATATCTTTTTGACTCTATTAATCCCAGTACATCCAAAAAAGAATATTGATGTTTATTTGAAACCAATGATTGATGAGTTAAATGAATTGTAGAGTGATGGTGTTAATACATATGATATTGTTGTGAAACAAAATTTTATTTTAAAAGTTGCATTGAAGTGGACGATTAGTGACTTTCTGGCATATCACATGTTATTTGGCTGGGGTACACATGGTCCAAAATCATGTCCTTACTATATGAAAGACAACAAAGACTTTATGCTCATCAATGGAAAAAACCTTGCTATTTTGACTGTCACCGTAGATTTCTCCCAACCGATCATAACTTTTGGAGGAACAAATATCATTTCAGAAAAGGTACAATTTAAATGGATGAACCACCAAAGTTGATCTCTTGTATAGAGTTAAAATCAGTTGTACTTTCATTACCTCTCATCACAATTGGGCTAATATTAATCCAACCAAAAAGTCATGGTTTTGGGATAAAACATAATTGGATAAAACGAAGCATTTTTTGGGATCTTCCATATTAGTCTAATTTTTTAGACCACTACATGATGGATGTCATGCATATTTAGAAGAAATATTTTGATAATTTATTTCATACAGTTTTGAATACACCAGTTAAGAACAAAGATACTATAAAGGCAGGATTAGATCATGCCCAAATTTGTAGGCAACCAGAATTTGAACTCTTTTAAAATGTCAGATCATAGAGGTTAATGAAACCAAAAGCAGCTTATATACTGTTCAAAGAGAGTTGCTTATTATTTTGTCAGTGGAATACAGATTTGAGACTTCCAGATGGTTATGCTTCCTATTTGGGCAGATGTGTTAAGAATGGATATATTACCAAATTAAAAAATCATGATTGACATGTTATAATTGAAACACTTTTGCCGATTGGATTCAAAGGTTTGGTGAATTCTACGATTTGGGAATCGATAATAGAAATATCATATTTTTTTCGAGAAATTTGTGCAGCGACAATAGACTACGATGTGAAAAGAAAACCAGAAGAAGATGTTGATGTAATTCTATGTAAACTAGAAGAAATCATTCCACCGCATTTCTTTGACTTAATAAAACATCTGATATTACATTTTCCACATGAAGCTAAATTTGATGCTTCAGTACAGTTTCGATGGATGTACCCATTTGAGAGATGCATGCATAAATTGAAGAAAAACGTATATAACAAATCATCAGTTGAAGGCTTAATTTCTGAAGAATATTTGTAAAAGGAAATTGCTTTTTAATGCTCTCATTATTTTGAATCTTTATATCCCTCAAAACACAATCGCATGGGACAAAATGAGTGGAATTTTAATGATGATATTGACAATATATTATCGGTTTTTAATAATCAAAATATTAGTTTCAATGGAGTTCATGAACTGTGGCTTTCAGATGATGAACATTACAGAGCTCATACATATGTTCTGCTCAACTGTGATGAAATGACATCATTTGTACTATGAGTGATTCTATAACATATTCTGTAATTTATGTTACAATATGTAAACTTATTTTTTGTAAGTTATATGATAATAATATTAAGATAAAACTTCCACAAATTACAGTAGCTGATTTTGAAGGATGCGGACAAAAATATTTTTATCAATGGTTTTAAAAACTGTTAACATAAATTATTGATGGTTTAATATCAATTTTGTTTATTATTTTTAATATTGATAATTGTTTTTCAAGTTTTCAAGTGTCTCAATATGCTGATAAAATTGATAAATGATTGTGTATATTAAGTAACCCACCATCAAAAATGGTTAAATATTATAATGCATATGTGGTGAATGGTTTTCTATTTCATACACATGCATATGAGGAATAAAAAACAATGAACAACATAGTTTTATTGATAGGATCACATCAAAAAGAAACTAAAGTTTTCTTTTATGTAATTTTGGATGAAATTATTTATCTATGTTATCTAGGAAAGAATTATATAATGATGTTTAAATGTCTTCGGTTGGATATTGAAAGAGGCTTGTGTGTTTATCTGACTCATGGATTATTCTATATTAAATATAAAAGTATTGATGTATTAAATGATCCATTTGTACTGGCTCAACAAGAAAATCTAATTTATTATTCAATGTACTATGCAACATCACGATAATTGAGTGATTAGTGGAGCATAATAAAAATAAAATCTCGGGAAAATCAGTTTACCCAAACTGAATGTTGTTCTGCTGAAGTGGAAGGAATTGAAATTTTTCAAGAGAATCCTCAAGATCCATCTGATTCACAACAAGATGTGAATATCAATGATGACACCCCATAATTAAGGAACGATGATGATGAATATTTTAATGATGTTACAAATGAATTTGAAATGACAAGAGATGATGAAACAGAAACTCATCTGGATATTGATGATTCTTAGGTGGAAGATAAAGACATTGACATGGACAACTAAAAATATGAGGATGAAAATGGACATTGACATAGTTAGATACCGGTTATAATCATAACTAATATATATATATATATATAATAGTTATTTTCAACTATCTGCTAACAATAATCATTTTTTGTTTTAGATGGATCCTGATATATTTCACGAGTTGCAGGAGGCTGATCTACCTTTGGATGAGGGGGATTATTTATCATCTGAACCTTAGCCTACGAGCGATTCAGGGGGTACGCGGAGGGTCACAGTCTAGCGCGACTGATGATTCCTGACCCTATCCTTGAGGGACCTCCACATCTTGGCTTCGATCCAAGAACACAGAGGTATGTTAACCTGAATATTTCAATTATCTTTCATTAATATATTTATATATATACTAATTGTTTAATTATTTATTTATTTTTCACAGTTTTTTGCATATAACTATTGGATAGGGGAGCGCTATCTTGTGTAATTATTTTTCTCAGTAATTAAACACATGGGAACAGATTCCCGTAGATGTGTGGGGAAACATTTCCATCATTGGATGGTACATAAATAAATAATATTTATTTTGAATTTTTTTACTAATAATATAAAATTATAACATATTTGAAGGGTTTATCGTATCCTATCGATGATATCATGTGCGACACTATCCAAACAGTACAGAAGGTTTCTATGCATGACTGTTTCTATCAGTTTTTGCACAATTAGAGATGGACAACCCTTAAGAAAGAAGGAGTGAAAGAATTTGATGAGTAGTTTAGTGCCCACCAACCAGAGTCCATTTTAACTTGTGTTTGGGATGGATTACATTTACAGTTGTTGGGTGGTGAATTTTAGAGGAGATCTTTAGTGGGACGACAGAACCAGGGGAGGAAAGGGGTGACACAATGAGTTGGTAGTCTTATATTCAGTTCGCATAGAGAGCATCTAGTAAGTATATTTTCTAAATATGTTATATAAGTTTAAATATAAATAGTTTATTTTATATTCATGTAGGCAGTCAAGCATCCTAATATTATGGAGTTCAACATTTATTGGAGAATGTACCATGATCCAGCCACTGGAGATATTAGAGGTTATCATCAGAATCATATTGTGGTTAGTATTATTTTTTCAATTTGACAATCAACTATATATAATATTTTTAAAATTTTAATTTTAAATTGGAATTGAAGGGGACATATGAGGCTGCGACCTCTCAGAAACAGGATAAGGGTTAGGAAAAGAGGGCTGAGTATACCAGTATCCACCATTTCTGATGAGGTGGCATGGATACAGGAAACTCAGTATGGTTATGAGAAGGACTGAGTAGTTGGTATCAACTTTATTTGACTCCAAGTACTTATTATGGAACTTCTGCGATGTCGGCGTCCAACTCGAGAGGTGCTCGTGGGGAGGCACCATCTTATACCTCACAGTATCAGGAGCAGTTGCAAACTCAGGCTGAGCTTATATAAATTTTGAAGAAGCAACATGAAGAAATGTGTCAGCGGCAGCAGCAGCAGCATTAGCACAAGGAGGAGATGAGTCAATGGGAGCTGTAGCGGCAACAACAACATCACGAGTAGATGGAGTACATGTGTCATCTAACTCGTAGTTTAAAGATGGATTTTCCACCACCATCTCCTACAGCTCCTCCACCTCCTCCAGAAGACGACCCTCCCAATGATTTTTTTTTATGTTAAAAACATAAGAATTAAATATTTTTAATAATATGAATGATTTACAGTTTCTATCTTTTATATCAATGTAAATATTGTATAATTTAATTTTTTTAATTTTTTATATTTTATTATTTATTATTAGTATAATATTTTTTAATATTTGTTTATTTTACAAATAATAATAATATTTTATGATTTTTTTGTAAATATTGAGATTTTTGAGATTTTTTTTTATTTTTTTATTTTTTAATAATATGAACATTAATTTGTTATTAATCATAATTTTACCAAATACTTTTGTAGTATTATATTTTCTAATTTTTTTATTTTACTAATAAAAATAGTTTTTATTTTTTTATTAATTTAATAATAATAATATAATTTTTTCATTAATTATAATTTTATAAAATTTTTTCTTTATTATTTTTTAGTATTTGTAATGGGCCTTTGTGAGATGGGGTCCCATAAAAAATAATATAAAGATAATTTTTTATTATTTTTATTTGTGACGGGGAGGCTGGCTCGTCAGAAATACTATTTCTTACAGGCCCATCGCAAAATGTTTATATATATAATTGGACACTTATTTGTGATGGTCAACATACCCATCACAAATAGTATCTGCGATGGGCCCATCAGAAAAGGTTTATTGATATATAATGTATGTAATCAGAGGATTATTTGCGACATGAAACTTTCTCATCTCAAATAATATTTTTCTGATGGGCCCATCACAAAAAGATGAATTTGCGACACTGTTTTATACAACGGGCTATTTGTGACAGGGCTTCGTTGCTAAAGCCTATTTACAAAGAGATAACGTTACAAATATCCCATCGCAATAATCTATAATTCTAGTAGTGACTCCAGACCCAACACATGTATTCACTTCAAAAGTTATATAATTGAAACCTAACATATCTTCCCGTGAAGATCCTATCCATATTCTACACACTAATGAACATGTGTTGAGGAATCAGATAAATCAGTTTGTAGAGATACATTGTAAAAATCATAAAAAGTCATAGGAGACATGGTATATATCTTGAGGAACTTATTAAGAATACCTACCCAAATATTTTTATGAGGTAACATTTTGGAAATTTTGAGGATGAAATTTTTGTATAGGGGAAGAATGTTATACCCCAAGGTTCTAAAAATTAATTTAATATAGAATATAACAAATGAAACTTTGTGTCTCTATGAATAAACACTATTATAATAAAATTTTCCCATTAAAAATATTTTTTCACATACGTGTTTTTAATTTCTAAAAAATGGACATTCACTATTGCGATCAGTAAGATATTTAGACTCTGATAGGATAAACTTACATTTTTTTAATAGTAACTTGAACCTTATGAATATTAATGTACCATTATGAGTATTAATAAGACCCTTATTAATAGTAACCCCACACATGTAAGTATAAATAAAATTTAGGTACCTTATAAATGAGAGTGAATATTCTAAAAAATAAAAATTCATTATTTGATTTTTTGTGAGTAATAAATATTTAATTACTATTTTATATTAAAAATATTATTTTAAAATCAAATTATTTTTCATAAATGGTATTCTTGAATAAATATTTTTTGTCATATGATTTTAGGATAATTGTAAGATACCCTTGTTAGTTTATGAAAGTGTTTTAATATGAGTTTTAAAATTAAAATCAGTATTTTTTAATTAAAAACTGATTTTATTTAAAAAATATGGTTCACATATTTATAAAATTATTATGATAAAATGAATTCTATTTTTTAATTCTACACATCAATCAATGTTTATAGTGAATTTCTTGGATATCTAAAAAATTCTCTAATTTTGTGAATAGTATAATATGGTAATTTGAAGTATAAATACATTTAAAGATAAATGAAATATTTATTGAGTCATATCTAATGTAAGAACATGTGGTTCAAAATCATTTGTACTTAATACTATTTTTTTTCACAAGAATCAACATTATTTACTGTATTTACCAAAAATATAAAATAAGGAATAAAATATTAAAAAATCACCCCTCTCGTCTATTATAAAACACACCCCACTACCACTTCTCCTCACTCCTCTAGGACTTGAACCATCTCAATGTTCTACCCTGATCCTCTTAAATTGTCTCTCCCCTCTTCCAAGTGCTCTTGGTATTTCTAAAATTCCAAAACCCCTTCCCTTAAAGTGGTTATCTAGGAGGATATTTCAATAGGTATACCCAATTCCTTTTTCTATTAATTTCATTTTTAATTTGTTTCATTTTCTTATTATCCCCTCAACTACTATATCCAGATGATCATGATAAATAAACAATCATTTATATACTATAATGATATCATGTTAATGTATTATCCTTCCTCAAACTACTACCTCTCTCCCATTCATTTTATAAATGAATTCATCATTGGGGAGGAGTTGATTTACAACCTTTATGAATGATGATCCTTTGTTCTTCATCTTATGCTTTAAGGATGATCATGAAACTATTTTTATGGGTGAATATTATTATAAACTATGTATTATATCTTATTTAATTTTCTAAAACAAGTATAATACATTATTCTAATTCATACAACAGAACTAGTTCGTAATAATTGAAATACAACCAAAATAATCTAAATGATTATCACTAATGTTCTATCTAATAACTCATTTTCATACAATATGAACAAATAGAATATATAATAATTTAATATTCTATATTTTCATTATTACAATATAAATTCAATTCTGGAAAATTATACAAATTCCACATGAACTTCCATACTCATATACAGGTATACAGATCATTAAAACCAAGGAATCGAACGCTCTTGACTAATAAAATTGTGTCCTATAACCTATCCACAATGCCATAAATGAACTTAATAAAGTTATAATAAATAAAATAAATGTGGATTTTTTTTGAATTAACTAATTACTGGATTTAATTTTATTATTTAGGATGTTAAGGTAAATTTTAGAAATCATTCGACATAAGGTGTGGGTTTTTGACCTGAACCACATTTTTCTTTCAGGTTACTATTTTCCTCTATTAATCCCAATTAAATTCATAATTATTCATATTTAGTTCTCATAATTTATGTTTTAATGTTCCATATATGTGTACCAATCATGACCCTTGTTTATTTTATGGGGAGTAAAATGAATTATAAACATCATTCTCAATTCATCCCAATAAACAATACCAATTGAAGGGAGCTTCTTAAATTCTTACATACATTAAAGGGCACTATATAATATATTTTTAGACACAAATATTTTATAAACCCAATATATTCATTAAGAAAAACCATATTATTTCATATATTGTTTTAGGTAAATATTTTCCCCCAAGAACTAATTAATTCAATGTAAAAGTGTATTTCTATCAAAAAATCATCGATGATTTTATTAGAGTAATTTTGCCTATTTAAAAACCTATATAGAATTTTAAGCCTTATTACAGTTAATATCATATTTTTATCATCTACCATATTGTATTAAATATTTTAGGATAATTTTGTCAATAGATGTTCTATCTTGATACCATTCACTATATTACTCGAAATGGTTAGGGTTTACACGTATAGATTGGGGAAAGTTATTTCATATGTTCATGGGGTTCATGTTACCCCCATTCAAATTAAAAATTCATTAGACATAGAAATTTATTGGCGGTGACCTTTATATCCCCTCGATGAATTGGTATGTCTCACGAGACAAAACAGAATTGGATTTTGTCCAAGGATTTATCCTAGTATTTTCAGACATCTTGGTCGAGGCCTTGAAGATGTGTTTGATATGGCTAGCATTATACATTACCACAAAATGGAATTTACTAATTGATAAAAACAAGTGATTATTATTCTAGTATAATATCAATGGTTTTTATTCATTCTATTTTGATCATTTATACGGACATATTTAATCACCCTTCATTCATTCCAAATTTTTCTCATTTATATTTTTAAAGGCATGTATTATTAATTGGTCTCCATGCCTCGTGTTTATTTTAATGATAAATTCCATTTTATTGCATACCATTTATGAGAATATGATATCACCTCTTTCTTATGTTTTTTTTTTCTTGGATGTATAGTTTAATATAATGAATTAATACCATGGATAATGTAGGAGTCATAGATTATTCCAATGGAATTTATATTTTTTATTTTAATTTCTTGTTGCAATGCTGAACATATGTTTGTATCGTGTTTCCAAAACGAATATACTATTTGTTCCTTCAGGATATTAATTTATTGTAATCATTATGATGTATTAATATAAGTCACCAGATTTAGTCAACTAGGGTCTAGTTCTTTACAAAATACAATTGTAAATTCCCTTTTTCCAAAATTTACAAGAGTACCACTCCTCATCCACTATAAAAAGGCATCATCTCCCCCAAATTACTCACACCTCTAAAGATACATTGGATTAAACAATATCTACAAAAACGCCTCCTTAAAATCTATCCTCTCATCCTAGAATCCTCTCATTGGATAAAAATCAATCCAAGTAATCGATTTTGTGAAAACCAAAAAGGAGTTACCCAATAAATAGATAACATATTTCATCATGACCTTTAATGTTGTTTCTATTATCCAAACACTAAACTCTTATTATTCTATGATTATAAAAATATACTAGTATAATAAATATTCTTATATGTTTTATTACAATTTTTTTTACTACACTTACACACACCTACATTTAATGTGTAACGAACATACTGTTTATGTGTATGGTGAACTACCTCCTCCCGAAAATACAATTGATTGTTGTTCCTTTACCTCCTCTCATGGTAACAATAATTATGGAAAATATATTTATATATAATACATATGATATTCATAATGTATGTATTCTTATTTAATTCTATTAAAACATATAACAATATTCTTTCCATCTTGTGTAAATATTATAACATCTTTTGTGGACGTGTGGACCACCACCTCCCCGAAGTGATGTGATTCGTTCAAATTTTTCGTAGAATGTATTAAGGAAACATTTGTTAAACCTATATGATATATATAAAAAATATTATACTATATTTATAGTATAGACATAAATCATATATGTTATTTGATTTGTTTCTCTCAATATGACAACAAAATAGAAATAATGTTCATGCGTAAGTATGACCTACATCTCCATCAATAGTGTATTAAATTTCATCATTATATATTATATAGATAATTTTAAATACATATATACTGAATATATATAATATTTGAATAGTTATTTACATTCTGGATGTATTTAAATCATGATCTATGTAACAAGATCAAGAATATTATGTCAAAACATGCACAAAGAACAATGATGATATTACCCGAATTGAAACATTAACAAAGAAATGTTAATATGGGTGAAATATAAATTCATAATAATAAAATATATTTTATTATATATAATAATATTTTTATTTGATTGATGTATAATAAAATTATATTTAATATACAGGATTTTTGAATGAGTATAAATGAATTCAAGATAGAAGGTAATGTAATTCCATATCACATTATATATCCAAGAGATACATGCCATGTTCCCCACTTTTTTCATTTATGTGGTGGATAAAATTCCATTTAATTTATTATATATATTATCATTAAATTTATGTGAATTTATATATCCATTCCAGGATAATTATTTCTTGGGTTATTGTCTTAATAGATACTAAATCTATAAGGCAATTTCCCCTCCATTTTCATTTTTTAGACTCATTTTTTTAGGAAACTAAATTCATTTTCAAGGTTTATATAGTACCATTTGAATTGTTATATCATGAATCTTATTCATCTATTTGAAATTTTTGGACATTTTTAATTTCATTTTCTAACAGGGAGTATGGATTAAATTTATGATGTGCTAAGAGATTATTGAAAAAATTCTATCTTTTATCGAGAATGTTTATTATTATGATTCCATTGATGAAATATTATGATCCATCTCTCAAAAATACTCATGAGTGTTATTAAACATTATTAATTTATGTTATATTTTTGTAATGGTACCATTTTTTACTCTTTCATACGTAAGATGATCAATAATCTATTTTTATGAATGTCTGTCTTTACCTTTCACTTCAGTTGGAAATCTATGTTCCTTCAAAACCATATTTTCATAATAGTTTCAAAAAATATTATAATATTATATGATGATCTTTAAAATAAATTATTACCCATTATTTACATTAAAAAAGTGTTTTAAAACAGGAATATTCTTGTTGTTTTCCAATCGAGGCACTTTTCTATAGTTTTTACAGTGAAATAGGAATGTATACAATGTACAGATTTACAAATTTTCATCATTGACATTATATTTATGCTTACATTACAAGAATAAAAATTATTATGTTCCAAAATAAATTTTCCTCCAAATATTATGGAAATTAATTGTATTAAAGTGGTTAAAATGAACAAGGTTTTGAAAAATGTTTTGTGAATAATTATTTTAAATGATTTTCAAAACATAATTAAAAATATTTCAAAAGGATTATTTCAAAGAAAAGTAACTCTATTATTTTTTAATATTCATATATATTTTTTCAAAATCTTTTAAAATAAACTGTCTTAAATATTATTTCAGGATTTATTTATTGGTTTTCATGTAAAAAAAGGTTTTCATAATTTTCTCAGAGAATCCTTTATATGTCATTCATGTTTATTTTTATTGAATTTTATTTTCAAAATTTGTTAGGTTTAAAATTTATTTTCAAAAAGGAAGGTTATTTTCATTTGGAACTTTTTTTAAAAGAACTTTCAAAATTATTTCCCATCTAAGATGACATACATTGGGGAACCTCATGTATTTTTTGAAAAATGATTCCATGAATCACTTCATATTTGTTCTCGAAATGGTTTATGATTTTATGGAATTCTGATTATGAAACTGTTTTCCCTTTAATAGGTTATATTCTTTTGAAACTGGATTTTTTTCAGGGGCTATGATTTTGATGAAATTATTATGAAACTTGTATCTTATCCAATAGATTTTGTACGATTACTTGTTTATGATTCCCAATTCTTTTAAGGGGTTATTGTTCGATTTTGAATGATTTTGTGTCACAAATATTTTTGATTTATTTATGAGATGGGTGGGACCAATATCTCCCTCTAATGAACATTGTAAATATTCATATCTCATTAGATAAACTATGATGGTCTTTGGTGGTGCCCTTGAAATCAATGATGGCTTGGGTAGTAAACTATGACTACCATGTTGTTATGGGAGTTGAACTCATACTACTGATATGGTCTTGGGATTGAACCATGACAACTAAGTCAAAAATTGGAATGAACCATGACTTCGAAGATGGTATGGGTATTAAAATCATACTAATAAGATAGTATTAGGAGTGAAACTTGACTAATATGATATCCATGGGAGTGAACCATGACTACCAAAATAGTATGGGGATTGAACTCATTTTATGAAGATTGTCTTGGGAGTTAAACTTTACAACTAAGGTAGATATGGGAGTGAACCTTGACTACCAAGATGGTATGAGGATTGCAATCATGCTACTAAGATTGTATTGCGAGTGAACCTTTGATACAAAGATATCCATGTGAGTGAACCATGAAATACAAGATAGTATAGGGAGTTAACCCAAACTACCAATTTTGTCTTTTAAGTGATTACTTGACTACTAAAAAAATCATTTTATATGTGTATGTCTCCTCCAAAATTCCATGTATGATTCCAATGTTATGATTTCTTGGCTTCTATTCATTATTTATTTATGATTGATTTATTATAAACTACCTAATGTTATCTAATGTTTCATGTTTATGATATTATGATATGAAGGGTATGTTATTAAAAAAATTTGATCATGTTATCATGGTCATGTTTATGTCTACATGTCTCCCCTGTTTACCCTTACTGAGTATCTAAGAATACCCCTGTTTTATGGTTCATATCCTATGTTATGAAGATTTGTGTTACGAATAGTGTTTCTAAGAAGGATTATAGTCATGAATAAAATTTTAGAAGATAATTTATCTCAATAATGTACATGTGTTAATGATTACATGATTCTAAAATAAGTAAACTAATTCTGTCATTGCACATATCATTGTGAAATGTTTTAAGTATTCAATAAAAGGGATGAAATGTACATGTATGGAAAGAGAGGGTCTCTATATTTGGTTGTGAGTGATGGTTTATGAATCCCTTAGAAACTATGATGTGAAAACATTATAGAGATCCAAAGGAATATTTCATTGGATATGTCTAGAGATTTCTTTAAGGATATTTATAAGTATTATTTAATGTTTAGGAAAATGTACTATAATTTGGTAAAGGATATACAGAGTGGTTTCTTATAATTATAACCCATTTGGATATTACATGTAGAAATGGATCCATCACAGATGTACAAAGGGGTTACATCTCCAAGGGGCATCAATCCTATATTGGTGTATCTTGGTACATAAAAATGGACTTGCTACACACCGAGTTTGACACTCATAATGGATATTCATTCGGAATTGAAAAAAATTTACAAAAAAATATGGAAAATTTAAGTATAAATTTACAATTAATAACCAATGATTAAACTATTTTGTCATATATTAAGGTAGTATATAACATTTTTTGGAAATCCTATAAGTATTTTTTCAAGATTATATGGTATCCCATTATGATAAATGTTCTCACACTATTATTTCTGATTTTATTCATTGAAGAGAAATAAAAAGAACATAGTTAAAATTGAATGTTTTAGGTGTGGAATTTATTGGAATTATATGAATTTATTTCCAAAGTGGAAATATCATAATAAAAATCTCGAAGGTGGTATGTGTACTGGTTATACTAATAAAGATAATGAGACTCAAAATGACATGTGATAGGTGTGTGATTTTCAATTACTATTGTTTCTATAAAACATAATAAGCATTTTTAGATTGATTTCGAGGTTCCTAAAGACATGTTTAATATTTCATATTCTATGAAATAGTTATTAAGGAATAATTTAAGGGCTTATGGTGAATAGTTTAAAAAGAAGGTTTGATGAATAATGAATTTTTGTTTTGGAATTCAATGATTATGTAATATGAATCATGAAATATATAGGTAAATTCTGCATAAGTTTTCATTAAGGATTCAAACAGACATGTTGAATAGTGATGAAGACATAAAATATTTATTCCATGGAAATGTATTATTTTTATTATGGGAATGAAACTCTTAATTAGTTTCTGACATTGAGATAATGATGTTAGGAAAAATATATGTGAAATATAAATAATTAAATTTGATGGTACATATTTCCATAGAACGGCTTATTGAAAAAGTGTTCTACTTCATCAAGGAAGAAGTTTAAAAATTCTTGTGTTTAAATAATGTATCCAGTAATCATTAGAATACCAAACCATGCTTGTTTTTAAAAATGCATTTTGGTAGTTAAGTTTATTAACTTGTTTATTATGAATATTTGTTGAGGGTATTCACATGTTTGGAATGTGATAATCAAGTGAAACTTTGTGATATAAAAGGTATAAATTTTAAATTGATTTCCTAGCATTATTTATAAATCTTTTGATTTTCATTTTTTGATGGGTTAAAAGGTTAACCAATTATGGAATGTTTAAGTTAATCTGTGGGTGAATTATATATGTATTTAGGTAGTATTGAAAACCATAGTTAAAAGTATACACAGTGATGAACCTTATTTCAAAGATGTCTATCATATTAATTTTTAAAATTATATCAAGGAGGTTTTAGAAAATGACGACATGTATATATGTTGATAACTCATCTTGTCTGGAAAGGCCATGATTGTTGAACCCAAGACCAAAGGACAATAAGGGTTTCACACCTACCACAATCCTATGTGATGTCTATGATAATTTGTTATTTTGTTAGTTAAATATTTTTTTGTGAATAATTATTAATAATGAACCAGTAGTGTTACATATTATGTTTATATTTTAATGTATTAACAATATAGATTTTGAATTGTTTTAAAATAAAAAATTTTAGTGTTTTTATTATTGTAGGGACCCTACGATCCATTAAAAATAATATTTTAGTGATTTATGAATTTAAATTAATTTATGGATATGCATTTCATGAAATAATTGATGAATTATAAATTGATCGAAGCACAACCACAGAATGAAATATTGTATGTAGAACTATATCAAGTAAAAATAATTCCTTATATTCATGGTCAATAGAATATTTACTCAACGTTATGAGAATGTAAAAAAATAATACTATAATTTTATTGAACCTATTTCCTTTTAAATAATCATGGATTAATGAATTTGAGGACCTAAACATTACATTGATTATTTAATTGTTTTTAAATGATGGCTTCAATAACTCCCTATGAATGTTTATTATTTTTCTAAAAGTCCATTTATTCACTTTCCACATATGATCTCTTATGTAGAGACATAGTTATGTGCTACTTAGGGATACCCTTATGTTTTGTTATTTGTTTTCTTCTTGTATTAATCATTTAAAAATCCAACTGAATTTTGAGATCCAAATTCATTTCAAGGGGGTATAATGTAACTCCCTAATATTTTGTGATATTTTTTTGAATTAATATAATATTTTTTATATTTTTAGTTTCATGAACCACTAAATTTTTTTTTATAATAAAATTGAATGTTTTTCATATTTTATATGCATCACTATGTTAAATTTTCACTACGCACTACAAAATTTTTACCATTCTCTACATGAAATAAAGAGGTTAGCTTACGTTACATGCAAGACCAAGATTTACAAAACAATAACATATTACTAAAAATATTATTATTTAATACAATATGATATAACCTTGCCATTATGTTGGAGGTTAAGAGTAAGATTTACTATCTTATGAAAATATAATATGAATTCATTGGTTAACAATTATTTAGAAATGAATACGTAATCCAATTGAATATAAAAGATTTTTTTTATGATCAGAAAGCTCTTTTATCTGAATAACATAATGAAATTATCATTAGTGAGTAATATATATGTACTATATATATTATATATGAAATAAAATGTTATTTACATTCAACCAATAGATATGATAAAACAAGATAAAAAACAATATTTCGGATAAAAATCAATATTTTTATAAAGATAGTTCTAATAATTTTAAATGGGATTCCTATTAAAATAAACAGTATTAAACATTTTATAAATTTATTATGTAAAAATAAAATTTATATTTGAAATATAAACATAAAAATTATTTTACGATAAATATTTGGTATTTTTCTATGAAAAATCATTTTTTAATGAATAGTGAAAAAGTATTGTATTTTAATTCAGATAATGTTTTTTATATTTTATATATAGTGTTAAAAAAATTAATTTCGTTTTAAATTCAAATTATATAAATAATATATCAATTAATACAATTTAGGTCACTAAAATAAATTTCACATTGAATTGAATATAAAAAAAGAGAAATTTTTTAAATGTTTTTACATTAAAACCCTACATTGTTGTCCAGTTGGTGGGATTAAATATAAATTAATTGTTTCCACTTCATTGATTTTGAGTTGGTAAAAATTGATTCCATATATGAAATAAATATAATTTATTATTTTTTATATGGTCATCATTCTTTTTTACTAAAAATATTAGTTAATGTAATTTAAACTAATTACAATAATTTAGGTGAAATTAAGATTAACAAGGGACTGAATCATATACTTAAAGGCCAAAAAACAATAAATTCGTACAAGACAAATTTTATGGACATATATAAACACAATAATATATTAAATATAATTAGAATAGTTATAGGATTATCTATGAATGGGATAAATGTGGGTGGAATTCTCTTTTCAAAAATTTAGAAGACTACCCCTCCTCCTTCACTATAAAAAGGCATCCTATCCTCCTATATCATTACACCAATGAATACACATTGGAAAAACCTACATCCAACAAAATATCTCTTAAAAATTTCTCCCCTCCTCTTACAAGCCTCCCCTTGGGATTAAATCTATCTAAGGAATCCCTTTGGTGAAAACCAAAAAGGAGTTACCCAATGAATAGGTATCATCTTTCCTCAAGCTTGTTAGTTTTATTTCAATTTTCTACCCCTAAACACTAATTATAACATGATTATACAAAAATAATATTATCCTAAATATACAAAGATGTTTTTGTAAAAATTATTTTACGTAAATTTATGAACAATTCCATTTATTTGGTAACTAACATATCGTTTATATGTACGAATAACTACTAACTCCCAAAATAATGATTGGTCATGTTTCCTTTTCATCCACTCATGGAAGGAATTACGATAAAAACTAAATTTATATATAATATATATTATATTTATAATTTCTTTAAACTTATTTAATTTTTCTATATCATATTCTTTTATACTTTCCATCTTGTGTGAATAGGATTATATCATTTGTGGATGTGTGGACTACCACCTCCTCAAAGAGATGTGATTCGTTCACACTTTACATGGAATGTAATATGGATGGATTTTGTAAAAATTTATGATATATATAATGTAATAAATCTAATTTAAGGATATAATATACAAAATATATATATATATATACCATTTATTTAATTCGATTTTACAATAAACTAAAGACAACATTCATGCGTACATACACCCTACTGTCTCCATTTAAAGAGTATTTCATTTAATATTTTTATATTTATAGGTTATTGTAAATATATATATATATATATATATTATTATATTCATTTAATGGTTTACATTATTTAATTAATTAAATATTGATCTTAGTAATACAATCAAGAATAATAAGTTAAGACATGTGCGAAGAACAACACAGATATTATCCGAAGTGAAACCATAACATAAAATTTATATTAAGAGTGTAATATAAAGTATTAATAAAACAATATATTGTATTTAATATAATAATATGTCTATATTATAGATTTATAATAACCATATATCTATTTTAAATGATTTTTTAATGAGAACGATGGGAGTCAATACTCATGTTTAAGGGAATTTCATCTCACTTATTATATCCATGAGATACATTCCATGTTCACCACTCTATTATTTTTCTTCGTGTATAAAATTCACATGAATGTATTATATGATTATTATTATTAATCTTATCTTTAATTTCATATCCATTCTATCATATTTCATTAATTGGTTTTATGTTTCAAAAGTTAACAATGTAAGATTGTTTTGTCTCAGTTTTCCTTCTTTGAGATTTAAGTTTTTTTATGAACCAAAATTATTTTTATAGGTTTATATAATTAAAAATGGCATGTTATATAATAAATCAATTAATTTTTAAAATAATTAAAGATCCACGTAAATTATTTTTCTTATATTGTAGTATTCTTTTATGTTACCAAGTGTTAAGTTTTTTTGAAACAATCTCATCAGTCATAAAGATTGTTTATGACTAATCTTCCATTTATGAATTATTATGATAAATATCTTAATAAATATCATGATATTTATTAATCTCTTATTATTCATGTTATATCCGTGTAATTTTTTTATTTTTCCTATCATTGGTACATAATATGATCAAGAATGTTTTTTAAGAAGGTCTAATTATACCTCTCTCTTCAATTAGAAACATGGGTTCCTTTAAAACCATGTTTTCTAAAAAGTTTCCCAAAAAATTCTAATATTATCCTACATTCATTAAAAACAATTTTATCCATGTTTTTTCTTTTTAACAAAAGGGTTAAAAATGAATCTTTCTGTCATTTTCTGGTTGAGGCATTGTTCTATACTTTTTACAATTCAAATAGAATGTTCGACCACTCCATATTTACCTGACTTCATCATCGACATTCCCTATAACATTTCTTTACAAGATAATAAAGTTATTTTTTCAAAATAATTTTTTTTCTAATATTGAGTAAATTCTAATTTTTAATTGTTATTCAATGAGATAGTTTTATAAAATTATTTTATGTTTATAAATTTTTCTTCAATAATTTTCAAAACATCCTTTATATGTTTTCAAAAGTCTTTTTTCAAAGGAAAGGAATTTGAATATTTTCAAATATTCATTTATAAGGTATCAGAATAATTTCAAAGAAATACTTTTAAAACTCGTTTATTATTGAGTTATAATTTATCAAAGAAAATAAATCATAATGTTCTCAAATATTATTTTATATTTTTTTCATGTTTATTTAGAAATAAAATCACATTCTATAGTTTTTATGTTTTAATAAAATATTTTTCAAGAAGAATTGATGTTTTTCTAAATAAATGTTTGTAAAAAATACTTAAAAAATATTTCTCTTCTATGATGACATCCATTGGTGATACTCAGGCCTTTCTTGGGAAATTATTCAATGTATCCATTAATATTTTTTCTATGAATGGTTTGTTTTTTATTGAATGATGTTTATGAACCCATTTTCTATTTCATAGGTTATGTGATTTTGAAACGCACTTATTTTCATGGGAAATGATTTTCTTGAAATTATTATAAACCCTATATATTTTCCACATGTTATGATATGATTAATATTTTTAAGACATATCCCATTTCATTGGTTATTATATGATTGTTATGATTTTGTGACACATGTATGAATGATTTATTAATAATATAGGGTAACCAATATCCCCCATACAATGCATTATGTGAAGATTTATATCTCATGATATATACTATTATGGTATTTGGAGTTATCCATTACTAATCATATTTAAATAGAGTGAACCATGACTACCGAGATGGTGTGGAGATTGAACTCATACTAGTAATATGGTCTTAAGTGTGAACCATGACAACTATGTTGACTATGGGAGTTAACCATGACTACCATGATTGTATGATATTGAACTCATACTATTACGATGTTCTTTGTAGTGGGCCTAGAATATAATATGTTCATGTTAGTTAACCATGACTAATAATATGGTAGGGAGATGTAACCCATACTACTAAGACAGTGTTGTAAGGGATTCCTTGACTACTATAGAAATCACTTTATATGCTTCTCTGTCTACCATAGTTCCATTGTATCATTTATTTTCTATGATTTCAGGGGTTATGTTATTTATTTTCTTATGATTCATGTAATATTAACATCCATGAATTATTCTATGATTCATTTTTATGATCTTTTGAGTTGTAGTGTACGATATTCTAATATTATGATCACATTATCATGCTCATTTTTATGATTATATATATCCCTTATTTACTATTAATGATCATTTTATCTCACACTTTTTTTGTTTCCTCTCTCTGGATTTAATGATATGTATAACGTATGATGTGTATAAGAAGGGTGTTAGTCCTAATGATCCTAGTTTGAGATAATGTTTCTCACTTATATACCAGTGTTTACATTTCCATGATTCCAAATGCACTAAATTAATACTATCTTTGAGAATCCGTTTGTGTAAAATTTTAAATATTTCACTAAATTAATGTAATTTCCATGAATAAAATGTGAGTATCACTAAAGAACATATTCATGGATATCTACCTATATCAAATAAAACATATTGAATTTCCACCATTGAATTTGATGAACTAAAAATATGTTACAAGGGAATCTGGACAATGGTTTTATACACTTGTGTTTTTCACCATGGGTTTCACTAGTCCTATTCATCAAGAAAAGGATGGATCAATGCGCCATTGCATTGATTATTGTAGACTCAAAAAATCATGATAAAGAACAAGTATACCATTATATGGATAGATAACTTATTCAATCAACTACATGGGGACATGTATTTCATTATTGTGGACCTATGGATAAGGTGTCACATGTTAATGGAGATGATGGAAGATATTACCAAGAATTAATTTTTAAGGAGGTATGGACACTATGAGATCATAGTTATTCCCTTAGGACTTACTAATGCTCCATCAATATTCATGGACATAATGAATAGAGTAATTAGATATTACCTATAATTTTTTGTAGTATTTATTGATGATATTCTAATATACTCTAAGATAAATTGGAAGATGAGTATAATTTTAATACTATGCGATAGAAATTTTTATGGGTGAAACATTATGAAAATTAATGTAAATGTGAGTTATGGATGGAGTATGTATAATTATTGGGGACTGTTTTCACACTAAAAATAATATATGTGGACCCTTATAAGATAATTAAAAATAAAGAGTGGCCCTGGACAACATCTGTAATGGAGATCCATAGTTTCCTTGTTCTATATTGTTATTACTAGAGATTTTTCAAGAAAATATTTAGACATTAAAACAAACTAACCAAGCTGACTAAGAATGGGGAAATGTTTTTCTATACAAATAAATGTTAATATAGATTCAATGAGTTAAAAAAGTGGTTCATTATTGAGATAGTAGTCACACTTCTAACAAGTGTGGAACTATTTTTCGTATACAACGATTCTTCAAAGAAGCGATTAGGATGTGTAATGATGAAAAATGATAAAATGATATCCCAAACCTCAAGGTAATTAAATAATCATGAAAATACTATCCCATGCCTTATATGATGTTATAAGTTGTGATATTCTCATTTAAAATAATGTGGAATTATCTCTCTTGTGAGATGTGTGAAATATATACTAGTAATAAGATCTAAAAACATATATTCACATACAAAGAGCTTAATATGTGCCAAAAATTATGGTTAGGGCATATCCAGGGTTACAGCTGTTCAATCCAAAAATCATCCTAGAGAACCAGATAAAATTTTGGATGCTCTATATAGAAAGGATCCTACAATATTATCAATGATGAGATTGAGAAGGGTCCAATATTCATAAATTTTAAAAGGATGGAAGGATGAATAATTAATTAAAGAATAACAATAATCCTTTATAAAGTAATTTATAAACCATCCCTCATGGTGAAAATAAATTGTGCTAAATAAAATGTTGTGGAAATTCAAAAGAAATTTGAATCTATGATAAAGGGGAAACACACAGAGTTTAAAATTTATGAGGAAGGAATTGTATGATTTGGGTCACTACTATGTGTAATATCTGATTCATAGATAAATAAGGATATTCTGAATGAAGTAAATAGATTATCCATCTCTATTCACTCAGGGAGAAAAAAGATGTATTGAGATTTATAAGAGAGTTATTGCTGGGACAATATGAATAATGAGATCAATTAATATAAATTGATGTTCATAGTCTGTGAGTAAGTGAAGTTTGAAATAAAAAATTCTAATGCAATGATGAAACCATCACCCATAAAAACATAAAAAATGCATAACATCACTTTGGAAATTATCACTAGACTTCTGAAGACATCCATAGGATGTAATGATATATGTGTTGTTTTGAATCGTCTCATAATGATGATTCCCTTTATCTAAATTTTATAAGAATTCACTTGGATCATATATCATAGATATATATCAGAGAAGTGGTAAAGTCTACATAGAGTACCATTAAGGATTCTACCCAATCGAGATATATGATTCACCTCCATGTAAAAAAATAGTTTCCAACATCATCTAAACATTGTGATGACCTTCAATATGTATTATCATCATCAAATTGATGGCTAACTATAGTGGAATATTTAGAAAATAGAAGACATGTTGAGGGAATATTCTATGGACTGGAAAGGAGGATTGGACCAACTTCTAACATTGTCCGATTTCTCTAACAACAATTGTTTCCACTCAAGCATCCAAATAGATCGATATTAATCCCTTTGTGTGAAAAGATGAAGAACACTAGCATGATATGATGATGATTGTAAATGTAAGATGTTATGGCATGAAATTTTCTAAGAAATGTTGGAAAATGTGAAAATAATTCAATATCATATCAAGAAATTCCAAATTTGATAGAAGATATATGCATCCAATCATCAACAATACCTAGAGTTTATTGCGGCATATAGTGTATTACTCCACATATACCCATGGAAGAGGATCCTGATATTTTGGAAGAAGATAAAGTTGAGTTTGAGGCACATCGTTCCCATCGGGATTCTACAACATGTTAGAGAAAATACATATTTATTTACACTTCCTCCAACCTTGTCTCAAGAACACGATGTATTCCATGTATCCCTCTCTTGAGGATATATGTACTATATCCATGATGTGTTCTAAATTTAGAGGTGGTATATTTAAAAATTATCTCCCTTATGATGAGAATCATGTAAAGATAATAAACTACAAAGATAAATTCTTATGCAACATGACTACTCACTTAGATAAATTAGAATGGTGGAACCATAAGTGTAAAGAGGAAATATGGGAAGTGGAGGAATTTATTAAGGAGATGTACCCTCACTTGTTTTCACTATAGTATGTAAATCAAAATTTCATAGTTAAAATTTCATAAGGGGTCAAGAATATAATGACCCAAAATTTTAACAATGGAAATTCCCTGGTTATAATTATGTCATATAGTATAAACCATATAAAATCACTATGATAAGACACTAAAAGCATTATAATTTAATAATGAAAGAAATACGTGTTATTTCTTGAAAATATAGAACTTAATCTCATTTAATTTTTACCAGAGGATTAGAATATTAATATAACAATATGGAATAGTGACTTGGTCAATATATGTGTAAACTCATCGATGAAAGTATACGTAAAATTTATGCTTCATACAAATTATAATATGATATAATTATATAATATTATATGTATATAAATTTCTTGAATTTATTAAGTATTTGTTGATATTTTTATAAAACATTAATGTGTTAATATTTTTATAAAATATAAATGTTAATTTATAATTTAAAAATTCATATAATTATTTAAAATAAAATTTATTTTCATAAAATAGATTCATAAATTATATTTTATTTCTAATGATTAAAATATAATTTTTGATATCTCAATTAATTTTTGAAACCTGTTATAAAATCAGTTATAATTTTAAAATTATTATTTTTAAAATAGATGATTATTTTAATTAAAAATAAAATTTCTCATATTTTGAAAAATATTTTATAAAAATGGAGTTAATATTTTAACTATACACATTGAAATATAATAAAGCTTAATTTTTTGGATTTTTCTAAAAAATATGACTTTTTGGTGACTAGTAAAATATGATAATATATTATAAAAGATAAATAAATTAATTTTTAGTCATTGCTAATGTAATATAGATTTAAGAACAAAATATGAAACTCTCATTTATTATTTTAATATTTTTAGTGATAAGGTTCAAACTATTCATATTCTAAAGCAAAAATAATAGACTAAGGAATAACATAATGAGAAAGCACCTTCCGCCTTCCCAATAAATAACAATAATCACCACCTATTTTACTAACAAAATGAAATACTTAAATCTTGTCCAATTTTATCCAAATACACTTCCGAATCCCCTATACCACAATCAGGATCCATTGGTCTCATCAAAATAACAAACCATTTTCCCTAAGGATGTTCTAAAGGAGGGGAAATTCAAGAGGTGTAATCCTCTATTTTTTTTAATTTTTTCTCAAGTTCATTTATTTTCTTGTCAATTCCTAAAATCAACTTTTCATAATTTAATTATAAAAAACTTATCATTTATATACTATAATTTCGTTATTTTCATTGAATAAATCACATTCAAGTAACTACACTTCTCTTTTTATTCTAAAAATGAAAATATTATCTGTGTTGTGTAGATTTACTTCCACTATGGTTGATGGGTTTTAATTTTTCACTAACACATTCATGTATTGTCAAAAAAATAATTATTGTGATTAAAATATATTTTTTATACATATTAATATAATGTATTGGATCCTATATATATATATATGATGATATAATCTCATAATGGTCATAAGAACTGCAAAAAAATTAAATCATTTTCATTAATGTTCTATATAATAAATAGTCATCATGCCATATAACTAAATTGTATAAAAGAAGAATAAAAATTATTTATATTAATTAATAAAATATAATATATGTTTTGTGGAATCATTCTCATTGCACATGTTCATCCATAATTATAATCAAACAGACCCATCATGAATCAAAGAAAATTAACACTCTTGGAATAATGGAATTGAACTATATAACTATTCATAATGACCATAAAAGAACAAACTTAAGTTATAATGAATAAAAAACATTTACATAATATTATGGATATATTAATTAAATAATATAATTTTATTAACAAGGATATTTAATTAATAAAATATTTCATATATATGATTAGGGGATTCTCAAACCCAACTTCTTTTCATTGGGTTATTCCTCCTTCATGAAAAATTTTCACGTGGATATTATTCAAATATTCAGCAAAAAAAAATTTATTCTTATTACTTTTTATTTTCTAGGATATACATGTTTAATGTTTGGTATTTTGAAAAAATGAAAATATTTTTCCCATAGATCACTTCTATCATAAAATGCATTTTTACTTCTCAAGATATTGTTTTTTCTTCCCACATGAGTTATGATTATTATACAATGTATATAATTTCCTTTTTATATTGGAAACCATGATGTTTATTCATGAACATATGCTTTATTAAAATCTCATGAAATTCACTTCTTTTACATGGGGATTTTTTTTACAGAAATGATTGTTATATGTTCTCTATGGAAGTCTTGATTATGTGAATGTTATGATGTGATGGGTGGGCCAAGAATTATATAGTGGTCCAATTAATTGGTTAAAGTGATGTATGTCATGAAATAATGTGATATATTTATTTACATGATGATATATTTGTTCAAAATTATTATTTCATAATGATACAAATATGTAATGTGTGAATATGATGTTAACATTGTTCACAGCTATGTGTGGTAGTTTTCCACTAAGACATGATGTATAAATTTTTTTCATTTCCACATTCCATGTAATTATATAATTATTCATATAATTAGTATTATTATTATTATATTCTTATATTATGATGATTATTATTATGCTCACTGATGTTTCATTTCTCTTATTCATCCTCTTATTGGGCGTTTAGATCACCCTTTCTTCTAATATATATCCTTAGGTGAATTCTTGTACTACAGAGAACATGAGGTATAATAAGAAGTAATAGAATAAGAAATTAAATAAATTCATATGTTTTATTATTTAAAATTTATTTATCAACCTAATTTTCCCAGGACACTAAAACATTGGATCCATGTTGTTTTGTACTATTATTTTATTTATCATTAAAATAATGTGACAATCATGAATGAAAAATAGGGGTCACTATGTGGAATTTCTAATACACATGTAAAATGAAATGTAAAACACGTATAAACAATAAAAATGAAGTATAATAATATTAATAATGACTTAAAAGAGTTAAAAAAATAAATTAATCATTATCCTAACAAGTTAATGTTATCAGAAATTTGGAATAATGATATTCACAATTTTAATACCTATTGTAATGGTATATGATTACTAACCAAGAAATACATTGATATGATGATTAGTTTCTCTATGTTCAAATATATTTAAAACCCTTAATAAGATTATTAGATTCAGATATATCATTTTTTCACAAGACTTGTTTTGATATGAAGACCATTCTCTATCTTCCAGGCCCTAGAAGCCATTTGTCTATTGGATCTTATTCATCGTCTTCCAGTCCATAGAGACCCTTGATCAGTACCATTATCTGATTCACTGAAAACAAAATCAAATTCTACTATGGAATTTATAATCCACACATAGATTCCATATAACATCAAATAAATAAATATTTACAGATATATGGAATGAGATATTCTGAACAATAAATCTTTAGATGAATTGAGTTTCAAATGAATCAGCTCCCAGATCTTATAATGACATCATATTTATAGGATTACCTCAAACAATTATATTTCAATGTTGGTTATAATGGACTAATATAGATATCCCTTGACATTTCATAATTTTTTGGATCTTGATCTTGATAAATAATAATTTCATTCTACTACATTATATAGCATTGTACCATTAAAATTATAGTTTTTAGTACATTTAATAGATATAATTTTAAACAGTCAGATTATAAAAATTATTAATTCTGATGGAAAACCCTATTGATTTTCAATCCAATAAAATCAACAAATTTCAATCAAATGTATTAGTTTCAAAGTCAATCAGATGGTTATATCTTTATTTAAACTGATGTAAAATATAATATTCTAACTACTGATGAGTAAAATTGTTGTTCTGATATATCATACTCACCTTATGTCCAATGGGCCATATTGAATAATAGTGGTTAATATTTTTATTATAATAAAAAATTATATTATTGGTATGGAAGAACATTCTAATGGAAAATACAAAAACACTTGGGAAAAAAATTTAGGGAAATAGAATTTTAAAAAGGTGTTTGTGACTTCCCAAAATATGTAATGGAAAAGTAATTAGTGTAAATTTTGACTCAATAATCATCCCATTTTTAGAAATGAAAAATCAAAAAACATAAAATGAAAACTAATAACATTTAAAAACTGAAACATCATTGTTCTTTTAGTATCTTAAATGATATTCTTAATTACTTAACAACCCCTGAGTTTATGATTTATATATGATCAAGTCGATAGTATTAAAAATTTGGAACACCCCTTTTGTAAAAAGGTTTTTCAAAAATAATATCCTCATTAAAGAATAATATTTAAAACTTATCTAAAAAAATTATCGATGAATTCTCCCATTTCATAACTCTCCCCCATAGAAATGTTTTCCTCAAACTCCTCCCCATTTGTGATTTTCAAAATAAATAGGGAAAGAAATATAATATCATTAAAATATAAAAATTTAATAACATAAGAAAAACCTCTATGTAAATTAACATTTTTTTCCAAATATAAAATAAAAAATATAAATCTAATTAAAATTATAATTCATTCAGAAATAATAATTTGGATAAATTGTTCCGTCACAATTAACATACATGATTTTTTTAAAAAATATTAAATATTCAGTCCAAATAAAAATGATAATTATTTCTTTAAAAAAAATTCATCAGATCCTCAATCTTCTTAACATCATCATGATCTATATGAGAATTTCTGAATGATGACTCATGCATCATAGTCTTCTCATCTATGAAAGGTTTCTTCTAAAATTATTCCTTTAACCTTTCAACCTCGTCTATTATTTTCTTAACCGCTTAGTTCATAAGGAAAACTCAACTTATAATGATTAAATTTCATTATTATATAAATTCATGTTTTAAACTCTTTTATTAATAACCTTAATATAATTTTCACTATAATATAAATTTATTTTAATTCTCCTACAAACATGATTCTATTTGAGACATCTTTTAATAATTTATCAATGGATTCATCCATTTCTAGTGAAAGTTTCTTCACGTATAAAAATTGATCAACATTGTCTGTGAGATCATTTTAAACATGGTTTGACCATTTTAACATCTGATTTTATGATCACATTCATGCCATTGTTTTTTTAAATATTGAAGGCCTAACTCAATATGAACTACTAAATTTCACTATTCTATTAGTGACTCTTATTTCACATTAAAACTATTCTAAATCAGTTTAAAATTTTTCCACTATATTTTAATGATATGTTTTTGAGTCTCAAAACCATTTATGTTTTTAGACAGAATAATAAAATACTTTAAGATATATTATTTATTCAGATTATGATGACTCTAAAAATTCATATGAATCATGAGTACAACATGTTTTGATATTTTAAATTTATATTTATTCAAGGATTTATTTATGTTTTCCATCATCTGAAACATTTACAACAAATACTTCATTATATGATTCAACCTTGTTAGATACGTCTGCCTCATAATTATGTCCATCTTCTTTTAATTTATATGGAACCATGTCCTCCAATTTTGATGATTTTTTTCTTACCCGAAATTTTCTATGTCAAGAATCATATCAAATAGGTAAGGTAATGGAGTTAAAGATGATGCCTATTCCAATGAACTCTTATTTCCCTTTTTAGTTTCCTTAGAATCTATTTTTATTCTACATCTTCTTAATTATTTTTTTGACCAAATAAAATATTTTTATTTCTGAAATCACTTTTAAGGAAAAATTGGGAAACCGACCAGTTCAAAATATAGAAAAAGTTAAACCTCGTAAGAAATTGTTAGGCCATTCCAGAAAAAATTAAAGTGGTTAGAGTCCTTTACCTTCAATAGATGCCATTTGATGGAGGTAACCACCATATCTGGGTTTTCCTTGATGAGATCCTCAAAGTCAAATTACATCCTGTCCCATGTAACCACACACTCCTCTCGGTTTGTTTTCCCCTCGTTGAAACCATGTATCAAAATACTATTCTGTTTGTCTATTCGAGATGATTTTTCTTCATTTAAATCAATGTGTAGCAGTATTTTGAAAATTCTATGAGCATCCTCCTCTGATACCTTAATCAGGAAAGACTCCTCCATCATTTCTTCGTTAGAATGCATGAGAATCTACTGGATGTTTTCTGATTGAGCATCCTCTTTATTCTTTAAGATGTTAGTAGAAACTTCCAAACTCTCTTAAGGGATTTTGGCTTTGATAGAAGCCCTTCTAATAGGAGGACTAGGTAAGGATGAGTAGTCCTTTCGTCCCCACAACCTCTGACTATGGTGAATAAACCCATCAGAATCAACCAGGGTGTTCTTTCCTTTCTTTGAAGAGGACTGAAGGTACTCTTATGCAATTTCTGTATCTTTGTCCTCCAAGGACCAAGGTTCTGAGGCAGACTCATTGACCTCTGCTTTATCATCTGACCTCTATTGTAAATGATGGAGTTTTCCATGTCTCTAATCATCAAAGGATCCATATTCAAATAGGGGAGGATTAGCTTCACCCAACAACACAAAACGGTTCTGGGAACCACTAGATCCTTCATCTATACCTATATTAACACGAGAGGGAGGCATCTTTCCCCTGCCTGGGACCTGTTCTGTCCACTCTGAGTCCTTAATTTAGCATGGGCTATTCGGTGAACTCAAGACAACTCCATGTTCAATAGTAACCTCCAACATGGGAGATCTGCTCAGACCAGAAGATCCATCCTCAGCTATTTCCGGGGCCAGGACCTCTTCGGGATAATTGCAAACAGATTTCAAAGCTTCTGCATATGTGGGAGGGTTCCTCAGTCCCGCCTCCTTCTAGGTGGCAGAAGGAAGTCTTAGTTTCCAACTACCCCAATGATCCACTAAAGGATTCATATTACCAGAGACCTCCAATGCTTCCTTCATGGTCCAATCCTCTCATAAAGAAGGCATGACCTCTCCATAATTACAAAATAATGCATGCCTGCATTTAACAGCTTCATGGCCGAGATGCTTGCAAGACGAACATATAAGAACCCACGATTCATATCATACCTTCTGATACTAGTTCAATTATCCTTCAACCTCGATGCAGATGACATCCAGTGGGTTCTTGGATACATTAACTTCTTACTCATTTCATCCTCTTCTTATTTTTCCTCATCAATTTCTTCATCATGTTATTCCAATTCCATTTTTAATATAGAAGATCTTTTTAAAACATTGTGATAATCATTCATTATAAAATTATTATTTTTTCATTATAAATATTCTTATGTAAATATACACGGACCAATTCAATTACTTTTACATCAGCATCTTTACCTTTCCCCTTTTATGAAACTATTGATGTAATTACTGAACATTAAAAAAAACTCCAAAACAACATCTTAGATCATTGGATTGGTGTGAAAACAATTTCCACACTAATGACCTTGCTATACAACTCGTAATGGATATATTGATAAAATATGATTGTTTAAAGTGTTTTCCTCATCCTTCATCAATATTTTTACCATCTTAACCTCCCAAAAAATTCTTCTTTTTAATTTTATATTCTTTAAAAAACATATTGGGGAATATTAGAAGCTAAGTCCTCATCCTTATCATTCCCAAACTCAAGATCATCAAATTAATTAGGATCATTATGCGATAATTTTTTAAAAATATTCATCAATAATTACTATTAAATTTATTTATTTCTTTACAGTGAAGACTCAAACTTTCTATTTTAATAAACAACCTCCTTCTTTTTTGGATGTTTGACTTCAGATATATCCATATACATTTTATCTCAAAACATTTTAAACATAGAATCAAAGAATAACTTCATTCTTGAAATTTTCAATTCACTAATTAGGGAAATTCCCTATAGGATATGTCTGATATATGATTCATAAATATTTCTAACATTTTAATAATAATTTATTTATTAAACATGGAAAAGTCACAATATTAGACTTCATTTAGGAATATTTTGTTGAACCCATTGTAATGAAAACAAACATCTCATGGTTAAGTTTCCTTATATTCATTAGGAAATTCAAAACAAATATGTGTAAAATATTTAGGGTATCCTTATCAACTTTTCCCATAATTATATAACCTTACATTCATAATGTGATGACCCCTGCCTCTGTTGAACATTATTATTCATTACTAATTTTCTCATAATAATGGACATGGTATTTTTTGTTGTTGAGTTAAAAAATATCCCATAGTATCATGTAATTTTTGTGAGTTAAGATACATTTCTCACTCATAAGGTAATTAGACTAACTCTTCAAGTTATTTATATTAATGCTATTACAATTAGGAAAAAAACATAGAATAAAATTTCTCCTTATATTCTTTGAAAACAAGCATGATAGAGTCATAAAATTCTCCAACAATATCTGGGTGATATAATTCAAAATCTTCTTTCTTGACACAAATGTCTTCCCAGAATTGAAATTTGACCACTCTTTTCAGTAAGGAATCATATTTTAATACAATTTTTTTCCATGAGTCTTTATCTAACAACTTCCTATTTCACATAATCATTAGCAGTTCCATTGTTATGAATGGGGTAATGGTGATAAAACAAATGGAAAAATTTGGAGTCAAAACTAACATATGGTGAATGAATTATGGTTGAAACTTATAAAAACAAAATTGGGTCCTTATGTAACCCATCGTTATATCTGAATGGTAGGTGAAGGTCCAAATTCCATGAAATTTTATATCTCAAAATTAGAAACCTTATTTGATCTAATGGAAAATACTTATTCGAATAATATTTTAAATATAAATATTCACTTGTAATTTTTTTGATGATAAATTTTATCATAGATTGAAATAGTTTGACTAGAATACTTTATGTTTTTATTAAAACAATGATTTCAAAGCTAATATAAAATGTATGATAAAATTTTAAACACTAATTCAATGGAAAAGTACATAATCTAAAAAAATGGAAGAGTACCTTTCGTAGTTGAATATATTCATCTGTATGAGTAATCTTTTTCTTTGTGGTTTTTGTAATGATACTGATTATGATAATTATTATAACAATCATATTATCTTAAAAAATTGAAATGATGTTTTAGTTAGGATTATTATTATTTAGAAGTTTATTTATAACATAATAATTGTTTCGAAATATTATTTTAAAATACATGGATTATGAAATAAATATATTATAATTTTAATTAAGTAAAAAATTTATGAATTTTTACTCTAGAAAAATTTCAAAACTGTCTCTTAGTCCAAAAAAATTGAGTCTTGAAAAATAATTCATTCTAGATTTAGATATTGTTTTAAAAACAAGAAACATAGTATAATAAAAAAAATAGAAGACAAAACCATATGTATTACCCCATTGAGAATTATTTCATTAATTGAAGTATATTTGTAAATAACACATAGATACCACTTGATACATTATACTGATCAGAACTATATTTTATTTAATGTGTTCAGTTCTATCATAACTAAGAGGATTTTAAAAAAATATAAACATGTTATTCTTTCATTCAATTGAATTGTCAAATTATACGTCTTTTTCATTTAATCATGAAGGATATGGGTTCTTATGTATATATAAGAATATATTTCGAGTGATTTCATTAGTTTTACTGTGGTAAATGGAACTTGTGTTGTTGAAAAGTATTTTAGTTTTTGTATAACTCATCCTAGAGTCTATGAGTGCGTGTGTCATCCACAACACTTGATTACAACAACTTCCAGCTATCACATATTTGACATCAATTGTGTAATGTACCACTATGTATTGTTTCTTACAAGACCAATAAACTATATAATAACTTAATAAATTACATGTTCCATATGTACATATTCTTTCAATTATATATACAAATAAGTTACCATAAAAATACATTTTAGTTCATAATCATATCCTAAAGAATAGAGTAATTCTAAATACATAATTCTCTTAATGTAATAAAAAAATATTAAAAATTAAAGATGGGGTTCATTTAGATGGGGTTGATATCTAACACATAATAATAATGAAACGATTAAATCTAGATGACTAGAAGTTAATTATATTAAACATTAAATCATTCCTATAATCATATTTTGATCAGTGGATTTCCCAACATCAATAAGATCTTATGTATTTATGGTTCAGATAGGAGTAATAATACCTTTAGTTTGTTCATAACTGAATTTTTTATATAATTATTTTATATAATTATGTTTATATATATACAATATTCTATTTTTTGTAAAATTTTAAAACCAAGAATGTATGTTAACTTTCCCATCATACTATTTTTATTCACATATTTCATAATATCCATAATTTAATTTATTAAATACTTTGGAGTTCAACCATATATAACTTCATTGAAATTTATATGTACAATAAAAATATTTTTATCAACATATACTATAAAATGAGTTGGATTTTAATTTCCTTTAACAAAATTGTTATGTAATTGAAATATAGGTAACCTGTCATACCAAGTGTTACATGAATTTTTATGTACATAAAGTTTTTTTATGTTTATAAACTTGTTTTGGATGTTTTATATTTTTAGAAATAGGAGGTTATTCTACAAAACATATATATTAATAAAATCACTCTTTATATACATTAAATATATTTTAAAATATGATAATTATATATAAGAACGATTTATATAAATAAAATAAGGTGTTGGTGTTATAGTAGATTATTCTTCATAGTCTATTTCATGTTTTTGTATATAAAACTTAGTTAAAATTCTATGTATATTTCTAACTATTTTACAATTTTCATCATATTTATTCTAAAACACCCATTTCACTACAATTTTAGAATTACCTCTATGTATTTCAAAAAAAATTAGAGAATGGGTTCCTTCCAAACTCCCTGAGTTCATATAGAATTTATTTTATCCAATCCTTATCACCTAAATCTTCATAAGGATTTTTAGGATAAAACATTGGTAAGAAATAAATGTGTTATATTTCAATTATCAATGAAAATATTTTTCTAACAGGATGTTCTACATCACAAATGATATTATCACTAGGGCGATTCCTGATAAAACACTAATTCCATAGATTTTTAGAAATCTGGTTGTCAACAATAGGGGGAAAATTTTCTTAACGTATAACATGAAAAAAATATTATTCAATTATTTTACCATGAGTATAATATTTCATCATAGGATGAAAATCGGTTTTAAAAATAACATATAAATATGTATGTTGGGGTATTATAGAAAAAATGTTTTTTATTCATCAAACATAACATGTACTCTTTCCTTGGTTGTGATCTTATTTTTAGTAAGAAATATTTAATCTATACAAATTTTGGACTAACCTAAAAAAATCCATTCATTAGATATTGGATAAAATATATGTACGTTTTGTTTCTTATTAATGATGAATACATTGCATAAAAAACATTATCTAAGAAACATTTGGTTTCCCTTCGGTCCACAACTCATATGTTTTTTTAATAAAATGTCTAACTAAAAATTTATTTATTGTATAACATGAATGGATAACTACATTACCCAAAAAAGGTTATGAACTAAATAAAAAATCAATATGGTTCTATTCATCTCTTGAATAAATTTATTTCTTATTTCAACTACATCATTTTTCTGTTGAGTACTTGGTGTTGAAAAGTTATTTAGAATACTCTTTTTAATAAAAAAATTTTCGAAATCATATTTTTTAAATTATCCATATTAATAAAAAATTGATATCTAGGATTTTTTTTCTCATTTTTAACTCTAGCTACAAAAGTTTAAAAATAACTAATGGCTTGAGATTTCATTTTTATAAAATAGACTAATGTATATATATTGTAATCATCGACTAAATCATATACATAGTATTTTCCACCAATAAATCATGTTTTTGAAGGAAAAGATAATTCTATATAATCTAATTGTAATGAATCAGAAGATGATACTTCACTAGTATATTTAAAACATGACTTCATTTTCTTACCACATTTCCAAATATTGTAGACTTTTGAAGCATAAACCCTATATTCTGATTGATCCAGGAAAATTTATTCCATTGTAAACAAAGATAATTCTATTAGGTTATTGTGTCACAAACCTCTCTTCCATAACCTAGAATGATCTTCAACAACACAAAACAATGATACATCTTGTCACCTAAGGTATTATAATTTTAATTTTTAATCATTCTCATGTTAATTGATGAAATAATAATTTCATATTTAGAAATAGAGAGAGTACTTTTTTCATTCGTGGAGTTTAAAATATAACACTTATCACATTGTTGACTAATTATTATAATTTTTTAATTAATTAATACAAAAAATAAAACATTTTAAATTAAATATTTTCAAGAATAAAAATTTTCCCTATTCTGAGAATTTACCCTTTACCATTATGTAAAAATTATATTTTTCAGTTTTTTACCTTAATGATCTTATTGAAAATAATATTTTTTTCAGTCATATGTCAAGAGAAACCACTACCCATTAATAAAATGTTTTTGTTGGAATTTTTTCTATGTTACTTTTTCAAAAGGAAATCCCAGTGGGTGTTTTTTTGAACCCTCCACACCCAAGAACCCTCGTTCCATTGAAGAGGTCATTCAAAGAAGCACTATCTATGAATGTGTCATTACCAGCCGAGATGGAATAGTGTCTCATGGGGTATAGACTTGATCTGCAATGGGTTGACACAAAAATCTGTCAGAAAGGTGTGCTGGACCCATTAAACCCATCCTCATCAGAACCGATTGACTCAGAAGGGCGAGTGGATTAGGCGAGGGATAAATTCTCCCATGAGTGGGCGCCTGTGAACCAAACAATTCACCTCTAAAGACATCCATTTTTATTAACCACCTCATTTCACTATTGCTCCACCGCCGAATTGAAATATTCTTTCTATTTTTATTTTATTAAATATTAATATTTCAGAACCAAAAACTTTTTGGGTCTGGTATTATCAGAACATAATATTTTAGGTAACCAAATTATATTAACAGAATTATGTCAAGAAAATTTCATTTCTCTCAAAAAATATGTTTTAGGAAAACAAAAAGACTAATTTTATTTAATCAAAATTTTTTCATTATATTCTCACTACTATATCATTTATTCATAAAAAGTTCACATTTCATAAAAAATTAGTTATTATTAAAAATAGGTTATATATTATTAAAACCTACACTGAATTCATCACTGTGTGTTATAATTAGGTTATAAATTTTACCAAAATTTTCCCTACCATTGGTAAATATATGATACAAAAAATCACATATTAGACTTTTTATTTTTTTAGTTTCACAATGATGTTTTTATCAATCGTAGAAATATTATTTGAACTATATTTTAAAAAATATTTTTGTGAATTATAATTCTCAGTAATTGTTTTTTTGAATTGATTTTCAAATACTATCTTTTCCAAAATTATAGATATCATAATATGTAGAAATATTTGATATTCCACAATTTAATATATTTACCCTTTAATATTCCTTAACATGTTTTTCTTGAGAATTATCATGTTTTCTTTAAATTTTAACATTTTTATTTTCAGGAAAATTACAAATCATATATACATCTACATAAATAGGTAGGGTTTACCCTCTTTAACTAATGAATAATATTTATGGGAATATTTTTATCATCATATCTATTAGGAAAATTTGTATTAAATGAAATTTGGGAAAATATTAAATAGTGTGTGTGTTTTCCATGAAACATTTTTTCAAAATCATTATTATAGAAACTAAACTACTGTTTTTATATAATGAGATATCATTGTCTAAATAATTATCATAAGAACTGTCTTCACCACATTCACTCTATGTATTAAAGTCTTTCAAACTCCTGTTGGTATTATGATTACAGTACCTCTTTTCAGTTTTATCATAATTCTTCTCTTTCTTATCATTCCTTTTCATAATATGACAACCCGATTGAATGGGTCTTATATTATTGAGTTCATAACAAATAACATTAGTATACTATTTCTTGTCATTTGAAACCTTATGGATTTTCATGTATCTATATGGAAAGTCCTTTTTTTGAAAAATATATA
Source organism: Viscum album (assembly GCA_963277665.1). Taxonomy (NCBI): domain Eukaryota; kingdom Viridiplantae; phylum Streptophyta; class Magnoliopsida; order Santalales; family Viscaceae; genus Viscum; species Viscum album. The sequence continues at coordinate 1,501,638,746 of OY728131.1, forward strand.
TTATTCATCACATTTTTACGATTTTCTAAGTCATTCTCAGAAGTTTATAATAAACTATAATCATACTTTACATTAGATTTATTCTTTTATAAAAATTTCAAAACTCTTTCATTGGACTGAGCATTAGTTGGACAACTTGATTTTGTTGAAAAATAAAACACAACATTATTTTATTCTAAATTTTAGAATATCTTTTTTAATATAACATCATATTTCATTATATTGTGAATAATAACATTAATAGTAATATTTTTAATATTTTATACAACACCCAAGGCTGTTATTTTGGATTCCCATTGATTAGACATGATTTGTATTATCTATTCAAGAATGTTACATAGGTTAAAAAATTCTCTCCTAGAGAATGTAATCTTATATCAGCAGTCATAAATATTGGATGCATTTTTTTCGACCACTTCTCTACGTATGAAATCAAGGACTTGATAGTATTATCTCTTCATAGCTCTTCTAGTACCAATAAATATAGGACTTCCAAAGTGAGTAGCTTCCAACTTTTCCTAAATGAAATTTTTTGATTCAAACAAAGTAATTTGACTGTATATATTACTAGTCATAGAACATAATAGAGTATTCCATATTATATAATTTAATTGATATTTTTGTTTTTTCTGATGATTAATGGTAGTGACTTCCTTCTAAAGAATCTTATACTCTCTAGTAATAAAAAAATAAATTCAATGATGGTATTTATAATTAATATTTTTATTCTACCTCCCTAGAATATACAAACACTTATGTTAAAGTTAGTTGATGAATGGGATTCATATTTTATAATGTTCCAAAATTTATACTCTCTATCTTAAAGATAATTAAAACTATTATCAACAAACAAAATAATTTAAAAAAAGATTATAAACAAGAATTTTATGACAAAACATTATAGACATATAGAAAATAATGAATGTAAAAAGCTCATCATGTAAAGATGTATAATCCTTCTTGGATACCAATTGTTGAATTGTGAGAGTTTTTGATATATAATTGAGGTTGGTGAATTTTAGTATAAAAAATGTAGGCAAAATTAAAAAAATCATATGTATAAAATGTTCAAAACCACAAATTTTATGATGATAAAAGTTATTAAATTGTATCCAATAAGCATCTAATATAAGAGAGTACGTTATCATTCCAAAATAGACATTGAAAAATAGTTTTTTAGATACATAATTATAGAAGTATATTTTAAATACACATGCATAGAGGAATGCAAGAATAATAATAATTTGAAATTCAAAATCATAAAATAGTAAGAATAACAAAAAATCATTAATAATGGAATTTACTCATTCACCTTTATATTTATGGTAGTCATAAATCCAGAATAAAAATCCATAGTTTGAATACCTACTATAAAATTATTTCTTTCTATACTATAAAATCTCTTGATATGATGATCGATAACTATATCTTCCAATCTCATGGAATCCATCTGCAAGATAATTAATTTATTCTTTGTATTTATTTCACTAAAAATTCATTGATATAATGATCGGTCTTTGCCCTCCTCGGTTTGGAAGCCCTTGATCTGATTGATTGGATTCACCATTTTCCAATCTGTGGAATCCCTTGATGTGTACCATGATCAGATTCACTGAATACAAAATCTATATTTTCTAAATATTTTAAAATCCTCCCACAGATTCCTTAGAATTTCAACCCTCTAAAAAATTCTCAAACATTGGAATATGATGATAATGCATATAATTATTTTTATTACTTGTATTTTTAATGCATCAGCTCCCATATCTTTAAATGTCCTTTTATTTATAGGAAGAAACCCTGCAGTCATATTTTAGAGTTGGTTGCAGTGGAATTAGAAAACTATCACTTGAAAACTCACACTGATATGAATATTGATATGTATAGTTAAGCATTTAATTGTTCTATTTTGTATAGTTTAGAACCATTATAATTATTTTTAGTATTATGTGTGATAAATAAAATGCTAACCACTCCAAATATTAACATTGGTTAGCCCTGTGAACATCACCATTGATTTTCAATAAAATAAACCAAAAAGATTTCAATTATTTATGTTATTACCAATGTCATCCCAATGGTTATAACTTTTTCATTTTGATTGATATATTATTAGAATGACCACTTGTTAGTATAGTATATTTTCTGATGTATCAGACTCACAACTGTTCGGATAGATCAGATTTATTAAAATAAGTTTATATTTTTTATTATAATCATACCTATGTTTAGTATAAAATAATGGTTTCTATAAAAAATAAACTTAATCAACTAGGATATATAATGTTAGTAAAATATATTTTTAAGAGCCTATTTTTTATTTCCAAAACTATGGGTAGGAAATGTAGAAAGTGAAACATTTTACTCAATACAATGGTATTAATTAAATTAATCCATTAATAAACATAAGTAATTGACTACATGAAAAGTGAAATATTTTTTGTTATGAAAGAGATACCCAAAACAAGAATCATCCACCATCCAAAACTAATGAAAAACATGATAAAATATTTTTAATTCAATTATTCACTAGAACATGAACCCAAAATTTATAGAACCTACTGAGCTTTCTCATATTAATAAAAATTATTCCCCATAGAGAATAATTCCCTCTCTATACTTGATTGAGGGGTTTTGAATTGTGTGAAATAATTCATGTTAGGTTATTTATTTCAAAATGTTTTTCAATGGTTTCATTCATAGAATAAGAAACACCCAACTATTCTATATCTATAGGGAACCTGAATCCTAAAGGCAGAAGCTCATCAGGGAATTTATCCAATGATTCATAAGATATCACATTAGTATAGAGGATGGGAGGTCAGGCTTATCATACCCCTTTGAGGTGAATTTTTTCATACTCTAGGACTCTCTTATAGATGTAAGCTATGTTTTTCAATCAGTCATGATGTCAAAATTATGATGTGGGTCACCATTTAATAAACAATTAATTATTGGTGTCTGTGGAATTTAGAATCATCTATATTTATATGATATTCTTCAAAAATGGATATATTTGTATATATCATAGGTTCTCCATTTATTGTATCCTCTCATATAACTATTATAAATTCATTGGTTGTTATTATGATGGTGGTGGTTACTAGCCACACTGTGGGGTTCTATGAAGTGTGGCCTCATCTAGGGAGACATGAGTTGTTTTTATGTTGGGATCGAACCCATGGATGGCCTTTCTATGTACCATTGTGAGTGGAATTAGAACCCACGTTGTTTTGATCCACTTAACATAAAAAATTTTACATTAAAGGTCATGGGATAAATTGAATACCATTCATTTTAGCGTCTTGTAGTGAGGAAATCCTAGAGAAATATGCCAAGTCATGTTTGGTGTAGGACACATGTCGATGTGGCCCAGGGATCCTAGAAGGGATATGAACATCCAGGTTGAATTATACCCTACTGGTATTGTGGACTAGGGTGAGTAGGGTTTATTTGGAAAATTCAGATCAAAACTCATGGGTATTTCCTACGTATCCCTTTTTTACAATAATCAAAGTCCATATATTTCAGTTATAGGGACATAGGTTAACAGAGGAATTGTTTTTTTTACCATAGGGGATTATGTCCCTTTCAAAGGATTATGTTGTGGATTACTCTTAATGATAATTCCATGTTGTTTGGCTAAGGAATACTCCTTAAAATGATTCACTTGGATGATTGTGATGATACGAATAGGGATTATACTAAGTAAAATCCCAAAGGATTAATTTGTGTGGTAAATAATTAAGGGGATTCTCTAGTGAATGTGGGTTATGAATGGGGATTACTACATAGGAGGATTGTCATAGGTTGCGTAGGGGCTACTCCTAAAAATGATTCCCTTTTTTGGTTGGGGATTAAACTTGAAATGACACACATGGATTGGGATCATGTGGATTTTGTAACTATTTTCTACCTCTAAGAACAATTGAGTCATGATCCATTTGAGAAAAAAGGGAAATAAGAGATTTTGGAAATCACATGATCTATATTTCCGAGTGGTTAGATACATGTACTTGAGGACCCATGCATATGGAGGTACGTTAATGGAAGGTTAGATTTAGATCTAAAGGAATATTCTCACCTAAAACATGCAGCTAAATCTATGGATCTCTTTATCATTGATATACCATAATTCCACAAGTCCTGATGAGCCATTATTGAACATGAGAAATTGGAGGAAGTACAATATTTTGAAAACTACACACTTCTCCTCCTCTATTATTGGAAGATGATATGATGAAAGAATAATAAATTTGACATGGATCCACCCATTTACTCTACCATTTCATATCCTTGATAGTCATATATGACTGACTCTTTGCAAATGGACCTCAGGGAGCATGGGGGAGAAAGAGTATAACCTCCTACAAGATATTATTTTGGATTAATCAAAGATGGGATCTTTAAAATTGGTCTTAAGACATGATATTATGTTGTCATTCCATGTAAAAAAATTCAACCATGATCCTCCGTCTCCCCACCTAAAACCATAGTTTTAATTTTAGAGAGACGCCCAGGGAATGAAATGATTTTAACTCATGTACTTGAGATTGAGAACTTCCTAACACCATCTCTACTATTGGGGTCCTAGTGATCGTTGGAATGAGAATCCAGATGAACCCCAACAACCATAACCATCTTGTAGGACATGTGATAGAAAAAAACTGAATGTTCGAATGAAAATCCAAATAGAGGACAATCTAGGACTCCCTTCCTCATGTATTTCTATGTATCTAGGATTTGTTGGAGGTCTAAAATTTGTTCCCCTAGAGTGTGGGATCTACACGAAGAGGATCCCTATAATTCATGGCATGTAAGAGGAGTCAAATAGAGTCTCACGTGGGTCCTATATTAAACGAAAAGGGTTCCTTGTATAGGGTTGGGAGGAAATATAATTTCTTCACATATGGGGTATAGTCCCACCCGAGTTGTGTATTTATTGGGAAATGGACCACCTACGAAACAAACCATGAAAGAGGATTTGTCATAGGCACTATGTGTCTCCCAAAGTGTCCTTAGATAGGTCCCATGATGATTCCTAGTCAGGGATGGTTCCTCATGCATGTGGTTTTCTACTATGGTATAATGAGTTCTCATGTAGATGTATTGTGTTTGAGACCATTAAGGGACATTAATCTTACTTGTACCATTTAATTATGTCATCTATATGGTTTTTTTGAGGTACCTGAGAAATTTTTAGAGATTTGGGAGAAGGGGATACATGATCAAAGCTTGGAGGCTTCATTTGATTTTCAAGTATCTAAAATGGAGATCCCTAGGGTCCTATTTGTATGAAAATAGGGAACCCTAGTTTAAGGAGTTACCATGCATAGCTCAATGAAGTAGGTTCCTAGGGTAGGTTCCCATCATAGGTGTGGCCTTCCTTTTTATGACACGTTGGGGGTGTTGTGTGCCCCTTATAATGTTGAGTGGTTATTTTTCATAGGTTATCATGGTAAATTCACTTCGATTCTATATATATCTCATTATAACTTTAGTAATGATAAGGTTCTCTTCATTATCATTTCACCCCCTTGAAAAAATTGAGTTTCAATATAATTCCCCCTCAAGAATGGATCTGATCAAAATAAGAGTGTCAAGTCATAAGGAAAAATGGGGAAAAGATTATGAAGGACTGGGATGGTCAATCACATAGGTCATTCACATTGATCTATAGTCAATGAATAGGGTATAGTTTAATTGAACAACTCCCCAATGTTGGTCTGGTGTGTATGACAAAGACCTCTATAAATACTTGTTCCCCCCTTTTTATTTTACTCACATTTTGGGTTGGTGATTTTTTTCCCTCAACATGTAGTTCATCATCCTAGATGTGGAATGATTCTCATTTCATGAAGATCCATTGAGTAATTTCCTATAATAAAACCACATGAGTGACATTGCTACATAGAATCACTTTAATAAGAAACCTATCTAAGGAATCTAGTTGAGTGAATTGTGAAATACATGTTGGAGAGGTGTGCGTGGAGTATCATATCGAAGGGCCTTTTTGAGTTCTTTCCATTGAAAAAATTGTAATTTTTTCAAGTTAAAATTTAAATTTTTTCTATGTCAATATTTTAACTTCATTGGAGAATTTGGTTCTTTCTTCTATGTTTTCAATGTCTTGTTTAATGACTTCTATAGAAAAAGGAATTTAATGTTCCTCTGAGATAATCAAGGATGTTAGGAAAGATTAATATGATATAGTTGAGTTTTATATTTTAGGATTGATAAAGCTTGTAATAAATTTTATTTTTACCGGTTTTATTTTCATAAATAAATTGGGAAATATTTTTGACCAGGAGCTGAGATGGTGTGTAATTATGAGGCCTGATGTCCCCTAAAAAGTTCGTTTAAATGTGTATGTATTTTAGTAGATTGCATGAGCGGGTTTCCTAAAATAGTTGAATAACTCTTAAATGGTTTCCCAGATAAAAAATGTAAGGGAACTAATGCATTCAGTGAAACAACTATACCTCATGTGGGGCCTAACATTGACCATTGTGGGTTGACTATGAAATGTAGTTTTTAGAAATCAAAATAAATAAATTTAATAATGTTTATCTTATTTTACAAAACGGGACAACCATAAGATAGTTTCCCTTTCTAATAATACTTGTATGAAAAATTTAGGGTTATCATCATAGCCCTTGAATTACTTTTAGGCAAGGAGACAGAACCCTTCTGATGAATGACAACGAACGTCTGCATATCAAGGATTGACGATGACACAAACCTTCATTATTCAACAAAAACTGATCCAACCAAGAGGTATGATGTTTATCTATTTTTGATTTACTCTATCCTGATTTAGTGATGAACATGTACCAACCAATGAAATTTTTGATCCATGGTTTGAATGTTCATACGGGATGGTAAATTTTTTTGGTGTCTAGAAATGGGAGATAAATATTTGTGATTATATTTTCTTGTTCTTTGTTAAACCTTCTAAAATTAATGGATCAAGGTCGCCATGAAATAATTAAATATCCATTATTTAGGAATTTGTGTGTTTTATCTCTACCACCCTCAATCTATATTAATAAGTGTGTATTCTTCTCCAATGTAACCCCTATGTGAATGATCAACTATTTCTACCCTAATTAATGATGCAACAATATGAGATCGAAGGATTTGACCCCACAATGGTATAATGGACATGCGACAGATGCGTGGTAAGGTTCATGAGAGGTAGCTACTTACGGTAGGACAAGTATATGGGATAATTTATGTCCACAGTGGGGTGGTCGGGGCGATGTCAGGATGCGGCTAGCTAGGATGTTCTTGGGGGAGCATAAGGAGGCAATGGGTTGACGGCAAGGCAGCGACGATAGGCTGCTCTCCATGTAGGAAAACATGGAAGCTGTGCTGGTGGAGGCTATAATCTGTGTCTGAGAGCTATAGTGGCGATCTAGGCCATGTTTCAAATCTACATTGAAAGAAATCACAATAACAAGGTTACGAGGCATGCAGAGGAGGCGAGATTTCCATGTGAAACGCAACATGGATCCGCATTGACCGGGTAACAAGGGGTATCCATGTGGTCAGGGTGGACCGCGTAGACTAGTGGGTATGTCCAGGGAAGGCTACATCCCATGTAGAATATCATAATGCATGAATCCGACTAGACTAGGGTGGTCAGGCTACTTAAGCGGCCTAGCGAGCAGGACCAGTATGCCTCACCAATGGAGACAAGCCCAAGGGGTTGGGTTGGTTAAGGTCATACCAAACCTTTCCAGGTCAGGTTGGGTCAGCTATACAGGTTTGGTTTGGATTGTGATCAGGTTGGGTATGTCGTGTCAGGCCCAGGCCGAACCTGGGTGGGAACATTTTACAAAAATGACCATATCTTTCAGTCATTGTGTCTATTTGAAGATTATATTTTCCATTTAGACCCTTGGGACAATTCAGTCCTTTTGAGATACTCTATGTGATTTGTTCTAAAAGGAGGAATTCGACCTAATGGATGGTGCAGGAGGTTCTCTTAGTAAAATTATGCTACAGTAGGAATCTTGTGGCTAGATGTGATCATGGGGACTATTTGATCTTTGTGACTATGTGATCTTGGCGACTATATGATCATTATGACTATGTGATATTTGTGACTACGTGACTTGGGGGATACATTAATTATCAACACTCAATGTTTTATTGATACTCTATGTGTTATCGACCCTCTGTGTGTTACCGACACTCCGTGCGCTATCGATTATGGTTATTCTATGGACTACTTCTAATAACCCTACTTTTTGTGTAGTAGACATATACATGTGTGAGATTATTATACATAATGTGTTTCCTTTATTTTATATTGTGTAATTAGTAGTGGTATTTATTATTGTAATTCCTTTTTGGTTTTTAGGTGTCCAAATGAGTATTTTTTCACTCACCCCTACACGAGCTTTTCCGACATGTGATGTGTCTTGTATATACGATTGATGATTTAATAGAGTTCTTAATAGAACAAGTCTCAGTGTTACGTGTGGTTTTCATAAAAGAGATGTGTGATTTTATGTCTTCATAAATCTTTTCTACACCTACCCTTTAGGTAGGGTTTTCTGTAAATGAGTTTCCTGAAATTTTGTATTTACTTTTATACACTCTTTCATTTGGTGGGTTTTTTATTTCCCCATAATTATGTTCTAGTTTTCTAAAATTGTACGATGTTGTTTGTATCGTAGTATATTCATGTATTTTTTTCTTATTGTTATGAAATTTTAGTATTTCTATATTGGAGATTTGGGAATGTCTACAGGTAAATAGGAAAATGACTGTCATTTGTGGGATATACAAAGTTGATGCTATTCTCTAGCCCTTTTCCTAATAGAGGTGAGCTTGGGGTAGTCACAACATGGGATCCCCTAGTGTGGTATGTGTCAAAGTGGTATCAAAGTGGTCGGTTCTGTTAAGGGCTGAGAGTCTGTGAGGATGGTTTAGGGGCAATAGTGTTAGGTGTTTTGAGTTTGGATTTCATGCTAGGGAATCCAATGTTGGTGGATCGACTGGTGTATCCATACACCAAGACTCTGAATTCTGAATTTCCACTCAGTATATGAAAACATTAGGTTCATGTGTTCTCATTTCCTTCTTGATTATTCTCACTAGGTATATGTTATAGACTTTGGTTCATCTTGATCTATTTTAGGATTCCTCTACACTGAAATACCACCAGGATTTTGATGTGTGATCATGATGATGATCCACCTATCGATGAGGAATCGGTATAGGGACCAGTACCAGAGATAGAACCACCATGTAGTGTACCGGAGATACCACCACCAATCTAGTAGTAGTTACCACCAGCACTACTTATAGAGTGTGGATGAAGGTTAAGTGCATTGCATGAGTTCTAAAGGTAGTAACCTTCCATGTTTTGCGGTGAGATCAACCCATAGGTATCTGAGGATTGGTTAGATCTAGTTACATGTGTCTTCCACATTAGTTTGATACCTTCTGATTAGATGGTAGTTCTATATCCAAGCCTTATTTAGGGATTTGTGGGAGACGGTGGAGCTTAGTGATTTCAACACATTACGATATGACTCTTTCTCGGGTATACTTTTAGTGCCTCTTCAGGGATATTTTCTTTCTGGTGTTGTTATGCTTAGTGTGTATACAAAAGCTCCTACTTTTATGGTTGGGCAGTCAGACAGTAGTGGAGTACATAGTGATATTTACAGATCATTATCTCTACTCCATGGATATGGTGTGGGACCCATTATTAAAGGCCTAGACCTTTGAGTAGGGGATACACTGAGAGATAAAAGCATTGGGGATATTTCTTAGCATTCTTACTTATGTTGGGGTACTGGACCAAGATATGTTTTTGGAGAGATTTCTAGTAGAATAGACACAAGTAGTGGGAGCTACCAGTAGGCACTAGGTAGTTGGGTATTCGATGATAGGTAGCTGACAATAGATACAGGACACAAGAAGGACAGGTACTACAAGTGATGACACTAGGACACATGATCAGTAGTGTGGGACTCCCAGGGTAGAGTGAGTCAGCTAAAGGACATGTTCTGTTACTCTTGTTATTGTAACGAAACTAACATTTGAATGATATTTTGTGTCCTGAATATGTATGTTTTACAATTTCATAATCAATAACAATATATAAGTATAAACTAAATGTGACCATATGGTTTTGAACATTGGTTAATATGACCGTTGGAAACAATAATAGATTTTTTTACATTGTAATTATTATTTATGAATAGAAATTTTAATAGATAATTAATGCCAAAATAAGAGTCAATGGCCTCATCCAATAGACTCAAGCCAAGCGAAGCCCATTTGTCAAATCATGAGAAGGAGGTATCCTCACTAGTCTTTTCTCTGGACCAAGACCATGTTGAGCTTCAACATGTTAAGATTGAACGAAATCTTCAAGGAGATAAGTTCAAGTTGATAGAAATCACTACTTGACAAATGTTATCAGATCCACTCAAAGATTGTATCATTATTTCACACCTTAATCTTATGTCCTATGCGGGTGTTATAAGGGTTTATGTAATGGGTCATTAGTTAATTTTGGTAATCCATTTTAATAAATAAAATTGTTATTATGGTAAAATATTCATCATTTTTCTTTTTTTAAATGACAAAGTTAATCTAGGATGAAATTTTAGTATGTTTCTATGAATTTTCATACAACTGGTGAATATTGAAAAAAAAAATTTAAATATCTTTTATTCATTAAATAATTGGTATTGTGAAATGATTTATGAAAAAAGGATAGACACGGTTATGATTAGTATGAAATTTAGAGTCTTATAAGATCAACATAATTTTTAGGAATAATAAATTGTGCATAGTAATATTAACCTTAAAAATAATAATATGACCAATGAAAAAGTAACATCACCTAAGGAATTTTTAATATAATTTATTCATCTTTAATGTTATTGTGATATAATAGTATAAGTAAATAACTTTTTTCAAAAATTTTAGTTAAGTATAACTATTTTTCAAGTAAATAGTGATTTCACATAAAAATTAATTTTCTCGTATTTATAAAATTATTTTCATAAAATGGATTTCATTTTCTAATTCAAAACATAAATATTAGGTTACTGTGAATTAATGAGATTTTGATTAAATGTTTTTTTTACTAAAAAGCAAAAAAAATGATTTTTAGTTTTCAGTGTGTTTAATGACACCATAATGATGTCATATTTATTTTAAAATTATGGTTGAATTATTAATAATAATATATTATATGAGGTTTACCAAGTTACAAATTCCATGGAAAAATATCTTAGTTAATGCATTGGTTTTGAAAATACCACCGAAGAGGTGTCCTCAGAAATTAATAAAATAACTCCCACTATTTTATAATAAATACAAAGATATTCCTTCATTTTATATTATTCAAAATTCATTCCCCTCAATTATTTAATAGTCATACCCCCCATGGAGTCCCCCCAAACTATCCTCAAGCACTCAAGGTCCCAATCATTGATTTTTTGAAGTTACTGTACAAGGTAAGGGAATTCTCGACATCACTTTTGCATTCAAGTTTTCTTTTATGAGATATTTTTTTCGAATTTCCATTCTGTTTTATAAATTCCATTTTATTCTATAACCTAGTGTATTATTAGTATTTTATGAATGGGTGACCCTAATACCCAATCTTTTTAATGTTTTGTAAAACTATGTCTTTTAACCGTTAAACTGGAGAATTTTTGTCTCAAAATATCTCTCTTTTTCTCAAGATATTCTTTTATTTTCATTATGTAAATACCCAATCCTATTTAATTTGTATGGGTATTCAACATGACATATATATTATTTATTTTATTTTGTAATGGAAATACAGAAATCCCTCATTCCATTTCTATGTGTGATAAATGACATAAAGATCATGTTTTATGAACTTTTTAAAACACCATGATATTGATATGAAACCCCTTTCATTTATTCTTCAAGGGTTATTTATGAAATTTTTGTTTATGGTATATGAGTATCACATAAAAATAAATAAATATTAAGTTTTCACCTAGGTATCTCTCCAATGCATTGGGTAAATAAATTAATCTATATATATGATAAGTTTTACAATAACTTGGTGATTAACATTGGTAATTTTTATGACACCGTGGGGATAGACCTTGATGATATAATTTCGAATTTATAAATGAAATACTGTAGTCAAATTATGAGGATATTATTCATGATATTTTTAACATGATATTCCGCTTTCTTACGCCATTATGATATTTCATCAAGTTCTTATTATATTCTCTAGAGGTCACAAGAAAACTATTTTCAAAATTTTCCTTTACTAGGGCTTCTTCTCACCATTTAATTTGATGTATGTCCCCGGGTTATGAGATAAAGTAATTGTACATAAGATGAAAATTTCATAAAACCTATAAATAGGATTAAAATAATGATATGTGTTTTCATGTTTAATGTACCTAATATCCAAGACAATAAACTTTAAAGATCCTTTGTTTGTACAATGTAATGAAAAGTTATGTAATAAAAAGGTGGGAAGCCATAGTGGAGTTTTGGGGAATCTAAATAAAGATTTCTTGACCCATCATAAGTCCAATCAGTAAATGGTTGAGGGATGACCGAGATAGAGGTGGAGACCAGATCCGGGTGGTCGGCATGCTGGCTGGTGTGGTAGAGGAGTAGGTTGGGTAGTAATAGGTGGGTGGAAGATTGAGGTACTATCACCACCACCCCTCAGTGTTCCACCATGGGTATATGGATCTAGTGAATAGGTATGAGGCTAGGTTCAAGAGATGTTGGCATATGACCCTGATAATCCTTTGATGATTGGAGGTATGATATGTGTCTTTTCCATGTTATCTACTGTTTGGATAGACACAATTTTATGTGAATCTTTTCTCACCATGACCCTTGTTTGATACTCGTATATTCCATTGACACCGTTTAATATATCCCTACACTTAGATAATCATATGAGGGTAGGATGAATGATCACAAAATGGTTTCAATAGTGTGACCTTACTCTACTGGGAGAGAGTTTTGGTTGGGATCTCTTGGTCTAGGAATTGAAGCCTTACGATGTAATTCTTGATATAGACTGTTTAAGCACTGTTCATGCCTAGATTGACAGTTTTAGGTATAGAGTGTGGTGATTCCATAGTGATTGGACAAGGTTTTATTTTTTCAGTGAAAAGGAAACACATGAAGTGAAGGATGAACTCACATATATGAGGGTGTAGTTGATTACTCATTAGTTAGCTTGTGTCACCGTTGGTGTAGTGGATGATAGTAGTACTCAGTTTCCTACAATGGTGGATGATTACAAGGATATATTTCCCGAGGATGTCCCCAATTCACCTCCCCATTTTGAGGTTGACTTCTACAGTGATATGTACCTCAGGACGAAATTGATATCTACTCCTTCATATCAAACGGATCCCATAGTGCTTCTTGAGTTGAGGGTACAACTAGATGACTTGCTGACAAAGGGATTTGTGAGTCCCAATGTTTATCCTATGGTTGCCCCAATTTTTTTTTCATGAAGGAATACTAGTGATTTAGATTATGTGTTGAATTTTTGTGCCTAAACCAGGTGGAAATGTAAAAAAGTGTCAAATAGTGAGGATTCATGACCTCTTTGATCAGATGAAGCGAGTCATATGGTTCTCAATGATATAACTCAAATCTGGATATCACATTCATCAAGTATGAGATTAGGACATCCTGAAGATGACTATCAGATTTAGGTACCTCCAATATGAGTACATGGTGATTCTGTATGGCATGATGAACGCCCTAGTAGTTTTTATGTGACTCATGAAGATGATATTCCAACCTTAGATAGACAGGTTCTTAATCGCCTTCATTGGTGACATCCAAGTGTACACGGTGTCAGAAGAGGAGCACATGATAAACATCGGGATGGTCCTAGACATACTTCAATAGTAACATCCTTATTGGATGTTCTCTATGTATTAGTTCTATATATGAGGGGTCCACTTTCTCGGGCACATAATTTTATTGGATGGAGTTGTAGTGGATTTTGAGAAGATATAGGTGGTGTCATCTTAGGGCCAACCATAAGTTTTATCGAGTTTCGGAGATCCCTTGGGTTTGTTGGGTACTATCAGAGGTTTGTGCACAAATTTTTTATAGTAGAAAAATCATTGGAAAATTTGATGCAAAATGGGAAACCTTTAGCATGAACAGAGAAGTGAATTGAGAGTTTTCAGTAGATGAGGGAGAGATTGACGAGTGATCTTATCTTGAGATTTTCGGAGAAGGGTGTTGAGTTTGTAGTTCTTTACAGTGCATCAGGGATCGGGAATGGTTGGGTATAAATGTAGGGGCATGTGGTGATTAACTATGGTTCATGATATTTGAGACTACATGAGAAGAACAATGTGAACCATGATCATGAGTTGAAATCAGTAGTCTATTCCATGAATATGTTGTGACACTGCCTTATGGGAAAGTTGTTTATCATCTACTATTTTTTATGAAGAAAGGAAAACAACTTAAATTGAAATAGAAATAACTCCTTTTTAATGCTGGAAAAAATGAGGAACACATCTAAAAGATAGATGAAAAACATATTAAACAACAAGGAACAAGGCCAAACAGTGATCCAAATGCCAGAAAAGATACAAATATCATAACAAGAACATGCCAGAAATCCCTTCTCCCTCTTATCTGAAAAAGCAATAGAAGATTCTACCAATGATGATGTGTCACCCCCTCTCCAATGAATTGTGTTGTCCTGGAAACACAGTCTTGGAAAAGAACTACTCCATATCACACTGAAATATTAGAGGAGGACCGGATGAAAGGTTCCAACACACCTATCTATCTTACGAGCTGCCCACCCAACAGTGCAAGTGAGAAACTCACTACATAGTCAACCTGAGGCGTCGCAACATCCGCTAGAAAACATCATGTAGAAATCAATCTTGGAGCCCATCCATCCTAAAAAGTGAGGAAATACGGATGAATGAATGGTGTCAGCACACCCATCCCTCTTTCAAGGCCACCCACCCGACGCAATCTGTATGAAATAGAAACACACCAAACAAATGCAGAGAGACCACCATGACATTTTCATATCATCAACAGTCAGATCCATTAAACAAGAGGAACACATGGTATCCAAATCATCTGGAACATCATCATCCCAATTTTCTACAATACGCTGAACAAATCACAATATCCATGAGACACATGAGTGAAACATAGAAAGAAAGATAATCATGGAAAAAACTCGAGCAGCCAATGGTGCCTCACAAAGAACCGGTGAAGCCAAATGGTGTATCACTGTTGATGAGAAAAACTATCATGAAGTAGACAATCCAGCCCCAAAACACGGCAGCCACAAGGCACCAGAGCGGCAAAGAAATAAAAAAGTGCATCATTGAGAAAACTAGAGTAGTCAGAGGTATATCCCAGAGCACCATAACATCCAAGTGGTGCATCACTGCATCAAAAGGCTTAGAATCTATTCATCCACCAAGTATACACCTCCTCTGATGAAGCAACCACAAATGAATCAATGAGAAGACAAATTCAAGGGACTAGATCTACAGGGTTTGGTGATCGTAGATCCACCACTAGTGAGCATCAATCATGGCATGACACTCGCATCTCTAAAGCAACAAATGTCACCAAACCATATATGAAGTGATCCGAAGTAGGCCACAAAAGAGGAGAAATCGGTCGACCAAGGGAGATCAAATTTGGGTAGAAGCACGAAGCACATCCCATGGTCGTTTCCCTAGGAGTACATTGAACTGAAGAATCTACAGTGAATCTTCACATGGAAAGGAAACTAGAAACCCCCAACAATTAACCTCCTGGAGCTCCTGTCAGCACCGTCTAGAACACCATACCCCAACGCACAACCCCCGATGATGAGCTGATCTTCGTCAAACCCCGGAATCAGAGCACCTTAGGACAGAATTGATCAAAGAAAAGCAATGGAAGAGTGCCCATATCCAAAGAACAGCGTGGAGTGGAAAGCAAAATACTCAAATATGGAAGTGTCTACACCCCAAGCTAGATGAATTCGGGAATCCAAGGCCAGAGATGTGCGTTGATATATGGATG
This sequence comes from Viscum album, assembly GCA_963277665.1. Lineage (NCBI taxonomy): Eukaryota > Viridiplantae > Streptophyta > Magnoliopsida > Santalales > Viscaceae > Viscum > Viscum album. Next base: position 1,501,654,814 of record OY728131.1, read on the forward strand.
AGGGAAGTCAATGCCTTAGCAGTGCACCAAACAATGGATGATGGATCTGAGCTGAACCTTAATCGAACTACGCTCCTCGAGAGTGTGCCAGTATCTTTCTAAAATACATTATCATGTACTAAGAAAAAAAAGTCTCAATTATATCTTCTCTCATAAGGATTTGAACTAGAGATAGAGGTGATGTCTATAGTTCCTCTAGGACTATAATTTTGATTTTTATATACTCTAATAATGTGAACATGGTAGAGGATTCTCTCAAATAGCAATCCAGCTTGCAGTTTCTGAGCGAGGGGTAAGAGGAGTTGGCCAAATTGTTGATATCCTTTGTGGATGGGTGTAGAGTATCCTACCACCATTCGATGGTTTGCACCCTTCCAATATTACCAAATGTTAGTGAGTAAAACCTTGGGGATACCAACAATGAGACTATACATGCTCATATATCCAGAGGTCATGCCCTAAATGGATATTGGAAAGGTGGGGAGCACTTTTTTCTCTTCGAGGACACATAGTAGTACTAGTGACATTATAGGAGGAGGTAGTTTGGGAGTTCAATACATCCCATATTTTTGACACATCCAGTTGTGGAGAAGATGTACTAGGACCTATGATGTCATTTATGGTGGCCCTGGATGAAGAAGGTAGTCGTAGAGTTTGTTTATAGATGACTCACTTTACAGCAAGTGAAGCCTAAGCACCATGTTCCAGCATGTTTGAATCAACCTATAGAGGTGCTAGGGTGGAAGTGGGATGGGATATCTATGGAAATTGTGGAATTTTTATAACATATTAATAGTTATCTTAATACCATATGGGTGATCATTTACCGACTAACCATGTCGGACCACTTCATATAGATTTGGGAGTTAATTTTGATAGAGAGTTTTGGGAAACTCAATGTGCATGTTATAGTTAAACTCCATGGAGTACCACTGATTATCATCATAGATCCTGATGCTCTCTTAAAATCCCATTTGTTGAAGGGACTGCAGGAGGTGTTTAGGACATAGATTCTCTTGAGAACAGTGATTCACTCGCAAATGGATGACTAGACGGAGCAGACCATATATATTTGGGCGGTCAAGCCATATTCTTTCGTCCTAGAATTAGAGCATTGTTTTGGGGATCACCTACATCTGGTGAATTTTTTATACAATAAAAGCTACCACTCCACCATAGGTATGACCCCTTTTGAGGCCCTGTAAAAGAAACCCTACATGTCACCACTTTGATGTATGGACCCATGAGAGTCTTCACTCCTGGGTTTAGATTTTGTGTAGGCAACTACATAGAAGGTTTATGTCATCCAAGAGTAGATGAATACAACATAGATCTTCCAAAAGTCTTATATTGGTCTGAGATAGAGGACCTTGGAGTTTTAGGAGGGGGACATGTGTACCATCAGGTCTCTCCTGGATGTGGGATACAAAGATTTTGCCAATGTGGAAAGCTATAATTAGAGTTATTTAGGGATTTCTAGATTCTACATAGAGTTAGTGCGGTAGTGTACCACTTGAATCAACCTTCATAGTTAGAACATGTGCATGATGTCTTCCACATGTCACAACTGAGGAGGTACATTTATGATCCATCACTCGTCATTGACTAGGGTAGGATAAACATTGATGTAGGGGAGACTATCACAGAGAACCTAGCGGAGATCTATGATTAATAGGATTAGATTTTCATGGGTGGTCTATTGCTATGGTGCACATTTGGTGGAAGAACGAGAATCTTTAGCATATAATGTGTGAGTGGGATTCTTATATTCGTGATCATTACCCCCATTTTTTCTATAAAATTATTTTTGGATTTTAGGGATGTAAATGCATAAGGTTCGGAGAATTTAATGACTTGTATTTTCTCTGGTATTATGTTTATAAATTAATTGGGAAAATTTTGAGAGTAAGCATTGAGACAGAATGTGATTTTAAGGCACATTTTTTCCTGAATAGTTTGTTGAATGTTTTTTAGTGTTTTAATAGTTTTCATGAGTTTCTTTCCCAAAAACAGATTCATAAATCATAATAAGGTTCCTGGATCAGAAATTTTTGGGGCACTATTTCATTCAGAGAAATGACTTTACCTTAGCCGAGGCCAAACAACGATCGTCACAAGTCGACTATAGAAAGTATGATTCGGATGTTAATGAAAATAATATAAATAATGTTTATTTTTTTAACACTATGTGATGACAAAGAATTGGTTTCCCTTTTTAATAATCCTTTTCAGATAAATTTGGGGTTATCGTCACAAACCTATAATTCCTCTGAGGTTAGGAGACAAAAACCTCATTGACAAATGATGACGAACACCGAAAGATCATGGACCAACAACAACATGGACCTCCTTTCTTCTTCAAAAACTGATCCAACCATGGGGTATGAAGTATATCTCTTTTTGATTTCCTCTTGCCATATTAGATTCAACAAAAAACATGGACTGACCAACAAATTTGTTGATCCTCGGTTTTACCATTCTTACAGGATTGATAATTGTTGCGGGGTTTAAAAAGGGGATATAGATATTTGTGATTATGTGTTGTTGTTATTAATTAAACCTTCTAGAATGAACAAATCAAGGAAGAAATGAAAAAGTCCAAGATCCATCCATTGGCTGTTCATGTGATTTATCTCTTCCCCCTCAATGTATCACGTTCTTCTTGAATTCTTCTCCATTGTAACCCCTATGAGAATGATAGACTGTTGCACCCCCGTTCAATGGTGAAATGATATAAGGTCAATGAATTTGACCCCCACGATAGCATATATGACACATGATGGAAGATTTTTATGGTTCATGATAGGTGGATGGTTATTGAAGAAAAAGTCATAGTGCATCGCAGGCCAAGGCGGGGCAGCCAGTAGAGAGGGCTGGATGCAACCAGTGGGTTCATTTGAGGGGGAGCGCGAGGAGGTGATGGGTCATCGGAAAGGTGGTTGGTGGTGGTGGAAGTCTAAAATTCTGGCATGGCCATGTGGGATTATATGTTAGTGGAGGTCACAGGCAGTGACCAGGGTCAACAAAAAGAGGTCATAGGGTTAGGCTGGGATGTGGCTTGAAGCTGCTTCGATAAAACCCATGCGAGAAAGCTAGTGGGGCACGTAGAGGCGGAGGGTCAACTACATGAAATGTGATACAGTTCCACATTCACTAGCAACATGGGGGGAGCCACACAATAATGGAGGAACACATGGACCTTGGGGAAGTGAGTAGGATTGGTTGCTTCCGACAGAGAAAACAGTCTTACTTGCAGCATGCTGGTCTAGGGTGTTCAAGCTGATCTAGTGACCTAGTGGTCTGGAACCAACTTCCTAGTGGGATGGATCCAATGACCCAGTTGGACGGGATGGATTGGCCCTAACTGGACCTCGGTTGAACAATTTTACAAAACGACCATATCATTCAAATTGTGTGTTTGTTTGATGAGCCTTTTGCAGAATTGGGACACTTACAATGAGAAGGTCCTTTTGAAATACACTATGTGAGTTTTTTTGTAAGTTTTCATATTAACTAATGGATTGTGGTGTAGTTTATCTCGGTATAAGATTTCTATAATAAAAATATTGATCATGTATGTGATCTTGGTGACTATGTGATCACCATGAAATTGTGATCTTGGTGACTATGTGATATTTGTGATTATGTGATCATTGTGACTATTTTATTTTTTTTACTACATGAAATGTTTATTATGTGACATGGAGGATTTATGTGTTATTAAAACATTGTGTGTTACCAAAACATCAGTTGATACTGACACTCCATGTGTTATTTTCACTCCATGTGTTATCGATATTCTATATGATTTCAACACTCCATGTCTTACCAATACAGGGTGACCTATGGACTACGTCTAAAAATATTGATTTTTGAGAAATATAATTATAATTGTTTGAGATAAATGTACATTATGTGTTTCCATTTTGGTATAACATGTAATTATTTCGGTCTTTTTTTAGTGGTATTCCTTTGTGGTTTCGGGGTGTCCAACCGATTATTTCTTTACTCACCCCAACAAGGTCATTTCCGAAAAGTTTTGTGTCATGTGCAGAAGACCACTAATTTGATGGAGTTATAGGTGGAAATGGCCCATGTGGTACTTAGAGTTTTCAGGCAGTCGAGGTGTGCTCCTACTTCTTTAGACCGATGTCCTACACCTACCCATTATGTCGGGTTTTCTACAGACAAGATTCAAAAACATGTGTATTTCCTTTTGTAGATTCTTTCTTTTAGTGGGTATTTATTTTGTTCCTATTTACTTTCTAGTTTCCAAATCTAGTAATATATGGTTGGTATATTAGTAAATGCATTCAATTTTTAGATATTTTTTTTACATTTCATTATTTTGGTCTTAGAGATATGTGTTTGTGTACAACTATATAGAAAAATGCCTCCCATTTGTGGGATATTCTTATATGGTTCTAGTCACTAGACCCAAACCTTTTGGAGGTAGGCTTGGGGTATTCAAAGAATGGGCCCCTCTAGGATGGGTGGTGGAAAATAATTTGGTACCATACAAACATGATTACCCCAAAAAATGATTTCCTACCATTGTATGATTATGGAATTTTGAGGTATGCCTTCATCATTCGGGTTAGGAGTCTCTTCCCAACATCATGTTTTGTGAAGCATATCAACTACCCTTATACCAACATTTCATCCAAGGTTTTTTATATTTCTTAATTAAATATTCCCATTTAATGTATCATGCACCAAAACTATTGCACTCCATATTTGAAGAAATGTATCCATGAATTGAGGCATCATTGTTATTACTCAAACATTCATGCTTCCCATAAAGACTAGAAGTATGGTTGGAAGGATGATTGGGATTTCTATTATCGATGGGGAGTTGGGATTGAGTGGACATGGGAATAATGGGTATTCCATACATGTAATAAATTGAAAAAGAAGCTGAAAGACACCAATATATATATATATATAAAATGTTTTTTGGGTAGAACAATCCTATGTCTACAATAATATAAATTTCAACCCTAAACAGGTGAGCTTATGGATTTTACAGAAAAAAGTTTCCCAACTGAAGCATGGAGAAGTTTTCCTGATCGAATGGGACATCCAAAGAATCCGTAGACAACCTATTTTAGTCGATATGTAAAATGATTTCATTCAATTGCAGCAAAAAGGGATTATGATAAATGTATATCTCTTTTGGCCCATGATTTTTCAAGATAAATATGAAATTACATAACAATGATATGGAACCCTTGGGTAACAACCATACTGCATAGAAAAGGAAATATTCTCTAGAACCCGTAGGAGATGGGCCCACTTTAGGATGTTCTACTATATTTCTCACCACATATAATGAGGGATATCCTAGAACATTCTGGCTGACACTGTAAAAGGTTCAATATACACATTAGGGATAAAAAATCAATCGTAGGGTTATTGGGAAGAATCTTACAGCTTTCTTCCATTATATGTGGCTAATAATTTTTCTTCTTCTGTTCTATGAGTATAATATTGGTGTGAGGGTATATACATTTTTCATCAAGAAAAAATTATAAAAGAGGACATACATATGGTTGAACTCCCATGTCCTGGGAGTAATTTACTAATTCTTGTTTCATACATACAATAAGAAGGACTCGTTTACAATTTCATGGAAATTTAAAGTCTTGTGGTGGTAGATTGTTTCACATTTCTGTTCATATATGGTGTTGAGTCTAATTATAATCCCTAATAGCTGATTCCACCCATTCATTCAGGCTATCTCTGAAATCAATCCTTCGAATCTAAATTATTATGAGGTGATGAGAATGATTATTATTTTAGGAGAATTTAATATTTTTCAACATGGAAAACCTCCAACATATAAATTTTTAGATGATCGAAAGGAAAATAATTATGAGCAAATATCCTATAGGATAATGTTCCGAGGTAGTGTACTAGTGGCTCGTATTGAAAGAGAGATCATCTCAGAGGCTTATTATCCATATCAATTTTATCTCCATATTAAATTTATCTAATATTCAATAACATTTACCATGACACATGTTAGTCTTGAAAAACATCGGATGGTATCCCAAATGTTATGGATTCTAATGGCTATATAGGTATCCAAAATGTATATTAAGCTGCCTCTATTGGATGAAACAATTTCACTGGTGTATGACTATGATAATGCTTGGATATCTTCACACCCATAGGGGGAATTGAATATAGTAACTTACTAGAATATGGCCATAGAAACTTCTAGTCGTGGACTATGTGGGAGAAATGACTGAGATGAATATGATGCTACTGAAGCTATAAATCCTTCAAGGTGATCATTGTAAAATACCACTCTGTGAACTAGGGTCAAGGAGACAATGATCCCTACATCAAGGTGTTCCAGTTTATCCCATCAGGATGTGACTCGCATCCCATACCCTCATTCTCCCATGAGACAATGGAGGGTTGAAAAGGCATCCAAATGAAATGGTTTCGAGTGTTTCCCTCATCTATTCATGATTGATGAAAATTATATGTGACCCTTAGTGATCTAATATAGGGATAGAATAAATCATTATTTCAAAGATGCATGAGATTGTTTCCATGGTAGACTATGAATATCAGAGATCGGTGATATCAGATCACCCTCCTCGCTCCACCCAGATAATGATTTGGATGAGAAGATGAGGAAACTTTGGGAGTTTGAGGCTTCGATATATGCAACTGATGATTGGACCATGGCCACAATGTGAGTTTCTGAGAATCTAGAATATGGAGTGCTTTAGGGGTTATATTTTTATCACAAGGTGTAATAGGAAATATACATTAATCATACTAATGTATTTTAATTTTCACCCTTACCATTTATACTATTCCATACACCAACATTAATCATCAGAGGATTTTATTTTGTTGTTTAGAAGAGAGGAAGAAGAAGAAAAATCTATTGAAGAAGGATAATTTTGGAGGTTATTGGGTTTTTGATGTATAGGCCCATGGGAAACTCTATTGGGAAAGTGTACAAGGTCCTTGGTTCCCCAAATCTATTTCAGTGGTAGAGGACCATGATGGAGGAGACGGTGGAAGGAATTCCTTTCTCATCCCCAAGAGTATCAATTTCCAAGAGGACTGAGACGGTCCCATCGTAATCTTGATAAATGAAGAGAATGAGGTCATTAACATTGTTTTAGTGCATGTATCTTCATAATTCGATGTGTTTTCATTTGATATCATGACATGTGTGACATACAGTTTGAGTGTTCCTATCATTTGTAGAAATATTCATTACTTCCCTCCCTTAAATAATTTGACCCTAGTCCTTCAAGGGTCTAAGATGATACCAAGGGGAGGCACAGACACATATTAAGGATTTCATCATTCTAGAATATAGAGCCTCATGTAACTTACACAAATATTCCCCAAGTCCTATGGAGATATGATATATCCATGGTAATTTAAGACACACACCCATAGGTGTCATGTTTTATTTATAAATTTCCTCTCCAAATGATATTTCATACCCATTTCCTAAAATAGGGGATCCTTTATAATTCAATGGTGATACCATTGTTTACTTAGAAGGGAATGATAATAATCATAGATGGTATGATGAATATGATGATATGAACCTAACTCTATAGGGACTGACAATGCTATTCTTTATGAGAAGTCATAAGATGGTATTGACAATAGATTGAAATTGGGCATTGAACAAAAATCCTTATAACTCTCTACTAGTGAGGATGATATGAGAAATGAGGCTTTGTATCATGAATTGATGTATCTAATTAATTTAGAAATTGATATTCTAGGTACCATAAAAGTGTTTGAGGATTTTTGTTAGATATTAGAATGAAATGAGTTTTTCCATTCATGCATTAATCCCAGTTGTATTTCTTCCACCTGATGCTTCACATCCAAGATCAACTTGTAATGGTTTGTCTACAATGAACATTTCTGAGTAACTACATGAACCAGACATCCATGTTCACCCTAATTCTATTAATGAGGTATTTATATCTCAAAATATTGATGTGGGGTATTCTCGAGAGGCACTGATCCCAACTAATGAAAAAATTCAGGAGGATGTTTCTTGCCAGGTGGTTCCAGTTCTAATAGTCGTGGTTCGGGGCACTAAGGAGGTATCACTTCCAATGGTAGACCCAAAAATGGAAGACTTCTGTTAAATTTTTTTATCACTTTTATACCATTTCTACTTATTCTTCACCTAATATTGTTAAGAACATCCACCTATGATCAAGTCTTATCAGCTACTATGACATGTCTTGAAAAAGGGGCTTCCATGCCGGGTCCACCAACATTGGTAGGTAATGTTAGGGATGTTTTTTAGGGAGTGGAATAAGGAATCCTTCTATATATTCTAATTTTGGATTCTATATCTCCCATCAAGATAGAATATATGTCTGATCTAGATACCCATATGTCTTTATATAATATAAACCTTTTGGTTTGGTTGGAAATTTGGATGATAATTTGGGTGACACCACTAGATGAAATGTCATCGTGATTTCACAAAATTTCTTTCAAGAATTCCATCATGGGATATGAATTATTTAGTTATTTTGAGTTCCATGATGTGGTGAATGAAATCCTCTAGCAATAGAAATATAATCAAAGGATGTAGATAGATGGGCATAGAAGGATGGCCACTTTGAGGAACTCAGAGCTGCTGTAATCCATGCTGATGTTAGAAAAACCAAGATGGTGGATGAGTTCTATGATCGCCCTGATGGTATGTATCTACAAATAATTATCCTTGAAGTGGAAATAAATTTTTCCTTGGAATATTTATTCTAACTCTATTGATCATTGGTAGGGAATTTGGCATAAAAATTATACATCATTGGTACAGAGTAGGAGAAGCTCCATAAAGCTGAGCAGGTCACTGCTGCACAAATAGATAGGCATCAGTAAGCTATGGAAATTTCATAGGGTCTAGTTCAACATTAAAAAAATTATGTTAATTTTAAATTGTAACACCTCAAGCTTCCACGGTACGTTTTCCTTTGAATAATGTAATAGCTTGCGTTGTACGCAACATCGAGATTCTAACACACCACGACCAATCAAACTAGCCATTATGAATAGTAATACACACTTTTTAGAATTTTATCAATTTTATCTTTCAAAATGGATTTCATTTTTTGAGTATAGTAGTTCAAAATTATCTTAGTATGAATTTTTGGTATTTTTTTAGAAATTTCCATTTTTGATGAATAGTAAAAAACACTAAGTTATTGTTTAAAACCGACTTTTAATTTAAATAATATTTTATTTTATTTAAATATATTTTTGGTCAAAATATATACATAATACCTATTTAATTTCAATTTAATTCATTGGAGTCAGTTTTTAATAATATTAGACATATACAAGTTTTTTTGAACTTTTTACCGTCTTTTACCCACCATCTTAGAGCATTTACAAATTTATATAAATTTTTTTTTTACCACTTTGGTTAGTTTAATTTTGAAAATCCAAGAGACACAGTTAATATCAAGAAGTAAAATGTGGTTCAATAAGATAAAAATAATTTTTGGGGAACAGTAACCTCTGACTTTTATTTTGCACAGTTAAAAGTAAATAGGGAAATTAAAGGTAAACATGATATTATTACTAACCTAACACAAGTCCTAATTCTATTGGATAAGTGTTATTCGACCAAAAACAACCTTAGTAATAAAATATGATCCATTAGGTCCACTAGTATTATATTAGGAAATTTATTATTATTCAATTCATAGAAGAGTTAAAAGTGTTAAATTCAAAGTTTAATTACTAAACCATTTTTAATATAGGGTTAAAAATATGATAAATTCTTTTTTAAATATTCATTAGAAATCTAAAAATATTTCATACATAATATAATTTTATTTAAAATTTTTAAAAATTAATTAATTTAATTTTTTTATGACATCTAAGGGTTAATTTCACAATCTCTTTATTATGTAAGGTTGTTTTATACGTGAGTATCTACTAGGACCTCTTTATCATCTACATCAATGTTTCTTAAAAATGTATTTCAAAACATTTTTACTATTCAATAGACAATGTATTAAAGTCATTTATACCGTTACATTACCATATATGTTTTTGAAAGGAATATTTCAGTCATTTTCCAAACAAGGTACATTACGACCTTTTCAACAAAATTAAGGTAAGAATATCTTTTTTAACTTATACAGCGGGTGCGGTTATTATCCACCGTTATAATCTCGTTTAACCTTCCCTTACAATCTTATAAAAACATTTTCAAAAATAAATGTTCTATTTTATAATAACATGACTTTTAAATGATTTCAAAATAGAAAGAAGTATTTCTCTAAAAAAGATTTGATTTCATCTATGTCAACATCCTTTAATGGATTTTAATCTTGTTTCAAGTTAATTTATTATGATACAAAACATCAATATTGTATTGAAGTTCTTGTGATATGTTTGACTATAGATGTGTTATTTTTACACTATTTGTGGTTTATGGAAAAATTATTGACATTTCAGATGCTATTTTTAATATGAATGATTATGCAATGTTTAAACATTTTGATATGAGGAGTGAATTGGACATAGTAAGTGATGGGTGGAGCTTGCTATAGCTCCTCGATTCATCGGTAGGTCTCATGAGACAAACTAATGTCTTAGCACAAGGCCTTGACAATATATTATTTGTAGTCTAGGCACAAGGCCCTGACTATGTGGTTATGAATTCCAACATTATTCATTCCATCATTATGAAAGTTTCTATTAATATTGCATGTGATTATTTGACAATTAGATTATCCATGTGATTATGTAAATGACATTATATGATTTTATCTTTTCCATATTATACTTATGTTCAAGTTTAAATTATATTTTTTAGTCTTATACATTTCCTTAAATATTTATTTTTATTTATGAATGTTTCCACTATATTTTTATCCCTAATGAGAATCTGATCTCACCCATTTCAATGTTTTATTTTTCCCAGGATGCGAAGAAGAATATTATGACTGACCTTCAGGGATAGTCTGTGGGATATGAATGTGGTTAATGAAGATAATGTTATTTTTGTTTTTCATTTCATGAAGTAATGTAAAACTAATGAATGTGTCTAGTATTTCCAAGGGTAGTAAACTAATCGGTATTTTGAGACTTGATACTTTATGATCATGCCAATGTTATGTTATAATGCACCAAATCTGGGTAACTGGGGTCGGGATGTTACAGTTGGTATCAGAGGAATTTTAGTACAAACCTTGGAATATAGATTTAGATAAACTCTGATTAGAGCACATTACCCTAAGATAGACTTTGATGATTAGTATAGAAGAACATCCTAGAATTTTGGTACTGTAGATATTTTGTGAGTTTTCTAAGAAATACATTTGTATCTAGATACGAGCAGATAGAGGCGGCTCTGGAACAGATGTACCTAGGGGTAAAATCCAAAAACACCACTTTGAGCTAGACTCAAATGGGAACTAGTCCACAACAATGGACCTTGTTGCACTCTTGGTTACGACACTCCCGGGGGATATTCTTAGGACAATTATCATTTTATTTACAAACCGTTATGATTTTTTTATGAGTATATACTTCTTCAAAGAAAAGTATTTTATGATTATGGGTTATATCCATAAACTGTTCAATTTATGTTAAGTGTTTTACAAGTAGGGAATTACGCATATTGATTCATAAAATAATCTAGTTTATGAAATTATTTAGAAATGGCGCGTAGTGGAAGGAATAGAGACTATATCAATGCATGTAATCCATGTATAGATTTCCCTCCTACTCAAGATAATTATAGTAGAGCTAGTGAAGAAATGGGTGCTGATTAGCTTATCACCATACTAGGACAACTCACACAGGTTATGAATAATTACCTTATCCATATTGAGCACCCTGATCTGAAACATGGAGTATCAATGATAGAATTCTTCATGAGGAAACAACCTCCAACATTCAATGGGACTACAAATCAATTTGTTTCTGAGCAATGGATAAGTTCCTTGGAGAAAACACTTCATGCTTTGGGGAGTGGTGAAAGTGGAAATGTAGTCATGGTAGTTTATCACCTCATGGGAGATGTAGATCAATGCTGGTCATTAATAAAAAACACAATGGAATATGAAGTAATATCAAACATGGGGTGGATGGAGTTTAAAGATTTTTTCCTAAAAAAATACTTTCCTCATGACCATGAAGCGGATATAGAAAGGAAATTTATGAGTCTGAGGAAAAAGGAGGAGGAGAATATCGCCAAGTATGAAGCTAAATTTACATGGTTATCAAGGCATGCTGTAGATTATATACATAACCCATTGAGTAAGTTTGATATATTCTTTGATGGGTTAAATCCATTTCTTCATTGAGTATTAGCCTCATAATTCATATCGTCATACAGAGGTATTGTCTCAGGTGCTATCAAGACAGAAAAGGAATTTTCTAAGTCTTATGACATTAAAGCAAAGAAATAGAATAGGATATCTATTGAACACTCTGAAAATAGAAATAAGGGGAAGAATGATAATATTGAATATATATCATGTAGTAAATCAGGGAAGATGCACCCTGGTACTTGCCAAAAGGGAATAAGAGACTATTACATGTGTGGCTCATGATTGAAATTGGAAGAAGGAGGTTGTCAATGTTGAATGCTACAATTGTAATGAAAAGAGGCATTATTCAAATGAATGTCCTGAGTGCCAAGGTATCTTACCTCAGAAAAGCCCAAGGGATCAAGGAAAAGATTATTCTATCACTCCCGCAGAGGTTGAAGCTCCGAAAGACGCGGTGGCAGGTAATTTAATGGTTTCCTCAACACTATCCAATGCTTTATTTGATTTTGGATCATCTCATTGTTTCATATCTTCCCAGTTTTCTAAGAAAATTAGATATTTCAAATTTGATTTACAAATGGAGTTGTCAGTCACAAATTTTAAAATCAGTATCATTGAAACAATGTTCCGTGAATCGGTCCCCATTAATGCACAAAACTTTTATTTTTCTGTTGTTATCATCATCATACCCTTGATTGAATTTGATATAATTCTCAGTATGTATTGGCTTTCGGACCATTATACAAAAAATTTATTTTAAGAAGAAGGATGTTACAACTTTTGATGACGATGATAAAGAACACCTTATCTTTAGAGAAAAAACGTCACCACCTAATTCTTATCTAGATCCACCCACAGTAGCTCAACTAAATTCAATTATTGTGGAGGAAGATAATGATATAACTGTAGGTATGGAAAAGAATGTTCAAATAGAGGATGTACCCATTGTGCAAGAATATGTTGATTTGTTTCTAGAATATTTACCTAGACATCCCCCAGAATGAGAAATTGAGTTTTCCATTGATTTAAATCATGGTCCAAAGCCCATATCGAAGACCCATTATAGAATGGCCACTATGGAATTAGTGGTACTAAAGAAAAAAATAGAGGAATTATGTAACAAGGGATTTATTCTCCCTAGTGTTTCTCCATGGGGAGCCCCTGTTCTTTTTGTTAAGAAGAAATATGGATTATTGAGGTTCTGTATTGACTACAAGGAGATCAATTCTATAACAATAAAGAACATGTTTCCCCTACCTCGCATTGATGATTTATTCGACCAACTTCATGGAGCTCAATATTTTTTGAATATTGAACTTCAATCTAGATATCCTTAGTTGTGTTGAAGAAGGAAGACATTCCAAAGATAGCATTTTGAACTAGGTTCGTGTATTACGAGTTTACAGTAATTCCATTTGGATTGACTAATGCACCATTTGTCTTCATCGATCTAATGAATAATGTTTTCAACTAATATCTAGATGACTTTGTAGTGGTATTTATTGATGATATCTTAGTATACACCAAAAACTACTAAGATTAAGAAAATCACTTGTTCATTATCTTGAAGACTCTTAGATGAAATGAATAATATGGGATGTTTAGCACGTGTGAATTCTGGTTTCAAGAGATTTATTTTATTGGACATGTTCTCTATAAAGATGGAATATATATTGATCCTTCATAGACCAAGGAAATCCATGAATGTCCAGCACCGAAGAGTATAACAGAGGTACACTATTTTATTTATTTAGCAGGTTATTATTGACGTTTCGTCCAGAATTTTGCTCAATTGGCTAACCCATGAAGCAAGCTCACATATAAATGGGTTAAATTTACATGGAAAAAATATTTTGTAGAATGTTTTGAAGAACTAAATTGAAGACTATTAAATGATCCTATATTGACTCTACCATTAGGGAATGATGGGTTAGTTATTAACAGTGATGCCTCAAAGAAAGGACATCGTTGTGTCCTTATGCAGAATGATAGAGTCATTACATATGCATCACGACAGCTAAAAATTCATGAAAAAAACTACCCAACTCATGATATTGAGTTAGTAGCTGTAATATTTTATATGAATATTTGGAGACAATATATATATGGTGTAAATGTGAGATATATACTGATCACAATAGTATGATGCATATTTTCTCATAAAAGGAAGTCAACATGAGACAAAGGCGATGACTTGAACTTATCAAGGATTATGATTTCACTATAAACTACCACCTGGGGAAGGAAACTAAGGTGGAAGATTCTTTGAGCAGAGAAAATCATGGATTTTTGAAAAATTTGAGAGTTGAAAAGGACCCTGTATACATGGATATAGTAATAAAAGATATGTAAATAACCATGGAAGGTGAAACATCAATACTTTTTCAAATGGTTGCCAAACCATATTTACAAGAAAGGATAAAGAGTTCTCAGACAAAGGATGAGGAGTTTCTAAATAATATTAAATCATTGAAGAATGGGAGATTGAGTGAATTCATATATGAAGATGGAATTTTGAAATTTTGAAAGGGAATTTCTGTTCCCAATTTACCTGATCAAAAAAGGGAATTGTTGGATGATTCCCATAGCTACAATTTCACTATACACCCTGGTAGCACTAAGATTTTTTGATATTTGAAGGAACATTTTTGGTGGGACAACATGAAGAGTTATTTTTCTAATTTTGTTTCAAGATATATGGTTTTTCAACAAGTGAATGTTGGAAGGAAACAGCCTAGAGGAGTCATGAAACCTCTTCTACACCTGAGTGAAAAATGGATAATATTATGATGGATTATTTTCATGGGAATACCAATGACTCCTAGAAGTAACGATGCAATATGGGTCATTTTTTGATCATCTTATTAAGTAGACCCATTTTCTTTCTATAAGATAAGATTTACCACTTGAAAGTTTTGAAAGACTGTATATTAATGAAGTTGTAAGATTTCATAGAGTACCCCTATAGATTGTTTCTAATCGTGATCCCCGTTTTGCATCAAGATCCTAGAAAAGTCTTCAAAATGCCCTGGATACAAAACTTTGTTTGAGCATTGCCTACCACCCTCCAACTGATGGACAATCAGAAAGGACTATTAAAACCATGGAAGATATGTTGAGATCTTTCTCACTTGACTTTCAAGGCATATGGGATCAATATATACCTCGGGTAGAATTTTCATATAAAAATAGCTTCCCTTCATGTATTCAGATGGAAACATATAAAGAATTATATGGAAAGAGATGTCACACACCAACTTGTTGGGATGAAGTTGGTGACGGAAAACTCATAGGCCCAAAACATGTTGTGGAAACAATGGATAAGGTGAAGGTAATCTAAACCCACATCAAAGCGGCTCAAAGTAGGAAAAAGAGCTATGAAGATAACCGAAGGATGAATTGGTAATTTCAGGGAGATGATCATGTTTTCTTAATGTTATGTTTATTGAAGGAAGTTATACGATTCAGAAATAAGGGTAAATTAAGTTCCAGGTATATTAGACCTTTCGAAATTCTAGAATGAATTGGGGATGTAGATTACCGTTTGGTAATGTCGCTATGTCTCTCTAAAGTTAATGATTTGTTCCACACATCACTGTTGAGAAAATACATGCCTAAACCAACACATGTACTCACCTATGAGGAATTAGAACAGGAACCCGATTTGTCTTATTGTGAAGAGCTAGTCAAGATTCTTGAAACAAGATAACAAGTGTTGAGAAACTAGAAGACACATATGGTGAAAGTTCTATGGAGAAACCATATGATGGAAGAGACAACGTGCGAACCTAAGGAACTTATGATGAAGAACCACCCAAAAATTTTTATGAAGTAATATTCTAAAAATTTTGAGGATTAATTTTTTTAAATTAGGGTAGAATGTGACACCCCAAGATTCCATGGTACGTTTTGCTTTGAATAATGCAATAGCTTGCGTTGTACGCAACTTTGAGATTCTTACACACCGCGACCAATAAAACTAGCCATTATGAATAGTAATACCCAGTTTTTGAAATTTTATCAATTGTATCTTTGAAAATGGACATCATTTTTGGGTTCAGAATATCGAAATTATCTTAGGTAGAATTTTTGGTATTTTTCTGAAAAAATTAAATTTTTTTTGAATAATGAATAAAACTAAGTTATTGTTTAAAACCGACTTCTTATTTAAAGAATTATTTATTTTATTTAAACTTATTTTAGGTAAAAATAGATACACAATAGCTATATAAGTTCAATTTAATTCATTGGATTCAAATTATAATAATTTTAGATATGTAAAATTTTATTGAACTTTTTACCATCTTTTACCCACCTCTTAAGAGCATTTGCAAATTTACATAAAACATATATTTACTATTTTTGTGAGTTTAATTTAAAAAATCTGAGAGAAACAATTTATATTAAGAAGTAAAATGTGGTTTAATAAGATAAAAATATATTTTTTTGTGAATAGTAACTTTTGACTTTTATTTACAACGGTTAAAAGTAAATTGGGTAATTAAAGGTAAAAATGATATTATTATTACCCTAACAAATGTAATAATTATATTTGATAAGTGTAATTCGACCCAAAACAACCTTAGGAATAAAATATGATCCTTTAGGTCTACATGGATTAGATTAGGACCTTTATTATTACTTAATTTGAAGAAGAGTTAAAAGTTTTAAATTCAATGTTTAATAACTAACCCATTTTTTATATAGAGTTACACATAAGATAAATTTGACTATAAATATTCATTAGAAATCTAAAAATATTTCCTACATAATGATATTTTATTTATAAATTTTAGGCATTAAATTATTTAATTTATTTATGACACAATGATGATGCAGTAATAACCTTACTAATGAAATATTAAAATAATTTATATTATAAATACCCAAATAAATGTAATTTGAGACTTTTTATGAATTAAGCTAATTTTTTATGTTAATATGACATTTAAGGGTAAATTTCACAATAACTTTATTATCTGAGGTTGTTTTATACATGAGTATATACTGGGACCTCTTTATCATCCACATCCGTGTTTCTTAAAAATATATTTCAAAACATTTTTACTATTTAATAGAAAATGGTTTAAAGTACATTATACCCTTACATGACCTTATATGTTTTTAATGGAATATTTCTATTGCTTTCCAAACAAGGTACTTTATGACCTTTTCGACAAAATTAAGGTATGAATGTCTTTTTTATCTTATATGGCGGGTGCAGTTATTCTCCGTCGTTATAACATCATCGAAGCTTCTTTTAAAAGATTATAAGAGTATTTTACAAAATAAATGTTTTCTTTTATAATTACATTACTTTTAAATGATTTAAAAATATAAATATATATTTCTCTAAAAAAGTTTTTATTTCATTTATTTCAACATCCATTGTTGGATTTTAATCTTGTTTGAAGTTAATTTATTATGATACAAAACATCTATATTGTATTGAAGGTTTTGTGATATGTTTGAATATGGATGTGTTATATTTATACTATTCATGGTTTATGGATAAATTATTGACATTTCGTATGCTAGTTTTAATAGGAATGTTTATGCTATGTTTAAAATTTTTCATATGAGAAATGCATTGGACATAGTAATTGTTAGGTGGAGCCCGCTAGAGCTCCTCGATGCATCGCTAGGTCTCATGTGAAAAACTAGTGTTTTGGCACAAGGCCTTGGAAAATTATTATTTTTAGTCTTGGAACAAGGCATTGACTATGTGGTTATAATGTCTGGAATTATGCATACCATAATTATGAAATTGGTTATTGATATTGAATGTGATTATTCGACTAGTAGAATATCCATGTAAATAAGTAGATGACATTATTTGATTTTATACATTCCATATTATACTGAAGTGAAATTTTAAAAGGCTTTTGTTTTAGTATTATACATTTCCTTAAATTTTTGTTTTTATTTAAGAAAGTTCAACTATATTGTTATCTTTACTGAGCATCTGAGCTCACCAGTTTCTTTGTTTTATTTTTCCCAGGTTGTGAAGAAGTATATTATGAATGACTTGTAGGGATAGTCTATTGGATATGAATGTGGTCAATGAAGAAAATTTTGTTGTTGTTTTTTCATTTCATTAGTCATTGTAAAACTGATGAATGTATCTAGTATTTCCAAGGCTACTAAACTAATCATTCTTTCGAGACCTGACCTTTTGTGATCATGACAATGTTATGTAATAATGCACCAACTCTAGGTAACTAGGGTCAGCACATTACATAAACTACAGAACCTAGAATATATTCTCTATCTTGTGGATGATCCCATGTGGTTTGAAACATTAATGAAAAGTATTTTTTCCAATCACATGTTCTTTCATTTTCATTATTACTGTAATTGTAATAAAACACTAAAAAGAACTCAATTGATTGAATTTCACTATGTTATAATTTTAATGACATCTATGATAGAGCAAACTAATTTTTTCGAAATATAGGAGGCCTATATATAATAGTTCAACTATTGATATGGTTATAAGTATTACCTTACAAACATTGTGTATTTTTATTCATCACCTTAATTTTTTCACAATACCAACACAATTAAGTCATAGTGGATGAGAATCAAATTTTGTGTAGACTACCCTTTAAATGTTTTTATCCCAACAAGTTTTGTTTTTTATTTCATTTGGTTATTTATTTTTTCCTAAACCACATATATTTTTGATATTGTGAGATGAGACTCAAATTATTTATCGACTTACCTTTGACATAATTCAATATCTTAGAACCATGTGTCTTTTTGTTGAAAGTTTAATGTTTTATGTTCCTGACTAGTGAGATTGGTTTTTTAGGTCGAACAGTAGCGTCCAAAATATTAGAAATGATGTTGAGGATCCTAGGTCAAGAATTTTCCAACATTATTTAGATACTCAATGTGAAATCAGGAGACACAGATTTATGGTTTTTGGATCTAAAACATGATATTTGGGATTATAAGATGTATCTCATGAGGATGAGGTTACCACTTATTTCAAAAAAAACCCTTTTGTGGTATTCCTTATTCAAATCCAACTAGGGTCTGTTACTGCATAGTGAACAGTGGAATTTTTAGCTGAAAATCCCATTTTATAGGATAATTTTTGTAATTACAACTTGGGTGTGTCACAACATAATCAAGAAATGTAGTTATCAGGACATATGATTATATATTATTACTGATAGAAGGAATTTTATGAGGATTAAGATTTCTTAGGACGATAATGAGTGGTTTTTTCAAAGGGAGGTGTCTTAGAAGGAAGACAGAATCTATATTAGCAAGGTCTATGAATAGTAAACCACTCATACACAATTTTCTATCGTGTAAAATGGTTCATTTTGTTAAATGATTGATGTCATGGGTTAAGACCCACTATTGAAGAGGTTGAAACATCCTTTTGTTTTATTTCATGTGACTTGGAAATTGACCATATAGATAAATGTCTTACGTAGATGATGTTGTTGTATATAGTTTCAAGTCATACTACAATGACATTATGTTATGCAGTTTAAAGTCATACAAAACGTAAATTATATGTTCCTTAATTTATGTTCATCTAATTTGATCGAAAATATAATTATTCAGTTATTATAGGTAATCTATCTAGGAAAGTACCATAATATGAAAGAATATGGATTGAAATGTTGAAATCTGTAATCTGAGAAATTCTAAAAATGAATAGTGGTATGGGGAAATGGATAATAGAGATATATAATGTCCCTCATGAGGATGAGGTTTCAACTAATTGAAAACTTATTTTGTGGGAACCATTAAGCATATCCAATTATTGAGTTTTATGAAGTATCCAATATCGGCATCATGTGGTTGAGAAAACTATTTTCTAGGACACTTTTTGCAATTCTTCCTGGGGCATGATACAATATATTCAGTAAATGAAATTCTCCAGTATTTTAACATTCTATTCTTAATATCAAAAGGATGTTTATTGATATTCATATTTCCCTTGGAATAAAATCCAGTTTGTGGAAGGACTGTACTAGAATATGGGTGGATTGTTTTATGGAAAAATTTGCTAATTATTAGATGAAATGGTTCCATTCTCTATTATGACACAAGCACAGGAAATATTATGCTAGGTTTTTTATTTCATATTCATAAGGCCATATTATTATGGAAGCGATGGTTGATATGTGGCCTACTAGACCAGTATTCTTCCATTGTATATTATAAATTAGGGAGGAAATTTCAAACCGTGGTCTTGGGGTTTTCAGATAGGGATAATGGATGCAGAATGAATATGTGATGGATGACCACAGATATAATTTGATTTTTGAGTTCCAACATAATAATTTTAATTATTACATAGATAGAAGGGGCTTATCCCGAGAGAGAAGTTACCACTCGTTGAAAAATACATTTTTTGTTGATTTATGAAAATCCAATTGAGGCATGTTACTACACAACCAAAAAATTGAATCATTTGGTTGATAGGCCCATTTTGTGGGCTACTTTATTCAAGCCAACTATTCTATGTTAGAAACGTGGTCTAGAGAAGGATTCCTCATGTATCATACATTCTATTATGGGAAGCTGATGAAATATTTCAAAAGTCAAAAAGTGTCCAAGATTAGAAGTATTTCAAGTGGAGGGGATATTTCCAAGTATAAAGAATGTATTTAGACTAATATTTTCCCTGATGTATAGAGTCCCTTGTATAGATATAACTCATATATAGAAGGTAAGAAATCTCTATTTCCATAGTAGTCCCCAAAATTTAGGGACAAAAATTAATGGCTCCTACATTTATCATTATTTTACATAGAAGAGGGGGTAATTTTATTAACCGTGTTCTGGGTTCTAGGACATGTGGATTATGAATCATTAGGCATCTCATCGAAATGAGAATTAATCTATATGTAGTTCTTGAGGTACTATGTAATTTAGAGTCCTGAGGGTCGACATTTTCCATGTAGTTTAGTTTCACATGGTACTAACGAAGGTGTATCCACATAATTGTGGCCAGACCAAGGTATAGAACTCCAGAACCACTACGTAACAAGTTGGAATGAGAATTAATCTACACATATTTTTAAAATGAATATCTCCCATAATAATTGATTTAATATATAGAGGAAATGTGGTGGTAGAGGCTCTGTATATGGGATCATGCATAGGGTGAGAACAAGTATTGAGTCATCTAAAGTATATATATCTCATACATGAAAGATTTTGTGTATTTAACACATCGTGTTTGTTCAATATCCATTTTTTAATATCCAAATATCAGAACTTATCTCATTGAAATAAGAATCAGGCCACACATAGTTCTTCAGTAAATCATGTTGTTCATTTTCATGTGACAAAGAAAACAGGTGTGACTTTTAATGTCTTTATACCAAGACTATAGTAACCCCATTATGAATTGATATTCCTTAGTTATTCATTTATATCCTTACCAAAACACTTATTCCCACACGAGCTATGCTCAATGCAAGAAAGGGGCGATTAAAGTTTTCTTCCACAACACACGTGTAACATAAGTTAATGGTATGTTATTTATTATTCTTTGTTGTCTGGGTTAGGTGGGATGATCCAATAATTTCTACATATCTCATTTGTATAAGAATCAATCCATAAATAGTTCTTGAAAGGTTCCATGTGCATGTCTGATTCATATATATTGATTGGGGGGTTTATTTTGATAGGGCCCAGGATTAGATCGTTTGGCGTCACTACATATATTGAAATTGAAAATACCAATCCAAACATAGTTATTGAAGAATTATTCCCCACATAAATTTTTATTTGACTTTTAGAAATGGGGTCTTAATATTTTCATGAATTATGGTTGGGGCCATGACATGATGACCTGGGGTATCTATGCATCTCATTGTAATAAGAATGCAGAAATATGTTCAGGAAAATTTCTCTACATAGATATAATTTCATACATATGGAAAGGGGGATATTTTTTTGTTTTCATGGGTAGTACTAATATTGGAGATCCACACATCACTATGTACATCATTGGTATGATAATCAATCCATGAATAGTTCTTGACGAACTATTCATTTGAATGTCATACGACAAGGATTTAGGCTTCCTAACTTAAAAATAAATATTAGGACAGGGCCATGGAGTAGGACATGGATGTCACTATATATCTTATTTTGAAAATAATAACATCAGAAATAGTTCTTTGAAATATTATATATTTTATCATCATGAAATGAGGATGACAGTCATGTAGTTTAATATCTTGTTGTAACGACGTGATAGTGTTGGGGGTTATGCCTACAAAATGGGACTCAATTTATATTATAAGTTAGCTGCGATGTTGGTTGGGATTATGCAAGGGAGTTCCCCATTTTTTTCATCCTCATATTTTGAAAACAGTTAATATTGAAATGATGAGGGTTAGAGGTATGTGATTGGGACTTAAACATGAGATGGAGACCCGTATTTTGTTGAACACAATGACAGTCCATGCTCATTCTAGTTTAGGGTTTCATAACATAGAGATAGAGGAACTTAAACTATGATGTTTTATGTCATACAATGTGGAAAAAGAGTGACTTTTAGATTTATATCAAACTTATATTACATTATTTCTCGTAGTTTATCATCATGTAACAAGGAAGATGATCCCACATAGTTTAACATCATGCAAAATGGATGTTATTTCATGTCTTTTAAGTTCATGTGACAATGACCCACTACATAGTTTATCATCTTGTAACTTGGATGAACATCGCGTGATTACATGAAGTATTTACTAAGTAATATTTCATTGGTGGATGTCATAATGATCTCTACTTACATTGAGGTTAAGGAATAAGATATATTAGAGAAGGCCTTGTGTATGGAGTATGGTCCCTCCAAGTGTGGTTCAATCTTTGGAGTAATTATTTATGGTATTGTTAGAGTGATAAGGACCAATACCATTTCACCATGGAGGAATTAATGTATTAAAACCTTCTTGATAAAGTCTTGTGCTATCAGATTTTTATAGGCTTAAATGTGATGCTTGGTGTGCAATTGTTTCGTCTAATCGATCCAATTGATCTAGTCATTTTTTGGATTTCTCATCTGAAGATAGACGATCAAATATGGTAGAATAGAGCATTGTAAATTGGACTATAATGGGAATGAAAAATTTTGATCTGTCTAATAGTGAGTACGGGGTCCCCTCTGTGGCATTATAGTTTGTAGTCTGGTAAGCCTATAAGGCATGCATGTGATTTTTTAGCCATTAAATTTTATCATTATACATCATTTTATAGATTATGTTTTACATGGTATTATTGAAGGCCTATATATATCCATTATCCACTATATGATAGCAGGATGAGTGGTTGTATTTGATATTGTGCTCCTGATATAGATACTCCACCTCAATAGAATAGAAGTTGGTTCCATTTTCCCTCAGTATTTTGTGATGGAAACAAAATCTTATAATGATATTGGTTTTCAAAAATCTGTTTTTTTTCTTCTGTGAAATCTTTGAGGGGTATTGACTCATCCCATTTCGAGAATAAATCGGTATTAGTTTAGAATTATTATAACTAGTTGGTCATAGCTGGGGGTATAGCCTTAGAATATACATGACCCATATGGGGAATGGACATTAGAATTTGGATGTATGTATAAATTCTCATGGTTGATGGTTGAATTTGGAATGCACTTGGTAAGAATTACATTTCTGGGTGAATTATTTTCAATCTGGTGTCATCGAAGGCCATAAGTACCCAACCCTTTAGATTTGATCATAAATCATGTACCCTGACTGCTGGAAACCATGGGCTCCCACTTGAACTTCTTCCATAAAATCTAACTCTCTTCTTCATTAATAAAAATGATAAGGACCCCATAAATGCGTCATTTATAGAGTCCTTTATGGTGATTTGTCCAATAATAATGAGTGAAATTGATAGTTCAGCACCATATTTTATCCTTCTATGTTCTATATGATAGAATTGATCTACCCTAGACGTATTACATTATTAACATCATTCATACCATGGTTTTACCATATGACCCAAAAATATGTCTAAATCTATAGATATCTTTCATTATGACTTTAAAAAATGTGAGATAATCGGGAAATGGGAAATATTGATGATTTTTTTCCCAGTTTGGATCGACCAGTGTTGTAGCTGCATTAGAAAATGATTTTTCCTAGGAATTATGTGATTGTAAGAGGTAATTTAATGTTTTTTTGAAGGTAACTTTTCCATTAACCCTCAAATATAATCAAAATGTGGGATAATATATTCATTTCTGATGGATTAATCCTCACTGATCTATTTGATTACAAACTATGAATCACCTATCACTTTTATGTTATGAAACAACATTTGGAGTGGTAGATCTAAGAATCCAATCAGGGATTTATATTCTGCCTGATTTTGGAACAACCTTCATATAACATGTAGTATAAATGTAATACTTCCTTCTATAGTGAAATAATCACAATCCCTAACCATTATTTTTTTGCTTAGGGTCTTCCAGTCACGTCCCAATTAGGCTCGGGAATGTGTCGTAAAAATACATTACACACATTTGAGGGGCACCTTTTCTAGATAATATATCCTCTTCTGATTGTATTCTATTTAATGACATTGTTTCCTTAAAAGGATGTTCTTACAATAAATCATCAAAGGATAACCCTTTCACCACTTTCTAAGGCACAAATTGTATATCGAACTACAATTGAATAACAACCCATCATGCCAGAAGTCCTATCAACATAAGAAGGTTGAGGATATAACTGATAAAGATATTACAAGACACGAATTAGACTGAGTGGTACATAAAACAGTTCCTTAGTTTATGAACAAAAATATTAATTCCCAACAACTCTTATTGAAATTTGAATAGGGAGTCTCAACACCAAGCGTGGTCCAAGTAAGGAAATAATGGATGTTTTCATTCCCAACATTTTTCTATTGCACAAGGATTGAACTTATTTACCACTCCAATGTTTTCACATATAGGAATAGTGAATTTCTCTCAATAGTTGGAATCAATACTACTGGGTTAAAAATGTATTTCTTGATGGTTTAAAAATATTCCTGAAAGTCACTGGTACATTGATATGTGACCCCCTTCATTATAAATTTGTGAAGAGAAAACACTTTCTTGTAAGGATGGAAATGAAGCACCTGATATATTCCAAGTGTCCATGAATTTCTCTCAACACATTCTAGTTTCATGGAAGAAACATGGTGGGGATATATTTTTTCTTAGGATCAACTAAGATTCCATGATTTCCTATGATGAAGTCAGGATACATTCACGATGTTACCTCGAAAGAAAATTTTATGGGTTTATGTTTAGGTTATGTTGTTGAAACTTGTTAAATATTATCCCCAGTTCATCCAGGTGGTCAGAAAAATTTCAGGACATAACCACTAGATCATTAATTTATAATTCAACAAACATTCCTTAATAGGTTTTGAATATGTGATTCATTGCACATTGGTATGTGGTTTTGGTGTTATTTAAGCCAAATGTAATTACCTGATAAGAAAAATAAATCATAATGGGTCAGGATGTCAGTGGATTATTCATCTTCTACTGCGATTTGGATTTCATTTTACACAATGTAGACATTAATTAAGGAATTTTCATGATTAAAATCAACTGCATTAATCAGGATTTTTGTGACGTGAACTGGGATGTCATATTTCAAACATTTTTTGTTGTGACCCCTAAAGTTGATGAAATCCTTGATTTTTCTATTCTTCTCTTTTATCAAGAAAATGTAGGATAACCATTTTAGATATTGTACCTATCGGATGAAGTCTTCCATGATGAGATTATCCAGTTTAGCCTCTTTTTTGGATTTATTATTTGGGTGTTTTTGTTTTTCTACATATTTGTATCCTTGATGGTATTATGGAACACCCATGTGATTGGTAGATACATCAGAGTTGAGGCCAACAATCCAAATTTAATTCTATCGGAACACGACCCGATGTTTCTTTAGGAGGCATATATAAACATCATGTTCATTGAGATTCATGGAGACACTAATCATTGTGGGTCAAGGATATGAATATTTATCCAGATTTAACCCCTGGTGCTCATTCCTAGTGGTGTACACACACACATTAAATATTGGATGGGTATTCGTGAGGTCTTCATCTAATTAATCTTCCTCACCCATTAACTCTTTCACATATTCATGGGAAGTTGGTGATGAAGAATGATTCATGGAGTTAGGGGAGGAGTCTACATTTTTACACTAAGAGGAAAAAGTGTCCATTTCAATATTTCTCATGGATATTAAGCACTTTTTGATATCTATGGCGGGATAAGGGATTGAGACTGATCAAATTCATTTTCACTAATTGAAATTGTAACTTCTTAGAGAATACCTGAAAAAATTGGTATTTATTGAATCTATGGTATGAAATAAATAAATTTTAATCTAGGAATTCATTATAGTTTAGAGGGTGGAAAACTTCTCCAATGAAGTAAGGTTAATTTTTCATGACTAACATTACATATGTTGATGAATGTGTTGCTGAATTCAGGTCCATCCATTCAATTTTAATGTTGGGAAGAATGTACTCTACACTGAGTTTTTTGAATAGATTAGCCAAGATCATCTCCAAACCATTTGATCTTCGATATGAGTGAAATTTTCAGTCAAGGATTGTTTCCCTCCCTTTTGTAATAATCCCATATCAATATGCATTGATTCATAGGTTATTAGTGGGGATTTTTCACCATTAAAATATAATTATTCCATTGATACAATATTTAAATAATTTATGGTATGTAGATAGGCTAACTACATGATGATGTAGCCAAGATCTTTCCAACAGAATGTTTAAGTATGTATCTTATCTTAAAAGAATTAATTCGTAGTTAGAAAAACGATCCAAAAATAGAGTTATGAGCTTGATTTCAGCCAAAGGGCTTTTCTCATTCTTATCATAACCCTATAACATCACAATGGATGGGGACATGTGATATTCATTGAAAACCAACATGATATGTGTTTTGTATTCGAATGTGGTTGAATCCTAAGATGTTGTTATTGAAGGATCTTTGGATCTCAATTCCATCTATCCTGTCAGATATATACAATGATTTGAAGTGACATTGTTTGAAGAAATATTCACTTGGTCTGTGAAAGAAATTGTTTTACCTAAGGATGTTATTTTAATATAATGATATTTGGTTTGTGTTTTTTGTAAATCTATAATTAATTGGTCAATGAGTTTTGTAGATAAGTGATAAAATAGTTCAGGATAAAAATAGTGTTGAAGGTGGCTTTGTTTCTTAGTGTTTTCAAAATTTATGGGTGTCAGAATCGAGAGTATGGTTTTTAGAGATGGTATTTTCCCCCGCTAAACATAGTTTTCAGAGAAAAAATGTAGTTCATCAACCACAAAGGGAGTATGAATAATATCAAGAGAAATCAGCAAAGGAAGGGATTTCCACATAGAGGTATTATGCAGACCGTGAATCAAGGTACACAAACCGCGTAAGGGAAACAGTTCATTGGATTCTTATAGTTTACATAAAGAAAATGATTCAAGGGATGAATAATTTTTTTTCATAAAGGAGGTGTCATTTTGTGGAGCCACAAATGGTATCTTTCATGGAAGAGAATAACCACTATGTGGAAATGGCACTATGCGGACCTCATAGGAGAAATGGTTCACATGAGGAGTATAGAACAGAGTGATGGTTGTATGACATTGATGATTTCAGTGATTTGGATTAGAGTGATTTTTATCTATTTTTCTATATAAGGATCAATAATCCTATTATTAAAAATTATGATTTTGATTAGAAATATGTTTTTAATTCAGTGAAGTAAATATTTTTTCACGGGGAAGAAAATTTCACATAGGAAGAGGTTCATGAATGAGGATTCCACAAATGGAGAAGAGTTCAATGGAGATAGTTAGAAGAAGGGGTTTTTAGAGGTACAATAATCCTTAGAGTATGTACAGGTCCGCAAATGAGAGGCGCGCTATAAGAAATTAGCCATCCTTAGAAGGGGTGACAGTCTGTAAAATAGGCAGCAGTCCTTGGAAGGAAAAGGGGTCCATAATGTAGGGAAGGTTCATAAAATACAAAGGTGGTCTGAAAAACAGTCACACCACATGGTGTAGTGTAATTCATAGAGGACACAGGTTAGTTTATGGAGGAACATTTTGAAAAATAAATTTTAGTAAACCTACAGCACGTGGAATGGTGGATTTAATTTACCAGTCAAAATGTCACTTCAATAGAGAATTGATCTACAGTTAGGGATGCATAATTTCATGAAAACAATGGGAATTAAAATTTCATAAACTACATATGTATTTCTCCCAATAAACTGAGCTAGGTGGAGTATATGGGAGTGTTCTAAGGGATGTAGTGATCTGTCCCTAAAATATTGTAAAGGTATGGTGACATGAATAGAGTGATTGTGTCTAAAATTTTTTATTCTAAAACTAGTATAGATTAGTGGATTTAGGTATGACATAAAATATTTCTCTATATCATCATTGGACTAACACATAATATTGATCCAATTAATATTTTTTTTCCTTTTGTGTGTGATTGTTTAAATTGGTTCACATTAACAAAAAATACATTTAACAAGATCATTCTAATTTGGTAACAATTAAATTGTTTTAAAAGAAACTTTTTACACCATGATTTTCCCCTCACCTCTTATGGTTTTATGAGGTCCTTCACATGGTATTAGAGGAAGTCTTCTACTGCTAAACTGGTCCATATTTTCTATCATGTAGAAATCAGTTGCTGTTAGGAGACTCCCTCACAATGATAGAATAAACATCCAGATTTGGAAGAATATGATGAGATATCATCTAAGATATATTGGAATGGATGTACTATTTTATACGTCACAAAGTATTCATGTAATATATGCATCACAGATATCTATTATTGAAATGGATAGAAAAATGCTTGTTGTATATTCCAAAGAAGAAAATGACCATACTAAAGTGTTGTCTGATCAAATATATATAAAGGTAATGAGTTTAACCAAAAACAATTATCTATGGGAAAAGCTAGAAAATATATTTGAAGGTGATAAAATTATGAAGGAGTCTAAACTTCATGAATTTCACCTGGGTTTTATGATCCTAAGATGCATCCTGAGGAAAATTTAGAGAACTTTTTCAATCAAATTACATAAGTCATAGGAGAAATTTGAGGGCATGGTGATGAGATTAAATGAATTCACATTGTAATGAAAATCATGAGAATTACTTGGACTATTTAAAATCCAAATGCTTTATCCCTTGAAGAAAAAATTTGTTCAAAAAATTCCTTGGTTGATCTGCTAAGAAGTCTAGTAGAATTTGAAATAAGAGTAAAACCAGACGATTCAACAAGTCATGATAGAAACAAGATGGAATTCAATGACATGGGAAAACATGAGATTTTAGTAGATTTTTTAATGAATGTAATGAGGATGATGAACTCCTTTCTCTCTTCTCTAAGAAATTAACGAGGGAAAAAGGGATATTTCAATAAAATATACCCTTCACATATTTCTATTGTTGTAGATATGGTCACATTGCCTCTCGGTGCAAAAGGAAGTTTTATGATGAATAAAATGAAGCAGGAAACTGGCAAAAACTATAGAAAAGGTTTTATCAAAATTTAGACATCAAATTTGTAATGAAATTATAGATAAATATTTATGTCTATAATGAATAAGATGATGACAATTAAATTTTTCATGAATAAGATCCAGAGCCTAAACATGGAACCCCAGTATCTATGATTGCTACGGTGGGAAATTGAGATATATCAAAAGCTAAATATAGATATAATTTTTTTATTCATAATACTAATATCAAGATGAATATTTAAGATTCTCTTGGTTAGATGATAATCAAAGAAAAAGAAGAAAAAAGAGGAGGACAATTTTGGATGATCCATGAGAATATGTTTATTGAATGGAATATGAATGTAATCGACTGGAATAAGTAGAAAATGAACATTAGAATCCCTTGATATATTAAAAGATATAGTATAACAAAATAATAGAATTAAATAATAGGAAAATGTCATCAATGAACTCAAATATATATTATAGGATAAATCCAAGACTATTTAGGGACTTTAATAAGAAGCTACTACTCATAGGATTATATTTTAATGTGAATTAAACTAAAAATAAACAAAGAATAACATAAATTTCAGAAGATGATTTTATTTTAAGATACTAAGAAGAGATAATTCTAGTTCTATAGGTCTATAGATCACTTTTAATGACCAAAAGATCTACATTCATATGAAAAAGTGGAATTATATGTGATGCTGAAACATTAAATGCTGGAAACTAAATAGTATAAAATAAAGGCCAGATAAAAGTACGACATATCGCATAGTCACCTAAAGACCTAATAAAGAAAGCCTCAAATCAAAATATAAGAACTATAAAATACCCCCAGGTATCAAAAAAATATTAGCATTCAAACTCATTTCCAATGTAAGGGGACATGAGGAGGAATATAAGTGGGAAGACATTTCCACTTATGAAATGTCATTTTTACATCTATCTGGGTTACACCATGTCATACTGTGAAGAGTAAAGGAGCTATTTTAATGGGTAAGAGATAGAGTTTCAACAAAGGAGAACTAATTATTCTCATACATATATTAGAAGAAATATAATTTATGGATATTTCTTCAACTATTATAAATCTGTCCATAAAGAAATTCATTGTAGGCATAGGAATGGTGTAAATGATACCAAAATAACTCAGATACAAGTCAATACTCTCCGACCCAACTCTTACAAATATGTTTTCTACTATTTATGAACAATATGATTATGATAAATAAATACAGATTGTAAAGAGAGTTGAAAGATCATATTTGTCCCACACTCAATCAAATATTTCATAGAAGGAAAAGAAAAAATTTGAAAAATCCAATCATGCAGAAGTCGGTCTCAAAGCTACAATGAACAGTAGCATGTGGACTCTTAATAGCAGATTCTCATCCCTTCTAATGGGATATATAGAACAATTAAAAAATGTCAAAAAATGGGTTAATAGAA
This sequence comes from Viscum album, assembly GCA_963277665.1. NCBI lineage: Eukaryota > Viridiplantae > Streptophyta > Magnoliopsida > Santalales > Viscaceae > Viscum > Viscum album. Next base: position 1,501,686,135 of record OY728131.1, read on the forward strand.
GAGTAAGGTTCATTAATAGTGGTCCATTAAAGATTGAATGGATTGGAAGTATTAAACTGGCTAATGGAGAGAATATGAAAACTGATATTCTCTATGTGGAGGGTCATGTCACAATCTCCTGAGTGTGATTAAACTTTGTGAATTGATATTGAAGGTGAAGTTTAATCAAAATTGGTGAACTATTAGATAAAATATTGGAAATTATCTTCCTAAAGAATGCAGAATTGATGAATTTTTATATTAGGTTGATAGTAATGAGAACATTTTCTACATGAAAATTAAACAAGAAAATAACTTGTGGGCACAAAATATGGGTCACATTAATCAAAAATACATGGAGAAGTTATCCAAGATGAATATATTTACGGAAATCATCAATCTGAATCATAAATTGGAAAAGGATTGTGCTGCTTGTATATGAGGGATATTGGTATACTATTCATATTTACCAAAGAAGAAAAGGAAATCAAATATTCTTAATCTCATCTATTCAGATGTATGTGGTCTAATAAATGTTTATGGATGATATGGAGATAGGGACATCATTTTTTTCATTAATGATTACATTATAATGGAATGTTTGATGGTTTTACGCAAGAAAAAACAAGTTCTCGATTTCAAGAAAATGTATCGATGAATAGTTTACAATGATATTGGAAAAACAATCAAATATATACGGTTTAACAATAGAGGGGATGACACACCCATTGTGTTGTAAATATACCTAGAGAAATATGGAACACAACACGAGGTGTCTGTTTTGAAAACCTTATAGAAAAATGGAGTTTTGGATCATAGGAATCGATAGGTGAACAATATGGCTAGAACATTTCTTATTGAGAGTCTTATCTCTCTCTATTACTGTAAATATGTTGTTCAAGAAAGATTGAATACATTAAAAAGAATATGGGATTATATGTGAGAATCCAAAACAACGTATGATTTGTGTCATGGAAGGAATACCTCTTTGAAATATTTCATTTTTTTCAGATGTTAATTCTTCATTTAAAAAAAGAATAAAATCAATATAAGTATAGTGATTCTACATATAAAGGAATAATCCATAGATATTCAATGAATATTAAAACCTAAAAAATTTCTATTACTCTCTCAGATAAATTTTGGAAGGTAGTGATGTGGAGATCATTTATGGTAATACCACAAATACCAAGAGGGAATATTATGTTGATGTGATTGAAGATGTAAAAGATAGTGGACAAAGAGTTGATTCAAATGCAGAATTATATGAATGTGAAAAACATTTACGGGTCACAACACGATTATTATTCGGAAGAATAGTCTTTATAGGAATCTATGTCTAAACAAAATTCTTCTAAACCTCATAGGAGAAATCGAAGTGTAGAAATTGAAAAATCCAACATCACTGGGGATTGGACAACACCCACACAGATGGGGAAAATGAGAAATAATGAACAATCTGCCTACTTATCAATTGTGGTACCAACATTATATGAAGAATCTTCAAAATATGAATCATTAAGGAAATCCATGAATGAATTGTTAGATAAAATTTAAAATAACGAGACATGATATCTTGTTATGTGACAGAAAATTCACAATGTGATTGGTATAAAGTGGATTTTCATGAAAAAAAATTGATGATAATGGTAATGTGATAAAAAATAAGATGTGATTGGTGTGTAAAAGATATTAAAAAAATTGAAGGTGTTAATGTCAGAGAAAATTTTTATCTGGTAGCTAAACTGAAGTCAATCAGACATTTTCCTAACATGAAAATTCAAAATGGATACAAAGATTATCAAATGGATGTCAAAAAAGGGTTCATGAATATTGTTCTTGAAGAAGAATTCTACATTGAAAAACTGGCGGGTTTTCTATTTGGTAATGATGAAATTATGTTTTTTACACTAAATAAGGCTCTATATGGTCTGAAATAGGAACCAAGAGAATGTTAACATGGCTAGATTCTAATTAAAATAGGATTTAATTTAAAAGTTGTGGAGTGTATCAAGTGTCTATATAAATTATTCTAAGAATGGGCAATTCATATGATTGGTGTACGTAGATGATATTATATTTGGTGGAAGTAGTCATGGATCTGTGGATTAACATTCTAGTCACATGAAATCACAATTTGAAATTTATTAGATTGGATAACTCACATACTTCATGGGGATTAATGTTATTCAAAGGAAATACAACAATTTCATTTCTTAGTAAAGGTATACTAGATAGTTGGTGAAGAAATTCAACATACATGACTCCAAACCAATGTCGACTATAATTATGGTTGGGAAATAATTGTGAAACCATTATAACTTGACATATATAAATACCACAATGTAAAATAGAATCATTTTAATCTTATTGTACCTTACAGAAACATGACCAGATATTGCCATTGAAATATTCTTAACGACCCATTTTCAATGTAATCCAATGGAAGTACATATTGATGTAGTGAATATAATTATGAGGTACTTTCATAGAACTCACAATTATATCTTATACATTATTGTTGGAAGATATAGTGACCTATCAATATTTTATAATGCATACTGGGTTATAGATGTTGTTGACAGAAATTCCACAAGTGGTGACACATTATTTACTTGAAAAAAAATATGTGGGATGGTTGAGTAAGAAAGAGTAAATTACATCTCTTAGTACTATTGATGCTTAGTATATATCTACAAAAAAAATTCACTCTACTATTATGAAAGAAGAAACAACTAAATGATATTGGTGCTAAGGCGAGACAACAAATGGGGATCCACTTTGATAAGAATATTTAGATCGATCTTATGATGAATCATGTTCATCATTCACATAAAAAACACATTGAAGTTAGATATCACTTCATCCAATAAAATTTTGAACAAGTAATTATTAAAATGGATCATGTTGGAACTCATAACCAATTGGATGAAATTATGACCAAGCTAATGGAATCACTTATGTCAGAGAAACATCGGTTGACCCTCAGTGTCCATCCACCACCAAGTAAATGAAAAGGATAAGAGTAATCCCTTATCCTTAGTTGTTTTAACTATTTTAATTTATTTTTATGAGTGATTATAGATTATGGGGGAGATACAATCGAGGGGAGTGTGTTTTGAGCTCTACAGATTCAATACAAGGTTCTTTGGATTTATTTCCAATGATATAGAAAATGGGGAAAATCAATAATTTATTTCTACAAGTTTATGAGACAATTGATAAATGGATATAATGGAGACTTGATACCTTCATTCTTTCTCGCTTGTTTTCTACATAGAGTATTGATCTCTTGGACTTAGAGCGTTGTCTGAGTTGTTTCCTGCATATATGGTTTTGATATTGACTAGTTCATTATTGAATTTATTTACAGATTTCCAACAAAACCAAATGAGGATATTAATGGACCCAAAGCTATTCATTGATGACAATGTAGATTGTTTTTTGTTTGTTTCCAATATATATTCGGTTGGTCAAAGAGTTCATAAGAAAAGTGACCGTACAGTTCTATTAAGAATAATTTATATACTGCAAAATGACATTCACAGACTACAGAGGTATCATGTGTAATGAACAATAAAATCAGAAAAGTAAGGTATTTTCGTATTGTAGCGCTATGTGGACCACAATGCTTGGTACATGGACCGCATAGGAGAAACGGTTCATTGGATCCTTGTAGTTCACTGATGTCAAGTGTTCTTTTCAGAGGAATCATCGTTTTTAGAAGGTATGCATCATTTTGTGGAGCTGAAAGGGGTTTTTGTAATGGAAGAAATTTTCCACCATTATGAAAAAGCGCTATGAAAATCGTGGAGGCAAAACAATTCATGGAAGGATACCATTATGTGGTGAAGGTTGTTCACATAGATGATTTGGGTGACTTGGATTAGCATGATTATTTTATATATTTCTATATATAAGGATTAATAATTTGATCAATAAAATAGTAATTTTGATTAGAAATCCAAGAGGAATTCAGTGAAGTCAAAATTAGTTAGAGGGAAAAAATTCTACATATAAAAATGTTTACAAATGAGGATTCTATGAAATGAGAAGATTATCAAGAAGATAGTTCATCAAAGGGGTATTGTGTGGCACTATAGTCTGTAAAGGAGGTACAAGTCTATGGAGGAGAGGCGGTCTAAAGGACATCATCCATCAATGGAAGAGGTGACGATCTGTGGAATAAGTACTAGTTCATGAAAAGAAATGGGGTCTATGATGTAGGGACGGTCCATGAAAGACAATGGTTCTCTACTATGAAATCATGCCACACAATGTAGCATAGTCTGTAGAGGAATAGCATGAAAATTTAATTTCATCAAACCTATAGTTTATGGAAAGGTGGATTTCATTTAAGAGTGAGAATATGACATCAATAGAGAATCTATCTACAGTTAAGGGTGCATAATTTCCTACAAATATGGGACCTAAGTATCCATAAACTAGGTGTGTATCCCTCCAATTCAGTAAGATAGGTGGAGTCGATGGAAGTGTTTCAAGGTACATAGTGAGATATGCCAATAATATTGTAAATAAATCATGTTGTGAATAGAGTGACTATGCCAAAACTAATATATTCTACAACTACTGATGATTACTGAATTTTGGTTTGACTAAAAATATGTCAGTGTATGATCCTTCGAATAATCCTTAGTAGTGAACCAAATAAAATTTATATGTTTTCCTTCAGTGTGTGGATATTTAAATTATTGCACAACACTAACATACATATTTAATAGGTTCCTACCAATGTGGGAATAATATCAATTGTTTTAAAAGAAAATTTTGATAGCCTAATTAACCCATCCCCTCTCAGGGTGCTCCATGGTCCTTCATACATGACAGTTTGGAATTATAAAAAATCATTCTATGTAAAATACACCTCAAAAACATTAACCTCACCTTAAAATTATTGAGGGCTCGACAAGGCCTCAATGAGTGCTTCCTGATAGTATTTTGAAATACTCATAGCATCCAGGATTGCCAATTTTTCCAGATCTGAGAAGAATTTCTTCAAAATGTCAAACTTACATATGAAAGGAATGATTTTTCAATAATGGGGATGTTATTTTATAGGATCTTTATGATTAGAGATACATGATGTGGATGGATCATCATTTTGATGAATAAATCAAGGTTTTTGTTCCCTTAGTCGATTAGGTCGGATAACCCTTCATAAAAGCCCATGTTTATTAGGTGATGATGTTTCCTCAAACCGATCATCTAGGATGATCATGTCTGGAAAGAACCTATCACGTGTAGGGAAAATTCCATGATCATGGTGAGCTTGCTTAAGATATCTCCAATTAGTTCTGGATACGTATACAATTCTATTATGGGCATGTGTAAAGTAGGGACTCCTGGAATGACCACGTCTTACCCTATATCATTGGCTCTGGAATCCTCAGTCGTTAGTTCCTGAATCTCATGTAGGGAATTTAGGCTCATAATCATGATCATAATTTGAGAATGGATTCATTAAGTTAAGAAAATTAATGGATCCAGAGATCAAATCCTAGTCTGAGGGAGAATCTATTTTGTGGGTGGACCATTATTGTGCCACTTTCCAGGGTGCCCCACATGATTCCGGTGATGAAGACCTGATTTTTACTAACATAAAAGGCAGCTATTGATTTGGAACATACTCATCTTAATCTATTATATTATTCTCCTCTATCCATGTCTCTCTTTGTAGGACTGGACATTGGATTATTTTTACACTGAAGGGGTCATATGTGTCGTAGATGAAGGTGCTAGAGTAAAAGTAAGATATTATAACTATTCATATAGGATAACACGAGTTTTGTTAATCAAATTTTTGACCATCAAATTATTTAACTTCTATGTACCCTTTCTCTTAACTTCCTTCAATTTATTCTCATATTATGAAGTGGTGGAAGACACATATGTTATTTGAGAATAAGATTTTTTCAACATCACATTCTCATATTATACAAATTTTTGTATGAGGCAATTGAAAACAAAACACTCATGGATGTAATTTCCTAGTATGCAATGGATGGTGAAATATTTTGTGATATCTTCCTCACCTCCTTTTCAGGGATTCTTGGGCATTTCAACGAGATCATGTATTTTTCCATTGTCGATATAATGTAACGGGGGATATTTTCATTTTTAAAATAATTCCATTTTTTCATTTCCTAAAATTATTTTTCGTCTACGCTTTTTGGTCATCTTGATGATGAATACATTAATGCAGATGCTTTGAAGGTGCAACATCATGATAAAGTATTATCTTCAGAGTATGAGTGGGTATATAAGAATACATAAGGGTAATAGTGGGAGCCTCTTTGTTCCATATAATCCATCCCTAATTTGAAGTAATTATATTGGAATATTATTTATTCTCTACGATGGAGTCCTCCCTTTTTTCAAAAATTACAAAATGGTCCTGAAACCCTCTTATGTATTTTACGTGGATGAGTGGTGTGTGAAACTCCTTGTAAAGGATCGCTATACAGATGGGCAGAAACACTTTTTGAGGGATTGGTAGGTTTAAGGATTTTATAAATCCACTCCACCGAGCAATGAAATCTAAGACTCTTTTATTCTCCCACTTCTTATAATTTGAGATTTTAAGGACTATTTTACTCTAAAATTTTGAGCTAAAATAGTATAAAAACTTATAATAGAGTACATCCAACCTTGTAATTGACCGATCCCACAAACATGTTTACTATATAAAAACATTTCCCTATAGTAATTTTATGATGGACATTAGTTTAACTATGCCATGTTTTTTTAGGGTTACCCATCATGGGATCACAATGAGAGATTAATTGTTTCAAATAATTTCTGATCATCCTAAGAAATTAAAATTTGGACATGTTGGGTTTCAAAAGATCATTGGGGTAGAGTTGGAGATACCCATTCAGGTTAATGTTTTTTTGGGGTGTATTGGTGCACACTATTACACCATGGACTCTAATCATGTTTTGAGTGACTCGAGATCATTTATGACCTCTAGGGGAATCTCTGGCTATGCCAGGGCTTAAACTAGTGTAGCAGTGAGTAAGGAAATTTGGTGTGGAAATTATGATTTTTTAGTGGGTATCCTATAGGGGAAGAATGGTAAGGATGAACCTAGATCCATTATAGATGAATTTTCGATAGAGGGAACCCTTGATCAGTTATTTTGGTTTCCATTTACATTAGTTATTTGTTTCCTACATTTATTAGATTTTTTATATCAACTATAGTTGTTTTGTAATACCGACCTTTTTGAGGTCTTCTAGCTTGGTGTGCGAATTGATGATTCGCTGGTAGAACATACCCAGTAGGAAGGATTCCTTAGAGTAGTTATTCATTGAGTATCGTAAATTCAATTATCTATTCCTCATTATTAGAAAATATTTCATCAAGTGAAATGGGACTAACCTCCATGGGAGGTAGGTGATACCTAACTTGATCATTACCCTTTTCCCAAGTGGATTTATTTAGAGGGAGTAAGGATGGGTTGTCTGAGGGAATACTGAAATTTGGGGAAAGCCTCTAGTTCCGGGTATAGACACCTATTTAAATTCATTAAGCATGGACTGTATTATGAACATGTAATTCCCCTTTATGTTCTTTCTTCGTATTTACATTCTATGCCATGGAATTTTTAGTGGGGGCATTGAGGAATTTAACTGATTCATAATAAATTAAAGACATTCTATCAGTGTCATTATGAGAATTCATATTTCTACACAATATATGAGGACATGTACTCACCTTTTCTAGTTCATTAGGATATTTTTTTTGGCCATGATATGAATGGAATCCCAAGATAGTTCAGTCATGCGTACTCCCAGGGATTGTATAGGGTCATGGGATGTGATGAATTAGTTGGATCCAACCTCTGTATTTTCCATTAATTAGAAGAAGAACGATATTTATTCAAAATGATGTTATTAAGGTGAAAAATCGTCCATATTTTGGGGTTCATGATATTCATGTTCTTATTTCACAATGCTTCATGCCTAGTTTTCTAGACTCAAAGCTCGGTATAAAAAATACCCCAACCCTACAGGAAAGAGTTGCTCCTGAAATCTTGTGGCCACTACTTCCATTACCACCCATATAATTCTATAATGTTTTTTCTAAAAAGGGTTGGGTGCGTCATCTATTAGGAGCTTGGATAACTCGCTTCTGAATATAATTATGTTATTTAAGGAATTTGTGCTATCTAGTGACTAAATTCCTCTAACCAGGAGGACTACATGATATTTTTAGTTTCTTGAGGAAAAATTCTCTCAACATCCCTCTCACTTCTAGACCGCCATTGGTAAAAGTTTTTGAGGGTCTATTTTAGTGGATCATATGATCGATCCTTAATAGGGTACCTTTTTGGGGAAAACATGAATTTATATTACGGAATGATACCTCATTCATAGGGATTTTCTTCTTAGAGAGTGCAGTTATTCTTAACTCTCCATGTGTACCCCCATACTCTTACATGAACAACTGATGGTGCATCTGCGATTAATCCGGTAAATACTTGTAACGCATTGGGTCCTTCATGTTGAATGGATCCCTAATATATCTCTAGATTTCATGCATATATGATATACACTATGTCAAATTGGTGCTTCATCCATTCGATTACTTTGAAGCGACTTTGATATTCATCATATTGTAATATTCTCACTCTTAAGTGAAAAACGGTTTTATATATGTTGAGGTCGATATCATGCACAAAATCATTTAGAAACACTTATGGAATTCTATATGGAGGGGTGGATAAATCCAAGAACATGAAAATTATTCCATCTTTTTTTATTTTCTTCTTTATGTTTAGCATAACTTATTTATATTTTTCTAGAGGTTCCTCTACCTGGTCTGAACAATGTGGATTCCTTCCTTCTTCTTTATCACAATAAAAATGATTGGTAGGAAAATCTTATTTTATCTTGGAAGGCATATGATCCATAAGAGTATTGGAGAATTTCCATCAATTTGAGATGACTTCTGGTTGATAAAGGTTTTTTATTTCTAATGACAAGGAATCAAACATGAATAACCTTGTTTTCATAAGAGCCTCACTATAGGAGGGGATCCTTATCACTATATTTTAATGTGGAGGATTCCTTTCACAATATGGAAAACTATTTCTGAGATAAAAATCCAAATGATTTCCTTCCCATAGAAGATTATGATAGTAGCTTAGTGTAAGGAGAAAACCCTCTTTTTCCTTCATCTTCGGGGCACATTGAATGTTTTTGCGACTCTCATCAGGAGATTGGATATCTAGATCTATTGGGTTGTGGTCATGAAAAAATCCTTCATGGTCAAGTTTCCAAGGAGGACCATTGGAATTGTATCCACTAATCATCTAATTTGATATTGAGATAGTATGATACTAAGATTATATAGATAAGATTCTGAGGGATTTAAGAACTCTATAATTGTGTAGAACATGATTGAATATAGATTGTTCATTTTCTAGTTATCTTTAATGAGGATTATTCTTGAATGCCTTCTTTTGAGTAAATGGGGACACATCTTTAGAGAAGCGGGGTTTTATAGGTAGGTATTGTTCCTTCATTGGAGTGGATATTGGGATATTGCCATTACCTACAATTTGAATGGGTGTATGTTCCCCGTCTGATTGATTGTATATCATGGGGGAGTTTTCCCCAATACCATCCTGGATGGCAGTATAGGGTTATACCTACTATGAGGTAGAATGCCGATGAGACACCCCATTTGTGTGGATTAAGTTGTGTGTTATTCCCTTTGTAACTTCTGTTGTCACCATAATGATATCCTAATAGGCCTGTAGGATGTGGGCATGGATTTTTGTCTCCCCTTTCACAATTTTCATGATATGATCGGTGACATCAACAAATGGAATGGGGATATAATCCCATTAATAATTTGGAGCATGCGTTTGTACCTTCTCCTATCCTCTCTTTCATTCTAGTGGATATGAACAATACTCATATGAGGGGAAATAGAGTTGTTTATGCCCACTATATATCTATCGTACTTTAGGTCAGAATTATCTGGATGCATCTAGAGGAAACTTTTGGTAGAAGTGATGCATGAAGGCATGTGTGTTTTCATGTTTTGGATGGCCATCGAAATAGGTAGGCCTGATTGGTGAACTTATTATTGAAGAGGATTCTAGAATACATGGTTACTGAGAGTAGGTGTATATTTCTACTCATAGTTTTCTATCACATTTGAATGAGAATCTACCTATACTGCTGCCAGGGGAGTTAGCTTGTTGGATGAATTAAGGTGGGAGGGTGTGTGTTTTCACTCTCATTGTCCACCAAATTGGGTTTATGGAATTTTTTAGGGTAGGGAAAGGTGTGACCCAACTCTATTTCAACTGGTTGTGACCTCTGGTGGTCCATCTTTCATTCCCAATTCTGGATGACCGGGTCCAGATTGTCGAGAACCACAACATCATCATGTTGAGGGTTCACTACTACATGAAGTTGGTAGAGATTAATATTGACAATAGCCACTTGTAATGAACCCTGTGTATTCAAGATGATGTTGTATGTGGGTTACTGATCCACCTCCCTTAGATAAATGACTAAATGATTGATGTCTTTTAGAGATAAACTCCCAAAACCATTGATGTCCGGGATGGGAGTTTTCTACTTCTGGACAACTGGTCATTACTTATTAGATGAGAGGTGTGGCTTGGGGAGGTGGAGGGCTTCTCAAGTCTCCTAAAAGGTTAGGATAGTAATGTATTGGTGATATTCCCAATCTAGTGTCTTGGAGAACCATAATTGAATATGGTGGTTTGGTGATGACATCCTCCTCTTGGACAAATACTCGGTGTGAATAGAATCCATGGTATGCACTAGTGGAAGATGGAAGGATTCCATTGGATCAAATGGGTCTTTAAGAGAATGTTCTTATGGATATGAAAAACAAAAATAAGAAAAACTATTGAAATAAGTATCTCATTTTAATGAAAACATACATGATTGATTGTCTTGTTTAGAAATATTTCATCTTGATAGATAAGGGGGCATGATATGTTGATGACACTATCATCATGGTTATGGATCCCCATCGATTTCACCATTTTTTGTTCCTTATGGAGATTCATGCTTTCCAAACGGTTGATTGCATGGTGTTTAATTGTGTGAAATAATTCATGTTAGATATTCTATTTCTGATCTATTTCCAATAGGTTTACTCATGGATCTGGAAACACACAATGATTATATATCAACGAGATACTAGCTTTCTAAAGGATGGATCTTGTTAGTGAGTTTTTCTAACTTTTCTTAAGAACATGCATAGGTCGAGAGGATGGGAGGTTAGGCTAATTATACACTTTTTTGAGGGAATTATTTCCTACACTAATAATATTGTATATATTTGAAATTTTTTTCATGAATCATTCATTATTTTCTATGTATGATGAGGTCACATGTAAGACCCTATGATTTTATGGTATGTCACTTTTAAAATTTACCTTCTTCAATATTCTACATTATACAAAACAGTTGGCCTAAAAATGATTGAATATTATTGTGAAATTTATTATAGGTCCATTGGAATGGTGGGAATGAAAGAGAGTATGTAAATTATAAAAATATACATTACACAAATATATAAATTAGTTTTTGGTTAAATATTTATTATATATGAAATTTAAAATCAATTGGACATAAGAGATGTTTTTTATGACCAAAATGGTAATTTATATCAACAAATTGAATTAATCACTATTAGTGAAATAATATAATGAAATTTATATGTTACATATTAAATCAAATTTATCTATATTAATGAATTACTTTTTATATATTTAATATAAAAATAAATACAATTTTATGTATAAAATTTTATATTTCCTAAAGAGAGTTTTTCTGCATTTTAATGGCGCATATGTAATAAAATTATATTTTTTACACTCTTATAAACTATATTGAACAAAATAAACTTTTTTAAATCATAATATCAAATGTATCTTACGTTTTAATTTTTTTATTTTTCTGAAAATATTAATTTTTTGGTGAATAATGAGAAGTCTTGATTTTTATAAAACTAATAATTATTAAATATTAATAGTCAATTTATGATTTTAATAGTATCTCAATTATGAAATTACATATAAAACTATGTTATATTGTAATTTAAATTATGTTATATTTATATAATTAATTTACTAAATAATTTTTTTAAAATCGATAAATTAAATGTTGGTATTTTTGTGGAAACTAAATGTGCTTTAACAGTTTTATAATTAATATAATGATATTAAAGAGAATTGAATTTTTTAAATTAGATTAATGAATTAATATTTTTCTTCATAATGATTATATTATTCTTTTATGGGACCGTAATTAATTTTTCAATGTGTCATAAAAATAACTATAATATTAAAATTAGTAGTTTATGAGTAAATAATGGGTTTATTTAAATGTAAAATTTATTATAATTATAAAATTATTTTCATAAATTAGAGACAATTTTTTAATTATAAATGTAATAAAATGGTATGGGTGAATTTTGGGTATTTCTCAATTTTTTTGAATTTAAGGTTAATCATGAAATACAGTAATATATGATATTTAATAAATATGTGAACTATCAATTCATACATGATGTATGAATAATGAAAGACCATATTATACAATACTAATTCATTATATTAATATATTTTGTGATAATTATCAAACAAATGATATTATTCATTAAAAATAATAAACTGCTGAATAAGATAATGAGAAAACACTCCTCTCCTTTAATATAAATACCACCCCACCACATATTCTCCTCAGTGCTCTTAAACCTTGAATCTAGTATAATTACTAACTAATACTCTCTCCATGTAACATACCCATGTTTATGATTATTTTATATCACATAAATACCAACCCAAAGAAACTTATAGAGGTTCTCAAGGAGGAGAAAATCAAGAGGTAAAATACTCTTTTGTTTTCTTTTATTTTATCTTTAATTTATTTTATTTTATTATCCATTCCCTACCAAATTTGTAAAAAGAATAAGTATAGCCCTGTTATACTATATAATTTAAAATTTTATTATGATAATGGTATATCTTCCATCAATTCTATTCTCTCCCCCTTTTTATTAAAAAATTAAAAAAATCATCCATGAGGTGCAGATTTACCTTCTTTGTGGATGACGAGTTTTCATTTTACAATTCCACCTTCATGGAAGGTAGTAAAACCATTATTATGGTTAAAAAGGTATAATTTTTGTATTATATCCAGTTTAATGTTCAATAAAAATTACGTATATATGTTATTGATTAATAAAACAAAACTAGTTCATGATAGACAAAAAAGGAAAAAATAATCCAAACGGTTATCATTAACATTTTATCAATTGAAACACAATCATATATAAAAAATGATATATAACTGATTAAATATTATTGATATTAATTACTAAAATAAAATTATATTCATTATGACTAGTCCCATTTCACACGATCTTTCATACATGTATATAAGTGAACTAATCGTGAAAACCAAGGAAACAAACTCTTCCAAAAATGATGAAATTAAATATTATAACTAATCAAAAAGATAATATAATAAAATAATAAAATAATAATAAATAAAATACATATTTAATAGGTTCTTCAATAATATATTAATGAGTCAAATTTTTTAATCCAATTTGTTATAGACATGAACATAAAACTTTTGTACATAAGGTAAGGAATTCTACCCAAACCTCCATTTTTTTTTTCAAGTTACTCATTTACTCTCTTTAATGAAATGTAATGCTTAGATAATAATTTTAATTTTTTTAAATTATTTTTATATGTCACATAATTATTTACCAAGATCATTTAATTCATATCTTAGTTTAGAATGCATGTTTTTTAAGGTCTGCCTTTTCAATTCCTCTTGATAAGAAAACCAGTTTAATGGGAACAACCCAATTTCTTACACATTTTCAAGTACAATACCTAATCTGATTTAAGACACCACTATTTTTCTACAATTAATCCTTTAATAATGAAAAATTATCATTATTAATTTCTGGTTTTATTCAAAAAATTATGAAGTTTTCGATTTTAATGTCAGTCATATTTTATCTTAAACAACACTGAAGTGGCCATATAAAATTTTTCATAAAAACTATTTTTACATGTTTTCACATTAGTAGGACAACATTGAAAACTCAAACATAATTCCATTTTCCATATTTTTATAGGATATACATTTTTACAATCTTATTTTATGACAAATAATAATGATTTTCCCAAAGAACACTTCCTTCGAAAGTAAAAATGGGCTTTCTCATCTCACTTTTACTTCTCTGAGATATATGAATTGTTCACCACATATTCATTATATGTTTTATGCAATAACCTTTATATGTAATATCATGATATTCTATGTTTTATTTAATTTTATTCATCATATGGATTATGATTTAAATGTTTCAATGTGGTCTGGGACAATTTGAAATTGTTAATGATTAATTTCCCTATGATTTTATCAAATGGAACATTGAAAACTACTTTCATCTATGTCAACATACTTATAGAATATTTTAATTCATTTAGTTTTACCTCTTATTATACCATCAATAATTTTTTGAAGGGTTTGTGATCAATTTGACCATCAATGTGCTATTTTGATACCATTAATGGTTTATGGTTAAAGTATTCAAATTTCATATTATAGTTTCAATATGAATGTATATGTTGACTATGTTTCACCCCATTCATAATAAGAATTATTTGGACTTATTATGTGATCACAGGGGCCTGATATAGCCCCTCTATGAATTATTAGGTCTCATGAGAGAAACTAGGCTAGTATTTTCTAAGACCTTACCCACTTTGGTAGAAAATATGGATGAGGCCTTGACGATATGTTTATAATGTTTGATATTATGAATTAAAACATTGTGATATTAGTGATTAATAATCCATGTGATTATTTTAGTAGTGGAATATCCACATATATGTTTTAATCCCATATGATTATTTATATGGAATTGTTGTATCATTTTTTATTCCTGTCATATTATATTTAGAATATTGATTAAATGGATTGTGTCTTAGTTAATCACGTTTCCATGATCATTTAGGTCAATTTGTGATAGATTTCATTGTATTACATACACTTACTGATCATATAGGATCACCCCTTCTCTTGGTTTATTTTTCCTAGGATTCTAAGATTTATATTATGGATGATATAAGGGGTTACACTGGGAAGACAATGGTGTTATAAAAAGAATCTATTTGTAGTATTTTATGTTTTAAAATGTAATGTAAATATCATGTATGTAGTATGGCTTCCAGAACTACTAAACTGATTAATCCTTTGGGATCGAAGTCTTGAATATATTCCAATGTAATAAAGTGAGGCACTGCCTGCATTATTTAAGGATTGGGGTTTTTACAGTTGGTATTGGATAATGTTTAGTATAAAACACGAGAACCTGATTAGGGAACATATCCACAAGATTTAATTTTAAGATAATGATTGATTAACATCCTAGAAATTTGATAAGGTATAGATTATATGATAATTCTTAGAAATAAATGTATTTTTTGATAATATATGGGGACTTGGTTCTGGAACATATGTATCCTGGGGTAAAAACTCCAACAAGGTGTGTTAGGACCAACTTAGTGTAACCTAATACCCAATAACAAGCCTTATTACACACCTATTTTGTAACTCTTGGAGGATATTCATAAGATAATTCATGTTTTCTTTAAAAACTATTATGAATGAGTTATAAGAAAATATATCCAGGAAAAAACTATTTTTATGATTATGAGATTATTTATACATACTTTTTTCAATTAATGTTAATTTTTTCATTAGTTTTATTATTATACCTTATGTTTCATAATTTTATGATCCAATGTAGTGTATTTAATTGTCTATAAATGGTTCTTTGTGTAAGGAATAAGAACTTCATCAACTCACATAATCCAAATATAATTAATGATCATTTATTTAATGGGTTTTAGCTAGTATTTTGAAGGGAATTAGTCTCCCAAATATTCTCATAATATGAGGAAATAATATCATGTTATAACAAGATAGATAAAAAAATTATCCATATCTTATGGATTTAAAGGGAAGCAAGAGAAGAAGAGAAACAATGGAAAAATACAGATAAAGGGAAGAATTTAAATGAGTATTTTCACACATGTTATAATTTTTGAAGGAAACACCTTGTTATATGATTAAAAGGAATATTAATTTTTATAATTTTTCAACAAAAGGACACCATGATCCTGACTGTAGGGAAATGAATAGATTTTCAAATGTTTAGTGCTTCAACTACAAGAATATGGGACACTACACAAATCAATGTATCGAGAGTCAAATTAATATACCAAAATAGGAATATAATGGAACATTTTCAAGCATATTATACTTCCTTAGATGAAGATAAATGATTAATATACATGTGTTTGAATTAATGAAAATTGTTATTTGACTATTTTATCAACAATTATCTTATTATTAGAATCATGAGATATATAATGATTGTACTATAGTACTTATTATTTACAGATTTGGAAGAATACATATTTTTATTAAGGAATCAAGGTGATAAATATATTAACATATTTTGTTTCTAGGACTAAGAGACACATTATTTATGTAATATTTTATTATGTTTATTTTGGAAATTTAGTTATCTTCTTTTTAAATTTTCCTATCATTGAATGTCGACAAACATATTTTAAGTGGTTATTAAGATTAACTACTTATGGAATGGGAAATGTTAAAGTTTTGAAATTATTGTTCAATTATAATATGTGATAAACATATTGATTTAAGAAAATATTTAATGGATTAAGGAATAAATAAAGGACAATATAAATCATTACTAGTTATTAGGTGTAAAAAATCATTTAGAACATTCATTTCCATGTGTAAGGGATGAAGTGAAAATTTATTGAAGAACAAAAAGGATGAGATTATGATTATGAAACGGAAATTAATAGAGTAAGTTTATTTTATAAAGATCTTATAAGAACCCCGTTCTGATTTTTGATGTACGACTTTCTTCTTTTCTCCTTACTTAAGGGTTTTAAAGAAAATACGGGAAATGGGGAAAATCCTAAATTTTTGGAAAGTACACGCCATGTACTTTTGGCCGTGTGGGATTGGTACACGTGGCGTGTGGCCATGCAGAGATGAAGGGTGTGGGAATGGACTACACGCCGTGTAGTGGTCCATTACATGCCGTGTAGTCAGTCAGCAAGCCAAAATAGTAAGGCAGTGGAGCATCCAACAGTTGTGCGACAGTACACGCCGTGTAGTCGGGAGTACATCTCATGTACTCATGTCGACAGATGAACAGTGAGGCAGTGCTGCCAGAGGAACGTTTAAATGAAGGAAGTACACACTGTGTACTTGGAAGTACACGCCATGTACATTGTTTTTTTCACTTAAAATGAGCAGTAGCTTGCCCTGTTCATAGGGAAGGCTTAGAACGAGGAGAGAGCTCTGGAGAGGATGACAAAACCTTCAGAGATCCGATGGGCACACGTTTGGAATCTGAATCCTCTTTGGATGATCTCGCTGGAACCACACGGGTAAGACCTCTCTTCTCCTGGTGTGGGTCATACCAATTCTTTCCCTAACGGAAGTTATTTACATTTGAGAGGGTTTTATTCTTCATCAGATCTACATCGTTCTTGGGCATTTCTGGAACCGACGTTCGTGTATAGCACTCGTTGGCGTATAAGGTAGGTGGCTTGGTGTTAATTTTTCCAACTGTCATGTGTTGTGTGCGTTTTTGTGCCACGAAACCTTGATGGGGTGTTGTGTGGCTAAGGACCTTGCTATATTAAACACCTAGAATTGAATAGGTGATTAATTATGATAATACAATGTTGGATAGGATCATTTCTTGGATCCACGAACCACCCCAGGGGTGTGTTCTACTATTTAGCAGTTTAGACAGGATACCCAAGGGTATGTCTTTAATGTAGTAATTGTGGAATTTCCTCGAGAGTAATTTCTTGTTTACTCCCTATTTGTATGTTGGACATGGCCCATTTACTTATGCCTGAGGGCAGTTTCTTGCTACAGCCTAAGGGCGTGACTATGTGAGCTTGAGGGAAACATTCTATTTTTCCTGAGGGAAACCTTTTGTTCCTAAGAGATTGACTTCTGTTCCTAAGGACGACACTTCGTATGCCTGGGGGTGGGATTCTAATACGCCTAAGGGCAATGACTGAGGTCAAGATTCTGTATAGTCGAAGGGCAAGGTTCTGGTTGGCCTGAGGGCTTAGGGCTGTTTAGCACAAAATGTTTCTAAATTGAATGGTTAAATGAATAATTAAATGGCAATATAACTTGTAAATTTGTTACTTTTTAGTACTTCTTAGTTTATTGCATTTTATGACTACACACTTGTTGCATGTTTTACACATAGTTGAGCACGAGCATTTGGTGGGTGCCTACTAAGATATATTTCTCACACCCTGTTTGGGACATGCATTTCGGCCCAAACAGATTATGATTCTGCGGGTGTGGATAGGGGAAAGAGTCCATATTCAGGTACTTGACTGATGCTGAGGTGTAGGAGGGTATGGGACCGAGCCTAGGCTCACGATGATGCTAGTTGTTTTATTTTGTTTTATTGTACTCTGTATTGTATTGTATTTCACATCTATGTAATATGTTCTGACTGTTTTCTTAGAACTTATGTCATGTTTCATCATATCTATATACTGGTTGGTTATCTTTTATTGCAGTTGTTAAATAGAATGTGCATGGTTTATTGATTCCGTTGTTGTTGTATGTTATTATTATATTCCACTACGCTATACTTTGAAAAATGAGGTCATTGTTTCCCCACTATCTGACCTGGTCTCTCGCTGCAAGTCGGAAGCCTCTGGCATTTGAGGAAATCTACATGAGGTCATGTGGCGAACTGGGTTCGGGGCACCCGTTGAGGGGCACCCGGAACCGGGACATCACAAAGTGGTATCATAGGGGTTCTTTTCTTTGACTTACTATTTGGATTCATAGTCAGGGATAGGACGAATGTTAACTGGTAATAAGTTGTTCATGGGCGTAGCGAACCCATGTACATGGGAAAATCCAATTACCTCGTATTTCGATTTTACCGATTTTTCAATTTTACAGTTGATTTGTTTTCACGGAAGGGTGACGCACTTGTGACTATGTTGTTTATAATTTATCTGTGGGTTTTCTTTAGTTGCAACCCGATGAGATGAGGGTATGCCATCTCATGCATCATATAGGCACATGCTAGATATTAAATTCCATGCATAATTTCCATTCCATGTAGGTGCATTAGAAATTGCATGTTACTGTGATAGTTATTGTGCTAGAAAAGCATGATGTTGTGATAGCTGCTTGATGAATACCTACATTGTTATAGGATGCTTTCTTGTGAGAGCCTGTTTATAGAATGGATTCCAAACTTTGGTTTTTGGGGAGTATTGGCCCCCATTTACTAGAATTTGCTGGAACATTAGTTGTTTATTTAGTTATAACATATATAAGATGCCGGACTTTGATTCGTGGGGATTATGTGCCCTCAGGGATTGGAATTTGGCACTTAGATGTTGTGTTTCAGTGTTTTCTGGGTATCAGAGAAGTTTCTCAGGCATACTGCCCAGAAACCCAGTATACACGTCGTGTAGTACCCCATACACGCCGTGCATGTTCTTTTGTTTGGGAAGAAAAATTAACTTCTTGACTATACTTCGTGTACTCGGAGTGCACGCTATGTAGTCTCTATCCGTGTTACAAACTGTGTTGGTGGCGACACTGAGAAGGGAAAATCATGGGGCAAACACGCCATGTCGCTTTTGTACACGTCGTGTAGTGTTGACCCGGAGTCCGGTCATGTGACTAACAACATAGGTTGGTGAACTCTTGTATAGAACACAACGTGTCAATGATGAACATGCTGTGTTGTGTGACCTGGGGACTCAGCCGTGTAATAACAACACGGGTCAGTGTCACCTCTCCTTGAACACGCCGTGTACCTATGGGACATGCCGTGTAGTTTTGTCTGAGGAAAGACCGTGTGGACATAACCGTGTGGTTGGGAGATAGGTTGAAGTATTGGCCGTGTGCGGGTGTAACACGCCATGTAGTGTCAATCTAAGTAGTTGGCCGTGTCACAAACAACACGGGCAGTCGGAAAATAACACCATACGCGCTGTGTGTGTGAGATACACACCGTGTAGTTTTTTTTCAACAATAGTTGTGTGGCTTAGCCATGCAAAATGACCTGGGCAGGGGTAGGGAAGTCAAGTACACGTCGTGTAGTCATTATACACGTCATGTAGTTGTGTTTTGAAAATCCTGAAATTCCATCTTCCTCTTGTTTCCTTTGTGGTTCCTTCATTTTCATTGTTGTTAAATCGTGATCTAAGGCGTGTTATTGACCATGTAGTGTCATGCCACCTAGATAACGACGCGTTGTTCACCAGGAGAGTGGTGAAGAGTATACTCTATAAATGGTGGGCCATGGGCTACTAGTGGATCCTCCACTAGAGCCAGATGGGGCGCCAGCGTTTATACCAGACACGGGCGTGAAGGCGCAGTTTTGTGAAGGCTTTATGTCATTCATGCAGAACTTTCAGGGAGCTCCGCTGGCTGCCACATCTATGGCCGAGCTGACTCATATCTTCCAGCAGTAGAATCCGCCTACGTTTTCAGGGGATGGTGGACCACAGGCTGCAGATTCTTGTCTTGGATCGATGTAGACTATTTTCGAGCATCTTGAGACGCCTCCAGGGCGGAGGGTCAAGCTCGTGACATAAATGCTGTGTGATTCCTCCAAGAGGTGGTGGGATGTCACCACCTAGTCAGAGCATCACAGGTACATGGTGTGGGAGGATTTTCAGGCATTATTCTAGGAATTCTTCTTTCCTGAGACGCTGTGGGCAGACAGAGCTCCAGTGTTCATGAATCTGCAGCAGAGCGCTATGTCAGTGATGGACTATTCTGCTCCTTTCACCGTGATTCAGCCTTTTTCACCCGTGCGGGTGGGTTATGAGAGGTTGAGAGCTAGATGTTTTGAAGAAGGTCTTTGTTATGACATCCGAGTGCTGATGAACATTTTTAGGATGCCATAAGTACATGCTATTATGAACCAGGTGCTTATTATAGAGAGGAACCTGCGGGAAGCTGGTGGTGTGGGCCAGGGAAGTTTAGCACCAGTTATTGTTTCTATATCTACTGGAAAAAGGAAGAGACAGAGGGATTTCCCTCAGGGTTGTAGTACTAGCCAGGCAGTTTCTACAGGTGGCCCGATCAGGTGCCACTAGTGTGGTAGAGAGGGGCACAAGAGACCGTAGTGTCCAAATGATGTAGTGGAGTACCAATCATGTGGCAAGATGGGTCATCTGCAGCGCTTTTGCAGAGCGTTTCTACCAGTGGCTAGTGAGAGGGGTTCTATGCAGACTTCGGATGTGGGAGTAGGACCAGTGGCTTCTTATCAGTCAGGGAACTGGAATACGTCAGGGTGTACAGGTATAGATGGTGTTTGTTGCCGTGGTAGCCAGACACCAGGATCTCAGAGGTAGCGGGGTGGGACAGCTCAGGGTAGTTATGTTGTGTCACAGTGCCGCGACATTGGGTAGGCTTATGCAGTGTAACAGACCCAGTAGGAGTAGGATCCCGGATATTATATAGTCATATGTACTATTCTAGTAGCTTCTATTTTATCTTAAGTACTTTTTGATATGGGTTCTACACATAGTTTCATATCTATACCCATTTTGGAGAGAATTGGGCTCTAGGCTTCTACTTCTTATGATATTATGACAATAGACACTCCATTGGTGACTAGAACAGCTGGTGTGCATCAGTGCAAGGAGTGCCCCCTTGAGGTTGGTGGGTGTCACTTTCTTTGGGACCTCTATGTCTTGGAGATGATACCTTATGACATCATTCTCAGGATGGACTGCTCTGTTCCGTTTCGAGCCTTTATAGACTGCTATCATCGCATGGTGAGTTTCACATCACGAGAGGGTGGAGGGTTTCTATATAAGGGTGAATGTTATGTTCAGGCGTGTCGAGATGGACTAGAGCAACATGGGCAGGGTGGATTCACAGCCCAGATTGCGTGTTTATATCATGAAGACCAGGGGACTTGTCAGAAGGATTTCCCTCTAGTGGTTGATCGTTTCAGGGATGTCTTCCCGGACAAATTTTTAGGTCTACCTCCGGAACGAGATGTGGATTTCTCAATTGAGCTTGTGCCAGGAGCAGCACAGGTATTCATTACTCCTTAAAGGATGGCCACACCTGAGTTGCAGGAGCTCAATAGACAGTTAGAGGAGTTAGAGACGAAGGGTTTTATCCGACCCAGTACTTCTCTATGGGGTTCACCAGTACTTTTTGCGAAGAAGGTGGACAGTACCCTTAGACTCTGCCTGGATTATCGGAAACTGAATGAGTTGATGGTCAAGAACTGATATCCTTTCCATAGGATAGATGATCTTTTTTATCAGCTTCGTGGAGCACAAGTGTTGTTGAAGATTGAATTTAGGTCAGGATATCATCAGTTGCGCGTTAGACCATCTGATATACCTCTCACAACCTTCAAAAGTAGGTATTCCCTATAAAATTACTTGGTTATGCCATTCAGACTCACGAACGCGCCAGAAGTCTTCAAGGATCTGATGAATCGAGTGTTCCATCCATATCTGGATTATATTGTGGTAGTATTTGTGGATGACATCGTGGTATAATCTCACACTCGACACAACCATTCCACCCATCTTGAGATCGTATTTAGTACACTAAGAGAGCATCGGCTATATACTAAGCTCTTAAAGTGCCACTTTTGGATGGGCATGATTCACTTCCTGGGTCATATCATCTCAGAGTCAAGAGTTTCAGTAGACCCAGAGAATGTGAGAGAAGTAGTTTCCTGGGAGTATCCTAAGAATGTGTTTGATATATGGAGTTTCATAGGGATGGATGGTTACAATAGATGCTTTATACAGGACTACTCCCACTTAGTAGCACTGTTGACGGGTCTGACTAAGAAGGTTCTAAAGATCGTTTGGTCAGAAGCTTGCGAGACCACCTTTCAAGACATAAAAAGAAGGTTGACATTAGCACCAATACTGATACTCCCAGATCAGGGGAAGAGCTATAAAATTTACTGTGATGCATTTGGTATTGGGTTGGGAGTAGTGTTGATGCAGGGTGATCGAGTCATTGCATACGGGTCTCGGCTGTTGAGGCCACATGAGAGGAATTAGCTGACGCATGATCTCTAGTTAGCTGCAGTTGTTCATGTGTTGCATTGTTGGAGAAATTATCTATTGGGAGAGAATTTTTTGGTTTTTACCAACCACAAAATCCTCAAGTATATCATTACTCAACGTGACCTGAAGCTGAGGCAGAGAGGTGGGTCAAATACCTACAGTCCTTTTATTTTGATCTTGCCTATACAACTGATAAAGGTAATGCAGTAGCCGATTCACTGAGTAGGAAGACTCAGATACAGGCAGTGCAGGAGTACAACGGTGGGTGGAAGCATATGGATTTGTTCTCTAAGATGCATCTGGAGGTGCATGACAGTCAGGGACAAAATTATCTTTCCTCTTTAGTTGTGACCTCTGCCCTCATGGATAGAGTGAGGATGAGACAACTATATGATTCAGAAGGCCTAGTTCTACGGGAGTCGGTGGAAAGTGAGGACCCTCCTCCTGATTAGACGATAGGCAATAAGGAAGTTCAGCATTTCCTTGGACGAGTATGGGTTCTAGGGGATATACGCGAGGAGATGATGTGGGAGTTTCATTCTTCAGCTTGGGCAGTTCATCTCGGGGTTACCAAGATGTACCGAGACTTGAGACATCAGTATTGGTTGTCGAGTATGAAGAGAGATGTGGCTAGATTTGCAATGATGTTTTCTACATGTCAGCAGGTGAAGGTAGAGCATTAGAGGCCAGCTGGACTATTACAACAGTTACCCATTCTAGAGTGGAAATGGGATGATGTCACGATGGATTTCATGACTGGATTGCTGAGGTCACCTTGTGGAAATGATGTCATGTGGGTTGTTGTGGATATACTCATGAAGGTAGATCACATCTTGCTGATCAAGGAGACCTTTGGGGTTGACGAGCTCAGAATTCTGTATATCTGAGAGATCATGCATCATCATGGGGTCCCTCATTCTATCGTTTCAGATAGGGATGCCCTCTTTACATCTCGTTTCTGGCAGAGTTTTCAGAGGGCACTGGGTACAGAGGTTCTTCTGAGCACAGTATACCACCCTCAGACAGATGGAAAGTCAGAGCGTACGATATAGGTGCTAGGGGACATGTTGTGTGCATGTTTACTAGACTTTGGGGGATCTTGGGAGAAGCATGTACCCTTAGTCTAGTTTTCCTATAACAATAGTTTTCAGGAAACTATTGAGATGTCACCATACGAGGCTTTATATAGTAGGCCATTCCGTTCACCTTTGTGCTAGTTAGAGGCCGGTGAGGCAGCTTTACTGGGACCAATGCTCATGCAAGAGACTTCTGTGCAGGTCCAATTGATTTAGAAGTGGATAGCTACCGCGTAGTCTCGTCAGAAGTCATATTCCAATTGCTGCAGATGACCTTTGGAGTTCGTTGTCAGGGATTGGGTTTTCTTGCGTGTTTCGTCGAGTTTGGGACACAGGTGGATCAAGAGAAAGGGTAAACGTTCACCACTGTATGTGGGGCCGTTTGAGATTCTGAAGCGAGTCCAGCTGGTTGCCTATCTGTTGCAGTTACGACAGCCGTATCAATCCATGCATGATGTCTTCCATGTGTCTTAGTTGTGCGGCTACCATTCTGACCCATCTCACATCTTTCATCCCGAGGAGGTTGAGCTTCATATAGATGCATCCATTGAGGAGAATCCAATTCGTATCGTTGATAGGTGCATGACGGTTCTCTGAGGCCAGTCAGTTCCTCTCGTTCGAGTGCTATGGCAGCATGGCTGAGTGCAGGACGAAACCTGGGAGTCGAAGACCGATGTACGTGCTCAGTGGATGGAGTTGTTCACAGCTATATCTTCACCACCCTTGGAAGGGCAATTCGAGGATGAATTTCTATAAGGGGGGACGGTTGTAAGAACCCGGTTCTGATTTTTGAGGTACGAGTTTCTTCTTTTCTCCTTCCTTAAGTTTTTTAAGAAAATATGGGAAATGTGGAAAATTCCTATGTTTTTGGAAAGTACACGCCGTGTACTTTTGGCCGTGTGGGATGGGTACATGGGGCGTGTGGCCATGCCTAGGATGATGGGTGTAGGAACCAACTACACACCGTGTAGTGGTCCTTTACATGCTGTGTAGTTAGTTGGAAATCCACAACAGTAAGGCGGTGGAGGAGCCACCAGCTGGGCGACAGTACACGCCGTGTAGTCGGTAGTACATGTCATGTACTCATGTCGACGGATAAACAATGAGGTGGTGATGCCAGAGGAACAGTTAAATAAAGGAATAACACGCCGTGTACTTGGATGTACACACCATGTACTTTGTTTTTTTCACATAAAATGGGCAGTAGCCTCCCCTGTTTATTGGGAAGTCTTAGAATGATAATAGAGCTCGGGAGAGGACGACTGAACCTTTAGTGATCTGATGGGTACACGTCTGGAATCTGAGTCTGCTTTGGATGATATCATTGGAACCTTACAAGTAATCCCTCTCTTCTCCTGGTGTGGTTTATACCAATTCTTTACGTAATGGATGTTATTTACATTTGAGCGAGTTTTATTCTTCGTCAGATCTACGCCGTTCTTGGGCGTTTCTGGAACTGATGTTCGTGTATAGCGCATGTTGGCGTATAAGGTATGTGGATTGGTGTTAATTTTTCCAACTTCCATGTGTATTGTGTGTTTTTGTGCCATGAACCCATGTTGGGGTGTCATGTGGCTGAGGCCCTTGCTATATTATACAACTATAGTTGAATAGATGATTAATTATGATAATAAAATATCAGTTGGGATCATTGCATGGATCTAGGAACCACCACGGGGTGTGTTCTACTATTTAGCTGTTTGGCCAGGATACATGAGTGTATGCCATTAAAGTAGTAATTATAGAATTTCATAAAGAGGAATTACGCGTTCACTTCTTGTTTGTTTGTTGGGCTTGGCCCCGTTACAAATGCCCGAGGGCGGTGTTTTGCTATAGCCTAAGGGCGTGACTGTATGAGCCTGAGGGAAACATTCTATTTCACCTGAGGGCAACCTTTCATTCCTGAGGTCTTGAATTCTATGCCTGAGGGAGACACTTTGTATGCGTGTGGGCGAGATTCTGATACGCCTGAGGAAAATGCCTGAGGGTGAGATTTTATATAGCCTGAGGGCAAGTTATGTTTGGCTTAAGGGCCTGGTGCTATTGAGCACATAATGCTACTAAATTGAATGGTTAAATGAATAATTTAATGGAAATATAACTAGTAAGTTAGTTACTTTTTAGTACTTCTTAGATTATTGCATTTTACTACTGCACACTTATTTCATGTTTTACACACAGTTGAGCACGGGCCTTTGGTGGGTGCCTAATGAGATATATTTCTCACACCCTGTTTGGGTCATGCTTTTGGCCCAAAAGGATTACGTTTCTGCAGGTGTGGATAGGGGTAAGAGTCTATATAAAGGTACATGACTGTTACTGAGGAGTAGGAGGGCATGGGACGGAGCCTAGGCTCGCAATGCTTCCAGCTGTTTTGTTTCGTTTTGTAGTGTTCTGTATTGTATTATATTGCACTGCTATTTAACATGTTCTGATTGTTTTCTTAGAACTTGTGGCATGTTTCATTATATCTATATACTGGTTAGTTATCTTTTACTATAGTTGTTAAATATAATGTTTATGGTTTATTTCTTCTACTGTTGTTGTATGTTATTATTATATTCCACTGCGCTACACTTTGAAAAATGAGGGCATAGTTTCCCTACTATCAGACATGGGCCCTCACTGCTAGTCGGAAGCCTCTGGCGTTTGGGGAAATGCGCTTGAGGTCATGTGGTGAACCGAGTTCAAGGCACCCGTTGAGTGGCACCCGGAACTGGGATGTTACAGATCTTATCTGAATATTAAAGTAATATCTCAACTCGATGAAAAATATTTTGAAAAATAAATATCTATTTACTTATTCATATAATAATTCAACATTCTTTTATTTGAACACATGATTTACAATTTTGTTATGGTTAGATTTCTAATGTGAATGGTTTATATCACTCTCTATCATTAAATTATAGTTTTAATTAATTTCTTTTTCCATGCTATCAGTTTCCACTAATGATTTCCTTCCCAAAATCATAGTTTTTAGTGACCTTTTCTTTTCCCATACATTTTTATTAAGAGGATATTTTATTAACCCTTTTTTCGATTCGAGTTTTCCAAAAAATTATTTTAACACATCAATATTTTTTCAATGAAAAAATTAAATATGTTAGGAAAACTTCTATTAAAGAAGGAGATAATGTAACACCCCATGATTTTAAGGTATGTTACTTTTTAATTTTATCTTCTTCAATAATGTACATTAAATAGATCACCGAGCCTAAACAAATGATTAAATATTATTATGAAAGTTATCAAATGGAAATTGGAATGGAGGAAATTAAAGATATTATGTAAATTTTAAAAATATGTTTTACACATATTTATAAATGGATATTGTGATTAAAAATTAATTAGAAATTAAAATAAAAAATAATTGATCATAAGGGATGTGTTTTTATTACCATAATGGTATTTTATATTAATAAATTGATTTAATAACTATATGTGAAAGATAATAATGAATAATATATCTTATATATTCAATAAATGTTTTATATATTCAAATACTAATATTTATTAAATCAGTAAAAAAATAATCAAATTTTATATATAATAGAATAAATTTCATAAAGACAATTTCACAGCCTTTTAATGGTGTACTGATTTATAAAAAAATTAACACTTTTCTAACATCTACTGAAAAAATAAACTTCTATTTTAGAATTTTTATTTCAAAATAATCTTAGGGTGAAATGTTGGTACTTTTTTGATACTATATATTTTCCCATTGATAGTGAAAAATCCCAATTTTTAAAAAACATTCATTTTATTATAATAATAGTGTATTTATGATTTAAATTGAAAACTGACATACTAAAGTATAAATAAAATATTTTATGTTATAAATGTATATAAATTAAATTTATATCATGTAATACTTAAATATATGTTTTAAAAAAGATAAAGTAAGTGTTACTATTTTTTTGAAACATAAAATTTTATTTACAATATTATATGTTATATAATGAGTCAAAATAAAATTTATTTTAATAAATTAGATACATAAATTAGTATATTTTTGGGGGATTATAATATGATATTATGAGATCTTAATTTATTTTTCAATGTTCCTAAAAACAATTATAATATTATACAAATTATTTGTTGAGTAAAAATTGATTTTATTTTAAAAATATTCTCATAATTTGAAATAAAATAACAAATAGCAGTTCATTTTTAATTTTACACATTTAAAAATGGTTAAGGTAATATTTTTTATTTTTATAGAATAGTTGAATTATTAGTGAAGAGTTAAATTTGTTAATTTACCATATTTAATAAATACATCAATTATTGAGTCATAGATGATGTATGGATGATGTAAGTCTATTATATAAAATTATACTATATTATGTTAATATAATTGTGATTATTTCAAAGATATTCATATTATTGATGCAACATAATAATTTAATGGATAAAATAATGAGAAAACACCCCTCTTCTCCTCTATAAATATCACCCATCACAACCTCTTCACATAACACATCTTAACGATTGAATATTGACCAATTTCTACCCAAAACTCTTGAGAAGTATCTTCCACGCATCTATGAGTCTTTTTATCACTAAAATACCCAAACCAAGCCCTTTAACGAGGTTCTCAATGTGAATAAATTGAAGAGGTAAAACCCTCCTTCGTTTTCCATTATATTCTTTTCAGTAATTTTTATTTTCATATAATTTCATTAAATACTCTATCAAAACCTGAATAATTACTGAAGTATATTATTTTTACTATATTAATAATATAATAGTGGTATATCCACCATAAATTATTTTATCATTTCCAAATTTATTCCAAAAATATTAAAACATCACCCGTGAGGTATCGATTTACCACCTTTTTGGATGATGAGTTTTTGATTTTAAATTACGCCTTCAAAGATATACATAAAACCCTTTTTATTTAAAAATATATATATTATAATATATGTATTACAACCTATTTAATGTCATATAACCATTATAAATGTTTGTCGGAGTGAGTAATGTATGAGGGGGTGAATTTAGTTCCTCCAAATATATTCTATTTAAATTTAAAAAACCTTAATAAAGTAAATTGACTTGTAGAAAAAATAAAAGAACAATATAAGATATTTCCACTAAAATTATTTATCAAATATAGATTATGTATTGGTTTAAATAATGTTATAATTATCTTATATATTGAAATCAATTACCTTACACAGAAACATATATAAATACTAGTCCTAATTTACTAACAAAGTAATTGGTTTATTATAGATTAATAACAATTAAGGTTTTGAAGAGAAACAAAAATATAATAATAGAGTATAATAAACAAGAGGATAATTTTTAGTATGAGAATTAAAACCTTCCACTTGATAATAACCTCATTTGAATTAGATTGTGTTTAATAATCAACTATATAAACAACCAGGATCTAGTAAACAAAAAACAGCGAAAAGCTATCTCCGATAAAGAGCCTCTTCCATAGTTATAAAAGTGATTAAAATAGTATATTCCACATAAATACATATTCCGCAAATGCCATGGGAAAATATGTGAAATGTGAAAGATATAATAACAAGTATTTTTCAGTTTATATAAAGAAGATTGTGTGTGCTTGATAAACAATGTAAAAACACACTTCTCGAAAAATAGAAAGTGAAATCAAAATAATATGATGAGAACAGTGATGATCAATATAGTGTTATGATAATTTTAGAACTCCTCATATTTTCTTTTTTGATGAGTTAGTCCTCCATTCATGATTATTATAAAAAAAATGAGGATCATAGGATCTTGTAAGACTGTTTCATTAGATCATTGTCAGTGTCTTAATTAATCTATATAATAGATTCAGTTCTTATTTTTCATTGATCATCACAACTAATGAGTTAGAAAATGGGTACATTTTTACTAATTAAATCATATTATTTTTAGTATACATGTCAGATAATTATCTTCATACATAGAGTGAGTTGGATAGATGGTTCTTCCCATAGATATAACAGCTATGGTAGAAGGAGGTCCAGAGTCCTTAGATCATAATTAACTTTTTCATTAAGACATGCTCAATTTATCCTTGAATAGAAATGTTAATTGATCCATTCAAATCAAATTCTTCATATAAAATGGTAGCATGAAGCTGACGGTGACTCACTATATGGAGGTATCTCATACTGGCGGAATCTCAGACTAGTGCTTCCTTAGGTTGACTATGACTCAGAGTCCAATGATGACTTGGAGTCTATTGGTGACTAGTCATAATGGTAGCTCCTTGGTGTAATCCCATATATTGGTAACAAGCTTGGAGATAAATCTATTAGTGGTGACATGGTTGGTGGTGTATCTATTGATGATAGCTCATCCTTAGCGGTTACTCTTTCATGTCCGTATGTCACCTCAGAGATAGATCCTAGATAGCGGTGACTCATCTCAACACTTTTGTAAATTAACATAAATACTATATTAGCATGTATAATTATACCATTAAATATTTAAGTGATTTTTACAAAATTAACCATGGTTTATTATCAATATAGAATGAATGTTATAATCAGTCTCCTAATTATGATTTTCCAACATTCTCCCCCTTTTTGATGATCACAAAACTTGTCATTTTATTGGTTATGTACTAATAAGTAAACATAGATGATCATATATTTTTTGAATTTAAAAAAATATCATTAATATTTATCGATGATATATGAGGGATATAAAAAACTATAATATCAAACAAATTTTAAAGTAATATCATAGGTATTTCCCATTTCTCACCCTTTCTTATTAATAAAAAGAGATGATGAAAAAAATTAAAAGTACAATTAAATTTGAAAAAAAAAACTAAGTTATTTCATTGAATATTAGTAAAAAAATGTTGTGTACAATAATCAAATTTGAAGGAGTACATGAACATGATCTCAATCAAAGACTCCATCTAATCAGATTCACTTTTGGATGTAAATTGAGGACCATCAATGAGTTTTTCATTGTATTGTTTCTATAGGGGATGAATCAATGGTAGAGAATATTGGAGATCATGAGATGATGGATGGTGTAGTTTTTTAGAAGGATTTATATTATTGAGGAAATTCCATTGGAAATAAATGGATTCAACTAGGGATAAACGTAGATGATGTTATGGTGGAGGTAGAAGATCATCTGATTGAATATCAGTACATGTTTCTATATAACTAGATATGTGGATGTTTCATAAAGAACAATTACCACTAGAATTACCTCCCATTAAATAAAAACTATACAGTGAACAAAAATGATTGGTTTCATGAGGAAGATAAAATCAATAATAATATTACCACTCCACACCATAAAACTAAAAAACCCCCTTTTTTCTTACAGTAATCTCTTCAAAATTGGTGTGAGAACCTTCTGTTGACTCACTTGTTCTATAGGATCCCTTGTAACTTGTAGAAATATAATTGTCTCTTCCAATAATATCATGTTACTATAAACCTCGTGATTTTTATAAATTCTAAAAAAAATAATACTTTATACCATTATTGATTATGTCTTTATCTTCATGGAGTTCAATATCATACTCCCTTACCATCTTGTGGATGTACTCTCTATGATAATGTTATTTCCTTAATTTATCCTCCGGAGTGGAAACATCACCCAAACAAGTATTTATTTCTTTTAGGATAATATATCTGATCAGATATATGTCAATATGTACTGAAGCATGAGGAAGTGTAGTGTATTTAGTGATAGTACCATACATGCAGTTCAACTTTTGATAAAGATAATTTAAGATTTATGTGAAAGAGGATGTCATTCCCTTAACTAATTCTTTCAAACATTCCCCTTCATTTGAAAATATTGTACTCTCCAACTCTTGTTATTTGATTGGAAATACAACTTTTTTTTGTAATTTATATATCAAAATATCATCCAATATCGAGTGATGTTTCTTATGAAATTATTAATATTTGAAATAGTATTTCCTCTCAAGGATTCCGAAAAATAACTCACATTGCTTTGAAAAGATTCTAAATCATCTTTCTTCACAACACAATGTCAAATAATTGATTATTTATATACCCATGAGAAATAATATCCTCATTTTGTCTATCACTCTCCATTGAAATAAAAGTTATCCACTCACTAGTTTGATCTATCTGATCTATTAATGATCCTTCTCTAAAAAAAGAATTTTTATTGGATCCAAAATCAAAATCACAATAATCTCACCCATGTTGATCAAAATCATGATAATTTTCGCATTCATAAATTACTATAACTTTTGGTCTTATATATGGAATAATAATATATTCTTTGGGAACATGAGATGAATAACCAATTTTTGTTATAGAATGGGACAAATATGCTTGGGATGACTGTGTGATATTTGTTAGTTATATGGGATCTAGGTGATAGGAGTGTTCAAAAAGTTTTAGAGACTGCTCCCCTCACTAATATCATTCTTATCATTGTTAATAACATGTTTTATTACAGTTATCTAATCAATTATGGATTGATCATATATCCTAATAAAACATGATACCACTGGGGATGAAGGATGTGACTGAACAATTTACTGAGCATGGCCATCATGATCACATCCATTTCTATCATCTGCATTAATATGACCAAATATGTTATCATCAACATGATCATCATTATATCCACTATGATCTTCATAATTATCTAATTCTATAGAATCATTATCATTACTACCACTTCCATTGTCCATAATTATCAATATGGTCTCTTAATAATTTGGAGGATGATGTCCTTAATTAGTCTAATCTGGGAACATCTATTTATGCATCATCATTTTCAACCAAAATAGATTTCTTGGTTGGTATAGAACCCGTGGGACTAATTTGTCCATAGGAAACTCCCTTTTGAGAGTTTTTTATTTCTGGGTCACTCCCCACATCAATTGATAATTCTTCTTCTTATTCTTATATAGCTTTCTCATCTTTTTCATTATCATCACCATCATTATAATATTCAACTAGATCATCACGCTCAAGATCATGATCTAACATCTCTTCAAGTATAATAGGATGTTCAAATGGGTTGAATTCATCATACAGTTTATCATAGTCTCTCACCCAGCACTTCTTCCATGGAATCAAACTCACATTAACCCATTTAAAATTTTCATTCGCAAACCTAATCCACCATAGAATTCTTTAGCACCTTAACATTCTTTGACTACATCTATAGACTCCAAGATGGTAGATATCATCTTGGGGTATATGTATTAAGTCTCATTTCCATAACATTTCATATCCCTTCAAGTGAAACAGATTAGGTATCCCATAATTCAAAATAAGAGTTGTAATTAGATATTATATTAACTTTATCATCACCTAAAGAATAAAAAAATCATTAATAGATTTAGAATTTTTATTTTATTTAGTTTTTGTACTATCACTCCAAATATATCTAGTAGTTTGTGGTATTTCATAATGATCCTCTATTATAGTGAAAATGTAAAAAATAATACTTTATAAATGAATTTTAATTTTTATTTTATATTTAGAATAGTTTATACCATTAAAATAAAGAGGTATATTGGGAGAGGATCCTTCTTTTATATTATCTAGAGAAAAACTAAAATTCAGCAATTTTAGAAATTTTAAATCATTAGAATAAATATAAAATAACAGTTGAAAATATAATTTGAAAAACATTTGATAGAAAATGTCGGTAGGAGTGGGTAACTATATAGGGGTTTAATTGAGCTCCTAAAAATATTCTAGAATTATAATCCCCCTAAAAAATTAAACTGACCAGTTAATCAAAATTTTAGATCGATATAAGATTAGTCCTTTTAAAAGATTCCTCATGGAGTGATTATGTCATGGTTAAAATAATCGTAAAATTATCTAAGAATCTGAAATAAATTTACTTTTAAAAAACCATGTCTTCATACTAGTTAATATTAATAATAAAAGTAATATATTTGTTTATATATTAAAAATATTCCATGAATTGGAAATGAAACAAAGAAGAATGAAACAACGGAATAAAAAAGAATTTTGGTCTCAAGATGATAATTTATCCACTCCACATTACAATCACCTACATCCAAGCATATTATAATTAATAATAAAATAGATCCACCACCAAGTTCAAGTAAAATATAACAACAACAAGCAGGCTAATGAGATTCTTCTATAGTTATACATAGAAAGTAAAAAATACAGGCCAGTCAAGGACCACTCCCACAAAAACCATGGAAAACCCTATGTAATTTGAAAGAGAGAATAAAAATTATTTTCTTGATTATATTTACGAGACATTTTCTGTTTTAAAAACAATGTAACAACACACTAATCGAAGAACACTAATAGATATCAAAATAATATGAAGAGAATAATAGTGCTTAGTCTAGTTTTATTAGAATATTTTAAGTCCAAAAATTAACCATAGTGTGGAGTTAGAGCTTCTTTAATCAATATTTTATCAAGGAAGAGGATCATAAGATTTTTATTAAATGTTATATATGATCTCACTTGGTGTCTTAATCAATCTATGTGTTAGATTTGGTGCTTCTTTATTGTTGATCTTCACATCATATGAATCTGCAAACATGTACACGTTCACAGATTCAATCAATAGATTTCGAGTAGACTAATTAAAAAATATATTTATACATAGAGTGACTTAGATAGATTTTTCTAGACAAATATATATTATCAATGGTGGAAAGAGATCCACAATACTCATATAATCATTCAGTGTCATTTAGACTTGATCATTTTAACATTTAATAGAAATGGTTGTCGATCCATTCACGTCAACGAACTCATACAAGAGTGGTGGAAAAAAACATATGGGAACTCATCAGTTAGAGGTATCTAATATAGGTGGTATCTCATAATGGAGGTACATTAGGCTGATGGTGAATCTGAGCCCTGGCGACTTGGAGTCTAACAGTAATAGGTCATCATGGTATCACTTTAGCGGTATATCTTCTAGTAGAAAAAAGCATATCGGTAACTCCACTGGAAGTGACAAGGGTGGTTGTGACTCAAATAATGATAGCTCATACTTATCATTTAATCCTTCTATGTGGTAAATCACCTAAACGGTAACTCATTCCTTTTAGTGAATCACCTCAATACATAGCTGAATTATCATAAAATTTTATTGACATATAAAATGATATCATACCACAACTAATTCATTGGTACTAAAAGAATCATGGTTTGGGATCATTATAATAATTAATTTCTAGACAAACTACTCTAAAAGAGGTACCAATAATATATACAAGATATTATTTTATAAAACAAAACTAGTTAGGGATTATTAAAAACACAAAATAATCCAAATTGATATCAATAATATTTTCTTTAAATAATCATCTTCATATCTAGAAGACAAATTCTATATAAGTCCATTTAATCTTTTGTGTGTTCATTAATAAGATATAATTTAAATTCAAGATAAATATTCCCATTTCACATTATCTTTCATACATGTATACAAGAGAACTTTTTATGAAAACTCAGGAAACAAACACTTCCAAATGACAAAATTGAATTCTATAAACCATCAAAAATACCATAAATGAATTTAATGAAATTATAATAAATCATATAAATATTGAATTGGTTCTAGAATAATTTATTAATGGATCTAATTTCATCACCCATGATGTTATGTACCTGTGAAGAATATTTTTAATCTTATGGTAAATAATTCTACCTAGACCATTATTTTTTCATTCAGGTAACTCATTCTCTCTCATTAACCCAATGCAATGCTTATTTATTTTTTGTAAAATTATTATAATTTATTTATATTTCCTAAAATCATCTATCTTTTCCAATTAATTGGTAATTTATTGTAGAATATTGGTTTTATAAGGTTATTCTTTCTAATTCCTCCTAATAAGTAAGTTTCATTAATGGGAACATCTAATTTTTTTACGTATTTTCATGTAGCATCCATAATATTCATTAAGACAACATTATTTCAAAAAAATAAATTTATTTATAATGAATATTAACTTTATTCATTTATGTTTTTATGCAATCAATTATGAATTTTTTAATTTTGAATATTATTTAATGTTTTCTCTTAAACTACACCGAAGTGAGCTATTTCGAAAGCTTATATTATATTTTTTTTTTCATGTTTTCACTTTATTTGGGAAATTTTTTTTTCCTAAAAAGTGATTTCATTATCAATACATTATATTTTATAGACTATAAATTCTTATAATTTTATTTTATGAAAAATAAAAATGATTTTCCAAAATAATTATACTTTCCAAATAAATCATGTGGTTTCTCATCTAAATTTTACTTATGTGAGATATATCAAAAATAACCATGTATTATTTATGTGTGGTGTATTTATATCCCTTGATATATCATTTCATTAATTTTCTATGTTTCCATTAATTTTATTCCATCATAGGGATTATTATTTAAATGTTTCAATGTAGTATGGGGCCATTAGGAATTCTTAATGATTATTTTCCTCGATAATTTTCCAATGGTATTTTTTAAATGTATCCCCATTTATGTCAACATCCTTGTTGAATATTATACTTCATTGAGGTTTATCAATTACTATAACATTGACCATATGTTTTTGAAATGTTTTCGATCAATTTAACTTTGGATCTAATATTTTGATACCACTAATTGTTTTTCATAAAAGTATTCACATTTCATATTATGGTTTCAATATAAATGAATGTGTTCATTATGATTCACCCCTTTAAATGATAATTGAATTAGACATACTATATAATGGGAATGGCCTTCTATAACCCCTGATGGACTGGTTGGTGTCATGAGACGAACTATATGGGGTTTTGCTTAGGCCTTAGCCATTTATGTAGATTCCTTGATTGAGGCCTTGATGGTATGTTTATGATGTACACAATTCTTAATTGACTCATTATAGTATTAGTAATTTATAATACATGTGATTATCTGACTTATATATTAACCATGGCTAAGTTTCATTCTCATATGATTATCTATCTGGAATTATTCAATAAGTTTTTTTCCCTTCCTTATATTACATAGGATATTTATTAAGTGGAATGTGTTTCAGTTAATCAACATACCATAAAAGTTTATTCTTGTTTATTATAGATTCTAATGTATTTCTTACCCTTACTAATTATCACATATCACAAAATTATTTTGTTTATATTTTTCCCAAGATGACAATATGTATATTATGTAAGATATGCATGATTAATTTAGGAGAATAATGGTGTTCTAAAAGAACTATATTTGTTTTATTTTTTGTTTTAATATGATATTTAATGTTATTTTATGTAATATGGATTGAAAAAAATACTAAATTGGTAGATACTTTGGGATTTGAGTCTTGTATGTATGCCAATGAAAAAATGTAAGGCACTAGATCTAGTATTCATGTGGTTGAGGTCTTTTCAGTTGTTATCATAGAAAGTTTAGTAGAAACTGTGGGAACTAGATTAGGGAATATAACCCCAATACAAAAATTGTGTATAATAATAAAGGAACATCCTAGAATTTTTGAAAGGTATAGATTATGTGGATCTTTCATGAAATACATCTCAGTCTGAATACAACATGTTGATGTGGTTCTGGCATAGATTTACCTACAGGTACCAACTACAACAAGGTGTATCAGGCCTGACTTAGTGTAACCTACTACACAAAAATGAGCCTTACTATGCATATGTTTTGACACTCTCGGGGGATATGCATAGTATAATTCATATTTTCATTTAAACTATTATAAATTATTTAAAAGAAAATATATCCCCAAAGAAACTGTGTTTATTGTTATGAGATTATATATGCATATGTTTTTTCAATTTATGTAAATTATTTCACTATGTTTGGGATTATACATTATGTTTCATAATGTTATAATCTAATCTAGTGTATGAAATTGTTTATAAATGACTCATAGTGAATGAAATGCGATATTTCATGGAAGAATTATGAAGATAGTAATTGAATAATCCATTTAATTCAATGATACAAAAACTATATAAACAAAATTCATGTAATGAATAGGTAATTATATATGTCCAATGTCAATAGTAACTCATGGTGTTAAACATGGCATGATGAAATGGATCAGGAGGGTGGTGGATAAATTTTAATAGAATGAAATTGTGATTCATATGGTGAACCATAATTTCTGGATATAGAATCTTATTATTACATATTAAATGTTGACTGATTACATTTAATAATGTCTGGTAACTACCTGGGCTGATTGGGAAGGATCAATAAATGATTATATGGCCAGGGGGTCCTTTATTCCTATAAATATAGGTATTGGGTGGTCCTAAAATTTATTCCACAAAAAATACAGATTTTTCCTAAATGAACAGATACACATTAGTATCTTCTACAATTTTTTTATTTCATTCTTTCCCACTAACCCTCTAATGACTATCATGAGGGGTTAATCCCATTTTTATTGCTGAGTCACATTGAATAATGGGGGAGTGTTCATTTGAATTTTTATCTTCTTTTTCTTTTTCATATTTGGGTTGTGTATATTTATTTTAATTATTCTAATATTTGTTTTATTTTGATTCATTTCCACTAAATATGTGATTAAAATTTAAAATCAAATTTTATAATAAATAATTTCAAATTTATCATGAATATTTTTAATAATTTATATCGATCATGTTTAAAAAACATATTGATGAAATTAATCAATTCATAAATATATACTATTGACCTTAAGAAGTGGTATTTTTTAATAAGAGATAATATGACCAAGGATAAACCACTATATTGACTCCAATAATAAATATGAAAAAATATTTTAATTTCAAATATTCAGTCACACGCTAACCTAGAATATATAGAACCCATCATGTTTTATAATATTGATAAACACCAATTTATATCATCATCATAACTTTGAATAAATCAATCAACAAATCAATCATTAAATTTTTTAAAATTATGAAATTTTATTTTGACCATTACATGGGGTAGACCTTGAACTCACTTCTTTATAATAAAATCTATTCAGGTAAAAAATTATTTATTTTTAATTATTAAATTTTATCAAACTAAAATTAATTAATGATTCTCTACAAGACAACATTTACTGATCAACAATAAACTATAAAAATTCATCGCTCCTTGGGGTCTTAGTTAACCCCATAACAAATTATTTTGTGAAATCCTCATTGTTCCACATAGAAATAATAAGTGGTTAGAGAAAACCACCCAGACACAATTTCTTGGCCTATTTCCTTTTCCATGTTTGTCAATATGAAACAAAACCAGTGATGTCCTTCTTCATCCCTAACCAACAAAACTATCTCCTGAAGTCTTGGTATATAATATTTTTTACTAGGATGAAATTCCAACATTTAGATATTGAAGTCCCTCCCTAGATATTACTTTATGGTAACAAGGACTATAAATATACAATCTATAAGGATCAAACCATTATTCTCCAACAACCACCCAGGTATCTTGTCTTCTCTAGATAGTTGTTCTCACATCACAATGCACTCTGGGTAAATTTCCTCAGCCGACATTACCCAAAATAATAGAAAATATGTTACCATAAATGGATAACATGTCATCGATCATGAACATTAGATGAATCCATCCTATAGTGGTCTAATAAGATCATAATCCACCATTATTCTTTTAAAAGTAATTAACTATGTTAATGAGCTAATTTAGTATAACAGGTAAGATAATATTTAATAAAATTTCCATTACCTAGTGTCTAATACATCTCAATGTCGAACATATATGGATAATCTACCTAGAGAATCTTCCTCCAATTCATGTCCAACATTATGAAGATATAAAAAGGGGTATTTTTGGATAGTGTAGAAAACAAACCTCTCACTAAGTAGGTTATGTCAACATCACTTAAGAAATAGACTATAGTTTTCAAATCCAAATCAGGGGTATTATAGTCCCAATAATGAAGTCGCATTTTACATGACCCAAAAAAATTATTACCATTCCCGCATCATCAAAAAAACTCCAAAAAACATAGTAAATCATAAAATATAACTTATCTGATAATTATATCTAGAAGTATTATCATTGGATCTGTAATCAGCCACTTATTCAACTCATGAAACACCTCCTTACACGAGACTGACCACTGAAACTTCATCCACATGTTCATTAATGCCGTCATAGGTGATAATAATCCGGATAAGTCATGGATATAGCGTTATTTTAATCCATATAAAACTATGATTCTATTAATCTTGAAAATTTTCTTGGGATGTTTCCAGGACATCACCATCTTTAGTTTCTCTTTGTCTAGGGATATAAAAGCATTAAAAACCATATGTCCCTAGAATTTCAGCACATTAATCGAATAGTTATATTTTGATAAGGTCTAATAAATTTATTATTATTGAATAATAAATAATAATATCTCAATATTTATAGCATTCTTATTATTGGATTGAAAGTAAATGAGTATTTCATTAATGAACACAATGATGAAGATGTCAACATATATGAGTGAGATCTATTTTATAAAACCCATAAACACTTCCAACAAATTCCTAAATCCAAGTGGCATCACTAGGAACTAAAATAACCCATACATACTATGAAATTATATCTTTGATATTACCTCCTATATAACCTATAACTAATGGAAAAATGACCAAATATCACTCTTAGAGAACGATCAAGATCCCCATAACTAATCCAAGAGCTCATAGATCATGGGAAGTGGAAACATATTCATCACCATCACCTATTTTTTTCTATTGCTCATCATTGTATTGTTGAATACTAACATACTATTTCATGGTGACAAAATATTTTCACACCACTTTGAATTACTTACCCAATAAACCCCTTCTACTCAATGTACTCAAATTTTAACCTTTTTCCCTGTAACTCAGTTACTTCCATATTATTTGGCTGTATCAAAATAATATTTTCACTAGGTATGTGTAATATCTCATATTAAACAAACATATTATAATTAATTATTGTAAAATCAAAAGGCAATATATCCTGATAGAGATATATAACTGAAGCAAAAGTTGAGGGGAATCCAAATAATCTTACAGAATTATCAAATCAATAAATATGAAATGTGATCATCCTGATTTAACTCATGTATTGATATACTATTCTTTATTCTGGTTCCCACTCTCTTGTTATCATATAAATTTTTCCTTCGATGAATAAATTGATGCCTATGTTTGATAACAATCAATGTTCGCTTGAAAGATATTCAACTAGTCCACTATGAAAATCACATAGAATCTCATAAAATATAAATTCATGATGTCCCATATACATCCATAATTGAAAATGAATATAAGAAATAATGGTAATCACTGAAGGTGTTCCAAATTCATTACCAATGATGTATTAAGTAAAAGTACCCCAGAAGATATCCTGGCCACTATGTCAAGTATAATATAGACATGTGAAGATATAATGGAACAGGGAGCACCAGTATCAAACAATGTAGTATATAATGTAAAGGTATATGAAACCATTCCTCGAATAGTATATATTCTTTCACCACCATATCCTAGATTATTATCCAACATATAAAACAAAATTCCAAACCTATATGACCATGTATCTAAGACGCATTACCAGTCAAACTCATCATATGAGTCTGTTTCTGAGAACCCCAATGGATCCCTGAGTCATAGTTCGTGTATATCAAGTACCCATATGGAATAACAAATCTTGTGAGTAGAACTACAACAGATTTCCAATAATTGATACACCCCCATAACATTCTCAGATGAAATGGGAAGACCTTTGCATAATATTCAACATTATCACATTTGAAGCATTATGTAAATCTTCATGTGGAGGATAAATATTCTAAACTCTTCTCTACTTGAATAACAATACCCTACATTACATAATCAATATTCCTCTTTATGTTACCAGATGAGATTCATTCATTATCTATTAGAGGTCCACCAACTTGTGTACTGAAGGGTGGAATTGAACCGACAGATTGATCTTCCTTTAGAAACTTGTTGATAGTCAAAAGGTTAGGACAAACCTCTAGGTATATAGCTATATTGAAACCATGAACATGTTTTATGTTGGAATGATGTTGAAACTCAAACTTACTATTCTTTTCCCATCATTACCGACCATGATTGGAGAAAATATTAGTTCCTCTATGAAATGAGAAGAGAATATAGATACATTCATGGGAACCTATTGTAGCTATATAAAAACAAATGCTGGATTGGACCTAATTATGTAAAGATATAATTCCCCAAATAATATGTTAATTAATGTCTCCCAGGTGAGACTCTCCTATATTTCATACTTTCCCATCACTCTGCACCAATTCAGGGATGGTCCCTGCAACATAACACTTCTAACATCATCATTCTATCCTCATTTTTCTCAACAATGTAGAATAAACCTCGAAAAATGTCTATATAGTTTTTTATATCATGGTGTTCTATATTTAATTTAATTTTTTGTGCATGTTGATGATATAATTAACTAGAGTAGTTGACCAAGGACCTCAGTGCCCACTCTCTCAGAGAAGGAACTAGTGAATGATCTCTCAAATAGAGTGGGATTATTGTCATTGATACTAGATTAGGTGTATGATTACTCTCTGGTATACCCTCTTGTATAATAGGGAGTGGAACTAAGGAAACCTCCATAGAGGTAGTACCCCAAAACTTTTTGTCTTGTAGTCCTATAATCCTTCTATGTGGCATAACATAAATTGAAAATTTTATGATATATAATTAAAATTTTAACTAGTGTTAGGTATTACAGAAATGTTTCCCTAGTTTTATACTCATAACAGATGGTATAACCCCCATATAACTACCCATGGTTTCATCTCAAAAACATTTTCACAACCATCATACATTTAAAGAAAATCATTCTTAGGGTATAATAACCAAGTATTTTCAAGTATATATATTAAATCATTTTTGTTGAATATTTCATACCTTACAAAAACTCACACCCGAAAATTTTTCTTTTCAGTGCATTCAAGAACATGGAAAAAGAAACTAATTTTTGATAATAAATCTACATGTTCTCCTACATATTTACTCACAACAAGAAATATTTTTTAAATAGAATACATAACATCTTAATTCATATTATGGGGAAAATAAAGATAAAAATGGGTGAGATCAGTTTCTTAGTAAAGGTAAATAGAGGAGATATATGAGAATAACATGAAGATAAGTGTATAATAACATAAGAATAACATTTGAAGATCATACCATATATATCAGAGATCATATAAATGAATCAAGGAATAAATATTGATAGTTTATAATAAATTAATCATATGATATTCAAGACTATAATCAAGGAAATCATAACATAATAATAAGGCATGTCATTTTAAAAGACACATAAATACATAAAATTATTTACATTGTAGTCAATACTAACTACCAAGGCTATATATGTTGAATGGGTTCACTCCTAAAACCAACATAGTAGTCATGGTTCACTCTGAGTACCATATTAGAAGTTATGTTTCATTATAGATACCATCTTAGTAGTCAAGGTTCACTCCCCAGACCATCTTAGCAGACAATGTCCCTTACTGAACTCAGTTTACTACCCTTTTTATCCATGTTTATATAATGATATATAAATACTTACCCAGTGAGTTGGTGGGAGACATAATTATAACCCATAAAAATTAGATATTTCACCTCAGGGAAATTTTTCATTTATCATATTATAAACAATTTAATGAAATTTATTTCCTAAATATTTTATCAGAACATAAATAATGGAAAATTAAACAGTGTAATAAACATAATTCCATCATAAACATAAAACACAATTAAGAAATACTAAGGATAATATCTTTGAATCCCAATCACAATAAAAAACAATTAACATCAAATAATGTTACCTTAGTTGAAAATAGTTTTCAAAGATCATTTGAAGTAATTCTTGAGAAAAATACCCTTCCCATACTTGAAATCAAAAAAATTTTAAATAATAAAATATTTAGGAAAAAATATTATTTTAATATCAAATTGAAAACAT
This sequence comes from Viscum album, assembly GCA_963277665.1. Taxonomy (NCBI): domain Eukaryota; kingdom Viridiplantae; phylum Streptophyta; class Magnoliopsida; order Santalales; family Viscaceae; genus Viscum; species Viscum album. Next base: position 1,501,730,369 of record OY728131.1, read on the forward strand.
ACAATGTAATATTTTAAAAAAATTATAAACTCAAAAAATAATTAAAATCCATTTCCTTTAAATTCATACAAAATCATTTAAAAATGAAATTTTTTTTAGAAAAAATGGTTTTTGAATAAAATAAATTTACGAAAAAAGTGAGAATAAAATTACATGAAGATTAAAATATAATTGAAATAATAATAAACAAGATACAACATATCAAAGGGAATTATATACATCTTGGTAAATAATATAGGTTGATAACATAACATTTGTGTCAAAGAGAGAAAATTGAGATAAAATTACCTTACCGATTCGGTATCTTTTAAAATTAAACCCGCGTAAATTAATGATCATAGAATTGATTTGTAAAATACCCTAAATTAAATTTGGATTATAATATTATACATTTAAAGGATTTATATACAACAAATAATAAATAAATGATTTGTGAATATGGCATAAGTCTTGCATAAATAAACATGAGACTAGAAATACCATTACCTTAAGTCTTACCATCCTTTATATATCATCAGTCCTAATTTATAATAAATATAATTTTTTTATAAATCTTCCACATAAAAATATTCATATATAGAATACTATATATTATTTACATATAGATATATAAAATACAATTATTAATAATTATATTTCAAAGTTATGTTTTGCGTAAAAACATATTTTTTACATATTTTTACTTGTTACTCATGGTCCTCATACTTATATAATGATTTAATAATATTAATAATGATAATCATGATTGAAATATAATATATTCTCATTATATATTTACTTATTCTGATTCATTAATGTTAGACTTAGAAAATAAAACACACTGTTCATGGAGACGGTAGGTCGTAAGTACACATGAACGTTGTTTTAATTTTCTTATCAGGTAAAAAAAAAGAATTTTATATGATATATTATCATTCCCAAATAATTTATTTATTTCATATGTATCTAATAATTTTATTAAAAAAACATAATATATTCTATTTAATGATCGAATGAATCACATCACATCACAAGGTGGTAGTTTACCATGCGCATAAACGATATTATATTATTCCCAAAAAATAATATTCATGAATATATGTGTGATATAAAAATTACTGGATCATAATAACATTATAAAAATAATATATATCATATATAAACTATATATCTATCATTATTTATAACCATTAATGGTATTAATAGAAAAAAATGATAGTAGTTCACTTGGCAGTAGTCCTCCGTACAAATGAATGATGATTGTGTATACCATTTGAATGAAGTGTGTAAATTTGTAAGTAGTACTCTTAATATAGAAAAATTTCATTATATTTAAGATACTTTAATTATTATATTAACATGGTATTAAAATAATTTATGGGGATAAATGGATAAATATAACAAATCGTTTTTTGATGAACGTTGCATATTCTTCAGGTATCTCCTTTTTGTTTTCATAAAAGGACTTCCATGGATTGATTTATTCAAAAAAATAAGGCATATCAGATGATTTCAAGGATTTTTTAGTAGATTTGGATAGTTTATGGTTGAATGAAAAAGGTCTTTAAATCTGAATAATTAAGAAGAAGTTCCCTTTTATAATAGAGGAGAGGGGAACTTAAAGAATTTCTCAAAATATCAAATTAAAATAAATATCTTTTCCATTAAAAATCACTCAGAACTGATTTATTTCAAATATTGTAATATTATACGTCACAATAAAATAATACAATAATCTTGGGACATGTTTAGGTTATATTATCACCATTATCATTTAGTTTTAAACCTTATTTATCCAATTTTACCCTAATCGTGACAACATGGATTCCTACACTTTATCGGTTAAAATAGTTACTATAAAATGTCAAACGTCCATTTAAGTGATCCATTGTAAAATTTCAAGTCTTATGCAAATAATTTTTATTATTTTCATATTTTTAAGAATTTTAAATCATTAAATAAAACAATATGTTCATAAAAATATTATTATTGTCAATTTTGAGACAATTCATTACTTTGAATTTTAAAAATATCAAAAAAAATATATATTTGAAAAAAACTAATAAATCGGTAAATTTTCAATGTAATTAGAAATTTTTTATAATGTTAATTATCTCAATTTTTTTATTTTAATATTTTTAATATTATTTTTGATATTTTCAATTGAAACATAATTACTACATAGAAGTTGAAAAATAAATCAAGTTACTCATTTATTCACTAAAATTTAATACTAAATTACAACGATGAAGATAAATATTTTCTAATTCAAATTATAATTTATAGTTGAACATAGACTCTAGATAAATCCTTATTAAAAATAGTTTAGTTATTAATAGTTTGATTGTGACATCTTTCTCTTTTTTTAAAAAAATATTTCAAATTTCATAATCACTTATACATGGATTCAAAAAGACATATATTCGAATTAGGACAAATTTTTTATGAAATATAATAATCCAAAATAATTAAAATAGGTTTTTGGGTAGTCTAAGAACATATCTAATATAATCATTAAAGGTAATCACTCTTTTTGACCTGATTTACACTTTACAATGGTAACAAAATTTGGAATGTTATTAATCACATTGGAAAAAGATAAAATAGGCCCACATACTAAATTTTAAACTTATTATTAAAAATATGGAATCCATTTTTCAGATTTTAATTTACATATGTTGTAAAAATTAATTAATATTTAATCTACAAGATTCGATGAAACAATTGGCTATTAATGTAAAAAATTTCAAAAGTATGAAATGTTTTTATATCCAAATTCAATGATAAATTGATTCAATGGACAAACAAATTTTAATGATATATAATTTTACTAATTGTACTCTAAAACTACATTTAAATATATTCTAACTCTATGAATTCATTAGATGAAAAGTTAGCTTTCAATTAAAATGGATTATTTTTTCACAATTTAAACAAAAAATAAATCATATCATAAATATATTAAAAAAATAAACCAATGTAATTTTTTTGTTCTTATATAAAAAATAAAGTTTATTTTTTATAAAATTTTTATAAAGGTTTCAAAAATTATATCTAAAATAATTGAACCATCAAAAGGCTTTAAAAATAATTTTTAGAATAATAGAGTTCTATGGCATAAAAATAAATTTATTTTTATATCATTACTAGAAAAAAGTATGTTGAATTTTAAAAACGTTATTTAATATATTATATTTATATTTCAAAAATATAATCCAAATGGGTGATTTATTTATTTCATTAGCCTAAACCACACTAATGCGCATTTAAATACTTTTTTAGAAAAATATTTCCATTTATTTTTAAAAGGGTTTATTTTAATTTATTATTAGTCGGTCACAAAATAATAAATTATAAATACACATATAAAAAATATTATCATAATTATGTTAATATTTTTTAAAGTCTTTATTCTAATGACTAGGTCATAACTATCATGATAAATAATATATTGTTGTTTGGTAAAATTAGTCTTTTATGTAAGACATTCTATTGAAGGAACAATTTATATTGTGTAACATAATAAAAAATTATAATTTCATGTATAGAACGCCATACCATGTGTTTAAAGTAGAAATATATTGTTTATAAAGAAATATTGACATTTTACAGCAGAAAATAGATGTCATTAATGAATTTTAATTTATTTGAGAAACATATTTACTAAAAATCCAAGGTGTTACATTATCCCCACCATAAAATGAATTTATCCCTAAAACATCATTACATGGATAAAAATATATTAGTATAATTTTACCTCATGATATACTTGGGATCACACATATCCTCCTCAACTAGATGTTTTGACATAAAACATTGACCAGTTGAGTGGTTTGGATTCATAGAACATTCTTTATTTTATCCAGAATATTTAACTGTTATTTATCATAAGAAATATATTTATCCAGTGGTATAACATATGAAATTAGTACATGTTAAGGATAAGGTATGTAATTATTTAGGAGGGATACATGGCTGATATTATGAACTTGAGGGAGATATTCGGTGGAACCATCCACTGACATTCTACCATCCTAATATGATCAAGAATTTCAAGAAATTATTTCCTTGAAATGTTTAAGTGTGTATAGAAAATAAATGGTGGATATTTTGAAATTTATTTTTTGAACACCACGTAATAAAAAGGGTCAATTAAACTCCATATTAAAGGTTGGTAGATGAAAATCTGAAGATCACTACAAAATTGGTATTCATATTATGAGATCATTAGTGGAATGTGAAAACCTTAACAAGGAAAAGAATTTTAAAAATCATGTTTTTATGGAGAGTGATAGAGAATATGGTTATTATAAAGGTAATAGTCACTTAATGATAAATATTTAATGATCTATGGGACCATATGATTCATTATAAATGATAGAATTACGATAGTATTTCATTATTCCAAGATGCTTTTCCTAAATTTGAATACTTTTTACAAGATGATATACTTACATGATTTCATTCTATTTTGAAATCACGATCTCATCCATCTATTATTCCTTGATAAAAATATTTTTCATCAATTACTCTATGAAAGTAGGTTGAACTTCAAATTTCTAAAGAACTAATGGATTATAATATCCATAATGGGATGATATGTAATTCTTTATGTCTCTAGTTATCATCATAATAGAATTGTTAGTAAAGGTTATCAAATACATATTAATATTAATATGGTGAATTAACAACTTATTTTATAAACCCTCATCCCAATTTCAATATAAAAATGTTCATTAATATTTACCATTATAAATCTTCTAAAAGAATAAAATCCAACACATTTGAAATAAGGTTAAAACATTTATAAAATCGATTAATCATTAATCCCCCAAACAACATGATGTATCACATAACTATCACAATCCACAAATTTTAATAACATGATATTTTACACTATTGAAACATGGTAATAAAATGAAAAACATATTTAATACACACATTATTATTCTTTTCTTATATATGAACTTCTATTATAAGAAAACATTTTCATTGGAATATTTTCTCCATCCGTGTATTGACATTATATGTGACTTCATTATTCAAGAATCCAAGTAGATAATCAAATGAAAATTCACTAGTGGATAAAGAATAATATTTTCATCAGTCTTATTCATTCAAAATATAACTTGAAATTCATAAAATATGATAGGAGGATATATATTCCCTAATAATCATTGTTTTTTCATCCACCGTGATAGCATAATATAAATTTTTATAATTTTACCTCAAATGTTTATCTGTCTTACCATCAACATTAGTCCTTAGTTTTGGGAAATTATTAGATTAATGAAAATAAATTTACAATTAATACACTAAATTTTTGGGAGATTCAATCTGTGTAACTTTCTCTTAATTCCCATTACATTGTCATTCAGTAACTTGATGAACTTTCTTTCAACACATAAAACATTTAACAGTTCCCCTAATATTATTTCCTCTATGATCCCTTCCAAACAATGACCATAAAGAAAATATAATCTTATTTTATAGTTATTTTTTAGATTTTACACTGAATTATATCAATATTTTATTATTATTACCATGAAATTGATGAGAAACATCAATCTCACTTTTACTAAGTAGAATATGAGGAAGGTATTTATGAAAAAATAAGTCCTTCAACTCATTCTAATCCATGGAGTTAACTCTATCATGTTTCCTCATATTCTTGATAATTTTACCCCCACTAATTTGCTTCACCTTCCATGAAATACATTCCAAACATTTATTTATCATGTTCTGGACAACAGTGAAATGAAAAATATCTTTTTGGGGGTACAAGTCAATTTCTCACCAGCTCTAGATTAGTTAATACACTAACATAAGTTGGTTATTTTTATAAGAAGGAATCATGAAAATTTTATTTCTAAATTTTGTAATTTGGAAGCTCAACATGATTAATGTATTCATAAGGAAATGTGGTAATATAAATGAGGTAATTTTATTCCATATTCCATAACAGTATGTTTCTATGGAGGGAAAAATTGTATTTTCCATTACATTCATAATTAACGCGGTTCCTTAGGGATCAAACCATTCAATTAAACCCAAGAGAATGGCATGAAAAATGATAATAATATTCACAAATTCAAATAATAAAAGTAAAATTTTTATAAAATTTCTGTCTATTTCACCTTATATTTAATACTGTGATATTTATGATTGATACCAAAACTCTATTATTGTGTCCTAGACATACCCTTTGTGTTCTTACTAAAGTTTTCTCTCCCAAGGTCCCAATGGTTGACTAAATATTTTCTCTAAGACTAACTATAATAACCCAGGATTTTAATACATATACGTTTCATCATTTTTTGTAGAATATTTCATACATTTCAAAAACACATGCCTTAATACTGTATTATATTTCTGGACTTGTAAACATAGAAAAATAAAAAATGGTTTGTAATACATCTATATCTTCTCCCACATATTTATTCATAACTATAACCATTTTTGGCATATCATACGTAATAACATTCTCTGTATCAAGGGGAAAATAAAAATAAAAAAGGGAAGCCTTAGATTTTATGTAATGGTAAACAAGTGAGATATGTAATAATAACAAGAAAATAATGGTATACGAACATAATCATAACATTATAAGACCAAATATTTCATATAAATGATCATACACACGAGTCATTAATAAATATTTCCATTTCAAAAGACAAGAATCATATGGGAGTGAATATCATAATCCACGAAGTAATAACATAGGAATACGACATGGAATTGTAGCATACCCATAAATATATAAACTTATATCCGTAATTGTCTAGGCTTACTTCCAAGGTCGTCATAGTGTAAGGGGATCACTCCACAAACCATCTTCGTAGTCAAGGTTCACTATAAAATCCATCATAGAAGTCCATGTACTCTCCCAATAACATCTTATAAGTAATGGTTCACTCTCAAGTATATATTAGAAGGCAATGTCCTTTTTCTAAGTCTGGTTCATCCCCATAGTATATATGGCTATCTATTGATATATAATTCATTACCAATACATTATATGGGTAAATATATCCCACCCATTATATAATGAAAACCATATATGTGTTCAATAGTAACAGAAGTATTTCATCATACGTAAACCCATTTAAGGAAATTATTTTTTATGAATTTCATTATAACATAAATCATGGAAAAAAATTTGTTTCATAAACATCATTCCGTCATAAACATCAAACAATAGTAAAACATGAGAAGTATAATTTTCTTGAATCATAAAACTAGTAAATAAAAAATTTGTATCCAATAATGTTATAATAGGATAAAAATCGTTTTGAAAGATCAAATTAACAAAATATTGAATAAAATATCCTTTTAATTTTTTTAAATAAAACTATGTTTCAATCATGACATATTTAGAGAACCTTATTCATTAAAAATAACCTTAAAAAAATAATGGAATATTTTGAAACCATTCTAAAAACATAAAACATATTTTGAATTGTGACATCCCAGGTAAATAAAGAACATGATATTTTTAATATTTATTAATATTTGTGAATTAAATATTAATTTTACATTAAAGGGGAATCTATGTTCGATGGCATACCTGATATGTAACAACGGGTTTCTTTGAAATCTTACATTGCACACTAATAATATAATATTATTATTTTAAATGGTAGTTAATGCCATGCCATTGTATTTTCACGAATGAATAGAACTAAATAAAATAATATTATACATGTTTGTTAAATGTTTTTACATTTATCCAATAAAATTTAGAGGCTTAAAATTAGAAAAGTTTTCAATTTTAAGCATAAATACTCTCATATTCCCTAAAAGGTTGATTTACTGCCTTTTTATGGAGAACCCTATTTAAATATAGTTTTGGTCAATTTCATATGTTCTATTTGAAAAAATATAATTCATCTTTTGATTCATATCATCAAAATTTACTTTGGGTAAATGTTTGGAATTTTTATGATAAAAATCATTTCTTAATGAATGGTGAAAAATAATATATTTTAATTCAAAAGTTCTTTTTTATCTAATTTATTTATATGGTTAAATTATCTATTTAATTGGTTTGAAAGTGTAATTAAATTATATTTTTTCCATTTAATCTAATTTTGGTCAATGGAATTAATTTCACTTTGAAATTGGATATAAACAAGTGTTAATCTTTTGATAGTTATTGTTTCTTAAAAACACACGATTTGTTTTTCCAATAGGAATTAAATTTAAATTAATTAATGAAACTTATATGTTTTGAATTTGGAAAAATATACATCATTTTTGAATTCAGAATATCAAATATATCTTATGCTGAATGTTTGGTATTTTTCTGAAAAGCTTCAATTTCGGATGAATAGTGAAACCACTTAGTAGTGGATAAAAAAACTGAATTTTTCATTAATGATAATTTACCAGTTCACTAAATTGAATTTTAAAAATCCAACATACATATATGTTATTTTTAAGTAATATTTGGTTCAATAATATGAAAATAATTTTTTTTCAATAGTAACATGAATTTTATTTACCACGGTTAAGGAATATAGGGTAATTTATTGTAAAAAGATTATCATAATATTACCAAATTACATTAAAACTTGTCTTAACCTTATTGGATGAGTAATATATGACCATGGACATCGTTGGGTTGATTTTGGGACCCCAGTAAGAGACATGGGAGTGATAGTGACACTTTATTTTAATTAACTGAAAGTAAGGTAAAAAATGACAAAAACAAATATCTTTTAGTAATGTAATTTTTACATAAGGTTATGTAAATTATATTTTCATATATAAATATTTTTTGGAAATATAAACATATTTCCTACATAATTGTATTTGTTTTATAATTTTTTGGAATCAAATAAATAAAATTATTTATGACACAATAATGATGCATTGTTTACCTCATTAATAAATGATTTAAATAAATAAGATTATAATGATTAAAATATTATCCAAAACCTGTAAAATTCATATTGGATAATTTTTTTTCGACCGTGAGTCATCTTATATTCTACTTTATTGATTTTTGGAAATTTTCAAACCAAAGATATGTTTATAATAAAATAAAATTTTCAAACATTCTTAAAGAGCCCCTCCACCCCAATATAAAAGCCCTCACTTCTATCTCATTCCTCACACATCTCAAGCCCTTTTCCTCATCCAACATCTGCCTAGTTAAACTACCCACATCCCTCTACTATATCTAGAACCCTTACATTAGGCATAAGGCACTTCAAAAAGTCCTTTTGGTTCAAACCAAAAGAAGTTACCCAAATTAAAGGTCACAATTTCTCTTCAATTCTTCTGTTTTATTTTGTTTTATTTTACTTCTCCAACACTATAAACTCTATTTATTCTATTATTTTATAAAAACACCAGTATCCTAAATATATTATGATGTTTTTCTGAGATGGATTTTAACAACACTTACCCACACCTCCATCTAATTGGTCAATAACATACTGTTTCTATGGATGGCAAACTAACGCCTCATGAATTGATTATTGTTTGATTATCTTCAACCGCCTATCATGAGGGACATTAATATGGAACTATATTTATATATGATATATATATATTATTTTTATGTTTTCTTTATGCTTTTGTATTTTTGATTTATATCATACCTTTATGGTTTCCATTATGGGTAAACGAGATAATTTAATTTGAGGAAGTGCGGACTACCTCCCTCTCAAAGTGATATGACTCGTTCATGCCATACGTGGGATGTAAAAAGGAGGGAGTTATTGATTTTATATATGATATTATACTGGAATTAAAATATACTTATGTATCAATATGTTTTAATTATATTAAAATAAGAAATAGAAATGAAAGTAGCGTTCATGCGTACATACGACTTATCGTCTCCATGAATGATGCATTTCATTTGTTTCCCCCAAATGTTATGAACTATTATATACTCGATATAAAATATTTATATGATATCTAAATCATGAATAACATTATATAGATAATGGATATTTGACCACATTAATAATTATTAATTATAAGAAGTTCATTTTCACTCAAGTACCAAATATCGACCAAACCACCATTATTAACTTAAATGATTACATAATTTATATAACATGGTAATAATTGATATAAAAAGAATAATAATCATGAATAAATTTCTTAATAATGTATAAATTAACTTTATATTATTATTCAAGATATTATAAAACAAACGGGTCATGTCAGACAACGAGGTAAGGGATTTCTTATCACAGTTTTAATTTTGTGAGACTTCCATTGTTCACCACATATTAATTGCATGTGGTGTATTGTGAGATTCCATTTGATATATATTATCATTATTTTTATTATATTCATGGTATTATGTGATTCATTTTTGTGTTTATTAACTTTTGGTAATACGAATCAGTTTATTACAACGTGGTAAAATGTTTCATCTCACTTTTTATTCTTGTGAGATTCATGAAATATTTAACACTGTTTTCTTTTTGAGTAGTGTATTTATTGCCCCTGATTTTACTCTTTGTGTAATATAATTTCATTTATGAGTATTTACATCATCATTTTATGATCCTTATTTTATGTGTTGTATGTTTCATAAGTTACCAAATCTGTAAGGGTACCTTTCACCATCCTCTTTTTAACAGACTTCTTATTGTAATGTCTTCTAATTTACATATTATTATGTTGTTATATTTTCTTCAATATCCTTATTGACGTAAATTTAATGTCTAGGTGATGTGATAAATTTTGTTATCTCATAAACTAATTTCACGAATTTAATGTGACCCCATTTGGCTATCAAATTTTTGCAAAGGAACTTCTTAACCCAATTTTAATTCATTGGGTTAAACTTGTACTTCTTTAATATGTCATCCTATGAATATGTGTGAATGACCTCTGATTGATTTACAGTGAATATCCAATCATATTTAGTGTATTTATATTTTTCATACATTATTATGTAATTTATTTATTCCTAATCTAAGGATACCATCATTATAAGGGATTTTGTCTCAATTTACATTCCATTGAGACTTCATTGTTTTTATGCACTAATAAACTAATATATGGTGTATATAGTGTAGTTTGGAATATTATATCATGAATACCTTTATTCTCATGATATTACAATGTTCTGATTAAATTTTATTCCTCAATTATTTGTTTTCAATCATCTCTCATTTTTTTAAATACTCTTTAACTAAAATATCATTTTAAATGTTTTAAAGATTTATTTTTCTAAATATTTCTCATTAATGTCCATGTATTCAAAATGGATTTAAGTATTTATTTATAAGGAAATTAATTTTTTAAAATTGTAATTCCATTAAAAGCATCAAAGTGGTGTGGGAAACTTTGATTCAAAAATATCTTTTTAAATTGTTTTTGAAAATGGATTGATTATTTCAATATCATGAAATTATTTCCTATGATTTTAGATGAAAGGTTACTAGTGAAATATTTATATTTGCAATATTATATGTGTTATGATGATACTTTTACATTTTACATGTGGTTACGTTATAAACCATATGCTGGGTGGTGCCATGATAAACCAAGATGAGAGGTTAAGTTATAACCTCCAATGCCTTGGGTATGGGAGTCGGCCATATGGCTATTCCATTTAATGATATGTGTGGAATTTTACTGTATGGTTATTCAATTTAAGTATGATTATGTCCCAAGTTACCTTTATATGTTATGTGTTCCTTATATTGGTTTTATGGTAATTATTTGGTTATAAAAGGGTAAGCAATGATATTTTATTCAGAGAAGAGTATTTACTACTTCTTAAATATGAAAAGTATTACTTATGATAAAGTATCCAGGGTTTACTTATTGTTTTAAAAAACTAACAGTTTTTCTTCTTTGTGTAGCCATTACTAAGCTTTTTATTCTCATCCCATGTTTTTGTAATGTTTTTCACTAAACATAAAGTAGAATAGGGTCATGTATGGTCTCAAGGGAAAGTCATGTTGTCTAAAACAAGGAAATAGACATGTCTCTTTTCTTTAAGAGTATTTATTTTATAAAAAAATGTAAACTGAGTTGAAGTGTCTACTTTGAAATGTTTGGTATGTAATGTAATTTTTATGCCTAATTCTCTAAAACTATAAACCTGAGAAGATCCTCAATGTGAATTATTCATTTAATTCAATATTATTTAATGTTTACGGCCGAGTTGTTATAGTTGGTATCAGTGGTAGGTTTAGATAATTTTAGAGGTTAGGGTGTTATTTAAGCATGAGTGACATGACCATAATGGTAGGCATATTAGAAGGACTCATAGTTATTTTAGAGGTGATAAATGGTAATTACATTTTGGCATAAAAAATGAAAGGTATCTGATAACCTTTGAGGATAAAACATGTAATAGTTATTTTTGAGAAATTTATCTCATTTTTGGGAATGTTATAAAAATATATAATTTTAGAAAAAGGACAACCTACCGGAAGGGTGACAACCCGTCACGTCTGGTAAGGTCGTGGGAATCGAACCCACAATCGAAGGGCAAAAAGGGTAAATTATCTACCACTAACCTATGTGATGTCCCTGGTTAGTATGATTTATTTTTTTAAGCTAAAAATTTTATGGATCAATAATAAGTTGATTTTTTTTGGAAATTATGATTTATCAAAATTGATATACTTAGTATAAAAAATGATTTTGTTCTTAAGTGATAAAAGTTATTTTGGAATATGGTCTCTCTATTTGGGAAACACTATATGACTAAGAATTCTATGGGATTTATTTTGAGGAGTAATAGTGTAATTTTTGTTTGGAAGAATATATGTTTTAAATATGTAAATATGAAAATTTGTTTTTTGGATAATATTTGAATAGGTTAACTACTTTTTAATATGAGACTTTAAGAGTAACTGATGTTATTTGGAGATAAATTTTAAGATTTATCTTGGAAGACTATGCGATTAAATCCTTCTGAGATTTGGGTTTCAATCTTAGTTTGGATTACCTTCGAAGAATTTTATGGACAGTTTTTTATAGAATAGTCTTTGTTAAACTTTGGGTATTGTTTGTTGAATTTTGAATATTAAGAGTAGTATTTATTTTTTTTACAATGGTTTTTTTTGGGTTTTATCTGATCTCGCACTAACCATTTTGGTTTTGGATGATGTCTATAGACAGGGGAAATATATAGTTCAACTTTTTTTAGTTTATGTGATATTCTAGGGGTAAATTATAGAACTTTAATGTGACCAAGTCAATTTTAATATTCATCATTTGGAGAAAAGATGAGTTTGTGGTAGAAAATTAGTATTGTGTGAAATTCTATGTGACAAGTAAATATATTCCCATATGTTATTAGTTAAGCTCATAAATAAATTCCTTAATGAAAAGTAACTTTAAACAAAAACATTGTCTGTTAATTTTTCTTAATGGGGAACCAAATACAGTGTAAACCATCAGAAGTTTCTAATTTTCTAGTGGTTAACTTTCTCCTAATCAAGTTATCTATCACTCCTCATCAGAACATGACAGTTTTTTTCCTCTTTATATATATTTTTTCATGGAAACCTTGAATCTATTTCCTCGATTGACCCTTTTACTTCTCTTTCATTTTTTAAAGTGATAGTTTTACTGACTTCTTTCCGATGTGGGACTTTCAATGATGTTTCTGAGCCCATTTTTTAAAATTATAAGGACGCAATTCCAAAAGGGGGGGAATGATGTAACATCCTAGGTAAATAAAGAACATGAAATTTTTCATATTTATTAATATTTATGAATTAAATTGTAATTTTACTTTAAAGGGGACTCTATGTTCGATGGAATACCCGATACGCAACAATGGGTTTCTTTGAAATCTTTTATTGCACACTAATAATATAATAATATTATTTTAAATGGTAGAGAACGCCAGGGTGTTGTATTTTCAAGAATGAATAGAACTAAATAAAATATTATTATACATGTTTTTTAAATGTTTATAAATTTATCCAATAAAAGTTATAGGCTTAAAATAAGAAAATAATTCGATTTTAAGCATAAATAATATAACATTCACTAAAAGGTCGATTTACCACCTTTTCATGGAGAACCCCCATTAAATCTAGTTTTGGTCACATACATATGTTCAATTTAACAAAATAAAATTCGTTTTTATATTCAGATCATTAGAATTTACATTGGGTAAATTTATGGTATTTATCTGATAAAATTTATTTTTTAATGAATAGTGAAAATACATTATTTTAATTCAAAAGTGCCTTTTAATATAATATATTTATATGGTTATATTATCTCTTAAATTGGTTTTAAATTGTAATTAGGTTATATTTTTACCATTTAACCCAATGTTGGTCATTGTAATTAATTTCACTTTGAAATTTGATATAAACAAGTGTCAATCTTTTGATTGTTATTGTTTCATAAAAACACCCTATTTGTTTTGACAACTGAAAATTAATTTTAAATAAATTAATGAAACTTCTATGTTTTTAATTTGGTAATATATACAGAATTTTATAAATTTTAAATATCAAATATAGCATAGGCTGAATGTTTTTGTATTTTTCTGAAAAGTATCCATTTTTTATGAATAGTGAAACTACTTAGTAGTAGTTAAAAAAATTACCTTTTTCATTTTAATTAAAAATTACTGATTCTATTAATTGAATTTTGAAAATCTAACATACATGGTTTTTATTTGTAAGTGAAATTTTGTTCAATAATATGAAAATAATTTTTTTGGTGAATTGTAACTTTTCACTTTTATTTACCAGAGTTAAAGTTAAATAGGGAAATTCAAGGTAAAAAAGAACATAATAATAGTATGAAATTACCTTAAAACATGTTCTATCATTATTGGATGAGTAATGGCCGACCATGGGCATCCATGGGTCGATTTTGGGACCCCATGGAGCCACTAGGGAGTGATAGCGACACATTAATTTAATTAATTTAAAGTAAAGGCAAAAATGACACAAAAATTATCTTTTATTAAAGTAATTTTTACATAAGGTTATATAAGTTATATTTTCGTCAATAAATATTATTTGGAAATCTAAAAAAAATTCGTACATCATGGTATATTTTTTAATATTTTTAAACATCAGATAAATAAAATTATTTATGACACAATAATGATGCAGTGTTTACCTCATTTATAAATGATTTAAAAAATAATAAAATAATAATTAAAATATTATCCAAAACTTGTCCAATTCTCATTTTATTATTTTATTTAGACCATGATTCATCTTATATTCTACTTTAATTATTTTTTTCCTTTTGAAACTAATGATATGTTTATAATAAAATAACATTTTTAAACATTCCTAAGAGCCCCTCTTCCCCCTTATAAAAATCCCTCACTTTTAACTCATTCCTCACACCTATGAAGCCAATTGTCTCGTCCAACCTCTTCCCAATTAAACTACCTACATCTCTATCCTCCACATAGAATCCTTACTCTAGGAAGAAGACACTTCAATAAGTCCTTTTGGTTTAAACCAAGAGAAGTTACCCAAATTAAAGGCAAAGGTTTCTCTTAAATTCTTTTGTTTTTTTTTATTTTACTTATCCAACCCCCTAAACTCTTTCTATACCATTATTTTATAACGAAACTCGTATCCCCAATATAATAGGATGTTTTTATAAGAATTATTTGAACTAAACTTACACACACCTTCATCAAATGGGGGAAGAACATACTATTTCTGTGGATGGAAAACTAACGCCTCATGGAATGATCATTGTTCGATTATCTCCTACCACCTATCATGGTGGCCATTAAGAAGGAAATTTATTTATATATGATATATATATTAAGTTTATGTTTTCTTTATGATTTTTTATTTTTGATTTATAGGATACATTTGTGGTTTCCATTATGGGTAAACACGATAATTTCATTTGGGGAAGTGTGGACTCTCTCCCCCTCAAAGTGATATGACTTGTTCATGCCATACGTCAAACATATAAAGAATATATATAGTGATATTATATAGGAAATAATACCTTAATTATAATATACATATGTATAAATATTTTTTAATTCTATCAAAATAAGAAATAGAAATGAAAGTTGCATTCATGTGTACGTAAGACTTACTGTCTCCATTAATGGTGCATTTCATTTCTTATCTCCAAATGTTATGTACTATTAAATACTGGATATATATGATATATATATGACATATAAATCATGAATATCATTCTGTAGATTATGGATATTTGACCACAAGAACAATTTGTAATTATAAGAAGTTCATTTTGACTCAAGTACCAAATATCGACAAAACAACCATTATTAACTTAAATGATTACAAAATGTTTATAGCATGTTAATAATTGATATAAAAATAATAATAAACTTGAAAAAAGTTATCAATAAAGTATAAATTAGCATTATTTTATTATTTAGGAGATTAAAAAACAAACAGGCCAATTTGGAAAAGAGGTAAGTGATTTCTTATCTCACTTTTAATTCCGTGAGATTTCCATTGTTCACCACTTATTCATTTAATGTGGTGCATTGTGTGATGAAATTTGATATATATTATCATGATTATCATTAAATTCATGGTATTATGTGATTAATTTAGTTTTTTTTAACTTTTGGTCATACGAATCAATTGATTACAATGTGGTAAAGGGATTCATCTCACTTTTTATTCCTGTGGGATTCATGTTATATTTTCCACTATTTACTTTTGTGTGGTGTATTTAATGCCCATGATTGTTCTCTTTGTGTAATATAATTTCATTTATGAGTACTTACATCTTCATTGTATTATCCTTATTTCATGTGGATTATGTTTCCTAAGCTACCAAATCGGTAAAGGAACTTTTCACCCTCCTCTTTTTAAAAGACTTCTTTTTGTTAGGTCTTTTAATTTACATATTATTTTTTTGGGATATGTTCATCAATATCCTTATTTATGTAAATTTTATGTACACATGGTGAGATACCCTTTTTTATCTCATCAACTCATTTCTTAATTTTAAAGTGATGTTGTTTGGCTGTCGAATTTTTTCAAGGGAACATCTTATCCCAATTTCAATTCTTTGGGTTAAACTTGTACTTCTTGAATATGTCATCCTATAAATTTTTTGAATGACCTATGATTTATTTACACTAAATATCCAATAATATTGAGTTTATTTATATTTTGACACATTTTTATGTAATTTATTTATCCTTAATCTAAGGATACCGTCGTTCTAAGGGATTTCATGTCAATTTACATTCTATTGAGACTTCATTGTTGTTATGCACCAGTTCACTCTTATATGGTGTATATACTATCCTTTGGAATGTTATATCATGAATAAATTTATTCTCATGATATTATAATGTTCTAATTAAATTTTATTCCTTATTTATTTTTATTCAAGTATTCTTATTTTGTTAAAAACTCTTTAACTAAAATATGGATTTAAATTTTTTAAAGATTTATTTTTCTAAATATTTATCATTAATTTCCATGTTTCCAAAATGGTTTTATGGATTTATTTATATGGACATTAATGTTTAAAAATGATAATTCTATTCAAATCATCAAAGTGGTATCGGACACTTTGATTCAAAAATCTCTTTTTAAATGGTTTTTAAAAATGGATTGATTATTTTAATATCTTTAAATTATTTCCTCTGAATGAAAATGAAATGTTAATAGTGAAATGTTTATATTTTCAATATTTTATGTGTTATGATGGTACTTTGAAATTTCATGGGTGGTTATGTGATAAACCATATAATGGGTGCTGTCGTGATAAACTAGGATGGGTTGTTACGTTATAACTTCCAATGCATTGGTTATGGAAGTCGATCATTGATGAGAGAGGTTTTGTCATGGACCACAATTAAATTAAATTCTTATTTACCTAATAATTCACCATAGTGTCACTCCCTAGGGTTGATCACAAGGAGGACGCTGACACGCACTATTTTCCTATTGTCACTATTACAAAATAACTAATATAAAAATATAATACTTATTTAAATGGGGTGATAATTTTAAATGGATAAAATATAAATATAATATATAATAATTCAATTCAATACAGAATGAAGTTATAATAAGAAAAGTTTTCATTTTTTTCTTAGGAGGTCATGGTGGTTGATATAATTGTTTAAAAGGAATCTCAATATTCAACTCAATGAGGTGACCAAGACCTCTCACACCACACCTTTTCATTTGAAATGTCATCACCCCATACTGAGACCTCTGCATACAGGGTAATTCTTTTCCTAAAGTCATTTAGGTGACATATTTGTTGACCATCACTACTCTTGTCATGCTCCACTGTATTCACGACATAAATAGCAAATAGAAGGAATATTGATTAATGAGAAGAAGAAATTGGTGGTTGTGAAAATGGGGAAATGGCTCACTGTAATCAATTTAACCACCATTAAAATTCTTAGAATATAATTAGGGGATTATAAATTAAAGTAAAATGAACTCAATCAAACCATCAGTCCCACCCTCGAACAAGAATCGAGGTTAGTTCTCTATTTTTAGTGGAGTTGAGAAGTGAAAAACGGAGGGAGAATAAATAAAATAAAATAAATGGCAGTATGGAAGTATGAAGAAGAAAAATATCTAATATATATTAAGAATAAAAAGAACTATTACAATAAATATTCTAAAACTTTCCCCCTTAAAATGGAAATCCTTGTAAAAAGAGAGGAGGTACAGATTTATAGAGAAAATGGGTTGATTAAATCTCTCTCAATTCTGTCCGCCCGAAGAACACGACTGTTAGACACATTTAGTGCCGGAATTGGGAAATAGTCCCTTCTGGAAAGTTGTTCTATATCATCTTACGCATCCCCCTCCAATAGTTCATCATGATTGGTCGACTTATGTAGGTGCTATGACTATTTTAGTTCGGATACATTAATCTGTTCAGGTGACTCTTCGTCTTTCACAACTCCAACATTTAATTCCATTAAGACTATGAATCTAGCAAATTCAGACATTGTATCCTCAATTAAAGATGTTCATTAATTACTTTTACATATCCATGACAATGTTCAATTCCAATGGGCTGCCTTAAGACAATGTAAATTTCTATCTTTAAGACATTCTAGATCTGCGCATAGTTTATAAGGCACAGATTGTAAGCTTAGTTTGGGCCTTCAAATGATAGATTGATATATGGATCCAAAAGTATTAAATGTGTACCATGATTTGAGTGAACCTATAAAAAAATAATTTCCCAATTTAGTTTGGTTTAGTAAATTTTATGTCCAAAATACATAATACAAATGAAACACTTAAATCCCAAAATTAAGCCATTTTTGCATTTGAGCTCAAATTTCCACTAAAACATAAAAATGTGATAGTTTACCATAAAATAACACTATGGTCTGTATTGTAACTAGGAAATACATTATAATATTTGATAAAACTATAGCTTTATCACTCCCCACACTTAATCATTGTACTCCTAGCCAATCATCATATATCAAAATCAAAATTAACACAACAATCAAAAATGAGAAAAATTCATTGATCTCTTCCAAAAAAAATTCCATCATGTCTCTTCTATGAAAAAAATTCCCAATAATTTTCATTTCTCACATTTAAATTTATTCAACTTCATAAATCAATCCCTGGACCAATCACAACCCACCTCACCTTGAAATTTTGTGTCACTCTTCACTCAAGATAAATTGTTTCAAGAGTTATGCTCATACTTGGAAAGGGAATGTATCACCATAGCCTTGTGACAAATATAATCTCTTTACAACACAAAACATGAAAATGAATTTGATCATTAGGACTTTTTCCAGGTGAATTATGTGTCTTAGGGTTGGTGGGGAAATGATTGAGAAATTTAAGACTAGAAAGAGGAGGTTAGAATCATAAGTACAATGCATAAATATTCAAGTGAAAACATAGGAACTTCTCACTCAATCTTCCTAACAGCATCATACAAAACACCTCCCTCTTTTTTATTACATGGTACATGATCCATGAAATGATTCCAATGAATTATTTCATTCATTTTCTCCCCTATTTTCATTTTTTCCCTTTTTTGTAAAGCTCCAAAAAGGCACAACTTTATTTTCTTTTTTTATTTTGTTTTAATAGAGAATGAGATGAAAATTGAATACAATGAAATAATGAGCATCATGCCCTTGAATTTAGATAGGTACATGAGTCATAAAAATAAATTACAATGATAAATTCAAGCTCATCTCCTTTTTTTCGATTTTTTTATTTTTTTAAGGGGAACTAGATGAATCAAATAAAGCATAATGAAAGGATTACCCATTCCCAATTTGATCTTTATCATCCACTTCCCAATATTTTGACAAACACATCAAATCCCCCATAAATGAATCAAATCCAATGAATGCATACAAAAGTCCCTTCCCCCACACACGAACCTGAAATATCCACGCAAATATACCAAGAGTGCAGGTAGGTAAGGAAAAATTAGCTTGTAATGTGGGATAAACCTGTAAGGAAATTCATGGAATCTAAGGGATAATGAAGGATAGATGTAAAGGTAGGTCTCAATATAAAATATGGATAGCCAAAAAAATTCCTCATTCATATCAAAAAATTCCATGAAATCCAAAGCTTCGAAAGAGAAAAATCACAAGTTCTGGTTATCACACAAAATCCAAGCATCTCTCAAGAATGTGTGGGTATTGGAATGAGTATTTCAATGTGGTTCAGAATACCTCATAGGACTGGAAAAATATTTGAGTCGTGTTTCATGGGAATGGATTTAAAATATTAGTCAAACTCATAAAAATGATTGAAAATACAATTCAAGAAA
Organism: Viscum album; assembly: GCA_963277665.1. Taxonomy (NCBI): domain Eukaryota; kingdom Viridiplantae; phylum Streptophyta; class Magnoliopsida; order Santalales; family Viscaceae; genus Viscum; species Viscum album. The sequence continues at coordinate 1,501,751,078 of OY728131.1, forward strand.
ATAGTTTCTCACTTCGAAAATCATTTAAAATCCATTTAGAAAAAATCATTTCTATTTTCTCTAAATCAATTGATGTGTCAAAAATTTTCAAAATATTCATTAAATCTCAATGTTACTAGAAAGATGAAAAACAAAAATAAAAAGACAGCGCTCAAAACAACTATGTATTTTGACACTCCCCCCACGCCTAGATTTCACTACCCCTCATTGAAGATCAAATCAAAATTAATATAGGGGATGAAAAATAAAGGAAAGGAAAGATACAACCTAACATTATTATTCAGTAGAAGCCTTAAGTTAAGCTCATATCTACTACCACTATTCCTAAAATGTTGGAAATAAATAAAACATGAGTAAAATAAATAAAAAGAAAGAGGAAGTGTTACGAAAGATGATAATTCTTGGTTTGACCCCCCAATTGGGCGCTAGGTTTTTACTACCCCTAGCCACCGGTTTCAGCTGTTTAACCCCAATATGAATGGTGGGTAGGGTTTCATTCTCAAAAAACACCAGAACATCATTTTTCCAATTATCTTCATCCAAAAACATCCATAGAGGATCGCAAGAATATAGTACAATAGATCCTTCACCATTTCAATGTGGTACAGGTTAGAATATTGGGGAATAAGGAATAATGAGTCCTCTTTGTTCACTACCACAACTTGTATGTCCTCATCAACATTAACATTTAGGGCTTGAAAAAGTGATTTTGGGTCAGAAAAATCTAAAGGGAAGTTACAAAAATAGTTTCACTTGGATATTATTACAACATAAAAGATCAATAGAAATATCATCCCATTTACATGGTCAGCTCGAAATACGATCTCTTCAGTCAAGGCCACTGGGAATTCTTTTTCAGTAGGGAATTCATTACCTTATTCCAAAGAAATAGAAATGTATAGAGGTACTGATTATTCTTTTTAAAATATTGGAGGATCACATACCTTTTTTTCTTCAACAAAATCTTACCAATGTTCATCCAAAGCAAGTTGATCTCCCACGGTTGTATCAGCTGGCTTGTCATCTTCAGGAAACTCTTGAAGCAATGTCCATGGAGTGATGATTGGATCTTCAATAAGAGTCTTCAAGTCATCCATGGGTTCTTCAATATCAAATGATGTTCAGAAAACATTTACCTCTAGTTTTTCTTCAGCTTGGTTCTTTTGTTGTTGTCATTCCAACCATAGAGGTTTAACTTCTTCAATATAAACTTCCACATATGTTACCATCTTGTTGGCTTGTTCAAGGATTTTAAATTTTTTTTGAATCATTATGGAATCTTGTTCCTTATGAAGCATAAAAGAATCTTCCTCTATAGAAAAATCAAAAGTAGTCCATGCATATAAATAATCAATAAAATAATCCATGACCTAAAAAAGAATGATATGCAATGTAATTATATTTTTTTAGTTTTTGAATTTTTTTTTGTTTTTTGGTTTTTATGAAAAATAGTGTGCGTAAGAGTTTTCCCTCCCCAGAAATGGCAGAGAATTGATGAGAGTGGTCCTTTCACAAACCAAAATTCAACTAAATTGTTATTTAACTAATAATGCACCAGAGTGGCACACCCTAGGTTCGATCACAGGGAGGCCGCTAACAAACACTATTTTCCAATTATCACTATTAAAAAATAAGTTATATAAAAATATAATACTTATATAAATGGGGGGATAATTTAAAATGAATAAAATATAAATATAATATATAATAATGCAATGAAATACAGAATGATGTTAGAATAAAGAATGTTGGTAGTTATTCTTAGGAGGTTGTGGTGGTTGATTTCATTATTTAAAAGGAATCTCAATATTTAAATCAATGAGGTGATCAAGACCTGTCATACCTTACATTATCATTTTAAATTTCATCACCCCATACAAAGACCTCTACATACAGGGTAATACCCTTTCTAAATTCATCTAGGAGACCTCTTCACTAACCATCACTACTCATGTCATGCTCCATCATATGCACGACACAAATAGCGAAGGGAAGGAAAATTGATAAATTTGAAGAAGAAATTGGTTGTAGATAAAATGGGGAGACAACTAACCATAATCGATTTAACCACAAAAAAATTCATATAATTGAATAATGGGATTATAAATTAAAGTATAATTAACTAAATCAAACTACCATTCCCTCCCTCAAACATGCACCGGGGTTAGTTCTACATTTTTAGTGGAGTTGAGATGCAAAGAACGGTGGGAGAATACACAAAATATAATAAATGGGAGAAATGAGGTATGAAGAGGAAAAATAAAAAATATATATTCAAAATAAAAATAACTATTACAACAAAAATACTCATCCTTTCCCCCATAAAATGGTTATCCTTGTAAAAAGAGAGTAGGTATAAATTTATAGAGAGAATGGGTTAATGAAATCTCGCTCAATTCTGTTCGCCTGATGTTAATGACTGTTAGACCCACTTATTACAGGAATTGGGAAATGGTCCCTTCTGGAATGTTCTTCCATATCTTCATCCACGTCCCCCCCCCCCCAAATGATAAGTTTTCTTAGTATACGTATGTAAAATTTATGACTATTTTAGTTCGGATACCTTAATCTGTCCAGGTGACTCTTCATCTTCCATAAATCCGACATCCAATGCCATTATAACCTTTTAATCCAACGGATTAAGATGTGGTCTCCTTAATTAAATATGTTCATTAATTACCTTTTCATCTCCATGAAAAATTTCAACTCCAATGGGCCACCTCAATACGAGGAAAATGCTTATCTTTAAAACATTCCAGATCTGTGCACAATTTACAAGGCACTGATTGTGAGATTAGTGTGGGCCTTCAAATGATTAATTGTGATATGGATCTAGAAGGATGAAATTCTGACTATGATGTAAGAAAACCTAAAAAATATAATTTCACAATTTGTTTCAGTTTAAAAAATGTTATGGCCAAAATACATAATACAAATGAAACAGGTAAATCCCAAAATTAATCCATTTTTGCATTTGAGCTCAAAATTCCACTAGAACATAAAAATGTGATAGTTTCCCATAAAATAATACTATTGTGGGTATTATAACTATGAAATATAGTTTTAAATATGTTAAAATTATAGATTCATCAGATGTATGTCTATTCAATTTAGTGATATGCGTGGAAGTCGACCGTATGATTATTCCATTTATGTATGTTTATGTCCCAAGTAACCGTTATATGTTATGTGTTATTTACACAGGTTTAATGTTAATATTTTGGTCAAAAAAGCTAATAAATGATATTTTATTCAGTGAAAATTATTTTCTACATTTTAAAGGTAAAAATTATTACTGATGATAAAGTATCCATGGTTTACTTGTTGTTTTGAAAAACTGACAGTTTTTCTTTCTTCGTGTATCCCTTACTGACCTTTTTATACTCATCCCAAGTTTTTTAAATGTTTTTCACTAGACATAAAGTAGAATAGGGTCAATTATGGGATCATGGAAAAGTCATAGTGTCTAGAACTTGGAAATATACATGTCCTTTTTCTTCATGATTTTTTATTTTTTGAAAAAAATGGAAACTGAGTAGAAGTGTCTACTTTGAAATGTTTAAGATGTAATGTAATTGACATGCCTAATTCTATAAAAATATAAAACTAAAAATATCTTCAATATAAATTATTCATTTAATTCAATACTATGTAATGTTTAAGTCCTAGTCCTTATGTGAATACTTTTATATGAAAAATATTACAATATTATTTAATAAAAAAAATTTGAATTTTTTTTTTGAAAATATGGTTTTTGAATAAATAATTTTAACTAAAGATCTAATAAAATTACATGAAGAATAAACTATCCTTAAAATAAGAATATTAATGATAAAACATGTAAAATGGAATAATATACACCTTTATAAGGAATATAGTTTCATATTATAACATGGGTCTCATAGAAGGAAATTTAGAAAAAATTGCCTTATCGATTTGGAAACTTTTGAACCGTAAACCACAGGAAAAAAATATCATAAAATTAATATGTAAATGCACACAAATTTAAGTATAATTATCATATAATACATTAATTTTCAGTTTATATAAAATAATATAAACTATTGGGGAACATGGAATTTGTCATGCATGAATAAAAATGAGACTAGAAATCCCCCTTCCTTAAGTCTAGACTTCCTACATATATGATAGAACCACCTGTATAACAAATATAATATTAATATACATGTTATATATATAAATATTCATATATATATATATATATATTGTCATATATGATTTAATTATGACTATAATAATACACTCTTATTAACAATTCCATGTTAATGTTATGTTTTGTGTAATAACCGCTTTGTTTTTCATGCATGTTTTGACTTGTTATCCTTGGTAGTCTTACATATATCATGATTTCATCATATTAATAATAATAGAAATTATATAAATATAATATATATTTAATATATTTTTATTTATGGTGATTCAGAAATTTTACAGGTCTAATAAAAATATCATATTTAGTAGAGACGCCATGTCATACTTACGCAAGAACACTATTTTCATTTTCATGTTAGTTTTAAAAAAGAAACATATATGAAATATTATAATTATATAATATTTATTTATGTCAAATTTATCAACTATTTTTCCTAAAACCATCCCTAAAACATTTATGTAATTTTCTAAAGAATCAAATCACTTCATGAGGTGGTAGTTTGCCGTACAATTGAACGATGTTATCGTATTCCAAAAAAAGGGACATCATGAAGGTATATGTGATATATAAATTAAATATTAACAATAATAATATAATAATAATATATATCATGTATAATATAAAATTATATCATTTATTTTTAAACATTAATTTAATTAATGGAAGAACTGATGACATCAGTTCGTGAGACGGTAGTCCGTCGTACACACAAATGATAATTGTATATCCCATTTGATGGAAGTGTTTCAAGTTGTTGTCTGAACCATTAAATAAAAAAATAATATTATACATAACATACTATGGTTCTTATATTATAATGGTATAAAAATAATTTAATGGGGTTAAGGAAGAAAAAATAAACAAAAATTGTCATTGATGAATGTTATATATTTTTTAAGTATCTCTCCTTTTGGTTCACCCCGAATGAGAATTATGGGTATGATTTATTCACTAAGTAATACTAATTGGATGAATTTATGGACGTTTTTAGGATATTCTGAGAGGTTTTTGAGAAACAAAATAATATTTAAATTATAAAGAAAATAATTATAGGTTCTCTTTTATAATAGAGGGGAGGGGAAGTCGTGGAATTTCTGAAATTTTTTAAATTAGTATAAATAATGTTTATATTAAAAATGGATATAAACCAATTAATTTCAAATATAGGATGATCATGTGTCTAAATAACATAATTAACTAATTTTTTGACAGGTATAGTTCACATTTTTACCCTTTTCATTTAGATTTAATCCTTATTTAATGCCTTTAACTCTTACCGTGACAACATATATGTTTATTCTATAAGGGATAATATAGTAACAATGAAATGTAAAAAGACCCATAAATAGATAATTTACAAAATTTTAAAACATACCCCAATAATTAGATAAAATTTTTTATTTTTACGATTTTTTATTTTAATAGAAAATTATTTACTTTTAAATATTTGTAATGTCCATTTTGACACTATCTATATTTTTAATTTTAAAAAATATCATTAGAAAAAATATATCATCCAAAAAAATTATATTAATATATCTTTAATAGTTAATGTTAATCTATTATATTAATTTATGACATTAATTATATAAAATTATATTTATTTTGATATTTTCATTACTAAAATAATTAATGTGTCATGGTTATTCAAGAATTTAGGGTAATTATTTATTCACTAAAAATTAAAAATAAATTAAAATATTTAACATAATTATTTTATATTTAAAATTAAAATTTATATTCAAATATAGACTATAGATCACCCCTCAACAAAACAATTATATTTATTAATAATGTAATTGTGACATCTTTGTCATTAATGAAATAAAATATTATAAATGTTCTAAAAACTTATAAATAGAAAAAAATTACCTATATTATAAACATAAGTTAATATGGAATCAATTTATATATAAAATAAAATTATAATAATTTTTATGGTAATTTTATATAAATTTTAACATTATTTTTATCCTTAATTTCTCAATTTTCACTTGATTTACCCTTTATCATGGTAACACAAATTATCCAAGTTACTATTCATATTAGAAAAAAATAAAATATTACAAATGTATAAATAATATCCTTATGATTAAAAATATATAATCTATTTCTTGAAATTCAATTAATAGAGGCTTCATAAATTAATTAAAAATGAATCATGTAGAATAGACGAAAAAATGGGGTTTTCATATAAAAATATTAAAAAAGATTTGAATATATTTTTATCAAATTGAAAAGTGAAATTTATTCCAACGAACATAGTTGAATCTAATTATTTATAATTTAACTAAATACACTTTTAACCAATTTAAAATATAATTTTACCATATTAATTATTTAGATGAAATGTTCACTTTCAATTAAAATGCTGTATTTTCTCACTATTGATAAAAATATGATTCTTATAAAAAATACAAAAAAATTACTCCAATGTAAAATTTAACATTTATATTAAATAAATTATATTCATTTTTTTCAAATAAATTTTTTAGATGTTTCAATTCTTAGTTTTAAAACCAATGTGTCATCAAAAAGTGGTAAAACTTCTTTTTGAAAAAATACAGTTTTGAAGCGTAAAACTGATTTTATATCAATATCAAGTCTAGAAAACAATTTGGATTAATGTTAACAATTAAAATCACTATATATATATTATTACTATAATATAAAAAGGAATATTTGTTAATTTTATTGTTATAAAACACACTTCTACACTTTTCAATAGTTTTTTCATAAAAAATAGTTCATTTAATTTTCAGAAGGTTTTAATTTTCATTTATAATAAATTAATGTTCAAATAAATAATTATAGATAAATTTTTAAACCATATTTTTATAATTTATTTTATCCTTTTTCTACCATCCATTCTAATGGCTTGGTCACTACTATCATTATAAATTATATATTGTTGTTCGGTAAAACTCTGGTTTTCCTATAATGCTTGATATTGAAAGAACTCATTATTTTTTGTTACATAATGAAAAATTATTCATTCACATACATCAAGTAAAACATAGTGTTTCTTGTAGTGAAATATTTTCTACAAATAATTATCAACATGATGCAGTGTACAATACAATCCATTAACATTTTTTAATTTATTTGATAAAAAAATTCATAAAAAACTTAGGGAGTTAGAAAGGGTCAACTAATTAATGTCAATATAGATAATTATAACAATAACATAACATGTATATCAGAAAATGATAGAATAAAAGTTTATCCAATTTAATTAAAAACTAGTACAGTGCACGATAATATATACATATGTGGAATTTTATCCTACGTGCCTAGAAAAAATGTTTGAATGCACCAAAAATATCATCAAGTAGTAACAATGATAACATTAATGGTTACTGAGATGTCCATTACACATGAGGTGGCCAGACATATGGAAACCCCCAACCCATTTCCCACACTTATATATTCTTTCTACCATGTCCCATGTTATTCCTGAATGAAAATAATAATCTTTTCTGCGATACAATTTTGTAATTCCCCGATCCGAACCACCGAGTCTGTGGCGGAGAGTCAGATGACCACATGCAGACCAACCTATATTCAATAGGATTTTTCCTAGAATAAAGGGTCTATGTATATTATTCAAGAGACAATACCATTAGTATCTATTCTATTCACAAATAATAATGTAATAGAGTATAATAATATTTATTAATATGAGTAAACATGACAAAACTATGTTGATGGAATACTAGTTATAAGAATTAGTAAATTGGGATAACAGTGTAAATGTAAAAACCTAATTATAAGAAAAATATGGTAAAAAATTTAATAAATAAATGTATCATATAAAGTACATCCTTAAAATTATCCTAGATCCATACTGAATGAATCAACCATCTGTTATGGTCCCCTTTCCATTTCATGGGTCCCAAAAAATTGACGCTACATGCTTCTTAAAATTATTGTACATGGTGTGAGTAATAAACCACAATAGGACCCCACCAATGAATTCATAAAAAGAAATGGTCATGTATGACAAATATATGTCATTATAATAATAATTTCACATGAAATAATAAAAATTATATACTGAGTACTCATGTGGTGACCATGAAACCATGATCCTTAGTCATACCTACTTTGGATCTAAGCCAAAATGTTGGTTGAGTTATTGGATGGAAAAATAAATAACCATAAGGCTTTTGAAATGTAACTCTCTTTCCATATGTAATCAACTCTCGAGTTAATCTGTAACTCCAATTGGTTAGGATATACTTGTCATCCATAGGAAATCATGTTTTTTGCAGGTATACTTGGTATATCTAGCAATTCATGATACATATAGACCACAAGGATATTGTGGTCCTACATCATGAATGATTCTATCGTTGTCATCATAACATGTTGAGCACGCTCCCCCTTTAATGGTTAATCAAACTATGATAGTCTATTATTAAAAACACTAAGGAAAATAACCATAAAATGAGTTATATAAACATAAAAAGACAAAGAATACATGTGCGAAATAACATGTAATGATGAGAAATAGTATAGAAACATATAACAATATATTATCTACATCAATCAGTTAACATGATACTATAACAATACTCCTAGAAATAAGGATCATATATGTGTATAAAGACAACACAAACTCCTGAAATAAATCTCCACCAATCAAGAAAAATATTTCTTATGAACACAATGTAAATTAAGTATACAAGAGTATAAAGGGGACTGAAATGATAAGTAAATAATACCTCAACTTTTTTTATGAAGGAATACCAAATTTTAAAAAATTATCAATGATCGAACCCCATAACACAACCATAGTGAACTATTCACATGTCTTGGATGTCTAGCTTATGTTCTAGTTTATCTAATAAATATATTTAGAATGAAGATTCTAGAAAATTAATGTTGTTAAAAACACTTTCTTATCAAATATCCTAATGTTTCCATCTAAATAATCAATTTCAATTAATTTGAATGTAAGATAAACCTATTCACTAAATCCATTTTCGAACAATGAGAAAAATATTATTTTTTGTCCATTATTAAAGAGGTAATTTGGTTTCTATAATGATCTAAATAATTTATGAATCTATCCAAAAAATTTATTCAATAAGAGAACAAAGAATATGAGTATCACATGGTGGACAATCAAAATAATGTTACCCTATAACATCATTGTTCATGAATAATTATGTTTTTTCTATGATATGATGTTAGCACATCGAAAAACTCAACCAATCTACCAAGATATCATCAAAATATTAAAGTTAAATCATCAATACACTATCAAGAGAAGATCTAAGATGATTATTTAAGAAAACATTCCCATTGGACATATATTTTTTTGATAGATCTCGATGTGTTTAATAACCATTTTCAATACGGTACATCTATAATTGATCTAAGAAGAAAGTGATAGTTTGTCATCTTATCATGATAGAAAAGAATATCCACCATATTTATTTTCTCAAAATACAATATAGATGAATAATTTGGACACAAAATAATAATAAATAACTGATTTAGTGTTTTAAAATAATATTAATGTTTTAGAGACAATGGTATATGAATAAGATTGATATGATTATTAGAATAATTATTACGATTCTAATTAATGGCATGAAGTTAGAATTTATAAGATAATGGTGGTGAAAAAATATTTCATTAAACCCCCATATTGTGAATTAATTCCTCCCTTGGACTAGGTGAACAGGTTACATAGAGGCCCCCTTAACCTGGATGGTGGGGTTTGATGCAGCATGGAGGCCCACTGGGACCCCATTAGATGGACAATGTCTATTTTCTAGCCACCCCAAGTCCAAACACTTAATTAATACTCTAACCACCAATTCATAAATCATTTCTCTATAATATCTATCATCTTATTCATTATATAATAGATGAACAAAAATATAAATACAAAATTTATAAACATGAAATATGTCATATTTTGAATTTAATTTGGAAGGTTATAATAAACAATCGAGTGTGAATATAGGGGTGGGAAATATTAATCCTTGTGGACATCACAAACCATATTCTAACCCTGTGAATATCATGAGTTTAACTGAATCAATAGAAAATTAAAATTATAGAAAAATTAAAATAAAACATGTTATAAATAATCATAATTATTTACATGATCATTCCTTATCATGATACCAATAAATTACATCCATGACACTCACCAACTATTATGGTTTTCTGTTTGTCTATATATAATATGTTAAAAACGGAATGGTTCTATAAAATATTTCCAAATAGTGGTGAATAATACCTAATATTATAACCAAACTTTTTTATTACCAAGACCATGATTTTTAGATAGTATTAGTAATAAAATAAATAGGCTCCATAACCCATTATAACTAAATTCTACCAGTGGCTATTTGGACAGGGGAAACTATCATACCAATAAAACATCCTGAAGAATTATGATACCAGAAAATTATATTATATCATGTCTTTATATTTGATATATCATAATGATTCACCATAGATTTACCATCTTGGGATGATATAGGAATAACACTATACCCATCTCATTATCATGTCATAATTGATAATCATTTTAATTTATACTCAAAACTATTGGGGATTCAAAAATTTACATGTAATATGATTCTAACAAATAGGTATGAATGAGAGTAATAATGTCATTGTGAATTTTCATCCACATCAATATTGGAGCTATGATATAGATAGTTTAAAAACTATGGTGAACTAATATAAAAAAATTATGGAACTACAGTAAATATTCATTGACTCAATAATGATTGTGACTGAGAAAAAATATAATAAAGTTAATTTAGATCTGGTGATGCTCTGATGATGGAACTAAATAACCCCATCTATATAAATTATGAATGATTAATACCCTCCCCTAATATAGTTTGAGGTTCTACATTAATAACATTCACCATCCCTTCATGATTTCGTAGGTATTGATATCAGACCTTGAGCCTATCCTATAAGATCAGGTAAGCATGCTGTGAAGATACTATCATTTGAATTCACTAAATCATTTAATATTCTTGATATTTCCTTTTGGGATAAGTTTTTTAATCATTTTCAATGAAAAATAAGTATTATAATTAAGTATACTCGGATTGGGGCCTGTAGATTCTTGTGGTGTTCGGTATTTTTGATGTTGACCACATTCTTTTTCAACTCCTCAATAAGGATGATTTCTTGGGACCTGGTATCGTGTCTCTCACAACATCAACCCAGTCGTGTTTATATTTTTTGAGGTGATCATTAAATATTTATTTTCACTAGGACCATCCGATGTTTTCAGATTTGGTACATTTTTCTCCTGTTCATTTACCTTTCCAGAATCCCTCAATTTTAGAACTACTAAGAAATTCACTGGATTGTTTTTCATATTTTTATTTTAACAATTAATCTCTAAAACACATTATCATTTATTAGATCAATTATGAGTTTGATATATCAAAACCTCTTTTTGAGTTCATCTATATTTTCTACTTTAGGAACTACAGTTCCGGAAACCCATTGTCCACAAAACACCCATTGGCTACATTGGTTTTTTTATTATCAATACCATGTATCAAATGGTTATTATGGGAGAAGTGTATCTTGAGAGTAAACTAGGGGGATTTTGGGTGAGATAATAGAAAACAATGGCTTGTATTCATGGACTCATTAAAGAGTCTTTGGAACATCCTCCAGCCTTAGTTTTTGTGGATTATACTACTGATGTGTCTAGTTTAAAGATAGTCATATATGATGAGAATATTCTTTTTTATGGGGATACAATGTAGGTATAGTTGATAAGAGATTTATGAGATTCTCTCAAATATAATTTCATAGAATTGTAAACCCATAAAAATATTTTTAATCTAGTTTTGGGATGTATCATTATGGGTGTAGTGTCACCAAAAGTGAATATTTTTGCTGGAAGTTCACTTTGGAATAATTTAGACCATATGGGAAATAATGTAAGAAGTAATTTGGAGGACAATGTTTGGATTATATTTAGTGGAATAATAAAATCAAATTACCCATGAAATATCCAATACCTATTTGGAGGCTCATGTGTCTATAATGCTCAATGATGGATAAAAAATTTGTTGTAAGAAGGATTTATTTGTTTCTTTGAATATACCAAAAAAAGATGAGTTATACACACATGATTTAATTGAATATGATAAATATCGGAAATATTTTATGTTCTTCTACTCTGGATTAGGTAAATGAAAAAAGGGAGTGATCACATTAATGGATTTATCTCTATGAGCTAGGATGATATTCAAAAATCATAAGGACTACTCCAATTTTCATAGGTAATTGATGTCCAGGTAACGTATTAAGACTATCATGGACATGGACAATGGAATTTCATATTTTTATCATAAATCTAATACATATGAAGCTATGAAGAACCACAACCACCCACATCAAATGTTGAGGTCAAGAAGGGACTCCCAAAAGATAGTGAGCTCATTAAAGATCGTGGCATGATTTTTTATATATTTACTTCTAAAGATGATATAAATCTAGAGATCATCTTCTACGATGAATCTATTGGACTATAAAATCCAAGAAATATAAATTTAACATTATATTCTAAGTTCATTGAAAATATGAAATTATATTCTGATATGTTTTTAAGGGACTCTCAAGAGGAATTAGTTAAAGAAAAAAACAACATTAATTTACTGTTTCCTATTAGAATCATCATAGAATTTATTTTTCTTAATCATCATTGCTTCCAAACTGAAATAAATCTCAAGGATATAACATTGAAATTCCATTCATATTAGGTGAGGATAACATACTATTGGGGTGGTAGTACCTATGATTGTTGAAATTACAGTCATTCAATGATTGCTATTCTTTTTTTAATGGAGTTTCTTAGATATTATTTTCTCATCTATTGAACATGTAGTGTTAATAAAACTATTCTAGTTGACTAAGTGATGGTATGTTCCATTGATTCTAATGAAAGATATGATCATTTTTGTGATTTTTCATGTTTTCATGGAGGATTAATTAAGTACTCATTGGTACCTTACCTTTCCGTGTTCAAGGGTTTACCTAACAATTCTATCCTTCCTAATGCGTTTTAGGTTTTTTATATTGGTGGTTGTAACCTCTAGGTGTGGTGCTTCTCAAATCAACAGTTTTTTGGTTCCATGTTCAGGATATTTATTATCAAAGGGTTAATTATCATTCACTCTCATCTAAAGATTCTATTATGGGTCCCAATATTCTTATTTTTTAAATTTTTTATATTGTTTTTAATTTATTTTTTGTTTCCTTATCTTGGATATGCTTTTCCTTGGTACCCACATTAGTTTAGTTTGATATCTTCATAGGAAATTTTTTTTTAGCCTAGTGGATTTTTAATGGTTGATCATATTTGTGTCCTAGTATATGCAGGAACTTTTTTCATGATCGTGTGACTTATGGGACCTTCATGACGATTTCTTTATTTTTCTTTATATCTCATACGATATTTCAAAATATTTCTCAAAAAAATCACAAATTATTTCTTCCCTGTGATTAGGAATCTCCCTCGACTGCCTATATGGAATCATATTTCCAAATAATGTGACATGTGGTTCAATCATCAGAATTCTTTAATATTCTAAAATTAAAATAAATACATTATGTAATGAAACTCTCTTTAATGTGGTATTTTGAATAGGGTTAAATTCCTTTAATATTAGTAGACACATTATATTGAATTTTTTTCTATAAAAACATCAATCTTCATTTTTTTCCTTCCCTCAATCATCCCCTTAATATATATTTATTTTTATTAGAAAATTGTATATATATGTATATATTACAATGTTATCTCTATTGAGTGTTAATATGAACAACAAAATGAAACATGCCCACATATATTATTTAATAATTACATTTATCTTATTTAATTGAAAATTATCAATCAAATTTTTTATTGTTATCATAAATTCTTGGGAAATCAACTTTTTCCTATATTATTAAAAACATCATTTTTTCCACTTTAGTTCATTATTTTTATCATTTATATTTACATAAATCCATCACCAAAAAGCAATTTTGTCAAAATACTTTTTTAGAGAATCATTTTATCGTAATATCACTATGAAAGAGTTTAATTAATTTTAAATATTTCATTGCTTTACTATAATGATTTTATTTCCATCATATCATAAAAATTAAACTACAAAAAATAGAGTAATTTCCATTATTACTTTAGTAACTTATTCATCATTATCAATAGCATAGATCAGAATTAGTTTCATATAACCACCCTTTATATAATATTTTTACTACCCAATAATATACTATATAATTGAAAAAATGTAATATTGACATAAATTTTTATTAATTTTAATCACATTGATCAAATTTTATTCACTAAGTCAATTCGTGATGTATGGTTAAAATTATATTACTTCAAATATGTTTTACAGTAAGGAAAAATAAATATTATTATACTAATAATAATTTTACATAAGTATTTAATAGTGATTGAATAGTTTATATACCAAATATCCCTAAAATGACGCAAACATGGTTCTATTTGGATTTTGATTCCAAGAAGAGTCCAGTTTGATTTTCAATTCCAATTTTAGACAATACATGCACCCCCACATTCTTATCTCTCAACCTATATATGTCTTTATCAATATCTATCTCTCTATCTCTATATATCCACTCTTTATGCCCATTAGGGGTTCCTTTTGTCACCACTTTATATTTGAATGTTTGGTATATCTACCTCCACATGGCCCCACAATGCATCTAGTTATTTCTATAACCTCTTCTACATCACATCTCATGCGATCCCTCTATGATATTTAATGAATGAAATGATTAAACCTATCCATTTAATATCTTGTCCTGACTATATGAATTCTAACTGATATCTTTGAAATCTAGCGGTTCTAATGATTGAAAAATTAATATGTATGTGGATCATGCCTATGCCATTATCTAATCCCCTACTATATTTGGAAATATGGCAATATGGATCACTACATACATAGAGTGTTGACTAAATATGTGATTCACATGATCTAAAATTAATCCATGGAATATTGAGTCCCCATACCATCCAATTATCCATACAATTGAGTTAGATGGTCCTCATTGAGCTAACATGCCTCCATAAGATAAGTTTCCACCAATAACATACTACACTACCAAACACATTTTTTGTGGATCCCTCGAGAGATAAAATATCAAATGGTACCCATAATCTCATTGTGTTTATTCTTTATCTACATATCCCTAATACAATCTCTTCTTTCTATAATTTATCAATATATAAATATGTCAAATAAAAAATTGAATATTTAGTTGAATTGAAATTTTCTCTAGTTATTATCTCAATCTATCAATTCAATTGAAGATATTCCAACCCCATTATTTTCATCACTTATAAATATTTCCACTGAAATATGGTTGAGACCAAGATTAATTTGTTTGATATTTTTTTGTCATTTTTATCATAACTTCATTAAAAATTATTATGTAAGATTTATTAAATGTTATGAATAAAATTTCATAAATTTTCAGAATATAATACTTTCCCTAATATTTAGAATATATATTTTAAATTATTATCTAAAGAAAATCATTACGTATTTTTAATTGAGGATATAATTTTATTTTTCAAAATTTAACTCCATGAAATCTAAAAATGAAAGTGGTTAATGTTCAATATTCTTAATCCATTTAAAACATAATAAAAGGAAAATTATCCTTTATATATCATTCCATTTTAATCATTGTTTCATGACTTCAAATCACACATAGAAGTTTTGGAATGTGATACTCAATCATAGGGTTAGTGAAAATATATTCATTAGATTTTAACTAATATAAAAAACATTATTTATATTAGTAAAATAATGTACAAAAAAATATATTATGAATCATTCATTATGTGATAAATTAAGATAATGGATTTGTAGACTCGATTTATAACAAAAAATGAAGCATCAGAATCCAAGAACCATACATTATTCCCAACAATTCATAATTCCTTAGTGATTTCTATGCCTATATAAGAGGTTTCTATCTTGATAAAATATTTTGACCTCAAATATCTCAAAAAAAATTATATGTATATGTAGATAAAATTTATTCAAATAATATAGTTTATAATTTTGGGGGCCTGTGCCGTGACTACCCCAAGCCCGCCTTCCATAGGCCAGGGGATGGTGACTAGCACTAAAGGCGTAAATCCAGACAACTGGGAAGGAATTGCCTTTATAAAAGTAAACAGACACCACAGAGTACAAGTGGGGTAATACACTAAGTACAAAAGAATGTGCTGAAAAGTAAATTGGACAGAATTCAAACCCAACTGAAAAGTACAACTACAACCGAATGAATGTACAACAGAAAAGACAAACAACTAGAAGATAGAAGCAGCTCATGGGTCGTCCACCTCAGATCCTACCTGAAGGGTAGGTACAAATAGCGCAGATCCTAGATCATCCTCATGGATCCTACCTGAAGGGTAGGTACATATAGCCTCTTCAATTCACTCACCCGTCAAACTCCACCATGTACCGTCTCGTCGTGAAGTCCACCTCCGGATACTGACTCGTCGTGAGTTCCACCTCCAGGTACTATCCAGTCCTTAATAATCGGCCTCCGTCAGCGTTTTCTGTCATCTGCATCCAAAACAATGAGATGTGGGCATAGCCCGTGCAGGGGTGAGTATAACGATACTAAGTTGGGACCCTGGGACCCTCAAGGTCTCCCTAAATACAACAAGGATATCCAAAATAAATGACCTCAACAGATAACTCTTACTTAGGTATA
The DNA here is from genome assembly GCA_963277665.1 of Viscum album. Taxonomy (NCBI): domain Eukaryota; kingdom Viridiplantae; phylum Streptophyta; class Magnoliopsida; order Santalales; family Viscaceae; genus Viscum; species Viscum album. The sequence goes on from OY728131.1 coordinate 1,501,768,029, forward strand.
AGCTCATACTTATACCTAAGTTATTAAGTAACTCATATCAATCATATGGTATCACAAAGATAATAAATCAATGGATAACCACTACTTAGGTATATGCCCATACATATACTAAGTTAACAAGTAACCCATCTCAATCATGAGGAATTCACAATAATCAATGACTCAACTCAAAACATGATTTTATTCAAGATGTCGAAACCACAGATGCTGGAGAACTCCTCCCTTGTCGAGTACAGTGGGTCTGCCGCTACAACCAAGCGCTTCCCACTAACCTTGGACTACTGAAGTACTCCACCTAATGAGTAATTTGGTCCTACTATTACAACCAAGTGCTTCCCACCATTGTTCTGCTGCTACAACCAAGCACAACCCCTCATAGCCTACAGAGGTACTCCTTCTATCGAGTAACGCAGGTCTGCTACAATAACCAATCGCTCCTCTTCTGTGGGTCTACTACTACAACCAAGCGCACCCCACTGGGCCATCCGAATCACTCCAAGTTGATCAATTAGTAGTCGTCAAGTCTCATCCACCTACTAGGTCTCAGCAATCCATACGCTCATCTCTGGGAGGGTCCGCTGCATGAGATACTGGTCAATACTTCCAAGTGTAATGTAATCTCACGTGGAAGTATCTCAAAGGATCGCCTTGTCATAGGGGTCTCAACTCAACAGACAGCGCGTCAATCGGACGCCCGGTCTGTGAGTTATTAGCATTTCCGTTCTAGGGGCCCTGTTGGGTTTCAGGTACAATCCAACCCATTCATGTTCAAACACAACCAAATCCAGTGTAGAGTATTCCAAAAGAACCGTCTCATCAATAGGAATCCAATGAAGTTGACAGAACGCCAATCAGATGTCTAGTCCTCAAGTTATAAGCGTTTCCGCTCTGAGGGCCTGGTTGGTTTCAGGTTCGAACCAACCTGGCCATACCTAAACATTGCCATAACCTTGATTGTAATATACCTAAATTTCCTTCTAGATTCAAGGAATCCTATGAAACTGACGGTGCATCAATCAGAGGTCCACAACACAAGTTATGGCCGTTTAACTGATACCGATCCGAAAATATGGGGTTTGGGCCCAGTCCGACCAGGCCCAATACCCCCTTGGTCGGCCTAAACCGGGTATGTTTCTGGCTCGATGGGGTGCGGCCGGCCCCACCCGTGCGGCCTGCGGCTGTGGCTCGACGCTGGCTGAGTGGGGCGCAAGAGGGGGGGGGGCGCCCCTTCTTTTCGAAACCGCCAGCCGTAATGGCCGACCTTTGTGCAACTGCGGGACCCTCTCGGGTCCCTCCTCTAGTTGGAGCCGGCACCCGGCATAGCCGGACACCATTGGGTGGCTACCGTGGCCTTTTTTCGCAGCTCTTGTCTGACTGGCGCGGTGCGACGGCGCCGCACCCTTCCATCGTGGCCCACATTGGCTGCGGTCCTCTTCTTTCCCGTGGGGTGCAACAGCACCGTGCCGCCTTCATCGTGGCCTTCCATGGATGCAGTTCCATGTCGATCATAGCAGGGTGCAATGGCACTATGCATCGCCACCTCTAATATAATAACGGTTTAACATAGAAAAGGGGAAGAGAAATCGGCCATGTTTGTGCAGTCTGATCTCCTCCTATTGTGTCGATATCAAGTGGCCAAATTTTAATCAACGAGGGTCGAAGAAAATCATGAACAAAAGAATTAACCCCTACAACTTACCGCAACAATTTATTCCTAACCTGCAAGGATAACATTCCCGGATCAACTTGATAATATGTTGATCCACTTTCTTTGTTTTCTTTAGAATAAAAGAATCAAGTGAATAAAATCATACTTAATTAAAAACTCTACCTCATGTCGTTACTCATTCGATGATGTTATCGCGAGAAGGTGGAAGACGTCTCATTGACGTCGTCGCAAGGGTGATGGCGATCATTGGAATTTATCTCTTCCTTAAAAGCCTTCAATCCTGGCTCGAGCACCGGTTTATCATCAGAGAAGATGGAACCTCGGTATTCTTCGACAAAGAGGCGTCGTTCTTCACAGGATGAATATATTCATCAAAACTCCAGAGCTCTTTCTCCAAAAGAATTCCCAATACATGTGTCAACCCAATTAAAATAAGTTTCCACCTTATTTTAATATAATATTCCAATCCATTCAAATTTTGAAAATCAAATCCTCTTAATTAATTAAATGTAGAGTTATTTAATAACTTAAGAGGTAGGTGGGAAAATTTAATAAAGAAGTGGAAGAGTAACATAATTAAAGGGGGGAGTTTATAAGAGTTAAAAGTGATTTATGGGAAAGTGAAATGGTGGGCCTCATGTGGGACCCACCGCACATTTATCATGACATGGGTAGTTAGGTGCAACCCCAACTCCCCCATGTTGGATAAAACCACCTTAGACATAAAAATAAAATTGTCTCACAATTTTATTCATTATTCATTTAATCCACAATTTTTAACTTCTCCGCCAGCACAAACGCAATTGCGGTAAAGGTCCCCTTAAGCAATTACCAGCGCTTCAAGTTCATTAGTGCCCTCGGATTTGAATTCCATGCATCAATTCACAAGATAGAGAAACCCACTCATTCGTTCACAGAACGTACCTAAGCTAAACTTCGTAAATTGACTCCGGGTACACCGGTCCTCGGAATCAGGTTCCGTCTGAAACTGCGCACTCATAAAATTCCAAATAAATTAAGAAAAAATAATTCCATTAAATTTTTGGGTCTTTAAATTACACCCACCTCAAGGCCTTACGTCCCCATAAAGCTACAACACAAACTAGGGAAACTAAAAGAGGTACCGAGCACGCATCTGAACCTCCTGCTCCCATGTGCTCTCCTGGAGGTTCTCGTGCTGCCAACGAAAGAACACAAGAGGAATCGACCGTCCCCATAGGACCCACTTATGTCAATACTAAACCTCTACTGTAAACTCATGAAAGTCTCCATGTCATCTATGTTCAGCTCTCTATGGTTGATGATGACGGATAGGTCGTGCACACATCTCCTCAGTTGAGATACGTGAACGACGTCGTGCACCTGGTGCAACTGAGATGAAAGGGAGAGACTGTAAGCCACCTCACCTACCTCGCTGAGGACCTAGAAAGATCCGATGAATCTCAAAGATTACTTTCCACCTTGGCCAAATATTTTTAGACATCATCGAGGTGAGACCTGTAAGAGGACGTGGTTGCCACCCTCATTCTCTTGTGATCTTTTCTCCTATCAAAATATGACTTCTATTTGCTCTATGCAGTCTTTATTCACTCCTGGATGATCTGCACCTTTTTCATCATAGGCTAAACCATCTCTGGTTCTACATGTGCTGACTCCATCACTATCCACAAAGGATAAATGAAACGCGGCCAGCTGCTGCCTCGCCACTCCTAACAGCTGAACGCCCGATCTTCTACTAAGAACATTTGCTACAACCTTCCCCTCCCCAGGAGTATAAAATATCTCGAAGTCATAGTCCTTGAAGAATTCAAGCCATCACCATTGACATAGGTTCATTTTCTTCTGAGAGTAGATACACCTGAGACTATTTCGGATGGAGATAATTGTAAACTGTTCTCTCAACGAACAATGGGTGAGACCAGCCAATGTTAAGAACTCATCTCCACCCTTTTTTGTCTACATTCCACCAAAGAGATGCTGGGATTTAGTCTCTGCCAAAAAGATAAATCTGGTCTTATTCCCTAAATAAACCACGTTCATCACCTAATATAGTCAATCTTGACATGAATGATACATTCATGCCATGGACGACTTCGTAAGGCCTCGATGCTACTACCAATAGATCCAACCATTACTCTCGCCTACAAGGGTCTAGTCACACTGTCGGTAGCAATGTGTGTTCACTGGGTCTCTTCTAGTAGGTATCTCAAAAGAGAGGATCATGTCAACAGTTTTAAACCGGATCCTCTTAGTAACAACATAAAGAGAGGACAAGAAAGTAAACCCCACAAAGAAATGTGCCTTTTATTACTGCAGCTGAAAGTACAAAGACACGTAAAACCATAATAACAAAAAAACAACGAATCTAGAAGCAGAAAAAAATGGCCTCCATGCCTGGAACTAGTCCCACTCTTGTCCAACTACTTCCGAAGATCCATTGTCATATGCCTCAGCTACTTGAAGCTGAGCTCTCCCATGTCCACCCGTTACCTATGGTCAGGGTGGACCTCATGGTGGTGGTGATGGCAACACCTTGAAGCATTGTCCACCTACTACTGCACATCCAGCTACTCCGCCTCGGTCTCCTGATCCTTGCGGTCTGCCTTGATCAAACCTCTATCTCTGCATGGGAGGTCCTTAGTATATTTGCAGATCATCTTTATGGCGTGTCTGACAGTCACATTCCATGTGACCAAGCCCGCCGCAGGAGTAACATTGTCTGCTCCTGGTAAGTCATTCTCCACCCTGGGTGCCTTGCACAAATGATCTTGAGTCATGCGGTCGACCATATGTAGGTTTGGTCCTCTTGGACCTCTGTGTCATCTGTCTACTGCCAGCTGCATAATATTTTTTTGCATGCCAAATAGTGGTGGGTCCTGCTACTGGAGATAGCTTAGTAAGGAAACACTCCACATAGATGGCTCACTCCAACACCCCCGTCTGCGTGAGGATACTGTGGGAGACAACTGAAGCTCTAATCTCTCTCTTAAGCCCCTAATTGAAGGTCCGGGACTTGAGTAACGAGTCTCGTACCATGTTTTTAGAGTAGTGCGAGAGGTTTGTAAACCTTGCTGAGTACTGTGTCACTATCATTCTACCCTACTGTAGATGCAGTAGCTCCTGAATATGCACCATTCGAAGGGTTGGCGGTACAAACTCTACTTGGAACAGGCTCTCGAAGTCTTCCCATAGAAGTGTCACCTTGTCGTGCATCTGGAGCATCAGGCTCCCCCATCTGCCAGCTGCTACCTAAAAGAGGCTGGAAGCATGGATCCCCATAAAGTCTGCTGGTGTCCCTACTAGCCTAAAGACTCTCACCACAGCCTCCAGCCAATCTTCAGCCGCCTGTGGTTTCGTCTCTCACCAGAGCCTCGGTGGCCTCTGGCACCGGAACTTGTGCAGTGCGCTCAAGCGGTGTGCATCACTTGCTGTTGGGGCTGGTGGCATCGGTGGCCCAACGGGTGGTAGTGGCGTTGGTGCCTCCACTGGTGCCTCAACAAGACGATGGCCCTGTACTAAGGCCTCATCGCTCGGCGTCCTGTCAGTACGTACAACTCTCGAGGCTCTAGCTGGTCATTCGTGGGGAGGCATCCTGAAAGAAATAGATGTGACACGATCAAAGACTAAACATGGTGAACTGACCTGGTTTCAGTTGATTTAAAATAAACTTTTGAAAACACACATGCAATCATTTTTTTCGTGTACTGAGTCGAAAATCAGAAGTTAGGGCCCTGGTGTATGGATATGTCGGCCGCCCGCACCAACACTAGACTCCCTGAACTGAAAACCACACATAGTACCCTTTACACTATTTATTCACAGAAAGAAAATATCAGAGTCACTTGTTCAGTGGTAGAACCGACTCCTCTAATAACAATTTGTCACGGCGCATCCTTGGGGCCCGTGCCGTGACTACCCCAAACCCGCCTTCCATAGGCCAAAGGCTGGCAACTAGTACCAAAGGCGTAAATCCCGATAACTGGGAAGGCATTGCCTTTATAAAAGTAAACAAACACCACAGATTACAAGCAGAGTAATACACTATGTACAAAAGAAAGTGTTGAAATGTAAATGGGCCAGAATACAAACCCAACTGAAAAGTACAGATACAACCGAATGATACTACAACTGAAAAGACAAACAGCTGGAAGATAGAAACAGCTCCTGGGAGGTCCACCTCGGATCCTACCTGAAGTGTAGGTACAGATAGCACAGCTCATGGATCATCCACCACGGATCCTACCTAAATAGTAGACATAGTTAGCATCCTCAACACTCTTTCCCATCAACTTTCACCGTGTACGGTCTCGTCGTGATGTCCACCTCCGGATACTGACTCATCATGAGGTCCACCTCCAGGTACTGTCCTGTCATTGAACACTCGGCCTCCGTCTATGTTTTATGTCATCTGCATCCAACACAACGAGGTGCGGGCATAACCCGTGCATGGGTGAGTATAACGATACTCAATAGGGACCCCGAGACCCTCATGGTCTCCCTTAATACAGCAAGGATATCCACAAAGAATGACCTCAATAGATAACTCTTACTTAGGTATAAGCCTATACTTATACCTAAGTTATCAAGTAACCCATCACAATCATGAGATATCACACAGATATGAAATCAAAAGATAACCACTACTTAGGTATATGACAATACATATACCTAAGTTAACAAGTAACCCATCTCAATCATGAGTAATTCACAAAAGTCAACGACTCAGCTCAAACTAGGATTTTATTCAAGATGACAAAACATCGATTGCTAGTGAACTCCTCCTCTTTCGAGTATAGTGGGTCTGCCGCTACAACCAAGCGCTTCCCACAATCCTTGGACTGCTGAAGTACTCTACCTAACGAGTGTTGTGAGCCTGCTGCTACAACAAAGTGCTTCCCACCATGGGTCTGCCACTACAACCATGCGCACCCACTCAAAGCCTACATAGGTACTCCTTCTATCGAGTACCTTGGGTCTACCGCTACAAACATGTTCTCCTCCGCCGTGGGTCTACTGCTACAACTAAGCGCACCCTACTGGGCCATCAAAATCACTCTAAGTCAATCGATCAGCAGTCGTTATGTCCTAGCCAGCTACTAAGTCTCAGTACTCCGTACGCTCATCTGCGGGAGGGTTCACTCTATGAGCTATTTTTCAATACTTCCATGTGTCATATAATCTCATGTGGAAGTATCCAAAAGCACCACCTCGTCATAGTGGTCTCAACGCAACAGATGGCGCGTCAATCGGACGCCCGCTTTGTGAGTTATTAGCATTTCTGTTCTAGGGTCTCGGTTGCGTTTCGGATACAATCCAACCTAGACATGCTCAAACCACAACCAAATCTAGTGTAGAGTATTCCAAATGAGCCGTCTCATCAAGAGGAACCCAACATAGTCGACAGAAATTCAACCGAACATCTGGTCCTCAAGTTATAAGTGTTTCTGCTCCACAGGCCTGGTTGGTTTTGGGTTCGAACCAACCCAGCCATACCCAAAAATCTCCAAAACTTTGATTGTAATATACCAAAACGACCGTCTCGGTCCATGAAATCCTACAAAATTGGTGGTGCGTCGATCGGAGGTCTAAAAATCATGTTACAGTCATATAACTGATAATGGTCCGAAAATATGGGGTTCGGGCCCGGTCCGACCTGGCCCAATACCCCTGGGTCGGCCCAAACCGGGTCGACCTGATGCAGGTCCGGGTCCGGCCCGGTTGGGCGCGGCCCATCACGGTGGGGCGTGGCTCAGCCTGTGCGGCCTGCGGCCGCAGCTCGGTGTTGGCCGAGTGGGGCGCAAAGGGGGGGGGGGTCGCCCCCTTGTTTCCGAAATGGTCCGCCTTGGTGCAACCGCGAGACCCTCTCTGGTCCCACCTCCAACTGGCGACGGGGGCCGGCACAGCCGGCCGCCCTTGGGTGTCCGCTGCGGCCTTTGGGCGCAGATCTTGTCCGACCAGCGTGGCGCGATGGCGCTGCGGCCCTCCGCCGAGGCCCACTCCAGCCGCGTTCCTCTTTGTTCTCACACGGTGCAATGGCACCGCGTCGCATTCGCCGCGACCTTGCATGGCCGCTGTTCCCTACCAATCACCGCACTGTTCAATGGCACCGTGCGCCTACACCTCCAACATCAACAAGGTTAAACAAAGAAAATGGGAGGTGAAATTGGTCGTGTTTGTGTGGTACGATCTTCTCCCATTATATCGATATCAAGCGACTAAATTTTAATCAATGAGGGTCGAAGATAAAACATGAACAAATGAATTAACGACTACAACTTACAATAACAATTTATTCAAAACCCGCAATGAAAACATTCGCGGATCAAATTTATAATAACTTGATCTGCGTTCTTTTTTTCCATTAGAAAGAAAGAATCAAGGGAATTAAATCATTCTTAATTAAAAACCCTAACTCATGTCGTTCGTCATTCGATGAAGTTATCGCGAGAGGGTGGACGTCGGTTCGTTGACGTCATTGCAAGGGTGACGACGATTGTTGGCATTCATTGCTTCCAAAAAGGCCTTCGATCCTGTCTCGAGCATCGGTGTCTCATCAATGAAGATGGAACCTCGGTATTCTTAGATGAAGAGGCGCCGTTATTCGTGGGAGAAAGATATTCATTAAAAATCCAGATATCTTTCTCCAAAAGATTTCCCAACACAAGTATCAATCCAATTAAAATAAACATCCCCCTTATTTTAATTTAACTTTCCAAGCCATTCTAATTTTGAAAATCCAATCCTCTTAATTAATTAAATGTAGAGTTATTTAATTAGTTAAGAGGTAGGTTGGAAAATTTAATAAAGAAGTGGAAGAGTTACATAATTAAAGGGGGAGTTTATGAGAGTTAAAAGTTAGTTATGGGAATGTGAAAGGGTGGGGCTCGTATGGGCCCCACCTCACATTTATCCTCACATGGGTAGTTAGGTGCCACCGCAACTCCCCCATGTAGGATAAAACCACCCTAGGCATAAAAATAAAATTGTCTCACAATTTTATTCATTCCTCTTTTAATCAATAAGTTTTAACTTCTCCACCTGCACAAACATAATTGCAGTAAAGGTCCCCTTAAGCAATTACCGGTGCTGCGAGTTCATTGGCGCCCTCAAGTTTCAATTCTGAGAACTGGTTCAAAAGATAGAAAAACCCTCTCGTTCGTTCACTGAACTTACTCGATCTAAACTTTATAAATTGATTACAGGAACACCGGGCCTCGGAATCAGGTGTCGTCTAAAATTGTGCACTCGTAAAATTCCAAAGAAATTAAGAAAAGATATTTCCTTCAAATTTCTGGGTCTTTAAAGATTTTTTTATGAACCACCCAAATCACATAAATTTTTAACTATCCATTAGAAATCACTATAATATATTCATATAGGGAACACACTATTCTTAAATAATGATAATGTCATTTTTCAATCATGAATTCCAGTTAGGGGTTACAACATTAACCCTTTTCATTAAAAATTAATAATTCCTATCAAAACATATTATTGTGACTAAATAAACAATTAAAAGATAATTATTTAATTTAAATGATAGTTTACAGATCATATGAAATTAAAATGGGAGGAAAATTATGTGTATATGAAAATTCATTCTCATGAGATATTATATCCGGATATATTCTCTAAACTTTTAGTATTTTTTTAAAAGATATTAATCTTTGGGATCCACTATCTATAAAATTTTAACTATATATGAGACATAATATTTCCATAAATTATTCAGATAATAAAATTAACAGTCAACACAATACTTACAGAAAATCGTACTCTCACACAACTGGATAAAGGAATATTCACATTCACACCACTTAATATGAAAAATTCTTGAAACCCAAACCCATAAAATCTATTATATCCCAATTAGATGTATTAATGATTTCTCAGAACATTCTCACATATATAATGTGAATCCCCATCTATATCTAAGAATAATCATTAGGATCCCCACCTTCAAAGAGAAGGGTAATATTTTCCACCCATATATACTTAATTGTAAATGATTTCCTCATATAACTCTTTCCAAATTTATTCCTAATACAACTAAAATATTTTTATTGTAAATTTATCCCTCTGTAGACAAATTTTAATTTCCAAATATCTTACTTGTCTATTAATACCAAACTGGTCACCATTAAATATTAACACAACACTATCTTTCCCCTTTTAAAGAAACAACAAATATAAAATTAATTTTCAATAGAATCAATTAATAATTCGTTCTAGGGTAGTAGGTTATTGGGTATGAATTGACAATATTAACTAAAAAATAGTGGTATAAATTATTCACTATAGATTGTGCTTATTAAAAAATCACAATCAATTAGACTATTATATTATATCATTATTACTACATTTTTGATCCACTTATTTTAGAGTTCGTCACCCAAGTCAATGATACATCTTCCAAAATTCATCTCATATCAATGACTGATCACCCAAATATATTGAACATTAATAACACCCTAGCATCTTAAACAAGAAATTAACTCTATCATCTAATAAGGATTTTAGTGCATTACCAAATAAATATTTTCAAATGAATGAAAATTCATTATATATTTTTACAGTAATATATCTAATAATTAATATGATCATATAGACAACATTGAAATCCCTCAATGGGGATTTAAACCTATATATTTTAAAATTTTCACAGTCTTTTAATGTAAAGGGTAATGATTTAGACCTGATTTTTTCAATTCCATCTCTCCAAATAAATTTCCTACTACAAACCATTTTTAGTTAAATTTCTTTATCAAAATAATTCTTTTTTAAAGGACTCATCATCCTGTTATAGATTCTATTATCAAAAATTTCTAGTATCCATGGCCTGATGCCTACAACCGGTGAGCCAAAAGATGGTTCATAATTTATTAGGACCCATATCACTACAACTAATGTCAAAGATCTTACTCACATACAAATAACCACAATGAGTCTTCTCTATACCCTAGAAGAATACATAAATAAATATTAAACAACACTAATAATAATATCAAAATGACCCATAACCCATATTTTTTAAATATCACACTAGTTTCCCAATAATTTATAAATAATAAATTAACCATAAAATATCATACCATCGCATCGTGAATAAATAAGATCCAAAAAATGTGTTTTCGTACTATTTTGGAATGTGATTGTAACTACACTACTTACTTGTCCTTGAAGAAATTTCACATGTTAATTAACCAAGAGTAATTCCATTATGATAAGAATCTCTCAAATGTGTACACTTCCCCACATAAAAATATACCATCTTTCACCATGTTTTATCTATTTTACTCTTACCATAAAAGATACCTCATTTCAATATCAATTATATGGGAAACTACATTGGGTGTAAATATAGTGGTTTTATATTTTTCAAATTTATATAAAAGTTTATATAATTCCCAATAACATATAATAGGGGACTCAAAATTCAAATATATATATATAGCACATTAATAAAAAAATTGAATTTACATGGACATATTTCTCTTCTTTTCCAATAAAATCAAACCCCCACATTACAAGACTACTATAAAATTCTATGAGAAAATCCATTAAATCATTGCATTGCGAAGTGATATATCATAAAATCTATTATATATATCATATCTCATTCACATAACTATAAGTGTACAATATAAAATATCAATACCAAAAATTACTACTCAATTTCTATATGAAAACAACTCAGTACGGAAAAAAGGGTTTTTTTCTAGAAGGAATATTTGCGACCAGATGATTGTCCCATCGCAAATAACCAATTATTTATTATGGGTACAGGTGCCCCGTTGCAAGAACTTATGCGCGGATTAGTGCGGTTTGCGCGCCAAACTGCACAAAAGGGTATTTGTGACGGGTAAGCACTGTAACATCCCATGTAAATAAATACAATTACATTCTAATGTTTATCAATATTTGTGAATAAAATGTTAATAATACTTTAATGGTAATGTTATTCTTGATGGCGTACCCAATACGCAACAACGAGTTTCTTTGAAATCTTACGTTGCACACTAATAATATAATAATATTATAATAGTTAACGCAAAGCTATTATAATGGCGGGAATGAACAAAAATAACTAAAAAATGACTACATATGCTTGTTAAATATTTTTACATTTATCCAATTAATTTTATAGGTTTAAAATCTAAATCAATCCAATTTTAAGAATAAATACTCTAATATTTTTAAAATAATGTTTTACCGCCTTTTGACGGTGAACCATTTTTAAATCTAACTTTGGACAATTTTATAAGCTCTATTTGTCAAAATAAACTTATTCTTTATGATTGAGACATTGAAATTTAATTTGGTTAAATTTTTGGTATGTTTATGACATTGTTCATTTTTATTAATGAATAGTGAAAAACTATTGCATTTTACATCAAAACTAATTTTTCATCTAATTTCAATATATAGTTAGATTATATTTTTCATTGGTTTTAAAGTGTAATTGGAATATATTTTTACCATTTAATCCAATAGTGTTCATTTTATTTAATTTCACTTTGAAATTGGACTTAAACTAGTGTCAATATTTTAATAAATATTCTTTCTTAAAAACACGCTATTTGTTTTAGCAGCGGGAATGAATTATTAAATTAATTAAAGCAACTTATATATTTTGAATTTTGTAAAATAGAATTAATTTTTGACTTCAGAATATAAAATATAGCTTAGAGTGAATTTTTGGTATTTTTCTGAAAAACTTCAATTTTTGATGAATAGTGAAACCACTAAGTGGTAGTTAAAGAAACTAATTTTTCGTTTAAATGAAACATTACCACTTCTGTGATTTGATTTTCAAAAATCCGACATAAATGGTTGTCATTTGGATGTAAAATGTTGTTCAATGAGATTAAACTAATTTTTTGGTGAATAGTAACTTTTATGTTTTATTAATCGCGATTAAAGGTAATTGGTGTAATTTAAGGGAAAGATAATGTTATAATAATATGAAATGACCTTGAGACATGTCTTACCCTTATTGGATGAGTCATGGATGACTCGGAAAATCCATGTGTCAACTTGGTAACCCCATGGAGCCACATTGGTTGGAAAATGACATTAATAACTTTTTATTTAAAGTTAAAATTAAAATGTCACAAACATGTATTGTTTTAATAAAACAATTTTTACATGAGGATATACAAGTCATATTATTGACTATAAATATTCATTATAAATATAAATAAATTTCCTATATCATGAATTTTTTTTATAATTTTTAGACATTAAATAAATTAATTTATTTATGACACCTTGATGATGCAGTGATTACCTCATAAATGAACGATTTAAATAAAATGAGACGATACGGTGAAATATAAGTCATACACTAGTCACAAACCTATTGGATGGGTGGATTTATAACCCTTATCACCTTATCCTGGAAATATATCCTTTTGGGACCTTTGGAATCTGAAAAGCATTTTATAATAAAGTAATAGTTTATAACATTCCAAGAGTGCCCCTCCTCTTCTCTTATAAAAGGCCCCGACCTCTACCACCTTATCCACACCTATCAAGCCTTTGGCTTGGCCAACCCCTACCCATTTAACCTTTACACATCCCTATATTCATCATTGAAGCCTCACATTTTGAATAATTCTCTTCAAGAAGCCCTTTTGGTTCAAACCAAGAGGAGTTACCCAATTTAAAGGTAATGTCTTCACTTGTGTTATTTTGTTTTATTTTGCTTCTCCAAACCCCTAAACTCTATTTATTATTTTATTTTGTAACAAAAAAAGTATCTTAAATATACTAGTATGTTGTTATGTTATGTATTAGAGCTACACTTACACACACACCTCCGTCTAATGGTTAAAGAACATACTGTTTCTGTGGATGGCGAATTACTACCTCATGGAACGATGATTGTTCAATCTTCTCTTAACAGCTTTCATGGTGGCCATTATGATGTCACTATATTTTATATATGATATATATGGTATTTATGTTTCCCATATGCTTTTGTATTTTATATTTAAAACATATCTTTATGCTTTTCCTGTTGTGCAATTGCGATAATTCTATACGAGGAAGTGTGGACTACCGTGCCCTCAAGAGATGTGACTCGTTCATGCAATACATGGAATGCATAAAGAATGAAACTAATGAACTTATGCGACCTGTAAATCATATATATTATACTGTAATTTTAATATATATATATATATATATCAATTATTTTTACTTCCATTAATATGACAAAGAAATGAAAGTAGCGTTCAGGCGTACGTACGGCCTATCGTCTCCATGAACGGTGCATTTCATTTCTTTTTATCTAAAAATGTTATGGAATAGTATAAAATTAATATTTACTGGAAATATATGATATTTAAATCATTAATACTATTCTTTATATGATTTACTTATAACTACATGGACAATCATTTTCAAACAAGTTCATTTTTGACTCATGTACCAAACATCGACAAAAAAGTCTGATATGAACTCACCTTATTAACCAATTATTATAACATTGTAATATGTGAAATGAATTGAATAATCATCATTAATTTATAACCTTAATAAATTATAAATTTATGAATGTTTATTATTCAGGAATATAAATAAATGAACAAGACCAGTCAGACTTGAGGTAAGGGATCTGACCTCTCTCTTTCTTTTCAAGTACCCTCTTTTATGTCATTTCATTAATTCTCCATGTTTTTATGTTGGATGATGTTCTTTTATATTATCCATACTGTAATTTTTATTTTCATATAATGAGATACCCCCTCTAACTCTTATCAATTAATTTTTAGAATTTTTAAGTGGCGTTGTTAGACTGCATAATTTTCATTAAGGGGATTTTCATCTCAGTTTTTATTCTCATGAGATTCATGCTACATTTGCAACTATTTCCTTTTTTGTGGTGTATTTACTGCCCATTATTTTACTATTTATATAATATAATCTCATTTATGGGTATTTACATTTTCATTGTTTGACCCTTCTTTCATGGGGTGTATGTTTTGAATGTTGCCCAAATTGGTAACAGAACATTTCATACTCCTCTTGTTAAAATACTTATTTTTTTATGTCTTTTAATTTACATATTTTTAGGTTGGAATATGTTCTTTTATATCCTTATTGATATAAATTTTATGTCCAAGTGATGATATAACATTTTCTCTCTCATCAACTAATTTTATGATATGTAAAGTGACGTCGTTAGGCTGTCGAATTTTACCAAGGGAACTTCTTAACTCTAATTCGATTTCTTTGGGTTAAACTTGTATTTATTGAATATGACATCCTTTGAATATGTTTGAATGAACTTTTATTGTTTTACACTTAATATCCACTTATATTGGGTGTATTTATATTTGTCAGAAATAATTAAGAGATTGATTTATCCTTAATTTAAGGATACCTTCTTTATAAGGGATTTCATCTCATTTTACATTTCTATTGAGACTTAATTGTTGTTATGAACCAATTCACTCTTATATGGTGTATATAATA
This sequence comes from Viscum album, assembly GCA_963277665.1. Classification (NCBI taxonomy): domain Eukaryota; kingdom Viridiplantae; phylum Streptophyta; class Magnoliopsida; order Santalales; family Viscaceae; genus Viscum; species Viscum album. Next base: position 1,501,783,180 of record OY728131.1, read on the forward strand.
TCCTTTGTAATATTTTATCATGAATCCATTTATTCTCATGATATTACAAATTTTTGATTAAATGTTATTCCATAATTATTGTATTCAAGTGTCTCTAATTTTTGTAAAAACCCTTTAACTAAAATATCTCTTTAAATGTTGTAATGATTTGTTCTTATAAATATTTCTCATTAATATACATGTTTTCAAAATGGTTCTAATGATTTATTTATATGGATATTAATTTTATAATATGATAAAAGCTTCAAGGTGGTATGAGACACTTTGATTCAAAAATCTCTTTATTAAATGTTTGAAATGGTTTTGAAAATGGTTTCTTTGAATGGATTCATTATTTCAATATCTTAAAATGTTATATTTATATTTCAATGTGGTAATGTTATCTTTCCATTATGATTAAGTTATGTTCTATGATTATGTTATGTTTCTTGGGCATTGTTTATGAAAACTTGTGGTTCTGTGATAAACTAAGGGCGGGTGTGCCCAATATAGCTCTCCAATGCATTGGGTAATGCGAAGGGGTTAAATGCTAAGGTTTACCCGAAGAGATTTAGGGAATATACTATGATAGGTATTCCAAACGTAACCATGAGGGTTACTCCCTATGTTAGAATTTTATGACTTCCTCATGTTACCTTTATGTTTTATTATTTCTATTATTTATTCATAAATATTATGATTTCCTGTGGTATGTTAACGTGGTTATGTTTTCTAAATAAAGTATGATTTCATTGATTCTTTTGTTTACATGTACTAATGTTTCCTTTCCGAATTTTTATATCCCTTACTGAGCTTTTTATGCTCATCCCATGTTTTTGAAAATTTATGCACAGGTCAAAGGAAAGGTACATGATATGATGACAGTGTTAAGGAAGTGTCAAGAAATAATCCATGTTTTATTTTAATTATGTTTCCATTGATGGGAAAAGTGAATACTATCTTTTATGTAACCACTTTGATTAAAAGTTTAATGTAATGCATGATTTATGATCTAATTCTCTAAAAATCTAAACCTAAAAAGATCCTCAATGTGTATTCTAGAAATAACTCATGATTGAGTAATGTTTAAGGCAAAGTCCTTATAGTAGGTATCAAAGGTCGGTTTAGATAACTTTAGAGGTTAAAGTGTTGTTTAAGAATAAGTGTCAAGTTGTGTATAACCATAATGGTTATTATATTTGATAGTGTCGTTGTTATTTTTTAAGGTTTCAACGAGTTTGAGATAACATGGATAAGTATATATTAGTGTTTATATTCCTCTTTAGTACATGATGATTTTGTTGATATACTTAGACTAACCTTATAGGTTTTAGTAAATGGATGGATCTAGCGAGAACCAAAGTGACAATGGGTTTGAAGGAAACTGTGGTGGTTCTCTGATTAAGAGACTGGATGAAATAGGGGATTCAATGAGAAATCACTTGGTTATTCTAAACCAACTATCATGAGTCATGATCATCCACTTGAACCTTGGTGAGTTCTCTAATGCCTCTTGTACGAGAGAACAAACTCAATGTGGAAGTTCATGTCATGATTATAATGGTAACCCATAGGGTTTATATGATCCTTACTTATGAGGAAATTATGGGTTACTATATGTTATGATGGAAGATAAAAGGCTTGAGGTAAATTTGAGGTTAAATTATGTTATGGTTATTTTTGAAGATTTTATCTCTTATTGGGGAATGTTTTAATAATTGTATATTTTTGGAAAAAGTACAACACGCAGACCGTGTGACAACCTGTCGCGTCAGACAATGCTGTTTGAATCGAACCCACAACCAAAGTGCGACTGGTATTTATCACCTACCACTGGACTACGTGAAGTACATGGTTAGTTTGACTAATTATTTTTTTAGTTATATGATATTATGAATCAATAGTAAGTTTATTTTGGGTTATCTATGGAAATTATTAACCTATCATGGAGGATATGTGATTAGGTTAATTACTTTTCAATATGAGACTTTAAGAGCAACTGATTTTATTTAGAGATAAATATTAATTTGTACCTTGGTAGACTATGTGATTAAATCCTTCAAATATTTGGGTTTCAATCTTAGTTGGGTTTACCTTGAAGAATTTTATGGACAAATTGTTTATTAAATGGTCTTCGTTGATCTTTTAGTTTTGTTTGAAAATTTTTGGAGATTACGAGTAGTTTTTCTTTTTGTAAAAAAAATAAATAATAAAATATCATTTTTGGATATTATCTGACCTCGTACTAAAATTTTTGGTTTGGTTTTGGTTGAGATCTAATGTCATAGGAAATATATAGCTCTCTTTCGTGGATTAGGTGATTCTCAAAAATATGATTATAGTACTCTTAGTGCGAACAAGTCTTTCTGAATACTCGTCTTTTGGAGAAAATATAAGTTTGATTATGGAATATAGTAAAAGTTGAAAGTCTACGTGACAAGTAAGTATGTTTCATTATTATTTAGTTAAGATCAAAAATAAATTCCTCAATGAAGAGTAACTTAAAACAAAAATGTTGTCTGTTAACTTTTCCTACTGGGGAATCGAATACCAATTAACCCATCACAAGTTTGTGAATTTCTTGTGGTTAACTTTCTCCTAGACATGTTTACTATCACTCTACATTAGAACGAGACCTTTTGTTTTCTCCTCCATATCCATATTTTCATACGTGGAATCCTAGTATGGGTTAACTCGAGTGACCTTTGTTCTTCTTTCCCTTTCTTTTAAAGGGATAGTTTTACTGACTCCTGTTCCAATGTGAGACTTTCAATGAAGTTTCCAAGACCAATTTTGAAATTGCGAGGATGCAATTCCCAAAACAAGGGAAGGATGTAACATCCCAGGTAAATAAATAATATTAAATTCTAATGTTTATCAATATTTTTGAATAAAATGGTAATATTACTTTAATGGGAATTCTATGTTTGATGGCGTACCCAATACGCAACAACGAGTTTCTTTGAAATCTTACATTGCATACTAATAATATAATAACATTATAATAGTTAACTCCTAGCCATTGTAAGGGCGGGAATGAACATAAATATCTACAAAATGATTACATATGTTTGTTAAATATTTTTACATTTACCTAATAAATATTAGAGGCTTAAAATCCAAATGAATCCAATTTTAAGAATAAATACTCTAATATTTTTAAAATATTGTTTTGCAGCCTTTTGATGATGAAACTTTTTTAAATCTAACTTTTGAAAATTTTATAAGCTCTATTTTCAAAATAAACTTATTATTTATGATTTGTACATTGAAATTTACTTTGGTTAAATTTTTTTATGTTTCTGACATTGTTCATTTTTTTAATGAATAGTGGAAAAATACTGCATTTTACATCAAAACTGCTTGTTCATCTAATTTAAATATATGGTTAGATTATATTTTTAATTGGTTTTTATGTGTATTTGGAATATATTTTTACCATTTAATTCAATAGTGGTCATTGTAATTAATTTCACATTGAAATTGGACTTAAACTAGTTTCAATCTTTTAATAGATATTGTTTCTTAAAAACATGCTATTTGTTTTGACAACGAGAATGAATTATTAAATTAATTAATGCAACATATATATTTTTAATTTTGTAAAATATACCTAATTTTTGAATTCAGAATATCACATATATCTTAGGGTGAAGTTTTGGTATTTTTCTGAAAAACTTCAAATTTTGATGAATATGAAACCACTAAGTGATAGTTAAAGAAACTTATTTTTCATTTAAATAAAACATTACCACTTCTGTGATTTGATTTTCAAAAATCCGACATACATGGTATTCATTAGGAAGTAAAATGTGGTTTAATGAGATTAAAATAATTTTTTGGTGAATAGTAACTTTTATGTTTTATTAATCGCGATTAAAGGTAATTAGTGTAATTTAAAGGAAAGATAATGTTATAATAATATGAAATGACCTTGATACATGTTCTACCTTTTTAGAATGAGTCATGGAAGACCCAGAAAATCCATGGGTCAACTTGGGGACCCCATGGAGCCACTTTGGTTGGAAAATTACATTAATAACTTTTTATTTAATGTTAAAATTAAAATGTCAAAAACATGTATTGTTTTACTAAAACAATTTTTACTTGGGGTTATACAAGTCATACTTTTGACTATAAATATTCATTAGAAATCTAAAAATATTTACTACATCATGATATTTTTTTATAATTTTGAGACATTAAATAAATTAATTTATTTTTGACACTGTGATGATGCAGTGATTACCTCATAAAAGAACGATTTAAATAAAATAAGAAGATAGGGTGAAATATAATTATTACACTTGTCACAAACCTATTGGATATGTAGATTTCAAAACCTTATCACCTTATCCTGGAAATATATTCTTTTGGGGCCTTTGAAATCCGAAAATCATTTTATAACAATGTAATACTTTATAACATTCCAAGAGTGCCCCTCCTCTTCTCATATAAAAGGCCCCCACCTCTACCACCTTAGCTACACCTATCAAGCCATTGGAATGGCCACAACCTGACCATTTCATCTCTCCGCATCCCTATCTTCATCATTGAAGCCTCACCTTTGGATGAATGCTCTTCAAGAAACCCTTTTGGTTCAAACCAAGAGGAGTTACCCTATTTAAAGGTAATGTCTTCACTTGTGATATTTTGTTTTATTTTGCTTTCCCAAACACCTAAACTCTATTTATTCCTTTATTTTGTAACAAAACCAGTATCTTAAATATACTAGGATATTGTTATATTATTGATTCAAGCTACACTTACACACACTTCCGTTTTAACGGTTAAGTAACATACTGTTTCTGTGGACGGCGAATTACTGCCTCACGAAACGATGATTGTTCAATATTCTCTTAACACCTTTCATGGTGGCCATTATGATGTCACTATATTTTATATATGATATATATGGTATTTATTCTTGTCATATGCTTCTGTATTTTGTATTTAAAACATACCTTTATGCTTTTCATGTTGTGCAATTGTGATAATTTATACGAGAAAGTGTGGACTACCACCCCCTCAAGTGATGGGACTCGTTCATGAAATACATGGAATGTATAAAGAATGAAACTAATGAACTTATGTGACCTATAAAACATATATATTATATGGTAATTATAATATATATCTCTCTCAATTATTTTTAATTCCATTAATATGACAAAGAATTGAAAGTATCGTCCATGCGTACGTACGGCCTACCGTCTCCATGAACGATGCATTTAATTTCTTTTTTATCTCCTAATGTTATTGAATAGTATAAAATGAATATGTACTGGATATATATGATATTTAAATCATTAATACTATAATAGAGATGATTTACTTAAAATTACATGGATAATTATTTTCAAACAAGTTCATTTTTGACTCATGTACCGAACATCGACAAAAACGTCTGATATGAACTCACATTATTAACCAATTATTATAACATTGTAATATGTGATATGAACTGACTAATAATATTTAATTGAGGACCTTACGCAATTATAAATTTTCCAATGTTTATTATTCAGGAATATAATGAAACGAACAAAACAAGTCGGACTTGAGGTAAGGGATCCGACCTCTCTCTTTCTTTTCAGGTACCCTATTTTATGTCATTTCATTTATGCTCCATGTTCATATGTTGGAGGATGTTATTTTATATTAACCATAATGTAATTTGTATATTCATATAATAATATACCCCCTATTACTCTCATCAATACATTTTTATAATTTTTATGTGGCATCGTTAGACTACCGAATTTTTATAAGGGGATTTTCATCTCACTTTTTATTCTCGTGAGATTCATGCTACATTTGCCACTATTTCCTTTTGTGTGGTGTATGTACTGCCCATTATTTTAATATTTGTGTAATATAATCTCTTTTATGGGTATTTTCATCTTCATTGTGGGACCCTTCTTCCATGGGGTGTACGTTTCGAAAGTTTCCCAAATCGGTAAGGGAACCTTTCACTCTCTTATTTTTAAAAGACTTATTTTGTTATGTCTTTTAATTTACATCTTTTTATGTTGCGATGTGTTCTTATATATATTAATTGATGTAAATTTTATGTCCAAGTGATGAAATGCCATTTTATCTCTCATAAACGAATTTTATGAACTTTAAAGTGATGCTGTTAGGCTGTAAAATTTAACCAAGGGAACTTCTTAACCAAAATGTGATTTTTTGGGTTCAACTTGTAGTTATTGATTATGTCATCCTTTGAATATGTGTGAATGAACATTGATTTTTTTACACTTAATATCCACTTATATTGGGTGTATTTATATTTTTCACACATAATTATGAGATTGATTTATCCTTAATTTAATGATACCTTCTTTATAAGTGATTTCATATCATTTTACATTTATATTGAGACTTCATTGTTGTTATGCACCAATTCACTCTTATATGGTGTATATACTATACTTTGGAATATTATATCATGATTCCATTTATTCTCATGATATTACAAATTTCTGATTAAATTTTATTCATCAATTATTGTATTCATGTGTCTCTAATTTTGGTAAAAACCCTTTAACTAAAATATCGGATTAAATGTTTTAATAATTTGTTCTTATAAATATTTCTCATTAATATCCATGTTTTCAAAATGGTTTTAAGGAATTATTTATATGGATATTAATGGTTTAAAATGTATAAAGCTTAAAGGTGTTATGGGAATCTTTGATTCAAAAACCTCTTTATTAAATGTTTTAAATGGTTTTCAAAATGGTTTTTGGAATGGATTCATTATTTCAATATCATAAAATGTTATATTGATATTGCAATGTGGGAATGTTATCTTTCCTTTATGGTTATGTTATGTGCTATGATTATGATATGTTTCATGGGAATTGTTTATGAAAACGGGTGGTTTCGTGATAAACTAAGGGCGGGTGAGCCCGATATAGCTCTCCAATGCATTGGGTAACGCGAAGGGGTTAAACGCTAAGGTTTCTCCGAAGAGATTTAGGGAATATACTGTGATGGGTATTCAAAATGTAACCATGAGGGTTACTCCCTACGTAAGAATGTTATGAATGCCTTATGTTACCTTTATGTCTTAATATTTCTTTGAGTTATTCATAAATCTTAAGATTTCATGATGTATGTTATCGTGCATATGTTTTATGAGTAAAGTATGATTTCATTGATTCTTATCTATACATGTAATAATGTTTCATTTCCGAATTTTTATATCCCTTACTGAGCTTTTTATGCTCATCCCATGTTCTTGAAATGTTTTTCACAGGTCAAGGGAAAGGTACATGATATGATGACAGTGTCAAGGAAGTGTCAAGAAAGAATCCATGTTTTATTTTAAATATGTTTCTGTTGATGGAAAAAAATGAATACTATCTTTTATGTAACCACTTTGTTTAAATGTGGAATGAAATTTATGATTTATGATCTAACTCTCTAAAACTCTAAACCTGAAAATATCCTCTATGTGTATTCTTGAAAAAACTCAAGATTATGTAAGGTTTAAGGTCGGGTCCTTATAGGCACCACCCATCGCAAATACCGGGAGACAAAACGAACTACTTGCGATGAGTGATCCCCCGTCACAAATACCCGGCGGTAAAAACCTATTTGTGACGGGATGATGTCATGTTACAAATAGTGTGTCGGTAGGTTACTTTTTGGGATGGGGCCCGTCACAAACAACCTATTAACTGCCGACCATAATAAATGTGGCTAAGGGTATTTGCGATGGGTCCTATCGCAAATAGTCTCGTCGCAACTACACTAACGTATATATACCCCTATCCGGTTTTTCATTCCTCCTTATGAATTCTTTCTTCCTCTCCTTCTCTAAACTCTAATTTTAGAGTAAAAATTTTTGAGAGTTAGTTTTTTTAAGAAGAAGTTGTGAAGTCCCCTACAATTATAAGAGATCAAGCTTAAAGGAATTTTTGTTTTATTTAATTTAGTATTTATTTCATTTCTTTATATTAATTTTAATTATTTTTGAGTAGTTGTAATTAAGTTAGATTTAAATTGGTTTGTCATCAGTATTTATTTGTAAAATTTAAATTAAATTATTAGTACTAAATTTTAGTAATTAGTAACAATTAATAATTATTAACTATAATTAGTAATGTATATAAATAATTACCAGAAAATATTAATTAGTAGTTGTATTTTGCTGTAATTAATAGTAATTAACACTAATTAGTAATAAATAGAAATAAATATTAATAATTAGAAAACAAATATTAATAAATATTTACAATTAGTAGCAATTAGTATTAATTAGAAATAATTAGTAATAAATAATAATAAAAAATAATAAATACTAATAAATAGTAATATATACTGATAAATAGTAATAAATACTAATAAATACTAAAAAATAGTAATATATACTGATAAATACTAATAAATAGAGATACATACTAATGAATAGTCATAATTAGAAATAAATACTAATAATTAGTAATAAATGCTAATAAATACTAATAATTAGTGTTAAATGCTAATAGGTATTAATACATACTAATAAATACTAATAAATACTAAGAAATATTAATAAATACAAATAAATACTAATAATTAGTAATAAATAGTAATAAATAGTTATAAATAGCAAGAAATAGTAATAATTAGTAAATATTACTAATAAATAGTAATAATTAGTAATAATATGCACTAATTAGTAATAATTTGTAATAATTAGTAATATTTAGTAATAATTAGTAATAAATAGTAATAAATAGTAATAAATAATAATTAGTAATAATTAGTATTAATTAGTAATAATTGGTAATAATTGGTAATAATTAGTAATAATTAGTAATAATTAGTAATAATTGGTAATAATTATTAATAATTAGTAATAATTAGTAATAATTAATAATAATTTGTAATAATTTGTAATAATTAGTAATTAGTAGTAATAATTAGAAATAATTAGAAATAATTAGTAATAAATAGTAGTAATTAATAATAAATAGTAGTAAATAGTAATAAATAGTAATAAATAGTAATAAATAGTAATAAATAGTAATAAATAGGAATAAATAGGAATAATTAGCAATAAATATGATTAAATAAGAATAATTAGCAATAATTATGGATAATTAGTAGTAATTGACAATAATTAAAAATAATTGACAGTAATTGGCAATAATTAAGAATAATTAGTAATAATTAGAAATAATTGGGAATAATTAGGAAGGATTAGGATTAATTAAGAATAATTTGGAATAATTAGGAAGAAATAAAGCTAATTAGGAATAATTGGGAATAATTAAGAATAATAATAAATAATTAAGAATAATTAGGAATAATTAGGAATATAATAAAATTTAATAAATTGTAATAACTTGGCACAATTCCCTATGGATTGACGACACTCCTTTTTCTCGATAACTCTTCTCCTTTTAACTATCATCGACTCAAATCATTATAAAAATCATGTTTCTACGCATGTATATCCATTCTCGTATGCATGAGTTTGAATATGCATTCGTCGGACCACATTTTTCATAATGTTTTCAGGTGGTGACAGTTGCAAGAAAATAATTCATCGATGAAAAGGGGGCTCTTTTGCCTGTCACCTCATTTACTTTCTTCTTTCTCAGACTGAAATAATAATTAATAATCTCCTCTAAGGTACGCTTATACATTCTCAAATCCACAAGAATGAATATGTGTACCTCCAAGCAGATTCTTCATTATGATTTTTTGAGTGGCCCAAAGGCCTTCATTTGTTTTGATTTTTGATAACCCCCCTTTCAAGGGATGAGGGGGAACCCTTATTAGGCCCGTAGGCTCAGAGATTACATGTCCCGTGGGCTTAGGAGATTACATTACCTAAAGCTCTTAGGGAATTTTCATTATGATTTCATTGTGAGAAAGTCACAAGTGAGTGAGTCTTCGGACAAAAGAGTAGCCATCAATCCACTGGAAATTATGGTTCCTGTAATTAATGGTAATTTTTAAGAAGCAGTTTTAATTATTTATCTTCTTTTTTTGTATAGTGTCATTCTAATTTCAAATTATTCAAAACCAATAATGATTTTATATTTTGTAGAAAAATATGGAACAAGGAAGTCGATAATGAATAGTGGTGTTTTCTAGAGAGGATTACATCATAGAGATACTGAAGTTGACATTTACAGCATGTTGGATGATATTAATGAACTGTTTTATCTAGGGAAAAATTACATAACAATGTTTAAATGTCGGTGGTCGGATACTGAGAGAGGATTTCGTGTTCATATGATTCATGGAATTATTGATATTAAATATAAAAAGTCAAGTTGCATTAAATGAAACATTTGTAATGGCTTAACAGGCACATCAAATATATTATGCAAAGTAATTTGGTATTTCATGACACTCGAGTTGTAACACCCTGAGAGTTTATGAAAAATATTCTTTTTAATTACATTAATGTCTTGTGTTGTACGCTACACCAAAAGGATCTTTCACAACACACATCCTTTACATACCATGCATTACACGCAATCGCGACCTTCCTCAATAGCGTGTGTAGTATGCAATACCGAGTTTCACTAAACAATGATATGCTATTAAAATATTATTAAAACTAGCTGTTATGAATAGTAATAACCACTTTTTGAAATTTTGAAATTTTTATTTTTCAAAATGGAATTCATTTTTGGATTCGTAATATCAAAATAAGCTTAGGGTGAAATTTTGGTACTTTTCGGATAAATTTCAGTTTCTGATGAATAGTGAAAATTAGTAAATTTTAATTAAAAACAACCTTTTAATCGAAATAATTAATAGTGATAAATTATTAATTTGAGTGGTTTTAAAGTATATATAGAATATATTTTTACAATTTAATACAATGTTGGTCATTGGATGTAATTTCACATTTTAACCAGTTATAAACAAATGTCAATCTTTTGATAGTTATTATCTCTTAAAAACGCGCTATTTGTTTTGACGATGGGAATTAATTTTTAAATTAGTTAATGTAGCTGATATGTTTTGAATTTGATAAAATAGACATCATTTTTGAGTTCATAATATCAAATATATCTTAGGCCTAATTTTTGGTTTTTTCTGGAAACTTTAATTTTTTGATGAATAGTGAAACCACTATGTGGTAGTTAAAAAAATGAATTTTTCATAAAACATAATTTTACCGCTTCTGTAAGTGGAATTTAAAAAATCCGAGAGAGACGGTTGATGATAGTAAGTAAAATGTGGTTCAATGAGATGAAAATAATTTTTGGTGAATAGTAACTTTTACTTTGTTTTACCACGGTTAAAAGTAAATAGGGTAATTATGGGTAAAAATGATATTATTATTACCCTAACACATGTCCTAATTATATTAGACAAGTTTAATTCGACCAAATATAACCTTAGGAATAAAATATGACTATTTAGGCCCACTTGGATTAGATTAGGACATTTATTATTAATTTATTTAATGAAGGGTTTAAATAGTTAAAATCAATGTTTAATAAGTAAATCATTTTTAATATGGGGTTATAAATAAGATAAATTCGACTATAAATATTCATTAGAAATCTAAAAATATTTCCAACATAATGGTATTTTATTTGAAATTTTTAGACTTTAAATAATTTAATTTATTTATGACACAATGATGATGCAGTAATTACCATAATAGTAAAAAATTAGAATAATTGATATTATAAATACCTAAATAAGTATAATTTGAGACTTTTTATGAATTAAACTAAATTTATAGGTTAATATGACATGTTAGGATTGATTTAATTAACTTTGGTCGAAGTAATAATTTTGTTATGAGTTTCAAAAAAATAAACTATTGAATAGTGTCAAAATTGACATAAAATAGTTTTTAAAACAAATATTATATTATTAATTGTTATTGTATTCCTAAAAATCTAAGGTTCGGCCAAATGACTTAGATAAAGTTATATATATTAATAAAATACAACTTGGGGGTCGCTTGGATGTATATGGTAAGTTTATTAACTATATAATATAAAAATACAAAGTGACATGGTAAATGTCAATCTAATTAACTAAGAGTTAAAACAAAAAGATAAGGTTAATATAATGACCTAAAATTGTCTAAATTCTATTGTATGATATTATTTCGACCCATCCCCACCTTAGCTTCGAAATAAATTAATTTGGAGTTATTTAAAACTGAATTTGGTTTTATAATAAAATAATATTTTTTGTTATTCCAAAGGTACCCCTCTCATCCCTTATAAAAAGGCACCCCTCTCTCTCTTCCTTACACCAATATTAGCCTTCAAGCTCGGCAAAACCCTGCCAAGTTCTTTTCTCCACTTCCCTAGAAACATCCTAGAGCTTCTGGTCTTCCTCAAAGACCAATTTTAGTGCCCTAAAATGAAATCTCAAAGAGCCGCTTCAAATAAGAGGTAATGTCCGTCACCGATTCTTTCATCTTTATTTTTTCTTCCACTTCTTCTTCTTTAGATGTTTCATTATGATGTAATAACATCAGTATCACTCATATAATGATATGTTATTATAATTATGAAACAACCCTCTTTCACCATCTATCCATCCTATGGAAAACGAAATCACCACGCGTGTGTACGTACGGAATACCGTCTCCACGCCATGGTGTAATCTATTTTCCACCGCCACCTTACTTGGATGGGTATAATGGTGTAAATAATAACTATATATGATTATTTTAAAGGGATATTGATTCTGAAACAGTATACATACACTCCAATACAATTCAACAATCATGAGAACGATATCATCGCTCGTGCGTACGTACGGACTACCGTCTCCACGACGCGATGAAATTCATTCTCCACGTTAACCATTCATGAATGATTATAAAGTATATAAAATAAGTAATAATGAATTATATGATAGTATAACACTACTGGATTTATGTATATATATATTTATGTCATCTACTTAATTTCACTCAATTCAATAAGGAAACGAAAACAGCGTTCATGCGTACGTACGGCCTACCGTCTCCATGAACGGTGTATTTCTTTCCATTTATCGATCCATTATATATATGTATATTCTGAATATATATTATATATAAATCATGTTTCATATTCTTTAATGAATTAATCATGATCTAAGTAATCATATGAATAATTACAAGTTAAAACACGAATAACAAATGAGACTATTTTACCCAAAACGTTACTTTAACATGAATTTACAAAAGAACGGGTAATATAAAGTCATAAGTGAACCATATATGATATAATAAAAATGAATATGATTTTTTTAAAAGTCAATTACATTATTTATATCATTATACAGGAGGTTCAGACACTTACAAAGCAAATCGGACCTAAGGTAAGGGATAATTTTGAAAATCTCATTTTTATCCGAGATTGTTTATACTTTGAAATTTACTGGGTTGTATTTTATAATCCACAACCATGCTTCCTTAATATGTAATATTTATATCCTTAAAAAATAGTTTATATCCAATTTTACACTTTGGTTAGTTTTTAGTAAAAGATAGTAAAGTAATCTTTTGTCATTTTTTGTATGAGGTACTTTTTGACTTTTCCGACAAAAGTACGAGAAGAATGTTTTTTTAACTTATACGGCATGATTGGATTTTTAAAAAATTATTTCCAAGAAACTTCTTTTACAAGTTTTCAAGTTTTTTTAATAAACTTCTTTTAGTTTAAAATTATATGACAGGATACGAAAGGAAAAATATTTTTGAAGTAGAAAGGATATTTTCCTCAAAAATGGAGTTCAAGAGTTTTATCAAAATTATTTTCCATATAATATAATACAGGGTTATATTTATATCCCGATTATTACATGGATTTTATTATGTTTTGATGGAAATATTTTTATGAATTCCTTTATCTTATATGAATTGTTTTATGATGTCACAATGTTTAAGATTCCCTTTTTTATTACATGGGTTATGCTATGATGTATGGTTTATGATTTTGTGGCACACATAAGAATGGTATCATTAAGAGATGGGTGGGACCTATATCTCCCTCCAATTCATTGGGTAAAGATTTTATATCTCATGAGATAGTCATGGCTGGAACGGTAGGTTATACCGGTTCAGTGAAACATGACTGAAACGAGGGTGACTCGGTTCAGAAATGGACTTTGTCCACTAAGATAGTATTGGAAATGAGTCTTGAATAATAAGATATGATTCTCTATGATTATGTGTGTATGACACAAAGATTCATGTTTTATGTTATGATTATTGGGATTACATTTCACTAGTATGATTTATCCCATGTTATGAAATCATGATCTCTTTTGCAGGTTAAGATTTCCAAAAGGTATGTTCTTATGAATATGATGCGATTGATATTTCTTTTGTTTACCCTTACTGAGTATTTGAGCTCACCCATTTATGTTTTCTTTTCCCCAGGATATAAAGAAAGGTTTTAGGTAAGAAAAAAAAGGTAAGATCTTTATTGGGAGATGTTGAAGATCTTTCACCACGATTAGAGGATTTTATTCAGAGTTTCCAAAGACACTAAACTATTACGGTCCTTGTGTGTTCGTTTTTCTTATGTATTAAGTATTCCAAAAAAGTAATGTAATGTCCATGTACGTCAGGCTTCGGGTCTCTACATTTGGTATCAGAGGAAAAGTTTATACAACCTTTGGAAACTAGGATGTGAAAACGTTAGTGAGATCCCTAGAGATATTTCTATGGTATGTCTAGGGATGCCTCTAAGGATAAGTATATGTATAGGATATAGTCCTAGAACTATGGTAACGATATTAGATTAAACCAAAGATGTTAGATATTGAATTTACATCCCCTTTATTATGATTTTTTCCTCTCACACTATTCTTTTTCGGTTTTAGAAAATGGCTGGAAACAAGATGATTCACGATAAGGGAGGATATGATGGACAATGGAATGATATTCTTCATGAGAAACCAAATGAAATCGGATATGGAAGTCCAAACATCATTATTATGCCGAATCAGCAATCTCATAATATGATCAATAAAGTAAAATTTGGTAAGTTTCCCGACTCGGCTAATAAGAGAATGATGGAGTTTCATGATGATCATAGAGGAAAGAAAGTTTAATTTCCCCTATGTAAATCATGTGGGAAGAGGCATCAAGGAGAATGTTTCAATGAAACTGGAAGATGCTTTGGGTGTGGAAAAGAAGGACACAAAGCCAGTAAGTACAAAGGAAAAGGATTAGTCAACACAAGGGATAAGGATAATGGTATTTCTATGACATCAACAATGGTTTAATGTTTTAAATGTGGAATGTACGGCCATTATGCAAACCAATTCCCTAAGGGAAAGTCTCATGAAGAGAATCAGTATGGTCGTATGGGTAGTATTTATGTTGATGATGATGAAGAGACAACAAATGATATGTGAGATGAAAGAATTGTTGGAGCTCGGTCAATGGTTTAAGAATGTAGTGGAATGATTTCATGTTTATCATGTGTAATGTTGTATAAGTAATCTCATGGTATTATAGAATAAAGAGACATCTAAGGATTGTTACACTGTTGTCTTTCCTTGAGTTTTGAAAGTGTATGATTAATGGTACCAGTATCCATGACAGGTTATTTGGATATTTTTTTGGAATGTAGATGATATGCACATAATGAAGGGATAAGGAGAAAATTAAATTTTTGATAGTATTCATGAGATCATGACTGATATAAGGAGAAGGTTATATCATGGTTTGAGTATATAGAATTTTTGGATTTTGGTATGTGGAAACAGTTAACTTTTGACAGCATTCATGTTTTCACTAAGGTTTAATGGGTATTCATTTTTTAAGAGAATACATCATTAAGGTATTCACATGATTGGAATGAGACCAAAAAGATATATGGGGGATAAATGATGGTATTCACATGCTTGGTTGATGACATTTCATGTTTTCGTTTTCTTTATACTATGAGCTTGGACCGAAGTATTTTAGATAAGCCTAAATATTGGAATGGATTATGATAACCATAATTTAGTATTTTTTAAGGATAGAACTTTTTTTTGATATTATTTATGTGGTGTTATAGTAATGTAGTTCTAGAAAAAAGTCAACCTGCAGGACGGGCGATAGCCCATCGCATCCGATAAGGTTGTGGGAATCGAACCCACAACCGAAGTGTGACTGGCCTTTATCGCCTACCACTGGCCTACAGGAAGTCCCTGTTTAGTAGAAAATAGTTTTATTATATTAAGCAGTATGATATATGAAGTATAAGTCCATTTTAGGAACCATATATGATTAATCTCACTATAGATGGACTTATGTATTTTTTGATAACATTTCTAACCTTTTGTTTGAGACAGATGGAATGACCCATCATTCTATCACATGATCTGCTAACACATCACGAATGACAAATTCAACTTCATTTCTTTAAGAGATGAAGTGGAAATTGTCCAAAGAACGACAAACGGTGAGGCTATACCAAAATCACGAATGTATTTCTTCTAATTTCATCAACTTTAGGGAAATGAACTTGAAAACCAAAAATGTTGTCCTAGTGCTCTTATATCTGATGAATCAGATGGTACCTTAGATCGTCACAAATTTATGGCTTTGTGATTGCTGTCTTTTCCATAGACATGTTCTCTACCACTCTCCATCAGAACATGATGGTTAGATTTCTCTTCCATATCCATATTTTCACCTATGTGGAAACCCAGTGATTAGTTTATTTGGATAATCGTTACATTTAATACTTTAGTTTTTAAAGACAAGTTTTGGTATTCCTTTTTATAATGTGGGTTTCTATTAAAGAGACTTTTGAGTAGTAAACCATTTATAACCCCCGATGAATTTCGAGGGAGAAATTCATTTTAAGGGGGGTAGAATGTAACACCCCGAGATTTTATGAAAAATATTCTTTTTAATTTCATTAATGTCATGTGTTGTACGCTACACCAAAAGGAGCTTGCACAACACGCATCCTTTACTTACCTTGCATTACACGCAATCGCGACCTTCCTCAATAGCGTGTGTAGTACGCAATTCCGAGTTTCACTAAACAACGATATGCTATTAAAATATTATTAAAACTAGCCATTATGAATAGTAATAACCACTTTTTGAAATTTTTTAATTTTTATTTTTCAAAATTGAATTCATTTTTGGATTTGTAATATCGAAATTAGCTTAGGGTGATATTTTGGTACTTTTCGGATAACTTTCATTTTCTAATGAATAGTGAAAATTACTAAATTTTAAGTAAAAACAACATTTTTAATTGAAATAATTAATAGTGATAAATTATTAATTTGAGTTGTTTTAAAGTATATTTAGAATATATTTTTACAATTTAATACAATTTTGGTCATTGGATGTAATTTCACATTTTAACCAGTTATAAACAAGTGTCAATCTTTTGATAGTTATTATCTCTTAAAAACACGCTATTTGTTTTGACGAGGGGAATTAATTTTTAAATTTGTCAATGTAGCTGATATGTTTTGAATTTGATAAAATAGAAATCATTTTTGAGTTCATAATATCAAATATAGCTTAGGCCTAATTTTTGATATTTTTCTGGAAACTTTCATTGTTTGATCAATAGTGAAACCACTAAGTGGTAATTAAAAAAATGAATTTTTCATAAAACATAATTTTACCTCTTCTGTGAGTGGAATTTCAAAAATCTGAGAGACACAGTTGGTGTTAGTAAGTAAAATGTGGTTCAATGAGATGAAAATAATTTTTGGTGAATAGTAACTTTTTACTTTTTTTTACCACGGTTAAAAGTAAATAAAGTAATTAAGGGTAAAAATTATATTATTATTACCATAACACATGTCCTAATTCTATTGGACAAGTTTAATTCGACCAAAAACAACCTTATGAAATAAATATGACCATTTAGGCCCACCTGGATTAGATTAGGACATTTATTATTAATGTATTTAAAGAAGGGTTAAAATAGTTAAAATCAAAGTTTAATAAGTAAATCAATTTTAATATGGGGTTATACATAAGATATATTAGACTATAAATATTCAGTATAAAGATAAAAATATTTCATACATAAGGGTATTTTATTTGTAATTTTTAGACTTTAAATAATTTAATTTATTTATGACACAATGATGATGCAGTAATTACCATAATAGTGAAAAAATTAGAATAATTGATATTACAAATACATAAATAAATATAATTTGAGACTTTTTATGAATTAAACTAATTTTATAGGTTAATATGACATGTTAGGATTTATTTAATTAACTTTGGTCGAAGTAATCATTCTGTTAGGAGTTTCAAAAAAATCAACAATTGAATAGTGTCAAAATTGACATAAAATAGTGTTTAAAACAAATATTATATTATTAATTTTTATTTTATTCCTAAAAATCTAAGGTTCTACCAAATGACATAGATATGGTTATATATATTAATAAAACACAACTTGGGGGTCTCTTCGATGTATATGGTAAGTTTATTAACTATATAATATAAAAATACAAAGTGACATGGTAAATGTCAATCTAATTAACTAAGAGTTAAAACTAAAAGATAAGGTTAATATAATGACCTAAACTTGTATAAATTCTATTGTATGAGAGTATTTCGACCCATCCCTACCTTATATTCTAAATAAATTATTTTGGAGCTATTTAAAACCGAATTTGGCTTTATAATAAAATAATATTTTTAGTTATTCCAAAGGTGCCCCTCTCCTCCCTTATAAAAGGGCACCCCCTCTCTCTCTTCCCCACACCAATTTGAGCCTTCATGATTTGCCAAACCATGCCAAATTCTCTTCTACACTTCCCTAGAAACATCCTAGAGGTTCTTTTCTTCCTCAAATACCAAGTTTAGTGCCCTAAAAGGAGATCCCAAAGAGGCGCTTCAAAAAAGAGGTAATGTTCATTACCGATTTTTTCATCTTTATTTCTTCATCCACTTATTCTTCTTTAGATGTTTCATTATGATGAAATAACATCAGTATCACTCATATACTGATATTTTATTATAAGTATGAAACAACCCTATTTCACCATCTATCCATCCTACGGAAAACGAAATCACCACGCGTGCGTACGTACGGAATACCGTCTCTACGCCGTGGTGTAATATATTTTCCACCACCACCTTACATGGATGGGTATAATGGTGTAAATAATAACTATATATGATTATTTAAAAGTGATATTTATTCTGAAGTATTATAAATACACTCAAATACAATTCAATGATCATGAGAATGACATCATCGCTCGTGCGTACGTACGGACTACCGTCTCCACGACGCGATGAGATTCATTCTCCACGTTAACCATTCATGAATGATTATAAAGTATATATAATAAGTAATCATGAAATATATGACATAATAATACTACTGTATTTATGTATATATATATTTATGTCATCTACTTAATTCCACTCAATTCAATAAGGAAACGGAAACAGCATTCATGCGTACGTACGACCTACCGTCTCCATGAACGGTGTATTTCTTTCCATTTATCGATCCATTATATATATGTATATTCTGAATATATATTATATATAAATCATGATTTATATTTTTCAATTAATTAATCATGATCTATGTAATCATATAAATAATTACAAGTTAAAACACGAACGACAAATGAGGCGATTTTACCCAAAACGCTACTTTAACATGAATTTACAAAAGAACGAGTAATATAAAGTCATAAGTGAACCATATATGATATAATAACAATGATTATGAATCTGTAATAAGTAAATGTTATTATTTAAATCATTATACAGGAGGTTCGGACACTTACGAAGCACATCGGACCTAAGGTAAGGTATAATTTTGCAAATCTCATTTTTATCCGAGATTGTTTATACTTTGAAATTTACTGGGGTGTATTTTATCATCCACAACCATTTTTCCTTAATAAGTAATATTTATATCCTTCTACAATAGTTTATATCCAATTTTACCCTTCGATGAGTTTTTAATAAAAGATATTAATGTAATCTTTTGTCGTTTTTTGTACGAGGTACTTTTTGACTTTTCCGACAAAAGTACGAGAAGAATGTTTTTTTAACTTATACGGAATGAATGGATTTTTAAAAAATTATTTCCAAGAAGCTTAATTTACAAGTTTTCAAGTTTATTTTTAATCAACTTCTTTTAGTTTAAAATTGTATGACATGTTACGAAAGGAAAACTGTTTTTGAAGTAGAAAGGATATTTTCCTCAAGAATGGAGTTCAAGAGTTTTATCAAAATTATTTTCCATATAATCTAATACACGGTTCAATTTCTATCCCTATTATTACATGGATTTTATTATGTTGTGATGGAAATATTTTTATGAATTACTTTATCTTATATGAATTGTTTTATGATGTCACGATGTTTAAGATTCCCATTTTTATTACATGGGTTATGCTATGATGTATGGTTTATGATTTTGTGGCACACATAAGAATGGTATCATTATGAGATGGGTGGGACCTATATCTCTCTCAAATTCATTGGGTAAAGATTTTATATCTCATGAGATAGACCTGGCTGGTACGGTAGGTTATACCGGTTCAGTGAAGTAGGACTGAAATGAGGGTGACTCGGTTCAGAAATGGACTTTGTCCACTAAGATAGTCTTGGAAATGAGTCTTGAATAATAAGATATGATTCTCTATGATTATGTGTGTATGACACAAATTTTTATGTTTAATGTTATGATTATTGGGATTACATTTCAGTATTATGATTTATCCCATGTTATGAAATCATGATCTCTTTTGCAGGTTAAGATTTCCAAAAGATATGTTCTTATGAAAATGATGTGATTGATATTTATTTTGTTTACCCTTACTGAGAATTTGAGCTCACCCTTTTATGTTTTCTTTTCCCCAGGATATAAAGAAAGGTTTTAGGTAATAAAAAAAAGGGAAGATCTTTATTGGTAGATGTTGAAGATCTTTCACCACGATTAGAGGATTTTATTTCGAGTTTCAAAAGAAACTAAAGTACTACGGTCCTTGTCTGTTTGTTTTTCTTATGTATTAAGTATTACGCAAAAGTAATATAATGTCCATGTACATCAGGTGTCGGGTCATTACACGAGTGATTGGTGGAGCATAATAAAAATGAAATCCTGGGAAAATAATATTACTCAAACTGAATGTGGTTCCGATGAAGTACAAGTAATTGCAATTTTTCATGAGACTACTAAAAATCCATCTTTTTCACAATGAGCATAAATATAGATGATGACACCCCACAATTATGGGTTGGTGGTGACAATGATGTTAATGATGTGAAAAATGAATTTAAATTGGAATGATATGTTGAAACTTAAACTCATATGGATATTGATGACGCTGATGATGAATATAAAGACATTAACATCGTCAGATATGAACATAATGATGAAGGTGAACATTGACAAAATTAAATGTTGTTTGTAATAGTAACTAATATATATCTATATATATAATAGTAATTTTAAATTATCTTCTAACAACAATAATTTTGGGTTTCAGATGGACCTTGATCTATTTCTACAGTTGGATGATGTTGAGCTACCTTTGGATGATGAGGATTTGGGATCATCTGACCCTCAGCCTACTATTTTTTCAGGGGGTACACAGAGGGGGCATGGTCTTGCGCAACTGATGATTCCTTACCCCATCCTCGAGTGACGTCCACTTCTAGGTTTCGATCCATGCACACAGAGGTATAGTAACATGTTTATTTTAATTATCTTTCAATAATTTATTTATATAAAAATTGTTTAACTATTTTTTTTAAATATTTTTGCATGTTTCTGTTGGACCGTGGAGCAATATCTTATGAAATTATTTTTCTCAGAAATGGATCACATGGGAATAGAATCTCATAGATGTGCATCTTGGAATGTTCAATCATTGGATGGTATGTAAATAAATAATATTTATTAAGAAATTTATTTCATTAATAACATAATATTATAAATTATTTTTAGGGTTTATTGTATCCAATAGATGATATCATGCATGACGCTATCTATGTCGCATGGGAGGAGTCTATGCATGAGCGTTTCTATTATTTCTTTCACAATTTGATAAGGACAACCGTTAAGAAAGCAGGAGTGATAGTATTTGATGAGTCATGTAGAGCATATCGACCGGATTACATTTTAAATCACATTTGGGACAGATTATTTTAATACTGGTCGAGTGGTGGATTTCAGAGGAGATATTCATTGGGCCGGTAGAACGGGGGGAGACAGGAGGTGACACATTGAGCTGGTATTCGTACATTCATTACGCATAGAGAGAATATGGTAAGTATATTTTTTAAATATTTTATATAACAATATATATAAATAGTTTATTTTATATTCATATATTTAGTCGAGCATCCTGATATTACGAAGTATGCTGTTTATCGGAGTATGTACAGTGACCCAGTCACTGGAGAGATTAGAGGTGATCGCCAATGTCAGATTATAGTCAGTATTATTTTGCTTTTCAGTTTTAAAAATTAAGTTCATATAATATTTTCACTTTTTTAATTTCAAATTGAAATTAAAGGAGTCAAATAAGGTCACGACCTCTCAGACACGGGCTGAGAGTCAGACCAAGATGGCTGGTCAGACTAGTACACACTATTTCGGTGAGGCGGTATGGATGCAGAAGACCCAGAATGCATTCGAGAAGGGCTGAGTAGTTGGTATCACCTCTCATTTGACTATTGAAACTTATTATGGTAATATTTCGATGACGGAATCTAGTTGGAGAGGATATCATGGAGAGGCATCATATTTTCGCCCACAGTGTCATGAGCAGTTACGTGCTCAAACTGAGCTTATAGAGGGTTTGCAGAAGTAGCAGGAAGAGATGTGTTAGCAGCACGAGGAGGAAATGCGTCGATGGCAGTAGTAACAGCATGAGAAGATGGAGTACATACACTATCTGACTCGTAATTTAGGGATAGATTTTCCTCTACCATCTCCTCCTACTCTTCCAGCTCCTCTAGACGACAACCCCCCCAGTTAATTTTTTGTTCTGTTAATAACATTTGAGTTGAACATTTTTTGTAATGTGAACTATTAAAAGTTTTCATCTTATATATTGGTGCAAATATTGTATAATTTTTTTAATATTTTAATATTTGTTTATTTATTATTAGTATTATATTTTTTATTGTTTTTTTATTTTAATAATAATAATAATAATCATAATCATAATCATAATCATAATTATTTATGATTTTTTAATTTTTTGTGAATATTGATAATTTTAATATTTGATAATATTTTTTATTATTTTAATAATATTAATATTAATTTTTCATTTATAGGAATTTTATTAATTTTTTTTATTAAGTATTTTAACATTTTTAGAATTTTAATTTTTCTTATTTTTTTATTTTAATAATATTAATATAATTTTCTTATTATTCATAATTATATTTTTCTTATTTTTATTTTATTAAGTATTTGTGATGAGGCCTTTTATGAAGGGGTCCCATCACAAATAGATTATATATATTCTTGAAAACTTATTTGTAATGGGATACATTATTGTCGCAAATAATTTTTTGCAACGGGCCCCTCAAAATTGGTTCTTTTTTTATAATGTATTTAATCAGAGATCTATTTATGATGGGATCTTCGCAAAAAATACTAGTTGTGACGTCATTTTATACAACGGGCTATTTGCAATGGGACCCCATCGCAAAAGAGTTTTTTTGATGGGATCCACTGTAGATAGCAGATTGCAAATGTCCCAAATTCTAGTAGTGACTTTATCTTTGGAAAAAATATAATATTGTTATTAATATACATTTTTTATGTTTGGTATCTGTATACTATCAATGTGTTCATTAAAATAAAAAAATCATAAAATTATAGAATCATTATTTGAGGCTATATGAAGTATGTTTCCCAATGTTATGTTGATAAATAATTATCCAAATATCTCTTAGTCACAAGTCATCATTTAGATACTTACATGGTAGGGTAATGGGTGCTCATAATCTTTTTACTATTCACCATTATTACTAAAGAACCAAGATATTCCTATTAATAATGATTCTAAATATCCAAAAATCCTCAAATTTTCTTAGATATAAACTCCATACTATTTCACTGATACAAATATCTCACATACTAATATTTTAGAATGTAATCTCTTTAAACCCTTATCTATTAGACAATGGGCATGTATCAATTATGATGTATCCACAACAAATTATTTAGTTAATATCGTCAAGATAAAAAATTCTATTATAATGAGACATTATCATTTATAGTGTAAATAAAACATAAAACATGAAATAAAAACTGTGTATATATTGAAGGAACTAGATTTAGAACAGAATTCAAAAAATATATAAATTTTATATTTTTAAAATAAAATTTATATAAATACTATATTTGGTATAATGACTATAGATTCATGCAAAGGATCTCGTGAAATTTAATTTATGAATGATAAAATAAATCAAAATTGCACCTGTAAGTAATTACAAAATCCTATTCATATCAAATCTTTTCCACGTCAAAATTGATCGATGAAATCAGAGTATTTTTGCTCTATATTATTAAATAATTTTACAAAACACCATTATCATCATGATTCTATTCATATGTATTATAAAATTAAATAAATTTCATTATGATTCTTGTATGATTCTAATAAGATCATAAGATTGATACTTAAACATTGATGGATTTATTATTGAAATTTATTTCTCTAAAGTCACAAGATAAAGGATAATAGGAGTGGATAAATTATAAATTCCTAAAAATGTATTCCAATTCCATTATTGGTTCAGAAATGATCTAAAATAAATAGGATTAACATTCATAAATATAAATTAATCCACCAGATTAGTTAAACCTCTTAAAACATCTATTAATGACATAGATATCTATATAAACATGTCATGCCTAGTGTATATATTTATCCTTACATTAGTGGAATTATTATAAAAAAATGTGGAAGAACATTAAGAAATAATATCCATTCCAATCATAATAAATTGGGATGATATAATTGAAATATTTTCCATGTTATTTTTAATGTAGATGTCCATTGGTCAATGATTTTCGGTACTACATTGTTCAACCCAACAATTCATTTGAATTAGCTGGCACCATGAATACGGTATGCATCTAACACTCTATGATTTCTTATCAATAGTAGTGATTCTAACTCATAGATCAATAGATATATCTAAAAATACATTATGACCCCTAAGGAGAAAATGATGTGTCATAGCTATGACTTCCTCCTATGAATGGTTACTGTGTAATATAACCACATTACCTATATATATGATCATGTTTTTTATGTCAATTATGACTTTAACCTATATTATAGATATATAATTCATTGAATTTCTAGAAATTAACTTTCTTATAAAAAACCATGGCTAGGGAAAATATCATATAGTTCAATTTTCAACAAAGGGGTAGAGATAAAAATTCTATTAACTCAAAAAGTGATATCCTTTATCTACATTTTAATTATTTTACTATAATTCATGACACACCAAATATATCATAATATTCCATGAGCATATGCCATCATAGTTTTCGTCAATTCATAAATGTAAATAACTCATTATATTAATTAATAATTATTTTAATTGTAAGGAATGATACACACATTCATATATATGAAAATCCCATGACACATAAAACCTATAGAATTATTATAAGTTTATAGGATCTCTTATCGTCCTTCTTTAGATATTACCAAGGGTGAAATTCATGAGAATAATTCTCAAGGTCATAGGATACTCATATAAATAATATCATATACCATATTTATCCAGTATGATAAATTCATCTGTCTAGAGAGTGTATATTTAATATTATCATAATAACACTTTGATGTTGTTATCATAAAATGTGATTTCTATAGCCATTCATGTGATAGATACATTAAAGTCATTACCATATTAAATTTGACACAAAATAAAAATCATAATGTTATATAATATTTATTAATATTAAAAAAAATGATTATATAGTTAATTGAAATTACAAATTAGTTGGTTTTAGGGGACTAACTCTATCAGAATCCCATGTATTTACGATCAAACAAGTAATTAATCTCATTCCACTATCTATAATATGATTTTATTTTCTCTACTATGATAATTCTTTACTAAAGATTTTTTAAACAATTACCTATATATAAAATCTACTTTTTGAAACCATAACCGTCTAAGAAAAATCCATTAATCAGTGATTCTCCTGTAGTTTAGTCATTATCTATTGAGGTAAACATGTCTCTATGGTAAGAACCATTATTGTATTATTTTTCTAATACAATTTGATAATTTATTTACTACATATTACCACATTAATCACCAGTATGAAGTTATATATCAAAATTTATTCACTACTTCGTTAAAATTCTTCACTATATTTTGACTCCATTTGAGAATCATTGACCACTGGGATCTTTGAGCTCTTAAAATTAACATATCCTCTTTTAGTGTAGAATAAATGTCTGGAATATAATTTTTGATCATCCTAATCTATTTGGAAATTAGAATCTATATATCCCTAAAAACATTCTACTTATCTCTCCAATAAACATTGAACAAGTCCTGAATACACCTTAGATTATTTAATTTATCCTTAAAATTAGTTCATTTCTATTCACTGAAATTATCTTCATACCTACCTATCATGATTAATTTGGAGGAATCATAAAATCTTATACATAACATAACTTTTATGATAGAATCTATTATAAAGGATTAATGTATTTTACACATCCACCTCTCTCCATTATTATTGATGAGAAATTCAATCAGGGAATTGTATACCATGTTTCTTTGGAAACAATCTACTTTTAGATTATAACATAATAAATATACTCAGAATCTATTCAATGTATTTTACCAGATATAGAAAACATTGAGTCACCCCAAACCTGCATTCCTACATCTGGTGTTAAAAAACATTCCTAAAATTTAATTTTTAATCAAAAAAGGTTAACCCTTAATTATTTTACAACATTACCAATTGCTAAATAATAAAAATCATAAATAATATCACAATCCAACGAATGATTAGTTTATTTCCTTTTAGAATCAAATTTATGATAAACATATTTAATGATAGTTTTGAAACATTATCCACACTCAAACCACTGTGTATCCACTTCTAGAAATCACATATGAACTACTCATCCTTATAACCCCGGGAAATAACACATAATATTGGCGTAATCTTTAATGATAAGAAAGGGATGTATTATCAACAAGTTATCAAGGGAAATATCATATCTTCATTATAGAACATGGGATGGGTATGAATATCACATTTTATGAACTAGGAATAATAAATGTATACCATAAGTCATTAATGAATGAAATGAAATCTCAAATAATCAATATAGAATATAAATAAAGAGTGTGACATCATGTGAAAAAAGAAATAATCCATGTATCATTTTCATAGGAATGTTGATTATAAATTTATTATTCCCTTGAAACATATAATAAGAAATATCATTGGAACAAACAAATTAATGGGGAAATTATAACAATATGATGAAACAAATTTCCGATACTTTATGTTGTGAATAAGAATAATACACATGCTATATATTGTAAAAACAAATCCCATAGTACATGATGTAAATAAAATATATTTATAAGAATTATGTTGTTAAAAAGTTACCACACTTCATATTTTTAACAAACAATCCACCCTGATTCATCATGTTATAAATAAAAATGGTTTATCATTTTATTGTCAACATACCAAATTTTCATGCTTAATGTTGTGAATAAACAATTTTTCAAAGATTAACATCCTTATCTCATGAGACATGAACCCTTGACCAATTATTTGGATGAAATATTAAACCCACCCATCATAATCCATAAAATGTGAGGTTATTAGAGAGAATAAATAATCATATATAAAATAAACCATGGAAATAAAATATATTTAATATTTTTTAAAATGGAATCACCTGAAAGAACCTTCATAATTCCATCTATAGTAATAAATTATTATTCCCATCGGAAAGATATTGGTATTTAGATATATTAAGACCATTCAAGTTAAATATGCATAAAATAAAATAATACATATTACTCAAACCGTATATATATTGGGTAGATAAATTATTTACTAATTTATAAAACAAATCGATTTGTAGGTAACTTTTTTAATCAATGGAATCTAGATAAGGGTAATCATAAAGGCAATACTTTAGAAGAAAAATAGTATTTATAAATATTGGATTATAAAAAAATACATACATAATGATGATTCGTTTATTTGATATAAAAATCATTAAATAATCTATCCGACTAAATAATGTGGATGGTATCATTTCATGAATATTATTGATCAATAATACAATATTTTAAAGGAAGTTGACATGGATGAAAACTGATTTAAAAAATACTTTTGAAAATGAAATTTGAAAAATAAAAAAATACACATGATAATCTAAATGTATTTCAATTTTTTTATTAAGATTGATTAAAAATAATTTCCTTAAGAAATCCTTAAAATATAGATGGGATATTAAAAGATAATTAAAAAGGTGTTAGAATTATTTATTCATATATAAACATTAATAAGATATTATTTTATTAAGGATGACCCATATGGAAAATATTATGTGATTATATTATAAATCATTTTTAAATAAATTTAACATAATCGAATATAATGTTTAAATTTTTTTGAAAACAATAATGCAATACCAAGAAAATTTATAATTGATTATAAGAATCCAAGTGAACATTTTGTTTGAACAATACATCTATTGAAAATAACATCTTTTAAAATAATTTAATACATCTAATATAAAATGAGGGAAAGTGAAATTTTAGAACACTAAGGATATATAGATGTGGATGAAATTTTACAAACTTTAGAATGAATGTGAATAAAATTTTCCCAGATGGATTATCAGATTTGAGATATCTCAATTTTCAGAAAGCAGATCATAATGAATCCTTAGATCTTGTGTAAAATTTAAAACAAAACAGATGAAGATGGAAAACTAAAAAAATTAACTTAAAAATAATATGAATAAATAATTAATTCATGATATATTATGTCACAGGGTCAGTATACACACCACATAAATAAAAATAATTTCAAAATAAAAAAATGTCTCATTGTTGGTAAAATGAGATGGTTGTCCCTTACCATGTATTCCCTCTTAATCTACAAAGAAGTGACCTCTTTTATAATGGAAAAAATATATTATTCAATTAACACATAGAATATATATAAAAATACTACCCTATTTATATTTATTTTATAATCATGTGTTATAAATATATTGACACATTATATTTTTTTCATTAACGTGTGCTAGTACATTCTATTGTTTTCTTTGTAAAAACATCCTCAAGATGAGATCTATTATCAGTAATTGTTTTTAAATTCATCATTCATATATTATTTAAGATATGGTAATCATTTTATCAATTATTTCATAAGTACAATATTCATTAGATTTAAAACATGAGTTTGACTTTTCAAAATTAAAAATCTGATAATCAAAATTTTAAAACATTTAATGTTTGAAATAAGATATATTAATATTTATTTTAAATATGAAAAAATTATATATCTATTTACTGATATAAAATATATCATTATTTCATGATGTTACCATTAGATAAAATTTCATAACAAATTATAAAATAATCATTATAACATCATTTACAGAGGCAGTTAGATCGATCCAAATGGGAATGTGTTTTAATAATTTAACGAGTAGAAGGATGTATTAAGATTATATAAATTTTACATATAAATAATATTAAACAGGTCTTAAAAAATAATATATACTCATTAAATAAATTATATGAACCATAAATGATGGGTGGTGATGAAAATTGAAATTATTTATTCTTCGATGCAGAAGTCCACCATATTCAACGTAATCAATCCCATTTTCCAATGAACGGATTAGAATAATGTATATGAAAAATGGTCACTTCAAAATTTTAGTTCTGACATAGAAACATATTTATTTAATAAAATCCTTACTTTATACTATCATTGATATGCAGTAACGAAAAATAAACAACATCATTTCAGGGAGGCAATAGACAACACATACACACAATCAATTATTTTATTTTTTCATATTGAATCTAAGAGAATGATTAGATTTTGTACCATTAATTTAATCAAATATTTGTATAGTAATAAAACATATTTAATTAAATAGATATAGGCATTGATGATTTGGTTATGGTTATTTTGAAGTAAAATGGTATGTGGAAGTGATACTCATGTTGGAATAATGATTTTTATCTTAAGAATCTCTTCCGAAATAAGGTCTATAATGTAAATAAAGGTTACAATAATATTATATGCATGAAATAGGATTTTATTAGACAAAAATTGTAAGTGTTCCAACCTGAAATATTATGCATTTTTTAGTCTTTATTCCGTGGTAATGCTACCTATAAAGTTCCCATATCGGATCGACACCACTGAGGGAGGGGGTGAATGAATGGTTCCCTTTTTTATTTTTATAAGTAAGACTCTTAACCCTTTGTAATCATTTCATAATGTATAAAAAATTTTAGTTTTTTGATCTACTTAAAAAAATTACTCGGCCTCATCTTTTTTGTGAAACCAATATAAAGATGTAGTGACAACATATATTTAAATGGTTAGGTATAAATACCTACTCATTGTCATGTTGGATAGTCCCAACATCATGAATTAATTAAATATACTCCTTCAAAAATACAATATCACTATAATGAGACAATAGTACAACCTAATAGTTATATTTTCATCAATAGTTGGTTATACCCACCAACTGTCCTTTTCATATCCACTTTCCTACAGCTTGTTATACACTATATAGTACAATACTTTTCAATAACTAGTAAGAACCCATGGATACATGATTTATTCTTCTTATTTTATGATTTAATTCATAAATTTCATCAAAATATTCAAAATTATGCTAGATCAGCTTCACTTAGCAAAATATGTCTAATCATCAACCATCTGATTTTCTCTATTTGATTCTATTTTCTCCTTTCCAACATCAACTAAGTAAATTACATAGTAAAAACCCTACATCTTATTCTTCCAATGGAACTCTATATAATATTATTTCACTAAGATATACCTAAAATAATTAGATATAACTTTTGGGGAACATAATTTTATTGTTCTTTAACCAAAGGAACTTGATCCGATATATCTCACTCTAGTGAAACATACAATGATGGTACTTGCTCTGATGGAAATTGTTTAGATGTTCTCAACTTAAAAACTAAATGAAACCTTGATTGGAATATAAATACCTATTATAATATTTTTATATATTAATATTTCTATACACATGAATTATTTCAATTTTGAATGTAATGTGGTCTTTATTTATTAGAATCCAAGAATAGAAAAGGTGGGAAAACTAATTATTTTCATGATCAATGAAATAAAACACTAAATGACTTTTATTTTAACATCAGATTCTTGTATAACTATATCAACTTATTTTAACACTGCTAGGAAACTCTATAATCTTCTTTAATCTTGTCAAAAATTTATACTTATTTGAATTTACAGTCAATTATTCAGTCCAAATGTTTGATTTTAATCATTCTTTTTCTTTGGTGACTCTAATTTTTATTTCATTCTTAGCATAAGTCTAGTAAACATTAATATATAAAATTAGTTTGATTGAATTTATCATGAAAACATTATCCATTTTATTAGTGGAATACCATGACTGATGGACCGATGGCAGCTTCTTATATTCATATTCTCAACAACTATTGATTGATGTTATTGATCAGTTTGTCTAATGAATCTGAAAATCTAATAGATCAGTCGATTAAGAAATATATTTATGGATCAGTCATTGGGACTCATCCCATTTATCTACCTATCTGATTGATAGGTAGATATCGTGAACTAATTTATATGTAGATATCTCATAGTAATGAATCAGACTGATCAGAACATTTTCAGTAATTAAAACTCAACATATACTTATTTACATATTTCTAAAAAATACGTGATTTTAGTGAATGATATCCCCAGATGAGTTAGATATAGAACACTATTATGTGGATGCTTTGGAATGGAAAATTATATTTAGTTATACTAACGTTTTCTTGTAACATGATTTCATCATGATTTTTGAATCTTTCAGATTTTAGAAACGGTCATCATTTTTTATTTTAACAAAACCAACGACTGATCATCTACATCCAAATGTTTCTATCTAAAATAGTTTGCATGAATAAAAATGTTCCTGTTATTCTGATAGGGTGTGTTTGGAAACCCAATCACCACTATTTATCAAACAAATTTTAGGTCATTCTTATAAGGCCCTAGCCTTAAACCTTACTTAATCTTGAGTTATTACAAGATTACACATTGAGGATCTTTTCAGGTTTAGAGTTTTAGAGAATTAGATCATGAAACTTTCATTACATTCCACATTTAAACAAAGTGGTTACATAAAAGGGAGTATTCATTCTTCCCATCAACGGAAACATATTTAAAATATAACACGGACTCTTTCTTGACACATCCTTGACACTATCATCACATCATGTACCTTTCCCTTGACCTGTTAAAAACATTTCAAAAACATGGGATGAGCATAAAAAGCTTCGTAAGGGTTATAAAAATATGGAAAGGAAACATGAGTTCACATATACATAAGAATGAAATCATACTTTACCCATAAAACATAGGCACTTTAACATACCTCATCAAACCATGAATAAATCATAGAAAACATGAGACATAAAGGTAACTTGAGGCATTCATAAAATTCTTATGTAGGGAGTAACCCTCTTGGTTACGTTTGGAATACCCATCACAGTATATTCCCTAAATCTCTTCGGAGAAACCTTAACGTTTCACTGCTTGGCGTTACCCAATGCATTAGAGAGCTATATCGGGCTCATCTACCCTTAGTTTATCACGGAACCACCCGTTTTCTTAACATTCCCAAAACCATAACATAAATGTATCACATAAAACATGCATAAAGGAAACATAACATTTCCACATTTCAATCATAATATAACATTTTAGTATGTTGAAATAATGATTCCATTCAAAAAGAAACCATTTCCAAAACCATTTAAAACATTTAATAAAGAGATATTTGAATCAAAGTTTCCCATACCACTTTGAAGCTTAAAATTTTAAACCGTTAATATCCATATAAATAAATCCTTAAAACCATTTTGAAAACATGGATATTAATAAGAACAAATAATTAAAACATTTAAAGCGATATTTTGGTTAAAGGGGTTTTACAAAAATTAGAGACACTTGAATACAATAATTTAGGAATAACATTTAGTCAGAACTTTATAATATCATGAGAATAAATGGATTCATGATACAATACTCCAAAGGACAGTATATACACCATATAAGAGTAAATTGGTGCATAACAACAATGAACTCTCAATAGA